>OU015636.1:0-10000000 GCA_907165235.1 Zeuzera pyrina
TAACCTAACCTAAACCTAACCTAACCTAACCTAACCTAACCTAACCTAACCTAACCTAACCTAACCTAACCTAACCTAACCTAACCTAACCTAACCTAACCTAACCTAACCTAACCTAACCTAACCTAACCTAACCTAACCTAACTAACCTAACCTAACCTAACCTAACCTAACCTAACCTAACCTAACCTAACCTAACCTAACCTAACCTAACCTAACCTAACCTAACCTAACCTAACCTAACCTAACCTAACCTAACCCTAACCTAACCTAACCTAACCTAACCTAACCTAACCTACCTACCTAACCTAACCTAACCTAACCTAACCTAACCTAACCTAACCTAACCTAACCTAACCTAACCTAACCTAACCTAACCTAACCTAACCTAACCTAACCTAACCTAACCTAACCTAACCTAACCTAACCTAACCTAACCTAACCTAACCTAACCTAACCTAACCTAACCTAACCTAACCTAACCTAACCTAACCTAACCTAACCTAACCTAACCTAACCTAACCTAACCTAACCTAACCTAACCCTAACCTAACCTAAACCTAACCTAACCTAACCTAACCTAACCTAACCTAACCTAACCTAACCTAACCTAACCTAACCTAACCTAACCTAACCTAACCTAACCCTAACCTAACCTAACCTAACCTAACCTAACCTAACCTAACCTAACCTAACCTAACCTAACCTAACCTAACCTAACCTAACCTAACCTAACCCTAACCTAACCTAACCTAACCTAACCTAACCTAACCTAACCTAACCTAACCTAACCTAACCTAACCTAACCTAACCTAACCTAACCTAACCTAACCTAACCTAACCTAACCGAGTCGGCTTCGAGCCGTCCTCGGGACCACACGCGTCCCAGTCCTCCCTGCGTCGCGCGCTTCGGGCCCCGCGTCGGCCGCGTCGCGAAGCGGCGTCGGCGTCAGCGCGTCGGCGTCAGTGCGTCGGCGTCAGCGCGTCGGCGTCGCCGCGTCGGCGTCAGCGCGTCGCGAAGCGGGCGTCCGCTTCGGCGTCAATGCGTCAGTGCATCAGTGAAGCGGCGTCGGCGTCAGTGCTTCGGTGAAGCGGCGTCGGCGTCAGCGCGTCGTAAAGCGCGCGTCGGCGTCAGTGCGTCGTGATGCGCGCGTCGGCGTCAGTGCGTCGCGAAGCGCGCGTCGGCGTCAACGCGTCGCGGAGTGTGCGTCGGCGTCATCGCGTCGGCGCGTCCTGAAGCGCGCGTTGGCGTCAGTGCGTCGCGATGCGCGCGTCGGCGTCAGTGCGTCGCGAAGCGCGCGTCGGCGTCAGCGCGTCGCGAAGCGCGCGTCGGCGTCATCGCGTCGCGAAGCGCGCGTCGGCGTCGGACGCGAGCTGGAGCTGCTTTCCTGCGCCGTTTCGCCTGTGCTGACTGCACCTGGTGCTGGGTGCCCTGGAGTCGCACCATCTTCTCTCCCCTTCTTCATCACTCCTGCCGACTGGTCATCTGGGTATATCATCATCCTTAATATTAATTCTAATCTAAGTTCACATCATGTATTCTATCTCCTATAACTTTTCTGAGTTGTATTGACTTATCTTGCATTGTTTAATTCTAATATATAACCTTTACTTTCTAATCCAATGATTTAATCAACAATCACGATGTATCAACCTTAGCCTAATCTAATCTAATCTGATCTGGTCTAATCCAATTTAATCTTATCTCATGTTATTTCTTGATTTTTGTGCTATCCTACCTTGTGTATTAATCTTATCACTTTGACGAATTTTAATCTAATCTCGTGTTGCTAATTTTAGTAATTACGAATTTTAATCTAATTTCATTTTATGTATAAATTTTACTATCCTACTTCGTGAATTAATCTTATCACTTTGACGAATTTTAATCTAATCCCATTTTGCTAATCTTAGTAACTACCAATTTTAATCTTATCCCATTTTATGCTTTATCTTAGTAACTAAGTATTTTAATCTAATTCCATTTTAATTTTAGGCTATTTTATTATTACATTTGTTTTCTATTGCTCTATGTTCATCAATTATCTCATCTGCAATGTATAAATTATTCTATTGCTTTACTAATATTAGTAACTATGAATTTTAATCTAATCTCATTTTATGTCTAAATTTTTACTATCCTACCTCGTGTATTAATCTTATCACTTTGACGAATTTTAATCTTATCCCATGTTACTAATCTTAGTAACTACGAATTTTAATCTAATATCATTTAATGTCTAAATTTTACTATCCTACCTCGTGTATTAATCTTATCACTTCGACGAATTTTAATCTAATCCCTTTTTATGTCTTATTTTGCTAACTAAGTATTGTAATCTAATCCCATTTTAATTTTAAGCTATTTTGAATTTTAATCTAATCCCTTGTTATGTCTTATCTTAGTAACTAAGTATTTTAATCTAATCCTATTTTAATTTTAAGCTATTTAATTGTGACACTTGTTCTCTTTTGCTCTATGTATAGCACCGATTGTCTTATTTGTGATGTATAACTTATGCGATTACCCTTGCTAATCTTAGTAATTAATTATTTTAAGCTTATCAATTAACTTTAGACTAAAATTCTATATTATCTTTTATTGTCTACCATTGTTCTATTATTACTTATCTTATTTTGCATTGTATAACCTTTACTATAAGTAGCAATAGCTAGCCTTCTGCAATTTTATGTATTGTCTATTTTTAACCTATAACCTTTTGTATCGGGAGAGAGGGGATGTAGGCCAATAGCGTCCCCTCAATCCATGGTCAAAGCTTTAATAAAGTTCCAAAAAAAAAAAAAAAAAAAAAAAAAAAAAAAAAAACCTAACCTAACCTAACCTAACCTAACCAACCTAACCCTAACCTAACCTAACCTAACCTAAACCTAACCTAACCTAACCTAACCTAACCTAACCTAACCTACACCTAACCTAACCACCTAACCTAACCCTAACCTAACCTAACCTAACCTAACCTAACCTAACCTAACCTAACCTAAACCTAACCTAACCTAACCTAACCTAACCTAACCTAACCTAACCTAACCTAACCTAACCTAACCTACTACCTAACCCTAACCTAACCTAACCTAACCTAACCTAACCTAACCTAACCTAAACCTAACCTAACCTAACCTAACCTAACCTAACCTAACCTAACCTAACCTAACCTAACCTAACCTAACCTAACCTAACCTAACCTAAACCTAACCTAACCTAACCTAACCTAACCTAACCTAACCTAACCTAACCTAACCTAACCTAACCTAACCTAACCTAACCTAACCTAACCTAACCTAACCTAACCTAACCTAACCTAACCTAACCTAACCTAACCTAACCTAACCTAACCTAACCTAACCTAACCTAACCTAACCTAACCTAACCTAACCTAACCTAACCTAACCTAACTAACCTAACCTAACCTAACCTAACCTAACCTAACCTAACCTACCAACCTAACCTAACCTAACCTAACCTAACCTAACCTAAACCTAACCTAACCTAACCTAACCTAACCTAACCTAACCTAACCTAACCTAACCTAAACCTAACCTAACCTAACCTAACCTAACCTAACCTAACCTAACCTAAACCTAACCTAACCTAACCTAACCTAACCTAACCTAACCTAACCTAACCTAACCTAACCCCTAACCTAACCTAACCTAACCTAACCAGTCTCAGACAGTCTCTCGAGCGAGATACAGCACTTAAAAGTTGCTCCGCGCGGAAAAAATCCTTAAAAATAGATAAAACGTAAAAAGTTAATAGTGTGATACGTTAACGGATGCGCGCAGTAGTGAGGAATGCAGTGACGAAAAAATTTTGAAATCGGATCAAAAACGGAAAAGTTATTCGCGAAAAAACCGCCAAAAATAAACAAAAGTGCGTGCGCTGCCAAATCTAAAGCGGTGACCTACGCTTTTTCAAGTGTGGAAAGTTGAGGGACACTGCCCCCCAACTTTTAAAACAAGTTCCAGATTTTTCTGATAACTATTCGCAAAGTTATAGAGGAATTAGGAGTGAGAAGTGGCCTGTTGTCCTAATTAGGACATACAGAGTGTGGTGATAAGTGTGAAAGTGTGTGGTGGGCGGCGCCCATGCAAGTGCGATAGTGAAATCGGAAATAAAATTGCCGAAAATCAAGATATAAGGTAAAAACCCAAAAGCACGTGGGGCTAAGTCCTAAATTAGGACAGACCCAAGATAGCTGAGGTGACGGAGAGTTGGAGGACCATCAGCAACACGGTTTGGGATCATTAGCTCGGAAATCGGGCTGGTGGTTTAGCAGCAAATAGCTAAAAACCGTCAACGCCACGTGTTCTCCGGACTTCATCGTCACTGGAGCAGCCGGGAGACCTTCAAATTGACAGGAGGAAGTTGCAAAGAAAAATTAGGACTAAGATAAGTGGAATTGTAAAATTTGGTTAAGATCGGACAATAATCGACTAAGATATAGGGGAAATAAGTTGGCAAGGTGGTCAAAGTTTTTAGGTTAGAATTCTTAGTTTTAAAAAATTAGGACTTAGTAGATAGAAAATTAGGAACCGCGAATTGGGGGGGTTATTTTTGTAGATAAAAGAACCGGAAACAGGAACCAGACTAGAAAAATTTTCAAAATTTAAGACACCTAAAATCGGAATTATATTACGTAAATCAGATAGGGAGTTTTCATCAACATATTTACATTTTTTAGGCTTTAATAGTATAAAATCTAGGCATCGTAAAAATTCGGAATAAATTCAAAAAGAGGGACTATATATCTGGGAACCTGCCTGAGAGTTTTGGACACCTGCCATCATCTGTGATAATAGTTATAAGTAATTAATCGAACCAAGGGAATCTGTGCAACTTTAAGTTAAGTTTGTCGAGGTTAGTCGCGTCAGCCGCGGACCTATTCTGTTACGGGGTATAGTAATATTGTTTATCACCCAAGGTAATTGCAGAAAATAGGAACGTGGGATAAATCTAATAGGTTACGATACCGGGAAGCTCTAGGGCATACCCTAGAATAAATCCTGCTTAAAAATTTTAAAACAAAATTTGGTTTGAAGTACCATAAATACAAGAGGAAAAACATCGGGAATAGTAAATAGAATAAGGCGCCTGACCCACAGGTATTCACCAGGCATTCACGAAAAATTAAGACAAGGACAGAGAGATAGTGCTAGTTGCTGTCAGTCGGTGACAGGAGTGACAGCGTCACGGTGGACAGCTGTCATAGGGCTGTCAGTAGCTGTCACTGTCGAAGTCAAAGTGACATTTGACTTTCGACAAGGGTGAGTCGGGGTCAAGGGCGAGTCGTATTGGTTTTTATATTTTTTAAATTTTATTTTTTAATTTAGTTTTTTAAATTAGTTTTTTAAATAGGATAGGTAATTGTTACTGTCAGTGTCAGTGGGTGGGTGACGGAGTCATATTGACAGCTGTCAGAAGCTGTCGGCTGCTGTCATTGCCACTGTCAAGTGTGACTGAAGGTTGACAAGGGTGAATTCAGTCAAGGGCGAGTCGGGGTCAAGGGCGAGTCGACCAGAATAAAAAATATAATTAAATAAATTAAACTTTTTAAGAAAAGTGACAAGGGCGAGTCTAGGCAAAGCGTGAGTTGGACTTGGAATAATTATAATTATTATTATTTTATTTATTTTAGAAAAATTTTTGGAGTGATAGGAAATTTTTGATAGGGCGATAAGGTGGGGTCTAGCATACATAGATTATAGGTATAAGTGTTTTTACGGTATACAATTTTGCTGAATTTTAATTAAATTTTTATTGTAGGTATAAAATTCAACAGGGATACCATTTACATATCCAAAAATTTTTTAATGTATTATCGTATAAAGTAGGCTAAGGAGAACCCATACCCCCCCTTCCCCCCCCGGAAATTCCTAAAATCTGGGAAAAAATCTCCCAAAAAGCCGGGTTAGGAGAGGCTTTGGGAGGTGTGAGTGGGTGGATTAGGTAGTACGTAGGAAGGGCTATCCTTCCCCCCCTTTCCCCCCCTCCCCCCCCCTGCCTCACCCCCGCGGTGGTCCCCCCTCCCCCCCCTTGGTTTTCGTGGGGAGCACTTTTTGCCCCCCCCCCCTCCCCCCCCCCCCCCCCCCCCAAAAATTTTTGTGGGAAGCATTTTGCCCCCCCCAATTTCTTTCCCCCCAAGTTAAGTGGTGGGCTGAGCGGCTGGCGGGGCTGACCTCGACATAGTCTGGGACTATAGCTTTAAGGACTGGTACACTGAACAGTTGGCCTTTTACACCGCTGTCCAGTGTACTTAGGTAGTTAGGTTAGGATTATTTATTGATTTTTTATTGACATTTATTAATTATTTAATTTATTTAATTGTGTTGTGTTGTGTGCCATCGTGTTTATTGACCGATTGGCATAGTTATAATTAGTAGTATTGATTCCACTGTGTCTGTTGACCAGTGGAATTAGTTGTAAGGATTTTATTGTGATTACTGACAAATTGTTGTGTATGTCCGACGCCTATCTTGTTTTTTAACAGATAGGCATAGTTGAGTAGTATTGACGTCCACTGTGTCTGTTGACCAGTGGACTTAGATATAAAATTATTGATTTATTATTATTTTATATTAATTATTATTTTATTGTGTTTATTGACAAATTGAAGCGTTCCGAGTTTATTGACCGGGACGCTTAGAAGTAGATTTTATAATCAGACACATTCCCCCTAAGAAGGATGTTTGGGTACCGCACGCCGGCTAAAACGATGCCTAAAGAGGGAAAGGATGATTCGACTGAGAAGATGAATGACAGAGAGGATAGAATGAGAGAAGATAGTGTGGAAGTTGAAGGAGATGACATAAACAATGACAACATGAATAAAACTAGGACAGTGAGGAGAAGTATCGGGGAGTTTGAGGCTAAAGGGAAGACGCCACCGATAATGACAAAGAAAATAGAGGCGGAAAAGGTGAAACTGAAAATGAAATTCCCTGTAGAGATGAAATCGGGACAAGGTAGAGGGAAGAATGGAAACGAGGGACGAGTGGAAGCGGAAGGAAGCAGTAAAGGAGTGAATGATGAAGGACACAAGGGAAAAGTAAATGTGGAAAGCCTTGGTGTCAGGAGCCGGACAGCAGAGGCAAAAAGCTGGCTGATGAAGGCGAAGTTGCAGCTGAATAACAGCCGCAACTTAAAAACTGACATCAAGGCTGATGTATTGAGTGCGATAGAGAGATTATATGAACTGGTTAAAGAAGCGGAAGAAGAAAGAAAGAAAAGCAAGAATGGAAGAAATGAAACAGAAGCAAAAGGAGAATTAATGGAAGATAAGGGAAAGCAAGCTGACCAAAGTGAAGAGATGAAGAAACAATGGAATGAATGTATGAAGGTTATGGAAGAAAACAATAAAAGAATGGAAGAATATGCAAAGATGATGAAAGAAAGCAATGAGAAAATGGAAGAAGTAAAGGAGGAGATTAAGAAAGAAAGAGAAGAAAGGAAGAGAGGACCGGTCACGTATGCGGGGGCGGTAGCGGGCACTGGCAAGGTCACCATGCCTGTGCGCTCGGCGTTGCATTCAGTGATCGTGTCCTCGGAGAAGGAAGAGGAGACGGGAGAAGAAGTTTTAGAAAGGATAAGGAAAGCAGTGGACGCAAAAGAAGGATGGGTGCAAGTAGAAAAAGTAAGGAAGGTGAAGGATAGAAAAGTAGTAGTGGGATGTAAGAATGAGGAAGAAAGGAAGAAGATTATGCAAAGATTGAATGGTAAAGGGAAAGGTCTGATAGTGGAAGAGGTCAAGAATAGGGACCCCCCTTCTGGTCTTGAAGGACCTGATAAAGGTCCACTCGGACGAAGAGATTATTAAGGCGATCCGAAACCAGAATGGGGGTCTCTTTCGAGACCTCAGTGCGAAAGATGATCGAATGAGTGTAAAATTTAGAAAGAGGGCGAGGAATCCCCTCTGCAATGACGTGGTGCTAACAGTGTCGCCCCTGATCTGGCAAAGGATGACAGGTCAGGGGAACCTGCGAGTGGATCTGCAGAACGTGCGGGTGGAAGACCATTCCCCCCTTGTGCAATGCACAAGGTGTTTGGGATATGGGCACAGCCGCAGGTTCTGCAGAGAAGGAAAAGATTTATGCAGTCATTGTGGAGGGGAACACCTCAAAAGGGAATGCCCTGATAGCCGGCGTGGCGAGTTACCAAACTGCAAAAATTGCACAAGGAACAGCGTAGTGGGCAAAGGGCACAACGCTTTCGACGCGGAGTGCCCAATCAGAAAGAAATGGGACGCCCTGGCAAGGGCAACCATAGCGTATTGCTAAGGGCGTCCCACGGGATAATAGGGCTAAAATTAGGTGCGTCCAAGCCAACTTACAACGTAGCCAACAGGCTACGGCGGAGTTGGTGATGGCCGCACAGGTCAAAGGAATTCAGTTAGCATTAGTGCAGGAGCCATACACTGGGTGTATAGGGAGAGTGAGGCCATACCCGGGGGTTAGAGTCCTACAACATCAGGGACCCCCCGGAGGCCTTGTAAAGGCTGCCATTATGGTCTTCGACAGGGGGATCGACATCGCCCAGTGCCCGACATTGGCGACGAATAACATCATGGTCGCCAAGGTGAAAACCGGACTCGGGGACGTGGGGGTGGTGTCGATCTACCTGGAAGGAGACCAACCGCTCGACCCGTACACCCAGTGTATGGAGCAGATAGTCGACGAAATAGGAACAACGAAGTTGGTTATGGGCGGGGACCTGAATGCGTGGAACCCATGGTGGGGTAGCGAAAGGATGGATGAGAGGGGTGAGACACTAGGATGTATGTTTGATAGGAAGGATCTGGAGATCCTGAACAGAGGGTCCGAGCCAACATTCGACACAGTCAGAGGAAACAAAAGGTACACGAGTTGTGTGGATGTCACAGTCTGCTCCACCGACATGCTACCTGCTGTGCAGAACTGGCGTGTGGAGGCGGATGTGACGACTTCGGACCATAGGGCAATCCTGTTTGACCTACATTTGGCACGGGGGGTTGGGGCAAAAATGACCACGACTAGGGTATACAACACGCGAAAGGCCAATTGGACCCAGCTCAAACAGGAGCTGGGCCAAATCTGGGAGGAGAGGCGCTTCGGCGCCGAGACGATTGGAATGATAGGCGATGTCCGTGAGCTAGAAGAGAGGGTAGGAGAGCTCACGGACTCTATAAGGGAAGTGTGTGACAAGTGTATACCCAAAGTCGGGGTCATGAGGCGACCAGGATTGCCTTGGTGGACCGCGGAACTCACCCGCCTCAAAAAGGAGGTGAATCGCCGTAAGCGTAGGATCTCCTACGCAGCACCAGTGCGGAGAGCATGGGTGGTGGAGCAGTATCTGGAGGCTAAACAAGAGTACCTGACTGCGTCGAGGAGGGCTCGGACCACCTGTTGGAAGAGTTTTTGCGAGAAGCAAGACAGGGAGAGTATGTGGGATGGGATTTATAGAGTGATACGCAGCACAGCCGCGAAGGAGGAGGATATACCCCTCGTCCGGAACGGTGTCGCACTTGAAGGCGTGGAGTCGGCCAGGTTCCTGGCACAAACCTTCTATCCTGAGGATAGCGCTGAAAGCGACGACGCAGAACACATGAGTATAAGAGAAAAATCTAAAACGATAAATAATATCGATCGAGGCGGATCATTTGATCCGCCGTTTACTAAGCAGGAACTCATGTGGGCTGCGTCGAGCTTCAGCGCAAAGAAGGCGCCGGGGCTGGACGGTTTCACTGCTGACATTTGCAGGGCAGCTATCACTCTACAACCCAGTATGTTTGTTGAACTGTTTAATAGGTGTTTGGAACTGGAATGTTTCCCCACCATCTGGAAAGAGGCCGCGGTAGTTGTTTTAAGGAAACCCGGTAAGTCGGACTATACGAGTCCCAAGTCATATAGACCGATTGGTCTTTTGCCCGTAATGGGCAAAATACTGGAAAAACTAATGATAAATAGAATCCGATGGCACGTTTTGCCGGACCAGAGTTCGCATCAATACGGTTTTACACCACAGCGTGGAACCGAGGACTCCCTCTATGTCATGGTAAACCATATCAGGGAGCAGGTGCGGTCGAAAAAGATCGTACTACTGGTATCCCTGGACATAGAGGGAGCCTTCGATAACGCATGGTGGCCGGCGTTACGATGCGAACTCGCAAAAACCAATTGTCCGGTGAACCTTAGAAGACTTGTGGACTCGTATTTGTCCGACCGAAAGGTGCGCGTAAGGTATGCTGGAGAGGAGTGCGTAAGGGAAACTACGAAAGGGTGCGTGCAAGGTTCGATAGGGGGACCGACATTTTGGAATATCTTGTTGGACCCCCTATTGAAACAGTTGGAAGAAAGGGGAGACCGCTGCCAAGCATTCGCGGACGATGTGGTCTTGATTTTCTCCGAGGAAGACACCCAGAGTCTCAAACGGAAGGCTGATGCTGCGCTTGCCTGCGTTCGGGACTGGGGGATTCGGAATAAGTTGAGATTCGCGCCTAGCAAGACTAAGGCTATGCTAGTCACGAACAAACTGAAGTACGATCCCTTAGTGCTGGACATGGGTGGGGAGTGCATCGGGCTTTCGGAGGAGATTAAGATCCTGGGGCTCACGATTGACCGGAAGTTTACGTTCAGCGCCCATGTGGACAATGTATGCCGCAAAGCGCTGAACGTATACAAACAGGTGTCGAGAGCTGCCAGGGTCAACTGGGGGTTAGAATCGGAGATCATCAGGACCATATATATGGCAGTGGTCGAACCGATTGTGTTGTATGCGGCGAATGTTTGGGCGCCGGCATCTAACAGACTTGGAGTACGCAAGCGGCTGGGGGTGGTGCAGCGGGGCATCGGGCAGAAGATCGCCAAGGCATATAGGACGGTCTCTCTCAACTCGGTGCTGCTGCTCGCGGGGATGCTGCCTCTTGATGTGAGGGTGCGGGAAACCGCCCTTCTTTACGAGATCAAGAGGGGGTACTCCCGGCGGGTGGTGTGCGACCGAGATGTGGAGGGACCGGTACCTTTCACCAACATGCCACATCCCGCGTGCCAGATAGAACTAGAGTATAAACGCGTGGAGGACAGTGCGGAGCTGGAACTTTGCAAGGATAGTCGGTGTAACATCTACACCGACGGAAGTAAGATAGATGGAAAGGTTGGGGCGGCGCTGACCGTTTGGGATGGCGTCGCCGAGTACAGCAGGAAAAAACTATGTCTGGAACGCTACTGCACTGTCTTTCAGGCGGAACTCTTGGCTTTATCACAGGCCGTGGAGTACGTGCTCCGCAGTGACACACCCAGCTGCTGCATTTTTAGTGACTCTAGGTCTGCGCTGGATGCCTTGGTAGGAAATAATTCTCTGCATCCCTTGATAATAAAGTGTAGACAAGACATCGGTAAGATGATAGATACAGGCAGATCCGTGAGACTGCACTGGATTCGTGCACATGCAGGGCTGCAGGGAAATGAAAGGGCCGATGAGCTGGCGAAGGACGCGGCACTCCATAGGCGGACTAGGCCGGATTACGACAAGTGCCCCATCTCATTCATCAAGCGACAGATCCGAATGGAGTCGATTGATGAATGGGATAGGAGGTACGTAAGTGAGACAACGGCCTCAGTCACCAAAGTGTTTTTCCCGGACGCCACAAAAGCTCATTCGGTAGTGAGGAAGATTAGTATGGATAGCGTGATCGTGCAAGTGTTTACAGGCCACGGGGGGTTCTCTGAGTACCTGCACCGCTTCAGGTGCAAGGAGAGCCCGGCGTGTGTCTGTGACGAGAATGTGAGCGAAAGCGTGATGCATGTGTTGTGTGAATGCCCCGCCTATAGTAGAGAAAGGATGGAATTGGAAATAGAGCTAAATTGTATAGTTAGCGAAAATACAATAAGTGAAATAGTGCAAAGTAAAGCAATGAGAGGAAGATTTTTACAGTACTGTAGAACGATTGCAGTAAGAGTTATAGAAAGGAATAGGACACTGAAATAGAAATAGGAATAAAATGGAAATGTAAATGACAAACAAAAAGTGACACCTTGATAATATAAGTAATTAGTGACAAGAGGTGATAAATGAATAAGATTGTAATACGAAGTATATCTTAAATAAATAATGTACGAATACATGCTTATCAAAATAGGTTTAACGAATGAATAATAGATAAATGTACAATAGTAATACAAACTATGATGTAAATATAAGAATACATAAATGTGATATTAGCATATAGAAATTAGTGTAAAGTATAATAGATAGTTGTAAGTATTACAATAAATAAGAACTGTGATAAATAGAGTAATTAATAATAATAAGGAATGTACAAGTACACATTTGTTAGAATAATCTGTGATAATAGCATGTAGGATAGTAGATATATAAATGTAACATTTAAACCAATATGACAAAAGAACTGTAATAGAAATAAGGAAAATTGTACAGAAAAATTTTTCATGAAATAAACTATTTCAGGTTTTAGCTAACCAACAGTTAGGAGAGTAGATGAATGGAAGGGTTTTATCCCCAGATGATTAATAACCGCGAGAACTAGAATGAAAGGAGAAATAAGGGCCCTAACTTTGCCCACGTTAGGGGGAAGCAGTAAAAAAAAAAAAAAAAAAAAAAAAAAAAAAAAAAAAAACCTAACCTAACCTAACCTAACCTAACCTAACCTAACCTAACCTAACCTAACCTAACCTAACCTAACCTAACCTAACCTAACCTAACCTAACCTAACCTAACCTAACCTAACCTAACCTAACCTAACCTAACCTAACCGGTCTCAGACAGCCTCCCGACGCGTCAACAGCGCCTAAAAGTCGCTCCGTATCAAAAAATACCTTAAAAATAGTGAATAAAGTGATAAGTTAACGTGCGATACGCCAAAAGACGCGCGCTGTGACGTAGATGAAGATAGTGAAAAAATTTTTCAAAAAAGTCCCTTAACAAAAAAGTTATTAAGGAAAAACCTTCTAGGAGAAGATAAAAGTGCGTGCGCCGCTCGATTTTGAGCGGCGACCTAAAGGTTTTCAAGTGTTAAAACGTGCTAAATTCCTTCCCCCAGCCTACCCAAAAGTTTTAGATTTTTTACGCATTCCCCTACAATATTATAAGGGAATTAGTGAGTGTTTGTGACGGATGTTCCTAATTAGGAATATCTAGGAGGCGGTGAAAGTGGGAAAAGGTGTAACAGGCAGTGTAGTGACCAACGTAAAAAGTTGGGAAAAATCCCTACAGTGGTTTAGGAATAATTGGGAAAAAAGTGGAAACACGTGTTCCTAATTCCTAAACTAGGAGCACTAGGAAAACAAAAGTTGGATAGGAGCTGGATGCGGAGTGGCAGAGTGCGTTGACATCGCTAGCACGAGGAAAGTGCGGGCGAGTCAGCCGCAAATCAAAAAATTAAAATTCTGCCACGTGCTGTTCACTTTTGCTGTCTCTGGAGCAGCCGGGAGACGAGTGGGGAGACCGGAGAAGACAGATCGAGGAAGAACACAAATAGATCAGTAAGCGAGAAAAAGAATTGTTAAAATAGCTTTAAGATTTTAGAAGATATAAGGGAAACAAAGTTTGAGGTTAGATTAAAATTGAGGGTAGAGAAAAATTAAATTGTCAAAATTTGGCCTAGGCATAGAGAAATTAGAAATTTAGAGTTGGCATTATCATTTTTGAGAGCATAAAATAATAATTATAATCTTTAAAATTCAAAAAGTAGACAGGTTCGACCTTCGGAAGAGGAAATTATATTACGCAAAATTATACAAAATTATCCTAGTAGCTTTAATCGTGTTATTTACGTTTTTGGCAAGTTAATAAATACAAAATTACACATAATAAAAATCTGGTTAAAGCGTGGTTCGAAGGCATATATATCTGGCCGCCTGGCCTTAGACTTTGGAGTCCCTACTAGCTATATAGCAATAATTATAAAGGAATTAGGGAATCAATAGAAAAATTGCAACTCTTAGGATAAGTTGGTCTCAGTTGAGTTCCGACGGCCGTGTCCGTATTCTGATAACGGTTAAAGTAATTGGAAGTTAACTGTATAGAAATTAGTAAAATTATAGATTAAATAAAAATATATATTTTTAGCATAGCACACGTATATAGTTCAAGATAAAAAAGACAAGGTATAGATCTAGGCAACATAGGAACCCGATAACAAAGTAAATAGAAAAATAAAAGTGATACCTAATCGGAATAAGGCTCCAAAAAGGGTATTCATCGAGGTATTCATCGGGGTCTTAATCCGATTTACATTGGTAGTGGAAATATTTATGAGGACAGGCCTCTTATACACGGGAATCCAGGCAAGGTTGACCTCCGGGCTGATACGCTTGGTAGGTGGGCAAGGGTCTAGTCCGCTGGTAGCCAAATTAAAAGGGAAAAAATAGTCAGACAAATTAACTAAGGGTCAAGGGTGAGTCGGAGTGATAGCGGAACTGTCATTGTCACTGTCAACGAAGGTGACGGGACGCTGACAGTGTCACGACGACAGCTGTCAAAACAGTTGTCAGGGAGTTGTCACTGTCAAGCAGCCTATAGCCAAGGGTGAGTAGGTGACAAGGGTGAGCCGGGCAGGAAATAAATATTTAAATTATTATTACTTAGAAAATTTAGACAAAATTAATTGTGTCAAGAGGGAGTTGAAGCCAAGCGGGAGTCGGCACTGGAATAAAATAATAAATTAAAACTTAGAAAAATTTTTGTATAGCGAATACTCTAATAGGAGAGGGCAAAAAGGAGGGGTACTATACGGAGAGTAGGGGGGCATAGTTAAATTTGGTCTGGCTATTTTTAATTATTTTTTATGAATTTTTTAAGTGTTGTGTAGAAACTAGTTTAGAATCGGTTTAGATAGTCAAAAATTTTTTAGAGGCGGATTGCATAGAGGGAGTTAAGGGAAACTCGGTGCGCCCCTTCCCCCCCCGGAAATCCCAAAAATCCAGGGAAAAACTTCCAAAAAAGCCGGGTTGAGAGAGGCTTTTTGGGTCGGGAGTTGGTGCAGCAGGTAGCACAAAGGGTGGACTTTTCTTCCCCCCCTTTCCCCCCCCCTCCCCCCCTGCCTCACCCCCGCGGTGGTCCCCCCTCCCCCCCCCTAGTTTCGTGGGGAGCACTTTTTGCCCCCCCCCCTCCCCCCCCCCAAGGTCTCGTGGGGAGCATTTTTGCCCCCCCCCCCCCCCCCCTTTTTTTTATTATTTATTTTATTTTAATTAACCTTAGGACTCGGCCCTCGGAGCCGACTGGGACTGACAAGTCACTGTCTGAGACATAGTTTTTATAAGTAGGATAGGTTGCTTATTTTATTATTGATATTAATTGATAATTGTGTGTAGTGTTGTTAAAGCCTATCGTGTTTTTTGACCGATAGGCTTAGCCTTAATTAGAGCTAGAGACGTCCACTGTGTCTGTTGACCAGTGGACTTAGTTGTATTGATTGATTATTATTGTTTATTAAGAATTGTGTGTAGTGTTGTTGACGCCTATTTTGTTTATTAGCAAATAGGCATAAATTTAGGTATTTGACGTCCACTGTGTCTGTTGACCAGTGGACCTAGTTGTAGGGACTGAATATTATTGTGACACATTATATACAACTTTTACAAACATTTATAATTGACCTAAGTGACAAATCCCCTAATAAAAAGTAAAAATGTTCGGATTTAGAACACCTGTTAAAGGTAAAATTGATAGTGGAAAGGACACGACCCCCAATAAGGAGGACGAATGTAATATAGACAAAGTTAAAGAAGGAGAGCCTAGTGGAGGCACAGCTGAAAGTAGAGTTAGACGAAGTATTGGAGAGATAGAGGCATTAAAAAAGACCCCTCCGGTAGCTAAAACAAAAACTATAATAGAACAAAGCAAATTAAAGTTAGCAGAAAATAAAAATGTAACGACAAAGCAAAAATTAACAACAGAAAAATCACCAAAAGTAGAGATGTATAAAAGCCGCATTACTGAGGCAAAAGCATGTCTAATAAAGGCAAAAACACACCTCAACAACAGCAGAAATTTAAAAACGGAAATTAAAATGGAAGTAATGGAAGCGGTGGAAAGGATGTATGTATTAGTCAAGGAAGCGGAAGAGAGCAAGAATGAAAGAATGAATGACAAAAAAGGAGAAAGTGGAACAGAAAGGAAAGGGAATAGCAAGGATAGTGAGGAACTGAAAGATAGAAAGAATGAAGTATTAGAAAAGTTAGAAGAACATGCAAGGATGATGAAAGAGAATATGAAAGAGATAAGTAAGTATACAGAATTGATAAAAGAAAGTAAAGAAAAGATGGAGAGTATAAAAGATGAGTTAGTGAAAGAAAGCAAGAGTATGGTAAGAGAGGGGACGACATATGCAAAAGCGACAGCGGAAACGGGGATAAAGGCAACTGGGAAACCAGCAGTGCTGCACTCCGTCATAGTGTCGTCCGACAAAGAGGAAGAGACAGGAGAGCAAGTACTTGAAAGGATAAGAAAGGCAGTAAGCGCAAAAGAAGGATGGATAAATGTGGAAAAGGTAAGGAAGGTGAAGGATAGAAGAGTGGTTGTTGGGTGTGCAACGGTTGAAGACAGGAATAAGATCAAACAGAGGATAAACGAAGTCGAAAAACACTTAAACGTAACAAATATAATTAACAAAAATCCCCTTTTGGTTCTCCGTGACGTGTTACTCGTCCATAAAGATGAGGAAATTGTGACCGCAATGGTGAACCAGAATAGGGACATATTTGAAGGCTTAAGTAAGGAGGATAGAATAGTAACTGTAAAATATAGGAAGAGAGCAAGGAATCAGCTGTGCAACCACGTGGTGCTCACGGTGTCGCCCATGGTATGGAGGCGTGCGCTGGACGGGGGGAGGGTCAGGATCGACTTACAAAATATACATGTCGAAGACCAGACTCCCCTTATCCAGTGCATAAGATGTCTGGGCTATGGCCATACTAAAAAGATTTGCAAAGAAAGGGAAGATAGCTGTAGTCACTGTGGAGGCTCACATATAAAAATAAATTGTCCTGAGAGGGAGAAAGGGAAGGAACCTAGGTGTAGGAACTGCGTTCGGGCCAACATGGACGATCATGCACATAATGCATTTGACAGCGAATGTGCAGTAAGAAAACGATGGGACATGTTGGCCCGAGCGTCAGTTGCTTACTGCTAAGGGCACTCAGGGTAGAAATGTAGGAGCTAAAAAATTAAGACTAAAAATGGGGCAAGCCAATCTACAGCGTAGTCAAATTGCCACAGAGGAATTGATAACGGAGGCGGGAGCCAAAGGTCTCGACATTGTCCTCGTGCAGGAACCCTACACCGGACGTACGGGAAGAGTTAAGAACTATCCGGGAACTAGGGTGTACCAATTTGATGGACACCCGGGTAATGTCGTTAAATCAGCGATCCTGGTCTTCAATGGGTCGGTCCGCATCACTTCCTACTCTATGCCGATGACAGCCAATATTTCTGTTATTGAAATAGAAGCTGGCACCGGCGGAGTGGTGGTGGTGTCGGCCTACCTAGAAGGAGACAAACCACTCGACCCGTACATCCGGTGTATAGATAAGATAATGGGGGGGTTGAGGGGAAGGCATATACTCATGGGAGGCGATTTTAACGCTTGGAACCCGTGGTGGGGAAGCGAGAGATTAGATGCTAGAGGCCAAACGCTCGCATCGGCACTAGATGAGCACAACTTACAGGTCCTCAACAGGGGATCCGAGCCCACATTCGACACTGTAAGAGGCGACAAAATATTCAAAAGTCATGTCGATGTTACGGTCTGCTCCACCGACATGCTCCGATCAATCACGAACTGGAGGGTGGTACCAGACATGATAACATCTGACCACAGGGCAATCCTATTCGAATTAGAATTAGGCAAGAGAGAGGGGGTAGAAATTAGGTCTGCGACGAGGAAATACAATACAAAGCGGGCCAAGTGGAGCCAGTTCAAAGAGGAACTGGCCCAACTATGGAAGAATGAAGGTATAAATCCCGAAAGGGTAAGTCGGATTGAGAACGGGGAAGAGTTAAATAAGATGGTAAACGAAATTACGGGGACCATACACAGAATTTGCAAAGATTGTATTCCCGAAGTCGCGACCGGGAAAAGGGTGGGATTGCCTTGGTGGTCGGATGAGCTGGCCACCCTCAAAAAGGAAGTAGCAACGAAGAAAAGGAGAATCAGGTGTGCTGCTCCTTCGAGAAGAGCATGGGTGGTGGAGCAGTACCTGACGGCCAAACAAAAGTACCAACAGGAGGTCGGGAGGGCTCGGATCGCCAGTTGGAAGGACTTCTGCACAAAGCAGGAAAAAGAAAGCATGTGGGATGGAGTGTATAGGGTGATTCGCCGCACGAATGAAAGGTTGCCAGATGAGTTATTAGTAGTGGAAGGTAGAGTGCTTGGAGCGGTGGAGTCGGCCAGCCTGTTGGCGGAATCATTCTATCCGGAGGACGATGAGCGGACCGATAACGACGGACATACTAAACTCAGGGAAATGGCGAGAGTGGTGAATGGGGGAGAACATGATGATTCATGTGACCCTCCCTTCACCATGCACGAACTGAGAAGCGTCGCGGCGAGTTTTAGTCCTAAAAAAGCGCCCGGGCTGGACGGTTTCACCGCGGATATATGTGAAGCGGCGATCGCCCTAGACACGACCATGTTTCTACAAATATTTAATAAGTGCCTCGCCCTCTCATGCTTCCCCACCGCGTGGAAGGTGGCAGTGGTGGTCATCCTGAGGAAACCGGGCAGGGAGTCTTATGTGTCGCCTAAGTCATACCGACCAATAGGGCTTCTACCCATCTTCGGAAAAATCCTAGAAAAGATGCTGGTCGGGAGACTTAGGTGGCACATATTACCCAGAATGAGTCCTAACCAGTATGGATTCATGCCACAGCGCGGAACCGAGGACTCCCTCTATGTCATGTTGCGATACATAAGAAGCCAAGTAAAAGAAAAGAAAATAGTTTTACTCATATCCCTAGACATAGAGGGAGCCTTCGACAACGCCTGGTGGCCAGCTGTAAAATGTAGAATAGCCGAGGCAAACTGCCCGGTAAACCTCAGGAGACTCGTGGACGATTACTTGAAAGGTAGAGTGGTAAGAGTGAGATATGCCGGGGTAGAATGCACGAGGAACACATCAAAAGGATGTGTACAGGGCTCTATAGGGGGTCCAACTTTTTGGAATTTATTGTTGGACCCCCTATTGCACGAAATGACGAAGCGGGGGGACTACTGCCAGGCGTTTGCGGACGATGTGGTCCTGGTCTTTTCCGGCGACAGCTCCCGGGAGCTCCAGCGACGCGCCAATGACGCCCTTGAACGTGTCCGGGAGTGGGGTGTAGAGAATAAATTAAAATTTGGACCTACCAAAACAAAAGCCATGACAATAACGAACAGGCTCAAGTACGACACCCCACTCCTGGCCATGGGCGGGGAGCGCATTGGAATGTCGAAGGAAATAAAGGTCCTGGGGCTCTTGATTGACAGCGGGTTGACGTTCGGCGCCCACGTAGCCAACGTTTGTGGCAAGGCGCTGGGCGTCTACAAGCAGGTGTCGAGGGCTGCCGGGACCAACTGGGGGCTTGAACCGGAAATTATCAGGACCATTTACCTGGCGGTAGTCGAACCCATAATATTATATGCGGCATCGTCTTGGGCACCGGTGGCGGGGCGGGTCGGGGTTGTGAAGCGGCTAAACGAGGTGCAGAGGTGCATTGCACAGAAAATTATAAAAGGATACAGAACGGTCTCTCTGCACTCTGCCCTACTGCTCGCCGGGATTTTGCCGTTAGATATGAGGGTCCGCGAAGCGGCCCTCCTCTTTGAAACAAAGAAAGGCTACTCCCGGGCGATAGTGGGAGACAGAGAGGTAGAGAGGCCGTTCCCAGTTGAAAAACTGCCGCATCCCGCTAGCTGGATAGGGCTGGGGTTCGAAAGCCTGGGAGAGGGTGGAACACTGGACCAACTAGGAAATCAAAGAACAAGAATCTACACAGATGGTAGCAAACTAGAGGGAAAGGTTGGCGCAGCCCTGTCCATATGGATAGGGGCAGCGGAGGTAAAAAAGAAAAAATTGAAGTTGGACCAGTGTTGCACCGTCTTTCAGGCGGAACTTCTGGCACTATCCGTGGCAACAGAGTGGGCCCTTAGTTATGCCTCGTCCGGCTGCGACATAATCTCTGACTCGCGCTCGTCACTGGAGGCGGTGGTAGGGTGTAGGTCCCTCCATCCCCTCGTGATCCGGACTAGGAAGAATATTTTGGAAATATTTAAAAGGAATGAATCGGTGAGATTATTCTGGGTCAAGGCTCATGCGGGGGTGGAGGGGAACGAGAGGGCCGACGAACTAGCGAAGTCGGCAGCTCTGTTCAGTAAAACGAGACCAGACTACAGCGAGTGTCCGGCTTCGTTCATCAAGCGCCAAATTAGGATGTCGACGATTGATGAATGGAGCCGGAGATATGAGCAAGGGGAAACCGCCTCCGTAACAAAAACGTTCTTTCCGAGTGTGGCAAGTTCATACTCTATTTTAAGAAAAATTAAAATAAATTCGGTACTTACGCAAATATTCACGGGACACGGCGGCTTCTCAGCATACTTGTACAGATTTAGATGTAAGGATAGGCCGTCGTGTATTTGTGACCCAGAAGAGCACGAAACGGTGTACCATATACTGTTGAGTTGTCCGGCATCTGAAAGACAAAGAATAGAGTTTGAAATAGCGACAGGGATAAAGTTGGAAACCAGTATTTTGCCAAGGGTATTAGAGAAAAATGAGACTAGAGAATTGTTTATTAAATATTGTCAAAGAGTAGCACTGGCAGTAATTAAGAGGAATAAATAGTTGATAAACAAAATATAAATATTAGTCAAATATAATGGTATAATGAAACAGCAATGTAAAATATAAATGATAATAAGAAATGTAATCAAAAATAGAATTAAGAAATAAAACAGAAATGTTGTAAAAATAGTATAAGCATTGTTAGAGAATAGTACTAGTAGAGAATAAGAGAATCAACGGATGATAAATAAAAAATAAGAATACTAGTCTAAGGGAAAATGTATAAAGTAATGAATAAGCCAAGGAAATGATGTTAGAATAGATTAGAGCTGTGATAAATAAACATAAAAGATAATAAATGATGTAAATTGTTACTCAAAATAAGCTAGAATAAGATATAGGTAAGCAAAAAAATGGACAAAATTGGAAATGTAAAATAGATAGTATAATAGTAATAATATAAGTTAGAAAAATATAAACAGTAATTGTAAATTAGAAATAAGAAACAGCTCTAAGGAAATGTATTAAAGATAGGAAATTGTACTGGTTAAAAATAAATAAAGAAATAAAAAAAGGATAAGATGCAGTAATGGAAACTGGGTACCAGGCAGTGAATGGGACGTAAGAATGTAGTAAAAGAAAATGAGAGAGTAATAGATTAAGATAGATAAATAAAAAATAATAGGGCAATATAGATAAAGAATGAGAGATGGCAAGGATGAGAAGAGGGAATAATGTAAAGGAAACCCAAAAATAGAGAAGAATGAAAGTATTAAGAAACGAACAAAGACCCTGATATGTAAACGTTAGGGGAAGCTGAAAAATTAAAAAATAAAAAAAAAAAAATAACCTAACCTAACCTAACCTAACCTAACCTAACCTAACCTAACCTAACCTAACCTAACCTAACCTAACCTAACCTAACCTAACCTAACCTAACCTAACCTAACCTAACCTAACCTAACCTAACCTAACCTAACCTAACCTAACCTAACCTAACCTAACCTAACCTAACCTAACCTAACCTAACCTAACCTAACCTAACCTAACCTAACCTAACCTAACCTAACCTAACCTAACCTAACCTAACCTAACCTAACCTAACCTAACCTAACCTAACCTAACCTAACCTAACCTAACCTAACCTAACCTAACCTAACCTAACCTAACCTAACCTAACCTAACCTAACCTAACCTAACCTAACCTAACCTAACCTAACCTAACCTAACCTAACCTAACCTAACCTAACCTAACCTAACCTAACCTAACCTAACCTAACCTAACCTAACCTAACCTAACCTAACCTAACCTAACCTAACCTAACCTAACCTAACCTAACCTAACCTAACCTAACCTAACCTAACCTAACCTAACCTAACCTAACCTAACCTAACCTAACCTAACCTAACCTAACCTAACCTAACCTAACCTAACCTAACCTAACCTAACCTAACCTAACCTAACCTAACCTAACCTAACCTAACCTAACCTAACCTAACCTAACCTAACCTAACCTAACCTAACCTAACCTAACCTAACCTAACCTAACCTAACCTAACCTAACCTAACCTAACCTAACCTAACCTAACCTAACCTAACTATCCTGAGGAAGCCGGGCAAAGAGTCATATGTGACGCCTAAGTCTTACCGGCCAATAGGGTTGTTACCTGTTTTTGGTAAAATTTTGGAAAAGATGTTGGTCGGGAGACTTAGGTGGCACATAATACCCAAAATAAGCAACAACCAATTTGGGTTTATGCCGCAGCGCGGGACCGAAGACTCCCTCTATGTCATGTTGCAATACATAAGAAACGAAGTAAAAAGGAAGAAAATTGTTTTACTAATATCGCTAGACATAGAGGGGGCCTTCGATAACGCCTGGTGGCCCGCTATAAAGTGTAGGTTAGCGGAGACAAATTGCCCGGTAAACCTCAGGAAACTAATAGATGATTATTTGAATGAAAGAAGTGTGAGAGTGAGATATGCCGGGGCAGAATGCGCAAGGGTTGCGTCCAAGGGGTGTGTACAGGGCTCCATAGGGGGTCCAACCTTTTGGAACCTTTTGTTGGACCCCCTATTGCATGAAATGACGAAGCGGGGCGACTACTGCCAGGCCTTTGCGGATGACGTGGTCCTGATTTTCTCCGGTGACAGCGCTCAGGGGCTCCAGCGACGTGCGAATGATGCCCTTGGTCGTGTCCGGGAGTGGGGCGTCGAGAACAAATTAAGATTTGGACCATCAAAGACAAAAGCTATGATTATTACAAACAAGCTTAAATACGACGCCCCCCTTCTGGTCATGGGCGGGGAGCGCATTGGCATGTCGCGGGAGATAAAGGTCCTGGGGCTCTTGATTGACAGCGGGTTGACGTTCGGCGCCCACGTTACAAACGTGTGTAGTAAGGCGCTGGGCGTCTACAAGCAGGTGTCGAGAGCTGCTGGGATCAGCTGGGGGCTGGAGCCGGAGATAGTCAGGACTATCTACTTGGCAGTGGTCGAGCCCATTGTTTTATATGCGGCGTCGTCATGGGCTCCGGTGGCGCACCGGGTGGGGGTTGTGAAGCGGCTGAACGAGGTGCAAAGATGCATAGTCCAAAAGATTATCAAGAGCTACAGAACGGTCTCACTCCACTCGGCCCTGCTACTCGCCGGGATACTTCCACTGGACATGAGAGTGCGCGAAGCGGCTCTCTTGTTCGAAACGAAAAAGGGGTTTTCCCGGCGGGTGGTAGGGGACCGGGAGGTAGAGAGGCCGTTCCCAGTTGGAAATTTACCGCATCCAGCCAGTTGGGTAGGGCTAGAATTCGAGTGCTTGGGGGAGGGTGGAACACTGGTGCAGGAAGACCATCAAAAGCTTCAAATATTTACAGATGGAAGTAAAATAGAAGGCAAGGTTGGCGCAGCCCTATCCATATGGAGTGGGGCTGCGGAAGCCAAAGCCAAAAAGATCAAACTGGACCAGTGTTGCACTGTCTTCCAGGCGGAACTTCTGGCCCTATCCGTGGCAACTGAATATATACTAAACAGTGCCTCGTCCGGCGGCGACATATACTCCGACTCGCGTTCGTCACTGGAAGCCATTGTAGGGGGCAGATCCCTTCACCCCCTCGTGGTGCGGACCAGAATAAATATTGTTAAAATATTTAGCAGTAAAAAATCGGTGAGATTATTTTGGGTCAAAGCTCACGTGGGGGTGGAGGGGAATGAAAGGGCGGATGTATTAGCAAAGGAGGCAGCTCTGTACACAAAAACAAGACCGTATTATAGTGAGTGCCCGGCTTCATTCATCAAGCGTCAAATTAGAATGTTGACGATTGATGAATGGAGCCGGAGATATGAGCAAGGGGAAACCGCCTCCGTTACAAAAATGTTCTTTCCAAGTGTGGTAGGATCATACTCTACACTAAGAAAAATAAAAATCAATTCGATACTTACACAAGTATTTACGGGGCACGGCGGCTTCTCAGCATATTTGTATAGATTTAGATGCAAAGATAGGCCGTCGTGCATCTGCGACCCAGAAGAACAGGAAACGGTGAGCCACGTACTGTTGAGTTGTCCGGTATCTGAAAAACAAAGAGTAGAATTCGAAACAGCGACAGGGATAAAATTGGGAAATAGCACAGTATCAAGGGTTTTAGAGGAAAATAAGACTAGAGAACGGTTCATTGAATATTGTCAAAGGGTAGCATTAGTAGTGATAAAAAGAAATAAATAGTTGATAACGTAAATAAATGTTAGTCTAATATAATGATATAATAAAAGGGCAATGTAAAAATATAAAATAGTAATAAGAAATGCAACTAAAATAGATTTAAGAGATAAAACAGGAATGATGTAAGAATAATATTAAGTATTGTTAGATAGTAACAATAGTAGAAACTAAGAGAAGTAAATAGATGATGAATAAATATAAATATTAGTCTAATATAATTGTAAAATATAAGAGCAATGTAAAAATATAATAGTAACAAAAATGTAACCAAAGATAGAATTGAGAAGATAAGCAGAAATGTGTAACAATAATAATAAGCATTGTTAGAAAGTAATAGTAGAAAGTAAGAGAATGGAATAGACGACAAATATATGAATACTAGCCTATAACAAATTGTATAATGAAAAGCAATGTAATTGTGATAAGAAATGTATGAAAATAGAAATAAGAAAAAGAAAAAATAATGTAATATCAATATAAGAATAGATTAATGAACTGTAATAGAAATAAAAACTGGTAATAAATAAAGATAAAAATGAGTACTCAAACCCTTTGGCAAGAATGAAAGGAAAAATAAAAAATAAATGAAAGATGAAGTATGCAAATCTGTAATAGAAGAAATATGAAAGAAGCAAAATTAATGAAACAAAATAAAAAGTAGAAAAGGTAAAATTAGAATGGAAAGGAAGGAGAACTGAAAGAAGATGTATAGAGAACCCACAAATGAAGATGGAAAAACAAACAAAGATTAACAAAGTCTCTAATAAGTAAAAGTTAGGGGAAGCAGAAAAAAAAAAAAAAAAAAAAAAAAAAAAAAAAAACCTAACCTAACCTAACCTAACCTAACCTAACCTAACCTAACCTAACCTAACCTAACCTAACCTAACCTAACCTAACCTAACCTAACCTAACCTAACCTAACCTAACCTAACCTAACCTTTTTTTTTTTTTTTTTTTTTTTGTTGACGCTGGGGAATGCATTACTGCATCCGCACACCTACCATGGGGGCGGTAGGTGGGGTATGTGGGGCTCCCCGGCCAGAACGGCCGGTATACCCACTAAACCCCAGCGGTGTTCCATCCGGCGCCTATGGCTACGGCCGCGAGAGCACTTTGGCATTCTTCACGCGACCGCAGCAGGCGATGCCCAGCTGTCGCCGGGCTCCTCCCGGAGCGGAGGCAGAGGGGTGGAGTGCCCCTGCCTCCCTTACATCACTGTTGCTGGCCGATGCGCAGGAACACGCACGCACTCGGCCCCGACGGGACCCTAATTGACAGCGGAGCGGTGCCCCCCATGGCACCGCCCCTAGGGCCCCTAGGTGGGGGGGAGGAGAGCTGCATAACGCCTCCTCCTGGCCCCGGCTCTCCGACGGCGGAGATCAGGCGCGTTTGCGTCTTGTTCGCGGACCCTCTCCGCCGCCTCCTTCTGCGATATGACCTCTTCGCAGAAGGATTGAACCGCCAGCCACGACCTCTCGTCGCTCAACATGGCCTTGATTAAGGCCTGGAGCGAGAGGTCGGCCCCCACCGCTGCGACTAATTCGGCGCGCTCACTCGCCCACGCTGGACACTGTACGACCGTGTGGCACGCCGAGTCAACATCGCAGCTGCAATGGTGGCACTCGGGTGCTGACTCCCTCCTAGCAATGCAGTGCAGGTAGCTGCCGAAGCACCCATGTCCGGACAGCACCTGCACCAACCTGAACGTCAACACCCCCGTTTTGCGATCCGCCCATTCCCTAATTACTGGGCGGATGGCCTCGACGGTGCGACGGCCGGCCGTAGGATTGGCCAGCCGCTCTTCCCAACTATCGAATATTGACCGTCGAAGCTGGAGCTTTCGCCGGTTCACCTCACTGGGCAACGGGAGGAACCCCGTCTCTCTTATTTGCGCACGCCATTTAAATAATTCGACGTGCGCTCTTACCTCCAGTTCCCAGGGAGGCGAACCTGCAAGAACACAGGCCGCCTCATAAGAGATGGTACGGTATCCCCTTATGACACCGATGGCCATAGCTCTCTGCGCTTTGCGCAAAGGAGCACAGTTGCGCATGGCCACCGGCAATTCCCCCCATATTGGCGCACCATAAAGTGCAATAGACCGTACCACCCCCATATAGAGGCGGCGGCACCCCGCGCTAGGCCCCCCGAGACTGGGCATCAGTCGTTTAAGGCCTGCCGACGCCCTCATTAGACGGGGGGCCAGTTGCGCGAAGTGCTCGCGAAAGCTCCAACGGGCATCGAGATACAGGCCCAAGTACCTCATATGGGGCCTGATCTCGATGCGAGTGCCACCAACGATGATGCTGGAGTTGGCAGGTGGCGCGTTCCGGGGCCCATGGAAACACAGGGCCTCCGACTTGCCGAGCGCCACCTCCAATCCAAGCATCCTTATGCGCATCACCACCTGAGCAACAGAGCAGGTGGCGAGGCGAATTGCCTCCCGGAAGGTCTCCCCTCGGGCCAAGACGAGTGTATCGTCTGCGTAACACGTTACGCTGGCCCCTGCGAGGAGAACCCCCCTCAGCACCCAGTCGTAGCCGACGTTCCAAAGCAGTGGGCCCAGGACTGACCCCTGGGGAACGCCGCACGACATACTCCACCGGTGCTGCCGCCCATTTCGTCCCATACAAATGATTGACCTCTCATCGAGGTAAGACCCGACTATCCGACGGAGGTAAGGGGGGACCCCATGATACTCTAGGGCCCCCTTAATGCAGGCCCAGGGGAGGGTGTTAAAGGCGTTCGCAATGTCTAGTGACACCGCCACGACCACCCCCCCCCGAGCTACGACCTCATCCGACAGGGCCTTTACGCGCGCGATTGCATCGATTGTAGAACGGCCCTGCCGGAAACCATACTGCACATCGGACAGGTCGGGGCCGACCCCGACGAGGTGCCGGACGAGACGGCCAGCGATGATTCTTTCAAACAATTTGCCGGCCTCGTCCAGGCACACAATGGGACGATAGGCGGAGGGAGAGTCCGCTGGGCGCCCATCTTTCCTCAAGAGAACGAGCCGCCCCGTCTTCCACAAGACCGGGAAGCGGCCCGATTCCAGACAGGCGTCCAGCAGACGCCGATATCTAACCCCCAATTCGCTGAGGGACGCAGCCAAGACGCGGCCCGGAATGCCATCCGGGCCCGGAGCCTTCCTCCCGCGCCGGAGCTTGCGAGCAGCCTGCTCTATTTCCACCCCCAAGACCGGTTCGTAGCCGGCCGCCGGGTCAGAACCGGCGACGCTAACCCCTCCACTTAATGGGCGGGAGGGGGGCATCATTCTTGGGGGGCGGAATTCGGCCCTGTTTGGAAACAGGGCCGTCACTACATTTTCAAGCGTCCGGGGCTCGAGACCCTCAGTAATCGGGGGCGCCCATGGTCGAAGTTTTTCCCTAACCATCTTATAAGGGCGCCCCCAGGGATCCCTCTCGAGGGTCTCTAGGAGTTCCTCACGGCTCCTCGTCTTGGCTTCGCTGATGGTGCGCTGCAGCTCCTTCTTCTTGGCCATGTAGGCAGCGTACAGTGCGCCTTCCTCGTCCGCGTCACGATTCCTCCGTCGACGGTATCTGGTGTACCGGCGGCGGACGATTACACACTCCTCTCTCAATTTCGCGATTTCGTCCGACCACCAGTACACCTGACGCCGCAGAGGTCGATTAACTTTGGCCCGGGGCATCGCCGCATCACAGATTTGCGACAGTGCGCCCCGGAACCATTCAGCCTCATGATCGACCTCCACGGGCCCAGCCGAAGGATTCAGCCAGGCCTGGACGAGGCAGGCTACCATCAGCGCGTCCCTATCCAACTTACTGATCACCCAACGGGGGAAAGATATCGGCACTCGACGATTGTGCCCTCCGGCGCGGCCATCTTGTGGCGTCAAGGGGGCGATGTCGAACCTAATGTAGAGATGGTCCGACAATGTTTCTACCCCCTCGAGAACCGTCCAGGAGTGGACGCGGTGCGCAAGGGCAGGGGTCGCAAACGAAACGTCCACGACAGACCCCCCCTGCCTGCGCACACAGGTATTGGCCGACCCATGATTGAGAACGAGCAGGTCGGCTGACGACGTCCACTCCTCCAGAGCTTCTCCTCTCACGTCGGTTACGGGGGACCCCCAGCAGCGCGATTTGGCGTTGAGGTCCCCCAACAACAGAAACTGGCGGGGTCGATTACAGGCAACGAAGGCCTCGAGCCCCGCCAGGAAATCCTCAAAATCGGAGAAGCTCCGGTTTGGGGAGAAGTATACACCTAGCACAACAACATCTCCCCAAAGGACCGCCACATAGCCGCGACCCCTGCCGGCAAGTACAGGGGCCGGATAAACTCCGCCGGAGAACACAATGACGACCGAACCGTCGGTGTCCCCCCACCAGTTGGAATTCGGGGGGACGAAGTACGGCTCGGCCGCGACTATAATGTCGATGGACCACTCCGCCATGCTCTGCATAAGCAGGTCCTGGGCACGGGCGGAGTGGTTCACATTCGTTTGTAGGAGGCGATAGGACATTAAGTTACGCAGCGTCCATCGCCTCCTCTTCCCTGCGCGCAGGGGCAGCTGGGGCAGCAGGGGCAGGGGCAGCCTGGGTCTTGGCGGCGGCCTTAGTTTTGCCCTTCTTTGCCCTGGCACCTTCACAGGCCTTGCTCCCCGCTCTATGCGAGGCCGGTTTTCCGATGGCCTCGCATAACGTGCAGTGGGGGGAGCTAGAGCAGCCCGCGGCCTTGTGGCCGGGCTGACCGCAGCGGAAACAGTGGTCGCTGCGATCTACCTCGGATTGGCATTGTTGCCTGACGTGTCCATGAGCCAGGCAACGGTAGCACTTGAGCGGCTTCTGGTCTAACAACCGGACTTGCGCCGACGTCCAGCCGACCAGGAGCCGCCCCCCAGCCACTTTCTTGGCCGCCGCCACAGGGCAGCGGACCCAGACAACCCCTAATCCAGACGGCGTTCTCTTTATCTCGCCGACCTTTACCTCGGCGACCGAGCACTGGCCGACCTTCACAACCGCAGCCCCAACTTCCTCTGGGGTAATTGAGTCATCGAGGCCCGAGATCCTTAACTCGACGGACTTCACGGGCCTGGAGACCTTAGCAACCTCTGGTCCCAGAGCCTGTTGGAGCTTCTCGGCCAGTGCATCGGCCTTAGGAGCGCTTGTAGCTCCGGGGATCTCAAAGACAGCAGCCCCTGTGGCAGCAAGCCTAAAGCGCATGGCGGCGATGCCGAGGTCATCCAAAACTATCTTCTTCCTGGCCTCACCAATCGCCGCCCCATATGTAATGCCTTTTGCCACCGCCTCGGGCGAGAGGGTGACTACCACAGCTGACGAACGAGGAGGACGCAGAACCGCTTTCTTCTTCCCCTCCTTCAACCCTTCTTTGCTGGCCCCCTTGCCCGACAGCTGTTGCGCTACCATAGAAGAGTTGCCACCTTGGCCACCAGAATTAGGCTTACGCCCCCTCCGCACAACCGTTGACCACGGCTCCTCCATACTCTTAGGAGCCGGCGGGAGCGGGCGCGGTTGAGGCTGCGATTGCCCGTTACCAACATTGTTGCCCTTTTTTCCCTTCTTCCTCCTCTGCCTTTTTTGATTCTTGCCCTCTGCCACACCTGCCGCAACGGGTTTGGCCGCTGTAGAATCAAGGGGGGAGGGAGAAGATGCCGAGGAGGAGGAAGGGCGGGGTGCCGCTACCGAGGACTTCACCGATTTCCCCGAGACCTGCTTCGACCCGCCAATCGCGACAGCAGGAAGTTGAGGGTAATCTTCCCTTGAGAGCTCCATGCGATCCTGCGGCGGGAGTGCCCTACGGTCTGAAGCCAGCGGGGGCCTCAGACGAGTCTCAGGCAGGAGGCGGTCTTGGATTGCCTCTAGCCTGGCATTAAGCATTGTCCCCACCTCCCGCATAATCGACTGCGCCAGATCCTGAGGTATAGTCGACGCCGATGCTGGGGGTGGGGTGGGCTCAAGATGATTCGCAAGCCTAGTCAGCCTTTCAGTCAGGATCGCCATGTCCTGCCTGAGATCCGCAACCTGCTTCTGCAGCTTGGCATTCTCGAGCTGCAGTCGCCGCGTCTCGTCACTGCACGTTCTACTTAGAAGACCCTTTGCCGCCATGTCTATCTGAGCTAGCGCATCAGTGAGCTTTTTCTTAAAATCCCCTTTGAGGTTTTTGCTTTTGTTATTCACCTCCTGGATGGAACCCATGCCATTCCGGATCAGAGCATGAAGGTCATCAGCTGATTCCTCAAACTCAACTGACTCTTCGTCATAATCCCCGATGGGATGAGTAGGAGCAGGCTGCTTCATGTAGGCCTCCCGCGCGGCCCGCTGGTGAGATCTCAGGTTCCTGTCAGACGGGAGAACATCTTCCTCCATTGCTTCAACCTCAAGGTCCCTAGCCTCATCATGAGCCAACTGCTTCTTGGCCTGTGCCAAGCCCACATATCTTCCCGTCGAGGACTTCCCAGACCTCCTCTCCCTCCTAGATACTTGAGCGGTCTTCTTCGTCGGCACTTCAGTGTCACTGCCAGATGACTCTTGGCCTCCCCGAACGAAGAAGGAGCCCTTTGACGAGGTCATCAAAACTGACGGCGACCCGCTCCTGGATCTCGACCTTTTACGGTCATTACCAAACTTAATTTTAAGATTCTTCCGCTCAGCAGACCTCCCTGGATCTTTATTGCATCCTTCCACCGCCGAAGAAATGGACTCCGGGCTAGCGTCTCGGGAGCTCAAGATTTTAGACTCCCGCGGCCCCTTCTCCGACGACGACTCTGCACCCGATCGTGAGTGCACGGTCTTCATCGACAGTGTCGAGCTCGCGCTCGACGACTCCGCCTCCTTCTCATTCTCCTCACTACTTCGATTCCCCCCCTTCCCCGTAAAGTTTGTTTTAGTTACATTTTCCATATCAAATCCCACGAGTGGGGCCGATTTATATGACCACCCCCGGGTGACGCCCATTCCGGGGGCTAGGGTATATACTGTGGAGGTCCCCAGGTATCCACAGGTTTTTAGCGTGTTTTCTCACGGGTTTGTTTCAAGTTTTCCTTCTCTTAGGCCGGCCAATTAAGGCAGGCCGTTCGTCGGTCCGCGCAGCCACGACGTACCCCCTTAGCACCACGACGGGGGTCGTTGAAGTGACTGCGCGGGGTCCCGGGGAGGGCGGCTGGTGCTGGTCCGCCCCCCAGGCGAAACCCGGCGACAGGGTTAGTGCCGCCGGGCACGCCTCAACCTAGACTCCCTGCCCTCCGCAGAGGACAGGGAAACCACAATGCGCAAAAGCGCAAAAAACACACACAACGGAGGACGCAATAGCGCCCCCCAACACCTCTCTGCGCAATAGCGCAACGCACCCTGCCCCTCCAATAGAGAGAGGCAGGTGCATCCCTTCCCCCCCGTCCGGGCCGGACCCTTTCGGCACTGCAGCCTCATCGGCCCCGACCCGGTACTGAGGGCGTCGCCGAAGCACCACCCTCAGGAGTGTTTATCGACTCTCCAGTCTAGATCCGCAGTGTTTAGTGCAAACGAGGCCACCTCGAGAAGGATGTGGACATGAAGTCCACGCACTGCGGTCTTGGGGTGGCAGGCTAAGGCTCCACTTAATGGGAGCTGTAAGCGCCTGTTGGTCCACCCCCTGTGGCGGGTCACCCCCACCACTCGGCCCCAACCTAACCTAACCTAACCTAACCTAACCTAACCTAACCTAACCTAACCTAACCTAACCTAACCTAACCTAACCTAACCTAACCTAACCTAACCTAACCTAACCTAACCTAACCTAACCTAACCTAACCTAACCTAACCTAACCTAACCTAACCTAACCTAACCTAACCTAACCTAACCTAACCTAACCTAACCTAACCTAACCTAACCTAACCTAACCTAACCTAACCTAACCTAACCTAACCTAACCTAACCTAACCTAACCTAACCTAACCTAACCTAACCTAACCTAACCTAACCTAACCTAACCTAACCTAACCTAACCTAACCTAACCTAACCTAACCTAACCTAACCTAACCTAACCTAACCTAACCTAACCTAACCTAACCTAACCTAACCTAACCTAACCTAACCTAACCTAACCTAACCTAACCTAACCTAACCTAACCTAACCTAACCTAACCTAACCTAACCTAACCTAACCTAACCTAACCTAACCTAACCTAACCTAACCTAACCTAACCTAACCTAACCTAACCTAACCTAACCTAACCTAACCCCCCTCCCGCCCCTACACTACGCGGGGCGGCCAATTGGAGCCCTGCATCCGGAAGCGCATCCTTTTCGCATCCGTGCTGCTTCATTTCCGCTTCCCGGGGTAGCGACATCATCGGCCCCGCCCACTATCCTGTCTCTCTTTCCCTCGCGCCCCTCGGCGCCTTAGGCGGCTGTTCGTCCCTTTCTTCTCGCCCGGCTGCGTTAGCATGACGCGCGGGGCGCCGCCCTCTCCCTTACTCGCTCGCTCTTGCTCGCTCGCCTCGCTTCCCGGCCGTGCACTCTGTTTATGATTGAGAGCTCCTGGCGGTCCCGCCTACGATCTCCCCACAGCTATGCTCTCCTGGTGCGTTCGCCCGCCCCTGTGGGTGCGAGACGGCGTAGTGTGGCGCTCGCTCGTACTGCGATCATGCGCAGCTCGACACTTTCTCTAGAACTCACTCAACAATCTGACACCCTGGTATGCACGGGACTCACTATGCGCAATTTACTAACTCATTGCACTCACACGGGCGAAGTCCGGCATGCCTCCATTACATTATCACACTCGATCACCTTCAGTGAGCCAAATTATTATTATTATTATTACTGTTTGCATTGGAGGCCGGCACGGGTCACCACAAAGCTAAATCATATCACCTTATATTTTTCACTCGTCCGCGTCTCCCCCCCTCGCGCGCCCCGCCACCGATCGGTCACCTTCGCGCCGGCGATACATTCACACATACATTTACTTCCCTCCCTTTCTCACGTATAGCTCGGGGGCCGCGACGGGGATTGCCTCTCGCGCCCGCTCTCGGGCAGTTACGCTCGGGCAGCCGGCGGGAGCGCACTCCTGTCCCGTGTCGTTCCGCGCTCCCCGCTGCGATAGGCAACGTGTTTTTTTTTTTTTTTAAAAAATTCTTAACTCCGGCATCTTACATGAGTTTTACACCTCTCAAAATTGCCTCATTCACCTCGACCGTCTCGAAAACGATCTCCCCCCCGGGTCGTGCCCTCTTTACAGGCAAGCGTGTGTCAGTGGTGGTGCTCGATTGTGGAAGTGGTTAATGTGCGGTGATTTGATCGACGATTGCACCTCAAGTAATTCGGATACGCGAATTAATTGCGCGTCTCGACGCTGTCTACCTGCGGGAGCAACTCGTTCGTCTGCAACGGTTAATGTGTAAGTCTCTCTCTACATCTATATATCCCCTCACACACCAGTGCCCTCATGCATGTACAACAGCCAACATTCTCTCCGTACGGGGCGGCGGGATGCCTCCTCCCACTCAGCTACCAAATATAAATGAACAATACCGAGTGCTGTATTTCGCTACGCACTCACTTACATTTACATTACTGGAGCACCCAAAATTTATTTCCCTTATTCGTTCTCTCCTTTCTTCGCCTACGTTACCGGCACACACACACCTTTCCTCTCACTCTCACTCTCGCTCAGCGCCACCGCCTTGCGGCGGTGCGCGACACTTTATGCACTCCTGGTACCTGACGCGCTCTCGGGCGCGCTCATGCCGTCCTCGTCACTCCTCGACGCAAAGTCCCTGACGTATGCGCCCCTGCGCTCGTAAACAGGCGCATGGGCGAGGCCAACACATTCACAAGGCGCTGAGCCGCCGCCTCCCGGGGCTTAGCCCTGTGGCGGCTGTGACTCCGGCGAATTATGTTCTCCTGGTACGGCGGGGCGATCGGCGGCCCCGACTTCGCTGCTTAGGACGGCTGTCGGCGCCCCTGCGCGTCACATGCCTGTGGGCGGCGCACTCGGCGTCTCGCGACCGCGTCTGGGGGACGGCTTCCTTTCTTTCTTTCTTTGTGAGCTCTCGCTCTCCCACCACTATTACTCTCTCTTGCAAACTTATCTGTGCGACCCCCGCGTCTGGCTGCATCCCCTGCATCCCGCTGCATCCGGCTGCATCTCGCCGCATCTCTCTGCATCCCGCTGCATCCGACCGCATCCCTTGCGTCTTTCGCGCATCCCGCGCATCCCCCTTGCATCCTTCGCGCCAATGCGCATCTGTGGGTGAATCTCGCGAGTTTCTCTCGATTACTGGACACACAACACACAACACACAGCATTAACACAATCACTTATGTCGCTAGGAGAGCTTCTCGGCATGCCCGGTTCGGGGAGCGCTCGGGGCCGGCGGCGGCCGGGCCCGCCCGGATGCGCCGGATGCGCCCTCTGGAGGCGCAGAGCCTTCGCTCTCCTCAGAAGGACCCGACACCTACTCGAGACCAGGCCCGGTCCCGAGCATCTCAGGGACACTCGCACGCTCCATGAACAATATCGACAGATTATCGCGGATATGCGGGACGAGCGGGAGGCAATGAGGACCTCCCTGGACCGCGCCACGTATTCCAATGCCTTCATCTCACGTCTTTTATACATTAGCCAGATGGAGGCCGGCGCGGCGCGACCCTGCGCGGCCTGCGGTCATGCCTCCGGACGTGATGGTCGGCCGGCGGGACCTCCTGGGGTACCGCGCGCCTCCGCGAGGGCGGCATCATGCCCCCCCTCTTACGCTAATTCCTGTTTGGTTCATCACCAAGTGCTCCCGTTCTGCTCTCCGATATCGGCCGCGTCTAACGTTATTACGGGTCTTCACCCTGGGGATGCGTCGCCGTCTGCGGTCCCTCTCTCGCGTCTCTCTTCCCCCTCCCGTCCTCGGACGGCTTCGCCCTCCGGCGGCGAAGGGGCTTCCCCTCCATCATTGGCGACACCGCCGTCTGCCCCTTTCACTTCCTTTGCGCGCGCGGCCTCGGAGGCGCAGGGTGAGCCTCGGCAATCCTGCGCCTCCGAAGGCACGCACAAGATCCCGCCCCTTCTCTCCACTCCTCCCCCCCTCCCTGACCACTCACCCTCATCATTTCGGCTCCCTCTTCCTCCTCCCCCTCTCCTCGATCGTCTGCACTCCGAAACCACCGATCGCCCCCCCCAGATCTACTCTCTCTCGCCTTCCTGTACCGCTACGGAGCGCTCCAACGCCTCCCCGTCATCTGCGCGCGCCGACGGTCCCTCGGACCTGGTCACTGCGGCTATGCGTGCGGCAGCCATCTCCCCCCCTTCTCAGCCTCCCCCCTCCGATCTTCGCCCCACTCTTCTCTCCATGCCCCTGCTCTCCCCGCCTCAGTCTGAGGGGCAGTTGCCGCCATTGACATGCGGCCGACAGGGGTTGAGTGCCTCACCGCCTCCCCCCCCACCCCTCACTGTCGCTCCCCCCCTCCCCTCTCTCATCCCCGTTTCTCATTCTGATTCGCCGACTGAGCGGTCTGCGCCTCCGGTGCGGACTTCGGGGCAGTCTCTGTCTCCTCCTCTGCTGCCGCCGCCGTTGCTGCCGTCGGCTCCGCTTCGCTCCTCTCCCGTGCTGCCGCCGCCGCCGCCGCCGCCGCCGCCGCCGCCGCCGCCGCCGCCGCCTCCGCTGTCTCCCCCGCCCCCCCCACCGCTGCCGCCTCAGCCCTCACCGTCATTAACACTGAATCAACCCCCGCAATTGCAGGTACCCCCATCCTCTACCTCCAGAGTGGTAGACATATGGTCGGAGTATTACTCCGACCAATATGCCTGGGCCGACCCTTCGGTGCAAGTTGCGCCTGACACTCCTGGCGACTATCGAACGTACCCCCCTCCCCCTCAATATGATTACGGGTATGGTAGCTACAATGAATACGACCATCGCTACCCCCACCACGGTCAACACCCGCACTGGGGCCCCATCTCCACCACATATTCGCCCCACCCAGCCCAGCACTCTCACGTCTTCCTCCACCGAGCTTCTGCGGTACAACACCACTCGTCTCCCCCCCCCCATGGCGCCCCCATTCAGGCGCGCGCGCTCTGCCCTGCGGCGTCGACCTCCTCGGTCCCACCTGCGGCCCCCCCCCTTGCTTCTAGCTCTGGGCGGCACCCACCTCAGATCGCCGTCGCAGGAATATCAACATCAGAAACGGCATCGTGCCTCGCCGACATTGGCAACGCGGGCGGTAGCGTGCGCGTCTCCCGCCCCTCCGCCGCTGGCGACGGTGCGCGCGGCGCCCATGCTGGGCGGCGCGCTGCTGGTGGTGCTCCGGGCAAGGAGAACCTTCATCTGGAGCCCGACTGCGCTGGCGGTGGGGGCGCTGGGGCCGCGGCTGCTGGCTCGCCCGCGCGATGGCGGCAGTGTGTGCTGTGCGGGTTTGCCACGTTACATAGAAACATGGCCAGGCATTATTTTAATCGTCATGGGGGGTACAGGGGGGGCTACACAGCCGATGATCCCGGTTTTCCTGCCAAATTCTTCTTCACCACCAACACCCCAGTGACCAAGTGTCCCACCGAATATCTTCCCAGTCCTGACGACCTGCGCCCCGCCAGGGGCATAAATTACGCATTCCTCGATTATCATTATTCTCCGAGCGGCGTGTAGCACGCGCTGAGGCATTTTCTCTCTAGTTATTTGGACATTTGAATATTAACCAACTGCCACCATTGCTGCGTAGCAGCTCACGGTGTCGCCTTGTCATGATGTCTATGCTCTGTTGTTTTTTCCCTATCGATCGGTCGGTTATTTCCACCGATCTTTTATTGGTAATCATTGTTAAATAATTCATAAATAATTTGTTAAGGCTCTAAGAGTTGTTCACCCTTGAGCACCTGTGATTACTCTAGGTTAAGACTTGCATGTAAACATTAGATTAAGTCAATAAATCTTTATATTTGTGTTCCCGTCATTTTTCCCTATCGACTGGTTGTTGATTTCTACCGATCTTTATTGTTAATCATTTTTAATAATTTATGTATAATTTGTCAAAGCTCCAAGAGCCGTTCACTGTCGAACACCCGTGATTATTCTAAACTAAGACTTGCATGTAAACATTAGATTAAGTTAACAAATCTTTATATCTGTGATCATGCTGTATACTCGGCATGAAGCATGCTTAGCCTTGTGGGCTAAGCATGCTCCATGCTGGGTAGCATCTATAATCTATACTCAAACGGCCTCCGGCCTGAACTTACTAATATACATACGAGATGCGTTATTTTATGATTGTTCCATGTTTATACTGCTATTCGAACAATGTTACTTTAACAATTATTGTAGATTTTGTGATTATTTTGGACCTGATGTCTTGTTGGAATAATGATTAAGTTCTCAGATCCAAGCGGCCCTCAGCCAGGCTCACATTGCTGTCAATATACAAAACATGGCGCCTTAATCTATCCTCACATCTTATTCCTTATTCCATATTCCATATCATTCTAACAACGCCACTCTAGAAATCTCTCCCAATATTGTGATTATACTCTACTAACTTGAAATTAAAGATTAAGCTATAGAGCTTGGGCTAATTGACCCAAGCGGCCCTCAGCCAGACTTACACTGTCACCTTTGTATAGACAGGTTACTATATTTTATCTTTATGCTTCATTCTGTATTCATGTTACCTTCAATCATGTTGTGATAAGAATTACTGTTTATATCTATGATTATATTTCTACTAAGTCATAATTATAGGTCAATACCTTAAGTTGTTGGTTGTTCTGCTGGAGCTGCGAGGAGCGTAACAGCAACAAACTTGTTGTTATTGTTCCGCTCTTCGTGGCCCTAGTAGCTTACACTTTAGCTACTTGAGCTTGGGCTCATAGTCCCAAGCGGCCCTCGGCCAGGCTTGCACTGTCGCCAATGTACAGACGGGTTACCCTATTTTATTTTCATATCTTATTTTATATTCCATGTTACTCCAAATAATGTTACGATTAGAATCACTGTTAATACTTATGATTATATTCTATTCAGTTACAAGCATAATCTCGTTACTTTAATAATAACTAATGTCAATTGTTATGATTATATTTTACTTTTTGTTATGATTATATTTTACTTTTAAGTGGCTGAGGGCCGCTTAGGTCTAATAGCTTAATAGCTTTTAAGCTATTGGACTTGAGTGGCCTTCAGCCAAGTAAATATCCCTACCAACGTACAGGACATGTCGTCCTACAATGTCACTTTAAATATTGTCAATTTTTATGATTACACTTTACCCCCCCTTTAACTCCTTTTGCATTGTATCCATTAAACCTCCGGTAGCCTTCTGCTACACAGACATATAACCATAGTGCATTCTATAAGTTAGGTAGCCTTCTGCTAAACAACAAACAAATACTGTCTACCAAATTAGTATTGTAACCCGCTCCATCGGGAGGATTCACCTGTTCATTATCATATATCCATGATTATACTTTACTATCAAGCTTAGACTTAAGCGGCCTTCAGCCGAATAAAAATCTCCACTAACCTATAAGGCATGTTATCTCATTTTATTTTCCCCCTTTTTACATTATATACCATTAGACCTAATGCGGCCTTAGTTAAATAATGTTATTTTAATTATTGTTAATATCTGTGATTACATTTTATCTCCCCGTAACTCCTTTAGCTCTGTATCCATAAAACCCCCCGGTAGCCTTCTGCTACACATACATATAACCACATTGCATTGTATAAATTAGTTAGCCCTCTGCTAAACAACAAATAAATTTGTTAACTAATTCTTAAGTATCATTGTAACCCACTGCATCGGGAGGATGCAGGCGTAATCCATTAGCGCCACTTCCTCTCAGGAAACTTTAACCATAAATAAAAAAAAAAAAAAAAAAAAAAAAAAAAAAAAAAAAAAACCTAACCTAACCTAACCTAACCTAACCTAACCTAACCTAACCTAACCTAACCTAACCTAACCTAACCTAACCTAACCTAACCTAACCTAACCTAACCTAACCTAACCTAACCTAACCTAACCTAACCTAACCTAACCTAACCTAACCTAACCTAACCTAACCTAACCGTCACCAATAGCCCTGTTGCCAAGTGTCCCACCATGTATCTCCCCAGTCCTGACGACCTGCGCTCCGCCAGGGGCATAAATTACGCATTCCTCGATTATCATTATTCTCCGAGCGGCGTGTAGCACGCGCTGAGGCATTTTCTCTCTAGTTATTTGGACATTTGAATATTAACCAACTGCCACCATTGCTGCGTAGCAGCTCACGGTGTCGCCTTGTCATGATGTTTATGCTCTGTTGTTTTTTCCCTATCGATCGGTCGGTTATTTCCACCGATCTTTTATTGGTAATCATTGTTAAATAATTCATAAATAATTTGTTAAGGCTCTAAGAGTTGTTCACCCTTGAGCACCTGTGATTATTCTAGGTTAAGACTTGCATGTAAACATTAGATTAAGTCAATAAATCTTTATATTTGTGTTCCCGTTATTTTTCCCTATCGATTGGTCGTTGATTTCTACCGATCTTTATTGTTAATCATTTTTAATAATTTATGTATAATTTGTAAAAGCTCTAAGAGCCGTTCACTGTCGAACACCCGTGATTACTCTAAACTAAGACTTCCATGTAAACATTAGATTAAGTTAACAAATCTTTATATCTGTGATCATGCTGTATACTCAGCATGAAGCATGCTTAGCCTTGTGGGCTAAGCATGCTCCATGCTGGGTAGCATCTATAATATATACTCAAACGGCCTTCGGCCTGAACTTACTATTATATATACAAGATGCGTTACTTTATGATTGTTCTATGTTTATACAGTTATTCGAACAATGTTACTATAACAATTACTGTAGATTTTGTGATTATTTTGGACCTGATGTCTTGTTAGAATAATGATTAAGTTTTCAGATCCAAGCGGCCTTCAGCCAGGCTTACATTGCTGTCAATATACCAAACATGGCGCCTTAATTTATCCTCATATCTTATTCCTTATTCCATATTCCATATCACTCTAACAACGCCTCTCTAGAAATCTCTCCCAATACTTGTGATTATACTCTACTAAGTTGAAATTAAAGATCTAGCGATAGAGCTTGGGCTAATAGACCCAAGCGGCCCTCAGCCAGACTTATGCTGTCACCCATGTATAGACAGGTCACTATACTTTATTTTATATTTCATTCTGTATTCATGTCATCTCCAATCATGTCGTGTCAAGAATTACTGTGTATATCTATGATTATATTTAACCAAGTCACAATTATGGGTCAATACCTTAAACTTTATTGTTGCGTTCTATTCTTCGTAGCCCCAGTAGCCCACACATTAGCTACTGGAGCTTGGGCTAATAGTCCCAAGCGGCCCTCAGCCAGGCTTGCTCTGTCGCCTGTGTCTGGACGCGGCATTGGTAGGGGTAGCATGGAGTATTATGTATTCCATGTTGCCTCGAGTGGTATCATGTCTAGAATTACTGTCGAGACTCATGATTGTGTCTTACTGAGTTACAACAATAGGTTAATACCTTAAATTTTGTTACTTCAACAATTAATGTCAATATTTATGATTATATCTTACTATTAAGCTATTAGATTTAAGCGGCCTTCAGCCAAATAAACATTCCTACTAAGGTACAAGACATGTCGTCTTATTTAAATGATGTCATCTTGAGAATTGTCAATATCTATTATTACACTTTACTCCCCCTGTAACTCCTCTTGCTATGTATCCATTAAACCCCCGATAGCCCTCTGCTACACAGACATACATCTGTTATGTATTGTATAGGTTAGGTAGCCCTCTGCTAAACAACAAACAATATTGTCTACCAATCTCAAGTATCATTGTAAACCACTCCATCGGGAGGATTCACCTGTTTATTATTACTATATATCTTTGATTATACTTTACCATTAGCTATTAGACTTAAGCGGCCTTCAGCCGGACAATTATTCCCACTAACCTATAAGACATGTAATCTCATTTTATCTTCCCCCTTTTACAATTATATACCATTAGACCTAATGCGGCCTTAGTTAAATAATGTTATTTTAATTATTGTTAATATCTGTGATTACATTTTATCTCCCCCGTAACTCCTTTAGCTCTGTATCCATAAAACCCCCCGGTAGCCTTCTGCTACACATACATATAACCACATTGCATTATATAAGTTAGTTAGCCCTCTGCTAAACAACAAATAAATTTGTTAACTAAATCTTAAGTATCATTGTAACCCACTGCATCGGGAGGATGCAGGCGTAATCCATTAGCGCCACTTCCTCTCAGGAAACTTTAACCATAATAAAAAAAAAAAAAAAAAAAAAAAAAAAAAAAAAAAAAAAAAAAAAAAAAACCTAACCTAACCTAACCTAACCTAACCTAACCTAACCTAACCTAACCTAACCTAACCTAACCTAACCTAACCTAACCTAACCTAACCTAACCTAACCTAACCTAACCTAACCTAACCTAACCTAACCGGGGTACTGGGTCGGGCAACCTCCTCGTGGTGTACCCTGGGCGCCGACCGGTAACTACTTGTTCTTTAATGAGGTGTTACCGGGCGGTGGCTAATCGCCCGACCACTGGGGTGGGTAGGTGGATTCCCCCTCGGGTTTGCCCAAGTCCTTATCAACTTAACCTCGCATCACCATATTACCCCTGCTACATAATCATTCTTACCCTGATCTATTATGATGTGACCTCTGACTTGGGCAACCCACCAAATACCATTCTCCTCATCAATACTTGGGATTCTTATCAATATGTCTCTCCACCAATTTTAATATAACCGTTGCTCAGGCTGGAGTCGCACCAATTGCTGATGCGAATCCAGACTTGGGCAATAAACCCAAACACGACCTATTTCCTAATCAAGGCACTAGCCCATTTAATATAAGTCTAGTATGTAAGTTGATTGTCTTCATTATATCTCAATTGTTAGTATATAAGTTGATTCTATGTCATTTTAGTATGTATGTTCAATTGTTAGTATTTAAGTTGATTCTATGTCATCTTAGTATGTATGTCTAATTGTGTAGTATTTAAGTTGATTGTTATTTAGTATATAAGCCAATCTATTAGTATGTAAGTCAATTTAGTATGTATGTCAATTTTGCCCCACAACATGTGTCCTCTAATTGCCTTCTGCATATCCCTGTTTTTAGACTATTATGTAACTTTAACCCACTCAATGTCTATCTTATTTTGTATTAATTCTATTATGTCTCCAACCCCCCTATTAACCCTTTTTACTATGTACCACTAACTATAAGTAGCCTTCTGCTAAAAATGTTTGCAACCCTCACTATGTACCATGTAACTTTCTGCTACGGGAGGATGCAGGCGTACTCCATTAGCGCCACTTCCTCCCAGGATACCTTAACCTTATACAAATAAAAAAAAAAAAAAAAAAAAACCTAACCTAACCTAACCTAACCTAACCTAACCTAACCTAACCTAACCTAACCTAACCTAACCTAACCTAACCTAACCTAACCTAACCTAACCTAACCTAACCTAACCTAACCTAACCTAACCTAACCGGGGTGCTGGGGTCGGGCAACCTCCTCGTGGTGCACCCTGGGCGCCGACCGGTAACTACCCGTTCTTTAATGGGGTGTTACCGGGCGGTGGCTAATCGCCCGACCAATGGGGTGGGTATGTATTCTCCCTCGGGTTTGCCCAAGTCGTCAATCCACTTAACTACACATCACCATATATAACCACTGTTATATTACCCCTCAATCTTAATTTTATAATGATGACACTTCTGACTTGGGCAACCCACTAAATACCGATATACTTATCACTACTTGTCTCCTAATCACTTGGTCTCTCTCCCAATTTTAATATACCCTTTGCTCAGGCTGGAGTCGCACCAACTGCTGATGCGAATCCAGACTTGGGCAATAACCCTACAGATGACCAATGTACTCATCATCATGGCACTTACCCCAATATATGCTAATTCTAAGTATCTAGTTAAGTTTATCTTTAGTATGTAAGTTGATTGTTCTATATTATCAATCTGTTAGTATGTAAGATTAATTCACTTTTAGTATGTATGCTATCAATCTGTTAGTATGTAAGATTAATTCATTTTCAGTATGTATGTAATCAATCTGTTAGTATATAAGATAAATTTATTTTTAGTATGTATGTTGTATTGTCCCCTTGCAACATGCTTTTCATCTGCCTTCTGCAAATTACTCTTTGCAAACCACTTTATGTACTTGTAACCCACTGCAAAGTGTTAACTCCAATACAAATGTGTTAGTATTAAGTTTATTGTTAGTATAAGTTCTTTTTAATCAATGTTTAATGTTACCTTATCATGTCTCCAACCCCCACAACTTCTTATTATGTGTAAACTTAGTTTTATGGCCTTCTGCTAAAATATGTTTGAAACCTACCTTGTACTCTTTTGTAACCTTCTGCATCGGGAGGATGCAGGCGTACTCCATTAGCGCCACTTCCTCCCAGGATACTTTAACCTTATACAAATAAAAAAAAAAAAAAAAAAACCTAACCTAACCTAACCTAACCTAACCTAACCTAACCTAACCTAACCTAACCTAACCTAACCTAACCTAACCTAACCTAACCTAACCTAACCTAACCTAACCTAACCTAACCTAACCTAACCTAACCTAACCTAACCTAACCTAACCTAACCTAACCTAACCTAACCTAACCTAACCTAACCTAACCTAACCTAACCTAACCTAACCTAACCTAACCTAACCTAACCTAACCTAACCTAACCTAACCTAACCTAACCTAACCTAACCTAACCTAACCTAACCGGGGTGCTGGGGTCGGGCAACCTCCTCGTGGTGCACCCTGGGCGCCGACCGGTAACTACCCGTTCTTTAATGGGGTGTTACCGGGCGGTGGCTAATCGCCCGACCAATGGGGTGGGTATGTATTCTCCCTCGGGTTTGCCCAAGTCGTCAATCCACTTAACTACACATCACCATATATAACCACTGTTATATTACCCCTCAATCTTAATTTTATAATGATGACACTTCTGACTTGGGCAACCCACTAAATACCGATATACTTATCACTACTTGTCTCCTAATCACTTGGTCTCTCTCCCAATTTTAATATACCCTTTGCTCAGGCTGGAGTCGCACCAACTGCTGATGCGAATCCAGACTTGGGCAATAACCCTACAGATGACCAATGTACTCATCATCATGGCACTTACCCCAATATATGCTAATTCTAAGTATCTAGTTAAGTTTATCTTTAGTATGTAAGTTGATTGTTCTATATTATCAATCTGTTAGTATGTAAGATTAATTCACTTTTAGTATGTATGCTATCAATCTGTTAGTATGTAAGATTAATTCATTTTCAGTATGTATGTAATCAATCTGTTAGTATATAAGATAAATTTATTTTTAGTATGTATGTTGTATTGTCCCCTTGCAACATGCTTTTCATCTGCCTTCTGCAAATTACTCTTTGCAAACCACTTTATGTACTTGTAACCCACTGCAAAGTGTTAACTCCAATACAAATGTGTTAGTATTAAGTTTATTGTTAGTATAAGTTCTTTTTAATCAATGTTTAATGTTACCTTATCATGTCTCCAACCCCTACAACTTCTTATTATGTGTAAACTTAGTTTTATGGCCTTCTGCTAAAATATGTTTGAAACCTACCTTGTACTCTTTTGTAACCTTCTGCATCGGGAGGATGCAGGCGTACTCCATTAGCGCCACTTCCTCCCAGGATACTTTAACCTTATACAAATAAAAAAAAAAAAAAAAAAAAAAAAAAAAAAAAACCTAACCTAACCTAACCTAACCTAACCTAACCTAACCTAACCTAACCTAACCTAACCTAACCTAACCTAACCTAACCTAACCTAACCTAACCTAACCTAACCTAACCTAACCTAACCTAACCCCCCCCTCCCCTCTCTCATCCCCGTTTCTCATTCTGATTCGCCGACTGAGCGGTCTGCGCCTCCGGTGCGGACTTCGGGGCAGTCTCTGTCTCCTCCTCTGCTGCCGCCGCCGTTGCTGCCGTCGGCTCCGCTTCGCTCCTCTCCCGTGCTGCCGCCGCCGCCGCCGCCGCCGCCGCCGCCGCCGCCGCCGCCGCCGCCTCCGCTGTCTCCCCCGCCCCCCCCACCGCTGCCGCCTCAGCCCTCACCGTCATTAACACTGAATCAACCCCCGCAATTGCAGGTACCCCCATCCTCTACCTCCAGAGTGGTAGACATATGGTCGGAGTATTACTCCGACCAATATGCCTGGGCCGACCCTTCGGTGCAAGTTGCGCCTGACACTCCTGGCGACTATCGAACGTACCCCCCTCCCCCTCAATATGATTACGGGTATGGTAGCTACAATGAATACGACCATCGCTACCCCCACCACGGTCAACACCCGCACTGGGGCCCCATCTCCACCACATATTCGCCCCACCCAGCCCAGCACTCTCACGTCTTCCTCCACCGAGCTTCTGCGGTACAACACCACTCGTCTCCCCCCCCCCCATGGCGCCCCCATTCAGGCGCGCGCGCTCTGCCCTGCGGCGTCGACCTCCTCGGTCCCACCTGCGGCCCCCCCCCTTGCTTCTAGCTCTGGGCGGCACCCACCTCAGATCGCCGTCGCAGGAATATCAACATCAGAAACGGCATCGTGCCTCGCCGACATTGGCAACGCGGGCGGTAGCGTGCGCGTCTCCCGCCCCTCCGCCGCTGGCGACGGTGCGCGCGGCGCCCATGCTGGGCGGCGCGCTGCTGGTGGTGCTCCGGGCAAGGAGAACCTTCATCTGGAGCCCGACTGCGCTGGCGGTGGGGGCGCTGGGGCCGCGGCTGCTGGCTCGCCCGCGCGATGGCGGCAGTGTGTGCTGTGCGGGTTTGCCACGTTACATAGAAACATGGCCAGGCATTATTTTAATCGTCATGGGGGGTACAGGGGGGGCTACACAGCCGATGATCCCGGTTTTCCTGCCAAATTCTTCTTCACCACCAACACCCCAGTGACCAAGTGTCCCACCGAATATCTTCCCAGTCCTGACGACCTGCGCCCCGCCAGGGGCATAAATTACGCATTCCTCGATTATCATTATTCTCCGAGCGGCGTGTAGCACGCGCTGAGGCATTTTCTCTCTAGTTATTTTGACATTTGAATATTAACCAACTGCCACCATTGCTGCGTAGCAGCTCACGGTGTCGCCTTGTCATGATGTCTATGCTCTGTTGTTTTTTCCCTATCGATCGGTCGGTTATTTCCACCGATCTTTTATTGGTAATCATTGTTAAATAATTCATAAATAATTTGTTAAGGCTCTAAGAGTTGTTCACCCTTGAGCACCTGTGATTACTCTAGGTTAAGACTTGCATGTAAACATTAGATTAAGTCAATAAATCTTTATATTTGTGTTCCCGTCATTTTTCCCTATCGACTGGTTGTTGATTTCTACCGATCTTTATTGTTAATCATTTTTAATAATTTATGTATAATTTGTCAAAGCTCCAAGAGCCGTTCACTGTCGAACACCCGTGATTATTCTAAACTAAGACTTGCATGTAAACATTAGATTAAGTTAACAAATCTTTATATCTGTGATCATGCTGTATACTCGGCATGAAGCATGCTTAGCCTTGTGGGCTAAGCATGCTCCATGCTGGGTAGCATCTATAATCTATACTCAAACGGCCTCCGGCCTGAACTTACTAATATACATACGAGATGCGTTATTTTATGATTGTTCCATGTTTATACTGCTATTCGAACAATGTTACTTTAACAATTATTGTAGATTTTGTGATTATTTTGGACCTGATGTCTTGTTGGAATAATGATTAAGTTCTCAGATCCAAGCGGCCCTCAGCCAGGCTCACATTGCTGTCAATATACAAAACATGGCGCCTTAATCTATCCTCACATCTTATTCCTTATTCCATATTCCATATCATTCTAACAACGCCACTCTAGAAATCTCTCCCAATATTGTGATTATACTCTACTAACTTGAAATTAAAGATTAAGCTATAGAGCTTGGGCTAATTGACCCAAGCGGCCCTCAGCCAGACTTACACTGTCACCTTTGTATAGACAGGTTACTATATTTTATCTTTATGCTTCATTCTGTATTCATGTTACCTTCAATCATGTTGTGATAAGAATTACTGTTTATATCTATGATTATATTTCTACTAAGTCATAATTATAGGTCAATACCTTAAGTTGTTGGTTGTTCTGCTGGAGCTGCGAGGAGCGTAACAGCAACAAACTTGTTGTTATTGTTCCGCTCTTCGTGGCCCTAGTAGCTTACACTTTAGCTACTTGAGCTTGGGCTCATAGTCCCAAGCGGCCCTCGGCCAGGCTTGCACTGTCGCCAATGTACAGACGGGTTACCCTATTTTATTTTCATATCTTATTTTATATTCCATGTTACTCCAAATAATGTTACGATTAGAATCACTGTTAATACTTATGATTATATTCTATTCAGTTACAAGCATAATCTCGTTACTTTAATAATAACTAATGTCAATTGTTATGATTATATTTTACTTTTTGTTATGATTATATTTTACTTTTAAGTGGCTGAGGGCCGCTTAGGTCTAATAGCTTAATAGCTTTTAAGCTATTGGACTTGAGTGGCCTTCAGCCAAGTAAATATCCCTACCAACGTACAGGACATGTCGTCCTACAATGTCACTTTAAATATTGTCAATTTTTATGATTACACTTTACCCCCCCTTTAACTCCTTTTGCATTGTATCCATTAAACCTCCGGTAGCCTTCTGCTACACAGACATATAACCATAGTGCATTCTATAAGTTAGGTAGCCTTCTGCTAAACAACAAACAAATACTGTCTACCAAATTAGTATTGTAACCCGCTCCATCGGGAGGATTCACCTGTTCATTATCATATATCCATGATTATACTTTACTATTAAGCTTAGACTTAAGCGGCCTTCAGCCGAATAAAAATCTCCACTAACCTATAAGGCATGTTATCTCATTTTATTTTCCCCCTTTTTACATTATATACCATTAGACCTAATGCGGCCTTAGTTAAATAATGTTATTTTAATTATTGTTAATATCTGTGATTACATTTTATCTCCCCGTAACTCCTTTAGCTCTGTATCCATAAAACCCCCCGGTAGCCTTCTGCTACACATACATATAACCACATTGCATTGTATAAATTAGTTAGCCCTCTGCTAAACAACAAATAAATTTGTTAACTAATTCTTAAGTATCATTGTAACCCACTGCATCGGGAGGATGCAGGCGTAATCCATTAGCGCCACTTCCTCTCAGGAAACTTTAACCATAAATAAAAAAAAAAAAAAAAAAAAAAAAAAAAAAAAAAACCTAACCTAACCTAACCTAACCTAACCTAACCTAACCTAACCTAACCTAACCTAACCTAACCTAACCTAACCTAACCTAACCTAACCTAACCTAACCTAACCTAACCTAACCTAACCTAACCTAACCTAACCTAACCTAACCTAACCTAACCTAACCTAACCTAACCTAACCTAACCTAACCTAACCTAACCTAACCTAACCTAACCTAACCTAACCTAACCTAACCTAACCTAACCTAACCTAACCTAACCTAACCTAACCTAACCTAACCTAACCTAACCTAACCTAACCTAACCTAACCTAACCTAACCTAACCTAGTCTCAGACGATCGCTTGAGCTGTAAACAGCGTTAAAAAGTTGCTCCGCGCGCGGAAAATCGCTAAAAATAGTAAATAAAGTGAAAAAGTGACAAGTGATACACTAAAAGAAGCGCGCTAACGTAAGCTACCTATTAGCGAAAAAATTTTTGAGAAAAGTTAGAAAACAAAAAAGTTACAAGGAAAAAACCGGCGAAAAATTACAAAAGTGCGTGCGCCGCGTTATTTTAAGCGGTAACATATATTTTTTCAAGTGTAGAAAGGGAGATAGGACAGCCCCCCATAAACCCTCAAAATTTGGGAATTTTCCGATAAGTGGTTCTCGAGATAAGTGAAAATTAGGAGAATTAGTTGGTTAAAAGTGTTAAATTAGGTCGCCTAGGGCGACCTAAAAAGTGTTAAAGGGAGTGCCGAAGGGTCCCCTACACGAGTGAAATAGTGAAACAAAGCGAAGTGAAATAAATTAGGAGTAATTGAATAAAAAACAAAAACCACGTGGGGCTATCTCCTAAAATACTAGTCGTAGGAGAAGTGTGATAGTCTTAAAGTGTGTGTCAGAGTGTCAATAAAAGGTGTTTAATCACTAGCGCTAAAAAGCGCTGGTGGTTCAGCCGGAAAACCGGAAAATTCGGTTTTACCCAGGCCATCTTTAACTTTGGCAGCGTGGGAAGCGGCCGGGAGCGAGGCAACTAGCACAAGGACTACAGGAGGAGCAAGCGAACATATTAAACTGTAAGCTAGAAAAATTTCATGTGATTAGGCATAAGCATAGTGGAGATATTAAGGAAAATAGTGGCCAATTGATCATTGCGTGGTGGGTACTTGGAAATTTTTATTTTAAAATCTCAGGAAGTAGAAGGAAAGTCAGGGAACAAATTATAGTGTGGATATTTTTGAGTAAAAAGAAATAGAATAGCATTAAAAAATTTTCAAAAAGCGTAATATTTAGACCATAGAAATAAGGAAAAATATTACGTAAACATAGTTCGGGAGTTTTCATTGCATTATTTATGTTTTTTCGGCCATCATAAAACAAAAACTAGAGGGAAAATTAAAATACTGCAATTGTCAATTGGCGACCAATATATCTGGCCCCCTGTGGGTGAAATTTGAGACCTTAGGGTCTAATAGTTTCCTAGAAATCATTAGAATAGTAAAACAGAGGAAATTATACAACTTTATCTTAACTTTGTCGGGGTCGGTTACGTCGGCGGCGTCCCTATTCTGAACTAGGGTATAGAGATATACATTATAGGCAAAGGCAACCTAGTAAATAGGCAGGTAGGGAAAGGTAAAAGTGCCACGTTACCTGGAATCATTTGTATATACCTAGGGACAAATCCGGCAGGTAAAATTAATACCAAAAAATTGTAAATAAAAAGAGTGGCAAACACCTTAAAATATATACAGAATAAGGCGCCTGACCTGTGGGCATTCATCAGGTATTAATATTAAGTGTCATTGTCACTGTCAGTGACAGTGACAGGTGGCTGTCAGGACCTGACGGCGGCTGTCAGTTGGCTGTCAGGAGGTTGACGTTGACAGTGACGTTGTCAAACTGTCTGGTAGTGAAGGGTGAGTCGTGGACAGGAGTGAACCGGACAAAGAATAAAGTTAAATATAGTATTGAATTAGTACTCTGTAAATTGGACAAGGGTGAGCTGAAGCCAAGTGGGAGTCGGGCTATACAGCTGTCACCGTACCAGCCAGGGACTGTCGCTGTCACTGTCAGTGTCAAATTGTTAGTGTGTGTAACTATACTTGTGCGGGTTATTGTATGTACCCTAAATTATATATGTGTGTGAACCCCCTCCCCTTCCAAGTTACCCTACCAATCCCAAGCTGAAAAGGGTCAAGCGGGAGTAGTAGTCAAGAGTGAGAGGGGCAAAACTAAATTAATAATTTAATTAGAAAAAATATTTTGTAGTTTTGTTAGAGAAAATTGGGTCAAGACCGAACCGGTGCCAAGTGTGAACCGGACCAATAAAAATTTAATATAAAATTCTATACGGAAAAGTTGGGGGGAAAATTCAAATTAAAATAGGCAAAAAGGAGGGTCCCTATATAAGGAGTGGCTAGGAGTAAAGAGTATTGCCCTATCTATTTTATTAAAATTTATATAGATTTTTTAAAGGGTGTCCAGAATCTGATTAAGATCACTTCTGGATACCTAAAAATTTTTTAGGTTTGAAACATACAGAGGAGGTAAGGGCAACACCAGAATTCCCCTTCCCCCCCAAGAAATACCAAAAATTTAGGTAAAAATCCCCCGAAAAGCCAAGTTGGGAGAGGTTTTTCGGATAGGGAGTGGGTGCATCGGATAGTACGAGGGAAGAACTATTCTTCCCCCCCTTTTTCCCCCCCCTCCCCCCCTACCTCACCCCCGCGGCGGTCCCCCCTCCCCCCCCTAGGTCTCGTGGGGAGCACTTTTTGCCCCCCCCCCCCCCCCCCCCCCCCCCCCCCCCCCCCCAAGGTTTTTTGGGGAGCATTTTTGCCCCAAGGCGTTGTGGGGAACACCATTCCCCTCCCCCCCGCACCCTCTCGCGGGGAGGCCCATTCCTATCCCCCACACATCGTTCAAGTAGGGAACGGCGGCGGTTGGGACTGACCTCGGCAGGGTTGTAGATAGAAGTCTGAGACTTGCTAACAGGTTGAGTGTACTGGGTCAGTTGGCCTTTTACACCGCTGCCCAGTGCACCTAGCAAGTAATAGCCAGACAGTCGGCGTTATACACCACTGTCTAAGCTATATTAGAGTAAGGTTTTAAAAATTTGACATTAGGATATACTTATTATTGTATTGATTTTATTATTTATATTTAAATTATTATTGTTTTAATTTTAGTGCTAATTTGACATTGACAATTATTATTATTATTGTGTGTAATAATTTATTGTATTTTGTGTGAGTTGTCCGACGCTTGTCGAGCCTGTTGGCAGACAAGCTTAGTATAATATATCGACGCCCGCTGCGCCTTTTGACCAGTGGGCATAGGACTATAATTAGATAGTATAATTATTATTATTAAATTGTGTGTGTAGTTGACGCTGGTGGAGCCTGTTGGCCAACTAGATTAGAGAATAACTATAACTGGTACGCCCCCCGTGTTTGTTGACCGGAGGGCATAGGTTAGGATAAAGAATAGTGTCAAATTAGGACGAAGCAACCCCGGAAAATGTTTGGTTTTCGCACGCCGGCAAAAAACATGGAAAATAAGCAGGAAGAAAGGTCAGCTGAAAGAGTGAGGATGACAGAGGATAGTGAGGAAGGGAAAATAAGAATGGATGAGGAAAGAACAGATGGAAAAGCAGAAATGGATAGAACAATTACAGTAAGGAGGAGTGTTGGTGAGATTGTGGCCACAATGGACACACCACCAATTACACAGAAAAGTGGAGAGGTAGAAAAAAGGAAGGAGAAAATTAAGCTGAAAATGAAGTTTCCGCCGGAAACAAAAATGATCCAGGGAAAGGTTAGGAACGCGAATGATCGAAAGACAGAGGAAGAAGTATGTGTGAAGGTGAGTGGAAGTGAGGAAATAAAAGAAGTGAAGAGGCCAATGGAAACACAAGGTACTAGGAGCAGGACGGCGGAAGCGAAGAGCTGCTTAATAAAAGCCAAGCTCCAGCTAAATAATAGTAGGAACTTAAAATCGGACATAAAAATGGAAGTCTTAAATAATATAGAAAGGTTGTACGAATTAGTGAAGGAAGCAGAAGAGGAAAGGAAGAAGAATAAGAATGAAAAAGGTAGAGAGGAAGAGCCAGAAGAGAAGGGAAATGAGAAAAGGCAAGAAAGTAAGGGGAACGAAGAGATGATGAAAAGATGGGATGAGCGTATGAAAGTGTTAGAGGAGAATAAGGAGAGAATGGATGAATATGTTAGGATGTTTAAAGAAAGTAATGAAAGAATGAAGGAGTTGACTGAGGAAATGCAGAAAGAAAGAGAGGAAAGAAAGAGAGGGCCAGTAACATACGCCGGGGCGGTCGCGGGGCCAACTAAGCCGAATCCGCCGATTCGCACGGCGTTACATTCGGTTATTGTGTCCTCGGAGAAGAAAGAGGAGACTGGGGAAGAAGTGCTTGAGAAAATAAGAAAGGCAGTAGATGCGAAAGATGGATGGGTGCAAGTTGAAAGAGTGAGAAAGGTGAAAGATAGAAAGGTGGTAGTAGGATGCAAGAGTGATGAAGAGAGGCAGAAGATAATACAAAGAATAAAAGGGAAAGGAAGAGGATTAGTTGTGGAGGAGGTCCAGAATAGGGACCCCCTTCTGGTCCTCAAGGACGTCCTTAAGGTCCACACCGATGAGGAGATAGTCAAGGCTGTCCGGAACCAGAATGGGGGTCTCTTTCGGGACCTAAGTAAGAAAGATGATAGGATGACTGTAAAGTTTAGAAGGAGAGTCAGGAACCCCCTTTGCAATGACGTGGTCCTGACCGTGTCGCCCCTGCTTTGGCAGAGGGCGACCGGCCTGGGGCACGTGCGGGTGGACTTGCAGAATGTGCGGGTGGAGGACCAATCCCCCCTTGTACAGTGTACAAGGTGTCTGGGATATGGCCACAGCCGCAAGTTCTGTAAGGACGAGAGGGACCTGTGCAGTCATTGCGGAGGGGATCACGTGAAAAGGGATTGTCCGATTAGTCGGCGTGGCGAAGCGCCAAGCTGTAAGAACTGCTCAAGAAATAGCATTGTGGGCAAGGGGCATAATGCGTTCGACGCAGAGTGCCCCATCAGGAAGAAGTGGGATGCCCTGGCAAGGGCTACAATAGCTTATTGCTAAGGGCGTCCCACGGGGAAATAGGAATGCCAAGATTAGAATAGTACAGGCGAACCTCCAGAGGAGCCAGCAGGCTACCTCGGAGCTGTTGATGGCCGCTCAGGCCAAAGGCTACGACATTGCACTGGTGCAGGAGCCATACACTGGGAATATAGGGAGAGTGAGGCCATACCCGGGAGTGAGAATTCTACAATATCAAGGTCACCCCGGAGGCCCAACCAAGGCTGCCATTATGGTCTTCGACAGGGGGATCGACATCACCCAGTGCCCGACATTGACGACCGCTAACATCATGGTCGCCAAAATGAAAACCGGCTTCGGGCACGTAGGGGTGGTGTCGATCTACCTGGAAGGGGACCAACCGCTCGACCCGTATACCCAGTGTATGGAAAACCTAATAGAGAACATCGGCACCAGTAAGCTGCTGATAGGAGGGGATTTGAATGCTTGGAATCCATGGTGGGGTAGTGAGAGGATGGATGAAAGAGGTGAAATGCTAGGATGTTTGTTTGATGAGAAGGATCTCCAGATCCTCAACAGAGGGTCCGAGCCAACGTTTGACACAGTCAGAGGTAGTAAAAGGTACACGAGTTGTGTAGACGTCACGGTTTGCTCCACTGACATGCTACCTGCAGTGCAGAATTGGCGTGTGGAGGCGGATGTGACGACCTCGGATCATAGGGCGATCCGATTCGACCTACAATTGGCACGGGGGGAGGGAGCCAAAACGGTCACGACTAGGGTATACAACACGAGGAAGGCCAATTGGACCCAGCTCAGACAGGAGCTGGGCCAAATCTGGAAGGAAAGGCGTATAGACGCCGAGTCGTTTAGGATGGTAGATGATGTCCGTGAGCTCGAAGATAGGGTGGAGGAGCTCACGGACTCGATCAAGAATGTGTGTGAAAGGTGTATACCCAAAGTCGGGACCGGTAGGAGGATGGGATTGCCTTGGTGGACCGAGGAACTCACCCGCCTTAAAAGGGAGGTGAATCGCCACAAGCGTAGAATATCGTACGCAGCACCGGTGCGGAGAGCATGGGTGGTGGAGCAATACCTGGCGTCCAAAGAGGAATACCTGGCTGCGTCGAGGAGGGCTCGGACCAGCTGCTGGAAAAATTTTTGTGAGAAGCAAGAAAGGGAGAGTATGTGGGACGGGATATACAGGGTGATACGCAGCACAGCCGCGAAGGACGAGGATATTCCCCTCGTCCGGAACGGCGTTGCACTTGAAGGGGCGGAGTCGGCCAGTTTCCTGGCACAGGCCTTCTATCCGGAGGATAGCGCTGATAGCGACGACGCGGACCACACGAGGATAAGAACAACGGCAAATACAATTAATAGAATTGATAATGGTGGATCTTATGATCCGCCATTTACGAAGAACGAACTCGTGTGGGCTGCGTCTAGCTTCAGCGCAAAGAAGGCGCCAGGACTGGACGGCTTCACATCCGACATTTGTAAGGCAGCTATCACCTTGTATCCTGATCTCTTCTTAGAGATGTATAATAGATGTCTAGAGTTAGCGTGTTTCCCCACCATTTGGAAGGAGGCAGCGATTGTGGTATTGAGGAAGCCTGGTAGGTCGGACTATACGAGTCCCAAGTCGTACAGACCAATAGGCCTGTTACCTGTTCTGGGAAAAATCCTGGAAAAGTTGTTAATTAACAGGATCAGGTGGTACGTTTTGCCGGACCAGAGTCCGCACCAATACGGATTTACACCACAGCGTGGAACCGAGGACTCCCTCTATGTCATGGTGAATCACATCAGGGAACAGGTACGACGGAAGAGGATCGTGCTGGTAGTGTCCCTGGACATAGAGGGAGCCTTCGATAACGCGTGGTGGCCGGCAATACGGTGCGGGCTCGCCAGAACAAATTGTCCGGTAAACCTTAGGCGGCTTGTGGACTCGTATTTGTCCGATCGAAAGGTACGAATACGGTATGCAGGTGAGGAGTGTACAAGGAGTACTTCGAAAGGGTGTGTGCAAGGTTCGATAGGGGGGCCGACATTTTGGAATATATTGTTGGACCCCCTATTGAAACAAATGGATGAAAGGGGAGACCACTGTCAAGCATTCGCGGACGATGTGGTCCTGATTTTCTCCGAGGAAGACACCCAGAGTCTCAAAAGGAAGGCTGATGCAGCGCTTGCCTGTGTCCGGGACTGGGGGATTCAGAATAAGTTAAGATTCGCGCCTAGCAAGACCAAGGCCATGCTAGTCACGAACAAACTGAAGTATGATCCCCTAGTGTTGGATATGGGTGGGGAGCGCATCGGGCTTTCGGACGAGATCAAGATCCTGGGGCTCACGATTGACCGGAAACTTACGTTCAGCGCTCATGTGGACAATGTATGCCGCAAAGCGCTGAACGTATATAAGCAGGTGTCGCGAGCAGCCGGGGTCAACTGGGGGTTGGAATCGGAGATCATTAGGACCATATATATGGCAGTGGTCGAACCGATTGTGTTGTATGCGGCTAATGTATGGGCACCGGCGTCCAACAGACTGGGGATACGCAAGCGGTTGGGGGTGGTACAGCGGGGTATCGGGCAGAAGATCGCCAAGGCATATAGGACGGTCTCTCTCAACTCGGTGCTGCTGCTCGCGGGGATGCTACCTCTTGACGTGAGGGTGCGGGAAACCGCCCTTCTTTACGAGGTCAAGAGGGGGTACTCCCGGCGGGTGGTAGCTGACCGAGATGTGGAGGGGCCGGTACCTTACACTGAAATGCCACATCCGGCATGCCTGATGGAGCTGGAGTACAAACGCGTGGAGGACAGTGCGGAACTGGAACTTTGTAAGGATAGTCGGTGTAATATTTACACCGACGGTAGTAAAATAGATGGAAGAGTTGGAGCGGCGCTGTCCATTTGGGATGGCGCCGCTGAGATTGGAAGGAAAAAACTGTGTCTGGAACGTTACTGCACTGTCTTCCAGGCGGAACTCCTGGCTCTATCTAGGGCATTGGAATACGTGCTCAGCTGTGACACCCCGAGCTGCTGCATATTCACCGACTCCAGATCTGCTCTGGACGCTGTGGTTGGAAGTAGATCTCTGCATCCCTTGGTTATATCATGCAGAACAAACATCGGTGAGATGATAAATACAGGCAGATCAGTAAGACTGCACTGGATTCGTGCGCATGCAGGGATGCAGGGCAATGAAAGGGCCGATGAGCTGGCGAAGGATGCGGCACTCAATAGGAAGACGAGGCCGGATTACGATAAGTGCCCCGTCTCATTCATCAAGCGACAGATCCGAATGGAATCGATTGATGAATGGGACAGGAGGTACGTAAGTGAGACAACGGCCTCTGTCACCAAAGTGTTTTTCCCGGACGTCATTAAAGCTCATCCGGTGGTGAGGAAGATAAGAATGGATAGCGTGATAGTACAAGTGCTCACGGGCCACGGGGGGTTCTCCGAGTATCTGCACCGTTTCCGGTGCAAGGAGAGCCCGTCGTGTGTCTGTGATGTGAATGAGAGTGAAAGTGTGATGCACGTGATATGTGAATGCCCCGCCTACAGCAGGTACCGAAACGACGCAGAAATGGAAATAAATAGTGTGATAAACAGGGAAACTATAAAGGATTTAATACAGGATAAGAATATGAGAAATGGCTTTTTAAAATACTGTAGAATTATAGCAGCAAAGGTTATTAATAGGAATAAAACATCACGATAAATAAATCTGGAATAAACGGTGTTAAAGCTTAAAAGACACATTGTTACACAAAAATGGTCACTTTGTAGTAGTAAGAGAGGTATAAACCCAAAAGATGGAACGAATACATGCTAAAAATAACATGACGAACATATATTGAAATGTTAATTATAATGTAAATGTAAATGTGATACTATGTGATTAAGAGAATACATGTAATATACAATTAGAAATAAGTAAAATGTAATAAACAAGCTGTGATATTAGCATGTAGGATTAGGTTAAGTGTAGATTAAGTGACTGTGTAAAACAAGAAAATAATGTGTAATTTAAAATGTATCAGAATATTATAAGCTAAAACAAAGACTGTAATTAGAATTAAGTGATTTTTTATGAAATAAAAGTTTTCAGCAGCTAACCAACGATTAGGTAAAATGAATATGAGAGGGAGATTAAACCCTGAATGAGAAGAATGTGTGTGAGAACTGGGATGATTGGTAAAAAAGGGCCCTGGCATTGCCCACGCTAGGGGTTGCGGACAATAAAAAAAAAAAAAAAAAAAAAAAAAAAAAAAAAAAACCTAACCTAACCTAACCTAACCTAACCTAACCTAACCTAACCTAACCTAACCTAACCTAACCTAACCTAACCTAACCTAACCTAACCTAACCTAACCTAACCTAACCTAACCTAACCTAACCTAACCTAACCTAACCTAACCTAACCTAACCTAACCTAACCTAACCTAACCTAACCTAACCTAACCTAACCTAACCTAACCTAACCTAACCTAACCTAACCTAACCTAACCTAACCTAACCTTTTTTTTTTTTTTTTTTTTTTTTTTTCGTCAGGAAATGCTTTATGCATTCCGTCCCGCCTGGGGGAGGCGGGGGGATATGTGGGACTCCTCGGCTGATAGTGCAAAGCCGAGTATACCCACTAAAACCTGACGGTGTTCCTCCGGGGCGCCTGATGCCGGGGCCACGGGTACGGATTTTTATTCTTCCGCGACCCCGACGGCGATGCCCAGCGCGTTTGATGCGCCGGGCTCATCCCGTTATAGGCAGGAGGGTGGAGCCGCTCCTGCCCTATTTATGTACTGCGTGGGAGGCGCGCGGGAACACCGCGCGCGCCCTCCCGGGGCTGTTGAGATGGGGGTGACGCTCCCCCGAACGTCACCCCCGAGCCCCTAGGTGGGGGGGAGGAGGGTGTGGAAGACCCTCCTCCGGGCCCCGGCTCTCCGGCGGCGGATTGATTGTGAGAGCGGATCGTTCTCCCGCTCCCGTTCCGCCGCCTCCTTCTGCAAGATAACGTCCTCGCAGAAGGTGAGAACCGCCAGCCATGCCTCCTCGCTACCGACCATCGATTTTACGACAGCCGGCAGCGAGAGGTCCCTCCCCACCGCCGCGACTAGCGCACGACGCTGCTCGGCCCACGCCGAGCATTCCTCCAAGGTGTGCTGCGCCGTGTCTTCGTCGCGGCCGCAGTGGTGGCACTCGGTCGTCGACTCACGCCCGGCTATTCGACACAGGTACGTGCCGAAGCAACCATGCCCCGACAGCACCTGCGTCAGCCGGTAGGTCAACGACCCCGTCTTCCTTTCCGTCCAGTTTTTCAACACCGGACGGATCGCCTCAACGGTCCGGCGGCCGGCGTTCGGTGTTGCCAGCCGCCTCTCCCACTTCTCCATTATGGACCGCCGGGCCTGGAGTCTCCGCGTTTCAACCTCCCTGGGTAGTGGGTCTTGCCGAACAGAACGTAGACCCGCACGCCACTCGTACACAGTGGCGTGCACCTCCGCTTCTAAGTCCCAGGGAGGGCTTCCGGCTAGAACGCACGCCGCCTCAAAGGAGACGGTGCGATATCCACGAATAACCCCGACGGCCATCGCCCGTTGTGGGCGCCTTAAATTAGCGACGTTTGGTGCCGTCAGGGTCCCTATCCAGATTGGCGCTCCGTAGAGCGCCATTGATTGCACCGCCCCCATATAGAGGCGGCGGTATCCCCCCTTAGGCCCCCCCATATTGGGCATCAGCCTTTTCAGCGCGCCTGATGCCCTTACGAGACGGGGGGCCAATTGCCGGAAGTGCTCGCGGAAACTCCAACGGGCATCGAGTATCAGGCCTAGGTACCTCATATGAGGCCGGATCTCGATGCGAGTGCCACCTATGACGATGTGGGATCCCGCAGGTGGCGCTTTGCGAGGCCCGTGAAAGCAAACGGCCTCGCACTTCTCCAGCGCCACCTCGAGTCCCAACATCTTTATCCGCCTCACCACCTGCGCTACGGAGCAGGTGGCGAGGCGGTTTGCCTCCCTGAAAGAGCTCCCCCGGGCCGTGACTAGCGTGTCGTCCGCGTAACACGTCACGTCGGCCCCCCGGAGGAGCTCACCTCTCAGCACCCAGTCGTAGCCGATGTTCCACAGGAGAGGACCCAAAACTGACCCCTGGGGAACACCGCACGACATGCTCCACCGGTGCTGCCGCCTATCCCGTCCGATCCAGACAATTTCACGACCATCTAAGTAGGCCCCGACAAACCTCCTCAAGTAGGGAGGCACCCCATGAAATTTGAGGGCCTCCCTTATACAGGCCCAGGGGAGGGTGTTGAAGGCGTTCGAGATGTCAAGAGACACCGCCAACAGCACCCCGCCCTGGGCGACCACCTCTTCCGAAAGGGCCTTGACGCGACTAATCGCATCGATAGTCGACCGGCCCCTTCGGAATCCAAACTGTTTAAACGACAAGTCGGGACCTACGCGACGAAGATGCTCGACGAGGCGGCAAGCGACGACCCGTTCACAGAGCTTGCTCACCTCGTCGAGCAGGACGATCGGACGATAGGCGGAGGGAGACTCCGCGGGACGCCCGTCCTTCTTCAACAGGACCAGTTTGCCCGCCTTCCACATGGCGGGGAACCGTCCTGTCTCCAGACAGGCGTCCAACAACCTTTTGTACCTCTCCCCGAGGGGGCCAAGGGCTAACGCCAAGGCGCGGCCCGGAACACCATCCGGGCCCGGAGCTTTATTGGCTCGGAGCCTGAGGCAGGCCGCCCGCAATTCGGCGTCCGTGACCGGCGGCACGTCGGCTTCGGCGCCCTCGTTAAGTTGTGAGGGCGCCATGGCCGGAGGTTGGTGCTCCGCTCGGTCCGGAAAAAGTGCCGACACGACCGCCTCAAGCATCCGGGGCTGGAGACTCTCCGTCAACGGGGGCGCCCAGGTGCGGAGCTTGTTCCGCACCATCTTGTATGGACGCCCCCACGGATCCCTATTTAGCGTCTCCAGCAGCTCCGCTCTGGCATTCGCCTTGGCGGCGCTGATGGCCAGCTGCAGCGTTTTGGCCTTTTGCCTGTACTCCGCATACAGCTGGTTCTCCACGTCCGCGTCTCGGTTCCGCCTCCTGCGGAACCGGGTGTACTGGCGCCGCCCCCTGACGCAATCCGCGCGCAGAACAGCGATTTCCTGCGACCACCAGTACACCTGACGCTTGGGAGGCCGACCCTTGGCCCGGGGCATCGACGCGTCGCATATTTGCGACAATGCGCCCCGGAGCCATTCCGCTTCCTGGTCGACCTCCACTGGCCCGGCCGGAGAGTTCAGCCAGGCCTGGACGATGGAGGCTTCCACCAGCGCTTCTTTGTTTACGCCCTTGGTTACCCACCTCGGGAAGAGATTCACGTTTGCGTTATGTCCCCCGGGATTGAACACCTCGTTAGTCGAGGAGGTGGAGATGTCGTATCGGACATACCTGTGGTCCGACAGAGTCTCCACCTCCTCGAGTACCGTCCAGGAGTGGACACTGCGCGCGAGGGCAGGGGTCGCAAACGTAACGTCTACGATGGACCCTCCCTGCCGACGCACGCACGTGTTGGCCGACCCTCTGTTGATGATTGTGAGGTCGGCCCCTAACGCCCACTCCTCCAGAGTCTCGCCCCTTAAATCTGACGAAGGGGAACCCCAAGCCGTTGATTTGGCGTTGAGGTCCCCCGCCAACAACACCTGGCGCGGCCGAGTCTGCCGGACAACGGCCCCGACCGCGCCCAAAAACACTTCAAATTCGGCGAGACTCCGGTTTGGGGAGAAGTATACACCAACGACGACGATTTCTCCCCAAAGGACAGCGACGTAGCCCTGGCCCCTATGGACGACTGAAGGGGCCAGGTTATTTCTCCCGGAGGACATAACGGCGACCAAGCCGTGTGTGTCCGCGAACCAATCACCACGCTGTGGTGGGACAAAGTACGGCTCGGCCGCCACGGCCAAGTCGATGGACCACTCCGCCATGGATTGCAAAAGGAGATCTTGCGCCCCGGCGGAGTGGTTCAGATTCGTCTGGAGGAGACGATGAGCCATTTATTGGGGGTCGGTGCTCATCGCCTCCTCGACCCTGATTACAGGGGGCACCTGCTGCGCAGGCCCAATGGCGGCCGGGGTCCTGGCGGCCGCCTTTCCTTTTTTAGGGGGCTTTGCCCCAGTGCAGGCGTTAGAGCCCGCGCGGTGTTCTGCCTTTTTGCCCGCCGCCTCGCAGAGAGAGCAGTGAGGGGCGGCGGTGCATATTCCGGCTTTGTGGCCGGGCCGACCGCAACGGTAACATTCGTCGCTGCGGTCGGTATTACTCGTGCATGTCGCTCGCACGTGCCCGAGTTGCAGGCAGCGGAAGCATCTCATCGGCCTCTGGTCTAGGAGCTGGACCTGGGCAGACACCCAGCCCACCAGAAGCCGCCCTGCAGAGACCCTCTTCGCTACCGCAACCGGGCAGCGCACCCACACCGCTCCCATCCCGGCCGATGTGCGACGGACCTCTCCTACCCTGACGTCATCCGTCGCACAACCCCCTGCCTTGGCAACCGCCGACGCCACTTCTTCCGCCGACACCGAGTCGTCCAAGCCGGTTACCCTTAATTCCGCAGTTTTAACCGGCCTGGACACCTTTGCGCTTTCTGCCCCAAGCACCTCCTTCAGTTTGGAGGCCAGAGAGTCTGCCTTCCCCCCACTTTCAGCTCCCGGGATCTCCAAAATCCTGGCCCCCGTGACCGCTTGGCGGTACTTGACGCTTGTTATGCCGAGGCCCCCCAGATCGATCTTCTTTCGGGCCTCGGCCAATGCAGCCGCGTAGGTCGCCCCCTTCTCAATAGCTTCGGGCAGCAACGTCACCACCACAGCAGAGGAGCGTGGTGGTCGCAATTTTGCTGCCCGTTTCTTCTGTTGCTTCGGCAAGTTCTTCGACTGTTGCTGGGCCGGCTGGGACTGAGTTTCTGGAACCGTCTTCTTTTTCCTGCCCCTTTTTGTTACTGTCGCCCAGCTTTCTGTCATTACAGCTGGGGCGGGAGGCAACGTGCGAGGCTGTTGCTGCGAGGGCTTCTCCGCTTCCTTCTTCTCATTCTTCTTCTCACCTCTTGCTTTTTTGACTTTGCCACTTTCTTGAAACTGGCCAGATGGCCGACTTCCGGAAGCAGAACTCTTCGACGCAACGATTCCGGATGGTCCCGGCTGCGACTGTTGGTCAACGATGGCAGGTGCCGCTGACCTTCTTCTATCGGCAGCCAGGGGCGGCCTATAAGAGGGCTCCGGCAGGAGTCTGCCTTCCAGGGCTCCAAATCTGGCGTTAAGCATTGTTCGGAGCTCGCCCATTATTGTTTGCGCAATTGCCTCTTTAAGCCCGTTTGGGTCGGCGGCTGCTACAGCAGCAGGAAGGGCAGCCATGGGGTTATTCGCCAGTTTCCCGAAGCTTTCCTTTAGCTCAGACATTTGGGTACGGAGCTCCTTTAACTCCTTTTTGAGGAGCTCATTTTCCGAACGAAGACAGCGCGTTTCGTCTGTGTCGGTCCACCCCCTAAGCCTATCGGCAGCAGTTTTTATATGGTCAGCCGCCTCCCTGAGGTTCTTTTGAAAAGTCCCTTTTAGATTCTTGGACTTCTTTAACACATTCTCAATCTGACCCACACTGTCCATCACGACTTTGTGGTGATCCCACTCAACCTTTTCACCACCCGTCTTCCCAGTGCCTGCAGCAGTATCGAGCAAGTATCCCTTATTCCGGAGCAGGTATTCTTTTCTATTCTGACTCATCTCTCGCTCGACCTCTAGTTCCATGGCCTGTCGTTCCGCCTCGTTGAGCTCGCGCCTCGCTTTTGCTAACCCAACATACTCCCCTGTAGTGGGCGGCCTGCCTCTGCCTCGACCTTTGGCTTTCGAGGAGACCACCACCTTGACCGCCGGGGTGTCCGAGCCTGAACTCGATTCACGCGAGCTCCTATCCTGCGAGGCGTGCGAACGCTTTTTCGTTCGCCGCTGCGACTTCGACTCCTCCCCCGACAGTGATTTAACGGTCACCATTGACCCCGCCGAGCTTGCGCTCGACAGTCCACCCTCCGACTCACTCCCAACTTCTTTCCCCCCCTTCCCCGTAAATTTTAAAGTTATTGGATTCATTTTGATTCCCACGAGAAGGGTCGATCTAAATGACCACCCCCGGGTGACGCCCATTCCGGGGGCTAGGGTATATACTGTGGGGGTCCCCAGGTACCCACAGGTTTTTACGTGTTCGCTCACGGGTTTGTTTCAAGTTTTCCTTCTCTTGGGCCGGCCAATGAAGGCAAGCCCGTCGTCGGCACCGCGCAGCCACGACGTACCCCCTTAGCACCGTGACGGGGGTCGTTGAAGTAAACTACGCGATGCCGGGAGGGCGGCTGGTGCCGGTCCGCCCCCGGACGCCACCCGGCGACAGGGTTAGTGCCGCCGGGCACGCCACCAATTTAACTCCCTACCCTCCGCAGAGGACAGGGATCCCCAAAAATGCGCAATAGCGCAACCAACACATTAGCGCAATAGCGCTAAGAAAAAACAACGGAGGACGCAATAGCGCCCCCCAACACCTCTCTGCGCAATAGCGCTAAGCACCCTACCCCTCCAAAAGAGAGAGGCAGGTGCATCCCTTCCCCCCCGTCCGGGCCGGACCCTTTCGGCACTGCAGCCTCATCGGCCCCGACCCGGTACTGAGGGCGCCGCCGAAGCACCACCCTCAGGAGTGTTTATCGACTCTCCAGTCTAGATCCGCAGTGTTCAGTGCAAACGAGGCCACCTCGAGAAGGATGTGGACATGAAGTCCACGCACTGCGGTCTTGGGGTGGCAGGCTAAGGCTCCACTTAATGGGAGCTGTAAGCGCCTGTTGGTCCACCCCCTGTGGCGGGTCACCCCCACCACTCGGCCCCAACCTAACCTAACCTTTTTTTTTTTTTTTTTTTTTTTTTTTTTGTTGACGCTGGGGAATGCATTACTGCATCCGCACACCTACCATGGGGGGGTAGGTGGGGTATGTGGGGCTCCCCGGCCAGAGCGGCCGGTATACCCACTAAACCCCAGCGGTGTTCCATCTGGCGCCTATAGCTACGGCCGCGAGAGCACTTTGGCATTCTTCGCGCGACCGCAGCAGGCGATGCCCAGCTGTCGCCGGGCTCCTCCCAGAGCAGAGGCAGAGGGGTGGAGTGCCCCTGCCTCACTTACATCGCTGTTGCTGGCCGATGCGCAGGAACACGCACGCACTCGGCCCCGACGGGACCCTAATTGACAACGGAGCGGTGCCCCCCATGGCACCGCCCCCAGGGCCCCTAGGTGGGGGGGAGAAGGGCTGCATATCGCCTCCTCCTGGCCCCGGCTCTCCGACGGCGGAGATCAGGCGCGTTTGCGTCTTGTTCGCGGTCCCTCTCCGCCGCCTCCTTCTGCGAGATGACCTCCTCGCAGAATGACTGAACCGCAAGCCACGACCTCTCGTTGCTCAACATGGCCTTGATTAAGGCCTGGAGCGAGAGGTCGGCCCCCACCGCTGCGACTAATTCGGCGCGCTCACTCACCCAAGCTGGACACTGTACGACCGTGTGGCACGCCGAATCTACATCGCAGCTGCAATGGTGGCACTCGGGTGTTGACTCCCTCCTAGCAATGCAGTGCAGGTAGCTGCCGAAGCACCCATGTCCGGACAGCACCTGCACCAACCTAAACGTCAACACCCCCGTTTTGCGATCCGCCCATTCCCTGATTACTGGGCGGATGGCCTCGACGGTGCGACGGCCGGCCGTAGGATTGGCCAGCCGCTCTTTCCAACTATCAAATACTGACCGTCGAAGCTGGAGCTTTCGCCGGTTCACCTCACTGGGCAACGGGAGGAACCCCGTCTCTCTTATTTGCGCACGCCATTTATACAGTTCGACGTGCGCTCTTACCTCCAGTTCCCAGGGAGGCGAACCTGCAAGAACGCAGGCCGCCTCATGAGAGATGGTACGGTATCCCCTTATGACGCCGATGGCCATAGCTCTCTGCGCTTTGCGCAGAGGAGCACAGTTGCGCATGGCCACCGGCGATTCCCCCCAAATTGGTGCACCATATAGTGCAATAGACCGTACCACCCCCATATAGAGGCGGCGGCACCCCGCGCTCGGCCCCCCGAGACTGGGCATCAACCGTTTAAGGCCGGCCGACGCCCTCATTAGGCGGGGGGCCAGTTGCGCGAAGTGCTCACGAAAGCTCCAACGGGCATCGAGATACAGGCCCAAGTACCTCATATGAGGCCTGATCTCGATGCGAGTGCCACCAACGATGATGCTGGAGTTGGCAGGTGGCGCGTTCCGGGGCCCATGGAAACACAGGGCCTCCGACTTGCCGAGCGCCACCTCCAATCCAAGCATCCTTATGCGCCTCACCACCTGAGCAACAGAGCAGGTGGCGAGGCGAATTGCCTCCCGGAAGGTCTCCCCCCGGGCCAAGACGAGCGTATCGTCTGCGTAGCATGTTACGCTGGCCCCGGTGAGGAGTTCCCCCCTCAGCACCCAGTCGTAGCCGACGTTCCAAAGCAGTGGGCCCAGGACTGACCCCTGGGGAACGCCGCACGACATACTCCACCGGTGCTGCCGCCCATTTCGTCCCATACAAACGATAGACCTCTCGTCGAGGTATGACCCGACTATCCGACGAAGGTAAGGGGGGACCCCATGATACTCTAGGGCCCCCTTAATACAGGCCCAGGGGAGGGTGTTAAAGGCATTCGCGATGTCCAACGACACCGCCACGACCACCCCCCCCCGAGCTACGACCTCATCCGACAGGGCCTTTACACGCGCGATAGCATCGATTGTAGAGCGGCCCTGCCGGAAACCATACTGCACATCGGACAGATCGGGGCCGACCCCGACGAGGTGCCGGACGAGACGGCCAGCGATGATTCTCTCAAACAATTTGCCGGTCTCGTCCAGGCACACAATGGGACGATAGGCGGAGGGAGAGTCCGCTGGGCGCCCATCTTTCCTCAAGAGAACGAGCCGCCCCGTCTTCCACAAGACCGGGAAGCGGCCCGATTCCAGACAGGCGTCCAGCAGACGCCGATATCTAACCCCCAATTCGCTAAGGGACGCAGCCAAGACGCGGCCCGGAACGCCATCCGGGCCCGGAGCCTTCCTCCCGCGCCGGAGCTTGCGAGCAGCCTGCTCTATTTCCACCCCCAAGACCGGTTCGTAACCGGCCGCCGGGTCAGAACCGGCCGCCGGGTCAGAACCGGCGTCGCTAACCCCTCCACTTAATGGGCGGGAGGGGGGCATCATTCTTGGGGGGCGGAAATCGGCCCTGTTTGGAAACAGGGCCGTCACTACACTTTCAAGCGTCCGGGGCTCGAGACCCTCAGTAATCGGGGGCGCCCATGGTCGAAGTTTTTCCCTAACCATCTTATAGGGGCGCCCCCAGGGATCCCGCTCGAGGGTCTCTAGGAGTTCCTCACGGCTCCTCGTCTTGGCTTCACTGATGGTGCGCTGCAGCTCCTTCTTTTTGGACGTGTAGGCGGCGTACAGCGCGTTTTCCTCGTCCGCGTCACGATTCCTCCGTCGACGGTATCTGGTGTACCGGCGGCGGACGATTACACACTCCTCTCTCAATTTCGCGATTTCGTCCGACCACCAGTACACCTGACGCCGCAGAGGTCGATTAACTTTGGCCCGGGGCATCGCCGCATCACAGATTTGCGACAGTGCGCCCCGAAACCATTCAGCCTCAAGATCGACCTCCACGGGCCCAGCCGAAGGATTCAGCCAGGCCTGGACGAGGCAGGCTACCATCAGCGCGTCCCTATCCATCTTACTGACCACCCAGCGGGGGAAAGATATCGGCACTCGACGATTGTGCCCTCCGGCGCGGCCATCTTGTGGCGTCAAGGGGGCGATGTCGAACCTAATGTAGAGATGGTCCGACAATGTTTCTACCCCCTCGAGAACCGTCCAGGAGTGGACGCGGTGCGCAAGGGCAGGGGTCGCAAACGAAACGTCCACGATAGACCCCCCCTGCCTGCGCACACAGGTATTGGCCGACCCATGATTAAGAACGAGCAGGTCGGCTGACGACGTCCACTCCTCCAGAGCTTCTCCTCTCACGTCGGTTACGGGGGACCCCCAGCAGCGCGATTTGGCGTTGAGGTCCCCCAACAACAGAAACTGGCGGGGTCGATTACAGGCAACGAAGGCCTCGAGCCCCGCCAGGAAATCCTCAAAATCGGAGAAGCTCCGGTTTGGGGAGAAGTATACACCTAGCACAACAACATCTCCCCAAAGGACCGCCACATAGCCGCGACCCCTGCCGGCAAGTACAGGGGCCGGATAAACTCCGCCGGAGAACACAATGACGACCGAACCGTCGGTGTCCCCCCACCAGTTGGAATTCGGGGGGACGAAGTACGGCTCGGCCGCGACCATAATGTCAATTGACCACTCCGCCATGCTCTGAACGAGCAGGTCCTGGGCACGGGCGGAGTGGTTCACGTTCGTTTGTAGGAGGCGATAGGACATTATATTACGCAGCGTCCATCGCCTCCTCTTCCCTGCGCGCAGGGGCAGCTGGGGCAGCAGGGGCAGGGGCAGCCTGGGTCTTGGCGGCGGCCTTATTTTTGCCCTTCTTAGCCTTAGCACCTTCACAGGCCTTACCCCCCGCTCTATGCGAAGCCGGTTTTCCAATGGCCTCGCATAGCGTGCAGTGAGGGGAGCTAGAGCAGCCCGCGGCCTTGTGGCCGGGCTGACCGCAGCGGAAACAGTGGTCGCTGCGGTCTACCTCAGATTGGCATTGTTGCCTGACGTGTCCATGAGCCAGGCAACGGTAACACTTGAGCGGCTTCTGGTCTAACAACCGGACTTGCGCCGACGTCCAGCCGACCAGGAGCCGCCCCCCGGCCACTTTCTTGGCCGCCGCCACAGGGCAGCGGACCCAGACAACCCCTAATCCAGACGGCGTCTTCTTTATTTCGCCGACCTTTACCTCGGCGGCCGAGCACTGGCCGACCTTCACCACCGCAGCAACGACTTCTTCTGGGCTAATTGAGTCATCCAGACCTGAGATCCGTAGTTCGACGGACTTCACGGGTCTGGAGACTTTCGCAACCTCTGGTCCTAACGCCTGCTGGAGCTTTTCGGCCAATGCATCGGCCTTAGGAGCGCTCGTCGTCCCGGGGATCTCAAAAACAGCGGCCCCTGTAGCAGCGAGCCTAAAGCGCATGGCGGCGATGCCGAGGTCATTCAAATTTATCTTGTTCCTGGCCTCGCCAATCGCCGCCCCATACGTCACCCCCTTTGCCACCGCTTCGGGCGAAAGGGTCACTACGACAGCCGAGGAGCGAGGAGGACGCAGAACCGCTTTCTTTTGCCCCCCCTTCGACACTTTCTCACTGTTCCCTTTGCCCGTCGACTGGCCACCTTGGCCCCCAGGGTTAGGCTTACGCCCCTTCCGAACCACTGTTGACCACGGCTCCTCCATACTCGCAGGAGCAGGCGGGAGCGGGCGCGGTTGAGGCTGCGCCTGCCCGTTACCTCCAACGATGCCATTTTTACCCTTCTTCTTTTTCTGCCTTCTTGCCTTCTTGCCCTCTGCTACACCTGCCGCAGCGGGTTTGGCCGCTGCAGTGTCAAGGAGGGAAAGAGGAGATGCCAAGGTGGAGGAGGGACGGGGTGCCGCTACCGACGACTTCACCAATTGCTTCGAGGCCCGCTTCAACGCACCAATTGCGACAGCAGGAAGCTTCGGGTAATCCTCTTTAGAGAGCTCCATGTGGTGCTCACCAACTTGCTGCTTTTTGTTACTGGTGGCAGCAGAAGAAGAACCAGACGGGCCCGGCAGCGGCTGAAAGTTGCCAGATGACGGTATGGCCGACGCTTTTTTGTCACCCGCTAAGGGGAGACGATAGTTGCGGTCAGGATCCGGCAACAGTCTTCCCTCGAGGGCTCCGAACCTGACATTGAGTAACGTCCGGATCTCCTCCATGATTGACGCTGCAATCGTCTCTTTCATGCGGTTCGGATCCGCAGCCGCCACCGCAGCAGGGAGAAGGGCCATAGGGCTGTTGGTGAGCTTCGCCACGCTGTCTTTGAGCTCGGCCATCTGGCCGCGCAGCTCATTAAGCTCCTTCTTCAGGGTAGCGTTTTCTGCTTCCAGCCGCCTCGTTTCTTCGGTGGCACTCCTATCACTGAGCGCCGCCACAGCCGCTTTAATGGTCAGAGCTGCCGCATTCATTCTGCCCCTATATGGCCCCTTTATATTTTTGGAGTTTTTGACAGCTTTTTCTATTATCTCGACCCCTTCCAACGCTGTTCTTCGATGGTCTCCGTCTGGAGGTAGGACGGGGACCGTCTCATTGTTTGACGCCGAGTCCGACTTGCAAGATGTGTTTCGCAGAAAGTAGTCCCTACTGAAATGCACGAGGTCCTTCTCAGCCTCCAACTCCAGTTCTGCCCGCTCTTGCTCCACAAGTTCCCTCTTGGCTTGGGCTAGCCCCACATATTCGCCCGTTGTGGGCGGCCTACCCCTGCCTCTACTCTTAGGCTGCGAAGAAACTACCACCTTCACAGCTGGGGTGTCTGAACCCGAGCTCGAGTCCCGCGAACTAACTTCTTTGGAGACGTGCGAACGCTTCTTCGTGCGCCGCTGTGATCTCGCCGACTCTCCTCCAGACAGTGACTCTACCGTCACCATTGAGGCCGTCGAGCTTGCGCTCGACAGCTCCGCCTCCTTCTCATCCTCCACTCTTCTTTCTTTCCCCCCCTTCCCCGTAAAAGTTATTTTTAAAGATTTTTCCATATTAAATCCCACGAGTGGGGCCGATTTATATGACCACCCCCGGGTGACGCCCATTCCGGGGGCTAGGGTATATACTGTGGAGGTCCCCAGGTATCCACAGGTTTTTAGCGTGTTTTCTCACGGGTTTGTTTCAAGTTTTCCTTCTCTTAGGCCGGCCAATTAAGGCAGGCCGTTCGTCGGTCCGCGCAGCCACGACGTACCCCCTTAGCACCGTGACGGGGGTCGTTGAAGTGACTGCACGGGGTCCCGGGGAGGGCGGCTGGTGCCGGTCCGCCCCCCAGACGCCACCCGGCGACAGGGTTAGTGCCACCGGGCGCGTCCACACCAGACTCCATGCCCTTCATGAAGGGCAAGGAACGACAGAGGCGCAAAAGCGCCAACAACAAAATAACACAAAAGTGTAAAAACGGCGCAATAGCACCACAACAATATCTGCGCAAAAGCGCTGCAACAATACTCCCCCAAAAAGAAGAGCAAGTGCATTTCCACCAACAAAAGCACCGGAAGACACAATAGTACCCCCCAGCACCTCTCCGCGCAAAAGCGCCAGGCACCCTACCCCTCCAAAAAAGAGAGGCAGGTGCATCCCTTCCCCCCCGTCCGGGCCGGACCCTTTCGGCACTGCAGCCTCATCGGCCCCGACCCGGTACTGAGGGCGCCGCCGAAGCACCACCCTCAGGAGTGTTTATCGACTCTCCAGTCTAGATCCGCAGTGTTCAGTGCAAACGAGGCCACCTCGAGAAGGATGTGGACATGAAGTCCACGCACTGCGGTCTTGGGATGGCAGGCTAAGGCTCCACTTAATGGGAGCTGTAAGCGCCTGTTGGTCCACCCCCTGTGGCGGGTCACCCCCACCACTCGGCCCCAACCTAACCTAACCTAACCTAACCTAACCTAACCTAACCTAACCTAACCTAACCTAACCTAACCTAACCTAACCTAACCTAACCTAACCTAACCTTTTTTTTTTTTTTTTTTTTTTTTTTTCGTCAGGAAATGCTTTATGCATTCCGTCCTGCCATGGGGGATGGCAGGGGGATATGTGGGACTCCACGGCTGTGAGGTGCAATGCCGGGCTACCCACTAAAACCTGACGGTGTTCCTCGAGAGCCTTTGTACCGGGGCCACGGGTGTGCGTTAGCATTCTTCCGCGACCCCGGCGGGCAACGGCCGGCGCTAAGCCGCCGGCCTCGTCTCGTTTTGGGTGGGAGGGCAGAACTCCCACCCATAATGTCGTGAGAGGCGCGCGGGAACACCGCGCGCGCCATCTCGAGGCTATCCAAGGAGTGACCCTCCCCCGAAGGTCACCCCAAGCCTCTATGTGGGCACTCCGTCATGCTGCGGGGTATACCCTCGCCAATAGGCGACAACTCAAATTTCACGCATCCGTGAGCATTTTCTCTTCTTCAGCGTGTATCGGGGCTATAGGAGCGGCCGATGTACCTGCTGTGACCCTTCTTTTGCCCGCTGGTTTTTTCTCCGTGCAGGCTTTTCCTCCCAAGATGTGGTTCGCCGCCTTTTTGGCGGCGGCGCACAGCGTGCAATGCGGAGCAGCATTGCACGTCCCGGCCTTGTGGCCGTCTTTACCGCAGCGAAAACACAGTTCACTGCGGTCCACCTCCGACGAACAATTCTGTCTCACATGCCCAACCTGTAGGCACTTGTAGCAGCGAAGGGGTCTCGGCTCCAGGAGCGACACGCTTGCCGAGACCCAGCCCACTAACAACCTGGTCCCCACCAGTTTCTTGGCCGCCACCGAAGGGCAGCGAACCCACGCTGATCCTAAACCCGAGGGGGTGCGCCGAATCTCGCCGACTTTAATCTGGTCGATGGTACAACTCCCGTCCCTCACTATGGCAGCGGACAATTCGCCAGCCGTTATGGAATCATCCAGGCCGGATATACGGAGCTCAGCAGACTTAACCGGCCTGGAGATCCGAACCACATTCGGGCTCAAATGCTCCCGTAGTTTTGCTGCGAGTGCATCGGCCTTCTCCCCGCTGGTGAGGCCAGGAAGCTCCAGAATACTGGCGCCAGTAGCGGCCTTCCTATATCTCATGTCGGAGATCCCGAGCGCACCAAGGTCGATTTTGCTACGTGCCTCGGTTAGCACAGTCGCATATGTTACTCCCTCCTGTGTCGCCTCTGGTTGCAATGTAAGGACCACTGCCGACGACTTTGGCACACGTGGCCTTGGCTTCCTACTCTTCTTTTTACCCCGCCTTGTCATGACACCGCCCTTAGAGGCGACGTTTTGGGGAGGGTTGGACGTCCCCGCGGGATTGCTTCTCTTTTGGCCCTTTCGGGCGACCGCACTGTATGCCTCTTCCATAGAGGCAGGTACCGGAGGCAGCGGGCGGGGCTGTGGGGACGCCTCCACCCCAGACAACGCCGACACCTGTCTACTCTTCTTCCCCTTTTTGTCTCCCCCCTTGCCAACGCTGGACACCGCAGTTGCAACGCTGGACATGTTTCCTTCCGAGGCTTGCGGCTGGGCACGAACGGGCGCCGCTGCACTTACTCCGCTACTCACCGATGCTGGGAGGAAGCGCTTCTCTGGGAGTAGTCTGCCCTCCAGCGCATCAAACCTCGCGCTGACCATGTTGCCCACCTGCAACATGATGGACCTGGTCGTGTCTTCTTGTAATGAAGCTGTAGTCTCTGCCGGAGGCGGCCGTGGTTGAGTCGCCAGCTTTTCTACGATTTCCTTGAGCTCCGCGAGTTGCTTGCGGAGCTCAATCATCTCTGCTCTCAGTCGGGCATTCTCCTCCTGGAGCTTGATATTTTCTTCTGAAGAGGTTCTAGCCGAAAGGGCCTCAGTTACCTCTTTAATACAGGTCGCTGCCTCCTTCAAGGCCCGTTGAAACGGACCCTTTAAGTTCTTTGATTTAGTGGCCACCTTTTCGATGGCGGCCACGCTCGCCATTGCCAACTTATGCAGTCCATCCGTTGTCTCCATATCGGGACTCGGTTGTTGAGTCACCGACGGATCCCTGTGTCTGTCCGCAGACGCAGACGACGACCAACCAGACATTTCACTCGACGTTGAGCGGGTCAGCCTCTTTAGCCGAAGCTCTTGAGACATTTCTGCCATCTCCTTTTCGACTTGATGCTGCAGCGCCTCCCTCTGCGTCTGGAGCCACTCGCGCTTCGCTTGCGACAAGCCGACATATTCGCCGGTCGTAGGAGGCCGGCCTCTCCCTCTCCTTGTGGGAATTTTCCCTGCAGATGAAGGCTCTGTCGCAGGACCTGCCTCTCTTTCCCTAGACTTCGATCTCGATCGACTTCTCGCCTCCTCTTCTGGACGAACGCGCCTTCTCAATGCCTTGGTCGCACTTCCGTCGTCCGACCAAGCTGTTGGGACGCTTAAGTCCGATGCGTCGGACAAGTCGTCCTCATCAATCTCATCACTCCTCCTCTTATCTTTCCCCCCCGTTCCCCGAAAGTTTAATTTAAAATATTCCATTTCGAATCCCACGAGTGGGGCCGATTTATATGACCACCCCCGGGTGACGCCCATTCCGGGGGCTAGGGTATATACTGTGGAGGTCCCCAGGTATCCACAGGTTTTAAGCGTGTTTTCTCACGGGTTTGTTTCAAGTTTTCCTTCTCTTAGGCCGGCCAATTAAGGCAGGCCGTTCGTCGGTCCGCGCAGCCACGACGTACCCCCTTAGCACCGACACGGGGGTCGTTGAAGTGACTGCGCGGGGTCCCGGGGAGGGCGGCTGGTGCCGGTCCGCCCCCCAGGCGAAACCCGGCGACAGGGTTAGTGCCGCCGGGCACGCCACCACCTAGACTCCCTGCCCTCCGCAGAGGACAGAGAAACCACAATACGCAAAAGCGCAAAAAACACACAACGGAGGACGCAATAGCGCCCCCCAACACCTCTCCGCGCAATAGCGCCAGGCACCCTACCCCTCCAAAAGAGAGAGGCAGGTGCATCCCCTCCCCCCCGTCCGGGCCGGACCCTTTCGGCACTGCAGCCTCATCGGCCCCGACCCGGTACTGAGGGCGCCGCCGAAGCACCACCCTCAGGAGTGTTTATCGACTCTCCAGTCTAGATCCGCAGTGTTCAGTGCAAACGAGGCCACCTCGAGAAGGATGTGGACATGAAGTTCACGCACTGCGGTCTTGGGGTGGCAGGCTAAGGCTCCACTTAATGGGAGCTGTAAGCGCCTGTTGGTCCACCCCCTGTGGCGGGTCACCCCCACCACTCGGCCCCAACCTAACCTAACCTAACCTTTTTTTTTTTTTTTTTTTTTGCGTCAGGAAATGCTTTATGCATTCCGTCCTGCCATGGGGGATGGCAGGGGGATATGTGGGACTCCACGGCTGTGAGGTGCAATGCCGGGCTACCCACTAAAACCTGACGGTGTTCCTCGAGAGCCTTTGTACCGGGGCCACGGGTGTGCGTGAGCATTCTTCCGCGACCCCGGCGGGCAACGGCCGGCGCTAAACCGCCGGCCTCGTCTCGTTTTGGGTGGGAGGGCAGAACTCCCACCCATGATGTCGTGAGAGGCGCGCGGGAACACCGCGCGCGCCATCTCGAGGCTATCTAAGGAGTGACCCTCCCCCGAAGGTCACCCCAAGCCTCTATGTGGGCACTCCGTCGTGCTGCGGAGTATACCCTCGCCAATAGGCGACAACTCAAATTTCAGGCATCCGTGAGCATTTCCTCTTCTCCAGCGTGTATCGGGGCTATAGGAGCGGCCGATGTACCTGCTGTGACCCTTCTTTTGCCCGCTGGTTTTGACTCCATGCAGGCTTTCCCACCCAAAATATGGTTCGCCGCCTTTTTAGCAGCAGCACACAGCGTGCAATGTGGAGCTGCACTGCACGTCCCGGCCTTATGGCCGTCTTTTCCGCAGCGAAAACACAATTCACTGCGGTCAACCTCTGAGGAGCAAGTCTGCCTCACATGCCCAACCTGTAGGCATTTATAACAGCGAAGGGGTCTCGGCTCCAGGAGCGTCACGCTTGCCGAGACCCAGCCCACTAACATCCTGGTCCCCACCAGTTTCTTGGCCGCCACCGCAGGGCAGCGAACCCATGCTGAACCTAAGCCCGAGGGGCTGCGCCGAATCTCGCCGACTTTTATCTGGTCGATGGTACAACTCCCGTCCCTCACTATGGCAGCGGACAATTCACCTGCCGTTACGGAATCATCCAAGCCGGATATGCGGAGCTCAGCAGACTTAACCGGCCTGGAGATCCGAACCACATTTGGACTCAAATGTTCTCGCAGCTTTGCTGCAAGTGAGTCGGCCTTCTCCCCACTGGTAAGGCCAGGAAGCTCCAGAATGCTGGCGCCGGTAGCGGCCTTTTTATACCTCAGCTCAGTGATACCGAGTGGGCCGAGGTCAATTTTATTACGTGCCTCAGTCAGTACAGTCGCGTAAGTAATTCCTTTTTGTGTCGCCTCCGGTTGCAGGGTAAGAACCACTGCCGACGACTTCGGCACACGTGGCTTTGGCTTCCTCCTCCGCTGTCTCCTACCCTTTGTTGTTATACCGCCCTTAGAGGCGACGTTTTGTTGAGGGTTGGACGTCCCCTCGGTATTACTCCTCCTTTTGCCCTTTTGGGCGACTACGTTATATGCCTCTTTCATAGAGGCAGGTACCGGAGGCAGCGGGCGAGGCTGTAGGGACACCTCCGCCCCAGACAACGCCGACACCTGACTACTCTTCTTTCCCTTTTTATTTCCCCCCTTGCCAACGCTGGACCCCGAAGCTACAACGCTGGACGTGTTCACCTCTATAATTTGCGGCTGCGCACGAGCGGACGCCGCGGCACTTAATCCGCCACTCAAAGATTCTGGAAGGAAGCGCCTCTCAGGTAGGAGTCTGCCCTCCAACGCCTCAAACCTAGCATTTACCATGGCGCCCACCTGCCTTATGACGGTTTGCGCCAGCTCCTCCTGAGTGGACGCCATGGTCGCCATATCCGCACTGGTTGAAGGCCTGTTGGACCTCCCAAGCTTTACCATTTCCTCCTTTAGCTCTGTTAGCTGATGACGGAGCTCCGTCATCTCAGTCTTCAGCCGCATGTTTTCAGCAGTTAGCCGTCGAGTCTCCTCCGTTGCTGACGTGGAAGCCAAAGCCTCCGTTGCTTCCCTAATCGCGGCAACCCCATCGTTCAATGCTTTCTGGAATGTACCCTTTAGGTTCCCAGATGTCTTCGCGACCTTCTCAATGGCAGCCAGAGCCTTCCTGACTGTCCCACAGTGATCTACAGCCAGAACCGCTGGATCACTTTGCATCTCTTCATTCGATGCCGACTCACCCAGTTGCGATGATCTTGTGCGCCTGAGCTCCTGCGCCATGTCCTGCACTTCCCGCTCGGCGCGCAGCTCCATCTGTAGCCTCTCGGCGTCAGCGAGGGCTTGCTTGGCCTTCGCCAGGCCAACGTACTGCGCAGTAGTAGGCGGTCGGCCCCTGCCTCTCTTGACCGCTTGTTTTTTGGCCTCCTTGGCCTTCCTTCTAGCTCGGTCGTCTTGTAGATCTCGATACCATAGACGGTTTTTGAGTCTCTCCTTTGTCTCGTCCGAGTCAGACGACGAGTACACCATCCGCTCCCAGGAAGAAGTACGCTTCTCTCCCGCTCTGGGTGTCCTCGACCCACGAATCAAGACAAGGCTCTCCTCACTCGAACTCCGAGAGACCGACATGGATACAACCTCAGGTTGCTTCTCCACTTCCTTCTCTTCTCTCTTCTCCTCCTCTCTCTTCTCACTCTTACCCCCCTTCCCCTTGGTTTTTAGTTGGATATTCATTGTTGTTCCCACGAGCATGAGACGAACAAGATGACCACCCCCGGGTGACGCTCATTCCGGGGGCTAGGGTATATACTGTGGGGGTCCCCAGGTACCCACAGGTTTTTACGTGTTGACTCACGGGTTTGTTTCAAGTTTTCCTTCTCTTAGGCCGGCCAATTAAGGCAGGCCGTTCGTCGGTCCGCGCAGCCACGACGTACCCCCTTAGCACCACGACGGGGGTCGTTGAAGTGACTGCGCGGGGTCCCGGGGAGGGCGGCTGGTGCTGGTCCGCCCCCCAGGCGAAACCCGGCGACAGGGTTAGTGCCGCCGGGCACGCCACCACCTAGACTCCCTGCCCTCCGCAGAGGACAGGGAAACCACAATGCGCAAAAGCGCCGCCAAACTCGTGTGCGCAAAAGCGCAAAGAATACAACGGAGGACGCAATAGCGCCCCCCAACACCTCTCCGCGCAATAGCGCCAGGCACCCTACCCCTCCAAAAGAGAGAGGCAGGTGCATCCCCTCCCCCCCGTCCGGGCCGGACCCTTTCGGCACTGCAGCCTCATCGGCCCCGACCCGGTACTGAGGGCGCCACCGAAGCACCACCCTCAGGAGTGTTTATCGACTCTCCAGTCTAGATCCGCAGTGTTCAGTGCAAACGAGGCCACCTCGAGAAGGATGTGGACATGAAGTCCACGCACTGCGGTCTTGGGGTGGCAGGCTAAGGCTCCACTTAATGGGAGCTGTAAGCGCCTGTTGGTCCACCCCCTGTGGCGGGTCACCCCCACCACTCGGCCCCAACCTAACCTTTTTTTTTTTTTTTTTTATTATCGTCAGGAAATGCTTTATGCATTCCGTCCTGCCATGGGGGATGGCAGGGGGATATGTGGGACTCCACGGCTGTGAGGTGCAATGCCGGGCTACCCACTAAAACCTGACGGTGTTCCTCGAGAGCCTTTATGCCGGGGCCACGGGTGTGCGTTAGCATTCTTCCGCGACCCCGGCGGGCAACGGCCGGCGCTAAGCCGCCGGCCTCGTCTCGTTTTGGGTGGGAGGACAGAACTCCCACCCATGATGTCGTGAGAGGCGCGCGGGAACACCGCGCGCGCCATCTCGAGGCTTTCTGAGGGGTGGCACTCCCCCGAATGCCACCCCAAGCCTCTATATGGGTACTCCGTCTACTACGGAGTGCACCCTCGCCAATAGGCGACAACTCGAACTCTACGCATCCGTGAGCATAACTTCCTCTTCCTCGCCAGCAACTGTTGAGGCAATGGGAGCGGCCGGTGGGGCTGCTGCAATTCTTCTCTTGCCTACCGGTTTCGTTTCCGTACAGGCCTTGCCTCCTAGAATGTGGTTCGCCGCCTTTTTGGCGGCATCGCACAACGTGCAGTGCGGAACTGCAATGCACGTTCCGGCCTTATGGCCGTCCTTACCGCAACGAAAACATTGTTCGCTGCGGTCCACCTCCGAGGAACAGTTCTGCCTCACATGCCCGACCTGCAGACACTTATAACAACGAAGGGGTCTCGGCTCCAGGAGCGTCACGTTCGCCGAGACCCAACCCACCAACAATCTAGTCTGCACTAGTTTTTTGGCCGCCACCGCAGGGCAGCGGACCCACGCTGTGTGCAACCCAGAGGGGGTGCGCCGAATTTCACCAACCTTTATTTGTTCGACGGTACAATGCCCTTCCCTTACGATAGCAGCGGATAACTCGCTTGCCGTAACGGAATCATCCAGGCCGGATATACGGAGCTCAGACGACTTGACCGGCCTGGAGATCCGGACCACATTCGGGCTGAGATGTTCCCGCAGCTTTGCTGCAAGTGAATCAGCCTTATCCCCACTGGCGAGGCCTGGAAGCTCCAATATACTGGCACCGGTAGCAGCCTTCTTATATTTCATCTCGGCGATTCCGAGCGTACCGAGGTCAATTTTGCTGCGTGCCTCGGTGAGTATCGCCGCGTAAGTAACCCCTTTTTGAGCCGCCTCTGGTTGCAGAGTTAACACCACTGCCGACGACTTCGGCACACGTGGCTTCGGCTTCCTTCTTTGCTTCTTCCTCCCCTTTGTACCGCCCTTAGAGGCGACGGTTTGGGAGGGATTGGACGTCTCGGGAATATTTTTCCTATTGCCTCTTCGGGCGACCACACTGTATGCCTCTTTCGTGGAGGCAGGTACTGGAGGCAGCGGGCGGGGCCTTGGGGTTGCCTCCGCCCCAGACGACGCCGACACCTTACTTCCCTTTTTTCCCCTTATATTCCCCCCCTTGCCAACGCTGGACCTCGCAGTATCGACGCTGGACTCATTCACCACCATTGTTTGCAGGGGCGCAGACACGGACGCATCTGCTCTACCACTCAGTGACGCTGGGAGGAAGCGCTTCTCTGGGAGTAGTCTGCCCTCCAGCGCATCAAACCTAGCGTTGACCATGTTGCCCACCTGCAACATGATGGACCTTGTCATGTCTTCCTGTGTCGAAGCTGTAGCCTCTGCCGGAGGCGGCCGTGGTTGAGTCGCCAGCTTTTCCACGATTTCTTTGAGCTCCGCAAGTTGCTTACGGAGCTCACTCATCTCAGCTCTCAGGCGGACATTCTCCTCCTGGAGCTTCATATTTTCCTCTGAAGAGGTTCTAGCCGCAAGGGTTTCCGTCACCTCTTTAATACAGGCTGCTGCCTCTTTCAGGGCCCGTTGAAACGGACCCTTTAAGTTCTTCGATTTAGTGGCCACCTTTTCGATGGCGGCCACGCTCGCCATTGCCAACTTATGCAGTCCATCCGTTGTCTCCATATCGGGACTCGGTTGCTGAGTCACCGACGGATCCCTGTGTCTGTCCGCAGACGCAGACGACGACCAACCAGACATTTCACTCGACGTTGAGCGGGTAAGTCTCTTTAGCCGGAGCTCTTGAGACATTTCTGCCATCTCCTTTTCAACTTGATGCTGCAGCGCCTCCCTCTGCGTCTGGAGCCACTCGCGCTTCGCTTGCGACAAGCCTACATACTCGCCGGTCGTAGGAGGCCGGCCTCTCCCTCTCCTTGTGGGAATTTTCCCTGCAGATGATGGTTCGGTCGCAGGACCTGCCTCTCTTTCCCTAGACTTCGATCTCGATCTCGATCTCGAACGACTTCTCGCCTTTTCTTCTGGACGAACACGCTTCCTCAGAGCCTTGGTCGCACTCCCGTCATCCGACCAAGCCGTTGGGACGCTTAAGTCCGACGCATCGGACAAGTCGTCCTCATCAACCTCTACACTCCTCCTCTTATCTTTCCCCCCCGTTCCCCGAAAGTTAAGTTTAAAATAATCCATACTTGATCCCACGAGTGGGGCCGATTTATAAGACCACCCCCGGGTGACGCCCATTCCGGGGGCTAGGGTATATACTGTGGAGGTCCCCAGGTATCCACAGGTTTTTAGCGTGTTTTCTCACGGGTTTTGTATCGAGTTTTCCTTCTCTCACGGCCGGCCAATGAAGGCGAGCCGTCTTCGGACCGCACAGCCACGACGTACCCCCTTAGCACCGTGACGGGGGTCGTTGAGGTGCACTGCGCGGTTACCGGGGAGGGCGACTGGTGCCGGTCCGCCCCCCAGGCACCACCCGACGACAGGGTTAGTGCCGCCGGGCACGCCACCACCTAGACTCCCTGCCCTCCGCAGAGGACAGGGAAACCACAATGCGCAAAAGCGCAAAAACCACAACGGAGGACGCAATAGCGCCCCCCAACACCTCTCCGCGCAATAGCGCCAGGCACCCTACCCCTCCAAAAGAGAGAGGCAGGTGCATCCCCTCCCCCCCGTCCGGGCCGGACCCTTTCGGCACTGCAGCCTCATCGGCCCCGACCCGGTACTGAGGGCGCCGCCGAAGCACCACCCTCAGGAGTGTTTATCGACTCTCCAGTCTAGATCCGCAGTGTTCAGTGCAAACGAGGCCACCTCGAGAAGGATGTGGACATGAAGTCCACGCACTGCGGTCTTGGGGTGGCAGGCTAAGGCTCCACTTAATGGGAGCTGTAAGCGCCTGTTGGTCCACCCCCTGTGGCGGGTCACCCCCACCACTCGGCCCCGCCCCAACCTAACCTAACCTAACCTAACCTAACCTAACCTAACCTAACCTAACCTAACCTAACCTAACCTAACCTAACCTAACCTAACCTAACCTTTTTTTTTTTTTTTTTTTTTTTTTTTTGCGTCAGGAAATGCTTTATGCATTCCGTCCCGCCTGGGGGAGGCGGGGGGATATGTGGGACTCCTCGGCTGATAGTGCAAAGCCGAGTATACCCACTAAAACCTGACGGTGTTCCTCCGGGGCGCCTGATGCCGGGGCTACGGGTACGGATTTTTATTCTTCCGCGGCCCCGACGGCGATGCCCAGCGCGTTTGATGCGCCGGGCTCATCCCGTTATAGGCAGGAGGGTGGAGCCGCTCCTGCCCTATTTATGTACTGCGTGGGAGGCGCGCGGGAACACCGCGCGCGCCCTCCCGGGGCTGTTAAGATGGGGGTGACGCTCCCCCGAACGTCACCCCCGAGCCCCTAGGTGGGGGGGAGAAGGGTGTGGAAGACCCTCCTCCGGGCCCCGGCTCTCCGGCGGCGGATTGATTGGGAGAGCGGATCATTTTCCCGCTCCCGCTCCGCCGCCTCCTTCTGCGAGATTACGTCCTCGCAGAAGGTGAGAACCGCCAGCCATGCCTCCTCGCTACCGACCATCGATTTTACGACAGCCGGCAGCGAGAGGTCCCTCCCCACCGCCGCGACGAGCGCACGGCGCTGCTCGGCCCATGCCGAGCACTCCTCTAGCGTGTGCTGCGCCGTGTCTTCGTCGCGGCCGCAGTGGTGGCACTCGGTCGTCGACTCACGCCCGGCTATTTGGCACAGGTACGTGCCGAAGCAGCCATGCCCCGACAGCACCTGCGTCAGCCGGTAGGTCAACGACCCCGTCTTCCTTTCCGTCCAGTTTTTCAACACCGGACGGATCGCCTCAACGGTCCGGCGGCCAGCGTTCGGTGTTGCCAGCCGCCTCTCCCATTTCTCCATTATGGACCGCCGGGCCTGGAGTCTCCGCGCTTCAACCTCCCTGGGTAACGGGTCTTCCCTACTTGCTCTTAGACCCGCACGCCACTCGTACACAGTGGCGTGCACCTCCGCTTCTAAATCCCAGGGAGGGCTTCCGGCTAGAACGCACGCCGCCTCAAAGGAGACGGTGCGATATCCACGAATAACCCCGACGGCCATCGCCCGTTGTGGGCGCCTTAAATTGGCGACGTTCGGTGCCGTCAGGGTCCCTATCCAGATTGGCGCTCCGTAGAGCGCCATTGATTGCACCGCCCCCATATAGAGGCGGCGGTATCCCCCCTTAGGCCCCCCCAGATTGGGCATCAGCCTTTTCAGCGCTGCTGATGCCCTTACGAGACGGGGGGCCAATTGCCGGAAGTGCTCGCGGAAACTCCAACGGGCATCGAGGATCAGGCCTAGGTACCTCATATGAGGCCGGACCTCGATGCGAGTGCCACCTATTATGATGTGGGATCCCGCAGGTGGCGCTTTGCGAGGCCCGTGAAAGCAAACGGCCTCGCACTTCTCCAGCGCCACCTCGAGTCCCAACATCTTTATCCGCCTCACCACCTGCGCTACGGAGCAGGTGGCGAGGCGGTTTGCCTCCCTGAAAGAGCTCCCCCGGGCCGTGACTAGCGTGTCGTCCGCGTAACACGTCACGTCGGCCCCCCGGAGGAGCTCACCTCTCAGCACCCAGTCGTAGCCGATGTTCCACAGGAGAGGACCCAAAACTGACCCCTGGGGAACACCGCACGACATGCTCCACCGGTGCTGCCGCCTATCCCGTCCGATCCAGACAATTTCACGACCATCTAAGTAGGCCCCGACAAACCTCCTCAAGTAGGGAGGCACCCCATGAAATTTGAGGGCCTCCCTTATACAGGCCCAGGGGAGGGTGTTGAAGGCGTTCGAGATGTCAAGAGACACCGCCAACAGCACCCCGCCCTGGGCGACCACCTCTTCCGAAAGGGCCTTGACGCGACTAATTGCGTCGATAGTCGACCGGCCCCTTCGGAATCCAAACTGCCTACACGACAAGTCGGGACCTACGCGACGAAGATGCTCGACGAGGCGGCAAGCGACGACCCGTTCACAGAGCTTGCTCACCTCGTCGAGCAGGACGATCGGACGATAGGCGGAGGGAGACTCCGCGGGACGCCCGTCCTTCTTCAACAGGACCAGTTTGCCCGCCTTCCACATGGCGGGGAACCGTCCTGTCTCCAGACAGGCGTCCAACAACCTTTTGTACCTCTCCCCGAGGGGGCCAAGGGCTAACGCCAAGGCGCGGCCCGGAACACCATCCGGGCCCGGAGCTTTATTGGCCCGGAGCCTGAGGCAGGCCGCCCGCAATTCGGCGTCCGTGACCGGCGGCACGTCGGCTTCGGCGCCCTCGTTAAGTTGTGAGGGCGCCATGGCCGGAGATTGGTGCTCCGCTCGGTCCGGAAACAGTGCCGACACGACCGCCTCAAGCATCCGGGGCTGGAGACTCTCCGTCAACGGGGGCGCCCAGGTGCGGAGCTTGTTCCGCACCATCTTGTATGGACGCCCCCACGGATCCCTATTTAGCGTCTCCAGCAGCTCCGCTCTTGCATTCGCCTTGGCGGCGCTGATGGCCAGCTGTAGCGCTTTGGCCTTTTGCCTGTACGCCGCATACAGCTGGTCCTCCTCGTCCGCGTCTCGGTTCCGCCTCCTGCGGAACCGGGTGTACTGGCGCCGCCCCCTCACGCAATCCGCGCGGAGCTCGGCGATTTCTTGTGACCACCAGTACACCTGACGCTTGGGAGGCCGACCTTTGGCCCGGGGCATCGACGCGTCGCATATTTGCGACAATGCGCCCCGGAGCCATTCCGCTTCCTGGTCGACCTCCACTGGCCCGGCCGGAGAGTTCAGCCAGGCCTGGACGATGGAGGCTTCCACCAGCGCTTCTTTGTTTACGCCCTTGACTACCCACCTCGGGAAGAGGTTAACATTCGCGTTATGTCCCCCGGGATTGACCACCTCATTAGTCGAGGAGGTGGAGATGTCGTATCGGACATACCTGTGGTCCGACAGAGTCTCCACCTCCTCGAGTACCGTCCAGGAGTGGACACTGCGCGCGAGGGCAGGGGTCGCAAACGTTACGTCCACGATGGACCCTCCCTGCCGACGCACGCACGTGTTGGCCGACCCTCTATTTATGATTGCGAGGTCGGCCCCTAATGCCCACTCCTCCAGAGTCTCGCCCCTCAAATCCGACGAAGGGGAACCCCAAGCCGTTGATTTGGCGTTGAGGTCCCCCGCCAACAACACCTGGCGCGGCCGAGTCTGCCGGACAACGGCCCCGACCGCGCCCAGAAACACTTCAAATTCGGCGAGACTCCGGTTTGGGGAGAAGTACACACCAACGACGACGATTTCTCCCCAAAGGACAGCGACGTAGCCCTGGCCCCTATGGACGACTGAAGGGGCCAGGTTATTTCTCCCGGAGGACATAACGGCGACCAAGCCGTGTGTGTCCGCGAACCAATCACCACGCTGTGGTGGGACAAAGTACGGCTCGGCCGCCACGGCCAAGTCGATGGACCACTCCGCCATGGATTGCAAAAGGAGATCTTGCGCCCCGGCGGAGTGGTTCAGATTCGTCTGGAGGAGACGATGAGCCATTTATTGGGGGTCGGTGCTCATCGCCTCCTCGACCCTGATTACAGGGGGCACCTGCTGCGCAGGCCCAATGGCGGCCGGGGTCCTGGCGGCCGCCTTTCCTTTTTTAGGGGGCTTTGCCCCAGTGCAGGCGTTAGAGCCCGCGCGGTGTTCTGCCTTTTTGCCCGCCGCCTCGCAGAGAGAGCAGTGAGGGGCGGCGGTGCATGTTCCGGCTTTGTGGCCGGGCCGACCGCAACGGTAACATTCGTCGCTGCGGTCGGTATTACTCGTGCATGTCGCTCGCACGTGCCCGAGTTGCAGGCAGCGGAAGCATCTCATCGGCCTCTGGTCTAGGAGCTGGACCTGGGCAGACACCCAGCCCACCAGAAGCCGCCCTGCAGAGACCCTCTTCGCTACCGCAACCGGGCAGCGCACCCACACCGCTCCCATCCCGGCCGATGTGCGACGGACCTCTCCTACCCTGACGTCATCCGTCGCACAACCCCCTGCCTTGGCAACCGCCGACGCCACTTCTTCCGCCGACACCGAGTCGTCCAAGCCGGTTACCCTTAATTCCGCCGTTTTAACCGGCCTGGACACCTTTGCGCTTTCTGCCCCAAGCACCTCCTTCAGTTTGGAGGCCAGAGAGTCTGCCTTCCCCCCACTTTCAGCTCCCGGGATCTCCAAAATCCTGGCCCCCGTGACCGCTTGGCGGTACTTGACGCTTGTTATGCCGAGGCCCCCCAGATCGATCTTCTTTCGGGCCTCGGCCAATGCAGCCGCGTAGGTCGCCCCCTTCTCAATAGCTTCGGGCAGCAACGTCACCACCACAGCAGAGGAGCGTGGTGGTCGCAATTTTGCTGCCCGTTTCTTCTGTTGCTTCGGCAAGTTCTTCGACTGTTGCTGGGCCGGCTGGGACTGAGTTTCTGGAACCGTCTTCTTTTTCCTGCCCCTTTTTGTTACTGTCGCCCAGCTTTCTGTCATTACAGCTGGGGCGGGAGGCAACGTGCGAGGCTGTTGCTGCGAGGGCTTCTCCGCTTCCTTCTTCTCATTCTTCTTCTCCCCTCTTGCTTTTTTGACTTTGCCACTTTCTTGAAACTGGCCAGATGGCCGACTTCCGGAAGCAGAACTCTTCGACGCAACGATTCCGGATGGTCCCGGCTGCGACTGTTGGTCAACGATGGCAGGTGCCGCTGACCTTCTTCTATCGGCAGCCAGGGGCGGCCTATAAGAGGGCTCCGGCAGGAGTCTGCCTTCCAGGGCTCCAAATCTGGCGTTAAGCATTGTTCGGAGCTCGCCCATTATTGTTTGCGCAATTGCCTCTTTAAGCCCGTTTGGGTCGGCGGCTGCTACAGCAGCAGGAAGGGCAGCCATGGGGTTATTCGCCAGTTTCCCGAAGCTTTCCTTTAGCTCAGACATTTGGGTACGGAGCTCCTTTAACTCCTTTTTGAGGAGCTCATTTTCCGAACGAAGACAGCGCGTTTCGTCTGTGTCGGTCCACCCCCTAAGCCTATCGGCAGCAGTTTTTATATGGTCAGCCGCCTCCCTGAGGTTCTTTTGAAAAGTCCCTTTTAGATTCTTGGACTTCTTTAACACATTCTCAATCTGACCCACACTGTCCATCACGACTTTGTGGTGATCCCACTCAACCTTTTCACCACCCGTCTTCCCAGTGCCTGCAGCAGTATCGAGCAAGTATCCCTTATTCCGGAGCAGGTATTCTTTTCTATTCTGACTCATCTCTCGCTCGACCTCTAGTTCCATGGCCTGTCGTTCCGCCTCGTTGAGCTCGCGCCTCGCTTTTGCTAACCCAACATACTCCCCTGTAGTGGGCGGCCTGCCTCTGCCTCGACCTTTGGCCTTCGAGGAGACCACCACCTTGACCGCCGGGGTGTCCGAGCCTGAACTCGATTCACGCGAGCTCCTATCCTGCGAGGCGTGCGAACGCTTTTTCGTTCGCCGCTGCGACTTCGACTCCTCCCCCGACAGTGACTTAACGGTCACCATTGACCCCGCCGAGCTTGCGCTCGACAGTCCACCCTCCGACTCACTCCCAACTTCTTTCCCCCCCTTCCCCGTAAATTTTAAAGTTATTGGATTCATTTTGATTCCCACGAGAAGGGTCGATCTAAATGACCACCCCCGGGTGACGCCCATTCCGGGGGCTAGGGTATATACTGTGGGGGTCCCCAGGTACCCACAGGTTTTTACGTGTTCGCTCACGGGTTTGTTTCAAGTTTTCCTTCTCTTGGGCCGGCCAATGAAGGCAAGCCCGTCGTCGGCACCGCGCAGCCACGACGTACCCCCTTAGCACCGTGACGGGGGTCGTTGAAGTAAACTACGCGATGCCGGGAGGGCGGCTGGTGCCGGTCCGCCCCCGGACGCCACCCGGCGACAGGGTTAGTGCCGCCGGGCACGCCACCAATTTAACTCCCTACCCTCCGCAGAGGACAGGGATCCCCAAAAATGCGCAATAGCGCAACCAACACATTAGCGCAATAGCGCTAAGAAAAAACAACGGAGGACGCAATAGCGCCCCCCAACACCTCTCTGCGCAATAGCGCTAAGCACCCTACCCCTCCAAAAGAGAGAGGCAGGTGCATCCCTTCCCCCCCGTCCGGGCCGGACCCTTTCGGCACTGCAGCCTCATCGGCCCCGACCCGGTACTGAGGGCGCCGCCGAAGCACCACCCTCAGGAGTGTTTATCGACTCTCCAGTCTAGATCCGCAGTGTTCAGTGCAAACGAGGCCACCTCGAGAAGGATGTGGACATGAAGTCCACGCACTGCGGTCTTGGGGTGGCAGGCTAAGGCTCCACTTAATGGGAGCTGTAAGCGCCTGTTGGTCCACCCCCTGTGGCGGGTCACCCCCACCACTCGGCCCCAACCTAACCTAACCTAACCTAACCTAACCTAACCTAACCTTTTTTTTTTTTTTTTTTTTTTGTTTTTTTTTTTTTTGCGTCAGGAAATGCTTTATGCATTCCGTCCTGCCATGGGGGATGGCAGGGGGATATGTGGGACTCCACGGCTGTAAAGGTGCAATGCCGGGCTACCCACTAAAACCTGACGGTGTTCCTCGAGAGCCTTGATGCCGGGGCAACGGGAGCGCGTTGGCATTCTTCCGCTACCCCGGCGGCAACGGCCAGCGCTAAATCGCCGGCCTCATCTCGTGTTTGGGCGGGCCTTGCCCGCCCGACTTCTAGAGAGGCGCGCGGGAACACCGCGCGCGCCATCTCGAGGCTATCTGAGGGGCGGCACTCCCCCGAATGCCACCCCAAGCCTCAGGTGGGCGCCCCGCCGTATACATGGCAGGGCGCGGTGGTCGCCTTGGAGGCGATGGCCACTAGCACGGGTCCGTGCACATCTCCTCCATTTGCCTGGCGGGGGCAACGCGAGCGGCAGCAACGGCTACCACCCTAGCGCCCTTTTTGGGCTTAGCCCCCGCACAGGTCTTACTGCCTGGGATGTGGTCCGCCGACTTCCCTTCGGCGGAGCACAGCGTGCAGTGAGGCCTGCTCGTGCACGCCCCGGCTCTGTGGCCATGTTGCCCGCAGCGGTAACATTCTCCGCTGCGGTCCACCTCCGAGGTGCATACCGCGACGACGTGCCCCTGCTTCAGGCACCGGTAGCACCTCAAGGGTCTCGGCTCCAGTAATTTAACGCCTGCCGAGACCCATCCTACTAGAAGGCGACCACCTGCCACCTTCCTTGCCGCCTCAACGGGGCACCTTGCCCACACCGAGCCTAACCCTGTCGGAGTTCGGCGCACCTCTCCGACTTTTACGTCGTCCGCCGTGCAACTTCCCACCCTGGCGATGGCCCCAGCCACCTCAGCCGCCGTGACCGAGTCATCCAGGCCTGATACGCGGATTTCCGCGCATTTAGTCGGCCTGGACACTCTCACCAGGTCACTCCCCAGGTTTTCCCTCAATTTAGCCGCTAGTGCGTCGGCTTTCTCCCCACTAGCGGCACCCGGCAGCTCGAGGACGCCTGCCCCGGTGGCGGCCTTTCTGTACCGGAGCTCGGTTATGCCCAGCGGCCCCAGGTCAACCTTGGTTCGCGCCTCCGTTAAGACTTGGGCGTAAGAAACCCCCTTCTTGGCCGCCTCCGGCAGTAACGTAATTACTACGGCGGACGACTTAGGAACCCGCAGTTTCGGCTTTTTCGCCCTTCCCTTCCTTTTACCCGCCTCCCCCCTATTCGGCACAGAAGCCGGGACCGCAGCAACCTGACTATTCGGCCGAGTGGAAGCCGGGACTTCGACAACCTTTTTAATCTTCTTTTTCCTTACGACGGTTACAAAGCCGTCGTCGTCAATAGGAGCCGATACAGACGGCACCGACACGGATTGCTTTCCCGCAGGCTTGGGAAGGGGCGCTACAACCTTGCCTTTCCCAACTTTTTTGCTCCCCCCCTGTGATGCCGGCGATGGATGTCCGGCCGAAGGTGCAGTAGGTGCAGTTGGCACCTTTGCATCCGCAGCCAGAGGCGGACGGGTACTCTTCGCCGGCAAAAGTCGCTCCTCCAGCGCATCAAATCTCGCGCTGACCATGTTACCCACCTGTATCATAATTGACCTGGCCATGTCTTCTTGTATTGAAGCTGTAGCCTCTGCCGGAGGCGGCCGTGGTTGAGTCGCCAGCTTTTCTACGATTTCCTTGAGCTCCGCGAGTTGTTTGCGGAGCTCACTTATCTCCCCTCGCAGACAGGCATTCTCCTTTTGGAGTTTAACATTCTCCTCGGAATTGGTTCTTGCCGCAAGGGTTTCCGTAACCTCTTTGATGCTGGCCGCCGCCTCTTTCAACGCCCGTACGAACGAGCCCTTCAAATTCTTTGATTTGGTGGCCACCTTTTCGATGGCGGCCACGCTCGCCATTGCCAACTTTTGCAGTCCCTCTGCAGTATCCATATCTGGACTCGGTTGCTGACTCGCCAACGGGTCTCTGTGTCTGTCCGCAGACGCAGACGACGACCAGCCAGACAGCAACCTTTTTTTTTTTTTTTTTTTTTTTTTGCGTCAGGAAATGCTTTATGCATTCCGTCCTGCCATGGGGGATGGCAGGGGGATATGTGGGACTCCACGGCTGTGAGGTGCAATGCCGGGCTACCCACTAAAACCTGACGGTGTTCCTCGAGAGCCTTTGTACCGGGGCCACGGGTGTGCGACTAGCATTCTTCCGCGACCCCGGCGGGCAACGGCCGGCGCTCAGCCGCCGGCCTCGTCTCGTTTAGGGTGGGAGGGCAGAACTCCCACCCATAATGTCGTGAGAGGCGCGCGGGAACACCGCGCGCGCCATCTCGAGGCTATCTAAGGAGTGACCCTCCCCCGAGAGTCACTCCAAGCCTCTATGTGGGCACTCCGACGTGCTGCGGAGTATACCCTCGCCAGTAGGCGATAACACATCACGCATCAGTGAGCATGACCTCTTCTCCAGCGTGTATCGAGGCTATAGGAGCGGCCGATGTACCTGCTGTGACCCTTCTTTTGCCTGCTGGTTTTTTCTCCGTGCAGGCTTTTCCCCCCAAGATGTGGTTCGCCGCCTTCTTGGCGGCGGCGCACAGCGTGCAATGCGGAGCAGCATTGCACGTCCCGGCCTTGTGGCCGTCTTTACCGCAGCGAAAACACAGTTCACTGCGGTCCACCTCCGACGAGCCAGACAGCAACCTAACCTAACCTAACCTAACCTTTTTTTTTTTTTTTTTTTTTGCGTCAGGAAATGCTTTATGCATTCCGTCCTGCCATGGGGGATGGCAGGGGGATATGTGGGACTCCACGGCTGTAAAGGTGCAGTGCCGGGCTACCCACTAAAACCTGACGGTGTTCCTCGAGAGCCTTGATGCCGGGGCAACGGGAGCGCGTTGGCATTCTTCCGCTACCCCGGCGGCAACGGCCAGCGCTAAATCGCCGGCCTCATCTCGTGTTTGGGCGGGCCTAGCCCGCCCGACTTCTAGAGAGGCGCGCGGGAACACCGCGCGCGCCATCTCGAGGCTATCTGAGGGGCGGCACTCCCCCGAATGCCACCCCAAGCCTCAGGTGGGCGCCCCGCCGTATACATGGCAGGGCGCGGTGGTCGCCTTGGAGGCGATGGCCACTAGCACGGGTCCGTGCACATCTCCTCCGTTTGCCTGGCGGGGGCAACGCGAGCGGCAGCAACGGCTGCCACCCTAGCGCCCTTTTTGGGCTTAGCCCCCGCACAGGTCTTGCTGCCTGGGATGTGGTCCGCCGACTTCCCTTCGGCGGAGCACAGCGTGCAGTGCGGCCTGCTCGTGCACGCCCCGGCTCTGTGGCCATGTTGCCCGCAGCGGTAACATTCACCGCTGCGGTCCACCTCCGAGGTGCATACCGCAACGACGTGCCCCTGTTTCAGGCACCGGTAGCACCTCAAGGGTCTCGGCTCCAATAATTTGACACCTGCCGAGACCCATCCTACTAGAAGGCGACCACCTGCCACCTTCTTTGCCGCCTCAACGGGGCACCTTGCCCACACCGAGCCTAACCCTGTCGGAGTTCGGCGCACCTCCCCGACTTTTACGTCGTCCGCCGTGCAACTCCCCACCCTGGCGATGGCCCCAGCCACCTCAGCCGCCGTGACCGAGTCATCCAGGCCTGATACGCGGATTTCCGCGCATTTAGTCGGCCTGGACACTCTCACCAGGTCACTCCCCAGGTTTTCCCTCAATTTAGCCGCTAGTGCGTCGGCTTTCTCCCCACTAGCGGCACCCGGCAGCTCGAGGACGCCTGCCCCGGTGGCGGCCTTTCTATACCGGAGCTCGGTTATGCCCAGCGGCCCCAGGTCAACCTTGGTTCGCGCCTCCGTTAAGACTTGGGCGTAAGAAACCCCCTTCTTGGCCGCCTCCGGCAGTAACGTTATCACCACGGCGGACGACTTTGGGGCTCGTAGTTTAGGCTTTTTTGCCCCCTTATTCCTCCTGGCAACCTCCTTCTTTTTCGGCACAGAAGCCGGGACCGCAGCAACCTGACTATTCGGCCGAGTGGAAGCCGGGACTTCGACAACCTTTTTTATCCTCTTTTTTCTAACGACGGTTACAAAGCCGTCGTCGTCAATAGGCGCCGATACAGACGGCACCAACACGGATTGTTTTCCCGCAGGCTTGGAAAGGGGCGCTACAACCTTGCCTTTCCCAGCTTTTTTGCTCCCCCCCTGTGATGCCGACGATGGATGTCCGGCCGAAGGTGCGACAGTAGGAGCACTTGCCACCTTTGCGTCCGCAGCCAGAGGCGGACGGGTACTCTTCGCCGGCAAAAGTCGCTCCTCCAGCGCATCGAATCTCGCGCTGACCATGTTGCCCACCTGAATCATAATCGACCTGGTCATATCTTCCTGTAAAGAAGCTGTAGCCTCTGCCGGAGGCGGCCGCGGTTGAGTCGCCAGCTTTTCCACCATTTCTTTGAGCTCCGCAAGTTGCTTGCGGAGCTCAGTCATTCCTGCACGCAGGCGGGCATTCTCCTCCTGGAGCTTCATATTTTCCTCTGAAGAGGTTCTAGCCGAAAGGGTTTCCGTCACCTCTTTAATGCAGGCTGCTGCCTCTTTCAGGGCCCGTTGGAACGGACCCTTCAAGTTCTTCGATTTGGTGGCCACCTTTTCGATGGCGGCCACACTATCCATTGCCAGCTTCCTGAGTCCATCCGTCGTTTCCGAGTTTGGCTCCGGCTGCTGAGTTTCCGACGTTTCTGGCTTATGCCTGTCAGCTGACGCCGACGAAGAGTACCCCGACATTTCACTGGAGGTCGACCTAGTGAGTCGATTAAATCTGAGCTCCTGCGACATTGCAGCCATCTCTTTCTCAACTTGGATCTGCAGAGCCTCCCTCTCTGCGGCGAGCCATTCCTTTCTAGCCTGCGACAGGCCGACATATTCGCCGGTCGTAGGAGGCCGGCCTCTCCCTCTCCTTGCAGGAATTTTCCCCGCCGACGACGGTTCCGTAGCAGGACCTGCCTCCCTTCCTCTCGACTTCGATCTCGACCTCGACCGACTTCTCGTCTTCTCTCCTGGGCGAACGCGCTTCCTTAGTGTCTTGGTCGCACTCCCGTCATCCGACCAAGCCGTTGGGACGCTTACATCCGAAGCATCGGAAAAGTCGTCCTCATCGATCTCCTTATCTTCACTCCTCCTCTTATCTTTCCCCCCCGTTCCCCGAAAGTTTAATTTGAAGTATTCCATTTTGAATCCCACGAGTGGGGCCGATTTAAATGACCACCCCCGGGTGACGCCCATTCCGGGGGCTAGGGTATATACTGTGGAGGTCCCCAGGTATCCACAGGTTTTAAGCGTGTTTTCTCACGGGTTTGTTTCAAGTTTTCCTTCTCTTAGGCCGGCCAATTAAGGCAGGCCGTTCGTCGGTCCGCGCAGCCACGACGTACCCCCTTAGCACCGACACGGGGGTCGTTGAAGTGACTGCGCGGGGTCCCGGGGAGGGCGGCTGGTGCTGGTCCGCCCCCCAGGCGAAACCCGGCGACAGGGTTAGTGCCGCCGGGCACGCCACCACCTAAACTCCCTGCCCCCCGCAGAGGACAGAGAAACCACAATGCGCAAAAGCGCAAAAAACACACAACGGAGGACGCAATAGCGCCCCCCAACACCTCTCCGCGCAATAGCGCCAGGCACCCTACCCCTCCAAAAGAGAGAGGCAGGTGCATCCCCTCCCCCCCGTCCGGGCCGGACCCTTTCGGCACTGCAGCCTCATCGGCCCCGACCCGGTACTGAGGGCGCCGCCGAAGCACCACCCTCAGGAGTGTTTATCGACTCTCCAGTCTAGATCCGCAGTGTTCAGTGCAAACGAGGCCACCTCGAGAAGGATGTGGACATGAAGTCCACGCACTGCGGTCTTGGGGTGGCAGGCTAAGGCTCCACTTAATGGGAGCTGTAAGCGCCTGTTGGTCCACCCCCTGTGGCGGGTCACCCCCACCACTCGGCCCCAACCTAACCTAACCTAACCTAACCTAACCTAACCTAACCTAACCTAACCTAACCTTTTTTTTTTTTTTTTTTTTTTTTTTTTTTTTTGCGTCAGGAAATGCTTTATGCATCCCGTCCTGCCGTTTATGCATCCCGTCCTGCCGTAGGGGGGTGGCAGGGGGGTATGTGGGACTCCTCGACATTAGGGTGCTAGGCCGAGTCTACCCACTAAAACCTGACGGTGTTCCTCGAGGGCCTTGATGCCGGGGCAACGGGAGCGCGTTGGCATTCAGCCGCGACCCCGGCGGCTATGCCCAGCCTGAGCCGGGCCCTCCTCCGTTTGCGGGCAGTTTGACCTGCCCGCTCTCCTGGGAGGCGCGCGGGAACAACCGCGCGCACCATCCCGAGGCCATTGCTGAGGCGCCTTCCCCCGAAGGACACCCCAGGCCTCCGAAGTGGCGGCTTCCGCACCCCGCCTACACCACGGCAGGGGCGTCAGCACGCCCACCTGATTTTTACGTGTTTACTCACGGGTTTTTACAAGTTTTCCTTCTTCCCACCTTTGATTTTAACGTGTTGTCTCACGGGTTTCATTTCGAGTTTTCCTTCTCTCCACCTCTGGTTTTAACGTGTTTTCTCACGGGTTTCATTTCGAGTTTTCCTTCTCTCCACCTCAGATTTTTACGTGTATCCTCACGGGTTTTTAAAAGTTTTCCTTCTTTCCACCTCCGGGGTCACAATACCCTTCCTGGAAGAGGGGCAAGTGACCCCGACGCCTGACCCCCGCCCTCACGCAGAGGACGAGGAACACAACTTGTCCCCATAAATGGGGACATCCCCCCCCCGGTCCGGGTCAGGCCCTTTCGGCACTGCAGCCTCATCGGCCCCGACCCGGTACTGAGGGCGCCGCCGAAGCACCACCCTCAGGAGTGTTTATCGACTCTCCAGTCTAGATCCGCAGTGTTAAGTAGAAACAGGGTCACCTCGAGAAGGATGTAGACATGAAGTCTACGCACTGCGGTCTTGGGATGGCAGGCTAAGGCTCCACTTAATGGGAGCTGTAAGCGCCTGTTGGTCCACCCCCTGTGGCGGGTCACCCCCACCACTCGGCCCCAACCTAACCTAACCTAACCTAACCTTTTTTTTTTTTTTTTTTTTTTGCGTCAGGAAATGCTTTATGCATTCCGTCCTGCCATGGGGGATGGCAGGGGGATATGTGGGACTCCACGGCTGTGAGGTGCAATGCCGGGCTACCCACTAAAACCTGACGGTGTTCCTCGAGAGCCTTGATGCCGGGGCAACGGGAGCGCGTTGGCATTCTTCCGCTACCCCGGCGGCAACCTAACCTAACCTTTTTTTTTTTTTTTTTTTTTTTTTTTTTTATTTTTTTTTTTTTTTTTTTTTATCGTCAGGAAATGCTTTATGCATTCCGTCCTGCCATGGGGGATGGCAGGGGGATATGTGGGACTCCACGGCTGTGAGGTGCAATGCCGGGCTACCCACTAAAACCTGACGGTGTTCCTCGAGAGCCTTTATACCGGGGCCACGGGTGTGCGTTAGCATTCTTCCGCGACCCCGGCGGGCAACGGCCGGCGCTAAGCCGCCGGCCTCGTCTCGTTTTGGGTGGGAGGGCAGAACTCCCACCCATAATGTCGTGAGAGGCGCGCGGGAACACCGCGCGCGCCATCTCGAGGCTATCCAAGGAGTGACCCTCCCCCGAAGGTCACCCCAAGCCTCTATGTGGGCACTCCGTCATGCTGCGGGGTATACCCTCGCCAATAGGCGACAACTCAAATTTCACGCATCCGTGAGCATTTTCTCTTCTTCAGCGTGTATCGGGGCTATAGGAGCGGCCGATGTACCTGCTGTGACCCTTCTTTTGCCCGCTGGTTTTTTCTCCGTGCAGGCTTTTCCTCCCAAGATGTGGTTCGCCGCCTTTTTGGCGGCGGCGCACAGCGTGCAATGCGGAGCAGCATTGCACGTCCCGGCCTTGTGGCCGTCTTTACCGCAGCGAAAACACAGTTCACTGCGGTCCACCTCCGACGAACAATTCTGTCTCACATGCCCAACCTGTAGGCACTTGTAGCAGCGAAGGGGTCTCGGCTCCAGGAGCGACACGCTTGCCGAGACCCAGCCCACTAACAACCTGGTCCCCACCAGTTTCTTGGCCGCCACCGCAGGGCAGCGAACCCACGCTGATCCTAAACCCGAGGGGGTGCGCCGAATCTCGCCGACTTTGATCTGGTCGATGGTACAACTCCCGTCCCTCACTATGGCAGCGGACAATTCGCCAGCCGTTACGGAATCATCCAGGCCGGATATACGGAGCTCAGCAGACTTAACCGGCCTGGAGATCCGAACCACATTCGGGCTCAAGTGCTCCCGCAGTTTTGCAGCGAGTGCATCGGCCTTCTCCCCGCTGGTGAGGCCAGGAAGCTCCAGAATACTGGCGCCAGTAGCGGCCTTCCTATATCTCATGTCGGAGATCCCGAGCGCACCAAGGTCGATTTTGCTCCGTGCCTCGGTTAGCACAGTCGCATATGTTACTCCCTCCTGTGTCGCCTCTGGTTGCAATGTAAGGACCACTGCCGACGACTTTGGCACACGTGGCCTTGGCTTCCTTCTCTTCTTTTTACCCCGCCTTGTCATGACACCGCCCTTAGAGGAGACGTTTTGGGGAGGGTTGGACGTCCCCGCGGGATTGCTTCTCTTTTGGCCCTTTCGGGCGACCGCACTGTATGCCTCTTCCATAGAGGCAGGTACCGGAGGCAGCGGGCGGGGCTGTGGGGACGCCTCCACCCCAGACAACGCCGACACCTGTCTACTCTTCTTCCCCTTTTTGTCTCCCCCCTTGCCAACGCTGGACACCGCAGTTACAACGCTGGACATGTTTCCTTCCGAGGTTTGCGGCTGAGCACGAACGGGCGCCGCTGCACTTACTCCGCCACTCACCGATGCTGGGAGGAAGCGCTTCTCTGGGAGTAGTCTGCCCTCCAGCGCATCAAACCTTGCGTTGACCATATCTCCTACTTGCAACATGATGGACCTGGCCATATCCTCTTGTATTGAAGCTGTAGCCTCTGCCGGAGGCGGCCGTGGTTGAGTCGCCAGCTTTTCTACGATTTCCTTGAGCTCCGCGAGTTGCTTGCGGAGCTCAATCATCTCTGCTCTCAGTCGGGCATTCTCCTCCTGGAGCTTGATATTTTCCTCTGAAGAGGTTCTAGCCGAAAGGGCCTCAGTTACCTCTTTAATACAAGTCGCTGCCTCCTTCAAGGCCCGTTGAAACGGACCCTTTAAGTTCTTTGATTTGGTGGCCACCTTTTCGATGGCGGCCACGCTCGCCATAGCCAACTTCTGCAGTCCATCCGTTGTCTCCATATCGGGACTCGGTTGTTGAGTCACCGACGGATCCCTGTGTCTGTCCGCAGACGCAGACGACGACCAACCAGACATTTCACTCGACGTTGAGCGGGTCAGCCTCTTTAGCCGAAGCTCTTGAGACATTTCTGCCATCTCCTTTTCGACTTGATGCTGCAGCGCCTCCCTCTGCGTCTGGAGCCACTCGCGCTTCGCTTGCGACAAGCCGACATATTCGCCGGTCGTAGGAGGCCGGCCTCTCCCTCTCCTTGTGGGAATTTTCCCTGCAGATGAAGGCTCTGTCGCAGGACCTGCCTCTCTTTCCCTAGACTTCGATCTCGATCGACTTCTCGCCTCCTCTTCTGGACGAACGCGCCTTCTCAATGCCTTGGTCGCACTTCCGTCGTCCGACCAAGCTGTTGGGACGCTTAAGTCCGATGCGTCGGACAAGTCGTCCTCATCAATCTCATCACTCCTCCTCTTATCTTTCCCCCCCGTTCCCCGAAAGTTTAATTTAAAATATTCCATTTCGAATCCCACGAGTGGGGCCGATTTATATGACCACCCCCGGGTGACGCCCATTCCGGGGGCTAGGGTATATACTGTGGAGGTCCCCAGGTATCCACAGGTTTTAAGCGTGTTTTCTCACGGGTTTGTTTCAAGTTTTCCTTCTCTTAGGCCGGCCAATTAAGGCAGGCCGTTCGTCGGTCCGCGCAGCCACGACGTACCCCCTTAGCACCGACACGGGGGTCGTTGAAGTGACTGCGCGGGGTCCCGGGGAGGGCGGCTGGTGCCGGTCCGCCCCCCAGGCGAAACCCGGCGACAGGGTTAGTGCCGCCGGGCACGCCACCACCTAGACTCCCTGCCCTCCGCAGAGGACAGAGAAACCACAATACGCAAAAGCGCAAAAAACACACAACGGAGGACGCAATAGCGCCCCCCAACACCTCTCCGCGCAATAGCGCCAGGCACCCTACCCCTCCAAAAGAGAGAGGCAGGTGCATCCCCTCCCCCCCGTCCGGGCCGGACCCTTTCGGCACTGCAGCCTCATCGGCCCCGACCCGGTACTGAGGGCGCCGCCGAAGCACCACCCTCAGGAGTGTTTATCGACTCTCCAGTCTAGATCCGCAGTGTTCAGTGCAAACGAGGCCACCTCGAGAAGGATGTGGACATGAAGTCCACGCACTGCGGTCTTGGGGTGGCAGGCTAAGGCTCCACTTAATGGGAGCTGTAAGCGCCTGTTGGTCCACCCCCTGTGGCGGGTCACCCCCACCACTCGGCCCCCCCCCACCACTCGGCCCCAACCTAACCTAACCTTTTTTTTTTTTTTTTTTTTTTTTTTTTTTGCGTCAGGAAATGCTTTATGCATTCCGTCCTGCCATGGGGGGATGGCAGGGGGATATGTGGGACTCCACGGCTGTGAGGTGCAATGCCGGGCTACCCACTAAAACCTGACGGTGTTCCTCGAGAGCCTTGATGCCGGGGTAACGGGTGTGCGTTAGCATTCTTCCGCGACCCCGGCGGGCAACGGCCGGCGCTGAGCCGCCGGCCTCGTCTCGTTTTGGGTGGGAGGGCAGAACTCCCACCCATAATGTCGTGAGAGGCGCGCGGGAACACCGCGCGCGCCATCTCGAGGCTTTCTGAGGGGTGGCACTCCCCCGAATGCAACCCCAAGCCTCTATGTGGGTACTCCGTCTACTACGGAGTGCACCCTTGCCAATAGGCGACAACTCTAAATCTGCGCATCCGTGAGCATGATTTCCTCTTCCTCGCCAGCAACTGCCGAGACAATGGGAGCGGCCGGTGTGACTGCTACAATTCTTCTCTTGCCTGCCGGTTTCGTCTCCGTACAGGCCTTGCCCCCCAGAATGTGGTTCGCCGCCTTTTTGGCGGCATCGCACAGCGTGCAGTGCGGAACTGCAATGCACGTTCCGGCCTTATGGCCATCCTTACCACAGCGAAAACATTGTTCGCTGCGGTCCACCTCCGAGGAACAGTTCTGCCTCACATGCCCGACCTGCAGACACTTATAACAACGAAGGGGTCTCGGCTCCAGGAGCGTCACGTTCGCCGAGACCCAACCCACCAACAATCTAGTCTGCACCAGTTTTTTGGCCGCCACCGCAGGGCAGCGGACCCACGCTGTGCGCAACCCAGAGGGGGTGCGCCGAATTTCACCAACCTTTAATTGTTCGGTGGTACAATCCCCTTCCCTTACGATAGCAGCGGATAACTCGCTTGCCGTAACGGAATCATCCAGGCCGGATATACGGAGCTCGGACGACTTGACCGGCCTGGAGATCCGGACCACATTCGGGCTGAGATGTTCCCGCAGCTTTGCTGCGAGTGAATCAGCCTTATCCCCACTAGTGAGGCCTGGGAGCTCCAAGATACTGGCGCCGGTAGCGGCCTTCTTATATTTCATCTCGGCGATTCCGAGCGTACCGAGGTCAATTTTGCTGCGTGCCTCGGTGAGTATCGCCGCGTAGGTAACCCCTTTTTGAGCCGCCTCTGGTTGCAGAGTTAACACCACTGCCGACGACTTCGGCACACGTGGCTTCGGCTTCCTTCGTCGCTTCTTCCTCCCCTTTGTACCGCCTTTAGAGGCGACGGTTTGGGGGCGATTGGACGTCTCGGGAATATTTTTTCTATTGCCTCTTCGAGCGACCACACTGTATGCCTCTTTCGTGGAGGCAGGTGCTGGAGGCAGCGGGCGGGGCCTTGGGGTTGCCTCCGCCCCAGACGACGCCGACACCTTACTTCCCTTTTTTCCCCTTATGTTCCCCCCCTTACCAACGCTGGACATCGCAGTATCGACGCTGGACTCATGAAACGCAGGAGCAGACGCATCTGTACCTACCCTAGCACTCAGTGACGCTGGAAGGAATCGCTTCTCAGGGAGAAGTCTGTCCTCCAAAGCCTCGAATCTGGCATTCATCATGCCACCCACTTGTCTAATAATAGACTGCGCGAGTTCCTCGTGTGCGGGCATGACAATGTCTGACACTACTTGGGCAGCTGAAGGAGGCTCTGAACGACTCGCAAGCTGACCTACTTCATTCCGCAGTTCCGCCATTTCAAAACGCAGCTGCGTCACTTCTTTCCGTAAGCGGGTGTTTTCCGCGTGCAGACGCCGTGTTTCCTCCGTGGACGATCTACTTATAAGGCTTTCCGTCGCCGATTTAATTGATGACATCGCCGCATTAAGGGACTTTACGAACGTGCCCTTTAGGTTCTTTGAACCTTTAGCCACCTTATCTATGGCGGCCAGAGCTTTTGTCACCAACATCTCTGGCTCAACGGTAGAGTCTTCCTCAGTATCTGCCATCTCCCCTTCAGACGATTCACTTAACCGCAGCGGCTTATTGCTGCGGAGTTCCATCGTCAATTCAGCAGCTTCCTTCTCCGCTCGAAGCTCTAGTTCAGCTCTCTCGGCGGCCACTAACTCCATTTTGGCCTTGGCCAGGCCAACGTATTCCCCAGTTGTCGGGGGCCTACCTCTACCTCTCTTAGATTGGGTTTCCGCTACTTCACTCACTGCCCTTTGATTTTCCTCCTCCTGTTTCTTCTTTTTTGTTTTCTCGTAGCCAGCTCTATATCTGGCAAGATTCAGCTCATACGCCAAAATATCTTTCCGATACTTTTTCTTCATCCTTTCGTCCTGCTCCTTTTCACAGCGCTCACTGGCCAATTTAATGGCCAAGCCCAGGTCTTGCTCTACGTCCTCCATCATGTCCGTCGTCATGGTACCCGCAGAAGTTGAGCCCGAATCTAACTCAGACGAGATGCTCCGCTTCCTCGACCTCGACCTAGGTGTCTCCTCTCCTTGCGACACGGACATCGCGTCACTCACTCTCGAAGAATCTGATAGATACTCCGCATCAGCGTCTTTCTCTTCTTTCTTCTCCTTTTCTCTCCTTTCTCCTTTACCCCCCTTCCCCTTGTATTTAGGTTTAGTATTCATAACTGTTCCCACGAGTGGGGCCGATTTATATGACCACCCCCGGGTGACGCCCATTCCGGGGGCTAGGGTATATACTGTGGAGGTCCCCAGGTATCCACAGGTTTTAAGCGTGTTTTCTCACGGGTTTGTTTCAAGTTTTCCTTCTCTTAGGCCGGCCAGTTAAGGCAGGCCGTTCGTCGGTCCGCGCAGCCACGACGTACCCCCTTAGCACCACGACGGGGGTCGTTGAAGTGACTGCGCGGGGTCCCGGGGAGGGCGGCTGGTGCTGGTCCGCCCCCCAGGCGAAACCCGGCGACAGGGTTAGTGCCGCCGGGCACGCCACCACCTAGACTCCCTGCCCTCCGCAGAGGACAGGGAAACCACAATGCGCAAAAGCGCCGCCAGCCTCGTGTGCGCAAAAGCGCAAAAACAACACAACGGAGGACGCAATAGCGCCCCCCAACACCTCTCCGCGCAATAGCGCCTGGCACCCTGCCTCTCCAAAAGAGAGAGGCAGGTGCATTCCCTCCCCCCCGTCCGGGCCGGACCCTTTCGGCACTGCAGCCTCATCGGCCCCGACCCGGTACTGAGGGCGCCGCCGAAGCACCACCCTCAGGAGTGTTTATCGACTCTCCAGTCTAGATCCGCAGTGTTCAGTGCAAACGAGGCCACCTCGAGAAGGATGTGGACATGAAGTCCACGCACTGCGGTCTTGGGGTGGCAGGCTAAGGCTCCACTTAATGGGAGCTGTAAGCGCCTGTTGGTCCACCCCCTGTGGCGGGTCACCCCCACCACTCGGCCCCAACCTAACCTAACCTTTTTTTTTTTTTTTTTTTTTTTTTTTTTTTTTTTTTTTTTTTTTTTTTTTTTTTTTTTTTTTGCGTCAGGAAATGCTTTATGCATTCCGTCCTGCCATGGGGGGATGGCAGGGGGATATGTGGGACTCCACGGCTGTGAGGTGCAATGCCGGGCTACCCACTAAAACCTGACGGTGTTCCTCGAGAGCCTTGATGCCGGGGTAACGGGTGTGCGTTAGCATTCTTCCGCGACCCCGGCGGGCAACGGCCGGCGCTGAGCCGCCGGCCTCGTCTCGTTTTGGGTGGGAGGGCAGAACTCCCACCCATAATGTCGTGAGAGGCGCGCGGGAACACCGCGCGCGCCATCTCGAGGCTTTCTGAGGGGTGGCACTCCCCCGAATGCAACCCCAAGCCTCTATGTGGGTACTCCGTCTACTACGGAGTGCACCCTTGCCAATAGGCGACAACTCTAAATCTGCGCATCCGTGAGCATGATTTCCTCTTCCTCGCCAGCAACTGCCGAGACAATGGGAGCGGCCGGTGTGACTGCTACAATTCTTCTCTTGCCTGCCGGTTTCGTCTCCGTACAGGCCTTGCCCCCCAGAATGTGGTTCGCCGCCTTTTTGGCGGCATCGCACAGCGTGCAGTGCGGAACTGCAATGCACGTTCCGGCCTTATGGCCATCCTTACCACAGCGAAAACATTGTTCGCTGCGGTCCACCTCCGAGGAACAGTTCTGCCTCACATGCCCGACCTGCAGACACTTATAACAACGAAGGGGTCTCGGCTCCAGGAGCGTCACGTTCGCCGAGACCCAACCCACCAACAATCTAGTCTGCACCAGTTTTTTGGCCGCCACCGCAGGGCAGCGGACCCACGCTGTGCGCAACCCAGAGGGGGTGCGCCGAATTTCACCAACCTTTAATTGTTCGGTGGTACAATCCCCTTCCCTTACGATAGCAGCGGATAACTCGCTTGCCGTAACGGAATCATCCAGGCCGGATATACGGAGCTCGGACGACTTGACCGGCCTGGAGATCCGGACCACATTCGGGCTGAGATGTTCCCGCAGCTTTGCTGCGAGTGAATCAGCCTTATCCCCACTAGTGAGGCCTGGGAGCTCCAAGATACTGGCGCCGGTAGCGGCCTTCTTATATTTCATCTCGGCGATTCCGAGCGTACCGAGGTCAATTTTGCTGCGTGCCTCGGTGAGTATCGCCGCGTAGGTAACCCCTTTTTGAGCCGCCTCTGGTTGCAGAGTTAACACCACTGCCGACGACTTCGGCACACGTGGCTTCGGCTTCCTTCGTCGCTTCTTCCTCCCCTTTGTACCGCCTTTAGAGGCGACGGTTTGGGGGCGATTGGACGTCTCGGGAATATTTTTTCTATTGCCTCTTCGAGCGACCACACTGTATGCCTCTTTCGTGGAGGCAGGTGCTGGAGGCAGCGGGCGGGGCCTTGGGGTTGCCTCCGCCCCAGACGACGCCGACACCTTACTTCCCTTTTTTCCCCTTATGTTCCCCCCCTTACCAACGCTGGACATCGCAGTATCGACGCTGGACTCATGAAACGCAGGAGCAGACGCATCTGTACCTACCCTAGCACTCAGTGACGCTGGAAGGAATCGCTTCTCAGGGAGAAGTCTGTCCTCCAAAGCCTCGAATCTGGCATTCATCATGCCACCCACTTGTCTAATAATAGACTGCGCGAGTTCCTCGTGTGCGGGCATGACAATGTCTGACACTACTTGGGCAGCTGAAGGAGGCTCTGAACGACTCGCAAGCTGACCTACTTCATTCCGCAGTTCCGCCATTTCAAAACGCAGCTGCGTCACTTCTTTCCGTAAGCGGGTGTTTTCCGCGTGCAGACGCCGTGTTTCCTCCGTGGACGATCTACTTATAAGGCTTTCCGTCGCCGATTTAATTGATGACATCGCCGCATTAAGGGACTTTACGAACGTGCCCTTTAGGTTCTTTGAACCTTTAGCCACCTTATCTATGGCGGCCAGAGCTTTTGTCACCAACATCTCTGGCTCAACGGTAGAGTCTTCCTCAGTATCTGCCATCTCCCCTTCAGACGATTCACTTAACCGCAGCGGCTTATTGCTGCGGAGTTCCATCGTCAATTCAGCAGCTTCCTTCTCCGCTCGAAGCTCTAGTTCAGCTCTCTCGGCGGCCACTAACTCCATTTTGGCCTTGGCCAGGCCAACGTATTCCCCAGTTGTCGGGGGCCTACCTCTACCTCTCTTAGATTGGGTTTCCGCTACTTCACTCACTGCCCTTTGATTTTCCTCCTCCTGTTTCTTCTTTTTTGTTTTCTCGTAGCCAGCTCTATATCTGGCAAGATTCAGCTCATACGCCAAAATATCTTTCCGATACTTTTTCTTCATCCTTTCGTCCTGCTCCTTTTCACAGCGCTCACTGGCCAATTTAATGGCCAAGCCCAGGTCTTGCTCTACGTCCTCCATCATGTCCGTCGTCATGGTACCCGCAGAAGTTGAGCCCGAATCTAACTCAGACGAGATGCTCCGCTTCCTCGACCTCGACCTAGGTGTCTCCTCTCCTTGCGACACGGACATCGCGTCACTCACTCTCGAAGAATCTGATAGATACTCCGCATCAGCGTCTTTCTCTTCTTTCTTCTCCTTTTCTCTCCTTTCTCCTTTACCCCCCTTCCCCTTGTATTTAGGTTTAGTATTCATAACTGTTCCCACGAGTGGGGCCGATTTATATGACCACCCCCGGGTGACGCCCATTCCGGGGGCTAGGGTATATACTGTGGAGGTCCCCAGGTATCCACAGGTTTTAAGCGTGTTTTCTCACGGGTTTGTTTCAAGTTTTCCTTCTCTTAGGCCGGCCAGTTAAGGCAGGCCGTTCGTCGGTCCGCGCAGCCACGACGTACCCCCTTAGCACCACGACGGGGGTCGTTGAAGTGACTGCGCGGGGTCCCGGGGAGGGCGGCTGGTGCTGGTCCGCCCCCCAGGCGAAACCCGGCGACAGGGTTAGTGCCGCCGGGCACGCCACCACCTAGACTCCCTGCCCTCCGCAGAGGACAGGGAAACCACAATGCGCAAAAGCGCCGCCAGCCTCGTGTGCGCAAAAGCGCAAAAACAACACAACGGAGGACGCAATAGCGCCCCCCAACACCTCTCCGCGCAATAGCGCCTGGCACCCTGCCTCTCCAAAAGAGAGAGGCAGGTGCATTCCCTCCCCCCCGTCCGGGCCGGACCCTTTCGGCACTGCAGCCTCATCGGCCCCGACCCGGTACTGAGGGCGCCGCCGAAGCACCACCCTCAGGAGTGTTTATCGACTCTCCAGTCTAGATCCGCAGTGTTCAGTGCAAACGAGGCCACCTCGAGAAGGATGTGGACATGAAGTCCACGCACTGCGGTCTTGGGGTGGCAGGCTAAGGCTCCACTTAATGGGAGCTGTAAGCGCCTGTTGGTCCACCCCCTGTGGCGGGTCACCCCCACCACTCGGCCCCAACCTTTTTTTTTTTTTTTTTTTTTTTGCGTCAGGAAATGCTTTATGCATTCCGTCCTGCCATGGGGGATGGCAGGGGGATATGTGGGACTCCACGGCTGTGAGGTGCAATGCCGGGCTACCCACTAAAACCTGACGGTGTTCCTCGAGAGCCTTAATGCCGGGGCAACGGGAGCGCGTTGGCATTCTTCCGCTACCCCGGCGGCAACGGCCAGCGCTAAATCGCCGGCCTCATCTCGTGTTTGGGCGGGCCTTGCCCGCCCGACTTCTAGAGAGGCGCGCGGGAACACCGCGCGCGCCATCTCGAGGCTATCTGAGGGGCGGCACTCCCCCGAATGCCACCCCAAGCCTCAGGTGGGCGCCCCGCCGTATACATGGCAGGGCGCGGTGGTCGCCTAGGAGGCGATGGCCACTAGCACGGGTCCGTGCACATCTCCTCCATTTGCCTGGCGGGGGCAACGCGAGCGGCAGCAACGGCTACCACCCTAGCGCCCTTTTTGGGCTTAGCCCCCGCACAGGTCTTACTGCCTGGGATGTGGTCCGCCGACTTCCCTTCGGCGGAGCACAGCGTGCAGTGAGGCCTGCTCGTGCACGCCCCGGCTCTGTGGCCATGTTGCCCGCAGCGGTAACATTCTCCGCTGCGGTCCACCTCCGAGGTGCATACCGCGACGACGTGCCCCTGCTTCAGGCACCGGTAGCACCTCAAGGGTCTCGGCTCCAGTAATTTAACGCCTGCCGAGACCCATCCTACTAGAAGGCGACCACCTGCCACCTTCCTTGCCGCCTCAACGGGGCACCTTGCCCACACCGAGCCTAACCCTGTCGGAGTTCGGCGCACCTCTCCGACTTTTACGTCGTCAGCCGTGCAACTTCCCACCCTGGCGATGGCCCCAGCCACCTCAGCCGCCGTGACCGAGTCATCCAGGCCTGATACGCGGATTTCCGCGCATTTAGTCGGCCTGGACACTCTCACCAGGTCACTCCCCAGGTTTTCCCTCAATTTAGCCGCTAGTGCGTCGGCTTTCTCCCCACTAGCGGCACCCGGCAGCTCGAGGACGCCTGCCCCGGTGGCGGCCTTTCTGTACCGGAGCTCGGTTATGCCCAGCGGCCCCAGGTCAACCTTGGTTCGCGCCTCCGTCAACACCTGGGCGTAAGAAACCCCCTTCTTAGCCGCCTCCGGCAGCAAGGTAATCACCACGGCGGACGACTTTGGGATACGCAATTTCGGCTTTTTCGCCTTTTCTTTTCGTTTCCCCCCCCCCTCCTTCCTATCCGGCACAGAAGCCGGGACTACAGCGATTTTGCTATTCGGCCGAGTGGAAGCCGGGACCTCGACGACGACCTTTTCAATCCTCCTCTTGCTCTTCTTTGCGACGGTCACGAAGCCGTCATCGTCCATACCCGACGATGTAGGCGGTACCTCTACGGACCGTTCCACCACAGGCTTAGGAATAGGCGCAACACCTTTGCCCTTCCCAGCTTTTCTCTTCCCTTGTTGCGATAACGACATTGGCTCTCCAGTAGAAGGTAGAACAGCAGATGCGTATGTCTTCTTTGCGTCCGCAGCCAAAGGCGGACGGATGCTCTTCGCCGGCAACAGCCGCTCCTCCAGTGCGTCCAGCCTTGCGTTGACCATATCGCCAACTTGCATCATGATGGACCTGGTCATCTCTTCCTGCACCAAAGCAGTAGGCTCTGGCGGAGGTGGCTTTGGTTGGCTTGTCAGCTTTTCCACCATCCCTTTGAGCTCCGCGAGTTGTTTGCGGAGCTCACTGATCTCCCCTCGCAGACAGGCATTCTCCTTTTGGAGTTTCACGTTCTCCTCGGAATTGGTTCTGGCCGCAAGGGTTTCCGTAACCTCTTTGAGGCTGGCCGCCGCCTCTTTCAACGCCCGTACGAACGAGCCCTTCAAATTCTTTGATTTGGTGGCCACCTTTTCGATGGCAGCCACGCTCGCCATTGCCAACTTTTGCAGCCCATCTGCAGTATCCATATCTGGACTCGGTTGCTGACTCGCCGAAGGGTCTCTGTGTCTGTCCGCAGACGCAGACGATGACCAGCCAGACAATTCACTCGACGTGGACCGGGTCAGCCTCTTTAGCCGAAGCTCCTGAGACATTTCTTCCATCTCCTTTTCGACTTGCTGTTGCAGCGCCACCCTCTGCGTCTGCAGCCACTCGCGCTTCTCTTGCGACAAGCCGACATATTCGCCGGTCGTAGGAGGCCGGCCTCTCCCTCTCCTTGTGGGAATTTTCCCCGCAGAAGACGGTTCAGTGGCAGGACCTGCCTCTCTCTCCCTCGACTTTGACCTCGATCTTGACCGACTCCTTGTTTTTTCTGTTGGACGAACGCGCCTTCTCAATGCCTTGGTCGCACTTCCATCGTCCGACCAAGCTGTTGGGACGCTTAAATCCGACGCATCGGACAAGTCGTCCTCATCTAACCCCTCACTCCTCCTCTTATCTTTCCCCCCCGTTCCCCGAAAGTTTAATTTAAAATATTCCATATTGAATCCCACGAGTGGGGCCGATTTAAATGACCACCCCCGGGTGACGCCCATTCCGGGGGCTAGGGTATATACTGTGGAGGTCCCCAGGTATCCACAGGTTTTTAGCGTGTTTTCTCACGGGTTTTGTATCGAGTTTTCCTTCTCTCACGGCCGGCCAATGAAGGCGAGCCGTCTTCGGACCGCACAGCCACGACGTACCCCCTTAGCACCGTGACGGGGGTCGTTGAGGTGCACTGTGCGGTTACCGGGGAGGGCGGCTGGTGCCGGTCCGCCCCCCAGGCACCACCCGGCGACAGGGTTAGTGCCGCCGGGCACGCCACCACCTAGACTCCCTGCCCTCCGCAGAGGACAGGGAAACCACAATGCGCAAAAGCGCAAAAACCACAACGGAGGACGCAATAGCGCCCCCCAACACCTCTCCGCGCAATAGCGCCAGGCACCCTACCCCTCCAAAAGAGAGAGGCAGGTGCATCCCCTCCCCCCCGTCCGGGCCGGACCCTTTCGGCACTGCAGCCTCATCGGCCCCGACCCGGTACTGAGGGCGCCGCCGAAGCACCACCCTCAGGAGTGTTTATCGACTCTCCAGTCTAGATCCGCAGTGTTCAGTGCAAACGAGGCCACCTCGAGAAGGATGTGGACATGAAGTCCACGCACTGCGGTCTTGGGGTGGCAGGCTAAGGCTCCACTTAATGGGAGCTGTAAGCGCCTGTTGGTCCACCCCCTGTGGCGGGTCACCCCCACCACTCGGCCCCACTCGGCCCCAACCTAACCTAACCTAACCTAACCTAACCTAACCTAACCTAACCTAACCTAACCTAACCTAACCTAACCTAACCTAACCTAACCTAACCTAACCTTTTTTTTTTTTTTTTTTTTTTTTTTTATCGTCAGGAAATGCTTTATGCATTCCGTCCTGCCATGGGGGATGGCAGGGGGATATGTGGGACTCCACGGCTGTGAGGTGCAATGCCGGGCTACCCACTAAAACCTGACGGTGTTCCTCGAGAGCCTTTGTACCGGGGCCACGGGTGTGCGACTAGCATTCTTCCGCGACCCCGGCGGGCAACGGCCGGCGCTCAGCCGCCGGCCTCGTCTCGTTTAGGGTGGGAGGGCAGAACTCCCACCCATAATGTCGTGAGAGGCGCGCGGGAACACCGCGCGCGCCATCTCGAGGCTATCTAAGGAGTGACCCTCCCCCGAGAGTCACTCCAAGCCTCTATGTGGGCACTCCGACGTGCTGCGGAGTATACCCTCGCCAGTAGGCGATAACACATCACGCATCAGTGAGCATGACCTCTTCTCCAGCGTGTATCGAGGCTATAGGAGCGGCCGATGTACCTGCTGTGACCCTTCTTTTGCCTGCTGGTTTTTTCTCCGTGCAGGCTTTTCCCCCCAAGATGTGGTTCGCCGCCTTTTTGGCGGCGGCGCACAGCGTGCAATGCGGAGCAGCATTGCACGTCCCGGCCTTGTGGCCGTCTTTACCGCAGCGAAAACACAGTTCACTGCGGTCCACCTCCGACGAACAGTTCTGCCTCACATGCCCAACCTGTAGGCACTTGTAGCAGCGAAGGGGTCTCGGCTCCAGGAGCGACACGCTTGCCGAGACCCAGCCCACTAACAACCTGGTCCCCACCAGTTTCTTGGCCGCCACCGCAGGGCAGCGAACCCACGCTGATCCTAAACCCGAGGGGGTGCGCCGAATCTCGCCGACTTTGATCTGGTCGATGGTACAACTCCCGTCCCTCACTATGGCAGCGGACAATTCGCCAGCCGTTACGGAATCATCCAGGCCGGATATACGAAGCTCAGCAGACTTAACCGGCCTGGAGATCCTAACCACATTCGGGCTCAAGTGCTCCCGCAGTTTTGCAGCGAGTGCATCGGCCTTCTCCCCGCTGGTAAGGCCAGGAAGCTCCAGAATACTGGCGCCAGTAGCGGCCTTTCTGAATCTCATGTCGGAGATCCCGAGCGCACCAAGGTCGATTTTGCTACGCGCCTCGGTTAGCACAGTCGCATATGTTATTCCCTCCTGTGTCGCCTCTGGTTGCAATGTAAGGACCACTGCCGACGACTTTGGCACACGTGGCCTTGGCTTCCTACTCTTCTTTTTACCCCGCCTTGTCATGACACCGCCCTTAGAGGCGACGTTTTGGGGAGGGTTGGACGTCCCCGAACCTTTTTTTTTTTTTTTTTTTTTTTTTTGCGTCAGGAAATGCTTTATGCATTCCGTCCTGCCATGGGGGATGGCAGGGGGATATGTGGGACTCCCGGCTGTGAGTGCAATGCCGGGCTACCCACTAAAACCTGACGGTGTTCCTCGAGAGCCTTAATACCGGGGCCACGGGTACAGTGGCGTAATCTTCCGCGACCCCGGCGGCAACGGCCGGCGCTAAACCGCCAGCCTCGTCTCGTTTTGGGTGGGAGGGCAGAACTCCCACCCTCAGTGCTTGAGAGGCGCGCGGAAACACCGCGCGCGCCATCTCGAGGCTATCTGAGGGGGTGGCACTCCCCCGAATGCCACCCCAAGCCTCAGTGGGCTCTCCGCCGCTACTGACGGCGGCGGAGGAAACGCACGCCAGAGGCGTTGGTCACGTGGGGAGGCCACTATTCCGTGGCCATCCCCTCTACTCCCGGCCTGGCAGGAGCCACACGGGCGGCGGCAGAAGCCACCCTTTCGCCCTTTTTGGGCTTGGCTCCCGCACAGGCCTTCCCCCCCGTCAGATGACCGGCCGGCAGACCGCTCGCAGCGCACAACGTGCAGTTGGGCGCCGCATTGCACCCGACGGCCTTGTGACCCTCTTGGCCGCAGCGGTAGCACTGTCCGCTGCGGTCCACCTCTGACGTGCAGGAGATCCGCACGTGCCCAATCTTGAGACACTTGTAGCATCTCAAGGGCCTCGGCTCAAGGAGCTGCACCCCGGCCGAGACCCAACCGACAAGTAGTCGGGCACCCGCCACCTTCCTCGCTGCATCTACGGGGCAGCGGACCCAAACTGCGCCAAGCCCCGAAGGGGCGCGGCGGATCTCTCCCACCTTTATTGCCTCAACGGCACAACCTCCGTTCTTTGCAACGGCCGCGGTAACATCCGCAACCGTCGCCGAGTCATCCAGACCCGACACGCGCAGTTCTGCGCATTTCGTGGGCCTGGAGACCCGGACGACTTCAGAGCTCAGACACTCCCGCAGCCGATCTGCAAGGGGGACGTCCCCGAACCTAACCTAACCTAACCTTTTTTTTTTTTTTTTTTTTTTTTCGTCAGGAAATGCTTTATGCATTCCGTCCTGCCATGGGGGATGGCAGGGGGATATGTGGGACTCCCGGCTGTAAGGTGCAAGGCCGGGCTACCCACTAAAACCTGACGGTGTTCCTCGAGAGCCTTGGTACCGGGGCAACGGGAGTGCGTTAGCATTCCTCCGCGGCCCCGGCGGGCAACGGCCGGCGCTAAACCGCCAGCCTCGTCTCGTTTTGGGTGGGAGGGCAGAACTCCCACCCTAAGTGCTAGAGAGGCGCGCGGGAACACCGCGCGCGCCATCTCGAGGCTATCTGAGGGGTGGCACTCCCCCGAATGCCACCCCAAGCCTCAGTGGGCTCTCCGCCGCTCCTGTCGGCGGCGGAGGAATCGCACGCCAGAGGCGTTGGTCACTAGGGGAGGCCACTAGTCCGTGGCCATCCCCTCTACACCCGGCCTGGCAGGAGCCACACGGGCGGCGGCAGAAGCCGCCCTTTCGCCCTTTTTGGGCTTGGCCCCCGCACAGGCTTTCCCACCCGTTAGGTGACCGGCAGGCAGACCGCTCGCGGCGCACAACGTGCAGTTGGGCGCCGCATTGCACCCGCCGGCCTTGTGACCTTCTTGGCCGCAGCGGTAGCACTGCCCGCTGCGGTCCACCTCCGACGTGCAGGAGACCCGCACGTGCCCGATCTTGAGGCACCTGTAACACCTCAAGGGCCTCGGCTCGAGGAGTTGCACCCCGGCCGAGACCCATCCGACCAGCAGTCGGGCACCCGCCACCTTCTTCGCAGCCTCTACTGGGCAGCGGACCCAGGCTGCCCCGAGTCCTGAAGGGGCGCGGCGGATCTCTCCCACCTTTAAATCTTCTACTGAGACGCCTCCAACCTTTGCGACGGCTGCGGCCACCTCCGCAACCGTCGCCGAGTCATCCAGACCCGATACGCGCAATTCTGCGCACTTAGTGGGCCTGGAGACTCGAACGACCTCCGGGTTGAGGCTCTCCCGCAACTTATTTGCGAGTGAGTCCGCTTTCTCCTTGTTATCAGTGCCCGGCAACTCGAGTATACCGGCACCGGTCGCCGCCTTCCTGTACCTCATCTCTGTTATACCTAACAGAGAGAGGTCCACTTTACTTTTTGCCTCCATAAGGATGGAGGCGTACGTAGCGCCTTGTCGCTCCGCCTCGGGCGAGATTGTGAGGACAACAGCCGAAGTCCGCGGAGTTCGGAGCTTCGGCTTCCTCCTCTTGGACTTGGCCTTGGGCTTTTTGCCCTTGGCCTGGTCCTCTTTGGGCGGGGGCTGAGAAGTCCCCCCTGGAGCCTTCTTCTTTCCCCTTCGGGCAACTACGCTATACGCCTCCTCCATGGAGGCCGGTGCCGGAGGCAGCGGACGGGACACAGGAGGTACCCCCGCCCCAGACGACGCCGGAACACTTTGTTTCTTCTTTCCTCCCTTTCCTTTCTCAGCAACGCCGGACACCGAAGGAACGACGCTGGAATTGGGAGCAGCAGATTTGCCACTCCCCGACCTCACCTCCTTTTCCACCAGAGACGCAGGCCGAAACTGCTTCTCCGGCAGCAACCGATCCTCCAATGCCTCGAATCGGGCATTCACCATGGCGCCCACCTGCGCGACAATAGCTCGCGTCAGTTCTTCCTGTGTGGGCGCCACGGGATCTTTCGCTGCCGCAACCGAAGATGGTCCGGGGCGGTTTATAAACTCGAACATCTCCGATTTGAGCTGCGCCAACTGAGAGCGGAGCTCATCTAATTCCGAACGCAGGCGCTTGTTCTCCTCCTGCAAGCGCCTGGTTTCCTCAGTTGAGGATCGTGAGATCATCTCCTCAAATGTCGCTTTGATGGAGGCGACGGCATCGTTAAGGGCCTTAATATACGGCCCCTTCAAGTTTTTGGACGTTTTGGCCACCTTTTGAATGGCGGCCAAGTCCTTCGCCATGATTTCTTGAAGGTCTGACCGACCCTCGCCCCCTCCATCAGCTGATATCGTGGCTGCCGAGCGCGATGCTCTGTCGCGTGCAAGCTGTCGCGTCGTCTCCGCCATCTCCTGCTCGGCGCGCAGCTCAAGCTCCTGTCTCTCTGCATCCACAAGAGCCTGCTTGGCCTTGGCCAAGCCTACATACTGCCCGGTTGTCGGGGGCCGGCCCCTCCCTCTCTTAGCTACGGCTTTCGTCGCAACTGTTTTTCTATCTTCCGCCTCTTGCTTTTTCTTCTTGGTTTTCTCGTAACCCTCTCTCAAAAGCAATATCTTTTTTTTGAGATGCAAAAGGGTTACGCGACGTTCCTTCTCCGCTTCCTCCTCCTCCTTCGACATTTCGCGACGATCCTTCGGATTTCGCTTTCCTTCCAACTCTTGGATTCGTTCACAGTAGTACTCCTCCATCTGATCCAGACAGTCCGTTGAGACTGTGCCTGCGGAGTCTAAGCTAGAGGTCGAGTCCACCGACCAGCTTCGCTTCCTCGACCTTGGTCTATTCTCCTCCAGTGACACCGACATCGCGTCACTCCTTCGCGAAGAGTCTGACAAATACTCATCAGGCTCTTTGTCGTCTCTCTTCTCCTTCTCCTCCTCTTCAACCACCTTCACATTTTTTTTAATTGGGTTTGTGCTCATTTCATATACGTCCCCTTTTCACGGGGGACTACGGTTTATGGAACGAACTGAAGGTCCCTCCCCGGGTGACGTCCATTCCGGGGAGAAGGGTAAATACTGTGGGGGTCCCCAGGTACCCACAGGTTTTTACGTGTTCGCTCACGGGTTTGTTTCAAGTTTTCCTTCTCTTGGGCCGGCCAATGAAGGCAAGCCCGTCGTCGGTCCGCGCAGCCACGACGTACCCCCTTAGCACCGACACGGGGGTCGTTGAAGTGCCTGCGCGGGGTCCCGGGGAGGGCGGCTGGTGCAGGTCCGCCCTCCATACGCCACCCGGCGACAGGGTTAGTGCCGCCGAGCGCGTTCCACCTAGACTTTGCGTCCTCCGCAGAGGACGCAAAAACACAACTATGCGCAAACGCGCGCGACAACCGTTCCCCTCTGAAAGCAGAGGGGTAAGGTGACGACATCGAACCCCTTATCGTCCTTGGAAAGGACGGTTTCCCCCCCGGTCCGGGCCGGGCCCTTTCGGCACTGCAGCCTCATCGGCCCCGACCCGGTACTGAGGGCGCCGCCGAAGCACCACCCTCAGGAGTGTTTATCGACTCTCCAGTCTAGATCCGCAGTGTTCAGTGCAAACAAGGCCACCTCGAGAAGGATGTGGACATGAAGTCCACGCACTGCGGTCTTGGGGTGGCAGGCTAAGGCTCCACTTAATGGGAGCTGTAAGCGCCTGTTGGTCCACCCCCTGTGGCGGGTCACCCACACCACTCGGCCCCAACCTTTTTTTTTTTTTTTTTTTTTTTTTTGCGTCAGGAAATGCTTTATGCATTCCGTCCTGCCATGGGGGATGGCAGGGGGATATGTGGGACTCCACGGCTGTAAAGGTGCAATGCCGGGCTACCCACTAAAACCTGACGGTGTTCCTCGAGAGCCTTGATGCCGGGGCAACGGGAGCGCGTTGGCATTCTTCCGCAACCCCGGCGGCAACGGCCAGCGCTAAATCGCCGGCCTCGTCTCGTGTTTGGGCGGGCCTTGCCCGCCCGACTTCTGGAGAGGCGCGCGGGAACACCGCGCGCGCCATCTCGAGGCTATCTGAGAGGCAGCACTCCCCCGAATGCCACCCCAAGCCTCAGGTGGGCGCCCCGCCGTATTACATGGCAGGGCGCGGTGGTCGCCTAGGAGGCGATGGCCACTAGCACGGGTCCGTGCACATCTCCTCTGTTTGCCTGGCGGGGTCAGCGCGAGCGACAGCAGCGGCTGCCACCTTAGCGCCCTTTTTGGGCTTAGCCCCCGCACAGGTCTTACTCCCTGGTATGTGGTCCGCCGACTTCCCTTCGGCGGAGCACAGCGTGCAGTGGGGTCTGTTAGTGCACGCCCCAGCCTTGTGGCCATGCTGCCCGCAGCGGTAACATTCTCCGCTGCGGTCCACCTCCGAGGTGCATACCGCGCTGACGTGCCCTTGTTTCAGGCACCGGTAGCACCTCAAGGGTCTCGGCTCCAGTAATTTAACACCGGCCGAGACCCATCCTACCAGAAGACGACCACCTGCCACCTTCCTTGCCGCCTCAACGGGGCACCTCGCCCAAACGGAACCTAAGCCCGCCGGGGTTCGGCGCACCTCCCCGACTTTGATGCTGTCCGCCGTACAGCTACCCACCCTGGCGATGGCAGCAGCCACCTCATCCGCCGTTGCAGAGTCATCCAGGCCTGAAACGCGAAGTTCCGCACATCTGGTCGGCCTGGATATTCTCACTATTTCGGAGCTGAGGTGCTCCTTTAGCTTTTCAGCCAACATGTTGGCTTTGTCACCGGAGGCGGCACCCGGCAACTCTAAAACGCCGGCCCCGGTTGCGGCCTTCCTATACCGGAGCTCTGTGATTCCTAGCGGCCCCAGGTCAACCTTCGTTCGGGCCTCCGTGAGTACCTGGGCGTAGGAGACCCCCTTCTTGGCCGCCTCCGGCATCAATGTGAGTACGACGGCGGACGACTTAGGAGTCCTAAGCTTAGGCTTCCTTGACCCTTTTCCCCCCTTCTGAGCCCCTTCACCTCCTTTGTTTTTCGGCTGAGTCGTCGGGACTTGGACAACTTTCCTATTCGGCTGCGCAGAAGCAGCCGGGACCTGAACGACCTTTTTATTTTTCTTCTTCCTGACGACGGTAGTAAACCCATCGTCAGTAGGCTCCAAAGCAGGCGGCTGCGACTGAGACTGCGCAGCCGAAGGTTTGGGAGCGGTGATAGCGCTCTTGCCAGTTCCATCTTTCTTCTTCTCTACCTGGGTCTTCGCCTGAAACTGCCTTCCATACACACCTGCAGCTGGAACATCCCTCCTGTCGCCAGCAAGAGGCGGACGGACACTTTTTTCTGGCAAGAGGCGGTCTTGCAATGCTTCCAGCCTGGCGTTCATCATCTCGCCAACTTGTACGATGATGCTTCGCGTGAGGTCTTCATTTGCCGCTATCGTTGGTTCTGGAGGCAGTGAAGGTGGTGCCGCTTGCTGCCTCATTCTCTCCAGCTCTAACCCTTCCATCTTTAATTTGAGCTCCGTTAATTGAGCACGAAGATCCGCTACCTCGTTTCGCAAGGAGTTGTTTCTCTCTGTGAGCACACCGATTTCATCCGACGAACTCCTCCCCACGATCTCTCTTACTCCTTTTCTTATTGAAAGGCACGCTGCATTTAAATCCCGCACGAAGGTGCCCTTCAAGTTTTTGGAATTTGCGGCAACGCGCTTGACTCTGCCCAGGGACTCTACAATATTCTCGTAGATCTGGTCCGTCGAGCATTCGGCAACGTCGATCTCCTTTAATGGAGGGAGCACCGTCGTCTTGGGGACTTTTCGGGTCTCCGGACCTGACATCGATGCCTCACTCATCGAACCCTCCGACAGGCTCGTTAAATGCAGCTCCGCTTCCATCTGGGCGAGCTCACGCTCAGCCCGGAGCTGCATCTCATCGCGTTCAGTGACGACGACATCCCTCTTTGCCTGTGTCGAAGGCTTGCCTTTACGCTTTGGAGTTACCTTGACCGCTGGCGTGTCCGTTTCCGATCCGGAACTCGCTTCACTCGCCGGCTTACTAGCACGAGTACGCTTCCTGGTGAACTTCAACAAGTTGACCGGGGTACCTTCCTCACTTGACCACGACCCAACGGTTACCATAGTGTCCGTTGATGAAGCTCTAGCCAACACCTCCTCTCTATCGAGCACGACGACCAACTCCTTTTCTATCCCCACCTCTTCTCTCATCTCCTCCTCCGACTTCTTCTCCCGACGTGTTACAGTTTTATTTTGTATTAGAGATTCCATATTTCGTCCCACGAGTAGGGCCGAACTACAGGACCACCCCCGGGTGACGCCCATTCCGGGGGCTAGGGTATATACTGTGGAGGTCCCCAGGTATCCACAGGTTTTAAGCGTGTTTTCTCACGGGTTTGTTTCAAGTTTTCCTTCTCTTAGGCCGGCCAATTAAGGCAGGCCGTTCGTCGGTCCGCGCAGCCACGACGTACCCCCTTAGCACCGACACGGGGGTCGTTGAAGTGACTGCGCGGGTCCCGGGGAGGGCGGCTGGTGCTGGTCCGCCCCCCAGGCGAAACCCGGCGACAGGGTTAGTGCCGCCGGGCACGCCACCACCTAGACTCCCTGCCCTCCACAGAGGACAGAGAAACCACAATACGCAAAAGCGCAAAAAACACACAACGGAGGACGCAATAGCGCCCCCCAACACCTCTCCGCGCAATAGCGCCAGGCACCCTACCCCTCCAAAAGAGAGAGGCAGGTGCATCCCCTCCCCCCCGTCCGGGCCGGACCCTTTCGGCACTGCAGCCTCATCGGCCCCGACCCGGTACTGAGGGCGCCGCCGAAGCACCACCCTCAGGAGTGTTTATCGACTCTCCAGTCTAGATCCGCAGTGTTCAGTAGAAACAGGGTCACCTCGAGAAGGATGTAGACATGAAGTCTACGCACTGCGGTCTTGGGATGGCAGGCTAAGGCTCCACTTAATGGGAGCTATAAGCGCCTGTTGGTCCACCCCCTGTGGCGGGTCACCCACACCACTCGGCCCCCTCGGCCCCAACCTAACCTAACCTAACCTAACCTTTTTTTTTTTTTTTTTTTTTTTTTTTTTTTTTTTTTTTTTTTTTTTTTTTTTTTTTTTTTTTTTTTGCGTCAGGAAATGCTTTATGCATCCCGTCCTGCCGTAGGGGGGTGGCAGGGGGGTATGTGGGACTCCTCGACATTAGGGTGCTAGGCCGAGTCTACCCACTAAAACCTGACGGTGTTCCTCGAGAGCCTTGATGCCGGGGCAACGGGAGCGCGTTGGCATTCTGCCGCGACCCCGGCGGCTATGCCCAGCCTGAGCCGGGCCCTCCTCCGTTTGCGGGCAGTTTGACCTGCCCGCTCTCCTGGGAGGCGCGCGGGAACAACCGCGCGCACCATCCCGAGGCCATTGATGAGGCGCCTTCCCCCGAAGGACACCCCAGGCCTCCGAAGTGGCGGCTTCCGCACCCCGCCTACACCACGGCAGGGGCGTCAGCACGCCCACCTGATTTTTACGTGTTTACTCACGGGTTTTTACAAGTTTTCCTTCTTCCCACCTTTGATTTTAACGTGTTGTCTCACGGGTTTCATTTCGAGTTTTCCTTCTCTCCACCTCTGGTTTTAACGTGTTTTCTCACGGGTTTCATTTCGAGTTTTCCTTCTCTCCACCTCAGATTTTTACGTGTATCCTCACGGGTTTTTAAAAGTTTTCCTTCTTTCCACCTCCGGGGTCACAATACCCTTCCTGGAAGAGGGGCAAGTGACCCCGACGCCTGACCCCCGCCCTCACGCAGAGGACGGGGAACACAACTTGTCCCCATAAATGGGGACATCCCCCCCCCGGTCCGGGCCAGGCCCTTTCGGCACTGCAGCCTCATCGGCCCCGACCCGGTACTGAGGGCGCCGCCGAAGCACCACCCTCAGGAGTGTTTATCGACTCTCCAGTCTAGATCCGCAGTGTTCAGTAGAAACAGGGTCACCTCGAGAAGGATGTAGACATGAAGTCTACGCACTGCGGTCTTGGGATGGCAGGCTAAGGCTCCACTTAATGGGAGCTATAAGCGCCTGTTGGTCCACCCCCTGTGGCGGGTCACCCACACCACTCGGCCCCAACCTAACCTAACCTAACCTAACCTAACCTAACCGTTGACCAGTGGACCTAGTTGTAGGGACTGAATATTATTGTGACACATTATATACAACTTTTACAAACATTTATAATTGACCTAAGTGACAAATCCCCTAATAAAAAGTAAAAATGTTCGGATTTAGAACACCTGTTAAAGGTAAAATTGATAGTGGAAAGGACACGACCCCCAATAAGGAGGACGAATGTAATATAGACAAAGTTAAAGAAGGAGAGCCTAGTGGAGGCACAGCTGAAAGTAGAGTTAGACGAAGTATTGGAGAGATAGAGGCATTAAAAAAGACCCCTCCGGTAGCTAAAACAAAAACTATAATAGAACAAAGCAAATTAAAGTTAGCAGAAAATAAAAATGTAACGACAAAGCAAAAATTAACAACAGAAAAATCACCAAAAGTAGAGATGTATAAAAGCCGCATTACTGAGGCAAAAGCATGTCTAATAAAGGCAAAAACACACCTCAACAACAGCAGAAATTTAAAAACGGAAATTAAAATGGAAGTAATGGAAGCGGTGGAAAGGATGTATGTATTAGTCAAGGAAGCGGAAGAGAGCAAGAATGAAAGAATGAATGACAAAAAAGGAGAAAGTGGAACAGAAAGGAAAGGGAATAGCAAGGATAGTGAGGAACTGAAAGATAGAAAGAATGAAGTATTAGAAAAGTTAGAAGAACATGCAAGGATGATGAAAGAGAATATGAAAGAGATAAGTAAGTATACAGAATTGATAAAAGAAAGTAAAGAAAAGATGGAGAGTATAAAAGATGAGTTAGTGAAAGAAAGCAAGAGTATGGTAAGAGAGGGGACGACATATGCAAAAGCGACAGCGGAAACGGGGATAAAGGCAACTGGGAAACCAGCAGTGCTGCACTCCGTCATAGTGTCGTCCGACAAAGAGGAAGAGACAGGAGAGCAAGTACTTGAAAGGATAAGAAAGGCAGTAAGTGCAAAAGAAGGATGGATAAATGTGGAAAAGGTAAGGAAGGTGAAGGATAGAAGAGTGGTTGTTGGGTGTGCAACGGTTGAAGACAGGAATAAGATCAAACAGAGGATAAACGAAGTCGAAAAACACTTAAACGTAACAAATATAATTAACAAAAATCCCCTTTTGGTTCTCCGTGACGTGTTACTCGTCCACAAAGATGAGGAAATTGTGACCGCAATGGTGAACCAAAATAGGGACATATTTGAAGGCTTAAGTAAGGAGGATAGAATAGTAACTGTAAAATATAGGAAGAGAGCAAGGAATCAGCTGTGCAACCACGTGGTGCTCACGGTGTCGCCCATGGTATGGAGGCGTGCGCTGGACGGGGGGAGGGTCAGGATCGACTTACAAAATATACATGTCGAAGACCAGACTCCCCTTATCCAGTGCATAAGATGTCTGGGCTATGGCCATACTAAAAAGATTTGCAAAGAAAGGGAAGATAGCTGTAGTCACTGTGGAGGCTCACATATAAAAATAAATTGTCCTGAGAGGGAGAAAGGGAAGGAACCTAGGTGTAGGAACTGCGTTCGGGCCAACATGGACGATCATGCACATAATGCATTTGACAGCGAATGTGCAGTAAGAAAACGATGGGACATGTTGGCCCGAGCGTCAGTTGCTTACTGCTAAGGGCACTCAGGGTAGAAATGTAGGAGCTAAAAAATTAAGACTAAAAATGGGGCAAGCCAATCTACAGCGTAGTCAAATTGCCACAGAGGAATTGATAACGGAGGCGGGAGCCAAAGGTCTCGACATTGTCCTCGTGCAGGAACCCTACACCGGACGTACGGGAAGAGTTAAGAACTATCCGGGAACTAGGGTGTACCAATTTGATGGACACCCGGGTAATGTCGTTAAATCAGCGATCCTGGTCTTCAATGGGTTGGTCCGCATCACTTCCTACTCTATGCCGATGACAGCCAATATTTCTGTTATTGAAATAGAAGCTGGCACCGGCGGAGTGGTGGTGGTGTCGGCTTACCTAGAAGGAGACAAACCACTCGACCCGTACATCCGGTGTATAGATAAGATAATGGGGGGGTTGAGGGGAAGGCATATACTCATGGGAGGCGATTTTAACGCTTGGAACCCGTGGTGGGGAAGCGAGAGATTAGATGCTAGAGGCCAAACGCTCGCATCGGCACTAGATGAGCACAACTTACAGGTCCTCAACAGGGGATCCGAGCCCACATTCGACACTGTAAGAGGCGACAAAATATTCAAAAGTCATGTCGATGTTACGGTCTGCTCCACCGACATGCTCCGATCAATCACGAACTGGAGGGTGGTACCAGACATGATAACATCTGACCACAGGGCAATCCTATTCGAATTAGAATTAGGCAAGAGAGAGGGGGTAGAAATTAGGTCTGCGACGAGGAAATACAATACAAAGCGGGCCAAGTGGAGCCAGTTCAAAGAGGAACTGGCCCAACTATGGAAGAATGAAGGTATAAATCCCGAAAGGGTAAGTCGGATTGAGAACGGGGAAGAGTTAAATAAGATGGTAAACGAAATTACGGGGACCATACACAGAATTTGCAAAGATTGTATTCCCGAAGTCGCGACCGGGAAAAGGGTGGGATTGCCTTGGTGGTCGGATGAGCTGGCCACCCTCAAAAAGGAAGTAGCAACGAAGAAAAGGAGAATCAGGTGTGCTGCTCCTTCGAGAAGAGCATGGGTGGTGGAGCAGTACCTGACGGCCAAACAAAAGTACCAACAGGAGGTCGGGAGGGCTCGGATCGCCAGTTGGAAGGACTTCTGCACAAAGCAGGAAAAAGAAAGCATGTGGGATGGAGTGTATAGGGTGATTCGCCGCACGAATGAAAGGTTGCCAGATGAGTTATTAGTAGTGGAAGGTAGAGTGCTTGGAGCGGTGGAGTCGGCCAGCCTGTTGGCGGAATCATTCTATCCGGAGGACGATGAGCGGACCGATAACGACGGACATACTAAACTCAGAGAAATGGCGAGAGTGGTGAATGGGGGAGAACATGATGATTCATGTGACCCTCCCTTCACCATGCACGAACTGAGAAGCGTCGCGGCGAGTTTTAGTCCTAAAAAAGCGCCCGGGCTGGACGGTTTCACCGCGGATATATGTGAAGCGGCGATCGCCCTAGACACGACCATGTTTCTACAAATATTTAATAAGTGCCTCGCCCTCTCATGCTTCCCCACCGCGTGGAAGGTGGCAGTGGTGGTCATCCTGAGGAAACCGGGCAGGGAGTCTTATGTGTCGCCTAAGTCATACCGACCAATAGGGCTTCTACCCATCTTCGGAAAAATCCTAGAAAAGATGCTGGTCGGGAGACTTAGGTGGCACATATTACCCAGAATGAGTCCTAACCAGTATGGATTCATGCCACAGCGCGGAACCGAGGACTCCCTCTATGTCATGTTGCGATACATAAGAAGCCAAGTAAAAGAAAAGAAAATAGTTTTACTCATATCCCTAGACATAGAGGGAGCCTTCGACAACGCCTGGTGGCCAGCTATAAAATGTAGAATAGCCGAGGCAAACTGCCCGGTAAACCTCAGGAGACTCGTGGACGATTACTTGAAAGGTAGAGTGGTAAGAGTGAGATATGCCGGGGTAGAATGCACGAGGAACACATCAAAAGGATGTGTACAGGGCTCTATAGGGGGTCCAACTTTTTGGAATTTATTGTTGGACCCCCTATTGCACGAAATGACGAAGCGGGGGGACTACTGCCAGGCGTTTGCGGACGATGTGGTCCTGGTCTTTTCCGGCGACAGCTCCCGGGAGCTCCAGCGACGCGCCAATGACGCCCTTGAACGTGTCCGGGAGTGGGGTGTAGAGAATAAATTAAAATTTGGACCTACCAAAACAAAAGCCATGACAATAACGAACAGGCTCAAGTACGACACCCCACTCCTGGCCATGGGCGGGGAGCGCATTGGAATGTCGAAGGAAATAAAGGTCCTGGGGCTCTTGATTGACAGCGGGTTGACGTTCGGCGCCCATGTAGCCAACGTTTGTGGCAAGGCGCTGGGCGTCTACAAGCAGGTGTCGAGGGCTGCCGGGACCAACTGGGGGCTTGAACCGGAAATTATCAGGACCATTTACCTGGCGGTAGTCGAACCCATAATATTATATGCGGCATCGTCTTGGGCACCGGTGGCGGGGCGGGTCGGGGTTGTGAAGCGGCTAAACGAGGTGCAGAGGTGCATTGCACAGAAAATTATAAAAGGATACAGAACGGTCTCTCTGCACTCTGCCCTACTGCTCGCCGGGATTTTGCCGTTAGATATGAGGGTCCGCGAAGCGGCCCTCCTCTTTGAAACAAAGAAAGGCTACTCCCGGGCGGTAGTGGGAGACAGAGAGGTAGAGAGGCCGTTCCCAGTTGAAAAACTGCCGCATCCCGCTAGCTGGATAGGGCTGGGGTTCGAAAGCCTGGGAGAGGGTGGAACACTGGACCAACTAGGAAATCAAAGAACAAGAATTTACACAGATGGTAGCAAACTAGAGGGAAAGGTTGGCGCAGCCCTGTCCATATGGATAGGGGCAGCGGAGGTAAAAAAGAAAAAATTGAAGTTGGACCAGTGTTGCACCGTCTTTCAGGCGGAACTTCTGGCACTATCCGTGGCAACAGAGTGGGCCCTTAGTTATGCCTCGTCCGGCTGCGACATAATCTCTGACTCGCGCTCGTCACTGGAGGCGGTGGTAGGGTGTAGGTCCCTCCATCCCCTCGTGATCCGGACTAGGAAGAATATTTTGGAAATATTTAAAAGGAATGAATCGGTGAGATTATTCTGGGTCAAGGCTCACGCGGGGGTGGAGGGGAACGAGAGGGCCGACGAACTAGCGAAGTCGGCAGCTCTGTTCAGTAAAACGAGACCAGACTACAGCGAGTGTCCGGCTTCGTTCATCAAGCGCCAAATTAGGATGTCGACGATTGATGAATGGAGCCGGAGATATGAGCAAGGGGAAACCGCCTCCGTAACAAAAACGTTCTTTCCGAGTGTGGCAAGTTCATACTCTATTTTAAGAAAAATCAAAATAAATTCGGTACTTACGCAAATATTCACGGGACACGGCGGCTTCTCAGCATACTTGTACAGATTTAGATGTAAGGATAGGCCGTCGTGTATTTGTGACCCAGAAGAGCAGGAAACAGTATATCATATACTGTTGAGTTGTCCGGCATCTGAAAGACAAAGAATAGAGTTTGAAATAGCGACAGGGATAAAGTTGGAAACTAGTATATTGCCAAGGGTATTAGAGAAAAATGAGACTAGAGAATTGTTTATTAAATATTGTCAAAGAGTAGCACTAGCAGTAATTAAGAGAAATAAATAGTTGATAAACAAAATATAAATATTAGTCAAATATAATGGTATAATGAAATAGCAATGTAAAATATAAATGATAATAAGAAATGTAACCAAAAATAGAATTAAGAAATAAAACAGAAATGTTGTAAAAATAGTATAAGCATTGTTAGAGAATAGTACCAGTAGAGAATAAGAGAATCAACGGAGTATAAATAAAAATAAGAATACTAGTCTAAGGGAAATGTATAAAGTAATGAATAAGCCAAGGAAATGATGTTAGAATAGATTAGAGCTGTGATAAATAAACATAAAAGATAATAAATGATGTAAACTGTTACTCAAAATGGGCTAGAATAAGATATAGGTAAGCAAAATAATGGACAAAATTGGAAATGTAAAATAGGTAGTATAATAGTAATAATATAAGCTAGAAAAATATAAATAGTAATTGTCAATTAGTAATAAGTAACAGCTCTAAGGAAATGTATTAAAGATAGGAAATTGTACTGGTTAAAAAATAAATAAAGAAATAAAAAAGGATAAGATGCAGTAATGGAAACTGGGTACCAGGCAGTGAATGGGACGTAAGAAAGTAGTAAAAGAAAATGAGAGAGTAATAGATTAAGATAGATAAATAAAAAAATAATAGGGCAATATGGATAAAGAATGAGAGATGGCAAGGATGAGAAGAGGGAATAATGTAAAGGAAACCCGAAAATAGAGAAGAATGAAAGTTTTAAGAAACGAACAAAGACCCTGATATGTAAACGTTAGGGGAAGCTGACATAAAATAAAAAAAAAAAAAAAAAAACCTAACCTAACCTAACCTAACCTAACCTAACCACAGTCTGCTCTCAGACGCCGTGGAGAGCACACGCGCCAGCGTCGTTTGCTCCCGGCCTTTCGTCGTTCGTCGAAAACGACGCTCATCTTCGTCGAAATCGACGCCTTCGTCGCTTCGTCAAAAACGACGCATCGTCGTTCGTCAGTATCGACGCATCGTCGTTCGTCAAAACCGACGCATCGTCGTCGTCGTTCGTCGTAATCGACGCTTCGTCGGGCGTCGTTCGTCGTTCGTCGTTTCGTCGTTCGTCGTTTCGTCGTTCGTCGTTTCGTCGTTCGTCGTTTCGTCGTTCGTCGTTTCGTCGTTCGTCGTTTCGACGATCGTCGTTTCGACGATCGTCGTTTCGTCGTTCGTCGTTTCGTCGTTCGTCGTTTCGTCGTTCGTCGTTTCGTCGTTCGTCGTTTCGTCGTTCGACGATCGTCGTTCGTCGTTCGTCGGCTGCGACGATCGTCGATATCTGTCGGTGCGTCGTGTGGAGACGCGGCGCTGTGACGTCTTGTGAAGTTCACCATCTGTGCTGTGCTGTGTTGTGTGCTGTGGCTGTGCCGTCGGTTGGGCCCTCACTTGGCCTCTATCCTGTCAGTGTCGGCATCATCACCATAAGTGCTTCCCGATAGCGCAAGGATTGCGCCGGCCGCGCTGGACCCTGCGTCTGCGCGCCTTTGGAAGTGCCTCACCCACATCTGGGGCCGACGCTCTGCGCCTCATCTGCGCGGGGTTGACCTCACTGGCCGTGCTGTGGCGCGCATCTGCGCCGTCATCATCTACGTCATCGACAACGGTGCTCCCGCTCTCATTGAGAGCGCAAGCGCTCGCCGTTGGCTGCGCCTGAAGCTGCCTGCGCGGTGTGCGGCGCTGAGTTCACGCTCTGCGGAGGCTGGCGTGTCTCCTGTACTGGCACTCGCCTCCGATTGGTGCGCCCCTGCTGCTGCTGCTTGGGAGTGGTGCTGGGCGATACCGCCCGCCCCCCCCCCTTTTTTCATCCTACCTGTGACCGTGACGTGTTGCTGAGCTGCCTTTCTTCTCCTCTTCCTTCGGCCTCACGCAGTCCTGATCTTCGGCGACGACCTTGAGACTTATAAGTGTTTTATTTTAAGTCTATAGAATAGAGATTAGTGCCGACGCCCGGTGCAATAAGTGCAGTGTTTGTGACTTGTGCGTGTTGTGTCGTGCTGCGACGGCTCAAATATGAGCTCGCGAGCCGACGACCCCGGGGAATCCGACCCTGGCCGTCTCCCCAGACAGGCCACTCAATCGCCGCTACCTCATCAATCCTGCGCACGGCCAACCACAGGCGGAGTGGATCCAGGTAAACCTACCGATCTTTACTTCACTACTCCCATTCGTAGAACCGCCACCCGTAACCTTCCTTTCGATCAGCCTCTTAACTCTTCCCCATTCCCAGATTGCCTGTACGAAATCCCGGATTCGGAGTTCGTTCGCGTCGGTAGGGTCGTCCTCAACGATCTAGTCGTGTACGCGCGGGAAATTAAATCCCTAATTAACGAACACAGGAGCCTTACCAAAATCAATAAGGATGCCGCTAACAAGCGCTGTGACGCTATAGTTTCCTTGGGCCTTGCCGCTTACGCCCCCCTCTCCTCGGAGCCTAATCCTACCCCCCCGGACTGTTCAGCTCAACCTGCTCCCGAGGCTGACATCGCTAAGATGTTTGACCTACTAAATCATATGAACGAACAGATACAATCTATCGCAACTACCTCGTCCCTTTTAAGCGCAGGCACTGCTTCTGCTACCACGCGCACCTACTCTTCGGTCGCCTCCTGTGACCCTCCCTCGCCCAAGCGCCAGAAAGTCATACCCCATAAGTCCACGCTAATTGTGGCTCCTCGGAGCGATTCTGATTCCGCTTCATCGACCGAAACGCATGCCATGTGGAAAAACTCCACAACATTCCGCGAGACTAACTTCGCTCCCATCGGGGTCAGGCACATCTCTGGCAAGCGCATAGCAGTCGACTTTCAAAGTGACCAACATAGGCGGGTCGCCTTGGAGAAGGTCCAAGCTAGCGAGTTCCCCATCAGTGCCCACGCCCCGCAAGAGCTGCGACCGATGTTCATCCTCAAGGGGGTCCCTAAGGATATCCCCACTGACCAGTTGGCCGATATCATCACCCATCAAAACGATGCCATCAGAGAGAGTGTGACCGTCCCCTCTGACATTGTGTTTAAATATGTGCGGTCCAACCGCAATCCCCAGCTTTGCAACCCCGTATTTATCACCACCCCTGTCGTCTGGAAAGCCGTGATCGACCTGGTAAAGGTAAATCTCGATCACCAGCGCGTGCACGCCGATAATTACGTCCCTCTCCTCCAATGCACCAAGTGCCTCAACTTTGGCCATACCAAAAAGAGGTGCGTCAGCAAAACGGTCGCGTGCGCGCACTGCGCCTCGAGCGACCACGAACTTAGGGACTGCCCCACCAGGAGCGATCGCGGCGCAACCAAGTGCTTCCACTGCTCCAGGAGCGCCGACGCACGTGCAGGGGCCGGCACGAGCAGCGGGACTCACCCCCACAACCCTCACAGCTACAATCATCGCGGCGATTCGGACAGGTGCCCAAGGGTCCAGCGTATGGCCGACACCATAAAGTCCCGCACTGTCTACGCATGAGCGTCTCGACCACTGCTCCCCCTATGAAACACCTCTCTCCCCCTTTCCCCCCCATTTTACCTTTTTACCTATCAGTCTGACATTCTTACGCATTCTCCGCGGCCCTTTAGCCCCCCCCACCTTGCCCTCTCCGACGAGGTGATTGGCCGTGCGCGAGGGGTTAATTTTCGGAATTAGCACTTCATATTGATGTGCGCTGTGATTATTAATTCATTAATCGTGTGTTAATTATAAGTCTACCTTTACTATATATACACTTCATTGTAAACTTTGTTAATTTCGGAACTAGCACTTTACAGTAATGGGCGCTGTGATTATTAATTAATTGATTTGATCGTGTGTTATTTATAAGTACTTTTACTCTATATATATACTTCATTGTAAACTTTCTACATGTCAATGATTTTGTGTGATTGTATTTGATTATGACCGATCGATCTAGCTTTACCCCTCTCTATGAATATGTATAAAAAAAAAAAAAAAAAAAAAAAAAAAAAAAAAAAAAAAAAAAAAAAAAAAAAAAAAAAAAAACTATAATAATAATTCTCTCGCTAATCGTGTGCGTCTTGATTACCTGATTCATCGCTCTCCATATGTCTACATTTTGTTCTCTCCGTGTGCATTTGTTTATGTGTTGCGGGCGGCGGGGATGTGGGCCCGCGCCCAATTTGACTCTCATCCTGACGATCGTCGTTCGTCGTCTTGGCGTTCGTCGTCTTACCGCGCGTCGTTTCGTCGTTCGTCGTTTCGTCGTTCGTCGTTTCGTCGTTCGTCGTTTCGACGATCGTCGTTTCGTCGTTCGTCGTTTCGTCGTTCGTCGTTTTCGACGATCGTCGTTTCGTCGTTCGTCGTTTCGTCGTTCGTCGTTTCGTCGCTCGTCGCTTCGTCGTTCGTCGTTTCGTCGTTCGTCGTCTCGCCGCGCGCCGGTTGTAACCTTCTTCTGTGGCTATGTCACGGGGCTAAGTGGGCCCGCATCCTCTCCGCCTGAAACACAAGATAATATTTTATTATTTCTATTACACAATTACCTTTGTAAGGGGAAGATATAAAAAAAAAAAAAAAAAAAAAAAAAAAAAAAAAAAAAAAAAAAAAAAAAAAAAAAAAAATTATACAAATACATATGTCCTGATCTGTTGATTTATCTCTCCCCGATTACTTTCTCATTAATGATTAACTTATTGATTACATATCACACCTGCATCGGGCTTTTGCTCTTACTTGTATATTTTGCATTATGTACATGGTCTAGCCAATAATTAATCCTACCCTGTGTTATTTTCTTTTTACCTATTTACTTCTAAGCGTTTTCTACTTACCTCAATTTTACTTTTTACTTTTATACAACTTACATATTATATAAATGTCATTCGCTACCACTTTGTATTATATAATCTTAACTACTATGACGAATTACTCTCGCAAGTTACTATGTCATCATGATTGCCTGTAAGAGAGTTCTTTGGGTACCTTATTTACTTTTTATTTTTACTGTTAATTTCTATACAACTTTTACTTTATGCAAACCTCATCAGTTAATATTTTATGTAACAAAATTCTATAGATTACTGCGAATTGTACTACCGACATCCTTTTATGTTCGCAATCTCTTACCTTCATGTCTAGTGATCTTATATGTTTAACCAATTACTTAAATAAATTCAATCAATTATTGTCTAATCTTGTATACTTTTCATTCTCATAAGCTGTTATGTCATCATTTTATATCATGTAACACCTCACCTATTAATAGCATTAGTTAGTCCACCTTAAATTTTCCACTTATTATTTTTGCTACTTTGTATAATTCTCTTACCTCATCATCCTTTGAATTGTATAATTTCTCACTTATAACAGCATAAGCTGGTCCACTTTTATTTTGTAACTAGCTTCTTTTAGTGCCTAAGTTCCATATGTATCGGGAGTGAGGGGATGTAGGACATAAGCGTCCCCTCCACTCTTTGGTCAAGCTAAATAAATTTAGTCGCCAAAAAAAAAAAAAAAAAAAAAAAAAAAAAAACCTAACCTAACCTAACCTAACCTAACCGAAGGGGGCTCGGATCACCAGTTGGAAAGAATTCTGCGGTAAACAGAACAAAGGTGGGATGTGGGAGGGAATCTATAGGGTGATTCGGCGCACTGCAGATAGAGAAGTAGATATTCCGTTATTGGAAAATGGGAGGGAGTTGGACGCCGTGGAGTCGGCCAACTTACTGGCAAAAACCTTTTATTCAAAGGACCTCATAGAGGAAGACAGCGCGGAGCACAGGCAGGTAAGGCTGAAGGCCGAGGCTGCGAGCGGTGATCCACCTTTTACCAGATATGAGCCCGAGACTACCGCGTTAAGTTTTTGCCCTAAAAAAAAAAAAAAAAAAAAAAAAAAAAAAAAAAAAAAAAAAAAAAAAAAAAGCGCCTGGGTTGGACGGCTTCACGGCGGACATATGCAGTGCGTCGATCGCCCTGGATCCCGAACTATTCTTAATGGTATACAATAAATGTCTGGCCCTTTCGTGCTTCCCTACCTTGTGGAAGAAAGCGGCGATCGTCGTCCTGAGGAAGCCGGGCAGAGAGATGTACACCGATCCAAAATCTTATAGGCCAATAGGCCTATTGCCTATATTTGGAAAAATTCTAGAGAAAATGATGATACAACGGATACGGTGGTACGTCTTACCGCTAGCGAGCCCAAATCAGTACGGATTCGTTCCGCAGAGAGGCACGGAAGACTCCCTCTATGTCCTGGTAAATCACATTAGGCAACAAATTGCAAGTAAGAAAATAGTAATATTGGTTTCCCTGGACATAGAGGGCGCATTTGATAATGCGTGGTGGCCGGCCATCCGATGTGGGCTCGCGGCGACGACCTGCCCGGCAAACCTCAGGAAGATAGTAGATGATTATCTCGGGGATAGGAGAGTGGTGCTAAGGTACGCGGGAGCAGAGTGCGAGAGGGAGACGTCCAAGGGGTGCGTGCAGGGATCTATTGGGGGTCCCACGTTTTGGAACCTGTTACTAGACCCCCTATTAAAACAACTACAGGCTAGGGGAGACTACTGCCAGGCGTTTGCAGATGACGTAGTCCTGGTTTTCTCCGGCGAGGACTCCGTTGGTCTCCAGCGACGGATCGGTGACACACATTGGGCTGTGTTCGGGAGTGGGGCATCAGAAATAAGCTTAACTTTGGGCCACATAAAACGAAAGCCATGCTACTAACGAATAAGATAAAGTATGATGCTCCGCTCCTGAGCATGGGGGGTGTGCGGATCGGTCTGTCGAGGGAGATAAAGATCCTGGGGCTCATTATTGACGAAAAATTAACATTCAATGCACACGTCACATATATCTGCAAAAAAAAAAAAAAAAAAAAAAAAAAAGCGCGAGATATATATAAACAGCTGTCACGAGCCGCCGGGATCAAATGGGGCCTATCGTCGGAGATAGTCAGGACTGTGTACACGGCAGTAGTCGAACCAATAATACTATATGCAGCCCCTGTATGGGCCCCAGCTGCGCACAAATTGGGCGTCCGTAAGCAGTTGAACGAGATACAGAGAAGCATAGCACAAAAGATAGTTAGATCCTATAGGACGGTCTCTCTGAACTCGGCGCTGCTGCTGGCCGGGATCCTTCCCCTGGACTTAAGAGTCCGTGAAGCGGCTCTTTTATATGAGTCCAGGAAAGGGCACTCCCGGCTGGCAGTAGGCGACCGGGTGGTGGAGAGACCGACCGCGTTTGTGGACTTACCTCACCCGTCCGAGTGGAAGGGTATAGGGTATGCCTGCCTGGGGGAGGGTGCAGCGCCTGAAACAGAGGACCAAAACATGTTAGTAATATATACAGATGGGAGTAGAATGGATGGGATGGTCGGCTCGGCGCTGTCCATATGGTGTGGCGCCGAGGAGATTTCGTCCCAGAAATTCAAATTAGACGGCTGCTGCACCGTCTTTCAGGCGGAGCTTTTTGCCCTCTTTAAGGCAACTGAGCGTGCGCTTCTCTGTGCCTCGTCCAGCTGCGTCATCTACAGTGACTCGCGCTTTGCTCTCGAAGCCGTGTTGAACGGGAAATCCCTTCACCCCCTGGCAGTTAACACCAGACAAAACATCACAAGATACTTAAACCAGCAAAAATCATTAAGATTTTTCTGGGTTAAAGCACATGTGGGGGTGGAGGGAAACGAAAGGGCGGATAAGTTAGCCAAAGAAGCCGCCCACAAGAAAACAAAGCCGGTTTATGATGAGTGTCCGGTTTCATTCGTCAAGCGGCAAATTAGAATGCTGACGCTTGGCGAATGGAGCCGGAGATATGAAAGTGAAGAAACGGCTGGCACAACAAAAGTATTTTTCCCTGAGGTTATAGGGGCATACTCTGTAGTGAGAAAGATTGACCTGGACCCCATACTAGTACAGATTTTCACGGGGCACGGCGGGTTTTCCCAGTACCTACATAGATTCAGGTGTAGGGACAGCCCGTCGTGCGAATGTGATCCGAGTGAGGAGGAAGGGGTCGTTCACATTATTGTGGATTGTCCCATCTTTCTTAAAGAAAGAACGGATCTGGAGATAGAGTTGGGAATTAAAATAGATAAAGATAAGATAAAGGAAATAATAGGAAGTAAAGAGAATAGGAAAATATTTCTAGAATATTGCAAACACATTGTAAGTAAAGTAATAAGTAAAAATAGAACAAAAATGTAAGTAAGAGAGGAAGAAAAAGGCATATCATGTAAATAGGAAAGAGAAATGTAAATAAAGATAAGTTATAATGAAAAATTAAAGAATGGAAAATAAAACTATATTAAGTAAATGTGATATAAGTAAGGAAATTGTAAAATAGATTTAAGATGGTGACGAATTATATTAAATAAGGAACAAATGTAGACAAAATAACTGTGATATAAGAAAGATTGAAAATTGTAAAAATATAAATAAAACTAGAAATAGAACTGTAATATAGTTGTAAGTAAAATTGTAAAGTGGATCAAATAAAACAAAAATGGGTTTGCATAGATTAAGAAATCAAAATAGGAAGACAAAATGAGTGAAAGGAGAATGTACCCTTGAGGGAAGCATGACAAAGAGGCCTACAGTGGAAGAGGAATAAATAACAGACAGACAAAGACCCTTACCCAAACCATGTAAAGGGAAGCAGCTATTTAAAAAAAAAAAAAAAAAATTAAAAAAAAAAAAAAAAAAAATTTTTTTTTTATAATTTTTATTTTTTTTTTTTGCGTCAGGAAATACTTTATGCATTCCGTCCTGCCATGGGGGATGGCAGGGGGATATGTGGGACTCCACGGCTGTGAGGTGCAATGCCGGGCTACCCACTAAAACCTGACGGTGTTCCTCGAGAGCCTTTGTACCGGGGCCACGGGTGTGCGACTAGCATTCTTCCGCGACCCCGGCGGGCAACGGCCGGCGCTCAGCCGCCGGCCTCGTCTCGTTTAGGGTGGGAGGGCAGAACTCCCACCCATAATGTCGTGAGAGGCGCGCGGGAACACCGCGCGCGCCATCTCGAGGCTATCTAAGGAGTGACCCTCCCCCGAGAGTCACTCCAAGCCTCTATGTGGGCACTCCGACGTGCTGCGGAGTATACCCTCGCCAGTAGGCGATAACACATCCTGCATCAGTGAGCATGACCTCTTCTCCAGCGTGTATCGAGGCTATAGGAGCGGCCGATGTACCTGCTGTGACCCTTCTTTTGCCTGCTGGTTTTTTCTCCGTGCAGGCTTTTCCCCCCAAGATGTGGTTCGCCGCCTTTTTGGCGGCGGCGCACAGCGTGCAATGCGGAGCAGCATTGCACCTCCCGGCCTTGTGGCCGTCTTTACCGCAGCGAAAACACAGTTCACTGCGGTCCACCTCCGACGAACAGTTCTGCCTCACATGCCCAACCTGTAGGCACTTGTAGCAGCGAAGGGGTCTCGGCTCCAGGAGCGACACGCTTGCCGAGACCCAGCCCACTAACAACCTGGTCCCCACCAGTTTCTTGGCCGCCACCGCAGGGCAGCGAACCCACGCTGATCCTAAACCCGAGGGGGTGCGCCGAATCTCGCCGACTTTGATCTGGTCGATGGTACAACTCCCGTCCCTCACTATGGCAGCGGACAATTCGCCAGCCGTTACGGAATCATCCAGGCCGGATATACGGAGCTCAGCAGACTTAACCGGCCTGGAGATCCGAACCACATTCGGGCTCAAGTGCTCCCGCAGTTTTGCAGCGAGTGCATCGGCCTTCTCCCCGCTGGTAAGGCCAGGAAGCTCCAGAATACTGGCGCCAGTAGCGGCCTTTCTGAATCTCATGTCGGAGATCCCGAGCGCACCAAGGTCGATTTTGCTACGCGCCTCGGTTAGCACAGTCGCATATGTTATTCCCTCCTGTGTCGCCTCTGGTTGCAATGTAAGGACCACTGCCGACGACTTTGGCACACGTGGCCTTGGCTTCCTACTCTTCTTTTTACCCCGCCTTGTCATGACACCGCCCTTAGAGGCGACGTTTTGGGGAGGGTTGGACGTCCCCGCGGGATTGCTTCTCTTTTGGCCCTTTCGGGCGACTGCACTGTATGCCTCTTCCATAGAGGCAGGTACCGGAGGCAGCGGGCGGGGCTGTGGGGACGCCTTCACCCCAGACAACGCCGACACCTGTCTACTCTTCTTCCCCTTTTTGTCTCCCCCCTTGCCAACGCTGGACACCGCAGTTGCAACGCTGGACATGTTTTCTTCCGAGGCTTGCAGCTGGGCACGAACGGGCGCCGCTGCACTTACTCCGCCACTCACCGATGCTGGGAGGAAGCGCTTCTCTGGGAGTAGTCTGCCCTCCAGCGCATCAAACCTTGCGTTGACCATGTCTCCAACTTGCAACATGATGGACCTGGCCATATCTTCTTGTATCGAGGCTGTAGAATCTGCCGGAGGCGGCCGTGGTTGGGTCGCCAGCTTTTCCACAATTTCCTTGAGCTCCGCGAGTTGTTTGCGGAGCTCACTTATCTCCCCTCGCAGACAGGCATTCTCCTTTTGGAGTTTCACATTCTCCTCGGAATTGGTTCTTGCCGCAAGGGTTTCCGTAACCTCTTTGATGCTGGCCGCCGCCTCTTTCAACGCCCGTACGAACGAGCCCTTCAAATTCTTTGATTTGGTGGCCACCTTTTCGATGGCGGCCACGCTCGCCATTGCCAACTTTTGCAGTCCATCTGCAGTATCCATATCTGGACTCGGTTGCTGACTCGCCAACGGGTCTCTGTGTCTGTCCGCAGACGCAGACGACGACCAGCCAGACAGCTCACTGGAAGTAGACCGGGTCAGCCTCTTTAGCCGAAGCTCCTGAGACATTTCATCGATCTCTTTCTCCACTTGATGTTGCAGCGCCTCTCTCTGCGTCTGCAACCACTCGCGCTTCGCCTGTGACAGACCGACATATTCGCCGGTCGTAGGAGGCCGGCCTCTCCCTCTCCTTGTGGGAATTTTCCCCGCAGAAGACGGTTCAGTGGCAGGACCTGCCTCTCTCTCCCTCGACTTTGACCTCGATCGTGACCGACTCCTTGTTTTTTCTTCTGTTGGACGAACGCGCCTTCTCAATGCCTTGGTCGCACTTCCGTCGTCCGACCAAGCTGTTGGGACGCTTAAATCCGATGCGTCGGACAAGTCATCCTCATCCACCTCCTCACTCCTCCTCTTATCTTTCCCCCCCGTTCCCCGAAAGTTAAGTTTAAAATATTCCATTGTGAATCCCACGAGTGGGGCCGATTTATGTGACCACCCCCGGGTGACGCCCATTCCGGGGGCTAGGGTATATACTGTGGAGGTCCCCAGGTATCCACAGGTTTTAAGCGTGTTTTCTCACGGGTTTGTTTCAAGTTTTCCTTCTCTTAGGCCGGCCAATTAAGGCAGGCCGTTCGTCGGTCCGCGCAGCCACGACGTACCCCCTTAGCACCGACACGGGGGTCGTTGAAGTGACTGCGCGGGGTCCCGGGGAGGGCGGCTGGTGCTGGCCCGCCCCCCAGGCGAAACCCGGCGACAGGGTTAGTGCCGCCGGGCACGCCACCACCTAGACTCCCTGCCCCCCGCAGAGGACAGAGAAACCACAATGCGCAAAAGCGCAAAAAACACACAACCGAGGACGCAATAGCGCCCCCCAACACCTCTCCGCGCAATAGCGCCAGGCACCCTACCCCTCCAAAAGAGAGAGGCAGGTGCATCCCCTCCCCCCCCGTCCGGGCCGGACCCTTTCGGCACTGCAGCCTCATCGGCCCCGACCCGGTACTGAGGGCGCCGCCTAAGCACCACCCTCAGGAGTGTTTATCGACTCTCCAGTCTAGATCCGCAGTGTTCAGTGCAAACGAGGCCACCTCGAGAAGGATGTGGACATGAAGTCCACGCACTGCGGTCTTGGGGTGGCAGGCTAAGGCTCCACTTAATGGGAGCTGTAAGCGCCTGTTGGTCCACCCCCTGTGGCGGGTCACCCCCACCACTCGGCCCCAACCTAACCTTTTTTTTTTTTTTTTTTTTTGCGTCAGGAAATGCTTTATGCATTCCGTCCTGCCATGGGGGATGGCAGGGGGATATGTGGGACTCCACGGCTGATAGGTGCAAGGCCGGGCTTCCCACTAAAACCTGACGGTGTTCTTCGAGAGCCTTAATGCCGGGGCAACGGGAGCGCGTTAGCATTCCTCCGCGGCCCCGGCGGGCAACGGCCGGCGCTAAGCCGCCAGCCTCGTCTCGTTTTGGGTGGGAGGGCAGAACTCCCACCCTAAGTGCTTGAGAGGCGCGCGGGAACACCGCGCGCGCCATCTCGAGGCTATCTGAGAGATGGCACTCCCCCGAATGCCACCCCAAGCCTCAGTGGGCTCTCCGCCGCTCCTATCGGCGGCGGAGGAATCGCACGCCAGAGGCGTTGGTCACTAGGGGGAGGCCACTAATCCGTGGCCATCCCCTCTACACCCGGCCTGGCAGGAGCCACACGGGTGGCAGCAGAAGCCACCCTTTCGCCCTTTGTGGGCTTGGCCCCTGCACATGCCTTCCCCCCCGTTATGTGTCCGGCCGGCAGACCGCTCGCAGCGCACAACGTGCAGTTGGGCGCCGCATTGCAGCCGCCGGCCTTGTGACCCTCTCGACCGCAGCGGTAGCACTGTCCGCTGCGGTCCACCTCCGACGTGCAGGAGACCCGCACGTGCCCGATCTTGAGGCACCTATAGCACCTCAAGGGCCTCGGCTCGAGGAGCTGCACCCCGGCCGAGACCCAGCCGACCAACAGTCGGGCACCCGCCACCATCTTCGCAGCCTCCACTGGGCAGCGGACCCAGGCTGCCCCGAGTCCCGAAGGGGCGCGGCGGATCTCTCCCACTTTTAGTGCCTCGACGGCACAGTTTCCGGCTTTTGCGACGGCTGCGGCAACATCCGCAGCCGTCGCCGAGTCATCCAGACCCGATACGCGCAGTTCTGCGCACTTCGTGGGCCTGGAGACTCGAACGATCTCAGAGCTTAAATTCTCCCTCAACTTGGTCGCAAGGGAGTCGGCCTTCTCGCGACCAGTGGCGCCCGGTATCTCAAGAATCCCAGCTCCAGTCGCCGCCTTCCTGTAGGTCATCTCGGTGATACCCAGCTGGCTGAGGTCGATTTTTGTTTTCGCCTCCGTCAAAACGGAGGCATACGTCGCCCCCCTACTCACCGCCTCCGGCAGAAGCGTCAAAACCACGGCAGCAGTCCGCGGAGTTCGGAGCTTCGGCTTCCTTTTCTTGGGCTTGGCCTTGGGCTTTTTGCCCTTGGCCTGGTCCTCTTTGGGCGGGGGCTGAGAGGTCCCCCCCCGGAGTCTTCTTCTTGCCCCTTCGGGCAACTACGTTATACGCCTCCTCCATGGAGGCCGGTGCCGGAGGCAGCGGACGGGACACAGATGGTGCCCCCGCCCCAGACGACGCCGGAACACTTTTTTTCCCTTTCCCCCCCCCCCCTTTCCCTTCTCAACAACGCCGGACACCGCTGGCACGACGCTGGACTTTCCGCAGGGAGCTCCTGCCAGAGATGGCGGACGGAACCGCTTTTCTGGCAGCAACCGATCCTCTAATGCCTCGAATCGGGCATTCACCATGGCGCCCACCTGCGCGACGATAGCTCGCGTCAGTTCCTCCTGTGTGGGCGCCACGGGATCCCTCGCTGCCGCAACCGAAGACGGTCCGGGGCGGTTCATAAACTCAAACATTTCTGATTTGAGTTCCGCCATCTGAGAGCGAAGCTCCTCTAATTCCGAACGTAGGCGCTTGTTCTCATCCTGCAAGCGCCTGGTCTCCTCAGTTGAGGATCGAGAACTGAGATCCTCGAATATCGTCTCTATTGAGGCGACGGCCTCCTTGAGGGCCTTTATGTAAGGCCCTTTCAAGTTTTTAGAGGTCTTGGCCACCTTCTCGATGGCGGCCAAGTCCCTCGTCAACGCCGTTTTCAGATCCGCGGCCGAGTCGGCCCGGCCCTTCTCTGCTCCGTCAGTCGACAGCGGCTGCTTGGAGCGTGTTGCCCTGGAACATTTTTGGAACATTTTTGAACATAACATTTTTGGAGACAAAGTTTCGCACGTTTGAGATGGTGAATCCTACAACTATTAAAGAAAAAACAATTATTAAGCCAAGGTCATTCCATACTACATCTATTGAAGCGAAAAATGGAAATAATGTACTTACATCATCGATAAAAACATGCATTATGTGTAAGGAAGATCATACTTTATGCCATTGTAAAAACTTTTGCAAACTGCAGCCGATGGAGCGAAGCGAATTTATAAAAAAAAATCGACTGCGTTTTAATTGTCTAACATCAGAACATTAATTTAAGAGATGTCGGGTTTCAATGTCCTGCCGCATCTGCAAACGCCGTCATCACACATTATTGCATTATAACAACTATGACGGGAAGGTTTTGGACAATGTAAAAACACATCATAGTCAAGTCGAAGAAAAATCAAATTTAGAACCGGAGAGTGAACCTGAGGTCGTAATATCGACGCATTTCACGTCAAAGAAATCTACAGCCTTGCTGGCAACAGCGCAGGTTTTTGTGAAGGATAATAAAGGACATAGTACAATATTGCGCGCCTTAATTGATCAAGGTTCTCAAGCAAATTTTATTAGCGAGCGTGCAGTACAAATATTAAAAACTGAAAGAGTACCCATCCGAGGAACTATTAGTGGAGTCGGGTGTACACAAACAACAGTCAAGCACGCAGTTCAAGTTGAGCTCAATTCAAGCTGTGATAACGACTTCAAGCTTTCTATAGAAGCTTATGTAATGCCTACAAAATTAACATCACAACTACCGTCACAAACAATTACGAATGCAATGCACGCCTGGCCGCACCTACAAGGACTCATCCTGGCTGACCCAAGTTTTAATTCACCAGGGCGAATAGACATGCTGCTAGGTGTAGAAGTTTGTGCTCAAATACTGAAAGCTGAAATTCGCAAAGGTCCGCCTGGCTCTCCAAGCGCTCAAAAAACAAGCTTTGGTTAGATCTTATTTGGAAATATACAAACATATACTTCAGAGAAATCTATAATTGTAATGCATCACCAATTTGAATTGGATGATATGCTAAAGATCCTGTGGGAAGTAGATACAGATACAAAAAGAAAACATACCAAAGATGAGGAACATTGTGAAAGGTTATATAGAGAAACATGCACTAGAGATGAAGAAGGACGATATATAGTCAAATTGCCTTTTAAAGTAGAAAAACCTAAGTCAGGGGAAGGTAATACAAAAGTAGAAGCTATGAGAAGATTACTGCAGCTAGAAAGACGATTAAACAGGAACGAGAATTTACGAAAACAATATACGAAGGCAATAAATGAATATTATGAAATGAAACATATGGAAGAGGTGCCAAGGGTTGAGTTAGAAAATCCAGCCGTCTATTTGCCACATCACGCAGTGCTTAAAGCAGACAGCGAGACTACAAAAGTTAGACCAGTATTCGACGCTTCGCACAAGGGCACAAATGGTGTATCGCTTAATGACGAATTGCTAGTAAGGCCTCAATTGCAAGAAGACATGAGATCATTAGTCATGCGATGGCGTCTAAGAGAGGTCGCATTCACAGCCGATATACAAAAGATGTATCGCCAAGTACTGATTAAAAAGGTAGATACAGATTACCAACGAATTCTTTGGCGTAACAATATAAATGAACCAGTCAAAGAATACCGACTTCTACGTGTTACATTTGGAACTGCGAGCGCACCATTTCTGGCCGTCAGAACGCTTCACCAAATAGCTGATGACGAGGGGATCAATCATCCGACCGCAGCTGAAACTATTAAGCAAGATTTTTATATGGATGATCTCATGTCAGGACAAGACACAGTTGAGGAGGCAGTTGAGGTGGCTAAGAACATTAATACAATTTTAAAAAGAGGAGGTTTTAGTTTACAAAAATGGACATCGAATAATGTTAACTTCCTGAAAAAATTTAATCCAGATGAACTCAGCTCTCTCGTAAATATAAATATCAAGCTGGATGGTTTAATTAAAACACTGGGTTTATCATGGAACATGGGACAAGATATACTAGAATACCACCTGAAATTACCAGACGTACCTGATGTCTTCACAAAAAGGAAAATATTGGCTGAAGTTCAACGCCTGTTTGATCCGCTTGGTTGGTTAGCACCTGCTCTAGTACCTGCAAAAATAATGATACAAAAATTTTGGTTACAGAGAATTTCGTGGGATGAAGAGGTTGACTCTGAAATTAAAAGAGAATGGCTGGAAATAAGACAGGGTCTGGAAGATATGAAGGACATAAAGATAAATAGATGGCTACAGACTACACAACAAAATATGAAAGATATCAGCATCCATGGATACTGCGATGCATCGACTAAAGCTTATGGAGCTGTTGCTTACCTCCGAGTCCAGACAGACAACGGTGAGTATATGACCCACATCGCTGCCAGAACCAAGATAGTTCCTATTAAGTCCTTGTCTCTTCCGCGTCTAGAGCTGTGCGGTGCTGTCCTCCTTTCCAAGCTCCTGAAACAAATTAGTGAAGCAATGCGTATCTCATCAAGTCAAATATTTTGCTGGACTGATTCCACTATAGTGTTGTCTTGGCTCCAAGGAGATCCGAATAGATGGCAGACATTTGTTCGAAACCGAGTAATTATGATACTTGACAATATTGGCAATAAATGGTATCACATACAGTCACGACATAATCCCGCAGATGTTGCGTCAAGAGGGCTTCTAGCAACTGAACTGAAGAACTGCTACTTGTGGTGGCACGGCCCCAAACATCTGAAACAAAAAGAAATATACATGGACAGATTAGTCGAAGAACATATAGAATTAGAAAAAGGGAATACATACCTGAACATAACAGAAGAAAAAGAGAATGTTTCATTTAGTAAAAGATTTGAAGATTTTGTAAATTTGACCGAATTACTAAAGTCAATTACTTATGCAAAAAGATTTTTAAAATGTAGGGTGACAGAAAATATAAACATAGATTTGAATATTACTACACAGGAAATAGAAGACTCATTAAAAACATGCATAAAAATCATACAAAGAGAAACATTCCAGGATGAAATTGAAGATTTAAAGGAAAGAAATAGAGTGAAAAGAAAAAGTAACTTGAAAACTCTCAATCCATATTTAGATACTGAAAACATTCTCAGGGTGGGCGGAAGAATAAAACATTCAGATTTAGATCACGATCAAAAACACCCTATAATATTAGATAGCAAAAACCCACTTACCTTGTTACTGGTTGCCGACGCCCACCAAAGGACTCTTCACGGGGGAGTACAGCTGATGCTAAATTATCTGAGATCTAAATATTGGATAATAAAAGTTAAAGGTTTAGTAAAAACATACTTACGCAAATGCTTCGTATGTGCAAGAATAAGCGCTAAGACTCGTACACAATTGATGGGTGAATTACCAAAAGTAAGAGTAACCCCTGCCCGTCCATTTCTGCACAGCGGCGTAGATTTTGCAGGTCCATACAATATCTTGATGTCTAGAGGCAGAGGTGCAAAGACAAGTAAATCCTATATTGCCATATTCATCTGCATGGCAACAAAGGCAATCCACCTAGAGCTCGTGGGAGACTTGACCACGGAGGCTTTTATAGGAGCTTTTCGAAGATTCGTTGCACGTAGAGGCAGATGCTGCCACTTATGGAGTGATCATTACTTTTTACAGCTTTCAAAGGGGCAAACCTGGAATTTGAAGGTAAAATAGCAGATATACTCGTGTCTGATGGCACTCAGTGGCATTTCATTCCTGCATATAGCCCAAATTTCGGAGGTCTATGGGAAACCGGGGTGAAATCTATGAAATTTCACTTAAAACGAATCTTGACAACACATTTGACATTTGAGGAAATGAACACCTTACTATGTCAAGTTGAAGCGTGTCTCAATTCTCGCCCTCTGTGTCCAGTTGATGATTCAGACGTAGATAATTTGAATGTCCTTACACCTGGACACTTCCTTATTGGGGAAGCACCAGTCTCCATTCCGTCGCCAAGCCTGAGAAACGTGTCCCTGAGTAATTTGTCCCGCTAGCAATTCACACAAAAATTACTGTCTACATTTTGGGAACGCTGGCAACAAGAATATCTTGTCAGACTACAACAAAGACCAAAATGGTTGCACAAATAAGGGGAATTTGTTATAGGCCAGATAGTGCTCATACAGACCGAAGGTTTACCACCCGGTAAACCTTCGGAAACCCGGAATTTGGGACGTATAGTCAACAAACAGCCTGGACCGGATGGAGTTACCAGAGTATATAGCGTCAAATGTGGTGATAATATTATTAAAAGAACTATTTCAAAATTATGTGCTATGCCTGTGGACTCCTCTTTATCAGATTGATTATTTTGTTTATATTCAAATTTATTAACTAAAAGCAAGTAGTCTATTGATGAAATTAAAATTTTTTCAATTTGAGTTTAAAATTGCATAATAATAATAAATTTTGTAATTTAATTAATTTAAATAATTCATTTAATAATGATATTTGTTATTAGCAATGTTATTAATAATAATTTATTCAAATTTACAATCATATTTGTAATCACTGACTCTCAGTTATTTTAAAGAAAATAATTCTGTTGTAGTTTTATACATTAATATGATATCTATGTAATTTATAAAAGGTCTATTGCCCTTTTGGTGGGCGGTATGTTGTGTTGTGTGTGTATCTATTGTCTATTCTTTTTATTTGTTTGCATGATACTCTGTACTCAGTTCAAAATAAAATTCCATCGGTAAAGACGTGTCGTTTTAATAGAGAATCAGTACAAATAGAAGTAGACCTTATGCGCTACAACAGAAGATCTATCTAAACTCCAGAAGCAGTTAACAAATTAATATCCTTTTCCAGATTACATTACTTCTAATTAATTATTTTTATTTAATTAATTTTCTATACCTATATTGTACATTTCTATGTAATACTAAATTTGTTAATAATCAATATGGTGCGTTATTAACATCGCCACTCTCTGTAACGCTCACTGCTCTGTCACTCTTCGAACAGACTTCTTTACTGCAGTTGCCCATGTATGTATCTCGATGTACCGACAACAATAGATTAAAGCGAATAATATTTATTTTTGTGGACAGGATCGTACTGTACTCGTACAGCCGTAACTATTCCTGTTTATTATTTCATTTCCAATATATGTTATATATTTTAGACTGTATAATAAGTAACTATGTAAATGTTATAATTATAAATGATCCGAGCATCGTATTACGCGCTGCGTGCTGCGATCTTTTCTATGTATTATGTAATTTATTTTTGTGTGTCGGTGCATTTGATTTACATAAAATGATATATATATATATTATTATACTCGCTTGAGTACATAATATGTTTCATGAACATTGTGACAGAGGACACTGGAGCATATACTGCCAAAATAAAAATTCTCGTCAACCCCATCTTGAGTCGAGTCTGGGATTTACAGATCTAAGTATACTCAGTCATACAATTAACCAAACGAGAGCCCACTAAAACGCCTACCTCTTGGCATCAGCTGGTTTTCTTGTGGTACAAAAGCTGACCAAAAGCCGATACATTCTCCGAGCAAGTCGGCAATCTCACTGCCTTTCTGTTTGGTTTCACTCAAACATTACACATCCAATCTTCTTTCTTCCATAATATCAATCACTTCATTCATCTTCTCTTCAATCCCACCTCTCACATTCCACGCAGCTATTCAGCAGCGCTACGCAGCAGCTGCACTCCTTCCTCCATTTCCCGCCGTTAGGTGCACAGCGTGTTTGGTGACGGTCCCCAACGCCGAACTACACACGAGCGGGGACAAACCGGTGTACGTCGCTTTCGGGGGATGCCCTAAATCTATCGCAATTGTTGTCCTGCATGGTATGCACCAGAGAGGAATTGCAGCCCTTAAAAGGGCTTCCAGGGGTCGCGACGAGCACGTTTTCTCAGTTGAATCTCTATATCTTCTCTTTTCTATATTCTTCTTTTTATGTAATATTAATTTTTATAACATACCATAACATAACATATAACATAAATATCTTCACGCTGTATCCCCAACGGGATAGTCAGAGAGGACAGAGCGCCAGGAGTAGCGGTCCTTACACACCTCTTTCGCTTCCTCAAATCTCATCATTCTCCTCACACATTTTCGCCTAGGTATGCGAGTGCTTTTGACATTTCTGTCTGCTAACACTCTGGCTATTTGATCTTCATAAGTCAGCCTTGGTCTTCCTTGCCTTCTTTTACCACTCACTTTCGCTCTGTATATTTTCTTCGTCAGTCTTTCATCACTCATTCTTTCCATGTGCCCGAACCATCTAAGCATTCCTTTCTTCATTTTTACAATAACACTGTTGTGCAACCCTGTCATACTGCGTATCTCATCATTGCTTATCCTGTCAGCAAGCGTGACACCGCACATATTTATGAGAGACCGCATCTCCACAGCATTTAACATACTTTCACTCGATTTTGGGCATATCCAGACCTCACTACCGTACAACAAAGTTGGCACCAACACCGCATTGTGGATGGCTATTTTAGCAGTGTTAGATATATTCACACTACCCACTAATGCAAACAGAGCACCGTTCACTTTATTGCCAGCTGCTACCCGTCTCTCCACATCCAACTCACATCTTCCATCCCTCGAAAACGCACTCCCCAGGTACACAATTTCATTCACCTGTTCTAGACATTTTCCATTTACATAAATCATACATTTCGTTTGTACCGCTTCTCTTTCAAACACCAGAACCTTAGTTTTGTTCACATTCATTTTCAATCCTTTTACTTCACAATCTTCTTTCATGCACGTGACTAGTGTCTGCAACTCTGCTTCTGATGGTGCTATTAGCACAGCATCGTCAGCGTACAATAGGCAGTTTACCACTGTGTCACCACATCCCATACCACTCATATTACCTTTCAATCTCTGGAGGCAACTGTCCAAATACAGCACGAGTAGCCAGGCAGACATCATGCAGCCCTGTCTGACACCAGAACAGACTTCAAACCAGGGCGACATGTCACCGTCTATCCTTAAACAGGCTCTGTGGTCTCTATATAATGACCTCACAGCCTGCAGTAAGGAGCCCTCCACGCCATATTCAGGCAGAAGACTCCACAATTTCTTCCGCACTACTCTATCGAATGCTTTCTCTAGATCCACGAAAGCGCAGAAAACTTTCCGACCTAAAGCCAGAAACCTTCCCACGATAACGCGGAGCGAGAAAATCTGATCCATACAACCCCTACCGTTCCTGAATCCACCTTGCGCCTCCCACAATTATCTTTCTGAAACGCCTTTCATACGTTCAGTCAATACTTTAGTATAGACTTTACTCGCTAAGCTGACCAAGCTGATGGCCCTATAGCACGCACAGTCTAGGTAGGAACCTTTCCCTTTATATAGAGGTACTATGACTGCCGTGCGCCAGTCCTCTGGAACCTCCCCCTTCTGCCAACAAAGGTTGCAGAGTGCACAGAAGGCATCCCAGACCCTAGGACCACCATACTTGATCATCTCAGCAGTCACCTCAGCAATTCCCGCAGCCTTTCCACATTTCAAACTTCTTATCACTTTCTCAATCTCTTTCATACTAATGGCATCCTCCAGTCCCTGGCACGAGTGTGGCAATTCATTAGAATCGCTCTCAGTATCAGAGACGGAGTCGCCACTCTCATACAGTTCTCCATAGTATTCACTCCATCGCTGCACAACATTCTTTTTATTTGTAATCAGGTTGTTTTCTTTCGAACGCACTTTATTCATTCTGCAAGGTGCCGGACCACTTCGGTACTTACGTACTTCTTTCCAAAATAATTTGGAATTTTCCTAGAAGTTGTCCGACATCTTGTTTTCATCTAACACCCTACACCTTTCACGCTTCTCTTTCACTAGTGCCTTCGTTTCTGCTTTCTGCAGCTTATACCTGTCTTTCATCAAATTTTTCATACCACAGTCATTAGTAGCAAGGTAGTCTCGCCATGCTTTCTTTTTCTTATACACAGCCACTTTCACCTCATCATCCTACCACACATCACGCTTTTTGCCGTTCCCAATCTTATTCATTCCACACACTTCTTTCGCAGCCTCAATCATACTATCTCTAAGGTTCTGCCAGCATTCTTCAACATCCTCGCTCATTACTTTCAATCTATCATCAAGCTTACTGGATAATACCCTTTCATATTCGTTCCTGGTGGTCGCATCCTGCAGTTTTCAGCTTTTAATGCGGCTAACAGCTGCAGGTTTGGACACTACGCGATGTCGCCATGCTGCGAACAGACCCCTTATTCTGGTTATCACCAGAAAGTGGTCCGTCCCAAGATCGGCTCCTCTATACGCTCTTGTGTCCATTAGCTGCTTCTTAAGTCTGCTAAGTCTGCTATCCACCAGGAATAAATCAATCATACTTCTCGCACCCTTTCTTTCCCACGTGTACTGATGGATCCTCTTGTGCCCAAACATGGTATTAGCCACAAAAAGATCCTTTTCCATACGCAGTCCTAACACAATCTTACCAGCATTATTCACTCTCTTATTTCCATATTTGCCTAGGACAGACTCAAATCCTGTTCGAGCTGTCCCGACCCATCCATTCATGTCTCCACACACAACAATTCTTTCGTTCTCTTCAACCGTCGCTAGAACTTCTCTAACATTCTCCTAGAACTGCTCTAGTTCAGCCAAACCGACAGAGGACACTGGGGCATATACTGCCAAAACAAAAATTCTTGTCAACCCAATCTTGAGGCGTACCCGGAGCAGTCTGGGATTTACACATTCATACTCAGTCATACAATTAACCATACGAGAGGATAGTAAAACGCCTACCCCTTGGCATCCCCTATCTCCTTGTGGTACCCCTGACCACAAAGCGATGCCTCCTCCGGGCAAGTCGGCAAGTTCACTGCCGCCTCGCTTGGTTTCACTCAAACATAGCACATCCAATCTTTTCTCTTCCATAATATCAATCACTTCATTCATCTTGTCCTCAATCCCACCTCTCACATTCCACGCAGCTACTCTGCACTCTTTCCTCCACTTCCCGCCGCTAGGTGCACAGCGTGTTGGGTGACGGTCCTCAACGTTATCGAACTGCACTCTGCACACACCAGCGGGGACAGACCGGTGTACGTCGTTTTCGGGGGACGCCCTAACATTATCATTGGCCATGTCCCGCATGGTATGCTAATTTTTATAACTAACTATGGTAAATGGATATTTGTTGCTGGTAGATACCAGCACATTTTCAAAGTAGTCTAGTTCAGTGTAGACTTTTGTGATTTTATTTTTTATATTGCTTTTAATTGAAAAGTGTGGGAACTGTAAAAAAACAACTCTTTTTTTAGGTTCGATAGCAACAGTTTTATTATAAAAACATACTTTTTTGTTCAGCTTTTACAACCTTGTTTATAAAAAAAAAATCCGTTCATAAAATCGCAACATTCGATGGTGAACGTAGCATAACATTCAAAATTACACTCTGACATTATATTTACAAAATTACATATTTACAAAAAATTTGATATCACTCATACGTAAATAATAAATTAGTAGCGATAAATATTCAGTCACGATGCGGCTTGTCGGATCACTCGGCGAAATTAAAATATTTTACTCCATCTCTATCGATAAGTGCATAAAAATACGTATTCATCACTCGAGCGTTACTTTCACTCCACAATTATCGCTGTGACGACACACACGCGCGGGTGGCCCGTTCGCTGCACACTGTCTAAGGATTGTAGTTGTAGTGTAGAGTAGTGCTGTGCGGTGCCACAGTCGGTCACACGGTCACACGGTCACACGAGCACAGTGAGCCGCTCGGGCGGCGGGTGGCGCGCGGACGGCGGCGCGGGCGGCGGCAGCGCGCGCTTGGTGAGCTCCTTGTCGCGTGGCGGCGTGTTGTTGCGCGCGTCCGCGTTCTGCGCCTTGTACAGCGTGTGCGCGCGCGGCAGCTCCTCGCCGCCCGCCGGCGCCTCCTCGCGCAGCGGGTTGGCGTACCGCCGCAGGTTCTCCTCGTTCTGCAGGTTGTTGGACTTCTCCTCGTCGCAGCGGCGCGAGCGCTCCGCGGCGGCGGCGCGGCGGCGGCGCAGCAGCGCGTAGGCGCCGCCCGCCGCCGCCAGCAGCAGCACGGGCGCCGCCGCCGCCGCGGCCAGCGCCACCGCGCCCGGCCCGCCCGGCCCGCCCGCGCCCGCGGCCCCGCCCGCGCCGGCCGCCGGCACCGCCACCGCGTGCGCCACGCGCAGCCGCAGCGCCGCGCCCAGCAGCGCGTGCCGCGCCAGCCGCCGCCGCGCCACCAGCTCGCCGAGCGCGCGCAGCGCCGCCGCCAGCGCACCCTCGCCTTCGTCGTCGTCGCCCGCCCACTGTGGATGAGAGCGAGCCGCGTGTGGCGTGTTAGCCACGCGCCGTCACGGAAGCTCCGCTCGAGCTCGGAACACCGAGGACGCGGGCGGTACTCACCAGCGCCAGGTCGAGCGCATCGTCGTCGTCGGGCGCGAGGTCGCACAGTAGCACGAGGGGCGGGGGCGGAGGCGCGGGGCGCGCGCGCGCGGCGGCCAGCAGCGCGGCGGCCAGCGCGCGGCGCAGCGCCAGGCAGGCGCGCTCCACGTGCGCGCCACGCGCCAGCCGCTCGCGCGCCAGCTGCAGCGCGGCGCGCGCGCAGCCCGGAGGCGCGGGGCCGCGTGCGCCGGGCCAGCAGGCGGCGGGGGCGGGCAGCGCGGGCGGCTCCACGCGCCGCCCGTTCACGCGCCGACACTCGCCCAGCGGCGCGCAGCTCGGCCGCAGGCACAGCACCGGCGCCGCGGGCACGCACACCTGCACATCGCCAAATGTATTATTAACGTATTGCGATGCTGATCAAACGTTGACCGATCACAACCATTTTAGAAGATAACTATACAAAATAACACTTCGGAAATATCCTTCGTACTTTTAAGACAAGAGGGCCGAAACTCAAGATAGCATTTTGCGAGAGTACGAACTATAACGAACACAAACATTTATATATACTTTACAGTCTCTATTAATTAGAAAACAATCGAATTTTTGATGAAAAATCGAATCGCTACTGGCAAGAAACACTACAGGTCGCTAAATAGAATCCAGCACAAATGATATAGCAAGACCAAAACGATAGAACAAAAACTCCCATTGCAAAACGGGATATATATATATTAGTAATTTTATCTATAAATCTCAATATTTAAAATTGATGGATTTCTCTATAAATTTGTTATTTTTCATATAAATCACATCTTCTTTAAAATTAATGATCTTTGCTACAAAAAAAAAGGTAAACTTCAAAATTTACAGATTTCACAATAAAATTTTGGTTGCAACCTCAATCACTAAAACTTTAAAGCGGTGTAATGGTGATAATGACTGCTTGAGAGAAAATCGTGAGGACAAATGACTAAGATTTAGATCGTTTCACATTGGGTAAAATTTTGCAATTTTTTTGTAGCTTTATACAAACACGACGATATATTTATAACACTTTTTTGGTTAGGTTAAGTTAGGTCTTTTTACCACAACGCGAGAGCCGAGCGAGCGAAGTGAACGTGCTCCGGCAGCGGCCGGCGAAGCGCCAGATCGAAATCCACTTTATACATGGAGCAGTATTGAAACAGAAGTCTAAAAAGAAAGTCGAACTCGAGAAATGTAATCTCAAAACATCCCTACAACACTCTCTCTCTTGTCACCTTTGGCTGTTGGTATATCTATACATACATAGCAATGTTATATAAGTTATTAGGTGTATTTCCGAGTTATTACCAGGATTACGTAGCGCAATTGCATCAACTACATCAAGGAATATAATACCTCTAACTCCATTTACTGCGCCGGATGTGCCGGCACTGTCAAGATCAAGATGACAGCTTGTCAAGTTTATTTATTTAGTTTATAGAAAATGTTATTTTACATAGCCCAATCTACTATTTTAAATTATTGTTTATTTTTTTTTATTGGCAATAATTATTTTACAGCGTCTTAAAGTTTTTAAATCTAATATCGATTTAATGAAGGAGAACCATTTCATTACACGACATTATATCTTTTATTAGCAATTCATAGCAATTTTGTCTATATGTATTTTCACCATTTTTTTAAGGGCCATTAAATGTAACCCTTAGAAAACAGACGGATCATATTAGGACAGTAAATTGGTACTTATTTATTTAATACCAGGAATTGCCAACAGGTTTTACACCAAAAATAGGAATATGTTACATATAATTACGACTAAACATAATGCAAACTTAAATATATATATGTTTACTTTACAAAAAGTGGATAAATACAACACGAAGTGTATTTATCAATACGATGACGGTTTTTCAAAATTAATCGATACAATAAAAAGAAGGAACAACCTGTCCCAACGCTACTTAACGACTATAATTAAAAAAAGTATGTTTAAAAGTAGCCAAAGAAGAATTAAAATTATCTAGGTATGTAAGACCTAACGAAGATGTTGTACTCACGACACATTCTAGAAAATATACTATAGAAACCCGAATTTATTTTAGATTTTTTTTTACCAGCAACTTAAAATTTGTTACACGATCGTTATTTGTAATACGTGGGGTATTGAAACCAATTTCATAAATCAGTTCCGGAAAATTTAATAAATGTTTAACGATTTTATATAAAAAAATTTGATCACTCATCATCATCATTCATCATCCAACGACGATTTTTTTAAATTTAATTGATCGGCCTACAGGCACACATCTAAAAAAAATTAAAACCCCGTTAAATAGGATGCCAATAAGTACATTAAAAAAAATAAAGATTCATACTGATGAGCAATTTTTTATATCTTTCAAGTGTGTAATCGAAAATGTCTGTTTTCGATTGACGGGAAAAAAATGTTACACATGTTTAGGAACAATAAACTATTATGTTCTAAATTAGTTCTGTATCCCTTCATATAGAAAGTTTTGAAGTTAATCATTCTAATTTGTCGAGAAACAAGAAAACAAACATGTGTCAACAGTTGTCGACAGTCCAATTTATAAGCCTCTTATAATCTTGTATAAAAGCATGTGATTGGCGATTTATCGGCGGTGAATTAGTCTATTTTTAAATTCCTTAATTGTTCTCGATAAGACTGTTAAAAAGAAAAGAAATCTTTTCAAGTACCCCTCCTTCTGTTAATATGGCGTTTATAATAAGAATTTCAAACACTGACGTAATATTTGGAAGTGGAGCAAACTATAGCAAAATAGGTATGCTTTAGTGGAGAGACCACCGAAAACCTTACGATTTTTTGTAAAAACTAGTATGATTTTGGGACAATCTCATCTATATGATTAGTTAGGAGGGAGTTGAGACAATGCCCAGGTGAAAGAACTATGCAAATACTCGGCGCATGATCGGCATTTTACCCCATAATATCGAGAGGGGCAGTATGGGAGCAAGGAAGACAACAATAATTTTCGATGCAGGTTTGAAACATGGAACATTCAAGCTATAGAGTAGCAATGTCATTTATTTTGTATGAAAACAATTTACGTCTTAACACTGCGGTTGCGGTTACTGCGTTCTGTTTTATAGTTTAATTTTTACCGTATTTACCACACCAACGTAGGAACAATAAGTTTAAATATCCGTCGGAATATACAGAGATGTTCACACAGGCCCAGTATTCGTTATGCAATGCTTAATGCGAGCGAGAGTTGATATTCGCTAGTGTAAATAAACTGAGCAGTGGTAAACAGACGGTCCGATATTTCGTGAGTATAGGTGGAGTGTTGGATGTGTCCATGTGGATGTGTGGATGTGTGGATGTGTGTATGTGTGTATGTGTGGATGTGTGGTGTGCGGTGTGTGGCGTGCGGTGCGTGCGGCCCACCTCGTCGGCGCGGCAGGGCTGCGCGGCGGGCGCGAGGCAGTCGGGCAGGCCGCACCAGAGGCGCGTGCAGACGGGCGCGGGCGCGGACGCGGGCGCGGGCGCGCACCAGCACACGTTGCAGCCCCACCACCACGTGCCGTTGTGCGCGCCGCACGCGCCGCCGTCCGCCTCCTCCGCCCCGTCCGCCCTGTCCGCCCCGTCCGCCCCCGCCGTCGCCTCCTCGCCGTCCATGCTCGCTTCCGAACCGCCCTCGTCTCCGAGTCCGGCGATTACTGTTGGCGATCATGCGACGCCATTATAGAATCGATTGCAAGTCTACTGTGTCAGCTTATGCTGACACAACATGTCCGTAATCTCGATGCACGATCTTTGTTAATATGTAAATATTGACAAAATCAAGGCCCGCATCATTGCAAAGGGATTACAATAATATCGTGTAGATAGATAACAGTACGGGGTTAACACATCGAATCTGTACAATACATTTATTTACTTATTTGGTACAACAACAGTTTACACACATCTATAACTATTCTAAAAACTTAAAGTACAACAATTAGCTATGCGAGTTTGAAAACCAATAACAGTCGTACTCAATTTTCACAAATAGCCCTCTCTCATATGTGACCATTAACTATACATTATGGTAAATGAAACTATGTAAACGTATGAAAATTACATGTTCATAGAAATATCAGTTATGGTGCTCCTGAAAGCATTCAACTTCTGCTGAAAGACATCCAGTTTAAGGACATCAGATTATTATGAAAAACGTCATTCTTAGCTATAGGAATGCCGAAAACCTTCGGAAATCGAGCAGAACACCCGCTGACTCTCAAGTTCATAAAATGTCTTAAGCTCTCCAATTCATCGCTCACAATTTTATCACTTATTTTAAGTCTTTTCGTCAAATTTTGAATTAAAATGTATATATCTTCATATTTATTCAGAATTACCTCATGTTTTTGTCTGTTAATTATATATTTTAATATTCTTTTTGTAGTGATTCCATTCGAACTTCATGAACCCGTTAAATTGGAGACCATAGTGTTGTACAACTTACAAATGTGCAGCGAACTAGCGATAAGAATAAAGTAATCATTGCAGATGAACTTCTGAATAATTTGGCACTTCTAATTATAAATTCTAGAAATCGAATAGCTTTATTAATTATAAATTCGTAATGATCTTTAAATGATAATTTCTATCAAATAAAATACCTAAATCCTTTATTGTATATTTACTTTTGTCAATTGTGAATCATTTATTTTGTAATCAAATATTGTAGGTGTATTACTTTTAGTAAAAGACGTTATAAAAGATTTTTTAACATTTAATGATATATCTTTCGCTGTACACTACGAATGCATTCTATCAAAGTCTCCTTGTAAAGTTATACAATCTGCAGGCAATGATATCCTTCTGTAAAATTTAACATCATCAACATACACCAAGCATTCACATTCAAATTGATCTTGTAGGTAGTTTAAAAATATAATAAATAATAACGGTCCTAGTTTAGAACCTAGAAGCACACCTGTTTTAGAAGTGGATAAATTTGAATTGTAGCCATGAACAGAAACAAATTGTGTACTATTTTCTAAATAGGATTTTATCCATCTATATAGATCCCCTTGCATTCCCCACGTAGTATATTTTTGTAAAAGTACGTAACGGTTTACTCGATCAAAGGCCTTCGCAAAATCCGTATAGATTGAGTTGATCGGAGATCCACAATCGAACAACGAGCATATGTAATTAGTGTAAACAAGAAGGTTTGATATGGTTGAAAACCATGTTGTCGATTACTTAATATTTTTTTTTTTTTTTTATTCATTTAGGTACCAAACAGTCAATATACAATTTCGTACTTAAAAGTTTAACAGAATACAAACAGACCTAAAGTACCATAAACTTACATACATTAAATGGTTTCAAGAAAAACACAGATAACAAAAAGACAAACAGACAAAAATATCTAAAGAATTTATACATTAACAAATACATATTTTTAATAAATATAATTAAACTTAATTAGACATAATTAAACTATAATTAAATTGAATATATAATTTACTATATATATAACATAATATATATTTTTACATATATTTATATAACAAATACATAATTTATAAATAAAACTTTCAAATAAATTAATACTTACACATATCATTTGAATAAAATTTTACCAACATCTTTTTTATAATTATTTAATGATTTACAAAAAATATCCACTTCATGCAAATTCTTATTGTAATGTTGGCACGAGCGTCTGAAAAAGGTATTCTTTGCGTAATTGGTATGAGAAAGAGAAATATAAAAAGTAAACTTTGAACGTGAAGAGGGGCGAGGAATATGAAAATCGACTTTTTCCAGAAGAAAATCAGAATCTACATGATTATTAATTATTTTATGCAAGAAAATACTATCCAGATACGTTCGCCTAGACTAGAGTCTTTAAACTTTAGAAAGTTTGCACATTATGCCTGGATGCACTCTCTTTGTATTCTGTGTAATATGATCCTTTACGATATTCCAATGACTTCAAAAACTTTTTCTGAATTTTCTCTATTCTATCTTTGTGTATTGCATACTGAGGACTCCAAACTACACTCCCAAACTCTAGGATACTTCGGACGTACGAATTAAATAGTGTTTTCAGGGTATTACCTCTTTTAAAAGGTTTACTTAATCACAGCACGAGTCCCAGTTGCTTGTATGCTTTTGCTACTATATTATCCACATGTACGTTAAAGTGCAATTTGGAGTCCAAAGTAATGCCTAAGTCTCCGATAGAAGTTACTCGGTTAATTTGTTGATTGTCCAGAGTATAGTTAAATATGATTGGTTGATATTTACGTGTAAACGTTATAGTATAACATTTCTCCGTATTAACATATAATTGATTGTTTGCGCAATACATTTCAATGGTATGCAAATCCTTTTGCAGTACATTACAGTCATCAATACTTTGTATAACTTTAAATATTTTTGTATCGTCTGCATACAAGAGATGACAGGAACCGTCAAAGCATTTCCCAATATCGTTAATATATATCGTAAATAAAAAAGGTCCCAGAAGGGATCCTTGAGGGATTCCTGAGGGAATGCTTAGGAATCTGGATCGATAACCTCTAAGTGCAGCAGCCTGACTACGATTATTAACGTAAGATTCCAGCCACCTCAAGAGATCGCCATGCACACCGACTCTCGACAGCTTCTTTAAAAGAATATTATGATTTATTTTGTCAAATGCCTTCGAGAAATCGGTATACACGGCATCCACCTGACAGCCGGCATCTAGAGCATTTAGAATAAAATCTGTATAAGAAACTAGGTTGGTGTTAACACTACGACCACGGAAAAATCCGTGCTGTTCCACCGCCACATAGTGACGCATATGAGATGTTAGTGCAGTTGTTACTATTTTCTCAAAAATTTTTGCTAATATAGAAAGTTTTGAGATAGGCCTATACTGTTTGACATTATGTTTATCACCACCTTTTGGTATAGGTGTGATCAGCGCTTTTTTCCATATATTAGGGAAGCGGCCCTCTGACAGGGATTTCTTAAAAATAATAGTAAGTGGAATGGAGAGTTCTTTGCTTAATCTTCGTATGATGATTGGGTGAACATTATCATACCCTGCGCCTTTATTTACATCAGTTTGCTCTAACAATTTCGAAACTGTTTTTTGCGAGATACAAATGGTACAAATATCAGCTGAAGAAGATGGTTCTGAGACAGACTTTTCATTACAAATATCTGTGTTGTTATTTTTCACAAAAACGGAATTAAAATAAGTATTGAACATATTAGTTATTGTTTCTGTGTCCGTTGAAGATTCGTCATTATAATGCATATAAGATGGAATACTACTGACGTTGAATTTTGATTTTATAAATGACCAGAAATATCGAGGAGAACTAGTAATTTTATCTTCAGAAAATTCAATATATTTCTTATAGCATTCCTGAGCCAATTGCTTCTCTCTGGAGCGCAGAGCAGAGAATGTAATATAATCGCGATCGTTTCCGTATCTTTTCCATTTAGTATGCACTCTTAATTTCCGACGAACCAGTTTGATAAGGGCCCTAGAATACCACGGTGGAAAGTTTGAATGCGACGTAACTAACTTTTTTGGAATATATTCGTCTATTAGTTTATGCACCTTACCATAGAAAAAGGATACAGACTCCTCCGTTTTTAAATTTGCTAATTCAGTCGCCCAATTCACGCTAAGCAATGCTTCACTTATTGATTCAAAGTTAGCCGCGTGATAAATGAGCTTATAGTACTGTTTATCTCTATAATGCACAAAATTAGGTAATATTAGCTCAATCTCCAACGATTTGTGGTGCAAATCCTCTGGTGTTAGAGCTTAGCTTAACACTAAGTCGAGTATGCGATCGTTAACATTCGTACAACCATTAAATTGTGATAAATCGGTTAAATTAATGAAAGCCGAGAGACATGCCTCTTTGTTGTCACTATTAGAGTTCAATTGAAGCTTAAGGTTATCGTCTAAAGACCATACAGCATGTGAGATATTGAAGTCGCCTAATATCAAAAAATGATCGGATGAAAAGTTATGTATTAATTCGGCAGCGTTGTCATAAAAACATTGAAGCGAGTTGTAATGATTACTATTATGTGGAAAATACCAACAAGCAAGGTGAAGGATGGTAGCGGTAGGAACAGGTTCACGCGAGGAGCACGGGCGGGGTCGAGAGGGGGCTGTTGACTGGGAAGCGGTCGGGCGCAACTCGACGGTCAGCCACAGTTCTTTAGCGACGCGCTTGGAGCACCACTCGTCACGGCGGCGCGCGCACAGCTCGCGTCTCACCGCTATGAGCACGCCGCCCCCCGCGAGGCCGCACCCACCTCACGATCCCTCCGATACACCTCGTAACCGATATGAAAGTACTCGGCATCGTTAAAGTCCGGTGTTAGCCAGGTTTCGACTAAACAAACTATATCGTAGCCAGACTGGAGCAGATTATTTAAAAAGGAATGTGATTTTGTACGGAGCCCTCTAACGTTCTGGTAATAGATATTTAAGGAATTTATCTGCGTCATGGTATATAATAATAATAATACAAACGTTTAGCAGTACAAGCAGCGTGTTTAAAGGTAAACAAATTGCAAACACCTTATTCAAAACGTGTTTGAAGTACAAGTAGAATAACTTAACATTGGCTATATTATTTAAATATAACATAGATATTATATGGTGTTTTGTAATCGTTGCATTCATATAGTAATAAATAAATAAATAGATAAATAAATAAACAAAAAAATAACGAAAAATACAAAGTGGGGAAAATATCATTTTGATGACATCAGGCATTGCAGTATCAGACAGTGTAAAATACACCATGACAGTGTAAAATACTATGGATAGTCACTTTATCTTAAGTAAATCACATTCTTTGCTGATACATATAATGCTGGAGTTCTCACTTTTACGCGTCAATATTTTACAGTCTAAAACCCATAGGAATGAATAGTTCTTCTCTTTCTTCAGTTCACGAGCTTGTTTGAGAAGTAATTTATTTGTGGGTGTGAGGTGTTCGCTAATGTAGACTGCTGCGGCCGGCCCCGGCAACTTAATGTCGGCTGTGGTAAGGCCTCGGCGCGCGCGCACAGCTGCGATCAGCTGATCCTTTCTTCGACGCTGCGTGAGTCTTACTATTATAGGTGGATGGCGCGCTGGTTGTTTTGGTTTTGTGGCATCCAAGCGGTAAGTACGTACACGATGAATTGTGTCTATGTCATTATTTGTTAATTTAAAACCTACCAGCTGACACAGATCAGTAAATATTGAGTTAAGGTTTTCACTCTTTGTCACTGGGATCCCTGAAATCTTAACATTATTTTGCCGTGAAAATTGATCCTGAAGATTATTCTCATATTGCAATTCAGCTATCGAAACCTTTGCCTCCATTAAATCCTTCTGAATAATAGACACACAAGACATCCTCTCCTCAACAAGGACTATTCTGTCTTCTAAACCTGTGAATCTATTTTCCATGTCGTTCCACTCGTTATTCAGCTCCTCAAAGCATTGTTTCGTGGTGCGTATATCCAGTTTGACAGTTTCGAAATCATTTTTCATGCCAATAAAATCGGCGCGAAGACTCTTTATTTCATTTAGCACATCTGCCAATGAAGCTCCGGTATCCTCAGGTAGACTACGACACGATACACATCTCCAAGTGGCCTTCTTCTCAGTTTTCATTTTCCTATAGGTAGCTTCAGACATTCCAGCACATCCGAAATGGAAATGACCAGCGCACTGTCCGGTACAAGATACACAATCTGTCACTGTATCAGAACACTTAGCACAAATCATTATAAAAGCTAAGAAATTCAAAAATATATGTATATAATATTGTGGAGATATGTCTATAAATACATATGTGAACTAAACCATCGAACAATTTGAAAAAACAGCACAAAATACTAATAGGACGGTAAATATCATCTACTAAATATACGCAGTACTGTTCCATCATCATGGAGTCACAGAAGTATGGCAACAGTGGTGACCCCATTATGCAGTAACAGAAACTATACGAAAAAATGTATCACCACTCACAAAAAAAATCTAAGTTGCTTACGTTCCAGACACCGACGTGATGAACGTGGTGATAATGCTGGACAGACGCAGCGGGTGCCGCGATCTGCATCCAACGCGCAGACTGCTGGCGCGGGACAAAAAGCAGTGCATTCGTCGTCGGCGGGCGGCAGAGGCGCCGGCGCGGGCGCGGGAGCGGGCGGCGGCAGCGCGGCGCGCACGCTGCAGTCGGCGCCGGCCCAGCCGGGCGCGCACTCGCACAGCCACCAGCCGGCGCCGCCGACGCCGCCGACGCCGCCGACGCCGCCGCCGGCGGGCAGGCAGCGCGCGCCGTGGCGGCACGGGCCCGACGCGCACGGGTCGGCGGGCAGCTCGCAGCGCGCGCCCGCGCGGCCCGGCGGGCAGGCGCAGGCCCCGCCGAGCGCGGCCACGCACGAGCCGCCGTGCAGGCACGGGCAGGCCGCGGCCGTGGGCGGCGGCGGCGCGGGGGCGATGGGCACGATGGCAGCCGGGGACACCGGTACTTCGCAAGCTGCACCGGTCCACCCGGTAACGCAAGCGCATCGCCACGTGCGCGGTTCGCGTAAACAGGTACCGCCGTTGATACAGATCATGTCACCGCACCGACCGACATCCTCGATTTTTATCGAACAAGTTTTTCCTGTAAAGAAATTATGAGATTTGAACATTGCCTATAAAAAAACTGTAAAGCAAATTTGTAAAATTGCAAGTGTCTTCCGAATTCATCAAATAAGAGATTTATATTTATAAATTACACATGTTTTATTTCTGTCCATTCTGGGACACAGTTTTGTATATTTTTTGGCTAATTCGTTTTTAAAAAATAAATAATAAAACATACAGTATACAACGTAGCAACGAATATCAATCTAAATGCAACGATAATAATATAAAAAGCAAGAATATAGGAACAGTCCGTATTGGTAAAATCTAAGGTGAAAAAAAGGACTTATGGTTACCGGTCCAACCGTCGCGACAAACGCATGTGTAGTCGGCGGGGCCGTCGATGCAGCTCGCATTGTTTCTACAGGGATTGCTAGCGCATTCACCGATTTCTGAAATAATTTGATAATCCGTCATCGATCTTATATTGTGTATATAAGAATACGTTGTTGATTATAATTATAACATTTTTATGTAATAGTCATCTATATTTTAAAAGATTTATTAACGCTACTTTTTTATAACTTTAGATTGCACTATTCAGTCCACAAAAAATGTGATAACGAAGTTGTTTAAGTTGATAAGTACAGTGATTGATGATATCAACTTACGCTCTCGATTGGCTCGTTGCGTGCAGTTCTTGCCGGTCCAGCCGGGCGCACAGTGGCAGTAATAGTCGCTTTGCGCAGTATAACAAGGTGCGCCGTTAGCACAAGGATCGCCTGCGCAGTGATCACGATCGTCCTGTATGTACGTATAATGCTGTTTACACACGCCAACGTTTTCACAAATTTCTAAACTAAAGTGGATGCATTGTCTCAAGAAAAATACAACTTATTATATACGATGAAGCGCATAATACTGATTTCGTCTTTTAAAGTAAAATGTCAAAAAGAATTCGCAAAGATGGCGAAAAAATACATAGACAGAGATCGAAGATACTCACCAAACAGTAACGTCCAGAACAGGAGGATAGCTAGCGAGAAAGCAGAGGTCTTGTTAGTAGCATGTTAGTGGCATCTGCGAGTGAGCGAGACGGAATCGAGAATGATACAATAAATTAGACGTAAGCAGAACGTTGAGAGAACGATAAACACAAAATGAGCGCAGACCTCGCAGTCGGTCCCGGAGAAGCCGACGGGGCAAATGCAGCGGTAGGCGTCGAGCAGGTCGACGCACTCACCGCCGTTGCGGCACGGGCGCGGCGCGCAGTCGTCCACGTCGCGCGCGCACGTGCGGCCCGCGTAGCCCGCGGCGCACGCGCAGTGGAAGTCGTCCACGAGGTCGATGCACGTGGCGCCGTTAAGGCACTGGCCCGTGCAGTCGTCCACGTTCACCTCGCAGTCGCGGCCCGTCCAGCCGGCCAGGCATGCGCAGGTGTACCCGCCGGCTACGTTAGTGCACTGGGCTGCATTCACGCAAGGTCCCATCTTCCCTTCGGAGTTCTCCTCGTCGCTCGCGTTGCATTCGTCGATGTCTGTAATCACAGCTCGGTTGATGTCATAGTCGCTCCACGAGAACAATCGGTGAAACCGTTCAGCGAGAAACGAACACGCACCGTCGGCGCAGGTGGGGCCGGCCCAGCCGGGCGCGCAGTCGCAGGTGAAGCCCGCGAGGCGGTCGCGGCAGGAAGCGCCGTGCGCGCAGGGCGCGCTGGCGCAGTCATCCACGTCGCGGTCGCAGCGCGCGCCGGTCCAGCCCGGTTCGCAGGAGCAGGCGAAGCCGGGTGGCGCCGCGGCCAGCGAGCACGCGCCGTGTGCGCACGGCTGCGGCGCGCACGGGTTGTCCACGCGTTCGCAGTCCACGCCCGAGAAGCCCTCGGCGCACGTGCACAGATACTGGTCCGGCGCCGTGTTCTCGCACGTGCCGCCGTGCTGGCACGGCTCGTGTGTGCCGCAGTAGTTGAGATCTACATGAGGACGTATATTTATGAGTGTTCGTCAATTGTCAATACGAGATTTTATTTCAAACGATCGCTGTTACGTGATATCACATGACCGAACCTTGATCGCATAGAATTCCCCCCCAGTTAGTGTCGCAGGTGCAGTCCCATGAGGAGCCGTTGCAGTAGCCGTGTTTGCACCCAGGATACGGTTGACATTGTGAACAAAGCTCGCCTCGCCACCCCGGTCTACAACTGAAAAATTATATTATAAATTTTATAATATAACATAACAATTGAAAATACATTTTTCGTATGACCGGCGAATTAATAGTCATACACATTTGTTGAAAATTTCTGTATCACTACTTAAAAACGTCAGTTTCTGTGACTATGGCGTATACAATACATGTAATGTAAGTTTAGTACACAATTTACTTTAGACATTTATTACATGTCACTTTCTATTAAGTACTCACTCGCAATCACCGGGACGGTCACAACGACCGTGAGTGGGATGACAGCCCTCTTTACATACAGCTGAAAAGAAAAAGGAATCACATGAACACAGTGACGTATTCAAGCCGACGAATGTTGAGCTCGATACGGATATTACATACGTTTTTCACAGTTGTCGCCCTGCCATCCGGGGAGGCAGTGCTTCTCGCCTTGTGGCGAACACGCATAATGTCCAAACTTGTCGTCTCGCGGACGGCAAAAAGTAGTGCAAGTGGTGTTGTAATAGTTGGGCTGGCAGGTGACCCGCACGCGGTACGCGAGCGCAGCCGTGGCGCCTGCGTGCCGCAACGCGTGCCACGCCGCACCCGGCTCCACGATGCCCGACCACCACGCCTCCTCGATCAGTCCGCTCTCCTCTGTCGACACACGATACCGCGTTTTTTCTTGCGGTGATAACAAGATCAAGAAACAGGTTATAGACACAAGAGCGCATAGAGGAGCTGATCTGGAAACGGACCACATTTTGTTGATAACCAGAATAAGGGGTCTGTTTGCAGCATGGCGACGATGCGTAGTGTCCAAACCTGCTGCGGTCTGTCGCATCAAAAGTTGGAAACTGCAAGATGCAACCACGAGAAATGAATATGAAAGGGTAATATTTGGTAAACTTGATGACAGATTAAAAGTGATGAGCAAGGATGTTGAAGAATGTTGGTAGAACCTTAGGGATAGTGTGATCGAGGCTGCGAAAAAAAAAAGAAAGCAGAAAGGAATAAGATTGGGAACGGTAAAAAGCGTGATGTGTGGTGGAATGATGAAGTGAAAGAGTTTGTGTATAAGAAGAAAACATGGCGAGACGATCTTGCTACTAAAAGAGACTGTGGTATGAAGAATTCAATGAAAGACAGATATAAGTTGCAAAAAGCAGAAACGAAAGCACTAATGAAAGAGAAGCGTGAATAGTGTACGGTGTTAGACTAAAACATGATGATGGACACCTTAGAGGAAAATTCCAAATTGTTTTGGTAAGTAATTAGTACGTAAGAACAAAAGTGATCCGGCACCTTGCAGAATGAATAAAATGCGTTTGAAAGAAAACCACCTGCTAACAAATAAAAAAAAAGTTCTGCAGCAATGGAGTGAATAGTGAATTTAATATAAGCGGATACCTGTTATTAGCACATAATAATTTATTGTCTTGAAATTTTATGTGTTGCTCTATTTTCTTGTGCTGTTGGTGTTCCAAAGAAATAAAAATAAAAATAAAAAATACTATGAAGAACTGTATGAGAGTGACGACTCCGTCTCTGATACTGAGAGCGATTCTAATGAATTGCCACACTCAGGTCAGAGATTGGAGGTTGCTATTAGTATGAAAAAATTGAGAAAGTGATAAAAAGTCTGAAATGTGGAAGGGCTGCTGGAAATTATGAGGTGACTACTGAGATGATCAAGTGTGGTGGTCTTAGGGTCTGCGAAACATACAGTGCACTGTGCAACCTTTGTTTGCAGAAGGAGGAGGTTCCAGAGGACTGGCACACCGCAATCATAGTACCTTTCAATTAAGCGAAAAGTTCTCATGTAGACTGTACGTGCCATAGGGCCATCGATATTGACTGAACGTATGAAAGGCGTTTCTGAAAGATATTTGTTTGATGCGCAAGGTGGTTTTAGGAACGATAGAGGTTGTATGGATCAAATTTTCTAGCTTCGCGTTATCGTGGTGAACTTTCTGGCCAAAGGTTAGAAAGTTTTCTGCGCTTTCATGGTTCTAGAAAAAGCATTTCACAGAGTAGTGCGAAAAAAACCGTGGAGTCTTTTACCTGAACATGGCATGGAGGGCCCCTTACTGCAGGCTGTGAGGTCATTATATCAAGGCCACAGAGCCTGTGTAAGGATAGAGGGTGATATGTCGCTCTAGTTCGAAATCTGTTCAGGCGTCAGACAGAGCTGCGTGATGTCTGCCTGGCTTTTCGTGCTGTATTTGGACAGTTGCTTCCAGACATTGCGTAGTATCAGTGATATGATATGTGATGATACAGTGATAAACTGCCTATTGTACGCTGACGACGCTGTGCTAATAGCACCATCATAAGCAGAGTTGCAGACACTAGTCACGTGTATAAAAGAAAAATGTGAAATGAAAGGATTGAATACGAATGTGAACAAAACTAAGGTTTTGGTGTTTGAAAGGGAAGCGGTACAGACGAAATGTGAGATTTGGGTACATGGAAAATGTCTAGAACAAGTGAATGAAATTGCATATCTGGGGAGTGCGTTTTCGAGGGATGGAAGATGTGAGTTACATGCGGAGAGACGGGTAACAGCTGGCAATAAAGTCAACGGTGCTCTGTCCGCATTAGTAGCCAGCGTGAATACACCTAACACAGCCAAAATGGCTATACATAATGCGATGTTGGTTCTAACTTTATTGTACGGTAGTCAGTCCTGGATATGCCTGGATATGAGCAAAAGTATGATAAATGCAGTAGAAATGCGATTTTATAGAAATATGAGCGGTGTCACCCTTGCGGATAGGATAAGCAATGAACAGATACGCAGTACGACAGGATTGCACGACATTGTCATTGTAAAAATGAAGAAAAGAATGCTTAGATGGTTCGGGCACATAGAAAGAATGAGTGATGAAAGACTGACGAAAAAAATCTACAGAGCGCAAGCGAGTGGTAAAAGAAGTCAAGGAAGACCAAGGCTGACTTATGAAGATGAAATAGCCAGTGTTAGCCAACGGAAGTGTCTAAAGAGAGTGCTTTTGACACTCATTCTTTCTATGTGTAAAAAAGACGGAGCGCCGAGCGTCGCGGTTTTTACATACTTCCTTCGCTTACTCAAACCTCATTATTCTTCTCACACCTTTTCGCCTAGGTATGCACTCGCTTTCCTAGCTTGGCGCTCCGCCCTCTCTAACTACCCCGTTAGTGATACGGCGTGAGGATACGTATGTATGTATATGATTTGATTTCTCTTGTGTTGGCGTCGAGAGAAATTCTCACCTGGATCGGTGTAATTGTAGTCGTCGTACGCCTGAAGTATCAGCGTGAAAGATCTCTATGGAAAGAAATAAAATGTAATAAGTTATGGAACGTTCTAAACGGAGTAGACCATTTCACGATTTTTCAAATTATATTTTAAAAGGTATTGATACATAGATTTCTTTGAATTAGATTTCTTTCAGAAATTATTTAAATGCTATAGATATTATTATTTTTTAAATTCAAGCAGTCCGACATCTGTTTCTGTCATTCATATAGCGCTTGGAAACGACAGTACTAGTTTGTGACACAATGTTGTTGCGTTGCGTTGCTATAAGGAAATAACTTCTATATCTCTGCACTAAATTTAAATATTCTGTTACAGTTGTATTATAAAATTTAACGATATAAAAAACAGCAATTGCATAAGGGTCGAGTATTCTATTAATAAACAGGGGCTTGAGTAGGAGACGCTTACCGTCCAGCGGAAGGAAAAGGGCAGCGCGAGCGTGTAGAGCGGCTCGGCCAGCGTGAAGGAGTCTGTGCCGAGCACGGGGGAGGCAGCGCGGCCGAAGGAGCAGGCGCCGGGCGCCGCCGCCGACTGGTACTCCTTGAGGCAGAGCGTGAAGCGCGTACGGCACGGCGCGGCGCAGCCCCCGCCCGGCCCTCCCGGCCCTCCCGGGCCTCCGTCGGCGCCGCCGCCGCAGCAGGCGCCCGACGTCAGCTCTAGCCGGTAGTTGCTGAACTCCAGCACTTGCAACTCGAACACGCCCGCCCCCACCGCGCCCTGCGCACACACACACACACATGCGGTCACTTGCACGCCCGCTCCACATGTAGCGTACTATGCTTACACATTGTTTTTTTCTTTCTTCATGGCATGGCGCATAGATTAGCGCATTTGCCATTGTCACGTAGAATCGTTATCGTAAAACTCCTCCAGTAAAGTGCATTAAAGTCCAGTAAAGTGATAGTAGACTTTACTGGTCTTATAGGACTTCTTGGAAGAGCGTGAAAACTTAAGCTACATATATTTATTTAGACCTACTCCATTCTTTTCACTTATACAGAACTTTATAACATAATATACTATCACCTTTGTTCTTTACAACTCCTAAAAATGTAAGAGATAAAAAATCTAAATAAAATGACAACCTCATTTCTTCCGTTCCCGTCAAAAAGTCCTTACGCATTGTTGTAAATAAATAGATACGAGTTTGTATAAGTATTACAAAGATGTACTTCACATGTAATAACATAAATATCGATAGTATGAAGAACATCAATAATATAAAGTACCTAAACTCTTGAGACCCATTACGCTACACTTACAAAAAAAAACTTTAGGTAGCTTTAAATTTCATTGTAATACAAAAATTGTCAAAAAATTTTTAGGGTTCCGTTAGACTAGTTAGTTTCGTCATGTCTGTCTGCCCATCTGTCTGTCCGTATCCGGATGTCACAATCGATTTATTCGGTCACATTATGTACTTTGCATTTATTTAATTGAAATTCGGTACAGAGATGTAAATTGTAAACCTAAAACCAGAAACGAGAAATAAAAAATCATATAATAATGTGTATTATGGATTCAATATGATTTCGTTTATTTTTATTCTAGTTACATTTAAATTCGTGTGGAATGTTACAGAAGCTTATAAGTTAATGCGTGTCCGAGATGTCTTTAGCCGGTTTCATTATTTTGTGTCACCAATTGTCATATAAGAACATTTAGTATGGAATGAAACATTATAGCGCTAATTAAAAAAAATAATAAACATGGGCGACGTTATTTTCCATTTTCTTCGCGCCGTTTCTTTCGTCTGTTACAATACTGATACAATTTATTCCTCAGAGATAAATCAAATTCAAAGTTATGCAAAAATTCCTGTAATTTTAAGACACTGAAAGTTATAGCACTGCATATGCAGTGGAAAAAAATTTGTAACTACAATATTTACTACCCTCATGACAGAAAATATTGTCAAGTGGCATTTTAACGATTTTAAGTTATTGACGTCAGCATATTAAACAAGCAGAATATTTTCTGCGTATTGTATAATAAGAGTTATTATTTATTCATCATAATTACAGAGATGAGTTAGGAGTTTTAGGAGGCTCATTAATAAAATAAATCTATCATTTATGAGATAGTAAACTAATGCGATGGTAAACACAAGAGAGAATTCAAATCGATTACTAGTTATGTATTAATATTTCACTTTAAAAAAATGTAGAGTACAATATACGTACATATCTGATGGCATTGTATAAAAAAGTTTAATTAAAAAATTAACCAAAATAAAACACTGAAAAGTACGCAATAGCTATCCTTTACTAATCAAAACTCATGTACAAAAATAACTTTATAAATACGATACAAATACTTACTTAAATACTACATAATTAAATTTGACAGTTACTGAAGTCGATGCCAAGCCTAAACTAATAGACTAACTAACCTAATAGTTTCTGTTGTTGCACCATTGATTTGGCGCCGACTTTAATAACATTGACTAATTTAGTATAGGTGTAGGTATTTGTATCGTATTTATAAAGTTATTTTTGTACTTGAGTTTTGATTAGTAAAATATTATTTTGTATGTGTTTTACTGCTTTTTCTTGAATCGCTTTAGTTTTTTATTTTTATTTTTTTGTATTTCTTCCTTTTGAGTGACCTTGACCTAAATAAATATCTAGGCTAGGTCTACAAATAACTTCTTTTCTAACTATCTAGCGCAATGACATACAAGAGTCTCGTCAGTATAAATAAAGTTCATAAGCAGTTCGCGTTATTAGGTGTTATTTGGTGTATCTTCGAAGTCCAATCTCCAACACCAGTGAAATTTAAATAGGACCAATTTGGAAGCATATTCTTTTAAATAAAAAAATAATGTTCCAAATCGGTTTATGAATAACGGGGTTCTGAGATAACAAATATAGAAAAAAGAAAAAAAATGCAACCGATTTGAGAATCTCCTCCTTTTTTTGAAATCGGTTAAAAACCTGCAGTAATTAGAATAAAACTTCATGTAGAAATCTCGTTCCACATGAAATGCGTCTTTTGTCGAATTTTTCTGTTTGAACGACAGCCTTTTACAGAGATGACTTGTATTTTATCGTTACGTTGTAGTAGGCAAATATATTATTTTAAATTGATGACATCATTAGGGAAGAATAATATAATGTACTACATACATACATATCTTCACGCTGTATCCCTAACAGGGTAGTCAGAGAGGACGGTGCGCAAAGCTTCCCGTTCCTACATAGTTCTTTCGCCGCTTCGAATCTCATCATTCTGCTCACGCATTTTCGCCTAGGTATGCAGGTCCTTTTGACATTTCCGTCAGCCAACACTCTAGCTATTTGATCTTTGTAAGTCAACCTAGGTCTACCTTCCTTCTTCTTATCCCTAAAGAGGTACACACATATTTCCAGCCGGCCTGATGACCAGCTCCGACCCCAGCCTGTGATCAGGGTAGTAGAGTGAGATTGTGTTTTTCTTTAAATATTAAAGAAAAATTGGAAAAACAGCCCAGAAAATTGAAAAATTCGGGAAATACAGTTTTTTTTCTATGAAATTTTTATTTATTTAAAGGACAGGACAGTAGCTGTCAATATCCGTCAGGTGAGCTTGTGATAAATAAATAATTGGTACCAACTTTTCAAAAATCAACTTTTATAGCAAAAATGAACACTTATTGAATCAACATTTATTTATGACTAGAAATTGTTTATCGCATCCATTACGAGTGCATATCGTCTTGATAGTTGTCTACGTTTTGTTCAATTTCTAAAGTAAACTTACAAACCTTATTTTATTCGTTTATTTCATACATTTGTTTATTTAATCCGTCTACAATCTACCCATGGTTCTACGTATTCTACGTATAAGTACTTTTTTACCTATACACAATAATATATTGCACGTGAAAACTATTCGTTCTTCTAGGATGTAGACTTGGATGGAAACGTAGGATGAGGAGATATAATTAAAAGACTTTCGCTAACTCGTGAATTTCTCAACTGACTTATTTTCTGACATTCAAAAATACAATGTTATTATGAAAGTAGCAACACTTTCAAAAAAACAGTGTTGCCATTTATTAACGATTATGATTAGAACGATTAATCGAGAATATTGATAATAGCTAACACACGGTACTATTTATTTTTCTAAAAGGAATAATATTTTTTTAATTAGTATAAGATTATTTTTTGCAATGTTGTACGCAGGTCATCAAGGCATTTGAAAGTCTTCATTTAGTAGCGTCAGTTTTGCGTTAGATTAAAATTATTTAGTAGCGTTAGAAGAAAATTAGATCAAGATTACCACGTTTGTATAGTCGTAATCATAACTTAGAAGTTAAAATATGAAATTACACAATAATAAATTGCTTAATAATTAAAGTATCAACACATGTAACGAATTGAATGTAACAGAATTAGCTATATTATAGTCGCAAATAAAATAGACACCTGTGTTTATTTTGGTGTTGATAAGCACATCTTTATCGATTATCATTATTTTGCACATCCTGATTAAGGCGCTCCCCAGGCAAACAGGCAAACGTGTAGAGCCCCTCATTTTAGAATTTGTACAATTCTTTATATTGTTTAGTAACAATCGATTATACTAATGAAAAAAGGGTTTTAAAATATTTAAATATTCGAGTTTCATATCATAAAGTTATCTGTACATTGGAGTATATCGCAAGTAAATATAACGTCTACTTGTGATGTTTCAAATTTTTAGGCTTTTGAATACAGATTTTATATCCATTTTACACATAAATGAAAAATACGGGATGGCAAGTGTTCTTAAAACGTTGAAGATTATTACTGTATATCTATTGTTGTCTATATTTTTTCAAATAACGAAAAGATAGCTTGTAAAACTTGCGAAAAAATTGTCTTTGACTAAAAACCCGGCTGCCAAAATTTTGACCGTTTTTAAATAAGTTTGCTGAGGCGGGCACACGTTTAATGAATGTGAAATTTGAATATGTATTACTTTATACATTTTCCTCTCGACTGCTTGAAACCATAACGCAATTTATGTATTTTCGTTCGATATTTTTTTTCTGCAATGTGATGCCTTTTTGAGAAATTTTTAAATATTTCTTCTAAATTACTGGAGTGAGTTACATAAAATTGCAGCTAACAGAAAGACAATACAGTTTACTAAATAGTGGCTAAAAGATATCTGTGGGCGTCCAAGCAAAAAGGGTCCAGTAGTCCAGTAGACTAGATTCGGAATTTAGATTAGTCAAATGATAATAAGGATTAAAAAAATATTTAGAAACTGGGATACATTTTTTTTATCAGACATTTAAAGTTGAAACTTTTAAAAAGCTTGTTTTGAGAAAAAACATTTTTAGTGTTAATTAAAAAAAACCACAATTCTACTTGTTTGTTTGTACTTAGAAACATCATATAGAGTCATTTACTATATGAACTTGTAGACAATTGAGCATTAATTAATAATCAATTAAAATCATGATATTCCATTTTTTCATCCAACTTTTAAAACTACGTATATCTCGGAAATTAAATGCCGACCACTGGACCCTTTTCTTTTGGACAGCCACATTTTATTATATGAATTAATGTTCCAGTTATAACGATATAATATGTCGCATTTGGGTGGCAGAGTGTCTTGGCAGAGACTACGCAAGAAACTGTTTTTGGGAGCTTGCTTTCATGAACGTTAACGGGCAAGTGAAGTGCGGCGCGTGAACGGTGAGAACGTCGTGATCTTGCACGAGCGGCGTGCATATGGGCGGGCGGGGCGGGGGAGCGGAGGGGTGAGAATGGGGAGGGAAGGGGGGGGGGGTTTAGCCCGCCCACCGCGGCCGCTGGCGCGGCACGCCCACTGCACCCGGTGCGCTCCAACTGATTACCTGCCGTGCCGTGCCGAGCCCACGAGCCGTGGCACTCGCATGACCGATTATAGATTACGTTTCTGTGCTCACGTACTACATACATTTTACATTTTTATCACATGATTTTTAATTTTTATCGACTTAAATTTTTTACACGTTTTTCTTGATGTATCATTAATAAATAATCTACTAATTTGCTAAGGGTGGCTTGCCCCAACTATCTAAACTCAATTTAAGGAACTGACATCTCGACTATTCTTGAGTATTTAATAGTTAATGCAAGCGAGAAGCAAGTTCCTTAAATCGGACTTAAATAGTTGGTGCCAGCTACCCTAAATTATAATTTTCATATTATGCAATATTTCATAAGTAATGTAATATTTCAAATTAAAACTGACAAGATGCAAAATTTCATAATATAGGTAATATTTTCGTTCATTCGAACCAAGCATTTATTTACAATAAAGTTATAAATAAAATATGCAAAAAGTTCTACAAAATGATATTAACTGTTTTTATGACTTCTTAAAAATGCAAGGCAAGGTGTAAAATATACATTTAATCAAAATTAATCCAGAAACATGTCAATTTTTCTTCATTCATCGTTTACTAACAAGTTGCAGATTAATGACAGGGTACTTAATTATTAGCATAATTCCACGTGATATTTATAAATATATGCAACCGTTTTATAAAATTTTTAACCAACTTCTAAAATGGAGGAGGTTCTAAATTCATCCGTATTTCATTTAATTTTTATGTGTATTACGCGAAATCTTTGCCGATTGTGCATCAATTTTGATTTTGTTTCTTTCAAAGGGTGTATATGTTCAGGGTGGTCCTACAGAAATTAAACGAAGACCTATTTACGGAGTAGCTACTGTTTAAATAAATGAACTTCAGAAGTTTATACATTTCAATTATCGTTTTATTTAGCGTTCTGTTCCAAAATTGAAAAAACAAGGTGTAGCTGTAGACCTACCCTAGATATTTATTTAGGATAAGGCCATTCAAAAGGAAAAAGTTAATAACTTCTTAAGATAAAAAATAGACTGCCTTCAAAAGAAAAACACTAAAAATTATAAAATCATTAATCAAAACTCGAGTAAAAAAATAACTTCATAAATACGAAGCAACTACCCAGTATAATTAAATTAGACAATTATTGAAGTCGGTGACAATAAAAACCAACAGTCTACTAGTTTAATAGGCTTGACACTAACTTCAGTAACTATCAAAGTTACTGATAAGCTATTTATATAGAATTTAAGAATTATATAGCCATTTATAGAGAATTTAAGAAGTTATTTTTGCACTTAAGTACTGATTAGTATAAAGGATATTTTAAATTGTTCAGTGTTATTATTTTGAAGATGGTTTAATTTTTCAAATTATTGAACTTATAAAGGAAACAAGCCATAATGAAAAGTAGTTGCCTGTACATAATACAAAGTAACTAACTAATTAATGGAAACACGTCATTACTTATTATATAGGCGGCGTGAAGTGCTAATGTGCGCTTTTTATATAAATAACAATGTACTTGTACAAGTGATCTTGTTATATGTAATAAATATCTAGCGCAGGTCTACAATAGTTGACAATAGTTGTACGTTAATAAATGTCATGGGTTTATTAACCATTATTTTATTTCATATAAGAAAAATGTATACTTGTGTAAGTCAGTTAATAAGCACTTTTTTAGATTATTTCATAGATATACTTCGATGATGTTTGATACTAAACTATTTAATGTATAAATGACACTGGCAGGTATACATAATTAATATTTCTACCAGTTGAACATACAGGTGATGCCGTGCAGCTGACACAGATTAAAACTGTTTAGATTAAATTGTTTAGTAGACTTAACTAACAGTAAATCTTATCCAATTGGAATGCGAACGAGACAACTTAAGACTGTAATTAGTTTTTATGTCAAAAATATACCTACTTGTTAGTGTTCGAATGAGATCAAATTAGAAAAACAGAACAATTTTGGAATCACCTCGGTGTGATCGGTGATTTTTGCACTTTGACTTTCTGAGCAAATTCAAGAGATTTAAATGAAAAGCAAAAAGAGTATAGCAGGGTAAGCATGGGTCAGATGCCCCTCGGGAAAGTTAGGCTGATATTTTTACCATGTTATGAGAAACTTTTCCTTAAGTTGTCACGCCTCTGCACGCGCTAGTTTTTCTAATAATAAATTTATCGAATTTTGAAAAAAACATTTTTTCTCTCTTACTACATAACATTTTTTTTGTGATTTTTTTTGCACACGCTAGACACATTGTGTCAGAATGTGTTCTATTAACTGTTTAATTAATTAATCTGTTTTTATTAATTTATTTTTTGTGATTCATTTTTTGTAATTAATTAAACAGTTAATAGATTTTATAAAAGATTCCAATTCCATGGGGTATTTTTTATCATGTGTGGTCTAAAAGTCGGTTTCTTTGTTTTATTACACCATGAACCAGCTCTACTATCCAACGAAGTTTTGTGATAAAACAGGATTCATTCAACGGATTTCATACGGCACTATTTAGAAAAATAGTTTTTGGTTTTTCTAACACATTCTGACACAATGTTATATCTTCCGCCGTTGTTAAGATTTTTTTTGACCTTTCACTTTCAACACAAATCTGTTACATACAACACATTTGGGATTCTTCTCATTCTGCCTTTTTATTAACTAAGATTAATTATTTAATCCACACGAAATATTACTACTTACATGCAATGTCACTATAGTATTACACTACTCCGTCTTCACCTTTAAATATTCGTTGTAAATAATTATGTATTTATTTAAATTTGTATTTATTCAAAATAATGTATAAATATATATGAGGATCATTAATAGTAAATTGTATAACAGTCAACTTAGTAACAATATGATTTCATATAAGCACGCAAAAGAAAGATATGTTTAGACCATGAATTCGAGACAAAAAGTAAACAAACACGCAACAACTTGTCGCGTATTAGGGGGTAGGACTAGGTGTGCTCGCGGGAGCAAATAATGCGATAACTATAAAAACAATCATATACATATTAAAGCACATCTCAATTTCGTACTAAACTTTAATTAAATAATATTATTATTATTAAAATTACATGAAAAAAGTTAGAACATTATTACTTGCTTAGCCACTCTAATATTCATATATGGATAGTAATAAAATTTTTTTACACTGTTCTACCCTAGTGAAAATTTTGAAAAAAATATATGTTATAGAGCACAGTAAGGATCATTAATAAAAAAAAATCGTGGTAGTGTCTCTTAAAATACGTAACATTTTCATTTTTGAAAATTTTTAATTTTTGATATTTCGACATATTAATCACTGTGAAGACTTAAAAATGTTTCGTTTAACACTTCTTTGGTATATCTAGCGTATGCAAAAAAATCACAAAAAAATGTTACGTAGTAAGTGAGAAAAAAATTTTTTTTCAAAATTTAACTTAAGGAAATGTTTCTCATAAGAAGGTGATTTCATTGTAAAAATATCAGCCTAACTTTCCCGAAGGGCATCTGACCCATGCTTACCCTGCTATACTCTCTTTTTTGATGTCATCGTGTGGCGACGAATTGAAAGCTCTCTATATAACGAATTTAAAAATATGTAATAACTTACTTTGTGCTTTTTTTTGAAAAAGCACTCCAATGTAACTCATGTGTTTATAGAGAAATTAGTGTTATTGTTTGAACTTCATCTCCAAAAGTATTGCTACAAAATCCATGAACATTGAGAATAAGGTACAGGTGCAGAGAAGTGTAAAGTGCAGAAAAAACAACGGGATTTTAATATGTAAAATTTTTTAAGAATAAATAAAAATTTAGGACTTAATATGTTTAGTTGGACGGACACTTTTTAATTAAGTGTGACTCACACTTGGTCGACAATAGAAGATCAATTTAATATGATCTCTAATCTTCATGGAACAATAATTATAAATTAATGTTTTTAAACTTTCACGACTTGTGCATCTCATACAATTCTAACTAACCACGTGTGTTGTTTGTCGTGTTTGACACGCAACGGACATACCTTAAAGCGTTTTTTAATCGACTTCAAAAAAGGAGAAGTTTCTATGTTCGTCTGTATGTACCTATGTTTTTTTATGTATGTTCACCGATAACTTCTTCAATTGTGGACCGATTTTGAACTTTTTTTTTGGTTGAAAAGGTGTACTTCCGAAGTGATCCTATTTAAATTTAACGGGTATTGGAGCTTGGACTTCGAAGATACACCAAATACTACCAAATGATGCAAGGTCACTCAAAAGGGAGAAATAAAAAATATTTAAGAAAAAAAATTAAATCGCCTTTAAAAAAATACTGAAAAGTACAAAATAACTATTCTTTACTAATCAAAACTCAAGTACAATAAAAATAGCTTTATAAGTACGATACACACCCCTATATAATTAAATTTGATAATTATTGAAGTCAGTGCCAAATCAATGTGCAACAACAGAAAATTTATTACTTTGGTGGGCTTGGCACCGACTTCAGTAACTCACCAATTTAATTGTATAGGTATGTGTATCGTACTTATAAAGTTATTTTTATTGTACTTGAGTTTTGATTAATAAAGGATAGTTATTTTGTACTTTTAGTGCTTTTTTTTGGCGGTTTAATATTTATTCTTATTTCCCGATGTTTCGCTCTGATTGCACCGATCATGGTCACGGGCAGACTCACAGACGAGCAGACAATCATTATAAAGATATCTTTTACTGATGAGTGTTTTAAAATATTACGATTGTGTTATGAGTTCGTCTATTAGTTCGTAAGTAATTATTATACTGTGTATACTTCCCAATTGATATGAATTAATGTAAACAATGTCGTAATGGGACGTTATTCTCGTCGTGTTGTCACACGAGTCTCGTAGCGCGGTCTTATGGCCGTCGCGTTTAATGAATGTTCGCACCACTATGCTCATTAGCATTACACTTGCGTGGCGGGACATCCTCGCCATTGGGGTCACCGGGCATTACTTGGTGCCATTTTGAAATAAATATGATATAATCACATTATTGTATTGTAATTGATAAACGATGATACATTTAGTATTAATATTTGTATATTAGTCGATATTGTATTGAAATATAGGTCAATAATTTATACACTTATTTATAAATTATTACATATACATACATACATATCTTAACGCTGTATGTATCCCTAGCGGGATAGTCAGAGGGGACAGAGAGCCAAGCGTCGTCGTCCTTAGATAATACTTCTTGCGCTTCTTCGAATCTCATCATTCTTCTCACACACTTTCCCCTAGGTATGCGAGTGCTTTTGACATTTCGGACAGCTAACACTCTGGCTATTTGATCCTCGTAAGTCAGCATTGGTCTTCCTTGGCTTCTTTTACCATATTATTACAATATTGATTAATTGATTAATAACTCAATATGTTATGAAGTCTCCCGTTAGCGCGGCGTTACGGTATCTGTCTTTTATCCCTGGGATCCAGGTTTAAGTCCCAGTCAAATTTAGAAAACCAACTTTTCTAAACTGGCTTAGGGACTCAATGTTACAGCGAGCTCCCCAGTTCCTTGTGTGATAAAGTACAAACTTTAGGCACAAGCCGTATCACACAAGGAAATCCCAGTGCTTGGTTTGTGGTTACACGATTTGCGAAATTATCTGGAGTAATTATTTATTATTGTTTTCAATAACCTAACTTCCGCTCGTTCGATTACACCGAAAGACGTTTAGGTACTTTAGTTTTAAACCATTTCATTGATTTTTTCCATTTTTATATGTTAATTTTTGCCTACTAAGTCTAAATCGCACTCTCTCGCACAAAAGTTGAACGCTGTTAGTCTAAGCCGCAGTCATTCCCAAAGTGGGCGATAACGCCCCCTTGTGGGCGCTGCAGGCCTAAAGGGGGGCGGTAAGAGACCCAGAAAAAAAATGGGGGCGTTGTGTAGAGGCCTGGGGGTGATTTGTAATTTCATTTAGCTAGGAGGCATCTTAGACAACGACTGCATGAGCTCTCGACTCAGTAGACAAAATAAGTTTGGGAACCAGTGGTCTAAGGCATCTCTTAAATACATCTTTGCTAGCTACTATTTGATACCACAAGTGCCACCTAAACTTTGGTGGAAACAAAGCTAGTGCTAAGTATTATTTAAACTGTCTTAGGAGATACCTAACATTTAGAAATTGTTGGTAAAAATGGCTATTAGACTTATATTTCTGTAAAATCTCGTGCGAACTGAAGCCGTGAGAAAAGATCTGAAAGACATAAATTTCGTTAGCATTTAATACATTGGCGTGTGAAGAGAATGATGTGATGAAGTGAAACGATTAAAGATAGTGATGCTTGGCATGTTCCTGCCTACCTCGGTAAGGATATAGCGTGAAGATATGTATGTGTGTACAAATATATTTTTCTAGATATTTGCCCAGCTTTGCATTCGCGGAGGACAGTTAAAAATTATAAGAATAAAAATTGTAAGAAGAATTATATTTTCGCAATGTAACTCATATATACATATCTTCACGCTGTATCCCTAACGGGGTACTCGCAGAGAACGGAGCTCCAAGCGTCGCGGTCTTTACATACTTCTTTCGCTTTCGCAATGTAACACCTGACTATATAGATTAGATTAACTACCCGCAACTGGTTAGGACAACAGCTGATTTTGCAACTCTCATAATAACTTTGAAATTTAAAACATTTTAGGCATTAATATAATCATAATTTAGTCAATAATAGTTCAGTGAATATCAAAACAATATAATTTAAAATAATCTACGGATTATTTACGAAGAGAATTAGCGAGAACTACATCTGTGTTTACCTGCCTTGTTAAATTGTCACTCCGCAGGTACGTGAGGTAATTACTAATATTCTCACTGTATAATTTCAACACTTCCATCCCAACGATTCCATATACTTGTACAACACAACTGGATTTAATAATGTCTTGTTATAAATGCAATAGTGAAATCTTTGAACAGGATGGGCTGACATGTATCACTTGCTCTGGTACTTGTCACTTCAACTGTGTTGGTATAACGGAGGACCGATTTCGCAAGATGCGATCTAGTATTAAAGCAAACTGGGTTGGCCCTTGCTGCCAGAAACAACCGAATTCACCTTGCACATCGATAAAATCGACTGCCGACCCGGCCGGTGGCTCCCGTAGCACTGACCTTGCGGCGATAACACATTCCTTGCCTTGCTCCGTCGTCGCTACCGCCGCCGGCGCATCCACAATGCACACAGGGGCAATAACTGCCAACTCATTGATGCAGTTTATTAAAAATGAAAACGAGAACTTTAGGCGAGAACATAGGAAAGATCTTGACGACTTGAAAACGCAAATTTTATCTACAATTATAGAAACGAGCCGAATTCAGGAGGATAAAATTAACCTTTTGACTACATCTATCAATGCATGTACTTCAGAACTGTCCCTTATAAGTGAAAAATGTAATGAGTTAGAAAAATCACAATCTTTTCTATCTAGCGAGTACGAGGGCATTAAAGAGAAGACAGAGAAGTGCCGGTATGATATTAAATCTATCAATGAGAAATTGAAGGGACTAGTATGTCATGAGGATACGATAAGGGAATTAAGGTTGAAATTGAACGAACACGAACAACGCGCACGGGCCCAAAATATTGAAGTTTTTGGAATCCCTGAAACTAACTCAGAAAAATTGGTAGACACTTTGCTGACCCTCGGAAAAGCATTGGATTGCGATTTGAAGGATTCGGATATCCATTTTGCTATTAGAGTGGCGCCTAAAACCAACGTTCAAGGGCAGCCGAAGCCAATAGTTGCTAAATTGATCTCAATTGAAAAAAGGGATGCTCTCATAAGTGCAATTCGTAGACGTAAAGGCTGTACCACTTCTGAGTTGAATTTTAAGGGCCCCAACAAAAAGATCTACATTAACGAACATCTAACGCCAGAAAACAAACAACTTTATAAGGCTACTAGAACTATGAGCAAAGAAATGGGGTTTCGTTTCACTTGGATCAGGAACGGCAGAATATACGTGCGAAGAAACGACGCTTCTCCTTCTATTCACATAAAGAACGAAACGGGCTTAAGGAAATTATCGGTTGTAGGATCATCTCAAGGAAGCCTCTAAGTCTATATTGTTTCTCTGTTTTATGTTTTTTTGTGCAATTTATTCATTATTTATATTGGGAATGCCTCTTAATAATAATGTTTGTAATTGGTCTGGAGCACAGAGCTGTTCTGCACACACACACACACACACACACACATATAACAACACACCATGTCCTATTATTACTGTATTACTACTTGCTACGAATTATATCTTATAATGAGAATGGGAGACTGTATACCCCATTATCCAGCAACTTAACATATAATATTAAGCGTTTGATGTCTACCCCATTACCCAAAAACTTAATGTTTAATATTAAGCATCAAACTAAAGATGCTGCCCACCCACTTAACGTATGTAATAAAAGGCTATATTATAATTTTTCTTATAATTTTTAATTAATGAATTTTAATAGTGTATGCCGTTTTTGCTTTTTTCAATGGCTTTTACGTTAAAAGTTTATCTACAGAATACACGGAGTGTTCGTGGTAAAACACAACAATTTCGAAATAGTCTATTGAATAATAATTACGATATCGTAGCGATTGTGGAGACATGGCTAACTGATGACGTATTTGATTCTGAGGTGTCCGACGTTCGCTATGACGTCCATCGGTGCGATCGCGACTTTAGTGCAACAGGAAGAATGAGCGGCGGCGGGGTCATGCTCTTAACACGACGTAACTTGACTGCGTGCCACCACTTGCGTCCACCCGACTGCAGCTCGCGCGCACTGTACGAAGCCGTACATATAACTATCCCGTCTCGAACATTGAATATCAAAAATAATTTGCATATAATTTGTTTTTATTTATCAGGAGTAAGAAAACTCTCGGATCCTATATTGGACCATGTAACGGAGTATTTAATCAGTGTATATGATAAGTGTCCTACCGATAATTACTTAATACTAGGAGATTTTAATATGAGTAGGGTTGATTGGCTGATAGATGCTGACGGGGATGCCATGATTCCTTCCAGCGGTCAAGCTGGTTCTGTGCTGTCTTTTCTGGACACCACAGTTATCATGGGACTTAAGCAGTACAATAAAATATACAATGACAATGGTAAGTTCTTGGAGTTGATTTTTAGTGACACTTTTGTGAATGCTGTGAGGGCCGATGATCCCTTGATTTATGAAGATCTCCCACATCACTACGGTCTCTGTGTGGCGCTGCCGGAGCTGAAGGTCTCATTGGTTCGTGAGCCGCACCGAAAGGCTTACTCGTACGGAAAAGGTGATTACGGCAATATTAATGAATTTATAAAGTCTATTAATTGGAAGGCTGAGCTGAGTGGTAATGCAGTTAATGAATCAGTTGATATTTTGTACGCTAAATTGTACGAAGCCAGAGATAAGTACATACCCACGCATACCAAAGTTTCTAGTGACTATCCCGTCTGGTATAACATGAGTCTTACACGTATTATCAAAGAAAAATTAAGTTATCATCGTCGTTGGAGGAGATTTGGCAACCCAAGAGACTATGATACATTTAGCCTCCTCAGGAAAAGACAGAAAAATATGCAAAGCTTTTGCTGGTCAAGATATGTGTCTAATTGTGAGACTGCTCTTAAGCGCAACCCAAAGTCATTTTGGAGATACTCAAGTGGTCTTAAGGGAGGTCGAGATGGATACATACCAAAGCAAATTAAAAACGGCTCGCAGACTATCTTTGATGCAAAGAAAATTTGTGATACTTTCCTGGACTATTTTTTGTCCGTTTACAGACCTATACAATCTTTCCCTCTCGACTTATATAACGATAATGGTACAGATTCAGAATCTTCCTTGGGCACTATTCACGTAGACGAGGACAGCATAAGCAAATATCTCAAAAAGCTTAATTGTAATAAGGGTGCGGGTAGTGATGGCATACCACCTATATTTGCTAGGAGGTGTGCTGACAGTATCTGCCTACCACTATCTATTATATTCAATCAGTCCCTGACGAGTGGTTGCTTTCCGGACAAGTGGAAGGAAGCTTTGGTGGTTCCTGTTCATAAAGGCGGGTCTAGAGCTAATGTAGACAAATACAGACCAGTATCTATTTTATCGGTTTTCAGTAAACTTTTTGAACGAATTGTTTATGATCAAGTTTATCCTAGTGTCGTTAACTGCATTCCGATTAACCAGCATGGCTTTATGCGAAACCGATCGGTAGTAACAAATCTGGCTCTTTTCACTGGGGACGTCACAGCGGCTATGGATGACGGTCAGCAGGTGGACGCTGTCTACACTGATTACTCAAAGTGTTTCGATCGCCTAGATCATAACGTCGTAGTTTCTAAAATAAGAAGGATCGGTATTCATGGTGATCTCTTGCGGTGGCTAATTAGTTACCTGGAAAACAGGTCACAGGCTGTGCGACTGGCAAATCATGTGTCTCGGTTTGCAAAAATTACGTCTGGGGTCCCGCAGGGATCACATTTGGGACCACTGCTATTTAACATCTGTATATTTGACATTACATCATGTTTTCATCATGCAAAGTTCGCTATGTATGCTGATGATAAAAAAATTTACTTGCCTATTACTAATAGGGACGATTGTTTAAGGCTGCAGGGGGACCTGGACAGATTGGAGCAATATTGCAAAAGAAACTCGCTGGACCTCAACGTCAATAAATGTCGGATAATCACATATGCGCGGAAAAGAAGCTTCGTCACTTTTGCCTATAATTTGTCCGGTGTTCCACTGCACAGAGTGACCAGTATAAGGGATCTAGGGGTGATACTGGATCAAAGGCTCACATTTACAGAGCATTATGAACATATAGCTAGCAAATCATACAAGATGCTGGGATTTTTGGTTAGGATTGCCAAACCCTTAAAATTAAAATCTTCACTAGTGATCCTTTATTGCGCGTATGTGCGAAGTATCTTGGAATTCGCATCCCAGATTTGGTCCCCTCAGTATATTACTTACAAAACTAGAATAGAAAGTATTCAGCGGAAGTTTGTGTCTTTGTTGGAACACCGCGAGTTGGATCCGGCTCCTGATTATGCCCAGGCACTCAAACGCCACAAACTGCAACCGTTAGAAACAAGAAGGCTGATCGCGGACGCTATGTTTCTTTATAATATATTACATAATCGGATTGACTGTCCTCAGTTGTTGGAGCGGGTGGGCTTTCGGGTTCCGGGTCGCGCAATGGCACGTCGTCAGCATAGGCTGTTTAGCACACCTAGGACTCATACAAACTATGCTCGAAATTCGACTATGTATAGGTGCTTGAGTGATTATAATTGTAACTTTCTGGGCACGGACATATTCGCTCACAATTTTAATCAATATAAAAAATTTATCACTAAAACAATGGTGTGATTTGTTTGGCACTGCTACTCGCACAATAAACACACTAAGACGCTAACTCACACTCACACACACATTCACACACACATACACTCACAGGCACACGCTCGCGCGCATGCACATACTCGCGCACATGTGCACAGGTGCGTGAGTGTCTGCATGGTTTGTGCTCACAGATTCTGGTTCTGAAATTTTTCTTTATTGTACTGTCTTTGTTTTTCTTGTTGTTGTCCCTTCTCTAAAGCATTTGATTACTTCGAAATTCTATTTTGGCATACGAAATTTGTAATTTGTGATTTCTAATAATAATTAATGCTGTTGAATTTCATAAATAAATAAATAAATAAAATAAATAAATATAATAAGAACCTGTCTATACAATAAACGTGAATGTGGAACACATATAAAACTTCCTCGTTAAATGTTTAAAGCTACGTCCAAACGAATGGTAACGTGATTTTCTACTTTGTTTTACATTACTTGGAAATGTTTGAAAAAACTATATCATTTATATGTTGTTTTTTTACAGAATGTAAGTTATGATTTTCCTATTTCAATTAAAAGTGTGTTATACAGCAAGTAATAAGGCACAAAATATTCGTTTTTAAGTACTACATTGACTATTCTGTGTTAATTTATAGAGAAACTAGCCGTGTACCGATGGGAATTCTCATCGGCAATGATGAATTTTCGTTCTAAGTTTTGTCACTAATTTTATCCCGGATAAGAGGTGAATTTCCAAGAACGCCAAAACACTTTACTTCAAGAACAGAAACCCAAATACCAATGGCCATATATTAAACTTCATAAATGACGAACTCTCGTACTTTTCGCGCTTAAGTATTTTATCTTTAGAGATTGAATTTCCAATAATTTTGACGCAACTGACTGATACACGAATAGGAGCTTATAAACTAATTTCCATTTTTTTACCGTCAAAAATAAAATAAACTCCCATACAATTTCCAATCTCCTGTCGAAGCCTCCCCGAGGGGAAGAATTTCTAAAAATTCTTTCATAACGCTTGTCTACGTTGTTGATGGAACTCTTTTCTCTCCTCTCTAAGGAAGGAATGTGCAAAGACCCCCTGGTTAAGTTTGTGCATTGTCTGTCAGTGAGTCAGAGAGTTTTAATAAATAGATTTATCTATTTATTTGAATTGTTGCGTGAGTTTTAACAATAATTCATACAAATTGTATTGCACCATAGAAAGAATAAAGTCAAGGTACATTACTTCAAATAAGAATTATCTGCATATACAGCTTAGTGCCATCTCTCGTCAATTAGAATCAGAATTACTAATCTTTAGTTGCATCCGCGAACGGCCATTGTTAAAAGGCTTTAAACACAGTAAAAATTAATAGTTAAAATATAAGTTTAGTGAACGCTCGATTAGTGAACGCAGCGTTTATTAGTTAAATCAATGATGTAATAATGTACAGTATATCAGTTATTTAATAGTTAATCAGTAGCGTAACAGTTAAATCAGTGATAAGCGTGAACGCAGTGTATGTTTATAACAATAACATCACATAATTTACATATAATGTTACGCATGTGTCACATCACGGGTCTCACGGGGGTGTTAGATAGTAACGTCACCGTCTTACATATCCTGTTACGGATGTGACATAGGCGCAAACGGCATATTACATAGATCTAGCAAAAATCTGGTCATAATTGCCACCAATACCAGGTCGCCTCGTATTGTTATAATTACATAATTTTGTGTTTAAAATGATTACGTATTGCGTTCATGTATAATCAAGATATATGCAATTATAAATAAAATATGACACTGGCCAATACAAAAATTATATGTACTCGAGTATTTTCGATATTATAAAATTGTAAGTAAGAAATTTTAAATTTAAATTTAAAATCAATTTATTCAAGTAAACCCAATTACAAGGTATTTTTGAACCTCAAATCTACTTTAGTTCGGTTTAAAGAGAAAACCTGGACATTGAGAAGAACCGATAAAAACTCAGTCAGGTATTATATTTTTAACATCATTTTACAAAAGGTTTATTAAAATACAACATTCAGAAAGCCAGTAAATGCGTATGCAGAGGAAATGATTTCCAGACTATTACGATTATTATATTATTATTTTTAACGAACTCGTTCATTTTGTAGTTTGATTGTCTAATTAATGTACGTTTTATAACAAATCTAAATTTATTTTCCGTTAACATTAATAAATAAATAAATAAATAAAATATATTATTTCAGACCAGAAAAGTCCATTTTTGTTAGTAACACAACACCTACAAACTATTTAAATTATCATTTTCTAATTTATATAGTGCTGGACCGCACGATACTGGACACAGGTCTCTACGCTCTGGCATGCGAGCGCATCCAGTGTCCTAGTACTCGTACCGGGCAGTCCCATCTGTTCGATATAATGCTAAGGATTCCGTTCCGTTCCGTTGTTAATGAAATAATATGAATAAATAATAATATATAGAGTAAATGCCAGTTGTGCTGTTGACGGCGTTGGTTGACATGGCGCTAGGTGGTGTTCAGGAGTGTATCTAGGTATAGGTACATTTGACACTGCAGTTTGACGTACCCCGAAGTTCCGCGGGCGTTGATGTGAAAATTATGAACATTCAATATATTTTGTTTCATACTAGCCACCCTCCTCGGCTTCGCACAAAATCAAGTTATAATTTAAGTTCAAATTAAAGTCAAAGAGGTAATGCTGCCAGTCTGCTGGGCACCTTGGCAATGACAGCTTTCTAAGCGGCAACTTTGAGGAAGTCTATGATTTAAGAGAATGTGTAGTTTTAAGTTTGTAAATATTAACGTATTTATGTAGTTTTTTTGTTATGAATAAAGATAATAAATAGTTAAAACATATCAACTAGATTACTACCATTAGTAATAAAGTAAATGCGAATACATTTATTAGTGTTACACGTGTGTCACAGTCATATAGTTTACGATAGTGAAACCGCATTGAAATCCACTTGGAAGTTAGAAGCTATAAACAATCCAAGCAAACGCGAGTAGCGACTTTGTTTTATGATACTACTAGCTTTTACCTGCGACTTCTACTTACAACAAAATGGATAGCATTACAACCTTCCCCATGAAAAAAAATCTCGCACCTTGAGAAGGAAACCAACCTAATCATAAATTTCAAGATTTTATTTTGACGAGTTAAGACAATGGATTCAGCTAAAATAATGAAATGGATTTTTGAAAATAATCTAAACTAATGAAAAAATCCTTTCATTCATTTTGTAATTTTCAGTTCATGTTTTAATTAAAAAAAAATATTTTGTTGTGTTAAAATTAATTTTAAAATAATTACTTTGTAATTTTTAGAGTTCACATTTTGAAGGCGGTTTATTTTTTCTTATTAGAATTAAGGTGGTTTTGCGGCGCCATGACGTTCCGTTCATACGGAATAGGTAAAGTCTTGAAATTATGTTTGTTTGTGTGAGATTATAATTATTGTTGATTTTATTGTTGGGCAACTGGAATTTCACATGAACTACAATTGTGTGTAAGTGTAATCCATACATATGGAAACTGAAATACAATATTCTTCTAAAAATGTGTTTAAAACTACGAGACTTAATTTTAAAATTCCTATCAAATCGTATTTCTTTTGCATTTTAAATGCACTGAAAACTTTTATTTACAGTTTGTACTGCACAAAATTAATTAATTTTGAAATAACTATACATAATAATACTATTTAAATATACAATTATTTAATGGTGTATTTTTATAAAACTGCAAAACGGTCAGTGTGTATTAGTTCCTGCAAGTGCCGCGCTCTCGTTGATGTCTCTAATAAGTGCACTTTTGAATACTCTGAAAGCAGACATCAAGTAATAATAACAAAGAGTATAAAATCAGTATTTGTTTATGGTTTTATTTTATAGTTTCACTATTTGAAGCGTATATATCTTTTTTTTTATAAAATATATCAGTCTTTTTTTTTTAAATCAATTTCAACTCTGAAATAAATTTAATAAAGATTTTCTTGTACGAAAATGTTAAAAGTGACACTTGACAGAGTTACATTGCAGGTTCTACTCAGCACGGTTTTTACTGTTTATTTTTTGAACTGGCGTTGAATGACTTTCAAAAATACGTTGTAACGGAACTCGTTCGTATTATTTATCTTCAATTTGACTAAGAGTTTAGAAGTATATTTGGCGTAAATGGGAATACCTTTTTTGCGCAATATGGAAATATGTACATTGTTGACGACACGACGATCGCGGTTTCCGTATCACTTGATTTTCTATTACAAGATGTTGTTTATCAATGAAGGATCAATTACGTATTGAAGGTTAAAATTAGACTATGTTTTTTTTTTCTTTCTTTATGGCACGGCGCACAGATTAGCGCATTTGCCAATGTCAAATATTAATAAGTAGAATCGACATGAAGCACATTGCTTTTCTTCTTATCGTAAAACTCCTCCAGTATAGTGACAGTAGGCTTTACTGAAGTTATAAAGGACTTTTTGGAAGAGCCTAAAAGATTTAGCTACACATGTTTATTTAGACCATTCTTTACACTGACACAGAACTTTAAAACACAATATACTATCACTTTTGTACTTTAAAACTGCCAAAAATGTAAAAAATAGAAAATCTAAATAAAATTACAACCTCACTTCTCCCGCACCAGCCAAAAAGTCTAGTCTATGGTTTGCAGAATCACCAAAGCACGATTAGAGCATGGAGAGTACGGGAGATGGAGTTAAAAATAGTGTGCTTTTTTGTTACTTCTTTTGTAATATATATTTATTGTTATAATTTAGATTTTTCGATATTTTTTATAATAAAGTTCTGTGACCATAAATGATAAAAATATATGCTAATGTAGAGCCATAAATATGAAATTTTACTTTTGTCGTCTCTGTAACATTTTTGTGGTACTACTGACAGTTATGTTTTATTTAAAAATAATTTAAATGCTTATATACAATAATGTAAGTGTATGTACATAGAGTGGCACCTAGAGTCAACTTTTAACGGCGCGTTCATTTTTCCTTTGGCCGTTTCTCTCTTCATCTTTCACAACGACATAACTCTATCAAACTATAACTCTAATCGAATATGTAGTGTTTTGTTTGTGGTGAATGCGACGGCGAGGTTAAATGGAGAGATGGCCTCGTGGTGATGTGTACAGTAGAGAGGAGAGGAGAGGAGAGGAGAGGAGAGGAGAGGCTCGGAGGGTCGCGCGGTGACGTACGTGTATGATGATGAGCAGATGCGCCAGGCCGAGGGCGATGGCTCGGGCGCAGGCGCGGGCCCGGGCGCGCGGCGGCCGCATGGGGTCAGGCCGCGGGGCGCCGCCGGGGCCGCGGCCGGCCACGCCGCCGCATGCCGCGCTCACCACTGCCACTGACACGACCACCACTCGCCTCACTCGCTGCACTCGTCTCACTCGCGCACTGCCGCACTCGCACTATCGCACTGTACGCGTGCATTCGCCTCGAGCTCCCGGACACCACTGCCCGCCGCCTGCGCCGCGCCGCCGCGCCGCGCCCCGCCCCGCCCCGCCCCGCCTCGCACCGCGGCCTGCGCTCGCGCTCTCATTTATTTATTTCATCAGAGCCCACTACGATCACTGAGCTGGCGGCCCCTAGCCTGCCCCTAGCATGCCCCTAGCTGGCGCACCGTAACCTGCTTGATGCGCTCAAGCTCGTCACAGACACAGCTATAACTTATTTTAATATAAAATACAGCTGGACTATTATGATATGTTTTCCTTATTTTCCAATAGCCACACACAGCAGGTTAATTCCATATACTCGTACTACTAAATTGAACTGAAAAAATTTACGATGTCTGTAACTTGATTTTCTGTTATCTCCTAAACCTTTAATTTTAAATGATACACCAAGAGTTGGTTCATAGCAGCAACCAATGCAACAAACTGACACAGGTAACCTATCAGTTATACGGCTCTCCTCAGATGCACGATGCACAAAAAAATGGAATTTAATAACCTTTCTACATAACTTGTAATATTTTATGTGCTACCCAACGGCTAATACAATAATTGTAAAGTTTTTTTGAATTTAAAACTAAAAATAAGGTTGAAAAAAAATTTAGTGTTACCTGTGACGACTTTGTTCCGGTCGCCTTTCGATCAGTGGGCCTTGGGCCTTTGAGGCGATGCACGGGTTGTAGTTTGAGAAGGAAGACCGTGAACATCTCTTTGATCATACAGCGAGAAAACGCACTCAGGGTTATGGACATGTTTGAACAAAAGGTAGGACGTGAGGACTTTTTGATTAAGCCTACTTAACTATAAATAATATCTCTACTGTTCGTAATTTTTTACTTAAAAAATTTAAAACTATTTATTTTTAAATTTGCAATATTTAACTGTTACAAAAATAGTTAATAAATCTGTATATTAATACGCGAAAAGAAAACTTTGTAACTTTTTAAGCATATTGCGCGCACTGAGGAGTGTGAGATTTGCCATAGCTACTGTTTATATGGAGAAGAAGCCCAGAAAGATTAAATTTTAATGCAAAATATGTGTTACTATTGAATTAGTTAAAACAAAACAAAACATTGTTTACGTTTATACTACCAATTTCACACACGTAACAATTATACCGTCGGTGTCAAACACACAATAGTTTGTGGTCAAACAGCCGCACAGAGTAGGTATTTGTCGTAAAATAATTTTGATTTTTAATCGCCAACAAATAATTACTAACAGATTGACTGAACGAGTTTCGAATTGTGAGTTTTGCGCAATTTGTAAGTTGTGAGCTGTGAGCTATTTCGAGTCTGTGGAGTGTATGTCAAGGGAAAAAACGTTCATTTTATATTTAAGGTGAAATTTGACCACTAGGAGATCACTAGTAACAATAATTGTGTCAGTTAAGAAAATAGAGCGCGTATCTGCTCTATTTTCTTAACTGATTCTGACTGACTTATTCTTCATGTTAGTCTACAGAACTATGTAGGTGTGAAAGGCATGGAATATCGTTAGTAATCAATTAAATCGAACTGCACACGTACTGGACGTCACGCGTTTGTAACGTCACGTATATGTCAAATTATGTCGGCGTTACCAAATTATGTGAAGCGTAGTCACGCCCGCGCGCCGCGCTGCGACGTCCACGGTGAACCGCGAGCGCTGACCGTATTGCTGCGAATTCGATATTCGATTAATTGCTACCTGATCATACAGTTGTACCTTTACCATTCCATAAACTTGTACATTACCGGTCTGTTGTCGCGCACTGTTTTTTAATATTTCATTTATGTCAGGTACTAACAGGGCTAAAACATATTTTGCATCGTTTTTCAGAGTATCATGATTTGTGTCCTTTGTACATGTAATATAAATAAACAGTCTGTTACCATCATAATAAATTTTAATTAGTTTCCCTATGTGTGACATATTTCTCATTATATCTTATTATCGTGATAAGAATCCGTTTACTTGCATGATTAGCTGCTCTTGTCACGTCATGCGACTAAACTTTACTTGTAAAAAATTAGTCAAGTGCGTGTGTGACTTACACACACACTTGCACAGGTTTTGAGCGATTTTTATGAAACAATAATGTTCAAAGTTCAATTTTTGTAGATCTGTAAGAATGAGGACTTCGTAGACACCTTTCCTATAAACTTGAGCTGCAGCTTTATATTTTATGAATTTTTAATATTCGTTTTCTAATATTTTATGAATTTTTAATAGTTTGGAAATAAGGAGGAAGGAACTGTGTAAATCGAGTATCCAATTAGCTCCCCATTAATTCCCCCAGGAATTAAAGAAGGAGCAAATTGGATACTTGTACATTGCTTGTTACGTTTACATGTAAGTAAATTGGATACTCTTTTTTACATTTTTTAATATGTTACATCACATAAGTTTCTGAGAAATTTGATTGTGACAGACAGACAGACTGGGTATCGTAATTAATAACGCTAATTCCTAGTTACGTTTGTTATTTATTTATATTTATTGTTGTTATCAATGAAATAAGCAATTTCTAAAAACAAAGCAATATTATCACAAAAAACTATAATAAATTAATAAAAATAGATGTACGTGTGTGTGTTCAGTCTTATATACACATTTGGTCAGATTTTCTCTTTGTTACACTGTGACTTATATTTTTGTATTTCTGTTTATGAAGTATGTTTTATCAGAAACCTAAATAATTACTTTCCATTGACTAAAAATGAACATAATTTGCCATTTTTTTAAAGACACAGATGAACGGCTATCAGTAAGACCATCCGTAGTAAGTCCTTAGGACGGGAACGCCGGAATGGAGAAACAGCATTTTGATATGGTTTAAAATTTCTTAACGTTTGTGTAAATGTTTGGACTATTATTGTTATTCGTGTTGTAGGTATATTTCCTCTTTATGTTATACATTCGCAGATACACACACCGTGACAGCTAATAAATATCTATATACACAACCAATAACATTCACTTTGAAACTTGCTGACCTGAACGCTACTGCGTTCTTTGGCTATTTCTTTTAATTGAAAATTGTTCAAACCGCTTTCTAATCCTTTCCAATAATGTGTCGAACATAACCCATAAATTTGAGCTGTCGATCGAAGGCGAATGGATTCGAGTCTATAAGTGACACACAGACATTGATTGATGTATATATGTACAATAATACTATAAAGAGGCAAACTTTGTTTGTTTGTATGTAATTGATCAACAAGAAAACTACTTAACTGATTTCAAAAATTCTTTCACCTGTAGAAAGCTACATTATCAGAGAGTAACATGGGCTACATTTTATTTAAAAAAAAAATTTCTACCGGCGCGAAGCCAGGGTGGGTCGCCAGTAATTTACAAGCTTATTGTGAAAGGGGGTATAACCCGCCGGGGTCCCAACGTGTCACTGTTGACTTTTATATTGCACATGTAATAATTACGGGATACGTTTCTTTTGTTTTTTAATAGAGAAAACATTCATTTAATTAAAAAAAGTCCGTAACAATTTATTGTAAAAAGTAAAGGTTAAATTAAAAACAAATTAGGCCTGCGATTTCCAGTAATTATAATTTCGTTTCTAGTTTTTAGAAACTCTAGAATCTCTATCTCTAACTCTAGAATCTAGAACTCTAGAAATCTAGAATTGAGTTACCGCTTTACGTCTGTACCTAATATAGCCCCGTAGATGTAAAGATGATGGAATGAATCGTCCGCGACGTAAAGCCAGACAAACGGAACCTTATTTATCGGTTACTGTGTACAATCATAGCGGCGTTGATGTCTGTACGCTAACAAGATTTTCTCTGCGGTGACGTGAAATCAATGGATAGTTCGTAAACGAAAATTCCTCCGACCCGAAAGCAAGGTCGGCGCACGTGTCGTAGGTGAGCGGCTGGTGCCGGTAATGAGCGCTATTGTGGGAGCCTTCACTGCGTGTGACAGACGGTTTGAGAGCGTTAATCACTTGACAGTGTCGTCACAGCGGCTTGCGAGGCATTCCATCATCATGTAGGGGACTCGGTCTCTGACACGCGCATTGAAAGAATCCAAACATTAATCATTTATTATTAATTAGACTTAATTGGTTAAATAAGAATGATCTATGTTACAACGAAATGTTTTATAAGCTAAGCCATTTTTAAATTCTCTCAATTAAAACGGGAAGTCATACACTTTGGTAGCTTTTGATTGACGACAAAAGAAATAACATTTTTTAGAAATGACACAAAATATTTACCCAAGTGTGAAGTCGACTTCCTCAAAGATTTTTGTACATTTGTAAAGCGATGGGTTTGTAATATTAATAATTGAACCTGGGTCTACTGTCATAGGTTTTCTGTAAATTTTCACTTTAATTAAAAATTTTACATCTTCATTATTATTATATTTCATATTAATTATTGAAATTATTTTAAATAACAGACTTCCTCAAAGTTGCCGCTCAGGAAGTTGTGATTGCTTAGGGTGCCCAGCAGACTGGTAGCATTACCTCTTTGAATAGTCAAACTGATTTGTTGGCGGAAGAAGCTGCCAGTCCGGAGGTCTCCCTAAGCCTCGATCAGTCTCTTACAAATATCAAAAACCAGTCGATGGGCTTCGGGGCTCCAGGAACCCAAAGTTTCGACTGCAAAGGGCGTAAATATGAAAAATGAAAAGAGAGTCGAAACAGCAAGTGTATCGACACAAGTCTGCTGGACACCCTAAGCAATGACAGCTTCCTAAGCGGCAACTTTGAGGAAGTCTATTATTTAAGATAATGTGTAGTTTTAAGTTTGTAAATATTAACGTATTTATGTACGTTTTTGTTATTATTAATAAAGTATAATTATTGAAATAATAAAATATATTTTAAATTTTCACGTCATTCAGTTTCTGACCAAAGCGGCTGCGGACAGATGGGATGATGGACAAAAATACAAAAAAAAAACAAAACAAGTGTATGATCTTGTAATTCCATTGTTCCTTTTTGAGTATGGAATCCCGAAACTACATGGATTAAATGTGTAGAAATGTAATAGTCTTATTTTTTACCTAATATGAAAACATTATAGAGAGCTGACGTCAAACGGTGTACTTCCACGACGTTACCAAACAGAACTGAAGACCTTTTTATCGGAATAGACGCAAAATAATGATGACAAACCAAGTATATATAATATAATAAAATATACCTAACAGTTATTCATAGAGGTAGAGTCCCGTTGTTATCAAGCACTCAATCATGAAGTCTATGTCAATATGAATTAACCTTGATTACTAAGAAGCTCACTCAATAATACAATTAACGAGATACTCATTACGAGGTGTGAATATTTGTATGTTTTGTTGTATTTAATTACAGTAAAATATGTGAAATATGTGCGGTGTCACCTTCGTGGATAAAATAAGCAACGAAGAGGTATGCAGTATGACAAGGTTGCACGACAGCGTTATTGTAAAAATGAAGAAAGAAATGCTTAGATGGTTCGGGCACATAGAAAGAATGAGTGATGGAAGACTGACGAGGAAAATGTATAGAGCGAAAGTGAGTGGTAAAAGAAGCCAAAGAAGACCAAGGCTGACTTATGAAGATCAAGAAGTCATAATGTTAGAAATGTCAAAAGCACTCGCATACCTAGCTGAAAATGTGTGAGGAGAACGATGAGATTTGAGGAAGTGAAAAAAGTTTGTAAGGACCGCGACGCTTGGCGCTCCGCCCTCTCTGATTACCTCGTTAAGGATACAACGTAAAGATATGTATGTATGTAATTATAGTTCAATTTTTATTGAACGAATCAAGCCCGGAGTTTCTGTGAAGAATCGAACTTAAAACGAAGCGAACTACCAAAGTATGAAAGTAACAGACATGACTCAAACAGAGATGAGCAAGCTAAAGTGGCACTGGGTTGGTCCTATTTTTCGAAGAACTGTTAATTACTGGAGCAAATAAATTCAATAGTAGAAACCGCGAGTCTCGCTTGGGCAGACCTACTGAAGGATGTCCCCCAGTGAGACGGAGCGAGGATCCGCTCCGGTGTGTGATATGTCTGTCTGTGGTGTTATAACTTTTGAATTAATAAACTGATTTGCATGAAAGCTGCAATTTTCGAGAACGTTCTTAGCTTTGTTTGGGAATCGGTTCAGATTCTTTTCGTGTTACAGTTTTTAAATACTGAGGTGGAATTTGGCACAGAAGCGTAAACTGGTAATACAAAGTCAGAAATGAGAAATTTTTTTTAAATAATCAGATTTCGGTTCCAATTTTCTTAATTTAACGTTAATATTTTAAATGAAACTTTATTTTGTTTGAAATTGCTATGGTAAAATGAAGTTAGCGCGAGCCCAACACGCTCCCAGCGATTTCTTCTTAATTTATTAATCCGTAAATAAATAAATAAATTACATAGTGTGATCCCGAACTAAGCACTGGAGATGGGCTATGGTTACCATACTACAAGCTGATGGGGCTCTTTGTAACACTAAGACTCCAAGCCAATTTAAAGTATTTGTACTTTAAATTCAAAACATGAGCATAAAGATGACCAAAAATCGAACCCGGAGCCCCGACTTGTGACACTGATGTCTTACCGCACCAATAACACCGAATAAAAGCAACTTTGCTTAATTTTGAACACAATACAAAAGAGGCAGGAAAATTAACTTGTCGAGAATTAAATTATGAGGAACTGCTCTAGTTTGATAATACAATAAACACTTAAGTGTTTGACTATGAATCGAGTGCATATTGTTTACATTATCAATACTGGTGTACATATATAAGGAACATTCCATCTGCCAATATGATGTAATGAGTTGAGACGCATTTGTAACAACCGTAATGAAGTCGTTGGTAGTCCTAAGCGTGATGGCAGCGGTCGTAGTGTTGTTGGCGGTGACGGTGAGCGGCACGGACTCACCCGTTGAACAAGGTACTCTAATAATCACAGAACGTAGTTTTATTTATTTATTAGACACTAACTCACGGCTTTATGTAAAAGTTAAAAAAAAAATGTAAAAAACCTCGACACAATGAATAATAATTAGATATGAATAGTCTAAACTAAAATTGCGCGCCCCTCAATTGCATTGATTGCATTTATGCACGAATGCAAACTATATTTTATAGACACAATGCATGCAAATTGATTAAAATCATGGCCACTCAAAGAAAATAGTGTAAAAAGTATTTATTCTTACGTATTGAAAAAAGCAAATGTATTATTAACAATCTCTTTCCTTAAAAAGCGTTAAATATCTGTAATTCTGTATCATGTTTCACTATTTTGTCAACCCTTGGGAAGAAAGACTTTTTTACAATGAAGTTAACAAATTAATAAATTCATCGGGATCTGCTATCAAATCAGAAGAAAATAATTTATGAAATCTTAGCCATCCACTATGCATTTATAATTTTATAATGAGTAAATTTAAAGTCTGTCCTCGCAAGAGTAGAGAAAGCAATAATATGCAATGTTTATTGTTTTTTATGAGTCCCTGCTTACTGTTCATTGTGTCGCAGTTTTTAAACAGTTTGTTGTTTTTAAAATTGGTATATGTATCTGTACAAAAAAAATAAAATTTATTTCATTAACTAGTACAATACGGCGAATATATCTTACGTCGGAGTCTCCTTTTAATTAAGTATAAACATAAGTATATGTATCTATGAAGTAGCAATTAGATTCCGTTTAACGCCTAGTCGGATCAAGCAGTGTTTCATTACAGAGATGAACCTGTCAATGGCGACGGCTCTACGCTTGCGCGCGGAGACACGCAGTTGCACCAACGACCTGTGCGCGTCACTGTGCAAGGCGCTGGGCTGGAGCGGCGGGTCTTGCCTCGACGCCGAGTGGTGCCGCTGCTACCGATAGGACCGCTGTTCATTACCTAACCTCACCAATGACGCAGAGTCCGATACATCATTTATCGAAAACAATTTGTAATCCATTCACGAAATCATTAAAAAAATAAAACTAAAACTTTCTGTTTGTAATTTCAATGCTATCGTTGCAAATGTTCCTGGATAGTTAGCTCATGTACGCTAAAGGAGACACGATCACGCGGTCCATCGAGTCTCCCAGTGACAGATAAATCGGCGGAAGCTGCCGATGTTATCCCGCGAGATACATCCGTCGCTGCAGATAGTGCATCGACAGTTGCCTCAAATGCCGCAGCTGCAGACCTGCAACGGGCTGCCGCACACGAACCATGCAGCAAATTAAGCATATTGGCAGGTGCCAAGACTCAACAGTTATAGATGTGTGTCCCTACGCGGCTGTTACACGCTAGGTTGGCTCAACCTCGGTCCTTTGAATTAACTTGTAATAATGTAATGCAACCACGAATATAAAGAACTGAAGAATGAGTTTAGAAGTACCTATAATCTACGTAGCACATATGTAGGTAACAAGTAAGGTATCATCAGTGAAATCGGTAATTAAATAAGTAAAATTTCATTGTACTAAATACACCTCGCAGGTACTTGTGATCTGTGATCTATAATGGTCAATGTGTATTCTCATGAGTCCGTCACATGGCAGCAAACATGCCAGCGAGCTTTACGTAATCGGTTCTCACGTAAATTACGTCGACTGGGTTGTTCAATTGCGCAAGTCGCAAATTAATCGTTGGCGCTCGTGTTTGTGTGTGTGACAATTGACACCGACAGTCTCACATTTTTATATTTCGATTAGTAAGTAGCTAGTTGTTTATAGGTATTTTCAATTCCTGAAGGAATAGGGGAGTGATACAAAACCCCGTTGTCTGTTCGTTTCAATTCAATGCAATTCTCGAGAATCTTCTTAGTTATGTTTAGTGGAAATCAGTCCAAATGTTTTGTGTCGTTGGTTATTAAATTCTTAATTATATTCTGAGATATAGTTACATAATAAACATATTAGACGTAGATACAGGGTAACAGCTAGTGAATTTACACAGAGATATGTCGATTTTCTGGCAGGACTATTATACTATTAACTATTCAACATTTTTATATTAATTGTTACGAAGACAAGTACAGTAAGCCTATGATAATTGTATGTATTATAAACAATGCAGTGATACCCGACTATTGTTTGTATTTACGTCTAAAAACGGTGCGCTTACACTTGTTCGATGTATGTAAATGGTGCTAGCAGTCAGAAGAGAACGCAGGCGGCCAGCGAAAGCTTTTTAAACTTGCGAGTCGCTCGCAGGTAGAGTCGCTTCAAACCAGTTTCCAAACGAGGATGTTTTATTACTTTTGTTCCTATTTTAAATAGAATTTTATACAAAGTTCATTATATAACAATTAACTCTTGAAATAATCAACCGTACTGGATGTAGATATGGGATTATTTATGTTGGTAATTCTTTACATAAAGAAAAAATATTATACTTTTTTAAATTAGAGTCGAGGTCCAATATGACGAACAATATGATGAACAATAACATCCGAATTGATGTCACTTCTTCTTCAATGTTTGGGCGTACAATTAGTGCAGCAAAAAAAAGTTAGAAATTCATTACAATAAGTGTGATTGGCTTGATATTGTTCGGGAAGATTCCGAGATAGATTCTGAAGTAACAACTGTCAGCCTAATACTTTTTCTCTTTCAGACAAGCATAGAAGTGTACTTAGAAACATGGCGCTACTAATCACCGGCATGTAACACATAATTACATATATGTTATGGAGACGTACGATAACGGTGCTCCTCCCGACACACCCAGTGTTATGAGGAGCACCTCGGGGTGCGAGCGGCCGCGCGGCAGGTGCGCGCCCGCGGGGAGGTCGAGCGCCCGCCGCGACCCACTGTCTGCTCGCTTGTTTTTAAAAGCCTCATGTTATTAAACTAACTGTACCTCAGCATCAGCACGTGCTCATTATATTACCTCCAATGGCCGTCTACCGTAAAATATTAATTTCGCACCACATTTATATGTTTAAAAAAAGGTTGCTGAAATGTAGAGTCAATGATGTATCTCATATTTTATCTGTAAAAATGTTTGTAACGGATGTATATGTGTGTGTATATCTCAGAGCTTATGTGTGGGTAATGATGGTTGATAAAAATAGCACTGTGCGGTGTATAGACAAATTGAATGAGTGTGTCGGTGGTCACGGGGCTGCGGACGAACCGGTCGTCGCTCACTTTGTTGTATACACTCTTACGATTTGGTATACAACAAAAATGTAACTACACACCATTACAGGTACACTCCACAGCATGCGTGATGCACGCACAAGTTATAGAGATATTTAAAACCTAAGGAATAGTCCGCATGCAATTCTCAATAACACTCAAATTCGTTTCATTTATTTGCTCAAAACAATCACTTGCTATGTCACGTATCTAAATAGTATTAACAAATCCAGGTCAAAATTGATAAGTAAATGGACAAATGAATAGCGTTAACGTACGGTGGGCAGGCAGGTTACGACGGAGTCGATGTTCGATTCCACGGACCGGTTTGATGAGAGCGCGCGGTCGGCGGGCGGTGCGCTCGCGCAGCGCTCTGCTCCACGCGCGCTGCCGCGCTCGCTCTTGGTTTATTTTTAGGTAACTGGTTGTATCGAACCTACTGAATTCTACCTGTAAAGTCACGAAACCGCCTATCATTCTACGTAATCTAGGTTTGATGAGGATATCATCATTCTTAAATAAAAACGTTTAATTTAAACATTGAAGATTTCGGTAGAGTTAGTAAACGCATCCTATTTAATTTAAATGACATCACTGCCATATGTGAGGCGAACTAGCCAGGAGTTATGTCCTGTCCCGCGGGCGGCGGGCGGAGAAGATGCGCGAGCGCACGTCGAGCGCGTTCTCTCACGACAGCGCGATACGTGACGCGCAATGCAATGAGGACGCCCCCAATCATGCGCGCGCAGTGTACAGTCGAGTCGCAATAGAGCGTGTTCATCAAGTGCTGAGTGCAGCGTATGGCTCGCCCGTTCCTTGTAGGTGAAGGAGTGTACAGGACGCAACGCGTTGCCGCTCACATCGCGGTTATAACGAACGCTGTGTAACAGCCATTGCGCTTTTATTCAATGAGTGTTGTTATATTCCAAGTAGCGTCAGCACGGGCGCGGGGAGCGGGCGACACATCTCGTCGACACGGGTGGTAGTGTGTGTGCGGGTCTTCTGTTGTTTATTCCGAGACATGTAAGTTCATCTTGAGATGATACCTCTTTAAGTAACAATTTTCTCGTACTATATCTAAAACAGTTCCAGTTACTATCAGGAGTGACTGTTACGTAGGCCATTACAGAAAAAAATTCTCAGCAACAGCAGACTGATACAAATGCTCGGATAAAGTCATCAGGACTCTCATGAGAGCGCTGACTTTTGTACCTAAATGCCTTTATAACGAGGAAACTGAAGTCGAAGCACTTAATAATCAGTATCTGCTGATTATAATTAAAGATTATTATAATCGCATTAGAGCACGATCGACCTTATCTAATGCTTAATTACTGTGAAAGGATTTCTAAAATATATTTTTTAATCCTGTCGTACGTCAGACTGAATGACATTATCTGGCGCGAGTGCCGGAGACATTAGCCGGTGTCTGTGTTGTGTGACAGCTCCGATCGATACACATATCTGTTGTGAATGCTTCGGGCTCCGATTCTCAATTACTTATCTATGTATACTACTACAGTTAGACGTATGGGATGCAGTTAATGGTCGCTTTAATGAATATTCCTTTATTACGCTACGATGAAATACTATACTTTAATTTCACTTGTAGTCATAACCAACAGACAATAGACGTGGATGTGGCTATAGATATTTGGCAGCAGGCAGACAAGTGTGTTTAGACGTGCGATTAATCTCAATTAGCCTGTGTTTTGTCTGTAATTGAAGTCAACTCGGGATTAAAAGAGCGTTAAACTGTGCTCAGTACAGCGAGACGTCACACACGACAACTACACGTCCACGTGTCGATGTTGGCGGCACACACTTGCCTTTTGTATCATATTTCTAATACAACATTCATCTTCGTTACACTTTCTGAAATACATATACAAATAACATTTGGTCTAGGACGAGTTGAACACGATCTCGTAAAGAGTTCCGTATCGTATATCTATTTATAATGACCACTTTGTAAATTAATAATTATTTATATTGTTGTCTGAAATTTTTAAAATTCCAGCTCCAGTAATATTCAACATATTATAAATTCAAGATCAAATTAGGATTCAATAAAGAAGATAAATGATGAAGTCGAGAACAAGTTCTCGATTCGTATATACATACATATATTCACGCTGTATCCCTAAAGGGATAGTTAGGGAGGACGGAGCGCCGAGCGTCGTGGTCCTTACAAATTTCTTTCGTTCCTTAAATCTCATCATTCTCCTCATAAATTTTCGCCTAAGTGTGCAAGTGCTTTTGACATTTCCGTCAGCTAACACTTTGGCTATTTAATCTTCGTAAGTCAGCCTTATTCTTCCTTGACATCTTCCCAATTAATCCCTTCTTTAATTCTGCTATTAGTACTTAATGTATTAACTAGTTTAAAATATGTGCGCTAACAAGATGTACGTCAAATCTCTTTTTTTTTGGTCGCATAATTTCTGAGAACATTGACTAACAAACAGACAGACGCATGAGTAATTTTTCCGTTTTTTCTTTTAAAGTTATGGAACCCCAAGAAAGTTTAGACAAAAATATTAGAAGCAAATAAGCTGCAGATTGGCTAAGCCGATGATCAGTGTCTCTATTAGCTGACAGAATATCATTCCAGACTAGACCGAGACTAATCCTAAATCAAAGTTATCGATCAAAGTCTGAACCACAAATTATATATTTTTATCGAAACTTAATTAGATTTCATATTTAATTAATTTCGATTCATCATTGTCATTGTAAAACTGTATTGCCGATAATACGAGGCACAGATGTGAAAAGCCAGCCGGGGAACGGTGAGCGATAGAGCGCGCCGTTTACACAGACCATATTAGAAAAACGAGGGTCAAATTATCATATATCCCAAAGTTTGTTATTAGACGAAACTGGTCGCAGTTAGGAAAACAAGAGTGTTCCAGGTGTGCGTTGTGCAAACATGGCCGAGCGGTCAGTTTGTCGAGCACTCGCTGCGCTGCGCCGGCGCAACGCCGCCCCCTCGCCTCCTCACACTCCCCTTTGTTTGCTCTCCGACCACTAAATATTATTGGATGATGATATGCCATTTACGCGAGACTTACCCATTGTTGACGAAATCGACACCGCGACGGACGCTCATAAATTTTTACTCAAAACAATACCCGTTAAAATAATAAGGAGTCGTGAGAAAGTCGAGTCAAATTAATTTCAGTCAGTGACATTTTGCTTATAGGTCTATAGTTTTTAGGGTTCTGTAGTCCAGTATGAGCCCTATAGTTTCAGTTTATCCGTACGTCCATTCCATGTGCATGCCACGAACGTAGTCATATTCCATTCTCATATTATAAATCTCCGATGTTAAAGAGAGACGTGTTAGAGTCAAAGTCGTTGTTTGTTTATGTGTTTGTCGGATGCATCGTAGCCTTCCAACGGATGCACCGATTTGCCGTGCCCTGTTTTTAATCGAAAGCAACTGTTTTTAAGTATACTGATATCTAGTTTAAATCAGTTCAGATAATTTCTGATCTCGAAAGTTTTTTTTATTATTTTTTTTTTTAAAACTAAATGATACGCAATTTGATACACAAGAGAAAATTTATGACATAAAAATAGAAATGAAAACTTCCGAAATAACAAAAATATGTTTTATTTTATTTTTTGTACAGTGATAAGTGATTAAAATAATGCGTTATTATTTTACTAAGAAAAGTTAGAGAAAAAATACCAAAATGAATTGTTAAATTTTTCAAAAATTCTAATTTATTATTTTCATAAAACGAGCGTTGTGAAAATATCCTACATACATACGAAAAAGTTGTTGAAAATGTTAGTAAGAGTACGGAACACTGTATATGTGTCCAAAACGCCATTGACTGATTTAAATTCGTTACAAACCGTATTGGCTTCATGACATATGATCATGTGACGATGAATGATTCAGAAATCCCGCGGTGATGACGTTGCGTGATCGATAAAATAATTCTCTCACAGTGGATACACGTTGCGAAAATACAGATAACAAGACGCGTTGCGCTACGTCGAGGTGGCGACACCGACTCGGGCGAAATGTCATCGATGAGATTCGAACGACGATAACAACGGATCGACATTTAGACAAAACACTTCAGACGATTGAGACGTAGGCTCGCACAAGAGGCCTGCTGCAGTATGGTGTAAATAAATAAACATTCAAGTATTACGTAAGTAGAATTATTATAATTATTACCCCCCCCCCCCCCCCCCCCCCCCCCACTCTTGTCAGCAAAAGTAAGCAAAGCTGTTACCACCCCTCATATGCTTACGTAAACATTGATACTTGTATTTTTAATCCGTTCTGGTTTTTTATTGATTCATGAACAGCAGTTACATTTAGTTAATTATTGACGTGGTATTTAATTATATATTAACGATTAACCAGAGATGTACAAAATAGTTCATTAAAAGTATTTAAATGCAAAATGCATTTGATTAGTTATTTTTTTATTTCAATTACAAATACGAAATTGTTTTGAACAAAAGTATTTAAATACAAAATAGATATTTTCAAAATACTTTCTTCAAATAAAATACTTATTTCACTGATTTTAACACTAGTTTTGTTCGAAGAGTTCATCTTTCATGTTCCGTCTAAGGGGCCTCATAACCATTCCACCAAACGAAAATACACCTGGATGTGTTTCCAAGTCTATTGTAATATTGGCATTGCCACAGAAACAGTTTGACTTGCAATGTTGGCATTATTGTTGGCAACATTTAGGATGGGTGCGTTCTTAAATAAAGTAATTATGAATTTAAGCATGAAAAATACGAAATATAAATTATAAAAATTTACGAAACATTTAGCATTTTACAAATACTAAATATTGAGAAGATAAAGCAGAAGATAAAGCAAATAAAATACTTAATGCATTTTGAAAAAAGTATTTCAAATCCAAAATAAAATAGGTATTTTGCATATTGTATTTGCATTTTAAATAGATGTATTTCAAATAAATCACATCTCTGCGAAGAACACATTAATTTCATTCGTTCTATTAAAGTGGGGTTGCCATATGTGTTCAAATTAAAATCTACTAAATTTTCCGTCCGAAAAAGTAAATAATGCTGATGTAATCACCATCCAGGCCCCTATCTCCATGTCATCAAAAATAAGCAAAGCAAAAACCTCCCCGCCCCCCTTTAGTGTCCCAATGGCGCCAGACAATTACATGTGAGGTCGCAAACTAAGCCCTAAGCTGCACTGTAGTAGTTGCACTTACTACACAATGAACTGAGGGAGTTCTCGCTAACACGCAGACTCTATAACAGTTTAGAAAAATCCACTTCCTAAATATTGGCCGAGAATTGAACTTGAAAGCTTTACCTTGTTACCTAGACGCATGAATATTAGACGTAAAATATGTATTATGTGTTTGTGTTCAAATATGTATTTTTCATTCGGAGTAAACGAATTTCTAGGTGAGGTTTGATCCTACTTCTAGCGATAAATATTTAGACTCACTAATGGCGAAGCGGACCAATAGTGTAGGAGTATAAGGTGTATAATAAGTTACAAAGTAATTTAAGTTAGAAAATTAAATAATAAAGACATTGATACTTTCAACATTTAACAAAAAAAAATTGTAATCATAATAAAAATTTGCTGGGCACCTTAAGCAATGACAGCTTTCTAAGCGGCTTTTGAGGAAGTCTATTTATTTGAGATAATATGTGTTGAAACAATAATAAAACAGTTATTGTTCATATTCTAACGTTTTATTACTCATTTTGTTACACAATTAGCAGAGCACACACAGAGTAGTAACAGGAAACGGAATAGAGAGAGAGCTAACAAACTGTTCAGAAACAATACATATTCTAACTCCTCCTCTCAATTTTAAATTGCTAAAATTATTACAATTAGCGTAAGTGTTTTTGTTTTATACCAATTCAAAATATTTATATATTAAGTTTACACAATACAATTTTTAAGTAGAACAAATATAATTGAATCTAAGATTATTTTCTTTATATCTTTTATATCTATAAGTATGCATGTCTTCTACATTAAACAACTCTTTAGTTTCATATTCAAAATATCAAATCAGTCTGTTTACATATCACAATATTTATATTAATTACTCTTAATTATAATTACAATTACAATTAGTTATACATATATATAACCTCCAATATCTCACAGCTATTTATTTTATAATACTAGAATAACCAAATACTTTTTCATATGCCTATTTTAAAATGTAGTAGTAAGTTTTAACAATCAATAGTTTTACATACCATAGTCATATACTGTTTTAACATTAATAAAGTTTCATGAGTTCTATTGTAATTTCAATTTATTCACAAAGTAAAGATGTTTATTTAAAGGTAAAAACTTTGTTAGTATGTCTGCAACATTTTCATTTGTAGGAACATAAGATACTGTAATTATTCCTTTATAAACAACACACATCTTTTATATAGTGCGCCTTAATGTCTATAAGCTTTGAGCGCTTACTATTTTCATAGCTTTCCATCAATCTTATAGAGCTTTGATTGTCAACCTTCAAATGAGCCGCTATGTCAGTTTTATATGTTAAATCACTTACAATACCCCGGATATAAACTAGCTCACCTACTGCACAAGCACTGGCTACATAGTCTGCTTCTGTAGTTGATAATGCCACGATAGACTGTTTTCGAGAATGCCAAGATACTAAGTTACCTGCATAGAAGACTGCACAGCCACTGGTGCTTTTCCGATGCATTCTGTCCGCTGCCCAGTCAGCATTCGTGTAGGCAATAATTTGTATAGGTGTTTTTGTACGATGGTAACTAGACCTAGATCAATTGTCGATTTTAAATACCTTACAATACGTTTACCTGCCTTCCAAAGTTGAGATGTGGTTTTATCCAAAAATCTGCTCAAATAGCTAACAGCATATGTTATGTCAGGTCGACTATTCATTGAGATAAAGAGTAGTATACCTGCACTCTATAGGGTACATTTATTATTTCTCCCTCATTGTGATAGAAATTTGTCTCCATGGGTGTATTACATGTTTTACTTTCTTGCATGTTAAATTTTTCTATAATCTTCTTTATCATTTTTGTCTGCCTAATGATTGTTTTGTCCCTTTCTCTTGTTATCTCCATTCCTAGATAGTCTTTTATTTCTCCTAAATCTTTCATCTTAAATTATTCCTTTAACTTCTCAACTATGTCATCCTCTCCCAGCAGAAGGATATCATCTACAAAAATTAATAACCAAGTGTTTTTCCTTTTATATAGACAAAAATCATATTTTGACTGTTCAAATCCATGTTTGATTATAAATTCATGGAATCTTTTATTCCAGCATTTCGGTGCTTCTTTTAAACCGTATAGCGCTTTTTTCAGCTTTAATATATTTCCCTTCTTTAATTCTAGTCCTTCAGGGCATTTTATATAGACATCACCTTCCAATTCACCATATAAAAATGCAGTTTGCACATCTAGCTGTTTTATTTTTAAATTTTCATGTACTGCATGACTAATCATTGTGCGAATAGTAGACATTCTTGCTACTGGTGAATAATATATTTGGCCTTGATCTCTCTATTGAAATCCTCTTGCAACTATTCTTGCTTTTTTAGTTCCATCTTGCTTTAGACTAAAAAGCCATTTTATGTCGATTGCTTTTTCTTTTTTGGGTAATTCTGCTTCTTCCCATGTACCTAATCTTTTATGAGCTTCTAATTCCTTATCAATTGCTTTCGCCCATTCGGTATCTATTACAGCTACTTCATAATTACTTGGTTCTCCTGTACATAAGCAATAAGCTATATGTAGATCATAGTCATCTAATATTTTTGGTGGATGGATTTCTCTTCTTCTCCTAGTTTTATTTACATTTTTCTCTGTGTCATTTTCTTGTTTTTCTTCATCACTTTCTTTATCTTGTACCTGTTTTATTTGTTTCTCATTTTCTATTTCATTTTCTTCGAATTTTCGAAACATTTTATTCTCTTCTTTACTTATATCTGCTTCTATAGTGTATTTTGTCTCAGTCTCATCAAATCTAACATCCCTCGATTCTACCAATATATTTCTTTCAGGGTCCCACAATCTATAACAGTTATTTCCATAGCCTACTAATCTCATCTCTTGAGCTCGTTTTTCGAACTTATTTTGTACAGGTAATGTGTGCATATATGCCTTTGACCCAAAAGTTTTTAAATTTGACAAGTCTATTTTGCCATAGTATATTTTAACAGGAATCTGAAAATTAGTAGCTATTTTTTAGATATACTGCACACCTTACAGCTTCAAATCATAAATGCTTAGGTAAGTTTGATTCCAATAATACTGTTCGTGCCTTTTGATATATAGTCCTATTCATGCGTTCAGCAATTTCGTTGCTTTGTGGTGAGTAAGGTAGAGTATACTGCATTACAATTCCCTTCTCCTTACAAAATTTTGAAATTCTCTCATTCTTAAATTCACCTCCATTATCTGACCGGATTCTTCTAACTTTATTACCTGTTTGTGTTTCAATCTGTCTAACAAAATTGATCAAATTATCAGTTGCCTCATTTTTTCTTTTTAGTAGATAAACAACACATACATGAGAATAATCATCCACGATTGTGTGAAAATAGGTTTCATCATAAATACTAGAGATGTTGACAGGTCCGCTGATGTCTGTGTGGAGCATTTCGTACCTAGATCTTGGTTTAATTACCGGTAAAAATGGTAGGCGTGTGGACTTACCTTGTAAACAAGTACTGCATGGCTTCTGGGAGTATGGAAGTTTCATAAAGTGGTAAAAGAAGCCAAGGAAGGCCAAGGCTGACTTATGAAGGTTGAATAGCCAGAGTGTTAGCCGACGAAAATGTCAAAAGCACTCGCATACCTAGGCGAAACTGTGTGAGGAGAATGATGAGATTTGAGGAAGCGAAAGAACTATGTAAGGACCGCGACACTGTCGCGACGACTGTCCTCTTTGACTACCCCGTTAGGGATACAGCGTGAAGATATGTATGAATGTATGTATGTATATATTATACCATTCCCACCCGGATGCCACAAAAAGGGAATGGATAAAGTAAATTTTGAAATTTATTGGAAATCTTTTTAAATAAAATTCTATTGTAAGAAGAAAATTGTAATATAATTTGAAACAAATAAACCAGAATAAATTTTGTAAATAAAATAGAAACAGAAAGATATCAAAGTGGTTGTGATGGTGTGGTGTAGTTTACAAAAATCAGATATAAATACCTTTCACCTTATAATTTACACATTATGATAAAAAAACACAAACCACTGCCTTAAATTAGGTTGTATTGTCCTATACTCCACTCTCGAATGTTATCTCCAAAATTATAAGTCGACTTTGTAAAATTCTGCAATCAGCATCGTCATTGTAAATATAACTTCTATAAACTCGTATGAAACTGGTGCGTCACCATGTTTGTGCTCTTTATCCGATTGAAACCATTGCTCCCCTTATTCTTGTCGAGGGGTCCATTTGCCTTGGAAGTTTGGGCGATATCAGTTTTCTGGTTCGAGCCTCTTTCTTTTTCACTTTGCCAACATCTTTAATATTCTTAACAGATTTTACTTTTACAAAGAAATCAAATATCTTCTTTTTTTGAGGAGAAAAATAATCTCCTTTTTACTCCATCACAACCATTATTGTTCTGTCTAAAAAAACACCTCGCTCCTCTTTTTTTTCTCATTTTTCAAATCCTGTTCTATTCTCCCAAAAAAAAACATATTTAAATTTTTAACTTGCCAGTTCTATAATTATTTTCTCTGATAACCTCTAAGCTCTTAAAAAGAAGGTACAATAGCGAAAAAATGTTACAATATGTAAATATGTATGTATATATGTAAAAACGTATACTTTGTCATTGGTGGAAGAGGTGAAATTTAGTCTAATTAACAGCCAGAATTAAATACGAATATTACACTTAATTTAATATTCGGCCCTGTGGTACCACCATTTGATAGCGTACTAAATAGTTCGAATAAATAAACATCATATTTTTTCTTACTGCTGTCGAATATAGATTGCCGTCGCTGCCGCTATCTCACCAAAGTAATTATCAAAAAAGCGATTTCAAGCCAAAAACGCCGAGCCGCAATTAAGTACTACTTACTAAAAAAATCGATGTAGGTGACATCACTCTTAAAAAAACTAAATAATCTGTTATAACTTAGATTTTAAACCTTAATGGGTTGCTAACTCATCAGCTTTATCACCTACAGTAGTTCTTCCCAGATTTTTATAGCCTGCGCGGGAAGATAAGCAGCTGGCATTATACGTACGGATATTTTTCTTTCTCTCCAAGATCAGCACGGAAACATGTAATTGGTATGAAATAATATCGCAATTATTAATAAAGGAAATGCCTACTGCATGCTGCGTTCCCACTCGCAGATATGTAATATTTTTATGAAAGTAGTGCGGAGGGAAGCTCGCTGGGTCGGTACAATGGTCCTCATGTTGTCATGTTTCATAAAAACGCGGCGACGTGCACTGCTCGCGGCGCGCGCAGACCAACGCAATGCGCACGCAAAAACATCCATCCTTTCCCATTGAAATACCTATTAGATATATTGAGACAATCATTAGATATTTGAATTGATTTCCTGTTGCATGCGGCTGCCTTGGAAATACACTTCTGAGCAAAAGAAATGGTAGTCTTTTCGACGAACGGATCACCGTTGAATTATTTCACACGAAGTTTTTATGGATATTACCTATGCATTTATATCTTTAAAAAATAGCAAATAAAATGTATGTGACTTATTTTTTAATGTACATCTACTTTATTTTTAAGTTAAATGTATCTTAAAAGAGAAGATTTATAAAATAGAATTGGAAGTCATATCTAATTATAAAATCGCAAGTGTAGCTGAAGTGAAACCACAAAATATATTACAGGTCATTTTTTCTGCCCACGAGTTTTTAGTAAAGAATTTTTCGAAGATGTTCTCGCTGTAAATATGTTTTGTGAAGCGACGTATCTTTTATGTATCTATAAATCAATGAATTAATTACCTGTTAACGACCTATGCAAATTTTAAACTAGTGAACACAATATTATACATGTATTTGTACTTGTTATAAGAACCATAATACGAGTATAACATAGATTTATCTAAACAGGAAATTAAAAAAATGGTCGATTGCGAGTTCAACTCATGCACAGAGGGTTCCATACGATATTTAACGTGATGAATTGGAAATTTTGACGGCAGAGATCTCAATTTTTCCAAGTGATTACAAAATGTATAAAAGTGATATTTGGTAACCTGATTCTTCATTTCATTGACTTCATTATGCCAATTGCGTTACACGATTATTTAACTTTCTTAACGGAAAAAATATATCAAAGAAACCTCTTTTAAAACAGAGATTTAAATTTTCTGTGAATATTAATCTAAACACACTCTTCGAAATGCCAGTCGGATTTTTAAAATTAGTTATCGTTTCTAATATAAATGAAAATAACTGTATTTTTTTCGTATTTATTGTAAGCTAGCGCGCGCACGTTGGTGTAGTGCAGAGGGTCCATTTCAGATTAAATTATTGTTTGTCACTGCCTCACCCTAATGCACTACGCGCGAATCAAACTGGCGATTGACTGAATTCTTTATTACATATTTGCATGTTTCTTATTAACTCTACCACCTATCTATTGCATAGATTCAGGTGTTAATTTGTACAAATCTATTTCATGTAATGAATTCTTGTAATTTCTAACTATCTTCTGCCCAAAATATCAAACTTGTCAATCGACACGTGTTTCGCCTCTCAACGAATCATCCTCAGGACTTGGTCAGCTAACCAACACCAAACAGGAATAGGGTTCAGTGTTATCTATGTAACGGAATTTTTTCATCATCTCTCTGCCTACCCCCTAAAGGGTACAGCGTGAGGATATGTATGTATGTGTGTTTGTGTGCATGCGTGTGTGTTTGTATGTTTGTGTGTGTGTATGTAATTTTCACCCAGTTTCAGACGTCTGAGTAATTTCAAATTTTCCACATGTATTGAGAACTGATGATAATTAACATAAAAACTTCTTAATTTTGTCGTAACACTTGATCATCAGGATTGGCATATTTTATAATATTTTTTGAAAATACGTATGAGTTTTTAATTTATTTTACTAGTTATACAATGACCCAATGACTTGTAATGACCCTCAACACACTAAAAATGTACATTAATTACATACATCATAAAATTTAAATTTTTATGGCGCGAAAATAATGAACGACATGAAGACGACGTTAGCCTCTTAAGTCTTGCACCAGTTTATCCGAGTTATTGTGACTCGTTTCGTCTATAGTTATTTAGAAACTGGACAATTAATTATAGTTGTCAATTTGTGCACAGCAACTGTGCCGGCGACCTATTGGCTGGAAGCTTGACTTAAACTGACTCACAGGTGGCGCAGCGCGGGAGGTCCTCGCTGTAATGACTCTCTCTTCGTTAGGGATCTTCGCCATGAATTTACAAACTTTAAAATACTTCATAATTCTTTACCATCATAGCAATAAGGACGAATAAAACAAACAGATTACATGAAGAATATGTACCGCGTCGATATCATTGTAAAGACAACAGGATGCAGTAACGATAATTACGACTACTAAGGAAACATCAAGATATCTTTCGTAACTTCGCCTGTTACTTCAACATGTATTTGTAAAACTTTTATGAATGTTTCCCAGCAGTTAATGTTGACTATAAAACAGTTGTAAGTTACAGGAAACTGTTAGTCCTGTAATAACGAATGTAGGGTAATAAGCGAGTAAGATAACGTCGTTAAGCACGCTGTAGCGTTTGATTCAGCGGCACATTTATCAGTCACACACGACAGCTCCCAACCAGCGGACGACGGCTTCTCGGAGACATTCGGTTTGCAAAATAGACGCAATCAGCGGTTGTACAGCAACCGATATATCACGTTAAATAAGAGTCTAGGAGCTGCGAGCGACTCCACCTCGTATGACATCGTTAGAGACGACGTGCGCTGACGGGGCGATGGATTCATACGAGAACAGTCACGCGATGTCGACGGTCACAGGTCTCATGCCGGTTACTGAAATAATAACGAATACTTACATTACATACACAAAACTATGTAGTCAAAATTTAAATTGTTTCCACTTGTATTTTGATTGGAGATGTATACGTACATATCTTCACGCTGTATCCCTAACGGGGTAGTCAGAGAGGACGGAGCGCCAAGTATCGCGGCCCTTGCGTACTTTTTTCGCCTCCTCAAATCTTTTGATTGAAGATGGATTTTTAAATTACAGATTTCTATATTTTAGATTAATGCCATTAATTAGACAATAAATACATCGGAATATATATTAAATTTTATATTAATTTTTGAACTACCAAAACCTACAAACAAGGGGTGATGAGAATATGACAAAAACAACTAGAAGCAGTTGCTTCAAGTATAAGCATTTAGCAATTGTTAGTATGAGCTCTTACTCATAGCAATTGCTTTCGTTTAATCTTTTACTGATACTAGTTAGTTTTGGTTCACAATTAATTAGAAATAGCTAGATTTGGCTGGCATTTGCTTAGTAAAAATAGAATAAGCTTTTGCATACTTTAGCAAAAGCTTATTAAAAGCTTATTCTATTCACGCGAAACTCGGATTTTCCTTTTAAAAATGTAAATAAAAACTAATGCTGACGTTATATATATTCACATCACCTATTATTACCCCAAAACACTCCAGACTCACACTCAAGACTAAAAGACAATTTAAAAAATTAGTTTTCCTAAATGAGCTTGGAAGAGAATCAGACACAGGACACTTTGCATCGTAAGTAGATACTCTAATCACAATATCAACTGGCTAGTTATTGTGTAAATAAATGAAATCGAAATTAATAACAGATGGTTCAGAAGCTGAATCGTTGGTTCTGTGGTCTAATAAATATTATTATTGTGAACTTCCTCACATATGGCGTCAAGTAGGCAGCACAGTTGTTATTGTATTGTATAATAGTGCGCGAGGCGGGACGTGCTCGCGAGTATTGCGTACAATGTTATGAAGGGCTGAATTGTGCGCAAGCGCATGCACTCTGTCCTAACGAGCAATAATGCAGCCCTCATCATTGTGACTACAATTCATTAAAAAAATGGTTACTACTGCATGACACTTTCCTGGTACTCGAATTATCGTTACCAGATGGGAGTTAAATATTTTTATTATTTTATTCTATTGTATATGATGTAACATAGAGAGTATACTATCATTAAATATATTTATGTGTACTTACCAAATCCAAGCTGACATTTATGATTAGTCTTTATATCAAATCATGAGTGAACATTTAAATTAAAATCAGTGAAACAATTTTAACAATCAGATATAGTGAACAACAAATTTTTTCAATATAGTTCAATGAATTTTAATGTTTTTTACCGGAGGAAGTGCTGTGAGTATCAATTTGTTATAAAATGGTTTATACATTTTTTTACCGTGGCCAAAATGGCTTTTATAGATTCGCCGTATTTGTTTGTCCGACTGGTGGTTACTGAGCTGAAATTTGGGAAAGAAGCTTATACCGATGAAAGAAATAAAAATAAATATAATAATATGTTTTCTATAGACTCAGGTGTTACTTTGCGGAAATTCATTTCATGTGATAAATTCCTGAAATCCTTAACTATTTTTCGCTCAAACTCCAAAACCACCAATCGACACATGTTTCGCCTCTTAACGAAGCATCCTCAGGATTTTCCAGACATCAGATTCGGTCCGCTAACCAGCACCGAATCGATTCGGTGCTGGCTAGCTGACCGAATCTGATGCTTCGTTGAGAGGCGAAACACGTGTCGATTGGTGGTTTTTGGAGTTTGAACGGAAAATAGCTAAAGATTTCAGGAATTTGTCATATTAATTGATTATTTATTACCACGAATCCTCAAGCGATACACAGCGTGATGTAACATTGATCACGTACGGTAGTCTCTAGTCACAGCGACGGCACCGGCGAGTGATATCTCGCATTAAACTCACATAATTCTCACTAATCAGCGGCATTCATTGGCAGTATTCAATGGACAGCGTGAAGTCGCAATGGAGAGGTGTGAATGTGCGCTCGTTAGACCGGACACGGCTTGTTTACAATCAATTCAGCGCTAAAACTAACACATTGCCGAAAGAAAGTTACGATAATATTATACAGCACCGGTCGGAGAGCAGCAGAATTTCCACCGCGACTCTGACGCGAGAACAAGTGGTTATTACATTACTAAAATAAAGCTACAGAGGCACTTTTCATTCAGAATACATTAAACTATTTTATTAAAAAATATGTAAAATATAATTATGAATCGTTCAATCGTTTCTGCTCGGCTTTTTGAGAAAAATGTTATAAATTACGTGTTAAAGACGAACCTTTGTTTGCCAATTACGAACGTATTCGACGACTACGACTTCAATAACTGTCAAATTTATTTATCGTATAGTATTTTAAAAGTTATTTTAATTGTACTTGAGTTTTGATTAGTAAAGGATAGTTATTTTGTAATTTTCAGTGTTTTTTTTTGGAGGCGGTGTAATTTTTTAAATTAATTTTTTATTTATTCATTTTATTAATTTCAGTTGTAATTGAAACTAATCACTTAATCGTTTTTTTATTACATTGCCATCTAACGAATACACGATTACTTTTAAATTGCTAAGCCACGTTTTGAGATTTTCATCGAGATTGTTTAGCTAGAGCTTAACTGCACATAAACATTGAAAAAAAAACAACATGCATAATTACATGTTTTAGAATTACGCTGTTAAGCCAACGACACGTTTTCCTAGTGACTGATACACATTTAACTCTTTATCTCAAAAACTACTGAACCGATTTTGATAAACTTGTAGTTATCCCAAAGTTGGATTATACCTAGTCCAACTAGAAAAGAATGTTTACAATCCGATTTATAGTTTTTGAGATATGCGCGGACAAACATACAAACATACTTACAAATATACATACATACACTTATGAAATTTGGCACACATGTTTAGAAGCTGGTAAAGACTAACATATAGAAAATCTGTACAATTCTGACAATATTACATACATACGTGTCGAATTAATAACCTTTTTTTTGAAGTCGGTAAAAACAATTCATTTACATAGTGACATGACAGTTGGAACTTGTTTTTCGGATTTGCTCTCTAACATTATGTCACGTCATAATTAAATAATATACCTGTGTGTTAGCGGTGTTTAAGTAGGTATTCATAGTGGCTTTTGTAAATTTTAACTTTTATTATTATATTATTATAACTATTATTATATATATATATTATTATATATTATGTACTTTATTGGCATAAAACAGTACATACATACCTAACGTTAATAATTACAAATTTAAAACTAAACGTTATCTTAAATAACAGACTTCCTCAAAGTTGCCGTTTAGAAAGCTGTCATTTGCATAGGGTGCCCAGCAGACTGGCAGCATTATCTTTTTGAATAGCCAAACTGATTCGGTGGTGGGAGAAATCGCCAGCCTGAGACGGTCTCCCGAAACCTCGACCAGTTGCTTACAAATATCAAAAACCAGAATAGAAATTATTGCAATTATTATTATCATTCATAAAAATAAACAGAATGGCATACCTCGGCAACTGTTAGTGAGGAGAAAAATGGGTTTTGTGATAGCGATAGCGCCTTTAGGGACCACGATGGTTGATGCTCCGTCCATTCTTTTACCCTTTACGTAATAGAATTAGTTTTTACAAGTTCCCGACCGAACATTCGATGTCGGTTACGGCAAGATAGAGTTTGAAAATCTTTTTTACACCAACACGACTAGTCATGTATCAAATCAATACATGCAACTGCAAATAATTATGTACATACAACTAATATATTATATACATACCTACATACCATTATACTAATATACATACCTATGTATTAACGATTACCCATTATAGCTCATTTCAGATTAAATTCAAATAAAAAAATATGTTAACGTAAGAAAAGAAAGTTTTACTTTATAATAAAGTTTTAGTATTAGTCAGAAATCGAAAATCACTTTCGCTTGGAAAAACTGGTTTGGTTCGGACATTAGTTTGAGTTTCCTGTCTTCATCTCTTGTATTCGTGTGTCCAACATAGAGATGGAGTGTGTAGTTGCCATTCTCATTATTTATAATCTTAATTTATGGTATGATCTAATGACATCCTGCTCAGGTAACCAAAATCAGTCAATACTTATTCAAGTGAATCCCTGTTATAAGGCACTTTTGAACGTCGAATATGGCTTCGGTTTGTAAAAAACCTGCACTGAGGACAACTGACAAGGTAGGTGTAATTTTCAACATCAAATGTGTTGAAAGATTGAAATACAATATTTAAAAATGTTACATTGTTGAAAATGTTATGTTCATTAACAGACTTATCACGTTGCCAAATTTTAAGTTTGTACGTGTAATTTTTTGAGAAAATCGACTATGAGAGATGCATGAATTTAGAGGGTTCCCGCTTCCCGGCCGCTTTTCAGTCCTGAAACTTTCGATATTAAATTTTCCTAATCCCGAGGTTCTCGTGATTGACGTCTTTAAAAAAAAGTTGCAATATAGATCGCGTGAAGCAAAACCAATGTTTGCATGCCATATTATTTTAATGTAACATGGCTGACTGGGTTAATTTGCGATGATTGGTCGGAATTAAATTTCTCGTATATTGAACTAAAATGATAAGCAAGCAATTTTTACTGGGCTATTTGGGGTGTTTTTTCATTATTAAATATTTGTAGTTTCAATTAAAATAATTGGCAAGCAAGTTGTATTTTTAATTAAAATTGCGATCAATAACCAAGCAAGCGCACTGGTTATTTTTATTTTTATATTTCTAACGAAATGTCCGAATGTGTAAGGCAAGTCAGTGGGGCAAAGTCAGCTAGGTGTATATCGTAAAATACGTAATTTTTGTCTCAACTTTAATGTGTTGTTTAAAGAGCTGATTTGTGTAAGGTTTTCTAATTGTTTATTTGTACCGAAATTATACCGGGATTCCGGGATTGGAAGTATAATCCCAAAATCCCGGGATTATAAATAAGGGCCGGGATCTAATTCTCTAGCATGGATGCATAAGTAATATTACAAGTGTTTCATTTTCATTACCCAAAAACGTGACAGGTAATGAGACTTACACTTAGACTTGTGCATATGCACCTGTCAGCAGCCAGCGCGGGGCGGGGCGGCGCGGCGCGGGCGCCGCGCGACTACACTTCGTGTCACGGCTTGGTTCGCCCACGCTTTATTAATATGTTTGCCGCTACCGTCGTACCGCCAAACATTTCCACTTGTCAATCTTGTGTCGTTTGACGTTAATTGCATAGTTTCGTGAACCCAAAACTATGTACAAAGTAGCGTGTGACGTATCCAAAGTAAAAAGCTTTATTATGTGTACCTACATCATAAATATATTTGTGTTTTTTTAATATTAGGGTTCCGTAGCCGAATAGCGAAAAAGGAACTCTTATAATTTCATCACGACTGTCTGTCCGTTTGTCTGTTAATATGTTACAACCGATTTATGCCATCAACTTTACACCTATTGAACTGAAAGTTAGTATAGAGACGTAAATTGAAAACTCGAAGACAAAAATGAAAAAAAAAATTAAATTATATAACTTTGAACCCAATTTTTGAATATTTTTAAATGTAAATCTGCATTGTCAGAAATTACAAGCAATGACTAAGTATTAGTAGGACATAACTAACTTCTGTCATAAATTCATTGAACTAAATGAGGTCTAGTCCAAAACCACTGAGACCAATGAAACCGATTTTGGGCATCACTTTTGCCCGTGACTTCGTTCGCGTATAAATTATAGCCTATGTGTTATTCTGATGTATAAGCTATATTACTGTAAAGTTTCATTAAAATCCGTTCAGTAGTTTTTGCGTGAAAAAGTAACAAACATCCATATATCCATCCTCACAAACTTTCACATCTATTATATTAGTAGGATGTTATATTGAGTTCTGTGATAAATCCATTTTCCCATAAGTCTCAAGACAAGCAGTTATTTTCACTTTCACGACTACGATAGGACTTGGAAATATTAAAACGAAGCAAGACAATTCCAAACATCATTACACGGTAGAGCGGTACGAGGAACATATAACGAATGTGTGCAACCGTGAGCAACGTTCGAGGAATGTATCCAGATCATGATCACAAAGTTTGTCGACAACAAAAATAAACCAATGCAGCTAAGAGACCCACAGGTAAGCCTGTAAAGCGACTCGTCGAATACCATCACTCTACTTATGCTCCTATATGATTGAAACACATCAGTGAGAACTACAGTATAAACTAACGAGTGATATATTTTGAGTTGTCGCAATATAAAAGCGAGTCCCATCGAAGAGATTCGGGACCGGGCGCCGTCCACAATAAAACTTAACGTCAGACGTTTTAATTAAGATAGGGGAGGATGTGAGGCGTGCGGAGGGAGGGGGGACGTGTGATGGAGCTTATCTCGAGATAATTCGGCGGCGGACATTTTTTGTTGATGAGAATTCACTAGCAACAGTTGAATTTGCGAAAGGTATATTTCGTAATATTACAATTAATGAAATTTTAATTTGAAATTAAGAAAGGCTATTAATATATTCATTAATTAAGGAAAAATCTTTTCAGAGTGTAAAAAATATATTAAAACTAGCTTTTGTTCGCGACTTCGTCTGTGTGGTGGCGACTTACAACAAAGAGATAACATAAAAATATTCTCCATGTCAAAATACATATAGTACTTGCGAAATTTAATGGTGATCACTCAAACAGCATTGGAGTTTAGCGATTACGTGTAAAACGAACATCCATTTTTATACAAACAGATTAGATCACCCGCACGCTTATTACGTAACTTGCAGACGGCATGCGACAGCCAATATCGCGCGATATCTGCTGTCAAAACGAGAATTTGTGTAATGTAATTTGTATAGTGGCGCTAAATCTACCGCGAAAAGTGCATTTTACGGTATAGAATAATGGATACGCAATCGTCATACATGATATTAATTTTTTATTATAATTAGTCACTGGTCGCGCAGTGATCGCGTGGGTGTCGCTGTCTGCAAATTTTTAGGTAATAATCCCGCCGTTTTGGTCTTTACAAGCAGCAAACAAATATGCAAACAGTAGTTGATATTTGTCATTAACTTCTGTATTAAAATACCACTAGACGCCTTAACTCGCTCTTTGAAACCTTGTCGAAACATGCTTGATTGCGTGAATCGCGTCTTTGTATATCAACTTGCACAGACCTGTCACCGACAGTGCCATATACTTAATCCTTATTTAGAGATGCCTCTGCTTTAAAATGCTTATTTATGCGACAACAATTAACATCAAAATATTAGATAGATAATTTTAGATAGTATTCCTGAAAACAGTGGAATTATTCTATCTTATTATATTATATTATATTAATTTCTTATTGATGGGTATACTATGGCTGCCCCTCCTGATTGTATTAAGAACGCCCCCATTTAGCTCTGGATCTGCTACCACCACTATCATAGGTTCCAGCATCCACTCGGGGGCGGTACTGCTCCCGTTACCAAAGAAAATCCCTTTAAGGGTATTCTAATAAGATTGTAACATTATGTATGTAAGTGACTTATCTGAAAATAAAAAGAAGACTCTGGCGACGGCTAATGCACAATAGGTAAGTGCGTTATATCAATGACCCAGTTGCGACGGGCGGTCACAATGGGTCGATAGCGCGACAATGGTGCGTCGGGAGCTGCGGGAGCGAACAATGCACCGTGGGCGAGTCGCTCGCTCCCGCTGATAACGCGCCGCGTGTACTACACGGTGCGCGACATTATACATCATTGGCTGATTACGTTCATGCACTGTACAACTCACCTGGATTACATTAAATATTAATGGACAAACTTGCAAACGAGATAAAATAACTGTAATCTCTTAAAACCATTGCCAGAGTCGGAGGCCTATTATATTTTCCGTGGCGTATGGCCTCAGACTTTTTACAATTACAGAAGAGTATATCTCAGCAACTATCGACTTACATAAAAAAATTGCTTTGAAACCTCTACATCAATTTTGAAGACCTATCTAAAGTTATATGTATGGAATGCCACTACTAATTTTGTTTTACCAATTTTTTTTAAATAGGTCTTCTAAATTGATATGAGGGATTTCAAAGTGATATTTTTTAAAGCACGTTACAATAACTACTGCTTACGTGTTTTTATACTTAATGAGATGTGTTATTAAGGCGACAGTGATAAAATTTGTTTTTTGATAGAAAACTTTCGAACACTAAAAAAAACCTAACATCGAAATCTATGGCGATCGCTTTGCTACACTTCGTGATCACTTTAGAGTTAGAAGTTTTTGGGTAGGTTTTGTAAACAGTAACACTGTTTTTGGAATTCGATTAATATCGAAAACATACAAACATAAATATATTCACGCTGTATCCCTAACGGGGTAGTGAGAGATGACGGAGCGCCAATCTTCGCGGTCTATACACACTTCTTTCGCTTCCTCAAATTTCATCATTCTCCTTGTTCGTTTCCGCCTAGGTATGCGAGTGCTTTCGATATTTCTGTCGGCTAACACTCTGCCTGTTTGATCTTCATAAGTCTGTCTTGGTCTTCCTTGGCTTCTTTCACCACTCGCTTTCACTCTGTAGATTTTCTTCGTCAGACTTTCATCACTCATTCTTGCTATGTGCTCGAGCCATCTAAGTATTCCTTTCTTCATTTTCACTTCATCGAAAACATCAGCTGTACAAATATAGTTTTGGTTGCCAAGAACTAGTTAACAATATCAGTTGTCAAGTGTAAAATGGGAAGCAGTAGTTAATGTAACGCAGCCATATTTTTATTGAAGTCGATGGTTGCTGAGATACGCCCTTCTTAAATTGTAAAAAGTGTCCTCCTCTTTTCAACTACAAAGTGGACAATTCTGAAAAAAATTAAGATAGTAAAACTTGAAAAGTGTGTACATTCAAAAAAAATTGGTTTGAATATTGTGATATTCTTTATTATATATTATTGTTATTGTGGAATATTGTTGTTGTGGGTGTTGCGTAGTTTTTAAGATATTTATCGTTATACCTCTCTATATATTGCTCTCTATCTCTCTCTATATCTCTATATCACTCACCTACTGCAGAAATAATTTTGTTGTTCAGTGTCATTGAGAGACTATGATATACCGATATTATTCGATATGCTGCCTATTAAATGAATATTGTTCATCTCGACTACGGAACTTTCACTGTGCGTGGTCTGATACTCACTTAACCGGTTTTTTTCAAAATTTGAAACAAAATGCTGTAAAATTACAATAACAAAAAAACAGAATTGCAATGTTTCAAATTTATTTATTTATTCATTTAAGTTCCTTTATGTGGATATAGTTTGGAAACACTTTCCACAAAATGAGTGGTAAGGATAGTTTCGTTATAAAACGCAACTTAATTATGAAATGTAATTTTATCTGATTTTTATTAATAATAAAGTTATGGTACCTGTAATATGAATGAGGAAGAAAATAACTACGTTTTTGATACCTATGAGAATTTTGCAATAACATTTTTATATTCTATTAAAGAATTTATGGACGAGAACGATCGCTCCCATGATCCCTCGAGTAAAAATTTAACACCATACAAATATTTCAATATCGAATAAATATTTGATAGCTCGTAAAAATATGTTTTAGTTAATTTTTAAGGTTTAGGTCTTTAAAAGGAAAACCGTACCTCTCTTAGGATTACTTGTGTTCGTGTCCGTCCGTCTATCACGGTCAGTTTTCTCACAAACTACTTGACAAATTAATTTGAGTGGTATAGCAACATATCTTGTTAACACACATATTATGTTGAACTAGTTTATATTATTTTTAATACATATCTATAATAGAATTAGAGAAGTGACAAATTAGGTATTCAACCTCGATTTGACCACTCCGCGTTATCTCAAAAATCACATAATCACGAAAAATTTCAAATAATTTATAACCGTACCTATAGTTTATGAGAAAATATAATAAAGGTTGTACAAAATTCCAACATTTAATTCTAGAAATTCAACATTTTTTAAATATCGCTCGTAACCACGTGAATTAAACTCGCAACTGTTCGCTTATTAAGCCAATAAATACCATGAATAAGTTGCGAAACATATTTGAAATATTCTCTGGCTTGGGATTAACCTCATAATATGAAGTTCCATACGCTGCGCCGTCGCGCCCGTGACCACTGTATAGCGTAATTTGTCAAAATATTTAACGTAAATCTCTCGGATATCACACGTCACTTACACTCTTCAAATATAAACCTTATTTTTCAGGCAATAGATTATGTTTTACTGTTAAACTGTAGAGAAATAACGCCATTTCAGGGCGAATCTCGTCGTATTTTTGGAAGAAAGCTGCCAGCGCCCGCTGTGAGCGGATTTATTATGAGGATTTGCAGCGAAACATAATTTGCACACTTTCTCATGAAACTTTTAATAATATTGCAGAACGGGTTATCGTTTAACGGTATTCATAATGTAATGAGTTAAACAAGTAATGCGGACGACGTACAGCGTGCACAACTCTTACATACTTCGATTCAATATTATATCCCGTTATTGTATTAAATATTTATATGTTCGTTGAAATATACATTTAACAACAATTTGCGCGCGGCGGCTTCGTTAGTCAATTGTTATTTTCGCAATTACTTAACAATAAGTTTCATCAGCATTATATTCGATTAAAGCGTGTATTTAAAAACACTTTTTAATTTGTATAAATGACAATGAAAATGCTACATAAAATATGAAAGACATCCGCCACTACCAAGAGTCACCAATTTGTTAAACTACACTAACTTGAAAAAAATTAATTGAAAAAATCAAAAACCTGACTGTAAAAACTGTGAATGAAACTAAAAAGATGTTAACAAGACAGGTTCATAATAAAATTCTTCAAGGAGTGCCTAGTAGAAAAGTCTACATAGGCTTTCAAAAATGCTATTAAATCTTAACGTGCAATCGGAGGCTACAAATATTTTTAGTCACTTTATACATTAGGTAGCTGCATACATAGATAGTGGGTGTAGCCTCCGACTGTAGGTTAAGATTTAATAGCATACATTTTTGAAAGCCTACATAGATTTTTCTACCAGGTACTCTTTTAAGAAATTTATTATGAATCTGTCTTGTTAACATCTTTTTAGTTTCTTTTACAGTTTTTACAATCGGGTTTTTGATTTTTATAATTAACGTTTTTATTTCCAAACTTAAAGTTTCTAGAATTTGAAGATACATGTTAAAATATAGTCTTCGACTATCCTTGGATTAAGATCAATCCAACGACACCTTGCACTTTAAAATCCATCAAACCATATAGCCTACAGGAAGTCGCAAAGAACCAAACACACATCCATACAAACATCCGAAAAACATTATCCTCCTTCTAGAGCAGTCGAGTAAAAAATAAAATGACGCTATAGTCAAAGTCAAATCAAAGTCGAATCAATTTATTCAAGTAAACCCAAATGCAAGATATTTATGAATGTCAAATCTACTTTAGTTCGGCTCGAAGAGAAAACCAGAACCGAACCTGAAAGAAGAACCGACAAGAAACTCAGTCAGATATCATTTTTTTAACATCATTCTACAATAGTTATTTAAAATACAATATCCATAAAGCCAGTTGCATGCATGCATGCGCAGAGAAGATTATTTCCAGACTATTGTTGTATCTTCAATGAAATCGGAAATTTTGTAACATGCTTTTCCAATCATTGTGCGTTTAATAACAAGTTTAAATCTCTTTTCCGTTAATTGAGTAATTTCTTGAGGAGTTCTATTATAAAAATGAACACAGTTACTCAAAAATGAACCATTTGACTTTTGTAATTTAAATTTAGGAATAACTAGCTGATCACGACCACGAGTTTCTACACCATTAATAACGCCTTTCTTTTGAAATACATTTGTATTTTTTCTAGTGTACATTATGTTTTCAAAGACTTATAACCAGGGCAAGGTGAGTACATCAATATCTTTAAAACATAAAATAATTGTAAAGTAAGGTAAAAGAATGAAACAATATACAATAATATTTTTGTTACTGTAGTAAGACTCTGTACTTAATTTCTTCCAGTTTAATTTCTGTCGTTTCCTAACAATGACATTTGTCCATGGCTTACATGATTTCATTTAATAAAAATATTATTTGAGGCATTAATTTTATAGTTTGCAATAGTAAAGGGTGTGGAAACTATTAATTTCACGTTACATGAAGTCATAAATAGCTTTATAGGGGAAACTGATTCTGTTCCTCATTTACATATATATGTCGCATTTCAATTCAGTTTTGGTAAATCTTCATTCATATTCCTCTACACATCTATTATTTTTGTACATATATAATACTCATGTAACTAAGCGACACCCTGGCTCACTGTCCCATCACTATAAATAAAACGTCGATAAGCCGATGACGACACGCGCAGCACGTGGCCGCCATTATCAATGTTGTATGGAATTTTGGATGTTTCCTTTCATTTAATTTATCTATTATTCTGGATAATTCACTGCGCAAATCATACATTGCAATAGAATTCCCTTATTTTTATCACTCTGTAACTTAAAAGAAAAACGAAACCCTAACAAAAGACATTTACAGACATAGACAGACCGACAGACGCTTATTTAAAGCCGTTACATACATGTAAGCAAAAGCAATATAAGCAAATAAGTACTGAAGAGATACGCAGTATGACAGGGTTACACGACAGTGTTATTGTTATAATGAAGAAAGGAATGCTTACGTTTCGGACACATAGAAAGAATGAGTGATGAAAGCTGACGAAGAAAATCTACAGAGCGAAAACGAGTATGGTAAAAGAAACCAAGGAAGACTAAGGCTGACTTACGAAGATCAAAAAGCTAGTGTTAGTTGACGGAAATGTCAAAAGCACTCACATACCTAGACGAAAATGTGTGAGGAAAACGATGAGATTTGAGGAAGAAAAATATGCAAGGACCGCGAAGCTTGGAGCTCCGTCCCCTTTGACTACTCCGTGAGGGATACAACGTGAAGATGTGTATGTATGTATGTTATATAAATAACTAACAGATAAATTAAAGACAGTAGACATACCTTATGACTTCTTTTAAACTTCACCCATATTCTGAGACATTTCCTGACTCTGTTAGTACTTTCACATTCCTGTCAACTGTTTGGCTATAGTATAGTTACTCATAAGAATTTCGACCCTATGTTAGTTTTCACATAAATGTAGTCACTGGTTACATTTACAAAGTTCAGTAACACTCAGTAAGTACATACTCAGTAAGTACATACATACACTCAGGGAGAGCGTATTACGTTGCGGTGAACATAATCGCAATGGTTGCAATTATTGCTGCGCCGCGGATCGCCACGTACATATGCGCATATACCTATGTAGTTTGTGATATATTATGTTGATAATATATCACAATTCATTCATCTCATAGAATTCATGTGGAATTCATTTCTAGACAATATTTTTTTAAATAATTGTTTTAATTAGATTTATTATTCAACAAAGATTTGAGAAAATACATAGCAATTGCGTAAGATAACAAAAATTGTGGCGGCTCAGTGTCCAAATTCGACCATAAACAAACGCTTTTTTTCCTTGACATACTTACTCTTCGCAGACTCGAAACAGCTCACTGTTCATAGCTCATAAAACACACGAAGTTAGCAGCTCGAAACTCATTCAGTCAATCTGCCAGTAATTATTTATTAGCGACATTTTAAAATTCTTTGGCGACAACCATTGTGATCTCTACTGTGTGCGACTGTTTAACTACAAACTATTATATGTTTGACATTGACAGTATAACTATCATGTTTGACATTGACAGTATAACTATTGTGTTTGACATTGACAGTACAACTATTGTGTTTCACATTGACAGTATAACCATTGCGCTTGACATTGACAGTATAATTATTGTGTTTGACATTGACAGTATGAACATAAGAAATTAATGTTTAATTTAATTCAATTTAATTTAATTTAATGTATTGTATCACATATTAAACACGAATTTTAGTTTTCTGTGCTACTTCTCTATATGAACTTCAACTATATACCAAATCTGACACTCTCCGTGCACGTAATATGTTAAAAAAGGGTGCAAAATTTTCTCTTCACGTATTAATATATACATTATTCTGAGACAACGAAATAATGGTCAAATGTAAGTTTAGTACTATATTATTTCATAATATGGCTTTCTAAATATTATTTGAGAAAATCTTTAACATAACTTTACTTTACTTAAACTAAACGTACTTGACTTTACTTAAATTTATCTAATTTATCTAGATAAGACTAAAGATATATTGAGAAATTATATATAAAAATTAGGAGATAAGGAGGAAGAATGGTCAAGTATCTTTCCATAATTTTCCTACGAATATTTTAAAGTATTGTCTAAAGTAAAACAATGGGATTAACATGAGATATTACTATGCGAAATAAGTTTGTATATAATTTAATTTCTAAGAAAATGGACTGTGACAGATAAACTAACAGATTTACGTATGAGTGATCTTATAAGGACACTACATTTCCTTTTAAGGTGAAACTTAGAAACTTTAATGGAAACTTAAAATGCCAACCAAAACATAATAATCTTTAAACTAAGAAGAAGTTATTACGAAGACTTGACGTAGACCATATTTTGAGACACAACAAACAGACAGAATCCTTTGTAGTACATAATACTTGTAATAGCACAATTTTTGGAACGTGGCTCTTAGGTAATGCAGGTAAAGGTCATCGCTCATTTACCAACAAGGCACTCGACCAACGTCGTCTAACTTCGAGTGGTTGTGATTTGTTAATATAGATTTTACATACTTGTACGTTTTACCCTACGTTTGGTTATATTTACAAACTTAACACTACACATGGATTAGTAAGATATATCATAAAGAATTAATGAACCTAAAACTAAAAACCTTAGATAAAATAATATAATAACTAAAATATATTTTTAAAAGGAGTCCCTTTCGGCAAGGTTCCAAAGATACTGGCAGCGTTCCCCTTTGAATAGCTAGACTAATTCTTTGTCCGAGGTAACTGCCAGCTTTTCGGTCTCCTGTGATGTCAACTAACCTTTTTGCTATTTCCTTAAAAAGCCTTATGGCGCTAGGACCCCACGGACCAAGGGTCTCGACACCGAATGGGACAAAATCATATTCGGAACCTAGACCCCTGTATTTGCATGCTTTAACTTTTTCAGCCGCTTCACAAGCCGCACCAGTTCTGTTGTTAGTTCCATGTAGATGGGAAGGGGCCAGCGTGTCTGAACAGGTTGCATCCCATACCAACACCCGGCCCATCTTCCATGGAATCAAACTCATACCGTCTGGTCTCTTGCCGTCGTCTCTTGCAATACCAGTCGGCTCAAGTAGACTTGGCACGTTGACGGTGGCGAGGGACCGACGTATGATATCGTTAAGTGCGGCATGTCTCGAGAAGCGGCCCGCACTTTTTTGACATGACAGTCCGTGATGTCCTAACTTGTCGACATCACTGCCACAGGGACATTTATGAGGAGTGCAGACCGGAACCCCAAGCCGTAGACAGGTTGCGATTCGGAGCGTGTCAGGCTCAAGAAATGTTCCTATATTTGACGAAGGGTACGCGTGAAGCCAGTAGCCAGCCTCATGCGCAACCACGGCCAAAAGCCTAGCACGCGCCGAACCTGTACTACAGTTCAAAAGATTGTCATAAGTAAATTTGCAGTTTATGTCGTCCCAGCTCTTCTGTGAATTTGGAGAAACTGGAAAATTTTGACCTGGGCATGCAATTAAGAAAGCGTTTCTAGCTTCTTCCAAGCCATCAATCGCAAATTTTGAAGGGGATGCCCTTAAAATTTTACTTATGAGATTTGCTGAACTATGGACAGAAGATAGGAAGGCTGGTAAAGCGACACTGGAAATTTTGCGAATCCCTAAACCACCATAACGGATGGGTAGGGATGCTTGGGCCCAAGATTGCTCGTCCAGCTGCATATTAAGAATTGATTCTAAGCTAATTTTGATTAAGTCGTCTACTTGTGTCAAAAGATCTGGGTGATTCCAAAAGGAGCAGCAACGGAGAACATACGTAAATTTTGGGACAAAATGACAGAATTTTAAGATGCAAAGTGCATAATGTGGACTAATTTCAAGGAGACGGTCAGCAGAATTTTGAAATTTAGTAATTGAATTATTAATATATTCAGAAATAGATTCATCAAAAATTGGAGAAACTAAAAGGTAAAGGGAATTACTGTTAACTCTTTTAATATTTGTTAGTAGTTAAATTTTTGTTTTACGTCATTTAAATTTAAGTCGCAATTATTTATAAAAAGTTCGCATTTGCTAAAATTAAGCTCCAAACCAATGGCTTCAAATTTATTTTTGATTGAAAAAAGGTCCGAAAACACAGTATCCACATCACCTCCTAGGTTTCCGTCGTCCAAGTACCAAACGTTGAATTTAGAATTTAAATTTTTGATTATAGGATTTATTGCTAAACTAAAAATTGCAGGCCCAAGGGGATCACCCTGTTGACAACCTGCTTCCGAGGACAGTTCATTAGAACGATATAACAATTTTGTTGGTTCAGCGTAACTGAGAAGAAGATAATTGTATATTTCCGGTATATGTTGTTTTATTTCCTTCAGCAGGGTATCCCTATTTACCGAATTGAATGCATTTTTGACATCAATTTTGAGCAACACGTCAGGCTGTCCGTAAGTTAGGAAAGAGCGTAGGGCATGGACGGCTGCCTCACACCCTCCTTTTACACCGAAGCCTAACTGTACGGGTTCAAATTCCGAATTTAATTTTGGTAAAATATGTCGAACAGCAATTTTGGAGGCCAGACGTCGAAGTGTTGATCCAACAGCAATTGGTCTCACCCCTCCGTCCTTTTTGGTGAGGGCAATGAGGTTCGCACCGAAAAGAATGGGAACAATTTCTGGATTGACATTACCGGAATACATAAAGTTGATTAATTTAGTGATCGAATTTACAAGTTTCTCGCCTACATCACCCACAGAATGCGATGTTAAATCTTTCAAATGTTGGGGTGAGATTCCATCCAAACCTGCAGCCGAACCTGGCTTAAAAGATGAAATGGCATTCGTAACATCTTTGTTTTGAATTTGAAGGCATGCTTGCCCTGCTTTTGGTGGGTCGAGAGAATATGGGTTTACTGGAGCTGGAGGATGTTTTGTCCGTAAGGCCTGAAGGGTGTCAGAGGTATCTGGTGATAGCACGTCGTTGGAGAACAAAAGGCGAGCGGCACCTTTGAGATCTCCGTCACAGATTTTGTATTCGATGAGTTTGTTGCGATTACGAGGGGCATCATGTTTGATTAGGGGTGTGGGAGAAGGCGAAGAGCTTACAGCACAGTTATTCTTAATCTTTTGTGTCAGGGATAAATTCGGTTCATTAGTTTTTAATATATGTAGTGTGCTGTATGAAAATAAAAATAGGTTCTGCCAATCTTGAGTACAATTGCTTATGTAACATTTCTGGATTAATTGTGACAAATGTGTGGCAACGGTTATTCGAGCTCCTCGAGGGATTCTTTTAACTATGGGTATACTATTTTTCAGATGGCTAAGATATGTGTGGAAAGGAGTTGGATCGTTGGCTACATAAGTAGGCGCACTCGGAATAATGGGATGGATGTCTAAAGGTGAACTATTTTGGCTAATACATTTTCTGTGTGTTTTTGTAGTGTGTATGTTGAGGCCTTTCGAGGATTTGAAAGACTTGTTGCACTGTGTACATATATGGGTCGCGTTCGACGTGCCATCACAAGATTGGGTCACGGACTGCATTCACAGTTAAATACATTCACAAAAAAGAATAACTTAAAACAAATTTAAAAACACAATAAAGTAACTTAAAATGTACACTGAAAACATAAAAAAGTCAGTCAAAATATGACGGCTGCTTGTTTTGGTAACAATACGCATGCGTTGTTACGTAGGTGCGTCACAAGATGGTCTTGCACTTGGACGCTGCAGTGGAAGAGACCTAGCGACGCATGTCGTCGCTAGGACAACCGATGGCGGCCTTAGCAACCGCGACTTGAAATTATTACACGCGAACAGGCACTGTGGTGGGAACAGCAATGAAATCCCCATGCGTACATGTGAAAAATATCTTGATAAATTTTTATATGCAGGTCTGAGCCGTCAGGAAATTAAACTGGCTTAAAAATAAATATTTTAAGTGACCTGAGCCTACTTGTCACTTTTGATATATTTTAGATTAAAATTTTCACAAGAGTACTAGTTACTTTCAAGATGACAGATGACAATTTACCTAACAACTCTATATCAGCACCGGAACCTTCTCCCTGGTTTATCATCTTTTTCTTTCATAATTTCATTAAAATTTTTTCGATCTAGTAAAAGTAAAACTAGATGCACGATCTTATGTAAAATCCAAACAAATTATTGTCCGAATTGACATATACGTATCCAATATCGTATAGTATTATCCGTAATATTGTACTAATTTAAAGTAGATCTTACGGTCAAAGCATAAGGTTGTGAATGCTGGTAAAAGATTCTTGCATGACATTGAAACGAAATTTGTTAAAAAAAATAATTAAAATACGTTTCGTGCTTAAAGTATAATTCACCTAATACATTTGCATCGCAATTTACGTCATTTTGATTTGTTACGTGAAGGTGACAAGAATAAGACATATTGTCAGGCCATTTTTGAAAAATACGATTATCAATTTAATAAAAAAGAGCTATGTAACAACATTATTATAACCAAATAATAAACACGTAAATAAAATTATTTAATTTATTTACCGAAAATAAGAATCGCCGTCTCCTTTAGCGTTCTAGACGTGTCGTTTTTACAATTTTTAAAGGAGCACTTTATCATGTTTACTGTTAGAGATTTCGAATACTACTAAAACAAAAGTGCACTCAAATTCTGGTTTGAGTGCACATTTGGTTTGGACGTTTTTGGAGCGTTGATTGTGTATCTTGTTTTTATATATGATCGAAGTCCTATACAGATAATTTTATACGATATCAAATAACAAGTAGATACCATAACAAAAAGTATCGAGTATAAACGTGCTTGGAATCGAACAATAGGTATGGAGCGTATATCTACTTGTGCCTAAAAACTTGTGTCGAGTCAGTGAGTATAGGTGATGCAGAACTTGCAGATTTGGAACTATAAGACGGTTCATTTACCGGATAATTACATACAATAACGACCACTGCGACACTCATGTGTCCCGTTGAGTGCACGAGCTTATCTCTGATGTTATATGAGTACCTGCGTTATTATTTATGAGCACTATAATTAATTTATTAACGGATTAATTCCCATGTACGTGGCACCGAGGCGCTACGTCAGAGGTCGACGGCTCCCGGTCGAGGCACTTTTGGAAAATGCATTCTTTTAATTTTTTCGCATCTACATGTTGAAGGATAATTGTAATTATTTAATACTAGCTGTGACTCATGGTTTTACCTCCTTTACATTTACTAATTTTCCGATATAAACTAAATTACTCCAAAAGTACTCTACCCTGACAATGAAAGACCCACTAAAATCGGTTCAGCCGTTTTGGAGATTAGCCCGAAAAACAAACAGACAGATCGTCGCGGGAGGCCACGGGCGGCGGGGATCACTTTCCGTTGGGTGACTCGCTTGCTCGTTTGCCCCCTTTGCCATAAAAAATATTTTAAAAAGCGTGTTTTGGGTATGATTACGTGCGAATAGCCACATAAGCTTAAGGAAATCTTTTATTTTAAAATCACAACTAGGCATATATTTTATTTTTACTTATGTGTATATAATATGTATAGATGGGAACGTTTTGTATTGAAAGTCTAACCCGTTACACATTCGCACGGTGGTTAATATTATGTAGTAACAATATTACTTCTATTCTATTAATGGTTTGGACACCATAAAGGTTCGGGTCAACTACATTTCACGTTTTGACATTCGAACATAGATAGTTTTGAAATAATATTATTTGCCGACAAAAGTATGCTCATATAACTGATGTTTTCGGCTTCATTCAGATTCTAAAAACAAAATTTCACTTTACGGAATCCATGGAATTCTGGCTGTGAGGTTTAAAGTCTAAGTGTAGTGAGGCGACCGCCTTAGACTTCGGCGTTACATTATTTTGTAACTAATCGAAAATATTCTATCAAAAAGAAATTCTGTCCGTAAGACACCTTAATAAGTGTCAAAACAAGTAAACCGTAATTGAGCTAAATTACTTCCCTGCCTACCGATAAGATTTGAAGTTGGATCCTGGTCACAAGTCTTTGCATGGTTTAAGTAAAAAATTAGTGCGAAAACTATTAATTTAAATTTTTTTAATACTTTGTGTTTAAAAGCAATTATTACAGAATTTATTAAGTATAAATGTATCATTTAATTCAAAAATAGAAAATTTATAGCAGAAACCGTTAATTTCAAATGTAACAACTTACAGTTTGAATTAGTAATTCTGTTGCTCGCAGATACATATATTTCCTGTATTTACATTGTATACTTGCAGTAGATATTGTCCAATGTCCAATGACCAACCATTGTTTACTACAAGCTTTTATCATCTTCTATCATCATCTAGAAATAAGCAGTCCACGTTTTTCTTCGAATTTTATTAAAAAAACATGATACACGTTTACAAAGTTTATCGATAACATAAAAAACATCACAGTTCAGTTAAAGTTAGCATTTCAGAGTATTTAATAAAATCGTATTATTAAAAAGGAGCGAGCGCAATTCTACTTAGCAGAATTTAGTTATTCGTTCGCTGTTGCTCTTCTTTTAACTACACAAAATATTATGGAAATGTGATTAGAGAGGGTAACAGATAACTTATGAATTTAATCAAAACAATGCCTTTAACAACGAAATTGAAACATCCTATACGAACTTAAGTGATGTTAATGCTGAAGAACACAGTGACTCAATAATGTCGGAGAGGTGATGAGTGCCGAAATTAAAATGGCTATGGTTATATCGCAAACGACGAAAGCAGCGATTGGTGGGTTCTTAGCGTTGATGGTGCTTAGGAGGTAAAGTAAATGGTGCAAATGGTGTAGTTTGATGACTATTATGGAAAGGATTTAAAACATGTAATGACGTAGGAAGAGAGCAGGGAGCGCGCGGCGCGGCGCGCGCGCGTTATCAGCACCGTTGTGCAACGCGCGGATGTCTGTGCGATAGGGCCTTCCGTGTCCACGCAAACAAATCCAATCGTCGTGATGCCGACATAGATTTGTATGTCATAAATACAAGGAAAACATGTAAAATAATATCGATCATTATATACATTTTATTGGTTTTTACCCGAAGTCAATAGCATATAACTTAGGCCTATAATATAGGTGGTATTCTTTGTTATCACCTATATATTTATGTTCGGAACTTCGGACACATGGAAAGAATGGATAATGAAAGTCTGACGAAAAAAACTACATAGTGAAAGTGAGTGGTAGCAGAAGCCAAGGAAGATTGAGATTGACTCATGAAGATCTAATAGCCAGAGTCATAAGTCACAAGACATATGTAGAAGAAATAATAATGCGCTCAATCACAATGTTTTCCCCTTCTTACACAGATAAAAGTGCTGCTGGAAGATTTTTTCAAAACTGACAGTAGCTTCTTCATCTTCACTTAAAGTAATATCGCTGTTGTAGTCGGGTACGAGACTTGCTGCGCTGCCGCGCTACTTGATGTGCTGCGATAAGGTGTTCTATCGATTGGCATACAAGACTGAGTCAGTTACTATGCATTTACTTGAGAGATCATAATATTATGAGGTTCAGAAGATAAACTTTCTTGATTTTCCGATCGATTTCAACAGCAATATTGTCATCGAAATGCATACTAATATTAAAAATGCGAAAATAAGTCTTTACGTTGAATTACAATTATTTTTTAATGACAAACTTCCTTTGAAAAGGTCAAATTCTTCATCGTCGGATATAATTTTAGTATGTGGATCTAAGTACATTATACTTCATACTCTCCAAGTATTCAATCTCCAATCTATTAATTAAAAAAGGTTATTATCTATTTAATTGGCAGCATAATAATTTTAGTTTCAGCGATATTTAGTATGAAAGAGAATTTACTTTGAACGCTTCCGTTTCATTTCCTATCTTACTACTCTGTCAAGAAAGTACCGGGAAAAGATCAATAATACACGAAATGTTAGTTATTCATATAAATTTATTTTATCACCTTCAAAGTATGCTCCTTCAGAAGCGATACACTTACGCCAACGAATAATCCAATCATCAAAACATTTTTTAAACGCTTTTTCCGGAATTGAGTTCAGTGCTCGCCGCGAATTCTCCTTTATGTCTTCTACCGAATGAAAACGGGTGCCACGAAGTGGTAATTTGAGTTTAGGAAAAAGAAAGAAGTCGGCTGGAGCCATATCTGGTGAATAAGGTGGTTGCTCGATGATATTTGTTGAGTTTTTGGACAAAAAATCGTTCACAATGATGGTCTTGTGCGAAGGCGCATTATCGTGGTGCAAAATCCAAGAATTTTCTTTCCACAAATCTGGCCTTTTTCGTCGAATTTGCTCTCTTAAACGCCGCATAACGCCCAAATAATATTCTTTATTTACCGTTTGACCTTCCGGCAAGAATTCCCAGTGCACAACACCGCGATAGTTAAAGAAAACAGTCAACATGACTTTGACTTTTGATCGACTTTGGCGTGGTTTTTTCGGTTTCGGTTCAGTTGGAAGGCGCCACTCCGAAGCTTGTTGACTAGTTTGCCTGTCAAACTGGTAAACCCAAGTCTCGTCACCAGTAACAAAGCGTTTCATGAATGTTGGATCGGAATTGACTAGTTCCAGCATATCCTCAGCGACTTATGCGATTTGGACTTTTGGGACTAGCCGAGCGGCAACATGTTTCATACCCAAGTGATTATTTAAAATGGTACGGATCGACTCGTGAGACCCAAAAAGTTCGGCGGCTATCTCTCTCAAACTTGAATGAGCATTTTTAGTCACTATTTCCTTCACTTTTGCGATGTTAACTTCAGTTGCAGACGTTGATGGCCTACCAGAGCGAGGCAAATCTTCCATCACATCTCGACCGCTTTTGAACGCTTTGTACCACTCATAAGCACGTGTTTTTGATAAATTCGATTCACCGTAAGCCTTCTGTAACATTTTCAATGACTCCGAACACGAAATTTTATTGGCGATGCAAAATTTAAGACAAACTCTTTTTTCGATGTTTTTGTCCATTATGAAATTCGCAATATACACTAGAGTGATATAACTAAAAACAGCACTGTATTTAATCTAAATAACAGATGCAACTCAAACTCCGCGCCAAAATGGAAAACAGTTGTACCAATCTAACAACAACAAAAAAAACAAAAAATTGAATTTGGAACCATAAACAAATCATCCATTCCCGATACTTTCTTGACTGAATGTATATAATGTTAAATAGTATTATCCATAAATGTAAGTTCAGTTTTGATAGATTTTGATAATAAAATTAAATTTTATGAAACGGTGGCTAGATAAAGATTGTAAAACTAAACTGAAACAATTAGGTTTACTTTTATGATTAAAGATAAATAGCTAGAGTGTTGGCTGACGAAAAAGTCAAAAGCACGTACATATCCAGACGAAAATGTGTGAAGAGAATAATGAGATTTGAGGAAGCGAAAGAAGTATGTAAGGACCGCGACGCTTGGCGCTCCGTCCTCTCTGACTACCTCGTTAGGGTTACGGGGTGAAGTATTATTTATGTACGTATGTACGTATGTATGTATGCATGTATGTATTAAAGCTTATTTTTTCATCAAACCTGAATTAAATTGAAATGACAAGTAGTTTAACCGCAATATTTTTCTACAAAAACGAATAAATCTGCTGATTACACTTTATTAATAATAAACGGCATACAAAATACTTGAAGTTTTGATCAAACAATGAATTACTCATTGTTGCACTACACAAAAATTTTTCCTTTTTTTAGTCACTGCCGGAGCATTACTGGTTTGCGTCTGTTTTCAAGAATCAATCTTCTATTCCCGTGAATTAAAAAGAGGAGGCGATCTATTTTCTAGCTTATTGTAGTCGCTTTTTAATGGCTGTCGAATTCTACGTATTCTCTACATAATTATACTGCGAATTAATAGAAAATCTCCAAACTTCTAAATTTTGAGTTAAATCTTTTTTTATTAAGCGTGCGATATGTATGTACCTACAGACAAATTGAGAACCTGTTCCATTTTGTTGAAGTCGGTTAAAAACTAATTTATATAGTATCTCTCTTGGGTGATGTTCACAGTAATCTGAAAATTACAGTCTTTTGTCAACGAATGAAACGACTCGTGTGTTGTCAGACGAGCGACTTGAATTGTAAGTCCGAGTGCGCAAAAAGGGGAAGTCACTAAAACACAATGTTTCATACAATGGTTATGAGATTTTTTACTAATAAAGAGTGGAGTTATATTCCGAGTGTAAACCGCGGCGCGTTTTTGCCGGTAAACGAGTCGCTCGGCGGCGGCGGATGGCGCATTCAGTCAGCAATTTTATGTACGAAAAAACCACATCGCACGTATTCACCTCTCGTTTTGAACATGAACGCACTCTCGACACCAGTGTGCTAATATTACGTCTACAATCACGATTCTGTCTCATATTTTTAGCGCTTCATTCTACAATGTGAAAATCGGAAAGCTTATGGAATCATTAGGTATCTGTCTGTCTGTCACAGCTGTTATAAGGGACTAGTACCTGGGCGACCGAGCTGTGCGCTGTGCTAGGTGTCCTTTAAGTTTGAATTAATATAATAAAACAATAAAAAGGCTAACCGCATTGCAGGATTCGAACACCTGCATTTCGGCGTGCTAAACCTACGCTCTAGCCACTGTGCTATTGAGAAAGTAAACTATGTTGCAAAATTAAAAGAGCTTTAGAAAAAGAAGTTTTAAGTGTGTATAAACTCGGAGAAAATTATTTTTTCCAGAATCCCCGTAAACCCCTTGTTTTGTAAATTTCATCGAAATCGTTAGAGCCGTTTTCGAGAATGCGATTACAAACAAATATACCTATAATACAAAAATTGCTCGTAAACGTGGACTTCAAAGGTAGAGTATTTGGTAGTAATAGCACAGATTAATTAGTTTCCTAAAGTAAAGTAATAGCTTGAGAAAGTTAAACAATGTGGTTTGGTAGAGTATCAAATGAAAGGTTTTAAATTACAAATCCAGAAATTAACATGTGTATTTCATTTCATAGTGATATTTCTTTTATATCTCTTTAAAACTAAGCGTGCGTGTACATACGTGTGTAGGAAGTTATACTTCCTTGGCGTGAGATGTAGAAAGTATATAGAAAATTAAGACCGGCCATTTGGAAGGAATGAAACAAAAAATAGAACTGGTCACATATAAAAAAGTACTCTTCTTCGTTAACTTCATGTTGTGTCGTTCCATTGATGACGTAATTTCCGTTGACTGCTGAAATTACACTAATTTTTTTCATATAAAGCGCTAAAAGAAATACAATCTCAAAAAATCTAAAGTACTCCCCTACCTTATCTCCGAAAATATTATAATCATTAAACTGTATTGTGGTAAGCCAGTTTTTTCAATTTATATATTACATTTGGCCCGTTTACACGGTGTCGTTTATAAAATTGTTTTCTTATCGGATCCGCACCGTCAGTCACGCGGCTCGCATTATGCACTAATGCGCTCGATGTTATCTACGGACAACAGTGGGAGTATCGAATAGTTTTTAAAATCGATTCTAATAATGAGCCGTGTAAGCGTTGTAAGTGTGATAGGCCAACAATAAGAATATTAGTACATTGTGCGCGCCGTATGTGTGCGTCACGCGTGTTCCAATTACTATTTTACCGACTGTGCCCACTGAAATGGAGCTCACAGCGACTGTTGTTTGGACTCCATACATTCAATATTTATGCCTATTGAAAGCAGTTCATAATATAAAAAGCATGCATTCACCGAGTATTTCACTTTAAATAGTTCAACGAGGCTAATATTTGAGAGAGCAAAATTTGTCATTTACGAGTTCTATTTCCTTACGTAGGGTCCCGTGTTAATTTTAAAATAGTAATAACATAACAACATAACTGCATAATGTACGCGATTTGCGTGAATTTTTGTCTAAATTTGTCTAAATTTGTGCTTAAAGTCAGAGAAGATGGCATGCCAAGCATCGCCATCCTTTGATACCTCTAAACTGGCTGTGACAGACAGATGGATGTGCGAGTGATCTTATAAGGGTTCTGATTTTCTTTTTAAGGTACATAACCCTAAAAATATAATAGAAAACTAAAACATAACCTGAAATTTTTCAAATTAAGTCCGTTTAATGGAGAAATTAAAGAACGTTCTTTCATGATTGGTTGCTGAAGGGAAGTAATCCTTAGCATCAAGCGCACTGTAAGGACCAAGTGCTGTATCCGGAACGAGGGCAGTTCATGAATGTATCGTGACAGGACAAAAACTCGCAGCACCGAGCAGATATGTGGCGGGTGCGGAGCGGGAGCGAGTTATGTCAGAACCAGTCCGGTGTTATGTCAGAGAGCGGCGGAGCGGGCGGCCGCGGGCGGGCACCTGCGCCGGCGCGGGCCGACGACCGCCGCCCCGCCGCCCGCCGCCCGCCGCCCGCGCTCCGCTACAGCCTCGTCATTACAGACTCATCTCTTATCCTTACACATTTTCGCCTAGGTATGCGAGTGCTTCTTACATTTCCGTCTGCTAACACTCTTGCTATTTGATCTTCGTAAATCGGCCTTAGTCTTCCTTCGCTTGTTTTCCCACTCGCGTTCGCTCTGTAGATTGAAGAAAATGATGAGATTTGTGTAAGCGAAAGAAGTGTGTGCGGACCGCGAAGCTTGGCGCTCCGTCCTCTCTGACTACCCCGTTAGAGATACAGCGTGAAGATATGTATGTATCTTTCATCCTGGTGTTGTACTGCACCTGTACAGGAGCGATGGGTAACCACCATTTAAAGATTTGTTGTAATAAAATACAGAAAGGAATCAAATGTAATAGAAATAAGAAATACAGAGTGAATTAGCCATTGAAGATAAGGAATGAATACTAAATAAAGACAAAAGAATAGGGTAAAGAGGAAAAGGAAGAAAGAAAGATGGACTTAAAAGTAACAGATATAAAAAAAGAGACTAAGGATAAAATAAAGCAAAAAAAGTATCTGATATGTCAAAGCCAGGGAAAGCAGCATAATAATAAAAAAAAATTAAAGATTATTTCAAGAATATAGGTTCGAATGTACATTCATCTCAGTAGACCTATATTTAAGTCGCGTATCCGTGCTCTTCTGTGTGGGTCCAACTACAGAATATTTCGTTATGACTCCTGATCTGTTCACACTTACATTCACACACGCTCAGTTTTGACAACTCGTATCAATACATATCTAATTTGCACTTCGATAAATGCACCTCCATCCATACTGTAGGGATACCGCTCTGCGGACACGTATACGAGCATGTATGGTACATCCAGATCTATTTGTTTCTGCCGCACGGCATCAAGTCGTCACCGGTCGGTCGGTCGTCGTCTAACTCAACACTTACGACTATCGCTGGTCTCCGATTCTCGATATGAGCTACAATAGAAGCGAAGTTATTTCGACGAATTCTATTCGTTATAATTTAATTAAAATTTAAAATAGCAGAGCATGACTGGTATAAAAACCAGCAAGTGTGTCGTCTCGTCGGACTCGATCCGCTCGTAAACGCTCAAATTTAATTTGTTCCCGCATTGTGGGAGCGAGCGCGCCCGCGCCCCCCGCGTCCGAGGCAAAAACACCTCGCGGCCAATAACGCGCTCTAATCGAATTTATTAGCGGCGAGCGAGCGTATCGGCCGCTATTGTGCTCCGTTCTACAACAAATTAGATCGGGATGGAAGTCGCGCGGTGGCTCTGGGAAGGGTTACACAAAAAGTTGCACTCTATTGTGATCCGTAATAAGATATGAATAGACAAATTCCTGACGCACGGAGCTCCTCTGGCTGACGGATGCACGATCGACTGAGGACGCTTGAGAGAGACACGATATTTTGTTGAATCTGACACACGTTGATTTTAATTGTTAGAAATGGAAGTATGCTACGCGGAGAACAAGAGGCGGCCGCTCAGCGGGTGGCCGTCACTGCATCGCTTCATAATTTTGCTCGCTCTACAATAAAAATAGAAACCGTGGTCCGCGAGAGCAGCGCCCGCCGTGTCATGCCAATGAGTGACCCCGCAACAACCAGCAATTTATAATGCACAAGTCGGAGTGTAGACCGAGTGCATACACCTCACTGGACACACTGGCACACGCTGGGACATGTCGAGTGGGTACACACATACATGTGAGCGTACGTTTTTACATGTATGCATAAATATATGCGGTGTTACTCTATCAAACCAAATAAGCAATGAAGAAATACGCGGTATGAGAACATTTAATTACAGTGCTGTTGTAAAAATTAAGTAAGAAATGTTTAGATGGTTTAGCGCGTAGAAAGAATGAACTATGAACGGTTCAGAAAGAAAATCTATGAAGCGAAAGTGAGTGGTAATAGAAACCAAGGAAGATCGAGGTTAACTTACGAAGACCAAATAACCAGAGTGTTAGCTGATGGAAATGTCAAAAGCAATTGCATATCCAAGTGAAAGTGTATAGGATGAAATTTGAAGTGGCGAAAGAAGTGTGTAAAGTCCGCGATCCTTGGAACTCCATTATCTCAGACTACCTCGTTAGGGATACAGCGTGAGAATATGTATGTACATTGTGTAAACTACTTTATCCAAAACTGTTATGAAATCTTGAGCTAATGCTTTTCCACAATGCTTTTTGTCGGTTTTTAACTCTTTCAAATTCAAATTAAAATTCATCTGAAAAATAAATATACTGATATTTATAAGTTCTTAAAAACCTTTAAATGTTTCTGTACAAAAAAAGATATTATTCTATAGTTTCGAATCGCTGAAAATCTCCAAGTTGGCTACACTGTCACTGAGCCCTATCGCGAGATCAATAGGCTGCATTAGGCGGCGGTATTCAGTGCGCCAGTTGTGACATCGGAAACCGATACCATCTTATCTCCGTCGCTCCGTATTAAAATGTAAATGAATAACAAATGTCCACGAAGAACTGCTCCCGGCACCCGTCACACGTAGCATAAATACAGGGTTTTCTCTGTACGTTGTGATCTATAACCAACTATACTTCATCGAATCTGTTTTAAACTGATTTGGCAACATTTGGCGAGTGCAAGCAAGTCAAACATAGAGATCGACACGCATCGACCTTCAAAGTCAAAGTCAAATCAATTTATTCAAGTAAACCCAATTACAAGGTATTTTTGAACGTCAAATCTCCTTTAGTTCGTCTTCTACAATCTATACGCTTGCCAGCGCGCGAGTTTGTCCTGACGACTAATCTCCACACCGTACATTTTTATTACAAAGTTCACTTGCTTCAGCAAAGCAAGAACAAATAATTAATCAAAAAAAGAATGTGGATAGTTTAAATTTATGGAAATCGTAGAAAATGTAACAATTATAAAATGCTTTATTTCGTGTTAAATATATATTTTTTTAATGTTATGTTCAAAGTATTTCTCAGGAAAATATGAAAAAATTGGTCAAGTGCAATTCCACACATTTTTTTTTAATAAAAAAGGGGACAAACGAGCAAGCGAGTTACCTGGTCGATAGTGATCATCGCCACCCATGTACACCCGCAACATCCGAAGAATCATGGGTGCATTGCCAGCCTTTAGGGAAAGGAGGGAAAGCAGGGAGAGGGGTGATGGGCCACCGGCACTCTCACTCACCGAACGAAACACAACAGCAATAGATGCTGTTATTTCATGCCGATATTCTGTGAGAGGAGGTATTCGGAGGTATGCGATATTCGGACGAGCCAGCCCAATTCGTGCTACAATGCAACATGGTTCTACCACAAAAACAAATACAAAAGTATAGAAGAATGTATTTTAGTGTTAAAGTTAAGTTTGTTTTTGAATTCGACTTAAATTTTTTGTACATACTACTCTGTCAAGAAAGTACCGGGAAAAGATCAATAATACACGAAATGTTAGTTATTCATATAAATTTATTTTATCACCTTCAAAGTATGCTCCTTCAGAAGCGATACACTTACGCCAACGAATAATCCAATCATCAAAACATTTTTTAAACGCTTTTTCCGGAATTGAGTTCAGTGCTCGCCGCGAATTCTCCTTTATGTCTTCTACCCAATGAAAACGGGTGCCACGAAGTGGTAATTTGAGTTTAGGAAAAATAAAGAAGTCGGCTAGAGCCATATCTGGTGAATGAGGTGGTTGTTCGATGGTATTTGTTGAGTTTTTGGTCAAAAATTCGTTCACAATGATGGCATTGTGCGAAGGCACATTATCGTAATGCACAATCCAAAAATTTTCTTTCCACAAATCTGGCCTTTTTCGTCGAATTTGCTCTCTTAAACGCCGCATAACGACCAAATAATATTCTTTATTTACCGTTTGACCTTCCGGCAAGAATTCCTAGTGCACAACACCGCGATAGTTAAAGTAAAACAGTGAACATGACTTTGACTTTTGATCGACTTTGGCGTGGTTTTTTCGGTTTCGGTTCAGTTGGAAGGCGCCACTCTGAAGCTTGTTGACTAGTTTGCATGTCAAACTCGTAAACCCACGTCTCGTCACCAGTAACAATGCGTTTCATGAATGTTGAGTCGGAATTGACTCGTTCTAGCATGTCCTCAGCGACTCTTATGCGATTGTGTTTTTGAAGAAAATTCAGGTCTTTTGGGACTAGCCGAGCGGCAACATGTTTCATACCCAAGTGATTATTTAAAATGGTACTCATGAGACACAGAAAGTTCGGCGGCTATCTCTCTCAAACTTGAATGAGATTTTCAGATACTATTTCCTTCACTTTTGCGATGTTAACTTCAGTTGCAGACGTTGATGGCCTACCAGAGCGAAGCAAATCTTCCATCACATGTCGACCGCTTTTGAACGCTTTGTACCACTCATAAGCACGTGTTTTTGATAAAATCGATTCACCGTAAGCCTTCTATAACATTTTTAGTGACTCCGAACACGAAATTTTATTGGTGATGCAAAATTTAAGACAAACTCTTTGTTCGATGTTTTTGTCCATTATGAAATTCGCAATATACACTAGAGTGATATAACTAAAAACAGCACTGTATTTAATCTAAATAACAGATGCAACTCAAACTCAACAAACAACAAAAAAAAAACAAAAAAATTATTTGGAACCATGAACAAATCATCCATTCCCGATACTTTCTTGACTGAATGTACATGACACAAATACATTATGTGCTGCTACGGAACCCTCGGTGCGCGAGTTCGACTCGTACTTGGCGGGTTTTCTATCTGTGTGAATTGATCACATTATTTTGTGGTTGCTAACAAAGTAACAACGGATGATATGTAACAAAAAAATGTTTTAATAAAAAGTAGATATAATGTATCGCGTGCGGACACATCTCCGCGACTGCATATGCCTTTATAAATAAAGGCTACAAAAAGTTGGTGATTTTAAAAATGATTAAAAAAAAGTGTAGGCGCAAATAAAATGCAATGAGAGTAAATCGAGCGAGTAATCACCGGCGCATCGGCTGGCGGTAATTACGTGGCGTACAAAATAAACGAGCGTGCGCACACGCAGCCCGCGCCGGGCGCAGCTCGCTCGAGCGCGCCGCCCGGGCCGCCGGTGGTCGTGGCCATTGCACATTGTCATGGGAGCCACGGTCATTTTTCGTCGTACAATGTCACCGCATAGGTGCGTGCTTCATTTACACACCGCACCATAAACATTATACATACATACACATCTTCACGCCGTATCTCCAACGGGGTAGTCAGAGAGGACAGAGCGTCAAGTGTCGCGGTCCTAACATACTTCTTTCGCTTGCTCAAATCTCATCATTCTCATAACACATTTTCGCCCACAAATTCTATTCTTTCCATTTATAGAGCGAAGTAATTTGTTGATCGATGAATCGGAAACGTTTTGTATTTTCTATGAAATATGTTAGATATTTTATAAATTCTTAAACAATAATTTGAAACTTTTATTGTTATTTATGACAAAGATGTGATAAACTTAAAACTTGCTACGTAGAAGTAAAATTTTAACATAAAAATAAATCCGACTTCAAAATTAAAACACTTTAACTACAAACTAATTATACTTGTCTCATCAAAACTCAAACTCAAAAGCCTATCCAACTAGCAGACTTTTTGTTCTTGTCTATTTGTTTGTCACCGACTTCAATAACTACCGAATTTAAATATATTTCAAACGATTCCTTCTTTAGTATAACAGCTAATCAGATAACACAGTAGATAACACAGATGCAGTAGCTTCATTGTATGGACAACTCGCACTGTCAGGGTAGACGGATAAAACTCCTTGAAACAACTTTATGTTCAGTCCCGCTGTTAGCGCTGCCATCCTTATTATTAAAAAAACAATAACATTTTCTTTTTGTCTATTATAACAAGGATAGGGTGGGAGGGTCCTTATTACATCTTCGAATGAAACGTATTCAAATAAATGTGATTGAACTTCTATTAGAGGTAAGTTTGTTTAATCATCAATTTCTATCGTATTTATTTACTTATTTTGTACTTGAGTTTAATTATTTTTTAGTTTTCGGTGTTTTCATTTTGAAAACAATTTCTTAAAAATTTGTTTATTTCTCTTTTCGATTGGCCTATCCCTATTTAAATATCCACGATAGGTCTACAACTTTTTTCCAATTATGAAATAGAATGGAACATTAAATAATAGATTATTAAAATGAATGTATAAACCAATGAAGAAGTATTTGTCTAAGCAATCAGATCATCCATCATCAGGTCCTAATCAGATTTCTATGAGATCACCCTGGACATATACTTTTTACAATATTGTATTCACGTAACTATTTTGAACAATAAAAAAAAAACAAAAAAAGGAACAAAATTGGTTTACAAATGGCGAAGAAATCGGTGAACATACTTAAAAAAAAGATTCTGACGACTCGACGGAACTCTTTTTTTAAGTTGTTTAAAAAGGACGCGCGACCGCGACCCCCGGTAATAATAAACGTATGTACTTATTAAATAAAGAGGACATGGTATTCGCCTTTTGTAATGTAGCAATAGGTGGTGTTCCTTACTGTCTACCGCTAAACAAAGTTCATCGTAGAGCTCGCTTTTTATGCGAAGATACCGGCCAAGCATAACGTTCATTTAATCGGCAGCAAAAATAAGTTTGTATTTTTAGAGTTTCTCAATAACACTGTCGAAAACAAAGTTATTTCTGCGGTCACTGAGCGTGTAACCGATAATACCCTATATCTCGAAAACTGCTCAATATATCTTATTCAAACCAATTTTCGTCAAAAATGATTTTTTAGTTCTACTATCTTGTTTTCCAGAATTGTCAATTCCACAGTTGAAAAGCTGAAGGGGTGGACACAGTAACTATTGATTTCAATAAAAAAGTCATCTTGAAACCACTATATCATTTATTTTTTAAATTCTCTATAATAGGTTCAGAGACCGTAGCTTATAACTTGCATTATATCAACCAGTGTCAAACTAACTATTATCTTGTCTGTATCAGTGTCGTAATATTATACTAAATTTCATTATACAACTCAAAACAATTTCATAATGATTCTTATTAATATCATCTCGGTTTGCGCTGTAATTTGGCTGTGTATTTAAAAAAAGAGCATTGTAAAAATACACACGCATGTGCGATTCAATTATTTTACTATTCAAAATGTAAGTAATTGTTACAATAAATAATTCCGATTTTTGTATACTACTTACTTCATGTATAAAGTTTATGTATAAAGATAAAGTTGTGAACACTTATATGACACTATGTGATTATGAAACTAGCCTTCGCTTCACTCGGTTCGTCCCATGAATACCCACTCGTGTTATAATAACACCCCTAATTGTACGACAGTTGCTTGTAACTATTAAGAAACAGGTAATTTATCACAATTTAATTAATAATTACAAATAATAGGGACAAAAATTTTGTTGTTCCAGTGGCCACAAGTATCTGTCCTTAGCTCGCACTAATAAATCGCTGCGACAAGAACCGTCCTTGGCAGTCCACTAACGAACGGAATCCTCGCAGTTTTTCCCGAAACAGCCAAGGGTCGATTCACGACATGTTCTTTTTAGTTCGTTAATTAGTTGTACTGTTCTCACGAGCTGTCGAGGTTTGCTAATACCTTCGTTTAATAAGCTCCGGTCAGGATTCGATTTAGGTATTTTAATGAGCTCGCTACCTCGCCTCCCGCGCCGCACCCACCCCTGTCGCCCGCCCAACGGTCGCCGAGCGACGCAGGATTTATAGCGCGCATTCGCGGATTCGGTAAAAAGGCGCCAACGAATGACGGGAAATGGGATCAGCTCCCAGTAATGAGAGACGCGCCCTCCAGAGAATTGGACTAGGAGCATTTCTAATAATAATAATCAACACTAGACGATTCCTCCACTCTGGGCTGAGGAAGAAAAAGCAAAAGACACGAAGGAGTTTATATTCCGATTAGGGATTGCAAAACCACAAAGCACCGTGAGATGTTTTATTTACATCTGAATTTGTAAATTATACGATGATTATAAGTAACACTGATTATCTCGATATGACAAATACAATCGACAATTAAAGTTCAAGTTAGCAAAGTTACTTTAATTTGGTTGATTATTTGATAGACACAGAGTCATAGTATACTAATAGTCGAATCTTTAAAAGAGGCTAGATTTGAAAAAATATAACATTGTTAACTGTATAATAAAAGATTAAAATTGCCTTAATACTTAATGAAATAAATGTTTATTTTACAGACTCATCAAATGTAATCTATACGGATTTTTGTGAATTATTATCAATTCTGCAAATGTCCTGTGGATTTGAAAACACCGCGGGAACGCAAGCCCTAGTTCCACTCTGCCATCTGTCAGCTGAAATTGCTTGTTTGCTCTTTTGCCTTCACCGTAGAGTTCAAAAAACATACGGGGAACATGTAGTTATAGTTTTCTCAGAAAGCTAATGACATGAGTACTACAGTTATTTCTCATCGGCGTATATTTGTCTTTCATATTTCATTAATGTCGTCGTCAGTGGAGGCACGTTGTTTTATTATATAGGTACATAAAAATGCACTAAAACATTACGGTCTGTCGCTTGTATTATCTCGGAACTATTAAAATTTATAGTCAGCGCGCACTGCCGCATGCCTCAGTGCTCCGCAGCTCGCGGAATTTTTTCACAGTAGATATGAGCAATGTTAGATGGCACAAAAAACGCCAATGTCTCATTGTGAACACTCGGAGTCAGTAAGAAAGTGTCATAAATCAATAGCTATTTTTCTAACACGTTCATAGAGCGTCAATTCTGTCGACTTAAATCGCATCGAACGTCGGTTTACGAGCACAAAAACTATACGTCGCGCCGCTTCGCTGTTCGCAACGACGCGGCCCGGACAACGTGTGAACACCGCGACACACAAGATTCGTTCACAAAACAAGGAAACCTGATCTAGTAACAAGAAATCAAAAAACAAACATCGCAATAACCTTGTTCAAATACAGTAAGTAGTTCAAAAATATTTACTTCTCATAGGAACGTCTTATACATTCAGATACAATGAGAAATCGCTAAATAGAATTAATACAATTACTGTCAGAATAATTATAATGCTCGATGTGGAGACGAAACATATCAAACTTTGTTATAAGTTTCTAACGTTGATTTTTAATTACGACTAAAGTTAGCTTTCTTAACTGAAACCAATTGTTTCTACCACAATAAACAATAATTTTTAACTGTATCTATCTTTGGAAAGTACACATAAAATATTATTTAGCTTCCGTGTATTCGCTTATTGCTTCTAAATTTTTAAGTGGATTTAAATGTGGTTTTTGCCATCGTTTAGGAATTTTTACGTGGAATATTTATGTGTATTACACATTCACACATAGTTAGTTCATTAAAGTAGAGAAATATTGACATTTCGTAGGTAATCAAGTTCCCTTGCGAAGCCAGGGCGGATACCTAGTTACATACATACAAATGTAATATTAAAAATTGACTTCCAAGTCAGCAGGTGCCGCGGCCAGCACTGCCGAGAACTTGAAGCGGCGTAAGTATGCGACTCTCTCTGAGAGTTTCATATTTACGCCCTTTGCAGTCGAAACTTTGGGTCCCTGGGGCCCCGAAGCAGATCGACTAGTTTCTGATATTTGTAAGAGACTGGTCGAGGCTTCGGGAGACCGCCGGGCTGGCAGCTTCTTCCGCCAACGTATCAGTTTGGCTATTCAAATGCTGCCAGTCTGCTGGACACCCTAAGCAATGACAGCTTTCTAAGCGGCAACTATGAGGAAGTCTATTATTTGAGATAATGTGTAGTTTTAAGTTTGTAAATATTAACGTATGTATGTAGTTTTTTGTTATTAATAAAGAATGTGTATAAATAAAAAATAAAAAATGTAAAAAAGTTAGCAAAATATAAATGGAGCCTTTACAAGATTATCTTATTTTTACAAGTGTTATAATGTTATACTGAGTAATGTTATACTACTCAAAACGATTTTATAATGTTGTTTTAATATCGTCTCGGTCACCTTTCAATCCACCGTCCGTTTATCCATCTAACCGTCTGTGCATATGCTACAAACTTATAACCCATTTCCGCAGAAACTATGTGATGTACATTTTTGAAGTAAAACATAGTATGCGGCGGGTCTGATCGGCTGTTGGCATGGCGTCGTGGCGACACGTCGCCACGTACTTGTACTGAATTCGTATACTTATAGCGTATGCAGTGTTGTTATTCACGAAGTGAACACGGGCATGTGTTTTGTGAATATTTTTTTTATCTTTAATAAAAGTCTTTTGTTTTTGATTGTGCCATATTTATTTCCTTCAATAAACCATCCTTTCAGGCATATTTTCTATACAAAATAGTTTCAATTTTTCACACCAGCCAGGCGTCCTGCGACGGCTCATTTTTTTTGTTTATGTATGATATTTTCAATTCGGCATCGTGTTACATTTTATTAAACTACATACAAATGAATACACATATAATGTGATGAGCAATTAAAGTTTTAAAATATTCGTAGAAGAACTAATTAGTCGAGTGTAGGAGTGAGTGAGTGATTGGTAAAAAAGATGTGCATCTGTTAAAAAGAGTAAATAAATCACACGTTCCCAAATACATCTTCAAGTCATTGTCTCTGAAATGATTTAAGAATGAAAACATATACAGAGTTTTAAACGACAGCACGACTTGATGAATCAAAAAGAGAACGATTGGAAAAGTTTATGCAAGTATAGAAGGAAAATCAGGTGTATTGTATATTTAGTTGAAAAAATGTCAAATCTAATCTTTTCGAGCGCCGTGTAAAAATGGCTTAATGTGTCTTATTTTCAAATCGAATCCACTCAAATTAGACTCAATTCAAATTTTATCATTCGAATTACTGAATTGTTTGGGATTTGAATATACATAAGAGCAATTTGAATCTTCTGAACAAAAAGATTTATAAATCTCTTTCCCTTCAAATGATATGCTATCTTTAGAACTAATGAAGGGGAAAATTGGGTATCTGAACCCGACCATTCCCACCTTCATTTCTTAAATGCTTGAGCTGACATTTTAAATATTTCAACGAACATAAAGCCTTTATAATTCGTGAGAATAATAATAAAGAAAGTCTTAAAAAGTCTTAAGATTATTTTTGAAGGTCTCACAGATTTCTTTTGAATTTGGAAATTTACTGTTTGACAAATATCTTACGGGATTCTCTGTGCGCGAGTTGAACTCGCACTTGGTCGATTTCTTTTTTGATCAAATTATTTAGAATTCTAAGTCAGCCTTCATTCACGAGACCACTCTACCACATGTTATTCGTTTACAGTAAAGAGAAAAAAAAAAGTATAAGATAAGATATGATAAGATAATCATTTATTTGGTATCACAAATTGTAACAAAATTACCAGAGGTCCCCGCATTAGGCTTCGCCTGTATCACGAGGTGCCAGTTAAAAATTAATGTTTTTAAACTTTCACGACTTGTACACATCTTACAATATTTACTGACGGGTCTATGTTGGGTTTATACTTTAAGGCTAATTAAGAATTAAATAAAAAACGTCGGGATAAAATAGATAATTAGCCTTAAAGTATAAACGCGACAGTTAAAAATTACACACCAGAATTTGCAAAGTTACGTAGGTACATTACAATAAAGAGAGTAAAAGACACTTAACAGAAAACAAAATAGAACAAAAGCCTAAAACTTAAACAAAACGTTATACAAATGAAACTCAAAAACATGACAATATATACATACATGAAATGACGCTTTATTACGCGTCTTTGATTTCGAGTGTGATGACGTGTTTGATTGACTAAGCGTCATGTAAAACTTTATGCATTGCACTAAGAAATGCACTTCAAAATATCCGTAAATCTTTGAATATTTGACTGTTACTGATTTGGTGAATATTATACACCTACTACCAGAACCATTATAAATAAATAAATACGCCAGACAATACACACCAATCATCTGGTCTCAAACTAGGGCATTCCCTGTGATATGAGGACCAGACGACGACTACTGGGGGATTTCTCAGTACACCCAGACCCGAGACAATCTAGAAAAGTTCATTTCCTAAATTGACTCGACCGGGAGTCGAACCCAGAACCTTCCGCGCTTAGGAGCAACACCTAAGCCACTGCGCCATCGAGGTCGTCGAAAGCAAAAAAGCTCTATCTTAATATCACTCGTTGTTTTATCTAAACCGAAAAAGACTGATTATTTATTGAACCAATATTCATATACTCTTACAATATTATCACAGTTTTCAGTTATGTCTAAGAAAAGATATCAACGAGAGTTCAAGTTCAACGATTTGTCGTTCGTTTGTGTTGGCCGACTGTTGGCATTATTGTTGGCTGATGCGTCAGCGATAATATTGATAGTATCACCGCTTGCTCCTCGCTTCACTCTTGGGATTGATGGTTCCGTTTCTTATGACTAATAATATTGGATGGGTCGATGTCTCGGGGTCGTACGCTGTTAATATTTTATAAATATTTCTCATTTCTGACGTTGGATTGACAAATAAACATGAAGTAAGAATTGGTATGTATAGAAAAGGGCCTATAATATTGAAATATAATTATACACATCTTGCAATTACTTTAATATCTAATCACTAAGTTAACAATTTAACTTCATTGTACAATCACGAAGATATTTCATTAAACCAAATCAATATCACAGACTATATTAAATAACTTTATTTTCACATATATCAGATATGAATAAATGTTGCCATAAATATTGGGGCTGTTTTTCCAATATGGTAAAAAATTATAACAATATATTTTATAAATATTGGAGGATGAATCACAGGTTATTTAGAATGGTTATTTAGTACGGTATGCGTCAGTACTTAACTTTGATATTGTAAAGAATGAAATAGAATAAGTCCAATATAGCTACGAATCGTATGCAGAACTCAGAATTCACAGACGTTCAGTGACGTCTGATTGACAGAACAACATATACAAATCTGTTTAAGATCATTCTGGAATTTTTGGCGGGAACGGGAGAAGTGAGGTTGTAATTTTATTTAGATTTTAGATTTTTTACATTTTTGGGAGTTTTAAAGTACATAAGTGATAGTATATTGTATTTTAAAGTTCTGTGTAAGTGAAAAGAATGGTGTAGGTCTAAATAAACATGTGTAGCTGAAGTTCTCGCGCTCTTCCAAGAAGTCCTATAAAACTTCAGTAAAGCCTACTATCACTTTACTGGAGAGGTTTCACGATAAGAAAAACTAATTTACTTGTGATTCTACTTATTAATACGTGACATTGGCAAATACGCTAAACTGTGCGTCATGCCATAAAGAAAGAAAGAAAAGAAGAAAATCAATCTGCAATGACTGGATCATTAAAAACGGAAATAGAAGAGAACTTTTTTAAACTTTCACGACTTTTACACATCTTACAATCCTAACTGAACGGGTCTATATGTTATGTGAAAAGAATGGTGTAGGTCTAAATAAACATGTGTAGCTGAAGTTCTCGCGCTCTTCCAAGAAGTCCTATAAAACTTCAGTAAAGTCCTATAAAACTTCAGTATCACTTTACTGGAGAGGTTTCAGCCTACTTTAAGGCTAAATACCTATTTACCTAAATAAATACCTTATCTGTCCGGCCGTGACCACGATCTATGCAATCCGGTCGAAACATTGGGATAAAAAAGGTATTTATCCTTAAAGTTTGTGATTGAAACCTCAAAGTAAAAACACGACATAGCCCCGTTTAGTTAGGATTGTAAAATGTTAATATTTCATTTTTGGTTATGCATAAGTGCGACCAATTTAAAAAAATAAAATTTTATAATTACATACAACATACATATCTTCACGCTGTATCCCTAACGGGATAGTCAGAGAGGACGGAGCGCCATGCGTCGCCGTTCTTGGATACCTCTTTCGCTTCCTCAAATCTCATCATTCTCCTCATATATTTTCGCGTAGGTATGCGAGTGCTTTTGACATTTCCGTTGGCTAACACTCTGGCTATTTGATTTTAGTAAGTCAGCCTTGGTTTTCCTTGACTTTTTTACCACTCACTTTCGCTCTGTAGATTTTCTTCGTCAGTCTTTCATCACACATTCTTTCTAAGTACTCGGAATATCTTCGCATTCCTTTCTTCATTTTTACAATAACACTGTCGTGCAACCCTGTCATACCGCGTATCTCTTCATTGCTTATCCTGTCCGCCAAGCTGACACCGCACATATTTCTAAGAGATCGCATTACTACTGCGTTTGTCATACTTTCACCGTATGCATTTCAACATATAAACCGTTTCTTTATAATTGATTAGATGAATTATAAGGTTTTATAGGACTCACACACAGATAAAGAAATAATTATTCATGCAGTATCTTAGAAATGTTTATCTAATTATGTTTAATTCGTGTTATATGTACCACGTATTTGCAAATTTCGTACCTAAATACAATTATCTTTCACGCCTTGATTTTATTATAAAGATAATGAACCCATTAAGTTACCTTAATTGCGCTACAAATCAATTAAATTGAGTTTAACGTAATTAATTTACAGTTAAATGAGCGTTAACGAAACAGTAAGGACAAGAATGATGTTATCGCTCGCGGGGAGCCGCCGGGCTGGCCCCAGAGCCCGAGAGCCCGAGTCGACGCTTCCATACAAACGATTTCCCGTTCATTTGGGGTGAATATTTTACGATACTATCGCATTCTCTCGTTCGGCGAGCTTCTCGCTTTATAGTCCTCCACACATAAATAACAATAAACTGCATAAAGAATGTCCGTATTTCGTCATTCTAGGAATATTTCTCACAGTCTACACGAAACCGTTTTATTTCCTCTATATACTTAGCTGATATAGTTTAGGATATATGTATCGTAAAATTTCGAGAGTCAACTTTTAAACTTTCCTGTTGCATGATAAAATATCTAAAAACAATAAATTAACGTGATTACCTTTTATTTTTACCCGACAACGGTGAGGCAAAAATGAGGGTTATGATTTTGACGGGTACGTATTTATATAATTTGACAAATGAGGTATCGTTGGAAGCGTCTTGATCGTCCGCTGGTTATAAGCTATGTAACGTCACATTAAATTGTTTATGGCACCTTCTAGAGAATATAAAGTGATGAACTAAAAAATTTTTTGTATGTTAGAATTATGGGAACATATTGTATTTATTTTCATTTTTTCATTCTACTTTAAAAATTTCACCCGACTATGGCAAAGCAAAAAGGAGGGTCATGATTTTTTTAATCTACTTTAAAAATTTTTAAAAATCTGAACAAAAAATGTAAGGCGGCTTTGCAAATATTTTATCAAGAAATCATAACCCCAAAATAATTTAAACAAAAAGTAAGTTCAAAAGCTTAAACCCGACTACTGATAAATCACGCTCTAAAAAGTATGAGACAAGGAAATATTCTCATTTGATATTTTTACGTACAAACTATTCAATGTTCATAGTCTATTAAATAAACAATTTACACGTAATATATCTTAATGTATTTAATACATATTCATAGTGATGTTCAGAGGATAGCCGTGGTCGTATGCCACCTATACTCTAACAAAACAATAAATTCTAACAGTAGTAAGCGACCATAAGTTTTTAGGCTTTATACATTGTAGCTTTGTTATTTTAGTATCTTCATGTGTATTGCTGTATGATTTGAAACTTAAACGCTAAATAAATGTATCTAGATTATATATAGTACTAGTTCATTCCGTGTATCTCATATTTTTAAATAATTTAAATCATACTGGTTGCAAACCGTTATTTTGTTTTCACTAAATTTTAAACAAATTGTTTAAACAAATTTTAAATTGTTTAAACTCTGGAGTATTTCGTGCGTTGTGTAATTTTTATTTTTACGTAAGTGGTATAACATATCTGTTTTAGATATTTGTCTGTCTGTCTGTCGGCCGTGTCACAACATCAGTTGTAAGCGGCTATCGCGGCCGCATCTCGCGCTGTTAAGTAGTTACGTATCTGTAATACTTCGACATAATGAACGCAACACATTCGTGCCCGAGTCTAATAGCCATTATTTGGTAGTTGGGATCGATCACAAAAACGAAGAAATGGCGATTGAATAAAAATAATTAATTAGCGCACTAAAATATTAAATAAAATTTTATATTTTTGTGCGCTGCCAACGCAACAGTGCTACTAGTAAAAAAAACTGCATGAAGGTCGGTTCGTTCGCTTGAGAGCTGGAATGTATATAGACCGGGAGATAGTGACACAAAATATTGGGTCATTTGTACCAGTATGGCGGTTCTTCAGGGGTCTTATTACGCAATGAAAAAAGAAAAATGATGGTCATAGCGCTGGTACCGGCGGCCCAATCGCGTGGGCGTTAGTCGAACTCGTCGGATTAATTACGAGTGTCAAACGATTTATTCCACAAAAATTCTAGTGTTTTCCGAAAGTCCATAAAAAAAGAAGAGGCGGTAGTGTCATGCCATACTTCTCCGGTGTGACTTACAGCCCGCCATACCGACGCGAACGCGTTGATTAAAAAAAAAAATTCAACCATTTGTACCAGGCTAATTTTTGCACAGTTAATCATCGTCGTGCAGCCATTTACGAAAATCACCATGCCATACTTTTCGGACGTTTCCAAATGGCCGCCATACCGCCGAAAATCAGCAAATTTTTTTTTTAGCCAAACGGTTTGTACCATTATTGCATTTGGATTTTTGGAAAGTATTTGATAAAATGTGACCGTTATTATATTTGCCATACTTCTAGTAGGGGGAAAAAGTGCTGCCATACTTGAAAAACTTATTTATTCGACACGTTTCAAAAATACGACTGTACAATACGTAAAATAATTTTTTACAGCATGGGATCATTATATTCCGTTTGTTTGGATGCAATTCTACCTACAAAAAATTATTCCGGATTGTAACCATGGGGCGGACGACTGTGAGACTTAAGCCAAGACGTAAAAAAAAAATTTTGACGATTTGTACCAGTATGGCATTTGGATTTTTGGAAATTATATGGTACAATGTGAACAGTATTATATTTGCCATACTTCTAATAGAGGGAAAAAGGGGCGACATACTTGAAAAACTTGATTTTTCGACGGGTTTTCAAGGTGCAAGACATAAAATCATTTGTTACAGTATGGCATCATTGTATTCGGTTCGTTTGGATGGAATTCTACCTAAAAATAATTATCCCATACTGTAACCATGAGGCGGAAGATTGTCACATTCGAGCAAGATATAAATTAATAAAAAAATTGGACCGAATTGTTACAGTATGGCATTTCAAATTTTCCGAACTTGAAAAAAAAAGTATGCTTTGGAAAAATTACACCGTACTTATGGTGAAGTGCTAAAGTGGTGCCACACTCGAAAAAATAGACTGTATTTGGTTGTGACTGTTATTGGTTGTGTTTGGTGTAATTTGTTTTGTAATTTAAACTGCATTATAGTATAATCTACATACTTATAGATTTGTACTACATAAATGCATAATTTCATTCAATTACACATAATAATGTACATACATATACTTATAAATATTAAAAACATCACATCACATAAATACATACAAATACAAAATAATAGAAATTGAAATGAAGCCTAATAATTGTCGACTTAATAGTACTTGCGCGCACCTGCGCTCGCAGCTAACTTCCGAGCCGCCATAAAGTTTGCATCGAACTATACCTGCGTTGCCATGCATTGTGTCTTACAACATGATGAGCCGAGATCTCTACAATTCGAGAAATCGTTCGAGCGGTGGTAGCCGTTCAATGTTATACAATTAACATCTGGTTATAACACAAGATTGCCGCCACCTTGGTCTTTGAAATTTTGTAATTATATTCGTTAAACCTCAAACTTACAGGAAAAATTAGTGCCATACTGGTACAAATCGTTCAAATTACGAAAAAAATCTTACAATTAAAAAAAAAATTGTACACATTCGCCACCTCCCACAGGTATGAAATTATCAGACTTCTATTTATGATCATACAGGAACTGTTGAAAAAAATTTTAGGGTGGTAGAAATCGTTTGGCCAAAAAAAAAAATTTGCTGATTTTCGACGGTATGGCGGCCATTTGAAACCGTCCGAGAAGTATGGCATGGTGATTTTCGTAAATGGCTGCACGACGATGATTAACTGTGCAAAAATTAGCCTGGTACAAATGGTTGAATTTTTTTTTTTAATCAACGCGTTCGCGTCGGTATGGCGGGCTGTAAGTCACACCGGAGAAGTATGGCATGACACTACCGCCTCTTCTTTTTTTATGGACTTTCGGAAAACACTAGAATTTTTGTGGAACAAATCTTTTGACACTCATAATTAATCCGACGAGTTCGACTAACGCCCACGCGATTGGGCCGCCGGTACCAGCGCTATGACCATCATTTTCCTTTTTTTTCATTGCGTAATAAGACCCCTGAAGAACCGTCATACTGGTACAAATGACCCAATATTTTGTGTCACTATCTCCCGGTCTAATAGACACACGTACAAGTTCAATAATATAGGACGTATCAGCTGCTTATATCTCAGCATAGATCATAGAAGTCGGCCGCAAGGAGTAGAAATTATTGAATATTTGAGGAATTTAAAAAATTTAATTGACTTGACTAGTAAACAAATCTATGTACTCATCTTACACTCCCAATACAACACCGAAAACATAATGTACATGCATACATATACTCATGTTTTACTTATAATTAAGTAGTCAGAGGGGATGGAGTGGTAAGCATCGCGGCTCTTACATACTTCACACAAAAATCACACAAATTCCAAACCTATATATTTCTAGAATTCGCGTTCTTGGCATTGCTTCAATGCACATTAATGCTCTGTCTAACTCGAATTTAAAATAACGCGAAGACATGTATGTTTAAAAATAATATACCTAATGTGTTAATATAATATGTGTATATAACTTATGTTCTTATGTATGTGTCGCTTATTTAATGTGTCCGCTTCCAAATATCGCGGGATATCGCATACGTCGATCAGTGCTCGCCCGTCGGTCGCTAATGTAATACCACCCCCCGCACCCCGCATGTCGATATATCTTTTACGTTTGACTGAAGCGATGTGTTATTCAAATGAACGTTTGTACGAAATGGTACGTTTATCGATCTCTTTGTACCGGACGTACTCGTAATACTTGATGGTGTCTGATGGTGTTATCTGAGACGTACCATTTTACAATGACAACTCATTACTTGCTGGTGGACTTCAAATGGAGATAGAAGCGTCCGAAGCTCAAGTGCTTTGGGGAAAATTGAAGTAGATGCTGAAAGTGTGTCGGACAGATATTAAATTAGTAAATACATAACATATAAATAAGTACATATATATAATAAGTTTTTTTACTTTGTCAATTTGACACAAATGGACCAATATTGTTTTTAAGCTAACATCGAAAGCTGCTGATAACTCAGCAGTAGATTGAGTATCGTCAGCTTCCGCTATCGCCTTTAATTCGTCGTTGTTGACTTTATTGTAGAACGGCAACTTCATAAGTAAAGACCTATTATTATTATTTTGAACCTCGATTTAAATATTTACAAATATTAACTTTTACGTATACAGATATCTTAACGCCGTTTAAATTGGGTGTAGGCAGAGTATCAATGTGCAATGAAGGCTACGGAATTGTAAATAAAAAAACGTGCTAAGTGCGTGCAAAAACAAAGTTATTCCTGCGGTCGCTGAGCGGGTACAAATACCCTACATCTGAAAAACTAGACAGCATATTCAAATCAATTTTCGTTAAAAATGCCTTTTATTATAAAGTTCACTATTTCTAATTTTTTTTGAATTTTCTACGCCATAACTAATAAGTAAGAGGGGGACGGGCTTTTTGCGACTTTAGAATATTATACCTCAGCAACAATTGATTTAAAAAAGTCACTTTGAAACCTCCTAAGAAACCTAATAACAAAGTTATTTGTATACTTGACTTTTGATTAGTAAGGGATATTTTTACATTTCAGTGTTTCAAATTCTACTTTTTTCGGCGAAAGCAGGTTTTTGGAAAAGCAGTTCAGAGTTATGTTTTTTAAGTGTGTGACTAAGTTGCGCGCGCCGATGCAACACATAATTTATTATTTTTAATTTCATTCATTTTTTTTTAATAAGATTCTCCCTTGAGAGAGAAGGCAAAGGAATCTATGCGCATAGAGCCGATGTCTGCAGTAATGAACAAATATTATTCATGTTATTTCATTAAAATGTCGACGTAATACATTTGAATGTTTCTTGGAAATTCTGGCGACAATTATATCGAGGCAGTCTTTCTAGTAGGTTACACTGAGGTGGACTAAGCCACTAATAAATCTCACCGTACTAAATTAGCACTTATTTTAATAGTTCCACATAATGCACAACAGCGTACTAATAAATAATACTTAGGACGCAAAACTACGTCAATTTTACGTCACGATAACCACTAAAAATAATTTGCAAATAATTAAAATATCCGCTCAACTGTTCGCCATAAAACCCCGTCAAACTTTTAATTTCATTCATTTCAAGCGGCCAGTTTTATTTTTTTTACGTGGTCACTTTTGTTTTTTATATATGGCCAGTTTTTTTTTATATGTGACCAGTTTTGTTGTATGTGGCCAGTTTTGCTGAAAAGCGTCAAAGAAGTATAACTTTTTACGTGCTTGCTAAGGAAATTGTCTCGTACATATTTGATATAAATAGCTGTAAGAATTAGCATAAGGTATGAGATGTAAACGACAGCTCTATGGCGTAACCACGCCGCACAGTACCAATATATCATCTACCACATAGTCCACAGTATTATTTTACCAACATGAAGAAGCCCAAGAGGAAACATTGCAACAAAAGACAAACTAGTAAACAGTACAACTTATGATAAGTTGACTCATGAACTCACCATTTACAATTTCAAGGCTCGGTAAGCACTTTAGGTTGTAAATGCGTTGGCAACCTTGAAAATTAAGTTGTGCATTTTTTGCCAGAAATTCGACTGGCTGTCTCACTCTCCACACCAAACCACAACGATGCAAGCACTGCTGTTTGGCGACAGGATTAGCGGGTAAGATAGTGGTTGGTAGTGATCTAGAGCAAAGAATACGTGGAAAAGAAGGCCGACTCCCGCTCATGCGTAACGGAACTCTCGGCCAGATACGTAGGTAGGGTTATTGCATTGGAAGTGAGATGCGGAGACATCTCGTTTAGTTATACATAGTCCGACCGATTTGACGACCTCCGTGGCGCAACGTTTTAGCGCGTAGGAAAGTAAAACGGGGGTTGCGGGTTCGATTCCCGTCCCGAGTCTGGGTGTTTATGTATAATATGTATATATTTACAAAAGAAAAGTATATAAGTAGTATATCAGTTGTCTAGTACCCATAACACAAGCGCTATGCAGCTTACTTTGGGACTAGATGGCGCTGTGTGAAATGTCTGAGTATTATTATTATTATTATAGTACATAACAATAAAAAACAATACACACGGATAAGTTTTCGTGTTGTTATGTTGAATAATTACAACTCTGTATACGAATGACTAAAAATATTTAGGCATCTAAGGATGTTATAATACATTCGTTTATGCGATTTAGACATTTTTGTACTAGAGACGATGTGAAGAACAAATTAAAGACAAACGGAAGCGACATGTTTCCGTCACGTGCAACCCGACTGGCGCTACAATAAATTACCTATATTGCCCAAAACATTGCCGTTATGTGCGTACCACGGCGCGTGCGTATTAGCGCGCACACATATGAACTGCGTATGCTGGCTTTCTATGAAGACATTCTACTGTTATATTTATACTGTGTCTAGAGCGAGCCTACACCAGCCCCTACTACTGCAAATATGGATATCTATATGGTTGCTGCCGAGTCACCTCTCCAGAAATAATAACGCAACATTGTCAGTACTCATGGCACTTTTTTACTACGACGTGCGTTTTATTAATTGTGTACACCGACGCATTTCCGGACATAATCCGTAGAGTAACCGACGAGCACTTAGCGAGACGACGTTCATCTGATACAAATCTAAGTACGGCCATATACGACAAATGGATGTACTTATAAAAATAATATCAGTTAGAAAGTAGTAATTCACATGAAATAACACGTCAAACTACGTATATGTGTTTTAAGTGACACATAGAATGCAGTTTCAGCGAAAATATCAATAATATTCAAAAGTTGTTTCAATGAAATTGCATTTAAAAGCAATTTAAAGATAAAAATGCTATTTATCGTCATAAAAATATGCAATACCCTGTATTAAAATGCTGACTTGTCATTAAAGATATACTACCTAAGTTTTAAAAGACGTTACATAATTATAGCCTATAAAATATCCGCTCACCTTTTGCACCCATATTGCCACGTACTTGCTTAAATTATAAATCAAAGCAAAAATTAATACATAAAATACGTGTGAAACCGACAAAAACATTCTTCCTTTGTTATCCTACGTCAAATCATAATAAAAAATAAAACACATCTTTTTAACTAAACATACAATACAGGTTGTAGGTACATAATATAACTTTCCTGTACAATTTAATGACGCTATAAAATAGTTATACCTACGTTATAAAAAAAATTGGAACAGTCTAAAAATTAAAACTTAGTGTCATTTAAATGTAATCCACTGCCACTTTACACGTATAATTCGTTTTCTTTATCTTCGTCTTGGCAATGACATCTGCTCATGGTATAAATGATTTGAAGTGTGCAAAAATTATGTGATACACTTTTCATTTTAAGGTTTACAATACTAAATAGTGAAAAGCAGTAAATGTATTATGAATTCCATTAATTTTAATTTGTATATAAGTAAAATCAGATATAGTAAATCTATAGTGCAAGCTCTTAATTTTATACGTTATAATTTGTATTGAGAATTACTAACTAATTTGTTTATTTACATAATATTTCTCACTGAAATATGATTATAATTATTATAATTGGTCTGAAGATTGCGAATGGAGTTAACATCATTAAAATACCGACGCGACGTTTATAAAAATTTGATTAATTTTCATTAATGAGGACAAAATGCGAAATTGATATTCGTTTTCGGGAAGTTATAACAACAACTAGGTCCTAAATATTTGAAGCGAATTATGAATACCAAACATAGAGCAGTGGGAACACTTAATAAAACATAGCCGGGATTCGTATCCGGGTCACTTGGTTTGAGAAGCAGGTCCCCTAATCACGGTGACAACGGACTAGTAATTTATAGCATATTTTTTATACCGTTACGACTTAGGGACCTTCAAGAAACGAGCCTACTCTTTCCTTAAAGATTTCGCAAAAAAAAACTGTAACGAACACATTCAAACAAAGTACAATAGCTGTAAATTATTCGTTTCAGTCAGTAGCAATAACGGAAATATTAATTACATCAATATGAAAGTGTGATAGTGAAAGAGTGTTAGCGGATGGAAATGTCAGAAGCTCTCGCTCGCGTACCTAGGTGAAAATGTGTGAGGACAGTGTTGAGATTTGAGGAAGCGAAAGAAGTATGTAAAAACTGCGACGCTTGGCGCTCCTTCCTCTCTGACTACCCAGTTAGGGATACAGCGTGAGGATATGTATGTATGTGTATGTATGAAAGTGTGGTTTTTGATATACAGAAGATCTAAGAGATGAGTAGATCCGTATGGTCAAGTGTCCACGGATCCGTATCCATTGCACTGCTGATAGATGTACAATGCACATCCAATTGAAAATTGAACATATGTCACTACGTCATTAGTTTTGGGACGTGTACTTGCGGAGGAGAAGCGATAGTGTGCGAATGAAATCGTGATGGGCGCGCCAATACAATAAAGTAATCTGTGACGAGTCCTTTATAAATTCGTAAACACGGAACCCGGACGTAGGTCTGGGAAGATAGATGTATGTATTTTGATTTGGATAATTTAAAATATCGGTGCGGTTATTACTTAAAAATTTGCAGACAGCGACAGCAACGCGATCACTGCACGACCGGTGACTAATTGTAATAAAAAATTGGTATCATGTATACATTATACAAATTCTCGTTTTGACAGCAGATATTGCGCGATATTTGGCTGTCGCAAGCTGACTGTAAGTTGCGGGCTTATCTATCGCTAGTAGAGTTGAAACGATTTCAATGATGAGTTGTCGCGTAGTGTCGCGTGTCAGTGTTGTTTACGAGATGTTCGGAGTGACACCGTTAGCTCGCGAAGACTAATAAAATCGAAACTTCGATAAAAGTCATGCTTAAATTAGTTTAAATTGGGACATTGAACTTTATAAAAAAGGCACAGGTGTTGAGAGATTAAGAATTCAACATAATGAATGTCCGATGTGTGAATTTGCACATTGTATAAGTTGTAAAGTACTCAGTTATCAATGAAATAACATTAATAATAATTAAATACTATTTATAGTATTTATTCCATTCTAAAATTAGAAAAGGAACCCTTTAGGAATAACCTCGACATTCTGTCTGTCTGTCTGTTTGTTTGCCACATCCATTTTTCTTGCGAGACTATTTGACGTAATAATGTAATTTGCTAAACGGTTTCGGTATATTTTATAACAATAAAAATGAATGGATTCTTACCGCGATATTAACATATTTTTGAGTTTTCAATGAAATATATTATTGTCGTGGTAAGAAGTCGTTCATCTTTACTGTTATAATAGATATAAACTGTGTAAATTTAAAAAGTTTTGGTAAATAGTGGTCTATGCAAACGTGCACAGAGGACCTGCTCTATGCTCTACGTGCGCGCTCTAGCTTACGAAATATACGAAAAAGCAATTAATTTCCTTTATTTTAAAAACTATAATTAATTCTGAAAACTCCGACGGGCATTTTGAAGAATATTTTTAGATTAAACTATACAGAAAATTTAAAAACATAAATCGGTCCCGTTACTCTGAAAACTATAAATCTGTTTTAAAAGAGGTTTCTTTGATTTTTTTTGGCGTCACAAAAGTTAACCAATCGTGTATCGCAACTGGCAAAATAAAGTCAATGAAAAATCAGGTTACCAAATATCATTTTCATACGTTTTGTAATCGCTTAGAAAAATTGAGATCTCTGCCGTCATAATTTCGAATGCGTCGCCTTAAATCCAAGCCTCCTAAAGTTAAGAAACCATTTTTTGTTGGAGTCATAGTGTGCTATATCAAGTGTAAATGGTGGTCCAATTCAAAAATATTAAAGCTTTGCTTTTGAACACTTTTTAAACTTAAAACTATCGTTATGAAGATAAGGAAGTTAAGAATTGAAGATAAGGAAAACAGACAAATGGACAGACAGGCAAGCAGACAAATCAACAAATCACCTAAACAGATCAAAACGGATCTATTTTTAACAAATTATTTATATCTATCTACCTATTTATACATAGGAATATATTCTTATACATATATTTAAATATTGAAACAATACGTTTAAGAATGATCAGAAATAAAGATGAGATGACCGCCGGCCGTCGTGTTCATTCTCACGCGCTAACGCGACCGAATTAATTATAATTAATATTGCGACAACGTGACTCAGAGCGCTCTGCGGGCCGTCGAACCCGCCACCCGCCATTACCGACACCCGCTGACCCGTATGCGTATTGATACCTCACACTGAGACACTTACCTGCTCTACCTGTTACGTCTGACGTCTGACGCAGCATTTTGTACAATTCCCGACCGTAACTACTAGTGATTTTGGACACGGGTATTAGACAAAACCCTGTACTCGCATCTTGCGACATAATTAAAATTTTTTTTTAAATCTTTTATAGAGTTTCATGATTTGTATCCACTATTTTATTATCAAGCTTATCACCAAAGTAACACAACTCTATAACAAGTGTGTCTTTAATATTTCATGTAATACGAACGAATAGTATTTTCTTAATCTACTTTAAGTCCAGAACAAATTTATGTCTAATGTGTGCAATGGCATCACAACTATCACAAGTATCGCAAATAAAATTACACTTACGTAAAGCAGTACAACAAGCAAAATTTGTTGGTTTGTTTGTTTGTACGTAAATTGAAAAACATGTGGCACAAAATCAAACTAAAATACGTTTTTAATGTGAAAACGAAGCCCTTTCATTTGAAACCACACTCGACCTTATAGCTTCTTTTTAAAAATTTGTCCTCTTTTGCAATAAAAATATTTTTTAACTTTTTCATTTGCAATAAACGCGGGCAAGTATTATTTCGTATTTTTTCTTTTCAAATTTCAAGGCCATTACGTTATTAACAGATGAAATAAACAGCTGTGGCAGACAGATCGAAGGACGAAGTCGTGCCTAACATACCTTTTTCATCATTTTGGAATCCTAGAAACTCGTATCACTTTTAAAGTTACATACATACATAACATATCTTCACGCTGTATCCCTAACGGGGTAGTCAGGGAGGACGGAGCGACAAGCGTCGCGGTTTTTACATACCTCTTTCGCTTCCTCAAATCTCATCATTCTCCTCACACATTTTCGCCTAGGTATGCGAATGATTTTGACATTTCCGTCTGTTAACACTCTGGCTAGTTGATCTTCATAAGTCAGCCTTGGTCTTCCTTGGCTTCTTTTACCTCTCACTTTCGCTCTGTAGATTTTCTTCTTCAGTCTTTCATCACTCATTCTTTCTATGTGCCTGAATAATCTAAGCATTCTTTTCTTCATTTTTACAATAACACTGTCGTGCAACCCTGTCTGCTGCGTATCTGTTCATTGCTTATTCTGTCACTTTCAAAGTTGAATCAAGTAAGCCTAGTTACAAGTTATATTTGACTGTCAAATCTATTATCCCATCGGTTTGGAGAAAACCCGAGAACCAGCGCGAAATATAGATATTTATTCAATTTCATTTCACAATGTTTAGTGAATTTCAGAAAACCAGAAACCAAACCAGAAACATACCATATATATATAGGACTATGGGTTTGTTTTCGATCAAATCACTTATTTTATATATGGTATGATTTTCCAGTGTATGTTCAATAACAAGTTTAAGTCTATTTTCTGTTAATTTTATGAGTCTTTGAGGAACTTTATTATAAAAACGAACGCATTTTCCTAAAAATGAGCCACTTGACATTTGTAATTCGAATTAGTGAATGACTTATCATCGGGTCACCGAGACATCGGGTTTCCATACCATTAATAGCGCCTTCCTTTTAATAAAGATTTACATTTTTTCTAGTGTACATTATAATTACAAAGATGTAATAAGGACTGCAAGGTGAGTACGTAAATTTTTTAAAACGGTCTTTCGACGATTCCATTGATGGTATTTTATGACCTGCATGAAAAGAGAAACAACAGATATATTCCATTATTCTTTGTCTTTTAGATCGGCATGAAATAACTACATTTGTATACCTACTTTAATTTTAATACTGTACTGTTTTCTTGGATAAAATCTGTAGCAACCGTTCTTCCAAATATTAGCAAATGTCTGGGTGTTACAGCATTCACACTTCTACTCGAGCTGCGCGGGCGCACGCAACGCGACAATTACAATAAATCGTTATTAAGCCTTACACGCGTAATCCCATCGATAATTATTGTGACACCACACGACTCAGCTGACATCGATTAATCAGTATTAAACAACGGACCGGACATGCCTTACACCGCGTGAATAATTTAACAGATTCACATTTCTCTCTCACAAAAAGAAGTGCGTCGTGCGCGATTGGACAGTGTTAGCGACGGCCTAGTGTTGACACCGCCGAGCTCCTTAAATATGTTAAATACATAATTGTGTATAAATCATTGGTAATCGCTGGCATGCACAGTAAAGCCGATTAAGCTATAACACTGCAGTGATGCGGTTCATTACACAATCCCATATATTGTAAGAGGCAGGCACGCGAGCCGGCGATCTGTCTCACTATTAAAGACATGTCAACGCGCTATCAACACCACAACACGTGTAAAATTATAATTCATATTTATGTAACCGAGTGGGCGGATTTTAAACACCGAATGATACACGACCATTTTTATTGAAAATAATATTTTTAACACTGAAATATATTTGATAGTTCGATTGGGAGTTTATGGTATAACTCTCACATTAAGAAACGTAATTGGCAGAGTCATAATAAGTTGCCACTCTCATCACCATGAGTCAAACGAATTTTCGTATCTCTTTTTATGTCATTGAGCATAACCACGAGTAAACCAGTTAGCTATAGTAAGTATGGCAACGTCGCACTGTCGGTGCAATTCGTGTCAGCTCATGACCGACTTCTTAAGTGTTTTGGTTATTAGTATTAGTAAAAATAACAATTTGTCATGTCATTTGTCTGTGTATCGTTGTACTGTGACCCTTCCCTAGTAACGCACATTAGTAAAAGTCTAGAAACTCGGTCAAAAAAAAGAACACGCTCTTAGAGAAAATGGTCCGTCCGTTTGGATCCTTGATCCGATATATAACTATTCAACATTTTTATATACAAGGATGACGGTTTGTGCTGCTGACAGGAAAACAGACGTAATGTTATGTGATGTTATGTCGACAAAATGATACCTACACTGAGTTAATTGTTGATGCCTTGCAATGTAGAGTTCATTTCGGTACAGTAGTACACTTGACATACTAAAATATCCTGTGATGTGGTTTGATTGAATAAAATGATTTAGCATTGACTTTGACTAATAATAAATCGATTAAATAAATAACTATAATCAATAATGAGCGCTGACAGGTAAAATCGGTGAGGACCGACGGCGGACGGCGGACGGCGGACGGCGAACGGCCGCGGCGCGTCACGACGACAGATATTAATAGAGCGCGGACGCAGCGGTGGACGTACACAAATCACAGATAGACATCTTGCTATTGCCGCTGGCTTCGTTAATCTAATTCATTAGTTTAATTAAGTTAATGCTCCGTGCACGACCCCGCTCGGCCGCCGCGCCGCACCACGCTGCCTGAGATAAATCGACCCGATCTAAGAAAAAAGCAGCAATAAATCTTATTGCGAATTGCGCTTGATTTCTCCGGCGGAATGATATAATTACATGATTGGTGAGCAGTGTGCAGTCCGCTGCCGCTCAATCCCATTCTTTTTACGAGCGATCCGCAGCGACAGATATATAATTACAAATAAATATGCAATCACGACGGGCTGTTCGTCGTAGGAATCGTGAGACTTGCCTAACGAGGTAGGCGATGCGCTGTAGCATCGGCAATTAATTGAGATCATTAGAGATTAATGTGAGGAGTTGGAGAAGAGGTAATTTCAACGAGACGTTCGCATTTCCCCGTGAATACCGCACTAGCCCGCTCTAGTCTAGTAGACACTGTAGGGTTACATAACAGATTTAATGAACATGTTTTTAAAGATTTGTATTCACAATTACTGAATTGAGAGTCACCCACTACTCCTTTTTACTGATCGCCATTTTCATTAAAGAGTAGTGCATGAAGCGATTGAAATCAAGAGATAAAAACTTTAATCGGACAAACCAATACAATTTTGTGGAATCTAGTGACAGGAGTCAGGAACATAACCTCATTTTTTCCATTCGGTTTAATGTGTGGATACTGTTAGTGGTATGTGGGAGTGCTAAAAACTATTTACAAATCTCGAGGGCAGATGATAACATTTCTGACTCGGACATGGAGTGAAACTTGCTGCTACAGTTTGCTTGGGAGCACGGCCGATGCAACTCGGCCGAAATGTCAAGCCAAAATAAAAAATAATCTGGTTAATTTACCGTTTTTTAGATATTTTATAATGCAATGCGAAAGTTTAAAAAATGATATGTGAAATGCTTGGGATATAAAATATTTAATTCTTTAAAAAATGTGATTTTTGTTCAGTCAATCAATGTGCAACAACAGAAAATCTATTAGTTTGGTGGGCTTGGCACCGACTTCAGTAACTGTAAAATGTAATTATATAGGTATGTGTATCGTATTTATAAAGTTATTTTAATTGTACTTGAGTTTTGATTGGTAAAGGATAGTTATTTTATACTTTTCTTTTAAAGGAAGGGTTTTTTAAAAAGCTTCTATGTTTGTTGAGTTAAGAATCTCTGATTTTATATGATTGAGTTTTACCGTCAGTAAACTCAAATATTTATTGCTAGAAATGTCGCAACACATATCTAAATATGATTTAAATATTAATATCTTTGGTTAAAGTATTGCTGTTAGCACAAAATATCCTTGACTCGGTTCAAAAATGAACTGCGAAAATTGTCGCCGATATCAAGCTTACAAGCGAATTTGACCACTTGTTTCTGAAGAAGTTTCGCCTCGTTTGAATATTTATACAAGCAGTCAACACACAGAACATATACAAAACGCACAAAGAACACAGCTCATTCTTATTCCGAGGAATTGTTTGACATGATGCCTCGTCGTCAGGGAATTTATCCTCGCAATTTGGAATCGAAAAGGTTGTTTACAGTACGATTTCAAAGGTATTTTCTTCCTAAACAACGTGATCTTGGAATGAATTCCCTATAGAACTTTTCCCAAGGGACTACATCATGGCGTTCTTCAAAACGACCTTAGGTTTTTAAAGCCTTGGCAATGCGAAATTGTAATCCTTGATATTGTAGGGGTTGCAGTAACCACAACCTCATTTCGGGCGTGTGCTCGTTGGCTACCTTTGTTGTATAAAAATACGTATACAGCAGTGACAGTGGGAACTAGTTCGTTATTCGGAATTAAGATAATTTTATCTTGAAATAAATATCTCAAATTGTCAGCCAACAAATTTGAAAATCCTGTTCGGGCGCACACAAAGATATCTCTAAATTATGATCGCGCGGGGCGCGGGCCGCGGGACGGGGGCGCGGGGGGTCACGGCACCGGCGCGGGCGCACCTATCTCTAATTAACATCGCATCTCGAGCCCATCCTCCTGATCGATAGCTCCTTACACTGCACTTACACACAAACTTTTATAATAAAAATACATTTTAATTGACAGCTCTGATTAGTAACAATTCGTTGAAAAAAAAAGTAAAATAAAACCGTCTGTACTATATATACTATATCTCAGTGCAATGAACTTTAATTACTAAAACGTTTTATAAGATAGAACGTGAATAAATTAGTACGTATTTTTTGTTTAAAAATGAAACTAGCGGTCATTTAGAAGTATTTAATAGATAGTCGTATAGAAGCTCTATAAAGTTACATTCATATTATACCTAGTATACATATAAATTATTATCATCATAATACTACGGACAATTACACAAATTATATGACTCCAAAGTAAGTACTGGGCTTGCGATATAGGTATCCCACAATGTTAAATTTGTAGGGGGCTGTATGTTGTATAGGTATCGTTGCTTCTTGACACAAGATTCACCAAAACTGGCTGTGATTATATGAGGTTTAATCAATGGAAGAGAACACTTGATTTGAATTCTAAATATGAATAACAATAGCAACAAATCCGTTGACAGTTGCTTATTTGAAATTGAAATGATGTGTTGACTGAAAATATCAATATTACCCTCATATACATATGTAATTAAAATGTGATAAATAATGGAAATATAAAAAATGTTTAAAATTTTGAACACACAACGAACTGGGGGAACTCCCAGAAACTTAGAAAAGATCGTTTCCTAAATTAGTCTGACCGATATCATCGAGCCATTGGACCAGTCAATGCTATAAGCTGGTAAGTTGATAAGCAGCCAGTCGAGTAAATGTGCACGTATAATCAGTTATAGACCCAATTCTATCCCACTTGCCAAGTGAAGAACTAAAGCGGCAACTTAGAGTAGCTTCCTAGCGAGCTGCTTGTCTAGAAATGGAATGTAGTTGCTATTTTATCCAGCAAACACAGTAACGTGATCATTTTTGAAAAGATACTACTATATGGAGCACGATTAAATACACAATATAATGCATAAACGATGTATTATCGAGGGTTGACACTATTGTCCATTGCTTTATATTATTAGGTATAACAAAGTGGTCAGAGCGAGGGGTGATTGCAATGAACAAATGTACTCATTAGAATCTGAAGAGAGGGTCACTACTGCGTTTAAGCTTGTAATCCAATGATTGCGAGTATATGTTATATTTCAAAGCTAACGTTTTCAAATGCACTTTAAAAAACAAATATGTAATTTATGTACATGTAATTAAATTTTTACAAACTTAAAACTTATACAATAGACTTCCTCAAAATTGCCTCTTAGAAAGCTGTCATTGCTTGAGGTGCCCAGCAGACTGGCAGCATTACCTTTTTGAATAGCCGAATTGATTCGTTGGTGGAAGAAGCTGCCAGCCCGGCGGTCTTCTGCGGCCTTAACCAGTCTCTTACAAAACAAATTATAATGTCCCACCATAAAGTTCTGCAATTTCATTTAAAATACTGAAACTTGAAAAATATGAGAACGCTATAAGATTAATTTTATTATTATTTGTAGATTACAGGTAAAGTATAAAAGTATTTCAACAATAGCTTGTATTATTGTAAGTACGTGCTTGTGAAATACAATTCTAAATATTTCAATCTAATCTGTCAAAAAGTTAGACAATATTTTTTATTCTTTTTACATAAAACATGATATGAGACTAGTTATTCGAAAATACATACTTGTATTAATAGCTGTTTCCCCACCTTATTTCTAAAACTATCACTGAGAAAAATCTGAAAAAATCACTAACACAAAATATAGAAAAAATCGTAGATTGAACAAAAATGATCGCATTACACTGGAAACTTTGTTTTTATATACTAAGAATATGACAAATTTTATTTTACAGTAGTACAAAACAGTAATGCGACTTGAACGGTTATCTTTTTTAAACTTTTCTTTACCGTGTAGTTTCGTTAGATTACCAACAAGTATTAAAATACTTGTTTTTTAATTGTTTTTAACATAGGTTAGTATTTTAATTTAGTTATCGATTTGTTTATTTTTTAATAATATGTTTGATTTTTTATAGCAACCATGTAATTTCAAATGAATATTTTTCCAAATCGCGAATCCATAAGCATGCAATATTAATCGAGCTAAAAAATTATAAAGCTAACTCTGATTACGTATTTAAAAAACTTGTAAATAAGATACAATAAATAGTTTCTTAAATTAATAGGGTCAGTTGAATGCTTATTATACTTTATCTACGACACTGGTAATTAATTCCAAAAACAACACTAAATTTTTATTTAAATTTTTGAACACGAAAAATTTATACGTTTTGTCCCATATGTATTTTTGGAATGGGATTCTTATGCTTTTAAACTTCAGGCCCCTTTATTACGGGAACCGATGAAGTTGTTTTTAGTCCTTGACTTTATTTCGTACTACAGACGCCATATTGAATTTTTCAGAACATTCTAGCTGTCACGCGCTAAACAACTAATGTCACGCGCGTATTTGAGATGTATCCAATGTTACCTCATTTGAATTATACATTGACTTTAAATTTAACACAAGTACTCTACAAACAAAATTATTTATACGAATTTCAGCATATATATCGAAATTCATACCTTAAGGCCGTTAAATAGGGATTACATTAATTGACTGACCGATTCATCATCATCGTTGAAATGGATTAAGTGATTTTGGCTCTGTGAGGAAATAAATGAACACGCGTAAACATACGCTATTAAAATCATACACCTCTTATTTAATTCGATGTAGGCGAGTATAAATGGCACAAATAGACACCTATGTACATGTATAGCTTATAGTTTGTATTGGTGTTTGGTCCTAAACGTGTCTATTAGATAGCTCAGTACGCCATGAGAGACGACAAGTGTCCGACAGCGGTGACGGCGTACACCGTGCATTCGAGACGGCGTTAATTACCGCTGTTTCATAAACAGCTCCCCTACACACACATACACGCACACTTGAGCATGTCCACTACTTTGTAATCAGTTCATAAAAAAATAATGGACACAACCCTCTTAATTTATTTGTAATCCGCATTGTTTCTTATTAAAATGTTTAAGTAAGCATAACACGTTGTCGTTGTTAATATATATGACATAAGCTCTTTCGTGGGGGTCCCTAATCAACAGATAAAAACCTTTATGTAGTTTCTATACACTCGCCCTTCTATCTATCCGTATGTTTATATGTCTTAACTCTCCTATTATCTCTCTTTATAGATAACTAAAATTAGACATTGTAAAACCTCGACACAGAAAATAACTTAAATCAATTTTTACCAAACACACCTAAAAACTTTCATAAAAACTGTGTCTTTCAAAGAAAAAAAGTATGCAAGTTGGTTCATCCCTTTAAAAGCATTGACACCACACACTAAAACTGACAGATACACAAAGCGTTAAACATATAACACCGTCGGGGGAGACCCAGACATACAGACGAACAGACAGACGTGAATTGATGAGATTATTTAGAACAAAGATTATTTTTCCAAAATGTGTAAACCTTTTTTGTATCTATAATTTTATTTTTATTTATTTTAAGTATTCTGTAATAGTTCTTGTAATGCTTTCAGTGAACACTCATATGAATTTTTCAACAAACGTATTTAATTTTAATTTTTTAATTGCTGTTTTTTGAAGACTACATTAATTTATAACGAAACCCTAAAATCTTCGTACTCAATACGTTCTTAGATATTTACGAGTAGTTTATAATGAAAATTGGAATGAGTTATACGTCGGGTACAATTTTTTTTGCTGTTATTAACGTTCAAGATAATTGACATTTAGAGACAGGTATGTATGCAACGTCCCGAGTGTATTCGACCACCCTGTCGTTATAATGCATATAACAGCACAATTACTGCGAGCTATAATAACGGAACGGAAGGAAGTCTTTACGTTTTGACAGTATTTTTTTCGATTAACTTTTTCAGGGTAGCTCTAATGACTGAAACAGATTCCTTATATTTCTTTACTATACTGTATTGACTTTTTTTCGTTACGCAGGAGAAAACACACAAGAACACTCTGGTTAGGGATTGGGACTGTGTTATGTAGGGACCTTCACCCCCTGGGCCAGCCTTGAACAAATTGTAATTGTAAAAACAATTACAATAAAAATTGTAACTGTAAAATGTAATTGTGAACACATTCTGTTAGGCGAACAATTACAATTGCAAAAAGTAAATGTACAATGATTAAAACTAATTGTAATTTTTAAAATTACTTTTGCCCAACACTGGCCTGGAGGTAGAGTGCCTGTTTACAAGTATCTCTTGCGTAACCAGAAGGCGCTTTTACCCTTCGGAGTTCAGAACTCCTTCAGTGGTCGCCCTCGACATATCGTCGAGGTGCATCTGAATCTGCTACGGCACGCACCGAAACATATTGTATTGATGTAAGTGTTAATTTATGGAAATCCTTATATATTTCAAGTTATATTCTGAAAACTTTCTAGCCTTGTAACTGACACATGTTTCGTTTCTTAACGATACGTCCTTAGAAAGGTTTACTTATGTCTAGCTACCCGAAAACTGCCAGAACCTAGCCAGAACTGACAGTCCTCGTGTGTATGTGAACCGTATACATATTAAATCTAAATAATGAAATACGTCGTTATATATTGAAACATGGTATGTGCCATTAATTGAACCTTTTATGTACATAATAAGTAATATCGTTCCTTTATAATAGTGTAACGTGCGATATTCACGCATAGCGCCATTTTATTAGCTTATAACTCATTCTAAGTTGTAAAAGCATTTCATACTTCATGTTTATATTAACAGACGAGCTGTTGCCTGTGTCCAAGGCTTGGAGTATCTAATGAAGTATCTAAGCTTGGACTCCAAGCTTAGATACTTCATTACACCTTTGACCTGAATACCATTAGAAATATCGCATCTAGTGTTTTGTGAAATAAAGTAGTGATGAGTAAGTTTGTCATCTTAAAGGAGTTTGGTCAAAATGTAAGTAAGTAAATAATTATTTATTCGCTGGAACCGTTACATCCGGTAATCATTCTGGCATACTTTGGCGTGCAAATAATTAACAAATTATTTTTGTACATAATAAATAATGTACATCTCCTATTCTATTCTATCCTAGCTGATCGTTGACCAATGATCAATCATTGTTTTAACTATTCTAATTGAACTAATCTATGGTTACCTGTACAAGGTTTAAGTTAAAATACAAGTATAGGATACAATGTTCGTCATGAAGGCAGAAATGTAGGCAATTTATTGTTTTTAAATACATTGTTGATTAAGTAACGTGGATAATGGAATTCGGGATGAACACGTCAAGCACGCCCACTCGTTCCGGCTGACACGACGCACCGCGACAGTGACAAAACGCTGACAGTCGTGGACCACCCGTTACCGGCTGTGGCGGACATCTTCGCTAAATAAAAAACAACTACATTGTTAATGTAATAGTCGAGCGAGGAGGGAATTGATGACACGCCGCAACACGCGTGACGGTGACAACATACCATCACGATCACTGTCAAGGTATACTAACCACCTATATTTAACACGAAACAGCCTATTTTCACTACTGTATATTAGTACTAGGCACATAGTACTATTATGCTAGTTACTAAACTACATAGCATATCGTCAGGATTTCCTAGCCATCCATAATACTTCTGGTTTTATTTGTTAATACGGGAGTTTTTCAATCTCTCGAAAAATAAAAAATAAATAAGTTGACTACAAAAAAAACATAAAAATACACTAAAAAGTACGTTTCCTTTCACGTATCTTTTACTAGAAACAATTCAAGTACAAAATCAAATTCATAAATACTATACAAATACTTATATAATTAAAAACAGTTTCTGAAGGCGGTGGCAAGCCTACCAAACTAATAAGACTTTCTGTTGCTGCACATTGATTTGGTACCGACTTCAATAACCGTCAGATTTAATTATATTATTTGCAACGTGTTTATAAAGTTTTATTATTTTTCTACTTGAGTATCGATTAGTAAAGAACAGTTATTTTGTACTTTTTAGTGTCTTTTTCATTGAAATCGGTTTATTTTTTTTCTTAAAATTTTTTGTTTCTCATTCTAAGTTGTAAAAGCATTTCATACTTCATGTTTATATTAACAGACGAGCTGTTGTTCTCTCTTTGAGTGACCTTGGTCTAAATAAATATCTAGGGTAGGTCTACAATTAACTTCTTTTTTATTCTGGAGCGCAAGGACATATAAAAGAGTCGTCAATATAAATTAAAAAGCTCATGAGCAGTTAGCTTATTTGATATATCTTTAATGTCTAAGCTCCGATATTACTGACATTTCAAAGACTGCCTCAGAAATATACCCTTTTAAACAAAAAAATATTTTTCCAAATCGGTCCATAATTGACGAAGTTATCGGTGAACAATGAACATACATGAAAAAGGCAAAAAAAAACATATACAGATGAACATAGAACCTCCTCCTTTTTTGAAGTCGGTTAAAGAAAAAAACATGAGATTTCATAACACAGTCACGGTGGTTAACCTCTATATATGTCGAGAGTCATTGAGTCTCCTATGAAACGCATCATAGCGGAGGACAGAGCATGCGATGAATTCTTTTAACATTTAAATATCTTCTACTCAAAATCTCAAATTTATTAATCGACGTTTGTTTTGCCTCTTATCGAAACATCCTCAGAATATTCCAGAAATCAAACTCGGTCAGCTCACAGTACTTTTACGGCACCATGGACCACACGTGTTAGTGTTATTCTTGTGGTGCACCTGAAGTGGATAACCGGCGTCTCTACTCCGATTGGCCGTGACTTCGACGGCCTGCATTTAGTCGCCTCCTGCGACAAAGCGGGATAAACTCCCTCCTTTATTTAAACACCTCATTTATTTTTGACAACCCAAGAAAAACCTAAATGTAACTTAACCTTTCGGAGCTTCCGCTTTGAGATCAAGGCCCTTATAGTCAATTTTACTACAGACAGTCACCGTAAACTTATTCTTTGGTTCGGTGAACAGAGCCGAAGACCTCCGACTTGCCTTAAGTTTAACGGTACCAAAACCATGTACACCACTGAATAGGACCTCATACTAAGTTTGTTTGTATACTATAATATTAGTTAGAGACATCGTTGTAATTTTTCTACAATATTCATAGAAAACTCTATCGATCATAATTATTACAGATATTTCGTTTCGGAACTTCTGATGCAAGGAGTAGTGTGTCTTTTTAACCGAATTAAAAAAAAGTTCTATGTTCGTCTGTACGTTTTTTTTTATGTATGTTCACCGATAACTTCGTCAATTGTAATTTCAAAAGTTCTTTTTGTGTTTCAAAGGGTATACTTCCGAGTTGGTTCCATTTGAATTTTACTGGTATTGGAGCTTGGACCTCAGAGATACCCTAAATAACACCAAGTAACTCGAACTGCTTATAACCTTTATTTATATTGATAATTCGCTTGTAAAAATTAAACCGCCTTCAAAAAAAAACACTGAAAAGTACAAAATAACTTTCCTTAACTAATCAAAACTGAAGTACAATAAAAATAACTTTATAAGTACGATACAATTCATAGGAAAATTCATAGGAAGTCCTTGTCACGTACTAGTATGATACCAGTTACTGATTCGAAAAATGAAACGCAACTTGTTCATTTGAACTCGATCAAAAAGTAGCAGGTGAAATCTGTTAACATTTTTGATCGAGATCTTTGAACTCAAGTCACACTGAACTTCGTTCTACTGAACTTGGTTTAAAGAGTATGTAGTGAAAATGCGCCTAATGCAAATTAATTTATTCAAAAAATTATAAAAAAATATACAAGCTTATTATTAATTAAACATCGCCGTAGTAACGCCACACTGAAACATTTCTTTCGCCGGCGTGCGTCGTGAGCTCACCTCATAATCAATTTTCTCATTAACTTTTGACTTTGTACTAATAAAGGTAACGAAGGAAAGCTTCTGGAGAATGTTTAATTAAGTTTTTATTATTTAAGTTTTATTAAACCTATTCTCTAGTGACGGCTCTAGATAAGAGTACAGCAAACACTAATACGGTTAACTTGCACTCAATAACATTTTCTGCACGAATAGATTTGAATTATTATTGAACATAAATAGATACATAATATCTTCAGGCTCTAATCCTAACAGGGTAATCAGAGAGGAAAAAGTGTCCAGTTGTTTCAAATTAAAAAAAGATACCTACATACATACATATCCTCACATCATGTCCCTAACGGAGCAGTCAGGAGAAATGAAATGCTAATCATCGCGGTCCTTAGGCACATACTTCTTTTGCTTCCTTAAATCTCACCATTCACCTCACAAATTTTCGCCTAGCTATGCCAGTGGTTTTCACATTTCCGTTAGTTGACACTGGTTATTTGACATACATTAGTCAGCCCTGATCTCCTCACTCACTCACTTTTGTTCAGTGGATTTTCATCAATTTTTCATTTCTCATTCTATGCCACCAAACTGATCATTTTTACAATAACACTGTCCTCCAGCCTTGTCATACTGAGTATCTCTTCATTAAAGTACTTGATTTAGTAAATTAAACCGCTTTCAAAAAAGAAACACTAAAAAGTACAAAATAAGCCTACCAAACTGATAGACTTTCTGTAACAACAGATTTTTGAAAATTATGATTTGAAATTTAACTTCACTTCACTCTCTATCTCAAAAACTACAAAACCGATTATGATGAAACTTACAGTCGCTTAAGTTGCACAACACCTAGTCCAATTAAAAAGGAATTTTTGCAATCCAACTTATAGTTATTGAGATATGCGTGGACAAACATACAAACATACATAGAAACATACATACATACATATAATTATGAAATTTGGCACACATGTTTAGAAGCTAACTAACATATACAAAAAATGTGCAATTCTGACTATATTACATACATACGGGTTGAAATGATAACCTCGTTTTTTTTGAAGTCGGTAGAAAAGTGAAACACCAGTCACAGACTGACTGACTAATCACTAATCACGAAATCTCAAAAACTACTAAAGCGACTATGATATATTTTGTATGAAACCTTGACTATAGAACGGAATACGGCGATAAAATTGCGTACAAATGTTGCTTATTAAAAATAATGAGACACGTGTTTCACATTTTTGTACATTTCTACCTGCGAATTTGGACTTTGAGGTTCAAATTCGCGTCATGAAGTTTTTTGTTTGTTTAGCGTTTTCACGGCTAAACCGCTGAACTGATTTTGTTAAAATTCGGAATGGAGATAGATGGCGAAGATATAGGCTACTATTTTTAATTCTATACGGACAAAGTCACGGGTAACAAGTAGTAAAACTTACAAAACTGAAACCCGACTACGTAGTTATTATAATAGAAACTTGCGATCAAGATGAACTGACTACGCAATCGGCTTTTAGTTTATAACTTTTATTCTTCATGAATATTCTACGAGACCCTCATGCGCGCGTCGAAACACTTAAAATATACGTTAGTACTTGAAACATGTTAGAGATTAAGCTTTACATGCAGAATTACTTAATCGACAAGTGCTAGAAGCTTACCGGATAGCGCAGAGATCGGGCGCGACTATTGTTCTCGAGGTCGCGCAGATCGACTCAATTAAGCGTCGACGTCGTAATTGCTCCGATACCGCGGTATCGTGCGATCGCGGAACAAATTGAGCGCAAAATTGATTACGATCGCCGTCGAACAATGCCGGCCAATCACGGGACAGCGGTGGTGCAACCGCGCGCGGCCGCAATTGGTCGCCCTCATAATGCAACCGTAGCTGAAATCTGAAACTCAAAACTGCCCACCATTCTGAAAGCTGCTTTTGCCTACCATATTGAATACCGCATTCGATTCGCTTCCAAAATACATCTCATTGTTTTTTTATACCATTTCTCCGATTCCATTGTTGTCCCTGAAGTTAGAACAATGGTTTGTTGCTATTTCAAAAGGACCACATACGGAATCTTGATGTTCATATATATGTAAGTCTGCTTCACAGTTTTGTTGTAGTAATTGATGGATCAAAGAGGTTGGAAGTATTAGTTAAAGTAATAATAAGTAGTCAATATATAGCAGTAATAGTTAATAAGTAAGGAGTTAGTTAATACGTTACAAGTAGCAGTAGTTGTTTTTGTGGACTTGACAAGAAATTTAAAAAAAAATTGGAATAATTGTGTATGGGATGTCAAAAGAAAGCTCTACATTACCAATTCAAAAATGCGCAACTTACCTCATGATATTTTTTTAACAAATTTTAGAAAAAATACTTGAAAATGTCTCTCTTTTCACTTTATTTCCAATGGTACAGTTCAAGAAAGTGTGAAAAATCATTAATATTAAGAATAAGTTGTAGAATAAAGAAAAGTTACCAAAATTGCATCATAACTGACATTCTTTAACCGACTTTATAATAAGGAGAAATCAATGCGCAACTACAGAAAGTCTTGAAAAAGTCTATTAGTGTAGTAGGCTTGGCACCGGCTTCAGTAACTGTCAAATTTAATTATATAGGACCTATATTATTGGTATTTGTCGCGTATGTATTAGGGTTAGTAAAGGATAGTTATTTTGTACTTTTCAGTGTTTTATTTTGAAGTCGGTTTAATTGTTTATAATAAGAAGAATAGAGTAGGGTCTGTTTTTTAATATATTCTATACAGTTCCATTTTCATTAAGCTACATTACGTGTATACGGATCTCTATCATCAAAGTGCAGTCAACAATCGTATCGAGCGAGATAGTTTATCTGGTACAGCGAAACAATGAGGAGTTACGGAAGCTGCTACCGTTGTTGGCGGCGGACTATGTCGTCCTCCTCCGAATCAATGGAACGTGTGGGCGGGAAGTGCGGGAGAGGAGGGCGGCCCACCCGGGTCGCGCCGCCGAATGGAGACAATGGTTTCACTTGCTTACTACAGGCGTCAATTAGGGTGACGGGACAGGACGAGTGTATCAGCACGTATCTCGAAATCATTTGGATTCAATTCGCGACTACAGTCTGTTTCAATCCAATTTTCGAAAAAGATAAATGATTTCTTCTAGTATGTTAAGAATAAATAGATTTTTCAAAATAAGGAAATATTTATATGTAACTAACTGTTGCTCGCGATGTCGTTTGCATAGTCTTTTATTCAATAAATTCAATAATTTATAAGCTGGCGTACGCCAAACAGCTCACTAAAATTTCGTGACATCGGATGAATGGTTTAGGAACGCATAGAAATGTTTCTTTGTATGTTTATACAAAGAAACATTCATTTTCATATATCAGGAGATGATGATGAAATAAAATTGATTACAAAATGTCATTATAGTTAGTAATTTGCTCAAACCAAGTATAGAAATGGACAGATCAATTACTCTAAACGTGTCCTTACAGTGTCCTTTTGTCGTTGACCGACGTTCTTGGTTTTACTAATGTGCGTGACTAGAGAAGGGCACAGTGAAACGATACACAGCTGAACATGACATCTCTTTATTTTTGCTGGTATACTGTATTTCGTGATTGCGTGGTATACTGGTAGCCAAACACTTAAGATTTACGGGTGATTTGCAAATAATTATTTCAAGATCGACTCATAAGCTGACTAGAAATACACTGACAGTGCAAGGTTGCCATACTTACTATAGCTAATTGTCTTACTCGTGGTTACGCTTAATGGGATAGAATGAGACAGGAAAATTCGTTTGACACACGGTGGTTAGAGCGGTAACATATTAAGGCTCAGTCCATTGTGGTTTTTGATCCGAGGTAATTTGTGCTAAAAACTGTTTTACTTGTTTTAATTAAACGAAATACTTAACCCTTTTTTGCAAATAGTATAAAATGAACTTTAGACCAACAATACCAGATTGAATTTCTAGACGATTTTTCTCAGTGTATAAACTTTTCTGAACTGATGCTACATTTGATGGTCAAAAATACCTCATAATGTGGTTTAATTGAAAAAAATCAGTCAAATAAAATTCGACTCGAATGCATTGAGAAACAGCAGCCTAGAAACTTAGTCAATTATCATTTTTTTAACACTTTTAACACTGAGTCAATTATCATCGTTTCACCAATAACATTACACCAAAGACCAAAGTCAAAGTCAAATCTATTTATTCAAGTAAACCCAATTACAAGGTATTTTTGAACGTCAAATCTACTTTAGTTCGGTTCAAAGAGAAGAGAAAAGAAAACCTGGACGCTGAGAAGAACCGACAAGAAACTCAGTCAGGTATAATTTTTTCAACATCATTTTACAAAAGGTTTATTAAAATACAATACTCATTACGCCAGTAAATGCATGTGCAGAGAAGATCATTTCCAGACTATTGTTGTATCTGCAATGAAATCGTTTATTTTATAGTATTATTGTCAAATCAATGTACGTCTTATAACCAATATAAATTTATTATCTGTTAATTGAGTGACTTCTTGAGGAACTTTATTACAAAAACGAATGCAGTTACCCAAAAATGAAACATTTGACTTATGTAATTTAAATTTTGGAATAACCAATTTATCACGACCTCGGGTTTCCATACAACCAATATCGCCTTTTTTTATAAATCGATCTATATTTTTCCTCGTATACATAACAATTTCAAAGATGTATAAGGACGCCAGTGAGCGTTCACTGCAGTGCTAAGAGAATCTTACCCAGATTATATTCCGGTAGACGTGGATGACACTGAGCTTCGTCGCGCAATTGTTCCAGCTCCGTTCGTTGTGCCGTATCTATCAACTCACTCATTCCAAATGTATTAGCGCATAACACGCTGCCTGGACTACAAGGCCGCTGGCACAGATGTGGGTAACTCGGCACGTAACATGTAGTATTATTATCCTTAGCCTGCTCTCAACTACCAAAGATTAGTTGGAAGAGAATGCTATATAGCATTAAGCTTGCCATTGACCATATGTTTTGGTGCGATAAAGTATAAGAAAATGAATAAATAACATTTAACATGGCCATGGCGCAATTTTGAGTTACCTCGAGGCGCCCGTGCAGTGAGATGCACACGAGTTATTAAGTTACCGCAAGGAATACATTCCCGTTTTCGATTACATCTTGTAAGATTTTCTGATGATTGTTTTTCCACGTAATCGTAGGTGGAGTAGTCGTGGTGATGAAATGACGCGGTCGCCGGACGCCGTCAACGACACGAATCAATTAGCGGCGACACGGCCGCGATCGATCGCCCGATCGGCTGTCGACGATTATCGGCCCATCGCGCCGCTATCGCTTCGGCGACCGTCGACGCGCTTTATCATTATCACCCTGTCCAATTTGTCGGTTATTGAAGACATTATTCAATTTAATTATCATTTTAGAAGTGACGCGGTGATTAGATGGACGGATAGTCGCTGAGAAGTGTTCGACACTGCGAAGATTTATAACTGGGTAGTGTGCTTTGAACGGGGAAATAAGTCTGACAGCTTTGATAGATTTATCAAATTAAGCTTATACACTGATTAAAGTATTTCTTTGAGTATATAAAACTTACTTTAGAAATGCGTTCGTGTAAATTAATTGGAAGTTTTATCTAAGTACCTACGTAGAAAACATTACTTAAGTTTTTATTATAATTAAAAAACGGTACGGTACGGTAACGAGGCCTGGATATGCTCAAAATCGAATGAAAGTAAAATAAATGCAGTAGAATAGTGATCTCTTAAAATGATGTGCAGTGTTGCCCTCACGGATAAAATAAGCAATGAAGAGATACGCAGTATGACAGGGTTGCACGACAGTGTTATTGTATAAATGAAGAAAGGATTGCTTAGATGGTTCGGGCACATGGAAAGAATGAGTGATGAAAGACTGACGAAGAAAATCTATAAAATTAAAGTGAGTGGTAGTAGATCCAAGGAAAGACTAAGGTTGTCTTATGAGATTCAAATAGCCAGTGTTAACTGACAGAAATGTCAAAAGCACTCGCATACCTCGGCGAAGGTATGTTTGAATTTGAAGTTTGAAGATTTGGGAAGGCAAAACAGGAATATAAGAACTGCGTTATTTGGTGCTTCGTCCGCCTACCTGGTTAGGAATGCAGCGTGAAGATACTAATAATAATAAAATATATTAAAATAAATACTGACTGAAAGTAATTCAAGGGCATCACCATCATTCAGTATTTGTTTAGCTTCGGTTTCTGTTTATTTGCTAACTTATTTGCTCTGAACTAAGCACTTGTAATATCGATGCCGGTTAACGAGCGGGAACCGTCAGTGATAATTTTTTTAAACAATCTTTTGATCATTTCTCTTAAAACCTTTTCGTTCTAGCTGTCACTTGTTATTTGTTCCCTTAGACTAAAGTGACAGAGTGTTTTTGGCGGGATTTTATGGAGGTGGTTGGGCGTTCATTTGATTTATTTACAAATGGTTTCTAGTAGATATAGCGATGTAAAATTGGCGTAGTTTTGCGTCCCAAGTATCTACATTGTTGTGATGTTATGTGAAATAAGTGTTTATTGAAGTTGAGATTTTTTTTAGTGGCTTAGTCTGCTTCAACGGATCCTATTAGAAAGACTACCTCGATATACTTGTCGCCAGTAACTCCAAGAAATATCTAAAATGTATTACGTCGACATTTTGATGAATTAATATGAAGAAATTATCTTTTTATTACTAAAGACGTCGGTTGTATGGACTGAGATCCCTTTACCTTCCCATCTAAGAAAGAATGGCACTACTACTACTATTACTAAAGAGACACATTCGGTGTATTTGCCTGGAGATTACATTGTATCGGTTTAACACTTTGTTATAAATACTTTTTAATACTTGATATCACAATCCTGACACGAATTTTAATACAAAATGCTTCAATGTATTATACTTACAAACATCCAAATTATAAAACCAAATAACTGACGTAAACGTTGCAATTCTCGACGCTATGTAACAAGGAACACATTAGAACGCGTTACTAGCTCTAGAGTTCAACGTATTCTAATCACGTATTCATCGATGAGCTGGCTCACGGCGTGCCTTGGTGTCCGTGCGTCAGTGTCAGGGTCGGATTTTACGATACCTAGGCTATGTGTACGTTGGTATCTGGTAGTAGGATCATACGGAAAAGTACATTGAAGTTCGTACAGAGAAAAAAGAAAAAAGTTAAGTATTCCGTTAAAATTTAGGACTACCTACGATAAATGATAACAGAAAATGCTTATCTATATCCTTCTCGGAGTTCAGTACCTTAAAGGATCAGAAGATTCATTCATTAATCCAATTGTCTGTCTGTTAGTTATAGTAAAATTTCTTAGACACTGTGACATGCAAAGTTGAAATTTAGTAATACATCTTGTTAACAGTTAACCCATAGATTTTTGCATTAATTTACTTTTTAAAATCTTCATAGGAGAATGGAAGGGTAGCCCCTTCTAATCTACAAAAAATTACATATTCTCCTATAAATATTACATATAGAGCGCAATTTTTAGCACTTTTATTGTTGCGCTTATACATATACTAGAGCTTAAAGAATAACATATGAAAATATTAGAGTTCTATCAAACAAACGTCCAAATATCGCAATTTCGGCGTTCGCAACAAAATCGGCGTTTAAACTCTTCTTCGCAGCAAATTTAATGCTTGTAAAATAGAATATTGGTGTTAATTTCCTTCATAGCAATAAAATACAAATTCCGTAGGTTATATAATTACATTACAGACCTTAATTTAAAAAGGTGTTATGTGGTTTTTGCGCAAATTAGGGACCGATTTTCTTAGCTTATTGTTACTCCTCCTTTACCATTTTATAAATATCGTGCGGAACCCTCTGTGCGCAAGTTCAACTCACACTTGACCGATTTCTTAGTACAAATACCATAGACTTATTAAATAACTCCAGACGCCGTGTCTGAGCAGCAACGGTGAGAGAAATCATAGGGCCGATTCATCTGTACCTATAACGCATATTATCAGATAAGCTGATCAGCTGCCATTCCGTTAGAAAACAGCAACTACACACCTACTTTTTATGTGCCTCCATAATACTCCTTGATAATACGGGATAGGCTGTCTTGAGTAATGAAGTCTATGACAAATAGTATATTTAAGTTACATTATGTTTATAGAGTACAAAATAACTATCCTTTACGAATCAAAACTCACGTGCAAAAGTTACTTTATAAATATGATACAAATGCTTATATGTAATTAAATTTGACAGTTACTGAAGTCGGTGCCAAGCCTACCAAACTAATTTAATAGACTTTTCTAATAAACTTTCTGTTGTTGCACATTGATCTGGCACCGACTTCAATAATTGTCGCAATTAATTATGCCTCATGTCTCATGACTTTGTAATGCAATGTTACAGTTAGAATTGGTATAATTGTAATCGTAGCCTTAAACGACATTAGCTCTAGTCAAAATGAATAGTAAAATGTGTTTAAAGTTAGTAAACTTACTAAGCACAACGTGTGCAGTAGACACAGTGAAGCGAATGGCAATTTCTCGAGAAAAGGGAAATCTATCAAGTCATGACATTGTCACCACCTTGTTACTTTATGTACCTTCCAACATGACTGCTGGTGATCAAGGAATCACACGTTTAATGACCAAAACTTAAACATTTCTCGTGCCAAGTTAATCAGTTTGGGAAAGTGATCTAGGTGGAATCGAAACTTTGTCAAATAGTGTGTCACATTGTCGACAAAATTTGATGATTTATCACGTTGCACTCCGTGCTCACTTTAGTACTATGGGTCTCAGTTCACATTCCATTAAATGGACTGCTCATTTATATTCCCCGTAGCATAAAAAAGGTGGATGTATACTTAAACTGACAGTTATTATGTAAAATGTACTTCGTCTCATCCAAGTCCACCTCTGGCGACTCGCGACAGTGGCGCGGCTGCGAGGGTGGAGGGCGCGCGTCGCGCTAATGAGGCGCGCATGTCGCGTCCGCCGCGCCGTGACGACTCGTCCACACGCTGCAATTACACGCAGTGGACAGCCAGCTTTATTCACCGCCCCAACACGATCACGACCGAGGAAAAAATACCTGTACAAGTGCAGTTAGAAGCTGCAACTCGCACGACAACACTGTAAATATACGGTTGGGATCGTGAACACGAAGCTTTGTGGAAGTGATCAGTTTTCTAATCCTGTAGCCGCATTTCTCTCTATATATCTTTACTAATATTATAAAAAAAAGCGGATTTCGTTAGTTTGTTTTTATGTGGAGGGTAATCTACTGCACCAATTTGAAAATTACCATATTTCTTTTACCATTTGAAAGGTATGTTATTTCAGATGGATATAGGCTATATTATGAAGACGACCTGACCGAAGACAACATTTTACAACTTAACAAACTACTTCTTGAGATTTTTGTTCATTAGCAGCTACGTATATATACCCCATACATAAGTTAATGCCGTTCTTCTTTCTGAATGGACAATGTATCAAGCCGCAATGTATGTACTTTTACTGGCACTTATCTTTGCACTAGTTCTTCAAGCATTTGGGATCTTAGATATCAAAATAACCAGAGCGTGGCAGATTTATAGCCATTTCTTGTACTAGTTCTGGTACCCCGGATGTCTTTTATTGACCTGTGCGAGAAGATAAGTGGAAGCGCATTTTGTTTTTCTTTTCCCGACCAGTGCGAAGTAAGGCGTGATATTAAAATCATAACAGGAAACAATTGTGTTAGTTAAATATGTTTATGGCTTCATCAATTATACAAAGTGCTGTGACCCTGGTCTGCGGTGTGGACGGCGGGAGAGCAGTGGCGCGGTACACATGAGGAGCAGTGAACCAGTTATTAGCGCGGGGAAAGTGCAGCGTTTAATATAATTGGGCTTTCGTGTTACGACACACTGCTATAAAATCTGGTATAATGCTGCCGGGACAGCTGGCCCGAGGTAAAGGAGGCAGCGGAGCTACCTGAATTGATACATAAAGTTTTTGTTTAGTTGCATGTGAGAGAAATATCTTTTGAGGGATTACTTGCATTCAATAATTTGCAAATATCGCTGTCTAAATTAGCTAAAAAAACATGTTATTAAAGAAATATTTAACAAAATATGTGGCTACAACATTAACCATAAGATTTACTGCTCGTGCAAATTAATATTAAACCTGAACTTGGTGCCGTTATGTTTATATTACAGTGCACCAAAAACACGTATTAATTTTTTTTTAAACAATGTTATTGGACAAAATAAAGCTTCGTTATTTTCACTTCATATTGGTTACTTAAAACAGTTTTACAATTAATGTAGCTTTAAACATTTCAGTAACTTTTATTTACAAAATACAGAAACATATTGTCTTGCATATGATGACTGAATGAAATAAAAAACTAAGGAACAAAGAAAATGGTACTGATAGCGATACAACATTGTCGAACTTGGAGAGGTACGACGTGTAGCAACGGGAGGGCGTCACATTCTTTACAAGTCTTATGTAATTGTGAACGCGTTGTACTTCCATAGGAATCACCAGATCATTGTCTAGCTCTAGTTACCGCTGGCCGCCCATGGCTCACGCCAGGCGCTCACTTGTGCCGCCGCCAAACTTACCCACGCCACGACACGCCACTATTTAATTTATCAACGTATCTGGAGCACTCCCGTGTTGCACTTGTAATTATAACACACGGTTACTTCGTGGCTGTTACATTTTATTACAGTTGTATCTCACAATGCTCGCTGTATTTTTTGTGTTACGTATCGGATTAATTACATATTAGAAATCCGTAACATATTACAGTAAATTACATTTTATCATTTGATTGGCATATTGACTTGTTTTTGCCAAGTTGCTAACTTTTAAATGCAGGGATTTGTATTTTTGGGGTTCCGCGCCCTAAAAGAATAAATAGATTATTATTAGATGCACAAATATAAGATTACTCATGAGTATGTCCGTCAGATTCTCGTGTGTCCGTCTGTCACAAGCGATTTTCTCAAAGCTAAATGACAAATAACTTTGTTAGTGCGGAAGAGGCCCGCCCTCTACCGAATAGGATGGCTGTTAATATGTACGCGATTCTCCTCTGAAAACACCTTGAACCGAGGTCCGTTCTAAATACGAGATACTTCTCGGCTGGAGGAATCCTCAGGCGGTCGACCATCTGGCAGACAATGTTGGGCAAAAGTAATTATTGTAAAAACTATTACAATTAAAATTTGTAAGTGTGGATGTTTACCTAACAATTTTTTTTTTTCAATTAAATTTTACAATTACAATTTTTAATTGTAATTGTCTTTACAATTACATTTTGCCCAACACTGCTGGCAGGGTACCTTCTGCACTTGCTCCAACGTTACCGTCGACGCTGTAAAAGACACTAGGGCTAACAGCAAAGTGGAGGGTTTTTTTTTATAAAAGAGGGGGTAAACGAGCAAGCGTGTCACCTGATGGAGAGTGACCAACCGCCGCCTATGGAAAGGTGGGAAAGGAGGGGGAGGGGGTGATGGGCCACCGGCACTCTCACTCACCGAACGAAACACAACAGCAATAGATGCTGCTATTTCACGCCGATATTCTGTGAGAGGGTGGTATTTCACCGGACGTGCCGGTCCAATTCATGCTGCAATGCAGCATGGCTCTACCACTTATAAAAGGTTTTTTACTCGGTTCGATTCCGACACTGCTCAATCGATGTAGTCCGGCTGAGTGTCCGTGAGGATCTTTTCCTTTCTCAGAAATAAAAAAGTCAGATCAGACGTTGTTCAACATGGCGTGGTATTGTGCTCCGAATTATTGTCTTCGTTAGGTGGTATTATTTAATTATTATTACTGGTATTATTATAATAATTATTACATTATTTTAATAATAACAATAATTTTGTACAAAACTATAAATTCTTTAGTAACAATCTCTACTCTATGCGACTGTTTGACCACTAGTATTTGGCAATAGCAGTATGAACGTTAATAATGATGGCTTTGTTCAATTTAATTTAAGTCAGTGTATTTGTAACACATATTAATTAAATACAAATTTTATCTCGCTGCACTCCTCGATATAAAGTTTAACTATAGCAAATCTCACACTATCCTTAAAAAGGAATACAAAATTTTCTCTTCACTTATAGATTATATAGATTGTAAGGAACCCATTGTACGCGAATCGAACTCAAACTTGACCGATTTTTTATTTTGCAAAACATTATTATTGATCACCGCTGGCAACCACATATTTATTTATTTCACAGCAAATCCAATCGAACGGTAATTTTATTTACATCCAATTATAAATTAGAATGATCGATGTATAGTTAATGCATTTTCTAATGAATGATACCAATGTGCAATTAATTCACCGTTACGAGAACATGAACAATGTTGGTCATTGTACATCAATATTTAATTGCTCACTATTTGATTAAGGAAGAAATTGATATGGACATGCTATAATCGGTTTTACATTTTGCTGCTATCAGTTCAACAATGTACAATGTACTTAACATTCTATATATAACATTGTATATTACTTTCCCTGTTTTCTTTTATTCGAAAGTTGCTATTATCGAGAATGCTTTTAGCTATTTTTTATGGAAATTAGTCCAGCTATTCTCAAAACATTCCCCTCTAAATCTCACCTGCGAAGGGATCTTCAATAAGCAAAAAGTAATCTGCCCTCTGAAAGGTTCAGAAATCATAACATAACAGCGGAGTTAACAAATTAATAAATGGGTCGGGGACCGCTGTAAAAACATAGGAAAACAATAATACAAAAAATCTTAGCGGTCCTCACGCGTTCAATAATTTGCGACCTCCACTGTTAATCTCATTCCACTCAAAGTTAGTGGGTCTAAATCTAAAGGGTAGATAATATTATTGAAGAGAAACCGGCCCACCTATCGATTTTTAAGGATGCCTGCTTATTACTTGTTGTATCGGGTGTTTATTAAATTATTAATTTTAAAGTTCACAATGCATAATTATTCCAAGTTTTTGTTATTTGTAGACATATTAATTTCAACTAGTGATTCATTTCAACTAGTGGTCGCCTAGAGGTCAAAATTCGACCTTAAATATAAAATAAACGCTTTTTTCCCTTGACATACGCTCCGCAGACTCGAAATAGCTCAAAGCTATTATATCACACAAAATTCGGAGTTCGAAGCTCATTTAGTCAATGTGTCAAAACAAAGAAATATTTAGAATGGACCTTCAGCGCGGACAATAGATATAGGTTTATATATTATCATGCTTTCCACGCGGAAGAAGTCGTGGGCCACAGCTAGTATTATACATAAATTTTAATTTTGGCACTCCTTCTCCATAAAACTTTAATTACGCCAAATCTCACACTCTCTGTGCGCGCAATATGCTTAAGAAGGGATAGAACGTTATCTCTTCACTTACTGATATGCGCATAGTTTATTGGTAATTCTTTTTTGTAAATTGAAAAAAAAAACTATTTTTTAACTAATACATAGGAGACTCTAATGGCCTATTCATGTATGACGTTGAAAGATTAAGCGAATAAACCGGTTTAATACTCGTAGTAACGTAGGTGTGCCTTATGACCTAATAGTACTTTGAAATAGCTCTGCCCACCGCTCCGGGGGAGGTCGTGAAGTTATAACCAATTAGATGGACCATACCACTGCAGTAAACACATTCACAGATTCACACAATTTTATGTTACACAGTGTCTATAAAATTAAACATAGGCATTCCCGATTACACGAAGTGAATTGAATCACTCAATCAGATTCTTGTGCAGATCTAACTTCTTTTTTTTAGACTACTGGGAAACTACACGAGCAACCAGTTACAATTGAACTGAGTGGACTGAGGCATATGTACGTTTACAATATCAAGGCAAATAAAAAGTACTTTAGATTTCAAATCCGTTAGTCGCTCTGAAAACAAAATATGTTGTAACTCATGTACATACCGGAATACCGACTGTCTCACCGACTCCATACCGGCCACAAGAGTGGAAATACATCTATTTGGTGGGAGATTAGCATGATTATTATGAGATTATTAGAGCTATCAATTACGGATCCCGCACAAGATCTTACCACCCTCCCTTCTTTTGACCCTCTTTTGATTCATCTGATTCTAGGATTCATTTTCTAACACTGAGAATAAATATTGCCTTTACGTAGTTTGCAGTACGTTCGTTATCTATGTATCTAGTAGGTAATGTATTTAAAAGGTAGGTAGTATTTGAATTTAGTAGGTACTGTTTTTTGTCAGTGTAGCAGTTTGCTTTTTTCATTTCTCGTACCGTAAAGATCGGAATCAATGACTCTTTGGAGTCGATAAGAATTTGAGGTAATCATTAAGGTTTCAACACTGCGCACGGTTTCGAATCATTTAACTCACATAATTCCATGCCTTATCTACATAATAAAAAATAAATCGTGAGCAAAACAACCGTTTTTGAATACATTTATTTTTACTCTCATTACAAATAGATAAAACTTGGTTGATTTTTTGTAAATGATATCTCGCGATGGAATCCGTCGGGGCGAGGGAGCACCTCCATCAATCACGGCGCGGCGCGGCGCGCTCGCTTCGTTCGCTCGCTATTAATTGCACTATTGCTTACAATGTACGTTTGCAAATCATTTAACGTCTTTGACTTGTACAGTACTAACGAATGTATTAGAAAAACATTTTGTATACTTTATTTTAATAAATCATTCGATTGATATAAACTAATCAAGTCTTGCATTCAATGTATGTTCATTGGAATTCAAATATTAAAGAATGCCAATTATATTATCACGTTTTCTTTAAGAGAAGTAAAAGTGGATACTAAGTACATATTATTGCGGTAGTGCATAACTACGCGTAGTTTTACCTCTGTAAATGTCACGTTAAATAAATGAAACACATACAGAAATCCTGTCTGTCAGTTAAACCGGAATTTTATCATTATATTTTGATCATTTTCTTAATTTTACTTTCTAGCCTACGCTTGGAATGAATTGAAAAAAATGAGACATGTCTATATAGCGGTGCATATTAGTTTTAAAGACATTGATGTCCTTGTCGTCCTTATACATCTTTGAAATTATTATGTATCCGAAGAAAAATACAGATATGTTTACAAAGAAAGGCGATATTAATGGTATGGAAACCAGACGTCGTGATAAATTGGTTATTCCAAAATTTAAATTACATAAGTCAAATGTTTCATTTTTTGCAACTACATTCGTTTTCATAACAATGTTAACAATTAGCAATTTCTTAAATAGTATTCAAATCTAGTCAGTATAACGACTTACATTAATACTTCGTATACAACACAATAAAGGTTAAGTGAATTCCACTGTGTCTGCTGTAATAGATTAGTTATATCGTGTTATTTATAGACTTTCTGTCACTCGTTATATGGAACAAATATAATATTGTCGGTGGTACCCATTGGTACTGCACACTGAATTTAAACGGCTCAAAGCAATTGTCAAACATTATTAGAGATAGGCATCTAAAAAATTAACCGCCCAGTGACTGTTTGACAGAGCGGGCTCGACAACTTGGAAGCTGATCTCGTCTCGCATTTCACACTTGACCTATTTTTAACCGACGACGGCGACACAAAAATATGTTATATGATACTGATGTGAATTTATACTTATACTATACTTATACTATTTGGTTTATTTATGTGAATAAATAATTTAAAAAATTATAAATTATAAAATTATAAAAGATTATTATAGGATTTTTACATTAAATTTCACTTTGCTTATGGCCTCCGATTCTGACAATAATTCAATTATAGTTGTTTCAATTTATTTGCATAGACTTTATAATTTCAGACAACTTGTTCCGTACTGTAAAGTGAATCAAACAAAATATAGATGTGTAGGTACAGTTTTCTAACTTGATGGCGGCCGATCCGCTTATACATTCAGTCAAGAAAGTATCGGGAATGGATGATTTGTTTATGGTTCCAAATTCCATTTTTTTTTTTTTTGTTTTTGTTAGATTGGCACAACTGTTTTCCATTTTGGCGCGGAGTTTGAGTTGCACCTGTTATTTAGATTAAATACAGTGCTGTATTTAGTTATATCATTCTAGTATATATTGCGAATTTCATAATGGACAAAAACATCGAACAAAGAGTTTGTCTTAAATTTTGTATCGCCAATGGAATTTCGTGTTCGGAGTCACTGAAATTGTTACAGAATGCTTACGGTGAATCGACTTTATCAAAAACACGTGCTTATGAGTGGTACAAAGCGTTCAAAAGCGGTCGAGATGTGATGAAAGATTTGCCTCGCTCTGGTAGGCCATCAAAGTCTGCAACTGAAGTTAACATCGCAAAAGTGAAGGAAATAGTGACTGAAAATGCTGATTTAAGTTTGAGAGAGATAGCCGCCGAACTTTCTTTGTCTCACGAGTCGATCCGTACCATTTTAAATATTCACTTGGGTATGAAACATGTTGCCGCTCGGCTAGTCCCAAAAGACCTGAATTTTCTCCAAAAACTCAATCGCATAAGAGTCACTGAGGACATGTTAGAACGATTCAATTCCGACCCAACATTCATGAAACGCTTTGCTACTGGTGACGAGACGTGGGTTTACGAGTTTGACATGCAAACTAGTCAACAAGCTTCGGAGTGGCGCCTTCTAACTGAACCGAAACCGAAAAAACCACGCCAAAGTCGATCAAAAGTCAAAGTCATGTTGTCTGTTTTCTTTAACTATCGCGGTATTGTGGTAACTTGCCGGAAGGTCAAACGGTAAATAAAGAATATTATTTGGTCGTTATGCGGCGTTTAAGAGAGCAAATTCGACGAAAAAGGCCAGATTTGTGGAAAGAAAATTCTTGGATTTTGCACCACGATAATACGCCTTCGCACAAGACCATCATTGTGAACGAATTTTTGTCCAAAAACTCAACAAATATCATCGAGCAACCACCTTATTCACCAGATATGGCTCCAGCCGACTTCTTTCTTTTTCCTAAACTCAAATTACCACTTCGTGGCACCCGTTTTCATTCGGTAGAAGACATAAAGGAGAATTCGCGGCGAGCACTGAACTCAATTCCGGAAAAAGCGTTTAAAAAATGTTTTGATGATTGGATTATTCGTTGGCGTAAGTGTATCATTTCTGAAGGAGTGCACTTTGAAGGTGATAAAATAAATTTTGATGAATAACTAACATTTCTTGTATTATTGATCTTTTCCCGGTACTTTCTTGACAGAGTAGTATGTTAACAAACATACAGTGTCATATGTACAGGTGAGTCAGCTTATCACCGTTGTTACTGGGATGTCGGTCAGAAGTTATTCATTAAGTCTATGCTAATTTGCATAGTTTTTGGTAAATATGTTCCCACTCTCTAAAACTATTGAGTCAACACTGTAATTGAATGTAGTAAGTCGAGTACCTACGTGGAATAAAAGTAACATCTCGTCGTGTTCCGTACGCGGGCCCACACTCATTAAACAACTCCACACTCCAAAAAAACTACCGGCTGTTCCAAACAGGCGATGCTTTTAAGATACACATCTAAACTAAAAGCTCTTCAGTGAACGGTTTATATTTTAATTAACTCCTCGGAGCCACCGCGCCGTGTCGTAACAATGTTCCTGTGTCAATCTGTTTATGCGTTACTAACATGTTTTCATAGAAACACTTGAGGATATGTATCTTTCAATGTAACTTGGGGTATAATAACGTTAAAATACCATTTAGTGGATGAGGAAAAAATGTGTAAGAAGCGTATCGAACATGTGTTAATATAGAATAGCGTTTTTGGACTATGTAAAGAAATACCATTTTTGAAAACAATGTATGAAAATGGGGTTCCATTTTTAACAGTTTTTATTCTTTCATTTATTTGTACAAAAGGAAAACAAAATAAAAATAAATCGGTGTGTGCTTATGACCACGCGATAGAAGTAAAAACTTATGATATTCTAATTTTAAAATATATGTTGGGAGCGCTTGATGATGTCTGGAGCAGAATATATCCAATTTAGCGTCACCGACTCGAGCGCGATGGTTCAGTATCGTTCACTTTTAAAACAATGTACGCCTAAAGAAGTTCTCATTTCAATAAAATCGTATGGCAACGCTATTCAGCACCGAATTGCTGGATAGCTAACCGAGTCTGATCTCTCGTATATCGGTGAAACACGTGTCGTTTGGTGGTTTCTGGAGTTTGAGCAGAAAATACCTAAAGATTGCTAGAATTCATCACTTGAACTGGATTTTCCCAGATTAATGCCAGAGTCTATACAATACATTGGGGTTTGTCTTGTTGCCAATATCCTGTTCTCGAAGAGAAAGAAGAAATACTGGCCAAGAGCGCATCAAAAAGTTGAATAAATTATCGTAAAATAAAAAAAATATACAAATTGAATCCAATTTCTGATTACTTATAATGTCTTTCAATTCAGTAGTTAACAGTGTTTGTGTCAGCTGTAACATACGGACTAATAGACAGACAAACAGACATGACTAAAACAATAAGGATTCCGCTTTTGTCATTCTGGCTACTGTTAAATATGAAATGTAACAGAAGCACTGATCACTATGAACAGTTGAACACGCTATCAATTCTTCATCACAACTATTATGTACTTGACTATTCGACGACTTCTCAACAACTCAACTTTTACAAGACCAAAATCAGGCTTTTATCCAGCCCCACTACACGCAGGAAATCCATTCTACCCTCGTTCTTGTTACTAAAATGTTACATGATGTCACACGTGGGTAATTTATGTGATTAAAATTAATGTGGAACTAACACTACGTTACCCTGATAATATGAAACGCGCCTGCTATTTATTATCCCGTGCAGATCGTAAAAGTAGGTCAGTGGGTAAGGCTTTTTAAAAAGACAATTTTATATCATACTAGTTGATACCCGAGACTTCGTCCTCGTTATTTTATTTTTAAAATAGCTTGTGTTCTTTCTTAGGATTCAAGCTATCTCCATACCAAATTTCATCGCAATCGAATGAACGGTATGGAAGCCCATAAAATATGAACAAACAAACATTGATTTTTATATATTCGATTTATTACTATTATTGTATAAATACTGATTGTATTTGTTTTTTGTTATTGTATTTCATATTTTTATTTAGTATAACAACATCGTAACACACACAGTGCCTACCTCTTTTATGAAATATCTCTCTGGCAAGTCCACTCGATGAAATTTTTTTAGCTATAGGCGGTACATTTTGCTCTTCTTTATGTATAATTCTTTTTCTTTGTTGTTGTGTGCAATAAATAATTAAATTAAAAAAAACGGCAATATAAACTTCCGCCTTGCCGTGTAAGACCAAATAATTACTGCTTTATTCAGTCCAGCTCAAAGCGATAATGGAAACGACAACTGATATCGTTCGTAAAAGTATTTTCAGAGTGGTAGTCATGCTGTATTGTAGCATGAATCGGGCCGAATCGCCCGGTGAAAAGCCACCCTCTCAAAGAATGTCGGCGTGAAATCTATTGCTGTTGTGTTTCGTTCGGTGAATGACCTTTCACTACTTTCCCTATTTCCCTAAAGGCCGGCTACGCACCCGTGATTCCCCGAACGTTGTGGGTGTCCGTAGGCGGCGGTGGTTACTCCAAGTGATCCATCCATCAGGTGACCCGGTTGCTCGTTTGCCCCCTATTTCTATAAAAAAAAAACATAACTGTACAGCTAGTCTGTTATTGGCTGATATATTTATGATATACGGTGAACACCGTGTGTTGGCGCTAGGTATCGATTTAGTCACCACATGTCGAAGAACTCGAGGATGCAAGAGGCCAGTTGTAATCCATTCTCCTTACCAGTCGCATCTTGGTATTGCCACCAATTAAAATAAAACATGGCTCGTGTTGTTGTGGTATTTAATCGATTTACCTGGGGGCTTATCATCATATCTCATAGCATTATTATTTTAATGTTACTTGATTTAAAAAGTTTGAAATTCTGACAGTAGGTTAGTGATTAGTTTTATCATTCAACATAATCATCAGTAGGTGAAAGAAATACGTCAGAACTGTGAGTCCAGCTCAACTTAAGTTCGTAAGTCAAGTCAAGTAATATTGAAATAATAATGTTAAGAGGTGGTGGTAGGCCCCCTGACCATACAATTTCATGGAACTCGTACGACGGGACTGCAACTATTACCCACCTGTCAGATCGTCCACGATCGCGCTCTTATGTGCGTGTATGTAGATATTTAGTAATTGTTTGTAAATATATTGTTGGCCCATTAGTTTTAGAATCGATTCTTTGTACTCGTAAATGTATATAGTTGCAATCATGAGTTTCTCACAAACATAATTAAGCGTATTGAAAATAAATGAAGCGCTTTGACTCGGATGAGCCCGAACAAGTTCAAATTAATTACTAAACTAAATACAATTTGTTGTGGTGCGCCTGCGCATTCACTCCTTCACAGGCGCAGCGCGTACGAGCGATCATTAATCACATGGTTATGAGGCTGGCCGTTCGAACATTGAATTGACTTTAATCTATCTGATTTCCATCTGAATGTGTTTCAATAAAAATTGTGTGTGAACTTTATGGACATATTGAATGTGAATGCTTGCGTCAAGTGACGATAGTAAGATGTAACATTTTTATTTGTATTTATTTCATATATACATTACATATATACATATATTCATAAATAAGTACATATTATGTATCTTCGTGCTATTTTCCATATAAGATATACATAACATTATAGAGCGACAGAATTTTACTCTAAAACTGATTAAATTAAAGGTTATGTGTATAACCTTTAATAACCTAACCTAACATATTATGTCCTCCGCAATTAGATGCGATATACATACATAGCAGAACTGTAGCTCAACCCAGGGAGTAAGGGTACGATGTTCACGGCTAGTCAAGCTGCTAGGAAGCGACTAAAGGGTCCCTTATAGGCCTCGGTGTCTTCCGTAGGAGATACAAGGACCCCTCACCAACGCGTTGAGAACTACCACCCCAGGAGTGGGAGGAGTTTACTGGGTGAGAACTTCACATAACCTATAGTCTTACCCCTAGTGAGAGTCTCACTCCTAGGAGGCTTGATACTTGTGTTCAGGTTTCTGCTGCATTACCAAATAACACACACAGATACCATTTACAGTCAACACGAAGTAATGCATTACGGTTCGCAACGCAACGCAGAAAAAACTTACACCAGCATACATACATATCCTCACGCTGTATCCCTGACGGGGTAGTCATAGAGGACAGAGTGCCAAGCGTCGCGGTCTTTCCATATTTCTTTCGCCTCTCATCTAAATCTTATACACACACACACTAGTATACGTAGTGCATTATTTATGTCAGCGACAAAAGAGAAAGAATGATGTAATATACTCTAGAGAATGAGACATGAGAGAATAAGACAAGCTATTGTCATTCGTAGAGTTCCGGCAGGGTTATTACCTAAAAATTTGCAGACAGCAACAGCCACGCGATCACTGCGCGAGCAGTGACTATTGTAATAAAAAATTGGTATAATATATGACGATTGCGTATCATTATTCTATGACCGTAAAATGCACTTTTTGCGGTAAATTTAACGCCACTATACAAATTACATTACACAAATTCTCGTTTTGACAGCAGATATCGCACGATATCGGCTGTCACGTGCTGACTGCCAGTTACATTATAAGCGTGCCGGTTGCTTTGGCTAGGCTCGACGTTGCTTCGTGTCATATTGAGAGCTTTCCCCTCAATTAAAAGGGGAAAAAATTCAACTCAATAGGATTATTGAGTTGAATTTTTCCTTGCTGGATAGCAAGGAAACATGTAGGTATGTAATGTATATGTTAAAATATTTTAATAATATCAACAGCGCATAAGTATTATTTCTTAACCAATTATATTGTAAAGTTCATCTGATTTCCGTATTCAATTTAATTGTGCCCGCAGGATCAATAATGACTCGCGTTACCATCACGAGTGCAACGTCAAAGATTATTGGATAATCATAGCAAGGTTGACACTGATACGATAATGGTAACGTTTCTCCAACTATACGAGCCGTCTGTGTGCGCGTAACAATATTCAAGTTTTAATTTTTTAATTCGTGTATTAGTTGTGTACGTTATAAAGAAAAATGGGACCCTGACGAGATTAGATACTCGAATTAACCATTTTCATTTCCTTATCGCCGAATCTACATCTATACATATAAATGAAATTGAAGTATCTGTCTGTGACGAACCTCAACCACGTTTTTTAAAATTTTTATCTGTCTGCTTGTTTGTCCGGGCAAAGCTCTGAAACGGCTGAACCGATTTTGACGGGACTTTCATTGAAAAGTAGAGACCTTTTCATAGAGTAATATCAAGTTAATATCAAATTTAACGCGGGTGAAACCGCGACGCGTAACTATTATAATATAAAGCCTTAGCTAAATTTACGGAATATATACAATGAATGATTTTCATTATATTTTTATTGTATTTCTTATTGATCTCCAGACATTCAGCTTAGAAAAGCATTTACAAATATCGTACCGAACCCTCTGCGAGTGAGTCGAGCTCACACTACTTTGGTCGCTAGATTATATTATTAGTACCTTGGTCGCTGGATTTTATTAGTATCTTGGCCGTTGGATTCTTTCGGAGGCTACATTTTTATGAGCAAAAACTTCCGATCCGAAAACCGATCGGCTTTATAATGTGAGTCGACCTAACCAGTGAGTGTTTCTCGACCATCACCACGTGAAATGAGAAATGTAACTGGTGTTGCAACTAATGCTAAGTTGAGCAAGTTACTATTTACTATTTTAATATTATCAAAATCTAACACTCGTGTCCCTGAGGCGAGCGTGCCGCTCACAAACAAACTCATTATATCACGTAAGTGTTTAGCTGAATGCGCGCAATTACCACAATGGGCCGTCTTCGAGCGCAGCGCGACCGCCGCCGCCGCGGGCGCATGCTAATGAAATTATTATCGTCATTAAGCGACGATCGCCGCGTCACTCGGCACAAAGCGCGGTGTGGGCGTGCGCCCGCGCAGCCGCTATATAACACAGTCAAAGAGGCAATATTTGTCATCCCTCGCTTCCTCGCTAATTAATAACGACGTCGTTTGTTTAACGACGAGACGTCACAGACAATAGATGCACGGAATAGGACTAATCGGTAGAGATTATGGCATAAAGAAATGTTTGTGGCGAGGCTATTAGTCTTCGAGATCGTGCGGCGGCGGCGGAGCGGCGCGGAGGACGCGCCGGGACCTCGATTACATAAAAACAAAGCGGGCACTCTCTCGCAAACAGAAAACATTTATGGATGCACCGTCATTGTATTGTACATACATACATTCACGCTTTCATTGCGTATGTAGGTACATCTTTGACATTTAGGTAACGTTAGTACAGTATATAGTTTTATATGCATGAAAAATATACTTATGGAGACCAAAATTTATGCAAGTAGCCCACTACGACTACGACAGTTTTATTGTAAAAATAAAGAAAGGAATTCTAAGATGGTTCGGCACATGGAAAGAATGAGTGGTGAAAGACTGACGAAGAAAATCTATAGAGCAAAAGCGAGAGGTAAAAGAAGCCAAGGAAGACCAAGGCTGACTTATAAAGATCAAATAGCTAGAATGTTAACCGACGGAAAAGATAAAAGCACTCGCATACCTAGGCGAAAATGTGTGAGGAGAATGATGAGATTTGAGGAAGCGAAAGAAGTATGTAAAAACCGCGATTCTTGGCGCTCTGTCCTCCCTAACTACCCCCCGTTAGGGATACGGCGTGAAGATATGTATGTATGTAAATGTATGTAGCCCACTACCTCAAACATATCGTGACGTAGTATGCGTGACCGCCCATCTATAGGTTCCTGTACGCTCCACTGTTGCACAAACCGGGATGCTTATTATCTTACTTGCAGTCAGCATGCGACAGCCAAATATCGCGATATCTGCTGTCAAAACGAGAATTTCTATAATGTATTGTAATTTGTATAGTAGTGTGGAAGTGGTGGTGCTATATTCACCGCGAAAAGTGCATTTTACGGTCATGGTACAATAGAGACACAATCATATTACATGATATCAATTTTTTATTACAAATAGACACCGGTCGCCCGGTGATCACGTGGCTGTCACTGACTGCAAATTTTTAGGTATTTAACACCGCGGTTTGTACCGGCTCTGTTGTATGACAAGTGACAGGGCTGAACTGCGTGTACCCAACATAACGATTTTACATATAAGTTAACAAAGGAGTAATTAAAATTTTGTAAGCAAATTCTTGAAAAAAGTAATCTATTTACTTACTTTGGGTTCATGCTACGGTTTACCGTAAAAATATAACAAATAAACAGACACGCATTTATAATATAAATAATAGTAAACATGCATAAACAATGATTACAAGATATTTCTTAATCAAACGAGATCTCCTTATGTTATAAAAACAATATCGCCGTTATGAATTTTAGAAGGCCAATGGAATGACTGTATGTACAATTCAAAGAGAATCTGGTTGTATAATAAAATTGTGTCCAATTGCACGCAACTCGAGACGATGTCGGTAGCGATAGCTTTCTATAGCGATGTTTGTGAACAATGTCACTATTATGATCAACAGTGTTTTCTGTTTGTTCGAGGCCAGATCTACCTTCATTTATTTTGTGAAATCTTTACTAAAGTATCGTATTTTTATGACAACACGTATTTATCTACCTCTCTGACAATAACTATAAGATTTTTATAATAATCGATGCATTACGAAGTAAATTGCGATTCGAAAAAATAATTTTTATTGCAAGACAATATCGTTTCATTTTAAAATTTGAAAAAAGGAACGGCTGTGGAAGCATCTCGAAGTCATCTGTGACTTTTTGGCGGGAACGGGTGAATTGAGGTTGTCATTTTAGATTTTCTATTTTTTACATTTTTGGGAGTTTTAAAGTACAAAAGTGATAGTATATTGTGTGTTAAAGTTCTGTGTAAATGAAAAGAATGGAGTAGGTCTAAATAAACATGTGTAACTGAAGTTCTCGAGCTCTTCCAAGAAATCCTGTAAAACTTCAGTGAAGTCTATTATCACTTTACTGGAGAAGTTTCATGATAACGATTCTACTTATACTATTACAATACGTGACATTGGCAAATGCGCTAATCTGTGCGCCATGCCATGAAGAAAGACAAAAAAAAGTCTATCCGTATGAAGAAGTTTTTCTCTGAAAATATTTCTTTTAAATTCCTATTCAGGAAATAGTGTCTCTTCTGAAATGCTTTTTTAGATACATTAAAATGGCTAAGTAAAAATAGAGAAAGGAATGTTCAAATGGTTTAAGCATATAGAAAAGAAGAGTGACGAATTATTTTTTATTTTCTACATATGTCTAAAACTAACCTCGAAATAAATAAAACATACATATCCTCACGCTGTATCCCTAAAGAGGTATGTAGTCAGAGAACATGGAGTGCCTAACAACTCAGTTTTTACATACTTCTTTCGCTTCCTTAAATCTAATCATCCTTCTCACACACTTCCTTTTACCATTCACTTTTACTCTAAACGTATGTTATGTAAATGTATGTATGTATGTCTAAATGTATGTTAGCTTTTGTCAATATTCTTGATTAATTATTATAATCATAATCGTTAACAAACGGCAACACTGTTATTTGAGGGTATTGCTACTTTAATAATATGGTATTTTTGAATGTCAAAAAAATAAGCAGTCGAGAAAGACACGAGCTAGCGAAAGCACGTCTTTTAATATTTCGATATACTACGTTTCCATCTAAGTCGACCTATAAATCTACAAAATTATAATATCACAAGAAGAAAGTTTGTCCATTCAAGGTAACTACAGAAAATACTTGAACTCGATTTAAATATTCAACGTATGTTTGGATTTCTGAATAACATATCGAGATAACGAGTAAAGGTACTTTCATAAAAGCAAATTAAAGAAGCCTCTTCACATAAATTGGTGTCGCTTCAACCAAGTGGCCGTACGGTAGCGGCGCCTCTACCATGGGTTAATGATGTCGATATTCAGTATCGACAGCTCAAATAATTATATCTAAAATTGTAGCGGTAACTACAGCGATCCAAGAATTATCACATTAAACTTGGACGCGGTCGCTATCGGCGGTGAACTCATGGTAGAGGTGTAATCAAACAGTAAGTATTGCTACTTAGTGTTTGATTATTCGAATGGATAAAAGTGTAAAAACCGGTCAAGTTGAACTCAAAACATTGCAATTGATTTTCTATTCATAACACGGTTTAACGGAAGGCTTTCATTTTTTGCAAAAAAGCTGCTTCAAAATAAAAACACTTAAAACTATAAAATAGACGTTCTTTACTAATTAAAACTCAAGTACAAAAATAATCTCATAAACACGATACAAATACTTACACATATAATTGAATTTAACAGTTATTGGTTTGACACCGACTTTAAATAACTATGGAAAATTACATGGGTATTTGTTATTTTTGTACTTAAGAGTTGATCATTAAAGGTCAGCTATTTTGTAGTTTTCAGCGTTTTTATTTTGAAGTCGATTAAATTTTTCTTTTAAGTTATTTATTTTTCCCTTTTGAGTGTACAGGTGTAAGTCTATAACTAACTTTTTTACAATTCTAGAACGGAGCGTTGCATAAAACGATAATGAAAATATATAAATCATTAAGGAGTTATTTGTTTAAACAATACATGATCACCAGATCTTAATTAAAATATGGTACTTACTTAATGGTAATACTTGTACCCTTTCAAATAAAAAAATAATCATCAAAATCGGTGAACAAATGGCGGAGAAACCGCTGAACATACATTCAAACATTCCGATGAATGGAGACCTTCTCCTCTTTTTAATTGGGTTAAAAAAACTATAAAACAGAATACGATCCTGATATTTTTATTTTTTTCACATTTTATATAATAACATGTTATATATTTTTGAACTCATGATTTAAAAACTTATTTTATGCTCACACGATTTATTGAAAAAAAATTTTCAATTTTTTTAGGCCCAAAAATAATCTTCAAATTCTAAATTCTACTTATGAAGTATGCGTGGCCTGACCGACAGACAAACATTGAGTGGATTCAATAAGTGTTCCTTTTTCTAATTTGGTAAGGAACTAGCGTTCCTTTTAGCGTGACTATTAGCATAGTCAGAATCTAAAAGCTTTCTGGTTATTTCTGTTACATATTGTACAACCTTTTTGCTAGTAGGGCCTAGTTATGAGAAGCTGCGCATGCGACGGTGCGCTGTTTATGGCAAACGTATGCATTGGAGATAGAGAAGCTATTTTAAATATATAAATATTTGAAATATCTTGAGTTTGAATTCAGTGAGTAGATACAAGTACATCTGATAAACGGCATGCGTAATATTGTACGATTAAAAGCTGAAGTGCGGGTTTACTTGGGTTTATCGCTAGAACTTCCACTTTATAGTATGTATTTGTTGGGAAATTGAAAATTTTTTATTCAAGTGTATCTTTTAACATTTTTAGTTTTTAGTTCTAACATTATAAAAATAACTCTCGTGGAATTATTTCGCTGTCTTAGTCATTATGGTTCAAAATAAAAGGTAGCGTCGACGACCCACCTCCAGTTATCAGTATCAATCTGACGGCAGGTGGACACTGCGTCCTCTCCACTGGGAACATCTTCCTCTATGAATTATGTATACGCAATTCTGCAATAAACATTGTATTCAAATTGTATATTGCTAACCTGTGTGCCATTACGGCGTACCGCGTGTACTTAAACACTTCACTGAATAAATTCATCAGATAAGTGTATGTACCTAATCATATAACATTAGTATTTTTTTATTATTATTACTTTTTATTTATATTTATTCCACACACAAACATTACAAAAAAAGATACATACAGAAAGGATGAACAAAAGGTACAGCTTATTTCTAAAATAAATTTCTTCCAGCAGACCTGCGAGAGCGACAAATTCAAAATAGAAAAGATAGACACTGTATGTACTTGCTATAATGATAATAAAATACACTAATATACATTACAAATATATACTATCTCTCTCTCTGGAGTCGGTCCCTCATGTCTGAGGATCGTGATCAGCACCGGGGTTGCACCTGGAGCGGATAATTTGCCTCCACCGGTTTCTGTCCATTGTGTCTCCTACAACTGCGTAAAATTTTGAGGACGACGAGTCTTTTATTTGATCAATCCATCTTGTTAGTGAACGACCGCGCGATCTTTTGCCTTTAGTGTTTCGAACCACTATCAGTTATTCAAGATTTTCATTGCCCCTGCGCACCGTGTGGCCGAAATACGAAAGCATGCGTTGTTGGCAGATTGTAGACAAACGAGTCTTTATTCGGAGCTGTGTCTAAATCGATGCATTGGTGCGTTTCGCAGTCCACGGTATTCTTAACATTCGTCTCCAGCACCACATCTCGAAAGCATCAATCCTTTGTCTTTCACGAGCCAGGATTGTCCACATTTCTACTCCATATAGGAAGATAGGAAACACCAGTGCTCGGATCAGTCTGATCTTGGTTTTGATACCAATTCCTCTTTTCTTCCAGATGTTGTGTAAGCGGGTCATAGCATCCTTTGTCATTTGAATTCCCCTTTTTGTCTTAGGGATACAGCTGCCGTTGTTACAGATTTGGGAGCCCAGGTATATGTAGTGGTCGACGATATTAATGCTAGGAATACTGCAGGTGGATTTTGTTAGTATTCCGGCTCGATCCACTACCATCATTTTGATTTTCGCTCTGTTCACTGCGAGACCTATGTTGCCACTTACTATTTCGAGTCTTTGGAACAGTTCGCTCATATCTTCCATGGATGTTGCCAGAAGAACGGTGTCGTCGACATATCGGAGATTTGATAATCTCTTTCCACCTATAGGGAAGCCGTTCTCCCAATTTTCGTTGGTTTTTCGAATAATGTATTCTCCATAAATGTTAAAGAGTGCAAGGGATAGGATGCAACCCCGTCTCACTCCTTTTTTTGTTTTGAACTTATTGGAGCACTCCATACCTATCCTGATGAAAGAATGGTTTTCAGTGTACAGACTCTGAATTAAACCAACGAGGTGTTCGGGAGCTCCCATTTCGAGTAGCACCTCCCACAATTTGTCCCATTGGAAGCAGTCTTGCAGCAAGCAAGCAGTTGTATAGTTAATAAAACATAGAATCACAGGGTTGTTGAATTCTCTGCTCTTCTCGATGATTTGGCGAACGTTTAGTATTTGTTCCCGCGTTCCCCTGCCTTTAACAAAACCTGCCTGCTCTTCGGGGATCTGCCGACTTAAAAAGTAGCTGAGACGTCGATTAATTACGTCGAGGATTTTACTCGCATGAGATACATATTAACGCTATAGTCCTGTAATTTCCACAGTCTTTTGAAGATATTTTCTTATGTAAAGGTATAAACACCGATTCTGTCTCCAGTCTTTTGGCCATCTTCCTGTACTCCAGATGGTATCACAGATTTCGGTGATAGCCTTTGTGCCTCGTTGATCTAGGTTTTTATTATTATACTATACTCAAATATAATATATAATACATACTATATTTTAAATACATAAATATATATATAGGGACAGATAAATATACTTAAAGCTGTAAATAAACAAATAAAAGTTTAATGTACATATTTCACATAGTGCTCCTTGACAGCATGCTTGAAACAAGCAATAGACTGGCTCTTTCCCGAATGTGTGAAGGAAGAGCATTCCACAGTGTAACCGCTTGAACAGTAAAGGATTTTGATAAGAATTCAGAGGAGGAGGAATTTGAAGGAAAATACTAATGTGAGATCGACAGAGTTTATTAGGAGGACGAAAGTTTTAAAAACGCTCTTTAAAGTAAGAAGGAGATGAGGAAGAATGAAGAACATTACAGAGTGAAGAAAGAATGTGAAAATATCTACGAAGACGAATGGGAAGTCACCTAAAAATTTTTTCGGCTCCCGTGAACAAAATAACAAAAACAGAGTTTCGTCATGTCTGTAAGTATACCACAGTCCAACTTTTCCGTCATCTGTTCGTCTACTGAGCTGAAGTTTCACATAGAGACTGATTTTGCATATCTTTTAAATATTTTTCATGTAAGCCCTTAGTTACTGTGTCCAATGTTCAAAATCAAAGTCAAATTAATTTATTCAAGTAAACCTAATTGCAAGGTGTTTCTAAACATCAAACCAACCCTTGGTTGGAAAGGAAAACCTATACATTGTAAAGAACCACACGCTCATAGCCTAACTCGCGGTCAGCATGCGACAGCCAAATATTGTGCGATATCTGCTGTCCAAACAAGAATTTGTGCAAAATAATTTGTATAGTGGCGCAAAATCTACCGCAAAAAGTGCATTTTACGGTCATACACTATGTCAATTTTTTATTACAATTAGTCACCGGTCGCGCAATGATCGCGTGGCTGTCGCTGTCTGCAAATTTTTAGGTAATAACCCCGCGGATAAGAAATTCAGTAATTTCAATTAGTATATTCACCTACATCATATACTATACTAGCTGTACCCGCGACTTCGCCTGCGTGGAAAATTTTCCCGTGACTTGAACGTGACGTGAACGAAAAAGTTAATTTCTGTAATGGAACATCCACCGTATTGGATTTATGAAGACGTCACAAGTTCAGAAGCCTTCCCCTGCGTATTCCATTTCATTTGATACCCATGTTGTTGGAGGTCTTGAAAAAAGTTATTTCCTAATATGGAACATCGGCCAGATTAGATTTGTGATGACGTCACATATCCAGAACCCTTCCCCTGCGTATTCCATTTCATTTGATACCCATATTGTTGACTTTGTCTACTGGTATCAAACTATTTTCATGCTAAATTTCATTAAAATCGGTCCGGCAGTTTAGCCGTGAAAACCAAGCAGACAGACAGACAGTCAGAGAGACTTTCGCATTTATAATATTAAGTATGGATTAGTATGCATACATCATACATACATGCATATTAATATTACATGCTACATACATATATATGTACAATATATTACATACATTCATACAGTATATTCTCCAGACCTGTGGTTTTATTCTCTTCATAGAAATGTACCAAATAAGTATTATATTACTTTCACAAGGTCAATGCTTTCATATTACTAATTTAAATTCTGCTAACTACAAACACCAGCTTATGTTAGCACTGTGACCAATCGCATAATTTTTAAAATGCTAGTAGTAAATACATACAATTGCATTTGTTATTTAGCGAATATCACCATATAGTTATTGAAAAGCAGTCTCTGAAAAGCTCATTTATATCAGGAAGCGAACACGTTGAATAATCTATAACCACAGACGCATTTATGAGCAGAACGCATGACGCAGTGCAGTCCCACAACGAGGCGGCACGGACACGCGTGTCCATGCATACTCATAAGTCATAACCGTGGGTTAATTGAATAACGGCATTGGCAAAGCCAGTGTGGTGGCCAGACGTAGTGACCGAACTTTCGGTTTCGGCAACAAACCTGCCGTCGGACCGAAACTACTTCATGAGTTATCGCGATGGCGATCAATGTAGTGAGAAATCACCTCACTCTGTGAAAGACAGAAGTATTTTTTTAAAGCAACGAAACTGTTAACCGAATAACCGCTTCTACGAACATAAGAGTTAATCAATTTAATCTAAAACAAATACCTCGAAAAAGAATAGAATCGTACTTTGAGTAACTGTAAGTTCCTTGTCGTCTTGGACAACCATTACATTATGGAAAAATCCAGAAATATCGTTATAAGTCGATCTACCATATTGATAGATAGATAGATTTATGATAAATACAATATTAATCTTGACGCTCTGTCCTCTGTGACTACACCATTAGAGATGCAGCGTGAAGATATGTGTGTATGTATGTACAATATTAACATTTATATTGTACATACATACACACATTATGTATGTACAATATTAATGTTAATAAACAAAAATCTACTCGAAAAATGTAGTTATGTATTTATTTCATACATATGAAATAAATACCTAACTACATTTTTCGAGTAGATTTTTGTTAGGAATACATATTTGTCTTGCCACTAGCTAAAAAGAACAGAAACTTGGTAAATGTTCAAAAGAACTTTCAAAGTCAAAGTCAAATCAATTTATTCAAGTAAACCCAATCACAAGGTATTTTTGAACATCAAATCTACTTTAGTTCGGTTCAAAGAGAAGAGAAAAGAAAACCTGGACACTGAGAAGAACCGACAAGAAACTCAGTCAGGTATAATTTTTTCAACGTCATTTTACAAAAGGTTTATTAAAATACAATATTCAGAGGGCCAGTAAATGCATGTGCAGAGAAAATCATTTCCAGACTATTGTTTTATCTTCAACGAAATCGTTTATTTTATAGTATGATTGTCTAATCAATGTACGTTTTATAACTAATCTAAATATATTTTCTGTTAATTGAGTGACTTCTTGAGGAACTTTATTATAAAAACGAACGCAGTTACCCAAAAATGAAACATTTGACTTATGTAATTTAAATTTTGGAACAACCAATTTATCACGACCTCGGGTTTCCATACCACCAATATCGCCTTTTTTTGTAAATCGATCTATATTTTTCCTCGTATACATAATAATTTCAAAGATGTATAAGGACGGCAAGGTCAGTACATCAATGTCTTTAAAATGATCTCTTAGTGATTCTCGTGCATTCATACTGTAAATAGCACGTATCGCTCTTTTTTGTAAAATAAAAATCGAGTTAATATGCGCCGCTGATCCCCACAGCAAAAGGCCATAGGACATTAGGCTATGAAAATATGCGAAGTACACCAGCCTAGCCGTATCCGCATCCGTCAATTGCCTAATGCGTCTAATGGCATATATCGCGGAACCGAGCTTACTAGCCAATGCCCCGATATGATCCGTCCATTGCAATTTAAAAAGAATGTTACAAACTTTAAAAGAATGTTACGGTTTTGGTTTGGTTTTTGAACCGAAATTGGATTCAGTTTCGCCTCGTTGGGAATGGATTCCTTAATGCAACTGAATTTTTTTTTAACCCAATCTAAATTACTAGGCTTGTAATTATACGAGCCCGTAAAGGTACCACACTAGAAACTGAGGGAGCTCCCAGTATCACCCCGACTTCAAGCCTATTTAGAAAAGCTCGTTTCCTATATTGACCTAATTGAATCCAGCAGCGGAGTTTCTTCATTCCTTTTATTGCCTTCGGAATAAAGAAAGGAAGGGTCACTCGAAATCCAGTCAATTGGTTGCAATTCGAAAGCTATTTTCAGTACAACACTAGTTGGACGAGTGGCTTTATTTCGCGGGAATAGCTTATTTGATGCTTATATTACAGCGATAACTTTTGTGCATCTCTGTGTTAGAATACTCGTAAATCTCAGAGTGCTAGAATATATGATAGTACAAGGGTACGCCGATATAATTGTTAAAGATTCATTGTTTTTTCAATTTTGGATATTAAAGGTAAGTTTTAATGCGAAAATATAAATTTGGACTGATTTTCACTAAATATCGCTTAGAACATACTCAAAAATTGCAGCTTTTAAACAAAAAAAGACTAGTCTAAGTATGCAAGTAGCTTGTCTTTTCGATAGCTATGTACAGATAAACACAACACACGCAGACAAGTAGCCAGATAGACAATTACATCCCACATAACACCCCCCTTTTGGTTAAATATCATGAACAGTAAGAACAAAGTTTACATTGAAGAAAAGTCATTAAAATCACATTATTTTAGATACTAATTTACATAAAAACAAAGCCTATCACCAAATTACATTATGAAGTAAGTTATTTGTAACAAGTAACAACTGACAGTACGGAACACGAACTACGCAAGTACGACTTACATTCGACCAGTGTTTAGGGTTCCGTAACAAAATGGCACAAACTGGAATCTTTATAATTTCATCTTGTTCCTCTCTGTTTGTCGCAGGCATTTTACTATTAGACTATTGGTACTGCAGTATAATAAAATTTGGAAAGTGGATGTATTCTATATAACGCTATACAATGGAGTAGAAAATTAAAAAAAAATTAGGGATGGCACTCCATACATGTAACTATACACGTAGGTATGAAAAAAAAATCCTTCATACACAAGCATGTGGGGTATCTTTAGATAGATCTCCAAAAACAATAGCAATGTTAGAAATTTACTTTTTTTATTGAAGTCAATAATTGCCGAGATATAAGCTTTTAATGTTGTTTGATGATGTTTGAAGGTGGTAGAGCCAGGCTGCATTGCAGCACGAATAGGGTCGGCTCGCCCGGTGAAATACCACCCTCTCACAGAATATCGGCGTGAAATAACAGCATCTATTGCTGTTGTGTTGCGTTCGGTGAGTGAGAGTGCCGGTGGCCCATCACCTCCCTCCTCCTCTTTTTCCTCCTTTCCCTAAAAGCGGGCAACGCACTCGTGATTTCCCGGACGTTGCGGGTGTCCATGGGCGGCGGTGATCGCTTTCCATCAAATGACTCGCTTGTTCGTTTATCCCCATCTGTAATAAAGAAAAAAAGTTTTCCCCTTCTATCCCTCCTTTCCCTATTTCCCTGTCGGCCGGCAACGCGCCCGTGATTCTCCGGATGTTGCGGGTGCCCATGGGCGGCGGTTGGTTACTCTCCATCAGGTGACCTGCTTACTCGTTTGCCCCGTCTTTTATAAAAAAAAATGCTGTAAAAAATGTCCTTCCGCTTCAACGTTTCGATTATGAGGTATCCTGAAAGAATTTAAGATAAAACTTTAAAAGCACTTTCAACGAAGATTGGTTTGAATAATATATGGTTCGTAGTTTTTGTGATATTCGGTTACGCGCTCAGCGACCGACTTATATTATCAGTTACGCGCTCAGCGACCGACTTATATTATCAGTTACGCGCTCAGCGACCGACTTATATTATCAATTACGCGCTCAGCGACCGACTTATATTATCAGTTACGCGCTCAGCGACCGACTTATATTATCAGTTACGCGCTCAGCGACCGACTTATATTATCAATTACGCGCTCAGCGACCGACTTATATTATCAGTTACGCGCTCAGCGACCGACTTATATTATCAGTTACGCGCTCAGCGACCGACTTATATTATCAGTTACGCGCTCAGCGACCGACTTATATTATCAGTTACGCGCTCAGCGACCGACTTATATTATCAGTTACGCGCTCAGCGACCGACTTATATTATCAATTACGCGCTCAGCGACCGACTTATATTATCAGTTACGCGCTCAGCGACCGACTTATATTATCAGTTACGCGCTCAGCGACCGACTTATATTATCAGTTACGCGCTCAGCGACCGACTTATATTATCAGTTACGCGCTCAGCGACCGACTTATATTATCAGTTACGCGCTCAGCGACCGACTTATATTATCAGTTACGCGCTCAGCGACCGACTTCGTTTTTCTAAGTATCCTTGAGAAACGCTATGAAATACTAATACGTTTTTACTGCTGTTTGAATGAATATTGTACATTTCGACTACGGAACCTTTCCCCGTGCGTCATTTGTCTGTCTGGCCTGTTTTTTACACTCATTTACACCATCTTCAATAGAGTACGTGTGAAGATGTAGAGTCCTCAAGAGAGCGCTGACTGCGAGAGCCCGTTTGATAGAGTCATCTACGGACCACGACACTTCAATTTGTTTGTCATAAACAACGCGTAATAGCCGCTAACGGAGCACCAACGCTTAATTATTATAAACAACTTATATAAACATTATAAAAACACTTGTTATGCGGTGTAAATAAACTTTACGACCCGTTGTCGATGAAGAACATCATTTTTGCGTGTTAATGTTCATGCTTTAGTTGAACGAACTCCGAACGTCAAAGTGATGTCTAAAAGTTTTAATTTAATTTAAATTTTTTAGAGTTTGTCATTTTATTAGTTGCCAATTCAAGTGTTTTTTAAGCCGTGATATTATTATGTTTATTGTTGATTGTTTGCGTGTCTATTCTCCAAGTAATTAAAAAAAAAACAACACAATAACGTTCTAATTTTTTAAAATTATTATATTATATTTAATATTATATGCGTGGCAACCACAGATAACAGATTTATTTTGATCGTTTTAGTTACTTTAGATTCAGGCTTACTTACACGTACAAGTGTTTAGTAAATTGCCTCTGAACTACGACAATGTCGTCATAAACGATCCGACCCGATGTCTAATAAAGACGCAATTTACTCCTATTTGCTTAGGAAATGTACTAATTAAACTTTATGTTTTTATATCTGTAATTACTATATGTAAAAACTGAATCGAATTATGTCTGGTTGTTTATGCGAGTGTGTGCGTGCTGGAACAGGAAATAAACTGTTATAGATACACGATCCGCTTGTTTATTGCTAATAGCACGACGCGAGAATGTGCTGTAATTAATACGGTGTGGCGGAGCACTGCCGCAGACCAAAGTCACGCGCTAGCCCCCGCTGTCGGCAAGAGAAGGAAGACATTTAACTCTCTCTACCTGTCTTTTTTAACAACCTTCTAAAAAGGAGGAGGTATTCGTCCATATATATATATATATTTATATATGTTGAGCCATAATTTCTTTGTTTACGAATCGATTGTAATAATTATTTCAGCATCGTGTTGGCTATTATCAATATTCTCGATTAATCGTTCTAATCATAATCGTTAACAAATGGCAGCACTAGTTTTTTGAGGGTGTTGCCACTTTCATAATAACATGGTATATTTGAATGTCAAAAAATAAATCAGTCGAGAAATACACGAGCTGGCGAAACCACACCTTTTAATTTATCTCATCATCCTACGTTTCCACCCAAGTCAACATCCTAGAAGAACGATTAGCTTACAATCGTTCAGTATACCTTCAAGGCGATACCATTTTAAATTTATTGGTATCGGACTTTAAACTTCGAAGATACAGATGCCAAACCAATAAATAATAAACAAAAACAGAGAGTCAAGTAGTGTGGGTAGCTCGGCACCGACTCCGTTAACTATTTGTATCGTATTTGTAAAGTTATTTTCGTACTTGAGTTTTGATTAGTAATTGATAATTTTGTACTTCTCAATGCACTGACTCTCTCACACGCCCGTGACTACATACTACGTATGAATAAATGTATACTCGGACGTAGTTTAGTTCAACTAGAGCCGACATTTTGAAGTCGGTTTAACTTTTTTCTTAAAAAGTTATTTATTTTTCCAGCATTCCTTAATCAGGACTACAGAGATGTAAACTTGACTTCTTTTTCATCTAACTGTATAACGTTAGTTGTAATATTATTACTAGCAAAATTCACGTCACTTGATACATATCAATTGTTTACATCTTATAGCTCAAGTTAAGCGTTTGGCTTTTATTCGTATTATGGATGCTATACGATGCATTGGTAGAACAATCTTCAGTTTCCAATGTTATTTAGACTAACTCGTATTTAGCGTTCCTTAGCTGAAATTGCAACAGCGGAACCCTTGTAGTTCCGCCATGCTCGTCTGTTTGTTGATCTGTCCGTATGTCACAGTCATAACTGTTTTATTGGGACATCTTAACACCTACTGAGTTAAACTTTGGGTCAGCGACCTCTACTAGAGGTCTCCTAGTGATGTCCTATTTATTACACATCTAAATATTGTAAATGTACATCGCACTTTTCCCTAACCGCCCAGGCCACATTTTTGCATGCAATTTCAAGCAAAAAAAATGTACAGATTAGTTTAATTACGGGTTTGGAGGCAACGCAATCGTAGTAATTGGCGCGATTTGCCTTAGTTCCGTATATAATCTGTACGGTTCGCACTTTAATAGCGTTCTCTCGTGCTAACCGCTATTAACGCCTCAATTAACCACAGAACGAGTTATGGACCACTTTGCTATGATTTATTCGTCTCTTCTCTTCTCTATACATATTTATGAAATGCGTCGTCTATCTGTCCTTTGTAATCAGAGTTCTTCTAAAAGGCTTTTGAACTCGAAATCATATTAATTTTCATTTCATTAAATGACACTACGGGCTATTCTTTAACTTCGAATCTACTAACGGTTAAAAAAAATCCTGCACTGAGAAGAACCCTGAATAAACTCAGTCAACATCGCATCATTTCACTATAATTTTTTTAAATTCAGATATACTCGTAGTGATGTACCTAGTATGAGGCAGATAAGACAAGTGCCCTGGGCGTCAAGTGGGGGCGCAAAGTTCTCAAATTATGAAACTTAAAATGCTTAAACTGAAAAGCTCATATGACTTGTAGCGCATCCGTATATATTGTTTGCATTTGTCTTTAGACGATTGTTTTAAATTGGTAATTACGGTCCCATGCGGTAAAATGACTTTTTGCAGCGTAAATAGGGTATCCAGCAGATGTTTTTAGTTCATTGATTAATGAACAGAGGCAGCAGTACCAATTGGCGACTATATCTACCGGGTACTGCCTGCAGTTACGTAATAAGGTAGCGGTTCCTGGGGGCCTAGACAAAGTGACTCAATGGTCGTAAACCCTAGTAGAATAAAATGACAAATCTAATCTAGCGTCATGAATTTTAAATTGGTAGTCAAACGTTATTAACTTTCTATTTCGAACGAAACGTAAAGTCGTGAAAAAACCTTTGTATAAAAGATAAAACCGAGCCAAAATGCACTATTAACGAGCAATAACGCCAGCAAGCATTTCGATTGTATGCAGCGAATTGCCACTTGTCTAGCCGCTCTGACCTCTGCGGTTTGTTGAGGATGCTTCATTGAGAGACGAAACACGTGTCGATAAACAAGTTTGGAGATTTTTGGCGGAAAATAGCTGAAAATTGAAAGAATTCGTCTCATATTAAATCTGAGGATAAGCGTGGGGATGCTTCGTTGAGAGGCGAAATACGTGTCGATGGGGGTTTTTGGAGTTTGAGCGGAGAATAGCTAAAGATTTTAGGAATTCATCTCATAGATGTCAATTTTTTTCCATGTTAAGAGAAAGAAATATGCCTTTTGCTTATTTTCCTACGTAGGTCGTGAAGTCGACCAAAGCATACGGCTCATTATAGGGCTAGGATACGGGCTAGGATCTTATCTCTATCCAGATACGATCAGACTTTCTCGCTCCGCGGTATCGTGGGGAAGTTCCTGGTGATAAGTCTGAAAGTTCTCTGCGCTTTCATGGATCTTTGAAAAAACATTCGATAGAGCAATGTGAAAGAAATGGTGGAGTCTCCTGCCTGAACATGGCATGGAGGGCCTGCATTACTGCAAGCTGTGAGGTCATTATATGGAGGCCACGGAGCCTGTGCAAGAATAGATGGTGAATTGTTGCCGTGGTTCGAAGTCTGTTCAGGCGTCAGACAGTGCTGCGTGATGTCTGTCGGGCTATTCGGGGGTACGCTGACGCTGCTGTGCTTATAGCACCATCCGAAGCGAAGTTGCAGACACTAGTACGTCCATGAAAGAAGACTGTGAAGTGAAAGGATTGAACATGAATGTGAACAAAACTAAGGTTTTGGTGTTTGAAAGCGAAGATGTACATACAAATCGTGAAATATGTGTAAATGGAAAATGTCTAGAACAAGTGAACGAAATTGTATATCGGAGAAGTGCATTTTCGAGAGATAGAAGATGTGAGTTGGATGTGGAGAGACGGATAGCAGCTGGTAATAAAGTGAACGGTGCTCTGTCTACATAAGTAAGCAGTGTGAATATATGAAACTCAGCCAAAATGGCCATACACAATGCGGTGCTGGTACCAACTTTATTGTACAGTAGTGAGGCCTGGATATGCCTGAAATGAAGTGAAAGTATGATAAATGCAGTAGAAATGCGATCTCTTAGAGATATGTGGAATGTCAGCCTCGCGGAAAAATAAGTAATAAAGAGATACGCAGTATGACAGGGTTACACAACAGTGTTATTGTAAAAATGAAGAAAGAAATGCTTAGATGGTTCGGGCACATAGAATGAGTGATGAAAGACTGACGAAGAATATCTACAAAGTGAAAGCGAGTGGTAAAAGAAGCCACGGAAGACCAAGACTGATTTATGAAGATCAAATAGCCAGAGTGTTAGCCAACGTAAACGTCAAAAGTACTCACATACCTAGGCGAAAATGTGTGAGGAGAATGATGAGATTTGAAAAAGCGAAAGAAGTATGTAAAGACCGCGACGCTTGGCGCTTCGTCCTCTCTGACTACCCCGTTAGAGATACAGTATGTATGTCTGTAATTTCGAAATGTAGGTTTTTTCTTAACCTTATATGGTTATTAACACGTAACCAAAATCCAACCACGCTTTTTTCAATAATTTTTTTTCTGCCTGTGTGTTTTGTCCACACTAATCTAAAAAACGGCTGAAATGATTATGGCGGGACTTTAATTTTCAATGAATAATCTAGACTACTTCTATACCAGAAAAGTACTAAATTATATATATATATATAATAAAATTATAGTCTGGATGTAATATTGTGATATTACCATTACAAAAAGTTTTATAATATTTATAATATTATGACGTTCTCGCAAATAGAGCGACGGATAAATAATTTAAACGATTCGAATGTTATGCAACGATTCTCGAGGTTGATATTATAACGCTGAATCAGTATCCTACGAACAAGGACCGTAGTGTAATCTCAACGCAAGTAAATACATAATTAATTATGTTGCGTGTCGAAGTGTTTCTACAATATTGAATGCGATGTTTAATGGCGTATCTCATTGTCCGCTTTTATAATTTCCCGTTAAACGTTTTTATCGCCACGATTTTACCGTTCACGGTACAATGGGGAAGCAAAATGTATGCAGTTGTATGGAGACGCTTTTATATTTCGGTGCACGATAACGTCATGACGTGGCCGTTGGATAAGCGTCTTTATCGACGACATAATAGGGAAGCATTTTGCTTATCTATTGTATTATGGACGGTAAAAACGTGGCGATAAAAACGTTGAACGGAAAATTATAAAAGCAGCCAATAACATAACATTAGTTCAACTTGTTTGAGAAATAGCGCAGTTCCAACTACATTTTTGTTACTAATATTAAGTTTTAAAAATAAAATCACTATACTTAAAATGTAATGTCTGTCTGTAAGCGTATTACGTAAAAACTGCTAAATCGATTTGGAAAGAGTCTTTGGACTTACCTAGTTGTAGCGTTTACTCTTTATTTCAATTCAATCAGATTACTTTAACAAAACATAAACGAATATTAATTTTTTCGAGTTTGGGAAAGCATTTGAAGGCAGAGTCAGAGTTTTGAAGAAAGTCTATGCCATAACCAAAGATCGACTTGGCTATATATCGCTATGGTTTGCGCGTACGCAGTCTTTGACATAGCTTGTCTAAAATAAAAATCTAGATCCACTCATTCATATATTTACCCTGTATCTCTAACGGGGTAGTCAGAGAGGACGAAGCGCCAGGCGTCGCGGTCCTTACATACTTCTTTCGCTTCCTCAAATCTCATCATTGTCCTCACACATTTTCGCCTGGGTATTCAAGTGCTTTTGACATTTAATCTGGATGTTTTTAAATAATCAAATAAGACAGAAGAAAGAAATGCTTCGATGATTTGAGCACTTAGAAAAACTGAATGATAAATGAATGACTGACTGACGAAGAAAATGTACAGAGCACAAGTGAGCGACAAGCCTAGGAAGACCAAGAAGGAGGAAGTAGGTTGACTTATGAAGATCTAATAACTAGAGTGTTAGCTAACGGAAATGTTAAAAGTACTCGCATATCTAGACAAACATTGAATTGAGCATGATGCTTGCCAATCACCCCTATATGTATACAACGCCAGAATATGTAAGTATGCAATATACTAGTTATGCTTGTTTCACCTGAGTCATACCTTGAATATAGCGAGACCTATCAGATCCGAACATAGCAACGAACGGTCGTCTCGCGAAAACAAATATATTGTAGGAATGTGACCTTAATAGTTTACGTGGTTCAGAAGTTCATGATAACTAACAGAAGCACGTACGATTGTACACCTTACATAAAGATTTTATTTAGACTGGAAAAAGTGCACAGAAAAATTTATAACAAAGTATACATAATGTATATATTTAAGTTGCTCGAATTATCACTAGTAGCTAATACGGAATGGAATGAGAAGAGGTGAGTTTCAGCTCCAAATACAGGAACAAAAGTATTTATCTTTACCAAAATTATTTATTCACACTAGCAGGTACGAGAATCTTGTGTACATCAAGTGCAGAAGGAGTAGAAGGAAGCAGAAAAAATTTTTACATTAAAAAATTTAAAAAAAAATTAAACCGCCTTCGTAAAAGAACGATGCATATCATATGGCATCATTAAATTTGTCAGTTACTGAAGTCGGTGCCAAGCCTACCAAACTAATAAACTGTCTTATGTTGCACATTGATTTGGCACTGACTTCAATAACTGTCAGATTTAATTATATATGTTAGGTATGTGTATCGTACTTATAAAGTTATTTTTATTGTACTTGGGTTTTGATTAATAAAGGATAATTATTTTGTACTTTACAGCGTTTTTTTATTTGAAGGTGGTTTAATTTTTTTTCTTAAAATTTGTTTACCCTTTTGAGTGACCTTCGCTTAAATTAATATCTAGGACAGGTTTACGATTAACTTCTTTCTAATTCTGGATCGCAACTATATACAAGAGAATCATAAATATAAATAAAGGTTATAACCACGTCTCGTTATTTGGTGTTATTTGTTGTATCTTCGAAGTTCAAGCTCCAATATTAATAGTACTGGTGAAATTTAAATAGAACCATCTCGGAAGTATACTCTTCCAAACAAAAAAAAAATTCGAAATCAGTGAATAGTTGACGAAGTTAACGGCGAACATAAAAAAAAAACAAAAAAAAATACATACAGATGAACATAGAACCTTTTTGAAGTCGGTTAAAAATTTTTTATTTGGTAGACATAACCAATATATCAACATCTCCATGACAACCAAGTTTTTCCTTTTTTGACAGCTGTCTTGTATGCACAATCTGCGTCTAATAGTTTGTATGTAATAGTAGCATTTTAATATTCTAAAATAAATAATATAATGTGTGGGATAATAATGAGTTCCCCACACTAAGACCCCTCAGCAAGTGTTTCTCTTTGTGCATAATTATATAAATAATTCCAAATATGCACATACATATGCCTATAATAACATCAAAAGCATATCTGCCCGTAAATGTGACATTAACTAACAAAACTTGGGCGACCGAATTGTGCTCGTCGACTTTATTTAAAAATAAAAGCAATAAACGTGAAACCACAACGCAGGACTCGAACCTACACATATAGGTGTGGTAAACCTTCATTTTCGCCACTGCGCTATTGAGAAGGTAAATTCTGCTGCGAATTTATCAGTCATATTTCACGGGCAAGTATTAAATATGGAAAAACACGGAGAAAACTAATTTTCCCAGAGCTGAGACCGAGCTGGATCGATTTTTTGCCACCGTAAACACATATAATGTAAATTTCATCAAAATCGTTATAGTCATTTTCGAGAACGCGATTACAAATATACAAAATTATATTAATTATATAAATATATTTCTATGTAACATTTAGGTTTTAAACATTTCACGATAATTAGTTGTTTATAGGCATTATGGCATCAGTGGCATGAAGATAGGTAATATAATGTGAAAATATAATAATAGTAGTAATAACTTTTAGGACAATTGGAACAATTATGAGGCCTCAAACAAAGTACATACTAGACTCGTACTATGAATACCACACAACGAACTGAGAGAGTTCTCGGAGACTCACGATCACGACTATTTTACAACTCCATCGAAACGCCGATTAAACACTTAAAATCTGTTCATTGTTGTACAAAAAAACTAGCGAATGAGCAGCTAATGATATAAAAGTGAAAGGGGGCGTGACAGAGGCTATTAATTGCTCAGTAACATAATAGTTCGGGTCGATGATATTGTTATTAAGGTTATTTCGGCGTCACGCTACCGACCTGCCCTATACTCCGATTACGCTGCGTCTGTGCACTTAACGCGTATTTACAAACACTTGTCATATTTAAACGGTAATATTTACAAACTTAAATTAACTTAATTATAAATTATTTTAAGTAATGGACTTCTTCAAACTTGCCGTTTAAAAAGTTGGTGCTTAGGAAGTCTAGTAGACTGGCAGCAGTAACTTTGTATAGCCAAAGTGGTTGTCGGAAGAAGCTACTAGCTCGACGGTCCCCCGAAGACCTTCGACCTTATAAATTTCAGCAACTAGTTGATGGTCATCGGGGCTTCAAGGTCTTAAAATCTCGACAACAAAGGCCATAAATATTAGTAAACTCTTATTAATAAATATTATTTGTACCCCGTTAGGATACAGCGTGAAGATATGTATGTATTATTTGTACATATTTTTTAAACGGCTTGGTTTATGAGAAATAGATGTTATAGTTGAATTATTGCAAAAAATTGCATCATTATACTTATTATAGCTATTATAGTAATATGTACAATACACAATTTTAAAGTGTTTTCATAATACGATAACTGGTAAAAAATCTGAAACAGTAGGAATCCTTTTTATTTCTTTGTTTTTAATTATTTGAAATTCTAAGTATTCCACATAATTTTTTATTTTATCTATTTTAATAGGAAACATCATTAGCAACTATTTTAAACTTAGGTATTAAATTTAAATTATTCTTATTCAAATAGGCCTCACATCAATGTACCTATTGAACATTTTTAAAAGACTACATGTTCACAAAAACTATGGCAGCCAGGAATGTTTTTGATAAATAAATATCTTTTATAATTGCAATTATTGAAAGACAAATACAAATACGCAGTTACAGAATACACTATTTTCGTATATAATTTATCTTCGATGAAATCAGTGACTTTTAGTACTGTTTTAATCACAATAACATAATTAAGGAGACGTATATTCACTAAAGAAATGCAATCGAATGAGCGTGTTTATTGTCATTATTATGATGAAATGTTGGAACACTTCATCATATAGTTCAACTCTGAATCAAGGAGTGCTTAATTCAAAGTAGGGTTTGTCAAAAAGCGCTCCGGTCGGTATCTGAGTTAATTACCTAATTGCCGGTTACGGAGTCGACCGCGCAGCGCTGCGGCCTGCTCCACTATGTTTTTTACACAAATTATAAGTTACTGGTTATTCTTGGTAAACTAATAGTGTATTGGAAAGTGTAATTTTGAGACTACTCACGTACATAGGGCACAGCGAATATTTTAGTATCAGCTTTTTGTTCTAGTGGACTGGTTTACTAATAATTTGTATTTATTACTAGGTAGTAAAAACAGGAATGCGTTCATATTATGCAGTATAAAGTATGGCCAATTGATATTGAATGTAAATACGTACAACTTGTGGTTTTATGGGTACAATTCTCTACGAAATGGAAGTAAATACAGGCTAATAGTGTGTCAGGCACGTGTTAACATGGAGGTAGGTTTTTAACTTAATTTACGTTAAATAAAAAAAAAGAAATGTTTTTTGTTTATTTCTCATGTCTGATTTTAGATTACTTTTAGATAGTATGCTCATGTTTACTTTTAGATAATAGCTATGTGCCAAGTGTCAGTTTAATAGACGTAAAGATGATGGAATAAATCTATCGTGATATGTGGACAAACAGTCAAACAGACGGATAGACACATGAATAGACAGAAGGACAGACAAACAAATGAACAGAAACCTAATAAATGAAACCTAATGACCTATAAATGAATAACATGTAAATTAGTATTAGTTTACGAATATACACTTTTTTGTGAGGCTGTGTTTTTGATAGCTTTTTATTACATTTTAAATACAGTGCAAAATTATTGAGTATCTCGAGAACTGGTTTATTAATTCAACGCTGTTAGTCCGTGATTGCTCATCTTTTCTTGATAATTCGAGAGAAATCTATAAAATGTATCCAGCTGCCGAGGGAGAAACTGGTTTATGTGGGAGTTTTTTTCGCAATAACTCCTGCGGTGCTCTCATGTCAATTTCTACGGAACAGACAGGGGTTCTTCCAGGGCTGTGCCGAAGCGCTTTTTGGGGAAGTAAAGCCAACCTCCCAACATCAACACGACAACCACGACAGTGCGTATCATTTTATTTTATTTATTTGGAAACTTAACAGTCTAACAATATAATTAAAAGCTTTTTAAATTTCAAACTCTTTTAAAATCTGTAGACAATATTCTAAAAAATACATTATCTAAAATATTAAATTGCTCCTTTGTTGATGACAGGGTCTGGAATCAAGCCTCGCTTCCCATTTGTTATGGAGGCCTGGGCATACGCAAAATCTCGAGTGTGTCACTGCCAGCTTTTCTTTCGTCAGCCTACAGCACGGAAAACCTTTTCCTATCTGTTATTCGCCCTTCCTTAGGATCGGTTGAGGTGCCGTGCTTGACTGATGCTCGAAATGCTTGGTTAAGTGTTTGTCCGAGTACTAACCTGCCTACCTCAACCTTTTCTCAAAAACACTGGGATGAGCCTCTATGCAAAAATGTTCATTTACAACTTTTAGATTCTTGTAGTACCGAAAAAGATTGGTCTCGCCCTAGCTGTTTCTGAGAAGGAGTCAGGACACTGGTTGAAGGTAATACCTTTAAAAAACTTAGGAACCTTAATCGACAATACCACGCTTTCTCTCATAGTATCCCTTCGTCTGGGGGCCAGGACTAACCTTCTTCACCGTTGCCGCTGTGGTGATCTCGTCGATGTACTAGGTCACCACGGTTTATCCTGTTTACGTAGTGCGGGCCGCATATCACGACATGCTGCCTTGAATGACGTCATTCGGCGGGCTCTTGTCGCCGCTGACGTTCCTGCAGTCTTAGAGCCTGTAGGTATTGTGCGCAGCGACGGCAGGAGACCGGATGGTTTGACGCTCATTCCTTGGAAACTTGGAAGATCGCTGGTGTGGGATGCCACTTGTGTCGATACACTTGCTGTTTCCCATGTGCCGGCGACTTCCAAGTCAGCAGGTGCCGCGGCCAGCACTGCCGAGAACTTGAAGCGGCGTAAGTATGCGACTCTCTCTGAGAGTTTCATATTTACGCCCTTTGCAGTCGAAACTTTGGGTCCCTGGGGCCCCGAAGCCCATCGACTGGTTTCTGATATTTGTAAGAGACTGGTCGAGGCTTCGGGAGACCGCCGGGCTGGCAGCTTCTTCCGCCAACGAATCAGTTTGGCTATTCAAAGAGGCAATGCTGCCAGTCTGCTAGGTACCTTGAGCAATGACAGCTTTCTAAGCGGCAACTTTGAGGAAGTTTATTATTTAAGATAATGTGTAGTTTTAAGTTTGTAAATATTAACATATGTATGTACTTTTTATTAATAAAGTTTTATTAATAAAGGTACAATGGGCCAATTACAAAATTTCGCCAATAGCAACAGTTTAGAATTTCAAGCAATAAGCAACACCATTTGAGAGGGAAAGCTAAAAAAGGTAAAAGGAAAAAAACAATAAGAATACAGACAACTAATAAATTAAATACAATCGTGAAAATAACTATGAAGTTGGAGAAATGTAATTTGCAATAATTTTACGCTTAATTGTATTAACGCTTTCAATATTTACATCAATATCAATTGTCTGATTAAATTATTCGCATAATGCTGTGCCCACCAAAGAAAAGAGCTTCTATCACACGCGCTGTCGTACTCGTCGGGATGGCATGGAGTAGACTACTAGAACCTTAACTCCTGGCCTCCTAATGGGAGGGGATATACTATAGTCTTATTCGCTAGCCCGAGCTTACAGATTTGTAAGCCTTATTCGACGCTTAGAAGAGCATCTGCTACTGCTCATATTTTAGTAATTACTTAACTAGTAGCCAGTTCCTACTTCGCCCGGTTTGAATATCAAATGCTTATGTCCATCTGGAATGTACCTTTTAAATGGTAACATAATTTTTCCAATTGATGCAGTGTTTCCGGAGATTACCCTCTATATATTAACAAACTTACAAAATCCACACTTTCTTTGTAATATTAGTATAGATCAGCGACGATTCTCATAGCTCTTTACCTCTCCGCTCTCGAATATTCGATCTCAATGTGACCAATCAAATCACAGCACACCACGCAACGTCCCACTCTTCGCAAGACTTTGGCACGCTCGTCTTTATTATCAAATGACTCCAAGCGCCACCTATGGACATTCTAGTCTATGCTCAGACTACGGGGTCTATTTCAAGGCGAAGTGTTACGACCAGTCTCTCTTGACATATAACCGTAACCACAAACCCGTGTGTTTACACGAGTGTAAGTCGATATTGATTACACCGAATCGATGATTCGAAACACACGTCTGTATCGGATCAAAGCGAGCAAGGCTAAATCATAATAAATTATGAAAGTTAACGAATCGTGCGCCCGCGCAGCGCCGCTCGCTACCACAAAAACTACAGAACAAGTTGATTACCGTTTTTAAGCTTCAAAAGCCATAAACAGCTTTAATTATTGTACTTCTTTTAGTAGGTATAGATAAAAACTTTGCCTTTTAGATTTCCGCAGACAAAAAGGCAAAGACTTTGTCTGCATGTCACAATCGTTTAATTACGTCATTTTTACATCTACCAAAAAGGAAAAGGAAAGGTAATATGTAAGGACCACAATGCTTGGCACTTCGTCTTCTCTGACTACACCGTCAGGATAACAGCGTGAGATATGCATGTGTGTATATGTAATTTTGGACTGATTTTTCTATTTGTTAAGAACTTCAATGCGTGTCTCGTGCTCGCTTAGCCAGGTTTTTCCATCCGAAATGGATAGAGCATCAAAGCGTAGGTGTTAAACCTTCCCTTTTTTAATATACTTACATAGTCTCCGACTCTGGCAGGGAGTTCAAGGTATTATAATTATTTTTTCATCTTGCTTCAGAATAAAATACTCAACAGTTTTGTTATATACGCAGTCGGATTTCAGTTTCATTTAAGTAATTATATGATGGCGAAAATGTGTGAGAAGAATGATGAGATCTGAGGAAGCGAAACATGCAAGCACCGCGACGCTTGGCACTCCGTCCTCTCTGACTACCCCGTTGGAGATACAACGTGAAAATATGTATGTATGTATGTAACTGTATGATTAAAAATACTGTTCTCCTAAATAAACGAGTAGGCGGTTTCATCTACAACTGGCTTTCTCAACCTGGAGTCTATGGAGGTATGTCATGAGTGCTGAGAGTCCGTAGGTAACCAGCTTAACAATGCAACAGCTAAATTACATACTCATCTAACTTAAGTACCAGCAACCTTCTCACTGACTAATTGTATTATAAGTTATTGTTATTCTCTAGTCTCTCCTACCTAATATTAAATACTTTGAATTTCTCTAGATTTTTCTCTCACATTTCTATTTCTTCTTTAAATAATAAATACGCCAGACAGTACATACTGATCTGGTCTCGAACTAGGGTATTTACTTGAGTTATGAGAACTATACGACAGCTACTATTAGGGCGTCTCCCAGTACACCCACGCTCGAGACAATTTAGAACAGTTCATTTCATAAATATATCTGACAGAGAATCGGAACAGGAACCTACCACGCTTAGATACGAGACCACTGCGCCGCCGAGGTCGTATTCAAAAAGGATCTGTGAGATTTGCGGAATTTTGAAAGCGGTCCGAGTTTATTTGTGGTAGAGCCATGCTGCATTACAGTACGAATTCGGCAAGCTCGCCCGGTGAAATACCACCCTATCACAAAATATCGGCCTGAAATAACAGCATCCATTGCTGTTGTGTTTCGTTCGGTGAGTGAGAGTGCCGGTGGTCCATCTCCCTTCCCCTCATTTACTTTAAGGCCGGCAATGCACCCGTGATTCCCCGGACGTTGCGGGTGTCCATGGGCGCGGTGATCACTTTCCATCACGTAATCGCTTGCTCGTTTGCCCCCTCTTTCATAAAAAAAAAACTACAAAAAGATTAAGAAACCCTGTTTTAGGAGATATGCGCGAGTCAGGTGAATGAGGACTCGAGGGTGAACGCGCCATTAGCGCGCGTGACTTGCAACTGCCGGGCGCAGTCGCGGGACTCACGGGCACGGGGACGCGATTCCTTGAGTCATCCAACGAAACACACTATTGGATGAACACCGCTGCTAACGAGTTTAAAATACACGCGTTAAGCAACCTCTATTATTAACGACTACTGTATATTTTTACCACAATTACACTGTGAAATTACAGACCAATTTGTACTCTTATCTTATTTTACTTGACTGCGAAGAAACAGAAAGGAGGATTAATTTACTTTACCAAGATAAATAACGTACAGATATTTTATGCACTGTAAGAAACCTAAGAAAATATAGTAAGAAACGAAGACCTATATAAATCCTTTCGTTCTTACTGTGACGATTACGAGTGTAGACGGCAATTTGGTGCCAAAGTAGGTGACCACGACCTGACCTAAATCTAAAAGGTAAAAATCACGTAAAAATATGAAGATAGCCATGGCCGCGCTGGAGTAACACGACTTGCATTTTAAAGTGGTATCACGTAAGGCAATTGCGTGATTACGATAATATGCCAGTAACATATTGCTAAATACACTATTTTCCCTATATATTGTGAAAATAGTGTCTCTAGCAATGGTTTTAATTCACCGATTTCTCGACAGAAGCAATCGGTGAATTTATTAGTGATATTTGATACTAGTTAGAAGTGCACAGAAGGCGGTGTCTAACGTTTGTAAACAGACATATTTTACACAAATCAAACGTTTGAGGGCAGAATTTTGTGTAGTAAGAAATTCGTCAACTGCAAATTTGATTCCTGTACATTATAGTATAGGGTATCCCAAGCCATAAGGGAAAAAAAAAATTTTTCCCATAAAAAAAATTTTTTTCCCTTATGGCTCTTAATTTTTTCCATTTGATATTAATAACATAAATAAATAATATCATCGCAATAGGACAACAATAACCCGTGCCGACTTGAGGATAAACTTTAAGTCCATTAGTTGTATAAGGATTACTATAGAATTATTTAAGATTTTATATTTCTTTGGTGAAATAAGATTCAACTGTATTAAAAAAGGTATTTAATATTTACATAAAACAAATATTATCGAGAATATCAAGTAGAGTCCGAGTTTAAATCTGTCTCTTTTGTAATTTCTCTGTGAATATATAAAGTTTAAAGCTTTCGCGTTACATTCTAACATGTCGGGCGTGGATAATAAAACGTCTACCTGGGAGGGACATGGGGTGAAACTAGCTGCGACAGTTTGCCGCGGCCAAAATAAAAGGTTATTGCGTTAATCTCCCGTTTTTAGATGTTCCCTATGAATATTTTAAGAAGTTAACTAGTGTTTAAAATGTGATTGAACAAGATGTAACTTAAAAATTAAAGTTTTTCACATGCTGAGTAACTCGACTGTAACAGACGAACGGACGACGTGTGAGTGGCTTCATAAGGTAACTAGTCTTTACGTAAGGTTACTAGTCTTTACGTGTTATTTTTTCCAACTTCATTCAGTTTACATTTTAATTCGTATTTGATATAATACAGTCAAGAACAAACAAGGCGACCAATCTGCTGTACACTTACGCAACGTTGATTATCACATTTTTACATTCCACTGCGTTTAGTTACACCGTTAACAGCTATCTAATAACTTAGAAATTACAAAAGAGGAGCTCATGTTACGTCCGATTTACGAGCCACGACGCAGCATTAACAAAACTCTGCGTATCACCCGAGCGCCTCCATAAACTTTGGATCATTCACTCTGTCCGACATTCGACCGTTCGCGTAAACAATGCTCGCCTAATGTCCGACATTAGCATAATACATGGAAAAGTTGTTAAGTCTAACGCCTTCCCAGTTTCGGACAATGAATCGATACGTTCGATTGTTTTGTATCCATTTGTTACACTGTTTCAGATTTAGTGTCCGACTATGATGCAAGCTGTACCTAATCAATTGTTAGACGAGAAACTTTATTTTATAACTATTTTTTGCCTATGCCTTCTCACAAAAATAAACGAAAATAAATTTAATCGACTTCACAATAAAAACATTGAAAAGTATAAAATAATTACATTTACTAAACAAAACTTAAAAAGAAAAATAACTTAATAAATACTATACAAATACCTATATAATTAAATTCGACAGTTACTGAAGTCGCTGTCAAGCCTACCAAACTTTCTGTTGTCGTTTATTGATTTGGTACTGACTTCAATAACTGACAAATTGAAATGAAACCACCATAGATGTATATCAATCAATTTCCAATAAAAAACGAATAATCAAATTTGGCCCACGTTGCAAAGAATTATCGCTGAACATTCATAAAAAGATCAGATTCCGACAAATTGAAAACTTCCTCCTTATTTTGATGTCGGTTAAAAATGCCTAGTCAAATGTTAGTTCTGCAACAAACTTAGACTAAGGCAACAATGTTAATCACATTAATTAGCCACCCCCTTATAATTTTGTAACGTTTCAATAACAAAAGCAGGTAAATAGGCAAGTAGGTTGTTTGAGTGGTAATGGTGCCGTATCAGAGGTCCATTCGAGTTACCATCTTACGTCTCTATGCCAAAGCGAGAAAAAATTAATGAATCAGATGTCATTTACTGACAAACAGATGGACAGAGACAGACATAAGGGAAAAGAGCCTCGACTTTGCCATAATATTATGGTCTTATGATCTGTGCGTACAAAGTTGGGCGCAGCGTTCTATTAAAACTAGCCGTTAAATCAAATGTGAATAATTTTACTTCCTTTTGTAATGAAAATAGCTAACAGCATTTATGTATGAGTACAACCCTCTTCTGTCAAAAAATATAATTCGTATTTAAATTTCTTTTCAAAGAACATAATTCACACTTAAACATATTTTTTTAGTTAAAGATTTGATGGTTCATCTGTTTAGTCAAAATCAAAGTCAAAGTCAAATCAATTTATTCAAGTAAACCCAATTTAAGGTATTTTTGAACGTCAAATCTACTTTAGTTCGGTTCAAAGAGAAGAGAAAAGAAAACCTGGACGCTGAGAAGAACCGACAAGAAACTCAGCCAGGTATAATTTTTTCTTCTTCACTTCATTTTACAAAAGGTTTATTAAAATACAATATTTTCATTAAGTCAGTAAATGCATGTGTAGGGAAAATCATTTTCAGACTATTGTTTTATCTTCAATGAAATCGATTAGTTTATAGTATGATTGTCTAATCAATGTACGTTTTATAACCAATCTAAATTTATTGAGTAATTTCCTGAGGAATTTTGTTATAAAAACGAATGCAGTTACCCAAAAATGAAACATTTGAATTCTGTAATTTAAATTTTGGAATAACCAATTTATCACGACCTCGGGTTTCCATACAATTAATATCGCCTTTCACGATTAAATGTAAACGTACATATATTATACTCTCACGCTGTATCCCTAACGGCGTAGTTAGAGAGGATGGAGCCGCTATAAGCACTACGGTTCCGACATACTTCTCTTGCCCCTCAAATCTCATCATTTTCCTCACATACCTTGGTTGGTATGCGATTGCTTCTGACATTTCCGTCAGCTAACATGGTAAATATTTCTTTTCATGTCAGCTTTTTTAATTTGATCTGGCTTAATAAGACAAAAAACACTCGGAAATTTTCTTCACCTATTGGAATGAAATGAACCATATTCATTTTGTTAGTCCACAATTATTACTTACATTATTATAAAAACATTTATTTTGGAAACTAACAGTGTATCATATATGCAATATTCCATTCATAAATGTCTTTAACACACGAGCACAACTCTGTAGCTGATTTATGATAATACAGTTAATATTTTTGTTAGACATTCGGGCAGTGTTCACTGGTGGAAACACTAAAACATCGCATTAACAAGATCCGTCTTGTCGGAGTAAAACAAGTTTTACGTCCGACAGGTTCACGTGATGGGTGCGAGGGGAGCTGCTGTCGATACACCTGCGACCAACGCGATTAGTAATGTTGTTCACTTAGGAATCCTGTTAATTAACTCAATAAATTAATTTTCATTCGCGGTTGAACTATTTATTTTATTCTACAATATTCGCGCATATTGTATACGCAATAGACACAATGCAATTCAACATGTTAGTAGTGCCAGGTCGCTAAGTTTACTACTGATTCTGACGGTCATTTATTGGTGTTACTTTTCAAAATTGGAAAGAGATTAAATTGTCTAATACGATTACCCCTTTGGAAGACACATACCTACTTAACAGCACAGTTAGCAAATTATTAAAGGCTTCAAGGACCGCAGAGATTTCTTTTAATATTCTTCTGTTTTTATAGTGGTAACGGATTTATTAATTTACTAACTCCTCTATTAAGGAACGAGTCTTCTAAAGCGTAGATAATCTTGAAATATAATTGTAGTAAATGTAGGAGTGGTGCAGGTGCTTGATTCATATGGTTTATAATCAGGAATTGTTTAAATTCTCCATTTATATAATGCTAACGATAGATAAAAGATAATGAAATCGGTACTTATTTTTAATAATAATCTTATGTCGGTCGTCAAAAGACTTTCCGTGGTCAACAGAGATCAAACTTTAGCTGCTATAGTAGCAGTATCCCTTAGCATGTAAGATTTATGCCTGTTTTCACTAAACTTAGGAGTGGCCTAAAGTAAATGCTTAATGAATTAGGAACTGCCTAGAACGAAAATGTATTTCACTAACCTCTAGTTAACGCATAAGAGAGTAAATAACCGCGATCGTTTAGGTATAACCTAACATTAAGTATTACTTAGTTAGGCGTTGCCTACATGTGTTAGTGAAAACGGGCGTTAGAGCTGAAGTTTTGGATCTTCTACCGAAAACAAAGATATCAAATACAACTTTCTTAATTCACGAATTTAAAAGGTACGGTTACCTCGACTAGCAACTTACTTTTTTTAACACTTATTCAACAAACAAACTGCTGTTTGTTCTACATGCGTTTCTGGAGCAATTCTGAAGTCATACAGAAGCATCTCTCAGAAAAATCACGATGAACATTGAATCATAAAGAATAAGGCGTATCTGCATTGATTAGATTGGATTACTTGTGGTATTTTTTCAATGTAACGAATTTTGTTCATCTTCATTAATTTAAAATTGTAATCTCTTTAAGACAGATTTATTGTAGATTAAAAAACGAATTTTTTGTCCAATATTTCGGTGAATTAAAGGATACTTGTACCTAACTGTAAGGCACTGTACGAAAGGGTAAGGTACTAGTTTGACGCACAGAAAAACTATTGAACTACCAATTTTAATAGAGATAGCAACAAATAAATATAATTTTTTCGTTTCTGTTAATACTTCAACGTAAATATCACGTAAAAAGTATTTGAAACGAATTTGAAACTCGAATTACAACTAGTCCGTTTTACATCGTATCTTTTAATTATAGATTCATTCGAGTGGTACTTTCATAAACCACATCCCGCGATTACTGAATACTGTAACATTTTTTTCCTATTCTACCTTTTATTATATTCTATTTCATTATAAAACAAAGACGATGTAACGAACTTATATAGTTCAGTAAAAGTCAGAAAAATTAACATGATGTGAAGATAATAATCAACGCAAAAATTCCATTACCAAGAATGGTATAATATTTATTATTAAAACAATATATATGTTTATTTTGCCACCTCGCCGTGACATGTCTATTAATAGTGTTCAGAGGTTTATGTGAAAAATTAAAGAATTATGAAAAGTTTGCCTAAAATTTGGAGATATCGTTAGAGAGTGGAATTCATGAATATGGAACAATAGTATGTAACATAAACCAGTGGTTAGTGTTTTTTTAATCATATGTAAATTATAATTTAAAAGGTTAATGTAAAAGGTACTTATAAATATATTATACTTATAAATACTTAATTTGATAAACTCCACGCCACACCGTCGCACCCACTTTTTATACTTTTCTGTTTTTTTCATTTGTAAAATTAGTATTGTTTTTGTTGATAAATTTCATTATACATAAATTCCTTTTCAAAAAGAATTTCCATTCCAATTTCCAAATTAGTTTCAAAATTTATTTTATCCATTCCCTTTTCGTGGCGTCCGGGTGGGAATGGTATAATACACAGAGGCAAAAAGCAAATGAGTTATGTGACCAGCCCGTTCAGATTGAAAAGATTAAACAGGTACAGACTGTGGGACCTGACTTGCAAAATCTGTACTAAATGTTGTAATTGTAGATTTCTATATTCAAATACATGTTAAGCATTTGAACACGTCACGAAAATGTCTGCTTCAAATCGGACAGCGAGTACGCAGATGACACAATATTTGCACACATCTGTTCGCTGTTGGCCAACACGTAACACGAGAACTGCACTCAAGGCTGAGAGAGCAGGGATACAAAGCTTGTTTAATTTAAAAAGCTCGGTAAAGTTCATATCGACGGCGATGGAACAATGCGGGGCGCTCCTGACCGCGGCGCGCTCTTGAACTATGACCGAACACGCCGCGGCAGAGCGAGCCATGAAAAAACAATTTGAACGAAATTAATAATGCAAATGTCGAAGCGCGGAAACGGAACACCCACAATGGATGATAATCATGGCTTGATTCGTTCGCTCTTATCCTACTCAGCGTGTGAAAACCCCAGACACTTAAAGAAACATTCATAACATAAATTATGTCTTTGCGTCGCATCTTTTATCAGTGAAGATTGAGAGGACAGAGTACCAAGCAGCACAATTCTTACATAATTGCTTTGCCTTTTAAAATAATATCACCGAAGTACGCACGTACTTTTGACATTTCTATCGGCTTCGACATTTTTGTAAGTAAGCCTTGGTAGTCCTTGGCTCTATTACCACAAACTTTAGCTCTAGATTTTTTGGCAATTATTTGTCAATTTTTTGTCACATTATAAATCAATCTTTCTACATACATAATAATATATGTGCATACTACAACTAAAGATGATTTTCATGTCAGAAACATATTACGCGGTACAGGAGTTTTGAAAGGTAACGACACAGATTATGATTATTGTTTTAAAAAGACCGACCCCATAAAATCTAACAATAATAATAATCCCATTCTTCCCACTATACTACTAATATTATAAATCCCAAATGCGTATGGATGTTTGTTTTTCTTTCCCCAAAAACTTTACTACTTTACAGTAATATAGCTTATACATTAGAAAAACACGTAGGCTACAATTTGTAAAGATATTGTGTCTTTGAACTTCACGTGAATGAAGTCGCGCACAAAAGCTAGTAATAAATAAATGCGCGCGACAATACACACCAATCATCTGGCGTCAAACTAGGGCATTCCATATGCTATAAGAACCAGACGACGCCTGATACTAGGGGCCTTCCTAGTATAATAATAATAATTATATAAAGGAATGTCTTTTGTCTTAACGGCGCACCTTTAACGACATTGAGAGAACGGCGTGTCAAGCAGAAAGACCAAAACTATTACAGAAAGTCTAGTATTTTGTAGTTCATCCCCTCATAGAAACCTATAAGGAAAGTTCTTCAAGTCTATTCTACCATAGCCTTGTCGAAATCCATAAATAAACCGTGAAATTATTTACAAACGTATTTAAACAAACAATACCTACTTGTTTTGGTAGACTAAAACTAGCAATTCAAACTGTCTAAACAATTTAGAACAAGCGGACTCAAATCACACAATGCAATCCAAAAAGGCATCCAAGGAGAATGCTCCAATTATCCGGTCACTGCGAAACTCGGACTTGCTGTGACCTTTATTAAATATTTAACTGTATTTATTTGAATAGATACAATCATTACCATTCACATTCTACCTACGAATTAACTTTAGTTTGATGAATTACGGTTAATTAGGAAAAAAACAAGCAGTGATATTTGAGAGTTTGATTAATATCACCGAGATTAATAAATGTTGCATGTGGTTAGCCATTGTATGGATGTACAATCCTTTATCCACACCTAATGGGATATAATGTTAAAGTAATTACATTAGGCTAAGCTTTAGATTAACTACCATTTCCTGCTTTAAAACTTGATTATAGATATTTTTAACTAATTTTAAAGACTCAAAACTATGCCTACATAGTGGAAATTTTAAGCATATTAATCAAAGTACAAAAGCCAAGTTTTATTTTACGAAAGGTTCTTTACCCATAAAACGACTTCTGGTAGTTAGGTTCAAAGTCTTCCAACCGAAGTCTTCTATCGAAATTGTAGATTATATAACAAGGGAGTAAAGTAATATTATACGGCGAGACGCTAATTTGAATCCAGAGCGGAGAGAAGGGTCTAGTGAAAAATCCCGAGCGTAGCGAAGCATTCTAGAGTCCGAGCGAGCGAGGAATGCAATGTACGACGCACGAGGTAAAATAATTTTACTGCCGAAAGCTACTCTACTTTTCATTCCACTCTATGAGAAAAATATACAGAAGAGGCGCTGTTAGGATTTTATATTTTTTTATTTTCAACTATGTCATATTGGTCAAACTGCTTATCTTTTCATTGCTTATATTGTCCACAACGTTGACATCGCACATATTTCTATGAGATCCACAGCATTTACCTTACTTTCACTCGATTTCGGGCACATCCAGGCCTCACTACTGTACAATAAACTCGGCACCAACATCGAATTGACGATGGCCATTTTGGCAGTTTAGATATATCCACACTGATTATTAATACGGACAGTACACCATTCACTTTATTGCCGGCTGCTACTCGACTCTCCACATCCACTTCGTGTCTTCCATTTCTTTAAATGTAGTTTCAGTCACTTGTTCTAGACGTTCTCCGTATTTCACACTTCATCTGTGCAGACCTTCGTTTTGTTCACGTTCAAATTCAATCCTTTCACATTTTTCTTTCATACGCATGACCAGGGTTTGCAATTAAAAAATTAAATGCAATACCCGAAACGCACAAACAAATTATTTATTAAACGGGGAAAATATATAAAAAAGATAGTGGGAAACATACAAAATCACAACAAGAAATCAGATCGCATATAATGATAAAATGGAGTGTTAACGTCCAAAATACGTGTATAACGTGTCCACATTCACACCGGAGTAGCCAATAAAAGTACAGTTGGCAACATTTTAGCAACAATAAAGATACGAGTAATAACGATTTAACATATTGCAAATATTTATTGGACTTTGTCCAATGACTGTTCGGATATACGCTCACTAAAATTTTAATATTTCTCTGTTATTTAAAAAAAAACGGTAAAACTCAAGTCATAATTGGACAATTATCGTTTCATACTGTAATTTATTATCCAACATTAACCGCTAAATAGAGGTTCTGTTGATAGCCTCTGTTCGACTACATAAACAGGAGGATTTTGAAGAGTTTATGATATCTTAAAATTAAGTTTGATACAGCATCATGAAAGTGATCAGGATGAAAATGCAGAAGAAAGTCACATCATCCCACAAAAAGTTGGCTGTGATAGTTCCAAAAATGACGAAGATAACATGCTCCTCTCGGAATTATGATAATCATATTATTTAAAAATTGTTGTAAGTGTGCTAAGACGCCACCTAATACTAGAAAAATCTCTAATTAAAGAGTAAATTTTGCCTGTCAGAATAGACCTGAACTGTCGAGAGTTGCAGTTGATTATGAAGCGAGTTCAGAGTGATGTATGGTTGAATATGTCCAGTCAAGAAACTGTTCCCTTCCGATTCTGAATGGTGAACTGGAAGAATTCCCTTTATGTAAAATAAATTATCTAACACGATACAATCCTGATAATTTTTCTTTAATCTAACATTCATCCATAATTAATGACTATTTTTAGATTTATCTAATGTGTACTTTGAGAGACAAGATGAAGGACTGCAATTTATTATTCATTCAACGAAAAAATGTTTATAAAAATTGTTACAAAGCACAGTGTTATATACATTACAGACAAAACATTTTTTTTAATAAAAAAAAACAGTCGTATCTATTGAAGCTGTAAGCTTATTCAAGATTTATTGTCAGTATTTTGTATAACTTCCATTTTCTTTGTTCAATTTAATTGTAAAGTGACTTCATGTATCCAAACGCGTCGTTTTAAAACCGTTTATCGTTATTATTAGCGCGTTATCGCGAATGGTCGGGCTCTTAGCGAGCGCGATAACGTTCCAAGCAACTGCCACAAAGTTTATCTTCGTAAAGCAATTAATTTACACACATTTTATACCTCGTTTTTGGAAATATATGCTACAGATAACGTACGTTCCCACTCTGACTCATCGAGTTGGGACATCAACGTCAATGTAAATTGATATCAGACAAAGTGTTACAAGCTTTTAATGATCGGCGACGTATTTTTAATATTATGTACTCACTACATTTTTTATAATTCTGCAGAATTTGCTAGCAATTTTTTGGTTTTGTTTTAATGTTTATGAACTTCATTTTTAGTAATTAGTAATAAATGAGCAATCTCATAGCACGGTAATGAAGTTGCGAGCAATGTCTAGTTATGTAATATATTGTAATATAAGAAATAGGTTTTCACGAAATCACGCCTGAGTCGGTATAATTTTAATAATTTCTTTTACCCCTGGGTTATATTAGTGACATGTGAGATTATGTACAGAGATAGGATAGCTTCATACGCCTTATTAATATTATACTGAAGATTCATAAGTCATAACACATAATTAATCAATGACTAATTAACAATGGAGAATGATGACATTTGAGGAAGCGAAAGAAGTATGTAAGGACCGCGACGCTTGGCGCTCCGTCCTCTCTGACTACCCCGTTAGGGACACAGCGTGAAGATATGTATGTATGTATATATGTACTAATTAACAATTGGCTCAGAGCAATTGATTTGGGAAATCGCTCGCATCAATTCTAGGGTTCCGTTACCGAAATGGCAAAAACGATATCGTAACGTTTCGTATACGTCACAACCGCACGCTTATTACGTAACACGCGACAGCCAATATCGCGCGATATCTGCTGTCAAAACGAGAATTTGTGTAATGTAATTTGTGTAGGTGGCGCTAAATCTACCGCGAATGGTGCATTTTACGGGCATAGAATAATGGATGATACGCAATCATCATACACGATATCAATTATTTATTAAAATTAGTCACCGGTCGCGTAGTGATCGCGTGGCTGTCGCTGTCTGTAAATTTTTAGGTAATAACCCCGCTGATCTATTCTGTTATCTTTACACATTACTGAACAAAGAATCACAGTCATAAATTAGTAGCGCAAAATCAGGAATGGGAAACAGAAAATAGAATAGTAGAATTTGTTCGCATTCCTTAATTTTTTATTAATTTTTATCTTTATTTTTTTAAATTAAACTTTTACTTGGCCATAAATTGCTACGGGCCAACTACGGATGCTAAGTTAACTTGTGTCCGTTGCGTTTTTGACCAGTTTTTTTATTTAAGAACTTCATTATTAAATAAAAAACTGTTTCCTATAGTACAGGTTTTTAACCTAGTTTAGGAATCAGGGATCCCAGCAGAGAAATACATATTATTATTATTATATTAATTAACGCATATAATTTGTGGTCTCGATGTTTTTAATTTCAAGATTATATTTTAATAGTGTTAATGTTAATTTCAAGATTTATAATATTATACAATATAATTGTTTAATTTCATTAATTTAATTAATGATAATTTAATTTAATTTAATAAACTTATTATTATTATTATATGTTTCTAACGTTTTTAGTTTATTAAGTACCATATGATTATAATCTAGTAAAGTTACTACGTAAAAATTTGACCAATTTTCGTCACCTGTACCCACATGTATACAGTATGCCTCGTTCAGACGTTATATAGAATGCACGCGGCTGGTTCCGCGCGGGTCAGTGCGCTCTCCTCACGTAATTTACACTTATTAGTTTCCTCGTTTATCGTTTATTAGGCTCGCGGTCCGCGGCCCGCATCGTCCGCTCGGCACTGAGCGCATATTATGCAAATGTGTGCAGTGCGACCGAACATTGCCTCCACTCGGGGGCGTAAAATGACGCTTATCTGCTTGGATTACAATGCGTCAGTATGTCCGCAAAACGTACATACGATATTATTGTAGGTATACCACAACATTATACGGAGAAATTGTGTTAGTAGTAAGATGATGTGTAAGGAGGCGATAGAAGTACCCGAAGTCCGTGAAGCTTGGCGCTCTGTCCTCTCTGTTAGGGATACAGTCTGAATATATACATACAGTATGTATAAAATGTACGAAGATGTATTTTTACATTACATACAATTTTTCACAGTCCAATCACTTTATTTTTATTTATTCTTTTATGAAAGAGGAGGCAAACAAGCAAGCAGTTCACCTGATGGAGAGTAACCACCGCCGCCCATGGACACCCGCGACGTTCGGAGTATCACGTGTGCGTTGCCGGCCTTTAGGGAAATAAGGAAAGGAGGGAAAGGAGGGAGAGGAGGTGATGGACCACCGGAACTCTCACTCACCGAACAAAATACAATAGCAATAGATGCTGTTATTTCACGCCTATATTCTGTGAAAGAGTAGTATTTCACGGGGCGAGCCGGCCCAATTCGTGCTACAATGCAGCATAGCTCTACCACATAATTATTTATATGTTATTTATCGGCTGGCGGGTCAGTGCTGTGCTAAAGCTGTCTTACATCGTCTTTCAAGCTGAGACCCCAAGTTTGTATTTCGGCATGGTCAATTTGCAAAAAAGTGTGTAAATTTTCTTGTACTTTTGGTGTTCACTGGATGCTCTTTCAATTCGTTGTGTAACACTCGCTGTATAAAGTTTTTTACCATTTTTGGGGTTACGAAATCGTTATAATTTTATAAAATATTTATTTATTGTTTACTTAATATTGAAGCGTAATATTGAAATAAAATACAGCCGAAATAAACTGAGCATGGATCTTAGTAATACAAAAACTCTTATTTTGACTGAAAAAAATAAAAAATAGAAAAGAAACTGTGAGTAGTTGTATTGTAAAGTCATTTTATTAATTTAAAATAAAAATGAATAATAATTGTGTTAAAATACCTAAAAATATATTCAGGTAAATTATACCTTTGGTCGTAATCGGGTAAAAATAACATTTACTTTTGTTACCGGTAATTCACAGTAAATTTTTTTCCGAGTAAATATTAGACTTTATTTTTATTATTTATACGTACCAATATTACGTTATATAGTATTTAATAATTTATTATATTATTTAATATATGTCATTTAATTTAAATAAAATGTTAATGTTTAAGCTAGTATCCTCAACGAATGTTTGTCTTTTTTATTTTTGATAAACTTTAAACTGGAAATAAATATCAAAAGTTAAGCAGCATTTTAACACCACCGGTGTAAGAGTAACAAGTGTGTACGTTACACGTGTAGATTTGTGTAGAATGCGGGGAGCGCGGTGAGAATCCGACCTGACCTGTCCCTGTGCAGCTTCCGCCACGCACGACACTTGGAATACGATATCTTCAAATCCCGCGCATGCGCAGGTTGTTGTGGTTTACAGGTGACACAAAGAAGTTTAGATTGCACTCTTGCAATAAATTCATACTAATATTATAAGTGCGAAAATGCCTCTGATTGTCTTTTACATTTTAAAATGGAAATAGATCACAGCAGATTAATTGAGCTCTGAAGAAGGACGTAAGTTACCTTTTTTTAATTACAGTCACGGTAAATAACTAATGCTTTATGTATAAGATTGTTTGCTTTGCTAGACGGATTTGCTGGTTATTGCAGTAAATGTCAATATTACTGTTGATCGCGTGAGAACTACAGTTGATTGCATAAGATTATATTTGAATGCTCAATTGAAATGTTAAACGAACGTTTATGCCCAGTAAACTGTAAGTTAGAACAAATAAAAAATAATGCATATTACAATAATGTATACGTAGAACATTATTTGTTTGATATGAGATATTTGAAGCGGGGAGGTGTTTGGCCGAGGTTGTGAATTTGGTGGATGGTTATTCTTTTTTTTGAAAGGTATCAGAACTGTACATACATATCTTCATACTGTATCCCTAACGGGGTAGTCAGAGAGGACGGAGCGCCAAGCGTCGCGGTTCTTACATACTTCTTTCTCTTCCTCAAATCTCATCATTCTCCTCACGCATTTTCGCCTCGGTATGCGGGTGCTTTTGACATTCCCATCAGCTAATTCTCTGGTTATTTGATCTTCTTAAGTCAGCCTTGGTCTTGGTCGTAGTTGCTGGATATCACTAAATGGCTGAAAGATGTATTTTTCTGAATAAGGAAAGTTAAAACTAAATTATAAAATGTTTCGTGACACATTTTATGAAATATGACAACCACAAGCACCCACCTGAATGACAACCACAAGCAACTACGGGAGCATTCATTCATTCGTTCTCATGCTACTTATTGTAATATTATTTTTTCATGAATCTTTGTATCGAATAACGTGTCCAAACTTTTAAATTTATAATTGAACCCTTGAAGAAAGGAGCAAAAGAATGGTAAATAAGGCTAAATCGAATCAATCGTCGAATTTATCTGCGCCTTAGGACCACGATCGTAGCTATAACTTTCACAGTGGGGGTCTAATAATGCACAAAGGAAAACTATTTTTTTCCCCTTGAATTCACGCAATAAAAGCACCGAATTCTAAACACCAATAAAATAATCAATTGGAAATTACATAAAGTATTGAACGGTTGGGTTGGACGATATCGTCCAACCCAACCGTTCAATATTTTGTGGTACGGATCAAAGGATGGATGTAGACACCCCCTTATATATAATGGTGGCATATAATGGTGGTGACTAGAGTGCAGCAAATTTTTTTTTTATAAAAGAGGGGGCAAACGAGCAAGCGAGTCACCTGATGGAAAGTGATCACCGCCGCCCGTGGACACCCGCAACGTCCGGGGAAACACGGGTGCGTTGTCGGCCTTTAAGGAAAGGAGGGAGAGGGGGAAGATTGGCCACCGGTACTCTCACTCACCGAACGAAACACAACAGCAATAGATGCTGTTATTTCACGCAGATAATCTGTGAGAGGTGGAATTTCACCGGGCGAGCCGGCCCAATTCATGATGCAATGCAGCACGGCTCTACCACACATAAAATACATATATGTAAAAGTTTGTAGCAGCAAAACATAGCTATCACAGGACGTTGATATGACGATGAGATGTGAAAAATTACAATGTATGTAGTCGCAAGGCGGGTCAAAGCAAGAGTGTCACCCGTTTTGTCACGCGAGAGTCGGTTTTACTGCACTGTTTTTCATCAATAATTTCCAAAAGAACTGGTGCAGAAGGCAACGGGAAAATACTGCAATTATTTTTACTCAATATTTTTATCCAATACGCGGGAAATTAACGTGATTACGTTTTATTTCGGCTCAACGTTTCAGCCGAGTTGATCGTCCGTGGTCTCAGGGAAACTGTCGCAGCAAGTTCCACTCTGTGTCCAAGGCAGATGCCTTATCATCTACCCGCGACACTCAATGCTTGAGAAATGCCTTTAAGCTGAAATAAAAAGTAATCGCGTTGATTTCCCGTGCGTTAGATACATTTTATAATCCAAACGCGAAAGTCTGAAAGTTTTATATTGCAAATATAATCCCGAGAGTGCTATGGAAGTATCGGTCACACATTAATTTTACAGCAATAACTGAAGAATAGAATAACTATGACTCTAATAGGCAACGACAGATATCGAGTGCACTTACGATCCTTATCGTAAACATTATCTGCAGCCCTAATACGGACAACCGGGGACAGTTTGGCTATCGGTCGTCCGCGTCTCATTAACAGCGTATCACTTGCATCGCAGCGAGGTGTTTGCCTCTGTTGGAGGTAATCTAATGGGCCATTATTTACTGTAACAGTGCATCACCATAGCGGGCTCAGCACGAGTTGCTCGCGAGCGGTAAATCAGCGGCGCCGGCGCAGACGTCAGCCGTATGACGCATTGCGCTCGTATTCTCTCGCGTTCTCATCGATGATTACTCTAGTATCGACAAAGCAATTACAATGTATTCTAACACTGTTCAAAATTATTGGTAATTCAAAAAATAAGCAAAAAATAACTGGTACTATAACTGGTGGTGGCTAAAATAACCTTAAGACGCGATAGTTAAGGATTTCCAAGTTGAGGGTCGTGTGTGTATGTATGTGTGTTTGTACTTGTGCGTGTGAGAATGTGTGGGACCGTGTTAGTATATATATAAATGTGTTTGCATTAGTACGTTTTATTGCTTTAGGGAAGGTTTTCCAAACCGATGATACGTTTGATGTGCAAAAATATCTCAAAATGTAAATTGAAAAAAAAATGGATCAAGTATTGGTTCAACTCGTGATATAGAAGTTCCTATATGATTTTTATAAAATGATACATTTCTAACCTTAATTTACGGAAACCTATAAGACTTACGATCTCTTTTACCTGTAATTTTAAGTAGGACTTTAGATTCTCTAAAATGTTTGAAAGGTCAGAGCTTGTAATTTCAGGTCTTGTAATTACAAGTCTTGTAATTCCAGATCTTGCAATTCCAGGTCTTGTAATTTACAAGTCTTGTTGTGCCAGGTCTTATTATTCCAGGTCTTGCAATTCCAGAAATAAGGGGGGAGAAATACCAAGACGAGTTGAAGTAATCCATTCGCCTCTTCGATCACAGATAAAAAACTAGATACGCAATCAACGCTCCAATTACTCAAATGAGTATCTGAGTCTAAAACGCTAACAGCGAACATGTCAAAGTAGTCCTTAAAAAATTGTAAAAATGACACATCTAGAACGCAAAAAAAAGACGTATATTCTTATTTTCGATTAAATATTATTCACGTGCTGGTTTGGTTATAGTAATAACGTTACATAGCTCTTTTTTATTAAATTCGTGGTCATATTTTTAAATATTGCTTGACGGTATACGTCTTATTCTTGTCACTTCCACGTAATAAATCAAAATGACGTAAATAGCAATGCAAATTGATTATATGAATTATACTTTATGCACAAGACGTAAGATTGCATTTTAAATATTTTATTTAACAAACTTCGTTTCAATGTCATGCAGGAATCATTTACAAGCTTTTATAACCTTATAGTTTGACAGTAAGGTCTACTTTAGATTAGATTAACACAATATTACCGATAGTACTATACGGTATAAAAAATATATACGTCAATTCGGACAAAAATTTGTTTAGATTTTACAGGAGATTGTGAATCTAGTTCTTTATTTGTGATCAAAGATTCGCTCCTTTTTTAATATACTATGAATTATAAAAACGATATCTAGTGCAACATATTATGTATGTGAGTTAACAAGTGAAGTATGTAAGAAAGCTAGGTTTATAGGAAGACGTATCGCAATACCGAAATTCAAGTTTATGAGGCATATAGTTGCTAAGGAAATTTACTGTGATAGACGGGCAGACACACGAGTGATCTTATCGTTTTTCTCTTTAAAATGTGCAGTCCTATATAAATTAACTTTGACTCATTGCGTTGTTTGAAAAGTAATGTTGGACTCGATAGTACGCATGCGCAGAAGCGGCCACCGAACGCGATACATCAGACGGATTTACGTCGTGTTGCGCCGGAGTACATTTGATCAACGTAGAGCTTTCATTACTCGTGTCACTCTTAACACTTACTACAGGCAGATAAAGCGTTCAAGTATCGACTTTATTTCTCATGAACTAGGCTTCATTCACAATGGCATGCAGGTGGTAATAAGTTGGAGTAGTGTATGGGTGCTTCACGCGTTCCTGATTTACGCTCTAAGGAATGAAATACTTCGGTTTGGGTTTATAGCGGCGGCTATAACGTGCCGTGAATACCTCTCGCCGGCGATGACGGAACTTGACACTCGCTATGTGTACACTAGTTGGTGGTTGCGAATTTCCTGACAAACTACGATGTTGAGGAACGGATAATTATTTTTTTCTGTGCACTGTACCATATTAGACATCATTAAGACACACACTGTATTGAGTTGGAGATATCATGTTCAATCCTAGTTCGAGAGTGGAACGTGTAAGGTTAGGCGATCGTATCTTTTATAACCGACTTTAAAAAAAGGAGGAGGTTTTATTTTCGTCTGTATGCATTTTCTTTTAATGTATGTTCACCGATAACTTCGTTAAATGTGGACCGATTTCGAAAATTCTTTTTTTATTTGAAAGGGTAACTTCCGAGGTGTTCCCATTTAAATTTCACCGGTATTGGAGTTTGGAGTTCAAAGATACACTAAATAACACCAAATAACGCGACCTGGTTATAACCTTTTTTTAATTTATATTGACGATTCTCTTGTATATCGTTGCGCTCCTGAATTAGAAAGAAGTTAGTTGTAGACCTGCCCTAGATATTTATCCTTTATAATATTTATCTAGATATTTAGCAAAGGTCACTAAAAAGAGAGAAATAAAAAAATTTAAGAAAACATATTAAGCCGCTTTCAAAAAAGAAACACTGAAAAGTACAAAATAACTATCCTTTACTAATCAAAATTCAAGTACAAAAAAATAACTCTGTAGATACGATTAACATACCTATATAATTTTTGACAGTTATTGAAGTCGGTACCAAATCAATGTGCAACAACAGAAAGTTTATAAGTTTGGTAGGCTTGGCACCGACTTCAGAAACTGACAAATTTAATTATATGGGTATATTAATAAAGTTATTTTTATTGTAGGTACTTCAGTTTTGATCAGTAAAGGATAGTTATTTTGTACTTTTCAATGTTTTTCTTTGACGGCGGCTTAATTTTTTTTCGTAAAATTTCGGTATGTCTATGTTCACATGAGTGCAAGATTACAGGACGTTAATTTTTTTTATGGTTTTAATTTATATTCTCGACGACCGTCAAAACAAGAGGGTAGGTAAAGCCACGTGATTAGTTTGCAAATTATTAATTCTTACGACAGATATGCTTCGATGTTATGAATTTGGAAGTCAAAATATTTACATGAATTTAGCGATTTAACAAAAACCATGAGTCTCTGGGGCCACGAAGCCCATCGAATGGTTTCTAATATTGGTAAGCGACTGGTCAAAGCATCGGGGGACCGTTGGGCTGGCAGCTTCTTCCGCTAACGAATCAGTTCGGCTATCCAAAGAGGTAATACTGCCAGTCTGCTGGGTACCCTAAGCAAAGCTTTCTAAGTGGTAATTTTGAGTAATTATTTAAGATAATAGTTTTTTTATATATCTTCATGCTGTATCCCTATCCGAGGACGGAGCGCCAAGCTTCACGATCCTTAGATACTTCTTTCGCCACCGCAAATCTCATCATTCTCCTCACACATTTTTCCCTAGGTGTGCGAGTACTTTTGACGTTTCTGACAGCTAACTGCATTGTTATACTTATTAATTAACGACTATTTATTTAACCAAAAATGTAATACTAACTCGGGCTATTTGATCTTCGTAAGTTCGCCGAGGGAGGACTAATAACGTTTAGATATGTATATACTAATTTAAGGCAATGGTTATAAACAAAATACATAAATAAAAAAGAACCTAATGTAAAAATCGAAATTACCACAGATTACCAATAAAGAGGAGCAATTTCTCAAATAGCGATCATCACCGCAAACATCCGAAGGAATCGGGATGCCGCGAATTTTGATCGTTCGCTGTTAAATAAGAAAAAACACATAACCACACAGTAAGCGCGGATTGTAAGAGTTGACGACCGCAGCTGTCGACCGCAGCGCGGCCATTTCGCTGCAGATCATAAGCACACCGCTCCGACCTACGACCACACCGCAGACACCGGTCGAGACTGTTGTACTCCTCACACTGGCAGCTATAATATATTATAGGTTATTTGATTAAATTCTAATTTTAGAAGCGAAAAGCATGAAAATTTTGATTAGCGCTATTACTGAACATCGCTTTTTAACCGTCTTTAGTAGAGTAAAAGTATGGTTATGACTATTGCTTAGCAGCTTATTGTGTGCATTCGTTGAAGAGATTTGAGAATGATGATTAAGACCCGGCTGCCAAAATTTTGAGCATTTTTAATTAAGTTTGCTGAGACGGGCACACGTTTTTGTGAAATTCATTAATGTGAAATTTAAATATATATTTCTTTATACATTTTTCTAGCGACTGCCTAAAATCATTACACAATTCATGTATTTTAGTTCGATACTTTCTTTCTGCAAGGCGATGCCTTATGGAAAAGTTTTTAAAGTATTTCTCCTAAATTACTTGAGTAAGTTCCATAAAATTGCGGCTAACAGGATAAAAGGATATTTTATTATATGAATTAATATTCCAGTTATAACGACAAAGGTCGCATCCAGGTGGGGCGGAGTGTGAGGGGCCTAGGCAAAAAAAGTTTTGTTTAAAAAATTCAGAAAAACTGAAAATGAACTTTTTGATTGATTTTTGTATGATCGAGACTAACTCACGAATAATAATATACCTACTGAGTGGCGGATTTACATAAGGGCACTTGGGTCACGTGATCGGGGGCCCCCACAAATTAAATAACCCATTTTATTGTCTTCTAAAAAAAGTTTATGTAAAAAAAGTTTTTGCCTAGGCTGGGCCTAGGGACAAACTTTTTTTAGGGAGCTTGCTCTTAAATGGCGATTATGAGAGAACACGACGATGGCGTTTGTTGACTGTTATTGACGTTTATTGAAGTTTTTAACATTCATTTATTATTGTATGTCGAAAATTATAAAACAACTAGACTATGAAAACTGTATACAAGAGGAACTAGGTGTAACTTAGAGCTGTAATGTTGTTAATTTATTGCCGGAGCCTGAGGGCAGAGGCTATTAGCTAGAGAAGATGTAATAGGTCTCCGACTACTGTAATGGGTTAAAAAAGAATAAGTTGGTTATTAAAAATAATTCACTGCTATTTAAAGTACGTTACGCTTTTTTAAAATAAGTTACAGTTACTCGAAATAAGTTACGGTTATTTCATCTTGTGCGCAAGTTTTTGTTAAATACATTATCGGATTTTAATTTGATAACTTATTGTAATTATTATTTCTGTTGAAGATTATAACAGACTACTAACAACTACCGATCCGCACCGGTTTCGCACGGGTTTCAATTACTTTCGCTCAAAGTGCTCTCTAAATCTTTCAAGTAATGTGTCAAACATAACCTACTTTGAACTGAATCGATCGAGTGATATTTGAGTCTGTAAGTAACACATACACTAAAACTGATTTTTATAAAAGAAGAATTTCTTGCTGCCTTGCAAAATCTTTGAAATGGTTTCTAGAGAATGACTTACATGAACCAACTCTCAAATATGGACTGTATACTGTAAATCATGTTTGTTTGCCCAAATTTCAAAAGCAAGCTTAAAAAGAGCTGTGAAAACGGATTAAGACTGTTATCGAAGTGTGGGAATATCGCTTTGAAGGTTGAAAAGTAACGGAATCACGGTATCTGCATTAAGCATTCGAATAATGTTAATACAATTAGAGCGGGCAGGTGCGCGCCGCGAAAGCACTACTTATCGGGGTTACGTAGACAAAAGACGGAACCTTTAGTTAAATAAAATAAATAATAAATAAAAATGCATAGACTATAAAAATAACTTCAGATGCCATGTCCTGTACAGCAACGTTGAGGCAAATCAGATAAGGTGAACCGCCTGTATATTTTACGATTTACATTTATTGTTTATCGGAGAGGCTGATCGATCGGCATCTCGTTAGAAAACAGCACCCACGCATCTACATTTCATTTACTTCACTTCGGAGTACAGGGCAGACTGTCTGAAGTTTTTTTTTTCTTTCTTCCAGGAATGGCGCACAGATAAGCACATTTGCCAATGTCACGTATTATATTTATAGTAGAATCGTTATCGTTAAACTCCTCCAGTAAAGTGATAGTAGACTTTACTGAAGTTTTATAGGACTTCTTGGAAGAGCGCGAGAACTTCAGCTACACATGTTTATTTAGACCTACTCCATTCTTTTCATTACACAGAACTTTAAAACACAATATACTATCACTTTTGTACTTTAAAACTCCAAAAAATGTAAAAAATAGAAAATAGAAATAAAATGGCAACCTCACTTCTCCCGTTCCCGCCAAAAAGTCTCCTGTCTGGCGTTATAAAGTCTATGTAAAAATGTTTATTCGTTACCTTAGACTCTAAGATTTAGAGTAATTTACGTCAATTAATTTAGGGATATTTAGTTTAGCGGTATCTTTTTCTCTGTGTTCATCTGTCTGTCTGCTTGTTTATCTGTCTGACTGTACATCTGTCTATTCCGTCATCTTTGCATTACTTTTACTAAGCTGAAATGGTATATAAACGTAAGTGGGTAATCCAAATAATTAATGTGAAACAAACAATTAAATAATGGGTGTTGTGGATTTGTAATATATTTAACGTTAAGTTATTTTACAACAGCAACGTGTTACGGTAACAAGCGCCGGGGGTATACTTAATGGGCCCTTGGGCACGATGGCTGTGGTTTTTTATTATCTAATTATATACAATATATTAAAAAATTATCGGTTATTAAAGAAGTTTTATTATTTGAATGATCAATGTGTATGTTTCACGTTCCTTGATTTTTCTAAAATGTAGGAGACGAAAAATTGGGTTATTCAATTTGTAGGGCCCCTGGGCACTTGCCCTTATGTAAATCCGCCACTGGGTCTAACTCAGTAGGTATGTTATTATTCATGAGTTAGTCTCGAGTTCATACAAAAATTCCATTAAAAAATTCATTTTCAGTTTTTCCGGATTTTTCAAACATTCAATAAAAAGCTTATTCAGACTATTACAAACATTTAAAAATAAATTATCCAAATTGGTCTAGTCGTTATCCAGATACAGATGAACTGGTTCTGCCCGCTATAATAAGTTTTAAAAAGTTACAAGTAAATATCGAGAAACTCGTTAAACCTTATTATCGCTGTTAGAACCTGTTCATTTATATTGTATACATACATATCTTCACGCTGTATCCCTAACGGGGTAGTCAGAGAGGATGGAGCGCCAAGCGTCGCGGTCCTTACATACTTCTTTCGCTTCCTCAAATCTCATCATTCTTGCACGGAACCCCAATTCAACGCGAGTCGACTCACTCTTACCCAGCTTTTTCAATTAGACGTTGTTTATTCTTAGATTGACACATTCGGTGATATACTGACATTGACTTGTGAGTTCAAGTCATTCAAACACGCTGTCAAATATTGCTTGAGAAATATGTATGTAAGTGTTATATGTATGTAAGTGTTACCTAGTTTTAATTTTTTTCTACTTGTCTTTGAGTTTGAGTGCGCTGTTCCGAGTAAAAAGTTGCTTATAAACAATTTCGACCCACGCATAGGGGTTCAATGGTTTTGTAAACGTAAACTGAAAACCTGAGAAAGAGAAAAGACCAAAGTATTGAAAGCCATACAGTACGGCTTTATATTCCCTGAATATAAGGTAAAATTGGCGGGGGAGATAAGAGATAAAATAAGAGCGGAGAAGTGGTTAGGTAGAGTTGAACTAGGAGAACTCGCTTACCGGGATGATAACACCGCGCATCACACGCCTGCCGAGTGTCCAGCGTGGGCTAAGCAACGCCGTGCCCTCACTTCGCTCGTGGAGAACGACCTTTCCTTGTCTGCCGTAGTAAAATCCATGATGGATGACGAGAGGTCATGGCAAGGGGTTTTCACCTTCTGCGAAGAGGTCATGTCGCAGAAGGAGGCGGTGGAGAGGATCCTGGAAGAAGACGCAGAGGCTCCTCAGATTCGCCGCCGGAGAGCCGGTGCCAGAAGAAGGCGATACAACGGCTTTCTCCTTCCTACCTAGAGACCTTAATGTGACACTCGGGGGGTGTCACCACTCACTAAATAGGGCCCCACAGGGATCGATACACGCGTGTTCCTACACATCGACCAACAACAGTGAATGAAGAGGCAAATGAATCTCCACTGACTTGCCTCTGATCCGGGGAACGCCAGGCTACGGCCGTGCATCGCCTGTTGTGGCCTGCGCGACGAATGCTAACGCGCACTTGCGACAGCGATAATATGCGCCGGAAGGAATGCCGTCAGGTTTTAATGGGTAGACTCGGCCTTGCACTCTTTAGCCGAGGAGTCTCACATATGTCCCCAACACTAATTAACTAATTAATGGTGGGATCGGGATGCGTAATGCATCCATCTCTTCACGAAAAAAAAGGAGAACGAACTCGCTCGCTCACAATGAGTTAGTTCAATTTATTCTGTACTGAGCCCTGTAAAGTGAGCTACAGAATAAGACTACATTATCCGCGTATGACTAAAGGGAGCCTCGAAGCGGCCGCGGCCGATCTGAACGGGAGTTCCGATCGTCTATCCTTGCGATCCAAAAGAGGAAATATAAGTGGTACAAAACACAAAATAGATAAATGTTATGAGAAAATCAAAAACAAAACAGTATGAAGGTTGAGCATAACCGAACTCTTTTTTTTATTATATTCCTAACTACAACGTGTCTGGAATCGAATATGTCCAGTCAATCACATTAATATATTTAATGGCTACTTCATTACAGAGGCGACACATGCATACTATCGGATTATGGTATGAAATGATATTTTGAAATACCTACACAATTAAAATTTTGGAATTAGGCGAAATATGTCTGGTGTTAAAATTTAAGCATTCTACCAAGCATGGAGAGTTTACTTGGTAATGTACGATAAACGTTTATGTAGAAATAGTAGATCATTTTGTCTACGCCGAATGTAAGGTTTTACATTAAATTTAGTCAACCTTTCCTTGTAGTTTTGCAGCCGACGACCAGGACCACACCGATGAGAAAGAATTTTGAACATTCTATTTCGAACGGCTTCAATGTTCTCAAAATGTACCGAATAACTCGGTGACCACACAACAGACGCATACTCGAGAACAATTCTTGATAAATAATTAAAAAGTGTAATAAGACTCTCAGTTTTGTTAGTCTTTAGTGGACCAAATAATGAATCCCAGGAGTTGATTAGCTCTTGTAACTATACTATGATAATATTCTCGAAACGTAAGCTTTTCGTCAACATACCAAAGTTTCTCACCACAGTTTTTCTATTAAGTAATTAACCCTCAAGCTGACAAATGTAAATTGTCTTACTTCGTTTATTACTAAATGAAATGGTAAAACATTTACTCACATTAAGGTAATCTGATTTTGTTGGAATTATAGAGATACAGCATCTGCTGATAAGCCTATAGTTTTCACGATTATTTTTGTTTCCAGACTTATGAATGGGAACTATATGTGTACGTTTCCAGATAGTAGAAGGGAAGGAAAAGTACCCGTACAGAAGGGAAAGTACCTGTTTGGACGGATTTATTGAAAAGTATAACTAATGGCAAACTCAGTTCTTGGGAGCAGGTTTTAAAACTTTCGGAGAAAGCTCATCTGCACCCGCATCTTTCTGAGGATCCAGCTTAGCTAATTTAAACTGTATCTGAGCTAAGAACAAAGTGAGCGAGGGATCTATTGTGCCAAGGCGAGTCCTCAAATACCGAATCGAAATCTTCAAAAAAGTTCACAGATACAGCATCGGCAGCGGATCTCTTCCCCAAATTGATCGTCATATGTACGCCAGTAGACTACCTTCTGCTATTCACGAAACTCCAAAATAATTTCACATTGTCGTTAAAACAATTTTCTGTCACAGATATGAAGATGCTGCTGAAATTACACTCTGATCTGTGTTATTCCAAACGCGCCATAGGAAAGTACTTAAATAAACTTTCTCGATACTGTTTGGGCATCGAAGTACCTATATCCTCCCATCACTTAGATTTAAGCAAGCTCAATAGCCCGGTTGAAGGGCGAATTTAGCTAAGCCAATGTTACGTATTTTTGTATCTCCGTTTTAAACGTCACACGGTGTGACGCAGGCCGGCCGCAGCACCGCTGTGAGAACGTACCCACTAATGCGACACACACGATTCGTCACTCATTAGCGACGGTCCAACGTCAGCATTACATGGAAACATTGACACGTGAGAAATAAAGATTAACATATATGTAACAAGCTTTTGCCCGTGACTTTGTTTAGTCGGATTAGGAAATAAATATCTAATTAAAAAATTTTAAAGCTATCTTTATTTATTATAGCTAATATTTAAGCTATATATATTAAAAGTATATTTTGTATAGTTTTTAGATACCCATTCATTAACATATTTTAGCAATATAATATACATACATTACTATTGTATAAATCTATATACATACTAGCACAATGAACCTAGAACTAAAAACCTTAGAAAATATAATATTGTTACAGTGGAACTGGTGGAACTCGAAACATAACTTTTAGTGCTTATATCTCGAGACCTAGGCTTTATCGAGTTATGACCTAAAAACGCATTGCTAGGTTTAAGGCCTACTATCGAATGGTATAAGTCAAATTAAGAAAGAAGAACCAAGTTGCACCTCGAATATTCCCGAGCGATGACGTGTCATGTACCTATGACTCATGCAAACAGGCGGCGTCACTAACAATGTCGAATTACCGTTAGCGAGCGTAATTCACTAGAAAGTTCCACCCTCGTTTTAGGCGACTATAAATAGAGCTCCGTGTCCGCCGCCGAGTCAGTCTTTCTCAACTATCGTTCTGAGCGACATATCGAGGCGACATCAAGGCGAATTACGAAGACCACTACGACGACTACTGCGACGACCTTGGATAGAAGAACTGCGATTCGGGAACGTTGTTATTGAGTGAAGCGTGTACCTTCGGTGACTACTACGCGAGTACCTCCTTCGAGGGCGACTACGAAGATTAGGAACCGCCGTAATTAAGTTCGCGTGTTCTTGACATCTACTTGTACGACGAAAAATAAACTCTTTGCACCCTTAACCGGCATCTTATTACCCTCAGCTCGTAACAATATAATACCTAAAATATATTTTTAAAAGGAGTCCCTTTAGGCAAGGTTCCAAAGATACTGGCAGCGTTCCCCCTTTGAATAGCTAGACTAATTCTTTTTTTCTTTAATTTATTTTATTTTATTTCATATTTTAATTATTTATTTTTAGCAATTAACAAGTGACATGATGCGGTGGTTGACTAAGTTTAAGCTTTGAACTTGTTGTGGATGATTCTTTGAGAGACGTGTTCAGTATTGTTTGGTAGGGGTTACCAAAGCACCAAATTTAGAAAGAAATCGTTTCACTTAGATATGTGAGTGCTATTGATATTTCCGGCAGCAAACACTTTGCCTATTTGATTTTCTTGAGTCTTCATTGGCTTTTGCTACAACTCACTTTTGCTCTGTAGATTTTTTTCGTAAATCTATCATTTCTCATTCGTTCTATGTGCCGAACCATCTACTCTTTCCTCTCTTCATTATTACGATAACACTGTCGCCCAACCCCGTCTTACTGCATATCTCTCTTGTTTAGCAAAAGCCAAACCATCGACGATGAGCAGAAAAGGGAAGTAGGTACCTTTATCTTGTAGTAACTTGACCTGACGAAGCGAGTGATCCGAGATTTTCCTTTGCGATAAAATATATCACGAGATGATAAAAGACACACGCGCGCGGTGCACAATAAAACTTTATTATTTATTACACTGCAGCATAAGTTTTTTTATATTTAAATTGAATATGAACGGAAAATTATTAACACACTTGACATACACAGTAGCAGCGACAGAGACATTGACAACTCCTGTCGTTTCGAGCTGTCAAACGATTCGCGTTCCGTTCCGCAGTGGCGGAAACACTCTCGATCGCTTATTTTGTCCGTGAGGGTGACATCGTACATATTTCTAAGAGACCACATTTCGAATGCATTTATTTATAATATATTACTTTTTAATATAATTTTCTTAATAAATAAAGCGCATACTTAAAAATTCTACCGCCGAATGTCAGATATACACTTTTTTATTCCGTTTTTGTATGATTCTGTTTTTTGTTAGCGAGATAAACGCAATGTCATGTTGTAATGTATTATTAGTAATATCATAGATGATGTAATGAAGTGATTGTCATTTGAATCAAAGTCAAATAGACTTATTCGATTAATCCACATATAAGATATTTTTGAACATCAAGTCTACTATCGATTCGGGAAGAACCTACAATGAAAAAAAACACCAAAAATTTAGTAAGGTATTGTTCTGAGGGTTGTATAACCGAAATTACTAGAATGAAAGTCATAGTTGAAGCATTTAGTTTCTAGTTACCTTTAGCTACCATCCATCCAAATGTCAAAACTGATCGGCAAGTGTTTCAGTTTCAAAAATTCTAGTATTTAGTCTTGGTCAGCTATCCGAAAAAAAATGAGTCGGTAACTAACCATTGCAATATGGCTGAGGATAATCTAATCTCTAACTCTACCGGTAAATAGCAGTGCTTGCACTGATGTGTATTGGTGTGGGCGGTAAAGCTCTGAGGACTAAGATGAATAAAAGTCTATTATGCTAAAAATTCCACAGCTGGTAATATTTCTAGCACAAGAGGTCACCAACAGGGTCACTAACGCATTTACAATCTGTGTGGTCGAGTCATTCATTGCAGCATGAATCGAACCGGCTTGCCCGGTGAAATACATCCCTCTCACAGATTATCGGCCTGAAATAACAGCATCTATAGCTATTGTGTTTCGATCGTTGAGTCGAGCGCCGGTGGCTCATCTCCTCTCTCCCCCTGCTTTGCTTAAAGGCCGGCAACGCACTCGTGATTCCCCGGAGGTTGTGGATGTCCATAAGCGGCGGTGATCACTTTCCATCAGATGAATCGTTTGCTCGTTTGCTCTCTCTTTTATAAAAATAAATCGGAAGTGTTTTCTTAATCTTGATATTGTAATTTCCACGGGCTACTCAGTTCACTTAACATCAAATGGACTGTTAGCTGTTCTGTATTCCTAGAAGTATAGAAAAATAATATAAATATTTTTCTGTCCACCTGTCTGCAGCTGATATATTTAATTTACACCGACTGAACTGATACGATATGACATAGAGACATCAATTGGTAACTCATAACGAAAAGTAAAGAACAATACATTAGTGATGGGTATTTTAAATCCGTTCTTTTTTCAACATCATTTATTAAATTAAACCTCTACTTTGGCCGAAACCCTACCATTAATGCGTGTCCGACGCGCTCTTGATCGGTTTTGAGATCAATATTACATCATTTCACAAAAGAATTTTATAGATACAGTTTAACACTAAAACCCAGTGAACACAATAGAGAGTATATTATTCCTAAATTACATTCGTGTCCTTAGTCATTCGAAATCGTTAATCTTATTAATCAGTGTTTATAATAATTATTATATTCATACGTGAAGCGAAAACTTTGATTACCTATTAAGAATGTTGTGTGTGTGTGTGTGTGTGTGTGCATGTGTGATTTGGCATAGTTACAATTTATATATTGTTTTTATAATAGAGGGCCCCGTCTGTTAGAGTCAAGCGAGTCATGCTAACGATCAAGCGAGTCACTTGATGGAAAGTGATCACCGCCGCCCATGGACATCCCAACGTCCGGGGAATCGCAGGTGCGTTGCTGGCCTTTAAGGAAAGGAGGGGCAGGGGGGAGTTGGGTCACCGGCACTCTCACTCACCGAACAAAACACAACAGCAATAGATGCTGTTATTTCACGCCGATATTCTGTGATAGGGTGATAGGGTGATACTTCACAGGGCGAACCGGCTCAATTCGTGCTGCAATGCAGCATTGCTCTATCGCTTGGTAAAATATATACTGAGAAGAAGTGCAGAGAGTTAAAATTTTTAGGTAATATGTGTTATAAATACAAAATAATTAAATTAAATAAAACTCTCATCGTTTGCGTTTATACTGCCAATGTCAAAAAGACTGTCAATGTCAAACTTATAATAGTTTGTGATCGTATAAGTTGTAACTTCCTTAGTAGTAGTAGTAGTACGATTCTCCCTTGGGAGGGAAGGTAAAGGGATCTTAGCCCATACAACTGACGTGTTCAGTAATAAATAGATAAATTCTTCATTTTATTTCATCAAAATGTCGACGTAATACATTTTAGATGTTGCTGGAAGTTTTTGGCGACAAATATATTGAGGCAATCTTTATAATAGGATCCGCTGAGGCAGACTAAGCCACTAAAAAAATCTCAACATCACTATTAAATAAGCACTTATTTCAACAATTTCACATAACAGCACAACAGCGTAGATACTTGGGACGCACAACTACGCCAATTTTACATTACAGTATGCACTAGAAATCATTTGCAAATAATTTAAATAAACGCCCAACCCCTCACCACAAAATCCCGCCAAAAACTCCTAACCTCAGATCAAACAGTCGCACAGAGTAGAGATCGTCGCCAAAGAGTTCATGTTACAGGTTTATATTTATATTTTTAGGGTCGAATTTCGACCACCTGGCGACCTCCAGTAAGTTTAAATTTATTTTTTGTTAATTGAGTACCTTGAGGTACCTTATTATACAAATAAAATCAGATGTTTTATGCAATTAAAATGTGATATTATTTTTATAGGTGGCGTTGCGCGCGCTATCACGCGAGCACAGCTCGGGAGGTGCGCTGGGCACATGCAGTGGTAATGACGGCCATTCGGATGGTAATGGCGGCCAACAGTCGAGCACGACCAAGTCGTTACGAGAGATCATCATCGCGGAGCCGTTAAATGGAATCTATTGTGGTTTTTACAATGAAATCAGATCGGACAGTAACATTGTATTAAATCATTACCAGACTGGTAACATCGCTCATAATGCTAACCATTGTAGTACAGAGTGCTCCATTTAGTTCACGTTTCAAAATTAAATTATAATTTGTCACAAAAAAATTAGTCAAGTGTGAGTTCTGTTCACGAACAGCAGGTCCCTATACTATATTTATAAAATAATTTCTGGAATTCTGCAAGATATGGGACACTTATTGTATTTATCCTGTAAACTTTAAACATAAGTCTAAAATCCAAGTTGAACAATTCTAATTTCGAAGACAAAAGGAAGAAAATTCCTATCGAGTTCGAATACCTAATTTTTTTTCCTGTTCTGTTCTCCTGGAAATAATTTGAAATGTCAACTAGTGTAAAATTATGTGGATTACAAAGATGTGTTACTATGTTAAACCAGTTGGAATGTCGCATAGTTTCTGACAATATCGACTGTATAAAATAGACAGACAGACGGATGTCGGATGACAGACGGTCGTTTACGAAATTCTTAATAATCACAAAAAAATTCACGCCGCATTGGAAGTGTTACGATCAAACGAAAGTTTCACTGGGAACCTTGAAAAATAACAACCCTCGACTGCTCTTTGAGTTAATCCAGCCTTCATTATTCTACTATAGCTATCGAAATACATTCCAACTTGAAACTTGGTACCAACACTTATGTATTTTAGATCGCTGATTATTATATTATGAATTCGAAAATTAAAATATTGTATAGGCTCAGGTGTTACTTTGCAGAAATCCATTTCATGTGATGAATTCCTAAAATCTTTAGCTATTTTCCGCTCAAACTCCAAAAACCACCAATCGACACATGTTTCGCCTCTCAACGAAGCATCCTCAGGATATACCAGAGATAGGACTCGGTCAGCTAACCAACACCGAATCTCGGTGCTCCATTACTTACGATTATGTCAAACACCAAAGTATCACGGCGCTTCAGGATTTTTCGTCCCATAACAATATTCGAATTATATTCCACTGTTTAAAGATTACATTAGGAGTACAAGTGACACAGTAATTGTGTCACTCGTCTTAGGTATATTGGAATGACTCAAACTTCCAGCAATGCTCTTAATTAATGTTGTCATCACAAATTATAAATTGAGTCGTGAGAAAACGAAGAGCGCACTGCCAACGATAACTGTACAAATCGACACAAATTATTCAGGCAGTTAGCTAAATGTATTAATAACTTTATTATTTTTTTATTTCTAGACTGTCGATTAACAGACTTCTAGCCAATTGCGAAAATCGTTTTTTTTTAATTGTATCATGTCAACCGCAATTGACAACAATTCAAATCCTATCATAATATCTATCTAATAAAGCGTAGGTCTAACATAGTGTTTAACATCCAAAATAGGAGGACCGCTGCTGCTGGTCGAAGTTATTTCCATCTAAGCTCTCTCTATATTAAACAAAGAATTAATTAAGAGCTCAATATTTCTACATTAACCTCTCGTATATGTAAAAAACTGACATCTAACTGGTGTGGAAGTTGTGTGTTCAGAGAAACCGATAGTGTCACAACATAAGCCACGTTTTATTTTATCTGGCGGTGAAACAGGAAACTGAAACGTTCGACGATGTGACCGGAGGGCGGATGGATTACAACAGTCCTTCTACATCGTCGACTCGGTCCATATATCGTAGTAAAATCGGCACAAGTGCCAACAGACAGCGTTCAATACGTCACATTTGAATTAGCCAATCACAGACAAGTGTGCATAGTTAGCCCTCTACTACGATATCAATTGACGTTTTCAGTATCGTTCTTATATCGCTACATGACATATGTAATATTTATATTATGTATATCACATACTCTAACATGAATTGTACAGTATATTTAGCCATCTAATACTTTATTTACCTACTATAAACACGGGCTGACGGAATTAGTAACTCGTATTAAACTAATTTTCTGATTTTTATGTCAATTAATTTGATCCGGTTTTTACGTGATTCAGTTGCGAACTATTTCCGTTGGAAAAGGCGTCAACAAGTTCGTGGTATTTCGCAGAACAGGACGAGTCTCGCGATGTTATCACAATGTTTGTACTATTAGTGAGCTAATTTATTTGCGGGTAGAAGTGGCGGTCGGTTCATAAGCGACATTTAATTTAAGCGGATTAGGCCCCGCGCCGCCGGCGGTCACACTTAATGCGATTTAAGCCATAGTCAGAATGTGTGAACACAGCGTCGTAAAAAAATATAAAACATAGCATCATTGACGGGCACCGTTACTAATGTCATTATCTAGAAGAAACGCGTTTATTTGCGATATTATTTTCATATAAAATGTCTGACAAATCCGATTCGATTTACAAATCAATTTTATCACGACATATGAAAAAATCGGCCAAGAGCGTGTGGGACATGCATTAACTTAGGTTTTCGTTGCAAGTCGGACAAAGTAAAAGATGGTTTATAATCATTGTATACAATCCGACTAATTGTGAGTGTAACGTAAAACAAAATTTGTCTTGACTTCTTATTAAATAAAAAGAAATGTTTAATATAATACGATTAGTAATGTGAAAAGCTCTCGCATACTTAGGCGAAAATATATGAGCAAAATGATGAGATTTGAGGAAGCTAAAGAAGTGTGTAGGGACCACAACGCTTGGTGCTCCATCCTCTGACTACCCCGTTAGGAATGCAGCGTGAAGATATGTATGTATGTATGTACGATTCGTAATATTTATTTTCGATTTTTCTCATGTTTTTGTGTTTTTTGTAAGCTATGACTTTATTTATTTATTAAACATAAAAAATAAAGGACTGTACAGAGAAAAGAAACATTGCAAATGGTAACAACCTAAGACATTTACAAAAATCTTAAATTGTATTCAATTGAAAGTCATATTCCTTTTATTTAAACGCCAAGTTCTAGATATATTATTGAAAATATCGATATTAATAGTAGGCTGGAAAAGAAACGCATTAGGTACATAAATACATATATTTCAGTGGGTAAGTAAAAAACAGCAAATTGTGAAACACAGATTGTGTTATACGCTCTAACCAAGAAACTATTATGGACGGAGTCTTTCTATCTTATTGAGCGTAGCCACGAGTAAAAAAGCTATATTCAGTATGGCAACCTCGCTCTGCCAGTGTTATTTTTGTCAGCTTATGAGTCGGTTACGACATAATTATTTGCAAATTACTCGTAAATCTTAAGTGTTTTTTCTACTATAATTAAAAAAGTAATAATATGTCATATTCAGCTACGTATCGTTGTACTCTGACCTTTCCTAGTCACGCACATTAGTAAAAATCTAGAAACTTGGTCAAGAAAAAATAATCACCATTAGGACACGCTCTTAGAGTAAATGTTCCGTCTATTGTAATACTCAGTCCGAGGTCATACATTTTTCAATCCATGTCGTAAAGAGTATTCATTCGATATCCACATGGTGACTACAAAAAAAATATTTTAAACTTTCCTTTGGGCCCCCAAATTCAGTCCTCAAAATTCGAATCTCAACTTTACTTTATAATTTACTTATAACTGTTTTTTCTGATGTTTATATCAAAAACTTCTGAGAAAAAAGGTGTGAGGGTAGTTGCATTAAGACTATTTGTATTTAGTGTCGTTTTAAACGTTTCTCTCAAGCGTTGCTCTTTGCCGATGACTCCTTCAACATTTTTAAAATCATCGCGTAGCCACGTGGGGTCCGCCATTATTGGTAACAAAGATTAGCGTATTCTTTTTTTTATCATCTTTACACAAAGCCGCGTGACGCGGCTGCAGCCATTACAACAGCACCGGCTGTATTGAGGAGGGGCCGTGCGGGGTTGAGGGGGTCTGTGGTGGAACAAAGAGCGTATCAGCTGATCTCAATTATAGATAGCGATAGTTTAGACGTACAGCACTGCTGGCCACTGCCCAAGTACACTTGAGCACACAACCTTTAAATTAAAGTTTAATCTGATTAATTCTTACTTAATTATCTACTTAATTCTTCTTATCTTATTTCAACACGACCTTAAACTTATTTATCAACATGTGTTTCGCCTTTGAATCCTCCGAAGAATTCATAAATCAGACTCGGTCAGCTAATTAGTACTGAATCAAAGAATGGATGAGTCAGCTGCACGGCTTTTTGTACCCTCCATGTACGTTATGTAACCATATGTATGTACATAAATATAACATGAACATGCTTACATAGGGGCCAAATACATGTCGATTTAATAAATTAGAGATTTTCGGTCAAAATGTCAAAAGCACTCGCATACCTAGAAGAAAATGTGTGAGAAAAATGATGAGATTTGAGCAAGCGAAAGAAGTATGTGAGGACCGCAAAGCTTGGCGCTCCGTCCTTTCTGACTACCCCATTAGGGATACAGCGTGAAAATATGCATGTATGTAAGTACAAAAATAACTTTGTAAATACGATGCAAATACCTATAAGATTAAATTTGACAGTTACTGAAGTCGGTGCCAAGCCTACGCAACTACTAATACGCATTCTATTGTTGCACATTGATTTAGCACTTACTTCAATAACTATCGAATTTAATTATATAGATATTTGTATTATATTTATAAAGTTATTTTTTAGTAGAGTTTTGATTAGTAAAGGATAGTTATTTCGTACTTTTCAGTGTTTTTTTTCTGAAGTCGGTTTAATTCTTTTATTTTTTTTTTTATTTCTCCTTATTGAGTGACCATGGCCTAAATAAATATCCAGAGCAAGTGTACAATTAACTTCTTTTCTAATTCTGGAACGCAATGACATATAAGATAATCATGAATTTAAATAAATAAAGCTTATAAGCAGTTCGCGTTATTTGGTTTTATTCGGTGTATCTACCAACTCCAAGCTACATTACCAGTTAAATTTAAATGGGACCAATCTGGACGTAAAATATTCTGGAAAAAAAAAATATTTCAATTAATCTGGAAATAAAAAAAGAATTTTCCAAATTGGTTCACAAATGATGGAGTTCTGAGGTAACAAACATAAAAAAAAACAAAACAAAATACAACCGAATTGAGAACCCCCTCCTTTTTTTGAAATTAAAAATAATATATTTCCTCATAGTCACTGTTTGAAAAGTTGTCATTGCTTAGGATGCCCATTGCGCTTTAATGTTTTTAAACTTTCACGACTTGTATACAATGTACATCTTACAATTGTAAATATTCGGGTCTAAATGGTGTTAATGTTTACTTTGTGCTTTATGCCTTTTTTCTCGATGTTTCGAATTGAAATTTTAAATATTTCAGGAAGTATAAACCTTTTTTCAAAGTTAATAAGCTATGATACATGTTTAGTCGTTTTTAATATACAAATTAATTAAAAAGCGGTACATTGCGACTGTACTTGAAACAAAATGAAGTGGAACAGCCATCCTACATTTTTAAGTTCGTGACCCGGAGCACGCCGCCATTTCTTATTTATGTTTAGTCTGCCATTCCGTCGAACGTCCCCGAACTCCGGACACACCAACGGGCTGGCAATAACTGGCGGCGTTAAGGGCACGGATGGAACCGAACAAAAGACATCAACGAGTTCAAGTACTACGTTACTGTATAATGAAAGATTTAACGATCTCTGCGACGCAGCAGTTATGAAACTGAAGCGTATAATAAAAGATTTTATTATACGCTTTAGTTTCGTAACTAGCGCAATATGCTTAAAAAGGCGTACGCAATTTACTCTTCACGTATTAATATATAGATGATACAAAACCCCTTTATACGGGAGTAAAATTAGTGCCTTAACCAAATACTACTGTAAGTCTATTTAATAAAAAATCTAACCTGACACCTTGGTCTCTCAACCAATGCATTGTGGTTTTCATTCGGAGAATGTTATTTCCTTGCAATTTTTATTACAGCTATCCGGTAGGTATGTGAACTAATCTAGCGAGAACGTGGCATTTAAAGTCACAAGTAGCGAGACGAATCTCAAAAAGCATACAATCAGTTTCTGAGCAATAAAACACATCGCTGCGTCAGGCGTGTCCCGGCGGAGATCACGGCGCGGTGCGACACACCGCGATTTGACGCGGTCTTGGATTCGGCCGCAGCTAGGGTTGCCAGATAATATAAAATCAAATCAATTTATTTAAACAAACAGTTACTACTTGATTTTGAACGTCAAATGTATAATCGATTCAAAATAAACGAATACTTACCATCAAACTCAATCACTTTTATTTAATTGAACTTCATCGCATTTAAATTCAAATCAAGTATCGTTACGAAAAGACTTGCATTGATAAGAATGGCGTAGCACTACAGGTCTAATTTTTTCAACGTTACAGCATTTCACAATAAAATCGCATGATATCAAGTTACTAAATGCATCTGTACTGAAGAACGACTACGTTACGAATGCTGCCAATATTGTTGTGAAACTAATGATTTATAAACGCAGTGGCAGCCCTAGCTAAGGCGGTAGTCCTAGCAGACACGCACCGCCGAACAACGACACGGTGACGGCTGTTATCGGTTTGTGACGACCACACGCGACACGCAAAAAAACGGAACTTCTAAACGCTCAGTTCACTAAATTAAATCATCTTTTTCTATAAAAAAAATCGACGAACGGTTTCTATAGACGCAGTAGTAGTTGGTAAATTTATTTGGGAACGCCATTGACATTAACGAAAATTTGGCCAGTTCAGCCAGTTTAGTTGGCAAGTTCGGAGTTTCTAAAACAGTAAATTTCTACTTAATTTCTGGAGAAATAGTGTAAGACTTTCGGGGGCTTAGATTGCTTGATGTGGCTTTTGTTGTTTCAGTTATAAACTATAAGTAGGGCTAAAGCCTACTAATCCATACTATCCATATCCATACTTCCATACTAATATTATAAATGCGAAAGTCTCTCTGTCTGTCTGTCTGTTCCGTTTTCACGGTTAAACCGCCGGACAGATTTTAGATAGATAGTTTGACACAAGGGGGTGAACATAGGCTACTTTATTTTTCAAAAATCTACCCCTAAAGGGGTAAAAAGGGGGATGAAACTTTGTATGGGAAATTTTTAACCGCTGAACCGATTAAGATGTAATTTGGTACAGAATATACCGTTTCTATTAAAAAAAAACAGTTTTCTTTTTTATCAAAAATCTACCCCTAAAGGGGTGAAATGGGGGATGAAACTTTATGGGGGAAATGCTAAACCGCTGAACCAATTAAGACGAAATTTAGTACATAGATAAAACTTTTTCTGTTAAAAAACACACACTTCTTTTTTTTCCAAAAATCTACTCTTAAAAGAGTGAAAAGGGGGATGAAACTTTATAGGGGATACTAATGTTATAAATGCGAGTCTCTGTTTGTCTGCCTGTCTATCTGCTTGGTTTTTACGGCTAAACCGCCGGACCGATTCCGATAAAATTAGACATGGAGATAGTTTGACACCAGGGAATGAACAGAGGCTACTTTATTTTTCAAAAATCTACCCCTAAAGGGGTGAAAAGGGGGATAAAACTTCGTATGGGAAATTTTTAACCGCTGAGCCGATTAAGATGTAATTTGGTACAGAGATACACCTTTTCCATTAAAAAACAGTTTTTTTTTTATTAAAAATCTACCCCTAAAGGGGTGAAAAAAGGGATGAAACTTTATAGGGGAAGTTTATAATGCTAAACCCTAACAATATGGGTATCAAATGAAATAGAATACGCAGGGGAAGGTAGATACATATGTGACGTCACCATAAATCCAATATGGCGAATGTTATGATATTCATTTTCAAATCCAAAATGGCGATTATTACTTCTTTTGGATAAATCGATACGGGTATCAAATTCTAGGTTTCTCGGGGTGCTGATTACGAAAATTATGTTTATTTTCGAATCCAAGATGGCGATTATTATTTTTTTGGTTAAATCGACATAGGTATCATATTCTAGGTTTCTCGGGGTGCTAATTACGAAAATGATGTTCATTTTCAAATCCAAGATGGCGAATATTACTTTTTTTTTGGATAAATCGATATGGGTATCAAATTCTAGGTTTTTCGGGTGCTGATAACGAAAATGACTTTCATTTTCAAATCCAAGATGGCGAATATTACTTTTCTGGATAAATCGATATGGCTGTCAAATTCTAAGTATCTCGGGGTGCCGATTACGAAAAAGACGTTCATTTTGTAATCTAAGATGGTGAATATTATTTTTTTTTGATAGATCTACATGGGTGTCATGTTCTAGGTTTCTCGGAGTATTGTTCAATACCAACAATATGGTTATCAAATGAAATGGAATACGCAGGGGAAAATTCCCGGACATGTGACGTCATCATAAGTTCAATATGGCGGATGTTCCATAATAGGAAATAAGTTTTTCGTTCGACACCAACAATATGGGTATCAAATGAAATGAAATACACAGGGGAACGTTTCTGGACATATGACGTCATCATAAATCCAATATGGCGGATGTTCCCTAATAGGAAATAATTTTTTTGTTCATTACCCACAATATGGGTATCAAATGAAATGGAATACGCAGGAGAAGGTTTTTGTATATGTGACGTCATCATAAATCCAATATGGCGGATGTTCCATAGAAGGAAATAACTTTTTCATTCAAAACTAACAATATGGGTATCGAATGAAATGGAATACGCAGGTTTTTGTATATGTGACGTCATCATAAATCTAATATGGCAGATGTTCCATTATAGAGAATAACTTTTTTTTTAACACCAACAATATGAGTACCTCGGGTAACCTCAGTAACCTAAAGAGGTCAAGGAACATTTTTCCACGCGGACGAAGTCGCGGGTACAGCTAGTATATTATAAATGCGAAAGTTTGAGAGGATGTATGAGTGTTTGTTACTTTTTCACGCAAAAACTACTTAACGAATTTTAATGAAACTTTACAATAATATAGCTCATACATCAGAATAATACATAGGCTATAATTTAAAAAGATATTGTGTGTTTTTGAATTTAGCGCGTATGAAGTCGCGAGCAAAAGTAAATATTCTCTGAAATTTTTTAAAATATAGATCCAGTAGTTTCGGAGAGTTCTTGCCCGAAACTAAACTATTGGATCTAAATTTTCAAAAATTAAAACCGACAATCCTCCACACCTTGATGGAGGAGTGCTCAATTAATACTTATTTAGTTCTTCTATAGTGTCTTCAAAAGTTAGTGAGTGCAGAATATGTAAGTTAATAATTTTTGAGCGTTAATCAGATGTTATTACTCATACAAAACCAAAATCCACTATATTCCTTTTTAATTCAATCTGCCAAAACCTTCTTGAATCTTTTTCTATAAAACGGGTGTTATAAAATGAGGCAATGTTTACATTAAATAATTTTTTAGTGCATGTCTTTATGGTTGGTATCTAATTTATGTCAAAAATTATTTTAGGTATTTCAATATGTCTCGTTTAAGTAAATGATATACTAAATTTTATTTACATACATACATAGATACATATCTTCACGGTGTATCCCCAACGGGGTAGTCAGAGAGATTAGAGCGCCAAGCGTCGCGGTCCTTACATACCTCTTTCACTTCCTCTAATCTCATCATTCTCCTCACACATTTTCGCCTGGGTATGCGATTACTTTTAACATTTCCGTCAGCTAGCACTCTGTGAATCCCATTTACATTATCTTATTTTACCGTAACTTATTTTTACAAGTAATGATCTACCTCTGACGTCACTGTACTGTTTGTCTATTTACATGTGCTGTGTTTCATTCCGATTTTTAACGGATAAAATAACATTGTTCACTGTAATAGAATGCTGCTAATGTATAAGAAGAATAGACGTCAGAAGAGCTGAGAAGAACTAAACAGAGGAGCTGTCACGACCGGAATCATTTACGAGTTTGGATTGGGACTACTTCAGAGGTGATAATGTTAGGAATAGGTGACGATTCTTAGGTAAAGGTATCCTAAGTTTCTTTCTAACTGTTGCACCCAATGTGGTCAATCCCCGATCTTTGAATAATTATAAATAGCCCTATGTAATTCGCAGTTCTACATCTAACAATAGTTATACGTATGCTCGTTCATGTTATATTCTGCGCTGTATACATTGGGCGTATGTTTTGTTGAAGATACATTCCCAAAATCGCGGCATAATAAAGTGATATTCCTATTAAGGTAAATTTCTTCATCCCGCGTGTATTCCCAGATTCCCACGGTCGTCGTCGTCGACCCTATTCATATTTATATTGGTATTCAATAAAATGTCAGATAACGAGCCGTCGTGTCACCGCGATAAACATGTCTCCGCGCACATAATGGCGTGCGTTCGTTTATACGTCAACAATGAGCCCGCGTCCGCGCTATCTGCTTTCTTATAAATAAATATAAATAAAATATGCGTTTATCGTTTGTGATGGTAATGGTAATAGTTTAAGCGGAGGTTATCGGCGAGCATTAGCGTGTAATTTCTCAATCGCAGCTCGGCGCACGCGCAGCCTAAACAAATAGATAATACGGGAGCCACGATATAAAAACACAAAAAAAATATTGTGATGGCGCACTGTTTTTATATGCAAATATTATTTATAATTAATTGTATATTTTCTGTTATCTTCTGCCAAAATTAAAAAAAAATTATCAAGGAGAAAGGAAAAAACTGCTGAATAATAAGTTTGAAGTTTTGCTACATGGCTAAAAGTATATGAATTACTTTCGACAGTATAAAAAATAAAAGGTAAAAATACCTTTTATTTTTATACTGTCGAAAGTAATTCATATATTTTGCGGGTGTTGAGTTTGAGTGGCTTTATTACAAGAAGAAATTTATCAACATTCTTCATTGAACCGTTGTGTGCAGTAATTTATTTATACGAAAACGCTAAGAAAACTGTTACGTAACAATATCGTTAACAGATCTAGAAAAATACTAATAAAAATTGAGATATGCTCAAACCAAGTGTTATGTATTTTAAAGAGAGAAGATATTACATAAATACAATAATAATATTAATTTATATTTTTCAGTACAACGTATTGTTAGATATAATGCGTCCGACTACAAAAACGAAGCGCGTCGCAGCTCCCGGTCTAAACACCTGCTTTGCATATCTGCCGTTGGGGCTAGCGGCGCGGCCTGCGTGGGCGAAGGGCAACTATTCCACTAAATTTAACCTTTATATGAGCCTCTATCTAACTTACAAAAACGATACGATGCCCACCGAGCTGGCGTTGCGACAGCGCTCTGCTATTACTAACTAAATGGAATTAACTTCTCGGTTTCAACGGATTGTTTTCACCTGTATGTTAAATGAAACTAATTGATGTCTTTGTTGGTATGCTTATAAAACAAGTAATGTCTCTTTTGCGTGTCAAATTTTTTTTATCCATATATTTCGGACTGACCACCTGTCACGTTAAGGAACTAAAAATGTACGTATACGAATAAAAACATTCCACTATTTCAAATCAAATTCATGATAATTTTCTGTAACTAACAATAACTATAAAACTATACCGAGGAGAACCATACTAGAAAATATCTTTTATACAATAGCTTATGCAATATGAAAAGGTAAGACAACTGTAGTATTGTAAAAATGACGAAAGGAATGCTTAGATGGTTCGAACACATAGAAAGAATGAGTGATACTTTTATCACTCATTCTTGATCGATCTTTACCGACGAAGAAAATATACAAAGCAAATGTGAATGATAGTAGAAGTCAAGAAAGAGCAAGGCTGACGTAAGAATATTGTATTGTCGGAGTGTTAGCTGACGGAAATAAAAAGTACTCGCATACCTAGGCGAAAGTGTATCATAAGATTTGAGAAGGCGAAATAAGTAGAGACCATAATGCTTGGCGCTTTCCTCTGTAAGCAGTCCGTCAGGAAAACAGCATGAGGATGTGTTACATCTAATGCAGTGAAATTCTAAGTATATTACTCAATTCAACTTTATTCTACTCATAAAGGTCATTTCTGTGACTGGTTGAGACGAAGTCACTCATTTTTTTTTTCTTCATGGCGTGGCTCACAGATTAGCGCATTTGCCAATGTCACGTATTATTGGTATTAGAATCGTTATCGTAAAACTCCCTCCCGTAAAATGATAGTAGGCTTTACTGAAGTTCTATAGGATTTCTTGGAAGAGCGCGAGAACTTCAGCTACACATGTTTATTTAGACCTACTCCATTTTTTCACTTACACAGAACTTTAAAACACAATATATTATCACTTTTGTACTTTAAAACTCCCAAAAATGTAAAATATAGAAAATCTAAATAAAATGACAAGTTCACTTCTCCCGTTCCCGCCAAAAAGTCCAAGTCACTCATTGTAAATGAAAAAAATCTAGTATAACTCTCCGTTACGAGGTTTTAAGGTAAGACCGCACTGTTCGGAATTGCGCTACAGCGGAACGACGCAAGTGCACAAGACGCAGTTCCAACCACAATTGAATTGCAGTGGTGCAATAATACCTAGCTTTGTCTACCGATAATCTCTGACCAAGATGGACGAATGTGACATGGATGTGATCATACGATAATAATTTCATTATTATAATATATGGAAAAAAAAAGGAAAACTCTTGTTTCTGCGATAAACGCGTAATGACACGAATTATGAACAGTGTCGTACATGTTGTCGTACTGTGAACGGAACTACGCGATGCGGCTATTTTTTTTTTTTAATACTCCTGTAGAAATTACTAGTGATCTAGTATCCCCAGCACATGCAGCACGGGCACTCTTAAGCCAAAATATAGGAAAGTGGTTCCCTAGTTATCAGCTCAGGTACACGTTTTCATTTGAGATAGAAATACTTTCAAACAATTAAAGAAAAGAAAAGTGAAGATTTGCGGGGACTATCAGCTCATGTACTGGCAAATTAATGAACTCAGCCAAAATGGCTATACACAATGTGGCGTTGGTTCCAACTTTATTGTACGATAGTGAGGCCTGGATATGCCCGAAATCGAGTAAAAGTAACATAAATGCAGTAGAAATGCGATCTCTTAGAAATATGTGCGGTGTCACCCTTGCGGACAAAATAAGCAATGAAGAAGTATGACAGGGTTGCTCAACAGGTTATTGTAAAAATGAAAAAAGGAATGCTAATATGGTTCAAGCACGTAGAAAAAATGAGTGATGCTAGACTGACGAAGAAAATTTACAGGGCGAAAATTAGTGGTAAAAGAAGACAAGGAAGACCAAGGCTGACTTATGAAGTTCAAATAGCAAGAGTGTTAGCAGACGGAAACGTCAAAAGTACTCGCATACCTAGGCGAAAATGTGTGAGGAGAATGATGAGATTTGAGGAAGCAAAAAGAGTATGTAAGGACCGCGACGCTTAGCGCTCTGTCCTATCTAACTACCCCGTTAGGGACACAGCGTGAAGATATGTATGTATTAAACGCACACTGATTGGAAAAGCATACTACAAAATTAACGATTTCATTGAAGAGAAAACAATAGTTTGGAAATAATCCTCTCTTCACACGCATTTACTGGCATAATGAAAATATTATTTTAAATAACTATTGTAGATTGATGTTGAAAAATTTATACCTGACAGTTTCTTATCGGGTTCTCAGTTTTCAGGTTTTCTATTAGAACCGAACTATAGAAGATGACGTTCAAAAATACCTTGCTCGGGTTTACTTTAATATTGGGATAAAATTGGGTTTACTTTAATAAATTAATTTGACTTTGACTATTTGGTTAATTGGTCAATTTTGCCTCGCAATGCCGTACAGTTGCGCTGTTACCTACGTAGCCACGCCACTTCGCTGCAATGCAGTTCCACTCAGTGCGGTCTTACCTTTAATATTGGATTAAGCTCTATACAATTTGAAACAAGGACAAAGCAAGGAAGAAAAGAAAAAATTACAAGAGTCGCTAACGCAATGATTGTAGGTTCACACGGCGCGCGCGTACGGCCCGGGGCGACTGTTTCTCGACGCCTGCGCCACTTTCCAGACATGCATGCGCAAGCGCAAATTACAGTAACGTAAATTGATGCTATAAATATTGTTATTTACTCGGTGACAAATCGTGGAGTAACTCGTAGTTTCAGAACCCCACACGACGTGCACAAAACGACCTTAAGAACGGTAGTGTCTGTCCGGAACTAATTTTTTAAAAGTAAGAGAAATCGAATTTCTGTGACTATTTCAATTTCAGTCGAAATTGAAACTTCCATTTAAAATATTATAATTCTTTTGTACATTTTAAAAGTTTGTGTTCATTTAAGTTAATTATAGTTAAAAATAGGAATAAATATATTCTGTCATTACGTGGTACAGGGTAAGAGTGATCTACCACCGCAGATTACTTTCTAGAGTAAACTATCATTACCTTATCGTCATCGAAGACAATGCGTTCTATCGGTCGCCGAAATCGAAATTAAACCGAAACCCAATATTGCGTCGCAACTTGCCGAAATCGACATTTAATTGCGATCCAGAATTACAAATTATTAATTTTTTTTTAATTATTCAACCGTTATACATACATAGATACACTCACCTGAAACATTACCCTATTTCTGGGTAAAAGACGTAATTGATAGGTAATCGTTATAGCAGCCTAATGAAACGTGAACGAGTAACAGAAGTGAATTTTAACACTACAGTAACTGGTGATTTTATCATAAGCAGTAGCACAGCCTGAGGGAGTCACCTGCTCCGTACCGGGCTCCGTGCAACTGCCATCGCCTCCAGGCCGCCATAACTACCCTGCACCAGACCAACACGATTGACTAAAACAACCGCTCCGAGTATATTACTGCTTCTGTTTAAACTTACTACTTTAGCAATAGAATAATCTTCGTAATGTATATTACTGAACGTGATAATGATTTGTGCGGTAATGGTAACAAATGTAGGATTTTATTAAAGATATTACAGTGCGTAATGAACGATGTCCCGAGGCTGAGACACTTTATGAAGACATTCCTTACGCTAATGAGGTAATAAAGTTGCTCGTGGGAAGTCCACAGACGACGTGTGCGAGACCGCGCTCGCGTTGACGACACCACCTCATAATAATCCAATTTTTGTAAAGTCGAATTCGAAAATTATTAATTTCAATTGGATTTGCCAAAAAATTTTTAGTGTTTCGGTTAAATAAACAAGATGAATTGTACAGTTTTGATCGGTAGGTATCAAAGCACATTTGGAAAGAATTTAAAATTTAAACTTTCAAATTTTGTTCGATTTCATATTTCATAATTAAACAATTGAAAAAGCTGATTTTGATTAAGTAAGACAACTACAAGGGAAAAACACAAGCTACAATTTTAAAATTCCAGCTGAATTAAGTCGAATGAAATAGCTAGTTTCTAATGATTCTGTTTTAAAATTATAAAGAAATTTATAACATTAAAACAGAATCATTAGAAACTAGTAGTAAGTTACTGTAGTATTGTAGTATTTTATGTGTGCTAGAGCCATGTTGCGTTGCAGCACGAATTGGGCCGGCTCGTCCGGTGAAATACCATCCTCTCATAGAATATCGGCGTGAAATAACGGCATCTATTGCTGTTGTTTCGTTCGGTGAGTGAGAGTGCTAGTGGCCCATCTCTTCCCTCCCCCTTCTTTCCTTAAAGGTCAGCAACGCACCCGTGATCCCCTGACGTTGCGGGTGTCCACGGGCGACGGTGACCACTTTCCATCAAGTAACACGTTTGCTCGTTTGCCCCCTCTTTTATAAAAAAAATCTTATTTGTTATCAAATGAAACGAATTTTCAAACATAACATAACATATCTTCACGCTGTATCCCCAACGGGGTAGTCAGAGAGGACGGAGCGCCAGGAGTCGCGGTCCTTACACACCTCTTTCGCTTCCTCAAATCTCATCATTCTCCTCACACATTTTCGCCTAGGTATGCGAGTGCTTTTGACATTTCCGTCTGCTAACACTCTGGCTATTTGATCTTCATAAGTCAGCCTTGGTCTTCCTTGGGTTCTTTTACAAGAACGAATTTCCATTAAATAAAAATGATTTCTGAATATTTTATGACCTTAAAGATTTAGGAAGCGCTGGTCTAGATAGTTGTCGCGATCGATCAGAGTAGAGGCTCCAGTCGTTCATGCATTGCTAGAGTACCGGGGGACTCTGTAGCTGCCCCCTGAGAGGTGCTTCGGTACGGCGCGAGAAGGTCTCCGGTGCGGTCCGTAAGTACCGGCGAAGACCATCTCACGAGCTTTGATGGGTTCGCTTCGCATAACCCAGTCTCTTCCCCAGGGCGCTGGGTATCTGTTTGCAGATTTCTACTGAATAACAAAAAAAAATGGTTTCATTAAGCCCTTGTACTAAATGGAAAGAATTGGGGGGAGAGGGGGAGAATTAGGGAGAGGAACAGTTTGCTTACTGTTGCAAAATGAGAGTGGAAAATCTGTATGAAAGTAAAAAATGTTCTACCATCGTGCCAACTAGATAATTTAATCAAATGTAATTGTGTTCGATTTACTCATAGCCATGAAGTTTCTCAAGTAGTGTCCTTTTAAATAATCTTTTATGAACTACTAACTAAACCCGGCCACGCCTCGCTGTGGCTCAGTCAGTTTTTGAGTTTTTTGAACACAATACGGAAGCTAAATTTTTAAATATATACACTCTCCTGCTCAGAAGATATATTGTGAACAAATTTCAAGTGAATCCATCGCTTAGTTTTTGAGTTTTGTGGACAGAAACATACGGCTAAATGTTATATATATGTAGACAGTTTTTGAGTCTTTTGAGCACAAACATAAAGCTAAATTTATATATATATATAGATTATAAAACTGTAACGGCAATATTTCTGTACATTGAAGATATTTTTGAAACAAAATGCTCCGAAGGCTACATAAATAGTATGTTCGTATCCTCACGTTCTGTCTCTAACATGGCGGACAGAGAGGACGAAGCGCTAAACATCGCCTCCTACATACTTCTTTCGTATCCACAAATCTCATTCTCCTATTTAGGTTTTACGAGAAATCCGAATATTTTTGTCATTTCTGTCTGTTAACATTTCGTTAATTTGAACCTCGGTCTTCCTTCGCTCACGCTACCATTCATTATCGCTCAGTAGATTTTTTCGTCAATCGCTCATTACCCATAAAATATCCAAGCCATTTATTAATTATATATTTCACTTTGACAGTAAACACTAAATTCAATTTGAATTCAACTTAGAAATTAATATCTGTAGATCACCCGTCCAATAAATGATGGCAAAATTGATATTAACCTTGAGACATAAACGAATACTACGAGGTATTATCTATAAGAGTATTACTGGCATTTAATGTATCGTATAATTACATAGAGCGTTAAGTATAGTCGAGTTCGCTAAACAATATTCACACGCATATCGTCCGGTGTTGCAATGTAGATGCAACGTATGGCCTATGATTGTTTGTCTCGCAACACTAGCATAGATCGCTCCGACAGCGATTTGTTCAAATTATACATCCACTTGACATGTTTTATGTCTGAGTTTGCCAACGCTTTTAATACTGATTTCGTATCCCCATTACGAACGTAATAACTGTACCAAATATTCGAAAATTGGTATAATAGTCTCGTAGCCAAATCCAGCATTCTATTCTGCGACAGCCGTTACACTTAAGAAGATTTATTGCATTCCTGTGTTTGTCCGAGCGAGTCAGATCACAATTTACGTTAGGTAACTATAATAAATAAATTAGACAATCCAATTTAAAACTCTAAATGAAATAGACATTTGGTCGTACATAAACTTGTTAGTGTTATAGTACAATTTTTTTGGCAATGTAAAGGAAATAAGAAGTTTCAATTCATTTTCTATTAATTTTATAATGCCTTGAAAAACATATCACAGAAATAGTTGTTGATTGCTGTAATTTTTAAGACCTTGTTACATTATTCTTAACCCGCGATGGAAAAAGAAATGTTATAAGTTTGGCGTTCGTTGTCTGTCTGCGCATTTGTAACATCATAGCTCTGGAACGTATCTCTCTGATCTTTTTTAAGTTACATTTTCACACAGTTATGAGAATGTTCTTAACTACGAATATGTTTTGTAGAAAGCAATAAAAATTATTGTGTGATGATGATTTCATTCATTTAATTCATTCTGAATTTCAAACCGAGAATTTCGGACCGAGTCTGCGGGTTATTCACAAACGTCGGAGACTCAATTTTCCGTATCCGACAGATTAAGCGATTAACAAATCCAAAAAAATTTTTATAAAAAAATTAAACTGACTTCAAAAAAGAACACTGAAAAGTATGAAATAACTATCTTTTACTAATCAAAACTTAAGTACAAAAATAACTTTATGAATACGATACAAATACCCATATAATTAAATTTGACAGTCACTGAAGTCGGTGTCAAGCCTACTAAACTAATATACTTTCTGTTGTCAAACATTAATTTGGCACCGTCAATAACTGTCAAATTTAATTGTATGGGTATTTGTATCGTATTTATAAAATTATTTTTGTACTTAAGTTTCGATCCGTAAGGGTTATTTCATACTTTTCAGTGTTCTTTTTTGAAGTCGGTTTAATTTTTTTATAAAAAAATTTTATTTTGCCCTTTTGAGTGACCTAGGCCTAAAAAAATATCTAGGGCAGATCTACAATTTGTTTATTTTCTCATTTTGGAGCGCAATGTGTTAACTTCCATTCTATTGAAGAGCATAAACCATGGGATTTCACAATAAAGATGCGAACAGATCGAACATGGGATATTATTGCCCATTGTGGCCATTATCAATATCATCAATATCATATCAATATCAATCAGTTATAAAAGAACAGTGTAAAGGTTGCATCGTAATGACACCTTAGCAGTATTCTTACAATCCGAAGACGACAGCTACCAGTCGTATTCTCTGTCCGCCTCAAGACTGACTCTACTGACTGAATTTATTATATAACAGGCAATTTATATCTTCTCCCTACTACCATTATACCATGTGGGGACAACGATAGTTAACAAATGTCATACAAGAGAATCATCAACATAAATGAATAAAGGTTATAACCAAATCGCGTTATTTGGTGTATCTTCGAAACCAAAGCTTCAATGTGAATGAAATTTCAATAGAACCAATCTGGAAGTATATCCTTTCAAACAAGAAAAGAATTTTCCAACCGGTTCATAAATGACGGAGTTATGAGGTAACAAACATAAAAAAAAACATACAACCGAATTGAGAACCTCTTCCTTTTTTGGAATGGTTGAAAATCGAAATTATGTTTATATTACATATAACATTTTATATAAGATAAATATAATACGATTTCGGATTTGAGAATCGCGTATAGACAAAATAATCGAAAAGTTTCCTGTCGGATACGGAAAGTTGAGTTTCCGACGTTTTTGAATATTCCCGCTGATCTCTGTATTTTCAAGATGCTTCGTTGAGGCGATACGGGAGTCAATTAACAAGTTTAAAGTTTCTAGAGGAAAATATTTAAAGAATATATACAAATTAAGTACTTACATATACTTATAGATTATTTATCGAAAATTTTTTAGTAGATTATATTATACAAGAGGTCACCCGCTGGTCAAAATTCGACAGTAAATATAAATACGAAGTTATAATATGAATTCTTTGGCGACAATCTGTACTCTGATATTCCGCACAAATAATGTAATGTATACCTGGTGCATTATTACGCTTATTATTCATTAATCTCTTCTCTGTGCGACTGTTTAACCCAAGGAGGTTACATATCGTGATCAAAAACTATTATGAATTTGACAGAATACACAAAAAATTTAGTTTTCTGCACTTCTTCTCTATATAAACTGTAACTGAGCCAAATCTCATACTTCTCCGTGCCAGCATTATTCTTAAAAAGGGATCCGAAGTTTTCACTTCACGTATTAATACAATGATGAAATTGTATTAATTTAGATAAGGTGCGTTCTTACTTATTACTCTCTACAATATTCACTACACTGTGGGATTAGCTGAAGGAGATCTCTTACTGAGATAAATTCGCTTTCGTAGTCTCGAACTTGAATAATGCGTAACCTTTGCGCACAATAAAATGTGTAATGTAATATACAAATTAATTTATTTTCGCCTCCGCTGTATTTTTGATTAAGTAATAACAGCTTCAATTTCCAAACAATTACACATATCATGTGACCTATGGCTACCACACAACTCGGGGAGCTCCCAATACCTAACATTTAATCTATAAGACAATTTATAAAATAATCAATCCCTGCCCTGTTTGGCAATGGCTACTTTTTGAATTGAAAAACTCCTTCCTAAGCCTTTTCAGTTAGGGATCGTTCAAGTATTATGTAAGCAGAACTTTAGTAAATTTTAACACACCGGCTTCGCCCTTGTCAGCGTAAGTAAACAAAGCTCTTAACCCCCCTTCTATTCTTAAGTAAACATTAGTATAATCTTTACAAAATCTTTTCTATTTTCTTCATTGTTATTCATGAGCAAGGACGTATCATAATTGACACGAAAAATAAATAAATATTACTGACGTAATAATCGCTATACTGACTCTCCCGTCCCTCATGTCATCAAATACAAGCAAAGCAAAGTCTCCTACGGGCCCCTTTGGTGTTTATGTAATAGTTAGATGATCTCTAATCAATAATGTGTCGAGTTCAATCGATCGATCTCGAGCGATATTCGAGTCTATAAGTAACACACAAACTAACATTGATTTATATGTATATATATATATATCCAGGAACGTCGGCTTAGAAGGAAAATAATTACGCCTAAGTCAATCGAAACACTTATCGCAAGTTTGCAAAGGATGAATCATATTTATAATTTCCGATTACGATTTAGAAATCTGCTAACATCGAAAGGTACATAACATCCGTTACAAATCATCTATTATTTCTTTTGTTATTCCTGTATTCAATACTTCGCTTCGTACACGTATAGCAATAAAACTCTCAAACTTCTCTCGAATCAACAATAAACCTATAAATTATAAGCTCAACTAGCGGTAGCTCCCTATAATTAGATATAGTTAAACTCGCTACCAAACTGGTGGAACGATCGAGAGGGCGTTGTTTGGTGCGCAGGCGCAGCTCCGCTCGATTAATTCGGCTGCCATTACCGCGCATGACTTGCGACCTGCCACCGCACAAGCCTGCCTAAACTACGCCTAGTGATGTGTCGCATCGCCGCTCACAAATGACTACTGAAAATATTCGATCAGATGTCGATATCGCTAATTTTATAGTTATTGGTATAACTTGTAAATAACGTAATTTGTTTAAATATGTTTTAAGTAAATTTTTCATGCTTGTCTGAAAGAAAAAAAAATTATGTTTTAACATAAAAATGCAAATATATATATATATATATATATACGTACATATCCTCACTCTGTATCCCTAACGGGGTAGTCAGAGACAACGGAGCGCCAAGCGTCACGGTTCTTACATACTTCTTTCACTTCCTCAAATCTCATCATTCTCCTTACACATTTTCGCCTAGGTATGCGAGGACTTATATATATATTAGGGTGTACCTTATATGATAAAAAAATTTTTTTTTTTCCAATTTTGAAATGCATACCCCTGTATCTTTTATAAATATGAAACCATACTCAAATATGAAATTTGATCTTTCTTGCATGATTGCAACCCGTGCCGACCGAGCTTCAAATTTTATAAAAAATTGTGTTTAGTCCTATTATTCCAATCGTCTATAAAATTAATAAAAATGAAACAAATGAAGTGAATAAAAGGCAAAATGAAATTATTGTAATATTTATCTTTATTTAAGCACGTAAAATAATAACAATCAGGCAGGGTAACTTTTCTTTATTGTGGTTTTTTTACAGTCCGGATACAAATTTCTATGTTCATTGACACAGCGCAATAGGTATTGTTTTTGTTCTTCTTCAGCCGTGATAAGTCCCTGAAAAACTTGCATTAATTTGACAGCCCTCTCAGCAGTGTCATTTACAACCTTTAATCGACTTATGCTTCTTTTAGCTTCCAGAAAAGCGGCATTATCATCCCAAGAAGACATATATTCCTGAAGAAAACTGTCATCAATCTGCAGTCGAGTTAGAAATTGTTTGCTCTTATCCGATGTAAAATCATCCAGTTTTATCTGAAACAAAAAACGGGTTAATTAACAAAAACAAAACGTAAAATATAAAAAAACACACACAAAAAATAGGTTTAGCACCAAACAACGTTTGGAACATTTGTTCCTTTGATGGGATATAGCGTTTGCGAACATCTTGTCCTTGTTTAAGTTTTTAATCATTTCCATTTTGGTTTGGATATCAACCTCATTATCAAAAAGTGATAAAATGACTGTCTCTTCACACAAGTACCACAGGTGGTGGCTAAACTTGCTTATAACAGCTTTAGAAACTTTATATCAACTTTTTCGTACTCTTTTAACTACAAGAAGTACAAATCTTGGTGAGGTGCTTTAATCGCTACTGAGCATTCAAGCAAAGGCTTTACATACAATATGACCATAAATAGTCAAACATCTTGTAGGTCCTTTTAGTCCTTCACGATCATTCTGACTTGAGATTTGAGCAAACATAGTTTTAAAGAGTAAATCGCTCTTGCTATTCACCATATCTGATGCCCCAGGCCCAGGGGGCCTGATTTTTATTTTCTTCTTGGTATCTCTTCCCAAAAACGCTACGCAAAGTTCAACTAATTCACGATAATCGTCTCTTATAAAAGATTTTTTCAGTTCTGCTTTATAAAACGTTATCAAAGATAATATTTGTCTCAGTAACATGTTCTTTTACACAATCAAGGCATAGTTCAATTTTATTTGAATCGATGTTTTTCCAATTGTCTCTGAACTTCTTGCAGATCGGAATGAATATCTAGGCTGTTTTAGGACCAACTCGTAAACATGATGAGGACAAGCGAACAGTAACAATTATATTTCTAAAGCGTGCTCTAAAAGAGCGCGAGCTCCATTGTAACGGCTTGTAATCGAAGATGTGGTGTCGCAGCACATTATTTGTATCTTGTCATTAAGATCCCAGTCAAAAAGGGCAGTTGAGACGGCTTTTGCTTGATGTTTACCAGAAGAACTCTCTAGTACTGCAACAAACTCTTTGTCTACACCAGCTGAGCAATCTGGTCGACCTGGCTCTCTCTGTTTCTTCAAAAATACTGTGTCTTCCTCTATTGTTATTCTTTCAAAGACATCAGCACGTGCTATATCAAATAAGTTGTCAAGGTCTTTTTCAAAATTATTTTCACGTTTCATAAAAGTGTCCTGGGATTTTTTACATTTTTTTTCAGCTCTCTCCAGTAATGAAATAAATCAACAAGGTACATATCTTCACGATGTATCCATAACGGGGTAATCTGAGAAGACGGAGCGCCAAGCGCCGCGGTACTGACAAACCGCTTTCGCTTCCTCAAATAATTCTCCTCAAATATTTTCGCCTAAGTATGCGAGTGCTTTTGAAATTTTATGTCATCTAACGTTCAGATAAATTTGGTAACATGTAACTATATTAGCTTAACAAAAGGCCTTTAGTTCAGAAATAAAGACAAACACTTTTGTTTATTAACAAAAAGTACATACATATGTTAATATTTACAAATTTAAAACTACACATTATCTTAAATAATAAACTTCCTCAAAGTTGCCGCTTAGAAAGCTGTCATTGCTCAAGGTACCTAGCAGACTGGCAGCATTGCCTCTTTGAATAGCCAAACTGATTCGTTGGCGGAAGAAGCTGCCAGCCCGGCGGTCTCCCGAAGCCTCGACCAGTCTCTTACAAATATCAGAAACCAGTCGATGGGCTTCGGGGCCCCAGGGACCCAAAGTTTCGACTGCAAAGGGCGTAAATATGAAACTCTCAGAGAGAGTCGCATACTTACGCCGCTTCAAGTTCTCGGCAGTGCTGGCCGCGGCACCTGCTGACTTGGAAGTCGCCGGCACATGGGAAACAGCAAGTGTATCGACACAAGTGGCATCCCACACCAGCGATCTTCCAAGTTTCCAAGGAATGAGCGTCAAACTATCCGGTCTCCTGCCGTCGCTGCGCACAATACCTACAGGCTCTAAGACTGCAGGAACGCCAGCGGCGACAAGAGCCCGCCGAATGACGTCATTCAAGGCAGCATGTCGTGACATGCGGCCCGCACTACGTAAACAGGATAAACCGTGGTGACCTAGTACATCGAAGAGATCACCACAGCGGCAACGGTGAAGAAGGTTAGTCCTGGCCCCCAGACGAGGGGATACTATGAGAGAAAGCGTGGTATTGTCGATTAAGGTTCCTAAGTTTTTTGAAGGTATTACCTTCAACCAGTGTCCTGACTCCTTCTCAGAAACAGCTAGGAGGCGAGACCGATCTTTTTCGGTACTACAAGAATCTAAAAGTTGTAAATGAACATTTTTGCATAGAGGCTCATCCCAGTGTTTTTGAGAAAAGGTCGAGGTAGGCAGGTTAGTACTCGGACAAACACTTAACCAAGCATTTCGAGCATCAGTCAAGCACGGCACCTCAACCGATCCTAAGGAAGGGCGAATAACAGATAGGAAAAGGTTTTCCGTGCTGTAGGCTGACGAAAGAAAAGCTGGCAGTGACACACTCGAGATTTTGCGTATGCCCAGGCCTCCATAACAGATGGGAAGCGAGGCTTGATTCCAGACCCTGTCATCAACAAAGGAGCAATTTAATATTTTAGATAATGTATTTTTTAGAATATTGTCTACAGATTTTAAAAGCGTTTGAAATTTAAAAAGCTGAGAACAGCGAAGAGCATATGTAAGTTTTGGAACAAAAAGGCAAAAGCGGACAATGAGGAGAGCCATGTGGGAATTAATTTTGAAAAGTTTGTCTGAAGACTGGCTAAATTTTTGTATTTGATCATTGATAAAGCAGGGTATGGAGTCATCTAAGACGGGAGCACCTAGGAGGTACAGCGATTCTTTTGACAAGACTTTAATACCTGGTGCCAGATTGTTAAATTTATTAATTATTTCATTTTTTGTAATAGTTGGAACAGAATCGGAAACAAAGAGTTCACATTTAGAAAATTTAATTCTAAGCCAATATCTTTAAACCTTTGAATGAGGGTTTTAAGGTCTTCTAAAACAGTAATTGCTTTACCTCCTATTGTTCCGTCGTCAAGGTACCAAATATTAAACTTGGAATTTAAATTACAAATCGCAGGATGGATAGCCAGACTAAAAATAGCTGGTCTGAGAGGATCACCTTGTTGACAGCCAACTTCGGAATGTAATAAATTATCTTTATATATTAATTTTGAAGGACTGCTGTAAGATTGCCAGAGGTAGGGATATATGTCCGGAACATGCTGTTTTATCTGTGTCAACAAGGTGGATCTATCAACAGAATTAAATGCATTTTTTACGTCTACTTTGAGGAGTACCTCACCTCCATCATGTGTCAAGAAAGCACGCGCCGCATGCACTGCCGCTTCACATCCTCTCTTTGAGCCAAAACCTACTTGTGTAGGACAAAAATAGTTTGATACGGTAGAGAGAATGTGACGGCAACAAATTTTGGAGGCAATGCGCCGTATAGTTGCACCTACGGCAATTGGCCTAACGCCACCGTCTTTTTTTTTCAGGGCACATAAATTGGCACCATACAGGATGTCGGTTATCTCCGGGGGCACCTTACCAGCCAGCATAACATTTATTAGTGCTGTTAAACTAGATAAGAGTGTCTTACCGGTATCACCGACAGAGCCTGTAATCAGATCTTTATAATGTTGTGGCGTTAAGCCATCGAGACCTCCCGCGGAACCGCTTTTAAAAGAATTTATTGCGGCAAGCACATCTTCCTCCGTAGCTCGAGTCGACACATCATTTGGATGTGGGGGATCTGGCAGACAACAAGCCACAGAGGAAGAGGGATGCTTTGATCTGAGAGCAAAAAGAGTCTCGGCCGTATTCGGTGCCAAAACATCGCTGGAAAATAGCAAGTGAGCGGCACCTCTTAGATCGCCGTCGCTAATTTTTGTTTCTATTTTTGGAATACTGTCAGAATTGAAAGATTTATAAATGGGCCGAACATGAATGCTCGGAACTGAAGAGTTAGAGCACTTATGTTTAATTTTTTGTGTTAAGGAAATTTTGTCTTTATCGTTTTGTTTCAAACATAATGTTCTATAACCGAAAATGAGCAGTTCTTCCCAATCGCATTTGTCATTTCGGTTTAATATTCTTTGTATTATTAAATTAAGAGATTTGGCAACGCTGATGCGTGCGCCACGTGGAATACGCTTTATTAAGCATCCTTTTGTTTATTATATAGATATAGTCTCAAAAATGTATTTATATATCTCAAATTCATGACAACACATACATTAGTGCCTATAAAGAGTATAATGGAACGAAATAGTGTGAGCAACACTAATTCATTGACATCAATATTATAATGATATTTAGAAACTCTCAGTGTACCTTTCCTTATTAGCTAGTGAATACTTTCATTCCGTGTGACATTTTTAAAACAAGTATTAATTTTTCTTTCCAAAAACTCAAGCTACCTTAATACCGAATGTCATTAAAATATGTTCAGTAATTTAATCATAAAGGCGCAACATACGGATAGAGTCACTTCGCATTTATGATATTAGCATTAATTTTTAGAATCGTCACGTCACATTATTTACTTAAAATGCAACATTTCCATTGTCTTCAAATCACTTACAGTTGAAAAAAACTAAATCATACTAAAATAAAATTAAACCGTCACGCTAACTTGACTCACAACCACGACCCATCACTATTATCTGGAGGCACAAAAACGAGTGCGGCCCGCCTCCGAAAATTTACTCATTTAACGCCTCTAATCCCAATTTAATTCGAAGATTACGTGTTTCCCTGCACAGCAGTAACAAAAACGCTGTGTAACACGAATTTAGTCTCAATGATAATGCGTTAAGGGCGGGTGAGGCTGCACAGATACTAGACACCACCAATCGGTCAGTAACTCCGGTCAGCACACAGCGTGGATGCGGTCACAATCTACTAACTGATGTTAATAGGCCAATGTGCTTGAGGGTGCTTCTTGTGAACAGGTGGAGTTCGCATTGTCGGCCATTGGTGATGATGACGTTACAACGTACATTTCATACTCAATCTATGCTATGGCTGTGTAGTTAACATACATACCACCCTCTCACAGAATATCGGAGTGAAGTAACAGCATTTATTGCTGTTGTGTTTCGTTCAGTGAGTGAGAGTGGCGATGACCAATCTTCCCCCTCCCTCTCCTTTCCCTCTTTATCTAAAGGCCGTGTTTCCCCGGATCCGAATGATCCATTGGAGCCACCGCGTTGCTCTGATCGACCACGATCCAAAGACTCTCTTTGGTTCTAAGGCTTTTTTTTTGGCTATGCATGAAAAATCTGCACACATACCAGCCAACCTCCTGAAGGAAATACTGGGTTATATGGTGGGTATACACACACAAAAGCTCCTTTTGTGGTCGTTTCTGACGCATTATCTAAGGGCTTCAGAATCTTTTTCTTGACACACCGGAGACCCTCTAGCATTGCGCCCAAGCCACCTCAGGGGAGAGATAGTTATAGAACCCCTGCACAGACTCCTGACCTAAATTAATGAACGCTTTTTATAGCTGTAGCTGGTAACATTGTTCAAAATATTTTCTGAAAAAGCTAGCAATGGAAAATTACCGCCATAGTTAATCATTAAATAAAGTTTGCAATTGTAATTAGAGTCCGGCTCTCAGCCGGTGGTCCCAGCGCAGTACTCGCCGGTGATGGATGCGCGTGCGCGTAATTGACAGCGACAGCGCGTACGCCGCTATACATCAATCAAGCGAGCCGCAACGACGGAACCCACGAAATACCCGCGGAGACGCGACCGCCGCCGCGTGATTCAGTGTGACGGCCTCGCTGCACGCTTGTCTCCACAATTGCGCTGGCAAAAACCTAATAACTCTTACAAGACCAGGCGGTACTTCGAGGAAATTGTTTTACATCCTTGTTTATATTGTACAGGTGCTAAAGTCAAGGCAAAGGTATATTGTTTAATTACGAAACAATTTAAATTCAACACTGGTATGTTTTATAAATCAAAATTAATCGGATGACTAGTGAAATACGTATTCTTATTTATGTAAGTAATGGAGCTTAAAATATTTCTGTTTATACACATATTAAGAAAGAAAGAAGGAAAAAGTCAGTCGAGAAATACACGAGGTAGTGAAAGCACGTCTTTTCATTATATCTCAATATATCCCACCTTTCCATCCATGTTGACATTCTAGAAGAACGAATAGGTTTCGTTATACTGATAATATGATTCCTTAGCTGGAAGATTTAATCAGATAAGTTTAGTTGCATTTTTCTATTTCGTTCATTGTATTTCTACACATTGGCAAAATTAAATAACCGACATTTTGATTGGTGGTAAGTGCATTTAACTTCCAAGCCGAATGCCCCGGGTTCTAAATTGTCTTGCAATCCGAGTGTTACTAGTGTTCCTTCAGTTCGTGATACAATACAAAGATGCAGTGTCTGGAGTATTTGGAAAAAGTGATGGTGAATATAATATCTGTTACTAACCTGTGAGTTACCTCAAAAGTAGACATCTACCAAAAAAGTTGATAAATATGTCCCTAGATGATCAATATAATTAGTATCCACAGGTAATGCGCTGTAATAGACACCACATAATGAACTGTTATGTAGGTACAGTAACATTTAGACTGTAAGAGAATTTAAAAAAAAACATTTGCATATTCACGTGATTTATTGAAATTCAAAATCAAATTTGTCACCTCTGATCAAGATTCGAACACAAAATCTTCGATTTGTAGGTAGGTGGATGAAAATTTGTACCGCCCATCGCATTCAAATTTTTCTAATCTGTATCGATTGTTCGAGTTTCGAAGAAATACATCTATCGAAAAAAATATTTTGACATCACAACGACATATTTGTATCATGATGCGATATTTCACTTATTAATTTGTCTAGACAGCACGCAAACCATCCATAAATATTAAACCATAAATATCGAACACTATAATATATTGACCATCAGATAAGTGCAATCCCTTGCCTCCCGTATTATGCTCGTATATTTCTGTAGACGTTGCGCGGGCGCACTGCCAGCCCCAGCGGGACACCGCCATCTCTTATTAACTCTGTATCTTCGTTAATACTGGAAACGATGAAAAAACAATAATGAAATACTTTATGTATTCTAATACTGTGAACTAATCCGAATCAATAATATTTCAAGATCAATAATATTACATATTCCTGAATTTGAAAGTTTAACAGACCCAGCACAGAAACCTAGAGAGATTTTTACTAAATTAAGCTTAAAAGATTCTTAAAAACTATAGCTTTCAAACAAACGAACCGCATGAACCGTGAATCGGTTACGTTACCACACACAGTTAGACAACGACGTAACTTCATCTAAACTGACTAACTAATTCAAAATAGACCTCCTGGTCTATGCAAAAGTGCGCGCGCTAGCTTACGAAAAATACGAAGAAGTACTTATTTTCGTTTATTTTAAAAACTATAATAAGTTTTATAAATCCAACTGTCATTTTGAAAAATATGTTTAGATTAAAACTATACAGAAAATTAAGAAACATAAATCTGTCTGTAAAAGAGGTTTCTTTGATATTTTTTTTGTGTTACAAAAGTTAACCAATCGTGTATCGCAACTTTCGAGATAAAAATAATGAAATGAAGAATCAGCTTACAGCCTTTCATACGTTTTGTAGTCACTTAGAAAAATTGAGATCCCAGCCGTCAAAATTTTGCAATGCGGCGCCTTAAAGTTTAAACTATGGTGAATGGAAAAAATAGACAAAGCAAAAATATGGATGTTGTAACATTTTAGGAACAAGAACGAGGGTAGAATGGATTTCCTGTGTGTTGTGGGGCTGCATAAAAGCCTGACTTTGGTCTTGTAAGAGTTCAGTTATTGAGAAGCCGTCGAATAGTCAAGTACATAATAGTTGTGTTGAAGAATTGTAGTGTGTTCATAGCGATCAGTGTTTCTGTTACATTTCATATTTAACAGTAGGTAAAGGAAACAATAGGCCTCCGACTACAGAAAAACACTTTCTCGAGTTACTTTTCGGAATTGGAATCGGATTCGCAAACGTGTCTACAGTACAATTATGCAATATATAGTAATGCCTTATATTGATTTACACTCTTTCCAGCTGGTATACTACAGTTCAAACGTTTCAGACATTTCTATAGCTACCTGTTTTGATAGACTTGTAGATTTTCTTATAACTCGCGACGTTAATACATCGCTAGTGCTAATTCTAATGTATGGCCTTTACAAACAGCCTACTTCTATTCTCCGCGACATTTCAATGTAAAGGCGCGAGAAATGCATAAATCTAAGCGTCCTGCCGTCCTTTCAACACGCGTTGAATATAAGCAAGAGTGATGGCGGTTTCAGCGGACGTCATGTGGAGATTGGAAACATTCACGCAGATTTATATTACCAATGGAGCTTTGGAGAGATTTGCAGCAAAACTTAATGCATAATTAATTAGCGACTGAATATTTTGACAGGGTTAGGAGGAATAGTCACGTAAAGTGAGTTGTGGCCGTGACGAGTACTGACCCAGAGTCTTATGACTTTTTTATTTTATGACGGGACGGAAACGACCAAGCGAGTCACCTGATGGAAAGTGATTACCGCCGCCCATGGACACCCGCAACATCTGGATCATCACGGGTGCGTTGCCGGCCTTTAAGGGAGAGAGACGCATCAAACGAATGCTGTTATTTCACGCCGATATTCTGTGATAGAGTGATATTTCACCGGGCGAGCCGGCCCAATTCGTGCTGCAATGCAGCATGGCTCACGATGCATGCTTTGACCCGACTACGGCGAAGCAAAAAGAATGGTTTTAGCAGCGTATGTGTGTATACGGATGTATGTATAATGTATATCTAGTCGGAAGCCTAGATATATTTTCCCTTACAGACGGTTATGAACTCAAAAAAATTTCAGCTATTTCGTCTGCTGATATATTTTAAAAAATAAATGTTTAATAGTTTTTAACCAGAGCGATCAAACTGAAAACACACTGTTCTTCCTCTTGCGGTGCCAGGTCCATACACGTCGTTGATATTGTGTGCTGTCTACGGTGATGTTGATTTGGTACCATGACGGAACTCATGTTCGAAAATTACGCGCAATTTCTATTTTTCCATAATCACGGAACAGCGACATCAAAGAAAAATTAAACTTCGGTTCAACAAATGAACAACTCATTTTCATCATGATGAAATGTCATAGCTACTACATAATGAAATAAATTAGAATTTTGAATTCCAAGTAGAATCAAAGATATCAATCGTCCCTAATATTAACCAGTATTAAAAATCGTCAACTTCGTAGGTAAGGACCTAATATAATATATACTTTCAACCGCAATGATTTACATGTTATATGTGAGTGATGATCAAACAAGTTGTAGGTATTAACCCTACAAATGACTTATTGCAAAACTATAATACATGTAATTAAGAAACAGTTAATCGTCTATGCGAAGATATTGTGTATCTGAATCGTTCAAATATTTCAAAATAACACGTTAACAAGCACAAAACATTTCAATATCAATGATATCTGCGGACAGAGCCGATGGTATCGCCGCAGCGGCCGCGCCGCGCCGCCTGCCCGGTAGCGGGCTGAGATCGTATCGCCGCTCATTGTGCTAATGTCAAATAATTTCACAACATGTCTCACTTGTAAAAATAATAAGAGCACGTCTGTCCGTGTACTCGTTTACGATTTTTTGTTCTTATAATAAAAGACGACATCAAATAAATGTTTGTTTTTCATGTGTGAATGAATTTAAGATTTAAGGTATAGCGATACCTGCACCGGTAGTTACTAAGAAGACGATTATTGGGGTCGAACACTGTTCATTTACTAATTTTTCTCGTAGTAACTAACTTTAACCATTGCGCTGCAATTTTGTTGTGGTGATGCAAGTATACATTCCTATGAATATCGCTAGGTCAACAATATTGCATGTGTGCGTCCTACAAAGGATTAGATTTAAGGATTCAAATAGGAAGCTAGAAATATTATTCTTGGGGTGTCGTGTTAGATTAATATCATAAACGCAGCAGAAATGCGATCTCTCAGAAATATGTGCGGCATCACTCTTGCGGGCAGGATAAGCAATGAAGAGATACTCAGTATGACAGGGTTGCATGACAGTGTTATTGTATAAATGAAGAAAGGAAAGTGAGAGGTAAAAGAAGCCAAGGAAGACCAAGGCTGACCTATGAAGAGCAAATTGCCAGAGTGTTAGCAGACGAAATTGTAAAAATCACTCGCATACCTAGGCGAAAATGTGTGAGGAGAATGATGAGATTTGAGGAAGCGCAAGACGTATGTAAGGACCGCGACGCTTGGCGCTCCGTCCTCTCTGCCTACCACGTTGGGGATACAGTGTTTATTGTTCAATTGTATGTATGTATGTACGTATGTCGTATAAGATTATCACATGTAGGTAGGATATCAACTGAAACTTCTGTGTACTTACTTTTATTTTAATACTTTTGGAAATACTCAAAAATAGACATTAATAGTAAAGTATACAGTAAGGAAAAATTAATCGCTTATGTACGTGTTTTTTTAAATTAAATAAATCTCTTCATCCAGTTTTGTTTCACGATTGGCAGAATATTTTTTCACAAAAAAAACTCGACGGTATGGAATAGTAATTTAGCAAGCCAGGTTATTGACTTTTTTTAATCGCAATTGAAGCAGTTTATAGAAAGGAATACGAAAAAGAACTTATAAATTACATTCATACTTATTTACCACACAATCGCCGCATCGATATCATTCAATAATAAATTCTGGACTTTATACGTGTCAGAGACTTTTCCTGTTTACCCTACCAAATATCGCGCATTGTGCACCGAGATGGTATCGCGTTGCGCGGGCGCAGTGTCGCTACACCGCTGCATATCGTGCGATCTAGCAATCTAGCGATCTACAGCGGGAGTAGACGCACCTCTTTGGGAACTGAGAAAGTAGGCACTGCTTTGAGGCATAGTTCAGATAACAATTGAATACGTGCTTTTAGACCGCGTGACTGCGGGTGGCTTGCACCAACTATTTAAACTCTCTTTAAGGAACTGACATTTCATTGACACCAACTACTAAATAGTTGATGCAAGCGAGATGTCAAACCTTTAAATCGAGTTTAAATAAATAATTGGTGGAAGCCACTCTAAGTTTAAAAATCGCGCTCCTGAATTAGAAAGAAGTTAATTGTAGACCTGCCTAGATATTTATCCTTTATAATAGTTATCTAGATATTTAGCAAAGGTCACTAAAAAGAGAGAAATAAAAAAATTTAAGAAAACATATTAAGCCGACTTCAAAAAAAAAACACTGAAAAGTACAAAATAACTATCCTTTACTAATCAAAACTCAAGTACGAAATTAACTTTATAAATACGATACAAATACCTATACAATTAAATTTGAGAGTTACTGAAGTCGGCTCCAAGCCTACCAAACTAATAGACTTTCTGTTGTTTATTTTTTATTTATTTATTTTATTGTTCAAAATAGTTACATGAATACAATATTGTTAATGTGTCTAGTCCCGTTCGCTAAACCCTCTAAACAGTTGCACAGTTATTTGGCACCGACTTCAATAACTGTCGAATTTTATTATATAGGTATTTAATAAAAAATTGTTACAGGGTAGCTATTTTGTACTTTTCAGTGATTCTCTTTTTGAAATCGGTTTAACTTTTTTCTTAACTTTTTTTTATTTCTTCCTTTTGAGTGACCTTAGCTTAAATCAATATCTAGGGTAGGTCTGTATTTAACTTCTTTTCTAATTCTGGAGCGCAATGACATACGATATAGTCATAAATATAAATAAAGTTTATAATCTCTTGCGTTATTTGGAATAAATATTTGGTTAAGTATGCACAGCAAACAGTAATGTTAACTATGAGGTTAACATGGATGACCCGTGTGGTTTACATGCGCGCCGTTCCTGCCGTGTGAACTAGACCTAAATTTAAAAGCTATGTCAACACCTCGTGACACTGACAGCGGCACAATAAATACATCACTTTCTATACAGTGACGGAAATGTTGCTGGTTCGTTACCAGAATGGTGTCTCGCTTCTATCTGGTCTAGAATAAGAAACTCAGTCTAGTTTTCGCGTCACCAAAATATCCGAAGGATATGTAATAGGAGCTTCTGGAAAAATTCTGAGAGTTATTGGGATTGTACATTTAATATTGGTAACGAAATAACCTATTTTATTTCTTGGAAAAAATAAGAATGTTTGGATTATACAGCGTGTTTTTTTATTCGAATCAAAAAACATAACAAGGAAATGAAATCTTACGTAATAAAATAAAAATCTAAGTTTAAAAAGTAAAACTTATTGTACAATCGTTACATATGTATTAATCACATTTATTGTCGATAGGATATGCTCGAAATCGAATGAAAATAAAATTGCAGTGGAATTGCGATCTTTTAGTAATATGTACATATATACATACATATCTACACGCCGTATCCATAACAGGATAGTAATATGTAATAAAATAATTATTAATTTTTTTAGTAAGAGTTCTATGTGAACCAGTCTCGTCAGAGAGGTTAGGTACCTCGTGAAGGTTTTTTCACGCTGCAAGTTTCATTATAATTTTTTTTTATAAAAAAGATGGCAAACGACCAACTGAGTGACACTTGATGGAAAATGATCATCGCCGCCCATGGACACCCGCAACGTCTGAGGAATCACGTCTGAGGAAAGGAGGGGGAGGGGCGAGATGGGCTATCGCAACAGCAATAGATGCTGTTATTTCACGCCGTTATTCTGTGAGAGGGTGGTATTTCACCGGGCGAGCCAGCCCAATTCATGCTGTAATGCAGCATGGCTCTTCCACACGTAAATTTACACACGTAACACACGTAATTTATATTTTTCCTATAATTTTTAGGCAAAATTTTGTATTCTCTGATTTTTTTTAGATATGTAGTTATGATTATGAGTGTTGGTATTTTTGAATATCCGTTTTTAAAAATGAGTCAATAAATTTTACAAGCTGGCGAAAGGGAATCTTTTCATTTTATCTCTACATTCTACATTTCCACCCACGTCGTTATCCTAGAAGAACGGAAAGCTTATCAAAAATCTGGTTTGCTTACATCGATTTATTCATTGTTAAAAACAAATTCTTAAATATCAACTGCCAAAATCGCAAATAAATTATTGTTAAGTAGCAACATCCTCAACTAATAATGTTGCCATCTATTAATGATTACAATTGTACCATTTACTCACACATATTGACGATAGCTAATAGACGTAAGGTTGAAAGTCTTCAATTTCAAATAGTTACTATTCGTTCGATCGTAATTTCAGACCTGTATTTATTCCCGTGTGGAGTCACAGTGACAACACCGCTTCTGCGCTGCCTCCACCCTATTTGGTCGGTGTTAGCCTGGTATCAGCCTCGATCGCCGTAAATCGTTGTAACGGTGCGCTTGCGCAATCACTAGTCGCTCCGTGCCGCGAATTGTCCATTTTATTGAACACACAAGATATACTGTGGTGCCAGTATTTGTTTTATGGAGTGCTTTATTTTGAGACGAAGCTCATTAGGACAATAACGGCACTAGAAACGACTACAGTGATTTCTCCATTATGAATAGAACTGTCGAGATATACAGTGTCCTATCTCATCATTTATACTCATTGTAAGTCATACTTAGTACTAAAAAAATGAAAAATAACGGCTTAGAACGTGTCGAACGCATATTAATTTAGATTTTAGTAGCAATTTCAGTATATGAAGGGTATAAAAACCGTGCAGCTGATTCTTATTTGATTAGGTGCTAGTTTGCTGACCGAGTCTGATCTTTGAAATCTCCTGAGGACGTTTAGTTAAGAGCCGAAACACGAGTCGATTGCTAACTGTAAGATTTGAGCGAAATATAAAAATTATAAGAATTCATCACATCAAATCCATTTTCGCAAAGTAACCGGAACTAATGCAATACAAAGCTTCTGAATTCAGTGGTTTGGTTTGATTTCCCAGACTAGTTGCCTATGTTTCGGTCGCAACTGTGCATCCCGATTTAATGAGTCACTCACAAGTAAGCTGCATAGATAGACTTCGACTACATTATTTAATGACGTTTTCATTATCGTTTATATTTTTATTCGGAAATTAGTTCTACGTTTGGCCACTAACTCACTTGTTGCTAAGCGACGATGTGCCCGAAGATGGAGCACGTCAATCTAGGAAAAATCTATTCACTCTAGCCCTGAAGAAGTCTGGATTATAGTTCTCAGAAAACACAGAAGACGGCAGGAAATTCCATTCTTGGGCAGCTCGTATTATAAATGTGGAGCCAAAGCGATGCGTACTGACTGCATGATATTAAGTATTTTTAATTAAATTCTGCCATAATTTGAAACTTATTAATCGCCACGCGTTTTGCGTTTTGACGAAACATGCTCAGAAAAGTTTAACTTGACCAAACGTAGAATTTATTAGAGTGGATCGCTAATGAACTCTTTTGTAATTTCTAATTCCCCATGTACTGTAACCTAGTTAAGTTTCGTAAAATCATGTAGGATGGTGCATTGGTTAATTGTAGAGCGTAGTTAGTGACACAAGCGCTGACATTAAACACGAAACGGTGCTGTCAAAGGCACGGTAGATTTTATTTACATATAAATACACAAATTACGGAGAGCTGGTATACCAGAGGCCTAAATAAAATAACTATATAATACAATACAATACACTTTACAATACTACGAATATACAGATACAAAAGGGATTATCCATATGGGAAGCGTTAAGGTTGCAATTATGAATAAGAATTATAGAAGTTTATATAAAAAAGTAAAAGCAATTAAGAAGGTTTAAAATACCTAGGTTCTCTTTTCGAACCGAACTAAAGTAGATTTGACGTTCAAATCTTGCATTTGGGTTTACTTGAATACATTGATTTGACTTTGACTTTATTATATATTTCTGTTGTTGCTCATTTATGGTTCACATCACCAATTTACGTATCTGCTAAATTTAAAATGACGGTATCAATCAACGGTGATATACGGACAGATACGTAACAAAACTATAACGACTCTGATTTTGGTATCTTAAGTATGGAACCCTTAAAATCTGACTACAAAGTTAACAAAAAATGTTGACGAAAAGTGTTGTACCTATTGCAACGTCAACAAAAAAATACCAATAAATATCACCCTGTAATACTTCAAATTATACCATGAAATCCTTCACGAAAAAAATTATCTAACATAATGCATTTCTGATAATTTTTCTCCCACAACTTATTTTCATGTCTGTCATGTCAATTTTTTTCTGATATTTTCTACGATTTCTTGTACAACAATTTATAGATGATTTTTCGAAAAAATAGTACAAATAGAACACATTTACATATCTCCGAATTCATTATTAAAACTATCATTTAATACCCCACACAATCACCCGAAAAAAATATTCTTTAACTTCATACTTCGAACTTTCGAAGTACACATTATGTGTTTGAGCCACAATTTACTATTCCTCAGATATTTATATCGAATAACAGATAGATGGATACCGAGGCGACTCCATAAGTGTAATTTTTTTAAATTTTGGAACGAAGCAGTAAAAATACCTTCCGCCATACTTATCAGAAATGTTGTTCGCTATAAATCGTTTGAAATGGTAATAAATTGCGAAATTACGACTGATGCTCGCCCATAATAACTGTAATAACTAGATCGCGGCCACACCGCTTATTACGTTTCTGTGACCGCTTTCTATGTAATAATTACAATATTTAGTTGCGAAAGACGGCCGCCGTGTATATAGAACTATGATACTTCTTGTGGGAATTAAAAACGCCATTACAATTTAATGGCGAATGAACTGTCAACATGACGATTAATGTTATTAATACGCGCTCATAACTGGCTTACAGCGCTCGCTAAATTTGCTGATAAAATTTATGACAGACTTTTGGGCACTTCGTCATATCGATAACGGTGATTTTGACATATTACCATGATCTCACCTATGTGAGTAAACCGCGATATTAGATATTGAGCACATTATTCATTGAAACTTTTTTTACTTCCGTCGAGATTTAAAGAAGCAATCTTTGGAGAATAAATCGATTTTTTTTTCAAATTCATCCCAAGAACAATGATTAATATGTCGCAAACAATGGTACCAACTAAACGCTCCGAACTTAATACTAATATTGTATAGTGAGTGGCACATATGTTACAATGAATTGTGGAGAGCCACTAACAGTACATCAAGAACAGAAAGTGAGCCAAGTAGTGAAGACGGGCGAATGTGAAGGATTCATTTCAACCTACAAAAAGTAAAAAAATAATATGGACCTCATAGCCCTTTAAATTTGTGATAAGTTTCAATATAAATAGTAGCAGTAATATATCCAAGCGTCATCACGTCGGGGGACCGCTAAGTTTACTTGTATTTAAATTTCATACATACTTTATCATTTTTAGTTGTATCCTCTTTTTATTACTTTATTTACTTAGAGCTATTCTACAAACGGCTGAAGCAATTTTGATAAAACATATCTAAGAACCACCGCTATAAAACCTGCTTTCAAACAAAAAAAAACGAATCATAATCGGTCTATTCGTTTAGGAACTACGATGCCACAGACAGACACACAGACACGTCAAACTTATAACACCCCTTCTTTTGCGTCGGGAGTTATAAAATGGATTTTTTGAATAATTCGAATGAAATAATAATTTCAATGAAAGTTATCATCACTCGAATAAAGAATCAAACATTTTATACACCGTATTCGAAAAATTCGAATGAAACTAATCATTCAAATAAAGAATCAAATGTTTTATGTACCGTATTAAAAAGATTCGAATAAAAGTAATCATTCAGATGAAAATTATCATCATTCGAATAAAGAATCAAATGTTTTCAAGGCCTTCTATTCGAGTAAAGATATACATTCGAAAAAAATTATCATCATTCAATGTTTTTAAACTTTCACGACTTGTACACATTATTACAATTCAAAATAAATAGACGCGCTATATCGTGTTAATACTTTTAAGGCTAACCTTGTTTATCCCAACGACGTTTCGACCGATTGTACCGATTGCAGTCACGAGCGGACTGGTGAGGATGAGCGTCGTCTTCGTAGTGTGCGTTTTTTTTAATGTTACTTTAAAATTTATGAGTAATATATATAATTTAATACCATATATATATACTACTCTCATATATATATACTACTCTGTCAAGCAAGTACAACGAAATACGAAACAATAATACACGAAATGTTAGTTATTCATCCAAATTTATTTTATCACCTTCAAAGTATGCTCCTTCAGAAACGATACACTTACGCCAACGAATAATCCAATCATCAAAACATTTTTTAAACGCTTTTTCCGGAATTGAGTTCAGTGCTCGCCGCGAATTCTCCTTTATGTCTTCTACCGAATGAAAACGGGTGCCACGAAGTGGTAATTTGAGTTTAGGAAAAAGAAAGAAATCGGCTGGAGCCATATCTGGTGAATATGGTGGTTGCTCGATAGTATTTGTTGAGTTTTTGGTCAAAAATTCGTTCACAATGATGGCCTTGTGCGAAGGCGCATTATCGTGGTGCAAAATCCAAGAATTTTCTTTCCATAAATCTGGCCTTTTTCGTCGAATTTGCTCTCTTAAACGCCGCATAACGACCAAATAATATTCTTTATTTACCGTTTAACCTTCCGGCAAGAATTCCGAGTGCACAACACCGCGATAGTTAAAGTAAAACAGTGAACATGACTTTGACTTTTGATCAACTTTGGCGTGGTTTTTTCGGTTTCGGTTCAGTTGGAAGGCGCCATTCGGAAGCTTGTTGCCTAGTTTGCATGTCAAACTCGTAAACCCACGTCTCGTCACCAGTAACAATGCGTTTCATGAATGTTGGATCGGAATTGACTCGTTCTAGCGTGTCCTCAGCGACGCTTATGCGATTGAGTTTTTGGAGAAAATTCAGGTCTTTTGGGACTAGCCGAGCGGCAACATGTTTCATACCCAAGTGATTATTCAAAATGGTAGGGATCGACTAGGGGGCAAAATTCAAGTAAATGTTTAATCGTTTGTGTATTGACTGAATCACAGGGGCAGAGATCATCTGATGTGATCTTAAACCTATATAGATATGCTATATGAAAACCATGATTCGATAAAACTTGTGTTAGATAGAAAGAGGGCTTTAGAATATCCAGTAGATTTGAAAGGAGGTTGTAATTGGGACATAATTTTTTTTTACATATACATTTATCGGGATAATTATAGAAGGAGACCCATTTAAACTGACTGTTTTGCCTGTTAAGATATTTAATGTAACTGGAAGGAAAATGAGCGAAATCTGGCCCCCTATGAAGGTTGGCTGCAGTTTTAGCAGCTACGTCAGCATCTTCGTTACCCTGGATTCTCGTGTGTGCCTTTACCCAAGTAAATGTAAAAGATACATTCTGCTGTTTCAATCGATGAAGTGCTTAGTGGCTTTGGACGACAAAACGGTTGCAGCTGTCCGGATTGGCAATTTCTTTCAAACCTAATCTACTGTCAGTTAGAATGACAGCAGGTAAAGTAGTGTTGTCTTCAATCCAGCAGCAAGCTTTTGAGATCGCGAGAATTTCTGCTTGAAAGACCGAAGAAACATTTTGCAATTTATACTTTTTAGTAACCTTCGTACCGTCAGGCTTAAATATGACTAATGCAGATCCAATTTTGGAGTCGGGCTTGCTCCCGTCTGTGAAGATGCGGACGCTTTTTGGATCTGTGCAATTAGCCACATCCTCAGGCGTTGAGATTTCACTATAGTTAACCGACATTCGCATCACAGGGTGTAGAAGCTCTGACGGGTGAGCCGGAGAATCCAGAATTAAGTAATGTTGTAGATGGCGCGACAGTTTACGAATTCGGGGAATCTCGTTATCGGCCAGTTCCCTAATTTTGACATGAATTGGTGTCAGTTGCGCGAGGGAAATAGCAGCCACGGTGCTAACGGTTCTGAATGCTTTTATTATTTTAATAGCAAAATCACGTTGGAGAGAGAGCAGCTTGCTTGTTATGTACTTATAGTTTAGAGCTGAGACCCAGACAATAGAAGCATAGCACACGATGGGTTCTATGACATGTTCATAAATGATTCGAATGTTGTCAGAATGTAATCCCCATGTGGGCTTTACAAATCGGAATAACTTCCGAGAGGTTTGAGAGGTTTGAGAGAGGAATCTCCTAGTCTTCGCAGTTACATGATCTATAGGTTTGGTGAATCTTAGCTTGCTGTCAATAATTACGCCTAAATATTTAACTTTCTTTTGAAAATGAAGACTATGACCATTAAGAAAAATAGAAATTTTGGAAGCTTTATTCGTAAAGGCAATAGCTTGTGTTTTAGTTGGGCTGAGGCATAGTTTAACATCCGTCTCCCATTGGGATATTAACCGGAGAGTTTGATTGATGTTGTGTTGAAGATCTTTGTTATTGTCAGCATGAGCTATCACGAAAATGTCGTCGGCGAAAGCCTGCAGGCTACAACCGACAGGAAGCGACAAATTCAAAAATTCGTCGAGGATCAGAATCCAGAAGAACGGTCTACAGACATCCCTGGACGCATCCTTTGGATGATGTTTTAGTTGCGGTGGCATCTGCGAGGTCAATGACAGCAGTACGATTCCTGAAATAGTCGAGTATAATTTTGTAAATATTGGAGCGACATTGAATGTGATGGAGCCTACTAAAAACTGCAGGCCACCAAGCATTATTAAAGGCCGCTTGTATGTCTAATGACACAGCGACGACGTACTCCCGTCTGCTACTTGCCTGTTTCATATATGCAATGGCATCATGAAGTGCATGAACAGTAGATATTTGCCCTTTAAAGCCGTATTGCTTCGGGGAGAATTGGTTGTATTTGTGCATAAAATAAGAGAGTCTTACGAATGATGAGTTTTTCAAAGAGTTTGCCAAATATGCTAATGAGGCCAATAGGACGACATGAAGGAATATCTATATACTCGGCTTTATTGTTTATAAGAATAATTTTAATGTAGATAATTTTCCAGATGTCAGGGAAATAACCAAGAGCAAGGCATCTATTGAAAATTGCAGTCAGTAGTCCAGGTAAAAGTTGGACAAAGAACAAACAAATGTCTGCAGTGAGATGGTCCGTTCTTGGAGACTTTTTGGAATTCATGTTTTTTAAGATAATAAGGAGTTCGTCACTAGTAAATGGCGGTTCCGGTTGGCTTGCTGGAATACAATTGAACTAATTGACCGATTGCGCATTTCCATTTGCTTAGAAGTAAAATCTGTAGTGTCATCAGGAAAAAAGTTTTTAAGCAAAGTCTCGTGGGTCGTTTTGGTGTAGGTGTTGTTATCAGTTTTTAATGTGGCGGGAGGTCAAGGTGCGGGTTTAGTCTTAATGCTCCTATTGGTGATGGATCAGACGTCCCCTTTACCTTTATAACAGAATTCCCTAAAGTGTATGGTCGATGCTACATTGAAAGCTTTCGAATACTCAGATTTCAATCTTTCTTTCTAAGTGCGTCAGCTAAAGGTCTGTAACGAGGTTAGGTTTGTAACGAGAGAGACTGACGTCACAAGCCTTATGAATTGCAGTAGTGAGCTTAGATAAATAGTCCTCAATTTCAGTAGAGGAAAGTTTATCTACTTGGATATTGGGTGGTAATTGTTTCACTATTTCAGACCTAAATATGTCCTCAATTTCATGCCATTTAACATTTATAGCATTGTACCTAAAAGTAGTCGTAGTGTGCGATTTCTGGCACTACGAAGATGACGCTCATCCTCATCAGTCTGCCCGTGACCACGATCAGTACAATCCGGTTGAAATGTTGGGATGAAAAGTTTAGCCTTAAACGCTATTATAACACGATGTAGACCCGGTTTTATTTAGAATTAGCTGTACCTGCAACTTCGTCTACTTGGAGTATTTTTCCGTGACTTCTCTGAGTTACCCCGGTTAATCAGGAACCCGGGATACCCATATTGATGGAGGTCTTGAAAAAAGTTACTTCCTATCAAGGAGCATCCGCCTTATTGGATTTATGATGACGTCACATATACATTTAGGGAGTCAACTGAGGAAGCGTGCTCGTCGCGACCCCTGTCAGCCCTTTTCAGGGCTGCAATTCCTCTTCTGTGCATACCATGCGGGACAACGGCAATGATAATGTTAGGGCGTCCCCCGAAAGCGACGTACACCGGTCTGTCCCCGCTGGTGTGTGCAGAGTGCAGTTCGGCGTTGGGGACCGCCACCCAACACGCTGCGCACCTAGCGGCGGGAAGTGGAGGGAGGAGTGCAGAGTAGCTGCGTGGAATGTGAGAGGTGAGATTGAGGAGAAGATGAATGAAGTGACTGATATTATGGAAGAGAAAAGATTGGATGTGCTATGTTTGAGTGAAACCAAGCGAGGCGGCAGTGAACTTGCCGACTTGCCCGGAGGAGGCATCGCTTTGTGGTCAGGGGTACCACAAGGAGATAGGGGATGCCAAGGGGTAGGCGTTTTACTGTCCTCTCGTATGGTTAATTGTATGACTGAGTATGAATGTGTAAATCCCAGACTGCTCTGGGTACACCTCAAGATTGGGTTGAAAAGAATTTTTGTTTTGGCAGTATATGCCCCAGTGTCCTCTGTCGGTTTGGCTGAACTACAGCAGTTCTGGGAGAATGTTAGAGAAGTTCTAGCGACGGTTGAAGAAAACGAAAGAATTGTTGTGTGTGGAGACATGAATGGATGGGTCGGGACAGCTCGAACAGGATTTGAGTCTGTCCTAGGCAAATATGGAGATAAGAGAGTGAATGATGCTGGTAAGATTGTGTTAGGACTGTGTATGGAAAAGTATCTTTTTGTGGCTAATACCATGTTTGGGCACAAGAGGATCCATCAGTACACGTGGGAAGGAAAGGGTGCGAGAAGTATGATTGATTTATTCCTGGTGGATACCAGACTTAAGAAGCAGGAATTAGACACAAGAGCGTATAGAGGAGCCGATCTCGGGACGGACCATTTTCTGGTGATAACCAGAATAAGGGGTCTGTTCGCAGCATGGCGACATCGCGTAGTGTCCAAACCTGCAGCGGTTAGGCGCATTAAAAGCTGGAAACTGCAGGATGCGACCACCAGGAATGAATATGAAAGGGTATTATCCACTAAGCTTGATGATAGATTGAAAGTGATGAGCGATGATGTTGAAGAATGCTGGCAGAACCTTAAAGATAGTATGATTGAGGCTGCGAAAGAAGTGTGTGGGATGAATAAGATTGGGAACGGCAAAAAGCGTGATGTGTGGTGGGATGATGAGGTGAAAGTGGCTGTGTATAAGAAAAAGAAAGCATGGCGAGACTACCTTGCTACTAATGATGAAATTTGATGAAAGACAGGTATAAGCTGCAGAAAGCAGAAACGAAGGCACTAGTGAAAGAGAAGCGTGAAAGGTGTAGGGTGTTAGATAAAAACAAGATGTCGGACAACTTCTAGGAAAATTCCAAATTATTTTGGAAAGAAGTACGTAAGTACCGAAGTGGTCCGGCACCTTGCAGAATGAATAAAGTGCGTTCGAAAGAAAACAACCTGCTTACAAATAAAAAGGATGTTCTGCAGCGATGGAGTGAATACTATGGAGAACTGTACGAGAGTGGCGACTCCGTCTCTGATACTGGGAGCGATTCTAATGAATTGCCACACTCAGGTCAGGGACTGGAGGATGCCATTAGTATGAAAGAGATTGAGAAAGTGATAAGAAGTTTGAAATGTGGAAAGGCTGCGGGAATTGATGAGGTGACTGCTGAGATGATCAAGTATGGTGGTCCTAGGGTCTGGGATGCCTTCTGTGCACTCTGCAACCTTTGTTGGCAGAAGGGGGAGGTTTCAGAGGACTGGCGCACGGCAGTCATAGTACCTCTTTATAAAGGGAAAGGTTCCTACCTAGACTGTGTGTGTTATAGGGCCATCAGCTTGGTCAGCTTAACGAGTAAAGTCTATACTAAAGTATTGACTGAACGTATGAAAGGCGTTTCAGAAAGATATTTGTGGGAGGCGCAAGGTGGATTCAGGAACGGTAGGGGTTGTATGGATCAGATTTTCTCGCTTCGCGTTATCGTGGGGAGGATTCTGGCTTTAGGTCGGAAAGTTTTCTGCGCTTTCGTGGATCTAGAGAAAGCATTCGATAGAGTAGTGCGGAAGAAATTGTGGAGTCTTCTGCCTGAATATGGCGTGGAGGGCTTCTTACTGCAGGCTGTGAGGTCATTATATCGAGACCACAGAGCCTGTGTAAGGATAGACGGTGACATGTCGCCCTGGTTTGAAGTCTGTTCTGGTGTCAGACAGGGCTGCGTGATGTCTGCCTGGCTATTCGTGCTGTATTTGGACAGTTGCCTCCAGAGATTGAAAGGTAATATGAGTGGTATGGGATGTGGTCAGTGGTAAACTGCCTATTGTACGCTGACGATGCTGTGCTAATAGCATCATCAGAAGCAGAGTTGCAGACACTAGTCACGTGCATGAAAGAAGATTGTGAAGTAAAAGGATTGAAAATGAATGTGAACAAAACTAAGGTTCTGGTGTTTGAAAGAGAAGCGGTACAAACGAAATGTGTGATTTGTGTAAATGGAAAATGTCTAGAACAGGTGAATGAAATTATGTACCTGGGGAGTGCGTTTTCGAGGGATGGAAGATGTGAGTTGGATGTGGAGAGACGGGTAGCAGCTGGCAATAAAGTGAACGGTGCTCTGTCCGCATTAGTGGGTAGTGTGAATATATCTAACACTGCTAAAATGGCCATCCACAATGCGGTGTTGGTGCCAACTTTGTTGTACGGTAGTGAGGCCTGGATATGCCCAAAATCGAGTGAAAGTATGTTAAATGCGGTGGAGATGCGGTCTCTCAGAAATTATGCGATGTCACGCTTGCTGACAGGATTAGCAATGATGAGATACGCAGTATGACAGGGTTGCACAACAGTGTTATTGTAAAAATGAAGAAAGGAATGCTTAGATGGTTCGGGCACATGGAAAGAATGAGTGATGAAAGACTGACGAAGAAAATATACAGGGCGAAAGTGAGTGGTAAAAGAAGCCAAGGAAGACCAAGGCTGACTTATGAAGATCAAATAGCCAGAGTGTTAGCAGACGGAAATGTCAAAAGCACTCGCATACCTAGGCGAAAATGTGTGAGGAGAATGATGAGATTTGAGGAAGCGAAAGAGGTGTGTAAGGACCGCGACTCCTGGCGCTCCGTCCTCTCTGACTACCCCGTTGGGGATACAGCGTGAAGTTATGTTATGTTGTGTTATAAATTTTTTTTAATATAATTTTCGTATAATTTTTTTAAATATAATTTTATAGGCGATAAAAACGTTCAACGGAAAATTATAAAAGCGCCCAATCACTACATTCTACTTAACTGCGGTTCGGGGACAACACCTCGCTGTTAGTTTCAACATTTCGTACATGTTGTTCTACAACGAATTTACTTCCTTTCATCACAGTTTGAGGTTGGAGACTTATATTGTGTTTTATACTTTAAAAATCGGTTTTTATATTAATATCCATTTTTCTAAGTACTGTTATAACAAATTCCTCTAAAAATACCATTTGTCGCCGTTCTGTGTATCTTTTAATTACTTTATTTATTAGAAAACAATAGAACGCTTGTATGTCGTCATTTGACATAATCCCGCATAGTTGCTTGCGCTAGGTGGCGCTACCGTCGTACACGGAGCCAATGGGTGCTTTTATAATTTATATTGCACGTTTTTATCGTCAAATTTTTAACGTACGATATACAATAGGTAAGTAAAATGCTTCCCTATTATATCGTCGATAAAGACGCTTTTTCAACGTCCACGGCATGACTTTATCTTGCACGGAATATAAAAGCGTCTCTATATAACTGCATACATTTTGCTTCCCCATTGTACTGTGGACGGTAAAAACGTGGTGATAAAAACGTTCAACGGAAATTATAAAACCTGCCAATAACCATTGACTTATACGTTACACTAAAATAATACATCAAAACAATAATCGTGGCGCTACACGCTGGCAGAGCGGGGCGCGGGAGCTGCCACTTCGCTATACGTAAGAGTGAGACAGTGCTACTGCGTCGCCGCTCCGAATGGGCAAAACCTGCTCACGACGTTTTAATGTTACTTATAATAAAATAAGTTTGATTCATTAAAAATACATTTTAAATGTATATTGCAGTCTGATAATAATCTCGGCATCAGTTTTTTTGTTGCTTATTGTAAAAACATTACATAAATGCATTAATATGAAATGAAGTGAGATACGCTACGGTGTTCACTGCACAAGCGTCGAATTGAAAGCGAGCTAGGTGCGGTCCCCGAGCCTCAGTTGAGTGGAACATAGCGATTATTTCCAACACTCAATTTAGTACTTACGGACTTTTTGGCGAGTACGGGAGAAGTGAGGTTGTTATTTTATTTAGATTTTCTATTTTTTACATTTTTGGGAATTTTAAAGTACAAAAGTGATAGTATATTGTGTTTTAAAGTTCTGTGCAAGTGAAAATAATAGAGTAGGTCTAAATAAACGTGTGTAGCTGAAATTCTCGCGCTTCAGTGAAGCTTACTACCACTTTACTGGAGGAGTTTTACAGAGTTTAAAGATAACGATTCATATTCCGTGAAATTTTAATAATACTATGTTCAGTAGTTATAGTAATGATAAGGAGGATGAATGGAGTGCCAAAGTCAAGTCTAAGTACCCATTTGCCCCGATCTTTAATTCGCTATAAGTAACTTAAGATGTTGACTAGTGCAGCATAAAATATTATGTTGTTTAAAAATGTATCACAATACTGAATTTCAAGTTTGTGGGTGATTATTTTCTGAGAAAATGGGCTGTAACAGACAGACAGACGGGTAGATAGACATGTTGAAATATCAAACGAGATTCCTGTTTTTGGTACTGGTATTAACCTTTGCGGCGACATCACAGAGCGACGTCGACATTCTCAAAATACCTGCACGTCAAAATTTATTATGATAATTGTATTCACAAAGGCGAAGCCGCCACACATACTGCGTAATTAAATCGATATATCGATTACTATGACCTCTGTAATTAAATAATCGGACCGAAGGAAGTCCCTCACGTTACGTGACGTTATGATAAAACATTTGTTTGGACTTCTTTAATTTCAGTTTTTGCCTTTTTCATACAAATTATGGGATAAGAGAATAACTTCCACTAGCGCGATCCTGTACGTGAATTGTGAGCCGGTCCTGATGGATTTGGACTCAATACCCCGTACTGAAACCTCTTTTAAAATTATAATAAAATGACCATAATAATAATTGAATTTAGAGTAAATCCGTCACTTGCTTTTAATGTCTTCACAATTTAAGAGAAAAAGGTTTGTGGAGGGATTTTATGGAGGGTAGTTGGGCGTTTATTTTAATATTTGCAAATTGTTTCTAGTAGATATTGTGATGTGAAATTGGCGTAGTTTTGTGGCCCAAATATCTACACTGTTGTGCAATATGTTGAATTCTTACAATAAGTACTTGCTTAGTAGTGTGATGTTGAAATTGTTTTGGGGCATTACCTACCCCAGCGGATCCTACTAGAGTAGAAGGACCATCTCAATATATTTGTCGCCAGAAACTCCAAGAAACATTAAAATGTATTATGTCGTCATTTTAAAGAATCAATATGAAGAACATATCATTTTATTACTGAAGACATCGGCTATATGGGCGTAGAGTTTTTGCCTACCCTCTCTAGGAAGAATTTTAGAAAAAAAAACAATTAAAAATAATGGTGTTGAGTGTTAGTGTTTATAAGCTTCACCAAGATAGTTTTTGGCGAAAACGGGAGAAGTGAGGTTGTCGTTTCATTAGATTTTCTATTTTTTACATTTTTGGATGTTATAAAGTTCTTTAAAAGTGAATAAATGGAGTAGGTGTAAATAAACATGTGTCGCTGAAGTTCTCGCGCTCTTCCAAGAAGTCCCTTATAACTTCAGTAAAGCCTACTACTATCACTTTACTGGATGAGTTTTACGATAAGAAAAAACTAATTTACTTGTGATTCTACTGACATTGGCAAATGCGCTAAACTGTGCGCCATGCCATAAAGAAAAAAAAAGCTTTACCAATACTCGATATGTATGAATTACAGGTAATGACATCCATCACCAGTGTTCTTGGAACTAAAGCCAGCGTCTACTTTATATATAAACATAATGAAAGTAAATGTGAGAAAAAGAATTTCAATTTCAAATGAGTTAAACTTGGCATTGTAAACGCCATGATTTTTAGTCGACAGGAAAATAAACCAAAAAATCAACCATTACCGAGCTTGTTTATACTTTTATGCTTGGTCGTGATAAATTCGTATTCCAAAATTTAAATAACATAAGTCGCATGTTTTATTAATGGGTAACTGCACTCGTTTTTATAATAAAGTTCCTCAAGAAGCCACTCAATTAATTGAAAATATATTTAGATTAGTTATAAAACGTACGTTGATTAGACAATCATACTGTAAAATAAACGATTTCGTTAATGACAAAACAATAGTCTGGAAACAATCTTCTCTGCACATGCATTTACTGGCTCTCTGAATATTTTAATAAACCTTTTGTAAAATTATGTTAAAAAAATGATACTTGGCTGAGATTTTTGTCGGTTCTTCTCAGTGTTCAGGTTTTCTTTTTGAACCGAACTGAAGTAGATTTGACGTTCAAAAATACCTTGTTGGGTTTACTTGAATTTGAATCATTTGACTTTGAGACACACGTTGACTTAGGATCTCGTAACGAATGAAAAAAGGAACGAGTAATACAAAACTTACATTGATTGACGCATTTTTTAAATTTGACATTAGAAAATAGCAACTGTCGAAAACAAATCAAATCTGACTATCCCGTTAGGGATACAGCGTGAATATATGTATGTATGTATGACAAAATCACATATAAATTGTCGTTAATTAGCAACACATTCAAATGCCAGTGTTGCCACTTATTAATGATTATGATTGTAGCATTTAATCAAAAATATCTGAAATCGTTTACATATGGAACCCTAAACTAACTGGCTGTTTCGTTTCCTGTACATGAAACAAAACAAAAAAATTCAATAGGTAGGGATATAAGCGAAACATTAGCTTCCCATATCTTCTTGAGATGCTTCCTGTAACGGGCCTCAATGCAATAAACAGGCACTGAACAGTCCCGTGTCATCAGGTGCAGGTCTCCATCGCGAGTTCGTCGTGCGCAGCCCCACTCGTGATCAGTATGCGGCGCGCGCGCAGGCCGCTTATCTGCCGATTGTGGGCACTGACAAATACTCACGAACTCCACTTCTCTCTGTAATGAACGTTAGGAATATTTACGAGCTGCTTGACTCCAGTTCAGCGGTAAACAGAACCATTTTAATAAGATTATAATAACCACGACACGTGAAAGCGGTAATCTCCCGAGATTAATCTTCGTATGTGAATGCGCGCGCGCACGAACACGGTTTGAATATTCGTCACAGGTATTAAGAATAGCTAATACCGTCCGTTGTCTCGTATTGGAACAAAGGTTGTGAGTTCAAGATTAAATGCCATCTGCTTAGAATACGCTTTTCAAAATACCAACACATTAATTCACTAACAATCGTGGCGACAAAGATGTGACATTGGATGTGTAAACTTTAAATGAATGTTACTGGAACACTTGTTAAGTAGTTAAATACCAGCCAAGACAGAGTTGTACTTGCATAAATAGTGCTCCGTATTGTTAGTTGTTATCTTGTTACCTACCGCCAACTTCAAAATAAAATTTGATAATAAAATTAATAATAATACTTCAGACTCTTACATCAATTGCGAGACCTCAAACTACACAAGGAACCGGGGGAGCTCCCACTAATACTCAGACTACATAAAAATTTTACAAAAGTTTTTTCCTAAATGGAACTTACCCGGGAATCAAACCTGGGACCTCGGTTTTGTAAGATGCTTAGCATCACACCAACGATTTAGCCATTGCTACGACACCTTAGATTAGCACGTAGCCAAAGTCTTCTTAGCTATTGTTGTAAAAATAATAATTAATAATTTATTTTATTTACCAAAAAACAGTCCATCAAAAAGTTCATTTTAATCTACTTGTGAAAACCGCAACAAAATCCGTTCAGTAGTTTCGGATATTAGCGTATACATACAGACAGACAGACGACAATTTAAAAAAAACGAGCGAGCCTTACAGTAGTCGCATATGATGTGTAACATCTGACATCCCACCTTGCTAATAAACAACATTAACATTACATCCTGAAAAAAATGTTTCAGGTATTATTTGAAATTATTTTTCGTAACGAAGAACAATTCTTTTTAATGAAAATTGTATTGTATTTAATTAACACTAAGAGCAATGCAATTTTTTATTAAAGATAGTCATTTTTGTTCAATTTGGGGGCGAGCGGAGACAATAGACTTATGATAACTAAAATATGAGGCATATACTTGGGATTTCAAAGTATTCATAAACCGTTGAAAAACTGTGTCAATAACAGTACCACTGTTAGTTGTCGAAAAATTTCGATGTGTTCATTTCGAGCTCGAGTTCATCACACTGTTGGCTGACAGTACCAACCTCTCGGAAAATGGGTTGGTACCATCTGACGGCTCTACGGCTCAAAAATCCTTTTTTTGTGTTCTGTTACTCTTTCTTTATCGCCCGCACTCATTTTTTGATAAATTTATTCAGTGTACAGACACACGGTTTCTACTGCTTCATTATATGTATAGATAATCCTAGGAAATACTTATTCATGGTGAACTGTGGATTTGTTTGTTAAAAACATACATACATACATACATATCTTGACACCATATCTCCAACGGCTACCCCGTTCAGAGAGGACGGAGCGCCAAGCGTCGCGGCCTTTACATACTTTTTTCGCTTCCTCAAATCTCATCATTCTCTTCAAACATTTTCGCCTAGGTATGCGAGTGCTTTTGACATTTCCGTCGGCTAACATTCTGGCTATTTGAACTTCATAAGTCAGCCTTGGTCTTCCTTGGCTTCTTTCACCACTCACTTTCGCTCTATAGATTTTCTTCGTCTGTATTTCATCACTCATTCTTTCCATGTGCCAGAACCATCTTACCGTTTCTTTCTTCATTATTATTATAATTTTGTACTTACTGTTGACATTCCTATCGTTTTATCGTTTTTCTATCATTTTATTTTTACATTGTTATTTAGTTAATATTTACTATTAATTTTGTGACAATATTCTTATTACTCTAGTTAATAGCATACTTTTATTGTTAAATAACTTGTAAAAAACACTTATTTGCAACAAACATTATTATTATTGTCATCGTACAAGTACATCGTATCATCTTGTGCAATACAAAGTTCACAAGCTTCTATGCACACGGAGACAAGGATCGAGAAACCGGTGCGCAGGCGCACGCAGGCGCACGCAGGCTACGTCCGTCGACCGTATCACTCACAAACAGGAAATTATAAAGTGATCGAGACATCCACGACGCAGTTACATATGTTTTATGTGGATCGAACCGATCGATAAGGATATTACTGTTATTTTGTAAGTAAGTACTACCGCTTGTAAAGATTACATTACAGAAACGTCATAGACATTATAATTTTCTTTTTTATTTATTTTTATTTTGTAGCAAAACTGAGGATTATTAATTTAACAAAATGCAATTTCAACAAAGTACAAAAATCCTACTATCCAACTAATCCTACTAATACTATACCTAAATGTGGAAATTTTCGAAGATGAATGTATGGATGTTTGTTATTCTTTCACGCAAAAACTACTAAACTATTTTGAATAAACTTTACAGTAATATAGCTCATACATCAGAATAACACATAGGTCATAATATATACGCGAACGAAGTTGCGAGCAAAAGCTAGTAACTTCATAAATTCGAAACAAATACCCACATAAAGAGAGTTACTGAAGTCAGGCCTATCACAATTGTAAAGTTTATGTTGTTGTTTATTAGTTTAATACCGAATTCAATAATTGACCAAGTTGAAAGCATCTAACTATGCTCAGTTAGAGACCCACATTTGAGGGTCGTATTGGAACACGGGCCTCAGAGACTTGTGCTTACATAAATAGATATTAAACTCTGCTTTTGATAGTAAATACCCAAGTGAACATTTATTCGCATGTTCCGTGAAGCTGTATATACGTCACGTGGCAGATAAAACCGTCCTATCAATACGAGCGCGCATCGGATAGCATCACACGTAGCAAGAGAGCGCAGCGCCGCGCCGCACTACTCCACCATTGCTCAAAATCAACACGATTTCCGCAATCACGAACTTGCGAAAAGAGCTTTCCACACGGAAGTAGGTTATATTAAATATGAAATGTAACGGGAGCACTGATCACTATGAACACGTTATCAATTCTTCATCGCAACTATTATGTACTTGACTATTCGACAACTTCTCAACAACTGAACTCCACCAAAGAAGACCAAAATCAGGCTTGTATGCAGCCCTACTATACGCAGGAAATCCATTCTACCCTCTTTCTTGTTACTAAAATGTATTATAATATCACATGTGGGTAATTTATGTGATTAAAATTAATGTGGAACTAACAGTACATATACGGACAATAAATAAAGTTTAAGATTTAAAAATCCGATCTAAAAGTTGACAAGAACTAGTTCGACTGCACAAGTTGGCAGTTTCGCAATCGTGACGGTACCATACAAATAAAGAACATGAAGAAAGACTCTGTGACAATATTTATGTACAGTATAAAAAATACTGAACTTTAAAAAAACAACCTTATCTATAACCTACGCGTACTTACTTCGAATCGATAAGTGTATTCGACTCTGAGGGAATTGATGAATATTCATACATAATATATACATATGCTGTTAAAATCATAACTTCCTTTTTTACTTCACCGTAGTCGGATGAAAAGAATAAAATGACTGACACTGGTTAACATAATATAAATGCACAGACTATAAACAATGTCTTGAATCTTAAAATTTTGCACAAAGATTCGCTTATACTTCCTTATATTCTTTATTATATATTAAGAGAGCGCTAAGACGGAACATTTGGAAACCCTACTCAAACCTTAATAGTTGAAAAGTGATTTTGAAATGAATGTAGAAAGATAGACTCAGGTGTTACTTTGCGGAAATCCATTTCATGTGATGAATTCTTAAAATCTGTAGCTATTTTCTGCTCAAACTCAAAAACCACCAATCGACACGTGTTTCCCCTCTCAACGAAGCATCCTCAGGATATACCAGAGATTGGACTCGGTCAGCGATTCGGTGCTGGTATATCCTGAGGATGCTTCGTTGAGAGGCGAAAAATGTGTCGAATGGTGGTTTTTGAGTTTGAGCGGAAAATAACTAAAGATTTTGGGAATTCATCACATGGAATGTAGAAAAAAAAATGTATTGTGAATTTCAAAGTTAAAGTTGTCAAAGTTAAAACGGAAAGAAATTTAATACCTCGCAGTCCAAGTCGCAGACGATAGCTAGTATCACAAAAGGCACAATCACGAGAACTACGAAGTATGCTCTCAACTAACGCAGCGTAACTGCTCGCTCCGTGTGAACCTCCAGTGGGTGCACAAAGGCTGCCATGCGCATGCGCGATGTGCACGCGCTGTATTTACGAGGTGCCGACTGGCGAGTACCGAGAGTGCTTCAATAACAGATGCGATCAATATTACATAGCCTATGAATGTCGATGTCTCGTTCTCGTATTGTAGTGAGGTACATCCTTAAAGATGAATTATTATTGTAACCCTACTACAGCAACGCAGGAAGGAAGGTTACAATATTAGGATCGTAGATATTTATGTATAGATACATATCTTACCGCCGTATCCCTAACGGAATGTGTGTGAATGTGTGAACATGTGATGAATTCCTAAGTCCTTCTTTCACTTCCTCAAATCTCATCATTCTTCTCACGCATTGTCGCCAAGGTATGCGAGTGCTTTTGACATTTCCATCAACTAACGCTCTGGCTATTTCGTTTTCGTATGTGAGCCTTGGTCTTGGTTACCACTCGCTTTCGCTCTCGCTTCGGATTTTATTCGTCAGTCTTTCATCACTCATTCTTTCTTATGTGTGTTTGCAAATATTGTCTTTTTTTAACAATTTATTTCACTAGCCAGTACAAAGCTTACAATCTAAACAGTCCATAGCCTGCGGTGATAACAAAAGCGAATGAGTCAATGTAACGCCGTAGCTCTGGAGAGCGAGACGCTGATTTCAAGCACTGCCTTCAGATTAATATCTTACAAAAACTTTATACTCAATACTAAAACTTAGGTCAACAGAAACTTTAGAACAAGATAAAACAGATTTGAATTCCAATAAATACGATTAAAATGTTTCGCAATAAGATTAAATTGAATGAAATGTTATGATTTTGAATTGATTTACAATAATATTATTGTATAATAAAACAAATGATAATTCACGTTCACGGACAGCATAATGTTGCCATAAAATTTACATAATAGAAAATAACTAAGTATTCCGTATGAAAACAGATACAGCGATACATCGATGCGCAGATACGGAGTCACGGTGTACATAGCGGGAGGGGTCATCACGTTGTGCTGAGCTATGCGCTAATGTAGCCGCATATCGACAAACGTCGGTTAGCATAATACTATTAAATCTAATACTCCTATGTAAATTGAGTTAGATACGTCATATGCACTAAATTTTGAAGCGTTAATAATATATTATATAGACTCAGGTGTTACTTTTCCGCTGAAACTCCAAAAACAACCAATCGACACGTGTTTCGCCTCTCAACGAAGCATCCTCAGGATATACCGGAGATCGGACTCGGTCAGCTAACCAATATCGAAACTAGTGTTAATAATAAGCATCAAGGCGCTGAGTTCACACCATAGAAATACTACACTAACAGAAATGACCTCTCTTCAACTGATATGGAACATGGAATTATCAAAATTAGTCATTATCACGACACCTTAAAAACTATTGCATACGCAAAATAATAGCTGCCGTACGAGAGGTTACGCTGTAAAGTTAATCCCTTTCTAATAGTACTGATCTTTATGTTGCCATTGTCAAATATTTCGAATTTAGAAGGAAAAATAAAGATGAAGACAGCGGTAGAAGTATTGAAATCATTGGTTTGTGTGCTTCTTTCTAGCTATAATATGGCAGCTGATTGGTTTATTTCATGTAATTGTGTGTGGTAATTGGGGACGATCGACGGGGTATTTAGGTTGTTTCGCTTCTGAAATAGGTGACGTGAAGGCTATCTTTTTAGCATGTCTAAGCAAATTGACTTATTTTATTATGATTATAATAATTTCTGAATAATTAAAATATGCGATAATTTAAGGAAAAGCTGTAACAAAGCAATTTATTTCGTGCAATCTTCCTAAGGTAGACTTGGTCACGTGATTCGCGTTTTAGAGCGAATTTGGAAAAGTCATAATTTAAATTTCACTTTTTAAATTATTTGTGCATATTTTTACTTTACTGTTTTTATTGCGTCACACAAAACCCTATTATCTATTGCATGTGCTCCACGTTTTCCCTTTTATACCTTACAAGTATTTTCATAGCTGATATCTTTTGAAAAATAATCAATTTCAAAGCCCAATAAGCGAGTTAAATTATTTTATACATACATACATACATATCTTCACGCTGTATCCTTAATGGGGTAGTCAGAAGGGACGGAGCGCCAATATAATTTTATATATGAATTATATTAAATACTTTCACTATTTAGAGGAAAATATTTATTATATTTTCAAATAAAAACAAATGTAGTAAAAAGTATATTACTTACTAGCAACACTTACTGCAATTTCACAGATAAAATAGAAACGGAGGTTTTAGACCGGTCAAAATAGACATTTCAATTTACGATAAATCGCTTATAGCTGGGAATTGGTACAGCTCACAGATCTACTACTATTAGATATTACGTTGATGGGACCACTATAGTAGTTTTCGCTTTGACAACCTATTTGTCAAACCGGCCTTTGCAGGCAAAAATACTGCATTCATATTTACAAAAATTTTTATATTAATTTTTCACTTGTAAAGTTCAAAAATAATTTAAGAACTTAAAAGTACTAACGAACAAAGCTTTCTTTTGTCCCATATGACTGTCAAATGCAAAAGCATAAGTCTAAAACTATATCTATTAGTGGTAAATCTGTGGTACTGCTTTTAGGTATATTATTACAAATAAAATATCAAACATCCCCACCGACCCCACATTTGTTAAAAAATTTATTCCAGGTCAAAGCCCAGAAACATCGGTTTTTTGCATTCATTTCATTAACAATGTCCTTTTTTTTTCTACGAATCACCGCTAGCACGATATCAATACTGGAAATATCGAAAATAATAATATGCACACCTACGCCGCCTATAGATCACCTTATCACTATTTCATTGTCTATTTTGAGCGGACTATTTATCAATACACTGGCCTCTTAAATAAATCATTCCTTCTGGGTTTCCACAGGGGAGCTAGTTTTGTATAAAATGAGTAAATTATATGATTAAGTTTTGTATATGTCATATTCTAAGACTCGCAGAAATTTTCGGGAAAAATTATACCACCGTTCTTTGAAGGAGAAACTATTTTATACTTTTTATTACGATTTAAAAACATGGTTAATTTTCCTTCATCATTAAAAAACACACACAATGTATATTCACTATTAAATTTAATTTCTCGATATCTAATGACAAATCATAGACCTTGTAGTTGTAACGCTTAGCTAGCAACGAATAACAATGAATATCTAATCCGAAAAATGATCCAGATCTGACGCGAATCGGCTTAATTTGCTTGACTGCTTGATCTCATTTCCCCTCGGCTTGGCGGCACTAGGCGTGTAGGCAGGATGTGACGTCAGCTAGGCCGACCTAACGACAGCAGCGACACCTTGATCTGTTATAATAGACTGGCTAATAGACTCCCTTATACGGTTAGGCGACAGAAAGTATAGTAGGCTGGTAATAATGTTGGTTAAGCTGGCCCGGCTTGGTCGGCGGGGCTAACTAACCTGGCTCGGCGACATTGGCAATGTGGCGCCTGGCAGCGTTACCATTATATTATTTTCGTTATTTCAGTTAAATATTATAAAATTAATAACGTAGTTCAGTAATTATTGCATTACGATATGTCACATAATAAAATTATTATTTTCTTTCAGTCTACGCCTTATTTCGAGATATTTTATTTTATTAAGAACTATAACAAAAAACTAGCGAGCCTTACAGTAGTCGCATATATGTAACATCTGACATCTCACCTTGTTAATAAGCAACATTAACATTATATCCTGATTTTTACCATCTGACGGCCAACTCTACCACCGCGCGCGCTCATTGGTCAAATCAAATAGCGCGCTCTTCCTCGGCTTCCGGTTACACACTTCCGTCCCTTTTCACGAAATCACCCCCACAAATGGCAGGAAAATGAGAGGAAAGGTGTTACACATCAAAAATCCGAAAAGAGTATAGTATAGTATTACGGTTCTTTTTAATTTTTTTTCTAAACTTTTAAAAAACATTTTAATTATATTTTTTTCAGTTCGCTCATTTTTTTTCTCTCACAGACTTCTATGCGAAGTTTAGACTTAACTTTACACAGCTACTATTATGTACTTCTACATCTATATATTAATACGTGAAGCGAAAAATTTGGTTCCCTTTTTAAGAAAATTGCGCGGATGGAAGAGTGTGAAATTTGGTACAATTAAAGTTTATATGGAGAAGCACTGGAGAAAGCTAATTATATATGTGTTACAAATAAGTACAATAAATTAAATAAAGCGTTCAATGTTGAATGTTCAATGTCCTTGGATAAAACAGTCGCACAGAGTTGATTGATACGTTTATAAATACGAGTATTTTTTTTATAAATACACCAGACAATACGTACCAATCATCTGGTCTCAAACTAGGACATTTCCTGTGCTTTAAAAACCAGACGACGACTACTAAGGGCGTTCCCAGTACACCCAGGTCCGAGACAATCTAGAACAGTTCGTTGCCTAAATAGACCCGACCGGGAATCAAACCCGGAACCTTCCGCGCTTGCGTGGAACACCTAAACCACAGCACCATCAAGGTCATCATATTGTGGTATAAGTTTATATTAATAGTCGAATTTCGACTCTAGTATTTACAAAACCGTCCCTCGTTTCAAATTCAGGTTACAGTAATACGCGTCCCGAGTTAGTGATACGGTGGATCAGGACGTGCCTGATATCCAGAGATATCGCGTGAGATTCAACTAGTATTTATATCGCCATACACGCTCGCCTCACGTACACCTAGGTAACATACATACAAACCTATTTTACATGAGTACATAAGTACCACCAACCACGATAACGGTTACCTACCTCTTTCAAAGATTGCCACTTTTCCGCATAAAATGTTGGATATAATTATATGAATTGATGATTGAGCTTGTTATTTTCAGGGGTCCGTAATAGAAATTAGCAAAGCGAAATCCTTTCGTCGTGTTTGTTTTTGTCTATTTCTGTTCAGTAACTTTCAATTGATTTAATCATCTTTACAACTACTGAAATAAAATTCAATTCAGAGATGTAACTTGATAAGAAATGAAAACAAAAAAAATAATGGGTGTTTTGGATCTAATTTTATTAAATTTGTTTGAAATGTAACTTCTGGTTTATCTACACTAATATTATAAAAACGGAACGGATTTTGTATGGTTATGTATATACGGAGAGTCATCTCTGGAACCAAAAAAACGGGATGCATTTAACGGCACTTGAAAATTGGTGAAAATATAGGTAAAATCGCTATGAATTGCTAATAAAAAATATAATCTTATACAATAAAATGTTATTCCTTCATTAAAAAGATATCAACTGCAAAAAAATTTAAGACGCTATAAAATAATTATTGCCAATAAGAAAATAAACAATCATTTAAAATAATAGATTATGCTAAAAAAATAACATTTTCTATAAACTTAACAAGCTGTCATCCTGACAATGCCGACACATCCGGCGCAGTGGAGTTCGTACAATTGCGCGATGACGTCTCTTTCTAACTCCTGGAAAGAACTCGGAAATACACCTACTAGTTTAAATAAGATTGCTACATATACATATATCAACAGCAAAAGATCGAAAGAGATGGAAGGATATAGAGAATTCAATATTAAATTTCTCGACTTCAACTATTTTCTTAGAGTGCGCACTCCTCTTTCAATACTGCTCCTGGAAATAACTCGGAAATACACCTACTAGTTCATATAAAGATTGCAATATATAGATATACCAACAGCAAAAGATGAAAAGAGATGTAGGATTATAGAGACGTTACGAGATAAAATTTTTCGACTTCAACTATCTTCTTAGTGTGCGGACTCCTGTTTCAATACTGCTCTTAGAAATAACTCAGAAATACACCTACTGGTATATGCAACATTGATATATACAGATATACCAACAGCAAAAGTTGAAAAGAGATGGAGGATTATAGAGATGTTTCGAGGTCAAATTTCTCGTCTTCAACTACCTCTTTAGAGTGCGGATTCCCGTTTCACTACTGATCCATGTATAAAACGGATTTCGGATCCGATCTGGCGCTTCCCAAGCCGCTACCGCGGCACGCTCGGTTCGCTCGCTCGGCTCGCGCGTTGTGGTAAAAAGATCTAACCTAACAAAAAAAAAGTGTTATAAATATATCGTCGTGCTTGTATAAAGTTACAACAAAAATTTGCAAAATTTTACCCAATGTGAAACAATCTAAACCTTAGTCTGCATTTGTCCTCACAATTTCCTCCCAAGCATTTATTATCTTATCACCATTACACCACATTTTTGATTGAAGTTGTAACCAAAACTTTATTGTGAAAACTGTTACTTTTGCAGTTTGCTATTTTTTTAAAGCAAAGACCATTAATTTCAAAGAAGATGTGATTTATATCAAAAGTAGCAAATTTATAGAGAAAACCGTCAATTTTAAATATTGAGATTAGTAGATAAAATTACTAATTCTATAGTTCCATTATATATATCCCCAAACAAACCACTGCAACCATTTGAATAACCATTTCTCCATTTGAAAGGTACATTATTCTAGACGGACATAGTTATATTACCCGGGCGAAGTCGGCTCAAGCCCCTAGTCCTAAGTACCTTTCTATACATAAAAATAAAGCTCTATGTTAAATTTTGTTTTCTGACTGACAATACGTAATGCAAATTGCGCGGTACAATTTAGTTTATGTCTTGAGAGCTCCTGTTTAATAATAACCTCTTCTCACAATTCTTTTCAGTGCAAGTTTATAATTGAAGGGGTTTGACTTTAAAAAAAGGTACGTACCCTGTGTTCAAACTTTACCGGTTTTGTAGACAAATTATTCTGCTTTTTGTTTGTTTAAAAAACATGTAAAATATATGGAACCTTTACCGATTCACAAGAATAGTTTTTATCATTTAATTTACACAATCTTACAACTCTCAGATCACGTCATATTGTAACAGTAGTATTCAAAGAATCCTGTATGTGTCTATAATTGTATATATGTATTTATATATATGAAATACTGTATATACATATGTACGGGCCCGAGTAGCCCGTTGTTTGCCCGCGCCAAGCGCTGTCCAAACAATACGTCGCGGTCGCGTGGGCGACCGCCGTCTCTCCATACTGTTTGTACTCGACCACTACTCAAACAACCATTAACCAAGGACTTTGAAAACACACAAATTATACTCAATAATAGTTTTGGAATGATCTCTAAAAACATTCGTAGTGTTTTCCTGAGGAACAAAATCAACAGGCCGTTTTGAAATGGAACATTGAAGAAGAAAAACACGACAACTGTCATGGATTCCTAAGAAAATAAACCCAAAACTGAAATCAAAAATATTATCGGTTATTGGAACACAGGCTATCTTAGATACAAGTACCTTTCATATAGTTACTTATTATTGGTTCATGAGTAAAAATAATTATATAGTAATTAATTATAGTATAATATAGTAATTTTATCTACGTAATTTATGAGAGACTGGTCGAGGATTCGGGAGAAAGCCCGCGCCGGGCTGGCGGCTTCTTTCGCCAACGAATCAGTTTGGCTATTCAAAGAGGTAATGCTGCCAGTCTGCTGGGCACCCTAAACAATGACAGCTTTCTAAGCGGCAACTTCGAGGAAGTGTATCAATTAAGACAATGTTTAGTTTTAAGTTTGTAAACCATACAATTGTTGTCGATGTTAGGATATGTATGTACTTTTTTGGTATAAATAAAAAAAAAAATATATTACGAATTATGAACAATAATAATAGACTAGGTACGCTAATTTTGCTAAAAGTAGAATTTTAAAGAAAATCTTTTCTTAGGGATCCGTAGATTGCAACCGGTTACAAACTTAAAAGTAAGTGGAATAGGCTAATATAAGTATCCAACTAGCTCGCAACTAGTACCACAAATCTTGCCTAGGAGATAAAGACGAAAAATCACTTTTTAGGTTTAGAATAGATATGTTCCGTATGTTGCAACCGCTCCAAATTATTTGAGATACTCGTTCTCTAAAGACATGGTATCCTCACAATATGGAGCACTCAACCTATAGAGACGAAACATCTTATTCACCACTGCTCAGTTTATTTACACTAACAAATATCAACTCCCGCTCGCATTAAGCAGTACATAACCAATACTGGACCTGTGTGTACATCTCTGTATATTCCAACAGATATTGAAATATTTAAGTAATGGCTTATTGTTCTATTCGGTGGTGTGGCAAAAATCAAACTACACACATCAAAAAAGTCTAAGCAACACGCATCATTTACAGAAACTGCATGTTTTATTAATTGATACTTTATTTTTTTCTTAGAAAAGTAGATTGGTATACAATCTTTTTTGTTCTCGGAAACATATACTGGCTGATTTTAAAAATAGAACCTTTTCGGTTGTGTTTTGTTCATTAAAATAAAAGCTAATTTTTTTTTCCCGATTTCATGTGTTTTCGTTGCTTGATAAATTTGGTATTTATCGCATTTTTATCATTTTGAGATATACAGTTTTTGAAAAAATTGAGTGGTGAGTCATTTTTTATGTTATGGAGCGACGCCATTTGACTGCTGATGAAATGCAGAGAGTTGTAGGAATGCTACAAGCGGGAAGAAATCAGTCCCAGGTGTTGCATTTTGGTGTCAATAGGAGCGTGATTTGTCGTCTTTAGCAGCGTTACGTTAATACAGGGGATCCTGCTGAGCAGCACCCAGGACGTGGAAGGAGTACAACTGCTTGACAGAACCGATACACACAACTGACTGCAAGACGTCAGCCGATGTTAACCGCTCGGGAGATAGATTTAAAGCTGCAAGTCTCAAGTGATGTTGTTGTTAGCCACCAAACTGTGAGAAATAGGCTGCACGAATACGGCCTACGAGCACGACGCCCAATTAGGTGCCCACCTATACGCCATGGGAATCGCGCCCGTCGAAACGAATGGTGTAGGGAACACTTGACATGGACCCAGGAGCAATCGGATAAAATTTTACTTTGTGATGAATCCTGGCTTGGATTTAGGCCTGATACGAGAAGACGGAACCTGGACGGAGTGTCGACAACTCAACAACTGAAAGACTTGGTAAAATTCCATTGGGACCGATTGCCGGAGGATCAGATAAAAAATCTTATAAATTCAATGAAAAATCGCTGCAGACCAGTTTTAAACAACAGAGGCGGTCACACCTTGTATTGAATTACCAAATAATTAAAAAAATGTCGTTATTTAATTTTGTAAAACATGAAAAGCTTAATTTCATTTTAACTTTATTTTATACTGTGTATGTTACGGCACACATATTGTTAATTACTGTGATTAAATGAACAATTATATGAAGGATTTTGTTACTTAAATCCTTCATATAATTGTTCATTTAATCACAGTAATTAACAATATGTGTGCCGTAACATATATAAATATATTACAATAGTAAAAATCTTTCAAAAGTTCAAAATCGTAAATGTTGCTTAGACTTTTTTGATGTGTGGATAAAACAATACACAGTAACCGCAACAGTGTTTAGACGTAAATTGTTTTCATACAAAACAAATGACGTTGCCACTCTATAGGTTAACTGATCCATGTCTCAGAATTATATAAAAATTTTTGTTTTGGAGTTATTCAAAATCAAAGATTTTCTCAATTTTCACTTTTCCGTACTTTCAACTCTGTCGCGAATTTAAGATATTCATGTACAGACATAACTCTGCCTATGTGCCAAAAATCGTTAGTACCACAATTAATGTAAATTGATAATCTAATACTACTGCGCTAATTACATACACATACATATAATATATACATTCATACATACATACACACACACATCTTCACGCTGTATCCCTAGCGGAGTAGGCAGGAGAGATGGAGCAGCAAGCGTCTCAGTTTTTACATACTTCTTTCGCCTCTGACTGACTGACTAATCAATCACGAAATCTCAGAAAGTGCTACAGCTAGAATCATAAAAATTTGGTCCAATGATAGTTTGAGTGATGTAGAGTCTTGCTAAGGAAGGGTTTATGAAAATTTACGCTATAAGGGTGAAAAGAGGGGAGTTGAACTTCGTGTAAAACTTTTATATGAAACTGAATACGGCTGTGAAATCCATACTAATATTATAAACGTGAAAATCTCTCTGTTTGTCTGGTCTCCTTTGATGGTTAAACCGCTGAACCGATTTTGATGAAGATTAGAATGGAGACGGATTAAGTCGCGGGCAATACCTAATTATATATAATACGTTTTCTCACATACAGTTGTCATTACTTAATAAAGTAACAAACGCGTAGCACCTTTTGGAACAGGTGTTTGAATACAGGTGCTCTATTAATTAAAGTAATGTCAAAGAGGACGGTTCTGAGGCTCTCGGGTAGCTCGCGTGCCTCGGGAGAAAGTCCATTCATCGCCGTAAGAGTCAACACCATGAGCGTATTCAGTCTTTGGAGTATAAATAAATAAATCTTATATTACTGCTACTAGTTTGTAACTTTGTATCTTTTGGTTTTTAGGGTTCCTTAGCCAATGACTAATACAGCTGTAGGTGAATCATGTCTGTCTGTTAAATGTAGGTATGTACCCATTTCTTCGTAAGTCAGCCTTGGTCTTCCTCTGCTTCTGCTACCGTGTGACCGGTCTTATTTTTATTATTGATGTACCACAGATTTCTCAGTATTAATGCTATTCAGGCTTAGAAATTCAAAAATGAATATCCATTATATATTTCAACATTATTGATGAACGAAGTTAAACATTTTGAATATGGAAACGTCGGAATTAACACCATTGTTAAATCTTCTAAGACTATAAGAACTTGAAAATATTGTAATGTTTAGGTAATCTTAAAAATTCATTTCTTTTGGTACATTCCAAAACAATATCGTTTTCACATATGACTTTGTTTAATGAACGCGATGATAACAATAACATGTATGTTATTATATCCATTTTAAAACAATAGAAGCTGCACAATAAGTACTAGGAGATTAGTCGCTTACTCATCTCCATTACCAGTTTGTTTATACTTTATAGTTAGTAAATCTAATAAAAAACAGACAACAGCGTGTCGAATACTCATTTACTTAGGGTTCTGCAGTAATTTTGAAAATAATTACGAGTTTAATATTGAAAAATGTATATAAAACCTTGTCCAAATTACCCGTTATTCAACTTTTTATTTTTCATTTCAGAACTTGGGCTAGTAATTTACATCACTCAACTTAACAGGAATGAAGACGACGACATAAGTCGGTGGCAGCATTCTAATGACAGACGGACAGATTCGTAAACAGATGGACATTTGTATTAACGTAGGTGTTACTTTGCCGAAATCCATTTCATGTGATGAATTCCTAAAATCTTTTAAAAGTTATATTCCGCTCAAACCTCAAAAACCGCCAATCGACACGTGTTTCGCCTCTCAACAAAGCATCCTCAGGATATTCCAGAGATAAGATTAGGCGAAACACGTGTCCATTGGTGGTTTTTGGAGTTTGAGCGAAAAATAGCTAAAGATTTTAGGAAATCATCACATGAGACGAGCATTTATTTTTTTATGTATTTATTCATCATTTGTGACACAGTATAGATATGTATGTATATGTATATATATATATATATATATATAGGTACATAATATTCAATACATATTAGATATATTTTTATGTAAATGCATGTACATAATATACGTATTTATATTTTCTTTGCTTCCTATAAGTTAAATTTTACTACGTTATCACCTTTTCTGTCATAGTTCTGCTGGAAGAGATTTTATTTATAAATAAGCAGTACCATTTAACGTACATCACATTTCATGTCTCTTTTACAAGTGTGTATAATTACATAAATCTATATATATATATATATATATGTATGTATATATAGATTTATGTATTACGAGAATATATAAATTTAGCTTCCGTATGTTTGTGTCCACAGAACTCAAAAACTAGCCGATGGATTGACTTGAAATTTGTTCACAACATAGCTTCTGAACAGGAGAGTATTTACATATAAAAATGTAACTTCCGTATATTTGTGTCCACAAAACTCAAAAACTGACTTGAGCTTCAGCGAAGCGTGGCTGGGTTTAGCTAGTAATTAAATAAATAAATAATAGCCATTTTTACTGCGGAATTCCAAAAACTTGCACAATTTTGACATATGGACGGGCACACAAGTGATCTTATCAGGGTTTCGTTTTCCTTCTAAGGTGCGGATTACGGAACTCTAAAAACCGTTGTTTTAGTTTTAGTCAGCAAAAAGTTCATTATAAAAAACAATCATTATAGTACATAGCCGTCGCACGACGACACAGCAGCGCGCTATCGACGGGCACGACCATTCGTTACCCAGTATCTAACACAGACAGACAAGCAGACAGATAACTAATTGAACAGAATTATGAGGGGCCCCACGATTTATTGAATTGTTTCATTACAACTAAAAGAGAAATTATGTAAATGTTTAACATATTAAACAAAATTTACGTGAATGTATGTTTACAGTCTTAGGGTACCTTACGTTTAAAGAAAAAACGAACACGTTAAAACATCTGAGATTACTCAGGCATCTGTCGGTAAATCACAGCCCATTTGCTAAGAAATATGATTTAGAAACATGAAACGACCTAACAATACATTTCGTTAATATATGTAAAATGTTATACTAATTAATACATACATACAAACATACCTTCGCGCTGTATCGAGAGAGAGAACGGAGATAGTATCGATGGAGAGAACGGAGCGCCAAGCGTTGCGATCCTTACGTACCATACTTCTTTCCGTTCCTCAAATCTCATCATTCTCCTCACACATTTTCTTTTAGGTATGTGACTGCTTTTGACATTTCCGTCGGCTAACACTCTAGCTATTTAATCTTTATAAGTCACCCTTGGTCTTCTTTGGCTTCTTTTACCACTCGCTTTCGCTCTGTAGATTTTCAGTCTATCATACTCATTCTTACTATGTGTCCGAACTATCTAAGCATTATTCCTTTCTTCATTTTCACAACACTGTCGTGTAACCCTGTCATACTGCGTATCTCTTCATCGCTTATTATTTTATTATACTAATTTATATTTCATAATATTCATGAAAATATAAAGAAAAAGCCAATTATATATTTAAACCTAAATTAACCATTCCTCTCTTATCTCCACAACTGCTGGACCTACAGTTCTTTCAGGGAATATGGGTTACCCACAGATCTTAAGCCCATACGTATAAGGCGACGCATTGAAAATTTTGACGGCAGGGATCTCAATTTTTCTAAGCGATTACAAAATGTATGTAAGTGATATTTGGTAACCTGATTCTTCATTTTATTGACTTTATTTTGTCAGTTGGGATACACGATTGGTTAACTTTTGTAACACAAAACAAATATATCAAAGAAACCTCTTTTCAAACAGAGATTTACATTTTTCGGAGGAACGGGACCGACCGATAAACGAAAATAACTGATTTTTCGTAAGCTAGTTAGCACAGAGCAAAAGATTGAATTAATGTTTATCAATGCGTCGCTTACGGAGGAGTGTGAGATTTGGCATAGTTGAGTGAAGTTTATAAGGAAAAGGAAGACAGAAATATAAAATTGACATTACAAATACATTAAATTAAATTAAATAATAAAACATTCTATAGACTCAGTTGTTACTTTGCGGAAATCCCTTTCATGTGATGAATTCCAAAAATCTTTAGCTATTTTCCGCTCCGATCGGACTCACTCAGCTGACCGAGTCCGATCTCTAGTATACACTGAGGATGCTTCATTGAGAGGTGAAACACGTGTCGATTGGTGGTTTTTGGAGTTTGAGCGGAAAATAGCTAAAGATTTTGGGAATTCATCAAATGAAACATTCATTGTTTACGTCCATACTCCCAATGTCAAACACAATAATTAAACTGTTACATAGAATAGTTTGTGGTCAAACAAACAAAATAGATATTGTTATCGATTTCCAAAGAATTATAAATTATGCCAACAATAATTCTTGATAGATTGACTGAGTGAGTTTCGGGTTGTGAACTGTGAGTTTGGAATCTATGGAGTGTATGTCAAGGAAAGAGCGGTTATTTTATATTTACAGTCGAATTTCGACCACTGAGAGACCACTAATTTATAATGAGAATAAACGTCTCAAAGGCTTGCCAGGCGCGGAACGGCATGCTGTGATCTGATTGGTCACATTGATATCGGACACATTTATCATTCATTTTACATCGGACAATTACACCATAAATATACTTAAACCAAAGTCTTGGGTTTTATAGATTAGGGACTGACCCGTCGGCGCGATGGCGGTTTTTCTAAATTGTCCGTCCTGCAGTTTAGGTGTCACTGAAAGCTCCCCCAGTTTGTTGTGTAGTACCCATAGTATAACTTAGTTTTAAGGCACGTAATGTGTGTAATTATCTGGAGTATTATTATTATAGAAATTATTTCAGTATCATTTTATAAATATCATACCGAACCTTCTACGTGCATTGAACTCACATTTGACTATTTTTTTATTTATCAAGTGGTTCCACTACGGACAGTGTCTAACTGTGGTTAGTTGACTACTAAGTTATTGAGCTATAAACTACACAATGAGATAGCAGCGTGTTTAAATAAAAAAGATTGTGTGTTACCGAAGAGTTTCAACGCAATAACATACTTTCAAAATATTTTTTAATACAAAAAATAGTCAAGTGCTAGTCTGGGGCACAGAGGGAACTTTATGGTTAATAATGTTTTTCAGTGATTATTGAGCAACAAACAGACAAAGAAAAAGACAAAAATATGTCCTTTATATTCAGAAACGCTTAAGAATTGTATCTAAGTACTTTATTTTTTCAATGATATGGCTTTGAAATTAGTGTCAGTCTCTCTTATAGTTATGGTTATGTGAACGTAACCAAAATCCAACCACACTTCTTTTTAATGTCTGTCTGTTTATCCTGTGCTAATCTCAGAAACGGCTGAAGAGATTTTGACGGGTCTTTCTTTCGCATGTACAAAATAATCTAGTACTAGGCTACTACTAATTGTATACTACTAATTAATATATTTATAAAAGAATTATCGTCGACAATTTTGTAATTACATTGTCAACTAACGGATTATAGTCACATCTAGCCGACAAGACCGTTCCTCGGCCGTTCTGTCCATGATTTATAGAAAATGTCCTCGTAAAGCAAGCTGCTAATTCCGCCTATCGATGAGGGCCATTTCCATTAACCTTCCCTCGGTCGGAGCGGTGCCGGCCGCGGGCTGTTCGTTTAATTATCAGATTGTATCATTTAATTAGAGGCGGGAGAAAGCTCGCTGACACGCCCATTGGCGATTGATACCCAGCAATAAACGAAATTAGTCAATCAAATTAGTTAATCTTGTTTTCAGTGTTCTGTACCCAAAAGGAAATATGGAACCATGATAGCATCAGATGTCAAAAGCACTCGCATACCTAGGCGAAAATGTGTGAGGAGAATGATGAGATTTGAGGAAGCGAAAGAGTGTGTAAGGACCGCGACTTCTGGCGCTCCGTCCTCTCTGACTACCCCGTCAGGGATACAGCGTAAAGATATGTTATTTTATGTGTGATAGCATCAGTTCCGTACCTGACCGTCCATCCGTCTGATAAAGTCTGACAGATAAATAAGATAAGATAAAGAAACGTGGTCAAGTACAGACATGAAATATGCCATAGTGATGAATTTGGAATCTTATTTACCCATGTAACTAATTATTATTTTAAAATATTCTTAAGGGAATTAAAGAAGTGGTAATTGAATATATATTTATATATATATTTTATATTTCATAAATAGCAGTGATCGCCATATGGTCGAAATTCGTCTTCGTCCGTAGATATAAAATAAACCGTTTTTCCCATTGACATGCACTCTACGGACTCGAAGCAACTTACAGCTCACAATTCACACAAAATCCCTAAATTTAAATTCATTCAGTCAATCTGTTATTATCATTTATTGGAAACATTTTAAAATTTTTTAGCGACGATCTCTATTTTAAGCGACTGTTTGACCAACGAGTATTGTGTTTGACATTCACAGTATAATTTATTATGTGTTTGTTGTTGGCAGTATGAATGTAACAACAAATGTTCTATTTTATGTATTATTTAATGTATTTATAGCACAACACATTTTACATATATAAATTCTCGCTTTCTGCACTCCTCCATATAAACTTTAACTATGGCAAATCTTACACTCCTCCGTGCGCACAATATGCTTAAGAAGAGGTACAACATTTTTCTCTTCGCGTGTTAATATATTATTATATCTGTAGATTTCGTAGACGACCAAAAAAACCATATAATATTACTAACAATTATTCGTTAAGTAATTCGCTCTTTTGTAATACGTTTTAGTAATAATGCTCTTTCAACGTCGGTGTTAACTCATGTCTACAATTTAAACACTTTCTGGAGCATATGTACCTTCCGGAGAAACGTTATTAATAACAGCCTTCACCATTGTTTTCCCTCAGGTAAAACTGAAGCAAAATGAACGCTTGTTATTTTTTTTTATATTTAATCAAGTGTTGGTCGGATTGAGCCAAACAAAGTCGACTTAGAACTTCTTCTTATTATTATATTCTGAGCTTATATAAAAATTAAAACCGGTCAAATGCGAGTGGGCTTCTAGAGAGGGCTCCCCGTATTAAAACTAATAACAGTTTGCATGGTATTGTATTGTAAAGGAAAATTGAGGAATATGTTGTCTATTGATGTATTGTGTCTTGTCATATTTGACGACCTCTGTGGCGCAATGGCTAAGCGCGTTGGAAAGTAAACGGGGGTTGTGGGTTCGATCCCGTCTCGAGTCTGGGTGTTTATGTATAATATGTATTTATTTACAAAAAGAAAAGTATATAAGTAGTATATCAGTTGTCTAGTACCCATAACACAAGCGCTATGCTGCTTACTTTGGGACTAGATGGCGCTGTGTGAAATGTCCGAGTATATTATTATTATTACTTATTATATATTCGTGATTATATGGACTAAAACCGAACAATGAAAGTACCTTGATATTTCATTTTTTCTATTTTGAATAAATAAAAAACTTGTAGTGTATTATAGAAAAAATACAAAACTATGTAAACAAAGTTTTTTTAGTATTTTTCATAGTAAATACTTAACAATATAAAAATAATCTAAAATCTTTAAGACTTACTTTTTAATATTAGTACTTTCATAAAAACATTTTTTGTGAACTGTGAATGAGACTATTTTAACTATTTACTTTATCTAACACACTTGAAATTAATGCGATTACAATTTATTTTGGGTTGAAGTTAAATTTAATAATGGAACGTGAAAGATATACCTATTACTACTCTTATATTCCATTTTTTTTTCAAAAATTTAAGTCTATTAAGTAGTTTTTAGAAAGACAGGGGAGAAAACTGCGATTTTCGAATATTTTCCACCAATTATTATTATTGTAATTTAAAATGTAGCTTGGATTATTTCAATTGGAACGATTCCTAAAAAGGTTCCTTTCGCAATATCTAACAGTAACGCAATTACACATACGCAATTATTTATAATGTAACTGTTTAAATTTCAGTGTTCAAAAGCAATGGACATCAATATATTTTTTTATATTTCAAACGGACACTTAGCAGTAATGGGTTTAATCAAAAAACGATGTGAGTACGTTGGAGCGTCCCGCCCGGGGTCATACGACACCTCACTAAATTACACCAAATATTCAATTTTGACACGTTAACAGCCGTCGCGGCGCTATTTGACGATGGAAATTACTATAAATCAACCAGAATTGTCCACTTACGAGTAAAACATCGGATTTAATAGTCATACATTCGTAGGCAATAGCGCGCTCCACGACGGAAACACACGAACTTGTATTACGATCGATTCCGTTGCGTTATGTACTGCGCTATTAGTGTGCGACTTGTATATAACAGAATTTAGCTTGCTTTATCTCTGTGATTTTATATTAGCAATCACAAAACATCTCTCAAATAATAGTTCATACTCTGTTAAGAAATATCTAAAACGGAAAATTTAACGCGATTACCTTTTATTTTGGCTTGACGTTGCGACTGAGTTGCATCGGCTCTGGTGTCAAGCAAAGTTGCAACGCGAAAGTTTAAAAGTTTATGTTAAGAAATGTGTTGGAAATTATCAGACACACAATATAGTCCCGTCAAAATAGACAAAAATTGTGGTTAGTTTTTTATAATTCGCATTGAGCTGAAAATTAGTACAGGTTGTAAGTATACTATTACATACAAAATATCAAAAATTCTCACCGATTCTAAGTATACTAAAAAATGTATTCAAGGTCTTGACCTTGTCAAAAGTATCGTTTTTGCGTTTTTCTCGTAAACAGTAAATGTTATAAATAAAAATAGGTCATGTAATTATCTATAAAAATTGTTCTTATACTTTTTTTCTAAGAAACACCTAAATACCAAAAACCTATTCATTTATTCTCACTCTCATGATATTCCCAAAATTAACAATGACATAGTTTGCATATGTGGAAGATCAATCGTCGTTCAAGTTTTGGTACGATATTTAAGATTCAACACCGTAGAAAAGGTCGTTCAATGTACAATAATAGACAGCTATCTATAGCTGTATGAATAAGAAATAATTTACCGACTGACTCTCATAGCAACTCACAGTCCAAAACTTGATATTTCATACAGTTATTTAATAGCGTTGGTACCCGTTAAGAAGGGATTTCTAGAAATTCAACCCCTAAGAATTAGAAACGGGGTGTCATATCTAGTACAGTAATACCTCGACTTACACTACCCCGACTTACGCGAACCCGGAGTTACGCGATTTTCAAATCACGTCGATTCGTCTTTTGTTTGCGCGTCACATAACTCGATTACCGATTACAGACGTACTGCCCCCACACTATTGCTCAGTTAATGTACATGTTCGGATTTGTCGCGCGGAATCAACGCATAGCTACAATTTATTTTGTTTTATGTACATAATATTTATTTTTTATCTACGGAGTGCGTGTTTGTTATTACATTTTTATAGACTACTAACGTCATCCAAGCGAAGTAAAACTGATTCTTCTGCTTCAAATAAGACAAAAAATCTTTGGAATGTAAACTTAACCTAATCTAAGATTTTATTAAACATTTTTTGTCAAAATTATTTTTTTTTCTTCTTCCAGTTCCAATTAAACATCATTTATATGTATTTATACACGAAATTATACCCCGACTTACGCGAATTCGACTTACGCGGTAATCGCTCAGTCCCACCTATCGCGTAAGTTCGGGGTATTACTGTATTGAAAAAGTTGTGTAAAAAATGCATCAAATCTTCTATCAAAAGAAACAAATCAAACACGTATTTGGGCGGTCAGTACGAACCGTCACTGTCGTATAGTTTGGTTCTTCAGCACGGTTTTGGGCTACTACTTATCCACTCATGCTAAGCCGGTATGTTATAATACAAATAAAAGTTAACAGATCAAACGTAGTGTAACTGCGCATAATATTGGGCCGTGTGTGCGTCACCGTGAGTGATGGTGCTCCTTGCGGTGTCGGCTTACGTAACGGCACTTTAATTCGCTTTGTCCGTATCGCAGTGTGACGGCCGTTGTTCGCTCTTATCAATAACTAATATCTACATCACCGTGTGATTGCTCATTATTGTGCAATGCCAACAAACACAACTTGTTATAAAACAACAAAGAAAAGATAACTTTCACGTGCTGAGTATGGAGTTGGTTCCGAGAAATATCAATAAATCCTTAAGTATTTTGCTATTGTAACACATTACTACAAACATACATACATAAATTCACATTATATACTATTCAGAATTGATAGAGTAACAAGTCGGAGCAAAATTATGACTTGACGCTTCTTCATAGCAAAAATTATTACATATTTCCCTTCTCTTGTCATTCTTCTTTTTTTCATGAGAGGAAGTAAATCTCATAGATACCATGCCACCCGTACGATAAGCCTGCACCTATGGACCAAAACCCTGCCACCTGACCATCCTTCTGCGGGTACCGCAAATCAGCATCAGAAGGCATTTTTCGTCTCTAAGCTCTTTCATTCTTTGTCTCTTCTTATTCTTAAAAATAAACTTGTGTCCAACATTGGGTCTTTGAGAATATCGACACTTATCTGTATATTAATACGTGAACATTGACAATTGTTGTACCTTTTTCCAGTATCTAAACTAATATTAAAAAGAGGTAAACTTTTTAAGTTTGGATATAAGATGTAATTTCTGAAACTACTCATATGATTTCAAAAACTCTTTCACCAATATTTAGAATGAACATTTAGAGTGGATATAGGCTGTATATTATCCCGTTAAATTTCACGTGGGTGAAGCTAGATTATTATAAAAAGAAGGGAATAAACGTGTCGTCCGAAAAGTAATGCCATTGATATGCAAAAAAATTATGATTTTTTCTAAATAAATTCACGTTGAAATTCATTACTTTACAGACAGTTGTCACAGGCAGTGTACAGGCAGATGTCAAAATCATTTATTACATTAATTGTGAAAATAAAAGTATTACAATGTATTTCTATAAACATGTTTCCAGTCTCGACACGAGAGTACCGAGAGAAGAAGATTTCATTTCCGAGACCTGAATTATATTATACGTCTATGGTACGAATGAAGTCAAGGACTAGAAAAATTTCACCGGACGCCATAATGATGTTTTAGATAATGATGGGTATCAGAATAATTTAATCTGTTATTTATTTCATCACGGACGGTGATTATCTTATCTCTGACTTAAGAAGTATAGAGAGATCCAAATCAGAGGCGATTTAAAAAAAATGGATTCTGAATCAACTCTACACCAATATGTCAAGTTAATTACATTGCTTTTAGTTTTTATTGTAAGATGATGTTGATAAAATGGTACGACTGATTTGAGTTTCCTATTCATGACTTTTTCTTTATGGCTACCGAAGTCGAATTTTAATTAAAAAAATCAGCCAGTGTTCCGCACTGTCAATGTTACCAACTACTAACCGCAAAACGTTTCTCTTACACGTCTCGTTTCTCTTTAAACTAGTGGTCTCCCAGTCGTTGAAATTCAATTGTAAATATAAAAAATAAAATAAATGCACTTCTTAGACCCGAAAAATCTCACAAATCACATATCGCACTAAATTTACAGCTCGAAACTCATTCACTCAATCCATTTTTGTTGGCAACATTTTAAAATTCTTTGGCGGTAATATGTACTCTGTGCGACTTTGACCCTCAGACCAATAATTGTAATGGACGGAATTTTTGCTCTAAGAGCCTTTTCGTTTTTTTATTAACCTAGTTCCCAGACTTTTACTAATGTTAGCAACACCGACGAATTAACACAAAAAGGGGAACACTGACGCCCTCTAGCAGAGCGCGACGGTGTTCGTGACGTCATAGACAAGAACGACTGACGGCTTGTTCCCCACTACCGCTCCAGATTATATAAGTCAAAACTCGAGCGCTTCACGTATCTATTGCTTTTTACCTTCACGACTGCAGCACGAAGTGTTCGAATACAAATTAATGAATTATTGATTGATATTAAATATTAATTATCATCGATTAATCGATAACTTAAGTAAAGTTTGGGGGTGTTACATTGCTATAAGTATCTAATTTACTATTTAATTTTATCGTAGCTAACACTACGTGACTAAGGAAGGGTACACTGATACACAGCTGAACATAACATATATTTACGGTATTTTTACGTCGAGGCGGTGCGGTCATAGTTAACTGTTTTACTTGTGTTTACGTTCAATGAAATATAAAGAGACACGAAAATTCATTCCATACACAATGAATGTATTATTTAATTTTATGTAATTATAACACAGACTATATGTATATAAATTTTATCTTTCTGCACTTCTTCTCAATATAAACTTTAACTATGCAAAACCTCACACTCTTCTGTGCGCGTAATATGCTTGAAAAGGGGTACGAAATTTTCTCTCCACATTTTAATATATAAATAGCACATATGTTAAAAAATGTATCTAATATACACGTTACTCTCAATGTTTTAAGTATTATTACGAAAAAGCATTAAATTTTTTTGATTGACACCTTTTTGATTGCAACTGACACCTAAAGCGTTTTATTTCTCCAATTTTGAAACGGAACCCTGAAAAACTGACAAAAACAAAACGTTACTCATGTATTTCAAAAGAAATAAATAGATTGCCCATTACGATTTTCTAATAAGCTTATCTTAATTATTCTGGCAAAATATCACTCTCGAAAACAAGTTTTTATTGAACTCGTATCTTGTAACGATTATAGTAATATATTTTCAATAATACAAAGTAACTCATAGTGGATAAGGCAATCAGCCCAATCAATTGAGCATTCAACATTTTGTTTTAAGATGTTATTTTATTATTCTACTATGGCAAAGGAAATCTGTTCAAATTGTAAATAATACCTAAAAGAGATTTCTCATTTCAGTTCGTTTTTGTGACTTAGACGAAATAAAAGTCCAATAAACCGTCCGTTTCGAGCAGAGTAATCTGTTCAGTCATTTCTTATACAACTTAGCAGATATCCTAACGATCACAATAGATGAGTTGAATAAAGAAATAAAAATAAGAGAGGGTCACAGAGGACCACCCGTCCACATCTGTAGTACGAGTGGTCGCCGCTATCTGTCCCAAGTGCCGTAATGGACGCACAGATTAAACACATTAGTTTGTGATTGGAAAGTCGTGTCGTCGATTATAGGACGCGTCTCATTCTCATTGTTTAGAATTAAAATTTAAAATAATTGTATTCAAGTACTATTTAGGGACTTTTTGGCGGGAACGGGAGAAGTGAGGTTGTAATTTTATTTAGATTTTCTATTTTTTACATTTTTGGAAGTCCTAAAGTACATAAGTGATAGTATATTGTGTTTTAAAGCACTGTGTAAGTGAAAAGAATAGAGTAGGTCTAAATAAACACTGGTAGCTGAAGTTCTCGCGCTCTTCCAAGAAGTCCTAAAAACTTCAGTAAATTCTACTATCACTTTACTGGAGGAGTAACGATTCTACTTTTATTAAATATTATTATGCATTAATACGTGACATTGGCAAATGCGCTAATATGTGCACCATCCATGAAGAAATAAAAAAAAAGTAGGTACTGTTTATTATACAGGTATATGAAAACGGGACAGTTACTTTAATGGATGAAAGGGCATAACTTTAGTATGTAGTTACAAAAAGAATTATCGAAAAAAACGTATCCGTTTAAGAGTTATGACCGTTTTAATTTTCAAGTGTTATCCCCACCATTTCTCGTAAAATTGGGTTGATCGTGTACAGTTACAGATTTTAAATCTTACGTTTTTTTTTATTTTGTAATAATTTCATCCGTTCCTGAAATACAGCCTGAAAACCCCCAACTCTTAAACGGATACGTTTTTTTCGATAATTCTTTTTGTAACTACATACTAAAGTTATACCCTTTCATCCATTAAAGTAATTGTCCCGTTTTCATATACATCCTGTATATAACAAATACTATTATGACTTTTGTCAGCTTTCTAACTCTATTTTATTCTAATAACATAATTCTAACAGTTTTTTTTTGTCATGTTATATTATTAGTTACCATTTTCACTACACATGAAATTTATTATTTACAGGCATAATCTTTTAAATTTAATAACTTTTCAATCTTTTATTGATAATATTTTTCTTTTTTAATTTCGTTAAAATTTCCGCAGCGACATCTGTTGTGACAATTAAGAACCAAAAAATACATTGTTTTTGATCTTTTTGCCTATGTTTTTGATAACAGCAAGTTTGAGTAAGAGAAAATTATAAATACGGTCGAATTCATTATAAAATGTTGATGAAGAGTTAATAGAGAGTTGATAGGAAGTTCATTATAATTACCCTGTAATTGAAAGTATTTCTAAAAATCAGACAGCAGTTCCTTTTAATAAACCCTACGTATTTCTTGGCTTCGTAAAAGTAAATAATCTAAGCTAAATAAGATCCCTAGAACTCTGGTTATATTTATGCAAACTTTAAATACATACATACATACTTCACGCTGTATCGCCAACGGGGTAGTCAGAGAGAACAGAGCGCCAAGCGCCCTTACATATTTCTTTCACTTCCTCAAATGTCATCATTCTCTTTACGCATTTTCGCCTTTCGCCTTCCCATACAAACTTTAAGTAAAGCTTTATATTCGCTGAAGCTTATAAATTCTAGGTCTAGTAGTATCGGAGATGGAGAGAGATAATGAACTCAAATTTGAGTACAAAATAGGCCCTCTTTAAACCTTATTCTTACGAACTTACTATCACAAATACACATAAGAGTATTTCAAAGCGTAATTAATATTACTAGTGGTCGTCCAGTGATCGAAATTCAACTTAAATATACAACGAAGGCTTTTTCTCGTGATGCTTACACTTCACAGACTCGAAACAACACACAGCTCCTCAAATCACTCAAAATTCACAGATCGAAACTCATTCAGTCAGTCTATCAGTAATTATTTATTAACAAGATTTCAAAACTCTTTAGCGACAATCTCTACTATGTGCGACAGTTTGAGGTTTGACCACAAACTATTACGTGTTGACATTGGCAGTATTATGTATTTGACTTTGGAAGTATGAACGTAAACAATGAATGTTTTATTTTATTTTATTTAATGTATTAGTAATAAATAATGTGGGCGTCCAAACAAAAAGGGTCCAGTAGTGGGATATTGAGTTAAGACTGGATTCAGAATTAAAAATAGTCAAAATTGGCATATATCTTTTTTAACTTTAAATGTCTGACATTTAAAGTTGAAACTCTGAAAAGCTTGTTTTGAGAAAAAGCATTTTTAAAGTTTGATTGAAAAAGAAACACACTTCTACTTGTTCGCTTCTACTTAGAAACATGATATAAAGTTATTTACTTTAAAAGCTTGTAGATAATTGAGCATTAATTAATAATCGATTAAAATCGCGAAATGCCATTTTCTCACCCAACTTTACAAAACTGCGTATATCTCGAAAACGAAATGCCGACCACTGGACCATTTTTGCTTGGAAGCCCGCATATTATATATAAATTGTATCATTCTGCTCTCTTTCTACATATATACCAACTATGCCAAATTTCACAGTCCTCTTCACGTGTTAACATGTAGAGTTAGTAACATATTAGAGTTAACATGATGAGTAAAAAAGATTTACAAGAAGATGACAATGTGTCCCATATTTCCTATTACCCAGATCGACCACGAGACTGCTGCGGCAATCTTCAAAATTAAACCATATGATTTATCTGAAATAATAACCAAAGATACCACAACAACAACATTCCTCAAACATGCAAAACAAATAATCTCCAGACTAAAATCCATTAACAAAACTTAACAAATAAAGCATTTTTATTTTTGCACGTTTTATTTTTTTACAATTACAATTTATTTCATCAAATCTAACATAAATTAACATTAAATAGTATTAAAGTGCGAAAGTGCAAGCAATTTATTAAAACGAGAAATACCAAAGGAAAAGAGATAGTATTTCGCTAGCAATCTCTTTTTCTATTCAATTCAACAACCTAAAAAACAAGAAGATGATGAGCCTTTCAAGCATATGGTATAATTTCTGAGTAATTCGACTGCGGTAGACGAACGGACGGATACAGGATTGATGTTATTAGGATTCCATTTTTCGTTTTAAGGTACTAAGGTACAAAACTAGAACAAGTTGATTCCGTTCATTTCCTACTTGCCGCACATCACCAACGGGCGTGTCGGCGAGCATTCCGGTTTTACGCTTTTCCTTTTGAGCCTAAGTTTCATAGAGAATTAAGTTACAACTATAATGCCATATTATATCAACAAGTCTACAGCAAATGGCGGCAAGTCTACAGTTTTTACGATACTGTTAAGCAATTCCCGAGAATTACCGTCGATATATTTAATGTAATAGCCACTGCGCTCGTGGTTAACCGCTAACTTTGCAGTATAGAAAGCTCTGGCGGAAATCTGACCGCAACGCTTAAACAGACGATACAATTATATAAATTATCTACTTTATTTAAAGCCGACTTTAATTTTTTTTGGTTACGCAGGAAACCTGCCCACAGATACCTAGCCATTATCTATCCTCCCTGACTACCCCATTAAGGATGCAGTGTGAGAATATTTATGTATACATGAATACAATTACGAATTCATGATATAAAGAGCACGGCGATCCAAAAAAACCTTATTTCGATTGACCCCAAAACCGATAGCTTAATAATAATAATAATTGTCAAGTTACTTGTATATCTAATAAAGCAATAGACTTCATTAATGAAAGACAATTGTGGTTTTTATTTACCCGATTACGGCGAAACAAAGATGAGTTATGATATTATCAGTACAGAGTATGTACTGGTCATTCAAATATGAACCGGAATTTTTACTGATTCAAATTACAGACTGACATACACAGTGCAGCGCGTAAGAAATTTGCAGATAGGAGTCCCGACAGAGCATATCCACGCTCACAATGCTGAAATATATGTGTACTGCTCTAATGCAGCCATGAGTGAGCAAGAAGTGCCATCCTCCGTTGCGCAGCGCATTATTATTCGTTTTCTCGTCAACGAAAGTTTAAATAATTTTAAAAACTTCTTTACAGAAGTTTTTAAAATTAATTCAACCTTAAAAAGTTGAATTAATTTTAAAAACTTCGCGCACAGTTCGGTGATGCTATTCTAAGTAAGACCCAAGTGCTCGATTGTGCTCAAAAATTCCGTGACGGTCAAGATAGGATGGAAAATGAATGTCATAAACGGGCGTCCTGAAACAAGCACCAATGAAAACGGAATTCGAGCCGTGAGAGACATTTAGAGACAGAGTAGCCGAAATTGTTTTAGTGGTTGGTATTAGTGTTGAACGTGCCCATACTATTGTATCGGAACACCTTGGATACAGAAAAATATTGGCAATGTGAGTTCCACGTATGCTCACTGAGGCACAAAAGAATATGCGGAATAAAGTCTGTCAGCGGCTTTTAAATCGCTATGAAGAAGAAGATGTTTTATTGGAAAGTATTGTGAACTGCGACGAGACTTGGGTTCACCACTACGACCCAGAAAGCAAGAGATCGAGTATGGAGTGGAGTAAATCCGGAGAGAGAGCACTGATCAAAGCGAAAACTCAACGGTTTGCTGGAAGAGTGATGGCTACTGTGTCTTGGGACTCCAAAGGTATTCTGTTAATTGATTGTCTACGTGACCGACGTACTGTGAATGCGGCCTACTAGTGTTAGATGCTAGATGATGCTAAGGCTGCTTATCGCATCAAAAGACAAACAAAACCAATTCGTAACGTTCGTCTTCTGCATGACAACGCACGGCCGAATACAACAGCCGTAACTCGTGCTAAACTCGACCAATTTCACTGGAAACAATTGTCCCCATGTGACTACCATATGTTTGGTCCATTGAAAGAGGCATTAGGAGGACAACGATTTGAAGATGATGCTGCGTTCGAAAAATACGTGCGCAAATGGTTATCGGAGCAGCCGCCTTCTTTCTTCAGTGAGAGAATTAAGAAGCTTGAATAAATATATTTCTAATGAAAACACTATGTTGAGAAATAATTTACTTAATATGTATTTTTTGTATAATTATTAAATTTCTACAAAAAAATTCCGGCTTATATTTAACCTATTTACACACATTTGTTCCTTCAAAGAGCTAAAATTATTTAACCGAATACGTATGAGATATCATTGAATTTGTTTCAATTAATAGGTAACAAATTAAAGAGCTCAAGAAGGTTCAAAAATATATAACGCATAGAGCAAAGTGCGGTCATAATTATTTATTTAAAAAACGCGCGCACTGTGTAAGGTTCCGTAGTTATCCGTTACAATTTGCGTACTTAGAAAGGGCCTTTTTGATAAATAGAGCATATTGGGTAAGTTCGCGGTTTAACAATTAGTAACGACTAAAAAACAGACCCACATAGGAAGACGGTGATTGTAGAAAAGCTAACTTCACAAGGAAAGTTAGAAATTTATTTTTTACATTTACATTTTTTTTACATTATACAGTAACTTTTCTGTCTTCATTTTTGCAATAACGCTGTCGCGCAATCCTGTCATACTGCGTATCTCCTCGTTGCTTATTTTATCCACAGGGGAGACAACGCACATATTTCTATGGGAGGAAAAATGAAGAAAGGAATGCTTAGATGGTTCGGGCACATGGAAAGAATGAGTGATGATAGACTGACGAAGAAAATATACAGAGCGAAAGTGAGTAGTAGCAGAAGCCAATGAAGACGAAGGCTAACTTACGAAGATCAGATAGCCAGCGTGTTAGCTGACGGAAACGTCAAAAGCACCCGCATACCTAGGCGAAAATGCGCGAGGAGAACGACGAGAATCGAAGAAGCGAAAGAAATATGAAAGGACTGCGACGCTTGGCACTCCGCCCTCTTTGACTACCCCGTTAGGGATACAGCGTGAAGTTGTATATGTAGTAGAATTATCAAAATTTATCTTCGTGTTCTTGCCACAGTCCCTCATAGCGGGCGGTTTCCGAACTGCAACTCCAAACAATGTACAACAAAGCAACATTTAAACAGTGTATACTTATCTATCGGTCAGATCGACGGCCCAAATTACAGAACGCTCTATCGCCGATATTCGACCACAGAACACAACATGTTCCTCGATAGAAATGACAAATATGAAATTAATATGCGCTTATATTTTTTACGGTTTTAATAAATGTAAAAAAAATTAAATTAATTTTTACATTTGTTAAAACCGTAAAAAATATAAGCGCATAACAACAACAACCAGTAAGTAGCATAATAGCAACAACAATTTAAACGAAGCGAAAACGAAATATTTACGATAAAATTTCGGAATTACGAAATAATTACCAAATTATGGAACGATTTTAACCAAAATTGCATTTTATACTCGGATGTTCTTCTTCATACCCAGTCTTTATACCCAGTATCGGTACTTCATAGGTAGCTGATCCAGTTTAGCATTATTTTGGCTCGAAGATAGCAAAAAAATATATACTACTGATTATTTTCACTAATAATACAAAAAAAATAATTATAAAAGTTTAAAAAGAATCTTTGAAAAATACAGTTACAGTGACGCCTTTTTTTTTTGCGTCAGGAAATGCTTTATGGATCCCGTCCTGCCGTAGGGGGGTGGCGGGGGGGTATGTGGGACTCCTCGACATAAGGGTGCTAAGCCGAGTCTACCCACTAAAACCTGACGGTGTTCCTCGAGAGCCTTGATGCCGGGGCAACGGGAGCGCGTTGACATTCTGCCGCGACCCCGGCGGCTATGCCCAGCCTGAGCCAAGCTCTCCTCCGTTTGCGGGCAGTTTGACCTGCCCGCTCTCCTGGGAGGCGCGCGGGAACACCGCGCGCACCATTCCGAGGCCATTGGTGAGGAGCCTTCCCCCGAAGGACACCCCAGGCCTCCGAAGTGGCGGCTTCCGCACCCCGCCTACACCACGGCAGGGGCGTCAGCACGCCCACCTGATTTTTACGTGTTTACTCACGGGTTTTTACAAGTTTTCCTTCTTCCCACCTCTGATTTTAACGTGTTGTCTCACGGGTTTCATTTCGAGTTTTCCTTCTCTCCACCTTTGATTTTATCGTGTTTTCTCACGGGTTTCATTTCGAGTTTTCCTTCTCTCCACCTCTGATTTTTACGTGTTTCCTCACGGGTTTTTAAAAGTTTTCCTTCTTTCCACCTCTTGACCCACGTCCTCCGCGAAGGACGCCGGAACCAACACTTAACCAACAATACCCCTCGCAAAGGAGAGGGGCAAGTGGAAAGACGACCCACACGACAGACCCCCGCCCTCACGCAGAGGACTGGGAACACAAACTTATCCCACCCGGGTCCAGGCCGGGTCCTTTCGGCTCCACCTCCTACTCTGACCCAGCCCGGTCCCACCCCTGATTTTAACGTGTTTACTCACGGGTTTTAATACGTTTTCCATCTTACCACCTCGGGGCCAAAGGCCCCACACGCCGGACCCCCACCCTCATTATGAGGACGGGGAACACGACCTCCTCCCCCACGGTCCGGGCCGGGTCCTTTCGGCTCCACTACCTACTCGGTCCCAACCCGGTACTGATGGCATCGCCGAAGCGACACCCTCAGGAGTGTTTATCGACTCTCCAGTCTAAATCCGCGGTGTTCAGTGGAAACAGGGTCACCTCAAGAAGGATGTAGACATGAAGTCTACGCACTGCGGTCTTGGGGTGGCAGGCTAAGGCTCCACTTAATGGGAGCTATAAGCGCCTGTTGGTCTACCCCCTGTGGCGGGTCACCCACACCACTCGGCCCCAGTTACAGTGAGGCCTACTATTACAGTAAAAATCTCTAATCACAATGAACTTAGTTTATAAACTAGGTAAAGTAACAATATAATATGTAACTTATTTATTTATTTAATAATAAATTTAATGAATATTTAATAATTTAATTTAAAAAAGTTATTACATTAAAATTACTTAATAATTCTACCGCAAGACTATTTCTCCAAGTAAATCTATAATTATAAATATCATACTTTCCAATAAAAATCTGAACTTAGTAAAGTGACTCTTAAAATAATAATACAAATTTTTTTATATGTTTTCTCATAAAATACGAAACAATAATACCCATTGACAAAAAAATATTAAACACGAAATTAAAGAAAGACAATAGGAAACCATAATCATTTTTACATTGTATGTATTTTTCTTTATGTTTGGAATTAAATAAATAAATAAAAACATGCAAAAAGTCTACATACAAAATAAGTACGAGAAATTTAGATACATATGTTCTCTACGTATACCATACATATTTTCTCATAAAATACAAAGCTATACCTAATACCTATTGATAAAACAAAATTAGACACGAAATTAAAGACAATAAAAAACCATAATCTAGGTAAAAACAAAATTTACAAAAAAATACATTGAAATAAAAAATTAGTCAAAAAATTAAAGGCAATAAAAAACCATAATCTAGGTAAAAACAAAAATTTACAAAAAAATACCTTAAAGTGATAGTTATTTAAATGGGTACCTATTCAATTTATAATTTGAAGCAAGGTAATATGATATGTAAATAAATAATTGTACTAATATCTGCATTTCTATGAAGTATGTGGTCTGTGGCGTGAGTACAAAACGGTGATACGGTCAAGAAACGTAATTATTGGTACACGACGATATTGACAACAATGGCGAATCACAACACAAACGCGACTGGGGCGGTAGTGTTAGTGACAGACGGCAGCGGGAACGGAAGCGTGTCGGATTACATAAAGAATAATCCAAACTTACAAACTTTACCTCTATGGGCACAACTCAATTACCTAAAAATAGTTCACAATTCAATCAACTCTCGACCTTTCATAAAATCAAGATTAAACTTCATTTCACAGGATCGCAGTCGGTGAGTGATTACGCACATCACCGCGCTATGAGTGAATGTGTTTACGGCAGGTTGCTTGCATAAAGCTTATTACTCCTATGGTTTGAGGTCATGTAATTGTAATTATTTGATATAAAAAATATTAAATTTGATATACTTCAAAAAACTTAGGAACCCTAATTCACAATACCACACTTTCTCTCATATTATCCCTTCGTCTGGGGGCCAGGACTAACCTTCCTTGCCGTTGCCATTGTGGTGATCTCGTCGATGTACTAGGTCACCACGGTTTATCCTGTTTACGTAGTGCGGGCCCGCATGTCACGACATGCTGCCTTGAATGACGTCATTCGGCGGGCTCTTGTTGCCGCTGGCGTTCTTGCAGTCTTAGAGCCAGTAAGTATTGCTCGCAGCGACGGCAAGAGACCGGATGGTTTGATGCTCATTCCTTAGAAACTTGGAAGATCGCTTTTGTGGGATGTCACTTGTGTTGATACACTTGCTGTTTCCTATGTACCGGCGACTTCCAAGTCAGCAGGTGCCGCGGCTAGCACTGCCGAGAACTTGAAACAGCGTAAGTATGCGACTCTCTCTGAGAGTTTCATATTTGCGCCCTTTGCAGTCGAAACTTTGGGTCCCTGGGACCCCGAAGCCCATCGACTGGTTTCTGATATTTGTAACAGACTGGCCGAGGCTTCGGGAGGCCGCCTGGCTGGCAGCTTCTTCCGCCAACGTATCAGTTTGGCTATTCAAAGAGGCAATGCTGCCAGTCTGCTGGGTACCTTAAGCAATGACAGCTTTCTAAGCGGCAACTTTGCCGAAGTCTATTATTTAAGATAATGTGTAGTTTTAAGTTTGTAAATATAAACGTAGGTATGTACTTTTTTGTTATCTATAAATATATAAAAAAGAAGGTTAACAATTAATAAGTCGCTCCTGCCGTCACTATGTCTTGACACTATACATCGTCGTCGTCGCAGCGGGCGCCGCTTTCACCGCTCGTCTGCTGCCTGCGGATTCATCGGTGCCGGCACAAATATTTGGCGAAATATCGACATTAACAATAAAACAAAGAACAGTGCTTTACCGCTTGATATAACACGAAAGTGTACTACAGTTTATATGTACATCGATAATATAAATTGTATATGAGTAATAGCAACTGAACCCCGATGTCGTGATGAACTAGTTACTCCCACATAACAAAAGTCAAGTAAATCATTTTTGGGTAACCACGTTAGTTTTTGTAGAAAGATTTCTCAAGAAGTCACTCAAATGAAATGTAAACTCAATCAACAAAATAAAATTCTTCCTACTAATATTATAAACGCGAAAGCTTTTTGAGGATGTATGTATGGATGTTTGTTACTCTTTCACGCAAAAACTACTCAATGGATTTTAATGAAACTTTACAATACATCTCTATACAGCTCATACATCAAAATAACGCATAGGCTATAATTTATAAAGATAATGTGTGTTTTTGAACTTCGCGTGAACGAACTCGCGGGAAAAAGATAGTAAATAAATAAATGCGCCAAATAATACACACCGATCGACTGGCCTTAAACTAGGGCATTCCCTGTGCTATGAGAACCAGACGACGACAGCAACTGGGGGCGTCTCCCAGTCCCAGCACATTCAGAAACGAGACAATCTAGAAAAGTTTGTTTCCTAAATTGACCCTGTCAGGAATTGAACCCACAACCTTCCGCGCTTAGAACAACGCCTAAATCACTGCGCCATCGAAGTCATCTCAATCAAACTATATCTAAATAGGATAAACTATTTCATTTAAGAAAAAACAACATGTAGTATTTACTGAGTTTCTAAATATTGTACTGAGCAAAACTTATTGCAAACTGAATAAAGCAAAGTAAACGGTACTCTGTCTGCTGCATTGTGAATATATCTAACTCAGCTAAAATGGCCATCCACAATACGATACAAATACGATATTCAGGCTATCTATTTACATAACTTTTTGTGACGTGTATCGCATACAGCATTTCATACATTCATACATATATTAAATATATCTTTTATACATTTAAACAATTTAATATTACAAAAAGGTAAAAAAAATTAAAAAGGTATTTTTTTTCATAAAAGCAATTTAAAATTAATGATGGAATGGATGGAAGATGTGAGTTAGATATGAAGAGACGGGTAGCAGCCGGCAATAAAGTGAACGGCACTCTGTCCGCATTAGTAGACAGTGTGAATAAATCTAACTCAGCCAAAATGGCCATACACAATGCGGTGTTGGTGCCAACTTTATTGTACGGTAGTGAGGCCTGGATATGCCCGAAATCGTGTGATAAATGCAGTAGAAATGCGATCTCTTAGAAATATGTGCAGTATCATCCTTGCAGATAGAATAAGCAATGACAAGATACGCAGTATGACAGGTTTACACGACAGCGTTAACTTATATATATAAGTTTATTAATTTATTATATATAAACTTATAATAATTAACTCCTTGGCTATAAGTTTCTGAATGGGATCGGTTTATGCTTCTAAATGTTCTGTGTAGATTAATCTAAACACACTTCGAAATATACCAGTTGGATTTTTAAAATAAATTGTAGTTTTTAAAGTAAACGAAACCGTTTTTCGTATAATAGCGCGCGCGTTTGCACGGCACAGAAGGTCTATTTTAGATTAATTTTATTGTTTATCACTGCGTCATCTTAACGCCTCGTCTGAGAGTATCCATCCACCGTTTTTAATTCCCGTCCAGCCCAATAATGGGAAATAATAGAAACTAATGAGAAATAAATAGTTTTTGAGTGTACCTGCTCTTTGACATACATAAAGGACAGGTATCTAGATGATCCTAGTACAGAGATTTCAGGTCTGAGGCTGGAATTTTTCTACTTTAAACTTAACGTGATCCGCACACTTATTACCAAACTTGCAGTCAGCATACGACAGCCAACGACATCTGTTGTCAAAACGAGAATTTTTTATAATGTAATTTGTACAGTGGCGCTATATCTACCGCGAAAAATGCACTTTACGGCCATGGATGCAATAAACATGCAATCGTCATATGTGTATAATACCGATCTTTTATCACAATAAGTCATCGGTCGGGCAATGATCGCGTAGTTGTCGCTGTCTGCAAATTTTTAGTTAATAATCCCGCCGGTCAGGCTTGCCATATGTACAGTGTTGTTGCACTAAGGAGGCATACACTCCTTTTTATTTTCCATGTTTCAGCTTTAAAGATCGTGTCATACATCGATACACCTCAATAAGTGTCAAAAGATGTAAACTGTAGTTAGACTAAATCACTTCCAGTACCATTTCTAATCCCTAATAAGTACATAATACGGCTCCAAGTTAACTCAGGGAGACAAAAACGAACGCTTAGTGTAACAGAACGCAACACACTCAATTACAGTGATGTGTCGATCAATATAACCCTTCACAAATCGTGGCGGACCCCCGCCGGCCGCTCCGCCGCCAATGACGCGGCCCATCCATCTCGCTGCGAGCTTCGCGTAACCACGTCGTGAGCGGGACTCCAATTAAATATCTATGGACTTACACCGCTCATTTATTAATATTGATAATAATAGAGAATTTCTATTTCTCAAAATAATAATTCAATGACCAACTGAATTAACAATTGTTGTCAACTTATTATATTTAAAACTAGTTTTTGTGACCGTAAAAATTTCATAGAAAATATCACTATCAGCTTTTCCCGAATTTTGTGAGTTTTCCAGTCTTCCGGCCAACTTATCAAAGTTTTGTTTTTGTAAAAATCTTACTCGGACTATTACATGTAAAGAATTTGCCAAGTCGGTTCAGCCGTTATCAAGCTTTGCGTTTAGCAACGATTCTCAATGAAATTCAAGATTTCCAGGGGCCCTTAGGCTTTGTCGACCTCTACGAGTACTTTCCCGAGTACTTTCCGCTGCTATCTCAACGCGTCCGATTCGCTCCGATGGCCTGTGGGGTCAAATAATGAAAGGAGGTTTTTAAGTCGAGCACGACTCTACTTAGCTGGTCGTCATGTTCTCTCTTGAGTCTCAAGCATCAGGCACGGTTGGGTGTTCATACCAGTTTCCCTTCTCAGAAACAAAAAATATAATAATAATAATCGGGGTAGTAACGACGAGGTGTCGATAATAAATTCATTGAGGTAATTGTGATGACTTACCCTTTTCGTTTTATCTTTAATAGTACTTTGACTGCTTATTATTAATAGCGGTAATATTTTAACATTAATATCAAAGCTGCGCATGCGCACGTCCTCTAACAGCGGACCGCTAGTGTCGACTATCCGCCATATTTCTCTCTGGATAAGGCCGTGATTACACCGGTAATTCCAAACTAATACATTCTGTATCGTATGAGACCATAAATGGCGTCATTTTCCTTGCGCGATTGAATTACGTCTCATTCAAGAGACCCATACATCACATCTGTGTAATAACTTTGTTACGGCTGAAAAATGTTATTTCTTTCTATGAATCTTATATAAATACATTTTATTGACTGAACCAGTGGCCCATTAGTGTAGTAAAGCGTTTTTCTGAATTGCGTCTGGAATTGAAATCACTAAGAATTGAAGCTTCTTTGCAATATACTTATGACATAAGTATTCGAACAGACATGTTAGTTCCTTTTTTGTCAAAACCGTAATAAAATGAATTATGTATTAGAATAAATAATATGCATTTTGAGTCTACTAAGAGACTGATGCAGCAATAAACAACCGTCTTATACTTATGACACGATGTCGACAGATTTACCCAACCCTAAGCACCGCATGTGAATTTTAAACAGATAATTCCTCTTAAAAGACAAGATTACAACTAAAGATGTCACAAATTTGTAAAGTTAAGCTCATTCCGACGTCCTTTCGTGGCGAGAGCACACCGAGCGACGCATTAGCCGCAGTTAGTATGCAGCGCGGCGCGCCGGCGCACATCTGGATCATCAATCAGCTCGCGCATGCACAGTCCCCTCACGTACTTAATTGTACGCAGACGGGATAACCGTACTTTCTAAACTCTAAAAATGTTCGCGATGGAAAACTGTGCACGCGAAACACATCAATTCACACGCCACAACTGCTGCGCGAGTGTGATTTGGATTTATTGGTCTCGACAGTTTGTTTGTTACAGGCCAGGGATGTAATGGAGCTCGTAATCGTAACTGAAGCTATCAGACGTTTGAAATAAACATTTAACCGAAACTGTAGCCGAATCTGATATAAAAAGTTTTGAATAATTTCGGATAGAGAATGTTTTAGGCGTTAGGTTAGAATAATAAAAAGTAATTGTTCCCTTTAGTTTTAATTGTTTCTATTGCAGAGTCACTCATTCGCCACTTTGCAACGTATCCGAATCTACCAATTGCTCACTTCCAAAAAACTAAATAGCTCGGTCACTTCACGAACAAATAACTATGTAAAACCTTGTCCACCAACTGAAGGGACTCATTTCGAACCGCCTACTGAAGACAGACCATATTTATCTGTGGATATTTTAGGATTAAAAGTCAAAGGCATGTTAGACTGTGGCGCCTCTTGCTCTGTCTTAGGTGACAACTGTCACAGAGTATTTATAGAGCTCGGTTTAACTAAATTTTCTCTGCAAAAACCTCTGTGTTTATATGTGGCCAGTGATCACGAGTTAATTTGTACGGAATATATGATGCTACCTATCAAGTTTAAAAATAAAGAAGAATTTGTAAAATTCTTAATACAGCCGTTTATAAAGATTCCTATTCACTTCGGTATAAATTCTCTTGTAAAGATTAAAAAATAAAAAGTAAACCGTCTAACCTTCTTCTAAAATTGAAATTACTATTGTACGTAGTGTAATAGTGTCTGTCCTATATTACCTACATGCGGTGTTTACCTCTAGGATGTGGATTTAGTTTATCAATAAGTGTTAACTTATACTATGCTCTGTAATAATGTTATATCCGCTGCTAAACCTAAAATAAATAAATAAATAAAATTTATTTCAATTACTTAGATAAAAAAGTGATATTTAATCATATACGACCAAAACGCGTCCTAAATCTAGTTTAATTTGGACAAAAAATCTTATATCCATAAACGAAACTATCCGAAACCATCGGGTACTCCGAAATATTTACATATCTATAACCATAATAGAAACCGGTATAATATTATTCGTATATCGTATCAACCATATCCAGATCCGAAATTTCATATCCATAATATCTTTGCTACAAATACGCACTTTGTCTATACTGTTCTTATATAAATTATCAGACATTAATTGTATAGAACTTCTAATGCAGTATTCATTGTTTATTTACACTTAAAGTTTGTGCGGGTGGGAAGACCTTTTACTTGGTTCGAATTGCTACCACCTTACTCGCTAATCCTGCCGCCAAAGAAAAATATCACTGTTGTATTCCAATGTAGTGGGTAAGACAGTCGGTGAAATTTCTATTAGAAATTTCTATCGCACTAATTTATTGTTAGTAAAGCTTTTTCACATATAGACATAAACCTCTTCATTAATCTTTACAAGACTTTCATAAGACCGTTATTAGAATATGCCTTTCAGATTTGGCACCCATTCTTTCTGAAATACATGAATTTATTAGAACAAGTTCAAAGAAGAGCAACCAAAATGGTCCCTTCTCTTACAAAGGAACATAACACATCTTCACGCTGTATCCCTAACGCTTGGCGCTCCGTCCTCTCGGACTACCCATCATAGAGAGGACGGAGCGCCAAGCTTCACGGTCCTTACATACTTCCTTCGCCTCCTCAAATCTCATCATTCTCCTCGCACATTTTTGGCTAGGTATGCGAGTGCCTTTCACATTTCCGTCAGCTAACACTCCGGCTATTTGATCTTCGTAAGTCAGCCTCGATCTTCCTTGGCTTCTTTTACCACTTGCTTTCGCTTTCGCTCTCACTCGCTTTCGCTCTGTAGATTTTCTTCATCAGTCTTTCGTCGCTAATTGTTTCTATGTGCCCGAAATATCTAAGCATTCCTTTCTTCATTATTACAATAACACTGTCGTGCAACCCTGTCATACTGCGTATGTCTTCATTGCTTATCCTGTCCGCAAGGGTGACAGCGCACATATTTCTAAGAGATCGCATTTCTACTGCATTTATCATACTTTCACTCGATTTCAGGCATATCCAGGCCTCGCTATCGTACAATAAAGTTGGCACTGACATCGCATTATGAATAGCCTTTTTGGCGGTCATAGATATATTCACACTGCCTCGTAATGCGGACCGAGCACCGTTCATTTTATTTTTACAAAGAAATGTTGAAGAAATCGTGATTGACGACATCGGGACAGAGGAGACAGCGCGGTGAACTAATTGAAACTTACCAAATACTAAAAGGACATTATAACGTACCCGCACTGAGCAATATATTCACTCGAAACGAGACTGCGAGGCTAAAAGGCAACTCTCTGAAGTTGATTCGCACCCCGAGCACTAGCAACCCCAGACACCATTTCCTTACAAATCGAATAGCAAAAGTGTGGAACTGTTTGCCCGAAGCAGTGATCAGAGCACCCTCAGTAAACTCTTTTGAAAATAGATTGGACAAATACCTAAATAATGAAATAAACACAAGTGGACAATGATATGCACGTATCAGCTATAAGCTGGCCTGTACATTTATAACAATAACAGGAAGCTCAACATTAAAGAAAGTTTTCAGATTCGCAAACGCATTTGAATCCTGAAGCGCTTTCTTAATTCGCAAGCAATAATATTGTATAGTACTTATTGTATAGTATAGTATAGTATTGTAGAGTAACTGACATTAGTAAAAATCCTTTGCCCATGCATACATAGGTATTTTTTTAAATAAAATACTTCAAACGCTAATTGCGTGATCTCAAACTAAATTCTACGCCTACACTATGGATATGGCAAAATTATATACCTACCTACATACATACATTCATGCCGTATCCCTAACGGGGTAGTCAGAGGGGACGGAGCGCCAGGCGTCGCGGTCCTCTTTCGCTTCCTCAAATCTCATCATTCTTTGCACAGATTTGACATTTCCGTCTGCTAACACTCTGGGTATTTGATCTTCATAAGTCAGCCTTGGTCTTCCTTGGCTTCTTTTACCTCTCACTTTCGCTCTGTAGCGCAAAGCGCTCTGTAGAGCAAAGCGAGTGCGCTCAACTTCGTTCGAGTGGGCAATCAACAACTTACCGCACTTGTTCCACAATATACTATTATCGCAATATGACTTCGATTCTATAACACCATTTTTTTTTAATTTTTGTATGTCTGTCTGGTTTTCTGTCTGTATGTCCATTTATAACCCAAGAACGGCCTGACCGATCTTACTGTAAATTTTAGAGTATGGTAAGAAAATGTGATTGCGCAAAAGTTAGGCAACTTTTTTTGTCGAAAATCTATCCCTAAACGCTAATCCGCTAAACTGATTATAATAAAATTTGGCATTGAGATATTTTGAAATTAGAGAACGGACATAGGTTATTTTTGTCAAAAAATCTAACCCTAAGAAGGTGTAAAAGGGGGATGAAACTTTGAATGGGAAATGCTAAACCGCTAAACGCATTATGATGAAATTAGGTTACAGGGATGGTATCTGCCCGGAAGCAGACGTAGGCCAGACGTAGGCTTTTTTCAAAGTCAAAATCAAAGTCAAATCAATTTATTCAAGTAAAGCTAAATGCATGGTTTTTTTGAACATGAAAACACACAACAAATTTAAATTTCTTTTCCGTTAATTGAGTAATTTCTTGAGGAATTTTATTATAAAAACGAACACAGTTGCCCACAAATGAACTACTTGACCTTTGTAATTTAAATTTAACAATAACTAGCTGATCACGACCACGAATGTCCATACCATTAATAACGCCTTTCTTTTGAAAGGCGTTATATATATATTTATATATATATCATCTATATTTTTTCTAGTGTACAGTCAAGAAATTTGATTCACGTACCACCATAAGTCGAAAGTGCTCTGACATATGATAACATTAAGGTTCATTTTCTTCTCGAATCTAATTTAACAATAAACATATATTACTATCTTTATCTATTTTATTGGTTTCTGTTGCAACGGCAACACCGGCCCGCGGGGCCCACTTATTATTTTTAATCTGTTTTTTTTTTATATGATTTTCATCTACCCTTACTTAGACTTGCCTGTAGATTTTACTTATTACACGATTGTATATGGTGAATTCATATTTTTATTTCGTCGTCGTATTCTTACCACCTACAATCAAACTCACCAGTCACCTATGGATACAGTTACACGAACAGTTTCTCTATTTTAGACGTGATAGTGTGATGTCAAACGAACAAAACGAAACGATGTGTCATTCATTTATTTTCACTGTCACTCATTTATTTATTTTGAAATTAATATAAGCCTTATTGGTTTCATAGTTACAGGCAACATATCTTTGAAGTGGTACGTGAATCAAATTCCTTGACTGTACATTAAACAATCTTCGTACATATACATATATATATATATACATACATGAACATGTAATCTAACCTAATTCGGGAAAGTTACGAAAAAAATTTCCGCGCAGACGAAGTCGCGGGTACAGCTATTTTATCAATATAAATAAAAATGAATGTTTCTTTGTATGTTTGTACTTTACGAGTTCCTAAAACATTCATTCGATTGTAATAAACCTTTGGTGAATTGGTCTGCGTACGTCCGCAAACCGATTTCTGAATCATTTCATTTGTTAAATAAAAGACTACGCGAACGAAGTAACTAGCAACAGTTAATATTTCGTAAATATCCAAAAGAGTTATAATTACTGTGCACTCGGATTACTTGCAGCTTTACTTATATTATTAAGCAGCTCCAGTGAGAAGTCACGTTTTGCCATTGTTTACATCCGCCACCATTGTTTGACCATCAGCTAACAAAGTGCGCTCGCGCAGCCCGGCGGCCAATGGCTGCGTGGCGACGAGGCCACGCCCCGCGCCCCGCCGCCCCCGCCCTCACTCGTCGAACACAATCACTGTAACATTATCCTCTGCAACCTGCCTACTTGACCCCACCAGGCAGCCCTCATAAACGCTGCCTTTCGCCCGCATTCGACCTTACCTGAACCTCCGATCGACTGTGCCGATATCGCACCACATTTACTAGCATCCTGTTCTGGCACCGATAAAGCGAATGAGTCACTTATTTTTTGCTGAAATAAGTCTGTCGTTGAATTCTATAGCTAAAAACTGAAGACTTGTTCGTAATCATTCCAAGAGGTACCTACCAACTTAATCAAATTCAAAATATTTTCCAAATGTTTATTCGCAGGATAATAACGATAATATTTTATACGCAGAATAATTAGAACCCGTTTAGATATCTTTTATTTACAAACCGATTTTCCAATAAACATCGATTTCAAAGTCAAAACATTGCATTCAGTTGAAAATTACCAGATATTTTTAAAAGTCAAATATACCACAAGTTGAGAAATAATTTGCACTCAGCAGCACTGGGAACTCAGTCAGATATTGTTTCAACATAAAACTAATTTACTACACAATTTATTAAAGGCCTGTGAATGCATGTGTAGATAGGATCATCCCTAGATTACATTCATATCTTCGACGAAATCGTTAATTTTGTAATAATATTTCGAGGTCAGTATTTGTTTAATAACAAGTTTAAATTTCTTTTTATTAACTGATAAGTTGTCGTATTTGACGTTCTGTCCTCAAAGAGAGATAGCGTAAATATATATATAACGTCCAGACGTAGTTCATTTCTCCTTCTATTAAATCATTCTATGTTATATCATTAAAACAGACATCATTATATCAGCCGCAGCATTATATTACCGCAAACGAACACTTGTATCGCCTGTCACATGTACATTTCGGTGCGCAGTTATCTCATCATCAGCGACACCCTCGTGTAGCAATCAGCGTGTACTCAAGACGCGGCAATCGCCGATCGCGCTGTTCGCGGCGCTGGCACGGTATCGCCGCATCGCCGTCAATAAATCGCGGCCGACAAACGACGCCGGGGCACGCCACTACATCTGCACGCTGAACTGATCCTCTCGACCCTCGCAATTCGAACCGTAGCTTCAGAAATCACTGGTTAGTAGCTAAGTACATATGAAGCAATCGTTATAGACAGGGAGCTGAAGTTAGTTTAAAACAATTGGGTTTATTTTTCCTTCGCTCATAGAATAGTAACGCTTAGAAACCGAATAAGTACACGAAACTGAAGCAATTTAATCGGAACCATAAATGACTCCGTTTACCGGGCATGCGATTGTCGATTGTATCTCCCTCAAACAAATTAGAAAAAATAACGATATCTGCAGTGAAATGACGTCATCTGTTGTAAAAGCATTAAACATTTATTAATATTGCACTCTACAGGTAAATATTCCATTTTATCAAAACATTCCTTACTTGTACATACATATGCATAACTTTTATTCATGCTTCATTTATCGCTTGATTAGCGTTATTGTTCTAAAATTCGCTTAATCACGAGCCAGGGCTAACATTAACGAGCTATAGAAGAATCTATGTGTTATTTCTTACAGAGTGCTAACTGATGGAAATGTCAAAAGCTCTCGCATACCTAGGCGAAAATGTGTGAGGAGAATGATGAGATTTGAAGAAGCGAAAGAAGTATGTAAGAAAGAACCGCGACGCTTTGCGCTCCGTCCTCTCTGACTACCCCGTTAGGGATACAGTGTGAGGATATGTATGTGTGTATGTATGTATTTCTTACGGTTTATAAAAAACATACATAAACACAGTTAGTAACTAGTGTAATCATTAACTTACAAATACTAAATACCTAAAAAATTATAAGACAGCATTAAGTTTTTAGAACGTGTCGTATATGCACTCTCAACTAAGTAAAAATTGTATTTAAAAATAAATGAAAAGAATTGAGTCCAGAAATAAAGGACAAAAATTGAACAGTGGATATACACCCATTATTTAATTTTTGTCCTTTATATCTGGATTTGGATTACCAGTTTACATCTCTACCAAATTTCAGTTCGGTATGTGTAAAAAAGACAGAATAAATCAGCTGTGGCATACGGACAGACAGACGGTCAGGCAGACAGACGTGATGAAGCTACAAAGATTTTGGTTTTTTATTTTGGCTGCGGAAACCTAAAAAGACCACCGTTAAGCAATCGAAGAAAATTAAAAAAAAAATATTAATAACGAGATCAAATTGTAAAGGGATTATGGCCAAATGCAACCAATCGTAAATCCAAAAAATAGTTTAATAGTTTATTATAGTTTAAAAAAGTAGCAGTGTTTATACTCCAACGTCGTAATATCTAATATCGTAAAATATACTTGCCAGTTCATCTCAGTGCAGATTCTGCGCTAGTCCGTGATAGATTATTTTTAGGATAATATTTACAAAGTTACCTCAAATAAAAATACCTTTAATTTAAACTTTTTGCTAATACTTCTCTATAAGCATAAATTAACGAATCCAAATTAATTTATCAAATTAAATCTCGTTGCAAAATATTTTAGAAAGTCTAATCATCTGCCGGATAGGAAAAAACCAGTATTAAATATATTTGAATTTTTTGTGTATTTCGAAACAGTAATATTACATCTTCAGCTATAGCTAATTCGCAACCAGTTTCCTTATCATTTATGAAGATTAAAACGAGCGATTAAAACAACTCGTGTGGAGTCGATATCGTTAATTCCAAGTATGTTTTTTAAGATGACAAAAAATGTATATTTCGCGTTCGCGGCTCCCGAGCGGTGTCGGTGGTCGGCGGTCGGCGGAGCGCACGACCCGGCTGCGCCAGTTTCGTGACTCCGCCCGCAATTACACGTCACGCTCAGACATCTCGCCGATAATTTATGAGAGACGCCAGTTTTTCATGCTGGAGAACCGCATTGCGCTGAGCGTTGTGCCCAGTACGGTGACCAACATTGATTGTTGTTGGTAGACATTCATACATTTGTGTATATAAAAATTAATATTAGTCTGTGTATCACTTATAGACTCGAATACTACTTGATCGATTAAGCTCTTTTTATGTTTGACACATTACTAGAAAGGTTTCATTAGTAGTTGCAGTAATAGTAATAACGCGTCCACCCGTGTGAAGTTCACGCTGTATACCGAAGGGGTAGTCAGAGTGCATCAAACGCCAAACATCGCGGTCCTTACGTACTTCATCCGCCTCCTCAAATCTCATCATTCTTCTTACACACTCACCTAGGCATGCGCGTGCTTTTGACAATTCTGTCAGCTAACACTAGAAGTTTGATCTTCATAAATCAGTCTTGGTCTTCCTTGGCTTCTGCTACCACACACTTTGTTAATTTCTTTTTCATCACTCATTATTTCTATGTGCCCCAACCATTTAAGCATTCCTTTCTTCATTTTTATAATAATACTGTCGTCCAACTTTGGTAGAGTGGCGAAACACGTGTCGATTGGTGGCTTTTGTAGTTTGAGCGGAAAATAGCTAGAAATTAGGGAATTTATTACATATCAAGACCTATTAACATTTATGTATTAAGCTATTATAATGTAGAAATAAATAATAATAAATAAACACCATAGACGATTATAACAATTGCGTGGCTCATAATTTAAGCACTAGACTTGCATTACACACACCACGCAACAAACTGGGTATCCCAGTAACAAAGGCCTCAAGAAGTTATACTAGTTTGTTTCGTATATTAATCTGGCCAGTAATCAAACCCAAAGCTCTCAGCTAAGGAAATAAATGAACTAATGGTCATGAGTCAAAATTCATTTTGGTTTTAACTTGTTAAAAGAAAAACGGAGCTTTAGAAAAAAGGACAAAGCTCTTATTAGAGCTCTGTCTCTTTCTTAAAAGGGTACCCTAAAAGCATACGTAATCTTTGACGCATACTTCCTTCCGTCTGCCCGTTTGTCACAATCCATTTTCAGATTAATGTGACATACATACTTAAAAGGCTCAGTGATACATATTTTGCACTAGTTAACATTTGAAAATATTCAACAAATTGGATACTCGACTTTGATTTGACCAATCTGAAGTACTATGATGAAACAATTGTTAAAACTAAACAATTATCTGCATCAATTTCCACCAAAAATAGAGAAGAACATAAGAACACCAAGCTAGTTATTCCTAAATTTAAATTACAAAAGTATATTAGATCTTTTTTGGGCAACTGCGTTCGTTTTCATTATAAATTCCTCAAGAAATTACTGAATTAACGGAAAAGAAATTTAAACTTGTTATTAAACGCATACTGATTGGAAAAGCATACTATAAAATTAGCGAAATCATTAAAGAAAAAACAATAGTCTGGAAATAATCCTCTCTGCACATGAATTTACTGGCATTATGAATATTGTATTTTAAATAACTATTGTAGAATGATGTTGAAAAAATGATACCCGACTGAGTATTTTGTTGGTTCTTCTGTGTTCAGGCTTTCTTTTCGAACCGAACTAAAGTAAATTTGAAGTTCAAAAATACCTTGTAATTGCGTTTACTTGAATACATTGATTTGAACTTGACTATGAACATTCCCGAAAATTTCAACTTTCGAACAAAAAAATTCATACAATCTATTCATTCGTTTAAATGCTGCGGTGCACAAACAGACACGCAGATGGCCAACGGCGTCAAACTTATAATACTCCTCTTTTCTGTCATACAATATCCCAAATAACAGCGAAGTGTGGTCAACCGAACGAGGAACAAGTGAGCGTACAGTTGGCTGAGATCGGACGACTGCAATCTATCTATCATGGATACTCTTATTGTGTACATTTCTGTGCAAACACTGCCTCCGTCTAACTAGACGTTCGGGTCCACTAACTACGCCAAATGTACTTGTAATACTTAATGCAAATTGTTATGATACCAATATAACTTTAATAAAATGAAATTATACCTTAGTTATAATAAGAGTTGTTTTTTCAACCGACTTCCAAAAAAGGAGAGGAGGTTCTCAATTCGTTGTGTTTTTTTTTATGTTTGGTACCTCTTAACTCCGTCATTTATGAACCGATTTGGAAAATTCTTTTGTTTTTGAAAGGATACACTTCCAGATTGGTTCCATTGAAATTTCATTGATTTTGAAGCTTTGGTTTCGAAGATACACCAAATAACGCGACCTGGTTAAAACCTTTATTCATTTATATTGATGATTCTCTTGTATGTCATTTGTTAACTATCGTTGTCCCCACATGGTATAATCGTAGCAGGGAGAAGATGTAAATTGCCTGTGATATAATAAATTCAGTCAGTAGAGTCAGTCTTGTAGCGGACAGAGAATATGGCTGGTGGCTGTCGTCTTCGGATTGTAAGAATACTGCTGGGGTGTAATTATGATGCAACCTTTACACTGTTCTTTTATAGCTGATTGATATCGATATGATATAATATTGATGATATTGATAATGGCCATAATGGGCAATAATATCTCACGTTCGATCTTGAAAGCCCACGGTTTATGCTCTTCAATAAAGTGCCAAATCAATGTGCAACAACATAAAGTCCATTAGTTTGGTGGGCTTGGCACCGACTTCAGTAACTGTCAAATTTAATTATATAGGTATGTGTATCGTATTTATAAAGTTATTTTAATTGTACTTGAGTTTTGATTTGACAAAAAAAAATTTTTATTTTTTACTTTATACCTGACGCACGTGATTTACGTCAGAAATAGGTAGGTATGATAAGTTATCCGTCAAAAATAATATATTATCACAGATTAATTAGTTACTAGATATTACTTACAATCAGAAACGTTTTAACATAGGTATTTCCTGTTACTGTATTAGGCTGAAAATTTGTATAATTACATAATATATGTACATTTGACAACAATGGTAACAGTAACCTCATTAGGTTACACCATTGTGTAACCAGGATCGTCCCTCTCGAGGGAACTCCTCAATTGCTGACAATGTAAACTTCATATACTGTACAAAAGTTTAGTTTACCAAAAAATAATAATTTAAGGCCTGATCTGATGCCACAGTTAGGATCGTGTAGTAACGAGGAAACTCTCCTACTTATAATGGTATGATGGTATCGATTTGTGTATGTCGCTGGATATTGATCATTAGCTTTGCAACAATTACATCAATTACGGCCTCATTTATAAAAATCAGCTAATCATCTTCTTAGCATCCTATTAACTAATTACTATTTAACTTCTTAATCAGTGGTTAAATATTTTCTAATCATAAACGTTGGTTAGGCGTGAATTAACTAATGAACGGTTAATGATACGAAAATTATTTTACTCTGACAATACTGTCAACTGTTGCAGTATGTTGGCAGCTTCAAATATTTTTTTAAGCAAATAACGTTGTATAATGGCAACGTTTTACCGCTCAAAAAAGTGAAAGCTGTCAAGTCGTTTTGTCATTTTATTGTTTGTCACATTTCTCACACTGTTTGAAATTTAATTTTGACTTTACAAGTTATAAATAAAGAAGAAGAAAACTTTACAAGTTATTACAAGTAAAAATACAAGCATGCACATTGAAAAAATATATGGGCCGAGCAAACTAACCTCATTCTGCCCCAGTACCTTATAACAGCTATTATTTGTAACTACAGGTATACTGCCACCTCTGGTATCTTATCTACACGCAAGTCGTTCCTGAAAAATTCGATTATTTTCAACAAGTTTGCTTTGCTAAATCTATACTTTTATTTAAATTCTTTATGGCTCAAATCTTGCATTGGATTCACTCTAATATTATATAATTTTGGCCTCCTAACAATTCGTGTTGTTCTTCTAAAACTCCTTAACTCTTCAACTTCATTGCGAAACGCACGTAATATACTGAAATCGTCGAAAATATCCATTTTACGAACAATACTACATGCACGATTTAAACAAGCAACCGCCATATTGTTACTTATTTACCTGCTAAACAAGGGTCCGCCGCTACCTAAATTGACAGTTATTTAATGCATTGTTAAGCAACTGATTAAATTTAAATAACGTTTATGAGTGAAAAATATTGCTAAACGGCTGCTAAGTATTACTTAAAATTTAAGTAACGTTTATAAGTAAGGCTGCTAGCCATCTGTTATAATTTAATACAATTTTAATCACAAGAATTAGGATATGTTACCTACATAATATTAATGATGCTGTATATACATACATACATATTCTCACGCTGTATCCCTAACGGGGTAGTCAGAGAGGACGGAGCGCCAAGCGTCGCGGTTCTTACAAACTTCTTTCGCTTCCTCAAATCTCATCATTCTCCTCACACATTTTCGCCTAGGTATGCGAGAGCTTTTGACATTTCCATCCGCTTATTGCTGTATATGACCAAGTTAAATTTTTAAGGTAGTGTCAAATAGCCATCAAGTGGTACAATGTATTCGAAGAGAGTATAGTCAGAGATAGTTTAATTATAACCGCCACCATATGCTGTCAGATAGAAATAGTTTAGTCCAATCAGATTTAGTATATCTATAGCTGCATCCGGTCCATCCGCATCCGGTTGCGTAAAACAGCGGATTTTTTAAAAAGGCGCTTTTATAATTTACCCTTGAACGATTCTATCGCCACGATACAATAGGGAAGCAAAATGTATACAGTTGTATGAAGACGCTTTTTTTCCGTCGACGAAAACGTTATGCCGTTAAATTTGAAAAGCGTCTTTTGGCATAACACAAGAGGTAAGCATTTTTCTTACCTATAATATCGTTAACGATAAAATTGTTCAACGATAAATTATAAGTGCGGCCATTCCCACTGCGACGTATACAATCTGACATGAAGCACGAATCTTTCAATAAAAATACCAACAGAGCCAAAACAGCCCCGCCGGTAGCGTGGGCGCGACCGCGTTTCATACACACCAGATTTGTCCAATAAATAGAATCCAGTAACATAAATTAACATATTAATACCGGGCCGCGCCGCTCGCCGCCCGCTAACGGCGATTCCTCACCATTTATGTAAATGTTATGCGCCATATCTCTTACTAAAAGTTTCAATTACACGGAGACAGTCTTCTTAATTATACCCTCGTGGTAAGCGTTTGATTGCTTCGCTCATAAAGCCTTAATTGAAAAGCGATGAGCCACAAACAACGAGCTCCGATGAGCTCCAAGATGCAAATGAAATTGCTTACAGAGAATATTATGATTTACAACATAATAATACCATTAACACTGCTTGCGATTGACGTATAAATAACATTTCATTGTAGATATATGATAAAAGATATAGCTTTTTTAATGAGCGAAATTTGTGGTTTTTTTTTTGCCACAAAGGTGCAAATAAAAAAGCTCATTTGTTGGCAAGAACAACGGTTCTTGCCAAAAAATGAGCTGTTTTACAGCCTGTGGACGCCTGCTACAAGGGTTTCACTTGCCCATTGCCGACCCTGTAAAAATATTTTCACGCCGCTTTTGAAGGACCCTATGTTGTAATCTCTTGGAAAAACTTTTATAGAAGCTTATTCCATAAATTGATTGTTCAAGGGAATAACATAGTAAGGTTTCTTTTGAAACATTATTAAACGTATTTGCTCTTTAATTTGTTGTATTTTAGGTCACATCATTTAGCAAGTTTTATTGTAAAAATGAAGAAAGGAATGCTTAGATGGTTCGGACACGTAGAATGAGTGATGAAAAACTAACGAAGAAAATTCTATGGAGCGAAAGCGAGTCGTAAAAGAGGCCAGGGCAGACTAAGGCTGACTTATGAAGATCAAATAACCAGTGTTAGCAGACGGAAATGTCAAAAGCGCTCGCATACCTAGGTGAAAATGTGGAGGAGAATGATGAGATTCGGAGAAACGAAAGAAGTGTGTAAGGACCATGACGCTTGGCGCTCCGTCCTCTCTGACTACCCCGTTAGGGATACAGAGAAGATATGTATGTATGTATCATTTAGCAAACTGTGATAATTTTTTAACATTTCAATGATAAGAATGATGATAAAACGGGTTGCCTATACGTATTAATGAGGCTGTATATGAGTCTCGACTTTACATCTTTGTGAAGTGGTTGTCAAATAGTCGCCAAACGCGGTCGTGTCCAGTGTAGTCGAATTGAGGTATACGGAAATAGTTTAATTCTAATTGCCGCCATATGGCTTCACAAAGGTAGAATCTTGTCACAAGTAACACCAGCACGCACCACCGCGACCTGCGTTCAACATTCGTTCTAGACGGGTTGCTTCCGCAACATTACGATAAATGCAGCGGGGTTAATTAGCTCCACGGTTTATACGGGTTAAATGGTTTCGTGTTTTAGACAGATACTGCGGACCGGTAATAAACGGGTTGTTTATTGCAATCGCGAACTGTCTACTTGTCCAATTTCTCTCGGTGTTCGAATAATTGGATACCTACTAATGGAACGTTTATGTCCAAGTATTTTCTAATATTAGTATTTCTAAGATAAACAGAGAAGACGGAACGTCAAACATCGTTGGTCTTTGCCTTGGAAGAAGAATTTAGTTATTAATCTGAGGTCTTTTTTTTCTTCATGGCATGGCGCACAGATTAGCGCATTTGCCATTGTCACGTATTAATAGAACCGACATGAAGCACGTACAAAGCAAATTAGTTTTTTCTTTCTATCGTAAAACTTCTCCAGTAAAGTGATACTGGACTTTACTGAAGTTATAAAGGACTTCTTGGAAGTGCGCGAGAACTTCGTTTATTTAGACTACCACCATTCTTTTTACTTATACAGAACTTTAAAACACAATATACTATCACTTTTGTACTTTAAAACTCCCAAAAATGTAAAAAATAGAGTGTGTACTCATGTACGGCCCGTAAGTTATACCTCTTTGATCTTTTTAAGCAAAACTGGCCACATATAAGAAATAAAACTGGCCGCTTGAAATGAATGAAATAAAAGTTTTTGGCGGGATTTTATGGGGGTAGTTGGGCGTTTATTTTAATTATTTACAAATGGTTTCTGGTGGTTATTGTGATGTAAAATTGGCGTAGTTTTGCGTCCCAGGTTGTTGTGCTGTTATGTGAAAGTGTAGAAATAAGTGCTTTTTCAGTAGTGCGGTATCGACATTAGAGCAGTAAGATCAAGAGCAGTTAAAACTATGGATTTCGTAATCTACGATAAAATTTAATCGACAATTTAATCCACTGTCCTAATATCAAATGAAAATAATAAACGGATTAGTAAAACCTATATTAATGTCTTACACATGGTAATTTTATTCGTTTCGGTCGCATTTCGTTCGTTCTTTTTAAGATTGTCAATATTCGATAATTTAATCTGCTCATAATCGATTAACTGCCATTGATCTTACGAAATAATCGAAGACAGAAGATTAAACTCTCTTCCTTCGTTTAAACTACCATTGATCTTACCGCCCTTAGTCTGCCTCAGCGAATCATATTAGAAAGACTGCCTCAATATGTTTGTCGCCAGAAACGCCAAGAAACATCTAAAATGTATTATGTCGACATTTTGATAAAAAAATATGGAGAATTTATCTATTTATTACTAAAGACGTCGGTTGTATGGACTAGGATCCCTTTACCTTCCCTCGTTAGGGAGAATCGTACTACTGCTGCTACCACTACTACTACTACTGTATGAAATAAAAAAAATAAAAAAATGTCTTGAAATTGTATATCTGGGAGTGCGTTTTCGAGGGACGGAAGATGTGAGTTGGATGTGGAGAGACGGGTAGCAGCCGGCAATAAAGTGGACGGTGTTCTGTCCGCATTAGTTGGCATTGTGAATATATCAAATTCAGCCAAAATGGCCATACACAATGCGGTGTTGGTGCCAACTTTATTGTACGGTAACGAGGCCTGGATATGCCCGGAATCGAATGAAAGTAAGATAAATGCAGTAGAAATGCGATCTCTTAGAAATATCTGCGTTACACGACGTTATTGTAAAAATGAAGAAAGGAATGCTTAGATGGTACGGGCACTTAGAAAGAATGGGTGATGAAAGACTGACGAAGAAAGTCTACAGAACGAAAGTGAGTGGTAAAAGAAGCCAAGGAAGACCAAGGCTAACTTATAAAGATCAAATAGCCAGAGTGTTAGCCGACGTAAATGTCAAAAGCACTCGCATACCTAGGCGAAAATGTGTGAAGAGAATGATGAGATTCGAGGAAGCGAAAGAAGTATGTAAGGACCGCGACGCTTGGCGCTCCGTTCTCTATGACTACCCCGTTGGGGATATGGCGTGAAGATATGTATGTACATATGTATTTACATTATTTCACTACTCATTAACATACATACGCACAAACATTCGCAAATATAAAATATATATACTAAAATATTTATATAATTTACGAACAGACAAACATTTTATATATGTATTTTATTTCTCATCTACCGACACTTGTTACATTTTTTACTACACACTGTGCACGCCCGCGCTAACAAAAGTAACGTCGCAAATCGACACAGTGCACGAAACACGCTCATTCTGTGTTCGTTCAACGGCTAATACAAATTGATGAGATCGTACTAATTTTATTCGCTTATTTATAATTGATAAGGCGACGCATTGATAAACAATAATTTAATCCAAAATAGACCTGCTCTATGCAAACGTGCGCGCGCTAGCTTGCAAAATTACGAAAAAAGCGGTTATTTTCGTTTATTTTAAAAACTATAATTATTTAAAAAAATTCCAACTGTCATTTCGAAGAATATGTTTAGATTAAACTATACAGAAAATTAAGAAACTTAAATCGGTCCCGTTACTCCGAAAAATGTAAATCTCTGTTTTAAAAGAAGTTTCTTCGATTTTTTTGTTACAAAAGTTAACCAATTGTGGATCGCAACTGACAAAATAAAGTCATTGAAATGAAGAATCAGCTTACCAAATATCACTTTCATATGTTTTGTAGTCACTTAGAAAAATTGAGATCCTTGCCGTCAAAATTTCCAATGCGTCGCCTTTAATTCGTAATTATTGTCGTATCTGTATATTGCTTGTATAATATTATAATTACGTCTGTAAATCGTGTTCCTTATAAATATATTAGTTGCCTCTGAGAAGTGTTCGTGTCATTTACTTGTGCCAGTCTACTAAGTGTCCTTTTTTATGTGTGTGGTGTAGTCCATATAAATTAAATAACCATATCGACACCTCCCATACGCCAAAAGTACAACTTCAAAAATAAATCTCATAAATACCTCGATAGACACCTATGTCAAAATCAAATCAATATTCTAGTAAACCTAATGGGAAGGTGTTTTTGAACGTCAAATCAATTTTAGTTCGATACTATGTGATCAAAATTCAAATATGCATCATGCATATCTGGTGATCTCGGCAAATAGAATGCTCAGTAATAATTTTTTTAATAATGTGTAATTGTTACTCTAATTGAACTTCACAAAGCTTTCACAAAGCGTATATACCTAATACCTGCATTTTTATATAACACATTTGAACCTTGGCGTAGCATACTACACTTAACGCGACGCATTGGAAATTTTGACAGCAGGGATCTCAATTTTTCTAAACCACTACAAAACATATGAAAGTGATATTTGGTAACCTGATTCTTCATTTCATTGACTTTATTTTGTTAGTTACGATACACGATTGGTTAACTTCTGTAACACAAAAAAAATATCAAAGAAACCTCTTTTAAAACAGAGAATTACATTTTTCGGAGTAAGAGGGCCGATTTATGTTTCTTCTTTTTTTGTATAGTTTAATCTAAACATATTCTTCAAAATGTCAGTTAGATTTTCTAAAATTAATTATAGTTTTTAAAATAAATAAAAATAACTGCTTTTTGTATTTTTCGTAAGCTGGAGTGCGCACGTTTGCACAGAGCAGAAGGTCTATTTTAGATTAAATTATTGTTTATCAATTCGTCGCTTTGTTAGTTAACTTTTATTATTTTCTATTATTGTTATTGCGTAGCTATCGGTCTTCCGGAAATATAAATAAATATACTAAAATCAACTGAATATAGAAATTTTTAGAGGGGTTTTGATTGGTATTTGACAGCGTGGTGCCGCGTGCGCCTGCGCCGGTCACGACCATCGTTAGCTCCAGCATTTGACTTTTTGATTCTACACGTTCGGTCGGTGGAGGTGTGAAATAACGAGAGCGGATACCGACAGATCGCTAGATATGTTATGGTCTCATGTCACACGCGAACGAAGGAACTCATTAACTACTGTCTCCGCAACGCAATATATTTGCAACTGGGGATGTACCAATATCACGCAGATATCGATATTTTTTCTCATTACTTGTATCGAAAGAAATGTATCGATACCTATTCATAATAACGACTGATTATACCACATTATTTGAAGTTTATGCAATACATTTTGCGCACACTGCAAAGGATAGAATTTCAATGAAAAGTGAATGTATTTTGAAGTACTACATATTTAAGTATTTTGAAGGCCAACGAATTTCGCATATGAGTAGGTCCTTATGAGCACCTCAGAAAGTAATGTGTCGCCTTTGAAGCAAAGTCAAAGTAAAATCAATTTATTCACGTAAACCCGATTGCAAGGTATTTTTGAACGTTAAATCTACTTTAGTTCAGTTCGAAAGAAACCCTGCATGGTTATTCACAACACTTCGAAAACTTTTCGTGGCGGAAAGAGCCGATCGTCGGAAAGCACAAATTTAATCCGACGGATTGGAAAATGCTATTTACAAACTCTATCGAAATCTCACCGGAAAGGACTTTACGAATCCGAAAGAAAATGTAAAATTAATTCGAAGAGCTAAATGAGCTTTGTAAATACGAATCATACTGTCTGTGCTAACGGTCTGTGCATTCAACGAGTTCTAACAAATTATTCTAGATGTCGTTTAGTGAAAATAAAAAATAAATAACTACAATAGAAGTGCAATAGCGTTTTTACGTTTTTATTTTGGATTGTTGGTGTGTTTCTGAAATGTCCCAAATACCTCAAACAATGTTTAGCTATAGATTGTGTAGCTAATAAAATATGTTATTAAAATATAAGTCTAATTAATCCTTAGGCACGTATTTAAAAAGGGCACGACATTTGTCTAGATTATTTACGCGCGCAAGATTTTTGAAGACAGACGTCATAGACGTCTTGGTGATGTCAGTGCCTCAACACAGTACCAATTATTAGCGTTATCCATTCCTTATGATTTAAACGTAATCTACGTAGTCAACAACAACAATCAACAACAATTATTTGGCAAAATTATTAATTTTGTTGTCTTGGAAACGTTTCCGACCTTGTTCTTAGTTTCCGACACTAAAAAGTCATCGGAAGCATCCAAAGGTTTCGTCCCAAAATGAACTGTCAAATCATTTCATTTCGGAGAGGTTTCGGATTTGTGAATAGCATTTAGACAAAATCATCGCAAAGTTTCCTGTCGGATACGGAAAGTTGGGTTTCCGACGTCTGTGAATAACCGTACTGGACACTGAAAAGAATCGACAAGAAACTCAGTCAAGTATAATTTTTTCAACATCATTCTACAATAGTTATGTATTTAAAATACGATATTCAAAAACACAGTAAATGTATGTGCAGACAGGTTCACTCTCATGCAATCGTTGTCATCAATGAAATCCCTAATTTTGTAATATGCTTTTCCAATCAGTGTGTGTTTAATAACCACTTTAAATTTCTTTTCCGTTAATTGAGTAATTGCTTAAGGAATTTTTTTATAAAAACGAACACAATTGCCCAAAAATGACCCACTCGACTTTTGCAATTTATACTTAAGTAGAAATAACTAGCTGATCACGACCTCTAGTTTCCATACCGTTAATAACACCTTTCTTTAGAAATAGATGTATATTTTTTCTGGTGTACATTATATGTTTTAAAAGATAACGAGGGTAAGGTGAATACATCAATGTCTTTAAAACGATCTCTCAGCAACTCTCGTGCACTCATACTGTAGATGGCACGTATTGCCCTCTTATGTAAAATAAAAATAGACTTCATTGCGCTGCTGATCCTCACAATATTAGCAGATCATAAGACATTATATGCTATGGAAATATGCAAAGTACACCAGCCTGGCCGTAGCCACATCTGTCGACTGTTTAATATTGCCGAACTATGTACTGGTTATATATAAACATATAGCCAGTCCCGATATGGTCCGCCCACTGTAACTTATTATCTACTGTTAAACCAAGATTTTTAATTTTTATCGTTTCCCACCCAGTTCTAATATATTACTGATTCTGCGTACATTGTATAGGCTAAATGTGACACAATTATACGGTAGTAAATCATTAGCAGCGAACCACCTCGAGATCCGCCAAGGTCCTATTCTGTCCGCTAATATCTGTCTTTTCTCTTTAATTAAACAATAACGATGTGTCATCAGCAAATAATATTATTTTCAACTAGGTACGAGTGCTTATCTTTCGATAGGTACCGGGTACCTCTCGCAATAAACAGCATCGAGTACAATTGGTATCAAAACAAGCATCGAATAGGAATAAATATTCCAGTTTACAAAGAATTTAGTTTCAAATAGATCAATGACTTTTCATGATAAGCGCTTTCAGGATAGTCCTGTGTTTTTACATTGGCGTTTATTCAAGTTTCACACAAAAAATTCTAATTAGATTTTAATGCTGATTGTATGAAAATTTAGGATCTCAGTTTATCACTGCGCTGCCTTTATTTATATGGGTGGGTAGAGAAATTGAACTCTGTTGAAAGTAAGACCGTAGGGGAGACTCTACGATCTTACTTTCAACAGAGTTCAATTTCTCTTTCTCAGTATAATCGTATAATCGTAGCAAGATTCCTTTTGATATTTGACCAAATGGTATGCAAACAAAGTTGTGAGCAAAACATATAAAACATACAAAATGATAAATAAAGCTAGTATTAGCATGAATTACTGCAATGAATTTAAACCTATCAATACAAAATGAACGCAAAAAAGTTGGTTTTACAACAAAAAAAACGAACAAGTGCGAGTAGAACTCGCTTTTATAGGCTTCTGTGGAAACTTAATTATATAAATATATAGAATTTTATCTAGTCAGGGAATCCGGATTACTTGTTGCCGTTATAGTGATTCGCTATACTAATTAGCAACACATGATGAATGCAACGTAAATTTGTAATGGAAAAACTATTCCTTTACGTAATATAATTACAGAATAACAATTTTCTGATTTTTTCCTATTCCTATTCCTATTCGTACCGTGAAACCTTGCTTCTTACCAAATTTCATGATTCTAGGTAAACGGAAAGTACTCGTAAAAACCTACCAATAGGTTTTTATGAGTGGGTTTGCGAGTATCAAAATATATAACATAAATAACCGTATGTTTTAACTGCGTTAAATTTTTACACCGCCAAAGGAACGTAACATAAATATCAACTTAATGCCTCTACCCGTTCCTGAGAAAAAGGATTTTACATTCGAACGGACAGACAGACAACAAAGCGATCCTACAATTCCGTTTTCTTTGAAGTACGAACCCTAAAAAGTAGAAGAAGTAAATTGAACACACGTTAATCTCAAGTATTATAATTCATTACAGAAAAACGCTTACACAATACGGGTTTTTCCATATTTTTTTTTATTAATCTGCGATAAAATATCACTAGCCTAAACGATTGATTAAAATACATTATTAAATTAGTTTCTGTTTAACTTTTAAATAATTTACCAGATAACTCATGGCGGATACACGTGAGACACTAATGGTAGGTGGTGGAAAATACTGCTTGTAAAGGACATTGAAATGACATTTAATATTTTTAACTATATATAATAAATAGTTTTAATATTATTCCGACAAAATTTCAAAATTATTAATCGATCTATGTTTCGCTTAGGGCACTGAGGTTATGTATGATCAGTGTGAGATTGTAATGAGTAATGACGTATGCAACACGAGGAGTTAAACTCATGCATTGTCGACCCCGTAAAAATCATTTCGCACCTTTTATTATATTAATAATACGCCAAACTACACACCAACACTCACCAGTGCGATTCTCTAACGCAAATTAGTCGAATTCACTTCCGAATCCGCGGTGAGATTGTCAACTGTGAACTGATATTCTCTAAAGTCGACGGAGGTACTAGCGCCGCAACGATGGTTGCGGCGGCGGCGTGTCGTACTATAGCAAATGAATTTTTTGATGTCTCGCTAAAAATAATCTAATCTAAATAAATATATCATAATTAAAACAAGTTTTATTTAACGTAATTATCTCAGAACTTATTAAAACACGTTAAGGGTGGCTTGTACCAACTATTTAAGCTCGATTTAAGGAACCGACATCTCGCTTGCATCAACTATTAAATGGTTTGTGCAAGCGAGATGTCAAATCCTTAAATCGAATTTAGATAGTTGGTGCAAGCTAACCTAAGACGAAATATTGACTGATATGTTAAATCTTAAAACAGTCCTCGACAAACTGGCATGCAAGATCATTACACTTCGCTCCTAATACGTTTGGTTTAGAAAATTCCATTTACATACCATGTGAGTTCGAATGCGAAGTGGAGTGATATATCGAGCGAGTCTCGCTAAGACGATTCGAGTTTTTACATAATTGCATGGCTGATCTCAAACTAGGGTATTGCCTGTGTTATTAGAAACAGACGACGACTACTGGGGGCGTATCCAGTACACCCAGACTCAACAACCTGGAAAAGGTCGTTTCTTAAATTGACCACCAGGAATCGAACCCGGGACCTTCCGTACTTGGGTACAACGTCTAAACCAATGCGCCATCGCGATCGTCGTTTTTGAAGAACTCAATTGTGTAGTCTCTTGGGAGAACCTCGACAAGGAGTTCATTTCACAACCTCAATGTTCGAGGGAAAAAACTCCTTTGAAATCATAGTGTGCGCGAAAATGGAGCTAATTTTAAAATTCAAATAAACCACTGGTTTCTAAAGAAAGCAGGTAAAATAAGAAGATATGACAAGAAATTATGTCAGATTTTTCCACATCTTTTCACGATTTCTGATAAACACAATACCGTAATTTTTCGGCCATATAAAAATTACACAGAAGTCATCACTCAAATCGCTCGATTAGTCACGGCGGCGGAACATAACGGCAGCGATTAAAATCTTACGATAATATTCATCAGTCGAAACCCTATTCGACACGAATGAGGCGTTAATCGATCCGATTTCACGGCACGACGCACGATCAAACACAATGACGTTTCTAATGAATAAAAAGATATTTCGCGAGGGGTCGCGGTGTGGGACATCACTCGTGCACATGCTAAACGAATAGATTTAAAAAAGTAGTCCAGCGAGAGATCCGCACACTGAAGGTTCCGTAAATTTAAATTTTACGTAATGTAATTAATACATATTATATATCTACATGTAATACATACATATTTTCACGCTGTATCCTTAACAGAAGTCAAAAAAGAATTTTCACGGTCCTCACATACTTCTTTCGCCTCCTCAAATCTCATCATTCTCCTCAGACATTTTCGCCTAGGTATGCGAATGCTTTTGATATTTCCGTCGGCTAACACTCTACCTATTTGATTTCTGTAAGTCAACCTTGGTCTCCCTTGGCTTCTGCTTCCACTGACGTTCGCTATGTAGATTTTCTTCGTCAGTCTTTCATCACTCACTTTCCATGTGCCTGAACCATCTAAGCATTCGTTTCTTCATTTTTACAATAACACTGTCGTGAAATCCTGTCATATTGCGTATCTCTTCATTGCTTACTTGTCCACAAAGGTGATATATTATATCTACACTCTAAATCTCTAACAGGGCAGACAGAAAGGACTGGGCATTAAGGATTGCGACAGCAACCCAGTTGAAATATAAGCGATATTTCAAAATTTATTATTCTTAAGGTGACACAGAGATAAACAATAATCAATCTAAAATAGAGCTTCTGCGTCCATACATTCTCCATTCAAAAGTGCTCGCGCTAGCTTGTGAAAAAACAGTTATTTTCATTTATATTAAAAACTTAATTTTTACAAATCCAACTTTTTGAACTTTTGACATGTTGAAGAGTGTTTTTATATTAATCTACACAGAAAATTGAAAGGCGTAAATCGGTTCCCTTAGTCCGAAAAATGTAAATCTCTGTTTTAAAAAAGGTTTATTTGATTATTTTTTCTGTTAAAAAAGTTAGCCCAGAGCTCTCTAGTTAATGTTATTACACTTTAAATAAGGAACCCTAGAAAGTATTTGTGAAACAGTTAATCCCATTTCTGTGTACCACGGACAATAACCACTTGCGCAGCTGACGCAAAAAAAACCTGCTCAAGGGACATGCATTGTGCTGCTCCCTCGTGTATTCGTTACAATATAACTCTATTCTTTATACGTAGGATTAATTATAATGTCCGCAACAAGTGGGCTGTGCGTGAACATCGACAAATGTTTATCAAAACACGTTTAGAATATATTTACATATATGAATAAGCCGATATACTAAACAGATAATTTTTGTAAGGCATTGAAATAATTGGCTATATTAGGAGTGCTTATACAAATATATCTATAGTGTTTTTTAAATAATCATGGCATAGTTAAATGGGTATTTTAAGTATATGGGACATCTCTAGGATGCAAATACACATAGCTAAGATAGGTATATACTTAGGTGTGTGCTTATACCTACAATATTTAAATTATTACCACGGATACGCTGTAAACCTCACTTGAACTTGATTTTTACTCCTGTAAAATTCCTGTTATTATTTTACTACTGTAAAAATCGTTTCCTATATAAAAAACAATCCGGATTTTCCAGCAAACCAGCTAAGAATATTCTCGAAAACTATACAACTTTTAATGAATAAACCGATCAAGTGCGTGTAGGACCACGCACAGTATAGTAGGCTCCCGTAGTCGGGATACATAATGAAATAATTGTTTTAATCGGCGGCAAAAATAATTTCGGTGTTTGTCAACGACATTGAAAAACAGTTTTTTTTTTATAATAATAATTCTTTATTCGTAAGAAATGTGGTATATAAAACGCAGATGGTACAAAGGTTATAAGTAACACACATTTCGCTAACAAGTTAGCATACAAATGTTAACTCAATATTATGGGTCAATAGCAATAGAAAAAGTACACAAACATTTAAAAAATCAACACACACACATATCTAACCAACTAATTATTTAAATACAAAATAATTAAATACAAAATAATCATGACAATATAATTAAAAATGGATTTAAAAAAAAAAGACGTAAATATTAAATTTGTCATAGTAACATAATTGAGAATGTCGTTAATTAAATAACTCAGTTATACTGTAAAAAAAATTTGCCTTTAACCATTTTTTTAAAGATTTTGTAAATAGCGCATACGGCAACCTTATCACATCCACAGGTAGCGCATTGAAGATCCTTACACACATAGCGTAAAGACTTCTCTGCCACAGACTTGTTTTGAGAACTCTATTCAACTAATCTGTTCGGATTCCTACTATTACGCAGATATATTTCAAAAGCTTTCTTGAACAGATAAGGATATTTTTTGACGAAACAGGCAACTTCAAAAATATACACGCATGGAAGCGGCAAAATACCTAACCTTTCAAATAGTGGTCGGCATGATTCCCAAGGAGGTACACCACGCATAGCCCGTAAACATTTTTTTGAGCAATGAACGCTCTATTTAAATCGCGTGAGTTTCCCCACAACAAAAGACCATCTTTGAGATTCGATGCTACGTATCCATAGTATGCCGCTAATATGGTTTCTTGACTTGCTGTTTTTCTTAGTCTACTAAGTACATAAATAAATTTATTAATTTTACTGCATACTTTATCTATCTGTAATTTCCATTTACACTCATTGTCCAATACTACACCTAGAAAACTAGCTTGATAAGCTTCTTGCAATGTTTCCGCATAGTAATTTATACTTAATAAGTTTTCTTGTTTTAAATTGGTTGTGAAAACGCATAAAATTTGTCTTTGTTAAATTGAGTTCTAAATTATTTTGTTTAAGCCATTTCGTGACCTCGTCAATTGTATATACAATGTCACTTTCATTTATGTCATTCTTTTCATTATTACATGTCAAAATAATAGAGATGTCATCAGCAAATAATGTGCAAGTATGTTCAGTTATGTCTGGTAGATCATTTATATATATCAGGAACAACAATAGTCCCAAGACACTGCCTTGCGGAACACCAAAATTATTTCCTTTAAATTCCGATCTATTTTTTATTAGTATTGATTTATTATTAAGGCTAGCTATTTCCACACATTGCAGCCTATTTTTCAAAAATGACTCAATCCATTTCAGCACGGGACCCCTAATACCATAATTTTCCAATTTTTGTAAAAGAATTTTGTGCGATACGAAGTCAAAGGCTTTTGTCATATCAAAAAAAATGACAACAGTTGATAAACGAGCATCCAAATTATCAATGATTTTCTTTACTAAATTAAAACACGCTAGAGTTGTAGATTTCCCTTTCTGAAATCCATATTGTTCATTTCGTATTATCTTATGTTTTTCAAAGAAACACTCTAGTCTTGAAAACATTGCTTTTTCAAATTTCTTTGATATGACAGGGACCAGCGCAACTGGACGATAATTATTTATATATCTTTTATCGCCTTTCTTGTATAACGGTTTTACCACCGACAATTTAAGTATATCAGGAAAGATACCTTGGCTAAACGATAAATTTATGAGGTAACTTATTACTACAGATATTTCATTTTTACGAAATTTTAATATATTTGTTGATATGTCATCAAGGCCAATAGCATTTGTGTTATTTAGTGTTGTGATTATTTTATTAATTTCATTTTCATTGCAGAGTTTTAGATATAGACTACTTACTATGTTCCTATTATTTGTATTCTTACAGTTAATATCTTTGTCAGCAAGTTCCGTCCAGTATTTGTTAAATATCTGTGCTATTTCTTTAGGTTCATTAATAACTTTCCCATTTACATTAATCTCATTTATCATATCATTGATTGTCAGCGTTTTATCGGAATCATCTTTTATAACCTTCCAACATGCTTTACATTTATTTTTCGAGTTCAATATATATTTGTCATTACTAGCTTTCTGTGAGAAATTTATACATTGACGTAATAACTCTGTATACTTTTTATATTCGTTTTTAGCTTCTTCAGATTTTAATGTATACATCCTATAGCGTAATTTTCGTTTATTTCTGCACCCTATCCTTATTCCTCTTGTTATCCACTTACATCTTTTTGTTTTATTATGTACTTTTAGTTTTATTTCTGGGAAACAAGTTGTAAAACAAATGAAACAAATCGTAGAATGTGTTATAAGCTGAGTTAATATGTGGGTCGCAATATACTTCATTAAAAGACAAAGATTTCATGCATTCTCGAAATTTACTCATGTTATTGGGATTATAGTCTCTTTTATAGATATAATAGTATGTAGAGGCACGAGTGATAGTTTTTTTAATAGGTAATTTTAGAATTTGTGCTGTGTTATGATCGGAAAGATCTAGATGAAGTAGTTTTCTTTCAGCATTTCTTACGTTGCTAATCATATGATCTATACAAGTATGTTGTCTTGTAGGTTCTGTAATGTGAAATATAAGATGGTAGGTTAATGCTAAATCTATAAGTCGTTTACTGGTGTTATTCAAATTTAAAATATTTATGTTGAGATTTCCAGTAATTACGATTCTTTTTGTTTTGTTATATTGAAGTTTATAATACATTGCATCAAGGCTTCTAAAAAACAGTTATTTCTGTGGTCGCTAAGCATGTAACCAAAAATACATTCTAAATGTCATGTACCATATAAAATGCCAATAGTCTCCGATTGGCTGACAATGGCTAAGACAGACGAGAGCCAGAATAGGAAATTTTGACGGTGTCTTAATTTTTTTAAGTGATTACAAAACGTATGAAAGTGATATTTGATAACCTGATTCTTCATTTAGGTAATTGGCTTCATTTTGCCAGTTGCGATATGCGATTGGTTAACTTTTTTAACAGGAAAAAAAAACAAACCTCTTTTAAAACAGAAATTTCCATTTTTCGGACTAACAGAACTCACTTATGCCTCTAAATTTTCTGTGTAAATTATTGAAAAAACATTCTTTAAAATGTCAGTTGGATTTGTAAAAATTAATTTGTTTTTAATATAAATGAAAATAACTGTTCTTTCACAAGCTAGCGCGAGCTGTTTTATATGGAGAATGTATGGACGCTGAAGCTATATTTTAGATTAATTATTGTTTATCACTGTGTCACCTTAAGAACATCCCCTGCCTTGCCCTTAGCTATGAAACTCTAAAAAACACAGTCATTTGTAACATCTCTATTTTCCTAAAAATGCATATCAAAAATATGACACCTCTTTTCCGTCGCAATTTAAAGATGCGTATCAATAATTGATGTTATATATCTTGAATGTACCGTTTCGATAATGTGCTTGTTAACACAAGGTACCTACTTACCACACAAGGACGTACGCAGGTTTTTTGAGAGGGGGGAGGCTTAAATCCGGTTTTTTTTTTTAATGCGGAGCAGACAAGCGAGGAAACAGTCTATCTGATGGTAATGAGTGGATTGATGCCCGATTTCACCAAAGTCCTCTAATACTTAGCGAATCCTTAAAAAGAGATAGGGGCCCGCTACCGATGGTTTTGCGTCATTGAAACGTTAGGAGCCCCTATGTAGTTAAAAAATATCCTCTAAATTTAGAATCTCAATTTTCAAACCCTTAACACTATGCTATTGTTTTGTGTGTTAGTCTTTGACAATATGCAGATTAACATATTATATTATACAGAAACTGGAAGTACAACAATAATATCTGTTTTATCGATAAACTTTTGGAAACGAGTAGTCACTACGGAAACAATAAACGTCACATAACTATGTCTGACATTACCAGGGAACCGTTAGATTGATGAAAACGAATATTATCTAAGAAACTCCAAGAAATAATTAAATGCATTACGCCATTTTAATGAAATAAGATGATTAATTTATCTATTTGTCACTGAAAACATCGGATGTATGGGCTAAAATTCCTTTACCTTCCCTCCTAAGGGAGAATCGTACTACTATCACAGATTAATTAGTTACTAACGTAAACTACTACTATCGACATGAGTCCCTTAGACATGTACTATTCAAAGTTACGAAAGCGTTTCAGATTGCAAATTTATGTTGGTACTTGGTGGTTGGTACCTTAATCTTAAGGCTTAGTATGACAAATATTCTTCCGGCTGTTTTACACTCCACGCCAAAATTCGTTTGGCACTGGCACTGCTGTTTGGCGGCATGATTAGTGAGTAAGACCACTGTCTTCGTAATCCGATTAGACCGCCCACAAGATCTCACTATCTGCATTAAGTAACTAAGTGCCTGTAGATAGATCACGTAAATGGATACGTGAGTTTTCGAAAATAAAAATCAAATCATTTTTACAACGCACTAAAACTTAAAAAAAAGCGGGCGAGGCCTGCTCACCCGCCTCCAATACTTACAGTGTTGGCGACATGCATTTTAACCTATGTTTAGAGTTGTTTAGTTTTAAACGTATCGAAACTATTTGTGGGGGGCAGACTCATTGGACCCCCTCTCCTCTCTAATTACATCCCTGTACCCAGACTCAGAAGACATTCGTGCAGCAAGCGAACAAACGACTGAATAACACAAAACAAATTGCTTAGAGAATCAGTTCGCGCCAAATTGGGCCGCTGGTTTGCACAACAATTCGCTATCGCCCTTATAAGGGCCGGCAGAGCGCGTTCGCTGGTGTAACTTAACGGAAAGCGCGGGGGCACGGGTGACCCCGGGACCCGCGCCGTGTGAACACCACTATCGCTTCATTAGGCCACGAAACTGCTTTAAATAGTTTTACTGCGCATTCACCACGTTTTTTTATATCTATACTAATATTATAAAGAAAAAATTTGATTGTTTGCTGGTAAACTCAAAAACTACTTAACCGATTTCAAAAATTCTTCCACCTATAGAAAGCTACATTAACAGCGAGTTACATGGGATATATTCTATTTTCAAAAAAATTTCTAACCGTGCGAAGTCGGGGTGCGTCGCTAGTTATTCATAAGATTAGAAAATTCACTCTCATTTTAGTAGTGTTCCATTTTAAAACAGCAAAAACTTCTTCATCAAAGAACAGTGACTGCTTCGTTGGCGCGGTGGTAGAGCATCTCCTTTTTAAACCAACCGGTCAGTCATATTTAAAAAAACAAACTTTTTTTACTGGCTCGTAGCACAGTACAAGTCTCGTAGTGTATATTACGTGGAGCTAGCCCAGTTCGTTGTGTAAAGTCCCATACCTTGATCATAATCAAAGGTCCCATAATTTGCGTATTTGTCTGATATTATTATCTTGTAACATCACCTAAATGTCTTACCTTATGTCACACAATTTTGGATGGCTATAAAGTTTTACAAGGATCATATTTAATTTTTTTTTCTTTCTTTATGACATTGCACACAGATCAGCGCATTTGCCAATGTCACGTATTGTACACGCATTTGCCAATGTCACGTATTGTACTCTATTGTACACTATCACGTATTGTACACTAATAAGTAATCGTTATCGTAAAACTCCTCCAATGATAATAAGAAGTGATAGTAGACTTTACCGAAGTTTTATACGACTTCTTGGAAGAGCGCGAGAACTTCAGCTACACATGTTCATTTAGACCTACTCCATTCTTTTCCATTACACAGAACTATAAAACACAATATACTATCACTTTTGTACTAGTAACTCTCAAAAATGTAAAAAATGTAAAATCTAAATAAAATGACAACCTCATTTCTCCCGTTCCCGGCAAAAAGGCCATATATCATATTAAGATCATGAAGTTTTGACAGACCGTAGGTTTTCTTTGACTTTTGGCACATACCACCTAGCCTACAGCTTTGAACTATTAAATTTGAATTATAGGCGATTTAAATCGGAACCAGTTTTATAGTGGAAGCTATAAATACTATAATACTATTTAAATGCGAGTCTGTCTGTATGGTCAGCTTTTACGGCTAAACCGCTGGACTGATTTTGATAAAATTTAGAATGGAGATAGATTAGCCCTATTGTTCCTATGGATTCGGATTTCCCGATAAAAAAACACTGTATAGAAAGCTCTACAACGTTTTGTGGTTGGCGGTCTGTAACAACTGACAATCAGATTGACAATGCCTAGGACCAAGCAACAATGAACGCAGCCATAAGTCGCCGCTCATACTACCGTGTCAAACGAACTTTACTGTCGCTTTCTATATCATTTGAGCGTAACCACTAGTAAAACTATTGTTACATATTTGTGCCAAGCTGTCATAGTATCACAGAACACACATAGTATACTCTGTGTGTCTATCTGTGTATTGTAGTCTGTATTTCATTTGTCAATGGTTCCGGTGTCTTTGCTGCCCGGCCTGTTCATGTCCGACCGTGTTGTTGAGTATGTTATATTGGTTAATAATAACAATAAAGTTAAGTTATCAATCAATGTTGCATAGTTATTTAATTGAAAGTTCCCCACGCGATAAAAAATACTAGCAACTATGAAGACGGATAAATGGACTTTAAAGGGTATATATGAAAACGGGAAAATGGACTATACAGGTGTATATGAAAACGGGACAGTTACTTTAATGGATGAAAGGGCATAACTTTAGTATCTAGTTACAAAAAGACTTATCGCAAAAAACGTATCCATTTCAGAGTTATGACCATTTAAATTTTAAGGTGTTATCTTTTCTCGTAAAAGCGGCTGGAACGTGTAAAATTACATATTTTAAATAGAACATATTTTTTTACTTTATAATAATTTCATCCGTTATTGAAATAAAGCATGAAAACCAACTTCAACAATAATGCATATGCCCCTTAACAATGTTTACAACTCGCTACGGTCACGAACTTTAATTTAGAAATACCTTACTTCCATATACACAGGAATATCAACCTTATCATAAGATAAATGAAGGAGATTTCTGTGGATTTGTGAAATTAGTTAAAAATGTAATTACATTAAACAGACATAAACTACTTGTCGTGTTAAGGAGAAGCACAACTGAAGTAAATTGTGTTTTGACCTGTATCTTTGTCATTATTAAATAGTAATACTTTATTGAAGCGTAATCAAAATGCATTCTCGGTATACTATAGCATGTTTAAGAACGTGTCCCGTTTTCATATACACCCTGTATATTAAAAAGGAAAAATACCAAATGAAACTGCATGTATTATAATCTATTTTCATTGATTTAATAGACATGTAGGATTACATATACATATTTTATCTCATCATAAAACTATATTATATGCATTAATTTACCAGCTATATGTGTACTATTAGTGATCAGTGAACAAACAACAAATAGATATACATAGGTACTACGAGTAGCGGCGGGCCGGGCCCGCCGAGCCCTCGTCTCAACAGATCTCATTATTTTTTGTTAGCTAAAACCAATTAACACAAACATACATTTTCACTGCGACATACACATTGAATAAGTTCGTTTGGGGTTACCAGGTAAAAACAACATTAACAAATAATTATAAATTCATAACATAATTTCTTTGCATTTACATAACAGATGTAAACTCTTGATTTTGACGGCGTTCACACCAAATGCAACATCAAATTATAAGTAGACACCAATATAAACACCCGCAAACATTACTAATTTCATTTTACAATTATTATATCATGTAAGAAGCAAAGGGAAATAAGTCCATACAGCCATACAGCTACAGTACAGTGTTACCATAAAAAAATATGGAATATCAAAAATAATCAACGTAAAGTTATTTTACATTTAGTGTGGACGCGTTTAACATGAAAATATAGAATAATGTAGAGGTAAATACACATAAATTCCAAAGTATATCTCACAATGCTGTCCATACAACCATACAAAACAATAATTATTACTCATAAAGCCTATGTAACTGGAACCACTGGCAAGATACATTAAACTAAACAACGAAATAAGGCTTTCAGCCATTTTGTACATGTCATAAACCACTCTTTGGCTTTTAAAACACCTCTGGGAAGCGTAAAATATCTTCATTTATAAGCTTTAAAAATATAAAAATACTTTAAACTGTTCTATTTGTGTGCAATGTTTAGGCTTATTATTAAGATGTACTTGAGATTTGAAACATACTAATTGTATAATAATAACACATTAAATAGCATTTATTACATAAAAATATGTAATATTAAAAAAAATACGAAAATTGGACTAATACATAAGAATTACAACTTCAATCTATTATTTTTAAATCGATAAAGACTAAAAAACAATATCTAATATTAATGTTCAATGAACGATTACGATCGGCGCTTATCAGGACTGTTCGGGAAACATCGGAGGTTATGAATCGCATATGCTTGGTCGTTATTCTAAATTTTGCGGTCGGTCCCTCGTGTAAATTCCATTTACTATAGACATTACGTTTCGCTGTGTCCGAGCAGAAACGGGAGCCAAATCAGATAAGCCGACTCATCTGTACGTACAACGCACATTTATTATCAGATACGCTGATCGGCCGCCATTTTGTTAAAGAGCAGCACCCATACATCTACATCTTATTATCTCACTTCGTAGGCAAATAAAATCAAATAAAATGTATACGTACGGAACCGATAAAAATACCAGGCAGGTTGTCTTATTTCCATTTCATCATACATCACTTTAATATCTTTAAGACTTATTTTCTTGAAATATAATAATTCTAGCAACAAACCAATCGCAAAATTCCGAAAAATGAGCCCAACCCCCGATTAAAAATATTAATAAGGCCGTAGTCACAATAGGCGGTTAATTTATTTTTACAATTTATTATTTAATTTAACAGGGCGAGTTTCAGAATATCACTAACATGCAAAGTTGTTGTATAACACGAATCAAAATATCTTCTATGTTTGTTGTAATTAATAAAAGTATATATTGACACTAATGCTCTCATCAGTGTTCACTTTTGAAACTGGAAAAATTGGAACACATCTCGATAAATATTCTAAGTTTTCCAGTTCCTCCGGATCCGAGTATCGTCCGTATCCGTCTGGAGGTTCTGTAATCGACTGAAATTTGAACAGTTACAGTACCTAAACAGTAACCTGAACAGACGAATATGACCACAGATGTGAACTTTGAAATCTAAGTTTTGACAGGAGCTTAATTTTTTAACGGTCGTAAGATCAAGAGCAGTTCAATCATAACTATGGATTTCGTAATGTACGAAACATTTGATTAACAGTTTAATCCACTGTCCTAATATCAAATGGAAATAGTGAACGAATTAATAAAACCTAGATTAAAGTCTTACACATGGTAATATTATTCCTTTCGTTCACATTTCGTTCGTTCCTTTTAAGATTCTTTATCAATATTCGATCATTTAATCTGCTCGTAATCGATTAACGCCATTGATCTTACGAAATAATCGCAGACAGAAGATTAAACTCTCTTCCGTCATTTAAACTACCATAGATCTTATGGCCCTAAGGCTGGCTTGCACTATTTAAACTCGATTTAAGGATTTGACATCTCGCTTGCACCAATTATTTAATAGTAGGTGCAAGTGAGATGTCAGATCCTTAAATCGAGTTTAAATAGTTGGTCCAAGCCACCCTAAAATTTAAAAAAAAAACATTTTTATATCATGTGAGATACCCAATGCTCAAGTTCTTTAAATAACAAATTTTATTGTGTTACTTAACACGTTATTAATTTAATTTATATCTTGAGAGTAACACTGAATTAACACTGTCAGTGACCGCATCCTCTCTGTTGTATTACGAGAATTCTAGTCAGTTCAGATACAAGGTTCATTTTCTCAATAAGTAGGTATTTAGAAAATGAACATTTGGAAAAGAAATGGAAAGTTCGAAAATAAGAAAATGAAAATTATTTGATAGTAAATTTTGGGAATGAAAACATATCAAACAAGAAATTCCATTGATTTATTCCACTTGTGTTTTAGATTCGTAACTACACATATAATATTTGGTTTATGGCCATGTTCTGTGAAACATTCAATTAAACACTGCACACAAATAGTACAAAATCAACGCTATGTTTGACACAGGACATAATAATAATAAATATATTAACATCGTGTAATTTTTATATAAAATATATCAATAAAATAAGCAGTGCGTGATATGTAAAGTTACTGTTAGCTAACGTATCATTATGGCGTCGATAACGTTACTGTTTCGTTTGTATCATATTATTATGTAACTAACTTGGACAATGAGCGATTTGCAGCTACTAACGGCGTAAGGTGTAGCGGCTTCGTTTGACAACAGCTTTATAATAATTTTCATCAAAACAACAAAAATTTATTCAAAAAACGTTATAAAAACGAGTTGAAATTATAGATCAATATAAGGGTCGATGCACATAGAACAAAGCAATTTGTTCACATAGAACAAAGTATTTTAAATTATAATGACTAATTTAGTCCTGAACTCTGGCCAGTAGATATTGCACAGATGAACGTTGATTCAGCTAATTATAGTCTAGTTCAATCCAATTTGCCAAAGCAGAAAATAGGATTCATTTAAAGATGTCATGTTAAAATATAAACACTAAACACTTTTTAACATTCATTCGTCATCATCAAGACATTTTTCAATAAATTATATTCCATGTAAACATAGTCTTATCACATAACACTTGTTTTATCTATTAAAAGAAACTCGAAAAGATTGTTTATATTTTTAGCAGACCGTATTGGAACAAATCATACTTATGAATACAAGGTAGCTAGTCTTAACGTACTTATTTTTGGTTGCGCAAACGAAATCTGCACAAAAGTACAGAAACATGAATCTTGACGGTTAGCCTGGACTAGAGATTCAAAATCGCGCAACGAGTTATGGAGAGAATTATGCTAGGAGTCTTTTTACGGGGTAGAATCCGAAACACAGAGCACAGAATCAACAAGCTGAAAAACGTAACAGCAAGCGTCGAGAAGTGTTCGAGTGAAGGTCACGAACGGGGAAACAGAATGTGGTTTGCTCTTCGGCGACCGAGATTGACAGAATAAGACCGTGTGGTGGCAGCTCTGAGAAAGGTTTGCATTCAACAGTGGAGACACACGAGTTAATGATGATGATGAGACAGTCTTAACCAGGGTCGTCTTAGGCCATGCAAGGATTGTTGGGAACATCAAATCTGCAGGCCTTTTTAGAAATAAAAACTACAAATTTAAAAAAATATCTACAGAGCGTAAATATATGGTAGCAGAAGCCATGGAAGACCAAGATCCATTTATGATGATCAAATAGCCATTTCTAGCCGATGTAAATGTCAAAAGCAGTCGTATACCTCGGCGATAGTGTTTGAGGAAAATGATGAGATTTGAGGAAACAAAAGTAGGGACCGCAATGCTCGGTGCTTTCATCTTCTCTAACCACACCATTAGAGAAACAGCGTGATATATGTGAGTGTGTGAAAATGTACTTTTATTGAATGATCTTGTTGACTTTTAAATATAAGTGATGTAATTACGCTTTCACGAATGGAACTTGCGTTTAGTGTCTTATCATATTTTTGCATCGGTCAACTTCATAACAAAATTGGACTTTCGGTTTAGTTTCGGCAGAATACTATAACCGAAACCACGATCGTGAGTTTTCCCACTCTTTTCGGTGACGATTGGAATAGTAGGTCATCTCACCTTGTACCATGTACAGTGCAAGTGTTTTCAAAGCAAAACTTTTAATCTATCAAATATTTAATTCTATGAATAAGCACATATTTTGCAAGTTAAAATGAATGGAAATTTAGAAAATATACCCAAAAAAAAGTAGCTGCGCAAATTTCGGTTGTTTTGCTTTCGGTTGTAGAAACTAGTTTCGGTAGAACACTACTTAAGTTGATGTGTGAAAAAAACTTTTTTAATTGATTAATTTCATTGGATAATGACACATACATAGATATGGATTTTGGTATTCGGAGCCGCATTAAGCAGGGGTCCTGGCTGATGCCCCAAGTACCCTTAGGACAAAGATGTGAATAACCCCGCAGGTCTGAACAAAAAATTTTACAACTTAACTGGTCTGATTTGCCAAATTATAGCTGTGTTGTCAAACGATTCCACTCCACACCCTCTTTTGCACTATGCTGCATGCGAGCTATTTTATACTATTCTATTGAACGCGACACGCGATAATCACGAGCGGTATACAGGCAGGCAGGGCTAACATACACTTGCATACAAATAATTTAATATATATTATATACCCGTTTAAGTGAAATTTGAGAAAATGCTGCGTGAGATTCATATTTCAAGATTTTCATGTAACATGATTTCTGTAACCTTTCATTTGAACTATTTAAATATTGCCACAAATGAAATACTCAACAGATAACAACCCATAACATTTTTGCAATAACCTTAACAATAAAAATAATAATAAACTGCACATATACATACATATATGTATATAAATATGGTCATTCATAACAGAAAATGTGGAATGTTAAATCGCTCTTACAAAACATCAAGAAGTTTATTACTTTTCGATAGCGAAAAATGTATTAAGTGCGACAAAATAAAATTATAATTTCGCCTCAACAGTAAACCTAGGCATACATGGAGATGCAGGCCGTACAGCACAGATTTTTGTACACAATGCACTAGTATGTGTGAGCGTACACTCACAATGCACTAGTATGTGTGAGCGTACACTCACAATGCACTAGTATGTGTGAGCGTACACTCACAATGCACTAGTTTGTGTGAGCGTACACAATGCACTAGTATGGGTGAGCGTACACTCACACTGCACTAGTATGTTAAGAGTGTACACCATGCACTAGTATGTTAGAGCGTAGACCATGCACTAGTATGTGTGAGCGTACACTTACAATGCACTAGTATGTTAGAGCATACACCATGCACTAGTATGTGTGAGCGTACACCCACAATGCACTAGTATGTGTAAGCGTACACTCACGAGGGTAAAAGCGACGCAGGCACGTGCCTGCAAAAGCAAACTATGTTGTGTTGTTGCACTGGGTCGCCTGTCTCCGTAAACCTAGGTGTATACAACATATAACAAAATTAAACAGAAAGCAGCAATTTTGTTGAATCATTAGCTAAACCAATAAAACTATTTTCAATGTGTTATATTTTTTAATAATGTCAATAAATTAAAATAATTGTTATCACACGAATCGGTATTAATGATAATAAACTGTACCAAGTGTAGGATAAAGCGCATTTTTGTTCCAACAGAGTAATACACAAACATACGTAGCGTCCACAAATGCGAAAGAGATTAATACGAGCAATTCAAGAACTTCTTTATTTATGTGACAATGTAGCCTAGGTGTATAAGTTATATAGTTAGTTTTACTGTACATTATAAACACCTGACTAGAAAAGGAGAAATCATGTTACATAGGACAATCTAAAATGAGATTGTTGCGTTTCTAACGCCCCCACAGATCATATATTTAAAACTGTAAAAGATTTCTAATTCAATAAATTAAATAACATTCTATATACGTCCCGCTGAACACAGGCTACGCAAGGTGATGGGCCATCTAATGGACTTAAACTTAGGCATATTATGTGAAGACGCAAATCGCACAGACGACAGTACAGCATAGGTTATTGTAATCAATGCATTACTACTAAATGTGGTCGTTATTACAATAGCAGATAATATAATGCGTTATTTTGACGTAACGATTAATGCATCATTGAACAATCTGTTATCCTATCGTTTTAAGCTGTTGTCGAGTCGTGTATTGTGTCTCATTATAAATCGTTGTTGAGCAGCGCACTATTGCGCTGTTTTACTTGTCAATTGTCAGTAATTTTGGAGGAGAGCGAGTACGTAATAGATAGTAGGCAATATGTGTGTAAGAGATAGCGCTACGCACGTGCCATCTCTTGATTCATAAACTACTTGTTAATTTTAGGATTTTAATCTGTTATTGAACGAAATAAAAATCACTTTTATATACATATCTTTCGTCTTGTAGATTATTTTACTGTCACAAATCACAAATTTCAATTAACGATTTCATACTGTCTACCTTTGAAGTAAAGTCCATTTTAATTCTTGTGTGTCAGCTAGTAATGAAAAATTAATACTAACTAGTATTGTAATGTATTTCATTCATTATCGTTTTGCAAAACAGCAATATAACAGGATACCTGATAACAGTTTACAAAAACAGTTATTTCAAAATAACACAACACAGTTATTCGTAATGGAAAACAGCCGTTATTACCATCTTTAATTATGAGCATATAGGAAAAATTTTGAGCTGTTCTGCAACTCTGTTAACTGTGTGCCTGCGACTGCATATAAATCTAGGCTAAACAATTTAACGTACTCTTTAAGCACAAATACGCTCAAAATGGACGCGGAAAGTATCGAGTCGAAATATTATGGTATTAACCATAATAAAATTATTCTCTTCTATGCTACGTCTTTCCAATAATATATTTCAATAAAATAATTTAAATTTTAAGTCTGAAATGCAACGCTTTGGTAATTGTAATTTCTGTTGTTTCCTCCTGTATACCGATAGCGAGTTCACCGCGTACAGATTTGGGAACATTTTGGCACAGACGGTGACAGATGTACATTAATACTAAAGTAACAATGTAAGTTCAACAATATTCTTTAATTATACATTTATACATAAAAGAGAAAATTAATACCTTGTAACAATACTGTATATATTTGATTTTTAAAATCATTTTAAATTATATATTAATAAGTTAATTAAATCCACAAAAATAAACCACTTTATTTATATAAATGACTAAGAGAAAAATTCATTTTAAATTTCGAACTTTCTGCTGAAATGAACTATAACGTCACAATTTAAAACAATAAAATTTCTGTATTTACATATGCTTCAAAAATTTAATGAAAAACTAGATATAAATAAGACCAACACACTGCAAATATGTAATTTTAAATGGTTTCCGATATCAACATAAAAATCTGAATCCGATCAAGCATCTCTCTGGATTAAACTCTAGATCATTACCAACCATCGTTATTAAGCTTTCTAAACTTCAATATGAATTGTGATGTCATTACCTACAGAAGATACACCCGACTAGCTGGTCATCTCCATGTAATCACAGTTCTTTATATCTAATCAACTTCAAAGGGTAATGATTCAGAATAAGAATCTAGTTAAACGTCAAGCATCACACAAATTCCATAATCATTACCTTCAAAATTGAATTCTATTGTAATTGCAATAAGGTACATTCACTCTGTATGAGGCTTTTATTGTGATGTTTGTTCATATTTAACGCATATTTTATTTACAAATAACAGAAACACTGGTATTTCATGTTGCTATTCATAATCTATTTGGATCAATAATTACTAGTTTCATTACCTGATCTCAAGAAAAAAATAATTGCTAATTTAATGATATTGTAAGTAGAGGGTAGATATGATACGGACTTTGGATCAGTAAATAACGCTGAAAAACCGTTGTTAACTTGTTTAAAGGGGTATTTTTAAACTGGTTTAAACCAGTTCCAAGCATGATACACTATCACGAAGTTAATAAAGTATTTAAAAAATTAACTGGCAGATAAGGAATATAAAAATAATACATTTAAAACTTGTTTGATACTGAAAATATCGGCAGTTTTATTCTTCTCGCTCGCACAAAATCTGCTCATACATTTACAAGTACCGACAGAAAAAAAATACTCAAGTAATAATAGATTTCGATTTACGAATTTTAATTTATGTGCTAACCGTACAACTGCATTGAGTTAGTTAAAATTAAGCTCTGATAGTTATCGTTTAGTTTTCACTAAACTTAGGAGTCGCCTAAAGTAAATGCTTAATGAATTAGAAACTGCCTAGAACGAAAATGTATTTCACTAACCTCTAGGTAACGCCTATGAGAGTAAATGCACGCGATCGTTTAGGGATACCCTAACATTAAGTATTACTTAGGAGTTGCCTACATCTGTGTTAGTGAAAACGGGCGTGAGATGCTAACATGCTAACATTGTTAGCAGGAGGAAAAGACAAAACTGAGACGATAGTCTAGTTGACTGTTCTTGAAACTGGTTGTATATATATATTATACATTAAATTCAATTCGATTATTTTAATGAAAATTTTATACATTAAAATAATGGACAAATTTAAATACAATTGTGAAAAACTACTTTAGATTCCCTTAGATAATCGGAGTTATGGTTTTAAAATACAATAACAGAGGGCGGTGAGGGTGGTGGTGGCTAGAGGGAGATGGCGTTACAGAACTGTGGTTATAAACTCACTGTCTCATTTCCCAGCGCTAGGTGACAGAGACGGACTTTAATCCCCACTCTGTCCCCATTATTATAATTTAAAAGGGAATAATTATTATATTTTTCATTGTATTTCATATATTTTTTCGCAGTTTTTAGTAAGCTTATCTTTTAATTAGGTTGCTACGAAATATTTAAATACTCAGTCAGAAAATTAAAAAAAATTGATGAAGCAAAAGTTATCATAGAAAATGAATAAAATCACTATTTTTGTCTCATTTCAAAGTTCATTTTTATTTAACTGTTAATCTATTTTAATTCTATTTAAGTATAAGTATATATTTAATAAATTTTAATGAGAACAAAAAAGTAAATGAGAAGTAACCAAATTCAGCGTTACTATTATCATTTTTATTCATTACATACAGATATTTATGCAACATTATTTTTCTGTTTTCCATACCACTTGTGGAAATATAAACAGAAATACTGTGCGAGCGAGAGGCAAATAAAGATGCCGAAATAATCAATCATATTCTTTAATGGATCATGTTGTACAAGGTTTCAAAGATGTTAATAATCTCCTTGTTTCCTCTCACTAAAGCTGATGCCATAATTGCATCACAAAAGCTACACCATAATCGATTCAAATATCGATTTCTTGATAATTATGTTATCTCATAGAGCTAAGATAAAAGTGACAAAATATTAAGGAAAAACATGACATATGGCAAATGCATTTATATACACGGAAACTTTTAACAGGGCCACTGTCACCATGGCTATTATATAAATAATGTTTTGGGTACATCTCGAATAAAAATAACTTCTTTGTAATTGTTCAATATATAGATATACTCATGTATAACGTGCTCGACTCTATGTATAAATAGCTTCATATAGTGCTCTGTTTGTACATAGATAGCGACCGCAATACGCTCGGATGACTACTTTTAAAATTTTACTACTAACTTTATTCAGCTATTATAATACTCCATAATCGACGGTATATAAAATAATTCAGAATCAAAAATAAATTGTAAAACGTCAAAAAATTAATAAACATTTCAAAAACGCTCAAATTCACAATAAAAAAAATGTATAACAGATCGGCGATCGGAACATTCGTGTGTTGGAGACTTACGAACGCTGGCGTCGATTTGATCACAGCTGGTCTGCGGCGGGCGGCCGTCTGACTTAAATCGCTAATTAATGGTTTAAGTGTTTACAATCTGAATTAATGTTTTAGGAGTTTAAAATAATATTACGTGAAAAAATCAATACACATAACGCGTCATAATTAACGACTTATAAAAGCATTGTTCTGTCGTCACTAAAACAATTTTTGTAGTCAAAGCGCGCCCGCCGCGGAAACCCGCACGCACGCACACACAGACACACACACACACACAACGAACATACCTCGCGCACGATATAACCATAAACGACACACAACTATAAAAACGCAGAATAAATATTACAGGAAACTGACGATGCCAGTGCGAATAATTGCGGTCAAAATAAGACTAGGCGCACACTGAGATAGTTGTAAAGGTCAACGCTGATTTATCTGTCATCTGACCAACAGCGCCTCGACGTTTGGCGTCGAGTGTCCACCGACGTCGTGGCGGGCACAGTTCACGACTCGCGCTCGGCGAGACTTGTGACTCTTTTGGTCACTTCGATCTCGATATCTAAGAAGACTAAGAGATCTCGATAACAAAAATTAAGAAAAAGCCTTTTTTTCAGAAAAATTCAGTTGGATCTTTGAAATTCTACAGAATTCTAAAATTATTTTTACTGGAATAGATAAGTAATTATAGTATCTCAAATCTCGAACCAGTTTTGTAATCGCTAATGCAGTTTTCTTGCAATTTACAAATATATATAGAAACAAACACAGACTTCTCCGCACTAAAAAATGATCAAACCACAATTGCGAAATTCAGCTCTATTGCTGCTCTCACGGGGCGGGGTTGAAGAATGAATTTGCTTGCTTCAGACTGCATAGACAAGCTTTAACGAATTATTGAGTTGTAACCAAACCTCACGTGAGCCACTCACGAGGGGTGGACTCACGTTCGTCTGGCACCTTGCAAGCGTGAACAGCGGATTATCTCCGAACGGTTCTTTTGTCTTCTGCATAAGGACAGCTCGCAAGCAAGGCGTTCCAGTGCCGATATGGAGCTGTTAAGTGAGCATATATGTATGGAGAGTCTACATAACGAACCACTACCACTCGAGGAGAGGCGATGCTGGTCGGCATGAGTTGTTAAATGCGTTGACCTTTATATTGCACGGTGCCAATGAACAGAGACAAAACGTTACATCACACATGACTAGCAGTAATCTAATTCGCAGTAATTACAAGTCATTAGACGGTGTCGTGTCGCGCGACAGTCACGCGACAGTCGCGCGGCGTGCGGCCCGCCCCTACCGAGCGGCGCCCTCTATACTAAACGTAACTGCATTAGTACGAGTCACATCGAAAATAAATCTGCACATACACCGACTTACACTAGTAACAGAGAAACGTACAGAATACGATACATACATACATACATACATAGGAGCGGAGTCAGCCGGCCACAGACACATGCGAAGACACGCCCGTGGTCAAGGTCAAGGTCGAAGTCAAGGTCGAGGTCGATACAGCGTTAGTGACGCGCGCACGTGCCGGGAACACGTACAGACTTACCAATTACGTTCAATAATATTATACACTAACGACTACATAAAGCATTACATTTGTGCATCGATCTCTGCGCTGCTCCCCCGGTTAAAACTACAGTTTTAAATTTAACTAAACGGTAAACTTAACACCTTTGGTATGACACATTATGACTAATAACAAAAATAATACTTAGTGATTCATAGACCGCGCGAGGCGCGACCGGCGCGTGACGAGGCAAGCGGACGTCTGTATACATTACATAAACAAATATGTACCACTGGACGCTTGTCACTTTAATAAAATTGTACTTTTAGTACTTCATAAACAGGCAAAAATTATATAAAAAAAATAATCTCGGCACGACGTGTCGCGCATCGCGAAAAATAAATAACCATACGTTCATTGTATGAATACTGGACACATGGGAATCATATTTAAAATGAGTATTGGACGAAACACTTCGCGGAATAACATAATTACACAACAAAAGACTAGAAGCGGGACAATAAAATATACATTAACACAAACTAGGAACCGCGAATGTAACGAACCCACCAGGATTTAATAACTAATCGTCGCTAAGAACCCACAAAGCACCATCCGTTAGGATAAATAAATTCGCGAATAAAATTCAAATCCAACGAAATCGAATACATATGGTCGGTGGGGCGGGGACGGGCGCGTGGCCCCGCCCGCGCACACACGCACACGCACGCACGCACACGCACACGCATGCACACGCACACACGCACGCACGCAGTAACAACACGCTCACGCTACTAACGCGAATGGGGTTTACTGATTCCTCCCGTCGCACCCAACTTTACATCCAAATATGTTTTAATATTTTTTAATATTTACAACAATCGTTAATTGCTCTAACCGTCTCTGGTTAATATAATAGTTACATAATGTAATCTCGATGGAAATTATACTCAAATATATTCATCGTCGGGACGACGATGTGATAGGTTACAATTTTAGTTTTTCGGGTAATTTTTTCTTTGCAGCGACCGATCGGTTAGACAGGTTCCGCACGAGTTCTCGAATGAAATGACGTAACACATAGTAGCACTAAGTAATACGGCGGTTGTCGCAGACAGACCGCGATCGGGCCAGCTCCAGCCCTGCGTGTGTTACAGAGGAGATAGATGTACATTCAATATACGTACAAAACGATAAAAATAATACTTCGGTGGACGCGAGCGCGGGGCGGCTCCGGCCTGACTAGACGGGCGGGGGGCCCCGGGCGGGGGCCCGGGGGCCGCGGGCGGACGGCCGGGGGCCGCGGGCGGGGGCGGGGGGCCGCGGGCCGCGCGCCCGGGGGGCCGGGGGGCGCGGGGCGCCGCTCAGGCGACCGGCGTCTTGTCGTACGGCGGCTGCGGGTTGAAGTCCTTGTTGACGAACGAGAACCCGCGGAACTCCTCCTGTGGACGACGAATATAACTAGTTAGTGTTGCGCTTTGTATTATGTGACGTTACGTCGTACTGTGTTGTATGTCACATCACATAATGTAACGTTGTGTATGACTTCATCACGTTCTGTTGCGTGACGTAACAGTTCGTGTAGCTTCTTGGGTTGCGTTAAATTCGTGTAGCATTTTGTCTTGATCGTGCGCCGCATCTGTATGTATCGCATTACATGAAGTCAGGTCATGTCAATTGGTTCAATGGGAACTGTCATGTCAAATGCACATATCATATCTTATCAAGTGTTGCGGTATGTCATATCAGCTTATGTCAAATGCACCAGTGAGATGTGTCGTGTCATGTCAAGTGTCGCGGTACGTCAGGTCAGATCGCGTCAAGTGCACCAGTGATATGTATCGTGTCGAGTGTCGCGGTACGTCCCGCGTGTCCCGTGTCCCGTCCCGTCGCGTGTCCCGTCCCGTGTCCCGTCCCGTGTCCCGCCGCACCTGGTTGATGGTGCGCACGACGTCGGCCGGCACGGGCGTCAGCACGGGCTCCTCCTTGGTGAACTCCGCGTCGAAGTTCACCGCCTCGCGCTTGCTCTTCTGCAAACACACCGATCAGGTTCAAAGTAAGTACATACATGGTTAAAACAACATTAACAGATTTACAATGGTTAAATTTAATATAGCGACGCTAGCTGTGCCCCGCAGTTTCACCTGTATTAAATATAGATTTTTTAAAGTGCTTAACAACAGTGCCACATATCAGAAACCAGTATAGTTATAAATCATCGTTATGACAAAACAAATGTATAATGTGAGAATATTGTAATACATTGTTGGAAATTTGTTACAATATATGACTGGATCGGTCAAGTTGTTTAGAAATTACAAAATAACTAACAGACGCATTAGCTATTACTACTATTATAAATAGGTATGAAGATAATCTATATATATAAAAGGCGATGTATGTATGTATGTTCCTTATGGACTCCGAAACGGCTGGACCGATTTCGATGAAATTTTCAGGGAATTTTCAGATTGGCCTAGCGAGTGTTCCTGTAAAGTTTAGTAGCGATCGGATCAGTAGAATTTCTTTTTTTTATTTTTTTTTTTTTGCAGTATCCAAATAATTATAAAAACTGCTGAAACGTGCTGAGTTTGCTAATACAAGATAAAACTTATCATTTTTGTTTTAATTTCTATTAAACTAGCCAGTATAATATGTGATATGTACGCGCGTGAACATAATAAGACTGCATTGACACTTGAATACGCGTGTGTTAGCATACATGTTTAAACGCGTGCGCACACGCTTGCGTGTGTGCACGCATTTGTGTGTTTGAGTGTGTGTGCGTGTGCTTGTACGCGCGTGTGAATGTGTGTGTGTTTGTGTGTGTGCGTGTGCTTGTACGCGCGTGTGAATGTGTGTGTGTTTGTGTGTGTGCGTGTGCGTGTGTGTGTTGTGTGTGTGTTGTTGTGTGTGTGCGCGAGCGTGCACCGACCGTCTTGGGGCGGAAGGGCGGGCGCAGGCGGCGCTGCTCGAGCGCGTCCCAGTCCATGTCCCTGAAGAAGGCGTGCGCGCGGATGCCGCCGACGCCGCCCGCCACGCCTAGTCGCCGCGACGGGTTCTTCGTCATGAACCCTGGAACCCCACGCACTCATATATAACTTATAGTGGCGCTTCGGTATAAACACTATACGCTTCGGTAAAAACAATGTACGTATGGTATGTGGGACTCCTCGGTATAAAGGTACAATTAGAGGTTACCCACTAAAACTTAACCGTTTTCGTCCGGGACGTCTATCGCTGGGGCAACGGGGATACGTTTGCACTCTACCGCTGCCCCATACAAGCTACATAATAAGCATACATAGCAAGAATCTTTGAATCTACCTGGATACCGTAACCTGAAGAGATAGGTGAAGATAAATTATATGAGGTTAAATAACCTTTGATGACTTATTGATGTTTCATTGTTTTTTTCTAACTTCTAGAAATAACTCTAACGATATATATCATTGCTATATATGGTATGGATACATCAGCAGCATGAGATGAAAAGAGATGCGAGGGATATAGAGATGTTTCAAGACTAAATTTTTCGGCTTCCAATACCTCCTCAGAGTGCAGCCTCCTGTTCAAATATTGCTCCATGGCAAAAAAGAATAGAAAGCATCCCATCGTCTCCTCTAAAGGTACTCTGACGGACTGCGCTGTTCACTAGCAAAGTCAAAATTAAATCAATTGATTCAGATAAACCCAAATGCAAGGTATTCTTTAACGTCAAATTTATTTTAGTTTAGTTTGAAAAGAAAACCTGGACACTGAGAAGAACCGATACGAAACTCAGTCAGGTATAATTTTTTCAACATCATTCTGCAATAGTTAGTTATAATACAATATCCATAAAGCCAGTAAAGTTGGTGCAGAGAGGATTATTTCCAGACTATTGTTGTGTCTTAAAGACAAATTGCTAATTTTGTAGTAAGCTTTTCCGGTGTCTGTTTAATACATACATATCTTCACGCCATATCCCCAATGGGGTAGTTTAATAGCAAGTATAAGTGAAGCACACGCAATATAAGAATGGAGAACGTACCCTTGAGAATGGAGACGGCGTCCTTGGACAGCCACACGGGGTAGAGCACGTCGTCGTGCAGGATGCTCTCGAAGAGGTCGTCCTCGTTGTCGGCCTCGAAGGGCGGCTGCCCCGCCAGCATCTCGTACACCAGCACGCCCAGCGCCCACCAGTCCACCGACGGGCCGTACTCCAGCTCCTGCAGGATCTACCGCACACCACCGCACCACACCACACCACACTCACTCTATCTATCTATCTATCTACTATCTACTCGTACCACGGACGTGGGCCGCATCCCCCGACTGCGTGACCGTTGCACGATACAGACTAAATTGCCGCGGCTGCAAATTGCAAACTTGTCGCGCAGCCGCTACACGTAGTAAATCGATATTATAAAGTTAATGTATTCATTTTTTTATAGCTTACTATATCTCAAAAACCGGCAAACACAAGTGGGAAAAAATTGATAGCAATCTTCTATATATGTATATAAAAAGCGATGTATGTATGTATGTATGTATGTTCCTTATGGACTCCGAAACGACTGGACCGATTTCGATGAAATTTTCAGGGAATCTTCAGATTGCCCTAACGGATATTCCTGTAAAGTTTGGTAGCGATCGACGCAGTAGAATTTTTTTTTTGTTTTTTTTTTTGCCGTATCCAAATAATTATAAAAATTGTTTAATTTATTTCAACTTCAAGTAACGCCCAGTGAAACGGACCGGCGGGATTATTACCGCCGCATTGCAGACAGCGACAGCCATGCGATCACTGTGCGACCGGTAATTAATTGTAATAAAAAATTATTATCATATATAACGATTGCGTATATTGTATGACGGTAAAATGCAAACTTCGCGGTAGATTTAGCGCCACTATACAAATTACATTATACAAATTCTCGTTTTGACAACAGGTATCGAGCGATATGGACTGTCGCATGCTGTCTGCTAGTTACGTAATAAATGTGCGGATTTGCTAGTGTCTATATATTAATATATAACGAGAAAACATAGTACCCCCTTTTAAGAAAACTACGCGGACGAAGGAGTGTAAAATTTGGTACACTTAAAAGTTTATATGGAGAAGGACTGGAGAAAGCTAAAATTTTTATGTAATATGCGTTACAAATAAGTACATTGCATACATTACATAAATTACATAAAACGTTCATTGTTTACATTCATACTGCCAATGTGAAAAAGACTGTCAATGTCAAACTCATAACATTTTGTGACCATATGTAATGTAACCAACCTCCTTAGATCATTCTATCCGTACAGACTACATTATCGCTAAAGAGTTTATTTTAAAACTTTATACTTACGGTCGAATTTCGACCACACCTCTAGTACGAATAGATATCTATACATAATATAATAAATTTGAAAACTATTTGCTTAAGAGTTTCAAAGTCAATATGATAACCATTTTTAAGGTTACATCTTCAAGAACCATCAAGGTATAAATATAAAAATCGATAACACAATCAGACACACACATAGTAAGAATAAAATCGATTTGAAAGACTCGAAAATTCCATTCTATGTATTAATATTTTTAAAGACTTTCCGTCTTACTACAAAAAAGATAGACACGGCGTAGACTATGTTTATATGTAAACACAAGCTGGAGCTAGTTTAACGTGTGACTAAAAGCACTGAAACGCTGTAATATATTGACACTAGCCTTTGCTAACGTCATTTTTTACATGTTTTTAAACTATGTCTATCTCTAAAACTGTGTTTACCTAAACACGTGTTAGACCAATGTTTAAAATATGTTTTGTAATAAGAGTTTGTATTTTAGAAACCACAAGGTATTAATTATATATATAATATCTGGTATGTGCTACAATCAACTCGAAAGTACTAGAAAACTCTAACGTCAAAAATAGGTTCACAAAGTATAGAATATCTTTTATTTTAATGAATGTCAAAGACTTTTTATAGAGGTGTTCATGTTTTTCAGTCATTTTAACTTAACATATAAATTTCAAAAATAACCAGTTAGCCTTTATGTTACTTTGATGAATAATGTTATTTGAAATTAATATTTTTGTATCGCTTTTGCAAATAAATGTGTTCGGCGATATTGTAATGAATACATAGAAATTATATTTAAAAAGCATACCTCTGGAGCGATATAATCGGGGGTTCCACAGAAGGTTGTAGTAGTTGCTCCATCTGAAACAGGCAAATAACCAGGTAGTAACATTAATTATTGCAATACAATTTATAGGTTATATAAAAAAAATGCGATGATGTACAGTTTGCAAGTGTTATTCGGTCATTTTACAGTTTGGTTATGACATTAATAAATAAAACAAAAAAAAAGCCTTTTATTTTCTGCATGCAATTTGAATGTACACTGATACATACATATCTTCATGCTTTATCCCTCTAACAGAGTAGTCAGAGAATACAGAGAGCAAAGCGTCACGGTCCTTACATATCTCTTTCGCTTCCTCAAATCTCATCATTCTTTTCACACATTTTCGGTATGTGAGTGCTTTTGACTTTTCCGTCTGCTAACACTCTGGGTATTTGATCTTCATAAGTCAGCCTTGGTTATCCTTGGCTTCTTTTACCTCTCGCTTTCGTTCTGTAGATTTTCTTCGTCAGTCTTTCATCACTCATTCTTTCTAAGTGCCCGAACCATATAAGCATCAGTCTTTCATCACTTATTCTTTCTAAGTGTTCGAACCATCTAAGCATCAGTCTTTCATCACTCTTTCTTCCTAAGTGCACGAACCATCTAAGCATCAGTCTTTCATTACTCATTCTTTCTAAGTGCCCGAACCATCTAAGCATCACTTTCTTCATTTATGTGCACAGTGGAGGGAGAAATGTATACTGATAAATAATAAAATCAATTAATGTATAATTTTATGCATTCCAATATAAAGTAATTTTTTTATTGAGAGATTGCTTGAAATATACAAATAATAGTATCCATTATACAAAGCAAAATGCTCATAGTTTGAAGCTCGTGCATATTTGTGTGTTTATGTGTGTAAGTGTGTAAGTCTGTGTGCGTACATTTGTTTGTACGTGTACAGTGACATATATTGAGTGTGGTGATAGTTCGTGTGGAGTGTGGAGTGTCGAGTGTCGAGTGTCGAGTGTCCATATGCGCTCACCCATGATGCCCTCCTTGCACATGCCGAAGTCGGCCAGCTTGCAGTGGCCCTCGCTGTCCAGCAGGATGTTGTCCAACTTGAGGTCGCGGTAGATGACGCCGTGCGCGTGCAGGAACTGCAGCGCCAGCGTCACCTCGGCCGCGTAGAACCTACGCAGGCGCACCCAATTATGGCGTTTTTTTTAGTATGGTTCATCCTTAGAAGAGAAGGTAAAAGGTTCTGTACCCATATCACCGACGTCTACAGTAGTAAGTAGATAAATTCTTTATATTATTTCCTTAAAATGTTAGCGTAAAATATTTTAATTTTTGTTGCAGTTTCTGGCGACAAATATATTGAGGCAGTCTTTCTAGTAGAATCCGGTGAGACAAACTATGCCACAAAAAAAATCTCAACACCACATTACTAAATAAGTACTTATTTCAACAATTGCAAATAACAATATAACAGTGTAGATATTTGGGACGCAAAACTACGACAATTTTACATCACAATATCTACTAGAAAGCATTTGAAAAAATTTAAAAATAACATAATCAACGCTCCAAAAATGTCCGAACCAAATGTGCACTCAAATGAATATTTGAGTGCACTTCTGTTTTAGTAGTATTCGAAAACGCTAACAGATAATATGTTAAAGTACTTCTTCACAAATTGCAAAAACAACACATCTAGAACGCTAAAAAAAGACGCGAGTTCTTATTTTCGGTTAATAAATAAATAATATTATTTACGTGTTCATTATTTAATTATAGTAACATAGCTTTTTTTTTATTAAATTCGTAATCATATTTTTAATTATTGCCTGACAATATATGTCTTGTCATTGTCACTTTCACGTAACAAATCAAAATGACGTCAATAGCAACGCAAATAGATTATTTGAATTATATTTTATGTGCGAGACGTAAGATTGCAATTTAAATATTTTATTTAACAAATTTCTTTTCAATGCCATGCAAGAATCATTTACGAGCGTTTCTAACCTTATAGTTTGACAGTAAGGTCTACTTTAGATTGACACAATATTGCCAATAACACTATACTATATTAAAAATATATTCGGACAATAATTTGTTTAAATTTTATAACAGATTGTGAATGTAGTTCTTTATTTATTTGGTCAGGTCAGTTTAGGAAACGAACTTCTAAATTGGCTTGGAGTCTGGGTGTTACTGGGAGCTCCCCCAGAGTTCGTTGTGTGGTACCCATAGTACAAGATTACTGCTTAGTTTGGGATCACAATCTGTGTAATCTGGACGACCTTCGTGGCGCAACGGCTTAACGCGTCGGAAAGTAAACGGGGGTTGTGAGCGATTCCCGCCTTGAGTTTGGGTGTTTATGTATAATATGTATTTATTTACAAAAGAAAAGTATATAAGTAGTATATCAGTTGTCTAGTATCCATAACACAAGCGTTGCACTGCTTACTTTGGGACTAGATGTCGCTGTGTGAAATGTCTGAGTTTATTACTATTATTATTATTAATTGTTTGTAGTAGGTATTTAAAAAAATTTGTGATCGAAGGCAAATAATGATAATAAGCGGCCGACCGTTCCCCATGAACACGCGCGTCGCGTGTGTGCGCGTGTGTGCGCGTGTGTGCGCGTGTGTGCGCGTGCGTGCGTGCGCGTGCGCGTGTGGGTGTACGTACCTCGCTCGCGGCTCGTCGAACTTGCGCGCGCGCTGTATCTGGAACATGAGGTCGCCGCCGTCGACGTACTCCATGACGAAGAAGAGGCGGTCGGGCGTCTGGAAGGCGCACGAGAGCGCCGTGAGGAAGGGGTGGCGCGCCGCCAGCGCCAGCACGCGCCGCTCGGCCAGCGTGCACTCCACGTCGTCGTCCTGGATTATGGCGTCCTTCTTCAGCACCTTCACCGCGAACACCTGCCGGCACGGACCACTCACACTCATTCTGACTCCCCAGCATTCATGGCTTTCAGTCTCAACTTAAAAGTATACCTTCAAGTGTATCAAAGGGACCTAAATAGACCTTTTTTATAATTTTTATCGTGTACTGAAAACGATAACATGTAAATTTAAAATATATGCAAATAAACTTAAACTACATAAAATGATTAACAACTTTACAAATGTCATTATAGTACAGAATAGGTAAACAAAATTTTATGAACTTACTGAAAACTTATCATACATAATTTACAAAGGAAATATACTCACTTCAAAGCCAAAAAAAAATAATTTTTAATACATTTGCTCAAAAAGTAGACTTTTCCATGTGTGTTTAGCGTGCGGAAAGTTAGTCTTTTCCGCACTAGTGCTTTTTGTTTTCCTCCTGCATATAATATCCAAATGCATGAAAGAGGTTTTCAATCAAAAACTTTTCTGTACAAAATGTTTGTATAAAATGACTATTTTACAGCGTAAATACTATTAAGACGCGGTACCACCGTCCGAACTGTACTTCTGAGGGGGTGAAGGCGGGGCGAAGTATTCCCCTCCGCGCGGGGGCGCGGGCATGCGTCTCACTATGTACAGAGGGTTTGTCATGACAGTGCGGCGTATTGAAAATAGAATTTATTTAAACTCAAATAATATGCCACAGTGTAGTAATTATTATGTAGAATCATACGTGAATTTTCCATAAAGTTAATACACCTAGCGGGAATTTTTAATCCATACTATATCCATACTTATGCGAAAATCTGTTTGTCTGTCTGGTACGTTTTCACTGCTAAACCACCGGACTAATTTTTATGAAATTTGGCAAGGAGATAGTTTGACACCAACGGACATAGGCTACTTTTCTTTTTAAATCTATGAACCGATTAAGACGAAATTGGATACTGAGATAAACCTTTTCCATTAAAAAACATAGAAAAAAATCTACCCCTAAAGAAGTGAAAAGAAGGATGAAACTTTGTAGGAAAAATGCTAAACCGCTGAACCGATTATGATGAAATACATCCTAATGGGTTCAGCGGTTTACAGAGATGCTTAGCGGAAATACAGAGATAGTATGTGCCCAAAAACAAACGTAGGCTACTTTGTTTTTTAAAAATGACATGTGGTTTTTTTATATATGTGACGTCATCATGAATCCAATATGGCGGATCCGGCATATTAGGAAATAACTTTTTTGCTCAACACCAACAACATGGCTATCAAATGAATTGGAATACGCAAGGGAAGGTTTTTGTACATGTGACGTCATCATAAATCCAATATGGCGGATGTTCCACAATAGATATAACTTTTTGTTCAACACCCACAATATGAGTATCAAATGAAATGGAATACGCAGGCGAAAGTTTCTGTATATGTGAAGTAATTCATAAATCCAATACGGATGATTCCAACCAACACCAACAACATGGGTATCAAATAAAATGGAATACGCAGGGGAAGGTTTCTGTATATATGACGTCATCAATCATAAATCCAATATGGCAAATGTACCGCAATAGAAACTAAGTTTTTTGTTCAACACCAACAACATGAGTATTAAATAAAATAGAATACGCAAAGGAAGGTTTCTGGATGTTATGTGACGTGCGGTATTTCAACACATACTGTGCACTTGGCGGACATACATTTTTTGAATAAAGAGATAATGGGTGGTAATAAAAAACAAAGTAGGCTACACATTATTTTCGTACACATACTATCTCTGTACCAAATTTCATCATAATCTATTCAAGGGTTTAGCATTTCCCATACAATATTTCATCTCCCATTTCACTCTCTCAGCCTATGTCCGTCTCTTAGTGTAAAATCAATCTCCATGGCAAATTTCATCAAAATCGGTCAGGCGGTTTAAACATGAAAACGTACCCGACAGACAGATAAATTTTCGCATTTTTAATATTAGTATGGATTATGAACGTATACGTTAGCATTATGCTATACTTCTTTTTTTCTACACTGTGACATTTTTTCTTGCAGTAAAATGTTTTCTAATACATATTGCCAGCAATTATTATTGATAGGATTAAATAATCGATTATAATTGTAGTTTACAATTTTCCATAATTATGTTATATCGTGATATTGACATAAATTAATACTCTTGGATAATTTCAATTATTTATTATATACTGTTATAAATAGTACTGTTTATTAATTTAATATTTTTGATTCCTCTAATTTAATGATAACTGAATTGTCAATTTCATAAAATTACTCGAGTATGTGCGAACTGTTTTTCGCGAATAATGTAATCGAGTTTATAAATAGAAGAATATTACCTTTGGCAATTTTATGTCACAATGTCAAATTTACCGCTATGTATACAATTTTCTCACGAGTTAAACAAAATATTTATGAAATAAAATCGTTCTTTTTGTATTTATTTTCGTTTTATGTAGAAGAAATTTAAATTTTTGAATTTAAAATGAATGTGTTTTACACACGATTATCCTATGAATGCGCCGCACAAACCGACAGCGATCCTACCTCTAACATGGTCCCGACGGGACTGTAATGAGCGTAATTGACACGCCTCGAAGTCGAAATCGTAAAGTTAAGTAATATTTTAAAATTGTAAAATAAGGATTCTTAAATTAATAAATCCAACCTCTTACTACACTTGGAAATGCGATGACAGTTATTTACGTATAATTTTTAACGCATAAATGTCGATAGATTTCATATGAAGCAACTTCTAAACCATTAAACTAACACAACTTTGTGATGTTTTTGATGCTATGAAATATAACAAATCACGTAACGAAGCCCATACTTCTCTCGTCGACATCCTCGTAATTAACATATATTTTTTTTAGAGATCAAACTTTAATATTTCATTACAAACAATGCATTTAAAATCTCGCAATGTCGAAGCCACCTTCGCCTTAATACATGAATTAAAATTAAAATTAACTGTTTTTTTTAATATATACGTATAATGTAAATAAATAAATAACGCAATTAAAATTATTTTGAATTTAAATAAATTATTGTTATTGAATTGACTGAATGCATAAAAGCCGTTGCCCTGCCATGTCCTCTAAAAAAAAAGAAACTTACTCCCTCGAAATTACATTTCTGCATTTTTTTATTTATTTATATTTTTTTCACAAATGTATTAAAAAACGTCATTCGATGCACGTGCGGAATTATCATTTCCACTCATCCCTATTGTTGTCCCGCGCCTTCGGCTGGGGTCAACAAACCGCGACTCGTGAAGAAGAAAAGAATACTTTACACACTTGTATCGAAATGTACTATTCCAGACTATTGCTTTGTCATCAATAAAATTGTTTATTTTATAACATGATTTCCTAATCAATGCACATTTTTTAACAAATCTAAATATATTTTCCGTTATGGAGTAACCTCTACAATGTCTAGAGCTCTAGAGGAACTTTATTACAAAAAAGTATATAACTACCCAAAAATAAAGCATTTGACCTAAGTAATTTAAATTTTGAAATAATCAATTGATTATGACCACAGGTTTCCGCACCATTAATACCGTTTTTTTAAACAGATCTATATTTTTACTTATTACATTACATTTTCTAAGACGTATAAGGATGGCAAAATGGGACATCGATATTTTTAAAACGATTTCTCAATGATTCTCATAGAATACATTTATACTGTAGATGGCGCATACTGCTCTTTTTTCGTAAAATAAAAGTGGCGTTATAATGCGCCGCCGATCTCCACAGCAGAAGGCTAGGAAATATGCAAAGGACACCGGTCCAGTCCAGTTGCGTTTCAAGTACTTAATTGATGATGCGGCTTTGATAGAGATATGAGATATCCACCATAAAATACCCCAAAATTCACTTATTGTTAGATTACAACACGATGTTTAGAACTCATTTAAAACACGTTATTAGAGAAGCTAATAAACTAAGTTGTTTCAAGCAAATTAACCGTTCTAAGGAACCAGATGTTGTTATAGCCATAAATGATAGGAAATAACAGTGTTCAATGAATTACTGTAGTCCTGCCCGTCAATAAATTTACGTGAAACTCTAGTTACCAAGTGCGTATCACACGCACCCAACACGTATGCGTGCGTGCGTACCAAGATTGTACCGAGCAAGTTGACACCTGCGAAACATTTAATTATATTTTGTAGGTATGTTTTTGTTGTAATCGGTAACCATTCGGACACTTTTCTACAGAATACTAGAATTTATTCTGTAACAGAACAGGTCCACATTGTTATGTTAATAGTTCTACGACTCAGGTCCACGGGCTATACGAATCCTAGATTAAGAGCCATAAGCGAACCGCGGTTTGGCGGTTATAAGGATTCCGATTTCGCTTACAAGGTACAAAAAGCTAATTAGTAAACGCAATAGGAATTCTTTTTCTTATTGAGAGCTTTAGAGCGTAAGGCTTTTAAAAGTGATCTCGATCAACGTTAAACCTAAACCAACATAAAAAATAATCAAATCTCACCTCATCCGTGCCCTTCTTCTCAGCAAGCATGACTTTCCCAAAAGAACCCTTCCCGAGCACCTTGATGAAGTGGAAGTCTTCCAGCGACACCTTGTCCTTGCCCCCCGTGAGCCCGCCGCCTCCGCCGTCGCCTGTAGAGTGAGCTCTCTTTGACACTCCTTACATAGACAACGGCATAATCACCGACCTCTCTTAGCGACAATGATAAAAACTATACCCAACTATACCCATATACAAGACTAATGCAGTGTTAGTATGCGAGCACCCAGTTCCTGTATATTCTACTAGCCATTGCCCGTAACTTGGTCTGAATGAAATTTAAATAGCCTATGCTAATCTTCAAGGTTCAATCTATCTCCATAACATCAAAATCAATCAAAATTAATTCAGATTCAAATTAGAACAATTAAGCTGGGAAAACGTAACAGATAGAAATACAGATAAAGACACTTCTGCATTTGTAATATTAATATATATACTATATATTTTCCTTGATGATGCTTCATAAAGAAACAAAACACTTGTCACTTACTAGACTTGTATTTTTACTTTAGCTAAAAACAAATAAATTGAAACATACGTAAAAAGACCATTTTCACGCTAAACCGCTGAACCGATTTTGAAGAAATTTGATGTGGAGATAGCTTAAACCTAAGGCAGGAATATAGGATACTTTTGTAATTACACGCGAACTCGCGGACAACTAGTAAATAATATATGTCTGCACAGAAATTCTAATCCATTGAAATAATATTACGTATCTATCAAATATTACAAAGCAAAAACCTAAGAAAATCAATTAGTATTAGAAAACGGATAAGTAGTAATTTGAAAAGTATATCTCGACGAAAATGTTTAAAGATGATTTCCTGATAAATGAAAAAATCATTGTTTAATCTCATATTATATATTAAATTATTCTTTCCAATAGCATTTCACTCATGTATGAAAATATTCATTGTCGCTGAGTACTCAATCTGTACCGCTATTTATATGTATAATAAAAGATATTCAAGCTGATAAAGCTATTGCATAGCACCAATCACCCAATAACATGAAAAAATGTGTTTCCTTGTATTCATATACATAAAAATATCTCAGAAATGATAATGGAAAAGTGGAACATCTATATATCATTGCAAATCAAAGATTTTTTTCTTCACATACAGAACTATGGTTTTATGTATTTTAATGTTAGGGTAGGTGACAGGGCAGTTAGAGAGGACGATAATAATATCATTTTTATTATTAACATAACATACATATGTAGATTAGATACTTTGGTAATTAAAATTAATAATGCCACCCGACTAGGTGACTTAGATATGAGTGACTGACATTTTTTTAACATAAAATATTGCCAGCATTTAAAAAAAATATCTAAATAAATTTGCTACGTTATCTAGAATATGACTAGTGTTTCTTGTTCAACGGAAATTATACTTAAATACATTTTAAATCATAAGGATTTCACAATACTATACAATACTTAAACGCATCTTTGACCATGTAACGTAAAAGTTCATTACATGAAAATAATACTTGTAATTAATAGTATATATCATCACGCTGTGTCTCTAACGGAGTGGGTAGAGAGGACTGAGCGTCGAGCGTCGCGATTCTTGATTTTTTCCTTTGCCTCCTCGAATCTCATCATTACGATGGATTCGGGAAAGATCGGCCGTGTTCGTATGGTAAGAGCGCGACAGTGGATGCGCCGAACGTGTGACCTTGTTCTCACTCTCGGACTGTTTTTCTTGCTGCTACCGTCTTGTTGTGTGCACACTTATTTAACGTACTGTTCATGACTAATTATTTGAACATATTTTTATTTGCATTAAATCAATTTATAAAATCGTGATATACCTATTACGCGAGATAGAACAGTTTTCTTAGCTGCATACATCTTCACCCCATAATCGGGGTCCATGATTAGAGTTGCGGCATTACCAACCCAATATATCTGCCGCGCGATCTGCGTGTTGCGCGTATACTGCGCACCCGCCAACGAGACCCAGACGCCACCCCTGTTCCCGACGACCTCCAGAGCTGCACTGCTTACTACAGACCGACCATCTGCCACCTCAGGGAAGTGGAGGAACCTCGGACGTGGAATTAGACGGGCTTATCTTACGTACAGACCTCACGACCCTTTTGTTGTATTTTTTTAAATATTTTTTTATAAATTCGTGTTAACTGAGGTTGTTCGTGTTTAAATCTCAACCCCATGTTACACTCTCAGTCCTCTCTGCCCACTCCGTTAGAGACACAGCGTGATGACATATACTATTAATTACAAGTATTATTTTCATGTAACGAACTTTTACGTTACAACCAAAACTAAAAAAGCACATCATATATTTATTCTATACCCATACATAAACCAGTGTACCAATAGACAATACATCAGACACATCACACAAATGCACGTGACAATAGGCTAGGTGATTGCACTTAAATGTGGTATATTTTATACATTGTATAAGAATAATCCATTATTTTGAATACGACTGAGAAACACTAATCGACATTCATTAAGTGGAACTGAGTTACTAAGTTTTAAAGTTCAGTAGTGGGAACAGAGTGGGAATCAGTTAGAGAAAGATGGCGTTACATAGCTTTGGCGTCTCGGTCGCAACGATTTGCACAGCGCTAGGAGTGACAGAGACGTTTAACGTAGCAGGTGTCCATGGGCGGCGGTGAGCACTTTCCATCAGTGCCTCTACCATGAGTTAATGACGTCGATACTCGCTATCGACAACGTAAAACTTTGTATGAAGAATCGGGCAGCGCCCCTAGCGGTTACTATAGTGAACTAAAAATTGTCATACAAAACTTTGACGCGGTCGCTATCGAGTATCGACGGCGTAAACTCATGGTAAGGCTACAGGTGACATGCTTGCTCGTTTGCCCCCTCTGTTACAAAAAAAAAAGAGACGGACCTTATCCCCACTCTGTTCCTACTTCTTAAATTTGAAAGCGAATAACTGTTATATTTTTTAATGTATTTAGAATATTTTGTCACAGTTTTGTATATGATTACTAAAATTATATTTTAACTGGGTCGTTAAAGAATATTCACCTAGCCTATTGTGATGCAACACAAATATCTTGCAACTCAAAAATGTATTTAATTCATTGTGATGTGACTTAAACAAAATACGTTTCAACACATTTTTCCTTCCATACGACCGATACCCGCACCAAAGCATGCAAAGGCACCCGTAACAATCAATTGGAGACCTTCATAGACAGTGACCTCGTAACACGTAAATATATCCCGCAGGTCGTCCCAGTGCGAGCTCCGTACGGTATGACGGTAACCTATATTCAGTTGGATGATAACAAAACAATAAAAACAATAGTTGGGTGCAGGTTCACGTCACATACAATACAATATTAAAAACGTAAAGGTGATTGCTAACGACAGACGGACATATTGTTTTACCGGAATATGGCACAAAAGCGGAGGATAATGAACTTTATCAACCAGTATGTATGTAATGTATGCATTGCATGTGGCATTTTACTTACCACCATCAAGCTAAATGTTTTAACTGATTCATCTAAGGTATCATTAGAACCATGAACCCAGTGGGGTCATAGGATGAGTGATGTCATCATAAAATCGATATGGCAGATGTCTCAAGATATCAAGTTACTTTTTAATCGAACCCTCTCTTGACAAGTCCCAAATGAAAAGGATCGATGATTGAGAATAAGAAAATATAAATTTTCTTGACTGCATGTTTTTCGAAATATGTACTTTAAATAATGTCTTTTGACACATTCACATGAAAAATAATATAAATACGAGTATGATCCATTACAGATGGATATTTACTTTCAATCGTCAGTTGATTAAAGTCATATAATGTGCGCATGTAGTTTCTAGTCAAAACATTTGTCGTTAACAAGCAGCTTTATAAATGCATGGAATGAATTAAAGAGCAATAAAACAAAAAGAAAGACAGTAAGAATGCGTCTGAAAAAGTCAAGTTATTTATTTTTTACATACACTATTTACTTTTTGATTAATATATTTACGTGATTATGTAACTAACAAATATATAAACATCGATATTCGATATTTTTGTTCACAGCATCGATGTATCGATGTCTTAGGGCACCGAGTATCGATGATAAAATATCGTCGTTATCAACGCTTGACATCGATATTTCGATAATGACAATCGATTATCTCCAGTTAACAGAAAAAATATAAGGAAAGTAATGGGTATATCTAATTACACGGGAAATTAATTGGATTACTTTTTATTTTGGCTCGACGTTTCGGCTGTTACATCGACCGTGGTCTCAAGAACATCGTCTCATGTGTTAGAGTTAGACTATACATATATTTTATAATGCAATGCGAAGTTTAAAAGTTTAGAGAATACCGAGTTTTACAGATTTCTAGAAAGCAAGTTAGGATATCATTTCATGAATATCGTACGGGTCTCTCTGTGTTTGAATCGAACTTGGAATGAACCGATTTTAATTTTTTTTTTAACTTTAAAGGAAAAAACTCAATGTCAGGTGTCAGAGAATTCTTGAGAGGGCAGGTGTCCTGCCCTATTTGTAAACCCCCATGGGGGATAGCAATTTACATCGGAATAGTCTGAGTAAAATTTGGATGAACGACAGAAAAAGATATCATTCAATGTGACCATTGCACACTAGGTTGCTTGGTAATTAAACTATGGTCCAATGCATTGAATTAATATATGGTGCAATCCAGTGACTCATGTTTGGGTAATACAAACGTATATTTAGTAAACTATCATGTAACTGTAATTTATTTTGAAAGACAATTGTTTTGTTTTTCACCTATGGACCACTGAAAATAATACACAACTATCGCTTTTACAGACGCATATTTCTCGCTGTATAACAAATGTAAGAATAAATAAACATAACAATATTAGAACAAGTTGTACGAGCATGTGAACACATGTACAGACCGCGCCACAAAAGATGAGACCTGAGAGTGGCAGTAGTGGAGTCTTCGCCAATGAACTCACGAAATCATCGCAAAATGATCTTATTAGTAAAAAATAATATATACGTTTGTATAATAAGATTATTCATTTTGTATAACATAGACCTATGTAAGCAATTGTCATTTCTTCTATAGTACGGCGAAATCAATATAATTTCGTTTTAGTCAATACAAATTTATTAAATTATCAAATAAATAATATTAGCATAGTAACACATAATACTTTTATTAAATTAATTATGTTCCCAATATGATTTTCCAGTGGCGGCATCTCTCAACTTTTTTCGAAGTTCATTTTTGGGCCATCTTATTTGCCCATGCTTACATATTTACCCTTTGGTCGCGGCAAGAAATAGAAGCCTTAATCACCAGTTTGGAGAACCTGCTTTCATACTTCAAACTTTCACACCTTATTAAACCTAATAGGAAGTAAATTTCTAAAAATTATTTCTTAATGCTCAATTACGTTATTTAAAGAAGTCCTCTACAAAATTTCATGCTTCTAGACACCCCAGTTTAGGCTGTGCGTTGTTTGTTAGTCAGGTGTTACAAGTTTTATGAATACGATGCTCGGGGTACTAGGAATGGGAAGCAACTAACGCGCAGAGATGAAAGCGATATATCTGTTTTTTAACCATCAACATTTTTATAAAAAAAATATAATTATGTCATCGAAGCTATCAATCAAAAACACGACGCATTGATGTAAATTTAAATAATGTTCATCGATAGTACAAACAATATTCGCTAGGGAATAAATAAAAATGTCGATTACATTTTTCATTGTGCTTTCATTAGAAAATGGTCACGCACAAATAAGCTCCAATTGACACACACAAGCTCAATTTAACACACACAAGCTCCATTTAACACACACACTCCTGAAACACCCACTCTTCTTTTATACTATTAAAAAATGTTTTTTGATACAGTAATGCTTTTGAAAGGATGTTTTTTAAAATCGATTTGTTGCACCAATATGATATATCGATAGTTTTAGTTCAATGTTTGCATCCCTACTAACGCACATAAGCAGTCATGCTCTAGTGCCGTGCCCTGACCCTCTCCTCACCCGACGAGCCCCGGCGCCCTCTCCTCAGCCTACACACCGTTAAAAAGACCTATAAATCATGAACTACACAAGTAAAATACATGGTTCCTCAGGTCTCGTCTTTCTTGGCGCGTAGTTTACAACGGTTTGTATATTGGTGTTTTATAAAAGCGTACTCACCCTTGTCGTCGTGCTTGTCCGGGTCCTTTCCGTCTGCGTCCCCGACAGCGCCCAGTTCAGGAGTGCCTTCGAGGATAGCCGCGTTTAGATACTACAAACAAAACAAACAACCATAAATTAACTAACACATGAGCTGATTTTACAAGTAAAATGTAATAGAGAATGACTAAGTGATTTCCTGTTACTCCACCATGGAAATATATGTCAGTGAAAATAATAACAGGCACTCATTCGAGTATACTAAGACAAAGCGTGACATCCGGTTTGGAAAGGATTCCCGCCAATAGAACGTCGGGGTCGGCGCTGGCAGTGGGTTGGACTACGGCGGCCGGTGCGATAGCATTACTCTGACGGATCGTTTGCCATTATTAAATGTCCAATTACCTACGTAATAATTGTTACAAAGAGTTTTCTGTCGTTTGCACATTAACTTCGTCTTAACGTGGTATTTTATGGAGTAGTTCGCCTCTTGTAAGATTATGTACCTAATTCTCATAGCTGAGTCGCAAGAGCACGAATTGCCGTCTTTTCTGACATACATGTATTATTATTATTGAAGTATCTGTCTGTTACGTTTTTCACGGATAAACTGCTGAACCGATTTTGATGAAATTTGGTTAAGGATATCTTGAACCTTGTAGAAGGATATAGGCAACTTTCTTTAAATTCTACTAGAATGAAGTTGCGAGCAAGTTAGTGAACTGTAAATAGTATAAAATGAAATTGCCAATTAAACCGATAATTAGATTTCAATACGGTTTTCACTATTTAGGTATTTAGAACATTTTAATGAAGAATATATGTGTAACTCATTTACATTTAGTTTATAGAACTAGAAAAATATTAATTTCAATAAAATAAGTTTTAAAATAACGTCAGTGGTAAAGTAGATGTATCGTATCACTCACCTTAGATGGCCTGGGTCTTGGGTTTTTGTCTGGAGAGATGCCCATCTCATTGAGTATCTCAGCCATCATTTTGGTGTTGATACCGCAATTGTTGGCTACATTCTTCTGGCACCGCTTGTGTACGTTCATCGAGCATACTGCCAACATATTGCATAATTAGCTCGCGACCGAAAAAAGAAGTATTATTACTTTGACGTCCATGAACCGGGACCATGAATCGATTTTGGTGCAATGTTTCATTCACACATAGACATGACTTCTAGCTGTGACCTTAGGTAATATTACAGTTAACTTTCTGAATATTAATCATTTTATTGGAGTGATCAAAATTTTATTTTAATCTAGCTTAACCGTATGGATTACCGGAAACCGTCATTGAAATTACTTTCTAAACTTCTCAGTAATATGTTGAACATCATCCTTTGAGCCCAACTAGTCACATCTAGTTACATTTGAGTCTATACGCGATATAGATTATTATTTACACCACATATAAAGTAGAGTATTATCACTGAATATGTATTTTACAAGTAATTACATATTTCGTAGTGCGTAATTCTCCCTAAATTCGAAATTTTCTCAATTCTGAGCTCTGGTTTTGGACACTTGTTTAGTTATTTGTAAATTATAACAATACAAAACACATATAATATAATGCCAGCAAAGAAGTGTGTGTGGGAGTAATATGGGCGTGGATGTAATTTAGGCGCAGATGTAATGTGGGCGAAATGTAACAAAATGTTTTCATAATTACCCAACACTGATGGGTGCACGTTTGTGGTTGTCGGTGTAATGAATGGTGTATGGTGTTCAACGGTAACGGTATGGGTCTAATGCGGATGTGGAAGTAGTGCGAATGTGCGTGTACACTGTGGATGTGGTTATGGGTGTACTGCGGGTGTGGTATAATGCGGGTGTGAGTGTAAAATGTATGTGGATGTAACATGAATGTGGGTGTAACGTGGATGTGGATCTAATGCGAGTGTTGGTGTTATGCGAGTGTGGGTGTTAAGCGTGTTTGGGTGTAATGCGGGGTTGGGTGTATTCCGGGAGTAGGTGTAATGCAGTAGTGGCTGTAATGCGGTTGTGGGTGTAATGCGTGTGCGTGTGTAATGCGGTTGTGGGTGTAATGCAGGTGTGTGTGTAATGCGGGTGTGGAGTAATGTGGTTGTGGGTGTGACGCGTGTGTAATGCGAGTGTGGCTATAATGCGGACGTGGGTGCAGACTGTAGATGTGGTTATGGGTGTAATGCGGGTGCGGGCGTGGGCGTGAGTGTAGAGGTAGTGTGGTACGGTACCCTCGCACTGCAGCCCCTGCTTGATGAGCCCGTAGAGCAGCGAGCCGCAGTGGTCGCAGAAGGTGAACCGCTTGTAGGAGTGCACCACGAACCGGTGCGGCACGTTCACGTTGAACCGCTGCCCGCCCGACACGCCCGCGCCGCCGCCGCCCACTTGCTGCTCACAGCCGCACACGCACACACGCACACACACACACCAATAAATCCATGTTTATATTAAAATGCGAAAGTCTGTCTGTCTGGTACGTTTTCACGGCTAAACTGCTGAACCGATTTTGATGAAATTTGGTATGGAGATAGTTTGACACCAAGGGACGGGACAAAGGCTACTTTTTTCAAAAATCTACCAGAGTGAAAGGGGAATAAAACTTAACATGGGAAATGCTAAAACGCTGAACCGAATAAAATGAAATATGATACAAGGATAGACTTTTACCATTAAAAAAACAGGATGCACCATGATAGAAAGTGATTTTTCCAAGACCTAAAATACGAGTATCCCGGGTTCCCAATTAAGCTGCGTAACACAGAGAGGTCACGAAAAAATTATCCACGTAGATGAAGTCGCGGATACAGCAAGTAAAAGTATAAATAAGACGAAGCCCTAAGTCCTCATGACATGAAGTCAAAAGGTGCCAAAAAGTGGTACAAGCTCCATCCCTTAGTGTCTAACAATATCATTTTAAACAATTTATCACTTTATGAACTTTTAAACTTTCGCGTTACATTATAGAATACATCTAAAACGGAAAATTTAACGATCGAAACGTCAAGCCAGAATAAAAAGGTAATCGCGTTAAATTTCCCGTTTTAAATATAATTTATCACTTTATTTTTGGAGTTCAGCAATATTTATAAACTGTAAAAATCTAAGTATAGTACATAACCCATTCTAACATGTAATAATTATTTTAAAAAATGTTTCAACATTTTCTTCAAAATACTTAAAAAAATAACCCAAATACACTATTCACATCTTCATTCAAATTTGAATGACGATTGATGTGAAAATAAAATAAATAATAACCAAATTCAGATCTCATTACCAATTAAAGTGAAAGCTATGTATCTATATTACTGTCATCAGTTATTCTGGATACAATCCAAAAATAAAAATATACAAATAATGTCGGATTACGAAAACCAATGAATTAAAAGAACTTACCTCCTCCTTCATGCCCGGACACTTGGTAACTACAGACGAGTGGCAGCGCTTGTGCACGACACACGTGCATACTGCAACAGGAAAACAAGTCGTCATTATTAACACCATCAAATATATAAAATCTGCATTGTTGGCATCGAAAAGTCATTCTATAATGCTCACCTTGGCATTGATAGCCTTGTTTGCCAAGACCCCTGCAAAAGAAATATTGCAATTTTATTTACTTTTATTGATTACATAAAAACGCACGCCAAACGCAGGCTAAGAGTGCGTTGGACATGCACATTTGGTCATATTCCATAGTAATAAACAATAACACTCATTTTCTTTGATTGTAACTTAAATATCTCTTCCATATTACAATAAGCAGGTACACATATCAGACGTCTTTCTCATTTCTAGTTTTTTTCAGTGCCAAATTTGAGCTCAGTAGGTGTAAGAGTCGTAGAGTAATTCGGTTGTGACTTATGGATGGACAGACAGATATGTAGAAACAATGTTCCATTTTTGTCATATTAATTATGGAAGTATAAAAAATGTATATATTTGATGCGGTCTTTCATGGTGTGATGCAGCAAGTACATAGCAAATGAGTGTCAGCCTGTAGAGGTATTATTATGTACAATATATAGAGTGAAATAGCATTTACCATATGAACTAGTGAAGTAGTACTTACCACATTAACTAGAGAGTAGCACATACTATATAAACTAGAGTGAATCAGCACTCACCACGTTAACTAGAGAAAAGTAGCATATACCATATAAACTAGAGTGAAGTAGCACTCACCACTTTAACAAAAGTAGCACATACTGTATAAACTAGGGTGAAGTAGCACTCACCACATTAACTAGAGTAAAGTAGCACATATCATATAAACTAGAGCGAAGTAGCACGTACAATAGCCCTCCTTGAACTAGTGACGTCACGTCCCGTCCCGTCCCGTCCCGTCCGGCACGTACCATATGAACTCGCGGCAGTGGCTACAGAAGGTGGGCTGCCGCAGGAAGGTGGCCATGAACTTGTGGCCGTTGACCTGGTGCACGCGCCGCCGCATGGCCCCGCGGCGCCGCGCGAAGCCCGCGCCCTCCTTGAACTCGCGCCCGCGCGCGCCCGCGCCGCCCGCGCCGCTCGCCGAGCGCGCGCCCTCGCCGCTGCACGCTACCATCACATACCATACGTAACATATCATTTATGTCATCATCACGATATATCTTAAACTTACAATTAGTATATACCGGCGTATACACGAACATAGAGCTCGTTGACGCGTGACGATTTTTAATTTGTCAAATTAAAATAATTATTGCCAATAAACAAAAATAAGCAATCATTCAAAATAATAGATTGAACTTTGTAAAATACATTTTCTATAAAGTTAATAAATAAACTTGACAAGCTGTCGTCCTGACAATGGCGGCACATCCGGCGCAGTGAAAAGTTAAGATGAGTATTATATTCCTTGATGAAATGAGTGCAATTGCGCAACGTCTCATCCTAACTCCTGAAAATAACTCGGAAATACACCTACTATATATACCAACAGCATACCAAAAGGACAGCAGATGAGACGCTATTGTAACCCTTTTTGAATGACAGGTCATCACAAGTCGTCACGCTGTGGAAAACGCTGTTGATTTATTTTATTATTTTGTGTTATTCCTGTTTTATTTCAAAGAAGTACTGTATTTTTCAATGGGATATATATAATGGAGCTATAGAATTAGTAATTTTATCTACAAATCTCAATATTTAAAATGGTAAACTTCAATCACTGAAACTTTAATGTGGTGTAATGGTGATAATAAATAATAATAAATGCTTGGAAAGAAATCGTAAGGACATATGCAGGTTAAGGTTTAGATTGTTTCACATTAGGTATAATTTTGTTAATTTTTTTGTAATTTTATACAAACACGACGAGATATTTATAACAATTTTTTTGGTTAGGTTAGGTTAGGTCGTTTTACCACAACGCGCGAGTCGAGCGAGCGAAGCGAGCGTGCCGCGATAGCGGCCGGGAAGGGATATAGATCCGAATCCGCTTTAAACATGGAGCAGTAATTGAAACAAGAGTCCGCACCCTAAAGAGATAGTTGAAGCCGAAAAATTTCATCTCGAAACATCTCTATAATCCTCCATCTCTTTTCATCTTTTCCTGTTGGTATATCTATATATAGCAATGTTATATATACTAGTACGTGTATTTCTGAGTTATTTCCAAGAGCAGTATTGAAACAGGAGTCCGCACTTTAAAGAAATAGTTGAAGTCGGCAAATTAAATCTCGTAACATCTCTATAATCCTCCATCTCTTTTCATCTTTTGCTGTTGGTATATCTAAATGTAGCAATCTCATATAAACTAGTAGGTTTATTTCAAAGTTATTTCGAGGAGGAGTATTGAAATAGGCGTCCGCACTGTAAGGAGATAAGTTGAAGTCGAGAAATTGAATCTTGAAACATCTCCTATATCCTCCTTCCACCTCTTTTCATCTTTTGCTGTTGGTATATGTATATACTACAGCCATCTTATATATTATACTAGTAGGTGTATTTCAGAGTTATTTCAGGAGTTAGGAAAAGACGTGGCGCAATTGCACCAACTACATTCATTGCACCGGATGTGTCGGCATTGTCAGGATGACAGCCTGTCAAGTTTATTTATTTTGTCTATTATAGAAAATGTTATTTTTCATATCACAATCTATTATTTTAAATGATTGCTTATTTTTTTTATTTGCAATAATTGTTTTATAGCGTCTTAAATTTTTTTAAAGCTATTAATCTTTTTAATGAAGGAGTAAGATTTGATTGAATAACATTATATTTTTTAATAGCAATTCATAGCAATTTTGTTTGCATTTTCACCAATTTTGAAGTATCATTAAATGCATCCACATTTAAAAATCAACTTAGGATAGTATAGCTCAGGTATATAATAATATTATATTACACAAAATGTAAATCACCCCAATATTTTGCACATTGAACAAATTTTAATGCCGTGGGAAACTTCATTCTACCAATGGAAGAATAGAGACTTTCATTCTAAAATCTTGTATTGTTATTGATTGATGAATTTTGTGGCAAAATTGCAAACACCATGCGGCGTGATTCAACAAGATATAACCATTTTGTACAATCAGTCACAGACACACAAATCAATGTTGGACAACAGAAAGTCTATTAGTTTAGTAGGCTTGGCACCGACTTCAGAAACTGTCAAATTTAATTACATAGATATTTGTATCGTATTTATAAAGTTATTTTTTTGTACTTAAGTTTTGGGTAGTAAAGGATAGTTATTTCATAATTTTCAGTGTTCTTTTTTGAAGTCGGTTTAATTTTTTTATAAAATTTTTTTTTCTTAAATTAATTACAAATAATAGTTAAGTATTTGAAATGATGGTCGAAAAGGAGAGACAATAATGTCAGGAACTGCAGTACAATAGGGACAGATTGAGTTCATATTTCAAGTGGAACTTTTGGGAGATAACTATCTCTTTCTATCCCATTGGTTATGTAATATGTTTTGCATTCATTGTTATAATGAATTTGTAAATACAATGTAAACTCTCTATAATTAAACTCAACGTACTCGATGTTTTCTTTCGTTATAGAGTTCTCGTTATATGAAAATTAAAAATAAAAGACAAGGCATGGACAGAAATACACTTTAATTTTCATAGCTACAATAGGTACATACGTCAATATTTAAATATCTATTATTCTTTACAGTCCCTTATTTTTGCCTGATATTTTTTGCTAACCCAAAACTTGGTTTATATTTTTTTCTAAATTTTATCCATGTCTTCAGATATGATGGGATTGGCTTCATAAAATAGTAAAAACTCCCAAAAGGACAGTAATGGCAAACAACAAAAGATAAAAACACTGACGTTTTTCGTATAATTTCTATAAAAATGTAAACCGACAATAAAAACATTAAATTTATTTGGCACATCAAAAAAATTAAAAAAAAAACAGATGTCTAAAAGAAGACATATTGTCTTGTTATAGAGGGTAACCATTATGTTATAAAGGATGCTTTGTTGTGTGGCTAATAATGTAAACCAATCAATTTAAGCAAGATTTATGCTATAGAGTTTTTTGTTATAAGGAAGTTCGTTAGTATGTGATATGCATATGCTTAAAGTTAAGTATGTATATGTGAGGAACAAATCTAGACGCTATATCATCTTTACTGAAAATATCATTGGTTTAGCCTAGACTCTGCAGGTTTGCTGCTGTAACCTTAACTAAGCCATTAAGCCAACAAAAAGTCCAATTTTCCACTAAAACTTGCCAAAACCGATATGTCGGATACTAACAAACAATTATAAAGCTTACAAATGAGATCAATTATGTAACAGTTCCTGGGCGATCGAGCTTTACTCCGTCTTACAAAAAAATGAACAAAAAAAGATAGGACAACATTGCAGGATTCGAACCCGCGCGCTTACGCGCGGTAGACCTAAACTCTAGCCATTTGCTATTGAGCAGGTAAACTCTGTTGCAAAATTAAAAAGTTTAGAAATTTTAACTGTGTGAGACACGGAGAAAACGATTTTTCCCAGAATTGAGACCTAGCTAGATCGATTTCTCGCCCCCCTCAATCCTTATATTGTAAATATCAGCAACATCGCTAGAGCCGTTTTCGAGAAAGCGATATCAAATATATATACAAATATTGCATGTTTAATCTAATAGTGGATTATACTTCACATATTATTATTATTAAATAATGCACTAGCAGCTCATTGAGCTGATACGTGCATGTCACTGTACTTGCATTCAGTTTTCATTTTTTATTTTTTTGGATTTTGTCTTTATTTTTTTTAAATATAGATAGATAATTTTATTATATCTTTAGTATATATTTAGTATAAATTATACATGAGTATGTAAAAAAAGTACTTGCTTATATCTTGCAAAATGGTTTATTCTAAAATATGTTTTAATATTTATATTATTTTAATACTGAATTTATTTATTTACTTATTATTTCATATTCAAATTGATTTTAATTGAAAACAAAGTTCTTAAAAATCTCAAAAACAACAGAAATTAAACAATTTCTACTCACAATCTGGATGTTTGGTAGTAACTAATCATTTGAAGTAAAGATAATTTGAATTCTTGTCTACCCTCTTATTAAAACCCTATAGTAGACTTAAATTTTTGTTTATGAAATGCTATAAATCCATTGTCATGTGAAAAAAAAATGAGTGATGAACACCTGACAATGAAAATGTGCAGAGCAAACGTAAGTGGTAGCAGAAGCCAAGGAACCAAGTGTTAGCTGACAGAAATGTCAAAAGCACTCGCATTTGTAAGCGAAAATGTATGAGGAGAATGATGAAATTTGAAGATGTATAAAAAAATGTAGTAACAGTGATGCAGGATACAGAATGAAAATATGCATCCACATGTGTTTTATATTTTTCAAATTACTTTAGATTTTACATTATTAAAAAAGATTTTTATAGTTATTTTTATCAACTATAAAGTGATTTCAATGCATATTAAATTATTTTAAATACATACTTTAATACATTATGTAGACTCAGGTGTTCCTTTATGGAAATTTATCCCAGTACCAACCAAACCAAACCAAAATATATATATATATATTTTATTGGTGTTAGATGACTGACTGAGAGTGAACTTTGGAACTTCCTGAGAATACTTTATTGATATAGGAAACATATGTCGATGAGTTGAAACTGGGTGGAATATAGTTACAAAATACTTATACATATATGGGTTTGGCCACAATTACATTTTATGAAATGTCTTTTGTTTCAACTCTACAAGATTTGTTAATTTGATACTATTAATACTTCACACTGTATCCCTAAAGGGATAGTCAGAGAGGATTCTTTCGCTTCCTCAAATCTCATCATTCTCCTCACACATACGGTTAGGGACACAGCATGAGGATATGTATGTAATAAATACTTCACTCAATACAAAGAGTCCACTAAAAGTAGATTATTACACTGAGTTATACACTGAGTTTAACTGACCTTGAGAATTCCATTTCAGATCAATTTTGAGATGCAGTTTCCCTTGAGGTTCAAGATCCACCTATAAACAAAATACCACAATTAGGCACTTTTATAGTATTTATATAAAATTTATTCTTGGCAAATTAATTTAACTCTACAATATTAACTATTTGTGGACCTGAGTCACACTGACGGTCTCTTGCGTAATAAGGAAAATTGGAACAATATATTATGATGACTCCCATAATAATGACTCATTAAGACCAATTTCAGTTAAGGAAAATAATTAATACTTTCTTTATATATAAAAAATGATACTTGAAATTCATAAAAATATTAAATTGAGACTAAAAAGAGCAGAGTAGATAGATAAGTGGCAAACGTCTCATACAATCAAAACATTATCTGGCATTACTGTTTGTCAAAAGTACCATTAGACTATGTTTTATATGATTGTTTTCACATGTCTTTACTTGTCATTTAATTGAATATAAAGTTAATAACATTTGGCAACCAATTTAAAATTTATTATGCTAGATCGTGTGGTATTTGTCATTCTTTTCTACCACTATTCTACTAGTGTTTATGACAATTAAGGCACTTGTCTTGACCTCCTGTTTTTCTATTTTTTATTCAATACCTCTTCTTCAAGTTCTTCATATCTCTGATCAGAACATGAAAACAAATCTTTTTTCCAACACTCCATTATCAATTTTAATAATAGTAAATCATACACAACATAGATAGCAGTAACTTCTCAAATGTCTATCATAATAATTATCATTGTCACAACAAACCATCTCAGATAACAGTCTTGTTGCTTAAATAATGTCAATATCTTATCACAAGACATAAAGCCCATGATAAGGCATTATCTCACTTAATCCATCCAGTTATACATTGAATTAGGCAGTGACTAGTGTAACAAGTGTTAAACTCACCCAAAAATCTGTAGCTTCTTTATCTCGATGCATCAAATCTTCAAATGGAATAGTGCAGTTTGCAACAAAGTCATCTGGAGGAATAGCAGCATCGTGGAACACAGTGATGCCCAAACTGTAAACATTGGCATTGTTTACTGATGTCACAGATCAATATAACTTAAAGAGTGAACTCACAGCAAATTGAAAATTATACCTGGTGACATTGTGCACCTCTTGTACAAAAGCCTCATTCCACACGGGGTCAAACGTTTTGGGCTTAGTGCTGGAACGGGCTAGATGGTGCTCGTCGGCGTCGATCGACACGTACGGATCAATCGGTTGATCGTCTGCAACCGAACACCATATTTACATATTATTACCAACACCCATTTTGGTAAACATGCTACACATAATTCGTACGCGAATTATCCGGTGATCGCTGAACGTTTACAAGATATTATAACACAGTTAGTGGCGGCAGTGTCCTGTTGCACGGTTTACAGGCGTAAGCGGTGCTTACCTGGTTTCCCGAAGGTCATGTTGTGCCTTTTCTGAAAGTCAGTCGGCCTGAGGCCCGTGGCCTCGCAAACCTTCACGCGTATCGTCCCGCTGAACATGGCGCCGCAGACTCGACCGAGCCTTATCACCGAGACCGCGCCGCCACACGATCACTACCACACTATAAACCCACGTAAAATCATTTAAGGTGCTTCATAATAGAAACTGAAATTAAATAAAAAACTTGACAGCGACGAGATCCGCCATCACTCCGCCATGGATGGATAGATTTTCTTACACTATGGTCTCTAATGGATTCTCATCTCATTTTCGATTTCAAAAAAATATTTGGCTTTGTTTTTGGTAAAAACTCCAAAGTAAACGTTCAGCGAAATACAAAATTCTTATAGGAATGTTTACGAAACTGCCAATACAGATGAGTTTTTGCTTCGAAATGTGCTTAAAAATCGTCAATGTACAGCCATAACTTTTATTGCTGTTTTATAATAAACCTGGCTGTACCCGTGACTTCGTCTGCGCGGAAAACTTTTTCGTCGCTTTCCCGGATTAGATTAGATCATATGTACATGTACATGCGTACAAAATTTGTTTTTGAAAAATTTTCATTACAATTGGTTCAGCGGTTTAGCATTTCCCAGTCAAAATAAAAACCTTAAGGATATGCCCTTAAGCATGTGAAAAAGGGGATAAAAAAGGAGGAACGAGTGAAAATCTCAATGCCAAATTTCATCTAATAGGGTCAGCTGTTTAGCATTTCCCATACAAAGTTTCATCCCTCTTTTCACTTCCTTATGGGTAGACTTTCCAAAAAATAAGTGCGCAATCACATGCTCTTACTACGTACCAATTTTCATCAAGATCGGTCAAGCCATTCTCTAGTTATAAAAGGACATACAGACGGACACACAAACAGTCCACAGTCATAAAACGACTATTTATTACAAAATTGTGGTATAAAAAGTGAAATTACAGACAGACGCTAAAGATTTATACAGTAGTATAAATGTAAATAAGTAGATGTCTTTGCAATGATTATGTATGTTTACGGTAAAAAATATAGGATCAATGAAAAAGCCATTATGAGATAATAAACACATATTACAGATGCAACTTAAGTAAAAGGAAGTCATTGTAGATCTCAACGTCTAAACGGCGGACCACGATAAAACGTGTCTAATGTGCAACCTGACTATAACGGACTGATAGAAAATTAACAGAAGTTAAAGAGTCCGTTAACATTTTTAAAAATTAACTTAAAAGTTAATCCGTTACACGAAAAGTTCACTTGTTAATTAACGATTAACAGATTAACGGCCTTATGCCCAGCTATGATTATTTGAAATTATTTCAAAATTAATTAAAATAATGATATATTAGCTAATTACCGTCATAAAATTTAAATTTCTTAAAATTTCGTTTCCCGTTAAAAAAACTTTACGCAAAAAATAACTGCTTTCCATTCTATATATCAATAGCCACCTCTTAATTATCTGATTTACGCAATATTTGTAAAGTAAAATATAAATTCTGTTTACCCTGTTGAAGTACGAGTTTAGACGGTAATTCGTTTTGACTGAATTAATATTTAAGTTCCTTGTTTCTAAACGTTAACGAACACACCTTTATACTAATTTTGCTAAACATATCAGAAGAATCCACTCTTGATTGAGCAATTCTCAATAGTTAAGTAAGATCAGCTTTTTTTCTTCTCTCTTCGAGAAGCAGGAAATGATATTTTAAGCAGCGGTTTTTGTAACCGTGATCTTAACTTTTACATTTAAATTGTAAATATTTGAGGAAACGCTTTTGTATTGACTGAATTCGTGTGATATAGATGTTGTACTGCGGATTCCACACTTGTGAAGCGTACTCTAGGATGCTGCGTACGTACGAACAATATATGATTTTTATAGGCTTAAGGTTATTAAACGAACCAGTTTATCTAATAACTAAATCTATCTTCTTGGAATCTTTTTAAATTATACTATCGTTGTGAGAATCAAATAATCATTTCGAATCTTGAATTAGGTCTAAATCCCTAATTTGATTTACTCTGTTTAGGGTTTCTTTAAACTTTTCTAGGATGATAAAGTGTATTTGTGATCCTATTACTCCTGTATTTTATTTTCCTAGAAAATGTAATTGTGAAACACTTCGATATGTTTAGGTCCAATTTATTAATAGTGCAGTAATGTTCTAAATTATTTAAGACGAGTTGTAGTTCAAGGCAATCTTCTTTACATTTAATGGTTTTATAAATTTTCATATCATCCGCGAACATTAAGAAGTTAGAATGACTAAAACAAGAGTTGATATCGTTTATGAAGATAATGAATAATAATGGTCCTAGATCGATCCTTGGGGAACTCTGAAAGGAACAGGCATTCAAGTAGAAGTGAAACCAATAACTATAATAGCCTGTGATCTATTTAAGGCATAAGATGATAACTACCTGAAAGATTTCCGTGTACCCCACCTTAATATAGTTTTTGAATTAGTATGTGGCGATCTACGCGATCAAATGCTTTGCTAAAATCTGTAAAAACTGTATCAACCTGAGCGCCAATAATGTTCATACCAGAAGTAACATAGTTGTTGAAAATAATTAAATTAGATACGGTGGACTTAGTTTTAACAAACCCATGCTGTTCAGACAAGAAGAAAGAGGAATAAGTGAGTAAAGCTGTTAATAAATAATTCTTTCAAATACCTTCGCGAATAAACACAGCTTAGAGATTGGTCTGTAATTATAAGTGACATTGGCAAATGCGCTAACTATGCGACATGCCATGAAGAAAGAAAACTTTTGAACGCATCGTTATAAAAAAATTTACCCTTACACAGTAATAAATATTAACTATAGCAATACTAATAGCAGAGCTGTACTCTACATTTACTAATGTAAATTTACTAATACTAATAGCAGAATTAACTTATTAATAGCAGAGCTGTACTATATTGTACATTTTTTATCTCATGTGACCACCGACCTATGTACTTTCGTAATACTACCTCTACGGATCAGTGATTCCACAGTGTGATTCCGCACTCGCTTCCGCGGTACGTTTCTTATTTGATTAATTTTAAATATGACAGCATTAGGTACTCTAATAAAAACAGTAGTGGAATCAAAACTCTGTCTTTGAGATGCAAAAAAATACAACAAATATAATTTGTTATACGTCGCTCTTGCCCACGTCTTACTGTAAATATATAGCCGCTGTGTCAGCAGGGTTGGAATTTGACAGTCAGACAAGAGTAGTATCTGAAATTTCAAAAGGTAACATTTCACGAAAATAGTAGTACAGTTTGATATAATTACTTTAACATTTGAGTTTCTTTCTACCTCAAATAAAAAAGTTCAGTCCTTGTTATGCTGTCATGTCATGTCATGATGTCAACTTTTTGGCGGGAACAGGAGAAGTGAGGTTGTAATTTTATTTAAATTTTCTATTTTTTACATTTTTAGTGGTTTTAAAGTACAACAGTGATAGTATATTGTGTTTTAAAGTTCTGTGTAAGTGAAAAGAATGGAGATCAAAATAAACATACGTACCTGAAGTTTTCGCTCTCTTCCAAGAAGTCCTTTATAACTTCAGTAAAGCCTACTATCACTTTACTGGAGGAGTGTTAGGGACAGCTGTTTCTCCAGAAGTTACGTCATTAGGCTGATGGTCTTGTTACCAATGCCTTAAGAAATGTAAATAAATAAAATGTCTTTATGTCATTCATTTGTCAATATCAAATGTGATATAAAATTATTCACTTTGTCATAAAGTAACTTATATTTGTTTACAAACTTGTTTTTGATTCAAGTGATGAAATAGAGAGTTAATTGTTCGCAATTTATTGAATGAAAAAAAATGGGTTTGTTGACCATATTGAAGAAGTTACGACAGAAGGAGAAGGAAATGAGAATACTCATGCTGTATCCTTTTCATACACCTAATTTGTAATTGTGAAATTTAATAATATTAGTCCTTAATAAATAACTGACAGTGGGCTAGATAATGCAGGTAAAACGACGATTTTAAAACGCTTCAATGGCGAACCTATTGACACCATCTCCCCGACGCTTGGCTTTAACATAAAGACGCTGGAACATCGCGGCTTCAAACTGAACATCTGGGATGTCGGCGGACAAAAGTCGTTACGGTGGGATGAATGTTGCCGCTATTTGTACTTCAACTTATTTAACCTTAGAACCATACCCATATTAACAAGGACATAAACCGTACCCTGGGGTACAAGTGTACTCCATTGAATTAAACATATTATTTAAAGTAATTTAAAACAATTAAAAATAGGAAATATAATTGTTTAATATGACTATCAATCTTCAAATTACAACCATACAGTATTAAGAAAATGAACTTTAAATACAATTGTAGCAAATTTTTTTTGGTGTTCATTATATACAAACGATTCGCTTGTATTGAATTCGAGATGGTTCGGGCACCTAAAAAGAAAGATAGAGATCTTTCTTTCTTAATGATAAAAATAACTAAATATTATGCCTTCTAAGCCAAGTCTTGAAATTAATTTTCAGTCTGGTCAAAATGAAGGCAATATTATGATTAGTGTCAGTCCAGAAAATTGTCTCCGCTTATGTCATTCCCTCTTTCGCAGCATGATATGAAAGTAGTCACTCACTAGTCAAAATTTTATGTTTCACTTTATGATGACATCAAAATTAGAAGTCTAGATGCCTTAGATTATGATTTTTTAACTATTTAAAAATCTTTTCTATGATAATACAAATTCTGTTATTGATAGTTGCATACATCCCCATACAGTAGCGGTGTTAGGCGTCTGCGACCGCCGACGGCCTCGCTCCTGCGAAAGCCTCATAAAAATGTTTTTCAAGTTGTTAAAAATAAAGCTCATCCAAAAGATTGATAATGTCGTAATGTAGCCAGATACAAGGATTATAATACTCTGTTAGCTAGATATCAATACCTTATTTAATATTAGAGATATTCAATACATTATTAAATACATATTGTGTTGTCTCATATAATAAGATATAACATTAATAAAATTGTACTTTAATGACAATACTGGAACTAGTACAATTTTCGAGTTGTTTTTTACTTATAATTATTAAATAAATGAATAATAAAGGTATAAACTGGACATGCATTGCCTGTGCTATGGGAACCAGACGAGAGACAAAGAATACTGTGAGCGTCTCCCAGTATGCCTAGACCTCAGACAATCTAGAAAAGTTTGTTTCCTAAGATCGGGATCAGACTGGGAATCGAACCCAGAACACATGCAACACTGCACCATCGAAGTTGTAATTATTATTAGTATATTTTTATCTATTCTCACAATTTCAGTTCCTATTGGAAAAACTATTTCGAAAGCACTGATGGTGTAGTGTGGGTAGTTGACAGTGCAGACGCTAGACGGCTGGCAGACTGTGCTCGTGAATTACATTCATTACTGCGAGAAGAGAGACTTGCTGGTGCCACCTTGCTGGTACTGGCTAACAAATCAGACCTACCTGGAGCACTTACTCTGCAGGAGATTAGAGAAGTAAGTACTGTCACAACTAAATTGCAAATAAAGGCTCTAGCAGGTTAAGCATATGAAAACTGCACTCCTGTCTGATGAAGGGTTCTTACCTTGTTTTTGTTGTTCTTGATCTAAAATAGCAATACAATTAATCTCATATCTCTAACCCCTATAGTAAGGGAATAATGGGGGTAACAACCCTTAACTTTACGGTAGTAAACTAATTAATCTGTGCCTTAACATAAAAACTTTTTTTTCAGTACTTGTTGAAAATATCTTATATTCGTATATTTTAAAAATTATAATTAATTTTAAAAAATCCAACTGACATTTTGTGAGCTATGTTTAAAGTACTATACAGAAAATTCAGAAATATAAATCGGTCCAGTTGCTCCGTAAAATTTAAATCTCTGTTTTAAAAGAGGTTTCTTTGATGTTTTTCTTTATGTTATAAAAGTTAACCAACCGTGTATCGCAACTGTCAAAATGAAGTCAATGAAATGAGGAATCAGGATCCCTGGCGTCAAAATTTCCAATGCGTCGCCTGCAAATGCATCACGATTTATAACAACGGTACATTGGCCTGTTGAAGCTGTATATGGCACTATTGGTAAAAATAATACCGTTTATTACATAATGTTCTGGACAATAAGCTTTTACGTGTGGCAAAATCGATTGCGCAGAATAGCTGGATTTTTAAACAATTTTGGTTAAAGATTCTCCAATGTTGAACTTGCCTATAATATTATTGGCTTTATGAAGAAGCGTTAAAATCAACAGAATAACATAATGCAAAAATTGGTTGAAAATGAAAAACTTAAATCGGCGTAGAAAACCTTTTACGAAATGATTTTAAACTGGTCTAATGAATTTTCCAGAACTGAGTGAAACTGATTTTAGAATATTATTTACTGGCACTTATCAATTGTTACAAGCAGTATGTTATCTTGCTGAAATAATGACTGACAACTAATGAAACCTTCGTTGTCATTAAGCGAATGAAACCTTATAATTGCTTTATCAGTATAAGCCGAATTCTAAACCTATGAGGGATTTAGAAGATATGTTTATCATTGTACAAAAGGTTATTTACTATTTAGCCAAGCTTGTTATAAATCAAAACTTATTAAACCAGCAGAAATAATGACCTCCATGTTTGATGCGACTAATATAACTACTACTGTTGAAGAAAATAGTGAACGATGATTGCATTTTCAGTACAATAACGTTATTCGTAATTATATCTATATTTCTAAAAAAAAAGGTCAGATACGAAGTACAAAAAATCATCACTCTTGTATGAAACGCTGTATGGAAGTGATGAAAGCAAAGGAAGTAAGTAGGTATGTAAAGATCTTGTGAACTGTAACTCCGTCCTCTGCCTACTCCTCTCAGAGACAGGCGTGATGGTATGTATGTATGTCTATATTTTGTATAATTAATTTATTTTAATACATAATACATTCTTCAACTGGCCAACGTACTGTTGTTACAAATGTGATGCATTTGCTTCTACATCTACTGTTAATGCTGTTACTATATGCACATATCCGTAATTGGTTTTTATTTTTTTTAGCTGTTCCACCACTTCGACTCTTTTGTAATTTTCACATGTAATAGCTAATTAATGAAGAAATAAGATATATTTTTTTGGTAGGTGTAATTTAGGGGTTAATTTAAAAAATCACCCCCAAAAAATATACTTCTCGTTTTTTACATTTTCCAATATCGCAAAAATTCTAAAAAAATATATTATAATTAGTTTATGAATAGTCATGTGCAGTTTGAGTTTAATAAAGATATCTTCAATAGGTACTAAAAAAAAAAATTTTACGTTTAGGGTTATCACCCCCATTATTCCCTTACTATAGAGGTTAGAGATATGAGATTAATTGTATGGCTATTTTAGATCAAGAATAACAAAAACAGGGTAAGAACCCTTCATCAGACACGAGTGTAGTTCTCATATGCTTAACCTGCTAGAGCCTTTGCTTTAAAATCATTATGATAGACATTTGATAATTCAGTTAAAATTTATTATTATTAAAATTAATATACTAATACATTATTTATTAAATACTTACTAGCTTTTTACCGTAGCTTTACACCTATGGTAGTCAAATTGTGATGTATGTTTACGGCTAATCTATGTAATTGACTGGTTCAGTCATAAAAGAAAAATATGTTTCTTTTTATCACGCTTTTATTAATTCGCTTTTTTTTGTCTGTCTGTTTGCATATTTTAGAATATTACAATAGGGATGTAGGAATTTTTTCAACATCCACAGCTGCATCTGCAAATATCATAAACACATCTGACATTTATAGCCTAACCAGTACACACACAAATCCATATTAGGATGTTGAATGGAATGATAATAATTAATCAAAACTGCTTATTGTGTGTAGTGATTTTAAATTAAGTAATAATTTGAATTTTTTTGTTTTGTTTCTTTCAGAGTATCTTTTCGGTATCTTTTCACTGAGTCTGGATTCAATTCTTATCTTCAATATATGAAGTTTTCATAATTAGCTTGTAATTTGAATGTTGCCGAGTGCTTCTCATCAAAATTGATATTATTGTTTTTTGTGACAGGCTCTAGACTTGGACAATATCAAGACGCACCATTGGCGTATCCTGCGATGTTCGGCGGTTACCGGTGAGAACCTACTGGACGGCATGGATTGGATGCTCGACGACATCGCGTCCAGAATATTCACCTTAGATTAATACATGTCTTTTATTATGAACGACATGCATGAATCAGATTCAGCTGGGTGCTTAAAATTGTTTACAAGTTATTTATTTAATAAAAATAAAATCTTTTTACAGTTTTAAAAGTACTATAGACTTTTAATAAAAGACAGCATATTACTATGTATGTACCTTCCTTAATGCTTAATTAATGCTTAAACTGTGATTTGTATAAATTATTCAATTTATTATAATTAATTTTAATAACATTGTTTGTTTTTTTCTAAAACACTAAATTGTGTAGACATAATTTTTTTTTTTACAATTTTAGTAAACCCTTAAATAAGCTATAACATTATACATGGGCCAAATTGTTAGGAATGCTCCGAGTTCTCCACTTCACCTTCAGGTTGGTTATTGACTATGCTGTTATTTGAACTAGTGTCCATTGATACTGTTTCTTTAGTTTCTTCTGTTTCTTTTGTAGCTGTGCTCTCCTCGGCACTTGTGTCTGCTTTAATTTCATTAGACTCTGAAAAAGGATTTTTAACTTATGAAAAGAAAAACAAAATGTGAACACTAATCTGAGATTATTCTTAGACATATTCTTTGATCCTTTGTTACTAAACATTATAAGAAGAAGAAAGTAAAAAAAATTAATGGCATTATACAACCCACATATACATATTTAAGTATATCCACTTCTGTTAAGTTTGAATTTGTGAAACTACAAATTCTATTAATATTTTGTGTAATATTGTAAACCTTGAGCTTGTTGTTAAACTTTGACTTCATTGAAACAGAAGATAGGTATACTTACCTGTCAAATACTGACAACTACAATAATTATATACTTAGGTCATAAGTGCTTAATAAATAATATAATTCTTAACATTAGCCAAATTTTATAGAAATCCATTGTAAGTACTTACTTAAAATTCTGTGAAAAATATAAAACAACTAAATTAATTGAAAGTCTTTACAAAGCTAGCTTATTTTCCTGTAAAACACTTACCATCACCCTTCTCTTCTTTCACCTCATCACCATCCTTGTTCTCTTCATCATGTCTGTCATCTGCGTCACTATCATCTTTGTCATTCTCATCAACATCCATTGCAAACTTATCTCTCTTTCTGCCGCCGTCTTCATTTATTACTTCATTATTCTGTTCTGACGATTCTGACTCTTTATGTTTAGACCACTCATTATCCTTGCTGTCATCGTGAGTTTCGGGATCATTCTCTTTCATGCCAGGACCCTTAGGTCTGAGACAACGTTGTTCTATCCGCTGCAGTTCCTCTTGCAGTTCTTGTTGTTTCTTTACCATACATTCTATAAACATAGGTTTACTTAAATGATAATCATACACGTATATTGTAAAAACGTTATATAGGAGTTTTTTATACCAACCAGTTCTACATTTATTCAGAGAAAATAAACCAAAATTTTCAACAAATTCAGAATATCTGACTTTTTACATTGTTTATTAAAACAGCGACAGGAATCTCTATTTTTTTAACACGGTTGAACAATATGATATGAGGTTTTAGTGTAGGGTATATCCTCTAAGCTCAAGGGTCCTGGGTTCGATGAGTCACCAGGTCAATTTAAAATACTAATTTCAAAATTTACTAGGAAGAAGACTTTCAGAAATAAAGTTTTTTAAATTCCGTTCCGCCAGTGTTACTGGCTACTCTCTCAGTTGTATGACATCCATATATTGGTTTGAATTATGAGATTAGTATTTGTTTGGAAATTGTAAAGAGATTATTCGATGGAAAATTATGTAATAAACTAGAGAATATTACTACTCACTGCGAAATAAATGACCATATTTTGCTGTGAATGCAAAACCAAAATAATTGTAAGATTTTAAAACTAAAATATGTAACGAAAAGCATCAAGCTATACCTAATATTGAGTGTATTAACATCAGGGCATTTTTATAAATATTCCAGGCATAATGATTTTACATAAATTACTTACTCTCATGATATTTTCTACTAGAAACAAGCTTCTCGTTTGCTTTGTCAGTCATTTTCTTAGGTAACCAGTAGACATGTGGTTTAGCTTTGGTAAGTATGAAATTACTGAGCTGTTTTTGTGAAGCCTCCCACTTTTCAAATTCTTGAACCCTCGCCATCTTGGCTTCTAAAGTCTTGATGGTGGCTTTTTTATGTTGTCTTTCAGCAAATAACGATTTCCTCTCTCTTTGTTCTCTCTCTTTCTCTAATCGAGCTTGCTCTTCTATCTTCTTCTCCACTTGCGCTTTCTTATCCTCCTGGAAAATTTTTTTGATGAAAATTAATACAGGTTGAAATTATATATACATATCCTCATGCTGTATCTCTAAGAGGGTATATCAAAGAGGACAGAGCGCCAATTTGAATCGATAATTTAAAAAAAATTATGTAAAAGAAGTACATATGTAATTGAGGATAAAATAAACTCTCCACAAAAGTTACCAATATTAGTCTTAGAGAGAAATATAAGTGTAGATGACTGACTGAAGCAGGATCATCCATACCAACATCTTGAAAGTCAATAAAGTAATATTTTTAAAACTTCAATACCCACTAAATCAATAAGCACATAACCTCACACCTTTTCTTATTTGGAGTGGACAGAGTAAATTTGCAACAATATAGTAAGAACATTGCTAATGTAAAGCAAAATGAAACCAGATAACTGCAGTATTTAGGCCAAACATCAGTGGCGGCCATCAATCTTATATAGGGACATGCATACACCAGGCAACAGATGGACTTTCTACCTCCTTCAAGAAGTAGCCGCAGCGGGCACTGTTGCAAAGGGGGTGCCGAAAATCACTCACAACAATTCATTCTATAACAATCCAATTCGCTGTTTGACAATATTTAGATGTCATCAAGAAATTTCTAAATGCATGAATTTTATCTCCATAGAGCCTTCAAATATCATTTAAGTAATAAATTACAACAACAAACGCAAAACACCAGAACTACACACAGAACCACTAGAATAGTTTCCATTTTACATACATATTTTTTTGTTTATTACTATTGATGTACATGATCCTTTTTCCAAGAATGATCTGAATTGGAAAAAAATGTTTTTCTATACTAATATTATAAAGAAAATGTTTGTTTGTATGTAATGAATAAACATAAAAACTACTCAACTTCAAAAATTCTTTCACCTCTAGAAAGCTACATTATAAGCAAGTATCACGGGCTGTATATTATTTTCCAAAATATTTCTAACCGTGGGAAGCCAGGGCGTGTCGCTAGTTAAATATACACCGCATCGTATATGCAAAAAGTTAGCCTATCAAAAGTAGGGCTCCATTTTACCTTGTCCTTTTCCTGTAAAAGGTATCCCCTTGTCAAAAAATTTACATTAATTTAAGTCCAAGGTGACCAAATATTTGTAGGGGGCTCACCAATTAGATCTTATCTGAAAAACTTGCTAGGGCCGCCACTGCTCAATATACATATTTCTTACTACCTGTTCTGTGACAGACTTTTATGAGCTATGTGGATAGTAGCTGAGGAATACTTTTTGAGTTATACTTCTTATGGTGCATTTGTAAAAACATATCAGTGTAATTTCAGCAAGTTACTTCATTGATATAACATGAGATGAATTCAGCAAAGGAAGTTGCACATGTCTATGTCTAACACAACATGAAGTTAGCAATGAAGAGAGCTTATTTTCTTTTTAAGTGACCAATTTAATTTTTTTATATGTTGGCCACATATAAAAAAATTAAAATTGGTCACAATGTTAGGATAATCACTGAAAAATTAAATATCCATAATTGCACATAATATTCTGTTACTTCAAATAACTTCAAAAGCTTGTAGTGTAAATAGAAAACAAAGAAAGAGGAATTTAAACTAAATAAATTTCTTGCATGATACAAGCTTTTGAAATTATTTGATGTAATAGAATATTAGGCACAATTATGGATATTAATTTTTTATATAGTTTTATGTAGGATTCCGATCGATCTATTTTATTATATTCATCTATATAAATAACACAAAAAATTTTTTTAAAAACATTAAAAAAATTTTTTGTTAAATTAATAATGTTTTTTCCTTTTTCTCAGACCAGCATGCAAGCAATTGCAAATCAATAATTAAGCCAGACCACTAACACCATAGCACTACCACACTTATCGAAATTGGAAATATTTAATTACCTTAGTTTGTAATACAATTTCTTCCTGTTTAAACTTTTGTAGGGTTCCAAGTAAAGATCCAAAAATACGCCTATTCCGTGTCCTGGCTTGCTCATCACCACCTTGGGCTCGCAACACTGCTGCTCTCGTGGGCAGCTCTCGGCAAACAGCTGAAGGCACTCGTGCACGTTTAATGCCTGGGCCATCATCTTCTCCATCACTGTCATGAACTCGAGCAGATAATCTAGAGAAAACACATTCTATAATCATATAATAGAAGTGGGCAAGGCACGAGCAATGCCTCCACTAACAATCTCGCTCCTCAGAAGACCTCACAACACAGTATCTACAATCAATACAACTTGCCCACAAATTTAACTATCTCATGTCTTAGAACTTCTTCTGCTACTGTTATGTAATAAGAAAATTTGATACTTGGTATTTGCTTTTGATGTAGCAAAAACACTAGAGTACAATCAATTTGAATGTTTTAGTAATAATTACTTTTAGGAAAGAAATCAATTGTAAAGTAATTTATTGAAGTGAACCTCATTTTTCGAAAACAATATAGCACTCGTTTAGATAAGACCTGGACTGAAAAGAGCAATAAAGTAAAAGAAAAATCTTTCCCTCATATATTCATGTGATAAGGAGTGCCATTTTGTCTTATAAATATATAAACACAAACAAGTGCAAGTATAATTTAAAAATGCAATTTCCCTATCAAACACGTAATACGATTGGCCCATAAAATCACTATTAGTTACGGATTAAATGCAGTTTACCTGCTGAATACTGTTTTAGTTTTCTTCGTATCATCATGTTTAAAATTGTTACTGTTATCGGTGAATGAGTTCCGTCCCCCATCCCGGGGTCTGCCCCTGTTGTAGTCACCTGACGAATTATTGAATCTAAAACCACAAGTGAATAATAAACACACATATCACTTGGCAAAACGAATGATTCTTTCAAGGCAGCTAACCTATCGTTTTGGAATCGTCCCGAGGTTTGAACGATCTTTTTTATGTTTTCATCTATTTTGCATAAACTGGTTTTCTCATTTTCAAGTTGAGTACGTAAAGCACTAAATGATATAGCCACTTCTGTCCCCATTATGGATATATCGAAAGGGTAAAAATGTTAAATATTATATCAATGTTTATTGACTTCACTTTTTCTGCCGTATCCGTCTCAGTAATCACGCAACATAGATTATTTATAATGACACAAATATTTTTACAGTCTGTGATTTCATGCTTGAAACCATAGACAACACTTGCTTCGACTTTTTGGCGGGAACGGAAAATGTGAGGTTGTCATTTTATTTAGATTTTCTATTTTTTACATTTTTGAGTTTTAAAATATAAAAGTGATAGTATATTGTGTTCTAAAGTTCTGTGTAAGTAAAAAGAATAAAGTAGGTCTTCCAAGAAGTGCTACAAGTCTTCAGTAAAGTCTACTATCACTTTACTGGAGGAGTTTTAGGATAACGACTCTACTTCTTCTTTTTCTTCTTCTTCTTTTAGTGTTATTGGCTTCTCGTTTATACGAATTCTGCCAGTGTCCAGTTATTCATGACAGATCCACGCAAAAGCAACCATAAAGGACATCGCGAACATGCTAAACTATACTGTCTTTCAGAAGTCTGAAAAAAGGGAGACAAAACAAACATTTACCATCAGTTGTAAAATAAACGTTAAAATTATGGACTACTGCATAGGAATTAGTAATATATATAATTATAGCTTAATGTTGTTAATAAAGATAAAATAGGCCAGGATCTTTACAAAGGGAGTAAATACATATGATAGCAAGGATTTGAAATTAATAGGTCGAGGTATATTTGAGGGAAGAACACCATAGAGAGAATAACTTAAATTTGGAGATTCGAAGAATATATGTTCAAGTGTGCCTTCGTCTAGATCTAGACCACACTCACTTAAGTAACTATCCCTGATTCTAAATTTTGCGAGGTGAACAGGGGTGCAAACAATGATAACATCAAAACATCATTGGGTCATCGGGTGCATACATGTCCTAGTTGGAGGCGACAGATGGTCGATGTGACATGTTTATTATCTTCATGGTAGTAAAAAACCAAGGTTTATTATGGATCGAGTCTTGTACATCAACATAAAACTTTCTTTTAAACGACTTAGATTCATACCACCTGGAAGCCCAAGATGATCTAAAGTTGTGTGTTGTATCTTTTATCGCGTGGAGAACTTTCAATTAAATAACTATGCAAGCTTGATTGATAACTTAACTTTATTGTTAATAACCAATATAACATACTTGATACGCGGTCGGACATGAACAGGCCGGGAGGCAAAAACACCGGAACCATTCACAAATGAAATACAGACTACAATACACAGATAGACACACAGAGTATACTACGACAGGTTGGCATAACTAAGTAATATTGTGTCTTAGCTGTATGAGATAAATCTTTTACATATTATGCTCTGTAATGAACAAGGCAACCTCTATGAATAGCATCTTTTGCTAAGAGATCAGTAACTTCATTGTTCCGAATTCCACTATGACCTGTATCCAGGCTAGAACAACATGGATTCCTTGACTGTGACAATGATATAGCGCAGTTTTTTTTTTATTTAGAATAACGGGTGATAGCTTGGAGTAAAATGAATTTGATAAAATGGCCTGTAAGCAACTTTTGTATTCTGAAAATATGATAGAATTGTTTAATTTATGGGAATCAACATATTTAATTGCTTCCAGCAGCTACAGCTTCTCTTGCGTAAAAACAGTGGATATAGGCGGTAATTTATAATTGAAAATTATTTTATATTTCGGGATCCACACTGCAGCTAACGATTCTACATAATAATACAATACGTGACATTGGCAAATGCGCTAATCTGTGCGCCATGCCATTAAGAAAGAAAAAAAAATAAAAAAAAACATGCTTCATCCTATCAAAATGTTATTATTTACGAAAATAAAACATTTCGGTATAAATACAATATTATCATTTTATGTAATATTTATTATACTTTAAATTATACTTAAATATTTCCATAAACGATGCTTTAAAACATTTCGAAAACATTTTGCAAAATCTACAATCTACACAAAACTCTTTACCGTTAGATCTATTGCAAATCTATTGCAAGTTTATTGTGAGTCCAGTACACAAGCAATAACTTTTTCTATTAGATAAAAGATGTCGCTACCAATCAATTACATACATGGCCCTAATGGATACAGCTTCAGAACAATAACTAATGGTGTAAATCATGTGTAAACTAATGTAAAAATATAAATCTGTCAATAGTGAGTTAAATTCGCGCACAGAGGTGCGTAAGTACGTACCAATTATTACTATAGTTATTACACAGACACGTTTTCTTGATCTCATTGTACAACTTTAAATAATATGTAAATAAGTTATATGTAGGTAGGTATATCGACGAAATAATTACCCGCGCTCATCGATGCAAAGAGATCACAATCTAATAACGTTACGTAGGTACATCATAGTACAAATAGTCCCGTAACGAGCCCTTAGCCAAGTCCTGGTAAATGGTTCTGGTAATTTTTGCGCCCCTCTGAGGTAGAGTTGGGCAGCACGCACTTTAAAAATGAGTATCGTGGGCCGAGGGCCCCTTTTTGCAAACGTGCTAGCACACTGTGTTGGCACGTTTCTTCGAGGCTGGAGTAACTGTGTTAGAGAAGTGGGGAAGTGTCCGTTGAGTGCTGAATGCACGCGGTGCACGTCGCACGCACTGTGCGAGTGTGCCTGGTGCCTGAGGCGACGATTCGTGAGTGGCGAGCACAATCAAAAGAGGAAAATAAATTTTATACGTCCCCTCGCTCACACGCAACAAGTACGAAAGAAACGTATATATTATCCAAGTATACCTACATTCACCAGCTTAAATTATCTATTCGTACGAAATTAATCATTGTCGTTAGCCATAGATAATAAAAGTTCGAATGATCATTCAACTCGCGCCTCACAGCATCGCGGTTCGCGGCCGGTTCGATTGTGTAACTGTGCTAGAGTGCTACCACAGTTTTATTCTACGAGACCCTCCCTCTTTTCCAAAACTGTGCTGGCACAATTGTGCTTGTTCGCGTGCTGCTTAGCCAACGCTACTCCGAGGTCTGCACCGCTGTGCCCGGGCACCGCTAGCACCGCCTAATAGTTACGGCACTGGACGGTACCTATCAGTAGCGTTATTTATCTTCGGTAACAAGTAAATGCCGTACGGTATTTGCAAAATGATTATCTAAACTTAATTTCTTATTTGTCTGTAAAATTTAGGTTAGGTTATTAGGTAAAGTTGGGTTAACTTATTTGTCTGTAAAATTTAGGTATTTTCTTACACTTCTCTACTTTTGTTCGAATATAATATAGGCACCACTTAACCCAAGTTATATTAATATGGCACAAAATTTCTGAGAAATGCAAGTGTGCCAGACGGACGGATACATAAACGATCTCATAAGAGTTTGCTGTTTATCGTTTTTATCAATAACTACCTGTTACCCGCGATTTCGTTCGTGTAGTCTTTTCTTTACTATATTAAATAATTTATAAACTTCCGCGAGTGCACGCAGAACTACTCAGCAAAGTTTCATCACAATCAGATTATCAGGAACACATAGAGGACAAACATTTAGGGAAATATTTATTATATATAATATAAAATTACAAGACTTATAATGAACAAGGCAACCTCTATGAATAGTGTCTTTTGCTAAGAGATCAGCAACTTCATTGTTCCTAATTCCACTATAACCTGGCATCCAGGCTAGAACAACACGGATTTCTTGACTGTGACAATGATATAGCGCTGCTTTTTTTGTTTAGAATAACAGGTGATAGCTTGGAGTAAAATGAATTTGATAAAATGGCCTGTAAGCTACTTAATAATGTGTGTACAAAATATTCATTATATACATATAAAATTATAGATAGATTAAGTACAAGACTTATAATGAGTAAGACCGAGTTAGACCAAGGCTTAAATGAAGATCAAACAGCCAGAGTATTAGCTGATGTAAATGTATTAAACAGCTAGGTGCTAGGCGAAAATGTGTGAGGAGAATGATGAATTTGAGAAGGTGAAAGAAGTATGTAAGGACCTTGAAGATTGGGGTTCCATTCTCTCTGACTACCCCATTACGGATACAGCGTGAAGATGTGTTGTTTTTTTGTTTTTATATAATGAGAAATAATATTAAAAACGTGACTTCAAATATAAATAGCAACAAATATTAAAAACATCAAGATCTAACCACGACGTTGAGTTATTTCATAAGTTCTATACACGTAAATTGACTGGAAGACCATTATATCATACCATCATTATATCATAATATTAAATATGATGATATCAGAAATATAACATAAATATTATTATATTGTATTATTTCATTTCATTAAATTTATAATACACAAATATTGTAGTAAATAAGCTTTTAACAAAAAATTAAGCACAGCTAATAATACTCGTATGCTAGTCACATATTGCCGCCCCTAGACGAGCATGGCGCAAAACTACTCATAACACCAGCGGCGTTTCCGCGTTGTATTGCTATGGACAGTCTTTGCGCCAAGCAGGTCCCGGCGCGAAGGTCAAAAGTTTTCTCCTTAAGTCGAAGCCCTAAGTCAACGATAAATTTTATTATACCTATTAGATTAGAAAGAATGAATGATGAAATTAGACTAACGAACAAAATCTACACAGCGAAAAGTCAGTGGTAGGTGGTAGCAGAAGCAAAGGAAGACCAAGGCCGATTTACGAAGATCAAATAACTATAGTGTTAATTGGCGGAAATGTCAGAAACACCCGCATACCTAGGGGAAATTGCATGAGGAGAATGATATGACGAAAGAAGTATGTAGGACCGTGAAGCTTGGCGCTCCGTCCTCTCTGACTACCCGTTAGCGATACAGCGTGAAGATATGTATGTGTAAACATTATTTGGCAATAAATCAGTTCAATTTTCGTCAGTGGGCGGGCGGCGACAGCGCATCTCTGCGGCACTGCGGCGGTCGAATGCGTTAATTTCACGCGTGCCCGCCCGCGAGGCTGCCCGCCCGCCCGTCATCGATTCGTTTCAAACACGTTATAACCTTACGTAATCCAGCATTTAAAATGTGATCAAACTCAAAATTAATGTTATTAAACTTTCAAGACTTGTACGCATCTTACAATATTTATTCACGGGTCTATGTCACGTTTATACTTTAAGGCTAATTACCTATTTTATCTTGACGTTTAGACCGGATTGCACCGATCGTGGTCACGGGCAGACTGATGAGGATGAATGTCGTCTTCGTAGTGTGCGGTTTTTTGCAACTACCCACATTCATTCAACGCATTTTTTAATTTTTATTATTGACACTGTCGGTACTTAAACTGAATATCAACATCATAGAATCCTGTCATCAGTGAGTGCGTCGAAGTACCGACAGTGTCAATAATAAACATTAAAAAACGCGTTGAATCAGTGTGGGTAGTTGCAAGAAACCGCACACCACGAAGACGACATTCATCCTTATCAGTCTGTCCGTGACCTCGATAAGTGCAAACTCAAAATGTCATACAGTGTTACCTGGTCACAAAAGGATCAATTGTTCAATAACGATTACCCGCGAGATGAACAAAGAAACTCATTTTTTAGGTACTAATATTATTTTCAGTCAAAGTCAAAGTTAAATCAATTTATTCAAGTAGTAAACCCAATAGCAAGGTATTTTTGAACGTCGAATCTACTTTAGATCGGTTCAATAAGAAAATCTGGACACAGAAGAACCGACAAGAAACTCAGTCAGGTATCATTTTTTCCTCATCATTCTACAATAGTTATTAAAAATACAATATTCATAAAGCCAGCAAATAGAGGATTATTTCCAGTTTTTTATTTATATGTTACGTCAGTCAAAATTTTGTTTCGAGCAGCCCGCTGCTGCACACCTGCGAGGTTATTCACTAACGTCGGAAACTCAACTTTCCGTATCCAACAGAAAACTTTTCGATGATTTTGTCTATACGCGATTCACAAATCGGAAATCGTATTATATTTATATTATATATATATCATATTATATATGGTCGTATTCACAAATTAGGGGGCCAACTGAGGAAGCGTGCTCGTCGCGACCCCTGCCAGCCCTTTTCAGGGCTGCAATTCCTCTTCTACCGCATACCATGCGAAACAACGGCAATTATAATGTTAGGGCGTCCCCCGGAAGCGACGTACACCGGTCTGTCCCCGCTGGTGTGTGCAGAGTGCAGTTCGGCGTTGGGGACCGCCACCCAACACGCTGTGCACCTAGCGGCGGGAAGTGGAGGGAGGAGTGCAGAGTAGCTGCGTGGAATGTGAGAGGTGGGATTGAGGAGAAGATGAATGAAGTGATTGATATTATGGAAGAGAAAAGATTGGATGTGCTATGTTTGAGTGAAACCAAGCGAGGCGGCAGTGAACTTGCCGACTTGCCCGGAGGAGGCATCGCTTTGTGGTCAGGGGTACCACAAGGAGATAGGGGATATCAAGGGGTAGGCGTTTTACTGTCCTCTCGTATGGTTAATTGTATGACTGAGTATGAATGTATAAATCCCAGACTGCTCTGGGTACGCCTTAAGATTGGGTTGACAAGAATTTTTGTTTTGGCAGTATATGCCCCAGTGTCCTCTGTCGGTTTGGCTGAACTAGAGCAGTTCTGGGAAAATGTTAGAGAAGTTCTAGCGACGGTTGAAGAGAACGAAAGAATTGTTGTGTGTGGAGACATGAATGGATGGGTCGGGACAGCTCGAACAGGATTTGAGTCTGTCCTAGGCAAATATGGAGATAAGAGAGTAAATGATGCTGGTAAGATTGTGCTAGGACTGTGTATGGAAAAGGATCTTTTTGTGGCTAATACCATGTTTGGGCACAAAAGGATCCATCAGTACACGTGGGAAAGAAAGGGTGCGAGAAGTATGATTGATTTATTCCTGGTGGATAGCAGACTTAAGAAGCAGGTAATGGACACAAGAGCGTATAGAGGAGCCGATCTCGGGACAGACCACTTTCTGGTGATAACCAGAATAAGGGGTCTGTTCGCAGCATGGCGACATCGCGTAGTGTCCAAACCTGCAGCGGTTAGCCGCATTAAAAGCTGGAAACTGCAGGATGCGACCACCAGGAATGAATATGAAAGGGTATTATCCAGTAAGCTTGATGATAGATTGAAAGTGTTGAGCGAGGATGTTGAAGAATGCTGGCAGAACCTTAGAGATAGTATGGTTGAAGCTGCGAAAGGAGTGTGTGGAATGAATAAGATTGGGAACGGCAAAAAGCGTGATGTGTGGTGGGATGATGAGGTGAAAGTGGCTGTGTATAAGAAAAAGAAAGCATGGCGAGACTACCTTGCTACTAATGACTGTGGTATGAAAAATTTGATGAAAGACAGGTATAAGCTGCAGAAAGCAGAAACGAAGGCACTAGTGAAAGAGAAGCGTGAAAGGTGTAGGGTGTTAGATGAAAACAAGATGTCGGACAACTTCGAGGAAAATTCCAAATTATTTTGGAAAGAAGTACGTAAAATCCGAAGTGGTCCGGCACCTTGCAGAATGAATAAAGTGCGTTCGAAAGAAAACAACCTGCTTACAAATAAAAAGGATGTTCTGCAGCGATGGAGTGAATACTATGGAGAATTGTATGAGAGTGGCGACTCCGTCTCTGATACTGAGAGCGATTCTAATGAATTTCCACACTCGGGCCAGGGACTGGAGGATGCCATTAGTATGAAAGAGATTGAGAAAGTGATAAGAAGTTTGAAATGTGGAAAGGCTGCGGGAATTGATGAGGTGACTGCTGAGATGATCAAGTATGGTGGTCCTAGGGTCTGGGATGCCTTCTGTGCACTCTGCAACCTTTGTTGGCAGAAGGGGGAGGTTCCAGAGGACTGGCGCACGGCAGTCATAGTACCTCTATATAAAGGGAAAGGTTCCTACCTAGACTGTGCGTGCTATAGGGCCATCAGCTTGGTCAGCTTAGCGAGTAAAGTCTATACTAAAGTATTGACTGAACGTATGAAAGGCGTTTCAGAAAGATATTTGTGGGAGGCGCAAGGTGGATTCAGGAACGGTAGGGGTTGTATGGATCAGATTTTCTCGCTTCGCGTTATCGTGGGAAGGTTTCTGGCTTTAGGTCAGAAAGTTTTCTGCGCTTTCGTGGATCTAGAGAAAGCATTCGATAGAGTAGTGCGGAAGAAATTGTGGAGTCTTCTGCCTGAATATGGCGTGGAGGGCTCCTTACTGCAGGCTGTGAGGTCATTATATCGAGACCACAGAGCCTGTGTAAGGATAGACGGTGACATGTCGCCCTGGTTTGAAGTCTGTTCTGGTGTCAGACAGGGCTGCGTGATGTCTGCCTGGCTATTCGTGCTGTATTTGGACAGTTGCCTCCAGAGATTGAAAGGTAATATGAGTGGTATGGGATGTGGTGACACAATGGTAACCTGCCTATTGTACGCTGACGATGCTGTGCTAATAGCACCATCAGAAGCAAAGTTGCAGACACTAGTCACGTGTATGAAAGAAGATTGTGAAGTAAAAGGATTGAAAATGAATGTGAACAAAACTAAGGTTCTGGTGTTTGAAAGAGAAGCGGTACAAACGAAATGTGTGATTAGTGTAAATGGAAAATGTCTAGAACAGGTGAATGAAATTGTGTACCTGGGGAGTGCGTTTTCGAGGGATGGAAGATGTGAGTTGGATGTGGAGAGACGGGTAGCCGCTGGCAATAAAGTGAACGGTGCTCTGTCCGCATTAGTGGGTAGTGTGAATATATCTAACACTGCTAAAATGGCCATCCACAATGCGGTGTTGGTGCCAACTTTGTTGTACGGCAGTGAGGCCTGGATATGCCCGAAATCGAGTGAAAGTATGATAAATGCTGTGGAGATGCGGTCTCTCAGAAATATGTGCGGTGTCACGCTTGCGGACAGGATAAGCAATGACGAGATACGCAGTATGACAGGGTTGCACAACAGTGTTATTGTAAAAATGAAGAAAGGAATGCCTAGATGGTTCGGGCACATGGAAAGAATGAGTGATGAAAGACTGACGAAGAAAATATACAGAGCGAAAGTGAGTGGTAAAAGAAGCCAAGGAAGACCAAGGCTGACTTATGAAGATCAAATAGCCAGAGTGTTAGCAGACGGAAATGTCAAAAGCACTCGCATACCTAGGCGAAAATGTGTGAGGAGAATGATGAGATTTGAGGAAGCGAAAGAGGTGTGTAAGGACCGCGACTCCTGGCGCTCCGTCCTCTCTGGCTACCCCGTTGGGGATACAGCGTGAAGTTATGTTATGTTATGTTATGTATTCACAAATCCAAGCTGTCGGATTGAATTTATGCTTTTCGACAATCGGCCTTTTCGCCACGGATAGTTTCCGACGTTTGTGAATAAGCCCCCCGGTAGATATAACCAAAAAATAGCTAAGTAAAATAAATTAACACTAGATTTACGAATCATTGTTAAGTATTTCTAAATATTTTTCCATTGGTCGGAAATAGGTATGTATACATTTTCATTGATTTTAAGTTTTTGAAAAATATATCTTGAATAATATTTGTTTTCATACACAGAAGCTTAGAAAATCTATTTCAAGCAATGCATCAATAATTGATTTGACTACCTAACCAATCTACACTATATGCTAAAACAGGTAAAAATCTTGTAAAACAGGTAAACAAAAGTGATTCTTAATTCAAGTTCAACTTTAATCTTCTGTGATTACAGGTTGTATATACATATTGATAATAAACAATACAAAATCAAAATAATATTCTGTTTTTCACTTCATAATGAAACATTCTTAACGAACCTACCAGAACCAAATTCGATGCGCCTTAGCTGACTGAGTCTGAACTCTGAAATATCCTGAGGATGCTTCGTTAGGAGATGAAACACGTGTCGATTGATCATTTTGAAGTTTTGGCCGGAAATAGCAAAAAAGTATAAGTATTCCTGCTATAAGGTGAATTTTTACGAGATAACACTTAAATCTATACAAATCTATAGAATAGTTTACGAAAAAATATAGCAAAAGTCGTGTAAAAATCTATTTCATAAATATTGCGACTGTTCTGTCGAATGTTCTGTTTTTTTATACATGTACGAGTAACGTAATAAAATGTCGGTTGGAATTCTATTATGAAAAAAGCAATTAGCTGATATGTTTGGTGCTCTCTCCTCAACTGCCACTCCTCACCCCTCTCCCGTCTAACGTTCTAGAGCTAAATCCGTTCAGCTCCGACCAAGCGTTCACGCGTGCTATGAAAAATGGCTGACACACCGAAGAGATGACACTCACGGTGTAAAGTGCTAATTACGAACAATACGAAAAAAGAAATGTCTTAACACTGACTTTCAGTCATTAATTTTTAAAATATTATTTTTATTTCTTCACCTTTCGCTATGAAATAGGTACAAAACATACATAGGCGGTAAAAATATATAATAGTTTCTTCAAAATATTGCTGATAATAATAAATAGTCCACGTAGTAATTTTTACGCAAATCAATCTTAAAAAATAGTACGAATGAATTGAAAAATAAAGAGTTACCTACCGGATTATAACTTAAAATGTTAGCATATATAAGTCTCTTAGAAATATGTGCGGTATTATCCTTACGGACAAAATAAGCAATGAAAAGATACGCAGTACGACAGTATTGCACGACAGCGTTATTGTAAAAATGAAGAAAGGTATGCTTAGATGGTTCGTGCACAGAAAGAATGAGCGATGAAACACTAACGGAGAAAATAACTGTCGAAGAAAATCTACACAGCGAAAGTAAGTGGTAGCAGAAGCCAAGAAAGACCAAGACTGAGTTAAGGAAATCAAAGAACCAGAGGGACAGCTGACGGAAATGTAAAAAGCTAAGAAAAAAGATAATGTGTGAGGGGAATGATGAGATTTGAGGAAGCGAAAGAAATATGTAAGAAGCGCGACGCTTGGCGCTTCGTCCTCTCTGACCGTTAGGGATTCAGCGTGAAGATATTTATATATGTGTGTTTGAATAAGAAAGTCAATGACAGCTTTTCTACTTCTAGCCTGATATATGCGAATGAGTGAAATAAATTGGTTATAAAATTATTTCCTACCGGTTGCGGTTTTTACATTGATACGTAATACATGAATTCACCTAATCGCGTTGAACTATTTTTACTGGATTTTTAATATCGTGACTATATTGTACAAAAAAACAGAGCAAAATGAGTGGAAGCAGAAGCCAAGAAAGACCAAGGCTGAGTTACGAATATTGAATAGCTAGAGCGGTAACTGATGGAAATGTTAAAAGCACTTATTACGTCTTTTGCAGTCGAAACTTTGCGACGCTGGGGTCCTGGAGCTCATCGTCTGGTTTCTGATATTTGTAAGAGACTGGTCGAAGTTTCGAGAGACCGTCGGGCTGCCTGCTTCTTTCGCTGACGTATCAGTTTAGCTATTCAAAGAGATAATGCTGCCAGTCTGCTGGGCACCCTAAGCAATGGCAGCTTTCTAAGCGGCAATTTTGAGGAAGTCTGTTATTTAAGATAATGTTTAATTTTAAGTTTGTAAATATTAATGTTAAGATACGTATGTACTGATTTATGTCAATAAATTATGCCCTAGTTAAGAATATTTTTGTTAACATCGCCAGCGCGCAGTGATCTACGCGACTGTACCTGTCGCATCACTGTGCTGTGATTGTGAATGTGATGCGCGCGCGCTGCATTTTTGCGTCGCGCTCGCCCGCGCCACCGCACCGGCGTTACGCGCCGTCGCCGTAACTGATGTGACACGACACAGGAAGGAACTCTGCATAAGGGAACTGGAATCTTCTCTGAAATACATCGTTTATTTGTGTTCATAACTGTGTACAAGCATTGTAATGTTTGGGCATGTTTTTCATACAAATGAACAATCGAAGTAGTAATTGAAGCTATAATTAATTATACTTAAAGTTAATAGTTTTCACAATGAATTTAATATTTCTATCCATTAACTATTTTCAAATTTAAGATAAATAATAATAAAAATAGTTTAAGACATGTTTTTTTAAACTAAGACGAGATGTCAGGATGACGGCAGGAATTATAGCTATTATAAGAAATATTATACAGAATTATAATTTAATAATACCTACGAACTATTATTTAGCGTTGTTTCAATTTTTTATAGGGTCATCAATTATTTTTTCACGTTAGTATGTTCTTAGTGTAGTGGTATTTAACTAACGCTCATTATGTTTTTTATAGCGATAAATGCCATTTTTATATTTATTTTTACCCATTACAAAGTTTTTTAATTAAATGTTATAAGTCGAAGCTTTGGAACCATGGGGCCCCGAAGCCCATACACTGGTTTCTGATATTCGTAAGCGACTGGTTGAGGTTGAGGCTTCTGGAGACCATCGGACTGGCAGCTTCTGCCGTCAACTAATTAATTTAGCTATTCAAAAAGGTAATGTTGCCAGTCTTCTGGGCACCCTAAGCAATGACAGCTTTCTAAGCAGTAACTTTCACAAAATTATTATATTTAAGATAAGCAGCAACTTTGAGGAAGTCCATTATTTAAGATAATGTGTAGTTTTAAGCTTGTAAATATTAACATATGTATGTACTTTTTTGTTATTAATAAATGCTTACAGTAAAGATAACACTTAGTTTTAAGTTTGTGAATATTAAAGTTTAGGTATGAACGTAACTGATTTATTTTTACATATCTTAACGTAAATATTATATTTGTCATATTTACAAACTTAAAACTAAATATTTTTTTAAATAATAGACTTCCTCAAAGTTGCCGCTTAGAAAGCTGTCATTGTTTAGGGTGCCCAGCAGACTGGCAGCATTACCTCGTTGAATAGCCAAACTGATTCGTTGGCGGCAGAAGCTGCCGGCCCGAAAGTCTCCCAAAGTCTCGACCACTTTCTTACAAATATCTGATCCACCCGATGGGCTTTGGGGTTCCAAGGTCCCAAAGTTTCGACAGCAAAGGGGGTAAATATGAAACTTTAAGAGAGAGTCGCATAGTTACGCCGCTTCAAGTCCTCGGCAGTGATGGCCGCGGCACCTGTTGACCTGGAAGTCGCCGGTACATATATATTATTATTTAATATTAACATTGAAAAAATGATACCTGGTTCTGATCGGTTCTTTTCAGTGCAGTAATTTTTCGAACTGATGGAAGATTCGACGAGCAAAAACTTTACAAGTTTACTTGAATACATTGATTTGACTTTGATTATATGTGTACGTCATGTCGCGGCGATGAAAGTGAGTTTTACACTGTGGTTTTACGAGCGGTGTCTAGTCTGTCGCAGTGTCGCCGACTACTCTTCTGCGCGCTCGTCTCACCGTCCGTCACTCTGCACGATGTATTTGCCGTGACGTCGCGCGCCAATAAAACGTTTATACTGATGAATTACGCTGCGCGTCATAAATAACTCGGTCTGTTATAAGTTTATAACACGTTACTGCCGTCCGTTACGGCTTATTGCTGGAACCTTTAGAACTTGTATTTAAATAAAATTTAGTCTATAAAACTGTAAACAAAACTAATTTATTATAAATACTAAAATTTTTCGAGCGGAACCAAGAACTCAAGATGGAAATAACTTTTTAATCGTATTACAAGGTATTATTCGTTAAATTAATAGGAATAAATTCAATTCGCTTTTATATACACATCCATGTATTTTTTTTCGTTTAAAAATAACTAAACAGAACCCTTTTTGTCATGTAGGTACGTCACAGAAAACTACTTTCGTCACAGCTATTCTGTTTTCTCGGTTGACTTTACACTTACTGAGTTTGATACAGACAATCAAAATAACGAGAAAAATGTGAAAAAGAATTAAATGATCTAATTAGAGATCTATTTTTAGGGTTTCGTTCCAAAACTGGAAAAAGAGGAATCACCTCGGTGTCGGTTCGTCTGTCCGTCACAATTTAAACTCCCGGAAAACAACTTTTGATGTTAACATCTGTCTTTCGGTCACAATTTACTAAATTTTTCCAAGATGTCTAATAGTCTGCGACAAAATTAAAAATCATAAGCGAACAAAAAACAATAAGACATTTCTTAGTTTCCATTTTTTTTAATGTGAAATCTACTGAGCCAATAGATCCACAGATCTAATGATTCCGTAAATGGAGCAAGCCTTTCTATATAAACAGTAGCATACACAATTGCTGTGCCTCTAGATTTAAGACACTAATTCATAGCTAAAACCACGTGAGTGACGATGCGAGTATTTACTCGCTAGTTCAGAAGTACCTAAGACCTTTACATAAACAAATTTAATGACGTTGCGTTACATACGTGGTTGTTTCTTCACTTATGTGCTGAAAAGTCGGGTTTATTTGCTTCCGAAAAAACTAGCAACTTTTCAATTTTTTATTAATATTTACTTGTCAACGATATTATTATACAAATATACATAGAAGAGGCCCTAATTTCTAAGCAAGTTGATTCTTCATACAGTTGCAGATTACGTTTCCAGGCTATTATTTCCTACTTCCACGTGAAATTATTGGAATGTAACTTCGTGTTTCTCAGAGAGTATTTGATTTAAATAATTTTCAAAACTGGAAAAAGAGGAATCACCTCGTTGTCGGTTCGTCTGTCCGTCACAATTTAAACTCCCGGAAAACAACTTTTGATGTTAACATCTGTCTTTCGGCCACAATTTACTAAATTGTTAAATAATTTGTAATTTTTAAATGGTCATAGGAACTAAGCATTTGCCCAAAGAGCGACGTAAGTTGATTATTGCGTTTGGAGCAACTTTTGGATGCTTAAATAAAAAGCAAAAAAAGAGGGGAAGTATTTAAACGAGCATTAAAATTAGTAATTCCAACTAAAACTTATTATATTTAAAATTAATTTTTCTACTACTTTTCTACTTCTTACTTTGATTTTATGCAATTTAAAATTAATGGTTCGTACAGTATTAACACTTTTAACCATTAAGAGTTCACCTATGCAGACTTTGGTGTGTTTGGTGATCTGCATCTCGGTATCTTATAGGAAGACTGAGAGATATATGTTTGGATACATACAACTTCGACTCTATCTTGAAATCCTTAAACGTTGAAACATGATTGGATAAAAAAACTCTATAAAAAAATTAAAAAAAACCCTGTTTTGCACAAAAATTCAGTTGCATCTCTGAAATTCTACAGAATTTTGAAATGATTTTTACTAAAATGGATAGGTAATTATAATATCTCAAATCCTTAAAACCGTTTTTTTTAATTGGTAAAGTAGTTTCCTTGCAAATTACAATTATGTGCAATAACAAATGTTGAGATTTCTCTGCGCTAAAATATGATCAAATCGCAACTGCAAAAATCCACTTTATTGTTATCGCCATAGGGCACGGGGGTAATGAACGAATTCGTTTGCATATCCATAGACTTTGAAGTTAATAGTTTGAACTATATTTTGTTCAATTTAAATCATGTAGGTACAGCAAAAATTATTGTTAGGATGACAGTTGAAATTACATTAGAAAAAATTAGATATAACATAATAATAACTTATTTAATAATATACTGAGACATTTCACACAGCGCCAAAGTCCCAAAGTAAGCAGCACGGCGTTATGGGTATTAGACAACTGATATACTACTTATATACTTTTCTTTTGTAAATAAATAATATTATACATAAACACCCAAACTCGGGGCGGGAATCGAACCCGCAACCCCCGTTTAGTTTCCGACGCGTTTAGCCGTTGCGTCACGGAGGTCGTCTAAGATGTGGATGACAAATCATTTATTTATTAATTTAGAACATTGTTTTAATATTTTCTTTACCTTACTATTATTTTATTTCGTATTGATATTTTTTTAAGGTAGTGTATTTAATAGTACTATTGTATATATTTACTTATAGCGATAAACAGAATTTTTACTATTATTTCTATTTTCTGTCAATTATAAAGTGCTTTTAAATACGTTTAAAAAAATTTTTTTGGTCGTCGCGAGGATTATCAAAAATCGAAAAGATATATCTTATATGTTCAGGTAACACATTGTGCCACTTCTTACCAGCTTTCTTATCTATAAAATTGTTCCAAACACGAATAAAGAGAATAAGGTATATACATATTACAGGAAATCCATTGTTTTAGATCCTTTTTTACATAAAGAAAACATCGATAAAATGTATTTTGCGATTGTTAAAATTACGATGAAGAACATTGTAATTACACATGTACCTATACAATTTTTTGTAGTGTTATATAGATCTGTTACGTACATGATAGCTGTAATATGAATGTCGTTAGAAGTGCAATGTAGCGAGTCGCGTGCAAGAACGGCACATGTATTGGCAACAAGGTGTCGCGGCGCGCGGCGGCTGGCATCGCCCGCAATCGGCCGCAGCGGACCGCGAGCGGCGCGTTGCTCCGATACAGGTATTTTGCGAGCTAATTGGATGCTCGCACTTGAACATCAAGTTCATTGTCTTTTTAATGTCACATGCGGACATTTGAAACGCACTATTTCCTAGTTCGTAAATAAACTCGGCGGACGTTGACACTAGAACGCAGACTTAAAATAAATTATTAGAAACGAACGCAATTCTGTACTCATGCTAACATTACAAATTCGAAAGTCTGCTTTCGTGGCTACACCGTGTAACATAAATTAAATATAAATGTATAATAAATAATAACAACAAATTAATTCATTAATTAAATAAATAATTTAAACTACTTAAATAAATAATATAAATAACTTAATAAAACAGGTAGATTAAACAATAATAAATATCTACGGAGCCTCGTCGCGCGTCGTAAGTTTTGTATTGTTGAGGGTATTTTTTTGATGTCGATGGCGCGAATAACAACGAAGAATATGACACGGATCACACTTACGAATTTGCCTACGCCCGGTTGAATACTTACATTCTGGACTTCCTGGGTTCTAGATACAAGATACCAGTTCCAGGACACCCGTGGCAACCATTTACCGAATTTTGATGAAAATAATATGGAGATAGCTTGAATTTGGAGTAGAATAGGAGCGTAGTCTGTTTTTAATTATAGTTCCGTTCCAAAACTGAAAAAGGGAACACTCGGAAACATGTGAGTAGGAATTAGAAGGCTAAGTGTTAGATTAATTATGCTTTCCGTCTAGATCTAGATGCTCGATCATAGATATTGTTAATTAGTTCTTGGGAGTTAAATCTATGGCCGTGTAGCTGATGTTTTCGGCATTAATGTAGTTCTAAAAACAAAGTTTCACTTTATCACACCTTAGGGCCTAGACAAGTGACTCGAATGTTGTAAACGTTAGTTAGTAGAATAGAATGATGACCGAATTTTAAATTGGTTGTGATTGAATTGGTGAATTTTAAAATGTAGCCGAAGGGCACTTTTGACGAGCAATAGCGCCAGCTAGCGTTTCTATTCAACGAAACGTTTGTCTAGAGCAGGGGTCTGGGGCCAACCTGCGGCTCGCGAGCCGCCTGCGGCTCTTTGAAGGATTATTTGTGGCTCTCGATAAGTATAGCCGAGTTCCCTTTTCATTTTTGTGCTATTATATTTTGAAAAATTATTATCGCTCCGTATGTGTTTCAAAATGTCTATTAAATTACTGACAACTATAATGAAAGACGTCGTAACAAATTTTTTTAATACCTTTTTTGGATACCTTTTAAATATGTATTTAATTGCGGCTCGCGAAAAATTTAAAATTTTGAAAAATGGCTCGGACTCTCAAGGAGCTTGGCCACCCCTGGTCTAGACTGTAGACGCTCTGGTGAGAGCTCTTTTAACTACGATCTCAAAAATATAAACACTTAAGTACCTAACTTTAAATTACATAAGTCAAATGTTTCATTTTTGGGTGCATTGCATTCGTTTTATAATAAAATTCTTACTCAATTAACAGAAAAAAGACTAAGATTTGTTACACAATGTTGAGTAGACAATCATACTATAGAATAACGATTTAGTTAAAAACGAAACAATAGCGTGGAAGTGATCTTCTTTGCACATGCATTTACTGGATTAATGAATATTGTATTTTAATAAACCTTTTGTAAAATGATGTTGAAGGAATGACACCTGACTGAGTTTCTTGTCGGTTCTTCTCAGTGTCCAGGTTTTCTATTTGAACCGAAATAAAGTAGATTTGACGTTCAAAAATAAGTTGTAATTGAGTTTACTTGAATAAATTGATTTGACTTTGGCTTTAAATTACTCTCACTTTCAATTATACGCCTCAAAATCACTGTTCCTCAAAATCATTGTACCTCAAAATCATTGTTCCTCAAAATCACTGTACCTCAAAATCACTGTACCTCAAAATCACTGTACCGCAAAATCACTGTACCTCAAAATCACTGTTCCTCAAAATCACTGTACCTCAAAATCACTGTTCCTCAAAATCACTGTACCTCAAAATCACTGTACCGCAAAATCACTGTACCTCAAAATCACTGTATCTCAAAATCACTGTACCTCAAAATCACTGTACCTCAAATCACAAAGATGAAAAACACTCATATTGTGAATGATCATCAGAGCGCCTAGACAAGCGGCAAACGCTTCGTACAATAGAAACGCTTGCTGGCGTTATTGCTCGTCAAAAGTGCCATTTGGTCACGTTTTATACGGCGGTTTTACCTTTCGTTTGATTAAATATGAAGTTAATAATGATTGACTACCAATTTAAAATTCGTTACGCTAGATCACGTGGTAATTGGCATTCTATTTTACTACTATTCTACTAGCGTTTACGACAATTGAGCCATTTGTCGAGGCCTGATTTGCTAAATAGACTTCTCAACGTCACCTACACAGGCGAAGATCTACGCTTATGAAAGCACCGGGGCTATCTACAGTTTAGTAATCTATACATTAATACGTAAAGCGAAAGCTTTGGTTCCATTTTTAAGAAAATTGCCCGAACGGAGGAGTGTGAAATTTGGTACACTTAAAGTTTATATGGAGAAGAACTGGAGAAAGTTAAAATTTGTATGTAATATGTGGTCAAAATAAGTACATGAAATTAAATTAAATAAAACGTTCATTGTTTACGTTCGTACTGCCAATGTCAAAAAGACTTAATGTCAAGCTCATAATAGTTTGTGATCATATGTAATGTAACCTTCTTGGATCAAACAGTCGCACAGAGTAGATTGTCGCCAAAGAGTTTATATTATAAGTTTATATTTACGGTCGAATTTCGACCACAGGACGACCTCAAGTATTTGATGAACAGTGATTACGGTCACAGCCCTGCCTCTATTCTATATTATGTGGTCTCGATGTGATCAATTAGTTTAAATAACGCCGTCGCGCGCCAAGCAAGATTTTGACGATTGTTGTCGTTGTAAAATTACTCCAAGCGTCATTTATGGGATTACTAGTATGTAGCCACGTAGCACCAAGCTGACCGAATCTAAGCTCTTGAATTTCCAAAGAATGCTTCGTTGAGAAACACATGCTGAACTTTGAAACAGCAGATCTAAAAATATTATTGGCTATCAAATATGAAAAAGGAATTGGACATAGCAAGTGCACACTTGCTATTTAGGTCGCATACACGGGTGACAAAAACACTGTCTATATAATATCACTGCCAGAATTATTATCAATTATGAATGATCATCGTAGTGCTGTTTCTAGTGCAATAGTCGCGGTGAGATGAAAGCGCGATGTTCCGCGAATAGCGACGCGCTGCAACGGTCGAGTGGTCGCCGTCGCGCGCGACTGGAACGCGACACATCTATGTCGCTACATCTAACTTTTGAGACTAGCTGAAATTAATCATGAAAAGTATTTTTATTTATTACAAAAATTAAAAAAAGACAAAGAAAAAAGTAAATGTAAAATCAAAAAATAGAAGTTGGATATTGAAAAAAGCCATTGTAACATTTTTTTGTTTCTCATTTCTGATTTTAGGTTACCAATGTGTGTATAAAGAAGACGGATTTACTCGGCTGAAATATACAGACAGATAAGCGGAATTTATCTGTCTGTATATCACATTACATCACACATTTGTTCGATATATGGGAGAAATAACACTAAGAATTTTGATGGTAGCTTGAAACCATATTCAAAGCATCTGTCTTCCAAACCGGGGTTCCAGGTTCGATCCCTGCTTAGATCAATTTAGAAAACGATATTTTCTAAAGCACTTCCATTCCTTGGCGAAAATGTGCGAAGAGAATGATGAGAAGGAATGTGCGAGGAGAATGAGGCGAAGGAAGTATGTAAGATCCGCGACGCTTGGCGCTCCGTCCTCTGTGACTACCCCGTTAGGGATACAGCGTGAAGATATGTATGTCATAGTTTCAAAATTCGGTCAAGTCTCATGTAACAACTATAATATTGTAAAAAGTGCCTGTCTGTTACATTTACGGCTAAACCGCTGGACCGATTTTAATGAAATTCATAATGGATGTCTCCATTATGAATTAAGCCCTGAGGAAGGACATGCGCTACTTTTTTAAATTCCATGCGGACGAAGTTGCGGGCAACACCTAGTTTCGTGTAAATTATTGGCCGATTTCATTGTCAGAATGGCAGCAGAAATGGAAAGACAGGTTACAGGTATACGCAATTTTATTTTTTTAACCTAACGTTAATATTTACGAGCTTAAAAGTAAACATTATCGTAAATAATAGATTTCCTCAAAGTTGCGGCTTAGACAGTTGTCATTGTTTAGGGTGCCCAGCAGACCGGTAGCATTACCTCTTTGAATAGCCATACTGATTCGGTGGCGGAATCTGCCAGCCCGACGGTCTCCCGAAGCCTCGACCAGTCTCTTACAAAGATCGAAACCAGTCGATGGGCCTCGGGGCCCCAAGATCCCAAATTATAACGAGAGAGCGGTCTTTCTAAGTTCGTTTACATGTGGAGGGTAATCTCCAGAACTGCCACACTTATTTGAAAAATTTTTTTACCATTTTTTTTTATAAAAGAGGGGGCAAACGAGCAAACGTGTCACTTGATGGAGAGTGACCAGCGCCGCCCATGGACACACGCAGCGGCCGGAGACTCACGGGTGCGTTGCCGGCCTTTAGGGTAATAGGGAAAGGAGGGGTAGGGGGTGATGGGCCACCGGCACTCTCACTCACCGAACGAAACACAACAGCAATAGAGACTGTTATTTTACGCCGATATTCTGTGAGAGGGTGGTATTTCATCGGGCGAGCCGGTCTACTTCGTGCTGCAATGCGACATGTCTCTTCTACTAGAAAATACGAAAATACTCACCATACGACAGGCACTTTGTATTCCAGATTGACATAGGCTATATGTTATATAGATTATAGATAACCCGGCTGAAGTCGGGATGGGCCGTTACTTGAGAATAAAGTGAACACTGCAACAGAATTGTAGGGTTTTATATTTTTAATAGAGATAAATAACATTTTTATTATTATTTTTACCAATTTTAGTGTCTTTAAATAAATCCTTTATAATGAAACAGGGAATACGTAAAGGAAATAATGACAGGGTCAGCTTTCCACGAATGTCAGTCAAATTTATTCTTTATGACATTCTTCGAAGACACAAAAAGACGGCGCCTCCGACTTGTCTAATTACCTAATAAGCGGCATGTGTGTGCAGCAGTGACTGGTGATATGCGCTTGTCTTTCATAGGGTTGGCATTCGGCAGTTATGCTACTTGACATTTTGAAAAGTAAATAAAATACCATACCAACATAATATTAATCACATTAACGATGTAATGCGATTAATATCATGTTAGGGATAAAGGATGAAGATAATAATAATATTGTCTATAATTCATATGTATTTCGTACTTCATTGTGATGTGTCGAACAAGTAAAAAGTTTTAAGAGATAAAGAATTTAATAGTTCTCGCTTTAAACTAAAAGCTAAAGTTAGACATACTCATCGTTATCCTCATACATTTTTACCGAGGTCTAGTGCTTTAGACATTCTACTAGCTAAACCAACTTAAAAAACCCTGAAAAGTACGAAATAATACATTATTAATCAAAACCGAATTACAAAAATAATAAAACTATAAATATGGTAAAAATATCTATATAATTAAATTTGACAGTTACCGAAGTCAATGCCAAGCCTACCAAACTAATAAACTTTCTGTTGACGCACATTGATTTTGTGTTTGGGGCCGACTTCAATAATTGTGAAATTTAATTATATAGGTATTTGTATCGTATCGTAAAGTTATTTTTATACTTGAGTTTTGATTATTAAAAGGTAGTTTTTTTGTACGTTTCAGTGTTTTTTTTGAAGTTGGTTTAATTTTTTTCATAAATTTTTTTTATTTCTTCCTTTTAATTGACCTTGGCCTAAATAAATATCTGGGCAGGTCTACAATTAACTTATTTTCTAATTCTGGAGTAGAATGATATACAAGACAGTAATCAATATAAATGAAGTTTATAAGCAGTTAGCATTATTTGGTGTATCTTCGAAGTCTAAGCTCCAATACCAGTGAAATTTAAATAGGAATACCACAAAAGTATACCCTTTCAAACAAAAAAGAATTTTCTAAATCGGTTTATAAATGACGGAGTTCCTGAGGTAACAAACATAAAAAAAATACAACGGAATTGACAATTTCTTACTTTTTTGTAGTCGGTTAATAAAATTAAAATTTTCAGTTGGTAACCCTAACGTAGTTGGTGTGGGAAGTGCGCCGCCTTTGATATTGACACCGAGGCCGTCATGTTTGTACGAACAGACGTGACACAGACAGTCATAGTAGATGTAATGAAACACTTGTTTTGCGGAGAAATACTCATTAGCTTCGAGGGTTTAACATAATGTCGGTTAACATGAAACCAAGAAAAGGTTAAGAAAAGATTGAAGTCTGCAGGTACGGCGAGCAAAAAAAAGCGTTTTGATTCTGTATTTATCGAGAACAAAAACAACTTCACACTGTATCCCGTTGGGGACACAGCGTGAAGATATGTTTGTATGTAAAAACGTAAAAACGAAACCGCTTATCGATGTCAATACGTGAAATACCATTAGTATTAATATTTACAAGCTTGAATAAAGCTGTGGACCATATATAATTTTGGTATCAATAGAAAAGTAAGAGAGTCTATTTTGTGCTAAAAGGGCTTTTATATATTTCTATTGTTATTTGTAAGAAACCAGCGTAAAAATAAAAAAAAATCGGAAAAAATTATTCGTGTTTTAAATTCAACCTGCTTGTAATAATTTGTTTGGACTTTTTGGCGGGAACGGGAGAAGTGAGGTTGTCATTTTATTTAGATTTTCTAATTTTTACATTTTTAAGAGTTTTAAAATACAACAGTGATAGTATATTGTGTTTTAAAGTTCTGTGTAAGTGACAAGAATGGAGGAGATCTAAATAAACATGTGTAGCTAAAGTTTTCGCGCTCTTCCAAGAAGTCCTTTATAACTTCAGTAAAGCCTACTATCACTTTACTGGAGGAGTTTGACGATAAGAAAGAACTAATTTACTTGTGATTCTACTTATTCTGTGTCTGTTTATTAGTTTGTGTTAAATGTGTTAATGCGTGACATTGGCAAATGCGTTATCATCTATTGAATTGTTTTCTCGCTTTACTTGACGTTGGCAATGTACTCACGTACGGTGCCGTTTAAAAAAAAAAAAATTTGTTTTTCAGTTTGTACTGCTCATATTTACTTTAATGAATGCCTTATATATCTAGCTTTATTTTAGCTTTAGGGTTTGTCTAAATTATGCGCTTGTTCACGCGCGCGTGTTATAGGCTAATTCTTTCTTCAAATTCAATATGGCTTCTACAGTACAACGCTCCGATTAAGAATCAAAATAATAATACTAAGAACTTCCATTATAACATGCGTATAACACAACGATAATATTAAATACAGTATAGGTAATTGAGTATAGATGAGCCGGCACGCTTGGGCTGGGTCCGCGTGTTGGAGAAAACCTTCTCTATTAGGAGACAAGAAAAAATGCTTTTTAAATAATAATAATAACAACAACATAATCAGACATTTCACACAGCGCCATCTACTCCCTAAGTAAGCAGCACAGAGCTTGACTGTGTTATCGGTACTAGGCAACTGATGTACTACTTATATACTCTTCTTTTGTAAATAAATACATAATACACATAAACACCCAGACTCGGAGGGGGAATCGAACCCGCAACCCCCGTTTACTTTCCAACGCGCTTCGCCGTTACGCCACGGACGTCGTCTAAATGGACGGAACATTTGCTCTAAGAGCGTGTTCGTTTTTTGTTGACCAGTTATTGAACTTTTACTAATGCGCGTGACTAGGGAAGAGTCTCAGTACAATACACAGCCACAGTACAAGTAACACAGCTGAATATGACATATTTTTATCTTTTGAATACTAATAGCCATAACAAGTACTTAAGGTTTACAAACATTTTGCAAATAATTATTTCAGTAATGTACACGAAGTCGGACATGAACTGACACTAGTTACTGCACTGACAGTGCGAGGTTGCCATCCTTACCTGCTACTGTAGCTAACTTTTTACTCGCGGTTACGCTCAATGAGACAGATAGAGACACAAAGATTCATTTGGTACACGGCGATAAGAGCGGCAGCTTTATATGGCTCCGATCATTACGTTTTTCTTGGTCCGAGGTACAATGTATACCTAATAAAAAAAAAATTTTTTGGCGGGAACGGGAGAAGTGAGGTTGTCATTTTATTTAGATTTTCTATTTTTTACATTTTTAGGAGTTTTAAAGTACAACAGTGATAGTATATTGTGTTTTAAAGTTCTATGTAAGTGAAAAGAATGGAGTAGGTCTAAATAAACATGCGTGTAGCTGAAGTTCTCGCGCTCTTCCAAGAAGTCCTATAAAACTTCAATGAAGTCTGCTATCACTTTACTGGAGGAGTTTTACGATAACGATTCTACTTTATTAATACAATACGTGACATTGGTGAATACGCTCATCTTTGCGCCATGCCATTAAGAAGAAAAAAACTAAAAAAATGTTATCGGTCTCCATTATAATGGAAATTTTAAGAGCATAAGAAGGTGACTTCAAAAATATATTGGGCCAAAATGTTATGAAGGATAAGTGTTGTTTACTTTCCGTATTATAAACCGCTTCACGGCTAAACCACGCGTTGGACGGATTTTGATGAAATTTAGAGTGGAGATTTTAGCCTTGTGGGGACATGGCTTCTTTTTTGTAATTTCACGTGGATGAAGTCGCGGGCAATAGCTAATGGTTGTATAAGCCATAAGATTGTAAAAATGCAGAAAGATATGCTCAGATGATTCGGGCACATAGAATGAGTGACGTACGGTTGATGAAGAAAATGTACAGAGAGAAAATGAGTGAGCAGAGGCCAAGGAAGAATAAGGTTGACTTATGAAGATCACATACCCAGAATATTAGCTGACGGAAATGTTAAAACCACTTGCCCATCTCGACAAAAGTGTATAAGGAGAATGATGAGATTTGAGGAAGCGAAAGAAGTATGTAAGAACTGTGACGATAGGTGCGCCGTCCTCTCTGACTACCCCGTTAGGGATATAGCATGAGATATTTATGTATGTCATTAGACAAGACCCAACAACGTCAAAAACTTAGAATCAAAATGAAATAACTGTAATCCCAGCTGTAAGTGTATGTAACCATATCGCTAACCATAATATTTCATTTCTTCTCATGAAGTTTGCATGCAGATTCGATGGAAGTCTTACAATAATAAACTTGGAACTGTCTAATAATAATTAGCCGTAAATTCGCCCTAAATTCGTACGTACATATATTCGTACGTATAGAATGGATAAATTGGCTAAAAATGCAAAATCGGACATTCATTTGCTTTAACTGATTGGCAAAATCGTTTCCACAGGTAATTTATAATTAATTAATGCAGTTTATGTCTTATTGTATAAATTTATATGATAAATAAATGTCTGTCTATGTGTATGTCTAATTAGCCCAGTCGCAGGTAGATACCTAAATATTCATCCGACGTCCGATTTTGCAAAATCGGATATTTGGATTTACAGATTTCCCCGATTTATGATAATTTTGATTCCATGGATAATATACAACTAAGTAAGTATACAGTTATGTGTGCCTATATCTGAGAAGTATTTCTGCTTCATATGTAACTAACTGTACCCACGACTTCGTCCGCATCGAAATTTTTTCCGTTTCTCTTTCGGTTTTCTGCTTTTAACTTATTTAGAAATAGCCATCCACATGTGTCATATTATTTGCGTACCAAATTCAACAAAATCGGTTCAGCAGTTCAGTATTTCCCATAAAAAGTTTCATCCCCTAATATTTAAGTCCTTTAGAGGTAGATTTTAGAAAAATAATAGTTGCCTACGTCTGTCTCCGAGCAACAATCTCTGTACCAAATTTTATTATACTTAATTGATTCAGCGATTTAACATTTTTCATAAGTTTCATCCCTTTTTTCTCCCATTTTGGGGTAGATTTTTGAAAAAAAAAAGCCCATCTCAGTCCCCTGTTGTCAAATTATCTCTATGCCAAATTTAATCAAAACGGATCCGGTGGTTTAGCCGTTAAAACGTACCAAACAGACAGACAGACAGACTTTCGCATCTATTACATAAATATTGAAATGGATAGTACGAATATGGATATTAGTATGGCTTTTGTTGCACGTTATGGATATCCGCTCTTGTATTTGTAGAACGCATCTCGGAAACATTATAGGTATTTCTAGAACAATCTTTAATTTTCAGTGTGAACAAAGAGCACGTAACGCAAATTGATGATCCAATTATCGCTTCGGATAACTCGCATTTCTTAATTATACCGTCTAATTAAAGATGGGAAGATAGCATCGAGTATGCTTCCGTTGTCTGTACGCCCTTGGGGTCAATTGCTATCAAAAATGCGTCTCAACGTCTTAACCATAAGCTTCGAAATGGAATGGTTTAGCATCACTTGAACTTTTCTACAGTAAATGCAATGTATTTCAAAGTAAATAGAGTTCTAATTCGATAAAATAAGGTGTATTTTTGGCTGTAAATACCGTTGCTTGCTTGAAGGGTAGGCGGTGCGATTACGGGCGGCGGTGGAGCGTGACGCCCGCCGCTGAGATCTAAAGAGCATGCGTGGTTGGGAAGTACCCGGGTATTTATAGTGAGACGACACTGTAACTAAATAAAGGGTCGAACTACACTAATAATAATTTGAAAATGCATCTTCGTTTAGAGGTTATTGATCAGTGGATATGTCCCATTAAAATTTATAGGTATTTTTGAGAAGTTCATGAAACTAGACAATTTTTGTCCTCCCTTTAGGATGCTTAAGACATGTTAGAGAAAAATAAAAAAAAATAAAAAGGAAATTGGGTGCAAAATATCTACTATTTAATGTTTATCTAAAATGCGTTCTCGTTCAGAAGTTATTGATCAGTGAATATGTCTCATTAGAGAAATGTATGGGTATTTTGGCGATGTTCATGAACAAGACAATTTTTCCCCTATCTTTAGGACGTTTCAGACAAGTTAACGACAAATTTAAAAAGAAGAAAGTGATTGCAACATAATAACTATTTAATTCTCCGTTCCTCGTTTTTCTTTTTGACTTATGGGTACCAATTTACTTCTCAGGATTCAATTTCAACTGAGTAGGTGTAAAGATGGTGGAATGTATTGACTGTGCAATACGGACAGACAGTCAAATCGACAGATACTTATAACAAAACTATAATGTCTCTGTTTTGCTATTTTTGTTATTTTAAAATTCGACTAAACTGGATTAAATTGTATTTGACGATTGATGAAGAAAATCTACAAAACGAAAGTGAGTGGTAGCTGAAACCAAAGAAGCAAAGGTTGACTTTTGGAGGTCAAATAGCCAGAGTTGTAGCTGACGGAAAATCAAAAACGTCAAAAGCATTAGCATACTTACCTCGGCGAAAGTGTGTGAAGAGAATAATGAGCTTCGAAGAGGTGAATAATGCTAAGATGGTTCGGGCACATAGAAAGAATGAGTGATGAAAGACTGACGAAGAAAATTATAGAGCAAAAGTGAGTAGTAAAAGAAGCCAAGCATAGGAAGACCAAGGCTGACTTATGAAGATCAAATAGCCAGAGTGTTAGCCGCCGGAAATGTCAAAAGCACTCGCATACTTACCTCGGCGAAAGTGTGTGAAGAGAATAATGAGGTTCGAGGAGGCGAAAAAGTATGTAAAGATCGCGATGCTTAGGGCTCCTCTCTGACTACCCCGTTAGGGACACAACGTGATGTATGTAATTGTATTTTTCAAAGTCAAATCAACCGTCACAGCTGAAAGAATAAAAGTAAGAAACCTTATAATATCTTCGGTATTAAAATTTAAAAAATATTTAAAGTCTTACTGTGATTAGTAATTACTATTTGGGATATAGGGAACAGTGTGGATCAAGCTTAAAGTTGAAAGCTCATATGTTTGTCGGCAGCATTAATGACATATACTAGTGATTTTTATGGTTTGTCGGATGAAGGGAGCGCTTCCTTCGACTGTCACAATGTTTTTCATTTTCGCTCTGTAAAGTTTCTCCGCCATTCGTTCATCGCTCATTCTTTCTAATATGTTGTTTGCTTTGTCTTTTGTATATAAAGCTCTAAGACATAAACTTTGTTCTGCGGTTCACCGTTGGTAACAAACTAATAGTATATACGTACATATCCTCACAATGTATCCCCAACGGGGTAGTCAGAAAGGATGCACCGCCAAGTACAGCGGTCCTTACTTCTTTCGCTTCCTCAAATCTCATCATTCTCCTTACACAGTTTTGCCTAGGTTTGCGAGTGCTTTTGTCATTTCCGTCAGTTAATGCTCTGGCTATTTGATCCTCATCTCATAACTCATAAGAAATTGAATATAACTTCATACGAGGTATCCCTCGGCTGGAGGAACCCTTAGACAGTCGACAGTCGGCAGGGCGCCTTCTGCGCTCGTCCCAATGCGACCGGTGACGCTGAAAAAGTCACTAGGGCTGACAAAAAGGAGATTTATTTAGTCAGTTCGAGTCTGAGACTACTCAGTCAACGTAGAGTCCGGCTAATCATTGGTCGGGAAACAAAATAAAATACTGAATATTATCAACAATTTATTATTTAACAATTTATTACATCAAAACAACAGATCGGCGAACATTTCTTTTTGTTTACCACGGGTAACACAATGAGCAAACGTCCGCCTAATAATGATAAATGGATTGTCGCTCATGGACATTTAGAATTACAAGGCTAAGAATACACTTATATCACGGACACCCCCTTACATACGTCCATGATCTAAGTGCATTCTTAGGGTGGATTGCACCAACTATTTAGGCTCGATTTAAGGGTTTTAATAGAACGCAAGTCTAAAAACTGTGTAAACACATAGAATGTAGTTAGGTTAGGCTAACGCCGAACCACATTCACTGATAAGGCCTTTCATTTTATCGTAAGGCAATAAAACAGTGAAACAATGCTCAAAAACTTCAGATTCGCGAAAAATAACGTATTAACGACAGTCATAAACGTAGCTATGGAAAAGATAAAAAAACGGGTAAGTAAATGTTGGACCACACACAGTGAATGGTCCCGTAGTCAGGATGCATAATAAGTTTGTATTTCATAGCGTTTCTCAATGACAGTGTGAAAGGCAAAGTTATTTCTGCGGTCGCGGTCCATGTAACCGATAATACCCCATATCTCAAAAACCACGCAACATATCTTATTCAAACCAGTTTTCGTTGAAAGTGCTTTTAAGTTCTAGTAACTAAAATATTTCGAATTTCATAGTTCAAAACTTCGAAGGGGAGGAGCACACTTTTAACAACTTTGGAAGTGCATATCTCAGAAACTATTAACTTAAATAAACAAGACTGTTATTAAAAAAAAACAAAAAACCCGACTGCATTTCACCATTTTTATTAGTCATTATACATATGGAATTGGAATTTCAATTATTTACTTATCCCCCTCTACTTACTTTATTTTATTCCGGCGCCATATTGAAATTTTATACATTATGTTGAATCTAATGACACCTAGTAGGTATGTTAAAATCCGTCAAGCTGTTTAGGATACAAAGCGATCCAAAGAAATTTAACATACATATATACATCCTTCGCAGTTGGGTAAAAATTTGTTTTAAAACCATATTATTTTTGAAGATCTGTTTACCCCATCCCACACGCCACACGCCACACCCCACACGTTTAGGTACACTGAACTTTTTCATTCCTAAATTATTTGTACATGGAGCGCGCAACCCCTAATCCTATTTTTTCCATAATTTCACTAGACCAATGCATATCTGTTCATAAAATACACCTACTTTCCAAATTTCATCTGTATTATAGTGCCAATAGTCTCCGAATAAAATGGCTGTGATATCCGGACAGACAGACGGACAGGATGAAATTATAAAGATTCTGTTTTTTTTCCATTTCGCCTGCGGTACCCTAATAAATGGTCTGAAACAATAGATGGGAGCACGTAGAAAGAGTCGACACACAATCGCGTATAAACCACGGGTGCCGCGTACGAACAATGCACCCGGGGCTTATTTATTAAGGTAATGCAGGCAGCCTGCGCCCGCGCAGCGCGCCTCCGAACCCACGTAGTAATATTTCGCAAAATAATTCTGAACAAACGAGCTCGTTATTGATATTTTATATTGCGGGAATTTTAAACGATTGAATAAAACTTGCTTTGTTATTTGCCTTCCGAATGAACGTAGACCACATGCGTAAAGACAAAATATTAAATTAAACCCGTCATTTAGATAGCATATATAAATAGATATATAGAATATAAAAAACATGTATATATAATTTTTTTTTTATGAAAGAGGGGCAAACGAGACAGCGTGTCACCTGATGGAAAGTGATCACCGCCGCCCATGGACACCCGCAATGTACTTGGAATCACGGGTGCGTTGCCGGCCTTTAAGGAAAGGAGGGGGAGGGGATAGATGGACCACCGGCACTCTCACTCACCAAACGAAACACAACAGCAGTAGATGCTGCTATTTCACGCCGCTATTCTGCGAGAGGGTGGTATTTTACTGGGCGAGCCGGCCCAAATCGTGCTGCAATGCAGCATGGCCCTACCACACATAAATTAGAAATTCTTACATACATATCTTGACGATGTATGCCTAACGGGGTAGTCAGAGAGGACGGAGCGCTAAGCGTCGCGGTCCTTACATACTTCTTTCGCTTCCTCAAATCTCATCATTCTCCTAACACATTTTCGTCTAAGGATCCGAGTGCTTTTTCTTCCGCTTTCCGTCTTTCATCACTGGTTCTTTCCATATGCCCCAACCACCTAAGCATTCCTTTCTTCATTTTTACCATAACACTGTAATCTATGTATTAAAAAAAATATGAAATCTATTACGAGACCGCCCGGCCGTTCCATCCAACCGATATATATGCTTAATTATTTTTTAAATGAAAAGTAGGTATTATTGATACACAGGTTTGTCATCAAGCATATGAAATCACCTAACTTTTACCTTTCTCAAGTTATACTCAAATGCAATTTCCTCCTGTATATTTCTTATGTTTTCATACCTTTATTTCTCTATATCTCCGGTTCTAATTGAGGTACGTGACGCGGTTCGTTTTGGTTCAAGAGCAAAATGGAAAGTGTTCTTTAATTTAAGCTTTTGCGCACTTAAATTGGTTGAGTTGAGGGGAAACTAGGTGTGAACATTCAACTTGACTTTACATTTTTGTATTCAACTTAGGTTAGGTTACAATTACTTATCATATAAGAGCGTTATTTTTGAATTATATTAGGTATCAACATAATGCATCAGAGCAGCACGCGCGGGTCCTCTAGTTAGAAATAAAATATATAATTTAATAATCGAAAATAAAGTTTCTTGTCAAAGTTCTCGTTTAGGTATTTGAGCGATAACTATAAGTTTTTTTTGGGAATATAAATACTATTGAACTAAATGAATAATCGATTACATTTTTTATTGAAATAATTTTCTCTTAATTAACAAAAACATTTTAATAAACACATTATTCGACGTCCAAATATACCCGACCCTATACCTATTCCTTCACCTCCGCTTCACTCTATCGACTCGTTCAAAACTTAGGAATATACTAAGAATTTTGAATTTTAGGGTATATATATAAATCTGTATGTACCAGAAAAAAGGTCTCATAAATCTCAGGAAATTAGAAGTTTCATAGAACTCCAGAAACGGAGAACCGGAACTAACTATAACTTTTAAACATTTTCAGTAATATACGAACCCTTTTTGGGTTAAATCAATATGGGTATGGTGTTCGAGTCTGTTATATACCTAAGTGATACACGAATATTGATTTTTATATATATTACTAAATGAGGCCCGCGATTTTGTTCACGTTTTTTATTTCTAAAATAGCCTATGTTCTTCTTCAGGATTCAAGCTATCTCTGTTCCATTCCTCCGCAATCGGACGAACGCTATGACAGCCCATAAAATACGAACAAACAAACATTGATCTTCATATATTAGATATAGATTATTGTACTTGCTATAGAAGACCGTAATAACGGTAAAATTACTGTACATTAGCCAACATTAAATATTTGCAGTCGGCGCTTGTGTCTGCTCATCATGGATCATTTGCATCGTGGTTCGCTCGGTGCGCCCGCGCCGGTGTCGGTTGCGGCGCGCACAAAGCGGCCTTCTCTGTATGTTTTTATGAAATTCATGACATATTTGTAGTAATTAACAGAAATACGCCCGTCGTCGGGTTTCTTCAAGCGTTTTTGTTGCGGCTAATATAATTTTTTGTTAATTTCGCTACTGTTATTTCTATTAGTTCCATATGCAGCAGAACAGAGCGTTGTAGTCCCATCCAATACAACATCTTTATATCGATAATCTGTTTCAATCCAATTTGCCAAAAAGATAAACAGTATTTTTCAGTTATTTTTTTTAATACATAAAACAAGTGTTAGGTAGTAAGGCTATGTGAATACCTACGTAAATGTAGATAGGTACCTAGGTACATACCTGCATACTATTTCTGACTTTAAATGTCTCTATTAAGGCTTTTTTTTCTTTCTTAATGGCATGGCGCACAGTTTAGCGCATTTGCCAATGTCACGTATTAATAAGTGGAATCACAAGTTGTATATATATTAGTTTTTTCTTATCGTAAAACTCCTCCAGTGATATTTGGTCTCAAATTTGAGGACCAGAGGCACTAATTGTGCTTAGGCCTACGTTTCGACTTCACACGTCATTACATGAAGGACGCGTTGGTTAAAAACTTAATCTTCTCTCGGGATTAGCGACGACAAGACCTAACGAAGTTTCCCAAATGTTGCCCTGCTCAACTGATCCTTCGATAGGCATTGCTGTCGAAGTTACTTATACCCAGCACGATCACTGCGATTCTTCACGATTTCAAGGGGTAAGTAGGCAGTCGCGTATTTACCCTATAGGGCCACGGTGGCCATGGATCGGGGCGGGAAGCTGTGAGGGGCAGTGCATGAAGAATAGCCGTCCTTATTATAGATGCCGACTTAACGAAAAAAAGAGACAAAACTTGTTACGACAGTCTCAGTGACATAGTCAACTAATTTGTGTATCGCAAAAAAAAATATTAAATGATATTTATTCTTTTGTATGGCCTTTTTATTAAAAAATAATCGCTTTTTTATTAATTTATGGGGCGGCGTACCTTATAGGCGCCTAGGGCGCCGAATCTCAGAATACGCCACTGTACCTAAATAGGTACCATATGTACACCTAAGTACCTATGCTCTACCGATTCCGTTTCATTAGTAGGTATCTATAAATAATTGTTTATCGTTTACAAGAACAAATAAGAGAACATAGAGGAAAATTAATAATTACGTAGAAGCACGAAGTTTAACTGAAAACAGAACAGCTGTTAAACTAAACAAATTAACAAACATAAAATATCAATTACGAACAGAGTACAGTAACAGTATCGCTCATGAAACACTCGTGTAAGCGTACATAACAATAACACGACGTCCTCCCCTCTGTAGCATACATATGTGTAAGTTTATCCTACCCACTGAAGCGGGAACATTTTCCTCGTTCTCGTCTCACCCGCTGCTCGAGCGCATCCGACCGAAGGGGAAAACAGACATAGTACACCTTTGCGACAATTCTCAAATATAATTTTATACCGTAGCAATAAAACTCAAAATTCAATGGCAAAAACTACAGATGCATCAACATGCTTCAAATAGAACGCGACACGGAAAAAGGAAAGCGTTGGAAATGAAGCGCGGCGATTGGCCGATCCGCACCAATGGCGGCGGGGGGCGTGGTCTACGCAGAAGATGCCTTTGCGCCGTCGCAAGCGCACATGTCACGGTCGCGCGCTCGCCGTTGAACGTACGCGCATTAAACTGTCGTTGCGGGTCAAGGAGTCCGCGAGTTGCCAGGCGCGAACCTGGGCATGGTGTGAGTGAGTGCGGCGCGATGTTGGGTGGCATGGACAGCAAAGATTACGGGGCACTGCATGCCGCAGCCGCCGCCGCCGGCTATGCCATGGAGGCCAGTGAATGTACGTATACTATATGCTATAAATAAGTCAACCAAATAAGCCACCTTCCTGTACAGAATGCTCAAATTTTACTCTACATTTAAAACAGCTTTTAATAAAGCATACAATAATAATTTACCAATATAGATGATTGTTTTTAATTTAGTGTTTCAGTTTCTTCCATTATTTGAAAAATTTGATATTTAAATCTGCCAAGAAAATGTTCTAATTATGCGTCCCAGAGACGTGCACAGACGCATGGCAACCTTTATCTTCTTAGGCCACAAGCAGATATGAGCGATGAAAAAATGGAATTATACCAACGTATTTCACGATTATAGGTACAGGTAGGTAACTTAGAAAGACGTTCATAACCTAGAGTTTTTGAACGTAAACGAAATTATGTAGGTACCTGCCTAATCTACAGAAAAACAATGATATAGAACTAACTAGGTGTGGCATTTTACAAAAAAATGCCTTAAATAGATTTTTTTTCATGTTTGCTCTCTTTTCATATAAGAACTCGAAATGATCTCTTTCATGCAATGTGGTATAAAACTGGATATTATTTACAAAATAGTATCATATATGTATTTCTAAACTCGATTTCTGAAATCTTCAAAACCTTACTTTTCTTATATTATTCCAGTGAATTATGGGCTTAAGGCTTTGTATTCATTGAAAACGTCACTATTTTAAGATTAACTTGGCTAATCACCAATGGCCGGCAGATCAAATGCATCGAACAACCATTTTTTATATCACATCCTTACCTATGAAATGCCTTTTTATATAGAAAAAATACATATCTTCACGATGTATCGCTAACGGGGAAGTCAGAAAGGACGGAGCGCCAAGCTTCGCGGTCGTTACATATTTCTTTCGCCTCCTTGAATCTCATCATTTTCCTTACTCAAATTCGCCTAGGTTTATGGTGCTTTTGACATTTCTGTGAGCTAACACTCTGGCTATTTGATCCTTGTAAGTCAACCTTGGTCTTCCTTGGCTTCTACTACCATTCACTTTCGCACTCTAGATTTTTTCGTCAGTTTTTCATCACTCATTCTTTCCATGTGCCCGAACTATCTGAGCATTCCTTTCTTCATTGTTACAATAACGCTGTCGTGCAACACTATCACTAATTTTTTAATGAAAAGTATTAATATAATTAAGAAAAATATCGGACATTATTGTCGAAGTACTTATGACATTTCAATGGAAGTTCATTGGTGCCTGTGCTATAGAAATTGTAGGGACAGGAATCGATGAACTCTTTAAAGGCGTTTTTCACCGCCTCACCAGATTTGAAATTTTTCCTATGTAAAAAGTTATGAAAATAAAAAACTAAAATGGAAATCAGTTGAGTAAGGTTTTGTGAAGTATGGTGTGTGACGGAGAGTTTCCAGTCGTAACCAAAATTCATTTGAATTTGAAATTCTAAGTAGAATGAGACTGAGAGATATCGATTTTCGCATTAGCTAGAATTAAAAATCGGCAATTTCATAGGTAAGGACTTAATAAGTACAATATTTATGAGGGAAATGAAATAAATAATATCTATCCCTTCAATATAATATTAAATTAATTTTTAACAATATTTCAACATCTTTATTTTAGTGGTTGTTGTAAATTATTATCTATTCTTTTCGGCTATTATGTGACACAAAATAAATTAAAAAAAATAATTATACTAACTAATCTGTATAAAAAATGGTTGATCAACTCTAAATAATCATACGTATACAGGTTCAAGTGGTGCGGAAGATAGCTCAAACTTTAGAGCTACCCTAATTCCATTTCTACCCTATTTGAAATCGTACAATATACAATATTGATACATCCTGGAAAAGTACATACATACATATGTACATACATACGTATCTTCAAGCTGTATCCCTAACCGGGTACTCAGAGGGGACGGAGTGCCAAGCTTCGCGGTCCTTATTGTCATTATAATGTCTTATAGTGTCATTCTTTTGCTTGCTCGAATCTCATCATTCTCCTCACACATTTTAGCCTAGGTATGCGAATAATTTTTTGACATTTCCGTCTAACACTCTGGCTAATCCGATCTTCGTAAGTCAACCTTGGTCTTTTTTTGGCTTCTTCTACCACTCACTTTCGCTCTGTAGATTTTCTTCGTCAGTCTTTCTTCACTTATTCTTTCCATGTGCCCAAACCATCCAAGCATTCCTTTTTACAATAACACTGTTGTGCAACCCTGTCATACTGCGTATCTCTTCATTGCTTGTTTTGCCTGTAAGGGTGACACCGCAAATATTTCTGAGAGATCGCATTTCTATGGGATTTGTCTTACTTTTACTCGATTACGGGCATGTCTAGGTCTCTCTACCGTACAATAATGTTGGCACCAACACCGCATTGTAGATGGGCATTTTGGTTGAGTTAGATATATTTACACTGCCTATTAATGAGGACAGAGCACCGTTCACTTTATTGCCAGCTGCTACCCGTCTCTCCACATCCAACTCACATCTTCCATCCCTCAAAAACGTACTCCTATATATAATGTCATTCATTTGTTCTGGACATTTTCCACTTACCTATATGTCACACTTCGTCTGTACATGTTCTCTTTCATACATCGAAACTTTTGTTTACATTCATACAATCAGTCAAGAAAGTATCGGGAATGGATTATTTGTTTATGGTTCCAAATTCAATTTTTTATTTTTTTTTGTTGTTGTTAGATTGGCACAATTGTTTTCCATTTTGGCGCGGAGTTTGAGTTGCATCTGTTATTTAGATTAAATACAGTGCTGTTTTTAGTTATATCATTCTAGTGTATATTGCGAATTTCATAATGGACAAAAACATCGAACAAAGAGTTTGTCTTAAATTTTGCATCGCCAATGGAATTTCGTGTTCGGAGTCACTGTAAATGTTACAGAAGGCTTACGGTGAATCGACTTTATCAAATACACGTGCTTATGAGTGTACAAAGCGTTGAAAAGCGGTCGAGATGTGATGGAAGATTTGCCTCGCTCTGGTAGGCCATCAACGTCTGCAACTGAAGTTAACATCGCAAAAGTGAAGGAAATAGTGACTGAAAATCCTCGCTCAACTTTGAGAGAGATAGCCGCCGAACTTTCTGTGTCTCACGAGACGATCCGTACCATTTTAAATAATCACTTGGGTATGAAACCTGTTGCCGCTCGGCTAGTCCCAAAAGATCTGAATTTTCTCCAAAAACTCAATCGCATAAGAGTCGCTGAGGACATGCTAGAACGAGTCAATTCCGATCCAACATTCATGAAACGCATTGTTACTGGTGACGAGACGTGGGTTTACGAGTTTGACATGCAAACTAGTCAACAAGCTTCGGAGTGGCGCCTTTCAACTGAACCGAAACCGAAAAAACCACGCCAAAGTCGATGAAAAGTCAAAGTCATGTTGACTGTTTTCTTTAACTATCGCGGTGTTGTGCACTCGGATTTCTTGCCGGAAGGTCAAACGGTAAATAAAGAATATTATTTGGGCGTTTTGCGGCGTTTAAGAGAGCAAATTCGACGAAAAAGGCCAGATTTGTGGAAAGAAAATTCTTGGATTTTGCACCACGATAATGCACCTTCGCACAAGGCCATCATTGTGAACGAATTTTTGACCAAAAACTCAACAAATACCATCGAGCGACCACCTTATTCACCAGATATGCCTCCAGCCGACTTCTTTCTTTTTCCTAAACTCAAATTACCACTTCGTGGCACCCGTTTTCATTCGGTAGAAGACATAAAGAAGAATTCGCGGCGAGCACTGAACTCCATTCCGGAAAAAGCGTTTAAAAAATGTTTAGATGATTGGATTATTCGTTGGCGTAAGTGTATCGTTTCTGAAGGAGCATACTTTGAAGGTGATAAAATAAATTTGGATGAATAACTAACATTTCATGTATTATTGATCTTTTCCCGGTACTTTCTTGACAGAATTATTTAATCCTTTCACTTCACATTCTTCTTTCATGCACGTGACTAGTGTCTGCAACTCTGCTTCTTTGGTGCTATAAGCACAGCATCGTCAGCGTATGAAAGACAGTTTATCACTGTGCCATCTCACATATCATACTGCTCATACCACTTTTCAATGTGTGGAGGCAATTGTACAAATACAGCACGAATATCCAGGCAGACATCACGCAACCCTGTCTTACGCCTGAACGGCCTTCGAACCAGGGCGACACCTCATCATTTAGCTCCGTGACCACGGTATAATGACAGCACAGTCTGCAATAAAGGACCTCACAGCCCCACGCCATATTCAGGCAGAAAACTCCGCAATTTCTTTCGCACTACTCTATTAAATGCTTTTGCTAGATCCACAAATGCGCAGAAAACTTTCTGACCTATCGCCAGAAACTTTCCCACGATAATGCGGAGCAAGAAAATCTGATCCATGTACCCCCCTATCGTTCCTAAAACCGCCTTATGATTTCCACAAATATCTTTCAGAAATGTCGTAGTCAGATAAAATATTTACTATTTATGTCACTGTTACGGGTCTCTAGGGTACGGTAGATTACGGTCTACGGGTGATCAATCACTAAATATTTAAACGTATTTTTAATGTATGCTTATATGTGTGTAGGTATTATGAAAATGATTGCATATATTATAATTTTATAATATTATGTCCTTGATAACACACTTCATAGTTTGATAAGAAACCAAACGTGTAAACTCTATTTTAAACTGCCATGTTTTTATATTTGATATGCATAGATTATATTATTTATCAAATAAAAAAAAATAAAACTAGACTAAGTATTTTTATATCTTTCAAACTAGATGATAACTGTAATTCCTTAAATTCACACCAGAGTCGATTATTACGTCTACATTTCCATGACCCTCGACTTCAACAATTAATTCAAGGAGTTACAGTTACTAGTGGTGGTCGCCCACGCAGTGGTCGCAATTCGACCGTAAATTAAAATAAACGTTTAAATACCCTTGACAAACACTGCACAAACTCGAAACAGCATAAAGCTCACTAATCACAAGAATTCACAGTTCGAAACTCATTCAGTTAATCTATCAGTAATTATTTGTTAGCAACATTTTAAAATTCTGTACCATTATGCACAGTCTGTGTAAGAGGCTGTATGATTGTTTGGCCCCAAACTACAATATTAAGTGTTTGGGGTTAATATTAAGCATTGGCAGTATGAAAGTAAACAATGAATGTTATATTTAATTTTATCTCTCTGCATTCCTCCATATAATCTTTAACTATGCGAAATCTCACACTCCTCCGTGAGCTATACTATATATATATATATAGGTTTCATTAGATTTTCAAATTTTTTGCTGAATATGTAGTCGGCTATTAGTTTCATAATTTTCATTTTTATTTATATTGTGTGATTTGTTCCAAATGCTTTATATTTTCTCAAGCTCTTTAATTTGGTACCTATGATGGGTCTGAAGAATCGTTTAGTTCTTGACTATATGTCGTACTGCAGACGACATATTGACCTTTCAAAAGGACAACCTGCGCGTAACTGAATCGAATCCATCATGCATCGTACGTAGAAAGGCTTGCAGTATCGGCTCGGTGCGGGAACAAACACGTCCATACTTACATGTACAAACATACAAATATTTATGTATGTATGTATGTATGTATGTTAGCTACATACGCTACTAAAATTATAAGCCTCCTTTTTGTTTCGCCGCAGTTGTAGAAAAATACTAAATTGATTTAGATTAAGTTTTTAAAATTAAATTTATGTAACACATGTTGTAACGTATTATTTTTGTTAACATTTTATTTATAATCACACAAAAATACTGTATTTGATTTAACGAAACAACCGACAATTTTTATCAAAATACCACACAACGAATTAATTACCTGCCTTAGTTAAAATCGTCGTTAACCGGCGCGGTCGAAACATGCGTGGTTTATCGTGAGTTTAGAGGGCGTCAAGGGTTATCGATAAAACGATAACGAGTTTACGCGCGTCACTAGATACTCTCGCGCACATTTCAAATGTACGCAAACAATCGACTAAAACAGACAAAAACAAACTAATTATATTCACTATAATTTGATTGCTAAAGTGTTCATTTATAATTTTTGAAGTTACACTTATTTTGATGCGTTTGGAAAAACAGATTGTATTTTTTAGCGTGTGACGAAGTTGCGCGCGTCGATATAACATATAGTTTATTCTTTTTTATTTTTTTTATTTCTTCATGGCATGGCGCACAGATTAGCGCATTTGGCAATGTCACTATCGTAAAACTCCTCCAGTAAAGTGATAGTTGACTTTACTAAATTTTTATAGGACTTATTGCAAGAGCGCGAGAACTTCAGCTACACATGTTTATTTAAACCTAATCCATTCTTTATATAATATAATATCACTTTTGTACTTTAAAACTCCCAAAAATGTAAAAAACAGAAAATCTAAATAAAATGACAACCTCACTTCTCCCGTTCCCGCCAAAAAGTCCTTATTTTTTATTTCATTCATTTCAAGGAGCCAGTTTTATTTTTTTATTGTGGCCAGTTTGGTTTTTTTATATGTGACCAGTATTGTTTTTTATTTTTTATTACTCATGCGGGATAAAGAATATCTAAACGCACATTTTTGCGGTTGATAATTAGCTATTTTCTCATTTTACAATTTGAGTGCGACAAGTTTACTTGTTGCACGCAAATTTTGATTGGTACACGCGAATTCACGATTTAAAAAAAGAATGTAAAATAATTATCTAAAAAAAATATCTATTAGTACCCTTTGACATCAGTGTGAAAGGAAAAGAATATCTTAATTTCGAAGTTTTAGATTAATATAATAACAAATAATAATAAAGTTATTACTTTATATATTTTTTCTTTGTACCGAAATTATTTCCGCATTAGTAATAAAAAATAGTACCTGCAACTCGTGCGGTGTTGTCGATTGGGCCACTCGAGCGAATGAGCGCACTCGCTTTGTTCGTGGGCTCAACTTCGTTCGAATGCGCCATCGACAACTTACCGCACTTGTTGCACAATATACTATTTATTGACTTCAAAGAAGTGTAACCTCGTAAGAAGTTCGTAAGTTTGATGACGTAGTCACTAAGCCTTAACAAATAAAAACAAGCCTGTGTGTACTCATGTACGTATTTATATACGAACATTGGGCTTTGTTACTAGGTCATCAAACTGCTTATTTTATTTATTTTTATTTTTGCTAAATTTTTATTTTTATTATAAATCCACAATTTTTAGAAGGTAAAATTAATTATGCCTGACAACTGTATATTTTAATAGCGGTCTAATTAAAATCCCTTTTTCTTTTTTTTGTTATCACTAAAGTATCTAATATCTTCCAATAGAGTGATTGTAACTTTTAAACACTGGAATTAAAAAGGACTTCTAGGAAACACGCGAAAATTTCAGTTGCGCAAATATCTTTAAGCAATTCTTTCCCGCTTGTACATAGTTTTAAAACACAAAATATGTTCTTAACGCACAATACTTAAAAAACCTTTGAACTTTAAAACTTCCAAAAGCATAAAAAATATGAAATCTAAAAAATTTTGTGAGCATAACATTTTCGTTTAGTTACCTATAAACATGAAGTTTGTAGTAGAATACTCACTAGGTATACTATTACACTCTAAAATTCCTAAGAGCAAAACCTAAAAATTAGGAAATTCAAACAAAATGTACTAAACCAAAGAAATTCATGGCATTAATAATAATCATTACGTACTGCTGTTTGTTATTAGGTATAACTTCTTAATTTTTGAGAGGCAAGGACTACTATACCCGTATAACCGACGTCTTCTGTAAATAGGTATTAATTTCGTTTCATTTTCAGCAAAAGCCTAGCGGTAAATAAATTAATTTTCATTTCCGCTAGAAGACTGATGCCAAGCAAGATTCCATTTAATTTTGTGTAGAACAAACTAAGATTTGTTTATTTTGCCAATTTTTGGGAGGCAAAGGTAATCGACCCCATACAGCTGTTGTCTACGTTGTTTTTTTTTATATTACACATATGGTATTTGCAGACGGATAGGCAGAGAGTACGGAGCTTTTTTTTTTGTTTCCGAGAGGGGAAAAAATCTCCACGGATTCTCAGCCAGACTCTACGCCGACTGAGTGGTGTCGGACTCGAACCGACTAAAAAACCCCCTCTTTGCTGTTCGTCCTAGTGGCTTTTACAGCGTCAGCGGGCGCGTTGTGGCGAGCGCTAAAGGCGCTAAAGACGAAGCGTCAAGCGTCGCAGTCCTTATATACTTTCGACTTCTTCAGATGTCACCATTCTGTTGTCATTTCTATTAGCTAATATTCTAACTATTTATTCGTTTTCGTTTAAATAACTTAGCCTTTGCCTTTCTTGGCTTTTGCTGGCATTCGCTTTCGTTCTATACATTTTTTCGTCAATTCTTCAACATTTATTTTTGATACATTCTACATATTATTATAATAAACTAACGACCCTCCCCGGATTCGTACAGGTGCAATGTACCGAACAATGTGGCGTCATATAAGTGTCCCAACAATTCAGATACATTATGTACCATCCGATATTTAAATTCAGTAAAATTATAAATGAAATAAGAAATACACCAGAGTGTGCTGAAACCTGAAAGCATTTAAATAAATTCTACTTACTTTTTTGCATAGGTACTTATGTACCTATCCTATAAAATTGGATAGGTACTTATGTACCTATCCAATTTACGAGTAATGTTTACTTTTCGTTTGATCTATTTAAAAAAAATGCTTTGAATAAGGCACACTAATTTTGCTCCTTACTGGTTCCGCTATCAAAGAGGTTAACGAAAACATTGTATGAAAAATGTTACTGGCTGATTAATCAGAGAAAAAAACTAATATTAAAAATTTGAAATATATCGGGACCACCTCGGGAATTCAGCTGGATTATGGACGTAGACTGTTACGTCCATGCGCTGGATACCGTACTCTAAAGAGGTAGTTGAAGACAAATTATATGACCTCGAAAAATCTTTGATCACCAACGTTAACTTTCTGTCTCTTTCTAACTCCTGGAAATAAATACCTATATACAGATATACCAACAGCATAAGATGAAACGTGATGGAGGGGTAAGTAGAGATTTTTCAAGGTCGAATTTCTCGACTTCAAGTATCTCCTTAGTGCCTCCAAGGTACCTCCTCCAGTTTAAATACCTACTGCTCCATGTCGGGACTCAACTCTTAGAATCCTTCGCTTGAATTTGAATTACAAAACATTAATTTTACTTTCTATTAATAAAATATACATATGTTGTTACATTTAAACCTTCCCTTAAACCATAAACCTTCCAGAAGAAATTCTCTAAATGTTAGTGAATATTGAATCAAAATCCATAGCGCGCCGTAGAACAACTAAACGCACGAACAAACAGACAGAAATAGCGACTTTGTTTCATATATAAGAAATTGTATACTATTTTTTTTTCATTTTTTGTATTTTATTTCATAAATTAGTTTCAGAGCAGGGTTTCTTAACCTTTTTTTAATCGGACCACTTGCAGAATTCCAAAAATCTGACGAACCTTTTTCGAATAGAATTATAGGAAAAGAATTTAATAACTACTTATTACAAGGTAGGACTGGACTCTGGAGGATAACAATAACTTGTATATACAATCAGCTAGTGAGAAAGTTGCTGCTGCTTAGTGGGATCAGTACGTTAAATTGAGTTGTTACATTCATTATTTGCACTCTTGAAGTGGACCCCTCAGGGATCACGGTCACCAATTTGAGAAACCATGTTCAGAACATAGTAAGAAAAGGTTTCTATTTCTGCCAAAAAGGCCTGGATTGTATTAAAATACTTATATAGTGATGTGGCAGCGCTAATGTCAACTGAGTATCGACATTCGTATCAGAGGTCGTCGATAATCGCCGGTTATCGTTATCACGGGTCGGCCGCGCGTCACCGCCACCGCACGAGCCACAATACTATTTACACATTTATATTTAAAATAACAAGCTTATACTTTATTTATAGAAATGATATGTTTAGATTTTTAGGGTACTGTCGTCAGATTGGCAAAAATGGAGTTTCTTCATGTCTGTTTCCCCTTCTGTCTGTATGTCACAATCAGTCACAATTAATTTATGCCATCATCTTTGCACCTACTTACTTGAAATTTGGCACAGACGTTAATTGATAGAAATTAAATAACATATTATTTGCACACATTTAATTTTTTTACAAACTTTTATTTAACTTCTTTTGTTTGTATATTGCCAAATCTTACAAATGAATGAACGAATGAATGAATGAACTAAGCTCCGTAGATTTTCTTCGGCAATCTTTCATCACTCATTCTTTCTGTATTTAACTAAAAAGTAAAACAAAGAAATATTTAGTGCGTTAAGTGAAATAGTAAGGCAACAGACCAGAATAGGACATCCTCGTTCACTGATCAAAGGCGCAGGTAGTAAATTCTCAATTAGACTTACATAAACACGGCATTTTCCATTAATATTTTCTTAAAACCTTGAGGCTTTACTTCAAGCATGATGTCGCTCCACCGCTTCGCGCCTCAAGCTTTACTATTTAACTTCTTGCACAAAATTTTATTTCTTTACTTTTCGGTTCAATGGTCTATACATGAAAGCTTAATAAATAAGGTTTTTATAAACTTTAAGTTGTCCGAAATATGTGCAGAACTTTATGTTATCACATTTTTTATGATTATTGTTTCTTAATAATGCCGTTATGTGATGGAAGGTTACGGTGATGGTCCAAGACCACAAAAATAATTTTGATATACCCATGTACCTGGGTAATAATTAAAGTTTAACGCGCACACTCTCAACTAGTAAAATATCGGAAAATTTTGACAACTTTAAGTTGTTTACTTTATATACGGCTTTGTCTCTATAACCACGACCATATTATTTATTTAAATTTTTCATTTATTACATTTTTGGGAGTTTTAAAGTACGAAAGTGATAGTATATTGTGTTATAAAGTTCTGTATGAAGTGAAAAGAATGGAGTAGGTCTAAATAAGCATGTGTAGCTGAAGTTTTCACGCTCTTCCCAGAAGTCCGTTGAAACTTCAGTAAAGCTTACTATCACTACCGAAGGAGTTTTAATTTACTTCGATTCTACTTATTAATACTTTGGCTAATGCGCTAATCTGTGCGCCATGCCATGAAGAAAATAAAAGTAATAACATATGTTTCAAGTAACATGTTATAATATTATTTAGGTCAGCCATACTCAAGGCCTGCTCCGCGGAGCCCCGGGGCTCCGTAAGGCCTCTGCGAGGGCTCCGTCAAAATATTATCATAAAAAATAAAAAATATCTAATGTTGTTAAAATATTACCAAAAGAACATCAACATCATTATAAGAACATCACATCTAGTTGTTTTCTGAACGTAATTTCACGAAATTCATAAGACCTATTTTCATTAAGTTTTTTCTGTTAACTATAACAAGAAAGAATAAGAACTGTAAAGAATTTTATTAATTTACAATACCATCAATACAGTACTTTATAACCTGGTTAAATTATCTATTTTTATTAAACTTCGAATAAAAATGAAACCAGGTTTTTTTTATTTTAGGGCTCCGTAAAATATTTAAGTGTTGTAAAAGGACTCCGTTGCCAAAATAGTTTGAGAACCGCTGATTTAGGTTATTTTCGGATGATAGAGAAGTGTCTCAATCATTATTTAGTTAGTTGGCTGAATTTCTTCCGGTGGTGAGTGGTGCGATTGTCTTCATTTTGGTTTATACAACGCTAAACAAAATCCAACTTATACTCAATTTCATGTTCAATATCATAGTATGCGCAGACGCATCTGCATGTGTCAAGACGGTAGCCGAACGGCGCGGGGTGCAGGGCGGGCAATGTTTGCTGACATTACTGTGTTGACATGCCGCCGCGACTAATGCGTCGGCAAACATTACCTCACTTTACTGCCCGCTGCTTAGGAAGCACATTCAAAGTACACTTTGTCTCCTGTAGAAGACATCATCAAATGCAGTACATGTCTACAGGGTGAATCTCTCTGAATACGTATCACAATAAATGTATCTCAAGTGTATTAAATGAAAAAAAATACAAAAGACCCTAATCTTATACTTACTGTATTTGACATAAGTCTAATAGGTAGGTAATATAATAGTATAATGGATTCAGATGTTACCTACATTATGGAATTCCATCGCAATAACTTTAATACCTGTTTTTAATCGACTTGAGAAAAAGGAGGAGGTTCTATGTTAGTTTGTATGTATTTTTTATGCATATTTACCGATGACTTCGTTAATAGTAGATCGGTTTCAATGATGCTTTTTCCTTGGAGTTCAATATAGCTCCGAGGTGGTCCCATTTAAATTTCACTGATATGGGAAATTGGACTTCGAATATATACCAAATAATACTAACGGTTTATAAGATATATTGATGCATATTGAAGATCCTTATGTAGTTATTACGCTCGAGAATTAGAAAAAAGTTAGTTATAGACTTACCTAGATATTTATTTAGGCCAAGATCACTCAAAAGGGGGAAGTAAAAACTTGTTTTAAAGGGTTTCTAGGGTTCTTGGTTCATCTTTATTTGAATGCAACTTAGTATCACGCATTTCCCATTTGGGGTGGACAGAACACTTCGATATCTATTTACAAATATTTGAACTGAACAAGGCAAGACTGGTGGGTTTGCGCATAGCGATAGCAAAGGATGACTAAAACTGTTATCACGTAAAGCAAAAAACGATTGAACGATAACAGTGTTATGAAAATAAAATAACTTTGTTGCAATAATAACGCCACTAGTTGTACACATAAAGAATGTCCGAAATATCATATTGTGAAGTACTACTACAACGACACTTCTCCTGCAGCTATAAACTCGGAAAAAACATACGCAGAGGAAAAATATTCAGTGAAATAATTAACTACGTGTCGAATAGAATTTACGATTTTTTTTTTGCAACCAGAAAAGTTTAATTGGATAAAATATATTTATATTATACATATTGAATGAGTGTATATTGTGAATGTGCATATAAATATAAGTGAATATCTTTTAAAGCATATATCCTAAATTGACCTAAATGTATATCTAAAAAATAAAATTTACAATATTTCTTTGAATTTACGATTGTCTGTTATATATTTGTAATGTTTACGTTGTATCTTAATCTTATTTATTCCACTATCTTTTTCAATGTTTTGTCACTTGGTTTTGTACTTATATGTATACATAAATATGTATATAGGTTTTGTTATGTATATTATATATACATGTATAACTATATATATATGTATGTATGTATGTATATATGTGTGTGTATACTTGTGTAACAAGGTTGTCGTGAAAGGCGATATAAATCCGCCGGGGTCCCAACATGTCACTGTTGACTGTTATATTATAGATGTAATAATTACGGAATACGGTTGTTTTGTTTTCCAAACAAAAAAAATACAATCATTTAATGGAAAAAAATGTACAAATGATTGGTGGTTTTTGGAGTTTGAGCGAAAAACAGCTTAAGATTTTAGGAATTCATCACATGAAATGGATTTCCACAGAGTAACACCTGAGTCTATACAATATATTGCATAGAAATTCTTTATCCCTTGACTGAAGATAAGCAGTTGGTGATTTTGTTTTTCTTTCACTCTTAAATCAGCACTAGTATGGAAGAATTATACATACACATAATTAAAAAAAATCCTTATTTTACTTCCCTAAACGACGTTAACATTTCACGGAAGATTTTACGAATCACAAACAAGAAGATTCTCGTTTGAGCAGTTCGGAGTACGATCTTTCCGTTACATAAATCCATTAAGCAGAGCTATATAAATATTTCATCAATTTTCCGGAGTGCGACGACGGCGCCAGCGCCGACACGGAGCGCTACCGACAACGAATTGTCGAGTGCGAGGGCGAGGCGCTGTTTGTCGATATCGGATGGCGTGACGCTCGCCTCTATTTTTTCGGTCATTTGCCGCGTTTCTTTGCAGAAGAAAAACAAATTGAATAGTTTGATATGCGTACGGAATATACATTATTGGAAGCTTTATTATTAAACGACATAAGGCTCGGAATTGCATGAGAGGTCCCATTTTTAAAGAAAAATAATTTTGAATTTGAATTGAGAACCTTCTTCTTTAAAATCGATAAAAATGAAGAAAGAAGTATTTAGATGGTTAGCACACGTTGAACGAATGACAGATGAACGACTGACGAAGAAAGTCTACAAAGCGAAAGTGAGTGGAAGATCTAGGCTGACTTATGACGATCAAATAGCCAAAGTATTAGCTGTTTTTATTCGGTCCAGGAGTACCTGAATTATAAATATTAAAATTGTATTTCTTTAAGATTTTAACTACTGCATGTAATATACGTATATACACGATGAAATCGAAAACATAGATTCTACACATTGTAGGTATTGAATTAATTACTACGAAAATGTTTACTATAAAAAAAATTGTTAAAATTAACATAAAGAATTAAACTTTCTCTTTATTTCGTCCTTTCGCAAACGCTTCGTTTCGCGTCGCTGAGTTAACGGGGCCAAGTGTGGGCGCAGACTCGCAGCTGAGTGCGCGACCGCGACCTCCAGTACACGATAAAAGTCCAGCACAGTTTTGAAACTTGTCATATTATAATATTAATATTTTCAAATTATTTTTTAAAACGTTCTTTCTAATTATATAAAATTTTTACATAAAACGTTCACAAAAATAAAAGAATCTCCCATTTCGTTGATGCCGATGAAGTCCATTACACACTATCGAACTACACATTTTATGTAAATTAAATATTTGAATTTGAATTTGATGGAAATCTCAAAAGCACAGATGTCTCGATGACAGCCTGTAAGGAAAATGATGGGATCGGAGGAGGAATAGAGGTACGTAAGGATCGCAATAGTCGAGTCTCCGTCTTCGTCTACTCCACTATTCTGTTGGTTTTTGAGTATGTAATAGAAATAAAAGTTATAAAACTATAACGCTAGTGCGTAGTCTGAGGCCATAAGCAAAGAAAATAAATATATATACGCCACCAATATTAAAAATTTTGTTCTGTATTACATTTTGGGTTCATGTTATATTGAACAATTTTTAAAATGGTCTTCTCAAGCTTTTGAATTTGATGACCGTCCGATAACATTTGTTTAGCCCTTAACTTTATGCCGTACTGGGTACAGTCGCCACAATTTATTGAATTTAAAAAAAAAAATGACCTAGCCCATACAACCCATGCATACAACGCGTAATTGGAACGTTTCCAATAATGTCATACGTTGAAATCAAATGAATTAATTTCTGTGAGGGATACCACCGCCTTACTAGCTGCCTAATCGCTGCCTAATCCTGACGCCAAACAGAAGTGTTTTTGTGTTCCGGTGTGGAAGGTAACATCCGCTGAAATTGCTGGCACGAGAGGCACCACGTCTTAGTTCTAAGGTTTACCATCGCATTTGCAACCCAAAATGCTTTCTGAGCCTTAATATGCCAGCTGTACTATTTATTATACGAGCAATTCGATTTCGATGAAATTTGCAATATTACTAAGTTACGAAGGCTAAAAATCCATCTAGATAGATTTTAATTGTAGGAAAATTCGTTTTTTCGCGTTTTCACACTTTTAAAGTTGCCTGTGAAATAGATTGGTAATTTCTCAAAGAGTTTACCTTCTAAATAGCACAGTCTTTCACGTCGAAGCGCACTGGTTCGAAAATGTGGTCAGAATTTTTTTTTTGATCCGAGTAAAATTTAGCCGCTCAGGTACTTATATTAAAATGTCCATGAGCCTCAGTCCTCATACTGTATACTCATACGGTAAACTGTATGCTCATTGGTCTTTGCAGTAGCATAAAAAAAGGTAGTTTCAATTCGAGTGGTAGAGCCATGCTGCATCGCAGCACGAATTGGGCCGGCTCGTCCGGTGAAATAACACCCTATCCTACCCTAGAATATCGTCGTGAAATAACAGCATATATTGCTGTTGTGTTTCATTCGGTAAGTGAGAGTGCCGGTGGCCTATCTCCTCCCTCCTCCTCTTTTTCCTCCTTTCCCTAAAAGCGTGATTCCCTGGACGTTGCGGGTGTCCATGGGAGGCGGTGATCGCTTTCCATCAAATGACTCGCTTGTTCGTTTATCCCCATCTTTCATAAAGAAAAAAAAGTTTTGCTAGCACAGGCAAAGTCACGAGCGAAGGTAAGTCTATTAAAAATCGTAACTAGAGCCCACCTCACATAAGTACAAATGCAAATAACGAATAATGTTACAATTTCCTGTCAATTAAACGTGTTTGAACAAGGATGCTACTCTGATTTTTGCTCCGTTACTCAAACAAACGAACCCTTGTGCCTGTAATAAGATACATTTGGAATATTTAATCTTGTTTGCTGCAGTTTTGTCGTCTCGGCATTAGTTAAACAAATGTTGTCGCCCATTTGTAGTGCGTATTAATCGTATTATTTACTAATTCTGTGGATTACGTACTTAATTCATTTGCGTAGAGTTTTGTGATGAATTGGATGTTTGAGATTTATTGGATTGAATTAATGAAGATCGATTAAATAAGAGGTCATCCATAAATTACTTTTAAGAATTTCATTATTTTTGAAGACGCCGATCCTTGTCACGCTACGTCACGTATTTTGACATTTTAAATTTGGTAATTATTAAATTAAAACAGCAGTTCTGAAATTATTAATGTACCTGCGACCCGCCCGGCTTCGCCCAATTGGGATGTTGAATGTTTGCAGAACATCGATTTCTTTTTATTGATATTTTCATACTAAAATACCATCCAGATTTCCGATTTCATCCGTGTATTTTCCAAAAAATTTCTTTCATACGAACCTTGTCCGTTCGAATTACGAATACAATAAAAAAAATATCAGCCAAATCGGTCGGACAACGGCATCAAAGTTAAAACACCTCTTTTTCTTCTTTCATAAAACCCATTGCCATCTAATCTACTACATCAGTGACTCTGTCATCTGTTCTAATGAAGATAAAGATGTGTGTATGTGGGTATCGCCCTCGTCTTTCCACTTTCCAGCTTCTCATCTACGTCAAGCTGATTGAAGCTGTTTTCTCGCATATAAACTGGAATATTACAAGCGAAATATGAGCTAATCTCACATAATTTTCAATGTTTTTTCGTAAATTGCTATTACCATCAGTTGGCGAATTTTTCAACCGCAGTAAGCGTAATTTTTCTTAAAAAAATTCGCCTCGCGTTATTTTATTTTTTAAATTTTTTACGTTACCGCAACCATCTCCTTATAACTCCATTTATCCGAACCACAAAGGCTTACTCTTTTTGATAATTTTAATAAATCATATTTTAGCGAATACAAATGATCTTAATTGGAATCAAATCATGAAGCATTCATTCCATTGCCCCATTATTTATACATTTAAGAACTGTTGGGTATATTACAGTTGGCTACATATTATTCACCAAATATTTACGTAGGGGTCCAGCTGCATGTCTCTAAAACATACCTAATTGTCTCCACAACGGATTCCGGCGCGTCCAAAAATAGTGCAAACAAATCAAAATCCCTTCAACTGCCACAGAGTAACAAATTGCTTACGGACTATTGAACGAACTGGAATAACGTTCGACTTTCAGTTTCAAGAGTTATAAGCGTGCGGTAGGCACGCGCTAGTCACTATCGATAATTAGTTAGACATGAGTGATGGCTCGAATAGTTTGACAGTGTTTATAGGGGTTAATAAGGGCAGCTGATGCCAAATGACGTCGACTCCGACTTGTTGCTTTCAAGTCATATTTCATTTATTAGTGATGCTCTCGCAATCATAATTCTTGGCAAACCGACACTGATCATATCGAAATTGTTGACAACTCTAAAAGCCAAACATGTTATTTGATAAATTACGTAGTACAATTATATTATAATCTTATAATGTTCGCTTCATAGCACAGTCGTATAACTCAATTTTTTTGTCTTTTGGAGCTGTCAAAGTCGCTAGGTTGGCATAATGAAATTCGCCCGCCCGCTTACTTCCCTATTTCGCCGCCGACGCCTATTGGTACTATTGATTCCATCGGCGGAGAAGTAAGAAGGCCGGGTGAATTCAATGCTGCCAACCTAGCGACTTTGACAGCTCCAAGTACACAGTTAAAAAATTTGATTGCATTACATTTTTTAATAGTAAAAAGTAACGTTTTTCGGATGTATGTATATCTTATTTTTTTTATTTTTAACTTTAATGTAAACAAACAAGAAACTAACCAAAGTTTCGCTAAATTTTCACCGTTCGCTGGTCCGACTTATTATAAAAACTATAAAAGAAACTGAAAAGATTTTTTTTTACTTTGGTTTTTGAAGCAACGAAAGCTTTGTCGTTTACGACTTTAAATAAAAGAAATATATATAAATTGAAACCAATAATACCCACCTAGTAACTAAAATGCGACTATCGATTATATATAATTGGGTCGATCGATTTATTTTTTGTCTCACTGTCTATTTTGTCTGCATTTATTGTCAAAAATTACATTTAAAATATAGTTACGAAGACATTTTTTTAATACCATATAACGTTTATTAATAACAAAAAAGTACATACATATTCTAACGTTAATATTGACAAACTTAGAACTACACATTATCTTAAATAATAGACTTCATCAAGTTGAGCTTAGAAAGCTGTCATTGCTTAGGGTGCCCAGCAGACTGGGACCCATAGTTTCCACTGTAAAGGGCGTAAATGTGAAACTGTCACAGAGAGTCGCATACTTACTCGGCTTCAAGTTGTCGGCACTGCTAGCCGCGGCACCTTCTGACTTTGAAGTCGCGGTACATGGGTAACAGCAAGTGCATCGACACTGGCATCCCACACCAGTGATCAAATCATCCGGTCTCTTAACTAAACGTCGCTGCGCGCAATACCAACGAGCTCTAACACTGCAGGAAGGCCAGCGGCGACAAAAGCCCGCCGAATGACGTTATTCGGGGTAGCATGTCGTAATATACGGCCCGCACTACATAAACAGAACAAACCGTGGGGACCTAGTACATTGACGAGTTCACTGAATAAATACATTACATACCGAAATATTGTATTTATCATACAGTTAATATCTGTCAAATTAATATATCACATTAACTTCTAACATTATTTCGACATTTTTCTTTACTTTATTAGTTGTCCACGAGACAAAGCACTTTTTCACAAAGCATGGTTTTATAGATACGTCAATTATCTTTCCTTTTCAATTATTAAAACAATAAATAAATTTAAATAAAATTGCCGAACTAAGCGACTGGTATGAAAAAGTCGATCAACCCTAGTAACAAAAATTTACAAACAATATCCGCCAATGAATTTAAGACTCACTCTTATTTGATCACTGTTATTGAAATTTTCAGACAGCGACAGCCATGCGATCATTGCGCGACAGGTGACTAATTGTAATAAGAAATTGATATCATGTATGACGATTGTGTGTCTATTGAGCCTTGACCATAAAATGCACTTTTCGCGGTAGATTTAGCGCCACTATCGCAGATATCGCGCGATGTTTGCTTGTCGCATGCTGACTGCAAGTAATAAGCGTGCCGGTGTATTTTTTCAGTTCTGCTAAATTCGCCGATGTGTTTTTTAACTTTCGCTAAATTTTCTGTGTATTTTTTGAGTTTCACTAAACCGATGTGTTTTTAACTCCCGCTAAATTTACCGGTATGTTTCGTTGGGTATTAATTCAATATAGCTTTAATTTTTTAAATTTTCTTTATGAATACATACATACATATCTTCACGCTGTACTTATCTCTAACGGAATATAAATAATTGTACTGTATCACACTTGCCTCACGTGTTAGATGTTTTTCAAATGACCTCCTCAAACTCTTGAATTTGATCCTTGTCATGAATTTGTTTTTAGTCTTTGCCTTGTCTTGCCTTGGCATAAGTTTTACTCAGACGCGATATTGAATTTTTCAAAAAATTATCTAGCATAAATCTAATACCACGCGCGTAATTGATAACAATGGTACCACATATACCTACGTTGAAATCCGTTCAATAGTCTCGTACGCTGCTAAAACCATAACCTACCTTTTACTTTGCCGTAATCGAGTAAAAAGTTCGAGTGAATATATGGTCATAATGTGTCCCGGTCGGTAGTCGATATTTGGTTAGCGGAGCTTTTGTCGGCGGCGCGTCGCCGTGTGTGGCCACTCAAGGGCCCTTCAGTAGCGGACACCGATCGTCGAGCGAGCGGAGAAATCACAAACTTGCGTCAAACTGTCTACACAAACAGTGGCTAATGAAAAGAGCTATAAATAATGATTTTACCCACATATACAATATAGTGCTCAGTCGAACCATTTCACTAAGTTCAGACGGACAATTGGAATGAAAAGTGTTCACATTGAAGTGCCGCTATAGACAAGTGGCAAATGCTTTGTACTTGTACAATTGCTGGCGTTGTTTGTTGCTCATCAAAAGTGACATTTGGCTACGTTTAATATGGCGATTTTCATACGACTACTTTTCTTTTGATTGAATATAAAGTTAATAACGTTTGACTATCAATTTAAAATTCGTTACACTAGATCACATTTACGACAATTGAGTCACTCGTCTAGGCATCCTGGGGGATTATTGACAAACGTCGGAAACTTTCCGTGCCGGAAAGGCCGATCGTCGAAAAGCATAAATTCAATCCGACGGCTTGGATTTGTGAATACGACTGTATATAATATGATATATATATATATAATATAAATATAATACGTTTTCGGATTTGTGAATCGCGTATAGACAAAATCATCGAAAAGTTTCCTGTCGGATACGGAAAGTTGAGTTTCCGACGTTTGTGAATAACCCCCTGGTCTGATGTTGGTTTCGTCAACAACCTTGCTGAAACTATTACTGAAAGTAAAACTACGTTTGTGAGTGCGATCGGCAAGCGGAAAGCTACATCATCTAATCCATACTTCTGTACTAATATTATAAATGTGAAAGTCTGCGTCTGTCTGTCTGTCTGTTAAGTTTTCACAGCTAAACCGCCAAACCGATTTCCCGATACCATAGAACGGACTTAGGCTACTTTATTTATCAAAAACTCCTAAGAGGGCGAAAAAGGGAATGAAATTTTGTATGGCAAATACTAAACGCTGAACAGATTATGAAGAAATTTGGTTCAGAGATAGACTATTTTTATCAAAGAGACTTAGGCTACTTTTATTAAAAATCTACCCCTAAAAGGGTGAAAAAGAAGATGAAACTTTGTATGGGAAACATAAACTGTTGAACCGATTATGATGAAATTTAATACAGAGATAGTATAGGCACTTAGTATTCGGAATATCTACTCTTTATGTCAAATGAGTGACAAAGACGGATAAACATCAGAGTGACTCCTCACGTGTTCCATTTTCCAATTTTGAAATGCAACACTAAAAATGTCTCACCTGCTTCATAAAAATTACGTATGTAATTATTTCATATCGGCAAAGAATAAAATTGGCAACATGTTAGCGTTACATCTGTAATGGAAAGTTGATTAGAGTGCGCGTACGCCGGACGTTGATTGGCTGCGCTTTCGTATTGCGGTCGTAAACAGCCCGCTCAAATCCGCCACAGGCGGTATTACACGATAACGCTAACAAGACCTGTAAGAATGTACTTCACACGTTGATTACTGAATTTTCACTCAGCCGACTAGCAATTTTCATGTCCGGAACTTTACATTAGGTTTTTTAACACAGATAGTAAGACCGTTCACTTTCCAATAGGAGTACAATTAAAAGCACTTTAAAATTGAAAAAAATAACAATAAAATTATTATTATCGCTATAACAAAAATAATGGACTACGATAAAATATAGGATGTATTTAAAAGCACTTTTTAATTAGTAAAAATAACAATGAAAGTGATTTGTATAGCTATAAAAATATAATCCACTACAATAAAATTACACATACAAGAAAAAATATAATAACGCCTTAAAATAATTCCAAGTTATAAAAAATAGAAATGACATAAAATAATAATTTGTGAAACCGCAATTCTAAATATTTTTTCCGATATATCTACTTACATCCTATGTTTTTCGACTTACATGTAGCATTTTAATAAAATTGCTACATACATATCTTCACGCTGTATCCCTAACGGGGTAGTCAGAGAGGACAGAGTGTCAAGCTTCGCTATCCTTACATACTTCTTTCGCTTCCTCAAATCTCATAATTCTCCTCACACATTTTCGCCTAGGTATGCGAGAGCTTTTGACATTTCCATCTGCTTACACTCTGGCTATTTGATCTTCATAAGTCAACCTTGGTGTTCTTTGGCTTCTTTTACCACTCACTTTCGCTCTGTATATTTTCTTCGTCAGTCTTTCATCACTAATTCTTTACATGTGCCCGAACCATCTAAGCATGAAAGCAGTAAATGATAAGTCTAGATATTCATGCGGGATTGAGACGGGTTGCGTGGGGTTTCGTCCTAAGGTTTTTTAAATATCCTGCAGAGGTCCTGCACTGTGGGTGAAGTTCTTCAGCATACCACACCTCTACGTCGCGTTGTTGTAGAAGTGTTATGTCCTGGGGGCCTAGACAAGTGGCTTCATTGTCGTAAACGCTAGTTAGATTAGAATAGAATGACAAATACCGTGTGATCTAACGCAACGAATTTTAAATTGATAGTCAAACGTTATTAACTTCATATTAAATTATACTAGAAGTAAAGTCGTATGAAAATCGCAGTATAAAACGTAGTCATGTGGTACTTTTGACGAGCCATAACGTCAGCAAACGTTTCATGTCCAGCCGCTCTTTATTAGATATAGAATGTTAACACTATTATGCCTTCCAATAATTAATTATTCTGTCTCTTTTGTTACTAAGCTACAAGCATATCAAAGAACAGAAAGAATACAATAAACGGCACAAATTATCATATTTACGGCGAGCTCAGACGGCGCGCGGTGGTTCGGGTGAAATTTTAACGAACCATTGAACTCTTTGTTGTCGGCGAGGCCGGGCCCGCTCAAACGAGAAAAGCAATATATTTTAAGCGATATTAAACATGTGAAGTCGCGCTCGAATTAATGAATGCGCTATATTCACCGAAAACACTAGTAACTGTCAACGAGGGAACGTCAAAGAGGGCTCGTAAATTAGCCGAGCAAAGAAAGATGTTTCCCGCCTCGATGTTTTGCGTCCCATTTTAACGTATTGATTTTTTGATAAAGCTCTCCTTTTTTAGAACCAATTAGCTGACACTCAAAGAAAGTGATACGATTTATCGTAAATATGTAGAGATGTCCCGAGTGCTTATCGATACGACGGGGTGATCATAATAATTAAAAAAAAAATTTTGTTACATAAAGAAGGCGTGAAGAACGATTGACAAAAAAACTGTAAAGCGAAGGTGATCGGTAGCAAAGCAAAGTAAAACCAATGCTGACTTATGAAAATCAAATAGACTGACTTATACTTGATAGAAATGTCAAAAGTACTCGCGTACCTCGGCGTAAATATGTGAGAAGATCGATGAAATTTGGGGAGGCAAAAGAAGTGTGTAATGACCGCATCGCTTGATGCTGTATTCCGTTTGTCTATCCTATTAGTTATATACAGTGTGAAGATATTATTTTTTTTGATATTTTTCAGTATACGATATCCTTCGTGACCTAGTAACCCCATTTAAAATTTTGACACTCCTTTCCGGTTCCTTAAGCAGTAAAAAAAATTATAAATCTTTTCATTTGCAAGACATGGATAAGCATTATTTAAAACTAGCTTTTGCCCGCGAATTCATTCGCGTGAAGTTCAAAGACACTTAGAATCTTTATAAATTAAAGTCTATGTGTTGTTCTGATGTACGAGCTATATTATTGAAAAGTTTAATTAAAATCCATTTAGCAGTTTTTGTGTGAAAGAGTATTAAACATACATACATCCATCCTCACAAACTTTCGCGTTTATAATATTAGTCGGAAGTAGGATTATTCCAAAAAGTCGATAGCATTAGCAGTTTCTGAAATAAATAGCTATGGCTGACACATGGACAAATAGATAGACAAATAGACAGACGAATAAACGTACAAATGAACAGAAAAATAGACAGAAAATAGATACACAAATAGGAAGATGAAGTCGCATTATAAGTGTTCCTTTAAAATCATTTTGTACGGAATTCTAATAGTTCGTCATTTCGAGGACATGCTGTTCCGATATTTCTCAACTAATTCATTGATCGATGTTCCCAAGGTACTGCGCAACATTCGCTGTATCTCATAAATAATTTCACGTGTTTCACACCGTATTAGTTTAATTTCAACAAATAACTTTCATGTCAGCGGTACGTCTACGTTCATTATTTGTTACGAATTCTAGAGAACTTATACATTTTTTAATAGTTACATTATTTTCATATCATCCGCTCAATTATCATCACATCAAAGCATATTCTTCAACATTTTATTTTGCGCGACTTATTTACATGATTGTTTGTATTTTTTATGGGAAAAAATTAGGACAAACGCTGGTAAATAATATTATTATAATTGTGAGACCTCGAGTTAAACACTAGACTTGTACTATCTATTATGGACACCAGACAACAAAGTGGGTTAACTCCCACAGTAACACCTAGAGTTTATAATATGGATCTGTCTGTCTGTGACAGGAAAGTCCTATAATAAGTTGACTTGGACGGGAATCCAATTTGGAACCCTTAGCTTGGAAAGCAGACGCATTACCACCGAGTCAGGGGCCTGTTGTAGTGTCGCTATGTATTTGAATTTAAATTTACTAATTATATTACTATACAACTCTATTATTTACTAATTCTATTGCTCCATTATACTACTCTGTCAAGAAAGTACCGGGAAAAGATCAATAATACACGAAATGTTAGTTATTCATCCAAATTTATTTTATCACCTTCAAAGTATGCTCCTTCAGAAACGATACACTTACGTCAACGAATAATCCAATCATCAAAACATTTTTTAAACGCTTTTTCCGGAATTGAGTTCAGTGCTCGCCGCGAATTCTCCTTTATGTCTTCTACCGAATGAAAACGAGTGCCACGAAGTGATAATTTGAGTTTAGGAAAAATAAAGAAGTCGGCTGTAGCCATATCTGGTGAATAAGGTGGTTGCTCGATGGTATTTGTTGAGTTTTTAGTCAAAAATTCGTTCACAATGATGGCCTTGTGCGAAGGCGCATTATCGTGGTGCAAAATCCAAGAATTTTCTTTCCACAAATCTGGCCTTTTTCGTCGAATTTACTCTCTTAAACGCCGCATAACGCCCAAATAATATTCTTTATTTACCGTTTGACCTTCCGGCAAGAATTCCGAGTGCATAACACCGCGATAGTTAAAGAAAACAGTCAACACGACTTTGACTTTTGATCGACTTTGGCGTGGTTTTTTCGGTTTCGGTACAGTTAGAAGGCGCCACTCCGAAGCTTGTTGACTAGTTTGCATGTCAAACTCGTAAACCCACGTCTCGTCACCAGTAACAATGCGTTTCATGAATGTTGGATCGGAATTGACTCGTTCTAGCATGTCCTCAGCGACACTTATGCGATTGAGTTTTTGGAGAAAATTCAGGTCTTTTGGGACTAGCCGAGCGGCAACATGTTTCATACCCAAGTGATTATTTAAAATGGTACGGATTGACTCGTGAGACACAGAAAGTTCGGCGGCTATCTCTCTCAAACTTAAAGGAGCATTTTCAGTCACTATTTCCTTCACTTTTGCGATGTTAACTTCAGTTGTAGACGTTGATGGCCTACCAGAGCGAGGCAAATTTACCATCACATCTCGACCGCTTTTGAACGCTTTGTACCACTCATAAGCACGTGTTTTTGATAAAGTCGATTCACCGTAAGCCTTCTGTAACATTTTCAGTGACTCCGAACACGAAATTCCATTGGCGATGCAAAATTTAAGACAAACTCTTGTACGATATTTTTGTCCATTATGAAATTCGCAATATACACTAGAATGATATAACTAAAAACAGCACTGTATTTAATCTAAATTACAGATGCAACTCAAACTCCGCGCCAAAATGGAAAACAGTTGTGCCAATCTAACAACAACAAAAAAAAACAAAAAATTGAATTTGGAACCATAGACAAATCATCCATTCCCGATACTTTCTTGACTGAATTTACATATATATGTATAATGGAGCAATAGAATTAGTAAATCTGACTACAACTCGCAATATTTAGAATTAACGGATGTATCTATAAATTTCCTACTTTTGATATAAATTACATCTACTTTGAAATTAATAGTCTTTGCAGTAAAAATATGGTAAACTTCAAAATTAACAGTTTTTACAATAAATTTTTGGTTACCACTTCAATCACTGAAACTTTAATGTGGTGTAATAGTGATAATAAATGCTTGGGAGGAAATTGTGAGGACAAACGCAGGTTTAGATTTTTTCAAAAAATTGCAAAATTTTAATTTTGCAATTTTTTTTGTAAAATTATGCGTCATGATCATGACGATATAATTATAACACAAGGCATTCGCTGTATGTATTCAAAATTCAAAGCGTCGCTTCACAAGATAACATTTTTAAAGATATAATTTTGTAATTTTTATATGAACGCTCTTTTTGGTTAGGTTAGTTTAGCTTAACGTAACCTTTGGTATTTCTACCACAACGAGCGAGCGAAGCGAGCGTGCCGCGGCAGCGGGCGACGAAGCACCAGATTGAAATTCGGTTTATAAGAACACTTATATAGTAACTTACACTTATACAAACTTTCGTAATTTTCTCCCCTTACCAGAATGTTAGTTAAGTACTTCTTTTCTCATCTCCCTACATCTCCTTAATCCTTTCTTACACAGGAAATATACTAGCGCTTCCCAAATACAGATGTAATGACAGGTTTTATACTATTTTTATTATTTTATTGCTATGTATCTACTTAGGTTTTTCTTAAATACACTTTAAACCGGAGCGGGTAAAGTGGCCTTGAGAATTCGAACCACTTCAGAAAGCTCACCATAAACAACCAAGAAAAGCACAATATCCTTTAATCTATAGATTTCTTATCGTTCATAGCACGATCTAATATTTTAAATGATTGATTATTATTTTTATTATTTTTTATAAACATGTTTTAAAGCTGATATATTTTTAAGGAAGGAGTAACATTTAATTGTATGACATATTTTTATATAGGATTTAATAGCAATTTTGTCCACATTTTCACTAAAGTAAGCTGTTAAAGTTTGTACCTAATATGTATGCATACAAGGCATACAATGGACTGTAGTCTTCATTTATTTTTGTAATTCTTTTTTTTTATTCATTTTATTGGCTTGTTTCTCCATTGCCTGTTCTGTGTGCTGTGCTCGGTATAAACTATATATTTATCTATCTGTTACGAAAGACCATTTTTTTAATGTCTAAGCAAACTATCGTCTATTACTGGCCAGAGACGCTCGAATTTGAGGGCAGCATGTGTGAAGCACGGGAGGGTCCATCGTCAAATAATGAAAAAAAAAAGAAATATTACTCGCTCGTTGCTAGTGATTATTTTAAAGACATTGACGTACTCACCCTGCCGTCCTTATACATCTTTGAAATTATTATGTATACGAGGAAAAATATAGATCGATTTATCGCGATAAATTGGTTGTTCCAAAATTAAAATTACATAAGTAAAATGTTTCATTTTTGGGTAACTGCATTCGTTTTCATAATAAAGTTCCTCAAGAAGTCACTCAATTAACAGAAAATAGATTTAAAATAGTTATAAAACGTACATTGATTAGACGATCATACTATAAAATAATCGATTTCGTTGAAGATAAAACAATAGTCTGGAAATTATCTTATCTGCACATGCGTTTACTGGCTCTCTGAATATTGTATTTTAATAAAACTTTCGTAAAATGATGTTGAAAAAATGATACCTGGCTGAGTTTCTTGTCGGTTCTTCTCAGTATCCAGGTCTTCTTTTCTCTTCTCTTTGAACCGAACTAAAGTAGATTTGACGTTCAAAAATGACATGTAATTGGGTTTACTTGAATAAATTGATTTGACTTTGACTTTTGAAGTGCAAAACTTGAGAACGGCTAGCGTAGTATGTCCATGGGCTGGACCGATTTGGCAATTTCTTTTTACTTGTTCGTAATAGTAGAGTAAGAATTTTATGAAAAGGTTGCTATTTGAAAAATTCAGGAAAACAAAGTATTTTCTTCTATGGCATTTTTGTATGAACTCAGGACCACAACTCATGAAAAATAATCTAATAGTTATTGAATCACAGAAAAACATAACATAACATAACATAACTTCACGCTGTACCCCAACGGGGTAGTCAGAGAGGACGGAGCGCCAGGAGTCGCGGTCCTTACACACCTCTTTCGCTTCCTCAAATCTCATCATTCTCCTCACACATTTTCGCCTAGGTATGCGGGTGCTTTTGACATTTCCGTCTGCTAACACTCTGGCTATTTGATCTTCATAAGTCAGCCTTGGTCTTCCTTGGCTTCTTTTACCACTCACTTTCGCTCTGTATATTTTCTTCGTCAGTCTTTCATCACTCATTCTTTCCATGTGCCCGAACCATCTAAGCATTCCTTTCTTCATTTTTACAATAACACTGTTGTGCAACCCTGTTATACTGCGTATCTCATCATTGCTTATCCTGTCAGCAAGCGTGACACCGCACAAATTTTGAGAGACCGCATCTCCACAACATTTAACATACTTTCACTCGATTTTGGGCATATCCAGGCCTCACTACCGTACAACAAAGTTGGCACCAACACCGCATTGTGGATGGCCACAGAAAAACGTGGTTGGATATAGCTGTTATCATTAAATGTCTCTTAATTACTAGGCGGAATTATCATTATATAAAGGTATACTAAATTGCACTAGACTGCTTCAAGCTGACAGCACAGGCGGCGGTTATAATTCAACTACCTCTGACTACCTCCATTCGACCATTGTACAAGACCACTTAGCGGTTATTAGACACTACAAACACTAAAATTAGACTCATCTACAGCCTCATCAAAACGTACGCAACTTTTATCGCCACTCTCATTATTGGAATATTACAAAATTATCACAGATCGCTAAATAATGTGACTGAAATTGTTTCAAAAATAACAGTAGTAAATATTTACTGGTTTTCAGCAAACAATACGAACTGCTTAGGTCTGGAAAACCTTCTCGGCGTCGATTTTTCCTCACTTATACAGCCTGAGCACTTTCTAAACAAAAGCGAATAGGCATCTTCTTGGCAAGAGTGATTAATGTTGGGTCTCGCCTTTGCTCTCCATCAGGCAAGACAGGACCAAACGCACGTTTATTTAAGTTAAAGAAAAACAACCTCATTGACCTGGCCAAGAATCAAATCAAGAACAGCTGTAGCAGCACAGATTAGTTACTAGCAGTACGTTTAAAAAAAAACATAAAAGTACAACAAAACTAGTAATTCAAACTACAACTTATTATATTCAAAAATATTTTTATGTAATTTCTATGTACGTATGTAATTTAAAATTATTATCCCGACAATATATTACTTCCTTTTATTCATTAACTACAGCTTGCAAATTAATAATTTTCACAGAAAGTACAAACTATGCGCCGATGTCAAAATCAGGATAACAGCAGAAATTACATTGAAAAAAAATTCGATAGAATTATTATAATATTGTAAAGTAAAATTTTTATATTTGATTACATTTTAAATTATTTACATTGAAAAAAAACTAGATAGAATTATTATTATTATTATTATTATTGTATTGCAAAGTAAAATGTTGATAGTTAATTATTATTTAATTTAAGCTGGCAGCTTCATCCACTAACGAATTTAGTTTGGATATTCAAACAGGTAATACTGCCAGTCTGCTGGGCACCCTAAGCAATGTCAGCTTTCTAAGTGGCAACTTTGAGGAAATCTATTATTTAAGATAATGTTTACTTTTAAGCTTGTAAATATTGACGTTAAGATATATACGTACTGATTTATGTCAATAAAATAATTAATCTGTAACGTTAATATAATTCTTTAACTGATCAATTTATTACTGAAGCATTAACATTTCGTTGTAAGAAATTATAATTTTCGCCAATTTTAAAGCTTATATTTTACTCTCATTATTTCTTCGTACCGACAGCAGTTTTTCGAAAAAATATTAAACGTTTCTGAAACATTGTATCCCTCTCAATAACGACAATTGTCGGCGAAACTGAAACTCTTTGATGTGCTACCAACAACGGGTGACACAAATGAAGTATGGTGTTTTTCTGTGAATTCACAAAAACGTCTCCCACACGTGCGCCTGCGCAGCGAACGAACAATATTTTGCGAATCATTTGTGTATATATTTATATTATACATATTTCGTGGTTGGTAGAATACAAATTTTTCCATATTAATTTTGATAGCATTTTTTATTCCATTAGAGCTTGATTTTTAAATCGGGCAATTACTTCTATACTAATATCACAAACAGAAAAAAATTGATTGTTTGTATGTAATGGATGAACTCAAAAACTACTCAACCAATTTCAAAAATTCTTTCACCTATAGAAAGCTACATTATCAGCAAGTAACATGGACAGTATTTTTTTTTTAAAAAGTCTACCCGTGCGAAGCTGGCGTGGGTCGCTAGTATATAATATATTTGGAAGATTCTTTACATTTTGAATTGTATAACGCATTTTTCATCTACGTCCATAGTAATTTTGACATTTCCTTTTAACCTCTTAAGGATTGACGTACATTCTTTGACGTATTATATCCCTAAGGAGGTGGTCAGAGAAAATGGAGAGCCAATTTGCTTCCTCGAATCTCATCATTCTCGAACAATTTCGTCTAGATTTTAGTTTTTGACATTTTCGTCAGCTAAAATACTATTTGATCTTCATCAGCCTTAAATTTCCTTAGCTTCTGCTACTTTTTCTTCAATCTGTCATCACTCGTTCTTTCTATGCGCCCTAATCATCCATGTTTTTTTTATTTTTTACAGTAACCCTGTCATCCAACCATGTCATACTGCGTATCTCTTTATTGCTTATTTTGTCCGTGGGTGACATTCACACATATTTCTAAGAGAAAACGCATTTCTACTACATTTCCACTGTGCGTTTTAATAATTACCAAAATAAATCATTTATGGTAAAAGCACGCACACTATGCGTTTACTAAACTTACAATTGACTTAACTATTAACCTGACCTAAACAGTGACCGTTCGCGGATTTTCAGTGTCTGGCTACCTCCATTCGATTACGCCGTTGGGCGGTTATTTGACAAGTTCTTCACAGACTAAATTCTGACTCATATACAGCTCGGATCAAGAAACAGAATGAACGGAGTCATAATAAGTTGCCAGTTTTCATGAAGATAAAAATGTCTTGTTCAGCTGTGTATTGTTGTATAGTGTTGTACCTTCTCTAGTCACGCAATTTAGCAAAAATCTAGAAACTCGGTCAAATAGCTGAAGGGCGCGCTCTTAGAGCGAATGCTCCGTCCACTATGGTACTCGGTCCGAGATATAAGTACAGCCTCACTAATACTTACATAACTTATTTTATCGCCACTCTTCTCATTACAATGTTACAAAATTGTCACAGACTAACGCCCGGCTTCGCACGGGTAGAATTTTTTTTACTCGCTGATAGCTGTAGCGTGATGTAGCTAGCTTTCTTTAGGTAAAAGAATTATTGAAATCGGATGAGTAAAATCTGAGTTCATCCATTACATACAAACAAATAAAGGTTACTGCTTTATTCATAATGTTAGTATAGATGGCTAATTGATGTGACTGCAATACTTGCGAAGTTTATAACAGGTAACATTATTAATTCATTATTTTGAATAAGAGTGCCCAATGGGTCTGTTCTATGTTCCCCGCGATGACAGTGCAGTCACAAATCAGCCCACATGTGTTCAAGCGTACCCAACCACGCCTCTTGCGTGTCCTGTCGGCTACTGAAGTGAGCCGACCACGACCACGAGTTTTAATTAATCTGTGTATGTTTATACTAACTAATGCTATGAACTTGTCTCCTTAGATTTTTAAGTCCTTACCCGAGGCTCAAGCTGTGTCTATTTTTTTTAATTTAATATAAGGAGCCATGCAGGTCCCACCAGACCTGTATTAGTACTATATGCGACCAAAATTGATCTATTATGATCATCACTACGTTAAGCTGTATCCATACCTTCGATTATACATACAAACATATCTTCACGCTGTATTCCTAACGGGATAGTCAGAAAAGACGGAGCGCCAAGCTTCGCGGTCTTTACATACTTCTTTCATTTCCTCAAATCTCATCATTCTCCTCATACATTCTCGCCTAGGTATGCGAGTGCTTTTGACATTTCCGTCTGCTAACACTGGCTATTTGATCTTCATAAGTCAGCCTTGGTCTTCCTTGGCTTCTTTTACTACTCACTTTCGCTATGTACATTTTTTTCGTCAGTCTTTCATCACTTATTCTTTCTACGTGCCCAAATCATCTAAGCATTCCTTTCTTCATTTTTACAATAACGCTGTCGTGTAAACCTGTCATACTGCGTATCTTGTCGTTGCTTATTCTATCTGCAAGGATGATACTGCACATATTTCTAAGAGATCGCTTTTCTACTGCATTTATCACACGATTTCGGGCATATCCAGGCCTCACTACGGACAAAACGGACTCCTCGGATACACAATTTCATTGGCTTGTTGTAGACATTTTCCATGTGCCAAAATCTCACATTTGTCTATACCGCTTCCCTTTCAAACACCAGAACCTTAGTATTAGATTATAAATAATCAAAGATCCATACCTAATTTCATCAACATCGATTTAGCAGTATAGCCCTAAAATCGTAACACAGACAAAAACGCTTAGAACTTGATGATTAATTTTATTAATTTAATTTATTAATAATTATATATAAATATACTTACACATACATAGATATCTTCACGCTGTATCCCCAACAGGATAGAGAGGACGCAGCGCCAAGCATCGCGGTCCTTACATACTTCTTGCGCCTCCTCGAATCTCATCATTCTCCTCACACGTTTTCACCTAGGTAAACGAGTGCTTTTAACATTATTTCCGTCAGCTAACACTCTGGCTATTGGAGCTCCATAAGTCAGTCTTGGTCGTAATATCAATATGTTATAGGTATATGTATATTTGTATTACATATCCATTTATTTAACAATTTATTTATCTTACCTTATACTTCTTTATATTCCTTCTTTCTTATTCATTTTATATAAATGTTACAAGACGGCACCTTGAAATAAATCAACGCCTTGCTCCTTACAGCTGAGGCATTATGCTGAGTCCATAGCCTTTTTCTTTAGTAATTTTTTTTTCATAATCTCAGACAAAGTCAGAGGACAAAGCTAGTGTTAAATGAAAGTAATTAAGCAGCTGTACCTATCTGTTCAGTGTGTCCACGTCGTTATTTTGTACTGTTCAATCTGTCGACAATAAAACGACATCACTCGCCCATTTTGTACGGCAGCGACCAATTTGCACGTCGGTGATGAACGAGCGAGGAACGGCGTCACATATCGGTAACATTGATGTTTTGTTCATATGTCTTGTCGGGGATGGCGTTTGTTATTTATAAACAGTTTAGCTCATGACTTTGCTTTAAATTCATGTGTTGTGGTGTCAATATAATCGCAACATTAGTATGTTCTATTATATCTGTGACTGGTCTTCTATCTGTAGTGAGATGTGGCGAAACTAAAATGTGGTGTGATGATTAATACTCAATTTAATTAATAATAAACTTTATAAATATATTCTTTACGTTCCTCCCCAACACTGCGCATATTGAACTCTGCAGCAGGCAACCTCAACATCATGCTATGCATTTTATTTGGCGACTGTACATTACATTCACAATATTTCACGATGCATCCCTTACGGGATAGAAAGTACGCAAGTGTTGCGGTCTTTACATACTTATAAACTTTTAAACTTTCGCGTTGCATTAAAAAATATCTAAAACGGGAAATTTACCGCGATTACCTTTTAATTCTGGCTTGAAGTTTCCACCGAGTTGCATCGGCCGTGGTCTCAAGCAAACTGAGCAAACGTCGAGCCAGAATAAAAAGGTAATCGCGTTAAATTTCTCGTTTTAGATACTTTACATACTTATTACGTGTCCACACACACACACACACACACATACACTCCTTCACACACTATCGATGATGCATGGCTTGAGTTTTGGCATCTCCGTTAGTCTCTGGGTACTCGCAGACATTTAGATTTATTTATCTCGTTTGTTTCACCAACAGACAAACACGCACACTGCTTATATAAATTGGAATGCAACATTAAAGGAATAACACCAGGGTTGAGTTCAAAATGTGCTATGACAGTAAAAGTTATCTAAAATGTGTTCAAATAAATTTAAAAAAGTTTTAAAATCATTTACTTTCATAGTGATATTTCGATGAATTTTTACTTTCGGATAAACATTTTTTATAATTTTTATATGAACGCAAAACTGTTATAAATACTTGTTTCATTATTACAGTAGTACACATCCTATATGGCTTACTCGTATACCTGTGCAGTAGACACAATTATTTGGCGCCTTGCGAGCTGACGACGCGTCTTTCATTCGGACGTCAGACGTCATTACGACTCCACATGGCTTTTTTGAAGTTACACTTAATTGTAAATCAAGCTTACGTTCATAACACTCATTATGTCCTCATTAAAAAGAGAATCTTTTAAAAAGACAATCGAGGGAAATTGAATGAAGTATGTTTAAATAATTTCTCGTTTTGTGTTTTTGTCTTCACGTAAATGTCGTATATTAAAATAAGCATTTGTTTTAATTTGAACTTGAAATTATACAAGCCTTTATTTACAGAGCGTTACTGATTAGATAGCTATAATTTCAAATCATAATTTGATGTCTTTGTCATTGTCGTCTACTAATGACACAGGCCTAAAAGGTTGTACCAATTGTTCGCACTAATGGTCTTTTAAACGAGTAATTACTACGAAATATATCAAAAATTATTTAAAAGAAAAACGGCATTCAAATGGTATATGTACCATTTCCCTTGCATATTTGATACCTTGCAACATATAGCTTGTACCTTTTTTAAAAAGCAACCACATTGAAACTTGAAATATTTTAACAAGGTAACATTTTATGTTTTTTGAGTTGGTTATCGAGGTGTGGGCCACGGTGTCGAGATCAAAGAGTGTCGGGTGTCATTCTCCCCGACATTAGCCTGTGACGTCATCACACACGTGGCTGAAATATGAAGAATTACGATTCTTATCTGGTACAAGATAAAGGATATATGAAAAAGTCGTGATAAATCAGTTATTCCCAAATTACAGACATCAAAGAATTCTTTGGTGAATAAAATCGTCCGTTATTATAATAATAATATACAGCAATTATCTCTCACAACAACAAAGAAAAATTTGTATAAATATGTATATGTGTCTATTTAACCGGGCATCTGGTCTTCAATTAGGTGAGCTTTCACAAGATAAAGATTTTATGAAAAAGAGGCGTGACCGTGACAATATAAAAAAAAACCCCTTCAAAAAAAACACCGAAAAGTACAAAATAACTATCCTTTACTAATCAAAACTCAAGTACAATAAAAATAACTTTATGGGTACGATACACATACCTATATATTTAAATTTGTTAGTTACTGAAGTCGGTGCCTAGTCTACCAAATTAATAAATTTTCGGTTGTTGCACATTGATTTGGCACCAACTTCAATAAATACATTTTCAAATTTAATTATAATGTATATCGTATGTATAAAGTTAATTTTATTGTACTTGATTAGTAAAGGATAGTTATTTTGTACTTTTCGGTGTTTTTTTTGAAGGGGTTTTTTTTTATATTGTTTGTACTATATTTTTTCATAGCTTATTCCGAAAAATACTGTAATCAGCCGAATAAATGTTGGCAATTCTAGCGAGAACCCCAGAGTGAATAAATATATGCATACGCAGACGCCGGCGGTATGGGCGGCGGCGGCGGCGTGTCGGGCGGCGCGGGCGCGCAGCAGTACGGCGAGGTCAACCAGCTGGGCGGAGTGTTCGTCAACGGCCGCCCGCTGCCCAACGCCGTGCGCCTGCGCATCGTGGAGCTGGCCCAGCTGGGGATAAGGTACGTCTGCGGACCGACTGCTTATTGATAACAGTTCCAGAGAAAAAGAAAACCAGCAGGCCTAGACAAGTAGGTAGCTCTCAATTGCCGTAAACGCTAGTAGAATAGAATGACAAATGTATGTGATTGACATTAGCAGATGAAATACCACGTGATCTAGCGTAACGAATTTGAAATTTGTGGACAAATGTTATTGACTTTCTATTCAATCAAACGAGACGTAAAATTGTGTTAAGAACTGCGATATAAAGCATAGCCGAGTGGCACTTTTGACAAGCAATAATGCCAGCAAACGTTTCGATTGTTCAACTTGTTCAGAGAATGGGGAAACCCGCGGGGTTATTACCTAAAAAATTGCAGATAGCGACAGCCACGCGATCACTACGCGACCGGTGATTAATTGTAATAAAAAACTGATATCATATATGACGATTGCGTATCTATTATCCTATGACCGTAAAATGCACTTTTCGCGGTATATTTAGCGCCACAATACAAATTACATTACACAATTTCTCGTTTTGACAGCAGATATCGCGCGATATTGGCTGTCGCATGCTGTCTGCAAGTTACGTAATAAGCGTGCTACTTGTACTTGACGCTACGTATGAAGATACGCTTTCACGCGTAAATTCTAGCTGCTAGTATAGCTGGAATGTTTTATGGGATAATGTTTAAAATGTTCACGTAGATATTTTAATACCTAATCTATTTGATGCATTTTATTTAGTAAGTCTAAACGCCTAAAGGATCGTCAGGCATCAACAAAATAATAAATCAAATTCACTTGTAATTTATTAATAAAACTATTCCACACCGAGGCGCGAAGCTTACTAATTACAATACGTAACTATATACGTAACTATATCATGTCGCTTACGCCTCTATACACTAAATGTATTAGATAGATTATAGGACTTTTTGGCGGGAACGGTAGAAGTGAGACTTTCTATTTTTTACACTTTTGGGAGTTTTAAAGTGCAAAAGTGGTAGTATATTGTGTTTTAAAGTTCTGTGTAAGTGAAAAGAATGGAGTAGGTCTAAATAAACATGTGTAGTTAAAGTTCTCGCGCTCTTCCAAGAAGTCTCATAAAACTTCAGTAAAGTCTACTATCACTTTACTGGAGGAGTTTTACGATAATGATTCTTCTAGATTCTATTTATTAATACAATACTTGACATTGGCAAATGCGTCATGTGCGCTATGCCATGAAGAAAGAAAAAAAAAATTATAATCTTCTGATTTTTTCCTTGGTCATATTCAATTCAGACCATGTGACATCAGTCGGCAGCTGCGCGTATCACACGGATGCGTGTCTAAGATCCTGGCGCGATACCACGAGACTGGCTCCATATTACCCGGAGCCATTGGCGGATCCAAGCCTCGCGTCACCACACCGAAGGTAATATTCGTCAGAAATGACAACTCAATGATTTAGTGGTTATTAAATTGCCACGACTATCACATATGACGACAATATCTGACAGTATATTAAACTTACTTTAAATACCTTTTTATTTTATTTTAAAGAACTCTTTTACAAACACTTTTTTGCTTTAAAGAACTCTCGACACAGAATTACTAAGCACGTCCTCAATAAACAATAAATCATTAAATTCTTCTATTTTATCTGCCTTCGGGAAGACCCATACTTAAACAGTAAAGTTAGTTAGCTTATTAATAAATGCTTAGGTTACTGCTGTAATAATAAAATTAAGTATAAGAAATGTTAGCCCTCCTCGACACATTTATTACCTTGCTAAATCTACTGTTAAAGTATGAATGTAATAAGTTTAGTAATGCTACTGCTATATTTTAACTTCTTCTATTCATTTTATCTTCATACTTCGGAACCCTAAAATCGATGAAAGTTCGATCTTCGGTGAAACTTTTGTTATGCTCGGGGAAAAGTTATAGTGTCGGCTCACCTTCCGTTTCAGCAGCAAACCTGCCGAAACTATTAACTAAATCGATACACGTTCGTGAGTTTCCACCACGTTTCCGCTCTGCCTTCAGTGGCAATAGGAAATAGCATAGGTGGCATAGTGAAAAGTCAACCCACCTTATACCATGTACAATAGAAAGTATCTTTTAGAGCAACGAACCTATTAATTTATAAAATAATCGCCTCTATGAACACAAACACAAACTTAAAAATGTACAACAGAATTACTTCAAACGGAAGCTTCGTATTGCACAGATACTAGTTTCCGTCGAACACTACTCTACAAGTAACACTAATTGTTGCTAATTCTCAGATTAATTTTAATTCCGACGTAAATGAAAGTATTAAAATATTAACCGAATACATATTAACCGAATGTGCTTGTAAAAAATTGAACCAATATTTTATTTTGTGCAGGTGGTATCATATATAAAACAATTGAAAGCAAAAGACCCTGGGATATTTGCATGGGAAATACGAGATAGACTACTAGCGGATGGAGTATGCGACAAGTACAATGTACCTTCAGTATCGAGTATAAGTCGTATTCTACGGAACAAGCTGGGCGGTGGCGCGTTGTACCCAGTGCCACCTCTGTACCCTGTACCGCCGCAACGATGCTGGCCACTGCATCAGCCTTACGACTACTACGTTTACTTACAGGTAATTTCGTCATTCAATTACTTGGGCTGTTGATGCAGAGATTATTACCTTTCCAAACTAACAAGTCTCCTAACGAAGGCTAATTGCGTAACTCGTTTACCTAATATAAATATCAATTTGATTCATGTATGTCAAGATACACTTTTACAACGGGAGTGCTAGAATAAATGAACTTTTATCTTTATTGCTATATTATGCTATATAAAATATAATAACTATATTATGTTATAAGACATGTTATTAGGGAGGTAGGCAGGTCTCATAAAATATTTCGTGACAACCTTAATACAAGCTAGTGCACGATTTGGAATTAGAAACTGTATTATTATTGTAGATTTGCTATTATTGTTAGTTATGGTTAAAATGTTTTGAAATTATTTGGAAATACTCTTTTATTATACATACATAAGATAATAATAGGTACCTAATATTATTTTAGAAACTTAATAAAATAGGACCAAAGTATGTTCCTTGTTGAATTCTTAAAATAATTAACAATTTTTCAGTAATTAATTACAATTCATCATGAAAACGTTGCTAAGTTACGAGTAAATATTCCTATCTTTATTCTACGAGTTTAAATTATAATGTAATTTTACATTATTTGAAGTGAAAAGTTACATGATTTTTCATCAAACGCATCGTAGACAATGTTATAATGCTTCACATAATTTATAGATTTCTTTCATTACTTCCTTTTTTATGGCTTCCATTATCCATTTTCACCAAATATGTTTTAGTTTTCAACAAAATGACAGTTATTTAATAATTGCAACTAAACAAGTTTAAATTTTCACTTTTGTTTGTTAAAAAATATTGAGAAAAGGATTGATGAATAATCACATATCTATTTACTATATGTGAAATAAAATCATTACAATTTGACGTATTTTATCAAATTTAGATAAGTTTAGATGCCATTTTTTTTCTTTCTTCATGACATGACGCATAGATTAGCGCATTTGCCAATGTCACGTATTAATAAGTAAAATCGACATGAAGCATGTTCGAAGTATAAATTCGTTTTTTCTTCATATCGTAAAACTCCTCCAATAAGGTAGTAATAGTAGACTTTACTGAAGTTTAAATGACTTCTTGGAAGAGCGCGAAAACTTCAGCTACACATGTTTATTACTACTCCATTATTTTCGCTTATACAGAACTTTAAAACACAATATACTATCACTTTTGTACTTTAAAACTCCCAAAAATGTAAAAATAGAAAACCTAAATAAAATGACAACCTCGCTTCTCCCGTTCCCGTCAAAAACTCTTAGATAACATTCGTTAATAAAAATAAATTGACCAGGGTCGACAGCACACAGCCGGTCAGCCGCACAGCCTGCCGCATCCTCATCAGCAACCTCCGCCCACGCATCACGCGCATGCGCTATGACGCCATCACTTCACCGACCACGACCGGTGATCCAGTGATTAAAGTGGTTGGACTACAGTAGATATACGTGTGTTGAAGGGACGCAATATACTTTAAACTGTATGCTGCCGTGTATGTTACCAGAACAGAGGATACTTGTGCATTATTATCTCGTGCCATTAATTTTAATGACACTAGAGTTTATGTAGGTAAGTGATTGTAGACTGCGAATCTCAAAGTAATTGTCTTAAAGTGAATGATCATCGGATTATTGCAAGGAGTCATTGATCATTTGCAAAAAACTTTGAATTTGATATAAAAAATTAGGAAGTACTCGGATGTTAGATTATACAGAAAGATACGACGAACGAATATTATTCGCACATTATTTCGATGTCTGTGACCAGTGAAAGATATAGGAATGGTGAAATAGAGCAAGACAAAGAGTCAAATGAAATTTTATTTCCTTAAAATTATAAATAAACGGGTCTATATCGTAATTACTCTGACGTTATAACTTTTTTAATCCTTATGTTTCAATCGAATTGCACTGGCCCTCATCACGGGCAGACTGATGAGCCCATGATCAGTGAAATCTGATCGAAACGGGAAAAAAAGTATTTATAAATACAGTTATTTCTAATTATTATTACAGGATGTGTACAAGTCGCGAAAACTTAAAAATATTAAAATATCATTATCAATTCCGATGGTCAAGAACGCGTCGCATCTTGTCCTCCATATATGAGGTCTAAGTGTAAAACGCCCGTTCGTAAAATCTTCCTTTTTATTTAATATCAATAAGAAGTACCTATTCATAGATAAGAAAGGTTTCAGTAGAAAAAGATTTGGAAATTTCTAAAGTATTTCTAAATTAATGTTTATTGTTCTTAAGATGTATTCGAAACAGAACGATGACTTCTTGCAGTAATACCACAGATTAAGTAATTAGAAATGTTCAAGGCGACGCATTGGAATTTTTGACGCTAGGGATCTCAATTTTTCTAAGTGACTACAAAACGTCGGATAGTGATATTTTGTATCCTGATTTTTCATTTCATTGACTTCATTTTGCAGTTGCGATACACTGTTGGTTAACTTTTGTAACATAAAAAAAAATATTAAAGAAACCTCTTTTAAAACAGAGATTTAATTTTTCAGAGCAACGGGACCGATTTAAATTTCTAAATTTTCTGTATAGTTAACTTTAAACATATTCCTCAAAATGACAGTTGTATTTTGTAAAATTAGCTATAGTTTTTAAATTAACGAAAAAAACTATTTTTTCTTATTTTTCGTAAACCGCGCTAGGCGCACACGTTTGCGTAGAACAGGTCTATTTTAGATTAAATTATTGTTTATCAATGCGTCGCCTTTTTAAGAATAGCCTCAATTTTAACATTTGCGACATTTTAGATGATTTTATCACATTTTTATACTTTGGTGCTCTACATCTCTAACTACTTTACTAAAGACATTGTAAAGTCTGCATATTTCTGTGAAACAAATAGTTGTACGTTATCTAAAGTATTTATATATATAATACTTTAATGTGTAAGATAATAGTGTTAAGGATAGATCTACTTTGTAAATGAGTATAATAAGTAGTGAACGATGTAGCTCTTGAAAGATTTATGTTATTATTCCGAGTGTTTAAGGTTGGTGCAATTTGTAAATATAACTTTAATTATTTATCGTAGGTTTACTTAATTTCTATTCGTTCTATTGTTGGAATATCGGTAAAATTATTATTTTCTCATTTCATGTCATATTTTTATGAAATTGTAATTATTTTGAATTTATAACTTATATATATAGTCTCATGATCTATATTTTTAAGTAGCTTTTCATTGTATGTAAAAATATTTATATTCATCGGGTATCTCTTAGATTTGTCGCATTATCTTCAAATATAAAATAAATATGTTTGTTCTGATCATGTTTTATTGTTTCAATATTTAACAAATGAATATTTACATTTGTTTTTTGCGAAATTTTATAAATTTCTTTATCACATTTATTTATTTTCCTTTTAACCACATTTTAATAATATTAGGAATTTTAGACTTCTGATCTTTATTGCTTTGTCTTGGTAATTATTATGTCATTCATCCATTCTGTAAATATGCATGAGAAGTAATTGAAACACAGACTCAATGAAGTGATCGTTGTATTGTTCCAAGCGAGCGCCGGCACAGCGCAGCGGGCTGCGCCTGCGCCGATTCAATCGACTTTACAACCGAAAACAATAAACGGATATTGCGTCCGTGCACAATGGCCTCTGCACACGAAACGACAATTAAATCCTCGCTTTAATACTACATAATCCGAAATTTTACTGTATTAATAACAAATTTTATGATCGTTGGTCGATAGCGATGAAAAACGCGGCAGCAAAAAATAAAACGGCCGCAGTTAAACTGATATCCGACGCCGTCGTCTGCGCCCGCGCTGCGACGTAATTAAAAATGAAAGAAAAGCGCGCAGCGGCTGCTTTGTGGCGGCGTATTGGAAATGACCCAATGGCTTAAACAAATAGTAGCATGAAATGGAGAGACTGCGTTTCACCGCAGAAATAAGTGTTGATGTAACTCACTATGCATGCATATCTTTATGTCGAGTGAGAACGCATGCTTTAGGAATGATGAGGTTTGAATATTTGGAAGAAGTAAGCAAGAAACTTTGATTAAATAAAAGCTGGTGAATTGCGAGGCGGACTCGCATGGAATACTATAAAGTAATAATTCATCGCATTACTAACCTAATATATGTATATGCATACATATCTTCACGCCGTATCCCTAACGGGGTAGTCAGAGAGGACGGAGCGCCAAGCGTCGCGGTAATTACATACTTCTTTCACTTCCTCAAATCTCATCATTCTCCTCACACATTTTCACCTAGGTATGCGAGTGTTTTTGACATTTTCGTCGGCTAACACTCTAGCTATTTGATCTCCATAAGTTAGCCTTGGTCTTCCTTTGCTTCTTTTACCACTCACTTTTGCTTTATAGATTTTCTTCGTCATTCTTTCATCACTCAACCCAATATATTATTTTAAACTGATCTAATATAAAATCTATGAGATTTAAAATTTTCGCTCGGGTTCTACTGTAAATGAGACGTCATAACTATATATATTTTTTAAATTTTGGACTCGCTATTTTCAGCTAAGAATGGGGAACGTTTGAACTTCGCATATATTTTAAAACTATACCTAAACTATAAATAAAAGAAGCCGTTACCCACCCGCTTCGCTGGGCATAAATGAAAATTTTGTACCTATTAGTAGATTTTTGTTTGAAAAACGGTGAAGTGTCTATGGAATTCAAAAAATAAATAGTCTAAAACCATCTACAAATAATTCCGCGTCGAATGGTCATAGTCCCATACAGATACGTTCAGTAGTTTTCACGTGATCGCGTTACAAAGAAAACCATTTTCTTTTATATATGTATATAGATTATTTATGTGTATTTCTCATAACAAGCTGACCTTTCATTTATTATCTCACATACTGCACTTTCAAAGTTTTCTTTTAATTTTCTAATTATCCCCAAAATTAACGTTTTCATTGGATAAACGGAACTTTAAAACGGCTGTATATGACATACTAAAATAATTGCATTTTCTAAATGGATCAGGTTCACGAACAGAGACTCTATACACAACAGTATTATAGGCTAATAGGACACGCTTTGATTAATTTTATAATAGAGCAAACAAACATGTCGAATATGCAATGAAAACAATAAAAGATGTCACGGCCAGGAGGACTCTCAGTTCATCCTGCCTCCGACATAACAAATGCAAGGCGCCAAGTCTGGGTGTCTGCAGCGGCACAAAGCGCGACCCTGGGCGGAGTGGGTCACGTTACAAAGTGACCGCACAGACGAGACACGGGCACATGACGACGACCGATACCATTGAGATTCGACACGGACTAAGAAACTTACAAAAAATTGACACAAATCCAATATATTATAGACGTTTCAGTTATAATGAATTATTTCATAATATTATTGTTTAATAACATCTATTTGATGTGGAACGATAAAAAAATCGTTATCTACAATATCACTTATACAGATCTATGACGCGCAAGTGAAATAAACTAACTTTGGGTAAAATTATCCAACAAACTATGGATTTGTTGGTAGAAATTTCTACCAGAAATAAGCTGTATCATGCATATCTTCTTTACGTGTATCTTACTATTTGTGCATAACGTGTCTGAATATTTATTGTCCAGACACATTTTGACGACTTCCGTGGCGCAACGGCTAAGCGCGTCGGAAAGTAAACGGGGGTTGCGGGTTCGATTCCCGCCCCGAGTCTGGGTGTTTATGTATAATATGTATTTCTTTACAAAATAAAAGTGTATAAGTAGTATATCAGTTGTCTAGTACCCATAACACAAGCGCTGTGCTGCTTACTTTGGGATTAGATGGCGCTGTATGAAATGTCTGAATATATATCTGAGTATATTATACACCAATGTGTATAATGTAGTAGAGAACATAGACTTTATAAATAACTTTAGACGTCATATCCGAGCAGCAACGGTGAGGTAAACCAGACGAGCTAACTCACGCAGGTGAGACAGCTTATCTGGTTTACATATAATACACATTTATTATCAGATAAGCAAAATGGTCGCCATTTCTTTAGAAAACAGCACCCACAAATCTAAATTTTATTTGGCTCACTTCGTAGTATAAGACAGGCTGTCTGGCATTATAGTCTTATTATAAACTCTGTGAGTACAGAAGATGGAGAAAAATTAGAAAACCTTAGATTAACTTAAAAAATTCTATATTTATAACAAAATATACCCCTGCAGTACTTTCAAAGACCTAAACCTATATAGGTTTAGTATTAATAAAAGTTACATGATAGATTTCTGTGTTTTTCGCTACTTTTGGCTCTTGTTTTAAGGTATTTGATATTCGGCCGAATAGTGAATCGATATTCAGTATTCGGCCGAATAGTAAAAAAGAGGCCGTACAACCCGAATACCGATTAGTAACCGAATTTGCAACTCTAGACAAAATGCAATGACGACTCCGAACGTCATACATTCCTATGAACGGTTTACACACGTAACGGCACCGGACGGCACGACGCGCGTTTTACAAACGACTATTTGGCTGTGTTGTCGCTACCGCTATGTTGTTATGATTTTTTTGCGATAACGATATAGCCACTGTACGAAACCAATACGAACTTACCCACTACTCAAAGAGCGTAATTCGTTATTCGATGAACGCGCTTAATAGAAGAGGTTAGATAGTAATTACTTTTTTTCTTTCTTTATGGCACGTCACGTATTATTAAGTATAATTACAAGTTTTTTTTTTCTTATAGTATGTTATAGTACAAATACTGCGGAATACGTGGTAACGCTCTCGATCTCGTGATCCCGTATTTTTCTGACCGGGAGCTAAAAGTACTGGGCTTTTGTCTGTTGGTTCAAAGTTTCCAAGTTGGGAGTTCCCCAAGGATCAATTTTGGGACCTTTCCTGTTTTTGATATATATGAACGATTTCCCATTTATGCTCAGGGACTTATGCGAAACAGTATTATTTGCTGATGATATCTCATTGTTATTTAAACTAGACAGAAAAGATCTAGATATTACTTGGGTAAACAGGATCCTAACAGATGTCTCGAAATGGTTCGCTGCCAATAATTTACTACTGAATGCACAAAAAACTAAATGTATTAAGTTTTCCCTTTCTAATGTACCCAGAATCCATGATAAACTAGAACTGGGTGGGAAACAATTAGAATTCATTAAGTCGGCCAGTTTTCTGGGTTTAACAGTAGATAACAAGTTACAGTGCGCGGACCATATCGGGGCAATGGCTAGTAAGCTCGGTTCTGCGGTATATGCAATTAGACGCATTAGACAAATGACAGATGTGGATACGGCAAGGGTGGTGTACTTTGCATATTTTCACAGTCTAATGTCCTACGGCCTTCTGCTGTGGGGATCAGCGGCGCATATTAACTCCATTTTCATTTTACAAAAAAGAGCAATACGTGCCATCTACAGTATGAATGCACGAGAATCGCTTAAAGATCGTTTTAAAGAGATTAATGTAATTACAGAAAAATATAGATCTGTTTAAAAAGAAAGGCGATATGAATGTTATGGAAACTCGAGGTCGTGATAAATTGGTTATTCCAAAATTTAATTACATAAGTCAAATGTTTCATTTTTAGGAAACTGCATTCGTTTTTATAATAAAGTTCCTCAAGAAATTACTCAATTAACAGAGAATAAATTTAGATTGGTTATAATACGTACATTGACTAGACAATCATACTATAAAATAAACGATTTTATTAAAGATAAAACAATAGTCTGGAAATGATCTTATCTGCACATGCGTTTACTGGCTCTCTGAATATTGCATTTTAATAAAAGTTTTGTAAAATGATGTTAAAAAATGATACCTGGCTGAGTTTCTGTCGGTTCCTCTCAGTATTCAGGCTTTCTATTTGAACCGAACTAAAGTAGATTTAACGTTCAAAATACCTTGTAATTGGGTTTAGTTGAATAAATTGATTTGACTTTGACTTAGTAAAACTCCTCCAGTAAAGTGATAGTAGGCTTTACTGAAGTTATAAAGGACTTCTTGGAAGAACCCGAGAACTTCAGCTACACATGTTTATTTAGACCTACTCCATTCTTTTCACTTATACAGAACTAAAACACAATATACTATCACTTTTGTAGGTACTTTAAAACTTCCAATAATTTTAAAATAGAAAATCTAAACAAAATGTGAACCTCACTTCTCCCGTTCCCGCCAAAAAGTCAAATATTAATTTAATTAGGTCTAAAATAGAACGTCACGACCTAAGGACGCCACGGTAAAATTCTAACTGGTTATTTGTCTCTCTATACATTATTTGTTTACATTATAGGGCTTTGTTGTCAGGCGGCTATCACGCTCAAAATTACACGGCGGTGTCGTTGCCATGGAGTCGTGGAAAAGCGTTCGGAAAACAGAACGTCACCATCGTGTCATGTGTCATGCGTCGTCACCTTAAAACGTGAGCGGTGGCTCGTGTAAAAAAGGGGCTTACAAGCTATACTACATATACAAGGTTATTTGAAAAGGAGGTGTAACTGCAAAAGGGTATTAAAGGACAACAAAGAAGTCAATAGTTCTAGTGTAACACCTCAAAGCTAAAATAAAATAAAGGTGAGACAACCCTAATGTCAGCGCTTTACGTCACTAGCAAACATTTGGAATGTAAAGGCATAGCGATAGGGTTGTACATTTTTTTCCATTATATTTTATTATAGGGTAATTCCGGGGTAGATGGCCATAAGGTAGAGATGGCCCATCGAAATAATTCATGGAACAATTGACTAGTTGTCGCTAATTACTGTTTAGTTCGCTTCGCGTAGTGGGTGGGAGCTAAGGTACAATCAACAGTCTGGTGAAAAAATAACAAAAATAAGTAAAATCTATGGTTATTGTTTTGTCCAGTGCAAATATTTTTTAGAGAGTTCATGTTTTACACGGCTGTGGTGTTAGTTTCTTAAAATAATGGTGATTTTTCTATTTTATGCGAAGTGTACGAGGAACGTTTCGTTCTAATCTCAAAATCACGCAGGTCGTGTCTTGACTTGTTTTCATTTTAGCGGTGGTCGTCTCTCCCGAAAAAAAAGGAGAGATGACCAATTGTAGTTGGTATGTCATGGCCATATCGCCAACATATACTGATGGTACAGAAATGATGTCTTATTCAAATATTTGATTCATTTTCATATTTGTTTTAGATGCCTAATAAATACAAGAAAAAGGCGAAAGGCTCTACATATTGAAAGGTAGTATGAGTGGTATGATATGTGATGGTACAGTGGTAAACTGCTTTTTGTATGCTGACAATGCTGTGCTTATAGCACCATCAGGAGCAGAGTTGTAGACACTACTTACGTGCATGAAAGAAGACTGTGAAGTGAAAGGATTGAATATGAATGTAAACAAAACTAAGGTTCTGGTGTTTGAAAGGGAAGATGTACAGAAAAAGTGCAAAGTATGGTTAAATAAAAAATGTCTAGAACAAGTGAATGAATTTGTATATCTGGGGAGTGCGTTTTTGAGCGATGAAAGATGTGAGTTAGTTATGGAGAGACGGGTAGCAGCCGGCAATAAAGTGAACGGTGCTTCTTCCGCATTAGTAGGCAGTGTGAATATATCAAACTCAGCCAAAATGGCCATACACAATGCGGTGTTGGTTCCAACATTATTGTGCAGTAGTGAGATCTGCATATGCCCAAAATCGAGTGAAAGTAAGATAAATGCAGTGGAAATGCGATCTCATAGAAATATGTGCGGTGTCACTCTTGCGGACAAAATTTCGGGCACATAGAAAGAATGAATAATGTTGATGAAAGACTGTCGAAGAAAATCTACATAGCGAAAGCGAGTGCCTTGGCAGAGAAGCCAAGGAAGACCAAGGTTGACTTATGACGATCAAATAGCTAGAGTGTTAGCCGACGGAAGTGTCAAAAACACTAGCGAAAATGTGTGAGGAGAATGATGAGATTTGAGAAAGTGAAAGAAGTATGTAAGGACCGCGACCCCTGGCGCTCCGTCCTCTCTGACTACCCCGTTAGGAATACAGCGTGAAGATATGTATATGTATAGATTATACTTAAAATATAAATACATACAAATACATAAAAAATAGAAAATAAGACCATAAACTATGGTAAAGTTAAAGTTAAGTTATGGCCATCTTATCTCTAATGTTATGGCCATCACACCCAGACACCTCGGGAGAGATGGCCAATTGTAATTTTTTTTAAGACTTTTTTTTAAGACGATCTCATTAGAAATTGTTACTTTTTTGTTTAATATCTCAAAGTTGATTGTTTAAAGTTTAATTACAAATAAAGATTTCTGTAGAAATGTGTAATGTGAAAAAAAACTATGGCCAACTACCCCGAACTTACCCTATCTGCAATTCAGCAGCCAACATTGACACACAAAATAGAAGCTTGGCAGAATTCTGCAGTAAATGTAACAATTATAATGAGGTCCAAGTAAAATAGTTTAGAAATTAATTAATTAGGGTTGAACCGCGTCGTCACATGCGCAGGGGTACCACCACCCAGGGGGGCCCACCGGCTCGTCTGTAAAGAAGAAGGCTATAGAGTAGGGGTTCACTGATTATGCGTGGTCCGATTACAGATGTTTTTTATAATACATTAACAGAATTTAACGAACATAGTTCCGTTCTAAAAATAATGAAGTTTGAAAAAGTTAATCAATTGGGAGTCACACTAACTGACTAACTGTTCTCAGGAATTGTTCGGAGTACTGCCTGCTGCTGAGTTCCATTACCGTACGTTACGCAATCGACTGTCCTTCCATCCCCATTACTTTGATGGATGGCGGTCTACAACTTTGCGTTTTTTACGACATTTTCTACCACGTACGGCAATTTTGTGGAACCAACTTAAAGCGGCGGTATTCTCGGACCGTTATGACTTAGGGACTTTCAAGAAACGAGCCTACTCTTTTCTTAAAGGCCGGCAACGCACTCGTGAAGCCCTGGACGTTGCGGGTGTCAATAGGCGGCGGTGATCGCTTTCTATCAGTTGACACGCTTGCTCGTTTGCCCCCTCTGATATAAAAAAAAAACTTGGTAAGGATGCATTTTAAAATACCAGTAAGAGTTTGATCACTTCAGTTCGCTCTTAGAACTTCTAGTACTTTAGGTTTATAGAATTCCATTTAAAGACCAAGTGAGTTCGAATGCAAAGTGGGGTGAATTGTCGAGCGAGTCTCGCTTAGGTAATTCGAGTTATTAGGTACAGAATTGCAAGACAGTTCAAACTATATTTAAAATATAATATTCGTAAAACCAGTAAATGCATGTGCAGAGAGGATTATGTCTAGACTATTGCTCTTTCTTCGATGAAATCGCTAATTTTGTTGTATGTTTTCCAATCAGTGTGCGTTTAATAACAAGTTAAATCTATTTCCTGTTAATTGAGTAATTTCTTGAGGAATTTTATTATAAAAACGAACGCAGTTAAGTACCCAAAAATTAACCATTTGACTTTTGTAATTCAAATTTAGGAATAACTAGCTGATCACGACCACGAGTTTCCACACCATTAATAACGCCTTTCTATTGAAATAGATCTAAATTTTTTCTAGTGTACATTATGTTTTCATAGATGTATAACGAGGGTAAGGTGAGTACATCAATGTCTTTAAAATGATCTCTCAGCGACTCTCGTGCGTTCATACTGTGATGGTACGTATTGCCCTCTTTTGTAAAATAAAGATAGATTTCATATGCGCCGCTGATCCCCACAGTAGCAGACCATAAGACATAAGCCTATGGAAATATGCGAAATACACCAGTCTAGCCTTAGCCATATCTGTCAACTGTCTAATGCGCCTAATAGCATATTTTGCCGAACTGAACTTATTTGCTAAAGTCCCGATATGGTGCGCCCACTGTAACTTATTGTCTACTATTAAACCAAGAAAAGTAGCTGATTTCATTAATTCTAATTGTTTCCCATCCAGTTCTAGTCTATTACGGATTTTGGGTACATTGGATAGGGAAAACTTGACACAATTGGTTTTTCGTGCATTCAGTAGTAAATTATTGGTAGCGAACCATCTCGAGACATCCGCCAAGGTCCTATTCTGTCCGCTAATATCTATGTCTTTTCCGTTTACTTTAAATAATAATGATGTGTCATCAGCAAATAATATTATTTCACATAGGTCTTTAAGCATAAATGGAAGATCATTAATGTAATAATAATAACACTGACGTGTAAATCCAATACACTGTAAGTTAAGATACAGTATTTTGATTAAACAGTGCTTATTACGTTTCTCTTACTGTGTTTTATACTCTTATATTTTTATTATTCAGATTTTTTTGTTCTAGACGAAGTTATGACAAATATAAAATAATGTATCGATAAAATTTATGGAAGCTGACATGGCAAAACACTGCTACTTTAGTTGTAGGTAATGTCTTGTTATAACAGCGTCAATGGCAGTTACTAGATAAAGTGTTTAGGTCAAACGTGCGTCAAATGAACGCGTTTCCAAAGAGATAGAATTCCAAAGCAACTTAGTATGTTACTTTGCGGAAATCCATTTCGTGTAATGAATTCTTATAATTTTTAGCAATCTTTCGTTCAAAATCTAATTCGGTGCTAGTTATCTGACACAGTCTGATCTCTTGGAAATTCTTGATAATGCTTCGTAGACAAGCGAAATTAACAAGATTGAAATTTTTAAGAATTCACCACATGTTCACATCGAACTTTTAGCAGTAATTTGTAGTCCGCTCCTAGATATATCTATATATTCTTTTGAATGTTCATCAGCAAATCTAAGATCCTAAATTAATGAAAGATCCAATAACGGAACGGAATAAGGAGCAGCAACTTCTGGAGACACATATCAGCTGCCTCGTAACTAAAATCTCAATTTCAACTAAAAAGTAGTGACGATTTCTCAAGTAATTCACGCTACATCACGACCCGGAAAATCACATCAGCTATCTAATAAATTGAGTCTGGACCTCCTGAAAAAAAATCAAAATTAAGCAGTCAGTCCTTGACTCCGCTGTTAATGACAATCTCCCAATTCGTTACGCAACACATTAGCCCGGACCAGTCACGTCAACCACCTCGCAAATTGAATTTTTATCTCCTGTAAAAATAGTTAAAAGGAAGAAAGACGTGCACACCACCATGGAATGTCAATTTCCCGAGTAATTCACACGATATATCAGCTACCTCACAAATTGAGCTTCCATCTCCTTCAAAAATGCAGAAAAGCATTATGCGACTGTAATGATAGCGACGATCTTCCCAGTCATAAGTGCGACACAACAACCACTTCACAAAACAAATCATCACCTATTATAAAAATGAGAACAAACGTTGTCTGCATCTCTGCTGGTACTGACGATATCCCAAATCACACATTGCCACACATCAGTCAAAGTAGTCACATCGGCCACCTCACCAGTGGAACCGCAATCTAAAGCTAAAGAGTCAAAAAGGCGAAAGAAGTAGATAAGAAAAAGCCAGAAAAATAGAATGAGCGCCCTATTTTAGCAAAATGAAGCGTGTGCTGCATCAGATCCTATAAGATCTCTATCTTTGACGTGTCGCACTTCTTCGATTGCATTTTCTGAACAATATACTATTGAATTGGAAAACTTTATTCTGAAGTATAATCCCGTTCAATCACATTCGCAACATTAAGCAAGCAACGAGTAGTCCGAGAGGACGGAGCGCCAAGCGTCGCGTTCCTTACTTCTTTCGCTTCCTCAAATCTCATCATTCTCCTCACACATTTTCGTCTATGTATGCGAGTGCTTTTGACATATCCGTCGGCTAACACTCTAGCTATTTGATCTTCATAAGTCATCCTTAGTCTTCCTTGGCTTCTTTTACCACTCCCTTTCGCTCTATAGAATTTCGTCGTCAGTCTTTCATCACTCATTCTTTCCATGTGCCCGAACCATCTTAGCATTTTTTTCTTCATTTTTTCAATAACACTGTCGTGCAAGCCTGTCATACGTCGTATCTCTTTATTGCTTGTTTTGTCCACAAATATGACACCGCACATATTTCTGAGAGATCGCATTTCTACTGCATTTATCTTACTTTCACTCGATTTCGGGCATATCCAGGGCTCACTACGGTATAATAAAGTTGAAACCAACACCGCATTGTGTATGACCATTTTGGCTGAGTTAGATATATTCACACTGCCTACTAATGCAGACAGAGCACCGTTCATTTCATTGCCAGCTGCTACCCGTCTCTCCACATCCAACTCACATCTTCCATTCCTCGAAAACGCACTCCCCAGATACACTATTTCATTCACTGTTCTAGACTTTTTCCATTTACCCAAATCTCGCATTTCGTCTGTACCGCTTCCCTTTCAAATACCAGAACCTTAGTTTTGTTCACATTCATAATCAATCCTTTCACTTCACATTCATCTTTCATGCACGTGACTGGTGTCTGCAACTCTGCTTCTGATGGTGCTATAAGCACAGCATCGTCAGCTTACAAAAGACAGTTTACCACTGTACCATCACATATCATACCACTTATACCGCCTTTCAATGTCTGAAGGTAACTGTCCAAATACAGCACGAATAGCCAGGCAGACATCACGCAGCCCTGTCTGATCCCTGATAGAACCTCGAACCAGAGCGGCAAGTCACCATCTATCCTTACACAGGCTGTGTGGTTCGATATAATGACCTCACAGCCTGCAGTAATTGGCACTCCAAGCTATATTCAGGCAGAAGACTCCACAATTTCTTTCACACTAGTCTATTGAACCCTTTTTCAAGATCCACGAAAGCGCAGAAAACTTTCTGACCTACGATTAGAAACTTTCCCACGATACCGCAGAGCGAGAAAATCTGATTCATACAACCCTTACTGTTCCTAAAACCACCTTGTGCCTCCAACAAATATCATTCAGAAATGCCTTTCGTACATTCGCCTTATAGCACCGCAGTCCAAATGGGAACATTTCCCTTTATAAAGAGACACTATGACTGCGGTGTGCCAGTCCTCCGGAACCTCTCTCTTCTGCCAGCAAAGATTGCATAGTTTATAGAATGTAACCCGGGCCCTTGGACCACCATACTTGATCATCTCAGTAGTAATCTCATCATTCTTTCATCTCATTCATTCATTTCATTCTCATCATCAATCTCACTTTTTCAATCTCTTTCATACTAATGACTTTCTCTAGTTCCTGACCCGAGGAACCCGTTAGGATCGCTCTCAGTGTCAGAGACAGTCGTACAGTCGACACTCTCATACAGTTTTCTATAATAATCACTCTATCGCCGCAGAACATCTTATCTGTTAACAGATGACGTTCTTTCGAACGCACTTTATTCATTCTGCAAGGTGTCGGACCATTTCGGTACTTATGTATCCAAAATAATTTGGAACTTTCTTCTTGTCTTCATATAACACTACATCTTTCACGCTTTTCTTTTACCAGTGCCTTTCTGCTTTCTGCAGCTTATATCTCTCTTTCATCAAACCCTTCATACGACAGCTATTCTTTTTCTTTCTTTGTTCTTCTTGTGCACAGACTCTTTCATCTCACCACACATCACGCTATTTACCAGTCCCAATCATATTCATTCCACACACTGCTTTCGCTGCCTCGATCATACTATCTCTAAGGTTCTGCCAACATTCTTCAACATCCTCGCTCATCACTTTCAATATATCGTCAAACTTACCGGATACTACCCTTTTATATTAATTATTGGTGGTCGCATCTTGTATTCCTGGTAGTCGTTCATGTTGCAAATATTAAAGAACTAAAATCTTCAAGAGAGGTATACGATTTCAATGATATATTCAAAACATTAAGAAAATATGTAAAAGTTTGGTACTCGATATGATTAAATTCAGCAATGACATTAAAATGGAATATCCAAAAGATATCAATATATGGTATTCAAAAATAATACTATAGTTCGTACGCGGAATTTAAATATAATTAATTATTATGATAGCTAGAATTCATAATTATTTAGTCAATCCAATACACTGCAATTTTTCGAACAAATCCTTAGGGCGTGTCCTAACAATACAAGTTTATTGTAATATCTTCATAATAAAGTATGTATTTCAAATAAAATGTATATGGTTAATAGAAAATAAATATATATATTACATTAGTTTTACACATAGTTATTTCATTGATAAATTAATACCCAAAACATCAAAAAACCGATAAAAACTTTAACATTTTTTATCTCAAATTCAAGTTTTGTGAGATACAGAGTATTCGATTTACACGTCAGAACAGCAACAGTCAAAATGTGAATAAGAGAATTATCGAGAACGTATTAAATACATTCTTTTTTGCATAATAAGAAATCTCCATAGCTAAAAAGTTTTGCTATGACTTGCACAGTGCAGTTTCAGAGACAGAACTGCTTTAATTTTTTCAATCGATTTTAAGCGAAATTTTAAACTATAAGTTTTATCCAACTAACTGGATATTTTATTAAAATTAGTATTGTACTATAATACAGTTTATAGTATTAAAACATCATAGTATCGTAAAGATATTACTTTAGGAATACAACGTTTGTTACTAAATATGTGCTGCCATCTTGTATCTAATAGTAGAAATGCTAAGTTAATTGGAACAAAGACAAACTCGTAAACAACTGTAAGTTGATAGTTGGTAAAACATTTATTACACACTAGATGACAGTGTTCGTAAGTTCAAGGCAATTTAATGGAAAAAAAATTGGAAATTTGAAATGTCCTAAACCATAGCAAACAATCACAACATACCTACTTACTTACAATCGGAGGATGCAATGATCTAACTAACATTGCAATAATAAATTTAATGTTATTAGTAAGAAAAAATGTCACAAATAATAAAATCGAAATTTATATTTTTTCTTAAGGTTTTCCTTAACGAGACGTATCGGTCAAATATACGATAATGTATTTGGTGATTGCAAGCAGCACGTTATCATTGATAAATTGATAGTCAAAGTTTGAAAGCCTCTTTGCACACGGTACTATAGTGCCGAGTGAACAACACTTAAGGAGAAGTGGATGATTAACAACAATTCATAAGACATTCACAAAACAAACGCCACAGAGCTGTCTGTCTGTCTGTTTTTTCATAACTTTCACTGGATAGCTTTAGCACATATATCTACATAATAATTGTAATTATTTCACCTTAACTGAAAATCTGCTCATTTCACCTTAATTTACCTACCTTCTTAAATTTTTTAATTAGTTAATTGGAATATTGTTCTACACTTCTCCGCCATGCTTGCATGCATATGTTACTAGCACCTATGTATTCTATGCAATGGACTTTTCAAGCTCTTCAATTTCAAGCTTAGTTGATCAAAAGGACCAAACGGTATTTCGCCTCAGATCAAAGGTTGCTGCTATTATAAATGTTACATAACATTTTATATTATAGAGTATTGTTGTTGACATGTATATGAACAGGAGTGCCTGCATACCAGCTTGTACATTTTGTTTGGATGCAATAATGAGCTATGAAAATGTAATCGTCAACGACCTCAAGTAAACTTATAAGCGAGTCTTGAATCATTAACTCCAAGGAGAAACTTATTTGCTTCTATTTGCTTTCTCTAAGTAGAAACTTATTCAATTCTATTCTGCTTTTATTTTAAACCTATTTGCTGCATTCTACTGCTTATAACCGTTCGTTAACGGCTTTGAAGAATTGTTAGATACGAAGGGCTTACCGCCCGTATGGAATTCATCCTCATTCTTGTGCGTTTTCTAAGATTTCTCCCTCAAACTAACAAGTTGTGGAATGAGCTCACTGTCGAGGTTTCCTCAAGGGACAACTGCATAGGGTTGTTCAAAAGTGGCATGAAAAATGTTTTACAGAGTCGGCAACGCGTAAGTGATACCCCTGATGTTGCAAGTGTCCGAAGCTACCGTAACTAGTTACCTACTAAGCAACGCGAAAGTGATACCCCTGGTATTACAAGCGTCCATAGCTACGGTAACTGCTTACCTAAGGCAACGCGTAATTGATACCCTTGGTGTTGCAAGCGTCCATAGCTAAGGTAACTACTTACCTACTAGGCAACGCGTAAGTGGTACCCCTAGTGTTGCAAGCATCTATAGCTACGGTAACTGCTTACCTACTGTGTTGCAAGCGTCTATAGCTACGGTATGGTACGGTAAAAGTATGTATGTCTAAGTACATAATATCAAATAAAAAACTGGCTGACTGATACATCAACCCAAAGTCCAAATTGCTGAAACTTGGAATTTTTTATAAGTTCCTAAAAGTATCGTGTAGGTACCCATATATAAGAAATTCCTATAAGGGGTTAAAAAGACGCGGTGAAATTAAGCATAGAAAAAATTAAAATTAGAAACTTTGTATAAAGAATCTATGAAATAAATAATTACACCCGTATTTGGTCGATTTATAAGAATTTACTTCTAAAAGGCATAGAATATGGTATCAAAGTAGATATATAAAAAAAAGATTCAATATTACGGGCAACAATCTCTCGACAGTCAAATAGCTTGGTTTGAGGCTACTGCTTATGTATTCAAATATGCGAAGCCGGGATAGATCACTAGTTAATAAATGGAAGCATATTTTTTGACAAGTGTTTTTAGACACTATTGCCTCTCCCTTAATTCTGTTTGCACACGGCACCTATATCGTTATTATCGGTTTTATAAAATAATTAAATATCAGATACAAGACGTTCGCCGCATCGTCCAACCGTGGGGAATGCGCGTGCGCACGTCACAGCTTGTTGCTAACCAGCGCTTGTGAAATCAATGATTACAATTAATCCTTATTGACACCCACATCAATCATATCCGGTTGTGAAATGGTATAAACGACTGATGTATTTTTGCTGTGTAACGTAAAAACAATACACAGGTCGTTAAACAGTAGGTACCATTACGATAGCATCTTGAAAATATTATACGATTTAATCCTACTAATATTATAAATGTGAAAGTTTGTGAGAATGGATGTATGGATGTATAGATGTGTGGATGTATGGATGAATAGATGTATGGATGTTACTCTTTTACGCAAAAACTACTGAACGGATTTTGATGAAACTTTACAATAATATAGCTTATACATCAGAATAACATATGAGCTCTAATTTATACGCGAACGAAGTCGCGGGCAAAAGCTAGTATGCAAATAAATACGAAGTAGATATAGACAATACTTTATCATACAACGGCAAATAAATAATGATTATGATTGTTATGATTTAGTGACGTATGTATGATCATCTGTTCCCTACAAAACCAAAAGCATTTGAGACCCGGCTGGCAATATTTTGAGCGTTTTTAAATAAGTTTGCTGAGGCTGCCACACGTTTAATGAATGTGAAATTTAAATATATATTTCTTTATACATTTTTCTAGCGACTGCCTAAAATCATAACGCAATTTATGTATTTTCGTTCACTACTTTTTTTCTGCAATATTATGCCTTGAAAGATTTTTAAGTATTTCTCCTAAATTGCTTGAGTAAGTTACATAAAATTGCGGCTAACAGGGAGACAATGCAGTTTACTAAATACTAGCTAAAGCTAAAGGATATTTTATTAGGTATATGAATTACTATTCCAGTTACAACGATATATGTCGCGTTCAGGTGGCGGAGTGTGAGGGAGAAGCCTATATGCACAAAACTTTTTTTGGGAGCTTGCTCGAGGTATCCTTTGAATATTGTAATAACACTTAGTAATATGAGGTATCTTTTGAGTATTTTAATAACACTTAGTTATTACAATATTCAAAGGATAGCACACCATTTAAAACAACGTTTTTTAATTTATTGAAGCCCCTGCTGGGGAATTGAAAGGTCGTCAATACATGCGACTCCGTGGCGGACGACAGCACATGTGGCACCGCGAGGATGCAGTCCTCCGAAAAGTACTACGACGCAATGCGAGAGGGATTTTAATGCACTTCGTAGGGACTCCGGAGAATCTTTACAAGGTGCCGAGGAAAGTCATCGTATGAGTTATAATGAGTTTCAGTGGGTAAAATCCCCACATACCTCAGCCTTACTTCCAGGGGAATGAGCACCGATGTTTAGATTTCTTCTGTGTCACCAAAAAAAGGGAATCTACATCCAACTGTAAGTCGAACAACTATCGGACGGAGCAGGATAGAATGTATGTGAATGATAAAATAAATGTCATAAAGCTAAAACCAGACCACAAAGTTAACAAAATCTTGTAAACAAGATGAAATCTATGATATATTACGTAAAAATAAAGATTGAGATTATGTGTAGTTAAAGTTTATATGGAAAAGGAATGCAGAAATATACTTATATATAAGTAATAGTTCTGTGTTACTATTTTGTTGTACGGTAGTGAGGCCTGGATATGCCCGAAATCAAGAGAAAGTAAGATAAATGCAGTAGAAATGCGATCTCTTAGATCTCTTAGAAATATCTGCGGTTTCACCCTTGCGGACAAAATAAGCAATGAAGACATACACAGGATGACAGGGTTGCACGACAGTGTTATTGTAAAAATGAAGAAAGGAATGCTTAGATGGTTCAGGCACATAGAAAGAATGAGTGATGAAAGACTGACGAAGAAAATTTACAGAGCGAAAGTGAGTGGTAAAAGAAGCCAAGGAAGACCAAGGCTGACTTATGAAGATCAAATAACCAGTGTTAGTCGACGGAAATGTCAAAAGCACTCGCATACCTAGGCGAAAATGTGTGAGGAGAATGACGAGATTTGAGGAAGCCAAAGAAGTATGTAAGGACCGTGACGCTTGTCGCTCCGTCATCACATACTACCCCGTTAGGGATACAGCGTGAAGATATGTATGTATGTATGTAGTTCGGTGTTACAAATATACATTGATCTAAATGAAATAAAACATTTATTATTTAAGTTCATACTGCCAATGACCAATGTCAAACACATAATAGTTATACCAAGGTAACCTTTACGAGTGGTAATAGTTTGTGTTTGGTCAAACTTTAGGTCAAACACAGCAAACTACAGCACAGAGTAGAGATTGTCGCCAAAGAACATCAAAGAATGGACTTTTTGACGGGAACGGGAGAAGTGAGGTTGTCATTTTATTTAGATTTTCTATTTTTTACATTCTTAGGAGTTTTAAACAACAACAGTGATAGTATATTGTATATTTAAAGTTCTGTATATATGAAAAGAATGGAGGATATCTAAATAAACATGTGTAGCTGAAGTTTTCGCGCTCTTCCAAGAAGTTCTTTTTAACTTCAGTAAAGCCTACTATCACTTTACTGGAGGAGTGTTAGGGACAGTTAATGTTTCTCCAGAAGTTACGTCATTAGGCTGATGGTCTTGTAACCAATGCCTTAAGAAATGTAAATAAATAAATAAATACATCAAAGAATTTTAAAATGTTGCCAACAAATAAATAATTACTGACAGATTGACTAGTAAGTTTCGAGCTGTAAATTTTGTGTGATTTGTGAGCTGTGAACTATTTCGAGTCTGCGGAGTGTATGTCAAGGGAAAAAAGGGAAATTTTATATTTACGGTCGAATTTCGACCGTAATTTCTGTAATATCTGTAATTACTTCAATTTGTTGCTGGAGTCACGGGCCTAATGTACTTACTACCTACTTTTTTTTCTTTCTTTATGGCATGGCGCACAGTTTAGCGCATTTGCCAATGTCACGTATTACTAAGTAGTAGAATCACAAGTAAATTAGTTTTTTCTTATCGTAAAACTGCTCCAGTAAAGTGATAATAGGCTTTACTGAAGTTATAAAGGACCTCTTGGAAGAGCGCGAGAACTTCAGCTACACATGTTTATTTAGACCTACTCCAATCTTTGCACTTTACAGAACTTTAAAACACAATATACTATCACTTTTGTACTTTAGAACTCCCAAAAATATAAAAAATAGAAAATCTAAACAAAATGTCAAACTCACTTCTCCTGTTCTCGCCAAAAAGTCTACTTACCTACTTATGGACTCCCCCCGCAGTCGGAGTATTGCCAGAGCAATTAATTCAATAAATTACTGTTTATGTAAAAGTAAATAATACGTTCTATCTTATAAACTTTTAAATTTTCGCGTTGCATTATAAAATATCTTAAACGGGAAATTAACGCGATTACCTTTTATTTTGGCTTGACAGCAGAGTTACATCGTCCGTGGTCTCAATCGGCAGATGCAACTCTGTTGAAACGTCAAGCCAAAATAAAGGGTAATCGCGTTCCATCTTCTTTGTAATGTTTTGTTAAGAGTCCGCCCATGCAGCCCAGTGTAATCGAATTAGTCCATTACCCCCGCGCCTTACGGCGTTTACAATAAAGTTGATTTTAGCAGTTGCGGTTTGATCATACTTTAGCGCGAAGAATTCGCAACATTTGTTATCATCTCATCATTGTAATTTACATTAAAACTATATTATTATCAATTAAAAAACTTATTTAAGAGATTGAGATATTATAATTACCTATCCATTTTAATAAAAATAATTTTAAAATTCTGTAGGATTGTGGAAATGCAACTGAATCTTTGTGCAAAACAGGGTTTTTTCTGGATTTATTTTATCGAGATTTTTTTGTCCAATCGTGTTTCCACATTTAAGGATTTCAAGATAAAGAGTTGAAGTCGTATGTGTCCAAACATCTAACTCTCAGTCTTCTTAGAGATCGAGATCCAGGTCACCAAACACACCAAAGTTTGCATAGGCGGACTCTTAAATAGGTACGTAGTCGGGTTTTACTTTAACTTTAACTTTTATTTTACAGAATATGTAGTTTTCATTACATATTTATAGGTAATATTTATTTCTAACTCGACATTTTATAATTCTACCAAGATATACCATTTTTCTATCTGGCAACACTAGGTAGAGTCTAAGTCTAAGGTCATGACGACGACACTACATAGGTATTAATAATTCAACTATCTTGATAACAAATTGACAGAAATTAAATTTATTACTACGATAAATTGAGTCTTGTATATACGCTAACTTTTATCCGCGACTTCATTTAATATTCAATTAATATCAGCTTCTTCGTACTACTAACTAGTTAAACTTCACACCATGTGGACTAAATGATTACATCTAATTGAGCCGAAAGGGAAATTCCGTCAAAAAATTCACAAAAATTCACTATGAAATTTGTTCAGAACGCCTTGCAAGCTTGTATGTATGTTGCAATGGCTTGTATAGTAGTTTTTTTTTTACAAAAATAGTCTTTGTACAGTGCTTTTATAAGTTACAACACAGTTTTATTACACAGATACAATGATAGTGATATTTATTACACGCGAAGATATTTTAGCCAACCATAATTCACCGCTATTCCTCATCCTGTATTGGTTGTTGCATACGCGGCCACAATGCACAAATGTTATATAACATTAGCGACCCGCCCCGGCTTTGCACGGGTAGCAACTTTTTTAAATAAAATACAGCCCATGTTACTCGCTGATAATGTAGCTTTTCACAGGTGAAAGAATTTTTGAATCCGGTTGAGTAATTTTTGGGTTTATCCATTACATACAAACATACGAAGCTTACCTCTTTATAATATTATAGTATAGATATAGACTAGATAACTGGTGAACTTCGTACCACCTAAAATTGAATAGATTTGATTGTAACTGTTCATAAGCGATTAACGGTTATGCATAGCGCAGATGTCAAACGATAGATCCGCCACGAACGCCATCTATTGAAAGTAATTCGAAGCGACAATTCCCATACAAAATTACCAATGTCGATTTTTTCGACTGTTCCTTGGGGAGTTTTTTTCTAATTTTCTTCTTTCCTAATCCACCCCAGTATTGAGACGAACAAAAAAAAAGAATATTCAAACGCAGTCTAACGCACGGCAATTGATTTTTATATATATATAGTAGATTGTTTGTTAAGTTCTTATATAGCATATTGTTGTTGTAATTCAAATCCGAAGATAACAAGGCCACTGATCATTGATGTTCACGACCGTTTTAATTTGGTTGGATTACACCTTTCTGTTCTAACAAATATTGTTATAAGAGAAAGGTAAACAAGTGTAAACCATAAAAATATACCTTATATTTTTGTGGTTGGTTCCTAATTCTGCCTTAGTCCATGGGGATTTCAACGGCCTAAACGATTTAAGGACTTGTCACACTAGACCTGCGGGTTATTTACAAACGTCGGAAACTCAACTTTCCGTATCCGACAGGAAACTTTTCGATGATTTTTCTATACGCGATTCACAAATCTGAAATCGTATTACATTTATATTATATGTATATCATATTATACATAGTCGTATTAACAAATCCAAGCCGTTGGATTGAATTTATGCTTTTCGACGATCGGCCTTTCCGTCACGGAAAGTATCCGACGTTTGTTAATAACCCCCCTGAGCGGCAAGACAAGCAAGCTGGCTGGCTAATGTTTGGTAACATCGAACCCTTACTGACGTTATTGCTGGTCAAAAGTACCTATCACTTGGCTACGTTTTATACTGCGTATAAAACGTATGATTTATATAAAGTTAATGACGTTTGACTACCAATTTAAAATTCGTTGCACTAGATCACACGATATTTGTTATTTTATTCTACTAACGTTTACGACAATGAAGCCACTTGTCTAGACCCCCTATTCTGCGTCTTGCGATCCGGTCAAAGCAAATGCAGCCCGCACAAATTGTGAACATCATTTGTCAGTCAGTAGCGGTCAAGGCAAGGCAACAACAACCGGTCATCTTTGTTTTCCTCGTTTTTTCCATGTGTCCGCACGATCAGTCGCATCTTAAACAAAATATATAAAAACTGCAAATGATGTTCACACATGGCGGGCTGTATTCGCTTTGACCCACAGACAATACCCTCTGTGATTTGACCGGATCACAGGGAGCAGAACGCATCCAATTTGGCAAATCCTTTATTAACGAACGGCTCACCAGAATCAGCCATGGCTAAATTTGTATTCCAAACTTTTTATACGTACATATCTTCACGTTGTACGGGGTAGTCGGAAATCTCTAATTATTTATTTGTTTGTAACTTTTTTTTATTATAATGTTTAACATGTTAAACATCCGTCCGTATGTTTGTGTGTTCGTCTGTCGCGCTAGACATTTGAGAAATTATAGAACGTATATTTATTTACATTAACAAAAAGTACATACATATGTTAATATTTACAAACTTAAAACTACACATTATCTTAAATAATAAACTTCCTCAAAGTTGCCGCTTAGAAAGCTGTCATTGCTTAAGGTACCTAGCAGACTGGCAGCATTGCCTCTTTGAATAGCTAAACTGATTCGTTGGCGGAAGAAGCTGCCAGCCCGGCGGTCTCCCGAAGCCTCGACCAGTCTCTTACAAATATCAGAAACCAGTCGATGGGCTTCGGGGCCCCAGGGACCCAAAGTTGCGACTGCAAAGGGCGTAAATATGAAACTCCAGAGAGAGTCGCATACTTACGCCGGTTCAAGTTCTCGGCAGCGCTGGCCGCGGCACCTGCTGACTTGGAAGTAGCCGGCACATGGGATACAGGAAGTGTAACAATATGTTTTGTTAATACGTGTTGCACTGATATTATTTTAAAATATTCATAGGAGTATCGAAAAAAAGCAATAATACTGAACCTAAAATTATAAACTTTCAAGGAATACGAGTATAAGTTCTTTTAATTTACAGCAGAAATATAGATAGTAGATCTCAAGAAATTACGTTTAGAAATGTATAGATGTTTATAAAATTATATATAATAACATAACATAACCATATCTTCACGCTGTATCCCTAACGGGGTAGTAAGAGAGGACGGAGCGCCAGGAGTCGCGGTCCTTACACACCTCTTTCGCTTCCTCAAAACTCATCATTCTCCTCACACATTTTCGCCTAGGTATGCGAGTGCTTTTGACATTTCCGTCTGCTAACACTCTGGCTATTCGAACTTCATAAGTCAGCCTTGGTCTTCCTTGGCTTCTTTTACCACTCACTTTCGCTCTGTAGATTTTCTTCGTCAGTCTTTCATCACTCATTCTTTCCAAGTGCCCGAACCATCTAAGCATTCCTTTCTTCATTTTTACAATAACACTGTTGTGCAACCCTGTCATACTGCGTATCTCATCATTGCTTATCCTGTCCGCAAGCGTGACACCGCACATATTTCTGAGAGACCGCATCTCCACAGCATTTATCATCCTTTCACTCGATTTCGGGCATATCCAGGCCTCACTACCGTACAACAAAGTTGGCACCAACACCGCATTATGAATGGCCATTTTAGCAGTGTTAGATAAATTCATACTACCCACTAATGCGGACAGAGCACCGTTCACTTTATTGCCAGCTGCTACCCGTCTCTCCACATCCAACTCACATCTTCCATCCCTCAAAAACGCACTCCCCAGATACACTATTTCATTCACTTGTTCTAGACATTTTCCATTTACACAAATCACACATTTCGTTTGTACCGCTTCTCTTTCAAACACCTTAGTTTTGTTCACATTCATTTTCAATCCTTTTACTTCACAATCTTCTTTCATACACGTGACTAGTGTCTGCAACTCTGCTTCTGGTGGTGCTATTAGCACAGCATCGTCAGCGTACAATAGGCAGTTTACCACTGTGTCATCACATCCCATACCACTCATATTACCTTTCAAGCTCTGGAGGCAACTGTCCAAATACAGCACGAACAGCCAGGCAGACATCACGCAGCCCTGTCTGACACCAGAACAGACTTCAAACCAGGGCGACATGTCACCGTCTATCCTTACACAGGCTCTGTGGCCACGATATAATGACCTCACAGCCTGCAGTAAGGAGCCCTCCACGCCATATTCAGGCAGAAGACTCTACAATTTCTTCCGCACTATTCTATCGAATGCTTTTTCTAGATCCACAAAAGCGCAGAAAACTTTCTGGCCTATAGCCAGAAACCTTCCCATGATAACGCGAAGCGAGAAAATCTGATCCATACAACCCCTACCGTTCCTGAAACCACCTTGCGCCTCCCACAAATATCTTTCTGAAACGCCTTTCATACGTTCAGTCAATACCTTAGTATAGATTTCACTCGCTAAGTTGACCAAGCTGATGGCCCTATAGCACGCACAGTCTAGATAGGAACCTTTCCCTTTATATATAGGTAGTATGACTGTCGCGCACCAGTCCTCTGGAACCTCCCCCTTCTGCCAACAAACGTTGCAGAGTGCACAGAAGGCATTCCAGACCCTAGGACCACCATACTTGATCATCTCAGCAGTCACCTCATCATTTCCCGCAGCCTTTCCACATTTCAAACTTCTTATCACTTTCTCAATCTCTTTCATGCTAATGGCATCCTCCAGTCCCTGGCCCGAGTGTGGCAATTCATTAGAATCGCTCTCAGTATCAGAGACGGAGTCGCCACTCTCATACAGTTCTCCATAGTATTCACTCCATCGCTGCAGAACGTCTTTTTTATTTGTAAGCAGGTTGTTTTCTTTCGAACGCACTTTATTCATTCTGCAAGGTGCCGGACCACTTTGGTACTTACGTACTTCTTTCTACAATAATTTGGAATTTTCCTCGAAGTTGTCCGACATCTTGTTTTCGTCTAACACCCTACACCTTTCACGCTTCTCTTTCACTAGTGCCTTCGTTTCTGCTTTCTGCAGCTTATATCTGTCTTTCATCAAATGCTTCATACCACAGTCATTTTTAGTAGCAAGGTAGTCTTGCCATGCTTTCTTTTTCTTATACACAGACACTTTCACCTCATCACCCCACCACACGTCACGCTTTCTACCATTGCCAATCTTATTCATTTCACACACTTCTTTCGCAGCCTCGATCATAAGGTTCTGCCAACATTCTTCAACATCCTCGCTCATCACTTTCAATTTATCATCAAGCTTACCGGATAATGCCCTTTCATATTCATTCCTGGTGGTCGCATCTTGGAGTTTCCAGCTTTTAATGCGACAAACCGATATCTTTCTTTCGACACTACGCGATGTCGCCATGCCGCAAACAGACCCTTATTCTAGTTACCACTAGAAAATGGTCCGTTCCCAGATCGGCTCCTCTGTGTGCTCTAGTGTCCATAACCTGCTTTTTGAGCCGGCTATCCACCAGGAGTAAATCAGTCATACTTCTTTCATCCTTCCTTTCCCACGTGTACTGATGAATCCTTTTGTGCTTAAATAAAGTATTAGCAACAAAAAGATCATTTTCCATACACAGTCCTAACACAATCATACCAGCATCATTCACTCTCTTATCTCCATACTTGCCTAGGACAGACTCAAATCCTGTTCGAGCTGTCCCAACCCATCCATTAATGTCTCCACACACTATAATTCTCTCATTCTCCTCAACCGTCTCTAGAACTTCCCTAACATTCTCCCAAAACTGCTCTAGCTCGCCCAAGCCGACAGAGGACACTGGGGCATACACCACTAAAACAAATAACCTCGTCAACCCTGTCTTGAGACGCACCCAGAGCAGTCTCGGGTTTACACACTTATACTCAGTTACACAGTTAACCAAACGAGAGGACAGTAAGACGCCTACCCTGGCATCCCCTTTCTTCTTGTGGTACACCTGACCACAAAGCGATGCCCCCTCCAGACAAGTCGACAAGTTCACTGCCCTTTCGCTTAGTTTCACTCAAACATAACACATCCAATCTTCTTTCTTCCATAATATCAATCACTTCATTCATCTTCTCTTCAATCCCACCTCTCACATTCCACGCAGCTATTCTGCACTCCTCCCTCCACTTCCCGCCGCTAGGTGCACAGCGTGTTGGGTAGCGGTCCCCAACGCCGAACTGCACTCTGCTCACACCAGCGGGGACAAACCGGTGTACGTCGCTTTCGGGGTACGCCCTAGCATTCATATTTACACTGTCCCGCATGGTGTGAACAGAAGAGGAATTGCAGCCCTGAAAAGGGCTGGCAGGGGTCGCGACGAGCACGCTTCCTCAGTTGACCCCATATATATATATATATATATAATTTTATAAATATCGTGCGGAACCCTCGGAGCGTGAGTCAGATTCGCTATTAACCTCTTTATGACCATTCTGAAATATTTCCACAATATTTCGTCACCACTGGCACCATAAAATGGCACAGTCATGCTAACAATTAAAAAAAACGACCAAAACGCGTATCGGACGGCAGTGATGTGCCATTGCCGACAATATTGCCGAAAGTGGGAAAATTACTGGCAAAATTGCCAGAAAATGCCAAAATGTCGGGCAAAATGGCAAAATTGCCGGAAATTTTCATAATTGTTGGAAAATGCCAAAATTGACGGATATGGCAAAAGTATCGGAAAATGGCAAAATTGCCGGAAAATTGCAAAATTGCCGGAAAATGGCTGTGGGCAATATTGTCGGCAACGGCACATCACTCAGATTACGCATAAGTCAATTCAAGGATGGCACCTATTCTGTATAAACTCGGAAATAAAAAATTGTCGAAGTACAAAATTTTATCCAAAACATTCCAGCTGTTTCCGAGAAAAAGGAATATACAGTTTATAAGAATATACAAGTTTATAGGAATATACAAAGTTTATTTGCAGTCGCTTATCATATAACCAAAAATACCCCATAACTCAAAAATTACACGACTTATTCAAACACATTTTTGTTGAAAGGGCTTTTTAGTCTTATTACCTTAATTTTTTAGAATTTGTCACGCCGCGCCATAATTGAAAAGTGAGAGGAGAGACACATTTTACGACTTCAGGAACGTATATCTCACCAAATATTTACCTAAAAGTCACATCAAAAACCTCTACATCATTTGTGAAGACCTATCTAAAGGTACCCAACCAAACCCATCACACTTATGAGCAGTGGCTTTTTTCCATTCCTTACATGTATGGAGTGCCACCCCTAATTTTTCTTTTTTAATTTTACTACTTCAATGTACATTGTACTCGTACACCTATAAAATACACCTACTCTCCAAATTTTAGATAAAATTTGTGTTAAAGTTTTAGATAAAAGGTGTGGGTATATGTAGGTAGGTGGAGAGTAGGTGGTAGGGCTAGGTATATTATGCTAATAGTCTCCGAGTAAAATGGCTTTGACATACTGATGGATGCACATGCAAATAAACGATCAGGACGACATTATAAGGGTTCCGTATTTTACTATTTAACTAAAAAGCCTAAAAAGTCTTTTTTTTTTTGCGTCAGGAAATGCTTTATGCATCCCGTCCTGCCGTAGGGGGGTGGCAGGCGGGTATGTGGGACTCCTCGACATTAGGGTGCTAGGCCGAGTGTACCCACTAAAACCTGACGGTGTTCCTCGAGAGCCTTGATGCCGGGGCAACGGGAGCGCGTTGGCATTCTGCCGCGACCCCGGCGGCTATGCCCAGCCTGAGCCGGGCCCTGCTCCGTTTGCGGGCAGTTTTACCTGCCCGCTCTCCTGGGGCTCTCCTACCGCGCGCACCATTCCGAGGCCATTGGTGAGGCGCCTTCCCCCGAAGGACACCCCAGGCCTCCGAAGTGGCGGCTTCCGCACCCTGCCTACACCACGGTAGGGGCGTCAGCACGCCCACCTGATTTTTACGTGTTTACTCACGGGTTTTTACAAGTTTTCCTTCTTCCCGCCTCTGATTTTAACGTGTTGTCTCACGAGTTTCATTTCGAGTTTTCCTTCTCTCCACCTCTGGTTTTAACGTGTTTTCTCACGGGGTTCATTTCGAGTTTTCCTTCTCTCCACCTCAGATTTTTACGTGTATCCTCACGGGTTTTTAAAAGTTTTCCTTCTTTCCACCTCCGGGGCCACAATACCCTTCCTGAAAGAGGGGCAAGTGACCCCGACATCTGACCCCCGCCCTCACGCAGAGGACGGGGAACACAACTTGTCCCCATAAATGGGGACATCCCACCCCCCGGTCCGGGCCAGGCCCTTTCGGCACTGCAGCCTCATCGGCCCCGACCCGGTACTGAAGGCGCCGCCGAAGCACCACCCTCAGGAGTGTTTATCGACTCTCCAGTCTAGATCCGCAGTGTTCAGTGGAAACCGGGTCACCTCGAGAAGGGTGTAGACATGAAGTCTACGCACTACGGTCTTGGGGTGGCAGGCTAAGGCTCCAGTTAATGGGAGCTATAAGCGCCTGTTGGTCCACCCCCTGTGGCGGGTCACCCACACCACTCGGCCCCAAACCCTAAAAAGTCTAACCTAACGCGCGGTATATTGAATTAGTAAAATTTGACTAAAATTATACATAGATTGAAATAAGTTTTGACCTGAATAATATTTTTTCAAGTTATATTTTAAAGATGTAACATTTTATTGTTGGGTTTTATATTTATTAACAGTACCTACCGCAATATCCAACGAAATAAATTTTATCTTAACACTTAGTTTGGACATTTGATAGTTAAAACCTGATTTGCCGTGGATTATGGTATAATTGAATTTCCATTTTATTATATCTCGAGTTTTGATCAAAATCCTAAGCTTTTCTTCAAAACTCCAAATTTATCAAAACGCATATTTCTCTAGGGCAATGTATACCTACATTAATAAAAATTTAATATGTTTGCTCACGAAAGCGTTGCCAGATTGCAGCATGACTGGCCCGTTAGCGCAGTGGCATATGCATCTGCTTTCCAAGCTAGGGTCCCGGGTTCGATCCCCGGTCAGGTCAATTTAGGAAACGAACTTTTCTAAATTGGCTTGGGAGTCTGGGTGTTACTGGGAACTCCTCTAGAGTTCGTTGTGTGGTATACCCATAGTACAAGTTTACTGTTTAGTTTTGGGTCACACAATCTGTGTAATTGTCTGGAGTATTATTAATATTACTGTAGTATTATTGTAACGAGAATTTGTGAAATATACTGTGTAATTACAGTGGCGTTATCTACCGCGAAAAGTGCATTTGACGGTCATGGCGCAATTGACAAGCAATCGTTATATATTGTACCAATTTTTTATTACAATTAGTCATCGGTCGCACAATGAAATGAACGAGAAGAATGGTCGAATTTACTACCATTTTAAAACAAATAAATATTTTAAATTATTAAATAGCGTAAAATAAGTATTGTACTATTAGTACTCTAAACAAAATTCAACGTGACATGATTTCCGAAAAAATTGACGTCGGCAGACGAGCATATGAACAAGCGTATACAGAGGGATGCATAATACACCCATCCTGGTTACACTCGTCTCCAAAAAATAATGTTTCGAATGTCAGGGCACTTCAACCTGTTAGTATCTTGCCCTGCCTCTCGAAGTTCTGGAAATAATAGTATGCATGCAGCTTACAGCTTACCTTGAGAGTAATAATTTGTTGCCCGCACTGTAATCGGGATTTAGAAAACTATATAGCACGCCCACGGCGCTGATCGACGTTGTAGATAATGTCTGCTCATCACAGGATATGGATAGGGCACTATCATGGAACTGCTTGATTTTTCCCGTGCATTCGATACCATGGATATTTCCTTCTTGGGCTCTTGCTATCCAAGTTGAGTTACTATGGTTTTGAGACGAGTGCTGTTAGATGGTTTTCCAGCTACCTAAGTAATCATACACAGTCAGTTAGTTTAAATGGGAGCGATGGTACTCGGATGTTATCGTCGCCTAGCCCTGTGACTAGGGGAGTCCCTCAAGGATCTACATTGGGTCCTCTTCTTTTTATATTATACACTGCAGATATGTACACGTATTAAATACTATAAATCTCATCTATATTATGTAGATGACTTACAGGTCTACCTATCTTTCGATCCCAGTGAGACGGACGGACAAATCCTCATTTGTCCTTGCTATCGCATAGATAGCAAGGATAAATGAGGATTTGCATATTATTATTCTTTGGTCGGAGACTAATACATTAGTTTTAAACCCAGACAAATCTAAATTTATGGTGCTGGTGTCGTGATATCTGGTAGAACGAATAGTCAATAAAAATCTCATTACAGATATTCTCGAAAGACGGGTGGAGCATGTACAGGAGGCCCGAAATTTGGGCGTGCAGATAGATAGCGAGCTCCGCTTTGAAGCTCATATACTCGAGGTCGCGCGAAACTGCTTTTGCAGACCCAAAGTGCCGTATGGGATTTGTGACTTTTAACCAAAGACGTACGTTAGAAACTCTACGAATCGCTTGTCCTCTCAAAGTTTAATTATGCTGACACGGTGTATGGTATGGACCTAGGCTGCGTGCTAGAACTGGGGGCTTACCGCCATCTCTTGTCATTATTATTTTAATATTACTTAACTTGACTTACGGGGTAGTTAAGGTAGGTTGGACGGCTAGGGGCCGAGTGGTGTGGGTGACCCGCCACAGGGGGTGGACCAACAGGCGCTTATAGCTCCCATTAAGTGGAGCCTTAGCCTGCCATCCCAAGACCGCAGTGCGTAGACTTCATGTCTACATCCTTCTCGAGGTGACCCTGTTTCTACTGAACACTGCGGATCTAGACTGGAGAGTCGATAAACACTCCTGAGGGTGGTGCTTCGGCGGCGCCCTCAGTACCGGGTCGGGGCCGATGAGGCTGCAGTGCCGAAAGGGCCTGGCCCGGACCGGGGGGGGGATGTCCCCATTTATGGGGACAAGTTGTGTTCCCCGTCCTCTGCGTGAGGGCGGGGGTCAGGCGTCGGGGTCACTTGCCCCTCTTCCAGGAAGGGTATTGTGACCCCGGAGGTGGAAAGAAGGAAAACTTTTAAAAACCCGTGAGGATACACGTAAAAATCTGAGGTGGAGAGAAGGAAAACTCGAAATGAAACCCGTGAGAAAACACGTTAAAACCAGAGGTGGAGAGAAGGAAAACTCGAAATGAAACCCGTGAGACAACACGTTAAAATCAAAGGTGGGAAGAAGGAAAACTTGTAAAAACCCGTGAGTAAACACGTAAAAATCAGGTGGGCGTGCTGACGCCCCTGCCGTGGTGTAGGCGGGGTGCGGAAGCCGCCACTTCGGAGGCCTGGGGTGTCCTTCGGGGGAAGGCGCCTCATCAATGGCCTCGGGATGGTGCGCGCGGTTGTTCCCGCGCGCCTCCCAGGAGAGCGGGCAGGTCAAACTGCCCGCAAACGGAGGAGGGCCCGGCTCAGGCTGGGCATAGCCGCCGGGGTCGCGGCAGAATGCCAACGCGCTCCCGTTGCCCCGGCATCAAGGCTCTCGAGGAACACCGTCAGGTTTTAGTGGGTAGACTCGGCCTAGCACCCTAATGTCGAGGAGTCCCACATACCCCCCTGCCACCCCCCTACGGCAGGACGGGATGCATAAAGCATTTCCTGACACAAAAAAAAAAAAAAAAAAAAAAGGTTGGACGGCTAAACATCGCGTATTTCTTTTGCCTACTGATAATAATGTCAAATGATAATGCTAATCACTAACCTACTGTCAGAATTTCGAGCTTTTATAATTAAAACAATAATGATATAAGAGATGGTGATAGAGCCCCTGAACATACAAAACAGAGGATACAAAACGCTTGTACGCGATTTATATTCAATATTCCAACACGTGCCCATGTCGACCCTTCTTTAACACCGCAAACATGCTAAGGATGTCCTCACAAAGAGGACTACATTTGGCGACATTGCTTTTCGGAATAATACAGCACGGAAAGCCTGAGTATCTTCATGATAAATTAAAATGGCGAAGTAGATGTAGAGGTCAGAACTGTGGCGGTTTACAAGTGCCGCAGCATCGCACAGCGAGTTCCGTGGTAGTTTCAGATACGCGGCCACCAAGTGTTGGAATAATTTGCCACCACCTATTCGAGATCTTTCTGCGGTCTCAATACTTTTAAAGTAAACATGAGAAACCATCCATTGTACCAGGAAAGAAGACTGCTTTAGTCGTGGTGGTTGAATTGCTCCAGCATGAGGCTACCCAGTGATAAACGCGTCCATTAGTAAATGGACTCATCGATTTCTTTATTTGTATATTTTATTCTGTGATAATTGTTTACGTATATTTTATTTTACATTTATATATTACATTTTAAATGTTTATTAATAAAAAGTACATACATATGTTAATATTTACAAACTTAAAACTACACATTATCTTAAATAATAAACTTCCTCAAAGTTGCCGCTTAGAAAGCTGTCATTGCTCAAGGTACCTAGCAGACTGGCAGCATTGCCTCTTTGAATAGCTAAACTGAATCGTTGGCGAAAGAAGCTGCCAGCCCGGCGGTCTCCCGAAGCCTCGACCAGTCTCTTACAAATATCAGAAACCAGTCGATGGGCTTCGGGGCCCCAGGGACCCAAAGTTTCGACTGCAAAGGGCGTAAATATGAAACTCTCAGAGAGAGTCGCATACTTACGCCGCTTCAAGTTCTCGGCAGTGCTGGCCGCGGCACCTGCTGACTTGGAAGTCGCCGGCACATGGGAAACAGCAAGTGTATCGACACAAGTGGCATCCCACACCAGCGATCTTCCAAGTTTCCAAGGAATGAGCGTCAAACCATCCGGTCTCCTGCCGTCGCTGCGCACAATACCTACAGGCTCTAAGACTGCAGGAACGCCAGCGGCGACAAGAGCGCGCCGAATGACGTCATTCAAGGCAGCATGTCGTGACATGCGGCCCGCACTACGTAAACAGGATAAACCGTGGTGACCTAGTACATCGACGAGATCACCACAGCGGCAACGGTGAAGAAGGTTAGTCCTGGCCCCCAGACGAAGGGATACTATGAGAGAAAGCGTGGTATTGTCGATTAAGGTTCCTAAGTTTTTTGAAGGTATTACCTTCAACCAGTGTCCTGACTCCTTCTCAGAAACAGCCAGGAGGCGAGACCGATCTTTTTCGGTACTACAAGAATCGTTTTATTGTGACTCCGTCTATATTGACCAACCGCTTAATATGAAGTAATTGCAGTGCGAGGTTTGGTTTTTATATAAAACTCATCATAACAAAGTTCGGATATAATGACTTTGCTTGTTCGCTCATAGTGACATGTCGCTTATTATGACCTTTTTTTAAGAAATTATGTCTGGTTACAATGACCAACATGATTCCTAACACCTTTTCATCGCTAGCAAACCTTTATAATATAGGGCATACTAATAGGGTTGTTCATTCTTTTCCTATTAAATGAATATTTTTTCTTGTATGGAAAACAAGATAAACATATCCCGTAATTATTACATCTGCAATTTAACAGTCAACAGTGACACGTTGGTACCCCGTCAGATTTATACCCCATTTCACAATAACCTTGTATATATCTTTTTGAAATATTCTTTCACTATTTGAAAGGAACATTGTTCTAGAATCTAGATGGATACAGGCCGGAACCGCCGCATTGTTCTAGATGGAGAAGTTTAAAAAACCTATCCTCAAAGTTATCTCACAAATATTTTTTATGTACAGATACAACTGTTTCACGTGTAATATAGATAGATCAATCGAGATACGAGTTAACGTTTACTTTATGAAATAAAATATGAATTGAATATAAAGACATCGTTCAATATCAGAGACATACCTATATATTCAATATAATGTATTTACTATAAAGTAAATGGTAGCAAATTATACAAAAGCCACTGATAACTTGATGAGTTTGTCTCGTCTCGTGGCGATACCGTTACTATTAATACATACATACACTTAAATTATCTATCTTTACGCTGCGGTGTATTCCTATACAGTAGGATAGTAGGATCCTCTTTAGAGGAGTCGGACTACGCGGTCCCTATACATACTTTCATTCTTAACGAGAGTAAGTTACTAAGTTTCATACAACATGAAATTACATTTGACTGGCCCGTTGGTGCAGTGGCATATGCATCTGATTTCCAAGCTAGGGTCCCGGGTTCGATCCCCGGTCAGGTCAATTTAGGAAACGAACTTTTCCAAATTGGGTTGGAGTCTGGGTGTGACTGGGAACTCCCCCAGAGTTCGTTGTGTACAAGCTTACTGCTTAGTTTGGGGTCACACAATCTGTGTAACAGTCTGGAGTATTTTTATTATTATATTATTATTATTATACATTTCAGATTGAATGAGATACCGCAACGTGATATTTTAAAACTTGAGTCGGTACATACATATATTGAGTGCCTTCTGTTATAAATACATTTACATACGGTGCATTTAAAAGCATTTTACAATTAGTACAAATAATAATAAAAATACTATTTATCCTTATAATTTAATATAAACCAATACATTAAAATTACTAAATTAAAAATATTCTAACCTAAATTTCGAATTCGCTGAAACTAAAAAAATATAGCGACGCTTTAAAATATTTGTAATCTGTAAAAACAAATTAAAACTAAATATGTTAATAATAAAATCTCACTTCATAAATATATTTTTCCAGGTAATTTCTGCTGTCACCCAAACAATGAATTACTCTTAATTCATGTAATAAATATTGTTTAAATCATAAATTTGGAATAGTTTACGGTTGTAAAAATTAAATTTATTGTGAAAACCATTAATTTGAAATGGCATATGATTAAAATCAATAATAGTAAATTTATAGTACTAACTATCAACTTTAAATAACAGAATTTGTAACTATGCTTATTATATCATCATTATATTGTAATAAGCAGTAATTTGAATTACAAGTTCTGTAACTTATCGTCTTTATTGTACAGTAGTGAAGCCTAGATGGGTACAAAATATGTGGGTAATCGCACATATTTTGTCCATTCAGTGTCATTCAGTGTCATTCTTGCGGACAAAATAAGGAATGAAGAGTTACGCAGTATGACAGGGTTGCAAGATAGTGTTATTGTAAAAATAAAGAAAGGTAAATGCTTAGATGGTTCAGGCACAGAGAAAGAATGAGTGATGATGAAAGACTGACGAAGAAAATCTACAGGGCGAAAGTGGTAAAAGAAGACAAGGAAGTCCAAGGTTGACTTATGAGAATCAAATAGCCAGTGTTAGCAGACGGAAATGTTTCGCATAGTGTTAGCAAATGGAAGCACTCGCATACCCAGGCGAAATTGTGTGAGGAGAATGATGAGATCTAAGGAAGCGAAAGAAGTATGTAAGGACGCGACGCTTGGCCCTCCGTTCTCTCTAACTACCCCATTAGGGATACAGCCTGAGGATATGTATGTATGTATGTATATCATCGCACTATTGAAGAGGATATGATCTAAAGCGGAGCCGCCACTCTTGTTGTAAATGAGCCCGTATAATCAGCTAACAGTGACTGTACTTGTATTATTAAACATCGAAGCTCCACTACACTTAGACAATCTCTACATTATGTACACAAATATACAAAGGAAATGCCAATAACTTGCACGTAAATCCCAGAACAATACGAAGGTCACGAATTTAAATTTCAGATTTCCAAAATATATTTATATTTGTCGATTTTAGACCAGAATTAAAACGTGGTAAGACTTAATGAAGTTTGACTCCATCTTTATTCACTTCACGCTTACTGACATCGATCGCATTTAAATTACTTTTATTTCTGTAGAAGTGTTTTTATATTACCTCAATTTTCGATATCATATCAGCGAGTGTAAAAATAACGCTTGACATTTAATGTAGGTATTGTACATACCATATTTTTTAAAATATAATATAATGTTTATTTTTCATTAACTTAGAATGTATTTTAATACATTTTTAATATTTTTTTTTTGGTATCATGAAAAATCACAAAGAACAATAACTACATAGATGTTTTTAACAGTATTTAATAAAATTAAGTTAACAAAACCAAATATAACATGAGTATACAAATATAAGTGCAAGCTGTTAGATTATGGAACGCACTACCTGTGACCATTAGACAATCGCAATCATTGCAAGTGTTTAAGAAACGTCTGAAGGAACACTATCTATCTCTTTAATGTTCTTTGTTAGTATATTATAATATGTATATATTCTACTTGCATGTATGTATACCATTTGTATTTTATATTTATATAAGTATGTGTACTTATGGTATGTATTTATTCATCTCGTATTTATATATTGTTTTGTATGTATTATTGCATTATAATATTTTGGTATTCATTATTTTTACATATTAAGTATATTTATGACGATATTCATCAATATAGTATTTATACCACATACTACCTACTTTTTATTTTTTCTTGCGCGTTTTCCATCCTAAGGTTGTCTGGAAGAAATCGCCGAGAGCGATAAGACCGCCAATTGTATTGCCAAAATTGAAATTTTTGCTATTTTCTTGTAAGTTTTTTATCTGTATTGGGAATAAGGTGTAGAATGAAGAATAAAATAAATATAACAAAGACAACACAGAAGTACCACTCAGGTATTAAATAAAAAAAAATAAACGATTTCAACAAAGACAGCACAATAGTCTGAAACCTGGATTAAAACCTCTGCAAGTGCATTTACTGGTTCTCAGAATTAGGGATGTTCAACTAGAAAAAACATTGATGTTTTTTTCGATATGATATAGCAAAGTATATGTCGTAGGTCTGAATCGATGTTTTGCGATATATCATTAGAATACATCTAATTATATCTTCGATATATCAATGTTTTTTATCAAAGACTCAAACAAAATCAAAATATATTCAGTTTCATTTTAAAAGCCATTTATTTTAAAAAGTATTTCAGTCCCCTGACGCGCCGATGCTTGGATATATTACTACTATTATAATTATAATACAACTTATCATAAACTTAAAGGGCCAATACAATACACACACTTGATATTTTTATTTTTCAGAGTTTTTTTTTAGTAGGGGTTTTTTAAATTTTAATGTAAGTGTTATTTCATGCTTTTTAAACACACTACGATCGAGACTATCCTCACATTCACACAAATACTTTCCGGGACGATACCATCTAACTCGATTTCTGATCACCATCTAACTATCTATCTATAACCTATTTATTGAAACCATTCCAATGAGCCTAAACACGATACCTCTACTGTAAGTTGCTAATTCCAAATGATGCTGCAGTATCAGCTCAAGGTTACCATGTTATTGTAAAATCATTGATATTCACAGAATACTAAATTTCTAATCGATCAGACCAGTGAAATTTGGTCATGTCCTTTCAACAACTAGAAAAGAGCTGATGATCCTCAAACGGCTAAATAGATCTTCTTAAATAGTAGCTAAGAACAGTCTATCAAGTGTGGTAGAGCCATATTGCATTGCAGCAAGAATTGGGCCGGCTTGCCCAGTAAAATACCACCCTCTCACAGAACATCGGCGTGAAATAACCCCTCCTTTCCTTTAAAGCCGGCAACGCACCCGGGACTCCCCGGACGTCATGGGTGTCCATGGGTGGCGGTGATCACTTTCCATCAAGTGATTCACTTGCTCGTTTGCCCCTGCCCCTAGATAGAAACTTATAGAAGTTTACTCATTATTCTCATTGCGAGACATCTGCCACAAGCGACATTAAACGTGTGACTGAGTTGATCTTGACACTGTCTATCTTGAACAGGAAATGGTGTGATATTATGTATAGTTATATGTAAATGAAGTAAATTGTACGTATTTCAAAATAAAAAGTTTTTTATTTCTTCCTTTTGAGCGACCTTGGCATAAATAAATATCTAGGATAGGTCTACATTTAACTTGTTTTCTAATTCTGGACCGCAATGACATAAAAGATAATCTTCAATATAAATAAACCCTTACGAACTGTTAGGGTTATTTGCCGTATATTCGAAATCCAAGCAAGTGGAATTTAAATGGGATCACCTTGGAGCCATACTGAACCCGACGAAAAAAGAATCATTAGATCGATCCACAATTGACGAAATTATCGGTGAACATACATTAAAAAAATACATAGGTTCAAATGAACATAGAACTTCTTCCTTTTTATGAAGTCGGTTAAAAAACCATCTAAGAGCGTGTCTAGCAATTTCATTTCCGTATTAATTAAATTTAAAAATTGGATCGCGTCTAAAATATATGTTATTTACCTATTTCATTTTCTGGTTCTCATTTCTACTTAAAGGTTACCACGTGGTTGTAATTATGATAGAATAAGTCGACTATAACTTGGACAGATAGAAAATGGATTTCATTTTCCTTTTCACTACGGTACTCTAAAAATATCTGCTTAATCAACATCTGATGCAAACAATAGCTCCAATTTTTGTAAAAACAACACTAACAAATCATTAAAATTGCACGCATCGTTTGCAAAGATTACGATTGTACGATTCCCATATAATAAGCATAAGTTCGTTTGATATCGTTCCATTCTTGACTATTTAGTCATTAGAATTTGGTGTGTGTGCGCCTTAAACAAATAAATATTGGGTAAGTTAATATTGTAATACTATTATTGAACTGATGTTGATATATAATTATGGTTTTCTTTTGCATTTTTCGCCTTAAATTAAATAAATGTCATTATTTGAATTATTTAAATACTTATCCTTATCAAGTAAACAGGTAATACGTATCGTAATTCGCAAAGCAATGAGGAGTTATATTTTTGGAAAATCGTTCAGAATTGGTTTGTACTTATTGCGCGTTTAAAAAAACTACAGATTTGTGACATTATTTTTAATTATTGATTTTCACCGATCTAAACATATGTAATGTTATGTCGTGTTCTAAATTTTTTTACAGTTTATATTTTTTCCATATTAGTAACTTTATAGATGGCATTGTCTCAGTAAATTACAATAAATTCATCTTTGAAAAATTATAAAATAATAAATAAATATAAAACTAAAACTTTTTAAAAATCTACAGGATATTTTGCGCAAATATATACAATATACATATAAGTATAATGAGGAGGTACATTTTGAGAAGCAGGACCATGAGGAGCTATATTCAATGGGCTCAAATTATTTTGATTTTAGTGAAATTTTAGTAAAAATTCGACTTTAAACTCAATACCATAAGCGTAGCTAGTCGTGTGGATGGATGACCACAGTCCCCACTCCGTTCGGGCGTAACTCCGAAGGTATAACAGACTTGCATCGACTTGGCATCACTCTGATCTGATCGATTTGGATCTATTGTGATCAAAGTTTTCCAAAGGTCTTATAATACGTCGCAATGTACAAAAATAAGTCGTACACAAGCTGTTTTGTGGTACTTAAATAAGGCTCACAATGAAGCTACTTGTTGCTAAAAATAATCATTGTCGTAGATCTAATAGTTTAGCTACACTTACGAACTCATGTTAAGAATCTGATTTTTAATATTTTTTTTCCAAAATCTAAATAATTTGGGGCTTATTATATCGCTCCCCATCGTTCTGTTCCCAATAATGGGGGTGGCCCCTTATTACACTTATAATATAATAATAATAATTGACTGGCCCGTTGGCGCAGTGGCATATGCATCTGCTTTCCAAGCTAGGGTCCCGGGTTCGATCCCCGGTCAGGTCAATTTAGGAAACGAACTTTTCTAAATTGGCTTGGAGTCTGGGTGTTACTGGGAACTCCCCCAGAGTTCGTTGTGTGGTACCCATAGTACAAGCTTACTGCTTAGTTTGGGGTCACACAATCTGTGTAATTGTCTGGAGTATTATTATTATTATTAATAATAATATGCATACATACATATCTTCACGCTGTATCCCTATGGGGGTAGTCAGAAAGAATAATAATAAGTTTATATTGACAGGCAGAACCCAAATATCAAATATAAACAAACAATAGGTAACAATAAATTGACAATAAAATTAAATAAAAAACCAAATAAACATAAAATCTTATGATGTTACTTTTGCATCTTGTACATTTTGGCAACTTGGAATTGTTTAATAATTTAATAATTTTTGAAATTCGAACCTTAAGTTATTAACCTATAATGTTAATGATTTGAAAAAATAGGTAGGAATATTTAAAAAAATTTGAATCATGACGTTACATGTGTTCAGACTGGTAAAAATCAGTCATTAAAAATAATATTTTAAGTCCGCAAATTATTAGAAATTATTATTTTGAACTGTTTAAATTTTTAACAGCCTACAATTATTTTTAGCATTATATTATGTTTTTCAACTTATGTATATTTTTAATGAAGTGGTAACATTTATCATAGAGAATTGTATTTTTATAGCGATAAATAGCATTTGTAATTGCTATTTTTACCAATTTTAAAGTGCATTTAAATGCATATTTTAAAAACAATGTTGCTAGTAATGTCAGGTAAAACCATGGTAAAATCGTAAGATAAGTATCAAGATGTATTGTATTATTGAACTGCTATTGTAGCTCGTTATCGCATCGCATAGTTCTGCCAAATGACAGTGACCACTTGAATACTAATTCGCTTACTTATTGTTTAAGCAATAATGTTACACACATACCTACATATTATATTCAAGCTACATACTCGTATGTCCCTAACATGGTATAATGAGAGGATGAAACAATAAGCATCGTAGTCTTAACATACTTCTTTCCTCTCCTTAAATCTCATCGATCTCCTCACAAATTTTTGCCTAGTTATGAGAATGTGACTCTCGCTATTCGATCTTCATAAGTCAACCTTGGTCTTTCTTCGCTTTTGCTATCATTCACTTTCACTCTTTATATTTTGCTCATCATTCGTTCAACACTGATTCTTTCTGGGTCTGAACCATCTGAGCATTCCTTTCTTTGCTCTTCAAAAACACTCACCCAACCCTGCCATATTGCAAATCGCTTCATTGCATTTGGCATCTGTCTGCAAGGAATATACCGCACATATTTCTAAGAGATTGCATTTCCACCGCATTTATCTTACCTTCATTCTATTTCGCGAATACCCAGTCTTCACTACCATATAATAATGTAAGCACCAATACTGTCAACATTATTGTAATATCCATACAGAATGCATGTCATATCTAGTTGTCCATTCGTAAACTTGTGGCAAATTGGATAGATTACCTTTCAAACTATTTAAAATATTAAATTATACGTTAGCAGCTTTCCGCCAACGGCTTCGCTCACGATTTTTTTTTTAATTCACACAAAAACTCCTCGGTTATATTAAAAATAACTGTGAAAAACATACATTGTTCCATATAAACCCTTGTGCCTCTTTTCACTTTTTTACGGGTTGATTAAGAAAAATGAGAAAATACGTATGTCGTTCATTCTTTTAGATAAATGTGACTAGATAAATATCATTACCCGTCGTAAATTGCTTCAGTTTTTTGCGCTTAAGTTTTAAGAATTTCAAGTATCAAAGCAATGTTTTTTTCAATATTCATTTATTTATTAGCAAACTTCACAGCTATACAATTGAAAAAAAAAGGTACTTGAATTATCATTAATTTAATTGGATAGAAAATACATGGGCTCGAATTTTGAAACTGCGGGGTCTCATCAGGTTAGAGGTCCTGGGATCGTGCCTCCTGTGCCTTTAGAGTAAAGACTAAACAGCGTTTAGAGACGAGCGAACAAATTGTTATTATAAGCTTTTGCGATATTTAGTACACCCTCAATAGAAAATGGCTTTAAGTTACATGCGATGTACCTATTATATGTACATACCTACATACAGTTTATAGTCCTTTCTAAGCAAAAGCAATTCGCAGGAAATCACGTTGTAACTTTACTGCATATTGATAAAAGCGACGCCATATTGTGCAAATATAAGTAGGTATAGATACATAATAATAGTTGCATAACATCACGCAAAGAATGTACTGATGCCAATCGCAGGAAAATGACATAACTAGCATTCTTTTCGCCTACGACGGAGCAAATAAGGCATATGAGTTTGGCGTTAAAGACCGCTTTTATTATTCACTAGCGACCCGCCCCGGCTTCGCACGGATAGAAATTGTTTTGAAAATAAAATACAGCCCATTTTACTCGCTGATAATGTAGCTTTCTTACAGTGAAACAATTTTCAAAATCGGATCAGTAGTACCGGAGATTACCCCGAACATCCAAACTCACAAACTTTACCTCTTTATAATATTAGTATAGATTACATTTAAAAATAATTTCTACCATTATAAAATTTCTATTTCCGATTTAAATTATATACCCATACAATTTAAAATATTCTTATGGTATCGAAAAATATCGGTGTCGTCGTCTGGCTCTTTCTAAGGAGTCAGAACACTGACTGTAATTAATGGATACCTTCAAAAAACTTAGGAACCTTATCAGATAATAGCATACTTTCTCTCATAGTACGTATTCACTTCGTTTGGGGGCCAACAAACCATCTTCACCGATGACGTTGAGGTGATCTTGTTGATTTACTATGTTACCATGGTTATCCCCACGATATCCCGTACCTATACGTAGTGGGGGCCGCTTATCACATTCTCTAAATGACGTCATCCGGCAGGCTCTTGTCTTAGAACTAGTCGTTATTGCACGTGGCGATGTTAGGAGACCGGATGTTATGACGCCTATTCCATGTAAACTTGGAAGGTCGTTACTTTTGGATGTCACATATATCGATACATTTGCTGTCTCCATGTCCCGGCGCCAGCTCCTATCCAAGCCAATAGGTGTTGCGGCTAGCTCTATCCAGAACTTGAGGCGACGTAAGTGCGACTCTCTAAGAGAGTTTCATATTTATGCAGTCGAAACTGTGAGACCTCGAGGCCCCGAAACCCACCAACTAGTTTCTGAAATTAGTAAGCGACTGATTGAGGATTTTAGAGATCGTCAGATTGACAGCTATTGCCAGTAAATTGGCTTGGATATTCAAAGAGGTGCCAGTCTGCTGAGCACCCTAAGCAATGACAACTTTTTAAACGGCGACTTCGACGAAGTCCTATTCTTTAATATAATACAATAGTTTTAAGTTTTTATTACAAATTGTTCTACAATGCACGTCCTACTGTTTCACTATTAAAATCTTTCAAATTAGAATTTGTAAAGTACAAATAAAATTTTGTATTGTGTTAATTTTTTAATAAATTTTTTCATACCAATACATTTTACTCGTATTACTTGTAGCTAAGGTATAATTTTTCTTTTTACGTTTACCAATTTTGAAGTGCTTTAAGATGACGCAGTGATAAACAATAATTTAATCTAAAATAGACCTTATACACCACGCAAACGTTAGCGCTATCTACGAAAAATATGAAAAAACAGTTATTTTCGAACTATAATTAATTAAAAAAAATTCCTACAGGCATTTTGAAGTGTGTTTAGATTAATCTACACAGAAAATTTGAAATCATTAATCGGTTCCGGTAATCCGAAATACGTAAATCGCTGTTTTAAAAGAGGTTTCTTTGATACTTTTTTTCTGTTACAAGAGTTAACCAATCGTATAACGCAACTAGCAAAATGAAATCAATGAAATGAAGAATCAAGTTACCAAATATTACTTTCATACGTTTTGGTTAAACAAAAAATAAATTGTAAACCTATTCAATGTGTAAAATATTGCTATTGTTGTTATTAAATTTAAGATCTCTACTTTGTACTACAATAGTTTTAGCCTTGCTCATGGACATGAAATATCATAAGCGATTAACGTAATTCAATTTGTCATAAGCCCATACAAATAAATATGATTAACGTATTATGTATTCTAATAAGTAGGTAGGATTATTTCTATTATGTACATAGGCGGTAGGCGGTATCAGCTGTATAATATATTATTGACATTTATTCTCGTTAGGGTTGCCAGGGGCACGATTTTCATGAGAGTATTTTTAAGGTTTCATAGCCAGAATACGAAAAATTCTCTCTCTTACTCTTACAGTTACGTCATGTCTGTCTGTTCGTCTGTTTGTCCGTCTGCGTGCCCGACCGTCTGTCTATTTGATTGTCTGTCCAACCGTTATCACAGCTTATTTATTCTGTCAGTTCTATACACCTACTGAGCTGAAATAAGTATAAAGTTTGACAATCTTTGCATCGTTTCGTACAGTAGCAGATTCAGGGGGGGATTTAGGGGAAATTTAGGAGGGGGGCTAAGGGGCTTGAGGCCCCCCAAAAGCATCTGAGTCTCTCCATGAAAAATTTTAGGGTCCTTGACTTTGACGTCGACAACTTTTTGGCGAGAACGGGAGAAGTGAAGTTGACATTTTATTTACATTTTTTATTTTTTACGTTTTCGGGAGTTTTAAGGTACAAAAGTGATAGTATTTTGTGCGTTAAAGTTCTGTGCTAGTGTTAAGAATTGCAAAGTTAAAAAAATATGTGCAACTGAAATTTTGGCATTCTTCCTAGAAGTCCTTTTTAACTCCAGTAAAGCCTACTATCACTTTATTGGAGAGTGTTAGGGACTTAGTAATAAGAAGACAGACATTTTACGTATGAGATACACCACTTTTTTACTTGAGAATTGCAGAAATGTTTCTAATAAATATGAAAGGAGTTGCCAATATATAAAAGAGAAGAAGACGCCATCTTAAAAAATAAATGTTTGAACTTACAAAGGACAAAGGACTTTTTGGCGGGAACAGGAGAAGTGAGGTTGACATTTTGTTTAGATTTTCTATTTTTTACATTTTTGGGAGTTTCAAAGTAAAAAAGTGATAGTATATTGTGTTTTAAAGTTCTGTATAAGTGAAAAGAATGGAATAGGTCTAAATAAAAATGTGTAGCTGAAGTTCTCGCGGTCTTCCAAGAAGTCCTTTATACTTCAGTAAAGCCTACTATCACTTTACTGGAGGAGTTTTACGATAAGAATAAACTAATTTACGTGTGATTCTACTTATTAATACGTGACATTGGCAAATGCGCTAAACTGTGCGCCATGCCATAAAGAAAGAAAAAATATAATAAAGGGTACCAGACAGAGTCAGACTGCTAGTTCATTGCCTTGTTGAACGAAAAAACATAGTAAAGAATAAGGAAACCATATGCAGTAGTAGCCAAGGAAAAGCAAAGCCGACTTATTGATATCAAATAGCCAGTGTTAGCTGGCAGAAAATAGCTGGCTGAACCTCAGACAGAATTTTACTTCAGTAAAAGATAAAAGTATTTGCATAATATGACGAAAATGCATGAGGAGAATGACAAAATGTTAAGAAGCAGAACGGGTACAACATAATATGTAAAAGCCCCAATGCTTGACATCTTGTCATCCCTCAGATTCAGTTAAGGATAAAGTTTTTTGAGTGTTTTGTATATACTTACATACACATGTACGTATAAATGTCTATTTTTAGCACACTGTAACCTAAACGGCTGAATGGATTTTGAAGTATAGATTATCGTTGTAATATCATTAAAGTATAACAATCAAAGGGTTGAATCTTTGATTATATTCAAATATAAGTTCAACAAGTAAGTACTGGATACTTACTCATAAATACATAGTTTTAAAGAATTATCAGAAACCAAATGTATCTCAAGGCTTTTTCTGATGACATAATTATAATATTATTCAAATTATGACCATCCCAAAATTGTGCAATTTTTCTTTCTGAAATATTTTTTTGTAGCTATTAAAAAATAGGGATACTATATTGAAAAGAGAGTATCTTGAATATTTACGCCAAATAGTCTACGTCTATGCGTCTTGACGTTACGTCTAGATTGCCTTACATCTCTTCATGCAGTCGTGTTTTTCAATTTATAATTAACTTCTTTTTAATAACGCCTTTTATGTAGTTTTTATTAAGTGGTTTTTAATACCTAAAAACTGTTGATGTTTAAAATATCAAATGGTACCTTTCTTTTATTGTAGAAACTGAATAAAAAGAGTTCAAACAATTAGTCTTTGGATATATGTACTCGTATATATGTATACGATCGACTAATCTAAAATGTATCGTAAATATTCAAGATGCTCGCTTTTCAATGTGGTAACCCTATTTTTTAATAGCTACTAAAAGAATATTTCAGAAAAAAAGATTGCATACTTTTGAAATAGACATAAACTGAATAATATTATAGTTATGTTATCAGAAAAAGGCTTTGAGATATATTTGGTTTCTGATAATTCTTTAAAACTATGTATTTATAATTAAGTGCCTAGTACTTACTTGTTGAACCCATAGTTGAATACAATCAAAGGGTTGAACCTTATACTATAATGAAAAACTTATTGGACATTTCTATAAAAAGCATTTTAAATTATGTATGAACATAAAGTTATTTTTAATAACTATAACACATAACAACGAAACCAAAACTGTAATTTTCTAAAAAATATACTAAACTTTGAAACAAGGTAATAATTTTGCTTGTCAAGGAAATGAAACTAGATTTGTAGATTATTGTCTATTCAGAACAAATTATTCAGGTTATGTCAGACTGCGCTCTATTGTTTATGAATAAGAGACGAATTTGGCAAACTACCTTATTAACATTCTGCGTGCAGCTAACATGTCAATCTGGCGCATCCACATAATGTCAATGGGCAGTGAACCAGTATATACTGTACCTATAGATAACTTGTTGTCCGATATGTATGTGTATGCCGTAATCGTTGAACCGCGGTTTCGCGGGCTTCTAGTGTACAGTGTAGCCACACCGCCGTAACTCGCCGACGCGCGATCACGTTTCGTTTCGCGCCTATTTTTGACAGATAACGTTTACGGAGTACCTACGCGAGTGTTTTGACAACAGAAAAACATTTGAAAATAATAAGGATCTGATTTTTAGTGTTATCTTTTTGTTATTTCTAATTATTGGTAAGTCTTAATTATTATAAAATACTTTTTAACTTTAACGTGTACATTTTAATTTTGTGGATGACCTTGTAAAGTGTAGTTATGATTCGACAACATTTGTGTTTATAATACAATAAGTATGTGGATAAACTGCTGTTTTTTGGACGAAAATAAGTATTGCAATTTATTATAATTATTTTATTTTTGTTTGCGAGTTTAACTGTTTTTGGTCAACTGTTAATGTACATGTATTTTTTTAATACGTTGATAAATGCAAAAAATTTTTATGTAATTATTTTATTGAAATAAATCTAATTAGTACTTAGCTAATTAGCTAGTCAAATGTAGATATATGTTTGTGTATATGTTTAAAAGACATATACTAAGAAGAAGCGACAAAAACCTCAGTCAGATATTACGGTATGACGGTATCATACTTTTAAATTTGATTACAATTATTTAATAAGCCATTGAATATACAAGTACAGGGACGAAAATTCCCAAAATACCTTACCAATTGAACCTCATATTACTGCAGCTACCTACGACTATTAGTCAGTGAGTAGGTAAGTGTGAATACGTTAAAAAGATTAATTTTTTTTTCTATTAGTTGGGTGATATATACTTAAGCAATTTTATTATAAAGAAAGCAGTATGACAGGGTTGCACGACAGTGTTATTGTAAAAATGAAGAAAGGAATGCTTAGATGGTTCGGGCACTTGGAAAGAACGAGTGATGAAAGACTGTCGGTGAAATATACAGAGCGTAAGTGAGTGGTAAAAAAAGCCAAGGGAGACCACGGCTGACTTATGAAGATCAAATAGCCAGAGTGTTAGCAGACGGAAATGTCAAAAGCACTCGCATACCTAGGCGAAAATGTGTGAGGAGAAAGATGAGATTTGAGGAAGCGAAAGAAGTATGTAAGAACCGCGACGCTCTGACTACCCCGTTAGGGATACAGCGTGAGGATATGTATGTATGAAAGTATCCACCTAGCAAAGAATAAAAATAAAAAACGGAAATAAAATTCGGAATAAAACGCAGCCCAAGTTACTCGCTGATAATGTAGCCTTAAGGGCTACATTATTAGAAGGGGCTAATCGATGTTTTAGATTGCGTTGCGAATTGACATAACGGAACCATGTAGTAGTAGTAGTAGTAGGATTCTCCCTTAGGGTGGAAGGTAAAGGGATCTTAATAGATAAATTCTGGATATTATTTCATAATAATGTCGACGTAATACATTTTAGATGTTTCTTGTAATTTCCGGCGACAAATACATTGAGGCAATCTTTCCTGAGACAGACTAAGCCACTAAAAAATTTAAAATTCACTTCTAAAGAAGCATTAATTTCAGCATTTCTACATAATGCATAACAGGGTAGATACTTGGGCCGCAAAACTACGCCAATTTTACATCACAATATCCATTAGAAATAATTTGCAAATGTTGTAATGTGTCGATACACTTGCTGTTTCCCATGTGCCGGCGACTTCCAAGTCAGCAGGTGCCACGACCAGAACTGTCGAGAACTTAAAGCGGCGTAAGTATGAGACTCTCTCTGAGAGTTTCATATTTACGCCCTTTGCAGTCGAGACTTTGGGTCCCTGGGGCCCCGAAGCCCATCGACTGGTTTCTGATATTTGTAAGACTGGTCGAGGCTTCGGGAGACCGCCGGGCTGGCAGCTTCTTCCGCCAACGAATCAGTTTAGCTATTCAAAGAGGCAATGCTGCCAGTCTGCTGGGTACCTTAAGCAATGACAGCTTTCTAAGCGGCAACTTTGAGGAAGTTTATTATTTCAGATAATGTGTAGTTTTAAGTTTATAAATATTAACATATGTATGTGCTTTTTTGTTTTAAATATTTGCAAATAATTAAAATAATCACCCAACCGCTCCCCATAAAATCGCGCCCAAAAAGTCCATAACGGAACTCTTATAATAAGTTTCGTTGTCTGTTTGACAGTCTGTCCGCATGTGACAGTTCATTCCTTCCGTCACTTTCACTTTATTTTAGTCATACAGGAGAAACTTAAACCCCCTTCTGGGTGAGACTGAGTTATATGAAGGTTTTACCCAAACTACTGCAGAGCTTATTCTCGGCGCGTTGTAAAGGTCTCCAGGGGCCCTAGACAAGTGGCTCAATTGTCGTAAACGCTAGTAGAAATAGAGTGCCAAATACCATATGATCTAGCGAAATAGATTTCAAATTGGTAATCAACCGTTATCAACTTTTTATTAAATCAAAGGAAATGTAAATTCGTGTGAAAACCGTCGGCTAAAAAGTGCCAAATGGCACTTTGACAAACAATAACTCCAGGAAACGTTTCGATTTTACAAAACGTTTGCACTTATATCGCCACCCAGGGTCTCCTATTGAACGCACCGAAGCCGCTCTTACGCTGTTAACCTTAGCATTTCTCGGGCGAGCAATGACAGAGTCACAACTGCACCCTCTCAAGGACATCACAGCGAGGACGTGATGTCGTCCTCTTCAGGGTCAAGGGATACAATTTGCGTTATTTACATAGGCAGTAGCTAGTAATCACCCCCGTGCGTCACAATTATGGAATGCTGTCTACTTAACGCAATGTATACATTTGAAAATACAAAAGAAAATGCTAAGTGCCTAAGTAATATAAATCTATTTAAAACATTTTTAACGGTTTTTTAGAATATCCTCTTATGAATGGTTAACTTCCTTATTTTAATGGCTCCACCAGCCCTTTTTTTTTAATTTAAAATTTTTTTTTTACGTCAGGAAATGCGTTACGCATCCCGTCCCGCCTAGGGGGGTGGCAGGAGGGTATGTGGGACTCCTCAACATTAGGGTGCTAGGCCGAGTCTACCCACTAAAACCTGACGGTGTTCCTCCTCGGGGCCTTAGTGCCGGGGGAACGGGGGGGCTTTCGCATTCTGCCGCGACCCCGGCGGCCATGCCCAGCCTGAGCCTCCTCCGTTTGCGGGCAGTTTGACCTGCCCGCTCTCCTGGGAGGCGTGCAGAAACACCGCGCGCACCATCCCGAGGCCATTGGGTGAGGCGCCTTCCCCCGAAGGACACCCCAGGCCTCCAAAGTGGCGGCTTCGGCACCCCGCCTACACCACGACAGGGGCGTCCGCACGCCCATCTGATTTTTACGTGTTTACTCACGGGTTTTTACAAGTTTTCCTTCTTCCCACCTCTGATTTTCACTTGTTGTCTCACGGGTTTCATTTCGAGTTTTCCTTCTCTCCACCTCTAATTTTAACGTGTTTTCTCACGGGTTTCATTTCGAGTTTTCCTTCTCTCCACCTCAGATTTTTACGTGTTTCCTCACGGGTTTTTAAAAGTTTTCCTTCTTTCTACCTCCGGGGTTACAATACCCTTTCTGAAAGAGGGGCAAGTGACCCCGACATCTGACCCCCGCCCTAACGCAGAGGACGGGGAACACAACTTGTCCCCATAAATGGGGACATTTTCCACCCCCCGGTCCGGACCAGGTCCTTTCGGCATCGCGTACTCGGTCTCAACCCGGAACTAAGAAGCCCATCAACGTGGATCCTTCAGGATACACGCTGATGGACACCCCTTACCCCCCGTTGGTCGGGCTATTAGCCACCGCCCAGTAACAACCCATTAAACAACGAACAGTTATCGGTCGGCGCCCAGGGTGCACCACGAGGAGGTTGCCCAACCCAGCACCCCGGCTCTACCAGCCCTAAAATAAAGATAACGTACTGATATATACTCTATTAAGTACCCAGGACTTTAGACTAAAGTTAATAGATAATTATTAATTTCTCCATTAATTTTCATCGAAATTTTACTACTAATCTTAGAGTCTGCAGATCCAACAGTGCAATTTGCATAGAAATCCCTCCAGTGTTTTCTCCCTCCAAAATGCTGAAAATGTTTGTTTCAGATTCTAACACGCCTAAAAAGCTTTTTATAAAAAGTATTTTTTCAAAAATATGTTTTTTTTTTTAGCTGCTTCCCCTAACATATTTAGATTAGGGACTTTAATTGCAAAACAAAGTTTTCTCCTCTTTCAGTTTTCTTCTCTAGGGTAATCCTTCATTTCAGCCGTAATTCTTACATACTTTGTCTAATTTTTACCCTTTTATTATAACTATTCTAATAAGTTACTCCTTGCATGTTCTCTATTGCGGTCATTCGTACTTTCCATTCATTGCCTGGTATTCTTAATCTTTCCATTATCGCTTCCTAAACATTTTTATTTTCTTTATTTATTGACAATATTTTACAGTATTCTTTACATTGCCTTAGAACTATTGCTTATCTTCTATTTATACTTAATCTTTGGTTTCCTTATTTTAATACACTTATGCTTATTGCTATTTACATATTTCTTTATCTCTATTTATTTTACAAGCTTATTTTTATTCTTATGTTCATTTTAACATATACTTTTATATTATCTAATATTAACTTATATTATATCACAATAATTTTTTTTTTTTTTTTCTATCTTACTTATTCGCTATTTATCACAGTTTTGTAGCTTATGTATTGCTTATTTGCTTTTTTCAGTTTTGTTATTTTTTATGGCTCTACACGCTATGCTTTTGCAATAGTTCATGAATTTTTTACATTTCATTTTGTCTTTCATTATTATGCTAATATTGTCCCTCTCTATCTTAATATCTAATTCTGCCTCTATATCATTTCTTTCTTTTTCAAATCTCTGACACTCTACGATAATGTGTGGCACAGTTTCTTCATATTTTGGGTCACATGGGCATGCCGGGCTCCCCTTGCACCTGAATCGGTTCAGGTATTCGGAGAACCCGCCATGCCCCTTGAAAATTTGTGTTAATACCGGGTCCAGGCCAATTGCGCGTACTACCTTGTAAGCCCCTACGGCTTCCGGAAAGAAAATTTTTGTGGTGGAGGCGATGGTTTCAGTTCTGTACCTCATGTCCCATTCGTCAATCGTCATTTGTCTAATTTGACGCTTGACGAATGAGACCGGGCACATATCATAATCGGGTTTTGTTTTTTTGTTAAAGGCTGCATTCTTTGCCAGCTCGTCCGCCCGCTCATTTCCCTCCACCCCCACGTGCGCCTTGACCCAGAACAGTTTAATAATTCGATTATCCTCTAATATCTTCATGATATTTTTCCGGGTCTTGACCACGAGGGGGTGAAGGGATCTATATCCTACCACCGCATCCAACGCCGATTTCGAATCACTGTTACAAAAATATGTTTATGTACACACACAGCTCAGCTAATAGTATCTATAGATAAATATAGATATAAAACAAACTTCAAAAGTAACAATAAATAGGGTAATACAGTAACTCAAAACTACATAACCTCAACGAATTCAGAACATAAACTTTACAAATTATGTAATGTCAAGAAGGCAACAGAGAACACGTCGGCAAACAAGTGAATGGTTCCACACATACGACCTCTAGAAACTCTAGATCAGTGATTCTCAACCACTGTACCGCGGCACATTTGTGTGCAGGCAATTTCTTAAACTGTGCTGCCAAAATTTAGAAATGTTTAACTTCCTTATTTTATTTATCGTAACTTATAGTGGATAACTTATTTTATTTATCGTATTATATATAGTAACATTATAATGTTTTTTTTTTATTACTTGTAATTAATCCCTGAATAAACGTATTGTTGTTTTTGTAGTACATATTATTTTATTTTACAATCAAAACTATTATCAAACACTATTTTACACAGTGTATTATAGGTAAGTAAACAATTTTTAAACTTTTTTCTTTGTGTGCCGCCAAATTTTGAAATCGTAAAAAGTGTGCCGCGACAAAAAAAAAAGGTTGAGAATCACTGCTCTAGATCAACCATTACCTCAAACAACTTGAATGTAACATTATAGTTACGAAACTTCACGATGTTCGACGTACATTATGCATTCTAAAGTATTTATCATAAGAAATTCTTAGTTGACAGTAAATGAATGATGAATTTTGATTTCGTAATCAGTATTTAATTCTACGGTCGAACTTCTAATTAATTGGTAGGTCAAAGATTATTTATAATAAATTCAGTAGGGAATATATTCAACTGTTAAATATTTATTATCTACGTAATTAATGTCGGATTTTATAACAGTATAAAGAGGCATACACATTGCACTTCATATGACAAAGTCAACAGCGAGTTTAACTCGAGCACAGAGAGCTTTTTTTATAAAAAGAGGGGGAAAACGAGCAAGCGAGTCACTTGATGGAAAGTGATCATCGCCACCCTTGGACACCTGCTACGTCCGGAGAATCACGGGTGGGCCACCGGCACTCTCACTCACCGAACGAAACAACAGCAATACATGCTGTTATTTCACGCCGATATTCTGTGAGAGGGTAGTATTATAGTATATAGAGCCGGCCTAATTGGTGCTGCAATGCAGCATGGCTCTACCACATATAAAAGAGAGTTCTGTACAATATTAGGTACATACTCACATATGAACTTTATAAAATGGTAAACATAATTTCTTGAGACCTTTTATTATACCCAGTTTCTCCCCCAGGCGGTTCGGTGCAGATGCGACCGTGCCGATGGCCAGATTTTTCATGCTGAACAAAAATAAAAAGCACGGGTACAGAACGGCTAGACAAGTGCCATACCCTTGCTGGCGTCATTGCTTGTCAAAAGTGCCATTTGACTACGTCGTATACGGCGGTTTTCACGCGACTTTAGTTTTTTACCGACTTCAAAAAAAAGGAGGTTATCAATTCGACCCCTATGCATGTAATATTGTCAGAATTGCACAGTTTTTGTATATGTTAGTCTATACCAGCTTCTAAACATGTGTGCTAAATTTCATAAGTGTACGTATGTTCGTATGTATGTTTGTATGTATATTTGTATGTTTTTCCGCGCATATCTCAAAAACTAAAAGTCGGATTGCAAAAATTCTTTTTTGGTTGGACTAAATGTAGTCCAACTTAGGGAAAACTGCAAGTTTTATCAAATTCGGTTCAGTATTTTTTGAGATAGAGAGTTAAGTGTGTATCAGTCACTAGGAAAACGTATCGTTGGATTACCAGCGTAATGCTAAAACATGTCATTACGCATGTTGTATTTTTTTCAATATTTGCATGCAGTTAACTGAAATTAAAAAAATGAAGAAATAAAAAAGTAATTTAAAAAATTAAACAGCCTTCAAAAAAAATCACTGAAAAGTACATAATAACGATCCTTTACTAATCAAAACTCAAGTACAATTAAAATAACCATTTAAATACGATACACATCTATATAATTAAATTTGACAGTCTCATTTAAAAAGTTATTTTAATTGTACTTGAGTTTTGATTAGTAAAGGATATTTATTATGTACTTTTCAGTGATTTTTTTTAAGGCGGTTTAATTTATTAATTTACTTTTTTTGTATGATTGAATAGAAAGTTAATAACGGACTACCAATTTACAATTCGTTACGCTAAATCATGTGGTATTTGTCATTCTACTCTACTGGCGTTTACGATAATTGAGTACTTGTCTAGACCCGCAGAACAGATACGAACAAACGAACAAATACACATATAGACACACTGAGAATGGTGTCAAAATAACGCTTCTGGCTCCTCTTCTCGTTGGTATCAAATATGAGTATATCAAGTGAAGAACAAATAATAATCCAATGTAGTGAACCCGAGTCAGTTTATAAAGCCCTAATGGTTCATATCCTCGTCTCAAATCGTACGACGCGACGCGACTTACGAAGCCACGATCTACGAACACGTAATCGACTGAATTGTTTTAAATTAAATGAAATGGAACGCACCACTGCTAACTACGCGGCGACAATCGAGTATATTTCGTTGGCTTGTAGTGTAAAAAGAAACGTAAAAAAAATTACAATCGGCAATAAATTTTTGTCAGTTTAATATGAAGAAATGCAAAAAAATCACAATCAGAAATAATTATTTTTATATTCGGATCTATCATTATAAAAAGTATAGATCTATTTCAAAAGAAAGGCGATATTAATGGTATGGAAAGCCGAGGTCATGATAAACTAATGCCTTGGTAATGCTCGAGAATCTTCGATTCAGACTGAATTTTGCATTACTAACAAATCTTTGATGCAGGAAAATATGACCCAAAATGCCAATAAAATACCACTAAGCCGATCTTCGCAGCTTGTGTGGGAGAATAAGCTGGTAATTACATTCTATATTTTTCTATTTCTGCAGACCAGCATTAGAAGCTTGTTATTGAATTTTATTAAGTGTTTATTCAATATATTATTTATACCTAGTATTGAAGTGAATCCATTCGTCGTGCATGTGAATCGATAAGAATACAGTTAACGGGTATGATTTAAATTAAATCGCATTCAGTGTAAAGATTTTAATATTTACAATACACCTAATAGACTAATTACACAAAATGCGTTGTTCTGACGCATATGTATCCTAGCAAGTAATTTAAAAAAAAACAGATACAAGAAACGCATTTTTAGGGTTCCGTTTCCAAATAGCAAAAACGGAACCCTTATAATTCGTCTTGTCCACCTGTCTTTTTGTCTGTATACCACACTCATTTTATTCATATGTCCAGGGTGGTCTTATAGACATTTAGTTCTTAGTATAGTATGGTATAGACATAAGTTAGATCTGTTAATGAAGCATTGGTTAAAGAAAAGAACTGTTCAACGGCTTGTATATTTTTATGATCTTTTTTATGTTCTGATCTAGAATTGGCAAATATCTTAGTTGTAGACCTACCCTACCGTGGACAAGACCATTCACAAGTTAAAAAATAAATAATTTATTAAGAAAAAGTTAAATCGACTACAAAAAAAAGTGAAAAGCACAGAATAAATTTCTTTTACTAAAAAATCGGTGCGAAACAAACTGTTGTTTATTGGTTTATTTTTTTCACAGTGGTTTAAGAAATGCTATGAAATACAAACCTATTTTTATTGCATCAATGTTGTTGCATAAATATTTCATCCATCTCTAAACCCAACAAAGTTATCAGATAAATTACGACCGTGAATGATCATCCTGAGTATGGAACCCCTCAGTGTCCGTAGTGCAACATCACTTGGCCGGATTTTTATTTTTAAATTGAATTGAAATGTGACCGATATGGAACACAGTTATTTATTCTGTTATCTGTAAGAACGTATGTATATTAGTAAGGTGTTCACGACCGTCTGATAACGACACAACAAATAGGTACTTGTGTATTGTGTCTATACAAGCGCCACATACAAACCTGCAAACAGCTATTCGTTCTCGAAAGCAGTTAAAACTCTTAAAACTAGTACAAATAAAATACTTTCCTCAAGTTTTCTATAGTTCAGTGCGATATTTTACACATATACTAAAAACTCACTGGATTCTTGTTCTCTACTCATGATACGATTACGTGAAAGAACATATACGTAATATTTGCAAGATATATGTATAATAAGAATAACATTACTTATAGATAAACGATAAGCACAGGTAAATCTAAATATTATAGATTTTCCTGCGCGTCTTTTAGAAGACTTAAGATGAATTTGTATTTTTTAACTAATTTCAAAAAGGGTGGTTCTCAATTCGTCTGAAACAGTTCAAATAGAATTTACCTACTTAATTATTTTATTGGGTTTAGAGAAGAGTAAAATATTTACGCAAACACAAAACTGATTATATCAGCAACAAATATCTATATAGTTTTATTTATTTAGACTTCGCTGCACAAAAAATGTACAAATGGCGGACTTAATGCGAAGTAGTATTCCCCACCTGTCGACCAAACGTAAAAATAAAAACAATATACCTACATACATAAAAAAACATATATATCTACATATTCATACATGCAACATGCATATAACCACACAATTAACTAATTAAATACGGTATACGATACATGTTGTTTAACATGACAATACGTGTACGACGTTAGCTTATAGACTTATCGTTACAATATAGACACGTTCGATTATAGATATACACTTGGCTATAGGTATACATCTACGTACCTACTACAAATATGCTCCGTCCTCTTTGACTACCCCGTTGGTAATACAGCGTGAAGATATGTAGATATGAATATAACCCTTACTGAATGTATCTGATACAACTTTTAAGTGGTTTTATAGTTGCATACTATTTCATTACCGACTATATTCTCTATTGATAATAACTACTACCTAAAGGAAGTAATAATGCATCGCTGCCTTTTGTAGCTATCTGATAACATTTTTTCGTTATTTGTCAACTAACAAACATTTACGAAACAAACATTAAATCCTCTTATCGATTGAAATTAAATAATCGTCAAAACTAACTGATTTGGATAATACAAATCAAAAGTGTCTAGGGATCAAGTACGTTTTAGAGTATCGCCGCAATTGAGGATTATTATTTTAACTTTTCTGGATCGTTATTGATTCTTGTTAGTGATTTTCACTATTTGAATAAAGAATTTTCTTTAAATTTTGATTAAAAATAGAAAATGAACTGTCAATCAGGATTCCTATAAAAGTGTGTAATAGCGTTTTTACAAAACCATTACAATTTCTGCATCGGAACTGAAAAAAATTGCATCAATATGGAGCGACGACATCATTTGACACGAGAAGAGATCATGAGAGCCGTCGGAATGTTGCAAGCTGGTTCCAGGCAACGTACTGTGGCTGTCGCTCTTGGCACTACACAGAGCGTCATAAGCCATATCTGGACACGCTATCGTATCACGGGCAGCGTGGCCGAGCGACATAGAAGACGATCTCGCATCACTACTCGCAGACGACCGGTACATCCAAAATATTGCTCGACGGAATCGTACTATGACCGCCATGATGTTGGCTACGAGGCTCCACAACTCTTTAGGCTTGCTGATAAGCGACCAAACCATCCGAAATCGTTTACGTGAGGTGAGTCTGCGTTCCCGAAAGCCGCTGAGAGTTCTGCCTGTAGCACCCTGCAATCGTAGGACCCGTTTACAATGGGTTCGCGAACACAGAAATTAGGAGGAAGAAGACTGGCGTTGTGTTTGCTTTTCCGATGAATCTCGTTTGGAACCGATCTCATTTGGATCAGGGGCAACCTCAATGCTCAGATTTATGCGGAGAGGATTGTTTCAGACGTGATCATCCCTCTGCGAAGCGGGATGGTGAATCGTTTCGATTAATGCACGACAATGTACATGGACGTACATGGCAGCGCTCTTTCCGACGCTCGCATCAACGTTCTGCCGTGGCCTGCTCAATCGCCAGACCTCAACCCAATTGAGCACGCATGGGATATGCTTCAAAGAAGAGCTCTGTCAAGTATGGATGCCGTACATACCCCACAACAACTTTTTGACTTGTTAGAAAGAATGTGGGCGGCCATTCCTCAAAGTGATTTTGATGAACTGATTTTAAGCATGCCAAATCGCTGTGATTGTATAATTCGTGTCAATGGTGGAAACACAGATTATTAATTTTTTTATCTTTACAATAAAAATTTAAAAAATCCTCATTTTTGCCTTCTTTTGCCATTTAAAATAAAATCATCATCTTTAAAATTAATGATTTTTGCTTAAAAAATGGTAAACTTCAAAAATAGTATTCACAACAAAATTTTGTGCAACTTCAATCACAGAAACTTTAATGTGGTGTAATGGTGATAATAAATGCTTGGGAGGAAATCGTGAGGACAAATGCAGGCTAAGGATTAGATTGTCTCACAGTTTATACAAACACGACAATATATTTATAACATTTTTGTTGGTTAGGTTAGGTTAGGTCTGTTTACAACAACGCGCGAGCCGAGCGAGTGAAGCGAGCCGAGCGAGTGAAGCGAGCGTGCCGCGGGAGCCGCCGGTGAAGCGCCAGATCGGATCCCACTTTATACATGGAGCAGTATTGAATGGAGGCGTCCGCATTCTAAAGAGATAGTTGAAGTCGAGAAGTTTATTTTAGACCCTGTGGCGACTATCTAGCAATTAATGGATCACAAACACCGACAGGTACCCGATTCCGCAGCCGCAAGATCTTACCTATGGATTGGCAGACAAGAAGAGAAGCTGAACTGGAACACTTTCTATGATGCATTTTTGAGAGACACGAGTTCCATAAACATACAGAAAATGTAACAGCTGGCGATATCAGTTAAGAATGCTGACAAATAAAATTTGACGGCATTGCAAAATAGCTAGACGCACGAGGCAGTTATGAAATTCGATGACATTGCAAATAACTTTTATGTTATTGAATTTTAAAATGTGATTGTATACAAAGTTGTAAAAAATTTTTATGAAAAATTTTTGAAAATAATTGTAGCGACCTGGCGATGCTAAATGTGCTGAATTGCGTTTTAGTAGAATATAAAGTTAGAACGCATGGCTCGCCAGTCGCTAACATACCATCTCCCTGCCTTGTCACTTTGTACTTGTTAAATTGTCTAAGTAGAAATATAAACTTTGACACCGGCATGTAATTTATTTGTTTTCATTTGTACTGAATGAAAAAGAAAATCCCTAAAGTGTCTTAAAATTTTTAAAGCTAATATGTTTTTAATGAAGGGGTAACATTTAATTGTATAACATTATATTTTTTAACAGCAATTCATAGCAATTTTGTCTATATTTTCACCAATTTTGAAGTGTCATTAAATGCATCCCTAATAATAATCTCCCCAAACTAAAGGTTACTACAGTGAAGTAAATCGGAGAGGAGACTGATACTCCATTCCATGCGACCTAGAGGAGGCCGCTTTGTGAGCCTCCAGGTGCTAGGAAGGCCACCGAAACGTGCTTCTGCGAGTAGAGATCCCAGAAGCAAGTGTCACCACTAAGTGCTTGTATAATTTTACAATTTCTCTCGCGTTAAATAAAAAGAGGATAGTGCTTTTATTGTGGACCAAGTAAGTCACATACGGTCACATACCGAACTGCGAGAGAACCTAGTAACATCCGCTACTTTATTACGCAACTGCAGCCAGTAAGCGATAGCCGATTCTTACGCGATCGATCGCGATATGTTGTTAAATCGAGCACGATCTAACGAAGCGAAACGTTAATGCTGCCTCTGTTGATTAATCGGTGAACAAAAAACTACTGCTAGCAACCGTAATTATACTGAAAAAAGTCATTTTACCTCATGGCACCGTAATTACAAACTTAAAACAATCGTCGCGCAACTGCGGCGCAGCTATCGTTCCTTACGTGATAACCACACCGGACTTTCAAGATGATAATTGAAAGGTCTGCCGGAAGAAGTTTCTAATATAAATAAGCTGTGCCCTTTGCTTATCTCCTCTACATGTAACTTTCTGTTCGTGTATTCTGTCTGTGCAATAAATATTTAAATAAATAAATCAATAAATAAAAGTATACGTCATAAATCAGCCTTCCTCAAGGCTGAAGATAAAATTCTTTATGTGCGTATAAATAATCAATCATGGCATCGAAACGTGGGCTGTCGTGGTGCTGACGGTGCCAGCCCTGTAGTCTGAGCCAGAGAACAAAGATGCGATTATCTCCGTTTGTCGAAGGAACCAATGGAGCCTTCGGGGTCGCGGCGATCCGAGGTGTCTGAGGAGAACGACAGCACATGTGTTCCGCGCTGTCGTGACACTACAAGGACGCTCTGTAATAGCCCTCCGAGAAGTGCTTCGGAACAGCGCAAGGACTCCGGTGCGTTCCGTAGGAGAGCCTGGAGTCCCTCGACAACATGTCGAGGACGATTCCCGCATGACCTTGGGGAGTGAAAGCCTCACATATCCCAGTCTGTCCCTCAAGAGGCTGGTATTGTATTTGCCGATTTCTCCTACGTAACGGGGTAGTCAGAGAAGACGGAATGCAAAACTTCGCGGTACTTACATACTTTTTCGCTTCCTTAAATGTCATCATTCTCTTCACACATTTTCGCCTAGGTATGCGGATGCTTTTGAAATTTCCGTCAGCTAACACTCTGGCTATTTGATCTTCGTAATTCCACGGTCGTCTTTAGATTCTGCTACCACTTACATTCACTCTGTAAATTTTCTTCGTCAGTCTTTTGCTGCTCATTCTTTCTATGTATCTTACACATTTATAAAAAATTGAACTACGTTGTGCTAATATTTACTTCAACGTCGAAACAGGGGGACAAGAAAGGTCATAAAGTGAATATTAACTCGATATAAAGCTGATTGTTTTTAATTGTAAGATTACACGTAACAAGTGAATAACCTCTTTCACACACTAATTGGTTCGTGTGATGGTTGATCACACAAACAGGCTCTTAGCGGAGGCCACGGTTCCAGAGAACTGATAATTGCGCAAGACAACCTTCATTAGCCGGCTGTTATTAGATGGTGGCCACTTTCCAACAAAATACACCCGTTTCTCTGACAATCGAAATACAAGGGCAGTTGGGCAAAACAATAAATGTAAAATCTAGAAAACGAGTTATTTTATAAACGATTCAGCAATTTTTCTTTCTGCCATTTTAGAGTACTTTTAAATTCCATCCTATGACGCACATAACATAACAACATAAGGTCTGTGCTTCATTCATGCGTGGATTTAGATTAGTCAAATTGGTCATGGTTTTCGGCCAGCATTCTTTTTATCCAAAATGTCAAACTGAGTATTTTTAGAGTTCCACGTGTTAAAACCGAAACGGAAAGGATTTTGATAAAATTTAAAAAGTTGATAAAGCTATCTTCATACTAAAATTCCATGGGAACGAATTCGCAGGTAGTAGTTACTACATACATACTAAATCTAATGTAATGTAATTAGTGAAACCAAGTAACTAATGAGTCATTTTTGCAAAGCGTTTAAAAGCAAATTTAATTCATCGAAAAGCAGTATGATTTGCAAAACAAAATATGTAGGATGGCACGGATATTAGTGCCGGCAAAAGTGTTAATTCGACAGAGCATAGTTTCACAAGAGACTGGAACTTTTGTCACGGTTTGGTCCACGGTGGAACCAATTTAACTCGCACGTATAGCAACAAATCACGTGCTAATCGTGAGCCAGAGATGTATCAAAATATAAAAGACTACTTGTCGTTAACGATTTCGCCAGCGTGGAAAACGAGATAATAATATACAATCTATGTCTACGCTGATCGTTCATTCTAAACATTTTTTACAATTTATTTTGTATTCTTTTATCTTAACATAACCTTTATTACTTTACGACATTGTTTTTATTATTAGCTCTTCTACCCAACTTCTATACACTCTTTCTCTTGTTTTTGATGTGAAACATCTTATGCAGCGGGTCAGACCGGCTGTTGGAGTGGGAACGCGTCGCCACGCGAGCGTCGCTCGTGCGTGTGTACATATAGCTTATGCAGTATTGTTATTCACTTAGGAACACGTTGCCTGTATTTTTTAAATAAAGTATAATTTTTTTCTCTAAAAAAACCCGAATACTCCGTCTTTGATTATACCATAAACTTAGTATTTCCCGGTGTATAGACGTACAAAGAGTGTGAGTGAGAATGAAATCTTTTATGATAGTGGCACGAGAAGAAAAGGGACAGCAAACGAAACGCTATTGTAACCCTTTTTGAATGACAGATCGTCACAAGTCGTCACGCTGTGGAGAACGCTGTTGACTTATTTTATTGTTTTGTGTTATTCCTGTTTTATTTCAAAGAAGTACTGTATTTTTCAATAATAGTTACGTATTCTGTATGTGATTGTGATATTACATATCGCAATAATCAAGGGAATCATTCATTTCATAGCTGACATTGACGCGTCAACAAGCTCTATGTTCGTCTGATACTGAGTGTATGAATTATGCCATGTCTTTTAACTATACCATATTTCTTTCCTTTAATAAACCATCCTTTCACGCATATTTTCTATACAAAATAGTATCGATATTTCACATCTGCCAGGCGTCTCGCGACGGCTATTTTTTCCTTCCCTATGTCTCTATTAATATTTTATTCCATTTCGAGAGAGAGAAACAATATTATACATGTATCTTAAAAAAATAAGCATAAAAGTTTTAAAAATATATGATACTAATATTTCATCGTAACGAAAATATAACATGGGTCGCGATTTTTACTCGCAAGCGTAATAACATATACTGTATCCTTTAATTTAAATTGTTTATAACGTAGAACAATCGTTGACATTCTATTACATTATTGACGCACTGTGACACCTTAGTATCAAATATTATGAACAACGGTAGTAAATATCCGCATAGCAATACCACCACTGTCGCCATGTAATGACTATCATTTACAAAATATGTCCGTTTACAGTGCGCCCCGGATATCAGTTACTAGTGTTGTGAAAACAACGATTTATAGATTACATAGCTGATTTAAATATCTGTTATTGATTCATTGTCTAATAGTTTTATGGAATAAAGGAATAAAAGCAAAGTTATGTTATCGTCAACTTTAACGAAAGTTTATTTTAAATAATGAAAAGCCGGCCAAGTGCAAGGCAATCTTGTGTAATTAGGATTCCATACTGTCAGTTGTTACAAACCACAAAACAGAATTTAATTATAATAATGTATTTATTTGCCTTCAACATGAGTGTTATACCTATAGAATGATCGATAAAAAAATAATTAACAGAAAAAAAATTGTAGTAGAGCTTCTTTTTTGTCTAGAAAAAACATCAAATCGATAAAAAAATAACTCTAAATAAAATTCAAATTAAACTCAAATAAAATTCTTTCATACAATAACTCATTCTCAATATCAATAATTCCTTTAAATTTTTTCGGAACGACATCGATACTTTTGAAGATAGAGGGGACAGCAATCTTTTAGTGTTTTTGAAAAAGTTTTATGGTAACATAATACGATTATAATTGATTAACTATAGGGTTAACTAACATTTTTAAACTCAAAAAGTTGTGATTTTATTGAAATCCTCTTTTTTAACGTGAAGAGATGCTTTAAGTTAATATATTGTCCTCTGTCTGTAAAAATCATAATATGAAAATGTAAAAAGTTCGTACCGACATTATTAATATACAGTAGTGGGGTCTGGATATGCCCGAAATCGAAAGAAATTCATATAAATGCAATAGAAATGCAATCTCTTAGAAATATGTGCGGTGTCACCCTTGCGGACAAGATAAGCAATGAAGAGATACGCAGTATGTCAGGGATGGACGACAGTTAATTAAATCGTAAAGAGAATTAAACCTTAAAACGAAGAAAGAAATACTTAAAGACTTGCAAAAAATATCTGCAGAGCGAAATTGAATGGTATCAGAAGCCAAGGAAATCTAAGGCTGACTTATGGAGATCAAATTGCCAGTGGTAGCTGACGGATATCTCATAAGCACTCGCAAACCTATGCGAAAGTGTGTAAGGAGAATGATGAGATTTGAGGACGCGAAAGAAGTATGTAAGAACCGCGATACTTGGCGCTCCGTCCTCTCTGACTACCTCGTTAGGGATACAGCGTGAGAATATATATATATATATATATATATGTATATATATATATATATATATACATACATGCTTTTAGAGCTGAACTTGACCTCTGTACGACTATTTTCCAACCTAGGTTCAAAGCTTTGAATAAATCTATACTAATATTATAAGAAGAGAAAGCGAGTTTTGTAAATACGTTTATATGTGCAGGATAATCTCCGGAGCCAATGGACTTATTTAAGTAATTCTTTGCACAAAAAATTCTTTCATCATTAGAAGGGTGCATTATTCTAGATGGACATGAGATTCATATTATGTACTCAACCCTGGCGAAGTCGGGACGGGCCGCGAGTTAATAGCGGCCATTTTGATAATGAGGCGAATCATAATGCAATTTGTCGTCTCGTGACGTATAACGGGCGCCTAAAGAAATAAAACAGTGTATTAGTGTGTGTATGTATTACATTTGACATTGACTTTGATGAAACAAAACAACTATTGTACTTTAATCTATTTATTATAGCCATTATAGCTCGATCAATATTTTAATCGCATTAATCACGTAGATACCTACACAAAGGGTTATTATTTAAAAGCTTTAGTACCTATTTCAGTTTATCATATAATGCCTATATGTATTGCGTTTTTATTGCCCTTGTGGCTGATTTTCTTTGAATAATTGTTGTTTGTTTGAATACAGATGAGAGTGACATTGAAAATTTTAATCAAATAACTAGGAGTTGCACTCTAAATATACAAGTAGATTATAGTAAATCTTACAATAACCATTAAATTGTAAAAAGAATGATAAAAATGCTGTTCATCGCTACAAAAAACATATTATCCTACCATAAAGTGATAAAAATTTAGATATTTCAAAAAATTGGTTACGAAATAATTAAAACAATGTAAAGCTATAGTTTGAACTATAAAAATTGGATTCCTTATAATTATAATTTATTCCAATAAAATTTCTGCTGCATCTGTACTATATAAATCTGTAGTGACTGCGTGTAAATACAATTTTATTGTCAAATTTAGTAATTAATATTTGTTTTATGACTCACTGACTTCAATTCTACCATTTATTAAATTTTTTTAATATAATTTTTTCCTTTTATAATTCAAAAAGGGCTTGACCGGTCTTGATAAAATTTAGTTTATAGTAAGAACATGTGATTGCGCAAATGACAGGCTACTTTTTTGTCGAAAACCTATCTCTGAAGGGATAAGAGGGGGACGAAACTTTGTACGAGTTGAACTGATTATGATGAAATTTGTCATAGAGATAGTTTGCCATCAGAGAACGAACATAAGCCACTTTTTTTATCAAAAATCTACACCTAAGGAGGTGAAAAGAGGCATGAAACGGAAGGTATGGGAAATGCTGAATCTCGCTTATGAAAAAATTTGGTGGGGTCATAGATTTTTTTATCAAAAGGGCATAGGATACTTTTTTTTATCAAAAAACTACCCTTAAGGGAGTGAAAAGGGGGATGAAATTACGATGAAATTTGGTACAGAGACAGTATGTGTAAGCTAAACATAGGCTGTTTTTCAAAAACTACCTTTGTACATGTATAATAATATATAGATGTGTATCTACTAACCCATTCGGGAAAGCCACGAAAAAATTTTCCGCGCCGACGAAGTCGCGGGTACAGGTAGTTAATTTATAAGTCTATTTGCAATAGCTAACGGCTAAAAATAATAAATTCGTTGTGGAAACCATTAATTTTAAATTGTATATGATTTAAATTGGAAAAAGTAAATTTACAGTTTCCTTTTTATTTCCAATATACTAATTGAATTATTAATTTTGTAGTTTATTTATAAGTAAATGTCTGTTTCCCGCTACTTCATCCTTTTGGATGAAAAAAGCAGTTCCCTATCTCTTTCTCCAGGACTTTGTAATAAAATCTGCTTAGCCATAAAAACATAACGAACAGACAGAGGCAGTTTTAAATTCCGCATGGTGTTTGCTAATCAAAGACGCTAGAAAAAAACGAATGAAGTAGATAATTACTCTCATTTTCTCTTCGCAGTCATTGAATAAAAAGCTTTATAAAAAGTAATAGATTAGTCCCATAACGTAAGTGAATTTAATGCAAATGAAAATTTCTATTTGGAATGAAAATTTTATTTGGAAATGACTTGAAAATAATGAATAAATATAAAATGAGTTTTTGATATTTTTATTAATATCTTTATGTTGTTAATTCGTTGAATAACTCTTATTCAATTTATTGTTATGAAACAAATACAGGATTATATCGTGATGAATTCTTATAATTATTAACTATCCTCTAATTACAATTAGCTGATTTTAGCTGACATTATTAGACGATCTCTTGAATGTCCTAAGGATGCTTCATTAAGAGACGAAATACAATAGATAAAAATTATAAAAATCATCACATAAAATGAATTTCCGCAAAGTAACACCTGAGCCTATACAATACAGGATAATATTTTCTTGCAATAAAACCCTCAGCGACAACTACTTTACTAAGAAAACAGTAGGGGGAAGTCCCATGTTAGGAATGCTGCAACGACAGAGGCAAAGAATATGTAGAAAAGAAGGCCAACTCCCGCTTCATGCGAAACTGAATAGCCTGCTTTCGGCCGGATACGTAGGGTTGTTTCATTGGGTGTGAGATGAGGAGAGCATCTCGTTTAGTTATACATTTAGTACATAGTAATATAAAACAATGTACATAGATAAGTTTTTGCTGTTGAAGAATGATATAGATGTTGAAGAATGATGACTGCATTGGAATAACTAATATTATTTAGGCATCTGAGGACATTATAATATGTTCGTTTATGCGATTTAGACATTTTCGTAATTGTGACGATGTGAAGAACGAATTAAAGACAAACGGAACTGCTCACATATTTGCGTCGCGTGCGACCCCGACTGGTGCTACAATAACTACCCATATTCACCCGAAATAGTGCCGTTGTGTATACAAACAAGCTTTCTATGAAGATATCCTACGTTATGTTTATACTGTGACAGAGGTCAAGGCGAGGCGACACATTGGAAATTTTTACGGTAGGGATCTCAATATTTCTAAGTGACTACATAATGTATGAAAGTATTATTTCGTAACCAGATTCTTCATTTCATTGACTTTATTTTGGCAGTTGCGATACACAATTGGTTAACTTTTGTAACACAAAAAAAAATATCAAAAAAGCCTGTTTTAAAACAGAGATTTAAAGTTTTAGGAGTAACGGGACCGATTTATGTTTTTAAATTTTCTGTATAGTTTTAATCTAAACATATTCTTCCAAATGAAAGTTGGATTTTTTTATCTTTTTTTTAAACTTGTAAACGTTACATTATAAAATATCTAAAACACGGGAAATTAACGCGATTACCTTTTATTTTCGCTTGACGTTTCGGCCGAGTTGTATCGGCCGTGGTCTCAAGTGACTAAAATAAAATGAAAATAAAATTGATATTTTAAAATTTATTATAGATTTTAAAATAAACGAAAATAACTACTTTTTCGTATTTTTCGTAAGCTAGCGCGCAGTTTTGCATAGACCGGGAGGTCTATTTTAAATTAAATTTATAATACAATTTAGATTATTGTTTATCAATGCGTCGCCTCAAGAGAGGACACGACTCTTATATTATCATACATACACACTCACATATGTACCATTGTTCATACACGATTTGACTGGCCTGTTGGCGCAGTGGCATAGCATCCGCTTTCCAAGCTAGGACCCTGGGTTCGATCCCTGGTCAGGTCAATTTAGGAAACGAACTTTTCTAATTTGGCTTGGAGTCTGGGTGTTACTGTCAACTCCCCCAGAGTTCGTTGTGTGGTACCCATAGTACAAGCTTACTGCTTAGTTTGGGGTCACACAATCTGTGTTATCTATAGTATTAAAAAAAATGAAATATAATGTACTTTAAAAATGGATATATCTCTCGTCTATCCATATCCATAGTAAACAACAACAAACGTGTGCCACATGACGAGTTAACGGCCATTGTTGAGATAATAGCTCTCAAATGACTTTGTCACACATCATGGCGTTTATCACAATTTGCAATGTATTAAATGCAATCATGCTAAATTTTTTGTATGATTAATTTCTTCCACGCCGATTAACAAACAAACTACTACGCTTTATTCCAAACATTCGCAATTTATTTAATACTCGTTACGCTCCGCAGTTAATGGGACAATAAACATCCCTTGTCCACCCTGAACGTCCGAGCGTGAAGATATACATATCTTCACGCTTTCGTTCTGTGGATTTATATGTATAAATGAAAACTTAATTTTGCTGCGAATCTTGTCAATGCCGTTACGGGAAATTCGGTCTAGCACTAGTCTTTGTAATATTATACACGTCACAAAGGTTTTAATATCATTATCTCAATCTTTAGCGCGGAGTATCTTTCTTCTGTAGCCACTTCAATTTCAAAAACATTGAGATGATTATTCGCAAGTAGTCTCAGTAACGAGAAAATTGCACTATTACAAACGACCCCAGATCAGTAATGATCAATTGCGTTGTTTGGATGATTGAGAACGGAAAGCGCAAATTCGATAAGCACTAAAACGAAGGATGTACCTACATCGACTACTTATGTCAAGATTCAAATTTTTTTACCGACTTTGAAAACAGCAGAGGCTTTTAATTCGTCTGTAGCTTTCGTTTACGAATGTTCATCGAGTTCCAGAGAACTCGGTGCACAAATGGCGGACCATTTGTGATTCTTTTTTATTCATTTTTTTACTGTTCAAAATATTTTCAAGAATACAATATTGTCTATGTGTAAGCACCGTTCGGTAAAACCTCTAAACAAGTTTCTTCGCGATACGGTAATGGATATGGGATGGTCGTGAAACCAACCTGGACGTATACTGCTTAAGCAAAAGAACTCCGCAACTTTCCTCAAAGTCAAAGTCAAATCAATTTATTCAAGTAAACCCAATTACAAGGTATTTTTGAGCGTTAAATCTACTTTAGTTCGGTTAAAAGGGAAGAGAAAAGACAACCTGGACAATGAGAAGAACCGACAAGAAACTCAACCAGGTATAATTTTTTCAACATCATTTTACAAAAGGTTTATTAAAATACAATATTCAGAGAGCCAGCAAATGCATGTATGTAAAGAAGATCATTTCCAGACTATTGTTTTATCTTCAACGAAATCGTTTATTTTATAGTATGTTTGTCTAATCAATGTACGTTTTATAATTAATCTAAATCTATTTTCTGTTAATTGAGTGACTTCTTGAGGAAACCCAAAAATGAAACATTTGACTTATGTAATTTAAATTTTGGAATAACCAATTTATCACGACCTCGGGTTTCCACACCACTAATATCGCCTTTCTTTATAAATAGATCTATATTTTTCCTCGTATACATCAACGGCTTATATATTTTAATGTTGAACCATTCAGTGCCAGAATCAAGAAAAAGTTAGTTGTAGAGCTATCCTAAATATTTATTTAGGACACTGGTTCCCAAACTTATTTTGTCTACTGAGTCGAGAGCTCATGTAGTCGTTGTCTAAGATGCCTCCTAGCTAAATGAAATTACAAATCACCCCCCAGGCCTCTACACAACGCCCCCATTTTTTTTCTGGGTCTCTTACCGCCCCCCTGCAGCGCCCACAAGGGGGCGTTATCGCCCACTTTGGGAATGGCTGATTTAGGACAAGAGCCGTCAAAAGGAATAAATATATACATTTAATTAAATCGACTTTATAATAAAAACGTTGAAAGCTTCAGCTAACTCATTTCATTCCATGCTGGTTCGCTGACCGAGTCTAATATTTAGAATAACCTGAGGATGCTTCGTTAAGAGTCGAAACACGTATCGATTAGTGGCTTTGTAATTTTGGGCGGAGGATAGATAGAAATTATAACAATTCGTCGCGCGAAATAGTTTTACGTAAGCTGAATGAATCAATACAATTTGTTAGAAAGTCCTAGCTCTCATAAGTCTCTAGAACTTAAGTTTATGTTGTACATACATACATATCCTCACGCTGTATCACTAACGGGGTAGTCAGAGAGGACGGAGCGCCAAGCGTCGCGGTTCTGACATACTTCTTTCGCTTCCTCAAATCTTATCATTCTCACACATTTTCGCCTAGGTATGCGAGAGCTTTGACATTTCCATCTGCTAAGTTTATGTTATATACATCACGTTCTGACAGCGCGTGGCTTACTATTCTACGAAACGTATAATAATTTAATGTACGGAACTCTATGTGGCGAGTTCAATTCACATTTGTCAAATTTTTGAGATGAAATACTGAAGAACAGGTTTCATTCCTGCAAAAAAGTAACATTTAAATGACCTTGATTTGTGTATCACAATATAATACATATTGTTAACAACATTTACACATTTACTATTAATTCTGATAGAATTGGACGCCATTTAATACCAGTTGGATACTAATAATTGAAAACATTTGGACTTCAATATTTTGAGAATGGGTATTACCGTATTATACGGATGTTAAATACACATAAAAATATTTGTAATAGTTAGAAGTTACTCGTCTCAAGGTGAGCGAGACGCAGCCGTAGCCCGCACCGCACCTTACGAGAACCAACCGCGATCCGATAACAGGAAGGAAAACATTATATTATAAAATATTGTAACATTTACTTTTCTATTAGAGATGGATACATATTTTTAGGGTTCTTTTTCAAAATTAGAAAATGGAATTCTTATGGAATCATGTTGACGGCTGCCTGTCTGTGGCAGTTATATCTCTCAGAAACTATTTACATAAACAGCTGAAACTTGTCATGTAAATAGTTAATAGAGACGCTAACTTTAAAAGTTAACTTTATACCTATCTATTTGGTTTAAAAATTAAAAAAATCCTTTTGATATCATTGCATAAAAAACTCTTTTTATTATAACTAATTCAAGAATGTATAACTGGTTACATTGTGATCAATTTATATATGTTTTTAGGGCTCATTTTATATTTAGCTTGCTTTGTATCTTGTATGGGTCAAATCTAGTAATTGAAATTTTACCCCCTTCCTGTTGACCGATTGATCTGAAATTTGGTACACACCTTTAATTCTGATGACAATACAATTATACAATATTCATTATCATTGTACATCCAAGGAGGCCGCTAACGCAGAATGGCGGATTATATCATGTATGTTCATTATCATTGTACATCCAAGGAGGCCGCTAACGCTAAATGGCGGATAACATATTTTTTTTCAACCCCCTCAATTTAAATAGCTGATAGGGCTTGACTAGTAGAATAAAGTGCATTATGAAAAAGTTCCAACTCCAAAATGGCTTCCGAAACAAAACGGCGGATCATAAAGTTTAGACAGCCAATACACTGCAACCAACTGACATGAAAGTAACCTTGTAATAATGAGGCACTAAATGAACTAAATAGAATGAGAAATATTAAGTAGGTAACTAAATAAAAACACAACACTTGAAAATAAAATAAGTAAGTAAAAAAATTTTAAGTTTTTAGATTTTATTGTATAGAAACAATAATGATGCAGATAATGTACTAAAAGCTAAAAATAATTAGGTATGTTCCAGGTACCAGTCATAACACCTCTTCTCATCAATCTAGAGCATTGATCAGACTAAAATAAAATCGTGGAGCGTAGCATAACCTGAGTAAATATGTAAATGATCATTCTGTGATGTCACACGATGATAGTGACGGATTTACTTTTACACACATTTTGCATTAGTTGTCTATTAAGAAGATGCATCCAAAGCACATAATTATATGAGCTGTTTACTGTCGAAAATAGCAATTCGACGCATCCCATGATTTTACTTTAGTCTGATCAATGCTCTAGATTGATAAGGAGAGTGGTGTAATGACTGGTTCCTGGTATCTACCTAATTATTTTTTAGCTTTTAGTACATTATCTGAATCATTATTATGTTTCTTTTTTAGCTATCTACCGCCGAATTTTCAAGGTTTTTGATCGACATGTGTTTTAATTCTCAATGATGCATCCGAAATTCCAGAGATCAAAATGTCAGCTTCCTAGTATCCTTACCTTTAACGGCGTAGACAGCCAACGCCAAGCCTTACGCACTTCTCTCGCTTTTCATGATTCTCATAATAAGTACACTACCTTCGAGGTACCCGAGTACTTTTGTTGTTTACGCCAACTAACACTCTGGTTATTTGATCTTCATAAGCCAACGTTGACTTACCTTGACTTCAGCTATTCGACTTCACTCTGTATATTTTCTTAACATTATATAATACGGATAAATTGCAAATAGGTAGGTATTTAATTTTTATTAAAGAATGACATCCACCTGTCAGCTCCCTGATAACTTATCTGTTGTTTGGGAACATCCTTCAAAAGAGATTAAGTTTAAACTGCACTAATTTATTCGTAAATATGAATGACACACATTCATTCCTACGTAAATATGAACAACATATATACGCAGTTTCACGCTATATCCATAATGGGGTAATAAAAGATCGGAGGTAACATCGCGATATTTTCAATATACATACCCCTTATATCAAACCTATCAATAGCCTGTTTTTAAATCATCATAATTAAAAAAGACATTTATCTTATTTTTTCCTATAAAAAGGTTCCTGGTAAAGATCGTTATAATGATAAGTCTGCCCACACGGTTATTACATATTTTTTCTATTGTATAATGCAGTGTGCTGTATTGTTTGTACTGTATCTCAAAGCCAACAAAAGCGTGTTATACAGGATGCCACTAAAAATATTGCTTAATTTTTAGCTGACAGTTCAACTTTTGAAGTAGATTGGAAAACACATTTTAGGTTTTTGAAAAGTCATTCAATTAACGGAAATATTCGAAGATATTTAAACTTTTAAATAAAAAATATCATAACGTACTTACTTTATAGCTTTTTCAAACATTCTTCCCCTAAATAAATGGTTCTAATTGTTGACAAAACTTGACACAAATAGCATTTAAATAAAGCTGTACTGTATGAATTAGGCAAAAATGTATTTCAGAAGAAAATATCACTAAAAACTGTCAAGTACAAATTCAATTTGCGCACAGAGAGTTTCGTACGATATTTATAAAATGACATACATGTACATCATATCTTCAGACTGTATAGTGTAACGGGGCATACAGAGACAACGGGACGAGTTGTCGGAGTTGTTCCGATGTTCCAGTGTCGTTCACAATTCAATTCAATACAATTTTATTCGTCTGTGATTACAGGTTGTATGTACATATAGATAATAAACAATATAAAACAGTCCTCTGTAATCTGTCAAAAGTGTATAGACAGAAAATTACATTAAGATAAAAATAAAAAAATCATGCACAAGCATTACAGTTCAATACACAATCTTTCTTTTTGGTATTGCAATCTAAAATTGGAGAGAGAGAGATAGGAGTATAAGTGTAGAATCACACCGGTGAGTGATCTTAAAAGAGTTCAATTTTTAATCGGCAGGACCATAGTAGTTTTCTTAATGTTGCGTTATTAAAAGAGAAATTTGAAAACAGAAAATATTATTTGTTACAGGTCAAATTTTGCAATAACCATAACATATAGCTGGTATTTTTTTAATACACAAATTGTACATCACTTATTTGTCTAATAACTTTACGAATTTTTATTCGGATCACAAGTTAACAATTCAATATAAATAAGGAATAAATCAAACTTGCGTACCTACGTTTTAACGTAAGGTAAGCTGGGGTAAGGTCGTAAGCGGGGTAATAAACGTAATACTTCCTAATTATGTATTATTTTTCATTTTCAAAGTAAAAATGATACATTATTAGGAAGTATTGCTATTTATATGATGTTACCCCGGCTATGATCTTACATTTTCAATGTAAAAATGATACATTATTAGGAAGTATACGATTTATACGATGTTACCCCGCTTACGATCTTCTTTTCTTTTCTTTTTATAAGTGTAACTAGCAAACGCGGCCCATTTCACTGGGCGTTAGTTGAAGTTAAAATAAATTAAACAATTTTTATAATTATTTTGATACTGCAAAAAAAATACAAAAAAAAATTCTACTCATCCGATCGCTACCAAACTTTACAGGATCACCCGCTAGGCCAATCTGAAGATTCCCTGAAAATTTCATCGAAATCGGTCCAGCCGTTTCGGATTCCATAAAGAACATACATACATACATCGCCTTTTATATACAATATAGAATAGATGTAATGGTAGCGAGTATCAATCTGAAGAAAAATCGGAAATAATGGGCATATATTTTATTAATAGGTCTACGATAATTCACTGAAATATTTATTGAATCGACGTATATTAAAAAAAAAGTCCACAAATGAATAAATAAACTTAATAAAATCGTTTCCCACACGGTCCTCAGAAAAATGACATTAACAAAAAGTACAACGTATCCTGAAGCTCTATCCCAAACGGGGATATGGAGTCAGGGAGGATATGGAGTACCAAGCATCGCGGTACTTGCTTCTTTCTTTCTTCTTCTTCTTCCTTTCGCCTCCTCAAATCTCATCACTCTTCTCACACACTTTGGCCTTTATATGCAAATACATTTGACATTTCTGTCAGCTACCGCTCATAACAATAAATATTGCACATTTATTATTTTATGTGTAATAAAATATCAAAACAATGTAGTCACTGTAGTACTGCGACGAAATTGAACAGGACTCTTAGATTCACAATTAGTTTTCTTAAAAATTGACTGCTTTCAATTTGTTAAACAATTTAGAACACGTACTGTATACTGTATATTTCTGGTACTCTTAATTGCTGTTATACTGCAATAAAAATTCAAATTAAATACCGTTGACTTGCAAGCATCTACTAGCGTGAACAATCATTGTTTTTGTTAGTCAAAGGCCGCGCAACGGCTTGCCTAATCTAATCTGGCAACGTTGAGATGTGAAGTTGTTTCATTTTGGCTGCAATTGGTGTTTTTTTATGGTGAAAACGTAACTTTTACTACCACTTCTGAGGCAATTACCGATCATACTTCCATTACAACAGCGCTACGGCCTTCGATTGTCAATTTATCTGCAGAAACAGTCCTCAGACAGTGCAAAACATTGCTGCAAAGATTTAAAACGAAGAATAATAATTGAAGATGAACTATGATACAATTTATTACATTTTTATTAGTGATTTGCACTATAAATTTCATTTGAATTTCATTTAAATGTTGATAGTTTCCACAATTTTATTGAGAATGCCATATTTTATTTATTTTTAACATTAGTTATTTGCATTACTTATTTAACATTATACAAAATAAAATTTATTGAAAAATATTGTTTATGTCGGTATTTACAAAAAAAAATTAATGCATCGATATATTTTCAGTGAAAATAATATTAGTGAAGTTAGTACTCATTACGCAATACCATGGATTTATTTTTCAGCGATAAATAGCAATTTTACGGCCATTTTAATCAATTTTAAAGTGCTTTAAAAGTTGTTAATTTAATTGTCAATTTAAGCTATAAATTGTACAACGAATGACACACGAATTGCGGCAGGACCTAACTAACAGAATCATGGTCGTAATTACGTTCCCAGTGCTGTTATATACCAGTCATATAAACATCTACTTTTAACTCAAAAAGAAACCATATTATATATTATCGCATATTGGTCGCGTTATAGTCATGATCACATATTACCGGTATACGTTGTAGTGTCGTGATTATGGAGATATACAACAGTTATATAGGACTTAACGTTGTATAAGTACTCCGCCTTCGCGCTGACTCATTAAACAAATATAATTAAAAACGGTCGATACTTCGAAATTTTAAACAGGAGTGGATCTCTTAGTACTTGTGAGGTGACTAGATAACTCGCAGTCATACGTAATATGTCACATTATGCAATCACGTTGGCTAGGTCGCGGTATCTCGCTCTACCTGCGCCTGCGCAGTGAAAGCTGATCTTTCACAAGCACAGCCGGCGAGGCCCATACTGCTTAAAAATTAATACCTTATTCGAACTGATTGCTATCGAGTATTTATTATAACTGTTTTTTCTTTATTTTTATCTTTGGACATTTTATTTTTGCAATCTCTGTGGATGAAATGAACCGACTTCAAAAGAGCATGTGCGGTCTATTTTAATGCAATTTGTAATAAATAGGCAAAAAATAGTTTTCTATTGACTCAAACAAACCCAATGATTACGGATTTAGTTGACTACGGGTGGTACGACCTTATGGGGTGTCTGTCCGAATCGCTATCACCATATTAGTGGCTAATCCTGCCGCCAAACAGTGCCTACACTGTTGGGTTCCGGTGTAGAGAGTACACATAAAGCAGCCACTGAAATTTCTTTCACAAGAGTCACAGCATCTTAACTCTCAAGGCTGCCCAACGCATTGTCAATAATTGTAAAGTGATTTCTTTGCCTTGATATATTTATCGTAAGTATCAATTTGTCATCAGATGCACTGATTGCTCGTTTCAGTCTTCGTAGAAACCCGAAGTATGAAGAAAAACAATAAAATTACCCTAAAAATATTTGATAAAATATTTCATGTAAATATTACTTTATATTCCAACATGCATTTTTATTCAAAAAGGCTTAATTAGATTGTTTACTTTTTTATTCTATTAAAATCTCGTAAAATATTAGCTGTGTCTCGCGATTTAGTAGCGTATAATACTCTTTGAAAAGTTCTCTACCGTTCAATAAAAGTCCCGTAAAAATCGGTTCATTTCGGAAATTAGACCGGATAAACAAACAAAAACGAAAATTTTAAAAAATCGTGTTCAGGTTTTGGTTACGACGTGCAAATAACCATATAAGCATAAAATAGCCTTTATTTCGAAACCACAGACAGACACTTCGATTTTATATAAGTATACAAAATAATTATATAGTTTTTAAAGTTTTTAAGTTTAGTATTATGATTAGGTACAAGTTATTGGTCAACATCGTTTGTGACCCGAGTTGAGACTTATTTTACAATCGTTTGAATATCAAATGTTATTTTTATGATCTCAGAAATAATAGTGCGGGAGGTAGCGTACCATTTTGGCAAATCATTTTGTATCGGCTCATAAATAATTTTACCAATGCATTTTTTTGTCTACTACATAAGACATAGAAGACCTTCGGCGATCAGCTGCGCCAGTAGCGGTGGTGGCTATCGCTATATACTGCTGATTATTTTTGTACATATATTACAATGTACTCCGTTAAGGGATACAGCTTAAAAATATATATGTACGTATTATAATGTACTAAAAGCTATGTAAATGAACATGAGGTACTGAATAAGTTAATTTTGGAATAAAATTTGTTGTTCTTTTGTTTGTTCTGACCGCCAACTGACCTAAAATCCAACATTTGCAATACGACCGACGGTTTTTTTTTTAAATTATTTTGTAAAGAATTACCACGCCAAGATTAAACCAGTATGAAACAACTCGATAAACAATTTTTCTTCCCAAAATTGACATCCCCTTACAGTTACACTCACCATAGGCGCAATAACCGAGTTTGGATTTTGGTGACTGTTGATATCTCATCGTTTACTAGAATTTGGAATTGATCATTATCAAAACGCTACCAAAAATGATACGCTACCTCCCGTACTATAAAATTTTATTATAGTGATTCGATGTGAAGTGACGTGAGGTGAATAAAACAGAAAAGTAAATTACTATAAAATGAACATTTTATTGGCGAAATATGCAAAAATGTAACAATGTAGGTTTAAGTTACGTTAAATAGTTAACTTTAAGATTTTTAGGATTCCATTGCCTAATGATAAAAGATCGGAACCTGTCTGTCTGTCCAAATGTCACAGCTGTTTCGGTAGAGACTATGGGCACTATACCTAAATAAAATTTGGAAGGTAAGTGTATTCTATAAACCGCTGTACTATGGTGAAGTGAAATTAGAAAAAAATCAAATTAGGGGCAGTAATTCATACTTGTAACTGACGAATGAAAAAAAATTCCAGAACACGTATTACATGTCGTGTGGGGTATTTTAGATATGTTTTCAAATGACATAGATATTTCGAAATGGCTGGTGATAAATGCGCTTCTAAACTGTAAGTGTGTCCAGGGGTCTAACTTATCAAATATGGCTTAATAAGTTAGTTGAAGAACGCTTAAAGAACACTTTCAACGAAATTTTTTGTCGTTTCCAATGAAAATGAATAACCGAAATTAAGTTTCTGATTCGGCTTTATCGTAAAGACTAGTTTTGATTCACATTAGCAATGACTAATGAGATAAAAACAGAATTTTTTTTTGGGGATGTAATTCGTAGGGTATCAAATGAAAACTTTCTGAAATACGAACAAGTAAAAAATTTTATAACATGTATTGTTAATTTGTTAACACCGTTTTTAAGTATAAATATGTTCTATTTCAGCAGCAATGGAACACATGCACCACGATCAGTTGGCTCAAGAGGCTCATAACGTCGGCATGCTGCACCATGACCACGACCACGGAGACGACGGGTGCATGACTCACCACGCCATGGTGGTCGGTACACATACAATTTGATATATTTACAGCTTACTGAAGTATGTACGGTTCTCTCTTAGGACGAAAGGTAAAGGAATCTGATTCCATACAACCTATGTCTTCAGTAATGAATACATAAATTCTTCATATTATTTCAACAAAATGACGACGTAATACATTTTAATTGTATCTTGGAGTTTCTGGCGACAAATATATTGAGGCAGTCTTTCTAATAGGATCCGCTGAGGCAGACTATGCCACTAAAAAAATTTCAACATCACACTACTAAATAAGCACTTATTTTAATGTTTCCACATATCGCACAACAGCGTAGATACCTGAGAGTTGAGACGCAAACTGCGCCAATTTTACATCAAAATATCCACTAAAACATTCGTTGCAGGTGTCCATGGGCGGCGGTGATCATTTTCCATCAGGTGACACGCTTGTTCCTTTGCCTTCTGATAAAAAAAAAAACAAAAAAAAATAAACAATTTGCAAATAAATAAAATAAATGCGCAACCGCTCCCGATAAAATCCCGCCAAAAACTACTACTGAAGTACATCTCACTTAGGGTCGCCAGATAGGCGGCATGTGACTGAACTCTCAAGTCATTTGTAGCTTGTGTGTTGTGTGTAAACAGCTTGATAAGTCGCAACTTCACGAATTGTAAGCTGTCGCTTTGATTGTTTAGTTTCCCCGCCGCTTAGTGAGTCGATTACACTTGGATATATCTGGTAAACCAGGCATTTCTTTATGTTGTTTTCTTTCGATTGGATTATACAATACTCCCATTAACAAAATTTCCTGCGGCAAAATTCTTCAACGCACATCGGAAGACTGCATTCTCTTATCGAATATCACAGAGGTTAAACGTAGAGTCTGTGAAGGTAGTTTTGAGTACCCACTTTCGCAAGGTTATCGACTCCTCCTGTGGATAACATGCGCTGTTCTTCTCCACGGGCTTATTTTTGGGTTACGCAGGTGAAATCTGCACACAGATACCCAGCCCCCTGGGGAAGAAACAGAGTTATGTGGGGTTCTTACCCACTAAACTCTTGCGGCGATCGTCGTCGGCGCGTTGTCGAAAGTTTCCGGAATCTCCGGAACGATAGGAGCCCTCTCGCACTGTGACGAAGCACTTCTCGAGAGGTAATAACGGAGCCCCTTTGCTGGCAGCACAAATCACACGCGTTCCCTCGGGCTTGACACAGATGCTGTTATTATAATCTATATTATTATATTATTACGGGGAAATATCAAGGCTAAGTCACTTCACATTACAAACGCGTTAGCAGCCTGTGGGGTTAAGACGCTGTGTTTTTTGTGCCAGAAATTTCCTTCGCACAGAAACAATAGAACACAAAATAAGGTGGTGGTAGTGACAGACGCGGTGTAATATCCCAAAAATATAAATATAATGAACATAGAACGTACATATGTTTTCTAGAAAGTCCTTGAACATCCAGACATGATACACTAATTATATTTCCATGTAGTACTGAAATGACACCGCATATTTTAGCATATTATTATGTTAATATATCGTCGGTGATACTACAGTAGCATGTGTGTTTGTAGTTCTGATAGATACCGCAAAATAAAATGAACCAAGTTTACAGGAGGATAAAAACCTTAAAATAAAAAATAAATCTCTACTAGGGATTTAGTACATAGTACAGTGAAATATTAATTTATATGTGACAAATTCCTGAAATCTTATTCCTGAAATTCCAAAAACCACAAATCGACACGTGTTTCGCTTCTCAACGAAGCATCCTCGTTCAAGCAGCACCGAAGCCTGAACCTGGATCCTGAAATATTCGATGCTGGTTAGCTGACCGAATCTGATCTCTGGTATATCCCGAGAATGCTTCGTTGAGAGGCGAAACACGTGTCGATTGGTGGTTTTTGGAGTTTCAGCGGAAAATAGCAAAAGATTTCAGGAATTTATCACATGAAATGGATTTCCGCAAAGTAACACCTGAGTCTATACAATATATTAATTTATATACCTATTTATGCTTTGGTGCCATGACAAACGTGAAGATATTATTTTTTTCAGCCTTCGGTAAAATTTGGTTCATTTGCTTATGTGGTGTCTGCCAGAGCCTAGTTTCTCTAACAATATAATAAAGATACGTACATATGTGTGGGTTTTAGTAGTCACCTACAAAGAACAACACAACTTAGCACTATTCTTCTACTCTTGGACTACAGGGATAAAAGTTTCTCACCTGGAGGTTATTCACAAACGTTGGAAACTTTCCGTGGCGGTAAGGCCGATCGTCGGAAAGCATAAATTCAATCCGACGGTGTGGATTTGTGAATACGCCTATGTATAATATGACATATATATAATAAAAATATAATACGATTTCGGATTTGTGAATCGCGTATAGACAAAATCATCGAAAATTTTGCTATCGCATACAGCAAACGTTTGTGAATAACCCGCTGGTTTAATAATTTACATCTAACGAACCAATCGCCTCGAGTACAGCTACCTCTACTACAATAAAGATAGCAAAACAGTACCTATACCTAGTTATGTTGTTCGACTTTACCACTCTCTCGCGTCAGCAACATATTTTCTAAAAACCTAGACGCTGTTAGAATAAACCCATCCGCCCAGAGTGGTCGGATGGCGGCAGCATTGTTCTTTTAAGTTACTCTTAGTTCATACTTTGAAAGGATTAAGCTACTTATTTGAATAAATATTGTATTTTCAAAAAATCCTACGGCTCCTTCACGTCTTGACTACCTATAGTAATATTAATTCAGTAGCATATTAGCGGAAGTCAAACGAACAAACAGATATTTAATTTTAAAAATGTTTGTTTTAGACGCGAAGAAACTGAAACAATCTCTTCTCAATTCTTAACTAAAATACAATGTTTATGAATTCTTCTGTCTATCTGTGTGTACGTTACAGCCTATTCATTACGCCATTTTTACAGCTACTGTGCTGAAGGCATAGAAACTTTAATAAAAAAAAAAATTAAGTTAAAGTAGTTTTTGTCTTTTTTTAAATTAAATTAATGAATTTCTTAAATTAAACTTAATTCCTTATACTAAGAAAAGCCGAGTCTTGTACACTCCTGGCTGCTGCTGATATTTCTTCATCTGTTTTGTTGTGGCTCTGTTGACATTTTATAATTTAGAACCTGGCCGACCGAGTTTTACTCGGTGTCTTAAAAAAAAAAACAAAAAAGTCCTACCACATTGCAGCATTCGAATCCACGCATTTCAGCGTGGTAGACATACACTTTAACAGTTCTATTGAGAAGGTAAACTGCTGCGAAATTAAAAAAGTTTAGAGTTTAGAAGTTTTAAGTATGTGAATGACGAATAAAATGATTTTTCCCAGAATTGAGACCTAGCTGGATCGATCGCCCCCTTCAACCCCTATATTGTAAATTTCATCGAAATCACTAGAGCTGTTTCGAGAAAGCGATATCATATATAAATATATATATATATCCTGTAAGTAAATATATATATATGTATATGTAAATATATGTATATGTATAAATACAAAATTGCTTGTTTAATATATTAATGGATATTATCTATATCTATACTAATATAAAAAGAGAGCTGATTTTATTTGTTTGTTCATATGTGGAGGGTAATCTCCGCAACCTCTGCACCTATTTCAATAATTCTTTCACTATTTGAAAGGAACGTTATTACATAGGTTATATATTATGTATTAAACCCGGGCGAAGTCCGTTCAAATATATAATAAAAACAGAACTGACTCATGTTGTAAGTTTATTGCCTTTGTCACCTTATGTAGGCAATAATACACGTACATCTGTTTAAATAACGCAAAATATTATACAGCAAAGAAAAAATTAAGAATATTATACATTTTTTCCATGATAATATTAAGATCGATGAAAATGGTTTCAATTTATTTATTAAGCCAATATATTATTATATACATTATTTAGTAACAATGTAACAATTTTATTAGAAGACCAGGATTTATTTTACTTGGGCTGACCGAGGCCTCGAGCCCTCCCTTTCCATTACAAATGTAGGTAATGTTCCACAAACGTTTACAATGTCATCCAAAATTACATTGACGAAAATTATCATTAAAAATGTATATTTTGTGCAATTATCAAAAGACCACAACCGGTAGTCGCGTGGTTTCTGTGATTATTTATTCACTGTTTTCCCACCGCAGTGATAACGTACGGACAACACAGTTTGAAATAGAGAAATAGGATCAACTTATCGCAATAGATAAAATGAGGAAACAACAGAGAAATACTTTATTAATAACAAAAAACTATGTACATACGATTACAAACTTAAAACTACACATTATCTTAAATAATAGACTTCCTCAAAGTTGCCGCTTAGAAAGCTGTCATTGCTTAGGGTGCCCAGCAGACTGGCAGCACATGACCTCTTTAAATAGCCAAACTGATTCGTTGGCGTAAGAAGCTGCCAGCCCGGCGGTCTCCCGAAGCCTTGCCCAGTCTCTTACAAATATCAGAAACCAGTCACCAGCACCGAATCTGATTCGGTGCTGATTAGCTGACCGAGTCTGACCTCTGGTATATCCTGAGGATGCTTCATTGAGAGGCGAAACACGTGTCGATTGGTGGTTTTCGGAGTTTGAGCGGAAAATAGCTAAAGATTGTAGGAATTTATCTCATTGTCAAAAACTTTGTTGTCGTATTTAACATAGCACTTTTTAATCATTAAATATCAAGAACCTGCCTTGTTTGACTTTGCTATTTACAATCAAAAATAAATCCAGCATGCAGCAACCTTATATGCTATCAGGGATATAAACCAAGAAAACCTAACTTTTATTTGGTTGCCTACTTTGCATAAAATTTTCCGATCCCAATTGTTATTGGAAAAAACAGCAGGTTCATTAAAAATACGTATCCTCATGCTGTATCTCTAACGGGGTAGTTACAGAGGACGGGGCGCCAAGTATCATGGTCCTTACATACTTCTTTCGCCTGCTCAATCCTATCAAAAGAATTATTAATAATAGTTATTATTATTAGAATATATCTAACTCAATCAAAATGGCCATACACACGGCGGTGTTGATTCCAACTTTATTGTACGGTAGTGAGGTCTGATGCAGTAGGTATGCGATCTCTTAGAAATATGTGTGGTGTCACCCTTGTAGACAGAACAAGCAATGAAGAGATACGTAGTATGACAGGGTTGCACGACAGCGTTAGTAAAAATGAAGAAGTTCGGGCACATAGAAAGAATGAGTGATGAAAGACTAGCGAAGAAAATCTAGAGAACGGAAGCGAGTGGTAAAAGAAGCCAAGGAAGACCAAGGCTTACTTATGAAGATCAAATACCCAGAGTGTTAGCCGACAGAAATGTCAAAAGCACTCGCATACCTAGGCGAAAATGTGCGAGGAGAATGATGAAATTTGAGGAAGCGAAAAAAGTATGTAAGGACCGCGACGCTTGGCGCTCCATCCTCTCTGACTATCCCGTTACAGATACAGTGTGAAGATATGTATCTTTGTAATAACTATTAACTCCTTATGGAGTTGCGTAGGACATCCCGGAGCCTTCGATATACTCTGAGCTATATACTATGAGAGTATTGTAAGTTAAAATCACATAATATAGTCAGTCTCGCCATTGGTGATCTGATGGGTGTCTTTTGAATATTTCTGCCGCGTTTCTAAAAAAAAAAGAGTTGGGTTCTCAACAGTTTAATTCTCTTACAATAAAATTGAAATGGAAATAGTAGAACTAGATTAAGTAATTCAAGTGGTGACGACTATGTCTGTGAATCATAACATAAAAACTGTCAACCATATTTCTGAGAAAAAGAACACTTGAACTTTTAAAACTTGAACACAAAATTACAATAACTTAAAAACTAGAACGAAATTCCGTAAGTACCATGTGTGTCAGTAGATTTGGTGCGCGGCTGATCGTTTGTTTTGTTCGAGCATTCCGATGGCTCACGCGTTTCCTGCAGCACCATTGTTTTTGGCACCCGGATCGCAAGCGCAAGGAAATAACAAAGACTTGCATACCTAGCAGCAGCATAGGAGTACCAAACCTGTGGTTTTCGCTGTGATATGAATGCAAACTACGTTAAATGAATAACGTTAACGCGCTATGTTATCCTTGACAAATGGGTCGATCGACTATTTTTGTGTAACTGCTGTCCTTCGATTCCTGTCAAAAATGACAAGAAAAATATAGTTATGTATTCACTTCATACATAAATATTGTATTTATTATGAAGCTAATATCTATCACATCAATATATTAAATTAACTTTTAACAATATATCAATATTTTTCCCTATTTCAGTGATCGTCCAAGAGACAAAGCACTTTCAGTTCTCTAAGGGACCATTTACTATTCTTTAAGGTTTTTTCGTATTAATAATAACTCCTGTTCATTACAATACGTCGTTCAGTTCGGACTTATAATAATAGTAATAAAGCCTTTTTATTTCTTAAACTACAATAATACAAAAAAAACTGTTTTTTACAATAATATCGCAGTTTAAGATCCCTTTTGGGTGAAGACCTCATCTAGTATTTCCCAAATTTTTCTGTTTTGAGCTATGTCTATTCCAATTTTTTATTATTTGTTGCTTTGAATAGTTCATCCGCCTATAGAGCCTAGAACTTTTGAACGGACTTATTAATATGTAATTTATTAGCTATACTTTTTAAGTAAATAAAAAAAAAATTTTTTTTTTTAATTTACCAATTTATAACATACAACAACAACATTACAACATTAATCGATCAATCCAGGCGCGGTCGCAGCCAAAGGCTAATTCAATACGTAATGTATGGTTGTTTATGCGTGTATGTAAGAATTTATGTGTGGTAGAGCCATGACGCATTGCAGTACGAATTGGACCGGCTCGCGCGTTGAAATACCACCCTCTTGCAGAATGGCATATCGGCGTGAAATAACAGCATTCACTCTCCCCCCCCCCCCAGTTCCACCCCTAGTGAGGGGAGTGGGGGATCAATCAAAACAATTTGTACAATTCACCGCAAACTAATGTCAAAAAGATTATAAAACGGTGTTGAATTTATTCTAATGGAGGTCCAAAATGTTTTTTACTAAAATTTTATTTTTAACTGACAGAAAAGAAGAGTGTTATAACTTTATAAGTTTTGAGGCGTTGCTTTGTGATGATTTACACCTGTTTTTTTTATTTTATTTAAAAGCTTATACATATATGTTCGGTAAAAATCAATCCAAATTATTTCTTGTGCCACGGGTTTTTAAATTTTCAATTTTTGATTACTGTCTTCAACAAATGCTTCCATTTGAAGAGTATTAGTTAATTAAAATAATCTATCAATAACAAACGGTTTCTAATCCTCTCACGTCAATCAATAAAAATGTATCAATAAGAAAATAATCATATCAATAACGGACCTGATAACGTGTTACTAAGTACTAACCATGAAATCGTACTGTTAATTCCAGTTCCACGCCGGCGTATGTCAAGAGATCTTATTCAAAGGATGGATGACGACAACTGCACTGCAATTGTTGGGCTCTGCGGTGGTGATCTTCCTCGCAGGCATATTGTACGAAGGCCTCAAGTATTATAGGGAGACGTTACACGCCCGCGCCACCACTAACACAAGAGACTCTCAAGTGAATATCACTAAGACGGAATGCGGAGCCAATGGTGCTTGCGGAGGCACAGCCATTGTTAAGTAAGTACACTCGTAACTGGAAGATATTGATAGTGAACGGTTTCTATTTTAGACTAAGACCACTCAACCTTATGTATGGTCTCCGACTTAAAGGACAGAATAAGCTATTCCAGCTATGGCTAAATAATGGCAGCGAGATAGATGCATAAGCAAAAGCTTGACTGGCCCGTTAGAGTTAGAGCGACAGCAGGGCACTACATTCCGAACCAGGTCTCGCAGTAAAATCCCAGTCAGATCAGTTTAAAAAACGAGCCTTTCTAAATAGACTTGGATTCTGGGCGCACAGAGTACATTGAATATACCTGGGTGTCACTGGGAACTCACCCAGTTTGTTATATGCCCTTTGTATAAGTCTAGTTAAAGTCTGGAGTCACAGAATTTGTGTAACAGTCTTGAATATTATTACAAATAGATTAAAAGCACTCGGTATCCAAAGCCAATCCACACTGAATCCTTTTGTTATACCTATTATGACTTGTATATTTCACACTTAGTTCCTTATTTGTGAAACGAAGCTAATTCCTGGCATTGTGACATAATATACATATCCACATATAACTTGCCTTGATGACCAAAATCTTAAAGTTATGTAAGATCATATCATAAATGGAGCATTAATTTCACAATAGCATGTCTGCGGGTTATTCACAAACGTCGGAAACTCAACTTTCCGTATCCGGCAGGAAACTTTTCGATGATTTTGCCTATTCGCGATTCACAAATCTGAAATCGTATTATATTTATATTATATACATATCATATTATATATAATCGTATTCACAAATCCTAGCTGTCGGATTGAATTTATGCTTTTCGACGATCGGCCGTTCCGCCACGGAAAGTTTCCGACGTTTGTAAATAACTCCTCGGATCTTAAGGTCTTCCAATCCGGTCATTGCTCAAGGTTGCAGCATGCTAGATTTTTCTTTGATTGTATATTGCCTACTTTAATATGACCAGGCAAGTTTTGCATGTAATGATTATAAGCTGTCATGTCAAATATGACAAAAAGTTTTCAACAGTATTGCTGCAATCTTCTAATTTTTAGTAGGTATAGTCTTTGTTTATATTACGATACGGTCTAGTTTTGTATAATACTATATAATTACCTTCTGGTACGACATAATGTCGTACCCGAATAACTGGCACAAAACTATTTGCTGTCGACATATCTTTGACGTATGATGACTAGCACGTCTAATTTAAACTTGCATCAAGTGTGTACTGCATCGCAAACCTAGCACATGCCTACTTCAAGTTTAAATTGCTGTCTGGGTGATCACCAATAAATCGCCTGGCTCATTGGCGTTGTATTAGTAACGCATCGACGACTTCTTGGCCTGGACAATTTAAGGCACTTATTTTTCTAAATTTATTGTATAGACAGGCGTTACTTTGCGGAAATTCATTTCATGTGATTCCTAATAAATATTAATAGCACCGAACCGGTTCGGTGCTGGTTAGCTGACCGAATCCTATCTCTGGTATATCCTGAGGATGCTTCGTTGAGAGGCGAAACACGTGTCGATTGGTGGTTTTTGGTGTTTGAACAGAAAATAGCTAAAGATTTTAGGAATTTATCACATTTTTCTAAATTGTTTCGGAAGTTTGGGTATTACGTATTACCTACTCAGTATTCCGAGATTTAGTTGTTCGATATCCATAATAGTGCGTACTAGAGCTTATTTTGGAATCGCACAACTGTGTAAATGACTGTCAAGAATCGGTTATTTATTTATTTGGAGCCTTTGTTCATATTATTTATTATTCCAAGATAATTCTATCTTTACAATTGGTTTTATTACTTGTATACTTAGGTATAAACGACACAATTATAAATAAAAGCCTTTCTTTCTTACAAATGAGGTGAGAAAGAGACAGCGATACCAACATTAAGGAAGGATGTATTGGCATTGGCCAGCTTACCGACAGATCCTATGCAACCATGGGCGTACCCAAGGGGGCAGGGGAGAGCAGTTACCCTCCCCTGGACCTGGGCTGCCACTCCAAGGCCGTGTCCCTTCTTTCCTTTCATACATTTAGTTGGTTAATGTCTGTGTTAAAGTATGTACATATACATACATACATATCTAACCCTATCCTACCTACCCTATCCCTAACAGGGTATAGTCAGAGAGGACGAAGTGCCAAGCGTCGCGGTCCTTACATACTTGTTTCGCTTCCTCAAATCTCATATACATATATAACATAAACTCCAAAACTACAGGGCAAGGTACCCAACTGCGCGTGAATTTTCGCTGCTCGATAATATATACGCCCTATTTGAGCTCGTTATTAGCTTGAAAGCACGGTTTGGCCAGGATCAATCGCCGGCGTTAGCTCTGTCGTCCTGCTCAGGTGGCAAAAGTTAAAGCCCCTGATTTCAAAATCATATTGAAGAAGTCTCAAATTGTATGTATCTATTAGAATAGATGGATCGTCAGAAGCTGAGCGGTGGCAAATTTTTTAGATAAACAAGGAGGAGATTCTCGAAAATTTGGAGATATTTGCATTTGAAATAAATACGTAATATTGTATACGTAATCTAATAAATGCACGTTCCTGATTCGCCCCCCTTAGGCCAAAAGCTGGGTACGCCCATGTACAGAACAGCTCCATAAAGACCAATCGCAACATTTCATAATTCTAAATATCACGAACGATCGTATGATACATAAACACACTATAAATCTTCTTTACATGTGTATATAAAATTCTTGTGTGCATGTGTTCGTAATTATTCTCCTTCTAAACGGCTTAACCGACTTTGATGAAATTTAGAATGGAGATAAATTAAGCCCTAAAAACATAGGCTAATTTTTTTAAATTCAGCTAGTAACTACTAGGAAACAGCTAGTATATACATAAAACGAAGTCGATATTCATGTCTGTTTGTACGTTTAGTTCTTTTAAACTACGCAATAGATGTCAACGCGTTTTTACTATCATTTAGATTTCGTCCAGAAGGTTTTTTTATAGCTTTACATTATACGAGATTCTACTGCGTGAAGCCGGGACGGGTCGGTAGTTATAGTGCTACAAGCTTGTCCCATAATTTACAAAGGAACAGATAATTAATGTACATCTTGTTTAATTTCAGATACTCAATGACGTCATCAGGACACATAATCCAAACTGTGTTACATATAGTGCAGTCATCTGCCTCATACATTCTAATGTTGGTATTCATGACCTACAATGTATGGCTGTGCTTAGCCCTCGTTCTGGGATTGGCCTGCGGCTACTTCTTCTTCGGCTGGAGAAAGACCACTGTTGTTGATGTCACTGAACACTGTCAGTGATACCAACTGCAAGAATCTACAAAAAAATTTCTGAATACGAATTTTAAATGAGTCCACAAGATCACAGCGTGCTGACTGCTGACCCACACAAATCCACTATGATTAACTTATTATTGAATCGCGGTCGACTTAAAAGGTTATGTTTTCGATTATAATAATGGCAATACATTTATGACGGCTTATATTAAGGTCTGAGTGGTAAAATTCAAAGCTGTCATTCTTTAATCTCCAAAACATTGCATTGTATTATTTGTATTATATTGTAAGTTGACCATATCTCCTGACTCTTCTACACGTTAAAGCGCAGGCCATCGCCAGCACTTGGGAACGTGCAACATATCTACGCGGATTTCGTCTTTGCTAAAACGTCTAAACAGTAGTGATTTGCTTACCACATTTCAACAGTAGCTGAACCATATTACTTATATACAAATACTAAAACATAACATAAGTAAGAGATGGTCTTTCAGAACAAGAGTCTATTCACTCTTGTTTTGAAAGACCATCTCTTTGTATACAAGTAATATGGTTCAGCTACTGTTGAAATATAGTAACATTATTTACCTAATGTTATTAATAACCGCTAAAGATGCCGTTCCGTTATACGTATATTTCAAACATTCCCTTTTGGTCTTTTAGTAAAAGATTGTTTTCATTTTATTACTAATTAGTGTCAGTGTTACAGAGGGATGAAACTGGGACTCTAGGAGATCATTTGGGACAATAAACGTAATAAATTAGCAGGAGCGCTAAAATGTTTCATCCCTTGCTGAAACTAGTACGGTATAGAGACAAATTGTAGGTTTACTCTGTAAACTCTAACTCTATAAATTCTTACATGAACACTGTAAAATTTTAACTAAGAATATTATTCAAATAAGTATCTTAATTTTCATAAAGTTATACTCTACATATAATTGTAAATAAAGGTATATACCACTGACATAAAAATTTAATTTTTAATTTCATTTTAAATTTTCAAATTATGCATTCGTTTTTTCCATAGATAACTACTTTAAAAGTATTTCAACATCAAACAATTTAAAACACCTATAAATAAGTAAATTTACTATGTAGAAACATATAATAAAAATCACTTTTTATAAGGTAATTATTTTTACAAAATTGTTTCGTTGTACAGATCCACAGAATATTTTTTCTTACAGTAAAATTACAAAAATTCGATTTTAAAATAGATTGAGTTTAGCGCATTTAGATGTGTATGGCAATACTAATCTATAACTACATGTAAACTACCATAATGCAATTTTATTAATTTTTTTTTTCCAAATATGTGATATGAAACAAAGTTATTCTAAATTTCTATGTAGATAACAATGATGCCAAATACCAATTTATTTAAAAAAAATTAAAAAAAGGACAATAATTGCAGAATAATTGAAGGATTTAGGCATATCACTTAAATATTTTGTAAAAAACGATGTGATATTATTAAGTGTTTTAGACTTAGTGATATTATTATTTTTTGTCCGCATATCTAAATATTGAATTGTAAATGGCCGCTTCGTAAAACATAGTTAAATATATGCAACGCGTAACAGAATTAATAAGAAGGCAGAAAGCACTGTATTCAGAATTATCTACTGAATCCATTTCGAAAAACGTATTTTTTTAATAATTTAATTATTAATTAACATTAATGTGATCAATTCTTGAAATCTTTAACTATTTTCCGGTCTAAGTCCAAAAACCATCAATCGACACTTATTTCGCTTCTCACGCTCGAAGCATCCTCAGGTTATACCAGAGATCAGATTCGGTCAGCTAACCAGCACCGAATCCGATTCGGTGCTGGTTAGCTGACCGAATCTGATTACGTCTTTCATTTTAAACAGATCTACATTCATTCTAGTTTGTATAATATTTTCAAATATGTGATGAATTCCTAAAATCTTCAGCGATTTTCCGCTAAAACTTAAAGAACCACATCCTCAGGATATTCCAGAGGTCAGACTCGGTCAGCTAACCAGTACTGAATCAGACAGATGTTGTTTGTAACAGATTAATGCTGGTTAGCTGACCAAGTCATGTCTAGAATATCCTGAGGATGCTTCGTTGAGAGGCGAAATACGTGTCGATTAGTGGTTTTTGGAGTTTGAGCGGAAAATAGCTAAAGATATCAGGAATTTATCGCATGAAATGGATTTCCTCAAAGTAACACCTGAGTCTATACAAATTATCATTAAGTAATCTTGGTTCCACAAGGGGGTGCATAACAAAATTACTAGTGAAGATAACCCTCACGTAGCTATTATAATCGTATCGTTGTGTATTAGCGCGCTATGCCTGAGGGGCCGCTAATGTATTATGTATACAAAATTATAAAACTTTCTTAAGATTTCACGAACTAATCTTAGTTATTTGGTAAATTATATACCAAATGATAAATTATTAAATTTACCAACTATCTAGCATTGAGATTAGTTTAAGAAACTTTATAAAAGGTAATTACTTAGAGTATGAGCTTCTTGATTTACTGTTACACGTTGTAAGTTTCAATGTTTTCATATCATCATAAGATCTAAGTTTTCTACACAGTTGTAGTGTTTTCATTAAATACTTATTTTTTAATAGGTACGTATTTTGTTAGGCTGTATTGATAGATAAGAGAGGTATCAAGAATCAGTTTGACGTCTGTTCTCACCGTGAATGGCGTTAGATAACAGTTTTTGATAATGCACTGAACGACTGATGAGATGAAATGTTAGATTATTCATTATAATTTCAAAAACTGGCGATTAACCGTGACTAACATTGTGATAAATTCTGTCGATGTAATTATGATCAAGGATCATTTAACGGATCGCCAGCGGATTGCCTCACTTTACTTCCGAATCATTACATTTCATCAAAAACAACTTCCGTAAAATATACTGAAGCAATGTTTTAATATTCTGATGGACGGTGTTTTGAATGTACTTATGTACAGTTTAAATTAATATTTGGGTACAATATTATTCAAGAATACGTAGCTATATTACGGAATTAAAAATCCACTAAATAATCTTTGTGATCATGCACTAAACTGACACTAAACTGATAGTACGTGAACTTGCCTATGTCCCTAAAAAGATCACTTCCCAAAAATCTTTTCTATTAGGTAAGAAATATTTGTTTTAGTCAAAAGTGACGAATGAATTGCTCATTTCCTATTTTTCTAAAACTTTATTTACTCTTAGATAATATTAAGTTTACGCCTATTTATTAAGGAATTTTATTATAATAAAGAGTATTTCTGTTAAAACTCGGTGTTTTATTTTAAATATCTTTCCCTTTTCTTCAATCTTAATATGTTAATTACGCTTGTAGAAAATACAATAAAAATATGAACTATTCTTCAATGAAATCAGTATACCTAGTCGCAGCTGACTCAGAAGATTCACGTTTGCCAATGGGAAGTGTGAATAAAAGATTAGCATAAATATGCTTCATCGATAATATTTCCACAGAAAAAACATTAATTAAAAAAACAAAAAATCGACAGTGATACAAAAACATAAAGTTAGTTTACGAACCAAAAAGCAAAAAAGAAAAAAGCAAAAAACAAATAATAAAAATATCTCTCAAAACAAAATACTCGTATTATCGTGAAACAGTGCGAGATTTTACATGCAAATGGGCTCCGGTGTTCCTTCGATAGGACAATTATAAGATTTGCATATAAAATGGAATCGGCCCCGCCTGCTTCCAATTTGTATTAATTATCCAACTCGAAAAAAGGAAGTAGAAGTTCTCAATTCGGTTGTATTTTTTTTATGTTCGTCGTTTATAAAACGATTTGGAAAATTCTTTTTTATTTGAAAGGATATACCTACTTCCAGACTGGTCCCATTTAAACTTCACTGATATTAGAGCTTGAACTAACTAAGAACTGACGAAGATAAAACAAATAACAGCAAATAACGCTAACTGCAAATAAGCTTTATTTGTATTGATGATTCTCAAACATATGTATAACGTTGCCGGAGTTAGAAAAGAAGTTACTATGAGAAGTATGAGAAGTTAGTTGTAGGTAGGGTTGCCATCCGTCCGGGTTTCCCCGGATTTGTCCTAGTTTAGAGGGCATCCGGGGAGCCTCTGGGCGGGGATTCATTTGTAGTCCGGGTTTAAAAATTTAAAGTCTTGGACCGCTCGCGACACACGCACTGTGCCCGCACGCTGCGATCAACCGACGAACCGACTCTCTAAATTCACCGTCCCCTCACCCCTCCTATCGATCCCTCCAATCGATGGACCCCACTTTTATTATCACCGATGATAAAAGATGACTAAATTTAATTTTAAGGTCTGAAAATAAATATAAAGGTGATTTATGACATTTTCAACTGTTTTTAAACACTGATTATATTTAAAAAACCTGTTGACATGTCCGGGTTCTGGGCTCTAAAATCCGGGGTTTTCACGCGTCTTGTCCTGGTTGCCAAATTTTGGAGATGGCAACCCTAGTTGTAGGCCAATATGGCGGAAAATGTGCGAAAGTGCTTACAGAGTATGGATAAAAGGGCTGTCCAAAATGCAAATAATTTATTATGTTATGATTATTTCATATATCTCGGTATAAAATACACGCACGTTTTAAATCGTTGTTCATAGTCGTAAGCTATTATTTAAATACTGACAGAAAACAAATTGTTTAGTTATGCGCGACTGTAATCTGTTAAGCTTTTGTTACATTTCGATGCTTACTTTGGGTCATCTGTAATAGGCTAGTTTGTCTGTGTCTGTAATGAACTTATGAAATACTTTATTATAACCACATTAACCTTAACTGTTTAATTTTATAAATGTAATGTACCTACTCTTATTTTAATAGCTACAGTAATCTGTTTTTGCCGCAGATTTTGGTGTAACGCATTGATTATTATTTATAGAAGAAGCTTTGAAAACACTGTTTGAAAATAATAATATACATCACAGCACAGATTAGTTAGTAGCCAACATGAAACATAGCAAATAATTTTAACATTCATATAGTGGGCCGCTTGTATATCAAATATCGAAAGAGAACCTTTATTGTCATTACATCACCATCACTGCTTCTGTCGTCCTTCATGTCCAAGCTGTCTAACACACACATTACGTTTGCGAGCAGATAATTCTACTCATTAATCTCTTTCATTTGGTACCATCAAAGGGGTGCCAAATAAAAAGGTAAGTTGTCATCTCGGGGCGTTGGTACTAATCAATTTACGACAGCGCCATCTCTCTAGCTTCCTCTCACTCAAATTGTATAATATAAGTGGTAACAACTAACCAAAAATACAACATATTATGTACTCGTACATACCCATTTGCATATCAGTGAAGTACATTACCCTCATCCTTACAGTTTTGCAGTAATCGGATAATAATAATAATTCTCCAGACAAATTATGTGACTTCAAAACCAAGTAGTAGGCTTGTAACTACTATGAGTACCACGCAACGAACTGAGGGGAATTCCCAACAACAACCAGACTCCAAACCGATTTAGAAAACGCACTAATTATTGAATACGGCTTTACTCACGTATAATCGGTATAGGTACCGACTAGTTTCGGACCTATTGGAGGTCCATCGTCAGGGTGAGTGGGATGAATTCGCGGCCGCGCCCCGTCAGGGCGGGGGGCGCGGGGTGCGCCGGCGATGGTGACGAACTCGTCGAGACCGATGCGTTTATGTCAATATTGGTGTTTACGGGCGCACAAAATGTACTCACGATGTCCACTACATACTCGTCAGCACTATCATTCCTATTCCGCGTCGCGTTTAACAACACGGGTTTCCAGGTAAGCGGCAGGGCCCATCCTTTGTCTCTATTAAAATTAGGCCGGCGGTCGATTTCGATGGCTTCAAGGAGCTTGCGTGATACAAAGTTCTTTTCGCGAGCCAACACTTTCATCTTATCGAACTTAATATAATGTGAGGTATCGGAGTTGAAGGCATATCTGCCACCGCCGAGGTGTTGATGTCCATTTTACGCACACTGCGGATGTGCTCGGTGAGCCTCGTGTTGATATTGCCTCCCGTTTCTCCATTGTAGCTTTTGCCGCAATCGCATGGAATTTCGTAGACACCAGGGCTATCTAGAGGGTCCCGATCCTTAGGCGATCGTAGAAGACTTCTAATCTGGGTCATGGGGCGGAAAATTGTCTTATATCTACGGCGTAACAGGTGTCCAATTTGATCCGTTACCCCTCGCATGTATGGTAAATATGCCGGGACTCGCTCTACATCCTGAGGCCGTTGTTTGCTGGTCGTGTTTGCTAGCCGGCAACTCTGTCGCCAGTTGTAACCATTACACCTGCCGCACGTGTGTCAATTCCGACTCTAGGAATTGAGAATCGCATAGACAAAGTGCACGATTAATGAAAGAGCGTGACACCGAAGATAGGTGCGACGGATGGTGATGGGATCTGCTCTTAGATACCGATCGGTATGTGTCGGTTTTCTGAATACCGTATGTACCAGACTTCCACTGGATTCCCGCTTCACCAGTACATCCAAAAATGGGAGAGTTCCGTCTTTTTCCTCCTCTGCTGTAAAACGTATCTTTGGATGCATTTGGTTCAGGTGGTCCAATAGTTGCCTTAGACCCTGCCTGGAAACTATAGCAAACACATCGTCCACGTATCTCCACCAGTATCTTGGCTGTAATGGTGCACTCTTCAACACTTCCTCCTCGAAATGTTCCATGAATATGTTGGCCACGACTGGTGCTGTTGGTGAGCCCATCGCCACTCCATCCATTTGCAGATAAAAATCTCCTCTCCAGAGAAAATAGCCACTCGTAAGGCAAAACTCCATCAACCCCAGGTATTCAGTAGGTATGTTGTTCACTATTAATTGTTGTTTTATTATGTCAATAATTTCTGCTACTGGTACATTGGTAAATAGAGATGCCACGTCGAAACTCACCATTAACTCATGGTTTTGGATCTTGACATCCTCCAACAGATGGATGAAATGTGTGGAATCTCTTACAAAGCTCGTTGTTTTTCCAGTCAATGTCTGCAAGATGCTTGCCATGTGACGTGAACTTTTGTAAGTAGGCTAGTCGATTTGACTCACAGTGGGGCGTAAAGGCCAGTTCGGTTTGTGTATTTTTGGCAGTCCATATATTTTAGGAGGTGTTGGGTTCAAGGGACGCAACTGTTTTTTCTCTTTATCTGGCAGCGTAGATAAAAGCTTGTTTAACTTGCAAGCTACACGAACTATTGGATTGTAGTTTACCTTTTTATAAATACCGGTATCACTAACTAGCTGTGTAACTTTCTGTTCATACTCCACCGTATCAATTATGACAGTTGCGTTACCCTTATCTGCCGGTAACACGAGGATATCTGGATTTCTGCGTAAAGACATCAGTGCCTGGAACTCTTGCCTTGGGATGTTCGGTTTCGGACTTTTGTGTCTCCGTATGATAGCAGATATATCCTGCCTAAGGCATTCAGCTTCCGGTCCGGGCACCTTGTTGCGCATAAGACAGTTCTCGACACTTGAAATTACTGACTCGTGAGTAAAGCCGTATTCAATAATTAGTGCGTTAATAATGTCTCACGAAAGTTTTAATAATTTAATCGATTTAGAAAAGTTGGTTTTCTAAATGTTCACCCCCAAAGCTGCCTCTGCGAAAGAATGAATAGTGCTGAATCCATTAGATACCTGGGAGTGGAAATAGATCGTAACCTATCTTTCAAAACCCACATAAGCATTACCGCACAACGCACCAGAAAACTTATTTACATAATGTAGTTACTACGAAACTCGGATGACGCACGAATCCTCCACCTGGTGTATCAAGTGCTTAGTGAATCGATCCTCAGTTACTGCATTACTGTATGGGGTGGCATTGGAAAGACTGCAATGTTGGAACTGGAAAGAGCGCAACGATCCTGTTTGAATTTCATGTACAGGAAACCATATACATTCCCCACCACTCAAGTTTGCGCTGAAGCCCCAGTTCTATCAGTTAGACAAATCTACATGCACAAAATGTCTATGTCAATGCACCGACGTATACTAAATTCTCCAGACAATAAAATTGCAATCAAAAAGGATTTTCAGAGTTCCTTTTGAACAGGCCAACTTGGCATTTGGGAAACGATTTCCCAATTATATGCTGCCCTATATCTACAATAGGGTTGTCAAAACGTGTGACATTAAAAAATTTACCACTCGTGAAACAAAACATCTTCTCAAAGCATGGTTACTTAAACTAACCTACGATGAAACAGAGAACTTTCTCAAAAAAATCATCTGAGGAGATCTCAGCTTGTTTTGCCTCAGTATCTTTTTATTTATTTAGTTTTATTTATTTATTTTTCACACAGGTAGACAGGTATTATAGTTTCTGCACGATAACACTATTTAATAATTTATTTACTTTCGCACTCGTATTCATATTACCTTATTTACTCCTTAATCATTATCAAACCTTTTGAAATAATTAACCTTGTCTTAATATTTACGAACTTTACTTTGTACTCCATCTGTTTCTTTTTTCGCTGACCGTCTGCAAAAATAGCAGTTCTGTTGACTTATTGACAATCCACGAAATGTGTTTGGTTCTCTTTGCTAGACCTAGGCTAGGCTAGACCTAGTGTGAGAGCCATATAGGCAAACTATAGGTACGTAATTTTTATGAGTATATTTGCAATAATAGTCTAATATTACCGTAATATACACAACTAAAACAATTAGCCAACATAAATAATTAATATAACGACTACTTTCTACCACATAATTTTACTATATTAAAATATTAAATTATAGTTAATAAAGATCTTATATTTCTTCCCCATGACCAGAAGAGAAAAAAAACGTAAATTAGTATTTGTTTTTAGGTGAAAAAGATTTGTGTCATAAACTGCACCTACAAGTAGTATGTACCACTTTATCATTTTAAAAAAATGTAAAAACACATCATTCTTTTTGGGTTTTGGCACTGCTGAATTAAAGACCCCGAATGCAAATTAGAAACTGAGGTGCACACCAGGGTTGTTACGGATGCAAAAATTTAGACATCCGCGGATGCAGATGCGGATGCGGATTGTTAGAAGTTTACATCCGCGGATGCGGTTTTAATGCGGATGCGGATGTGATGCGGATGCGGATGCGGATTTTGGGATTTTAAAAGGATAATTATTTAAATTTTAAGTGCATAAATAACTGAAAATCAATTTAATTTTAACTTTATTTATTTAATCATATTTTTAGAACAAAATTACACAAGTTTTTAGTTTTACTTATGACATAACAGAATTTTAAGCTTCGAGTTTCATAATCAAAAATCTTTGTTTAATAATTAAACTTAAAAATTGGTGAATTATATTTAATAAATAGCAATATTGCAGCCTTCTCAGCTTCCAACCTGTTTCTTAGTGGATTATATATTAACCCAGCTCCACTAAATAGTTGCTCGCTGGGAACACTGGCTGGTGGAGGTGATAAATATCTGCGTGCTACTTTGGAGAGAATTTTAAATTCACAACGGTTAACTTTCCACCAATTAAGTGGATTTTCATCTAAATCCAGTCTTTTTTTGTTACGATAAATAACTAATTCTTTGCGGAGAAGAGCGTCGGGGCTACTGTTGTCCGGTTCTCTTTCACCTTCATCTTCGCTTGATGAATCTAATATCATGGCAAGATCGCTTTTTAAGCAAGTCTGATTACCCGTACTAGACGTTCCTGGTTCAGGATCGAGAGAATCTCCCATTCTCATTCTTTTTGTTTTTTCCGCCGGTGACATAGGAGAATCAGTGACGACAGGGTCATTTAACATCTTTATTATTACATCTTTTATTTTTTCTTCGGTGACTGGTTTGAAAAATTTATGCTTATAGCGAGGATCTAAATATGTGGAAATTGCATATAAGTTGTTATCTTCCAAAGAAGAAAATTTCGCTGAAAATTGTGATTTCGGATTAGAGACTGCCAACCGAATAGCATCACTTTCTCGTGGTTTTGTTAAATAGTGGTCAAGTTTTTTCAAAAGCATTTGTATGATAGGAATCACAGATGATATGAGTGCCTGAGAGTTGCTCATTTCACTAGTGGCTTCCTCAAACGGTTTCAATACTTCAAGACAGCATTCTATTATTTTCCACTCTTCAGGCAAAATTGATTCAATGTTATTGTCATTGGCATAAAGCAGCCATTCCCAAAGTGGGCGATAACGCCCCCTTGTGGGCACTGCAGGCCTAAAGGGGGGCGGTAAGAGACCCAGAAAAAAAATGGGGGCGTTGTGTAGAGGCCTGGGGGGTGATTTGTAATTTCATTTAGCTAGGAGGCATCTTAGACAACGACTGCATGAGCTCTCGACTCAGTAGACAAAATAAGTTTGGGAACCAGTGGCATAAAGACTTAATGCATCTTTTATCTTCAAAAAAACGCTCAAACATGTAGAACGTGCTGTTCCAGCGCGTCACACAATCCTGGAATACTTTAAGATGCGGTTGATTAAGTCTGTCCTGAATTTTTTCAAGTTGCTTTTGAGCAATGGTTGAACGGTTAAAATGAGTAGTAATTTTCTTACATTTTTGTTTGACGTCTTCTATGCTTTCCTGCGATCGTAAACCATGCCGAATAACAATTTGCAACTTATGAACGGTACAATCTAAATTATTTAGCAATGCTAATCGCATTCCTCTTTTCATGTTAGAGCCTTCATCTCGTATCATGCAATGCACTTTTTCATTTGAAATATTCCATTCAGCAAGCATTGTGTTAAATTTTTCTGCAATGATATCACCAGTATGACGGTCATCAAAAGTCTCGCATTTTAACACAATTGACGATCGTTGAAAGTTTTCTGATACTCCGTGGCAAGTTAGGCTAAGCAAAGAAACACCTGAGCTGGGATCTGTCCAAATATCAGTAGTGAACGACATGTAATCATATTCTTCAATTAGTTCTTTAACTTTTGCAGCAAGTTTTATGTATAGCTCATTGCACACGAAATCAGTAAAAAAATTTCGTCCTCTAAAATTATATTTCAGTGCTAACTCTTGTATGAGACGACGAAATCCAAGTCCCTCCACAAAGTTAAAAGGTACATTTTGAAGCGCTATCATTTCGCCAATGAATTTGTCAATCTTTTTTGAATTAGGATTGTTAGTATTCCACTTCTTTTCTTTTTGTAGTACTTCCTCTAACGAAAGCTGTTTCTTGGCTTGTTGCAACGGAGTCACAATTGTACCTGTAAAAAATACAACATAATATACACAAACCATCTACTAAATAAAAAAATAAGTATACTTATCAAAATTTGATGTAAAAAAAACTAAAAGTAAATAATACGCATTATAATTTAAAAAAAAAGGCCAATGTGGTGTGCGCTTTCAAATAATTAAGTGTTAAAAGGGCTGTAATTTGCTAACAATATAGTTAGAATTGAAACAAGACAAGCATTTAATTTTAAACATAATTTGGAACTAACTTTGGATTCTTGTTAGTGCTAAAAAAGCTTAAGAAGTGAATATTTTCTCTAATACCATTTTTTTATTTTAAATTTAATATAGAAAGTAACATAAAATCATGTGACCAATAACAACAATATATTTTAGTCACACTACAATATAATAAAGTAAGGAAGGATTATAGATATTGGCCCTTTTAGCACCAAGTATAATTATCATGATTTGAAATGAAAACAGTAAATTATTAATGAAATTAAATTAATTTATCTAACCGTAACTAAGTTTGTAAAACATGATTGTAAATCCGATATTCCGATATTTTTGATACATACCTGCTTCATCATTTTTTTTCTTCAATTCCTTTTCTTTATTCGCACTTTGGAATAAACAAAACTCCTCCGGGTGTATTGATTTCAGGTGATTTTTCAAAGAAGTAGTAGTGCGTCCCTTCCGCGAGTAACTTTTATTACATATCTTACACTCCGACTTCTCCGGATCATTTTTGTCTATTGTAAAATAAGTCCAGATACTGCTTTTTATTGGTGGCGACATTTCACTTCAATATTTATATCAAAATATTCATTAAACACGCAAAAAACTATGAAGTACACAGTAAACACTCACTGTAACTATAATTTATTGACAATGAGAAAAAACACAACAAACAAAACCTGTAGGATCTTGTTACTAATGTGTGCCTTCCTATACGTCAGTTACCGAATGAAGTTAGAAATTACCAAAACAAACGCGAAGCACATGCCACTCTGGCTCCGCCCACTTTCTTTACATGTAGTTACTTGTTGATGTGAATCTGCATCCGTAAAAACTCCGTATTGATTGATGCGAATGTGAATGCGGATGCATGTCTGAATTAATGCGAATATTCCGCATTTACGGATGCGGATGCGAATATTCGTAACACCCCTGGTGCACACCTTAGGCAGCACGCCCCACACCCCGCATGCACCGCACTATTGCTCAGCGCGATCTCCGCATTGACCAACGGTTCAGAAAACTATGAAAGAAGCAAAGATCTGCAGTAAACATTATTGCCAATGATATTATATTTATGATGTTATCCTCTTTTGTATTATAACATCATTGATTATTCCCCAATTCATGCAAAGGGAACTATGCTTATACAGCCACGTCTTCAGTATTAATTAACCAGATTCCAATACCACTTGTCTGATAAAAAATTTTTCACGATGAAGCACAACATCTCTGATGTAAAATTTTTGTTCTTTTCTCTCATTACTAAGTCTATAACACTCCTCCATTAAAGATGTACAAAGTAGACTTTGTACTAATGAAAGAAAACTACTTGGAAGAACGCGAAAATAGAACTTTAACGAACAATATAGGTACTATCCTAGTGGTAGATCTGTGGTACTATCTCTTTTAAACTGTCAAAGACGTACAAAATATACAAAATATTTAACTTCTTCACTCAAACTCTTTCGGGCCCTCCAAAAAGTCCTTTCGCTCAATTCAATGTATTTAAAAAAATTTTTATAGAAAAGAAAGGGCAATGAACCCATCACAGTTATGTATTAATTAGTATAACTTAATATATATTGATGATACCATGAACATAATATACTTCCGCTAGTTACACTAATTTTATGTGATCCATACATAAACCATAGATGTAGCACATAGGTAACCAATATAACATTCGTCGGTGTCCCCAATAACACTTGTATATTTATAATAACACAAGCGAAATATACAATAAATATATTATTGAAAATGGCCCAATATTTAATTGTTTGTTTATTCTATTGCAACTTACTACATATGTATCTATTTTTACTCTCATAATTATTATGCTATTCTAATATATGTGCATATCACTATTAATTATATTCTAACTACCATAATCATCCCCGTCACATCCCTGTGAATAAATAATGAAATAAATTCCTAGATTATAAATTATAATTAATTTTACCACAATTTTTACTGTGTAGGTGTATTTTACAATGCAGCACCATCTAATTTACTTGTAAGAACTAAATAAACAATCATCCACAGAGTACATTATATGTATAGGGAAATATAGGTATCAGTCGAAATTATCCATCTAGTGCAATCCAGTAAAACTGGACCCAAACTGTCAAGTAAACTTAATACATACAACAAAACTACGTAAAAATGTTATTGCTTGATTAATAACAATTAATAATAATATGAAATAAAATAATAATTAAATAATAACACAAAATTATTAAAATTCAAAGGTCAAAATTATCAATATTTGAACTTTGAATGTTAAGCGAGCTCTATATACAAGGTAACGTCGAATGAAACTAAGCCATCACTACTTCTATTATAATGACAATAAAGTTCAATACTTGACATAAAAAACTAGTGGTGACATCTAACTATAGACTTGCCAAAGATTCGTAGGAAAAATTTTTATATGAAGTTAAATGACCTTGCAGTCATCATTCATTCGATCTCCATTTAGTGAATCGATAATATTTCTTTAATGACATTGTACAGCACATTCTACTTAATAAGAAAACAATAATAATTTTATCACAAATAATGTAATGGACTCTATTATAACATCATTGAATGGACTAATCCATAGATAATACATATAATATATTTGGGACTTTGGGCCTAATCCACAGGACTAAACGTTCGAAAACTTCAATGACCTTCGTCTAGTCTAGGAGTTTAGGTCCATAGCGATATCATTGTGACGAAAGAGTGTTTCAGAACTAACCTCATGTCATTTGTCATGTTATGCTCTAATCTGTGATGTCAAGTGAAAATGAAATGTGACGTATGATTCGTGTTTGTCTTTCTAAAATATTTTTACTTGTTGATTTTATTAGTTACCAATATTCCATGAGAAATAAGTGAAGTGCTGTGATATTGTCCTGCGGTCAACTATGTTATAGTTTTGTAAGTGAATTCCGCCAGAAACACTTGCTGTTTCTCGTCTCGTGGCCCCTTTAAGTCAGGTAACGGTATTATTTATTTTTGACAACGTCGATACGATTTTCGTGGAATCAATTTTATACGAATTCTTATATAGATTAAAGAATTTCAATTCTTATCCTAAGCTGTTATACTTTGGCAAATGTTATGAAATCTAACATTTTCATTTCGAGATTCCTTCAAAGACTAGTGCATTTGGCTCAGTATGACGACTTCAGAGGCGGATGTAGTGCTTGTCAGTTCAAAAACTGGAGCATCATGTCAAATGTATGGCCCAAATTCTTGTAATTAGTTAAATTACCCAATACACTACAAACTACAGTTATCTATTAATTTCTAATAAATATATCAATCACTTGTAATTCTTATCAGATGCCTAGATAAGGCATGTCTATAAATAATTTAAGTATATTAATAACAAGAAATCAGTCTTATAGTCAATATGAAGATTTAAATTTGCGGCATCTCATTTTTATATTGAAAGTTGTAATTGAAACAGGTGTCATGATTGTGTTCGATTTAAAAAAAAATGACTAAAGACTGTATGTTAGCACACTCCCTACTACACTAATTTAATAGTAAGGTGCGTTAATATTTTTGAACTTTGAAAATATGAAATGGATGTTAATAAGTTAACGAGTATTCAATATTTTTATCATGAACAAAAGTCATGGGAAAATGTTAGTATTAAATTATAAAATGAAAGAAAAATGTATTTGAATTATAATAAATTATATAGAAATATTCAACGAAAGATTAGTAATGAAGTTATTGAATGTTTTATAGATGTATAAAACAGACATACATATCTTCACGCCGTATCCCTAACGGGGTAGTCGAAGAGGACTGGGCGTCAAGGGTCGCGGTTCTTACAGACTTTTTCCGCTTCCTCAAATCTCATCATTCTCCACACAGATTTTCCTCTGGGTATTATAACATGTTATTTACGCTACATGTTGTTTTCTTTTATTTCTCCAAATTTAATCCTTATTCCTTAAATCCTGTCCTCAATATATGTTCATGTTTTGTCAAAATTTATAACACTTGGCGTTAACATAACATTTGTTGCTCCAAAACTTGTTCATATGTAAATTTGTTGAAAATTTATTAGTTTAATTTTAAAAAAACATTATTTTTTTATTTCGTTATTTATTATAAACATAATAAATAAGTAATTTTTAATAGTAAAAAAAAAACATTCTTACAATAGCTAAGTGAGATGTGTCAATCATAAATACCATATTTCTTTTTATTCTGCGCAAGTGTCATGGCCTCTTAAAATGAAACGTCAGGCACTTTTCGATTTATTTGGACCCATCAACATGTTCTAAAATTTAAATTTTATTTTATGGAATATAGTCCTTTTTATTCATTAATTTTGCATTATGCTACCTTTTTGATTAATAATGTATTAAAATATTATAAATTTAACCAAAATCCTACAAGGATGTTTGGAATATTTTTCGATTAATAGCCGACATGTTCGGGTAAGAGCTTACGCATCACGCCATTTTGCGGACTTGATCAAAATTTATTTTGCATTTTAAGTTTCTCATTATTCGTGTTTCTTTACACCTATTTATCAATTTATTTATTTAACAAACTATTTATTTAACTATTTATTCATACCAATTTCACTATACCTGCCTGGCCTACGTGTAATCGTAATGGCGTCCCTTTCGATTGGCATGTGCTGATGCAACTCACTTTGCTCATTATTTTATAATTGCATGCGCTTTTGGAAATTTCTAGGGAAATTATTTCTTTGGAAAAGTTTTGACTGGATTGTTTTCTTGTGCTAGTTATCGGACGTTCAAGTATGTACAATTATTCTTTATTAAACTAAGAAGTGCGATTAGTGAAAAGACTTTTATAGTTATTAAAATTTAGTGTAATTTAAATTTAAAAGTTTAACATTAGTTGTATTACTCCAACTCTTTGTTGTTACAAGAATAAACATATATTTTGTTATCAATTTGTTCAATTTATTTTTTAAAATTGAAATTAATTCCTCGTTTTAACGCGAGGTGGCGCCCGAGCTTTGTTTTGTATTTGGAAAAGAAAATTGTTCTTATAAAAATCATTTTTTAACTTTCATGTAGTAGTCAGGGTCGAAGACTTGAATATAACAATGCAATGTTCTTATCCGGCACCTTTTAGTTACTTAATTGTTTTTCATTACAATTTAAAAAAAAAGAACTACTATAACTATTATAAATTTTTTTTTTTAATTTTTTAACATTAACATATTGTTAAAATGTGGTGGTAGGTATGTATAAAACATTATAATTATTTATTACTAATGCTTATATGATTACCATAATTATCACAAATAATGGGATTTGATGAAGTGAAAGAAATATGTAAGGGCCGCGATGCTTTGCGCTCAGTCCTCTCTGACTACCCCATTAGGGATACAGCATGAGGATATGTATGTATGTATCACAAATAATAAAAGAGTAATTTATTTTATTTACTTCAAAAATATTTCCCATGCAGGTATCTAACTATGATTTAATAGAATGCCGAAAGAAATGAGGCTAATCATGTTCCGAACTCATATTTTGGTATGAATTTCTGGATGATATATATCTCTTTAAAATAATTGTAAAATTGGATTAAATAGAAAACAGTTGAATTGTCCTGCTGTACCAATATAATTACAGAATTGGATAGGGAAGTACTGTGATAATCCCTTCTGGAGACATATGGCAACTTTATTTATAGAAAGACAGTGTAAATTAGTGGTATTTATAGTATTTATTATAAAAATAGTCCCACACAGCGAGTCTTGAAATTGGTGTAGGCTTAGTCATTCTCATGGTATTACCAAACCGAAAACATTGAACAGAATGAATAGTTGTCTGCGCTGATTGAGTCACAGGCTGCCATATCACTGGCAATGAATATGTAGTGAGTGGAGTTGGGTCACTGCAAAGTGAGATTTAAACATTAGAAATTTACACACATCAAAAGTGTCTAGGGATCAAGTACATTTTAACTATAAAAAATTATCCAATTTAATATTTATCAAATCTTGTCTTCTTACTTTAATTCCTATGTTTAAGTTAACAACTTATCCCTATATTTTGGAAAAATTAAGAAAAATTAAAATTTTTGCAAATTGTGGGAAATTAACCTAAGTTAATGTTGTCAATTAAATGGCAAAAAAAAGCAAAAATGAGGATTTTTAAAATTTTTATTGTAAAGATTAAAAAATTAATAATCTATGTTTCCACCATTGACACGAATTACACAATCACAGCGATTTGGCATGCTTAAAATCAGTTCATCAAAATCACTTTGAGGAATGGCCGCCCACATTCTTTCTAACAAGTCAAAAAGTTATTGTGGGGTATGCACGGCATCCATACTCGGCAGAGCTCTTCTTTGAAGCATATCCCATGCGTGCTCAATTGGGTTGAGGTCTGGCGATTGAGCAGGCCACGGCAGAACGTTGATGCGAGCGTCGGCACGAGCGCATGTTACGACTAGCCGTGTGTGGACGTGCATTTTCGTGCATTAGTCGAAACGAATCATCCAACCGGCTTCGCAGAGGAATGATCACGTCTGAAACAATCCTCTCCGCATAAATCTGAGCATTGAGGTTGCCCCTGATCGAAATGAGATCGGTTCTTCCACCGATCCAAATACCGGCCCAAACCATAATTGTTCTCCCTCCATATGAATGAACTTCCTGACAAAATTTCAAACGTTCTTGACGTCCAGAGGTCCTCCAAACTCGAGTATGTCTTGTATCCGGCCTCATATCGAAACGAGATTTATTGGAAAAGCAAACACAACGCCAGTCTTCTTCCTTCCAATATCTGTGTTCGCGAGTCCATTGTAAACGGGCCCTACGATTGTAGGGTGCTATAGGCAGAACTCTCAGCAGCCTTCGAGAACGCAGACTCACTTCACGTAAACGATTTCGGATGGTTTGGTCGCTTATCAGCAAGCCTAAAGAGCTGTGGAGCCTTGTAGCCAACATCATGGCGGTCATAGTACGATTCCGTCGAGCAATATTTTGGATGTACCGGTCCTGTCTGCGAGAGGTGATGCGAGATCGTCCTCCATGTCGCTCGGCCACGCTGCCCGTGATACGATAGCGTGTCCAGATACGGCTTATGACGCTCTGTCTAGTGCCAAGAGCGACAGCCACAGTACGTTGCCTGGAACCAGCTTGCAACATTCCGACGGCTCTCATGATCTCTTCTCGTGTCAAATTATGTCGTCGCTCTATATCGATGCAATTTTTTTCAGTTTCGATGCAGAAATTGTAATGGTTTTGTAAAAACGCTATTACACACTTTTATAGGAATCTTGATTGACAGTTCATTTTCTATTTTTAATTAAAATTTAAAGAAAATTCTTTATTCAAATAGTGAAAATCAGTAAAAAGAATCAATAACGATCCAAAAAAGTTAAAATAATAATCCTCAATTGCGGCGATACTCTAAAACGTACTTGATCCCTAGACATGAGTGTATTTATATATTTCAATTTTGTAGCAAATAATAGTGTAGAAATGGCAGAATGAATGCCAAGCGGCCATCTCTACCAGTCAATCATAGGGCTAAAGAAAGAAAATGTAGGCAATGTATATATAGGGTTAATTGAGAAATACTAATAACCTCTTAGCATGTTATTCTTAACAGTATCCCCAATAACTTTTTTTCTTTTCTACAAAAATAAAAATACATTAAATGTTTTTAAAAATTGCATGTTCTCTACCCTAACTTGCAGTCAGCATGCGACAGCCAAATATTGAACGATGTCTGCAGTCAAAACGAGAATTTGTATAGTGGCGCTTTTACTGCGAAAAGTACATTATGCTGCGGTCATGGCGCGATAGATACGCAATCGTCATACATGATACCAGTTTTTTATTAGAATTAGTCACGGTCACACAGTGATCATGGTTGTCGCTGTCTGCAAATTTTTGGCAGAAACCCCGTGGATCGCGAGGTGGCGGCGCGTGGCTGCGGGAATTGCATCGTAATTACGTATTAGATAATACAAGAAAATCAAAAAAATATTTTTTGGAGAATGTATTAAGATTTTAACAAAGTCGTAGAGCAAAAGTTGTTGAGTATGATGACAGGAATTTTGCACTAAGAAGTTATTAGTATTTTTCAAATTAACCCTGTATAAAATGTATAATTGTTAATATCAGAATAAATAAAATAATATTACTATCATTTGAAGTAATAGAGGAAACATAATACATACTGTTATTTATTATGTAATTAGATTTTATGTGTCAAAATCATAACATGGGAACTTCACATATTATGTCAATATACTGCAGTGCTTGTCTACCTCAATACAGATATATATATTATCTACCCTACTATATTACGTAACTACAGATCTACTCTGCTCTACCCTCTCTTTGTCTCATTACATGTATGCAGTGGTAATAGCATAAAGATTACATATTAGAATAAACACTAAAAATATACAAATCAACTCGAAAAATTATAAATTCAAATTACTACAGTTACAGCATTTTATCCAAATTAATACAATTAAAGAGCATTTTCATGTAAAATTTAATTATCAACCCTCATCAGAAACATAAAAAAGATTGACCAGGCAGTAGTAAATGGAATCATTTCAATGCTAGGATTCCAAGCTGAAGACCCAAATGATTTGACATTTCTATCAAAGAGGTAAACGCCTGGCAGATGTGAAATGTCGAAACTATTTTGTATAGATAATATGCATGAAAGGATGGTTTATTAAAGGAAATAAATATGGCATAATCTAAAACAAAACATTCAGATTATTTTTAAAGAAAAAAAAATATTCTTATTTAAAAATCACAGCCTCTTCCGAAGTGAATAACAACACTGCATATGCTATAGGCATACGAACTTAGTACTAGCCAATCTGACCCACCGCATATGATGTTTTACATCACAAACTGTGGTTTTCAAAGAATAATACTGAATGCAACTCAGTTTATCTAGTAAGCAACTAGTCCATTGTGAAAACGGCATCTTTGAATATTGGTTCATCCATTAGAAAGCTACAATTTCAGAGACAAACATATTATATGGAAAGCTAAAGGTACAACAAGCATATTAAACGTGAAACTTATGCCCGATTTCACCAAAGTCCTCTAATACTTAGTAAACCCCTGAAAGAGGTAGGGGCACCGCTAGCGCTGGTTTTGCGTTTCTTGAAATGTTAGTAGCCCTTATGTAGTTAAAAGATCCCCTAAATTGAGAACCGCGATTTTTGAACCCTTATCGTTATGTGACAGTTTTGAAGTTCTCATACAGCACAATTAAAAAATAAATAATTAATAATATTTATTTTTTTAATCACTCGTAAAAATGTTAATTATAAAATAAAATGGTTGTATTATGAAAAGGACAGTAATGTGTAGTCTTGAAGTAAAACAAGTAATATCTGTTTTATCGATAAACTTTTGGAAACGAATAATCACTATCGAACCAATAAAACGTCACATAACTATATCTGACGTTACTAGAGAACAATTAGATTTCTGAAAATGAATATTATCTAAGAATCGGTTTAGGGCTCCTTTTAATTTAGGGGATGCATACAATAGTTATGCGACGACTTAACGTTGGTGAAATTGGGCATTATTCAATTAAAAAAATATATGCAAGAAAGCTACCTGTTTGATTAAATCAAGGCCTAGATTTAATCATCACAAAATTAAAAACTTACATTCTTTATCACTAAACATAAGGATATTTTGGGAAAACCAAATAGAAAAGGCATTTATATCAGTCTTACCCAATCTTTATGAAGTTGCTCCATAGTGTTGCTAATTTTTCTGTTACTTCCTCATCCTCAGTATTCAGATCTTTTTCAAATAAGTAATAAGATATATCTTTTGTACTTTCAATTTGTTTATTGGTACCTATATATGAAAATTCCATGAGATATACCGGCCAAAAACTCGAGAAAGCGTGTAGAGTAGCCGATTTTACTATGGGATACACCGTGTAGATGTCGTGAATGTATTCCATGTATTTTTCAGAATTAACCGTGCCATATATATCTTTTGCAAAATAAAACTCTGTAATTATATCTGCCATTTCATCTTTTCTTAAATTATTATCAATTTCCAAGTTATTAGGCATAATGTAATCAAAGTTTTCTTGTACCATTTTAAATACAGCAATTATTTCGTTAGGTAAAATTTCTTTGTCTTTGTAAGTTATCAAAATTGGTAGGTGGGGAAAATTGCCTTTTCTTAGTGTATCTAAAGGATCATCTATCAAAAAAATTGTTGAAAGGTATTGTTTACGTTCAATACAAGGAAGGAATAGCCCATGAACGCTTACTAATTTCTTGATAGGAATTTGTTGATAGAAATTTGTTAGTTTATCAATGTCTTTTGAACCATTATACCCTATTTTTGTAGCGACTTCGTAAGCAATAGACACTGGATTGTATACCATCGACAATGGAGACAACGCCGATCCAGATTCCATAATAACCTTCTGAAAGAGCCCTTGCGTGATACCAGAGAGAAGTAAAAACTCTACAGCTGCCGCTCCAAATTCACTTCCGTAAAGAGTGACGTCAAGAGGATTCCCACCAAATTTAGATATATTCCTTTGTACCCAGTACAGTAAGGCTACCTGATCTTTTAGACCAGCGTTTCCCAGTGCATCGGAATTACCGAGGCTTAAAAATCCGAGAGCTCCCAGCCTATAATTAAAAGTCACTATTACGAAACTTTGACGTAAGAGACGTACGGGAGGATTGAATGAGCCCCATCTGCAACAAAAAGTAGAATTACTAATTCCATAATACACATTGACGAGAATACCTCATTATGAAACCATAGTCTCCAAAATTGGAGCACGACTCTCTGTTCTACCTGAAGCAGTCGGAGGATTTTTCCTTCCTTCTCACGTGGGTTAAGCGGGGTGAGGACGCGAGATCCCTCGCAGCAATCAAAATATAAATTGAGAAAGTATTTTATTATACAACGGCAATGGTCAGTAACATAGGTTTTATTTCTATCGGTTTATGTTATCCCAGTATTCACATCCTCTCAAGCAAGACTAATAATTTATCTTATTGCAACCTTTTCTTAATAACTTACCCTCTTTGAAAGCCTCCACCATGCACATGTACAATCACAGGCAAAGATGTTGCATTTTGAGGAGTGAACACGTTTAACACCAAACAGTTCTCGTCTCCATCTTCATCCGGCTGCGGACATATAACACGGTGCGTCGCTTCGAAAATACCATCCCATGGTTTCACAGGCTTGGGCGCCTATAGTGATGTATTTAGACAGAAATCAGTATACGCTCATGATTTTTAAAGATGTACCTAAATGAGATACCTAAACGGAGACCATTCTCACAAACTGTCACAAATCTACAGTTTCCGGTTTACTCCAATGAAATCTCAAGAAAAGATTAGGTTTTCTAACCAACTTTTCAATCTTAGACCTTTTTTGATCTTTGACTTGTCACCAACATTCAGCAGAGCATAATCAAATTAGAAAATATCCTATTTTGTAACATAATAATTGAACAGACAGATCAATAACCAAACTGATTACCAAAATAAATAATACGAAATTAGATCCCGATTGTCTCACTCTTATTTGGGAATGGCAGTCTACTTGTAATTACGAAAGTAATTTTTCAGTCGTTCTCACGAAAGAGGCTTCAGCCGGACACTAATAACAACTCCATGCCGATAACGATCTACATGGCACCTCTGCAAATGGGATTTTCGTCTATCAACAAATGAATCGGCTGACCTTAAACCTGTTACGACGTGTGGGCGGGCGGCCGTAGGGGAGGCCTAGGTAGGCGAAGTGGGGCGGCCGAGGGGCCAGGTACCCGCGCACCACGCCCTGGCTCGTCACCACGTCGCGGTGCGGCCGCTGCGGCGGGAACGAGCGCCCCGACGCCTCATAACATATCAACAGGTTGGCAAACAACCACTGAGCAATCATATTCTTCACACACGCTGTTTAACCGTGATTTATTTCGCGACAATTACGCATAGTGGTCTATAGTCTTATTGAAAATAGAAACGTAATTATCGGTAAGTGTCATTGATGTACTCGCAGTTTGCGTATAAATCGATATTTCGAAGCTAAACACGTCTATCACAACAATTTGTTAACAAAGCAGAACAATGTGCCTGTAGTTATGCTAATTACATAAACAATTAATGTTCTACATTACTATATTTCAACTTGCTTTATTATTATTATATAATATGTACACTTAGAAATAATAAATTATATACTGTACAATCGTTTATTATTATAAACTACTTGACGTTTACATTTTGGGAAACTTCGGCAATAATTAATGTGTAAATTTTGTGCATGATTCAATTAAATTATTGAATTTGTACTTACTCGTTTTAGTCTTAAATTAAGTTAATTAACCATTAGCCAAAACTCGCCCACATCGTCATTAACCCACTACAAGCTTCGAAAGTTTAACATAACTTTTGTTTCTATATTATTATAATAATAAACACGGTGATATATTTTGCACACAGTAATTTTATTCAGAATTGAACAGGTACTGACGAAAATCAGTCAAGAATACTAACGTAGCTATAAATGTCAAAAATATGGAAGGGTTGTGTTTTAAACCAAAATTGTGCTCAATGAAATGTTCATTATAAATATCGGTCCAGATTTTGAGTCGATCGACGTGCAGGCCTTTTTCGGCCTCTATTTCTGAAGCTATAGATAACCACTCTTCATTTTCTTCTTCTTGTCCCGGTTCCAGATATTTCCATTCAACACACGCCATATTTTCTGAAGTAGGTTTTCTGCAATCAGAATATTACATTGAAGTCAAATAATGAATATTTTCGTCACATCATAACATAACAGTAAAGTAGCGTTTGAACATTTGATAAGTAGTAACGTAGTAATCACGTCTTATTGTCAATAGTAATAGCCACAATTTTTGCCCAGCATAATTGAAATATTACTTTAAAAACCTACATCTCTTACCCTGTTTGAATAAAACTGATCCACAAATCTGTCATTAAATTCAATGTTCGTTTTTCATCTGACCCATCCTCTGGCAGTTCTCCATCTTGAGTAAACACATAACCTACTATGTCTCCTCGAGCTGCTCCTTGTATCTTATTTCCCAACGATATGAGTTCTCTATTAAATGTTCCTACAAAAGCGAATTCATAAAAGTAAACCGTTGCTCCAACTTTGAGCAAAGCTCGCGCAGTCCGTATACCAGGACCGAGATACCAGGCGTCGGTATATGCAAGAGAAAGGTTAGATAACATATCCACATTAAGGCTTTCATCGCTAAAGTATATAGATCTAACCGTGTCTGCTATTTTTGATTTTTCATCATCACTATCAAATTCGAGGTCGTTAGGTAAAAAGTCTTCAAAGTTCTCGTCCAGTTGTTTAAGAGTATCCTCGGTGTAAGCCAGTGCTTCTTGCATACCGGCATAGTTAGCGCTACCTAACATGAACGAAATATTTGTACTTTCAACACTATTCAATACTTCCCATGGTGTTTGTGTCATAAATGTGGATACTTCTTCGTCTTCTACACATGGTCTAAATTCGATGTCTTTTGCTGCTTTTATTAGCGTTTGAACATTTGATTCCTGAAGTATGTCGTCAGTGTGGAAAATTTCACCGATTTCTAATAACTTTTCGAAAAAAGTACTTGCAGTATCTAATGGATCTCTGTCTAAAGCCCAATGAGAAAGTACGGTCCCACTTTCAATGATCGCTTTAGAAATGTAGTTTCGTGATTTTGGTGACAGAGTTAAGAAACCTACTAAAGCACCTGATGTACCGTCTCCACTCACGGAGATGCCAGAAGGATTTCCTCCAAATTCTTTTATGTTGTTCTTAGTCCAATTCAGAGCAAGAGTCAAGTCTTTTAATGCCGCATTTCCTGGCGCTGTGTCATTTCGCAAACATAAGAAACCGAGTGGTCCCAGTCTATAATTCGGCAATACTAAAATAATTCCCTTAGAAACAAGATTTTCAGGACCATATATAGACGGATCGCCACTACCGGAAACAAATTGACCGTCGTGAACATGAAATAGTACACTAGCATTTGCTGCATCTAGCGGCGCGAATACGCTTAATGTTAAGCAATTAATGTCACCGACTACAGTGTCTGAGTCCTGCAGTTGAGGACAACGTATCTTATGCTCTTTATTATTAATAACATTTTCCCATGGGTCTGGTTGTGTTGGTTCCTGAAACATTACATGTTGTATTCATGAACTGTTGATAAACCTGCACTGGCTAAAACATTTTTTGTTTCATTTATTTCAAAATATAAATGAATATGAAACTTAACTTAAAAAATGTTTCATTATTTTTATGAGTAAAGCCAATATAATGTCGTACGAAGAAAATATCAATACCTCAAAAGGTCCTCTGAACACTCCGTAAGGTATATCTAAAAAACTTTGAATGTCGTAGGATGTATGCATCTTGTAACCTTGTACGGAACCATGTTCCGTTTCTATAATGTCACCTTCTGTTATTGTTTGTTCACCGCCGGATTCCATATCACTTACAAGATCGATATAATTTTCACTGTATATTTCCGTCCATAATTCAAGACGATGGACATGAAGACTTTTTTCTAGTTTAACTTCGGAATTTATCGATAACCATTCCTCCTCTAATTCTGTTGTTTTTTTCAACTCATTCCAAACGAAGCTATTATCAGTAGTTGTTGGTTTTCTGAAAATATAAATGTATATTACTATCGCATTGTCTACATCCGATCATTTGAAAAAGAAAATTATTTACCCTTCTTTAATAAAACTGGTCCATAAATCTGTTACTAATTCTAGTGTTCGCTCTTCCGGGGATCCTTCGGTAGGCCTTTCTTCACCTTGACTAAACACATAACCCACTATATCACCCCTAGCTGCCCCTTCGATCTCGCTATCTAGAGCTATATGTTCTCTATTAAAAGCACCTGTAAAGGCAAATTCATAAAAGTAAACTGTCGCTCCAACGTCGAGTAAAGTTCGTGCCATACGTATTGCAGGACCGAGGTACGAAGCATCCGTGTACGCAAGAGATATCGTTGTAATCTGGTCTCGGCTTATTTCATTTTCTTTAAAATACCTAAGTTTTATCTTGTCTGCTATTTCATTTTTCTCTTCATCGTTGTAAAAATATAAATCGTTGGGTAAAAATTTACTAAATTCTTTGTTCAGGTTAATTAAGCTTTCGTCTGAATGACTTAAAGCTTCATGCATACCAGCGTGGTTTGCAGATCCTATCATAAAAGGAATGTTAATCTTTGTCTCTTCATCATGCAGTATTTTCCACGGTGTTTTAGTGATAAATGACGACTGCTCAGGTATTTCCACGCACGGCTTAAAAGCAATATTTCCACCTGCTTTAATTATGTTTACTAAGTTTTCTACCTCAGTCAAGTCTACTTCCTCGTTTTCCACCACATCTTTATGTAAATTTTCAATGAAAAGAGTTGCTGTTTCCAATGGGTGTCTGTCTAAAGCCCAGTGGGAAAGGACGGAACCACTTTCTGTAATAACTTTGGCGATATATTTATTAGAATTGGAAGACAACGCTAAATAACCCGCTAAAGCACCCGACATTCCATCACCACTTACAGAAATATCAGAAGGATTTCCGCCGAATTCTGCTATATTTTGTGCGGTCCATTCTAAAGCTAGAGTTAAGTCCTTCAATGCTGCATTCCCAGGTGCTATTTCATTCTGTAAACATAAGAAACCTAGCGACCCCAGCCTGTAATTTGGCAACACTACAATTACTCCTTTAGATAATAAGTGTTTAGGACCGTATACAGACGGATCCCCGCTACCAGAAATAAATTTTCCATCATGAATGTGGAAAAGAACATTTGTACTGTCAACGTTTATTGGCTTGAAAACACTTAGTGTTAAACAGTCTGTGTCACCAACAACAGTATTAGCATCTTGTAATTGAGGGCACTTCTTATTGTGGTCTATATTGTGAAGTACTTCGTCCCATGGATCTGGCGGTGATGGTCCCTACGACAAAAATTATTCGAGTATATATAAATTTTAGTTGATATATAAATGCCTGTTACACAAAAACAAAATATTAGGTACCTGAAACAATTTCGTTATCTTTCCGTAGGGTATGTCCAAAAAGATGTATGCGTCCTCTTCTAATGTCTTTACTGCACGAACTGGACCGTATTTGGTATTAACAATGTATTCAACTTCAGGAACTTCCAAAGTCGCGACAAAAGTGCCAGTGCAAATATATGCAGATACTAATATTAGCCATGTCGATAGATTCCAGTACATTTTCGATTCGCACAGGTACTAGAAATCAAACTATCCGTAAAAAAAATCAATAATATTTTTGAAGAATGTAACAAATTCAAAGTGTACTCTCCAAAAAATCAAGCATACGAGCTTTTACAGTCCCTAACGTGTAAATATTTCTCACCTATTCGCTGGTGTGCGCGTGTCAAGAGGATGCAAAGCCGTGTACTGTCCTTCGCACGTACTGTGTTAATCAATCGATTTTAGCTTGCGGGTAATCGCATACAAAATATAAAATTATAATATTAATTATTAAACCAACAAATAATAACAATACTGCAGACAATTACACAAATTGTGCGACCCCAAAATAAGTATTAGGCTTGTAATATGAATACTACACACCGAACTGTGGAGCTTCCAGTAACACCCAGACATTACTCCGCCTTGGAATGCAGATGCTTTGCCACCGCGCCAATGGGCTAGTAGGGCTGCATTATAATCAATACGTCAATATACATAATATGGTAGAGGTATGTTCCAACTTTCTTCTGTATCAGCATCCGACCAACACTACCTCTCCTCGAACGGTTGGGATTTGTTATCATGGTCCTTCAATCGTCACTCACCAACTTCGTATTGCTATCAGATCGTCACGCAAGGGCGAACTAACATTCTTGGCCACCCTAGACTGCCTGTATCAGCCTTCCTCAATTTCACTCATTTTTTCCCTTGTGAACTTTTCTCATTGTATTGTTGATGGCAGACACCGCGCCGAATAGATCGGCCGCCTCTAACTTCTAGCCGCTGTAGGCCTGGGGCTTGTCGCCCTTAAGGTTCGACCGCCACTGATGCCACGCTCACATGCTTTCGCACTTAGTGACAACTCGCCGTCCACTAGATTAAACGTGCCAGTCGTGAGTGGCACACGCGCTGCCTCCAAGAGTTATACATGGGATTTGGTAATAAATCTCAACAATTCGTCGACCACGCGACGTCCTCTTGTTACACACTCGCTAACCACGCTGGAACCACTCATAGGCCGCGAAACGTCTAGTTGCCGTTGCCTAGTCTACGTTGACAGGGTACGCAAATCGGCGAGGCGATGCTCGTGTGATGAGTGAATGTTGACAAGGTCTACTCCAAAGCACATCAAACGTGTGGTAGAGCCATGCTGAATTGCATCACGAATTGGGCCGGCTCGCCCCGGAAATACCCCTTTCTCAGAATATCTATTGCTGTTGTGTTTCGTTCCGTGAGTGAGTGCCGCTGGCCCTTCTACTCCTCCTCTCCTTTCCTTAAAGACCAGCAACGCACTCGTGAAGTCCCGGACGTTGGATACCCGTCCATGGGCGGCGGTGATCACTTTCCATCAGGTGACTCACTTGTTCGTTTTCCCCCTCTTTTATAAAAAAAAACAACAAAGTGTATCTCGACATCAATTTGAAGAAAATTGTTGTCAATAAGGGATTTTGTTGAGCTTTCATTTTCTGTTAAACACAAAATGAGAAATACGTCACTACAACAATAGCGTATTTTTACGCTGTATCTCTAACGGGGTAGATAGAGCGCCAAGCATCGCGGTTCTCGCATACTTCTTTCGTCCCCTCAAATTTCATCATTCTGCTCACTCACTATCGCCTAGATATGCGAATGCTTTTAACGTTTCCGTCAGTTAACATTTAATTCTGTTGTAGGGTGATGTCGGTAAAATTATAGCCGACTAAATGTCTTGTCGATTCTTCTCTCGAAGTTTTTAGCTGCAATAACAAAGTTAAGATCCCTTTATATATAAAATACATAGCTGAATAATAATGACCGGATAGATTTTCGGATGGATTTTCACCAAACATAGCTAAGAACGTTCTCAAAAACTGCGACTTTTAACCAATAAAACCACATGCAAATCGGCTCATGTGTTCGAGACCTACGTTGGCCCAGACAGACTGACAAACCACGGTATCAAAGTTATATCTATTTTTTTCACCGAGGATTAGATGTGCAGGTACTTGGTACTATTAGTGATGTCTGTGCCAACGTTTTTTGTTAGTGCGGAATATTTTGTTCTTCAAAAATAACTTTGAATGAGGTTTACTCGGAAAAATTATTTTGAATTAATTTTGTAGTCAATAATTATTTCATTAACGTCTTGTGTACTCGCATGTACAAGCTTTAAGCTTATCTGGACTATCAGAGCTGCGCTATCACAATGCCTACGCACTCATGATTGTGATAACTGAAAGCTTTCTAATAACAATGTTGCCTTTTGCTCTTCATTTTCCATAATACATTATTACACAGATACGAAGTTTGTTCATGGAGCTATCAAATATATTAAATTTCGCTGGCAGTTCCACTTGTGTGAACATTACAGTATTTTTTTTAAATCTCAGTAAAAATACAGGTGGCGACCTGTATTTTTACAAACATACCTCCATGACATTTCATGACAAAAAATATTGATGTTACATTACAGATCAAGATTTCCACTGATGTCTCAAGATGGTGCGCTACTAATAAATTATTATTAAAATCAGTATCCATAATAAAGTAGAACAGTGCGGGCAACAACTGGAATCAGTGAAATTGGCTACTGTTTTTGACTTGACAGTCGATGCCAAATTACAATGGTAATATGGTCCCTACCATATTGAGATTTTGACTGTAAAGCTAAGTTCAGCAATATATGCACTTAGACCAGTTAGACTGTTGTCAGATGTGGAAACAACTAGATTAGTGTAGTTCTCATAATTCCATAGTTACCCTAATGTCTTACGGCATTCAGCTGTGAAGATCAGCGGCGTAGATTAACTCTATCCTTGTTTTACAAAATAAGAGCAATACGTGCCATTTACAATACACGGAAGTGGCTGAACGTTTTAAAGAACTGATTTACTCACATTGCCGTCCTTATACATATTTCAAAATTGTATAGACTCAGATGTTACTTTGAGAAAATTCATTTCATGTGATGAATTCCTAAAAGCTTTAGCTATTTGCCGGTCAAACTCCAAGAACCACTAATCGACACGTGTTTCACCTCTCAACGAAGCATCCTCAGGATATTCCAGAGATCAGACTCGGCCAGCTAACCAGCACCAAATCTGTTAAAAACAACATCTGTCTGTTTAGCTGACCTAGTCTGACCTCTGGAATATCCTGAGGATGTAGTTCTTTAAGTTTTAGCGGAAAATAGCTATAGATTTTAGGAGTTCATGACATATTTGAAAATATTATACACACTAGAATAAATGTAGATCTGTTTAAAATGAAAGGCGTTATTAATGGTATGGAAACCTGAGGTCATGATAAACCAGTTGCTCCCAAATTTAAATTACTAAAGTCAAGTGGATCATTAATTCGTGGGTAACTATGTTCGTTTTTATAATAAGGCTCATCATATAACTGGTTGTTAAACGTACACTAAATATAAACGATTTTATTAGACAAAACAGTATGGAAGTAATCTTCACTGTCCATGCAATTACTGGCTTTATGAATCTTCTATATAAATAAAAATCAATTGTCACATATACGAGTTCGTATGATGGAACATCATTAGGGATCGGCTCAACCGATTTTGCTGATTTCTTTTCTGTTGTGTTCGTATTTGCCAGGACAAGGCTTGTATGATAGAAAATATTTGGAAAATCCACGGAAAATATCGGAGATTTCATAGTATTTTTGAATGCAAATCTCAATAAAAACAATTTGGTATATTGCAAATGTTCAACATCCCACCGGGGCGAAGTCAGAGCTGGTTCGCTAGCATTGTATGTACCTATCTATTGTAAACTGATATTGAGAAACGACTCCTGACCGAGTTCCTTGTCGCTTCTTCTCAGTGTGTGATAAAGTGTGTGTGTGTGAAGATAGATTCGACGTTAAGAAACACCTTACACTTGGGTTTACTTGAATTTTTTTGACATGATTTGGATCCAAAGAAATATTTAATTTTTTTCGTAACTATTTCAACAACGATGTTTAGTAATTGAAAGCATTAATTAAAGGCTACATACGAGTTATTTGAGTATTTTCATAGACAGTTCAGAGATTCCGGGACCGGACGATTTGATGATAATTTTGAATACAAACATTTTGTCACTAAAATATTACTATCAAGAGAATCTGATATTTTTTTACATTATAAGAAACTTATCCAGGAACATCTCATTCGAGATAGTGAAAACAAGATGTCACTACTGTACGAAGAGGGGTCCAAAAAATTTTGATTTTCCGAAATATCTCATCATTTCTGTTTTTCTATATATATGTATCAGTTTTGCTTTGTATCTGAAGTGAAGCTCTCAATTTCATCAATATTTTATTTATGTTTATGTGTATTAAAACAGTATAATTATATTATTACAGGTAAGCAAAATGCAACACCAACCTATTCAATAAGTATTGGTAAGTGTAACGTAGTAACAATATTTCTTTATACAATAACATCAACGAAGTTTTTGCGTTACATAGGCGATAATTACTCGCTTAAGCAAGCTCATTTACAATAAGCGACAACTGCATAATAATACGCTAAATATAATTTTTTTTTAAACAAAAAGAATGAGTGCTGAAAGACTGACGAAGAAAATCTACAGAGAGAAAGTGAGAGGTAAAAGAAGCCAAGGCTGACTTAATCTCGGACTACCCCGTTGGGAATACAGCGTGAGGATATATGTATGTATGTATACATTTTTTTTATTAGGCACACTATACAGAAAATAATCATGTAAACTTGTAAACTTTCGCGTTGCATTATAAAATATCTAAAACACGGGAAATTAACGCGATTACCTTTTATTTTCGCTTGACGTTACGGCCGAGTTGCATCGGCCGTGGTCTCAAGTAAACTGTCGCAGTAAGCTTCACTCCGTGTCCGAGACAGATTTTATTTCATCTACCCCCGATATTTGTAAAAAAATATTAGGGTTCCTACACACAACACTCACAGTGTCCACATACTTAATCGAATGTGAAAAACGAGGTTTTGTCATTTGAATCACAGAATTCCACGCTGTTGATAAATTGTGTCCGTTTTCCCGATTGAAAATTTTGTGTCTCTTGATTTCAATTGCTTCACGCACGACTCTTGGATAAAAGTGGCGATCGGTGGAAAGGACTTGTGGGCGATGAAATTCTATCCAATGATTCGTATCCGATTAGAGAAGATGTTCCGCTATCGCTGATTTGGTTGTTTGCTGGTTTTTGACAGCTGCCATGCCTTAGTCCTGCCTTAGTCCTGTCGGCAATAGTCCGCTTCGTTTGGCCAATGTATGAGTTACGTCAAGCGAAAATAAAAGGTAATCGCGTTAATTTCCCGTGTTTTTAGATAAAGAGTCGAGTTCCTTTTTAAAATAAACTACTATTTTATGTGCAGACGAGACTGAGATGCTAGCTCTAACATTTTCTACGCAAAACCTAATAAATCAAGCCTTTTTACCCGAATACTGCCAAGTAAAAAGGTTGATTACGATTACAGCAGCGAATGTATGTATTTATGTGGGTACTCGTATGTAATAGGTTGTCTGATTCAAACTTCCCTACATTTCGAACTGTTCTTTTTTGTAGCGACATGTAAGATGTTTACTGATAGCTATTGCGCAATTGTCTGAGACTACAGCTTTTATGGCTGCGACTGTTTTCATCAATTGAAGCGCAGTTTAAGTGACAAGCGTTATGAAACATGGACAGAGTTCATAAGGTCTTAGAAATCGAAATTATTAATAGTTCTCCAATTGGTAAATACTGAGACATTGAGGCGTTGGAAAGTAGTTATTGAAAACGCTTACTTGTAATTAGCAAATAACTAACTGAAATACGTATAGACACTTTTTAATTTTATTGGTGTAATTGTACCGGCAAGTTTGATTCAGACAACCTATATACTGTGAGAGAACAGAGCAACATACATACGTCATAATATAGAAATCTCTATCTATATAAAGAAAACCTAAATTCAGCGTACTATTTATTATGAGTTTATCTCGTAGGAGTGAATATAAATATTCAGCAGGACTAAACACGACCTGTCATTTTTTCGCTTGTCGTATCCCTCACTAACTAATGTAGGACGAAAGAGACGCACTGATCGACAGGCGAAAAATGGCGACTCATATTTGGGCCTATTATGAGAATTGTAATTTCCAATTTTCGCTTCCGATAAAAAATGTGGTACTAAATTAAAAAAGTTTTTTGATTATAATGTTAAAAATAAAAGCGCGCCAAATGCGCCAAATAACTCGCCCGGGGCGCCCAGATGGTTAAGGCGGGCCCTGGTTGTAAACACAAAAACCAACAGAACAACATATATATGTATATATACCATATTTACATACCCGTCCTCTCCGACTACCCCGTCAAGGATACAGCGTGGGGATAACTGAGACGTAGCGTGAGGTATGTAGGTATCATTGTATATTCACATCAAGTACGTTCATGTCCATAGGCCAAACTGTCTTTTGAAAAATTCAATACGTCAAAGTTAAATCAATTTATTAAAGTAAACACAATTGCAAGGTATTTTTGAACGTCAAATCTACTTTAGTTCGATTCGAAGAAAAAACCTGGACACTTAGAAAAACCGACAAGAAACTCAGTCAGGTATCATTTTTTCAACATCATTTACAATAGTTATTTAAAATACAATATTCATACAGCCAGTAAATGCATGTGCAGAGAGAATTATTCCCAGATTATTGTTTTGTGTTGAATGAAATTGCTAATTCTGTAGTATGCTTTTCCAATCAGTGTGCGTTCAATAACAAGTTTAAATCTCTTTTCCGTGAATAGAGTAATTTCTTGAGGAGTTTTATTATAAAAACGAACACAGTCGCCAAAAATGTCTTTTGTAATTTCAATTTAGTAATAACCAACTGATCACGACCACGAGTTTCTATACCATTAATAACGCCTTTCTTTTGATTTAGATCTATGTTTTTTTAATGTACATTATGGTTTTAAATATGTATAATAAGGATAAGGTGAGTACATCAGTGTCTTTAAAACGATCTCTCAGCGATCCCGTGCATTCATACCGTAGATGGCACGTATTGCCCTCTTTTATAAAATAAAGATAGACTTCATTTGCGCTATTAATCCCCACAGTAGCAGGCCATAAGACATTATGGAAATATGCAAAGTACCTACACTAGCCTAGCCGTAGCCACATCTGTTAATTATGTAATGCGTCTTATCAGCATATATCGCCGATCTGAGCTTATTAGCCAAAGTCTCGATATGGTCGCCCACTGTAATTTACTATCTATTGTTAAACCAAGAAAAGTAGCTGATTTCATTAGTTCTTATTGTTTACCACACAGTTCTAGCCTAATATGGATTCTGGGTACATTGGATAAGGAAAACTTTTTATATGCATAAAATGCATAAAAAACCACGCAATTGGTTTTTTATGCATATGGCGTCAGTTGTACGACAAATTCACAATTTAGCCATGGAAGAAGGCCATTTCAAAAACATACAACACATGGGAATAAAAAGTAATATAGAGCAATATTATTTATAATATATTAAAACCACCTATGTATTAAAAAAAATATGAACTCTGTTACCGAGTCCGTCCGGCCGTTATATCTAACCGATTTGCTTAATTTGTTTTTTAATGAAAAGGTATTGATGCACAGATTTGTCATCAAGCATTGAAAATCACCTAATTTTCACCCTTCTCAAGTTATACTCAAACGCGATTTCTTCCTATACATTTCTTAGGTTTTATTTCACTATATCTCCGGTTCTGATTGAGGAACGCGTTTCGTTTTGGTCTAAGAACACTCGCTGGAACGAGCTCTTTCATTTGAGGTTTTGCTTACTTAAATTGGTTGAGATGGAGGGGAGCTAGGTGTGAATATTCAACTTTACTTTCAATTATTGTATTCAACTTAGGTTAGGTTGCTGTTACTCATCATATAAGAGCGTTATTTTAGAATTATATTATCAAGACAATGCTGTGGAGCAGCACGGGTTCTCGTATTATTAATAAAAAAATTGCAGTAATCGATTTCATGTGAAGATTTCATGTAATTTTTAACTCTTTCGCCCAAAATTCCAAACCCATCAATCGACACGTTTCTCTACTTAACGAAACATCCTCATGATATTCCAGAGATCAGACTCGGTCAGCTAATTAGCATCGAATATGGGATTTATTACTAGTTAAGAATTCATCACATGTTAAAAAAAACATTAAATAAAAATGCAAGTTGTAACGCTGAAACGATACATCCGATATTTAACCACAGTACAAGTAAGCATACAGTATGCTATCTTCATACAAACGCTCCCAAACAACGCGCTCGAAATCTCGACATATCTCGACATACGACAGTCGCGAGTGCGCCGCGGTTGTCGTCGGACGGTATGAGACGCTCCTGCGCATTTATTGACTAAATTATGTCAATCAAGTTTACGAGCACAATGTTCAGTGTATGGATGTTTGAATACATCTTTATCGAAACCAGAAATATTTCTCTGTTGCTAATTTGTAGGAAATATATTATCATAATGATCTAGTTAATTTATTGCTGATTTTTAATTATACTGCACATAAAAAAGCATTTTTTTTTGTCCATTTCCACCATACTAACTCACAAACTTTTGAAACTAGATATAAAATACTAGTAAAATTATATAAATAAAAACGTATTAAATTTGTAATAATATAAAATGAAAAGATAATATGACAATTTAATATAGTACCTATTATCAAATAAGTAACCCAAGAAAAACATTCAGTCCAAGTCAGTAGCCCTATTGCGTGTTTACGTACCAAACGACCGTAGGTAATTATCTCTAGGACACTGCCGAGATAGCATACTGTATGCTTACTTGTACTGTGATTTAACGTCCATTATTTTTTTTAATAAAAAAAATATAAACAATTTTAGATGCGGGGGTAGTAAAGGATTCATCACATATTAAAAAAATTTAAATAAAAATGGAAGTTGTAAAGCTGAAACCCAGATATATATTAACACGTAACAATAAGAACTCCCAAACAAGATTAAAAAATATAACTGTATTCCTATGAATTATTTGTCGGAGTCGGAGGCCTAGGTATTATAGTTTTCTTTGCTTTCGGCCTTTCTAACATTGTAGCAAATTTATCCAATGAAGCGACCGAATAGCAACAATCCCGACCACGTAAACTCAAATTTAATCTCATATTGGACCCCGCACATGATAAAACTAATATAGAATCCTACCTAAACCGAGTTGAGCTCTCAATTTACTGGACTGGACTGTTAATAAGCGCTGGCGCCTAATATAATAATTAATATTTCTTATTTTTCTAAATTAAAGACTCCTGTCATTATCTAAAAATCACACCATAATTAATAGCTTCAATATTATAACACATTATGTTCACGCTATATCCCTAACGGGGTAGTCAGAAACTCCTATGTGCGACATAATTTATAATCGAATGTTCCTCTAGTCTAGTCTAATTCATATTGTTGTCCTTTGTTTTGTATAGTAATACTTCTGATATAAGTCATCCCACATTTTCGCTGTCTTTATATGAGGAAAATCCTTCATTACCAGCGTGGAACTAATATCTAGCAGACGAAAATTGTGTGGCTTCGCTGCCTCCCAATATGTGAGCACACCTCTATGTGACGTTGGGTTTCTGTAATAAATTATATGCAGATGAGAATCACAGATATAGTTTTGCAATTTTTCTTACTGATACTGGTAAGTAATTGGAAAATTCAAAACGAAAATGGCTTATTAACAAAATTCAAGTAATAATCCAAAGTAAATATTACATACATACATATCTTCACCCTGTATCCCCAACGAGGTAGTCAGAGAGGACGGAGCGCCAAGCGTCGCGGTCCTTACATACCTCTTTCGCTTCCTCAAATCTCATCATTCTCCTCACACATTTTCGCCTAGGTATGCGAGTGCTTTTGACATTTCCATTTGCCAACACTCTGGCTATTTGATCTTCATAATAAGTACTTCTAAGTAAATATTGTTTTTGTAATATAGATAAATGGCGTATTTGACATTAAAAACAGTAACACTGCCTACCCTGATGTCAAAACTTATTTCAAAGTTATTCTTGTTGCGTTTTGCAGCCAACTGCTTTCTGTAATTTTGCAGTATTATTATTAATCGTCTAATACAGGGCTCGGGGAATTTTTAAGCTGGAAGAGCCAGCCGCAATAAAAATATCGATTTCATGAATTTGAAAGAGCCAAAATGTTGTATTTCTGCCTTAGTCGGATACTCGTATGTATACTCATGTGCTGCGTGTTTGTGCGCTTTAGCTTTTAATTTTTGTTAGGGGAACTTGAAGAGCCGCAATTGAAAGAGACGAATAAATGCGGCTCGCGAGCCGCGGTTTGCCGACCCCTGGTCTAATAGATAACTAATACCACAGCTAATACGATAAATTCTCAAAATCTTTATCTATTTTCCGCTCAAACTCGAAAAACCACCAATCGACACGTGTTTCGCCTCTCAACGAAGCATCCTCAGGATATACCAGAGATATGATTCGGTCAGCTAACCAGCACCGAATCACTAAGATAACTAATACTTCATTTCACAATTATTTTTCACCTATGATTCTATTTGTCTATGCTTTTATTAAAGTTTTTTAAGAATGTGGTATTTCTGTCCACATTCAAAACTTCTGAACTATGTTTGAACAATACTAACAAATATTTGATGAAATTCGTCCATAACTCGACTAATTGTTCTCGAACAACTCCGTCGTCACCTTCAAAGTCTCTTCCGCTCTCAGAGAATAAGTATGCTAATTCATCTGAATGGGCAGCACCAGTCTTCTTAACACCAAACTCAGGCTCCACTCCGATTGCGCCAGAATATGAGAATTGATAAAAAAATACTGAATATCGTGACTTTAATGAATGTAACCTCGCACTTCTGTATATGTGGCTCGTAAAATACGCATCTCTGTAAAAGAAATTACTGCATCTTGTACTTTTATCCTTATTCAAAGAAAGAGTTTGTTTGCGTCTTTAGTTATAGATAAAAACGTCCAATTCAGTTTGATATTTCGTCTTAGGGCAAAGTAAGAGATTCTTGGATATAATTGATAAAATAACCATTTTCTTCCATGTTATATGCATGCATACCTGTAAAACTCGAGAATATTATCCATACTAACATTATGTTTAAAATACATATCTTTGATTTTCCTGACTACAATGCTGAACTCTCTATCATTCAATGTTTTGAACTCTTCTGGCAATAAAATGGACATATCTTGAGACATCCGCTTAAGAACGTTACTCAGTTTTAAATTGGATACAAATATGTAAGCCTCTTCGCTATTGTAACCTATTATCATAGGAACTTCTGTAGTCTTGTCTGTTAATAAATCTATAGGTGGTCTTAAAAGTAATCTTTCCTCTTTTCGAAATGGTCTTTCGAGACAAATTCCAAAAGGAAAATAAGGAACACTGAAATTTTCAGCTTTCTCTGCCAATTCTTCTAATCGACTACTAATAAGAGCTGTCGTTATATCATCGTCACCGAACGTCTTCCCAAATTCCAACGCTCTTTCTTCTGCGTCATAATTATACGCCCATGGACTGAGTACTGTTCCACTCTGTAGTATTATCCCATGGAATAAACCCTGTGCCATGGGTGAAAGTGTTAAAGTCTCGACAATAGCAGCTCCGAAACCCTGCCCTGCAACAACGACTTTCGCTGGGTTCCCTCTGAACGCGACTATATTGTCTCTAACCCATCGTAAAGCCGTCACTACGTCTTTAACTCCGACGTTTCCTGGTATTTGTTCTTCTCCTAAACATAAAAAACCTATTGCACCCAATCTGTAAAAATACAATTTATTTATAATAACTAAAAATTACATTTAATAGAAATAAATAAGTCATATAATAGAAACTGTGATAGTGGAATAAAAAAATTATTTAAGTAATAGAAGTGTTAAAAGAAATGCTATGATAATAGCTACTAAGAAAATTGTTCATTATAAGGATAATAGAAAATAAGGAATAGTTAGGAAAAACAAATTGTAAGAAGATGGAAATAGAGATGTAAAAATAGGAAAATAATAAGTTAAAGAAATGTAAATAAATAAAGAAATAGAATAAGATGTAATAAGAGAAAAGATAAAAAATGAAATAGAAGTAGGAAAGGACAGGAATTGAAGGAGTATAATACCCTAAGAGTTGATAAGAAAGAAGATAAGAAATATACAGACTGACAAAAGGCCCTGACCTTGAACACGCCAGGGGAAGCAGCATAAAAAAACGAATTATTATGTTATAATTATAAAATAGAAACATACTGAACTTGATTTCTGAAAATTTGTAACGCCTCGGACATTCGTCGTGTTATTCCTGTAAACTATGTTTATGGTCTTAACTAAATTGCTTCAATTTTTTCATGTTGTAGGTCCATTAGTATTGGTAATAAGGGGGGAATAATGGAATTAGAGTGGGTACGCCATTTGCTACTTATAATGTCACATATGTATATACTTATTGAGAATAACGACTGTGACATCCCGACGAACGAATGTATTATTGACATACATTTATTTTTAAATATAGAAGGAAACTTTTCTTTGAAAGAAAACTTTTCCGTAGTTGGTTGGTTTAAAAGATTTTCATGGGAAAGCTAATAATAAATAATAAATTTTAGCACACAATTCGTCTTTACTTCTGGCCAAAATAATGACGAGCATTTGTCGACTTTATCAAAATAAAGTGTTAGGTATATTTGTCAGGCCGACTATTGTATGTAACAGAATTACCATTAATGATTATTATTAATAATGTATTATCAATTATTCTCTAACTACCTACTTGTAAGATGTTGTTGAATGTCGATTGTAATTTCTTAATTTGTACTAATGGACTTTCTATTGTTCGTAAGTGAGATCTGTAAGTTGTGGATAACAATAAGAGGTTTCTTAATAGAAGTAAACCGAAATTAGAGCAATCTATCTTGTGATTGCAACGTGAGAGGTTGTCGAAAATATACAATTAATACTCAAACAGTGTTTGTTCGGTCGTCGCTCACAAAAGAAAATTTAAACCTTTCGAATGTAATGTTGGACCAATATTGTTAGCTACTAGCCTGTCTCTTACCTGTGATATACTATGACTGCAAGTATTCCTTGCTGTACAAGTTTCTTCGGGTTATAATTCCTACCATTGCCTGTCACCCAGACGAGCACTGGCGATTCATTGGAACCCGTAGGCATGTACACGTCTAACAACAAGCAGTCTTCAACTGCTGAAGTAGTTGAACAATGGGACTGTTGGGGTTCTCGTACACCGGTCCACGATGGTGCAAGACCCGCACGCTATCGACAGCAAAAGTTACCCAAAGTTTCAGCAAATTCACAAAAAAAAATTTAAAAGAAATTTGGTTCAGATTATATTATTTAAATTTTTATTTTTCGTTTGTGGATTTGGGTTACCGATATACGTATGTATTTATACCAAACAGTTCAGTAGATGTAAAGATGATGGAATAAATCGACTGTGACTGACAGACAGACAAGTATGATATACATACAGACATATCTTCACGCTGTATCCCTAACGAGGTATTCAGTGAGGAGGGAGCGTCAAGCGTTGCAGTCCTTACATACTTCGTTCGCCTCCTGAAATCTCATAATTCTCACACATTTTCGTATAGGTATGCGAGTGCTTTTGACATTTCCGTCAGCTAACACTGGCCATTTGATCTTCATAAGTCAGCCTTTGTTTTCCTTGACTTCTACTACCATTCGCTTTCGTCCTGTAGATTTTCTTCGTCAGTCTTTCGTCACTAATTTTTTCTATGTGCCCGAACCATCTAAGCATTAAGATTATAAACAGGCATGACGAAACTATAAAAGATGGTAACAGGTTGGTCACTAGCGTATTTCGTAAGAATTCCTAACATGAGTTATGCGTAATTTCACCAACGCTGGCTAGTTCTATATGTCACTTGTCAAAACTCGCTTCTCGCAATCGCCTAGGAAAATAGACTTGTTACTACTCTACTACGAGGGCTGCTATTTATGTATCCGGAATAACAAAGTAAAACAAACATATAGCATTTATTGTAGTTTTATTGCTTTTCAAAATATTCACCATGTTAATTGAAGTACTTTTGCATGCGTTGGAAACAATTTTCGTAGCACTTTTTCCATTCGGATTGAGATATCTCCAAAACGTGCATTTTGAACGCATCAACAGCCTCTTCACGGCTCGAAAAACGTTGACCACGTTATTTATTCTTCACGGTTGGGAATAAATAGAAGTGGTTGGGGGCCAAGTCTGCAGGGCTGTACGGCGGATGACTCGTTAATTCGATCTTTTGATCTTCCAAATACCGAGCTGTTTCGGCCGATGTGTGGCAGCTAGCATTGTCATGATGAAGAAGGATTCTGCGTTGTCGGTTGTTCTTTCTTATTTCTTCAAAGACTTCTGGAAAACAAATGGTCGTGTACCATTCAGAATTAACCGTTTTACGATCCTCTAGTGGCATTGTAGCTACATGTCCATTTATACCAAAAAAACAAGCGACCATTTGCTTCAAAGTGCTTTTTGAACGAATGACTTTTGTTGGGTTCGGCTCATCTTGGAACACCCAAACCGTTGATTGTTGTTTAGTTTCAGGATGATACGCATATATCCAAGATTCATCACCTGTGTAGATATTATAGACAGCTTTTGACGCACCCTGATTGTACTTTTGTAACATTTTTTCACACCAATCGTCACGAGCCCGTTTTTGGTCAATTCTCAAGTTGTGCGGAATCCAACGTGAACAAATTTTTTTTACAGCTAAATGTTCGTGTAAAATTTTATATGTACTCGTCATACTTATGCCCAGAGACGCCTCTATCTCGCGATATGTAACATGACGATCTTGCATTATTAGTTCCCGCACAGCATCAATATTTTGAGGTACAACAACCGATTTAGGGCCACCTTCTTTAACTTCGTCCGTGAGCACAGACCGCCCACGATTAAACTCACTAAACCAATGATACACAGTAGTTTTCGATGGTGCTTCGTCCCCAAAAGTCGAAGTGAGTTGATCGATGCACTGTTTTTGAGTTAGCCCTCGCCGAAAATCGTAATAAATCATAGCACGAAAATTTTCACGACTTAAATCCATGGTGATAAAGACTCGCAATTTTCAAAATGACGCCACAAAGGATAAAGAAATGACAGCTACATGAAACAAATTGTATTCTTCAGCCATAGAATTCCATTTTAAATGTTATAATCACTTTTTTAATATTGTTCTGTAACTGGCCAGTTCCGGATACATAAATAGCAGCCCTTGTACTCGCTACTACACTAAGTTAGTGAAACAGTCAGCCATACACTTTGCTAACATAAAAATGTAAGGCGTTCCATAAAGTGAGAAATATAATATTCTATTTAATAAACGGATTCAGGTACACACTGGCATTTTTACGCGGGGCGGCAGTATGTGGATGTTTTTGACATTTACTTACACTCTGGCTATTTGATGTTCTTTATTCAACCTTGGTCTTTCTCCTTATCTGCTATTACTAGATATATTAGTAATATTTATGCTTAAGTACTTTTTGTGACTTCAGTTGCCAGATTAATTATACAGGTATTTGTGAAGTTATTTTTGTACTCGAGTTTTGATCAGGAAAGTATAATTTATTTTGTATTTTTGAGATTTTGAAATTGGTTTAATTTTTTTTATATAGAAGAATATTATTTCGAATTTATTTAAAAATTACTCGCCCTGATTTCGCGCGGGTAGCAATTTTTTTGAAAATAAAATACAGCCCGTGTTACTCACTGATAATGTAGCTTTCTATAGGTGATAGAATTTTTAAAATCGGTTTAGTAGTTTTTGAGTTTATCCATTACATACAAACAAAGTTTACCACTTAATATTACTGTATAGATAAGTATAGATAATTTCTAACCTACCTTGAATTTTCCTGTACTATCCTGTATGCTAGCATATGGTATTCCATAGTAAGAGACAACTCCGTCATGAGTCACACCACGCAGCTTGCCTTGTACGATGGTCACCACATGTGGTCGACACAACGTAATCAGAGACAATAATATTTCTAGATGTAGCACCGATCTCATTTTACCTAATGATGTGATGGACAGATTGGAGGCTTTTATAATTTATCATTGAACGATTTTATCGTGACGATTGTACCGTCCACAATACAATATAGTATAGGTAATATTATCAACGATATTGCTTCCCTATTGTATCGTGGGCGGTGAAATCGTAGGGAAAAAATCGTAAATTATGAAATTAGGAGAATCGCGCAAGAGCTTATCGGATATGAATTAACTTATGGCTCCATATCTTTCCTGACTGTCAAATTCCAACCCTGTCGCAATGCGTGGACAGCGTCGACCACAAGCATTGTCGTCCTCCTCGGGGTTGCATGGACAGATACTGGAGCCCCCGCTCTGATAGGCCGCGACCCCGAAGGCCCCTTTAGTTGGCTCTCCCGACAATATATTTGCCTGACTGCTTCAAGTATTTATCTCGAAAAAATAAAATATAAATTCTAAATTACCTTTGATGAGGTCGTATGTCACTTTATGCAGAAAAATACGAAATATTTAGTCTACTTGTGCGTTTATTGCAATTCATTGGCCGACTGCCTATTGTCGCGTGGTGCACACGCAACTCATCGTACACACAATGTAACTGTTTTCTTATCTTGGCAAAAATCGTTATCATTGTTCATTTAAAGTTAATAGAGTATTAAATTACAACCAATGTTTATTTGTATATATTGCAACAAATAATGATGATACAGGTCGATAAAAAACAATTTTTTTCGTGAAACTAAAACAGTGCCACTCGTAATTTTTTTTTTGTGATAACAACACCACTGTTCATAGAATTACATCTACTTTGCAAATTTCGTCTGTGTAATCCCAATAATCTCCGAGTAAAATAATACAAATACTCCAGACCAGCCTTTCCCAAAGTGAGCGATAACGCCCCCTTGTGGGCATTGCAGGCCTAAAGGGGGGCGGTAAGAGACCCAGAAAAAAATGGGGGCGTTGTGTAGAGGCCTGGGGGGTGATTTGTAATTTCATTTAGCTAGGAGGCATCTTAGACAACGACTGCATGACTCAAAGTGGGCAGTAGACAAAATAAGTTTGGGAACTCCTGCTCCAGACAATTACACAGATTGTGTGATCCCAAACTAAGCAGTAAGCTTGTACTATGGGTACCACACAACGAACTCTGGGGGGGGTTCTCAGTAACACCCAGACTCCACGCCAAGTTAGAAAAGTACGTTAAAAGAAGATGCATATGCCACTATTTTTTTTAGGTGTTGTAGGCATAACTTCTTTGTTTATGAACCTATTTTAATGATTTTTTTTCCCATTACGTTCAGTATAGCTCCAACCTCCAAGGTTGGAGTCACCATTGGAGGTCCCATTTAAATTTCACTGATATTGGAGCTTGGACTTCGAAGATACACTAGTTAACACGACCTGGGAGCCAATTCTCGCGTAATAGACATTTTATCTATGATAGATATATATCGAAAATCGATATTTTATCTATGGAAAGCTTATTTGTCTATTCTCGGAATATCACTTGCGATATATGTCGAAGGAACGTCGTTCGACTTACATCGACTGGTCTCTAACATTCGATATAATTAATTTCTATTGCTACACGGTAGATATCGGTCTTTGAGTGACAAAAAATTTGGTATTATTGGACATATTATTATTTTTTTTAATTGTAATACATATAAGTATATAAAGAAAAATCAAATACAATTGCAATAGATGATTTGGTGGCTGCCTATATTATTGGAACTCTTGAAGAGGCGACAGCTGCCGTTTCTTCAGTTTCAAGACATGCTAGCTCTATTCGAACAAATGCGTCAGATCCTTTTGAGTTGACTGAAGTTGAGTTCAAGAAAATGTTTCGCCTAAATAAAGAGTTAACAATAGACAATTGTCGCGGTCTCTTCTCTCGTTTTTGCTTTGACGTGAAAAGTTACGTTTCATTACAACATTAACGAATCATTTTAAAATAAATAATAACTGTTTTAATTGTACAACTACTTTGTTTCCAAACTATTCGTTATTCATAGAAATACGAAAATTAAAGATAGTACTTAGTTTTATGAATTTAAAAATAGATATTAATAATGACTGAAACCGTAATTTAAGATCTCGAATTTATGTTGTCACAGTCGAGAAAAACGGAACGTAAAAACTCCTTGAGTTGGTAGTATTGTGATAGATATGCGTAGTCTCCTGCGATATATATGTCTATTGTGTGCGAGAATTGAATTTTAGTTATCAATAGATATTTTTCCTTCGAAATTATATTTTTACATGCGATTATTTTGGATAGAAATATATCTATTCGTGATATTTTGTCTATCGTGTCAGAATTAGCCTCCAGGTTATAACCTTTATCTATATTGACGATTCTCTTGTATATCGTTTCGCTCCGGAATTAGAATGAAGTTAATTGCAGACCTGCTCTAACTAATTATAAGCTTTATTATATTAACAATTCTTTTGTATGTCATTCCGTTCCAGAATTATCGTAGAAAAAAAGTTTGTTGTAAACCTACCTTAGATATTTATTTAGGCCAAAGTCACTCAAAAGGGAGAAATTCACTACCACCGCAATTTCTCACACAATTTGAAAGCAGTTAAGTCAGCACGTGTATAGCGCACTTTACCTGAAAATGGATGAATTTCACTACCGAAACAGATAAAAGTTCGTATTTTAAGGTATTTTAGAGTAGGTATGTATGAACGAGAGAGGAATGAATGGCGTTATCTCGACGTAAGAGATTCCCCCCTGCTTGCTTTTTGTGCAGGGTGTTTTTTAAGAAAAATATTAAACTAAAATATTAATTTTACTGATCAAAACTGAAGTACAAAAAGAATGTCATAAATACGATTCAAATACTTGATGTAATTAATTCAACAGTTATTAAAGTAGGTGTCAAATCAATGTGCAACAACAGAAAGTCTACTAGTTAGGTAGGCTTGGCACCAACTTCAGTGACTGTCAAATTTAATTATATGTATAGGTATTTGTATCGTATTTATGAAGTTATTTTTGTACTTGCGTTTTGGTTATAATAGGATATTTATTATGTTAATTATCAGTGTTTTTTTTTGAAATCAGTTTAATTTTTTTTTTTAAGTTTTTTTGCCATTTCAGATACGAAACCCTAAATTTTTAGGGTTTCGTAAAACCACTTGTTTTGTTAAAGTCGCTGTTAAGAAAATAACATATGGGATATTTGTAACGAACTTTATTTATTTTTACTGTAAGGTAAAATACTCTCATTCACACAATTTGGTATCTATTATTAATTGACAACCTGTCAGAAATATTTCAGCACCTATCAAATATCATATACTTTGTTATGGCTTCAGCAACAAGCCAAAGGCGGCAGGTGAACCTTAAATAATGACTGCACTAGCTAGAAGCTAGCCTAAAATATCAACGGAGTAAAACAGTTTATTATTTTCTTAATTACTTGAATATTTGGGCATTAGAAACGAATGTATAATAATTGTACGTTTCTTAATAATAAAAAATACTCCAGTCAACAGGCTAGATGAATATTTCTTCACGACTTAGTTAAAAGATAGGTTCCGTAATGACAAACAAAACTGTGAAAAAATATTCGAAATGCAATAAAAAAACATAAGAGTTATTCAATATCTAAAACGGGAAATTTAAAGCGATTACCTTTTCATTTTCGCTTGACGTTACGGCCGAGTTGCATCGGCCGTGGTCTCAAGCAAACTGTCGCAGCAAGTTTCACTCAAGCAAGTTTCAAGCCAAAATAAAAAGGTTATCGCGTTAAATTTCCCGTTTTAGATAATTTATAATGCAACGCGAAAGTTTAAAAGTTTATAAGAGTTATTCACTTTTAAAATTGAGTGGTGGGAACAGAGTGGGGATATGTTCTGTCTCTCTCACTCCTAGGGCTATTATATGTTATTGTGACTTTGTGACGCCACAGCTTTGTAGCGCTATCTCCCTCTAGCTCATCCCCACACTGTTCCTATTACTGAAGTTTAAAACGCGATAACTCAGTTTCTGTCAATGAATGTTAATTACTTTTTTTTCAATTGTAATCAAAACGTTTAATTATTTTAATACAATGAATAAAATGTACCGAATTTAATAGTGGTTATCTAGTCTATTATACAAAATGTTCACACGAAGTAATCACTAGGCTAGTACTATGGGTACCATACAACGAACTGGGGGAGCTCCCAGCAACACCCAGACTACGAGACAATTTAGCAAAGTTCGTTTCCTAAATTGACCTGACCGGGGATCGAACCGGGGACCCTGCCTTGAAAAGAAGATGTTCTACCACCGCGCCAACGGCCTAGTTAATCGTGATTGTATAGATAATAATCGTATGCTTAGATGGTTCGGGTACATAGAAAGAATGAGTGATGAAATATTGACGAAGAAAATCTACAGAGTGAAAGTAACAGTAACAGGTAACGGTAACATAAGCCAAGGAAGACCAAGGCTGACTTATGAAGATCAAATAGCCAGAGTGTCAGCTGACGGAAATGTCAATGGCTCTCGCAAACCTAACCGAAAGTGTAATACAAATCATAAGGATTCAGGAGGCCAAAGAAGTACATAAAGACCGCGATGCTTGGCGCTTCATCCTCTGACTATTCCGTTAGGGATACTGCTTGAGAATATGTGTAAAGTGTATAAAAGTAACCTCAGTAGGTAACACTAACCTGATTTTTTGTACATTTCAATTACAGTATTTGCGTATGTATGTGTTATGAAATAAATATTTTATTATTATTATTTATAGATGAGTTTGTGAAACTTTTCCCTAAGTCGCTTTCATAAATTTTTTTTCAGATATCCTTTTATACGTTGTTATGGCAGCATGAAAATACCAATAATTTGTATTAATTTCAGGAGTTATTTTAGGAAAGTCTATCCATCCAAGTAATAAATTCATATATATTTTTTCAATAATTAAAAATTTCGAAGTTGTTAATCAATACGTCTTTAAGTTCTACCCTTGACGGAATAGTCAGAAAGAATGGAGCGCAAAGCATTGCGGTCCTTGCATGTTTCGCCTCCTCAAACCTCACTATTCGCTATTCACTTTCGCCTAGGTATGCGAGTATTTTTGACATTTCCGTCAGCTAATACTTTACCTTAGTCTTCCTTGACTTCTACTACCACTCACTTTTACTCTGTAAATTTTTTTCATCAATCGTTCATCACTCATACTTTTCATATGCACGAAACATCTAAGCATTCTTTTCCTAATTTTTACAATAACACTGTCGCGCAACCCTGTCATACTGCGTATCTCTGCATTGCTTATCTTGTCCGCAAAGGTGACACCGCACATGTTTCTAAGAGATAAGAGATCGCGTTTCGCAAATTCGATCTCAGGAATTTCCTGAGCACGCCTTATTGAGAATCGCAACACGTGTCGACCAATATGTTTCAAACTAGGCTAAAGATAGTTCACAAGTAACGTCGCCAGTATTATTAGTATTGTTTCACTTATTCGCTTATACCAAGCTATAAGTAAGAAAGCCGCCATCGAGATTTCATTCTAGCCCAACTTATATGCTGTCATTATTCTAAAAAGTGAACCACATACTTTAAAAGTCTACGAACAATTTTTACAGATTACGAATAAATTATAGACCTCGGACCAAGGAAAATAATGGACGGAGTTATAATAAGTTACGGCTCTTACCACCGTCTGTAAAACGATTGTTCCTGTCTCTTTCTATCTCATTGAGTGTAAGCACGAGTAAAACAGTCACCTATAGTAAGTATGGCAACCTCGCATTGTCAGTGTATTTCGTGTCAAATTATGAGTCTCTCATGAAATAATTATTTGCAAAGCGCTCGTAAATCTTAAATCTTAATGTTTTGGGTAGTATTATACAAAATTAAAAATATGTCATGTTCAGCTGTCTAGCATTGTACTGTGACTTTCCCTAGTCACAGACATTAGTAAAAATCTAGAAAGTTGGTGAACAAAAACAAAAAAAAGGACAGTTTAAGGAAGCCCTTTTGGAGCTAATGCTCCCGTCCATTGTGATACTCGATCCGAGTTATAGACAATAACATCTGTCATTAATAACTCTAACATACATTTCACATATGTATATCTAAATAGTATGCACACAAACAATTACATCTTATTTTTTAAATGTAAGTCATTAATAATAAAACAGTCTTTAATTATATAATTAAGAAGTCTAACACGAGAACTATAGTCTAACTTTTAATTCGGTAGAGTGATTTGAGGTTTCAATATGTCAAAGTTTTAAATAATGTGGCCGGCTAAAATAGTATATCAAGTGATAGAACTGAGTCTTATTGATTCAACTAAATCGATCGGCTAGTCTAGCATTTCATTCAATTAATTTGGTGCTGAGATGGCGCTGTAACGTCGCTATTTCATAATATATTAAATAATTCAAGTAAATAAACATGTTTTATTTTTCTTTCTTTTTTATTTTACCCATTTTCTTTATTGCTACTAATGTTCATGTTTCGACGCTATCACTATCTCCTGAAAGGAATGATCCAAAATGGAAATCTCATGCGGATAGCGTCGCTAGGCAACTACTGCAGACTAATAAAATGAAATCGACATGAGGCACAAATTTACCATTGGATATCGCCTTTCACACGTCACAAATTGTTAGACAGAAAGAAATGTGTGACATAAACCTGTAATAGAAAGGGATGGGAATATACATATTTCGTCTCTGTCGGTTTGCTCAATATTACTTACGCTGTTGCATTTGACAGTCCCATGACATAAATCTTTCTTCGTTACTATTTCTAAGTTTTACAAGTCAAAAATTAATATAAAAATTTTCGTAAGTATGTGAGATAGACTCTTTTGGACGTGATGGTAGAATGCACTATTTTAAGCTGCAAAAGCCGGTTTGACAAACATGTCGTTAAAGTGAGAAAGAAAGAAAGTGGTCACATCAACGTAATATCTATTAGTAGTGAGGGGACATCACTATTTAAAAAATTGCAAGAACTGGAACTCTAGCTGTTACCCTGGAAACGTCAAATCACTCTGCCGAATTAAAAGGTGGACTATATTAGCAAACATTTCCAAAAATTATAATTACCTAACTAATATCAATTGCCCATTTGATTGATACGTCTCGATTTGATGCGAATTATTTTGATTAAATTTCTTGTGGAAATAGAATAGGAGTATGGGTTTTTCTACCTTTTTACCTAATACAATTAGAACGTATCAATGAAATTAATATCAGGGATTTAATGTACAACACAAGTAGAGATGGGTATGGGTAGGTTCGACATTTCAATAGATGTACATCTAACTTTGCGGACCTACAATCCACACGCCATGTCCGCGAACCTGTAGTCGACCATAATATCACTTAATTATAACTTCCGACCATCGGTGTCAGGCTTTACATATATTCCATTCTACTTTATAATGCACAAACAACTCTTATGGTCTATAGACAAATATCCATTTCGAACTGCCCATCTATATCCTCTCTAATCATTCATCATTCATTTCTTCAGCTAGCGTTATTGTAAAGTTGATCAAAGAACTGGATCATTTCTGTTTGTTCATCTCCAGGTGGCATGTACTGTATCATTTTAGGAGCTCTTATGTCCTCGTACATTAATTGTTTCCCTTTCAAAGGCGGCCATTCTGGTAAATCTTGGTCCTTGCAAACCGGATTACTGAAATATAAAAATTTCAAATGTAGATCGAGATTTATCAATTTTCTTTTCTTGGGTTTATTTTCAATTTCAAATTTTCAAGAACTTTTATTTATCGTTTGAGATAAAAAAAAATCATATGTATTCAAGATATCTTTACTAATGACCTTCAGAATAGCTAATAATATCTAAGTTATATCGAAGTTAACGAAAAGAAAAGTTAAATTTCAGCTCAATAGGTGTAAAGACGACGGAATACATCGACTGTGAGATACAGACAGACTGGTGGACAAACAAACAGATGTAAACTATAAGAGACCGTTTCAGTCATTTTATCTATGGAATCCTAAACAAGACAACATCCTTAATTACCTGCATCGCATGAAGTTTGTGATCCATGTCGTCATGTAATCAATCATAAGACCATCACTGCTTATCCGAGTGAAAGAGTTTCCTTCATCAAGATCGCCAAGTATGGAATTGACACGAAATACTGCATTCATGTCTTCCATGTGCGCCGCACCCTTGTACTCGAGGTTGTGGGCTGCCTTCACAACACTGTATTCAAACTCGTAAGAAAACTGATACAAGTACACTGCCGCCCCGCCCTGTGCTCCTCTCGTCATCGCTAATTTAATTGTCGGATAAACAAAATATGCGTCCGATGTATACTTCACGAAACTGTCCATAGTTAAACCTCTGTTGAAGTATTTCTCTTCAATCTTCTTAATGATATCCACGATCGTTTCGTTGGGAACGCTGTAGGCCAGCTTCGGTGGAACCAAAATTAAAGGCTGCTTATCTATTCGACTTATTATGTTCACTTCTTCGAACCTTGGTCGGAACGATTCACACTCAGCAGATGTGAAACCGATAATTAAAGGGATGTGTTTCCCGCGACCTTCGGCTATCAGGACTTCGGGATCTTTGTCCAAAATGGTAGTCACCCCTGCGAAAGGCGTTTCAACCACTGGCGCAAATGCTGTGGCTCCAAGCATGTCTTGAATAAAGCTTGTAGTTTCTACGATCTTGTCTATAGGAGTTTCGATCAAATGTCGATGAACTTCTTCGGCGTTAGTGGAATTTATACCGAGGCTGGTGAGGAACAGATTGGCCAGGAACTGGGCGGAAAACGGTGACGTACTGAAAAAGCCGCGGCTACCGACACCACTCATCAGTATTACCCTGGAATTAAAAAGACAATATTCTAAATTCTAGTCTTTGTTGCAAGTGGTTTTAATACGTAAAACATTGTCAGTTCAGCAAATACTTTCAAGTTTATTTGATGTTTGCTCATTGTATCACAATTCATAACATACATATGTGCAAACATTGACTTTGAATAGAAAATTTAAGACTAAAGTTATTCCAAAATATTTACTGCTTTTAAATCAAAATATAACTATGTATAATACAAACTTTTTTTTACTTATAACTTGAGATACTTTTCCGAAGATATTTGATACGTTCCACCTAAGTCTGAATGGATTTTGAAGTGGAAGAACAATACTTTCACATGCTGAAATGAATTTTTAGACGAAAACATTATCTCGTGTTGTAATACATACATACATATCTTAACGCTGTATCCCCAACGGCTGCCCCGTTGCCTCAGAGGACGGAGCGCCAAGCGTCGCGATACTTACATACTTCTTTCGCTTCTTCAAATCTCATCATTCTCCTCACACATTTTCGCCTAGGTATGCGAGTGCTTTTCAAATTCCGTCGCCTAACAATCTGGCTATTTGATCTTCATAAGTCAGCCTTGGTCTTCCTACAAGGAAGACCAAGGCAAATACAACCTCAAATGTAGTCAAAAACTAGGCTTTTCCTTTTCGTTTAGAATTCTTCAAAAATCTGAACCGATAGAACAATTTCATGATCAAATTCAGATTCTATGCATCAAAAACCTTCAGAACAGTGCATTGGTCCCTGATGTACAAAATCAGATAAATTATGTCGGCCTGTGATAGTTTACGGCTAAACATAGCGATTATATTCAATTTAAATTGCAATAATACAACAGACATGAGATTAATATGTATGCACTTGTATAATGTACATTGTATATATATAATATACATATACAGAGATAAAACTTTGTGACAACTAAATTATAATGACCTTAGGTTCAAGTTTTCTTTTTGAACCGAACTAAAGTAGATTTGACCTTCAAAAATACCTTGCAATTGGGTTTACTTGAATAAATTGATTTGACTTTGACTGAGGTTAATTCAAGGAAAACATAACTTCGTGAATGTCACATGAAGGTGACGCAATGTTCAAAAATTGACAACTGCCATGTATTCTCCCAAGATACCGTCGCATGTTTAATTCAAATGAAATAAAAAATTGGATTACCAATATTACTTTTTTTCACAATACATACCAATTTCCTACCCAGCCTTCTTGCTAATTTGAGATATATTGGTGTGGATGCTCTCTCTGTTCACCGCGAAAGTGAAATGACTTGAAGGCAACATGTATTCGTACTAATGGACGCTTTTATAATTTTCCGTTGAACGTTGTTATCGCCACGTTTTTACCATCCACAGTACAATGGGGAAGCAAAATGTACGCAGTTGTATGGAGACGCTTTTATATTTCCGTGCACGATAACGTCATTCCGTGGACGTTGAAACCGTCTTTATCATCGACATTATAGGGAAGCATTTTGCCTACGTATTGTATTTTGCGTCCGATGGAGTCGACAAAGACTTCAAAAGCAATATTGTTTCATTCTTCTGTTGCCGAACCTTACTTTTCATTCTTACATCATGATATGTGTGCAATACACACTCCCAACAATCTTCATTTAACACTTTCTGTGATCACAATAGATCAGAGTTACTCGTAGTGATACAAGATACCTTATCACCTGCAAACCGCTACCACTCATAATGATCCCTATAAGTCGAATGGTCCACGGCTTCCACTGTAGACTTTCAAACAATCAATATGTATCAGCTGTTTCTCCATTATAAAACTCTAATCATTCTTATCATCTTTTTTACTGTAAAATAACGAAATTACCATTCAATGCTACGTATCAAATTATTTTTCCTGGCTGTTATAGTAACATCGCTATTTTGCTGAGATTTTGTACAGGTTCAGCCAAACTGTTTATCTAATCTGTGCGCCGTGTTTTTCTAATTAAAAAATGAGACTTTTTGGCGGGAACGGGTGAAGTGAGCTTGTCATTTTTATTTAGATTTTCTATTTTTTACATTTTTAGGAGTTATAAAGTACAACAGTGATAGTATATTGTGTTTTAAAGTTCTGTGTAAGTGAAAAGAATGGAGGTGATCCAAATAAAAATGTGTAGCTGAAGTTTTCGCGCTGTTCCAAGAAGTCCTTTTTAACTTCAGTAAAGCCTACTATCACTTTGCTGGAGGAGTGTTAGGGACAGTTAATGTTTTTCCAGAAGTTACGTCATTAGGCTGATTGTTACCAATGGCTTAAGAAATAAAAATAAAATAATAAATAATTAAAAAATCACTTGCCGTTTGAATAGTCCCTCTGCAGCTGTGGACAGCGTCAGCAGGTGCGCCGCACTGGCCCCGGCGCTCTGCCCCGCCAGCGTCACGTTGTCGGGATCGCCGCCAAACGCACCCGCGTTCTCCCGCACCCATCGCAGCAACGTGATCATATCACGTAAACCGTTGTTACCCGGCACACTTGACGAGTTGAGCGAAAGGAACCCGAATAGACCCACTCTGCAAAGAAATTAGTGATTTTTGTATACAAATTTATCCTTTCGGTGAAAATCCACAATCATCAGTCCAGTAATGCAGTAATATAAGTGAAATATACATTATATATGCGTATCCAACGACATATCTAAATATTATAACGCCATGTTAGACTATAACGCCATGGCTAATAAAAACTTATATTAATGGTGGTAATATTTCTCAAATTTCCAAAACTAGAAAGTCTTACTTTTAAAATGGAATTACAGAATCATTTGCTCCAAACTGAGCACTAAAGTAGTATATGGGTGCCAAATAAAAACTATCGATATCTACATACATTTCTAATTTAGAACAGTTCCATTTCTTAAACTAACAATTTAAAATCCACACAATTGACTCTGACTCAATTTAACAATCGACGACCTAGATAGCGCAGTGGTTTAGACATTCACCCAAGCGCGTAGGGTTCCGGGTTCGATTCCCGGTCGGGTCAATTTAGAAAATGAACTATTCTAGATTGTCTCGGGTCTGGGTGTACTGGGAAACGCCCCTAGTAGTCGTCGTCTGGTTCTCATAGCACAGGAAAAACCCTAGATTGAGATCAGATGATTGGTGTGTATACTCTAGCGCATTATTATTATTATATTTTATAAAAAAGAACACGAGTTCACACAATGCGTCCGTTAATGTAGAAACTGGTAACATTAAAAGATAAACATGAAGGTCAAAACACGAACTGGTCACTACATACGTCGCTGGGTATAATAAATCTATGTCAACATTTTTTTATTTATTTTAATGACTCTTTTGTTATTTGACTGTCAAAACAGTAGCGGTCACCGTCCTTGATGCTCATTCATAGTTGACCTATAACGGAGAATTTGAGACACTTAGGAATCATTTTAAATTGTATATTATGTCGCCATACGATCTTGGAAATACGCAAACCATAATTGCCATTTCATGAAACGCCACCATTTCTTGAAATAAGCCGCCATATACTCGTAGTTCAAAGTAAATCGTTTGACGATTTATCCAGTTATCGTCGCAGACGTTGATTTTGTAGTGTCCAAAGTATTAGTAAATAATATTTAATTGCTATTATTTATGTGAATTACATTGAGATTTTGTAATTTCTGCTTATAGCTTCAAATGCAAATACACTTCTCATCAGTTAAGTCATTATTACAAGTTTAGCACAATATTAAATTTGTATTGAGGCAACCATCTCGCGCTTATATGAATACAAAGAGACTCCGACAAAAGGACCTCTCCTTTATTTGAAATCAGCTCAAAACGGCGCGGAATCATTCTATAACTAGAGGCATTAAATGTAAATGTATTATGTTATGTTCAGCCGAATCTTGATAGCATAGGTCATAACTTGAAAATCGTCGAACATTTCGCTCCGATTGATCCACCCGACTTATCATCACTGGCCCCATTATGATATGGGAAGTATAGTAGACAATAGGTCTCTTCATGAAATAGCGGCGTTTCATAAATGCTTCATGGAATTGAATGACTTATCTTACATATACACGTGACTAATTGAAGTTGTACTTCTTTTTCTTTTGGTGAGTTAGGTGAAACAGATCAGTGTAATTTCAGCAGGCAACGGAAGTTACGTAATCGATGTAATAACATGAAGTTAGCGTCGATCAACAACGACATGAAATAGCAACGAAGAGAGTTTATTTTCTTCATTATAGTTACCAGGTTTCAGCCTTTTTGGAGGGAACGGGAGAACTGAGGTTATCATTTTATTTAGATTTTCTATTTTTTACATTTTTAGGAGTTTTAAAATACAACAGTGATAGTATATTGTGTTTTAAAGTTCTGTGTAAGTGAAAAGTATGGAGATCTAAATAAACATGTGTAGCTGAAGTTTTCACGCTCTTCCAAGAAGTCATTTATAACTTCAGTAAAGCCTACTATAACTTTACTGGAGGAGTGTCAGGGAACATAATGTTTATCCAGAAGTTACGTCATTAGGCTGATGGTTTTATTACCAATGCCTTAAGAAATATATATATTTCTTAATGAAACAAAAATTTTTTGTTTCGAGCTTTCGAGCGGCCAATTTTAATTTTCTATTCACACTAAAAATGTTAACTTCTTATATACATAAGTACACGCGCGCTTTTTTATATTTACAGAGAAATCATCATATATATTGTTTTTGTAATAAACAAGATGACTATTTCTTAGCAATTTAGTTAAAAGATAGGTTCAGTAATCATAAACAAAACTGAAAAAATACTCGAAATACTATGAAAATATAATATTAAACATACCGTATATAATAATAATACTTCAGAAAATTACACAGATTGTGTGACCCCAAACTAAGCAGTAAGCTTGTACTATGGGTACCACAAGACGAACTCTGGGGGAGTTCCCAGTAACACCCAGACTCCAAGCCAATTTAGAAAGGTTTGTTTCCTAAATTGACCTGACCGGGGATCGAATCCGGGACCCTAGCTTGGAAAACAGATGCGTATGCCACTGCGCCAACGGGCCGGTCGGGCCAGTCGATAAAAGTTATTTGATTTTAATCATTAGTAGTAGGAACAGAGTGGAGATAAGTTCCATCTCTGTCACTCCTAACGCTGCGCAATTGCGACTTTGTGACGTCACAACCATGTAACGCTGTCTCCCTCTAGCTCTGCCCTCTGTTCCCACTACTAAAGTTCAAAACCAAATACCTCAGTTGTTGTCAGTGAATGTCGATTAGTTTTCTCTCAATCGTATTCAAAATGTTTCATTGTATTAGTAAAACTAGCGACTAGCTTCGCACGGGTGCAATGTAGAGACTAATTTCTAGTATCGGTCTAAACAGCTTTCCAAACTCCACATAATTTGTATCCATTTTTTTAAACATTAAAATGGTTATAGAAGGCTATCCGTGTAATATAGACATATGCCATCGCTGACTTTTTTGTAGTTTTGTAATTACTTCGTACATTGATTTGGTATAAGACACCATTTTCGATGAAAGATCTCAGTCAGCCTTATTGTTTCCGACATCTTCAACTGTTATCGGCATATTTCAACAAATTAACACAAAACAATGTTAAACTATACGTATAAACCTTCCTCTTGAATCGCTCTATCTATTGGTGAAAACCGCATTAAAATGTAGTTTAAAAGATCTAAGCGTATAGAGGGACAGACGGCGGGAAGCGATTTTGTTTTATACTATGTATAGATAGATAAATATACCAAGCTTATTATAAGTATGATTAAATTTTGAGATTCGTAGCATAATATGCTAGATTTGATACACGCATTGCACGTGATTACCTAATAAATGGATTATCTGGTATATCCAACTGTCGAGGAATGCGTATGGCAGTACGACAGTACGTGTCATTGGCAGAATTAATGCTTTATCACATTCATCAAAAACCACGTAAAATTTGAAATTTCAATGCGTAGACATTTGACACGCCCATCAACAACAACAACAATTACAACAACAATAATTTCGTTCTTATTTCATCGTCAATTCGATAACATATTATAAGTCTTATCATCGTGTATGCACTTTCTGTTAAACCCTTACTCGCTTTTTTAGGATTGCATAGCCGTAATTGCGAAAATAGAACTGTGGGTAGAAGACTAAATTTTCATCATGCTTTCCCGTCGAGAAGTGAGACACATTTTGATAAACAGATTTGAAATTTTGACTAAATGTAGATTAAAACATTCATAAATAAATTATATGTAACCAGCTGATGCCCGCGTTTTTTATTTTTAAAATAGCATATGTCCTTCCCCTGGGTTCAATCTCTCCCCATCTCAAATTTCATCGCAATCGGATGAGTGGTATGTTATGGCGGCCCATAAAATACGAACAAACAAACATTGATTTTTATGTATTAGATAGCTGTCGTAATAGACGTTGTCCTTCTGTCCTTTAAATAAATATATTTTAATTTATAAATATATTTTTATTTTATTTTATATATATTTTATATTTTTTTTATATATATATTTTTTTTGTATTTTTTTGTTTAATTTATATTAAGACATATGGTGGTTTGGAGATACTCTGTAAACCAAATGTTCTAGTGAATAAAATGAATTAAATTGAATTGAATGTAACAAATATAAATGTGCTATAATATAATGACGACCACGATGGCGCAGTGGTACACGTGTTGCGTCTAAGCGCGGATAGTTCCGGGTTCGACTCTCGGCCGGGTCTATTTGGTACATGAACTTTTCTAGATTGTCTCGGATCTGGGTGTACTGGGAAGCGTAGCCTCTAATAGTCGTCGTCTGGTTCTAGTTTTAGACCACTTGATGATGTGTATTGTCTGGTCCGTTTATTTATTTTATGGTCCGTTTACTAGTGGTCGCCCTGTGCTCGAAATTCGACCGTAAACATAAACTTATGACATAAACTCTTTGGTGACAATCTACTCTGTGCGACTGAATGATCCAAGGAGGTTACATTACATATGATCACAAACTATTATTTATGAGTTTGACATTGACAGCCTTTTTGACATTACCAGTATGAACGTAAACAATGAACGTTTTATTTAATTTCATTACATTTACTTTTTGTAACACATATTACATAAAAATTTTAGCTTTCTCCAGTCCTTTAATATAAACTTTAAGTGTACCAAATTTCAGACTCCTCCGTCCGCAAATTTTTTTTAAAAAGGAAATCAAAGTTTTCGCTTCACGTATTAATATATTGATTATTATTATTATTATTAATACAAATCTCATAGAAAACAAGCAGTTTTTCCCGAATTTTCCAATTATCAGCCCTAAAACATTCGGATTATTACGAACATTTAAAAAATATTAGCCAAATCGGTTTTACCAGCGAAAAACATATAATCTTTTTTTATATACATATAATTAGACTCTGTTCAGTTATATAATACTATAATTTAATTACCGCCATATCACTAATGCTTCATTACTTAGGTCTCTATTACATGCAATTGATTTCATGAGTACTAATTACAATTAGTGTTATAAGTATTAGTGTTAATTACAGCAATTATTTTAATTTAATTGGTTTACAGATCGTATGAGATGTGATATATTTATATCACGTCTCATACGATCTGTAAACCAATTATACCCCAATAGACCATTAATATAATATAAAAGATGACAAATACATCACCTATTATACTAATGTTAACATCTTGCCTGACTTATATTATCGCATTGATATTCGAAATAATTTATTACCCAACAGGAAGGAAATAAGAGAGTTATGGTTTTAGCAGCAAAAAGCCGAAACCACTTAATTTAACAAATATAATATGTTGTCTGGTTTTAGTTTTGTGACTTACTAATCGTGCCCGCGGTTTCACTAGTGGATTTTTTCAGAGATCTTGAGCAACCTAGATTACTCTCTAGAAGTCATCTAACAGCCAGTGAAAGTCCCATCAAAATTGGTTCAGCCCTTTCATTCTGTTTAATGTTATGTTTTGAACTAATGAGACTAACCTGTAGTTGAAAGTAACGACGATTACCCCTTTGCTGACCAAATATTCGGGACCGTTGACGTCAGCGTCGCCAGAGCCGAAAGCGAATCCACCGCCGTGGATGAACACTAATATAGGAAGAGCCCTGCGATATCTGTCGTCTTTGTTGGAATAAGGCGGTTTCAAATCGGTCTGGATTGGTCTTCCCTGATCAGGTAGAGCCTCAATGGGGACGTGAACGTTGGCGTGGATGCAAGCCTCACTCATACCCCGTGGTTGCATCATCTTGCCGTAGAAGACGTTATGCTGTGGACACACGGGACCGTCTTCTGTCGCGTCGTATTCATGGTGCCAAAGTTCGGATGGTTGAAGTTCCTGCAAAATTCAAAATATTTATTAAGTGTTCTGTTCCAAAATGAACTAGCTGAAATTAATGATGCGCGGCATAGTATGGTTGTATGAGCTTGCGTTTTGCTTGGTATGCTCATGGCGAGGCATAGCTTTGTCGACCTCACTGTGTTATTCGCGACGGCGTCATCTTTCTTTTTTTATTCGGTCTGAAATTGCAATATTTTACAAGAGAATTTGTATCAATGTTTTCGTAAAGTCTACAAATACAAAGAGGTTCATTCCCCAACTATCGAAAATTGTTAATCCTTTAGCAAATTTTTTATCAGTATTCAATACTTTCGGTTAATTACATGAGATCTTGAGTTATATTATTTTATAAAAAGAATGCAGCTGTCTGAGAAAGATACGATCGATCGAGCACGATATGATGTTGCGAGTTGCTATTGCTGCGTCTGTGATTATTTAGTGAACTAAAAAGTACTGCTAGCGACCCTGTTTATGCTACAAAAACTCATTTTGCAGCTTGGCAAAGTGATACCAATTTAAAATAATCGTAGCGCGACTGCGGCGCAGTTATCGTTCTTTACGTGATATTTCAGCCGGTTAATAATAATTGTATGAGGAATTATTTCAGCCTATCCAAAAGATCTCGATTTGGATTTACCTGGAATCTCAGCTCTCCTAGCGGTTGTTTAGCGTAGGGTATGCCTCGGAAACTGGCGTAGACTGACCCGTTGAGGGCCCAACGGCGCGCGCCGCATACCCATCCCGTCTCGATGCGCACGCGCACGCTGCAGGATTCTTTCGTCCCCAATACCTTCATGTTTAGGATTACTGCGCAATGCAAAAATGTATTTGTTAACACATACTAGCGAAATAGATAGTTTTTAGCGGGAAAATTGCACATTATATCGCCCATCCGCGCACTTTTCTCCCAGTCTACCCTCTGACGATCGGGCTATTGTTTTGCCAGTAACAGTCGAACATTTTGCGTGCAAAGTATTTCGAAAACAAAAACATTTTTACTCGCACTGTACACAGCTTTTAGATCGTTATTAGTGAGACAACATATAAAAGTATGAGTTTTGGCGTTGCAATAAGTAGCCGAGTATTAAGCAGTTGTGTTTGGGTACTGGGATGGAAATAGAGATAGTCTAATTATAGCCATCATCGTTTGCGACCAGACTGAAGTAGTTTAGGTAGACTTTATAGTGTACGGTGACCTGGACCTCAACGCCTAAGGAGCCTAAGAGTTAGATATTTGACTGGCCCGTTGGCTTTGTGGCAGAGCTTCTGTCTCCCAAGCCAGGACCCCGGATTCGATCCCTGGTCAGGTTAATTCAGGAAGCGAACTTTTCTATATTGTCTTGTAATCTGGGCCAACTGGCAGCTGCCGCAGTTCGAAATTCACCTTAAAACTTATGAACACACGAGGTATAGCGAATGGTTCTTTCGTAGGAAACAAACATTCGCGGTTACAGTTACGCTAATTCTGTTCTAATTTTAAAACAGTAATAACAAAGTACTGAACAAAACTAACGAATTCATGATCGTAAATATTACACAGGTGTAATGGTGGTACTGTGACGTCATTACTACTCGGTCTGTAATTAATGTTTGTACTACTATTAATTCTCGCCTTTATATATTTTACACTTATACCAACAACAAATAATCATAGAAATGGGAGAATCTGAACACTGTGTTGTAGTTAGTCACGTGCGTTTTCAACTTGCGTACACAGGGTTCAGTACGATATGTGGGTAGATCAACCATTTTTGTCTCCCTTCTGTCCCTGAATTCTCGACACAAATATTCTAAAATATTACGTATTTATTTCATATATAAATACTGTATTTATCATAAAACGAATATCTATCATATCAATATATTATATTTATTAACGTCTATGTAAAGTTTATTATGTAAACTTTCAAGTGAAGTTGCCGAGATATGTGTTTTTAAAATCGTAAAAAGTATTCCAACTCTAATTTTTTAACTTTGAATTTTTATAATAAAGTTCCTCAGGATGTTGGTCGATTAACGGATAATAGATTTAGATTTGTTATAAAGCGCATATTGATTAGACAACATATTGTACCATAAAATAAACGATTTCATTGAAGACAAAAAAATAGTCTGCAAATAATCTTCTTTGGTCTCTCTGCATATGCAATTCACTTTCTGAATATTGTATTTTAATACATCTATTGTAAAATAATAAGGTAATAATAACGTTTATTTGCATACCCAACAATTCACTTAAATCTATATTTGATGACAGAAAATAATAAAAATTTTGACCCCTGGCTCCGAAACTAGGAACCTGTGCTATCGGAGCCAGTGATTCCTCACGGATACAAAGCATATAAAAAGAAAAATAAATGTCTCCATAGTATGTAATATAAAGACAGCAAACATTATTCATGAATTGTATTTTGCGTTAATGAATTACATACGTATAAACTATACAAGTGAATGTGAGTAAGTGAATGAAAGAGTGCGCGTGCGTGCGTATGTGTGTATGACTGTGCGCGCGTGTGTGTGTGTGTGTGAGTGTGAGCATGTTGGTTTAAATGCATTGAGTTTAACCTTATAGTGTATTAAAGAGATGATCGATTTCATAGTGAGATAAATTATCCAGCCATTGTGTTTATTTCTTTTTAACCTGCTTTTTGTTAAGATTATATACACTTAGGGGTATATTAATGTTATTATATAATTTTGCAGATTTTATGCTAAAATGATATCGAAAAAATGATAACTGACTGAATTTTTTGTTGGTTCTTCTCAGCATGCAGGTTTACTTTTCCAACCGAACGAGGGTAGGTTTGCCGTTAAAACACCTTGCAATTGGATTTACTAGAATAAATTGATTTGACTTATTTAAGATAGTAGAACGTAAAAAGCGCTTTCAACGAAAATCGGTTTCAATAAAATATGTTGTATAGTTCTTGAGATATTTTCGGTAACGCGCTCAGCGACTGCTGAAATAACTTCACTCTATAGAAAGCTGTTGCAGATCGAATAAAATGTTACTAAATGCAAAGAAGTGCCACTATATAAGATTTTGTAGGAAAAAAACAGAGATCCCATCGACCTATATTATAAATGACGAATTTTTAGAAGAGTCAAAAGACGTTAGAGGTCTTGGAGTCCAATTTGATTTTAAACTTGCCTTCATCGAACATATTGATTGAAACTACAGCAAGGGCATGGAAGATGTTGGGTTTTGTGAAACGTACGTGTAGGGATTTTAAAAATCCTGCTTCCATACAATCGTTATATAATGCGCTTATACGTAGTATTCTCGAATACGCATCACCAATATGGAACCCGTATTATAAGGTTCATGTAGAGAGAATATATATATATATATTATATATATATCAAATCAAATTAATATCAATTTAATGAGCAAAAAAATAAGTTTGCACCTCATAGCGTTTTTGGTGATACTGACAAACAAAGTTATTTCAGCAGTAGGCTGTTAGGCTTTTTACCATGATATGCATAATACTACATAATAGATGATTCTTTGTAGCATTGCTACGAGTCGCTACGACCTTGCTACGAATTAGTTAAAATATTTATTTTTGTACAAAAAAGGTTGAATTTTAATATATTACATCCACCTACTTTTTTTAATTATTATATGCACAGTAAAAAAAGCAACCTCATATTTAAACGCTTATCATAACAATACGCGCACAGAACGGTTAAAATTGCTTGTATTTTTGACACGTGTTATATTCAACCGTTGCACTGTAGTTCAATGATTTGTGAATGGGTATTATCTGACGAAAGTGACCTCAGCTCCAATCGTAGTACGTAAAGGTAAATGAGAAATAAAAATATTGACCACGTTCGAGTTGCGCAGAGGGTTCCGCGCGATATTTAAAGAATTGAAATTTATTAAAGTTTTCTGGATAAAAACAAGACTTAGAACTTTCTTTGTGTTCTTCCTACAATCTTCAGGTGAGGCTTTATTCCCTGAATTTGAAATTCGCGGTTCATTGGAATTCCTGGTCCAGTATTGTCGAAGATAGAGAGGGAATATTCACATCGAGTTTGAGTACAACAACAACATATCTTCACGCTGTATCCTTAACGCAGTAGTCAGAGAGGATGGAGCGCTAAGCGTCGCGGTCCTTACACACTTCTTTCGCTTCCTCAAATCTCATCATTCTCCTCACCTCTTTTTGCCTAGGTATGCGAGTACTTTTGACATTTCCTTCGGCTAACACTGGCTATTTAATATTCATAAGTCAGCCGCGGTCTTCCTTGGCTTCTTTTACCACTCCCTTTCGCTCTATACTTTGAGTATTCAATTTAATAACAACACTCCAAACTATTACACAAATTGTGTGACCCCAAACTAACACTACGCTAGTACTATGGGTACCACACAACGAACTGGGGCATCTCCCAGTAACACCCAGACTACAAAACAATTTAAAAAGTTCACTTCCTAAATTTATTTCACCGGAGGTCGAAATCGAGGCCCCGGCTTAGAAGACGGATACTCTGCCGGCAATACAATATCATTATAAAACAAAATAATAATGTCTATCACAAATCGTATAATACCTACAAAACTGTAGCATTTATCTATCAAAGTTACTCAGATCGACTCTAACTAAAACGGTCTAAGCTCGGACCCAAAAACGTAATGAACGGACTCATAAAATTTGACTGGCCCGTTGGCACAGTGGCATATGCATCTGATTTCCAAGCTAGGGTCCCGGGTTCGATCTCGGGTCAGGTCAATTTTTGAAACGAACTTTTCTAAATTGGCTTGGAGTCTGGATGTTACTGAGAACTCCCCCAGAGTTCGTTGTGTGGTACCCATAGTACAAGCTTACTGCTTATAGTTTGGGGTCACACAATCTGTGTAATTGTCTGGAGTATTATTATTATTATGATGGAGTATTGTTATTAATAAGTTGCCGCTTTTACCATCGTATGTCAATCGAATTTTCGTGTCTCTTTCCATCTCATTGAGTGTAACCACGAGTGAAACAGTTAGCTGTAGTATGAATGGCAACCTGGCATTGTTAGTGTAGTTCGAGTGAGCTTATAAGTCGTTATGGAATAATTATTTGCAAAAACCTAAGTGTTTTGAGTACTCACAAAAATAAAAATATGTCACGGTCAGCTTTGTATCGTACTGTGGCCTTCTTTAGTCACGCACATTAGTAAAAATCTACAAGCTCGTTCGACAAAAAAGGACAATTTAAAGGCACGCTCTTAGAGCAAATGCTCCTTCCATTGTAATACTTATTCCGAGGTTCTAAATCTTCCATATCTAGAAACAAATTTGTCTATACGTTTGTATTGAGACCAGGTACTCCCAGGTAATGAATGGGTTGAAAGGGTGAGGCAGAGATGAAGGAATAGTGTTGAGCGTCGTAAAGCAATATGTGAGCCTTTAACATTTGGACGACGATTAATGTGACTTTAATGTTTTGTTATTTTAGACAAAATGAAATTTGTTATATCCGAAATATCTCGCCCATTTCACGGCGATTGTTTGGTATATTTTTTACTACCCACAAAAAAGCATAACTGAAATTGTACGATATTTATAATAGATTACAAATTAGATGACTGTTTGAGATTTTTTTTTCAAATGGCGGGAATAATTACAGGAACGATTGTTAAATAACATATCCTACGAATAATATTATAAATGTTTGTGAGGATGGATGGATGTTTTTTACTCTTTCGCGCAAAAACTGCTGAACGGATATTGATAAAACTTTACAATAATATAGCTCATAAATCAGAATGAACATAGGGTATAATTTATAAATTATGTGTAAGTCCAACGCATGCGAACGAAGTCGCAGGCAAAAGCTAGTCTCTTTATATATTTGAAATTTCTGTAATTTGCGAATAAGGATATACTCGCCTATTCCCTCCGCGTGCAAGTTAAACTCGCACTAATTTCTCGTTTTCATTTTCATAATTGATAAAATTTACGTTAACCTACTTACCGCAAAAAAGCCATATCACGGCGCTGGTAATCACTTGGCGAGCCATCTCGGTTGTGCACTGCGCCTCAGCCTAGCGAGCACTGCGCTGCCTGCGTCGCCATTAACCTTTTATAATCACGTACTGTCTCTAGATAGCGGTCGACACACCGCTGTTAGCTATGCGATGCCTACACGTTGTATTCTCTTGGAGTCAGTGTTGTTATGGATACAGCAAATGCCGTAATATACGGCTTTTTACGGTTTTGCTAACTCGTGATGCTAAAAAGAGTAATGTAATAGTTTGGAATTGAAGCTTTGCTTTGTATGTCTGTGGTATCCTTACTCCCGAAAAGGATGGATATATTTGCATGCAGTTTTTTTATTTGAAAGCCGCATTTTTGTGTTTTTAGCCTGATTTGGTGGAAATCGGTCCAGTCATTCTCGGGATATTCAGCCCTTAATTATAAATGTGGAGGAATCTTAGGCACTTTGTTGCTAAAAACGTCAAGTTTGATCTCTGTCGGCAAGTGACAATGACCAGTATGGGTGTTATTAGAAATAGATACCTATTAGTTCTTTTATCAAACATTGAAAAGAATTCCATTACAAAAAATAATTAGCAAACAACATTAAAAAACAATTAATATTTCGGGGACCGCTATAGAAAACAAAAGAAAACAGTATCATCTTTTACAGCGGTTCCCGGTGTCGACATTTTCCAAAAGGCAGATAGGTATCTGCCTTTTGTATAATAGTGAAATATAATATTAAAAGTTGAAATATTTAAAGAGATAGAAATATTTTTATCTCCTAATTATCTTTTGTATTATTCCGTATTTAAGTATCATTTTATACGGGAAAAACAGTGCCGCAAGTATTGTAAACATACTTTGGCACGGTGTTTTCTGACGAAATAGCAATTAATTGGTTTATTTGATGTAATTATGAATATGGTTTACAGGCGCACCGGATTGTTCTCATTGCTTCATTTTAAGTATAAAAAGAAAACAAGTTCCTCACTATACCTATTCCTTTCAGCTGCTTACCTCAAATATGTAGTCTCGGAGAAAAACAATTGTGATATACAGTTGTTTGTAAAATTTGCCCTTGAGAGGCAGGGCAAAGAGATCTACGCCCATACAGCAGATGTCTTCAGTAACAATTCATGAAGCACATGTTTCATGTGTAAAACTTGTGCCTTTCTCTTATCACTAAGTCCCTAACACCCATCAAGTAAAGTAATATAGTGGTTTTATTAGATTTAAAAGCGAATTCTTGGGAGAACGGAAACTTTAGCTGCACATTTTTGTTCAGTCCTCTTCCAATTATATTCACTTATATAGAACTAACGCACAATATACTATTACTTTTGTAGTTTAAAACTCCAGAGAATGCGAATATTAGAAAATCTAAATAAAATACCAACTGTTCTTCTCACATTGCCGCCAAAACGTGCCTATGACATACAGATGATAACTGACGCCATACTAAAGGTTTTTTTTTTCGAAATAGTTTAAATAGTTGTAATAATAGATGTAATAGTAATAGTTTAAACTCGATTTAAGGATCTGACATCTCGCTTGCACTTAAAATTAAATAGTTGGTGCGAACGGGCGAGCGAGATGTCAAATCCTTAAATCGAGTTTAAATACTTGATACCCTTAAGATATATAAATGCTGTGGTTGCATTGTACTTATTCTTCTTAACATGCAAATAATATTTGTGTATACATGAACCCTTATCTGCCAGTCCCAAGAGTCAGAAGTATTGTATGGCTAATAATGTATTATTATATGAGAATTGTGAGAGAAAATTCTGTCAGCCTTCTGAAAAGACTGAATTTAAACAGTAAATCATATATTTTATCTTTATTGTATTTATGCAAAGGTTAATGTAATACACGTAATTATATTCAAAAAGCTTATCGCTAAACGAATCTCTGCCAACCTCACGGTGTTAAGAACCTTTTAATATGTACCTGACTGAACATGTGACGCCAAAAAGCAAGAATTTGACATAATGTTCGATTGACTCATTCCAGTGTTCACATAGTAAAATAAGTGCAAGTCGTAAACTTTAAATGAAAATATGTTTGCTTGATGTCTTCAATATTAAATTCCTATCAAAATATATATATCTCTAATATATAAAATTCTCGTGTCACAGTGTTTGTAACAAAACTCCTCCGAAACGGCTTGACCGATTCTTATGAAACTTTGTGTGTATATTCAGTAGGTCTGAGAATAGGACGTAAACTATTTTTCATACCCCTAAGTCATAAGGGTGGTCAACCCCAAACATTTTTTTTTTATGTTTTGGACAAAATTTTTTATTATAATTTTTTTATGATTCGGCATTAAAAAATACATACAACCCTATATTTATATATATTTAATATCGGGCAATACAACGTGTAATATCTGAAAATATCCTGAAACCACGCGTTTTGATAGACTGTGCTTCTGCATTATCAGAATTTTAAGACCAAACATTAAAATATAGCCTATAATACTTCTGGGTCTGGTTTTTTATACTGTCCAATCTTTGCTGGCAGACGAGAGAGGTTCCGAAGGACTGGCGCACCGCAGTCATAGTGCCTCTCTATAAAGGGAGAGGTTCCTATTTAGACTGCGCGTGCTATAGACATCAGCATGGTCAGCTTAGCAAGTAAAGTCTATAGTATACCAAGGTATCGACTGAACGTATGAAAGGCATTTCTTCTTCAGAGATATACGTGGGAGGCACATGGTGGTTTTAGGAACGGATCAAATTTTCTCGCTCCGCGGCATCGTGGGGAAGTTTCTGCCCATAGGTTTAGTTTAGATAGTTTTCTGCGCTTTCGTGGATCTTGAAAAAGCATTCGATAGAGTAGTGCGAAAGAAATTATGGAGTATTCTGTCTAAATATGGCGTAAGGGCGGCCCCTTACTGCAGGCTGTGAGGTCATTATATCGGGGCCACAGAGCCTGTATAAGGATAGATGGTGACTTGCCGCCCTCGTTCGAAGTCTGTTCAGGCGTCAGACGGGGCTACGTGATGTCTGCCTGACTATTCGTGCTGTATTTGGACAGTTGCCTCCACACATTGGTAAACTGCCTTTTGTACGCTGACGATACTGTGCTTATGTCTGGAACTCCGCTTCTGATGGTGCCTTACCATCAGAAGCGGAGTTGCAGACACTAGTTACTTGCATGAAAGAAGACTGAAGTGAATAGATTGAATATGAATGTGAACAAACTGAGGTTCTCGTGTTTGAAAAGGAAGATATATAGACAAAGTATGAACTATGGGTAAATGGAAAACGTTTAGAACAAGTGAACGAAATTGTAAATCTGGCGAATGCGTTTTCGAGTAATGGAAGATGTAAGTTGAATGTGGAGAGACGCGTAGCAGCTGGCCATAAAGCGAACGGTGCTCTGTCCGCATTAGTAGGCAGTGTGAATATATCTAACTGGCCATACATAATGCGGTGTTGATTCCAACTTTATTGTACGGTACCGAGACCCGGATATGCCCGAAATCGAGTGAAAGTAAGATAAATGCAGTAGAAATGCGATCTCTTAGAAATATGTGCGGTGTCACCCTTGCGGACAAACTTAGCAATGAAGAGATACGCAGTGTGGCAAAGTCGCACAACAGTGTTATTGTAAAAATGAATAAAGTAATACTGAAGTGGTTTAGGTACATCGAAAGAATGTGTGATGAAAGACTGACAAAGAAAATCTACAGAGCGAAAGTGAGTGGTAAAAGAAGCCAAGGAAGACCAAGGCTGACTTATGAACATCAAATAGCCAGAGTCTTAGCCGACGGAAATGTCAAAAGCACTCGTATACCTATGCGAAAATATGCGAAGAGAACGATGAGATTTGAGGAAGCGAAAGAAGTATGTAAGGACCGCAACGCTTGGCGCACCGTTATTTCTGACTACCCCGTTAGGGATACAGCATGAAGATATGTGTGTCTACTCTTGTTCGGATAGTCGGTGGTTGTAAGTAGAGTGTGTGATATGGACAGCATGTAATTCAATTTTTCATATACATAATTATGTATATTATGCAAGTATATAATAATAAAAAAATAATGCACACGGATACATTTTTCATGTTTGTTATATTTAATTTCTTGTAGTTATGTTAAAGAAATTTAACTACAGATTTGAATAAATATTATTTAGGCACCGAAATAGAAATACCCCAAAATAGAGTGAAAGGATAAATGCAGTAAAAATGCGATCTTTTAAAAATTTGTACGGTGTCACCCTTGCGGACAGGATAAGCAATGAAGAGATACGCAGTATGACAGGGTTGCACGACAGTGTTATTGTAAAAATGAGGAAAGGATTGCTTAGATGAAAAAATAAGTGATGAAAGACCGACAAAGAAAATCTACAGAGCGAAAGTGAGTGGTAACAGAAGACTAGGAAGACTAAGGCTGACTTACGAAGATCATATATAGCCAGAGTGTTAGCTGACGGAAATGTCAAACGCACACGCATACCTAGGCGAAAATGCGTGAGGAGTGTGATGAGATTCGAAGAGGCGAAAGAAGTATGTAAGGACGACGCAGCATAGCGCTCCGTCCTCTCTGACTGCCCTGTTTAAGGATACAGCGTGTCGATCGGTTGTATGTATGTTATTTAGGTATCCAAAGACATTATAAAATATATCTAAAACGGGATATTTAACGCGATTAGCTTTTTATTCTGGCTTGACGTTAGCTTAAGACCACGGCCGATGCAACTCGGTCGAAATGTCAAGCCAGAATAAAAAGGTAATCGCGTTAAATATCCCGTTTTAGATATATTTTATAATGCAACCCAAAAGTGTAAAAGTTTATATCCAAAGACATTACAATATGTTCGTTTGTGTAATAAAATGGTTTTTGTGTTTGTGGTGATGTAAGGAACGAATTATAGGCAAACGGAAGCGGTCGCGTGTTTGACGGTAGCTTTGCAGCGCGGGAGCGATTAATACATGACTAATGCGAGTTCTGTGCAGCCTCAACTGGCGCTATCTTAATCTCAATAGTGCCGTGGTGTGCATGCCACGACGCGTGTGTATTCACGCACACATATATAAACTGCGTACACTAGCTTTCTATGAAGACTTACTGTAATGTGTATACTGTGCCTCAAGTCTATTGAATAACTCGCAGTGTTGCTACCCGTCATCGCTTAGACCTCGGCCGTAGCATGAGTGCAGTGCCACCTCTACACGTGGATAGCTCTTTATGTTATCGTGTTTACGTTGATGTATTCATATAATAGGTAATATAATTTATCTTAATTGCGCTTAATTGTGCAATGTAGTTATTTTATCACTGCGTCCACTACTTTCTGCACTAATTTATGGGTTTTAGAGTATCATACTTAATTCATACTATAAGGAGAATGATGAGATTTGAGGAAGCGAAAGCAGTATGTAAGGACCGCGAAGCTTGGCTCTGCCTCCTCTTTAACTACCTCGTTGGTATATAGAGTGAAGATATATGTATATTTGTACTTAAACTAGGAACCCTAATTGATCCTCCGAAGGTACATGTGTTGTTGTGTTCTTTATAAAATGGGTTTACCATTTCATTTCCGGTGTCAGCTGACGGAAATGTCAAAAGCTCTCGCATAGCTCGGTAAAAGTGAGCGAGGAGAATGATAAGATTTGAGTGAATTAGCAAGGAAGAGAATACATAGCAATAACTAGCCTTGAAGCTCAAAAAATCCATACCATCTCTCCAACCCGTTAGAGGTATAGCGTGAACATATGTATTTGTCCATCTATACAAAAACTATTTATGGCTGTCAGTCATTTAATTACAAGTTACTACTTCTGATAATCTAGATAGTAGTGAAAACCATACGTACGTAACCTACCTACCGATCATGGTGAAGTCAACAATTCTATAATAATAGCTACTACATACTTCATTGCTTTGTGAAAGGTCAAATTAGTTGTCATTTAATATATTTTAAATTAAGTAAATAAAAACATTTTAATTCTTAAAAAATATAATCGATTGATAATTTTTTATCAATTAATATTTTTTTATTAACTTTTTTAATCGATTTGATTCATTGTCTTAATTTTTTTAATTGATTTAATTTTTTATCCATTGGTAATCGATAATAATCAGTTGATAATTCTTTAGTTTATAAAATTAGTTTTTCTCCTTGATATTACCTGATTGAAGTATATTTCTGAACGGAATACGTTTTAAAAAGTCGATGTTCTCTTATATTTGAGATTAAAATCCATCAAATAAATCGTTGTAATTTAATGAAAATAACTTTTTTAAATATGCGACCATATATCTGACTGTATTCGCAAATAATTTCTTAAAATTACATATAATACATATTTAACAACTATAAATACAATTTTTTTATTCTTTATATTTTTATAATTCAATGTTTGTACGTTACATTTCTGATTACATTGTCGTCGACTATGTCATAACGGCCGGACACATACATACATATCTTCACGCTGTATCCCCAACGGTAGTCAGAGAGGACGGAGGGCCAAGCGTCGCGGTTCTTACATACCTCTTTCGCTTTCTCAAATCTCATCATTCTCCTCACACATTTTCGCCTAGGTATGCGAGCCAGACACATGTCATCTTTATGGTTTCCGTTTCCCTTTTATCGTACAGGACCCTAAAAAAGATAAGAACTTTTTTAACCGTTATTAACCTGTATTTTTCGAACCGGTTCCAATCCTTGTCACACTACACCTTAGAATAAAAACGCTTAAAAGTAGTGTTTACTAACGAGTGATATCAAATGAAGCAACAAAAGCCATGCATGTGTGCGTAAGCAATCTATCGATTAAAATGTAATATTTATCTGTCAAATGCAATGTACTTATTAGAAACTAAATATTTTTGTGTAACTACAGCCGACCTGACGAACTTCCACATTGAAATCAGGAAATTAAATTCAGTTTTTTATTAAGAGTACACAAAATGAATTAAGTTCGATAAAAGTAGAAAAATCAAAATGAAATGTATTTTAATGACATTGAAATCACCTTGTCGAGGTTGAGACGAACAAAAAAAATTCATCGAAATCGTTCAATCCGTTCTCGAGATATCGTCAAAAAAGCCATTCCATTCAAAATGTATGACAATTTTTTCGTGAATTTTTCCGATGTTTTAATAGTTATTCTGCTATTCGGGGTGGAGACAAAACCAACAACTTAAAGATCATAAAAATAGGTCCCGCTGTTCTTGAGTTATAAATGGAGTAACTAACCCTTTGTTTCATATATACAGATTTCACTGTACAGATCGTGTTTTTTTTTTTCGTTTTATTTGAGAAGGATGCGATTGACAAGTGTTTGCTCAGTAAACGAAGCCATTTGTGGCTCCAAGTAAGTTGTATCAGTGTAATGCGCCTAATCGGTTTCTAATCGTTATTATTCTAAGTTGTACATATTGTCTCCCGTGAGATATCGCATTATTTAAAATAAATAGTAGCTGCTACATTCTCCTGTCGCCTGCTGTTTTGTCTCGGACGATGCTTTGGCTGGCTCATTCCTGACCGACCTCTAAACATAACGCGTAACTAGTATAAACTATGGTTAACAAATGTTTATATAAATCTATATTATTATATAATAAGTACTAATGACCCGCCTTGGCTTGGCCTAGGGTCGAAATATTTGTCGAATTAATTTTTAGTCAATATTTCTCTACTTCTGTACTATGGAATACGCATAGTTTAACTTTTAATTGTATGTGATAAGACGTTTAAATGCGTCAAAATTGTAAATAGTGTGAGCAACTAAAATAGTGTTGTCAAGTGTTAGAACTGAGTCGACATTCGATCCAACTGAATCGATCGACTAACCTAACATTTAAATAATTTAATTTGGTGCTGACATAGTCTTCTGACGTCGTCATTTCATAATGTATAAGTAATTCGAATAAATAAACATCACATTTTCCTTTTTCTACTATTTTACCCACTATCCTTATTTAGTTAAATTTTTTTTATTTAAACTTCATGCATGCAAAAAAAAACAAAACCAACGAGTTACATGCTCTAATCCCGACACTAGGATTACTTGTTGTGGATGACTAGTCCCTTAATGATTATACATATTATAAGTAATACCTGGTTTTTAAATATATGAGTATTTGTAGATTATTACTACAAATATATATAAACGATGCTACCACCGTCTCATGAAAAGAATGATCCAAATAGGAGATTTTATGCAGATAACTGCGGATGCCGCCGCTAGGCAACCGCTATAGACTAAAACTACAAAGCCGACATCAGGGTACATCGCTATTAAAACATTGCAAAACGTGGTTACCCTGGAAATGTCAAACCACTCTATCGAATTCAAAGTTGGACTATAGATATACTGTTTTTTTCATTTTTGAATATAATGTAAACAAACTAGGAATTAACCAAAACTCCGCTAAATTTTCACCGTTCGCTGTGGCACGTGGCACTCTAGTAACATTGCGTTTTCGGTATTTACATAAAACTATGAAATATGCACATATAACACTAATATTATCCAATATAATACACCATTGAAAAAATTGAGGTTATTTGTCAAGAGTTTCGTTTATAATTTGTTGTTACCTGAAGGTTGCCTATGTTCCTAATTCAAATAAGTATCATAAATCAGTCACTCTAATATGTGAGTGACACGATTCATACAAAGTAACAGAAGAATATTATTGTTTACGATGTTCAAACAATAATGATCTCCTTTTCTTTATTTTAAAGTGTTTTTTTAAAAATAGATAAATAATTTATTATTATTCTAATTCTTGGTGGTGTTAATTGAAGCACAAACACACAAACCAACAAAAATTCTAAAAATGTTTGTTTTACTAATAAAATAACTAATATGTATGAGGAAATTTATTAGTATTATTTATAGTATTTGAGGAAGTGAAAAAAGTATGTAAGGACCGTAACGCTTGGCGCTCCGTCCTCTGTATGTAATAAGTATGACAGTTGAAGCAATCATTTGCGAACTAGCCGAAGACAAAATTGATAAATGTAGGATAGACGTGTAAATTAGTGATGTAACGAATATTCGCATTCGTGACATTTTTGATTAAATATATAAAAAATATAAATATTTATGAAATGACAACGCAACGGCTAATCTTTATAATGTTTCTTTGTAACTTAATAAAATGTTTTCATTGTGGAACAGCCTTGATTTTGCTGACTTAAAAATACTGATCAGTCCTATCAGGTACAACATACATAAAAGCACGTTGGAAAAATATGAAAATATTCTTAAAATATACTTAATATATTGATGAGAGATGAGGCATTGCCTATTTATGTACACTATATAATGTTAATTCCTGCACGAGCTAAAAAACCACATAAACACATAACACATATAAAAACCACATACGTTTGTTTGTGCAGTTTTTGTTCCAAAAAATTTATCACAAAAGGGAAAAAATTAAAAAAAATGAAATAAATACGTAACTATTGTTTCTGAGTAATTTTTGTCAGGAATTCTGGGACAGCAGACAGACAAATTGATCAACCCAATTAACGTTTAATTATCAACAATACAATCAATGACAATTGCAATTAATTGCAAGTCTTCAAGTGCATTCAAAGATAGCATGTGCATCATGCTAGCGCCAGATTAATTCAAATTATAATACACTAGCGACACGCCCCGGTTTGGCACGGATAGAAATTTTTTTGAAAATAAAATGCAGCCCGTGTTACTCGCTGATAATGTAGCTTTCTATAAAGCTTTTTTGAAATCGGTTGAGTAGTTTTTGAGTTTATCTATTATATACAAAGTTTACTTCTTTGTAATAATATTATAGTATAGATATAATAATAATAATACACTCAGACATTTTCACACAGCGCCATCTAGTCCCAAAGTAAGCAGCACAGCGCTTGTGTTATGGGTACTAGACAACTGATATACTACTTATATACTTTTCTTTTGTAAATAAATACATATTATACGTAAATACCCAGATTCGGGCCGGGAATCGAACCCGCAACCCCCGGGTATACGGGATACTTTCCTTGTTACTATGACTGTATAGACTGGCATACATGGCTTCTGTAGTTCAAATTAAGAAATAAAGTTAAGGACTTAACTTTCCAACTCACCAAGTGGGTATCAAATTCAAGAGCTAGGTACAAATGTGACACTAAGCGATGCTGTTGCATTAAAAAAAAATAAACGTCATGGAATTGAAACCCGACTATCTATTTCATAAAAACCTGCAGACAAAATGTAATAACTGTAATATCTTGAATTCATTCCATGAGTCGGGACGTCTTCATTTAAAAAAAGTTATCAAATGAAGGGTCCGCCTATGCAGATTTTGGTATGTTTGGTGACCTGGGGCTGCAGTCCCGACAGCGATTATTTTTGTAAACTACCGATCGATAAAAATAACGAAAAAAATCGCTTGCCATAACGATAAGCACGAACACTTTGCGAGCTGTCATATTTGATCGTGAAAACATTATCAGCAATCGTAAAGTCGACAGTTAGATTCGATATGATTCCAATCACAATCGATTGTTTTAATGTAGAGACTTTAAAAAATCGTTAAAAATTAATCGTTATGACTTGTCATCCGAAATCGGTCGTAAAGCGATTGCTATCTATGTCGAGAATGCAGGAGCTGGATATAGATCGTTTGTTCAGGTACTTCACACTGTACTCGCAATTTTTAAGCTAACGTCATTGTCAGGGCAAGGCTGTGATAACCTGCACTATTACTCAATACGGTGTCAGCGAGATACGGCTGGAATCTCGTATTTGTCAACAACCAAGTGCAACTGGAGGTGATCATAGCGCGCATATCGATTGCACCGCCCTATTAGCGTTACATAATCACCAAATGTTATTTTTTTCATTCAATGATTAGATATATTATACCTAGTACTTATGTAGTATATGTCTATATAATAACAATGATAATACTCCAGATTTTTGGTCCCCATGATACAGGCGTGTCCTAGTGTGGGTTGATACTTCACACATCACATGAATATATTTTCTTGTGCAAAAACAGTCAGCTTTTAGTTAAAAAAAGATTGCACCTATCGTACGACCCCAAACCGAATACTAGGTTTGCATCATGGGTAGCTTAAAACGAATTGAGGAAGTTCTCAGTAATATTCAGACTACATACCAATTCAGATTGTCTTCTAAATTGACCCGACCCTGGAATCGAACTCAGAGTTCCACCTTGAAAGGCACCTTACCACCGCGCCAACAAGCTAGTCAAATCAATATAAATCAATGTTAGTTCGTATGCCACTTGTAGACTCACATATTTCTCGATCGATTGATGTCTTTATAAGTTACATTTAGACAAAGGATATGTAGGGCTACCGACCGTACTGTAATATATAGTTTTTACACTATGTTTCGGAGCACTATATACTGTCGAAGAAATAATATATAGTACGCAAAAATACTATATTTCAGTTGGATGGATCAATCTTTATTTTGCAACACTGAAACTAATAAAAAAAAAAGTTCAACGCGCTTTGTGATTACTTTTGGAGTTTCGACTGATACGACGTGCGTGTAACTGAACGCGCCTCTGTCTTGAAATAAGCTTTTGATCTATATTAATTTAAAAATAGTATACGATGAAGCATATAACACTTTTATTGTATACAAAAAATTGTAAAAAAATACAAGAAGTACAAAAAAATATAGTTTTTTATAAAAATAATTAAGTAACAAATACATATTTGTCTATTTTTTACTCTTTCCATAAAATACTTGATTTTTTTGAAGAATAATATATTTGTTTTTAAAACTTATTCAGAAAATTACTATGATCAGCCGAAGAAACGTTGACAACCCTAGTTACATTTGACATTACTGTAAAGATGAAGAAAGTAGTTCGAGCTATGATAACCATTGAATTTTAATTAGTTTTTATTATTATTAAATTATTATTCAATTTCATGTTAATATTTATTGTTATTAATTAGGTGATAATATTTTTACGTAGTTTTGTTGTATGTATGAAGATTACTTGACAGTTTGAGTCTAATTTGACTAGATGGCGCTAGATGGAGAATTCCGACTGATACCTCTATTTATATAATGTACTCTGTGGCTGCAACTTCACGATATACAATGCCTTCCCCACTATGCCCCCCGTCCCCTATGTATGTGTTACAAATAAATTGAATTAAACATTCATCGTTTACTTTCGTACTGCCAAGGGGTCGTCCATTAATCATGTGAGGCTCGTAAGGGGGAGGAGGGGGTTCAGAAAAAATCACGAAATATCACAGGGTGGAGTGTAGTGAGATATCACATGTATTTATCTTTTCGTTAAACGCCCGACCGACGTTGATCTTCAGCAAAGCACAGTGCCAACAGCTGACTCGCTAGATGCTTATCCACTTGTTAGTGTGGAAGAAAGTCTCGCTAATCCGTGGTCCGAGGAGAATAGCCATTGAATATGAAATGAATCCATTGAATTTGAAATGTATCAGTATTTAATTAAATGTTTTTCACATCAATACACATTTTCTTTATTATTTTTATGCCAGTTAGAAATAAACTACAACCTTAATGTCTATTTGGACATTTTTATCACAGTGCTTAATTTTCCAGAATTAAATTAGATTATATCTCTATTTAAAGATAATATTCTGAAATTTTTTTAAAATAGTTTTGTACCAAAAAATACACGTGATTTTGGGTAGGGGGGAGGGGTAGTCTAAAACCTCACCACGTATCACCAGGAGGGAGGGGAGGGGTTAAAAAGATGCTAAAAAACATCACGTGATTAATGGACGACCCCCAATGTCAAACACATAGTTTGTGATCAAATCTCGGAATGAACGAAACCAACCAACCAAAAACGAAAATGCACGGAGCTTTTGCTCTAAGAGCGTGTCCGTATTTTGTTGGGCTAGTTTCTAACCTTGTACTAATATGCGTGACTAGGGAAGCATCGCAGTACAACAATATACAGCTGAACATGACATATGGTTATTTCTGTGAATACTAATAGCCAACACATTTCAGATTTATGAGTATTTTGGAGGTAATTATATCAGTAATGCAATGTTTTGTACGTCGAGCGGGTCACTAGCTGACACAAATTACACTGACAGTACGAGATTGCCAAACTTACTATATCTAACTCTTTTACTCGTGGTTACACTCAATGAGATAGATGGACAGACACGAAAATTCGTTTTAACACATAGTGATAACAGCGATGATTATGATGATTTTGTCCGTTATGATCCTTGATCCGAGGATAAAACAGTCGCACAGAGTAGAGATTGTCGCCAAAGAATTTTAGAATGTTGCCAGCAAATAATTTCGTACTAATTGACAGAACGAGTTTCGAACTGTGAGCTTTGATATTTGTGAGCTGTGAGCTGTTTCAAGACTAGTATATATCAAGGGAAAAAACCTTTATTTCATATTTGTGTGAAGCTGTACACTATGGATTTCCTTTTGGGACTGGTTGAAAGTATGAAAGAAAACGTAGCCACGAAAAATATTTCAACAGTCAAAAACGACAGTATCTTAGTTTTCAAATCATTAGAACGGTACGCTTAGGGGATTCCCATGAAAGTGAAAATTATTGACTGTAAGAGAACAAGGGAATCCACAATTTTTATTACCTCATGTGAACCAAACCTTATGACATGGATATAAAGTTTGAATTTCAATAAAAACTAGCCGTAACCGTACGTTAAAGGTGAATCCATCAACTTCCGATAATATTGCCATTTCAGGAAAATAATCTCAATTGTAGCTTTTTGCTACGTGTTGCCAGTAACAATTGCTAAATTTGTAGTTCAGAAGACAAACAAAATATCAATTGATATAGCATATATCCACATAAATATCAAATGATCTATTTGATGATATATATCATGCTAATCATGTGTGATGTGCCGGATCGTTAAAAATGTATATCCGCAGATACGGATCCGAATACGGATATTTGGGTGTCAAGATCCGCGGATATGGATACGGATCTTAACTTTCTTACTCAATCGGTGTCGGTGCGTGTGACCTTGAAACGATAGTTGACGCCACTTGACGCTTTGCGTGACAGGACATGTTTCGACTTATATAGAATTTAATCTATGTATTAAAAATTAATGAGGTAAACGATCCATAAAAGATCCGCCAAAAAAGTAACGGATATGGATCCGGATCTTTTTTCTCCCTCGGATATCCACGGATACGGATATCCGGCACATCACTAATCATGATATATATCTGCTGATATATATAAGCGAACCCTGCTAAATAGTATTTCAATTTGTCTCCATTTAACTGTGATGTTTTCTCTATACATATATGACTATGCTTTCAAGTGAAACCATCATAGTTCCTAAGAAAATCGACGGTGTGAGACACACACATGAGTGGTCTTGTAAAAGTTACAATTACTCTTTTAAGGGACGGGTGTTAAGGTATACTGAAAACATGATTTGCTTTTATTTTAAACTAGCGGTGTATAATTTTAGCCTTAAATAAAATATTGCCTAATCTTTTGTATCCATTTATTACTACCACAGATTATCCATTCAAAATATAACTCAACATAAAACAAAAAATATAAAAATGCATGTAAAACCAACGTACTAACGATTGTGCTCTTTTTCTTTATGTCAAAATCATAATTATTATTTATTTATATTTCTTAAGGCATTGGTAACAAGACCATCAGCCTAATGACGTAACTTCTAGAGAAACACTGACTGTCTCTGACACTCCTCCAGTAAAGTGATAGCAGGCTTTACTGGAGTTAAAAAGGACTTCTTGGAAGAGCGCGCAAACTTCAGCTACACATGTTTATTTAAATCTCCTCCATTCTTTTCACTTACACAGAACTTTAAAACACAATATGCTATCAGTGTTATACTTTAAAACTCCTAAAAATGTAAAAAGCAGAAAATCTAAATAAAATGACAACCTCACTTCTCCCGTTCCCGCCGAAAAGTCCTCAAAATCATAATATAATGAAATACACTTCTTTTTCACTATATTATGTATACAATCTACGTGCAGGTTGTACATATATAATTTTCCTTAACAAGCAGCCCGTCCCAACTTCGCCTAGGTTGGAGACATAAATAGCCTATTGTCCATTCATAATAATGTACCTATCTTTTAAATGGTGAAGAAATTATTCAAATAGATGCAGTTGATTACCCTCCAGATATAAACAAACTTATAAATGAGAATCTCTCTCTTTATAATAGTAATATAGATACCGAAAAATGTATATATTTTTAGTTCTTTTAAGGAAATAAACACTCGTAAGCCTTGAAATGCCAACACAAACGCCTCGACGACACGTGTAACATGTCCGCCTTTTGATCAAAACATTTCGAATTCAATTTAAAGGAGATAAGTCATAATTATAGTATAATTAACGTAATTAATTACCGGAAAATATGACCACAAACACATGAATGCTTAATAGGTATATTAAAAAGTCGTTATGTACTTGACCTGTAACAAATTGATTTGGAACATAAATCCAGTAGCATAAGAACGTCTCATCTTATGCACTCGGAAACGATGTGGTTAGAGCTGGCTGTCCATTGTAAGAGAAACTATCACTACAAGTTCTTCTCTGTTAAGAAATTACCCTGGAATTAAGTGCGAATTGTCCTTAAATTTCTGTTGAGGACAGAATCTACTCTGACTTGGTAACCGCACGATATTATATCAAAAAGTAAAAATAGTATAAATATATGTGTACGCTAGATATGAAAACAAAAATTGTGGCACTACGTGCAGCCAGAGCCAGGCGCAGAATTGCCGCGCGCGCTCGTACGATAAAGCGAGACAGTACTATTATGTTGGTGCTCCAAATGAGCAAGATCTGGTGACAACGTTTTAATTTTACGTACAGTAAAATAAGTCACATTCTTTAAAAATCCATTTTAAATTTTGCAGTGTAATATTAAACAGCATCAATTTTTAATTACTCATTATAAAAGTGTTACACAAGTGTTACGAATATGAAATTAAATTAAATGCGCTACGTTGTTCAGTGCACAAGCGTCGAATTGAAGTGAAGTAGGTGTGGTCCCTGAGTCTCAGTTGAGTGGATGATTAGCAATTGTTTTAAACACTCAATCTAATGGACAGTTTTATAATTTTCCGTTGAACGTTGTTACCGTCACGTTTTTACCATCCAGGTACAGAGGGAGCAAAATGTATGCAGTTGTATGGAGACGCTTTTATATTTCCGTGCACGATAACGTCATTCCGTGGACGTTGAAAAAGCGTCTTTATCGCCGACATTATAGGGAAGCATTTTGCCTACCTATTGTATTTTGGACGGTAAAAACATGGCGATAAAAACGTTCAACGGAAAATTATAGAAGTGTCCAATAGGTACTACATTTAGATATCGTTGGACACGCACGCTACCATATTTGCTTTTTTCTTGCCCTAATCACTCCCTTCTTCTTCTTCACATTGCCAATGTATACATAATACATCTACGTATGACACCTATTTACCGTAACAAATTCTATCTTCCTAACAAACTTTATCTTTTTCACCTCATTAAATTTCGAAAAACGTTAAAATACGTGTTTCGTTCTGTGTCAATGAGCATAAAACTATTTGTAGGTTAATGTGATAAATTCCCAAAAATCTTTAACTATTTTCCACTCAAACTCCAAAAACCACCAATCGACACGTATTTCGCCCCTCAACGGAGCATCCTCAGGATATACCAGAGATAGGACTCGGTCAGCTAACCAGCACCGAATCATCGAATTTGTAGGTTAATACCTAGGTTATTAAATATTAGACATTACTTACTTTAATATTATTTTCAGTCATGACATGACCCTGAAGAAATGTTCAAATGATATCAAACCTTCTTAAAAAATTTTGTTATCAATGTTTTTCCATCCACTTTCAAGGCCACTACACAAAACCTTTCATAGGTTTTGTTCCTGTAACTTGTCAAAATTGCTCATTTTCATGAAGAATGAACCCTGCACATTTTATTTCGTTAGTTCCAGAGCATCAGTTGAAAAATTGATTGAAACGACACAATGGCGAAAATCTGTACCTTGTTTTTAAGTTAAGGAGACGCATTGGAAATTTTGACTACAGGGATCTCAATTTTTCTAACTGACTACAAACCATATGAAAATGATATTAGGTAACCTGATTCTTCATTTTATTGACTTTATTTTGACAGTTGCGATACGCGATTGGTTAAATTCTGTAACACAAAAAAAATATCATGGAAACCCCTTTTAAAACAGAGATTTACATTTTTAGGAGGAACCGGAACGATTTATGTTTCTAAACATTCTCTATACTTTTAATCTAAACATATTCTTCAAAATGACAGTTGGATTTTTTAAAATTAATTATAGTTCTTAAAAGAAATTAAAATAACTACTTTTTCGTATTTTTCGTAAACTAGCGCGCGCATTTTGCATAGACCGGAAGGTCTATTTTGGATTAAATTATTTTTTATTAATGCGTCGCCTTAACGGTTATTTTAAAAAGTAATTGAAAGCCCAGAAAATAAAATTATAATTTAGAACTATAAACTATAGAGATTGATCGTTATACCTCTAAATTAATCGCTATGCTCGCAGTGGTCGTAGGGCACTCCACCACGACCATTGCGCTTCCTAGATGTGTGCTGGGGTTATCGCGACCGCTCCACGTGTGCTCGTTGTTTACCGCTACTATATCTAGATACTCAGACACACTCACCCATTTCTACGCTCCCATTATACCCCTATCTGTGTTTATTTATGACATAACTTGTTGTTCTGGCCTTGTAACCTTTAGCTGTCAACCCTTGTTTTATATTAGATTCTCTATTTCCATGTGCAGATTGCCACGAACTGCACACAATGTACTTAATTGGATTATTGTCAAGTCTCGTATATTTTGGTAACTCTTCACGTTTCGTTAGTAAAGTGCAGGGCCTCGGTAGAATAGAAACATAAACTTACTGAAGACTTAATTTTATGAAAGAATTAGACTTTTTATTATAACAGTCATCAAACTATGTACATACATATTTAAATTTACGCCTTTTCTCTCTTGATGATCACCATCAAATGGAAACAAACTTTTTTTTTACATGAAAGAGAAGCAAAACGAGCAAGTGAGTCTCACCTGGTGGTGGAAAGTGATCACTGCCGCCCATGGACACCCGCAACATCCGGGGCATCACGGGTGCGTTACCGACCTTTAGGGAAAGACGAGAGGGAGGGGGGAGATGGGCCACCAGCACTTTCACTCACCGAACAAAACAACAGCAATAGATGCTGTTATTTCACGCCGATATTCTGTGAGAGGGTGGTATTTCACCCGACGAGCCGGCCCAATTCGTGCTACATGAGCATGGCTCTTCCCCACATTAAACACTATATTTCAACACTACTTTCAGTGATAACTATGTGGATGCTGGGACCTTGTCCGTCGGGATCTCTAATACCACTTACTATAATCCTGCCACCTAACAGAAGTGCTCACACTGTTGTCTTCCGGCGTGGAGACTGAACAATAGGTGAAATTGCAAGCACACTAGAGGCACAAGATCTTAGCCCTAAGGGCTGCCAACGCATTTGCAATCTGAAGTGCTTTATTAACCTTAATAGTATTGTAAATGTCCATGAGGCACAGTCGATTTGAAAACCATATCCATATCACCTAAAGTTTACAGAACAAAAATAACAAGTCCTTGCTCATATAATTTTTAGAAACGAAGTTCAGGAAACCATTGCATAAATATCGCACGGAACCTCCTCTGCACAAGTCGAACTCATACTTGACCAAGTTTTTTATTCAGTTTTAATTATAGAAATGATAAGGTTACTCAGCCTCTGGATGTGTCGCGTGTAGTACAAACAACAAAGCATTGTATAAAGGCCGGCGAGAATATAGTCACTGTTGTTTGTGCACGCAATTCCTCGTGTATGTAGAGCGGTGTCGCTAACCGGATATTGTGATTCATGCTAGACTCTCCAGGTCATTGCCGTCGACAATACCAGACATATATACTCTGCGTATTACAATAGCACTAGTTGCGCCTTGTGGTTTCGCCCACTTACCATCCTATTCTTATTCTTTTCAACTTTTATATAGCACTCGTCATTGCGTTGTTCATTTGCGTCGTCCATGTTATTGCAATAATTACGAGTATTTATACGGTATATTTGTGTGATAGTATGCTTAGATGGTTCTGGCACATGGAAAGAATGAGTGATGAAAGACCGTCGAGGAAAATGTACAGAATGAAAATGAGTGTTAGCAGAAGCCACGGAAGACCAAAGCTAACTTATGAAGATCAAATAACCAGAGTATTAGTTTAGAGTAAAATGCCAAAAGCACTCGCAAATCCAGGCGAAAGTGCGTAATAAGCAATGAAACGACACCCTGTATGGCAGGCTTGTAAGACAGTGTTATTGTAAAAATGAACAAAGGAATGCTTAGATGGTTCGGGCACATGGAAAGAATATGCGATGAAAGATTGACAAAGAAAATCTACAGAGCGAAAGTGAGTGGTAGCAGAAGGCAAGGAAAACCAAGAATGACTTATGAAGATCAAATAGCCAGTGTTATCTGAAGGAAATTTCAAAAGCACTCGCATACCTAGACGAAAGTGTGTAAGAAGAATGATGTGGCTTGAGGAGGCAAATGAAGTATGTAAGAACCGCGATATTTTGCGCTCCGTTTCACTCTACCCAGTTAAAGATACAGCGTGAAGATATGTACGTATGTAGTATAAGAACTCTTAGCGGTCTCAGATCCAGTTGAATCGATGAACAATACATTCGTGCAATTGTGATATGTTAACGCAATCATCAATTCTTTAAATGATTGCAAACAAATCAACGAATAAGCGAATCAGTCACAAGCAAGACAGGTTAAAAGGCTACTCACGGTGCAATCTGACTAGTAATTTGTTGCTGCAATAGGCAGGTTCAAGGTCGCATGCAACTTATCTTACAATGCAATTTGTTGCCTTGCACAGATTGCAGCAACAAATTGCTAGTCAGATTGCTCCGTGAGTAAAGCCTTTAACACCTTATTATTGACATGACTAAAAGATTGTGTCGCGTAATTTACAAATAAAGCAACAAAACAAGTCGATGTTTCCGTAAATGAAACTTTGTGCCGAAAGCAACACATGCAATTTTAAATACTTGACAATGCTGGAAAAGCCAAAATAAATCATTGGTTCGATATTTTAAAATGTCCCAAGAATCAATGTGACCGACACATAATCTTTCATACATTGTTTGTTTGTGCATCTGTGTTGCACCTAGATAATCTCCGACCCAATTCACCGTGATTCGCTTAACCTATGTTCACACATCAACAATTCTGCGAAATGAGTTTTATTTACGAATTACGTATGTAATGTTTTTAAACTTTTACGATTTGTACACATCTTACAATTAAATAACCGGATCTTCATCACGTTCATGTTAAACCATACGTCGTTAAAAAAATAAAGTACTGTAAGCAAAATAAAGATCAGTTTAAAATATTATTGAAATCCGAAGTCATGATAAATTGGTCATCCCAAAGTTAAAATTACATGTGTCAAATGATTCATAAGATTTTTGGATAACTGCATTCGTTTTTATAATAAGGTTGCTTAGGCAATTGCTCAATTAACGAAAAAGAGGTACTAAACGTACACTGATTGAAAAACCATAAACGATTTCATAGAAGACAAAACTACATATTATCTGGAAATAATTTTCGCTGCAATTGCAATAATTGGCTTTCTGAATAGGTATTCTATTTTCATAAACCTATTAAGGTGGCACTTCACATGGCTATTTGTATTTGCGTATTTGGCATATTTGGCAAACAATTACCACGTGTGGAGAGTATATTTGACAAAGTATTGGCCTTATTTGCCTATTTGACAAATATGGCCAATACCAAATACGCGTTACCGTGCGCTTGTCGGTTTCTCGACGCACATCAAAGGGGTCAAATAGGCAAATACGCAAATAAACCGTCTACACAATGGCTATACGCTATATTCAGAAGCGCACGCGCCGTGGATCTGTATGGACGTGCAGTATTTTGTGTCTGTGTTGCGAGCGCGAACTGGAACAATTATTGAAAATGCAAATTTTTATGCATAGTCAGCATCCATCAGCGCCTTGCTCTCCATGATTTTTTCACTACTTTGTATTTTTTCACGCACTGCATGTAATAGTTACATGCATTTAAATAATAAAATTCCGCTGCAAGTTGAAACACGTCCATAGTTTTGGTGAACACATTTTCTTCTGCTGCCAAATGATTGTGTGTTTGTTATTTGGCTGCCATGTATGGATGGTCGTATTTGCCTGTATTTGCATGTTTGCGAGTACGTCATATATTTTTCCAAATACAACAAACACCCAATAGCAAACACAAATAGCCATGTGAAGTGCCACCATTACATATATAAACATACTGTTTCTTTCAAATGATTATTTACACCATTACATATATAAATCGTATTGGGGAACTCCTGATAAGTGGGATTCCACTTATCAGGAGTTCCCCAATACGCGGCGTATTCACAGTATATTGTTTGATGGATGAATGGCGGAGTTATTACCTAAAAATTTGCAGACAACCACGCGATCATTGTGCGACCGGTAACGAATTGTAATAAAAAAATTGGTATCATGTATGACGATTGCGTGTCTATTGCACCATAACCGTGAAATGCACTTTTCGCTGTAGATTTAGCGCCACTAGACAAATTACATTATACATATTCTCCTTTTGACAGCAGATATCGCGCGATATTTGACTGTCGCATACTGTCTGCAAGTTAGGTAATAAGCATACGGATTGATGACAAAGTGTGGACCTTGGCGCGGGAGGATTGCGGCGAGATTTCATACATACATGCCTCACGACGCGGCCTCCTTTAATATATCAAGGGTCGCAGGAGACACACTTTGGGAATCCCTGCACAATATGAAAGCAACTATAAACATTTTGTTTGATAAATTATACAAAAAATCTAGGTAATTATCCCGAAATACATTTTTTTTCTTTTTGTCTCATCACTACTTCAAAATATTACGTATGAGCATTAAAAATATTTGTTCATTGCCTTCTCACGATACCTCCGATTATTTATTGCTTTGGTGACATTTATTATATTATTGGAGAAGATAAGAATAAATCTGTCAAGAGTGTGTCGGACACGCAACTTTAGATTTCGTAACAATTCGTACTAAGTAAAAGTTAATTTAAAAATATAAATAAATTAAAAACTTTTATAAAAAAATTAAACCGACTACAAAAAAGAACACTAAAAAGTATGCCTTTTTGAGTGAACTTACTTAAATAAATATCTAGTGCAGGTCTACAATTAGTTTATTTTCTAATTCTGGAGCGCAATGTGTTAACTTCCATTCTATTGAGGAGCACAAACCGTGGGCTTTCACAATAAAAGATACGATCAGATCGAACATGGGATATTATAGCCCATTATGGCCATTATCAATATCATCAGTATAATATCATATCAATATCAATCAGTTATAAAAGAACAGTGTAAAGGTTGCATCATAATTACACCCTAGCAGTATTCTTACAATCCGAAGACGACAGCCACCAGCCGTATTCTCTGTCCGCCACAAGACTGACTCTACTGACTGAATTTATTATATCACAGCCAATTTACGATGCATGCCTTTTAAGCTTTGTCGTTTGAAGAAAAAAACACAACTAGAACCTTATAGTGCTTTTTATTGTTTTTCAAAGTATTCACCACGTAGCTTAATACACTTTTCCATTCGCTCAAACCAGTTATTATAACATTTATTCCACTCTAAAGTGGGGGTGTTCAAAATGGCTGACTTGAAAGCGTCGACTGCTTCTTCACCGGACTGGAACCTTTGACCACGAAGACTTTTCTTAATTTTAGGAAATGTAAAGAAATCGTTAGGGCTTAGGTCAGGACTCGTTAGGGCTTAGGTATGGAGGATGGTCAAGAATTTCTACTTTTTCCTGCTTCAAATACTCAATCGTTTGACGAGCGCTGTGTGAGCTTGCGTTGTCGTGGTGCAGGATGATGCGTCGCTTTGAGTTAGATTTTCGAAGTTCGGCGATGACTTGTGGTAAACAAACTGTGGTATACCACTCTGCGTTAACCGTTCTACGATCTTCAAGTGCAATAGTCGCAACATGGCCGGTTTTTCCAACGAACGTGGCCACCATCTTCTTTGAAGTGCTTCGAGAACGAACAACTTTAGTCGGCTTTGGCTCGTCTTGAAAGACCCAGATTGTAGATTGTTGTTTGGAATCAGGATCGTAGGCATAGATCCAAGATTCGTCACCACTTATGATGTCGTAGATGTGATTTGACTCTCCTCGGTTGAATCTTTGCAGAGTTTTCTTACAACATCTGACGCGGGCCGCCTTGTGATCGTCGGAAAGCAGATGCGGTATCCAACGGCAAACTAGCTTTCTCACACCAAGCGCTTCATGCAAGATCTTCTGAATGTTTGTCCCTGAGATGCCTAAAAGAGCCTCTATCTATCGATACGTCACATGACGATCTTCGAGAATTAGTTGTCTCACAGCAATGATGTTATCTTCAGTGAAGGCGGGTTTTGGGCGTCCTTCGCGAGATTTGTCACTAACATTAGTATGTCCACGCTGGAATTCTAAATACCAGCGTTCGACAGTCCGCAGACATGGGGCTTCATCACTGAATACAGATGTTAGCTCTTCAAAACACTGAAGCCGTGTCAGGCCTCTTCTAAAGTTGTAGAAAATTATTGTACGAACATTTTCCTTAGAAAGATTCATTTTCGTACGTAACCTGACAGATTCCAATCGACGCTGTGACTAAACAATAGCATTAATCCTAATACTTTCAACTGTTTTGAGATTCAAAATTTAAACACATTCGAATATAGAACAGTTCCAAATTCAAAATTGCCGGGAAATATGGAAACGACAGAACTTAAAAGGCATGCCTCGTATTTCTTCTCCCTACTACCATTATACCATGTGGGGACAACGTTAGTTAATAAATGACATACAAGAGAATCGTCAATATAAATGAATAAAGGTTATAACCAGGTCGCGTTATTGGGTGTATCTTCGAAACCAAAGCTTCAATACTAGTGAAATTTCAATGGGACCAATCTGGAAGTGTATCCTTTCAAACAAAAAAGAATTTTTCAAATCGGTTCATGAATGACGGAGTTATGAGGTAACAAACATAAAAAAAAAACATACAACAGAATAGAGAACCTCCTCCTTTTTTGGAAGTCGGTTGAAAATATACCCATTATTTATATTATTTACCCATTTTTGATTTTCTCTTACTAGTTTCAATCTGTGTTTATAGCAATAAATCAAAATGGACGAAGCATTTGCTCTAAAAACGTGACCGTTTTTTGTCGACTTTCTGGATGTGCGCTCGGACCAAGAACATATAATGGACGGAGTCATAATAAGTTGCCGCTCTTATCACCGTGCGTCAAACGAATTTTTGTCTCTTTCTATCTCATTGAGAGGTAACTACGAGTAAAACAGTAAGTATGACAACCTCACACTGTCTGTGTAGTTCGTGTTAGTTCAGGAATCGGTCACGAAATAATTATTTGCAAAACACTCTTAAATCTTACGTCTTTTGCTACCAGTATTGACAAAAATAAAAATACGTCATGTTCAGCTGCGTATCATTATACTGTGACCCTTCCCTGGTCACGCACATTAGTCAAAGTATATGGTGGAAACTCGATCAACAAAAAAGGACACCGGAAAGACACGCTCTTATAACAAACGCTCCGTGCATCGTCTTTCTTGGTCCGAGAATGTGCGTGATTAGGGAAGAGTTATATATATTATATTAGTCATATTTCATTAGTTATTTTTTTTAATATTAGTAATTAAAACATTTAAGAGTTACGAACATTATACAAATAATTATTTCAGTAATGTACGTGAAGTCGATCATAAGCTGAGACGAATTACACTGACAGCGCGAGGCTACCATACTTACTATAGTTAACTGTTTCACTCTTGGTTACTCTCAAAGAGATAGACATGAAAATTCGTGACACAAGGTGATAAGGGCTGCAACTTATTATGGGTCCATCCTATATGTTCTTCGTCCGAGCTGGTCTATAGCCTAATTATCTAACTCCACTCGTAATCGATATCAGCATTTTGAAGGCAATGGACGTTGTCAGTTGTATCCACCGAATTGTCTAACGCACCAAACGTAATCGAAAACATCCGCGAAAATGATAACGTTTGTGACCGAATGACAGAGTTATCGATACCACGTGACACTATATGAAGTTGAAAAATTTGCAATTGCATAAACATTTTAACAGTCGCGATCGTATTAAATGATTGCGATTACGATCAATTCATTATGGTTACAATATTGTTAAGCATTATCACAAAATTTCAAAGTTAGTAGTGAATTTAATTGTTAAAAATCTTAGTTTACATAAGTATCTAATCATTAATTAACCTTTAAAGGTAAGGAAAGTAATTTAAGAACTTGAACTAAACACCGAACTACTAATTAGTTGTAAATTGTTACTAACATTGATTAGTATAAGTTATTTTTATCATTATCTAGAAATAAAACGATTAAATATTTATTTTTATTTAAGACGATATTGGCTTTTTCAAATAGCGATCTAATATAGCTCTGATTCTGGGCCTCTACGAGAAGTCGTCTTCTTGCGAAGATGATGCGATCCCAAATAGGAGGAACTTCTGCTGAACAAATGTCTGAAACAAAATTGTTTTATCTTATAATTTTTAGGGTTGCGCTTCTTAATGATAAAAACGCTACCCTTATAGTTTCGTCACGTTCGTCTGTCTGTTCCTTCGTTAGTTAAGACTCATCTCTCATCTATTTGGATGAAATTTTACAGGTGATGTCCGATGCCAGATGTCCTATACCTAATATATATATAATGGAATAAAATTGCAAAATAACTTTAATTTAGATATGACTGTCCCGCTCTAGACGTATTGATAAATGAGTTTCTGATTAATACAAATTTATATCAAACGAAGGAAGTACACTTACAAAGTCTACGTTGTCTGTGTCGTCGTATTATGCTCGCAATGCTCTGCGTTACTAGATCAAAATTGCCAATCTGCAAGAATGTGTAAATCTAATTACTATTTCTTGTTTCCGTAATTTTCTTGAAAATGTACCGTAGATGTTTGAATTACAGTTTCATTTCTCGCTTCTGCTAATACCTTCTTCGACAGCATTATTTCATCAAGCTACGAAATACAAAACAATAATAATTTGTTATTGTGTTAAATATTATGTTTTACAATTTCTTATAAGTATAAATACGTTATAAGTATAACGCAGTTATATATAATATAATAGCGCAGTTAATGGTTTGTAATTAAATTCACAACTATACGAATATACATTACTTACTTTGCGCCATTCTTCGCCTTTTTTCGTGACACCCACGCCAACAGCATTTAACTCAGCAGCAATCACCATTCCATATAATATTAGCAGCATTGCCTAAAGCTCTCTATGGAAACCCACCGCCCTAAGTTTGGTTTTTCTCCATAACTTCAACTAAGAGAGCGGTTTCTTGGTCGCTAATTTTTCTTTTTACCAACATTTTTTATTGTTTAGGTACTGATTTAAAACAACTTTTGACGTACGTAAATGCATAAAAAATAGGTACAATCAATTATTAAATTAAGTAGATGTTTATAAATAATAAAGACGTTGAAATCTAACTATAACCATTTAATGTCCACTGTCATTCAAAATGAGATATAAAATGAAGAGGTATAGTTGCGCGTGAGAAATCAATAACATGAGTTAATTGACAGTTTAGTTGTATAACACTTCATTCGTTCTTTATAAATAGTCGATAAAATTGAAGACGATGGCGATTAGCTGTTGTCCGTGTGACATTCACAATTCCATTTATTTTTACCCAACGTAATCGCTTTGAACGTGATCGCCTTCAGTATCAATTTCGATTGCGAGTGAAGTTAGTCTTAGCCCACTGGCTCACTTCATAGTTCAGGTACGAACATATAGCTACAGATGCCGTTAGCCGTTGGCGGCAAGGAATCAATCGAGTACCACCAATACGTCGATCACGTGCTTAAATCGATCCAACGTTACCTATAATAGCTTCCTACTATAGGTACGTATATGACATGAATTCAATATGACATCTAACCTACTTATGCATATTATTTGTTTATTACATTTATTCATGAAATCTTACAGCTTAAAACTCAATATATTTACATAGAAGTTTAAATCAAGGCCAATTACATGATTTCGTCTGTAATTATTATAATAATATAATAGATTGAACAATGAACAGCATGTATATGAACTTCTGTTTGAGGACATCATACTCTATTTCTATTTCGCTCCTAGTCAAGTATTGAAGTGAATTCCTTTAACAATTGAAGGATTTATCACTGCCAAAATTCGGATTTCTATATGAAAATTTTTTTTTCGTGATTGTAGTAGGTACGCAAGGTATTTTTAAGTTTGAAACGAGCGAAACTGTCACGAGGATGATAAAAAATGACAAACATTATTTTTGCATCTAGAAGAAGAGTTCAATTCGAAACATGTGTAACAAAAAACTCAATAGCACCAATGCGACAGCGGTTACGTCGCAGATTATAAAAAAAGTGTATTTTTTACAAAATTATATAAATCTATTTAACGAAAAAAATTTATATGGAAGTCCAAAGCTTGGCAAAAAAGGGGTTTTTTCAACCTATTCGATCAGACTGTGTCTGTGACGGTCTTAATAGCATGTCGTTGTGCACAGCGGCGGCGGTCGGCGATGGAGGACGATGTGACGTTCCTGTTCCAACTGGGCGTGGCGCGGGACGCGGTGTCGGCGCCGGCGCACGCGCTCACGCTCGCACACCTCAAGGAGCTCGCCGTCAAGTTCGTCCACGAGAAGGTAGATATCGAAGTGATTAACTCACTGACCCGTTTAGTAGTAGCGTAGGCGATAAAGGTGTTATCTCGACACTGGCCAAAAGTAATTTTAGTTTGACTATTTTTTTAATAATATTAAATGCGGCCTAATATCGTTGTGGTCAATTTTTCACAGTTGAATTTAACAAAATATTTGCTGAGATTTTTTTTTTCAAATTGCTTAAGATTTATTTCATATAATTTAATTTACATTGACGAATAATCATATTTTTGATCTATACATATCTATATGTGCTCAATTAAAGGCTTTATGAAATAAGATTTCTTTCATATAATTTAATTTACATTAGCGAATAATCATATTTTTGATCTATACATATCTATATGTGCTCAATTAAAGGCTTTATGAAATAAGATTTATTTCATATAATTTAATTTACATTGGCGAATAATCATATTTTTGATCTATACATATCTATATGTGCTCAATTAAAGGCTTTTTTTTTATGAAAAAGCTAAAAAAATTAATGGTGAAGTCGGTTTGGAGACGAAATTTGCCCCCCACCTTAGTTGTGCTATGAATAATTTAAAATGTTATATAAATAATAATAATACTCCAGACAATTACACAGATTGTGTGACCCAAACTAAGCAGTAAGCTTGTACTATGAGTACCACACAACGAATTCTGGGGAAGTTCCCAGTAACACCCAGACTCCAAGCCAATTTAGAAAAGTTTGTTTCCTAAATTGACCTGAACGGGGATCGAACCCGGGACCCTAGCTTGGAAAGCAGATGCTATGCCACTGCGACAACGGACCAGTCTAGTTTAAATGCTTTTTAAGTTTATACTTTGCGTCGCGTAGTTTTCGAAAAAATCGTCTGAAACGACGGACAGAAATAATGTCGCATATATCTTAGAAGAATTACATTTTTCCTTTTGAACACAGTAAATTGTATATCATGTGGTTCTAATTAATTACCATTACAAAATAATTATGTATTTAACACAATCCCATTACATAATAAGTTATAGCAGTAGGTTATCCCGTTAATGTATTTTCCAGATTCCAGACAATGGGCTAAACCGTCTGTCAGACAGAATCCTGCTCTTCCGGCACGACTACTGCTCACCGAACGTGCTGCAGCTGATCAACTCGGCCACAGATGTCACGGACGAGACACTCGTCGAAATAGTCCTCACTAATAATGGTACACACACACTTAAACATGCATATACACACATAGTCACAACTGACCTCTGTATTAAGTAATATCGGGACAGGTTGCGTCTTCAGAATCACTATTTACTTACTCGCTAATCCTGCCGCTAAATAGCAATAACTTGCACTGTTATGTCCCGGTGTGGAGGTTACGATAGCCGGTGAAATTTCTGGTACGATTGTCACAATATTTTAGAAGCAAGGGTTGCGAACGCATTTCCAATCAAAGCAAAGTTAATTGTCCATGGCCACTCATTCCACTTATTATCAGATGAACTATGCGCTTATTTGTCTTCCGAGGAGTTTGAAAAGGCTGTTCCCATATGAAGCGACAGTTATCTTTCGTACCGACTTGAATCGCTAAAAATCCCAGGAACTAAATCTTGACATGATATCGAAGCTTTTATTGATGTTGTCGACTATCCTACAATTGGACAGATCATGATGCTCTTGGTTATTTCGTGAACCACCACCATTTCATGAAATGACCTATTGTCTAAACATCAAGTTGGGCGTATCGACAAATTCGATTGGTTTGATTCGATTCGGTTGGCGATATTCCAACCTGTATGTAAGGATGATCGATATTCTTCGATATTATCGAAACTTCGATGTTGAGCGTCAAAATATCGATGTTATAACAATGATATTAGGTCCCCTAAAACATCGATACATCAACGACAGAAATATCCAAAATCGATGTAATACATTTGTTTGTTGTAAAAGTCACATTGAGCTAATGCAAGCCTTGAAGGTAGAAAATTTATTTCGCGAAAATCTGAAATTTCTAAACGATTTTTAAAATGTCAACTTTTAAATAATTTCAAACTTCGATTAACGAAATCGTTCTTAATTTCTGTTAAATGTCAACAACATCGATGTGTAATACTTATACCTAATGATCAACAGGTGACATAGCACCAGAATATAGTATATGGCATAAAAAGATTTTCATAATAGTGTTACCACACGCATTTAAAAGTCCTTAGTTCTTAAAACGATTAGCAAATCACGTAGAAATTATGACGTCATAAATTACGATTGTGTTCGTACATTCAAAACGGCACTCATGTCTTTTAACTCACGGATGGCTAACGCTTTTCTTTTCTTTCATTTCAGAATTTCCGCTGTATTACACTAATTAACAATTTTATAGAAAAATTTATGTTTGTGTGTTTTGTGTGTGTATTACTAAGATACAAACATTTAACTCACGTATAAAACTGTTTAAAATATATATTATAAAAATATCTAGAGATAATAATATTCAAAAATATTCTTAATTAATATCCATATCAATTTTCCTACAAGATAATTCGAAATTGGTGTTTTTAAATGATAAATAATTGATATAACAGATCGTTAAATTTTTGTAAATATCTGATGATTCATTTAGATGAAGGTCAGACGATCTTTCTGATAAGTGTCTACACTTGATGTCTATTCCACTCATCATTTCGGTAATATAGTGTGCTTGAAAAATGAGCTAAACTTAAGTTTTTATAACGCACAAAAAACTTGAACAGAAATACCTAGACCCCAAGGGGTGAGGTAAGTTACGTGGGCGGTTTTACATACAGAGGTGCGGCAATGTTTAAGACGCGGTACCAGCGTCCAAACTGTACTTTTGAGGGGGTGAAGGCAGGGCGAAGTATTCCCCTCCGCGCGGGGGAATGCGTCTCACCGTGTACAGCGGGTTTGTCATGACAGTGCGGCGTGTTGAAAATAGAATTTATTTAAACTCACATAATATGCCACAGTGTAGTAATTATTATGTAGAATCATACGTGAATTTTCCATAAAGTTAATATACCTAGCGAGAATTTTTAATCCATGCTATAGTATCCATACTATTATCCGTAGGTACTTATGCGAAAATCTGTCTGTCTGTCTGGTGCGTTTTCACTGCTAAACCACCGGTCTAATTTTTATAAAATTTGGCAAGGAGATAGTTTGACACCAATGGACGGACAGGTTATTTTTTTTTTTTAAATCTATGAACCGATTAAGATGAAATTGGATACTGACATAAACTTTTTCCATTAAAAACATAGAAAAAAAATCTACCCCTAAAGAAGTGAAAAGGGGGATGAAACTTTGTAGGGAAAATGCTGAACCGATTATGATGAAATACATCATAATCGGTTTAGCGGTTTACAGAGATACTTAGCGGAAATACAGAGATAGTATGTGCCCAAAAACAAACGTAGGCTACTTTAAAAATGACATGTGGTTTTTTATATATGTGACGTCATCATGAATCCAATATGGCGGATCCGGCATATTAGGAAATAACTTTTTTGTTCAACACCAACAATATGGGTGTCAAATAATTGGAATACGCAGGGGAAAGTTTCTGTATATGTGAAGTAATTCATAAATCCAATACGGAGGATTCCAACCAACACCAACAACACGGATACAAATAAAATGGAATACGCAGGGGAAGGTTTCTGTATATATGACGACATCATAAATCCAATATGGCAAATGTACCGCAATAGAAATTAAGTTTTTTGTTCAACACAATATGAGTATTAATTAAAATTGAATACGCAAAGGAAGGTTTCTGGATGTTAAGTGACGTGCCGTATTTCAACACATACTGTGCACTTGGCGGACATACATTTTTTGAATAAAGAGATAATGGGTGGTAATGAAAAACAAAGTAGGCTACACATTAATTTTCGTACACATACTATCTCTGTACCAAATTTCATCATAATCTATTCAACGGTTTAGGATTTCCCATACAATATTTCATCTCCCTTTTCACTCTCTCAGCCTATGTCCGTCCCTTAGTGTAAAACCAATCTTCATGGCAAATTTCATCAAAATCGGTCTAGCGGTTTAAACATGAAAACGTACCCGACAGACAGACAAATTTTCGCATTTTTAATATCAGTATGGATTATGAACGTATACGTTAGCATTATGCTATACTTCTTTTTTTCTACACTGTGACATTTTTTCTTGCAGTAAAATGTTTTCAAATACATATTGCCAGCAATTATTATTGATAGGATTAAATAATCGATTATAATTGTAGTTTACAATTTTCCATAATTATGTTATATATTGACATAAATTAATACTCTTGGATAATTTCAGTTATTTATTATATACTGTTATATATAGTACTGTTCATTAATTTAATATTTTTGATTCCTCTAATTCAATGATAACTGAATTGTCAATTTCATAAAATTACTCGATTATGTGCGAACTATTTTTCGCGAATAATGTAATCGAGTTTATAAATAGGAGAATATTGCCTTTGGCAATTTTATGTCACAATGTCAAATTTACCGCTATGTATACAATTTTCTCACGAGTTAAACAAAATATTTATGAAATAAAATCGTTCTTTTTGTATTTATTTTCGTTTTATGTAGAAGAAATTTAAATTTTTGAATTTAAAACGAATGTGTTTTACACACGATTATCCTATGAATGCGCCGCACAAACCGACAGCGATCCTACCTCTAACATGGTCCCGACGGGACTGTAATGAGCGAAATTGACACGCCTCGAAGTCGAAATCGTAAAGTTAAGTAATATTTTAAAATTGTAAAATAAGGATTCTGAAATTAACAAATCCAACTTAATACTACTCTTGGAAATGCGATGCCAGTTATTTACATATAATTTTTAACGCATAAATGTCGATAGATTTCATATGAAGCAAACTTCTAAACCATTAAACTAACACAACTTTGTGATGTTTTTTGATGCTATGAAATATAACAAATCACGTAACGAAGCCCATACTTCTCTCGTCGACATCCTCGTAATTAACATATATTTTTTTTAGAGATCAAACTTTAATATTTCATTACAAACAATGCATTTAAAATCTCGCAATGTCGAAGCCACCTCGCCTTAATCGTCTTGGATACGTTAGAAGCGCTACGGTATCTCCGACAGAACTTATCGGAGTTCCTTTCGCGCTATACCGAAGCACTTCTCGGGCTCTTACATAAATAAAAGCTTGTGAAATATTGCGTGCTGTCTCTTTTTTTTTTCTTTATGGCGCGGCGCACTGTTTAGCGCATTTGCCAATGTCAGGTATTAATAAGTAGAATCCAGTAGAATCATAAGTACACCACTTTTTTCTTATTGTAAAACTCCTCCAGTAAAGTGATAGTAGGCTTTACTGGAGTTATAAAGGTCTTTTGGAAGAGCGCGAATACTTCAGCTACACTCCATCTACTCCATTCTTTTCACTTATACAGAACTTTAAAACACATTATACTATCACTTTTGTACTTTAAAACTCCCAAAAATTAAAAAAAATAGAAAATCTAAACAAAATGTCAACCTCACTTCTCCTGTTCCCGCCAAAAAGTGAATGCTGTCTCTTGTGTGGTTCTGTACTTGTTCTGTAATTCGTGTGTGACGGTCTGGTGCGACTCCTCGACTCCTCGACTCCTCAGCCCTGGTGTGCGGCGACTCCGCGTCCGAGTACGCCGCGCCCGCGCCGCGGCCGCACACGCTCGCCGTGCACTCATACAAGGCACCCACCTTCTGCGACTTCTGCGGAGAGATGCTCTTCGGCCTGGTCCGACAGGGGCTCAAGTGCGAAGGTGAGTTCACTTCGTAGGTTCCTGGCGCATAACATGACACCTGCACCCGGTGACGTAATTGCCTCGCCGTTGTACGGTGCACAAATAAATACATAATTCAAATTTTTACACAATATTAGTGCAACTTCATAGACTTATAACTCCAGACGCAGTGTCCGAGCAACAGTATTGAAGTAAGTCAGATCAGCTGACTCATCTGTACATACAGCACACATTTATTATCAGATAAGCTGATCGGCTGCGATGTCGTTAGAAAACAGCACTCGCACATGTACATTTTAATGTGAAACATCTTATGCGGTAGGTAATAATTGTGCCGGTCAGACCGGCATGATTATCACCTAACTTGCAGTCAGCATGTGACTGCAAAATATCGCGTGATATCTGCTGTCAAAACAAGATTTGTATATTGGCGCTATATCTACCGCGAAAAGTGCATTTTACGGTCATGGCACAATAGATACGCAATCGTCACATATGATATCAATTTTTTATTGCAATTAGTTATCGATTGCGCAATGATCGCGTGGCTGTCGCTATCTACAAATTTTTAAGCAATAACCCCGCGGCTGTTGGCATGGCGACGTGGCGCCGCGACGCCACGCCCTGTAATGAGCTCATATACCTATAGCGTATGCTGTGAGGTTATTCGGAACACTGCCTGTGTTTTTTAGATAAAAAAATAATTTTTTTCTTAAAAAAATCTGAATATTTTGTTTTTTTTTTATTATGGCATATTTATTACCTGTAATAAACCATCCTTTCAAGCACATTTTATATACAAAATAGTTTCTGTTTTTTTAGGTTCAAAATTAGGTTCAAAATTAACTTTTGGCGTAGAGACGCTACGCGCTTATACTGAGCTAGTATATGTATATGTATAGCATATGCAGTGTTGTTATTATTTGATTTTATACGCCTCATTTCGTAGTACAGGACAGACTGTCTGGAGTTATAAAGTCCAGTGTAACACAATGATGTGTCGTTAATCAATGTCACAGACCAGGAAACCATAACCGACGCATAAAATTTATTACATATTAGGAGTCGTTATATTATTATATTACAGATGCTTTGGTAACTGTTGTAAGTATGCACGTTCTCTTATTTGTGAAATACGGTTACAGAACGTATTGTCTTACATAAGATGACCGTGTGATGAGTTCCTAGAATCTTTATCAAAAACCACTGATCGACACGTGTTTCACCTTTTAATGAAACATCTTCAGGATATTCCAGAGATCAGATTCGGTCAGCTAACCAGCACCGAATCCGTGTCCCATTCTTGTATTTGTGTGTAGGATTCGGTGCTGGTTAGTTGATTGAGTCTGTTCTCTGGAATATCCTGAGGTTGCTTCGTTGAGAGGCGAAACACGTCGTTTGACCGTTTTTAGAGTTTGAGCGGAAAATAGCTAAAGATTTTAGGAATTCATCATATGAAAGGGATTTGCACAAAATGACACCTGAATCTATGCAATAAGATGACCGAGCGAAATTGAAAATACGAGTCGAAAGCAATGACGTTTCTAACGATACAATACCACAGATTTACCAGTAATAGATATCACATTTCACAGGACACGAATTGTTAGACTGCAAGAAATATATGGCGTAAGCCTGTAACAGAAAGGGATGGTAATACAGATATTTCATCTCTATTGGTATGCTCAATGTTTTAAGACTGTTACATTCGACGGATCTATGAACAAAACAAATCTTTGTTCATTACTACTTTTAAGGTTTTTCATTATTATTGGACTTTAGAAGTGAACAATTAATATATATGTACAATTTTGTGAACATATGTAAAATAAATCGATCTTTTGATCTTTTGTGATCTCCGTAGAATGCAGTATTTTGATTGAATTTGATTGTTTGTTTGTAATGGATAAACTCAAAAGCTACTCAACCGACTTCAAAAATTCGTTCACCTATAGAAAGCTACATTATCAGCGAGTAACATGGGCTGTATTTTATTTTCAAAAAAACATGTACCCGTGTGAAGCCGGGGCGGGTCGCTAATGTACGATGTGATCACAGGCTGCGGTCTGAACTACCACAAGCGGTGCGCCGTGAAGGTGCCGTCCAACTGCGCGGCGCCGGCGGGCGCGGGCCCGGCGGGGGCGGCGGGGGCGGCGGGGGCCGCGGGCGGCGGGCCGCGGCGCTCGTCCGCCTCCCCGCGGAGCCCCTCGCGCGCCTCCTCCGCCAGCCACACCTCGCACGCCTCGCACGACGACAGCCTGGTAAGGAGGCTCGCGGACCTCGTCAACCTCGACCTCGGCCACTGACACGCGCGCACACACATGCACATGCACACTCGCATACACACACGCCCACTCGCGCACGCGCAGCACAAGCACACACGCACGCACACACACACACACACGCATACATACACACACACGCGTATGCACACTCCATACAAACACGCGCGAACACACACCCACTCGCGCACGCACAACACACGCGCACGCACACACACACACGCCCACTCGCGCGCGCACACGCACACACATACACGCATACATACACATACGCGCGAGTGACACTGACGATCATACCTGTGATGAATGTCACGATGGAGTTCCAATATTTGAAACAAGTCTGTTCGGGATGTACATCCAGATCTACATATCTTTTTTACCTTTTTTAACAAGAAGTCTTCAAAATTTCTCCGACACCTGAAGGTGAGACTAAGTTATTCATTCGGTGCATTTACCTACCAATATCTACTCTTGCAGTAATCATCCTCTGACTTGGTTAAAAACTCCGGATCTCTTATGAAAACGACTAAAAACCCCTCTTGCGCTTTGCCGAAGTACATACATCTCGAGGAAGGACAAAGCACACGTACACAAAGTCACACGCACATCCAAACGCATAAACACAAACATAAGCCGCACACACACACTCACTCTTCATATAGGATGCAGTTTTTGGAATGAAACCAAAGATGAGTCACACTTTTTTCTACCACCTTCTAGCATTTTTTCCATCACATATCCCCTAACAATATCGAATCCTCAATGCTCAACTTTCGTTCAACCGACTCATCTTTCTTTCCTTTTCGCACTTACATCTCGCAAATTAAAATTTATTCATAGAGCACACTACAATAATCATATAATAAATACACATATAAACACATTTTGAGTTTCTTCATGGCATGGCGCACAGATTAGCGCATTTGCCAATGTCATGTATTGTAATAGTATAAGGGAATCGTTATCGTAAAACTCCTCCAGTAAAGTGGTAGTAGACTTTACTGAAGTTTTACAGAAGTTCTGGGAAGAGCGCGAGAATTTCAGCTACAGATGTTTATGTAGACCTTCTCCATTCTTTTCACTTATACAGAACTTTAAAACACAATATACTATCACTTTTGTACTTTAAAATTCCCAAAAATGTAAAAAATAGTAAACCTAAATACAATGACAACCTCTCTTCTCCCGTTCCCGCCAAAAAGTCATATAAACACATTATTATATATACTGTATACACCTAATGCATGTGTGTGTTGGAAATATACACAGGCTTAGTGGTCTGTGTATTCAAACAACACAGTAACAATGTATAACAAATGTGTATAATCACACCATTCATATTTGTATCTGAAGGGCTTTTTTTGTGGGGGCACGCAGTATCCCTAAAGGAAATTTCGAAAATATCGAAAAATTGCCATAAAAACTGAAAAAAATGAAAGAATTTGAAAAAAAAATGAAAAACTTGAAAAAACATCAATTTTGGTAAACTTTACAAAAAATTTTGGACTTTTTTTTAATACGTTTAATAATCACGTTTTATTTCCAAAGATATTATCTTTTTAAACAATAAAAAAAAATTACTTCGGATTTTTTCCTCAAAACCCAGTGCCAAAGGGTGGAGAGGGAGTACAAAAATTATGGACTTACAACTTTCGAGAATTAGCGTGCCCCCAAAAAAGAAGTGACAAAAAAGGCCTGTGTATGTGTATGCGTCTGTGTCAAATGTATCATAAAGTAACTAGTATTATAAAGAATCTCATATACACTTTTTGAAACATTTACAAATATATTTTTAGAAATAAAAAAATTATACATGTTATTATTAAGACTGTGTCATAGACAAGATAAACATTCCATTGTTATTTAAAATAATAATTTAATGTGACAATGCATGGACGTACCCAAGGAGCGCGATGAGGGGCTTATTGTCCTTTAAAATTTTGTCTCTATTGTCTCCTTTAGTTTTGTCTATGGTATTTATAATAATATAATAACTTTATATTTTTTTTTATATATACTCTAGACATAATACATACATATAGAAACATAACGCCCGCTATATATATGTATGTATGAAGAAACATTACATTAATCATTATTTGTTATCATACCTAGACTATCATATCTAGACTAAAGTGTACGAGGAGAATGATGAGATTTGAGGAGGCGATAGAAGTATGTAAGAACCGCGATGTTTGGCGCCCCATATATCTGACTTTGCCAGACTGAAGTCCCATTCATTTGTTTACGACAATAATGACATAACTCAAAAATAGTGACTTAACAGGAGAGCAATTTGATTTGCAACAATGTTTTGACATTAAATAATATATTTCAGATAATATCATATTTTCAATAGCAACTATATCAGTAAATTATGTGAACTAGCTACCTTAATACAATAACGCTTAAGAGTATTTCTAAGAAGCCAAACGGGCAGATATTTTTTATATTGTCTCCAATATGTTGTGACATTATTGCATTGCACACACCACCATTTTTCTATTTTATTAGAGGGAAAAGGGGAGATGCGATCAAAAGTAAATTGCTTCAGTTTTCTGTGGTTAATTGGTTTCTAAACGTTATTATTCTATTTTTAAATCAGTAAGAACATATTAAAGAAAAATGCGACAATAGCAACAAATATCTGTTGAACCAATTTTTTGTTGGAGTTTTTATTACATTGTAATTAACTGTATAATCTTAAGAATTCAATATTTTGAGACGTCATTTTAGTGGCAAATGAGCGATGTAGTTCTATCAATCCATCCCCCCCCCCCCACTTATTGAAATTTGGTTTGGGTACGCTCCTGACATGTTAATTTTAGTATTGTTTTCTATATTTGAAAGACAAGTATTACTTTAAGATGTATTTTTTTAACTTTATTGACATTATTGTTTCTTTGATTTTTATTCCATCCATTGATACTGAAAGTACTAGATTTATTTTTTATTTTATTTTGTAATTTAGATTATTTTGAACACTGTATTAATAAGATACCTAATAATAAAATACGGGTGGTGGGTAACATTGGAATTATAAGCAATTGTAATATTTTTAACAATAAATATTAAAAGTTTCATTTTTGAGTTTTATTTCAAATACCCATGGTACCCATCATCCGATATCGTGTTGTACAAAACAAAGATACTCTTGTGTCAAAATTAATCAAAGTTGTAGACTTTATATCTATGATTTAAGGGCTATTTTACATTAACAAAGCTTGGTCAATACAGTGATTCTATTTAAAAAAAAAAAATTTTGGTGGAATGTCTCCTATATTTCCTTTGAAAGGTAGAAAATCATTGGTGTCTGTATCCAAAATAGGCCTTTGGGCCAGTGCAGACGAGAGATATTTAGATCAGCTGTGACAGACAATAAAAAATTAACGAAAATATGAATTTCGTTCTTGCTATTTTGCTATGGATCTCTAGAAGTATTCAAGACAATACAATTTAGACGGCCTTATCGTTAGAGCAATTTGTTCCAAACAATCTTTGAGTAAAAGTTAAAAAGATAATGATTTGAAAAGATGCTTGAAAGAAATTGTTACAAATTCAAAATTGAAACCAGAAGTATCAAATAAAGACATTTAAACAGACACACGCAAGCTTTTACACAAATCAAACGAGAACGAAAAGTTTAGTTTAGACATGGTTTCTTACCATGACAGGATATTTTGTGTGTACTAAAACGCAAATAAAGTAATAAATTAATGTTCATTAAGAGTTATTTCTATTTACTGAGAGCTTATTCTGGCTGACCGTGTTCTATATAGTATGAAATCAAATATTTATTTGTTAATGTATAATTGATTTCACACAACATTACAATAGAATTGTAGCGTACGCTAATGCTCGCCACATACGATCAATTATCTTTGATCAAGCCCGTCCAATCACATGAAGCGTTTTTGGCATGACGCCCCTACAATGCCACACACGATCAACTTGATGCAACCTCCGCTTCATACAAATTGGACGGGCTTGATCAAGTGTAGTTTATCGTGTGTGGCGGGCATAAGATATCCAGTGTTGTGGTTAACTAGGTTCCTCATGAGTTCACACACAATTAAATATGCTAGCACGAGTGTCTACACATATAATCTACATCAGAACCATTAATCTCGCGTGAGTTTAAGATTTAATATGCAGATAAAACAATCGGTAAGTTATATTATAAAGCTCTAATCAAATAATAGTTAAAAGGAGATTCTGTGGAAAACTAGGCAATAAAACTATGACGCCGGTGATCTCTTAAATACGTGTGATTCGCGCCACTTATAATTCAAACGTAACCGATAAGATGGCTGCCCACTCACACTAAAGTGATCATTACACACTCATGTAAGCATCGTGCAAAATGAATGACAATTATATGATAGTTCGCTAAATATTCGTCACTGAACCATCTATCACTGCATTACACGTTAATTCAAAGCGTTACACTGTACTTTAATGATTTAACTGAGCGTGTAACGGAGCCTAACGAAAGGCCAGTGTCACCATTCTCGTCATGCTAAACTGCTTTTAAGTTTAAATAGATGGCAGGAATATCGTCTCGACAAATAGATAAAAATAAAATGAAATTAATAAAAAAACAGTATGCACAGTATCTCTTATTACTTTGTGGCAATAGTATAATACAATAATTATATAGGACTTGCCCTATTATAGACGTTATCTCTCCAAACTTTAAACTTTTTATTTATTTATAATTGTAATGAATCGTAAATTAAATATACAAGGTTATTTCTAAAGGATGGATAAATACGGAAGGGTATAAAAGTACCCATGATAGCGGAACACTTGCATTCTACAACTTCGCCCAAAGTCAATAAATATAGTTCTAGTGCAAAACCTCAAAGTTTAAACAAAAGTGAAGGTGAGGCAACCCTAATAGGCGTTTTCCCGTCGCTAGCAAACATTTGGAATATAGGGCATATTAATGCTTTTTTTTTGTATGGAAAAGAAAATAAAAATATCCCGATATTATTACATCTGCAATATAACAGTCAACACTGACACGATAGGACCCCGGTGGATTTATAACCCCTTTCACAATAAGCTGGTATAGGTATAAATGAAATTGGACAAAATATCTACACAGCAAAATCCGCTACCAAACACCCATAAGGTACAGCGTGTACAACGTCATCTAATATACCCACAATTTGTTTTATACGTACTTACAATCTTCACGCTGTATCCCTAACGGGGTAAACTGAGTAGAGGCATTAAGCATCATGATCCTTACATCATTCACTTCATCAAACTCATCACTCTCAAGACACTTTCGCAGAGGTATTTGTTTTAAATGTCCAAAAATGTTCAAATAACCGTAGGAATGAACGTAGCCTAACATAACCTGTAAATGCAGGTGGGCAGCAGTGGAAAGCGCAGCCGGTCACCGTCCAGGGTGGGAGTGGTGGGAGTGGGCTCCGGCTGGCCGGTGCTGGGCAGCTCGTCGCTGGGCATTCCGCACACGTTCGAGGTGCACTCGTACACGCGGCCCACGGTGTGTCGCCACTGCAAGAAGCTGCTGCGGGGGCTGTTCAAGCAGGGCTGGCAGTGCCGCGACTGCCACTACAATGCGCACCGCAAGTGCCTGCCCTACGTGCCCAAGGACTGCGGCGCGGAGGTCAAGGACTCGCACGGTAACTCGCTCCACGAAACCTTGTCTTAGCTACGATTTAATTATATAGTCAGTTAGATACTTATAGCAATGGAACACTCCAAACTTTACTTAAATTATCGATTTATAATTAATTACTTTGTATTCGAACACTTCGGGCTGCAGTTGTGAAGGTAAAAGGCAACAGAGAGACGTAGAGCGCTCCAGTTTTGACTGATATAATCTCGAGCGGTAGTGGGGAACAAGCCTTCAATCGTTCTTGTCTATGACGTCATGAACAGCGTCGCGCTCTTCTAGAGGGCGCCAGTGTTCCCCTTTATGTTTATTCGTCGGTGTTGCTAACACTTGATTGATTGGCGAGCAGTAGACAGTGCCAAAGTATACATATGTACAGAGATGTGCAAAATATTTTATTAAAAGTATATAAATGCAAATGCATAGCTATTTTTTTATTTCAAATACAAAAATAGAAAATGGGTATTTTCAAAATACTTTCTTCAAATAAAATACTTATTTCACTGATTTTAACGCTAGTTTCGTTCGAAGAGTTCATCTCTCATGTTCCGTCTATGTGGCCTCAATCATTCCACCGTACAAAAATAGACCTGGAGGTGTTTCCAGGTTTATTGTAGTATTGACATTATTGACATTGGCACAGAAACAGTTTTACTTGCAATATTGGCATTATTGTTGGCAACATTTAGGACGGGAGCGTTCTTAAGTGAAGTAATTATGAATTTAAGAATGAAAACTACGAAATATGAATAAAAAAAATTAACAAAACCATTTTACATTTTACAAATACTAAATATTTATGTAGATTATTTCAAATAAAATACAAAATGCATTTTGAAAAAAAGTATTTCAAAATCAAAATAAAAATAGATATTTTGTATTTGCATTTTAAATAGTTGCATTCAAATAAATCACATCTCTGCATATGTAAGTGTAGTTTTACGCCAACTGCAAGAGTGATTATAATGAAAATTATTGTTTCGGAGTCTTAAAACACAATATACATAGAAAAAAATTGAACTATAACTGAGCTAGGCAGTTCTATTTGCTGTTACTCCAATCCTTACAACATGTGACTTTTAATATACGTAACGAGAATTTTGTATATTAGGCGAATACCAGGACAGCAGCACGGGCAGCGAGATGTCGGAGAGCGTGCGGCCCGATGATGAATCGGACGACGGAGCCAACGATCGCGACCTTGACTTAGACTTTGCTGAACAGGTACGTATGCCGTTACATGCAAACATACCACATAAAATGATACGTATTAAAAAATCCTTAATTAAGTTATAATTGTGCATTCTGCATTTAAAAAAACTTTAAGGTTACATCGCGATTTTTTGCGCAAGATAGATAAAAGCGGCGAGTTGAGTGGTGCTTTGTCGCCTCGTTCAAAATTGATGACGTCGTCAGAGTCAAAGTATAATCAATTTATTAAAGTAAACCCAATAGCAAAGCGTTTTTGAACGTCAAATCTACCTTCGGTTTGAATAGAAAACTTGCACACTGAGAAGGACCGACAAGAAACTCAGTCAGATATCATTTTTCTAACATCATCTACAATAGATTTATAAAAATACAATAGAAAGCCAGTAAACGCATTTCCAAACTATTGTTGTTTTCGATGAAATCGCTTATATTTGCGTTTTTCTGATCAATATACGTTTTATAACAAATCTGAATGTATCTTCTCTTAATACATCAAAACGATGATACAGCAAAACCGCTTTGACCTTTCTTCTTGTTCAAGCCATTTAGCATGACTCTTTTGTGACTGACATTACTTACTATAGTCCAACTTTTAATTGGATAGAGAGATTTGACGTTTCGAGGGTAACCGGTTTTTGCGATTTTTTGAATAGTGATGTCCCCTTATGTCGACTTTATAGCTATTAATCTGTAGCGGTTGCCCAGCGACGGTATCTTCATGAAATCTCTTCTTTGGATTAATCCTCTCATGAAAGTGATAACGTTGAAAACGTATGAATATTTGTAGCAATAAAAAAAGTTGGTAAAATAGAAAAAAAAAAATTAAAAAAAATGTGATGTTTATTTATTCGAGTTTGTTGAATTATGTAGTGTACATTTATATTTATAAGTTTATGGTTCATTAGTTTTCTATACGACATACAGTTTTTATATGTCATCTGTGTCTCTCCTGCATTAAAAAATGTGTAACTTATATTGCTAAGCTATTTGATTATAATATAGTTTAGAATAGAATTTAACGGTGCTTAAATGTGATTTTTAAATACAAATATTAATAGAGTTATTTAGTATATTATGAAATAGCGACGCTAAAGGGCTATATCAGCACCAAATTAAATGAATTCAAGGTTAGACTAATCGATCGATTTAGTTGAATCGATATCGACTTAGTTTTATCACTACACTACAACACTACTTTAGCTGGCCGCGTTATTTAGAACTTTGACATATCCAAACATCAAATCACTACCGAGTTAAAAGTTACCTTGTAGTGATTGAGACACTACTATACTATGAAATTCATCAATGTTAGTTAAGAGTTTATCATTGCTAGTTAAGAATTGATCATTGTTATTTAAGAGTTTGATCAATGATCCAATGATCACTAGCACATGTACTATCAATCCAGTTAAGAGTTGATCATTGCTAGTTAAGAATTAACCATTACTAGTCAAGAGTCGATAATTGCTAGTCAAGAGGAGTCAAATAAATGTATGGCAGGTGCAGCTGCGGCGGCGCCGAGATGAGGAGTCGGACGAGCCCCAGCGGGACACCCTGCCCGAGCGGTCGGCCAGCCGGCCCAGCAGGTGCGGCAACACACACACACACGCGCACGCACTCACGCACACACACATACACACACACACACATACACACACACACACACACGCGCGCGCGCGCGCACCCACACCCCACTGGCCTGCCCCTCCCGCCCTACTACCCTACTGCCTCACTGTAGGTATGTTCATCTAGAAAATACATCGATGTTAAAATCGAAAATGTGGAACTTATTAATCGACTTATGTTTTCCCTCTTAACAAACATAGGATATTCTATAGATCAGACTCGATCAGTTGGCCAGCACCGAATATTCACCGGACTTGGTTGTGGTCAACTGGCTGAGTGTGATCTCTGGAGTCTTTGGAAATACATATCGATTAAGTTTGAGATTTTGGGCGGAAGGTAATTAAAAATTTATAAGAATTCATCGTATCAAATGGATTTTCGCAGAGTAATACCAGAAATTCTGTAATCTCAGAACAATAAAATTTGAATCCATACTAGTATAAATCCGAAAGTTTGTCTGTTACATTTTCACGGCTAAACCACCAGAGCGCTTATGATAATATTTGGCATGAAGATAGTTTGATGCCAGACGATGGATATAGGCTACTTTTTTTAAAATCTACTCTTAAAAGTATAAAAAGGGAATGAAATTTGAAGGTAGATTGTTATAAAATTTGATACAGGGATAGGTTTTTTTATCAAAAAGACGTAGATTATTTTTTATGAAAAATTTACATATGTGAAAAGAGAAATCTAACCCGGGAGAGTCACGAAAAAATGTTCAACGTGGACAAAATCGAGGGTACAGCTAGTTCGATGTAAGTCGAGAGCGTGGGTGACAAACGGGCGTGTCCCGAGCTGTCCCACGCGGTCCCTACGGCCCGCCCGACCCACTGGCCCGCTGCGGCGGCGGGGCGGCGGGACGGTGGGACGGTGGGACGGGCGGGCCGACAGCCGACGGACACGCCACAGCTCATCGTCGTCGCCCAGCGCCAACATCCCGCTCATGCGCATCGTGCAGTCCGTGAAGCACACCAAGCGGCGCGACGGCCAGTGGCTCAAGGAGGGCTGGCTCGTGCACTTCACCAACAAGGACAAGACGGTACGTGTACGTGTACGTGTACGTCGCACCACCGCCCTTTGGGTCTAACACTTCACTTCTATATACACTGACCTACGAAAATACACGCGCTCTACTCACCAAATTCTGATGAATTGAGGTAAACGCGCCTCTACACACCAAATTATAATGAACTGAGATAGATACGCCTCTACACACCAAATTATAATAAACTGAGATAGATACACCTCTACACACCAAATTATAATGAACTGAGATAGATACGCCTCTACACACCAAATTATAATAAACTGAGATAGATACGCCTCTACACACCAAATTATAATGAACTGAGATAGATACGCCTCTACACACCAAATTATAATAAACTGAGATAGATACACCTCTACACACCAAATTATAATGAACTAAGATAGATACGCCTCTACACACCAAATTATAATAAATTGAGGTAGACACGCCTCGACGCATCAAATTATAATAAACTAAGGTAGACACGCTTTTACGCACTAAATTATAATAAACTGAAATAGACACGCCTCTACGCGCCAAATTATAATGAACTGAGATAGATACGCCTCTACACACCAAATTATAATAAACTGAGATAGATACACCTCTAAACACCAAATTATAATGAACTGAGATAGATACGCCTCTACACACCAAATTATAATAAACTGAGATAGATACACCTCTACACACCAAATTATAATGAACTGAGATAGATACGCCTCAACGCACCAAATTATAATAAACTAAGGTAGACACGCTTTTACGCACTAAATTATAATAAACTGAAATAGACACGCCTCTACACGCCAAATTATAATAAACTGAAATAGACACGCCTCTACGCACCAAATTATAATAAACTGAGGTAGACACGCCTCTACGCACCAAATTATAATAAACTGAAATAGACACGCCTCTACACACCAAATTATAATAAACTGAGGTAGACACGCCTCTACACACCAAATTATAATGAACTGAGGTAGACACGCCTCTACACACCAAATTATAATAAACTGAGGTAGACACGCCTCTACGCACCTAATTCTGAAGCATTAAAAGTGAATTAGCACTAATGCAAAACGCACGTCACACGGTCTTACAAACTATTGCTTAAAATAAGAAAAAGGTTAAGCTACTGTCTCTTTTACTCTTGTTGTCTTCATATATATTGTTTTCTAGTTACATTTACGTTAGTTTTTTTTTGTGTATGTAATATTGTCGATGTTTTAACTCAAGGATTTCTTGAAAATGTTCGTTTCTTAAAGTAGAGCGATTCTACCTCAATTTATGTAGAATTATTTGCTTTGGATAACACAATTACAGATTCGGAAAGACCCCACACTAGAGAAGGGTAGGTCCGGTATTTTTAAGAATGTGTGTACATGTAAAAGGCGATCTGATTGGCAACAACTCCTGAACCGATCGTACGGAATGTGCAAACCTGGAACGCATTCGTGGATAGGTAACACGAGTTATACTGTTCCTGGTACTTTTGTTATCCCAGTAACTCTTATTAGCCTGTGATTCCAAAGAATACGTATCTGATTCTCTCTTGGATGTACATCTAACAGTACCATTAGGTATACGAGTCTGTAGACATATTCAATTGGACCTACCCATGTTTACCCCACACAAAATACATCATGTGTAGCTCTTCCCTATTTTATCGTCGCTACTAAAACTGAAAGGCTTTTAAAACCTGTATTCTATTCCTTATTTCCTTATAAAGGTTGGTCACGTTATAAAATTTACAAATTTTCTTGTGTATAAATATCTACCACAAACTTTCAGATGACACATGTATGATTCAAACAAGTAGCACCCAACAGTCTTCATTTCGATCAAACTTTGTGTTTCAACCATATTGCATTTAGAGATTATGTATCGTAATGGTATTGTCGGTAGATCAAACGGCACTATTGGCGGCTAGACAGCAAATCCATAACACTATTCACATCGGAGCAGGGCAGCAAGTACTACAAAGAGTTGCCACTCAACGAGATCCTCGCTATCGATACGGCGCGACAACCGCAATCGGGTACGTCACTATTTAACCTCTTTACTTGCAGGTGCAGTTAGGGTTGTCAATTAATACATAAGTACTCGGGCGATCGAGCTTTCCTAAACATCTTTTATGTTTGCCAAGAGATGACACTTACCTAGATAAACTTGCAAAGTAAAACATTGTTTAAATACAAAATTTCATTGAAATAGTTATTCGTTTTCGAGAAACCAATTATATACCTATACTAGCGGACCCGACAGATTTTGTACTGTCCAAAATAAAAATAAAATTTTCTAGAACCCGATTGCTTCGCCACCTACCAGTATTAATATCCAGAAACCCACTTAAATACACACGAACCCGATAGAAATTCCTAGAACTCGGTTGCCGCGCTACTTATCGGGTCCAATTGTGAAATTAAACCATCCAGGGACCTTCTCAAACGTACACAAAGTTTTATCGAAATCGGTCCACCTCTTTAGGAGTTCAGTGATAAACACACGTACAAAAGAATAACCCGATTGCAGCTCCATCTACCGGGTCCAACTATAAATATAAACCTTCTAGGGACCTTTTCAAACGCACACAAAATTTCATCAAAATCAGTTTCATCAATGAATTCAGTGACAAAGACATGTATAAAAGAAGTATATAAAGATGTGTATGTGTATATATTTTTTTTCTTAAAAATTGTTAAGATATCTGTCGTAACGTTCTCGGAAAACTTGTTGCAGACACAATTGCTTAGATAAAATGTTTAGTCCGGGTGCGATAAGTACCCTTCGTAGGAGGTTCCTATTTGTGTTACAAATAGGTGGATATTATAACAATTTCAGCTTTTTTATAAGATAATGTCAGTGGTGTACGTTGTACAAAAATTAATGAAAAGCCCAAAAACAACTATATATTTCGCTACAGGTGTCACTTGGACTAGGGTTTCTATGTGAAAACTATTTGTTGTTCTAGGATGTGGACTCGGATGGAAACGTAGGATGAGGAGATATAATTAAAAGACGTGCCTTAGCTAACTCGTGAATTTCTCAATTGACTTATTTTTTGACATTCAAAAATACCATGTTATTATGAAAGTAGCAACACTTTCAAAAAAACAGTGTTGCCATTTGTTAACGATTATGATTAGAACGATTAATCGAGAATATTGATAATAGCTAACATATGGTTCTTACAATTTTAATCTTGAAATATTTGTATACACTGTGCATCATGTTACCTATTTTGTGCTTAAACTCCAAAAACCGCCAATCGACACGTGTTTCGCCTCTCAACGAAGCATCCTCAGAATATACCAGAGATTTGGGGGCCGTCAGCTAACCAGCACCGAAATTCGGTACTTTTGTTTTTGGAGTTTGAGCGTAAAATAGCTAAAGATTTTAGGAGTTCGTCACATGAAATGGATTTCCCCAAAATAACACCTACCGCCAAATATGTCTATACAATACTGTGCATCATGCTTAACAAGATTGTGTGAGCAGACGTGATGCACTGCTTCGAGCTGCGCACGGCCAACGTGGACTACTTGGTGGGGGTAGAGGGCGCGGGCGCGGGCGGGGGCGGGGGCGGGGGCGGGGCGGGGCTGCCCGGCGGCGGGGCGTGCGGGGGCGGGGGCGGGGGCGGCGTGCCCCCGCCCGAGTCGGGCGTGGGCGCGCACGTGGCCCGCTCGTGGGAGACCGCCATACGACAGGCGCTCATGCCGGTCACGCACCACTCCGGTACGTACCACTCTACAGTACTTCACCGGCCGGCGACGCACGACATTTGTATCAAGAGTCCGCCTAAATTGCAGACAGCCAAATATCGCGCGATATCTGTCAAAATGAGACTAATGTAATTTGTAGTTGAGCTAAATCTACTGCGGAAAATGTTTTACAATCATGGTGCAATAGACACGCAATCGTCATACATTATACCAATTTTTTAATACAATTAGTCACCGGTAGCACAGTGATCGCGTGGCTGTCGCTGTCTGCAAATTTTTAAGTACCACTGTGCAATAGCTCACCGGCCGGCGATACTTATACGACATTTATATTAAAAGTCCGCCTATGCAAACTTTGGTGTGTTTGATTCCCTACATCTCAATATTTAAAAAGACTGACAGTAAAATATGTGGATACATACAACTTCAACTCTTTATCTCAAAATGATTAAACATGGAAACATGATTGGAGAAAAAAATCGCAATTAAAATAATTACAGAAAAAATCCTGTTTTGTACAAAGATCCAGTTCCATCTCTGAAATTCTATAGAATTTTAAAATTAACATAACATAACATAACATAACTTCACGCTGTATCCCCAACGGGGTAGTCAGAGAGGACGGAGCGCCAGGAGTCGCGGTCCTTACACACCTCTTTCGCTTCCTCAAATCTCATCATTCTCCTCACACATTTTCGCCTAGGTATGCGAGTGCTTTTGACATTTCCGTCTGCTAACACTCTGGCTATTTGATCTTCATAAGTCAGCCTTGGTCTTCCTTGGCTTTTTTTACCACTCACTTTCGCTCTGTATATTTTCTTCGTCAGTCTTTCATCACTCATTCTTTCCATGTGCCCGAACCATCTAAGCATTCCTTTCTTCATTTTTACAATAACACTGTTGTGCAACCCTGTCATACTGCGTATCTCATCATTGCTTATCCTGTCCGCAAGCGTGACACCGCACATATTTCTGAGAGACCGCATCTCCACAGCATTTATCATACTTTCACTCGATTTCGGGCATATCCAGGCCTCACTGCCGTACAACAAAGTTGGCACCAACACCGCATTGTGGATGGCCATTTTAGCAGTGTTAGATATATTCACACTACCCACTAATGCGGACAGAGCACCGTTCACTTTATTGCCAGCTGCTACCCGTCTCTCCACATCCAACTCACATCTTCCATCCCTCGAAAACGCACTCCCCAGGTACACAATTTCATTCACCTGTTCTAGACATTTTCCATTTACACTAATCACACATTTCGTTTGTTCCGCTTCTCTTTCAAACACCAGAACCTTAGTTTTGTTCACATTCATTTTCAATCCTTTTACTTCACAATCTTCTTTCATGCACGTGACTAGTGTCTGCAACTCTGCTTCTGATGGTGCTATTAGCACAGCATCGTCAGCGTACAATAGGCAGTTTACCACTGTGTCACCACATCCCATACCACTCATATTACCTTTCAATCTCTGGAGGCAACTGTCCAAATACAGCACGAATAGCCAGGCAGACATCACGCAGCCCTGTCTGACATTTAAAATTTTAAAAATTTTAAAATTATTTTTACTGAAATTGATAAGTAATTATAAAATCTCAAATCCCTAAAACCAGTTTTTTAATTGATAATGCACTAAATCAGACCAAATAGATACCTTAATTATTAGAATAATCCCGAATGGATTTTGAAGTGAAATATTTATGGAAGCCAACATTTAAAAAAAAATGCTTTTTCCACTTTTATTATAGAATCTCTTAAATGAAACTTCGAGTTTGGATCAAATAATGTTTTTGTCTTCAAAAATTCTTATCGACCAAGTTACAAAAACGATTTCCCGAAGTGTCATTTCAAAAAGTTGGCAATCTAGTGTCGTAAAATCCTTTATTCCTGTTTATAACACATATTATTAAATCAGGGACACAAAGACTGCGCATTAAAAACTTTGAGAAAGGTATCATACATTTCTATTTTAGGTTAGTTACTTAAAATAGAAACAATTTTGTAACGTAACCACAATTTTATCGGTCTGTGTAATGATTCTTGCGTTTTATACTCGCTTCGTATTACTTCATTCACAAGAATTATGAAGCACATGTAATGGCTCAATTAGTGTGCTTCGACATTTTTAGAGGTCTGCAGCTAAAATGACAAAAAAGAACTCATGTCATTTCGTTGTGTTGGCCTGTCTGTCTGCGACACGCTCTCGGCTGGTATATTCGTCGTGTCTATTGTCCGTTGCCGTCGCAGCGGAGGCGACCTCAGGCGAAGGTGAGGGCGAGGGCGAGGGCGAGGGCGGGGGCGGGGGCGCGGGTGGCGAGCGGCGCGCCGCCGACATGGCGCACGTGTACCAGATCTTCCCCGACGAAGTGCTGGGCTCGGGACAGTTCGGGATCGTGTACGGCGGCCTGCACCGCCGCTCGCAGCGCCCCGTCGCCATCAAGGTACGACCGACGGTCGCGCGCTCACACACACGCACACGCACGCACGCACACGCACACACACACACGCACACACGCGCGCGCGCGCGCGCGCGTGCATACACGCACACATAGACACAGACACACACACGAGTAGACACACGCACGAACAGACATAGACACGAGTAAGCCACACACACGAGTAGAGACAGACGCGAGTAGACACACACACACACACGCATGAGTAGACACACGCACGAACAGACACAGATACGAGTAGCCACACACACGAGTAGAGACAGACGCGAGTAGACACACACACACACGCATGAGTAGACACACGCACGAACAGACACAGATACGAGTAGCCACACACGACTAGATACACGCCCGAACAGACACAGACACGAATAACCACACACACGAGTAGAGACACACGCGAGTAGACACATACGCCAATCGACACGTAAACTGTTAACAGTTTGCTTGAGACCACAGCCTATTCAACCCAACCGAAACCTCAAGCTAAAATAAAAAGTAAACTCATAAATTTTTCTTGTTTTTAAATATGTCACAATGCAACGCAAAAATTTAAGTTTATATGAAAGCAAAATAATGCTCAGTGTAATAGACGTGTGTTCTGTCAAAAAGTGATTAAATACACGTTTCCTAAATACTCCTTAAAATCATTTCCGCTATGATTTATTTCATATTCGAAACATACATATGCAATATACAGTTACATGATTTCATAAGTCAAGAAAAAAACAGAAAATGATTTATATTCGGGATTTAAAGGTTTGGTGAGAGTTAAATCTCCTGATCAAAAAGAACCTCTTGTTCTTAAAAAAATTTGATGTTAATATAATTTTTTATACACATTATTATTATTTCATTTACAATAACGTTAATTTACTCCAAAAGATTATCTATAACTTTAAAATTATCTAATAGAGCAAGAGTCCGTGACGGTCAGTTTCATTATTCTATAAAGCTGAAAGTTACTCTGCACATGTCCCCAACACAGGTAGGAATGAGCAGCAACTATTAAGTTTGGATCATCTTGGCTTTGCCTAGTAACCGCTAACAAAGGTGTATAAAATTACTCCCCAAAATCGTTAAAGTATAAAGTGTAATTTTCCTATATTTTATTCAGCATAATATTAGAAATGACGTCACCCATTGCCACAGTATCGTGGCAACCTCGTGCCAAAAACTCAACTTTAATAAATTGTAGTTATATTATCGTTAAAGTATAAAAGCTGAATTTTATAAGTTACTGGAGAATTATCAGATGTTTTCTTAATAGCCAAACAGTTTCGACAGTTTTTACATCGTGCCAGACAAGTTGAAAGTTTGCCGTATGTAGATCCGAGTGCGAGGCAATGAACATACAAGCAGAAGCGAGTGAGATAGGTCTATTGCGATCTTTTGCTGCGCATCTGTCGTTTTACTCTGTGTTATGTGTTGAACTATTATAGGTACGTGCAGTATACAATGACCTACAAGACTAGCAATGAAGAACTAAAAATTTGTGCACCTAAAGAGTAGTCAATTGGTTACAACTTCCCTTTAGTCGATCACAAGCAATTAACGGAAAGGTTGTCTGATTTGAGTTAAATATTTGAACTTCATTAAAAACGCGTTTATTACTAAATTTCTTATTCAAGTTATATCTTGCAATATTTATGAGCAAATCTTTCGACCGAAAGAAAAAGCGGCCAACCGAGGGTTTCGTATTTGTATTGTGTATTTACTGATTAAGGCGACGCCTTGGAAATTTTGACGCCAGGGATCGCAATTTTTCTAAGTGACTACAAAACGTATGACAGTGATATTTGGTATCCTGATTCTTCATTTCATTGACTTCATTTTCACATACACGGTTGGTTAACTTTTGTAACACAAAAAAAAATATCAAAGAAACCTCTTTTAAGACAGAGATTTGCATTTTTCGCAGCAACGGGACCGATTTATATTTCAAAATTTTCTGTATAGTTTACTTTAAACTTTTCTCAAAATGGTAGTTGGATTTTTGAAAATTAATTATTGTGTTTAAAATAAACGAAAATAACCGTTTTTTCGTATTTTTCTTAAGACAGAGCGCGCACGTTTGCATAGAACAAGTCTATTTTAAATTAAATTATTGTTTATCAATGCGTGCGTCGCCTTAAATAGAAGTTGAATTCCAAAACAAACTTAACTTTGCAGTTTAAAGACACGTTCTCGCATACTCACAAACTGCAGATGTAATTTTGTAGGGTACACTTTCAAATTGTCTGACAATATAAAAAAACTATCGAAACTGTCTAGCTACTAAGAAAACATCTGATGTTCCACAAGCAACATTCAACACAACACCAAATTCAACTTTTTTACTATGACGTAAGTATACTTACAATTTATTAAAGTTTAAGGGTGTCTGGCAGTGGGTTGCCACATACTGCTTGGAATGAACGACTTGGTTTCTAATATAATGCTGAATAAAATATAGGAAAATTACACTATATTGTAATGATTTTGGGGAGTAATTGTATATACTTTTGTTAGCTATTACCTGGTAAAGCCACGATCCAAACTTCATAGGCGCTGACATGCGAAGAGAAACTTAAACTTTCAGCTTATAAAATAAAGAAGGTAAAGCCTGAGGGTCTCTTAGGGTATAACAAGTTTCATAAGCCCCACGTTAATAGGGCATTTCAAAAATTCTATAGACTCATTTGAGTGTTCCCCTCCACGGAAATCTTTAGTAAAAGGCGAAAGATTTATACGTTTTGAAGGGAAACCAGAGTTAAAATATTTCGCCGTCCACGCTAACGTCATGATTTTACAAAATGTGATGATAGCGCGATCTAACTATATGTACAGCGCCATCTATACTTTTAATGGGCAATATATATTGACAACTATTGATCTCTACCTACATACCTAGGCGAAAATATGTGAGCAAAATGATGAGATTTGAGGGAGCGAACGAAGGACCGCGACGCTTATCACTCCGCACTCTCTGATTACACCGTTAAGAATACAGCGTGAAGATGTGTATGTATGTATTTTGACAACTATTGATTGAAATGTAGGAATAAGATCAATGATTTTATTTGACTTTTGGGATAAATACAATTGAATTGCAACTTACAATCTGATGTATCCGCAGAAAAATTATTAATGGAATTGTCACAAGCTAAAGTTAAAATATATTTTATATACTTAGTATGAATAACTGAGTATGCAGTATAATATTAGGCTCTAAGATGAACCAGAAAAGGTGTTTTCGAAATTAACGTGGCGGAGGATTTAATCTGAGACCCAAGGTTGGATTCAGGATTTCAATTAGGACTTGGAGGAGGAGGCTTGAGCCTCATCTCAATAGATTTTCACAAGAATGTCCTGTTTCATGGGGTTTTTCTGTACTAAATATCAAGAAAGAGAACGGATTTTGTGAGTTTGTTTACATGTTTTAATAATTCTTTCACCGTTTGAAAGGTACACTATTCCTAATGGACATACGCTATATTGTGACAATTGTGGCATTATAAATTTTTCAGTCAAGCGCGAGATGTCCATAAAAATTAGTAAAATTGGCAAAATTTTCTTTTAATACAGATCGACTCAGTGTCATATAGGCATCATTTCATTGTATTGAAAAAAAAATACTGGTCAGCACAAGTTAAATCTAATAAAATATTTTTCCATTCAATACTGTTTGACGAAACCGAAATCTATATGAGATACAAAGCTAACCGCCGTTCGGCCCCTTTTGTGAAAACAGTTTTGACGTTATAAATTGTTGGTCAAGCGTAAATTGTCCATGTTAATTAGTGAAATTGACAATTTCTTTTTTCAATCGAGATCGACTCAGTAAACATTATTTCATTGTTTTCATTGAGTAAACATTATTTCATTGTATTTGAAGAGAAAAATGTGAACTGCAAAAGTTGGCTTCATAAAATATTTTTTCATGCAACGGAAGAATGCAATATACTAAATCATAGTGGACTTATTCGGGAATAATTCCATCAGTGTTTCATAATCATAACCGAATTTCACGTCGATACGTTCTACACGAAATTCAAGTTTCTTGGCACACGAAAGTTTTTGTCACTGAAAGAATTATTTCCGAGTAAATCGACTATAATTTAGTACATTGAATTCTTCTGTTGCATGAAACATTTTTCATTGAATTTGACCTACTTCTCCTGTCCAGATTTTTTGCGTTCGATACAATGAGATGACGCTTACGTGAAACCGAGTCGATCTGCATTAAAAAAAAATAGTTAATTTTATTAATTTTTATGGACAACTCACGCTTGACCAAAAATTTATAATACCAAAATTGTTATCACAAAAAAGACCGAATGTTTTCTGAGACAGTTGCCCTGTATTACTTATGGATTCGGATTACTCCATACTGTCCCAGTTAAAACACTGTATACACTATACAACAAATGTAACGAATCGGTCGGTGTCGCGCAGGTGATCGACAAGCTGCGCTTCCCGACGAAGCAGGAGGCGCAGCTGAAGAACGAGGTGGCCATCCTGCAGAACCTGTCGCACCCCGGCGTCGTGGACCTGGAGCGCATGTTCGAGACGCCCGAGCGAGTCTTCGTCGTCATGGAGAAGCTCAAGGGCGACATGCTCGAGATGATCCTATCGCACGAGCGCGGCCGCCTCAGCGAGCGCGTCACCAAGTTCCTCGTGGCGCAGGTACGCGCTTGCTCCTGCGCTTACCTGCTCATCTGCTTACCTACATAATTGCCCATGCGTTTACCTACTCACGTAATTTTTTGCTTACCTGCCCCCCGTCTTCCCGTCCACCTACTGACCTGCTCACGTGTCTACTTACAGACCTGCACCCTTGTTCGCGTTGTTTTTACTGTTATAAGATGGTTCAATAACATTCATTTTTTATCAAAACACAAAGATAAATATCAAGATAATAGCGACAGTTTGTTAAACGTCGGCGAGTAATTACTCGCGGGAATTCTTGGTTTTTCAATGAAGAAACTAGTCTTTTGATTATGAATAGCGGATTACGGATAGCGATAGTAGAAGAAGACCATCAAGATTGAAAGTACGACACGCAAAGTTTCTTATTAATTGCAATTTCCTACCATAAAAAATCTTCGCAGAAAACAACTTTTATATGGTGACTTGATGTTGAATCGTGATAAGACTTTACCATTTATTTTGTCGGAACGATGTTTTTTGTATTCTGTATATTATGTAGTTGTAATGGTAGTGTCACAAAAAATCGGTACTTTTAGGGTTCCGTAGACAAATGGCAAAAAACGGAACCCTTATAATTACTATTAGAATATGTACTTAAGCGAAATTTGTAAGATATTTGTATTCTTTGAATTGCTACACAATTATATAGTGGAGTTTAAAAAAAAAAATTTAGTGTTGGAACTCCATGCAAATAACAAAGAGATAAAAAATGTAGTACACATAAGTGCGTGAGGTTACTTTAGATAGGTCTTCAAAAATGATGTATATTAGGTTTTAAAAATACTTTTTTTATATAAGTCAATAATTGCCAAGATATACGCTAAATTCATTCATACTCGTAGTGCAAAAGTAAAAAAGTTTGATACAGTAAAGACCTTAAAAAGGACATTCGACGAAAATTAGGTTGATCTGTATAATTATATATATAATGTGTGTAATTAGTAAGATGTGTAGTTTTTGAGAATTCGGATGTTTTCAGTTACAGGCTCAACGACTGCAGAAATAATTTTATTTTACATAGAATAATTTGAGAAATATACATTTAAATTTATTTTTGCTGCCGAATATTGTGTATACCGTCTACGGAACCCTTCACTGTATGTGATTCAACACACACTAGGCCGGTTGAATCATCATTCATTTTTCTAAAAATAATTCCATATCTAATGACTTTGCATGATTAAACGCCCACGTCCCGCTCAATTTTCGCTGCAAGTCATGCCACTATTCGCGTCAATGTGAACACGTCCATAATATAAGTTAGTTGACTTAATTGGCGCGAGTGAATCTCATTTCGCATCCCGCGTGGAATTCGCCTCACTTCGAGCAGAGTTTTATACTCTTGAAACGAACTTGTACAGTTTTGAGCTTTACAAAATCATTCAGTACGGCTAACATCCAGCCAAAACCGTAACTTAATCTCTTCTTAAGTCATAAACGTAATACGTTAGCAAAAGCTGTATAAAAACTGTATAAGGGAGTACCTAATACCTATGTTAGAACTCTTTGCCGAATTCTAAAGAGTTTATGCAGGTTTGAGCTGCGAAAAACTTATAAGGTGTAGAGTTTATTAACTTCAAACCTCTTTATACCGCTATAGTAGAACTAGCAGCTGAATATGGTTGATTACTTGATTTATTATACAGCATTTGTGTTACTTGGGTTGTAAATATTGTATGCATGTACAATTAATTTTTTTTTACTTATTACATTTAATAAGCGCTGTGTACGCCTGTAGTAAATATTTACATCAAACTATAATACATATATTTTGCTCCCAGATCTTAGTGGCTCTGAAGCACCTGCACGAAAAGAACATCGTACACTGCGACCTGAAGCCAGAGAACGTGCTGCTGTCGTCGGGCGGGGAGTTCCCGCAGGTGAAGCTGTGTGACTTCGGCTTCGCGCGCATCATCGGGGAGAAGTCCTTCCGGAGGTCCGTCGTCGGCACGCCGGCCTACCTCGGTAATTAGCTCCACATCGACTGCCTTTGTTAGTACACTGCTGGACTTGTATCTCTCACTGAGTCTTAAGTCTCCCACTGAGCCTGGTCTTAAGTCCCTCCTACAGAGCCTAGTCTTCGAACACTCCCGCTTAGTCTGGTCTTCAGTCTCTCCCAACGAGCCTGGTCTTTAGTCTCTCCCACTGAACCTGGTCTTTGGGCTCTCCACTAAGCCTGATTTTTAGTCTCGCCTATTGAATCTAGGTCTTTAGTCTCTCCCACTTAACCTGGTCTTCAGCTCTTTTCTCATCCCTGGACTGCTAGTCACCTTGCACAGGTTGTCAATTCATCACATAACAAACAACGCTAATTCCAATGCAGGATATATATTTTCCAGTAATTGTCGATTCTTTAATAAATGTTACCAATACTTTTGAACTACGTCTGTTACACTGGTTTTCTCTCGGATTACTTTAATTTAAACATAATTTTTTTAGAGAAATTCCGAATTCTGTTTTCAAAGAGAGAATGTCGTGTAAAAAATATGTTCAATATTACCCACACATTTTTCTATGAGTATAATATTTAATACAAATTATTTAACAGCTTAACTATGTATTCAAAAGTGTTTGTAACTTTGAATTTACATCGAACGATAATTACTGCGGTTTTTTGTAAGATAAATACGCTTATATTAGAACAGTCACTGGTTATAAAAACAACATATTATTATAAAATATCTAAAAGCACGGGAAATTAACGCGATTACCTTTTATTTTCGCTTGACGTTTCGGCCGAGTTTCATCGGCCGTGCACGTCAAGCGAAAATAAAAGGTAGTCGCGGTAATTTCCCGTGTTTTTAGATATTTTATAATGCAACGCGAAAGTTTAAAAACATATTATTCATAAAATTTAAATTTTAAGTCACCGTACTTGGCAAAAATATTGAAATTTTATGTGTGTCGGTTTCACAATTTACAAATGAGAAGAGTCCTGTAACTGAAAATATAATATTTCTCGAGAAAGCTATCTATCGAATTTTCTCGAAAAATTTATCGAAATAAGTTGCACGTTGCTAAATAGATTAAAGAGCCGTTAAAAAGAGCGATGAGTCGTACTTGTGGTACGTATGTGCGAAGACTTCTGTATACACTGAGGTAAATACGCCCTACACGCCAAATTGTGAAGTGTTTTACTCTCGTGGTTTGATGAAGACTCCACGGGACTCCACTTTTTTATGAAACAGACTTTTTAATGCCATCTGTTGGCTTTTTGGTGTATTGGAGTTTCGAAGAATCGATTTTCATATAAGGCCCCCGGTATGAAAAAAATATGAGGAGTAAAATCTACTCATCGAACAACCTCGTTACGTGTTTTGTGCGCAACCTATTGTGCCACCTTTCACTTTTCAGTCGTGAGTATTAAGACGTATACATAGGGTATGCTGCGGGGCAGCTTACGTATGTAAGTATTATGTGTATATAATATACCTATATGTTATTTCTACATAAAATGTATAGATATATAATGTATACTCTACAGCGTCTAGGTTTCTCGGGGTGCTGATTACGAAAATGATGTTCATTTTTAAATCCAAGATGGCGAATATTACTTTTTTTGGATAAATCGATACGGGTATCAAATTCTAGGTTTCTCGGGGTGCTGATTACGAAAATAACTCACTATCAAATCCAAGATGGCGGATTTTACTTTTTTGATAAATCGATATGGATGTCACATTATAGGTTTCGCGGGGTGCTGATTACGAAAATTATGTTTATTTTCGAATCCAAGATGGCAATTATTATTTTTTTGGATAAATCGATATAGGTATCATATTCTAGATTTCTCGGGGTGCCAATTACGAAAATGATGTTCATTTTCAAATCCAAGATGGCGAATATTACTTTTTCGGATAAACCAACATGGCTGTCAAATTCTAATTACCTCGGGGTGCTGATTACGAAAATGACGTTCATTTTGTAATCCAAGATGGCGAATATAATTATTTTTTATAGATCTACATGGGTGTCATGTTCTTGGTTTCTCGGGGTACTGATTAAGAAAATTCATTTTCAAATCGAAGATGGCAAATGCTACTTTTTTTATATCTATTAATATTGATATTTAATAATGTTGTATACAGTGAAGTGAATAAAAGTATATAAAATATGGAAAAAAACAGTAAACTCTAGTCGTGCGTCGGAGCTGACACACACACACTTTTTTTATTTTTATACAATAATCAAAATTGGGCAAAACCATCGCAGTCAGCTGTAATAGTTCAATTTCTATAGGTTCATCCATCGCAAGAAACAGGAAAGTCCGCACGCCAAACGTCAAAACCGTCGTTGTCCATGTGATAGTTGACATACGTGCTGCCGGCTTTTTTGCTAACCTAGCAATCTGTAAATGCAATGTTTTTCAGTCGTATTGTAGGTATTTAACAAATCCGTGTACAAAGTTATGGACCTGGAGAAGATTATTTTTGTAAAGGATTAGAGTGCTTTAAAAATGTGTGCGAAACAGAAAGAAAGCTGTTACTTCGTCATTTTAATCAATTACAAATGGTAAATGAACAAAATAGCTTTCTAGCATCTGTGACAATGGTGAATCTTGAAAAGCAACGACGCTCGAGAAAAGAAGACATTGAAGAAAGCAAACAACACGACCGTTACTATTTTTATATTGTAAACATTGTCAGAAACGATGTCAGTCATGAGTTTCAAGTTTGGTTTAAAGCTTTCTGTTCAATGTTTGGTATAACTAAAAGTAAAGTTCAATATATTATACAAACTCGTCTAAAGTTGACTGGTGTGGCTCCTCAAAACAAGCAAAGTAAACGTCAAAATAGGCCCAAAAAATAAGTGACGTGATACCAATTTGATACATAAGCTTAGAAAAATTAAGTTTAAAGAAATTACTGACATTACAATAAATATAAACAGATGATTGTTTGAATACATGTTAATTATTTTTAAGTCAGTATAAAATTGACATAATAATGAAGGTCATTGTAATGCAAAAACCAGTAATGTCAATGACTTAGATTGTTTATGCTATGAAGTTTAGACACTAATTTCAGATTTTTGTAATAATTACAAAAATATAACATTAAAGCATATTTTTAAGTAAAGTCAAATAATATATTTATATAGTAATAAGTTGTTTCAATGTATATATAAAAAGAGCATAAAATGAAAGAAATACAGACTTTCAAACTATAAAAAGTTGTTTTTCTCTGACGAATATTTTTTTGACATTCATTGTTTTTCCCGTGGAGTCTTCCTATACTTTCCTATACTATTACTTGCTAATTACACTTAATTTATGTACGTAGTTATGTTTATGTGTATAATGTAATATTTTATATAATAATGTTTTAGTTCAACGATTGCATAAAAATGTTCGTTTGTCGGAGTAGGGCGGGTCTCCTTAGTGTATATAGAAGTGTTTGCGCACGTAACTTCCATGTGACGTGTATGATGTGAATGCGAGTGTGTCGGTCGCGTGCGCAGCGCCCGAGGTGCTCCGCAACAAGGGCTACAACCGCTCGCTGGACATGTGGTCGGTGGGCGTCATCGTGTACGTGTCGCTGTCGGGCACGTTCCCCTTCAACGAGGACGAGGACATCAACGAGCAGATCCAGAACGCGGCCTTCATGTACCCGCCCGCGCCCTGGCGAGAGATCTCCGCCGACGGTACTGCACACAGACACACGACACTACATGCTCTCACACGCAACGTGGACGCACACATACGCACGCATTCAACTGATTACACACGATTTCCGCTGACGGTACTACACACACACAAACACGACACGGCATGCTGTCACACGCACGCACACGACTGTAAACACACACGGCTGTGCAGACACTCATACTCGTATGCATGCTCACAACTGTATACACACTCGAACACCTGTGTATACGAGTGCAATATGGACGCAACACGGATACAATCTTACAAACACGCAGGTACACAATCACGTTTGAAATGTATTGATATACAATACTTACGACGCACATGTAGGTGCTGTACACATAATATTGTCAGATTAAAAACGAAATAGATATACGAACACAATCCATACTATTTATCCATTGTGTATAATACATAGTATATCGATAATATACACGCTCGCTAAAAATCGGATTTAACAGTCTGATTTCAATATTTGGTCATCATACAATCATTCGATCTTTCATTAAAACCAAAAATGCATGATCGTATCTGTGTGATAAATGATTGATTGGATCATTTGACTGAATCTTTTTTCGTATCAATATTTTAACGATCGAATCTTTGAATACAAACGATTGACACAAGTTTAATGTACGTCAAATAGTCTCTCTTCTCTGAGAAGGAAAAAAATCGTTCAAATTAGCATTAAAAGAATATGTGATTTAACTTCACATGTTAAAAAAGCATTTCATAATAACATGCATTATTGCATTAATGCGTTGTTTTGATTACGGCCCAACCAGCAGACTTAAATCTATTAAAGTCGCAATCGCAGATCTATTTAAACTTGAAGCTTTATTGGGTAGGGTCTTTTAATCAGTCGAGTAAAAGGTCTAAAAAGGTTTTCTCGACGTGATTTAGGCACATATTTTTCCGCTTAGAGTGTTATCAATATCGTAAAATCGTCATACAAAAATCCAAATGTGACAGTACTACGCAGCGCCACTTAAGCTAAAATAGCGTTAATGCCTTTACTAGATGACTTCACTGATTTAGTGTCACGACTTATTATGCTATATCAGTTATTTCATCGCAATTATTCTGTTGTTTAATCTGTGACTGTATTCAAATCCAGTACACGCGTAAAAATATTGTTAAAAAAATTAAAATTCGCTATGTGTATGTTGCTGTATAATGGTTTTAAAATCTCTTATAAGCTGCTTCACGTGATGTGATGGACAAATTTAGACATTTTATTCAATTTCATTAGACAGGTGCAGTAAAAGTCATTAAGACAGCTTTTACATTATAACAGTTTGTAAATAGTAACAGAATGATACTTGATTGTGAAAAGAGCATTTATACCACAATAATGCTGAAATTATGTATCGCCGATTAATAGTTCTATAAAAGCTACTTGACTATTCGATAGTGTTTAAAGAGTTGTTATGCAACTCGTAGTCGTATAAAAGTAACCACGTGACATCGTTATACGATAATCGTGTTATGAACATGTCGAGTAAACCTTTATATTTTTATATGACCGAAAAGTGAAAAATGTTAATTTGTCGTATATAGTTATTTTATACGACTACTTTGATATATTAAGATCTTTCTTACGGTTTTTTTTCGATTATTTAATTGTAAAAGCCATCTCCATACTACTACTTTGCTGGTCGGGGTTACACTTTACACTTATTGTAGGATCGTGTGACTTAGAACTGATCGCACTGGTGCTAATTAGCTAGTGTTTATCGCATCAGAATAGATTGTGTAGGGCGCGTCCGCCTCCGTCTATATATATAGAAGTGTGTTGCGGACAGTGTTCGATGGACGTATGGCGTGTGTGACGTGTGTGACGTGTGTGTCGTGTGTGTCGTGTGCAGCGATCGACCTGATCAACAACCTGCTGCAAGTGAAGCAGCGCAAGCGGCTGTCGGTGGACAAGTCGCTGGCGCACGCGTGGCTGCAGACGCGCCAGGCGTGGGAGGACCTGCGCGCGCTCGAGGCGCACGTGGGCCGCCGCTACCTCACGCACCCCAGCGACGACGGCCGCTGGCCCGCGCCCGCCTAGGACTCGCCGCACCGCACCGCACCACCGCACCGCACCGCACCGCACCGCACCACCGCACCGCACCGCACCACCACACCGCACCGCACCACCGCACCGCACCGCACCACCGCACCGCACCGCACCACCGCACCGCAACGCACCGCACCGCACCGCACCACCGCACCGCACCGCACCACCGCACCGCACCGCACCGCACCACCGCGGCTCATCTACATTATGTATCATCGTCATACATATTTTTTTGTCGATACGCCATATCTCATAATAACTATAATAATAACACATCTTTACGCCGTGTCTCTAGTTAATATTACATTTCACGTTAATGACGAGAAATATAGTTAAAAAATATTTTTTCAATAAACATTTTTTTTCCCATTTGTTATCAACGGCATCTGTTGACAATTGTTTAACTAATATGCATAAAAGTGATTAATTGGTGGCCTATGACGATTGTGTGCGAAATATACACACAGATCAACTATAAAGTATCATATACTTTACAGAAACAAGAGATACCATTTGCTCTTCTTTCTATATCTATATGTAATTGTGTGTGCAATAAATCGTTAAATAAATTATAAAATATTGTACTACTACCATAGACACGAACAAACCACTATCGTAACACATTTCAAGTGTGGTAGAACCACAAATATAAGTTACATTGACAATATTCCTTAGCGCAAGAAGGTGTAATAACGTCGACTAAAAACTATAAACATCAATGACATGTAGGCCTTCTTGCTTTACATTTAGATTTGAAATACAACAGCAAAAAACTCAATCTCGCTCATAACGTCTGTTTTGTATACTGTGTGGTGCATACGCAACAACCAATAGCAAATGAAAATGTATCGCGTATTAAATGTGGTACATTATGATTGGCTGAAATATTTTAGCACCTACAAAATATATGACTTCTGCGTCATTGTAACGTATATAGCGATACTACTACCTTCAATATTTTAATCTAATGAAATTTGTGACGATCGCTTTGAACTGTATATACGTATTTCAAAGCTGTTGAATATATCTCTTACATTAAGACATGAATAATTTTATATTATTAGGCAAGTGTTAATCTCGAAATAAACCCCAAAGGAAATATAATTATAAAATATTACTAGTATACTTTTTGCATAATATCAGCCTTCACGTAAAATCGTTAAACAATAATGTCTTCTAAATAATATTACATAAGATAATTCCAATCCGACTTAAATCAAAACTAAAATACTTCAAAATACTTAATAAAAATTTTATTATTATTGCTAATGTGTTGGACAATGGTACTACACCAGCTGATACCGCAGTCTAAATCGGATAATACTGCGATTCCAAATCGGATAGTATTGCAGTTCCAAATCAAATAGTACTGCAGGCCTAAGTCGGACAGTATTGTAGTCCTAAATCTAACAGTACTACGATTCTAAATCGGATATTACTCCAGTTTTACAGACGATAGTACTGCAGTTCTAATTCAAACAGTACTGTAGTCCTAAATATCACAATAATGCAATCTTATAGTAAATTGGATAGTAATGCAGTCGTAACAGAGACTGCTGTTACTTCTTTATTTTAATACTTAATTATGTATGTTGTTAGTAAAATTTAGAGAATTTTGTGTCAAAAAATATGAAATTACGTTTAGTTTTGATGCAAGTCGAAAGGAATTCGTGCAATTTTGTTATTTGTTTACATTCCCGAATAAAATAGCATTTCTTTTTTACATTAATATAAGTTTATTATAAGTTTTATTTATTTATATGTAAAATGTAATTTGTATAACAAGTACATTGTAGATTTTATACGATAACATTATGACAATTCGTGATTATAAAAGGAAGAAATTTGTCTATGGCATAACGCTGGCAGTTATTGTCATAGACAAGTTCCTATGTGTCTATAAATATAAGAAAACACTCTCGATGTCTAAGAAAACTCTAATCATATGGTTTTTAATGTCACTCACTTCTTACTTAAGTCTTCGCTAGTCTTTAAGCATTTTATCCTAACTTTACTGTTAGTTAAGAAATTATAACTCGGTTGCATGCCAGTGTTGTAAATTCGTATGAGTGGGGAAACAAACTTTCACTAGAGGACGCTACTGTCCGGTGCCAAAAAAGAAATAGTTGTATTTATTTAATACAGGCTTGCCAACAGGTTTTACACTAGAAAACCAATTTTTTACATGTAATTCAACTAAATATTAACTATTTAACGACAACTAACTATTTTAACGTAAAAATTAATAATTTTCCTGTTTTCGTAAAGAAATGAATCGTTGTGCTTGTGCTCACTGCAAAACAACTGAAGTTCGTTGATTAAATACTTTATTATGAGAAAAAAAAAGGAAACGAGAATTAAAAATATTACTTAAATTTAATTAATAAAATATAAAAAGTTACTAAAAAATATCCTATGCGGTAAATATTGCAAACTAAAATAATAATTTTAAAAGTAGCTAAAATGCTTCAATACCAATAACCCCTTCAAGTTCAAGGCACCGGACTGCGCGCCACCTGGCGCAACAAACTACCCCATTGAAATATCATAAAGACTAACACACATCGGTCCACAGGTTCCGTTGCGGATCTTTATGCATACTATGCATCTTCTTATATGCATGCTATCTTTATGCATATTTTCACGCAATATTTCGCCAAATTTTTCCTTCCTCACATACTTGTACTAGCATATTCATTTGATCTATATTCATGACAATTTTAATACTCCATAGAGATACAATTTTGAGGTTCTTTTTTGGATTCTGGCACCAATATATGTACAATATACAACAACGTAATAGAATATAACATAAAATATTTTTTTGTGACTTATTTATTAATTTGCCAAATGTACTATAAAAAAAGCTACTCTTGCAAAAAGTCTTCGTGTTCCTACCATCAGTGGTTTTGCTCCGGTGTTGATACACCAATGAATAAAAATTTTGAGAGGTTCATCACCTGACATCCTAACATATATGCGATTCCACACCTTTTCTAACGAAAGCGACTACGGAGTAGTATTAATTAGTAAAGCTGTTCAAAAATTTTGACATACTCATTGGGACACTCATACGAACAAAAAATTACTATAGTTGCTGTTCTAAAGTGTCACGTTACAGAGTAATTTGCAGGAAAAGATCTATGTGTGAGAACTTCAATAACCATAAAAAACAATGCCAAGATAAAGTAATATTTTCATTGTTTGAAATTTTCATATAGCGAACGTTTCTTGCAAATAACTCTGTAAGATGACACTTCAGAATAAAGCTACCTTAGTAATTTTTTGTTAGTTTGACTGTACCCCAATTGATTATAAAGGTGTTTTCGCACGCCGTAATTTGCGCCATATTTTAAAAAAATGACGACCATTGAGTGTGACCAAGCTCTGAACAAAAACTTTAAACATCTTTATCCGAAGACAAAATATTGTCAAATATTTTTTAATACGAGGAACCTGAGGATATTGTTGCGTCTGTGACATTTAATGGATATCGGTTTTATAACACTGGTTATCTTTGGAGGCCATCTTTGAACCCCTCTATTACTACTTCTCTGTACAATAATATGAGACTTGAACCCTGTGACGCGATGTATTTGTCTCGCGCTTTGTACCATGTTCAAAAAAATATCTAATAATCTTTATTTTTAAGTAATATTGTCTAAGAATTTGTTTAGCATTTTAAGTTCACCTCACAAGCACGAAAGAATGACGTCACGTCCAATAGCTCAGGTCTCAAGTTATTGCGCACGAGTAGTAGATATTTAAAAAAACTTTAGTAAACCGCTTATAATTATCTTGAGAGTACATTAATAAGCTGAGGTTCAGCCTCGTAAATGAACGGCCTAAATCGATTTAATGGTAGTTATTTATAATAAATAAATAGGAGTTTCCAACTAGAAACACAGTGTAGTCTTTATTTATTTTTAGTTAATAATACTCAGTTTTTGACTTGTTTTCAACGCACAAAGCATTATGACACGGTGTAAGTCCTGTTGGAAACTCCGATTCATAATGTAAGCTAAAAGTTAACACACGTAACATTTGCTAGTGTAGGTCAGAGTAGTTAAATAAGCCGCAGTGTATGCCAAACGATTTTATAATACCCGTAGTGGCCGTGCCAATTTTACGACTCAAAAAGTTATCAAATAACATATTTGTACAATATATTAATATATAATATACATGTCGACGATTTGAAGTTTCAGTCGACGTAAAAATAATACTACAATATAAACCTTAATATTATGTGCTTCCGAATTATAAAGAAATATCGCCAAAATAATAACTGTAGTGCACGAGCTGGTTGAAACTTCACTTGTAGATTTTTAATGGAGTTGGGAGTACATCCATTAAGTATGAGAGAATTATGCATGAGCGTCGACAGGGACCGAACATAGGAGTGTGTACGCCCAGCCTCATCTAATTTGTATTATTGTAAAGGTTTTTGCTCGTCTCCTACAATGCCGGTTCTCGCCGTTATCAAAATCATATCAGTACTAGGGATTAAATAATTTTGCTTAACACATTTCTAAATTAAAATACTAATAAAAAATAATCTGAAAAATATGGCTTTGTACTAGAGTCATAACTGGTTATTCTCAGTATAGGTTTTTTCTGAACCGTCCAATTTATGACGTTCAGAAATATCTTGTAATGATGTATATCAATTTTGGTGCGGCGTGGTCCAGACCAATGGGCGAAGACCTTTATAGCAATGTTTATAATGAAATAATGTACTTTCATATTTTTTTGTCAAATAATTCGAAAGTGAGCCATTCCATTTTATTATTTACAAAACTGTGATCGTAATATTTGTTATATTTTATGTTTTTTTTTTTACAACTCAAGCTTCCATTTCTGTGATCTCTTTTATGAAAGAACTTTCTTGGTGTTTTAAATAGTTTGTTATTTTAAAGTGCAGCTAGCATAATATTAATTATACAGGGTGTAACTGAAATAAAAACTTATAATGTAAATATTTCATCTTTGCCCTATATTTTTATTGTTAGTAGTAGGATATTTGGCTAATTTTAAAAACCGTTTTAAATTATATATCTGCACTTGAAATTCTCGTAAAGTGTGCTGTATACTGTGCACTTTCTAGTAATTTTCTGTTTTTTTTTTTTTAACTGTGTTGTTTATGTGAATTTGAAAGAGAATGTAAATAAATTATACTCTACAGTTCTTTCTTTTCAATTTGTGACGTCACGAACAAAAATAAAGAACAATTTAACTGCTTATCAGTTTAACTGTGATAACTTTAAAATGTACAATTTAAAACGAATTTTGTAACGTCAAATTTCCTATTTATTTGTTGTTTTGAAATTATCGCTTTTACTGTCACAATAAATATATTTTAATTATTTTTTATGTTAGTTTAAAGTTTAAACGTATTTTTACCAAATTAGTACCACCACTGAATCTAGTTTCGTTTATACTCTGTATTCTGTAAACTATAGTAACATCAGTATCTAATATCACACTGAAATGGCAATATTGTCTACATATTCTTATATTAAGCTTTATTTCCCTCTCATAGTATTATTATTTAATTCTGTGAACTGACTGTATATCATATCTTCCAATGATGTACACTTTAGTGCAAATAAATTTGGACCAACCGCGGACGTAATAGATATTTGAAATATTCTGTGTATCATAAGTTTTTATAATCTAAAATGCAGTGAGGTCAACGTGTTGTGAACGTTTATTTAACTGGCTAGATAGATTTTAAGCGAGGTGGTTGGTATTCGATGACAAGAGTTGAAGGGTAGGCTCAGTGAGGGAGGCCTATATTTAGCAGTGTTCTATTATAGGCTGATTATAATGAAATAACACCTATGGTACGAGTTTTAATCTTAAGTTCGAGACCTTACATTAACTGAATATTTTGACTTTACAATTACATAAAGCGATCACAAATACGCGGACACAGGACCTCGCTGTGCGTACATAACTAATATCAAATGCGAAATATACACACCTAAATGTTAATATTGTAGTTAATTTAAAAAAAAATTATGTTTAATGGAAGATAACTGCATAATATTAATGCGATGTGGTGATTGTTATGTACAGGAGAGCTGTGAGTTGTGTGTAGAGACTATTGAGTCATGCGGATTCGGTTGCATTACAAGTACTAAATGTGGACTTTTTGATGTACAAGCTGTCATAAAAACTTTTGCCAAACTAAATTGATAATATGTGTATCCATTATCATATACCAAAAAAAATAAATATTCTCGATAAAGTTTTATGGATTTCACAGTTTATTCTTACTACTTAACTTTATTCTATCTTTGTATATATTATCCATAGATATTGTCTAGAAGAGATTAAAAAATATTAATATTTGTTGATCTTTCAGTGATGTAACTAATACAGGTTAGGATTATCAGATGTAGTTCCGAAAGATTTCTGTGATATCCTGTATAAGTTATATAATTAATAGTTATACATTTTGATAATTTTTTTTAGTGCGGTTTATTCAATGTAAAACCTAACGTTAGAAGGTACCTATACAATTGACAATAATTGCATCATATTTCTTTTAAAAGTAATTTTTGACCGAAAACAAGAAATTAGAAAGTTTGCTGCGTTCGACAACACAACGCATAGCTCTCCTTGTTGATGTTGTAGGATAAGGTTAATTTTGCGAGACCTATTTACAATTGTGTTATTAATATTAATTATTTAATAAACGCCGTTTTGGAATTGTTGTTTAATTACTGTCTATGGTGTCACTGCAGTGTGAAAACGTTGACGAGAAGAGTGGACATACTCAGGAGGGGGCATTAGACATCCTCCCCTTAGCTTTAATGTAAATAATAATTATAATAATATATAAAGATCTAAAAGATGCTTAAAAAAACATTATCTGTCGTTTATATAATACCGATTTATTGTATTTAATATGTACCTGATATTTTATCATGTTTTGTACAATTATTTTTTTTTGTTAGATATTTTATGGTTATTACGAGGGCTGCTATTTATATATCCGGAACTGGCCAGTTACAGAACAATATTAAAAAAGTAATTATAACATTTAAAAATAGAACTCTTGGGCTGAATAATACAATTTGTTTCATGTAGCTGTCATTTGTTTGTCCTTTGTGGCGTCATTTTGAAAATTGCGAGTCTTTATCATCATGGATTTAAGTCGTGAAAATTTTCGTGCTATGATTTATTACGATTTTCGGCGAGGGCTAACTCAAAAACAGTGCATCGATCAACTCACTCCGACTTTTGGGGACGAAGCACCATCGAAAACTACTGTGTATCACTGGTTTAGTGAGTTTAATCGTGGGCGGTCTGTGCTCACGGACGAAGTTAAAGAAGGTCGCCCTAAATCGGTTGTTGTACCTCAAAATATTGATGCTGTGCGGGAACTAATAATGCAAGATCGTCATGTTACATATCGCGAGATAGAGGCGTCTCTGGGCATAAGTATGACGAGTATATATAAAATATTACACGAACATTTAGCTGTAAAAAAAATTTGTTCACGTTGTATTCCGCACAACTTGAGAATTGACCAAAAACGGGCTCGTGTCGATTGGTGTGAAAAATGTTACAAAAGTAGAATCAAGGTGCGTCAAAAGCTGTCTATAATATCTACACGGGTGATGCATCTTGGATATATGCGTATGATCCTGAAACTAAACAACAATCAACGGTTTGGGTGTTCCAAGATGAGCCGAACCCAACAAAAGTCATTCGTTCAAAAAGCACTTTGAAGCAAATGGTCGCTTGTCTTTTTGGTATAAATGGACATGTAGCTACAGTGCCACTAGAGGATCGTAAAACGGTTAATTCTGAATGGTACACGACCATTTGTTTGCCAGAAGTCTTTGAAGAAATAAGAAAGAACAACCGACAACGCAGAATCCTTTTTCATCATGACAATGCTAGCTGCCACACATCGGCCGAAACAATTCGGTATTTGGAAGATCAATAGATCGAATTAACGGGTCATCCGCCGTACAGCCCCGACTTGGCCCCCAACGACTTCTATTTATTCCCAACCGTGAAGAATAAATTACGTGGTTAACGTTTTTCGAGCCGTGAAGAGGCTGTTGATGCGTTCAAAATGCACGTTTTGGAGATACCTCAATCCGAATGGAAAAAGTCTTACGAAAATTGGTTCCAACGCATGCAAAAGCGCATAAATCATCATGGTGAATATTTTGAAAAGCAATAAAACTATAATAAATGATATATGTTTGTTTCACTTTGTTATTCCGGATATATAAATAGCAGCCCTCTTAGTAGTGTATGTATTATATTTTTGTTACACATGTATATGATGTCGGTATTGTTGTATTCTTTTTTAGAATGTATGTATGTACATTGTACATGAATATAATATATAGGTAGATTGTATTCGTATATAATATATGTATAGCTATGTATTGTTTATAGTATATATGTTATATATTTTTAGGGATTTATTTATGTATTAAATATGTATATGCACATATGTATATGCATTTATAAATAATATATATGTATATTTTTTTTTTCATGAGCACACACTACTCTCATACATTTTCTTTTTTAATGAAGTTTGCTGGTAGAGATCTCTTAAACAGATAAGCAATGCCTTTTGTAGATTACTGCTTCCAATTTTATTTATATGTACTTAATTTTTGTTTGTGTGCAATAAAATAAATTAATAAAAAATTAAGTTCATAGTATATAATAAATCCAATTAAGCTATCTACACCTTTTGAACTTACTCAACTCTAAGTACTAATAAATCACTGTTCAAGAGAAATAATATGACAGAAAAAGAAAAACCTAAATGCAATTGATTTCATCATTTTTGTATTAGCCTCATTAAAATAAACTCATATTAATATCGACTGACTAACTCGCTTAATAGATTACTCATTTTACCGAAAAATGTATAATTCGTAAAAACATGCCTATTTAATGTAACATGGAATCACGGTGAAATAAGTAATTTCCTTAATTCATTATTGGAGTTGGGTTCAATTCAGTATTGGAGAGTAGGCCATAAGAAGGAGAAAGCGTAATGGACTTTCGACTTCAGTAATGAATAAAAAAAATAAGTTATTTCGTCCTATTACATCACATCACAGATCACTAATATTTGTACATACGTAGTCGCGTTTTAGTTTTATAATTTCTGTTTTTATTTATTTTTTTAATATGAACAATATTGCTTTTATCACATTTTTTTTCTCGTGTTTTTGCACACTCAAACTTTTGATTTTTGTTTAATTTATAAGTACTTTAAAGGAACTACCATTACCACAGACATATTACATTATACAGATCTAACGACGTCAACTGCACCAGTTAAAAACTGTGCCGTAGTTGAGAACGCACTACGTCCACCCCCAGTTACAAATATTACACAATAATTAAGTTCCCAATAAAAATTACAAAAAATAAACAGAAAAAAAGAAACAACAAACAAAAAAATCATTTTAGAACTATACCAACTAAATATAAGGAAATGTATAAAATATTATGAAATATTTGTTATCCATTACGATGGAGTCCGATGATTTTTTCCTCGACTTTATAAGCCACTGCAGACATCATTTTGATTTTTTTTTAACACTAGTCTTTATTACATGAGTAATTGAAATGAATGAAATAATACCACATAAGTAGGTACGTTGAATCGGTTAAGCGGTTTGGGCTCTGAGGAAACAGTTAATGTAATATCTACGCTACTAAAATCATGACCTTTCTTTTGCTTCGCCGATGCCGAAATAAATGCAACGTATAGTCCGTTCCTACGAAATCTAATGAAGAAATTGTAGGAATTGAAGGTAAGCCCTTTTCATTTTTACCTTAAAAATCGTAATGGCCTTATGATTAGGCTTACCTAAAAATTATAAACAATGTAAGGAACGTAGTTGCAGACGAGGACATACAAAATACTAAGAAAAGATCACCGTCGTCAGAGGACCGTTGTTTATAATATGTTATATTGTTAATTTTTAAAACTTATAATTCTGTTATTATGATAGGATTATAAGTTTTAAAAATTGCCCCTAATTCCTTTCCCATTACGGATATGTTCTTATTTTGCTAACGCCCCCCTCCTCCCTAATGAAAAGCTGCACGAATACGTCCCCGAGTTATTTATCGTGGGCACTACGTGAATCGCCGTTAGATAAATTATCTTCCTGAATTATTTTCACTTATTTAAACCACATATACCTTGGTGCAGAAGTTAATGCGTTTTGCAGTAGTCCAATTCGGATTCTCAATCTTGTTAAATTAATTTTAGCTAGAATAGATAATTCGCTTATGAGTGCTTATAATTCCGTTCAATAGTTTTAGGAAGCGATATTATTGGCCTAGAGAAATTACTGTCTAGAAAGGACACGTTTGTTCTGATTTTATTTTCCTATCTGTAATTTAGGTTACTTTTATTTGATACGACAGTATATGTGTCTAATTTGTATAGGTATTAAAGTTCACCTGCTGGAGTTACATTTGAAGTCTAGTACAGGCTGTGTGATAATAATGAAGCAATTAGAACTGAATCACCCCGAGACATCATATCATAGAAGAGGAAAATATTTTTTTTAATAAAGTTGAACATCTTTGACATAACTGTCTCGTGATGATCTTTTGCTCCACAATGCGAGACGTGTCACACGAGAGTTCACATCTCAGTCGAACGTTACAGATGCGCGCGGGCAGTATGTGGATAATATTAATATTATTCGTCCAATCACAGTGCGATTGGGTGGAGATATCGCAGCAGCATTATAGAAAACCTTTGCGACAAATAACTATCGCCAGAACTACCCTTCGCCCTTATGATTACCCTCTGGAAATTAGCACAGAGATCGACGAACAAGTTACGAAAAGAAACAGGATATATATCAACCATACTATACCTGAACATAGTTGGAACAGAGGTGTCGTGTCTAAAATACCAATTGTTGGCAATGTAAAGAGAGTGCAAATCGTACATGATAAACATATAACCGATGGCGATGGTAATCGAACAGTTAATAAAAGTGTAACTAATGAAAAAATCGAATCTTACAGTGAAATTGCATACGATCAGAAAAAGACAACACCCAATTCCCAGGACACTGTCACCAATGAACATGATAAGGTAACAACAGAGCCGGAAAATGCGGATGAAAGTTTAAATGAACCGAAAGATGAATCTGAAACCATACAAATTAAACAGAAAACTATGGAAAATGTAATTAAATTCATAAAAGTAGTCGCTGACACGATATCTAGAAATACTCGAAGTTTTAAAAGCAAACTGAAATATTTGCAGAACCTGAAGGATGATATTTTAGAAAATATTGGTAAGTGAAGTAAGAGCGAGATTTAAACGATGTATTATTTACACAATCATATTACATGTAAGTAGACTAAGTATAATATATTTGTACGGCCTTGACGCGGTGACAGCATCAAGCTGGAATCTCGACTTTGATACCCAATTTTGATAATTAGTAAACAATTTTTCTAAATTGGCTTGGAGCCTGGGTTTCAGTGAGAGCTCCCCCAATTCTTTGTGTTGTACCCATAGTAGGTAGGCCTAGGGCTTATTTTGACGTCACACAATTTGTGTAATTGTGAGGAATATTCATGATTTAATTATAATTATCTTCTTCGACTTCTACCAGTGTATGAAAATATGAAAAGCACTTGCATACCTAGGCGAAAATATGTGAGGAGAATGATGAGATTTAAGGAAGCGAAAGAAGTATATAAGGACCGCAACGCTTGGCGCTCCGTCGGCTCTGACTACCCCGTTAGGGATACAGCGTGAAGATATGTATGTATGTATAATTATCTTCTAGATTATCTCTAGCAGTTCAGACACCGACCGTTGTTTGTACCTTCAACTTCGCGCCTTCGCTTCGCCGCCACCCTCCCAAAATTAGTTCTGGACATACTTTTATGGCACATTATTTCTGTTACTCAAGATTCATTTGTAACGTCTGTGTGCTTCACTTATTAATAATAAAGCATCGACGTTATTTAAGCTAAGCCACTATTAATATTTAGCCGTAGATTTTATAAAAAATTCCAGACACTATATACCGTACAGTAACGGTGAGGCAAATCGAATAAGCTGACTCATCTGTACATACGACACACGTGCACTTATCAAATAAGCTGACCAGCTGCCATTTCATTAAAATGTAGCATTCGCACATCTACAATTTGTTTCTATTTTTAAAGGGACCTTTTGTATTTACCTACGAACCTACATAGGAACAACGAACAATTCATTGCGACTTATGCTCTCACCGAGGCCCAAGACATTGACACCATGACGTGACCATGACGCCACTTTTAGCAGTTCTTCTACTTCTAGCAAACTGGACATACAGACAACAAAACGGACAAGTTCTTAGGCCATTGCCTGTGTAAGTTCTTTACCATGTCCTTACCTATTAATCTTAGTTACTTTTAGGTACCTCCTATGCGGGTAGATAATAGCGGTAGCGTTTTCAAATAATTTCTCTGCCCAGATCACCATTGAATCATTTATTATGATAATAAATTAATTTCATATATACAGCAGATCGTATAGATGCTGCATGGCCTGACGATGACAGCGTACGTCGCAGAAGATCCGCCGATGAGACCAAGCGAGGACACGTCGAGTTCCCGTCCTCGGAGAGCTCGCTCATGACAATATCCTTCCTAACTTTCGCCGTATTTCTTATCAAACTGGTTCTTGTAAGGCAACATTATTTTATTTACTAATTATTTCATATCTGCAGATATCAAGGTGCAAAAGATACCTTATACTTATTTATTAGGTACAAACTTATTATTTTAAATTATGTCCAATTTTCTGATAGTATTCTCGATCTGGAGCTGGTTTAATGGGAATAAATGTGCAAACAAGAGCAAACCACAAATATTTTTTTTGTTATAGTCAAACACATTCACAGAAATAATTTTTTGGCTAAATAAATCACTGTTAAAAATCTAGTATCCCGGGCTAGAGAATAGGACTAAGGTATTCTACAGTTCCCAAATGTCTTCGGGGTCACGGCTGATCGCAGTGAGGGCTCCGGTCGTGAGATAGAGAATATCGGCGTGAAATAACAGCATCTATTGCTGTTGTTTCGTTCGGTGAGTGAGAGTGCCGGTGGCCCATCACCCCCTACCCCTCCTTTCTTTAAAGACTGGCATTGCACCCGTTATTCTCCGGACGTTGCGAGTGTGTATGGGCGGCGGTGATCACTTTCATCAGGTGACTCGCTTGCTCGTTTGACCCCTCTTTCATAAAAGAAAAGTCTCTAGTACTGCCTCAAGGTGTGCTTCGGCACAGCTCGAGAGCGGCACCGGTGTGTTCTGTAAGAGATCCCGGAAGCCCTCGACATCACGCCAAGGATGATGAAGTTTTGATGAATAAAAGACCAATATGACTCAGTCTCTCCCTCAAGGGGCTACCCAGCCCCTTGAGGGAGGGAGGGAGAAATATGCACATAGATACCCATCTGTGTGCATATTTCTCCTGCGCTGTCAAAAACGGTCACTGTTAAGAAATACTAGCAAGGGGTCTGACCGACAGGAAAAAGCATCGGTGCTCTGAGACCAGACAACCAGACCGACACTGACCAATAGATTACAAAAACTATTTTTTTTTCAGCAAGTTATTCAGACTTATAAAAACAAAACTATGATGGTGGCTCCTGCAGTGATAACTACAGTAGGACGAACTATCGCAGCCTTCAGAGATCATCAAACAAACAATTGAAGAGTTAAATTATATACTTATGTTACATACTTACATATTATTAGATTACATATAAAATATGAAGTTTACTTTAGAAATAGTTTACCATATTATTTTACTTACCTCACTGTATTTTAATTATTGTAAATGCAAATGTTCTATTTCATTGTATCATTTTTAATAGGCTTGTTAAACATGCCGAACTCAGACCTTAGTGTTTTTAGTGTGACAATGTCCGATTACTATAATAATTCGGTTGGTATCAAAAAATTCTGCCGACCGGGAACAGGGCAGGATTTTTTACGATTTAGAACGATACTCGAGTGCAAATCTCCCTTTGAGGTAGTTAACAAGAAATGCCGCTGTTATTCGCCGCTAAGCCGCATCCCTCCAGTAAGGCCGCATGACTCATGTAAGTATGTACGGAAAGCGAGGCAATAATCAACAATGTAAATATTATATTATAATAGTATATAGTTAATAATTATACAAATAATCATGTTAGTAAACACGAATTCTAGGATTGTTATCCTATTGTGATACATTTATGCTTCATAAATTGAAATTAACTGAACGCAGCTGTTAAGTAATTGAGCGAAAAACTGTCAATCTGTCAATCGTGACAAGAAGTTAGTCGAACTGAAATGAGCGTCTTGTGAACCTATATGAACTGTAATAATTTAGAAATAAAAATGAATAACCAAGCTGAACAAATTTTCTTGTTGACTTCCTCCGAAAATCAACCTTCGAATTCTGCTGAAAAAATGAATGAAATATCTGCAATGACGCCGGTTAATCTAGAAAGTAAGTATTGGAAATTTTGGAATCTAATTTACATAACAATAAAATCGTCTCTGTTTATAACAATCAAAAATCGTATTACTGAAATTCATTTTTAAATTACTAATGGTAAGTTTGAGATTATTTGCGGTATGGTAGCGCGATGATATATTTGTAATAGACACACTACTATAGGAACTCAAGATTTAAAGTTCACTTCACGAATACCTTTCTACCCAGAGATGATATCTGGCGGTTGAGTTAAAAGATTTCGGTGTTAGGTTTTTAACTATTGGAAAAGGCTGATTTTAGATTTTCTTTTAATTATTCAAAAGTTATTTGTCATTGATACCTCAGTGAGTGTCAATATACCATCACATTACCAAATAGCAATAAATCTGTAATTTAATTACTATTTCATGTTTAGTATTTTTCTAAAAAGAGTGAACATTCTAAAGTCCTTCCCCTAATTGGGTAATCAGAGAGGACAGAGCATGAAGTGTCGCAGACTTTGCATACTTCTTTTGCTTCCTCAAATTTCATTATTCTCCTCACACATTTTCATCAAGTTATGCGTGTGCTTTTGCAATATTTTTTAATAAACCTGTTGTAAAAGAAAATGTAAATAGTTAATAAATGTATGAGGATTGTATAGCCGATTTCAAAATAATTTACTTTTGTATTACCTTCTCAAATGGAAAAAAAACTCATACATTCACTGACTATACTCAAAAGAAATTTTTTTTGGTCTGCTGTCTTCTAAGAAATAAAAGTGAATATTTATTTTCGTATTATTCAAATTTTGCAGATGTTGAAGATTTCTCGAATGTGTGTCGGACATGTGCAACCATTACAGAATTTGTCATTCCTATATTCAGTGGTGAAGGCTTACAGAACAACCTGGCCGAAAAAATAAACAAATATTTGCCCATACAGGTGAATACAGACTTTTTGTTTTAAACAATACTCTGTAAAAAAAAGTTACTTTTAGAACCAGTATTCTTTGCCTTTAAAGAATTTGGAAATAATTCTAGAACTACATAATAAAAATCAGGATTGGACAGAGAGAATTTTGTTTACATTTTCTATTTTTTGTTTTTGGAAGTTTTGAAGTACCAGTGTTAGAATATTGTGCATAGTTCTGTTAAAGTGAAAAGCTGTATATCTTTCAGTTGAAATTTACTTGCTCTTAAAAGCAGTCCTTTTTAACTTCAGTAAAGTCTACTATCACTATTGGCGAAGTGTTAGGGGCTTAGTGATAAGAAAATTTTACAATAGTAAGTTTAGTAAATACAATTCGAATAAGTAATAATGTTAACAATATTTGTAATTGAATGCATTAAAAAAAATAGCCTCAAAAAGCTTATAACATCAACACTTTTTATCTTACAGTTGGATAAATAACTGTTTTTAACTGACGCTGATAGATATCTAGTTCAGCAATTCCTAAACTCCGTTCCATGTAAAAGACACTAGGGTTTCGCTCGTGTTATTTGAAATATTTTGGCCACTGTCATTTGTGGCGACATTATTGTCTATCTAAGCATAAATATTGATTAATGTTGAAGCATGTTTATTCTATAGTACACCCTACATAATAAAAATGCTTAATTTCAGACCTATTAATAGTTTTTGTAGGAAACAGTGACATAATCTCATTCATCACATTAATTAATCTTTATTTCAAATATTTTTTGTAATAAAAGATTTTTGCTCTTATTTTAATTGCAGTAGATATATTGTTGTAATTGGCTGTAATGGTTTCTTCAGTGTTCTAAGGCCTTAAGAGTTAAGGAACCCATGACCTAGTTAATGGTGAACTGAGTGAAATAACACAGTATACAGGTGGGACGACACGACTATAGCGTGGAGTTGCATGCACAGGTGTGTCCAGCAGACACGCTGCCCCGTGTGGTGTGTTGCCAATGCGCCGGCACTCTGCTGGCGTGCCACGAGCTGGCGCAGTGCTGTCGCCACGCCGACCGGGCGCTGCGCACGCGCCTCGCTGCCCGCGCCTCCGCCTCCGCCTCCGCCCCCGCCGCGCCCCTCGACCAGGTACGCGTCGCTCCACGCCTTTACACGCGTTCATCAATGTCTCCATTGATGAAAAATTCATTACAAATGTCACAGTGGACGGGAAAATCGTGTCTTTGAATACGCTTAGGAAGCTTTTAAGTATAACATTACTAATTAATATAATAAATCGTCTCTTTGAATACGCTTAGGAAGCTTTTAAGTAAAACATTAGTAATTAATAAAATAATAAAAAATAATTAATTAAAACGAACAACCCCGGTGCTAACCTTAGTCCAAATGCAGTAGATCAGCAAAAATAAAAATCAGAGAAGAGAAACTTAGTATTTGTAGTCAAGAAACAGATGCATAATCTGCTTATTTACATGATATTTAGCTATTAACAACCGTAATGGTCCTACAGTTAATGTTCTAAATTCTTAAATTAAGTTAAAATAGTTATTTTTAACCAACTCGAGGAGGTATACTTCTGAGGTGATCCCATTTAAATTTCATTGATATTGAAGCTTGGACTTCGCTTGGGCTTCATTTATGTTGATGATTCTCGTATTTATCATTGCGCTCCGGAATTAGAAATGAAGGTATATTGTAGACCTACATTGGATATTTATAAAGACCAAAGTCACTCAAACGAAATAAATAAAACTCTTTAAGAGACAAATTAATGAAAATTTAAAAAATCTAGTGCAGCAACAGAAAGTCTGTTTTGTTTGGTAGGCTTCGCACTCACTTCAGTAACTGTCAAATTTAATTATCAATCAGTATCATATTTAGAGGTATAGTTTTATTTTTGTATTTTTGATTAGTAAAGGAGAATTATTTTGTACTTTTTAGTCTTTTTTTTTGAAGTCAGTTTATTTTTTTCTTAAAATATTTTGGTTCATAAAAGTACACCATAATGTACTGCCATCCTAAACGAATATAAACTGCCAATAGCTATCGGGTTCTTCATATTAAGTACAGGGCCCATTATCTCTTCAGTGTGATACTTAATGACATGACAATTAGCTGAAAAAAATATGTTCCCACTAATATGATTTAGAATATACTAAGTTAAAACTTATAGTAAAAAGCTTAATTTATTTAGGAATTGCTATTTGAATACTTGTATTATATATGTATTATGTATGTGTATTAAATGAGTAATACTTTCGTGGTTCGAAGATTTCGTACATTGACCTTTTAAACCTTTTAAATAAAACAGAATTCCATAGGTTTTGTAATTCAAAAACATCTATGAACTTTGGACACATCCTTATTGTTGTCCATGGAAAAACAATTGAAACTACATAGGATCCCACTGTCAATGTTACCCAAATGATTCAAGGTTATCCAGATTATCTATACTCAACTTGACCATTGTCCTCCCACTACTGAAACTTCTTGACTTAAAATTTTAAAAATTAAAATTAAAAAAGAAATAAATCCTAAAGTAGAGTTAACAATAGCAAAAGTTTATTGGAAAAATATAACGTAAAATATTGGGTTTAGAAATTTACTATTTTATAAATGTCAAAATGTCAAAAGCACTCGCATACCTAGGCGAAAATGTGTGAGGAGAATGATGAGATTTGAGGAAGCGAAAGAGGTGTGTAAGGACCGCGACTCCTGGCGCTCCGTCCTCTCTGACTACCCCGTTGGGGATACAGCGTGAAGTTACTATTTTATAAATACTGTATGAAACTATGCTAGTCTAACTCATTTTGTTTACAGAATGTAAAGAGTTTGAATAACGATGAGGACCAAAATGAAGACAAGGAACAGCAACAAGAAAGCAAGTGAGTTTACTTCTTTTGATATAAATCTTAGCGCAAGGCCTTCATACAGTAGTTTTTTATTATGAAATTTCAGGTCAGAAATAACAGAAAAATTCTATCGAATTGTAAAGGATATAATAAATGGTTACTTGAACATTTTAAATATAGATGAAGGGAAACTGGATTTTCAATTTGTTTGTCAAAAATGCATCCACAAACCACCATCTGAAAATATAGATGATTTAATCCTACATCTTCACCATATTCATTACTATGAACTAACAGGCAGAAAATCTATAGAAGTATTTATAAAAAACTACATTACTTTTGAGGAAATTTTGGAATTTTCTGATTCAGAAAGAGAAATACAGAATGATAATGAAGACAGGTTTATGTCCAGCTTGCCAGATTACTATTGCCCCTATTGTGAGAGCATATTCTCCTCAACCACCCGTCTCATATGCCATCTAAACGCACATTTCGAAGTTTCTATTGATGTTGGGATTGCATGTTGTGATGTCCAATACAATGACAAAAAGGAATTCGTAAAACATTTGCAAAAATGTCACGTGGAACGCGGGTTCGATGTTGCCAAGCAAACATGCCGTAAATGCGGCTATACTACAGAAACCAGCGATGAATTGTGTTCACATATATTACATAATCATCCAGATCGTCAAGTCGAGAAAAAGAAGACCAGTCCGAGAAACCAAAAATATATACCAGTGGAGTGCCCCGAGTGCAAAAAAAGATTCGCCAACAAATACAATATGCTTAATCATAAAAGAAGCCACACTGAACGAAAGAGTTTATTCAGTTGTGACAAATGTAACAAAAATTACACGTGTCGCGGAAATCTTACAAAGCACAGGAGAATGGTACATGAGGGCTTGTTAAACTACGTATGTGGCATTTGTGGGGAAGCCTTCCCTACTCGTACTACGAGAGATGTCCACACTAGAATCCATTCCGGGGAAAAACCATTTTCTTGCAATTGCTGTGGGAAATCTTTTAGAGGTAAAGACAGCCTCAGCCGTCACTTAGAAATGCACGAAGACGTCCGAAGATACAACTGCCATCTCTGTCCAAAAAAATTCAGAAAGAGCACCCACCTGAAATACCATTTAAGTACACATCGACGAAAATCGTGAAGTTTGAATGAAGATTGTTTGTTGCAGATGGAAGCCTTGCAGAGAAAGCTTCGAATCTGCTCAAGGGAAGAGCGGACTAGCCGTGACTTTTAACGGCGACCGACACAGAGGCGAGAGTAGCGAAAGAAATATATACGATGAAATAGACATAGAAAATGATCATCATTTGGTTTCAGAGGACGACGACGATGAACCCCTCTCTGTTGTCGCCTCAAAAAAAACGAACTTTTACAACGACTTCTACACCGCCCTGATGAATTTCAGAAATCACTTTGTTAAGGACCACAAATCGGGAAAATGCAGCTATCCGGACTTCACCGACTCGAGCGACTCCGAAATGGTCGAAGAAGATAACACTAGTAGTCCAAACTTGGACAGTTTTGATGACCTGACACAGTGTAACATGAGGAAGGACAGAATGGACGAGGAGACGAGATCGGAGTTGAACCAAGTGCAGACGAGAATCGACGGCAGAACTTACTACACGTGCAAGGTGTGCGGGAAGAATCTGAGTTCGTCGCACACATACGTGTTCCACAAGCGCATCCACACGGGCGAGCGGCCGTGCGTGTGCCACGTGTGCGGCAAGCAGTTCCGCGCGCCCAACGGCCTGCAGCGCCACCTCACGGAGACGCACGAGCGGCGCCGGCGCCACGCCTGCTGCTTCTGCGCCAAGAGCTTCGCCAACTCGCAGAACCTCAAGCAGCACTTGCGCATCCACACGGGCGAGAAGCCCTTCGTGTGCGCGCACTGCGGCAAACGGTTCACCCAGAGCGGGTCGCTACACGTGCATTTGCGCCGGCACACTGAACATTTCCCTTTCACGTGCTCAGAGTGCGGCGCCAAGTTCCGGCTGCGCACCGGGCTGGCGCGGCACACGCTCAAGCACTCCGGCGAGAGGCCGCACGTGTGTGTCTACTGCGGCAAATGTTTCCTACACAAGTACGATCTCAAGAACCATGTTCAGTTGCATTCGGACACGAAGCCGCATATTTGTACCGTTTGCGGCGCCGCCTTCAAGCAAAAGAGAGCGATGAAGCACCACGTGAAGAGGGTGCATGAGAGTGTCGACACGTCTAGGGAAGTCACTCATCCCCTAGTCTATTCGCACGCTGAACATTTTTAGCTAATTTATTATAAGACAGTAGTGAATGATGTCATGAACTTGTTAGAAAAATGAAGACCACGAAGATAATTATGATTTTTAGAAATATAATATTTTCAAATTATAAATTCTGTTATTTACTAATCATCTAATATTTAACACTAAACAATGAAATATGAAATCATGTAAATAAGTACGTAGATATCCAAGTTAAGAAACTAAAACATACCTAATTTTATAAAATGGCATGTTCAGAAATAAATTGGTTATTATTACACCAGTGGTGCAACACTGTGTTTTCAAACATAACGTCATTTTTATCATCGAAAGGGTTACGATATTTTTTTGGCTATATTTAGCGTCTATATTTATAAAATGAGAAAATACCGATACATCTATTACCGCATTATGTATGGCCCAAATGGCCACACATAATGCGCAGTGGTTCCGACTTTATTGTACGATATGCCCGAATTCGAGTGAAAGTAAGATAAATGCAGTAGAAAGTGATCTCTTAGAAATATGTGCGGTGTCAACATTGCGGACAAAATAAGCAATGAAAAGATGCGCAGTATGACAGGGTTTCACGACAGTGTTATTGTAAAAATGAAGAAAGGAATGCTAAGATAGTGCGGGCACATGTAAGTGATGATAGACTAACGAAGAAAATCTACAGAGCAAAAGTGAGTGGTAAAAGTAGCAAAAGAAGACCAAGGCTGACTTATAAAGATTAAATAGCCAGAGTGTTAGCCGACGGAAATGTTAAAAGCAATCGCATACCTAAGCGAAAATGTGTGAGGAGAATGATGAGATTTGAGGAAGTGAAAGAAGTATGTAAGGACCGCAATGCTTGGCCCTCCGTCCTCTCTGACTACCCCGTTAGGTATACAGTCTGAAGATATGTGTAATGTAGGGTAGACTGGGTACGGTTGAAACATTTTAGCGTTTATCGTCCATAGCATCGGGGTTAGTTAAGCGAGCGATGATGGAAATATATTAAATAAAAGATCGTATATCTGTCTACTAATGGACAATGTTATTTGAGATCATTGTACTGTATTTTATGTCTATGATCGAATTTAAAAAAAAATGTAACTTGTTTCAACCGTCCCCATGCTAGGGTCGGTTGAAACAGTGCCTGGGGTCAATTGAAACACATGCAAATAACACAAAATATAATAAATTAACATGTTTTATTAATTATATAATAACATTTTACGACTCGTAATGGCACAGTTGAATATCACAAATATTTTTTCATTAATATTAAAGTCTTTGACGATACTTATAATCTAACATTATTTTTAATCAGCCTTCAAAGGTTTATATTAAGTACAACTTAAACTTATAATAATCGGATGTTGGTGACGACAATTTTTTTGTAATATTTGTGTACTACTTGCTATTATATATCTCAAAAATCAACAGCATTCATTATAAATTAGATTTTAGCACTCCCAACTAAGAAAACACAGTAAAACTTCAAAACATTATTTCTATAAATATCTACATTTTGATGCATAGATAAACAAATGACAGAACAAAACAACAATACTTTTTGTTTAAGAGAATAAAATTCAACAGCTTTTAAAAAAAACTTTAGCACTTCAGTTATAAAATAGGTTAAGAAAGAACTAAAGACTTATTTACGTACATACCTCAACAGGGAACAGTGGTTCAGTCCATTTTTTTCTGCCGCTGCTCTTAACGAAGATCCCGCTTTTACATCTTCATAGGCTTGTTTGTAGCTTGATAAGTCGGCCCGACCTCTCGTAGTCTTCCTTTGGCGTACCCTTGGCATCTAAGAAACAAGAAAATTAAATAAATAAACTGTTTCAACCGTACCCACAAAAAATGTTTCAACTGTCCCCAATCCCCCTTCTAGGTATAAAACGGTTTACAGTAAGAATGATAACAAATTTGAATAAAAACTAATCATACTGCCATATTCTACAAACTTTAATTAAAACGATACAAAACTCTCAATACTCTAACTAATCAAAACCATAATAATTGCAAAAATGTACGAACAAAAATACTTACTTTTCCGTCAAAAAACACAATGGGGCCTCCTATACACAAGAACAACGCGCGAAGAGCGATGCAACACTAAAATTCGTGTTTCGACTTGTCGTCCGCTTCGTTCTTTCCTTGTACCCCTCACCTCATCACGCACGGTTCGCGAGGTATTCGCTTTGTTTCAACCGTCCACCGTTTCAACCGTACCCAGTCTACCCTATGTATCTATTACCATGTAAATTTCGTCTAATCACATCTCTTTCAAAGTTACTTTATATATACATATCTTTTATGTAATTTACGCTTCCAGACAAGCTCTCAGTGATGTACTGCACGAAGAGAAATTGAATGAAATAAGTTCGAAGGTCTCATCGAAATTTAAACCTGTGAGGAAATTTGAAATACGAAAAAAAGGCCACAAACTAAATGTAATGTTAGGAGAGGATGGTAAGAAATATATCAAGTGTGAGATATGCGAAAAGAATATGTCGATTTTAACATGGAGACGACACATGCGCACTCACCAAGCAGGGAAGAAATACAGTTGTCACACATGCGGTCTGACTTTTAGCGACAGCAGTAACCTCGGAAGGCATACCAAAGAACTACATTTTAGACATAAACCGCACATTTGTCGTTTATGTGAGAAATCTTTCACAAGAAACAGCCACTTACTAGACCATATGAAATCGCATTCGGAGAACAGAGAGTACGTTTGCGACATATGTGGCAAAGCGTCAAAATCGAGCGCCGCGTTGAGGATGCACAAGAAAACGCACGATAGCGAACGAAAGCACGAGTGTGTGGAGTGTGGCGCTAGGTTTAAAAGGATTGGAGAACTGCGCATACACGTGACTGTGCATACGGGGGAAAGAGCGCATCTGTGCGGTTGCGGTCGCGCCTTCCGTTTGCGCAGGCAACTGATGAAGCACGCTCTATCACACCATAAAACGGAATAATGTTCTGTAAAGTATCTCTGTTTGGAACAAGTTTCGTATAAATAGACAAGAAAACTATGCCAAAACATCCTTAGCTTGCGCTCACAATACCATATAAGTACTAATTCAGTTAACCCAATTATTAATCTCTACGATACGAAGATCTCGCTGCTATCTAGATTTATAATAGCATATATCAAAGGAACATATTCGAATAATTTGAAAAATAAAGCCTGCAAAATGAGCAACATGATGACGAACCGCTTTGTTGCAGGTTCAAGGAAATCGCAGATTTCGTTGTGCGGACCATGAGCCCGCCGCAGTACGTGGAGCCGAGCGCGGAGGAGACTGGCGCGGGCGACGTGGGCGACGAGGCCGACGAGCGCGGGGGAGAGGGCTCGGGCGAGGAGGCGGGGGAGCTGCGCGCCTGCGGCTACTGCGGTGCGCGGTTGGCCCCGGATGCATACACGTTGCACTTGGTGAGCGCGCACTCGCGCTCGCTGTTCCACTGCGACGAGTGCGGCTCGTACGTGGACCGCAAGGACTTCATCGTGCACATGTCGCTCCACACCGCGCAGTACGCTTCCAGCCAGGCGGGCCGCGCGCGCCTGAGCGGGCCCAACACTGACGGCACTGACGGCACTGACGGCACTGACGAGCGGTCACGCGACACCATCGATGACATTACGGAAATCGATAGTGAAAAAGTAGCTGAAGGCGACGACAATATAGTTACGAAGGTAGAATCGATCATTCGAGAGAACCTGACTGAAGAATCTTATGAAGCAGCACACGGAAACGAATTCTCCGACCACAGCGATACGGAGTATGCTTTCGGACCTTTACCGGAATCGGTCTTCGAAGCCATAGAAGACTCGCAGGACAGCCAACCTGGCGAAGAAGTAGATGACGTATCGAACACTCAAGACGACGATGGAAGGAGCGAGAGTCACACCGTTTGCGACAGTGTCAGAGAGCCCAGCCCGCCGCCACCGCCGCCGGAGCCGCCCGAGACTACCAACCAAAAAGAAAACGAAAAAAAACATAAGAAAATCCGAACGTGCCCCATTTGCGCTAAAGTGTATAACGCTTCATCCAGCTACTTCTATCATATGAGATACTTCCACCGACGAGTACGGGAACATGAGTGCGACGTTTGCGGGAGGAAATTTGCGACGCGGGCCAGTCTAAGCGAGCACGTATCGATCCATACTGGAGTTATGCAGTTAGAATGCAAACACTGCGGCAAGAAATTCCGCTCGAAGGCAAGCCTCTATATACATGAACAGACTCACAACGGCGTAAAAAGTTATGCATGTACGCAATGTCAAAGTTCGTTTCGATGGAGGACGCACCTCGAGAGACATATGAAGCGTCACTCTGCGGAAAAATCTCACGTTTGTACGACTTGCGGTCGCGGATTTGCGATACATTGCGATCTGCTGCGGCACATGCGTACGCACACCGCCGGGAACTTTACATGCGAAAAATGTGGTGCTAAGTTCGCGCAACAGCGCTACTTAAAGGTGCATATGGACAATAAGCATTCAACAATTATAACTAATGAGAAAAATTCGACTGTAGTTAGTGATGATAAGCCGACATAGATGAAATATGGACATTTGGAATAGGAAGTTTGAGAATGACAGATATACAAAGCCTTCTTGTGTTTCTAGACATCATAATTGTATCAACTAAGGTGATAGAGACCAGGATGTAATTGTATTGAATGAAATGTCCAATTACATTCATAAAATTACTTGGCACGTGATAAAAATCTGCCGTTGATATTATAGACTAGTGCCGTTTCAAGACTGATTAGTAATTAATCTATTTTAGACTTAGATAAGACTATTAGTTAGTAGGTTTAAACTAAGTAATTACAAATCATGTAGTAATTTTTATTGTATAGAACCAAAGAGTGGTCCTTTAATGGCCAGATGAACTCAAATAAAATCGTAATAAATACACAATTCAAGTAAATTTAATTACTAGATTAGTTCAACCAGTAAGAATAAACTAATACTGCAGTGGTATCAATACTTTTACTCATTGCTACCACACGATCGCAACTCAACGGCATGGTTGGTTGGTTGCAACAAGGCTAATTAAAGCTATGGCCACAAATAGACGTAGAGGAACGAGGCGCTTTATGATTCAGTAGCTTGTCTTAACCCATTGTTTTAATGGAAAATAGGAACGTAAAATTGAAATTTGTTATTGAAATGGTACAAAATTATCGATAGGTGGAAAAAACAAGAATGTGGATACTCATGTACGCACGTAAGACGTTATACTTCTTTGAGGTGAAGAAAAATAAAAAACAAAACTGGCAACATAAAAAAAAAACTGGCCCCTTGAAATGAATGAAATAAAAAATATTATATTTGATGAGCAACTTCATACTGTATTATATTTGACGGCCAACCTTCGATCACAAATATATAACTAGATTCACAATCCTTTATAAAATTGGAACAAATTATTGTCTGAATTGACATATACATTTCTAATATCTTATAGTATTATCTCAATATTGTGTTAATTTAAACTTTACTACCAATGCATATAAAGGTTGTAAAAGATTCTCCCATGGCATTGAAACGACGTTTCTTAACAAAAATATATTTAAAATTCAATCTTACGCTTCATGCTTAAAGTGTAATTCACGTAATTTATTTGTTTCGCTATTTACGTCATTATAATTTGTTAGATGAAAGTGACAAGGATAAGACACATGGAAATTATAATGTTAGGCAAGGAATAAGATGTTGCAGGTCAGGCAATGACATATTCAGACGTAATGTAAGAATAGAAAAAGGGAGGAAGCAGCATTGTTATTAATATTTTTTTATTTTTGGTTCTTCGATCACAAATAATAATTCACAATTTTCTTTAAAATCTAAATACATAATTACTGTCCGAATTAACATATAAATTTTGAACATCTTACAGTATTATTGGTAATATTCTTTTAATTTAAAGTAGACCTTAAAGGTATAAAGTTGTAAAAGCTCGTTTAGATCCTTGTAAGGCATTGAAACGAAGTTTTTCAAAAAAAACTTACGTTTCGTGCTTAAAGTATAATTCACGTAATATATTTCCATCGCTGTTTACATCATTTTGGTTTGTTACGTGGATGTGACAAGGATAAGACATAATATTTAGATTAGGCGAGACAAGGAAAAAATTTTGGATATCAGGCAATGACGTAATCTAGGAATACAGAGTGAAGTCGCAATAAAGTGCTGATATTTTTTTATTTTTTTAATGGGAAATCGTCTGCTAGTCATTATTTAATATATACATACATATTAACACGCCGTATCCCTAACGGGGTAATCAGAGAGATATGTCATGACTAGACATCTTAACTTTGATAAAAAACAATTAAAGGATCTAAAATCTTAGTTTTAAACGATTTAGTGGCAACGTTAATCTTCTAATAATGCCACAATACAAATAATAATACTGTCAAATAGAAATGCAGTGCAGGTTTAAGTAAATACGTAATATTGTGTAGCCTTTTTAAGCCTTTCGCTGTGACTATTCGTCACTTTCTAAAAAGTGATCAGAGCAAACTACACTTCGTTCATTTGGTATGAAGTATTCATCGCATTTTTGGCGTGCTACTATAGAAGTCTATTTTTCACATCGAATAAGATCTCGAGGAAAGCTATATATTTTTTTATATGTTCGAGAAAAATATTGCAATAACTTGCAGTGTTTATAAAAGAATACATAATTACATTAAAATTTATAATTAGCAGCAAATCTTATACTACAGTCATAATTGAAATTTCAACACCAAAAATATATTTAAAAAAATAAAAATGTAAGACTAAAAACTCCTTTCTACAATTTTAGAACAGAGATAAAAGTATAATCCGAATAAATGAAATCTGAATGCGGTAGTATGGTTCTCAATGTCTTATTCACGATCGTATAACTAATTGTATTATGTAGCTGTCATTTGAAAAATATTATTATGAATTTAATAAAAAAGAGCTATATAACGTTATTATTATAACGAAATAATGAATACGTAAATAAAATAATCCTAATTACTTACCGAAAGTAAGAAACTCCATCTTTTTTTAACGTTCTAGACGTGTCATGTTTACAATTTTTGAAGGAGCACTTTGTCATGTTTCCTTTAGTGTTCGCAAATTACTACTAAGACCGAGTGCGCTAAAATTCTCATTTCAACGCACATTTGGTTCGGACGTTTTTGGAACGCTGAATTGTGTATCTTGTTATATATTTGTGATCGAAGCGGCCAACGTCATACTGTCATTATATTTGATGGCCAACTTCATACTGGGACTTTTTGGCGGGAACGGGAGAAGTGAGGTTGACATTTTGCATAGATTTTCTATTTTCTACATTTTTGAAAGATTTAAAGTACAAAAGTGATAGTATACTGTGTTTTAAAGTTGTGTGTAAGTGAAAAGAATGGAGTAGGTCTCAATAAACATGTGTAGCTGGAGTACTCGCGCTCTTCCAAGAAGTCCTTTATAACTTCAGTAAAGCCCACTATCACTTTAGTGGAGGAGTTTTAAGATAAGAAAAAACTAATTTACTTGTGATTCTATAACGTGACATTGGCAAATGCGATAAACTGTGCGCCATGCCAAAAGAAAAAAAAATAAAACAAGTTTTATTTAATTTAACATAATACACGTTATGTATTTACTTAAATATTTTATATTTGTATATAAATTAATTTTAGTGTATACTTATTAATGTAGTTATTTCGGTGATATTTTATTTTCTTACATTTATTTTAAGCACATACTACCCTGGTTCATTTTCTCTATCATCAAGGTGTGCTGGAAGAAATTTCTTAAAAAGATAAGCATTGCCTTGTCATTATCATTTTTTTGACTACTGTTTCAGTGTAATTAAATAAATAAATAAAAATTAGTACGAGGAAAACAGCTAGTAAGTTTGGCAACGTCGCACCTCGCACTGTCGGTGTAGTTCGTGTCAGTACATAATAGTTCATCACGTTGTACAAAATATTGCATTACTAAAATAATTATTTGCAAAATACTCGTAAATATTAAGTGTTTGGTCTACCAGCATTCACAAAAATATAAATATGTCATGTTCAGCTGTGTATTGTTGCATCATGAACCCTTCCCTAGTGACGCTTGCTAGTACAACTAACCTAGGTCAACAAAAAACGGACACGTTCGTAAAGCGAAAACTCCATCCGTTTTTATTCTTGGTCTGAGAGCTAATCAGTTTATTTTCCAAAACAAAATTCAGTTTTTGCACGAATAAATACATATTGGGTCCTCACATATGAAATTAGCGTTTTGCCGTACTGACCACTTTGATCTGAAATATCTCCTCTTTGGTTAAGAATTCCAAATTAAAATTTATAAATTCATTTAGCTGGTACATTTGAGTTTTGAAAACAGTCATTCATTTGTTTTTTTCCTCATTATTTTTTCTTTGGCTTCGCTTATTACCGCACAATGGAAAACATGAAATATCGGTATATTTACGAGTATGAGTTCTACCGTGGCACCAGTGCTGCAGAAACAGCTCGAAGGATTAATGATGTTAAATCGAATTATTACTTGTGATGAAAAGTGGATACTGTACGATAATCGGAAGCGCTCGTCGCAATGGCTGAACCCTGGAGACCCCAGCCAAATCCTGCCCTAAACAAAAATTGACTCAGAAAAAGTTACAAGAGTGTTTGGTGGACTAGCGCCGGTGTCGTTCACTACAGCTTTCTAAAATCTGGCCAAACGATTACGGCAGATATCTATTGTCAGCAACTGCAAACCATGAAGGAAGAACTAGCTGCTAAACAACCGAGATTGGTCAATCGCTCTAGGCCACTGCTGCTTCACGACAACTCAAGACCATACACTGCACAACAAACAACCACTAAGTTAGATAAGCTACAATTGGAATGTCTGCGACATCCACCGTACTCCCCGGACCTTGCTCCAACAGATTACCATTTTTTTTCGGAATTTGAACAACTTCTTACAAGGAAAAAACTTCAACTCCGATGCGGCAGTCCAAACCGCCTTCAAAGAGTTTATTGATTCTCGCCCCCATGGTTTTTTTAGTAAAGGGATCAATGAACTACCTATGAGATGGCAAAAGTGCATAGATAACAACGGTGCATACTTTGATTAATGAAATATATTTTACAAAAAAAAAAATTGACTTTAAATTCATCCCGTACAAAACGCCAATTTCATATGTAAGGACCCAATAATTGTGACCATACTTCTACATAATATGTATAATATATAAATTATAGTATCATTTATGCTTCAAATATTGACAAAATAATTGTGGGTATAATAATAATTGTGTACGAAAAATACGTTTGATTATTTATACAAAGTCGTGAAAGATTCTTGGTTCGAGGATTAGCCAGAAATGTGCAAAGTATGTCATCGGTTTTGGTGATAGCTGTCAAATGAACCGAGTTACATTGTGCGGATTAAAGTAATTCCCAAGTGCCGAGACTGACAAATTTTAATTTTATGCTCCACTGTGTACATACCGTGTATACACTGGATTAGAAAATAAAAGAGTTTTGAATATAGCATTATTTATTACTCATTCAGTACATAAAAATTATAAAATTTTAACAAATTATACAGAGAGATTAATATTTCAATAGCTTTCTTATACTACATTAAAAAATGCATAATATTCTATCTACAGAAACATGTAAATCTATACACACAACATGAATATAATAAATGACAATGAGATCATATACAAATGAATTCTAAAATTACAAGAAATACAATTGATAAAGGTTAGAAATATAATATAAAAATATTAAACTTAATATATAAATTTCAACAGATGGCAGAAATCATAGACTACCTTACATTTACATATAATATGCTTTACATCTGCGTATAACGCATTTTTTTTAACACAGCGCCTTTTTTTGGGTTTAATAACCAAAATGACACGAGCTGAACCTCAGTCCTCAAATACCATACTGCCTGCCAACTAAATTTATAAAGCATAATTCAGTTACTTTAATATTTTAACTGTCATGTGATAAGACGCTATGCGGTGTAGCCATAATTTTTGCCACTATTATGAACATTGATTTTAATCATAAATAATTATTATCTATTATTTTAAAGAGACAACTAATGTGACCTCAAACTAAGTGTGCATTACTTGTAATTGTGGGTGCCACGTAAGGATTACAAGACAGTACCAAGGAAGACAGTACCCAGAAACCCGCACATCTCTCAACAATTTAGAAAAATTGCTTTATAAATTGTCTTGGCACACCACAACGACACTAACGGTCTAGTCTCGTCCGTTAAAAACATTGTATTGATTATTCAATTAATCTATATATTAATACGTGAAGCGAAAACTTTGGTTCCATTTATAAGAAAATTGCACGGACGGAAGAGTGTGAAAAAATTTGGTACACTTAAAGTTTATATGGAGGAAGTTAATATTTTTATATAACATGCATTAGAAATACATTAAATTAAATAAATCACTCATTAATTATGTTCATACTGCCAATGTCAAAAAGACTGTCAATTACAAACTCATAATAGTTTATGATCACCAGAGATCGGAAATTAGTGAGCATAAATACCTAAACTTCATTTGCGAAATGATATAGAGTTGCTAAAACGGGTCCCTAAAACGGATTTACGAAGGCCCCAGTTTGATTGGAGAATAGAATGGAGTGAAATAGATATCATTTATTTCTTTCAGTGTGTTTATTTCTCTCAGTGTAGTACGGTACATACATTTGGTCAAATTAATAAAATCACAAAAGGCTCTCACAAGTTAGCATAATTTAACATGTAAAATTTTATTCTTAAATACATAAAAACAGCGCGGCGTGGCACCACAACGCAACGCGTGAATTTATATGAAGAAAAAACGACGCCACTTTTGGCGGTGCGCTGTAATTTGTATGGAGAAGCGCCGCCAATTGTTGCGTCTCGTCGCCGCAATGCAATGCTTTTATGTGTGTGAGCTCTACTGGTTACTAAGGTATTTTTAATATCATTGTAAAAATACTGTAAGTAAGTAATTAGTACATGAAATATTTATTTCTTGTAGTCCTTATCCAAATTTAATACGATTATTAGTTTTTGATGCCTTGCGAAAGTTTAATTTAATCGAACTCTTAACTCTTGAATAACGCCATCATTTAAGAGAATACATTAGTTACCTACTTTTATTTTCAAAGAAATATGAAATTTTACACAAAAGGCCTTGGTCCTAAGTGTTTTATGGAAAAAATAATTATTTGCTTTTGTTAAACAACATGTCCGTTGTTTGCAATAAAGTTATTACTTTCTATAATTTTTCTTTGTACCGAAATTATCTCCGCATTAGTAATAAAAAATAGTATCTGCAACTCGTGCGGTGTTGTCGATTACCTACTCGAGCGAATGAGCAGTCGCCTCGCTTGTGCGCACAACTTCGTTCGAGTGGGCGATCGACAACTTACCGCATTTGTTGCACAATATACTATTGTTCTTCATTCTAAGCACTCGAAACGTTTTCGGTCAAATGTCATCGAAATCTCAAATTGAATCGCAAAATGTATAAAAATAGTTTCTAGTTGTATATTTAAGATAATTTATTGGCAACATCACATTTACAATATTTAGAAATTAAATTGGGGCCCCCGTAAATCAGTTTTAGGGACCCGTTTTAGCAACTCTATATCATTCTTCAAATGAAGTTTAGCTATGTACGCTCCCTAATTTCCGATCTCTGGTGATCACATTTACGTAAGCTCCTTGAATCAAACAATCGCACAGAGTAGAGATTCTCGCCATAGAATTTATATTATAAGTTTATGTTTACGGTCGAATTTCGACCACACGGCGACCTCTAGTTATAATAAAATCTCATGAATTATGTATAATATACGTATTTTTAGTAATACAAATAAATACAATATTTGGTACAAATATAATATTATCACATGCTTTCTAATCTAAAATAATTATGATTTATTAAACACTGGTTGATATCCATCACTGTTGATGTTTCGCGCACTACGTGACCACGCAACCAATGGTTGCATGGAACCAAACGAATTTATAACAACGATCACACACTTAGCCGCGAGGATCCGAACGACCAGACGTTTCGGTCGCTCTTTACTGTAAGCAACCACACATGCTAAAAGTAGGGATAGTCTCAAACTTTTACTAGTTATATTCCAAGCATTTCGAATACTATTGGTTAGTGTCAACAAGGCCAACCAAAGTTACGACCACAACCATGAACAGCCATAGGTGTAGCTAGGGATTTTTCTACGGAGACAACCACCCAGCTGATTCAGCCATATCAAGCTTAATGATCGATTTTATTTCAATAATTATTTTTGTAATCTGATTCCTTTGGCATGTACATTTCGTTTTCTGGGTTGGACAGTGACCACCCTGGCCACGACTGGCGACGCTTACATCTAGCTGCGACTATGCAATTTTGTGGGTCGTAATGCGCGAGATGCCTATTACTCACTATATCAAATACTAATTAAATAATATGTAATATGATAGCCAGGGCCTATACTATTTTAAAATACTTAGATAAAGTACCAATTATTTCTGCTAATTTGCTGCCAATCGAAGCTAAATACTTACGAAGAATCATTTTCAGCCTACCATTTTAGTAGAGTTAGCGGATAATCATAACAGAAGTATTACAATGGGCTCGACTTCGAATGACTTTTTAGACCACAAGGTGGCAAACAAGCAAACGACCTTCCTGCCTGATGTTAAGCGGTTGCCGTAGCCAATGGACTAGACCCGTGTCAATTGTTCATTTTCAAAGATTCGATTCGTTCAAGTATTAATTTGAAAAAAGATTCGATCAAATGATCCAATCAATCATTGATCCATCGATTGTATACCGATACAATCATGATTGTATTTTTGATTAAATGAAAGATCGGACGATTGTATGAGTAATCTGATCTTTTACAATTTCCATATTTTTTATAGTTTTTAATATAATTTTGACGCATTTATAATTTTATTGTTCGTGTTTTAAAAAATAATGTATAATTTTTTGAATTTCACTTTTTAACATATTAAAGGGCATAGATTAATCAATTAAATATCGACAAGTACAGAGATCGAATCGGTCAAATGATCGATTCATTCACGACCGACACAGGTCTACTATGAACGCCTGCAACACCAGAGAACGGCACTTGCACGTTCTGAGCCTGTAAAAACCTTTTTACCTTCTTTTTGAAGGTTGCTCAAATCGCAAGATATCTTCGAGACAATTATAATTCTGAATGATATAAATGCAGTACTAATATCAGTATTCTAAGCCCTGGATACGGATATACATATGTGCCCAGTTCTATATGTCTATGGGTTATTTTAAAATTATAAAACAGTTTTAACTTTTATATTTCTATCCCCTCTTGATAGGAATAAACATGAGTGAGTCTTTCATATTGAGACAATGAAATAAATACCCTTAATCGGATTAGATTATTTAAAAAAAGTTCTATACAGCAGTTTTAGGATTCGTAGACAATCAATTAGCTGATATGACCTTGATCTTCAAAGTTATTTAAACATCAAGTTGTTTTTTTTGGAATGAAAAATTACAATGTAATAAAAGTATATTGAAATCGAGATATTATATTTCTCGCTCTTACCATTGCTGTGGTCAAAAATATATGTTCTCACTGAAAAAAAAAACTACTTGACCTTCAAATGACCTTGATGGTCAGGGTCATTAATTGATGACCCTTTGAAACCGTACCCCTTTTTTTGTCCCAAGATAAGCTCACCTGGTATAAACATAAATTGAATTTCCGGCATTTAAAAGGAACCATTTCCATAGTAGTACCCTAGTTAGCGATGTCGATGGGGGGAGTGGAGCGGCCCTCGCGCGCCGTGGGGGACCCGCTCTCATTGACGAGCCTCTGCCTCTCGCGGTACATGGAGACGCGGATGTTTTCCAATTGGTGATACCGACACAGCTTCAGTGTGGAGAACACCGCCAAACCCACCCACGTAGCGAAGGCACCCCATGCGCCAAACTGTTGATTTTTGGAAATAAATCGCCAGAAAAATACGAAAAAAAAATTTGTGTAATATATCTATTTAACTGGTTTTGGTGGCCGTTAGACGCTAGATTAGTTGTCAGTTAAACCGCGGTTAAACCTCGGTCCAACATTCTGAATTAACATGTAATGCAGTGACCTTCGAGTCAGACGCTTCGTTAAGACGCGGAAAATGTGTCGATTTTTGAGCTGAGGATAGCAAGCAATCATAATAATTCATCATATAAAATGGATTTCCGCAATGTAACTAGGGTTGCCACCCGTACTGTATAATAAAGTATTGTACGTTATTTCGAACATGCATTATACTTACTTTATACTTTTAATATACTTCATACATTGTACTTTTTTTTACTTATTTTGACTTTCCAAGCTTATAAATTATTGTTATTGATATTGTAAAAAAAGGACTGCTTAGATGGTTCGGGGACATAGAACGAATGAGTGATGAAAGACACGAAGAAAATGTACAGAGCGAAAGCGAGTGGTAAAAGAAGCCAAGAAAGACAGCTGACTTACAAAGATTAAATAGCCAGTGTTTATTGACGGAAATGTCAAAAGCACTCGCATACCTAGGCGAAAATGTGTAAGGAGAATGATGAGATTCGCGATGCTTGGCGCTCCGTCATCTCTGACTACCTCGTTAGGGGTAGAGCTTAAAGGTATGCATGTATATATATATATATATTATTGTTTACTAAAAGAATCAAAAGTGTTAAGCAATTTTTGTGTATATGGTACCAAGCGCTTCTATAAGTGATAATAGTCACTGATTTAGATTTTGAACGCCAACGCAAAAGTGATAAAACATTTTTCAAAGAAGCAACCAAAAATACGTAAGTACTTACAGGAAAAAAGTAGCAAGTCCAATAAATTAATACTTTTTTTTTACTTTTTTTTTCATACATTGTACTTTATTTTTTACCTTGATAAACTTATATTTTTTTGATCGATAAAAAGGGTGGCAACCCTAAAAATATCTCTTGAGTCTGTACAATAAATTGTCATTCATTTTGAATAACACTTGCTTTTTTTTTGTTTCTGGGCAAAATGAAATCCCCAAGGACACTCAGCCGGACTCTACGCCGACTGAGTAGTGTCTTGAACTTGACTTGAACCGACTAAACAAAACACCTCTTGCTGTTAGCCCTAGTGGCTTTTACAGCTGTAACAGCCGCCTTTGTATTGCAATGTGTCGAATAAAGTTCGGTCGCTCATTTACCAATTCAGCACCCGACTAACACCATCTCTCCTCAAGTGGTTGTCACATTCAAATAACTTTCCAGAACGAATTTACGCTCGCTCAACTATTGCGCATCAATTGTGTACTGGAACAGCTCACTCGCAAGCTGTCTGTGTGCAGACAGCGAGTGAAGCACTTGGTGACAAGCCGTTCTTCTTGCAACACAATCGTTACTGGTTCGCGTGAGGTTTGAAAACAAATTCCCGACGATTCATAGACTGCGCGACATCCACTTAAAGAGTTAAGTTACATTTTAAATCTCATTTCTATTAGTTACAAATCTCACCTGTGCAGATCCAATCTCCATGTAGAAACCATTTGTCGATATGTTGTCTTTCTTGTCAATGTTCTGGCCAGCAGCCACATCACAACTGTGGAATTATAAAAATAGATTCGTAATAATAGAATTGTAGTAGCACTCGTATACCTAGGGGGAAATGTGTGAGGAAAATGATGAGATTTGAGGAGGTGAAAAAAAAATATCAGGACTGCGACGCATGGCACTCCATCCTCTTTAACTCCACTAGGGATGTATATTTATAATCTATTTCAATATAAATTGTGAAGTAAATAAAATTTAGTATTACATTTATAAACAAGACATGTTGAAATACATAAAATAGATTTTGACATACATTTCGTCAGTGGCGTACCTAGGGTGGGGCAGGTAGGGCACTTACCCTGGGCGCCATTCAAAGGGAGGGCGCAAAATTCGAAAATTATTAAACATTTAAATGCTAATTTGACTGGTACATGAGTATTTTTGAAAGCGTCTCTCAGATCTACTTACATCTTATGAATGAAATATCTATCACAAGTTGTGAGAGATCTTCTTGTCAGCAAATAAAAATAATACTTAGTGTATCTGAGCGCTACAATAACTATCAGTCAAATTAATCCAAAATTGTTAAAGTTATGTAAATTTTTTGACCCATCGTACTTTTATTTAGTGTAGAGCGAGACGAAACCAAAAAAAGATTTCGAAAATGTTATAAATAAAAGCCGGCGCAGAATGCGAGGAAGGTGCAATTGAAGTAATAACTATTAAAAGCTCACTTAATTTGCGAACAAATTTTAGTTCTGTTGCAATATTTCTTCTCGAGCTTCTTCATGTTGGTAAAATAATATTGTGGCCTATGTGGTAGATATTATATTGGTACCGTGCAGCGTGGTTACGCCATAGAGCTGTCGTTTACATCTCATGTCTTATACTAATTCTTACAGGTATTTATATCGGATATGTACGTGACAATTTCCTTTGCAACGATGCGGAAATTTCATTTGTAGATCGCACACAAGGTTACAATTTGCTGTGTCAGAGTAATATCTGGCACAGTTCTAAAACACAGAATATATTATTTTTGTAACATTTATGACTTTTATTTAATGTATCCGTTTTCTTTATATTTAGATAATTTACAAAGGGGCGCGAGTTTAGTGCTTCCCCTAGGCGCCATTTCTTATTGATACGCCCCAGCATTTCGTACCTTAGACATTTTTAAATTTTATTTCATGTAAAATTTACCTTACACATTTTATAACAACTATATATTTTATCTATAAGACTCCATTTATTTGCTCCACTTATTATATTATTTGCTTTTTTGGCAAGTTAAATTAAATTCATTTATTTTATTATTTACTTTCTTGGCAAGTTAAATTAAAACGGAATATATGTAGGAATTCAGTGCGGTAAATTAAATAATAGTTTCACCAAATGTAAGCAAATACATTGTTACCTACCTAGGAAACCTCTCCACAATATTCTCACACCATTTCATGAAGCCTAGTGTAATTAACACAGCGGCAGACACAGCAAGCCCACAGAGACACACACAACCCACAGCCTCGATGAACGCAGACAAGAACGAACTGTCTGTATCTTTACACATTAGTACTGACATCCTGTAAAATGGCAATAGGCTGTTTGATTATTCTGGAAGGTAATATTAATAATAATGCGCCAGACAATACACACCAATCATCTGATCTCAAACTAGGGCATTCCCTGTGCTATGAGAACAAGACGACGACTACTGAGGGCGTCCCCCAGTACACCCAGACCCGAAACAATCCAGAAAAGTTCATTTTCTAATTTGACCCCACTGGGAATCGAACCCGGAACCTTCCGCGCTTGGGTTATCGTCTAAACCACTGCGCCATCTAGGTCGTCAAGAATATTGGCAACAAGTCCAAGTAATTTTTATTAATTACAATGGTTAAAATCTCTTTATCACAAATTAATGTTCTTCTTATTATCTGTTTATGTATTAAAACTAAACTTTTAACCTGGATAAAATTTTAACATCATCATCGGCATCTGTCTACCATTTACCAATAACCTCCACCAATTGCTTTCATTCTAGATGCTCTAGTCCTGGTAAACCCCACCAGTGTCGAACAGAGCCTAAGAAGCCAGGGGGACTTGATTACTTTAAGGGACTCCCAGTGTTGGGCATAATTCAATTAAATTTACAATTACAAATTGTAATTGTTTTTAGAATTTTGCACAATATTGCCGCCGTCTAAGCTCAGGATAAATGACAGTATGAGATAGATCAATAAACCAAATTATATTAATTTATTATTGAATATTTTCAATTTAGTTTTTTTTAATTTTATATAAAAAAGTTTGTTGGAATAGTTATAATATAACTTATACCATGAATCAAAAAATTTTTAATTGAGTAGAAGGAATCCAATTTTATTATTTTAATGTGACAACGGCATACTACAGAAGATAGGCGTCTGTGTACAGAAAACGTGAATCAAAAATTGTACCGATCCATTGATAAAGAGCAGTACCTACCTACATATTATCACAGATTAATTAGTTACTAACGTAAAATATTATGTTGAATCGGCTATTGTCGTATTAAACGTTGATAAATAAAATTATCATATTGAGCATGATTTTATATTTATAATATTCATATTTGTACAATAAATCTACACTAATATCATAAAAAGGTAAAGTTTGTTTGTTTGTATGTAATGGATAAACTAAAAAACTACTCAACCAATTCCAAAAATTCTTTCACCCATAGAAAAAGCTACATTATCAGCAAGTAACATGGGCTGTATTGTACTTTCAAAAAACTTTACTACCTGTGCGAAGCCGAACGGGTCGCTAATATAACATAAACATGAAAGGATATATATTATGTAAATAAATAAAAAATATAAAGTAATAAATCACATAACATGAAGTAATGAATAAATAAAATTTTTAATATAAAGAAGAGATACGCGGTATGACAGGGTGGCACGACAGTGTTATTGTAAAAATGAAGAAAGGACTGCTTAGATGGTTTGGGCACTTAGAAAGAATGAGTGATGAAAGACTGACGAAGAAAATCTATATAGCAAAAGTGATTGGTAAAAGAAGCCAAGGAAGACCAAGGCTGACTTATGAAGATCAAACAGCTAGTGTTAGCCGACTGAAAAGTCAAAAGCACTCGCATACCTAGGCGAAAATGTGTGAGGAGAATAATGAGATTTGAGGAAGCGAAAGAAGTATGTAAGGACCGCAACGCTTAGCCCTCCGTCCTCTCTGACTACCACGTTGGGGATACGGCGTAAAGATATGTATGTACATAAGTTTGGTTCGAATTTACATTATAAGTTACCAGCAACCCATCCCGGCTTCGTCCGAATGGGAACTATTGTAATATACCTATATAAAAACCTTCCGGAAGAAATTCTCTAAATGATAGGGAAAAGTGATTAAAATCCGATTGGGTTAAGCACAGACAGACGCCGGCAGCGACTTTGTTTTATACTATTTAGAGAAGAGATTTAAAACATGAAATAAGTTATAATCTTTTTTTCACCTTTCAGTCATAGACATTGTCACATAATAGGCGTTTTCAAGTATTCTTAGCCTAAACTATTTGCGTTTGTTTCAGAGTAATAAGTTTTTGTAGAGAGTAACATTCTTCTATAGTCAATTTATAGGCAACTTTTATGTGATAAACCATTATTTGTGATATAAAACGAAGTCCATATCAAGCTTCAAGTAAACATGGATAAAATCGAATATCGAGCGGTAATAAAATTCTTAAAAAAGGAAGGTGCGTTGCCGCTGCAATTAAAGAGCAAATGAATGCCGTGTATAGTCTGCACTTTCATACGCGACGGTGAAAAACTGGGCTTAACTATTTCGTTGGGGAGGAGAGAGATTCGAAGACACTCCCCGTAAAGGGGGTCCCTCTACCGCGGTCACTGAAGATAATGTTGCATTGGTTGAAAAAATTGTACTGAGCGACAGGCGCCTTAAATTGACAGGCGCCTTAAATTAAAAGAAATTGCTTTACAGTCGGGGCTATCCATAACGTCAGTTTATCGCATTATCCGCGACCAATTCTCTATGAAAAAAATTAGTGCAAAATGGGTGCCAAAAATTCTTAGTGCAGTTCAAAAACAAAGATGAGTAGAATGTTGTCCAAGGTTTTTCGAGTTGTGTAACGGAAAAGAGAAGGATGTTGTTGACTCGATTGTTAAAGGAGTCAAAGTCAAAGTCAAATCCATTTATTCAAGTAAACCCAATCACAAGGTATTTTTGAACGTCAAATCTACTTTAGTTCGGTTCAAAGAGAAGAGAAAAGAAAACCTGGACACTGAGAAGAACCGACAAGAAACTCAGTCAGGTATAATTTTTTCAACATCCTTTTACAAAAGGTTTATTAAAATACAATATTCAGAGAGCCAGTAAATGCATGTGCAGAGAAAATCATTTCCAGACTATTGTTTTATCTTCAACGAAATCGTTTATTTTATAGTATGATTGTCTAATCAATGTACGTTTTATAACTAATCTAAATATATTTTCTGTTAATTGAGTGACTTCTTGAGGAACTTTATTATAAAAACGCACGCAGTTACCCAAAAATGAAACATTTGACTTATATAATTTAAATTTTGGAACAACCAATTTATCACGACCTCGGGTTTCCATACCACCAATATCGCCTTTTTTTGTAAATCGATCTATATTTTTCCTCGTATACATAATAATTTCAAAGATGTATAAGGACGGCAAGGTCAGTACATCAATGTCTTTAAAACGATCTCTTAGTGATTCTCGTGCATTCATACTGTAAATAGCACGTATCACTCTTTTTTGTAAAATAAAAATCGAGTTAATATGCGCCGCTGATCCCCACAGCAAAAGGCCATAGGACATTAGGCTATGAAAATATGCGAAGTACATCAGCCTAGCCGTATCCGCATCCGTCAATTGCCTAATGCGTCTAATGGCATATATCGCGGAACCGAGCTTAGCAGCCAATGCCCCGATATGATCCGCCCATTGCAATTTACTATCTACTGTTAAACCAAGAAAACTGGCAGACCTAACTAATTCTAACTGTTTCCCACCCAATTCTATTTTATCATGGATTCTGGGTACATTAGAAAGGGAAAATTTAGTGCATTCAGTAGTAAATTATTAACAGCAAACCACCCCAAGACGTCCGCCAGGATCCCGTTCACCCAGGTAATATCTAAGTTCTTTCTGTCCAGTTTAAATAGCAATGAAGTGTCATCAGCAAACAATACTATTTCGCATAAGTTCCTGAGCATAAATGGGAGATCATTAATGTAGACTAGAAACAGAAAAGGTCCCAAAATTAATCCTTGGGGAACGCCCATTCTTAACCTCGAACCAACAGACAAAACCCCATTGACACTCACTTTTTGCTCCCGGCCAGACAAATACGAGACCACGAGATCGAGAGCGTTACCACGAATTCCATAGTATTTAAGCTTGCAAATTAAAATTTCGTGACTAACACAATCAAAAGCCTTGGAAAGATCGCAAAAAACACCAATGGCATCCTGAGATCCCTCGCAAGCCTGAAGTACAGTCTTGATCAAGCTTGCTTCCGCATGAGTTGTTGACCGCTCTCTCGTGAACCCGTACTGTTGACCGTGAAACATCCCGTGAATGTTAAAATGTGCTAGCATTTGATTGAGTATTATTTTTTCGAATATTTTACTCAATGCTGGCAATATTGACACCGGGTGATAATTTGTTAGATTCAACATACAACCTGACTTAAATAATGGAATAATTTTACTGTGTTTCATTAAATTGGGAAACACCCCCTTGATCGACACATTTATTAAATATCTCTACCAAAATTGGCGATAATAAAGGTATTACACCAATCATGACATGAACTGATAGTCCCCATAAATCTTCACTTTTCTTTTTATGTAATTGCTTGAAAATTTTTTCTATCTCAAGTGAAGATGTGTACCTAAATTGAAAATTAGGGAACCATTTTCCAACATTTTTTCTCAAAAACGTCTCTGCTGTTTACGAAGACGCTCCCAAACCATTCGTTATTTCTATAGGTGTATTCGAAAAATAATTTTCAAAAGCATTAGCAACCTGTTTTATTAGTAACAACCTTATTACCAATTTGTATTGAAAAATCTTCATTATTTCTATTTCGTTTACTAGAGGCAACAAAGGTATTATATCATGACCCTACTAAGTAAAGGGAATCAATGAAGTGGCGCAAGAAGGATGAGCCGGCGCCAAAAAAAGGGGCGTGTCACCAAGAGCATCCGAAAGGTCATGGCAACCACCTTTTGGGATTCCCAGGGAATCCTAATGATCGATTTTAAGAAACGTAACACAGTAGTTAATTCCATGTATTATGCCAGTTTACTGGGAAATCTTCATCAATCATCGAAAAATTTTGCTACTGCATGATAACACGCCTGTCCATACCGCTGCTGTTTCGAAAGCTGCTGATCATGAGTGTGGCTTCCTAGAGCTTGACCACCGATCCTATAGCCCTGATCTGACCCCGAGAAACTATTTTCTGTTCGCTAAATTGAAGACTAAACTTCGAGGACAAAAATTTAACACCGATAAGGAAGTGCAGTTCCAGTTTCGCATATTTTCATAGCCTATCTCTATCCATAGTCGACATTCGACAGGTTTTTCTCAACTTTTTAGTTAAACAATAAATACCTGTATATCTGCACAGAGCATACAATAAACATTAGAACTCCGACCACAACGACGTAGTCACAGTATGCCCTTGACGCCCATGAGACCAGCAGCTGACCATCCTCCTCCTGCCAGGTGCCCTCAGAGAACAGCAGGCAGTGGCCACTATGATTTACAATTATTTAAGAAGATTGTAATTCAAAAATCTTGTTTATAGATATAGCAAGCATTTAAAAAGCTTATTATCCTTTTAATATTTAGCTATTTAAACAATGGAAAAATTACCTGAATTCATTCTGATGCATGCTCATAGGTACAATAATACATAGAGACAGTATCAGACCAATGACATAACCAGCAATTTGACTTAACAATAATACGTTCGTTATTGCCATTTTGTTATAAACTGCAATTAAAATTAAATATTTAATTTAGTTTGGATTTTCACAATAAACAATGCAACCCACTACAAGCAAGAGACACAAAAACAAAAAATCATGTCATGTCTCCTTGTTAGTTGTCAATGTCAGTTTTATCCAATTCTCTAATCTGTGCAGCCACCTTGACCCACAGACCTACCTTGTCCACCATGGATGAAAAATTATATGGACAGACTACTAGAATAATACTAACTACTAAAAACAGAAAGCTTAAGTGGCATCAGCAGTGTGAGTAAACGAGAAAGCATCTTTTCCTTTTCCATATTGGAAACTCGTTAAACATTTAATAGAAACATTTCTGGCATTCTCATGTAATAAAGTGGTGTACCCTTACACAAAATATATGTCTCCTCGATCGTCTTACAAACCAAACCACCCTAAGTCCCTAACACTCCCCAATAAAGTTATAGTAGGCTTTACTAGAGCTAAATATAGGACTTCTTGGGAAAACCTGAAATCTTCAGTTTAAATTACTTACTAGAATAAGTAACACAAAAACTTTGTTACGAATTTTTACATTTTTTTTTTTGTTCATCGGAAGGGAAGAAATTCCGCATGAGCACCCAGCCGCCTCCGACGCCTCACGAGAGAACGTCGGGCGCGACCGGGTAGTGCCGGGCTCAAATCGGCTAAAGCTACCCTCCACTCGCTACATGACCCTAATGGCTTTCGCAGCAAACCGGACACGATGGGGAAGCAAATGGCGTTCCCCCGGAAAAGTCAACAATGCCTGAGGGCCTCTCCGTCCGGGTACTCACCCGGGACGGAGGACGGAGCCTCGGCTCAGGATATCGACAGGGAATGTAGCACCTGCGTGCCGTCGAGAAACTATATGGGTGAGGGCCGGTCCCATAGTGATTATGACCGGCCGGCATAATGACATCAGCTTAACGCCCGAAATGGTGAGTGCCTAAAGTGTAACTCAGCGCGCGCGGAAGGCTCGCGCTCAAGTGTGGCACTAACTGTGTGTGTCTTGTTATTTTCTAATAGAACCTACTACATAAAAGGCCCTAGTGAAAACGCGAAAGACGTCGACGCCCCCTCCGGGGAGACGGTGTGGTGTCGCATCGGAGTTGAGAGTGTAAACTGTACGTAGGTCTTGTAGTATGTAGTACAAGGGGATCGAAATTTAAAAGTTAAAACTAACTATTTAACGTTAAATACGCTAATAGCGCTTAAAAGGCGTTCCTGGCGGGCACGTGGGACGTGGCTAGTTTCCTACGCTTCGCCGCACGCACGGGTCGCGCGGAGGGCGCGGGGGGTGCAGTGGAGGCGAAGGAGGGGGGTGCACTTCTGTCGGCGCCGAATGGGCTGTAGAGGGAGTCTGAGGCGCCACGGCCTTACGGGCCGCTATCCGTCGATGCCCGCGCTTTCCCGTCCGTTTGCGGTTACCCCGCGGGGCCTTCGAACATCCGCGATAGTTCGCTGGATGTCCGACCTCCCCGCAGAGTAAGCACTTCAGCGGTTCTAAGCACGGGGTACGGCGGGAGCAGTCCGCAGCGACGTGGTTGCCCGCGCATTTGACTCAGCGCGGGCGGGTGAAATAGTTACGGGCAGAGTGCCCGTAGAGCTGGCAGTGGATGACTGCCCGATCTTGCCCTTCCTATGAGGGGCTTCGAATGATAAGCCAGATAGTTGGCAGATGGTTTTCAGGGAGAAAATACGTTTCCCCTTTGGAGATCTATCCGCGGTAACTAGTACAAATTGTATGGCACACGCGGTGTGGAGCCTTTATAGAGGCGATAGACTTCATGGGCGGGAATGCCCTGAGAGAGGAGGTCGTTGAGGACGGCCTCCGTAGGAATCTCGGTCGGGAGGCAACGAATGACCACCCGAAGCTGACGGTCCTCTTCGAGCGCATAGGTGTAAAATCCTATTTTGCGCTCTAAGTGGAGTGAAGTTAATTGCCGGAATTGGGCGACGGTCTGTACCTGCACCTTAATGCCGGTACCTAATGGTTTGGCGTGCAGGAAGTTAATCTTCCTGCTCGCCATTAGTGCGCTCAAAGTGAGCCACTGCTCCCCATCACGGACAAAGACGGGAGGTGGAGTCCTAGTCTTAGGCGCGGCGGCCGAAACCGGCTGCGCGCCCGAGGCCGAGGGCGAGACCGAAGATAAGGAAACGGGGGCGGCGGATTTAGGAGGCCGCGCGGACGGAGGATGAGAGTGGGGTGAGGGTGACTCACGCGGCCGATCACGCTTAGCCCTAATGGCCTTAGTCGGAGGGCTCGGCGGAGGCGAGTTTCCTACTTCTAAATCTGAATTAGCACGCGGAGGGGTCGCGCGCTTACGTTTTACGCTGGGTACGGTACGCCAGCTAGTGTTAGAATTAGAATTATCGGCACCGATCTCCATCGATTCCTCTAAGTCAGAGGCGTAGGCCTTTTCGGCTTCCGAGAGGGCGGTAAGAGCCGCCTCCTCGTCCTCCGAATCGGTCTCCCCCGAGGAGGAGGTACTCAAGTGAGTCAATGTTGATGAAGGCGTAGGAGAAGGAGCGCCCCTCGAGTCGGGGCGCTCGGATAATAATGCCCTCTCCACAGCGGAGAGGACCTCAGGGTAATTTTTACGCAAGAAAGCACGGGTATGTTCGCCGAAGCCGGCGTTATCCTGTCCTAGGTTATCCATGGCACAGAATTCTGCCACGGTGAATAAAAAGTGGGCGTGTACCTATCCCTCCCCGCCGGGTTAGACAGGGGGGGGGATGTCCTAACGTGGACTCTGTCTGTGTCCCGGGTCGATCTTAATGTACCCGGAGTGCGTACCTATTCCTTAAAAATTAGGGACCTAACTTCGCACGAACAGGCGCTCGGCCGAGGGACGCGGAGCTAACTCAACGACTTACTGCTATAACCGCACCGAGCTTCCCTGAAGGGGAAGCGCGACCCACCGGGGCAGGGCCGCGATCGGGTGCGTTGACACCGTTAAGATCCCCCGATCACTAAAAAACGACTAAAAATGAAGTCGTAAGACGTGTTTTTCAATAGAAACCGCGACTGTCCCTGCAAAGCGTAATGATACTTACATGCGAGTGTAGTACGGTGCGTCGCGCTAGCTGACACGTGCCGAAAAGGCGCGCGAAAGTACGGCGTGGACAAAAGATCGCGCGGTACGGGAGGAAGTAAATACGGAGCAAGCGATTACGGCGCGCTGAGAAGCACGCTCACTGGCAACCGTAATACTAGCACCCGCTGTGAAGCGAGCAAGGGATTGTTTATAAAAGAGACTTAATGGCGCGTACAACTCTATCAGTTTGTAACGTTATAAATTTTATGTCATCACTTTAATTATAAATTTAATATAAAATTATCTGCGGAACATTTAATTACAGTAAATAACGCAATGGTTCGCGAAGGTGTGACTGCGTAACTCTGATGCGCGTGGAAAATTAGTGCACCACAGGAAAACCATACTGCTAAGGCCAGTGACTCCGTCCTATCTAATACCTAATCACCTTGTACGGCGTATAGCGAGTTGTCAATAATAAATTTGGTATTCAATCGACGCCAATTTATTTAACCCACTCCCGTATTATATTACTCTTATTCTGTTTACAGGCTAGCTTACATACTAACACCCGAACCAGGACAAGCTCGCGAAACGTACTACGTGTGACTAGTGCTACCCACGTTTCTTCACGTTTAACTCACATCTTCCATGCCTCGAAACGGAATCCTATTATTTTCTCCTGTTTTTTCAAAATATAATACAAATTATCTCCACCGATTAGTTGTAGTTATATTCAAAGTACGTTATATGTTTTATATTCACACATAGACATGCGTGAAAGTCAGACTATTTGATCTGAAGCGTGAAATGGAATGAAAACGGAATGCGCCAAAAAGTTTTTTTAGATTTGACAAATTCTATTTTCTAATTTCCAAGGAGTCTGCGGGATTTCGTAGTGATTTTGCGGAGAGCAGATGCCAGTTGGGCATTTGTTTTAATTATTTACGAATTCTTATTTTTTTATTTGGATATTGTGATTTCTGACGTAAAGCTGAAGAAGTGTTGCGTTTGAAGTATAAACGCTGTTGTGCATTATGTTGAATTGTTAACATAAGTGCTTATTTAGTAGCGTGACATTTAGATTTTTAGTGGCTCAGTTTGTTTCAGCAGATCCTGCTAGAAAACTGCCTTGATATATTTGTCTCCAAAAATTTCAAAAACATTAAAATTGATTACTTCAACATCACAATGAAATAATATGAAGAACATGTGTATTAGTCATTACCAAAGACACGAATGTATGGGCATAGATCCCTTTGCCTCTTCTTTCAAGGAAGAATCGCACAAACAATAACTAAAAGCTCTTTACACAGCTGTCAAAACTAAATGTCAAAATTTGTATAATGTGACTAAGACAAGGTACTGATGATGTGTTGCTGTAACTGAAATTAATAATTAAACCCACGTTTTAGTATGTTTTTAACTCTATACTAGCTAATTTGTGTATTACAAGATGAACTTTAATGCTTCCAGAAATGGTGAGTACTCAAAAATATCATGATAACACGTCACTAGCTACAGAGATTGTCAGTTCCGATTTTCGGTTCTAGTTGGTCAACCAGGGGGTTTGCGAAAGGCGAAAAGGGTGAGTGACGTGGCAGCCATGGGGGCTCCGTCACAGATACCACCTTTCAGCCCAGGGCCGTCGTATAACCCAGGTTTCGCGCCAGCAGGTCCGCCGCCGCCTTACCAGGAAGGTATACAAATGGACCCTAGTCAGACCTTTGGACAACCTACGCCGGCCGGGAGTAAGTTCCTTGATATTAATTATAATGAAGTTTCGTTTTATGTTAAAAAATGTAAACTAAATTTATGTCATTAACATTTCAGATTTCGCATACATGGGAGGATATCCTCAAGCCCCAGTAGTTTCCCCATCGCAAATAGGCTCAATGCTTCAACAGCCTGTTGTTCAGGTACACAGTCATCAAATATGCATATATAATGTCTTGATTTTTTTTAGTGATAATATTCCATTTTCCAATTCTTAAGATGCGAAAGAACTATGCCCATAAAGCCATGTCTTACATGTCGATTATTTACTATCGAGTAGCATTTGTGTGGTATAAAATTTGTCCTATTTTCTTATTTAAATGTGGTATTGGTGATTACCTTTGATTACCCTTGATTGATGCAAGTCTTGCTCTATACATGCTTAATGCCACAACCATGAAGAGCAGAGGAATAGTGTAAAAATATAAAGGTTTATACTCCTTGCTAATGCGCATGTTCTAATCGCACTTCTACACACAAGTTTTTTTGTAATATGGCTCTCCAATTCTTGGAGGGCAAAGGGATATTAAAATACATTTGGGATATTAAAATATATTTGAACTTTAAAACTAAAAAACAAAAAATAGAGTACAAAATGACAAGTACCTTAAAAGTAAAGTTTTTCTTTAATAATTTTTCAATTATTAGTAGGCAAAGGGAACTATGCCCATGCAGCAAATTTATTTTATTTTTTCATTCATTCTTGACAGAGCTTTAGCAGTGTATTATCATTTTCTACTCTCAAAATCACAAAATTAGAAAATCCAAATGAAATGTAATCTTTATTACTATTATTATTTCGATTTTACTAAAAATCCTATAGTTTGATTTTTATGAACATTACTTTTAAGCAATGGTAGTGGCGGAGAGGCCTGTACCTAATGATAGAACATATTAAGCCTTATCAGGAAAAATGTTTTACAATGTTTTTTTGTAATAATATCCGATAATGTTTTGAATGGTTCTTAAGCTAGGAATAAAAAGTGTAATAAATTAACATGAAAACTTGATTTTAAGCTATGAATATGTTTCATAATATTATATTTTAATTATATTAATATTGACATAATGCATTAACAACTTTTTGATAATTTTTGGTGCCTACAATGTTTGTTATTCAAAATTATCAATGCGTATCTGCACACAAACTGTATATTTATCATTCTTACTAAGTCTACTCTTATATTAAATGAGCAATATTTATTTGATTTTGCTTCGATTTACCACGCCGAAGTGCGAGGGTTCGAGTCCTGCAAAATGGTCATACCTTTTTGTTTTTTTTTTAATTTTTTGAAATAATATGTCTAAGTTCACTTTGCAACAAGTACCTATTAAAGCACATGTCACTTTAATAATGTCCTAAGGAAATAAAGTGAAAAAATAAGGAAATAAAATTAAAAATAACGATAAAAGATAATGTCTTCATAACTTCAGACAGCCTGTCCCGTACTACGAAGTTAGGCAAGTAAAATCAAATAAAATGTAGATGTGTGGGTGCTGTTTTTGCAATAGAGTTAACCTTCTCAATAGCACAGTGGCTAGAGCGTAGGTTTATCATGCTGAAGTGCGCAGGTTCGAATTCTGCAATGTGGTCAGCAGTTTTTTGTTTTATAAAACACCACGTAAAGCATGGTCGTCAAGGTACCTTGTAATTATACAGGGTTAATTGAAGAGTACTAATAACTTCTTAGTGCAAAATTCTTGTCAATATACCTAACAACTTTTGTTCTATGACTTTTTTCAAAACTTAATATGTTCGTAAAAAATATTTGTTGTGTTGTTGTACTGTCTGAAACGTAATTACTCTGTACGAATTCCAATGGTGCAGTGCAAGCGCACCGGGCCCCAGCACCGCGCTGTGCGTGTGTCACTTTAGCCACCGGGTACAGAGTAGGTGCCATTTTCAGAAACATTTAATGTATTTTTATTTTTGTATGAAAAAAAAAGTTATGAATATTTCAAAGTCGTAGAACAAAAGTTATTGGGATCATGTTTAGTACAAAATACTAAGTTATTAGTATTTTTAAATGAACCTTGTACACTATAATATCCCATTTTATCAGATTACCAAACAAAGTAGACCTTTTGCATACCAGTATTACAACAATGAACATACCGATAACATATTATATTAACATAGTATGACTTCTTGAATAGAACACTTAATGAAATTGTTATCATATTATTGTTATATATATTTTATTCTTATTTATAAATTTTTTAATTTTTTGTTACACTGACATTACAATAAGCATTATTAAATTATAGGTCTGTTACCGTAATTGCTTGATTTATTGTTGCATAGTTACAGTATTTAAAAAAATATATAAAGAAATAGAATAATTTTTAGGACATGGCACTACAATATGGCAACCAGCTCGCCGCTCAAGGCAAGGAAGTGGTGAAACGTGAACTTGGCAGATATGTACCAGTCTCTCGGTTGAGGTATTACTTCGCTGTGGACACAAGATACGTAATGAAGAAACTTCTTCTGATTATGTTCCCATACACACACAAGGTAGTGACACTGAATTAATCTATTAATATCCTGATGATAATAATTACTAGCTTGTCGGTTTGGAAGATAATACATTTACCTTCTAAATTAAAGGTTCCAGATTGATGCATTACCTGGTCAATTTAGAAAGAGATGCATATTCAATAGAACCACAAATATAAGTTGCATCTACAATATTACTTAGTGTAGAATGATATAATAATGCAGATTAAAACTTATTGAAAACACTAATCAAAGACAGGCCTTGTTACTTGTTTAGATTTTACGTATAACAAGATACTCATGCTATCTCTCATAATACAAATGTTACAAGCGAGATAGCAGAAGTTTTCACATCGGTATGTTGTATGTCACGTACGCTACGGTCAATAGAGGAAGAAGACGTTTCGCACGCATTGTTTTGCCTTGCTGTAATATTTCTGTGTCCACCAAAAATAGAAGATATCTGCGCAGGCACACCACGTCGTCGTATAATAGCGACATTACTGTGATAGGAAGCGAAAGAAGTATGTAAGAACTGCGACGCTTGGCACTCCGTCCTCCGACTACCCCGTTAGGGATACAGCGTGAGGATATGTATGTGTGTATTACTGTGATAGCACTTTAAATTAATAAAAAAAATTCATACTTACTACCTATTGTTACACCTCAGAGAGTGCCTGGTAGAGGAAATTTATGTCGCTTTAAATAATTTATGCTATTAAATCTTAACATGCTGTTCAGCTATTTAGGATAGGTATGTAGGTAATCATAAGCTAACTAGACATAGCCCTCCCTAGCCCTGTAACCCTTTGGCACATTTGGTTTTAAAGCGTCATCTGTGGACTTGCTGTTTTTGATGACGATGTCTATCCTTATTCCTCAAGCGTCTTACCGCCGATTCGCTGACTCAAGAAACCATACTTCACATATATTTTGATTTAATTATTGCCGTTGAGTTGAAATAAAGACTAAATGTTACTGAAAGCTAGCCTCATATTTTGCCTATGGCTTCCAAGTCGGTTTCCTAGTTCTTATCTAATTAAATAAATAAATAATAAATAAATATACTCAAACATTCCACACAGCGCCTTCTAGTCCCAAAGTAAGCAGCACAGCGCTTGTGTTATGGGTACTAGACAACTGATATACTACTTATATACTTTTCTTATGTAAATAAATACATATTATACATACACCCAGACTCGGGCCGGGAATCGAACCCGCAGCCTCCGTCTACTTTCCGACGCGCTTAGCCGTTGCTCCACGGAGGTCGTCATGATCCTAATGTGATCCTAAGTCAATTGCCTAAGAAGGCTAATGTATTTATATAATACATTCACAGAAAGATTATAATGGACTTTCCAATATTTGTATAAACTTGAGTAATCCGCTGTAATTGGTGCTCGCTCAATCAACTGCGTCGCTCACTCAAGGGTGGGGTTTCAAGTGACTCAGGTCTGTAATTATGTCTATACTTATGTTTACAGTATTACAGGTATTTACTGATGCATATTGCAGGACTGGATGGTGAAATATGACCAAGATATGCCAGTGCAGCCTCGCTATGACATCAACGCGCCCGACTTGTATATCCCGACGATGGGCTACGTCACGTACGTGCTGCTGGCAGGGTTCATGTTGGGTGAGAGCACACAATCTTCACATTATACGCTATCAGGGTTAGACAAAGGATGGAGTGCAAGTGTTGCGATCCTTACACATATTTTTTTTTATACCACGAAGGCGGCAATTGCTTGGGTAGGCATACTCAACACTAGGTATATTAAACACACTGCCTCAGAATAGTCTTTTATACAAGCGGTAGGACAAACACAGAGGGGTTAAAGCGAAGATTCTTCTTAAACTTAAGTATGCAAGACCACTTATAAGATTGGAATAGTTGACAATTCTCACTACTAGCTTTTGAATCGAGTTCTCATCATTTTGTTCACACATTTACGCCATATTGAGTAATCTCAACATTTTGAGTAAGTGAGTCTCGGACTTCTTGACTTCTACTACTGGTTTACAACACATTTTGTTTCTGTTGTAACTCTTATTCTAAATATCCAAACCATTTAAGAATTCCATTGTTAATGTTTAGTGTAATATTTTCATTAATCTTGTCACACTGCTTATCTATTTGTTGCACATTTCGATCATAAATTTATTACATACATACATACATATCTTCACGCTGTATCCCTAACGGGGTAGTCATAGAGGACGGAGCGCCAAGCGTCGCGGTCCTTACATACCTCTTTCGCTTCTTCAAATGTCATCGTTCTCCTCACACAATTTAGGCTAGGTATGCGAGAGCTTTTAACATTTCTTGACATAAATTTATTTATCGTATGCTTGATTTCAATTTTCGGGCATTTTCAGAGAGCAAAGTTGGCATCAATACTATGACACAGTATAAATATTCTTTGGCTATAATTTCAACCTAAACCTACTTATGTTTCTTTTTTTTTGTTTAAATATAAATAACTTATGCTATTATAAGCGTTTACCTGCGACATTGTTAGCGTGGAATTTAAAAAGTAGCCTGTTACCTTCCCCTGAGGTAATCTATGTATTCCAAATTTTATCAAAACAGACAGACAGACTTTCCCATTTTAGTATAGATATAACTGTCATCGTGTCTGAAAACACCAATTAAATTTAAAGTTTTGTCAAGCTCCAATAATGTCTCATGCAATATGTGACAGTAGAAGCATTGATGTTTTTTCACATTAGAAGCCATAATTGAAAAGTTAAAGTTGAGTTGAACACTTTCAGGCATCCAACACAAATTCTCGCCGGAACAAATCGGCATACAGGCGTCAAGCGCGTTCGCGTACATACTCTTCGAGATGGTGCTCTACCTGGTGACCCTGTACATCACCAACACGCACACCAGCCTGAAGACGCTGGACCTGCTGGCCTACTCCGGTTACAAGTACATCGCCATGATCGCTGGCCTCCTCGGAGGACTCTTGCTCGCTAGAACGGGCTATTACTGCTGTTTGGTGTATAGCAGTTGTGCACTCTCATATTTTTTGGTGAGTTTGGATAGTGCTGGCTATTACACTGACACAACATTTCATTTTATGACTTCAATAATATGTACATTGGCAAAATAAACATCCCCTGTTGCTACAAAGAGGTGACAATAATGTTACTTAGATATTTAGTACTAATATTATAGTGGTAAACGAAGCCAAGGAAGACCAAGGCTAACTTATGAAGATCAAATAGCCAGTGTTAGCCGATGGAAATGTCAAAAGTGCCCGCATACGCAGACGTGTGAATATGTGTGAGGATAATGATGAGATTTGAGGAAGCGAAAGAAGTATGTAAGGACGATACTCCATCCTCCATCCATCCGTATGTATTATAGAGCCAAACTTTGTTTATACAAACAAAGTGGATAAATGGATAAACTCAAAAACCACTCAACCTATTTCAAAAATTCTTTCACCTATAAAAAGCTTCATTATCAGCGAGTAACATGGGCCGTATTTTGTTTTCAAAAAATTTATACCCGCGCGAAGCCGGGGCGGTTCGCTAGTTTAGTATAAATCATAAATCTAAAATAATACTATGAAGAGGTAAAGTTTGTAAGTTTGGATGTAGGAGGTAATCTCTGAAACTAGGTAGTTACTCATTCGATTTCAAAAGTTATTTTACCAATATTTAGAATGGTCCTTCAGGGTGGACATTGGCTATATAAGGCCCGTTAAATTCCACTCAGGCAAAATCGCAGGCAATAGGCTTATAAAATAACAATAATCATGAGACTAATGTAATGTATACAAATATTGAACAGTGCTTTTCCATCATTATGCAGTCACGAAAAAAGTGCAGCAAACCAGTTACACAACTAATTACTTTTTGGGTTCTGTATAGCTTGCGACTACGACTTGTTCCCTGACCAATTCCTGCCTTTTGGCACAATTAGCTTCTAAATTTGTCTTCTGACATATTTATACCATTATATAAATAATCCATATTTACATATAACTAAAATTGAAGTGTGTTTCTGATATAAACTTAAGAAAAAAGTTTTATATCGAAATAAAAGTTTTTTCTCAAGTATATATCTGACGACCATGATCGTGCAGTGGTTCAGGTGATGCGCCCAAGCGCGGAAGGTTCTGGGTTCGATTCCCGGTCAGGTCAATTTAGGAAACGAACTTTTCTTGATTGTCTCGTTGCGGGTATATTGGGAATGCCTCTAGTAGTCGTCTGGCGTCTAGTCTAGTTGTCGGGCGTATTTATTATTATTATTGTTATATGACTATTTGAAAAATACTACTTTTTATCACATTTTCACTACCTTTTTTGTATATTTTTTAATTTGATACTTATCATAATGTATCTGATTAAATTTTGTTTTGAGTGATGATTTTATGTCGTAAAATAGACGTGATATTGATTTTTTTTAAAGCTGGCCAAGATGTAGATACATAATTGAGACATCGAATGTATACCTCATATATTGAAATTGGTTAAGTGGTTTCGGCTTTGCGAGGGACATACATCATTCATACAAACATATTATAATGCTGTTAAAATTATAACTCCTTTTTGCTGCGTCCTAGTCAGGAGAAGAAAGCGAAGTCATCTGTTGCAGTGTTGGGAATTGATGATGTTGGTTTGTCACAGGTGAAGACACTCCGGCTGCAGTTACTGTCGGGGTCTCAGGCGCCCGAGCCGTACGGGTACGGCTCGTCCGCGCCCGCACCTGCTCCTGCGGCCGCGTACGGCTCACCCAATCCATACACGGCCGCGTGGGGCAAGTCAGGCGGCGGCGGAGTCAAGCGCCGCCTGTACTTCCTGCTGTTCGTGGCGCTGACGCAGCCGCTGCTGTCGTGGTGGCTCACCTACCACTTGGTGCCGGCGGCGCCGCCGCCGCTGGCGCTCTCGCCGGCGCGATAGCGCTCCGTCGAAGCCCCAAGGGTTGACATCACATAGTGCAGTGTGCTCCGGATCTGTTTGGAAACTAGTGCATGTGTTTTTAAAGTTGTAACTGAAAGTAATCTGATAGCCGTGCACAGTAATATGAAATGTGGTTCCAAAAATGTGACACTTTTATCTCATGCTTGTGTGACGCAATACAAAAAATACCCAATGGATTTAATCTACATTTAATAATATTGTACCAAAATGTTGAAGTCGGGTATTATTTTTATGTGTGCATGTGCATCCCAGAAGCACGAGACAATGACTTCACATCACTGGGCCAAGTCTCATGTTATTATGCATGGGTTATACTATCTTTTTTATGTCAGTGACCACTTCCTTCTGTATGTGGGAGTGTCATTACCACTTATAATTTATGATTGAAAATGTTAAACTTAAAGTAATTTATTCAATTGATCCAAAAAGATTTTTATAAGATTCCATAGAGATGTATCATTTCCATTTCCTGTAAAACTTTCCAAAACTAGAAGAATTAATAAATAAATTGTCGGAAATATTGCATATACAGATGTTACACTTATAATTTGTAAGTGAGAAATATCAAAATGAAAACTATATGATACTTGAATGTTAATTCTACCACCAATTCGGAATAACTTGGTCTAAGAAGAACCGGAAAAAACTCAGGTATGGATATAGCTCCCATTTACAGACAGAAGTCATAGCAATAGTCTAATGTTACATAAAATTATCTACAAATGTTTATAGTGGGATTAATTCTCCCCACCTTTATCCCATCTGTAGTTAATTCGATGAATATGAGAAATCAATAATTTAATTAAGTCACAATACTGTTTGAAGAATCTTAAAAATTAATAATGACTACTACAATGCATGTATGTTTATTTATTCGTGAATGTGCATTTAATTACTTAAGTCGCAAGTAAAGTCTACATTTCTTACAATTTCATCTGTGAATAGCCATGGTGGGATGTGGGAAAAATTTTACCCACATACATATATAAAATTTAAGTTATTTGCGGTCTTAATTGTAAGAAATATAACTAGCTGTCGTCTACAACTTCACAAGATTTGACACCGTCTTATGCCTTTAAAACTGAATTTTGTGAAATTTTTATTACTGTGCCTAAATCAAAAAGTAGAGTTTTGGTCAATATTTTATGATTTATCTTCATTAGTTTCATCTCGGCTATGATAAAAGCCCAGTAGTGTGCATTATTCCATAGAGACAAATAGACTGTTTATTGTGTGCGTGATAATTTGCTAATGAAATAAAGTAATTAAAAAAAAAAAAATGATTTCATAATAAAAACACTGAAAACTATTGTACAAATAATTATCCTTTACTAAACAAAACCTCAAGTACCAATAATAACTTCTTAAATACGATAGAAATGCCTACTTATGTTATTGCAATAACGTAAGTAGGCATTTCTACCGTATTGTTGGTGCCGAGCCTACCAAACTAGTAGACTTTCCATTGTTGTTTATGAATTTGGCACTGACTTCAATTATTGTACTTATTAGTGTTTATTTTGAAGTCACTTTAATTTCTTTCTTAAAAAGATACTGATTTTTCCTTTCTAAGCCACCTCGACATAAATAAATATTTACGATAGGTCTACAACTAACTTCTTACCAAGTCTGGAATGGAATATGTACAATAATCATTGAAATTGGTTCACACTGAAAGAAGTTATGTCCGAACATACAAGAAAATGTGTATATGTGTACAGATGAATTGGGAACCTCTTTTTTTAAAGTTGGATAAAAAATAATAAATAAATCGTGAATTACGAAGTGTTTGTGTATATGTTTCAAATTGATTAACGTTAGACTTATGAAAGTGTTGTTTTAGAAAGGAAATGGCTGTAGAGACACTAACAAATATAAACATATACTACCGTCCGCAAAATGTAATAGGTAGGGTATGACTGATTAAAATCACTATTCACTCTCACTACTTGTACTTTCATCATCATTCACACCTATAATTATCTCGTTTTCAATCAAATTGTCAAAATGTACATCTCTGTCGAAATCATCATTAATTATTACATTACACGGTTTTAAAATAAGTTTGAGTTATCGATTGAATCGGATAAATTACTGCAATAAATTACATACAACACTAAATTAAAAAAAAAAAGAAACGTAACTGTCCGACCTCATAGACTATACACTATAAAATGGTGTTTTATTTTAGATAAAAAGCGATATATTAGGTGAAATTAATTAGATTTATTTTTGATCACATTAAAGAAAGCGAGAAATTTTTTTTTAACTCTAAAAGCTTGCAATTTTTTTATGCGTCGTTACATAGTATAGTCGTTCATAGCTGTCGTAGCTAGCTTATAATGTACCTTTTAGATTGTGTCAACTGTACTTTCACATACTACTGTACATATACCAATACATTACATTTCCATAGTTTTAGTGTACCAGTATTTAAACTAATAGTGTAACTGAGAAAGTGTCTTTTACTGTTACGCTTTGACGGATCAAGTTTGATGAAATTTAGAATGGAGATAGATTAAACCGTGGTGAACAACATAGTCTACTTGTTCTGTTAATTTCAAGCGGATGAAGTTACGGGTAACGGCTATTTAGAATAAATCTAACTTTCCCACAGGAGTCACAGCGTTATAGCCTAGCGAATGAAGTCACAGGCGCAGCTAGTTTTTTAAAATAGGTGTAACTATATTATTTAAATAATTTTTAAATTGATGTAAATGGCTTATAATATATAGTTCCTAATCAATATTACATGAGCTAGTTTCGAAGTGATTCCGGGGCTGTACGTTACTAATACTAATACTTTACGTTAGTAACTAATTAATCTACTAATACTGTGTTATTTTACACAGAATGAATACTTAAACTGTAAAATTATGTAAATAAACTGTGCAGAATTTGACAGATCTGTCTTAATTATGACGCTTTTATGATTAAAAATTACCATTTTTTGCAATATTTCTGATATATTTACTCATATTGTTCAAAGTAGGCTGAGCAAGGGAAGTCCCGTTTGCCTCTGTAGAGACGGGTTAGTTTTTTTTAAATGTAATCTATGTACTCTGATCATATTTTAAAATATATTGCATCATATAATTAACACCTGAACACCCGTTTTGTAAAGCTTAGTGCTTGTATATTCTCTGTTATCAACATCAACGGTATTGTAAAATAAAGTTTTTTATGAAACGCTTCATAAGGCACTGCCATTTTTATTTACACTTTATATGTTTAATTCTAGATGCGACTGTTACTTATCGTGTCACATCTGAACGACTTGATTGACGTCATTGTCGCGATATATTTGTTTTATCGAATCTTCATAGTTTGTTAGGCGCAACTAATAATATGTCTATAAAATTATAAGCTAAAGAGCATTTTAAGGTATCACAGAACTTTTTCGATACGCTCGAAATGGCGGTTCAAAAATTCAAAATGGCGGCGAAGTAGAAAATAAGCTTGTTTTATTTTATCACATACACTAATCATTAAAAGATTACCCCGAAAGCCTAAAATAACAAAAATATTATTCAAATTATAATCTATAGTTCTATATATATTTCTGTAGTTTTAAATCTACCGCCATATTTGCTTGGATCACTAAAGTGGGATGACTAGACATTATTAAGCTCAAGCTAACGGCTTACTTTTTTGAAATGCGTGAGTGCAATGAGCGCAACCATAGTAGTGTTACATAAATGCAACAATATTTAATTCTTAAAAAGTGCTATGAGTCAGGATTTCAGGATATGAAACAGAATCAAAGGCTCAAATTAATCGTGCAATTACATATACTAGAGGTCGCCCTGTGGTCGAAATTCGACTGTAAATATAAACATAATATAAATTCTTCGGCGACAATCTACTCTGTGCGACTGTTTGATCCAAGGAGGTTATATTGCATATGATCACAAACTATCATGAGTTTGACATTGGCAGTATGAACGAAAACATTGAACACTGTCTTATTTTATTTAATGTACTTATTTGTAACATACATATATATATAAAAATTTTAAATTTCTCCAGTCCTGCATACAAACTTTAAGTGTACAAAATTTTACACTCCTCCGTCTGCGCAATTTTCTGGAAAAAGGAATCAAAGTTTTCGCTTCACATATTAATATATAGATTCTGTAGGTAATTAATAGATATACTGTATTCTGTATGTATATTCCGTAGAGTAATAAAAGATATGCAGTATGACAATCTCATCAAAAAGCAGAAAGCTAGGCAGAAAGAAATGCTGGGACGGTTCGGTCCATAATATAATTAATGATAAATTATGGACAAAGAAAATATACAGAGCGAAAGTTAATGGTAGCAGAAGCCAAGGAAGTTCAAGGCTGATTTATGAAGAACAAACAGCCAATGTTAGATGACGTAAATGTGAAAACCACTCGCATACCTCGGCGAAAGTGCGCGACCATACTGATTACATTTGAAGAGGCGAAAGAAGTTGTAATCACCTTATTGATTGGCATTCTATCCACTCTATTTACCCCTTTACGGATACAACGTGAGAATATGTATAATCAGTAAGCTACATATGTTCCGTAGCGGAAACCGGTGTCTGGCTATACCCAATACTAACGCCAGAATATATAACTAGACATCATCTATATCGATTTTAAGGCGACGCATTGGAAATTTTGACGCCAGGGATCTCAATTTTTCTAAGTGACTACAAAACGTATGACAAGTGATATTTGGTACCCTGATTCTTCATTTTATTGAGTTCATTTTGACAGTTGCGATACACGGTTGGTTAACTTTCGTAACACAAAAAAAATATCAAAAAAACCTTTTTTAAAACAGACATTTACATTTTTAGGAGTAACGAGATCGATTTATGTTTCTAAATTTTCTGTATAGTTGTAATCTAAACATATTCTTCAAAATGACAGTTGGATTATTTTAAATTAATTAAATTTTTTAAAACAAACGAAAATAACTACTTTTTTGTATTTTTCGTAAGCTAGCGCGCGCGCACTTTTGCAATCACCATAAGGTCTATTCTGGATTAAATTATTGTTTATCAATGCGTCGCCTTAACGAAATATAGTCAAGAGCTTTTTCGAATATTGCACCTTTCTAACAAAAAAAATGGATGGAAGTTAGTTCGTCCGTTCAAAAACAGCGGCATCAAAATTCTAACACGTCTCTCTTCGGGAATTAAAAAAATGTATATTATATTTCTACAATAGGTTTGTACATACAAATACTGCATACCAATAATTATTCTTCCTTTGTGGCGATCTTGCTTGATCGTGTTGTTTCCGCTAACAACACAGTGAAACGTAGTGATTATATTCTCTTTGCAGTGAAGAACGTGAGATAAGTTTGTGAAGCCTATATTCAATAATAAACTACGATGGAACTGTTCTAATGAAAGTACAAAATATTTTACCAAAATTTTATCACATAAATTGAATATCAAAACTAATTGACTACTTATTGTACTAATAATACTAAAAAAAAGTCCGTAATATCTGTCACTGTAAGGCTTCGATCACAAATCTGTAAGCACAGCTTTAAGTAATAATTTGGTAATAATAATCATTTTTTAACATTGTACATAACAAAGACTCAAAGGATAGAGGCCATCTTTTAAAAAACACGACTTCATAAACATTAATAAACCGAGTCTTTGTTCATTATCCTTGATATTTTATATTTTTGCTTGCCCTGTGTTGCGATTGATTAAAACTGATCAATCTTATTCCATCACATTGTGAATATAATTATAATATTAAATGCTAATTTTATACTATTTTACTATGGTTTTATTATAATGCTCTAATTTGCTTTACCAACCATAAACTATTTCCACTATTATATTAAATGAGCAATATTTGTATAAATTATATATTTGATATCGCTTTCTCGAAAACGACTCTAGCGATGAAATTTACAATATAGGGGTTGAGGGGGCGAGAAATCGTTCTAGCTAGGTCTCAATTCTGGGAAAAATAGTTTTCTCCGTCTTTCACACACTTAAAACTTCTAAACTTTTTTAATTTTGCAACGGAGTTTACCTTCTCAATAGCACAATGGCTAGAGCGTAGGTCTAGCACGCCGAAGTACACGGGTTAGAATACTGCAATGTGATCTCAGACTTTTTTTGTTTTTTTTTTTTAAATGCATGTACAGAGAATATTATTCTAAGGCTTTTGTCTTCAATGAAATCACTAAGTTTGTAATATGCTTTTCTAATGAGTGTGCGTTTAATAACATGTTATTAAATGTTAGTTATTAAAGTATTATTAAAGGTTTATTCCCAGTATGTTAACACAACATACTGTATAATCTGAAAGAAGGCTAATAAATGAAGGTTTATTCCCAAATTATCGAGATGTAATAATTTTCGAAAAGATCTTATCTTAATTTTAAGATTCCGTAACCAAAGTAGCGAAAACAAACTCTTAATTGTATTTTGTCACCTCCATCTGTCTGTATGTCACAGCCCGATTTATCACCTTTACACGAAAGAGTAAACTTTACACCTATATCATACTGAACTAAAGCTACAGAACTATAAACCGATAAGTCAAAACAAAACCTACCCCGCACACGAAATGTCTTGAAGTTAAATATGCAATAAAATATTTAACTTTGAACTATAAATGTAGATAAATGTATCAACTTAATTCTAATTATAGTATTAATATCTCCCAGAATCAACAGCAGCCACGTATGTAATCATTAGTGCAAAAAAAATGTCGTCATGTAAGTATCATAATATGTAAATAGGTATGTCGCATAACGCTGTTTCATAATATATGACCTAGTCAGTCTAGTTCATTAGAACCAAGTTAGAACAGTGTCGGGCTAGACGTAAGTGGGAGATAGATTTTCCGCCTTGACCTAGATGCATTGCTTTTATGTCTATACCTATAGGATACCCCACTTGCGCATTTTTCTTTTCGCGCCATTTTCGAAAATCCATTCGGAATTCAGTAATATTTTTCTTTACAGATTAATTGCATTATGAACGCTATTTGTAATTTAAAAAAAACAACAATGTTTTAATATAAATACAGCAATTTGTTGTTATTCTAAAATAGATTGTATATCTTATACGATTAGTTCTGTATCAATTTCATTGAAAAAAATAGCGTAGAAACTTAGCTTAGTTACCATAACAATGAAATGAAGTTAGTATCGATTCATATTGGCTGGACGACCTTGGCGCATTATGTATAAATAGAGATGGGATAAAGCTGCCAATTGTAATCAATCGTTTATTAACAATAATTACAATAGATTAATGACCAAAGTTGATGCAATACCATAATTACTTTTGACATCTTTAATAAATGCTTTTTATATATTTCTAAACAGCGCAATTTAGTGAATTCCTAACAACTGACTATAATATTTTAATAAAAACGAATGGCAATGTACTTTATCAGAAATAAGATCTTAACAAAGAAAAGCCATTTAAATACTCTTTTAACTCTCATAAAGTTATACTCTTAACTTGCGATATTGGATACAGGATTTTGTAATTAGATTCCGATTAGAATATTCATTCGTCCATCACTATAATCAGCTGGTTGTTGTCAAATTCCACTACTGCCAACATATCTGCGTGACATCTGCAGTTAGCTTCACGCTGGCCATGCGCCACACACACACGGCGCAGTATCGACAAACGACGTTTAGTCATAAAACTATAGTGTCACTTCTATTCTTATTTTAGTAATTAGACCATTTAAAACATAAATTATCCTTGTTTTTAGTTATTTAAGTGTTAAGTGTATTTAATGAGATTTCAATAATGCAAAGTGCCGCATAAATATACGCATTCTTGAAGCCATTACGTAATGGGAATTATGCTAGAGAAGTTTAAAGTTTTGCCCTGAAAATCAACATGGCCGCTGATACAGGAATGGATACTTGCCCCAGTCCGGAGATCACGGACTCCAGAAAACGACCCCTCGACGGAGACTCCGAGAATGGTGACGTGAAGCGGTCACACTTCAGCTCGGGTGAGTACCGCATTGTTTACAATTCAGCGCTCCTTCTGGTACGCATTATTGTTTTATTTCGTATTTGGCAAGCAAATTAACATTGACATAGCAAACACGATTTATACTTGGACTCTGACAAGATTCTTATCAGAACGTGTTATCAGCGTGACCTATTTAAAATGGTGGGTCGCCAAAAGTCGATTCAGCTTTTCAAATTAAAGCAAAACATGTTCTTTGATAACTGAAATCGTCAATTATGAATACTTTAATTATTATAAATTATATTATCAATTAATTTTAGATTATATTGAGTCGTATGAAACTTGTTAATTAAACTCATTTTACTGTTGAAACATGAGCTATAATCCTCAACGCCTGATAAGTTTCGATATAAAAAAATAAAGTTTCGCAGTTATCAGCAACATTTTATTGGTTGATAAGATGTTGAGCATTGCGCGTACTGCGAGTACTGCAACCCTGTTATACCTACTACTGTGTGTTACGTGTATTATGTGAAATGTTAAAAAGCGGTAATTGTTTTTTAGTGCAAGACCTGGTGACGGCCTTGCCTCTGGCCAACGGCCATGGCCCTATTACGTCTCATTTCGGTGAGTCGTCAGTCTGTTCACCCGTACGCTCCTCATCGGCTTTGTGGTTGTTGGTCGCGGCTCACGCTCGCCGCCTGGCCAGGTGGCCCGGTGGTCCGGTGGCCCCTGGCGGGCCGGCGGGCCGGCGGGCCGCGGCCAGGTGCGAGCGTGGCGCAGCGCCGCGGTCGGCCATAGCGCACACTAAACATCGCCTCAATGTCGTGAGCTATGTCGTACTTCTCATCGTACCTCACATCTCGACCCATTCATGGCTTAGACGTTACATCGTTGGTGTGACCATCACCTATATGTACAGACCTCGACCATCTCTTTTGGTTTACTTGCAAATTACTCTTCTTGAAATTTTTATTTCACATCTGATCGCTTTTATTCGCTTTATTTATTTGAAAGTCATTACATTTACTGAACTAACAGATTGGAAGATTAACATTAAATTGCACAAGTCATTAATAATGTACACCTGTAATTAGGTATATAGATTGGCACGTATTTCATTTTTCTGTTGTCATTAAAAAAATTATAACTTAGCCAAAATTAATGTATTGTAAATTATTTTTTGGGATGTGAGAAAAACGACAGCGAAGGTCTGAAGCACACTAGACACTAGGTCGAGCTGATGTCTGAGAAGGTCATTGCCGGCTGTCGATGTGCATCGCAAGTCACACGTGCTATTGGAGACTTAATTGACGTCGTCTTAAGGTTGTCTATGGATTGCATTCAATTTCATCGATCTCAAGGTCGCCAGCGGCAGTTTGTCAAATCGTGAGGTTTTTAAGGTTGCAAGTGTAGGTACAATTATGTCTACATTGCGTAACTAGTGTCGGAATGTCGTGTGGGACTTTTAGTGGGTTGTTTCTGTTCCTTTTCGATCTTCAATGTGTCTTTGGCCTCGGTGTTGCCAAATAGAAATGAAGTATGATACCAAATTAATTAATTATCGTTTGGATTCATTTTTCCTTTCACGGTTGTAACCAAAATTTAATATTACGTATAATTATAAATAATTAATTAATCAAATAGCTAATTAATAAATAAATCAATGTCATGACCTCGGCGATAGTGTGATGGTGAGTAATGAGATTTGAGGAGGCGAAAGAAGTATGCAAGGATCGCGATGCTTTTTTTTTGAGCGTTTTTAAATGAGTGCTGAGTCGGGCACACGTTTCATTAATGTGAAATTTAAATACACTATATTTCTTTATACATTTTTCTAGCAACTGCCTAAAACCATAACGCAATTTATGTATTTTCGTTCAATACTTTTTTTTCTGCAATGTGATGCCTTTTTGACAGATTTTTAAGTATTTCTCCTAAATTGCTTGAGTAAGTTACATAAAATTGCGGCTAATAGGGAGACAATGCAGTTGACTAAATACTGGCTAAAGGATATTTTATTATATGAATTAATATACCAGTTACAACGATATATGTCGCGTTCAGGTGGCGGGGTGTGAGGGCGGAGCCTACGCAAAAAAAATTATTGGGAGCTTGCTCTTCATTTGAGTTTCATTACCGTTAAATACTTATTTCTATAATTTCCTACCTATATTCTATGTACAAGAAGTTGTGATAAGTAGCAAAAACTCCGGACGTAGTTTACGCTTAGGTCATAAGCCGAAACTCAATTTTATGCCGATACTATAACTGGGAGTTCGATTTGACGCTTTTGCAACAGCGCCTAATTTCCGGAACCCTTCTACAGTTTATATCGCTGTAAATATCCGGACATTTATGTTACACAGTGTAACTTTCACACCAACGAGCTTCTTTCTCTTTCTTTATACTTTTGGAAAACAAACGAGCAAACAATCCATCTAACGTTGATGGAAGTACAGTGAGTGGTACATGGGTATGTACAATATCAACTCTAAGAAAGCAGTCTTACCAACCTCACTGGAAACTAACAGTGCAAACACTACTGTTCGGCGATAAGATTAGCGAGTAAGAAGCTGGTAGTGATCGACTATCTTATTGCGTAACTGCAGTCAGTAAGCCATAGCCGAATTTTACCGGATCGATCGCGATATATTGTTAAGCGAGCACGCGTTGTATTATACATCGACGGGGTTATTACCTAAAAATTTGCAGACAGCGACAGCCACGCGATCACTGCGCGACCGGTGTTTAATTATAATAACAAATTGGTATCATGTATGACAATTGCGTATCTCTTATTCTATGTCCGTAAAATGCACTTTTCGCGGTAGATTTAGCGCCACTATACAAATTCTTTTGACAGCAGACATCGCGCGATATTTGGCTGTGGCATGTTGACTGCAAGTAAGGAAAGCGTGCGATATACGTACATAAATATCTTCACGCTGTATCTCTAACGGGGTAGCCCGAGAGGACGTAACGCCAAGATTCGCGGTTCTTACATACTTCCAAGCGTGCGATATAATGTCGCGAATCGCTATTGCTGCCTCTGTTGATTAATCGCTGAACTAAAAACTATTACTAGGGAACCTATTCATGCTAAAAAAAGTATTTTACCGCATGATACTGTAATTACCAATTTAAAACGATTATCGCGCGACTACGGCGAAATTATCGTTTTTTACATGGTAACTCAGCCAGACAGACCCCGCACAAAGTCCTACCACCCGTAGGGTAAGCTTGTAGTCTAAGATTTGTTAAAAATCGTCCTCTAAAATTCGTAATGTTATGTTGTAAGGGCTTGAGGCCTTTCGTTAGTATATTGCAGTTACTTCCTGTTAGTTGAATTAATGAGCTTCGTGACGTAATCTCATATCACGATTTGAGTCCAAAATGTCAAGGTAACTGTTGTATTTATTATATTTTAAAAACTTGTTCGCTAGCCAATTATTATTAGGTTTAATTTTCTATTTCATTCCAAAGTCACATGAATGCTTTAAAAACGCAATCAGAAAAACGTTTGCGAACAGAATACGCAACGAAGAGATACGCAACATGGCAAAGGGCATTTAACATGTTGCATTAGTTGTTAATATTTATTTATTTATTCATTATTTCTTTAAAGAAGAAACTTTCTGTACAAAATTTCAAATTTTTTAAATCCATCGGTTACAATCAGTCTTTTTCTTTAAATATATTAAAATACTTTTATTTATTTTTTTAACAACTGAAATGAATTGAACAATTTGGCATATTACTAAACAACATGGAAAGAATGAGTGATGAAAGACTGACTGACTGACGAAGAAAGAAAGAAAGAGGAAAGTAGGTGGTAGCAGAAAATCAAATAGCTTCAAAAGCACTCGAATACCTAGGCGAAAAAGTGTGAGGAGAATGATGAAATTTGAGGAGGCGCAGGAAGTATGTAAGGACCGTGAAGCTTGGCACTCCGTCCTCTCTGACTACCTCGTTAGGGATACAGCCTGAAGATATGTATGTATCTATTACCGTGTAAATTTCGTCAAATCACACCTCTTTAAAAGTTATAGTATATATATACATATATTTTATGTCGTTTACTGCTGACTACCCCGTTAGGGATACACCGTGAGGGTATGTATGTATGTACTAAACAATTGACAAAAGTTACAAATATTACTCGGTTTATTTCGGTGCTACTGTTAACTATACTAGTTTATAAAGTGTGTCGTAACAAAATATAATATTGTGTGAATCTAAAAATACATAGTACGTATCTATATAGACAAGTGCACAGAATCATTGAATATTCTCATGCCTTGTTAAGGCGACGCATTGAACAACAATAATTTAATCTAAAATAGACCTGCTGTATGCTAACGTTATGTATGCTAACTAAGCTTACGAAAAAGCATTTATTTTCGTTTAGTTTAAAAACTATAATTAATTTTTAAAAATCCAACTGACATTTCGAAGAATATGTTCAGATTAAACTATACAGAAAATTTAGAAACATAAATCGCACACGTTTCTCTGAAAAATGTAAATCTCTGTTTTAAAAGAGGTTTCCTTGGTATTTTTTTTTGTGCTACAAAAGTTAACCAATCGTGTATCGCAACTGGCAAAATAAAGTCAATGAAATGAAGAATTAAGTTACCAAATATCACTTTCATACGTTTTGTAGTCGCTTAGAAAAATTGAGATCCCTGCAGTCAAAATTTCTAATGCGTCGCCTTAATAGTCAAGGCACGTGTCTAACCGTGTGATACGATACGATGGACAGAGACGTGCAGTCGTGCACCTAAGCATACAATGAAATACAGATAAACACTATTAATTTTATGCTCGTTAGCTTCAACAAACAGAAAGAGACAAAAGTTATAAAATTGTTTCGACTTCAGTGCCTCTACCATGAGTTTACGCCAGCGATACTCGATAGTGAACGGATCTATTTTGTACAGCAATCTTAGTTCACTGTGGTTAGCACCAGGGGCTGTGTTCAATTTTTCATGTAATTTTTTTATATTGTCGATAGAGGCTGTCGACGCTGTCAACCCATTGTAGACCTCCTGAAATAGTTGTAAAGCCTACATCGATAATTTTCCAATGTTCATACACCTCTATTAATGTTTCAGTATTTATGAGCTTTTAAACTTTAGCGTTGCGTTATAAAATGCGCTACACTGACAAAAATTGTACCATTGATTTCGCATCGATTGATATCTATCAGGGTTGGACGACAGTGTTATGGTACAAATGTAGAAAGGAATGCTTAGATGGTTCGGACACATAGAGAGAATGAGTGATGAAAGATTGACGAAGAAAATATACACAACGAAAGTGAGTGGTAGCAGAATCCACCGAAGATCAAGGCTGACTTATGAAGATCAAATAGTCAGAGTGTTAGCTGATGGGAATGTCAAAAACATTCGCGTATCTTGGCGAAGGTGTATGAGGTAAATAATCAGATTTGAGAAGGCGGAGGAAGCAAGTATGTAACGACCGCTATGCTGGGCGGTCCATCCTCTCTGTCTACGCCTTTATGGATACAACGGGAGAATAATGTATGTATGATGTTCGTTGGATGTATGTCAATCGTTCGTCGCTCATTCTATATGCCTGAACCATTTAGGGTTAGGATTTAGGGTTCCTTTCTTCGTTTTTACGATAACACTGTCATCCAACCATGACATATTGCATATCTCTTCATTGCGTATTTTATTTAACTGTATAACAAAATTTAATTATTTAACCAAATACCGTTAATACAGTTACAACCATATCTGTTATCCCTACCCACATTTACATTGGACCCGAGCCAGCGGCGATAACCCCAATTTTTGGAATACGTCATTAACTAATTTATCCAAATTGGAACGTGAAACTCTATGAATTTATAAGTAATTGCTGTACGGATGCCTATATTGGATTTCGAATTCAAATTTATTTGCTATTCCTATATATATTATTTTATTACACTTTTATTGTAAGAAATATAGTACATACTTATTAATTATTATTAGAAGAGATTAAAAAATATTAATATTTTTTGATATTTCAGTGATGTAACTAATACAATTTATAATTATCAGATGTAGTTCCGAAAGATTTCTGTGATATCCTGTATAAGTTATATAATTAATAGTTATACATTTTGATAATTTTTTTAGTGCGGTTTATTCAGTGTAAAACCTAACGTTAGAAGGTACCTATACAATTGACAATAATTACATCATATTTCTTTTAAAATTAATTTTTGACCGAAAACAAGAAATTAGAAAGTTTCCTGCGTGCGACAACAACGCATAGCTCTCCTTATTGATGTTGTAGGATAAGGTTAATTTCGCGAGACCTATTTACGATTGTGTTATTAATATTAATTATTTAATAAACGCCGTTTTGGAATTGTTGTTTAATTACTGTCTATGGTGTCACTGCAGTGTGAAAACGTTGACGAGAAGAGTGGACATACTCAGGAGGGGGCATTAGACTTCCTCCCCTTAGCTTTAATGTAAATAATAGTTATAATAATATATAAAGGAAATATGAAGTATGTCTCTCAGAAATATGTGCGGTGTCAGGCTTGCGGACAGGATAAACAATGATGAGATACGCAATATGACAGGGTTACACATCAGTGTTATTGTAAAAATGAAGAAAGGAATGCTTAGATGGTTCGGGTACATGGAAAGAATGAGTGATGAAAGACTGACGAAAATCTACAAAGCAAAAGTGAGAGGTAAAAGAAGCCAAGGAAGCCCGAGACTTATGAAGATCAAATCGCCAGAGTGTTAGCAGACGGAAATGTCAAAAGCACTCGGATACCTAGGCGAAAATGTGCGAAGAGAATAATGAGATTTGAGGAAGCGAAAGAGGTATGTAAGGACCGCGACTCTTGCCGCTCCGTCCTCTCTGACTACCCGTGATACATCGTGAAGATATGTATGTATGTATAGTATTCAGTAGATGTAATATCCAGTTTAACAAAATGTACATCGAAAAATTAAAACGTTTCCTTTGAAAAACAAATAACAAAGGAACATTTCACAATTACGGATATATCTACTGATTTGGAACTACCTATTAATACACTGCCGTAGCAACACTATTTAAAATTGTTTAAAAGAAAATTGTTTAATTTAGTAAATTAGATAATTAATACAGCTTAGCACTAACATTGATAAAGAAATAAAAGTAACATTAATATACAATTACGCTTTCCCTAGTGATATACTGTGTCTAAGCAATATCAAATTTTAGATATGCTTATCAGGTATCACTCTGCTAGGATATCAACGGTATAATAGGAATGTAGGATATACAGAGATATAGTGTAAGACTGTATATAATATGTGCGTTGTCACCCCTGCGGACGGCATAAGCAATGAAGAGATACGCAGTATGACAGGGTTGCACGACAGTGTTATTGTAAATATAAAGAAAGGAATGCTTAGATGGTTCGGGCACATAGAAATAAGTGATGAAAGACAGACGAAGGAAATATACAGAGCGAAAACGAGTGGTTAGAGGCCAGGGAAGACCAAGGCTTATGAAGATCAAATAGCCAGTGTTAGCCGACGGAAATGTTAAAAGCACTCACATACCTAGGCGAAAATGTGTGAGGAGAATGATGAAATTTGAGGAAGCGAAAGAAGTATGTAAGGATCGCAACGCTTGGCGTTCCGCCCTCTCTGATTACCCCGTTAGGGATACAGCATGACGATATGTATGTGTGTATGTATGTATAGTGAAGACGTGCTTTCGCTAGCTTGTGTAATTCTTGATTGATTCATTTTTTAACATTCAAAAATACCAAGTCTAAATTACTAATAAAATATTAGTGTCATCTATCAACAATTATGATTGTAACATTTAATGACGAATGTGATAATAGCGAACATGCGGAGGAGGGATGAAAGCATTTCGGATGATTACTTACAGTCTGTACCCCGTTAGAGAAACAGATATAGGGATACAGGTACTATAGTCTAACTTTTAATTCGAGAGTGGTTTGACATTTTGATATGTCAGTTCTAAATAATGTGGCCAGGTAAAATAATAAGAATAATAATGCGCTACTCACTACTCAATACACACCAATCATCTGATCTCAAATTAGGGTATTTTCCCTGTGCTATGAGAACCAGACGACGACTACTGTCTCGTTGTCTCCCACTACAACCAGACCCGATACAATCTAGAAAAGTTCATTTTCTAATTTGACCCGACCGGGAATCGAACCCGGAACCTTCTGCGCTTGGCTTAACATCTAAACCACTACGCCATCTAGGTCGTTTAAAAAAAAATAGTGCTGTCAAGAGATACAACTGCGTCTATATCGATTCAATTTAATCGATAGTCGTATCATTTAATTCATTTAATTTGGTACTGACATGGTCGTCTAGCATCATCTTTTCATAATGTGTTAATTAATTCGAATAAATACACTTCATATTTTTTTTTTACTACTTTACCCATTTTTCTTATTGCCACAAATATTAACATGTTTTGGACGCTACTACACCGCACTATTTCAAATAATGCAAGTACTGGTTGCCCTAGAAACGTCAAATTACTCTATCCAAATAAAAGTTGGTCTAACCTAGATTTATTCAACTTCGGGGCTAGGTATGAAATAAAGCTCTTAAGTTTGTACATCGTATAGTTTCTGATTAAATCGACTGTGACAGACAGACAGAGTTTCGGACACGTGTGGCCTTGTAAGGTCTCCTTTTTTCCTTTTATGGTTGGAAACTCTAAAACAGTTCGAATTTAATTTAAATTATTGTTCATTAAACACACTGCAATCTTATCTGGAGTATGAAATTCGTATTTAACTACATGTATGTACATATATTCACACGTTTGGTCCATAAATATTACATCTGTACTAGATAATATTACATTTGTCTGTAATCAAACGTGTATACTTTGTAATTTACTGATAAAAACATCGTTACCGCTCACTGATAAACATTAAAAGATATCTTATCTAACTGAGAAAATATACTTACGTAACGTTTCATATTTCTGTGCCGATGGATATAATGACTTAATAAGTAAGTGGTAAAAATAGCGATAACAATGTTGTTTATCGCTATAATATGTGAAGAGAACATTTTGGACCCCTTTTTAAGTATATTAAGTCGCCCTGTCGTCGAAATTCGACCGTAAATATAAACTTATAATATAAACTCTTTGGCGGCGACAATCTCGTGCGAATGTTTGATCAAAGGAGGTTACGTATACCGTATGTGATCACAAACTGTTACGATTTGAAATTGACAGTCTTTTGACATTGGCAGTATGAACGTAAACAATGATTTATTTAATTTAATCTATTTGTAATGCATATTATATAAAAATATTAGCTTTATCCTGTGTTTCTCCATATAAACTTTAAGTGTACCAAATTTCAAACTCCACCGTCCGCGCAATTTTCTTCAAAAGGGAACTAAAGTTTTCGCTTCACGTTGGCTTCACGTATTGACATATAGATAGCCTGCACGGAGGAGTGTGAGATTTAGCATAGTTAAAGTTTATATTGAGGAGTGTAGAAAGATACAATTTGTATGCGTTACAAATATGATATATTAAATTAAATGAAATAAAAACGTTGATTGCGTTCATACTGCTAATGTCAAACACATAACAGTTATACTGTCAATGTCAAAAACGAAATTCGTGGTCAAACAATCGCACAGTGGAGATTGTCGCCAAAGAATTTTAAATTATTGCCAACACAATCAAATAATTACTGACAGATTGGCTGAATCAGTTTTGAACTGTGAATTATGCATGATTTGTGAACTGCGAGCTGTTTCGACTCTGTGGAGTGTATGTCAATGGGGAAGTTATTTTATTTATTTTGTGATATATATTTACGGTCGAATTTCGCCACCACTAGTAATGTAATAATGCCTTACAAACAATACATACAATGTATCTATTTTATTAAAAAACTGAATCAGACTCGTACACCAACGATTCTCTACACCTATGCAATATACTTGTGCGTTACGTATTTATCAAAAAATTGTGTTCTTAATTTTTATTCAGTTCGGCGGGGTTATTACCTAAAAATTTGCAGATAGCGACAACCACGCGATCAGTGACGAATTGTAATAAAAATTGATATCAATCATGTATGACGATTGCGTGTCTATTTCGCCATGACTGTAAAATGCACTTTTCGTAATAGATTTAGCGCCACTATACAAATTACATGATACACATTCTCATTTTGATAGCAGATATCGCGCAATATTTGGCTGATGGGCTGTCGCATCCTGATTGTAAGTTAGGTAATGAGCATGCCGGATGCTTAGTGTGCGATCGGTTCACACACCGGCTTTAATTATTTGTTGTTTTACCGTAGGTTTTGCACTGTAATCAGTTCAATTTGACGTTTGTAGGAAAAAAGTTTTTTTGTTTGGTTAGTTTAAAGTTTTCGTGGTTGGTAGTGATAAAAAGTAAAAAATACCCTTGGATTTTTTTTCTTTTTTATCACTTGTTAGGATGTCCGCTATGATAGCACATTTTCTGATACACCTCTGTAAAAGTAGATAGACGGGAGGACTGATAGACGGTATACTTAGGTAATAGGGTCCCTTTGGCTCCCTTCTGGGTACAAAACCATAAAATATAGTAAATAAAAACATATAATAACCCTATGTCATAGCTCAAGGCTGTAGAATAAACTGAAATGGATAATATAAAATAAAGAGTTCAATTTATTATAATTGCTTATGACAATGTTTTAACATAATTTTTGCTATCTGTCTGCGGTGCATTATTATTTTTAAATGTGGTAGAATACTTCGTATAAATTCTGTGTTTAAATTGTCGTGCTGAACTATTGATTTTAAAATGTATACTTCCTATGATTTAAATCAGAAATAGTAACTGTATATTGCTATATTAATATATTGCAATATACAGTTACTATTTTAAATACAATAAGGTGTAGTCTGAATTACCAATTTATTTTCTTACTAGCGATCCACTCTGACTTCGCACGAATAGTGAAAATAAGATACAGCCCCTGTTACTCGCTGATAATGTAGCTTTCTGTAGGTGAAAGAATTTTTGAAATCGGTTGAGTAGTTTTGTAGTTAATCCATTACATACAAACAAACAAAGTTTACTTCTTTATAATATTAGTATAGATATAGACGAGTCTTGCTTCTTTTCAGACTTGGTAGGACTGCCTCAGAAATATCCAGTAAAATGGTTTTATTTGAATAGATTTTTTAAACTTACTGTACTCTATGTATAAGCGAACTTTATTCTCTTGAATCTTGTTCTAGGGCGAGTCACTTTCATGCTCCAAGGCCGTAATTAATAAAGAATTCATAAATCGATATTCTACTATTACTATTTAAAACTAAATGTGTCTAATAGTGATGGGGATAGGTCAGACATATCGAAGAATACGGATCCAAATGTACTACATACACCTAACTTTGCAGACCTACATCCTGACCTGTTTGTGTCCGACCGGCACGCTTATTACGTAACTTGCAGTCAAAATGCGACAGCCAATATCGCGCGATATCCGCTGTCAAAACGAGAATTTGTGTAATGTAATTTGTATTGTGGCGAAAAGTGCATTTTGCGATCATAGAATAATAGAGACGCAATCGTCATACATGATACCAATTTTTTATAACAATTGGTCATCGGTCGCGCAGTGATCGCGTGGCTGTCGCTGTCTGCAAATTTTTAGGTAATAACCCCGCCGATCATAAGTGTACTATATTATCTTACGAAGCGTATCAACGCGTCATCGGTGTCACCGCAGCATATTTTGTGTCATGTCTAGTCATAGATGTTCCCTTTATCTCCGCCGTCTAAAAACTTGTACCAAATGATACGTATCCGAGATTACTTATCCTTTCGGACCTACCGATTCTAGTATTTAATTACCATTAACTTTTACCCGCGACTTCACATCAATTATAAAATAAAGTCTCAAGTTCAACATAGGACTGCTGGTATTTTTTTAAATATTTTCGATATATTGGCTTTATTGAAAAAAATTATAAATCAGCCAAAAATGAGTTAGGTACACAGTTTGTAATCCAGTATTCGCTAATTTTGCTTGAAATATAACTTCGCAGACAGTAAACGTAAAGTAGATTCACTACTAATTACTACTTACCATAAACAAAAGTATTTAAATACTTTTATAAATACTTTTTTTTGGTCAATTTTTCCTTTCGAGATGGCAAAGCGATTACATTTCGTTTTGAGATACTAAATAAGTGAATAAATAGAAAGGTCTATACTATAGACCAGAAGGCTAGTCTATGCAAAAGTGCGCGCGCTAGCTTACGAAAGAGTAGTTAATTTCTTTTATTTTAAAAACTATAATTAATTTTAAAAAATCCAACTGCTATTTTGAAGAATATGTTTAGATTAAAACTATACAGAAAATTTAGAAACATAAATCGGTCCTCGGTTTAAAAGAGGTTTCTTTGATAAATTTTTTTGTGTTACAAACGTTAACCAATCGTGTATCGCATCTTCGCCTTTTGTCAAATAAAATTGGAACAGACTATACGAATTAATATATATTACGTATTAATTAATAACAAGTAACTAGTTGTTCTCGGCCACGCGTCGCTTATTCGAATGCTACGCAATCGGTGTCGTTTCAAAGCAATCTGTGAAGAACTTACGAAGATTTAAAATTTTGAACAAACGAACATTTATTTTTTAATTCATAAGTATGAAGTATAAAAAGTGCTAATATTATCAACTATTACCAATTGTAACAGGTGTTTTTTAATAACGAAGTCTCCGAACATACTAGAAAAATTGGTGTAGCTATGTACAATATTGACTATCCCTATCAATTTAGTGAAGTACATCATTGTATGCATTGTAAATACTTCGCAGACACTTTACTCAAGCAAAATATTTAAATTTGTATTATGAGCTCTTAAGATTAAATGCTATTTTCGAATACACGTTAAACAGCGATAAGACTATTGTAATTAATCGATTGTTAAAGCAATGTAATTGTCACAATGGATGCGCGTGCGCAATCATCGCATGCCCGCCAGTGACGTGGCGTTGTTTGGACATTAACACTAGCAGCTTTGTACTTGCGTAAATTGAACTCTTAACATTTACTGTACAAATAGATGCAGCCGAGTCTTGCAATATCTTTTTGTCAGTATACTAGTGATTAAATAACAATTTGGACGTGTAATTAGGTTCTGTAAATATCGCTACATAATGTAACACCGTTTTGTTTGTTGATTTTAACGGAGAATGCTTATTTTATCTCGGCTTCTATGCTGTCATTATTCTACATACATAGTATATACTGCCCACAGTACTATCGTGTTTGATGTCATAGTATACAATCTACACATCTACAGAGTGTTTTTTAACTGGGACAGTATGAGGAAATGGGAATCCATAAGAAATATATGGGAACTATCTTAGGAACCTTCGGTCTTTTCAAAAAGAAAGTCAGTGAGCTACACACTCATAAAAATAAGTTAACTTGTAACCACAGACTAGTAAACCGTAGACTACACTTAAGAAGGCACCTGTGACTGCGTACACTGTAAATGGCAACCACGCGCACAGCTCTCTACCATTCCACTCTCGAATGTGACCAATCATCAGCACACGTTTTCCCGCCTCGCAAGATTTTGAGACTATTATTTTAATTATAAAATTGTTTATTTCGTTATCTATGGATTTACTGGTCTGTGTTTTTGTCAGTCAAAAATGGCTTACATAGTTACACGTAACCTTATAATTTTGTCATGTTGGCTGTCCGTATGTCACAACCGACATTCCGTTATCTTCACACTTACTGCCCTGAAAGTTATAGTTTTAAATTGGTAATCTAGACCTAGAAATTGAGGACTGAAAAGGATAGGTGTTTTATATACACTTATTTAAAATTTACATCATAGATTTTGTATCTCCAGTCAGCATCTCAAAAGTGACGAAACTGATGAATCAAACCCCTGCGAGACAGGCGTGTCCTAGTGCGGTGTCCATAACTAAGAATTTATATTGTATTGTTTTATATTGTATTGTATTATTACCTTTAAATTGTAAACGAAATGAAGATGTATGAGTGGTGTCGGCCGATCGGCTTATCTATACTTATATTAAAAGAGAGAGCGGTTTTGTAAGTTTGTTTATATGTGAAGGGTAATCTACGGAACCATTTCATCTATTTGAGAAATTCTTTCACTATTTGAAAGTTACGTTATTCCAGATGGACATGGCATGTTATGTATTCAGTATATATTATGTATTTAACCTGGGCGAAGCTGGGACGGACCGCTAGTTTGATAATACATGTGTGTCGTATACAGCCGAGTCAGCTTAGTTAATTTACCTTACGTTGCCGCTCGCCTGCTCGGGCATGGCGTCTACATTTATTCATAGTCTATGTTTCACATCTACTTTGTTCTGAAACTACGATACCCTAATTTAACGCATGGTCGACACTTTTTCAGCCGTTTTTTTGTATATTTCTGATCTTCCGCATGATTCATGTCTGTTTTGTTTTTGCTTGTTTGTATTTGTTAGTTTGGGAATATGATGGAAATTTTTTTACCCTTTTTTGACTGCTGATAGCAAAAAAGCTGCAGATATTCGGAAATCTCTATACACTGCGACGAAGTAGTTAGCAGTATCAGACTTTTTGCATCGTTTCTAGCTAAATATAGAACTTTAGACTTGACTATTGAATGTTTTATCAATTGCCTAAATAAATTGACAATCTATAAATAGTATACAGTCGAAATTATTTTATTATCTTATGTTGATTAAAAACGTTATAATTCACGTATCCTATCCAGTACTATATATAATATACTAGCTCTACAGTGATGTAGAGGTCCAACCAATGCATCCGGCCCTCAATGGTTTCAGTAAACCCTGTAGATATCCCCGTTCTGAAAGATGTAGTTAAGCTGCTGAGCATTATCATTGATCTGCACAAGATCATTCTTAATCCTGAACTTGTTCGCCCTGGTAAGACTCTTGCCCTCATTGAGGATTTCGTATATGTGGGTAGTTAATTGCTCGATGGAATCGTGGTACTCCTGTGCAGACAATGTAGGGTTCCGTTCATATGTTAACACAAAAAGTTCTGCCATGATTGCTCCATGATGCGTCCAAACAGTCGCAGGTGAACGCGATCGGACACGGTCGTAGAGCTGATCTCCGTGGATGCAAATGGGAAAATGCGATGTTAGAGGAGGCCAGGTGGCCCGGTCGCAGACGTCGAGTGCGTCTACAGCATCCAGGCGCACCTCGCACACCAGGACGCACCCTCAGTTAAGCGTTCAATCTTTGCACTTAACGCCAGCCAGCAGCTCAAATGGACACGGACGCAAGAGAGGACGGAGATACGGAATTGGACGCGATAAAGGACGTGGCCACGAACGCGCGTCCCTATGGACGCGCCGGGCACACCGCCGACCCAAGTGGACGCGTGCTACGGAGCGCACCAGCGGATGCGTGCACTCCCCGAGGTCTGGAAGACGACTTACGATATTATCTTCATGAGAAATACAATATTTATGTATGAAATGAATATGTAACTATATGTTCCGAGTAATTTTTGTCAGGAATCGAGAGACAGTAGTGAGACAAAAAATAGTTTATCGAATCTGCGAAAAGATGCGAAACCGCGGAACTCTAGAAATTTAAAATTGCAGAGAATATTAAGCTTGAGATGGTTTAGGCACATTTAATGAGTGATGACTGATTCAAAAATGACAAAAAAAACTTACAGAGCGAAATTGAGTGGTAGAAGCCAAGGAAGATCAAGGCCGACTTACGAAAATCAAATATCCAGAGTGTTAGCTGACAGAAATGTCAAAGCACTCGCATACCTTGGCGAAAATGTGTGCGAAGACCAATGAGATTTGAGGAGGCGAAAGAAGTATACCTTACCTATAGTTTACGGGAAAAATATAACGATTTATTTATTGAATAAAACTCTGTTCCTAATTGACGAACGCACAGTCAACACAGTTTAAATTTTCATAGATTTATTTAAAAAATGTATTTTCTTACAAATCTGTTTTGCTTTTCAATTTCTAAGAACCCCTTCTTAATCTACCTGTACATCCCCTAAGGAACATATCTTCCAAATTTCATGTCCTATTTTACCTGAAGATAAAAAGGTTCAATCGGAAATTGCTATAAATTTTTTTCATGTTTTAGATAGAACAACGTCTGTCGGATCAGCTAGTTGCACGGGCTATTTTATAATGATATAAAAATTACAATTGATTATGTGTTACAAATAATTCAATTAAATTACTGGTCACAGTTGGACGAAATTAGTGTAAGTACATAAAAACATGATTATTTGAATGCGCTCTTTGTTCACGCGCTTAAGTGTTGTGGGTGTACTTTCATTTTTTTTTTACTATTTCGCTTAATGTCACGCTGCGTTGGTATTACGTAAACATTTTTTGCTACTTGTTGATTCGCTCTCGGCTCTGTGGGCGCATCAAGAGTCATCCGTGACTGCGGCAGAGCTAACAGTTATGTAATTGTTCACAATCAACCTTTATTGTCCATTGTGTAATATTTGACTGTTTCTTGAACCGTATTTTTAAACTAACAGATAGAACGTGAAGGCCAGTGTGCAAAATGTTTGAAATATACAAGGTGTTACAAAAGTACCCACACTACCGAAAGGGGGTTGACGTACCCATGAAACTGAACAACTTTCCCTAAGGAACATGGGTCTAAATATGAAAAAAAATGTTGGACCTCTCATACTAATTTCATCAGCTGAGCGTTCATTTTGTATGAGAGGACCACAATTTTTTTTCATATTTCGACCCATGTTCCTTGGGAAAAGTTGTTCAGTTTCATGGGTACGTCAACCCCCTTTCGGTGGTGTGGGTACTTTTGTAACACCTTGTATAGAGAAATATGAGTTATCAGTTTAGGTGATGGGGATAAGCTCTCTCCCTGTCACTCCCAGCGCTTAGTATTGAGATTACGAGTTTCTGACGTCACAGCGTTATCTCTCCTTCAGCATATCCCCATTCCGTTTCCGTTTCCAAGTTCAAGTAATTTCAAATATTTTAACACTGTTGTGTTCATAATTTATAATTTTGCTTTTATATGTAACGTCTACTTGCAAGAAAATCCACTAAATTTAATGCCTTAAGGATCATGCTGTCACTTTTTGACATTCATCATATCTATGTATCTATACTTCTATATAAATCTGTACGCTCTGTCAGTAAATACAATTTTTTTGTCAAACTTTATGATAAATATTCGTCTATCTAAACGAGACTTCAATTTTACCATTTATTAAATTTTTGTCTATCTGTCTGTCCGTATGTCCTTTTATAACTCAAGAACGGCTTGACCGACTTGATGAAAATTGGTTATAACATGTGATTGCACAAATGATAGGCTATATAATTATGATATCGGTAAACCTTACGGTAACCTTAAATAATAAATTTTTGAGACTTTCTCTGAAGCTTTCTGATTTTCTAAAATTTCTGAGAAACCGCCGCCAGACCCGTTATTGATGAAATTTTGCATAGAGATAGTTTGATACCAGGGGAATAGAATATACATGTAGGCTAGACGTAGGTTTTTTTTTCAAAAACAACCTTTCTTATAATATACACATATATATACCTGCATATAACGTAACCTAATCCGGGAAAGTCATGTAAAATTTTTCCACGCGAACTCCCGAGTACAGCTAAAGTGATTCGAAGCTTCAATTTTAATGGACGTTTTTGCATTCAGGCGAAGTCTTACAAACAAGAAAAATCAAGTAGTTTATTATTGTTTGATTCATAAATAACTGCCTCTTATCTGCGAGTTCCTTCGCATATAAATGTATGTCCAATAGGTATTCATTGACAAAACAATAAAAATAAAAGTTATAAAATGAAATCTGAAATAGAGCAAGATAGTAGTAACATATTTTAGCTTAGCCTGAAAATCAGCGCCTTGTTTCTAGAGCTGGGGCGCTATACTGAGGCGCTTGCCTTTTCCACTGCCTCAAACTGTTTGTGTTTGTTTGTGACTGCTTAGCTTAGACTGTCACTTTATACTGGGCAGTGAAATAAATTGTTCTTTCTTTTTTCTTCTTTCTTTCTAGTAATAAATCGTAATATAGAGTAATAGAGTCGGGATGTACAGTAATTGAGTTGTAATACAGAGTAATGAAGTCGGAATTTTGAATAATTGAGTCGGAATGTAGAGTAGTAGAGTCGGAATATTAAGTAAAAGAGTCGGACGAATTCAACAAATTACAATTATTTTTTTGGCTAGTTTTTATTAACACGTAGAAAAATATTGATCTATACCACATTTTATCCATGTCTTGTATATTTATAAAATGGTCTGCTCTAAGTCTTGAATATGATGCCCATTGCCCACTATGTTGAGGTTCGATAAATTTTTTTAATCGTTGACTTTATGTTGGTCTGCAGACGCAATATTCAACTTCTCAAAAAGTAACCTAGCCTGTGTCATGCACGGAATCGAGACATATCCAATTCCAGTGATGCCTACCTTATACCTTTAAATCGGTTAAACGATTTCGGCTCTAGTAAAGAACAGATGAATGTACTTACATTCGCTGCTAAAATAACACTCATTTTGTGTCACTGTAGTCGGGTAAAAGAGAAAATACGATACGAACGTCTTGTGCATGCACCTTATATCTATAAGTGGGGTCAAAGTCTAAACTTTAAAGCTGTAATACATCATTGATCAATCGCAATGAATAACGATGTCTTGTCTTGCTCTAGCTACAGTCTATTGCATCATTCTATTTCTTTCTTTATCAAGTAATACACAACTTCGGTGTGTGAGTAGTGTTTCTGTGTCGTATCTCTATGGTCGTATCTGATGCACCGCTAGAGTACTCATCGGTGTTCTAAAATACCATACCTTGCTAAAATGTCAATACTGATACTCTATTAAGATCAGCCCTTAACTTTCTTAGACACTTTTAACAGTCCATTAATTTTGTGGTTCCTAATTAATTTCTAAGCTTGAATATGGATACAATACAACGAACTGAGGACTACATTCCAGCTTATTTAGAAAATTCCTTTTCAAACCTGAAACTGTGTGGTAGAGCCATGCTGCATTGCAGCACGAATTGGGCCGGCTCGCTCGGTAAAATACCACCCTCTCACAGAACATCGGCGTGAAATAACATCATCTATTGCTGTTGTGTTTCGTTCGGTGTGTGAGAGTACCGGTGGCCCATCTCTCCCCTCCCCCCTCCTTTCCCTAAAGACCGGCAACGCACCTATTATTCCCCAGACATAGCTGGGCCCCATGACCGGCGGTGATCACTTTCCATCAGGTGACCACTTGCTCGTAATTTCCCCCTCTTTTTATAAAAAAAAAAACTGACATTGGAAGGCAAACACTTTCACACAAGTCAGTCAAACAAAAGACTTAAATATTTTGTTTATAATCCTTCAGACAATTAGGTACACAAATTGTGTGATCCCAAATTAAGCACTACAACTAGCATGCCTAGGCGAAAATGTGTGAAGAGAATATTGAGATTTAAGGAAGCGAAAGAAGTATGTAAGGACCGCTAAGCTTGGAGCCCCGTCCTCTCTAACTACTCCGTTAGGGATACAGCGTGAAGATATGAATGTATATATTACGGGGGGGCTCCCAGTAACACCCAGACTACAAACCAATATAGAAATGTTCGTTTTATAAATTGAATTGGCCGAAGATCGAACCTGGGGTCTTGGATTTGAAGGTAGATGCTTCGCCACCGTGCTATAACGGGCCAGTCATACGGGCCATAGATTGTTGATATCTTTGTTGTCTCTTTACATCGTTTAGTCGAGATGGTTCATTTTGTTATGCAAAAATTCTGCGCTGCCTAATCAAAATCCAATTGTGTACTCCACAACATCGACTCTTCCTATACAATTACCTACTTTCTTCATGTACGTAAAAATACGAGCTAAATTCCGTTCCCTTTTTCCAGGAATTGGATTGGAGTGGGATCCCGCAATGACAAATTGACATCCAAAGTAGCTATCCCTTCTCCTGCTCGATTTTCTCTCCCCGTAGTATTAGCAAATTATCATAGACATTTCTATGTTAGTTCAATCCCATTTCGTGCGTAATGGAAATGCGGTCGCGTTTACGTAACAAAGGCAATTTGTACACGGCCCCGCGTTGCCCCCCTAGGGGTGTCCTCGTAAGCCACACTTAAGTTTGTGTTTGGCAAACTTTTAAACAATTCTAATGTGACTTGAGCCGTCAAAGCATTGTTTGGGGAACAATTTTGGCTGTACTTATAACTTATGTGACCATGGATCAATTTTCTTTTTCATTTTAAATTTGTCTGTAGTATAAAACAGATTTCTGTTACAACCTATAATTATCGTTATTATTATGCTACAAAATAATAACAAGCGCTACTGTAGCGTGTAATTAACCTATTTGTACTTTGGAGGGCCTACTCTTCATTTTAAGGATTTCCGATTTAAAATTAAAAGAACTGGCCATGTACGTTTTGGCCTACACTCAGTGAGGATTTCCGTAGTCTGGATGCACAATACTTTTATTTCATAGTGTTTCTCAATTACACTGAAAAACTCTCTCTCTCTCTCTCATTAGTAAAAGATAATTATTTTGTACTTTTTAGTGTTTTTAATTTCAAGACTATTTAATTTTTTTCTTATTGTTATTTATTTTTTCCTTTTAAATGACTTTGGCCTAAATATATGTAGTAGGTACGTCTACAACTAGTTTCCAATTCTGCTACGAAATATGATATACATATATAAAAGAATAACCAAAATTAATAAATGTTAGGAATATTTCATTTATCTTCGAAGTCCAAGGTCCAATATCAATGAAATTAAAATTAACCAACTCGGAGCAAAAGAATATAATATACAGACGAATAAAGAACTTCTTGCGACCTGTCCCGACTTCGCCCGAATTGAATACATAATATATAGCCTATGTCCGTTAGGAATAAAGTATCTTTAAAATGGCAATAGGATTATTGCAATAGGTGTAGTGGTTCCGCGGGGTTATTACCTAAAAATTTACAAACAGCGATAGCCACGCGATCACTGCGCGACCGGTATCATGTTTGACGATTGTGTATCTATTATTCTATGTCCGTAAAATGCACTTTTCGCGGTAAATTTAGCGTCCCTGTACAAATTACATTATTACAAAAAATCTTTACTGGTTTAGTATTTCCACAGATTAATTAGTTACTAACGTAAAGTATTACGTTGGAACATAGTATTTACTTGTTCCTTCTGTGAAGCTCTATCGAGTATGTTAATTGCTAGAAGCCATTATGTAGAGTTGTGGCGTGTTTACAGCGAAATATCATTACTAGTTAAATATAACGTCAAAACGTTTCTAGCTATAGGTATTGATTTTATGAACATTTACCGGGATTTAATTGTTAGAAGCCATACTTATATAAGGAGTTGTGGCGTTCAAAGGATCATTACCTCTGGATGAGTACTGCAAAAAAAATTTGTCGCAATAAACTAAATTATATATTTAAACAGAAAACAAAGAAGCTGACTGCATTTTATTTGAGTTTTTATTAGTTATTATATATTTGGGATTGGATATTTATTACTTTTCATTTGATATCCATATTGTTATACCTTTTCCCCTCTACTTTCCTTTCTTTGGGCGCCATATTGAAATTGTATAGCCTAAGTCACGCCCACATTCAAGACGAATGTAATGACACGCATACGTTCAAACCCGTCAAGCCTTTTAGACTACAGAGCGTGCCAAAGAAATAGATATACATACATACTCACCATACATACATACATTTGAAAAACATAACCCTCCTTCGCGCATTTGGGTAAAAAAGCAATCCTAATCTATACTAATATTATAAACAGGTAAACTTTGTTTCTATGTAATGGATAAACTCAAAAAGCTACTCAATTTAAAAATTGTTTCAGCTGTAGAAAGTTACGTTATCAGCGAGTAACATAGGCTGTATTTTGTTTTTAAATATATTTGTACCCGTACAAATCCGGGGCACTTTGCTAGTACAAAATAAAAGGTTTTGATTTTACAAATCTGATTTCGAGACACTGAGTTATCAGCAGTTTTGTTTATAATTTTGATAATTTTTTAGTTCTTTCGATTTCTAAAGTTGTTTCGAATCTGCATTCATGTGATTTTTGTGGGGTCATGACTCGTCCTTGTGATCTCCCGAACCGGGCCTATCACAAATGGGAATAGAAGATACTGTCATTACATAATATTTCATTGGATAATTTGATAAACGACATCGATATATAATTATGAGTACAATAATTAAATCAAAGAATTTTATCTTAACTTTTAAGTTTAGAAATGATATAGCCTTGTGCTATGATTAGGTAACGAACACTAAACATGATATATTGGAAAATGTATATTGTGAAGGTTACTTGAACGAGCAAAATTATTTTAAATATTATAACCTTGTTTGCCTTAGCCCGAATTATTATTAATTATAAAGTGATATAACTACATTTCATCTCGTTTTTAGTTTTCCAAATAGCGAAATAGCGAAATAGCGAAATCCGACCGACTCCACAACGACCGAGTCCGACTGTCACAACTATTTTATTCGGAGACTATTGGACTATACAGATGAACAATTTGGAAGGTAGACTTTTTTATGAACCGCTATACAATGGTGTTATGCAAATTTGAATTAAATAAAATTAGGGTTGGCACTTACATACATAACTATTATTGAGGGATGAAAAAAAAATCCAGTGCAGGTTAGTAAGCGTGTAGGGTATATTTAGATAGGTCTTCAAAAATGATATCAAGGTTTCAAATAGACTTTTTTATTTAAGTCAATAGTTGGTGAGATATGCGCTTCTGAAATCGTAAGAAGTGTCCCCCTGCTTCTATGATGTGTGTAAATTTCTGAAAAAAGTAAAAAAAAACGCTGTTAACGACTGTTGAGCTTGTCGTTTTTGATTCATTGATTTTGATTGTATGTAATTTTTGAGATTTGGGGTATTCTCGGTTACATGCAAATTTGAGTTTAGTGACGGCAGAAATAACTTTTTTCTGTGTCTGAGAAATACTATGAAATACAAACTTGTTTTCGCGCGCAATTAATATATATATTGTGCGCACCGACTACGGAACCCTTCATTGTATGTGTTCAGAATTCTACACATACGTGGCCAGTTTTTTGTTTTGTTTGGACATCAGTAAAAACTACATTAAAGCATACATCAAAATTTGCATTAAGCACTATTTATTAATTTATTGGTTTTAATCCAATAGTAAATTGTATCTTAAAGTTTGCTATGCTGCTATGATTCAAAACACGATGTAATATAGGAAGAATTAAAGACGGCCAATTGGATTCTCAATCTCAAGTAGACCATTCTGGCTTCTTTATCCTCGAAACTGCTGGATCTTTCAGGGGAATAAACCTTTGCCTGAAATTTAAGGAAAAATATACAGATTACGAGAATTTTAGGTCTTACAATTATCACAGATTTACAACTATTAGATATCGCCTGTAATAGAAAGGGATGAGAATACACATATTTCGATTCTATCGGTATGCTCAATGTTTTAAGATCACAAGCTATTGCGTTTGATAGACATTAGAACCAAACAAATCTTTTTTCGTCAGTACTTTTAAGTTTTTTAATTATTTTTCAACTTTATAAAAATGTTTGTAAATATGTGTGAGATAGACTCTTTTGGGCGTGACGGTAGAATGCAGTATTGTAGGCTGCAAAGGCCGGTTTGATAAGAATAGGCCGTCAAAGCGAGAAAGACTATAGTCGCCAGAACAACGCAATATCTATTTCTGTGATAACTGTAAATTGCTTTTATAAACTTGTCAGTATTGACAAAATATTGTTTGCAACTCCTTTTTTTTCCAACTTTTTTGCTTTTGAGTAAATTATTGTATAGACTAGGTGTAACTTTGCGGAAATCCATTTCATGTGATGAATTCCTACAGTCTTTAGCTATTTTCCACTCAAACTCCAAAAACCACCAGTCGACACGTGCTTCACCTCTCAATGAAGCATCCTCAGGATATTCAAGAGATCAGACTCGGTCAGCAAATCAGCACTGATCTGCTGCTTAGCTGGCTAAGTAACTATAAACAACACCCAACTATAAGCAACACCTTAACAATAAACAGGGTAATAACTGGAAGTTAAAAATTAAGCTCAATTTCGACATGAATGTTTTATGTCTCCAGACAATCGTAAATTCGGTAGCCTCATTAAGGACTAACTTTACTTGTTTGCCACATAAGAAATTGTAGAAGCACTTCATAGTTTTGACATTTTGTTTCAAAAATTGAGAAATAACATAAATTCTCATTTATAATCTCAGCGAATTTGTATACCTGGCTACAAAAATGTTAGTTTTGTCTGCAGTATATCGATACGATTGCAAACGCGACGAGCACGTACTTATCGATAAACTTATCAAGTATCAATTCAATTTCATTAATTACCTATCGTTTACACAACTGCTTCTCATGTAAATTTTCATCGACCTTGGAGTCGTATGTGATGATTATATTATTTATTTCACACGTTGTAAAGGCTACCATCCCAACTATAAAGTTTGGCGTAACTATCAAAGGCTTTGATCTACAATGTTGTATTGTCGGCATCATCTTTATTGTACGGTAGTGAGGCCGGGTTATGTCCGAAATCGAGTGAAGGTAAGTTGAATGCCGTGGAAATGCGATTTCTTAGAAATAGATGCGGGGTCATCCTAGTGGACAAAATATTGGGTCCTTACATATGTAATTGGCGTTTTGTACGGGAGGAATATAAAGTCAATTTTTTTTTTGTAAAATATATTTAATTAATCAAAGTATGCACCATTGTTATCTATGCACTTTTGCCATCTCATAGGTAGTTCATTGATCCCTTTACTAAAAAACCATGGGGGCGAGAATCAATAAACTCTTTGAAGGCGGTTTGGACTGCCGCATCGGAGTTGAATTTTTTTCCTTGTAAGAAGTTGTCCAAATTCCGGAAAAAATGGTAATCTGTTGGAGCAAGGTCCGGGGAGTACGGTGGATGTCGCAGACATTCCAATTGTAGCTCATCTAACTTAGTGGTTGTTTGTTGTGCAGTGTGTGGTCTTGCGTTGTCGTGAAGCAGCAGTGGCCTAGAGCGATTGACCAATCTCGGTTGTTTAGCGGCTAGTTCTTCCTTCATGGTTTGCAGTTGCTGACAATAGATATCTGCCGTAATCGTTTGGCCAGATTTTAGAAAGCTGTAGTGAACGACACCGGCGCTAGTCCACCAAACACTCACAAGTAACTTTTTCTGAGTCAATTTTCGTTTAGGGCAGGATTTGGCTGGGTCTCCAGGGTTCAGCCATTGCGACGAGCGCTTCCGATTATCGTACAGTATCCACTTTTCATCACAAGTAATGATTCGATTTAAAATCTCTTCATTATTGTGTCGGTTGAGCAAAGTAACATAGCAGTCGACGCGTGTTTGTAAGTTCGATTCACTCAATTCATGAGGTACCTATCGTTCAAGTTTTTTTACTTTCCCGATTTGCTTCAAGTGGATTAATACAGTTTTGTCACTTACCCCGAAGCCTGCAGCTATCTCTGAAGTGCTTTGTGATGGATCCGCTTCCACAATAGCCTTTAATTCTTCATTTTCCACTTTGGTCTCCGGCCGTCCACGGGGTTGGTTCTGAAGGTCGAAACTTCCAGAACGAAAACGTTGAAACCAAAAACGTACCGTGCTTTCTTTTGCGACACCAGCGCCGTACACATCATTAATCCTTCGAGCTGTTTCTGCAGCACTGGTGACACGGTAGAACTCGTACTCGTAAATATAGCGATATTTCATGTTTTCCATTGTGCGGTAATAAGCGACGCCAAAGAAAAAAATAATGAGGAAAAAAACAAATGAATGACTGTTTTCAAAACTCAAATGTACCAGCTAAATGAATTTATAAATTTGAATTTGGAATTCTTAACAAAAGAGGAGATATTTCAGATCAAAGTAGTCAGTATGACAAAACGCTAATTTCATATGTAAGGACCCAATATATAGAGATAAGTAGTATTTCAGGGTTGGTTGAAAGTGTTATCGTAATAATGAATAATGGAATACTTAGATGGTTTAGTCATATAGTAACAAATGAGTTGAACGATTGGCGAAGAAAATCTATAAAGCGAAATTGATCGGTAGCGGAAGCCAAAGAAGTCCAAGGCTGACTTGTCAAGATCAAGAGCCAGTGTTAGATGACAGAAATATTGAGTGTTTACTGCGAATTATGCGGTTCGAGGTGGCGAAAGAAGTATATAATGACCGCCATGCTTGGCTCTCCGTCTATTCCGACTACCTCCGGACTACCGATATAGCAAGTCTTTTCATATTTAGACCCCCGGCACAGATGCCGTTAACATTGTCATAAGCCAATATTCGTCCTCTGATGAACGGGAATTAGACCTGTGACGATTACATTTGTTCCAATCGGTTTGATTCGATTAAAATTCAAACGCAAGTATCTAATCATTAATCTCTAAAATATTGATTAGGATTCGATTATTTTTTACCTGATTGATTTGTTAGCATAGCCCTGTACCTATGCATAACTGAATTAGACTTTATGTTAATTATTTTCCTGTACTATCAAATCGTATACATGTAGGCGGGAATGTTGCACTCTTTCTAATCTATACCACAGTCTTGATCTGTAGAACCAGGTTTTTTAGACTCATTCGCGCCGGTCGCGATATGTCGATTAGTCAAATTCAATGTCAAACCATTCGAACCGCGAGTTGAATGATATGATCACATTATTTTTGCCCGATCACTATACCAGTGGGTCACGAGTGATCCGGGGCACAAATCACAAGAAACGATCGATTGACGCAGGTCGAGCAGGGATTATCGAAGTCACTTCTGTGAGCTTTTCCCGTACCTAGTTCCCTTTCAGCCAAGTAATTCCCCCTGTTCGTTGTTTGATACCCAAAGTAAAAGCTTAATATTTAAATTAGGACATTAAAGGATTGTTTTCGTAATATTAGAATTAATTGGGTAGTTAATTAAATTTAAAAATTAGTCGACTGAAAGTTTTGCTTCATTGTAATGCTAGGCCGGTGCTTGCGATTTCGTCCGTGTGGAATTGAAAATTTACCTTTTCTGAGGGTTCAGGCTATCTCTATACCAAATTTCATCAGAATTGGTTTAGCAATTTAAGTTTAACTATGAAAACGTAATATACAGACGGATTGTCGCATTGATAACATTAAGTACGGACATTAGTACAGATTTGGAATATACAGCGTGTTTTTTTTGTATTTTTCTAGACATTTTTTTTATTTAATACCCATATTGTGGCCTCAATCCCAAATCCCAAATCAAATCCCCAATCAATTCAAACAAAATCAAACAAATCAATCAAATCAAACAAAAAAAGTGTAATCCCAAAGATAAAAGTAATTCTCTTTGTTTATCCACCATATTGGGTTTAAATTATTAGTGACGTCACAATTTTAACAGTATCTTAATTATAGGTACATATATTTTATTGTATAGATGTACCTATACAAATAAATATAAATGTAGTAGATAGTTAGATAATTATAGGTATAAATAAAATTGTAGTAGAGGTCGATGATGCAATAAAATGCTCCATATGATTTTAATTCTATTTTTTTGAAAACTTCAATGTAATATTTTTTCATACAAAGTTCTAACAGCCCCCCCTTCTCCCCCGACTTGAAAGGCAAATGTTCTACCATAGCGACAACGAGTCAGTGCGATTTGTTTCTGAAATTGTGTCAATAGCTATAAGTTACAAAGTTGCCATCAAATCGAACGTTAAATAAAGCTCAGTTCGTTGAATCAGTCCCAGTTCCTACCGATAACATTGAGCGATAAGCGACAAACGAACGCGTAGGCAGAGTATTCTCTACGCAAGTAACCAACTTATGCAACCGGTCGTGGCCTCAATATAGCTATAATAGCCTTTGACATAGTGGAAACGGGCATCGTGCTAAATTCATGAAAATTGGGACAAATAACAATGAATAAAAAGATATAATCAATTACGGAAAGAGGAAATATGTTATCGATCTGTTTTCACATATTACCTTCTATCAGAATACAATAGCTCATTGGTGTACTTTAGTTTTGTATTTTCTGTATACACAATGAAGAAAACCAAGGTCGATATTCTAATATTTCTTTAAATACATTCATTATTATATTTTTAATTAATGTATACCTTAAAAAAAAATCTGTTTGCCACACTAAGGAGCTGTAAGGACAGTGAAGCTCAAAAGTTGTTGTTTTAAGACAATAATTCATATATTTGATTTTTAGATGATTTCTTACAACTAGAAGTCGCCAGGTAGTGGAGATTCGGCCGTAAATCTATACTAAAATTATAAATAGGTAAACTTTGTTTGTGTGTAATGGATAAACTCAAACACTAATCAACTGATTTCAAAAATTCTTACAGCTATAGAAAGCTACATTATCAACGAGGAACATGGGCTGTATTTTATTTTTGAAAAAATTACTACCCGTGCGAAGCCGGGGAGGGGGGTCTCTAGTATAAATATAAACTTATAATATAAATTCTTTGGTAATAATCTTTACTCTGTGCGATTGCTTGACCCAAAGAGGTTATATACATATGATCACAAACTATTGTAAGTTTGACATTGACAGTCTTTTTGACTTGACAGTAGAAAGTAAACTGGCAAATCTCACACTCCTCCGTGCGCAAAAGGGAAGTTTTCGCTTCACGTATTAATATTTCCGTATTTTTTTTTTATCGCTAACACTAAAGTTCATCAATAGCTATTAAATAAAAGAAAAAGAAAATTGTTCGACAAACAGAGAAAAAAAGATACGGAACCGTTTTGTCTTCACCTATTTATATTCAGATGTTTAGCCGTCTGCCTAAAATCTACAACTTGCTAATCAATACGTGTCTCGCTTTCAACACCGAATACTGAGTAGTTAGCCGCCGAGTTATATTGCATAGATTCAAGTGTTATACTTTGCGAAAATCCATTAGTAGACGATTATAATAGTCGATATGTATTTCGCCTCTTAAAGTAGCATCTTCAGGATATTCCGGACATCAGAATCGGTCAGCTAACTAGCACCGAATTAAAGAATGGGTCAGCTGCACGGCACGCTGTATATTACATATAATCATTAGTGTATACTCACATATCTCTTATATAGCCTCATTAATACGTAGGAAACTTATTTTATCCTCACTCTTTCATTAAAATGTTACAAAATTATCATAGATGGCTAATTGCTCACAAAACTTAAAAGTGCTGTAGGTCTGATATGTTTTATGCTTGTGGTGGTACGCTTCGGACACTCTACATGTCTGTATAATATAAATGTAAGAGGCCAACATCCCGAGGTAGAGGTTTATTCCCAGATTATACTTTTATCATCGCTAATCTTATACTACAGGTAATAATTATTATATATTAATAATCTGGAAGACTCATTTTAAGGATGAATGCAGTTAAGTTACCCAAGTCTTTTTTTGTGGTTTTTAAGAAGTATCTAATTTATCGCTGGGCTTTACTTTCTATGTCGTTTACCGTTTCGTAACTATTTGGAATCTTCTTAATGTCGCTTTCATCCTACAGTATATCGTCACTGCTGTTCAGACTTTTCTAATCACGTTAAACTTCAGAACTTGGAACATGATGTCCGTTGGGTTTCGAAGTTGCTTACAAATTACATTTAGGAGTTATGAAAGAGAAAAACGTCACCTTACGAGGAGAGTATATGCCTCTCAAGACGAGACGGGATTATCCCCGTTTTACGGTATGCACAAAAGGTGTTGATGAGGGTACAAAAGTAGGTAGACACGGCGGAAACTGAGTGAAGTGGTGGACGGTGTTCTAGTTTTTTGCTTCGTAAGATTTGTGTCATTTTCTGCGTTACAAAATGTCTCATCGCAACATGTTATGTTTCCTAACGTTGGATTGAAGCAGCTAATAGAAAGTGGCTTTATTAATATCGAGCCGATTATGATGAGAATCATAAAACAGTAGTTTTAGTAATCGAGAAAATTGTCTCATGTGATTGCGATAAATAAAATTGTAGATATATTAAACGCTGAATTTTTTGTCTGTCTACTTGTAGATCTCGCAAAAACTTGTATGATTCAGCGAAACTCCAATATTGCACAGTTTGGGATACTAGAAGAAAAATGCAATACCTATAAATATTATCGATTAACAGTTTTTTCTACCTATTATATTACAAGCATTCTGCTGACTCACACCCCTAATAGTTAAAATATTTGTAGTTATAAATATGTATTTATTAACAAATTATTTATGTTAGATTTCGGGTCATTCCACGCATTTTTGCTTTAAAAATTCTTTGTTACTGTTTCTATCTTTTAGAGTTCAGTTTTGAAAATCTTTTCTAAATGGGTCTATTCACTCTATTCTTCATGAAATAAAGCAATCCACGTTACTCTATCTTCAGTGGTTTATGAATGTAGTGTGTATCATCTCGATACGATCTTGAGGAGTTGAGAAATAACGAGAAATGTACGTACGGTATAATTTGAGGGATACACGAGAGACGGCTTTAAAACATAAAATTACTAGCAAGCATAAATTTTGACAGAATTTAAATTCTTTAACTCTTTAATTAAAAGGAAATTCCAATTCCTTTGAATCTGACGCTAATTAATCACACATTTTAAGTGTTGCCACATCCATATGATTTATCAACGAAATGTATTTGAAAAATATACGATGACATTGACAACGACATTTGTTTAGCTCTTCGTTAGTGGTTAGGTGCCAAGTAGTCGCCTCGGATGTCATCACGCTCGATTCTAGAACTTGCCACATTGCTACAGAGTACATTTTACGAGGGCAGTAATTCGAACGATAATCGCGTTTTATGATAGTGTGATAAATGATAATAGACATTGTTTAGTGCTTTTGAATGCATTATGGTGTTGCAATGTTCAATATTACCGAGTTGGAAGGTCACCAGTTAAATGATATTATGTTATTATCTCATATATACATATACGAGTAATTGGTATAATATGCTTGCCGTAACTTTTTATGTTTATTTATTTTTTCTACTCAGAAATGAAGACAGTGTTATGTAATAAATAATAATGCATCCTACCAGCATCACTTCTCCTCGGTTATGATTTCTCCCAATCGGCATTGGAACGCCTCGCTCGCAAGCTATCAACCGTTCACTCATTATTTGTAATGCGCTTAGGTACATGAATATGGGTCAGAGAGGACGGAGCGCCAAGCATCGCGGTCCTTACATACTTCTTTCGCCTCTTCAAATCTCATAATTCTCCTCGTACACTTTCGCCTAGGTATGCGAGTGCTTTTGACGTTACAGTTAATAATAAAAAAGCTATAAAACTGCAACCCGACGACATATTTATCTAAGACTTGCAAACAAAATGAAATTTTTGTAATTTATTGGCGCGTTTGTCGCAGTCGGAGGTCATAAGTAAGAGAATATATAATTAGCCTGCGACTCCATCAATTAAGACCAGGTTATCCGAATTACCTTATCGTGATATACCACTTTGATGATAAGTTGACACTTCTACTTGCAGTTATAAAGTCAGAACAAAACATACACAATAATAAAATGAGCCGTCCCGGGACGCCTGACAGATGAGAAACGTCGAAAGTATTTTGTATAGAAAATATGCATGAAAGGATGGTTTATTGAATGAAATAAATATGGCATTAAAAAAAAACATAGGCAACGTGTTCCGAAATGAATAGCAACAACGAATACGCTATGTAGGCATACGAGCTCAGTACAAGCGCGTGGCGACGCGTCGCCACGTCGCCCCGCCAACATCCGGTCTGACCCGCCGCATAAGATGTTTCACATCAAAAATGTTTGATTAAATACTTTATCGAATACAATTTACAAAAAACACTATATTTAATCTTTATTATTATTATGAAGAGAGAGAGTGGACTTTTTAAGTTGGTTTATATGTGGAGGGTAATCTACGGGACCACTGCATAGCGAAAGGGTATTAAAGCACCCACGACAACGGAATATTTGCATTCTACAACTTCGCCAAAAGTCAATAGTTCTAGTGTAAAACCTCAGTTTAAAAAAAAATGTGAAGCAACCCTAATATCTTCGTTTTTACGCCGCTAGCAAACATTTGGAAGGACTTTTTGAGGACGGAGGAACGGGAGAAGTGAGTTTGTCATTTTATTTAGATTTTCTATTTTTTACATTTTTAGGAGTTTTAAAGTACAACAGTGATAGTATATTGTGTTTTAAAGTTCTGTGTAAGTGACAAGAATGGAGGAGATCTAAATAAACATGTGTAGCTGAAGTTCTCGCGCTCTTCCAAAACGTCCTTTATAACTTCAGTAAAGCCTACTATCACTTTACTGGAGGAGTATTACTATAAGAAAGAACTAATTTACTTGTGATTCTACGTGGATTTTACTTATTCTGTGTCTGTATACTAGTTTGTGTTAATGCGTGACATTGGCAAGTGCGTTCAATTGTTTTCTCGCTTTACTTGACGTTGGCAATGTACTCACGTACGGTGCCATTTAAAAAAAAATTTGGAATTTAGGGCATAAGGATAGGGATGTACATTTTTTTCTATTATATTTTTTTGTATAGACAAGAAAATAAACGTATTCCATAATAAGCCAACGCCACCATTGACACGTTGAAACCCTGGCGGATTTCTACCCCCTTTCACGATAACCTTGTATCACAGTACAAGTAAGCATACAGTATTTTATCTTCATACAAACGCTCCCAAACGACGCGCTCGAAATCTCGACATTTCTCGCCATACAACAGTCGCGAGTGAGCCGCGGTTGTCGTCGGACGGTATAAGACGCTCCCGTGCATTTACTGACGAAATATTATGTCAATCAAGTTTACGAGCATAATGTTCAGTGTATGGATGTTTGAATACATCTATATCGAAACCGGAAATATTTCTCTGTTGTTAATTTGTAGGAAATATATTATCATAATGATCTAGTTAATTTATTGCTGATTTTTAATTATACTGCACACAAAATGCATTTGTCTATTTCCACCATACTAACTCACAAACTTTTGAAACTATAAATAAAATACTAGTAGAATTATATAAATAAAAATTTATTAAATTTGCAATAATATAAAATGAAAAGATAATATGACAATTTAATATAGTACCTATTATCAAATACGTAACCCAAGAAAAACATTCAGTCCAAGTCGGTAGCCCTATGGCGTGTTTACGTACCGAGCGACCGTAGGTAATTATCTCTAAGACACTGCCGAGATAGCATACTGTATGCTTACTTGTACTGTGCAATAACTGACTCGTTATCTTTCAATGGAACCATCAGATGTTTTTCGATTCTTGATGAAGAAGTCTTCGTAGATTGTGATGATAAAAAAAATTTTGATTCTTAGCCATTTTTCTTTTGAACGTGTCGATTATCCACCGAGATTGTTTCAATTATAACGTTATTCTGCTATTTTTACAGCCACTGAACTGTGGTAAAGAAATTGAAGTGACGAACAAAAATTATGCATTTGGACCCCACTTTTAGTTTGTTTTAATAACTAGTAATGCCTCGCAGTTTCATTCGCGTTATCGATATTTTTCCGGATAAAATTTACTTGATTACTCTCTGAAAACTCTTCCACTTGCCAATGAAAATTCCGTCAAAATCAGTTCAGCCATTTCGGAGATAAGCCCGGTCAAACAAACAGACATACAAAAAAAAATTAAAAAGCATGTTCGGATTCGGGTTACGTGCAAATAACCATATAAGCTTAAGAAGCCTTTATTTCGAAATCACAGGCAGACACTTAAATTTTATTTATATGAATCTAGTGCAAGTCAAATCAATTTATTCAAGTAAACCCAACTGGAAGGTATTTTGAACGTCAAATCTACTTTAGTTCGGTTCGAAAAGAAAACCCGAACACAGAAGAACCGACAAGAAACTCAGTCAAGTATAATTTTTTCTAGATTTAACTTGTGCTTTAAATAAAATTTCTACTGAAGCCCATGTATTACACTCTTAATCGCTCTTTAAACATTATTATCAACTTTTCGAAACCTCGTTTGCGAGTGTCTCGGCTTTCTAAATGGGAGTTATGTGTGCGTAGGTTGTTACGATAATTTGGAAAAATTATACCTCTTATCGTTTGGAGAACATTTCTGTGAAAAGAATACGCCTTGGCACAACGCTGTCGCACCTTTGACGCCTTTCATGAAAAATATTACACAGAAATGTAGTGACATTCTTTTTACATTATTCCTTCGCAAAGTTGAATCTTAATATTCACAACGGCTACAGTAAATATTTTTACTGAAGTTCCCATGAGTACTATGAAAGGATTTTGGAAACAGTTTAATTATATCGTGGTTATATAATACGTTTACTAAACGATATTACTTCATGTTAACGTTTTTTTTGCATCACACTATTTCCAATTCGCGGTCGACATAGTATTTGTGGCAAACCATCATTAAGACAACTTCTAATAGTAACGGTTAAGGCGACGCATTGAAAATTTTGACGCCAGTGATCTCAATTTTTCTAAGTGACTACAAAACGTATGACAGTGATATTCGGTATCCTGATTCTTCATTTCATTGACTTCATTTTGACAGTTGCGATACACGGTTGGTTAACTTTTGTAACACAAAAAAGAAAATCAAAGAAACCTCTTTTAAAACAGAGATTTACATTTTTCGGAGCAACGGGACCGATATATATTGCTAAATTTTCTGTATAGTTTACTGTAAAGATATTCTTCAAAATGCCAGTTGGATGTTTTATAATTAATTATAGTTTTTAAAATAAACGGAAATACTTTTTTTTCGTATTTTCCGTAAGCTAACGCGCGCACGTTTGCATAGAACAGAAGATCTATTTTAGATTAAATTATTGTTTATCAATGCGTCGCCTTAACGCATGGTCAATAAATGGTCAACTTATAATTAACGAGCTTAGCGCCCAGCCAGCACCGCCGTACTACTTACTTAATGTCAACTCGTCAAGGGATGTTGACGGCGACGCTGATTGATGCGCTGTCAAAGAATTACCGAGAATTGTTTTTATTTTTTTATACATACATAAATGTCCTTACGCTGTATTCCTAAGGGGGTAGTTAGAGGATTCTTTTATTTATATTTTTATTATAGTAGGTTATTGTAATAGTTTACGTATTATTATAGTAGGCCATAATAATAGAAATACAATTTCTTAAAAATATGTGCGGTGTCACCCTTGTGAGTAAAATAAGCAATGTAAAGGGTCGCAGTATGACAGGGTTGCACGACAGTGTTAATGTAAAAATGAAGAAAGGAATGCTGAGATGATTCAGGCATATGGAAAGAATATGTGATGAAAGAATGACGAAGAAAATCTACAGAGCGAAAGTGAGTGGTAGCAGAAGTCAAGGAAAACCAAGGCTGCCTTATGAAGATCAAATAGCCAAAGTGTTAGCTGACGGAAGTGTCAAATGATCTTGCATACTATACCACCATACCATACCATAAAATTAAATAGTAAGTTGGATACTGATAGCAATGGAACACTCCAAACTTTACTTAAATTATCGATTAATATTAATATTTAATATCAATTAATAATTAATTAATTTGTATTCGAACTTCGTGCTGCAGTCGTGAAGGTAAAAGCAATAGAGAGACGTGGAGCGCTCGACATTTGACTGATATAATCTCGAGCGGTAGTGGGGAACAAGCCGTCAGCCGTCAGTCGTTCTTGTCTATGACGTCACGAACACCGTCGCGCTCTGCTAGAGGGCGCCAGTGTTCCCCTTTTATGTTTTACTCATCGGTGTTGCTAACAATAGTAAATATGTATTTCTCTAATTCTAATCTGTTAATATATATTATATTATAATGTATAATAATCTTTACCTTGTCCAATATTGTGTTAAGTTTCCGTTTACTTGGTCACTTATTGTTTTTCATCTGGCTTACATCTGTTTATTGTTTGTCATTCTAAAATCTGTATTAATGTCCTGTTTATTAACTACCATTCCTTTAAATTATTCACGTAAAGCTTTTTATATTATTGTGTACTAAATTATGTGTTTTGACTTTTTATATTTGACATATTCATACTTGTTTACTTTTTATAGTTTAATGCCAAAATTCTATAGTTTTAATATAAGTTTGTATAATTAATAACTCTTGATATAAAATAATTTTGTATAATAACTCTTCAACACCTAGGCAAACGTGTGCGAGGAGGATGATAAGATTTGAGGAGGCTCAAAAAGTTGCGATGCATGGCGCTCCGTTCTCTCTGACTATTCCGTTAGGGATACAGTGTACAGATTTGGAGATATTTACATGTATGTATGTGGATACATAATTATTTTAGTTTGTTAATTTAAAAATACATTGTGTGTGTGAAATAAACAAATAATTAAAAAATTTGTTATCGAATCTCAAGTAAACCATACGCGAGCGGCGCGCGGATCACTCGCTAACGGCGTGTTGCAAGCGAGTGAGAGAAAATTATCTGACTTACAAATTTTGTTAACTCACGTATCATTTTAAAACGTAACATTTTACGTAACATTTTAAAATATTTATAGAAGAATATAGAAGGAACTAACTGGTTATTCAAACACACTTGACCATTTACCCTTATCTCTGAAACTTCTACTAGACATAAAATGATAAAAATTTTACACAAAGTTTACAGGAAAATTATAAGTAAAGTCTTCTTTTTCTTTATTTAATTGGCACTGTCGCGAATGAATAAAGTCCTAAGTGTTTTCAGTTGACAGGAAAATTATAAGTAAAGTCTTCTTCTTCGCTATTTAAATGGCACCTTCGCGAATAAATAAAGTCTTAGGTGTATTTAGTTGACAGGAAAATTACAAATAAAGTCTTAGGTGTATTTAGTTGACAGGAAAATTACAAATAAAGTCTTAAGTGTTTTAAGTTGACAGGAAAATTACAAATAGTCATAAGTGTTTTTAGGCTTTCAGAAATCGAGTTTAGATACTTCCTGTGTTATACACGTCGTACGGAATCCTGTGTGCGGGTCGATCTCACACTTGACCGATTTTTGTTTATAAACGCTTTATTTATTACACACTACATAAAATACTGAGACATGTCAGTCTTCTGTCAGAGACAGTTGGGTACCGTCGTTTCGCTCTCCTTTCAAAGCACTTACCAGCCTTCTTAATTAAAATGGAAACAAATACAAATCTAATTTATTTTTCAATACAATTATACGCATACTGGTTGTACCCGCGACTTCGTCTGCGCGGAAAATTTTTTCGTGGCTTTCCCGAATTAGGTTAAATTATAGAGGTATGTATGTGAAGATAGTATGTTTAGAGATTGTTTAAGATTGTTTTGAAAAAAAAGTCTACGTCTAGCTTACATCTGTCTCCGGGCACATACCATCTCTGTGTCAAACATAATAAGTGGTTCGGTGGTTCAGCATTTCCCATTGGCAGTTTCATCACCCTTTTCATGTCTTTAGGGCTAGTTTTTTGATTAAAAGTAGTCTATGTCCGTTTCCAGGTGTCAAAACTATATCCATGCTACATCATAATCAGTTCTGCGGTTTAGCATTTCCCGTACAAAGTTTCGTCCCTGTGCCAGATATTACTCTGACACAGCACTTCGTAACCTCGTGCATAATCGTAACCTACTAACAAATTATCTGCATCGCTGCAAAGGAAATTGTCACGTACGTATTCTTTATAAATAGCTGTAACAATTAGTATAAGGCATGAGATGTAAACGACAGCTCTATGGCGTTAACACGCCGCAAAGTCCGCAGTATTATTTTACCAACATGAATTCCCCCTTCCTTCCTTTCCCCTTTTCACAGATTTTTCACAGACAAACTTGTCTGTGGGACAACCGAAGGCGGTTTAATTTTTTTTCTTAATTTTTTTTATCTTCTTGTAGATCTTATTACATTTTGTTTCTAATCTGGTGGATTAAGTCATTCTATTTGCTATTTACATTAGTTTGCTTCTAATCCCCAATGTTGCAAACACATTTGCAACCGTCGCCTTGATATCGTAAATATCTATGAGCCTCAAGTTACTTGTCATCAGGTGACAAAGAGTTCTATATTAAAGTGAGATAGACGCGTCCTACGCACTGAATTCTGTACTGTTAAATAAGAGTCAATAAACACCAGTGCATGCGAAACCCACGTCACAGTCTAACAAAAATATATTGTTTAAAATTAGAAAAATATTTAATTAATCTCTCATTTATTCTTGATGTCTTTATATATATTTCGTTGTAATTATAATTAGTAAGAATTGTTAGTGTGTGTGTAATATTGTAAATGTTTGAGTTCGAGGACCGCGAAGTAATGTCCGTTTCTTTTTTTTTTTTATAACAGAGGGGGAAAACGAGCAAGCGTGTCACTTGATGGAAAGTGTCACCGTCCCCATGGACACTCGCAATGAAAGCTGTTCGTTCTTCTAGGACATCGACTAGAGTGTAAACGATGTTTATATTGGGTATTAGGATGTATGGAGATATAATGAATCAACGTGATTTCGCTAGCTCGTGTAATTGTCGATCGCCCATTTTTTAAAACTGCTGTTCAAAAATACCAAATAATATTACTGGTAATCGTTAAGTAGCTACACACACACCGTGTTGCCGTTGCATTAATGACCATGATTGTAACATTTGATCTCTAATATTAACAATATCTAACACTTGGAGTAGGGCATGTCTATCTCATCTATACTACTATACAGGGTGTATATGAAAACGGGACAGTTACTTTAATGGATGAAAGGGCATAACTTTAGTATGTAGTTACAAAAAGAATTATCGAAAAAAACGTATCCGTTTAAGAGTTATGACCGTTTTAATTTTCAAGTGTTATCCCCACCATTTCTCGTAAAATTGGGTTGATCGTGTACAGTTACAGATTTTAAATCTTACGTTTTTTTTTATTTTGTAATAATTTCATCCGTTACTGAAATACAGCCTGAAAACCATTTTCGAAAATAATGCGTATACCCCAATGGGGGTTTTCAGGCTGTATTTCAGTAACGGATGAAATTATTACAAAATAAAAAAAAACGTAAGATTTAAAATCTGTAACTGTACACGATCAACCCAATTTTACGAGAAATGGTGGGGATAACACTTGAAAATTAAAACGCTCATAACTCTTAAACGGATACTTTTTTTTCGATAATTCTTTTTGTAACTACATACTAAAGTTATGCCCTTTCATCCATTAAAGTAACTATCCCGTTTTCATATACACCCTGTATATAAATCTCACCGTCTGTCTGTAATTTCAATTTTACTGTCAAATTTTGTGATAGATAGTTGTTTTATGACTAACTGAATTCGATTCTACCATTTTTAAAATTTTTGTATGTCTGTCTGTATGTCCTTTTATAACTGAAGAACGGCTTGACCGATGTTGATGAAAATCGATACGTAGTATGAGTTTGTGATTGCGCTCATGATCAGCTACTTATTTTTTAGAAAATCTACCTCTAAAGGGGTAAAAATGGGGATGAAACTTTGTATGAGAAATGGTTAACCGCTGAACCGATTATAATGAAATTTGGCAAGGAGATAGCTTAACGTCAGATAACCGACATAGATTACTTTTTTTATTAAAAATCTACCCCTGAAAGGGTGAAAAAGGGGCTGAATCTTTGTATGGGAAACGCTTATATTTTTTTTTTTTTTATTTATTTACACAGTAAGTAACAAATATTTAAAAAAATTTAATTCTAAATCTAGCCTAATCCGGGAAAGCCATGAAAAAATTTTCCGCGTTGACGAAGTCGCGGCTACAGCTAGTCTTGTATATGTCTTTGTGAAGTGAACTGTTTGCTATGTTGTCTTCCACGTGGAAAAAATGAAGCTTCACGGAACACAAAATTGTAATTTATTTCTAATAATATTCTTGTAATAGCTAAATGGATTCCAATTTATACCGCGGCTTGGAATACAAAATGCCTGTTTTAATTATGTTTTATTGAACGACCGCGTCAGAACAGCTTCGAACGAAGGTCGAAATGTGCACGATGAGGGTGAAGCAGATATAGGCAGGGTTCATAAAAACCTATTATCTGTCTATTCTATACATCTATATCGAAACAAACTGAAGTGTCTGTCTGTGATTAGAAATCGAAGCTTTTTCTAAGGCTCATGAAGTTATTGACTGGGTTAGTGTTCGATCCCCGGTCAATTTGTTTAGGAAAACGGAGTTTTCTGTATTGTGTAGTAGTTTGCGTGTTACTGGGAGCTGCCCCAGTTCCTCGTATGCTACTCACAGTAAAAGCTTTAGTTCAGGGTCACTGGACTTGTGTAATCGTCGGGAATATTGTTATTTACACGTTGCAAAATGATGTTGAGAAAATTATACCTGACTAAGTTTCTTGTCGGTTGTTTTCCAGGTTTTCCTACCGGACGAAAATAAATTTGACGTTCAAAAACACCTTGCAATTGGGTTTACACATGGTTTACTTAAATAAATATATTTCACTTTGACTTCGATTTGGAATGCGATGTGCCCAATTTAATTTAAATCCCGATAACTTTCATTCAATATGGTCCATAATCTTAACATTAATTTCAAATATTTAATTAAATTAATATTTATTTGTATTGAGTCTTGTTGTTTTTATTTTTAAAATCTATAATTTTGTTCCTCTAAGTAATTGATTTAAATTAAAAAGTAAATCATGAAAAACAACGAAATACCTGCATCTAAGAAATCCAATTAAGGGCTGAAGCTTCCCAGAATGGTCTAACTTCAGTTATTTATGATTAAATTTTTACCATAAATATCAATTGATATTCATCATGATATATGAAAAGAGCAAAAAAATGTTATTACCCTCAAAAAATTACCTTTTTAAGAGTTGATTTTAAAAAAACTGGATGAGATCGAGACGTACACGCATTAGGTTAGGGTTCTGTAGTAATTTCGGACAAAGTGAAGCTAATTTTTTTTTAAATAATTGAAAATGTGTCTATAACATCCATTTAAGTATATTATTTAATTTTTTTTTTTCATTTTTAGTTTTTTTTTTGCTTTGAATTAAATTTCAGCTCAGTAGTAGGTGTAGAGACGGAGGAATAAATTAGCTGTGACATACAGCCAGACAGACATGACCAAACTAAGGGTTCTTTTTTGTCATTTTGCTTACTGAACCCTAAAAACGAATAGACACTTGTTTATGTATTTCTTGGCAGTTTTTTTTGTCGTCATCCTCTAACGTACGTTTCGAGTTTCCATATAACAGTTTTTCACCCTCTTCAACCCTTTAGTTGACGATTTTCGTGAATCTTTTCTTAATGGTGGGTGCCTATGTCACAAAAGGACCCATTGCAAACGTGTGTAGAACTCGGCTCAGCGATATTGAATCAGTGAAATCCTCACGAGACATACATCTTATTCTAAGAATTATAGCAATTTGTCTTGAATGACTAGAATTGATATATACATAAAAACAGCTCTATATGTTTTTTATTAATATGAAGTTATTTCACTATAAAAAACTAAATAATTGTAATAAAATAATTTTTGTTGATATTTAAACACGTAATTGAAACACTACCGACTTAACCAGTGTTGCAAGATTACGAAATATTTATATGTATTTCGAATCTTCGTTATCGATTAATAAGAAATCGATTTTTATTTAGCTTGTGTAGTTTTAGTAATTATTAAATGAAGAAAATCACTAAGTACTAATATTTAAAAATAATTTTTAAAACGATTACTATAAATAAATAAAACCAGATAAAACATAGGAAGTTGTTATTTTTATGAGTATAAAAAATAGTATGAGTACTAGCCGAAGCCAAAGAAGACCAAGGCTGGCTTAAGAAGATTAAATACCCAGAGTGTTAACTGACAGAAATGTTAAAAGCGTGTAAACAGAATGATGGGATTCGAGAAGGCGAAACAAGAGATATTTGGTGTTCCGTGGTCTCTGACTACCCCGTTAGAGATACAGTGTAAGGATATCTATATGTATGAGTATAAATACAACTGTCAAAATGGCCATCCACAATGTGGTGTTGGTGCAAATTTTAACGTACGATAGTGAATACTGAATAGTGAGCTCTCGGTATGCCTGAATAGAGTGAAAGTAAGATGGATTCTGATTCGGTGGAGGAAGATTCGATGCTAGTTAGCTGACCGAGTCTGATCTCTGGAATATCCTGAGGATGCTTCGTTGAGAGGCGAAACACGTGTCGATTGGTGGGCTTGGATTTTTGGACGGAAGATAGTTAAAAATTGTAAAAGTTCATCACAATATGTAACTTAAGTTACAAGCAGTCCCAGGTAGGGTTGCCAATATTTCTTCGACTGACTATAGTATTTTTCAGAATAAGCTGTAAAAGAATATAGTATACTTCGAAAAAATATATAGTATTTTATGGAAAGATTAAAAAATGGACAGCGATTTATTTGTTACTTATTTTTATAAAAACTGTATTTATTTTTGTACCTCATGCATTTTTTAACAATTTTTTGTCAACAATAAAAGAGTCATATGCTTTATCGTATATTATATATATCTTCAACACAAAATACGCATGTCCGAGATACAGTATAATACTATAACATCTTGTATACGAAGTAGTTTCAGTTCTATGAAACTTTTACTATTTTTTTTACAAAGATATACGTAGTATTTGTTCCACGGAATGGTTAGTGACAGAAACTAAACAAATGTAGAAACACAATCAGATTAAATTTCAATAAAACACGAAATAATAATATGTCGTAAAATCCAGAAAACAATGATGTCATCGCCATTGACGATACGTCCCGCCAGATTATACTAATAATGAATAAATTGACAATTTGATTGCATCGCTTTTAAAAACACTTTTTAAAAATGCTATTCATCACTAAAAAATAAGACTTTAATATATAATGTTTAATTTAAAATATACTAACTTAAAAAAAAACCATTCTGGCCCTACACTAAAATGTTACTATAAAAAATTTGAACATGAAGAAATTATAATTCCAAAGTTGAATTCCGTGTACAATTTTATTCACTGTAATTTCTGCTGCCATCTTGACATAACTCAAATTAAAAAAATTACAATGGAAAACTAGTATTCATTTTAAATTGTACTTGTATGATTTAAATTAGTAACAGTAAATGTATAGTGGGAACTGTTAATTTTAATTACTCTTGCAATAGTCATTTGATTTTTGTGCTAATAATGCTGCCCTTTTATTTATTTAATTAATTTTTATGTAAGTATTTATTTCCAATTTATTCTTATCTAATGTCGATCGTCAGTGATCCGTCATCAATTCCGTATTAATCGTTGTGTATCGGGCAATCTATTGTTAATCAAGATGAATATGATGCACGCTAATCACCAGGGCACATGGCTCGAATATAAAACAGCCGTATGTATTGTTTTCTGATTTGCATATATTATAGTAACAATTATAATACAACAGTGTTTCGAATGATACAACTAGAAATATATATCTTCTTCTTATATATGTAAAATGAATGTTCTTTTGTATGTTTGTCCTCTATGCGTTCCTAAACCATTCTTCCGATTGTGATGAAACTTAGATGAGTTGTTCTGTGTACACCCGCGAAGGTTTCTGATTTATTTAATTTAATGAATAAAGAACTACGCTAACGAAGTCTTTCGTTCGAAACGAAACGAGAACGAAATCTTTGAAATTATTATGTATATGAGGAAAAATATAAATCTGTTTTAAAAGAAAGGCGGTGTTAATGGTATGGAAACCCGAGGTCGTGATAAAATGGTTGCTTCAAAATTTAAATTACATAAGTCAAATTTTTCATTTTTGCTTAACTGCATTCGTTTTTATAATAAAGTTCCTCAGGAAGTTACTCAATTAACTGAAAATAGATTTATGGTAAATTGGTCATAAAACGTACAGTTTTCGATTTCATTGAAGATAAAACAATGATCTGGAAATGATCTTATGCACATGCAGTTGCTGGTATTCTGAATATCGTATTTTAATAAGCCTTTTGTAAAATAATGTTGAAATAATGATACCTACCTGACTTAGTTTCTTGTCGGTTCTTCTGTGCCCAGGTTTTCCATTTGAACCGAACTAAAGTAGATTTAATTTAATTTAAGTTGACGTTAAAAAATACCTTGTAATTGGATTTACTTGAATATATTGATTTGACTTCGATTTCAAAGTCGCGAGCAATGCTTTATAAGATTCTGAGAAAATTTAAAGAAAGAATGAATTGAGTATTTAGCTTCTCGAGCTTGACTTGACGGTATCAATTTATTAAACTTAGAATTCTAGTCATTTGCAGTACAAAATATAGTTCCGAATATATACATGATTTTTTCAACATAATTGTTGCTGTCATCCTAGTAATGATGTCCACTTGTCCAGTTATGACAGTAATGTCCATGGTTAATATAATAAAGCTTAAAAAGTGTTGTCTGTAAATATATTAATTTTAAAGTGAATACAATAGTTAGACATGTTTATTGTAGAAACTATGAAATCGAATCGTGTGATTTCAATAAGAAATAGTAAATTAATAATGGCCCTGGCTTCGCACAGGTAGAATTTTTTTGAAAATAAAATACGGCCATATTACTCGCTGATAATGTAGCTTTCTATAGGTGAAAGAATTTTTGAAATCGTTTGAGTAGTTTCCGAGTTTATCCATTACATACAAACAAAGTTTACCTCTTAATATTATTAGTATAGATACAATAAGTTTTAAATTGGGATTACTTGTTACGTTATTAATTTTTTTCTCCAAAAATCTGATTCAGATTTCATGCGTTTGTAATTTTTAATATTTAATGTCTTTTGTGATCTTCTTGAAAAGAATGTATGCCATGGAAACAATATCGTTCAATATCTGTCTATAGAAACTCATCTAAATTGTGATATTTGTGAGGAATAACTTCGTTGCGTATTGATTTTTATAAAAAACAACTCTTGGTAAACAGATGACCCCAAAAAGTTGTTATTTCGTTGATCTGACCTACTTGTTGGTTGACAAGGTGAAATGATGGTCACAACTCACAACATGAAATTTTAATTTGAATGCGCGTTTTAATAGGGCGAACAGTTGGCATAATATCAGGGCTTGTCATTGCGTTTCCTTTGCATCGAGCCTCCGGTACTAGATCTAGGTGCAATTGTTGCACGCTCCATTCAAAATTAGGTCAAATGAGACGCGGGTATCAGCCGTCGTGCGCCACTGGGATGCTTCTCAATTGAAATATATTGAATGTGGGCGGTGCACTGGTCCAGTGGCGTTTTTGCCGTGTTCATCCACGTCAGTAGTTTCCTTATTTATATTTAGCTCCATTTTATTTATACGTTTCACGAATTTGTCTCTAGAGTATTTGGCAACTATTCATTTTAGGTCAGTAGCGATTCTTCACAAGAATTTCATCTGTTATGTGGCGAACGTCATCTTGTTGATAGATGCTCCCTGTTAAGGCTCACGAGCTAATCTTGTAAGTGATATAATATTATCATTCGACAGCTCAATTATCCTACGTGGTAATATGAGGAAAGCCTATATTTCTTTCGTAATCAATTCATTATCACTCTTTCTATTATCTGTTCTCTCTTTCGTCTGTACTTAGAACAAAACATTTCTAAAACAATATGCATGTCAATAACTCCGTCATCCGTAACTTGCTGTAATGTTGCCAAAAAAGCATATATCTAACACAGTATCTTGGCTTGAGATTGACATGAAAGTAATGTTTTGTACGTTTGGTATTCTTGAGCTTCTATCTTTAGATTTAGCCCATATTAAATATACTCTTAGCCAATACTAGATGATTTTAATGTTACTTCAATGTTTAATATAGAATACTTGTCATACACCGCCATTATGATCAGCACAGGTTCTCGAAGGTGTGGTTTATAAACGTACATATCTACATACATATTATATGCACAATCATACTGACTCATACTTGACCTATGATTATTTTGAGACTCGCGATCAAAAGCAGCCATTACTTACTGTTAACATTTCTGCTTTTGTTCACTAGTATTTAATACATTTGGCAAATGGGGTTTTTGTAAGAGATCAATACCTGTGACCTTTGTATACCTCGATGTTGTAATGAAACTCCTTTGTCAAGTGTACATACGTAACGACGGAGTGCTGCGTGATATTTTATTTTTGGTCGTTTGGACGCTAGCTAACTGGCGCCCAACATGGGCCTGTTATTTCAGTCATTAATCACAGTGAAATTTAAAACACAGTACTTCGTCTACTAGTATTTGTTGATTAAACTAATTTTTGACTACTTTCCGCAGCCGTGGAGCCGACGTATCACTTCAAAGTGCTCGTGCCCTCGATGGTAGCTGGCGCCATCATCGGCAAGGGCGGAGAGACTATCGCCCAACTTCAAAAAGATACTGGAGCTAGAGTCAAGATGTCAAAATCACATGATTTTTATCCGGGTAAGTTTATATTTCACTTTGAATTGGGTGTATTACATTTTATTGGATACTAGCGAGTTAGCTCCGACTTCGCACGGGTAAGTATATAAATAATAGTCGAAGACTTCGACGCAATTAAAGATAGAACCCTTTTTTAACTGTTTAACAGTTCATTTTGGAAGAACGAAGAGCGATTAAACACTTGTTTCTTTGAACATTGCTAGTAGAGCGTTAAAAGAGTTTTTTTTACCCTTTTCATCCATTTTCGTCCCTTTAGCAGATGATATTTCAAAAATCCTCAGCGGGTGTTTACAACAAAAAGAAACCTATTCTTTTTCTTCAATATTTTACCGTTTCCGCCTCGATAAAGCAGAATTTGTTGAAAAATGTTAAAAGTATAGATATTAGATATCATAAGCACAACACATCAGTTTATTACATCCTTTTTCCTAATTGAATTGAATGAAACGAAGTCAAATCTAAATTATACTTTTATATTAATCTAAGTTAAAGCTAATCATCAATCTTTATGGTATCATTTAACGCTATAAAAAAGTTATTTAAGCGACCGAGGTGTGTCAAGGTCTAAGAACGTGAGATTCCTAATTTACACAATATCTCGCAAGATCTCATACACAAAGTAACTCAATTTTGCGGAGGATACAATCAAAATAAAAAAGATTGTTGCGCTATTCATACAAATATGTTTGGTATACGTGTGTATTAAACCATGTGAAAACAGCCCAGCGATCTCGTGACTGTATTAATTTATTAATGAAAATAGCCTTTTCGTTCAAACGGTTTTAATTACAAAGATACTGTAAATTGTAAATCAATAATTTTTACTTAATATATGTGCGGCGCCGTAAAGTAAACGATTAAGAGATATGCAGTACGACAAGGTTGGACGACTTATCGTAAAAATGAAGAAAGAAGTGCTTAGATATTTTGGGCACATAGAAAGACTGAGTGATGCAAGGTTAACGACGAAAATCTGTAGACCGAAAGTGAGGGGTAGCAGAAGCCAAGATCAAATATTATCTTGAGCGTCGCTTGACGGAAATGTCAAATGCACTCGTATATATTGGGGAAAGTGTGTAACGAGAATGATAAGATTTGAGGTGGCGATAAGAGTATATAATGTCAAAATCTTCGAGGAAGAGAACGGTGTGTCGTGATGTCACATCGGAACTAGACGTTGAATATTCGATAGTGTATAACACAACTAATAAATATCGCCTTTCACACGTGACGAGTTGCTAGACTGAAAGTTATATATAGAAATTTACAAGAGTTGAAATAAAAGTTTTTGTAAATATACGTGAGATAGAGACCCGATTCGCAAATCATAGATTTTAAAAGAGAGAAAGGATACACTGACCACGTCAACGCAATATCTATTAGTAGATCTGAGGTGGATAAGCATAGAGCTCTGTGGGCGCTGTTCATGTTTAAGCAATATTCAATATGTAACTAAGCTACGGGTCATCTAGGGTATTCTTTGGTTTTCGTTCATCCATGCTTGTTCGAGAAGGATGACAGCGCTCGTGGTCCGCGCCGTCGTGTTACTGCGATGGTGCAGGTGGCTACATAGTGCATATTGCCTTCCGAGAAGTGCTTCGGCACAGAGTGAGAGGGTCTCCGTTACGTTCTGTAGGAGAACCCGGAGTTTTAGTGGATAACGTACCACATAACATGGTCTCACACCCAGGAGGCTGGGTATCGTGAGTTCAGATTTCTCCTGTGCTACCAAAAAGAGGGGCTTCCTGATCCGTGGTTACGTTAAAACATTGTGTACTCAATGAATCACATACAACACACACTCCTCGCACTCCAGTAACTTGTGCATCATAATATAATGTAACGTTCGACGCTCCATCCTCTCTGCTAAATCCCGTTAGAGATATCGTGAAGATATCTATGCATAAGTGTACTATTTATTCCCTTTGTTTAATAATGAGCTGACTTCTGACACTGAATTGATTACGCTTTCCTGACGAATGCGTAATTGATTACACTTTCCTGACGAATGCGTAATTCAGAATCAATGTTGAAATATATTTAGTATGCGTAGCAACAATATCGATTTCTGAACGATAATATATTGGTAGTTAAAGACACGTGTAATTGTTTATACGGTTTATACCAACGATTCCTAAAGTGAGTTCCGCGGAACCCAAGAGTTCCGTGTAAAAGAGACATTAGGGTTCTGCGAATGTTGCACTGGTTGTTAAATCGTTAGAATATTTTTGCTGCCATTTGTGGCAACACTTGCGCGGAACTTGATTTAAGCATAAATATTGATAAACTGGACAATTTTTATTCTATAGTAGATTTCAGACCTATTAATAGTTTTTATAGGAAGCTGTGGAATAACTTCATTTATCACATTAATCTTTATTTCAAATATTTGTAACTAGAGACCCGCCCCAGCTTCGCCTGGGTACAATTTTTTTTTAAATAAAATGTGGCCTGTGTTACTCGCTGATAATGTATATAATAGCTTTCTATAGGTGAAAGAATTTTTGAAATTGGTTGTAAGATTGTATCGAAAGTATTTTTACTGTTTTTAAACTGCAATAGGTATCTTTTGACTGTTATAGTTTGTTATGGGGTTCTATAAATTAAAAGGCATTTATTGAGTGTTCTATAGCTTTAAAAGTTTAAGAACCCCGGTCTAAACATCGGAATCATTCAATTTATTATCATTCAATGTATTTAACTAAAATAAAAATTATTTTTGTACCAGAAATAACAATTTCTGACATAAGAGGCACGTCATCTTAGTCCTCAGGACTGCGGACGCATTTGCAATTCGAAGGTTTTTTTTTAACAAAGAGAGGGCAAATAACAAGCGAGTCACCTGATGGGAAGTGATAGCCGCCGCCCATGGACATCCGCGACGTCTGGAGTATCACGGATGGCGTTGCCGGCCTTTAAGGAAAGAAAGAGGAGGGGGGAGATGGGTCACCGGCACTCTTACTCACCGCACAAAACACAACAGCAATAGATGCTGTTATTTCACGCCGATGTTCTGTGCGAGGGGTGTATTTCACCGGGCGAGCCCGCCCGAGGTCGCAGCATAGCTCTACCACACGAACACAAAGTGCTTTCTTAGCCTTCATATTGTAATGTCCGTGGGTCTCACCATTTACCATAGCCCTTTCCCACGGCAACGTCCCGTTTTTTGCGGGTTCGGTTTTTTGCAGGATCACGTTTAGTAGTATACGTGCTACTGTGGTAACAGTCACATGAGCATTCGGTTTGCAGGATACCGCAAATATCCGATCCGTTCGAAATGTGCTGTACGGTTTTGCCACTACAAACCGGACGACTGGATGCAATAAAAAACGGTATCCAGTTTAGTTATGTACATAGTTTAATGGAAGTGTTCCCACTAGCATCCTGCATCTCATCATCATGAGATTACGAAATATACCTAATCTCGATCGTAGTTTTAGGATCGGGTAAACCCAAAATCTTCTTTTTTTGCATTGCTTTCGGCGGCGAAAGTACCAGTATAATATTAGAAGAGTATTCACGTCCATTGCGTCTGAATTTTCTTCTCCGACTGCCAATGCTATCCCGTAAAAAACAGGATGCCAACTTCTGTATGTGAACACAGGTATGATTTTTGCGGTATCCAGTAAAAAACCGATCCTGCAAAACTGGACGTCCGTGGGAAAGAGTATTAAGGTCGACGTTTATTCGTTTTCAGAGTAGTGTAAAAAAGGTTGACGGTACGAACAGTTGATTTCATTCATGAAAGCAATCTTTCATTTTTTACTATAGCGAAGCTAAAAGAAGGGTAATCTAATAATTTATTCATTTTTCGGGTTCTGTCCTCAAAAGAAAATAGAGAATCTTTATGAAACTACTTACTCGTTCGTTTTTCTGTTTTCTCAACAGAAACGTACAAACTTTTTAGCAATGATACATGTTTTAAGGCGACTAATTGGAAATGTCGACGGCAGAGATCTCAATATTTGTAAGTGATTACAACACGTATGAAAGTAATATGATTCTTCATTTCATTAACTTCGTTTTGCCAGTTGCGTTATACGATTGAACAGGAAAAATATACCAAAGAAACCTCTTTTAAAACAGAGTTTTACATTTTTCAGACTAACGGGACCGATTTATGTCTCTTAATTTTTTCATTTATTTCTCAAAATTAATTCATATTTAATATAAACAGAAATAACTGTTTTTTCATATCTTTCGTAAGCTAGTGAGCGCATGTTTGTATGGTCCATTTTAGATTAAATTATTGTTTATCACTGTGTCACCATAACTCACATGTTTTGTAAAGGCTAACACTTTGAACTATTCATACTAGGGCTTCCATTCCGAGACTCGTGTCTCGAACTTTCGAAACAATTTTTTTATTTTATTAGTGATTGTTACAATTTCAAAATCTATCATAATCACAGAACACAGATATATATAGAATACAGTTGAACACAGACTACATAGACAACAATAAAATAAATAGAAATGTTTAGGAAACTTAACTTTACATGTATTAATAGTATGTGCAAACAGTCGAAATATGAATTCTATTTGTAATTGTTTTGAAAATGAGATATTTACTACAAATCGTTATTTGCTTTTAAAAGAAAAGAGTCAAATTTCCCGGGAATTTCAAGACTGTCAAGTCTCGAAAAGTTAGTCCCGTAACTGGAAAGGGTCTCGAGACTTGGGAAGTCTTCATTCATACGTTAATTAAAGAATGTTTAATTGAGTACTCAAACTTGATTTGAACATTCCTCCCATAAGTTTTCCGGAACTACGGTACCTAGGTATATGAATTTTAAAAATTTCGTCTGTCTACCGTCAATATATCACAGTCGATTCATTTCGTCCTTTGAGCTGAAATTGGTAAGCCAAAACCAGAAATGAGAAACAAGAAATTAAATAATGGGTAGGTATTTTGGACCCAATTTTTTTTAATGAAACATTTTTGACAAACATTAATTACTTAAATAAATTTAGTACATGACCGACATGCTCTCGACTGGTTTTTCTTTGTCTCCCTGGGCAGCGAGGGCCAATTATAGGTGCGTAATAATAACGTGGACCAAACGATGTCCGGACACAGTATGCCTCATTAAACAATATTAATTGCTTTGTCCGAGCATGACATCCCGTGCCAAAATAGGATGCGACGGTATTACAAAAAATTAGGTTATCCGCGTCACAATTACGGCGCCGCGTCCTTCGTGGATGTCATCGTTTCATTTATTATTGAAAGAGAAACTTTAGTAAGATAAATTATAAAATCGGTGACACTAAAAATAATAATCAGGTAAGCCGATGCTAACTCCATTGTTAAAGTATCTGTATGAGTCTTCTAGAGGACAAATAACGTAGGGACATATAATATTACCCTTAATTTTCAATTTTTTTCTGTGGCTATGTGATATAAAAGCTTGAGATTTGGCATGGTAGTATCAGTATAATCCGTGAGGAATTCTGAGGGTAGTATTTCATAATAATAATTGTTGTTTAAGAAACTGAAATATTAATGTACTCGTACGGGTGGGTAGGTATTATGTAGTCAGAGAGGACGGAGCGCCAAGCGTCGCGACCCTTACATACTTCTTTCGCTCCCTCAAATCTCATCATTCGCTAGTGTTTTTGACATTTCTGTATTATGACAAATGAGCAAAGAGTTCGTCTGATAATAAGTGAAACAAGGTCATGAACACTTTCATTATCAAGGTCAAGAAAACACTTCAAATTACGCGCTGGCAACCCCAAGAACTAAAGGCGTCGTGCCTCTCGCGTCAGAAATATCGGCTACTGTCTACTCTCATTGAATACCTTATCCTTGAATGTATTCTAGTATGCACACCACTTTTAGTACTGACCTTCCATTGGTTATTTATCATTCCTTAAATATTTGAATAAATTATGTTGATAAGTGGTTTAAGAACTGTAATATATTCACGCATCGATGTGATTACGTCACTAACTACGCCCCGCGCGGTGCGTGGTCCTTGAACAAACACCGTCGGTTATTGTTGTATTTACTAGATTGTATAGTATATGGATGTTATAATACTACTATTGTATTGTGCATAGAGAGAATGAGTGATGCGATTGACAAAGAAAATCTACAGAACGAAAGTAACTTGTAGCAGAAGTGAAGGAAGGCTAAGGCTGACTTGTGAAGACCAAATAGCCAGAATGTTGGCCGTCGAAAATGTCAAAGGCAGTGGCCCAGGCGAAAGTGTGTGAGGGGATTAATGAGATTTGAGAAGACGAAAGAAGTACGTAAGGACTGCGATACTCAGCACTCCGTCCTCTCTGACTACCCCGTTGAGGATACAGTGTGAAGACATGTACGTATGAATGTAGACTGTATTGTAAATTCGTGAATCTCCGATTGACCGCAGTTAGAAAAGAAAAATGCTACTTGCTGAATAATAGCATTTCTTTCTACTAGAAGTAAATATATTTATAATCAGTGATGGTTCAAAGACAGATCTGATCTTTGAGAGTTGAGTTTTGGAGATAAATTTTGCCTTAAATAGAACGTTGTTTGTGGTCATCGTGTATGGTATTGTCTCGCTGACAGAATAAGCAATGAAGAAATACACGATATGGCAGATATAAGTGTTATCGTAAAAGTGAAGAAGGGAATGCTTAGACAGTTTGGGCATAAAATGAATGGTGGAAGACTGATGAAGAAATTCTAGAGTAGAAATAAAAAATTGGCAAATCATCATTGAATATGTCTACTTGAACTCGACTGAATATAAAACCTTACCCTAAAGTTTAAAGGAAAAATATAACGAACGTCCTAGGTCTTGTAAATATCCGGAAACTAAATCTAGTTCACAATTTTTTCAAATACTTATGTGTCACTTCAGTGTACAAACATGGCCATAATAAGTACTATTTTATAATTTGTATAAAAGGTAACAGATTCTCTGAAGTCGAAACATTGATAATATGTCTTATGTTCTCATAAATGAAAATAATTCAAGTGAACGGAATTGTGAATTCGACGACTGCACATGAACTTGTTTTCGGTTTTAATGTCGCCGTATTTGGGCTATAAATAGTAGATTTAGGCGCGTATTCCAAAACGGTACTCAAGTGCTAATGTCTGTTTGGTAATAGTTAGATAGAAATGTCGCTATTCATTGCATATAGCGGCATCCCTTTCTAAACTGCTCAATCAGATATTCACAGTTGAGTGTCGTTCTGGAATACGGGCCTAAATGTAATAAATAAATTGAATAAATGCGATTTTATCGCCCATGATCTTTTATAATGCATATTTACTTCTTAAATTATTTCCTCTGCATGTTATACTTTAAACGAAATTATAACGAACGAAACTAACGAAACGCTGTTTCATAATTCTATTTTAACGGTAACTTAATTGAAATCTCTGAATGTTGTTGATATGCCTTTTATTATTCTTCTTTTATGTACCCTTCCGGAATCAGGATTTCCTCATTCTTTAGGCATTGTTAAAGCCATAGAGAATTCTTTCAGCATAAACATGGTATTGACCACGTCATCAAGCAAGATTGAAATCATCCATAAACTATAACATTAAGTAAAATAAAAATGATAGCAAATATTGCATACAGGATTACAAAAGCGTAGAATTTCATCAACAACGAGGAGTACTTTTACATCATTCACACCACCGGAATCGCAAATCTCCAAGCACTATTAATTGATAGTGTTTGGAGCATGCATTTGTTCACGCATTTCTACTCGTATCCACGAATTTTCAAAAGCATTTCTTTCTATCCACGACTCCGTGGGATCTTCTTAACTTTGTTTTAGTTTATCAAGTTTCCTTGTCTTAGGTCAGACTTTTTCTGTACTACCTTCGTCTGCAATCTGCACCGAGTCATTTCATCCTTTGCTTGTGAATTTCCGAACTTTAATCTACCTTTCAATATTTAACCTCAGAAATTGGTCTGCGATTTAAAAAATTATCTCATGAACTACTTTCTACTAAACATAACTATTGTCATGGATTCTTTCTTTTAAATTTTTTCATGTGTTTGCCTGTATGTACTTACACACATCCCGTTTTCGCTTTGTTAGATATATCAACACCTATTTAAAGCAATTCGCGGTCTATGAAGGCATCATTTATCGTTACCCGGTAGCTTCGAAACCATCTTTTGTCCGCAGTCAGTGCATGCATGTACGCGATATGCATTTTTCATGTGCATGTTAAACTGTCTCGTACCTAACTTACTAAACAAGTGCAATCATCCAATCCGGTGACCTCGTCTTTTTACATCATCCGCGGTATGCTATACGTCGATGATGTCACCACAACGAAAATAAAAGTGAATCCATTAGCATATTGCTGTTTGCTTCGAATCTGTGCTTCTGCCTTTTATGTGATACACGATGAGAGAAAAGATGTATGCGTTTGGTGTATGTATTTATTATTATTTTTTGAAAGATTAGGAGGCAGTTGAGACGGATGTAATAAGTTTAACGTCGTTGTCTGTCTGTCTGTAGCGTTGTAACCAAGAATCTTAGCGCCATACTGGATATTGCACTACTAACAATTCTTTGTAACCAAATTGAATGACCTTGAATTCTTCATGCACGAGTTTTATTTCACTTGTTGACTGGTAACCACAGTACCGTACTGTTCTTAGACGGTTAATCAAAGAACAAGTATGTATGAGTTTTGTCTCCCTCTTGTTACGTTTGATGTCATTTTTGTTTGGTAGTATTAGTTACAATCATGAACTTAGTATAGATGTACAACGAGTGCGAGTGAGAATATAATCTTTCGTGATAGTGGCATGAGTAGGAAAGGGACAGCGAACGGGACGCTATTGTAACCCGTTTTAAATGACAGGTCGTCACAAGTCATCACGCGGTGTAGAACGCTGTTGACTTATTTTATTGTTTTGTGTTATTCCTGTTTTATTTCAAAGAAGTAGGTACTTTATTTTTCAAGAATGGTTACGTGTTTCGTATGTGATTGTGATATTACATATCGCAATAATCAAGGGAATCATTCATTTCATATGTGACATAGACCAATTAAAAATCGTCAGGCGTCAATGAGCTATATGTTCGTCTATACGCCAGTGTATACTAAGTTTATGATTACAAAGTACAAATACGTAATCATGGTTACTAGTCAATAGAGTGAGACAAAACTCATATGTGAAGGATTCAAGGTCTTTTAATTTGGAATTAAAGAATTGTTAGTAGCGCAATATCCAGTATGATTATGAGATTTTTGGTCGTAACTCTCGAATGAATGAACTGTACATACGCTTTGTTTGAAAGTTCGCGAATGATTATTTATTAGCTGTATTTGAAGAGAATCGGTGCAAGCGCCTTTACGATCTGCATCTCGATATTGTAATTGCAAAGAGATCTGAGGTACTTTTCAAAGTTTTTCTGCTTATTTTTTCTACGCTAATGTATTTTCAAATCAGACTGTTTTTTGTGTTGTAAGTTTTTAAATTTTTAATTCAATTGCGATTTTCAACATTGAGCTGTTAGCCGAAACGAAAGTGTTTTTCTAAGAAGTATCAGCAAAACTTCAAGGAGCTCATTCTACGATTTCCGCCATCTTTACAAAAATCGGCGGACAGAAATGCTTTTCTTGTACTTGTCAAGCAAGGTACAATAAATCAACTGTCTGTTTTGATCAGCGGCAGTAGCGGAAATGTAAATTGGTACTTGAAATTTACCGAAGTGTCAAACGAAAGTTTAGGTTCTCGGGCTAGAATAAATAATAAACCTCCGAAGTGGAAACTTGAATATTGCTCATTTGTTTTTGTATTCATTTCATATTACATTGTCTTTTAACTTGTAGCTAAGCTGTCTAAAGAGAATGACATTGAATTCTGTTAAGCAACACCCACAATTTTAACCATCATTGCCACGAACTAAAATACGACAATTCAATTGTCGAAGAGTTTTTATGTGTACTGCAAAAAAATCTTAATTCTCGCCACGTTTAAAAATTTATCACCCAAAAACCCGTTTTCGTTTAATTTCCGTTAAATTATTTAGGACTAAACGTCGACGTTGGCGACACTGATTAATGTTCTGTCGGGAAATAACATGGAATGCTTCAAATCAGGGATGCTGTTGTGGTTCACTTTGGTCAGTCTAAATAAACATGGTGCTTCATATTGGTAAACCAATATGTTAAACAATAAAATAGTATTTCCTTTGGAATCCGGATTTACATAATCAAACTAAGTCCATTAGACGTTGACAGTGTTATCGTAAAAATGAAAAAAGGAATGCTTAGACCAAGAAGGAAAAAGTGACGAAAGATTGACGAAGAAAATCTACAAAGCGAAAGTGAGGGATAGCAGAAGACAAGGAAGACTACGACTGACTTATAAAGATCAACCAGTGTTAAATGACAGAAATCTCAAAAGCACTCACTTCCTAGTCGAAAGTATATAAGGGGAATGATGAAATTTGAGGAGGCGAAAGAAGTAAACTTCTGACTAAAGACCCTGTTAGACATACAGCGTGACGATATGTATGTATGGTAACCGAGTCCAATTCAGGCACATACAGTTAAAGTACTTGACAACTTTTTATTGCTAATCTTTTTATTTATATTGGTAGATTTATCGCATTAAATACCTTTAATGGCTAATGTACTTAAAATAACATTTATAATTTTCGTTTTAAAAGGAACGCTAAAATGTATATCTTTATGTATATCTTTATTTTAAAACTAAAAAATTAATCAAATAACGTGCGGTACTTGTGCACAGTAACATGAGACTAGTGGTCTCAAAATCGATCGTAATCGTAGCTTCGCTGGGGTAATAAAATAAGTGATTTACAGACAAATTCAAGACTAAATGCTATAAAAAATTACATTTTAGTAACTTTGCAGATGTAATTAAACGCATAGAAGTTTCTAGAAGTTTTGATAAAACCTAATGATGATATACTGGAATTAATTAGACTTACCTACGAATATGAATGATACGAATGAGGTCTGTCAGAACCGTGAAGTGTAGCTATCATTCTCCGGTAACTCCTGACGTAGGCATATGTTGAATCATGTAAGACATGAACCACCTTTGGTTTTCGCTTCGTAATTTTCACAATATTTGTGCTTGCGATGTGTTTATTTATAATACAGATACGATCGTTTTAAGATTGTAAATCACTACTTGGTCGTCGCTTTCGAATAATCTATTTCAATGAGAAACATTTTATCCAAATTAACCTCTTTAATTACCTCTTTCCTCTATGGAAATCAAATATAATCATATTGATAAGAATCAACAGAAACTCAGGTATTATTTATTTTAATATGATTTTATAATAGCATTTTCATTGCAATTATTAGTTACGAATACTAATTTATAATGAAGGAAGCCATATTGTATTTTCCGTATATGCGTACTTGATTCATGAGTGATAAAAATACTTGAGATTTTGTTAACTACTTTTTAATAATTAATTAATCTACTGTAAAAAAATCTTAAGTATTCAATACACAGTTAACTTTTCGTAAATAAGGCAAAAAGACAGCCTTCAACAGGTAAGCTCAATGCAATGGGGCTGAAAAATGTGTATTGATGCGCTTTTAAGTAAACTGTCAACGGGAAAGGCTCGTGTGTATCATATCATACCTAACTTGCTTTAGTTATGAACTTGTGAATGAGTTATTGGAGTAATGTTTCTTTGCAAATTTATTTGTTGATTTGACTCATCGAGGGAATATCAGGATGGATTATTAATTAGATGATACTGGTTGATTCCAAATATAATAATTTAGAGTATTTGACAATACTTCAAAATTTGTTTTAAATTAGTTTTTTATAGAATTAATTAGAAAAAGAAGTAGTGGCTGTTACTGCACTACTTCTTTTTCAAACTGCACTTGATCTCACGGCGCTAAGGGTGTAAATTGAATTCCAAAGGGTAATACGATGGGACAAGAATTACGAATAACACGCAAATATTTAATTTTTGGTAGTTTTTCTATTACTTCATATTTTTAAATATCACTTTACAAAGTATCTGAAATGTGAAACATTATCCAAAAATATATCGAATTCTGTCATGTAGACATGTAGACTGTAGACATGTCAGATTTTGAGAAATTTTTAGAAATTTGTTTAAATAACCTGTAATGGATTCAAAAACCATAGCTTGTGACCTGTATTGCATCAACCAATGTTACTATTATCTCATACCATAACCATACTGACTATTATCTCATCTACACCAGTGTTATAATGTTATACTAAATTTCATTATACAACTCAAAACAATTGGGTAGTATTTTTTTAAAACAAAAAAAATACGCACACATGCATGGTTTCAATAACTGTACTATTCAAAATGTAAATACAAAATTATTACAAATTATTTTTCTATCTTCTTTTCTGTACTATATACTTCATGTCTTGGGTGTAGATCTGTAGATAAAGTTGTATATGCAACAATACATAGGTATTAAAATACTCATGTAATATTATTATGGACCTCGCCTTCGCTTCACTCGGCTTATCTCACAAACTCACACTCGTATTTAATACCACTCTTTGTACGACAGTTGCATAAATATGTAACTATTGTTATTTTGTAAATATCGTGTAGTATTTTCTGAGTGCGAAACAAACTCACACTTGACCGCTTTTACAATTAATTATCGACTTAGCTAGCGTGTTATTTATAGAGGATTTACTATGACGAAATGCCAACGGTCCGACCAATTTTATTTTGCAGATACAAATATACCGAACGGAAAATATTATTTAAAAGAAACGCATCCAGTGTCGACAGGCGAACTGCCACTCGCCATTATTTAAAAATTTAACATTAACAGAGCACTTGGCCAGCCGCGTGTGACCTTGACCCAAAAATAACGAAACATTGACATAGACAAGTAGAATACTTTACTTGCAAAATATTGTACATTATATGCGGTTCTGGTGATTCTTATTGTAGTCGTGTTAATGTTGTGTTCTCGTTATCGTAACTAACGGTCACGTTTGTAACTAGTGCTGTCACGTGCGAAGTGACAGATGGCGTCGCTAATATCATATTTTAAGCTGTAGATACAGTCTTGCTTCTTGAACGAGAGATGCATGCTAATAATATATTTTAGTAGGTGGAAAAAGTTATTCGCAACTGCAAAATTTGTAAATTCATTAATAGTGTCTGTAGTTCTGCGATTTTTCTCTACGCTTCTAGCTTTTTCGTCAAAATCATCTAAAATCTCTTTTGTAATATGTTATGTTGTGGCATACAACTAATTAACTAACATTTAGCGATTACATTACATTACATATCCTCACTCTGTATCCCTAACGGAGTAGTCGCCAAGCGTTGCGGTTCTTACATTTACATTTAGCGATTATTATTATTATTTATTTGAAAGACTGACGAAGAAAGTCTGCAGATCGAAAATGAGTGGTAGCAGAGACCAAAGAAGAACAAAGCTGACTTATGAAGGTCAAATAGCCAAAGTGTTAGCTGACGGAAATATCGAAAGCGCTCGCAACCTAGGCGATACTAAAAATGAGTAAGGAATTTTAGGAAGTGATTGAAGTGCGTAAAGATCACGATCCTTGGCGCTATGTCCTTTCTCACTACCCCATTAGTGATACAGCGTGATGATACGTATGTGTTTATGTATTTTTCCTGTTTTATTTATTTAGATTGGGTTACCTAGGAGCACTGGCATACCTAGGGGAAAATGTCTGAGGAGGATGATAAGATTTGAGGAAGCGAAAGAAATATGTAAGTACCGCGACGCTTGGCGCTCGGTCCTCTCTGACTACCCCGTTGGGGATACAGCGTGAAGATATGTATGTAAGTTAGGTTACATGATTTCTGGTTCTGTGCGTTCCGTAAGATATCCCGTTGCCCCTAAATAACGTGCTAAAGATGGCCATCGCAGTAGTTTTGATGGATAAAAGCCCTACAAAACCAAATCCCACCCCCACGGGACTAGGTGTGTGTGTCTATGTGCAATTTCTCCTGCGAAATCAAATAAAGTTTACTTGAACTCAACCTGATTATTCTGTCCACTTTGTGTCCGAAACTGTTGGACGTACGATTTAAAAACATGACGCAACGATCAGACAAACGATTTAAAAAATTTCAGGGAATGTAAACCTTTACCTGTTTTAAATTAAAGCTAACGACAAAATTAAAACGATAATCTATAGGTCTACAGTCGAGGTTTTATAGGTCTACGGACATTCGATATAGAAGTTTATAATTTTGTAAAAAGCGTACGGAAGTTACAAAGCCATATTATCCGCAGTGCGGTGTATCGACTTTATTACAAGATAGTGAAGCCTCGATATGCCCGAAATCGAATGAAAGTAAGATAAATGCTGTGAAATGCGATCTCATAGAAATACTACTGTGTCACTCTTGTGGACAAAATACGCAATGAAGAGATAACATAATATGACAAGGTAGGAACGACAATGTTATCGTAAAAATGAAAATAGGAATGCTTAGGTACTTCTAGCACATAGAAAAAATGAGTGATTAAAGACTGACGAAGAAAATATACAGAGCGAAAGTGAGTGGAAGCAGAAGTCACGGATGAACAGGGCTGATTGATGAACATCAAATAGCCAGTATTAGGTGATTGAAATGTCAAAAGCACTCGAATTTCTAAGCAACGCCGAAGTGAGAGGAGAATTACGATATTTGAGGAGACGAAAGAAGAGTGTAAGTACCACGATGCTTGGCGCTCGTTCCTTTCTGAGTACCCCATTAGGGAAACAGCGTTGATATTTATATATGTATGTATACGGAAGCCACTGTGCGTAAGTGCACCTTACGCTTACTAATAATATATAGATCACATAGTGTTCTAACGTACCATTTATAGCTATTTATTCAATTAAATCAAAGGCCACAAATACTCGTTTGTCACTCGAAAGACGGTCCCCAAGTCACTCGTTTACGCGAGCGACTATTTTAAAACGAAGTTCTACAATACCCAATAGCATACATAATTGGATAATAGAGTAATCTCACTACGAAGCGACGTGTTGGCCTTGAGTTGACCCAGCCATATAACATGAATAAATGGTGTAGCTGGTCAACAGTTACTAATGCCGACGCTAAAACACCTTCTTTATTTGGACGGATGATGGCGGATCATACGAAATATTGCGTGACACGCCATGTTTAATTTTTTAAAGGTGGCCAACCTGCTGATTGGCTAATACTATGACATTCGTGACACCGTTTCTGATATTGGAAAGTACTTGTATTTGCTTTAAATTATCATTTTCCGTCTTCTTTTTTTTTTTCTTGCTTACGGGAATGGGAACTTCCCGGATTGTAAATGAATTTAATGTATACACGTGTGTTATGTGATCCTCTACAAGTTAACCGCCTCATTCCATTATAGACGAGAAGTTATAATAATCCAACTTGTTACATAAGGATGTCATCATAAATCGAATAGGATCCCAAAATATTTGCTTTTCAATGTTTCGTTTTAAAATTGAATAAAAGTTCCACTTGTATCGCCTCCGTTACTATTTGTCTGTCATAGACGTTTTTCTCGCGAGACTATTAGACCCATTTCACCAAAGTCTTCTAATGCTTAGCGAACCCCTAAAGCTGGATAGTGGTCAGCTAACGGCGAAATTTTCAGCTAAATATTAGGGGACTTCGGTGACATCGGGCTTAAGATATACAGCAACAGATCTAGTGATTGGCCAAAGACAAAAGTGAACTTCAAAAGTAGAGCTTTTTTTTCCAGGAATACTTTTGGGGCTTCAATAGAAAGTAAAAACAATTTTTTTTTCTATGTGGCGTAAATGAAAGTTCTTTAAGCTACACTTGATTTCTGAAAATATGAGACATAGTACTTTTTTTATATTTTCCTGTAAAGTTCAGGTTAAAAGCTTTATATTCCTTGAAATTTTAATGATCAAGTCGTCTCAGAATATCCATTTTTCTCTTTCTTTAAACTTTAGTTCGGCGACCGAGCTTTGCTCCGTATATAAAAAAAAAACAAAAGAGAAAGGTCTGACCATATTGCAGGATTCGAACTCGCGCACTTCGGCGTGGTAGATACATACACTCTATCCACTGTACTATTGAGAAGGCAAACTCTTGTTGCCAAATTACCAATCATATTTCGCAGGCAAATTTTAACATGTGGAAATACGGAGAAAATAAATTTTTCCAGAATCGAGACCAAGCTAGGTCGACTTTTCGCCTTAGTAAAACGCTATATTGTAAATCTCATCGAAATCGTTGTAGATGTTTTCTAGAACGCAATTGCAATATACAAGTATTGCTCGTATAAGAGTATGGTATAGGATATGAATATTTTTAAATGTTAGCTAGCGCAAAATATGTGAGTTACGACATGTCACTATGCCCAATTTCAAGTTTCTATTTCACATTTCGTTACTGAGAAAGTTGACTGACAGAGGTACAGGAGAGATGGACGAACGCAAGAGATATATAGAAGAGGAATATAAGGGTGCTGCTTTCCTTTTAAAACACGGAAGTCTAAAAATGACAGCCTTTGCAAGGAAATGTTGTAACGCATTAGAGAATTGTAGACATGTTTAACTCAGGAGCGATCGAAAAAAGATGTACATCCATCAAAGAGTGATTAGTCAGTAAATCACACTTTTCCAAATACGTCTTTATGTTGTTGTCTCTAAGGTTTAGAGTCTCTAAGATTGATCGAAACATAAGATGTAGATTGAGACGTTAGTTGAACGATTAGATGAATAAAAAGGACTAGAAAATTGGAAAAGTTTGCGCATGTGTACAAGGAAAATAAGGAGACTGGGAGTGTCGTATTGAAGACAAAATGTAGACATCAAATTCATCACTACCGTAATGATTAGACTAGTCTTAGTAATTACTAAAAAAACAAATATTGAGTAACGAAATCATTATATGTTTTTTCTAACACTATGTAAAACTGTTTTTCTTTGCTTATTATGTACAAGTCCATGCAAAGTAGAGGTAGATTAAATATTTATTGATACCGTGATTCAAATTTTATCTTTTGGATCAAAGAGTCGTTCATTATTTAAGTAGTTTTATAAGAGCGATTAAAATCTTCTGAATGACAAAATTTTTAGTCCTTTTTCCTTCAAAAGTATTTATTTATTTATTTAAAAACATAAAACAGTTTCTAATGCATTATACAAATATGAATTACATTATTCACGCGATACGCTGCTTATGCAATACATATATAACTTTTTTCTTAATTTGCTTGGTATCGTTTGTTAATAAACACTCTTAAGAGTTATTTTTGTTAGGTCTTGTCTTTTGATTTGTCCTCGAAAAGGAGGAGAGGCATGCTGCTAACCACTGTTTATTTTGCCACTTGTACAAATATTGAAGAAGATAACCAAAGTGATGCACCATTAAATAGTTTGGCCTACTGTTCCTAATTAGATTGGAGTCGTACCAAATGGTAATGACCGTGTTCCAAACAAGAGTGAGTGCTAAAATTGGGGGTTACATTTTAAAATCGCGAAGCAAATGTGTCCATGGCTCAAGGTCAGGGGAATTAGTAACACACGGTCGTTATGGTAGGGTTAGCACTTGATACAATGTTGAATGCAATTTCAAAAATTAATGCATTCGATTTCCTTTTTTTAGCCGACCTCGGCAAAGAAAACATCATCTGTTCCCTTCAGAGCTCAAACCTTCCATACTGATCTTTGTACGCTAATATGTATAAAATTTACATTAATAGGTATGTACATTTATTTATAATGCCAACCGAACTGACTTTGTACGTTTCAGCATAATGATACGTATGTATTTGTATATTGAAGTTACGCATGTGACGGATTTTAATGCGTCTACTTTCTAAGGCGATAGCCCCGGGTTCAATCCAGTCCAAGTCAACAAAGAAAACGAATTTTATAAATAACTTACTCAATGTGTTTGTTCAAATAACTATTACATTTACGGTTGTCAAATAGTTCTATGAAGTGTATTTAAACACTTGTATTAACATAATTTATCTATTATGTCGAAGGTTCTCCTTGTTACAGATATTTATTTTAGTTTAAAATAGAACCATTTTACAAGAATATCCATGTTATTAATCATATAAAAGACAATAGATTTGTAATAATTTGATCTATTTTTAATCTATTGTATAGAGTAACATTAATTGTAAATATTTAGTTTGTGCCAACCCTACATAGATGTTCTTGCATAATGTTCTCTGTTGCTTATTAATTGAAGACGGTGTCTCGTCATACTTGTTTTACGAGATGCTGGTACTCGATCAACTTTGTCATTATTTGTTTTTAATTAGTAGATCTCACTTTGTGATCGCAAACCACTAATGTTGGTTTTGATACTGTTGTTGTGGTAGCAAAAACCAAGGAAGACCAAGGCTGACTTACGAAGATTAAATAGTGTTAACTGACAGAAATGTCAAAAGTATTCACATACCTAAGCGAAAATGTATCAGAGAACGATTTGAGATTTGAGGAAGCGAAATAAGTATGTAAGGATCGTGACGCTTAGCGCTCAGTCCTCTCTGACTACTCCATTAGGTATACAATGTAAAGATGTGTACGTTCGCTTCGAGTTCAAAAAGTTACGATCTTGCACTGTATACCCAATTACGGCGAAAAAAAGACGTTTAGTAACGTATAAGTACATAATTATGTTGTAATTGTATATTCTGCCATTTTTACCCGACTATGACGACGCAAAACGAGGGTTATAATTTATCAACGTATGTGCGTAATTATCTTTTTATGTATTTTTTTTTATATAAGAGGAGGCAATCGAGCAAGCGAGTCACCTGATGGAAAGTGACCACCGCCGCCTATGGACACCCGCAACGTCCGGGGGATCACGGATGCGTTGCCGGTCTTTAAGGAAAGGAGGGGGAGGGGTGAGATGGGCTACCGGCACTTTCACTCATCGAACAAAACACAACAGCCATAGATGCTGTTATTTCACGCCGATGTTCTGTGAGAGGGCGGTATTTCACCTGGCGAGCCGGCCCAATTCGCGCTGCAATGCAGCATGGCTCTACCACACAAATGTTCATTTGTTCTCTTACAGAGCCAAAACCACTTAACCGATTTCAATTTTTTAATTTCTTTTTAATTTTTTTTTTTATTAATAATAATATACTGAGACATTTCACACAGCGCCATCTAGTCCCAAAGTAGCAGCACAGCGCTTGTGTTATGGGTACTAGACAACTGATATACTACTTATACTGATTTACTTTTCTTTTGTAAATAAATACATATTATACATAAACACCCAGACTCGGGGCGGAAATCGAACCCGCAACCCCCGTTTAGTTTCCGACGCGCTTAGCCGTTGCGCCACGGAGGTAGGTACCTAGTCAATGTTACTAGGTATGTGGTATTATGGGGTTAGTGTGCGCCAGACTCCTACTGTTTTGTAGTTACAGGTTGTTCTGTGAAAAATTCAATATCACGTCTATAGTAACTATAGGTATAACAAAGATAAGAACTAAAAAACAATTTTTATTAAACCCCAGACTCCATCATGAGTATCAAACACAAGAGCTTGAAAAGCCCATTTCCAAAATATACAACAATTTTGCGTCAAAACTTGCTGGTATCAAAATATAGTTGAACCAACGAATTCGGAAATATTATGGAACTCACATTTAAAAATATGACACAACGCAAACCGAATCAAGTAGGCGGGGCTAAAAAACCACCATTTATGCGCTACTTAGTCTACCGTGCACTTAGTAACAGTCAGTCGTCGCAAATAAAATTGATTTATTGACGTGAAAGCTGGCGAAATGTAAATTAAAAATGACAAAAATCCTGCGTGGTTAAGTGGTGTAGAAGACAGAAAGAAGTCATGCTATGATAACTTATCACATGTACAAATATAAAATAAAATTACGTTTACAAGAAATTAAATAAAAATATTGTGATCTGTATTATGCAACTAGTAGCCAGCCAGTTTTTAGTACATAAGTTAACTTTATTGTATTTTTATGCTAAGTATGGGAATTCTCTTTATTGAATTGGATCCTATAAATTTATTCCTTTAATTTTACCTTTTTAATTTTAAATGAGCTTCGGTGATTACGGTGGATTAAAGCAGTTTGTTTAGAAAGAAGAGAAGATGATAGGATACCAAATAATGCCAGTAGGATGTGCTCTATACATTTTAAAAATGATGAAATTTTTTTTTTTGTAGAGGCATCGCATGTTTTCTAATTGAATATTGAAATTTTGAAATCGATATTTCTCAAAAACTCCAGAATGAATAGACATAATTACAGTTATTAAAAACAAATAACCACGAAAACCAGATCGCGACACTGTTTTAATAAAAAGTATTTTAAAAGAGTAATAATTACGAATCCTTCTGTATTGTTTGATAAAAAAAAAAGATTCTTCATAAAATTCTACAAGACACGGACTAAATAAATAAATTACACTCTAAGATAACATAACACGTGAATATGCTTTTTTTACCTTTTCACATAATTTTTAAATATTTTCTTTTATGAGAGAATCAAAATAAAAAACTATTTAACTTCACATAAATAAGCTAAATAAATATTAATAATAAGTTGCGTTGCGATGCGTAGTAATGCATAAAAACTTTCCCATGCGATCACGTGTTCAGTGATCACGTGCCGGGCATCCAGTCCCCGTTGACTTTGGAATGTAATACGAAACGTTTTAAACGCCAGGCTACAGTTGAATAAAGTTCATGCGGGCTTAAAATAGAGCTCATTTTAAAAGTTGACTATTGAATTTGCGACCTTTCGTGTTTCGGAGTATTTGAAGCAAACTCGCGGTACCGTGTTTTTCGGCCATAATTGTTCTGAATTACACTTCCATAGTATTTCCGAATTCGTTGGATAGAACCACAGACAAATTAGCCTAAAGACAGGAAATGAAAGGGCACCGTTTTCTGCCATCGATGCGCACAAACGCTCCTATAACTTCAAACATAAACGCGCGCCTCTTTAGTATTAACCAGAAAGCAGATCCGTGACCTGTGTCTAATTGTTTTAAAAAATATAGTATAAATTACGTAAACAATACCAAATTGCGCTGTAAAGTGGTGTGGTAGTGACAGTCGTAAAAATAGTTTCAAAAAGGATAATATCACGTTTCATCGGTAAGTATAAAATTAATAATAAAAATTTATATCAAAAATGCAGAGCTCTCACTATACTATCGCTGGTAGCTTTGAGTCAGCGTTTGTCCTTGTCTAGCAAGCTATAATTACATGTTGCGTCCTCACTCTTGCAAGATGGCACGTGTAAGTAGGGACGCGAAAAAACGTATCGATATATCAATATATTTTCCATTAATTTTGAGAATTTATAATGACTACTACTCTTTGAAATTATATACCTAGTTCCATCCATACTATATAATAACATAATATATAATACAATATATTAATATATAAGATAATATAGGTACACAATATATAATTATATAATATTATATAATTGTTTAATCCATATCCATACTAATATTATAAATGCGAGTCTCTCTGTCTGTCTGTCTGTCTGCTTGGCTAAACCGCCGTATCGATTTTAATAAAATTTAGCATGGACATAGTTTGACACCAGGAGGTGAATATATGATACTTTATTTCTCAAAAATCTACGCCTAAAGGGGTGAATAAGGGATGAAATTTTTTGAATGGGAAATTTTTAACCCCTGAACCGATTAAGACGAAATTTAGTATAATACATAGATAAAACCTTTTCTATTAAAAAACATACTTCTTTTTTCCAAAAATCTGCCCCTAAAGGAGTGAAAAGGGGATGAAACTTTGTATGGGAAATTTTTAACCGCTGAACGGATTAAGATGTAATTTGGTACAGAGATACACCTTTTCTATTAAAAAAACACAGTTATCATTAAAAATATGTCACCGTTCTTTTTTCAACCGACGACGAAAAAATGATGGAGGTTCTCAAATCGGTGCATTTTTTTTTTTATATACGACCATGCGTAGCTTTTTTCGGAGTAGTCTGATTTTGATGATTCTCTTTTATTGGATAGAGTATTCTCGAGTTATGGGTTCAATTTAATTCAGAAAAAATTTAAGAATACAATTTAACCGACTTAAAAAAACACTGAAAAGTACAAAATAACTATTCTTTACTAACCAAAACTCAAATATTAAAAAAAAATACTTTATACATACGATACAAATATCTATATCATTAAATTCGACAGTTACTGAAATCGATGCAAGTCTCTCAAACTAATAGACTTTCTGTTGTGGCACATTAATTTGGAACCCACTTTAATAACCGTCAAATTTAATTATGTACATACATACATACAATCTTCACACCATATCCCTGACGGGGTAGTCAGAGGGACGGAGCGCCAAGCGTTGCGGTCCTTACATACTTCTTTCGCTTCTTCAAATCTCATCATTCTCCTCACACATTTTTGCCTAGGTATGCGAGTGCTTTTGACATTTCCTTCGGCTAACACTAGCAAATTTAATTACATACGTATTTATATCGTATGTATAAAGTATTTTTTTTTATATTTGAGTTGTAATTAGTAAAGGATAGTTATTTTATACTTTTCAGTGTTTATTTTTAGTAGGTTTAAATTTTTTATTAATTTTTTTTATTTCTCCCATTTGAGTGACCTTGGTCTAAATAAATATATAAGATGGGTCTACAACTAACTACTTTTCTAATAATAGAACGAAATGATATAAAAATGTATCATCAACATAACATTAATAATTATTATTTCGTGTATCTTCAAAGGCCAAGCTCAAAACCAGTGCAATTTAAATGGGACCACTTCGGAGTTATATCAAACAAAAAAATTTTTTTTTGATGATGATTTTTTTGACACAATTGATGAGGTTATCGGTGAACATACATAAAAAAAACATACAGACGCACATAGAATCTCCCTCTTTTTGAAGTTGGTTAAAAAAATACATACAGACGAAAAGGTTGGGTGCTACCACCAAAGCTTTTCAGTTTCGTTTTTTGTCAATTTAATTTTTTGTCAAAAAGTTTTACGTTAGGAGAAACACGTACTACTCAAACGAATTTGATTTGCATTTCTATTCCAAATTTTTGATTTTTTTGTTTCGAAATAAAGAATTTTGTTTTGTTATTATATACATATTTTATTGTTAATATTACATATTTTATTATTTCTATTTCTAAAATAAGCTTATGAAAATAATTCTTGTATTTATCGATATATATAATATCTACGAGTACATCACTATTTCGTTTAGAACGTGACGTTACCTTGCCGCCCGCTTACGTCTCATTCCTCTAACCTTGACAGAATAGTTCACTTAGAAATTCGTAAACATTTCAGGTCTCTAGGGTAGTTTGTCTGTGGATAGAACGATACTTCAATCTGACTAAAAACATTTGATTTATGATTTTACTTTTACTCTTTATAGAAATAGAGAATGATAACAGTTTATTTCTATTTAATGATGAAAAATTAACCGGAGATTACTTGGAAGAGATCTATTATAAAGATGTCGCCTTTGTGCATAATCTCGCTCGCATCCTTTGTGTACATAAAAAATGGACGTCTTTTATTTTTTGGATCAAACCGGATGTTATCATGATAGGATTTATATTCGAATTGTAAGGGATGGTTATAAAAATAGGGTTTTAAAATATGCGTATTTAAAACTGACTGAAATTGAGGGGTAAGCACAGACTTCCCAGTAATATATACCTTTCACACGTATCGAATTGTTAGACAGAAAGAAATATATGTCGTAACCTGTATTAGAAAGAGATGGAAATACACTTATTTGGTCTTTATTGGTATGCTCAATATTTTAAGACTTAATGCTGTTGCATTTGACAGTCCTATGACACAAAACAATTTTTTGATACTAAGTTTTTAATATTATTTGAACTTTATAAGGAGAAATTAATAAAAAAAAATTGTAAATACACGTGAGATGAGACTCTTTTGGGCGTGATATTAGAATTCGGTATTTTAGGGTGCAAAGGCCGGTTAGACAAGCATAAATCGTTGAAGCGAGAAAGACTATGGTCACATTAACGTAATATCTACCTCAATGGGCGCTTTTATAATTTTCCGTTGAACGTTTTTATCGCCACGTTTTTACCGTGCGAAATACAATGGGTAAGCAAAATGCTGCCCTATTATGTCGCCGATAAAGATACTTTTTCAACGTCTACTGCATGACGTTATCGTACACGGAAATATAAAAGCGTCTCCATACAACTGCATACATTTTGCTTCCCCATTGTACCGTGAACGGTAAAATCGTGGCGATAAAAACGTTCACGGAAAATTATAAAAGCGTCCAATGTAATACGGAGCTGTGCCAGTCGGCCCGTGTCGAAACAACCCGAAACTATACGAATAAGCACAGCTTGTCTCCCTCTCGCAACAGAATATTGCGTAATCTGTCTCTTTTGTCGCTGACATATTATGTATACCTAATTTGCAACATAATGATGTGACCTGGTCATGACAATTATATTATTGGCAATTTTACATATAGGCGCAATTTTTAATGTTGATTGCAAAATCATAGTACTACTTTCTAATATAAGAAAAGACATTTACTTTTTAAGAAAAAAACGAGCCGTCGCGGGACGCTTGATAGATGTGTAACATCGAAACTATTTTGTACAGAAAATATGCATGCAAGGATGGTTTATTAATGGAAATAAATATAGCGTAAACGAAAACAAAATGTTTTTAAACTTTCACGACTTGTACACATCTTACAATTTTTGCTCACGGGTCTATGTCGCGTTTAGACTTTAAGGCTAATAATTACCTATTTTATCCCGACGTTTCGACCGGATTGCACCGATCGTGGTCACCGGCAATAATAAGTGTAAAATATTGTAATTTTAAAAAACACAAAAAGAAAGAATAATAAAAAAAATAAAGAACAATAATATTCTTCTGTTATAATTCAGTCTTACATTTCGAATAAATCGTGTCACTCAAATGTTAGAGTGAATTTGATTTAGGAACATAAACAATCTTTAGATAACACTACAAATTAAAAACAAAACGATTGACAAATAACCTAAATTGTTTCAATGCTGTACTATATTGGATTATACTAGGGTTATTTGTGCATATTTCATAGTTTCGTGTATATAACGGAAAACCAGTGTTATTGGAGTGCTACGTGTAATACGCCGGACCAGCGAATGATGACAATTTAGCGAAATTGTGGAAATAAATAAAATGGGATGTAAAACTATTACGTAATTTCAAATTATATACGATTTATATCAGATACAGTTTTATAATTGAAACTATTAATTTTGAATATAATAAATAATAATTTGAATAACTAATCACTTGCCTATTTATATTATTTGTCTCTACAAAATACATGAATATGGATTATACGCTACGACTCTACGAGGAACCCAATTGCGCCAGAGGGCAGTTATAAGCAGTAGAATAAGCTGGAGGCTTGCTTACATATTATTTTGTTCAAACTTGAATGTTTTATAGTATTTAGTAATTGAATTGTAGCTTTTAATAAGTACATGTTCAAGGTGCTGATGATTAAGAGTAACAAATGTTAGACATATGTACACATTTGTCTTAGCTGCAATGTATACGCCGTTGGCACAGTTACGCCAACATCTGCAGCTTGGCAATGTAATAAATGGGTTTGTACACAAGTTTAATACAATAATATGGTGTATAAATATAGAGATTAATATTCTCTGACTGACTGCATCATCGGCACCTAAGTCACTCATGAAAATAGAAACATCAAGGGATTTTTTGAAACGCAAAACTTTTCTACGTCTCTATAGCGGATATCCCTAAACTTATATAAGTAGGATGCCATTTATAGGGTTTGCATCCTGAGACATTTCGAGACTAGACATCTCAGAATTACTCCAAAAATTATTTTTTGTCTCGAGACTTTCGGATTCAAAATCCATTTCGAATCGTACATATAGATTAATACGTGAAGAGAAATCTTTGTACCCTTTTTTAAGAATATTACGCGCACGGACGATTGTAAAATTGAATCAAGGTCAGGCTGGCGTCTAAAAAGCTCGGTGTGTTCTACAGGGCGAAGCAATATTGCCCTTGATGAGGCTAATATTACTTTTGAATTTTTGTGTTTTTTTTCTGATTTTTTAATTATTCCACTTCATGTGTACAAAGTTATTTAGATGTTTATCAGAATACGGCGAAATAGGCCCTTAACATAATTTAGTCCGGCAATAAAACTACGTCAGAACCATATCACTCAATAAACTAATATCGCAGCGGCGTTGATTGATCGATACACAGCGCAGCGTTAGGGAATCTAAAAAAGCTTCATGTAAAAATTAGAGTTGTAACGGATATTCCGCTATTAATCGATTTCTTGTTTTATTTTCGGATTCGGTCGAATACCGAATACTTGATTGCTAATCGACTGATTACCGAATACTCAATGTCTTTTGAAATGAAGATATTTTGAAATGAAATTAAACACATTTTTAACCGACCTCTAAAAAACCTTTTTTTTTTATGTGTTTATCCATTTTTCCGCCATTTATGCACCGATTTGAATTATTCTTATCTTTTAAAAAGCTCTTAAAAGAACACATTTTGTCATTTGCATAATTACTTTTTTACAATATTATGTATTATCTATACTTACGTGTGCGTTAGTATTAGTAATTATGTGTGCATAATATAATAGTTATGTATGTATTATATTATATTATATTTGTTTGTATATATATATGTGTATGTTTATGTATGTATTATGTACCTAAAAAAAAAATTTATATTTATTTTGAAGCACATCCTACCCTCGTTCATTTTCTCTATCACCGAGGTGTGCTGGAAGAAATCTCTTAAAGAGATAAGCATTACCTTTTGCCATTCTTACTTTTTTGACTACTGTTTCTGTGTATTTTTTTTTTTGTGCAAATAAATAAATAAAAATAAAAATAAAAAAATTCTTTTTTTTTAAAGGATGTATGTATGTTTAGAATGGTACCACAGAAATTTAATTAAGATCTGATAATGGAGATCTGGAAACGAATTAATCCCCGACGGATAATATATATTGATACTTACATACATATCTTCACGCTGTATCCCTAACGGGGACATAGCGTATAGATATCCCTATATATTGAAAATCTTTTTATTATGTTCCGTTCTACAATAGAATTGGAAAAAGTTAGTTGTAGATCTAGTCTAGATATTTATTTAAGAGAAGACCGCTCGTAAAGGGAAAAATAAATAACTTGTTAAGAAAAAAATTAAACGGACTTCAAAAAAAACTTATTTTTTACTAATCAAAACTCAAGTACAAAAATAATTTCATAAATACCATACCAAAACTTATAAATAAATTTAACAGTTATTGAAGTTTAGTGCCTTGTAGGCAGACTTTCTGTTCTTGTCTATTGATTTGGCATCGACTTCAATAACTTTCAAATTTAATTATATAGGTATTTATATCATATATTTGAAGTTACTTTTGTACTTGAGTTTGTTTAGTAATGGAATTTTTTTGTAGTTGTCAGTGTTTTTAATTAAAAGTCGGTTTAGTTTTTTTTTCTTAAAAAGGTATTTTATTCTGCTGAGAGACCTTGGCCTAAATAAAAATCTAGAGTTGGTGTTCCAACTAACTTTTTTCCAATTTTGAAACGGAATGTATAAAATAATCATCAAAATAAATGCACTGTCAGGAGTATTTAGTGTATTTCATCTTCGAAGTGCAAGATCCATTACCAATTAAATTGAAATAGGACCATCTTAGAGCTACACTGAACCCAACGGAAAAAGAATAATTGTAGAACAAAGAACTTATACCCAAACACACTTGAAAAAATAAAACAAAAAATGTATGTAGACGAATTCTGACCTTCCTCCTTTTTTTTGAAATCTTAAAATACAATGACATTTTAAGACGCCATGCACCTTGGCCTAGTACTGTTAGTGTAACTACTAAATAAAAGACACTAAATTGTACTTCGATAGCACCATTTTAATAACACATACAGTATACATTACAAATCAACTGTAACTAATGCAAGCGCTATGCGGTTATCTATGAACTAAACAAGTACTCAAAGGAGTTACAATTATAAAATGATTCGGTTTGTATCCAATCAATATCGTATTATCACTCAGCTCACTCATAACGTTATAACGCTCCAAATTGCCTCATACGATGCGAGTTCCGCTTTCATTGAATTACATCTTCTGTGTCTTTGAAGCATCGCTCAAGCAATCGTTGCGTGGATGGCATCTAAATAGAATCACGATATCGTCGACTTAAATCGTATTTAGCGCCATATCGTCCCGTTTACAAAGGTTCCGCCGGACGAGGCGGCTGTATCGATCAGCGACAACACTTAGGGAAATATCAACTAGGTACATTTTGTATCCCTATGCCTTAAGTTATTTATGGCAAACCACTACATAAATATTACGTATTACATTTTGCCATCCGACAAGTTTATACAGTGTGTCCGAAAAGTGATATCCGGATATCAGAGATGATAAGGATAACCAATCAATTGACGTATATGAAATGAGATTCAGAATTTGATGGCTCAGAGTTAAGCTTTTTGTTTTTTTCCGAAAACTGCTAATTTGATTAACAAAATATTTATCGAAAAGGTTAAAATCGTTCAGAAAGTTAAGTAAAAAGTAACGAAATGACTCGAATGTTGGAAAAGCAGACATTACAGTTTATCACCTCTACTGCCTATTTTCTATATCACAGGCCTATTTATTATACTTTTCCTGGCTTTATGGCCTTCGGCTCATAAAATTGAATAGATTGTACATAAAAATTTGTGATCTGTGAGAATTAATTTAATTAGAAAAGTATTCTTGACCTCAGGCACAACGGAGCGTGCTTGCCTGATAACGGGCTCGGTCGACGGCATCATGGTGGTGCTCGACTTCATCATGGAGAAGATCAAGGAGAAGCCAGAGTTAGTGAAGCCGTTCCCCGATGGGGTGGACACGAAAATGCCCCAAGACAGAGACAAACAGGTATATTTCTTTTCTATTAAAAAAAATGAACGCGTCGAAGCCTAATGCATAGATTTTCCGATTACGAAAGCGTAAAAAAAAGTTAGCAATCCTTGTGTGAGGGAGGTATCAATGAACACAAGCTTTACAATCGCTATATCCCAGCAGCTACGATGAGACAAATCAGATAAGCCGATTCACCTGTACATACGTATTACACACATTTATTATCAGAGCGACTAGTCAAGTGGCAAAAGTTTCGTAAAATTGAAACGTTTTCTGGTGTTATTGCTCCTCAAAAGTGGCAGTATTTTAATTTTCGTTTGATTTAATAAAAAGTTAATAAGTTTTGATTCTCAATTTAAAATTCGTTATGACAGATCACGTGGTATTTGTCATTCTATTCTTAATAGAATGACAAATACCACGTGAATGCTAATGATTTACGACAACTCGACAACTGAGCCATTCGTCTAGGCCCCCAGATCGGCTGCCTATTCGTTAGAAAACAGCAGTTACATATCTGCATATTATTTGATTTCGCCTGGCTCACATCGTTGTACGGGTCGGATGTCTTGAGTTATATAGTCTAGGTTCTAGGTTCCCAAACTGATTTTGTCTACTGAGTCGAGAGCTCATGCAGTCGTTGTCTAAGATGCCTCCTAGCTAAATGAAATTACAAATCACCCCCCAAGCCTCTACACAACGCCCCCATTTTTTTTCTGGGTCTCTTACCGCCCCCCTTTAGGCCTGCAGCGCCCACAGGGGGGCGTTATCGCCCACTTTGGGAATGGGTGGTCTAGGTTATAAAACTTGCGTTCATTGATTAATGCAGACAAAATCGTAACTCAGTGACTTGAGTTATATTTTTAAATTCGTGATATAAAAAGCTTCCTATTGTTATTTGACCCCACACAGTGACAACGAAGAAAATTGTTTTTTAACACTATGTTAACCCATGAAGTTAAAACAAACTTTTAAAGTTCACCACTGTTTTTGGATCACCTTTTAATGTAACTCTGTCAAATAATCTCTGAGAAAGACAATTCAATTGAGAGATCGTACCACACACCGATCGTATTCCACAACGATACTCAAGTGTGAATCTCCACTTGAGATTAGCACATATAACAACATCGCTTTCTAACTGTGTTCAAAGAAATTCACACTAGAATATAGTTCTGAAATATGGACCTAAGTATTCTCCGCTTTTCCCATTTTGGAACGGGACATTAAAGGGTATTGTTCGGTAACGAACAGAAAATATACAGAGCGAAAGTGAGTGGTAAAAGAAGCCAAGGAAGACCAAGGCTGACTTATGAAGATCAAATAGCCAGAGTGTTAGCAGACGGAAATGTCAAAACCACTCGCATACCTAGGCGAAAATGTGTGAGGAGAATGATGAGATTTGAGGAAGCGAAAGAGGTGTGTAAGGACCGCGACTCCTGGCGCTCCGTCCTCTCTGACTACCCCGTTGGGGATACAGCGTGAAGTTATGTTATGTTATGTTATGTTCGGTAACGATGCCTAGGTATGCCCAAAATCGAATGAAATTAAGATAAACGGAGTGGAAATGTGATCTCGATATATATGCTGTATCACACTCGCACATGAAATAAGCAATGAAGAGATACGAAGTACGACAAGGATGGATGACAGTGTTATTATTTAAAATGATGAAAGTTATTATAAAAATGATGAAAGGAATACTTAAATGGTTTTGGCATGTAGAAAGAATGAATGAAGAATGTCTGACGAATAAAATCTACAGAGCAAAAGTGAGTGATAGTAGAAATCAGGGAGGGCCAGGTTTTTTTGATGAACCTGAAATAGCCAGAATGGCTGATGACAATGTCAAAAGTACTAACACACCTACAACGATGAAGTGCAAGAAGTATGTAAGAATTTTAATGTAACTTGTGACGTTAGCGTTTGCACGCCAAAGTTTGACAGAATGATAACTGGATGTAACTATTTCAGCAAATAGAAAATTACTTAAAAGAAAGAAGGTAAGGATTGTGATTCTTGGCGGTCCGTCGTCTCTGTTTATCTTATCCGGTGTACACTGTGCAAAGACCTATGTATGTATGTATCAATCATAGATTGCTATGTATTTACTCATGAAAGTAAGTTATAAAAATGTTGGCTTTCTATTCAAAAAAGCTAAATCTCACTCTTTTCCAATACATTGGATATTTTCAGTGTAAATAAAGAGAGCAATAAATAGTATTTATCCGTAAATATCAATGTCTTAAAAATAGAATGGAATAAAAAAGTGTTTGGAACTGGCTCACGACTTTTCTGAATCTAAAATAAACATTTTTACAATATTCATCGTTTCTTTGATCACTATTCAAAAACTACAGCAGTTGGTCAGTTAGACCTTGACCGATTTTTACAGCCTGAGCGGAAACATAACCTGACGCATTCAATATTTTTACCCGATTACGACGATGCGAAAAGGAGGGTTGTGCAGCGTATGTGCATCTTATTTTCTCAAAGAGTGGAAATCCTTTAACCTATTTCACCGTATGAAGTATCATTGGAAAGCGTGTGAGAAGAATGATGAGATTTGAAGAGGCGAAAGAAGTATGTAAGGACCGCGACACTAGGCACTCCGTCCTCTGATTCTCCGTTAGGGATACAGCGTAAGAAATTGTATGTACGTGTGTACGTAGGTGTCAAGGGATTTGTTCCGGTTACACGCGACATATAAGCTGAGTTGTTTTCAAAAATTCAATATGGTGTCTATGGTACAACATTATGTCAGGGACTTCATCGATCCCATCCTGATGGGTGTGAAATTCGAGAGCTTGTTTAATGCCATTTAAAAAATAAATAATATGGGGCAAACATGTAATATATAGCAATATTTTTCACATTAAAGAGAGTCTTGAACTCATAATGAGAGTTTCTCTTGCATATAGACTCCGACTCCTGGGACTAATTCGAAAAATTACAGCTATTTTTTTATTTGCACGTTCTTATTAAATATATACATTTTATAACTTTTTGGAACCATCACTTATAGTATATGTAGGTTGAATTTAGGAGAAGAGTAAACTCATGGACTCCTAATCTAAATTTTTGTGTTATCTGATTTCTATACTAATTAATATAAATGCCAATGTGTCCGAGTTCGGTTTTCACGTCTAACCTTTTGCTCCGATTTTGATTAAATTTTATATTAAGTCGTATTGAGGAAAGTAGCCTACTCTACTTTAAAATTCCACGCGAACGAATTCGCGGGCAACAATTAGTGTATAATAACATGAATGTCTTCTTACGTAATAAATATTGTAGAGTGGTTTTCCTAAATTATTTCTTCAAAAATTATACTTGATGTTGCGACAGTCGTTTAGGCATAAAGTAAGTTTCGAATGCTCTTTAACACGACACGAACTTTTTAACACGCAGTTGGCTGTGAGAATAACGTTTTGTTATGACGACTGTTTGGAACGTTTGCGTTCAAAATATTTTCGCGATCCATCCACGCCGAGTAAGGCTGGATACAAACCACGCGGGTAGATTGCCTAAGAATTTCATCTTTTTCCTGCTTTAACGATTAACGAGTAATAAATCTTAAACCTTTGCGGACAAAATAAGCAATGAAGAGATACGCAGTATGACAGAGTTGCACGACAGTGTTATTGTAAAAATGAAGAAAGGAATGCTTGAATGGTTCGGGCACATAGAAAGAATGAGTGATGAAAGACTGATGAAGAAAATCTATAGAGCAAAAGTGAGTGGTAAAAGAAGCCAAGGAAGACCAAGGCTGACTTATGAAGATCATATAGCCATAGTGCTAGCCGACGGAAATGTCAAAAGCACTCGCATACCTAGGCGAAAGCGTGTGAGGAGAATGATGAGATTTGAAGAAGCGAAAGAAGCATGTAAGGACCGCGACGCTTGGCGCTCCATCCTCTCTGACTTCTCCGTTCGGGATACAGTGTGAAGACATGTATGTATGTATAATCTTAAAAAGGTCACCAGTTTGAATTCTTAATAAATTTCTAGGCCCAAGGTCTCGAGTTTGATTCGGGTGTATGTTAATGGGACCGCGAGTGGTTCACGTGAGGTTGGGTAACAAATTATTGATAATATATTGACTTCCTTTTGATAACGAGTGGACACCGAGCGGCAAGGTGGTGTTAGTTAGCTGCCAGGGTGGTAATTGATTGTTGACCTTAGCCTCACTATCCGTTTTACATTTTAAGGAGTGCTCTCTCTGTCTTCGAGAGATATTACCTTGTCAGCTAAACTAAGCGTTACGTGTAATATTCTTATATCATTAAGTGGCGTAAGATCTCATCTAAATGCCTCCACTTTGTGACGAATAAAGTTGTGCAGGCAGACGTTCCGCTCAAAACACCCACGGCCATATATAGTCGACATACCCGACACAGCCTACTACATATTTTTTCTCAGCTGGTATTACTTTCGCTATAGAAATTGAGAAAACTTGAATTTGAAACGGTTCTGTGTCGCCCTAGATAAAAAACATAAAATGATAGCTTTTGGGCTCCTTATACTTTGAAATGTAGAACTGGGTTCCTTTAATGATCACTTTGGATGGAGGGATCCATCCATATGTCTGTAACAGACAAATCTCTTTGTCATAGTGATGTATCATGTATCTCATAGTAAGTAACATTTCAAAATATTCATTGAAGAAGTAAAGAATGATAAATTGGGTACTTGAACTGAACTCTCCCTTGTCTCCGGAGCTATCTTGAATCGATATATTGGTGAAATCTTTGTACCCCATTTCAAGCGTATTGCGCACACGGTGGAGTGTGCGATTTGGCATAGTTAAAGTTGTATGGAGAAAGAGTGCACAAAGCGAAAATTTATATATGTATGTATATGTATTATAAATGCATTAAATAAAATAAAACATTTTTCTTTGTTTGCGTACATACTTTCAATGTGAAAAGCAATAGTTTGTGGTCAAACAGTCGCATAAAGTAGAGATTGTCGCCAAAGAATTTTAAAATGTTACTAACAAATAATAATAATTATTAAGAAACTGACTGAATAAGTTAGATTTATTAATCACAATATATTCACAGCTCCAAACTTATTCAGTGAATTGTTTCGAGTATGTGGAACGTATGTCAAGAGAATAAAAGCCTTTGTATTTATGGTTGAATTTCGACCACTCTTAGAGATTTATAGAAATCAAGTTTACTTTACAGTTTTATAAATATTGTACGGAACATTGTGCGAGATAAATTGACTAATTGTTATTTATACGTCAGCGTGGCAATAACATGAACATAAAGCTCGTGTATAAAATTTAACCTAGCGATATTTATTCACTGCATCGCGTGTTTTTAACCGACTTCAAATAAGGACGAGAATCAATGTTCGTCCGTTTTTTATGTATGTCCACCGATAATTTCGTGTTTGTGGACAGATTTGCAACATTCTTTTTTGTGTGAAAGCGTATACTTCCAAGGTGGTCCCATTTAAATTTCACTAATATTGGAGCTTGGACTTTGAAGATACACCAAATAACGCTAACTGCTTAGCTATATTTAGATGATTCTCTTGTAGACCTACCCTAGATATTTATTTAGGCCATAATCACTCAAAAGGGAGAAATAAAAAGAATTTAAAAAAAATAAACCTTCAAAACCAAAACACTGAAAAGCACAAAATAAGTATCCTTTATTAATCAAAACTCAAGTTTAAAAATAACTTCATAAACACGATACAAATACCTATATAATGAAATTTGACAGTTATTGAAGTCGGTGCAAAATCAATGTGCAACAACAGAAAGTCTATTAGTTTGATAGGTTTGGCACCGACTTCAGTAACTGTCAAATTTAATTACATAGGTATTTGTATCATATTTATAGTTTCATTATTTTTGTACTTGAGGTTTGATTAGTAAATGATAGTTGTTTTGTACTTTTTAGTCGCTTTTTTTTTGTTACATTGTTCTTAACTTACCATGTATAATACGTAAGGTCAGTCTTCCATTAGAAGATAGTTTCTTCAACGAGTCCCATAGGAAATTCGTTCCTGTCTCTACAAAATTTATCTCAAGAGAACCGGCAATAAAATTTATCCGAAAAGTGGGAGACATCAAACAAAGTGGTTTACTAAGTTCCACCGCTTACTTTCATACAATTCTTTGACTACTTCGAGCTTTAAACAAAACAATGCTCAGCAATGTTGCCGCATTAGACCGCAATAGCGCAATGGCTTTGAACCTTTAACGAAACGAGGCTTCTCTACGTTTCCTTGTAGGTTTTGATTTGTTGTATAGACTTCCTTGCATATTCTTAACGACTCCATATCGTCGTATCGTATATTTGGTGCAGTCCAGTGATTCGTTGACCATAAGACATCAACTTTAACTCAATTTTTCTAAGTGACTACAAAACGTATGAAAGTGATATTTGGTAACCTGATTCTTCATTTCATTGACTTTATTTTGACAGATGCGATGCACGATTGGTTAACTTTTGTAACACAAAAAAAATATCAAAGAAACCTCTTATAAAACAGAAATTTACATATTTAGGAGTAACGGAACAGATTTTCGATTCTAAATTTTCTGTATAGTTTTAATCTAAAGATATTCTTTAAAATGACAGATAGATATAGTAGTTAACTACTAACATAGGCCAGAAGGTCAATTTTGGATTAAATTATTGTTTATAAATGTGTCACCTTAACGAGTGGACACGGTATGGTCAATAACTTGATGAGTCTGTTACCAAACCTAAAGGGATTCATATAGAATCGATAAGTAAATGTATATCTATGAACATCCATATAAGAAATTCCAAGGACTCAATTAGACAGATTTTCCAATTCTTTCACTAGATCGCTTGTATAGACTTAGCGCGTATATGTCATATACACTATGCTATAAAAACAAAATTTAAGAAATCTAAACAAAATGTATGCCTCTCCCGTTTTTACCAAAAAAAAATTAAAGTAAACTAATTGCTTACAAGTAAATCCAGTTTGTATAGAGGGGCGCGGCATAGGGTTGACAGCGTACTGGGCTATATTTTACGTACTTACACTTACTCTATTTATTTAATACAGGCTTGCCAACAGGTTTAAAACCAGGAAAATCAATGGTTACATATAATTACAGCTTAATATATTGAAAAGCCAATAGTATCCAGCATGCGTTTGTAGTTTGTAAATGGTCAAATTCAATATGAAATACATATATTTAACATTAGCTGTTGATTAAAAATTCGTAGAATTCGCGTGGAAGTAAAAAAATTTGCCTGTCCTTTCTCAGCGCTTAATCTATGTCTATTCTCAGTCCATCGGTTTAGCCGTGAAAAAGTAACTAAGTAAGACGGACACAGAGGTACTTTTGCATTTATACATATATGTATATAAAATAAAATTGAAGTCTGCCTGTGATTTGAAATAAAGATTTTTTTCTCAAGCTTATTGACCGTAACCGAAACCCAAACACGCTTTTTTTTTAATTTTTGTCTGTCCGTCTATTTGTTTGTCCTGACTAATATCCGGAACGGCTGAATCGATTTTGACGGGACTTTAAAGGATTTTTAAAGTTCCGTAAAGGATTTTTCAAAGAGTAATCTACTCTACTTTTTGTACCGGAAAAATGCCAAAAACCGCGGGTGAAACCGCGAAGCACATCTAGTTTATAATATTACATCCTTTACCCATAACATGACCGGAGGTCGATGATACTGCAAATTACACCATATAAATGTGATTACATTTTTTAAAACTTCCATCTATACTTAATATTCTTTCTTATCTATACTAATATTACATAGACGTAAACTTTGTTTGTTTGTATGTAATGGATGAACTTAAAACTACTCAACCGATTTCTAAAATTCTTTCACCTGTAGAAATAAACATTATCAGCGAGTAACATGCGCTGTATTTTCTTTTCAAAATATCTACCCGTGCGAAGCCGGGGCGGGTCGCTAGAGGAATGTAGTTTTATATCTTACAACATTTACTAACGGGTCTTTGTCGCGTTTATACTTTAAGGCTAATTACCTAATTTATCTCGACGTTTCGACCGGATTGCACCCATCGTGGTCACGGGCAGACTGATGAGGATGAATGACGTATTCGTTGCGTGCGGTTTTTTGCAACTACCCACACTCATTCAATGGATTTCTTAATTTTTGTAGTTTTGTAAAACAATTAACACGAATTTTATATAATTGAGAATATATTTTTAATAAGCAATTTTTGTAATTTCACAGCCGTATTCCATTTCATATAAAAGTTTCATACTAAGTTCAACCTCTCATTTTCCACCCTTAAAACGTAAATTTCCAAAAATCCTTCTTTAGCGGACACCTTCATTACACAAACTATCATCAGACCAAATTTCAGGATCATAGCTTTAGTAGATTTTGAAATTTCGTTCAGTTTATAGTATACGCTTTCATAATATAGATTCGGTTATCGCGATTTTATATTTGACGTCTGATTATCCGGAATCCAAAGCGATTAAGAATCAATTTAAACGACACTGGCCGAAATCGTTGCGAAACTCTAAATAAATTCGTGTCTGTCACGCATTATAACTTATAAGTAAAATTAAATAATAATCGTACAATTTGGTACAAATGAAAACTAACCTTAAGTTGTACGCGATAATGCACATTTTTGTTCCAATAACTAATATACAAACGTCGCAGTGTGTTACTGCGTTGTATGCGCGCGGATCCACAAATGTTTTGTGTAAATGGCATTATTTAAATTTAAGAAATAATGAAGAATGAATACTTAAGATGGGTACAAAGTTTTCTCTTCACGTATGAATGTATAGATTATTGTAGGTGCAATACGATACACCACTCAGTAATATTTGCAGCCCTAATTTTCGATTAATTTGTTACACGTCATATATACAAATAGTTGACAACCCTAGTGTGACATTATGGTGGCGAGCTTATTCCCGGCAGGGATAAGTAGATGCTGCAACGACCCGGCCAGAATGCTTAATGTGAGGTTAATGTAATGTAAACATACCATATTTGTCCTCGGCTCTAAGCTCATCCAGAAATTTGCAAGCGTTTCCAACTAATAAATTCTATTCCAGCGTTCTGTAATTGTTATAATATGTTATATTCCTACGATTATGGTATTGTAGATGGTTATCCTGGAGAGTTTTACTATTATATATTACAATTAAATTTATATAAATAAAAATATATGTGTGTACTCATGTACATCAGTAAGATGTTATACTTCTTTGACGTGAATAAAAATAAAAAGCAAAACTGGCTACTTATAAAAAAAATTAAAACTGGTCACTTAAAAAGAAAATAAACTCTTCATTGCTTACTTCATGTCGTGTTAGATCGACGTAACACGCGCAACTTCCTTTGCCAACTTCATTCTGTGTTAAATCGATGATGTAACTTCCGCTACATGCTGAAATTACACTTTGGTCCGTTTGTCCAAACGCGTCATATGAAGTATAATTTCAAAAATCAATTGAGAATCGACCGATTTGGCTGATTTTTTATTGTTGTATTCATAATTGTCATGTTTGTATTAAAGAAACCTTAAGGAAAATCCACCGGAACCGGAAAAGTTGTTTTGGATGGTATTTTTGTATGAAAATCTCAAAATTGGCGTGGTGCAAATATTCAACATCTCACCCGAGGGCGGCCGGAGCGAGTCGCTAGTTCTTAATGTTTTAGATTGGCAGCCAACAGCCAAACCCTAACACGCTTTGCTTGGCTATTTTTATACTGAAAATAGCTCAAAGTACTTTCTAAGTCTTTCCAGTGATATGTCGACTATAATCCATTTCGAGTTGAATTGATCGAGTGATATTCGAGTATATATGACACACAGACTAACATTAATATCTTATCCTATAATAATATTTGTATATTTGTAATCGCGTTCTCAAAAATGGCTCTAACGATTTCAATAAAATTTACATCGTAGGAGCTTACGGGGGCCAAAAATAGATCTAGTTAGGTCTCGATTCTGGGAAAATTCGATTTCACCCTGTTTTCTCATACGATAGTACTTGCCCGCGAAATATAATTGGTAATTTCGCAGCAAAGTTTACCTTATCAATAGCACAGTGGCTAGAGTGTAGATCTACCACGCCGAAGTGTTCGGGTTCGAATACTACAATGTGTTTGAACTTTTTTTTTATAAAATCAGTTACAAAAGAATGTTGTTACCAACAGCCAACCACATCACATTGTCGTAGACTTCTTTTTTGTCGGACTGCCCAGAAGGAGGAAAGAGAGTTTTTATATATGGCAGTTCCTTTGGCAGGAACTGTCATACATAAAAACTCTGTTCTATCTCATCCATCAAGTTGTTTAGGCTGACGTCACAGCCTATGCAACTTGATGGTTTTAAATAAATGAGATAGCGTTAGATTTGTCATAATCGCTGCCGTAAAGTATACAATTTGTACCCGATTGTTCAGGAAGGAGGGTAATGTTTTGATAAAAATATTAATTTTGTAAATTAAAATATCTAACAATGCAATCCGATAATTTCCCATCTGTTTATCTTATTCTCAATATTCAGGATTTTTCAATATTTTCTATTATCTTTTAGGGATAAGAAGGGGATAGCAATTAAAACCTATGCTTTTGGTAACTAATGGGTTTGGGTGTACTGGAAGACGCCTCCTATAGTTGTCGTCTGGTTCTCATAGCACACGACAAACTAGGGCAGATGGAGACCAGATCGATGATCGGTGCGTTTTGTCTGGTGCATTTATTATTAATAGAGGTCGCCCTAAGGTCGAAATTGGACCGTAAATATAAATTAATATTATAAATTAATATAAAAGCTCTTTGGCGACAATCTACTCTGTACGACTGTTTGATCCAAGAAGCTTACATTACAAACTATTATGAGTATTGACAGTCTTTATGACATTGGCAGTATGAACGTAAACAATGAACGATTGATTTAATTTAATGTACTTATTTGTAACACATACATAATTCGTTTTCTCCAGTCCTCCATATAAACTTTAAATGTACCAAATTTCACACTTCTCCGTCCGCGCAATTTTTTTCTTATTAATCTTATTAGGTTTTCGTATTTCTTTTTAATTCACGGACCTCTAATAATGATAATTCGTAACACTGCAGTATATCATTCACGGACATTCAGCGTGAGCATCGTCATGGACCGTCGTTATCACCGCTTGGTCCTGATAACGGCTGACCACGTGCATGTCGTAACACAACGCTCGCACAATGAGTTGAACACAGCATGAACTATTCAAATCAACTTTAACGAATTCACGACGCGCCAGTCTTTGTTGTTTTTGAGGTCAAATCGACCAATGTAGCTGCTTTTGTTGTTACTTTGTAATGTAACAATTATAGATATTGTTGGAATAAATATTAAAATATTAAATAATAAAGCTCTTGTTGACATAAAAAATTTAGCAGGTATATTTTTGAAAGTAATCATTGAACGACCACACACAGTGTGCCAATGTCTTTGAAGTTTCCACTAACTGAGCCCTGCGGTTTTACCCACGTAAAGTTTCATATTTCTCAGGATAAAATGTAGATCACTCTCCAAAAAATACTCTCTCTATCTGTCGTCGAAAGTCCCGTTAAAATCAGTTCAGTCGTTAAGGGCAAACAAACCAACAAAAATTACAAAAACGCGTGTTTCGTTCTTAGTAACGTATATAAACTGAAGAAAATGTCATTGTTTCAAGATCACAGAGATTCGCGGTCCTTATATACTTCTTTCGCCTCCTCAAATTTCATCATTCTCCCGACACTTTTCTTCGTCCGTCGTTCTTCACTGATTCTTTATGTATACTATTTATGTACGTATGTCATACTTTACTTGGATATTATTATTATGAGTGAATAAATCATTATAATTCACGCTTATAAAGGAATAAACGTGTAATTAGAATTCAATTCCCACTAGACTATTTCGACACTCATCCAATTGTAAAAGCAATTGCGAATTGCGTAGATAGTAGAATTAACGAGTAGATTAGGTAGTAATTGGATTATCAACATTGTAAGACTTCTGTCGCAAAAAGTTATTCCTTCAATATGTATAATTATTATATCTTTAATAACGTGAAAGGCTAAATATGACATCCTAGTAATAAAAGTTACGAAGTAAAACCTACTACATATTACACTTTTCCTGTCCTGAGGCTTTCCGTTTCTAAATCATTATAAATATGTATAATATTGTCTATCCTTTTCGGTTATTAAGTTAAAAATAATAAAAAATATTTTTTATCGAACTAACCAATCAACGAAAAATAGTTGATCAACTCAAGTACTTCATAACAAAAACTTACAAATAAAATAAAATTACTGTAATTTATTGAATTCATTGCCGAACTCGGAGGCTATAAGCAAGGGAAAATATGATAGGCTCCCTTCGTAGGCTTCCTAATTCGGCAATGAATTCTAGAAAGTACAGTAATTTTTTTCCACAGACCCGAAACAGCTCACAGCTCACAAATCATACGAAATTCTCAACTTTACACTCAATCTGTAAATAATTATTTGTTGGCAATTAAAACATTAAAACTCTTTGGCAACTATCTCTACTGTGTACGACAGTTTGACCACAAAATAATATATAACAATAATAATAACTTTATTGCGCAAAACAGAACTAAAATAAATCAGAAAGAAAAACATAAATTAAAGAAAAAAAAATGAAGTAAATAAATATTATGTGTTTGACTTTGACAGTATATCATGTGTTTGACATTGGAAGTATGAACTTAAACAATCTCTCCTTGTCCTCACCTTATCCCGTTACGCGGTCGGCCTTCCTGATCTTGAGGCCGTAAGATGCCATCTATTTCGCTGTTTATTGTCGATTGATAGGCCACATTCCTTCATGTCCTTCTGGACTTTCGTCATCCACGTCGTCTGTAGCCTTCCCCTTCTTCTCTTTTGAAGCCATGGAAAGCCAATTTTTAACAATATGGTAATTGGGTCTTCTCAGCACATGCCTATACCACCTCAGTCTAGCCTTGGTTAGTTTTTCGGTAATTAGTGCAACTTTAAAACTCCCCCTTATATATTTCGCTTTCTATACTACTTCTCCATATGAACTTTAACTATGCCAAAGCTCAGACTCCCCCGTGCGCGCAAAAGGGGTACAAAGTCTTTTCTTCAGGTATTAATATATAACAAATGTTTTCTTCAAATAAATAATTGAAGATAAAAAAAAATCAGTTACGTTTAGGTGACGTTATAACATCGACGACGGTCCACCTCTAATGTATATACATAATCCTTCCTGGGAGTACTTTGAGTATCAGTAACAAACGCTGTAACGATTAAACGTACCTATAACGATATGGAAAGCGATCGTTGGTATTATTAATGCAAATCACGACCGGCGATTGAAAAGGAAAGTGCTTATCGCAATTCGGGTTATGTTATTACAAAGGCACTTGCCGTTTTAATTCTGCCGGATGAATATTGATTTTGACCTCTATTTCTAACGTTTTTGGAGTTCCGTAGATAAAAAAACCCTTAAATGAACTGCTTAAGTCCATATGTGCAATAGTCTATTGTAAACCTAGTTATAAGATATTTTTGATCGTTGAAATTATGAATTCTGAAAGAAAACCTTCATTGAGAAGAACCGGCAAGAAACTGGTATAATTTTCCCAACATCATTTTAAGAAATCATTATTCAATAAGTCAATAAACACATATATAGCAAAGATTGTTATCAGTCTTTACTTCTATAGCCTTTGATGAAGTCGTACATTGTATGGTATGAATTTTCAATCAGTGTACTTTTAAATACTAATTGGCCGGGCTGATCTTAAGAGTATATGCCCTTTCCGGTTGATCAGTATGAAATATATTAATAAATCGACTACAGCGCTGTCTATCGAATCCTTTTGGTTATGCAGGAGAAATCTGCACACAGAACCCAACCCGCCGGAGTAGAGACTGGGCTATATGAGGCCTTTAGCCACCAAAACTCCTGCGCACAGTCAAGGGGCTCCGGTATCTCCTACGGAACGCACCGGAGCCCCTGTCGCTCTGTTGCGATTTGCGAAACACTTGTCGGGGGGCGACGGGCAGTAACAAAGCCCGTGTGCATTCCTTACAGTCGACGACAACTCGAACCGAACCACACACGCTGTCGTCCTCTTTGGAGTCGCATAGTTGGATGACAAAAAACCCCATTCTGATCGGCCGCGATTCTGAAGGCTCCATTAGTCGCCTTATTCTCTGCCCTGGACTACAGGGCTGGACAATCAGACCATAGCTGTGAACAATCGTTTCGACAAAAGAAATATGTATATTGTAAGAATCTGACGTCGTTTCGTCAAGTCGATTAGAATTTACGTTAGTAATGATATAGCACTAACGATTATAATTATATACATATGTATATATGTATAGTGTATATGAAGGTATAAATATCTCCCGTTAATTGAGTAACTTCGCACTGATTTTGGGTAGATTTTTCGACTTCTATTTTTATATTTTTTTGGAAATAAATAGTTTATCGTGACCTTGAGTTTCCACACCATAATATCGCCTTTCTTTTTTAAACAGATCTGTATTTTAAATAAAATATCTAAGTAACGAAATAATGTGTTATTGCTAAAAAAGTTAAAAGCCTATTAAACTCTTACCGACGTACTATATAACTGATCTGGAATAACTTAACAATAACTTTACAAATTAATAGGTAAAGGTTTCCGTCACTTTGCAAACCTATTTACGAACCGTTTCCAAACAAAAGTTTTTATTAAAAAAAGAACTTTTCGAAACCAACTTCAGTGAATCCTTTCAAATGATACTTTTCAGGCAATCTAATTTTAATTTTAGAAAAAATTTAACATTTTTTCCATGACTACAGAATCCTTATGCATGGTGCAACTCGGACTTGCAAAATCGCTTTTTGCTTGAAAGGACGGGTAAAGTAGATCGTCAGTGGAAAAACAGTAGTGTTAATGCGTTACATTTGTAAAAATATACATTACTTTACACCAATACCCATTCAGGAACGGGTGGTAAGATCTGGTGTGAGGTGAGGTACGTCCGGATCACTTGTACCACCTTACTCGCTAATACTGCCGCCGAACTACATTGCTTGCACTGTTATATTCCAGTATGAAGGGTTAAAGGTTAGGTCAGCTGGTGACCCATCTGGCACAAGAGGCATAACATTTTAGTCCTCATGGTTGCCGACATATTTACAATCTGGTTTCTAAGCTTTGATATTGTAAGTGTCCATGGATGGTCTTCAGTCCGTACACGTATCTTCAGCTGAACTGCTTGTTTCATTTGTCTTCTCCATGGTATAAAACAATTCTCTGATGTTGCTTGATACTTAATACACGAAAATCATGTGTTGATGTTACTTTTAACAATAAGTATTTTGGCTTAAAATGATGGCCAAGCCGAGCCAAATCGTTGTGTTGGAAGGCTGTCAACTTTTTTTACGTGAGGGAATGCTTTATGCATCCAATACGCATCCCTGTCCCGTCTCAGAGAGTATATGGGTTTCCTCTTTGATTAAATATACCCACTAAAATCTCACGGTGTTCCTCGGGATACCAATTGCCGGGGCTATGGCGCTTTCACACTTCCGCGGCTCCAGCGGCAATATCCAGCACTTTGGATGCTCTAACGGGCCTAAACCGTTTCTGAACGTGACGGTATCGTAGGTCGTCGCTTATATGAGTTCAATATAACAGGCTATTTCTTCGGCCGATTTTTACAACCCGCTTAACGTATATGATTTAACAATATTTTATCAAATTTTTTGACAGATGGATTTTCATTTCTTCATTTTCAGTTATCCTACTCTAAAAAAAAGAAGCTGTTAGATTTAAAATTAAAATTCTAACCAACCTAATTGTAAAGCAACAAGTTAAATCTACGATTATATCTCGTGAACGACCTACTTAGAATAAGAAGAACAATCGGGTGTCAACTTGATGATGAAGAATAAATTGCTTGTCTTAGAAAGACTCCACAAGTTGGCTCCGCTTAGGACCTGTTACAGACGCAAACACTGATATTATTTAGTTATAATTTGATTCCATTTCCTACAAAATCCCCAGAGACCTTTTTTTGACAGTGAATAAAGATGAGGGTAAATTGAGGTAAATGTATATTAAATTAATAATTTCATATTAAAATAACGATGATAAAGTTCTCTGCATAAAAAACACGAAGTTCTTTGTTCACTGGCGTCGTTCCTCTAGGGCTTTTGGTGTAATACGCTTCCATTTTTTGTCATTTCTCCTCTCTATTATTGGCTATTTAATTGAAAACCGCCGTTGAATTAATTCTATATTTATTTCTGGCGTGTACCTTGAGACCTTACGTAAAATAAGGAAATAAAGAGCTTATTGAAGTTTCAGTTTCGAGCTTAATTAGGCACTAGAATTACCAAAAATTCGACGCAGTTATTTGCCTTCTTGACCAATAATTATAATCCAACTAAACCTCCAAATGCATACTTGTTACAGGGGTTGATCAATTGTTTTGTTTAGTGGTCGATTTGTTTGTATTTTTATATTTATTTATTTATTATCTTAATAACTAAATATAATTATTATAATTTACATATTTAATGCTGTGCTAAGTAAGCAACCTTCTTTTATGAATAGGAATTAATATTAAATCGAAAAAAACTGCTTCTTGTACAATTTAAATTCTCCTGGATAACCACTAAAGAATAAAAAAGAATAGATGGCCAAATCATATTTTAATTATGATAATTTGTCATTTAGTGATAACTAGTGGCATTTTCCGACTTCGCTCGGGTTGACATACATATTCAATAGATTACGTCCATCTAGAATGATATACCTTTCAATTTCTAATGGTGAAAGAGTTATTCAAATAACAAAAAAGTAGTTCCGGCGATTACCCTCCACATATAAACAAACTTACAAAATCCATTGTATCTTTATATTATTAGTATAATATATTACTTTCATTTTACGAATGAAGGTCAATCACTGTTAGGGTTGCCACCCGTACTTTATTATAAAGTATTGTACGTTATTTCGGGTAATTGTACTCTATACTTTATGAGAACAATAAAGTATGCGAAAATACTTTATTTCGCAGAATTTGATTTATCTGGGATTAATTTTACATATAACATACAAAAAAGGTGTCGTAAGTATTTTTGCGTAAAACGGAACGACAGATTTACTGACGTCGATGACGTTATCGATCGTTACAGAATAGATTCGATAATTGACGAATATACACTGTCGCGGCCACCACTTGAACGTTGGTTTTTGAATGACTTTAGGTTATTATTCTAAGTTTTTGCACGCAACCTATCCTCAAATGTCAACATTGTCAATGTCATTGTTAATACTGCTCGTTTGTTTTTATAAGGCGGATTGAATGCAATGAAAATATGATTAATTGGTTTTATAGTTTTAAGTTATAGGAAATCAAGGATGGGACAACCTTAATAAACGAGTGGCGAAATGAAAGAAACAAAGTGTCTCCGAATCTGATAAGAAACTTATCTGCTTCAACTTAAATATAGACTGTAAAGATGCTGTGCAGCAATTTGGCAGTGATAATTTAAAGTTGCTAAAAGTAATGAAAAATATGTTTTAAGCAAAATAATAAAGTAAAATAAATTGTACTTTATTTACACATTACACAATGCACTTTTTTTTCTACCTTTAATATACAATGTACTTTATCTGCACAAAAAAAAGGTGGCAACCCTAATCACTGTGTCCACAGAAATCAGGAAATGGTAGGAGCAACTACAAAGCTTAAGAACTACCAACTAGATGGTATCCAGTTCTGATTTTTCAAACCGTTAATAAAACTTCGAACTATTTTAATGATTGCCGCCAATTAACTATAGTGGTTTGCGATTGAAAGTACATTTAGGCTGCAGGTGGCGTAAAGTTTAACGCAATTTATCAATCAACTAAACTATTGAACAATACCCGAGCTGTTCGTACCGTACATTAGTTGATTACGAGCGAAGGTCGCCTCGACTGACGAATCACGTTCACACCAGCACTGTAATCTCACATATTATCATTAAAACTGCGATAAAAACACAAGGAAGTTGCAATGTTGTCTAACTTGCGAGGCTTTGACGTTTTTATGGGTCTTGTAACACTATGGCGCTTGTTTTTTTTATTCGATAACCTTTGGTAGAATTCTTGTTTTTATGTAGTGTAGCAAGGCTATGTAGTAAGATTCACTTTATCTCTCATACAATAACATTTATTTCATAATCATTACATCATACACATAACACTGTCATATTCCTCTTAAATACTTGCTCTCGTCGTTTCCGTTATATTCCTTTTTTTAGGATTCATAGGAGAATAATCATAGGAGAGTTAAATACGGGACAAATGGGTACTCAAACTTGATTATTTTCCCTCTCTTATCTCAGAGAATACAAGATCTAGTTTTAAATATTTTTTTAATTAAAAGGAATGTGGTCGCACTTCATATTTCATAACGATATTAAGGTGTGCATTCGTCGTGCTTGAAAATAGCTGAAAAGAAATGCCGCTATTTATCGCATGTAGTGGCATCCCTTTCTAACTGTACTATATCAGAAATTAAGGCGACGCATTGGAAATATAGTTTATTTTAATGGCGGCTTTTTTTCTTAAAATTTTATTATTCTCCCTTTTGAGTGGCCTAAATAAGTATCTAGGGTAGGTGTAACTTCTCTTCTAATTCTGGAGCGCAATGACATACTAGAGAATCATCAATACAAATAAAAAGCTTATAATCAGTTCACGTTATTTGGTGTATCTTCGAAGTCCAAGCTCCAACACCAATGAAATTTAAATTGGACCAATCTGGAAGTATATCCTTTCAAATAAAAAAAGAATTTTCCAAATCGGTTTGTAAGTGACGGAGTTCTGAGGTAATAAATTTAAAAAAAAAACACATAATTAAACTTAGAACCTCTTCCTTTTTTGAAGTCCGTTAAAAGTAGTTCAGTTCATTTTATACTATTATATTTTATTATTTATTAATTTTTTTAATATTTTTTTATTATTTTTTTACTATTTTTTTACTATATTTTTTTTAATATATATTTTTTTCATTTTATACCAACCTTATTTTTGTTCCTAGTTTTCAAATTTTTATATAAACAGGAAATAATTTTGAAAGCTTTTGTTTTGAATTCAGAAATGTATAATAATTTCCAATCTTCAATGTGTAGCTTTATGAAAAAAATTCATCACCCTCGCGCCCTATGGTGATAATAATAAAGTTGATTTTCGTAGTTATGGTTTGACCAAATTTTAGCGCGGAGAAACCTCAACATTTGTTTTTGCACATAATTGTAATTTGCAAGAAAATACATTAGTAATTAAAAAAGTAGTTTTAGAGATTTGAGATATATAACATCCATTTTAGAAAAATCATTTTAAAATTCAGTAGAATTTCGGAGATGCAACTCAATCTTTGTGCAAAAGAGGTATTTTACTGGATTTTTTATCGAAATTTTTTTCTACAATTATGTTTCTCCGTTTAAGGATTTCAAGATAATGAGTTAAAGTTGTATGTATCCAAATATCTAACTCTCAGTCTTCTCAAATATCGAGATCGCAGTCCCCAACTACACCGAAGTTCGTTACTAAGAAAGCGATTTTGCGTTACAAAATAAATTGTTTTCGCTGATTTAACTGATTGCTTGATTAATTTGTTCCAGGTAAAAATCTTGGTGCCGAATTCCACAGCGGGCATGATAATTGGCAAGGGCGGTAACTACATCAAACAAATAAAAGAACAGAGCGGCAGTTACGTACAAATATCTCAGAAGGCGAAGGAACTCTCGTTACAAGAGCGATGCATTACTGTGGTCGGTTAGTATACTCTTTATTTCATTTAAATTTTAAGTAGCCCCTAAGATACTTTAAATAATATTTATACTTGGGACAATATTTAGCTTTTTTCGTTTGTAACACAACTCGATCAACAAGCGTGAAGCTTTTTGCAAAGGATAATTAAAATATATGACCACTTAGAAACGGATTTCTTCAAAATGGCACCTGATAGCTGATTGTATCATCATATTCGTACCCTTCAGTCCCCTTACTATAAAGGTGACTGTTTGTGTGCCTTCCCTGTGGTATAAAACATCTCCCTTTTTATTCATATCGATTGAAGACTTTTATTACTTTATTGATAACAAAAAAGTTTTTTATTTAACGGACGAATAATCGACTGAAATTCTTAAGTATCGCTGGATATTTCACACTATTTTTATGTGGTAATCATTCTACAAATATACCTAATTTAGGTCCACATTTGTCTAATGATTACTAATACAAGAACAGCCTAAATAAAAATCTTCCAAGTATCTTGACGTCAAGTATTTTTCTTTATTGTTGTAGAATTGATTATGAATCAGTTTTGCAGTTTTCTGACTCACTGTATATCTAGTACCTACTTCTATTCCCAGATGACTCAATTCTAAAAAAATATGAATAGAATCACCATTTAGTGTTGCTATTAAATATTCTGTATTCTATTTTTTTAACCGCCATTTAATTCCTGCTATGTCTTATATATAATTAAGAAATAATATAAAAATAATACTTTTTAACTGTTTTATTTTATTTAACCTATAATTGAGTCTTACTGCGTCTAATTTAAATTTCGTAATTACAATCTCCATAACAAGTCTGGAACAAATAATATGAGTTCAGCTGCCTCGTATAGGGTTTTTTTTTTTAATTTATTTGATGCTTCCCCTGATATCAAGTCAGGGACGTTTTCTAACTTACAATTTCTTATATCTAGTTAAGCCGTTCTTCCTTATCTAATTCTTACTTATTAAACAATATTTGTTACATATTATTAATTTATATATATTTATCTATTTACCATCTTATAAATATTTAATTTTTATTTATCTTTTTTTGTCGATAACTGTATTATTATTCATTATACAGTTGCGACACAATTTCCTTAACCTACTTATTTTTCTTTATCATAACATTCAATATTTTCTCAGAAAAATTGAACAATTTGGCTCTGCTAGGTTTGTTTGCCATCAATGTAGGAAGCGTATATGGGGATACAATCGAAGACTTCTATATGAAGTGAGGCAGACACGCCCTACTCTATGTAACGAACTTGTTTTCGCGGTTCTCGAACTAATACATCGACAATATTATCACACATTAACTATATTTACGTGTTAAAAGATAGAGTAATCTAATTTTTTTTCAAATTTTAAGCGACTGTAAGAACGTGTGACGTGCGTTTCGCACGCACTGGTGTTAATTAACTCCTATTTAACGGTACAGAATTTGCTGCGTAAGGTTGATCTATCTCGGTTTATGAAGAATTCTTTGGTTACAATATTTATTAAATGTAATAATTTTTTTTTCTATTTGGAATTTGTAACTCACGCAGGTCTGCCGGAAGAAATTTCTTTTAGAAATAAGCTTTACCTTTTGCTCATCCTTTCTGTGTGTATCTTTTTTGTAATGTTTGTGTGTCCATTAATATATAAATAAATAAATGCTTCACATTGCTTGAAATTTTTAAGTCTCTACGACCAGTCATTTCAGAGATAATCGTATTTAAATGTCCATTACCCCCCCCTCTTTAATTCTGTTATACTTTGAATTGTATTGTAAATTATGAGTTAACTAAACATATCACAATGCCTTTCAGCTTTATATGTCGCGCATTACTTCCCAAAATATACAATATAACTGACGAACAGACAAATGGATGCGGACGATCTTATAAGATTTCTGTTTTTTCTTGTATTTTACGGAAAAGCCCTAAATATGACTGCAATCAGATAAAAATATGCTTATGTTCTATTTAATGTGGTTCACGCCCCAGCCGACAGAAAATACACGACATAGAATTAGTTTCTTACGTATCACATTAAATTATGCGGCTTTTCCTCCACGTTCCAAAACAGATACTAGTTATACCTCGTGATATACCTGAGTGTTTGTTATTTTTGCGGTGTAAAACGTAGTCAGAGAGGACGGAGCGCCAAGCTTCGCGGTCCTTACTTTCTTCGCCTCCTCAAAGCTCAACATTCTCCTCATTTCCGCCGCTTAACACTCCGGCTATTTGATCTTCGTAAGCCACCCTTGATGATCTTTCTTGGCTTTTGCCGCCACTCACTTTTGCTCTCTAGCCTAGATAACTCTCTGAAAAGTTCTCTGCCTGCTAATGAAAGTTCTGTCAAGATCGGTTCTGCCATTTCGGAAATGAGCCCTGATAAACGGACAGACAGACAAAAATGGAAAAGAGCGTGATTGTCTTTCGATTACGTGCAAATAAGCGTTAAGTTTAAGAAAAAGCTTTTATTTCGAAACCACAGACAGATACTTCGATTTTATTTATACATATGTTTAGATACAGGTGCTTCAGAAATCTTTCGACGAACAGACTCTCATAACAACTATATTCATGTTTCGTCATATTATATCAAAAAATAACGAAATGTTTATGTACAGGCAGTCCTCGACTTACGTCGTTTCGATTTACGTCGTTTCAAGTTACGTCGAACGATGTTTTGACACTATTCCTCAAGCATACGTCATTTGTTTCGATTTCCGGCATAGGAGAATTCACTTGTCTTGTTGAAATTTTTGAAGAAAATGATCCTAATTTTGAGAGAAGTTTCAACGTTAATAACAAAATTTGTGCAGCCTATCAGTGTTACCAAGATCTGTATGATAGCAAGAAGAAAGAAGCGAAGCAATCTAGAATTGATAGTTTCTTTAAGCCAAAAGTTTAATTTATTATTTTTCATCACATATTTTGATTACATATTAAAGTTTTATAATTATTATTAAAATTAATAACACACAAATACCAAAAATAACTAGCAATTTCATAAGTGCATATATAATTATTTTAACAACTTACTTTTGATAATAAAGTATGTATATCCTTTGTTATAAATGCAGTTTTTTTTTTAATTTCGAGTCCGTGTGGATCCTAACCCTTGAGTTTTACATGTAAACATATGAAAAAATATGTCTCGACTTACGTCGTTTCGATTTACGTCGCGTATTTCGAGAACCTAACATGCCGTAAGTACGAGGACTGTCTGTATTTTGAAATGCTACCTTGTATCATTTTTTTCACTGCAATTTTTACAAATAATAATGTTTTATCGAATACAATTACAATTAACCATAAATATAATTTGTTAAAATAACAGGTACATGGTAAGTTTAAAAAATATATAAAACTGCGAATCATGAAAACTATTATCAGATTTAATTTTTCGAATGGGTCCCGTATACAGACCAGTAAACCCATAGATGATGCTTTGAATAATTTTATATTGATAAAATAGACGTGACAAAATGTTGTGGGGATCAGTATGGTCTACTGTGATTGGTCATATAGAGATCGAACGGTGAATATCCGGAAGCGTAAAAGCAGAGAACTGTGGGCGTGGTCACGGTTTTAAGTAATCTATTACTCAACTATAGATAGTCTCAGTTCCCTTCATAAGCGTCGTCTACGGTTTACTAGTCTGTGGATTTTCAGCAAAGTGAAAGCTAAACGTTCTTCTAGGATAGACTTGGATGGAAACGTAGGATGATGAGATATAATTAAAAGACGTGCTCGTGTATTTCTCCACTGACTTACTTTTCTGACATTAAAAAATACCATGTTATTCTGAAAGTAGCAACACCTTCAAAAAAACAGTGCTGCCATTTGTTAACGATTATGATTAGAACGATTAATCGAGAATATTGATAATAGCTAACAAAAGGAAATGCGAATTAAACTCAATGTCCTGTTTGCAGGCGAGAAAGAGAACAACAAGAAGGCGTGTTTGATGATCCTCCAGAAGGTGGTGGATGACCCGCAGTCCGGCTCGTGCCCCAACGTGTCGTACGCGGACGTGGCCGGGCCCGTGGCCAACTACAACCCCACGGGCTCGCCCTACGCCGCCACCTCTGAGGTGACCGAGGTGACCCTGGACACGCTCCCAGCGGCCCGGCAACACTTGCCGCCCGCCTTGCACTGCTTACAGCGCGAGCTTGACGAGATCGACCGCCGAGCTTATTGTCTAACAGCAGCCGGTGTACGATATATTTTATTTGTTTTTGGTTTCTGAGAGGCGAACAAATCCCCACAGACACTGCCGGACTTTACGCCGACTGTGAAAGTGTCGGACTCGAACCGACTAAAAAAACTCCTCTTTGCTGTTAGCCCTAGTGGCTTTTACAGCGTCACCGGTCGCGTCGGGGCGAGCGCTAAAAACGCCCTGCCTTGACCGACCGCCTGAGGATTCCTCCAGCCGAGGGATACCTCATGTGGAGAGCGGACCTCGGCCTTAAGGCGTCAGGTGTACGATAGCGAAATCTCACGCGATATTTATAGTCAAAATGTGTAGTGATGTCAGATATTACGAAATCACTAGTGCTGTCTCTGTCAAACCATCAGAGGATTAAAAACTACTGCAATAGTGGCGCTAATTCTCATATTGTATTCCTAAAGTACTTTGAGATGAAAATGCCCAGCATTGCAATCTTTCTTTCTACTTCTTAAATGACATTTTTCTCACACACTTGCGCTAAGATAAGCAAGTTCTTTAAACATTTCCAGCAGTTAATTGTCTGTCCATTCATAATTCAGTCTTCATACTTGGTTTCTACTGCTCATTTTCCCTTTGTAGATTTTCTTCGTCAATCGTTCATCACTCATTTCTTCTGCCAGTCGCCTTACGTCATCCGGTAATACCAATTTTAAAACTTAGCGAGGCGAGGCGGCTGTCGCTGTCTACAAATTTTTATGTGCTAATCCAGCCAAGCGCATAGGTGACAAAATATAAGACCCGTTGGTTTTTATTGAACCATTTTCGAGGAAACCGATAGAGCAAACCTAGCGCGAAGAACACTTATTTAAAACCCTGGCAAACCTATATTTAAACACGAAATACCTTAAATTTTTTGCATTGAGCCATGTTCGCGGACGTTAGTGCATAGGTAGTTATGCAAAGTGTTTTATACCTTTGGGACGTCAGAAAAACTACTTGAAATTTTGAAGATAAAATATTTTTTAATGGAGACTTCTTTTTATTGTCGAAAGTCATTAAATACTGCATTGAATGATTTCTACAAAAATGTTTGCGCGGTCGGCCAAATGATTAACTTATATTTTTGTAATACTTGTAAACCACTCAAAAGGGTGAACAATAACGATCAATTCTTTCTGAATAACAATATCTTCTTGTCCTCTTATAGGCGGCTGTTACTAGGTTGATTTGTCAGTTAAACCACGGTCGACCCTCATTCTAAAACTGAATTAACATGTTCTAGCCGACATACTGTAACGACGTTCCGCCGCAGGCATTCACGCAGGTATTAACCGACCCGGACGATCATGTTACTGTGGCGAACGACGCCCTGTTAAACACTAACACTCACGACACCGCTCCGCCTCTCTCGGGCGGGCGTCCACGTCCTCCGCATTAACACTAGGGCTCTCTGTAGCCTCTGCTCGTTTGCACTACACACTCAGATAGGGCCTCACTTGAACGCGGACCTTCCGCCCGCTCTGCGCTGCACGATAGGCACTCACCATTTCAGGCCTTCAGCCGATCAATCGCCGGCCGTTTATAACCACTTTGGGAGCTGCCCTCACCCGTATAGGTTCTTGACGGCACGCAGGTGCACGATGTCCCGGCGACGACCTGAGCCGAGGTCTCGCCCTCCGCCCTGGGTACTCCCCGGACGGAGGGGCCTTCGGGCTTTGTCGATCTTTCATGGCGGAGCGCCTTCCGCTGCTCCTTCCAACGCGTTCGACTCGCTGCGAAGGCCTATAGGGTCAAATGGCTAGTGGAGCGTTGCTTTCTTCGTTTCAAGCCCGACACTACCCGTTCGGTCCTCACGTTTTCTCCTGAGGCGTGAGGAGCGGTCGGGTGCTCGTACAGAGTTTTTTCCCACACAAGAAACACAAAAAAAAGTAAAGATCACTTCGACAACCACAACTACACGCATCACACGTTCAAAGGAAATTATTTACTCGTTTTATTGCTGTCTGCCCCCTAAAGTGTAATGCAGTGAGTGGTGGTTTAGTGCAGCCGTTAGTGATTGTGAATGACGCCTGCCTCAACGTGTAACGGTCGCCATAGATGTGGGGCATCCTTATATGAAAACAATTAAGAGGATTAGCTAATGAGAAAAGAACTGAGATCTGAATGTTCCGAAATGCGCTTCCTTCCATGCTAATTTGGGAAATAAATAGAAACACCTTCCCGCGCGGAGCGTAAATGTTAACTAAACGATAGGACTTATTTTTTTTATACTATTTTAGATCATCTCTTGATAAGTAGACTGTGAGACCCATGGACATGCTTTTTAAACTTGACATTGTATTAAGCACTTCAGATTGCAAATGCGTTGGTAACCTGATGACTAGGATTTGCGCCACTACAGCAAGTAACACTTAATTACAAGGAACTGATAAATAAGCTATAGTATATCTCTATTTCCAATTTATTACTAGAATTGTCGGTAATGGGATTTCTTTTTCAATCTTATCCACTCTAAGTAGGAAAAAGCGTGACTTAATACATGACCAAAGTTAGAGTAAAAAGCGCTCATTCAGAAGATAACGTATGCATTTTCTTCGAATATTTCATTAAAACGCTATTTTAAACGTTAACGCGTTGCGATAAAGTCGAAATTCAATTATACGTCCATTTGTATGTTCGAGTAGGGCTGCCACTTGTGCGTCGATCTCGTCAGGGCCGGCGCAAACTGGTGAAGCACTCGTGAGCGTGTTTAAGTGGTTGCATAACCCTTGCTCGTTCTCATGATGCTCGACACTGCATTGTTAACAGTATATGTAGATTAGGTTAAGGCTTCATAACGCTTAAGTCTGTCTCTTTCACCGCTTAACAGCTTTTTTAAGCTATGGAATGTAGATTTTTTAACCATTGATAGAAAATTTTAAATCATATTAATTTGTAATCTTAACAAGGAGAATAACAAAAATTATAAATTTTTGGCTCATACTGTTACAAAAGTATTGTGTTGAAATTATTTCTATGCGTCAAATATTTATAGCTATGTTGTATTTATAAGCATGTAGTGTCCGCTACTGTGACCTCATACTCGTCCGTTACGTATCAAGTGTAATTGACTGAAGCGATTAATATTTATATGAAAACATAATTATATTTTAATGTAGGTTAGTAGTAGATTTCAATGCGCGAATATTTATTTTCTAGTTTAGTTAGTGGAAAATGTATGACGTCACCACTGTGGATAATATGACAGGTGGTTTGTAGCAGTTGTAGTCTTTGTTCGAGTTAAAATTAACAAAGGCACAGGCAAACATTTTCATACAGCCAATGTTAGATACAAAATTTAACCTAATAGTCTTGTGATGAGCTCTGTAATTGGGTACACAGACCAGTGTTGGGCTAAATGTAATTATGAACACATTTTGAGAGGCAAACAATTGCAATTACAAAAAGTAATTGTAATTGTTTTTACAATAACTTTTGCCCAACAACTGACTCAGCAAACAAGTAAAATGCCACATTAAGACTAATGCCTACTAAAATTAAATAAAAAAAGTATCTAAGGAGTAATACTTCTTTGACGTTTTAAACAAAACTGTTTAAATATAAAAAAAACAAAACTGGCCACATATAAAAAAAAATAAAACTGATCCGTTAAAAAGAAAATTAACTCTCTTCGTAGCTAACTTCATGTTGCGGGTTGCCAATCTATAAAAAAAAAAGAAGAACTTCGACAAACGCGCGCAACTTCCTTTGCCAACTTCATCCTGTGTTACATCGATGACTTAACTTCCGCTACAAGCGGAAATTACACTGATCGACCAAACGCGCCATAAGAAGTATAAGTTCCAAAATAAAATCTCGTTTTATTTTTTATTTTCGTTTTATTTGGTATTGGTATTGTGAAAAATTAATGGTACGATTATGGTACCATAGATGTCGCTACGGAACATTTCTACATGAATTTTAAAATTATTACATTATTAAGTCAAACGTATTACAATAGACCACACTAAGTTTTTTAAATATTTTGAATTTTGCGGAAAAAATTATTTTATAACTTTGTTCTAATGTCCTGACTAGAATCATCGGGATAAAAAGAAATTTAATTAAAATTAATGGTACGATTATGGTACCATAGATGTCGCTACGGAACGTTTCTACATGCATTTTGAAATTATTACATTATTAAGTCAAACGTATTACAATGGACCACACTAAGTTTTTTTGAAATAATTTGAATTTTGCTGAAAAAATTAGTTTAAAAAAATAAAAAAAGCTTTAATGGCAAACCGAACTAAAAAGTAGAAAATAAGAAAATTATAGTTTAAAAAAACTCGCTTTAATGGCAAACCGAACTAAAAAGTAGAAAATTACGTTACAGCAATAGAAAATTGTAAAAAAGCGTGGAGTGTAATTTACTATATTATCAAGCACCCCACGCTTTTTTTAATATAATTGAATTATTTTATTAATAATTAATTTTTTTTTTAATCTTATTCCAAATTAATTAGTCGAATAATTCAAATGGCGATCTATTCCTAATGATCATTTGTTGCGATATATACTACGTACTTACTAGCGAACGCCCGCGATTTCGTTCGCGTTAAGTTGAAAATAACACAATATCTTGAATAAATTATAGGCTACGTGTTATTCTGATGTACATATAAGCTTTATTACTTAAAGTTTTATTGAAATCCGTTGAGTAGTTTTTGCTTGAAAGAATAACAAATTTACGTGTCTGTATACCAACTATATTTGTATATTTGTAATCGCGTTCTCGAAAACGGCTCTAATGATTTCGATGACATTTATAATATAGGGGTTTACGGGGGCACAAAATCAACATAGCTAGGTTTCAATTTTGGGAAAATGAGTTTTCTCCGCGTTTTCCCATGTTTTCACACATTTAAAATTGGTGATTAAAATATGAAATAGTTGGATGTTAATGCAACAGTAGGTATGCGTCAGTACAAGCTAAAAGCAGTACAAGCGAGGTGAGGTTGTGAGATTGTGAGGTTGTGAGGTGTGTGGTGCGGCGATGTTGCAGGCGCACGCGCTGGGCGGGGCCGTGGGCGCGGTGGGCGCGGTGGGCGGCGTGGGCGGCGTGGGTGGAGTGCTGGTGAACGGCGCGGCGGCGGCGGCGGCGGCGGCGGCCTCGTTGGGCGCGCTCTCCCTCACGCTGTCGCTGGCGCCGCCGGGCACGCAGCCGCCCACGCCGGTCACGCAGCACACGCTTGACCACATCAAGGTACATTGTACATGACACACATCGACGTACACCGCCGCGACGGCGCACTGCTTTACACGTGCTACCCAAGCGCGGAAGGTTCCGGGTTCGATTCCCGGTCGGGTCGATTTAGGAAACGAACTTTTCTAGATTGTCTCGGGTCTGGATGTACTGGGAGACGCCCCCAGTAGTCGTCGTCTGAATACCCTAAATTGAAATCGGCGTATTTGTCTCGCGCATTATTATATTATACTACACGAGCGTGGTCGTGTAGTATAATATAATAATACTACACGACGACGCACACCTCGGACATAATGAGCGGAGGAGCCGTCATAAGTTGATTCATTCAGTTATTGCCGTGTCTTAAGGCGACGCATTGATAAATTAATTTAAAATAATAATTTAATCTAAAATAGAATTTCTCTGTTCCATGCAAACGTGCGCGCGCTAGCTTACGAAAAATACGAAAAAACAGTTTTTTTCGTTTATTTTTAAAACTATAATTAATTTTTAAAAATTGAACTGGCATTTTGATGAATATTTTTAAAGTAAACTATACAGAAAATTTAGAAATATAAATCGATCCCATTGCTCCGAAAAATGTAAATCTCTATTTTAAAAGACGTTGCTTTGATATTTTTTTTTGTGTTGCAAAAGTTAACGAACGGTGTATCACAACTGTCAAAATGAACTCAATGAAATAAAGAATCAGATTACCAAATATCACTGTCATACGTTTTGTAGTCACTTAGAAAAATTGAGATACCTGGCCTTAAAATTTTCAATACGTCGCCTTAAACAAATTTTCCGGTCTCTTTCTATCTCATTGAGCGTAACCGTGAGTAAAATAGTATACTATGGCAATCTTGCACTGTCAGTGTAATTCGTGCTCATAACTGACTGACACGTACATTACTTAAATAAATGTTTCGGCTTAGTATTCACAAAAATATGTCTTTATTATTAAATTCCTAATACTCCTCGTATTAGGAATTTAATGATAAAGAAAAAGAACTACAATAGACAGTTGCTATCTGGATATTTAATATGGAAGATATGGCTGTATGGGCATATTTTCTTTTGCCGTCTAAGAATTAACGAATAATCACATTTGCACAATTAGTGTTCTATTGTCAATTACTCCAAAATAAGGTTGCAAATGGGATGCAATCCCGTTTATTCTTAGTTCATTCTCAATGTTCATATTTTTTTTCGTATTTGTCTATGTGATATATATTTAAATGATAATGTGGGGGACAACGATTTCGACGCTTTGATACATTACAGGATAATCTCAAAGACATTGTAACTTTCTATTCCAAAACTAACTTCAATAGTACAAAGTCGACTTTTGAAGCAAATTTTTTTCTGTAGTTTTAATTCTTTAAGTTTTAATTAAATACTTTACGTCAAATAGTCTTCGTGATTAACTAATGTGATGGATACACCGACATGTAGTGAACAGTGATGAATTTTATAATTTTTAGTTATTCTCTACTCAAAATTCCAAATTCACTAATCTACACGTGTTTTGCTTTATAACGAAGCATCGTCGGAATATTCCAGAGATCAGACTCGGTCAGATAACTGGCATCGAATCACTTTATTTATTATTTAAATTTTGCAATTCTTATATTTATTTTTAGTTGTAAATTTTATTCCTAATATAGAACAAAAAAAAAAATGCAATTTTAGGCCATATAACTGGCGGTTTTATCGCTCTCGGCGATGTTTCCCAGATAGGATGGAAATTGTGTAAAAGAAATAAATTTAGTCAGTATATACTATTATTATTATTGATGAAATAAATATAGATATCGTCATAAATATACTTTTTTTTATATTACATACTGTTCGAATTTACGCAGCTGGTCTAAACATAGAGGGTGAAAATTTACAGCAAGAACACGAAATTAAGATTCGTAATTTAATGAGATGATAATGATTTTTCATATTTAGTAGTTCCAAATACAGAGTTAATACATTCAGTATTTGGTTGATTTTAGTGTTTTAATTAGTGGTATCCCGTGCCAGAAACATATGCAAAACAATATATAAATATGAGACAAATAAATACATATTATGTGTACTTGATTGCTTGTACAGACTTTACAGCTAAATACCACCGAATCCTTTCACACTTGTGGAATTTAATGGGTTCTATAAGTGTACAGGGGACCTAGACAAGTGGCTCAATTGTTGTAAATGCTAGTAGAATAGAATGACAAATACCACGTGATCTAGTGTAACGAATTTTAAATTGGTAGTCAAACATTATTAACTTTCTAATAAATTAAACGAAAAGTAAAGCCGTGTGAAAACCGTTGTGTAAAACTTACCCAAGTGGTACTTTTGACAAACAATGACGCCAGCAAGCGTTTCTAGCTGGTCTGAGCGGTCGCGGTCTCCGCCGCCGTGGCAGACACCGCGGCGGCGACACGTAGTCGGTACATAGGGTGTGTGGCGACAGGTGGCGCTGCGGCAGGCGGGGTACGCGGAGGCGGGCGTGGGCGAGATGGTGGGCGCGCTGGCCGTGCTCGTGAAGCACGGCGTGCTGGGGCTGGCGCTGCCGGCCGCGCTGCCCGCCGCGCCGCTCTCGGCCGCCTACTTCCCGCTGCCGCACCACGCGCACGCGCACGCGCACGCGCATGCGCACGCGCAGGACGCGCCCGCCGTCTTCGGGCCCATCGGCCAGGTCGGCCTAGGTCGGTGCACGCACACACACACACACACGCGCCACACACACGCGCACGCACGCACACACACGCACACGCACGCACACACACACCACACGGCGACAACCACGCGATCTTGTAATAAACAATTGGTATCATGTATGACGATTGCGTGTCTATTGAACCATGACCGCAAAATGCACTTTTCGCGGTAGATATAAGGCTACTATACAAATTACATTAAATAAATTCTCGTTTTGACAGCAGATATCTCGCGATATTTGGCTGTCGCATGCTGACTGCAAGTTAGGTAATAAGCGTGCGGGTCGGCAGTCGGTACGCACGCGCACGTATGACAATACGTGTAGGCATACACACGCATGCACGGCAAACATACAATCACATGCCATACACAGTACACGCACCACACATACAATCCGCTATCTTCGACCTACGAACCTAAATCAATATGCACTCACCCATGTAAACGTGTGCAGACATACGCCTATATGACGATAAACACAAGCTCATACATTACATACACACAAACATGCAATCACATAAACGTAATACGCCTATACATTACACCCACACACATGCATATACACGTATTATGCACATGTGTATGAGTACAACGTTCACATGTACAAACAAACAGGCAAACGTGTTTGTCTATGACTATTGATATACATCTATGTGTACGTATCTCAGATTCTGAGGTACGTATACTACTCATAGAGAAACACGCATGCCACATACATCCAGACACAGCAACACACTTAAACAAACAATACATAAACATGTATGTAGCATACACGAATATGTAGAAACATGCAGTCACACAAACATTACGCACAATCATGCAGACATACGTTCATAGCAGTGTTGGGCGAAATGTAATTGTAAAAACAATTACAACTAAAAATTGTAATTGTAAAAAGTAATTGTGAACACTTTTGTTAGTTCATTGTAATAGTTTTTACAATTATTTTGCCCAACACTGATTCATAGCACATTCACTGTATATACAATTGTGTGTTTAAAACTCCTTTTACCTTCATCCACGAAATTTTGAAATTCAGTTAATAATTTTACTAAATGTCATACAACTAAAGAGTATACACATATTTTTATACTGTAGTAACATACAAACAGTTTGTAAACAAAGACCTTTCAAACAAGAATCTCCATTACGAAGGGTGTAAAATGTCGTTTTGACGAATAAAGCCGATAAATTCACTTTTATTTTATATTCACGCAATTCAATGTTTCCGGCCAAAGGTAATCATTGACTGTTCGAGTGCGGGTGTATTGAATGGTTATTTTAGAATCGTTCACAAAAAAAGTGTTATTTTCAGTCTAATGTCGTTAGTTTCACTGAATATTTGCAACGTTTCGCAGTCTCGCACTTGACCTTCATCTGCGTCCAGTTCGCATTATGTAATGAGTAATGAATAATTATAACGTAGTTGCACAATTGTATGCTGATATTTTGACATAAGCGGCTGTTCATTAATTACGTATGCCCATTTTTAAACTTTTCCCCAATGTAAAAAAGAAATTTTTGGCGGGATTTATGGGGAACAGGGCGTTTATTTTAATTAATTGCAAATTGTTTTCTAGCCGATGTAAAATTGGCGTATTCTAAGTATTAATTAACAATACATTTTATTTTTGGTTTGTTTTAAAAAATATTTTGTCTTATAATATTTTATTGTTATATTAAATTATTATTATTAAAAATGCATAAATAAATTATGACAGGGTTGCACAACTGTGTTATTGTAAAAATGAAGAAAGGAATGCTTAGATGGTTCGGGCACATGGAAAGAATGAGTGATGAAAGACTGACGAAGAAAATATACAGAGCGAAAGTGAGTGGTAAAAGAAGCCAAGGAAGACCAAGGCTGACTTATGAAGATCAAATAGCCAGAGTGTTAGCAGACGGAAATGTCAAAAGCACTCGCATACCTAAGCGAAAATGTGTGAGGAGAATGATGAGATTTGAGGAAGCGAAAGAGGTGTGTAAGGACCGCGACTCCTGGCGCTCCGTCCTCTCTGACTACCCCGTTGGGGATACAGCGTGAAGTTATGTTATGTTATGTTATTATTAAAAATGTATTTTTATATTTTTTAAATTTTTGGAAAAAAAAAAATTATTCTCAATATAAATTCTTCTTGCCTTAGCCAAATAATTCTTCAGAATTATTTCACTTGGTTTTTTATGTCCAAATTATAAAAAGGGAGGTTCCGGATGGGTCGGCTGTTTTTTTGTAAAAATGTCTTGTACCGAATTCAAAACGCTTTTTACCAAATAACGCTTCCTCGCACCAAAATTCTAAATTTCTTCGCTATTCTTCTCATTGGCTATCATGGTTGTCCACATTTATTTACGCTTTGACTGAACTCTTCATAAAGACACTTACAAACAAGTCAACTTTATTTGCACGTGTGATTAGCTTTATATCTACTGACAGCTCCACGAAATTGGAAAGACTAATTTTTATTTGAAACTATTGATTGATAAGTTTTTCTAATTTGGTGGATTGCTTAATTATTTTAGCGTGATTATGAAAAGACTGAACGAGAACGTAGAACCAATAAATATGTCTAAAAAAATGTAAATGTTCATTTGTTCGAAATCTTATGTACATATCTCCGAATGTTATTCACCCATTACTTTGTTATAAAACCTAACAATTGAGCTATATAATATAACTATTGAGCCACAGCAACGCGAGACCGGTTACAGCTAGTAAGACAAAAAAACATTCATGAATATATTAAAATATGTCCAATAGTACCTAACATGTCCATAATCAAGAGAAATATTTGTTTATTTTGAACCAATAAGAGGAAAAAATTTTTCACTAGAATGACATTTTGTGGAATTTAATTTCTGTAAATTCTTAATTCCTAGGTCGCTATATTTTCTTAAAAAAAAATTAAAATTAAATTACCTCACATATCACGAGATGATGATGAAGCACTGTCCTCTCGATGTTCATCGTTGATGATATATTAATGTGATTTGCCTGGAAATAAAATTAACGAGCCAGCGTCGGACCACGCTCAATAAAGAGTTCCATAATCGGTATGCACAATATTAATTTACTCGGCAGCAATAATATGTTTATATTTCGTAGCGTTTCCCAATGATACTATGAAAAACAAAGTTATTTCTGCGGTCGCTGAACGTGTAATCGAAAATACCCCGTCTTTCTAAAACTACAGAGCACATTTTATTAAATTTCTGTCGAAAGTCGTACTTTATCTAAAAAAAATTCAGAATTTTAAAACCCATACTTGAAAAGTTAGAGGTAGAGTCACTTTTTACGAATTTAGAAGCGCATATCTCAAACTATTGACTTAAATAAAAAAGACACTGAAACCTCCATATCATTTTTGAAGACCTATCTAAAGATATCCCACTCGCTTATGTTCATTTTTGAAGACCCCAACTCTTATGCGTACTGGAATTTTTTTCATCCCTAAATTACATGTGTGGAGTGCAAACTGCCGTGCGCTGTTTTTTCCATCCATCCATCCATCCTTTCCTTGTATAACAATTGTAAATAAGCTAATTTTATTTTTTCAATTATAAATTTAGATCGCATAGTGTACATTCTGATAAAAAGAAAACACAATTAGATTAAATTTTCTCAATGGAATTTTATACACAAGGTATTATCCGTTTTTACATACTTTCACTTAGTACTTCGAAATGGGTAGGTACAGTTTTATGTGCAATTTTTTGCTTATTAAAACACTACGAACATTAGAATACCCTTGTAAAGGAAACGTGTGCGGTTGGGGGACCCCCGTCAGGAACGAAGTTCCTCAGCTTCAGTTTCAATTTCTCAAAACTTAATTGCAATAATGATGCACTCACTTATTATTTGAAACAAAAACCTAGAGCCTCGCGACGTGCGGGTCCGGCCCCACGTAACGCCTTTTCCTTACGTGACGATTTCTACCAATTTAAACCTCCCGCAAGCCAATTCGTTCCAAAATTTCGTTTTTATTTTATAGCCATTTTTTTATTTATTGTTTGGCGCTTAAAACCGTCGCATAAACTAAAGCGCATCCCAATGGTACAAACTTGGTGCTCCGTTCGGGTCACAAAATTTGTTTAATCGTCGGGAGTGTTTAACTTTGTAATTCGTCTCCTTCTGATCGGCTTGACCAATTTTGGTGAAATTTTTTTTGTACTTATGAGGATGGTTCTTAGCTATAGTAGAACCCGCTAGATAGCGCTGTTGTCGAGATCCAAAAATTTTTTTTAACTTTCCGACCAAATGTTTTTTATATTTTTTTGCATTTCTATCTATAAACAAAAGCACTATTTCTGTCCATCTATTTGTGCGTTTAATTAAAACTATTAATAGTTTTTCAACTGATTATGCAGACGATTTTTGTATGCGTAAATTATATTACGTAGATCCCTCCCGAGCGTTCGCTAGTAAAAAAATAAAAAAGCGGATAAGGAATTACCTTAAAAACGAGTTTAGGCGTCGACCGGAAATGCGACGAACTAAAACTTGGTTTTATTTGAAAGGAATGGTTTTGGTCGGACAATACTAGATATGAATTTAACCATAGACAACAAAAAATATTATTATATTTTAACCTAAATTAATCACGTTCAGTCGGTTCATTTTTACAGGTTTATATTATATTTAAGTATCCATCTGTATAAAAATTTTTTAAAACAGTAATCCGTAACTTTATACGACTTTTAATCGCGCACATAGGACGTATCCAGGTTTTAATCAGAGGGGGAGATAGAACCAGAGATGTGTCATTCTGAGGAAAATTCCCAAAATTGGGGAAACCAATACATTCCCGGAAATATTTTTAAACAGCGACAATTTTCACTTGCTTATTATTCCTATTAAACTTTATTTAAATAATAGTAATTAAAGATGGAGACGCTAGAGACTCTTTAGTCGAAGTCCGGCACTCACTGCCATATTTCAACTATTTCGCAGCGCGAATAATCAAATTGTAAAATAATATATTGTTATGAGGTATCTTAGATATGATTTTAATTTTGAGTGAAAAGTTTTGCATACACGCGGAATAGCCCAGATTAATATGTGAAAATTCCTCTACTTGCCCCAAAGAGAGATCCATCAAAATCGAGGCAGTCATTTCGAAAATTAGGCCGGACAAACGAATCTATAGACAAAAATTTTAAAAATCGTATTTGGGTGTTGGTTTTACGTCCAAATAAACATATAAAAGCTTAAGAAAAATCCTTTATTTCGAAATCACAGACAGACATATCGATTTTATTTATATTTTCTTTGCATAGATAATTGGTTTATTCAGCAGAATAACCGGAATGTGACTTATCCAATCAAAAAGTGAATTCAGAGTGCCAGATTCTGATTAAAGGATCTCTAGATAAATCTAGATATTACTAATCATAGCTAAAGTCAAATAAAAAGTGAGTCAAGTGAGTCATTATGTTGAGGTAAGAGAGGCTTCTTACTCTCTTCTTTGGATGTGTCTATCTCTTCGAAGGTGCAGATGGATCCTTATTTAATATATTGTCTTAAGCATGTAAACTGTAGATATTCTCGACTTGTATTGCTGATTTATTTTAACACCATTGGCTTTTTAGCGTTTTAATTGAGCTATTATTCCTTCTTAAATGTTTTTCAAAATTTCTAAGCATCGCTTTTTCATATCATTGTCGGCAATACGTGATTACGTCGTGGAAACAATATTCCCACGATGTATCCATACCAAGGAACAATTTTTCGATGCGTAAAATCGATTTTTGGAACCGTATATTTATTGTGTACAGTACATATTTTGTCATTTTTAGACTGCTCTCTTAGAAATAAGAGATTTCAATCCTTCCCCCTGAAAGTTTACCTACTTTATACATCCCTGAAAAATGTTATGATAGGAAGTATTGGCTCAATTTGAATTAGGTTTAATTATACCAGTTGAGTCATTACCGTTTAAAGAAATCTAACCTTATGTACGCACATGAAAAGTTATACATCTCTGAGGTAATAAAAATAAAATACAAACCTGGCCACATATTAAAAATTAATACTTAAATAATTAAAAATTAAAAGTGGTTACATGTAAAGAAAATGAACTCTTCGTTGCTAACTTCATGGTGTTACATCGATGATGTAACTTCCGTTACTTGCTGAAATTACATTCTAATCTTTTTTAATTAATGTGCTAAAAGTGTTCACTTCAAAAATATCAAAATTCTCAGATATGTAGTTCCAATCCATCACAATATGATGAAGGGAGGGTAGAACTGAATTATAAATTATGCAGTATGTTTATACGTGACAAAGTTTTATTAATACATGCATAATTAAACTTTATTCGTTTCTTTTAAGTAATTTGAAAATAACCAAGGTTTTAGTCAACCTCCTTGAAACTTAAATTACCGGGTTCAAAAAGTACTAAATGTCAAAACTAGATGGCTCTATTTATATAAAATGTAAATGCATTTAAAAATTGTTCCTTTTTTCATATTTCTTCTGTCCGCACCACGGCGTTGTCGAAGTAAGACAAAGACGGTTTTTTTAACCGTCAACAGCTCGGGTAATGCTAGTGTACTGTTTAGTTGCATATCAAAATCGTTTGTAGAATTTTGTATAGTGCCGCCATCTGCAACCAATTTTTAATGCACCGTAGATTCATTGATGTATTTTTGGTCATAATTAAGTTTTTAGCGTTACGATTCATTGTGTCGTACTCAAAACGTATCGTCACTGGTCTTCGCCGCGTGTCGTGTCATAATCGTGTCTGTACCGCGTCGTGCACTAGCATCGCCCGCGTTCGCTCGCTGTGTCTCCGTCTCGCTCGCTCGGTCAGTCAGCAGTCGGGGCGCTGCGCCGGCCGCTGACCCGTTCCTCTGTCCGCAACAGCGCGAAACGTTCTAATGTAAACGCGTCGGCGGCGCCCCGCCCCCGGCCCGGCGCGGGCCCGGCCCGGCCCCGGTCCGGCCCCGGCCCGGCCCGGCCCCGGCCCCGGCCCCGGCCCCGCCCCCGCCGAGGCCGCGCCCCGCCACCGGCCGCGGCTGCAACTGGTGACGTCCGCAGGCGGCGCGCGCGGCGGCTCGTTAGAGCGTTTCGCGGAGGTTGCATTCGAGGCGCTTCGCCCCCCAGCCGTGGCGCCGATCTCGCTGTCGGCGGCGGCCGGCGTCGGCGGCGGAGTGGGCGTGGCCGGCTTCCCTTCGGCGTCGCTGCTGCCGCTCTCCAAGAGCCCCACGCCGGCCGACGCCGGCGCCAAGGACTCCAAGAACGTCGAGATCGCAGAGGTCATCGTCGGCGCGATACTGGGTGAGTTGCGTGTCACGTATGCTGTCGTACATATCATTGACTCTCATTTTGCATGTAAAGCTACTAAATTTAAAATTCTCTATTGATTTCCCTAGATAATATATCTGAGATACCTTTGGCCTAAAAGCCGTTAGAAGACATATTTTTTTTTAATATTTGCAAATTTTTAAAGGCAGTTACTAAAATTCCTAACATGTGGCTTAGCTGCTTTATAGACATAGACATGAAGTTAGCTTTATTTCAGTTTCACAAACGTTTGTTTGTGCTAATTTCATTTGTCAATTTCATTGTGCTATATCGATGACGTAATTTCCGTTACGAAATTATTATACTGATCTTTTTCACCTAATGAGCCAAAATAAGTAATAAATTGACATGCAATTTTTTTTTGTTCAAATTTCTAAAAGGTGAGAACGGATGGATGTTGTTTGTTACTTTTTAACGCAAAAACTACTGAACGGATTTTAACGAAACTTGATAGCAGTCTAGTTTATACATCAGAACAAAAGATGTACGTGTACACTAATGCAACATGTCTATATTAAATCTATTGCTCGTGACTGCTCGCATGGAATTTAAAAGTAGCCTATATCATTCCTCAAAATGTAAAGTAGCTCCATACCAAATATCAAATACGCGCGGTGTGCGCAGGCCCCGGCGGGCGCAGCCTGGTGGAGATCCAGCAGATGTCGGGCGCCAGCATCCAGATCTCCAAGAAGGGCACGTTCGCGCCGGGCACGCGCAACCGCATCGTCACCATCTCGGGCACGCCCACGGCCATCAGCAACGCGCAGTACCTCATCGAGCAGAAGATCCAGGAGGAGGAGCTCAAGCGCACGCGCCACAACGCCATCTCGGGCCTCATGCAGTAGCCGCCCGCACCGCCCGCGCCGCCCGCGCCGCCCGTCGACGCGAACTAGCAGTTACCTATTTACAGACATACATTTTATGTATATTGATTTATTGATTTTACGCATAGTAGACGAACTCGTTGCAATATCTTTATATTATGTTATCGTTTATCGTTCCGGACTGCGTAGCAGCGCCGTGCTTACGGTAGGAGAATGTGATATGTCCCGTAACGGAGATTCCTGTTCCGAGCGATTATTTTTGTATATTGTTTCGCCGTTTACAAGGTTTATTTCGCTGTGTTACCGTCGGTCGTAAGTTATGTTTAGTGAGGTGACGCGCGCCGGTCCGGACCGGACTTCCGGATCGCCGCCGGACTTCCGGACCGCCGCCGCGTCGCCGGCCAATGATATCCTTACCAAAGTTGGTATATTATTATATGACGAAAATCGAGTCACGTTTATTTCGTTAAAAGTACAATTAAAAGATGTTTGTTTATTTATGTTGATATGTAAATGTACATATATTATTTTTTTTATATTTTGACATTCAAATTGTTCACGTCTTGAATCCGGTCATGTTATTGTCATTCCTGATTTTTCTCGTTGAAGATCTTTATTTTTTATACGTTTATAATACTGTGTTTATTTTTGTTAGTAATGTTTCGTAATCGTTTATTTGTGGTCGGTCTAAATTCATCTAACGATATGAGTACAATTTAAATATAAAGGAATACATGTCCAGATTAGAAAAAATATAATTATATATTATATTTTAAACATAGCAAATTTCTATATAGTATCGAAGAAGACAATATAATAAATTCTTATTTACAGTTATTACTTACATATTATTAAAAATAAACGTTTATTTTTAAATGCGCCGTTGTCCGAGCAGACGTTCGTTTCCTCTGTAGAGATACATAATAATTATATTGTAAACTGTGATTGTTTTTCGACATGTCAAGGTACTTCGTGTCGTTTATGTAGAATAGATCGAAGCCATTATTGCGACTTCCTCGCCGGGGAGTAGTTTAAGTTCGTTCATTTACCTCAGAAGTGCCATCGCTTTCCACACAGAGCGGCGACGCGATGCGTTCGGCTCGGTATTGCTCCGTAGTTAGTTGACAGGTCTCGCGTCGGGCGTTATAGGCCCCACGTCGGGCGCCATAGGTCCCACGTTGGGCGTTATAGGCCCCACGTCGGACGCCATAGGTCCCACGTCGGGCATTATAGGCCCCACGTCGGGTGCCATAGGTCTCACGTCGGGCGCCATGGGCCCCTCGTCGGGTGCCACAGGGACGCGACTTCACAAACCGATCGATAGCTTCCGTAATGGCGGTGTATACTTATCGAGGAAGTATATATAAGTACAAATGACGGTAAACATAATAATTTTAAAAAGTCGGCTTAAATATGTTATTGTATGTATGATAGTGGTTAAGAAAAGGAATTGAGATAGTGCTCTCAAACAGTTAAGTGAATGAATAACACATGTTCGAGGGGCAATAACCAGGGTTCGGAACCGGTTTGGAAGCCTGTATTACCAAGTTTAATCTAGTATTAACTTGTATTTACGGGTTAATAGAGGTAAGGAACGATTTTTAACCTTTATTGGCATGTATTTTTTCATTCCTGTTCCGAGCTCTGGCGATAACTTCTGCGAGGACAATTAAATCGTGTTTAAGCTGTCTGTCCAACGACAAACTATTGTTGTATCGTTATTATTACGAGTTATGTAGGTAACATTACGCAGTAGATTCATTAAAGTAGCTAGATACTATAATAATTATATTCAGTCTTTAAAGGTATATTAGGTATCGCTATTCCAACTCTGGTGTTTTTCGACTTTTCAATCTTTACATAATATTTGGGGGTAGGTACGGATATTTGTGTCAATTATTTGGGCGTCACATGTTCGCGATAGCAAGGAATCCCTGATCAGTGGCCGATTTTTCAAAAATAGGTTATTTGACTGTTCAACAGGTTCAATAATCATGAATATCACTCCGAGAAATATTCGACATATTATACTGAAAAATATGTAGAATGTTGTTTTATAACTCGAGAAGTGGGGATAACCTGTCTCTGTCGCTCCCAGTGCTTTGTCAGAACCTCAAAGTTAATTTGTATTCAAATTTACCAAATTATGAGGTATATTCGAACTCAAATCTACCACCGGTTGACAAAAACCTACACTGAGAAGAACCGGCAAGATTCTCAGTCAGTATCAATTTGTGATGTCATTCCGCTAGAGTCTTAGAGTCTCTACTGGAGTTTAATAGTCGATAGTACGTATATTGTTTTTAATAATTTTTTACGTTACGTTATCACAAATTTTAAATGTGTTAATTTTGGGTATTAACTTGGGTTTGAATATGAAAATACAAAATGTACAGTCAAATAGCCAATTTTTAATACATGTAAATAACAAGCGGTCGCGAGCCTACAGTGACCCTTAGGGCGTGTTGGCGCAAGCCTTCCGACGCAATGCCTGTGAATGTCGATTATACAAGCTCAATTTTATTGGAAATACTTCATTAGTACTACATATAAGTGAATCATATTCGTCAATTATCAATCATTCGGTTGAAGTACGCTTCCCACTGGCGATGTAACGAATATTTGTAACGAATGCGAATATTTTTGCGACAATGTTCTTGCACTTTTTGTAAAAGAATATCAAGTTTCTACCGAGTAGATAACGGAGCTCTTTTGCTTCCTAAAACCTCATGATTTTTCGCATAATCTTGTATACCAGTGTTTTTGACATTGTTGCTATCTGATCTTCATATGTGTCGTCCTTAGTCTTATTTGGCTTTACTCAGTTTTACTCTATATAATTCGTCAGTCGTTTTTCACTCTATAAATGCCCGAAGCATTTAAGAATTTACAATAACTCATCCAATTTTCCCGTATTTCTCTTTATTCTCTGCATTCTTCCTTCTCTTCATTGAGTCTGTCCGCGCAGGTGATTTTTGTAAAAGATCACATTTCCACCGCATTTGTCTTTCTTTCATTTGATTTCGGGAATATCTAGGATCACAAAGTAGTTGTCACTGTAGATAGACATTTTAGCAGCTCCAGATACATTAACACTGCCAATTAGCGCAGTCTAAAGACCATTGATTTTAATCCATTTCTTTCGCTCTTTCCTTGTCTTAGATATTTTCTCTTACCCATGTTTCACATTTCCTCTGCACGTCTTCTCTTTTAAACAGCATAACGTTAGTTTTGTTCACATATACTATCTGTGTTCTATATAGATAACTAAATGGATTAGTCTTAAAATCGCATATTAAAGTTAATATTCGCATTCGCGATGTCTAAGGTACTTTGCACGCTATTGGACCATAACCACAGCCACTGATTAGAAGTGGCCATATGAACGATCAGAACACGTATTGAGTCTATTTTAGCCAAATTAGGGATTTGGCTTTTGGATTTTTGGCATTTGTAGGTATAAATAATGGTGGTCGATTTTATTATTTATTTTTTATTAAAAGAATGTGTACATTTGAAAATGCAAATTATATTATTAAACAAAATGATAAACCTATTATCTATATTGAAGAAAACATATGATGTACAGTTCTACAACATATTATAATAATAATAGGTTATGATTTGATTTTTAGATTTTTAAGACTTAGGAGAGAAAAAGATGAAGGCGTTATTACAGCAAGTGTCGATGTACGATTAGTCGTGCGACTCAACTGACTGTAGTTTACTATGAGCATTGCCTTTGAATCAATCCAGAGAACCAGATATCGGTAACTAGTTTATAGGTCAAGCAACAAAGCAGTAACAAGGCCGACCAAAGTTACAACCGCGACTGGTTGTTGTCATGGTTGTGTAGTGTGCAAGGCGCCTTAATGTCAATATTCTTTACATCGCTATTTCTCACTACATCTATGTATATTCCCTTCTAGGTACATTCGGATTAGATTTCACTTATTTGTTTCTCTGACTGTTGTCTCTGTTGACGCCGAGGGCGCACGCGCCTCTCGGAACTTGAATAGTTAAAAATGGAATTCTAGTTATAATTATCATATTATTATTATAACAATTTAATGGGTATGTATAGATAATTTAAAATACTACAGAAAATGTTAAACTTGTTATAATGAAGTTGTTACAATATTTGAAGAGTATATTATCGTGGATACAAAATAATTTTAGTGTGATGAAGTTACCTGAATACATTTTATCGCGTGGTGAGATAATAAATAGTGCAATGTCGTCCCGACTAGTTATTTTGTGTGATCTAATTATTATAATGCAGTGGACAAGGTGGTTATACTGTTTCTGTGATACTGGCAAATACGCATCTTACACGTCGGTTCGACCTACGCCGCGAGCTTGTCGCCCCGCCCCGCCCCGCCCCGCCCCGCCCCACTCCGCTCCGCCCGCTCATTGCGCGCGCGCAGTAGCCCATAGCCCATAGCCCATGCATGTAGTCACTCTGTAGATTTAACACAGGCGGGCGATTCGGAATCTCTGCGTGTAGCGAACCGTCACAGTGCAACTAACCCCCCACCCCCAACCCTCGCCGCGCGCACGCAGCTCCGCGCTCTAGCGATTATTGTAGTGTAACTCGTTAATGTTAAGTAATGTCGATGTTGTAGACTAAGGTAGTAGCCCTCGAGCCGTCAGCCACGAGGTACGTCCGAGCAGATCCGGTCAAGGTTGAGCCGGGACGGGTGGCAACACGACGTCCGCGCACCTCATCCTCCTTTTAATTTTAATAGCTAAATGTTGTTGAATTTGTTGATAGAGTGATTTATTAATGTAATTGTAATATAGTTTAGTGGATACACGCAAGGTGGCAGCCGTCGGGTGTAGACAGCGGCTGGCTCAGGTACGGTACTGCGTTTAGGAAATGGCTGTGCGTTCAAGTCGACCTCAACATGGAGCCGGCCGGCGCGGCGCTGGCGCGGACCGCCACCGGTCCACCGCGCACACACGTACATACGTACATATATACATACATACATACACGCATACGCATCGCTCATTTACGTTACCACGTCCTCGTTCATCGCCATCAATGTTTAAAGACTGAGGAATCAACCGCGCATATCGACATCGTCACGAACGCGTCCGGGGCAGTCATACTCGTATATTCGTTTCGTCATTACGGAGGCCCGCGCCGTCCGCGCCGATCACTCGCTCTCATCGACCTTTACACATGTTGAGATTGATATGTTATACTAATTCTATTGAATTACAACTTGTTGCGTATTATAAGTGTGTATATAGGTCCGGCCCGGCCCGGATCCGTACCGGATCCGGCCCGGGCCGGGCCGTACCGTGTACGATATTGATGTGTTGATAACATTTGTTGCTGTACAGTTCAGTGGAGGGACTTTATTTTTAATTATTAATTTTGTTAACTCGGTTTATGATTAACGGGTCTGCGATGTTATGTCAAGAAATAATTTTAATTAAGTTCGAATGAAATGTTGAATAATTATATGTTTTGAATTTAAAATTCGATATATTAGTCAATGTTATTTTTAGTTGTAATCTACATTGATTTTCTAAGGAAGTGTTATTTTGCGATGTTGTAAATGATAAGTGGTAAGATGACAGGTTACATTGTCTTAGTGTTTAAAAGCTCGAAACCAATTAAAAGGTACCTTGAACATTGTCTATATTATATTAACATTAAATAAATGCAAAAAGAAAATTTGTTGTTTACTTAATATAAACCCTTATAACAAATCATTACAACCAAAGACTTCTCCTCAGTGCATACTGAGGAGGAAATTAGGGGTTCATTAACAGCAGTGCGCGCAAAATATTATTTTGTTCATCACGCGGTCTTAGAATTATACATACATGTACATATCTTCACGCTGTAGCCCAACGGAGTAGTCAGAGAGGACTGAGCGCCAAGCGTCGCGGTCTTAGAATTACGCTATTTAAAATTAGAAAATTTATCTTTTGTCTTCATATACAGTGTTAATTTAAAAATAACCTATATAAATAATAATAATAAATAAATAACCTCTTAGTGCAAAATTCCTGTCATCATATCTAATAACTTTTGTTCTACGACTTTTCTCGAAACTTAATACGTTCCTCAAAAAATATTTGTTAAGCTTTGTAAATAATATGAAGAATTTATCTATTTACTACTGAAGACATCGGTTATATGGGCACAGAAAGTACCCTCTACCTTCCCTCATACGGGAGAACCGTGCTAAAAAAAAAGATGAGTGTTCAAAACAATCACTATGTTCCACTCAACTGAGGCTCGGGAACCACACCTAGCTCACTTTCAATTCGACGCTTGTGCAGTCAACAACGTAGCGTATCTTACTTCATTTCATATTTAAAGCACTTATGTAATGCTTTTACAATAACTAAGTAAAAAATCGATGCTCAGAGTATTATTAGACTGCAAAATATACGTTTAAAATGGATTTTTAATTAATTAAGTATACTTTATTATACACACACACCTTCACACATAAAAGTACAATAGGCCAATTATAAAGTTACGCAGTATGACAGGGTTGTACGACAGTGTTATTGTAAAAATGAAGTAAGGAATGCTATGATGGTTCAGGCACATGGAAAGATTGAGTGATGAAAGTCTGACGAAGAAAATCTATAGAGCAAAAGTGAGTGGTAAAAGAAGCCAAGGAAGACCAAGGCTGACTTATGAAGATCAAATAGGTAGCTAGTGTTAGCCGACGGCAATGTTAAAAGCACTCGCATACCTAGGCGAAAATGTGTAAGGAGAATGATGAGATTTGAGGAAGCGAAAGAAGTATTTAAGGACCGTGACGCTTGGCGTTCCGTCCTCTGATTACCCGATAGGGACGCGGCGTGAAGATATGTATGTATGTATAAAGTTTCGCCAATAGCAACAGTTTAGTATTTCTAACAAGTAACACCAGTAGAGAGAGCAGAAAAAAGGTTAACTGAAAAAAAGGAATGTAGACAACTAATAAAATAAAAAACAATCATTATTAACTTGGAGAACCGCAATTTGCAATAATTTTACGCTTAATTGTATTAACGCTTTCAATATGATTAAATTGTTCTCTTCAAAAGATAGAGCTGCAATAATTGGTTTTAGCAAGAGAAAGTGCAAAAACTGATCGCTTTCTTGTAGATAATGTATTCTGTAGTCAATTTTATTCAATAGCTCTGGACAGTCAACGAGGCCCTTAGTGATCTTAAATAATAAGGAAACATTAGCAGCAACATTATTTCATCTATTAAATGATTGAAGATAGTTAGAGGAGAGGTAAAAGAAGCCAAGGAAGATCAAGGCTGACTTATGAAGATCAAATAGCCAGTGTTAGCAGACGGAAATCTCAAAAGCATACCTAGGCGAAAATGTGTGAGGAGTATGATGAAATTTGAGTAAGCGAAAGAGGTATGTAAGGACCACGACACTTGGCGCTCCATCCTCTATGACTAGCCCGTTAGGGATACAGCGTGAAGATTGAATGTGGAACCTAAGGTTCTGTGATGGTGGTCCTTAACAGCTGTGTCTAGAGTTGTTTTAAGTAATGTAAAAATTACGGGTCTCTTTTACAGTAATAATGAACACAGTAGACAATAAAACTAGATTATTACTATAATAAATAATATTTATTATACACTTAGTATATTGTGCTTTTAAAGTGAGATTAAAAAAAATTGGACGGATAATCAGATCACTGATACACAAAAACAAACGAAAATCTTTAATAATAGTAAGTTTCTAAATATACAATTAAAGCTATATAAAAAAAATATATGTAAAAACAGTAAATACTGACCAAAGTAAACTCGAAAAAAGAAAAACTGGCTAAGAGCGTGTGGGGTAGGCATTAACTTTACAAAGTTAAAGTTAAACGAGAAGTCCACGGTTGGGAATGGCCCACAGTTTACTAAATTTACGTTAAATTAAAAAAAATGGTAACAATCAGCCGAGAACACCATTGGGTGCTAATAGGTATTCTCAACCAATTCTTTTTTTTAAATTTCTGTTACAGATTGACATCTCTACGGACTTTTTGGCGGGAACGGGAGAAGTAAGGTTGTCATTTTATTTAGATATTGTATTTTTATATATTTTTAGGAGTTTTAAAGAACAACAGTGATAGTATATTGTGTTATAGTTCTGTGTAAGTGAAAACAATGGAGATCTAAATAAACATGTGTAGCTGAAGTTCTCGCGCTCTTCCAAAAAGTCCTTTAAAACTTCAGTAAAACTCCAATATCACTTTACTGGAGGAGTTTTACGATAAGAAAAAAGTAATTTACTTGTGATTCTACTTATTAATACGTGACTTTGGCAAATGTGCTAATCTACGCGCCATGCGTAACTATGAAGAAAGAAAGACATCTCTACGCCAGACAACTCAATAGATGTAGATTTTTTTTTTAAATTTATTTATGGCTGGATATGAGTCCTTTGGCCAATTACATTTAGAGAATAGATGTAGATGTCGGAATAAAAGACACAGAATAATGCGTTTTAGGTCGTGAAAAGCCTAAATCTCGAGATATAAGTTCTAAAGTTGCGTGCGACGTGAAATTCGATAATCGACCTTATTACCATGAAATAAGAGCCAACCGTAACCGTATTTCCCTTTTTCATTGATAAATTCACAAAATTATTCATATGATTTGAATGCCAATATCAAAAAAAAACTTCGAATATTCTAATGAATTCTAAGTTAATGCATATCCAACACTTTCAGGCTATTTTTTGAGTTACTTGTAAAATTGATACTGATAGTATTATGTAGGTACAAAGATGCAATTATCAAATAATATAAGTATTAAAGTGCTTCTATTTTAATACATTTGGAGCACATTACTCAGTACACTTGATAATATCAAAATTATAAAAATGCAAATATTTAACTTCATTACATACATAATATAATATTGTCATAATTTATCCCTTGGCTATTATTAGCGTACATATGCCATATTTCATATACGCTATTGTGCCGGAAATAACTAGTTGTCGATAATATTCTACTTGTAAATATGCTTAATTATAAACTTATATAATATACATACCTACATATATTCGCACTGTCCTAACGGGGTAGGCAGATCTTTACCAAGTTAAAATTGATATCATTAGAATAACTTAAACCCTTTGTACATATGCACTGCAATCATAATTCTGGTAATGGATGGAAACGCAGATCATCATCATGTCCAGAGCGACTAAATAATTTCGTTCTATCATCACCTACACTGCAAAGTACAAGTGTGCTCAGTGATACAACTTAAACTAGTGCCAATGGCAGCTTTTATAATTTTCCGTTGCACGTTTTAATCGCAACTTTTTATCGTCCACGGTACAATGGGGAAGGAAAATGTATGCAGTTGTATGGAGACGCTTTTATATTTCCGTGCACGATAACGTCATGCAGTGGACGTTGAAAAAGCGTCTTTCTCGTCGACATAATAGGGCAGCAGTTTGCTTACCTATTGTATTTCGGACGGTAAAAACATGGCGCTAAAAACGTTCAAGGGAAAATTATAAAAGCGCTCAATGGGTTTGCTTACTAGAAACTGGTGGGTTATTCACAAACGTCGGAAACTTTCGGTGGCGGAAAGGCCGATCGTCGAAAAGCATAAATTCAATCCGACGGCATTGATTTGTGAATACAACTATATATAATATGATATATATAATATAAATATAATACGACTTTGTATTTGTGAATCGCGTATAGACAAAATCATCGAAGTTTCCTGTCGGATACGAAAAGTTGAGTTTCCGAAGTTTATGAATAACCCGCTAGTCCGCTAAATATATATAATATATATACTCAAGACATTTCACACAGCACCATCTAGTCCCAAAATAAGCAGCGCAGCGCTTGTGTTATGGGTACTAGACAACTGATATACTACTTATATACTTTTCTTTTGTAAATAAATACATGTTATACATAAACACCCAGACTCGGGGCGGGAATCGAACCCGCAAGCCCCGTTTTGTCAAAATGGCGCAGCAGTTTGGTGCCTGTACTTTTGGAGAGGTAATGTAACAGAAGTGACTTTAAGAGGGCGTACAAAGGAACACTAGCGCCACTCCTTTAAAAAAATATTATCTCGTATCCGAGAAGGAATTATGAATAACTTCTCAATAAGAACCCTCGGTAAGTGTGTATAGAATTTTCTAATACCTTTTACAAAGTTTCATATTGAGACACGAAGCAACAAAATAGGATATAGAAGAATGTGGACGCTTTTCTTTAGATCGAATTTTATTGGTTCGTGTCTCAATATGAAACTTTATAAAACGTATCAGAAAATTCTAGACACACATACCGAGGGTCCTAATTGAGCCGTTATTCATAATTCCTTCTCAGTCACGAGATAATATTTTTTTAAAGGAGTGGCGCTAGTTTACCTTTGTACGCCCTCTTAAACATATTAACTTCAGTTTGAAATATTTATCACGTGACGATTTTAATTCTCTTTATCTTTTCACATTTTTTTTCATAACAAAAACTTTAGGGAATCTTAACTCCTATAACACGTTTCTTAATAAATAAAAAAAAACAGATAGTGGCGCTCTCTAGGTACAGTTTGTTTCCCCATAACTGAAATTACGTATTAATAAAATAAAATAAGGCATAAAAAGTGCTAAGGAGCCAATATTTTGTATAGTTAATATCAAATCACTGTGCAATGTTATTAGAACTTATCTACTTACATTATTGTTAAATTGATTAATATCATAAGGTAACATTGTTAGATACAAGTCTATTATAAATATGAGTAGCCAAAAGCTTATTACAAAGGTGTAGATTTCGAATGTCGTATATCAGACAACGGCTCCAACAGTCAATCTACATTTCTGCGGAAGAGAAGGTAAAAGAGAACGTAAAAAGAAGCAAATTTTTTGTGCATAGCATTTTGAATTTTATCTGAAATAACGTACAAATTAAATATAAGGTCAAAAATCAATAGCACTACCCAGAATTATCGAGTATTCTCCAGAATTCGTGCGTTTTGATCTCGTAATAATTTGTACGTACAGACAGAACAGTACACGCAGTTATTTTTTTGATAAAACTAGAATATTTTGTTAATAAATTTAAATTAAAACATTTTTCAAGACTTTTTTCAATTTGATTTGTTGTCTTGCTCTGTTAGGTATTCGAGGGTAGAAATCTACACCTGCGTATTATCAGTACAATAATATATGATTATAAGTTATTCACTGAGATTCTCAGTGTCATTTTGAGTGTTTAAGATATCTGATGAAGAATTTATCACTTTTTCACAAGACATTATCAATCTAGAAGAATATTTTTATTACATTGACTTAATCCTAAAAACTATTGTTATGAATGCAATTGCTTAAGATTATAATATGGTCAACTTACAAGTAGGTACTAACCTATATTCATTATTTCAAATATTTAGATGATTATACTTGAAAAGTAGATGTCCCAATTTATTAAACCAAAACTGCCAATTACCTTTCATTAAATAAGTTTTATGACCTTCAGTTCAGAAGATATAATTAACAACAATATAATTATCATGATGGTAAATGTTTTTGTCTTTTTTTTTACAGACTGCTGGAATATATAGTTGGCATATTCGCGATACCTTTTAAAATCGCTTTTAAATACTCACCTGTGTATCTCTCATGAATAAGTTGAAATTGGCAGAATTCGTATATATGTTCTCATATATACGCATTCTGCCAATGTCAAGTATGTAATTTTAAAAAGAAGAAATTTTAAAAGAAAAAACAATTAAAAAATCAATGCAAAAATATCTACAAATACTAGGTTATGATATCACTGTAGAGTGTAGATCCATACTCCATACTGGATAAAAATTGCAGCTAAAAATAACTACAATGATCAAAAGCATTACATTACTTTTCAGATATAAAAGTGAAAACAATTTCTAAGTCTTAAAATACCATACAATTATCAAGTCGACGATAATATAAAGCAAAAATATATCTTTGGACTTTTAAAAGGTGGATAAGTTACAATCAGATTGTCCATAAAAAAATAAAGGTCATAATTTTTTACTTCATTATCTAACAGGAAGGTGATAGAGAGAGGTAATTACTAAAATATTTACGTAAGACCAATTTAAACTTTCTTTTATGTGAAAATTTCAAGAAAATTAAATGTATATTATTTATGAATATCTGGAATATTATTTATTTACCCAATTTGGTTGTTCTCACGGGAATGACGCATCTCTAGTATAGACAGAATTATATGTCATAATATGCAGCTTTTACCATTGCAAGTGCAATTTTTATAGCAGAGTTATGAGTAAAAGCTACTTTGTAAAGAGTTTTTTAACTCTCGTTATGTAAGAATTAAAAGATTTGTTATAACTATATTTTTTGGATTTTTTGTTCCATGAACAGAGAGCACAAGCATCCAACATTAAAAAAATAAGTCAGGTCCTATCCACCTCTTAATCTATCAATAATTATTATAAAAAATAAATAAATAATACTAACAAATATGCCTATCATGTGACTCCCAACTAAGTACTAGGGTAACTAAGTACTAAGTACCACATAAATTGGGAAAGTTCCAGAAAAGTTCGTTTCTTAATCTGGCCAGAAATCGAACCTCGGCATATAAGGCAAATATACTAAACACAGTGCGAATAGGTCAATCAACTTATCTTTTTAACACATTTTCCTAGTTAGAAATTAATACATAGCTGCCTAAAATACTTAAAAGTCACTTAACTGTACAATATTTTGGTTAAATATCAACTAAGTCACTATTTCGTACTGTGGTACATGAGGTTCATAACTAAATCCATTATAATGAGTAAAACTTAAGCTTTTTGTACCGGGTGCATCAGCAAAAGACTCCAACTCGGACACCAGAGATGTAAATGTCGGTCTCTCATCTGGATCCACCTGCCAGCACTGCAAACACACTTGGAACAACTCATCGGCAACATACGAAGGTTGTGAAGGTCGCATACCCCTTAATACTCTGGTTGCAACATCCTTATTGGCAGTGTGAGTGTATGGAGTGGCACCTATAGTGAATGCTTCCCACATTAAGCATCCAAAGGACCAGACATCGGCTTTAGGATTAAATCTTGTCTGCCGTAACATCTCATGGGATGTCCACCTTGTATAATCTGGTGTTTCATGTAATGGCCGGATATGTGATAGTCCGAACCCAGCCACCTTAGCTCCGCCATTATCGTTGATTACTATGTTCCTACAATTTAAGCGTTTGTGTGTTATCTTTTTATTGTGCAAGTACTCTAAGCCACGAGCAATATCGACACAGATTTGTAACAATTTATTCTCTGTTACGAGACAAAACTTATTGTTCTTCAAGTCTCTTTGTCTACTTTGCAACAACATCTCCTTCAGCGTTTGCCGCATGTCTTGTAAGACTACAAATAACGTAGTATTCGTTTCACATATGCCAAGAAGGGAAATGACATTTTCATGATCGCTGGACTTTATCAATAAATCCAATTCCTGTAACATCAACTTTTTATCCTGTTTCTCCAACTCTCTGTCCGCTATGACCTGCACTAAGCCAGGAGTGAGAGCACCATGCTGCTGAATACCTCCTCTCGTGAATTTTCCATAGCTGCCTAATCCAACAACACATGAAATATTGATCTCTAGCAAATTCCTAGGTATATTCCACAATTTCCTTTTTAAATTAACATAATAGTCGATTCTTTCATCATCTTCTTGTAAAAAACCTGCATTCTCTATTTCTACACACGGTTCGCTGAGGCTGAGTGGCATTGACTGAGAGCCTCTCTGCAACCTAGCCAACTGGATTCTCTTTCGGAGTATAATGAGTAGTCCAATACCAATAAGCAATAATACTACACCGATAGCTATGGCAGCGCCTAGAGCTACTACCATAGGAGACATCTCTTCTGGTTCATTGATATTGAGAATAATTTTCTTAGTAGACTCTGCATATCTAATTTTCTTGATGTGATTTTTCTCACTGACCACACCAAGAGACACATCAATGTCATTTGTCAAAGGTAGAGGAGCATTGTAGAATCCATTGTATATACTTCTATCCCCAATAATGAAGTCATTCTTAATGTCTTCTGGGTCTAATTCTGCAGTAATGTAGTATGGGAGGCCTTGATCTTGTGCATAAGTGTAATTGGCTAGGTTATATATAATAAACCCCTGCTGGTACAGCTCGATAGATACCACGATTCTGTACATCGATACTGGACCATTTATGTTTTTAGCTTCTGGAATATGCACTAACATTCTATCTCCTCGCCTTTCTTTAATTTTTATGTCAGGTGGACTAGGCTCAGGTATTCCAATAATGGTTTCAGCTCTAATTGTTTTATTAGGACCTTCCTCATCAAGGTTTGTTGCGGCAACGCTGATAATGTATGATGTGCCTGGATGTAGGTTCAGCAATTCGGTTTGGGTGGTACTGTTAGAGAGCCTCCATTCGAGGGTTACTACAGTCAGTTCCCCAAATGTCTCGATTACGTTAGCACGTACTATATAACTTGAGATATTGGTGTAGGCTTGTGGAGGAGTCCAGCGTATGCGGAGCGATTTTTCTGATGCATTTACGACTTCAATGGTCATTGGTGGACCAGGAGTTGTTACAGCTGTGTCGTAAACACTAGCGGCGTTGTCGAAACCGCCGCATTTTTGGGTATCATTCTTTGGGCAAGGGTTATCACATGATTCCAAAGGTATTTTCAATTCGCCGGGTACGTTACCACAGAAGCAATTGGTCCCGTTGCCAATTACTGAATATTTGTAATAAACTTGTTCGCAAGCCGTTAAACATTCGTCTACCGACTGTCCCGTGTGTGTGTTTATCGCATCATCAACTTTTATTTTATAACAACCGATATAATCACCACGTTCTCCCGAACCGATATGCGTGCTCAGAATTATGATTACTAATGTAAAAAAAATTGTTACAAAAGACGATTCCATTGTTTAAAATCACGGTGTTGAGTCATTATAAGTTGCGCTATGTATTTATTAAAAAGTTACGCCCGTAAGCCATGACAAATACTCTTTCTTATGAATGAACATAAATATACACTACTGACACAGCCGGAATTATATCAAAGGACAGTTTGATCAATATTATGTCGGAAAACGTCACTAATTGCATAAAAGTAAATATGCGTGTTGTTAATATGTATTTGATTTAATTTTCTATTCACATATAATACGACAGCATCACAACGTTTTTGACTTGATTTTGACAAGACAAGTCTTGGTTTTGGTCGCTATCGTTAATTTCATTGTCATAAACAATGTTTTTTTTTAACTACGTTTCATTTTATGAATACAAGTTGCAAATTGCAATTACGATGTCACTCGTAGTCGGGAATCAACAAGCTTACGTTTATAAAAAAATGAGCCGTCGCGGAACGCCAGGCGATATGTGAAACATTGAAACGATTTTGTATAGAAAATATACATGAAAGGATAAAGTATGGTCTTATAAGGAAATAAACAGGGCATAATCAGAAACAAAATATGTATTCAAATGTTTTTAAAGAAAAAACATATTTTTTATTGAAACACAAAACTTTCCGACGCGTCTCCACGTCGTAACGACAACAGCCGGTATGATCCGCCGCATAAAATGTTTTACTTAAAAAATTTAAAATTAGCGAAAATTAAGTATATTATTAATAATATATAAGCTATTCTCATCCATTTACTGTCACGAATAACAGAGAAGATAGATAACAAACAGCCAGTTGAGCAAGCAGGTTTCCGTTTGGGATATTCTACACTTGATCATATACATACCTTAGAGCAAGTTATCGAAAAATTTAAAGAAAACAACCAACTCCTGTATATTGGCTTCATAGACTACTCAAAAGCGTTCGACAGCATCTCCCATGTCTCAATATGGAAAGCACTAGAATCTTGCAACATAGAGGAAAACTACATATCTATTCTGATAAACATCTACAAAAACAACTCAAGCAAAATAAGGCTAGAGACTATAGGAGAAGAAATTGCAATAAAAAGAGGAGTTCGGCAAGGTGATCCCCTTTCTCCTAAACTTTCATAGCTGTACTGGAGGATATATTTCAAAATATCAATTGGAACAAAAAAGGTATTTGGATAATAGATAAACATTTAAGTCACCTAAGGTTTGCAGATGACATTGTTATCTTTGCTAAGTCAGCCTCAGAACTGCAACAAATGATACAAACTCTCAACAAGGAGAGCAAAAAGGTAGGACTGCACATGAATGCAAGTAAAACGAAAGTGATGACAAATGGCCAACAGAAACCAATCCAAGTAGACAACAATAACCAAATTGAATATGTCAACGAGTATATATACCTTGGTAAACAAGTATCCTTTAATCCAGAAAGCAACGAAAAAGAGGTTGAGAGAAGAGTCAACTGCTCATGGAAAAGTTTTTGGGCCCAGAAAGAAATTCTGAAGGGGAACTACAGTATGCCACTAAAAAAGACTGTAATAGAAACTTGCATCTTTCCAAGTTTAACATATGCATGTCAAACATGGGTATTTACAAATAAAATAAAAAATAAAATAATTACAACTCAACACGCTATGGAAAGGAGTATACTGAAACTGAGGAAAATAGATAAAGTAAGAAGCGAAAAAATAAGAAAGAAGACAAATCTGACAGACACCCTCAAACATGCCATGAGGCTGAAATGGCAATGGGCAGGACACATCACCAGGTACACTGACAAAAGATGGACTTCACAGTCAACGAAATGGTCTGGACCATTGGGAAAAAGAAGAGTAGGAAGACCAAAGAAACGATGGGCAGATAACATAAAAAAAGTTGCAGGCAAGAACTGGTGGAGTCTCGGCGTAGAGAGAGAAAAATGGGAAAGGATAGGGGAGGCTTTTACCCAAAAGGGATCCATTTCTAGTATTTAAGCATTTAATAAAGTTTTACCTACTAATATTAAAATATAATATTAATAACTTACTAACAACACATGTAAATAATAGATTAAGAAATGGAACAATAAAGCTTTATTATTATTATTATTATTATTATTAAGTATATTATTGTAACACGTGGTCGTAGTTTTTTCACATTACGTAGACTATATTAATGAAGAATCAATCAGATGATTTCATCGTTGTATAGATTATTCAATGTACTAACATAACATCTCTATCAAGTTTAAAGAAGATTTTAGGTATTAAGATTTGGCCGAACTCGGCCCTTACTATTCTTCGTGTAACAATCAAATTCCGTCAGTAGTCAGCTGTGTAAATGTGTACTGTGCTGGTTAGATGAGTCTAGGAGTGTCTTTTCAATACTTTTCAGGAATATACTTCAGGTTTAATCTACTGAAGAGACTGTGTGTAGACTTTGGAGATCAAATTGTAGATTAAAATGCGTGAAGTGTGCATGAAGTGGAACGTAAACAACTGTCACGTCGAATTTGAAATGTGAACGTTTTAAAACCGCTAACGAACTTATCAAAATGTTATTATATTTTACAACAATTGAATTAGAGTAAAAAATAAGATTATTGTTCGAAAAACATCAGTTAAAATGTCTACAAGATCCGGGAAACGTGAGTTGAAAACATTATTTTGTTTTTTTAATTGTCTTATGTACTTAATTAGTGTTATCAATATCACTTACTGTTTCAGGAATCCACAGCTCTTTTCACGAGGAGAATAATAAGCCCGGGCCTGAGCTTGTCACAAGTGAGAGGAAGACTAGAAGGAAACGATTATTAGATGATGAAAACATCATTTCACATAAAATGAGGAGGCGAAGCAACTACGTTCGATACCCCACTGACGATGAACCTATCAGCGACTCGACAGCTTCAAATGAAACAGAACAACCTTCACGACATTTGCGCAAAAACACTTTGAAGGAACACAGTGTTAACATTACATTACAAAATGAAGTTGAGAACGTAGAGAAAAGGGTAGAGAGAGTGACACGGCGAACAAAAAAAATGGTAGAAGACACAGAAGCCCAACTAGATGTTCATCATGTTAATGAAGAGACAGTAAACACTAAACCAAAAAGCAAAAAGAATACAAAGAAAATTAAAGTAGATCCAGTAACAGTCGAATGTAAGGAGAATGAAGGTACCAGACTTTCAGTTAAGAAAGCTAAGAAGAAGAAGAAAAAGGGAAGACATTCTGGATCTGTTATTGTTGAGGGAATACCAGAGCCAGACCTTAAAATTAACTCTTTAAATAAAAGTATTACATCTTTAGATTCATTCCACAGTGCTGCTGGCAGCCCTATTACCAAAAACACAGATGATATATTTAAGTCTAAAAAGTCATCAGCAAGTAAGTTACAAGATGTCTCCAGCATCACAGATGAAACAGACACAGCTAATATAAGTTTTAATAAATCATTTAATAAATTATCAAGAGACGAACAAAGGAATAAAAACAAGAAAATGTCAGTGGACAAAACCGTTATTGATACAGACTTAGCCACAAATACTGAAGATATTTCTCAAAAGCTCAATACTACCTTTGAAATTAATGATGATGTAGAAACGGATTCAGAAACTCAAATAGTTGTTAACAGAAAACAAAGTTTAAATACACAGAAGCTGAATGCGACTTTTGAAAAAGAACTCAATAGGTCATTCGGTTCAAGATTAAATAACACATATGAAAAAGATAATGACAGTGAAATATTACCTAACAGCGAACAATTGAATACCACATATGAAAAAGAAAACAGTATTATTGTAAATTACCCAATATCTCCATCATTAGTAAAACTTAATGAAGGTAGGAAGAGCTTAGTGAGACCGTCAACAATAATGAAGTATTCGAGGCAGAATAGAAATGATATGCAAACACAAAATGAGGAACCTACTCAATCAAATTCAACTGTAAAATCACCACAGTATGTTTCACTCAACTTAAATAACTTGAACATAAAATCATCAGAACGAAATTCCGTCAATAATACCTGTGATATTGAAGAGAAACTCAACACAACATATGATAAAATCGAAGCACAAACATGTCATTCCACATCTTCATTAATCAGTTCAAATGCTACAGATGAGATCAACAGAGCAGACCAAACAGAAAACTGTCATGTTAGCATTACCAGTGATGAATCAAGAACCGAAAATATCCTGAACATTACTCCTGTCATAGTTGAGAGTTCTGTAGAAGAATCTCATATTTCCATCAATTCTGACAAATCACAGACACCAGATAACATTTGGAAATCTACACAGACACCTCTAAAACGGGAGAGCACTTTTACTAAGGATGAGCCAGAAGTTATGTCTTTTGTATGCTTCTCCTCAAATAAAACGCCACCAAAGAGTCTGTCTCTACCGACAGCAGGTAATACTCCATATCATCCAACCTCTAGAAGCTCCCAGAAGGAAAGAGTTCTATTAAATGTAACTCGTTCTATTGAGAAAGACAGAACATCATCATTGATGGAGTTGGCGCCGAGGACAACTAAGGTGATGTTCTGCAGTCCAGTTAACAATCCGGTAATTGTTAAAGATAGGAAGAACAAAGTTATCAAGTCCAATTTGAAGGGATCGAACAAAAGCTTCGTTTTTGATGACAGCAGTGAGTACTTATGTATTTATTATAGATCACATGTGGCCTGTTTGATAAAGGTCTAACCTCATGTCCCCCCCACTGTAGCGATAGAAGGCTTTGTACATGGCCCTGTACATTCCGTAGGAGATTCCATTAGCCCTTGAACCCATGGGAGTTTTTATGGATTAAACCAGTCTTGTTATCTGCGGGTTGGGTATCTGTGTTCAGTGTTCAGGTATCTGAATGCAGTGACAGAGATAGATGACAGCACTGCTTATAAACACTTTCTCCTCTTTGAAGTCGCATGGATGGACTATGGGAGCTCAATCAAATTGGATGCAACCTCTTTAGTCATCTCTTACGATAAGTGGGGAATACACCCTAGCCGTTATTCTCTGGCTTGGACTATATTACTAGAATTTGGTGTAACTACATCAGTTCTTTTTCTTTCAATGGGCACTTTTATAAATTCACCATTGAATGATTTTTTTCATCAAGATTTTACCATCCATAATGCAATAGATAATCAAAATGCTTCCCTGTTGGGTCATGGAAAAAGACGCTTTTTCCGTCAACGATATTGTCATGCCATGGATGTTATCATCAACGAAAATTTAAAAGCATTTTCATAGGACTGTATACATTTTGCTTCCCTATTACATCGTGGACATAAAATCGTGGCAATAAAATTATTTTAACTTAGCATAAGAAATCATAGCATAACCTTTGCTTCACTTCATCTTTTACTAGTTTACTTTTTTTAACTCTCCTCTCTTGTTGAATTTTTATAAGCTCAGGAAGATATACACTGTACGGCTTGGGTTACTTATGTAGAAAAATGCAAATGAATTTGCAGAACAAGGCTATAAATATATAGGTTACATACTCAGGTATTTTATATTTTTTCTTCTGTTTCTCTATACAGTGTGTGCTGTAGCAAGTACGTCTGCGCGCAAGCGTTCATTCACGAGCGATGCAGAGGAGACATGCGCCAAACGCAAGCGTCTAGCTACGTCTGACGCCCATCGATCACGTACTGCCAGTGCTGCAGGTAATATTAATCTTCTATGACTTAGAACTTTCTCCCAAAAAACTAACATAGGTTTTATGTTATGGTTCTAGAGAGAAAGTTTTGGATGCATTGTTTATCCTCCTTGCCTTTCGGACAGTTTAATAGTTGATTTGCTGTGATGACAATAAATAGTTTCTCAGTGATTTGCGAACACATTGAGTTCTTTGCTGCTCGCGAAGCGGCCTTGCTTTATGAAACCAGGAGGGGATATTCCCGGCGAATAGTGGAGGACCGAGATATTGTGAGCCGCCAATTAGATAAGATACATTATATGGACATGCAGCACAGATCGGGTTGGAGTTCACATGTCTGGTTGAATATTTATACGGATGGTAGGAAAGTAGAGGGGAAAGTCGGCGCGGCGCTATGCTTATGGTACAGAGACGTGGAGACCGGTACCCGGAAACTTAAACTTGATCTTTGCTGCACCGCATAACTGGCAGAAATACTAGTCCTATCGTCTGCCGCCGAGCGAGCCCTGCGGTGTGCTGCACTATACTGGAATATTTAGCGACTAGGTCGGCCCTTGAATCAGTAGTTGATAGTAATTCCCTGCTTCCGGTCTCATTCGCGAAGCGACAGATTCGTTAAGAACCGCTCTGCCAATGGAACTGGCGTTATCAGGAGGGCCAAACGGCATGACTTTTCTTCCCGGACGCGGTGGCGGCGGATCATCTGGTTAGAAAAGTTAAATTACATCCTATTATAGTTCACGCTATGACGGGACACGGCAGATTCTCCGATTACTTGGACTGCTTGAAGTGTAAGGAGAGCCCAGGGTGTCGATGTGACCTTTAGAGGAAGGAAAATGTTATGCATGTGATTGTAGATTGCCAGTAGGGACGTCCGTCAGGCCGCAGACGGGCCGTCGGCTTCTCACGAGTGGCGCCATTCAGCCCCATTCCCCGATTGAGCTCCAGAAACTTTTGGCCTGATGATTTTCTCTCCCTGGTTTCATCCGTGAATCTTCCAGTTTTCCTACAAAACATGAGGATATCCCTTAGTTTGGTTGTTCTCAGTTCTTCTTCTTCTAGTGTATCAGAGCCTAGTGTATTGAACCTAATACCTGCATACATATTGCATTTTGCTATAAAGTGTAAACTGGTTTCCTCCCCATTACAGTGTTTGCATAGAGGATCTATTGTTAGTCTGAGTAGTGATAGGTATCTGTTTAGTGTACAGTGACCTGTTATGATACCTACCAGTATTCTTTACATTACCTTTTTCCAACCTTAAGATGTACTTAGCCGTTGTTTTATATTTTCTTTCAAAGTACATTTTGGTTTGTCTACATGTTTTTGATTTTTTCCATTCTTCATTTGTTTCTTCATCTATTCATTTTTCTATTACACTTTTTGTTAGTTTGTTTGAGATCGGAAGATGTGGTTCTGGTCCTGCTATTGGTGTGACCGCTTTACATCTAGCTAGCTTGTCTCCCTTATCATTTCCTTCGTTACCACTGTGTCCGGGGATCCAGGCTATAGATACGTTCCTTCCCTCTCCTAATTTATTTACTCTCCCCGCCCCATCAGGGCAGGCGTTCTACAGGACTCTGTTTTATCGCCCACGCTCTACTCGCTCTACACGAACGACGTCCCCAAAACCCCCGGTGTAGAGCTCGCCCTATTCGCGGACGATACCGCCCTGTTCACATCGGACCGTAGTCGCCTCAGAGTCTCCCAACTCCTCCAAGTCGCGGTCACGAGCCTAGGCGAGTGGGTCCGTCTTTGGAGAATCGAAGTCAACCCCCAAAAAAGCGCCGCCGTGTATTTCTCGAGGGGCACGACGACCAGCCGCGCCCGCCGCGCTAACACTCTCAGAACAATCACGCTTTTCGGCCAGGATATCCCTTGGGCTAGGAAAGTCAAATACTTAGGAGTCACCCTTGACAGTGCCATGACCTTCGGCCAACACATCAAAACGGTCCGCGATCGCGCCGCGTTCGTCCTCGGTCGTCTCAACATGCTCATTTGCGCTAAAAGCAAAATGTCCTTCAGACATAAAGTTACCTTATATAAGACGTGCGTCAGGCCTATCATGACGTACGCCAGTGTAGTATTCGCTCACGCTGCGCGCTCTCACATCAACACCCTCCAAGTTATTCAGAATAGGTTCATGCGCAGGGCCACCGGTGCCCCTCCTTACGTGCGCAACGTAAATCTGCACTAGGATTATATTACATTATATTAATGACTTACCATCCCTCGTAAGAGATACTCATGAGATTGTATTGTTTGCTGATGATACTTTGATACTTCTTTATTATTTAAATTAAAAAGACAACAACTACATCTTGACGATGTAAACAATGCTCTCTCTATAGTAGTGAGATGGTTCACAGTAAATAATCTGCTTCTCAATGAAAAAAAAACGAAATGTGTCAAATTTACATTACAAATGTAAGACAAGTCAATACAAATATAAAGATTAGGGGTGGGGTGTTGGGCCCTGTAGAAAGTACGACCTTCTTAGGTATTACTCTGGATGCTAGGTTACAATGGGGTCCTCACATTTCGGGACTAGCGAATCGCCTCGGCTCTGCAATATATGCTATTAAAAAAATCCGTCATTTAACAGACATAACCACCGCTAGACTAGTATATTTTAGTTATTTCCATAATCTTATGACATATGGCATCCTACTTTGGGGCAATGCCGCTGATATACATGCCATCTTTGTTTTGCAGAAGAGAGCGATTCGTGCAATTTACAGGCTGGGGCCCAGGGTATCACTAAGGGATAAATTTAAAAACTTGCTTGAGGCTTCAGGATACTATTTATGATTTTTCAACCCTTAATCGATGTATTTCATCCCTTAAAAACCAACCACTTTTATGTATAAAATTTAAAAAAAAAAAAACAATTATAGTACTTTATTTTTCTTAATTTATATTAAATGGGTATCTTTTTATCGTGTTGAACTCAAATATTTTTTTTCCCAGATTTTCAACCGTTAAAAATCATTCCATATTATGAAAAAATTAAAAAAAATCATTTACGGTCTTATTTATAGAATGTAATATATTATTTAGAAAGAAAGAAAGATTATTTATTTATCGCCACAGAGCAAAAAAACACTTAAATAATAAAAAAAACGAATATAAATTAGCCAGTAGCTAATACCTGTTTTAACTAAGCTAATACACTGGAGACAAAGCGCTCTGTAACGACAAAAGGGCTTCGTCTCAGCATTAAGCGATAACGCGAAACGTTACCGCGCTGTTTTTCAGCTTAGCCCAAAGTGACACACGTACAGACAGCCAGGCACGACTAAAGTGTCTATGCAGCCATTCCCATATGTGTTTCTCGGTTTGTTTATTATTATCATATAATTAAGTGCATTATGATGGACAATAAATACATTTTTACTTACTGTTTTATTAAAGCTAATTAAAACTAAATACAAATGAATTAAAATTTAAAATAAAGAAAAAAATAATTAAGTTTTAACAATATAAATTGTAAAATTTTGGAGGAAACATACAGCGTTAGGTATTGTTGTGTTACAGTAACTATTGACGGTATTCGCAGCATGAGTACTATTTATTATATATATATACAGGGTGTATATGAAAACGGGACAGTTACTTTAATGGATGAAAGGGCATAACTTTAGTATGTAGTTACAAAAAGAATTATCGAAAAAAACGTATCCGTTTAAGAGTTATGACCGTTTTAATTTTCAAGTGTTATCCCCACCATTTCTCGTAAAATTGGGTTGATCGTGTACAGTTACAGATTTTAAATCTTACGTTTTTTTTTATTTTGTAATAAGTTCATCCGTTACTGAAATACAGCCTGAAAACCATTTTCGAAAATAATTCTGTCCAGTCTGCGAGTGGTAACAGGCTCTATTTCAGTAACGGATGAAATTATTACAAAATAAAAAAAAACGTAAGATTTAAAATCTGTAACTGTACACGATCAACCCAATTTTACGAGAAATGGTGGGGATAACACTTGAAAATTAAAACGGTCATAACTCTTAAACGGATACGTTTTTTTCGATAATTCTTTTTGTAACTACATACTAAAGTTATGCCCTTTCAGCCATTAAAGTAACTGTCCCGTTTTCACATACAGCCTGTATATATATATATATATATTTTTTGTGGTTGTAGTATCTTATAATATAATTACAACCCAAAAATAATTTTCCTATATTGGAACTTAAAGCTCTGTACTGTTTTTGAATCTTATATAAGACGTGCCACCGGAGAGGTGGTGGCAGGTTATTCCAACACTTAGTTGCAGCATATCTAAAACTATCCCTAAAAGCCGCTGATCTACATATCATTGTACAAACCCGATACTTAGCTGCTCGCGTATTATATTTATTTTGATCCCGCGACCATTGCAATTTTTTATACAAGTAGTCGGGTGTGCCAGTTTTAATTATGCCGAACAGTAGAGTAGCTAGGTGTAGTGTTCTTCTTTTTGACATTTTGAGTATGAGTATTGTGTTTATCGAGATAAGCTGTAACGTGGTGTCGCGGTGGAATTGAGAAGTAGAATCGAGCGCATGTGTTTTGTACTCTCTGTATCACTTTATATAAAATTTATATAAAATTGATTTCTTTTTGTCGTATTCAACTTGTAAATAATTCTTTTTCAAATTTTCGCCCTTAAAAACTACCCATGTGGAAAAAATCTTGAAAGATTATGAAAATGTGGAAAATTAGAAAGGTATATTTTAATATAATTTTTTTCATGTATTTAGTGTACAGTATTTTATGATACATATTAATGTATAAAAAATAAACAAACTAATGTATAAAATAAATATAAATTAAAAATCATCATTATCACTCTGTATTTTCGTCTTCGTCCTCTTCTTAATCAGTTATTGAAGCACTGTTCTGACAATGTTCACGAGAACATCCACTGCAAATTGAGTTGCAAAAAAGTCCAATTTGTCGGCAGCCACATGATGCTCCGCATCCTTCTTGGCAATTGTAAAATAACATTTGCAAGAGTTCTTGGGGTGCAGGACTTTTCTGTAGTTTGATGGGTTGATCTCTGTGTAAAAGACACACAATCAAACACACACATGTATGTATATACAATACACATATATATGTAGAAAGTCTCCTTTCGCCGAAGCAGATGCTGTCAGCTCCATGCCGTTCCTTCTCATTATGTGTATACACATATATATGATGTATACACACTTCGAAATTTACCTGCTCAGAAATTTAAAAAAAAAATGTTAATTTTTTTTGGCCATATCTTCCTTAATTTTTAAGCCTTTTTAAAAAATCATTTTGTAGGAAAATTTATAATCTGTTACACTAAAAAGGTTTCAAATTTATTGAGTTTTTTATTTTTGAAAGGGAAACGTTCAAAGGTCTCCAAAACGGTACCAGTCATACGCCATTGTGAACTTCGAAAGGTCATATCTCAGTTAATTTTCAAGTTATGAAAATTAAAAAAAAATCAAAATTTTCAAAAAAGACCTAACTTTTTGTTCTCTAGCTGTTTTTACGTATCTTCCATATTTTTCTAGTTATTTTAAAAAAAAGAAATTTTTTAAAACATTAAAAACTGCTTTCTCCACTAAAACCATTTTTTTTTTCGAAACCAAGCTTTCTAAACGATTCAAACTTCTTGATCCCATTATTAGTATTAAAATAAAGTGATTTGTAAATTTATAACATTTTATTTCAATTAGGGTGGCAATATGAAGGGTAAAACTGATGTTTTTTTTTTTTCACGGAAAAAAGGGATTCGACATTATTTTCATCACAACTCCCTTATTTTATATCCTACAGTCTTATAAAATCTCATTTGCAAGGTTTTTTAAAGAACTTTAAAAAAGGTAGTTAAGTACTTAAGTTTAAGTCATAACTCGGTTTGTATTAGGTCTATAGCCAAAAGAAAAAACCATTTTTTTTTTTTTATAAGCTACATTTTTAGCTTCTTATAGTTTTTTTGATATAATTGAAAGTTTTTGAGTTATTCGTGAAAAAACTTAAAAATATGATTTTTTTTGTAACAAAAATTGAATTTTTCATTCACGAATAAGTCAAAAAGTATTGATTTTTCGAAAAAACTATGGATATTTTGTTCTTAGAATGCTTTTTTCTATCGATTTCGGAGGTTATTTTTAATAAAAAAAATTACCACCCCTTAGTTGGGGTGGTATCCACCCCCAGGGTAAAAGCACATATCGGCATAGGGTAGACTTTGCTTTTTGAGGTATTCCCTATCTACTGTTAAAATTTCAAGCAAATCGATGCGTGTTGATGGAAATCTGAGGTAAAAACCGTTGTAGACTGGACTATATGTATAGAAATAAGAATAATATATAAGATAGAGTATTAGATCATACTAGGATACAAGTAGAATAATTAACATGTGCAATAAAATAAATTAAATGGAAATGAATGTAATAAATGTAAGAGACAAGTAAGGATATAGTAAATAAAGATAACATAACAACATAACATAACTTCACGCTGTATCCCCAACGGGGTAGTCAGAGAGGACGGAGCGCCAGGAGTCGCGGTCCTTACACACCTCTTTCGCTTCCTCAAATCTCATCATTCTCCTCACACATTTTCGCCTAGGTATGCGGGTGCTTTTGACATTTCCGTCTGCTAACACTGGCTATTTGATCTTCATAAGTCAGCCTTGGTCTTCCTTGGCTTCTTTTACCACTCACTTTCGCTCTGTATATTTTCTTCGTCAGTCTTTCATCACTCATTCTTTCCATGTGCCCGAACCATCTAAGCATTCCTTTCTTCATTTTTACAATAACACTGTTGTGCAACCCTGTCATACTGCGTATCTCATCATTGCTTATCCTGTCAGCAAGCGTGACACCGCACATATTTCTGAGAGACCGCATCTCCATAGCATTTAACATACTTTCACTCGATTTTGGGCATATCCAGGCCTCACTACCGTACAACAACGTTGGCACCAACACCGCATTGTGGATGGCCATTTTAGCAGTGTTAGATATATTCACACTACCCACTAATGCGGACAGAGCACCGTTCACTTTATTGCCAGCTGCTACCCGTCTCTCCACATCCAACTCACATCTTCCATCCCTCGAAAACGCACTCCCCAGGTACACAATTTCATTCACCTGTTCTAGACATTTTCCATTTACACAAATCACACATTTCGTTTGTACCGCTTCTCTTTCAAACACCAGAACCTTAGTTTTGTTCACATTCATTTTCAATCCTTTTACTTCACAATCTTTTTTCATGCACGTGACTAGTGTCTGCAACTCCGCTTCTGATGGTGCTATTAGCACAGCATCGTCAGCGTATAATAGGCAGTTTACCATTGTGTCACCACATCCCATACCACTCATATTACCTTTCAATCTCTGGAGGCAACTGTCCAAATACAGCACGAATAGCCAGGCAGACATCACGCAGCCCTGACACCAGAACAGACTTCAAACCAGGGCGACATGTCACCGTCTATCCTTACACAGGCTCTGTGGTCTCGTTATAATGACCTCACAGCCTGCAGTAAGGAGCCCTCCACGCCATATTCAGGCAGAAGACTCCACAATTTCTTCCGCACTACTCTATCGAATGCTTTCTCTAGATCCACGAAAGCACAGAAAACTTTCCGACCTAAAGCCAGAAACCTTCCCACGATAACGCGAAGCGAGAAAATCTGTTCCATACAACCCCTACCATTCCTGAAACCACCTTGCGCCTCCCACAAATATCTTTCTGAAACGCCTTTCATACGTTCAGTCAATACTTTAGTATAGACTTTACTCGCTAAGCTGACCAAGCTGATGGCCCTATAGCACGCACAGTCTAGGTAGGAACCTTTCCCTTTATATAGAGGTACTATGACTGCCGTGCGCCAGTCCTCTGGAACCTCCCACTTCTGCCAACAAAGGTTGCAGAGTGCACAGAAGGCATCCCAGACTCTAGGACCACCATACTTGATCATCTCAGCAGTCACCTCATCAATTCCCGCAGCCTTTCCACATTTCAAACTTCTTATCACTTTCTCAATCTCTTTCATACTAATGGCATCCTCCAGTCCCTGACCCGAGTGTGGCAATTCATTAGAATCGCTCTCAGTATCAGAGACGGAGTCGCCACTCTCATACAGTTCTCCATAGTATTCACTCCATCGCTGCAGAACATCCTTTTTATTTGTAAGCAGGTTGTTGTCTTTCGAACGCACTTTATTCATTCTGCAAGGTGCCAGACCACTTCGGTACTTACGTACTTCTTTCCAAAATAATTTGGAATTTTCCTCGAAGTTGTCCGACATCTTGTTTTCATCTAGCACCCTACACCTTTCACGCTTCTCTTTCACTAGTGCCTTCGTTTCTGCTTTCTGCAGCTTATACCTGTCTTTCATCAAATTTTTCATACCACAGTCATTAGTAGCAAGGTAGTCTCGCCATGCTTTCTTTTTCTTATACACAGCCACTTTCACCTCATCATCCCACCACACATCACGCTTTTTGCCGTTCCCAATCTTATTCGTTCCACACACTTCTTTCGCAGCCTCGATCATACTATCCCTAAGGTTCTTCCAACATTCTTCAACCTCCTCGCTCATCACTTTCAATCTATCATCAAGCTTACTGGATAATACCCTTTCATATTCATTCCTGGTGGTCGCATCCTGCAGTTTCCAGCTTTTAATGCGGCTAACCGCTGCAGGTTTGGACACTACGCGATGTCGCCATGCTGAGAACAGACCCCTTATTCTGGTTATCACCAGAAAGTGGTCCGTCCCGAGATCGGCTCCTCTATACGCTCTTGTGTCCATTACCTGCTTCTTAAGTCTGCTATCCACCAGGAATAAATCAATCATACTTCTCGCACCCTTTCTTTCGCACGTGTATGGATGGATTCTTTTGTGCCCAAACATGGAATTAGCCATAAAAAGATCCTTTTCCATACACAGTCCTAACACAATCTTACCAGCATCATTCACTCTCTTATCTCCATATTTGCCTAGGACAGACTCAAATCCTGTTCGAGCTGTCCCGACCCATCCATTCATGTCTCCACACACAACAATTCTTTCGTTCTCTTCAACCGTCGTTAGAACTTCTCTAACATTCTCCCAGAACTGCTCTAGTTCAGCCAAACCGACAGAGGACACTGGGGCATATACTGCCAAAACAAAAATTCTTGTCAACCCAATCTTGAGGCGTACCTAGAGCAGTCTGGGATTTACACATTCATACTCAGTCATACAATTAACCATACGAGAGGACAGTAAAACGCCTACCCCTTGGCATCCCCTATCTCCTTGTGGTACCCCTGACCACAAAGCGATGCCTCCTCCGGGCAAGTCGGCAAGTTCACTGCCTCCTCGCTTGGTTTCACTCAAACATAGCACATCCAATCTTTTCTCTTCCATAATATCAATCACTTCATTCATCTCCTCAATCCCACCTCTCACATTCCACGCAGCTACTCTGCACTCCTCCATCCACTTCCCGCCGCCAGGTGCACAGCGTGTTGGGTGGCGGTCCCCAACGCCGAACTGCACTCTGCACACACCAGCGGGGACAGACCGGTGTACGTCGCTTTCGGGGGACGCCCTAAAATTATTATTGCCGTTGTCCCGCATGGTATGCACAGAAGAGGAATTGCAGTCCTGAAAAGGGCTGGCAGGGGTCGCGACGAGCACGCTTCCTCAGTTGACCCCCAAAATAAAGATAAGAGAACTAAAAATAAGATAAAAAGACAAGACATCAGCAAAGACATGAGTAAGAAGAATGAGAGGTAAAAAGAAACTTAGAGGAATGGTATAAAAGACTGATGAAAGAAAGATATGGAACAAACGAACAAAGACTGACAATAGACAAGTCAGCGGAAGCACTAGAAAACGGAAAAGAAAACACATTGCGTTTCTGATGAAATGTTTATTAACTTTGAGGTGTGTGAGAAGTCTGATATAATGACATTTCTAGTTCTTTATCTGTCACGTCCCTGTTTTCGCAAGTACCTCTAGGTACTAAATTAGTTGACATTATAAAGGTTCCATATCTGTGGACCTGTCACGATCCTTATAATGCTTTCATTCAACTCTGCAGACGAAAAATTTGTACCAAGAATGTGTTTGATTTGCACTACCCAAGTATTCTCTAAATTATATTATTCCCCCTTCTGTCCCTCGTCCTGTACATTGAAGTTGGTTTGTTTTGTCTTTGATAAATACTATGTTATGGCAGAATTATTGTGGTTGTCGCATTGGAAGCCATTATTTAAAAGTTAAAGTTGTTGATTTGCACTTGGATGTATCTGTTTCAGCAAAACTGACTGATCGATTGACACCAAAAAAACCAACCACGCCGTCAAGCGTTAAAGCAGAGGGTAAGCCGCCACGTACGAAGCTGCCTAACTTCGCGGCGATGCACCAGAAGCAGTTCGAGAGGATGGAGTCGCTCAATGAATGCCAGGAGAGGAAGGCGAAGCGAGCGAAGCGACTTCTGATACCGGCTGGCAGCCTCACGGTACTGGAGCGGGGCAGTCCTAAAGGTGAGGGTGTAGATATTGTCCCATCGAGGACAGCGTACGACGGAATCTGTCGCTGAAGCTCGAAAACGTTAAAACCGGTTTATACACGTTTATAACGATTTTTAATCTCTATCAACCTTTTTTTAACATGCAAAAACTTTTTTCTACCACGGAGAAGACATATGACAACCACAACATTGCCCCTGATTGTAAGTGGACTGGTCCCTTGGACATTTATGATATTAAGACTAAGAAAACATTTTCGATTGCTAATACATTGAAAACCCTGAGAACTAAGATGCTGTGCCTCTTGTGACAGAAATTTCAACACTAGATTATAAATATGTGGCAACACTGAGTACTAAAATGGTTTTTGTCCCATAAATTTCACAATCTGTCTCATCCTCTACACAGAAACAACAATTCAATGCTGTTCAGCGACAGGATAAGGATAGTGAGTAAGATATATGAAGGTAGTAGCGATGTTACTTAAAAAAGTAACCACCCTCAAAGATGACACTGGGTAATACGGAGATTTTACCCATTGAAAGCCCTGTGGACGTCCTCAGCTTTTGTCGAGAGACTTCGGGATCTCTTACGGAACACACCAGAATTACTCCTTATTAGACTGTATTAACAGATTTAGTTTGAGATTTCAGTTTCACAGGTTCCTTCCCCGCATAGGTTAGTGTTATATTATACACTTACAATCCATTTTTATACAGGCTGTAGAAAAAAACATATCCCTTTAAGAGTTATGACCATTTAAAATTTCAGGTGTTATTACTATTTTTCGTAAAAGCTTCTGGAACGTGTAAAGTTACAAATTTTAAATCGAACATACTTTTTTATTTTGTAATAATTTCATCCGTTATTGAAATAAAGCATGAAAACCAACTTAAAAAATAATGCATATGCCCCTTAACAATGTTTACAAATCGCTACGATCATGAACTCTCATTTTAAAATACGTTATTTCCACATACAAAGGAATATCAACCTTATCTTATATCAACCTTATCGTTACACAAATTAAGATTTCTGTGGATTTGTGAAATTAGGTCAAAATTAAATTAAAGAGACATAAACTACTTATCGTGTTAAGGGGAAGCACCACTGAAGTAAATTGTGTTTTGACCTGTATCTTTGTTATTATTACATAGTAATACTTTATTGTAGTGTAATCAAGATGCATTCTCGGTATACTATAGCATGTTTAAGAAGGTATCCCGTTTTCGTATACATACATACATATCTTCACGCTGTATCCCTAACGGCGTAGTCAGACTACCCCGTTTTCGTATACACCCTGTATAATATGTATTTAATTTCATTGCTAGACTTAATTGGAGTGACAGAGACATTATTATCGATGAAGAGATACTGAATAACTTGCGGTTTGCGAATAATATCGCACTGGTCGCGGATAACGTGAGGATGTGCTCACTATGATCGGCGACCTGCAAAGTCAGTCAGCCAGAATAGGATTGAAAATTAATAAGCCAAAAACTAAGGTCATGACAAACATCCCAGAGGTGAAAAATCACCAGCTGCCTATAGGTGTCGTCGAACATTATATTTACTTGGGAAATAAAAACATCCTTGGCATGGAAGACCAAATGGCAGTAGCCGAAAAACGTATTGCACAAGTATGGCCGGCCTTTAAAGCAAACAGCTCGAATCTCCAATCAAATAAGATTATCCAACGCCTAAAACGAAAATGTTTAATTAGTGTGCCCTGCCAGTTTCCACGTATGAAATGAAGACAGCAAACTTCACCAATAGATCTGCTGAAAAAATCCGAGTTACACTGAGGGCGATGGAGCTACTGATGCTTGAAATAACGCTCATACATCGTAAAAGGAATTAGTGGATCAGGCAGAAGACGAAAGCTAGAGATGTGGTAGAGGAGATTGAGCGCCGGTAGTGGAGATAGGCAGGGCGCATTGCCAGGATGGACTGCGGTCGATGGGCGAAAAAGACTGGAGTGGATACCCCGCGCTAACACCCGCGGAAGAAGTATTCCATCTCGGAGATAGGTGGATGGCATCTGACAGCAAGCGGTCATGAACCGAAAGAAAGTGGCCAGAGATAGACACGCGTGGAAAGAAAGAAAGGAAAGAAAGAGTAGGCCCATGTTCAAAGACGGGCGCATCAAAGGCTGATATAGGTAGAGATTCATATTACTTTATTGTTATCTATCTTAGAGCTAAATAAATGTGTATTTAAGTGTTCATTCTACAATTACTATTTACTACTAATTAATTTACCCACTTATTTTTGTCTTATTTACCTATGTTTTCAGTTCAAAAGCAGTATGAGTTTAGGATGGTTAACATTTAACGGTTAACTTTAACTTGCGTTAAGTTTTCGAAAATTTAACGCTTTAATGATTATCAAAGTTAATTTTTATTAACGATTAACGAAGTTAACTTTTGGATTAACTGTGCCCACATATGCTAATCAGTAACACACTCCAAAGAATAGTCCTCCGCCGTAATCTTCACTGTACATCATTAGGTCCTTCATCCTTTTTGAAAGGTCATCTTTTCTTTTTCTTCCCACCAATTGTCTTCCTATTCCTTTTCCCATCTCTTACCATTCCCTTACTTTTTTTCAAATAATCGTAGATTTTAAAGAGGGCTAATTAAAACTTTAACTCCTCATCCCTTATCTCTGAAATTACTGAGACTAAAATTTTAAAGGTTCGCGAAATGTACAATTTTATTCATGTACATGAAAAATTGGTAGGAGCTTGTGTAGGGTCCATCCTATCGTCCACCTTACTGGCTAATCCTGCCGCAGACGGTAAGACAGCTGATGAAACTGGCACAAGAGGCATACATCTTAGTTAGTCTTCAGAATTGTCAACGTATTTGCAATTTGAAGTGCTTCATTAGCCTTGTTATTGTAAATGTCGATGAGCCTTAGTCCATTTACCATCTTGTAGATTATTTGCACGTGTGTCTTCCCTTTGGTATACCATAAACACTATTAGGAACAGTCTTAGGTTAACATATAAGACTGTTCGTAAAAGTTTTAATTTATAAAATTGTTTCATAAAATTATTTGTAGAACGATCAAGCATTCATTTTATATTTATGTACACAGCATCAAACAAATGATTACACATTGGACTTTGAACTTTTAAAGATGGAACAAATCTAACGTAAGAAAGGGATGTCAATATTTTGTAAAAGACGTCTGCTTGTGTCACGCTCAAGTCATTTAATGTCAGCTGTCGTTTAATAGGTGCCTACGAGGATATAGGTTCAAGCATGGCGTTCTTCTAATTAGATTTTGCTATAAATACCTAAAAATAGTGTAACCGTTTGCTTGACGCTGTGTAGGTACAATATTATACATTCTTATAAACATTTTTTTTTTCTTTACAGTACAGAACAGTACAGAATTAAATATTTGTATTTAACTGTCTCATGGTGTCACTCGCGCTTTTGGTATTTCTCTAGGCGAAAAAGTATCCTAGCTTATTCTCTGAAAAGTCCTCTGCCTACTAATGAAAATCTACTAATCGTTCAACTGTTTTAGAGATAAGCCCAGCCAGATAAAAATAAAAAAAACGCGTGTTTAGGTTATCGTAAATAAACTATATGACCTTCACACAAAATTGCTATTTTGAAATCACAGACAATAACATATCAATTTTATTTTTATATATAATATGTTGGTGGAAACAATAAAAGGCGCTCATTTGACTGTACTAAAGCAAAGCGTGACATCCGGTTTGGAAGGGATGCGCGCTAACGGAACGTCGGGGCCGGCGCTGGCGTTCTGTTACGGCCGATTTACATTGGTCAAGGACAGTGGCGAGTGGCATGCGCATGTACAGTGGCGAGTGGCGAACGCCGGGACAGTGGCCGTTTACACTACAGCAAGTCAAGTGACATTACTCCGTCAAAATGTAATGAGCAAATAGAGAGAAAACGTTATCTGTTCTTCTCTTGTATATAAAAATTAATATAAACCAATTAGACGTCACTTTGTTTACAATATCGCATAAAACAGCGCACGCGGACAATTCTGTAGCTGGTCGCTTTGTACTAAAGACCGTTTACATTACCGCCAAGTGGCGAGTCAAGAACCGTGCGGGGGAAAAGAGCGCGCGCGAGGGGCATCACTTACCCAAAAAATTGGAAACAATTCTATTAGGATCAACTTGCAAGGCAGCTTGCAAGCCAAGTTGACTCGCCACTGTCCGATCGGTTTGCACCACTGTACTTATCTACTTCGCTAAACACTTGATCAATGTAAATCGGATGTTACACTACGATGTCTGGTGCGTTAGCATTTCTCCGATGGATCGTTTGCCATTATAAAATTTTCAACTACCTACGTAATAATTGTTACTAATAGAGTTCTGTCGTTTGCATTGTATTTTACTTAGAAGTTCGCCTCCTGTAGATAAGGTACCTATTTCTCATAGTTGAGTCGCAAAAGCATGAATGTGACTTTTCCGATATATACTAGGTGCCGCACAAGTCACCCTATCGGAAGATGCTATAATTTTTCCAAATGGCGGCAAATGTCAGTTCTACTTTGACATTTGTGAAGTAAACAGATGCTAAATACATGTCAATAAAACATGAATCGCTATACTCCTCAAGAACACGGAATCATTGCTTGGTTACATACTCGCTCAGAATGTTGACATAGTCATATTTGAAGACAATATTGGGACATTCATTAAGAATGCTTATGTCTATTTGTTTAATATTAAATTAATATGACAGCTTTTATAATTTAGATTATTATTTAATATTTATATAATTAATGTATTTACAATAGTTGTAAAGTTATGTATAAGTACTTATAAGATCATGTGACTAATATTGTACAACTTGTTGGTGTTTAGAAGACTATTACTCTGTAAAACACAAATGTGACTGAATAAAATAATAATAATAATAAAAAAATTTGAAAACGCTGCGGGTCAAACAACTACGGCGAGCTCTACAGAGCTATGCTCAACGGCTTTCTCCTTCCTCTATTGAATGAATTGGGACTGGATAACGCGTGGTTCCAATAGGATTGAGCAACGGCGCATACTGCAGGAGCCACAACCGAAATTCTGAGGGCTGCATTTCCGGGTCGCCTAATCTCTCGTTTTGGTGATTTGCACTGGCCGGCAAGATCACCGAATTTAATTGTTCCAGACTTCTTTTTCTGGGTTTCCTTGAAGTCACGAGTCTACAAGCCTCAGACTCTTAAAGAAGCCCTCAAAGAGAATATCCGTCAAGAATGCGAGAACCTATCGCCGGAAGTTCTGACAAGAGTGATGGAACATGCCGTAAATCGAGCCCGTATGGTCATCAATTCTGGCGGCGGCCACTTGGCCGATATCATTTTCTCGACTTAATGTAAAAAGAATTAAGACATTAAATAAACACAATCCAAAAGCAGAACGAAAGTTTTTCATGATAAAAAAAGATACAGCCAAAGAACATCGGGTGATAACTTTTGCGCCACCTTGTAGATATGTTATCTACACTTATTATTTAATAAGCTTATTTAAGCTATAAGCTTATTTAACATAATTGTAAATGAATCACCTCATTTAATCGATTGGATATCGTATCATATAATGTCATTCTGTATACGTATTTTAATAACGATCTAAATTACTCATAGCCCTACTTGTGATATCTTAATAATAAAGATGTGTCTACACTGGCAAATGTTTATTTCCATTCGGAAAATTCAATGGTTCCTAAATGAAACTCAAAATTCACAAAAGCAAAATTAACAAACAAAAACTTTTAAATTTTGTACAAAATATTAAATATAAAACTGAAGCATTTGATTTGGTGATGAAACAACAATTCCGTGATGTAAAACACCGTAACTAAGTAGACCTTTCGTTAATTGGGTCGATAAACTATTATTTTTTTTTCAGTGCTATCTGTATTGCTAACAAAAATTACTCAGAAAATATAGCTATATATTCATTTCACACACACCCGGTTTAACAATGCTATCATCAGTTTATTGTGACACTGTATTAGTTCTATTTATTCCCGAATCATAAATCGATACTAAATGACATAATCTGTCATAAAATAATCGCACTCGATAACAATTCAATTTATAGTTATTAGTATTTGTGTTCGTTTGGAATATCTTAGTTGGCTATCGGTATCTCGACCATCTAGTAAATTTTTCTAAGTACAATTTGTCTATTACATTACATTATGAAGTGACTTAAAAAATGTTATTCCTGACCTACGACTAAATCATAAGGGTTCCAAGTTTGACTACGCATTCATAAATTGCAGTTAATTTTTATTTACTGTTCTTTGGCACATGTCGTTCTTCGATTCTCGACATTCGTGTTAGTTCGAAATACGAAGATTACCGATTGGTATCCCGTACGTTTATCCTTCAATTTTGAATTTAGAAATGACAAAGACACCAATAGAAACTTCAATTTGCTGACTTTGTCGAGTCGATAAAACAGTCTATTACACGGCAAATTCATAGGTTTTTTAAACTGCTAAACATTCACTGTCCGCGATAGTACACTTCTTTTGCAGTTTCAATAAGTAATATTCAATTCAGCAAATTGGTGTACGGTTGTTAAGTACGACAATCGTCACGCAAATATATATTTATGCGAAAAATTCATAATTTCAAACATTTAACACTCCACGGCAGATTTAAAAACATTTTTACTTTGCCTGCATTTACATCATTTTCTATTTACGCGTAAAAAAAATGAAGACCGTGTCCTGTGTCGTGACAGCAGTGTGAACACACCTTTTCAAAGTTATCTGTGACGTTTTTTTTGCTGTAGTAATGATAATTATAAGACAAAGTAAACATTCAATCTTACCAAATACATCTGCATTTAACGTATTGTTTTCTTTTAGATAAAATTAGATAAAAGTGTATATTTCCGCTTTAATTACAATGAATTCTTTCCTGTTTATGACATTTCTTAAATTGTTTCTTGGAAATTGGTACTTGGAAATTGGTTGGTAATTAAACAAATTCAGAACAATAAAATTAATAATGCATAAGAGTTTACTTACAAGCGAACAGCAGTTATAGTAAACGGTGGCCCGAAGACTATAAACGTTAACTTCGAAGGTTAAGATTTATTGAAAGTTATAATTATTATACAAAAATACCTGGGCTTTACTCGTGTACCAAAAAATGTACAAAAAAAAAGTCTGACCACACTGCAGGATTCGAACCCGCGTATTTGAGCTGGGTAGATCTACGCTCTAGCCATGTACTACAGAGAAGGTAAACTCTGTTGTGAAATCAGAAGAGTTTAGAGTTTAGAAGTTGTGAAAACATAGAAAAAACAATTTTCTCAGAATTGGACCCTGGCTAGATCGATCTTTGACCACCGTAAAGCTCTATATTGTAAACAAGCCGTTTCCCGCCCGCTTCGCTGGGCGTAAGTGGAAATTTTGTACGTAATAGTACATTCTTGTTTGGAAAATGGTGAAGGGTCTATGGAGTTCAAAAAATAAGTAGCCTATAACCATCTACAACTAATTCCGCGTCGAATAGTCATGATCCCATGCCGATCGGTCCAGTAGTTTTCAAGTTTATCGCGGTCAAAGAAAAAAACTTTCATTATATATATATATATAAATTTCACCGAATCGTCAGAGCCGTTTTCGAGAACGCGTTTATAAATATACAAATATTGCTTGTATTATACTACTTTTTTAAATAACATAGTATCTTAAAATAAAGGAAATCCGTGAAATTTAACATTAAATTCATTGTTCATGAAAATAAATAATAGATTTTTCTCCATGACTTTTAGCCATAGACTTTATAAATAACTCCAAAGCAAAACGTCGTGTCCGAGCAGCAACGTTGATTTAAATCAGATAACCTGACTCACCAGTACCTACGACACAAATTTGTTATAAGATAAGCTGATCGGTCGCCATTTCGTTAGAAAACAGCACCCACACATCTATATTTTATCTGATGTTATTTGCCTCACTTCGTAGTACGGCACAGCCTGTCTGAAGTTAAGAATGCTATGCTTTTATCATAAGTTTTCATATTATTTCTTTATTATAAGTACATTCTTAAAGTGATAATGTGTTTCAATAGGTACTTGTTGCAAACTGAACTTAGACATATTATTTCAACTTGTTAAAAAAGCAAAACAAAAAAGGTATAAACCACATTGCAGAATTCGAACCCGCGTACTTCGGCGTGGTAGACCTACACTCAGCCCACTGTGCTATTGAGAAGGTAAACTGTCTGCTGCGAAATTAAAAAAGGTTAGAAGTTTTACGTATGTGAAAGACGGAGAAAACGATTTTTCCCAGAATTGAGACCTAGTTAGATCGATTTCTCATTCCCCTCAACCCTTATATTGTAAATTTAATCGAAATCGCTAGAGCCGTTTTCGAGAAAGCGATATCATATATATAAATATAAAGCAAAACAAACGTATATATATATATATATGTCGGTGGAAATAATAAAAGGCGCTCATTTGACTATACTATGGCAAAGCGCGACTTCCGATGACGTGCTAACGCAACGTCAGGGCCGGCGCTGAAAGGCTGTTAGACTACGGCGGCCGGTGCGATAGCATTTCTCCGACGGATCGTTTGCCATTATTAAATTTCCAATTACCTACGTAATAATTGTTACAAAGAGTTTTCTGTCGTTTGCACACTAACTTTGTCTTAACGTGATATTTTATGGAGTAGTTCGCCTCTTGTAAGATTAGGTACCTATTTCTCATGACTGAGTTGCAAAAGCACGAATTGCCCCGTGTCTTTTCCGACACATCAGAAGTGGGATTACGGGACCAATGAGTGATTGAGGTGTAATCGCGAGTGAACAAAATGCTAAAGCCTATCCACATTGTTAACGCCCTTACTCGTCGCATCCACGGTCTTTTGTAAAAGGAGAATTCGGCTACTGATCGACATGTGGACGCTTGCGGGATGCAAGGATTACGTTAACTACTGAAACTACAGCCCGTTGAGTCGTAGCCATTTTATTCTGACTCTAGCGCCCAATGTTCTGTGTGTTGATTCTAGTTTTAGTATTGCTGGCATTGGTGATTCAGGAGTGTATAGTACCGAGCAAATATCGTGGGAGGTTATAATTAAAGTTAGTGGTGTGACAATTTTATTCATGTCGTACCCGACGATTGTGATCTAATTAATAACCGTAAAACTCTAAAACCTTATTATCATTATGAGCGAAACAAGTTTAAACATTGCTAGCGCTTTTGAATTCTTCTTAAAGTAGAGTAGCTAAGTGTTTCAAGCTGAGTACTGATAGGAAATAAACCCGATGTTACGAATGCGACTGAACACGTGGTGACGAATATTGAAGAGAACGCTAGTTATGATAGATTTGATGGCAATGAACCGAAATTGATTAAATTTAACGTTGGTGGTTTTGTGTTGAAAAATAACGACGAGAGTAATTGAAGCTAACGCAATATTCCGTTTGGGAGTCCATTTAAAGTTGTTGCTTGAAGGTTACCGTTAAGTTTTGAAATCTTTGATTAGTAGTCGGATCTACAAGTACCTACGCTCATGAACGTTTTCGTAAAATGTCACGAGGTAAAATTCTCAGATTCGTGCGATGTTAATGAGGGTGGAGAAAGCGAAAGTGGTGTGTAAGGACCGCGACTTCCGGCGCTCCGTCCTCTCTGACTCCCCCGTTAGGGATACAGATGAAGATATGTTATATTACACTAGCGACTCCCCCGGCTTCGCACAGGTAGAATTTTTTTTTAAAATAAAATACAAGTCATGTTACACGCTGATAATGTACCTTTCTATAGGTGAAAGAGTTTTTAAAATCGATTAAGTAGTTTTTGAATTTATCCATTGTATGCAAATAAAGCTTACCTCTTCATAATATTAGTAGGTATAGATATACTAGATAACATTTTTAGTTATTTTTTTAAATCCATACTAATTCCCACAGATTTAGTTACTACCCTAAACGAGGGGTCGGCAAACCGTGGCTCGCGAGCCGCATGCGGCTCTTTCAAGAGACAACTGCGGCTCTTCAAGTTCCACAAAAAAAAGTTAATAGCTTAAGCGTAAAGACACGCAGACACGAGTATACACACGAGTATACGAGTAAAGCAGAATTAAAAAATCTTTCTGGTTCTTTCAAATTCATGAAATCAATATTTTTATTGCGACTGGCTCTTCCGGCTTAAAAGGTTGCCGACCCCCTATAAATTGGAAAGTCAATCTGTCTGTCGTTGTTATCACGGCTCGTCTTTCGGATAGATTTTGATGAAATTTAACAGGGAAATAGTTTGATGCCAGAGAAGCCTACTTTTTTTATCAAAAACTCTACCCCTATGAGGGTGAAAAGGGGGATTTAATTTTGTATGGGATATGATAAACTGCTGAACCGATCACGATGAAGTTTGGTACAGATATAGTATCTGCCCGGAGATACGTAAATATTTTTTTTTATCAAAAAACTACCTCTAATCTGGGAAAGCCACGGAAAAATTTTCCACGTCCACGAAGTCGCGGGTATAGCTAGTAATGTATAAACTATACCAGTTTTAAAAACAGTCATATAATCTATTGTCTAAAATATTATTATTTGTTACAGAAACCACAGAGTCACCCAAACACGTCAAAGATGACGTGAAAAAGTCTGAAACTCCAATAAAGCCGAAAACCGCCGCCGAATCCAGACCCGGCTACAACAGATTTGGTTTCAAACTCAATCTGGATGTCAATCCATTCAGTATACCCAGCAAAACCGACAATAAAACGAACACTACAAAGATTGACAAAAGAGCGCCGACTTTGCCCTCATTGGCTGGAACGACATCTGCAAGGAAAGAGGCTCTGAAACAAGCAGTCATGAGGGAAAAATCTTTTAACAGTTTAAAAAGAGTAGCTTTTAAAGACAAAACCTTTACAGCCCTGGCGGCGAAGAGAAATGTGGACAGGCTTGAAAGCAGAACTATTATAAAGGGAGTGAGAACGAACAGGAGATTTGAGTTGCAAATGAGATCTAGAAATATTAAATTGTAAAAGACAATTAACAACACTAACATTGTAGAGGTAATGTCTAATTATATTGTAATTTACATTATGTGTCGTTTCAAGAATTGTATTATCACTATTAATTACTGTAAGCGCTCTTTAATTCCGCATTTTTAACTTGCGACAAAATCTACAGTCATATAATGGAGAGGTAAACTTTGTAAAGGAGACGTTCCACGAATGTATGGAGCTCCGGCCTGCACTTTGTACACTTATAATTTAGACACTAATATTAAATAAAAGTGTTTTAATTATGATTTCGGTATATATTAGCCTATTTCTTTCGTACAAAAGTATTGTATGCACATATCATAGGCAACACCTTACCCAAACAAGACAATGACATATTTGACGTATTCCGCTTTTAATAGTTAATTAATAGTACTCTTTGTAACAAATTGTATTGCAACTGTTGCAACAAATTGTATTGCAACTTAACTGTTGAAACCTATTTAAAATCTCAAACAGTGGTCTGTTCACAGTTTGAACATATCCACACTGCAGTTTAGGGTATAAAAAAATTAACAGGAAATGAAATCTTTGACGCCTCGGGAAAGAGATCAACCAAATCAACTTTTCTTTTGAGAAATGCAATGTAGCGACAAAAATGTTAAGTCAACACATTAAATAAGTTCTATTGTATTAATCTTGGTAAATAATATGGATAAAGTATAAGTACTTAATAAAAAAATAACCCCGTTTGAGGAACAAGTCAAAGTTAAGCGAAATTAGAAATAAACACGCCTTTTTTCATATATGCAGTTCTCGTGTGAATTGTAGAGATTTTTAGTCAGCACATTAAAGATGGTGTTGTATTTTATCAAGCTTGGCTAATATGAATAAAGTGATAAAAAAAATTACCTGAACATTTAAGTAGGCGATAGTAGCGCCAAAAACAAATACATAACAATTACGGTAAAGCGACTGTCGCATCTGTAGCTTGCTACAAATACTTAATCTGTGCTCCATAGTTTTTGACAGCGTTTTGATCGATTTGACCCGTGACGTGCGCGACGTTCAAAGTATATTCATACATCACAACTCGAAGACATTTTGAACTACACATGTTTTCAACAAAATAAAAATAGTGGCGCTGAAAGCTCTTTGTAAGTAGGTATTTTTGTTTAGTAAAGAATGTATAGTAATGGATGTGATTTTTTATCATTACTTTGTTAATAATATACCTACATATCACATGAGTTTGATAGTAAATTGAATACTTCACATTTAGTTTTGGAATGAACTCGTAATGGCGTTCTTGTCCGTATAGCCCTGTTAAATAATAAAATATTGCTCTTGTACTAAAAATATATAATAAAAATTGCAATTTCACTATTTTTCTAACAATCTACATTTTTCCTCGATTTTCTAAATAGCGTACAAAGCGCGAGCCGAAAATCTAATATCTCCTTTAGATGTAGGAGATAATCTCTGAAACTAAGTAGTTACTCATGCGATTTCAGAAATTCTTTCACCAATGCTTAGAATGAACCTTCAGGGTGGACATAGGCTGTATATTGCACATCCACGCAGATAAAGTCGCGGGTAAAAGCTACTACCCATCGAACGGCTAGTATTCAGATTTTTTAGGGTTGTCTTGTCACAGATTCTTTTAAGTACTCTTTAAACCGAAATCGATGTTAATGCATTTCTTTGTTGTAAAAATCATATTTAACTAATGCAAGCTTGCAAGGTTACAATTTATTTTGCAGATTTGAAATTTCCAAATGACTTAAAATGTCAACTTATTTTAATACACATTTCGAAGTTTGATTAACTAAGTAGTTCTTATAGTCCAGTCATAATAACTGGCTAACTAATTTGTATCTAAATTTTTTTTTTCATAGGGTTTTAGGAGGGGGTTCATACTTCATTTATTCCAACTTTTTTTTAAGCAATTTAAAAATCCGGGATTGTGTAGTTAATAAGTAGTACTTTGATATAAGGAAAGTTAAAAATAAAAAATGTTCCCTGGGAAATTTTGGAGAAATTTGAAAAAATGCGAGTTTCAAGTTTTTTCCATTTTAGAGTTTAAAAAAAAGAGTTAAATTAATAATCCGGGTTCGATAATGTTTACTTACCGATATTGTTATGGATATCAACATCGATGTTTTCAACCCCTCAACCCCCTGTCGGTGGGGCACTTCTAATAATAAATGCAAGAGCTATAAACTGCAATCATTTAATCCTTGCGCTTAGTTGCGACCAGTCGTTTATTTATTAACAAAAAAACCCGATCGCGATTTAAATTTGTGTTCATAAAATGGATGCGAAGAACACTGAAAGGTGGAGACCTTGGGGTTATGATCCAAAAGAAAAATCCAAACCATCGTACGTGCCGCCGCCGCCATCTGTTCATGGAGAGGCGTTAGATTTATCCACTCTTAAGATAAAACGAGAGAACGAGAACGAAAACCACCACCGCATCCGTCAAACACCCTTTGATGTGGAACCGTTACGGCCCAATACCACCATATCCGCCAACACCGCCACCAGCAATGCCTGTACGGCTACCGCCATTGTCCGTGCTAGCCTTGCCTGTCAGTAGCGGCGTTGCCCATACCGGGGGTAGGTGTTCCAGCGCCCATCAAATTTTCTGGCCGACCGACAGCACAACTAGCAGCACCTCAATCTTGCTGCCATCGTCCAGACAGCTTTGCTTTGTCTCTGGCTGTCCAAATTACTCCGCAGCTGCAGCCATTATCGCCGGCAAAAATTCCAGAACCGGATAATTCAGAAAACGACCCGGATTTCAAAATATATGAGACAAATGCTCTAACGTTAACGGCTACCCAAAACGGAGGCTCATTAACAGCAACCCGCGAATGCAATGAGAATGGGGTGTGTTCTCAAGAATCGTTTGACACCTTCACCTTTCACTTTCTACCATCGCACCACTCGCCGCAATTCATCCTCTCATTTTGTACCCAAAATGGTGATACACAGTACGGTTTCTATTCAAAGTAGCTTTCTCCCTCGAACACTGAGATCGTGGAATTAGCTCCCTGTCGAGGTTTTCCCAAAAAGGGTGTGAAAAGGTTTCCACAGGGTCTGCAATGCAAATAATACCCTGATACTGCAGGCGCCCATGGACTACGATAACTGTTTAACATCAAGCAGGCTGTATACATGTTTACCACCTTCGTGGTATAAAGAAAGCTTACCTGTTTGTTCATTAGGTATTATGAAAACTAATTATTACCCGCGACTTCGTTATTCGACCTACTTCTCCAGAGCTCAAGCTATCTCTTTACCAAATTTCATCGACATTGGTTTGGCGGTTTAACGGAGATATATTCGCACTTAAAATATTATGTTACTTTTAAAATATTACGTTTTTCTATCAGCAAAACCAACAATTGAATCACATTTAAACTTTTTGAGCCATTTATTTAATAAACAATATGATTTTAAACTAAAGTTAAATACATTTTCATTATCAATTGTTGATATTAAGAATCTAAAATTAGTCGAAATTAAAAGTTGTGTTATGTACCTATTTACCAAAAGCATGTGAGAGTATGAAATTATGGATAAACAAATAAATATAATTGTATGTGTTTGTATTCAGAGTGACGACGTTCGATAATCCGTTAAAAGCGCTAATGCTGTATGTTAGTGCCGTAAACGTTCCGTATTAAAGAGCGCCTACTGTAATATAATAATATATTGTATAGACTCAGGTGTCAGACACTAGAAAATAGACCTAATTTAAACCTTAGAATGCTACAAAGTCTTAGACCTTGGAATTCAATTTAAACTTTGGAATTCCATAAAGAGATTGTGTACCTGATTTTGAACATAAAACAATAAAACCGACCGTACCTTAATTTCTTATCGAGAATTCCAGCATTTTCACAAATCATACTCACTCTTCAATCAGTTTCTTGCTCCGCGTGTAACTCCGCCCCGTCACGCTTCTCGCCCTGCTATCGTCTTATCACGTCTCATTGACTATGATTTTTGGATAAAGTGGTAAATTAATATTAATAAATTATTGGTTGTTTGTAGTATTTTTACTGTAAATATACAGTCTAAAGTACTACCTTAGAGATTTACTGTTTTAGGATTTTTTGGATCCCATTTATATTTTTTGTGGCACACTTAAACTAGTATCCATAGTAAATACCAGGTGAGTTTTTTATTTTGGTACAAACCTTATCTCATTATTTCGGAAAAGTTTTAGTCGAAAAAAGTGTAGAATTTCGAAGGAGCAATGAATTGATTACCTTCACCTGATTTTGAAGGTCAATTTATTTTTTTAACCGAGAATTTTTGTACATGAAAATAACGGAAAATTTTACAATTCGGTATAACTCGATGTATCCGATCATAATTTCACAATCGGATTATAACAATTGTATTCCCATTAAAAAAATGATTCGAACTTCAAATAACTGAAGATCACCAATCGATAAGCGCTTTGAAATCCTATAACTTTCGTTTAAAACTTTTTTCGAAATATTGAGATCCAAAAGATAAAAAAACCCACCCGGCATCGCACATAATAAAGAAAAAAAAAATCATGTTACTTGGATAATAAAAGTAAATCGTGCACGATTTAGGAGAAGCCTGTGTCCAGCCGTAGTCCACTACTGGACATATTTTTATTTTTTTTTATTCGATATAAGTAGCTATGCAGGTCCCATCAGACCTGTATCACTGCGACCAAAAAATGATCTATTCTGATCGCCACCATCGCGATACAAAACACTACCAAGTCCCAATGCAGTCACGAACTACAGGGTATTCCTTGGAGGGACTTATACTGGATATAGGTCTCTCCCAAAGCACGGCACTGAGTCCGATCTTCGACTTTTCCTATCCAACGATTGCCAGCTTTTACCATGTCTATTTAAGCTAAACTTTACTTACGTCGCTCCATCTATCTGGCTGTACGAAATCAGAATTAAAGACCCGTTTAAAAAAGTCTAAAAAACATTGTAATTACTTACCTATCTGATAGAATTAGATGTTAATTTCCTAATATTTTTTGGAAGTCAAATACATATTGTGACGAATGTTAATGGCTTGATAATAATATGCGGAGTGTACTCGTAATTTTGGATTATTTTATAAAATTATGTTACTAACATTACTTAAACTATTACTAAAATGTGTGTTTTACTTTTTATTTTTACTATTGGGATGTCTAGTTTTTTTTTGTGCAAAATTGTATTATATGTATGAATAAGTTTTTTTTAATGTATCTTTATTTTAAACTATTTCGACTACACAACAACTGTTAATATGTGAATAATCAATCATCGGAGAAAATTTTGTCCACTGTTTCCCAAACGATAACAAAAAATTTCATATATGTATTGATATGAATGAAAAAAAAATCCGGTTTGTTAGAATATCTGTCTACATACTCGACTGATGACTCATTGTCAGATACTCATACACAAATACTCCTCGCACACCGATATTATAGAAAAAAAAAACAGAAAATGGAAGCTTAGCGACCATAAAAATCCCGGGGTGGCGAGTAACATCGAGAAACTGACTCGTTACATGTTTTTTTGTAACTCGATGTAGAAGATAAAGCCAAACAAATACAATACCAACTGTTTCAAACAGATTATTAAAGATAACTACATACATATGCATAGACATTTTAAGGCGACGCATTGGAAATTTTGACGGCAGGTATCTCAATTTTTCTAAGTGACTACCAAACGTATGGAAGTCATATTTGGTAACCTGATTCTTCATTTCGTTAATTTTATATTTCCAGTTGCGATACACGATTGGTTAACTTTTGTAACAAAAAAAAATATCAAAGAAACCTCTTTTAAAACAGAGTTTTACATTAATTGGAGTAACGTGACCGATTTATGTCTCTAAATTTTCTGTATAGTTTAAACATATTCTTCAAAATGCCAGTTGAATTTTTTAAAATTATAATTTTCAAAATAAACGAAAATAACTGTTTTTTCGTATTTATCGTAAGGTAGCGCGCGCACGTTTGCATGGAGCAGAAGGTCTATTTTAGATTAAATTATTGTTTATCAATGCGTCGCCTTATGTAAATCCAGACACCGTGCCTGAGCAGCAGCGATGAGTAAAATCAGATAAGCTGACTCATTTGTACACATTTATTGTGAGATAAGTTGATCGGCCACCGTTTTGTTAGAAAACAGCACCTACACATTACATTTTATTTGCCTTACTTCGTAGTAAGGGACGTGCTGCAAGATCTTCCAAATTCATTAAACATTTAAACATGCAGAGTATGTTTTTTTTTATGGCGGAGGGGGTAAACGGAAAACGAGTCACCTGATGAAAAGTGATCACCGCCGCTTATGGACACACGCAACGTCCGGGGAGTCACGGGTGCGTGGGGGAGGGGGGAAACAACCCACCGGCACTCTCACTCACCGAACGAAACACAACAGCAATAAATGCTGTTATTTCGCGCCGATATTCTGTAAGAGAGTGATACAATTCGTGCTGCAAAGCAGCAAGGCTGTACCACACATACACGGTATAGTTTCAAAGTCGGCTGGGTGATTTCCTTGTCTGGGTTTTTTCTCTGCTTAAACGTTGTTCATCATACGCAGTGAAAAAGATAGACTGGACGCAACAGACTGTAACTGAACAAGGACGTATCACATTGTTTTCTTAGATACAATCAGATTCATTCACGAGAGACTCATACTATATTTCCTTATTATTCATATCAATGCAAGTTCATATCAGTGTTTCTAATAAGAATGACACAGCAAACGCTTCAAATTTCCAGTACTTTTATATTTCGTGTAGATTTTTATTAATCATAATGAAAAATGCGTCGGTAAACAAGTTTGGAGATTGATTTTGCTCAATAACAAAATGTACTTGACGGTTTTTTTATTTAATATTGAATTTATGCAAACAATAAAAAATAATTTGAGAAACGCTGCTATGTACAATTTGTTTCCGATATGCAAATCAGAATACAAACAAGCAGTATTGTTTTCAGACAATCCACTGAACATATGGAATGTTGACTAGCTAAGGTTGTATTCCTTTTATTACTGTAAAATTATGATGCTTTTCTCCCGATGACTATCTCATTGAAAATTGAACATACCCGATTGTGAATTTAATTCGAAAGCTAAAACACAATTTATAATGAAATTATATTCTAAAATAGATTAAATACTGACTTCGGTGTCTATATTAAATCGGGCACACATTTGTAGTGCCATAACGTTGCTTTTTTAATTAACTAATAAACGATTTTAATTTTAGAAATCTTTTTTGAACTTATTTACCAATGCAATAGAGATGTTTAACACCTGACCATCCCTGCCCAAATCAGTTTTCTAGCGTTTTTAAATTGGTTTGAAGCTGTTGGCTACGCTACGCCAGGTCCTTGTAAGTCAAGTAAGTGAGCTTAGTTTGTCATACAATAGGCATGACTTAAATCATTAGCATCCTTTCGTAGTAAAATTCAATTAACTCATTGTTATTACACGTTAGAGATCGTTCATAATCCACGTAACGTGTTTTTCACATTTTTTTAAAGGTTATTTGTACCTACCATATAAGTGAGCAAGAAAATCAGTAATTCAAACTATATGTTATCATATTTAAAACTAATCATTTTAACTATAAAGCTCTTTCTAATCCACTAAATATGGTAAACTTTAAAAATTTTTCCTTTAAACCTTTTTCACAATAGTTTTGTTTTTAGCTTTTATCACTTTTATCGAGCCTCTCGCGACAATTCACCGTAGATGTGACAATTTTCTACCCAAAAACAACTCACGATTAGATTAGAAGTCTTGCCCGCTTTCACCAACGCTAAGTCGTCACATAACTATGTACTATCTAGATTTAAAGGACCCCTAAACCCGTTTTTAGATGATATTGGTCTTCACCATTCTAATAACGGTTTCCTAGTAATAACAAACAGTTATGTGACATTTTATTGTTTTCATAATAACTATTTATTTCCATAAGTTTAACAGATATTATTATTTTACTTCTAAGTTTCTACATATCATAATATATAAATATTCTCCATATTGTCGAAAACCAACACACAAAATCACAGTGCTATAGGTTCGAAAATCTAGTTTCTAAATTTAGGGGATATTTTAACTACATAGGGACCGTTAGCAGTCCCCCTGTCATTTTTTGGTGAAATCTGGGATGAGACAATTGCGAAGTGTAACAGAGCGATCACCTTAGACTTCGATTTTAGATTTTTGTACATGTGCATTCAGAAGCACTCGCATACCTAGGCGAAAATGTGTAAGGAGAATGAGATTTGAGGAAGCGAAAGAGGATTGTATGGACCGCGTCTCTTGGCGCTCCGTCCTCTCTGACTACCCCGTTAGGGATACATCGTGAAGATATGTATGTATGTAACTAGAAAGAGCTTCCAAGGGGCGAGATCTGACCTTTTACCAATTATAATCTGAATTGAAAAACTTTTTTATCATACGTCACAAGCCACGACGCAAGAACAGAATAACCAATCAATCAAAAGTACCAAGCCAATTTTACTTAGTCCTTTTTAAGTAGCACTTTGACCACAACGAGGTTTCGCACCACTTGAAAAATGTGATAGGGCCGCCACTGGACTCGAGTGATCGTTTGTCGCCCCGTGGCACAAAAAAAATACACGAGTTTATACAGCGTGCAGAGGGTTGCTTGCCATAATTACAAAATGCTAAGTTTTTAAATAAAAATACGGACGGAATGTAAGAACCGCAACGCTTGGCGCTCCGTCCTCTCTGACTATCCCATTGGGGATACAGCGTGAAGATAGTTACGTATATAAACTTTGTATGTAACGTATAAATACAAAAACTAAACCGATTTCAACAATTATTTCACCTATAGAAAGCGAGTCGGCGAGTAACATGGTCTGTATTTTATTTTCAAGAAAATTTCTATTCGTGCGAAGCCGGGGCGAGTCGCTAGTATATTATCTATTTTTTCTGTACATGTCTGTCACTGATCTCCTAAACAACTGGACCGATTTCGATGAAATTTTTTGTGTTTGATTGGGCCCCTGCATGGTTTATATTCACAATTGGACCCGGTAGGTGGCGACACAATCGGGTTTGTGTGTCTGAGTGGGTTACTGGAAGGTATATGCCTGATTTCTCAAAAGTAGCCTAATAGTTAACGAACCCCTATTCTTTTTTAAGGGTTCGCTAAGTATTGGGGGACGTCGGTGAAATCGGGCATTAGATCCATAATTGGACCCGGTTGGTGGCGCTGCAATCGGATTCTAGGTTTTTTTTAATTTCATGCAGGAGAACGCGTCGAGTTGAGTGGGTTCCTAGATGGTTTAGGTTCAAAATTGGACCCAGTAGGTAGCTGCAATCGGGTTCTGGGAAATTTTATTTTTATTTCGGGCAGGACGTCTGTCGGGTCCACTAGTTTAATATAAGAATAATAATCAGCTCACCCACCTCCTTATAACACGTTGGAGGTGTCGAGGGTCATCCTTCCAGCGTTGATGGTGGTGATCTCTCTCAACCCATCAATAATATTACGTGATTTATAGACACGAGCACGACCCCTTAGGACAATTTATATGAATCAAAATAAAAAAAATCTTCAAGCCTGAAAATCTTGGATTCGTTGTGCAGATGAACAAAACAATTGAAGACCACTTATGTTTGGCAAACAAACGTCCGTTTCTTTATTTTGCTCAGTGTCATATCGATTGTTCAAATCAGATGTGTTGAGTCATCGTTCAGAAACTTGTCATGTGCGCTCAGTTTCATCCCACTACGAGATCTTAAATTGCTTTGCATAATGTAGTATACAAACATATCATCACGCTGCATCCATAACGGGGTAGTCAGAGGACGAAGCGCCAGGAGTCGCGGTCCTTACATACCTCTTTTGCTTCCTCAAATCTCATCACTAATGTTGAATAATGGTTTCAAATACCAATTAATACAATTCTACAGATATTAGGTTAACTCAAATAACTTATAATATATAATATGTATTCCCCAGACTATATTCCTAAAAGGTTGTCAGAGAGAACGCGGCGTCAAGCAACGCGGTCCTATACATCTTGCACCTCTTCAAGATCATTCTCCTCACATTTTCGCCTAGGTAATGCGAGTGTTTTTGACATTTCCGTCAGCTAACACTGGCTAGTTGATCTTCGTAAATCAGCCTTGGTTTTCCTTGGCTTCTGCTACCACACCTGTAGATTTTCTTCGTCAATCGTTCATCACTCATTCTTCACGTACGCCTGAATCGTAAGCATTCAATCTATCATTTTTACTATAACATTTTCATCCAACCTTAGGGAGGCGTCCATTATTTACGTGCGGCGATTTTTCGATACCCCCTCGCCACTGGCGAGATGTCGTGAGATTTGGCTCGACTCCTCCCCCTCCATAATCTCGCTGAGACCCCCATCCTCCATCTTTGCCGAGACCCCCCCCCTTATTCGAACTTAAATAGTTAAATTAATACAATACAATACAAATCAAACTTAAATAGGAACTGACGTCTCGCTACTAAAACTATTAATGGTGAAGGTGAAGGTATGTACTTATAATACTGAAACTATGGTTTCAGACTAAATTATTTCATCTAATTTGCAAATTTTTCTTAAATACGTCTTCCGGTTTTAGTTTCTTTTTAAATAAATAGTTAATCATGAAAAATACTCTTCGTCATCCTTTTGCCCCATGTAAGTACTTGTATTTTGAATGACCTTTATAAATAGATACATACATATCCTAACGCAGTATCAGAGGTAGTCCTACAAAGTATTATATTATACAGGGTGTATATGAAAACGGGACAGTTACTTTAATGGATGAAAGGGCATAACTTTAGTATGTAGTTACAAAAAGAATTATCGAAAAAAACGTATCCGTTTGAGTTATGACCGTTTTAATTTTCAAGTGTTATCGCCACCATTTCTCGTAAAATTGGGTTGATCGTGTACAGTTACAGATTATAAATCTTACGTTTTTTTTTATTTTATAATAATTTCATCCGTTACTGAAATACAGCCTGAAAACCATTTTCGAAAATAATGCGTATACCCCAATGCAAAAATCATAACACTTTTCTTCGTCATAGTCGGATAAATAGGTATACATTAAAACAACAGATCAGCTACAACCAGATTTATTAATGTCTCAACATAGAAGCACAGCATGACTAAGTGATCAAACAATCGGCGCACATTTGTGCCATCAATATTACGAGTTATCACTAAATTCATGTTTCACCAAACCGATCACAGCGTCCTTTTCGTTATTCTCTCATCACTAATTATATTCCATTACCATTAACCCTTGTGCATGGTTCATCACACTTAAAATAACAAGAAGATTGTACTGTCGTTAAAACTATATTCGTCAGGGTACAGAGAAAACTATAATCTATAAGTTCTGTAGAACTCGCCTGAAACATCTGTACACATGCCAAATGACATAACAACTATCACTAGATGGCGTGAGATATAAATGTCAGTGACATTGAAATATACAATAGCCTTCCAGCATTTAACAATATTGATATTTACATCCCGCTTTACGCTCTCTGCTTGTAAAATTGGCAAGGGCAGTGCCAGCTTTACAAAGAGGTAGGTGAGCCATTGGGGTAGGAAGAAAGAACTAAACGTAACATTTTATAATAGGAGTATCAACTTAAAAATTCATTAGGACAAACGTACCACGTTAAGAATGACGACTAAGTCTCCTTTTAGTCAATGGTAAAGGCGATTTATTGGAGGATGTAATGAGTAGGAACAGCAATACACAGATTATGCTGACGAGTTCTTTAACACACTTTTTCTCATACCTGACAATTAATTTCAATAATGTTAATTAAATACAAATTAAATATCTCACTCGTAAAAAATGCAGCTACGTTTTAAAGATACACAAAATAATTTTTATTTGAAATTGAGATCACGCTATGGGTTGTTAGATTTAAATTTGCTAATTACAATCATAATCTTAATAACGACGAAAACAATTTTTAAAGAATACATTTGCAGTAGATACTAGATATTATGGTCCAATATTGCCATATTCTGTAGTGACAACAAAGACATTTTTGATTATATTCAGGATTATGAATATTAAATGATTAATGATTACTACAGAAGTTTTGGTGAGTAAAAACCCGCATTCTCTCCCCATGTGGTTGGGTATCTGTGTGCAGATTTCTTTCGCGTAAGCAAAAAAAAAGGTTTTTAAATATTCATGACGTATCCAGGCTCATATCGAGAGGGAAAAAAAGGCACGCTTATTACCTAACTTGCAGTCAGCATGCGACAGATATCTGCTGTCAAAACGAGAATTTGTACAATGTAATTTTTATAGTGGCGCTATATCTACAGCGTAAAGTGTTATGGTCAGTGTGCAATAGACACGCAATAATCGTCATACATGATACCAGTTTTTTATTACAATTAGTCACCGGTCGCGCAGTGATCGCGTGGCTGTCGCTGTCTGCAAATTTTTAGCCGGCTTGAAAACTTATACCTCTGCCCTCGCTTACACTAATGGCCGTAACATATACATCAACGAAACAAGAAAGAATTCTCAAAATATGATATTATCACTAGTTGGAATGCTTATGATTTTATAAGTTTTTATGACATATATTTTTTCATTAATTTACATAGAATTACAAGTCAGATTTTTAGAGATACAGCTAATAAAATCTTGTATTCACTTCCACACTTCACTACCATTTATTTACGAAGGGATAATCAGTCATGCCTTGAGTGGATATTTCATATGACATATGATTTCAAAATTATATTTTCTTGTCAGTATGTATTAAAAAAATACTATCGGTCGGTTCCTCTCAATGTGGATTCTTTTCAAACCGTTTTGAAAAGTTATATACAGCAAATATTCACCTTTTTTTAACAACCCATAACAAAGACAGATGTTGATGCTTCATCATTGTAATTGACCACATCGTACAATCGCCGTGTTTATTGGTACTTGTAATTATTTTAGTAATACTTCTATTCACTATAGTAGTAATTCTTCACTATGCTAAGTTTCCTAAAGTTTTTGGCAAATTCAATACAAAATTCAACATATTTTTGCTTAATTTTTAAGAAATTTTATTATTATACAAAAAAAACAAGCTGTGTCAATAGGGTTGCCACTTTGTGATCAATAGAGGGCAGTACAACAAATACCTGAATTTGTTACAAAAAGTATTTAGAATTGTCGCATCAAATTTCTCATTTTTTATGACAAGCAGTTCCAGAGTGGCTACTGTTTTATACCTGTATCATATTTATTAATATATATTAGTCAATACGCTAAAAAACATAACCGTAAATAACGTCCTCATTATATGAGTTTCAACCGATAAGTCACAAGACTACAAGATCACTAGCGGGATAAATATTGGTAAAAAATTATGAGTTAAAGTAGCATAAAGTAGGTAATTATAACGTCGTTATTGGGTCGGAAGCCATGTAGGTCACGACCCCCTTCAGATTCTGCGCATGCCAAGGAATAATTATACTCCGAAGTCTTTGTTACCCTTGACACAAGTTTTATATAAAAGAAATTATGGTAAATTCTACACTGCTCTCAGAATGGCATTGAATATGACAATACCGTTTTTTCTTTAAATCTTAAAACAAATTCAAGTGTCGCCCTCTGTTGACACAAAACATACAATAATTCTTATATAACTCGGAATTCACAGAGATATGTCGTGTTTCACTTTCGTAACAAAAATACCGCATTTTTCAGTGCTTACACAACTATTACATATATTAAAATAATTCTATCTCACTATAATAAAATACAAATGCAATATACATAATTATTATATAAATTACTATGTTTGCTCAGGCACCTACATAATACTAAAAAAATTATAGAACTTTTAGCACAAGAAATTCAGAGCTCTCTACAACCACTCCTTGCTCGATTTAAAAGTAAGTTTTCAACACAAATAGAATGTGAATCTCTCAACGCTTATTCGCTAAAGGAAAACAAGATTACATTTTTATCTTACAGTTTATTTACATAGAAATAGATAGTAGATAGGTACTTACAATATGGGTACAGTTGGGTAACAGAATAATTCTTTAAAAATAAGCACACCTGTAGACATAACATACACTAATGTTTTTGCACAGACTAATTAAAAGATAGAGTCCCCGAAGTGTCCTTCACCTAACAAGCCGGTCCGTCTGTAAATACAAACTGTTTACATCGAATATGACCATTGGTCTCCATATGGCCAAAAAACTAGAAACTTGCGTCTAGAAATAAAATATATTGAAATCATACCTTAGTGCTCTCCTTTCTAGGGTATTTGATGAAAACGTATCGTATTTATAAGCAGATCAGCTTCTTTAGCATCGGCTTCGGATCAACTTCGGTAGCTTCACTTGTGAAGTATGCGGAGTCTATCTATTTATTATGTCTACGCGTTCTTGTAACATTTTGTAGAAATTATACAAATGAATTATGTAGTCGATTCCATTTTATTATTCAATATTTAAATCGCGAGGTATACTTTTGTTCGAAAAACTGGTTTTTTCGTCCGATATTTCAGCGTTTCTCAATTCTAAATACTAATTTATATTGATGTTGTTACGTTTGACGTGTACAGTCAGCATCAAAGCAATTTATCAAAGGGTCCGTTCCTATATTACGTCACCTATTTTTGATCGTATACGTTTGATCGAGACATAATATGGTATTGACGTCATTTACCATATTATGTTGCCACTCTCTCCGAGTTTTTAACCGACTTCAAGAAAAGGAGGAGGTTTTCAATTCATCGGTATGTTTTTTTTTTTCGGAATTAGAATGAAGATCCTCTCCGCCTGGCCTGCCTCCGGTGTTTAATGACCAGACTCCTAAACGAATGACGTAACATATAAATATAATACTTAGGGTTGCCAGATGGCCATGAGATCTGGGACCGCCCAAAATTTTGTTTCCTGTCCCATGTTCAGTACTTATACACTAAAATCCTGGGTATTCGTTCTTTACAAATCCCGTAAATGCATTAAAAAAATTAGTAAGCAAGCAAGTAGCAATAAGAGCATTGGAAATAGTGTCATACTCATACTGGTTAAACTCGAATTAAAGTGATGGGTAATTTTTGGAGTTTTCGAACATGAAAAAATTTCAAGAAAAATTTGGAAAAAATTTCAAATATGGAAAAAATCGGAAACAATTCAAAAATATGAAATATTCTTGGAAAATTTCAATAAGTCATCATTAGGCCAAAATCACTGCTAACGGGAGATCGCTGTCAAATATAGTGTGAAAAATACAGCGATAGTTAGTAACATAGAATGTCTTCGCCAATGAGTGACTGTAAATATTAATTTTTACCAAAATTCAAATATTATGAGTGGCATAACATTTTTGTTTTTTTGACTATTATATGTTTAGAACATTCAAAATATAATTAATTTAGGAGCATCATAAAAATACTGCGTTTTTTATTCTATTTTCTTGCACAACTTTAGAAATGAAATGATAAACTTAGATCTGACAATCCTATATGATATACCCCAGAATAAAAGTTTAAAAAAGACCGAATGTAATTGTCACGCATTATTTCTTTAAATACATTACGAGTTTGAAAGAGGCTGCAAGTTCTGACTGTTGTTATGTCAAAAAGCTGTATATCTATCACTTGTGAAGTATAATCACGTGGTTTTCGAAGTATCTTGATGCTGACTAAAAAAATTTTTTTTTAGTAAATAAGACAATTGTAGCAGTTTTCTGAATATCGGCCGGTATTACCGTTTCTTTTTTAAACAATAGCAAACCTCTAGAACCCAATCTAATTCGTCCACCCTCTATCTATTTCGCAAATATTTCTCTAATTTTAACTAATTTTGAAGCGCCTTTGGCGCTTTAAATAATTACCATCCTACTAAGCCATAGATCAGGCCCTGAACTATAAAGACAGGTTCAAGTGAAGGGCTGTAAATAATAATTACTTATCTCACAAAATAGTATTTGAAGCACGACGTCTGAAACCATCTTTATATCCAACAACAAATCTCGGGCCCTGATTTATAAAAATGGTTCAGACGAACGGGCTGTAAATAAGTCTTATTCTATAAAATTACTTGAAACACGCCGTCTGAACCATTTTTATCAAATTAAAAACATTATACTTTATACACAGAGCTCACATCACACAAAAATATTTTTCTGCATTTCCCTATAAATGAAGCCTTAATATTAATAACGTGCAGTGACTCATGCCCCTTAGTATATTTTTTCTACGCGTATTCACAGAGCAGAATTTCTTTTATAGTCTAGAGCTAGACTCTAAAGAACAAAGGTCGTCGCTCATCATCACCCCCGCAACCGACTATTATTGCCTCTCCGTGTTGTGATTTGTTATATGGATTTGCTCACTCGCCAACTCCTTATCGGGACTAAAACGCTTCGCTCGCAAGCTGTCCGTATCCGGACGGCGAGTTTTCTTTGATTCTTTTCTTTGACAATCCGCTGTCCATTGCATAGCAACGCGCCACTGCCCGCGAGTCAATTGCGTGTCGTCCGCAAATTGTTCATTTAAGATTTAGTACCGAATTCTCCACAATTAATTGACCGCAAGACTTGTTAACCGTGAGTTTAACTCACCATGGCCTCGTCGATCACCGATAACGAGTGGTCGCAGAGTAGCGACGGGGTACTGGTCGGTGTGTCGAGATGGTAAATGAGCGGCGACCCTAAGTATATTCATATTACATCTAATGTTTGCCTTGTATTAACCATTTTGACATGTTTTAGTTGTTGGAACTAATAACATTTGCTATGACCTAACCGTATGTCCCTGAACAATTTTAGTTAATTAGTTGAACGGTTTGTCTTCGTTCATTTAGGGATTAGCTAGCATTACGGATAAATATATAACTTGTATTGAGTCAAAAACTCGAAGTCGACACAAAATTGCAAAAACAAATATCTTGTTCTAATAATGTCCACAATGAATTTAAAAAAAATTGTAATTTGTTTCATTTGATATCAATTTGATAATATTTTATATGAAATCGTGACGTCGCCAATCTCCGCCCTGTAGCCGGTTCATAGGTTGCTATCAAAGAGAAAAAAAATCACTACGGTTACTATTATAGACCAATTTTTTTTTAATTGAATAATAAAATTGTACCTGTAACTGTTTAGTTAAATAACTTCGAACTGTGGTAAGTACTACAAAACGCCATTTATTTTAATATTTGACATCACTTCACGTGGTCTCAGCGCATTTCCACTTAAAACATTAGCTTTTTGTCTCCTGTCCATTGTATGATACCCACATCAAGGAGGGTCAGCAAGTAATATGACAGTTATAATGTCACTTGTCTGTATTAAACAAAATATTAAGCACACTTATTTACGTAAAAAATATATCAAACGCACACATCTTTAATTACTCGTATATGAAAAGGCGTTTAAAGTTCTCTGAATAAAAAATAACCCTTCGGACTTTGGACTCGTCATTTAAATATCCAAAGGAAAAGGTGTTACAATTTTGACGTTATTCTCTGTTTGCTGTTTATCTGTGGTATTCGGACGTATTTTAATCGATTTGGTAGTGGTTCATTTTTGTTTGAAAACCGCAGTTATCGTTTCATAGAAATTTAGTAATTCTTGATATTTTCAGCTCTTTCCCAATGAAAGAATTTCAGGATTCAAAATTTTTAAAGCCTTTAAAAAGTATTGAAATGTATGTATCTTCATCTTCTTATTATTTTTGTGTACGGGAATTTTCAATTTCGTAATTTAAATGATAATATTTTTATGTCCGTAAATAATGTAGCAGTTTCAAAAGTTAATTATCATTGTTAATTTCACAATTTCAAGACCTTCAAATTATTCAATGTTAACAAACACAAATCGATACCCACAAATCGAATGAAACGAGACACGTGTCAGCCTACCATTATACAATTTAGTTTCGCGAAATTTCATTGTCGACGTGTGGCCTTGAATAGCGGAAGCTCCATACACGATTATGTTTCGTCGAAATTATAATATATATTTTTATACGATAATTATATTTTTTAGTTTCACGGTTTGTATCCCTTATACAATATGTTATAGTTATGTGAAATTATGTTGAGTTTCCCTATATTTCGATGCTGTTAAGCACAATGATCACGGGTTCACGGGGGTTATTGTTTTCCAACATAATTACAATAAAATAAATTTAACAAATATGAAAAATGTTTTTTTATTATTACAAACATACATAACATATGTGTAACTAAATGAAACGCTGTCCCCATCTCACGCCCAACGCATCAACCCTACGTATCCGGCCGAGAGAGCAGGCAATTCTGTTATGCGCGGGAGTCGGCCATCTTTTAAATATTATATTCTCTGCCTAGGCAGTAGGCACGTGCCGATATTTTTATATTTATGATATGATGATCTTGTATAATATTTTCTCTGCATTTATACACGTACTGTTTATGTCCGATCACAACTGGTTATTACAACCGAAAAAGAATTGTAAGAATCATTTATTTAACTGTTGATTCTTCAAATCTACATTATATTACCACGTTTTTATTAACCCACTTTCTTGTCTGCCTGTTTGTTTGTCTGTTCGGTACAAATATTGCAATCGATTGTACATTACTTCGCGATGAACTAGATACTCGGAACCGGAATGTTTGTCCGTCTGTTTGTTTGTTAGACTAAGACTTAAAAGCATAAAATATTTATTTAAATAAAAAGAAAATAACATAACCACCACGTTTCATAAATAGACAAAAAATATTAAAATACTTTCTCCGAGTCTAGTAAATTTTTAATGGCTATGAAAATACTTATACAGGGGTTTCTCTTTGCTATTGGATACAGAACCCTAAAAATAACATCGATTATCGCTATTATAAATGTAATCTATTTGTAGTCCGGCTTGAAGGACCATGTTTGTTTTCCTGATACATGAAATATTGCTAATCTTGTTTGAAATTATAGAGCAATCTCTTGTTCACTAAAATTAGAACAATTTATTTGTGTACTAGGCAAATCTCTTTATCACTTTGACACTTTAATATACATAACAAGCTTAGTAATTTTTTGTTCGTTTTGTCCCCAATAGATTTGTTGTATATCGTGCGCCGTAATTTAAAAGAAAAGAAAATGTCGGCCGTTGAGTATGCCAAGTTCCGAATAAAAATCTTCAAGCTCCTTTCTGGAAAGAGGTCTTACACAATAAGATACAATAATTACAAAGGCTTACAAAGTAATAACAACTTTTTGGGATAAGTTTTCAATAAACTGCGACCATAATATTCCCGTTGTGTTATAGAAAGGCTTCGCAATATTCTACATAGCAAAATATTACGCCATGAACGCTTTCCCAGTTTCATGACACAATTCTATTGTCTAGTAAATCGACCTTGTAACCAACGCCAAGTAGTCTGCATACATATTAAAATCCAAGACAGTTCAATTATACGATGATGTCTTGCATCGTGGACGGTAATACGAGTGTAATACTGCCGACAATTACTTCCAAAAACCAGGTAAATTAACATTTATACAAGGAAATTAAAGACTAGTTAATTGGATCACGAAAAACTAATTTTAATTATGTCAGTTAATTATTTTGAAGTATTACAATGAGGTGGCAAAAAAAGCAAAATCGTATATATGAGCTGTTCCGAACAATACAACTTCGAGTTGGAACTTCTTTCATGCCATTCAGAAATAGTATTATGATATTTATTTATTATTTTAAAATAGCGTTACGTGTATGATATAGATATATACTATTATAGCGTTTTGTTAATTCATTCAAGCACTCGCATACCGAGGCGCAAATGTGTGAGGAGAATGATGAGATTTGAGGAAGTGAAAGAAGTATGTAAGGACCGCGACGCTTAGCGCTCCGTCCTCTCTGACTACCCCGTTAGGGATACGGTGTGAAGATATGTATGTATGTATTAGCTAGCGTTACTTTACTTTCTTTTACATGTAGTTGTAAATACAAGCTTATGGTGGCAGAGCATCTGCCTTTAAAGCCGGGATCCCCGATCTTATCAATTAGGATCTTATTAATTAAACGAATTTTTCTAAATTGTCCTATAGTCTAGATGTTATTAGGAGATCCTCCAGCCCGTTATGTGGTACCCATAGTACTAGCATATTGTTTAGTTTGACGCAACATCTGCAATAGTCTGGAGTATTAGAATTATTAACTGTCAAAGCACGAAATAATGTGAAGAGAACAATGAGAATTGAGGAGGCAAAAGTATGTAAAGACTACGATAATTTGCACTCCGTCCTCGCTGACTACGCCGTTAGGGATACAACGAGATATTTATTTATTTAGACCATGGAGCGCTCAACATATAGAGAGGAAATGTCATTTGTTTTGTTTGAAATCAATTTATGTCTAAACACTGCTGGGGTTTCTGCGCTGCAATTGGTTGACTACACACACAAGACTTAAACGTGTGTATGATTATACTGAGATGACGTAATAGAGGTTGCACCGGTGAAAGCGAGATGCATAGATACATGTCATCGAGCAAGTCAATTGCATGTCCAGTTTAACTTGACCCGTGTCAAAAAATGAATGTCACTTTGAAAATTGTATATTTACCGTTACTTACCGATGAAATAAGATTGTGTCTGTTTTATAATTTGATTTTTGCTGTTTTTGTCACACCACCGAATAGTACAGGAAGCCATTATGTAAGTATCTAAATATCTTTCGAAATATACAGAGATGTACAAGTTCAATATTGTTTATGTACTGTTTTAATACGAGTGAGAGTTGATATTTGTTAGCATCAAAAAACTGAGCAAGACCGAGTTGGATGGTTTGATAATTCGGCTCTATAGGTTAAGGGTTCCATGATTTAGACACACACATAATATCAAGCACTTGATTTAAGGGGGTTATACAGTCCTTTGTACCTATCAATAACACTTATTACGGTTTTTGTACATAGCTAAGTTATTTGTATTGGGGATATTTTCGATACATCGATGTATCGAAAACGATGTTTACTAATCAATGCATTGAATCAATTCGATGCATCGGTTATTTTCGATGTTTAACGATGTATTTGATTCGATACATTGAAAGAACGCATGCGAATATGAGTATTAAAGCAAACCAAAGACCGGAAATTGCACTATACGTTATTTTCGCCACGTATATAAAATCATGTCACATTTTTTCTTTTAAGTTGTATAAAACAACAAAAAACGATTTATTTCAAATTTCCCACTATGGTAGGGCGACCTCAGTGATACGAGATTCGCACAGATGTGGCTATGTCATAGTCTGTATGGCTGTTCGGCCTTTGCCTGTTGATATGAGCTCATAAAGACAAAGTAATGGCCGAACGGGTCATTACCTTATTAAAAATAAAAATCTACCCATAACCCCATTTTTCTACTTTTCTAATCTTTATTAACTGATATATACTTCAATGATTTTATTCGATGTATCGAAAACATTTGATGTTTTATTCAATGCATCGAAAAATAACAATGCAACATTTCGATGTATCACATCGAATAAAACATCGATGTATTATCTGCATGACCGTCCCTAATTTGTATGACACAAACACTCAAGAAATTTAAAAGTACCAAGTATATAAACATATAACAGATATATAAAAACATTGTATTGCATATATGTATTTATCTACCTAAACAGTTTTACAATGGAAATTGTAATGGACATTCGTAACTGGTAATTGTAATCTTGCTATCTAAAGAAACCTGAATCCATCAGGAATTTGTGGAAGGTCGTTTTGATTTTAACGTTATTATTACAATTGGACACAAGAGAAATCCAACCGGCTCGTATTGTGCATAAAATGTATAGCAATTTACTATAACTGAGCTGCATACAAATTGAATGATTCGACAGTGCTGACGTCACGCGGCGTGACGTGGGCGGGACAAACCAACACCTAACAGCTGAATAAATGCGTGAAACAATATTAAAGCGATAAAGATAAATTTTGAAAATAGTTAATTTATTTAAGTACTTTAACTTTTACCCACATCTTTTTCCGCGTGGAAAATGACTGTACTTTGTCTTCAGTCAAAAATTTCGACGGCTATTGTCATTACATTAAACCATGCTACTTTATGTACCATATATACTTTCGTCAGTGTTGCCAAAAGTCTTCCACAGGATAGATTTCGTATCATTCAACTAGGTGGGGATCGATAAACTATTTTGTCTCAATGCTAGTTCCGAATTCTTGACAAAAATTACTCGCGAGGTTACTTATTTATTACAAACGTAAATATTGTACATACACACATACATATCTTCACGCTGTATCCTTAACGGGGTAGTCAGAGAAGACGGGGCGCTAAGCGTCGCGGTCCTTACATACTTCTTCCACCCCTTCAAATCTCATAATTCTCGTCGTACATTTTCGCCTAGGTATGCGGGTGCTTTTAACAATTCTATTAGCTAACACTGGCTACTTGATCTTCGTAAGTCAGCCTTGGTCTTCCTTGGCATCTGCTATCACTCATTTTCAGTCTGTAGATTTTCTTCGTCAGCCTTTCATCATTCATTCACTTGATCTTTAGTCAAAAATTTCGACGCCTATTGTGCTTATACATTAAACCATGATAATTTATAGATATCAGTAGAAATCTATAGTATTGCTAGAAAAATCTTCCTTAAGACAGGTATCGTATTATTCAATAAAATGGGTGGAGATCGATACACTATTTTTTGTCTCACTACTAGTTCAAATTTCCTGACAACAATGAAGCACGCCAAAGGAGCGCCAAAAAAGCTAATATCTGTCCCCACTTTAGTGGTTGTCCAGTAGACAAAGCACTTTCAGTACTCCAAGAGAACAATTTTACTAGTCTTGGAGGTGTTTTTCTATTTTATAATAATTCCTGGTAATGAAAGTATGTTGCTGAGTATGGATTTATAAATATGTATGTTACAAATTATTATCTATTTATTTACAGACGAAATGTGAAATATGGAAAAATGGAAAATGTCTAGAACAAGTGAATTAAACTGTGTATCTGAGGAGTGCATTTTCTAGGGATGGAAGATGTGAGTTAGATGTGGAGAGACGGGTAGCAGCTGGGAATAAAGTAAACAGTGCTTTGGCCGCAATAGTAGGCAGTGTGAATATATCTAACTCAGAAAAATTGCCATCCACAATGCGGTGTTGGTGCCAACTTTATTGCACGGTAGTGAGGCTTGGATATGCCCGAAATCAGGTGATAGATAAATGCAGAAGAAATGTGATCTCTTAGAAGGGTGCGGTGTCACCCTTGAGGACAAAATAAACAAAGAAGAGATACACAGTATGACAGGATTGCACGACAGTGTTATCGTGAAAATGAAGAAAGAAATGCTAAGATGGTTCGGACACATGGAAAGAATGAGTGATGAAAGACTGGCGAAGAAAATCTATAGAGCAAAAGTGAGTCGAAAAATAAGTCAAGGAAGACCAAGGCTGACTTATGAAGTGAGGCCTGGATATGCCCAAAATTGAGTGAAAGTATGTTAAATGCTGTGGAGATGCGATCTCTCAGAAATATGTGCGGTGTCACGCTTGCTGACAGGATAAGCAATGATGAGATACGCAGTATGACAGGTGTTATTGTAAAAATGAAGAAAGGAATGCTTAGATGGTTCGGGCACATGGAAAGAATGAGTGATGAAAGACTGACGAAGAAAATATACAGAGCGAAAGTGAGTGGTAAAAGAAGCCAAGGAAGACCAAGGCTGACTTATGAAGATCACATAGCTAGAGTGTTAGCCGACGGAAATGTCAAAAGCACTCGCATACCTAAACGAAAATATGTGAGGACAATGATGAGATTTGAGGAAGCGAAAGAAGTATGTAAGGAGCGCGACGCTTGGCGCTCTCTCAACTACCCCGTTGGGGATACGGCGTGAAGATATGTTTACCGTCTTTATACAAAATAAATAAACCCAAGTTCTAGAAAATGTACATAATAAAAAGGGGTTACTTATCTATCTTGAATACGAAAAATCCATATCAGTACCTAATAGTGTTATAATGCTTTTTATCAGTAAACAAGTAAATATAAAATTCAATGCCAAATGTTAAGTCAAATGCTAAAGTAGATTTGCAACGTTAATACAATAAAAAGTAAAATTTCCTAAATGATTCATAGAGGCAATATCGTAACTATTCAAGGAACAAACTGAATAATAATACTCCAGACAATAATTACACAGATTGTGTGACCCCTAACTAAGCAGTAAGCGTGTACTATGGGTACCACACAACGAAGTCTTAGGGAGTTACCAGTAACACCCAGACTCCGAGCCAATTTAGAAAAGTTCGTTTCCTGAATTGACCTGACCGGGGATCGAACCCGGGACCCTAGCTTGGAAAAGCAGATGCATATGCCACTGCGCCAACGGGACAGTCAACTTTCTTTTGTAATATATAGGCACAAGTTCCACTCCTAGGGTGAAACAGATGAGTAATATGTAAAAAAACGGCAAAGTGCGAGTCGGACTCGCGCACCATTACGTATCACCATACCATATATTTGTGTTATGTATGTATTTACCAAAAAATACAAGATGATTTCAAAACTTTACTTTGTTCAACTTAACTTTGCAGTTGAAAGTTACGTTCTCTCATACTTTCCAACAACAAAGTAAGTTTGCAACGACAAAATAGTGTAATACATACATACATACATACATATATATCTTCACGCCGTATCCCTAACGGGGTAGTCAGAAGAGGACGGAGCGCCTAGCGTTGCGATTCTTACATAATCTACTAAATTTTGGAGAAATTTCGAAAAGTAAATAAATAAACATTGCTGACGTAATCACCATTCGGACCCCCCATCCCACATCTCGTCAGAAATAAGCCAAGCAGACCCCCCGTCCCCCTTTAGTACTTACGTAGTACTTGAATGGCCCCTAAGCGGTGAAGTGCATGTGAGCTAGGTGTGGTTCTCAAACCGCAGTGGAGTGGATCATATAGTCCTACATACATACATATCTTCACGCCGTATCCTTAACGGGGTAGTCAGAGATGACGCAACGCCAAGCGTTGCGGTCCTTACATACTTCTTTCGCTTCCTCAAATCTCATCATTCTCCTCACACATTTTCGCTTAGGTATGCGAGTGCTTTTGACATTTCCATTGGCAAACCCTCTAACTATTTGATCTTCATAAGTCAGCCTTGATCTTCCTTGGCTTCTTTTACCACTCTTTTACTGTAGTGTGATATGATTACAAATTCGCGATTTTTGAATTTTTCCCATAAGGCCGGCTACTGACGATCAAGTATACTTGATCGAGCCCGACCAATTTGCATGAAGCAAAAGCTGCATCAAGTAAACTTGATTGCGTGTGGCCGTGCAACGGATCGTTTGCGAGCTCTAGAGGCGTCATGCAAAACTCCGCTTCATACAAAGTTGATGGGCTTGATCAAATTGAAAAAATTTCATGCTCTTAGAGGTCCACGGGAAGTTCACTATAGGTTTCTGTTAGAGTAGGTACATTCTATACATGTATACATATAAATAAAATTGAAATGTCTGTCTGTGATTTCGAAATTAAGACTTTTTATGATTATTTGCACGTAACCAAAAACCAAACAAGCTTGATTAAATTTTTGTTCGTCTGTTTGTTTGTATGGGCTAATCTCCGTAACGGTTAAACCGATTTTGTCGGGCCTTTCATTGGCGAATAGAGAACTTTTCAGAGAATAATGTAGGCTACTTTTAAAACCGGAAAAATACCGAATTTAACGCGGGTGAAACTGCAAGTCACAGCTAGTTACAAATCATTCAGTAATTAGTCACCCTAAGTATCAACTGCCAGTAGAAAATCTATATTATAAATAGGTAAAGACAGAACAGTACAGTACCGTTTTCTCCCCTTTTTGTCAACCGATTTTCTTTTTTTCTTTTTTAGCTTTTCTTTTAGCTATTGATGAGCTTTCAATCTTGATATTCGTCAATTTTAATATTATTGAATTATCAATAAAAAAATTTTGGAAACAGTTATATTAATACGTGAAGCGAAAGCTTCGGATACCTTTTCAAGAATATTGCGCGCACGGAGGAGTGTGAGATTTGGCATTGGTTTATGTTCATACTGCCAATGTCAAAAGACTGTCAATGACAAACTCATAAAAGTCTGTGATCAAATATATAAATGTAACCTTCTTGGATCAGTCGCACATGCAGATTGTTTACATTACAAGTTTATACCAAAAAGTTTACATTACAAGTTTATATTTATGGTCGAATTTCGACCACAGCCCGACCTCTAGCAATAATAATTACGTAAGTACGACTTACATATCGCCAATTTTAAACGTCGGAACTCTGTTACATTGCTTAATAAACAACTCAACGACGGCGCTTATCTGTATTAGTATATGTATTATCGATCGATATTTCATAATCCATCACATAGTATAATTAATTATTTGGCTAATCAAAGAGGCAATGCTGCCAGTCAGCTGGGTACCTTAAGTAATGACAACTTTCGAAGCGGCAACTTTGAGTAAGTTTATTAAGATAATGTGTAGTTTTAAGTTTGTAAATATTAACGTATGTATGTAATTTTTTGTATTATTAATTTATACAAGTTTCTGTTTCTATGTCCTTCTTCAGGGCATGTGCCAATTAGATAAAATCTTAGTTCTTTAAGGTGGGAAGACACAATACATGGAAATTTGCAGAGACGAAATATCGGATCATCTTATTCACCACTGCTCAGTTTATTTACACTAACAAAATCAACTGCCGCTTGTATTAAGCAGTACATAACCAATGCTGGACCTGTGTGTACATCTCTGTATATTCCGACATATGTTTAAATATTTATGCAATAGCTTATTGTTCTATTCAGTGGCGTGGCAAAAACAACAAAAAATCAAACCAAAAAACAGAACGCAGTAATCGCAACAAAGTTTAGACGTAAATTGTTTTCATACAAAATAAATGACATTGCCACTCTATAGGTTGAGTGCTCCATGGGTATTCAATTTATACTAGAAGTCGCCCTGTGGGCGAAATACGGCCTTAAATATAAACTTATAATATAAACTCTTCAGCGACAATCTACTCTGTGCGACTGAATGATCCAAGGAGATTACAATACATATTATGGTCACAAACGATTATGAGTTTGACATTGACAGTATTTTTGACATTGACAGTATGAATGTAAACAATGAACGTTATTCACTGTCCTAAACTAATATTTTCCCTCTATGATGTTCTTCCCCACCTGATGTGCCTCGTCCTACCTATTTTAAACTTTTATTGTCCTTAGTTCATACTCCTTTTGTTAGAATACTCTAATTTTATCTCAGTTAATAACATTAAATTGTAGTTTATTTGTAATATTTATTACAATGTTCATGCATGTTCCTATATACTAGTGATTTAACTCGGTAGGAATTATTGTGTTATATGCGGGATGTAATACATCGTATTTGTGTTTGTCTATAAAATGTGTTGTCCTGTGATTTGTCTGTATTTTATGCTGTGATATTTTCCTTTTTAGGTGTGAATGTTTTCTCAACTCTCCAAATTATAATCGAAAGGAACATTTTATTGATCCCCATTGTGTATTCTCCTACTTCAATTGTTGGAATTTTTATGGTTATCATAATTAATATGTTTCTGTGATCTTTATTTTTACGGGACGTTGGCAATATTCTCAATAGCGAAGGTGCCATTCAACTAAAGAAGAAGAAGAAGAATAGCTTGACACTGGCAGAATAATTCGTATAAACGAGAAGCCAATAATATTAATAGAAGATGAAAAAGAACGTTATTCAATATTCTGTGATTTCGTAGTTTTCTAGCTTTAATTCTAGGTGTGGGTAATAGTATTTCTATATTGTTATGTTGTATAGTCCTGTGTATTGTCCATAGTATATGTTGTGTAGTTTTTTTTTTCCTTTATAAGTGTGGATCGTAGAGAAATATAATGTGTGGATATCTGCTCAACTCTTTAAATTAAAAACAAAGACAAGACTTTGTGTAGCCCCCATCGTGTATTTTCCTACATCAAATGTTGGAATCTTCATTAAACCTATCATTAATATCGTTGTTTTGCGGTTCTCACTATTACGTGACATTGGAAAACTTCGCAATCGCGACGGCGCCATATAAATAAAGAAGAAGAAGAAGACTATTCACTCTAACAATATTAATCTTTAGATTGTCTGTCTAGTCTAACTCATACACATACATTTTAACATTGTGTTTATCGTTTGTTTTAGGTAATTCAACAGCGAGTTATTGTGAAAAATTTCCGGTGAAATCTTCTTTTGTATTTTCATTACACCAGTTTCATTGCAGTCTATATACTCAAATATCTGCTAAGCTTTAAACTTATTTACGATTCTCACTTTGTTATTGGCAGAAACAACAGGATCGCCAAATAATAACAAACGTTTTATTTTATTTAATTGGATGTATTTATTTGTAACATATATTACATACAAATTTAGCTTTCTCCAGTCCTTCTCTATATAAACTTTAAGTGTATCAAATTTCACACTCCTCCGTGTGCGCAAATGCTTAAATAGGGGTACAATTTTCTCTTTACATACATAGATTATATCACAGCTGTTCCCGGGCACATGTTGCTATAGCGCGCGTTAAACAGAACATTAACTTTTTCATTTATATAGATATTAGCATATAAAAACACGTGCGTATTTTATTGCAACGTTGTTTTAAAATTTCAAAGCTATCGATTACTTTTTGAGTTTTGCGGACACAAACAAACATACAGTAGTTGAATTTTTATATAGATTACGCTACGATGCGCTATCTTTGATGCCATGACGGTACAATGCAATATTGAATATTGTATTTATAATAAACCTTTGTCAAATGATGTTGAAAAAATGATACCTGACCCAGTTTCTTGTCGATTCTTCTCAGTGACCAGATTTTCTTTTCTCTTCTCTTTGAACCGAACTAAAGTAGATTTGACGTTCAAAAATACCTTGTATTTGGGTTTACTTGAATAAATTGATTTGACTTTGCATTCTTTGTTGCAGAAATAGCGCCACAAGTAGTATTTAGTTCAGTAATTGCTCGACAGGGCCAGCACTAGTGATTCGCGATATCATGCGATATCGTTGCTCGTTTTGACAATAATTCGCGTGAAATTGGACTATCGCATACTTGCTGCAGTTACATAATTACATCCATTCTTCCATACTAATATTATAAATACGAAAGTCTGTCTGTCTGGTTGGCTTTCACAGCTAAACCACTGGACCGATTTTGATGAAATTTAGAATGGAAACAGATTAAAGCCAGGGGATGGACACAGTCTACTTTTGTTTAGTTCTACGCGGACAAAAGCTTATAAAATGAAAGTTTGTTATATAATAGATTCAACCCAAAAGAAGTGATGTGTTTTGAAATAATACAATTTTAGCTTGATGCCCTGTGCCATCTGACTACTCCGTTAGGAATATAACGTGAAGATATGTATGTATGTACAATTTTAGTCCCCTGTGTTACATGATTGTCTGTTGTAATTTATTTTGTCCTTGCGCTTGCTCGTTATATCGGTGATATTATCGCGAGCATTAGTCATCGGTAGCTCTAAACACGTTATCGATTTGTTACCAAGTAAAACATATGTAATCAAAGATGTTATTCACCTTTACTAAGAATTACATTTAATATACAACGTATTCATTCAACATAGCAAAAGTGATAGCAGAAGCCAAGGAAGACCTTATGAAGATCAAATAACCAGAATGTAAAGAATATAAGCTGCTAAAAATGTCGCAAGGCACTCGCAAAACCGAAAGTGTGTAAGATGAGCATTGAGGGGGCGAAAGAAATATGTAAGGACCGCGATACTTGGCGCTTTGCCCTCTCTGACTACCCCGTGAGGAATACAGCGTAAGATATGTATTCATTACATTTAAAACACTTCTGAAAACTGCTTTTTTTTCGTTTCAAAACATCACTCTTTTGGTTGGAAAATTTGGTACAAAGTGTAACCCGAACATCCCTTAATATTTGGGCCTACAGATGAGCAAATGCAACAAGACAATGATAGGTTGTTAGCCTATCGCCTACACCAGTTTTATAATCTATGTTTAGAATAAATTCATGAACAAAACAATAGATTCTACATCTTTCGATAATTAATTAAAAAACATCGACGTTTTTATTCCGATGTTCATCGGATATCCGTTATGATTGAGGATCAACCATGACATCGATGTCAATATCACGGTTTACAACATCGATCATCCCTAAAATACACCTCTTACGCCCAGTTACAAGTAGGGATGAAAACGATACATCGATGTTTTAAAAAATCGATGTAGCGTTAATAAACATCGATGTTGATACTCGTAACATGGACGATACGTCGGTCTTTATGGACGGTATTTTATGAACGATGTTTTATCGTAGTGTGTTCTATCGTTACTATAATTCTGTATTATTTGTGTCACTCACATACACGCGTACACTTTTCTATTTGGTATCTTCCTTTCACACACCACGCCCGAATCGCCAAATAAATAATTGTTCTATCTTTTGTCTTAATAAATTTGATTAATTCATTTACATTATTGTATCTATGTTTTCTACTTCTAGCTAAAATATAACTTCAATCAGTCAATATCCTATACCATTAATTAAGCAATATTTTTAGAAGTCTTTTTTGTTTGTAAATTTTATAATCGTGTTTTCGGTTCTAAAGATTTCGATAAAATTGTTAATTACAGGTGTACTGTAGGCGAAAAAATTACCTAGCTAGATCAAATTTATGAGAAAACCCGTTTTCTCTCGTGTTTCAGTTTTCAGAATAGTGCTTGATCGTCCAAGTATTTATTTAAAAAAACATCGATATTTATGAACTTTGTTACATCCCTAGTATAAAAAAAATATCAATACGATTTTTAATCAAACGGGTTTATTTTGATAAAAAAAAAAATGACTGAAAGTAGGAGTCTGTGAGACTCCACGTCCAGTGAAGTGTTACAAATTTATCATGTCCGCAGTTAAAGGTTAACCTTATATGATATGATTATACAGAATTATTTGCAGGTAAGAAAATCCAAACAAGGTTTTTTATAATGTTTGTGTCTGTTAGTTCGTCCTGGCTAATCTTCTAAACGACTAAACCGATTTTGACTGGATTTTCATTGGCGAGTAGAGAACTTTTCAAAGAATAATGTAGGCTACTTTTAATACCGGAAAAATACCAATTGTAACGCTAAATTGTCTGGGGATGACCTACACTGACTTTTATAAAAACCTCGTAATGTGGTTTGATTTAATACAAATTATTAATTATTACATCATGTGTTATACCAATTATTAGATTTTGATCACAGGTACCTAAATATGATTCATTTTAGCTTTACAATAATTTTATTGTCTATTGCTATTTAGTCGCAGTCTCAGTAATCGCAGGCAAAAGGTAGTATATAGATATGATATCGTCTGTGCTATCGCTATGGACACGTTACGTCGACGAGCAGATTTTTTCAGTAGATAAATTTTACGTAATTGTAGGCAAATGGGATGTGGATCATTAAGGCCAGTATTTTCAGTGCACTGAACCATTAAATTATGGCACGAATATTTTTAAGCCTTTGTTTTCGTTTGTGAATACATAAAAAAAATACAATACTATTTATTGGAAATAAGTCGAAAAGGAGTCCTGAGCCGGTGTTTTCTAGATCTGTCAAAGTTAATGTCAAACTTGATTTAGTTTGCGATGGGTTTTTCCAATCGATGATTGAGATTTCGGGGGTCATAACCCTCAAAGATAGCCCTTTTCCTTCGGTCCCCGCCTCAAAAAGACGTGACTTTGAAAAATTTTTAGAATCACAATGAAGGTACCACAGAATGAATCTTAGTTCGAGAGTATTAGTTTACGTTAGTAACTAATTAATCTGTAGTATCAATGAATTTATTTTAATTAATCGCTTGGGTTGTTTATTTATTGATTTATTTTGTAACATACATTACAGTATAGTATATATTCTAAGTTCTGCCAAACTGCAACACAATCTGTATCTCGTGTAATCTAGCAGTACAACTACCTCCTTTTATTTAAGAAAACAGTTTCGTAACAAAGATGGCAAATAACGGAACCCTTTTATAATTTCGTCATTATCTTTCTTTCCTTATGCCACAGCAGATCACTGTCACTTTGAACTGAGTCGAAAGATACAGTTGCAAAGTTGTATATCCAAAACCAGACGAAAAAAAAAACAATCAGACGACTTATTTTAGGCACATTTTTTTATATTAATTGTTCAGTACCCAAATTTAATGAACCCAAAGTTAATGCATGTCATAATTTTTGTCTCATGTGTTATACCAACTAATTCGGAAATGTTATACGAATGAAGAAGACAATGTTATGCTGTCGAAAGCGCCCGTATGCCAAATCTGCTGAGTTATTGGCAAGCAGTGCGCGACGTCATGCCTCAGTGACGATTTAGAAAGGTATCTGAAATAGGCTTCATTACAATAACTGAGGTTCGAAATCGTCTCTGAAACCTAAACATGGTATAATGGTCCTAATAGCTATTGGTCACAAATAATAGGGACGAGCTTCAAGTAACAAGTACAAAATCGATGTCGATACTTTTGATTCGATACCAGTTATATCGTATTGAATGAAAGAGGATGTATTTAAAAGCATTTTAAATTGATAATACTGCTATTTATACCTATAAAAATATAATGTTACCATTTCATGACAACTATATTGGGTTGCTAATATAAAATTACCTACAATTGTCTGTACTGTATGTATTTTTTAGTTATCTAAACTGATATAATAAAGAGGTAAAGTTTGTAGACGTAATCTCAGAAACTGCACATCAGATTTCAAAAATTATTTCACCAATATTTAGATTGGACCTTCAGGGTGGACATAGGCTGTATATTATGTCGTTAAATGCGACGCGAGCGAAGTGTCGGACATCAGCTAGTGATCAACAAAGGGAAAATATTTACTAAATCAATAAAGATGTGTGATTCTCAAAGCACTGTGAACAGTGACTAATCTATACTAATATATATATAAATCTGTAGGGTATGTTTGTAATTACAATTTTACTGTCGAATTTTGCGATAGATAGTCATTTTATTCTACAATTTTGAAAAGCTTCAACTTCGATTCTACCATTTTTAAATTTTTTGTCTGTCTATATGTCCTTTTATAACTAAAGAATGGCTTAACCGATTTTGATGAAGATTAATTGTAGTAAGAGGATGTGATTGCGCACATGTAGGCTACTTATTTTCTACCCCTAAAGGGGTGAAAAGGGGGTTGAGACTTTGTGTGGGAAATGCTAAACCGCTGAATCGATTATGAAGAAATTTGACATGGCGTTAGTTTAGAATAAAAATTAGAAAAAATGTTTGTAATCATACTAAGTAGTAATAATAATATTGCCCCTTTAAAATATCGATATTACTTACATTATTTTGCCGTCAAAATTTCGATTTGGCTACAAATACTCAAAGCAAGTATTGTTACGCGTAGGGCTATTTCTTTCGATATAAGTAATTAGCGAAAGTATCGATATCTCTGTTGCGGTCATCTCTAGTTCAAAGAATAGCTAGAAACTTTAGGTGACGCAAATTACAAGCGTCCTTGGCGATATGGTCTGCTCGATTTACGTCTCATTTTGCCTTCGTCAAGTATAATAATCGTCCGAGAATTAAAATAGGGTTTTTCTTTCACATATTTGTCTGTTTGTTAAGAAAGTACTGTAAGGGACAACGTTTGGATGAGATTGTAAGAAAGAAAATATACATATAGGTAGTTTGACTCACATTACTGTACAATTATTACAGATTAATTAATCTATTAATAACGTTATTGTAAAAATGAAGAAAGGAGCGCTTCAATCAAGAATAAGTGATGAAAATATACAAAAAAAAGGAAATGAGGAGAATATTATACGTATGCATATCACATAATCTAAAATCGCCATGCCAGTAACAAGAATCCTCATCATTACTCGAAGATTGGTACGTAGTAAGAGCATGAGATTGTGCACATGTAGGCTACTTATTTTTTAGAAAATCTACTACTAAAGGGCTGAAAAGGGGGTTGAGACTGTGTGGGAAATACTAAACCGCTGAACCGATTATGAAGAAATTTGACATGGCGTTAGTTTAGAATAAAAATTAGAAGAAAATGTTTGTAATAATACTAATAACTTTAGGAATTTTTATTTCCTGCCCCTTAAAAAGATCGATATTATCACTTGAACGACGAATGTGTCGTGACTTCGTTTGTTACTATATATAAGGCGGAAATGTTTTGCTGGGTTGCACGAATTACGATTTTGTAATATGAATGTACACTATCAAATGGGGTCACCGATATGGAGTCACATAAAACGTTCGTGAGAGACGTATTACTTGCATATGTCATGTCAGCCTGGATTCGGCGGCAGAGAAACACCTTCTTATTGATTGATTACCGTAATGCTTACATTTCGATGGATCCGTAGAAAGCCGAAGTAACAAATTAATTTAGATTTTATGTGGAAATTGTTTCTTTTCAGTATAATTTCCAGTAAATATGCATAAAGTTTAACATTAACATATTAAAAATCTTCTACTAGATTTTACCTTCCGAATCCTCTCTTCTAAAATTATGATTTTACAGTCACCCTTATACATAGGACCCATCGATTTATGTGTGGAAAGTTTCCTTTGTTAGTTATTTAGAGATAATTACTAATTATACGCTATTAATCTTGCCGCCAAACAGCATTTGCTTGTATTCCGGTATGGAGGATAATATAGCTGGTTTTTTGGCACAAGAGGCACAATTTCTTAGTTCTCAGGGTTAGCAACTTTAATATTGTAAATTTCCATGAGTCTCTGTCAGAGGCGACTCTAGGATGGTGCGAACGGTGAGATTGCACTGGGCGCCGAAAATGCAACGATAGATCGTCCGTGCGAAAAATAAAATCACTACAAAACCCCTGAACCCTACATGCCAAAATTAATTATATAACAATCCAGCTCACTGTTTAGATATTACTGAAATCAAGTTTAAAGTACTTAAGTTTCAATGCAAGAGCTTCAACCCTACAGAGCCCAGCACGCTGTTCAAGAATCATTTAGACAAATTAACTAGAAGAAGGTAAAATTAAATTTATTAGGTAAAAGAAGCCAAGGAAGACCAAGGCTGACTTATGAAGAGCAAATAGCCAGAATGTTAGCCGACGGAAATGTAAAAAGCACTCGCATACCTAGGCGAAAATGTGTAAGGAGAATGATGAGATTTGAAGAAACGAAAGAGTTATGTAAGGATAGCGACTCTTGGCGCTCCGTCCTCTCTGACTACCCCGTTAGGGACACAGCGTGAAGATATGTATGTATGTTTGTAACTAGGAGGAGCTTCCAAGGGGCGATGTCTGGCCTTTTATCAAGTATAATCTGAATTGAAAAACTTTTTTTTAATATACGTCACAAGCCACGATGCAAGAGCAGAAAATTAATCAATCAATCAAAAGTACCGAGTCAATTTTACTTAGTCCTTCTTAAGTAGGAACCACTTTGACCACAATGAGGTCGCGCACCACTTGAAAAATGTGATAGGGCCGCCACTGGACTCGAGTCTGATCGTTTGTCGCCCCGTGGCATAAAAAAATACACGAGTTTAAACAGTATGCAGAGGGTTGCTTGCCATAATTACAAAATCCTAAGTTTTAAAAAAAAATACTGACATTTATGTATGGAAACTCTGTTGTTAGTTATTTAGAATAAATTGTCAAGTACTACTTTCATTTATACATCTATACATATTAGACAAAAGGCTTTTTCTTAAGCTTATGTGGTTATTTATACGGAACCAAAACCCAAGCACGCTTGGGTCAGTCTGTGTGTTTGTTTGTTCAGGGTAATCTTCGAAATGGCTAAAATGATTTTGACAGCACTTTCATTGGCAGGTAGAGGACTTTTCAGAAATTAATCTAGACTACTTTTTATACCGGAAAAATACCACACGATAAATAAAAATGCTGACATTTATGTATATGAATGAAAAGAATCTTCTTAGACTCAAAAGAAATAGTCAAATAGGAGTTTAAATCGCGCGCAGAAAGTTCCCGTAAAAGTAAAAAAAACCGGCGAAGTGCGAGTCGTACTTGCCCATCGAGAGTTCCATACCACCATACAATGTATTTGTATTACGTATTTATCGATAAAATACAAATCGGTTTAAAAAACAAACTTAACTTTGCATTTGAAAGATACAACTTTAATGGCAAATAACTATAAATTAACAATTTTCGGAATGTTTACTTTACTTGTACTGGGAGATCTTACTTCTTGCCAAATTTCATGATTCTAGGTCAACGGGAAATACCTTATTGGTTTTGATTCCCTTGCGAAAATGGCCGTATCTTTTGATTGCGTTGATTTATAAGTATGATATTTTCGCAGCTCCAGGGGAATGCAGACCTGAGTATTTGACATTATCTTCAAATTGCTACCTCCACACGTTCCTGAGAAAAGGGGTCTTGACAGACAGGAAAATGTACAATGAAGTGATCCTATAAGGGTTGCTTTTTCCTTTGAGGTACAGAACCCTAAAATATTGAAATTCTTCTAAGGAACGTCTGTTGTTATTCCCAAAAACTTGTCAAGTGAGAATTCAACTCGTGTGCAGTCAATTGTTTATGATATTTAAGAATAATATAGTGGCACAACAGCAAACTTGCTGAAATAATGGCTCAACTAGTTTGGGCGCTCGCATCATGTGGCTTAACTTTTAGTGAATGAATGGCAGCATTTGAATCTCCTATAGAAATGTGATTACATTGCCTAAATGCAGCAATTAAACAACTTTGTATGACTATGAAAATTTATCCAAAATCTCATACAAGTCTTTCTGCTTGCTGCATGCACTGCACATTAATTACACCTTCATTCAATATGACCCGGCCTCTAAACATAACGTGTCCATAGAGGTGTAGTAGCTTCATAAATAACAATATTCTAAATTTTAATTTCAAACAGTTACTGGCACAGAAATAGTGTAACTGCTCATTCAAAAAACTCATCAATATTATTCAACTAATGGAAGTTAAGTTTTTTTTAGGCAAAAGCATATTTAAAAATAACGCCCACAGATGCCCGCATATAGAATGCTTGAAACTTTTCCAAATTCAGATTTTTGGCATTACTCATTAGAACTAAAGATCCCCTAACACAATGTACTATGTATAAGTTAGTATAATTGTTATTATTAGATAATTTCAATGAGAATCTTATTTTAGGAACATTTCATATGACTTATCTTTAGAATTTTTAATAAATTTCATTGTATTTAATATAAATTTTATCATGTGTTATGATCAGAATCATAGGTATAATTACTATCAAAAGTGTGGATATGACAAAATTCTAAATTAAGTTTATACAATGATTTATTTGTTTAACAAAAGCTGTTAAATTTTGTTCATTTTTTTGCCAAATACAAGAATGACTCCAAGAATGTTTGTTTTATTTTCTTTTTTTGGTAATCAATTTCCTGTCCTCAATTTTTATAAGTATAACATAGATTTTATAGAGAAAAATTTTGTATATTAGCATTAGAATTAACTTTTTTGGAATCTTAGTAATGTATTGTACTAAGGTACCGAATCCCAGGACATCTCCGTATTATTATTATGGATAAGCAGCCATTGGCCGATGTGTCACATCTCAGTGCTGGGTTTCATTTGACTCAAGCCCATGATCAAGGCGACATTTAAAACTATTTAGTCTCTGCTGATACTACACTTTCTGGGAGATTGTTTCAAATATCTACTATGCAATTATTCAACAGGTGACAGACTACTGAGGAACCTGTAGTTGAGCAGTTGATTGTGAGGAAGTGTCCACAGAATGAGTATACTTTTTCATTTATTAAAACATATTATCTCTAATATTCACTAAAACTTTGGGTCATAACCATACTTTTGATAATAATTGCACCCATGATTCTGATCACTGATTATGATGCAGAGAATGAGTGGCGATCCACCTGGCTGTTCACTGAGACATGTTCTGTTCACTGATAGCGGGATATGTGAGCGACCCGAGAGCGGCTAGCACATCAGCAGCCCACATTATCTATTTTTGGCTGCAGAAACCTTACCACATGAGCCGTAGCATCTTAAATAACAAGATTTTGTTTTTAAGCAAGATTATGACTTCCTAACGTATATACTTGTATTTGCTCGATTTTTATATAGAAATATTAATACTTTTAGTAGATTGTGATGTTTTATCATTTGCAATGTGATGATTTGAATACAAGACATTTACATCATTGTGTGATGTTTAGCTCAAAATATAGAGGACTCCTACAATAATTTAATAGATTTTAGTTAGACAAATGTGTACATGTCCTCATATATAAACAGGAAGGTATATAAAAATAGTTATAAAGCTTAAAAAATGTACATATGAGAAGCAAAATGTTTACCGTGTAGATGTGTAGATGGTAGGGTATGTCGGGTCACAATAGGAGTCACCGGAAGTCACCGTCCCTCGCACTGCTTTGGTACTAGTAAATGCAGTAGACGCACACTGCACTAATGTCATTAGTTAGACGCTAGCCGCGCGGCCGGCCTTGACCGCTAGCTAGAGTGCAGCTGATTCTGGGGCCATGAGCGGAGACAGTGCGCTGGCCACGCGGCGGCCACGCTCTACTTCGAAGTGCAGATCAGCTGGAGTGCGCCGACTGCTGCCTGAAGGCCTGGCGTCGTCCTCTGGTAAGAATGCGGCTACCATCAAGGCGCAGATCACTAACAATGCGCCTAGCACGAAGGGGGGCCCGGGTACCATTCGTACATACTTTTCCTGTTCAGGCCGCGCCAGGCCTGGCACTGCATGTTCCTCGTTTAAGTCCACATGGAACAAATAGAATATCACACCAAACATAGCTGGTCCAAGTCCGTTACACAGACCCCGCACGCCTGTCACCATGCCTTGTACTACTCCTTGACGGTCCGCCCGGCTGTTCACTGAGACATATGCACTGATAGCGGGATATGTAAGCGACCCGAGAGCGGCTAGCACACCAGCGGCCCACATCATCCATGTTCGGCTGCCAAAGCCATACCACATGAGCTGTAGCATCTCAAATAACAGTCCCACCATTATCGTATGTTTGGCGCCAAGCGTCCTCATCAAGAATCCGAGAACTACTTGCACTCCAATACTGAGAACTCCCACTATTGCAATAAAAATCGCCACTTGCACTACACCAAAGCCCATCACTAGTTTTAGGTACACAAATATGCAAGAATATTGTCCTGCCTCAGGTAAGTAGGACAGAAACACAGCCACACATAGCATGAGCACTGTGCGCTCAGCGCCAACCTTCCGCAGCGCAGCGAACGGGTCAGCCTGCTCCCAACTGATGGCGGGACCCCAGCCGCTCGGTCGAACTTTCTCTGGGAGGCTTTCGGGGACGGCCACCATGATGAAGAATACGTCTAAGACGGCGACCGCCGTAGCTGCGGCTACGACTAGAGCTTCGCCGTACAAATCCATTAGGTAGGCACCCAGTGCGGGTGAAATAACCATGCTCGCAGCGAAGGTTGCGGATACGAGTCCGTATGCGCGCGACCTCTCCGCTTCTGTAGTGACGTCCGCCACGTACGCGAAAACAATCGAGAACGTCACCGCGAATACTCCACTGATGCTGATCATGGCGAAAAACCACCAGGTATTGATGGTCATAAGCGGAATAGGTGCACAAGTGAAAAACACGGTCACTAACAGGAAAAACTTGCGACCCCACACGTCCGAGAGAGCTCCGATGAGCGGCGCGGAGAGAAACGATAGAATGCCCTTGATACCCATTATGAGCCCGTTCATGAGAAACGTATGGTCCGGAAATGTTGCGTTCAGCACTGATATAATGGGCATTGTTAGCAGACCCCATGCAAAGAACTCCAAGAAGATCACTACCAGCGCGTGGAAGACTGAAGGCTCGCCGATGCCCGACATTGTCATAATTCCCTCTTTCATAACCGTCTTTCTGTTTCTCACTACCATTTCTACTTCAGTTTTTGTGGTCTGCGTGGACGTCATTTAAGACTTGATTTGTTTATATGTTTGTTCTCTTACTGAACTACTTAAATTAAAGTCATATTGGAAAAATATATTGTAATACATGGAGTAAAACAGCAAATAGAAACAACGTCAAAATTCACTGAAAACCAGAAAACAACTCAATATTTGTAATGCTAAGTCAAATATTAAAAAATACCAAATCGAAATTTTAGTTATGAAATTCACATTATATTTTAGTGATCTTTATATTTTTAGTTAAATAAAGTAGATATAGTATAAGCTATAACATTACAGTTAGTAACCAATAATATTTGAAAACAAAATACTTTAAGGAAATAATACATTTAATATATTACTTTCTACTAAATTTCATAAGACTCAAATAAATAGCAACATTTTGTCGCAGAATGGCATAGACAAAAAAAAAACTAAATACTGGTGCACTGCTTTTTGCGTAATTTTGTGGGTAATTTTAATAAACATACTTTGAGTAACACGTAATAGGTAATATCTAATTTTACTTTATAGCTTTTTTTAAATATCATATTTTAGCTTTTTAAAGTCAACTTATTAGAAATCTTCTTTTGTGGCAATGCCGCTGTTTCTGCCAATAACAAAGTGAAAAACGTAAATAAGTTTAAAAAACTTAGCAGATATTTGAGTATCGGAGCCTTTCTGTGACTGCAATGAAACTGGCGTAATGAAAATACATGAGAAAGTCAATATCTTTTTGGCGAAAACGTGGGATGAGATGTTGACATCTTTTAGATTTTCTATTTTTTGCATTTTTGAGTTATAAAGGATAAAAGTAATCGAGAGAGTAATTAATCATTGTAAGTGAGAAAAGTAGAAGTCTAAACCATGGACGTAACCACAGAATTCCTATAAAAAGTCTGTGAAATAAACATACGCAGTTTAAATTTTTTCGCTTTTTCCAGAAGTCCTTTTTAACTTCGGTAAAAACTACTTTAGGGACCATTTAAGTAAAAGGAACAAATCTTACATCAGACATGAGCTTTGTGTTCAACACAGTTCAACATTAATTAAAGTGACGTGCACTATATAGTACGGGAGGTAGCGCTGCAATTTTTCTAGGAATTTTATACAGAATGAATTTTATTTCAAACAGTTGTTTAATGTTCAGAAATCAGTAAAGTGAGCGTCAGTTGTTGCACTAGCGGTAGAGCTTAAAAAAAAGTCATTGGAAAAAAATCTGTTCCGATGATTTTTATACCGAGCAAAAATGTATTAAATTATTGTTTCAATCACATTTAAAAAAAAAATTGTCAGCTGTATTGACGAGGGGGGGTTATATGTCAGTCGCGTGCATGAACCTCATTAAAAATTTGACTAATAAATTTATTTTATACCTTATGAAATTTATACATCTAAATTTTTATATTTTTAAAATAATAAGAAAAGCGTCAGCTGTATTTTTTAGCGTAATAAACATTTTGCGCGCTCAATGCATTTGAGCGTTGCATAGTCTCTTTAGAAAATAAAGTGACGATCTTTACACCCACAAACAATCAGCTAACGTTGATTTTTTGTTTGTTTAACATTCAAATTATCTTATAATTTGAATTCAAGAAGTATAATATTAATTCGATATAAATAACACCACATTATATGTATTACTTTTGTGTCGGTTTCAAATTATATTAATATGTACTGTAGCATCAAGGCATTTCAAGCAGTAAAAGTTTCACTACTCTAACATACCTTTCCTAAAAATTATTATTCTGGCCTTCAGGTAGAATAACCTGTAGTAAGTATACCCTAATGGCAGTGGCGTGCACTCCATAGAGACAAATAGACTCTGTCTACCCTAGCAATTCGCTAATTACTTAATGTAAGAAAAAAATAAAATAAAAAGAAATAATAATAAATAAATAATAAAGAAATAAATAAAAAATCAAAAAATCAACGTCAGCTGAACTTTTGTGGGTGTGAAGATCGTCAGTTTATTTTCTAAAGAGACTACGCAAAGCTCAAATGCATTGAGCGCGCAAAATGTTTATCACGCTGACTGCGGTCTTACCCCCGCCAAAAATTCAGCTGACGCTTTTCTTTATTACTTTAAAAGTATAAAAATTTAGATGTATAAATTTCATAAGGTATAAAATAAATTTATTTGTCAAATTTTTAATGAGGTTCATGCACGCGACTGACATATAACCCCCCCTCGTCAATACAGCTGACGATTTTTTTTTTTAAATGTGATTGAAACAATAATTTAATACATTTTTGCTCGGTATAAAAATCATCGGAGCAGATTTTTTTTCCAATGACTTTTTCATTCTGTCTCCTTTAGCTCCACCGCTATCGGAGCAGCTGACGTTTGTAGCTGTTGTGTGTTAGGGGAAAACTATTATTGTTATGATTTTCAGCTGGTATAAAATGATTCACTCAACTATAGCGCTACCTCCCGGACTACTAGTAAATATAATAAATTGTAATAAACGGTAACTAAACAGTGTTACTCCTATTTGTATGTTTAACCTGATGACATAGTTTCTAATGCCTTAAGAAATATTAAAAAAATAAATTGTCATATGTCATGTCAGTTTGTCACTGTCATATAGTAGGTAGGCGTTTCATAAGTATTTTATTTTATTTTATTTATAATTAAAAAATCTAATTATTTCAAAATGGTAAGCAATAGAAATCTTATTCATATTACTTTAACAATTTAGTTTTTCTTCGTTGTATATTAATTTGTACGTAACTTACAGATTCGTTTCATTTTGATACAAAATCGCGCGGGCAAGACCCGGTTGGCAAAGTGGTACATGAATTTCGATGATGATGAGAAACAGAAGCTTATTGAGGAGGTGCACGCAGTGGTTACCGTTAGGGATGCTAAACACACTAATTTTGTTGAGGTGAGCCGTAAAACAGCGCTTTTATTTTACGATAAAATCTGGTGCGGATTTACACGACGTTTCCGAATGTAGATGTGTATTTTATTTAATTCTCTTTACTACCTCTATTTCATTATAAATTATTATCGTGATGAATGCAAAGCTTCGAACACAAGTTACATAAGAAAACTACTCAGATGTATAAGGCTATTAAGGATGACGTTTGTAGAAGTGAATGGGTATGAAAGGGCCATAATGGTGATCTATCCTCTTTCTACAAGCATGTTTACATGTATAATTGTACCTACTACATGTATAAGAATGACTACTTACAGCTAATAATGTATTTATACTATATTATAGTGATTTATACTATAAATCCATCCTACTTAAACATGAATAATGTAGCTTTCTATTTGTGAAAGAATTTTTGAAATCGGTTCAGTAGTTGAAGAAATTACCCCTAACATACAAACACACAATTTTACCTCTATATTTATGTTATTATCTAATTAATCTGTGATATTAGTATAGATATAGATCAATACATACATATTTAAATAGATATAAGTATAAATTTTCTAATTATATCTGGTAGCTGATTTTTGAGAATGTAATTGGTGTTATTATATATAGGGCTGTCACCTAAATTGCAATGATTAACAACAATTAAAAAAAAACCTTCATACATTTGCTAGATCAGTTTATTGGCAGGCTTATTACCTGAACGAGAAGATAATTGGATAGCAAATTTTTTTATATCTCCTGGATTAGGTTGTCCACTTTCTGTAAAATCAGGGAAAGTTGTCAAGGTGGTCAAGGAAGTTAGCGAAATAGAGGAAGTAGCTGAAAAGTCAGGGAAAAAAGAAATGTTATAGTTTGCTCTGCACTTTCAGTGATTATAAAATGCATACATACATACCTTCACGTTGAATCCCTAACGGGGTAGTCAGAGAGACGGCGGAGCGCCAAGTGTCGCGTTCATTCAAAATTAATTTGCTTCCATAAATCTCTTCAATCTCCTCACACATTTTCGCCTAGTTATGCAAGTGCTTTTGACATTACCATCAGCTAACACTTTGGCTATTTGATCTTCGTAAGTCAGCCTTGGTCTTCCTTGGCTTCTGAGGATATATTTCATGCTAGTTCTAGTCTGACCCTTAATGACCCTTACCTGCAGACTATTGAAGCATTTGTACTCCTTGCAAAAAATAATATGTGAGGTTTATGAAATGATTCAAACAATTCATTTAAAAATTTAATAAAATCTTGCAATAAAGTTGACATGGTTAGCCATTAAAATTCGACAAAATGGTTAGGGAAGGGAAGGGGTTTTTTTGTCATTTGTTAGTTACAATTATTGTAGTCTATCTTTTAACCATTATTTATAAATAACTACAAAAGCCATGTTCAAGCAACAATTGTGAGGTAAATCAAATAAGCTGACTCACTTGTACAGACAGATTTGTTTCCGCAAAGGACGTCCAAAGCATCTATTTTGTGTGTGTACATGTAACACCCATTTGTTATTATATTTATTGACAACCTCAATGAGGCAATGCTTTAGGTGTTCCACCCAAGCACGGAAGGTTCCGGGTTCAATTCCCGGTTGGGTCAATTTGGGAAACAAACTTTTTTAGATTATCTGCGGTCTAGGTGTACTGGGAATGCTCCTAGAAGTCGTCGTCTGGTACTCATAGCACAGGGCATCCCTAGTGTGAAACCAGTTGATTGGTGTGTAATGTCTGGCACATTTATTATTATTATCATAAGATAAGCTGATCGGCCACCATTTTGTTACAATACAGCACCCATGCATCTACATTTTATTTGATCCTATTTGCCACACTTTGTAGTATGGAACAGGCTGTCTGCGTCTGGAATAACTTCTGCTTGAACTATTAACGTAATGTTATAAATTTAAAAAAATTGATTTTTTTAAAAGCTTTTTGAGATATATCACTTGAGGAAGAACCTATATTTCATGAGATATATTTGTATTTTGATATCCAATTTGTAATTATTATTAAGACCAGTAACAGCTTTCGAAAATATCCAAATGTACTCTCTAACTTAATATTTGGTTTTGCTCCATATATCCTGTCTTTAGAAAATGTTATTTTTTAAAAGTTCTAATGCTTGATTTTTCCAACGCTATCTAAGTTGTCACATAACTATGTACTCCCTAGATTAAAAGGACCCCTTAACCGATTCTTAGATATTATTCGTTTTCACCAATCTAACGGTTCCCTAGTAATGTCAGATATACTTATGCGACGTTTAATTGTTTCCATAGTAACTATTTCTTGTTTCCGAAAGTTTATTGATAAAAAATGTATTATTGTTCTACTTCTAAGTTTCTCTATATAATATAAGAAATGATTCTCCATATTGTCAAAAACTAACATACAAAACTGTCACATAGTGTTATGGGTTTGAAAATCGAATTTCTAAATTTAGATGATCTTTTAACTACATAGGAGCTCTCTACTTTGGTGAAATCAAGCATAACCTTCCTTGTTATTGTTTATATTTTCAGTTCAGAAACTTCAAGATTGTATACAGGAGGTATGCTGGCCTATACTTCTGCATCTGTGTGGATGTGAATGATAACAATCTGTGTTATTTAGAGGCCATACACAATTTTGTTGAGGTGCTTAATGAATACTTTCACAATGTCTGTGAACTGGATCTTGTCTTCAATTTCTATAAGGTAAGATTTTGACAATGAATAAATATTTTAAAGGAATGTATGTTATATACTATATATATATCTGTGTATATACTATAATAAAACAGTAACAAAACTGTGCCCGTACAGGCTTTTTACTAAGGTTGGGTTAATGTCCATATACCTGTTTATCTGCTTGAATTGTAAATGCTTCATTGGATTAAATGGCGATTGGTAACTTGAAAAATAATTACATGCTATAAAAAAATTGAACTGTTAACTAATAGTAAGTTTTACTAAAATATAATTCAATGTATAAATTTTCTAATGGTATTCGCGCTATCATTCAGACAATAACATCTGGCCGTGGTTGCATTGCAAAATTGCATTGATTGCCTTTTGTTTAGTAATGAACATTCATTCAATTAATAAAGAGTATAATATTTTAAAATTTAAAAAATTGGAACTCGTGTTTTAATTATGCCATGTTACTCGTCGATAATGTAGCTTTCTATAGGTGAAAGATTCTTATCAATCGGTTGAGTAGATTCTTATCAATCGGTTGATCAAATAAAGTTCACCTCTTTGTGATATTAGTATAGATGACTTCAGTACAAATAAAGTTCACCTCTTTATGATATTAGTATAGATGACTTCAGTACAAATAAAGTTCACCTCTTTATGATATTAATATAGATGACTTCAGTACAAATAAAGTTCACCTCTTTATGATATTAGTATACATGACTTCAGTACAAGTAAAGTTCACCTCTTTATGATATTAGTATAGATGACTTCAGTACAAATAAAGTTCACCTCTTTATGATATTAGTATAGATGACTTCAGTACAAATAAAGTTCACCTCTTTATGATATTAGTATACATGACTTCAGTACAAGTAAAGTTCACCTCTTTATGATATTAGTATACATGACTTCAGTACAAATAAAGTTCAACTCTTTATGATATTAGTATACATGACTTCAGTACAAGTAAAGTTCACCTCTTTATGATATTAGTATAGATGACTTCAGTACAAATAAAGTTCACCTCTTTATGATATTAGTATAGATGACTTCAGTACAAATAAAGTTCACCTCTTTATGATATTAGTATAGATGACTTCAGTTCAAATAAAGTTCACCTCTTTATGATATAAGTATAGATGACTTCAGTTGAATAAATGATGTAGAAATCTTTTTAAAACTCTGGAGTTACACATAAACTGGAGTTCCGGAACTCACGCCCTATACTCACGCTTCTTACGCTTCACAGGTGTACACCGTAGTGGATGAGATGTTCCTAGCTGGCGAAATCCGAGAAACGTCACAAACCAAGGTGCTGAAGCAGCTCCTCATGCTCAACTCTTTAGAGTAATATCTAAATTGTTTCTAAGTTACTGGTACTACCAATATTGCAATAATGAATTATCACATAATCCTTGCATTATGGTTTTTAGATTAAAAGACATGGTATTAATGGAAGGGATCTTTGTAAACTTATAACTAGTAGCTGACTAAAGCAGAAATGCGATTAGATCGAGATTTATCTGGTTAGAGCTAGGTGCAAGTAGTTTCAATTGGTCAGCACTAGATATAACGAGACTTTTAAAAAAACATACGAGATTTAATAAATTTTAAACTTTTGGCTGTTAATAATATATACAAACATACATATGTATCCTCATGCTGTATCCTTGAATGAGTAGTTAGAAGATAGTGTCAAACATCGCGGTCCTTGCATACCTTTCGCTTCGTCAAATCTCATCATTCTTACACAGTTTCGCCTAGGTATACTAGTGTTTTTGACATTGCGGTCACCTAACACTATTTGGTCTTTGTAAGCCTTGGTAATAATAATTATGAATATGATAATACTAGTTATAATATGGATATCTACTTATTAATTCTTTTTTTGTGAATTTATTAAAACTCAATATGTACCAACATTTCAAAATGGTTCAATTTTTTTCTAAATTGAATTGTGAAGTTCTACCGCTTTGCTGCTCATTCGTTCTTCTCGCTCGGATTACGTACTATTCACCGTTATAACCTAACCTATTTATTACAATAATTCATAATTATATTATTTTGTTCTATATCTAGTTTTAAGCAGTCACTGGTAATACGTTAGTTGAAAAATACGACCTAGTTAGATGTCAGAATGAAAATTTTTAGCCTTGATATATCTATTTTATGCAATTTTATAAGAAAATAAATAATGAGTACTGTTTTGTTCAACATTGAATAGTACTCTTCTCATGTTTTCTAACATGAGAAGAGTACTTACGCTTTATATAGGAGTGTCGGAGGTAGTGAAATAGAGTATTATTTGTAAGCTTAAATACAACACTATTTGTACCAAATAAGCCGATCAGTACCCATTTCCCGATAAGTCTTGAAATCATTGGTATTTCTATTGTATTTAAAGGCGTACTGGCTAATTTTGGTCGCTTCACTTTTGAATAGATGAATCCAATTTCTTATTGAGCCAAGAAATGTCACTCGAATGGATTTTTCAAGACCGTGAATATGCCACTAAGTCTAATAAAGAAAGTAAAAGACAGCCCCATGTTAAATGAAGTCAAAAGAAAAGAAAATGGGGTTGACTCAGGCCCCTCTGCTCTTCCCTTCCTACCTCCTCCATTTTTCATTTTTAAAAGCTTTTGGAGTCCAAAACAAAACTTTATTAACAAACAATAAAATTATTTAGAAATTTTTGAGTTACTCGTGATATGATGCTTCCTATTAACTAACCTATGAAATAACCTTTTATAGATCTTGGTTTTAGGTCACAATTTGGTATATATTTATATATTTGAATTGGCAAATATTGACAAAGAGAAGGACCTATCTTCTTACTCCTTTATTGCCTTCTCCAGTCCTTGTCTTGCAATGTAAAAAGTTTTTATTATTTTTTTAACAATAAAATTGCATGAAATAATCTGAAATGGTTAATAAACTAGAAAATAATAACTATTATTACGAAATATAATTTATGACTATATCGGATTATGTAAATAATTTTAATAATAATGCAGCATTTTGTGCTTATTGTATAATAAAGATGCGGTCATATATTGGAAAGATGCGTTATTAATCTCGTTAAACTGAAATGTATTAAAGAATACTCATTCCATTTATTCTGTTGCTCATTGTGTATTGTATTTTTTATATCAAAAATTGCTTGAATATAGAGATTTGAAAACAATTTTTAGGTTAGCAACACTAATATTATACATTTTGGATTACCTGTTGCGAAAACTGTCCTTAGTTTTATTTTTTTGATGTAAAAAGTTACAATTCTAGTTTTACTTATAAAAAGTTATGTAATGTTTGCGTATTTAGAAGAATATTATTATAGAGAAATAAAAGATTTGTTGTAAACCTGACGTATTTATTAAATGTAATATAAAAATTATCATACAATTAACAAAATATAGGATCAATTGTGTGTAATAATAATCGTTTTTGATTAATCTGGAGCTCATGTCTGAGGTCACATTATTTTGATCAATATTTTTTTATAGTTGATGCCTTATCATGCTATCGAGGACCTCTGTAAAAATCTAATATTTTATAGTTGAATAATAATTGAATCATGTCATCATACAATCGAAGACTTCTCTATGTATTGAAAATCCAAGTACTAAATCTTAAATTCGTTTTTCAATTCTTAAAATCATTAAAAATGCGGTACCTTACTGTACCTTGATATATATCAGTCTAAGAACAAAAACTAATTAAAAAAACATCAGAATTTTCATTAGAATGAACCTAAAATTAAAAACCTACCTATCTAACCCATTCGGAATATATTTAAAGATTATCTTATTTTAAGATGGATTATTCTCAGATATGGCACAAACATGAAGTTAGTTACAATAGTAATTTTGTACAATGTCATATAATGTATAAGAAATATTGAATCTCATTGCAGCTTTGAGGAATATCAATAATCTTATAACTAAGTGGAGTATATCCAAGCGCTACTGAGATTACTCTTATTACGATGTATGGGGATTGTTTAACCCCACTCCCACTGGTGCAGAAGGGGTGAGAACAACCATAGGTCGGGGTGGCCAACATGCGATAAGTGGGGGCCCATGTCGAATAGACTCCACCTGGAAATACAGAAACAATATGGCTCAGAAAGCATATCCAGACTGACCGGGTCATAAACTCAAAACTTTTCTGAGAAGCAAAACACATATAAATTAACTCTATTACCACAGATTAATAAGTTACTAACATAAAACTATTATTAATAAAAATTACGAGGTTAAACTTCGGTATAAATTTTTGTCCTATCCATCATTTTATTTTGTTCACAAGCTTGAGTATGACACTTCCATTTTTACACTGCGTGTATTAAGGCCCTGAGGATTTTGAAAGATGGAATAAAGCAAGAAGGCAGTCAAAATTGACTGACTGGCTGACTCATCATCACCCAGTCCAAATTATTGAGGGTAGTTTGAGATTTGAACAGTGTTGCTTGTATTTGTGATATGATAGTAATCAGTTAATGTGTGTTAAAGATATCATTCAAGAAAGGATTTCTCGGAAATCGATTCCTAAGAAAGTGAAAGGGGATGGCAAAGCTTGTGTGGAAAACTATTTTTATGGCTAAACATCGTTTAAGAAGGGGTTCCTCGAGATTCAATACCTAATGGGGTGAAAGGGGTTGACAAAGTTTGTATGGGGAATAATATTTTTATTGTCGAAATTTGAAAGGAATGCTCTTCCACACAATAAAATATGTATTTTGGCGTTGCATACGGATGGGCTGAATTTCTTCGTGGTACAATCTGATGCCGTCGTCTGTCTGTACATTTAGATTTCTAGCGGATGAACAGATTTGTATGTGGTATTTTATTTGAAAACTACAGTTCAATAATGTTTTTAGCTATAGTTAGCCGTACTCTGGCCATTCGACTTTGTATCTTATATGTATATACATACATTGATTGATGGTTTTATACTTGCAATATTGACGGTGGCCCAAGGGCTGGCGGACGCTCTATATGTAGGTCCTGATTGGTGATTTTATAAGTGTGATGTGAGCAGTGGACTAGGAGTTAGTGGACATCCTATATGTACTGATTGATACATCTTATATATATTGATTGGTTATTTTAAAAGTGTAATGTAGGTGGTGGTCTAAGGGCTAATGGTCACCATATATGTACTCATTGGTGATTTTATTATGGTGATGTGGGTGATGGTCTAAGGGCTAATGGACACCATATTTGTACTTATTGATGATTTTATTATTGTGATGTGGGTGATGGTCTAAGCATTAGTTGCCAAACTTATTTTGTCTACTGAGTCGAGAGCTCATGCAGTCGTTGTCTAAGATGCCTCCTAGCTAAATGAAATTACAAATCACCCCCCAGGCCTCTACACAACGCCCCCATTTTTTTTCTGGGTTTCTTACCGTCCCCCTTCAGGCCTGCAGCGCCCACAAGGGGGCGTTATCGCCCACTTTGGGAATGGCTGGTCTAAGGGCTAATGGACACCATATTTGTACTTATTGATGATTTTATTATTGTGTAGTGGGTGATGGTCTAAGGGCTAATGGACACCATATTTGTACTTATTGATGATTTTATTATTGCGATGTGGGTCACCCCCACCGTCTAAAGGGCTAATGGACACCATATATGTGCTGATTGGTGATTTTATTAATGTGACGTAGGTGGTGGTCTAAGAGCTAACGGACATCATAGTACGGATTGGTGATATTATAAGTCTGATGTGAGTGGTGGTCTAAGGGTTAATGAACACCATATATGTACTTATTGGGGATTTAAAAATGTGATGTGGGTGGTGGTCTAAGGGTTAATGGACACCATATATGTAGTGATTGGTGAGTTAATGATTGTGGTGAGGGGGGTGTGGGGTGGTGGGCAAGTGTGCGCGCGCGTACTTGAAGGGGGGCACGCCCCTGGTGACGTTGTGCGTGGGGCTGGCCACGGCCACGAACTGGTACGTGTGCAGCAGCCGCGCGCTCGTCACCTTCGTGTCGGTGGCTCCGTGGCTGCGGTGGCCCAGCGCGCGGAACGGGTACGAGCCTGCACAGTGCCACGGACGTTTCAGTTTTGTGCGGAGGGGGCAAGCGAGCAGGCGAGTCACCTGATGGTGAAGTGATCACCGTCCCCCATGGACACACGCAACGTCTGCGGAGTCACGGCTGCGTTGCGGCACTAAAGAAAGAGTAGGCTCGTTTCTTGAAGGTCCCTAAGTCATAACAGTTGGGGAATACCGCCGGTACTATAATTTATGATATTTAATAATAATAATAATAATAAATACCTTTGACAATACACACCAATCGTCTAGTCTCAAACTAGGCATTATTCGCTGTGCTATGAGAACCAGACGACGACTACTAGGGATGTTCTCGGTACACCCAGACCCGAGACAATCTAGAAAAATTCGTTTTCCTAAATTGACCCGACCGAACTTCATCTATATATAATATCGAACCCGGAATCTTCCACGCTTGGGTACCTACAACAACTAAACCACTGCACCATCGAGGTCGTTGAATTAAGTACATTGAATTAAACGTTACACTAGAATAGTAAACCAAAATGATTATGGGCTCCTCAGAAGCGAGAACCACTCCCAGCTAACCTGAGTGGGACAGCTAAACTGACAGAGAGATTAAGTCACTCCTAAGTTCAGCCTTGCCTCCGCAACGGAATCCGCCCAGAATTCCCAGGAGTAGTTCAGCGGGCCCGGGGGCGGAGCCGACACAGTCGAGAAGACACCACAGGGTCGAGCAATCACCCCATCCCAGCGACTCTCCCGTTGTGGCAGGTGGCGAATTAGCGAATGACGGCCACCAAGTGCCAAGCGTCGCGGTCCTTACATACTTCTTTCGATTCCTCAAATCTCATCGTTCTCCTCTTACATTTTCGCCAAGGTATGCGAGTGCTTTTGACATTTCCGTCGACTAACACTAGCTATTTGATCTTCATAAGTCAGCCTGGTCTTCCTTGATTTCTTTTACTACGCACTTATATAGTCATGCTTTCAAATAGTCTAGTACTTTTATATATAGTCACATTTTGCGTGACCTATACTCATACTGCGTGGCGTTTACATTTGTTCCGCTAAGACATACACATACTTACCATTAAGCGTATATGTATATAGACTACAACCATTGAGTACCTACAAGGGAGGCGGCATATGGGTTATTTCTCATGCAAAACTTTGTGACAGTTTTTGCGGGAGGAGAAGTACTGACACAAGTAAATTGGAGCACTCAAATGCAATGTTGAATTGTCGTAACGTAACGCAATAACTGTCAAATTTAATTATATAGGTATGTATATCGTATTTATATAGTTATTTGAATTGTACTTGAGTTTTGATTAGTAAAGGATAGTTATTTTATACTTTTCAATGTTTTTTTTGAAGGCGGTTTAATTTTTTTTTTATTTCTCCCTTTTGAGTGATCTTGACTTAAATAAATATTTAGGGCAGATCTGCAATTAACTTCATTCAAACTCCGGAGCGCAACGATATACAAGAGAATCATCAATATAGATAAAGGTTATAACCAGGTCACGTTATTTAGTGTATCTTCGAAGTCCAAGCTTCAATATCGATGAAATTGAAATGGGACCACCTCTGAAATATTACCTACCAAACTAAAAAATAATTTTCGAAATTGGTTCACAAATGACGGAGTTATGAGGTAACAAACATACAAAAAAAAAACAACAGACGAATTGAGAACCTCCTTCTTTTTTTGAAGTCGGTTAAAAATAAATAATAAAATGTCCAATGACGAAGGGTTACCATTGGCTGGGTTGAGGTCGTTCCTGGCGGCGATGGCGTTGCAGGCGCTGTAGGGGGGCCGGCAGGCTTCGCAGCGCGCCAGCGGGTCGTGCTTGAAGTCATTGTAGCGCATCGTTACGTACATGTCGCCGATGTTGCGGATCTGCGCCTGCGCACGTGCACCACAGTGTTGCCATATACAGTACATTCCTACTACTTGGTATGTACATTTAAACAATCAAACTGGTGTAAAAATTAGTCAAGTGCCAATACCACTCGCATACAGAGGTAGGGTTCTGTATGTTATTTAAGTAGTAAATCAAATTAAATTCTGAAGATTTATAAACCCCTAAAAAAAGCTCGGGGTCCGCTAATGATGATTTTGATCACGAAACGATAGGAGCCCCTATGGAGTTAAAAGATACCCTAAATTTAGAAACTCGATTTGCGAACCCATAACACTATGTGACAGTTTTGTGTGTTACTTTTGACGATATGGAGAATAATTGTATTATATTGAAACTTAGAAGTAAAGCAATAGTATCTATTTCATCGACAATTTTTAGAAACGAATAGTCACTAAGGAAACTATAAAACGTCACATAACGTCTGACATTACTACGGAACCGTTAGATTGATGAAAACGTATATTATCTAAGGACCAGTTTAGAGGTCCTTTTAATCTAGAGGGTATATAGTTATGTGACGACTTAGCGTTAGTGAAATCGGGCATATTTTTTCTGTATTGATAGGAGATTTATAGAGTGAGCATACTACTAGGTAGACGAACGCGACCATTCGCCTCTTACCTCTGAATCAACTAGACCTAATACTTTCAAAATTTCAATGGCCTTGCTTGCTGTTTACCGATAGAATAACGTAACATAGTACTAGTGATGTAACGAAACTCCGCTTCCGCAATTGCAAAAGTACTGCTGCATTTAATACTTTCCCGTCTATTTCTACTTATGGCTGTTTTGCAAGAGATCTATAAAAGTACTGTAGTTTTTAATGTTTATAAGATGCGCCAGGCCGCGGGAGAGACACTCTGATACGACAGGTTGAAACACGTAGTGATTTATTTTGATTTAACGCGTGGCAAATCAAGATTAATTAGTGTAAAGCCAAAATGCGCGAGTGCTTTTTGATTCGATATTTATATGTAAATTACTGTTTATGTAAAACTTCTTTTGATTTTGAAATAAACAATATAATAAAAAACAACAACGCTTTTATTATGTATTGATCTGACCTCACAAAATATCTGTCTCTGTTTCTGCTTCCATTATATCACTTCTGTAACATCTCCATATGGTGTGCATAGTACATATACATAATATCCTAAGGGCCGTAAGATCAAAAGCAGTTAAAACTATGGATTTCGTATTCTACGATAAAATTTGATCGACAGTTTAATCCACTGTCCTAATATCAAATGGCCCTTTGGCGCAGTGGCATATGCATTTGCTTTCCAAGCTAGGGGTCCCGGGTTCGATCCCCGGTCAGGTCAATTTAGGAAACAAACTTTTCTAAATTGGCTTGGAGTCTGGGTGTTACTGGGAACTCCCCCAGAGTTCGTTGTGTGGTACTCATAGTACAAGCTTACTGCTTAATTTGGGGTCACACAATCTGTGTAATTGTCTGGAGTATTATTATTATTATTATTAAATGGAATAATGAAGTAGATTAATGTCTTACACATGGTAATAATTCGTTTCGTTTACAGTTCGTTCGTTCTTTTTAAGATTCTTTGTCAAAATTTGATAATATAATCTGCTCGTATTCGATTAACTGCCATTCATCCTACGAGATAATCGAAGACAGAAGATTAAACTCTCTTCCCTCGTTTGACCTAAGTCTCTAGTTTATTTTACAAAATCATTTCATAAAATATGGCGCGTCGCTTTTTACGCACGTCGCGCTGACTATTCGGGGAGTGTCTCACCTGTTTCTGCTTCATAATCTTCGCCCTAGGGTGTGTGTTGTACCCGAACCAGTCCCCGAAGATCGCGACACGTTCGTTGCCGCCGCTGAGGTTGAAGATGCGCTCGAAATACGGTATGTTGTACGAAGGGAAGTAAGTGTCGTGCTTGAGTTTCTGTGTTCTGCGATGTTACAATTATCGAACTAAACTTTTTACACACTAAGTTCCTTAAATAGAGTTTAAATAGTTGGTGCAAGCCATCCTAACAAAAAAAATTAAACAGAATTCAAAATAAATAATAATTACATACTCAAATCGGGTTTTATTTGTCATTTTTTCTTTATTTGTCGGCCTTGTCATCGCTTTCGTAATTTTTATTCTGTCGGTGGACGCCTTAGGACCCTCCAAGAGGTCTACGAACTTGTGTTAGACATTGTACATATCATAATAGATATTGCGTTGATGTAGCCACTATAGTTCACATTAGTAACTACTTAATTTCTGACTATAGTCCATTTCGCTTTGACAGCATAATACGTTTGTGAAACCGGCCTTTGCCAAAAGAGTCACGCCCAAAAGAGTCTATCTGATATATATTTACAAAAATTTTTACATTAAATTTTCACTTATAAAGTTGAAAAATAATTGAATCGTCATTTCAAAAACCACATAAGTCAAATTTTTTCCGAACTTGTTTTTTTTTGTTGCGAACGCTTCCATAAAAGTAGAGTAGACCCACAATCTGGGTACAAACCACCCAATTCAGTACATTCCTTCTTCTTCAAACAACACCGCGTAATCGTTGTTAATTGCTTAAACAACATGTCGGCTGACAGTTCTTGCAAGCAATACCAGATGACGACAGCAGATATGACGGTGTAACTTATGTTGAATTGCAATGATTTGGTGGTTTGAAATATTTGAATTTAATGAGTAGTTTAATGACAATGTTCTGGAGTAGTTATATTCTTCAAGATTTGAAAAGTAGTTGCTTTGCTTTTGAAAAATATCTTTAAAAAGTTACAAGCGAAAGAGAGACGTCCAATAAAGGACAATGGTACACAGAGGCAAAGTGGCTTTCGGTTTTATCTTGTGAAACATTTACAGTCTGAATAGAACTGAAAACTGATGTTTTGGACTGTAAGAAAAGGTGGCCAAATTTTTATAAAAACACTCATCAATAGAATCATTTGTGAGAAGTGTTCCAAATGAAAAAAAAAATCCTTTAAAAAAGATAGATGATTCGAAGCGAAGTCAGGACGGATGGATATTCTGAAGAGCATATGCTATTTTAACAAAACATATTTAGCTGGCTAACTGCAAAATATTGAAGACAGTTCAAATGAGAACGATGGATTAATATGATTATTTACCATACTGATAGAAACACATGAAGTCGTTAATATTTAAGTGTAATTATCTTTAATTTTGATTAAAATTATGGTTAACATGACTGTTTTGTTCAAATTAAAAGCCTCCTAACTCTGTTTCTTGCTAGAACAACATAAGTCCAGAAATATCTTTCTGGTTTTTCATTTTATATTATTAACGAATTATAAAAAATATCCGATATTTAAAATGTTTAAGCCCAAACACTGTACTCAGCCCAAAATAATCTTACAATTTAATTTACTTGTAAATGACAGTTTCTTTTAACTTCGGAAAAATTGTAATTGCTTGACTTATGTGGTCAATGTGTGTGTGGACACCGGTTTTCGAAATGACCGATTCAATTAAAAACCTTAAAAGTACTAACAAACAAAGATTTCTTTTGTTTATAGGTTTGCCAATGTCTCGTATCATGTTCGAAGTAAATTCGTTTCTTCTTTTTACCGTAAAACTCCTCCAGTAAAGTGAGAGCAGGCTTTACTGAAGTTATAAAGGATTTCTTGGAAAAGCACGAGAACTTCAGCTACACATGATTAGTTAGACCTATTCCATTCTTTTCACTTACACAGAACTTTAAAACACGATATACTATCACTTTTCTACTTTTAAACACCCAAAAGTGTAAAAAATAGAAAATATAATGACAACCTTACTGCTCCCGTTCCCGCCAAAAAGTCCAAATGCAACAGCTTAACAGTCTTAAAACATTGAGCACACCGACAGAGACGAAATATGTGTATTCCCATCCTTTTCTATTATAGGCTTACGCCATATATCTCTTTCAGTCTAACAGTTCGTGCCATGCGAAAGGCGATATCTATTAGTGGTAAATACTCGGACCAAGACACATTTGGCGTTTTTACCTCCGTGTGTCAAACGAATGTTCCTGTCTCTTTCTATCTCATTGACTATAACCACGAGTAAAACTGTTAGCTGTAGTAAGTAAGGCAACCTCGCCCCGTCAGTGTAATTCGTATTAGCTGAGTCGGTAATGAAATAATTATTTGCAAAATACTCGTAAATCTTAAGTGTTTTTGGTATTAGTATTCACAAAAATATGTGATGTTTAGCTGCGTATCGTTGTATTGCGACCCTCCCTAGTCACGCTAATTATTAAAAATCTAGAAAGCCGGTCAACAAAAAGGGAAATTTTAAGGAGACGCTTTTAGAGCAAATGCGTCGTCCATTGTTACTTGGTGTGAGGGTAAATCTGTGGTACAAACGGACTCACAAGTCGGCGGCTTCCACGTAGCCGGGCAGTTGTTCGACGACCCACAAGAGGCCGGCGCGGATGGCGCCCGCGCGCCTACCTCGCGCCTTAAACTTTTTGTAATCCACTATATACCTGCGGAAACACCACGAGGTAATGAGGCACCTTCGGAGAAAAGAGTACTGAAAAAATGTGAAAAGTTCATGGCTTTGATTACTTAACACCGGTGTTTTTCAATCTTCTTGAGTACGCGACCCCTTTACGAGTAAAAAAAACTCTGGCGACCCCTCAGGACCGTAATAAAATTGGTAATGTCAAAGATGTATTTAATTTTCTTTCGATTCAGACTATATTGATCGAGAAATTAAGTGCACTGTGCAAGTTAGTAGCGAGCGCTCTGCGGGCAGTGATATATTGTTTATAGCGACAAGATATCTATACTTTATTATGTAATAATAATACAAACTAATATTATAAAGAAAGAGCTGATTTTGTAAGTTTATTTATATTTTCGGAACCATTGCACCTATTTCAATAATTCTTTCACTAAAGGCACATTATTCACATTAAAGGTACAGATAAACATAGGCTATATACTATATAATTAACTCGGGTGAAGTCGGAACAGGCCGTTAGCTAGAAAATAAACAGGCACAGATTTCTTACTAGGACTGTTCCATTTTTATTGTAAAGTACGATCTACAACCCTTGCTTTTTATTTTTACTTAGCTTGAAACCGCAATGCCCGGGTAAAACTTTGCCAACCCCCTGGGGGTCGCGACCCACAAGTAGAAAAACACGGCTTTACATTAAAGGAATAGCGAGTGAGATATAGATATTAATCTTCTTGTCTCTCACCACTGGTTGTTATATGTGCCGCTGTTGTGTTTCTTGAATATATCCGCCCACTCCTTACCGTCCATCGCCAACCGATTGGCGATCATTTCTCGGACGAATTCCAAAATCTGGCAAATGTTACAACTGACGATATGAGTTTCTACCAGTTAGGGAGTCTACGTTATAAAAGTAGGTATGTAGTATGCGCCAGGGGCCGCGGTAGAGTGCGAGAGCGTACCCGCAGCTCGGGCACTATGATGTCTCCTAGAACATCATCAGTGGGTAGATTCGATTCTCGAAGAGTCTCATACCCCCCGGCTGCCCTCGAGAGGGACAAGGGGTGCATAAAGCATTTCCTGACGCAAAAAGAGCTATGTAATACGTTTTTATTATATTAATATAGTATGGAGACTTTGGTAGTTTTAGGTGACTTGAATATCGATGCCTGAGAAGACTGAGAGTTAGAGATTTGGCTATCCACATCTTCAACTCGTTATATTAAAATCCTAAAACGTGGAAATAATTATTATTGAAAAAATTTCGATAAATAAAATTTCCGAAATGTATTTTTTGCACAAAAATTCAGTTAGATCTCCGAAGTTCAAATTTTTAAAATGATTGCGAAATTTTAAAATAATATTACATATATCTCAATTAGCTCAAACCCGTGTTTTAATCGGTATTATAGTTTTTTTGCAAATTACAGTTACATACAAAAAGAAATTATAAAATTTTCTGTACTGAAATGTGGTTGAAACATATTTGCGAAAAACAACCTTATAACTTGTACTATAAGGTACAGGGGTGAAGAACGGATTCGCTTGCATTGCGCTTCATAAGCAGGTTTTTAAGAAACGTTCAAAACACATATTCACAACATAATCAAAGTTGGCGCTCCATTCTACCTGACTACCCTGTTAGGGATACAGCGTGAAGATGTGCGAGTATGTGTGTATGTTTGTGTATGTATGTAATTATCAATATCTTCTTACCTGTCCCACTGCCTTCACGTAATTGTAGAGCGAGCGGTTACTGTTACCTATGGTGGTCTCGGCAGCCACGAGTCCCGATGATATTATGTAGAAGTCATCTGTGGACTGACACCGTCTATTTATTTGACTTAAACCATAATCTATACTGTTTTTATGACCTAGTTGTTCCCGGCCACGTGTTGCTGTAGCGCGTTGAACAAACGAACATATACATTTTTATTTATATAGATATTATTACATAAAAACGCGCGCGTATCCAAATGCAACGTTGTGTCAAAATTTCAAGTCAATCGAGCGATTACTTTTTGTGTTTCGCGACACAAACATACGGATATTGAATTTTATATATATACAGGGTTAATTGAAAAATACTAATAACCTCTTAGTGCAAAATTCCTGTCAACATACCTAACAACTTTTGTTCTACGATTTTTTCAAAGCTCAATACGTTCCTCAAAATATGTTTATGACTTTGCTGTACTGTTTGAAACGTAATTACTCATTGTACCTACGTATTTCCAATGGTAAAGTGCAAGCGCAGCGGGCCTCAGCCCCCCTCCCCCCACGCTGGGCATACACCGCTTTAGCGACCGGGTAGAGTATGTCGCATTTTCAGAAACATTTAATGTATTTTTATTTTTGTATCAAAGACAAAGTTATGAATTTTTAAAAGTCGTACAACGTTATTATATAAAAGTTATTGGGAATAATGTTAAGTACAAAATACTAAGAGGTTGTTAGCATTTTAAAATTAAGCCTGTATATATGTAGATAACATAACAATAGAGATGCATTTAAAATGCGTTATACAATGTGTTGCTTTTATAACTTACTAGGAACCCGCCCCGGTGAAATGTTGAATGTTTGCAACATACCCAATTTTTTTTGTATATTTTATTTTATTCCGCTTTTCATACAAAAATACCATCCAAATTTTTGAATTTTTCCATGGATTTTCCAAAAATTTACTTTCATACAAACCTTGTCCTGACAAACACGAACACGATAAAAAGAAATCGGTCAAATCATCGAGCCGTTCTCTTACAACTTCCAACTCGCAAGTATAAGAACTGCTCAAATAAGATTCCAACTATAGACTTTATTACAACTTTATTATGTTCTTTACATGTGTTCTCTACTACTGACTAAATACGACTGACGTAGTTGCTTAAGAAATTGCAATCATGTGTTGTTGTACTCTTTGTAATTTCTTAAGCAACTTCCGGTCAAATGCACAACTTAATAATAATTTTACAAAATATTAAAAATACAGATTACAAATAATGATATCTATGATTGCTTACAGTCGGCCATTCTGTAATAAACGAGTCCTCTCGTCTTACTTTTTGGCTTAAAAGATATTCTTTTTACCGTTTCTTTTATGCACTCTAATGAATTTTAAATAAATTATACAAAATTAATATAACAATAATGTTCTAGTAAATCAATCTCTTACACCTATTTCATAAATACATTACATCCATTAAATCTGTACTCTCTGTGTTGGCTTCTCGGCCTCATGTGTACAGATTTTGACATCACTAGTCCTGTACACTCCCAGTATGGCTCAACCGCCTCATGTGTACAGAACTTCACCTTCCTAATCCTGTACACTCGCAATTTGGCTTATCGGCCTCATGTGTACAGGACTTCTCATTATCAATCTTGTACTCCTCTAAGTTGGCTTATCGGCCTCATGTGTACAAGATTTATCTAATAATCACATTTCATAAACCTCATATTTCATAATCTATCTGATTTATACAATACTAATTGCTCTTATCATAATCAAAATACCATTAATGCTCAGTATTCACTTTGCCCTGATCACCCCGCACAAAATTGATTATCATGAATTATCATTCAATACCATTAATTGCCATTAATTACCATTAATTATTATCAGTCATCATTAATCATCATTAGATATTATTAAAGTCTATCTTGTTACTCATTATTTTCTTTCAATGATTCCTCCTCACTCCCTTCTACATCATCATCAGTATCATGTAAGTAATTTTGTGTAAATGTTAACCATGGATACATTTTGTCTACAGATACGACACTCTCGTATCTCCTGTTGTGTTTCCGCGTGAGTGGTGTATCTTCTACAACATATCTATCATTGTCTAGTACTCGAATAACTCTATACGGCCCTTGTAGTTTTGCTAATAATTTCTTTGATTTACCATTATTAGATGCAACTTCTCTTTCTAATCTAACTAAATCTCCCACATTATACTTTCTAGCTGCCTTTCTATTCTTGTCAAATTTTTCTTTTAATTTACGCTGTTCGGTCACTATCTTATGATTGACTTTATCACGAATATCTTTTATAGGAGTGTTAGTACTCGCTTCATGATCTAATAATGACGATACTAAGCTATCTCCTTTTGTCCTGAGCCTTGCACCAAATAAAATTTCTGCAGGACTTTTTCCGGTAGTTTTATTAATTGTTGTATTCAATCCTATTTGAATGTCCTCCAAATGCCTATCCCAATAATTTTCCTGACAATTGTGATTTTTCGTAGCAAGCGCGGATAATATAGTTCGATTATACCGTTCAACTTAGCCATTGGCCCTGGGGGTTGCCACAGCATTTAATACATGACGTACACCTAAATTACCTATAAAACGTTTAAAACTCTTACTCGTAAAGGAAGTTCCCCGATCACTTATTAATCTACGTGGAACGCCAAATAAGCTAAAGTATAAATTCAGTATTTTAATGGTTGCTTTGGTCTTAGTGCTCCTAACTGCAAATAAATTTATATATTTTGTATATGCATCTATTAATACCAATATATATGTATTTTTAGACTTACTTTTAATAAAAGGTCCTAGATGGTCCATGTGGACTGTGTGAAAGGGCTCGTCAATCTTAGGTATGGGATATAGCATACCTTCTTTTTTACCTGCAGGAGTTTTATGATATGCGCACTCTAGACATGACTGTACATATTTTTTTACGAACTTCCTCATTTTTGGAAACCAATACAAATCTTTTATTTTATTTAGAGTTTTATCTACACCGAAATGACCCAATTCATCATGATTTCTTTTCAATAATTGCCATCGTACTCCCCTTGGGACCGCCCATTTGAGCTGGCCATCTACCACGCGATATATTTTACCATTCTTTAATTTATAATTTTTTTGAATGTCTACAATATTAGGGGTATCAATATTTTCTAACACCGACTTAATTTTTTTTATTTCATCGTCATCATCCTGCATTGTAGCTAACCAATCCTCAGTTTCTATGGCAAGTACATCAAATACGGGTTCAGATTCATTTATCATCGGTATCGCATTCCTACTCAATGCGTCGACATGACTCATTCGAACTCCCGGACGATATTCAATGTTACAATCGTACTCCTGCAGTTGTAACCACCATCTACCTAGCCTAGGAATCAGGTCTCTTTTAGATAAAGTTGTACGTAAGGCATTGCAATCAGTAACTATTGAAAATTTAATACCTAAGACATACACTCGAAAACGATTTAAAGATACAATGACTGCAAGGGTCTCTAATTCAAATGAGTGATATTTCTGTTCCTCCGCTGTAGTTTGACGACTATAATAGGCGACTGCCCGTAACCTCCCTATACTATCTTCTTGTAAAAGAATTCCTGCTATTCCATATTTGCACGCATCAGTATGAATTTGCGTTTTAGCCTTTGGGTCATATATAGCAAGTATAGGTCTTTTAACGAGTTCCGCTTTTAGAGTCTTAAACGCTTCAGTTTGTTCCATCCCCCATATCCATTTACTGTCCTTCTTAAGTAGCATAGTAAGCGGATTAGCCTTAGCAGCAAAATTTTTCACAAATTTACGGAAAAAGCTAGCCAATCCCAAAAATTGTCTTACCTCGTGTTGACTGCTTGGTACTCTAAACTTATCTACAGCTTCTATTTTACTCTGTCCCGGTCTAATACCTTCTTTAGAAACTTCGAAGCCCAAGTAATCAATTCGAGCGAAAAATAATTTACACTTAGATAATTTTAGAGTTAAGCCTGCCTTTCTAATCAAATTCAGTATCAATCGCAATCGGTCCATTCCCTCACTAATGTTATCTATTGGGATAATTAAGTCATCCATAAACGCGTAAGCTACTTGATTTCCAGAGCCTTGTAACATTTTATTGATAGTTTTTTGAAAAACTGAAGGGGCGTTTGCTAAACCAAACGGCATTCGAGTGAATTGATACTGGCCATCAGGCGTTACGAATGCAGTCTTGTCTTGCGAAGACTGAGCGATCGGAATCTGATAATAGCCAGATGCCAAATCAAGCGTTATAAAGTAGTTATGACCACCAAGACGATCTATTTGGTCTTCTACGCGTGGTAGGGGGTAATGTTCCTTCACAGTTTTAGCGTTCAAAGACCTATAGTCGACACACAAACGTTGATCTCCTGTCTTTTTTTTTACTAACAAGATAGGACTAGCATAAGATGAAGAAGATTCTTTTATAATACCGCAATCTAACATTTCTTGCACCATTCCCTTTACCTTTTCTCGTTCGGAATGTGCCAACCGATAGGGTCTGTATACAACCGGTGTCAAGTCTTTCAACGTTATCGTCATTTCTGATAAGTGGGTTAATCCCAATTCAGACAAACTAAACGAAAACCAGTCCCTGTACTCCTTTAACAACGACTGCAATTTAATTTGATCATTCATACATAAATCTTCACCGACATTAATTTGATCTACTATTGACTCTACTTCTACACTTTCTAGCCTATTCACCTCCTTCACATCCTGACTATTTAGTATTCTCGCTCTAGTTAATATTTGGTCTTTTTTAAACTGAAAAGGTTCCACACCCAAATTTATTACCATTACGCATCCCTTTCCATCTATAATAGAGTAAGCACCCGGCAAAATACAGTAAGTTTCTGTTTTTAAATACCTTACCGAATCCCGTACAAAAACTAATCCAGTAAACCCACTATTTGTCCATACAGGTACCGGCGTTATTAATCCTACTTTTATATCTAAATTAACTGATAACGATACCTTCTCGCAGTCATTCATGTTTTTACCCATTGTTTCGTTAACATTAATCTGTTTATGAATAATTAAACGCTCGTTGGTTTTTATAATCATGATACCGGCTTGTTCAGTAAATGTATGCCCTAATAAAATCGGACATTTAAGTAAATTATCGCTGACTATTAATATTTCCACATCTGCTATAACCCCTTGAACATTCAACGTTACGACAGCTTTGCCTGGTGGCTCTATAATTGAGTCTCCAAACCCTTTTAAAGTTGAAACGTTTAACGTACTATAAGAAATCTCTAGATCTGCAAAATCGGTAGCTCTTATTAACGTACACTGACTACCGAGATCAAGGTAACATAGTTTCGCTTTGTCGTTTATTAAAATTGGAAATACGTATTTCTTATCTAATATACCCGCTAATTTAATTTCAGAAACATTTTTATCTTCAATAATACCTTTACTTTCTTGCCCTGATTTAAAAATCCTTTTGCATGAAGATGATGTATGACCTAACCTTTTACAAACGTTACATGATACTATGGGTTTATTACACTTAAAACTGGGGTGACCTAATTCCCCACAATTAAAGCACTTTATTGTACCGAATACAACTCTAGTGTTGTCCCCTTGAATATCTGCACGTTTTTTTGAAAATACCGGAGCCGATCTTTTGTCTTTCGTATCATCTAACTTAATAGATTTAAAATAAGACAAAATGTCTTCTGGTTGAGCATAATTTGCAGCCTGTGCACCGAGTCGTATACTACGATCGTCTAGTCCATCTATTAAACAGTCTATGGCATTTTTCCCCGTAATTCCACAACGATTCAACAAATTCATTTTATGATAATAATAAACTTCTAATGATTCATTATATCTCGCTTTCCTACCTAACATTTCATGTAACAACTGAGCAAAATTCTGTGCAATTGGAAAGGCTTTTATTAGTTTGTCTTTCCATTCTATCCAAGTAAAATTAACAGATGGTAATCCTTGGTACCAGACTTTGGCCATTCCTATCAATTTTGGTAAAGCATAGTGTATCAACTGCATTTCTGTCCATTTATATAAGTTACCACATTCTTCTACTTTAGTAATCCACATATCAATTGCTTGTTCTTTATTGGAAGGGTCAAATTCTGGTATGGCATTAGTGTACATGGCAAAATGATTTTGTCCCTGGGACGACAGGGACGGTATAGACTTAAATAATTCTATTACTTCCCGAGCCGTAAAGGTAACAGAAGAAATGGTTTTATCAACTTTATTAGACACTGTTTCAATGGACTGACGTTTAGCATCCGTTGCAGTCGTATTAATTAAAGAAGGATTACTCACAGCTTTAGAACTACGCTTATTCACTCTCGGAGGCGTAGGCTGCCTGGTCACTGACCGGTGATCACGTTGACCGTTCGGTCCTGACGTACTGCGACTCTTCTGCTGCCTTCTTACACGAGCTGCCTTAGGTGAATTGCTCCCTCGCCTTCGTGACTTCGAACGACTCCTACTCCTCTCCGGTGTTAATATTTTTGATACCGATCGCTTACGCGATCGGCTGTGCAATCGAGATCGCCGGCCACGCGATCGTATTCGCCGGCCGTACGATCGGGATCGATGTCTATCCGCATGAGAGCGGCGAATATGCGACCGCGGTCGACGCCCATGTGATCTCGACCGATGCCCACGCGAGCTCGATCGACGCCCATGCGAGCTAGATCGACGCCTGCGTGATCGAGATCGACGGTGATGCGATCTCGATCGACGCTGTCCACTATTCCCTCGTGCTAACTTTTCGCTTTTAGGCATAGCGAAAATTTTGCTTTACAAGATGGCGGATGATAATAGCGCGTCGTGAATAATAATCCCACTTCTGAACTATAAGAACTGCTCAAATAAGATTCCAACTATAGACTTTATTACAACTTTATTATGTTCTTTACATGTGTTCTCTACTACTGACTAAATACGACTGACGTAGTTGCTTAAGAAATTGCAATCATGTGTTGTTGTACTCTTTGTAATTTCTTAAGCAACTTCCGGTCAAATGCACAACTTAATAATAATTTTACAAAATATTAAAAATACAGATTACAAATAATGATATCTATGATTGCTTACACAAGAAACGAAGGTTGTATCAAGTAAACACGATCGTGTGTGGCCGTCCAACGGGCTAGTTCGCTAACTGAACGGCCTTGGTCAAGTATCGTATGAGGTGATTGTCAGTGGCCGGCGTAAATAACGTTCAAAATGCTATTTTCGCTATGAACAAATATAATATACAACAATAAAATGCTACCACTTCATTACAATTTAACGACTAAAAGAATTACAGCCTAAAAATAAAAAAATAGAAAAGATAAAAATAATAGAATCAAAAAATGATATAAAAAATGATGATATATCATCTATATACAGATGACATAAGAGAGCAAATGAACAATAGATATAGACTCATCAGCGGAAGCTGCTTGTCTGTCATCTATACTATAATATTGTAGGAACCTCTACGAAAATAAAATTAAAAAAAAACGAAAATGAAAAAAAAAATATATAAAAATTAATTTCAAGGCAAACCCGCGGCGAGCGCCTTGTTTTGCTTCTCATAGCAACACGCTACGTACTCGACGACCCAAGCACCGGCGCGTGAATGTACGGCGTTCCAGTCGGTCTACTACTCACCCCACAGTAAAACGCTCGCCCATTCATTCCGTAGTATCGTTTTTATTATTCTGTTTTCCAATATTATTTAGAATTCAAAACATCGATATTATTTGCCAAGCTGTTGTTTTGATTTGTAGTGTTACCTAAGATATTTCCTATGTTCCTAGATTGTAGTGATATCATAAATTATTATAGTTCTTGATGTGTGAGTGGCACGATAAATTCAAGTTGTTGTTGCAGGTCGCATACACATAAACTATAATATTATAAAGAGGCAAAGTTTGTGAGTTTGAATGTTCGGGGTAATTTCCGGTACTATGATCCGATTTTGAATAGAATGCTACATTATCAGCGAGTAACATGGGCTGTATTTCATTTTCAAAAATAAAAAAATAAAATTTCTACACGTGCGAAGCCGGGGCGCTATATTAAATAAACAAATATGTCTAGAAATAAAAATGAAAGGTTGTTCATTGCTAAGTACAAAACTTTTTTCGTAATAGTCCCGAGTAAGATATTTACAGGAAAAAAACTGGCAAAGTTGCACGAAAAATTGGAAAATTGGGGCAAACTTAAAGCGCTTTTTTATATGGGATTGTTTTGTGACCTCAAAGGCCATTACTCACGAATAATAATATAATAGCTAGATAGCTACTGAGGCACTGCAACATTTGGCCGAGTATGATTTTACTCAATGAGTATAAGTAACCTGCTGCATCCTGACAATGATATTTGGCATCTGCATGGTTTAAAATTTAAATAAATTAAGTTAAAAAACTTACTGTGAAATCTATTAATTACAAGCTTTCATTCAACTCGACTTGTTAATATGTGTAGGTCAAAATTTGTAACTAAATAAACCAGTTACTGAATTCAAATTTTGCATACAATTTTAGGGTTAGTAAGTAAAATCTAGTAAAAGTTTGTTTGTAAAAGTCTTTGTTAGAGATAATTTAATTCAAAATTTAAATAGTTACATAATTATAAAAATAGCAAATTTATTGTGACAACTATCAATTTTCAATTGTGTACAATTAAAATCAGAAACAGTAAATTTAAAGCAGAAATTATTACTTTTGAATACAAGTAGTTATAGTTTGAAATACAAAATTTTGCTCATTTAAATATTTCCTTATATCCTTAATTGTATGTTTGGATTAGATTTATCTTTGCTGATCTATTGTTGACTTCCAATATTCCGCGTTTCTGCACTCTGCATCGGAAACCGTAATAAGCTCTTGGTAACTTCTATTATTTACCAAATTCATTCAGAAATAAATTAATCTATAAAAAATACCTGAACGAACGCCGGGTAAGAGGTGAACGACATTTTATAGCCTGGTATACGCCTCTTGCTGCTCGGAGACATTCGGAAATTCAGCACATACATCTTCTGGAAACGCAGCATTGACTGATAACTGCAATAAATTACATTCACGTAGACAGACAAAAAACTATTCTTGACTTTTATTTTTAAACTAAAGAGAAGATGAAAACTTTTTATGAAAAAATTAAACTGACTTAAAAAAAAACACTAAAAAGTACAATATAACTAAACTTTTCTAATCTAAACTCAAGTACAAAAATAATTTCATAAATACGATATAAATACCTATATAATTAAATTTGATAGTTACTGAAGTCGGTGCCAAGCCTACCAAACTAATAGACTTTCTGTTGTTGCACATTGATTTGGCACCGACTTCAATAATAATAATAATTTATTTCAGGCTTATACCTAGAGATACTTATATTATAATACAATATGCTATATAACAATACAATACAGTAATAGTTGCAGTATGTAAATAATAATAACAATAACATCAATAACATTAATAAAAATAACATTATGTCAAAAATAAATTAAAATTATGCCACACAGGTACTTAATGTAGTATAGTTTTATCACATCTTGTGAATTTAACACGTCAAAACAAATTATAAATTATCACATTAAAATGTTCATCGAAAATATAAAAACTGTCGTAAATATTCCCAATTATTTTGTTCAAAGACGCAATAGCACGCTCCTCAAAAGACGCTCTCGCGTTCCTCATTACCGCGAAGAAGTCGTTCACCCTGTTCTCGACAAACATACCAGACGCACCACACCTCCAGGGCAGGCCCATCATTCCTCTAAAGGCGTTGTTGTATTGTACTCTTAATGTGTGAAACGAGCGCTGCGTAAAAGAGTACCAAAGGTGGCAGGTGTAGAGCCCCTGACAGTATGCCTTGAACAGAGCCAACACAGCAGTGTCACGTGAGCCGCGCGAGAACCTCCGCGCCAACATGTTAGCACGCGCGGCGAGTGCCCGCCTTTGTCGCTCAATGTCATCGTCGTCCCGCAGTGTCTCCGTGACGACATGGCCCAAGTATTTAAACTTAGATACTACACTGATTTTAGAGCCGCGTAGGTACACGGGAAGGATATTTGTCGGGCCTTTCTTATGTTTAAAAACAACTATATCCGATTTTTTAACATTATAAGTAAGGCCATGTGTCTTAGCGTAATGTTCACATTTGGAAACCAGTCTTCTTAGCCCCCTGACTGAGGGACTCAGTAACACCATATCATCGGCGTAACTGATGTTATTTATGAGTAAGTCATTAACGTAACAGCCAACTTTGGTATCACTGAGCTCCCGGATCAGTTGATCAACATATAGATTAAACAAAACAGGCGACGTTAGTCCTCCCTGTCTAACACCGCATTCGAGCTTATAGATATCAGAGAACTCGTTTCCCCACTTCACCACGTTGGATTGGTTTCCATACCAGTACTCTAACAGAGCGGCTATTCTCTCCGGTACAGTGGTGTTTCTGAGTTTTCTCCATAGAATTTTATAACTAATAGAGTCAAATGCACGACTTAAGTCGAGAAAACATGCATATACTGAAGTGTTATTGTTTAGATAACTTTTAACTGCATTTTTTAGAGCAAATATGGCCAAATCTGTCGAATGACCTGCGCGAAAACCAAATTGAGCATCGTTTAGATTTATATTTTTAGTTAAGTCAGGATTAATTAACCTTTCCAATATTTTAGAGACTATAGTAGCGAGAGATATGGGACGGTAATTAGACAAGCTAGACACGTCACCTGTGCTGTTCATGTTTTCATGAGGGCTTCAGGTAGAAAGCTGTGTTAGGCAGGCATTATATAACATAGCCATTTTCTCAAAGAGTAGTGGACCTGCAAAGAGAATATGTTCGATGCTAAGGTGGTCGTGGCCGGGAGACTTGCCGCGCGTCATTGCGCGCACACAGTCGTATACCTGTCGAGCGGTAACGCGAAACTCGCCGCCCGTGCCAACAGCATGCTGCCGGTGCGTCTCATCGTCAATACAGTCGGTCACATTTACATTATTGTCACTTTTTACATTAAATTTGGATGCAAACATGTTGGCAATCTGTTTAGGATCTTGGCAATTATTCACAGTTAAGGCTCGGCTGGGTTTATGATTTACACTTTGTGATTTTCCAAAATTTTGAAAAATCTTTTTCTCTTCTATGGGTTGCTAGGATATCCATTTTAATTTTGTCTTCATTATTTTGACAATACCTTACTTTACTTTTAAAGTCTTTTCTAGAGTCTATCATTTACTTGTAAATAATGCCTTGTGTTGGTTTCCTATATAATAACCACATTTGGTACGCTAACCTAGCCCTGGTATGGCTATCTTTGACGTGCATATTCCAGCCCGTAAGTTGTTTCTTTTTTATCACAGATTTACCTACATAGGAACGCACAGCCGCCTTTGTAATACAGTTAATAATATCATTATAATACATGCTAATGTCATTACGATGTTCTAAGTTATTACAGCAATTAATATTACATAAGGGTTTACATAGATTAAACTTGTCAAATAAATATTCATTACAGATTCTTGTATATTCAGATCTTTGATTTGCGTCTCTATTTCCTCAAATAATTTTATTTGTATACTTAGATTGGTTACCCATGGCAGTCTTAGGCTTTATTTCTCCTAGGTCACATTCAAAAACAATAGGCAGGTGGTCGGACATGTAGACGTCATAGAGCACGTAAACGTTATATATGAGCTGGTACGCGCTCTGGGTGGCCATGCCGTGGTCTAACCAGCTAGTAGTGCCGTGCGCATCGCTCCTGAACGTGTACGTACCCGACGACCTACCCAAAATATCTAAATCAGCACATACCCAGTCCTGGTCCATACAATAGGATGAAAGCTCACTTCCAAATAGGCCATTTACATCCGCATTATAATCACCAAGCATTAAAACACTTTCCGTATCATTGTCTTCCACTATCGCACGTAATTTACCTAGGCACTCCGTAAATAGTGGAAGGTTATCCGTACTCAGTAGGCATATATACCGATATCACTATTAAGCTTTTATCGTTAATAATAAAACGCACTGCCGCGATACGCTTGGAACCACTTTCTATGGGGACCGCGTTAGGGAATACGTTTTTCCTCCACAATAACGCAACCCCTCCATGTGGTCTTCCTTTCAGCATTCCAGCACCGGTATCTACTGCTGAGATACCATGATATGCAAAGTCTGAATGCATAGTACTCAGATAGTTAATATCATCAGGTAGTAACCACAGTTCTTGTAAAGCTATGATGTCATATTTGTCACAGAGTTTCCTTACATCCAACTGGCTTCTCTTGATAGATTTACAGTTAAAACTTATTATGCGAACTTTAAGATCACTTGCCATGCTTGCTATATTTATTTGTCAGTCATACGTGAGGCGGACGGGTTTTGTTTTCGAATACGAAACCCTCTAAATTCAATGCCGACAGGCCAGAAATTTTCGTTTGCAAGAGCACTATATTTGTGGCTCGGTATTGTAATTTTAAATGAAGCAAACGGTTTCTGATGAATTATAGATTCAACGTTAGTCGCTATTTCACCAGATTCAGTGATATAGTCTTTAATATTTTGTTCTGTAGTATTTTTATCAAAGCGCGTTACATACAGGTATGAATATCGGGTAGCAACTTTAATTTTATTCGATGTAATCACAGATGTTCCTTGTTTATTTCTACACAATCTTCGCTTAGTAAATGCCACTGTCTCCTCAATTCGACTAGCCTGACTGAACACGTTGCGAATTACTCGCTCGCTGCGGAGGCGACGATACCCGACTCAGCTGATTATGAATCACAGGTGGCGCAGCGAGAAGCGCAGGCGGCTTGTGGCTCGAAGTCTCGGGTTGAGGCGGGAGGGGTTGCCTCGCCGCCGCCGCTCGCCGAGCGTAAGTGAGGGCCGGGGGTGTGCGCAGAGTCGACTTTACAGCTGGTTGCGCCGACGGCGCTATGACCGTTGAGTTTAGTATCGAACTACCCTCATTTGAAGAAGATAACCGATTATTTGTGTCCAAATCTTTACGGATTTCAATAACTATCAAATATAATTATATAGGTATGTATTTGTAACGTATATGTATAAAGTTTTTGTACTTGAGTTTTGATTAGTAAAGGATAGTTATTTTGTATTTGTCGGTGTATTTTTCTGTAGTCGGTTTAATTTTCTGTTGTTTTTTTTATTTCTTCCTTTTGAGTGACCTTGGACTAAATACATATCTAGGGTAGGTCTACAACTAACTTCTTTTCTAGTTCTGAATCGGAATGATATACAAAAAGAAATAATAATGTAAATAAACCTAAATAAATAAACTAATATTTGGTGTATCTTTGAAGTACAAGCTCTAATATCGGTGAAATTTAAATGGAACCACCTTGGAGCTACACTGAACTCAATGGAAAAAAAACATTGAACTCGGTTCATAAACAAAGTAGTTATGCCAGAACATACATAAAAAGAATGTGTACAAATGAATAACGAATCTTCTCTTTTTATTGAAGTCTGTTAAAAATGGCAATGTAAGTCAGTTACAAGATATATTTGAACATCGAATCTACCATTGATTTAGAGAAAAACCTACACTATGAAAAACCGGTAAGAAACTCAGTCAGGTATAGTTTTTTCAACATTAGTTTATTATTAACGTTAATTTTGGTATTTTTCCGGTTTAAAAAAATAAGCGTGTTACGTGCATTTAACCATATAAGCTCAATAATAAGCTTTATTTCGAATTCACAGGCAAACACTTCAATTTTATTAATATGTATAGATATATAGATACAGTAACTATTCAGAAAGCCAGTAAAAACATGAGCAGAAGATTATTTCCATACTATAGCTTTATCTTCAATAAAATGGTTTATTTTATAGTGTGATCTATCAAATAATGTACGTTTAAATAACAAGTTAGACTTTTATTAGTTAAAAAAGTAAGTTCTTGAGGAACCATAGTATAAAAAAACGAAATACATTGAAAAATATAAGTTACTAGCAAACCCGGCCCGTTTCACTGGGCGTTAGTTGAAGTTAAAATAAATTAAGTTTTTATAATTATTTTGATACTGCAAAAAAAAAACAAAAAAAAATTCTACTGATCCGATCGCTACCAAACTTTACAGGAACACCCGCTAGGCCAACCTGAAGATTCCCTGAAAATTTCATCGAAATCGGTCCAGCCGTTTCGGAGTCCATAAGGAACATACATACATACTTACATACATAAACATAACATATCTTCACGCTGTATCCCCAACGGGGTAGTCAGAGAGGACGGAGCGCCAGGAGTCGCGGTCCTTACACACCTCTTTCGCTTCCTCAAATCTCATCATTCTCCTCACACATTTTCGCCTAGGTATGCAAGTGCTTTTGACATTTCCGTCTGCTAACACTCTGGCTATTTGATCTTCATAAGTCAGCCTTGGTCTTCCTTGGCTTCTTTTACCACTCACTTTCGCTCTGTATATTTTCTTCGTCAGTCTTTCATCACTCATTCTTTCCATGTGCCCGAACCATCTAAGCATTCCTTTCTTCATTTTTACAATAACACTGTTGTGTAACCCTGTCATACTGCGTATCTCATCATTGCTTATCCTGTCAGCAAGCGTGACACCGCACATATTTCTGAGAGACCGCATCTCCACAGCATTTAACATACTTTCACTCAATTTTGGGCATATCCAGGCCTCACTACCGTACAACAAAGTTGGCACCAACACCGCATTGTGGATGGCCATTTTAGCAGTGTTAGATATATTCACACTACCCACTAATGCGGACAGAGCACCGTTCACTTTATTGCCAGCTGCTACCCGTCTCTCCACATCCAACTCACATCTTCCATCCCTCGAAAACGCACTCCCCAGGTACACAATTTCATTCACCTGTTCTAGACATTTTCCATTTACACAAATTACATATTTCGTTTGTACCGCTTCTCTTTCAAACACCAGAACCTTAGTTTTGTTCACATTCATTTTCAATCCTTTTACTTCACAATCTTCTTTCATGCACGTGACTAGTGTCTGCAACTCTGCTTCTGATGGTGCTATTAGCACAGCATCGTCAGCGTACAATAGGCAGTTTACCACTGTGTCACCACATCCCATACCACTCATATTACCTTTCAATCTCTGGAGCCAACTGTCCAAATACAGCACGAATAGCCAGGCAGACATCACGCAGCCCTGACACCAGAACAGACTTCAAACCAGGGCGACATGTCACCGTCTATCCTTACACAGGCTCTGTGGTCTCGATATAATGACCTCACAGCCTGCAGTAAGGAGCCCTCCACGCCATATTCAGGCAGAAGACTCCACAATTTCGTCCGCACTACTCTATCGAATGCTTTCTCTAGATCCACGAAAGCGCAGAAAACTTTCCGACCTAAAGCCAGAAACCTTCCCACGATAACGCGAAGCGAGAAAATCTGATCCATACAACCCCTACCGTTCCTGAATCCACCTTGCGCCTCCCACAAATATCTTTCTGAAACGCCTTTCATACGTTCAGTCAATACTTTAGTATAGACTTTACTCGCTAAGCTGACCAAGCTGATGGCCCTATAGCACGCACAGTCTAGGTAGGAACCTTTCCCTTTATATAGAGGTACTATGACTGCCGTGCGCCAGTCCTCTGGAACCTCCCCCTTCTGCCAACAAAGGTTGCAGAGTGCACAGAAGGCATCCCAGACCCTAGGACCACCATACTTGATCATCTCAGCAGTCACCTCATCAATTCCCGCAGCCTTTCCACATTTCAAACTTCTTATCACTTTCTCAATCTCTTTCATACTAATGGCATCCTCCAGTCCCTGGCCCGAGTGTGACAATTCATTAGAATCGCTCTCAGTATCAGAGACGGAGTCGCCACTCTCATACAGTTCTCCATAGTATTCACTCCATCGCTGCAGAACATCCATTTTATTTGTAAGCAGGTTGTTTTCTTTCGAACGCACTTTATTCATTCTGCAAGGTGCCGGACCACCTCGGTACTTACGTACTTCTTTCCAAAATAATTTGGAATTTTCCTCGAAGTTGTCCGACATCTTATTTTCATCTAACACCCTACACCTTTCACGCTTCTCTTTCACCAGTGCCTTCGTTTCTGCTTTCTGCAGCTTATACCTGTCTTTCATCAAAATTTTCATACCACAGTCATTAGTAGCAAGGTAGTCTCGCCATGCTTTCTTTTTCTTATACACAGCCACTTTCACCTCATCATCCCACCACACATCACGCTTTTTGCCGTTCCCAATCTTATTCGTTCCACACACTTCTTTCGCAGCCTCGATCATACTATCCCTAAGGTTCTTCCAACATTCTTCAACCTCCTCGCTCATCACTTTCAATCTATCATCAAGCTTACTGGATAATACCCTTTCATATTCATTCCTGGTGGTCGCATCCTGCAGTTTCCAGCTTTTAATGCGGCTAACCGCTGCAGGTTTGGACACTACGCGATGTCGCCATGCTGCGAACAGACCCCTTATTCTGGTTATCACCAGAAAGTGGTCCGTCCCGAGATCGGCTCCTCTATACGCTCTTGTGTCCATTACCTGCTTCTTAAGTCTGCTATCCACCAGGAATAAATCAATCATACTTCTCGCACCCTTTCTTTCCCACGTGTACTGATGGATCCCTTTGTGCCCAAACATGGTATTAGCCACAAAAAGATCCTTTTCCATACACAGTCCTAACACAATCTTACCAGCATCATTCACTCTCTTATCTCCATATTTGCCTAGGACAGACTCAAATCCTGTTCGAGCTGTCCCGACCCATCCATTCATGTCTCCACACACAACAATTCTTTCGTTCTTTTCAACCGTCGCTAGAACTTCTCTAACATTCTCCCAGAACTGCTCTAGTTCAGCCAAACCGACAGAGGACACTGGGGCATATACTGCCAAAACAAAAATTCTTGTCAACCCAATCTTGAGGCGTACCCAGAGCAGTCTGGGATTTACACATTCATACTCAGTCATACAATTAACCATACGAGAGGACAGTAAAACGCCTACCCCTTGGCATCCCCTATCTCCTTGTGGTACCCCTTGACCACAAAGCGATGCCTCCTCCGGGCAAGTCGGCAAGTTCACTGCCGCCTCGCTTGGTTTCACTCAAACATAGCACATCCAATCTTTTCTCTTCCATAATATCAATCACTTCATTCATCTTCTCCTCAATCCCACCTCTCACATTCCACGCAGCTACTCTGCACTCCTCCCTCCACTTCCCGCCGCTAGGTGCACAGCGTGTTGGGTGGCGGTCCCCAACGCCGAACTGCACTCTGCACACACCAGTGGGGACAGACCGGTGTACGTCGCTTTCAGGGGACGCCCTAACATTATCATTGCCGTTGTCCCGCATGGTATGCACAGGAGAGGAATTGCAGCCCTGAAAAGGGCTGGCAGGGGTCGCGACGAGCACGCTTCCTCAGTTGACCCCCATACATACATCGCCTTTTATATATATCACTTTTAAACTCAAGTAGTTAGGACAAATATAAGATATGCTGTCTCTTTCACTTCTAGCGCCGTGTTAAGGTTTAAAAGCCAACAGTCTTGTTTTATAGGAAAAATATTACGAAAGTCAAGCTCTGAGTGAATTAAGTTTTTAGCAAGTGCGATTCCAATCTTAGTAAAATCCATATTAATATTATAAATGCGAAAGTCTCTCTGTCTGTCTGTCTGCTTGGTTTTCACGGCCAAACCTCCGCGCCGATTTTGATGAAATTTGGATAGAGATAGTTTGACACTAGGGAACGGACATAGGCTACTTTTTTTTAAATCTACCCCTAACGGAGTGAAAAGGGGAATGAAATTCTATAGGGGAAATGCTAAACCGCTGAACCGATTATGTTGAAATTTGGTACAGAGATAATATGTGTCCGAAACCAAATGTAGGCTACTTTCTTTTTCAAAAAATGACGCGGTTTTTTATACATGTGACGTCATCATAAATCCATAGCGGATGTTCCGCTATGAAAAACAAAATAACTTTTTTGTTCAACACCAACAATATGGGTATCAAATGAAATGTAATACGCAGGAGAAGGTTTATGTATATGTGACGTCATCATAAATCTAATATGGCGGATGTTCCATAATAAAAAATACGTTTTTTGTTCAACACCAAAAATATGGGTATCAAATGAAATACGCAGGGGAAGGTTCCTGTATATGTGACGTCATCATAAATTCAATATGGCGGATATTCCATAACAGAAAATAACTTTTTCGTTCAACACCTACAATATGGGTATCTCGGGTAACCTCGGTAACCGGGAGAGGTCACGGAAAAATTTTCTACGCAGACGCAGTCGCGTGTACAGATAGTACATAATACGTAAGGAAACATTTTTCACCCTGTAATGTGAATATTTTATTTCTCCAATTAAATTCTAGTTTGCTGTATAAATTAAAGTACTCGTTGAGGGTAAAATTTCCGTCATTGCTCATAGTGTCACAATTCATTTTTTTGGGACAGACTTCATACAAAATTACGCATTCCCCTTTATCAAAATAAATACTGTACAAATTCAAATTTTTCCAAATTCAAAATGAATGCAAAGATCGGTTGCGTCATTCAATATAATTGTGTCGTGCTTCAATTTATAATTCACACAAAGATTAATTCTAATCTTTTAACTGTACCTGTTCCAAGTCACATGTGAGGTGTACAGCTCGCTGTAGTCAGGCAGCAGCTTGACCATTCCTGAGCAGTGCTCGGGGAACAGCGGCTCGTCCCCCCCAACTGCGGGCGCGGACAAGGCCGCCGCCAATTCGTCCAAGTCCCCCAACATATTAATCCAACTGCCAACGAGACAGATATGTGTTAGGTTAAGCCATATGTGCCACAGCTCTGTAGTCCTGGTCAAAGATTAAGGTTACTGGTATACCCAGCCTGTCGTATGAAAGCTAATCGTTCTGCAGAAGGATGTTGACTTGGATGGAAACGTAGGATGACGAGATATAATTAAAAGACGTGCTTTCGCTAGCTCGTGTATTTCTCCACTGATTTACTTTTTTGAAATTCAAAAATACCATGTTATTATGAAAGTAGCAACACCCTCAAAAAACAGTGCTGCCATTTGTTAACGATTATGATTAGAACGATTAATCGAGAATATTGATAATAGCTAACACGTATGAGGTAAAAAATAGGACCTTCGGCGCCGTCACCGATCGGACTGCAGTGGGGGCTGCAGTAGTCTACTCATATGGCCTCGAAGAGGATGACAGCGAGAAAGCGCTAGGTATTTGTGTGCAGGTTCCTTCTGCGTTAAAAGACGTAAACTGCGCCGAGATTGGTCAATGCAGAAGTTCTCGTAGGTAGATGTTTCACATAGCTCAATCTCTCTTTCAGGATACTAGATACTTTCAGGAGACTAGATACTTTCAGGAGACTAGATACTTTTTGAAAGTTACTCTCGAGTTATTAAAAAGGATACCGAACGCTATTTTTAGGTATTTACGAAATAGAGGAGTTTTATTTTTACACCGTTGTATATCTGTCTGTCTTTACGTTTGTCTTTGACATTACAGCTTTCGAATGGAGAAATTAATTTGATGCAATTTTTCTACGCTTTTTTCTTTGAAAGCTGCAGTTTTTAATAATTTTCTATGAATGATCGAATTTGATCTAGATCAGGGCTTCTGGAACAGGGAAGTGCGCCTCTGCGGGGGATGTAAAGAGATCATAAGGCGGGCCAATGTGTTCGGACATTCTAAAAACATCAATTTGAAGTCTTACAACTGGACAATAGCTCTGGTAAAAACTGAACCTGAAATTGACCAACTGGTTCAGAATATGCAGGCGCAAATACCACGTTAACACAATTTATTATTTAATTATAACCAATTATTTTTGGAAATGAACACCAAAGTTTCAATTTAGAAGATAAAAATATCGTGAAAATAATGTGTTTTTTTTTGTAGCAATAAAAAACTGAAGAGCAAAAGTTAAAACATATTTTTTTAAATTCGGAGACATTACAAAAAAGGTTGGGAAACCCTGATCTAGATTATATTTTGTATCGGAATTTAAAAAGTATTAATTTTTCAATATATTTTTCTAATATTACAGTCTATATATACAGTACACTACATACAGTATAACATATGTTTAGATTTAGATTAGACGAAAGGACTAAAAGCTCTAATAATATACGTACATGATATCTCTAGCGCTGAGTTTTTCGTAGAAGTCAGCTGTCGCCTCGTTGTAACCAACGGCCATGCCCTCCAACTGAATATAATACAGTTTTATCTGCAACAAAATTAATATCTTACCGTCAATCTGTAATCGAATCAACCAGAAAACTCGTGGACCCTGAATAAATAATCAATATTTATGTGTATATAATTAATAAAAGATATTTACAGTTATGTTACGACACCGAAAAACTCCCACAATGTATAATCACATATACATTTAAATGCTGGACATCAGCTTATATCATCCTGCGTGACGTCAAAGTCAAAGTCAAAGTCAAATCAATTTATTCAAGTAAACCCAATCACAAGGTATTTTTGAACGTCAAATCTACTTCCCGACATGGTAGCAGTAAGTGCTGCAGGCAGGATGTGACGTCGGCTAGGTCGACCTGACAACAGTGGCACCGTTCAGCTCCATTACACTTAGTCTAGAGCATTTTAGTAAATCGCTAATCCCGTTCACATAAAATATATTTGTGGACACCTTTACATAGCATGCTGACATAATTGTAAGGGATGTTAATTCAAACGATGGTTCATAGCCGTTACATTTATTTTTGTCTCGCTCACTCCACAACCTTCTTGCATACATATTTCTTTCACACACTAGCTGTCGAACTTCACTCATTCTCTCGCTTTCACATACATAAAAGTCCATACTTCCGTCTCTTTCGCCCACGTATCACGTTCGGTTCCATGACTACACTTTACACAATGATGTAGTCTGCATTATGTTCATTTGTTAAATAGTCTACTAAAACTAAAATACTCTTTATTATTTTCATTTTATGTTCAGTTGTATTATAAATACTTTACTACGAACTGAGAGAGCTTTTTTTTTATATATCAGAGGAGGCAAACGAGCAAGCGTGTTACCCAATGATCATCGTCGCCCATGGTCATGGACACTCGCAACGTCCAGGGAATCACGGGTGCGTTGCCGGCCTTTAAGGAAAGAGTAGGCTCGTTTCTTGAAGGTCCCTAAGTCATAACGGTCCGGGAATACCGCCGCTATAAGTTGGTTCCACAAAATTGCCGTACGTGGTAAAAAATGTCGTAAAAATCGCACAGTTGTAGACCGCCATTCACAAGGTGGTGGGGATGAAAGGACAGTCGATTGAGTGACGCAGTACTCTGAACAATTCCTCAGAACATTCCCCATGATAGATCCGGTAAAATATGCTTAGGGACGCAACGTCCCTCCTCAGGGCCAGAGAATCGAGCTGATCAGAGAGTACCGGATCGCCGATAACCCGAACCGCTCTACATTGTATGCGGTCAAAAGGAAGGAGTTGATACTGGGGCGCTCCAGCCCAGAGATGGGAACAGTATTCCATGTGAGGCCTAATCTGTGCCTTGTAAAGTTGTAGGCGATGGGTCGCGGTGAAATACTGTCCCGCTCTACCGAGCACACCCAGCTTTTCGAAGCTAATTTAGCTTTACCCTCCAGATGACCGCAGAACTGAACGTCGCTCGAAATATCGACGCCAAGGACTCCAATAGCCGGCTTGGCATCATACCTTCAAAACTGAGGGATACGACAAAGGGACGTCTTTTTGCGGTTAACGTGCAAACTTGTGTCTTAGAGGGGTTAAATTAAAAAGTTTAGTCGGCTCCAACTTGAGACATGACAACATATTCTCAATATTAGACACAAGCTTGTTCCGGTTCTCAATAACGTTTTCCAAAGAGAAATTAGCACGTAGCATTAGCTCTTAGTAATATGCAGACTCTAAAATAGTTAAGAAACCTTGGTTCCTAAGTTGACCTGACTGGAGATTGACCCGGCGCGCCTGGCTTGGAATGCAGATGCTCTGCCACTGCGCCAATGGGTCAGTAAATAATACAGACATACCTGGTGCCAATATGGATCCTCGGGATAATCCTTAATCATAGATGCTATATATTCTTCATTGGTGTCAAGATATTCCTCTATCAAACCACACACATCAGTCTTGTTGTAACAATACCTTGAATAAAAAGGAAAATATAACTAAAAATTAGAACTCTTAAGCGGTACAGATACATTATCTTGTGTTGGGTGACCATGTGTGTGCACGTCAGTTCGTGTGTCTGCTTATTTTGAGTATACTGATTTGGTATTAAATTTCAAGACGGAAGATTAACCTGTAAAATTAAGACAAACTACTTTTTCTTAAATTGTTTTAAAATAAACTAATAGATAGTTTATAAAGTAGATACTATAGATAGTTAAAAAGAGTTAACTGATATTATGTATGAGCTTTGACTTATACTTCTATAATAACATTATAAATAAACTCTGTTTGTATGTAATGGATAAACTCCGAAACTACTCAACTGATTTCAAAAATTCTTTCAGTTATAGAAAGCATTATCAGCAAGTAACATGGGCTGTATTTTATTCTCAAAGAAATTTCTGCCCGTGCAAAGCTGGGGCGGGTCGCTTGTATATAATATACTCAATAGAGCGGTGATTCCCAAAGTGGTCCAGGACCACCAGGGGTCCACAAGAGACTCGACGGGGGTCTACATTGGCGTGAAAAAAAATGATGGTTCACAAGTTGTAAATGGGGGTCCACAAAAACTTATCTGGTTAAGTTAAGCTACTCGAGCTTAGCTCGAATGAGGAGCTGAAGGTGAAATGTAAAAAAGGCTATCGAACATTTTGGCTGCAGGCAGAAACACCCGAAAAATATCCTGGGCTGAGTGAAATTGCGAGAAAACTTCTGATAGCCTTTCCCTCCTCATACCTTGTCGAAAAAAGTTTAAGTGTCATTACAAACCTATTAACAAAAAACAAAGGAGCAAATTGAACATCACAGAACGGGGAGATTTGCGGTTATCCCTTACAAAACTGAAGCCAAATATTGATAATTCATAAATAATCCAACAAGTACATCCTTCTCATTAAAATTATGACCATTTTTTATTAATTGTTGATTTGCTTTGTTGAAGTTACGGTACATTTTAATTTTAATTCTATTAAGCCTGTTATATATATTATATTAATAAATAGAACACAAGAAAATACACTATTTTTCTTTTTATTTTTACCACTCCGAATTTAGGGTTGGAACTCAGCCGCGACGTAAATTTTCATCATTAGATTAGTTAGAAGATTAGTTAATCTTCACATTTTTTGACGAGTTTTGGGAATATAGTAGAAATGTAGCAGCAGGGGGTCCACCGAAACCAGTAAAATTTTGAAAGTGGTCTACGAAAAAGAAAGTTTGGGAACCTCTGTAATAGAGTATAAATAAATTAAATACATACATACATATCCTCGTGCTATATCCCTAGTGGGGCAGTCAGAGTGAGTGCAGAGCATCACAGTCCATACATAATAACAATAATAATGAAGCCTTCTATTCCAACTTAAACCAATAACTTCAATTACTTTAATTGTATATTTAATTTTGGCATTTACTCGTTTTTTCTATGTCCGTTTGCCATCTGATATCCCTTTCTGTATTTGACTGTCTCTCAAGTAAAATGGAAATGGTCAGATTATGTAATACGAAGAGAGACAAATGGATTAAAATAGTTACTCGCAATCTTGAAATAATTCTTTCAAATGAACTAATATTAGTAATTACTTATTGTTAAAAATATTAAGAAGCTTGTATACATCCTTAAAAATTGTAAATTGTAAATCGCCGGAAATAAGAGGATCTTCAATGCTATTTATTTAAATTTTCCATTGGTTGATAATATACAGCTAATAGGTGAATCCATTTTACAGTTTCTAGTATGATGTACTAGCTTTTTGCCTTTATTGGTAAAGTTTCAGTAATTTCTTAATACATATTATATCGTAAGGAACTGACCCTTTGAGCATATTTTGCCAGTGCATCCATATGAGATCCCTTGTAAGAAATCCTTCCAAATATCCAGCAGCATATGCTTGCTTCTCATCACTGCTGTTAGCTGAGGTGTGTAGTTCCAGGAATGCCCAACTAATTATAAGATGTTTTATATGTATTTCAATTAAAAATATGAAGGAAACAATAGAGAAAAACATAGTGTTTTTTTTATTAGCCATCTGCTGTCTCCAATAAGACCTCACACAGAGGTAATTAGGGAGAGGTATTTTTTTTTAATGGCACCGTAAGTGAGTACATTGCCAATGTCAAGTAAAGCGAGAAAACAATTCAGTAGATAATTAGCGCATTTGCCAATGTCACGCATAAACACAAACTAGTATTACAGTAGTATACAGGCACAGAATAAGTAGAATCCATGTAGAATCACAAGTAAATTAGTTCTTTCCTATCGTAAAACTCCTCCAGTAAAGTGATAGTAGGCTTTACTGAAGTTATAAAGAACTTCTTGGAAGAGCGCGAAAACTTCAGCTACACATGTTTATTTAGATTTCCTCCATTCTTGTCACTTACACAGAACTTTAAAACACAATATACTATCACTGTTGTACTTTAAAACTCCTAAAAATGTAAAAAATAGAAAATCTAAATAAATTGACTACCTCACTTCTCCCGTTCCCGCCAAAAAGTCGAGAGAGGTATTACTGCTAACGTTTGTGCTTGTATCACAGATTTCTTTCCTAAAATCATGACTAAGGATAACGTAGGCATTGATTACACACATTGAACTTTTAGATAAAATTATTTTTAAATTTTTAGATAAGAAATGATTCCAACTTCAATTACTTTCATGATTTAAAAAAACATTATTTGTAATTAGTATAATAGTCTGGTAGGTATTTCAAAAAAATTTGAATATTTTTATGTCTGAAGTAGACTAAAAAGAGCCTAAGTATAAAAAAAATTAATTATTCAAAAAAAGTATAAAAATTAAGGCTAATTATATATTCATAATAATACTATTACAACAAAAATTAATTAGAGGAAATATTGAAATAGATTGTAGTTATAAGATAACACAACTATTGATTACCCAGTACTATTAATTTCATTGCTGTAGGTGGCCCGGGCGACATGTACCTCCGGAATATCAGCAAAATAATCGCTTACGGACACTTGCGCTTTATCATCGGACCAAGTGACGAATCCATACTTCCCTTCACAAACAACTATATATCCAAATAACAATAAAAAACATAACTTTATCCACAAAATCATGGCTACACGAAGTAATAACTTGTGTTTGTTACATTGAATTGACTTCGAATTGAATATGTTTTGATAACACTTATTAACATTTATAGCAACAAAATTCGGTGGCAACTGATTAACATAAAAGAAATAGGACGATAAAAAATTCAAGTAAATAAATTGACAACACTTTTGTTTACATTTGACGATGACGTTGAGGTTGACATTATTTTACAAATTATTGCTAGTATAAAAAATAATAACTAACAGCAAAATTAATCCTTCTAAGGGTAATCAGAGTGGTCTATTATAATTTTTGTATTCTTATTAAAAAATGATAAGAATTATTATACAATAATAAGAATATAAAACTTACGGAACCAAATAGCCAGAACGCTAGCTGACGGAGAAGTCAAAAGCACTAGCATACCAAGACGAAAATGTGTGAGGAGAATTATGAGATTTGAGGAGGCGAAAGAAGTCTTTAAGGACCGCGAAGCTTGATGCTCCGTCCTCTGACTACTCCGTTAAAGACATAGCGTGAAGATAATGTATGTATGAGTATGCATATATATTAATATACTTACATACATATATATCTTCACACCGTGTCACTAACGGGGTAGTCAGAGGAAGGAGCGCCAAGCGTCATACATACTTCTTTCGCTTCCTTAAATCTCATCATTCTCCTCACACATTTTCGCTTTAAGTATGCGAGTGCTTTTGACATTCCCGTCGGCTAACACTGGCTATTTGATCTTCATATGACCTTGGTCTTCCTTGGCTTCTTTCACCAATCACTTTCGCTCTATAGATTTTCTTCGTCAGTTTTTTATCACTTATTCTTTCCATGTGCCCGAACCATTAAGAAACTCACTTTCGCTCTTATTATTGTTGAAGAAAATACCACATAGTCCGCAGTATTATTTACCATCATGAAGAAGCCCAAGAAGAAATATTGCAGCAGGTGACTTATAAATAATATACATAATTAAGTTAATTGATATTGTTCTATGATTATACGGCATGTGAAGTTTGTGGGACTTGCGATTATACATAGAATACCGATGAAGATGTTCGGAATAATGCAATTGTACTAATTTGGAAAAAGATCAAGTGCCTAGGGCATCACTATTCTTACGATTCTTACTTCGCTTTATGACAAATAAAAAATCAAAAACTTGTCAATCGTCATACTTTCAACAACAGCACTGTACCTAGAATAATAATAAGTAGAAAACAGAAGGCCAACTCCCGCTTCCGCGTCATGGTTAAGGCGACGCATTGATGAACAATAATTTAATCCGAAATAGACCTTCTGGTCTATGCAAAAATGCGCGCGCTAGCTTACGAAAACTACGAAAAAGTAGTTATTTTCGTTTATTTTAAAAACTATAATTAATTTAAAAGAATCCAACTGTCATTTTGAAGAATATGTTTAGATTAAAACTACGCAGAAAATTTAGAAACATAAATCGGTCCCGTTACTCCTAAAAATGTAAATGACTGTTTTAAAAGAGGTTTCTTTGATATTTTTTTTTGTGTTACAAAAGTTAACCAATCGTGTATCGCAACTGTCAAAATAAAGTAAATGAAGTGAAGAATTAGGTTACCAAATATCACTTTTATATGTTTTGTAGTAACTTAGAAAAACTGAGATCCCTGCCGTCAAAATTTCCAATGCGTCGCCTTAACAAAATTGACTACTCTCGGCGTACGTAGGGTTCAAGTAGGTTTGTTATGTTGGGTGGGAGATGCGGAGAGCATCTCGTTTGCTATACATGTAGTACATCTTAATAAAAAATAATGCACACGAATAAGTTTTTTGCGTTCGTAGAAGCTCAAAATATTGCCGTTGCCATGGCTCGTGTGTATTATAGCGTGCACACCACGAAGTAAAAACGAAGAGGAGGCGCTGTAACGAATTTTCCTTATACGAACCAGTGTAACAACATGCGGGTTGAGGGGGACGCGGAATAAATGGAGGGGGATGTTGCGAATCTGCCGCCATCTAGCGAGTTGTAGCAGTCTCTTTGTGTTATGATTTTTCAAGTAGTTTTATTATTGACCACCAGATGAGTAAAATACATTCTCGATACAGAGACGTACTTAGTGATTAATCGGTAACTCGAAATTGCACGATTCAAAAATTTTCACATTAAGTTATGAAATACTTATATTTGTATTTAAGAGTAAATTGATATAAATGCATAATGTATATTATGATGAAGCCGTAAAGCGGATGAGATGTAGCTTTAGATTCGTAAATTTTTTTATCGTAAAACAACGTATCGTTCAATACAGCGTGAAGATATGTATGTATGTATGTATCGTGCGTGTTGGGGACGGAATAACGGTCTAGAATAGCAATTTTTAAATTAACGTTTGTCGATTTGTTTGTATGCGCATCATGCAACTGTTACTGTCTCTTTATTTAAATAGAATGATGTTAGAGATCGCGCCACGAAAGATGAGTCTTGACCAGCGATTGTAGTGGGGAATCCGCCTAGATACGCTCTTACGAAATTGTAATGTGTTTTAGGGATTTTCTTAGGGTCCATTCTCTTCATTTATTGTAAATCCAAATAAATTAATTACATATTAGTGTCGAACTTTATACATACATACATATCTTCACGCTGTATCCCTAAAGGGATGGTCAGAGAGGGCGGAGCGCGAAGCGTCACGGTCCTTACATACTTCTTTCGCTTCCTCAAATTGCTTTATATTCTACTACAATGCAATTCAGCACTTTTAGCATCGCTAAAGGTCGCTACGTATTTATTATTAGTAAGACAATATATCGCATCTTTAGAATGAAAGCGACAATTTAAAATTTCAGAATTTCGGATTAAAATAATAAACTTAAAAATACCTACTACTTAATAGATAGCAGTACGAACTTGCCTGTCCCATTAGCAACATATCGCGAGAATATTTAAACATGTATTTGTGAAAAATCCATTTTATTATTCTATGTGAATTCAATGTTGGAACTTGCCAAAACAAAATCTCAAAATTTCGAATTAGACCAATTTCATTCCATGGTCTATGTAAGCAGTTCCCATTACTATAAAACTGCTACGCCAGTATATGCGTAATTTAGTTTCGGTTAGTTATTTATTACGTTATAACTTTGTTTTAAAAAACATGCAATATAAGTGCATTATCAAATAATAGTTATTATTAAATGAATTAGTTTATGAAAAGCATATAAAAATTATCCTTTATACAACAACAACATATTATCCTCACGCTGTATCCCTAACAGGGTAGTCAAGAGTTACATACTTTTTTCGCTTCCTCAAATCTCATCACTCATTACACATTTTCGCCTGGGTATGCGAGTGTTTTTCACATTTCCGTCAGCTAACAGCTCTGGCTATTAAATATTCGTTAGTCAGCCTTGGTCTTCCTTGGCTTTAATTATCCTTTATAAAAGAGTATATTAGTATTAATACGTCTAGAGTGCGGTCCTTTTAATGTTTTGTAAAGTAACTTCTATTCTATTCCCCAACAGAAATTATCCGTAACAAAAAAAAATATGTTAGCTATTATTGTAATACGTCTACCTCCTGCGTGCGGCCCTGCTGATAATATCAGTTTTAGCAAGAATTTTTATTCCCCAACAGAGGTCACTTCACTCGGTGTAAATGAATCGATGTAGCTTTTGACAAACAATTTCATGAATTAAATTAACAATTGAGCAATGTTAGGAGTAAACAGGTAGGTTTTTAATATACTTAGCGATATCTGAGTGCAAAATGTGTTTTTAAAGGGCGATTAAGTTGACATTTGTCGACAAATAGTAAAACCTACATGAACAAGAAAACTTTCTAGAACTGTCGATGTAATATTGTATAAATTGATACTTATACATGAAATGTGATATTTTTTAGAGTATCAGAGCATCCATCTGAATGCGACTTGCAACCAACCACACGGCACTTCATTTTTTTATTGTACAATCACTGAAAATCTTTTTTTTCGTAAAATAATACGCGTGACTGTCAGGATCGAACTGGCATACGTGTAGTCGATACACTCCTACGCTTTAATGCTGAGCCTATATTTTTTTACATACAGGCTCAGCCAATACAACGTCTCCTCCTTCCTTCATGGTGCACACATACAAACCGCGCACGTTAGCTTTCTATGAAGACATCCTACTGTTATGTTTATACTGTGTATCCTATATTGTATCGTACGTAAAGATAGCGTAGTAACCTATGAAAGTAACCACAGATTAATTAGCAAGAAACATATTTACTTAATTAGTTGCTAGCGTAAAGCGTAACGATAATTCCATGAGTTGTTTGCAATCAAATTCATTCAATAGTTTCTATTACATTAAAAAGTAAAAAATAGACAAAAATAGGGGTCTACAAGATCATAAGCATTATTGCCAAATACGCTTTGATTATAAAATATCAAAGCTCATACGTAATATCAGACAACTCAACTTTTCGCGGTAGATTTAGCGCCACTGTACAAATTACATTACACAAATTCTCATTTTGACAGCAGATATCGCGCGATATTGGCTGTCGCATATTGACTGTTTTCCTCCAGAAGTGTAACCGGAAATCACAAAATGACAAGACAAACCGCAAAATTCTGAAGAACAATCTACAATATTGTTTATTTAATTTCCTTTTAGTTCATGTTCGTTTAGTAGAATAAGTAGAGAAGAGAGAACAGAGAGTAAGAGAAAATGTGCCAGTTGCTTTTGTTCACAAGCAGGTCGTAAAAGTAGGTTTATGGATAAAACCTATTACTATTAAGAAAATGTGAATTTATCACTGCATTCCTGAATCGACATCCCTTCAGATTTCCCATGTCTGGTCTTTCAAACATAAAAAATACCTATATTAAAAAAACTCAACAATTTATTTCACATTAATTTTGTACTACAATATAATAATTAATTTAAACAGTCTTGAAATCCCAAAAGATAAAATATTAGTTCTCAAGTCGCGCAGAGCTTCATGCCCATTTCCCCACACTTGTACCCAATCTCGCGCATCAGGTAGGGGATGCGTTCGTGAGCGGGCACGTTCATCCAGTCGTGAATGTTGACAGGGACCGCTGCATACCCGTGCTTTTCCAAAATATCGAGTAGCAGTCGGAAAATACCACGTAGCCTGTTACTGTTCATGGAGAAACAGCCATGATTGAAGTTCATTAGGCATACCCTAGAAATAACAAAAAAATATTTCATTAGCTCCTTCGACCACAAATAAAGAACTCTATGCACAATCTATCTATATATATAAAAGGCGATGTATGTATGTATGTTCCTTATGGACTCCGAAACGGCTGGACTGATTTCGATGAAATTTTCAGGGAATCTTCAGATTGGCCTAGCGGGTGTTCCTGTAAAGTTTGGTAGCGATCGGATCAGTAGAATTTTTTTTTTAAACTGTTTAATTTATTTTAACTTCAACTAACGCCCAGTGAAACGGGCCGGGTTTGCTAGTCTCCTATAAAATTTAAACAAATTATTGTCCGAATTGACGTATATATTTTTAATATCGTATAGTATTATCGGCAATATTGTGTTAACCTAAAGTAGACCTTACTGTCAAACCATAAGGTTATAAATGCTCGTAAATGATTCTTGCATGACATTGAAACGAAGTTTGTTAAACAAAATATTTAAAATACAATCTTACGTCTCGTGCATAAAGTATAATTCAAATAATCTATTTGCGTTACTATTCATGTCATTTTGATTTGTTACGTGAAAGTACAAGGATAAGATATATATTTTCAGGCAATATTTAAAAATATGATTACGAATTTAATAAAAAAGAGCTATGTAAACAATACTATAATGAAATAATGAATACGCAAATAATATTATTTATTTATTAACTGAAAATAAGAACTCGCGTCTTTTTTTAGCGTTATAGATGTGTTGTTTTTGCAATTTTTGAAGGAGCACTTTGACATGTTCGCGTTAGCGTTTTCGGATACTATTAAAACAGAAGTGCACTTAAATACTCATTTGAATGCACATTTGGTTCGGTCATTTTTGGAGCGTTGATTTTGTATCTAGTTATTTATTTGTGATCGAAGATTAGCTCATTAAAACCTACTTTATAAGATACTTTATCTAGCAAACCGCCCCCACTTCACACGGGTGCAATGTGATAATGTAGCGTCATATTTCTTCACTGGAGAGCTCCGATATACACGAGATTGCTATACATTTTTCATTGCTATAGTGCGAAGCACGGCCCGTGATGCGCTATTTATAGGTACCTGCTTGCCACCTTTTTGTTGCGCGTAATTTTAAATCTGTGATGTATTCTAATTATATTAATTTAAATGAAATACTGTAATTTTGAACTACATTGAGTGACCAATGTAATTGACATATTTCCATAGTGCATCATTTTGATGTACCCTATAAGGCTAAGCCAGCATCAGCAATGCGAGCACCGAAAATATCTGTTACTTTACGACTTGATTGCAAAATATCGGCTTTTATCTAAATGATAGTGAAAACTGTATCAAAATCCGTTACGTAGTTTAGAAAAACTAAACGCACAAACAGACAGACGTGGATAGCGAATTACTTTTATTTAGAGATATGAAATGAGTTAATAAGTAGCTTATAAGATGTATTGTTAAAACTCACACTATGCCTTCTTGCGGTAAATTGAGTTCTTCAATTGGTAATTTAATACCACTCCGGTCCAACGACGGTAGTTTGACAGGGTAGCCTCCTTTCAGGCAGATAATACAGTCTAACCAACAACAAAAGCCATTGCATAACAAGATGTAGTTGACAATAAAAATCATAGTATCAATCAAACTATAAATAGGTGGCTAATGTATAATCGCATTAGAAATAACACAAAATAACGTGTGGTTTTTATCACAATCGCTCATACGCCCTCTAATGAGAGCAAGTGACATTGAGTACGTTTTTATCGCCATCTTTTAATCGTCCAAAATACAATAGGTAAACAAAATGCTTCTCTATAATGTCGGTGATACAAGACGCTTTTTCAACGTCCACGGAATGACGTTATCGTGCACGGAAATATAAAAGCGTCTCCATACAACTGCATACATTTAGCTTCCCCATTGTACCGTGGACGGTAAAAACGTTCAAACGCAAAATTATAGAAGCGGCCAACAGAGATGACTCTTTGATAAAAACTTTAGAAGTGAATCTCGTGAATGAAGGCAATAATTGTTAGATACATACATATCTTCACGCTGTATCCCTAACGGGGTAGTCAGAGAGGACGGACCGCCAAGCGTCGCGGTCCTTATATATTTCTTTCACTTCCTCAAATCTCATAATTTGATCCTTTTAAGATGAAGAGGTAATTTTTTGAAACGAAGTTCCTGAATGTGGCTTGCGGGAGGTGTGAGTTGATAGAAATCGTTACTCCCCCTCCATTCGACTCTAAGCAACTCTCTCGGTCTTGCTAGCACACGCTAGTTAATTGTGCAAGGTGGGGCGGGACCCTAATACCGTGCGGCGCTAAATTCGTTAGCTCTATATATAGATTCACAATGATCTTTCTGTCTCTTTCTATTATATATACGAGTGCGTGTGTGCGTGATAGTTTCGAGCAGATGAGCCGCAGAGCAACCTCATTATTTTACACAAGCTGATTTTGTTCAAAACTTATTTGTTTCTTGTAAAAGGTGGGCGTTCATTATCTAGAGTGGGGAGCAAGGGCGTCGCCAAGGGGGGGGCAGGGGGGGGGGGGCAGTTGCCCCCCCCTAGAGATCAAATGTAGCTAGCCGTAAAGCGACCAAAGTGCGAGCAATTGACTTCCTTACCTATTAATAAATTCCGCATCGCATGACAAAACGTAAATAAATTCACAAGGTTTAATGTATATTGTAGAAAGTATTGAAATATTCAGAATAACATTAAGATTTTGAAATCCGTTTTTAAAATCGCCGCCATTTTCATCACGACTATATCAGATTTGCCAAAACGCAAGGCCATTAAACTGTGTAAAAATATTTAGGTAGGTATGGTGTGTGTGTGTGTGCATTGCATTTCTTTCTACGACAGCCGACAGCCGTTCGTGTGTTTAAAAGTTAGATTTAGTTATTGCGCTGTCGAGGGCTTGTGAAGTTTTATACATTGATATTAGAACCGTTCTTATTACAATCGTCATCGAGGCAAAGACTTCCAAAGTGTAACGCTTCATGCTCTCGGCGTTCATATTTTTTATCCTCCATAATATGGCCCCATTGCCCCCCCCCTTAGTCATAAGCTGGCGACGCCCTTGGTGGGGAGTACAAACTATCTACGTAGATTCGTTTAGATTTTTGTTATTTATTAGTTTAAGGCGACGCATTGATAAACAATAATTTAATAATATAAATTTAAAATAGACTTTCTGTTCTATGCAAACGTGCGCGCGCTAGCTTACGACAAATACGAAGAAACAGTTATTTTCGTTTATTTTAAAAACTATAATAAATTTTATAAAATGCAACTGTCATTTTGAAGGATATGTTTAGATTAAACTATACAGAAAATTTAAAAACATAAATCGGTTCTGTTACTCTGAAAAAGTAAATCTCTGTTTTACAAGAGGTTTCTTTGATATTTTTTTTTGTATTATAAAAGTTAACCAACCGTGTATTGTAACTGGCAAAATGCAGTCCATGGAATGAAGAATCAGGTTACCAGATATCACTTTCATATGTTTCGTAGTCACTTAGAAAAATTGAGATCCCTGCGGTCAAAATTTCCAATGCGTCGCCTTAGTAGTCTTCAATATTCATTCTTTTGTTATTAGTAAAAAATATGAAATGGGGCATTTGCATAGTGTGTTGTTTATGTAGGAGACGACAGAATATAACGATACAGAAACATTATGAGAATTTAATGTTTCTGTACTGGGAGGACTATGGACTTTGGGTATAACTATAAGACTTTCTACTTTTTTATTGAAAAATATTATTTTTTGCCATTAAATTACTTTTATGACAATACTTACCCGCAATGAATCCGTTTGGCAAGAGTACATTCTTTGTGACATATTCATGTCCTCCGAGTCCTTTGGCTAGATGTTCCTCAAGTTGACTATTAAAAGAATTAATTGGGTATAATTCCTTAGCCTTCCGCAATACATCCTCTGGCAATTGATATTTCCCGCTATGGCATGTGTTTACTGCTTCTTGAAGGGTTAATAACTGTATATAATCCAACGTATTGTTTTCTCTGGACAAGTATTCATCGAGGAAATCCTTTGTAAATACTGTGCTGAGAAGTTTATCTTCATAGAGTCCGAGGGAAGCGAGTTCTAGACAGAACTTTGTCCATGGTAATGATGAGATCTTTCCATTAAGCACATTGTTCAGGAATATCTGTCGTTTAATCTCATTCCATGTGTCAGACTCTGGCATATAGTTGTTATTTGACAAACAGTTGATGAAACCAAAAAGTATATTGATGCGAGCTTCGGACAGAGTTGTGGGCTTGGAGACCGCGAGTTGGCACAGATATTCCACCAGACCTAGGTGAGTGTGAGCCTGAAATTAAAATTCAAATTATTATTACAATCAAATCTAATCCATACTAATATGATAAATCCGAAAGTGCTACTGTTTGTTATGCTTTCACGACTATACCGCTACACCGATGTTGATAACATTTAGAGTGGAGATAGATAAAGTTCTGCTGAAGGATATAGTCTACTTTTTTTTAATTCGACGCGGAAGAAGTCGCAGTCTACAGCTAGGTACAAGATAATTTAGAAAGTAATATTACACACTTAAAAAATTTGCACCGTGAATAAAGAAATTATTAATTTCTGCTAAATTTGACATTATTTGCAGTTGATAGATATTCATTAATTCCTACAATGCCGGCTTTATCTCCCTTCCTAAAACATAGTTTTTACTCTCCGGTCTACCCCGTGAATTTACGGGGGGTCGGGGGCGTACCGCAAACAAATTAAACAGGCTATTGTTACCCGACATCATTTATATTTGCACCATTTGCACCCGAACTTTCAATTACTGGTGGAAATATAACTTCCATTTTAATCGCGCGCCTAAATATAGAAGGCGCCACTGTATTTTTCACCCAGGCGCTACATAGGTTCATATTGGCCTATATATCTAAGGATCATGATAAGATTTGAGGGATCTAAAGAGATATGTCATCACCTGACATTTGCGATATTATCCACTAACAGGTTATTTTCCTATACTACGAAAACAAATTTATAAAGAGAGACATCATAACATAGGTGTTGTCAATTCCGTTCTGCATCTATATTGCAAAAAATGTACATATACTTACAATCCTGGATAGAACTCTTGCAATCAGTAAACCCTTCTCGAACTCCACATCCTTCTTCACCACATAGTTTGCTATAGCATCCATCAGTTGCTCATGGTAATACTCTGAATGCTTTTCCAGAATACGACCTTTGATCTTAGCAGCTATACGCAGCACATCTTCATACGGCAACTGCTCCAGACTTTGCGTGAGTATATCACAGCATATGTGTAGTAACTGCAGTCGCGTTGGGAAGATTTCTTCTTTGCAATTCACTTGGCACAACGACCAAATGATTGATTTGGCGGCATGGGCGTCGATGGTTTGGTCGTTCAGAAGTAAACCAGTGACAACGTTATTAATACATCTATCAGGGAGATCATGGTTGGCACAGTAAGCTAACATATCTCGGAGCAGTGGCAGGTCTTCATTATCCAATTCCAAGGGTAAGTGGATTTGGAAAGCCAGCGGCAAAGCCAGTTTTAGAGCATCAACTAAATGACTCTTATAGTTCAGTCTATCTAAAAGGAAATCTACGAACATTATCTGCCTACAATTCAATATGTTGATGTTACATCTAATAAGCTGCAACATGGTTTGCATTATGAGAGAATCTTCAGGTACCTTCAGATAGGATAGGACTTTGATTGCTTCTATCGCTTCGTGCACTTCAAGCGCACGTGCGTGTTTCTTGAAGTTTTGACAGAGTATACTGAAAGCTGGATCTTTTATCAGGTTATCGACATCTATGTCAAGTCTGAAACAGAAAATTTTCTCTGTACCTCAATACAGGGATGGCAATAGGAAGATGGCTTCAGATAATGGGGTACATGTGATGCGGTCCAGCCTGTTAAGGGATTTTCACCCTTCAGGGACATATTGCAGAGGTTTATTTATTTATTTATTTGTTTCATAGTTGTGTACATGTATTTTACAGTTACAGTATGTAAACAATAAGTACAATACATGAACCCCGTTGGGGCGCTGCAATATATATATGATGAGGATGAGCGTTATTAATAAATATCACGTATCGTCTTTATTATGAATTAAAAAGAACAAACCAAGTATAAAAGTACATGCACACGTCGGACGACTGTGCAGATATTATTAATTAGATTAGTGTGTCGCCATCAGACGGCACACGGCAAACCCATCTACAACGTGCTATCCAAGAGGAAATCATTTACACTGTAGTAACATTTTTTATTAATATTTAGTTTATTAGGGAGTAGAAACATTTAGGAGTTTTTTTAGAGTAAGTTTCAGTGTGGTCTCCGTAAATTTTTTAAACTTTTAAAAAGAAATGCGTATCAAGGCTCTAAAATAATAAATATTAAAACACTTAATTTCTGATGTTGCATGACTAAAACATCTTGCTAGCACTCCAAGAATAAAAAAAAAACAATAAAATTGCAATTTCTTTGTTGGACAATGGACAGTGTTATTAAAGCAATTTTCAACCAAATGGGAGAACAATAATTATATGAATTTTTCGTAGAACTAAAAAGGTTGTTAGTTGTTACTAACTTGCCAGCCCGATGCAGTAAGAACAGTGTACGCAGCGCCTGCAATAAATGCTTGTGCGTCATTACTTGCAAATGTGTTTGTACTGTAACCAACACGTCCGAACATGTAGGAGCAGATTTCAGGGAAGTCATCACCATATCCTGGGGCTTTCCGCGAGTTATTTCTGATACTGTAATAATTAAAATTACAAATGTAGGTATATCGCAAGTCGTACGAATGTAATATAAATATCACACTACAATTTTACGTTAGTAACTAATTAATATGTGCTATAATGATAAAAAAAAAAAATTTGAAGGACTTTTAGGTCAATTTTGATAAGATTATAAGAATGATAAGACCAGATTGAAGTCAACACATTCTAGAGCAGCTATACCCAACGTGTGGCCTACCAAACTTTATTAAGTGACCCCGTAAGTTTGGTATAAAAACTTATCAAACCAAGCAAGCAACTTGAACAGGTACCCCATATATGTATATTCAATTGTCAAAGATATGCTATGCTGCAAAGACATTATAGCGTGCTATAATCATAAACCTAATCTAGGTAAGATTATTAGAAAATGTACAATAATATTAGTTTTTATTTAATAAATATTGCCCTAAGTCCCAAACTCGTATTTAATTTTTATCCAATTTTATTCGTAATGTGGCTCTTTTGAAACAGCTAGTGTAAATATGTAGCCCAAAAAAAAACAAGAAGGTTGAGTGTGACTGTTCTAGAGTCAAGGCGGTTGAGGTGGAGCGCAAGAATTTCTTATGCCTCCGTGCTTACGGAGGCAAAAGCGAAGATCAATCTCGGCGAATTAGGAATCAATGAACTGAGATATCCGAAGGTGGCGACCGGGGCTGGGATCCTCGAGCTACCGGGTGTCACCAGCGCAGAGAAGTCCGACTCCCTCGCCACTAAGCTGCGGGAGAGATCGAGCTCAGAGGTGGTTCAAATATTCAGGCCCACGAAATGTGCGGAGCTTCGCATCTCGGGTTTAGATGACTCGGTCACGTCGGCTGACGTCTCCGCAGCCGTCGCGAGAGAAGTGAGTGGGCTGTTGAGGCGCTAAAGGTATCCAAGGTCCGCGGTACCCCCTCTGGCTTAAGCTCTGCCTGGATACGGTGGCCGGTAGAAGCGGCGAGAAAAGGTAGCGGGTGGCCGTTTATTGGTGGGGTGGTTCTCGACCGGGGTTCAATCCGTGGAGCTGAACCCCTCAGGTGCTATCGGTGCCTGCAGGTCGGACACGTGCAGGTGGGCTGCACGTCGGAGGTGGACCGTAGCGGACAATGTTACCGCCGAGGTTAGGAGGGGCAAGGCGGCGCCTCTCTGTACATTGTGGGCTGCCCGCGGTCTGCCAGCCAATCAACTAGTAGGGGGTAAAAGAAAGGGGCAGAAAGGTGGTAACCTACTGCCGCTGCTCCAGCGGCTACATCCAGGAATGAAGAGGAGCAGATGGACACTAGTGTCTTCCGCGATGATTAACGTCTCCGGGATGCAAAAGCTTTGCCGAATTCAACGGCGGCGTGCCCACAGAGGCTTGGGATGATTTTAAAAGGAGGGTCACCCCTCAGATAGCTTCGAGAAAGCACGCGCGGTGTTTCCGCACGCAGTATGGTTGGGAGTTCTGTCCTCCCACCTACAAACGAGCCGAGGCCGGCGGTGTAGCGCCGGCTGCTGCCTGCCGGGGCCGCGGACGAATGCGAAAGCGCCTCCCGTTGCCCCGGCATTATAACTCTTGAGGAACACTATCAGGTTTTAGTCGAACGTGGTAGTGCGTCATATTGTTGTTATAAAAGGTAAGGCCTGTTGCCCAACTCTTATTAACTTCTGTTCCCAGACTATACTATAGACCCTGATGATGGATATCCTACTTTCCATTACAACTATTTCTGACTATGATGAGTAAATTCTAAACCAATAATAAATTATACACTTACATTTAATAATTTTATTATTTAATGTAAGTGTATATTTTATTTACGTTACAACCCTATGCACACCACTGATTACTTCCAACTTGTTCCTAGCTGGGTTTTCATTATTGTAGTATTTACTATAGTTCAATAATTATTATTGAAAATAATAATAATATTCATATAATTATAATTAGTTAATTAAATAAAGTTAATTACTACTTGATGACAGGCTCTGTGACCTAAGAGATCTGCTGAGTGGGTTGCCCTTCAAGACGTTCCTCCACATATTCTTCAAAAGCAGTGTCATTATGACTGAAATGCAAAATAAAATCTTGAACATCCCACACTTAATATGTGGGCGTCCAAGCAAAAAGAGTCCAGTGGTCGGCATTTAGTTTCCGAGATACGCAGTTTTGTAAAGTTGGGTGAAAAAATGGCATCTCATGATTTTAATTGATTATCAACAAATTCATATTATAGTAAATGACTTTATAAGATGTTTCTAACATAACATAACATAACTTCACGCTGTATCCCCAACGGGGTAGTCAGAGAGGACGGAGCGCCAGGAGTCGCGGTCCTCACACACCTCTTTCGCTTCCTCAAATCTCATCATTCTCCTCACACATTTTCGCCTAGGTATGCGAGTGCTTTTGACATTTCCGTCTGCTAACACTCTGGCTATTTGATCTTCATAAGTCAGCCTTGGTCTTCCTTGGCTTCTTTTACCACTCACTTTCGCTCTGTATATTTTCTTCGTCAGTCTTTCATCACTCATTCTTTCCATGTGCCCGAACCATCTAAGCATTCCTTTCTTCATTTTTACAATAACACTGTTGTGCAAACCTGTCATACTGCATATCTCATCATTGCTTATCCTGTCAGCAAGCATGACACCGCACATATTTCTGAGAGACCGCATCTCCACAGCATTTAACATACTTTCACTCAATTTTGGGCATATCCAGGCCTCACTACCGTACAACAAAGTTGGCACCAACACCGCATTGTGGATGGCCATTTTAGCAGTCTTAGATATATTCACACTACCCACTAATGAGGACAGAGCACCGTTCACTTTATTGCCAGCTGCTACCCGTCTCTCTACATTCAACTCACATCTTCCATCCCTCGAAAATGCACTCCCCAGGTACACAATTTCATTCACCTGTTCTAGACATTTTCCATTTACACAAATCACACATTTCGTTTGTACCGCTTCTCTTTCAAACACCAGAACCTTAGTTTTGTTCACATTCATTTTCAATCCTTTTACTTCACAATCTTCTTTCATGCACATGCTTAGATGTTGATAAGCAGACACAAATAAGTAGAAATTTGTATTTTTACAATAAAACTTTAAAAATGCTTTTTCTTAAAATAAGCTTTTTCAGTTTCAACTTTAAATGTCTGATAAAAAAAATATATGTCAGTTTTTGAATATTTTTTTAATCCTTATTATCAATTGACTATTCTAAATTCTGAATCTAGTCTTAACTCAATACCCCACTACTGGACCCTTTTTGCTTGGACACCCACATATTAATGTTATATCTCTACTGTTAAGGATGAACATGCATAGTAGACTGTATTAGCATCCCATATACTTCGCACTCTTGAAGCAAGCTTCTTTTTGAGATATTTGTTTTCACCCGATTAAACACAATAAGATTTTGATTTGGATTATATTAAAATGTTAAAAATGTAAGTTGAAGAATTGGGTAATTGATAGAGATAGTCTAAATAAAAATTACACACTCTTCCATTGCATTTTTTTTATAAGAGGGGGCAAGCGAGCGAGCGAGACAAGCAAGTCACCTGGTGGAAAGTGATCACCACCACAGTTTTAGCATGCACAAGTGGTGCAATATTTAATTACTGGCTCTTACACACAAGGGGTGTACAATTTTAGTTTAGACAATCTCTACTTTAGCATCAACATATTACACCTTTTTATGTTTCAAGACAAAAAGATGTAATATGTAACCATGGGAGATTATGCAGTACTACAAGAAATAAAATTTAGTTATACGTCAATGTAAATATGCTAATTGCAAATCCTTGTTTATGTTTATCAAAGCTTGTAATGTATGAAATTCTTATATGCGACTCCACAGCATTTCCTGCTTGCTGTACGCGTACTGGCACAGCTTTAGGTCTAGCTATTATATAATTTTTTGCTCGGTAAATTTCAAAAACCACACAGATATTTTTGTAAAAAGTAATCGCTGGAAGGAAGCTAATTCCATTATATAGTTATTTCAAATGTAGTTATGACTCTTAATCATAATTCCTAATTTTAAAATTTTTCAAGAACTATTTATTACTATTTATTACTATACCTTGTAATAGTTCTTGAAAAATTTTAAGGTTATCTTTTGAACTCTGTTTAGATATGATACAGTAATATTTAATTCAAAAATAACTATTATCTACTATTATATTATGTTTAATGGGTGGATATAAGAGTACATGTTTTCAAATTAAAACACTCACCTTCTAAGAGTGGAATATTTAAACTTAAAATATAAAAATGTAAAAAATCATGAATATGTACTTCTCGTATTTAAATATAATAATAATAAATATAAAATTAATAAATATAAAAGAAAAAAGTAGTTATTGCAAATTGCAAGATATTTCGAGTAAAATGAAATTAAATATCTTTGACTATACCATAAACTAGAAGCATTGAACGTCAAAAACACAATCACAAATCGCAATACGCGAATATAAAAAATGCGCGTGGATTAAGAAACCTTGCGTAAACCCGAATGTAAAATCCATAGAGAAATATAATTCAAAATTTTGTTTTTATTATTGGTCCGAGTTTATGTAAAATCACAAGAAAACCACGCAAGAAAATCACAAAACGATCATTAATCACAGATATTTACTGACTTGTTTGGTTAGTGGTTGAAAATCAAAGCACTAATAGCATAATAATGCACTTTAAGACACAGTCACAGACATCATCAAATAAATTTATAATAATTAATAATTTACATAATTTACTTCTTTATATTTAACATTAAAAATTACACATACCACAAAACGTACATCAAATGAAATTATGAGCTCAAACGTGCAAACTGCTAACGTACTTTTCAATGCAAACCACTGCAAACCGAGACGAAGAATGAAACTTGATGAAATGAAACGGATTTTCATTGATTCATTATGCGTTCAGAAGCATTCAGAATTTCAGAAGTTTTATGAACTACGATATGGCTGTACATCAAGGTAAGTATTTTAATTAGTTTCGCAAGTGCGTAGGACTATAATTGTCAAATTGTTAACATATTATCTTCATTAAATTCTTATTTGAATGAAAATTACTGTGATTTTGTTGTCCTACGGCTGGACACGTTGAACATTCAATTATAATAATTTCAGAACAAAATTTTGTTTTTGACATATTTTTGGCAACATAAACAAAAATGCTTTAATTCTCGATTATTATTGGAAATATCGTACTTAATTATCATATATAATTATATAAAAAATCATTTAGTGTGTTAATTTAAGAAAATGGATGAGGAAACTATAGTAAGCTCTAGATCTGACAGAGAAATTCGAAAAAAAGTGCTCACACATGGTGACTACAATATTGTACCTTACGAAGATTCACGGTGTAAATTAGTTTTATTGGACGTTAACTGCAGAAATGACGCTGGAGAATGCGAAATTGAACCAGAAAGTTTTATTTTTAGCAGTTCCTTCGATGGGAACGTTCTCATCGGCGATACAGATTCGTTTATCGATAAAGATTTCGAGTTAATTTTGCAACAAATGTGTTGTGGTGAGACGTGTATAGCTAGAATGATATATAGAAATAGTGAAGGTAGATTGGTCAAAGAGATATCGTGTAGAATAGAGCTGAAGGAGGTGACAGAAGAACAGTTGATAAGCGATTGGAGCTGGCAGAGGCTATATGAATCTGCCGTGCACAATAAGGAGCGCGGTGTAGCGTTAGTGAAGCAGAAAAGAATAACAGACGCCTTTAGAAGGTTTAGTAAAGCATTGAAAATGCTTATTGCTGTGGAACCAATAAATCCTGAAGTTATAGATGAGGAGACAATCAATGAAATGATTGATTTGAAAGTTAGTAACATTACTGTTATTTTTTTTTCATATTTTTGGGTTATAATAATATTGATAAATACCATAGCTATACTGTTTTAGTAGAAAGTGTATATTATTACTAGTGCATGAACTGTATTAATAAAAGTACACAAAATATATTATTCGTATACAAATATACTATTTCAAAGTTATACAAGTATGCAGTATTTTAAAAATGCCTTTATATTCCATTATATAATAAATGCCATATTTATGTAGTTAAAGTCAAATCAATTTATTTAAATAAATCTAGTTAGAAGATATTTTTCATTATCAAATCTACCACTGATTTCGAAAAACCTCTGTTCAGAAATACTGATAAAAAATTCAGTCGAATAAAATTTTTTAGTAACATCTTACAATATATTATATAGAGAGATTTTTGTTGAAATCAAGATACAAATTCTATAGACATTGATAAGTTTTATTATTATTAAAGAGCCAAATCTCTAAATAAACTTAAATGAATTAAAATATAATGAAATATACAGAATTCAACACACAGGCTACTGTATGTCGCTTATAAAATACCACTGGAGGGATTGAGCTTTTTATAGGTTATGTTCAACACATTATTAAGCAATGTAAGGTTCAGAAAGTAGTTTTAGTAAGTTTCCCTGAAATCCATGAGGACGAAATCGCAAGCAAAAGCTAGTATGTAAAAATAATATTGTAAATTTTTCTGAGACAATATTTTAATTATTAAAACTGATTATATTTATATAACTTTTCCCATTAAAATTTCTTAAATGATTTCAATCTTAGAAAAATTAAGTTTTTTTACTAAAACAATATTGTTTTTACATATGACATTTTGAAATTACAGCAAGGACATATATGTATAATCTGAACTGGCATCACCCATTATCAATTAGTTTTGTATTTGTGCTTTGTAATAACAAAAAAAAAAAAAATTATTGCAGGTAAAATTGTATAACAATCTAGCACATTGTCAACTACAGTACAATGAATATGAAGCGGCCTTGGATTTATGTAATCGTGCACTCAAGTATGACCCAGAGAATACTAAAGCACTATATCGCAGATGTATTTCATATGCAGGCCTCAACATGTATGAAGAAGCTTGGAATGACATACAACATGCATTACAAATTGATCCTGATGATAAGGCTGTACAAGAGAAAGCCAATGCCTTGAAACCAAAAATAAAAACGATAAATAAAGAATACACAAATGTCATTAAAAAAATGTTTGGCTGACTACTTCCGTTGACATTATCCACATTATCATAGCATTAAATGTCTTGAATTTCACTTAAGATATTTCTGCTTTTATTTTGTTCTCTGAAACTTAAAACTATAAATATTCATTGTAATATTATTCTGAAAAAGAAATATTCTTTTCTATATTTATAAAATTTGTTTATGAGGATTGGTACATTACATCAATTATTTATTTGTAGGAACAAAAAGTAAACACTAAACAAATTGTAAGAAAAAATGTGTCTACTTTTTTTGATATTAATAATATAAACTTTACACATGTATTACTTATACAATGTAGTATAGTATGTATCAATATGTACTTATAGTATGTATCAATGTATATAAAATATAGGCATAAATGTCCACAAATAATTTAATTGCATTAAAACATATGCATTTAGAGATAATAAAGATAATTTATATTTTTTTCTGCACTATGTAAGGTGTAATACACTACTGTTTATTGTTTGGTCACTGGCCATTCTGAACTTTTAGATTAAATTCAAATATTTTATGTGTATTAGAAATTGTAATAGTTTACAATTGATTTTTTAATGAAGTCCAAGTGATTTTTATTTGTTGTATTTAGTAAAGAAATACAATAAAGTTATTAATAATAATTGTTTTACTCACAATTTTTCATACATAAAAACAGTGCGCTTGGGATGTGTGAAAAGTTGTTGAACTGCATTCAAAAACGCATCCTTTATTTCCATGAAGACTTCTCTGAACGCTCTCTTGCTCACCAGGGAAAAAAAAAGATCACAATAGGGGCAAATATTGGGGCAAATGTCCTGCTTTTGAGCATAGTGAATTTAAAGCCTTAATACCTAATTGAAATCTAAACAGTTAATTTTAAAATAGCAAGCACGAAGCTTTGTTTTAATTTATCTTTATTCCTTCTATTTTTTGTATTTTGTTACATGATAATTTGAAAGAAATCCAATATTTCGACTTCGTGCTTGTGACAAATTTTGTTCAACATTACAAGTAACTATGATTTCATTTGTAACTCACCGAAGTTCCTCATAAATAAATACATTTGCTATTAATCTGATAGCCATACTCAAAGTGTATTTTGCGAAGCCTTAGGTCTTCGCAAGGGCTCTGAGAAGGCTGCGCCGAATAACGAAGCACATCGATCTTGGTCACATAATAAAACACCTACACACCTTTTATTAAATTTACAGTAGAATCAATACGAAGTTAGCAGACGGAAATGTCAAAAGCACTCGCGAAAGCCTAGGCGAAAATGTATGAGGAGAATGATGACATTTGAGGAAGCGAAAGAGTTATGTAAGGACCGCGACGCTTGGTGCTCCGTCCTCTCTGACTACCCTGTTGGGGATACAGCGTGAAGATATGTATCAATACGAAGTTTTGTGAAGTATGAAAGTATGTTTATTATTCTTGTACATGATTTTCATTAAACTTTATTAAAGAATAAATATGAAACCGGTTCCGCTTATTTTAGGGCTCCGTAAAATATTTAGGTGTTTCAAAAGGAATCCGTTGTCAAAAAAGTTTAAGAATCGCTGTCATATGCATATATTGCAAAAGTGCCTACATTTGTTGTCTTGAATTTTTTTACTGCCTGATTATTTGGTAAGGCGTTAATTAATGAAATATATTGCTCATTTTTATTTTGATTAAAAAAAAGGCTAGATGTGGCATGCTAGGTCACTGCTATTCTCAGCACTACTTACACAATTAAATTGTGTATTTTAATGCGAGTTGCAAAAAAGATAGAATGATACAAACACTATAATAACACAGCCTGTAGACTGCAGCAAATGTGAGTCTCGCGCTTGCTGGAGTCTACTTTGAGACTAGTGACACCGCTGTCTTTATTCGTATAATTTCGGTTAATTTCAAGTCGGTTGGGCGTCGCTCCGAGCTCCGTATCATATATTATTTGTTGAGATCTTCGAGATCTGGGGACCTAGACAAGTGGCTTAATTGTCGTAAACACTAGTAGAATAGAATGACAAATACCATGTGATCTATCGTAACAAATTTTAAATTAGTAGTCAGTCGTTACTAAGTTTCTATTCAATCAAACGAAACGTAAAGCCGTGTGAAAACCACCGTATAAAACGTCGCCAAGTAGCACTTTTGATGAACAATAACGCCAGCAAGCGTCTCGATTGCACGAAGCGTTTCCCACTTGTCTAGCCGCTCTGTAGTGCGATTCTCTAACGCAAATTAGTCAAATTCACTTCTGAATCCGCGGTGAAATTGTCAACTGTGATTTGGTATTCTCTAAAGTCGACAGAGATACTAGCGCCGCCTCGATGAGTGGCGGCAGCGAGTTGTACTATCGTAAATGAATTTTATGAAGTTTCACTAAATATCACAATCCAATCTAAATAAACGAGTTTCATTCAACGTACTTATCTCAGAAGTTAAAATACTCTAAGACGAAATATGGACTGAGATGTTTACTCTTAAAGCAATCCCCGACAAACTCGCATCTAAGATCACTTCGCTCCTAGAATGTTTGGCTTAGAGAATTCCATTTGAAGGTCAAGTGAGTTCGAATGCGAAGTAGGGTGAATTGTCAAGCGAGTCTCGCTTTGGGTGATTCGAGTTTTTACAGAATTGCATGGCTGATCTTTTCAATTTAAGGGGCTCCCGCACCAGGTGCTCGTGCTTTAGTTTCCTTTTTTTAGGGCGATTTCTAGTGCGTGAAATCAACAATAAACTGGTGAGACTATAACATTATAGTTCAATATTAATATATTCAATTAAACCTCTGTACCTAATATATTTTAAAGTCAAATTTACCTGCCGCAGGTTAGGAAAATGTCGAAATAAATATTACCTAACATAGATCGAAGAAAAATACAGATACGGCGTCGTGCAAGTACTTCAAAAGTGAAGAAATCAAGGTAAGTCAAACCACGCCTGTAAATACGACACACATTTATATCAAATAAGCTGTTCGACCGCATTTCGCTAGAAACAGCTTACTAAACGTTGGGTTTGTTTAATGCTTACGACATTGCATCTAAAGCGATGGCGGTCGATCGGCTTATTTCATGTAAATGTGTCGTATTTATAGACAAGCTGGCTTCTGTTGGTTGCTTCACTATCGAAATACAAAAAGCGGGGCCTGTTTTATTTCCTACTGTGTTGAGTACATAGGTACAAATAAATATCTACAGAAACATTTACAATAATATAAAATATAAATAATAAGTAATATGATTACATGTAGACCGTACATTCTATATAGAAAAACGGTACAAATATTTTCGATATCTGTAACTATATTTTTTAAAAGCTCAACAATTTTATTCAACCATCCCAATAGGTAAGATAATGAATATGCGATCGTTGAGATAACACGTGCATTGGTGCGCCTACAAGCACGATTATCAGTGAGGCACGGAGGAGAACGAAAGTGTATTCTGTGTTCACAGCTCTACAGACTCTATAAGCATTCAACGGAGCATGGTTCCATGACACCTACTTACCTACCCAAAATTTTATTATTATAATAACATTGCCACAACAATATACGCTACACGACCGCTCAAATGTGCCGCTGCCGAAAGTGGTACACATTGTAAATTGTATTAAAATAATTAAACATTTTAAATACAATTGAGAAAAACTAATTGACATTCATTGACAGAAACTGAGTTATTGCCCGCTTTTATATTTTGGAACATTTTTATCTCTACGTTTTTAGTCCGAAAAACAAAAGGTAAGCAAACTTCTTCCCTATTATGTCGACGACAAAGACGCTTTTTCAACGTCCACGGCATGACGCTATCGTGCATGCAAATATAAAAGCGTCTCCATACAACTGCATACATTTTGCTTTCCCATTGTACCGTGGACGGTAAAACCGTAGCGATAAAAACGTTCAACGGAAAATTATAAAAACGGCCAACGGGTTTTAAACTTCAGTAGCGGGGACAGAGTCGGGATGAGCGAGAGGGAGATAACATTATTACGTTACATAGCTGTGGCGTCACGAAGTCATCATGACATTGCACAGCGCTAGGAGAGACAGAGACGGAATTTATCCCCACTCTGTTCCCACTACTAAAGCTTAAAAGCGAATAACTCTTATATTTTTCATTGTATTTCGAATATTATTTCACAGCTTTGTTTATGATTGCTAATCTTATCTTTCAACTGGGTCTTAAGGAGTAGTCAACTCGTCTATTATGCGAATATTACCGTGTTCATTTAATATCGTCGACTATAATTAACTACGTGTAGGCAAATAGGCTGACGTCTATGACATAGTCGGCGACTGTGCCTCGCTGTTTCACCCATGACATAATTTGCGTTTTTTTTAAATAAAAAGTAGCATAAATTACTGTATAAAAGTCGTCTACCTACCAGTGAAAATCCTGTCAAAATTAGTGTAGCCGTTTCGAAGATTAGCCTGGACGAACATACAAAATGGCAAAAAATATGCGGGTTTGGGTACCTTTATTCCGAAATCACAGGCAGTCGCTTGAATTTTATTTCTTCGTGTAGATATATATATAGATTTGGCTATTTTTTTTAATGTTCGTAATACTCATAAGAGTGAGGGAAAGAAAATTTGGAAATTTGAGAAAAACCAGTGCTTTATGGATTTTTGTATGAACTCAAGACACGAATAAATAATAATGAGCCACAACAACGCATGGCCGGCTAGTAGCTATTACACAATATTATGTAGTGAGTATAGACCGTACATGACATCATTTGAGAGCAGTGGAAACGGATCGCCGCTGACATCATAGCTGCTCTGACCTTACGCACGCCGTCATAGTTGCAGGCGCGCCCCACAACCGCTGACGCGCGATAATAAACTCTAAGCCAAATCAGGAATTATAATACAATTATTCCCTCTTTCCAAGTGCTGTGTTAAGTAACTTAAATATAGCTTTAAAAATGCCCAGTGAGTATTTCAACTTTACGTTCCCATTAAACTAAATATTAACTTGTTATGTTATAGTGTAATAATAAGTACTAAATATAGATAATTGTGTCAGCTGTGAATCAGTGTTTACGATTTGACCATTTATGTAATGTACCTATAAAATGTGATGTTTATACATGTTTATATATTATCGCTACATATAAAAATTTCAGTTCGTCCGTTTTTCTGCTTGTTCGCTTAAAATACGAAAACGCTTTGAATTTTAATGCCATTTTCGCCAGGCATTCCAACATTTATTCCATGATACTTTTGTGTATAAAGTGGTATATCACGTAAAGACAATGGGATAATCGTATTTCTTTAAAAAGATAGACAAACAGTGATAGGAACGGGTTTCTGCAAATTATTGGCAAAACGATAGTCGTTCTGAGGTCATATCGGTATCAATGTAATCTATATTAAAATTGTAAATGCAAAAAAAAATATTTATTTATTGTAAAGCTACAGTTGTGACCAGTGGCGTAGCTAGTCCTAAACGGACTCTGTAGCAATGTGTCGGGGGGGGGGGGGGGGGGGGGGGGGAAGAGCTTTTTACCCCTTTAAAAGGAGCATAAAATTTTTGTTTAATATTAACAAAACACTCGCATTGAGTTATATATAAGACTGTAAGTAGGTATCTGCTCTTCGTCCTCTCTGACTACCCCGTTAGGGATACACCGTGAGGATATGTATGTATTTATAAGTATAAGATACCTACTACTAACTAATTACAAAGATAAGTACAATAAAACTCAAAAGCGATGACCCTAGTATCCAAGTTAGTCAAATACCTACTATTTGGAAATAGACGTACTTTTGCTTACACACGGTGCCCCTGTAACTTAGGGGCCGCGTACCATTGATACGGCGGATATGGCGGCAGGTACGCCCCTGGTTATGACAAAATAAAAAAAAAACGCGTAATAATTTAAATAAATAAGCCACAACTGTCTCATTCGAACAAAAAATACACGATGTGATAATATATCTACCTATATATTTTATGTTATAAGTATATTTATCTAATAATGTTTATATTTATCTAATAATATATCTAAATCTGCTATAATGGCCATATCTACAATGCGGTGCTGGTGCCAATTTTATTATGCGGCACTGAAGCCTCGATATGTCCAGAATAGAGTGAAAGTGAAATCAAAGCAGTGGAAATGCAATCTCTCAGAAATGCATGGGGCGGGGGCGTCACACTCGCGAACTAGGTAAGCAATGAAGAGATACACAATACGGTAGGGCTGAATGACAGTGTTATTGTAAAAAAGCAAAAAGGAGTGCTTAGGTGGCTTGGCCATAAAGCCATCTACCTAATAGTGCGCGAATGCTCAGACAGCAAATTGAAACTTGAATCAGGCGTCCGTGAAGTTTGCAAGGCGACACTTGAAGCAAGTTTGAATTAGGTTTCATAGTTACGACAAGACAAAGACACAATGTTGATGTAACAATCAGATTGTTTTGTGCTGGAGTTATTCAGGAATGACTAACAAATTCGGAAATACTATGGAAGTGTAATTCAGAACAATTACGGCCGAAAAACACGGTACCGCGAGTCTGATTGAAATACTCCGAATCACGAAAGGTAGCAAACTCAACAGTCAACTTTTAAAATGAACTCTATTTTAAATCCGCATGATCTTCATTCAACTGTAGCCTGGCGTTTAAATCGTTTCGTATTTCATTCCAAAGTCAACGGTGACTGGGTGCCAGGCACACGTGATAGCACGGAAAAGTGCTGGCAAGCGAGAATGTTTTTATGCATTACTACGCGTCGCAACGCAACTTATTGGTAATATTTATTTACCTTTATTGACGTGAAGTTAAACAGTTTTTTATTTTGATTCTTTCATATAAGAAACTATTTAAAAATGTTTGAAAAGGTAAAAAAAGCGTATTTACGAGTTCATCTGCATTTTATTTACAAGTTTAGTGATGTGTTATGAATTATGATTTTATGATACATTGGAGTGTAATTAATTTCTTTAGTCTGTGTCTTGTAGAATTTAATAAAGAATCTTTTTTTTTGTCAAACAGCACAGAAGAACTCGTAATTATAACTCTTTTAAAATACTTTCTATTAAAATAGTGTCGCGATCTACTTTTGCTTCTTGTTTGTTTTTAATAACTGTAGTTATGTCTATTCATTCTACAGTTTTTAAGAAATATCGATTTAGAATCACTGCGAAAATTTAGTCTTCGATTAGGTAACATGCGATCCATCTACAACAAACATAGGTTGCTTCATTTTTTAAATGTACAGAGTATATACCCTATTGGCATTAGTTGCTAACCAGTCATCTTCTTTTTATTCTAAGCGAAATGCTCTAATCCACTGTAATCGCCGAAGCTCATTTTTGGGAAAATTAAAGGAATAAATTTTTGAAATTCAATTCAGTAAAGAGAATTCCCATACTTAGCATAAAAATACAATAAAAATAACTTACGTACAGGCTGGCTATTAGTTGCATAATACAGATCACACTATTTTTATTTATTTCCTGTAAACGTAAAATTATTTTATGTAGATATAATAAGTTATCATATCATGACTTCTTTCTGTCTTCTACACCGCTTAAGCACACAGGAAGTTATTTTTAATTTACATTTCGCCAGTTTTCACGTCAACAAACCAATTTTATTTGCGATGGCTGACTGTCACTGAGCGCACGATAGACTAAGTAGCGCGTTGTTGTGGTTTTTTAGCCCCGCCCACTGTATTGGGCTTTGCGTTGTGTCCTATTTTTAAATGAATGCGAGTTCCATAGCATTTCCGAATTCGTTGGGTATGACACTCTATCTTCATATCAGAAGGCATTTGTGTAGTAATACACAAAAGTAGGTACCCAAACATAAAGAAAAATTTTATACCTACTAAAAGGTACAAGACTGCAGGAATATTGTCAAAACTTCGTTATCATATTAGACATATTAGCTTTTAATCATTAATTGTCAAAAACTTGCTTCGTCATATTTTGACAAGGCAATTTGCGATTAAAGGAAAGTCAAGAATGCCTTCTATGCTATTTGCGTGACGAACGATTGCCGAAGAAAATCTACACAGCGAAAATAAGTGGTAGCAGAAGCTAAAGAAGACTAAGGTCAACTTATGAAGATTAGCGAGAGTGTTGGCGCTGAAACAGTGAAAAGGATTAGTGTACCTTGGCGAAAGTGTGTGAGGAGAATGATGAGATTAGGGGATGAGAAAGAAGTGTATATAAATGCGATGCTTGGTACTCCATCCTCCCTGAGACTACTCCTTTAAGGATAAAATGTGAGGATATGTGTGTATCTTTTCGATTGTTATAATTATTAGCCGACTTACAGGTGCCTAGAAAACTCCCATCCGAATTTGGTGCATGTTGTGCAATACAATTTCCCAAAATCGTACACTCAGTTTTCTGTCTTCTCGGCAAGCAGCGGTCAATTCCTCGGATAAATTACGGCTAATAGATTTTATATTTTTGCCCGTTAATTTTGTAATGCCAACATCATGTGCCTATTAGTAGCATTTAGTGCTCTTCATAATTAGTTTTCTTACAAGATAATACTATTTTTTAGAAAAAATAGAAAACCTGGAGAACGGACGAGGCATCCAAGTGGTGACTCCCGGCGAGGAGCACACGTTCGTCCTGGACGAGGCGGCGCTGGGCGCGCTGCTGCTGCGGGACGACGTGCGCGAGCGGCCCGTCGTGGTGCTGTCCGTGGCCGGCGCCTTCCGCAAGGGCAAGTCCTTCCTGCTCGACTTCTTCCTGCGCTACATGCACCACAAGGTACCGTACCTCCTACTGCCCCCGTCGCGTCTGTCGCGTCTCCTTGTCGCTCCGCTCGACCTGTTCCTGCCTGCATGCACTACACTTGTGCACCACAAGGTACCTACTACTGCCCCTGTCGCGTCTCCCACCCCTTCTAGTCGCTCGACCTGCTCCTGCGCTACGTGCACCACAAGGTGCCACGAAAGGCGCCTTGTACGGACCGACTTCTTGTTGCTCGATTTCTTTCTATAGTACAACACTCTTACGGATGTAGTAGAATAGATTTTTAACAATCTCGAATCTTTGAATTTTTTAGTAGCATTGACTCTTAGCCAACGATTTTGTCCCAAAAATTCTTAAAACGCACGATTATGTACAAAAAGTTAGTATCGCATTATCTGTAGTATTATCTCATGTTTCAGTATAATTTGGGCGAAAGCCATAATGAATGGCTCGGCACTGATGATGAACCTCTCAAGGGATTTAGTTGGCGCGGCGGTTCAGAGCGAGACACTACCGGATTGTTACTGTGGTCACAACCTTTCAAAGCGACTTTAGAAAATGGTGAAAAGGTGAGAACTTTCTTTTTGAAGCTATTTTATTCCTGCAAACCGAAAAACTCAAGTTGAAAATAATTTAACTAAACATTACAAGTTTTTATAATCAAATTTACCATCTGTCCGGAAAATACTTATTATTATGTCAACGTTTTCCGAAGCTTTTTTTTACAGATCACGACATTGTCAAGCACAAAAAAAATCATTCTTAGATTAGGTACTTTTCAGTTTTTGATAAAATAATTGAAATTATGGTAGGTGTATCTCTGCTCTGCTAATCCGATCTAGGTCCGAATGATGATCAGCAGATCATATAAGTATCTAGTAAACATCATCCTCGTACTTGGAACCTAAATGGTCACGCACTGCACGTTTTCAAAGCAGTTTTGCCCCTCGAACGGTTCGAAGGAGGCCACATACAACACTAACAACATCACTTGCGCGTTGGCGATCTTGTAAGTACTTCTTTGCGCCCTTTTTGACTCGGTGCTTCATTTCGGAACACCTCGACAGGAAATTTATACTACAATTTAATGGTTCTAGCCGAACCGAGGTCGGAGTTGAATCGAAATGGAGCATGGAGTCAAAAAGGGCGTAGAGAAAGAAGTTCTTACAGGATCGCTGACGCGCGAGTGATGCCTCAGGTCTTGTATGTGTCCGAGGCTACGGTAACAGCTTACCGTCAAGCGAGCCGCCACCTCTGTGGTATAGAAAAAATCTATATCGAGAAGTAAAGAAAAGAATGTTCTATTCCGTAACAACGATTTATTTCATTCTTAGTCCATTGTTTTCAGGTAGTAATCTTCTTAATGGACACACAGGGTACATTCGACAGTGAATCAACAGTTAAAGACAATGCAACCGTATTCGCTCTATCCACGATGCTGTCTTCTGTCCAAATATATAATCTCTCGCAGAATATTGAAGAAGATGATTTGCAGCATTTACAGGTGAGAACACGAGCATCGTAGAGTATGACATCGATTTCGACATTAGTGAAACCGTTGGATCTGTTGATCCTTTGAGCAGTCATGGATCTTATAAAAGTTCAATTTTCCAATTAAGACACAGTACACTAAAAATAATATTATTTATCAATCATTATAATTCAACCACTTAATTCATTTTTCTAACAAAAGAGAGTACTTCTGCGACATGACCTTAGCAAGTTACAAATTTGTTTTCCAGTTGTTCACGGAGTACGGCCGACTGGCGCAGCAGACTAGCGGTGGAAAGCCATTTCAGAGGCTCCAGCTGCTAGTGCGTGATTGGAGTTTCCCATACGAACATCCCTATGGACCACTTGGCGGCCAACAGCTCTTAGAAAAACGACTTGAGGTGAATGAATTATTGAGAATTTTTTCATGCAAATACAAATGGCGATTATGCTAATATTTATAAATAATGGAGGAGTCAAAATAGGCGTCGGCCGCTTTTTGACAAAAAAGGGAGAAAGTGTTTGAAAATTTATTATAAATCCCTGTAATCTGATTTATAGCAAAAAGAAGTTATGTCGTATTGTTGTGTTCGCCGACTGAAATTAGCTATTGATTGTATTGTATTATACTGCTACTTTATAATTCAAAAATGGTACACCAAAAGGTTAGGTAGGTGAGAAGTGAGTATATCTTCCGCTTTATGGGTTTACGGCACCGGAACCCATCTCGGACTTTCATCATCCTGAAGACTAACGGACATTAAAGGTATTTAGCCTATCCTATTAGTATTAATTGTTGATCAGATTATATTGTTGATCAGCGCCGCGTATCGCAGTCGATGTCGGCGCAGTTCCCGGCAACGTTTGTTAGCCTGCCGAAATTATAAAAGGCCCAGCATGCGCAGTGGTCGTGCCCGGAGCTGTGCTGCACATTCCCTGGAATTATATATTCCTTTCTCACCTACCTAACCTTTTGGTGTACCACTTTTTAATTATAAAGTAACAAAATAATACAATACAATCAACTCCTAATTTCAGTCGGCGAACACAACAACATGACAGAACTTAAATTAGCTTCAAAACAAATAAGAATTAGGTGTAATTGAGATTTACAACTAATATCACAAAAACTTTGTTATCACAAAACGCCTATTTTAGGGTTCTCCATTACAACATTAAATTTTTGCATAAGTAAGAAGAAAATTATGTCGAACTGGTTCTTGACACATGGATATAAAAGTGATGAGAGTCTGATGTAGTTGTTATATTGGATCACCTTGATGCTGTTAATTTACAATTACTCATATTCAGACACATACACACATACATACAAGTAGAAAACTACACACAAAACCATAGTATGCTTGTAAAACAGTGCAAAGTACAGAGTGGCACGTATCACACCTAAACATATATCTTTATCATGCACTCTCATACGCAAGCACGCATTTATACATGCATACACAAATGCAATAATTCACTATATGTGCTCAAACGCACACGCAGTAGATCTATACATATATGTACTGTATAGCACGATCTGTAAGCACCGTTACAGTCTGCTCTCTACTACACGTCCGTTCCCTGCGGCGGTCCGCAACCAAAGAGACAGCTTGTAGGTAATTATTTCCCTTCTCTAGACGGTCACCGTTGTGGCGCTGTCACGTGTGCGTAGGAGAGGACGAAATACTTCTTTCCCTTTCGCACCCGTACACTACAATAATAAAAAAAAATTAAAGTGTCTGTCTGTGATTTCGAAATAAAGGCTTTTTTCGTGAGTTTATGCTTTCATTGGCAGGTAGAGGATTTTTTAGAGAGAGGTGTAGGCTACTATGTATTTATACCGGAAAAATACCAAAATTTAACGCGAGTGAAACCGCGAGGCACAACTAGTATATAATAAGACCAACACTTCCTAAAAGGAGAAATTGTAAAGTGCACCACAACACAGGATATATGAGATTGTCTTTCGGCGTCCTTTGGTTGAGGCTTTTAAATTACATAAATTCTTCAAGTACAATATTTGATTGAAGCATAAATTACATGTCAGTTAACGTTAAATAAATATTAATTACTAGTTTTTCTAAAACTCGACTTCCATTGCAAAAATCAACTATTATTTTTCGTTCAAAATTTCCCGTATTTGCCATTTTGGCGTCCCTTGCTATCTAGCGCCTAGTTTTATTCGCCTAAATAGGTGAATAAAAATAAATCTAAATCTGTCAACATACCTAACAACCTCAATATGTTCCTAAAAAAATATTCGTTAAGTTTTGTTGTACTGTCTGAACTCTGTACGTATTTCCAACGCTTCCAACGGTACAGTGCAAGCGCACCGGCACACTTATTACGTAACTTGCAGATAGCATGCGACAGCCAATATCGCGCGATATCTGCTGTCAAAACGAGAATTTGTGTAATGTAATTTGTATAGTAGCGCTAAATCTACCGCGAAAAGTGCATTTTACGGTCATAGAATAATAGATACGCAATCGTCATACATGATACTAATTTTTTATTACAATTAATCACCGGTCGCGTAGTGATCGCGTCGCTGGCGCTATCTGCAAATTTTTGGGTAATAACCCCGCGGGCCTCAGCGCGACTGGGTAGAGTAGGTGTCATTTTCAGAAACATTTAATGTATTTTTATTTTTGTATGAAAGAAAAAGCTTATGAATTTTTGAGTCGTAAAATAAAAGTAATTGGGAATAATGTTTAGTACAAAATACTAAGAGGTTATTCATATTTTTAAATTAACCTTGTATGTATGAAAATTTAGCTTCCGTATGTTTGTGTCCACAAAACTCAAAAACTAGCCGATGGATTGACTTGAAATTTGTTCACAACATAGCTTCTGAACAGGAGAGTGTTTATATATAAAAATTTAGCTTCCGTATGTTTGTACAAAACTCCAAAACTGACTGAGCCATAGCAAAGCGTGGCCGGGTTCAGTTAGTAACTTATAAAATTTGCTGTTATTAGGTGGAAAATGGAGTACATTGGATAGGTCTAGCCAACATTAAGAAAAAAAAACAGTTTTTTGTTTCTATTTGGAGAAACTACAGTCACCTAGAATAATAATAATGCGCCAGACGATACACACCAATCATCTGATCTCAAACTAGGGTATTCCCTGTGCTATGAGAACCAGACGACGACTACTGAGGGCGTCTCCCAATACACCCAGACCCGAGACAATCTAGAAAAGTTCATTTTCTAATTTGACCGCGAATCGAACCCGGAACCTTCCGCGCTTAGGTTAACGTCTAAACTATTGTGCCATCTAGGTCGTCTATATATATATATATACGTATATGTTGTATCCGTGTCAGGTGCACGAGGGCCAGCACCCCGAGCTGCAGGCCCTGCGGCGCCACATCGCGGCGTGCTTCCAGGAGCTGGCCTGCTACCTGATGCCTCACCCTGGACTCAAGGTCGCCACCAACCCTGACTTCAACGGCAGGCTTGCTGGTACGCTCATTACATTCATATCTAAATTGAAGTGTTATAGCTGATAGATTAAAGCCTAGTGATGAACACTGGTTTGTCTTCTTCATTGTTCTTACAGAGTAGTCCCAGATAGCAATTTAAATTCGAACTAGAGCAGCTAGACAAGTGGCAAACGCTTGCTGGCGCTATTGTGTAGTGCCATTTGGCTACGGTTTATACGGTGGTTTCCTTACGACTTTATTTTTCGTTTGATTGAATAGAATAACGGTTAATCTACAACGCGGTGTTAGTGCTAACTTTATTGTATGGTAGCGAAGCCTGGATATGCCTTACATCGAGTGAAAGTATAGTATAGTAAATGCAGTAGAAATGCGATCTCTTAGAAAAATATGTAGTGTCACCCTTGTGGACAGGATAGGCAATGAAGAGATACGCAGTACGAGGTTGACGCGACAGTGTTATTGTAAAAATGATGAAAGGAATGCTTGGATGGTTCAGGCACATGGAAAGAATGAGTGATGAAAGACTGACAAAGAAAATCTACAGAGCGAAAGTAGTAAAAGAAGCCAAGGAAGACCAAGGCTGACTTATGAAGATCAAATAGCCAGAGTGTTAGCTGACGAAAATGTGAAAAGCACTCGCATACCTAGGCGAAAATGTGTAAGGAAAATAATGAGATTTGAGGAAGCGAAAGAAGTATGTAAGGACCGCGACGCTTGGCGCTCCGTCCTCTCTGACTACCCGCTAGGGATACAGCGTGAAGATATGTATGTATGTAATATTATTATTACGTAATTATTAAGTAAATATATTAAGTATTATGTATGTATTATGTATATATGCTTACATAACTGTCTTCATTTATTTATATATTTTTTTTTATAAAGTATGTTTTTTTTTAAATTGTAATTTATTTTGTTGCTCATTTTTTCATAGAATCAAATTATTAACGCTTAGTTAAAATTTCGTTTTTTACCCTCTACAGTATTCGCACCGCTTTGTGGGGTTAGCTGGACAAAATCTCTTATAGAGATAAGCTCGCCTTTGTACGAAATTTCAAAATGTTGTTAATGTAACCTTTGCATTCAATAAAGTGTATATTACTTAAAAAATAATAACATTGCAGTAACATTATCAAAAACTTTGTCATATTTGGCTTAAAATAGTTTCAAACATAAACTTAGTATACACTGGCTTATATACGAACATAGAGCTCGTTGACGCGTGACGATTTTTAATTTGTCAATGTCACCTATGAAATTTGGTTACTGCGATATGTAATATCACAATCACATGCAGAACATGTAACCATTAATAAACAATACACTACTTCTTTGAAATAAAACAGGAATAACACAAAATTATAAAATAAATCTACAGCGTCGTCCAGCGTGACGACTTGTGACGACCTGTCGTTCAAAACGGGTTACCATAGCGTCTCGTTTGCTGTCCCTTTCCTACTCGTGCCACTATCATAAAAGATTACATTCTCCCTCACACTCTTTGTACGTCTATACACCATGGTTTATGTTTATGGTTTTTTTTAATATATATATGGTTTATGATTTTTTAAATCATTGTAATCAAAGCAATCAAGAAAAATCAAGCGTGCAAGAACCCTATATGCTATCTGTGTAGGCTTATGCTTGAATGAGAATTATTGTATTTGAATATTACAAAAGTGGGCAAAATAAAAAGAATCGTTCAGGAACTCTGAAATTAATATAAAAAATATATGGGCAAAAATGTAACTGCATAATTAGGAATTAATTAAGAGTTGTAAATTAGCCGCATTTACCCGTGGAGTCAAAGAAGCCAAGAGCTGAGAAGGCTGAAAAATTGCTACTAACATTGGCTAATCGTCAGTCCAACTGCAACTGCCTAAAAGTGCCATCCGATTCTGCAGTTAACATTTTAAAATCTGATGGGCTGTTGGACGGTCACGACAGCCGTCCGAATTTTTCGAATTTTTGGCCCTGAACATACAGTTATATCTGAAAGAGTCACATTCCTAGATAATTTCACATGAAGTTATAAAACACAATAAGTTACAAAGGATATCCAGTTTTTCTGATTTCTCGGCTGCAATTTTTTTAATTCCACAGTTAATTTGCAGCTAACTAAACAATCTATGCGTAAAAATTCAACTTTCAACAAAACGTTTCATTCTAATACATAATATATGGATACATATGAATAAAAATGTAAATGTTGGTTTGTTCAACGCACGCCACAGCATGCATCGCCGAGAACAGCTAGTCTATATATATATATATATCTTTAGGTACTCATATTATAAAGAGGTAAAGTTTGTTTGTTTGTATACAGGGTTAATTTAAAAATACTAATAACCTCTTAATATTTTGTACTACACATTATCTCCAATAACTTTTGTTTTACGACTTCCAAAAATTCGAAAGCTTTTTCTTTCATACAAAAATGAAAATACATTAAATGTTTCTGAAAATGGCACCTACTCTACCCATGGTCATAGAATAATAGATATGCAATCATCATACATGATACTAATTTTTTATTAATAATATTATTATTAATATTGTATAAATATTAGTAACCAGTCGCGCAGTGATCGCGTGGCAAACATTTAGGTAATAACCCCGCCGGTGCGCTTGCACTGCACCATTGAAAATACGTACAGAGTAATTACGTTTCAGACAGTACAACAAAACTTAACAAATATTTTTTGAGGAATGTATTGAGTTTTGAAAAAAGTCGTAGAACAAAAGTATGTTGACAGGAATTTTGCACTAAGAGGTTATTAGTATTTTTCAATTAACCCTGTATAATGGACAAACTCAATAACTACTCAATCGATTTCAAAAATTCTTTGACCTATAGAAAGCTACATTATCAGCGAGTAAAATGGGCTGTATTTATTTTTCAAAAAATGTCAACCCGTGCGATGTCGGGGCGGTTCGCTAGTGTGTTATATTTTAATTCATGTAAGTTCTCTTACTTAAAGTTAGGAATTTCGGACAGTGTACAAGTTGCATTTAATGAATTAATAACAATATACAAAAAAAACAAAAGTGAGATCAAAATCTGATTGTTAATTTTTTTTTGTTATTACAGATATTGACAGACCGATTTGATATTATATAGAGTTTTGTTGTTGCCGTATTGTCTACGGCACTTAAAAACACTGTTTATCAAGGTAATCGTTTTCTACTTTCAGATATTAGTCCAGAATTCAAAGAATCGCTCAAACAATTTGTGCCAATGTTGTTAGCGCCATCAAACCTCGTGCCCAAAGAGATCGAAGGTCAGAAGGTCAAGGCTAAGGATCTTCTATTGTATTTTAAGGCGTATATGAACATATTTAACGGGACTGAGTTGCCTGAACCGAAGACTATACTGGAGGTAAGTTTTTAACAAAATAACGTTTGTAAAATACTGATGCTTTGTTGTTTGATTCGATCATTTAAAAAACGCTTTACTAAATAATTACATTTGTTCTAATATTACAAAGAGAAAAATTGGATTGTTTGTCATTTTTTTGTGATGGATAAACTCAAAAAATACTCAACCGATTTCAAAAATTCTTTTACATATATAAACTTACATTATCAGCGAGTAACATGAGCGGTATTTTATTTTGAAAAAATTATCTACCCAGGCGAAGCCGGTCGCTAGTATATATTTCACAGGATTTCTCATAATATTATTTTCTTTTACTGTTAAACATTTCATACAAAGGTGTGGGTTACTGTAGTTATTAATATATCAACTACCTTCCCAGGCCACGGCAGAAGCGAACAACCTGTCGGCAGTAGCAGAGGCTCGCGAAGTGTACGATACCCTGATGGAGGAAGTCTGTGGAGGAGCTAAACCGTACCTGCAACCGAGGATGTTGGAGGAGGAGCACAAACGTGCCAAGGACAAGGCACTGCACGCTTTCCACAGCAAGAGGAAGATGGGTGGGGATGAACTGGCCAATACATATGGGGCGCAGTTGATTAGAGTAAGAAGGCAATATTAATAATAATGCAAATGTTATCTCTTTTTACACGCTTTATATTAGCTTCACCTGTATGTATGTATGTAACGGAATCTTTCAGCGTAATTTTTACCAATTTCCAGAAGTCTGAAAGGCTTGAAAATTTGCACAGGGGTCAAGGACTGATGACAATACAACTATTTTATAACTTTGTTCTAATGTCCTGACTAGAATCATCAGGATAAAAAGAAATTTAAAAAATTAATGGTACGATTATGGTATGATAGATGTCGCTACGGAACGTTTCTACATGCATTTTGAAATTATTACATTATTAAATCAAACGTATTACAATGGACCACACTAAGTTTTTTTGAAATAATTTGAATTTTGCGGAAAAATTATAGATTAAAAAAACTAAAAAAACACGCTTTAATGGCAAACCGAACTAAAAAGTAGAAAATAATAATTCAATTATAGTAAAAAACAAGTGTGGGGTGCTTGATAATATAGTAAATTGCACCCCACGCTTTTTTTACTATAATTGAAATTATTTTATTAATAATTTAATTTTTATTTTAATCTTATTCCAAATTAATTAGTCGTAATTGATTGTTGCAATTTTCTATTGCTGTAACACAAGCTCTTGATACTTAAAAATTATTTTCTACTTTTTAGTTCGGTTTGCCATTAAAGCGGTTTTTTTTAGTTTTTTTTAACTATAATTTTTTATTTTCTAATTTTTAGTTCGATTTGCCATTAAAACGTGTTTTTTTAGTTTTTTTAAACTATAATTTTTATGTAACTAAGGCGAAATAATGAGGATTATGATTTTAGCTGCATAATAACATGATATTATATTTCTATGTGTGTATATTTGTATTAAAGGGTACAGATAATTAACAGACAGATAATTACTAAAGATAATTGATGTATGTTTGTCACGAATATTGAAGCAAATATGGTTTAACTACCTGTACCCGCGACTTCGTCCGCGTGGAATAATTTTCCGTGAGCTCTCCGGGTTACCGATGTTACCCGAGGTACTTATATTGTTGATATCAAACAAAAAAGTTATTTTCTATTATGGAACATCCGCTATATTGGATTTATGATGACGTCACGTATACAGAAACCTTCCCCTGCGTATTCCATTTCATTTGAAACCAATATTGTTGGTGTTGAACGAAAAAGTTATTTCCTATTATGGAACATCCGCCATATTGGATTTATGATGATGTCACATACATAAAATACCACATATCGTTTTTGAAAAAGAAAATAGTCTATATTTGTTTTCAGGTACACACTGTGCCAGGTTTTCGGGTACATTTCTGTACCAAATTTTATCACAATCGGTTCGGCGCTTTAGCATTTCCCCTATAAAGTTTCATCCCCCTTTCCAATTCTTTAGGGGTAGATTGTTGAAAAAAAAAAGTATGTTTCTTAATAGAAAAGGTTTATCTACGTATTAAATTTCGTCTTAATCGATTCAGCGGTTTAGCATTTCCTCTATAAAGTTTGATCCCCTTTTTCACCCCTTTAGGGGTATATATTTGATAAAAAAGAAAACTATGTTTTTGAATAGAATTTTTAGGGATTGTTAAATGCAATGTGCCGTCGGCAAGATCACTTTTTAGAAAGTGACGAATAGTCACAGCGAAAGGCTTAAAAAGGCTACACAATATTACGTATTTACTTAAACCTGCACTGCATTTCTATTTGACAGTGTTATTATTTGTATTGTGGCACTATTAGAAGATTAACGCGTTGCCACTAAATCGTTTAAAACTAAGATTTTAGATCCTTTAATTGTTTTTTATCAAAGTTAAGATTTTTAGTCATGACATATTTCTCTGATTACCCCGTTAGGGATACGGCGTGTTAATATGTATGTATATATTAAATAATGACTAGCAGACGATTTCCCATTGAAAAATAAAAAAAATATCAGCACTTTATTGCGACTTCACTCTGTATTCCTAAATTACGTCATTGCCTGATGTCCAACATTTTTTCCTTGTCTCGCCTAATCTAAATATTATGTCTTATCCTTGTCACATCCACGTAACAAACCAAAATGATGTAAACAGCGATGGAAATATATTACGTGAATTATACTTTAAGCACGAAATGTACGTTTTTTTTTGACACACTTCGTTTCAATGCCTTACAAGGATCTAAACGACCTTTTACAACTTTATACCTTTAGGATCTACTTTAAATCAAAAGAATATTACCCATAATACTGTAAGATGTTCAAAATGTATATGTCAATTCGGACAGTAATTATATTTAGATTTTAAAGAAAATTGTGAATTATTATTTGTGATCAAAGAGCCAAAAATAAAAAAATATTAATAACAATGCTGCTTCCTCCCTTTTTCTATTCTTACATTGCGTCTGAATATGTCATTGCCTGACATGCAACATCTTATTCCTTGTCTAACGTTATAATTTCTATGTGTTATCCTTGTCACTATCATCTAACAAATTATAATGACGTAAATAGCGAAACAAATAAATTACGTGAATTACACTTTAAGCATGAAGCGTAAGATTGAATTTTAAATATATTTTTGTTAACAAACGTCGTTTCAATGCCACGGGAGAATCTTTTACAAGCTTTTACAACCTTTATATATATTGACAGTAAAGTTTACTTTAAATTAACACAATATTGAGATAATACTATACGATATTAGAAATGTATATGTCAATTCAGACAATAATTTGTTCCAATTTTATAAAGGATTGTGAATCTAGTTATATATTTGTGATCGAAGGCCTATGTATATTACATTGTTATAATCATTAATAAACCATAATATGATCTTGCAATTGTTCTGAAATTTGCATTCCGTTCCACCAAACCAAATAAAAAAGTAGGAAATATGGTTCAAAATTGTTAGTCAAATTTTTTAGATTGATTGATCATTTTAGATTTATCCAAATTATGCATTTTTAAATTGTAAAAGATCGGTTAGTTCGATCTTATGTCGTCTTCATTAGACGTAATCAAAAAGTATGGAGTATTTTATCAAAGTACCTGTCTGCCTACATACCTAGTACATACATATATACCTATAGTATAGCTTAGATAATAATAATATACTCAGACATTTCACACAGCGCCATCTAGTTCCAAAGTACGTCGCTTGTGTTACGGGTACTAGACAACTGATATAATACTTACATACTTTTCTTTTGTAAATAAATATATATTACACATAAACACCCAGACTCGGGGCGGGAATCGAACCCGCAACCTCCGTTTACTCTCCGACGCGCTTAGCCGTTGCGTCACGGAGGTCGTGGATATATGAAAAAAAAAATATCGAGTACAAAAATACTCGATATTGTAATGAAAGTATCGATACTACTCAAGTATCGATCATTTTGCGGATCATTAGCAAATACTCGATTAATGATTGTATTGAATCCGCATCAGTGATACGTATCGGTAATCGGTTACCCAGGAGTTGGAGGAGCAGTTCGACCAGCTGCGGTCCCACAACGAGGGCAAGAACATATTCCGCGTGGCGGGCACGCCCGCCGTGTTCGGCACGCTGGCGCTGCTGGGCTGGGCCGCGGCCGCGCTGGGCGGCGCGCTGGCGCTGCAGACGGCCGTGGCGCTGGGCCAGGCCGTGGCCGTGGCCGCGCTGCTCTGCCTCCTCGTGTGGCTCTACTCCAGGTAACGTCCGCACCGACACGGTGACACGGTGACACGGTGACACGGTGATTGTGCACTAGCGTCTAACTGCCACTGTTCAATACTGTATTAGTATTGCCACTATGTGGAAATACACCAGGCTTGTGCTTCGTGATCACTGCACACTACACTAACACTACGTTAGTAACTAATACATCTGTGCTAACACTAACATTGACACCGACGGTAATAGTATAATAGTACCTAACTGCCACTGTTCAATATTGTTTTAGTATTGCCATTATATGGAAATACACCCGATCTGTACTTCGTGACCACTACACTGCACTAACACTAACATCGACACCGACGGTGATAGTGCAATAGTGCCTAACTGCCACTGTTCAATATATCTTATAGATAGTTTAGATAGATGGTTTATTCAACATCACAAAACAGTAACAACTAATAACAAGCAACAATAAACAGTGACCAATGACAACAAGCAAGTTTTATCATTCGGTATTTCCTAGAACTATATACTGTATTAGTATTGCTTTATTAGTAGGTATATATTACGTGAAAATACACTAATTTCGTACTTCATGAACACTGCACTCTACAGTAACACTAACATTGACACCGACAGTGATAGTGCAATAGAGCCTAACTGCCACTGTTAAATACTGTGTTAGTATTGCCACTATGTGGAAATGCACCAGGTTTGTGCTTCGTCACCACTGCACTTTACACTAACACTAACATTAACACCGACGGTGATATTGCAATAGTACCTAACTGCCAATGTTAAATACTATATTAATATTGACGCTGTGTGGATGGATATACACCAGTTGCGTGACCACCGCAGTCTATACTAACACCGACGGTAATAGCGTACATTTTAAATTTTACAATGAAGTTGAAAAAACTGATATCATACATGTATATGTCACCGTATGATTGTGAACTTAGTTTATAACCTATCTTGCGAAATTGTAAACTGTATCCTACTGCTTACAATATAACGTATTAATTTTCGATAGTTAATAATCTATCCATATCAAACCGTCAAATTGTGAACGAACCTGCACTTTTGTGGACTTAATCTGGACTTTTTGGCGGGAACGGGGGAAGTGAGGTTGTTCATTTCATTTGGATTTTCTATTTTTTAACTTTTTGGGAGTTTTAAAGTACAAAAATAATAGTATATTGTATTTTAAAGTTCTGTATAAATGAAAAGAATGGAGTAGGTTTAAATAAACATGTGTAGCTGAAGTTCTTGCGCTCTTCCAAGAAGTCCTGTTAAACCTCCGTAAAGTCTACTATCACTTTACTGGAGGAGTTTTACGAATTATGATAACGATTCCACTTATTAATACAATACGTGAAATTGGCAAATGCGCTAATCTGTGCGCCATGCCATGAAGAAAGAAAAAAAAAACCTGCACTTACCGACACTCGACAGGATTCACAATCTGTCTGATTTTGTCACCCGTATGTCACCCGTAAAGTAGTACCGTGCCAAGACCGTTCCTGATGGGTCAGTCTTGGCGGTAGCTCGTTATAACTTAGGTTATGTTCGGCGACTAACAGTTATTTATTACTGAAACTTCACTTATTTGGTTAATCGTAGGTTTAATTTTATTGCGAAAACTATTAAAACCTAAAAACATCTGTTTATGTTCGAATGACAGTCAAAGATGGCGGCGCGGGGCACACGACGTTCATCCAATCAGCGCGCGTTATAAACTATCGAAAATTAATATGTAATATTGTATAAGCAGTATAGTATAGTTCACAGTTTATCGACAATTTACAATCTCGCGAGATATATTGTAAAGTAACGCTATTCTCAATCATACGGTGACATACATACACATCTTCATACTGTATGTACCTACAAAGGAATAGACAAAAAAGATGGAGCTCCAAATGTGACGATTCTTACATATCTTTTTCACCTTCTTCAATCTCATCATTCCCTTGTCACATTTACGCCGAGGTCTGTGGCCGAGGTACGCTAGTGCTTTTCAAATTTCAGCCAGCTAACACTGACAATTCGATCTTCATAAGTCAGTCTTTGTATTTCGTGCCTTCTGTTACGACTCACTTTGGATCTGTAGATTTTCTTCATCAATTGTTTATCGCATATTCTTTTCATGTGCTCAAACAGTGATTGGGACCAAAGCATCTAAGCATTCCTTTCTGTATTTTTACGATAACAATGCCATATCCGGCCACAGTGAGTAGGTATATTTTCATTTTTTTGTTTTTAACGTAAGGGTAACACCGCATATATTTGTGAGAGATCGCATTTCCACCGTATTCACTTTACTTACACTTGATTTACTCGCTTTGGAGACAGTGTAGTTCCCGGATTGATACTATACCAAAGGAACGTATAAACTGCGAGACAGTCCGGGAGAAAAATTTAAAAAATCAATTTCTTTCCTAGGGGATAGATTTGTATTTCTAAAATATGTCGTAAAGAAATGTTTTTAAATAATTATGAATTTAACTTTTTATTTCAGATTAACAGGCAACATGCGGGATGTTGGAGTACAACTGGATGAATTCGCAGACACCATACGTGACTATGTAAGTGAAAATTACTCGTTTTGTTCTAGAATAGCGGTTTTCTACTGCTATTGGTGATCCTTCCATTTTATGACTTCCGTTAGCATTACTCATCCAACTTACAATATTTATCTTACAATATTTATTCACGGGTCTATGTCGCGTTTATACTTTAAGGCTAATTACCTATTTTATCCCGACGTTTCGACGGCACCGATCGTGGATTGCGCTGATCGTGGTCACGGGCAGATTGATGAGGATGACTGTCGTCTTCGTAGCGTGCGATTTCTTGCAACTACCCACACTCATTTAATGCATTTTTTGATTTTTATTATTGTCACTATCGGTACTTCAGTACATCATCCAAAATGAAAAAATCGGTCCAGTCCGACTCATGCGAAAAGAAATTTGTACCACGTTTGTGAAATATAGCTGTTACCCACTACTTCGTCCGAGAGGAAAATCGGGATAATATATAACCTACGTCTGCCCTGAAGGTCTATTCTACATATTGGTGAAAGAGTTCTTGAAATCGGATGAGTACTTTAGAAGATTACCTCTTACATCTAAACTTACAAACTACCTCTTTATAATATTAGTTTAGAAAAGTTTTTCAAAATTAATTTCCTTAAATCTGTTACTTGAAATCCGTTATAATTTTCTTGTGAATTTTATTCTCCGATGTTTTAGAATCTTAGGTCCAGTTATTTCAGAGAAGGGGAAAGGAAACAATTTTCTTCCTCTTTAATTCTACTAGTTTTTATTTTATTTTGTTCATATGTATATATATTGACGACCTCCGTGGCGCAACGGCTAATCGCGTCGGAAAGTAAATGGGGGTTGCGGATTCGATTCCCGCCCCGAGTCTGGGTGTTTATGTATAATATGTATTTATTTACAAAAGAAAAGTATATAAGTAGTATATCAGTTGTCTAGTACCCATAACACAAGAGCTGTGCTGCTTACTTTGGGACTAGATGGCGCTGTGTGAAATGTCTGAGTATATATTATTATATACAATATTATTTGTTTATCAGGTAATTCACCAAGCATGGGATTCAGTCACTTACCGCGCCACGACAACGGCGGTTGGTCAAAATGTTGAAAACAAAAAACGGTCTTAACATACTAATATAACAGTGCTAGTTATAGTAAATTAGTCCGCTAGCTTCTAGTTCTGAGACTTCTTGAGAATATTCTTAAAGGTCATTTCGTCGTACACTTATTTCCAATTCCTTTAGTTTCAGAGATAAATAGTAGTGCAAAATACTATATGATTTAACAAGATGCACCACTGTGCCACATTTTATATTTATATGTGTATCATATAGTTCCTAAGAAAATCGACAATTACAGACGAACCACGATCTATTATGTATTATACTAGCGATTCCTTCCGGCTTCGCTCGGGTCGAATACATAATATATACCATATATATCCATCTGGAATAATGTATCTTTGAAATAGTAAAAGAATTGTTTAAGTAGGCGCAGTGGTTCCGGTGATAACCCTTCACATATAAACAAACTTACAAAATCCTCTCTCTCTATAATATTAGTATAGATAAGATATCTTCTTTCTATATAGTATGGCGCGCAGATTAGCGCATTTGCCAATGTTACGTATTAATAAGTAGAATCGACATGAAGCACGTTCGAAGAAAATCGTTTTTTCTTCTTATCGTAAAACTCCTCCAGTAAAGTGATAGTAGGCTTTACTGAAGTTATAAAGGACTTCTTGGAAGAGCGCGAGAACTTCAGATACACATGTTTATTGAGACCTACTTCATTCTTTTTACTTATACAGAACGTTAAAACAATATACTATCACTTTTGTACTTCAAAACTCCCAAAAATGTAAAAAATAGAAATCTAAATAAAATGACAACCTCACTTCTCCCGTTTCCGCCAAAAAGTCATAAGATCTTTTTTCTTTCTTTCTTTATGGCATGGGGCAAAGATTAGCGCATTTGCCAATGTCACGTAGTAGTTCTGTACGATCTACTCGGTGATCTACATCTACGAACTGATGAGATTTATGTTATACACCGGATACAATATCACAATGTCATCACACTTTGTTTTTGCAATTATATAAGTTATTTTTCGGGGAATGTAATGTAGCGGAAGTGAGGAAATCCGCGAAATGACCTTTACTCGACAGCTTTCAGGCGCCATATATTTAAATTTTAATTAGGATTTAAAATATGGGGAAGAAAATATTTTTGAAATCCATTACTATTATATTGTATGTAACCATTTATAAGTATCTAATTTTATAATGTGTGAGGAGAATGATGAGATTTGAGGAAGCGAAAGAGGTGTGTAAGGACCGCGACTCCTGGCGCTCCGTCCTCTCTGACTACCCCGTTGGGGATACAGCGTGAAGTTATGTTATGTTATGTTAATTTTAAATTACCTTTTTACCTTCCACGGTACAATGGGGAAGCTAAATGTATGCAGTTGTATGGAGACGCTTTTATATTTCCGTGCACGATAACGTCATTCCGTGGACGTTGAAAAAGCGTCTTTATCACCGACATTATAGGGAAGCATTTTCTTTACCTATTGTATTTTGGACGGTCAAAACAGGGCGATAAAAACGTTCAACGGAAAATTATAGAAGCGTCCATTAATTTCATTCCAGGTCACGATTAAATGTGTACGAAATACCATATCACTTTATTGACGAATTTATTATTGTCGGTTCATCACGTTGATTTAGATTTAGACTGGATATGATTTGGGCACATTCTAACCACTTCCCACCTCTAGAATGAAGTGACTTAGTTCAAAATTTCAGAATTTTGAGTTGTAATAACAAACTTAACTTACCTACTATCTAGATGTAGTATAAATTCACCTATCTGTCCCCTCCGTTAGCTACATGTGAGAATATTTAAACATGCGATTATGAAAAATCAATTTTATTATTTTAGTTGTATTATTGTTATAACTGACCAAAACAAAATCTTACAATTTCAAGTTAGGTCAGTTTCATTCTAAAGGTGCGACTTACATACATACATATCTTCACGCTATATCCCTAACGGGGTAGACAGTGAGGACGGAGCGCCAGGCGTCGCGGTTCTTACATACTTCTTTCGCTTCCTTAAATCTCATCATTCTCCTCACACATTTTCGCCTAAGTATGCGAGAGTTTTTGACATTTCCATCTGCTAACACTCTGGCTATTTGATCTTCATAACTCAGCCTTGGTTTTCCTTGGCTTCTTTTACCACTCACTTTCGCTCTGTATATCTTCGTCAGTCTTTCATTACTCATTCTTTCTATGTGCCCGAACCATCTAAGCATTCCTTTCTTTATATTTACAATAACACTGTCGTGCAACCCTGTCATACTGCGTATCTCTTCATTGCTTATTATATAAGAATACAGATGGTTTTGAAATTTCAGTTTCGCTCACTTTCGCTCTGTTCAGTTATTCGTCTTTACTCATTCTTTGTACATGCTCGATAAAAATAACTTTTTAAAAATGTATTAGATCGAGAATCTCTCTTGTTTTTCTAAGCGAATGTTGAATATTTTCTTCCCAATTTTACAATATCTGAATACACGTTTTAATGTCTATACATGAGCTAGTGGCGGCGTCTCAAGGATTTACATAAACCCTATGGAGTACCTGGTTTTACATTATACAATGACAATGCATTTTATTCAACTGTAATAGATCTTATGATAATAATGTTTAAGTATATAATAATGTGATAAGGACGCGAGTCTCAAATTGAAATATTAAAAAATAATAAATAGTTTAAAACTTAATATTTTAATTGTTAAATGTATATTTTAACTACAAATATATGTTTTTTTACTCATTTTTAGTTTTATTTTCGACATTTCATCGAAGGCTGGAACAGTTACTCCGGTAATCATTCTGCCAAACTTTGGCGTGCAAACGTTTAACAAAAATATTTTTATAATTATATTAAAATTATCTGAATATCTTGTCACACAATTTTACATAAAGAATATAGAGATATTTTAGAACTCTATACATAAAGTTCTGCTGATCGATCTATTGTTTCGGTATACAACAGTTTTCACTGTCGTGGCGTTTAAATGACTATGCATTTGTGCACAGAATACTAATATACAAGTCATTCGTGGCTTCATTTACGCAGTCGAAATTCCCGAAATCAGTGTCAACCATTATTAAAATCAATTGATGCGCTGTGTTCTAGACAAATGACGGCCGATTGAGTAGTTTGATGTATAAATCTAATATTTACAGATGGGCCAACCTTTTTTAGTTAGTAACTTCATTTATGCAAATATACAGTATGAAATATGTGGTAAGTACTTTTAATTTCGAGTTAGCAATTGAATTTCCCAATAGAACACTTATAGTCCTGCTACTAGCTTACAAAATATTATATTTATATAGTATTATTATTTTATTTATTAATTTAACATGTAAATCACAGGTATTTATGGTGGTATAAATTATAATACATATTTCCGTTCACTGTGTTCCACACCTAAGGGCATACATAGGTCATCATTATATTTAAAATTATATTATGAAGAAAAGAAAAGTGTTACATCAAATCATAACATTAATTGTCATTGTTTATAAATTACCGTCGTTTGGAAACTCATTAAGTGTATAATATGGCTTATCTATTAATATTTTTTTCACATTATTTTTAAAAGAATATATATTATTATTGTTTCTTATTACCTTTGGTATTTTATTGTATATTTTTTGAACCTGACAAAATATATTATCATGCTTCAATTTTTTCTTCGAAATCACCAAGTACAAGTCTCGTTCACGTCTACCCTCTATATGTCTTGGAAACATGTCGATATTTGATTTTACAAATACAAGTGATTCATATATGTACAGGGAAGGCAGTTAATATTTTTAAACTTTTAAAATAAGGTTTACATGAATCAGTCCGTTTTAAGTTACAAATTGCTCTAACGCAGCGTTTCTGCGCCTTAAATACCTTTAGTAGTTGTGAAGAAGAACCCCAGAATAGTATTCCATATCTGAGTATGGATGCAACACAGCCATGTTAGCCAATATGCCCAATATATAGCAGCCAATATACTATAAATATAATTATATTATTATTATTATATTTATAGTATATTATATTTTAATCTTAGGTATATGAAACGCGTGGGAAATTAACGCGATCACCTACTATTTTTATTAATTATATAATAAATAATTAGATAATTTCCCGTGTGTTAGATATATTTTATAATGTAATGCGAGTGTGTTCATTTTTTGACTTCTTTAAAACTACTGAAAAATTACTAAATGGATGTCAATGTAGGTTACTCTGTTTGATAGATTGCAAAGTTTCAAAGTTAGGAAGTTTTGAAGGATGTTTGAAGCCGTCTCGGATAAAAACACACAACGGACGAAGTCATAATAATTTACCACCGCTCTAACCGTTGTGTGTTAAACGAATTTTCATGCCTTTTTCTATCTCATTGAGCGTAACCGCGAGTGAACCAGTTAGCTATAGTAAGTATGGCAACAACGCACTGTTAGTGTAATTGAACTTGTGAGTCTGTCATGAAATTATTATTTCCAAAATATGTACTCGTAAATCTTAAGTGATGTTGGTAGCAGTATTCACAAAAGCAAAAGTATGTTATGTTCAACTGTGTATCGTTGTACTGTGACCCTCCCTAGTCTTGCACATTAGTAAAAATCTAGAGTCGGTCAAAAAAAAAGGAAAGTTTAAGGATACGCTTTTAGGGCAAATGCTCGATCCAAGAGCCCAGCAGTCTCTCAAACAGAGGTAAAGCTGCATTTATACGCGGCTTCATGTCGCCTTACCGCGCGAATATTAATCAATTAACAATGTAAACTGGTGGTTTGATCACAAATAAAGAACTAGATTCACAATCTCATATAAAATCTAAACAAATTATTGTCTGAATTGATGTATATATTTTTAATATCGTATAGTATTATCGGCAATATTGTATTAATCTAAAGTAGACCGTACTATCAAACCATAATGTTAAAAACGCTCGTAAACGATTCTTACATGACATTGAAACGAAGTTTGTTAATAAAATATTTAAAATGCAATCTTACGTCTCGTGCATAAAGTATAATTCAAATAATCTATTTGCATTTCTATGTAAATTTGTATGTGAAGTTACAAGGATAAGACAAATATTGTCAGGCAATATTTATAAATGATTACGAATTTAATGAAAAAGAGCTATTTAACGTTATTACTATAATGAAATAATGAACACGTAAATAATATTATTTATTTATTAACCGAAAATAAGAACTCGCGTCTTTTTGCAGCGTTCTAGATGTGTTGTATTTGCAATTTTTTAAGGAGCAGTTGATATGTTCGCTGTTAGCGTTTTAGAATACTATTAAAACAGAAGTTCGGTTAAAACACATTTGGTTCGGACATTTTTGGAGCGTTGATTGTGTATAGTTTTTTATTTGTGATCGCAGCAATCTTATAATTTATATACTTGTAATACTAGAGTGAATGTGTGCTCAAAAGATTCTGGGTAAGCATGATTTATATTATGACTCGTTATTGCTTTCCACCTGGCACAATGACGACCTCCGTGGCGCAACGGCTTAGCGCGTCGGAAAGTAAACGGGGGTTGCGGGTTTGATTCCCGCCCCGAGTCTGGATGTTTATGTATAATATGTATTTATTTACAAAAGAAAAGTATATAAGTAGTATATCAGTTGTCTAGTACCCATAACACAAGCGCTGTGCTGCTTACTTTGGGACTAGATGGCGCTGTATGAAATGTCTGAGGATATTATTATTATTATTACAACAGTGGCCAAGTTACCTATAAGTAAATAAAATGCAAAAAATATGGATAATTTAAAGAAAACTCGAAATAAAAAATAAGACCTTTATTACATAGCATTATAATTAATCAGTTATGTATATCCTAAACCAAACCAATTTACAAATGTTCACAAGACGTATTTTTGTGTGCGACTGCCCTCTGGTCGAGTGTCACCATTACCGTGAATTTCGCGGATATCCGCATTATTACCGTCTAATTAACGATTTAGACAATTTCGCGGACATGCGCGTTATTGCCAACCGAGAAAAACAACTTATAACTCGGGTAATTTAATTAAAATAATTAACGATTTAGACAATTTCGCGGACATGCGCGTTATTGCCAACTGAGAAAAACAACTTATAACTCGGGTAATTTAATTAAAAACATCGTAAGTGACAAAATTATTAGGTTTTTGAAGCTTCGGTTATTTCGAAATTGTTCAAAAATATCATCTGCAAAAGTTATAAAATGTCGCTTAGGATGTTTCATGATAAAGATAAAGGCGTTTTTTCACGAGCCACCGCACAACACGATTTATGGTGACTACGCGAAACGCGACATGATGTGACGTCCTCTGTTCAATAACGGTTTTTTTATTACTCCGTGGAGTAACTACGACCGCGTTCACCGAGTGACGAATTAGGCTTGCCTTGTATTGTCATGCGGTCCCTCGTGAGTAAATTCATACAGGTGTCGTAGCTATGTCGTCACTGTAAAAAACCGTAATAACAGCGCTAGCAACGACGTAACCAAACAATCGTTCCTAAATCGTGTCTCGGGCTGTGCGGTGCCGTTACGTGAGTAAACCGGTCATACGAAGGTATTGCGTTCGGAGTCTTCACTGCATTTTGGCATGTCGTGCGGTGGCTCGTGGAAAAACAGCCACGATATTGTTTTGGGTATAAATTCAACATCAAACGTATTAGACCAAAATAAACTTGTTAAAAAAGGTTTTATGAAAGTTAAGGCAACAGGCAAATGGTTCTCATAGTATTGCAGTCGGCCGTATATGCTTCAACCGTTTAGTATAACACGAACTATGTCGCTTCAGATTTACCACTGATAGATATCGCTTTTCTGACGTCACGAATTGTTAGACTGAAGAAAATATATGGCATATGTCTATAATAGAGAGGGATGGGTATACACCCATTTTGTCTTTATTGGTATACTCAATGTTTTAAGACTGTTGTTTCATTTGGCAAACCTATGAACAAAACAAATTTTCGTTCGTTAGTTCGTTACTTTTAAAGTTTTAAATGTTTTTGGGCTTTTTACAATTGTTTGTAAATTATGTGAGACTCTTTTGGTCATGATGGTAGAATGCAGTACTTCGGGCTGCAAAGACCGGTTTGACAAACAAAGGTTGTCAAAGCGAGAAAGACTATAGCGGCCATATCCATGCAATATCTATTAGTACTAGACTTGTGGCTTGTTTACCACCTTTTGATATTAAAAAGAACATGACTGATATAAATATAATCATATGTACACATTTTTCGAAATATATGTCCATACAATTTCAAATTTATTAAAAACTTCTAACATCTAACAATATTTGGATATATTTTCCTACTTTATTTGTTGTCCAGGAGACAGCACTTTGTTGTCCAAGAGACAATTTTACTGTGTCCAATCTGAAGAGCTACATTGAGAATTGGCAAGAAATTCAGTGAAGAATATTTTTCTACAAAGTTAGCAATGTGTAACTGAGCTACATATACAAATATTAAAGCATGAACACCAGGTTATTACTTAAAAATTTGCAGACAGCGACGACAGTCACGCGACCATTGCGCGACCAATGACTAATTGTAATATAAAATTGCTATCACGTATGACGATTGCATGTCTATTGCGCCACTATACAAATTACATTATACAAATTCCCGTTTTGACAGCAAATATTACGCGATATTTGGCTGTCGCATACTGACTGGAAGTTAAGCAATAAGCGTGAAGGTTTTTCAAGCTGGGGGTTCCGACTCCCAAGGGGGTCAGTTTACAAGGGTCGTTAACAGTGAAAAAATGAAGGACGTTCATGAAAAATCTTGTTAACGCTTCTGGTCACGTTGTTAGTAATACAATTTCGGTAAACATAAAAAAAAAATTTTTTTACTTTTTAATGACTTGTGAGAGAGTCGTGATATTAATAATTTTAAAACTACTTAATATAACATTATGTCGAATTCAGAATATAAACAAAGAGATGTGTAAAATGCATAATAGTTTTTCCTATAAAATTCGTTATATTATATATAGATACCTTATCTTCATACCTTTTCAAGAAAAGTAAGGTAAAATCCATTTCCATTCAATTTGCCAAAGACGAATAAGGTTTAATATTTCGTTTAATGAAACAAGACATTTAGCGAGTGTTAGTTGACGGAAATGTTAAAATCACACGATAATTGGGCGAGTGTATGAAGAAAATGATGAGATTAGAGGGGTCGAAAGAAGTATATAAGGACCGCCCGAGATGCTTGGGGCTCCGCCCTCTCTGACTACCCCATTAGGGATATAGCGTGAAGATATGTATGTATGGGGGAAAAAAAGACATTAAAAACTCTATAGACATTTTTCAATTTTTTCATCATTTTTTAACACTAGTTTTAACAAAATACTTAGATTTTACCGTTTACTTCTTTGGCAAATTGAATTGTAATCTATATTTATATTATACAGCATTTTAAAAGCGTTTATTAAAAAATTTATTTCATATAAGAATCATACCTAAAATGTTAAAGACTGTTATTTTTCTCACTACTTATGTCACTTTTGTTAATAAGCCTTTTACCATTGTATAAAAATACATCCTAATCATAATGTATGTCAATCACATATGTGTAAATCAATACATTAATATTCGTACAGACTGAGGCTTTTTACATCGACCATTATAAACATATGAAGTTATAATTAGCCAAACACTCAAAACCTGAAATTGTATTGCATTCCAAAATATACTTTCAAGGAAACAAAATGAAACATTAATAGTAAAGTCAACGTGAAAATTATGTTTAATTAATAAAATTATTTGTACTGATAGTTACTATAATTATATGTGATGAAAATAACAACTAGTATAGGTCTCTACATGCTCTGATGCACTTGCAAAGTGAATCGATTTGCAAACTTTTACTTCAAGATCATTACCATCTACAAATATTTCATAAAACTGAAAAAGTATGATAAAATTCTCGCGGTTCATCTCAGCACAGGTTCTTTTCGCTTTATTTATAAATAGTGTTCAACCGCTTGCCGAGATCTTTTCTCGATCGCCTTCCTTCATATATAGGATTTCATAACATCGATACCAATCCGTGGTTATATTGCACCCTCACAATGAAACTGAACTAAATCAAAATTTTGAGACTTTCTTTTGGCAAGTTACAATGAATTCAGCTAAAATAATAAAATGGATTTTTCACGAATACATGTTTAAATATTCTCACGATATGTAACTAATGGAGCGGACAGATGCATAGACTCATAGTATGTCTAGATAGTAAGTAGGGTTAGTTTATAATTATAACACAAAATTCTGATATTTTGAATTAGATCAGTTCCATTCTAATTGGTGATATATCTATTCGTCGAATGTCGTCACAATATTTAAAAAACTTATCGATAAATGGTAATGAAACTGGAAGCATGAAATCCACAAAATTCCACTTAAACTAATGCTTTTAGAGAGAACTTGCTAATAATGACATAAATATGTAATATAGATGTATCTATTGTATCATATCGTCAAAACTACAGAAGTTATAACAAGCTTTAAAAATATTTCTTTTAAAATAAGAAAGAATACTAACATTAGATTGGATAAAATTACAGAAAAACTGTCATTATATTGACTTTATAAAAAGCGGTGACAAGACGTAGTTGCCAGACTATAATGAATTATAAAGCCGTACACACACTAAGTTTTGTTTTCCAAATTTCGAAAACTTATTAATCGTGTTTGTACGGGACACTGTCCGTATTTTTCACCGAGAGGACAGCCGCACGGTGTTTGCAGACTTATGGCACTAAATAGACAACGCAAGGAGAAACAATCCATTGTAAACATTGCTGAATTACGCGCAGCTTGGGGACAGCTATGGCGCAGATAGCCAATTAGAATTGTATTACATATACAACAATAATAATAACATTACATAGATGCTTCGAAACTTAACGCACGCGTAATGTCAACTTTATTTAGCTCGTCTTGCTAATGCAATGCCCCTTCTGCAAATAATAGTTTTGCAAGATCGTTACTTATTTACGAACGACATCAATTGCAATTCTACGCAAAGCATCTAATTAATGAAACACCTGTACCTTATAGCTAAGTCTAATAACGTAAGTGTGAACGCTCTCTGTTGTATCTATAACAAATAGCTAACAAATTAATACTCTACAACGGAACCACTATGAGAGTGTTCACACTGCAGTATTTCTAGTGTGAGTTTATATAGACCCTTGTTTCAATCAGCACAATCAGAACAGAATTGAAAGAGATTACACGATCAGTTTGACGTCAGACTGATCGTGTAATGAGTTGGGAATGATACTCGAATACCATATTTTAATACCATCAATCTAAGATCAGTTAAGATTACAGAATGGGATGTCAACTGAATGTGTAACCTTCCTCTAATCTTGAGACAGATAGTATGTTTACGTCAATCAATGCATTACTCAATCAGTGTAAAGTTAATCTGTCCAGAGTGATGAAATGTACTGACGTCGAACTGAATGTGTAATAGAATTACGCTATAAAGAAACTGGATTTCAATAGCTCTGACATCTCTTCGTTATTGTTTCACAAAGTTTATTTATTGATTATAAGTGTGATTAAAAACGACTAATGAAACGAGATAAAGTATAACCAACATATAATAGTACATTTTTTAAGTTAATAACAATAAATAAATAATATGTCAATGTTTTCATCGGATTTGCACAAAGAAATGAATTAATAAACATAGATAAAAGTTGAAACCATATTATTAGTTTGCATACGATTTATTGTATAAAGCACTGGTTCCCAAACTTATTTTGTCTACTGAGTCGAGAGCTCATGCAGTCGTTGTCTAAGATGCCTCCTAGCTAAATGAACTTACAAATCACCCCCCAGGCCTCTACACAACGCCCCCATTTTTTTCTGGGTCTCTTACCGCCTCTCTTTAGGCCTGCAGCGCCCACAAGGGGGCGTTATCGCCCACTTTGGGAATGGCTGGTATAAAGTAACATGTGAACACATTTTTCTGAACTGCATTCACAAGATGGTGACGATTCATTACAACCGCATTCACAAAATGGCGACGATGCATCACAACCGTATTCGCAAGATGTAGACTGGCGCCTTGCAGACTGACGCTATGCCCATAATTCGGTACAGTATAAAAGATGCAGTCCGCAGAAGATCGCGAAATCCCTCAGCTAGTGCTGAGCGAGTTTTAGTGGGAAAAAGCTCACAGGGGCTGGGTATTGAAGCTTTCTTGTGCGTTACCAAAGAAGGCTTACATTATTTATCTCGTTTCACTGGATACACTTTATATATGTCAATGAAATATTCAATCGGAAACTGAAAAACTCACACTATGTATACAATTACAAACAAACACTAAGGTCACGACGTCGCACAGACCAATGAGTGAATGAAATAACATTTTAAACATCCAACAGTTAAAATAAATTATACTAAAGTGAGAATTGAGCAGACAGCCCGCGTGAGATTGGCTGCGACCAAATCGGGTTCCAAGCGAACCGTTCGGCGTGTTATGGCCAATAAGCGTGTAAATGCGTGCGCCGGCGCATATTGCTTGCACTTTCGATATTTTTAGCAAAATTGCGCGAGTGAATGTGTGACTAAAACAACGATTTAACTAACACGACAATAAAATATATTAAAATTAGTAATATACACATCGATCATGATTACAAACAAAAATTTTGTCATCGAATGTAACTACTGGTGCCGTAATGAGAAGCTAGAAATTATGTCAACAAACATCCAGGTGTATGGTGTACAATATTTTTCGTACTCATACAAATTAAAAAAATATTTCATTATGGATCAGAATACGTGTATGTTGCTGGCATTCGTGTATGGTAATTGTTTTATTTATATTTATTGAATTTTATTACAAACTAACTTGATGTTGTCTTGTCCAAATACAACAATCCCATAGAAAAAAGCGCTTTCAGTATTTCCCGAATTTCGCAATGTTCCGGGCAACTCTCCAATATTTCTTTCCCTGAAAACCTCATTACGAACATTTGAAAAACCAAAAAAAACAACAGCCAAATATTACATACATTTAATTTCTATTTATCTAACATATAAAATCAATGTTTGTTTGTTCATATTTTATGGGCTGCCATACTGTTCATTCGAAGGCGATGAAATTTGGTATGGAGATTGAATTCTGAGGAAGGACATAGACTATTTTAAAAATACGATCGCGGACGAAGTCGCGGGCCTCAGCTATTATAGATGTAAAAAACATTAAAACAACCACCAAATCACGAAAGCAAACAGTTTAAACCAAGAACAAAATACAAAATAGAGTTCCTATATATACGATCCACATACTGAGTGTCTCGCTATTACAAACGTTATAACGACAGTATTCGGTTCTGTTACAGACCTATATAATCCGTCAAACTGAATCCATAGTTTGAATTTATTGTCTATATTGAGCAATGTATCGATTAAAGTAGTAATGAGTTTGTTTTAGAAACTATTCACTGCGTAAAATAGTAAATAATGGTTTGTTTACATAATTTCTAGCTTTTCCTGTAACTACACACAACAAAATAGATTAATGAGTAAAAAATTGAAGTATCTGATTATAAAAAAACCTTATATAATAGAGTATACATATTGTCATGAAGCAGCCATCGAGTTTGACTAGCTGGTATAGAAAAGAAGATAATTGACCAAATAAAATTCATAAACGGACAGAGAAACAGAAGAAACGCAATTTGGCACTACGGAGTTACAGACTTCAGGAAAGATAGAGTTTGATATTCTTAGTAGATTATTGAAGACAAGAGGCACTTCTGGCTGTTATTTACATGTCTAAACATCTAAGTATAGTTTTGGTGTAAAAATGTGTCTATTACAAAATTATTTACAGGTATGTCTGACGTGTCATATGCAGCTGGGTTTGCACCCGGAGTTAAACAGTAAATACAATCACAACCTCGTTAAATAAAAATTGTTTGAACGCGGCAAGAGACATTATTAAAACGAGTCATGGTACACCGAGGATTGAAATTGAAACAAAATCAAGCATTTTCACACACTTTAGTGAACAATATAACAAAATAAACTCTGAATACTACAACATACATAATTTAAACTTGCTCCCAAGGTAGCCAATACACATAAAGTTCGATAAAAAGATTAATTTTTAAACCAAATTGGCACATTTACATTTTTCCATGATACAATCTTAGGATATGTATGTACTATCCATTAAATTACTAAAAAATTTTGACTCATGTTAAAACGGACTATAAAATTTTGAGCGATTTACTTCCTAAATATTGCTTACAAAAATAATAAGTACATGTCGAGTTGAGGTGCGTTTTATAACGAGTGTTGTAAGGAAACACTAACTTACTCCCTTATTCATAAAAAGCTGATAAACCTGTGAGAGCTAAAATATGTTTTGTCTTTTTTATTTCAACACGAAATTCTATATGAAAATGAAGACAAAACATATTAAATATTTTATAATTTTTATGAATATGGACTTAAGTTAACACTTATAAATTGATGATAACAATGCGACCCAGAAAATAAACCAGTTTTGTGCAATTATGAGACGATATTACTATGATTTAAAAATACATATAATTATATTATACAACACTATTCTAATTTGCTTAACATTCGAAGAACTATTCATGATAAGTTCAATTAAAATATCCCAAACCATGATCTATGATCGACCAACGACCTACAAAGTCAAAATTTCTACATTCATACATACAACCCACATTTAACGACTGAACACAATCCATCACCGGGTCTTTAATTAAAAAAAATATGAGTAAAATCAAGACATATTGACACAAATATAGTCAAGGTTAGAAACATCGAGTGTATCGTCAAATGTTAGTTGATATTACCGCGCTCAGCCGTGACCACAAACAATCCAATATGTACACACAAACACATATAATCCGCAAATCGCCACCGGTGTTATTGTATCCAAGGAACCATCTTTGAATGGATTTTCGCTATCTTTATATATGATATATAACGATATGTAGTTGTCGATATTGCTTAAACTCCATAATGTAATGGGATCTCCAAACCTATGCCCCAGCCGGGGCTCGGTGCTGAGGAGGGTCGAGTGGCGAGTGGGCGGGGCCTCGGGCGGAGTCTCGCGCCCCCGTTGGCGGCATCACAACTGCTTGTGCTTGCCGTTGGGCGTGGGCGTGGGCGTGGCCGGGCCCAGCGCCCGCTCGGCGGCCGCGGCGGCCGCGTGCTCCATTCCCTTCTCCAGCCCCGCCTGGTACAGTGGCTTCATCACATTGTCCCACAGCCAGTTGGCCGAGTTGTCGATCTGTACACCCAAGTCCCGCATCTCGCCGCTATATCTGCAATCATTTATTTCAATTTCACTATACTACAAATAGGAAGTATTAGTGACTGTACAGTGTCTTTCAATATACTGCAAAAAGGACGTATTAGTGTCTTTACAGTAGCTATCGATATACTGCAAAAAGAATGTATTAACAAGGATATATTATAATCAGAGTCCGACTGAATCTAATTAACTGAAATTGAAACTACTTTAACAAATCAGTTGTACATTTCTTTTCCTATTAAGTTTAACCAATGGTAAATATGTATGTTTAACTTCATAGGACTTCTTTGATATATTAAGTTTTGTTGCTGAAATACTATCTACTATACATAATGTGGAGTGAGGTGACTCCTCACTAAACCGATCGCCACCAAAGATATTATCAAAACTAACGAACGCACACAGTTCTGACAGGTTTGGCGCCAATTTTGTACCAACACTTGGCAAAATCAAAAGCTTGATACGATACTAATTATTATTACTATAAAACTTTGTGTGATTGACATCTCTCACAGAAATAAGCTCGCTTTTTTACAAATTGTCATATCACTCCAGTTTAAACCAGTGACAATTATAAGTGCACACACTGATTTCACTAAACTTATTAGATTTAACTATTAATTTTGACATTATGTAGACAATGAACGTTCGAGGATACAGCTGAAGACATAGTAATTCTGATTGCACTAGACTACTTCTCTCAGACAGAACACGATGGCGTATAAAAATAAAGTTTCTCTTACTATCTTCACCAGACTGTACGCGACTACTCGGTGGTTATTTGACAACTACTTCACAAAGACTAAAGCAGACTCTCATATACAACCTCGTTAATAAGCAGGCGACTTATTTTATTCGTTTATTTTATCTCTTGTCATTGAAATGTTACAAATTATCACAGATAGCTAATTTATGTGGCTAAAATTGTTGCGAAACTAACACAAGACAGGAGTATGATGGCATGAACTCAAATCAGAGATAAGAGAAAGATAGGAAATGGTCAATTCAAAGTTTAAATTGGAATTCAGAAAGGCGTGGGGAATGTTTGAATTCAAATGTTTGATAAACACATGGAGCACTTAACCTATAGAGTGGAAATGTTTTTTTTTAAACCATTATGTCTAAAACAACGAGTTCGGAAATACTATAAAGGTGTAATTCAGAACAATTATGGCCGAAAATAACGGTACTGCGAGTCTGATTCAAATGTTCCGAAACATGAAAGGTCGCAAACTCAACAGTCAACTTTTAAAATGAACTCTATTTCAAACCCTCACGATCTTTATTCAACTGTAGCCTGGCGTTTAAACCGTTTCGTATTACATTCCAAAGTCAACGGTGACTGGATGCCTCACGTGATCACGTAAAATGCTAGCAAGCGAGAATGTTTTTTTTTCTTTAAGGCATGGCGCACAGATTAGCGCATTTGCCAATGCCACGTATTGTTTATTAAGTAAAATCCTTATCGTAAACCTACTCCAGTAAAGTGATAGTAGACTTTACTGAAGTTTTATAAGACTTCTTGGAAGAGCGCGAGAACTTCAGCTACACATGTATATTTAGACCTTCTCCATTCTTTTCACTTACACAGAACTTTAAAACACAATATACTATCATTTTTGTACTTTCAAACTTCCAAAAATGTAAAAAATAGAAAATCAAAATAAAATTATAAACTCACTTCTCCCGTTCCCGCCAAAAAGAGCGAGAATGTTTTATGTATTAGGCATTACTATGCATTGCAACGCAACTTATTATATATATAAGGTAATATTTATTTACCTTATTTATGTGAAGATAAATAGTTTTTATTTTGAATGTCTCAAATGAGAAAATATTAAAAAAATATTTTAACAAGTAAAAAAGCATATTTATGAGTTCATCTGCATTTTATTTACAAGTATTTGATGTTTTGAAAGTGTAAGATCACTGTTACTTACCGATGAAATGAATTGTCTGTTTTATAGTTTGATTTTTTGCTGTTTTTGCCACACCACTGAATAGAACAGCAAGTCATTTTTAAGTATTTAAATATCTGTTGGAATATACAGAGATGTAGTGTAGTGTAGTTAATATTTATTAGTGACTGAGCAGTGGTGAGTACGACGATCCGATATTTCGGATCTATAGGTTAAGTGTTCCATGGATAAATGTAAGCAGAGTAAATGCAAGCGTGTACAGTCCAGTCGACGCTCCTGGCTGCCTGTCCACTGACCTGATGTAGGCCCAGAGCACGAGCGTGAGCAGCGCGCAGCCCATACTAAGGTTGCAGAGGTTGGCCAATGGGTACAGACCCACCAGCCCGAAAACTCCGCTCAGCACATAGAAGAACATCGCCACGGCGAAGAACACGGACGGCGTGCGCGCCGCTTTGAAGATGTTCTTGCTTTCGTTGTGAGCGCGGAACTGCTGGAACGTATCCTCCAGGTCCTGCCATGCGTATTAAGCCCGTTTTCAAATCAAAATCAAATCAGTTGTGAGTTATTTTTGAACGTTCTAAGAAGAGCTGGCGAGAGACTCAATCCGGTATCATTTTTTTGACATTAAGTTATTTCTCATTAAATATACAATTTACTGCAACTCAAGCTATGTGTAAAGAAAGACTATTTCCTGTCATATTTAAATGAAACCAAAGACATTTTTATTAAGTACTTTCTTTCTGGCCGTAGTGTTAAAAAATGAGCAGTAATGAGTAAAATTATTTGTAGATGCAATTTTAACCCTATTGTTATTTAAATAAATAGTTAAATAAATCAATCTAGGGACTAGCGTCTTGACATATGTGCTCTATACATTCCGCCACCGATGACGTATGTTGGCCTGGAGGAGCAACTAAACTCTATAACAGACTCAATCGCTCTCAGAAATGACAATGACCTACTCATAATTGGCGATTTTAATATTGGGTCCATGGATTGGCAACGCATTGCAAATCAGCCTATTGACTACACTGCAGCATCCCCAATTAATGTTAATGTTAAATCTAACTTAGAACAACTGATAACTGACTTTATGTCACTGCACAATCTAAACCAGCCATTCCCAAAGTGGGCGATAACGCCCCCTTGTGGGCGCTGCAGGCCTAAAGGGGGGCGGTAAGAGACCCAGAAAAAAAATGGGGGCGTTGTGTAGAGGCCTGGGGGGTGATTTGTAATTTCATTTAGCTAGGAGGCATCTTAGACAACGACTGCATGAGCTCTCGACTCAGTAGACAAAATAAGTTTGGGAACCAGTGATCTAAACCAGTTTAATTTGATTCGTAACAAAGATAACAAAATGTTAGACTTAGTTTTAAGCAATGTTTCTTATATAAGTACATGCGAAGCAACAAATGTTCTGTCTGGGGTTTATCCATACCACCCACCAATCGTAACTAAAATAGACAATGTTGTTGTAAGATACATACCTAAGCATAAATTTAATTTCTATAAAGCGAATTACTCTAACCTTAATCGGGATCTGAGTGAGGTGGATTGGAAGCAACAACTTGGACAGTATAAAAATGTCCCGCCGCACGTAACGTTTTTACCTTACGTGACGATTTCAACCAACCTTAACCCTCCGTATGATTTAAAACAAAAAGGAGAACATGGCGCCGTGCGACGCGCGAGTCCCGCCGTACGTAACGTTTTTACCTTACGTGACGATTTCAACCAACTTAAACCTCCCGTAAGCCGCGTTAAAGAGCTTCGTTCGAAACAAAAAACCAACGGACCTGCGTGAGCTGCACGCAGTAGGCGTGGCTGAACTCGTCGCCGCCCATCTTGCGCTTGGCGTGGAAGGCGTGCAGCGCCTTGTCGCGCACGCGCGCGTGCTCCGCCTGCAGCAGCTGCAGCTGCAGGTAGGGCCGCGCGCCGCCGCACACCTCCTCCATCAGAGACGTGTACACCTCCTTCGCCTCCGCCACCGCCGTCAGGTTGTTCGCCTCCGCCGTCGCCTGCGCGCGCGCACACACATTCAGTCATTTAATAATTGCAATGGAGCGCAGTATGTTAGGAACAAACTCAAAGATAAAATCCGAAACGAGGAAATAAGATCAAAAAACAAAGTAACTAACATACTCACACGAATAGATCAAATAAAATGGAGGTGGACTGGACACCTTCTAAGATGCAAATTGGAAAAATGGAGCAAGCAAGTGACCGTCTGGGTATCCCAGAGATGGCAAACGAAAGAGAGGGCGCCGCCAACAATGATGGAAAGATGAAATCTGCCAAACCGTAGATCTCCTCTGCACAAAAGTGGCAACAGACAGAAGCCAATGGAGACAGTTGGAGGAGGCCTTAGCCAAAAGGCACACAGAAATTAGACATAATTTAATTTTTATGTATTTTATAATAATTGCAATAGAATAGGTTGTACAATATTTGTTCGTTTCGGCATTTTCAGGTATTTTCCTTTAACTTCCACTTTGCCAATAAACTATAAAATCTCAAATGAAGGCGTATGCAACACGCTCTTAGCTGAGTTTTATTCTCAAATATTGGTCAATGCTCCTAATTACATTCAAGGCAATTAATTGAGTGATAAAATAATAACTACAATAACATACCACTAGCATGCTTTTCGGTTCAGGTAGTTCGTTTCCTTTGTATATGTTCATATATGACTTAAAGTACTGCAACAGATCCTTGGCCTTGACCTTCTGTCCATTTATCAGTTTCGGTACGAGGTTCTGCGGTGCCAGTAACATAGGCACCAGTTGCTGCAGTGATCGTTTGAATTCGGGTTCGATGTCTGGAAAATAACAAAAATTATAAAATATAAGGATGTTTATATGACCACCTCATTACTATGACAACGTAACTAGATAGGGGATCCATATTCAAACAATCTCCTATAGTTACGATATTATTCTATAGTTAATTTTTGTGGTATAGACAAAGGTGACGAAAAAGCTAGTGTACCTGAAAGTCTGCCATCGAAGTTAGGGTTGGTAGCCACTTTGAGGCCAGGGTGCGGCATGAGGAAGCACGCGATCTCCGAGAAACATGACGTGATGTGCTTCCGTAGAGACTGCAGCTCGGGGTGTTGCTTATCTGACACCTGCCATTCATATCAGGGTTGAGTTCAGAAATGTCCATGTGGAATTGGAGTTCTTTAAATACTACGGGGAAGGAAAACGAGCTATCTACAGGATGGTCTATATTAACAGTTCAAGACGGCATGTCGCACATTGAGGCGGTATTTCACGATGGTGTGGCCGCCGTCAGCTCTGTAGGGTGCCTCGTACGGGGAGCATGGAGGAAAGGAGGGGGAGAATATGGAGTATGATGTAGCAGTGATGAGCCCCGTAAGGCGTCTTGTAAAGGGAGCGAGGAGGGGACGCGAGGGAAGAGTATGGAGTATCGCACCTTGATGCGACCCTTGCATCATTGCAGGATGATGTGGCCGTAGTCAGCCTCGCAAGGCGCCTTGTACGGGAGCATGGAGGAGAGGTGGGGGAAGAGTATGGTGTGTCTCACCTTGAGGCGGCGTTAAAGAATGATGCGGTCACGGTCGGTCCCGTAAGGTGGCTCGTACGGGGAGCGTGGAGGAGAGGTGAGGGGAGAGTATGGTGTGTCGCACCTTGAGTCGGCGTTGAAGGATGGTGCGGCCACCGTCAGCCCCGTAGGGCGCCTCGTACGGGAAGCTCCAGTCGCGCACCAGGAACTGCAATCGCTGGAACGGCGTCCGCCCGCTGTCTTCTAATGCCAGCCGCCCGTACTCCGTGAACAGCTGAACACACCACACCACATTATACTATAGAATACTTGACTCTTCCATTAAACAACTCGTGACGGCTTCGATATTTTCATGCTTGTATTTCCTCATATGATGCTAAATTATGCGACGGCTGCTGCAAAAACTGGTATATTTCATACACTGTATTAAAATCATTAAATTTTGTAACACAATTGTAGAAAAACTTCTTGAAATTCATTGATAGTAAATTGATTTATTTGATTCTAAACTTCGGTAGCGGGGACAGAGTGGGGATAAGCTAGAAAGAGATGGCGATACAGTGCTGTGGCGTGAAGAACTCGCAGTGTCATTAGACTCATCTTAAAAGTATACATCCTTCAGATGGGAGATAATAGCAAAAATATAATTGCCTATTGCTTTCTAATGGTACCTGCTAATTATTTGTAGTGTAATTATGTGTGTCGGGGAATTTTTAATATTTAATACTGTTCTATGATAAAATTTATTAATACAATTTTCGAACAAGCAAGAACGAATACTCAGATTATTCTAATTGAGGAAATCATTGGTGTTTAATAGTTCAATTATAAGTTCAATCTTGGAATAAAATTTTATGCAATTTTAGTAAAGACGTCGAATAAAATGGTTCTTCTCAAACTATATTTCCGCCTTGAATCTATCAAACACTTTATTAATGTTTCTATGTGAAGGTTTGCTGTTTTTATTCATCTCATGTATGCAGGACCTCATTGAGCAAGGCGTGAAGGCATTAAATCACCTGTAAATGTTGTAGGTCATCTTCCTGTATATTCTGCGAGAGATTATATATTTGTACTGAAGACAGCATTGTGGATAGTGCGAAGACAGTAGCGCAGTCCCGTACTGTTGATTCACTGTCAAAAGCACCCTGCGTGTCCAGCAGGATTATTGCCACCTGTAACATATATGAGACTGAGTTATGAATAGAAATAAATAAGTAGGTGCAGTTAGATATCGGGCAGGGAATCTCCACTCCCCACTTGTAAAGCGACCTACGTCATATAGTTTTTGAGCAAATCGTCTGTGACAGACAGATAGACGGATGGATCTTATAAGATCCTTTGAGCAGTCATGGATCTTGTAAAGGTTCAATTTTTCAATTAAGACAGTACACAAAAATAATCTACTGTTCCTACACACAGACTCTTTCACCTCATCATCCCACCACACATCACGCTTTTTAACGTTCCCAATCTTATTTGTTCCACACACTTCTTTCGCAGCCTTAATCACACTATTCCTTAGGTTCTGCCATCATTCTTCAACATCCTCACTTATCACTTTCAATCTATCATCAAGCTTACCAGATACTACTACTATATACTACTACTAGATACTACCCTTTCGTATTCATTCTTGGTGGAAACCTGCTTTTTGAGCCGGCTGTCCACCAGGAATAAACCAATCATACTCCTTTCATCCTTCCTTTCCCACGTGTACTGATGAATCCTTTAAATTAAATATGGTATTAGCAACAGAAAGATCCTTTTCCCATACACAATCCTACCAGCATCATTCACTCTCTTATCTCCATACTTTCTTAGGACCGACTCAAATCTTGTTCGAGCTGTCCCAACCCATCCATTCATGTATCCACACACTATAATTCCCTCATTTTCTTCAACCGTCGCTAGAAGTTGTCTAACATTCTCTCAAAACTGCTCTAGCTCGCCCAAACCGACAGAGGACACTGGGCCAAACACCACCAAAACGAATATCCTTGTCAACCCTGTCTTGAGACGTACTCAGAACAGTCTCGGGTGTACGCACTTATACTCAGTTACACAATCAAACGAGAGGACAGTAAGACGCCTACCCCTTGGCATCCCCTTTCTTCTTGTGGTACAAAGCGAAGTCCTCTCCAGGCAAATCGGCAAGTTCACTTGATTTCAGTCAAACATAACACATCCAATCTTCTTTCTTCCATAATATCAATCACTTCATTCATCTTCTCTCCAATCCCACCTCGCACATTCCACACAGCTATTTGGCACTCTTCCCTCCACTTACCGCCGTGAAGTGCACAGCGTGTTGGGTGGCGGTCCCCAACGCCGATTATTACATTGTGTATATTTGTGCCTACGCGTGCGCACTCACCTTCTCTCCGTTCTCGAGCGTCGCTTTAAATATCTCCGACCACATAAGTATGCCCGTGGTATCCCGTTCTGACCCTCCGCGCCAGCTGAAGCCATGCAGGGGCTCATCCTCTGCGCCGAGCCAGTCGCCACCGCCGCCGCCAGCGCCATACTAGTAACCAAAACGATTTTGTACAGTAACCATGTCAAAATGATGAGAACATTTGCAAAATCAGCACTTCGTGCTGGTTTGGCAGGGAAAAAATATATACAATTTGCATTATCTTGTAGTTCAGATCATAAAAGTCAATTAACAGCCTTATCATAAAGGAACTAAAATAGGCAATAGGTTAACAAAATAGACCAGTTACGCTCTAGAAGACGCTTATAAAGGTTCCTGCGAATGACCATACATTAGTATTATATTATTTAAATTGCAACCACGACCACAGCTCTTCGCGTGATCACTATTCGTAGACTAATGTGGCGACTACTCGTAGTGGGGCTTCTAGCGTTTGGTGAACGTAAAGAGTGGTCCTCTGTGCTTTTTTACAGGACACTTAAATAGTAGGAGATGTTGGTGAAATGGAGCATAAGTCAGTTCAGTACAGTTTCTTTCCTAAATAAATCTAATTAGGAACCAAATTCTTCAACCTAAAAGATAGATGCTCTATGAAATTCATCTATAAGAGAAAGTGTAGTGGGTGTCTGTGTGCCTACCATAGGATCACTTTATAAAAAAGATAGCGCGTGTTTACGGATACATGTGCTTAAGAGCAGCCCAGTGCAACCGAATTCGTGCATTACCCCCGCGCCCTATGACGATAACAATAAAGTCGATATCGCATTTGCGTTTTGATCATATTTCGGTGCGGAGAAATCTCAACATTTGTTCTTGCACATTATTGTAATTTGCAAGAATACTACATTATTAATTAAAAAATTGGTTTTAAAGATTTGAGATATTATAATTATCCAAACCAGTTTAATAAAATCATTTTAAAATTCTGTAGAATTTCGGAAATGCAGCTGGATCAGCTGGATCAGCTGCAGCTGTCGAGCGACAAGGAGACGCGACAGATGCGACAGGGGCAGTAGTAGGTACCTTGTGGTGCATGTAGCGCAGGAAGAAGTCGAGCAGGAAGGACTTGGCCTTGCAGCAAAACAGGGTTTTTCTGGTATTTGTTTTATCGAGATTTTTTCTCCGACCATGTTTCCACGTTCAAGAATTTCAAGAAAAAAAATGGAAGTTGTACGTAACTAAATATCTAACTCTCAGTCTTCTTAGATATCGAAATTCCGGGTAGCCAAACATATCATAGGCGGACTCTTATGGTTACAGTAGCTTTGTGGTGTATGTATTGAAGAAAGATGAGAAATCCTCACTGTGAGGTCTCTGTGAATTCCGATGTGTTTTCGTTTCCGTTAGGAAGATGAAAGAAAGGACTACTTATCTTGGAAGGCGGCCGAAGACCCCGTGGCTCTCGCCAATTTCTCTCTTTGTGGTGCACAAGTGTAGTGCAAGCAGGCAGGAACAGGTCGAGCGGAGCGACAAGGAGACGCGACAGACGCGACGGGGGCAGTAGGAGGTACGGTACCTTGTGGTGCATGTAGCGCAGGAAGAAGTCGAGCAGGAAGGACTTGCCCTTGCGGAAGGCGCCGGCCACGGACAGCACCACGACGGGCCGCTCGCGCACGTCGTCCCGCAGCAGCAGCGCGCCCAGCGCCGCCTCGTCCAGGACGAACGTGTGCTCCTCGCCGGGAGTCACCACTTGCACCCCGTGCGGGCCCGCCCGGGGCGCCGGCGCCGGCGCGGGCGCGGGCGCGGGCGTGGGCTTCTCGCTCACTGCGCACACAACCATTGATTTTACTTTCGATACACTCTTATATGACTGAATAGTCTTTTAAATTAGGGACCGGTCCGGTAAGCCCTTCAACTGGTTCGGTAAGCCCTTCAACGGGTTTTGAACGGGTTTACAATCTGTTCATAACCCATTGAAGGGCTTACCGGACCGGTCCCTGTTTTTAAATCATGAAGCGTATTTTATTTCGCACACGTAGAGTATAAGATTTTGAAAGCATACGGCATCTTCAGATTCGTTAAGCAAAACTTTGGTTAGCGTGTTTTAAAATTATCGTGGAGAACTTTAGTAGGTGACTTATCGAAACGTTATGATACGAACACACGTATGCAGTTTTTTTACATCTCATGGGAACTACTTTTTCTTGGGAGATAATAAATACCTATCGTATATTGAACTTCTCTGATCGATATACTCAATCTTAATGCATGTGTTATCTTAAGCCATCGAGTCCTTTCGCAGATACATATTTCGATTATCTTATGAGAACCCTTTTATATCTAGGCTTCGATCACAAATAAAAAACTTGATACACAATCAACGTTACAAAAATGTCCGAACTAAATGTGCACTCAAACGAGTGCACTTCTGTTTTACTAGTATTCGAAAAACCTAGCAGCGAACATGTCAAAGTGCTCCTTCAAAAACTGTAAAAACAACACATCTAGAACGATAAAAAAGACGGAGATTATTATTTTCGATTAATAAATTAAATAATATTATTTACGTGTTCATTATTTCGTTATAGCAATAACGTTACATAGCTCTTTTTTATTAAATTCGTAATCGTATTTTCAAATATTGCCTGACGATATAATATGTCTTATCCTTGTCATATTCACGTAACAAATCAAAACGATGTTAATAGTAATGCAAATAGATTATGTGAATTATACTTTACGCACGAGACGTAAGATTGCATTTTAAATGTTTTTTACCAAATTTCGTTTCAATGTCATGCAAGAATCGTTTACGAACTCTTATAACCTTATGATTTGACACTAAGGTCTACTTTAGATTAGCACAATATTACCGACAATACTATACGACATTAAAAATATATACGTCAATTTGGACAATAATTTGTTTAGATTATACAGAAGATTGTGAATCTAGTTCTTTATTTGTGATCGTAGTATCTAGAACACTGGTTCCCAAACTTATTTTGTCTACTGAGTCGAGAGCTCATGCAGTCGTTGTCTAAGATGCCTCCTAGCTAAATGAAATTACAAATCACCCCCCAGGCCTCTACACAACACCCCCATTTTTTTTCTGGGTCTCTTACCGCCCCCCTTTAGGCCTGCAGCGCGCACAAGGGGGCGTTATCGCCCACTTTGGGAATGGCTGATCTAGAATAAAAAGTATAGAAATGTTGACTCAATACATAACCTGTAAATATTTATTGACTATTTATTATTTATATATTTTCATATTTTTTGGTATTTTCATTAAAAATATTTTTCTTATTTTATAAAAATGGTTGATGTACAAACACGACTCTGTTAGTTTTATTATACATACGTATGTATAAGAGGTAACTATTGTTTAAACTAACCAGTTACATCAACGTTGATCATTGGTTAACGAATCAACTGTTTCCTTTTTCTAGTAACTAGTTGACGGATCTAACTAGTTCATTTAAAAAAAAAACAACAAAACGATTACATATTGTTGATTCTTGATGGTTTCGGTTATCAATGAGATGACTCAATGACGTTAAAATACAGTTCTTGAGAAAAATTAACATGTTTTTCACTTATTTGACGATTCAAAAATAAACAGTTGGCTTTCGTTAACGTTCGACCCATCTCTAACAGGTTCATAAAGGCAAATATTTGACCACTATCTTGCCTGAAGAAAAACAATAACAAGACCAAAGTCCGTCACCTACAAAGGTACCTATTTCATCTATCTTTAAAATACCCAAGTAAGAAGAAACATTGACGTCAAACGATACGCGCAAAAAATGTAACTTTAATAAACTTTTAATAATTTAACTTCTTTGAAAGTTTACTTCTGTTTGGATTTCTTTTGAGTAATTTTCGCAATTTCAAAGTGCCATTTTAAGTACCAGGGCACGTGGCGTAGTGGGCTTCGCTCAAACGAAGTACTTGTAAATGAATACGAAGAATATAACAATAACTTTTGAAGTCAAATTTCGAAATACCGTTTCGGAAACACATTCTGTTAAATGTGACGTGACGCAAGACATTCTACAATATATTTCAGTAAATGACTCGATTAGTATCGTATCACGTAACTATTGTTTCTAGCACTATTTGTGTGTGTGAATAAGCGTGTTTTATATTCTGTTGCTAACAACTTTGCAATTAAAAAAAGTAAGCCTATGTTCTTCTCTAGGGAATCTATCTCCATTTATGATGATTTCGAAACGTACTAAAGTAGATTTGACGTCTAAAAACGTAATTGGGTTTAATTGAATAAATTGATTTACATACATAATTACATACATATCTTCGCGCTGTATCCCTAACGTGGTAGTCAGAGAGGACGGAGCGCCAAGACTCGCGGTCCTTACAAACCTCTTTCGCTTCCTCAAATCTAATCATTCTCCTCACACATTTTCGCCTAGGTATGAGAGTGATTTTTTAAATTGATTTGACTTTGAAAAAAATAGTGTATCTAATAACGATCATAAATATTGTAAATGATAGTGGAGACCAAGTTACAATGTACCAACCGCTATTCTTCTGCCTTCTCCATTTCGTTATCTTCTGTGTTTCAAGACGTGTTAAGACTTTTTATCGTAATACGACGAAGCCGTAACCGTAGTTCGCGTTATGGAAAGAACTATGCCTGCTATTTTTTTATGTGACAAAATAAGAACAGAAGCGGTCTGAAGAACTTTCATTCGTTCGGTTGAACTCCGAGGGTAGTAAGTTTTAGTATTGGACAGGCTACATAGCACGAGGACCTGATAACCGACGGGTAAATAAGGTTCTCTCGTGGCGAACAACAACTGGAAGATACAGTGTAGAAGGAACCGCCATTAAATGGACCGATGATTTAGTCAAAATCGCTGGGAGTTGGTCGAATCAAACGGCACAGATGAGCTTTGGCGACACGTGATGGATGAGATGCTTTTCCAGCAGTGAACATCTTATGGCTGAGAAGATGATATAACAATGAAGCCAAACGAAACAAAGAAATGCCAACAAAACGTAACCTATTCGTTTAAAGCAGTGGTTCCCAAACTTATTTTGTCTACTGAGTCGAGAGCTCATGCAGTCGTTGTCTAAGATGCCTCCTAGCTAAATGAAATTACAAATCACCCCCCAGGCCTCTACACAACACCCCCATTTTTTTTCTGGATTTCTTACCGCCCCCCTTTAGGCCTGCAGCGCCCACAAGGGGGCGTTATCGCCCACTTTGGGAATGGCTGGTTTAAAGTAACGAAACAAACACGCATCATTGCTAGTTACGTAGGGCAAAGAGTGAAAGTTGATACGTTGAAGTTGAGAAACTAGTTAAAAAAACTGGTCAAAAGCGAGTCAGACTCACGCACTGAAGGTCCCGTACCACCATACAATGTATTTGTGTTATGTGTATTTACCAAAATAATATGTCAGATTCAAAAATAAACTTTGTAGTTTGAAGACACGTTCTCCGACATACCAAATACAATTGTACCTTTGTAATGGCAAAAAAGTGTGATATAATTATAAATTCGCGATTTTTGGATTATTCCCTTTCGATGTTCTGTGAGACCTTGCTTCTAGCTAAATTTCATGATTATAGGTCAATGGAAAGTGTACCCTCTAGGTTTTTCTTTGAGTATTTAAATGGCCGTATCTTTCGACTGCGTTTACCTAGATGCTTGAATTTTTTACACCTCCAAGAAAACACAGACCTCAGTGCTCGATATTAATTTCAACTTGATACATCTAACCGTTCTTCACATAAAGGGCCTTCACTGGTCGGTCAACTTTTTTTCAACCGTTTTTTATCCACTTGACGTTTCATAAACAGTTGCGTTTCATTGACGATATAACATCAAGAACCCAGCTATAATAAACAACAAATGGCTCTCACGGCTATCATTCTCACATTACATCTCTGTTACGCGTCCTCCGAATGTTTCACATGGTGATGAAATCTTATGGGATAATCAGCTGCATACTTTAGTGAAAGTCGCACGCCATTGCCGTTATTACGTTGTTAAATAAGTAGTGTTACTATCCTAAGTTACAATTTGCGTATTAAGAGCTTTTATAACGATGGGCATTGTTGCTTAAATAAAAGCACATGGCCAATATAGGGACACTACGGCACAAGAATGTGTTGGTACTGCCAAGAGGCGGAAGAATCGCCTATGCACATTCTGTGTGACTGCGGACCACTCATGCGCACTTGTCGAGCTATATTCCTGTAACAGGTGGAGATTCAGTAAGTCACTTCAAGGAATATCTTGCGGTTCTTGGTTGCAGTGGAATGGTGGTTTTGTAAGATAGTGTAGATTTCAACAGATCGCGGTAATACAGGTCTAGTATAATTTGCGTAGCCACTTGTACGACCACACGTGTGGTCCGCCCTAATGGGAAAAAGCTCCACATACTCTACTCCCGCCTCCAGTGATCTGGGTACCTGAGTTCAGGTTTCTCCTATGTTACCAAAAAAAGGCTGTTGGGCGACTGCCCAGGACGTCACTATAAGAGGCGCCAAACCTTGTAATTCATTTTACTAGGCATCCCTGACTATCATAACATACAGGGCATCCCACAGTTAAGCATGTTGTAGACAGGAAATTTCATTTTTGCGTTGAGTTCAGTATAGATCCAAGGTGGTTCCATTTAAATGTCACTGACATTGGAGCTTGGATTTCGAAGATACACTAAATAATCCTAACGGTTTATTTATTTTGATGATTCTGTTGTATATCGGACGGAAGTTCCAGACTTGAAAAAGAAGTTAGTTGTAGATCTGCCGTAGATAATAAGTTCAGGCCTAGGTCACTCAAAAGGGAAAAATAAAAAACTTTAAGAAAAAAATTAAACAAATTTCAAAATAAATACACTTGAGTACAACAAATACCTTATAAATTCAAAGTCAAAGTCAAATCAATTTATTCAAGTAAACCCAATCACAAGGTATTTTTGAACGTCAAATCTACTTTAGTTCGGTTCAAAGAGAAGAGAAAAGAAAACCTGGACACTGAGAAGAACCGACAAGAAACTCAGTCAGGTATAATTTTTTCAACGTCAACGTCAAATAAATTTGACAGTTACTGAAGATGGTACCAAATCAATAAAAAACAACAAAGGTAGGCTTTCCGGGGCCAGTACTGCCGAGTACTTGAAGCGGCGTAAGTATGCGACTCTCTCTGAGAGTTTCATATTTACGCCCTTTGCAGTCGAAACTTTGGGTCCCTGTGGCCCCGAAGCCCATCGACTAGTTTCTGAAATTTGTAAGAGAATGGTCGAGGCTTCGGGAGACCGCCGGGCTGGCAGCTTCTTCCGCCAACGAATCAGTTCGGCTATTCGAAGAGGTAATGCTGCCAGTCTGCTGGGCACCTTAAGCAATTACAACTTTCTTAACGGCAACTTTGAGGAAATATGTGTAGTTTTAAGTTTATAAATATTAACCTATGTATGTACTTTTTTGTTTTAATAGTCTATAGACATAAATGTTATATAGGTATTTCAATCGTTTTTTTCTTTAGTTTTGATTAGTAAAGGATAATATTAATATTATATGATATTGTATTTTTATTTATTTATGTACATACGCAAACGTTTAAGAGATAAATTTCAAGAAATTTACATACAAAGGTACTGTTTATTTCATAACGAAATCTCTTCCAACTGACCTTTTCAGTGTTTTTATTTTCAAATCAGTTAAATTTTTTCTTAAAGTTATTTTTGTGACACTGACACAAAGTTTTAATCATAAGATTTAATTTCTTCTAAATAAGTATTTTATCTTGAAAGCCATGAAAGCTACATAGTTTTTAATTTTCTCCGAATCTAGGTACTACATTTTTATAGACGGACTCGAAAACACTACACGTTAAAAAGTTCAGGATAGATGAAAGATTTGTAAGTATTTGTTTCAAAAATGTGATATCAAATCTGCTATTAAATTATTAATTATTTAACAAATCTGCTAATTATGAAACAACAATGGACAACGGAGACGGGTTATGAGCGAACCTTAGAAGCGGAAATGCGAAGGTCAAAGCCGAGGTACACACATACAGACACGTTCTATATTATATATGCCGACATACACATTATAGTGTATTGTAGAGTGGAGCACATGTTTTAGAGATCCCTATCAAGATTAATAAAACTGTGAACGTCTAAGTTTATCATTAATTTTTTAACCGACTACAGTGAAGGTAAAAGGGAGGTAAGGTAATAATAACATGTATGTATATGTACCAGTGGTCGCTCAGTGGTCGAAATTCGACTGTAAATATAAAATAAACTTTTTTTCAAAATCAATCCATAGTTCGAAACTCATTCGATCAAACTGTCAGTGATTATTTATTGGCAACATTTTAAAATCCTTTGGCAACAATTTCAAGTCTGTGCGATTATTTGACAACAAATTATGTGTTTGACATTGACAGTATTTATAACTATTATATGTGTTTGACATTGGCAATATGAACGTAAACAATGAATGTTTTATTTTATTTAAATTAGGATATTTGTTACATTACATATACAATTTTGGCTTTCTGCATTCATTATTCATATAAACTAACTATGTCAAATCTCACACTCCTCCGTAAACACTTATAAACGAATATCGACTGGTCCGTTGGCATCTGCGTTTCAAGCTAGGGTCCCGGGTTCGATCCCCGGTCAGGTCGATTTAGGAAATAACTTTTCTAAATTGGCTTGGAGTCTGGGTGTTACTGGGAGCTCCCCCAGAGTTCGATGTGTGGTACGCATAGTATAAGCTTACTGCTTAGTTTGGGGTCACACGATTATTGTCTGGAGTATTATTATTATTAATTAGCATTGTTTTTCCTATACGAGTTTTAATTCGAACAGTTACAAGTTAAAGAGTCCACAGGGGTGCATACGAGTAATGACGTTACGAATACAGAACCCTAAGTAAATGAAAGCAAATTGTACTTAGCAGCTTTTTGATGTTTTCAAGCGTGCTTTAAATTGGATAGTTATTATTTCTTGGTAAACGTCAAAGTGATTTAAAATGTTATGATAGTTTCAGTGCTGAGCTATAATTTGCGTAGTTGAACATCGACACCGGCGTCGGCGTCGGCGAGTCAAGGCGAACGGCTTATGAACGCAAACAGCTGATTCACGTTTACTACCTTTAATCACGGATGTATATAAGGGGGGGGGTTTAGGGAGTCCAGTACGCTTATTACGTAACTTGCAGTCAGCATGCGAATAAGTTGTTGTATAGACAGGTGTTACTTTGCGGAAATCCATTTCATGTGATAAATTCCCAAAATCTCCAGCTATTCTCCGCTCAAACTCTAAAAACCACCAATCGACACGTGCCTCGCTTCTCAACGAAGCATCCCCAGGATACACCAGAGCCAGGACTCGGTCAGCTTCGGTGAGCAATTCGGTGATTGTGTGACCGTGACCGATGATTCGGTGCTGGTTAGCTGACCGAGTCCTGTCTCTGGTGTCCTGGGGATGGTTCGTTGAGAAGCGAGGCACGTGTCGATTGGTGGTTTTTGGAGTTTAAGCGGAGAATAGCTGGAGATTTTGCGATTTTATCACAATAAGTTGTAGTTTGAATTAATCATTTTCTTGCTCGTTTATCCGTTTCCCCATATTATCTATTGCCTACAACATGCATTATTATCATATAGCATGTACATTTGTTGATAGTTGCGCAACGCAAATGTTCTTTTTTTGTCTGCATCATCATTTCTATAAAAACAATTGTACATAACCTCGAATGTATGCTATTATGAAACTGTAATAGTAGTTTGTATATCGTAATATTTATGAAAAATTGATTGGTACAGTCTCAGTATGCTCCTCTGAGATCAAAACAAACTGAATTTAGAATTATTATATATTTATTCGAGTTTTACTGAAGAATTTTATGTCTGAAGTGCACTTACAGCGCACTGTTTGAAAAATTAGGGTATCAATTACTTAAGACCAGGTTATTCGAAATACCGCATTGATGATACCATTTCGAAGACAAAAAACCTAGACTATACCGAAGTTATAAACTGAGAAAAAACAAAAATACTTCCTTATACAAGGTTATTGTGAAAGGCGGTATAAACCCACCGGGGTCCCATCGTGTCACTGTTGACTGTTATATTGCAGATGTAATAATTACGGGATACCTTCATTTTGTTTTCCATGCAAAAAAAAAACATTCATTTCAAAGAAAAAAATGTGCAACCCTATCGTTATGCCCTACATTCCCAATGTTTGCTAGCGACGTAAAAACGCTGATATTAGGGTTGCCTCACCTTTATTTTGTAACTTTGAGCTGTTACACTAGAACTGTTGATTATTAGCGAAGTTGTAGAACCCAAGTTTTTCGTTGCCATGAACAGTTTAATACCCTTTCATATTTACTCATCCTTTCGAAATAACCTTGTATATACCACTCCAGAATTGAAAAGGAGTTGTAGATCAACTATAGATTTTTATTTACGTCAAGGTCACTCAAAACGGAAAAGTAAAAATTACAACTTCAAAATAACAAAAAAAAATTGTGGGGCCAAATAATAAAGAGCTCGCAACTCCCTCACCCTCGGTCCCTACCCTCGACCCCGAAGGGGATCGTGAATTCGTGGCCCATACTTCGAGAAACGCATTTAGACATTGGACATAACACAAAGATATTGACGACCTCGATGGCGCAGCGGCTTAGACATTGCACCCAAGCGCGGAAGCTTCCAGGGAATCATTCATTACATAGGTGACATTATCAAATTAAAAATCGTCACGCGTCAACGAGCTCTATGTTCGGCTATCTATACGCTAATATGTATGTGTTTATAGTATAAACTCGGACGTCGCTTAGCGAAAATCCATTTCATGTAATGAATTCTTGTAATTTTTATCTATTCGTCCAAAATTCCAATACCTCAGGATATTCCATAGATCAGACTCGGTGAGGTAGCCATGGTGCCGATTAGCCGACCGAGTATGATCTCTGAAATCTGTAACGATCTGTGTCGATTAGTAGTTACGCAGTTTTGGGCAGAAAATAGCTAAAAATTACAAGAATTCATCACAATCTCACATGCTCTCCAACTGCACATACCTAATTTGTAATGGCAAACAGAAGTAGGAACATATGGCTATATACTGACCTATAATATAGATCCTATTTGTATGCTAACAACGTTTCTCACTCGTTCGCCGTTTAATTAACTCCTATTTAACGCTTCAGAATTTGGTGTGTAGGGCGCGTCGATTTCAGTACAATATACATAGCTTATCATTTTAAACAGCTCGATAGGTATGTTTAAGAAATGCTGAGGAATACAGAGCCAGATAGACAGACATGAAGAAACTGAAAAGATTCCATTTACGCCATTTTGGCTACATAATTCTAAAACTGTAAAACTTTATTGTAATCATATTATATATAACTAGCTTTTTCCTGCGTCTTCGTTCGCGTATCAATTATAGCCTATGTTATTCTGATGTATAAGCTATATTACTGTAAAGTTTCGTCAAAATCCGTTCAGTAGTTTTTACGTGTAAGAGTAACGAACATCCATACATACTCATAAACTTTCGCATTTATAATATTAGTAAGATATCTATAAAAAAATCTGTATGATAGTCACGTTATCAATATAATCGTGGTTTTGTTATGTTTTTGATGCTGCCTGTACATATTTTATTCTCTGTTATTATCGCGAATGTCGGTCGTGTTATTGTTTTAGTGGAATATTAATAATTTTTTTATGTGATTAAGTCAAACAGACAAGTACAAAATCATGCCTTCACAAACGCACTTACGCTTTGCATCTTTATAGCTCAGCCGCAAATTCAGCTTTCCGACCACCTCATGGCCTAGAACACAATTAGTACATATTTATATACCTTGAACAATTGTATCCTCTTTACTGGTATAAAAAAAACAAATACACAATAACAAAACTAGATCGATTTCCACCAAATTGAACGTTCTCGAAATATGCAGTTGAAAGAAATGTTTTAAATTCGTAATTCAAGGCGACGCGAACGTGAAAATGCAGGACAGCCGACTTTAGCTTCACAACAATATTGTAATCTACCTATATAAGCGAAATATCGCTCACTGTCTGACTCATCGCCAGATCTACGAAACTATAGGTCCGATTGATTTGAAATTTAGCAGTTACTCCTTTCGCGATGTAGACGTTCACTAAGAACGGATTTTACGAAAGTCCTGTCAAAATGGCTTTGCTACCCGTGCGCAGCCGGGCGGATTGCTAGTATTTCAATAAGAGTTGGGATAAAATAGGTTGTCTACGTATTGATGAGGCTGTGCCTGAGAGTGACTTTAGTACTGTGCTTTAGTCTTTGTGATACAGTTGTAAAAGAGCTGCAAAGTACGTACAGTGTAGTCGAATGAAGGTAGTCAGAGATAGTTTAATTTTAACCGCCACCACGTATTGTCAGATAGAAGTAGTCTAGTGCAATCAGAATTAACTGTATCCGCAAACGGTTGTTGTTTAGGTGTAGTCAAAGTAAATAATTAAATCAGTGATATACTTATACAACTCGTGCCAAATATTGGGTCACAGATGGCGTTGAGTGCGCATGTACAGACGTGCACATAATGTTTCGCTGGTATTAATTTTTCATGTAATTAGTATGTAATATAACTAGTAGTTTTATTTAACATTCGAGAATTAGCAAGTTATTATGAAATGTCAAAAGCACTCGCATACCTAGGCGAAAATGTGTGAAGAGAATGATGCGATTTGAGGAAGCGAAAGTGGTGTGTAAGGACCGCGACTCCTGGCGCTCCGTCCTCTCTGACTACCCCGTTGCGTATACAGCGTGAAGATATGTTATTATGTTTCGTTTTGAAGTTACGTAAGTGAAAATCGATTACTGCACAAGTTCGATTTATTTAGCGAGAGCTTTAACCTTTCGTCTCCTTCGCCCCTTTTCTGTAGAGAGATAAATATGGGCTGTGCAACTACTCATCTTTCTAACTAGTAGATTGTATATAAGTCAGGCATAGCGTAACCAACTTGTATAGATGTATAAACGACATGAATCTTTATCTTTTTTAACATATTTGAAAGTTTTAGCAACCTCTCGTTTGAACGATTTCACTCTGTCATAATATGTAAATTCAAATACTGTACCAAGGTATGATTTTGTGACTAGATTTCTTACCTAACAATAAACCGATTAGTCAAAGTCAAATCAATTGATTCAAGTAAACCCAATTACAAGGAATTTTTGAACGTCAAATCTACTTTAGCTCGGTTCAAAAAGAAACCTGTACACTGAGAAGGGCCGACAAGAAACTCAGATTAGATTAACAAATTATTCTCCTACTGTAAACGTAAGTTTAAATAGTAAAGAAGTATGTCATAATTGCAAATTCGCAATTTTTGGATTTTTCCCTTTTATTGTGCTTTGAGATCTTGCTTCTTGCCAAATTTCAAAATTCTAGATCAACGGGAAGTACTCTATAAGTTTTCGTTTCAGTACATAAATGGTCGTATCTTTGGATCGCGTTGACTTAGCAGAATGAACTTTTTACACCTTCAAAGGACCACCACAGACTTCAGTGTTTGTGATAAATTTCAACTTGATAGCTCTACTCGTTCGTGAAATAAAGGGCCTTGACTTGAGTCGTGGTATATGATCTTTCTGATCATTGTACGTTTTAAATATGTATTGTATGTATTAATCTAAATAATACTGTTTTTAGGTACAGTAATATCATCAGGTACATGATCACGATACATTACACCATATACTGGTTACATGCGAACAAGGTCCTGGCCTGCTCCCAAAAGATAAAGATTGATGTCAATAACCTGTGATTTGGGTTACCGCCAATATTTTCGAAGCATGAGCGACTATTGTTAAAATATTTTCGATATACACTGTAATCTGTACGGATGAATGATTATCACGAATCACGAATGAGATGCAATTTAACGATACTAGAAATATGTACTCCAATTGTTGGTTTATTATTAAAATAATTGACGTGTTCGGGTAAATCTTATCTATTTGAATAGCTGTGGCCGCGGCTCTAATCGCTAACTTGCTAATTTTTTTACATTAAGCTTTCCTTCTATTATCCATACATACATTCATGAATCCATCCATCCATTATAAAACTGTCTCTGTCTATTTGTCTCCGTGTATTTCTAAATGGAATACCAAATGTGTATTAAAACCTCGCCAGATAACGTATTCCATCCACATTAAAAAAAGAATGACGTATATTAGCTCGGTGGTTTTCGAAATTATGCGCACAAACAGACAGACAGCGAGACGATTTTTATAACTAGCTGTGCTTCGCGGTTTCCTCTGTGTTAAATTTGGTATATTTTCGGTATAAAAAGTAGCCTATTCTCTCAAAGGCTTACTTTTCTTGACACAGATTCGAAAATACACGTCGAAATTGCTGACCCCGTCCCTCTTTATTTCCAAAAGTTCCCAAAGTGTCACTCGGAAAATTTGAAAAAAGAAATATTAATTCAGAATAAGGTGTATCTATATTGAACGAAAATTTGTAGGGCTGTGTAATATTGAGTGTATTTTTTAAATATAAACACAGCTACACGACAAGCGTTTTTTCGGTTGCCAGTATTTTATACATAGCCTTTTACATAAAGAAAAAACTCTCCGATACACTTTGTTCAGCCGTAGCATTAAGACGATGCATTGATAAACAATAAATAATTTAATACAAAATAGACATTCTGGTCTATGCAAAAGTGCGCGCTCTAGCTTACTAAAAATACGAAAAAGTAGTTATTTTCATTTATTTCAAAAACTATGATTAATTTAAAAAAATCCAACTGTCATTTTGAAGAATATGTTTAGATTAAAACTATATAGAAAATTTAGAAATATAAATCTGTCTCGTTACTCCTAAAAATGTAAATCTCTATTTTAAAAGAGGTTTCTTTGATATTTTTTTTTGTGTTACAAAAGTTAACCAATCGTGTATCGCAACTGTCAAAATAAAGAATCAGTTTACCAAATATCACTTTCATACATTTTGTAGTCACTTAGAAAAATTGAGATTTCTGTCGTCAAAATTTCCAATGCGTCGCCTTAAATACGAGGGATACGGAAGTTGAGCAATTACGCCTTGATCTTGGCCGGTTTATTAAACTATAACTAGACTTATTAAAATTATCTTTAAAGTAATTAATGTGTTCCGGTAAACGTTATCTATATGTCTACATGTATGTATAATACTATACAATAATGTATACATACAAATAAAATTGAAATCACTGTACGTGATATCGAAATAAACCAAAACCCTTTTTACACCAACATCCACACACGCGCATTCTTTAAATTTTTGTCTGTTTGTTTGTCCGGAATTCCGAATTCGTTACGTCAGGCATAATCATCGAAAGGGCTAAACCGATTTTGACAGAGCTTTTATTAATATTATATTGGCATTGGATATTACATTAGAAATTAGTATATTGGCAGGTAGAGAGCTTTCCAGGGCGGTAATCAGCTACATCATTTTATAACGGAAAAATACCAAACTTGAAATCGCGTAGCATAGCTAGTAGTGTGTAGGGACAGTACACGCCTATTACTATGGTATTAAATTTTTTTTTTGACATTTTATAAATTTATTATTGATTTATTTCATTTTTGACTTCAATAGATTTTTTGATTTTGACGTTAATGACAAACAAAAAACTAAGCAAAATTTCGCTAAATTTTTACCGTTCGCTGGTCCGGCTTATTACACGTAGCACTCTAATAACACTGCTTTTCCATTATATACACGAAACTATGAATATTATAATAATATTAACAAATAACACTAAATATTATCCAGTATAGTACAGCATTGAAAAAATTTTGGTTATTTGTCAAGCATTTTGTTTTTAATTTTCATGTCGCAAAGGTTGATATTCCTAGATCAAATTAATGTCATAAATCAGTTCAATCAGGTTCACTCTAATATGTGAATGACCTATTCATTCTAAATGTAAGACAGAATAATAACCTATTCTTTATTTTTAAATACAAATGTTAACACTATCGCGACGTTTTTATTCATGGTGGTTTTTAATGAAGCACAACACACCAAAGGACAAAAATTGTAAAACTGTTTTGTTTTACTAGTAACTAATAAGTATGACAACGGAGTCAATCATTTGCGAACTAGCCCATCTCTAGTTATGTTACAAATGCTTTAAATGTCATAGTCGCCACATTTGTTTACATTAAAGACAAAAAGGAAAAAATATAATAATTAAATATTTGCATGCTATGTCGTTAGCAGAATATGTAGTGCTCAATATATATTTTTGTGTACTATCATCAACCATTATACTCATGTTAATCTAATAATCTCAATATTCATGCAAATATTATGATTATTATTACACATTCATATGTATGTATACATAAAACTATAACAGCCGTCTGTACATCGAAAATATTTAGGAAAACTTATTGGGATATATTTTTAGACTACTCTTATTCCAAAATAAATACTTTTTAGAATTTTTATTTGACTGTATGTTTGCTTGCGCGAACTTTATGGGAAAACTACTAAATGGATTTCAAAGTTAAAAGAAACTTCAAAGACTAGAATTTTAGTTATTACATCTTAACGCTATACGTATGATAGAGGTGGGTAGAACGATTTCAGATCCATTTTTGTGGGGCGTGTATCTCAAAAACCTAACTATTATACATACTCGTCGTACATATAATATCATGCCCGTCTGTCCGTATGTTACAGCCGATATATTGTCACCTTTACATTACACTGAAACGAAGTTTAATACAGCGACGGAACTCGATAACATAACATCTAGGTAGCATGACACTAAAAACTAGAAAAAAGTAAACCTAAATATGTTTTTTAAAAATTTCTTACGGATCAATCTTATCCAATTTCGCGCTAAAACGTTTGCAAAATTAAAATTTGTAAAGATACTTTCGTGTGTAGTTTCTCAATGAATACAACCCATAAAAAATCCTGAGGAAGAATATTATGTAATCTCTAAATGGAGTTACAAGGGCGTGACGTCACTTCTCTTCTTATTGAGCGACGAGCGTTTTATCTAATAGAATTTCGAAACTCAATAGAATGATTAAAAATACACATTACGATAACTATACGGATATAATTAATAAATTATATATCTCTACAGTATAAACGAAGTCGCAATCCGCATGTTTATAAGTTACTAGCCAACCCGGCCCGTTTCACTGGACGTTAGTTGAAGTTAAAATAAATTAAACAGTTTTTATAATTATTTTGACACTGCAAAAAAAAACACAAAAATTCTACTGATCCGATGGCTACGAAACTTTACAGGAACACCCGCTAGGGCAATCTGAAGATTCCCTGAAAATTTCATCGAAATCGGTCCAGCCGTTTCGGAGTCCATAAGGAACATACATACATACATCGCCTTTTATATATATAGAAGATAACGTTTAAACAACTAAGCCGATCACTATGCGGTTACCACCATTTAGATTTAGAACATACAAGAAAAAAGTTTATACAACACATTCACATTTACTAGTGGTCACCAAGTGGTCGAAATTTAATGTATTTGTAACATATATTATATATAAAGCTTTGTGCTCTGTATAAACTTTAACTAGATATGCCAAATCTCGCACTTTTCCGTGAGCGCCATATTATGTTTAAAAAGGGGTAAAAATTCTCTTCATGTGTCAATATATATAGATATCATTAAAATACTGAACACCATGCGATATACTATATCGAAAAAAAACATTGGAATTTTTTAATGTCCATTAAAAAATTCCAATGTTTTTTCAATTTTCAATTCCAATCTCTATTACTTAGCTGTTAGTCATAAATGGCTCTGTTACTGACAAGCACCTGTCAGTTGTCGATCGCATATCTTTAAAATTAAAAATAATGGTCTGTGTAGTGAAATGATGTCATAATAATATATTGGAAAATCTACATTGACGACGCTTATGACGGCACCTATAAGTTATAGGTGCAGTCATACGGTATGACTGCTCATATTTTAGTAATATATTACTTCAACAAAGACCACGCCCACAGCTGTCAGTTCTTCCGCTCTTGAAAATTCAAAGTCCGTTTCTAGTGTGGCCTTTCAAGTTATAGCCCACATAAGACTATAAAAAGCTGCAGACACCAAGTCCCGCGCAGCAATGGGAAGCAAACATAATAAGCTGACTCACCTGTACGTACGACATACATATAAGCTGATGGCCGCCATATCGTTAGCAGCACGTATATATATTTTATTTGAATTTTGACCCACTTCGTAGTACGGGACAGGCTGTCTTAAGTTATGGTCTATTCTTTTATTATTATTTCCAATTATTATATTTTTATTATTGTTCTTCTATACGTAATATTACAAAGAGAAAAAATTTGATTGTTTGTAATGGATAAACCCAAAAACTACGCAACCGATTTCAAAAACTCTTTCACCTGTAGAAAGCTACATTATCAGCGAGTAACATGGGCTTTTATTTAAAAAAAAAACTATCCATGAGAAGCCGGGGCGGTTCGCTAAAGTAAGACCTTATTATTTCCTTATTATAAGTGCATGACTAAAGAGATACTTTGACATGTTTATATCGGTTTAAAATTACTCAAACGTCTGTCTGCAGTCTCTAAAAGAGGTGAGAGACTGCTCCTCTCCCTTGCCAGCTCTGAATACGTTCATGGGTCTATGTAAAAAAACTTTTACTTACAAAAACAAATAGAAAGTGACACGTATCATTGTAGTAATTCAAGACTTGTATAAAGTACTTGTTTATTGACGATTCGTGCGGCCCAATGACCTGACCCCGAATTTAAATTTTATAAGATACCGCTGCGCCTACAACTATTGTAGAGATGTCGGACAGGTACGAGTATATATACTTCGTTCGGAAAGTTACCGAAATTGTATGTCCTACGAGAATTTCGCTAAATAAAAAGCTGGTTAAGTGGAAGCCATATTTAGGAAATTAAATCGCAAAACAAACTTCGTCGAAGAACTTCTAATGTTAAAAAACCGGCCAGTTACGAGTGGGACTTGCGCACCGAGGGCTCTGTATCACAATGTAATGTACTTGTATTATGTACTTATGAAAAAAAATATATATATTAAGACCGCTTCAAAAACAAACTTAACTTTGGAGTTTGAAGAAACTTTCCCCTATTTTAAATGTAACTTTGTAATGGCAAAGTGTCATATAATTACAAATAAGTAGTTTTCGGAATTTTTCCTTTTATTGAGCTGTGAGACACTGCTTCTTGCTAAATTTCAAGATCTAGTGTCAACAGGAATAGTCTTGTGCGTGCGACCGACAGATGTACGAATGGAACGGTCTTGTAAGGGTTCTGGCTTTGTTTCAGACAAACTAAACCCTAAAAATTAACGCAACATAAGGTTTCTGCAATGCGAAAATTTTTCTGCTTGACATCGACTTGGCACGCACTCGCTACTGAAGTATTTTTACTTTTTGCATTTTTAAAATATGGGACAAGGTTGGTAACATTGCAGGTTTAAAAATATAGCTGTGCCAACGAGTTACGCGTGGAACTTTACTCTGATATATAAACCTTCTTCATTAATTGTTCGATTAACTAAAACACAGAGATTATACAGTCTCCGAAACATCTTTAATTTACTATTTCATATAAATATATAAAAAATTAGTGATGAAAGATTGACAACAAAAATCTACAGAGCGAGTGAGTGGTAGCAGCAAATAGCCAGTGTTACCTGAAGCTCTTAGAAATATGTAAATAAACCCGCACGCGTATTACGTAACTGCAAACAGCATGCTACAGCCAATATCGCGCGATATCTGCTGTTAAAACGAGAATTTATGTAATGTAATTTGTATAGTGGCGCTAAATCTACCGCGAAAAGTGCATTTTATGGTCATAGAATAATAGATACGCAATCGTCATACATGATACTAATTTTTTATTACAATTAATCATCAATCGCGCAGTGATCGCGTGGCTGTCGCTATCTACAAATTATTAGGTAATAACCCCGCCAGTCGGTAATCTAACCCAGGACCTTTCGCGCTTAGAAACAATGCCTATACCATTGCGCCATCGATTTTATTTATATTACGTTAATTCATTGACACAAGTTAAAATTCCGTAAATTATTTGTTTCATTCTAAAGAGAAATATTACAACTATCATCGAACACAGCATATGTGTAATCATATTTTAAATTTAATACATGAATAACATGTTGGTATATAGTGACGTAGGTCCATGCTACATTACATTATACGTGTGTGTTCAGACGTCAACCTTGCGACCTCTAAAGCCATTCACGTGTTTTTGCGTGAGCGTGGATCCGATCAATTTATTTATATACAAGAAAAATTCCTTCTCAGAACAGGTAATAATATAAAGCCAAAAATATACCGTAAATCGTGACTAGTCTGTTGGCGCGGTGGCAGCGTCATTTGCCTTCCAAGTCGGGGCCTCACCTTCAACTCAGTCTGGGTGTTACTGGGAGCTTCCCCATTTCGTTGTGGTACCCATTATAAAAGCCGGGTCAAAAGATATGTGTGATTGGCTGAAGTTATTAATATTACTATTACTGTTATTAGTTATAATTTTAGTACTGGGAGTTCGTTGTGTCATAGCAAAAGCCTAGTAGTGCTTGGTTTTGGGGACTCACAATTGGCGTAATTGTTTGAAATATTATCTCTAAATAGTGTAAAATAAAGTTGCTATTATTGTCTGTTTGTACGCTTACTTCTTTTAACCTACGCAACAGATTTCAATGCGGTTTGTGTCATCATTTAGAGAATATCTTCCGAAAGGTGTGTGTATAGTTATATTTTAATAGATCCCTATTTCCCTATTATATAATAGATATAGATAGATGTGCGAAACCGGGGTGGGTCGCTAATTAATACTAAATAACACATCTTCGTGCTATATGTATGTAGATCTACTACAGGACGGGGTACACCGCGGATCTTACTTGACTGTCTCGCTTACTGCAACCTCATCCTGCGAATTTTTATCGAGGAATGGGAGTGCTTTTACAGTTTTTGTTTGCTATCGCTCGGGCTATTTGATTTTAATAAGTCAGTTCACTTTAGAGATGGGTAAGTCTCGAAGTCTGGATGGATAAGTACGTGTCTACGGAACGCTTACGGTGCGGAATTATATCCAGGTGTAAATCGGACAAGTGTTTTGTTACGAGATGAGATACCGGCAAGTGTTGGAATGAAACGTGATATGCATTACGAGCGCCGGAAGTCACGACGTTATTCTGTGGTCGGATAACGCACGGGCTCATACCCGCACGATTATTACCTAACTTACAGTCAGCATGCGACAGCCAAATGTCGCGCGATATCTGCTGTCACAACGAGAATATGTATAATTTGTATAGTAGCGCTAAATCTACCACAAATGTGCATTTTAACGTTATAGTGCAATTGACACGACATCGTTATATATGATACCATTTTTTTATTACAATTAGACACCGGTCGCGCAATGATCGCGTGGCTGTTGGCTGTCTGTTAATTTCAGGTAATAACCCCGGACGTAGGTCTGCAAGATAATTGCGCATCTGGACCTTAAAGGCCAGGTATTCTTAGGTAATAAAACCGTTGAGAGGGTTAGGTGGAGATGAAGAAATAGAGTTGAGATTCGCAAAGCCAAAAATGAGCCTTTAACATTTGGACGACGAAGTGTTTTTTAAAATGTTTTGTTGATTTAGAGAAAATGATAAATTTAATATAAGATGTAATTGATTAATCATTTAATTCAATAGTATTCAGTTAATATTTCCAGAAAAAAAAACGAGAACTTTGAAACGAAACTTTTCTTTAAATGTTAAATTAGATATTTTATTTCTAATTAAATATACTGTTTTTGTAAATTCTATTCGATAAACTGATTAATTCAGTACTTTCCCTTTACGTTTTTTTTTTCTGTTTATAGCTGCAGAACAAGTTAGTGTAGTCTTTATGTTGTCAAAGTGGTATTTCAAAATACGGTATTTCGGATAATCTGATATTAAAATCGGCCCTAATCATCGCTACCTCCCTACTCTGACCTGCTTCCCTAGTTCAATCTAGCCAGGTTCATTTAGCAAATGAACCTTTATTAACTGGTTTGATTTAGGTTTTACGGATTACTCACAGTTCATTGTCTGACAATCATCACGCAAACACAATACTTAGTTTGGGGTCACACAACTGGAAGGCTGACTAGCCTAATCAGATGCATTTAAAATATTTTTGTCAAAAATGTAATTTTGTATGAGATTATGAACGTGACGTGACGTCATAGTTTTTCTCTATCGTTGATGTACTGTTTCAGGAACATTAATAATAATAAAAATGTAATACGAATCAGCTTTTTAAAGGTTCCTTATTTCTTTTATTAAAACATTTAATCATTTTCTTACAACCTCGATGGTGCAGTGGCTTAGGTATTTCATATAAGGGCGGGAGGTTCCAGGTTTCATTGCCAATCGGGTGAATTTAAGAAACGAACTTTTCTACATTGTATCGGGTTTGGGATTGGGATGGGTGTATGGGAGACGCCCCCAGTAGTCGTTGTCTGGTTCTCATAGCACAGGGAATACCCTAGTTTGAGATCAAATGATTGGTGTTTGTCTGGCGCATTATTATTATTATATGGCTACCGATCGCGTACAACAAAGTGAAGCAAGCAAAATAAGCCTGGCCTGTCTGTAACCATGCCGATCAATAAGTCGGCCGCTAAATCGTTGAAAGCTATATATTGTAATCATTAAACCAAAGTGAAGTGAGTGGTAAGAGAAGCATAGGAAGACCAAGGCTGACTTATGAAGATCAAATAGCTAGAGTGTTAGCCAACGGAAATGTCAAAAGCACTCGCATACCTAGGGCGAAAATGTGTGTGAAGAATGATGAGATTTGGGGAAGCGAAAGAAGTATGTAAGGATCGCGACGCTTGGCGCTCCGTCCTCTCTGACTACCTCGTTGGGGTTACGGCGTGAAGATATGTTATGTTTTATTAAACCAAAATACCTAGGCGAAAATGTGTGAAGAGAATGATGAGATTTGAGGAAGCGAAAGAAGTATGTAAGAACCGCGACGCTCGGCGCTCCGTCCTCTCTGACTACCCCGTTAGGGATACGGCGTGACGATATGTATGTATGTATTAAACCAAAATTAGACCATTCTGATCCAAGACTGCATTTGGAAGATAATTGCATAAAATTATAATTTGTTACATATTATTATGTCATTGACATTATAAAAACAGTACCTACCTATCAAAAATTATGCACTATGTACAGTCAGCATCAAAAGCAGTTAATCGAAATAAACTAACAAAATTACGTGCTTATAGTTTACACGTAAGTGAGTTTCAAATGGGTATTTCTAACTGTAATTATATCAGAACTGTCGTCAATACATATTAAAAAACATCTAAGGGTCAAAAGTTTTAGTAGTTAATAGTCTTCGTCTGGTTTTCATAGCACAGGAAACTCCCTAGACTGAGACCAGATAGAGACGAATCGTGCATTTATTATTATTTATTTTTGTACATGTTACTATATAGTCTCTCTATTACATGATAGTTATATTACAATTTATTTTTGATAGTCTCAAATACCCAAATCTGTTTGGACGTTAGAATATTGTATTAGGGTAAACAGAGGGAACACCAATCAACACAGCCCTTAATAAGTACATCTTTCAGATAGACAAATCTCATTATCATTCTCGCACATTGAAAACATCAAATATCTCGATTTTAATAAAGACAGTATAATGATATCTACCCTTTTAAGTACCTAGCCTTTCAAACAATGTAATTCGCATTTAAATCTATTCAGCAGTTTTTGAGTAAAGATTAGGAAAACAGTGAATAATTAAAAAAAATGTTTGTTTCAGAGAAGCCTAATAAGACTCCTAATCCAATAAATACCTTTTTTATATCTTCAATACGGCGGTTATTCTATTACTGTATTTTATTCGACTACAGCAAAGCAAGGAGGGTTATAATTTCACCAGCGTAAGTGTTTGTATGTCTCTTCTCTCGCAGAGCTAAAACTATTTAAGTGAGCCAAAATCACTTCAGTAATTACAATATATTGTATCAATTATGTCTGTAACACCAGTGAAGTCACTCTTTAAATATTCAGTATGGCATCTATAGCATGACTTAAAGTCAAGTTAAAAAATAAATAATTGGTCCCTGTCATGAAGGGTATAAAATTCAAGAGCTAGCGAAGACCAAATATACTACAGAAAGGCAAAAATATGATGTAGAACAACATTTTTCATATAAAAAATCTACTTAAACAAAAACAAAAGTTATAAATAACAAATTGTAAAACCCGACTATGTATTTAACAAAACCTTACAAGAGATAAAAAATGATTGTAATTTTTTACCATAGAATTTATTACCATAGTAGGGGGCCAGCAATTCGAACCAATAAAATACATGGACATTTAATATTATATTGTGTTATTTTGTCCATGTGGAGTTAAAAAATAGCCTACGTCCTTTCCCAGGGCTTAACCTCCCTAGCTTTTCCCATTCAGAATTTTGTCAAAGTCCAAGCTGTGAAAATGTAACAGGCAGAGGTACTTTCGCAATTATAATATTAGTATGAATAGAAGTATGTAATATTGTCAAATAAAAAAATATATAAGATTAGTAATAAAAACTAACAATCAAATGTTAAAAACTCAATAGATGTTTGTGTATGATTCTAAAAATGCAAAAGTAGACTAAACAAATTTAAAATTTAATGAAACTAACCATATTGCCTTTGAACTGAATGCCTATGTTGAAGACTAAACTTTGTATCAAGAATTAACAGACATCGGGCCACATGTTGGTTATTTTCACTCTTATCTGGCAAAAATAGTACTGACAACATAAAATTATTTTTATACTTAAGCTCAGCTGACACGAAAAATTTGATAAAGTGCTATAAAAACTTAATTTTGTGTTATAAAATACAATCCTTTTCACAATAAGATTAAATAATAATAATAAATTTAAAATGTGAAATACCTAATAAAAGTATTGTATATTTTATAACTTAAAGTATATATCTGAAGCTGTTGTCAGTGCAATTTTTTTCAAAAATATTGTGAAAAAACAACAGTTTTCATGAACTAAATCAAAGCTGAAATAGTTATTGGTTTAAAGTATTGGAAAAACTAGGTTTAGTACTATTTAGACATGAGTGTGGATGGCTGTTTAGTGCAGGGGTTCCCAAACTTATTTTGTCTACTGCCCACTTTGAGTCATGCAGTCGTTGTCTAAGATGCCTCCTAGCTAAATGAAATTACAAATCACCCCCCAGACCTCTACACAACGCCCCCATTTTTTTTCTGGGTCTCTTACCACCTCCCTTTAGGCCTGCAGCGCCCACAAGGGGGCGTTATCACCCACTTTGGGAAAGGCTGGTTTAGTGTCAATACTGAGAAAAATTCACATCTTCAAAGAATAAAAATAGATTAGATAAAAAAAACTACTGTCAACAAATATTTTATCTAGATATGACTAACTGTTCACTACCTGTATTGATCTACATGCATTTTAACTTGATAAACAACATGTTTAAAAGATAACTATTCAGATTGCTTTAGTAACAAAAAATTCATATTTATAGGTTTTCCCGTCTAAATCATTTTTAAACTAAACTAGTTTATATATGTACTAGATTAGCAACATGTTTATTGTGCAACAAAAAACACTACTTTCTAATATAAATATTTTTTTTCGCCTTGTTTGTCCAATTTATAATGATATGTGTAAGGGCACATGTTTATAGTTCAAAAGTGACAATGCAGAATGTACAAAAAACAAGACCCATAATTACAGACTTTGTTTTGACTTCTCAGTTATCGCCAGTTGTTACTGACGACATAACTAACAATATCAAGTTCATCGTAAAAAAAAACAAACAAAAGTTCAAAGTACACCATCGCAAAATGATTAGGAGAATTTATGAAACGAATGACAATTAATAAGATGTTCGCGAACGCACTGATCCTCGGTAATTATCCAAAATATTGAAGAACAACAAAAACAATATGTGGTACCTGAGTGCAGGCTCCTGTCACCGCCCCCGGTCATTTCCGCGAGTTTGTTGCCGATTGACACACAGTTAGCTTCAGGCGTCTAGTACAGCAGCACAATCCAGGCAGCAATTATAAAAAGAATCCAGTTTCAATGTCACAAATGTAACACGAGGCTCACTGGATGAACGATATGACAAGCGATCATGAGCCGTCCGCGCAACGCACTGATCGCTTCCGCGTCTTCCGCAATAATATAATAACTTTATTTACCTTCTCCTTCATGGAAATTTGTTTCCCGACGTTTACGTCTCTTGATATCAGCCATATTCAATATTTTATTTGTTTCGAGAACTGACGTGACTGAACATAGCGACATGTAATTTTTCCAACGCGACGCAAGTTGACAACTTTACAAAAAAAAGTACGTGTCATTGTCAAAATAACGTTCCTCAAAACCGGTAAACACCAATGGTAAACATCAAACATACCGGTATTAATAGATTAATTACCTTATAATATTTAAGTTACCTACTGTTAACATTTAGTACAGTATTTATTTGCATTTTAAGTATCTGTAATTACACAATACATATATATTCATGTAGAATACTAACTAATTTGTGTTGTTCTTGTTCAATGTTTGTGTTGTCTGTTTATAGGTCCTAACCAATTTGGCCAAAATTATATATCATTTTAGCATACCGCACAGTGTCTAAACTCTAATCCAAACAAGACTGGCAAAAATTTTATTTACGAATAGTTGCCACTATATTTACAAAAAAAAAACATTTAGTACGTGGACTTTTTGGCAAGACCGGAAAAAGTAAGGTCATTTTATTTAGATATTCTATTTTTTTATATTTTTGGAAGTTTCAAAGTACAAAAGCGATAGTATATTGTGTTTTAAAGTTCCGTGTAAGCAAAAAAATGGAGTATGTAGTACCTACAACGGGAGGCGGCATGCGCGCTATTTCTCATAGAAAACTTGTACTTTAAAACTCTCAAAAATTAAAAAAATAGAATATCTAAACGAAATGCCAACCTCACTTCTCCCGTTCCCGTCAAAAAGTCAATAAAGATTTTATCTATTTATTATTAAGAGGTGGGTCTTATGGGCTAAGATCTCTTTATCTTCCCTCCTAAGGGAGAATCGTACTACTACTTTACGTTAGTAAACTAATTAATCTGTGCTACTACTACTATTAATGACTACTACTGTCACTTTGGGCGGGAAAGGGAGAAGTCAGGTTGTAATTTTGTTTTGATTTTCTATTTTTTTTTACATTTTTTTTGGTAGTTTCAAAGTACAAAAGTGATAGTATTGTTTTAAGGTTCAGTTTAAGTGAAAAGAATGGAGTAGGTCTAAATAAACATGTGTAGCTGAAGTTCTCGCGCTCTTCCAAGAAGTTTTTTTTAACTTCAGGAAAGCCTACTATCACTTTACTGGAAGAGTGCGTGCTGCCTACGTTCATCGCTCGGACCTCTCGCTCACTCTCGGTCATTCAGCGGCTATCATTCACATAGACCTCTGAATATACCACCGCGCTCCGTTGTCGTCATCGTCGTGGAGCGTAGCGGGGAGTACCTAATCCCGTGTGCGTCCTAGGTGTTCGGGTCGGCCCACGCCATCCCGCCCGACCCCGGCCTCCCACCAGCGGGAATCACCGGGGAAGGGGGTTCGGTGTCCGGCCGTACGGACCAACGCCTAGAGGTCGCGGTGCCGGCGTGTCTCCTCGAGATCTCCCACGATGAGTGGCGACGAACGTGACTCCAACAGCCCTTTTCAGGGCTACAACGAGTCGAGACCCGCAAAAGCGTGATTCCGCAAGGAAATCGAAAGCCGTGGAAGTTCAAGAAACCTCCGCAATATCGCTACCGGCGTTTAGTGCCGGCTACATCCGTAGCATGGCGCCACCGTCGACGCAGCCTCCGTATTCATCCGCAGCGGCGCCACCGCCTACGCAGCCTTCGTTCTAGTCCGCAGCGGCGCCAGAACTCGCCTGCGTCCGCTGTGGAGGCTCCCATGCAGCGAAGAAGTGTCCACGCCCGCGTGAAGAACCGCCAACCTGCGCCAACTGCGGGGAGGCGCATACGGCGAACAGCCCCACATGCACAGTACGCCGCCAAGAACTCCGAAACACAAAGGCGGGGACCTTGGCGGCTACACGGCCAACAATCAAAATGAAGCCCCCCGCCCGTACGGACGTCGAGGAGCACGCGGAAACCAACTTAATGGCCCCCGCCAATGCAGCCATACCCAGAGGCGGGCCAACGCCTCCCGCCGAGAGGCCGCCCCTCAAAAAGAGGAGGCCTAAAAAGAAGAAAATGAAGCCTCAAGAAAATAAGACACAAGAGGAGATTGCAGCCGCATCTACTAATGCAAGAGGGTCGACACAGCCGCCGGCAACCGAATGTCAGGACGTGGAGACCGAAATTAAAACCGCCCTAGAGGCTTTTAAAGAGGTGATTGAGGCCGTCCTCCGACGAGAGGATCCACTCCCGGCTATCCTGAAAGGGATAGCCAAAGCGACTGAAGAGCTCAAGAATCACTCCTAAGTTCGGCGGCGACCCAATAGGGCTCGCCGACTTAGCCGAGAATACCTTAGGGATACAACAACGCCCAGTGACCCTCCCGTCGTAGCGGGAGGCGGATGATGGCCACCGCAATGAGGAAGACCCTCCAAGCAGTTTCTCCGTGGCCACGTAAGAGGCTGCGAGAAGGACCCGAAAGGAAGTGTTAGGACAGTTAATATTTCCCCAGAAGTTACTCGGTCTTGTTGTCAATGCCTTATGAAATATAATAAATAATAATAAAAGAAAGAAAAAAAAACTACTACTGTCAAAGTCACAAAGTGGTGTCAAATATCGAAATTCACATTTTATTTTCTAAAAATATAACACATTTTTTTGAAATAAAGCAATATAAATAAAATGCAGGTATTTAGTTAATAACCACTCTTTATATCGTTAACACTTTAACATTGCAATATTTTAATAATTATACGTTTATAGAATCCAAATGAAGATACAGAATGGAACGATGTCTTGCGCTCGAAAGGTATCCTGCCTCCAAAGGAAAAAGAGGTTTCTGAGGAGGAAATCGTGAATATGATAGAGCAAACTATACAACAAAAACAAGCTGAAAGTAACTAATTTTTTTTATTTAATGTAATTTATAGGTTATGGTCTATGACTCATGCACAGGACAGCTTTTACTCTTATTAGAAAGAACATTTATTAATTTTCTGAACAAAACATATTTCAGAAAACTATAAATCATACCACTGATATAAACATATAAGAACATACATTCCAACTGTCTCATATGGACCTCGAAATGGAATCTATAGTATATCATGTGATATACCGTGTCACATGGCGCTCTATCCTCTCTGACTACCTCGTTAAGGATACAGAATGAAGATATATATGTATGTATCGGAATGTATAATGTGTTATGTCCATAATTACTTATACTGAAAAACAATATATATTTTTTTATCCTCTCCTTCCATCCCTATGACATGCTAAAGTCAGAGTCCTTATTTTCTAACTAGCGAACGGCCTCGGCTTCGCACGGCTAGAAATTTTTCGAAAATAAAATACTACCCATGTTACTCACTGATAATGTAGCTCGCTATAGCTGAAAGAATTTTTGAAATCGGTTAAGTAGTTTTTGAGTTTATCCATTACAAACAAACAATAAAATTTTTTCTCTATAATATTAGTATAGATAATGATTATGTGGCCTACATTTATTTTCTTATTTCTTAAATTTGTTCTAATTACATTGTTTCTTAATGACTATAGCTTATTTACGTATACCAGTGATGAGAATACCATCTATTAACTAACACTTTATTTCTTATTGCTATTATTATTGTATACATATTGGGCGGCAGATAGGTATGGAAGGGCTAACCTGGTTCGTTGTTACCCTCGCATGCTGGATGTTATGGACACGTCATAATTTTCCTAGCTACCGTCCTCCACAAGTTGATGTGCTGATTTGCTTGCGATAATGTTTAAAGGATGAAAAGATTTGGGATGAGACTTACAATTGGTTTTCTGGGTGATGATGTGCAATATGTATAGTTGATATAATTGACCGAATGATGATTGACATGCTCTCATATGTTAGTGACACATCTTTCCCAATGAGCCCCAGGTAGGTGAAAAAGGAATAAAACGAGAGGAAAGGTAGATAGTTGGGAATGTTAGTGACGTATTAACCTACTTAATGTTGGCACAGAAAAATAATCTATGCCAAAGTTCTAAACCTAACACTTATGTATATATATATTACAAAATATACTTCTATACTATTATTAATAAAATAAAATAAAATAAGCCTTTATTCAGATTTAAAACTATAACTAACATTTTACTTATTTCTTAATAATCTAATCTGCTTGCCCTTTGGCAAAGGCCTCCCCTAGGGTTTTCCAAAGCTGTTTATCCATGGCCTTCCTACTCCATGTTGGTCCTGCAGCTGCTTTTATCTCATCCTCCCATCTTTTCCTTTGTCTTCCCTGTCTCCTTTTCCCATCCCGAGGATACCATACAGTGACGTCCTTAGCCCATTTGTTTTTTCTGCTTCGTACTGTATGTCCTGTCCACTTCCATTTCAATTTCTTCACCGTGTATGTCACATCCGTCACACCTGTTCTAGCTCTTATATCGGTCAGTTTTATTCTGTCTTTCAGTTTGACACTCAGCATACTTCTCTCCATCCTGTTCTGACATATTTGTAGAGCTTTTCTGTGTTTCTCTGTTAATGCCCATGTCTGGCAGCCATATAACATGCATGGCAATATGCAAGTGTTAAATAATTTCTCTTTGTCTTTCATTGCAAACTGAGGATTTTTCATTATTTCTTTGAGTGACCAATATCTTTTCCATGAGTTGTTTATTCTTGTTTCTATTTCTTTTTGTATTTGGTCTTCTGGTGAGATTATTTGTCCTAAATATATATACTGACTTACATATTCTATAGTGTTGTTATTTATCTTAATCATACTCTGTATTCCATTTGTCATTAATTTTGTTTTATTTATATTCATTGCCAGGCCCACTTCTTCGCTCTTGTCTGCTAGTTGTTGTATCATAGTATGGAGAGTTTCCGGTGTTTCCTCTAAGATAATCAGATCGTCTGCAAATCTCAAATGATGTAATTTTTCTCCATTTATGTTTATTCCATAAGCGTTCCAGTTTAGTTTTCTAAATATATGTTCCAGAACAGCTGAGAACAGCTTGGGTGATAGCGGGTCTCCTTGTCTAACACCTTTTTCAATATCAAATTCTTCTCCAACTTTTTCTGTTTGTATCTTAGCTGTGGGGTTTTTATATATTTTTTTGATAATCCTTATATATTTTATTGGAACACCTTGGTTTCTTAAGGCTTCCCATATATTTTTATGCTTTATGGAGTCGAATGCTTTGTTATAATCGATAAAGGCTAAATAATATATTTTGTTATATTCGTTATATTTCTGCACTATTTGTCTTATGGTATGTATATGGTATAGAGTAGAATAGTCACTTCTGAACCCGGCCTGTTCTTTCGGTTAGTTCTCTTCTAAATTATTGCTAATTCTGTTAAGGATAACTTTCACAAAAATTTTGTATAGATTGGGTATTAGACTTATTGGTCTGTAGTTATTCATTTCATCTTTGTCGCCTTACTTGTGCAGTAAAACAATTGTGGATTTTGACCATTGTTCTGGTATCTTCTCCTTTTCTAAGATTTTATTGAATAACTTTGTAGTGAAGTCGACTATAGATTCTAAACATCCTTTGATGAGTTCATTTGCTATTTGGTCTTCACCTGGTGCTTTGCAGTTCTTTTGTGACATAACTGCTTTTTGGATTTCGCTTGATAGTATGACTGGGGTTGTTTCTTCTTCCTCGATTAAGGAGTCCTGATATTTGTCCTTTTTTTCTGTATCTTTGTATAGGTTTCTGTAAAACTGTGTTGCTATTTCTGTGATATGGGTTCTGTTGGTTGTCTTTTTCTTTTCCTTATCCTTCATACTTGGTATCCAAGGCTTACTTTCTTTAAGTTGCTTGAGAGCTTTCTTTGTTCCTCCAGTTTTTTTTATGTGATGTTGGAGTAACTTTCTTCTAGTTTCTTTTTTGTGTTTTCTTATCTCAACTGTTATTTGTTTACTTATATTTGCTATTTCTTTTCTATTTCTTTCCCTATTTTCTAATAATGGTTTTCTGTATTCCATCAATTTTCTTGCTTCTATACCTATTTTTTCTTTTTTGTGATTTCGTTCAGTCCTTCTACTAGTAAATTATATTTTTGTTGTATGTCTTTTTGGTGGTTAGTTCCTGAAGCTAACTTTTCTTTTAAATGTTTCAAAAGTTCTTCTGGTATTGTTGTTGGTACTACTCCTGGTCTAATGTTTATTTTGAAATGTTTTCTTCCATTTCTTGGCTTTTTCATGTATATCTTGCCTCTTACCATTCGATGATTTGTATTAAAATTGAATTGATTAACAGTGTCTATGTCAGCAATGTATTAGGGTTTGTTTGTGATTATGAAGTCTATCTTATTTTTTACTTCTCCATTGGGTGATATCCATATCCATTTCTTGTTTTTTGATTTTTTGAAGAAACTGTTCATTATCTTCATGTCGTTTCTTTGTGCTAAGTCTACTAGTCGTTGTCCGTTATTATTTCTTTTTCCTGTACTGTATAGTCCTAGTATATTGTCTTCGTTTAATCGTCTTTCTCCTATTTGGCTGTTAAAGTCACCAATCAGGAATATTATTTTGTGTGACCTTTCCAGCGTTGTTTGTGATTGATCATAGAATAGGTCTTTTTCTTCTTCTGTGGCAACTTCTGTAGGAGCATATATTTGTATGAAGGAGATTGGTTCGAATCCAGGTAATGTTATATTAAGTTTAGCTATTCTATCTGATATTCCTGTAAAGTCTTGAATGTATTTCTTGTACTATTTCTTTATAAGGAAACCAACTCCATACATGCCTGGTATTTTTCCAATGTGGTACAGGATATATTTCTCATACTCCTCTATCTGTTCACCTACTCTTCTGACCTCACTTAATCCAATTATATCCCAGGTGATTTTTTCTAATGAATGTTCTAACTCCATTAGTGCTTCATTGGTTCTTAGTGTTCTTGTATTAAGTGTGGATATATTAATATATTCTGTTTTTCTTATTTTTGAGTTTAAGCTTATATTTAGTTCATCCAGGGGGTGGTGGTCTAGTACTCCCACGGGGACCGGCCGGGTTGGGAGACAGGTATGCTATGTTTTGTCTTGTTGTGTTAGTTGTAGTTGTTTATTTTGTTTGCTGTTGTCGGGGTTGGTTGTGTTCCGGGTGCCTCTGCCTGTTCGTTGTTATTGATTTTTGCTTTCAGCTCGAAAGTATTTGTTCATAGTGTTGATTTTGCTTGGGTTTTGAATGCTTCCATAGTTGCCTTCTGTTGGAGAATCTGAAGGTACTCGCTTTCTCTTCTCCTTAGTTCTTTCCTTCACAGTTAATTTATCATAACTAAAGTAGGCGATCTTCCCATTTTCTCTTGCTTCTTGTAATTTAGGTAGGAATTCTTTCCTTTTATTGAGAACTTCTCTAGGAAGGTCTTCTGTGATGTATATCCCTTCCGAGAACTTCTTATTATTCTTTAACACAGCTTTGCGTCTCCATTCAAGTGTAACTGAAATAAGGATAGGTCTGGTTGATTTTTCTTTGGGTTTCCCAATTCTGTAGCACTTGCTCAGTTCCCACTTGTCCCACAATTCTAAATCAGCTGCTTCACTTAGTTTGTTTAAAGTTTCCAAGGTAAATTCAATTAGCTCACTGTCATCTTTTTCCTTCTCTGGTACTCCATGTAGAATTAGATTCTTTTTTCTAGCAGCTTTTTCTAAGGTCTGTACTTTAGTCTTCATAACTTCTACTTCTGTTTTCAACTGTTGGTTTTCAATAGTGAGTAGTTTCATTTTTTCATCAATTGTTTTTGTTATTTTTTCTGTGACCATTCTAGTTATTATTTCACCTTGTTTTGTCATTTCTTCTGATATTTTCTCCAATATGACCTTCATGTCCATATTTATGTAGTCTAATCGAACTCAAATTTTTTATGATTGTATTGTCTAATTTTTATAACCTCCAAGATTGTGGATTTTAGTTTCCTATTGTTATTTTCGCACTATTCTTCACGAATTTTCCAGTTTATTTTCTCATCGATGCACTTTCATTACCATATATTTATTACTATTTATTTACTACAATTTTACTACTGACTAACATATTTTCTTATTCCAATTATTTTCTACTATATTCAACTAGATATTTTTGTACATTGAGACAGTCTCTAGGTCTGTGGGTTTTCTTCGTTAAAAAGGAAATAGTTCCAGTACACAGTGGCTTAACTTTATTATAATATACTGCACAGTACAAAATTCGAATAATGACTGACTTAGACTCTTCATCGAATTCAATAAACGAAATGTTTCCAAACTACTCAAAGCATCAACTGAGTGCCTCTTTAATATAACTTGACAATGATTATAGTTTAATTTAGCAACATACTTATCCAGTAATTTAGTAAAATATATTTAAATACATATTCAAACATATCTCTTATTGATATGTTATTAATGTTATTGTTACAATAGGATTACTCAATACAACAGGATTAATCAAACATTGTCCAAATAATTATGAATGCAAAAATTTGTGATTTTTAAAGCATTCAATGCATATATTTTTTGGATATCGGGTATTAAGCTTTTGACACACAATGCAATTGCTCTTAGTACGTTTTTTCTGTCTATATGCTCAGAACTTGCACATTTTTATCTGTATTATATGTTTGTTTGGATAGACCTCACAGGTTCTAGAGGTGTTTGGATAGACCTCACAGGTAATCAATCTCATTTGTATCAAATAGTTCAAGCCTTATGACACAGGGAAGGTTCTCGACTGAAGTCAAGGTATATCGACTATGTTATAACTCAAAATACGACAGGATGTAATAAGCTCCTAAGCTGACCATTCGAAACCATCTTTGTCACGATAATAATTTCGACTTTCAGATACAACTGTAGTAGGACTTATAAAAACCTTAGACACACAGTGGTCGGTTTATTTTGTAGCTGGCTCTCATTTCTCTTATCTCTTTCATCTTCGCACTGCTCTAATTCTGTTTCATGATCACATTGCAAGATAAAATTCGGATCTGCCTGTTCATCCTCAACATCATTGAATCATATTCTAATTCTTGTTGTAATCATGTTTGCGGGTTTTCTCCGAAGTCTCCACCATTAACAGTCAACACCTTAATTTTTGTGAGGTAACATCTACAGACACTTAGAAAACGACTGTCACATTACGAACACTGATACTGACATTACATCTCAGAGACACTGCCAAGCTCTACAACTTAATGTATCGCAGCACCATATGTAAGCTTTTGACTGAGGAATCAAGAGATAAAATCCTGAAGCTAGCAGAGAGGGCGGGGGTGTATCTTTAAAATTGATGAAATGAAGCTAAAATTTATTTCCTCTCTGTCTGTGAGACACCCACATCACTACTTAAAGGTTAAGTTCATGTATTTATCTCAATACAAACCTTATACTTATTAATATTTCACTTAGGAGATATCATCACCCTGTTAGGAGATGTCAGATATTATTATTATGCAAGTAGTAGCTGTGTATCATGTCTGGTCCATCAGTCCAGTATACAATGATCTAAATACATGTCTTTGTATTTGCTTGTATAAGTGAGTCGTACTATGTTAAACATATTGTGACATCCAAAAGGGTTTTAACGAAATAAAATACTGCAGATGTAATCACTTGTTAACTATTTTTTATTGTTGTAGATTAGGATTTGTTTTCACAGAATAATCAAGTAATAATGCGCACGCGCTGTCTCGACATCTCGTTTTATCGCCTCTCCTCTCCCTTCCTCTCCCCCTCTTTTCTACCCCTCACCGCTCCTCTCCACTCTCTCACACCGCACCTCTCCACTCTCTTACACCGCACCTCTCCTCTCTCTTACACCGCACTTCTCCTCTGCTTCACGCCCGGCTCGCCTCGTCTCGTATCGTCGTGCGTCTCATGTTCTGTCTATTTCAATATATTTCAGAGGATCAAAAGTTATCAGAATTAAACCTAGAAGAGTTAGATGAGCTGGAAGATTCGGAAGACGAAGCAGTTTTAGAAGAATACAGAAAAAAACGCATAGCCGAGTTGAAACGTTTGTCAGAGAGACCTCGATTTGGTGATGTGAGAGAAGTGTCTGGCCAGGACTATGTACAGGAGGTTAATAAAGCTGGAGATGGAATATGGGTGGTCATACATTTATATAAACAAGGGTGAGCCATACATATTTTCACACCACTTCCCTATTGAGATCGACAGAGCTTTGAGAAGTAACTCAATTGGGTAGTTGATAACTAGTCATTTAGTTACTTTTTATCATGTCAGAAATGTAGGCTTATATAAGCAGTTTTCGATATTATGAATAGTGATATTATACTTTTAGTATTTCATTCAAACTTTGCTTCATATAAGAAAAGGGTGGAATAAAGCATGATTCATGTTACGCTGTGTCGGGGCCGGGCCGTGCCACGGACAGGACTGGTGACACATCAATAATATACTTATGTGTGAAGTGTTCGACCGGACCGACGTGCCACGTGCCACGATCGGGGCACGGCGTCGAAATAGTGGTAGGGATATTTTCTCGTCTCCGACCCGGCCCGGCGACAACACGTAATACGAATGCGTTCGTCGAGCGCCCGGAGGCAGTTACAACGAACTACAGTGAGGTGATGTGGCTGGATGTACACCCCACCTTCAGTTTGTAGTTTCAGTTCATGTTTCCAATGCTTCGTCATTAATAGCAATTGCAATAGCTGCCAACTCAAGTTTTGGAAATTGCATTATAAGTCTTATTACCCAAGCGATAAATGGATATTAATAAAAAAAATAAACGAAAAAGAAAATAAAAAATGGGCAGATGCCAGATGACACTCATACGCGGACACGGGTGTGCAATAGTTGCTTATAGACAGTCCTGTGTAACATAAATTGTAAGCCCGGCCGACGCACGGTGGAAACGACACGACACGGGCAGAGCCCGGCCCCAACACGGTGTAACGTGAATCATGCTTTAATTATTTTGATTGTCTTTTATACATAGAGTGGAATCCGTTTCGAATCCGAACACACAATTTGTTAATTCATGAATGTATGGTTTCGATCTCATAATAACTGTGACTCAATTACTGTACCAATTATGAGAGGAACCTGTTGTATATACCAATGAAAAAAATATATAATATGGTATACTATATATGTAGTAAATTACCCCATATAAATGTGATTCTCCTTTAAAACTTCCATGTAATATAGATTCATACAAAGTTCAACCCTTCGCCCCCTTTTGTGAGTGAATTTTTACAAAAATATAAATAAACATTCATTTTTATACATAATAAGAAGAACTAGAAAGCAGATATAGAATACAACTTTTCCTTGCAGTATTCAGCAGTGTGCCCTTCTGAACCAACATCTTCGTCAACTGGCTGCTAAATTCCCATACACCAAATTCCTGAAGGCGATCGCTCAGACTTGCATCCCTAACTTCCCAGAGAGGAATCTGCCAAGTGTGTTCGTGTACCATGAGGGCGACATGAAGAAGCAGTTTGTTGGACCACATGAGTTAAGAGGCACAGCTCTCACTTGCGATGGTAAGTGTAACAAGTGCTTTAGAATATCGAAGAGATTCCTTTAGTGCTTTATCTTCTGGCTTTGCTGTTCTTATACATATGTAAATTTATATATATTTTAATGCAATTAGACAGAATTTCTAGGGTTCTGCAGCCAGAATTGCAAACATGGAACACTTAAAATTTCGTCAGTCTGTCTCTTTGTCAAAACCTCACAGACACAAAATATTTTTTCAAAAGCAAGAATAAGAAACAAAAAATTAAAAAATGGATGTTTTGAATTCATTTTTAGAGTTAAATTCAATTTCATATAATTAATTCAATTGAATTTATCTGGAAACCGAAGTGATTGTGGCTCACATATTTTAGACTTGTGTTAAATAACTGGTGGATGTTTATTATTGGGATTGGCGCCATTAGGACAAGGAATTTCGGTCATTAACGTATGTGTTCTATGAACGAAATGATAGTAAATAATCGCCATCGTGAAACACTGTACAATAAAAAATTAAATGGACTCCAAAAAAAACACTGATAACTACGAAATAACTGTCTTACTAAACAAAACTAAAGTACAAAAATAACTTTATAAATACGATACAAATACTTAAAGACTAATTATATATATGCATATGTATGTATATTATATATAATTAGTCTTATATATAATATACATACATATGCTCACGCTGTACCCCTAACGGGGTAGTCAGAGAGCACAGAGCGCCAGGCTCCGAGCGCAAGAAGGTTTTTATCCAGCGCGAGCGCAAGGTTCTTACATACATACTTCTTTTGCTTCCTCAAATATCATCGTTCTCCTCACACATTTTTGCCTAGGTTTGCGAGAGCTTTTGACATTTCCATCCGCTAACACTGATTTGATTGATTTGATCTTCATAAGTCAGCCTTGGTCTTCCTTGGCTTCTTTTACCACACACTTACGCTCTGTATATTTTCTTCGTCAGTCTTTCATCACTCATTCTTTCTATGTGCCCGAACCATCTAAGCATTCCTTCCTTCATTTTTACAATAATTACAATAATTCATTGCCTATTGCAAATTATAAAATAACCAAAAAAGTTAAACCTAAACATACAGTGTATTATATAATAGCTTACTACAAAATTAAATGCTATCGTACGCTATACACGTACTTAAAACATTTCAATACCCATCATACCCACACACATACACAAACACACACGCACTGCACACACACACACACACACACTGCTTACACTACTTGTTCTACTGATTTTACTTATTTTATTAGACTACCTTTCTTTCACTTGACAAAATATAATCTACACAATGCTAACGGGGGTGGGAGCCTGGTGCTCTGTAATACAGGTTATGCCTAGTATAGACACCAGACTCTCACAAAGGAAACATGTTACAACCATTGAAACTGTGAATTTGTTAAATGATTATTGTTTAATTCGTGAGAGAAATAAAGTAAATTTTATTATTATTGCTTATCCTGTCCGCAAGGGTGACACCGCACATATTTCTAAGAGATCGCATTTCTACAGCATTTATCATACTTTCACTCGATTTCGGTTATATCCAGGCCTCAGTACCGTACAATAAATTTGGCACCAACACCGCATTGTGGATGGCCATTTTGGCAGTGTTAGGTATATTCACACTATCTACTAATGTGGAAAGAGGATTGCTCACTTTATTGCCAGTTGCTATCCGTCTCCTCCACATCCAACTCACATCTGCCATCCCTCGAAAATACACTCCCCAGATATACAATTATATAATATAAGACTAAAAAGTAATAATTGACTGTTACTGAAGTCGGTGCCAAGCCTCCAAACTAATAACTTTTTGTTTTGCACACTGATTTGGCATCGACTTCAATAACTGTTACAAGTAATTAAAATATTTGTATCGTGTTTATAAAATTATTTTTGTACTTGAGTTTTGATTAGTAAAGGATAGTTATTTCTTGATACTTTTGTGAGATACTTTTCAGTGCTTTTTTTTTGAACTCGATTTAGTTTTTTGTTATTTCTCCCTTTTGAGTGACCTTGGCCTAAATAATTATCTAGGGTAGGTCTACAATTAACTGCTTTTCTAATTCTGGAGCGCAATGACATACAAGAGAATCATCAATATAAATAAAGCTTATAAGCAGTTAGCGTTACTTGGGGTATCTTCGAAGTCCAAGCTCTAATACCAGTGAAATTTAAATGGGACCAATCTAGAAGTATATCTTTTCAAATAAAAAAAGAATTTTTAAAATAGGTTTACAAATGACGGAGTTCCGAGGTACCTAACAAACATAAAAAAATACAACCGAATTGAGAAGCTCATCCTTTTTTTGAAGTCGGTTAAAAATGATGCTTGGTTATTTGCTACTACGTTTCGTTTCGTACAGGGCGAGGTGAGTGACCGAGCTCGACAGATATTACGAACCGTTCTGTCTTTCAAAATTCAAATCGAGTGAAGGACGCCAACGGACGCGGGCTTGTTTGAGATTATTGACATGTCAAAATTTTTTTGTATTTGTATTTGATATCTATCTATATCTACAACCTGTAATCACAGACAAATAACAATAAAGTTGAAGTTGTTTGGTTACTCGTTCGCACTCGCTCATTTCGAATTGGAAATTCCAATTCGAAATGAGTGAGGACTTGAAGCCTGTAACTTCAAGTAAGCTTAATGTACGAAATTCCTTCTGCTCATAGCGCGTGTTATAGTAAAACTCCCAATAACATATAAAAATTAAAAATATTTCTATTACAGAACTGGAATATGTCCTGGGGCAGGTTGGTGCAGTAGATACGAAAATAAAAGAAGACCCGAAACCAAAGATCAAAGACAAGATGTTCACAGACCTTGGCTGCAATGACTGGTGATACAGTGAGATGCTGATGAAGTAGTTAATGGGAAGTGAAGTCAGTATTGCTTTTGGAGTGCGGGTAATGGTCTGTGCTTTTGTCGCGAATTATTTATTATTGGGTCATTTTGTGAATTTTCTATTTTTAAATTCATTTTCTTCACTAAACTTTTTATTGGTGTTGAATTAGTGTGATGACAATCAGATAGTGTATCTAATAATGCCATCACATTTTCAATAATTTGCATTAATACTTTAAAATAATATGGTGTCATTATGGTAATGCATCATACATATGTCTTTATACCTAATAACGTATTAGTATTGAAATATGATGATGAAATTGTAATTGTGTCATAGTAACCATTTACTTGATAATTGATGACGAGTTCGTTTGAAAACTGACATCCAGTGAACCTTGTTTATGTACATGTACGGCTGGCACTACTCCTGCCATCTCAGCTCCTTCTAGAGCTCCAGGACCTTGATGTTGGTGTAGATTTTGTGGAGCGATCTTGGCATGACGAGATGTTTCGCGGGATACGTATATCATTCTTCACAGTGGCTAGTTGTGTAGCTTATATCATCCAGACCAAGGGAGACGCGTTGCCTTACGGGTGTATCTAACCCAACATCGGCTCGGCTCAAACCCCAAAGATTTACTCATCTTGGCTATTAGGTAGAGAAACTCCCGGCCGAAGCCGTCAGTAACTCGTTAACCACGTGGCCCAGGACACCGATGCCAAGGGTTTACCTTTCCAAGAGATCTTCAGTCTTCTCGGGACTGAAAAACCCCAGCATACACTTGGAAGTTAACTAACTACAACATGCCCTAGTGTTCCATCTAATATTAATGCCATCATATATGATCTGTATTAATACTCTGAATTAAAATCTGATGACATTGTTGCACTTTTAGATATTAATGCCATCATACTCAATAATTTATTAGTATTAAAGTGTGATGGCATTGTGATACTGTTATATTGTAGTGTATCTAGCGTTAATTCCATCACAATCACATAATTTGTTGTTTGTGATAGTATTGCTAATGTAAGTATCATCACATCTAACTCAATATTTACAGTTTATGTTCAAGAGCAGGTAATGAAACTGAAAATATAAAGTCCATGAAAGTATTCTCTGAATTTTATTTGAAAATTAAAATAGTACTTATAGTAAAAATTTAGTAAATTGTTGTATAATGAAATGTTTGAAAGATTTATAGCCAAATAAATATTGTTATATTTTTAAAAATTGCTATTTTTAAAATACATTAAAAATGTGTTTTTGGTCGCCTGTTAAAATAAGGTGACGTCATGGCTTCCTAAGTAAACTGCGCTGTTCTTATTTCTTCTTTTAAAATGCATCGAATGTGAAACAACAGTTATGTAAGAATAGAGTGAACTTGGAATAATAAAAAAATCTTTTTTATGAATCTAAAATTTGATGAACGAACAGTTCAAGCCAGTTTTTACCAGACTATTATACTTGAGTTTAAAAAATGTTCAATTATTTGCATGGTATTAATAAACTAATTAATCTGTGGTATTAATAACTGAAGTATCATAGTACATACATACATATCTTCACACCGTATCCTTAACAGGGTAGTCAGAGAATGGAGCGCCGAGCTTCGTGGTGCTGTCAAAATAGATTTTTTAATAATGTATGCGATTTATGAAATATTTGGTAATTTATTTAATTCAGAACGTCAACACGAAATTATTGTGTAACCTTTTATAAAAACAGTACCTTTTATGAAACTGTTAGATAATAACTAATAACATCGCAATATGATTGATGCATTTCATGTAATATTTATACAGGGTGTATATGAAAACGGGACAGTTACTTTAATGGATGAAACCATGTTCAAAAATAATGCATATACCCCAATGGGGGTTTTCAGGCTGTATTTCAGTAACGGATGAAATTATTACAAAATAAAAAAAAACGTAAGATTTAAAATCTGTAACTGTACACGATCAACTAATTTTACGAGAAATGGTGGGGATAACACTTGAAAATTAAAACGGTCACAACTCTTAAACGGATACGTTTTTTTCGATAATTCTTTTTGTAACTACATACTAAAGTTATGCCCTTTCATCCATTAAAGTAACTGTCCCGTTTTCATATACACCCTGTATATCTCTTATTTGTACAAATTGTAGTGTAGGTAATAACGAAATGATATTTTTATATTGTAATAATATAATAAAGTTTTTTTTAATAATTGACTATTGATTTTTATCATAAACACGCCTGATATGGGGGCATAATTAGAAAAACTAATTCAGACTACATCAGACCCAGTGGCGGTCCGAGGGGGGCGCTAGGGTCAATGCGCTCCCTCCCCCTCCTCAATCGTACACATCAAATCGACAACCTTCTATTTAATTTCTCATAATTGTTTGGTGATTACATTGAATTTCTGTATTATTTTTGATCTAATTTTGTCATACTGGAACACTACAACCCACAATCAACTTTCATATTATAATATCCACCAAGGCAATCCGGTCCATTTCCCAGTTTTTACCCACGGAATGTTCCTTTCACATGTGAAGGCGACAGTTTCGGTGATCAATTGGGCAATATTGTCCAAGAGATCACCGAAACTGTCGCCATTCCACAGTAGGGCCAGCTCCTCTTTGAGCTGGCTCCACTTGGCCTTTCTACAATTGAACATCCGGGTTGTTCTAGAAATTTTGAATCCCACCCATTTTGCCTGAATTTACCTCGAATAGAATTGCCCTGTGATCCGAGGTTGTCACATCCGCCTCAATACGCCAGTTGTTGCTCCAGCGGAGCATGTCGGTGGAGCACACCGTCAGGTCCCATTTCTGACCGTGTCGAAGATCGGCCCAGGCCCCCGGTTGAAGACCTGCATATCCCATAATCTCGCTAATAACTCGCTTTAAATTATTGAATGAGTTATTATTTTTACTACGATGAAGCAGTAGAGAGAATCTTTCTACACAGAGTCGAAACTGAAACGAAGACTTATCATTGGATCCGCGTTAATTACGCGCGTAAGAGACCGTTCAAGTATTGCGTGAGTAGAATTTTAGTCATTTTTAACACACCCCCCCTCCCCCTTGTCATAAACAATAAGCAAAGCAAAAACCCCCGGCCCCCCTTTGGTGATTACGTAATACTTGAACGATGCCTAAGCTGAATTTAAAAAAAAACCATAGGTATGTTTGCCTGTAGTAAGTAATTAATCTGTGTCTATGGTATGGTAAACCAAGCTCAATAAACATGTACTTAACAAATAAATTAGAGGACTAATGAAAATCCTGCTAATCCTACTAATATTATAAATGTGAAAGTTTGTGAGGATGGATGTATGGATGTTTGTTACTCTTTCACGCAAAAACTACTGAACGGATTTCGATTAAACTTAACAGTAATATAGCTTATACATCAGAATAACACAGGCTATAATTTATACGCGAAAGAAGTCGCAGGCAAAAGCTATTAAGTTATAAAAGTAATAAAAACTATGTAATAATAAAATATTGCAAAAAAAGTGAACAGCAATTTATGGAATACATGGCCGTAGTCAGATACGTATATTCCCTTGCCTGTGGATTGGGACAGTCTTGGAATGAAATTATGTTATTTATCACAATTACAGAGATACTTTATAGTCAATCGTTTTTAGGCTCGAACCTAGAATCAAAATGGACAGTTGTCGCTCTTATCACCGTGTGTCAAAAGGATTTTCGTGTCTCTTTCTATCTCATTGAGCGTAACCACGAGTGAAACAGCTATAGTAAGTATGGCAACCTCGCACTGTGGTGTAATTCGTGTCAGCTCATGACCGACTTCACATTACTGAAATAATTATTTGCAAAATACTCGTAAATCTTAACCGTCTTACTACAAAAAAGATAAACACGGCGTAGACTATGTTATGTAAACACAAGCTGGAGCTAGTTTAACGTGTGACTAAAAGCACTGAAACGCTTAATATATTGACACTAGCCTTTGCTAACGTCATACTTGATACTTGAAGACGGGCTCGTTTCCGCAACTCGACGACTATCGCGCCTATTTTGCGTCTCGGTGGAAAAAATGGCGCTACTCCTGCCATCCCAGCTCCTCCAAGAAGTCCAGCACCTTCTTAATGTTGGTGAAGACTTCGGGGAGCGATCTTGGCGTTACAAGATGTTTTGCCCGGTAAGCTGCCACTCCGCTGCATTCCAGTAAGACATGAGCGGCTGTTTCATCTGTCTCTAAACACCCCCTGCAAAGAGGACTGTTAGTAACACCAATATTGAAAAGATGTTTGTTATAAGGACCATGACCTGTTAGAGCACCCGTTATGGTACGGAGCTTTGCTCTCGTTAAACCTAGTTGGTATAGTGCCAGCCGGGGGTTTACCTTAGGTAGCGCCTGTTTGGCTTGCCTACATTCATGGGTGCTCGTCCAAAGCATGTCCCGTTTAACCTTCGGTTGTTCACGCACTTGCGTGCGTAACCAACCGTAAGGTAACGGTACTAGGGGTTCCGGGCCAGCTATAATTGAACTGGATCCTCTCCTAGCTAATTCATCTGCTGCATCATTGCCGCGTGAATGACTGTGTCCCTTGATCCACTGGAGAGTTACTGTGTTGTTTTCACAAACTCTCATCAGTAGTTGATGACACTCATATATTAAACTTAATACAATAGTGTTACTTTTCAAGGCTTGTAAAACTGCCCTACTGTCAGAGAGTATCCGAATGGGAAAACCCTTCACCTCTCTGATTGCAATTGCTCTTGCCGCTAGGATAATACCTACACATTCCGCTTGAAATACTGTATTGTATGCTCCAAGCGGCATATATTCTTGGATGCTTAAGTCATCCGAGAAGACGCCAGCTCCAGTGCCTGTCTCCGTTTTGGAGCCATCAGTGTAGATATGGAGTTCCCTGCTAGAGGTAGCCCCTTTCTCATGAAGCTGTATTTTATATTTCTTATCAAAATTATGAATTATCAGAATCCTATCATTTACAGCCCCTATCAATGGCTGTTCCTCAATTATCATACTGAGAACTGCTGTATGTGGTGTTCCGATGTTGTTCCAGAGATTTAAGCAGTTCAGCCTGATGGCTGATGTCGATGCCTCCTGCTGGATATATAAGTGCAGTGGCAGTATATCTAACATATTTTCCAACGCGATCGTGGGTATTGTTCTCATATATCCGGTGATCGCCATACAGGCTAATCTTTGGAAGCTTTGTAATTTGTTTACGGTTGTCGTAAGTGTGGTGCGTGGCCACCAGACCAGAGCTCCGTAACTGATAATTGGCCGTATCACTGCTGTGTATAGCCAGAGGGTAATCTTAGGAGATAAACCCCATTTCTTACCCAGCATTCTGCGACACTGCCAAAAGACAATACTCGCTTTATTCACTTTCTTGTCTATATGACTGTTCCAGTTCAACTTACTGTCAAGTATCACACCTAGATACTTAACTTCGTTAGATAATTGGAGAGTAGTTTTAAACAGACTTGGTAGACTATAGGCACCAAGCGATCGTTTGTTTGTAAACATTACCATCTCCGTTTCTTCCGGGTTGACTGATAAGTTGTATTTGCTGCACCAGTCCTCCACAATATACAGTGCAGTTTGCGTCACTTCGCAAACAACGTTAGCGAAGCTTCCCCTAATAAGGATTGCTAGATCATCAGCATATCCTATTGTGAAAAAATGATTTGTGTTCAACTCTATAACGAGGTCGTGCTCTGTATTGCATCTTCAATCCTGCCAACAACCTTGTGGAGTGCCGACTCTGTGGATTTCCCCGCGCAGTATGCGTGTTGGTGATGATGCATCGGTATATCTTTAAGTGCGTGATCCCTCAGTTCTCTGTCGCACAGTCTTTCCAATGTTTTCAAAAGAAATGATGTGAGACTGATGGGTCTGAAGAATTTCGCAATTTGTGTAGTCACTTTTCCCTGGTTTAGGTATAAAGATTACTTTCGCTTGTCGCCAGGACAGGGGAATATAGCGAAAAGCTAGACAAGCTTGTAAGACACCCGTTAATACCCGGACGACGTCCATGCCACCCCACTGTAGGAGAGCAGGAAAGACACTGTCCAGTCCGGCTGATTTATACGGGTGGAAGCTGTTGATTGCCCATTGTATCCTTTCAGCAGATACTACACTCTGGGCAATATGCCAACAGCCAATCGTAGGTATTGTTACAGGATCCTCCCAGACGACTTCATTTTTTATCATTGCTAACGTCATTTTTTACATGTTTTTAAACTGTCTATCTCTAAAACTGTGTTTAACTAAACACGTGTTAGACCAATGTTTAAAATATGTTTTGTAGTAAGACGGTAAGTGTTTTGGGTATTAGGAATCACGAAAATATAAATATGTCATGTTCTGTGTATAGTTGTACTATGACCCGTTCCTAGTCACGCACATCAGCAAAAGTCTAGAAAGGAGGTCAAGGAAGAGCGGACATGCTCACAGCTTCGTCCATTTCGGTTTTTGGTCAGAATTTTAGGGCTATAGAAAACAAAACGAAGGTAGAATTTAAAAATCGATTACTTTATTTATACAATATTTTACAGTAACATTCAACAATAAATTATTTTTGAAATTATTGACAGAAATATAGTAATGTTCATATCACAACAAAAAAAATCTGTTTATTGTTGAGTATTATTTAAAATACACTTTTTGAAGTGAACGGTCTTGGTGACTAGAGAAGGATAGGTTATTTGACAGTTACAAAAATTATATTCTAAAAACGAAAAATACATTTTATAATAATGAATACCGCTGTGAAAAAATATTGGAAATACATTGAAAATATAAATAACGCTCCTAACATTCAGCGATGTCATAATGATCTATGAGTTTGTGACGTCATAATACCATCCATCCATCTCTCTCTAGCTTATACACACTCCGTTCACGCCATTGAACTACGTTAAGAATTAAGTCAATATACGAGTCCATAGTATAACGAATTATCTTGTCATATTTACACCTAAAGAATTGAAAGGAGACTGCCCAAATCTGTATCACCTTTAGGTAACTAGTATGGGTATTAAATAATAATATATAATATTCGTGTCGCATTTTCGTTATAATTAGATAACAATAGCCTTGTTCTTCTCTTTTATACACTGGCAACTCGTTTCATATTTATTAGAACCATTTCTTCCATTTTCATGTAATAAAGTGGTGCATTTCTATGTGAGAAATGTCTCTTCTTTTAACTAAGACCCTAACATTCTCCAGTAAAGTGACAGTAGGCTTTACTGGAGATAAAAAGGATTTCTTCGGAAAACGCGAAAACTTCAATTGCACATATGCATTCAAAATTTCCAATTCTCAGCAGAGAACTATAATGCACAATATGCTATCACTTTTCTACCTTAAAACTTAGAAGCACGTAAAAAATATAAAATTTAACTAAAATGTCAACTTCACTTCTCCCGTTCCCGCCAAAAAGTCAACAATAGACATCCCACTTTTATTTCACTATGGAAGCATTTACGAAGCACACCTAAGTTTATTTAATGATTGCAATGTACACGTAGCGTAAGGCAAATAGTTACACTAGTTTTAGGTATTTAAGGCAATACCAAATTACTTGGACCAATCAGATGACAAGATTATGTAATAGCGCACAGACTAATAAGAGATACTACGTATAATAAGCGTGACACGCGCAGACGGCTATCACGGAATATCGACATCCCATTCTTCGTTAGGTTCGTTTCGTGTTTAAAAGTTCAAAGCCCAAAGATTAACCATTTGCTTGACACTGTGTACCATATTTTCAGTACATTATATCAGTGTCAACAATTATCTACTTATATATAAAAACGGATGTTTGTTTGTATTTTTGTCCTTTATGCGTTCCTAAACCGTTCATCCGATTTTCTGACGAAATTTCTGAGTTATTTATTTAGAAAAAAATGCGAACGAAATCGCGGGCATCAGCCTAGTTATTTATATTTATAAAACAATATTAATATCTATTTACTTTTTTTTATTAAAAAATGTATTGATCGTGTTGAGTAAAGTTCATAAAAGATCTTCTGTGACTATCAAACTCCCCAAATACTACCGCTAGTGTAGTTTTTACACTGGTTACTGTATCTAGTCGACCACTACAGAATCGATTATTGTAATAATCGATTAATATGCAAGTAGTTAATAATGCAAATACTTTTACCGTTTCTATTTCAAGTAACTTTATCTTACTATTTAAATACAAAATGGAAAATATATATTTCCAAAATAATATAAAAAACAAATATCATAAAAGGAAGATAAAAAAACAAAAAAAATAACCTGAAAGGTTTGATTGTCAATGCCAGAGAAAATGTCAATGCTGACGCAATGCTGGCAATACTTATATTTAGGTAATAGCTACGTATTTTGCGTTTTGAAAACAGAATACACTTATTTATGAAAGTATTTTGAATAAAATATTTTTTTTTACGCATACCAAATAAAAATAGGTGAGTACTTTCAATAAATATATTTCAAATCAGTCAACTTAATACATTTAATCCACTATTAAAACGAACGTGTTAATGTGGTGGTATGTGGAAAATGTGGAAAATTGATATCACTAGATAGGTATCTTGGTTTGAATGAACAGTGACATTCTCACAATACTATATTAGTTCTCTATGGCATTCTTTTATTCACTTTTCCGTCACCTTTTCACAAAAAAAAAGTTAATAAAAATGCATTTTGTCTAATGATCTAATGACTTTCTTGATTATACCAATTTTAAGTGACTGCTCTTTCACGAATGGAACTCACGTTGATGTGTGACAGCAATGTTTTTTAAATTGAATAAAGAATATGTCCGGGCAAGGATTTCAACATTTCGGAGCCACAGCTCTGCGGCCCTGAGCTATAGCCCCGCGTGCCCTTAAGCTATAATAGTAAATTATTCATGTTAGCTATTGTCAATATCCATGATTAAATATATTATTAAAATTGTTGATAAATGGCAACACTGTGAATTTGAGGGTGTTGCTACTTAAAAAAAAATGTAATTTAGTCAGTTGGTATTTTTGAATATTAGAAGATGCGTCAGTGGAGAATTACAGAAGTTAACGAAAGCACATTTTTCATTATACCTCTATATCATGACGACATTCTAGAAGAACGAAAATCATATCTGTAATCTGAGGATATAACGATTGATTGAAGCTATTTAATGTGTTGCTTGTTTAAGTTGTTTGCGTCAAACCTCGAATCAAACATTATCTGCGAACTGAATATGTAAGTTTACAGGAAACATCACGAACTTTTGTTTCCTTTAAGAGTGTCTAACCAATACTTCTTGTTTAATTTTGACCATCATACGATATCGTATCGCAGCGCAACGAAGCTCTATAGACAGAAGGGCAGTCTCCTTCGACACATGAGACATAAGTTACACGAGACATAAGTATGTGTCTTTAGGGCACTAACATGTCTTGTCGTTCTGATCTTGATCAGAGGTGGAAAATAATACATAATGGGTATTTTAGAGTATTTACACGATTTTGGTCAGTTTTAATAACAGGATATTTCAGCATCCTCTTTGCATGTTAATGACGGTGACGCATTTGGCCAAGCACGAGTCGACGGGGTGGCGCGACTTCATGCCGAGCTCGAACACCTTCATGATGACTTTGAGTGCATGCTCCTGCATGCCCACCACTAGGTCTGGTAGTTTGTCTAGCACAGACTGCGCCACTTCCGGTTGACTGGAGTCCAGACATTCAAGGACTGCTCGCAGACCTGTTTTAAAACCACACGATATATGTACCTTCTTTTATAATATTACATGTACATTTTTAGGGTAACATCTATTACGTTTTCAACTCAAGGAATATACAATTATAATGGTTTGATGACAACACATTGTGTTGTGTTGCCTGTGTTTCTTTCTCTTTCTCATTTTTTGATGTGTAACATCTTTCCTCTCGCTTTCCTGCAATCTGTGGGAGTGAGTTTGTGCAAAGGGACGGAAGTGTGTAACAGGAAGTCGGGAAAGCGCGCGCTATTTGATTTGACCAATGAGCGCGCGCGGTGGTAGAGTTGGCCGTCAGATGGTACCTAATCATTTTTTTCAGGATATGATGTTAATGTTGTGTATTATCAAGGTGAGATGTCAGATGTTACACATCATATTCGACTACTGTAAGGCTTGCTCGTTAATTGTATCCGTCTTCCTGTGTCTGTGTAATGTGTTTGTGTGTTGTGTAAGAGTCTTGAGTCTAACCTAATATCAAAGTCTATTAACCTAATAAATTGGATATCTTTAAGAACGGTAGAGCCGAGAGACAGTGCCGGTCCAGGTGTAGAGTGAGAGGATCAGTCGCTTTAGGTGTTAGGTGGCAAGAGGCGTTAAAATGTTAAATGTGAGTAATAATTTTGAGCGAAAAACAGGTATTGATTCAATAAGTGATGATTTTTGTAATAAAAGTTGATTAAAAAAAAATTAGTAACTATTATTTATTTTACGTAAACTGAAATGCAATTTATGCGACGTAAAAGTCTTAACCAAAGTGCGCTGAAAGACAATCGAAAGAAATCCACCCTGACTGAGGGCTTGTGGAAAAGCAAACTTCCCAAATTTCTCGGGCGGTGTACTCAATGTAACGAAATAACACATATATCTTTGTCGAGTACGAAAAAATGGACTGTATAATAGGTACTAGTAATTTATCGCGAATGCACTTGCAGGACACTTCCAAAAAGGGATGTGTTTCTGAAGTGAAGTTGATAAATACAGCTGACAAAGGGGAGGAAAAAACATGCACACTTACTTGCCTCTCTTTGCAGTCCTTTGTTTTGCGATTTAGTCCAAGCTTCCAGAAAACGTCACCAATACACAGATTAACACAATCCTTTGGTAAAGCAAGGTTTTAAAAATGTGAAATATAAATATGCGAGATTTATATGATGAAAATAATTTAATTGCGTTTATTATGGCAGGTCACAAGCACACGGCATTGATGATTGAAGAGTGCATGTGGGAAAGGGATGGTTGCTGTTCGGAAAAAAGTATCTACAAGTGCGAAGTTTGTTGCCAATTATCGAAATGAGATAACGATACCATACAGCTTGGATCGGCGCTGAAGAGAGGATTTTACAAAGTGAAACTATGAATTTGGAAACTGAATAATATAGAAATAAATGATTAAATGGGAAAGAACCCAATGTCGAAACAGAAAATATGGTTAACCGATAGTTAGCTTGTGCCTGTATAGTTTCGACGTGTGTAGGAATTTAGGTATATATGTACATGTATGCCAGTCTTTCGTACGTGTGACGGGTGTGTAGGTTTGTGTATGTACGTGTGTATGTGTACATACGTGTGTGTGTATGTGTGTATGTAGGTGTGTGTGTGTGTGTGTGTATGTGTATGTCCGGTATGTGTACGTGTGTACGTAGGTGTGTGTGTGTGTGTGTGTGTGTCTGGTACGAGTGTGTGTGTATGTGTGTACGTAGGTGTGTGTGTGTGTGTGTGTATGTCCGGTACGTGTACGTGTACGTGTGCGGGCGTGTACGGTCGGTGGCGCGGCACTCACCCGGGCCGGTGTCCCCGACGGCGGGCAGCAGGCGCGCCAGCAGCGCGAGCGCGGCCGCGCGCAGCGGCCCGTGCCGGTGCGCGGCCAGCGGCGCGGCGGCCGCGAGCAGCGCGCTCGCGCCCCCGCCCGCGCCCGCGCCCGCGCCCGCGCCCCCGCCGGCGCCGCCCCACGCGCCCCCGCGCCGCGCGCCCCACGCCTCCGCCTCCTGCCCACACGTATTACGTACATTACACGCACTATTATTTACTCATTCACTATAGCAACGCTTCTGGTACACTCGGACATGACATATTATTAACAAATTAAGTGATACTGGCATACGGGGACCATTGTTGAAATTGTGCGACAATTATTTAAAAAAACAGAGAGTACAGGGTAAAAATCTAAATATAATGATAAAGTAAACAACCGAAGGCTCAACCGAGGATCCGTACTTGGACCTTTAGATTACTTAGCAATGTGACAAAGTTCTGCAAAATATATTAATATGCAGATGATACATGCCTCGTATCAGGCAATAAAAATCTTAAAGTTGCGGAAACGAACCTTCAAAAAGATTTTAATAGAATTTGTCAATTGCCCCACGATGCAGGTCTGGTATTAAATGCTTTTAGAACTAAACTAGTCCATGTGCATTCTAGTCAAAACAAAACAAGTCACGAGATTAAAATCATTGCACATACTCATGATTGCTTTCATTCTTGTGCTGTTTATAATGATAATGAAAGTGATATATTAAATCATCTTTTATATGAATTACTGTCAGAGAAACACGCAGTTAAATAGTTTTGTAAACTGGTTTATTGTCTTATGCAATTTACTAGTAGAGTAATACACAAATCAGGCGTAGGTTTTAACGAAACAAATAGTTGTTTTTTCTGTGCAAACTTCAAAGATTTTACATTTCCTGTGCTTATTAAAACTTGTATACACCTTAAGTCTTTATAATAGACAACTTATAGGATTTTCTTTTACAAACTAACTCACTTATGATAAAAATTTAAAAAAATACTCATCACTCATCTACCAGCTCAAATAAACAAATATTAGGTAAAAATGAAGTTGAATCAATTTGAATTGTATTCGTATTTCTCAATCTGCACGAAGGTCAGTATGAAAGCCAGGCTTTTCGTTTCTTTTAATTGTTATATAAATCTTAGTAAAAAAAACTAGTTATATATTTTGCCATTAGAGAGAAAGAGAAGTTGCAAGCCCCGTTGCAAGCCGACGCGGGAGAGTGAGACGATTGATTCCTCTGATTTTTGCTCTGATTATGCCTTGAGAGGTCGTTAATGCCGATCGACCGACGCACTAATTGGTCGCGATTCGGGGTCAAAAACCTGTTTTATTACTCTAAGTTTCCGTTACTGTAAGTAATTCGCGGGAATTTTTAAAACTGTTTGATATGATTTGCAGTTGATATTAATTACTCATTCTTGACACGTTAATGTTCTGTGCTCTTGGTTGAGTATTTTAGCAAGACAAGCTGGGCTTTTGGGCTTGTATGAAGGTATCGCCATTGGAAGTGAACGGTTTACCCGGGGCTTTGGCTTGGAATGCAGATGAACCACCACGCCAACGCCAATGAGTCAATAATATGGCGTATCCAAAATTAGGTGTGGTGTGCTGTAGTTCAGATCGCAGATCAATCATTGCACCAACGCCAATGAATCAGTCACCGGGCCAGTAACATCGCGTTTCAAAGTGGGTGTAATTTGGTGCTGTCGATTAGAACGCAGATATCACTGCACCAACGCCAATAGGTTAGTCATCGGGCCAATAATATCACGTCCCCAAAAGTGGGTGTCGTGTGGTGCTGTGGTTAAAATGGCAGATGGATCAGTGCGTCAACGCCAAAGGATCAGTTATCGGGCCAGTAATATCGCATCCTCAAAAGTGGTTGTGGTGGGCTGTGGTTCAGAACGCGGACGGATCACTGCGCCATCGTCAACGGGTCAGTCATTGGTCCAGTAACATCGCGTACCCAAAAGTGGGTGGGGTGTGATGTGGTGTGCGGCGTACCTGCAGCGCCCAGAGTAATTCGTCCGGCGGGGCGAGGCGCCGCTGCAGCGTGGCCAGCGCCAGCGGCGGGGGCGCCGCCGACGCCGGGACTCCGCTGTCTGCTGTGGACACGCTGCTCAGCGCTGGGATCGACCTGGGTACCGACAGGATGTGGAAGGGATCAGACTTTATAAGTTTTTCTTCATTTAAAATTATATTAATTGATTGAAAGTATATTTTTATGGTTCACTGTTTAATGGATAAACTCAAAAACTCCTCAACCAATTTCAAAAATTCTTACACCTATAGAAAGCTACATTATCAGCGAGTAACATGGGCTGTTTTTTATTTTGAAATTTGTTTACCCGTGCGAAGCCTAATTAACACTTGTGTGATATAGTGTGTCCAGAGGACAGCCGTGGTCACATGCACGCTATACCATAAAGGTATGGTGTATACGGCGGTAGTGAGTGCGAGTGCGCGTGTGCGTGTACGTGTAGGTGTACTCACGCGATGGTGTCCCGGTGCGCGGCCAGGAGACGCTGGGCCCGCTGCGGCCTGGCTGCGAGGTACCGGCGCAGTAGCGCCGCCACGCGGTGCGCCAGCGCCGTGGAGCCCCCGCCCCCGCCCCCGCCCCCTCCGCCCCCGCCGCCGCTCAGCTGGCGACACACCGCCAGGAAACACTCCAGGATGTTGTGGGTCTCGTCGCTGGGTGACAATAACACATTCAATGCTCATTCATTGGATTTCAACTCTTGCGCGATCGGTTCCATATGATTTTCATATGTACCACAAGATAACGTTCCCCCCACCCTCCTTATCACCGAAACTACTACACTTAGAATTCAAAAAAATTCAGTTTATAGGGAAAATATGACTAAAGTCTTATGTCCTAGTCCTAGGTTTTATAAATCTCCAGTGATTACGTGTTCCTAAACGCTAAATAATAAAATAACAATAAAATAAAAAATAATGTTTTGTCAGATTTTTCTGACGTTAATAATATTTTAACAAGCTAAAAAATTATACATAAAACTATTCTCATTTCGAAGTACCGAGTGAAAGTTTGTAAAAACAGAATTTACTTTGATAGAAAAGTCTATCGAGAAAATTTAATCTAATTCCTTTTACAAAAACACACTATATGATGTAACTGTATAATTATTAAAAAAAATATATCCAGCACACCCATAATTGTGACCCGACGCGCGCGACGAAAGAATAGACTCCGCTTTCTGCTCTTGCAGTCCCACAAGAATTTCTGAGTCTCCGCTATACCCGTGCTGCTCAGGCGACTTCAATCAGTTTTCCTTACCAGTTGTGGTCGGCGAAAAGGTCATCATCAGAAAGCATCTCGATAGCGGCTAGCAGATGCTGGTGGCGGGAGCTGGCGCCGCCGCTGGTGCCGGCGCCGCGCAGCAGGGCGCCCGCCAGCGGCAGCGCCCGGGCGCCCGCTCCCACGACCCGCTTCCACAGGGCCCGCACCGCGCTCTCCATGCACCACATCCTGCCACATACTTACAATTTAAATGCAAAGATCAAAATCATGGTTATGAAAATAGATGCTTAAAATATTATTTCTTGCCGCTCGAATAGAGAAGATACATGGCTGATTTAACATACTTATTCAAAATTGCACAGTCAAAAGTGGATAGTCCTGACCTATTAAATATAGAAAATATAGAATTGAAATACGAGTGCCTACGTTAATTTTTAGAAACAAACAACTATTAAATATTAATCCAGTAAAAACAAATTACCGCCAGAATTCCTATTTCATTAGAATTAGTAGAAGTATCAATGAATTGATCAGCAGACGCGCAGAGATAGACTTATTTAATTCCACCCATTGACGATCAAGGGTATAATTGCCAAGTCTTTCTTTGGTTGTTGACAATAAACAAATTGCAGATATTATATAATCATTTTATATACTATTTCGTTCTCTAATTTTTGCTTATATACATATTACATATATACTTATTGTAAACTACAACTATATCCTCATCATTGTATAATATACGCGGATACCTGTAATTAACACAAAATAATTTACTGTCTTGAAATTTTATGTTTTATTTTCTTGTACTGTCGGTGTTTCAAAGAAATAAAAATAAATGAAATAAATACCACTTTCATATGACAATAGCTTTTATAGCGGTTCTTCTAGGAATTATAACTTATTTTTGTTACAGATATGTTACTGATTTATAATAACATAAGTTATGTAAATGACCTATGTATTTGTGTGCATATGTGTGCTTATGTATACTCGAATGTTTGTATGCTGTAGTGTTTTTGTGTAATTGTGTACTCTAATGTATCTGTAAATTTTAGTGTACCCGTGTTTGTATGTTTTAATGTATCTGTGTTTTTATGCGAACGTACTTTTGTGTGCTGCAGTGTTTCTGTGTTTAAGCATGTTGTGTTGATATATGCGACTGTGTGCGCTACGAATGTATGTATAAATGTTTGTAAGCGTGAATCTATCTGGCTCTGTGTGCGTGCTCAGGATCAATTTTGGGACCGTTCCTATTTTTGGTTTACATTAATGATCTTCCATTTATGCTTAAAGACCTTTGTGAAATAATATTATTTGCTGATGACACATCATTATTATTTAAAGTTAACAGAAAAGACATAGATATTAGCGGACAGAATAGGACCTTGGCGGATGTCTCGAGATGGTTCGCTGCCAATAATTTACTACTGAATGCACAAAAAACCAATTGTGTTAAGTTTTCCCTATCCAATGTACCCAAAATTCATAATGGACTGAAACTGGATGGGAAAGAATTAGAATTAATGAAGTCAGCTACTTTTCTTGGTTTAACAGTAGACAATAAGTTACAGTGGGCGGACCATATCGGGACTTTATCTAATAAGCTCAGTTCGGCAATATATGCTATTAGGCGCATTAGACAGTTGACAGATGTAGCTACGGCTAGTCTGGTGTATTTCGCATATTTCCATAGCCTTATGTCTTATGGTCTGCTACTGTGGGGATCAGCGGCGCATATGAAATCTATCTTTATTTTACAAAAGAGGGCAATACGTACTGTTTAGACCATAGATGGCGTCATATAGAAACTGCATCACGCTTGCATTAGTAAAAATGGATGTGCAATGTACAATATCATGTTTTATTAAAAGAGAGCTATTGAAGTACAAGTCGGTGTTTTAATAAGTAGTTACCCTAACATTTTTTGGCCTTACATGAGCCGGATTGAAAAAGTAAGTTAACTAAGTGAGTGAACAAGTGTAAGTGTTATAAGTGAACAGACTATTAAAGATTGTGAGTATTGTGACGGACTTAGAAAAATCAACATTATAACTTTGCAATATTACATATGTACTGGACTTAGAAAATTCAGTGAACTTAATTTAAGTTAGAAAATCTACTGAAGATAAATTTAACTTAGAAAAATTTACTGAAGATCACTTATAAAATACTTCGAAATTATATTGTACAATGGACTTTGAAAATGTTGCTTCTGTTTGGACTTAGAATATTTTATACGTTCATGAACTTAGAAAATTTTACGTGACTCAACTTAGAAAATTTTGAATGATTTCGGACTTTGAATTAGTTATTTGAAAAGTTAAAACAGTTCATCAAAACATTAATTCTTCACTATGGAAAATTTAATAAGTATACAAAAAGACATTGCCAATCAAATTAGTAGATTGTGTTCAAACTATAAAAAATCAAAGTCGAGAGTTACTAGATCGTATTTGGAAACAAGATTAGATTTTTTGGAATCCTATTGGAATACATATAAAATAAACTATGAATTGTTAAAAATGATTACGGAAGAAGATAGAAGGATGCTAGAATATTTTACAGAAGGAAAATACTATAGTTGTGAAGATGAATACTTAGAATTAAAAACTTTAATGAAAGAAACCCTATACGGTTTAGGCGGAACTACTACAACAAAGTCAGAAACGGGAACTACAGTTACAATTACACCGAAAACTAAATTACCTCCAATAAATATACCATCGTTTTCTGGAAATTACAAAGATTGGACAAGTTTCTTTGATCTTTTCGTATCATTGGTACATAGCAATGATTCGCTTAGTAAAATACAAAAATACCACTATTTAAAGAGTAACTTATCGGGAGATGCAGAAGCTTTATTAAAACAATTTCCATTAACAGAAGCCAATTATGACAAAGCTTTTGAATTACTGGAGGCAAGATATGACAATAAGAGATTGATTGTGCATGCTCACCTGTCACGTTTACTTAATCAAAAGAAACTTACTACAGAATCAGCTAAAGGAATCAGAGATCTGTTAGACACCACAAATGAATGTCTAAATGCTTTGAACAATATTGGAATTACAACGGAAAATTGGGACCCTATAATTATTTATCTGATTGTTATGAAGTTTGATAGTGAAACGCACAAACTTTGGGAACAAAAATTATAGGAGCAAACTCAACTATGTCAACGATTTCTCAGGGTGTTATAGAGTTTGATCTTTTTTCGCAATATACTAATTCTGACAAACTAACAATAAAAGTAAAAGCTCACACATTGAAAACTTTGTCATCAATATTACCAAACAAAGAACTTAAAAATACAATTAGGACCTAACATGAGGAAGTTACAACTAGCAGACCCAAACTTTTGTAAGCCAGGAGGAATAGACATTCTCCTTGGAGTAGAAGTCTAAGCTAAAATTATTTTAGATGGACTTATTAAACACAAAACGGTCGTAGCTCAGAACTCACAGCTCGGTTGGTTAATTTCGGGAGTTATTCATGAAAAGAATTGCGAAAGTAAAGACGTTCTTTTTATGCACAGCCAACTGGAGATTAATGATTTGTTGAAACGATTCTGGGAATCTGAAGAACTATTTACAGAAACACGTTTACCAACAGCAAGTGACACAAAGTGCGAGACAATTTTTAGAAATACACAATCTCGTACTCCCTCCGGGCGATATGTTGTAGCGCTACCATTTTCTAATGAAAATGTCACACTCGGAGAATCGAGACATCTTGCTGTTAAGAGATTACTACAAATGGAACTGAGGTTTCAGAAAGACTCTAAATTTCACGAGCGTTATGTTCACTTTATGGAAGAGTATTTAGAGTTGGGTCACATGGAGCAGATTCCAGAAAGAGATTTAGACAAATCAATCGTTTGTTACCTGCCTCATCATGGAGTATTACGAGAGAGCAGTACTACCACGAAACTCCGTGTCGTTTTTGATGGTTCTACAACAACTAGTTCAGGAAGTTCTTTGAATGATGTTCTTTTAACTGGTCCTTCTTTACAGCAAGACATTAGAGACCTGTTTTTACGTTGGCGAACACATAAAGTATGTTTGGTGGCAGACGTACAACAAATGGACAGACAGATTCTAGTCAGAAAAGAAGATCAAGATTTTCAGCGTATAGTTTGGCGATCGAATCCTAATGAAGATATTATTGATTATCGTTTATGTACTGTAACGTATGGCACTTCATGTGCTCCATACTTGGCAATTAAAACTTTAATGCAATTAGCCCATGATGAATTTAAAGATTTTCCTAATGCTTCCGATGTTTTAAAGAGAGATTTTTACATGGACGATTTACTATCTGGTTCTGATTCTGATTTTAATGCTATTAAATTATGTAATGAACTTATTCAATTACTATCTCGAGGTGGTTTTAAGTTGCATAAATGGTCATCTAATTCAATTAAGGTTATGGAAAGTTTAGATACTGGAGTCAATCAACCACAAACATCTTTAAATAGTACAATGCATGAATCTATTAAAACTTTAGGAATAAATTGGAATCCAAATGATGATTGCTTCGAATTAAAATTGCACGTTACTAATATTAATACTAGTATTACAAAACGAAGTATTTTATCGGATATAGCTAAAGTTTATGACCCATTGGGATGGCTCCAGTAGTAATAGTAGCAAAAATCTTTTTACAAAAGTTATGGCTGCTTGGTCTTGGATGGGATGATTATCTTCCAGATAAAGAAAAATTAGAATGGGTAAAATTTTGTAACGAAGTTAATTCTATGCCTGTTATATATTTGCCACGATGGATTGGAGTTTCAAAATCTAATAAACGGCTAGAGATACATGGTTTTAGTGATGCGTCCAATGTAGCTTATGCTGCGGTAGTATATATTAGGATAATAAATTCGAATGTTTTAGTAAAAATAGTTTCAGCCAGGACCAAAGTAGCACCAGTAAAACAGATCTCAGTACCTAGATTAGAATTATGTGGAGCAGTAATGACCGCTAAATTAATACATAAAGTTAAAATGTGTCTAAATGTACCAAATGATCAAATTTATGCGTGGACCGATTCCACAATAGTTCTTTCATGGCTGCAAAAGCATCCAAATACTTGGAAAACTTTTGTAGGGAATAGAGTCACAGAAATTTTAATGTTACTTCGCCTGGACAGTGGAATTATGTTAAATCTAAGGACAATCCAGCTGATTGCGCTTCTAGGGGTTTTTCTCCTTTAGAATTAGCACAAAACGAACTATGGTGGAGTAGACCTAAATGGTTAAAATCAACTAATGAAATGTTATTTAATTATAAAAATATACCCGATACAGATCTAGAAATGAAATTATATACACACAATCTTAATTTAATTAATATGAATGGTGAAATTATTATAAAAGAATTTTCTAGTTTAATCAAATTGAAGAGAGTTGTTGCTTATTGCTTTAAATTTATTAAGAATTGTAAACAAAAAATTTTGATTAAAAATACACATGCAAATGATAGAGATGTTCAAAATAAAATTAGTTATTTGACAACAAATGATTTAAAAAATGCCATGGTATATTGTATTCGTGTAGCACAAAATTGTTATTTTTCTGATGAAATCAATGAATTGTTAAGTGGTCGTTTTGTCAACAAAAAGAGTTCCTTATATTCGTTATATCCTTTTCTTGATGACAAAAAAATATGAAGAGTTGGAGGTCGTTTAAAAAATGCTCCTATTCCATACGACACTAAACATCCTATTATATTGTCTGGAAAATCTCACTTAGCAAGTTTAATTGTAAATGATACTCATAAAAGAACGTTACATGGTGGACCACTTCTAATGTTAAACATAATTAGAGGTACTTATTGGATAACTAGAGTTAAATCGATAGTTAAATTGCATGTTCATCGTTGTATTAAATGCATAAGGCAAGCTCCTCAGTTTTCAACTCAACTTATGGGCAACCTACCGTCAGCCAGAGTGACAGTCTCCAAACCATTTTCAAATAGCGGTGTAGATTTCGCTGGGCCCATTCACTTAAAATCGTCTAAATTACGAAACGCTGTTACTTTAAAAGCATATATTTCCATTTTTATTTGTACTGTTACCAGAGCAATTCATTTAGAATTGGTATCCGAACTATCCACAAAAGCTTTCATAGCGGCTTTCAAGAGGTTTACTTCTCGTAGAGCTCATTGTTCACATCTCTATTCCGACTGTGGTACCAATTTTATAGGAGCCAATTTGGAATTAGCTCGAATGTTAAAAGCAAGTAAGTCAGCGTTGCCAATTGAACTTGCAGAGTTGTTAGCTTCTGACGGAACTGAATGGCATTTCATTCCCCCTAAATCTCCCCACTTCGGTGGATTATGGGAAGCGGGTGTAGATCTACTAAGCATCATATTAGACGTGTTATAGGTGATACTAAACTCACATTCGAAGAATATAGTACCCTATTAGCTCAAATTGAATGTTGTCTAAATTCCCGTCCTATTTCCGCCATGAGCGACTGCGCTGATGATTTTACCGCTTTGACTCCCGGTCATTTTTAGTGTTCGGACCGCCCACAATAGTCCCTTTTGAGAATATGCTTGATGTCCCGATTAACAGACTTAATCGTTGGCAACACATCGAGCATATGTTACAGTCATTTTGGCAGCGCTGGAAGCAAGAGTACTTAACCACTCTTCAACACAGGTACAAATGGGCTACCCAACAAAGATCATTCAAAATCAATGATTTGGTTGTAGTAAAGGATGATCGTGTCCCACCTTCCAAATGGCCTTTAGGTTGTATTATTCAGACCCATCCTGGCAATGATGGAATTGTTCGTGTTGTCACAGTACGGTGCCCACAACATATTTTTCGCAGACCTATTACAATTGTGTTTGTTACCTATAGAAGTCTCCCCTTTGAAGGACTAATTCGTCCTTGGCGGGCGGCATGTTTAGACCATAGATGGCGTCATATAGAAACTGCATCACGCTTGCATTAGTAAAAATGGATGTGCAATGTACAATATCATGTTTTATTAAAAGAGAGCTATTAAAGTACAAGTCGGTGTTTTAATAAGTAGTTACCCTAACACGTACCATCTACAGTAAGAACGCACGAGAGTCGCTGAGAGATCATTTTAAAGACATTGATCTACTCACCTTACCCTCGTTACACATCTATGAAAACATAATGTACACTAAAAAAAATTTAGATCTATTTCAAAAGAAAGGCGTTGTTAGTGGTGTGGAAACTCGTGGTCGTGATCAGCTAGTTATTCCTAAATTTAAATTACAAAAGTCAAGTGGTTCATTTTTGGGTAACTGTGTTCGTTTTTATAATAAAATTCCTCAAGAAATTACTCAATTAACGGAAAACAGATTTTAACTTGTCATTAAACGCACACTGATTGGAAAAGCATACTACAAAATTAGCGATTTCATTGAAGACACAACAATAAACTGGAAGTGATCCTCTCTGCGTATGCATTTACTGGCTTTATAGATATTGTATTTTTAAATAACTATTGTACAATGATGGTGAAAAAATGATACCTGACTGAGTTTCTTGACGGTTCTTCTCAGTATTCAGGTTTTCTTTTCGAACCGAACTAAAGTAGATTTGACGTTCAAAAATACCTTGCATTTGGGTTTACTTGAATAAATTGATTTGACTTTGACTTTGATTTGACTTTGTATTTAGGCGATGCTCTTTCTGTGCACAATTATGAGTCATTGAGCCCGGTCTAGTGTTTTGGTTTTCTATCGTTTCTGTGTGTCAGTATGCTTGAGTGTTTCTGTGAATTATAGTGCTTCTATGTTTCTCTGCTTTAATGTTTTTGTGTGTTTATGTGCGGGAGTAATTATGTGTGCTTCAATGCTTTTGTTTCTATGCTTGAGCGTTTGTGTTTGCTCTCGTGTTTCTGTATGTTTCCCTACAGAGATGCTTTTGTATGTTGCTTGTTTCTGTTTTTTAATGTCAAATGAGTCTGTGTCTCTATGTCACCCATGTTTGTGTGTGTTATAGTATTTCTGTGTCTTTATGTCCCCATGTTTGTGTGTGCTCCAATATTTCTGTGTTTCTATGTTCCAGTGTTTGCGTGTACTTCAGTGTTTCTGTCTCTATGTTTTAGTGACTGCGTGTGCTCCAGTGTTTCTGCGTGTTTCTATGTTTTAGTGTTAGTGTGCTCCAGTGCTTCTGCGTGTCTCTATGTCCCAGTATTAGTGTGCTCTAGTGTTTCTGCGTGACTCTATGTCTTAGTGTTCACTGTATGCCCCAGTGTTTCTGTCTCTACGTTTCAGTGTCGTGTGTGGTCCAGTGTATCTGCACGTCTCTGTGGGCGAGCGGCTGTGTGTGTGCGTGCGCGTGTGTGTACCTGTGCGCGAGGTCCTTGTCCGCGGCGGCAGCGCCGGCGGGCGGGTGCGCCAGCAGCGTGAGCAGCGCGTGCGACACGCGGTCCGTGGCGCAGGTGGAGCGCGCGGCGGCCGCGCGCGCGTCGCCCTCGCCCGAGAGCGCGCGCGCCAGCGCCGCGCGGCCCGCGCACCCCGCGCCCTCCGCGCGCCACGAGCTCTCGTCCAGCAGCCGCTGCACCTTCGGCATCTGGCGTCGCGTCATCTCCATGTGTTAGCTCGCGAAACAACATTACAGATACTACGGCTACTCATCATATTGTAAGGGATGTTGTTTAAAAACAACGGCTCATAGCCATTGCATTTATTTTCTTTTCTCGCTCACTCCCTAACCTTCTCGCATACATCTGTCTCTTTCATACGCTAACTGTCGAACTGCATTCAGTCTCTCGCTTTCACATACATAAAAGTCTATAATTTCGTCTCTCTCGCACATGTATCACATTCGATTCCATGCTTACACCTTACATACCTTTTGAAATTTCAACAAAAATTACATTTTTCTTAAATTTCACTCTCATACCTCATACTTTAAAACCTTGAAAATTACATTTTCCTTAAACACTCATACCTCATATCTTACAATATAATATAAAACACCAGACAATACACGCTGTGCTATGATAACCAGACGACTACCACTAGGGGCGTCTCCCAGTACACCCAGACCCGGGACAATATAGAAAAGTTCGTTTCCTAAATTGACCCGGCCGGGAATTGAACTTGGAATCTTTCGTGCTCAGATGCAACGCCTAAATAATGAAACGACTTAGATCATTTGGTACAAACACATACATATCTTCGCACTCAATCCCCGACGGGGTCTTCAGAAAGACGGAGACCCAAATATCGCGGTCCTTACATCCTTCTTTCGCCTTCTCAAACTTCATCATTCTCCTTACACACTTGGCCTAGATTTGCGAGTGCTTTTGACATTTCCATCAGCTAGAACTCTGGCTATTTTATTTTCATAAGTCAATCTTGGTCTTCCTTGGATTCTTGGTTTTAAGGTTTACATATCAGAATAATAAATAAAATGATATGACACCCCTGTCAGTATATACCATAGTTTCAAAAACCACTTAATATTATTGATTCATTTGGAATAATATTTGCTTGATCGGCAATTGGCTGTTCACCTCGTATATTATATATTATGAGTACATAGCACAGATTAGTTAGTTACTAGCGTAATTAATAATTCTATAATATACATATATGTGTATAACATACATAACATTTCAGATTTTATCGAAGACCCCTCTAGGAATTTTTTTTTACAAGATTCGAATAAGAATTCTGTACCTACCTACCATTTAATTTACATTTATCACTTCGGTTTTCATTTCGCATTGCGAACGCTGAAGATGGCGATGAAAATGTATTTATTTCGTGTGATAAATTCTTATAATTTTTAGCTATCTTTTGCTCAAAATCTCAAAGTTATTAGTCTCACCTCTTACAAGTACCAACACCTGTACACTGGCAGAGAATATGTATAAAGAAGGCAGTTTCTCGCCTAATGCGAGAGAGATACGGAGAGCATCTCGTTTACCTATACATTTAGTATATAATTATACAAAACAATGCATATGGATAAGTTTTTCATGTTTGTTACATTTAATTTCTTGTAGTTATGTTAAAGAATGATAACTGGATTTGAACTAATAAAATTATTCTGGCATCTATTATTATAGATTCCTTTATGCGATTTAGATTTTCTTGTATTTGCGACGACGTGACGAATGAATTAAAGATAAACGGAAGCGGTAGCATGTTCGTATCGCGTGCGACCCCGGCTGACGCTACAATAATCACCCATATTCACCCAAAATATTGCCGTTTGTATGTGTGTGAGCACGCACAAATACAAACGGCGTACGCTACATTTCTATTAGGACTTCCCACTGTTATGTCTATACTGTGACTCTGGTGTGCAGCGGTATCTAAGTAAGTACTAGATTAAGTGTTCAAAACAATCGCTATGTTCTACTAAACTGAGGCACGTGGGACTACACCCAGCTCACTATTAATTCGACACTTGTGCAGTGAACAACGTACCGTATCATACTTCATTCCATATTTAATGCACTTATTTAATGTTTTTACGATAAATAATTAAGAAATTGATACTCGATTGACATAAGACTGCAAAATATACATTTAAAATGGATTTTTAATAAATTTATACATACATATCTTCACGCCGTATCCCTTACCGGGTAGTCAGCGCCAAGCGTCTCAATCTTTATATACTTCTTTCGCTTCCTCAAATCTCATCATTCTCCTCACACATTTTCACCTAGGTATGCGAGTGCTTTTGACATTTCCGTCGGCTAACACTAGCTATTTGAACTTCATATGTAAGTCATGGTCTTTCTTGGCTTCTTTTACCACTCACTTTCGCTCTATAGATTTTCTTCGTCAGTTTTTCATCACTTATTCTTTCCATGTGCCCGAACCATTAAGATGGTTAAAAATGATGAAAGGAATGCTAAGGCATTCCTTTCTTCATTTTTACAATAACACTGTCATGCAACCCAGTCATACTGCTTATCTCTGCATTGCTTATTTGCTTATTAATAAACTTATTACTTTCTTATTTATATTTCTTAAGGCATTGGTAACAAGACCATCAGCCTAATGACGAAACTTCTGGAGAAACATTAACTGTCCCTAACATTCCTCCAGTAAAGTGATAGTAGGCTTTACTGAAGTTAAAAAGGACTTCTTGGAAGAGCGCGAATACTTTAGCTACACATGTTTATTTAGATCTCCTCTATTCTTGTCACTTACACAGAACTTTAAAACACAATGTACTATCACTGTTGTGCTTTAAAACTCCTAAAAATGTAAAAAATAGATAATCTGAATATAATGACAACCTCACTTCTTCCGTTTCCGGCAAAAAGTGCCCTAACGTATGATTAAATGGTGGTGTGGCGGTACCTTCATGTAGAGCAGCAGCAGTAACAGAGGGTGCGCGCTCGGCGCGGCGGCCTGCAGTGCGGCGGCCAGGAGTGCTCGGTCCGAGCCGCAGCAGCGCAGCACTAGGGGCAGCCGGGCCTCCGCGCGGCAGCGAAGGGCCTCCAGGCCTCCGCGCGCCAGCGCCTCGTCCGCCTCGCGGCACACGTACCGCACCAGCGTGCCCAGCTGGGACACATACCATTTATAACGGAGTTCACTATAATCGTGGAGCACTCAACCTACGAGCACATTTTTTTTTTATGGAAGAGGGGTAAACGAGCAAGCGTGTCACCTGACGCGATGTGATCACCGCCACCCATGGACACCCACAACGTCTAGGGAATCACGGGTGCGTTGGCGGCCTTTACGGAAAGGAAGAAAAGGGGAGGAGGTAGATGAACCACCGGCACTCTTACTCACCGAACGAAACAACAGCAATAGATGCTGCTATTTCACGCCGATATTCTGTGAGAGGGTGCTATTTCACCGAGCGAGCCGGCCCAATTCGTGCTGCAATGCAGCATAGCTCTACCACACATAACATGTGCAAGTACGTAGTGTGGGAGAGTGTGTGCAGGTTCATGTACGTGATGAGACTGTGTGCGATTATGGATTTGTGCGGTTACGTATAAATGCGTGTGTGCGAGTATGTGCATGAATGAGTACGTGTGTGAATACGTACTTGTTTGTAAGCATTCGAAAGAATACGTACTAAGGGTGTATGCTCTGGTATATGTCTATGACCATGTGCACATGTATGCAATGTGTAATCGCATGTAGTTGTGTGCGTATAATTATGTATTAAAATTGTTATTTTGACTGCCTACCTTGTTGAAAAACACCCTGTGCACGCCACTGGTGTGTAGTTATGTGTGGGTGTGTGTGCGTGTATGCGTGCGTGTACGGTGGAGACCCACCTGCGCGTGTGTGAGGCGCAGCGCGTCCGGCCCGCCGCCGGCGAGCGCCGCGGGCGCGGCCCGCTCGCGGCCCTGCCAGATGCGCGGGCTGCCCACTAGCGCCTCCGCGAAGTCCAACACGGCACTCGCTGCCCATTCACTCTCCCTGCGCACACGCACGGCACAGGTTTACACTCGCCAGTAACGAGCTCACTGACTGTTCTTTAAACTGGTACATTACATATTACACATATTCAATCAAAGTAACTAAATACTGTGAACACAATTGTAAAATATACTAATACTGCAATAAACAGGGACGGACAAGTTTGAGAGTGAAGCAAGACTGTAAATACATACTATGCGAGAACATTTATAGACAAATGAAAATATGAACGTTTATATGTCTATCAAATATAAAATAAAAACGATGAGAGATTTTTTGAAATTTAGTTATGCCATGAATATTAATCTTTTTATACCATGGTAAAGTTATATGAGCAAACAGTCCATCCGATGTCAAATGAACTGAGCCCTTTGGACATCTATACTAATATTACGAGTATAAAAAGATCAATTTTGTTTGTTTGTATGTACTGGATAAACTCAACAAACTACTCAACCGATTACAAAAATTCTTTCACCTATAGAAAGCTACATTCTTAGCGATAGTCCGGTTAAGTTAGTTCAAAAAATAGGAGTAAGCTTACAATAATTCGCATAGTGCTGAAAATTGGTACGAATGTTGGGAACACAACAATAAAAAAATATAAAAAATAAATAATATTTTTTAGTCTGTGTAACTTATATATACAAATTGTACGATTCTGAGAATTGGCTTGAAGTTCCGTTAGATAATTCAATCAGACAAATAGTTTTCCCCAATTACTCATAATTTATCTGCACTGCTTTCAACATTTCCAACAGAAGCATTCTTAATTTATTACAATATTCTTTAATTAAACAGGACCACATTGGATTGTGCATTAGGCTTACCGGGGAAACCACGTTAAAAAAACGCGCCAAGTATACCTCACAGATGGCGTGGAAATGTGTGCATATTATGGAGAATGCAACTTTTTCATCTTTTTGAATCGCTACATCTCAGAAATGGTGATTCTTAGGAACAAGGTGTGAGAACAATTTTTATAGGTAATTGCATTATCTACAATTTTTGTCTACCTATTTTTATGATAAAACTTATCGTTTGACTGAAAAATAAAAAAAACATATTTTGACTGGACTACAAGTAACGTGGACTGTATTTTATGTTCAAAAAAATTTCTAACCGTGCGAAGCCGAAGGGGGTCGCTAGTTTATAAGGTAAAAAAGCACTTCAGGTTGCAAATGCGTTGACAACCCTGAGGACTAAGATGTTGTGCCTCTTGTACTAGAAATGTCACCGTCTGTCACCCTCGCACTTAACCTATAGAGTCGAAATATCGGACCATCCTACTCACCACTGCTCAGTTTTTTACACTAGTAAATATCAGCTCTCACTCACATAAACCAATACTGGACCTGTGTGTACATCTCTGTATATTCCGACTTATATAACTTACTGTTCTATTCGGTGGTGTGGCAAAAATTGTGAAATTGTGAAGGTGTGAAATTTTTTTTAATCAGTATCTAATCTATCTCGACAGACACCACACAAGGTATTTACCACCCGCGATTTCGGTTGAAAAACCTGAATAAGCTATGCAGATACATACATATATGTTTTCACACTGTATCCTTAACAGGGTAGTCAGAAAGGACGGAGCGCCAAGCGTCGCGGTCTTTACATAATCCTTTCGTTTCCTCAAATTTCATCATTCTCCTCACACATTTTCGCCTAGGTATACGAGTACTTTTGACATTTCCGTCGACCTTCGTAAGTCAGCCTTGGTCTTCCTTGGCTTCTTTTACTTTTCACTCTTTCGCTCTGTAGATTTTATTCGTCAATCTTTCATCACTTATTCTTTCTATGTGCTCGAACCATCTAAACATCCCCTTCTTAATTTTTACAATAACACTGTCGTGCAACTCTGCCATGCAGATACTAAACAGTTTGGGACGCTACTCGTACAGTTCTCGCTCTTGGATTCGCATTAATCAAGTGTAACCGGGCCATAACGGTGAGACACCCGTCCTATGCAGGCCACATGTTTGTGTGTGCGTGCGTGTGTGTGTGTGTGTGTGTGCGCGCGTGTGTGTTACCCGTCGGGGCCAAGCAGCGTGGTGAGGCAAGTGTGCAGAGTGCGCCACGAGGCGCGGTGAGCCAGCAGCGTCACCAGCAGCGGCCGCCAGGGGGCGCCGCCCGCGCGGAACATCAGCCGCATCTAGCGCCACCGGTCGTATACTCATCTTATATTATATTCCTTTACATCATTGTACATACGGATACAACAATAATACTAATAACAGTTAAAATACTCCCTATAATAATATCAGTAATGTAAGCTACGATAAAATTAAATAGTCAGTTAGATACTTATAGGAATGGAACACCTGAAACTTTACTTCAATTATCGATTAATATTTAATATCAATTAATAATTAATTAATTTGTATTCAAACACTTCGTGCCGCAGTCGTGAAGGTAAAAAGCAATAGAGAGACGTGGAGCGCTCGAGTTTTGACTGATATAATCTCGAGCGGTAGTGGGGAACAAGCCGTCAGTCGTTCTTGTCTATGACGTCACGAACACCGTCGCGCTCTGCTAGAGGGCGCCAGTGTTCCCCTTTATATTTATTCGTCGGTGTTGCTAACAGTAACTAACAGGTGTTATTTCTAAGTCTCTTGCGTCGTCGATTGCTATTCTGGAGCTACACAAATCCTCGTACATTCATTACAAAAATCAGCAATCCTAGATACTTTCTCAATAGTCCGTAGTTTTCTAAATCCCTGCTTTTAACCAGTTTTTCCCCAACAGTAGAATAATGATGTTCAAGTTCAGCTATGTCCCGCCGCAGAGGCATACAATAATCACAGAAAACAACAAAATACAAAGAAAGTAATGTTATCTGTATTTATGCTAAGGCATGCGGTCATATTTTATCATTAAAATAATTATCTACATTGTAACAACATTTATCTATGAATAATTTAAATAATTTCCTTTTAAATAAGCTTAGATTCTTGATCTCTTTTACATTTCTAGTAAGTTTATTATAGATATTGGGTAACAAAAAAAGGACCATTCAAGTATTACGTTAGCACCAAAGGGAGCGCGGGGATCTTTGCTTTACTTATTTTTGATAACATGGGGGATGAAATTAAACGAATGCATAAGCTTTATAATACCTAGTAAGTATATGGGTTTGAGCTTTGCTTCGTTTCGTTGACAAGGGGGAGGAGGGTGTTAAAAATGACCAAAATTCTGCTTAGGTAATAATGGAGCGGTATATCCAACGCAAAAATTACATATTGATATTATATTATTATATGGGTGCTGTTTCAATCACATAACAAACGATACCAGTCATCTATCTCTTAGCAGTATATCTCTCAATAGTATAAAAAAAGTTTCGATCCGCGTTTCTTTTTGTATTAGCTCATAATTTCTAAATTTCCGAGTGGATTTCAATGCGATTTTCACCATTGTTTAGAACATTCAAGAAGGAAAGTTTATTTGTATAATTCATTCCAATATTTATCTTTAGAAGTAGAAAAATGCTGAGTTTAGCGCCTGGCAGCACAGTTCTTAATTTTTGTTTTGTTTTCTCGAATCTCACAATTCTACTTGCACACTATTATCACAATCTTTATTATAAGGTGTAAAGCCGTTAATCTGTAAATGTAAGATTGATTTTAATAGGTAATAGACATTGTTTACGTAAACAAAGTTGAGGATAAAAGCCAATAACTCAATATTACACAGTAAGTTTAAGCAAATTCGGGTTCCTTACTCTCTTGTTTCTATACCGAGTCCAAAACACAACTATTTTTCATTCGTTACCGAATACTTACTTTATTTACCCTTGTATATTTCATTTGTGACGTCACTTCAAAAATGTGACATCACGAATTGATTTCGCAACTTCGATCGCGAATAAAGAACTAGATTCACAATGTCCTCTAAAATCTAAATAAATTATTGTCCGAATTGACGTATATCTTTTTAATACCGTATGTTATTATCGGTAACATTGTGTTAATCTAAAGTAGACCTTACTGCCAAACCATAAGGTTATAAAAGCTTGTAAACGATTCTTGCATGACATTGAAACGATGTTTGTAAAAAAATATTTAAAATCTTACGTCTCGCGCGTAAAGTATAATTCACATAATCTGTGACTCACTCAATGTGCACTCAAATACTTATTTGAGCGCACATTTGGTTCGGACATTTTTGGAGCGTTGATTGTGTATCTAGTTTTTTATTTGTGATTGAAGTTTCGCAACCATTTTTAGAGTACCATTGGCAAAATGGCGAAAACGGAACATTTCATGACCCTCCACACGTCACAGTCAGATTTATTTAGTTATCTTTCATCTATTGTGCTATAATTTGAAACAGACATTATTGATAACCTAACGACAGTCTAAATTGACGTTGATTTATTAGTTTCAATTTGCAACTTGTCCGAATTTGCCACAGAACTCTAATTTATTTCGTTTTATTGCATTTACGTTCGACTCGCTCTTAGCCACTTTTTATTTCTAAAACAGCGTGCTATTAGACCACTGTTGATCGATAAGGGATACGCATTTATGGATGCCATGTTTGCATGTCCCTTTCATATAGATGTGTGTCATACCTCTCTCTCGGGCTGCGGGCCGAGAGTCTCTCGTTGCAGCTCCGACATCCAGTCCAGCAACAGTCCACAGCCTAAGCCTTTCCGGCTGAAAATATGGTGAGCTACTTCATCTTCAGATTCAGATTTTACCTGCAAAGTATAAAATCATATAGATTACACATTATTTAGTAATAGCCTCGGATAAAAAATCAATATGTTATAATGTTTTTCAAATTTTTATGTACTTTTTCCATAACTGTTGGTATAGTATTGAGTTAACTTTCGTATGCTACCTTGTTAACGAAATAATAATAATAATATAATAATACTCCAGACAATTACACAGATTGTGTGACCCTAAACTAAGCAGTAAGTTTGTACTATGGAAATCACACAACGAACTCTGGGGGAATTCACAGTAACACCCAGACTTCAAGACAATTTAGAAAAGTTTGTTTCCTAAATTGACCTGACCGGAGATCGAACCCGGGACCCTAAGCTTAGAAAGCAGATGCATATGCCACTGCGCCAATGGGCCAGTCGTCCGAGCCAGTTACCAAATGCGTGTTACTTATAATATTTGTACCATCTGTTTTATATACCACATTTCTTACGAATAAAGAATTATTATTATTATCAAAACGGACGGAGCTATTGCTCTACGAGCGTGTCCGAGTCTAAGAGTGTTGATGTGCCATGTTTGACGACCTCCGTGGCGCAACGGCTAAGTGCGTTGGAAAGTAAACGGGGGTTGCGGGTTCGATTCGCGCCCCGAGTCTGGGTGTTTATGTATAATATGTATTTATTTATAATAGAAAAGTATATAAGTAGTACATCAGTTGTCTAGTACCCATAACACAAGCGCTGTGCTGCTTACTAGATGGCGCTGTGTGAAATGTCGGATATTATTATTATTATTATGTGCGCGATTACAGAATGGTCATAGTACATTACGCAGCCGAACATGAAATATTTTTATCTCTTGTGAATTCTAATAGCCTTATAATTATTTCAGTACTGCAATACTGACTATAACTGCAATAATGACTATATTATATACTGACTGCAATAATGACTGGCCCGTTGGCGCAGTGGCATATGCATCTGCTTTCCAAGCTTAGGGTCCCGGGTTCGATCCCCGGTCAAGTCAATTTAGGAAATGAACTTTTCTAAATTGGCTTGGAGTACGGGTGTGACTGGGAACTCCCCCAGAGTTCGTTGTGTGGTACCCATAGTACAAGCTTACTACTTAATTTGGGATCACACAATCTATGTAATCGTCTGGAGTAATATTATTATTATTATTAATATTTTGTATGTCGAACAGGTCATGAGCTGACACGAACTATACTGACAGCGCGAGGTTGTCATATTTACTATAGCTGTTTCACTCGTGGTTACGCTTAATGGATACAAACTCGTAAATTCGCTTGATACACTGTGATAAAAGCGGCAACTCATTATGGCTCCGTCCAATGTGATTTTGGTCAGAGCTAACAACGGGTATTTTTGCGTCAGTGCCTGTGGTAAAGACAGTGTCAATGGCAGCATCAGTGTCAATGAGTATATCAGTGTCACTGTATGAGTTAGCAGGATTAGTGCTAGTAGTGTGTATCGTTGCAACTGTAATATCAGAGTTTGTGGCGGGGACGGTGGTGGCCTATTAATGTGTTAACGCCAAAAATCTCAGAATAATACTGCATTTTACATTACTAACAAATTTTTGAAACAAGAAAATATGACCTTAAATCTTTTACATATGTAATGTATTTCGCTCTATTATTAAGTGGTAATCATGGTTACCATAACACGTACGTGAGTACCTCGAGGTGATATTTCAACGTTTCAAAGAATTGTTAATAATACTAAAATCCAGTATGATTCTTGGTCAGCGCCAATGTATGTGTCAATATCGGTGCCAGTGACAGTGTGTCAGTGGGAATGTATGTTTCAGTGTCTGTACTAGTAACAGTGTTAGTGGATTTGTCAGCGTGTGTGCAGTGCGATAACGGCAAAGTATGTATCAGTAGCAGTGAACGCCAATGTATGTGTCAATGCTTGCGTCAGTGGCGATTTGTTTTCAGAGTCTGTGCTAGTGACAACGTGTCTGTGCCGTGTATGTGTCAATGTCGGTGCGACTGGATATGGCAGTGTGTGTGCTATTGACAGTGTGTCTGTAACACTGTACATGTCAGAGGCAGTCGGTGGCAGAGACAGTGGTCTAGTAGTGCGTCGGCACCAACGTATGTGTCAGTAGCAGTGTACATGTCAGCGGCAGTATATGTGCCAGCGGCAGTGTACGTGCTAGTGTCAGTGGCAGTGTACGTATCAGCGGCAGTGTACGTGTCAGTGTCAGTGTCAGTGTACGTATCAGTGGCAGTGTACGTGTCAGTGCCAGTGGCAGTATACGTGTCAGTGCCAGTGTACGTCGGTGGCGGTGGCGGTGGCGGTGGCGGTGGCAGCGGGCGTGGCTCACGTCTCGGTCGTAGTGTCCGCGCTGGCTCCGCTCGAGCAGGCGCGCGAGGGCCTCGTGCACGAGGCGCGGCGCGCACGCCTCGATGACGCGCTGCCCGCGCGCCTCCAGCCGCCGCCCGGAGCACGTCTCCAGCGCTGGGGCACACAGCTACGTATACTACTTACTACAATAGGCTCGACGACTACTCTTGAAACCGGGAAATTTTATACATAGTATTAAAATAATCAAAAATGTTGAATACGATTATGAAAAACAAACCTTGAGATTAATTGACAGAAATTAAGTGTTTAAACTTCAGTATTGATGATGAGCTAGAGAGAGATAGTGTCACATAGCTGTGGCGTTACAAATCCACAATGGCATTGCCCAGTACTAGGAATGAACGAGTACTTATACTCACTCTGCTCCCACTACTAAACTTTTTAAATGAATAACTTTTACATTTTTCATTGTATTTCGTAAAATTTTTCGCAGTTTTATTCACAATTACTAAACCTATCCTTTGATTAGGTATTTAAGAAATAGTCTAGCCTATTACGACTTCAAAGACTTCATTGAAAACTTCAAGCCCTGGTATACTTTTACTTTTATGTATTACTTCCTGTTTACGCAAAGAATGGAACGACGTGCTGAGGCAGCCCAGAGGGGTGCGGGGGAATATTTCAATCATAATTTACACGTCATCGTCGTGTGGACCCCCCACTTTAACGGAAAAAGGTAGAAATACATAAGTAGGTAGTTACATATAATATTATGTCGATGTTATGCGACTTCACATGATCGTTATTTGTCGAGTGCGCTAATGAAGTGGGGGGTCCACACGACGATGACCAGCGTAAGGTAAAGGATGTTCCCGGCGTGGACACTTCTTTTACCCGACATTGTTATTTAGTGCCTTCAATCAAACTGTGGTCATATGCTCACTCACACCTTAATACTCTGCAGCTATCTGGCGACGTTAAAATACTGAATTGCATTTATGTCAACTTTCGTCTTTTTATGTCTTTATGTCTTGACATTTATGTCAAATTTCGACATATTTCGATTTTTAATGGAAAAAAAAACTATATATGAAATACTATCACCGAATTTATTATTTCGCATTTACTACTATTGTATTCCATTATTAAAACGAAATTCTTTAACGCGACACGCGGGAGGCGTGAGCTGGTAGACATCGTCACGTAACGAAAAAGCGTTATGCCCCCTCCATTCGTCTTTCAGCGACTGTCTCTTCCTAACACACGCTAGTTAATTGAGCAATGTGGGACGAGACTTACGCGTATGATCTTTCTCTCTCATTCTGTTATATGTGAATGTTTGTGTGTGCGTGTGAATATCGAGAGTCAAGCAATCACCCAGCGTACGCGGCCTCATTACTTTACACTAGGAAATATTGTTAAAACTTATTTGTTTTTTTTTTAAATGAGTATTACTGTCACATTATTGCAATTAAGTTTTGAGAAATGATAACAGGAGATAAGGCAATTCGTTCCTGACAGGGGTTCCAGACCGCACACGTTTTTTCATTATATTAATGAAATAAGTGGCGGTCTCAAGACAGCTCCCAAATATTTATGACGGTCTTAAATTCTGCACCTGTCATAATCTCTTCAACGGTGGCCGTGGCGCCGGGCTCGACGAAGGCGGGCGCCTCCTGCTCCTGCATGGAGCAGCGCTCGACTTGCGCCAGCGCCACCAGCGTATCCACCACGGGGCCCGACAGGCACTTGTACAGCTTGAGGAGGGATCTCGCCACCTGCATAACGATCATTCCAATTCATATTACATTTCGACTGGCCCGTTGGTGCAGTGGCATACGCATCTGCTTTGCAACAAGCTAGAGTCCCGGGTTCGATCGCCGGTCAGGTCAAATTAGGAAACGAACTTTTCTAAATTAACTTGGAGTTTGTGTGTTACTGGGTACTCCCCCAGAGTTCGTTGTGTGATATCCATAGTACAAGCTTACTGCTTAGTTTGGGGTCACACAATCTGTGTAATTGTCTGGAGTATTATTATTATTATTTACCAGAAAAAGACAAAAGAAAGACCAGAAAGAAAAAAAAATTATACTACAGAATGCTAGATGGTTCAAGCACATAGAAAGATTAAGTGATGAAAGATTGACCAAGAAAATCTACAGAGGGAAATAGTGGTAGCAGAAGCCAAGGAAGACCAAGGCTGACTTATGAAGATCAAATAGTCAGTGTTAGCTGACGGAAATGTCAAAAGCACTAGCAAATCTAAGCGAAAGTGTCGAAGAAAAATGATGAGAATTGAGATTGGGGAGGCAAAAGAAGTATATAAGAACTGCGTTATTTAGCGCTCTCTCTCGCTGACTATCTCATTAGGGATATGGCATAAAGATATGTATGTATGTATTTATACATCTATACTACTATATAAATCTCTAGCGTCTGTCTATAATTACAATTTTACTGTGAAATTTTGTGATGGATAGTAATTTTATGACTTGCTAACTTCGATTCTACCATCTTAAAAATTGTTGTCTGTCTGTCTGTCTGTCTGCATGTCCTTTTATAACCGAAGATTGGCTTGACCGACTTTGATGAAAATCGGTATGTAGTAAGAACATGTGATGGCGCAAAAGATAAACCACTTTTTTTTTTCGAAAATCTACCCCTAAAAGGGGGATGAAATTTTGCATGGGAAATGCTAAACCGCTGACTCGGTTCGATGAAATTCGGCATAGAGATAGTTTGACACCAGAGAACAACAAAGGCTACTTTTTTATAAATAATCTACCTCTAAGAAGGTGAAAAGGGGGATGACATTGTGTATGGGAAATGCTAAACCTTGGTAAGGATAGCAATGGATGTGGTGATAGAATTTTATATCAAAATGACATAGTTTACTTTTTATGGATGGAGGATGAAATTTTGTACGGGAAATGTTAACCGTTGAACAGATTATGTTGTGGTATGAAGATAGTATGACATCTGGGGACGGACATAGGCTACTTCTTTATCAAAACTCTATTCCTAAAGAGGTGAAAAAGTTACTCAGGAAAAAATTTTCTACGCGGATAAAGTCGCAGGCACAACTTGTAATATATTAAAATATATTATAATAGATAGATAATGTCAAAAGCGCTCACATACTTAGAAGAAGAGGAGAATGATGTGAGGAGAATGATGAGATTTGACGAAGCCGAAGTATGTAAGACCTGCTTCGCTTGGCGCCCCGTTCTCTCTGACTACCCCGTTAGGGATACAGCGTGAGGACATGTATGTATGTATGTATGTATGTAGATAGATAGGGTGGTGCACACCTTGGCCAGCGCGCGGTCCGCGGCGGGCAGCAGCGCCCGCAGCAGCGGCGCCGAGAGCGCGGGCCGCCGCAGGAGCCCGGCCGCCAGCCCCGGCGCGCCCTCGCCGGCCCGCCGCAGGGTCGCCAGCACTGCGCCGCAGTACCGCCCCTCCCACACACTGCGCCCGCCCGCGCCGCCACTACTCACCGCCCTCACCTCTTCCGTTATGAGCTGGACAGTCATTAAATACTTAATTATAATTTATTTATGACTGGCCCCGGGTCAGTCGATAGAGTCGACAGTCGATCAGTATAAGCTAGGGTCCCGGGTTCGATCACCGGTCAGGTCAATTTAGGAAACAAACTTTTCTAAATTGGCTTGGAGTCTGGGTGTTACTGGAAACTCCCCCAAAGTTCGTTGTGTGGTACCCCTAGGTCAAGCTTACTGCTTAGTTAATAGCAATCCACTCCGGTTTCGCATGGGTAGAAATATTTTTAAAAATAAAATACAGCCCATGTTACTTGCTGATAACGTAGCTTTGTACAGATGAAAGAATTTTTTTAATCGGTTGAGTAGTTTTTAAATTTATCCATTACATACAAACAAAATTTACCTCTTTATAATATTAGGATATTAGTATAAATAGACAGGCTTGCCAACAACAAATTTTGTTTTATATATTGATTTTGTATTTTTTTTTAATTCGGTAAATATATAGTTTTGGAATTAAGCCGAATTGTCAAGTTGGGTTTGAATACCCAAATTTTTCCATCATGTGGTTTAACGAGACAACTATCACCATCAAATCACTATGACAAATTAGTTATTTACATAATGTCTAAGAAAAGTATGACAGATGGACGGGTGTATTACAAATCTCATAGACAGGGCTTTATTTTTCTTTGCAAGGTTAGATATAAAAACATTGATTATTTAATTAGTTCAGAATGTTCTGATTAATTCCGTTACACGTCTTATCGATAAATAATACCGTGTTCAGTTGCGTGATAGATGTATCAATGTCCCCTCGGAACGTGTTGGTGACGCCAAAGGCAGTGTACAGTAGCGGAGTCACCATCTCGGGTGTGAGAAGCGGGGGAGCCGACGCAACTTTCCAGGGGTCTTCCTGTTCCATTGGTAGAGGTTCTTCCTCAAATAAGTTCTCGTCTGTGAAGGTATTTTTTTTATTTCTTAGATCTACTATAAACAGTATACTGGTATAGTGTAATTGAGTACATTTTAGTATCATGCTTTGAAATTAATATCATTTTGTTTCTGAATATGAACGACATCGGCGCCATTTTAAATTATCTAAAAGTTGGTACAGTGTAAGAAATGTCAGTGATTGGTGAGAGATATATTAATGCTGTGTGGTGTGTATGCGTGTTGTGTAAGCATGCTACATGTGTCGTATGAGTGTTTGTTTGTGTAAGTGTATGATTGTGTCGCGCCCGCTGCACGCGCAGCAGCTGCGCCAGGTACGTGCGAGTGTGTGTGCGTGTGTGTGTGTGCGTGTGTGTGTGCGTGTGTGCGTGCGCGCGCGTGCGTGCGTGTGTGTGTACCCGGCGGGTGCAGCGGCGGGTGCAGGCGCAGCGCGGCCGCCAGCGCGTCGCCGCCGCGCGCGCCGCGCGCCCGCTGCACGCGCAGCAGCTGCGCCAGGTAGGCCCGCTCCACGCCCGCGCCCGCGCGCCCCACCGCGCCCGCCGGGCACGCGTCCAGCGCGCTCAGCAGCGCCCTGCCGACACGTCCACTCATACACTCACAGAACGGACAGCCACGCGATCATTGCACGACTGTCACGCTTATTACATAACTTGCAAACAGCATGCGACAGCCGATATCGCGCGATATCTGCTGTCAAAACGAGAATTTGTGTAAGGTTATTTATACAGTGGGGTTAAATCTACCGCGAAAAATGCATTTTATTGTCATACAATAATAGATACGCAATCGTCATACATAATACTAATTTTTTACTGCAATTAATCACCGGTCGCGCAGTGATCGCGATTTTTAGGTAATAGCCCCGCGGTAACTAATTGTAATAAATAATTGTTATCATGTATGACGACAGCATACCTAATATTCTATGACCGTAAAATGCACTTTTCTCGGTAGATTTAGCGCCATTATACCAATTACATTACATAAATTCTTGTTTTGACAACAGATATCGCGCGATATTGGCTGTCGCATGCTGATTGCAAATTACGTAATATCATATCGCATAATATATATATCAGTATCCATGGGTTGCGGGTTCGAATCCGACTCGAACGACCACAATGTACAATGTGGTGATTCCATACACGGATAGTTAGATATGGTTCCTAAATAAGAAAAAAGGTGTCACCCTTGTGGCCAAAATAAGCAGCGAAGAGATTCGCAGTATGACAGGATTGCACGACAGTGTTATTGTAAAAATTAAGAAAGGAATGCTTAGACAGTTCGAGCATTAAATCAGCTTAACGTTAACAGCTTAACCTGATGGATTTCCCCCATTTTTCCTCTCAAAATGTAGGACAAATCTATCTCTGCCCCTGAGCATAATCTACAACAACTCCTTAGGCCAAGGTGTTTACCCCGTCGCTTGGAAAGACGCGAGCGTCGTGCCAATACCAAAACCAAAGGCCTACAATCATTTAAAATTATCGCCCTATTTCCTTATTAGACTCCTGTAGCAAGATTTTTGAATCACTTGTACGCCCACACTTCCCTGATCATTTAAAACAAATTCTTGCTTCCCAGCAACACGGGTTCAGGGCTAAAATGTCTACTCTCTCAAATCTCGCGGTTTACTCCGATTATCTAGCGAAGGTCATGGACTCGGGACATCAAATAGATGCTATTTACACGGACATCAGCAAGGCTTTCGACAAAGTCGACCATGGCCTGTTGATTCGCAAGCTTTATCACCTTGGTATTCATGGGAATTTGCTTAACTGGCTGGCTTCCTATCTTACCCCTAGATATCAAAAAGTAACTGCTTGCGGTTACGAATCTGAGTGCTACGCTGCTTCATCGGGGGTACCGCAGGGGTCGCACCTAGGCCCAATTCTTTTTCTGGCATTTATCAACGATCTATCACATACTATTTTGTATTCCGAGTTCTCCCTATTTGCCGACGATCTAAAAATATACAGATTGGTCGGATCTACCAGTGACGCGGTCTCCTTGCAAGAGGACCTTGACCGGGTGATAAACTGGTCAAACGAAAACAATCTGCCCTTAAACGCCAGCAAATGCAAGCATATTAAATTTACCAGGAAACTAAATCCTATACCCACTAGTTATCACCTGCAAAATACAATCCTCGAAGAGGTTGATGTGATCAGAGACCTGGGGGTAATTTTCGACAGGAAGCTAACTTTCAAGCACCATATAAGAAGCATACCATTAAAGAAAGCAATAAAGGAAAAATCTAAATACTTTCGTAAATTTAAGATCTATGGGAACCGCTCTGACGCGGACTCATTTAAATTGCTACGTGATCGAGTTAAAAATTTAGAAAAATCCTGCTATGTTAGCTATATTGGTCTAGTGGACCAGTAACAATGCGTTTCATGAATGTTGGGTCGGAATTGATTCGTTCTAGCATGTCCTCAGCGACTCTTATGCGATTGTGTTTTTGAAGAAAATTCAGGTCTTTTGGGACTAGCCATACGGCAACATGTTTCATACCCAAGTGATTATTTAAAATGGTGTGAATTAAAGTTAATATGGATAAGTCTTAAAATGGATCGGTTCCTTTGTGATAACAAAAAGGGAAAGTTTTTGGAATATTGGTTGTAAATCTCAATTATCTTATTTGTTTTGAAGATAACATGTAAACACGACGCGGCAGAATTACTTTTATGTCGTGTTCGTCGACTGGAGTTGGTATTAGATTGTTTTGCATTATACTGTTACTATACAACTCTTGAAGTGGTAGGAAAAGAGGTTCGGAAGGCGATAAGTAGATTTATTTTCCGCAACGTGGCTTTACGGCGCCGGAAGTCACCTCCGAATTCCACCACTCTGAAGACTATCGGACATTAAAGGTATTTAGCCTCTCTTATTTGTACAATTTTCTTTATCAGCGCTGCGTATTGCAGTCGATGTCGGCGCAGTTCCCGGCACGTTTGTTACCCTGCTGAAATTATAAAGGGTCCAGCACGCGCAGTGGTCGTGCCTGGAGCTGTACCGCACAGACTACTTGTTTCTAATTCTACGCGAACGAGGTCGCAGATAACAGTTGGTAAGAAATAAAAAATGAACAATTGAATGAATGACCGAAAGCAAATACAGTACGTACGTCATAGAAGCGACAGGCATGCCGAAGGTTTGTATGAACAAGGCCAGCTTGTGTGCTGGCAAACCTCGCAGGCCCGCCTCCAGAAGAGGAGTTCGGGCCGACCTCACCAGGTGTAACCTCAGCCAATCAGGGAGCAGCACCGCTTCGTCCGCCTCGCCCCCTGCGACGGCCATGCCCCCCGCTAGTATCGGCGCTTCGCTGCCCACCCATACAGACTGCAGCCACGAGTACATCTCTTGGTTTGTGTCGTCTGTACAAACATTCAATATATCGTGGGGTGACAAGAATAAGTCATTAATTGCATAAGGAGACGATTGGAGATAATGAGGTTTTAAACATATTTTGTCTTTAAAAATCAAGCGTGACATCTAACTCTTTGAATTTATGGTGACTATTAGAATGAAGAGTATTTTACTTAACTACAAATAACTTTTATAATAAAATTGAAAAATCTCTTAGTAATTATTAAAAATGTACTTAAGAAGTTTTACTTGCCTGTAGGTATGCTCATGTACAGGTATTTAATGAAATGACAAACATTATTGTACTGAAAAGAGCCATTTATTTCAGTTTTTACCCTATTGTCAATGTCACTGTCTACATCTTGGATCAAGAATAAAAATGGATGGATTTTTTGCTCTAAGAGCGTGTCCGTTTTGTGTAAACCTTAGTTTCTAGAGTTTTAGTAATGTGAGGGAAAAGGGAAGGGTCACAGTATACCAAGACAGCTGAATACGACATGTTTTTGTTTTTGTGAATACTAGTAGGTACCCAAAACACTTATAATTTACGAGTATTTTTGAACCCCTTACGCAAAAACAGGGGTGTCGTAAGCTTAATGTGTGTATCTGTTTGTCTGTGGCATTGTAGTTTCTAAACGGATGAACTGATTTCGATTTAGTTTTTTTTGTTTGAAAGGTAACTCCATCGAGCTATGATTCAAGAAAATCTGTTCAACCATTTGAAGATTAGCTCCAGCTTTTTTGAAGATCAGCTCTTTTCTAGTTATTGAAGGGATGTGAGTAACTTCTACTGGACTGACCGATTGGATATTTAGTATTCTGTTATTTCAATGATATAACAAATCTTGACCACATGGTGCAGTATCATCTGAAATCAGCAGGATACCCAACTCCTCACCAACTTACAGCAGAGGGATCATATATTTGGGTTCATTGTAAAGGTATCAATGAATAGGTCATAGATAGATAGACCATGTTCTTTGATAAAGGAGCAGGAATTAGTATTGAGGATTATAACTTACATATGGAAGGTCCATAGCAAAGCAATTTGAGATGCGCATGCGCAACGACCAGCGGCAACAGAGCCTGCCAGCCGCCCGGCCACTGCAGCGTGACGCGCTCGCCGCCCGCCCACGGGCTCTCCTCCTCCTCCTCCTCCTCCCCCTCCCCCTCCTCGTCCACGGGAGCGGGAGCGTCCACGACCGCGTCCCGGGTGCGCGCCCGCCGCAGGTGCGCCTGCAGCACTGCGGTCAGCGCGTGCAAGGCACTGTGCGCGTGCGCCACCGGTCGGACCGCCTCGGCCGCGGGCAGGACCCGCCCCATCAGCGCCATCCGCTGCATCAGCAGCTGGCTCAGGTCCAGCACGAGCCCGTGGTGACCGTCAGCGGGATTCTCGGCCACGTATCGGCCTAGGAACGTGAGGTATGCGGCCACGTGCCGCGGGGAGCACTCCACTAAGCACGCGGCCCGCACCCGGCCCGCCACCTCTCGCCTGACGGCTGGCCAATGGCGGAGCGACATCAGTGGCTCCAGCCATTCGCTACACAAATATCACCTCGATCAATACATCAATTGAAGCGTCTGTTTCTGATTTCGAAATAAAGGCTTCATCTTCAGCTTATATGGCCATTTGCAAATAATCAAGACCCAATCACGGTTATTATAAATTGTCTAATATGTCTGTTTGTTTATCCGGGTTAATCTCCAAAACTGCTAAATCGATTTTGACGGGACTTTCATTGGCATAGGAGGACTTTTCAAAAAGTAATGACCTAGGCTACTTTTTATATTGGTAAAATACTAAATTTAACGCGGCTTAAACTGCGAGGCACTTTTGTGTGATAAATATGGGTTATTTTTAAGAAAATATTAATGAAACACGAAAAATACGTACTCGGGATCCACTTCGGCGTTGTAATCTATTTCAGCATTATCTTCACTTTGAGATAATACTAATTTGAGACCCTGAAAGAAAGAAGTTTTCAATATTTAGTTTCGCAATGTAAATGGATCAGTGCGCGTGTGGTGACTAATTGTAATAAAAAATTGATGTCATTTATGGCGATTGCGTGTTTCTTGCGCCATGACCGTAAAATGTATTTTTCACAGAAGATAAAATATGGCATATATAGCGCCACTACAAATTACATAATACAAATTCTCGTTTTGACAGCAGGTATAGCGCGATATTTGGTTGTCGCGCATTGATGCAAGTTACGTAATAAGCGCGTCGGTCCAAGCCGGCCCGGTCCGCACGCTTATTACGTAACTTGCAGACAGCATGCGACAGCCAATATCGCGCGATATCTGCTGTCAAAACGAGAATTTCTGTAATGTAATTTTTATAGTGGCGCTAAATCTACCGCGAAAAGTGCATTTTACGATCACACAATAATAGATATGCAATCGTCATACACGATACTAATTATTTATTACAATTGTTCACCGGTCGCGCTGTGACCGTGTGGCTGTCGCTGCCCGTCCGGCCCGGTCCGGCCCGGTCCGGTCCGGTCCGGTCCGGTCCGGTCCGGAGCGGGGCGGGTCGGGTCGGGTCGGGGCGGGGCGGGGCGGTACCCTGGCGGCCAGGCGGCGCGTGTGCGCGTGCGCGTGCGCCAGCCGCTGCAGGTAGTAGTGCAGCACGGCGCGCGCGCCCTCCTCCGAGTCGAGCACGGTGCGGCGCAGGTGCGCGGCCAGCTCGCCCGCCTTGCCCGCCTCCCCGCCGCCCGCCGACAGGAACTCGCACAGGCACTGCACCGGCAGCACGCTGCGCATACGGTTACATACATTCATTTAACACTCCAGACAATTATATGCACAAAAAATATGCACCTGCGTGCCGTCGAGAAACCTATACGGGTGAGGGCTGGTCCCAGAGTGGTTTTAACCGGTCGGCGTACAATCGGCTGAAGACCCGAAATGGTGGGTGCCTAACATGTGACTCAGCACGGGCAAAAGGACCGCGCTCAAGTGAGGCCTTATCTGAGTATGTGTGATGTGATCGTCGGAGAGAACCTACATGAGAGGCCCTGGTGTTAACGCGCAAGACGTCGACGCCCCCTCCGAAGGGGGCGGTGTGATGTCGCAACGTTGTTTGTATTGTTTAACAAGGCGTCGTTCGCCACTGTTATGAGGTCGTCCGAGTCCGTCAAAATGTCCCTAAAACGTCTACGATGGGGTCGGGAGCTCCCTGAGGGGGAGTAGTCCGCGGCGTTCGCTATAAGAGCGTTCGCGTGGCGAAAAGCAACCCCGAAGTAGCGCTTTGACGCCTCCATGAGGCACTTATTAACGGTGGGTAGATCTACATCGCGGTGGAGGTCTACGTTGCGCACGTACCAAGGGGCTCCGGTGGCGGTGCGCATGAATCTCAATTGTATTGCAATACGCAAATGTAATAAAGAATGAAATTCCTTGCCGTCTTCTGTTTCCTGCAAAATATAATCCAGGCATCTTCAGGGCTAGAGTGAATAGATATTTCCTAGATCGACGTGCTCCATCTTCGGCCACAGCGTCGCTTAACAACAAGTGAGTTAGTGACCAAACGTAGATCTATTACATTATAAAAAAAATTATGATGTTGCTGTACTTTTTCGGAGACTTGATGACGATGGAACATGGAGCACACAACCTACAGAGACGAAATAACGGATCATCCTACGCACCACTGTTTTTTTTCACTAACAAATATCACCTATCGCTCGTATTAAAACAGTACACAACAGACTTCAGTAACTGTCAAATTTAATTATGTGGGTATTTATATTGTATTTATAAAGTTATTTTTGTACTTAAGTTTTGATTAGAAAGGATAGTTGTTTCATATTTTTCAGTTTTTTATTGGTCGATTAAAGTTTTTTTGTAAAGTACATCAGTAGTTTGCGTGCAGTGTCACAAAGGCACATAGGTGAGATATGCCGGTGGTAGTGGGTGTGCAGTGTCACAAAGGTCAGTGCATGTAGGTGAGATATGCCGGTGGTAGTGGGTGTGCAGTGTCACAAAGGTCAGTGCATGTAGGTGAGATATGCCGGTGGTAGTGGGTGTGCAGTGTCACAAAGGTCAGTGCATGTAGGTGAGATATGCCGGTGGTAGTGGGTGTGCAGTGTCACAAAGGTCAGTGCATGTAGGTGAGATATGCCGGTGGTAGTGGGTGTGCAGTGTCACAAAGGTCAGTGCATGTAGGTGAGATATGCCGGTGGTAGTGGGTGTGCAGTGTCACAAAGGTCAGTGCATGTAGGTGAGATATGCCGGTGGTAGTGGGTGTGCAGTGTCACAAAGGTCAGTGCATGTAGGTGAGATATGCCGGTGGTAGTGGGTGTGCAGTGTCACAAAGGTCAGTGCATGTAGGTGAGATATGCCGGTGGTAGTGGGTGTGCAGTGTCACAAAGGTCAGTGCATGTAGGTGAGATATGCCGGTGGTAGTGGGTGTGCAGCGTCACAAAGGTCAGTGCATGTAGGTGAGATATGCCGGTGGTAGTGGGTGTGCAGTGTCACAAAGGTCAGTGCATGTAGGTGAGATATGCCGGTGGTAGTGGGTGTGCAGTGTCACAAAGGTCAGTGCATGTAGGTGAGATATGCCGGTGGTAGTGGGTGTGCAGTGTCACAAAGGTCAGTGCATGTAGGTGAGATATGCCGGTGGTAGTGGGTGTGCAGCGTCACAAAGGTCAGTGCATGTAGGTGAGATATGCCGGTGGTAGTGGGTGTGCAGTGTCACAAAGGTCAATGCATGTAGGTGAGATATGCCGGTGGTAGTGGGTGTGCAGTGTCACAAAGGTCAGTGCATGTAGGTGAGATATGCCGGTGGTAGTCGGTGTGCAGTGTCGCAAAGGTCAGTGCACGTAGGTGAGTTGTGCCGGTGGTGGTGGGTGTGCAGTGTCCGGTCCGAGGCCGGTACACGTGCGTGGGTGGCGTGTGTGGAGTGGGTGGAGTGCGGCAGTGACCTGAGCTCGAGCTGGTCGTGCTTGAGCAGCTGGTGCAGCCAGGGCATGGCGCGGCGCGTGCCGTGGCGCTCCACCAGCGCCAGCAGCAGCGCGGGCTGGCGGCACAGCAGCCGGCCCAGCCGCAGCTGCGCGTTCAGTTGCTGCAGCTGCTCCAGCACCGGCGCCGGCGGCCGCCGCGCCGGGCCCGTCGGCTCCAGGATTGTGAGCTGCGTGGTCCAGTGGCATCGACTCAAGTTAACTCACTAGGAACATCGAGCTATCTCAACAGGAATAATTTCAGTCGAATGTTGTCAGTGTTCTTATTCTTTATAGGAATCATATAATAATAATGACCGGGGATCGAACCCGGGACTCTAGCTTGGAAAGCAGATGCATATACCACTGCGCCAACGGGCCAGTCAAAATATAAATGTCAATATCACCTGAAAAGGGCCCGAAGACATTTCACATAACATTTCAATAATATTGAGATTTGAGGAAGCGAAAGAAGTATGTAAGGATCGTAACGCTTGGCGCTCCGTCCTCTCTGACTACCCCGTTGGAGATACAGCGTGAAGATATGTATGTATTATGTATTTCAATAATGTAATGATTTAGTAGTTTTATTCTTGGTTACACGTTTCATTCACATCGTTTTGCAAGTCTGTTTATAAGTGGAGGATAATCTCCGGAACCGCTGCACCAATTTCAAAAATTCATTCACTATTTGAAAGGTACGTTATTCCAGATAGACATAGGTTGCATAGTATTAAGTATTCAACCTTAGCGAGGTCGGGACGAGCTGCTAGTCTAATATTATATTGAGGTAAACTTTGTTTGTTTATATGTAATGGATAAACTCCGAAACTACTCGAATTCAAAAATTCTTTCAGCTATAGAAAGCTACATTATCAGTGAGTAACATGGACTACATTTTATTTTCAAAAAAATTTCTACCCGTGTGATGCCGGGGCGGATCGGTCGTATCTTCACGCCGTATCCCTTAACAGGGTAATCAGAGAGAACGAAGCGCCAACCATCACGGTCCTTACACTATTCTTTCGCATCCTCAAATCAAATCATTATCATCACACATTCTCCTCACACATTTTAGGTCTAGGCCTAGGTATGCGAGTGCTTTTGACATTTTCGTCGGCTAACACTGGCTACTTTGGTCTTCCTTAGCTTCTTTTACCACTAGCTTTCGCTCTGTAGATTTTATTCGTCAGTCTTTCATCACTCATTCTTTCTATGTACCCGAATCATCTAAGCATTCCTTTCTTCACATTTACAGTAATGCTATCGTGCAACCCTGTCATACTGCGTATCTCTTCATTGCTTATGTTATTCGTAAGGATGACACCGCACATATTTCTAAGAGATCGCATTTCTACTACATTTATCTTACTTTCACTCGATTTCGGGCATATCCAGGCCTCACTACCGTACAATAAAGTTGAAACCAACACTGCATTGTGTATGGCTATTTAAGCTGAGTTTGATATATTCACACTGCTTACTAATGCGGAAAGAGCATTGTTCACTTTATTGCCAGTTGCTACCCGTCTCTCCACATCCAACTCACATCTTCCATCCCTCGAAAACGCACTCCCCAGATATACAATTTCGTTCAATTGTTCTAGACATTTTCCATTTACCCATATTTTACACTTTGTCTGTATACATGTTCCCTTTTAAACACAAGAATGAAGAAGAAGAAGAACACAAGAACACCAGAACAATCTTTTTACTTCAGTTCTCTTTCATGCACGTAACTAGTGTCTGTAACTCCTCTTCTGATGGTGCTATAAGCACAGCATCGTCAGCGTACAATAGGCAGTTTACCACTGTACCATCACATATCATGGTGTAGTATAGTGTAAGTACACTATATTTTTAATGTTATTTATTTATTGTGTTCCCAACTGAAAATCAGCGTCATGTGCGTGTCATTTAATATTATGCTGAGTTGGGAGCCATTTCGCTGCCGCAGTGCTGGTCTATTGACGTGTAACGCAAAAAAAGAAAATATGTATTATGTGGTGTTCACGCCATATATGTATTTTATTTTGCCGCTAATACATTCGGCTTTCTTCGTTGGTTTTCGTCGCTGTTCGTGTGCTAATCACGAAAAGTGACTTATTTACCGTTATAGAGAGAATCTTATCTTACCGCTTCTTCTTCGCTCTCTTAATAGCTTTTCCATAATACAAATTTATTTCTATTAATACGGTATTACTCTTCGTTAAACCTATTCCCACGCTTTCCTTGACCCTGTGGACCATGTGTTGTTGTCACCGGACTGTGAATTGTGTGTGTTAGAAGAAATTAATCCCCGAGAAGAGGCGCCACCAGGGGACTTGTGCACTGATCACAGAACGGACGCAAGGGCCTGGTATACCTGTGTTATTATCCATCCATAATCCAGGTTAGTCCTAGCTTTCATTTTCTTTAAAATCGCATATGAACCAGCATTTATTTATATAATTTAAAATACGCTTTAGAGAGCGTCGTCATATATATCTTGATAAGAATATTGGCGTGCTCATGTGGTATTATTGAAATTGTATATGTATTTGTGTAATTGTACGTATATTTTGTGCAGCGAATAAAATTATCTATCTATCTATATTTTTCATTTATTTACATTTATCTTATATGAATGTTTCTAGATCACTTAATATAATAACGATTACACGTGTGTGTATGTATGTGTGTGTGTGTGTGTGTGTGTGTGTGTGTGTGTGCGCCCGCCCACCGCTCACCTGACTGAGCAGACGCGAGTTGTGCTCGGTGATGGGCAGCTTGGCGTTGCTGGCGGCCGCCAGGTGCGTCTCCAGCTGCAGAACGGCCGCCCGCTCCGCCTCGGCTCGCTCCGCGTCCGCCGCGCTACCAGCATTGCTCCACTCCACGCTTGCTTTGCTATAAGCAAACGCATACATCAGTACTAGTGATGTGCCGAATCCGTATCCGTGTCCGCGGATCTCCGAGGGAAAAAGAGATCTGTATTCGTATCCGTTACTTTTTAACGGATCTTGAACGGATCTTTTAGTGTAAATAAACAAGAAGCTAACCAAATCTTCACTAAATTTTCACCTTTCGCTGGACCGGCGTAGCTCTCTAAAACACTGCTTTTCTAATATACAGGGTTAATTTAAAAATACTAATAACCACTTAGCATTTTGTACTAAACATTATCCCCAATAACTTTTGTCTTACGACATTCAAAAATTCATGTGTTTTCTTTCATACAAAAATAAAAATACATTAAGTGTTTCTGAAAATGGCACCTACTCTAACCAGTCGCTAAAGCGGCACATACACAGCGTTACGCTGAGGCTCAGTGCGCTTGCACTGTACCATTGGCATTACGTACAGAGTAATTACGTATCAGATAGTGCAACAAAACTTAACAAATATTTTTTGAGGAACATACTGAGTTTTGAAAAAAGTTGTAGAACAAAAGTTGTTAGGTATGTTGACAGGAATTTTGCAGTTATTAGTATTTTTAAATTAACCCTGTATACATGAAACTATAAAATATGCACATATAACACTAACATTATCCAATAGAACACAGCATTGAAAAAATTGACGTTATTTGTCAAGCATTTTGTTTATTATTTGTAGTGTTAAAGGTTGCCTATGTTCCTAGATACAATTAGTTTCTTTAATCAGTTCACTCTAAGTAAATGACACAATTCATTCTAAATTTACGACAAAATAATAACAAAAGAATATTTTGTTTACACATCGCAAACAATAATAATCGCCTATTCTTTATTTTTAAGTATTTTTAAAAGTATAAACATTTACACTTATCATGACGTTTATTCTTTTAATTCTTGGTGGTTTTTATCGAAGCACAAACACACAAACGGACGAAACTTCTAAACATGTTTGTTTTACTAATAAGTATAACAACTGAATCAATTATTTGCGAACTAACCCATCTCTAGTCATGTCAAATGTCATAGTCGCCACATTTGTTTACTCTAAAGACAAAAATGAAAAAAATTGGATATACATGGAATTTTAAAAATAGATACCAATGAAATATAATAAATTTAAATTGGTTTTTATTTCTTAAAATTACAGTTTTGGCACTTTTTATTGCAAAAATCAAACAAATAATTATGATAAACATTATCATAGTGTTACCTCACTATGTCTAAAATAGGATTAATTTAATTGTATTACGAACGAAAAACAAAGTACGAGAATTGAGGTCCGTATTCGCGGATTTAGACACTAATAATCCGCATTCGTGTTCGTATCCGCAGATATGCATTTTTAATAATGCGGCACATCTCTAATTAGTACATACATATAAGAAACTAGAATGATAACAAATGAAATATAACTACATTATGCATACACATTAAATCGAAGAACAAAGGACTGGCTGTTGGATGTATAATAAGAAACATACTATGGAGGTTACACATTCAGTTTCGTATCAGCTTATTCCTTGTTCCTGAATTATATTAAAATTGATGACATTAAAATCGTCGTATACTTACTTACATTACTTATTTAAGAACATACATAGTTTAAAACAGATTATTGAAGATGGGTGACAAATACAGCAGAACGTACTTGGTGATGCAGAACTCTATGAGAGACCGCAGAGTGGGATAGGCAGCGGCTGCTTGGTCGGCGAATCCGTGAGGGTTGTGTGCTGCAATCATGGTCAGCAGAATCCAGCCGCGCCAATACAGAGATGTGATCGCCAGTCTCGGGGGAGTATATCTGAGGGAAAGGAGCACACGATTCATATGCGGATACAAATTTAATCAAAATACAGAAACTACTTCGGAATCAGTTCAATCATTCTTAATTTGATGTAATTATACTTTTTAATAGAAATGAAATCGAACCTTGCGCAGTTAAGGATAAAGATAATGTACACAGATGATGAGATTTGAGGAAGCGAAAGAAGTATGTGAGGACCGTGAAGAGTGGCGCTCCGTCTTCTCTGATTATCCCGTTAGGGATACAGTGTGAAGATATGTATGTATGTATCTATTTCCTGTTTCGCACTTCATACATTTTTTCAACTGACAAAATCTTAAATAAAATTGAGTGTAGTGTAGGTTACTGTACATTACCCATGTGGCAAAGCGATGTTGTCGGGGGGCGAGAAGTGGCAGAGGCGGAACACGCAATCGGCGAGGTGGTGCAGCGTGTCGGCCGCGACGTGCAGCGGCGCCGGCGACGAGGCGTCCTCGGGCGCGGACGAGGGCGCGGGCGCGGGCGCGGGCGCGGGAGCGGGAGCGGGCGGGAGCGCCGCGGCGCGCCGCACGGCCAGCTCGGCCAGCTCCAGCACCTCGCCGGCGGCGACAGGGGTGCCCTTCCACATACATTACATCACTTGAGTTGTGACAGACCCATGCTGCTGTTGCATTGGCCTGGCTCGCACGGTCAAACACCACCCTCTCACGGAATCGCCGTGAAATCCGTGCGGCATGGCTAGTAAGCTCAGTTCGGCAATATATTATATTAGACGCATTAGACAGTTGACAGATGTGGCTACGGCTAGGCTGATGTACTTCGCATATTTCCATAGCCTTATGTCTTATGACCTGCTACTGTGAGGATCAGCAGCACATATGAAACCTTTCTTCATTTTGCAAAAGACAATACGTGCCATCTACGGTATGAATGCACGAGTCGCTGAGAAATCATTTTAAAGACATTGATTGGCCATACCCTCGTTATATATCTTTGAAAACATGATGTACATAGAAAAATATAGATCTAATTAAAAAAAAAAGGCGTTATTAATGGTGTGGAAACTCGTGGTCGTGATCAGCAATTATTCTATCAATTATTCCTAAATTCAAATTACAAAAGTCAAACAGTTGATTTTTGGGCAACTGTATTCGTTTTTATAATAAAATTCCTGAAAAAATTCCTAATTTTGACAATATCACACTGTTTATGTAATTCGTATCAGCTCATGACCGACTTGACAACATAACTTAAACACAAATTTTTAATGTTGCCATGCTTCTTCTTGGGGTTCATGTTGATGGTAAATAATACTGTGGCCTATGTGGTAGATGATATATTGGTACCGTGCAGCGTGGTTATGCCATATAGCTGTCGTTTACATCTCACGTCTTAAACTAATTCTTACAGCTATTTATATCAGATATGTATGTGACAGTTTCCTTTGCAGCGATGCGGATATTTCATTTGTAGATCGCGCACAAGGTTACGATTTGCTGTGTCAGAGTAATATCTGGCACATTTAACAATGACGCACTTCCATACCAACTTTCAGCCCCTCAGGGGATGACATTTTCAAAAATTCTATCTTATTACTGATCTTCGTTGTATAAAGAATTCCGGTACATAATTTCATGTTTCTAGACTCACCGATTTAGGCTGTTCCTTAAGATAGTCTGTATCCGTATATCGGCTGGTACCTGGTACCTGGTATTTGGTACTTGGTAACACTCACCTTGCTGAGCCCGATAGAAGCGAGGCGCAACAGCGCAGACTGCGCCAGCGGCGTTTCGCAGCATATGCGGTGTGCTGCTGCACGCTCGCCTTCCGCCGGCCAGTTGTCTATTTTGCTATACGTCTCTGCCGGCTCCACGAACATTATCTGACATATAAATGATACAAAATTACAATCTGAATATGTGCTGTGATAATAAGTGTCCAATCGAATTGATAATAGCATGTATAGATAATAGCATTTTGTGCAAAATTTGGTTCGATTAAAATTTTGGCAATTTGCTTAAATTGTACTTAAATGGATACTGTGTTCGTGAGTATTCGGACGAGCCGCCAGCCCAGCGCGGTGGCCTGGATGGGAGACGGGGGAGACAGGGGAGGTAGGGGGAGGCAGGGGGAGGCGGGGGGAGGCGGGGGGAGGCAGGGGGAGGCAGGGGGAGCGAGGGGGCGGGCGGCACCTTGTTGAGCGCGTGCAGGTAGTCGTGGCGGCCCACGCGGTACACGGGCACGGCCACGTCCAGGAGCCAGCCCAGCGCGGCGGCCTGGATGGGAGACGGGGGAGACAGGGGAGGTAGGGGGAGGCAGGGGGAGGCGGGGGGAGGCAGGGGGAGGCAGGGGGAGCGAGGGGGCGGGCGGCACCTTGTTGAGCGCGTGCAGGTAGTCGTGGCGGCCCACGCGGTACACGGGCACGGCCACGTCCAGGAGCCAGCCCAGCGCGGCGGCCTGGATAGCGCACAGCTGCGCCTTGTATTCGGCCACGTGCTTGCTGTGCTGCGCCGTCACCAGTGAGCACACGCACAGCAGGTCGGCCACCGACGAGAACGCGCGCTCGCGCACCTGCGTGTGCGCGCAACCACTTTACGATCGCATTACGAACATCGACATTATAAAATAACTATGTGTAAAAGCACTGTTGTTATTTTCAGGGTTCACTAAACAACCAGTAAGTTTCAATGTAAATTGCATTGATTGCCTTACTTTTTACTGTCAACATAAACTAGAACAAGGGATTAGGATGTCGATCACTTGACGGAGTATAATTACATTATGCCGGCTCTATTATAGAATTGTGAAATAATTTTTAGAATTCCGTAGCCAAATAACAAAAACGGGGTTCCGTTAAGCGTAAGAAAATTTTGATCACTTTACCATGCACGACCTGTACAGTAGAGCGATCCTTTAGCAGGCCCAGAAGACTAAAAACATGGCTAAGAAGCACCATGGCAGAAGATCGCCTTAATGGTCTGGCTATGATGAGTGTACACAGAGCTATAATAAATAAAAACCTAAATAATTTTAATGATAAAGTGGTTGAAAGTTTTGCAAAAAATCCCCGCAGGTTATGTCTTAATTAAATATTATTTTTGTTAAAATAAATAATTATTACTGTGTTTAAAAGTTTGATTTCGTTATTGTGCTGTCGAGGGCTTGTGAAATTTTATACATTGATATTAGAACCGTTCTTATTACAATCGTCATCAAGGCAAAGACTTCCAAAGTGTAACGCTTCTAATTACGTCATATATCCGTATTTATTCCGCCACCTTGACACCCGTCGAGTGTCAGAGCGTACCTCCGGCGGCGGCTCGTGCGCGGGCGGCGCGGCCAGCGCCCGCGCCAGCGGCAGCAGCGCCTGCGCGTCCGCTCGCGCGGCGCGCACGCACTCGCGTGTCAGCGCGCGCAATGGTCGCAAATAGTCCTCGGGCCGCGCCAGCAACTCCTGCGTACACAAACACACACGCGATTTATAACAATCATTATAAGTACCTGTAACGCGAAATCTTTGTCGCATCACAGTATTGTACACACAGAGTTATCGAATCAATAATTCTTTTTTGATTCAACAAATAGTAAATATTTTTTGTATGCATCATACGAGTTTCAGTCAATGTCTCGGTTTAGGTCTCATGCTATTATGCATAACCTGTACATGATATATATAGGTACTTTATAGTGGGACGTGATATATAAATTAAGAATAAGTGTAGACATATAGTGTATTCATTTGTAGAGAGTAATAAATCAACCGTCGACCTGAACACTCGTCATTTCAACTATCCCCGTACCCCGCACACCACACAGTATTCAACAACATATATTATTTTTAATTTAAAACTATAAGTGGATATAACAAACAACTACATAGCAATTAAGAGTGAAAAAGGGATTTAGACTAATGTACAAGTGTGGGGAGACTCTGGGAAGTGTGTGCTTATGTTGGTGTATAATGAGTACTAGGAGAATATGTATGTGTACTTGGAAAATGTGAGGTAAAGGTCTAGGTGTGCGATTGTGTGAAGAAGTATATGGGTGCGTGAGAATGTGTAGATGTGTAAAGGAGCATGAGATAGTACGTGAGTGTGTGATGCAAGCGAGTGTGCATGTGGATGAGTGAGGCAATATGTGTGAGGCAGTATGTGAGTGGGTGTGAAAGGGTTTATGTGAATGTGTGAGGGAATGTGTGAATGCATGGCTGTCTAGCATAGCGTATGTGGTGGCCGGAAGGGTGTGGTGTCGTTACCTGGAAGGTGTCGGCCATGGCGGCAGGCACGAGCTGCGGCTGCGCCTGGATGAGTGCGCACAGCACGGCCATGTTGTTGGGCGAACGCACGTTGGAGAGCTCGTTGTAGATGGTGTGCGTAACCACGCTACGCAGCAGCGCCGGGCTCTCTGACACCATTTCCCTGCACAGCGACGCGATTCATCCGTCATGACGGTCAATACTGGACTCGTATATACTCGGTGTACATACGCGTATGGGCATTTACATATATGTAAACGCATATGCACACTAGGAGACGAGCACTATTATGTGTTCGTATGGGTATGTATTTGTATGCGCGCATGCATGAACCACAGGCAGAACTGGTAAGCCAGCTGCATTTGTTGGGTCATGCATACGTGTCTCTTATGTATGTACGTGTACGCGTGTGAGCGCGTGTGTGTATATGTGCGCGTGTGCACATACCGTAGGCAGGCCTGGTAGGCCAACTGCAGCTGCTTGGTCTTGAGACGCATGCGCGCCAGTTGTGCCAACACCTCGTGGTCCCGCGCCGCCGTGGGCCCGCACGCGTCCGCGTTCACACACACGTACGCCAGCAGTTCCAGCGCGTTGCGCCACAACTTGCCCGAGTGTAGCCACGCCTCCAGCCGCGACGCGCTTATCATGCGGATCTGCCGGAACACGCAATCATAGTCGTGTAAGTTACGGTATGAGCAGGAGCGGGAACAAGAGCTAGTAAGCCGGGAATGGAAGGACGGGACGCACGTATCATAAAGACCTGACACCACAATAGTGCCGAGGTAGGAGCGTCTTTGAACCCTCAAGGCATGATTTGGCACAGCGCAAAAGGGGTTCGTATTTGTTCGAATCCCAGAAACCTTCAACTGAGGATAACCACCATGGGATTTGAAGAAATTAGCCCCACATATTGTTTTATCACCAGAGGGTAATGTATCTATTGAATTTCTCTTGCTTAAGCAAAAAAAAAAATACGTATGCGTCCAGAAAGAGGACGCCGTGCAGCGCGAAAAAGTTGCTCTCAATCAAAGAAACAATGACGCCTGGATCAGGACCTACGGTATTTCTTAAGTAACATACAAAGCGATTAAAGGGTTTGTGAAGTTGCAAGGATCAGAGTGCGAGCTCCGCTTATTAACTGGAGACGACTCCAAAAGGTGACCAGGACTGCGAGGGTGTGGGGTAGGAACACTCAAAAGACAATACTTCAGTAGCAGTACAATTACAATTCAACATTATTTATTACATAAATAATTCAATTTATATATTTTCAATATATTTATATTTATTTGTCACATTATTTAGAAACACTTAAATACAAACCTCGGGAAATCCGCATGTGACGCACAGTAATTTCAGAAAACCCTTGCCAATAGCGTCTGGGGCGGCGCGTCTTTGTATCTGATCTTTGATTGCCTCCAGGACCAATGCCTCTACAGTTTCATAGCTACTGGAGTATCTGTGTGGACAGTTAACAGATTAGCAATGGACTGATTCGGGTGTCTACAAAAATACATGTGTGCGTGTAACCGCGCGATTTCTTTCTTACATGAGCTATTACATTTACATTTCATTACTTACTTTTATTTACTTACATTCTTACACACACGTAACTATAACCTTAGTAAACTAATTAATCTGTGCTATAACTAATCACATGTAATAAGCATGAGTATGGTATGCCTTTTAAAATCTGAGATTTTTCAAAAATAAGCAGAATTCGTTCTATTCTTGACTTACGCCAGTTCCATAGCCATAGCATAGGCCTTTTGAATATAGTATTTTAATAAACCTTTTGTAAAATGATGTTGAAACAATGATACCTGACAAAGTTTCTTGTCGGTTCTTCTCAGTGTCCAGGTTTTCTATTTGAATGGAACTAACATAGATTTGACGTTCAAAAATGGCTTGTAATTGGATTTAGTTGAATAAATTGATTTGACTTTGACTTTGAAAAGTGGATGGACTCGCTTATCTTGCTCCAATATACACGTTATTTCATCATCTACCTCCACCGCATGTATAATTAATATAATTACTGAAAACAATCTTTCCATTAATCTTACCTTGGAAATACCGTGTATTCCAATTCAGTGTTGTCAACCTCGTCTTCTGTACTCCCCATGAGCGGAGAACCCGACCCAGATGGGGACATTGTGCCTGCCGACAAGATTACACGTTGACGTGTGTCTATTCAGGATTTCGTAGACGAAATGTTAAAAGGGATACGTAATTTTTGGTAATGTGTGTATATCTGTATGTCACAACAGATTTATTCTAGTGCAGCGCGAGAAAGACTAAGATATTTTCCGTAGAAGATCCCGAATCCCTTCGATTATGCGCCAGGAATGCGCGGTTTTGAATGAGTAAAGCGTTATATAATCCAAATCATATCGAGGGGCTGCGTATTTTTTGAAAGTTTTTCCCGCATAAAAAAAAATTAAAAAAAGTTGCTCAATTAGCAACCTGTTTATACATGATTCTAGCATTTGTAAGTCGAAATATTTATCGTTAAAAGTGACGTGTATCACATATTGGGTTACGGTGTGAAGTTATGATATAATCTTTGTATGTCTTACCAAGTGTGCTATCAGTGGGTATGAGGTGCGATGGGGGGTGCTTGGTGCTGAATGCGGTAACGATATTCTCGACGAGGCACTTGCACCACGCGCAATCCACCCACCAGCGCTCGTTCAAAGCATCTTCTATATAAACCTATGACAATACCAACAGGTTTATTAAGAATCTTGTAAAAACTGGAATAATGCAGTTTGTCATAAAAAGATCAATGGTTTAAATCAGCGTTTTTCAAAGTTATTGATATTGTAACCTTAAAAGGTTTTCAAAAATCCAATTCCATTTCAATTTCAACTGACTGTTTCAAAAAGCACATTGATCTTGTTGAGTCAAACATGTATTTGTAATTAAAATTGTATTTCATCTTGGAATTAATATCTAACAAACTTGTTTTATTTCCTCATCTAATTCTACTAGATAGTTTCTAGGCACCAACACCGTATTATATATGGCCATTTTGGCTGAGTTAGATATATTCATACTGCTTATTAATGCGGACAGAGCACCGTTCACTTTATTATGGGTTGCTACCCGTCGCTCCACATCCTTCCATCCCTCGAAAACGCACTCCCCAGATATACAATTTCGTTCAATTGTTCTAGACATTTTCCATTTACCCATATTTCACACTTTGTCTGTATATCTTCTCTTTCAAACACCAGAACCTTAGTTTTATTCACATTCACATCATACCAAATGATAACTTATAAATAATGTCAAATTATCATTGTAATTTGTATTTTCTAAAAACACGGGAAATACGCGATTACATTTTATTTTAGATATTTTATAATGCAATTAGTGATGTGCCGGATATCCGTGTCCGCGGATAATCCAGGGGTAAAAAGATCTGTATTTGTACCCATATCCGTTGCTTTTTAGTGGACCTTGAACAGATCTTTCATATTAAAGAATTTCATTAAATGGAATTTTACTATAGATAGCAATGAAATATAACTTCAAATTAATTTTTATTTCTAAAATTACAGTTTAAGGACTTTTTATTACAAAAATCAAACAAATAATACTGATAAATATTACAATAGTAAGTTACTCCCCTATGTTTAAATAAAATTTGTATTTTATGTCAATCAAATTGTATTTGAACGAACAAACGAAGTACAAAGATTGAGAGTCATATCTATATCCGTATTCGCGGATCTAGACACTAATAATCCGTATCCATGTTCGTATCCGCGGATATACTTTTTTAACAAACTGGCACACTAAATGCAATGCGAAAGTTAAAAATTTATGTTTATGTTTATATTATTCTGATTCTTAAAAAATATCTAATATCCGTAACTGAAACTATCCAAAAGTATCGAATAATCCCAAATAATTTCATATCTGTAACCATAACTGATATGATATTATTCATATATCCGTATCCATATCCAGATTGGAACTTTCATATACATGACATCCCTACTACTGTTCTCATATATTTTTTTTGGTGAGGCTTTAATTTGCCTTATTCGAAAGTTATATGCAAGTATTTTATAATTGAAGAAAAAAAAATGCAATACTGTACCTTTATAAATGTATCTGGCCAATTAGTACTCTGTCTGTGACCAGCATACAATATATTACAAGCGAGTACAAATACAAGTGGGTTTCCTTTGCTCTTGAATGCAGCCCCTTGCTCTCTCTTCAACAGTGTGCAAAGAGTCTGTGTTACCACTTCATGTGCAAACATGTTTGGGCGTATTTTGGTTAAATAAAGCATACTCATACATAGAATAGGGTCTGGCTTGGAACGTTGTGACTTCAGCAGACGTATAGAGCCTGTGAGCAGACCCAACTGAAAATAATATTAATCTTTTAATAAGAATTTGGATAATTATACAAAATGTGGCAAAATTAACCAAAACGCTCGTACACCTTCATCATAAAACAATTTTTATAAACACAAAATGAATTCTAATAATGAGCAGACAACTCTAGTAATTGTGTTTTTTATTTCATCCGAGCAAAGCTCGTTTGCTCAGGTACTAAAGTTAAAAGTACTCACCAATTTATCACTGTTGTGTGTGTCAAGAGCTTGTAATACATTCGGCACCAGGTCTACAGGGTCGACCTCTAAAGATGTCCCACCAACCGCTTCAGCTGGTGATCCGATTCGCGCCCGTTTTGTGGGGGGTTGACTACCAAACCCTGATGAATCTCGTTTTCGTTCCACACCTGCATTTAATATATTTATGTTTGATCACTTGAAACAGCAGCATTTTGTTATGAGCAAATGCTTTTTGCTCTATTTTAAAGTGTTAACATAAAGCATTTACAGTAAGACACAAAAAATATGGCACGTCGTTAATCTTTGTTCGCGTAGATACGAAAAGACGATCTATGAATATACCAGAATCGCTAAATGCATTTTATAATCAATCTAATGCAACTTAAGGCAAAATAAGGTGGAAAAATTATTGCAGTGCATTCATTTTCTATTTCTCTCATGCGATATTATATACTACGTGCCAATGAAATGCATCACTTTTATTAAAGTTTACTTTATTAGAATTGATAATTTTTATCGCAAAAGACACAAACTAGGTTTTTGAATCCAATTAATGACTTGACGTTATATCTATTTAATAAGTAACGGACTGTAAAAGCTTATTAAATCTAAAGTTCAAATTATAACAAATTTTATTTTAATATACGACTTTTAAGTGAAGACAAAATAAGAAATTATTTAAATGTAAATCATTCAATTTACCTCGATTGTCTTTTTCAAGTTATTTTATAAAATAGTATGCTTAATTTGCAACTAAGTGTAACCATAAAATACCACATGCAGTCAAATAATGCCTGACGGCCGACTAAAACAGGCGCTGTCAGCGCGGAAGGCGCCAAATCACTCAATCAATTACGGCATAACTGATTGGTCCACATTTCCCACGCCTTTAAAATTGTGTCTACAGCGCAAATACATAAGTAAGCCATATAAGATGTGTACTACTGTACTAACATTCTTCTTCTTACTCTAATTTAATGTCTAAGCTGCCTAATACATTCAGTACCTACACTGAATGTAGCATAGTGTAAAAACCAAGACAATATATAGGGAAATATATAAATTAGAAATGAAATTAGACACCTTATAAATTATGATACATGAAATTAATACTTTCACTATTAATTTATTACATTCTGTAAAATAATAGTTTCCACAGCAAATATATTAATTTTAACCATAACAAGAAATGTATTAGTTTCAACCATAACTTTTGTAAACAGTTAATAATAGTTTTAACAATATTTTTAACTGCTTAAATAAATCATATAAATTATGGGCAAATGTCATTGCTAGGATGGCAGCAGAAATTATATATAGAGTTGCATTTTGATAGTGCAAATTATTATTTATTATACATTGTTTAAATTTTTTTATAGCTTAAGATTATTATATTTTTTCAAGTTTGTGTATTCTATTGAAGGGGTAACATTTTATTGCTGTGGATTGTATTTTTAATAGCAATAAATAGAATTTTTATGTTTTATTTTTATTCTTACCAATTATAAAGTGCTTTTATAGCACTATAATCTATTTATAATAAAAAGGAGTCACTATAAGTACCTCGGACCAAGAAAAATAATGGATGGAGCCATAATAAGTTCTCGTCCTTACCACAGAGTGTCAAACGAATTTTTGTGTCTCTTTCTGTCTCCTTTAGTGTAACCAAGAGTAAAACAGTTAGCTATAGTCAGTATGGCAACCTTGTACTGTTAGTGTAACTAGTGTCAGCTTATGAGTCGGTCATGAAAAAATTATTTGCAAAATTCTCGTAAATCTTCAGTGTTTTGGCTGCAGATAGGAGGTTCACCGGACCTGAACCTGTTCTCCCAATATCAGAAAGAATAATAAAAGGAATCATCAAAACCATACCAATGAAAGAAACACTCAAAGCATGGAAAAATAAAGTCGGCTGCAGGCAGTCAAAGATGTTCCTAAAGGAAATAGATAAAAAGAAGGTACAAAAGATCCTAAGTATGAGCAAAACAAACATTAGGACGATCACAGGAATAATAACTGGACACAACTCACTAAATAGACACAAGGCTCTAATTAGTGGGGGAAGTGAAAGTGCACAGTGCCCGCACTGTGACGAAGAGGAAACTAGCAAGCACTTCATAGCGGAATGTGTAATGTATTCAATGATAAGATGGGAGATTTTCGAAACGGACCTACTTGGGGAGGAGGAACTGAAATCTCTCAGCTATGAAGATATGATAGAATTTTGTAGGCGTACAAGGTTTGATGGGCAATGTTTTCTAGGCCATCAGTAAACCATACTCCACGCAGGGAAATCGGTGAAATGGTCCAAAAGAGGACTGATCACCCGTCTGGGCCTGGCAGATGTCCCCCATCAACAATAATAATAATAAGTGTTTTGGCTGCTAGTGCGTAGCTGTGTATCGTTGGACTGCGATCTTCCCTAGTCACACGCATTAGTAAAAATCTAGGATAATAGAATAGGGAACACAAAGTCAAATCAATCTATTCAAGTAAACCCAATTACAAGGTATTTTTGAACATCAAATCTACTTTAGTTCGGTTCAAAAATAAAACTTAGACACAGAAAAACTGACAAGAAACTCAATCAGGTATTTCAACATTATTTTAAAATAGGTTTATTAACATACAATGTTCAGAAAGCCAGTAAAGGATGTGCAAAACAGATTATTTCCAGACTAATCTGTTTTGTCTACAACAAAGTTGTTTATTTTATATTATAATTCTCTAATTAATGTGCATTTTATATGAAATCTTTGAGCACTTGAGCAATTTCCTGAGGAAATTCATTATAAAAACAAATGTGGCTACCCAAAAATGAAACATTTATAAAATTTAATTTACATAAGTAAATTACATTTTTGATAACCAATTTATTATGACCTCAGGTTTCCATACCATTAATATCGCTCAAAAACTGCTGAACTGATTTCAAAAATTCTTTCACCTATAGAAAGCTACATTATCAGCAAGTAACATGGGCTGTATTTTATATTGAAAAATATTTGTACCCATGTGAAGACGGGGCAGATCACTAGTACATAATAATTCTAAAGATAAGATCTCTTAGACTCCATTCTATTAAACATCCAAAAACAAGACAAACACAACCTTTACTACACATTACTACACACATTCATACATTAGTAAAAAAAAAACATATGATGTCAGTATAACTGAAAAAGTTCAAGTAGAGCTGGATGTGTGGCCAGAGACAAAAAAAGGTAAATGGGCTAGAAAATTGCTGGAGTGGTACCAAGGGAACAAGGTAGACCAAGCATTAGATAGGATAATGAAATAAAAAAAACAGCAGCGGTATTCGCTGAGATGGGCCTAAGAGCATGTTTTATTTGGAGATCATTAGAGGAGACCTTTTCTAAGGAGTAAACAGAAAACACAAACAAGTAATTAATAAGTACTTTGGTGAATAAAGGTTATAAATACAAAAGTCCCTTTCATATCAGCTAGTCGAAGACGGCAGCTGAGGAAGACGCCGTATCTATAAGAATCAGCACACAAGAGTAACGGTGAACCAGATTAGCCCTTCTATCTGTTTTTGTTGGTCTTACAAATTATGAATTACGAGTACAATACGTACCGCTAGTGGACGGCTTGTGTATATTCCTCTTTTCAGAATCTCTAGAGACGACTACAGTTGACTTGCTGCCCAGTGCAAATATGTCCTGCGGGTGCTGTGGGGCTTTACTCTTGCCCCCGCGGCCCGTCGAAGACATTTTACCGCGTTCCATGTTCAAATAACTTAGTTACACGGTAGCTAGTTTGCTTGTGTTAAGGTTATCATTACAATTAACAAGTTATGTTAGAAATAATGTCTTTTTAAATACTTTCAGATCATTAATAACAAGCGAAATAGACAAAATGCACAAAATAACATAACCAAACAATTACAATTGACACTGACTTTGACAGAAGACACTATTCATTGTTCTTAAGGCATTGGTAACAAGACTATCAGCCTAATGACGTAACTTTTAGAGAAACATTAACTGTCCCTAACACTCACCAGTAAAGTGATAGTAGGCTTTACTGAAGTTATAAAGGACTTCTTGGAAGAGCTACACATGTTTATTTAGATCTCCTCCATTCTTGTCACTAACACAGAACTTTAAAACACAATATACTATCACTGTTGTACTTTAAAACTCCTAAAAATGAAAAAAATAGAAAATCCAAATAAAATGACAACCTCACTTCTCCCGTTCCCGCCAAAAAAAAAAGTGGACAGAAGACACTCATTTTATTTATTTGTTTATATTTCTTAAGGCATAGGTAACGGGACCATCAGCCGAATGACAACTTCTAATTCTGCCGACAACCTCACTTCTCCCGTTCCCGCCAAAAAGTCTTACCGTTAACACCACAGACAGCATATAATCACTGCGTGGGATGTTGATGTCACTTGTGTCGATACACTTGCTGTTTCCCATGTACCGGCGACGGCGAACTCATCAGCAGGTGCCGCAGCCAGTGCTGCCGAGAACTTGAAGCAGCGTAAGTATACGACTCTCTCTGAGAGTTTTATATCTACGCCCTTTGCAGTCGAAACTTTGGGTCCCTGGGGCCCCGAAACCCGTCGACTGGTTTCTGATATATGTAAGAGACTTGTTGAGGCTTCGGGAGACCGTCGGGCTGGCAGCTTCTTCCTTCCCCCCGGACCTCTGTGGAGCTTAGACGTGTTGCAAAGTTGTAATTTTTTCGTTTTTTAATTAAGAAAATAATTTAAAAATTAAATTTAAAGTATATAATACCGTGTGAGTAACAGGAGCACAGACTGTGTGAAAAGACTTGTGTTATTTAGCGGCAAAAGCAGTTACGCACACACAGGTGTTTTACAACACTACAATTACTAGCTACACCGTAATCTGTGAGTTTTTTATTATCATCTATTTGTGTGTAAATGAAGAAGATATAGTACATAATTCATATTAAAGACAGAGACAAAATTCTGCAACTCATTACTTCTTTTGAATATTATGGGAGATGGATCTATTTAAAGTGGTGTTCGAAAATTTTTTATTGAGTCGTCAATTGGTGTCCAAAGTAAGCACCTCTCCGTAGTGAGTTCTCATATCAAACGTAGGTACTCTAATTTATATTATCCTGGTACTTTCGAGATTGTTAGCATGACGCTCAAACGTACGCCACCGCGCCCTCTATCCACCAAATAATGCTACAAAGCCACTTGAACTGAGCCGGAAATGTCTCTCATTCAAGATAGTGCTGAGATGAGGTTAATGAACGAACTCCAACACTATGATTCTGAGCCCAATTTGCGTCATTTAACGACAAACATCACCGAGCGTAAAAAAAGGAAGCTCGAACGAGACGACAATACTACTGTTATGGCAACAATAAAAAAAATGTTTCAGACACTTTCTGATGAGCAAAATAAGCGATTTCAGGATCTTATTGGATCTGTTAATTGTATACGCGAACAAAATGTCGAACTTACTAGGTCTGTTGAGATGTTTTCTAGCAAGTATGATGAATTTTTATCTCGAATTAAATCGTTGGAAAATGAGAAGAAAGAGGACAAAAAATATATTTACCAATGGGAACAGAGAATCGACATGCTGGAGCGCAGAACTCGGGCATCAGGTCTTGAAATACGAAATATTCCTAAGACTAAAATAAACAAGCCTGAAACAAAATCGGATCTCTGTCTGCTAGTCCATCACATGGGCAAATCAGTTAATATTGACATAAAAGACTCAGATATTAAAGATGTATACAGAATATCTGCTAAGGACTCGTCGAATCCAATAATTACCGAATTTTCTTCTATGATTACAACGGAAAAAGTATTATCGGCTGTGAAAAACTTCAACAGGAACAAACAGTAGGGTGAAAAATTGAATACTGGCCATTTCAATTTGAATTGTCCCGTTAGGCTAGTGTTCATTGCCGAAACGTTAACACATAAATCTCAAAAAAATTTTTTTTGGCCTGGGCGTTTCAGAAGGAGAATGGCTTTGATTTTTGCTGGACAACTCGGGGAAAGTCTTCGTAGAAATGTAAACTGTTCGCAAATTAAAATTGAGAATGAAGCAGACTTGGAAAAGCTAAAAAATGTTAAGTGACTACGTATTCTTTATTTACTTTTAAAATGTTATGCATGTAATGTGATTTGTTTTTTTTCATTTGTTTTTTCGTTGTCTTAGACTATTAATAACTCTGTCTCAATGTCAGTTTAAATATGTACATATTATACTACATAATCATTTTCAAATATTTTATATTATTATTATTATGAATACAAAAGTAATGCCTATCTTTATCTAATACTGATATACTTTGACTTCATCGTGTTGGAGTTATTGTCTAACTTTTTTGACCTAAGACTTATCAAAGGACCTGGATAATTAGAATGTCTCAAAAACTTTTGAATGCAATGTGGAAGACTGTTGGAGATTTTTGCCAACTACTTCATTTTGTCTTACAATACTTAAATATTCGTAGTGTTAATCTCAATTTGCCAGGGCTTGAAGTGTTGCTTGAGAGACTAATAGTTGACGTAGATATACTTATTATAACTGAATGTTGGTCGTCTTCTACGACAATTATTCCATCTTTACAGGGATATCAAACTTTTTCAACACGTAATAACCTATTACAAAATGATGGTGTTGTTGCATATGTTAGGGATGAGATTATAATCAATGTCGAGGAGCCAACTTTTCAGGATGCAAATTCCCTACTTATGAAAATCGAATCTGATACTGCTATTCCAGCGTTATATCGCTCCCCATCACATAGTAATTTAGATGGATTTCTTAATTCTTTGGACAACAATTTACAAAAATTGGATCACTTTCGAAATCTCGTCGTAATGGGAGATATCAATATTGATAATAAGGCCAGCAGACCAAATAAAAATTTAGATCGAATACTTAAACCTTGCTACTTATTATTCCTTATTATCAACTCATTCATATGTAACTCGTGAAGCTAGTGGGACTAGTATTGATCACGTTCTGTTGAGATCTAACCACTCAGCAACCACAATCGTCATTCAAACCAGCATTACAGATCATAAACCAGTGTTATTGTGTTTGAGTAGGAAACAGAATCGTAGTTGTTTCTTAACAACCCGTATCAAAACTAACTTCAAACAGCTTCAGAACGACATAGCTAACATCAACTTTGCTCCAATCTATGAATCTTTGGATCCAAATGAATCCATGACATATTTTATTCAATCTGTAACAACAGCCTTAAATAAAAACTCTCAAATTATACCCTTGGCAGGGCGTAAAAAAATCATAAAGCCGTGGATTACTCCAGGTCTTCTACGTTGTATGCGAAATAGAGATAGATTACACTACAAACATAAAATGAATCCCGACAATGAAATATTTAAGATCACCTATACTCGTTACAGAAATTACTGTAACTTACTATTATGAAAAGTAAAAAGAAATTTTGAGAGGGAACAACTTGCAAGTGCAGGTAAAGATAATGGATAGGTATGACAGGCAATAAAAAAATATTACGAATACTGCTAAAACAAAACAATATGCTATGGAATTGTTAAGCATAGCTTCTAGTCCACAAAAATCAGTCCTTTATGGACTGACTTCTTTGCTAACATTGGCAAGAAATTGGCAGAAAATATTTTATGCAATAACAATGTCGTAAACAAAGCCCCTAATAGTTGCTCTTATTTTTCATCAAACTCTTTTGTACTAAATGACACTGATACGAATGAGGTTAATAATCTAATATTGAACCTTAAAAATGACTGTGCAGCTGGATGGGACAAGATTTCTAACAGACTCCTCAAACAGTTCAAAGATAACTTTGTTCCTCCTCTTACTTTCCTATTTAATCATTGCTTTCGAGTAGGAGTTTTTCCGAATGATTTGAAGAAATCAGTAATTATTCCAGTTTATAAGGGTGGTGACAGGGACCGTGTCACGAATTATACACCTATTCCATTATTACCTGCTATTTCTAAAATTCTAGAAAAGTTAATTAACTGCAGATTAATTAGTTACCTGGAAAAACATCAATTACTCGCTAACAACCAATTTGGTTTCCGTTGTGCTAAAGCTACATCATATGCAGTCCATGCTGTTACTGATTTCGTAGCAACTACCTTAGATGCACGAAAGAAATGTCTGGCTATTTTTTTGGATTTGACAAAGGCTTTTGACGTGGTCTCTGTCCCCATGATGTTAGGTAAGCTTGAATCGATCGGTATAAGAGGAACTCAACTTATTTAAAAGTCACCTCTCCGAACGTTATCAGACGACAGTCATTGAAAACTACTCGAGTGCTGATTTGCCGGTGACTTTTGGAGTCCCACAAGGTAGCGTTATTGGCTCTACTCTGTTTTTGATTTACATCAATGAATTGTGTCTTATCAAACCTGTGAAAGGTAAACTAATCTCATACGCAGATGATAATGTTGTTTTACTTTCCGCTAATAATTGGCATGAAGTTTTTGCAGCAGCCCAAAATTCACTTAATACTGTCTCTAAGTGGCTTACTGATAATTTATTGACGCTTAATACTGAAAAAACAAAGTACATGTCTTTCTCGATCCGGAATTTGAGTGATTCGCGAGATAACTATCAGTTAGTGGTCCATAACTGCAAGATTTGGGATAACTGTAAGTGTTCTTGTAGTAAACTGGAGCAAACTAAATATATTAAATATCTGGGGGTGATCTTAGATTCTAATTTAAACTTTTCAAGACATATTGAGGCGCTTAGTTGCAGGATCTTTAAAACCCTTAGACATGTTGCCGAGCCCAAACTGGTCAAACGTATTTATTTTGCACTCTGTCAGTCACTGATATCCTACTGTATAACTTCCTGGGGAGGAGCTCCTCCTGCGACAGTCAGATGTGCAGAAATTGCTCAACGTGGCATTATTTAAGTTAGCACGTTTTTAGTCCATTTTTGTTTCCAACTAAACTCTATCAAAAATGTGAAGTGCTAACAGTTAGGCAACTATTTATCCTAGGGGAAGTACTTAAACAACATAGTGGCATATCATATGACCATCACAAAGATATAAGCCGTCGTAAAGGCAGAGTCTGCGAAGCTGCCAAACTGTTCAATTCTGCGTTTGCTCAAAGATTTTATTGTTTTTTGGGACTTTACATTTACAACAAGATTAAAGCATTGCTCTCGATTTACTCACTCAATAAAAATCAATGTAAAAAGAAAGTTACAACATAGTTACAAACTTTGGATTACAGTCAAACTGAAAAGGTTCTAAAGGTGATTCGGTGAAGTTTTGGAGGTCGTTGTTAATTTGTTTCAAGGTGTAAGGTTGTTTGTATGGTTAATATGCTTCAGGATAATAACTACTTATAAATTTATTGTGACGCGTTATTTTTGTATTCAATTGTATCTTAAGTTATACACACTCTCTCACATACATACACACCATATACTAATGAGAGGATCTTTTATACACTCTTAGCTTAGCTTAGCTTTTCTAAATATTATGTATTTGTTGAAAACTAAGCATCAAACCTAGCTAACCTAGTCCACATATTTTGTTTCAATTACTTTGCTGTGGGGAGTGGCGCCGAAAGCTGAAATACAGGTTTTAACCTAGTTCGGCAACGGATGCTGTTTTTGTCATATTCATTTGGTCACGTTTAGATAATGTATTGTAATCATATTGTAAAACAATTTGTGGCAATAAATATATTATTATTATTTAAAACGTGTCAATAATAATCTTCCAGTTTATATAATAAACAAGCAGTTTCTCGCCCGCTTCGCTGGGCAAAAAAAAAATGTTCAAAAAATAAGTAGCTTAAAACCATCTACAACTAATTCCGCGTCGAATGGTCTTGGTCCCATGCCGATCGGTCCAGTAGTTTTCAAGTTTATCGCGGTCAAAGAAAAAAACTTTCATGAATATAGATAAAAAGCCGTTTCCCGCCCGCTTCGCTGGGCGAAAAAAAAAAGTTAAAAAAATAAGTAGCCTAAAACCATCTACAACTAATTCTGCGTCGAATGGTCTTAATCCCATGCCGTTCGGTCCAGTAGTTTTCAAGTTTATCGCGGTCAAAGAAAAAAACTTTCATTATCTACAGGGTGTGCCAAGAAACAGTGATAAGCGGTGGTCCAGAGATAGAGCAGGCCCTAGGGTACCTGAATCACCATGTATGTTCCTCGATTTTTCGTAGTTTAGAAGTTATGAATTTTTTTATTATATTTTTCTGATTTCCGACTTTGGAGCCCATTCTAGTCATATCGAAGTGAAAAATTAAGATAAATGCCTGATTTTTTTTTAATGTTTACGTTAAAGTTGGACCTAACCAAGCTGCACACGGTCACCTCCATAATCCATACCATTGCACTTTAAAATAAAAAAAATGTGACATGAAAGGAAAAATAGAAAGAAAATCAATAACTTTCAGGGCGTTTTAAAAAAAAATCACTGAACTTTTTTCATCTAAATGTATTTCAAAAACTTCTTCGTTTTATCAATTATTTACCCTATAAATATCATCAAGCTGTCTCTACGACATGGAGTCTCGAAAATCCGCACCTTGCACGACCTTCCACCTTCCAAGAGCAGTTCAGTGTTAATCTCTGGTCTGGGATAGTCAACGGATAACTGATTGGCCCATTTGAGCTACCAGACCGATTGAATGGTGAATCGTATCTAAATTTTTGACCGAAGACCTCAATGGTATAATACATTCAGTCAAGAAAGTATCGGGAATGGATGATTTGTTTATGGTTCTAAATTCAATTTTTTGCTTTTTTTGTTGTTGTTAGATTGGCACAACTGTTTTCCATTTTGGCGCGGAGTTTGAGTTGCATCTGCCTGTTTTTAGTTATATCATTCTAGTGTCTATTGAGAATTTCATAATGGACAAAAACATCGAACAAAGAGTTTGTCTTAAATTTTGCATCGCCAATGGAATTTCGTGTTCGGAGTCACTGAAAATGTTACAGAAGGTTTACGGTGTAATCGACTTTATCAAAAACACGTGCTTATGAGTGGTACAAAGCGTTCAAAAGCGGTCGAGATGTGATGGAAGATTTGCCTCGCTCTGGTAGGCCATCAACGTCTGCAACTGAAGTTAACATCGCAAAAGTGAAGGAAATAGTGACTGAAAATGCTCATTCAAGTTTGAGAGAGATGCCGCCGAACTTTCTGTGTTTCACGAGTCGATCCGTACCATTTTAAAAAATCACTTGAATATGAAACATGTTGCCGCTCGGCTAGTCCCAAAAGACCTGAATTTTCTCCAAAAACTCAATCGCATAAGAGTCGCTGAGGACATGCTAGAACGAGTCAATTCCGACTCAACATTCATGAAAAGCATTGTTACTGGTGACGAGACGTGGGTTTACAAGTTTGACATGCAAACTAGTCAACAAGCTTTGGAGTGGCGCCTTCCAACTGAACCGAAACAGCCACGCCAAAGTCGATCAAAAGTCAAAGTCATGTTGACTGTTTTCTTTAACTATCGCGGTGTTGTGCACTCGGAATTCTTGCCGGAAGGTCAAACGGTAAATAAATAATATTATTTGGGCGTTATGCGGCGTTTAAGAGAGCAAATTCGACGAAAAAGGCCAGATTTGTGGAAAGAAAATTCTTGGATTTTGCACCACGATAATGCGCCTTCGCACAAGGCCATCATTGTGAACGAATTTTTTACCAAAAACTCAACAAATACCATTGAGCAACCACCTTATTCACCAGATATGGCTCCAGCCGACTTGTTTCTTTTTCCTAAACTCAAATTACCACTTCGTGACACCCGTTTTCATTCGGTAGAAGACATAAAGGAGAATTCGCGGCGAGCACTGAACTCAATTCCTGAAAAAGCGTTTAAAAAATGTTTTGATGATTGGATTATTCGTTGGCGTAAGTGTATCGTTTCTGAAGGAGCATACTTTGAAGGTGATAAAATAAATTTGGATGAATAACTAACATTTCGCGTATTATTGATCTTTTCCCGATACTTTCTTGACAGAGTAGTAGTTTAAAAAAAGTTAAAAGTTAAAGAAGCCACATCTGTGTTGCCACTATTGTTCACTATTTAGCAAAATACGAATTTGTCCTATTGTACTAAGTTCTGAGTAGGTATTGTTATTTTTAAAAGTGATTTAAAATAATTTTTACTTGGTTTTATTTATAACTGAAATTTAAATTTGAGACTACGTTTTCACGCAAAATTTAGGTATGATGTCGTAGAGATAGCTTGATGATATTTATAGGGTAAATAGTTGATAAAAGGAAGAAGTTTTTGAAATACATTTGGATGAAAAAAGTTCAGTGATTTTTTTTTAAAACGCCCTGAAAGTTATTGATTTTCTTTCTATTTTTCCTTTCATGTCACATTTTTTTTATTTTAAAGTGCAATGGTATGGATTATGGAGGTGACCGTGTGCAGCTTGGTTAGGTCCAACTTTAACGTAAACATTAAAAAAAAATCAGGCATTTATCTTAATTTTTCACTTCGATATGACTAGAATGGGCTCCAAAGTCGGAAATCAGAAAAATATAATAAAAAAATTCATAACTTCTAAACTACGAAAAATCGAGGAACATACATGGGAGTGATTCGGGTACCCCAGAGCCTGCTCTATCTCTGGACCACCGCTTATCACTGTTTCTTGGGACATCCTGTATATATAGATTATTTAATGTTAATTATTACATGTATTAATGAATAATTTCAAATCAAACAACAAAATAGAAATCTACAACTGTATAGAACAGAGAAAAAAAAGATAAGAACAAAACAAAATGATGTCAGTGTGTAAATGTCCACTGAGTGAGTAATCACTACGTTTTATAAACGTCCATGTTATAGTTTGACTCCTGGGAACGGACATAGGCTACTTTTTTCTATTTTTATTCTATTCTATAATTTTAAACATTTTTTTCTGTCTGTCTGTATGTTCTTTTATAACTGAAGAACGGCTTGACCGATCGTAATGAAAATTGGTACGTTGTAAGAACATGTGATTGTGCTCATGTAGCTTACTTATTTTTTAGAAAATCTCCCCCTAAAGGGGTGAAAAGAGGATGAAACTTTGTATGGGAGATAGTAAACCGCTGAACCGATTATCATGAAATTTGGCGGAGAGGTAGTTTGACATCAGAAAATGGACATAGGCTACTTTTTTTCATTCAACATCTACCCTTTAGAGAGTGAAAAGGAGGCTAAAACTTTGTATGGAAAACGCTGAATCATGGTAATGATAAAATTTGGTACGTTGATAAGACTTTTTTTTATCAAAAATCTGTGAAAAGGGGGACGGGAGGGAGGGGAACGAAACTTTGTACGGGAAATACTAAACCGCTGAACTGTTTTATGACTTAGCATGGATATAGTTTGACACCTGGGAACGGACACAGGCTACTTTTTAATCGAAAAACTACCCTAAGGGGGTGAAAAGGGGGATGAAACTGAATGGGAAATGCTGAACCGCCGAACCAATTATGTTTGGTACAGAGATAATATATGCTTGGAGACAGACGTTGGCTAGACGTAGACTTTTTCAAAAACAATCTATGTACAACTATGTACAATGTACACGTGAACATTTTATCGTGCCTTTCCCGGATTAGGTTAAATTATATAACCTAATCCGCGAAAGGCACAAATAAAATATTCCGCGCAGACGACGTCGCGTGGAGGGTACAGATAGTATTATACATATACTAGCTGTACCCGCGACTTCGTCTGCGCGGAAATTTTTTTTGTGGCTTTCCCGGATTAGGTTAGATTATATGTAGGTATATGTGCAAAGTATGTTTAAAGATTGTTTTAGATTAGAAAAAGGTCTACGTCTAGTCCACGTTTGTCTACAGACGTCTCTGTACCAAACATCATAATTGGTTCGGCGATTCAGCACTTCCCATTCATAGTTTCATCCCCCATTTTCACCCCATTAAGGGTAGTTTTTTAATAAAGAAGTAGACTGTGTCCGTTCCCAGATATCCAACTATATTCATGCTATATCATAATCAGTTCAGCGGTTTAACATTTCCCATACTAAGTTTTGTCCACCCTCCCTCCCGTCTTTTTCTCAGATTTTTGATAAAAAAAAGTATTATCACCGCTCCTCTCACTACCAAGATTTAGTTTCCCATACAAAGTATCGTCGCTCATTTTCACCATCTTAAGGATAGGTTTTTGATAAAAAGGAATTGCCTATATCCGTTCTGTGATGTTAAACTATTTCTCTGCCAAATTTCATCATACTTGGTTCAGCGGTTTACTATTTCCCATACAAAGTTTCATCGCCCTTTTCACCCCTTTAGGAGTAGATTTTCTAAAAAACAAGTAGCTTATCATGAGCGTAATCACATATTCTTCTACGTATCGAATTTCATTAAGATCGGTAGAGCTGTTCTTCAGTTATAAAAGGATATACAGACAGATAGACAGACAAAAATTTTAAAAATGGTAGAATCGTAGTCAGTGAGTCATAAAGTGACCATCACAAAATTTGACAGCAAAATTATAATTACAGACAGACGCTAGAGATTTATAGAGTAGTATAAATTATTATATTGATTATTATACTTACGACTAATGTTGGGCAAAATATAATTATAAAACAATTACATTTAAAAATTGTAATCACAATAAAATTATTTTTACAATTACGTTTTGCCAACACTGCCTCCTAATCCTTAGATGTGTGTTCAGAAAAGAGGAAAAACATTGAAATAATATTTAATTAGAATGTTTTATTTCTTCGTATTTATGTAATACTTTTTATTAAATTAATTTTACTAACAATAAGAAAAATAACACTGTATTTCCTTCCAATTAACAAAAAAAAAACTTAAACTAAAAGTACATGTTTTGAGGTAACAAAAGAATTAAATTTAGATTAAAAATACATACATAAATTATGTATTTTAATCTTTATATCATAACAAATATAAATCAGTGATAACAAATGAGATATCATATTATCAACAACATCTAGTTGTTGATATTTAATAATAATAAGTAATAATTATTTTTTCTTTTTCTTGTCGCTACGCTTAGTCTTGAAGAAGGTTCTTCCTTTATTTTTTCCGTCGTTTCTTAGTTGGGATAGCGAGATAGGTTCCTGTGTAAGAACATATTATATTACTTTACGTTAGTAACTAATTAATCTGTGATATTACTATGTTGACATGAAAAAAAAAAAATTTTAATATTCCGTACTAAAGTCGAAAATCGGAATACTTTCGGAGTCACCTTCATGTCTGTCTATTTGTCTGTCTAAGTACAGACATGACATATCTTCGATTTTTTTTTTAGATTTTATTGTGAAATATCTATCAAATAAAAACTTTATTCATCACGAACTGAAAAATGTACGGTAACACACAACTCTATACGATTATTCAACACTATCAAAAGTATAAAAGCTGTCCCTACGCAAACAAAAATAAGATTACCTATAGATTGAAAGAATATTGTTACGATTCTATCATGGGTACATTACATACATACATACTTATGTTCATACTGTATCCCCAACGGGGTAGAAGGAAAGGATGAAGTGCCAAGCTAAGGTTACCAACCGTACAATAATGTGTAACTATTGTACTGTATACGGGCCTGCGTATTATATACTGTTGAAGAAATACATGGAACACGAAAATACTATATTTCAGTTGCAAAAGTTGCATTATACAAAATTTCGAGTCTGTCTTCAAATGAGTCTTTAATCTACATTAATTTAAAATTTGAATGTGATACAGCATTTGCCGCTTTTATTGTAGACAAAAAAAAATACTCTTTCCATAAAATACTATATATTTTTAAGTGTACTATATTTTTTATAACATATTCCGAAAAATACTATAATCAGCCAAAGAAGTGTTTGCAACCCTATGCCGAGCATAGCGGTTTTAAATACTTATTTCTCCCCAAATTTGATCATTCCCCTCACATACTTTTGACTAGGTATGCGAGTATTTTTGTCATTTTCATCAGCTAGGATTTTGGCTACTTCGTCTACTGAATGCGACAAAGGCATAACTCGAAATTTCAGATTTTCTAAATTGAAATTTTACCCAGTTTCGAATTACATTAACATAAAATATGGGTAAACTACTACGTGCAATAAAGGCACCTATTACAGCTCCTCTGTTTTAGGTAGAGATGGCATTATGTTTCGTTACGTGTTTTCCCGTACACCAGACCGTTAGACAAGTTTTCTCTGAATTATTTCATTTCTAGTTATGCCATTGTTGTATGCAGTATGCAACTTGATCTTCATTTATGTCTAAGTAATCTGATCATTTTTTATTTCCCCAACACACTTTCGCCTAGGTATGAGAGTGATTTCGTCATTTTCGTCAGCTACCACGCTATAGCTCTGTGCATTTCCTTCGTCAAACTTTTATCACTCGTGGGTATTACATACTCTTTTAAATATAAAACGAAGTCTACGACTAACGTTGTTTTGCATTTGGAAACAAATTACACAAAGAACAATGATATTATAATAGAAAAGAGGTAGATAGGTTAACTTAGTACTAATTGAAGTAAAATATTGTCCCAGTTACAACGTTACAAAGTGAGACAAATATACATTGCACTGCGTCGCTATGCAATGTAAAACATAATTGCATTTCAAACTAACAAATCACATAGCTCTCTAAATCATTGTGATTGGTCAATTTAGATTTCTTACTACATTTTAAGCCAATCCGTGACTAATTCATAGAATATTAGTAATTACTTCCACAGAACAGACATTTAAAAAAAAAGAAATGATTGATACCTAATGGGATTAGACAGTAAAAAATGATGTTTGCTTTTTTTCGAATTTCGTTTTTCTTGAATCATGTACATGAGAACATATTTATTTAAAAAGATCGCCAACATTTTTGACTATAAATTTGAAAATGATGAATTATATATTATTGCTTTTAATAAATGTAAACGATGATTAAAACTGGGTGGCTGCGTCATCACATGATCGTGTATATTATAAAAAACGTTTGGATTATTAAAAGATTTTAGAATTTTGAATGCGCAATAGGCATTGCATGACATTGTTGGTTCTGTATTATTTTATTTTTCATATTCTTTGACCAAGTCCGGGTTGGCTAATTACCAAAGTTTTGGGGGTGCCACTTTTCGAAAGCATGTACCCTATCTACGTATTTTGTATTATAACATCATTGACAAAGAAGATATGAAAGATCACAAACAGTTGCAAACTGTAAAAACAATATTAAGCGAAAAGAGTCACATTATTTTCGCCATTACGTCTATACTCCGTTTCAATCCAATTTCCCAAAATAGTAAATAATATTTTGACATAAATCAAAAATCTCTAACCTTATCTATACCTAGACACTTCAATAAATATAATTTCCTTTCTCATGTTAACAAGGCATTGTTTCATAACACCATACCATTTCTAAATAGGTCGCAATCCAACTTCGGCTGTGTATTGACATAATTTCTGAACTGCTAAGTCCATTTCAATGCGATTATCACCATCATTTAGAATATTCAAATATTTTAGATGTCGTAGTACACATTGTCATAGATGTAGATAAATGGACGTTATGAAATAAAGTCCGTGTCTAATGGAGGCGGGTCGAAAACATTTTTTGCGTTTATGGCGAATTTAATTTGAAATGGACTGTAAATATATTAAAATTTTTACATTATTTGTTGTTGTTTGAGGTCCGAGACCGCCTTGAAAATCCCTCACACCGCTTTTGCGCTTAAAAGCCGATAGTGATACAGGAGAAAGGCGTTCGCCACGTTGCATTGCGTTGAAAAGGCGATTCACTTCGGATTTCTGCAAATTAAAATTAAAAGTTAGACAAGTGGAAGTTGGATGTGTGCTCAGAGGGCTCTGTAAAATATTTATAGAATATAATAGAATAATTTAATGTACTCAATACTGAATCATAGTTAGTCGGGAACAACTCATTCAGTGTTTCTGTTTAAGAAATAATAGTTGTCAATAGATGGCGTAAAACTGTAAAATTCAATATTTAAATCAGGCTTTTGTTTTGTTTCAATTTGTAGATAAGTTCTGTTATTTTTCACAAAAAAATAGAAATTCAGAAGCGAACTCACATCAATACTGCTTTCACCCTCTGCGCTGTTGTCGCTGAATATACTGAAGATTAATTCATCTATTTCGTTGTCGGCATTACGTGGAACTGCCATTGTCGATGTCTTTTGCACTTTTCTGTATGTTGTAGTCGACTCTGAAGGTCTCTGTTAATCCATATGTCATTAGGAGATCACCAATCAATGAATCAATACATTAATAAAACTGTTCGTTTGACTTTTTAGCGGGAACGGGAGAAGTGAGATTGTCATTTTATTTAGATTTTCTATTTTTTACATGTTTGGGAGTTTTGAAGTACAAAAGTGATAGTATATTGTTTTAAAGTTCTGTATAAGTAAAAAGAATGAAGTAGGTCTCCATAAATATGTGTATCTGAAGTTCTCGCGCTCTTCCGAGAAGTCCTTTATAACTTCAGTAGCGCGAGCACGAATCCTATCGACAAAGTATTCGTATCGTAAGCGTAAGCAAATTGTATGACTTTTAGTGCAGCGCCCCTATAGGACGTGAAAAGAACTATTTCGTATCACCTTCGTAACGTAACGTAAGCCATTTGTATTGTAATAGAGTAAAATCACGAGCACGAACCTTATTTTGACGTACGGTAACGTAAATCTCGATGACAGACGCACGAATACTTTTTCATAATAATAATAATATTGTGTGGGACTTGTTTTCATTTTCATGTGATGAAATTAAAATCAATACGTACACAAAAAAGCAATAAACTTTTCCGCAAGAATGTTTCAATAGTGTTAACATAAAGAAATGTGACTTCGAGAGGTTATTTCAAAAAACCGTCAAATCTAAGCCGTTCGAAACTATCAACCATAATATAAAAACTAATTTTATTTTGAAAAATAATGCACAATTGTAAAACAATAATATATTGTTTTAGATATTTATAAGTTATAAATATCTAATACAATATATTTTTTAAAGATTTACTCCTTTTTTAATAAATTTATTATAATAGTTTTACATTTCAAATAAAATTCTATAACTTTCTCTGATTTCGTTTTAAGACGCACCCTTCATTCAATAAATTGTGTAGTTTACTCAAACTTGCCAGTCGTAGGTACGTTAGGATGAAGTCACCTTCGTAATCGTAGCGAGCTCTCGATAGTTGGTAAAATGCGCTTCGTGCTGCGACTCTCGTAATCGTATAGTAAACTCGATACGATTACGTTACGAAACTGTCGAAAGTTCGTGCTCGCCCTACAGTAAAGCCTACTATTACTTTACTGGAGAAGTTTTACCATAAGAAGAAACGAGTTTATTGACTAGGAAGGGTCACAGTACGACCACGTACAACGATACATAGCTGAACATGACATTTTTATTTTCGTGAATGCAAGTACCCAAACACTTATGATTTATGAGTATTTTGCAAATAATTATTTCATGACCGATCCATGAGCTGCCACGAAATACACTGACAGTGCGAGGTTGCCGTAAACACGAAACGAAACGAAACGACGAATTAATAAATAATAGAAAAGCTTTAATAAAGGTTTGCGAAACCTTATCATATCTTTTGAAGCAACGATGACGGAGGCAGTATTAATAGGGTCAAATACTTGAAAATCACTCTCTCTGTCTGTGCACTATTTAAAATATTCTTCCACGGCAGGGAGAGATAATTAATAAAACTACATACTTGCAAAAATACATTTTTGAAACGTCAGTGTTTTTCTGATGACTAGGGATAATCGATATTATTTATCTAAACATCGATGTTGTGAACAAAAATACAGAAAATCGATGCTTATACATTTAATACGCATGATGACGATATTAAAGAATCAAAGAATAAATGGTTTTAGAGAAAAATATATGTTAAAATGATTTTAAAAAACGACTCTGTTTTAATTTATGCATTGAGATTAATATTTTTAATAAAATAAAAGCATAAAATACTGCAATCGGCCATGTTAACTGAAACACCGATCAGACCAAATGACGTCACGCCTAAGTAAATATAACTTTTGTATTCTATCTAATTAGTGAATGTAACTCTAATAAAGTAATGTGAGCAATATTTACCTAGGCGTGACGTCACAAGCGGACGCCATGACACCTACTAGCGTTTTCGCGATTAATTCAAATTACATAGAAAACAATGCACTAATTGGCGTTAAAACTTAGTTGCTGCAATAATATTTTCTTCGGAAATAGTAGACGTGTACCTACATTATAGAACGGGATTTCAAAATATGTCATCGTGCCTATTGTAGTAAAAATCAAATTGAGATAATGCAAGCTGTCAAGCTCAAAGTACAAAAATATTGAAACAATCTCAAATGTCCAAACGACTTCTACAATATCAACCTATCAATGCACATTTCGAATTTTGACGAAGTAGTTCTTAGTTTTATATTACACGAGCGACCCGCGCCGGCTTCGCTCCGGTGGGAAGTTGAAATGTTTGCAACATACCAAGTTTTATTTCATTGAGATTTTCATACAAAAATACCATCCAAATTTCAGACTTTTCTCGTGGGTTTTAAAAAATTTTGTCCTGCCAAACCATGTCCTGACAATTATGAACACGACAAAAAGAACTCGGCGAAATCGGTCGGGAGGTTTTAAGTGATGCTGCGTCATACATGTGGCAATTGATTTTTATTTATATACGAGTACATGTCACCAATATAGTATTTTTCCAGTATAAGAAGTAGCCTAGATTACTCTGAAAATCTGAAAAAATGAAAGATTTGAAAACATCATTGTTATGGTGCTAAAATCAAATGATCATGTTTTCAAACATCGATGTTTTTGTTTCGATAAGTATCGATGGTTACTTACCGATATTGATATCGATGTCGACATCTAAATTTTCATAATATCGCTCATCCCTACCGACGACTTTATTACCTTGATTGATGGCGTTAGCATCACAGCATTATCATCCTGTTCCGGTGGGTCGTGCGCATTTTGGACGGTAATGTTGCGTCCAGTGAGCTCCTTCTGTATATTATCTATTACGTTCTGTTTGTCCTGTATCTTCCCTTGGAGGCGCTCCTGTAAAAATACGTAATTTGTGTGTGTGTGTGTGTTAATTGAAAGATCTAGTTAAATCTCCTTTGTTCTTCTTTCAAAGAAAAGAATTGAAAGATTCAACTAATTTCCAAATAAAACGCAACCTGTTGTTTTAACAAAAGACAAAACGTAGATGTGGGTAGCACTGCGCTAAGGCGAGCGATTGCGCCAAATCAGATCACTGTGCTAGACATGTCGACCCACTTATTCGAAACGTATTGGCACAAACACACTTCGCATAATACATATACTGTGCTAAAATCCAGCGGACGCAAGGTGCGGCAGGCGCGCGCTTTGCGACACTCGATGCGTACCATTTTGCCGCGCCATGACGCCATTTTGAGTTAACTCAAAATGCCAGCGTAATGAGATACGCGTAATGTTACAGAGCAAGAAATTTTGCTGTGGTACCCATGGCGTGCTTTTTAAACACGCTACGGTGATTTAGTAAGGTTTCTCGTAATTGGGTTCTATGTTTGGGGCCCAATGCACTGCTCTGTCTGCTCCTGCGGCAACTACGACCTTGCATACTCTGTAAACTTAGATTTTATATCCATACTAATCCATATCCATAATTCCGTACTAATATTATAAATGCGAGACTCTCTGTTTGTTTGTGTGTCTGTCTGTCTGCTTGCTTTTCACGCCTAAACCGCCACACCGATTCCGATAAAATTTGACATGGAGATAGTTTGACACCAGGGGATGAACATAGACTACTTTATTTTTCAAAAATATACGCCTATAGGGGTGAAAAGGGAGATGAAACTTTGTATGCGAAATTATTAACCGCTGAACCGATTAAGATGTAATTTGGAAAAGATATACCTTTTCTATTACAAAAAACATAGTTTTCTAGGGGAACTTTATAATGCTAAACCCTAACAATATGGGTATCAAATGAAATGGAATACGCAGGGGAAGGTTTCTGGGCATGTGACGTCATCATAAATCCAATATGGCGAATGCTCCATAATATGAAATAAGTTTTTCGTTCGACACCAACAATATGAGTATCAAATGAAATGGAATACGCCGGGGAAGGTTTCTGTATTCGTGACGTCATCATAAATCCAATATGGCGTATGTTTCATAGTAGGCAATAACTTTTTTATTCAACACCAACAATATAGGTATCAAATGAAATGAAATACGCAGAGGAAGGTAGATACATATGCGACGTCATCATAAATCCAATATGGCGGATGTTCCATAATAGGAAACAACTTTTTCGTTTAACATCAACAATATGGGTATTAAATGAAATGGAATACGCAGGGGAAGGTTTTTATATATGTGACGTCATCATAAATCCAATATGGCGGATGTTCCGTAACAAGAAATAACTTTTTTATCCAACTAACAATATAGATGTCAAATGAAATGGAATACGCAGAGGAAGGTTTCTGTAAACGTGACGTCATTATAAATTCAATATGGCGGATGTTCCATAATAGGAAATAACTTTTTTATCCAACACTAACAATATGGGTATCAAATGAAATGGAATACGCAGGTGAAGGTTTCTGTATACGTGACGTCATCATAAATCCAATATGGCGGATGTTCTATAATAGAAAATAACTTTTTTGTTTAATATCACCAATATAAGTACCTCGGGTAACCTCGGTAACCCGGAGAGGTCACGGCAAATTTTTCCACGCGGACGAAGTCGCGGGTACAGCTAGTAAACATATAATTCTGTGACAGAGAAATGGAAGTAATCGAATCTAATGTTTACTTTTATTATTTCATACAAACCTTTTCGCTTATAAGTTCTGATATAATCTTAGTCTGATTTGATAATTCTTCTTCCTTGTTCTGTAACAGCAGAAAAAAATATAACAATTCGTGTTCAATTTTCAAACCAGTTTTTTTGTTAACGCGAGGGAATCCTTTGAAAGATACCCAGTCCCCAAGGGTGAGATAAATTTAAGTGGGACTTTCATTCAGAAAATGAAAAATTCCCACGTTTCTCGTGATCGAGACAAGTTGAGGAGTTCTAGGATTTCCAGGAACGTACCGGAGCCCTGCCTTTTTAGTGTTCAAACACGTTTCGTAAACAAAGGGGCTTTTCGGCACCCTCCCAGTACTGCGGCGGTGCTGATCTCATATACTGTCATTTTCCTCGAGATCGCCTAAAATGGACAACTGAAGTTCCTTCGATCGCTCGCGACTCCGAAGGTACCCCGGTATGGTACGGGGATGGAATTCTCAACATTTAACGTTCAATCTCATATATTCTCGCATCTACTAACGAAAAATACAGATAGTAAACATCTTTAATGAAGTAGATAGAAAATTTCTTACCTGATTCATGTTTTTGAGTTGTTCAACTCGTCTCATGTATTTCTCTTCCTTCTCTTTGCCTATTCCTCTCTCCACTTCCAGTTCTTTCTTTAACTTCTGCAAAGTCACTTCTAATTTGGCTTGTGTATCAGTTCCGCTCTTTATATCGGACATGAGCTGAGCTATCGCGGACGATTTGGATGTTATTTCTTTTTTGTTATCAGCAATTATATTCTTCAATTCTTTTATCTCCTCTTCACTGGTCTCTCTAGAATGCGTAAGTTGGTATAAACATACGTAAATGGTGACAATTTTACGGTAGCGAAACCTGGATATGCTGGAAATTGAGTGAAATAAGATGAACAGATGGAAATGTGATCCTATAGAAGTAAGACACGCCACACGGCAGGGTCGAATGAAAGTATTATAAATGAAGAGACGTTTAGGCACGCGATTAATGGTTACCGAAAATAAGAGCAAACGTGAGCAATAGCAAAAGCCAAGAGAGAACAAGACTAATACCAAATAGTGTCAATTGATGGAAACGTTAAAAGCACTCGCATAAGTGTGTGTGAGTAAAATGATGAGACTTTTTTAGAAATATGTACCCGTATGTATGGACCGCAACTGTTGGTGCTTCCTTTTCCCTATCTACCTCGTTATAGCGTAAGAATATGTATGTAAAATCTCAGACATCTTTCATCAAATTGAATCTGATCTAAATTTCAAAATAGTATGACCGCTTTTTAAGCGGCAACTTTGGGGTAGTCTATTATTTTACAAATGGTTAATTTTTCGGTAAACTACGTTCGGTTTTTCGGTATAAAACCGAACGTAGTTTACCGAAAAATTAGGTAGATAGATTCAACGTTAAAAATACTTTGAAATTGGGTTCCATTGATTAAATCGATTATTTGAAATCCCCATGCGAAACCAGGGTGGATACTAAGTATACGATATGTTATGAGATGGGATATTAATCTTAACTTGATACCTTCACACGTTTCTTAGAAAAAGGGTCTTGACAGACAGACAAATGAGCAATGAAGTGATCCCATAAGGGTTCCTTTTTTCCTTTACAGATACGGAATCTTAACACTGGTATCTCACTGAATTTCTTGTCAAGTCTTTAAAGAGGAGGATTTCTATCCGTACCGAAGATGGATTTGACGTTCAAAAATACTTTGTAATTGGGTTCAATTGAATAAATCGATTATTTCAAATCCCCATGCGAAACCGGGGTGGATACTAAGTATACGATATAGATAGCTATAGTTAAACAAAAAATAATAAAACAATACTTGAGCGTTGTGAGATCATTTTCCATCTCTGCGATCTTCTTCTCTAACGCTTCTTGCACAGCTGCCATTTCAACAATACTGGTCTTCTTGATTTCAGCATCATTCATAGCAGTATTTAAAGCAAGAATCATTTCTGATTTCTGTGCAACCTCCGCCGTTATTGCCGACTTCAACTTGTGTATTTCTTCTTCGTAATTGTTAAGACCCTGTAATCACTCGTGTGTTTTTACTTTATTCTTTGTTTGCATTAAAATTAATTGAGTCTTGATTAATACTAAATAGTGCATAACCCCGCCAAACTCAACCTTGTTCTATCTGGGGTCACATGATCATAATATATCACAAGATAACATATCAAGCAGACCACATTATGATTAAAATTAAAAAGAAAACTTATAATCATACGGAGAACAGGCTTGTGGTTATTGCATGCCATTTGTAAAACATCATTCAGATGCGAATCATTAAGATATGTCAATCATTAAAGGTTTTTGCCGCATACCCTTGAAAATTGAATTTATATAGGCTACTCATTCAAGTTGCTTGCTTGGCTTGACAAATTTTTAACTAAGCGGTACGCTTATTACATAATTTGCAGACAGCATGCGACAGCCGATATCGCGCGATATCTGCTGTCAAAACGAGAAATTGTGTAATGTAATTTGTACAGTAGCGCTAAATCTACCGCGAAAAGTGCATTTTGTGGTCATAAAATAATAGATACGCAATCGTCATGATACCAATTGTTTATTACAATTAGTCACCGGTCGCGCAGTGATCGCGAGGCTGTCGCTGTCTGCTAAATTTTAGATAATAACCCCGCGGATCACTCGAGGAAGCTCGGCGGGACGCGAGACCATCGCTCGCGGGTTGAATGTGGCTGGCATAAGCTCACGACGCGGCACAACTAGAAGTGGTCAGAGTGTAGACTGAGCCGCGGCTTCGCTCGACTTTCTTACGAAATTGCCCAGTCAACATTTGGCTATAACTCGCTCAATAGACTGACTGTTCCTACGTCTCCTTACAAACGGCACCCTTATTCGTATAACACCCAAACTATGTGACGAACTTGATATTTGGTATAATGATTGTGTTAACGCACATATGTTGCACTAGTTATGACTAGAGCAATATATGTGCGAGAATTAAAGAAAGGGCAAAGAAAAAGCAAGGATTAATTAAAAGGGCAATTAACAAAGGGAGGCAATATTACACATAATATAATACAACGTGTTCATGACGTTTTTCGTTAACTTCGGCAAATGATTCTACTATTAATATGGATCAAAACTTGTCAAAGAACATATACGCAAAAATGCTTAGATAATGAGATTTTCGTAATTTCACAGAGATGTTTTTTTCTCAATTGTGTCTAATACTTTATAATGCAACGTTGCCGCTTCGCTCGATACCGCGTCCCTCTCGCGCCGCCCGCACCCATCTCTGTCTTGTCGCCGTTTGTGTAAGGAGTGTTTCTCCTAGAAATTCTTTAATTTTGTATGAAAAAAATGAAATTGTAAAAAATAATTTTTGGGTAAATGTTCTTTGATAAGTATTGATATATACCATTAGTTTAGTCATTTGCCGAATTTAACGGAAAACGTCGTGTACCGTGAGCGTATGCGTTTTGTACGTGTGCGCGCTGACACGCACACGCAGTGGCACGCACACAACGGCAATATTTTGGGTGAATATGGGTGATTATTGCAGCGCCAGTCGGGGTGACGCAAACATGTGACCGCTTCCGTTTGTTTTTAATTCGGTCTTCGCATCGTCGTGAATATAAAAATGTCTAAATTGCATAAACAAATGTATTATAATGTTCTTAGATGGCTAAATAATTTTAGTTATTCGAATCCAGAGTTAAAAATTAACAAATATTTTTCCAAGCGGACGAAGTCGCGGGTACAGCTAGTAAACATATAATTCTGTGACAGGGAAATGGAAGTAATCGAATCTAATATTTACAAGAAATAAAAATTAACAAATATGAAATACTAATCCGTGTGTATTGTTTTTTATTATTATATACTAAATGTATAACGAAACGAGATGTTCTCCCCGTGTCACACCCCACGCAACCCTACGTATCCCTCCGAGAGTAGCCAATTCCGTTATGCATGAGACGGAACTGGGCCTTCTTTTCTATATTCTCTTTTAATTATGAGGAGAGGGAATGGTCAGGTGGACTTTGACCCTTGCCGCTTCTTCGCCCTTTCTTTAATTCTTCTATGATTATTATAAAATGTTAGCTTTTAATCCTCCTCCTACCTCCATAGAAAAGGTATACTCGCCTGATCTTTATCCATTATAATAACTTTCAGTTCCTTGTTTCTATTGATCAACATTTTAATTTCTTCATTTAACTTGTTATTATTTATTGAAACATTCTGAAAATGGTGAATTAATAATTTCTAACTGATTTCAAAAGATTTTCAATTAGTCGGAAGCTTTTCTTTATGTATATTCAACGATCTCTTTGCCATTTGTGTATCAATATAGATGATTCTCTTTGTATTTGGAAGGATATATTTTATGTCCAGAGTGGACCCATAGAAATGTAGATAAGATCTAAGATCTAATGATGCAGTACTGCTTAAACGAAAGCAGTCATCAACGATTTTGATACATATTTTTATGATTTTATTATTTAATGTTCCGTTCTAAAATTACAAAACAGTTAGTAATAAACTTTACCCAGATATTTATTTAGGCCAAGGTCACTTAAAAGGGAAAAATAAATCATTTATACAAAAAATTTCAAAATAAAAAGATAAATAAATTTCTTTCCTAATTCCTCCAATATTAAGATAACTTCGTAAATACGATATAAATACCCATATACATATAATTTGACAGTTATTGAAGTCCGTTTCGGTTGTAAAAAAAATGGTTTGGGTAAGAAATTAGGAAATAAAAAAATTACCTCATATTTAGCTTCCAAATCTTTCACTTTGTAAGCAGTTGTCGAAAGCTCATTTTCGGCCCCTACTAGTTTGTCTTGTAGCGTGTCCTTCTGTTCGCATATCATCTTACTGAACGCCTCTTGATTGGCTAAGGCCTTTTTGAGAGACTCGTTGGACTCAGTAACTTCTTTAAGGCTACAAATAAAAAGAGCACAAAAGTTTGTAGTAAGCACTTCGTGATCAACTAGTGACCCGGCCCCTCTTCGCACGGGCAGACATTTTTTTTAAAATAAAATACAGCACACGTCACTCGCTGATAATTTATTCTTTCCATAGGTGAAAGAATTTTTGAAATCGGTGTGTAGTTTTTGAGTTCATCCTTTACAAACAAACAATCCAATTTTTTTCTTTGTTAGTATAAACAACAAAACATTTTTTTTATACTAATCTGAATTCAAGCATAAAAATAAGTTGAACAAAAAGAATTTATAAGCGTTTTGACTTATGTTCACGGCTTTGCACACACTTAGAAACCTCTTTATCATTTTTGAAGACCTGTCTAAAGATACCCTACACTCAGTGATCCTCAACCACTGTGCCGCGGCACTTTTGTGTTCCGCCAAATTCTGTGCCGCCAAATTTTAGAAATGTATATGGTAAAAATTATAGTGCTTTTTTTTATTACTTGTAATTAATTCCTTGATAAATTTACTGTTGTTTTTGTAGTACATATTGTTTTATTTTACATTATTACATTACATTTACATTATTTTACTACTATTTTACACAGCGTATTATAGGTAAGCAAACAACATTTAAACTTATCTTTGTCTTTTTGTGCCGCGACAAAAAAAAAAGGTTGAGAATCACTGCCTACACGCTTATGTACACTGGAATTTTTTTGTCATCTCTAAGTTACGTCTACACAATGCGGTGCTGAATCCAACTTTATTGTACGGTAGTGAAGCCTGGATATGGCCAAAATCAAGTGAAGTATGACAAATGCAGTAGAAATGTGATCTCTTGGAATTATGTGCGGTGTCACCCTTGCGGACAGGATAAGCAATGAAGAGATACGCAGTATGGCAGGGTTGCACGACAGTGTTATTTGAAAGAATGAAGAAAGAATGCTTAGATGGTTTGGGCACTTGGAAAGAATGAGTGATGAAAAACTGACGAACAAAATATACAGAGCGAAAGCGAGTGGTAAAAGAAGCCAAGGAAGACGAAGCCTGACTTATGAAGATCAAGCCAGAGTGTTACTAGACGGAAATGTCAAAAGCAGTCGCATACCTAGGCGAAAATGTGCGAGGAGAATGATGAGATTTGAAGGAGCCGAAGAAGTGTGTAATGACTGCGACGCTTGGCGCTAGGTCCTCTTTGACTACCCCATTAAGGATACAGCGTGAAGATATGTACGCGTACATGTATGGAGTGCCACCTCTAATATCATTTTTTCAAAATTTCATTACACCATTGTATAGCGGTTCATACAATACACCTTACCTTCCAAATTTCGTATGTATAAGCCGATAGCCTCCAAGTAAAATGGCTGTGACATACAGACAGACGGATACACAGACAGGACGAGAAAAGCATTCATTAAAAACAGTAACTTTTTTAAATTTTGCATATCACTTTACTTACTCTTTTTCTAGCTTCACCACATTATTTTTCATTGCATTGTCCTTATTATTAAATTCTTGGACAATGTGTTTCATATCCTTTTGCATGGTTGATATAACTCCATCTTTCTGTAAATTATTATAAACGTAACTGCTAGGTTAAAAGTACCATTTCTGATTTTAATTATATGCAATACAAAGTTAATAATTTCCAAAATAAGTATTCAGCATTCGTAAGGTTTAAAAATAATAGTTTTAATAATAAATTTTTTTTAAACTAAAATTGCTTATACCACTGGTAAATATCATTATTAGGATGACATTAGAAATATATTGGACCAAATTATGTATATTATGCACTATCCGTGCGCAGGTTCTCCGATACCGTTGTCATGACGTCACGTGTGGAGGTCAGTAGGATTGACAGAAAAGACAGGTTACAAAAATAGTTGCTGCAATAAATTAATGATTTTAATTTATTGTACTGTATACTTTATAGAAAACTTTCCACATGCTCATTTTAACAACAAAAAACAAATAACTAACAAAGAACAAAGTAAAATAAGTAACTACAATGAATTAATTCAAATAACACGACAGCGTTGCTAGCGGTACCGACCGGACTAGCGCGAGACGCGGTCGGTGGGAGTGGGAGGGGCAGTCAAAGGTAAACCGTCATTCATCAATACAAACTTTAAAAAAATTTCATAATTTCAATACCTACATATTATTATTCAGAGCTTACAATTTTTTTGCGTCATTATAGTTCTTCAAGTGAGCGTATTTTTTTTAATAGTGACAACATTTTATTATAGTAAATTGTATTTTTAAATACGCACAAATTTATCCACAGATTAATATTGTTACGTTTGGACCTTATACTGAGGCGATAAGGTCGATTATCTACTGGCACGTGACGCGTAACTCATGGGGTTAATATCTCGAAACCTATGCCTTGCTAAGGCCTAGAGGTCGCTTAAAAGAACACCTGCAACTGCCCATTTAGTAATACATTACGTAATCGACAATTCCGCGCACAGCTCTCTGCCTCTTGGCTTAAGTAGTATATAAGTATAACGTACAATCTTGATGTTACCAATCAGATTACAGCACTGTCCCGCGCCCCAAAAAATTTTGACATGGTTGTTTTATTTATAAATTTACTTCATCTATAGACTTTCGTCTGTGCCAGATACATTTTGTTTTGTGCAACTTGTTTGCCGGCACATTGGAATGAAACATGTTTAATTGAAACTATGAATCAAATGCGACATGGAATGTGCGATCCGGGAGCTTGTAAAAGTAGTTACTCCGTGGTCGTTTCTATGTAAGTCTGAAAATAGGTCTATGGAGTTGTATGCAGATATGACCTAATAATAGTATATTTCTGGAAGAAAAGTACAGAGGCGGTGATAATCAAATACCTTCTCTATTTCATGTTTGCATTGCTCCAGGTTCCTGCTTAGGTCATTGACGGCAACAAAGAGCTCATTCTTCTGCATCTGCGCAGTTGTCAAATCAGCCTTCAAAGTATTTAGTTCTGCATCAGACTGCTGTTTCGCGGCCGTGAAGAATTGCAGGAGTTGGCTCTGATGGTCACTGGTTAGTTTGACTGGAAGGGATTACAAATTCATACATACATATCTTCACGCTGCCACTGTATCCATAATAATAATAATTATAATGTTTTATTTGCTAGAATGCGAGTAGTTACATAAAACATAGATGGACATAAATAAGTTTTCCTTTACACATTCTACTAAGACATAGCGTGCAAATATTTAATATCCAAACTAGCGGATTTTGTAGAAAGAAAAAAAACAACGGGGCAGTCAGACAGGACGGAGCGCCCATGGAGCGCCAGCGTCGCGTACTTCTTTACATACTTCTTTCACTACTTCAAATCTCATCATTGTCCTCACACATTTACGCCTAGGTAAGCGAGTGCTTTTCTTGCTTTTGTGCCGTCAGCTAACAATCTGATCATTTGATCTTCATAAGTCAGCCTTCGTCTTCCTAGGTTTCTCGTACCGTTCACTTTCGCTCTGTAGATTTCCTTCCTCATTTTTTCATCACTCATTCTTTCTATGTGCCCGAAACATCAAAGCATACAAAAGAATATAGGTTCACATCTGATAAATTGGGATTTCCAGTGCGGTGAGGGCGCAGCCTATTGTATGGTAGTAAAGCCTTTTTATGACCGAAATTCTCAGAAATGTGTAGTGTCACCCTCGTAGACAAAATAAGCAATGATGAGATATATAACATGCCAGGGTTGAATGAAGGTGTTATTGTAAAAATGAGGAAAGGAATGTTTAGGTACATAGAAATAATGAACGATGAACGAATGACAAAAAAATATATAGCAAAAAAAATTTTTATTAAAAAAAAATAAACCGCCTTCAAAAAAAAACACTGAAAAGTATAAAATACCTATCTTTTACTAATCAAAACTCAAGTACAATTAAAATAACTTTGTAAATACGATACACATACCTATATAATTAAATTTGACAGTTACTGAAGTTCATAAGATGTCTCTTTGCTCGGTGTGCCTTACAGCATAGGCCTCCTCCAATGCCTTCCACTGTTTTCTATCTGTCGCCACTCTTTGCCAATGGGGACATAAGGTCATTTTCAGTTCGTCCCCCATCTTCTCATTTTGCGAGCTCGGCTCCTAAACCCATCTCTTGGGTACCAGACAGTCACTTGTTTACTCCATTTTCCGTGTTTACAATGGAGCAAATGCCCAGTCCATCTCCATTTTAGTTGGTCGATACGTGACAGGATGTCAGTTAGTTTTGTTATATGCCTGATGTCTGTACTCCTGACTTTGCCTTTTATTTGCAGTCCTAGTATGCTCCTTTTCATGGCCCTCTGACATTTTGCGAGTTTGTCCGTATGGTATTTCGTCAAAGTCCAGGTTTCGATACAGGTATCAAAAGTCTTTTTCTTGATCTTAATGCCGAGATCCTTGCTTTTCATAATTTCCTTCAAAGCCCAAAATTTTTTCCACCCAGTGGCAATTCCTTCTTCAATTTCTTTGGACATTTGGTCGGTTGGCGATACAAATTGACCCAGATACACATATTTCTCTACATATTTCAGTTTTTGTCCCTTGATGATCATATCTATAGGTACTGAATTTGTCATCATTTTTGTCTTGCTCGAGTTCCTTTCTAAACCTACTTCTGACGTCGGTTTGCAGACACAAGCCCGTCATCAAGTATCACGTATCAAGTAGACCTACTTCTCGGTGTTTGTCTGCTAAGGCTTGTATCATGGACTCTAGTACTCTTGGGTTTTCTTCCAATATAATCAGATCATCAGTGAATCTTAGATGGTTTAGATGCGATTCGTTTATGTTTAGTCCTAGATGATCCCATTCGTATACTGATAATGATTGTGCAACTGTCTCAGACAACAGCTATTGCTGTTACAAATGTTTTCATCAATTGAAGCGCAGTTTAGGTAATAAGCATTACAAAACATGGGCAGAGCTCATAAGAGCCATAGAAATCGAAATTACTAAAAGTTCACAAATTGGTAAATATCTATCGTGGAAGCATTGAGACTTTATCACAGTTGGAAAGCAGTAGTTTAAAATGCCTACTTGTAATTTTTTTTTATTATGATTTCTCCAACTTGAGATCAGTCCAGGGACCATAAGCAGTTAGATTTTTAATACAATTTATCATGTCAGGCCAACCCTTCTAATGTCAGGTTGCCTCAAAGTTAATCTCTGACTCTGTTCCATACATCCTCACTTCGGAGACTGTTGTTAAAGGATTTATTAAATTTGATGCCAGTTTGTTTTCGTGTTTGCCTATTCTCTCCTTGTAATTAACAAATAAATAACTAAAATACTAATACACTTTTTAATTTTATTGGTATCCTATATTCATAATATGCAGGAGTGGATGTGTGCATATATGTATATGCCCAGCTAGCAAAATCATGATTGAAACTATTGTCAGTGTATATACAGCAGCATACAAATGTCCCTATTATGACCCAAAAAAGGCCTGAATATTATGGTAGCTTAACATTTCTAGAGATATAAAATTTGTATTTGTATAAATTTTCTGATACATTTTTGGTAGTTCGGATTACTATGATGACTTACCTTTTTCCGTCAATCTATGTATAGTCTGCTTGTTCCTTTCGTTGAGCTGAATCTGCTTCGACTCAATGTCCATGACCATTTCCCCTGACTTTTCATATGCCTCACAGAGTGTCACCTGATCAGCTTTGCACCGGGCCAATGTTTCTTTCAGACGCTCGCAGTAATTTTCCAATACATCGCTAATTTCGCGAGTGCCGCTGAATCTATTACACATTTAAAATAAGTTTTAACATATACTTGATACATATTTATTAAGTTGTCATGTAATGTATTTTGTTAAATACTACTACCTTCATTGCGATTCCATGGACTTTATAAGTAACTTAGTTATAAAGTATCATTAAAGTTTAGGTGATCGTTGTGTCCACGAAAAATACAAACTGGCGAGATCAGCTCAGCAAGAAAATTTAGTACTTAATTGATTTATTACAGTAGAATAAAAAAAGTTTTATTTACTTATTCAAAGTTTCAGGTCTGAGGCGGAGCTCCTCTTGATATTTGCTCGATAAAGCTTCGTATTGCATTTGGAGCTCAACCATATTTTGTTGGAGTTTCGCATGATTGTTCTCGAGTAGTTGCAGTTTCTCTCTCAGATCCCAATAAGCTGTGTCTTGAGATACCTAAACGTGATCACCATTAGTATAATAAACTCATGTGTAATACAAGTACTTTAGAGTTATAGACTGACATGTATGCCTTAGACCACTTTCTTAGACCTAATTTATTTTATTTACTTCGAAGTATATATCGACAGTGTCGATTCGACACTTACCTTCAATTTTATTATTTTTCCCGTTTCATTTCTAACTTTTTCGCGAAGACTTTCGATCTCGGAATTAACTCTTTTTCTATTAGCTACTTTATTAATATCAGAAACATCCATAATGATCTGAAGGAATAAAAGTTTTAATTTTTCAAAATTATCCAACGCTGAAAATTCAGAAAAGGGCGGGCAAATGGCGGTTTGGCGGGATAAAAAAGCTAAGAACAAAAGTCGTAGTAGTATACTATTCTCCCCTAAGAGGAAAGATAAAGGGATCTTACCCCATACAACCGACGTCTTCAGTATCAGATAGATAAATTCTTCGCAATATTTCATCAAAATGTCAACGTAATACATTTTAGATGTTCTAAGAAGTTTCCGGCGATAAATATGTCGAGGCAGTCTTCCTAATAGGATCCGCTGAGGCAAACTAAGCCACTAAAAAAAATTCAACATCACTTTACTAAATAAGCACTTATTTCAACAATTTCACATAATGGCTCAATAGTGTAATTACTTGAAACGCAATACTACACCAGTTTTACATGATAATATCCACTAGAAACCGTTTGCAAATAATTAAAATAAACGCCCAACGGTCCAACCGCTCCCCATAAAATACCGCCAAAAACTGTTCCAAGAAAAGTGGTAGAGATCTACAGGATTGCCAGCCATAGAAATTTTTTGCTCATACACAAACGTGTATTCAATCGAATCGTATATTCAATTCAAGCATTTAAAATGTTAAAAAAAAAAAAAAGGCGTATTATATGAGTGTGAATTCAGCCGTTACTCGTAATTTGAAAATTTCTTAATTAAGTAAAATGTAAATACTATGAAAATAAAAAAAATCCATATTTTAAAAATCAAAAATTTGGTGCGCATTATTTAAGTTTTTTTTTAAATTTAATTAGTGAATTTATACATACATATATACATTCACGTTATGTCCCTCGCAGGGTAGTCGGAGAGGACAAAGTTCCCAATGCCGCGATCCTTATATACCTCTTTCGCTTCCTCAAACCTCATCATTTCCCTCATACATTTTCACCTAGGTAAGCGAGTGATTTTGACATTTCCATCTGCTAGCACTCTGGCTATTTGATCTTCATAAGTCAGCCTTTGTTTTCTTTGGTTTCTTTTGTCACTCGCTTTCGCTCTGTAGATTTTTATCATCAGTCTTTTATCACTCATTCGTTCTATGTGCATAAACCATCTCAGCATTCCTTTCTTCATTTTAACAATAACACTGTCTTGCAACCCTGTCATACTGCATATATCTTTATTGCTTATTTTGTCCGCAAGGTGATGCCGCACATATTTCTAAGAGATCGCATTTCTACTGTATTTATCTTACTTTCACTCAATTTCGGGCATATCCAGGGCTCACTATCGTACGATAAAGTTGACACCAACACCACATTGTGGATGACCATTTTGGCTGTGTTAGATATATTCAGACCGCCTACTAATCTCCCGAATCTCACATTTCGTCTGTACCGCTACCCTTTCGAACACCAGAACCTTAGTTTTATTCACATTCATATTCAATCCTTTCACTTCGCATTCTTCTTTCAAGCACTAGCGTGACTAGAATCTGCGACTCTCCTACTGATGATGCTATAAGCACAGCATCGTTATCGTACAATAGGCAGTTTACCAATTATACCATTACATATCATACCACTCGTAATACCTTCCAATGTCTGGAGGCAACTGTTCTAATACAGCACGAACAGCCAGGCAGACATCACGCAGCTCTGTCTGACGCCTGAGCAGACTTCGAACCAGGGCGACATGTCACCATCTATCCTTACACAGACTTTGTGGCCTCGATATAATGACTTCACAGCCTTGCACAAAGGGGCCCTCCACGCCATACTCAGGCAGAACACTCCGCAATTTCTTTCGCACTACTCCATCGAATGCTGTTTCAAGATCCACGAAAGCACAGAAAACTTTCTGACCAATGGTCGAAAACTTGCCCACGATATTGTGGAGCAAGAAAATCTGTTCCGTACAACCCCTACCTTTCTTAAAATCACCTTGCGCCTCCCACAAATATCTTTCAGAAACACGTTTCATACGTTCAGTCAATGCCTTGGTATAGACTTTAGACTTTACTTGCTAAGCTGACCAGGCTGATAGCCCTAGCTATAGAATGCTTGGTCTAAATGAAAACTTTTCCATTTACGGAGAGGGACTATGACTGGATTGCGCCAGTCCTCTGGAACCTCCCCCTTCTGCGAACAAAGGTTGCGCGGTGCAAAGAAGGTATCCCAGACCCTAGGACTATCATAGTTGATCATCTCAGCAGTCACATTATCATTTCCCGCAGCCTTTTCACATTTCAGACATTTATGATGGCATCTGACTACAGGCGGGCAGGAACTGCCCTTTCCTTATTGCTATCTATCTTAAAGCCAAATAAATGCGCATTTAATAATTAAGATATCCACTTGTTTTTGTGTTATTTACCCATGTATTCCAGTCTTAAAGCAATATTAGTTTTGGATGGTTAATTTTTAACGGTTAACTTTAGACTCAGTGTTCCGTGAGAAGTACATTGAGTTCATGCGCAAGTATATGGATGTGGGACATATTGTTAACTTAGTTTCTTTATTTTTTTAAGTCCAGTATGGTAATGAAGGCGCGTAAATTATATATTGATTTATATTCATTATATTTTTATTCCGACATACGATCACAGAAGTACATAACAACTATACACGGGCGTTCTCTAAGGTACAATGCCATAATTTGTTTACAAAACTCATATTACGCGCAAGCGCACAATGTTAACATTGTAAGTAAGCATAGAATAAAATGTATATATAAAAAGGTATGCGTGTCTGTATAAAATATTTAATTATTTTAATAAGTATGCCCACACCAGTAAAATAAAGAATTGATTATTGAAACAAAACAAATGGCCTATGTTTCTGAATAAAAGTATTGTTATAAACATAACACATTATTATAATTCTTTCAGCACCCCGAAGATGTTCCTGGGCCATCGAATAGGACTAATGTTGTTTCAAAATTAATTCAATCACACTCAAATCGCTGGACGAAATTTGGCACAGAGGTAGCTTAGGACGTGGAATAACATTTAGGCTACTTTAAATTTTTAAAATTCAGTCGAAGACGCTAGTAAAGTCTAGTGTTTTATATAATTATTGTCTTATAATTTTGTTTATATATTTTATGCAATACGTAATTATCCTTAAATGACTATTTTTGTCAGACTATTTTTTTAATTATTAAAATAATTTTAAGTTAATAATAATTAATTAATATAAAGGTTACCTCTTTCTAATATTAGTATAGAAAAACAATAAAGAACATACGTATATGTGCCCTATTCTGAAGTCCTGGGCATGCCACTGATAAATAAATAACTTGTAATAAATTGCATTTGTTTTATTTTTTCCACAAAGTACCCTAATACAGCCCTGATAATGTATTGGTGTATGCATTTTTTATTTGTGTAAACCTGCCATGAATTTTGAGCAGCAATGTTCAGTCTGCTTAATCTGCTAGTTTTTTTTCTTTCTTTATGGCGTGGCGCACAGATGAGTGCATTTGCCAATGTCACGTATTAATAAGTAAAATCACAATCACAAGTAAATTAGTTTTTTTTTATTGTAGAACTCTTCCAGTAAAATGTTAGTAGGCTTTACTGAAGTTATAAAGGACTTTTTAGAAGATCGCGAGAACTTTAGCTACATATAACACAATATTACACTTTTGTACTTTATAATACCCAAAAATGTAAAAAGTAGAAAATCTAAACAAAATGACAACCTCACTTCTCCTGTTCCCGCCAAAAAGTAAGTCTGCTAGTTTATAAAAAGTCTGTTCCCAATCATATAATTTTGTTTTTCAAATCTGGAAACCCTGCGCACAGGTAACACCGAAGGTAATTGTCAAATTTGGGATCACCAAAAAAGAATAAAAGGTATTTTATTTTGTAACTATTTAATTTTTTTAAATTATATGTGTTACTTATAACTGTTCATAACATATTTGTATTTATGCAGCTGCGATTTCGGAATTTTGTTGTCTTATGGAGTTATGTAACTGTTATTTGAGGTTAAGAGTTATCGTTTTCAGATGCTAACTTCCTCAATTTTCGGTACTCTCCGGGCGGCTCGGGCCTCAGTTATTGTCACCAGGAATTACGCTGCAGCGCAAAAGGTGTCTGACCCAATCCAACAGCTGTTCCTCGATAAAATTAGAGAATACAAACAGAAGAGCGCGTAAGTAATTTTTTTTTGTTATTGACCTTGTCTTCGGGATTTTAGTTACGAAATTCATTATGAGGAGGTATTGCTTCAATGTTATGTTTTAAGCTTAGTCTCAAGCTCAAGCTCTGTAGGAGCGTATCACTTCTACAGGGCCCTCGTGCTCTACAGGGAGGGACCATTGACTAAAAGCTAGTTATGCCACATATCACATAACCAAATGGCATTTAATCGAGAATATAAATATTTTTATAATATAAAAAAAGAGCATACATATTCTACAGTCCTTCCTTCTTAATAGACAACCATAAAATATGTTTTAATGTAATACTAATTAATTCAGAAATACTATGGAAGTGTAATTCAGAACAATTATGGCCGAAAAATACGGTACTGCAAGCAGGGTTCCCAGATTTAAAAAACAAAGTTATGTGATCTGAGCTGTAAAATTATAGCGCAGGCTTAAAAATTATAGTACCCTGTACAAAAATTGAAATTACGAGTTTGTGGTTGAAAAAAAAACACGTCATTCGAATAAATTCTGCAAAGAATAGGGTTTTTGGTGGGATATTATGGGGAGCGGTTGGGTAAATTATGAAATTAAAAATTATAGTACAATCGTGTCACATAGCTACTTTTGGATATACATAGTACATAGACTAAAATTATGTGACGTGTTCTATATTTCTGTGACGATTTGTAACCCTGACTGCGAGTCTAATTCAAATACTTCGAAACACGAAAGGTTGCAAACTCAACAATCAACTTTTAAAATGAACTCTATTTCAAAGTCACACGATCTTTATTGAACTGTATATTGTATTACATTCCAAAGTCAACGATGACTGTATGCCCAGCACACATGATCATTGAACTTGTGATCGCACGAGAAAATGATAGCAAGCGAGAATGTTTTTGAGCATTACTATGCATCACAACAGCTTATTGGTAATATTTATTTACCTTATTTACGTGAAGTTAAATAGTTTTTTAGTTTTATTCTCTCATATTAGAATAAGAGAGTTTGTATTTTGGAGACATTGACTACATCAACGACATTATAGAGTTACATGCATTTGATAAATTGAGATAACTCGTTTTTGCTTTGTTTATTTTGCTTTGGTTGATTTATACTTGAATCAAAATAAAACTCCGTAATTGTTTTCTTCCTGCAAGTGATTTGTTGTTCTACGAGTTAGTTAAAAAATTCTATTTTACTTCTTACAATTCATATTTGAAGTAAAGTATTGGTTTATAATAGATAATTTCAGTTGTATTTTAAATAATGGAATGTTTTATTTACGGCAGTGTTTAAAAAAATTTAAACAAACGTTTTCGAAATTTTCATATAGTGAAAAATTACAAAAAAGGCAGGTGTGTCCCAGAGTTGCATTTATATCAAAAGTCAGATAATGTGACTAAAAATTTTAATTCTTAAGTATTATGAAACATTTAAGTGGCTGACGGGTTGTACACAGAACCCAACAAAACAAACAAACAAAATAAACTAATAGTTTATATAAAAATATTTATATTAACTAATAGTTTATTTTGTTTTCCTTGCATTAACTACATATAACAAATAACAACCACTACAACAAGTTAAAGTAAAGGTACTGTTCTTGCTCGTCATTATTCTTGTATTAGTAAGTATAATTATGTATTAGCTACCTTCTAGTCAGTGGACAGCGGATTACAGTGTTGCCAACCATGTCATAGAGAAATGAAAGGACTTAAACCCGAAAAAGCTCCCCTGTAGAAACGTCATTTCTAACTCTAATCGTCATTTCGTCAATTCTAACTGTTCTTGATGTGGCTATTTGCACTTCTAGTAGCTATTATCAATTGTAGCCATGGCAAACTGCATCTTTCCAGCAGCCTAGAAAGTGGCCATTGTCATTGGAATCCTAACTCCATACAAACAGTGCTCAAACCTCAATAGTTACCGTCTTATTAGTTTCCTCAGCATAAAGAGAAAATTTACATGCAGACCATTCACCATTTGAACTTACATATAGTAAAGTGGATTTAGCTGACTTATACTAGTTCCTTATAATGCTGACATATAGTCCGGCCCAAAAAAATGGCGAACAGTGTTTCTCGGAGTGGGGGATCTGCGTAGTGGCACAGTGCCGCAGGGTCTTGGTGCGTCCTGTAGAGGACCCGAAGCCCCTCGACAACACGCTGAGGACGACCACTGCAGGAGTTTTGATGTTTTGATGAGTTAAAGCATCATATAACCTAGTTGTGTGCAAGTTTTTCCTGTAAAGGAAAACAAGTCCTTGTATTGTAACAAGTCCTAGTCCTTCTGGTTGAGTTTTATAATCTGTGGATGTAGGTAATAAACCACATTTTATGCTGTTCTCTCCTAAATCGACATGGAAGAAATTCTTATATGTGGCGTTAGTGATGGATGCTCCAAGGGTAGTTGTTATTGTTCTAATGAGACATTTAATAATAAATAATGAGCTATATGCACACGGTAGTTCAATTAATATTCTTCACATAACACTACATTATATTCACACTCAGATTATATTAAAAATGCTACGCAATGGGCTTGCTTACAATATAGAATCTTTTTGTTCCATGATGTTCTTTTTTGTGTAACACATTCAGCAGCAAGCACTTTCATTTTGAAATACTAATGGTGACAAACGATGAAAATTATAACGTACATATAACTTGACTAGAAAATATGTACATGAGAGTATCGGCTTTATTGCAAAAACGAAAAGGAACTTTTTCTTTACGTTTATATTGTCTTAAGTTTTATTAGATAAAACAAAGGGGTGCGTTTAAAAGCACGGATAAAAGTGCTATTTATCACTATAAAAAATATAAAGCCCAATAATAAAATGTTTACCGCTTTATTGAAAATACACTAACTAGAAAAACTGAAAGACGCTATTAAAAGTTATAGCCTGTAAAGAAAATTAAAAGGATTATTAAAATACTATTCAGCATATATATAATTTTTGCTGGCCGCCTTTAGTTTTTCATACAATAAATATACTTTGGAGAGTGTACGTTTGGATTACGATCTGAATCCATTTTGTTTTTGATCTGTTTTACTTTCAAACATCCAGCTGCATGGAGGGTCTCCATCTTCATGTTTTTGACATCTCTTTTGTTCGCACAAAGTTATTTGCATAATGGTATTTTATAGGAACTGCTATAAACTGGAACATCTTCTCGGCGTCCATTTTATTACTATTGTTATTATGAACAAGCAGCCTTTGACTGATTTGTTCACATCTCAGTGCTGGGTTTTATTTGTCTTAAGCCAATGGTTAAGGCGACACTTAAGCCTATTTAAAGTCTGCCGATACCACACTTCCTGGGAGCTTGTTCCAAACATCCACTACGCAATTGTTCAACAGGTGATAGCCTACAGAGGAATGAGTAGTTGAGCAGTTGAGTGTAAGGCTGTGTCCCCGGGATGAGTATGCATTTTTTTACATTAGAAAGATATCTCTAATATTCGGTAAATTTATATGTCAACATTCTGTAGCACTCAATAAGATTATCTCTTGCTCTACATTAATTGAGTGTAGGCAAAGTTCAGTGTTTTCAGGCGTTCTTCATAGGATTCATTCATTCTTTGCTTTTGTTTGGACGCTTCCCAAAATATCAACGTCTTTTACAAAAGACATTGATTTTTTTTTCTTCTTTTATTTACAAAGAGCACTTTCAAAACAAGAATGAATAGGCGTCTTCTGGGCAAGCGTGATTATTGTTAGACCTCGTTGCTTTGCATCAGGCTAGACAGGGGCCTAACGTACGCCATCTGCCGGTTATTTAACTTAAAAAGTTAATATTTAATAAATTTAATCAGTTTGACTATTCAAAGAGGCAATGCCACCAGTCTGCTGGGTACCTTAAGCAATGACAGCTTTCTAAGCGGCAATTTTACGAGGTCTATTATTTCATGTGTAGTTTTAAGTTTGTAAATATTAACGTATGTATGTAATTTTTTGTTATTAATAAATGTCTAAACAAAAATTTTATTTACCTTAAAAAATATTATTCAAACCACGGGCAGCGACATCTGTCTGTGGTTTAAATGTTAATTTTTCAGTTTAAAAAACTTAATAAAAATTATTTAATTTAAAACAGTTAATGGTTTGCAGTATCTATTACTTTAAATTTTATGTAATTTAAATCAGAAATAATGTGGAAACTATTAACTTAAATGCAATAAGGTATAGTTTGATTAACTTAAATGCAATGAGGTATAGTTTGAAGTACTAATTCTTTTATTTATATAATAAAAGAATTAGTAATTAAGAATTAGTAATATAGGTATAATAATTCTTGAAACAAAATAGTGGTGCCCACATGAAGGCATATATTTCTGATTTACATTAATTTAGTATTATTATGACGTATATTTAACCCATGACTATTTCTTGCTTCAGTGGTGGTAAGTTGGTGGAACCCAGCCCTGCAATTGAAAAAGAACTCAAATCTGAGCTAGAGAAACTGGAGAAGCAATATGGGGGCGGCTCTGGTGTTGATATGACCTCATTCCCAAGTTTCAAATTTGATGAACCCAAATTGGACCCTATCGATGAACAACAAGCGGCTCCTACCAAAAAGTGAATGAATTTGTAGTCATATTGTATGTATAGTTAATAATAAATGTTTAAAAAGTAAATTATTTATTTGTTATTACCATTTTAAAAACCATGCGAGTTTGTAATGTTATGGGAGTATGATTTTAATAAACTTTGTGTAATGTATGTACAAATATAAGTATATTAAGCATTTAATTTATAAATTAATTTTCCTTAGAGGTTAAAAATGTTTTTTGAATTATTTTTTATTACTCATGCGAGATAAACAGTATCTAAACGCACATTTTTGCGATCGTTAGGTAGCTATTGTCTCATTTTACAATTTGAGTGCGCAAATGTTGCTTGGCGCACGCAAGTTCACGATTTAAAAAAAGAATAATGTAAAATGAATATCTAAAAAAACAATCGATTTTAGTACCCACTGACATCAGTGTGAAAGATAAAGAAAATCTTGATTTCGAAGTTTTAGATTAATATAATAATAAAGTTATTACTTTCTATAATTTTTCTTTATGTCGAAATTATCTCCGCATTAGTAATAAAAAATAGTATCTGCAACTCTTGCGGTGTTGTCGATTGTCCACTCGAGCGAATGGGCGCATAGATGATGAGCGCATTCGCTTCGCTATCGTGCACTCACCTTCGTTCGAATGGGCAATTGACAACTTATTGCACTTGTTGCACAATATACTATTAAATCGTGAATTTGCGTGTGCCAAGCAAACTTTGCATGCGACAAGTGAACTTGTCGCACTCAAATTGTAAACTGAGAAAATGCCTACTTATGAACCACAAGGTGTTGTCGATTGTCTACTCGAGCGAATGAGCGCATAGATAATGAGCGCACTCGCTTCAGTCGTGCGCTCACCTTCGTTCGAGTGGGCAATCGACAACTTATCGCACTTGTTGCACAATATACTATTAAATCGTGAATTTGCGTGTGCCAAACAAACTTTGCATGCGACAAGTGAACTTGTCGCACTCAAATTGTAAAATGAGAAAATGCCTACTTATGAACCACAAGGTGTTGGCGATTGTCTACTCGAGCGAATGAGCGCATAGATAATGAGCGCACTCGCTTCGCTATCGTGCACTCACCTTCGTTCGAGTGGGCAATTGACAACTTATTGCACTTGTTGCACAATATACTATTAAATCGTGAATTTGCGTGTGCCAAGCAAACTTTGCATGCGACAAGTGAACTTGTCGCACTCAAATTGTAAACTGAGAAAATGCCTACTTATGAACCACAAGGTGTTGTCGATTGTCTACTCGAGCGAATGAGCGCATAGATAATGAGCGCACTCGCTTCAGTCGTGCGCTCACCTTCGTTCGAGTGGGCAATCGACAACTTATCGCACTTGTTGCACAATATACTATTAAATCGTGAATTTGCGTGTGCCAAGCAAACTTTGCATGCGACAAGTGAACTTGTCGCACTCAAATTGTAAAATGAGAAAATGCCTACTTATGAACCACAAGGTGTTGTCGATTGTCTACTCGAGCGAATGAGCGCATAGATAATGAGCGCACTCGCTTCAGTCGTGCGCTCACCTTCGTTCGAGTGGGCAATCGACAACTTATCGCACTTGTTGCACAATATACTACTAAATCTTGAATTTGCGTGTGTCAAGCAAACTTTGAGTGCGACAAGTGAACTTGTCGCACTCAAATTGTAAAATGAAGCAAACTTTGCCTGCGACAAGTGAACTTGTCGCACTCAAATTGTAAAATGAGAAAATAGCTACTTATCAACCGCAAAAATATGCGTTTAGATACTGTTTATCCCGCATGAGTAATAAAATATAGTATTAGTGTCCATTAAATTTATCTGTAACTGGCTACGCAAATAACCCACTTACAATTTGCATAATCTATATATAAATACACGTGTAGACAAAAATCAATATAATCTGTGTGATATATGACCAGTTGCAAGTGTCTATTAAAGTTAATGCCCCTCATAATCAATAGAGCTAGATTGATTTCTAATGAGGTATTAAATATAACGGGCTTTCTTACAATGGGGCGATAATGTATTTGAATCCACCACTCGATTGAATGAATTCATAACGGGTTATTTTCTATTCGAAACATTACTGGAAAGGCTTAGAAGCAATTCGAACAATTTTCAATAATTAAAATATAGCCACTGTGAAGCGAAGCAGGGTTCATCTATAATTTATTTTAAAAGCAATTATTTACACAGAAATGACTCGTATGTTTTGTAACAATCTCATTTCAATTGCATTTAATCTTATTTAATATATATCTTACTTGTGACCCGCCCCGGCTTCGCACAGGTACAATTTTATTTGATTGTTACTCGCTGATAATGTGGCTTTCTATAGATGCAATAATTTTTAAAATCTGTTGAGTACCTACTCTTTGAGTTTATCCATTATATAGAAACAAAGTTTTACCTCTTTATAATAATACTGACGACCGGCATGCCTATTACGTAATTTGCAGACGGCATGCGACAGCCAATATCGCGCGATATCTGCTATCAAAACGAGAATTTGTGTAATGTAATTTGTATAGTGGCGCTAAATCTACCGCGAAAAGTGCATTTTATGGTCATGGAATAATATATACGCAATCGTCATACATGATATCAATTTTTTATTACAATTAGTCACCGTCGCGTAGTGATCGCGTGGCTGTCGCTGTCTGCAAATTTTAGGTAATAACCCCGCGGCACGCTTATTACGTAACTTGCAGACAGCATGCGACAGCCAATATCGCGCGATATCTGCTGTCAAAACGAGAATTTGTGTAATGTAATTTGTATAGTGGCGCTAAATCAATCGCGAAAAGTGCATTTTATGGTCATGGAATAATAAATACGCAATCATACATGATACCAATTTTTTATTACAATTAATCACCGGTCGCGTAGTGATCGCGTGGCCGTCGCTGTCTGCAAATTTTTAGGTAATAACCCCGCGGCACGCCTATTACGTAACTTGCAGACGGCATGCGACAGCCAATATCGCGCGATATCTGCTGTCAAAACGAGAATTTGTGTAATGTAATTTGTATAGTGGCGCTAAATCTACCGCGAAAAGTGCATTTTACGGTTATAGAATAATAGATACGCAATCGTCATACATGATACTAATTATTAGAATTAATCACCGGTCACGCAGTAATCGCATGGCTGTCGCTGTCTACAAATTTTTAGGTAATAGCCCCGCCGCCCCGGCTTCAGACGGGTAGAAACTGTTTTGAAAAAAAAATGTAGCCCATGTTACTCGCTGATAATGTATTTTTCTATAGGTGAAAGATTTTTTGAAATCGGTTGATTATTTTTGAGTTTATCCATTACAGACAAACTAACAAAGTTTACGTCTTTATAATATTAGTATAGATACATACAAAAGGAATGTTTGTTGTGTATGTTTGTTCTCTGCGTTCCTCTACCATTCATCCGCTTGTGATGATTTGGTGAATTGTTTTGCTTTCGCCGGCGAAGGTTTTTGAATTAGGTATTTAAGGCGACGCATTGGAAATTGTGGCGGTAGGGATCTCAATTTTTCTAAGTGACTACAAAACGTCAGTATTCAATGATGTTATACACAGACTTTTAAATGGAAGCAGACTATACCTATCGGTTCAAAATGCGTGGCAAATTTAATACTAACAAATATTACTCACACACATACAGAACTCAGGGCCGCACAAGAAGTGGGTATATTGTGTATTATCTTAGAGCGGGACTATTTGGGACACTCCAAATTATATTTTTCAAGTGATAAAATAAGGATAAAATAAAGATAATGTGTAGTTTTAAGTTTGTAAATATTAACGTATGTATGTACTTTTTGTTAATGTAAATAAGGATAAAATTAATTGATATACTAGTATTAGAGATTGTTACTTCATTATATTCCTTCTTTTTGTATATTGTTTTTGTCAAATGAAGGACGTCATTTAGTGTTCCCAATAGCTCCACGATACAATATTATGATTGTTCGTTTCGTTACATGAGGCCTGACGGCTGTGCGCTGCTGGTCTTGGGCCGCATGTACATTGTGATGATCTTGCTTGCGGTTCGATTTATGTACATGAAGTTTAATGACATAAAAGATATATTTTTAAGTCGAGAAAGTTCAAATCAGCCAAGTGAAAGTTTTGAATTTAGACTTTTTGGCGCGAACAAAAGAAGCCTGGTTGACATTTTAATCAAAATTCAGATTTGCTATTTTTTGTGCTTTTGGGAGTTTTAAGTGCAAAAATTATAGTACATATATTGTACGTCAAAGTTGTGTGCGAGTGAGAGGAATTGGAGGAAGTTCGTTTAACAGTCCTTTGTAACTCCAGTAAAGCCTACTTACCATTGCTTTACTGTAAGTGTTAGAGATTTGGTTATGAGAATATAGAACAAGTTTTATATCAGACGAGTGTTATCGTTAACTATTCTTCTAAGGAGATAAGCGTCAGTGAATGTTTTATAAAATTATTAAATAACTCTTCATCGCTATGCTTTGTCCTTTGATTATTATTTTCTCTAAACTACGCATAAAACTCAATAATTAAAAGCAATCGGGAGATAGTCGATGGGTGATCGATCACATTGAGAATAAAAACTAAAATAGCTTACACAATAAAACAAAGAATGTTTTCTGTCTTTTATTTATTAATCGGATTTTTTTCTTATTACATTATCTAAGAACTCATTATAGCATATGTGCATCAAACACATCATTTCACTGTTTTTCAATGTGTCCCAGAAGTAACTAGCACAGAATGTTAGATATGCTAAGGATTACCATTGCAAGTAATCGTAGGATTATTTGTCATTATTCGCCTCAAGATATCCAAATTTGTTTTCACTATTTTTACATGTGAACACAATTTATGCATAATAAAGTTCATCTTCGATTACCTGAAGCAAGAAAGTTGTATTATTTTATAAATAAATTAAAAATAATTTTGTAATTATGAAGTATGGCTTCCGGGACTAACTTTTTTCTAAACAACACTGGCCCAGGTTCAGCCCAGCATAGCGACTAGAGATTAATTTGGCAATAGCATATTCATTTTTAATAGGTATGTTAAATTTCATGCTCAAACAACAACAGGGTTTTACGGGTATCTCTTTTACATAATAAATGGGGTTCAAAATGTTTTGAGCACAAAACACTGCCAGAATTGGGCTGCCGGTTTGTTCTATGTAGCCTTTCTTATGTATTTCTTTTATGTAGTTCTTTAACCAAAAAATTTGAAGATTTTCATCCTTTAGAAAGCCGAAATTAACAAGGTATACATCAAAATCAAAAGATAGTTGCAAAAAATAGAGTTGCTTAACCTTAGGCACCTGTCCGTTAATATTTAATTTTATTACGAGACTCAGTTTTCTCTGAATTCGGCCCTCTTTGAGGTACAAGTACTAATAATGTCAAAATTGGTTAGGTACTTGGTACGAAAATATAAAAAACCTATAAAAAAAAACCTTATACAATATAGGGAAACTTTAATTTTTATAGTTTGTAACATATTTAAGTGTCGGAGCCACGAAATACAAAAATATCAGCTAACTGAATGCAGTAATCAAACAATTTGCAACATCAGATTTACTTGCCGATGGAACGTGATTTTCGGGGCTTTTCTGAAATATTTAATCATCGAACATGTGACGTACTACCCAAGTAAACAGACGCCATACTCCGCTTATTTTGACTTAAGCGGAAGATGGCGGCTGCCACGGTTTCGGAATTGTCTATGTGTGCCATTGTGTTGCAACAAATGAAAGAAAAGGATAAAGATATACAATTTTAAACTACAATGAAAGTGACAGTGTTATTACTTACACGGTATGTATGTGTGAGTGAATTATGTTTGATCTGCTTCCATTTATAAATCTGTGATGTTATATGTATTTAAAAAAGAGGTAGATAGGTTACGTTAGTACTAATGCTTGTAAAATATTGTCCCGGTTACGCACACACATAAGCCACAAACTTTGTTTATACACACTAATAAAATGATGAAGTGTAAATAAGATAGCATGACAATTACCATAAGCAAAGTGAGACAAATATACATTGCACTGCGTCGCTATACAATGTAAGATTTCAATTGCATTTCAAACTAACAAAGCACACGGCTCTCTAAAACCATTGTGATTGGTCAATTTCACTTTCTTACTGTATTTTAAGCGAATCCGTGACTACTTCATAGAATATTAGTAATTAATGCCACAGAACAGACATTTTCGAAAAATATGATTGATGCCTAATGGGTTTCGACTGTAAAAAGGATTTATGTTTGATTTTTAAAATTAATTTTTCTTGAGTCATGTACCTACATTTGGAAACAGAATTATTTAAGTACATACATTTATAAAACACGTTTGTTATAAATTTGAAAATGATAAAAATAAAACACTAGGTATTTTCATGTAAAATATTTTTTATTATGTGGGATTATTGGGATATTAGACTCACTGCTAAAACTTATGATTCGTTTTAAAAAATACGTATACTATATCTTATATACCAAATAAATAAACGTAATCAAATGTTTAATAGGCACTGCATGACATTGACGGTTCTGTAACATAACTTTTTATATTCTTTGACCAAATATAATATATTGCTCTCTGTCGCACTTGGTAACTGGGGTATTACCTATCGCATTTCAGTTTTTTATGATTTAATATTTTACTGATATTTTAGATTTTGGAAAAAATGGTAACACAAATGAAATAAGTAAGTACACTTACGCATGATACGTGATTCGTGAACCTTTGGAAGTCTTGCTAGTATAGTTTCTGCAGTATCTAATAACACAGGACGGCATGTTAATATTAATATTAGGAACGCACATACGTTTTGACACTGTCACGTTGCTACACGAATGAGCTCCAGGTTGGCTAATTAGCAAAGTTTTAGGGTGCCAGTTTTCGAGCGCAATAACTCATCTAGCTCTTTTGTAAATATAACATCATTGTCAGTATTTATAATTTTCTCTATATTTATATAAGTGATATTTGGTAATCTGATTCTTCATTTCATTGACTTTATTTTGACAGTTGTGATACACAATTGGTTAACTTTTGTAACACAAAAAAAACATCAAAGAAACCTCTTTTAAAACAGATTTACATTTTTAGGAGTAACGGGAGCGATTTATGTTTCTAAATTTTCTGTGAGTTTTAATCTAAACATATTCTTCAAAATGAGAGTCGGATTTTTAAAATTAATTATAGTTTTTAAAATAAACGAAAATAGCTACTTATCGTATTTTTCGTAAGCTAGCGCGCGCACTTTTGCATAGACCAGAAGGTCTATTTTGGATTAAATTATCGTTTATCAATGCGGCGCCTTAATTACTTAGGCAGTATATTGTAAAAATAAAAATAATAAATTGAACAGTTTTCGATCGCGATGATCGTCTTCTTCTTTTAGTAACTCCCTGCATCCCCTACATTGTCAAATAATAGGTCTTTACCTATGAAGTTGCCATTCTACAATACTTTATTAAATCACTACGCGGAGCAATACGCGGACGAAGTCGCGGGCAACAGCTATTTTTAAATATGTTTTAAACATTACATATTGTAATTTTACTAATTATTTATTATATAAGAAAAATATAACGATTTTTTTACTTAGCATGGGGAAAATTGGGTAATTAGATCATGGTTTGTAATAAGAAAAGATTTTACAAGACATATATATTACTTTTTATACACTAGGTTTTATCTAAGATACTATATAGGTAGTTATGTGTGTTTAAGTAGGTTAGAAAATATGTACGTGAGAATATTCAAATTATTTTTTTTCTATAGAGGGGGCAAGCGAGCAAGCGAATCACCTGATGGAAAGTAATCACCGCCGCCCATGGACACCCGCAACGTCCCAGGGTTGCCGGCCTTTACGGATAGGAGGGGAAGGGGGAGATGGACCATCGGCACACTCACTCACCGAACGAAAAACAGCAATAGATGCTCTTATTTCACGCCGATATCGATATTCTGTGAGAGGGTGGTATTTCACCGGGCGAACCAGCCCAATTCGTGTTGCAATACATCATGGCTGTAATATTACCACAAAGGAACATTTTTAGGGCTTAGTATGGCTTCCTCCTGAATTCGCCCGTGCCTCTCATTTTCACAAAAATAATATCCGCATTCTGTATGTACTCGTATTATTTATAAATGCCTGCACAATAATTGTAGCAACGATATTGTGACGTTCAATATTGCACATTGCTATTTTTTAAAATCAAACGAAATATATAGTGTAACGAGCGGCCAATTGTTTCCGCTGTAGCTTTAGCACTGATTAACACGAAATTTAACTTACGTAGTCAAGTCAAGTCAAATCAATTTATTCAAGTAAACCCAATTACAAGGTACTTTTGAACGTGAAATCTACTTTAGTTCGGTTCAAAGAGAGGAGAAAAAAAAACCTGGTCAAAGAAGAACCAACAAGAAACTCAGCCAGGTACAATTTTTTCAACATCATTTTACAAAAGGTTTATTAAAATACAATATTCAGAGAGCCAGTAAATGCATGTGCAGTGAATATCATTTCCAGACTATTGTTTTATCTTCAACGAAATCGTTTATTTTACAGTATGATTATCTAATCAATGTACGTTTTGTAACTAATCTAAATATATTTTCTGTTAATTGAGTGACTTCTTGAGGAACTTTATTATAAAAACGAATGCAGTTACCCAAAAATAAAACATCAATGTCTTTAAAACGATCTCTTACTGATTCTCATGCATTCATACTGTAGATGGCACGTATCGCTCTTTTTTGTAAAATAAAAATGGAGTTATTATGCACCGCTGATCCCCACAGCAAAAGTCCAGACGACATTAGACTATGAAAATATGCGAAGTACACCAACCTAGCCGTATCCGCATCTGTGAATTGTCTAATGTGTCTAATGGCATATATCGCGGAGCCGAGCTTACTAGCCAGTGCCCCGATATGGTCCGCCCACTGCAATTTACTATCTACTGTTAAACTAATAAAACTGGGAGACCCAACTAATTCTAATTGTTTCCCACCCAGTTCTATTTTATCATTTGTTCTGTGTACATTAGAAAGGGAAAATTTAATACATTTGGTTTTTTGTGAATTCAGTAGTAAATTATTAACAGCAAACCTCCTCAAGACGTCTGCCCAGTTCCCGTTCAGCCAGGTAATATCTAAGTTCTTTCTGTCCAGTTTAAATAGCAATGAAGTGTCATCAGCAAATAATACTATTTCGCATAAGTCCCTGAGCATAAATGGGAGATCATTAATGTAGACTAGAAACAGAAAAGGTCCCAAAATTGGTCCTTAGGGAACGCCCATTTTTAACTTCCAACCAACAGATAAAACCGTATTCACACTCATTTTTCGCTCCCGGCCAGACAAATACGAGACCATAAGATAGAGAGCGTTACCACGAATTCCATAATATTTAAGCTTGCAAATTAGTTTCGAGACAAACACAATCAAAAGCTTTGGAAAGATCACAAAAAACACCAATGGCATCTTGAGATCCCTTCCAAGCCTGAAGTACAGTCTTGATTAAGCTTGCTCCCGCATGAGTTGTTGACCGCCTTCTCGTGAAACCGTACTGTTGACCGTCAAACATCCCGTGAATGTTAAAATGTGCCGGCATTTGATTGAGTATTATTTTTTCGAATATTTTACTCAATGCTGGCAATATTGACACCGGGCGATAATTTGTTAGATTCAACATACAATCTGACTTAAATAATGGAATAATTTTACTGTTTCATTAAATTGGGAAACACCCCTTGATCGACACATTTATTAAATATCTCTACCAAAATTGGCGACAATATAGGTGCTAATGTTGATTATTATAATGGGTATTAGTGATTAAGTGTGAAATAAATAACTAAATATTGACACGTATGTTTGTTTTGTTCTCAACAATTTCCGCAATACTGATAACCAAAATAGACAATGATAAGTTGATAAAAAATTAGAAGGAAAAAACCTGAAAACGATCTCGTTATTCAGAATAGGTAATAGTCTATGATTCATTCATTTCATGTCCTGTATGTTCACACACGTGGAGACGTGTCTAGACGCAGTTCGATATCTGTGTGCGTACTTTGTTCGCTGTAGCGGCATTCAGTGGTGTCGCGGTGTCTCAGTCGGGTGAAACCGTTCTTGCAAATCGGTATTATTTTATTATTATTAGAATTTATACGGCAGGCGACATGGCCGCCGGTTTCGTGGGTTCGACCAAAAGTTTTCCCTTTTCTTTTGATATGGATATAGAAGAGGAAGAGCCCGGCAGAACGACACCCCATCTTAACAAAAGAACAGGTTTGTGTACTAGTCATTATTTAGTTTACTGCGTTGTTTACCACTACTTTTGATTGTTAAAATGTTTACTGGACGTTTAAAGCATATGTAATCATCACAGTTTTCATTTTATCATTTTGCAATTGAGTATCTTTTATTAAATTCCTTTTTTTTAACATAAATACTAATTTCAAGTTACAATGCAATCTCTATTTATAACGAAATAAGATTATTAACAAGCTTTTTAAAAGATTAAGGTTCTAAATAATATTGATTTGTTTACCGTATTGCGGCATTCATGTTATAATAATGGTGTTGTTTCCGCCGTATCGTTCCAACCTTGTTCCAACGCTACTTGACACCACTGTTTGTTGACGATACTCGACCAATTCTGATTGTAATTCGCCGTTAAGTTCTCTAATTTAACCGAGGTTCATTTTTTTTGTCCGGTTAACCGGATCGATATTACGGTGTAACTATCAGCTGTTTAGAAGACTGGCTGTCTGCAAGTATCTTAATAATATGCAACATAATATGATTCAATGTATAATTACGTTTTTATTAATTACCTACGTATTATCCATGTAATAAAGTAAGGCAGCCGTTACATTCTAGGTTGGTTATCATTGTCAGTAAAATCGCGGTCCTTCTTAGTCCAATCTCAAGTTCCCAACGCTTGTGTGTACATATTTTACAACGAATCATCATGCAATTTATTGCATCGAAATATAAACTCTTTTATGGAATATTGTCATTCATTTTACATGACGTTAGCAATGTTAGAATTTGTGTATTCTAATAAGTATTGCTAGTCATTCGGATATGTCTAAATTAGAAACAAATAACGAAAAATATATTTAAAGTAAAGTACTTATTACCTGTATACTAAATATAGGTACTTACATACCTTTATTAAAACTCGAAGTCAAACTATTTTTTCAATGTATCATTATACGATTAATGTTTAACGCAATAATTACTATTTTGTAGATTGTTTAAATTTTGATTTTTTAGAGTAGGTACCTAGTTAACAGAATTACGAAATACGAAATTTAGTAAAATGTGGCAGATAGGTGTTTGCCTCGTCTCACCCCTGTCATAAAATGTCTGGAAGTCTGAAATGTGTGGATACGTTACATACATATAATAGGTACATGTACAAGGTTATTTCCAAAGGGTGGGTAAAAACGGGACGGTATAAAAGTACCCATGACAACGGCAAACTTGCGTTCTACGACTTCGCGCAAAGTTAATACTTCAGCTCAGTTGAAACAAAATAAAGGCGAGTCAACCCTAATATCAGCGTTTCCCCGTCGCTAGCAAACATTTGGACTATAGAGCATAATGATAGGGTTGTAGTTTTTTTTCCATTGAATGAATGTTTTCTTTTTGTATGGAAAACAAAACGTATCCCGTAATTATTACATATGCAATATAACAGTGAACAGTGACACGTTGGAACCCTGGCGGATTTATACCTCCTTTCACAATAACCTTGTATACATCTCTCCTCTATCTCTTCTCTAATCTCTAAATAGAGTAAAGCAAAGTCGCTGTTTTCGTCTGTCTGTTTCTCCGCTAACTTCTGAACCACGCAACGGATTTTAACGCGGTTTTCACTATCATTTAGAATTCTTTTCCGAAAGGTTTATGTGTATAATACATGCATATTATAGTAGAGAAAAGGCGAGAATTACAATGATTTGTAATGAAATGATGTAGTCAAAACATATTTTTGTGGGCTTACATTGCTAATGCTGGGCTAAACCTATGAAATAGATCAAAACAATGTACTACGGAATTGTATATCTTAAAAAGGTCCACAGAAAAGTCCGCGATGGTATATGTCTATCTTCTAAGGAAAACCTACAGCAACCATTTTTATCTTTTACATATTACTAATAAATAATGGGTTATTTACGAAGCTATTTTAAACATTAACTATTAATCTTTATCTAATTAAATATGTTAGATATGTTGTGCATTTATAATTCATTGAAAAATACTAACAGTGTAGGTTTTGATGAAATAATTACAAAAGTACTGAAAGATATTGCGATTTCTATTGCCCCTATTATTACTTATATTATTAACTTATGTACCGAGCATGGTACTTTTCCGGATAAACTTAAAATTACCATCATTAAACCATTATTTAAGAGAGATGACAAAAAGACATGAACTTTTATAGACCCGTAGCACTTATACCAGTATTGGCTAAAATATTTGAAAAAGTTATATACAATCAATTGTACTTATTTTTAGAACATAATAATATTTTGATTGACGAACAATATGGATTCAGGAAAAACAAATCTATTAATATGGCTGTATATAACTTCTTAAATAAAGTAGAAATGAATATGAATAGTCAATGGGATACATACGATTGTATTATTTATGGATATGGAGCTTTTGACTATGTTGATCATCAAATATTGACACAGAAATTGTATGCTTACGGTGTAAGAGGAAAAGTTCTAGATTTAACAGGAAACAAATTACACAGACAAATAGAATTTGCATGAAAACGAAACAAATGAAAACTTTCAGTTCCAATAGTAAGACAATTAAATATGGAGTACCACAAGGAAGCGTGTTGGGGCCACTATTATTTTTAATTTAGATTAATGACTTTCCAACAGTAACTAAACATTTTATGACATTGTTTGCTGATCACTGTACTATGTTATTTCATGGTAATGATTTTAATTTAATTATAAATGACATAAATGCCACTGTTATTCATATAATTGATTGGTTGACATCTAATAATTCGAAAGCAAACATTTGACATTAAATATTTGGGTAGGGAGATTAGTGACATAAGCAATATTAAATTTTTTGGATTGACTATAGACAGTAAAATGACATGGATACCTCATATTGACACATTAAGTAAAAAAATATCACAATTTTCTTTTGCACAAACTTAGCAAAATACATAGTTAGTGGAACCACCACGCTCACTGCATACCATGGCTGTGTTGCGTCCATACTCAGATATGGAATACTATTCTGGAGTTCTTCTTCACAACTACTAAAGGTATTTAAGGCGCAGAAACGCTGCGTTAGAGCAATTTGTAACTTAAAACGGACTGATTCATGTAAACCTTATTTTAAAAGTTTAAAAATATTAACTCTGCCTTCCTTGTATATATATGAATCACTTGTATTTGTAAAATCAAATATCGACATGTTTCCAAGACATATTGAGGGTAGACGTGAAGGAGACTTGGGTCTGTATTTATAAAGAAGTAATTTCTTAACTAAGTCATTACTTAAGGCTAGAATTCTTCAGTATAAAATTTTATTCCATAGTTGAGTAATGCATGTTACTTATCTAAGCAAGTGTTTAAGTAAAAGTCGACGTTTGACTATTGTTTCTCTCTGGCAATACTTCTTGCCGCGTTTAGTTTCATGAGAAAGAAAACACAAGGTCTAGATTATTTTTACAAAAGCTTGCACGAATACCTTTAATTTTACATACATTTTATTTTAGTGCGTGGAATCTATAAAATTATCGTTCTAAAGAGCAATTTAAAATGTAAAAGATACTCTTTTATCGTTTATTTCTCTCTGAAGAAATGAAGAATGTTTTGCAGATATAAAACGTTTGAGGTAATATAACTCTATTAAATTTGAATGTTTACTTTTTACACTTGAATTGTTCATTAACATATGATTTTTAATTTACAATGATCATTTGTGTCAACGAAATAAGTATTTTTATCGTTGAATTTTCTTTTCTCCGTTTAAATATAATAAATTAATATAATAAAATTAGTAAATATATCTGTTTTAATTTGGCATCGATTGTATCTCTCTTCGGCAGAAGTATTAATATTAGTTATAGGTGTTAGAATATGTCTGGTACATGGGTATCCGGCATCTGCTACTAAAATACCATTTAATTCATTAGAATGCAGTTTGATATTTAGCCTGGAATCACGATAAATCCGGCTATCATGTGTACTTCCTGCCCAACGTACTACAATATCAAATATTTCCAGATTAGGTCCACCAACCACCTGGACATTTAAAGAAAAGTAACCTTTATGGTTACGATATTGTTCAGTATGTTCAATACCTCTAGGCCTTAAGATTTTGATGTGTGTGCAGTCTAAAGCCCCAATGATATACTTAAGTCCATTATAACGACTGATTTGTCCAAGGTTTTCAAAATCCATCTTTACTTTTCTCAATGAGTTTTCAGATTGAGGAAATTTTATAAACTCAGACATTCGGAAAGCTAGAAAATAACTCACTTTTTTTACAATTTTGCAAACCGTTGATTGGGCTATACTCATGAGATCAGCACAAACCAGTTGAAAGCTCCCTGTAGCGTAAAATCTTAAAGCCGTTAATAGTTGGCATTCTGGATTTATTGGTAATCCTCTTTGGGTCTCTGGACGTAAATCATCAACAATTAATGGTAAAATAATATTAATGACCACACGTTTTGTAAATCGAAACCTCTTTTTGAAAGTGCTTTCAGAATATTCCTGTAGAGGATTAACATTGCGAAAATACACTTTTGTTAGTCTCGGTTCATTAATATTGATAATATTATTAATTTCCTCTAGAGGATCAGTAGTAATATTATCTAGACCTTCAAATAAATTTTCGATATCTTCCATTTTGAAATATATGTTTCAAAATAAAATAACAATTTGGGAGGGTAGACATCTGTTAATGTTGTTACTTAAGTAAAGAAATTGGTTACTATTGCTTAGCAAAGTAATTTGCATTTTGACAGTTCTTGCTTGGTCAAAATTCTTCACTATAGAATAGAAAATGTTACATAAGTAATTATTTTTACTCGAGTAATTACTTTTACTTGTTTATAGATACGAGCATTGTACTTGGCGATTTCGAAGAAAAAATTGAAGCATGATAGTATATTTTGTCAGGCTCAAAAAACGTACAATAAAATACCAAAGGTAATAAGAAACAATAATAATATATTATATTCTTTTAAAAATAATGTGACAAAGATATTAATAGATAAGGCATATTATACACTTAATGAGTTTCTAAACGACGGTAATTTATAAAAAATGACAATGAATTTGATGATTTGATGTAACACTTTTCCTTTCTTTATAATATATAATTTTAAATATAATGATGACCTATGTATGCCCTTAGGGGTGGAACACAGTGAACGAAAACATGTATTATAATTTATAACACCCTTAATACCTGTGATTCACATGTTAAATAAATAAATATATAAATAAAAAAGATTAAATTGCTGTCTGTGATGTAAGTTTGTACTGGCAAAAAAAGTGTGATATAATTAAAAATTCGCATTTTTAGATTTTTCTCTTTTATTGCTCTGTGAAACCTTACTTCATCAATTGTGAAACAATACTTCCCGTTGACCTATAGTGATGCCAAATTTCATCACTATATGTCAACGGGAAGTATTCTATAGGTTTTTCTTGCGTTGACTTAGAAGCTTGAATACTTACACCTTCAAGAGACCACAGACCTCAATGTTTGATACAAATTTCAACTTGATATCTTTAACTTATCTGTGCTTGAGTTAATGAGACTGACTGGACAGACGGACACACGGATTCACGGCGGACAATGAAGCCATCTTAAATGGGTTTCATTTTTTCCTACGCAGGTACGGAATCCTAAAAAAAGATTTCGATTTGAAAATCGAACCGAAAATCGCATTCCGATTGAAAACCTCCTTTTTTTAAGTCTCTTATGAAAATAATAAATATATTTCTCGGTATTCGACACTTGATCTTTTTTTTAATTTCCAATTTTTATATTTAGGTTTTTGTGGGTTTTAGTAGTGGGATACTAAACTATCTCTTGGCTATTAGTACGTTACTAGGTATCTAAAAGTATTAATTTTCATGACTATTTCTCAGTTAAAATTAGAGTAATGTTCTGGGTAATAGCTATGTAAATTAAATTCGTGTTTCAGGGAAACAGATAAGTACCATCGTCGCTGTACAGTTTATTTTTAAATCTAAAAAACACTTCCAGGAAAAACAAACTTACTGTGATATTTCACTCAAAAGATTATACGATTTATTACGATCACAGATTATTACAGACACTAGATATTTATACAAATGTTACATCACCTATACAATGTTAGAATACAATGTGGTATTGTTGTGGTAGTAATTATCTAAGTAGTAGAGAATAAAAAAGTAATGGAAAACCATGAACTTTTTGTCAGGAAAGGGAAAAATTAAGAGTTTTTGTACAATTTTATTAATTTTAAAGTATCTACCTACAATAAAATACTAACAGTAAGCTATAATATTATGCTAGGAAGTAAGAAGGAACTGACATCTCGCTTGCACCAGCCCTTTAATAGTTGGTGCAAGCAAGATGTTAAATCTTTAAATCGAGTTTAAGTAGTTGGTGCAAGCTACCCTAAGAGTGGCATGCTTGCACCAACGATTTAATAGTCGAGATGTCAAATCTTTAAATCGAATTTAAATAGTTGGGGTGCAAGCCATTCTTGTCTTTCTCATTCTTATTTATCTTTATTTAATTGTTTTTACTTGAATGAAAACACTGATCTATATCATATTAATGTTTGCTTTAGCATTATTTTTATCCCTTATGTTATTTTTTTTTGTTGTTGGTTACTGAAACTAGGACTAAATCTTCAATTTTGAGCGGCACGCTTATTATAGCATGCGACAGCCAATATCGCGCGATATCTGCTGTCAAAATGAGTATTTGTGTAATGTAATTTTTATAGTGGCGCTAAATCTAACGCGAAAAGTGCATTATACGGTCATAGAATAATAGATTCGCAATCGTCATACATGATACTAATTTTTTATTACAATTAATCACCGGTGGCTCAGTGATCGCGTGGCTGTCGCTGTCTGCAAATTTTTAGGTAATAACCCCGCCGGTATTTGCTAAAATCGAAAGCGAAATTCGGTGGGACTCTCGTCCCACCGTTCACCGCTCGTTGTCCACCCTGGATAGGAAATGGCGTGGAGGTATGTAGGTATAGCTACCTAAATATACTTACATTGTACAGCTGGACGTATTTACGTTTCTGCGTTACCATCTCATGACTAAACCTAATCCTTTTATTTGCTACTGAAATTAGGTTTTACCATATAGTACACACAAAGATATTATGCGACAAAGAGCTTACTTACCTACATCATTTAAAGTTTAAAATTGTAGACAGAGAAACATCATACAGAATACTAGTCCCTCTACGTGCAAAACCCATTCTGCTACACAGAATGTTTTTTTAACTGGAACCATTTTTTCATTTTTTGTAAAAACAATTTGGGCATTATACGTTTTTTGATCAAGCGTGAAATGTTCATAAAAATGAATAAAGTTGGCCAATTTTTTTAATGCGGATCGACTATTTCATGTAAGACGCATGAGTGGTATGTTTATATGATGGTACAGTGGTAAACTGCCTTTTGTAAGCTGACGATGCTGTGCTTATAGCTCCATGAGAAGCGGAGTTGCAGACACTATAGTTACGTGCATGAAAGAAGACTGAAGTGAAAGGATTTGAATATGAATGTGAACAACACTAAGGTTCTGATGTATGACAGGGAAGCGGTACAGACGAAATGTGAGATTTGGGTAGATGGGAAATGTCTAGAACAAGTAAACGAAGTTGTATATCTGAGGAGTGCGTTTTCGAGGGATGGAAGATGTGAGTTTCATGTGGAGAGACGGATAGCAGCTGACAATAAAGTGAACAGTGCTCTGTCCTCATTAGTAAGCAGTGTGAATATATCTAACTCAGCCAAAATGGCCATACACAATGCGGTGTTGGTGCCACCTTTATTGTACGGTAGTGAGGCCTGGATGTGCCCGAAATCGAGTGAAAGTAAGATAAATGCAGTAGAAATGCGATCTCTTAGAAATATGTGCGGTGTCACCATTGCGGATGAAATAAGCAATGAAGATATACGCAGTATGGCAGGGTTGCACGACAGTGTTATTGTAAAAGTAAAAGAGTAAAGGAATGCTTACATAGATGGTTCGGGAACATAGAAAGAATGAGTGTTGAAAGACTGACGAAGAATATCTACAGAGCGAATGTGAGTGGTAAAAGAAGCCAAGGAAGACCAAGGCTGACAAGAATGTGTGATGAGAATGATGAGATTTTAGAAAGAGAAAACAGTATGTAAGGTTCGCAATGCTTGGCGCTCCATCTCCTCTGACTACCCCGTTAGGGATACAGCGTAAAGATGTGTATGTATGTAAGAGAGATGGGGTGGGGACAGTACGATTAATAACTGAAAGGGCTGAAAACATTACTCATAAACAATGTAAATGAACTCATGAGCAAAAGTAGATTTTTATGTACTTTTTATGTCTGCATCACAAATCATACAAATAATAAAAGATATCGATTATATTAATAGCTGTTTGAGAAACATGATATAAAAGATATGAGTTCGTGTAACGTGAATATGCAGCCTACATTTTAACGTAGGTATACATTATCTTATCGTATGATAAGATAACAGTTTCTTCTTATGAGTAGATCTTAAGTGTAACATTATATGTCGCTATAATATCTTCTATTACAAAAGATAAAAATGTTAAAGAATTATTTTATCATGAACTATTACACTGTATGTATTAGGTATGTACTTAATTCTTTGATGTGGCAGCGTGATATCTGCTTATATGTTTTTCAGTATTGATAACATAATTCTGAGTAAGACTCATAGTGAAATCTGTACTAAATAAATAATTAATCTAAGCTTTTTATCGTATCTTTCATTCTTTCCATTGTAATTACGTATAATATTTAAATTAGTTATCTGTTCTGCGATTTTAACATGGATTGTTAATGAGGGGCTCAAAGGCGGACATATGTTTTATACCTTATCTAATACTAACGGGTCAATCAACTATTTTCTGTATGATTGTTGTCTCTGAATTCCTGACAAAAATTACTTGGAAAATATGGCTATGTATTACATCTTACATAAATATTGTATTTATATATATATAATATATTAAACTATATAATATATTAAACTAAATTATTATATTACCTATATAGAGTGGAGTGCAACGCCTGAGGAAGAATGGTTTGGATCCCCGTTGCATATCGTACTTGTGCAGCGTATATCGCATGCAATCCAAAAAGGAGATTCCGTAAGCGTTATGGACACGTTTGGATCACATGGCCTAGACAAGTAGCTCAATTGTCGTAAACGCAATAGAATGACAAATATTACGTAGTCTGGCGTAACGAATTTGAAATTGGTAGTGAAACGTTATTAACTTTCTATTCAATCACATGAAAAGTAAAGACGTGTGAAAACCGCCGTATAAAAGATAGCCAAATAAGAAATGGCAATTTTGATGAGCAATGATGCCAGCTTGTGCTTTTGACTAGCAATAATTGTACAAAGCGTTTGCCACTTGGCTAGCCGCTCGGGTACAATTCGGGGCGGTCTTTTTGACTAAAGTCGCAATCATCTATTATTATTAGAGATATTATTACTATTATTACATACTTATATAACGTGACCATACGTCCCGCTTTCAGCGGGACCGTCCCGTTTTCAGGCTGCCTGTCCCGTTGTCCCCAGCTAAAGCAAAGTTGTCCCGCTTTTGCAAACAGATTAAACGATAATAATACGTACCGTACGGGTACTCCTACCTACCTATATTCAAATCATGTGATAAGCTCTATTCCTACTTGAAAACTAGACTCGACATTTTGAAACACATTTGCTCCGCCGACAAATACGAGTATAACACAAAAGCGTCTGCAACTGAATATAATATTGATTATTTCAAATTGCATAATTATTAATACATTATTCTGATTTTTTTTTTTAAATAAATAGTAAAGTAAACTTTTTTTTTCTAAATTTCGCAAGCGTCCCGCTCTGAAAAAAAAAAAAGGTCACTTTATACTTATATAATATTTCGATGTGTTTTCTACTTTACTGGCCCACCCCAGAATGGTTTGATGCCCATCCCAGGATGTTGGGTTAATGATAACAATATTCTAGGCTGGACACTCTAATCGAATCAATTTGCTTTAATCAAATTTACATAAAAACAATTACAATCAAATAAATAATCTACAACAGATAAATCTACATATTATATCCTATATTTACTGGACTAGATAGATAGACTGGCCCGTTGGCGCAATGGCATATGCATCTGCTTTCCAAGCTAGAGTCTCGGGTTCGATCCCCGGTCAGGGCGGCTAGACAAGTGGCAAGCGTTTCGTAAAATAGAAACGCTAGTTGCAGTTATTGCTCGTCAAAAGTTCCATTTGGCTTCGTTTTATACGACGGTTTCCACACGAATTTAATTTTCGTTTGATTTAATAGAAAGCTAATAACGTTTGACTATCAATTAAAAGTTCATTACGCTAGATCACGTGGTATTCGTCATTCTATTCTACTATCGTTTACGACAATTGAGTCACTTGTCTAGGCCCCCTGGTCAATTTAGGAAACGAACTTTTCTAAATTGGCTTGGAGTCTGGGTGTTACTGGGAACTCCCCCAGAGTTAGTTGTGTGGTACCATAGTACAAGCTTACTGCTTAGTTTGAAGTCACACAATCTGTTTAATTGTCTGGAGTATTATTATTATTATTTACATTTTTCATTTTTTTAAACAGTTTTTATAATTATTTTGATACTGCAAAAAAAAAACTAAAAAAAAATCTACTGATCCGATCGCTACCAAACTTACAGGATTACCCGCTAGGCCAATCTGAAGAATCCCTGAAAATTTCATCGAAATCGGTTCAGCCGTTTCGGAGAGCATAAGGAACATACATACATTGCCTTTTATATATATAGATACACGAAACTATGAAATTTGGACATATAATACTAATATTATGCAATATAGTACAGCATCGAAATAATTGAGATTATTTGTCCAGTGTTTGTTTTTAGTTTGTAGTGTTATCTAAATGTTCCTAGGTCAAATACATCAAATCAAATCAAGATCAAATAATAAATCAGTTCACTCTAATGTGTGTGATACAATTCATCCGAAATGTAAGACTGAATAAAATATTCATATCTTCACGCTGTATCCGCAACGGGGTAGTCAGAGAGGACGGAGCGCCAAGGGTCGCGGTCCTTGCATACTTCTTTCGCTTCTTCAAATCTCGTCATTCTCCTCACATATTTTCGCCTAGGTATGCGAGTGCTTTTGACATTTCCGTCTACTAACACTCTGGCTATTTGATTTTCATAAGTCTTTTTTGGCTTCTTTTACCACTCACTTTGACTCTGTAGATTTTCTTCGTCAGTCTTTCATCATCATCACTCATTCTTTCTATGTGCCCGAACCATCTCAGCATTCCTTTCTTCGTTTTTACAATAACACTGTCGTGCAACCCTATCATACTGCGTATCTCTTCACTGCTTATGTCATCCGCAAGCATGACACCGCACATATTACTAAGAGATCTCGTTTCTACTGCATTTATCGTACTTTCACTATATTTCGGGCATATCCCGGCCTCACTACCGTACAATAAAGTTGGAACCAACACCGCACTGTGTATGGCCATTTTGGCTGAGTTAAATATATTCACACTGTCTACTAAAGCTGACAGAGCATCTTTCTTTCACTTTATTGCCAGCTGCTACCCGTCTTTCCACATCCAACTTACATCTTCCATCCCTCGAAAACGCACTCCCCAGATATACAATTTCGTTCAGTTGTTCTAGACATTTTCCATTTATCCATATTTCACACTTCGTCTGTATATCTTCCCTTTCAACTACCAGAACTTTAGTTTTGTTCACATTCATATTCAATCCTTTCACTTCACAGTCTTCTTTCACGTAACTAGCGTCTGCAACTTCGCTTCTCATGGTACTATAAGCACAGCATCGTTAGCGTACAAGAGGCAGTTTACTACTGTACCATCACATATCATACCACTCATATTACCTTTCAACGTCGGGAGGAAACTGTCCAAATACAGCACGAATAGCCAGGCAGACATCAAGCAGCCCTGTCTGACGCCTCAACAGACTTCGAACCAAGGCGACAAGTCACCATCTAAGGATAGACGGTGACTTGTCGCTCAGATGGTCATTATCATTGGTCATAGTATTTTTGACCTATAGCCAGTAACTTCCCTACGATAATACGAAGCGAGAAAATCTGATCCATACAACCCCTACCGTTCCTACAACCACCTTGGGCCTCCCACAAATACCTTTCAGAAACACACATTGTGTATTTTTGAAAGATATTTGTGTTTAATAGATTGGTGAAGATGAATAATATCTATGAACCGGTTTAGGTGCTTTTAATCTAGGGGATACAGCGTTTGTGACGACTTAATTAGCGTTGGTGAAATTGGACACTAGTATACTACTAGTTCAAGATTAAAACGTAATTAAGTCAATGAAAGTAACAACAATATCGAACATGATCAAACGAGGATATTGTATTATAAATTGATATTGTAAATCTTCAACATATGAAATAGTTATTACTACACATTTACTTAGGTAGACCGTGCCCTATAAACCATTTAAACAGTAATTTCAATGTGCTGTTTAGTGACCTTACGCTTGAAAATTGCTAAAAATAATTTATTAACGGCAATTTCGTTTCAAACAAGGAATAGTGACATGGCGGATAGATTGTCCGTGTCATGTCTCGTGACGTTAGTATAATGACTGTAAAATTGTGTTAAACTACAATGCACGATGTCGTTGCGCCCGTGCCAACCCGCGCGTCGCTCAGTCCACCTCTAAACATTCGTACAATAACATTCTCTCAACGAATATCTAAAATATAAAACAATCTTTATATGTATTTTGTGTAAAAAGTGAATTGACATTAGTGATTTTGGCGCGAATTCAGTAGATCGAAGCGAGTTTCCCGCGCTCACGTTCTGGAACTTTGGAAAATTCTGACAGATCAAAAATTTATATCACGCCAGGTGCTCGGTCGTGTTCCTTTATTATAAAACGATAAATTACATTTGTAATACTGAAGTTCGCAATTGCATCAAGCCGTGTTTAATTAATTTCTATTTACATTCAATGTGTGTTTAATCTGAGACTTATCGGTCTAATGAAATAACCAAGTAGAGTTACGTTTTAAAACTATTTGTACAGCAAGGCCACACTGTAATAGCTGAAGGCAAGTAATGCGAATCATATTGTTAGATCGATTGAGTTTCACGTAAAACTATTATGTAGGAGGCTATTGTGTAGCTACAATGTAGTAATTTATTTTAGATAACTGTTTTTCTTACAAAAGGTAAAAATGTAAAACGCATGCAGCCTAGATTAGAAACAAAACATAACTTTTAACTGAAAGTGGATAGGTATTTAGGTCTTTATATATGATTTTTAATCGTCACTATATTATCATCTTTATGTATATAAATACTAGACCAGTGTTTTAGTTGCAGTAAATAAGAAAAATGTTTTTAATGAGTATAGTTCTTTGATATTTTTATAAGAAAATCGAAGTTAGCGATAAAAGCCATTTCAACAAAAAGACGAAAAAATATTTGAATTGTTGAATGATTCTAATGATTTCCAAGTTTTCTATTATAGTAAATAGGTACCTACTAAATTTTAATTTATATTAGAAACAAAGAAAGATTTAACACCACCTTATCGTGAGCATAGACCATAAGGATTTTCCGGAAAGATTTGTAGGTAATGAATTTTATTTTTGTTCGGTCTTTGACTTGTTTTTGAGAACAAAGTGGTGGGCGGTTGGCACCGTTCCCGCCAAACATAGCGTCATACGATGATACAACTTACGGCCTTACGAGTGGCAGCCGGCGCCATGTCGGTTCAGGAACGCAACAGCTATGATGAAATAGCAATAAAATTGTTTAATGGGGCATTACAATAAATAATATGAGAATAATTTTGTAAAAACATGGTTCATGTTACTTGCAATAAATGTATATGCTTATATTTGATAGGTATTTGAAAAATAATACAATTGAAATTAATTGGTATCAACATTTTCGTTTTTTAAAATAAAGGAAACAAAACAAAACGTAATTAAAACAAATGTACCTATTATCTACTGCTAGGCATATTTTTATAATTATCTGATGTTGAAAAAGGATTCAGGAAACAAAAGAATGTGTAAATGTATATTACAATATTATCCACTGTTATATTAAATGGGCAATATTTGTATACGAGTATACTTATATGTATTTGATATGGCTTCCTCGAAAACGGCTTTAGCGATTTTGATGAAGTTTACAATATAGAGGTTGAGAAGGGCGAAAAATCGATGTAGCTAGGTCTCAATTCTGTGAAAAATCATTTTCTTCGTCTTTTACACACTTAAAACTTCTAAACTCTTCTGATTTTACAACAGAGTTTATCTTCTCAGTAGTACAGTGGCTAGAACGTAGATCTGCCAAGCTGAAATGCGCGGTTTCGATTCCTGCAATATGGTCAGACTTTTTTGTTATTTTTTTTGTAAGACACCGAGTAAACCTCGGTTGCCCAGGTACTATTAAATTAAACGTGCACTCGGAACGAATGTCTCTTATTAAATAAATAAATAAAGAAATAAGTAAGGTAAAAGAGACTAACTAATGAAATAAAACTATAATTTGTTACCTAACTTAGAAATAACACTGCTTTTATATGGAATAATTGGCAACTAATAGAGACAATATTCCTCTGTAATACTTCATGAACTTAACACAAATTAGCGTTACATAAATAATTAGTTTCTGCATTCACAATAAAGCGGTGGTATATGCGCAACGTAGGTATCTATACAGTGATTGAAATATTGTAAATAAACCTACAGCTGATTCTCCTGGCTAACAATATCGTTAAAGTTCTAATTATTGTATCGATATGAGTTTTGATGTGCACATGTTTTTGGAGAAGTAACATGTTCTTACCAGTCAAAGATCATTCCCGAATTGTTTGAAAATGTCCGAAGTTTTGCACCGAGCGAGGAGTGAACGAACGTTACGAGGCAGCGAGCAAACTAAAACATATGGTTGGTTCAACATTAGTCAGTTTCCATTCTGGTATAGTGGTGATTACTTAGACTGACTGCTATAATTCGACTTTGAATAAGTACAAGTTGGGTAGCAGTGTGTCTGTGTGTAGTGATTGGAACATTGCGACCACAGAGTCGTTAATTTTTGTTCATTTACGGCAGGAAATTCAAATTTTAAAAATAACTTCATTTTTTGTAGCCTTCAAATCAAAAAATCCTTATAATAAATTTCATATAAATCTTTTTGCTAAAACGAGGGATTTTTTTATCTGATTTTGAAAGAAGATTCATCTTCAATATTGTAACGATATAACACGAAGAACATTGTTATATTATTATAACAAGAAGGAGATTACCTATGCGGAAACGGAGAAGCGCCACCTACCGATTGACGCAAATGCTTATTAGACATCGGTGCTTCGATGAGTATCTGTATCGCATCGGACGTGAATTGACGATGCAGTGCCACCAGTGAGGGAGATACCAGGACTCCGCGCAGCATACGCTGGAGGAGTGCTCTGCGTAGGACTCGAGGTGAGAGAGAGATCCCCCTCCGCCGTCCATAGTTGCGTTTATGGTGGCAGATCAAAAGTCTTGGAGGGCAATGGTCTCCTTCGTGGAGACATTAATACTCTGCAAAGAAGTCGCCGAGCGGGATCGGTAGAAGGCCAATCCCATCCGGAGGTGGCGACGCCGGGTTGCAGCAGCGGACGCTTCAGCATCTCCGTAGTCGCTGGGCGATCGGAGCGGGGGTTCCGGTCGTCGTCATAGCGACTACGAAGAGGACGACGGGGTGCGTGACGGACCCACTTTGTATTGACCACCATTGGGTGAAGGGAGAGGTTTAATCTCTCAGTGCTGGGGGCTCCGGTTGTATGATGCTGGTCATCTCCCAGCCCTCCAAATTGCATTGTTAAAGGCCACCGTGGGGCTTTGATCAGCAAGAGTCTGACATAACCATCTCGTCACAATTGAAATGAGGCGGTAAGCATGATGCGTTCCCCACGAAAAATAAAATCAAAAGAATATACGTAATTTCAAGTAGTAAGTAGGTACTTAGTAACTGTGGAATGAGCTCTACGCTCTGTCGAGATTTTCCTATGGGGTTTTTCAAAAAGGGCGTCAAAAGCTTTTTACAGAGTCAGCGATGCCCAAGTGAATGACTCTCCTGTAAGTGTCGTAGGCGTCCACAGGCTACGGAAACCGTAACCATCAGGCGGGCCGTATGCTTGTTTGCCGCCTTTGTTATACAAAGAAATACTAAGTGGTAAAAAATAAAAGAATTCTTCTCTACCCACCCTGGGTACCTACTATCCTGGTAATTTACCTGGTGATTTACCAGTGGTAAATCCTAGATATGCCTGTGGATATAAATAATTGCACTCAATTTTTTTATTTTACTAATGCTAGTATTAATACTTTGAACAACATGCAAAATCAATGTGCTCGACTGTAGCAGGAATAAATAGTCAAGCGATTGTATTGAACGATATAGTGTATTAAACGTAGATGTTTATTACACGAAATAGCGGTGTTTCTTCAAAAATATCCGGCACATCGATGAATTGTGCGATAATGTGACGACATCTATGAAGGTTACTTTTCAAATTATATTCCTATTTTCGTCCCATTGCAATTCAATGTTGCGAATAACTCATCCCGTTTCCTTTTTTTATTTAAAAAATAAAAACGTATATCAACTTTTGAATATTCTAATGTAAACTTTGGTGTTAGGTGTTGAAGTAAACAGACAAATATCGGTTTAAAATAGGTATGCAGAAGGTCATCTAGAAATAGCAAAGAACGTCCAATAGTACTTATTTTAATGAAAAATTTTATATTAGATGGTTAATAAAGCATTTTTAAGTAAATCACAAGCGTGCCAACGGCTATTAAATATTTTAATTATAAAAATTATAATACTTGACTCGTAGATAAAAATAAAACGACTGCCGCGTCTGTAATTATATTATGTATTTTAAATCATTTTAAAATTTTAATGTCGAATACTGGTCCAGTTTGTTGCGTTTATCCCTTGTTGGAGTGTTTATAATATACATACATATACATACATACATATCTTCACGCCGTATCCCTAATCCCTAGACAGAGAGTAAGGAGCGCCAAGAGTCGTGGTCCTTAGTCCTAGAGTAATATTTAGCAGCTAAATTCCAGCAAGCCGACTGGCTTTGTATCGGAAATTATTGATGATACAATAATAACTAATAAATACGACGCTTTGCGCTCCGTCCTCTCTGACTACTCCGTTAGGGATACAGCGTGAAGATATGTATGTATGTAATAACTAATAGAATTGAGGGTAAAATTGTATAGTGCCAATCAACAGTGTGTTTTTTTACGATTTGCGAAAAGAATGTCTAATCTTATACCATTGCTCGGTGACATTATCGTAAAGATAGCGTAATGATACTAAAGTACATAATATAATATTATGCATAAACATATACTTGAGACTTTTACTTATTGTTAGAGTATAATTCCCTACTACGAATATTTAAAAGTACCTGCATCGAAATTTCATAGCTCGAAAAACATTAAAGATAACGAAACTTCTTGCGAATACTGTTGCGGGTTGCACCTTGCGTTGTCTGTATCACATATACATATATCTCATATATTTACTGAATAAAAACCTGCTTTCTTGTATTCTTTTATTTGTATGAATAGGTACGATTGTATGAATAGCATGAGAGAAAAAGTGTAATGGCGGTTTGGAGGTGACTGTGTTGCCACAACGGAATGTAACTGTTAGTGTTGCTAGCAAGTACTGTTTAAAATTTAAATTTACGACGTTTTAGGGTCTGAGTTAACAGGGAAATATAATTATTGCCTGTTTTAGACTCTGAATCGCCTTTTTGGCTTTTCGTAGGAGCGAAGTTGGCATTTTATTTATTTAGGTTTTCTATTTTTTGCATTTTTGGGACAGGTAGATAAGGTACAAAAGTGATATTAAGTATTATATTATTTATATTATATTGTTCGTTCAAGTTCTGAACAAATGTTGACGAGTTGGAAAGCTTAAACAAAAAATTTTCTATTGACGTTCAAAAATACTTTGTGATTGGGTTTACTAGAATAAATTAATTTGACTTTGACTTTAACTTAGAAATGTGCGGCGTCACCCTTGCGGACAGGATAAGCAATGAAGAAATACGTAGTATGACAAGGTTCCACGACAGTGTTATTGTAAAAATGAAGAAAGGAATGCTTAGAACTTAGTTCGGGCACATAGAAAGAATGAGTGATGAAAGACTGACGAAGAAAATTTACAGAGCGAAAGCGAGTGATAAAAGAAGCCCAGGAAGACCAAGCCTGACATGAAGGTCAACTAGCCAGTGTTAGCCGACGAAAATGTCAAAGCACTCGCGTAGCTAAGCGAAAATGTATAAGAGAATGATGAGATTTGAGGAAGCGAAAGAAATATGTAAGAACCGCGACGTTTGGTGCTCCGTCCTCTCTGACTACCTTGTTAGGGATAGCGTGAAGATATTATGATATAATGTGAAATTTAATGATTTTATGGATTCTAGTTTCTTAAGTACCTTAGGATTATAATAATAATCAAAAGTAAGAACGTCGATAATGTAATCGATCAAATTTGCTATCCGAGTCGCAAAAGTTATCATGTTTTTATAATTTATAACGACATAGCGTAGGAAACTCGCTTCATAATTTCATAATATAAAGAAAATAAATATTCGTTTATTTTATATTCCTTTATTGTTGCGAACAGGTGTTCATTCGTGTTTTAATATTATTTATAAAGAACAATTGTGCAATTTTTAGTATGAATTATGTCGTCTAGAGGAGTACACGATGGTTCCCGATCTCCGCTTATTATCACAGATTCGTTTTTCGATGATGGGGGTAAGTTACATAATAAATATTATTATTCTTATTTTTCAAATAACTTAAGCAAAAAAAATAATCACTCCTTCGAGCCGGATTTGAACCAGCGACCTATGGATAACAATGTTGCATTTCCTCTACAGTCCACCGCTCTACCAACTGAGCTATCGAAGGTATAGATATGCGAATGAAATTAAGAACTATGTTTCACAATGAACGAAATGAAAGTGAAATGTAACGTAGTAGGTAATAGGGTGACAATGATGTTTTTAGAAAGTTGATTAACTACCGCGTACTGCGGTACCTACTAAAAAAAATATTGTAAAAGTGAAACATAAAATATTTCACTTTCAAAAAATTTTTTTTTATATTTTTTTCTTTATTTTATACTTTTTTGTATGAGCGCGCGTTATTGGTTGCAGTTCAATTACTTTAGTTATTATTATTCTTCATTGTAGGATTTTAGTTTTATTTGCTTATAAATATTAGTAGGGTGCAAAATTTTTTCGTTCGTTTATGATGGTTTTAATATTGCTAATAGCAAGTGAAACTGCAAGTAAAACTTGATGTAGTACAATTAGTAAATTGTATGTACATTGACACTATATTATGCTTTTATGGTTATCTAATAAGCAATCTCAATTTGCAACGTTTGAAAGCCCTCTATTATATCCTTTTGTTTACATTGACCAGTCAGTAATCTTGCGGTTTGTTTGTGGGGCGCATATTTCTATATTATGTCGATGTAAAATTCCTCAGCCCGGGCTGACGCTGTTAGTCTGTGTTCGACGGCTACTGAAGACGCAGTGGCGCTGTCGTCGCGTCGCGAATTATATTGTAGCGCGTGGCATTCCATATTGGAAAGCAATCCGTCGATAGCTAATAAAAACCATCGTGATAATAATATGTATTTAATAATACATTCATCAATAATATTAAACTGTTTTCCAATCGTATGACTCATATTTTTGAAATTGCATAAACTTATATTTTTTTATGTGGTCGAAGGTTTTTAGCATGTCAAATAGACGTAGAAATAGACGTCAAATAGACGTTAGCAATAGAGGATTCATTTTTAAAGCTTTTGATATATATAGTACCCCATCAGTGAACAAAATTAATATGTCGTTTTAAAGTTAGTTATATTTATCACGCATTATCACATATCGTAACAAAAAACTTGTTCTACTAAATGGCAATTTTTGTTGAACTAAATGAAAAAAAGGTAAATCAAATAACGATATGGTAAAATCAGTATAAATTGAAGGAATGTCATTAAAAGTAATGTCGCAAGTGAAAGCACTACTCGTTAGGTCTAGAAGTTGAGAATGTTTACGCGATAATAGCAGTTATTTGTATCCCACTTGCATCTACAATATTGTTATTTTTTATACGATTTGCTTTCGCTTAATAATAGTGATATTAAAGACAAATAATAAGCTCATTATTGCAAGTAAAGTGGGTTTTCGCTTGACGGTGATGTATGTTGCGCCATAACAATAAACCAATAATGTGGCTGCCTCTGCCGCACCTGATTGTTGTCTGGAATTAATTGTTAACTGTTTTACAAATGCAAATCGTTGAATTGTCTTTTAGGAAACACAAACAGTTTCACTGAACTTTGACTTTGGTGCTTATGAGCCATTCATACCATATTAGTAGGTTAGCGACCTTGTTTGTAACGTCACACCTCAGCTGTTTTATGGTTCGTTTGTTCTTATTTGCAGTAGGTAGTTGTTTAATGTTCTAACAATGACATGTTACAGCTAATACAGTGAACATCGACTAATAATTATGATTGGTTGATTTTGTTTAATAAACGAAAGATGATAAATTTACCATGTTTGTTTTTGCGAAAATTTTTTTTTAGTGCGGAGTTAATTTTCGTTACATCTAATATAAATTTTAATGATAATAATAACATACGTTTTGATAAACACAAAAAGATGAATCGGCCATGTTTGTTATTGAAATTTATTACAAATTGTGGTAAATAATTATTGCGTTGTTATTGATCGATAAGTAAGAGATAGGGTCAACTTATGTATTTAAAGAAGTGTACCAAGTAATATATTGCTGCAAATATGCTTGATTATTTGGAGTGTATTAAAAATATTTTAATCTTGTACATTGTCATTAATTTTAACTGTCACCTCGATAACCTTTTTAGATAACGGCAATTTATACTAACTGATATTCCTTAAACGAGTGATATACATGCTGGCATAATGGCATGAGCAGTGTTAAAATATTTCTATTGTAGACACGAAATCTTGTAAAACAATTTCAAATAGTGTAATACAGAAAGATGTGTAGTTTTGATAGAGATATATGGCACGTACGAGGTTATTCGGAAACACAAGAAGATAACGAAGAAACACAACGTAATTATATTTTTAATTAATCAGTTACTTAGTATTATAGAAAAGTGGTATATTGATTACACGATATTTACATCGGTGTAAGTTTACATCACAACATGCGAACTGGTTTACGTAGAAATATTAGTTCATATTATGAAAAGAAATTCTCATTCCCAATTTTTTATCGTGTATTTGCTTAAAACGTGAGTAGGTAGGTATTGTTTCGACGCAATTTCCACTATAGTTCTGTATTATCGCAGAAGGGTTAGGTTTATAACACCATGTTATTACACATATTGAGTAAGTATCAATGAGTAATCCTAATATTATAATAAAGAGGCAGTGGCCAAAACAAGGATTAACATTATTAGCATATTTTTAGTGAGCGAAGCCCATGCAGAATGCTAATTTTGTTTGTTGCTAACAAAAGTGGTGTTATTATTAAATATTTCACTTAAATAAGTAGGTAGTTGCACGAAATTTTCCGTTAAATCATCTCATTGTTTCAAGTCAAGCAAGCATCACAGTTAATTAATATTAAGCACAACTAGGCTTCCGATACGGCTATTGCATTTGATGTGTTTGTGACTCGTTTCACCAATTATCTAGCATCACACGGTTTCATTCGATTGTAATCAGTAATCACGGTGTGCGTCCGTGACCTTCATCGACACTGTGTCGTGTTTCTATCTCGTAAGGATATTTAACTAGATTATGTCTCTAAATAAATTTTAAACGTAATAGGTACCTTTGTTATTCGATAACATTATTGGAACGATAGTTCCTTACGGCAGGCTTGGAGGAGATAGGGATTTTGCTGTTTATCTAGTTATCATCAGAGGCAGACTAGTAGTCTTGGCCGCCCTAGGACGTGTAGTACCAGCCGCCCCCTTCTCAGCTCCATCATTTACTGTAACATATGATATGTATTTACTTTGCTACAATTTTTGCCATGATTAGCCGCCCCTAATATCTGGCCGCTCTAGGCTCGGGCCTAGTCGGCCTTATAGGAAATCCGCCTCTGATTATTCACTGTAGCCATGCGTTTAAATCATTTTTCTCGCAGTAACCATAATAAAGGGCACTGACGATAAAAGTCATTTTGTTACAGTATTTATCAGTAATAAACTATTAAGATTAAATGTGGTATAGTCGACTATGGAGTGTTTATTGGAAAAGGGAGGAAATTAATAATTATGTAGAAAAACATCACTGCTAAAATTCAAACTAAGTACTATTTTTTGGGTCCTGTAGTCAAATTATGTTACAGCCACTTTATTCGAAGACTATTGGCACTACATATATCTTTTAACTTTCAATCAACGTGTTTAACATGTAGTTATATATAATATGCATTTCATTATTATTTCACGTTTTATATCAGTACACCATATAGTGGTATACCATGAGTACAAAAATAGCTCCACGCCTGCATAGGTTCTGAAAATGGGAGACCTCATAGAATCTATAAATTTATATACATATATGTAGGCCTATAGAACTCCCCTTGCTATGAATAGGTCTTCTTAAAAATTTCGTAAGAAAGAGAGGTCATAAGCCACTTCATAAGCAGGCTAGCATTCGAATATGAAGTGTTTATTGAAAAGGCTAGCAACGAATTCGTTTTTATAATTTAGAGGTGCACGTTTTTATCGTCACGATTTTACCGTCCCCAATACAATAGGTAAGCTAAATGCTTTCCTATTGTGTCGTGGAAAGAGACGCTTTTTCAACGTCCATGGCATGAGGTTATCGTCGATTTGTCCATTTTGCTTCCCTATGAGCGCTTTTATAATTTATCGTTGCACGTCTTTATGGTCACGTTTTCACTGTTCGAAATGCAATAGGCAAGCAAAATGCTTCTTTATTATGTCGTCGATAAAGCCGCTTTCAACGTCCGCGGCATGACGTTATCATGCACGATAATATAAAAGCGTCTCTATACAACTGCATACAATTTGCTTCCCGACTTACCGTGAACGGTAAAAACGGTGCGAAAAAAAAGCGGCCAATGTAGTCATTGGCCGCTTTTATTTTATTTTATTTTGTTAAGTGGTTGATTTATTTTGTTAAGTGATTGCCGGATCAATGGCTTAAGGATCGTCCATTAATCACGTGATGTTTTTTAGCATCTTTTTAACCCCCCCCCCCCTCCCCTCCCTCCTGGTGATATGTGGTGAGGTTTTAGACTACCCCTCCCCCCTACCCAAAATCACGTGTATTTTTTTGGTACAAAATATTTAAAAAAATTTCAGAATATTATCTTTAAATACAGATATAATCTAATTTAATTCTGGAAAATTAAGCATTGTGATAAAAATGTCCAAATAGACATGGCATAAAAATAATAAAGAAAATGTGTATTGATGTGAAAAATATTTAATTAAATACATGAATATATTCAATGGATATTGTCCTCTGACCACGGCGAGTCAACGTTACGCGACGCTTTTACCACCCCCCCCCCTCCTGTGATATTTCGTTATTTTTTCTGAACCCCCTCCGCCTTTCGAGCCTCACGTGATTAATGGACGACCCCTTAACGTGCCTGCCTTCCAAAGCACGAAGATGCTAGATACGAATGTCATTAAATCATTTGTCAAGTAGGCAACTGCATGAGGCGTTACTTAACCTCAGTGATCGTGTAACATGTAACGTGTGCATCAAAGCACCATTAGATATATTTATATTACGATTACGATATTACGATTGTTTTTTCCGTATAATTATCTGGAGGAGTAAAAGAGAAATGTTACATCAAAACGTCAGTTTCGTTGAAATGCATTCATAATAATTTCGTAATAAATCTCCGAGATTTCAGAAGGCTGATGAGATATGTTAGAACCGCGATGCTTGGCACTCCATTGTCTATGACTACCCCGTTAGGGATACAGCGTGAAGATGTGCATGAAAATAAATTTTTATTTGTTTTTTTGCAGGTAGCGAAAGTCCAACAAGTGCTGTGGGTGCGGAGACGCCACGTGATTTGCCCAATGAATTATCGGCGCCCTACGAAGTACCACAATTTCCGATTGAGCAGATTGAGAAAAAACTTCTCATTCAACGACAATTGAATGTTAAGTAAGTATTTACAAATTTATTTGCAATATCAATACAGTTATGTATAAATGGACAAATTGTTGTAGCTCAAAGAAATTACATAATTGTCGCAAGAATTGTGATCTTATTGACGGTGACAGATGATCACTGATCACATACAAATTAATGATTACTGGTTTAGTTACAACGAAATTACGAGATTGCACAATGAGAAATGTTATGTGATTGTGTTTGTGATAAGTCAGAATAGTCACGATTAATGTATAAAATTAACTAATTGTAGATGGTAATATGAAGTTATAATTAGCAAATATTGTACAAGAATATATTGTTTTCATATTAGAAGGATAATGTAAAGATTACATCATAATCAGACTATGAATGACCATAGAGTCTTATAGAGGAAAATACATTGCACCTTCATATACTTAGGTACTTACACATTGCTTTGTATGACAACAAAAATATAATACTTAATTTATTATAATAGTTACTATACCTAATACACAAAATCAAACCTTGGCCCGAGGACATAGGGAGGCATTGTGTTTTTTCTGTCTCATTGGGCACATTGAATGCTGAAGCACATATAAGATATTATGTAATATTTCAACTAGATTACACATTACATGTATATTTCTTTTTTTATGATTAAATGGATACTAAGATATCGTCGATATTCAGAAGACAAAAGACTTATAGACAATTATATTATGTACATGTAAATATATATGTATATCTAATCCATTTATATATAAAACGTGTTTGTAATTCAATTTGCAGACTTGTCCTTGAACTTCAGAAACGTTGTTACCCTACTTGTCTATCGAACGCCGTAGAATTATCATTATACCTACAATTTGTGTATGGAATTTTACGATCAATTCGTCTAGTCTAGCACAATGGGCGCAATAAACGGACGTAACACTAATAGAAATGTACAGTATCGTGTATGGGATGATAAAAACATGGCTAAGTCGATACGTATTGTAGTAATTGGATCAGCCTTGCCCTTAAAGCGGGGATGTTTCGTGTACTCCCACGGCCATTTGTCATGCGATTGCATTTCTGAACGCAAGTCTCTAACTAAAGGCGACTCTCACTTTGACGTTTAGTTTATGGCGCGAAGTGTAAATAAATTTTTATTTTTGAAATATGTTTGGAAGTAAAATACAGTGTAAACAGTGGACATCGAGCTGGAACGCTTGGTGAGATATAATCTTATAAGTTTAAATAGGTAATACGATGGAGAGATGGATAATATTAATTCCAAGCATAGACATTATGATGGCGTAATTCCGTTTTCAATTTTGTATATGTATACCTAAGTATCTACTTGATAACAAGTAGATACTTAAAGATTTACATATTGTACATATTATACGTACTTACTCATCGTCTGTCATCGGCATTTTCTTTTCTCATCTCTCCTCTCATCAGAGCTTTTAGAATTACCAATTGTATTGTTAAACCATAGACTATAAATAACTCCAGACGTCGTGTTCAAGCAGCAACGTTGAGACAAATCAGATAAGCTCATTCACCAGTAGGTACATACGAGATACGACGCACATTTATTATTATCAGATAAGCTGATCGCCGCCATTTCGATAGAAAACAGCACCCACACATCTACATTTTATTTAATTTTATTTGCCTCACTTCGTAGTACCGTAGTACGGGATGGGTCGTCTGGAGTTATAAAGTCTATGTGCTATAACATTCTTATATTTTTGTGCGATGTTTCACTTTTGAAAGATGAATAAAGTATTTATGGCCACTGTATAGTAAATAGAAAGTTATTAAAAGATTTGGAGGTCAATTTCAGATAATACAATTAAAAAAGCTTTTATTTACTTTCACCTGTCGCGGTGTCTGTCTGTCTGTCTGTCTGTAATCAAATCTTGCAAGTTAAATTACACCCACTTCCCGGTTTCTGATTGATCTGAAATTTTGCATGCATATGTAAATCGGATGACAACGCAATATTATTACGACATAGAGCTGATCTGATGATGGAGCAGTAAGGTGGCCACGGGAATTCTGTAATAAAAAGGCACCACCCCATCGAGTTTGCGGTCGTTTGATTTGTCTTGACAAGGACTCTGGTCCTAGATGGAATCCAGAATCGGATAATGGAGCCAGAAAGTGGCTTCCTGGAAATCGGCTATGGGGAAACTTTGTACTATAATGACGCAACCCTATCGAGTTTGGGCTCGTTTGATTCGTCTTGACAAGTACTCTGGTCTAGGGTCTGATGATTAAGTTGGTCGACTATTATACATATAAAATAGTAAATACATATCTATAATAACCATATTGCATTTTAACTTTTTACCATTACATAGTTTTATTGTGTTCAGTATGTTTTATAGCAATAAACAGCATTTTTATCTCTAATTATTATTTTAACATTTATCATGGATAAAAATTATTGCCGTCGTCGGAGTCATCGGTTCGAATAAGCGGAAGTCATTGCTTACTCATATTTCCAAGAGCCATATTGTCTATAATTAAATAAACCGGATATTTTAACAAGATGCCAAGTACCTGATACTTCGTTAAGACGAGATGGTGCAATATAAGTGCTTACCATAGACATAACAAAAGGATAGATTCGACGACGCAAATTTAGAAGCGAACACAATATTCATGGTTCCGACTCTGGGGAGTAAATTGAATCATTCATGAGGATACATTTAAAAGTAAATCGGTAAATATACCGATAGAAATACTCTTTATCGCTAAAAATAAAATAATTTATTACTAGCACTTATCTGTGTTACCATTTAAATATATGCACAATCGCACAGTAGATATTATATTAACTAGAAAAAATATTAATATACCTGTTGCTTGTATGTGTGTTTTGTTATTGTGTTTTATATTCGTTATTATTTATATTTACTATAATAATATGTGTCTACCTCTCTTTTTTTTTTATAAATTGTCTCTCACGCGGGTTCGCTGGGAGAAATTTCTTATAGAAATAAGCGGTGCCTTTAGCTCTGTTTTTTGTATGTACCTATCGTTCTCTTCACATGTTGTTGTGTGTAATAAATTGTTGAATAAATAAAATAAAGAAATAATTAAAATATTTAATGATGCTACAAAATAATGTATGGCTTTAAAAAATTGAAACAACACAATTATAAAACACTGGTTTATATTATTCAAATACAATTTAGCATTTAATTTTTCCGAGAATAAGCGCACTTGACCGAACTTTTCGAACTGAAATAGAACCTTAGTAATAGTCCAGACGATCACACAAATTGTGTACCACTAGGTTTGTACTATGGATACCACAGCACCCAACGACCTGGAGGAAAAGTTTTTCTAAATTGATCTGACCGGGGATCGAATCTGGAGCCCCCTAAAAGCAAATGCTCTGCCAACGCACCAACGGACCAGTCAATTAGTAACTGCGTAAAATATTTGTGGTATAGTTCGATACTCAACTACATAATATTACTATTACAGTGATTTTCAAAAAAGTTGTACGTAACACAAAAGAAACACAGACATTTCGTTATATAAAGGACTACAATGTCAAACAAATGATTTGTAAAGGACAACTTATTTTAATGATATTATCTGTTCATCTTAAAATGTTTAAGTTCGGAAAAAAAAAACAAAAGTTTACTAAATCGTAATTTCGTTAGAAATTTTAGAAAAGACAATGACTATTTTTTACTAAAAAAAAATATAAAAAAATGTCTTACAAAACGAAAACAATAATAAAATGTAATCTTTGGGACGTTAATGAGATAATTTTCTTAACAATTAAAAGATAGCTTCTTCGCTAAAACTTCAGATATTCTTCCGTTAAAATAACTCTATAAAGTTATAGTAATGTAAAAAAAAACATTGATTAATCCATATGCACACAACTTTATAACTATTTCTATGCGTAACGTTACACATTGTTACATAGAAGAACCATATTTTTCGTTGCGTCAAAACAAGTTCGAACAAATTACAGAAAAAATTCTCAGTAGAATAATCTAATTTCACTCGTATTCTTTTATTAGTTTACGAAATACATAAATAAATAAAGTTTTTGAATTATTTGTATAGTACTAACCTTTTAAATCCACGTTATAAACAGGAATTTATTTCACTAAAAAATTCGCAGCAGGTCGAAGCCGAAATGTCAATAAATTAATATGGCCGCTCTGTCATTTGTTAAGTTGGTAGAAATGTACAGTATCGCCAGTCTTATATGAATTAAAATTGCGTTTAATATAAGTCAATGATATCCCTGATTTTATCGTTACATACAGGCGTAACACAAAATACTAAAAAAGTGGACCTGTATTTAAATACGATTTTGCTTGGCATAACTTGAAAGTTTTTCAATAACTAACTTTTTTTAATAATAATAAAAAAAATTTAAATAAAATATTTTAATATAATATAAGTATATTTTTTTAATAATACTGTATGGAACACACTGAACTAAATTTAATAATACTTTTCGAAATCGGCGGCAGTCAATGTTTTTACTGTCGAAGGCATTAGTGGGACATCACGAAATTGACTGTTAGTGAATAGGACTCTTCGTTTTCTTTCTGCTATAATCTATAATATAAATGGAATCCAAGTACTAGTCCAATTATATATAACGTTAAAAACGAAACAAACTCATGACATCGACAACAAGTTCTTCATATTACGATATTTTTTGGCGAGGACAAACATTGTGAGTATCTGTACATCTTTTGTGAAAATCACTCATTAGCGACAGTTACATTTTTTCTACATCGTCACATGGGGAGATTTCGCGTGTTTTGTAAAAAATTGTGAGGGTGGGTTGATGTGTGTCGAGACCCTCGGACCGAGTGCACAATGGACGGAGTATTTGCTCTTAAAGCGTGTCCTTAAAGTTTTCTTTTTTGTTGACCGACTTTCTAGATTTTTACTAATGTGCGTGACTAGGGAAGGTCACAGTACAACGATACACAGCTCAACATGACATACTTTTACTTTTGTGAATACTGCTACCCACAACACTTAAGATTTATGAGTATTAAATACTCAATTTTGCAATTAGTTATTTCACGACCAACTCATAAGCTGACACGAAACAATACGAGATTGTCATTCTTACTACAGCTAACTGTTTTACTCGTGGTTACGCTCAATGCGATAGAAAGAGACAGGAAAATTCGTTCGACATACGGTGGTAAGAGCGGCAACGTATTATGACTTCGTCCATTATGTTTCGGGATCCGAGGTCGAGACCACTCATTCGAGTCCTAGTGACGTCGCTACAACGCTTCAAATAAATCTCGAAAATCATTATAAAATAAAATCAAAACTGGTACAAGTGTAGCCCATTATTGTTGACTGGCCCGTTGGCGCAGTGGCATATGCATCTGCTTTCCAAGCTAGGGTCCCGAGTTCGATCCCCGGTCAGGTCAATTCAGGAAGCGGACTTTTCTAAATTGACTTGGAGTCTGGGTGTTACTGGGAACTTCCCCAGAGTTCGTTGTGTGATATCCATAGTACAAGCTTACTGCTTAGTTTGGGTCACACAATCTGTGTAATCGTCTGGAGTATTATTATTATTGTCGTAGTAAATAGTCGGCGCCGACCTATGAAGGACAAGTCTGCACGCAGGCGAGCCTATGTTTGATTTCTAACTTATTTGCCACTGGATTTTCATTATAGTAGGTAGGTATCACAGATTATTTAGTTGTGTTAACTACAGTTCCCCGACTGGCAGGGGATTGTACAGGTATGTGTTTGTTATACATTTATCAAAGCTTTTAGCTTTTAATAGAGATACCACTAATTATTCGCGATCGTATGATTATGATTACTCATTGATTAGGTCTCAAATAACAACGATAAAGGCACTTTAGCATGGGCCATTTCGATGGGGTTATTAGCGAGATATCAATAGGGTACATTATATTCAATAAGGCTATATTCAGCTAGCTTACTGCAGTCAATATGCGATAGTTTAACATGGTTAAACTCATGCGATATTTTTGACAAAGATTTTGGGGGATTAGTTGTAACGTGTACTTTCAAAAAAGTGTTAAAACCGGTCAAGTGCGAGTCAGATCCACGCATTGAAAGTTCAGTTACCTTGAAGGAAACGTATAGAGCAGAAGGGATTTTCAAGCTATGTTCAGTTCGATAGAGTGAATCTAATCAGCACAGGTATTAACAAACGTCGGAAACCCAACTTTCCGTATCCGACAGGAAACTTTTCGATGATTTTGTCTAAACGCTATTCACAAATCCGAAACCTCTCCGAAACGAAATTACTTGACAGTTCATTTCGGGACGAAGCCTGCGGATGCTTCCGACGGCTTTTTAGTGTCGAAACGTTTCTGAGAAAACTAAATTCATAATTTTGGCAAATAACTGTTATTGATTAGTACTAAGATTACGTTTCAATTATAAGGAAAGGATAACGCTAATAATTTGTACTGTGTTGGGGCACTGGCGTCACCAAGACTTCTGTTCTCATATATATTGTTACGGTTGGACCTTATGCGTAAGGAATAAGGTCGATTTTTAATGGAGCTCGAAACGTAACTTTTAGTGCTTATATCTCGAGACCTTTGCAGAATTATGACCTAAAAACGCATTGCTAGGTTTAACGCCTACTATCGAATGGTAAAGGTCAAATTAAGAAAGAAGAACCAAGTTGCACCTCGAATATTCCCGAGCGATGACGTGTCATGTACCTATGACTCATGCAAACAGGCGACGTCGAGAACAATGTCGAATTACCGTTAACGAGCGTAATTAGCTAGAAAGTTCCACCCTTGTTTTATCCGACTATAAATAGAGCTCCGTTTCCGCCGCCGAGTCAGAGTTTCTCAACTATCGTTCGATGCGACATATCGAGGCGACATCAAGGCGAATTACGAAGACCACTACGACTGCTGCGACGACCTTGGATAGAAGAACTGCGATTCGGGAACGTTGTTATTGAGTGAAGCGTGTACCTTCGGTGACTACTCCGCGAGTACCTACTTCGAGGGCGACTACGAAGATTAGGAAGCGCCGTAATTAAGTTCGCGTGTTCTTGACATCTACTTGTACGAAGAAAAATAAACTCTTTGCACCCTTAACCGGCATCTTATTACCGTCAGCTCGTAACAATATAGTGTATAATCTATGACGTCTGTCTTTAAAAATCTAAACAAATTTTGCGCGTGTAAGTAATCTGGACAAATTTCGTGCCCTTTTTAAATACCTACGTGCCTAATGATTAATTTGCCTTATATATATTGATAACATATTTCCTCATATTTTATTAGCTACGCAATCCATAATTAAACATTGTTTGATATATTTGAGGTATTTTTAGAAACACAACAACAATCAAAAATAAAAACGCTATTGTACTTTAAATTGTAGTTATTATTTATTTTTTCATTTTCACTAAACGATATCTAAAATAATTTGTTAGAACTCGTTGAATGCACAGACCGTAAGCACAGACAATATGGTTCGTATTTACAAAGCTCGTTTAGCTCTGCGAATGTAAGTAAAATAATTTGCACAAAATGTTTAATCTTAAAAGAGACGTCATTTCTTTTTCGTAATTATTGTTTATGATATATTACCAAAAACATTGTGATTGACTAAATGTCATACATTTAAACCACACTAATAACACATACACATAATTTTTTGCCAAAACTAATGCAATTTTTACCATTTTTTGTAAAATCCAAACGAAATGTAGATAGAAGAGCAATTAACTGATAATGGTTAATTGAAACGGCAAATGACTATACAAATATTGATATTGTCGCCCTTCGCTCTTTGCCAATATTGACTTGGCAAAATGTCATTAATACATACTGGAAAAGTTAACAATGGATGTTCTGACCTTATCTGATCGAGAATATAATATACACAGTCTGGCTATAAATACCTACTGTTACAATGAAAAAAAAAACAATAATATTACATTTGAATTTGGAACGTGTTTGGAACCTGTCATCCTCATATCATCGCTGCGCCTGCAAAAACCGACAAACAAAAAATACAAGTTTTCAGGAGGAATAAAAAATAATTTTTCGCTTTAACATTTAATTTTTCAAAAAAAATTTTTATTAAAAAAAATTAAACCGCCTTCAAAAAAAACACTGAAAAGTATAAAATAACTATCTTTTACTAATCAAAACTCAAGTACAATTAAAATAACTTCATAAATACGATACACATACCTACATAATTAAATTTGACAGTTACTGAAGTCGGTGCCAAGCCCACTAAACTAATAGACTTTCTGTTGTTGCACATTGATTTGGCACCGACTTCAAGACTTCAATAACTGTCATATTTAATTATATAGGTATGTGTATCATATTTATAAAGTTATTTTAATGTACTTGAGTTTTGATTAGTAAAAGATAGTTATTTTATACTTTTCAGTGTTTTTTTTGAAGGCGGTTTAATTTTTTTTTATAAATTTTTTTTTTTTTCTCTTTTGAGTGATCTTGACCTAAATAAATATCTAGGGCAGGTCTGCAATTAACTGCATTCTAATTCCGGAGCGCAACAATATACAAGAGAATCATCAATATAAATAAAGGTTATAACCAGGTCGCGTTATTTAGTGTATCTTCGAAGTATTACTGATGAAGTATTACCTACCAAATGAAAAAATAATTTTCGAAATCGGTTCATAAATGACAGAGATATGAGGTAACAAACATACAAAAAAAAAACATACAGAAGAATTGAGAACCTCCTGCTTTTTTTGAAGTCGGTTAAAAATAGAACATGTCATAAAATTTTCATAATGTTCAAGAAACATATACCTACGTTAATTGTTTCATAGTAACAGTCGTTTTCATACATTGTTTTTTTAAGATGTAAACATTACATAGCTCAGTTTTTTGGTCCACAAAACCAGCCATGTATTTTTATTTCCATTGCACCAATTTGCTCTATTATAATGAATACAATAACAGCCCCAAAATATACATAGCGGCTTTATCAAGTATAGTTTGGAATTATTTTATAAGGATTATACATGAAATAAGATTATTTTAATTTAAACGAAAACCAATATTGATTGATTAGATGCAAAAGTTACATTAGAATATTTATGTGGCATTTGACTGGTAAAAAACAAAATATCTTTGCATAAAAATTTTTAACAAAATATGAAATTTATAAAAAAAATAACAGAATGTAAAACAAGGATTGTGGTTTCGATCAATCTTTCTTATTTATAAATGTATGTCTGAAACAGGATGCCGTAAATCCACTTTCGGCGCTGTGGCAGCAACGTCCGAGGTGTGTCGTAGCTTTTACAATAAGTAGCCCCTTTGTGGGTAACAAAGGGGCTTCTTTAAACAAAAAGTCATCAAAAGTCTTGTTTAATCAAAGTCAAGTCAAAAGTATTCTTAGATCTGTCACTGTAGAATCTAGATCTGTCACTGTAAAATCGTCCGATTATTTTTTAGTTTTGCTACATAATTTCGTCAATATTGCCCTCTTCAATGATGTTATATTTACAAAGGAGGTAGATGAGTTACATGCACTCGAAAAGTGGCACCTCAAAACTTTACTAATTAGCCAACTCGGACTTGGTCAAAGAATATGAAAAGTAATGTTGCAGAACCAATGATGTTATAATACAAAAGAGGTAGATAGGTTACATGCACTCGAAAAGTGGCACCCCCAAAACTTTGCTAATTAGCCAACCCGGACTTTGTCAAAGAATATGAAAAGTAATGTTACAGAACTAACAATGTCATGCAATGCCTATTGCGCATTCAAAATTCTGAAATATTTTAATAATTCAAACGTTTTTTATAATATACACGATCATGTGATGACGCAGCCACCCAGTTTTAATCATCGTTTACATTTATTAAAAGCAATAATATATAATTCATCATTTTCAAATTTATAATTAAAAAACGTTGGCGATCTTTTTAAATAAATATGTTCTCATGTACCTACATGATTCAAGAAAAACGAAATTCGAAAAAAAGTAAACATCATTTTTTACTGTCTAATCCCATTAGATATCAATCATATTTTTTTTAAATGTCTGTTCTGTGGAATTAATTACTAATATTCTATGAAGTAGTCACGGATTCGCTTAAAATGTAGTAAGACATTGAAATTGACCAATCACAATGATTTAGAGAGCTATGTGATTTGTTAGTTTGAAATGCAATTATGTTTTACATTGCATAGCGAAGTAGTGCAATGTATATTTGTCTCACTTTGTATCGTGTAACTGGGACAATATTTTACTTGGATTAGTACTAAGGTAACCTATCTACCTCTTTTGTATTATAATATCATTGTTCAGAACCAACAATGTCATGCAATGCCTATTGCGCATTCAAAATTCTAAAATCTTTTAATAATTCAAACGTTTTTATAATATACACGATCATGTGATGACGCAGCCACCCAGTTTTAATCATCATTTACATTTATTAAAAGCAACGATATTCAAGTGTGTAACTTTGACTAAGCACAGTTAAAAAGAAATGTCGCTACATGTAATGAATAGTGATATTTCCTTCTAACTATTCTCGTATCAAGCAGAGATTTGTATTTGAGTATTGCTCTGGAATACGGACATTAGAGCCGTATAAGACTAGTCGCATGATTAGCAACCCAATCGAAAAAAGCGTATTTTTCATGTCAAAAATTGCTAATAGGCTTACACAATCTTACTTTTGTTCAGTCTTCCATGGATTAATAAATCAATACCATTATTACGCTTATATGTTGCTTCCTGCAAAATTTCTGTAGTTTTACACCGTTTACTGACATTTCTCACTTGAACAATACCAACAATATCAGCCTCCTTCATTTCCCATGTTGACTGTGACCGAAAGTATCGTGAAATATGTTCACGAGCTGGGTTTTTGGAGGCACCACACAGAAAAGTGTTACTAGATAAAGCAATAGAACCATGATTGTAAGGATTTATTGCTTTCTAGAATCTTGTTTTTCTTTTGTTTAAGACGTAATAATTAATTGCAGTCGTTTTTATTGCTTCACCACGCGGAACGAGCGCTCGACATCGTTCGCCATATTTTTTCGTGTATATGTTGGCTACGCTGATGGTGCGAGTGAAGAAGCCAATCTTCTCTGTTCTCTTTTTTCCTTATAAGTATAAAATAGGAAAATGAATTATGTATGAAATTTTGAATTTGGAATTCTTTCTGGATTTGGTGCTAAGATACTTACCAAACAGAATACTGAACAGTACCTCATTTTAAGAGACAGATCTGCAGATAAGAGATATAAATTATTTTGAATAATGTCAATTCCACAGATTAATTAGTCACTATTACTTTATGAACTCAGATATTGCTTGGCGGAATCCATTCTGTTTGATCTAAAATTTATCTATTTTGAGATATATAAATTGATCTATTTTTAGCAATATTCCGCCACAGTTCAAGCGTAATATTCGATACCTGTTTCACTTCTCGATGAAACATGCTCAAGAAAATTCAGACTGTCAGTTGTTATGAACCAAGACTTGGTATTGCTTCTCAACGAAGCATCCTCATGATTATTCAGTCTCAGTCAACTGATACGCACTAATACTTTACTTCTTAACGAAGAATCCTTAGAAATGTTTAGACTCGGTCATCTGCTACGCACCAAGACTTGGTTTCGCTTTTCAATGACAAATCTTGAATAAGAGAAGAAAAGAGAGAGAAAGAAGAAGAAGACTTGTTGCGTTGAAGTCTTGTCGCGTGATAGCTGACTCATTCTAAACATTCCTGATAACATCATACAAATAACTTTTAAAATACACTTTAGAATTAATTATAGTTAAAAGAATAAAACAAAGAAACTTAACTGTCGGCTAAAAACATGGTTATGCGTTGAGTTAAAAATCAGCTATAATATGTTGTCTGAGGCGCAAACTGTGCAGTACAGTCAAAGTATTTAGAAATGAGATGTGTGACTGACACTGACAGTCACATAGAGTTTTTGTACGTCTTCGTTCTATAGAAAATTACAAAGGTGTTTTTACTATTTTCGAAACCAGATAAAATAACACAAAATGGGTTTTTGGATACATCGGGAATGGTGAATAATTGCACTAAACTCATTTTCGTCAAAAAATGTTTGTGGGGTGTCGCAGGCACAGTGCCGATATGAATATTCACAGTGTTTTCTCATTTTCGCGCCAATATTTGTTAAATATTCTTGTGATATTAAAATGGAGTGGGGCGATAAAGAGAACCGAATTGCCGTGATAGCATTACATACAGTAGGTATGGAGCCAAATGCAATTTTTGAAATTCTCCATCCGCTTGATATTGTCGAGTCGAATGTTTGTGTACCAGGCTATTGATAAGTGCAATAAAACATCCTCTAACAGAAAAAGATCTGGCTTTCCACGTAGTATTCGTCCCCAAAATGGCGATCAAAGCAGTGAACGAAAGATTCCGAAGAAATCCAAAGAAAAATGGCAAAGCGAAAAGTGACAGGTTGCTTAACATGATCAAGGTTGTCGAGTCATTACTTATTTAGCAGACTGGCAACTCGAGTATTGGGGATTTGTTACTGATATCATCACCGGAACGCCTCGCTCACAAGTAGTCCGTATGCGGATGACGAGTGAACCACTCTGTTACAATCCGACCGCACGCCGCTAGCACACTGCCCGCGACACATTTACGTGAGGTTTAGTAACTACTCGACCACTCGTTGACGTGTGAACGCTGAGCGGTGCTGATTGGGTACTAGGGCGATATTTTTTTTATACCGCAAAAGTGGCTAACAAGCATACGGCGTGCCTGATGGTAAACGGTTACCATAGCCGTATTACTGTAGCATTACTGGTGCGTTGCCGACTTCGTAAGAACTTCTTCACGTCTAATTGAAGATTTCCACGCTGTAGTCATTTGGGAAAACCTCGACAGAGAGCTCATTCCACAATTAAATGGCTCGAGGGAGACAATTCATTTGAAAACGCACAGTACGTGACCATTTAGGTTCCAAAGTGTAAGGATATACTCACCTACCGACGGCGAGCAATGCGATGGAAGAAGTAGCTTTAGGTATCACGTCGAACAATTCCTCGGAACACAAAAAAAAGTAATTCAGAGTTATACAAATATAATCACGAATTTTTTTTAATATTTAATATTAAAGGTACTATTAATAGCTACTAATAATATATAATATTAAGACTGACTACTGTTTCTGTGTACTTTTTTGTGCAATTGAATTAAAAAAAAAGCTTTCAACAAAAGCTAAAACTCGACTTTTCTAGTTATCATCTGTTTTTGGATCTCCACATAAATTATAACCGTTCCGGTGTTTAGATCAAGTTGTATATAAGCTAAACGACTGTGACAGGAGACAGACGGACACCGAGATATTTTTATATTTCATGTGTCATCTTTTTCTACTTTTGGAAAAGAACACTCAAAATCCTAAGTTCCTTGATGATTCTTCTCAGTCTAGTTTTCTTCCGAATTGGACGTTGGTAGATTTAACGTCAAAAGGCGCCTTGTAACTTGACTGAATATGAAAAAAAAATCTTTGACTTTGGAATCCCAAAGTCGAAGATTTTTAGAAGTAAGGTTTTTAAGTGTAGAATAATTGTTCTATTGTAAACTCTCTATCCATTCTAAACTTGTTACCAGGGCAGCAGAATGCGGTCAATCAGTGCGGTCTTTCGGTGGGAGTGAAACGGGCGCGGTGGTGGTCCCGGGCGTGGTACTGAATGAAGCCACCAAGTGGAGAGTGCCGAATGACGATGATGAGGCGGATGTCGTGTTGCCACATTTCCAAAGAGTCGCCATATCGGGAGAGGATACCTCTGGTGTAAGTTTTAGGTTTAGAGAAATAAGAGTGCTAAGACCCAAATTTTATCTATTGTTTCCAGATAGTATATTAATAATACTGCTACTAATTATGCGTAAATAAATGCTGGTTAGCGGTTTAAAGAGTTCATTTCGTATAGCGGCAACTCTGTTTCGAATACTGAGAGCGATCTTAGTAAATTGCCACACTCCGGTCAGGAACTGGCGGAAGTCATGAGTATGAAAGAGATTGATAAATAGGCGGAAAAGTTGCGAGAAATGATGAGGTGACTGCTGAGATGATCAAGTATGGTGATCCTGTAGTCTTCTTCTTTAATTAAATGGTACCATCGCGATTGCGAATATAGCCAACGTTCCGTAAAAGTGAAAATCACAGAAACATGATAATTATGACAAACTTTAAGGCGATGCATTGGAAATTTTGACGGCAGGGAGCTCAACTTTTCTAAGTGTCTACAAAACATATGAAAGTGTTTGGTAACCTAATTTTTCATTACATTCACTTTATTTTGACAGTTGCGATACACGATTGGTTAACTTTTGTAACACAAAAAAAATTACCTTTTATTTTCTCTTGACGTTTCGGCCGAGTTTCATCGGCCGTGGTCTCAAGTAAACTGTCGCAGCAAGCTTCACTCCGTGTCAGAGGCAGATTTTATTTCATCTACCCCCGATATTTGTAAATAATTATTAGGGTTCCTACACACAACACTCACGGTGTCCACACACTGAACCGGATGTGAAAAACGAGGTTTTGTCATTTGAATCACAGGATTCCACGCTGTTGATAAATTGTATCCGCTTTCCCGATTGAAATTTTTGTGTCTCTTGATTTCAATTGTTTCACGCACGACTCTTGGATAAAAGTGGCGATCAGTGGAAAGGACTTGTGGGCGATAAAATTCTATCCAATGATTCCAGACACACTCTGAATCAGTGCCTGGGATACCACAATGGCTAGGAATCCAAGCAAAGACCATTTTCAAGTTTTTTGAAAACAACGATAAAGTTCCTGTTTGATTTTAATAACTATTTGAAACCTTGATTTGGAACGTAAAGGATTGGAGATAATAGATTGGAGACACATTGTCGTCCAGCCACTCCAGTCAGTGGACAGATTTAGACGAAAGTTGTAGAAGCGTTGGGAGAATTCTTCTCGATATCAAAGTTTAACACAACGGAAGGACAGAAAATAAGGACATCAAAAGGAACTGAAAAAAGACGGTTACATGGAAATTGAGAAACCTGTGCAGAAATATGGGAGAAATAAGAAAGCCTTTTTGCTAAGCTTGGCCAATCATCGCTTAGACGATGAAACTCACTTAAAGTATTTTTAAGAAAATTATACTTTTGAGTGTAAGGGATGGGAGGAACTTTGAAATATTTTACAAAAAAATCTGTCAATAATCAATACTTATTGACTACGAAGAGAAAGTGGAGGATCTTTCTACTTCCACTCAAAGAACATTCACTGTAGAGGAGCTCATGGCACCTAATTACGCGTGAAGATTTAGATTAGATACGATTAATTTTTTGTAGGGAAGTTTTATTGCAGGGAAACGGAAGAAATAAGCTATAAGCCATGTGACTGCGAATTAAAGCGTTGTAAATAGAAAGCAAATTCAATATGAAACGAACCGTCCTTACTGAGTGCTCAGCTGTAGCAACTTGTAGCTGAAAACCGAAAGAAGGACGTTATCATATCCTGAGGCAATGTCGAGAATGACACTTGCTAAATAAGCCTGATTGAGGACAGCTTGACGGATATCAGTTGTCAGGATAAAGATATTGTCTAGTGTACTCATATTCTTTCTGAAGCCAAATCGAGTGTTAGCTAAAATGCCTTTAATTTTGACTAACCATTCGAGGCGGTTTTTGATAATGTGCTCAGTTATCTTAACTAACATAGAATAGGTTTACGGGAGTGAGGCTCGAGTAGATCCTAGCCAGATTTTAGAACAGGGATGACGATTTCGTAATTCCATGTATTGGGCATACAGCCATATTCAAAGATATTAATAATGAAACGTAAAAAAAAATGTTTACACTGATCACTGGATTTAGTAATGAAAGGGAAAAGAATCAGTTAATCCATGAATAGAAAAAGGAATATTCAAAGTATCAGATCAACGAAGGCGGCATGATGGTGGTGAAAGGGATTCGGAACATAGGACAGATGGCGGAGCCTGTTTATCGGCAAAAGAATCTAGCCTAACAGAAGGATCATTTGAAGTTACATTTTCAACATTAATGGGAAAGGATAAATGGGGACGTGTTGCTCTGCTTCGAAGTTTGTTCAGGCGTTAGACTGAGCTCCATGATATCTGCCTGGCTAATCGTGCTGCATTTGGACAGTAGTCTTCATACATTGAAAGCCGTATGAGTGGTATGTGTGATGACACTGTGCACAGTGTGCACAGATGCTGTGCTTATAGCACTATTGCAAGCAGAGTTGCAGACTCTAGGCACGTGCTTGAAAGAAGATGGTAAAGTGAAAGGATTTAATGTGGATGTGAACAAAACTAAGATTCCGGGGTTTGAAAGGGAAAATGTACAGACGAAGTGTGAAATATAAGTAAGTAAGAGATTTGGATACACGGAAAATGTCTAGAACAAGTGAATGAAACAGTATATCTGCAGAGTGCGTTTTTGAGGGGTGGAAGATGTAAGCTGGATGCGGGGAAACTGAAAGTGGTCTAGAGCCAGTTTCTCAACCTGGGGGTCGCGACCCATGGGTAGTAAGTAGCGTTTGTTATTAAATGGGGTCGCAGTCTGTAAAAAAAAATAAGACTTATTATATACAAAAGATTCGTTTATTAAACGAATGAATTTTAGTGTAGTGTTATAAAATTAAATATTACCATGTAATAACAACATGAAAAAATAAACTTATAGCTTACTTTCTTTAATTCAAATGATTAATCATGAACATTAATTAGTTAATGCGATGGTTGGCTTTGTTTCTCTCTTAAAAGTATTTCTATACGTGGATCATCTTTGCAAACACTCATAAGTAAATTATTCTCGAGTGATAACAGAGGTTTTCTGTATTTAGTTTTCAAAGCCACCAAAGACGAGAAACCTTTTTCGCACAGGTAAGAAGTAGCAAAGGGTTTCAATGTTTTCAAAGCTTCTGTTACTAGGCTTCCGTACTCACGTCGTTGTGCAAGCCGATATTTATCTAAATCTTGAGATAAAAATTCCAGTTGAAAAGTTTTGTTATAGAGTTGCTTGTGAGTCTCAGTTCAAAACTTGGCAGCTGCAACAATATTTTCATCAAACGGATTTAGAACCCATGTTTTCAAGAAATCACTGTTGTCATCTGGAAAATATTCTAATAACTGAATCTTTAATTCACCTAAATGCGTTTTCATGCTCTCCAACAGGCTGTCAATAACTTAATTTTTTAAATTCGCATTTTTGTTAATATAATCAGAAGTTACAGTAAATACATCAAAATTTTGGTGAGGAAAAACGAGAAGGAAAATATCCTCCGTAAATGCTATCAGATCGTTTAAAAGATGAGACAATGACCTCGCTTCATTTCTATTAATATGTCTGAAAACTTAACTATACTTATCACATCATTATTATTAAATATATTATATATATGGTATTATTATTAAGAACTTAAAATACATGTTTCATTCCGTTCATCAGGTGCCATTAGAGGATCTTCAACAAGCGTCATCATTTCTAGTGCAGGCTCTGGAGATACGTAAGAGATATATGGAGTTATCGATGCAAAGTTTCGGCACAATCACGGCTAGATTCCTCAGAAATATGGATTCTGATGGATCCGTAAATCACACGCCAAATCTTAAAGTTCCCCAAAGGCACATAGCAGGTAAGTAATCGGCATATTATCCAGACTTAATTCAGGGTCTATTAACAGAAAATTTTAGACTGAATCATTATCAAAGATTGCTCTAGCAAAATTGTCCTCTATTGAAATTATTCCTGAGAATTTTATTTGCCCCATTTATGAGAAAGATAGGCACATCGGCTTTTTAAACCAAAGATCTGAATTTTTGTGTTTTCAATAATATCAGTAGCATATGTTAGTTTAATGCTCGATATAAATCTTTTCCAATACTTGGAATAAAACTGGATACTCCTTCGGTTCGCTGTGTGGCAGCGATACCTCCAAGTTACAATTATAAATAATCGAATCTAAGCCTAATACCTTTTTCGTCATGTTTTCAACCGGATTGAATCGTTCGTGGTCACGGGCAGACAAAAAAGATTGTAATAAGAAATATATTACTAGCCTTCAAGTAACCTGGTTATTTATAATTGTAAACGTATACTAGTTGTGAAGTTTAATATCATTAATAAATACTAAAAGCTTCGAGTTTAATCTGGGGAATTATAAATAATAAAGTGAGATTTCGTCCTTTACCCCAGATCACATGGTCCATCCACCCTTCAGAGACAAAGACCCATGGGAGTGCCCTAACCCTCCGGCTAAGGGATATATCATCAGACCAGAGCGAGGAGTGTTCAACGTATTCAAGAAGAACGAAGACGGCTCTGAAACTAGGGTTTCCTATGAATACATAGACCTTGTGCAGTACATACAGGACATGAATACTATGTGCAACATGATTGCCGATGGACCACTGTACGTAGATTGTGTTAACTGCTTGTCTTTCCCTGTGGGTTGTAAAAGTTAAGGGATAACTTATTTTATGAAACTTGTCTAAACGATCGAATAGTTAGTGACTCATTTAAGTGGTGGTGGAATTGAGCAGACAACCATAATTTGCAGTGTCTACAAAGATTCCGATCTAATTTAATTGTTTCTCATGTATCGACAGCCAAAACCAGCGGCTTTGTATGCCTTCAGCACTGATGCGTTCAATATGCATATATCATAACCGCGCGCTACGTTATTTAACTCGATAAATGTATCTGTAACTGCGTTCAGGAATTTTCGCGCTGCCACTGGTGGCGGTCGATGTAGTTGGAAACACGTCACCCTGTACAGTGCATAGTCTTTTTTACAGTAACCAAACTAATAATTTATCAAATAACTGCTTCGATGAATACCCACATATTTGCGCTATGACTACATTCATTTCGACACTAATCCCCTATATATTTCCTTCAGTAAGATTGAGTTGAAATGTATCAAGACCGGCTTTGGAAACTAAACAGTCAATTATAATTACAGTAAATCGTTCTGTTACCGTCGCCTGAGCTACTTGTCGTCTAAGTTTCAACTGCACGTGTTGCTCAATGAGCTAAGAGAGCTCGCGTCCCAAAAGGCTGTTCCACACAGGGATTTTTATAATATTAGGTAAGTTTTATAAGAAACGAATCCAGATTAGAGAGGTAGCAATACAAAAAGATTATTTGCTGAATGATCATTTGAGATAAGACAATATGGATGAAACGTAGTTAACTTGTTTAACAATTAAAGTAATGATTAATTTCAATATTTTGGATGAGAGACTGAACGCAATTTTGTGTAGAATAGGAATTATTCTTCGAAATTCGGTAAAGCACCAGCACCAGTGAAGATTTTAATACTTATTTCAGATGAGAGTAGTTTACCGTGAATTTGAGAAATGTATAAACTAAATAATTATAAAATGAGTACATGTACAAATAATATCTCAGATTGCAAAACTTAGCAAATTTGAACCAGGCGTGCACAGGTTCACCGTGTATGTAATTGTAAACACTTCAGACAAGTTTAAATTAGACTTCCTAGTTATCACTCGATACACACAAGATGAAGAACAATGTTGACGTAACAAATAGTGTTTTGTGCTGGAATTATTCAGTTACGACGGTCCATCGTTCAACCCGAAGACAATTGTGTGGTAACACACAAAAGCGGATACTTACCAAAATAATATTTTTTTAAATTAAGTATTATTAGTATTATCTGTGGTATTATTAAGTATTAAGTATTTAGTAAAAATATACCCAAAAATTTGATATCTACTAAAATAATAATATTGCAGCAATATTGACTTGGCAATTTACAATCTAAGAAAAATCAAGTATGTAGCAACCTTATATGCTATCTGGATCCTTCAACCAATTAATTGCTAAAAAACGTGATAGGTCAAAAATCAATTGCGAACACGGTGAAATAAATAACATAACATAACTTCACGCTGTATCCCCAACGGGGTAGTCAGAGAGGACGGAGCGCCAGGAGTCGCGGTCCTTACACACCTCTTTCGCTTCCTCAAATCTCATCATTTTCCTCACACATTTTCGCCTAGGTATGTGAGTGCTTTTGACATTTCCGTCTGCTAACACTCTGGCTATTTGATCTTCATAAGTCAGCCTTGGTCTTCCTTGGCTTCTTGGCTGGTGAAATAAATAGATAGGTAATAACGTTTTAATATACTTCTATATACCCAATGAACTGAATATATTTGTAAATACTGAAGGTTCCGGTCTTTTACGTATAATATTAAAGTTCGTAGTGTAAGAAATAAATTGAAATTGATGGAATGCTTACAGGAAGGTGGATACTCACATCCATGCAGCGTCGTGCATGAACCAGAAACACCTATTGAGGTTCATTAAGAAAACGCTGAAAGAACATGCTGATGAGGTAACGATATTATATTTAAAGTTCATTATACAATATTTTACGCTAAATAAAATGTATTATTATATTTTATGTGCCTCAAAGGGTTGCGCGGGAAACATTATCGAACTTTTGTAAAATCACCAACCCGCAGTTATTAACAAAATGCGTGCAAACATAAATACGTGCAATTTTAACGGTCAAATTACAGATTTGAAGAGAAATAACTATTCCTGATGATTATTGATTACAGGTGGCTTCAATTTTACAATAAATATTAACATTTATAAACTCTTAACAAAAAAAACATTGTCGTGATCAATTTCTACCAAACGTAGTCAAAATCGTTTTTAAAAACTGCAGCCTTTAAACAAAACCAACCGCTGAAAATAATTTATCTGTTAAAGAGTTAAGACGCATAGCCGAACACAGAAAAGGCAATGGCATCGAATTTAAAATGCTTACACCTCTTTTTTGTCGGGTGTTATGTTGAAAATGACAAGTTTGCGCATCGTTTGCAGCTCGGACCAACGAGTATGACAATGGAAGGAGTATTTACACTAAAAACGTATCTTTAAAGTGTTCTTTTTTGTTGACCGACTTTCTAGATTTTTACTAATGTGCATGTCTAAGGAAGGTCACAGTATAACCACAGATTAATTAGTTACCAACGTCATGTATAACGATACACAGCCGAACATGACATATTTTCATTTTTGTTTAACCTTAAGATTTACGAGTATTTTACAAATAATTATTTCATAACCGACTCATACGCTGATACAAAATACACTGACAGTGCGAGGTTGCCATATTTACTATAGCTTACTGTTTCTGTCGTTGTTTCGCTTAATGCGATAGAAAGAGACAGGAAAATTCGTTTGACACACGGTGGCAAGAGCGGCTACTTATTATGACTTCGTCCATAATGTTTCTTGCTCGAGATTTGCAGTATCTGAAACGTAATGTATTTTTAAACGTAGTTTGATTCCAGCTAGAATGATATAAATAAAAATAATTTTGTTTCGTAACGTTCCTAGTTTTTTCCCCTGTTTTTTGGTTTACTTGCTTTTGCGAGAGGTTCGCTATTTGATTCAAGCGAACGTTCATAGCTTGTCGTAATATAGACAGACATATTATACATATTTAATATATTATAGTCGGCAGTGGTGGATCCAGGATTTTGGTTTGGGAGGGGCTTGAACCCAATGAGGCTAGGGCGTTCCGGGACCCTAAAATTTTTCATGAAGGAACTCAGATGGTTTGGGGCTCAAGCCCTTTAGCTCCCAAACCCCCCGCCCCCCTAAATCCGCCAGCGTATGTCGGGTCTTAGAAAACATAGCTCATATCCGGAATGCAAGCGGGCGTCTATCGTCGTTTTGGATGAAGGCTGTCACGGGAGGGTGAGGTTAAAGGACACGGTTAGGAGAAGTGACGAGAGGGACTCACCTCGCGCAGACGCATCTGTTACTTGATTATTTTATTCGTCGTGTAATAATTGTTATTTGAGTAGACTTTAAGTACTTATGTAAAGTTAGTGTATTGCATTGTGATAAATGAGTGTCTATCCATTATCGAGGTACCCGCACGATGACTGACACGACAGAGCCAGAATTAGACACGCCCACTGAGATCTCGCAGAACCCTTCTGCGACATATAATTATATAGATTTTGACATTTTGACTGGCACATGCGCGGTGGCAAACCATCCGGCGGCATCCAAGCCGGAGCTCCGGGCTCAATCCCAGTCTGATTTGGGAAACTATTTGGGAAATTGGCTTGGAGTCTGAGTGTTACTGAGAGCATCTTCAGTCCGTTGTGCGGCACCCTTAGTACGAGTTTAGTACTTAGTTTGGGGTTACAAAATTTGTGTAATTGTCTGGAATGTTGCCGTTATTATTATTATGTGGTCTCTTCCAGGTCGTTACCCTCCACAAAGGCACACCGATGACCCTGAAGGCCGTATTCCAATCCATGAACCTCAGCACGTACGATCTCACTGTCGATATGCTCGACGTCCATGCGGTGAGTTGAATCTTTTTTATTAAATCACGCCAACGACTTGTTAAAGAAATCTATGGAGTACTCAATTATAGAGTGGAAGTGTCATTTATTTTCTTTGAAAACAATTAACGTCTGATCACTGCTGCAGTTACTGTGCGCCAATTGGTCAGGCCCAAATCAAACAAAACCTCTGTACACGTGCGTTCAAATAGACTGAGATAATGTAATAGAGGTGCACCAAAGTGAAAGCGACACGTCATCGAGCTCGTCAATTAATAGACCAGTTTAATTTGACCTGTGATAAAATTAATGTAAATTTATAAATTGTATGTTTACTGTTTCTTACCCATGAAATGAGATTGTATCTGCTAATGTAGTTTGATTTTTTGCCAAGCCACCAAATAGAGCAGTAAAATTATACATAAATATTTAAATATCTGTCGGAATATACAGAAACGTACACACAGGCCCAGTATTGGTAATGTACTGTTTTAATAAGTTTAAGAGTTCATATTTACTAGTATCCAAAAACTGAGTAGTGATGAGTAGGATGGTCCAATATTTCGGCTCTATAGGCTAATTCCGCTATGGGTCCAGCCACAGGCAACTTAGCCTACGATACCTGAAATGTTTACAAATTTCTGAGCAAACTATTCTGTCAAGGTCAAAGGAATAGGACGTAGCAACAGCAAATAGGACATAGCAGGCGACCCTGGTAACGTCGCATATTAGGAAAAAAAGAGATTATGCATGTCGATATTGTATTATATCGATAAGTTATAAGTACAAAATTCATTGATTTTATAGTTCTCTTAAAAAAAAGAAAAATTATAATAATCAAAACGCAATCATTTATTTTGAAATAGAAATATGCACGAATTTACTAGTCTGCATTATTAAATTTTCAATTTCGAAACAACTATTGAATTCAAAAACATATCGATTAATTAAAAGCTTGTAATAGTAGGAAGGAAACCAGTGTATTTGGAACTATGTATATAATTTCAAACAATGATAGTCGTTACAAGTTTTCAAAATTAATTATAAACAATATTGATATATTGACGTGTATGTAGAGATACGAAAACACGTATCGACGTTTTTTCGTGTCTCTACATACACGTGCCGTCTTTTAAGAGCGAGACGCAACATGTAATTATAGCGTGCTAGACAAAGACAAACGCTGACTCGAAGCTTCGGAGCAAACAGTATCATTAGAACTGGAGTGCTATTCACAACTTCATTTCATCGGATGAAACATCGGATGAAACATCGGATGAACGCATCGTTGATAACATCGATGAAAAATTACATCGGTTGTTCGCAAGGATTTTCCTACGATGTAACAGCCAAGGAGTTGGTAGCAAAAACTTTTTACAACCTACACATGTGGTAAAAATGAAATTTAATAGTATAATATAAAAACAAATTTGTTTTTAAAATTGTTCTGATCATTCCGATGATGTTTAAATACAAAGCTTATTTAAAATGTAAAAATACACGTATAAATATTTTAATGAATGTAATGTTACAATTATATGAATCAAACTAAATACCAACTCCCGGTTCATTCATTTTATTACATACGGAGACGTCATTCGTCAACTTGTCAGTTGTCAATAACTTTTCAAAATGGCGTCGTGATGCCCAATTAATATCGTTAGGTACTCTCTTCACGTACCTTTATATTATTTAAGCAACGGTGTTGTACAGTGATCTCATATTCGTGAAATAAATGGTGCTAAAGATTTCTCAAGGAATTAATGTGACTAAAACTGCAGTTCATGGACATTTATGGTGATTTTGGTGATCGAAGACGCCTACGAATCCTACAAAAGCCTACAAACTATCCATTTGTTTCTGTTAAAAAAAATATAAATAAATGTGAGACTTAAGAGTTAATGCCATTTATAAGTAAGTATTGTAGAAGTTAGGACAAAAATGTGTTTCATATTTTGCTGTAATAGCCAACTAAATATTAAACAAAAAGTGCGGGAAACTGCATTCTCTGTAATTTGTCATGTTTTTGTAAAACTACAGCTTAAAGGTGTTTATTTTAATATTTCAGTGGGAATGGATGAAAAGAGAGGCAGTGTCAAGTTCTCATACAAAGAAATAACCAATATCCACTTATCATTTTATGTATTATAAGGCAAGATCATGATGTAAAAAAATAGAGATGATTACAAAGAGAAATGTTGATGCAGTGAATTGTTAAAATGTATTTTGAAGTGTAAACCTTGAACAAAAGAAAAAGAAATGATAATGTACCTGCCTACCATGTGCCTGTGAATTACAAACTACCTATGAATTACAAAAAAGTTATAATGACTGGTATAGGTTATATTTATTTATACTTTTATGTATATAAATAGGTTTCTAAAACTTTGTGCTATTTTTGAAATACTATAGAAGTCATGTTACAAACAATTATTATCAATCTTATTTAATATAAATGTAATAAGTAGCTATTAAACTTTGCATTATGAAATAAATACACTAATGATATCTACTGATCTACTTATTTTGTACCTGCATACTTTTATTATAATTGAGGTTCATAAGGTAAAATTTATAAACGAGGTACATTTTTTTTATTCTTTTAGTTCTCCAAATTATATCTCCATAAAATTATACACAATGTTTTCATACATCTTACCTGGGTACTTCTATACTTTCTGTAGTTAAATAAGTATTAATAATTCTAAAAATAGTAGTTACTCCTATCAATCATTCTCATCGTTAGTGCCATAGAATAAATTACTTATAAATTATATCAGGAATTAAATTAAAAGACAGTAGGTATGTACGTGCTCTTGCTTTTAATAAATCTTTAATTATTATTTAACAATCAATACAAAATTTTCTGTGACTAGAAAAGTTGTGGAAACTTGTACAAAGCTGTGTTGAATGCTATGATTTCTCAGTTCTTACTTCTCAACAACAATGATAAAATTGTAATCAGTAGCTGTATCCATATGTATCTGTAAGAAAAAAAGTTGCATAAAATTCATTACCTAAATAAAATTAATGTGCAGCTATTGAAAAAGTTACTGTTTCTAATAATCAATTCAACTGAATTTTAATTCATTGCTGGTCAATATTTAAAAGAAAAAAGACCATTAATTTGTTATCCTTCTGAGTCATACCACTAATACAATTCAGAAAATGTACATACATGTCAACATTTTATTAGAAATATACATACTTATTATATTACATACAGCTACAGTTCTATTAATATCAATAATGTTAATACTAACTTCCTTAAAAAGGTTCCTGTCTGTACATCATAAATAAACAATACTGTTGTGATTCATTTATCTATACATAAATACTTACAAAGGTGTGTAGTTCTAAAACTTCATGGTTATGAGTTCTTATTTCGTTTTAGAATATGTACATATTACAATAAAAGTGTCCATACTCACATTTCGTGGACATTGTATTTACTGGATATATCCATATTTTAAGTCTGTATGCTGTATGTCTGCTGGTGCATGACAAGTGATGACGTACAGCATACAGTATCCATTGTAACCCTATGATTCGAAATATGTTGTTTACAATTCCTGAGGTTTTTAAAATATATTATCTACCTATCACACACGACATCGAAACGTTTCAAATACTTTCTTACGAGGGATTTAGATTTATTACATCAAAGAAGAAATGGGTATTAAAAAAATCAGGCAAAAATCATAAATTAGTGATTACTTACTCAGTGTCATAAATTGTTTTTTCTATTTGAGAGGGAAGGCAAAGGGATCTACGCCCACAAAGCCGATGTCTTTAGTAAGAAATAAAATGACAATACATACAAAATACGTTTCTGCAATAAAATAACTAGCAACCAATTTCATAAAATAATAATACTGTATTACTAGGTGTCTCTCTTTATAGCAAGGATTAATCTTTTAATAAGAATGAGATAATAAATATAACAGAATAAATGAGACAAGTTATGAGACCAAATAAGGTCTCATAATCTATGGTAAATAGTAATAGGTAGGTATTTATGTATTTCTCGTTCATACGTACTTATACGATAGTTTCACGTTGTATTGCAGACGGAGTTGCCAAGCAAAGCGGTCATTGAATACTTCTTCCACCTTATCAAATCTCATTACCTGTCTATGCATTATTCTTCTCACACACTCGCCTAAGTTATGCAAGTGCTCTTAATATTGCTGTTATTTGTAATACTAATAACGGGTATTTACTATTTGAAAGAACGAATGTTATAAGTAGTATTTGTTAGAGCGTTTTTTCATTGGTTGACACGATAACGATATATCGTCGCAGATGCAGACTCATCGATATCGGGGCACAGAAATCTATGGAGCGACGCTTTTTCACTAAACGACGCGACCCCGATTTATCGTCGCCGGCGATCGGCGACGACATGTCAGTACTAGGGATGGCGATCTGAGATCGAATAATCGAAGAATCGATTATTTCGACCATATAAATCGATTTTTAATCGATATTTTGTAGTGAATCGATTCCGTGAATCGATACTTTACCCTTTAAAATCGAGATTCGATCATTTTTGTTATGATAAGAAATATAAAACTGTTTAGAATGAGTTGAATGTAGGAACTGTGAATTTTATAATTTTTTAACTTAAATATTATAATTTTTTTTTTATCTTAAGTAGAGGTTCTTAAACATGTAACATTTAAATACAGTTGTAATTGTTTAATTCATAAAAACTGATTAGATTGATTATTTTAGCGTCTTCCAAGTTTTCTATAATTACATTCATATCTGTCATCACTACAGACTTATAGTGTCGATGAAAAATCGATTTTCGAGAGATCGATTTTTTAGACTTCGAGTTTTCTATGAATCGATTTTTCATACTTCGATTCGAATCGATTCGAAGATCGATCTTTTTTCGAGAGAATCGCCTTCCCTAGTCAGTACTACGTCTCCATAGAATCGTCCCGATAAAATCAAGAATGTATGACATAATTACACAATGGTGCAAGTGTGGGTTCAACATCACCATCCTCCCACCTCCCCGCTAATCTGTCGTTCGCTCTACTCCATTTTACTGAACAGTTTAGTTTGATTAAATATTCAAATTGACTTTTAAATAAGTTCCTTCAACGTTAGATACGTTAGACGTAAGTAAAGCAGATATACTAAATAACTAAATATAATTTGTCGTCTGCCATATGAATAAGTATACGAGTAGTTTTATAGTTAACGCACTGATCTCGAAGGTGTAATGTTTGTCATTGAGACATGAAAGTTCTGTTTTTGTTTTGTCGCCATCGATATTGGTACCGTGTCGTTGAATCAAAAAGTTTCAAGATAATAAAATATCTACGTGTGACGGCTACGATATTATCGTTATCGTGTCGGCTAATGCAAAAACGCCCTTACGTTGAATTGTATGATTTACCGCTAGAAATAAGGACTTATTTAAAACCGGCGGCAAGGGAAATTTTAATAATTTATTACATACCTACAATTTATTGTATAATAGTTTGTAATGTGTAATTAGATTACACTGATTTTAAAATCAAATTATAGAGATTAGGTTTATATGCCTACTTTCTCAGTGTTTCGAAACTATTTAAAATTAAAATATCGATTTTCAATTTAATGCATACTTAGGTATATTCATGATGTAACCCAGGTAGAATATTGTCTTAGCTGGACAAGTTTGAAACTTCAAACTAGCTTTATTTTACCTTAGCATCCAATACTCGTTTTATAAATTTATTTCTAGGTAGCTGTTAGAGTAAAATACATTACAAGACTCTACAGCGTAACTTACATTCAAAAATATCGTGCTATTAGCTTGCTTTCCACGTGTATTTTGGGCTTCAATTTTAGCTTGGATACACAGCTTAGTACAACCGTACATTATGTTAATATTGTAAACTGTATATGAGTGTAATTATGTCACACGAATTTCATAAAATTATTAAATTAAAACAGGAGGTCCTAAATTAGTTTTATTTTAATTTAAATTATTTTAAATAATGCTAGTAGTGTGAATTCATTAAGAAACCAATTTAAACCTTTAGTGCATACAGATAGTTGGAAATATTTTTTAAGTTTTTCGTTAATTGTTCAAATTTCGCGTGTTAATACCTACTTAGATATATTAGCTTTTGAAATGTGACGTCACGAAACTTTGGACCTCTTCCACCCCTTGTCATACAATTTCACACTTTTTCGACCCCTCCCCCCCCCCCCCCCCCTATCCTCCCCCTTAACTTGTGACGTAATTTATGGATATCCCCATATATATTTAAAAAAAAATAAATGTGGCTGGTATCCACGACCTACGATGGATCTCATAAAGGTCTAAAACCGAGTTGTCCCTTTAATGGTCTTGACAAAATGTACGAATGTCACTATTACTCCGAGTGACTGCTTAGACCTACAAATCCAGGGATATTGGCCACCAAAGGAAGAATTAAAACAATTACTGAAATTAAATCGGAATAAGAAAATATGTGCAAATTTGCTAGAACCTTCCTTTCTACTTGGCCAGAAAAGAAAGCGCAAAACGGCTACCATCGATTAAGGATATAATCAGATGATACTCTTCAACTAATTGTAATACCAATATCATAAAACTACTTTCACTCATTTTAACACGAATGTTGTAAGGCAACCTCGAAATATTTTATGTTAACTTTAACCCTAACACACATATTATCAGTTAAAATTTGTTTAGTTTTATTTACTTCATAAATAAGATTTATACTAAAATAGCCGATAGTCGATCTATATCAACGTTGATCACATTTTAAATGATACATCCAATGATTTTTTCATTCCTAGACATAAATGCCAAAACGTAGAAAATTTGATTCCCCAATGATTAATATCTTAAATAAAATTTTAATTTTAAGTTTATATTATTTTATTAAATCTAAATTAAAATCATACATCGAATGAGTTTTCCATTCCTAGACATAAAATGCCAAAACGTAGATAATTTTTATTCTCCAATGATTAATATATCAAATTAAATTTTAATTTTAAGTTTAAATTGTTTTATTAAATCTAAATTCTAAAAACAAAATATATTATAAATATTATACCTATTCTTATATTAATTTAATACAGTGAATAAATATGGCCAAAATACTCGAGTCCAAAGTGAATCCTGAACGAGATCCCCAACAAACCTTCTCTTTGACAGTTGACATTTCTAATTCTAACCTATAATGTTGTGCAACTTTAATGTAAATAAATATCTATATGCCCGAAAAAACTTGTGTTACAAAGTTCAATCTTGTTTGCAATTTACAAAAAAAAAAATTTAAGTACCAAAAGAGTAAGTCTTCACTATCAAATTTTTATGAACATTATAGTTGATTAACGAAAATTTGCATTTTTTGTTAAATTACTGTCGCAGTTGTGAATCTGAGAAGGAAATTAATAAATCATTAGTGAAAACAATGGATGATAATCATAAAAGAAAATTGACTTTGATGCGACTAAGAGTACAAAAATTTCGAGCAATTAAAAAATTGAAAACAGCATTATCAAGACAATGGTCATCAAACAAAACACGGAAATTATTCTTCAAGTTCATTAGATGTAAATGTAGTCGAGTGTAATAATGTGGGTATAGATATCAACATTATTTTGAAAATGATACAAGTCAAGAAGAGGTGAATGAGCATTATGACATTAATTGTCCAGAATTGATTGCATCCTATAGAAAGTAGTTCTGATATGCAAATGGATGAGGGACAACCTATATTAGATCAGATGCTAATATTGATCAAGATAATGTAATCATAATCCCAGGTTCGATGAATAATTTCTCAATATCAGTTCAAACGTTACATTTTATAATTTCATTAAAATTACCTTATATTGTTTGTAGGTAAAGCTGAAAATGAGACTAATGATTCAAGTTTGACCTTCAACCTAATCAAATATAAAAGTGTTGATCAAGGACCTTCGTCAATGTACCTTCGTCAAGACCGTAAGTTTTTTTATTTTATTACTAGCTGGTGCCCTCGATTTGGTCTATGTGGAGTTAGTACTTCGAGTAGCCTATCATTTCTCCAAGTTTACATCAGCCTCAATTTTTCTTTATGCCTTGCCAAAATATTTATATATATAAGTATAACTTGATAAATTATTGCTTCTCCTTACAAACTTTCATCCCCTATTTCTATACTAAAAAGTAGCCTATGTTTTAATTTAGACCTCTAGCAATACATTGGAGAAAATTGGATTCAAGTGCAGTAGTTTTTGTATGATGCATGTGCAAACACACAGGCAGATAAAAACAAAAAATTGTTTTGGCTTCTGTTGCACTTATAAAAACCCCCCATATTAGTTTTTCTTCAATATCTATAATGTACAGACATCAGCTTTTTACATTTTATTGTATTAGTATAGAAGAACAGATTAGTACACCTTTTTATTAATTTTTAAAAATTTAATATCTTTCTTTCTATTTAGAGTACATTGGTATAATGAAGGGGCTGACATCTCTTAAAATAGAACAAAGGAACAAGACAAAGTCATTGTTAAAAGTGAAAAGTTTGCTGGAACATTCGCTAGAACAGAAACATGAAAGAACTGCAACAATTACAAATACTTGGGCAAAAACCTTTGGCGTCGATTTTCCACTGACGGACATAGAAACGTTATATGATATAGAGAAGCAATTAATATTTAATCCTACATTAAACAATAAATTTGTAATGTTTTTAATATACTATTGTATATTAATTTATTTTGCTTCATTTTTCGATAATGTAATGGTAATTTTTTGTCATTTCAGTGTTCTCCGATGATTCTCATGACTGATAAAGATGATACAAAAAAATGTTAATAATGTAATTCGAAAATTTATTAGTCGTGACCTGGCATTGAATTTTACTGCCACCAGAAAAATGTCAGACAAAATTGTATTTTCATTAAGTCTCCCAAATATTTATCACAGTATTGTTAGTAAGTACTGATAAACCTAAAATATTTATATAACATGTCCCGTGTCTGTCATTAAATAGTAATAAATAATATTTATTTTATTTTCAGACACTTTGAGTGCTATTCTTCAAAAATCAGAATCGAATGTTACATCAGCTATTGGTACTGCTTTTACACAATCTCAATATTGGGAAGAAAACCGTATAAAACCTTCAAAAAAGGATGACCAAATGAAGAATTAAACAGAAAAAATCCCAATTTTGAATAAATAATTTTAATTGAGGGGTATAATTGCTAAAGCGCCTCTGTCCATTGCTTGATGAATTTCAAAACCGCCTCGTAACTAATTTTCAATCATTTCTAATTCCTTACACAGGCTGTTTTGAAAAATATTATTGAATTAAATAAATTTTAAAGAAGTTACTAACAGAGTTAACTCTTGTTTTACATTCATCATTAAAATGTTATAGTTCCAAGTTTAAAAACTTTAATATCTGACAATCAATAAAAGGGAACAGAGGTGCTTAGGCATCTAGACTTAGATATTTATCAGAATAAAAAAATTAAAAGTTTTCTTATTGCAAACACTTTTTTATTTAACTTGATGTATAAACTTTTTCTTTCATTTTACCTAACCTAAACCTATTTTTAGCTTGTACGGTATTTCAATATCTTTAAATACGGGAAATTAATGTGATTACCTTTCATTTTGGCTTGACGTCTAAATCTGTCGAAACGTCTAGCCAAAATGAAAGATAATCGCGTTAATTTCCCGTATTTAAAGATATTGAAATACCGTACAAGCTAAAATTAGGCTTAGGTTTCTATCTTGCCCTTATAAAGACAATTAAACTTAGCTATAGCTAAGTTGTCACTGTTTATGCAAGCTAAATCTATAACCTTACCGTTAGCGATTTTAAGCGTTACCAACCAACCTTGCACTTATCATAGTTAGTTAGCTAGTTTTAGATTAAAGCTTAAAAAATTGGCTTAATGCAAGTTAATTCCACTGATCGCTTTCTACCTGGGAAGTTGGCAGGCTAATAGCTTATCCCTTCATGCTATAAGTACCTACTTATCCTCCATGCGATAGAAATATTTTATGTACTTACTATACTTATGTAGTTTAAATGTATTGCTCATGTGTTCCTATGATTTTTTATGCTTTAGTCTTTTTAGTCTTAATTTATAATGCAATGATGGTGTTAAAGAGACCAATCACAAACAGAAAACAATAAATTTATAATAAATACCTACTGTGACATTAAGACCATATACTTCATTGTAATGGTATTGCATAATATTACCCAGTAATTAGATTTAGGAGTACCTACCTATTATTACATTGAATGTTTTACTAATTTTTCGGTATTGTCACTTGTGAGGTTGTGAATATATTAATATTGAATAAAATTACTGCTTAGGTATTATCTACTAGAAAGTTAGTTATGTGAAAAGGGACGAAAATGAAAGTTAAAAGTGAACTTTAAACTTCAATAAACATTGAAAACAATAAAGGATACACCTTTAAAGTATACTAATTCCTACATAAAATGGCCTCGATCTGGAAGTTTCCAATTATTATCTGTGAACTATATAATATACCTATTTCAGTAATCTAATTATCCTGATTCATATTATATTATCAATTATCACACTACAGCTAATTCATGTAATTAAAACTCCTATTGTATTTCATGTTTTATTTTTATTAAGTACTCATGTTTACTTTGCTCAATAATATCTTTAAAATATTTTTAACTTATTCAATACATTATATACATTTTGGAAGATTTCTTGCAAACCTTAGACATGATGTTTTTTAGGTAGGTTAGTTAGCCGAGTTACCTGTAATACAATAATATTAAAAGTATTAACTAGATTACATAGAGATATAATGTTTATAACTCAAAACAAGATTAGTGAAGTTGTTGGAGGATTATGCATGTAAATTTGAGTCAGTTTTAAGTTTTGGTTATTTAAGTCAATATCAGTTTGCTCATATAGCAATGTGAAAACAGCAGTCAATTTCAATAGGTACCTATAGGTTGTATATCAACTTAAATCTTACATCTTTGATTTCACATTACTACACAACTAAATACTAATAGACTAGTGTTGCTTTATCATTAATATAGTGTCACCGGGTAACTAAAATATCACTACACTAACACAAATATAATCCAGACAAGATTTGTATTTTGTACTCAAGAGCAAAATAAATACCTATATAAATTGTTAACTACATGGCAAAACCTTGTTTTTGTTCATAACTTTGTTTACATATGACTATTGAGATATTTTATTGTGGCCTGGGTGTGCTTCAATCCAAAACTAGTACGAAAAAATATTATCACAATTTTTCACCGCTAGATTTAAATTTTACTTAAAATAACTTTATATCATATACGTAATCGCACCTACAGTTACATGTACTTACTAATTTTATGAAATTAATCATTTATAACATTAATTATAATTTAGTAATAAAATTCAATCCAAGAAAACAATTGCAATATTCATGGTAACCTCACCTTCGTCTGCAAACACTAACAGCAAAATGAACATTTTGCGTATAGAAAAGATATTGAAAATCGCTAAATTTATTCGCTCCTTTTCTACTATAAGTCTACCATCTTGATGTGAATTTCCATACTAAGCGTCTTCCTTCACAAAATTAGTTTTTTTGTTCAATAAAATTGCACGTAACTTTATGACATATGTATCACACGTTGAAAATAGAGCATATTTTAATTATTTTAAGAAAAACTTCCAAAACTTTAACCATTCACCGAGAAAATAGCTTAACATCGTAGAACTCGTCTAATAGAAAGTAGCTTTTCGCTCGTGGATGTTGTCATACAATTTGACAGATCACAAGCGCGAGGATGTACGCAACGTTGCACGCGACGAAGTGTCAAAATTACATTTTGACAGCTAAAGTCGAGGTTGAGAACGAGAGGTTATCGGACTTCTCTTTCTCACAATTTTACATCCGTGAAGTTGTGAATGCCAATTTCATAAATTAGTATGGAAAATTCGTACATCGGTTGTGAACATCGGATGCAAACAACCTTTGCGCATTCACAATTTAAAGCTCACGGATGTTTCATCCGATGCAAGGATGTTTACGTGTTGTGAATAGCACTCCTGCTTACTTCTGTTATAAATTTCTATAATTAATTTTGTACTTACCGATGGAACGTGATATTGTCCTTTTTGAAACTATTTTTACGACTGTCATTACGACACTATCTTACAGCACAATTTGGCATTGTTTACTTATTTAATTGTATATTTTTGAATACCGTTTAGACACAGGTCACGTATCTGCATCCTGATTACTACTAAACGAGCGCGCGTTTGTGATTGAGTTTATATGTGCATTTTCACAGATGGACGGCAGGCGACAGTGCCTTTCCATTTCAAGTCTCGTAGGCTAGGTTGTCTGTGGGTCCACCTATAGAAAGCGTTGCTAAAATCAGTGTATCGCTTATTTTTGAGGTACATTTGAACCTAATAATAAAAACCCACAGTATTTGTATGGACCTGTCGCTTATTATAAAATGGTGGATTTATACCGTAACGCTATCCATGTGATAAGGGTCAGTAGTGTTGACCTTGATAGTGAAGAAGATATTAAGTTGTATCACTCTTTCTGAAGTCGTAAATTCGTTATCAGGACCGCAACACATTCCACCGGTTCGATAAGTTCAACGCTAAGTACAACCCCATCGGCGAGAGCAGGCTTCGGGAAGTCTTTCTGAAAACTGACAATTACATGAACGGGAAATACTTCGCTAGGATTATTAAGGTAAAGTTTAGTAGTAAAAGTAAAAAGAACTAACAAGGATGTAATCGTACAAACAATAAATAAAAAAAAACTTTTTCATGAATTATCATTTTGTGGCCTCGATTTAAATACCAACCTTGTATTTCCTCGTGAAATGGAGGAATATCCATAGCGATTCCCTATAAGCCTACTCCAGAAAAGTTCAATTATCCAATTAAATATATAATTATATTGGGAATTTATTTCCATTTAGGCTTTCTGTTTGGAAGTAAGATGCACTAAAACTGCACCAGACCATTTTACCTTATTGTGTTATTTATGGTCTAGGAAGTGGCATTTGATCTAGAAGAGAGCAAATACCAAAACGCGGAGCTACGGTTGTCGATATACGGCAAGAATCGCAGCGAGTGGGCCAAGCTGGCCAAATGGGCTCTGCAGTACAACGTGTACTCCGATAACGTGCGCTGGCTTATACAAATACCTAGGCTATAGTGAGTGGTCAAATTATTCAATTATCATATTTATCGTTTACTGTGGTGTACAATGTTACTCAGCAATCATAGAACACACACAGTTTACACACAATCATTGAACGTCATACGCTCCCTAACAATTATTTTAGCTTGTTCAGTCCCACTGTTGGGAAAGGCCTTTGCCTTTTTGTCTCCATTCCTCTTTTATTGTAACTTCTTGCCTTTCGCTCGGATATCCATCAAGTTCGTTTTGCTATCTCCTCCGTGGCTTATCTCTACATGGGTGTCCATCTCATGTTGTCAAGAGCTGTAAGTTTTGGCCCATCTGTACAGTTCCATACAACAGACAGACAGACATGTTTGACTCATTCTCAACAACAAGAATAATTAATTATTCGACGTCAAATAATTAACCCGATAATTCTTTTATTCTAGTGACATCTTCAAATCCAACAATATCATGAATAACTTCCAGGAGATTCTCAGTAACATCTTCGAGCCGCTATTCGAGGTCACCAACGACCCTAACGCCAATATTGAATTACATAAATTCCTAACCGTAAGTCTAGTTTTTAAATAATGGAGTGACGCTCTTACTATGACGTTTTTAGATTAATATTACATGTACATAATCTCTATCAGAAGTAGAACTTTCAGTTTTTTTATCAGAATTTTTTGTATCACTTGTATAAAGTATAATTTGTACCTTACAGCACGTGATCGGCTTTGACAGTGTGGACGATGAATCGAAACCGGAAAACCCTATGTTGGACCCGGACGTGAAAACACCAGAGGAATGGGATGATATAGAGAATCCACCGTACGCTTACTACTTGTACTATATGTACGCCAACATGACTGTGCTGAACCACTTTAGGAAGTGAGTACTCTTTTAGAAAACCTAATATTTTGCATGTAATTGACCCGTTAAATCGACAGAGAATTGATTGTAATTGTTCGTTGGTGTGAATGTTAGATCATCTGTATTTTTAGAGTGCTGAGTGTGTCTGGTTTGATTTTTGGCTAGATCGATTAAGTAAACAAAGTACGTGCTTGGTTTGGTGCCATCAGTTCATTACGTGATAGCTACAGCACGATCTCAATGCTGAATTTGTTAAAAAACTGTATTTACTTCACTCAGTGAGTCATGTGATACTAAGTCACTCAGTGAGTTATGTGTTTTCACAGAGCCTGAATTCCGTATATTAAACTTGAGAATTTGATTTTAAATTCTGCTTTGTTACAGGGAACAGGGTCTGAACACGTTCGTATTACGCCCACATTGCGGGGAGGCGGGAGCAGTGCAGCATCTCGTGTGTGGATTCATGTTAGCGGAGAACATATCACACGGGCTACTACTGAGAAAAGTAAGTTACATTGTAATACTCGTATTACATCATCATCAACATGAACATAGGCTATTCTACCCAGAGAATCTTAACCTAGTTGTTTATTTCCAAGCTGTTGTTTTTATAGCTCTCTGTTCATCTTCTATTGTCATTAAATCGTGTGGTAAAGGCTGGTCTACATTATTGTAATGGTATTTAAGTGAACACAGTACAGTACTTGCTTTGAACCGAAACGTTTAAAACAAAAGTTTTCTTTAATATTGATGTCAATCACTATAGTCTCATCTTCTACATATTTCGCGTTCGTTTTTGTTTCCATATCATAAGTAATATTAATATAAAATAATTCTCCTTCAGGTGCCGGTTCTTCAGTACTTGTATTATCTAACTCAGATCTCCATCGCGATGTCTCCACTTAGCAATAACTCTTTATTCTTGAACTATCACCGCAATCCGCTACCTGAATTCCTCGCTAGAGGATTGTGTGTAACACTCAGTACTGATGATCCTTTGCAGTTCCACTTCACTAAGGTATGATTTACCAAATATTTATTTATAAGATGAATGAGTGAGTCTATTAAGATTCTTACTAACTGGTATCATATTATTGAAAAACAGCTAAAATTATTGATGGATATACAGCTGTTAAGATTCAATTGATTTCTGCAGCACCGAATATTAAAGAATTTCTAAAAATGTTTTTATCATGGGGATAAAAATAATAATTTTCTTCTTAATATGTGCAATGTTATATATATGTTATGCGGTGTAGATATTGTAATGTTATTTGTATGTGTAATGAATAATGATATTTAACCTATTTATAAAAATACGTAACACAGACATCGTATTTATTAATTCCTTGATTTTTCATCTCACAGGAACCTCTGATGGAAGAATATAGTATTGCCGCTCAAGTTTGGAAACTGAGCTCGTGCGATATGTGCGAATTAGCGCGAAATTCCGTGCTCATGTCCGGGTTTCCGCATGAGGTACGTGCCGTGCCTTCTTTCATATAGTGATTTCACTTTTAATATCTAAAAAGACGTCAGCTACTCTACTTCATGAAAATTGAATCGTGTTCTTAAAACGCATCCGAACTTTTTAATGATTTAATTAAGGAAATTAAACTACAGTGACGCGACATCAGTAACAACTTGGTATTATGAATTCCTGTATAGGTATCTAAATAATTGGTGTGGAGGGATTAGCGAAAACATTTACTAAGCTGTGTTCCCGGGTTTCCTTACCTTGAAATAATATTTAATGTGTTCGAGACAGCATTTTTATATATTTTTTATAGAAAGTTTTAATGTGACCTTATGAAATCTGTAATTTATAGATGAAGCAATACTGGTTGGGTCCAAACTACATGAAGGAGGGTGTGGCCGGTAATGATATATCTCGTAGCAACGTGCCTGATATACGCATCTCGTTCAGATACGAGACACTACTTGACGAACTCACTAACATTTTCAAGGTAAAATTAATTTTTGTGTAAACTGTGATCTTTTTTGAGGTTTTCATCAAATGTTTAACTTCAAGTACATCTCGAAAACGGAATAATCTATACAGTATTTATGTTTTATTTTATTAAATTTTATTTTGAATTTTAATTTACAACAGGTTTTCTGTGTGTTACAATTTAAATAATGTAGTCTGATAATCATTATAAGTTATGATATATCTAGATGATACAACGATGAGATATCAACACTTTCAAGGTTACTTGATGTTAGCGTTGTAAAAATCATATTTCCAAAAACAATACCATTTTCCATTTGTTATAGTAAGAAAAACGCATGTATTCACGTGGATACTAATACTGTAAGGGATGACGTTTCGTGTATGTTAAATGGCTTCATGGTAATTTATCATACTTCACGGTGAATACATTTTTGTCTCTAAAGCCCTAAATAGTCTAATGTCACTATTCAAGTAAACTTAGAAGTTTGCACTGTAAACCACGTTTTAATAATATCAGTTTTCACTTATTTTACTAACAATTACTCGTATTTTGTAAATTAACAATAGCTATTATACACTTAAATAGGTGATTGGCACTGCACTGATATTTAAAGCAACTGATACGAAAGCACTCGAACACGTAAAAGGAGTAATAAGACTATGTGAAATTTCAGGAAGGAATGTCAACTTGCCGTTAAACAATTATCCACAACACACCAGTGGACCGACGACTGTCAAAAATATTTAGAATTTTTTAATTGAATACTATTAATCATATTTAATCATTATTTAATCTTTTTTACATATTAAAAAACAAAGATATATAGGCCTGTAACTTTGTGCCCCAAACAAATAATTGTTGTGATAATCTTTAGAAGTGGTAGGCAATCCTCAATGTGATAAGAGAAAATGAAAGATTGAAAGTGCCATTTCATCTGTTAATCTGTATTGTTTCATTAGTGTTACTGTATCAAAAGCGTGTCAAACGATTTCTCCAGATACTAGAAAATAGTAATGTTTTGATTGTGTAAACGTAATGATGTAACGTTCTTTAACCATTACCTAAGCTGTTTAAAACGCAAATTTATTCAAATCATTTTAATAACCATGTTCAATCCTAGTAACTATGTATAATGACCAAAATTGTATTACTCAAGCCATTAAGAAAAACTATAATAAGTAATGAAGATTAGAAAAAGAAATGAAGAGACTGTGAATGAATTTTAAATTTAAACTAGCATTTTAGTTTGCACTAAGTGTTTTAACATTGTTAACTTTAAGAGAAAGAGAGGAAACGATACTTTATTTTATTTCATTCTTTAATGGTTCGAGTTCTACTTTCTGTTTCGTCTAACAGTCTTTGTATGGTTTCGTGGATGTTAGCCTGTCTATTGTTGTTTAATGCTTATGTGTTTGTGTTATTAATTTTACAGTGTAAGTTATAATTTGTTAAATATTTTACAGTTAATCTACATTAGCTTCCTTTGTTTTAATCACGACGGGTATTTAAGAATTTTTTTTATAGTTTTGTAAATCTGGAACTATGTTCTAGAAAAATCTCAACTTCTTTTGCTAGTACTTAATAAAATGAAACTTCCCTTATTTAAAAATCTATAAAAATATGTTTTTATGATATAGCAACTACAAAAAACTGTTACACTTGTATAATGTTGTTTAAAATAAACGTGCTCGTACGGGATTGGTTTTGTAATTTTATCTTCCTTGAGTGGACGTGGATTGGGAGACATGCTTGCTTAATGTTCATTGTATTTCTGAATAGATACAGCGGTGTGGGTCGCCCCTCTACTATTAAGGTATTCAGTTTTGTGTGAACCCTATCCCTGTTATCGACGGATTCATGCAGAGATCCTGGGAGTCATGATCCTCAAATCCATTATCAGTGGATCAGTATTTTACGAGACTGTTTATAAAACTAGAAGGTTTAGTAGATGATATAATCGTTAATTAAAAAAAAAATCGCGTTTAAAACTAATTAAAAAATGTGAAAAGTCAATTCATCTGACCTAAAAGGAAAAAAAAATTCGGCGTGTGCTTCTGACCACACGATAGATGTGAAAACTTACATGATATTCTAATTTTAAAATATACATACGAGCGCACTTGATGTCGACTGGAGCCGAGTACACTATTCAGCGTCACCGACTAGAGCGTGACGGTTCAGTTTCGTTCACTGTTCAGAAAGAGCGCGAGGTGCACTTTAAAAAGTTTTTACTTCAAACATAATCTAGTTCACCATTAAAAAACCATTAAAAACAAATAAATCTTCTTTTTAGTCATTCCTAAGTCTATATGTACAGCGTTATCGATGTATGAAGTAAAATAAAAAAAAGCGTACATTGAAATAAATTCGTAATTTGTAAAATTTATAGCTTTAATAGATGCCCTCCATAACGTATGACATTCTTTGTAAGAAATTTGATATTGATTCTCAAAATATAAATAACTCTTGAGTTTTAGTATCGCTACTGTATACAACTAGGTAGAATTTAAATTGTAGAATATTTCAAAGATCTCTTAAATTAGCATTTACGAGATAATTACCATTTACGGGACAATTACTATTTACGAGATAATTACACTTTACAAGATAATTACAATTTACGTGATAATTTTCTTTTACGAGATAATAGACTAAATGACTGCTCTTAAATATGGTATAGTTTATACATTGCATTAAAATAATTAAACATTTTGAATGCGATTGAGAAACAACTGATGGACATTCATTGACAGAAACTGAAATATTGGGTTTTAAACTTCGATAATGGGAACAGAGCGGGGATTAGCTAGAGGGAGATAGCGTTACATAGCTGTGACGTCACAAAGGCGTGATGACATTGCACAGCGCTAGGAGTGATAGAGATGGAACTTATCCCCACTCTGTTCCCACTACTAAAGTTTAAAAGCGAATATATTCTATCTTTTTCATTGTATTTTAAATATTTTTTCAGTTTTGTTTATGATTACTCAACTGTCTTTTAATTAAATCACTATGATATATCTTTTATGAGTTAATTACCATTTTTCTAAAGAAGGTATAACAGTAATTTCAGGTCAAATATATCTATGACTCAGGTTTGATCCCGCATTTTTTGTCTCTTTGTGTACTACAATCTGTCAGCTCTTTGGGACATTGAATAGAAGGTTTATTGGGGTCTACCACGATATGCTCGGTATGTGACCTGTGTCACATCCTACTTTACATTACAGGGATTTAAATACATCCTGGGGCATTTTCCATTTCAGTCTACGAATCGTCTGGTTTCCTCCATTAAGATTAAGGTTTAAGATCCCATCCTTGTATGTCTTTGTGTGCAGCATAATTTCTTATCTCACCGTATTAACTTGTAGATCATGATGGAACTGTTTATTTGCGTCGCACCAAGGAGCGTTGGTTACCATCCTCAACATTTTGTTCTGAAATCTCTGCACGATTTCGATGTTGGAATGAGAGGCTGTTCCCCATCCTGCTATGTTCATTTGAAAGACGAATTTTTCTAAATTGCTTTGGAATATTCTCGAACGTATTATGACGACGTAACTGTTCGGTTTTGAATCTTGAACACTGGATCCTCTCTGGTGTTACTATTTGTAGAGTAGATTTGCCATCTTCATTTATTTTTAAAATTTATGATGTTGTTGTAGTTGTTTGTTGCGTTTGTTGAAAGTGTGGTTGTTGGTTGTAATATTATCATAACCACAGACCTCATAAAAACTTACCTACGTTAATAATCGCAAGAATAAAATACATAGCTACATACACAAAGTAGGATGATGTAAGTAACTGATCATCTCTGGTGTTACTATTTGTAGAGTAGATTTTGTATGATGTTGTTGAAGTTGTTTGTTGAGTTTGCTGAAAGTGTGGTGTTGGTTGTAATATTATCATAAGCATAGACCTCATAAAAACTATTATCAATGTTTATAATCACAAGAATAAAATACATAGCTACATACACAAAGTAGGATGATGTAAGTAATTGATCATCTCTGGTGTTACTATCTGTAGAGTAGATTTTTTATGATGTTGTTGAGGTTGTTTTTTGCGTTTGCTGAAATACATACACAAAGTAGGATGATGTAAGTAACTGAACATCTCTGGTGTTACTATTTGTAGAGTAGATTTTGTATGATGTTGTTGAAGTTGTTTGTTGCGTTTGTTGAATGTGTGGTGTTGGTTGTAATATTATCATAACCATAGACCTCATAAAAAGTATTACGTATGTTTATAATCACAAGAATAAAATACATACCTACATACACAAAGTAGGATGACGTAAGTTAACTTGATATATTATAAAGAAATTGAATAATTTTATTTTTGTAGGAGTAGTTACTAGTTACTAAGTTCCGATTAATTGCCAATAATGCCAATAAAGAAATAATAGGGTAGATATTTGACGAAATGAAAATTATTTTAATGTCGCACATAAGTATGTATAATAGAATAAAATTACCAGATTGTACACATAATCAATTGTTAATTGTGGTATATTAATTTCATGCATGCTTTGTGACGTCATGAAAACAGTTAAGTACGCAAAACGCTACTTTAAGTCGAATGCAGTATATAGGTACTAAGAAGGAGAAAATCTGTACGAGAAAGAAATTAAGTCCGCCTATACAGACTTTGATGTGTTTGGTGTTCTGGATCTCGATATTTATTAAGACAGAGTTAGATATTTGGATACATACAAGTTCAATTCTTTATCTGCAAATTTTTAGGTAATAACCTGCTGGTGTCGAGGCGAATAAGCGTTGATCGTGAAGATAATAATGATACAGAGCGACACAGTGGTATTTTTTCATTAGAACTAGGGCTTCGCACGATACGATAGGAGCCGAGATTTAAACGACAAACGAATAAATGAATAATCGATAAATGAATAAACAATAACGAATAATTTTTAAATTGTTTTATCATTTAAATAAATAATTGAAGTAAATAATAATATTTGTATTAGAGTGAGAAAAATTTGTAAATTTACATAACGAGTGTCCCAAAATTTACACCAGAAGTAATTTTGATGGAAAATACAAGTTTTAATTGCTGACTAAGTTAAACAATAAATAGAATTATAATATATGACAAAATATAACCATAGGTATGGAGTAACAAATCGGGTCTCCACGGCTTTGCTGGCACCGTACGTGACATACCCACTATTTTTGCGAAATTGCTATGATTAATGCGGCCGAATTTCGTTGATACAGCGCTCAATTTCTTCTTTAAGACTAGGGTGGACGACTTGTTGGCATAAACCTTAGAGTTTAAAAAATTCCAGAAAAAAGTTTAGTTTCTCCCTAAATTTTTCAAATAATTTCTTCACAGTTGATGAAGTTACATTTTTATTTCGACCATATTTTTTAAGCAAATTGCCAACGGGTGATGCCAAATCTTTATTTTTCAAATATTGTTCAAGAATGGAAACGCGCCGTTATTTCGTATTATGTTCCATTTTTAATAACCCTGAACAGTCAGCTGATACGCTCTTTTTTTTTCATAGGCGGCACTTTACAATTCAAAGCTTGCGTGAATTTTTGGACACCCGTTGTATAAGTTATCAATTATGATATTATATTTGTAATGGTATGGTGCAATTTGTTGTTGTGACACGTAAATATTCGTTTTTCGATGTATATTGTATGGTGGTGGATTTTGTTTTAATACCCACACATTTCGCAGCTCGAAGTGTTGTCATTTTATTTGTACCTTAGTGTACACCCGTTATATCGCAATTACATACAAAATTATATTTTAATATCATTTCTAAGATTGTTTTAAGACTTAAGGCGATAAGTGTTTTTTTAAGGTTTTGATTTATTAAATTATGTAGATTTCACGAGTGCTGCTGCCATCACAACTGAATACAACAATGGCATAACTCGAAATAAAAGGAATCAGAATAAACTTGGTCCAACAGCACCGGAAACATATAGTGACACATAATGCCATCTCTACTGAAATTTCGAAATATGCCTTTCTTGTATTCAGTAGGCGATTTTGTCGAATGTTTTAGATTTTACCCGGTACCTATATGTTAAATACAAAACAGTAAACATACATATTATTCAAAATCTAACTAAATTATAACTCCTCTTTTAAAAAGAGACACAGGACTATAGTCTCGAATATTAGGCGGATATGAAATCGAATAACCGCATGGACAGAGAAGGAAGAGTTCATTCTCTATTTAGAATTGAAGATGATAATGTTATTGCAGTTAAAGTTACATTTTTTATTGCATGTTTTCAGTCTCTCCACACGCCGCGTCAGGTGCCCCTGAGTCCACCATCACCGACACCGCCGCCGCCCAACTTCTTAGCACCTATTGTCAGTTTGAAACGCCCATCATTTGTTTAAATATTCCCATCAGACTTTATTAATCTGTTTAAAATATCTGCGGGCTTTGCGAAACTAATTTAATTCCATAAGCAATTGGAGTTATGTGATGAGAAATCGCATTCTCCTTAATTCGCAGATAATTCAGATGGATTATACTTGTAATTTGTAGTAAAAAAGGAACATAGAGATAAGAAAACGTTATATAACGTACATAGATTTAGAAGATAATGTAACCGCAATGTATAAATAAAAGTACAATTTCTTTTTTTTTATTATCATTATTCATTGAAATATTTTCTAATAGGTATTAAATAAATCGTTGAATATATTTCTGTGCCTTTTATTTAATCTTGTCTTCTCTATCTGAAGTGACAATAATACCATTCAATCAATTAAATTATATGACTCCAAGTCTAATCTAAGCAACGATACCACCGATATTTATGTAGTAACTACTTCGTAAATCAAGTCAAATAACATTATAATAATAATGCTAAGAGATGGTGGTAAGCCCTCTGTATGGGACCGACTAGAGAGTAAATACCTTACTATGATTGCTGGCGTGAGCGATCATAATCATTCACTATCGTTCACATGGATGCATGATTATGCATGCATATAGGTTGTATATAGTAATATGTTGCCATCTCGAGTGACGTTCCTGGTTTTATGTATATAATTTAGTCACCACAATGCGGTGTTGGTGCCAACTTTATTGTACGGTAGTGAGGCCTGGATATGCCTGAAATCAAGTGAAAGTATGATAAATGCAGTAGAAATGCGATCTCTCCGAAATGTGTGCGGTGTCACTCTTGCGGACAGGATAAGCAATAAAGAGATACGTAGTATGACAGGGTTGCACGACAGTATTACTGTAAAAATGAAGTAAGGAATGCTTAGATGGTTCGAACACTAAGAAAGAATAAGCGATGAAAAACTGATGAAGAAAATCTACATAGTGAAAGTGAGAAGTAAAAAAAAGAAGACAAGAAAGACCAAGGCTGTGTTACGAATATCAAGTAGCCAGTGTTACCAGACGGAAATGTCAAAAGCACTCGCATACCTAGGCAAAAATGTGTGAGGAGAATGATTTGATTTGAGAAAGCGAAAGAGGTCATTCACATGCGTTCAATTCCATTTCGTCGGTAGATATTTATCCGATCTACACTTGAAGATATATTTATCAGTACCAGTGGCGACCCAAAGGGATTGTAGGGATCACATGACCTTCCATAATCGTACACATCAAATCTACGAACCTCTATTTCATTTCTCATAATTTTTTTATATAATTAATTTCCATTAGATTAACTAAAATTCTGGCTGATTATTAGTAAAAAAATATGATTGTCATAACAATATGACGTAATTATTGTCAAAAATTCTGAATTTTTAGGCGATATTCGCATTAATTTGTGTGAAAATGGGATAAATGCCAGTGACTGCCGTATCTTTAGAATGACGATCTAATTCACGATATCTACAATAATATTCAACCATGTTCGGTACACAAAAAGAGTATAAAAGGTGGAAGAGATCCCGCATGTACGTTATTTTTCCTCTATTATATTTCGTTATTTTATCTGGACACATTATGATATTCGCCAGCGTTTTTACCTCGAACCAAGCATTAATGGTAAAGGTTCTTCACCAAAAATGGCGCAAGGTCTTTAGATTAGTAACGGTTTTAAAAAAATACATTGTGTGTAAGCTATCCCAGGAAATACGATCAAGCGGAAGTCCAGACGTAGAACATCCGTAGGGGTACTCGAATTAGCCCCATTACTGTATGATCCGCGATTTTTTGTAGTTTTCGAATTATTATTTTTTTTTTGCGATTCCTTGTCAAAGCTTTAATATCAGGAACTTATTGGTCACAAAAACATGAACTATTGAGTACGTACTTGATTTTTGTTTGGAAATTAGGTGAATAGCAGGACTTGCAGATACAAAAACAAATGTGGTCAAATCTATAATAACCCTTACGCCACAGAGAAAATTTTGACTCCCATATCTTAACCAAATGGCAAGTGGATCCCCTATCAGGAATTTCATCATGTTTTTCTGTTCATTTATGTATCCTTACTTTACAATTGGTTTATTAATAATCATCATCTTTACGCCTACTGAACTGGTACAAAGAAGTAATCGGTAATCCAAAACTAGAAATAGAAAATAAGTACCAATTTAAATAAGGTGAAATGAACGAAACTGTATATCAGACGAATGCTATTTCTAGGGATGGAAAATGTGAGTTGGATGTGAAGAGACGGGTAGTCGGTGGCTTGACCGACGGTGGTTTGACCGCATTAGTACGCAGTGTGAATGTGTATCTAACTCTGCCAAAATGGTCATACACAATGAGGTGTTGGTGCCGACTCTTTCCCACGGTAGTGAGGCCTGGATATACCAGAGGTCGAATGAAAGATAAATTTAGCAAAAATACGTTAGAAATATGTGCGGTGTCACCGGTGATGAAAGATTGACGCACAAAATTTACAGAGCGAAAATGAGTGGCAAACCGAAAACAAGGAAGACCAAGACCGCCTTATGAAAGTCAAATAGCTAGAGCGTTCGCTGAAGGAAATGTCAAAGTCATTGGCATACCTAGGCGAAAGAGTGTGGGGAGAATGATGAGATTTGAGGAGGTGAAAGAAGTATGTAAAAGTCACAATGCTTGGCGGTCCATCCTCTCTGACTACCCAATTAGAGATTGCACGTGAGCATATGCACTTATACTCGTATAAAATTACATACTTAATAACAATAATTTTAAATCTATTTTTTTTAATTTATCTCCTACTCTATACGAAATTTCTACGAAACCCGAAATAATGTCCAACGCGCCCTTGGCTAGGTTCCTTCTCTTTGGTGATTGCTTAGCACTCCTTTGTATTGTTCTCACCATACCTTTCCAGTAGCTTACAACTCTGTTTCTTATTCAACCTTTAAAATATGCTGTCGTTATTAGTACGGACGTGCGACGGAGCACGGCCAGAGGCGCACACATATACAGACTCGGACCGGGCGATAAGGCGTCCGATGAAGAAGTTTTTCAACGAGTTTCCGTCACAGGCATACATGTGACCGGGGTAAGATACAATGTGATGAATTCGTATGAATTTTACATAGACTTTATAACTGCAGACAGCCTATCCTTTACTATAAAATGAGGCAAACAAAATGAATCACATAAAATAAAATGTAGAAGAGTAAGTACTTTTCTCTAATGAAATGGTGGCCGATTAGCTTATTAATAAATGTTTGTCGTAATACGTACAACTGACACAGATTACCTGATTTTCCTCACCGTACAGGACATGGCGTCTGATGTTATTTACAAAGTCTGTGAGTTTTTAGTTAGTTTTAGTCCAATATTTCGAATCACTTGAGCGACACTTGATTCGCATATCAACGAAGAATTTCAAGAAATTTCAGAGATCATATTCATCATTGAATCAAAATTTAAAAAAAAAGCTAAAAGAATGTAGGAATTCATCGCTCGAGATTTATTTCCACAGAGTAGCAACAGAGTCGCCGTACTAATGTCGCCTGCGGTTGAAATTCGATCAATTCTGTCTACAAAATAACATTTTTAACTACCTTAACCGCAACATACACTCATGACATTTATACAAATCTATGTCACTGATTTCAGAATGAAATAAGTTTCATTCGCTTCGCATTATAATAACAATTAGAAATGGTTAAACAATTTTCTATTTCTATAAATATTAGGTATCATCGTAAATGAATTGCTTCCTACCTGGTTTGGGAGAGAACGAAAAACAGGTTGAATTACGTCAATGTTTAATTTTGTTCCAAAAAACATATTTAAAAGAAGAAACTAGTTGATTAAACCAATGATTAACCGTTATATGCAGTTAATTCACTGAATCAATCATTTCTAGTATGTATATTTTAAGAAATCAAATCTTTGTCATACATTTTTTACCGAATCATAGGTGCCCTTAGAAGACCTGGTCCACGCTTCGAATCTACTAGTGGAGGCATTGAACAAACGTCGGCGATATATGGAGATATCGGGCCAATCGCTCTCGTCTGATTTTCTGGCATACCTCACGCACCGAGAGTTCCCGCGCCGAATGGCTGGCCATCTCAAAGAGTCCCAGGACTTTAATGACGCTTTGCTCAATTTTGACAGTACGTACTTATATGTACCTACATAAAATTAAATTTAAGATGTTTAAAATAATTGTGTACCTAATCTTAATTTTCAAAAATGGAAGCCTTGGAATTGTTAAAAGAAGCCAAGAAAGATCAAGGCTGACTTATGAAGATCAAATAGTCAGAGTGTTAGCCGACAGAAATGTCAAAAGCACTCGCACACCTAGGCGAAAATGTGTGAGGAGAATGATGAGATTTGATGAGAAGTATGTAAAGACCGCGACGCTTGGCGCTCTGTCCTCTCTGACTACCACGTTAGGGATACAGCGTGAAGATATATATGTATGTATGTAAATATAGAAGCCTTAATTTTTTAAGCAATTCTTTAATCTGTGACTCAGACGTCCATTCCTCTGTTCGGTTAGAGTCGATTTTACAACATTTTCACGACGTAGATGATTGAAGTTCGACATAGAGAACCACAATAAACCTTCATTTTTGTTTAATATCAATGGCATATTAAAATAAACTATCTGGTTTCGCATTGTCACCTGACATCGTAAGTCCAAATATGTTGATAGGGGTATGATTTTGTGATTTGATATTCTATTTTTAGACTTTCTACTTTATTTCGACATTTCACTGTAAAATGAGCACCGTTACAGGTAACGTAGCGGAACAATATCTTCGCTTGACGGCATGCTCTTCCGAGGAGCTGGTGAGGCCGTACCCTAAGTTAGTCAGCGAACAATATTCAGATATCAATCGTAAGTCGCTAGATGTACAACGATATATCCTCTATAGAGTACCCTAGAGATGGATACGAAAGTGCTATTTAAATCAATTGTAGTAGAGTATGATCGTGATTGAAAATCATTTGTAAGAAGGCGCATGTGCTAAGCGACTTATATTACAAACATAATATCAATAAAGTGGTTATAAATAGTGCAGGGTCTGTCCGGCAGATCGTTACCACCATCTCACTCGCCAATTCTGCCGCCAAACGGTTATGGATGGTCCGGCGTGAGATCAAACTTCTTAAAAAGAGGCACAACATTTTACTCGTCAGGGTTGGCAACAAGATTGCAATATGAAGAGCTTTGTTAGCCTTTATACTTAATAATGCCCGTGGGCATACACACGTAACAGTAGGATGTCTTCATATAGAAAGCTAGCGTACGCGGTTTCTATGTGTGCGCGCTTATACGCACGCACTGTGACACGCACACGGCGGCAATATCACGGGTAATTATGGGTCACGCCACGCCAACACGCGACCGCTTCCGTTTGCCTTTAACTCGTTCTTCGCATTATCACAAATACATAACGTTTAAGTTGCATTAACGAACACACTGTAATGGCCTTCGATGCCCAAATAATTTTAGTTATTCGTTGTTCAACATAACTATAAGAAATTAAATTTAACAAACACAAAAAAGGTATCCGTGTGCATTGTTTTTTTATTATTGTGAACTATATGTATACTAAAGGAGATGCTCTCCACACATCTCACACCCAACGCAACCACCCTACGTATCCGGCCAAGAGTAGGCGATTACGTTATGCGCGAGGCGGAAGTCGGTCTTCTTTTATACATAATTCTCTGCCTTAATCTATTAAGGTGGAAGATAAAGATTAATGAAATCTTCGTGTTGCCCTCCCACAGAATCCGTCGAGTGTGCAGACAACAGGAATTAATTGAAATAAATAAACTGCTTAATTCTTCCACATATATTAATACAATATGCAACTAGAATTATTTTAGTTCTATATCTACAGCACAAACTAAAAGAACTATAATTATATAAACTAGTTATGCGAACCATGAAACAAATACACAGCGAACGTAGCCGGAGCCAGAGCGGAAAAGGGAAGAGACAGAAAATGTTGCCACATACAATTACTATAAATAATTGCCCGTGTAAACATATTAAGCTACATACATTGTAAGGCACACACACACGTTCCAATATAATCCACTTACCATCATGGACCAGTTTACTCGTTTGACTTTTGTGTAGTATAAAAAGTATTTTAAATAGTTACATTACTTTAGAAAGCAGAAATCGACATCTAATTAATGAACTATACCTATTGTCTCAGTTCCTATGGCCAGCACTGCTCGTATAAGACCAGCCGACACCATGAGGACATCGTTTGAGAGTCACGAGGACCTATCGAAACATGTGGTGCCTGGTAACACTTCCTGATAGCATTTAACTTGCATATTATGCATAGCTTATAACCTATAGCTTTATAAGATCCATTAGCGTTCCATTTTTTTATTTTTGGTAGTGCAGGAGAAACCTTTATAAAGGTACCAGACCATTATGGCAAGTTTCGGCGCAAAAGGATTCTATTTAGTTTCAATTCGGCATCAAACCTGATGAAATTACGCCGTACACCGGAATTACGTTCGTGAATGTTTTAGCTGCCGTCGATAGTGGGAATTTACCTCAGCCCTTACCTTGTAATCTATTCAATTTTAAGAAAAATTGAATGAACTGCGTATTTGGTTACCAGCGTATAAATAAGAGAAGTTTTCCGGAAATAAGTTTAGCTGTAGTTATTGTATACATTTTATTCATCTAATATCGGTATCTATTGAAAATACATTTATCGACTTATTAATAAAAAAGCGTGTGTACTTTTTATGAACATGTTATAGTCAAACATCGAAGCTTTGGCGCTCCTAGGTTTAGATAGTCAGTCCTCAGGTCTAAAATCAAAATAGAAATCTAATCAATTTATTCAAGTTATCCCAATTACAAGGTATTTTTGAACGTCAAATCTACTTTAGTTCGGTTCAAATAGAAAACCTGGAGACTGAGAAGAACCGACAAGAAACTTAGAATTTATATCTTAAAACGCGGACACGAGATCTTATGACATTTTGAGACAACTTTCAGAATGTCAAAATAAAGGTTTATACAAGTTTAATGTGTGTAAGTAAGTAAGTAGGTATGTATGTTTGAATGTTTCTCTGAATAGGCGAAGAAATGTTACAAGAACGTGTAATTATTCCAAATGGAAAATCTCAACACTGTTCCAGGTGTTCACAATGATCCTTGGAACTGCCCTTTGCCTCCGGACCGTCGCTATGTGTGCCGCTGGCGTCAGGGCCTCCTGAGAGCTTACAGGACATTAGCTGATGCTGACGCGGATCGCCCCTTGCCCTATCAGCAGATATCCTTCCGACAGTATGTCGAGGACCTCAACAGGCTCAGCGACATGATAGCTGATGGTCCACTGTGAGTATCCAAATATAATCCAAGCACCGTTCATATTTTTCATAAATTGGGAATGGACTTCAGCAAAACGAAATTGGGAATGGACTTCAGCAAAACGATATCGCAGTTAGTTTAACATTTTTTGCTAGTCTTCGCTTGCCTTGGGTGAATATATATCTAGATGTGACTAAGGCACCCTCTAGGGACAATATGCTAAAAATATTTAAACACTATCATTAATCGTTAGGAAATCGTTCTGCTTCCGCCGCCTGAGCTACCTTTCCTCCAAGTTCAAGATGCACGTACTGCTAAATGAACTACACGAGCTAGCGCTACAGAAGGCTGTGCCACACAGGGACTTCTATAATGTCAGGTGATTAAAGCAACAATTACATATGAGTAGGTCGCAGTATTACAAGTCTGACCTTATTTTATAATCCCTGTAGACCGCGATTCTGCACCGGTCATTGGTGGCAATTAAAGACTTCTGTCGTGCATTTTTGGTAAGTCCAAGACGGTTGGCAGTGCCTGTAATCCATGCTGCTATTGCTGTAACAGATGACATTGCGCATACCACCAGACGTTCACACTGCACGAGCCGAGCGCCGACGCTGACAGAACCACACACGTCACTATAGGTAGGCTGCGCCGCGTCCTTCCCAAGCACGTAAAATGTATCATAGTGTTTAATATATAATTTTTGAATTTCTTAAATAAATTGATCAGTCGGAAAAGTGTTTCCTTCGATATGATTCGACAACTCTGAGAATATACTTCGAGAATAACTTTGTCTGCACCGGTGCTCGTATTGTGCGAACGGCTGGTGGCATCCCCAAGGACGTCATCTGTTACAGTACCATTAGGGTGCTTATGGGGATCCTTACCTTTACACCAGTGGTTCCCAACCGGTGGTCCGCGGACTACCATGGGTCCGCCAAAACTAAATTAAGATCCGCAAAAAAAATATTAATCCAATAATAAATTAATATTTATTAACAAGACCAAAAATTGATTGGAAGCAAGTAATGATACTCGCGTAACTCTGAGCAGCAATATTAGTCCCAGAATTGCCCAATTTATAAACAGAATTCAAAATTGCAAACACGAAAATCACATTGACTTGAAATTAAAATTTCACTTTTATGAAAACAGATTCAGATATTTTTCAAATCTACATAAAAGTTATGAATTATTTTCAAATTCCAGAAATTTCTATTTTGAATTTTTAGGTCACTGCACCGAACAATATAAGTTCCAATGGTTCCTCGTAAAAAAAAATTGGGAACTACTCCTTTACATCAAGCGTCACCAGTACATAGTCTATTGAGCTTGTACTGTTTCTCTAAATCTCAACCTTTTAGTTCAGACCCTGTTATAATAGATTTCTCTTCCAAATTCCACTATTTTGGAATTCCATAATAATTCTGCTGTTTTGTATGGTTGGGTGCCTAAACTATTTATGGTAGACACTAAACATGTTTTTTTTTTCTTTATTTATTTTAGCGATCCCCAGGTTGAGAAACTAGGTTTTAAGTACAGTAGAATCCGCTTGTAATAACATCGAAGGTAAGTGATAAGCACGTGATACCAAGCGAACGTCACACAAGGCATAGTCTTAGAAAATAAACAACGTTCTATTTTTCTTAGGTATTTAATTTAATAGAGAAAAACTACAAATTGTATGTACATCTAACCCTAACTTCGTCGCAGGGAAAGGGGTGAGGGAAAACGAAAACGAGCGAAGACGTTTTCTTAAAATTAGATCACAATAAGCGACCTGTCACTATAAGCGAACAAGCAAAGTTATTATATCAGAATTTTATAATAAAGAATTTTATATGAAAACCAAACTTCGCAGTTGGTCATTATAGGCGGAGTCGTTATAAACGGATTCCACTGTATATAGTTTAAATTAGGACAGACTGCGTCAATGTTATTGGATACGTGTCAGCAATCCTTCTCACAAAGTCTTTTAGGCGATATACAGAGAGAATACATATATCGAAATAGTTTAGAAAGCTAAAGAGAAATGAGATCTGAGAGATGAATATATTACTGAATTAAGCAGAAGTAGAAAATACTTTGCACAGTATTATTAATTGAATAAATGTCAACTACGTTGCACTAAAAACGCAATTTCTTAGAAATTTGTCCGGTATCGCCCTCACAGTCAAGACATAATAATATGACGCGGTTGGACAACAGTGTTATCTAGTAAATTAATTAATTTGTAGTGCTATTGTAAAAATGAAAAAAGGAATGCTTTGGACACATAGAAATAATGAGCGATGAAAGACTGACGTAGAACATCTTCAGAGGCCAAGAAAGACCAAGACTTACTTCTGAAGATCAAATAGCCAGAGTGTTAGCCGACGGAAATAACGAAAGTGTTAGGAGAATGATGAGATTCAAGGAGGCGAAAGAAGTATGTAAGGACCGCGACGCTTGTCACTTCATTTTCTTTGACTACCCCATTATGGATAAGGGATACAGCGTGAGAATAACATGATGATATAATGATGATAACTTTTCTGGTGCATTAAATACAAGTTGCATAGATAACCCTTTCTGTATATTTTTTAGGAAGGTGGATACCCATATCCACGCGGCTTCGTGTATGAACCAGAAGCACCTGCTACGGTTCATCAAGCGCACGCTGCGCCAACACGCCGACGAAGTGGTAACGACCCGCGACGGAGCTCCTATGACGCTTCGCTCCGTATTTGAGGACATGATGTTGGACGCGTATGATCTCAACGTGGATATACTGGACGTGCATGCGGTTAATTGAATTAACTATGACTCATACTGCTCGTGCGCGATAACATGATCATTTAACGAAACCTGAATACAGATACCCAGCTCCTCAGGGTTGAGACATGCTAGGCTTTTTCACGGTTACCATATTCAGGGTTAATTGAATAATACTAATATAACCTCTTAGTGCAAAATTCCTGTCATCATACCTAACAACTTTTGTTCTACGACTTTTTTCAAAACTTAATACGTTCGTCAAAAAATATTTGTTAAGGTTTTGTTGTACTGTCTGATGGTGGCACTTCACATGGTTATTTGTGTTCGCTATTGGGTGTTGTTTATTTGGAAAAATATATGACGTACTCGCAAACATGCAAATACAGGCAAATACAACCATCCATACATGGTAGTCAAATAACAAACACACAAACATTTGGCAGCAGAAGGAAATGTGTTCACCAAAACTATGGACGTGTTTAACTTGCAGCGGGATTTTATTATTTAAATGCATGTAACTATTACATGCAGTGCGTAAAAAAATACAAAGTAGTGAAAAGACCATGAAGAGCAAGGCGCTGGTGGATGCTGACTATGCATAAAAATTTGCATTTCCAATAATTGTTCCAGTTCGCGCTCGCAACACAGACACAAAATACTACACGCTCATATAGATCCACGGCGTGTGCGCTTCTGAATATGGCCATTGTGTAGACGGTTTATTTGCGTATTTGCCTATTTGACCCCTTTGATGTGCGTCGAGAAAGCGACAAGCGCACGGTAACGCGTATTTGGTATTGGCCATATTTGTCACATAGGCAAATAAGGCCAATACTTTGTTAAATATACTGTCCACACGTGGTAATTGTTTGCCAAATATGCCAAATACGCAAATACAAATAGCCATGTGAAGTGCCACCTTGAAACGTAATTACTCTGTGTACGTATTCCCATGGTACAATGCAAGCGCGCTGGGCCTCAGTGTCGCGCTGTGCGTGTGCCGCTTATGCGACCGGGTAGAGTAGGTGCCATTTTCAGAAATATAGTATAATGTATTTTTATTTTTGTATGAAAGAAAAAAATTATGAATTTTTAAAAGTCGTAGAACAAAAGTTATTGGGGATAATGTTTAGTACAACATACTAAGAGGATATTAGTATTTCTAATTACAATTTATTTATACACATTTTCAACCTAGGTTTTCAAATGTGAAACTGGTGTTAATTACACAAAACTCAAAATCTCAAAAACCGCCCATTTCAACTGGAAAAAAAAATTCCACCATCTTGTATTTGAAAACTAATATCGTCTTCGTAGTCTGCACTCTGAGAATACTCGAAAATAGCGAAGATCGTATCTGGCTGTAATATATTGTTTTTGACGATAACTTGGCAAAGCGTTATATTAACTACTGCTTCCCGTTTTGACACTTGTGCGTTATTCACAAACGTCGGAAACTCAACTTTCCGTTTCCAACAAGAAACTTTTCGATGATTTTGTCTATACGCGAATCACAAATCCGAAACCATATTATATTTATATTGTATATATATCATATAACATACAGTAGTATTCACAAATCTAAGCCATTCGGATTGAATTTATGCTTTTCGACGATCGGCCTTTCCGCCACGGAAAGTTTCTGACGTTTGTGAATAATCCCCCAGGTCATAACATTTTTCAAATAATTCTCGGGAGCCAAATAGTCCAGTCTTCTTGATCTTATTCTAAGCTCTTCTTATTGGAGCACTGTTCTGACAATGTTCACCAGAACATCCACTGCAAGTTGAGTTGCAAAAAAGTCCAATTTTTCGGCAGCCACATGATGCACCGCATCCTTTTTGGCAATTGCAAAATATCATTTGCAAGAGTTCTTGGTGTGCAGGACTTTTCTGTAGTTTGATGGACTGCAAGGATCCTTCAACTTCAGTCCACCCCCAATCAGTAGGATTAATATTTTTATTTCCAAGCCAAATCTGAACCTGATAGTAACATCTTTTAATATGCTCATCCAGTGCATCGACTGTAGGAACAAAGATTGACAATATATATGTAGAAACTCTCCTTTCACCGAAGCAGATGTTGTCAGCTCCATGCCGTTCCTTCTCATTATGTGTATACACATATATTATATGATGTATACACACTCCGAAATTTACCTGCTCCGAAATTTAAAAAAAATGTTAATTTGTTTTGGCCATATCTCCCTTAATTTTTAAGCTAGACCGTCGATTAAAAAATCATTTTGTAGGAAAATTTATAATCTATTAGACTAAAAAGGTTTCAAATTTATTGAGCCCTTTATTTTTGAAAAGAAAACGTTCAAAGGGCTCCAAAACGGTACCAGTCATATGCCATTGTGAACTTTGAAAGGTCATATCTCGGTTAATTTTCAAGTTATGAAAATTATAAAAAGTCAAAATTTTCAATAAAAAAAACCTAACTTTTTGTTCTCTGGCAATTTTTACGTATCTTCCATATTTTTTTAGTTATTTTTAAAAAAAGACAAATTTTCTAAAAAATTAAAAACTGCTTTCTCCACTAAAACCATAATTTTTTTCAAAACCAAGCTTTCTAAACGATTCAAACTTCTTGATCCCATTATTAGTATTAAAATATAGTGATTTGTAAATTTATAACATTTTATTTCAATTAGGGTGACAATATGAAGGGTGAAACTGATGTTTTTTTTTCACGGAAAAAAGGGATTCTACATTATTTTCATCACAACTCCCTGATTTTATATCCTACAGAGTCTTATAAAGTCTCATTTGAAAGGCTCATTAAAGAAATTTAAAAATGTCACTTAGCATTTTGTCCGTAAAATTGACGTTTTCCAGTTATTCCATTTTTAATTATTCAGAATCTTTGGTTCACTAAATAAATTCCACCTTTAATAAGTCATAACTCGGTTCGACTTAGGTCTATAGCCAAAAGAAAAAAAACTATTCTTTTTATTTTTTTATACGCTACATTTTAGCTTCTTATAGTTTTTTTGATAAAATTGAGTTTTTGAGTTATTTGTGAAAAACGATTAAAAATATGATTTTTTTGAAACAAAAATTGAATTTTTCATTCACGAATAAGTCAAAAAGTATTGATTTTTCGAAAAAACTATAGAATATATTGTGCTTAGAATGCTTTTTTCTATCGATTTCGGAGGTTATTTTTAATAAAAAAATTACCACCCCTTAGTTGGGGTGGTATCCACCCCCAGGGTAAAAGCACATATCGGCATAGGGTAGACTTTGCTTTTGGTATTCCCTATCTACTGTTAAAATTTCAAGCAAATCGATGCGTGTTGATGGAAATCTGAGGTAACAACCGTTGAAGACTGGGCTAAAAACCATGTTCGTATAACTGATGTTTTTGGTATTAATCAAATTCCGACAAAAACAAAGTTTCACTTTACGTTGACTTTAATGGGTTTTTGTGTGTTATTAAAAAAGAATAGTCTGTCCAGGAAAATGCCAAAATTTATGCAAAGTAGAGCTATTTTTACAGATAACAGATAAAATCGGATTCTCTGATTTAATTTATATCATGACAGGACCGCAACACATTTCACCGATTCGACAGATTTAACGCCAAGTACAACCCAGTGGGTGAGAGTCGTCTACGAGAGGTGTTTCTCAAGACTGACAACTATATGAATGGGACTTATTTCGCTAGGGTTATCAAGGTAGGTGACGTAGCTACATTGGCGTAGCTAGGGACTTTTTCTAAGACGGCAGTCTACCAGTTGAACGGCCACCGTAAATTTTCCATTTCAATAAATCCGATGATTGATATTTTCAATAAAAATTCTTATCTCAGTATTTCCTGATGTGATTGTTGGAGCATTGTTCAAGGGGGGAGAAATGAGTCTTATAGGGCGAGCAGTGCCCAAATCTGTTCCCCCTTCTGGTTATGGCGAAGTGGTCTTAACTAGTAATTACCCAATTATTAAAAAGGTTGTTATTAATTAAATAAAATTAATTAATTAAAGGTAAACCATGACTATATCCCGACCACTGTGCAAATGTATAACCGGTATTAATAATAATACACAGAAATGGATACTTATGCCCTAGAAATCCCGATTTACGCTAGTAACTAATTAACATATGGCCCGATGCTCCCATCAAATTGTTAATTATTGAGTGTAATTAAACTTATTTCATATGATTGTGAAATATCAACTAGATTTTGTTTTATTATCTCGACTGTGTTTATTCTGCCGCCCCAGGCCTCTACAGAGAAACGCTAGCTATCCCAACTGCTGTACGTTATTTTGAATAAATTTAACAGGAAGTGATGGCGGAACTTGAAGAAAGCAAATACACGTACGCAGAGCCCCGGCTCTCGATCTATTGCAAGAGCCGCGAAGAGTGGAGTAAGCTGGCCACGTGGGCGGTGCGCAACGACGTCCATTCCTTACATGTGCGCTGGCTGGTGCAGGTGCCTCGACTGTAGTGAGTATACACGCACATAGACCCGCAGATAGCAGATACACACTCACACAGCCAGACACATATATAAATACACACACTGTCGGACAGACACACATGAACAGATTTACACCTAAATTTAAATTGCAAAAGTCAAGTGATTCATTTTTGGGCAATTGAAGACACAACAATAGTCTGGATATAATCCTCTCTGCACATGCATTTACTGGCTTTATGGATATTGTATTTTAAATAACTAAATGATGAAAAAATTATACCTGACTGAGTTTCTTGTCGATTCTTCTCAGTGTCCAAGTGGGGTTATTTACAAACGTCGGAATCTTTCCGTGGCGGAAAGGCCGATCGTCGGAAAGCATAAATTCAATCCGACGCGCGACAGCTTGGATTTGTGAATATGACTATATATATTAATACAATATATATATGAATATATGGTTTAAATATAATACGATTTCAGATTCGTGAATCGCGTATATAACAAAATCATCGAAAAATTTCCTGTCGGATATGGAATGTTGAGTTTCCGACGCTTGTGAATAGCCCCGCAGGTTTCCTTTTCGAACCGAACTAAAGTAGATTTGACGTTCAAAAATACCTTGCATTTGGGTTTACCTACTTGAATAAATTGATTTGACTTTGACTTGAAGATGAATGTGAGCAAAACTAAGGTTCTGGTGTTTGAAAGAGAAGCGGAACAAACGAAATGTGTGATTAGTGTAAATGGAAAATGTCTAGAACAGGTGAATGAAATTGTGTACCTGGGGAGTGCGTTTTCGAGGGATGGAAGATGTGAGTTGGATGTGGAAAGACGGGTAGCAGCCAGCAATAAAGTGAACGGTGCTCTGTCCGCATTAGTGGGTAGTGTGAATATATCTAACACTGCTAAAATGGCCATCCACAATGCGGTGTTGGTGCCAACTTTGTTGTACGGCAGTGAGGCCTGGATATGCCCGAAATCGAGTGAAAGTATGGTAAATGCTGTGGAGATGCGGTCTCTCAGAAATATGTGCGGTGTCACGCTTGCGGACAGGATAAGCAATGATGAGATACGCAGTATGACAGGGTTGCACAACAGTGTTATTGTAAAAATGAAGAAAGGAATGCTTAGATGGTTCGGGCACATGGAAAGAATGAGTGATGAGACTGACGAAGAAAATATACAGAGCAAAAGTGAGTGGTAAAAGAAGCCAAGGAAGACCAAGGCTGACTTATGAAGATCAAATAGCCAGAGTGTTAGCAGACGGAATTGTCAAAAGCACTCGCATACCTAGGCGAAAATGTGTGAGGAGAATGATGAGATTTGAGGAAGCGAAAGAGGTGTGTAAGGACCGCGACTCCTGGCGCTCCGTCCTCTCTGACTACCCCGTTGGGGATACAGCGTGAAGTTATGTTATGTTATGTTATGTTATGACTTTGACTTTACACATTAGCGTACACGCAGACATAGGTACAATAGAAACAGCGGAGCAGCTAACCGCCTAAAGACAAATAATTATTATAAAAATGAATGAAGTGCAAGTGAAGTGAGAGAGAGACAATTGATTCTGAACTCTGATTATGTCTTGAGAGGTTGTTAGTGACTGTAGGCTGGTTGTTGCCACTGATTGGTCGCCACTTGGAGTTACGTACCTGTTTTCTTCCGTTATTTTCGTTTGACAAGTAATTCACGGGTATTTTTAAAACCGTTTCATAAATTATTCTTCACTGATCATTTCAGTAAGGCGAGCCGGACTTTTGGGCTTGTATGAAGTATAAGGTACGGTCAGCGAAGAAAAGCTATATTGTTTTTATTATGAGAAAAATAATAATAGGGTCAATTTTTAGTATTCATAAATTCATAATTAAATACAGCAAATCCTTTTTTACAGTCTTTAATTTTCAGTACCGAAAATATATTTAAAAAATTGTACCTATAATATTAACAATTCGACTATTAATCAGAACAGAAATAAAAGTATAACCCGAGTAAATTAGATGTGAATGCGATAGTATGGTTTTAAACTTCTTATTCATGATTTTAAACTTAATGGTGTTAAGGTTATGTCATTTGGAAAATATAATTACAAATTTAATAAAAAAGAGCTATGTAACGTATTATTATTACGAAACAATGAACACCTCAATAAAATAATATTATTTGCCAAAAATAAGAATCTCCCGCTTTTTTTAACATTCCAGATGTTGAAGCTTTTACAATTTTCGAAAGAGCAATTTGACATGTTCGCTGTTAGCTTTTTAAAATATTATTAAAACAATGTACACATTTTGATCGGACGTTTTTAGAGTGTTGATTGTGTATCTGGTTTTTCATTTGTGATCGAAGGTTCTGAGGTTTAAAATTAATCAGTTTGTTTTGGTGCCCAACGTGGGACAAATGCATTAATTTTATTTCGTTTTGGTTACAATTGCATTTTTTTATTTCTGACATTTGAAGAATAAATTATGAGACAAAGACATAAGTGATATAGGAACACACAACAGGGCAGAACTTTTTTAAATCCAAACGAATATTCTTGAATGTTTTATCTATTATATTTGTATGAGATACTTAACGAATTCAAATGCGGTTTCCATTATTTAAGCGATAGATTCCAGCTACCTAGAATATACATCATTAAGTAAGTATTTCTATGAATTAATTTGATTAATTTTCATCTTTGTTTTCGCCTTCAGTGATATCTACAGAATCAACAAGTTGTTGAAGAACTTCCAGGAGTTCCTTGATAATCTGTTTGATCCGCTGTTTGAGGTATCGATCGACCCTAGCAGCAATCTTGACCTTCATAAATTCCTTACGGTACGGTCAACGAAATTAGTTACTAAATAATTTTAATTTCTAAGGAGATTGTTATTATGGACGTGTTCTCAAATTGCTGTAATATTCTTATCCCGGGTAGTGAAATATTATCTCGTTTTTTCTTTAGAGGGCTTAGAAATATAGCTACTTAATGTCAAAAATTTAATTTGATCATACACATTTTCGTAACCAAATTGAGATTTAAACACGCTCTTTCTCATTCAGGTTGGATATTATGTGGCCTTACAGTTGCTAAAATGCTGTTATATATTTTCGATGAATAAATAACTGTTAAAGAATTAATAGAAACTTATTTTGACGAGATAGGAATCAAAGTAGACGCAGACAGAGAGAGGAGAAAAGTCATGACCTATGGGGAAAAAATGATCATGTGTTTCTATAAAAATAAACATAATTATGTCAATGTCATGAGGTATAACAAATCCAAACAAGGTTATAAGCTCTGCCCTTTGGTCGATTTTTATGAGCTGCGTTTCTACGCATCGCTGCTCATCTTTCTAGATGAGCAGCTAGTGTCTGAGCTGAGCGTAACGTGTGATGCTAGCGCTGATTTTAGGTGCTTACAGACAAAAGACATATAGCACAGTTCTGCTACTCTAAAAAATAATTTCTACTGTACTTGGTATGGATTTAAATGACTTCCCACTACGCCAATCGCCTTAAAACTTGTCGAAACCATTTCGGCCGCACGCTAGTTAGCATATTCTGTTTCTTTTTTGTCAGCATGAAAGATCCATGTATCTTACTACTTGAATTTAGAAGTACTAAGCAAAACCATTTTGTTTATCGAATCGGAACATTTAAAGATATTTGATCGTATTTTCAGCATATGATCGGCTTCGATAGCGTGGATGACGAGTCGAAGCCGGAGAACCCTAATCTACATGAGAACATGAAGAGCCCTGAAGAATGGGACGATGAAGAGAATCCACCTTATGCGTATTATCTTTACTACATGTACGCTAATATGACCACGCTTAACCAGATCAGAAAGTGAGTACACAAACAGATTCTTAACCGGCGAGGACTCGCACTAGGTCGAAAAGGCCCAGAGCTGCACTACTTAGGTCGTTATTTCAATAATATTTGTTATTTTGCGGCGCCATTCCTTGATACCTTCAAACCATATTGTAAGCTATCCCCTCTGCCCGCAGCGGTCAGTTCTCGGCTGGCGTTTGCGCATGAGGGATATATAAAGAGAGTTTGGGTCGATTAGACCCACATGCAAACGTTTACGGAAGTGTTTATTCCAATGTAGTTTCTATGTTTGTTTTTCTTTTATGTACAGAATGTTACGAAAACATGTACCTAACAGTGTTATCGAGAACGTTTTGATGGAAGAAAATATTTCAGAAGGTAATTGCTTAGAGGGAGAAGATAACCTGTAAGTGAACTACGATAATTGAGATTCCGTCAAAATGACGGAGATGACTATCCTGAACCACTTTCTCCGATGTCACCTTCATGTGCCAATGTGGCGGTCGACTTAGTACATAGACCTGATTAGAGTGACGTTCCACTTTTAAATTTTCGACAAGGTGAAACCTTGTCGACCTTGTCTTACCCGTGAAATACGGGTAAGACAAGGCCACACAGTGAATCCAAGAACCTCCAAGAGCTGTAAGGATAAGACAACACAATATTGTTACTAAAGGGCAGGGGCCTGTGGGTGATGCTAGATATGCGAAGTTATATTTGGATTGTTGGAGTCTAAAGGTTTATCGATAGTTTTTTGAAGAAGATTGTGACATTCACTAACCTTTGTATTTATAGCCAGAAAAAGGCTACGTAAGAGAAAGAGATTGCTCCTTCGCGGTAGATGCTATATGTGTATGTGACAGAAAAATAAAAACGTCTTGCCAATACTGCAGAGAGTCTATACGTCTTGTCACACTAGTTTTTTGTTTAAGAAGTACGAAGAAGATCACGGGAAGTAGGCATATTACCTATAGTCGAAATAATTGCCTTAAAAAACAAACTGTAGTTTTCGACCTCGATTATTTCTTAAAAATCCTATTTAGTTTATCTAGAAGATAATAATTCTTCTTTGATAATTTAGAGTGATTTTTCATGTTTATTATAAAAAAATGCAAAGCTTTATATATTTTTGTTTCTCATACCAATCAATTTAAAAATTTTTAGATCTCAACTTAATAGCAATTTTTCTTTACACTTTTTAATAATAAATATAAAAGATTTAATAATTCAGTGTTGTTTTGTTACCATTCATCCATTCTATTATAAAAATGGTTCCAATTCATTCAAATCATTTTCAAAACTAAAAACTGGGTCTTTTCGACACACTAGCGACTGTCCGTGATCTAAAATGAGACACGAGGTCTTGCGGGTTAAGACAATCGTACTAATTGTGTAATGTGTAGCCCTAAGCACTATGCGGCTAAGCGTTAGATTAACGTTTGCTTCCCGTTTGACACTAAGGGTGGCTTGTACCAACTATTTAATAGTTGGTGCAAGCGAGATGTCAGTTCCTTAAATCGAGCTTAATAGTTAGTGCAAACTACCCTAAGGGCCGTAAGATCAATGATAGTTTAAACGACATAAGAGAGTTTAATTTTCTGTCTTCGATTATTTCGTAAGACCAATGGCAGTTAATCGATTATGAGCAGTTTAAATTATTGATTAGTTTAAACTTCCCAAGAGGTACGGTTAAACTCCCCATGTGGGTTTAAACGGTGTTTATTGACATATGTAATGACATCTGTATTGTGAACAAACGCGTCGTCTGTGTAGTTGTTTTTTGGTTAAGTATAATATAATAAAATCAAAACGGAATATTACAACCAATAATGTTATATTTACAAAAGAGGTAGATGAGTTATTGCGCTCGAAAACTGGCACCCTAAAACTTTGCTAATTAGCCAACCTGGAGCTCATTCGTGTAACAACGTGACAGTGTCAAAACGTATGTGCGTTCCTAATATTAATATTAAAATGCCGTCCTGTGTTATTAGATACTGCAGAAACTATACTAGCCAGACTTCCAAAGGTTCACGAATCACGTATCATGCGTAAGTGTACTTACTTATTTCATTTGTGTCACTATTTTTTCCAAAATCTAAAATATCAGTAAAATATTAAATCATAAAAAACTGAAATGCGATAGGTAATACCCCAGTTACCAAGTGCAACAGAGAGCAATATATTATATTTGGTCAAAGAATATAAAAAGTTATGTTACAGAACCGTCAATGTCATGCAGTGCCTATTAAACATTTGATTACGTTTATTTATTTGGTATATAAGATATAGTATACGTATTTTTTAAAACGAATCAGAAGTTTTAGCAGTGAGTCTAATATCCTAATATTCCCACAAAATAAAAAATATTTTACATGAAAATACCTAGTGTTTTATTTTTATCATTTTCAAATTTATAACAAACGTGTTTTATAAATGTATGTACTTAAATAATTCTGTTTCCAAATGTACATGACTCAAGAAAAATTAATTTTAAAAATGAAAGTAAATCTTTTTACAGTCGAAACCCATTAGGCATCAATCATATTTATCGAAAATGTCTGTTCTGTGGCATTAATTACTAATATTCTATGAAGTAGTCACGGATTCGCTTAAAATGCAGTAAGAAAGTGAAATTGACCAATCACAATGATTTTAGAGAGCTGTGTGATTTGTTAGTTTGAAATGCAATTGAAATCTTACATTGTATAGCGACGCAGTGCAATGTATATTTGTCTCACTTTGCTTATGGTAATTGTCATGCTATCTTATTTACACTTCATCATTTTATTAGTGTGTATAAACAAAGTGTGTGGCTTATGTGTGTGCGTAACCGGGACAATATTTTACAAGCATTAGTACTAACGTAACCTATCTACCTCTTTTTTAAATATAACATCATTGATTACAACAGTGGTATTACCGGATACTGAAATATTATATGAGTTGAACGATTTATATAGATATTACCGGCGCAAGACGACCTCCGTGGCGCAACGGTTAAGCGCGTCGGAAAGTAAACGGGGGTTTCTGGGTTCGATTCCCGCCCCGAGTCTGGGTGTTTATGTATAATATGTATTTATTTACAAAAGAAAAGTATATAAGTAGTAGATCAGTTGTCTGGTACCCATAACACAAGCTCTGTACTGCTTGCTTTGGGACTAGATGGCGCTGTGTGAAATGTCTGAGTGCATTATTATTAAAAAGAACATTATTATATTATTATTACCTATAGTAGACCATACGTGGTTCGATCAAGAGAGAATCATTGGGATGAGGACGATATAGAATTTATATGCCGTTTTCGTGTTTCTAAAGGCATCGGTAAGAACAATTTTGGACAAAATCAAAAGAAATATTCATCATCCTACCACAAGGTAAACGTCACTTATGTTATGATAATGTCGGACAGCGACAGTTGCCGTTTAATTAAATTGAAACCAATATACAAAAAATATCTAAAATATTTGCAGGGGTAAGTAGATAATAATTGAACATTGTGATTAGTGATTTAGTTTTTATGTAGGTACCTGTTACTTCACTTTACATATATACTAATATATCTTCATTCACTACACTTGCCTCTTGCAGTGAACGCTCTCTCAACCCTCTGTTCTGAAAGGCTTATATACCTAGTATTACCTAGCTTTACAGATGTTTGTTTATTAATACAATAATAATATAATAATAGCAATAACATTCCCATTTTTATCTATTTTCAGGAATAATATTCTATCTGCAATGAACTAACTGTTACACTGCTCTTCTATGCCGCAGGGACCGTGCAAATAACAGTTGGAGACTTTAGCAGAGTTCATTAAACGACTGCAGGAAATTCAATCAAACGAGCAACTGAAGCGATTGCAGCCAAAAGAAATAATCACCTAAAACTTAATCTTTCAACAGCAGAACGACAACAGTATCAAAATGGCTTTCATGCTATTGCAAGATTTCCTCGTGCATGTGGTGCCCTCGACTACACACATATCCGCATACAATTTCCAGGAGGGCAGAAGTCAGAATATTTTAGAAACGGGAAGGGATATTTTGCATTAAATGTTCAAGCAATGTGTGCATATTATCCAAAGTTTTTAGTTATTGATGGAGCTAGTCATGATATTATAATTTTTAACAACAGTAGTTTGTGTGCTATAATCAGAACAAATGGGACAAAATGTTATTCTTGGTGATGCAGTGTATCCACTCAAAAACTGTTTATTAACACCGCTGCAAAACCCATAGTGACATCAGCTGAAAAACTTTATACCTAATAAGTTTCATATTCGCACAAGAAATTGCATTGAAAAGTGCTTTGGTACATGGAAAAGACGCTTTACAGTGTTATCTATCGGCATGAGAATTAATATAGAGCTGGTCCAAGATATTACTAATGCATGTAAAATATTACATAGTATGTGCATAAGTAAATAATGGAGATGACATTCCAAGTTCAGAAACATATGGAAAATGTAATAGATATATTTAGTTATACCCACGAATGCTAATAATTAAATAGACAATTGTAATAGTTTCCTAAGAAGAGAATAATGTTCATAAATAGTTACTTTAACGTAATAAATGTTTAACATAAAATTCTATGTTTTTTTAATATTTTAAATATAGATTTATCAATAAAACATACTCATCTTAGTAATTATAATATTACGTTACATATCTTCACGCTGTATACCTATTGGAGTAGTCAGAGAGCACGGAGCGCCAAGCGTCGCGACCCTTACATACTTCCTTAGCTTCCTCAAATCCCGTCATTCTCCTCACACATTTTCGCCTAGGTATCAGAGTGCTTTTGACATATCCGTCAGCTAACACTGGCTATTTGATCTTCATAATGCAGATTTGGTCTTCTTTCGCTTCTGCTACCACTCACTTTCGCTCTGTAGATTTTCTTCGTCAGTCTTTCATCACCATTCTTTCTAAGTGCCCGAACCATCTAAGCATTCCTGGATTCTTCATTTTTACAATAACGCTGCACAATTTTTTACATTGCTTGTTTTGATCACAACGGTGACACGCAAAGATACTTGGGACGCAAAACTACGACATTTTTACATCACAGAATCCACTAAAAACGATTTGCAAATAATTAAAATGAACGCCCAATCGCTCCACATAAAATCCCGTCAAAATTCTCTAGAGAAAGAAATGCCTAGAGAAAATAAATCACCAATATCTCCATGACAATACGTGCACAGACAAAGTATACATATATATCATATCTTCACGATGTATCACTAACGGGGTAGTCAGTGAGGACGAAGTGCCAAGCGTCGCGGTCCTTACATACTTCATTCGCTTCCTCAAATCTGATCATTGGCCTCACACATTTTCGCCTAGGTATGCGAGTGCTTCTGAGATTTCCGTCAATACATTACAGCAGTCACTAGCACAGTGTGTAAAATAATTGCCATATTGACAATGAATCTTAAAAAGAACGAACTGTGAATGAAACGAATAATATTACCATGTATAAGAGTTTAATCTAGGTTTTACTAATCCGTTCACTATTTCAATGGCAGTGGATTAAATTCTCGATCAAATTTTATTGCAGATTACGAAATCCATAGTTTTAACGGCTCTTGATCTTACGGCCCTAGATCATAAAAAAAATTAAATAATTGGTGGAAGCCAATTGAACATGAGTTAGGCCGTTTTAAGCGAAAGTTTTAATAATTTAGATGATAATGCAGCTATAAGCTAATATTTTCAGTGTTAATGGAATTCTAAAAACATAGTTACGCTTCAAGCAATCATTTCTAAGCCAAAAGCAACTTCCGGCAGTTAAGTTAGAAGTCTTCGGTGTTAGTAACTAATCTGTGGTGTTCGTCTTTTTTTTAACTATTCAAAAGTCTGGTGTTGAAAAACAATATCTGTCGCTAACGATAACAATAATACACACTTCATTATGTATTTAAACACGTAAGTGGTAGATAATATAAAGTACTTCTTGAAAGTTCTTTTCAAATTGATCTTACCTAGAAACGAACCCGGTAGGTACTCTCGTATGGAAAGATTGATGCAATACCAGAGCGCTAGCCATATGTGTAGATGAATTTGCGGTAAACGGTTAAAACTGTAGGTAGTAAGTTCCCCTAAAAATTGTGACAAGCGTGTTTACTATTTTGACACAGGGTTTGGTAAAGAGTAGTGACTACAAACACACTTAGAGCCTTGAATCATTGTAAGATATCTAAAGAAGATTATTCTTGTAAAAGGCGCCGTTTATGACCATGTTTATGACCAGTGATCGGATAATCGGGCGCTTATATACCTAAACTTCTTTTCTTGAAAGAATAATATGGATATTTCTTCCTGAATTAATAAGTAATCCCGGATTCCCGAGATTAAACAATTTTGTAAAAACAACTATAAATAACTTAATGAAGTTATAGCAATGGTTATTTTGATTTAGTGTCTTTATTTTATTAAAATAAATGGAATTTCTAACTATTTTGATATTATACTTTCTAATAACTATAACTATTTTGTATGCAGGTAACATTTTTAGCAATCAGGAATTTCAAACGATTCCGGGTTCCGGGATTCTAAAAGGCATGTCCATATTATTCTTTCGTAGGCATAAAAATGTAGTTTAGGTTTATTAGCGCCCGATTATCCGATCACTGTTTATGACTAGCTCATTGATGTAGTTGTTATTGCCTCTGCCTTTGATTGGATTCCTGGTCAAGTCAATTCCGAAAAAAGAAAAGTAAATAAGGGATGACCTTAAAGCGTAAGAATAATCTTTACCCTTATCGCATTATATTATCAGCAACAACACATCACAGATTAAGCATGTGTATTACAGTTTTAAATTAAAAGATATGCTGAAAGTTCTTGCTAATTTATTTTTCTATGCTATATAAATGCTATGCTGTGAGCATACGCGGCGCGGTTGACGTTTTTGCATGTACTGATGTTCATTGATGGGTCAACTCGCGCCGCGCGCAAGAGTGCTTGCAAAGCACAAATGTATGGTGTAGACCGTACAAATAGTTACCTACTACCGTAAACAGACGGTCAGTGGCATTGAGACGAACTGTCCCACATTAAAACTGGCAACGCAACTGGCAACTAGTTTACATTTAAATTTAACATTACATGATTCCACAGGGAGCAAGGTCTCAACACATTTGTGCTGCGGCCACACTGTGGTGAAGCGGGGCCGTTGACGCATCTTAGTGCTGGATTATTGCTTGCGGAGAACATATCGCACGGGCTTTTGCTTAGGAAGGTGAAGATCACGTATTTATGCTAATTTAATGCTGATAATTTGTCAATACTCGTTAATATGATAGTCGAATGCAAGAAAATTCAATCAAGATGTCCAATCAGCAATCACAATATACATCATTAGATGACCAATGGTTGCATGTAACATATGTATGTTAGGTATAACGACAGACGACAATAACGACAAACAACTTTGAAACAGAACACAAATCGTACATTTGGTCGCACGAGGAGCTGACCGTACTACCAGTCGTTGTGACTTGCAACTAATACTTAGGTATACTTATTTACTATATGCGCCTGCGCATTGCTTGTGCGACACGGTTAAGGCGACGAATTGGAAACTTTGGCGGCAAGTCTCTCAATCTTTCTAAGTGATGACAAAACTTATGAAAGTGATATTGTGGCAATCTGATTCTTCATTGCATTAACTTCATTTTTCTAGTTGCGTCACATGACTAGTTAACTTTTTTAACTGAAAAAAAATCAGACACCTCTTTTAAAACAAGAAAATTACCTTTTTCGGACTAACTACACAGAAAGTAGAATCTACACTGTAGATTAATCTAAATATACTCTTCAAAATATCAGTTGGATTTTTTAAAATTAATTATAGTTTTTGATGTAAACTCAAATAACCGTTTTCTAGTATTTTTCATAAGCTAGCGCGCGCACGTTTGAATGGGGATATGTATGGGCTCAAAAGCTCTATTTTAGATTAATTATTGTTTATCACTGCGTCACCTTAACGGCCAATAGAGATGAATAAATACCACAATGGTATCGATAATTTTAGTCTTTATATCTAAAAGCCTAGTTTCTCAACCTGGGGGTTTCGATCCTTGGGTCGCGTTTGTTATTAAAGAGGGTCGCAGTCTGTTAAAAGAAATAAGACCTATGTACAAATGATTCCTTTATTAAAGGAATGAATTTTATTGTAGTGTTATAAAATTATATATTGCGCCAAGTTCGACACGTCTGTTGACTGTGTCAAACTGAATGCAAAAATTCACTTAATTTAACTTTTATTTGGTTATTTAGTTAGCCATGGTTATTAAGTTAACAATTATTTGGTTGTGAATATCGATGGTCATTTCATTAATACGTTTCGATATTGTATCATTTGAAAGGAGTAGTATAGTTTTTCATTTTTAAACTTTTTCCGGACTTATCATAATATTGACCATATTAATGGCAGCGGGTAAAATGAGTCTTTCCGCATTCGTATGAGGCTTAGATTCCCTCGCGACTCGCAGTGCTACTAAGGAGAATGCATGAAGTGCTGCAGTCTCCTTACGGCTGGATTTTTTTGTAGCAATTTGTTGATTTTTTAAAACAAGTGACATACACTCGAAGAATTCTAACAGTTTACTTCGTAAAGACGGGGACGCAAGACGCATCTTGTTTCCAGATCCCGGAGTAATTTTGAAGGTTTCATGCTTTCTGCGAATAGGGCTTGAAAACAAACAACACATTGTGACTTGTTATCCAGTGCAATAAATCCATATTTTAAATATGTATCGTGTATAACCTGGTCTTTTCCTTCACTGTGTCACCAGACGTAGAAGGCACATTTCGTTTTGTCACAAATTTGTCCATTTAAATTTACCTTTTTTACTGTTATTTTAAAAAATTAAAGACTGGGTGAGTGAGATAAGATCGTTGATGTAAGTACTTGCTTCTCTGTGCTACTTCCCTTAAAATGTAAATGACAATGAAACTCTGCTTTGCGTCCTTTTGTTTTTATAACTAAGGCATTTAACACCTACGAACCTGCCTAGCGCATGTGATATGTTTATATTATATATATATATATATTTGTAAAGTTCGTAAAAGTACAACGCAGGTTAAAACCTCGCCTAGACAGTATCCTCAGACAGACGGGTGCGATTTACACGCGCGATAATTTACATTTGTAATGCACGGTTTTGAGTTTTTATCGCCTGAGGGAGTCTTGAAAATTTAAATTAAACGTATAAATAAGCTATTAACTAAAATATTATTATAATTTTATAGCGAAGGGGTCGCAAGGCTTTATGCTTAACTTTTTGGCTTTTTCGTGGTTCACGATATAAAAATGGTTGAGAAACAATGATCTAAAGAGTCTAAACTCTAAACAGTTGCAACAGAGCTAACGTAATGGTCGATGGCACCAATACCAGCCAAAGTCCACCACCAACCACGACCACATTTAATCGTGTTGTGGCCGTCGTACTACGATGTACGATGTTATTTCTTGGTTTTTAAAGTTAAATCTACGTCAGTTCCGAAATATCTCTGCATTTTAAAAAATGGGTAGGAAACCGGCACAATTTTTAAAATATTATCTTACAATAACATTACAATGTTTTATAAAAAGTTAGTAAATATATACACAGAAAAGGGAGAGGATCATTCTCAAACTACATTTCAATCTTAAAAATTGTTAGGGTAAAACCGGAAATGGCGGTCAGGAGATAATAGTCATTACGATTCCTCCCATATTACTGCGTTCCCGCGCAGGTACACCGGCACGCTTATTACGTAACTTGCAGACACCATGCGACAGCCAATTATCGCGCGAAATGTGCTGTCAAAACGAAAATTGGTGTAATGTAATTTGTACAGTGGCGCTAAATCTACAGCGAAAACTGCATTTTACGGTCACACAATAATAGATACGCAATCGTCATACATGATACTAAATTTTTACTACAATTAATCACCGGTCGCGCAGTGATCGCGTGGCTGTCGCTGTCTGCTAATTTTTAGATAATAACTCCGCGGCCCTCGCTCACTTTCCAACCAACATCTAGGATGCATCCACGTCAATTGTTTTCGCGCTTACTTGATCTAAATTTTTAAGTTCGAACAATAAGAGGTGAGTGTTTATTATTTCACAATTCTTACATTGTTACCTATAATAGTTGTAGCAGAAATATCAAGCATTCAAAGTAATAATAGATTTTGAAATTGTCTCGACAATTTTTTTTATCTAAAGATGTTATTACGGAAATGTTTCTAGACGGGCAATGCCGGTTATGTTGACCAGTACTACCCGCAAGTAAAATTAATAAGTGGTCAGTTTTTGTGTTCATTTTAATGTTTGTTTATTATTACAGAATGTCTAAAACAAGAATGATGTGAAGAAGTAAAGAACCAGTTCGATTTACTGGCGTGCCGTTTTCGCTTCAAGAAAGATTGAAGAACAAAAACCGTGATAGCCCACAGTCGGGAAGAAATCCAGTTGATATAAGGGAGCAAGAAGATAAAATGGCTTCTTAGGTTAAGTTCCTCGGTAAAATCCCAACAAAGTAGTAGCCCTGGTCGAGAAAAAAATAGAAAAATGACAAGAGAGAAGAAAAAAGTAAAATCAAAACTGAAAAAAAGAAGGAAAAGAAACGTAAAATAGATTGACGTGAAAACGGCTAAAAACAAAGTCCTTCAAGTCAAAAACAAGTATGCGTGAAGATGAAAATATTGACGCTGATGAGGACTTGGAAAATAAATGTATATTCTGCGAGGATTATGGGTAAACCAACGAGTTGTGTTATATGTGTGTGCTGTGTTGTAGCCAGTCTGCAACATAATGCTGCGTCAGGATCTCTTCGTAGTCACAGCACATGTCAGGCACATTTTTTTTTCTTTGTTCGTTATTTTTCTTTATTTTTTTTCGCTTTTTTTTCTTTTTTATTGTTTTATTTATTTTTTGATTGCTTTTACATTTCCTGTATTGTGTGCTGTGCTCCGAATAAACTATTTATCTATCTATCTATCTGTGTGGTTTATGGGCTCACGCTGAGTGCTCAGGTTATAACTCTCCTGAAGGTTAAATCTGCGACTTATGCCTGAACAAAGCTTGACCGGTATTACTAACCTAGTGACTGGTATTACCTGCCTGGAGTTTAATACCGGTCAAAGTCATTTATTTTTTTAATATCGATTATACTTTAGTTTTACTTATTACTTTCAATTATTGCGATTTTGTTAGAAGAATAGAGATAGTTTAATCAGCAAAAAGATTAATAAATAAATATTGGTTATTATCTGGTTTGTGATAATTTCTCCTTAAGTGACCGGTAATACTCATTCTTACCCTACGTGGACGCTTTTAGTTACTTCTTGAGGAATTATTATCGAAACGAACACAGTACACTACTATTTCTATATCTATACTTAATATTATAAAGAAGTAAACTTTGTTTGTATAGATACATATGTTACTGTATTTCTTCTCGGGTTTCATATTGGTAAATAATACTACGGAATTTGGTAGATGTTATATTGGTACTGTGCAGCGTGGTGACGCCATAGAGCTGTCGTTTACATCTCATATCTTATACTAATTCTTACAGCTATTTATTTTGGAGATGTACGTGACAAGTTCCCTTGCAGCGATGCGGATATTTCATAAAGATTTAATTTGAAGATCGCGCACAAGGTCACGACTTTCTGTGTCAGAGTATCTGATGTATCTGGCACACATACATATTGTTATGGTTGGACCTTATGCGTAAGGAATAAGGTCGAATTTTAATGGAACTAAAAACGTAACTTTTAGTGCTTATATCTCGAGAATTTGAAATTCGGCTTTGCAGAATTATGACCTAAAAACGCATTGCTAGGTTTAAGGTCTACTATCGAATGGTATAAGTCAAATTAAGAAAGAAGAACAAAGTTGCACCTCGAATATTCCCGAGCGATGACGTGTCATGTACCTATGACTCATGCAAACAGGCGGCGTCGAGAACAATGTCGAATTACTGTTAGCGAGCGTAATTAACTAGAAAGTTCCAACCTCGTTTTATCCGACTATAAATAGAGCTCCGTGTCCGCCGCCGAGTCAGTGTTTCTCAACTATCGATTGAAGTGAGATATCGAGGCGGCATCAAGGCGAATTACAAAGACTACTACGACGACTACTGCGACGACCTTGGATAGAAGAACTCTGCGATTCGGGAACGTTGTTATTGAGTGAAGCGTGTACCTTCGGTGACTACTACGCGAGTACCTACTTCGAGGGCGACTACGAAGACTAGGGACCGCCGTAATTAAATTCGCGTGTTCTTGACATCTGCTTGTACGAAGGAAAATAAACTCTTTGCACCCTTAACCGGCATCTTATTACCCTCAGCTCGTAATAATATTTTCACGCTGTATCCTTAACGGGGTAGTCAGAGAGGACGGAGCGCCAAGCGTCGCGGTCCTTACATACTTATTTACATAACATGGGCTATTATTTTATTAAAAAAAAATTAATACCCGTGCGAAGCCGGGGCAGCTCGCTAGTGCATATATATAAGCCATACAATAAGACAGTGGATAGAAACTAATTGTGAACTTCGATTTGACGAAATTTGATGTTGGTGTGAAAAGATAGATTGACCCTTGGTAAAGGACATAGGCTGCTTTATGAAATTCCCTACTGACGAGGTCACGGGTAACAGCTATGTAACATAAAGAAAGTAATAAAGTCATGAAGTCTATTTAATCTTTATTACATAAGTAATAAAGTCTATTTGTGGGCAGGTCCCTGTGCTGCAGTACCTGTACTACCTGTCGCAGATATTCATCGCGATGTCTCCACTCAGCAATAACTCGCTATTCTTGCGCTATCATCGCAACCCTTTACCGGAATTCTTCGCGCGAGGATTGCGAGTTACCCTGAGCACTGACGACCCGCTTCAGTTCCATTTCACCAAGGTATTGCTAGAAATACGACATGGTGATCATGTCCAAAATTTACTTAAGAACTTCGAAATCAGAGTGTATAACAAATAAATCTTCTTAATGCTGTCGATAATTTTAAAAATATCGACTTTTCGATATATCAATATTTTAGAATGTAGGTAGGTATCAATGTCGATAAGTACGTCGAATTCGCTACATCAAAAAAAATGCCGATATTTGGATATGTCGACTCTATGCACACCTGCAATATTGTCTACCCTAGCGATAATATTCACATGCGTAATTTTGACGGTAGGGATCTCAATTTTTCTGAGTGTGTACAAAACGAATGAAAATGATATTTGGTAACCTGATTCTCCATTTCATTGACACTATTTTGCCAGTTGCGATACGATAGTTGGTTTACTTTTGTAACACAAAAAAAAATATCAAAGAAACCTCTTTTAAAACGGAGATTTACAATTTTGGGAGTAACGGGATCAATTTATGTTTCTAAATTTTCTGTACAGTTTTAATTTAAACACATTCTTCAGAATAACAGTTGGATTTTTTTAAATTAATTATAGTTTTTACAATAAACGAAAATAACTACTTTGTCGTATTTTTCATAAGCTAGCGCGCGCACTTTTGCATAGACCAGAATGTCTATTTTGAATTAAATTATCGTTTATCAATGCGGCGCCTTAATTACTTAGAGGCAGTATATTGTAAACATATGTATAAAAATAAAAATAAGAAATTGAACAGTTTTCGATCGCGATGATCGTCTTCTTCTTTTAGTAACTCCCTGCACAGGCATCCCCTACACTGTCAAATAATAGGTCTTTACCTATGAAGTTGCCATTCTACAATACTTTATTGAAATTTATTTTCAAATTCAGTCATTTGTTTATTGATTAGTGTTTGTTTTCACTACATTTATATCTTTTTCATCAGTATGGACACGATAAAGATACGGGTAATTACGGAATACGAGTTCCGTCTAACGGCAATTTCATAGGTAAAGACCTAATATTTAAAAAACATTTAAAATCAAATATGTAAATGCAGAATAAAATATACAAAAATAAATATCACAGAATAAAATATATAATTATTATTACATAAGTAATAGGCACGTGTACACGTTGTGGTGCTTGTTCGCAGAATGAAATTGCAATCGCGGTTGCTAGACTAGAACAAAGGCAACTGCGACTGCAACAAATTGCTAGTCAGATTGTACCGTGAGTAGACCCTTTTAGGGTGGCTGGTACCAACTATTTGAACTCGATTTAAGGATGTAACATCTCGCTTGCATCTACTATTTAATAATTTATTTATTTGTTAATTGGTACACCAACAGTACATATACACAAAATTATAAAAAATACATTACATGTTGTTATACTAGTATATGCACCAATATAGGCGTACACAACATTTACATTGTAACGATGCGCAACAAGTAGATAGTTACAAACACTAAAATATTAAAGAGAAAAAAAAGAAATATATACATACAATTAGGTATCCTACCAATTATTCAGATGATAAACTGAGTAGTTTACGTTTAAATCTATGGTACGAGTCGTGAAAATTTTAAGATCAGAGCATTTTTTACTGAACAGACTGTAATTATCATAACATCTAGCCAATATTGCGTGGTGACCTAGATTAGTTCTGCTTCGAGATTTGCTGAATATTTTATTTATAGGCTTACGAGGAATATTATAAGGAACTGCCAGTTTGATACGTTCCACGTGTCGCGTGTGCATTTGATCTTGTTATTGAGGAGTCCATGCAAAAACGTTAAGTCCAAGACAGCACTCGTCGATGGCGCAAGGTTTTCATATTGAAAAAGTGTAGTCTTGAGTTATAAGGAGTCCTATGACATACCCGACGAAAAATAAGCTAGAGATCCGCTCTATTCTTTGGGAGTGGATGGTATAAGATGGTATAATATGGATGGTATAATAATTGGTGCAAGCAAGACATCAGTTCTTTAAATGCTTGACACTCATATATTCGTCCTTTTTTTTCAATAGGTGTGTCAATTTAGCAGAAAGAGACGGATATAAGTAGTCAAAAAAAATCATAGAGGTAAACGTACTACCATATCCGTTGAAATCCATGTACATTTAATGATACCTAGTTAGAAAGATACATGCGATATTATGTCGTCTTGGTATATAACTGTGATAACCTCAGATTAATAACTTACGCGATAACGGTCTCGTCAAAGTTTTATATGACAATTCTAGTTCACTGTAGTTACCACTAGGGGTTTTGCACAATTCTTCATGTACACATTTTTTACGCTATCAATAATGAGTATTCACGCCTTGGGATTATGGTAGAGGGCATATACTATCACACCTATCGTCAAATATGATATTTAATAAAAATGTACATGGTCAATGATGTTATTACATATTAGTAAAATCATCCCTCGATTACAGGCTGTGTTACAGGCTGTGTGATTACAGCGGTTGCGGGCTCCCGTGTACAGAGTCACAAACCTTTTTGTTCTGAGCTTATTACATAAAAAGCTAGGAACAAAAAATTTGACCCTTACCTTAATAATATCTTGTATAAGACCTATCTTTTTCAGTGCTTATTAATACATTGTATAATACCTATACTTTTCGGACAAATATACATACATACATATCCTCACGCTGTATCCCTAACGGGGTAGTCAGAGAGGACGGAGCGCCAAGCGTAGCGGTTCTTACATACTTCTTTCGCTTCCTCAAATCTCATCATTCTCCTCACACATTTTCGCCTAGGTATGCGAGAGCTTTTGACAAATATACATATTATTATTATTAAAATCTGTGCAAGCCGCTCTAAATATAGATATGGTTGGACACAGGAGCCCCTGATGGAGGAGTACAGTATCGCGGCGCAAGCGTGGAAACTCAGCTCGTGCGACATGTGCGAGTTGGCGCGGAACTCCGTCATTATGTCGGGCTTCCCACATGAGGTTGGTCAGACAAAGATTTCTCAATCTTCGAATCATTAATATTGGTGTAGGTCAATTTGGAGTTGATATTCGATTTTGCTCTTTTTCAATACTCACATGGGTTTTATGGAATACTGACTGTTGCCCATGATTTCACCCGCGAGGAATTAAAAAAGTAGCCTATGTCCTTCCCCAGGGCTTAGTCTATTTCCATTCTAAATTTATTGAAGTCGGTATCCATAGCCGTTAGCCGTGAGAAAAGTTCAGACAAACAAAGTCTCTTTTGCATGTGGAATTTTACAGAAATGTAAAACACGTCTCATTGTTTATTATAAGCAATATTTGTACTCAATTTCACAACCGTATTTGTTGTATATGAAAATTTCATACAAAGTTGAACAACTTTCCAAAAATACTTTCTTAGCGGACATTACGCAACTATCATCAGATCATTTTTCATGTTCCTAGCTTCTTATGTAGTAATTTTTGGGATTTCGTGATTTATCAGTTAATCAGTGAAGAGTATTTCGCTTTTAATAAATTATCACTGTACATCTTTGTTATCTTCGCATAGCTTCGGAGAAAATTGACCATTACAGACAGACAGAGCGACGAATGCATTACCTTACAGCTTTTACTTTTAGGAAACGAAAATCTAATATGAGATGTTTCCAAAATAACGTATAATCGTACTCAATAAATGGAGTTTAATTTTTTTAATGGGGAACGCATACATTTATAAAGGAACCTAATATAAATGCGACAGATGTCGCTAACAGAGCCGAAGAATGGAATCCCAAAAATAAGTGTGTGTTTTGCAGATGAAGCAGCACTGGATAGGTACAGAATACGCCCGCGGGGGGCCGGCCGGCAACGACATCACTCAGACCAACGTGCCCGGCGTGAGACTGTCCTACAGACACGAGACTCTGCTCGATGAGCTGGATAATCTTTTCAGGGTATCGTTACCACCATTTACTAACAGTGATTCCATCATTGTACTAATATTATCATCTTTTGGAACTTTTATGTTTTTGACAATAAGGCCATCTTATTATTTTTAGTAGGTATCAAGTTTTTGTTTATACTTTAATATTTTTGTGTACACAATTTGCTGCAGGTGATAGAGGTACGACGTTATGTTAACATCGTATCTGTCGCGTGGTAACCAGGAAGTCTAATTTAAACTTGCCTCAAGTATATACAGTTGCGTGGCAAACTTCGAGGACGCTTGGGTCAAGTTTAGATTATCTTGGCTGTTATAACGACCATCGCTAATCATTGCCATATTTGTAGACCATAAACTTCGTATATACTGGCGTATAGACGAACATTATAGAGCTCGTTGACACAGATGTAGGGACATTGTAAGTGTGTTAGAAAAGACGAATCAGCAGTTTTGTGTGGAAGCATGATGTATGCGAGCGTCGACGGCAGTTACTGCGCACTGCCCGATCGGAACGAACGCGACCTAAATTGGGGTTCAGTTGGGACAATAAAATTGTACGGAACTCTCTAAATTTACATCTTTATTTCTGCCGGTGATTCCCAGTATGACTCATATAAATAGGAATATCCTAAATGTCCCCTGTGTAAATACTGTATCCCCTGTGTAATTACACCCTGTGTAAATACAATGTCCCTACACAGACATACATATCTTCACGCTGTATCTCTAACGAGATAGTCAGTTTCAGATACAGAGTCGTCACTCGCATACAGTTCTCTATAATAATCACTCCATCGCTGCAGAACATCGTTTTTGTCTGTTAGCAGTTGATGTTCTTTCGAACGCACTTTATTTATTCTGCAAGGTGTGGTTATGCAAGGTTATACATAAGCGTATTTCTTTCCAAAATAATTTGGAATTTTCCCCTCGAAGTTGTCCGACATCTTACTTTCCTCTAAAACTCTACACCTTTCACGCTTTTCTTTTACTAGTGCCTTCGTTTTAGCTTTATGCAGCTTATATCTCTCTTTCATCAAATCCTTCATAGTACGGCTATTTTTGGCAGCAAGGTAGTCTTGCCATGCTTTCTTCTTCTTGTACTCAGTCTCTTTCACCTCGCCATCCCACCACATATCATGCTTTTTACCATTCCCAATCATATTCGTTCCACACACTTCTTTCGGAGTCTCGACCAAACTATCTCTAAGGTTCTGCCAACATTCTTCAACATCCTCGCTCATTTTCAATCTATCGTCAAGCTTACCGCATACTACCCTTTCATATTCATTTCTGGTGGTCACATCCTGCAGTTTCCAGCTCTTGATGCGACAGACCGCTGCAGATTTGGACGCTATACGACATCGTCACGCTGCAAACAGACCCCTTATTATAGTTACCACTAGAAAGTGGTCCGTTCTCAGATTGGATACTCTGTGCGCTTTCGTGTCCAATTGGATACTCTGTGCGCTTTCGTGTCCATAACCTGCTTTTTGAGCAGGTGTCCACCAAGAACAAATCAATCATATTTTATCCTTCCTTTCCCACGTGTACTGATGAATCCTTTTGTGCTTAAATAAGGTATTAGCTGTGGTATTAGCAATAAAATGATCATTTTCCATACTCAATCCGAACATAATCCTACCAGCATCATTCACTCTCTTATCTCCATACTCGCTTAAGACGGACTCAAATCCTGTTCGAGTTGTCCCGAACCATGTATTCATGTCTCCACACACTATAATTCTCTCATTCTCTTCAACCGTCTCTAGAACTTCCGTAACATTCTCCCAAACCGCTCTAGCTCGCCCAATTCGACAGAGGACACGAGGCATACACCATCAAAACAAAAATCTTCGTCAACCCAGAGCTATCTCAAGTTTACACAATTATACTCAGTTACACAATTAACCAATCGAGAGGGCAACAAAACGCCTACCTCTTGGCATCCCCTTTCTTCTTGTGGTACCCCTGACCACAAAGCGATGCTCCTTCCAGGCAAGTCAGCAAGTTCACTGACCTTTCGCTTGGTTTCACTCATAACACATCCAATCTTCTTTCTTCCATAATATCAATCACTTCATTCATCTTCTCTTCAATCCCACCTCTCACAGTCCACGCAGCTACTCTGCACTCCTCCCTCCACTCCCCGCCGCTAGGTGCACAGCGTGTTGGGTGGCGGTCCCCAACGCCGAACTGCACTCTGCACACACCAGCGGGGACAAACCGGTGTACGTCGCTTTCAGGGGACGCCCTAACATCTCTGCGTTGCCCCGTATTGTGTACACATGCTTGTTGACGCGTGACGGTTTTTAATTTGTCAATGTTACCTATGAAATGAATGATGATATACGGACCGATATTGATTTTATTGATTTTATTTTGTTGCAGGGAGCGACTTAGAAGAAAAAACAGTCCGATTAGTACATCATTTTTTATTTACAACTCAATTTTTGATGTAATATGTAAATTAAATATACTATTATGTACATAATTACATTGTAAATAAAACAACACCTATATTTGGATCACATAAATATATTCTTATATTATCATTAAAGAATTAGATTAAAAATGATTTATCATTCATCTCGCTCGCACGGTAAAAAAAAGTAACGGACAGAAGGCAATATTTCCTGAGTGAGGGTTGAAAATAAAATTATATTACGGTCTTACAACGATTTTTGTTTCATATTACGAGATCGAATAACAATCCTTTCCGTAAGATAAGTGTACATTTTTTTGGTTCATCGTCACAGCTCAAAAAACCCTTCAGTCTTCAGAAAAATGCTTTGAATCATATATTTTATGACAGTATACTGAAGAAAGAAATGAGAATAGAAGAGCTGTACAAACGAAATCCTAAATATAAATCAGACAAATCAGACTTCAAGACTGTCTCAATAGTACTTCAGAAGCCAGTAACCATTCTGATTGCTTTCTCCTCGTCATACGGCGACATCTGTCGGTTGGAGTGGAACTCCATCGTGAAGCTCGCCAGTCCCGAGCTGAGGGAGCGCAGTGTTGTTGAGTAACCCAGCAATTCTGACAACGGGGCGAAACACTCTATTACCTGTATGAAAAAAATTTGTATATTATAAGTTGTAACAGAATTATCGAATAAGCGAGAACTGATCTCCTGCTACTGAAAAAAAATTCAATATAAAATATAATATAGATGCTGACTAGCCTTGCTGGTGCCTCTCAACTCATTGGTCTCCACGTGAAAACAAGTAATGACATTACACTAGAATCCATAGCATACCTCTTGAAGTGGTGAAAGAGTATTGACTTCAAGAGGGAAGCCGATCTTCAAGAGGGAAGCCGATCGGAGGATTCAGTTGGACTAGACATCATTTGGGAAAATCTATCAGTCTTCTAGTACTCCATCCGGCAATGTTTGAATCGAAACTTTTTAACCAGTGTGTCCTAAATCCTAACTGTAATAGCACAAGTATCCGAAACGGAGACAGTACTCAAACTCATTCAACGTACAATGGAATGAGCTATGCTCAGAGTTTCCCGACATAACTCAGAGTATAACAGGCCGAAGCTGCAGTGACGCATTTGTTAAAGAACTGATAACCGTTGGGGCAAACTAGTTCTGGAATGCAGACAACGTTGGGCAAACACACGAGGATTCCAGCGAGATGGAGCGAAGCTTGCCTGAGAAAAACTGAAGATTGCACTCAGTGGCGTGAATTGCGAGAGGTCTGAAGTGAACATCCATCAATGAAGACGGCATATAGCACTAAATCGGACAGCTATTGACAACACCCTTATAAAATAGAAGGCTCACAACCCGACGGATTCCTGATTACCTTATTCCCGTGTCTGACAGCGATGCCTTGTATCTCGGTGCGCCGCCTCGACAGGTCGGCCAGGACTCGCGCCGAATGGCTCTCGGGACACACGATCTCCAGATACATCACCGGCTCTAGGAGAGCGCTCTCAGCCTCCTCGAAAGCCTTAAGTTATAGAAAAATATTTTAGTTTTAGATGTATAGGAAGAATATGTCTAAGTGTAACTAATTATGGTTCTTTTTGGGGTACCATAGCCAAATGGGCAAAAATGGAGCCCCCATAGTTTCATGTCCGTCTGTTGATTTCCTCTGTCAATCTGTCAAAACTGTTAATGCATCACCTTTTCATTTATCTATGTATATATTTAAAAAATGTATGAAATCCATGACGAGACCGTCCGGGCGCTGTATCCAATCGATTTGCTTAATTTTTTTTTAAATTAAAGGTATTGATGCACAGATTTCTCATCGAGCACTGGAAATCACTTAACTTCTACCCTTCTCAAATTATACAGTAACGCGATTTCTTCCTGTACATTATTTATGTTCTCATAGCTTTCTTTCTCCGGTTCTAATTGAGGTAAACGATTCGTTTTGGTCTAAGAACACTCGCTGGAACGAGTTCTTTCATTTAAGCTTTTGCCCACTTAAATTGGTTGAGTTGGAAGGAAGTTAGGTGTGAATATTCAACTTAACTTTCAATTTTTGTATTCAACTTAGGTTAGGTTACAATTACCCATCATATACGAGCATTAGTTTTGACTTATATTATCAACACAATGCTGCGGAGCAGCACGGGTCCTCTAGTTAAACTGAAATGTGGTACAGAACTGGTAACCCAAAGGCAAAATTGAGAACAGAAAATAAAATAATCAGATTTTAACCAAATTAACCTTCAATTTTGTTATAACTTATAATGTTTTTCTTTGACATGAAAGCTTGTGAACCGATTTTCCAAACAAAAAGACTTTTTTACCTTTCTAAGACACTGTACGACGGAAGCAGCGACGAAAGAGTCGGAAGTGCCCCGCCCTACTTCAAACCAGTGCAAAGTCACTTGGACATCCACCATCTGTGTACAATACCAGAAATTAATAGGGTGTGCGAATTTTTTTTAATTTTTAATCAATGGTTTACATCGTTAAATAATCGTAAAAAATATCTAAAAACTCTTAAAAACTTATTTTTAGTACAAAAAAAATTAAAAATGGCAAATAGATTTGGGTACTTTATGCGCTCATCATTTTGGCGTGCTTTCCATTACATTATTGTCTATATGCAAGGTCTATATCAACCTCAAACCAAGAATCAAAATCTTGGTCCGAGTATCAACAAGAGTACCGCACACTGTAATTATCAATATTTTGTATTTCACAACTATTAATCCATAGAACAAGACAAAAACCGACTTATAAGTACTGTATAAACTTTTAAACTTTCGCGTTGCATTATAAAATATCTAAAAACACGGTAAATTAACACTATAATAATTAACATTATATATAATAATTAATATTATATAATTAACATTATATATACAGGGTGTACATGAAAACGGGACAGTTACTTTAATGGATGAAAGGGCATAACTTTAGTATGTAGTTACAAAAAGAATTATCGAAAAAAACGTATCCGTTTAAGAGTTATGACCGTTTTAATTTTCAAGTGTTATCCCCACCATTTCTCGTAAAATTGGGTTGATCGTGTACAGTTACAGATTTTAAATCTTACGTTTTTTTTTATTTTGTAATAATTTCATCCGTTACTGAAATACAGCCTGAAAACCATTTTCGAAAATAATGCGTATACCCCCATGGGGGTTTTCAGGCTGTATTTCAGTAACGGATGAAATTATTACAAAATAAAAAAAAACGTAAGATTTAAAATCTGTAACTGTACACGATCAACCCAATTTTACGAGAAATGGTGGGGATAACACTTGAAAATTAAAACGGTCATAACTCTTAAACGGATACGTTTTTTTCGATAATTCTTTTTGTAACTACATACTAAAGTTATGCCCTTTCATCCATTAAAGTAACTGTCCCGTTTTCATATACAACCTGTATATATATAAGGTGTTACAAAATTAGTTAACGAGATTTAAAGTATACGTTGTATACGTCCTATAGATCACATTTACAGGTTAAATAAATAGATATAAATAATTATTAAATTTCACATGAAAATAAAATAATAAATATAGACACAAAAGCTTCTCCACAATGTTCGAGGCGCTGTAGCACGTTGGCGTGCAAATGCGTGCGGGTGAGGCGGTGAGGCGCGCGCCACAAACAACCATGGAGTCCCTTTGCTTATTTCAATTATTCTTTTTTTCGTAAGAAAACAAATTTAGTTAAGAATTTAGTGTTTATTTTAGTTTTATTCTGTAGCTATATTAATAGTGATGCAAACCCTGAAAGGACGTTAACTAATATTTTAACACATTATATATATATATATATTATTCTCATGATAAGTCAAAATTGCCATACAGCTTAAAAGTTAATAAAAAAACCGATCGCTGTATCGTCGCCCTCTATTACAAAGGTATTGCGACTACCACAGAGTATGCGATCACTCAAAGGCCTCCGCTTCCATACAACTGACGTTATTTCGAATTGAGAATGATGAGATTTGAGGAGGTGAAAGAAGTATATAAGGACGCGAAGCTTGGCGCTCCGTCCTCCCCGACTACCCTAGAATGATGTTGAGAAAATGATACCTGACTGAGTTTCTTGTCGGTTCTTCTCAGTGTTCTGGTTTTCTCTTCGAACCGAACTAAAGTAGATTTGACGTTTAAAAATACCTTGCAATTGGGTTTACTTGAATACATTGATTTGACTTTGACTACCCCGTTAGAAATACAGTGTGAAGATATGTATGTATGTATGTACACAAGACAAAGATAAGCGAGTCCTTAACATATATGTGGAGTTACTGTGGATGAACTGCAAATTGATCACGCTTTGAGTTTCATATATTGGATGGTAAACTGATTATAATTAGTACCGGGCAGCCCAGTTTGGGTCCGTGCATAAGCGCTGTGTCGACGCCTTGTCTGATGGCGCTATAGTATCGCGGGTGTAGATGCGCTAAGTTGGCAGCACTGTCTGGCATTTTATCCAACCTGTGACATATTACAAGAACATTTTACCGGACTGCAAAAAAAGGTAATTAGATAGTTTGTGTGGTTCTGATATGCATTTGTATATATGCTAAACAGTTTCACGTTCATTACTAACATCTGTATTTTATAGAAATTTAAAAAAATCATTTGTGGCAACACAAAGTAAAAAGATAAAAAAGCCAATTAAGGCAACACAGAGTCATCAATTTTATTGGACTTAATGTGGCACTTCACATGGCTATTCGTGTTCGTGTAGCGTATTCGCCATGTTTGACTAAATATTCGTGTTAAGTCCCAACCATCGCGAACACGCCGTCCACACATGGGCCCAAACGTAAAATACGTCAAATACTTGCGAATATGTTTGCTGAGTTCCCTTTGTGGACGCACCTAGCTATGGATGCGTTGGAGTTTGCAAGTTATGTGCAAAATGCAAGGATGCATTTGGTATGTCATGCATGCACAAAACGCAAGGAAGCATTTGGATAACTCCATAGATCACAACACAAGATCATTTGTCCAATCGATTCTACTGAGCTAGTGGATGCTATACGAGTATATTTGTCATATTTGAATCCTATGATTTGTGACCAAAAACCGACAAGCGGGCAGACACGCATGTTCGTGTATTTGGGTATTTGTCTTGGTCGTGCAAATAAGACAAAGACAAATAAATCGTCTTCAAATGGTCATTTCATTCACATGAATATGAATAGCCCTGTGAAGTGCCACCATTAGAAATAAACAAATATCAGATCACAGATTTACCACTAATAGATATCGCCTTTCACACGAATTGTTAGACTAAAATAAATATATATAGTAAGCCTTTAATAGAAAGGGATGGTTTGAATACACATATTTCGTCTCTATTGGTAAGCCCAATGTTTTAAGATTGTTATGCGCTTATGTTGTTACATTTGACTGACCTATGACACAAAACAAATCTATGTTAATACTTTTAAGTTTTTAAATTATTTTGGAACTTTACAAGTGACAAATTAATGTAAACATTTTTACAAACATATGTAAGATAGAGACTCTTTTGAACATGGTGATATAACGCAGTGTTTTGGCTGCAACGGCCGGTTTGACAATCATAAGACGTCAAAGCGAGAAAGACTGTAGTCGCCACATCAACGGTATATCTATTATTATATATGTCTGAAAACACACGGGGCAATTCGTGCTCTTGCGACTCAGCCATGCGAAATAGGTACCTAATCTAATCTAACTAAGAGGCGAACTATTCCATAAAATACAACGCTAAGCCAAAGTTAATGTGATTAAAATTTAAATTAAAACTCTTTGTAACAATGATTATGTAGGTAATTGGAAATTTAATAATGGCAAACGATCCGTCGGAGAAATGCTATCGCACTGGCCGCCGTAGTCTAACAGACTCAGTGCCAGCCCCGACGTTCCGTTAGTGCGGTATCCCTTCCAAACCGGAAGTTGCGCTTTACCATAGTATAGTCAAATGAGTGCCTTATTTTTCCGCCGACAAATATAATATATACGAGGGCTGCTATTTATGTATCCGGAACTGACCAGTTACAGAACAATATTAAAAAAGTAATTATAACATTTAAAAATGGAACTCTTTGACTGCAGAATACAATTTGTTTCATGTGGCTGTCATTTGTTTATCATTTGTGGCGTCATTTTGAAAATTGCGAGTCTTTATCACCATGGATTTAAGTCGTGAAAATTTTCGTACTATGATTTATTACGATTTTTAGCGAGGGCTAACTCAAAAACAGTGCATCGATCAACTCACTTCGACTTTTGGGGCCGAAGCACCATCGAAAACTACTGTGTATCACTGGTTTAGTGAGTTTAATCTTGTGCGGTCTGTGCTCACGGACGAAGTTAAAGAAGGTCGCCCTAAATCGGTTGTTGTACCTCAAAATATTGATGCTGTGCGGGAACTAATAATGCAAGATCGTCATGTTACGATCTCGAGGCGTCTCTGGGCATAAGTATGACGAGTATATATAAAATATTACACGAACATTTAGCTGTAAAAAAAATTTGTTCACGTCGGATTCCGCACAACTTGAGAATTTACCAAAAACGGGCTCGTGTCGATTGATGTGAAAAAATGTTACAAAAGTACAATCAGGGTGCGTCAAAAGCTGTCTATAATATCTACACAAGTGATGAATCTTGGATATATGCGTATGATCCTGAAACTAAACAACAATCAACGGTTTGGGTGTTCCAAGATGAGCCGAACCCAACAAAAGTCATTCGTTCAAAAAAAAAACACTTTGAAGCAAATGGTCGCTTGTATTTTTGGTATAAATGGACATGTAGCTACGGTGCCACTAGCGTTTAGGTTTCCAAACTTATTTTGTCTACTGAGTCGAAAGCTCATGCAGTCGTTGTCTAAGATGCCTCCTAGCTAAATGAAATTACAAATCACCCCCCAGGCCTCTACACAACGCCCCCATTTTTTTTCTGGGTCTCTTACCGCACCCCTTTAGGCCTGCAGCGCCCGCAGGGGGGCGTTATCGCCCACTTTGGGAATGGGTGCACTAGAGGATCGTAAAACGGTTAATTCTGAATGGTACACGACTATTTGTTTGCCAGAAGTCTTTGAAGAAATAACAAAGAATAACCGACAACGCAGAATCCTTCTTCATCATGACAATGCTAGCTGCCACACATCAGCCGAAACAACTCGGTATTTGGAAGATCAAAAGATCGAATTAACGGGTCATCCGCCGTACAGCCCCGACTTCTATTTATTCCCAACCGTGAAGAATAAATTACGTGGTCAACGTTTTTCGAGCCGTGAAGAGGCTGTTGATGCGTTCAAAATGCACGTTTTGGAGATACTTCAATCCGAATGGAAAAAGTGCTACGAAAATTGGTTCCAACGCATGCAAAAGTGCATCGATCATCATGGTGAATATTTTGAAAAGCAATAAAACTAATAAATGCTATATGTTTGTTTCACTTTGTTATTTCGGATACATAAATAGCAGCTCTCGTATTACTACTAGATCTGTATACGAGATGGATGTTGAGCACATAGGTGTCATCGTCAGTTAAGTGTTTTGATTAAATATCAGCTTTTTTAAATAACTTTCTTTGGAATCAAAATAAAGACATAATATAGTTTTTATTTATATAGATTCTATTTTAGTGTCAAGATAAAGGCATGCATTATATGATGTATTGTATGTAAGGTGTTTTTGGTTGGCTACTAGCTAGCTATCCTATGGCTTACTTCAATATTTTGTCCTGCGGAACACCCTTGACTGTTTTTGCGGACATCAATATCTCGATATGTTGCCGATGGCTCCCGATCTTTCTATCTACTGCCAGCTTCTGTTTCGATGACCCTATTAACATCTCTCTGTAGGCTATCTGGAGGGGACCCAATTCCACATCTATCTTATATTCCCGGATGATCCGCTCTTTTATTATTTCCAGATGTAATTCACCCATGCCTGTTAACAAAAGTCGTCCGTAGACATATTTATAGGGGTCAATATAGGAGAGAGTTAGATAACATTGATACGAGTCCTGTATTTCAACCATAAATGGCGTCGATATTCGTTATCGCCAGCATTAAAAATTATATGGAGAATTGTGCAGCGCCCCTAGCGGTAACTACAGTGTACTATATTTGTCATATGAAACTGACGCGGTTGTTTTTTTTTTTCTTTTTTAATGGCTTGGCGTACAGATTAGCACATTTACCAATATCACGTATTGTATTATGAACTTCGATCACAAATAAAGAACTAGATGCACAATCTCTTATAAAATGTAAACAAATTATTGTCCGAATTGACGTATATCTTTTTAATACCGTATAGTATTATCGGTAACATTATGTTAATCTAAAGTAGACCTTACTGCCAAACCATAAGGTTATAAAAGCTTGTAATCGATTCTTGCAGGCCATTGAAACGATGTTTGTAAAAAAATATTTAAAATGCAATCTTACGTCTCGTGCGTAAACTATAATTCACATAATCTGTAACTCACTCAATGTGCGCTCAAATACTTATTTGAGCGCACATTTGGTTCAGACATTTTTAGAGCGTTGATTGTGTAACTAGTTTTTTATTAGTGTTCGAAGATTATGAACTAGAATCGTTATCGTAAATCACTTGCAGTAAAGTGATAGTAGACTTTACTGAAGTGTTATAGGACTTCTTGGATGAGCGCGAGAATTTGAAAGAAAAGAAAGAAAGAAAGAAAACATTTATTCACTATTCACAACGACAACGCACAGCCCATTGCAACAAAGTTACACATCAACATAACACGTAGTAAACTAATTAATCTGTGATAACACTATGCTGCGGCAGTGAAAAGGCAACGACTCGGTTCCAATGCCTCTCAATTTACAGAGAGAGCAACACTGATATTCTGTCGCGCCTAAATGTGATGGTACTATAGAATAAATAAATAAATACTAATTTATAATAAAATGATGACCATGTACTATAGAAAAAATAAATAAACAAAATAATATAAAATAATAAATAAGATAATATAAAGAAATAAATAATGAAATAAATAAGTCGTGCAACCAAAGAATAGAGAGTATACCTCCAAAATTACACCTCCCGCTATTGAACAGCCACTCAGGACCTCCACCACTATCAGGGCTTATTCTGGTATAACAACAACCACTTTTTACATTTTAATTTAAAAGTTGCCTTACAGAGGGAATTTCTTAAAGGTGGGGGTAGATTATTCCAACACTTTGTATCCTGATAGCGGAAACTACCTCCGAATGTCCTAGTTTTATGAAATGGCGTGGCCAGTAAGACGCCATTCACCCTACATCCCAGAGTAGACCATTTCAGTTTGTCATAAAGATACTTTGGTTTCTTGTCTCTAATAATATTATTAATAAGGACTGCAAAATGTAATTTTCTACGATACTCCATATTAAGCAAACCGGCTCTATTTAAATATAGTATATAGTAGTAGGAGTAATATGACTTCGAGGAGGCGCTCTGTAACAAAATCGAATACATGCATTTTGGACGCGCTGAATAACACGCTTAGTGCATGTTAATAGACAAGGACCAATAACAGCATCTGCATAATTGAGCTTTGACAGAATCAATACCTCACACAATTTCAATCTTCTTTGAGGAAATGCCTAATCTTGTAAAGTACCTTCAATCGAATAAAACAACTCCTGGCAACATTCAAGACATGATTTTCAAATCTCAGCTGACCATCCATAAGCACACCAAGGTTTCTAGATTCATTTACATATTCTATTGGACGTCCTAACATAGTGACAATGGGTGACTGTGACAAAATATTTTTAATTTGTTTTTTCGAACCAAGGACCATGAACTTCGATTTGTTTGGGTTAAGTGACAGTGCATTTCGAGCTGACCAAACTGCCACTCTGTCAAGATCTGAGTTAATTTTAGTAACCGAAACAGTTACATCTTGCTTAGGATCAACAGAAACACAGATTTGTACATCGTCAGCATAAAGATGGAACTTGCAATGATGAATTTGATAGACAATATCAGATGTGTACAAAATGAACAGAAGAGGACCGAGAATTGAGCCTTGAGGCACCCCTCTATCAACCTCATGGCTAGTGGACCAAATCTGTGAACCATCGTTTTTTTGTACTCTCACTAATTGAGATCTACAGGAAAGATAACTGTCAAACCAATGTTTAGCAGAAGGGTCAAATCCGTAATAAGCCATTTTTGAAAGAAGGACAGGTATACTAATGCAATCAAAGGCGCGTGAAAAATCTAACAAGACCAAGATAGTACCCAAACCAGCATCCTGTGCTGCCAGAATGTTATCGAGCACATCAAGAAGAGCAGTAGCAGTCCCAACAGCTTTCCTAAAACCTGATTCCACCGAGGGTAAAATATTGTTATGTTCCAAGAAATTATAAAGTTGCAGGTATACAATTTTTTCAAGGATTTTAGACAAGTAAGGCAAAATACTAATGGGCCTTAAGTCTTTAAAATTTGTAAGATTAGAAATCTTTAGTAAAGGGGTTATGAGAGAAGTTTGAAAAGAAGAGGGGAAGGTTGATGTAACAATGGATTTATTAATAATAGACGTGATAGTAATTTGAGCTACACATGTCTATTTAGATCTACTCCATTCTTTTCACTTACACAGAACTATAAAACAAATAATACTATTACTTTTGTGCTTTAAAACTCCCAAAAATGTAAAAAATGTAGAAAATGTAAATAAAATAACAACCTCACTTCTCCCGTTCCCGCCAAAAAGTCCGACGCGGTTGTTATGGAATACAGATGGTGTAAAGAAACATAATGGACGAGTCATAATAAGTTGCCGCTCTTATCACCGTGTCCCAAACGAATTTTCGTCTCTTTCTATCTCATTGGGGGTAACCACGAGAAAAATAGTTAGCTATAGTAAGTATGGCAATCTCTCGCTGTCGATGTTGTTATTCGTGTCAGCTCATAACCGACTCGATGGACAAAACTGAAATAATGATTTGCAAAATACTAATACTAGTAAATCTCAAATGTTTTAGCTACTAGTATTCGTAAAAATAAAATATGTCATGCTCAGCTTTGTATCGTTGTACTGTGACGTTCTCTAGTCATGCACATTAGTAAAAGTCTAGAAACCCGGTCAAAAAAAAAGATAGCGTAAAGACACGCTTTTAGAGCAAATAATGCTCCGTACATTTTGATTCTTGTCCGAGGTGAAAACTCATGGTAGACGTTCAGATATTAATCCATTTGTCACTAAGCAGTAAGTTTGTTACTTTGCGTGAGGCTGACCACGGAGGCACTTAACATATGTATATATTAAGAGCCTGTATATGTATGTGAGACTAAACCATATTTGTACCTGTCTCAAAAATTATTACAAAAGTATTTTAATGTTTCAAATTAAGTTTGATTATATAAATATTGCATTCAATAAATTAAAAGTCATTAATTAACCATTATCTCTTTTTCATACCCTAAAAGTTGGGTGCGCTCACGAAATTATCTAATCGATTTAATTGGAGGATTTAGACCCTCAAAATCTAAGATTAGAAGACTGGATCACCTGCTAGCACCATCTGCGCGCTCTCGTCGTCCGTGTGGACCCGAAGGCTGGGGTCCTCCCGCTGCAGCTCCGCCAGCGCCGTCTCCAGCGCACTCTGGTACGCGATGCTCGGTGGCTCGATGGAGCACAGGAACACTGGTTCTGGTATTGTTGTACCTGCGAACACCATGCAAAAAAACCCGAGAGCTTATCTAACTGTAACCAGTAAAGTGGTCAAGCAAATAATTTTTAAGGTGGCGAATAACGTGATTTTTAATTAGATTTGGGGGAAAGAAGGCCATCGTTGGTGATCTCTTAAACTGCGCTTGTTAGTGGGTATTAATATAAAAACATTTCTTACCAATTCCCAATAACACGTCTACGAGTTCGTCAGGTGTGGGCTTAGATTCCATAGCCTGGAGCCGCTGACGAGTGCTGGGTAACGTGAGTTCGTCCACTTGGGCAGGATCCTGCAGTACTGTCACCAGTCGGGACTTGGCGCGACTAGCTGCAGCCGGTGTTGAGGTTATTAGGTCACCTGACATGGTAGCCTGTAGACGGGACCAAGTTTACTTTTCTCTACTTACTTAAAAGCAAACGCCTAACAACTACGCTCTCGGTGACAGCTGTCATAGACTTTGACGTCACATTCGTTCTGACCAATGGCGTCGCATTTCAAACATTTGAATTTCCCATATTTTTTTTTCAATTTTTAAAAATTCGTTTCTTACTCAAAAAGAAATTATAATCAAGAATATTAATACAGGCATATTTTGAAGTAATAGAGTTTATTAAAAAATATTTGACCTTTATTTGAATCACATGTAACCCTATTAGAATCTCGAACATGAGTCGGAATGAGTTCCACAGCCCCACTGCATGAACAGTGAAAGAATATGAATAGAAGTCAGTTTAACAGGAGGAATATTTCAGAAGGGATCTAAAATGCTGCCTCCGTGGGATATTCAACAGACGGACATAATAGAAACGTATTCTCAAATAGGAGGGAGAAGAAGGATTGTGTAATATATTGAAAAGGAGGTTATTGAGGTTCCCGCCCCGAGTATGGGTGTTTATGTATAATATGTATTTATTTACGTAAGAAAAGTATATAAGTAGTATCAGTTGCCTAGTACCCATAACACAAGCGCTGTGCTGCTTACTTTGGGACTAGATGGCGCTGTGTGAAACGTCTGAGTATATTATTATTATTATTGTGGCTAGTCGGAGTAGCACCATAACCGCAATTATTCATGTACATAGTTTGCCACCTCGCCATACAGTTATCGCGACCGCGACCGTATCCGTTTGTCTTTAACTCATTCATCATATTATCACGATACAAACATCACATAAACGAACTTAACTAAATGAGATGCTATCTACATCACATTATACATATAACAACTCTATGTATCCAGCCCAGACTAGGCAATTCGGCGCGAGGTGGGAGTGGCTTTCTTTTATATATATCCTCTGCTATTCTTTTTTTTTATATCAGAGGGGGGGTAAACGAGCAAGCGTGTCACCTGATGGTAAGTGATCACCGCCGCCCAAGGACACCCGCAACGTCCGGGAAATCACGGGTGCGTTGGCGACCTTAAGGGAAAGAGCAGGCTCGTTTCTTGAAGGCCCCAAAGTCGTAACGGTCCGGGAATGCAATTACCACAGATTAATTAGTTACTAACGGAAACTATTACAGATACACATATCCATGCACGCTTGTACTCACATTTAATGACAATATCGTGTAACTATTTTGACGACCTCGATGGCGCGGTAGATTAGATGTTGCATCCAAGCACGGAGGGTTCCGGGTTCGATTCCCGGTTGGGTCAATTTAGGAAACGAACTTTTCTAGATTGTCTTGAGTTTGGGTGTACTGGGAGACGCTCCCAGTAGTCGTCTGGTTCTCATAACACAGAGGGAATGCTCTAGTTTGAGACCAGATGATTGGTGAGAATTGTCTGGCGCATTATTATTATTATTATTCACCTTAAGTGAGCTGACAACCGCGATGTTACCGGCAGCGACACTTTCCACCGGCTTGTATTCGTCAGCGAGCGCCACGTATAAGGAACCTGTCTGAATTCAGATGTCATAGTTATGAACAAGAATATTTAATAGGTATTATTGTTTAAATTGATAAAATATCATTTGGTAGTCGAGTCAGATGCCAATGCAAATAAATGCTGAGGACCTAACTAAAGTCGAAAGACCTCTATAGTTTTCTACTCCAAAATTGAAATAAATGCTCAATTTTTTTATTTTAGAACGGGACATGAAAAAGGAACAATTCTGAAATCACATCACTCAGTATCCGTCTGTTGTCAGAAATATTTTCTATTGAGATTTGATGTATATAGTTATTTGCAATTTACAAAATACCTAATTGGTGACCTAGTTAAAAAAAATTTCAAAGTCATAGGACAGCTTAATTGGTTATTACGTCATAGTTTCGAGTAATCAAATGAAAGTTCTTGTAACCAATAATTCAAAAATGTATAACAATTATTTCGAGTCGGCTTTATTTTACTTTTGAAAAAAAAAACGCCTTAAAATAGCTGTCGCTCCAATGCATGTCCAAAAGTAATGCTAAAGAAAAATTTCAAAAAATTAGGATTATTAAGACACTAATTACATTGAAAGCATGAACATAACTATAGAACATTATCAGAAGAAGAAGGAACATTATCAGGATTGCATTATTAGTTACTTTTTTTCTACATAAAAAGCGCGTGTTGTACGAACGAAGTTATACTCTTTAGGCGTGAATAGAAAATTAAAACTGTTTTAAATAAAAATAAAAACTTAAAATTAATGACATATAAAGAAAATTATAACTGGCCACTTAAAATGAATAAAACATTGAGTACTCCATGGAATGAAATAAAAATTAAAACTGGCCACATATAACAAAAATAAACTCTCTTTGTTTCCAACGTAATGGTGTGTTTCATCAATGACGTCCCTCCCCTGCGCTGTAATTACACTCAGACCTTTTTCACCTAACGCACCTAAAGAAATATAACTTCAAAAAAAAGACTCACGTCAAACTTTGTATTGCGGTTTGCAGTATTTTTTACATAAAGAGAGACTTCAACGATAAACTTCATTTTGCAGATGGTGTTTGATGACAACTAGTAACTGATAGAACGCCAATTACGATAGTCGATTAAAGTCGATTCGATTAAAACAATTGAGGCGAATCGAGATGTTATTAGCGAGCAAAGTCAAACGACCTTTTTATTAGTTACCAGAAAACGATCAAAACTCGAAACATTCGAGATCTCTATGGTTTCGTCGAATTGTTGTTTCATCTGTTGATTCGATTGTTAATATTAAGAAATTCGATTCATTCGATTGATATCCCAGAATCATCTATCACTAATTAATATGTACTCTGTGGCCCACATTGTTGCCATTAGATAAATAAACAGTTGTGTTGTTGCATTTAATAAAGAATCTATTTTTACAGTTGGGTCAATTTACTCTATTAATATTATGTTTTGCAATTCTTTTTTAATAATTATATGTTCCAGTGGCTGTCAATTGAAGTCACAAAATTGCGGAAGCGACTGCAAAATTCTGTAGAATGAATCTATTACACTTACGTAACAACTATAAACAGTAAGTGGTGAATTAAAACAGTAAATATACCTGTTCACTCTTATTTTCCCTCAGATTATAGATCTTTTGCCCTCTACTTATATCTCCACTATACAATCTAAAGAAAGTTAAAACGCCTCTTTGGTCATCATGCTGTACTTTAAACGCTCGAGCCACCAAATCGGACCCGTAACTCTTGTACAATTTGTGGCACTGTAGCGGAGATGGCAAATAACTTATTACAGCATCCAATAGTGTCTGAACGCCTATATTCTTGTATGAACTTCCACAGACGATTGGAAACGCTTTCATAGCCACCGTACACCTATGTATTGCTTCTTCTATTTGTTTATTCTCTATATTGTCTAATGATTCTTGCTGTATTACTATGTCTGCTAATTTGTCATCTACTGATGATAGTGTATCTATAAGTTGTCTACGATTGTCTGCCGTTTTCTCCCATGTACTCCCATTTTGTTTCTCTGTCAATTGTCGTCTTATTAAGTTATGTCCCCGGCCTTTGGTCCATATTACTTCTTCTTGCGTGACTATATCTATAAGACCTGAAAGCAATGATAAAATTGCAATAAAAATTTATTGTCTTGAAAAAATATATATGAGGGATGATAGAGGGCGCCACTTGTTTTTTTTTTAACAAAAAAAAAACTGTTGTAAACATGAATTTTCGCTTATGAATGCATCTACGACTGCCTACAGTTGAGTAATATGTTACTCAAACGACCATGCCGCAGCTTTCCGCTTCTCCGCTCTCGAATATTCTACGTCCAGTGACCATCAGATCACAGTACACCGTTCTTCGCCCCGTAAGACTTTGACACGTCTGTGTTCACTATAAAATTACTCAAAACGTAGTCCTTGATACTCGATGTTAGAAGTGCTTTTTGGGTGATTTTATTTCGCAATCTTTTCCGAATGAGAAATATCGTCATGTGACTAAAATAATTTATTTATTTATTTGTTTCGTTTCATAGTTTGGAGAATACAACAGTAATTGACAAGTAAACTAACGAGTGAACATTTTGATGTTTGCTAGCTTAAAACATGCGCTCACGACAGAGAACATTTGAAAACACCATGGGATTTGATTTACCTTTGACTAATCCAGCGTTTGTAATAATTTAAACTTTATTAAAAAATATCTGGGATTTATATCTTATCTTTAACGCAGAAAAGAAGCTGTAAATGATTCACTACTTTTTAACTTCCAATGAAATCCATCTCATAATATCACTTATGGTATTTTAAAGCATCTTTTTATTGCATTATTTTTTTAATCTTTGCATTGTGGGTCCCATAAGTACGGACAAGGACAATAGTACAATTATTGCAAAGCAAAGTTTTTTCTTGATTGTACTTCGTGTTCGCGCAGAATTCAGATCGGATACCAAGCATTATGTACCATCCATAATAAACCCGAAATACATTTCTAAACATGAATGAAAGCTAAAATACTAAAAGGGAAAAAAAAGCAAGCGCGTGTACTTATGTACGAACGGAAGAAGATAAAAAAAAATAAACACTCTTCATTGTTAACTTCATGTTGCGATTGATCGACGCGCGCTACTTTTGTCGCTAATTTCACGGTAGCTTAACATCGATGACGAAACTTCGGTTGCCTGCTAAAATTACACAGATCTTTTTCACCTAATGCGCCAAAGGGAGTACAACTTAAAAAAATTCCTAAAAGACACGTTTACCTATAAGTTTCCCTTCATAAATCACTGGCCTATGCAACAGCAGGGGTGTGACGTGCAGTTTGTCTCTGATGGACTCGACGCACATGTCGGCATCTGCGTCCGGCCTGTCCATCTTGTTCAAGTACAAGAGCCGGGGTACGCGGTACCCGGTAGCTTGCCGCCACACTGTCAGAGTCTGGGCTTCAACACCTTATTGGGACAGATACACGAAAAACATTTCAGTAAACAGAAGCAGTGTTCTACCATCGATTTTCTTAACCTTACTAACGAAAATCTAAAACGATATGATATTTTTTGGAGTTGTAGGTATTTTTTTCTCCTAATTACAAACATCACTAAATTAATTTGTCTTCTTCTTTTCTTCATTAGTTGATGTATCGCGATCGCGATAATGTATGTAGCAATTGCGAATATTGCCAATGTCACGTAATAATGAGGATAATAGAAAAAAAGAGACAATTAAGGTGATGTTCATAGAGATTCCAGCAATTGAAGTAGAAAAATACAATATGGGGATCTATATAAGACCTTTTTGGTTTCAATTTGGAGAATTGAGACTATATCCACACCTAAAAATGAATAGAACAAAACGACATAAAATAAGTTTAAACGACATGCTTATCACGTAACTTGCAGACAGCATGTGACAGCTAATATCGCGCGATATCTGCTGTCAAAACGAGAATTTATGTAATGTAATTTGTACTCTCTAATTTTATCTCTGTAAATAACATTAAACTGTAATATGCTTGTAATTATTATTATTTTGTCCTTAAACTTATGTGTGTACAGTCTTTTTTTTTAACAATGTGGATAACCATATATTATATCTATGTAGGTGTCATTGTTATCAATTTGTCTATGAAATGTGTTGTCTCGTGTCCGTTTATATTTACTCTATGTTGTTTTCTTCTATTCCTTTTTAGGTGTGAATTTCGGCTCAACTTTCTAGTCTCCAAATTGAAACCAAAAGGAAGGCTTTATGTAGACCCCCATTGTGTATATTCCTACTTCAAGTGCTGGAATCTTTATAAACATCACCTTAATTGGCCCCCTTTTTTCTGTTATCCTCATTACTACGTGACAATGGCAATATTCGCAATCGCGACAGCGCTATTCAACTAAAGAAGAAGAATGTAATTTGTATAGTGGCGCTAAAACAACCGCGAAAAGTGTATTTTATGGTCATAGAATAATAGATATTGTTTTACATTTTACATCAAATAACATTGTTATCAAGATTGTCTGTGAAATGTGTTGTCTCGTGTCCCGCAGGTTATTACCTAAGAATTTGCAGACAGCGACAGCCACGCGATCACTGGGCGACCGGTACCTAATTGTATTAAAGAATTGATATCATGTGTGACGATTGCGTATCTATTATTCTTTGACCGTAAAATGCACTTTTCGCAGTAGATTTAACGCCACTATACAAATTACATTATATAAATTCTCGTTTTAACAGCAGATATCGCGCGATATTGGCTGTCGTATGCTGTCTGCAAGTTACGTAATAAGCGCGCGGTCCTCAGCGCCGCGCTGTACGTATGTATAAAAATTTGCACACAGCGACAGCTACGCAATCACTGCGCGACAGGTGACTAATTGCAATAAAAAATTGGTATCATATGACTATTTGCGTATCTATTATTCTATGACTGTAAAATGCACTTTTCGCGGGAGATTTAGCGCCACTATACAAATTACATTACACAGTCTCGGTTTGACAGCAGATATCGCGCGATATTGGCTGTCGCCTGCTGTCTGCAAGTTACGTAATAATCGTGCCGGTAGAACTCTTATCTATGAAGTAGAGTAGGTGCCATTTTCAGAAGCATTTAATGTAGGTATATTTTTATTTTTGTATGAAAGAAAAAACATGAATTTTTAAGTCGTAGAACAAAAGTAATTGGGGATAAGTTTAGTACAAAATACTAAGAGGTTATTAGTATTTTTAAATTCATGCTGTATATACATACCTATAAACAAATATCTATTATATAAAATAGAACACATGTATATTATAGTTACATTAAACATAAATAAAGATAAATATAAGAATAAAAAAGGCATGTGAGAAAAAATGTAAAAGAAAAGAAAAATTAAATTCCTCCCAATGAAACATTAATTATGAACTTACCCGCTGAAGCATCAAGCACAACAACAGCGCCGTCCAACACTGCCAGGCTCTGTTCAACCTCCATTGTGAAGTCGATGTGTCCAGGTGTGTCAATCAAGTTTATCTGGTTTCCATGCCATGGGAATGATACAGCTGCAGCTGTTGCAAATAATTGTTGGCTATACATAAATATTTTCAAGTGTTATTGTAAAATGAAGACAGCAGTGTTAAGATGGTTAGGGCACATAGTAAGAATGTGTGATCAATGATTGATGAAGAAAATCTAAACTAAATATGAGCAGTAGCAGAAGCCTAGGAAGACGAAGGCTGACCTAATAAAATCAAATAGCCAGAATGTTAGCTGGAATGGTCCGAAGTTGTTTTTAGGTAGAAAGGTGAAACTTTTTATCTTGAGTACTTGTAGTGAAGTACTGGCTACTCTTTAGATTAACTGTCTTTTTATCACATTTGTTTATCACCCTTGTAAAATTTGATATTTTTGCAAGATAAAAAATAGTATAGATTACCCTCTAAAAAGCTCTCTCCTCTCTCAATGGGTCTTGTCAATATCAGTTCAGCTGTTTTGTAGATTAGTATGGATTAGATTAAATAGACCGACGAACAAAATTTAATGAAAATTTGTTAGGATTTTGGTAACATGCAAATAACTGTATGAGCTTAAGACAAAGCCCTTATTTAAAAATCAAATACATTTGAATTTTATTTATTTGTCGTTTTCAATCACATAAAAAATCAGATACACAATCAATGCTCCAAAAAGTCCTAACCAAATGCACACGCAAATGAGTATTTAAGTGTGCATTCGTTTTAGTAGTGTTTATAATATTGTATTGTATTATTTTAATTGTATTTGTAATCTTTAAATAACATAACATAACTTCATGCTGTATCCCCAACGGGATAGTCAGAGAGGACGGAGCGCCAGGAGTCGCGGTCCTTACACACCTCTTTCGCTTCCTCAAATCTCATCATTCTCCTCACACATTTTCGCCTAGGTATGCGAGTGGTTTTGACATTTCCATCTGCTAACACTCTGGCTATTTGATCTTCATAAGTCAGCCTTGGTCTTCCTTGGCTTCTTTTACCACTCACTTTCGCTATGTATATTTTCTTCGTCAGTCTTTCATCACTCATTCTTTCCATGTGCCCGAACCATCTAAGCATCTAATCTGTAAATGATAACAGCAAACATGTCGGAGCTTCTTCAAAAATTGCAAAAATAACACGTCTAGCAATGCTAAGAAAAGAAGAGATTCTTATTTTCGGTAAATAAATTAACGAATTTTATTTGTGTTCATTATTTTGTTATAAGTAATAAGAAGTTAAAAGTTACATAGCTCTTATTAAATTTGTAATAATATTTTCTTAATATTGTCCACATTATATGTTACGATTCCAGTTTAAATGTTTCTTTCTTTTTAACAAACTTCATTTCAATGTCATGCAAGGATCTTTTATCAGATTTTACAATCTTACACTTCAAAATCAAAGGTCTACTTTAAATTAACACTTTATCGATAACAAATTATCGATAAAATTCTCCCAGTGTGAAGATATGTATGTATGTAAATTATCGATAATATTATATAATATTAGAAATGTATATGTCAATTCGGAAAGTAATTTGTTTAGACTTTATAGAAGATTGTGAATTTAATTTTTTATTGGTGGATGAAGATTTGTATAGATGTATAGATAGAAGGTATAAGTAGTATTTAGTACAGTACAAATAAGTACTCAAGTTTTCAGTTTTACTTAAGGAAATACTTTCTACTCAAAATGACTTCTGGTCATTAGGTTAGATATAGAAGTCTAACAAGCGTAACAAGTGTTCAGAGAAGCAAAATGATCAGCTTGGACTTTACTGTTAGGTAGATATTTTATTAAAATATTTCAGCCTTTTTTATTAAAAACAAATTTTGTCTTTGACACTTCAATAATGTCAATATAGTATTGCGGTATTTAATTCTACTTTATTTAAAAACGTAATTTCATACATTTTCAAAAATAAAACAAAAATGTTGAAGAGGCCTTGCTGAGTGCCTTTCATTATAAATATATCATCGCACTACTAAAGAGGACATGATCTAAAGCACTGGTTCCCAAACTTATTTTGTCTACTGAGTCGAGATCTCATACAGTCGTTGTCTGAGATGCCTCCTAGCTAAATGAAATTACAAATCACCCCCCAGGCCTCTACACAATGCCCCCATTTTTTTTCTGGGTCTCTTACCGCCCCCCTTTAGGCCTGCAGCGCCCACAAAGGGGCGTTATTGGCCACTTTGGGAATGGCTGATCTAAAGCATTTGTTTGATTACAAATGCTCTTTATCTCCAATCGAATTATGGATGCTCTGTGTTCTTACAAGTGATGGTGATTCCACGTTGCCTCTCTTGTTCCATATAGTCCGTGACTGTGTTCCCATGGTGTACTTCTCCCATAGATCGAATAGTACCAGAATAGAACAACATACGTTCGGTAGTTGTTGTTTTACCTGTATTATTATTTATTATTAATATTTGGATAGAATCAGAAGTTTCAAAACGGATCTATATTCAGGTTGTTGATAAAAGTTCTCTTAAACCTAAAAGAATATATAACACATTTACACAAATACTAGCGACCCGCCTCGGCTTCGCACGGAGAGCAGAGCCAAATCTTATAATCTGTTCTTAATGAGCGTATACACCGCGAAAGGAATAACTATGTTCAATTTCAAGTCAAGGGGACCTATAGTTTCGGAGATCTCGTGATGAGTCAGTCTGTCAATCAGTGGTATTTCGCTTAAATAGATATTGATACTATAACAATAAACAATAACGTTTAAAAAACATATGGAAAAAATAAAAAGAACGAAAACTTTATAAAAATTCTAACCTGCATCTATGTGTGCTAATATACCTATATTACGTATGTTTTCAATTTTATTTTTGTTATCAGGATCTTTTCTCGTACAATATCTTCGTAAATAAACATTTTTCAATAATTTTCTGTAATAATTCATGAAACAAAAAGTATTCATAATTTCATAAATTGTCAGATAATTTTCCACAGAATAAATTTTATCTGACACTTAAAGCATGACATGACCAGAAAGTACTCCTAATTAACAAGTAAACCAATACCAACATGAGAACAAAATTACTACGATTCTGAAGAGTTGACCATATCTCGAATCCCGATATACGCGATGCCGCTATCGGCTATCGAAGATGCAGCTTATCCAGAGCCCGATCTAAGGGGAAGCAAGCCGGGAAAATGCCCAGAACGGCAAAAATTAAAGGCGGTAAAATTGAGGGCGCTTGCACGGCGAGGAATTTCTTATGAAAATAAAAATCTTATAAAAGTACCAGTACACTATTTCGAATTTTTTACCAATTTTACATTGAAAAAGGTCATTGTTCTCCAAGTTGAAAGATACATAAGTCGCTAAAAAAGAATAATTTCAATTCAATCAGTAGTTTCTGAGAAATTCTTGGACAAACATGCATACATATATACACTCACGAAATTTGGTACATTCGTTCAGAAGCCGCAATGGACTAACATATGTGAATAATATACAATTTCAACAATATTACATATATACGAAATGTTCATGTTGTTAAGACAGTTAAAAATTTCACCATCTTGTCTGGAAGAACATGTTCATGACTGTGTAAGAAAGGGCGGCAAACGTTATTTTTTCCCAAAGCGCCTAAATAGTTAGATCAGACCCTGACCTCGACTCCAATTAAGTCTTCAGTTATTCCTTTGTAGTGAAGTGAAAAGTAAAATGGAAATGAATTTGATTAAGTAACTAATGACTATAGATCGGAATATGTAGAGTTTTTTTAGTATTTGCGTCATTAACGTTATCAAAGTATGGATAAGTTTGACGGTATTGCTGTCTCAATATTGATCACGACTGCCAATACGAAAAATCTGAACTCCCCAGGAGTAATTCCTGAATTCTCCATATTTTGAAAGCAAAATACTAATGTTTTCCAAGTTCCAAAAAAGGATCGTACGAAAAGCCGTTTTACGAATAATATTGAACTTTTCCATTAAAAGCTAGTAGCAGAATGACATTAATTGTATTTCCTACATACCCAATCGGCTTCAAATTACACGTTATTTAGGTATATCTCCACGCATTGGCGGCCCTAGTGTAAAATAGATGACAGTCACTGTGATTTGTTTAATAAAAATGCTTTATTGATGCGTTCAAATCAAAATGTAACCACTATTTTTAAAATTAATTTTCTTTTTTCACGTACTTTTAGTAAAATTATAATATAGCCAATAACTGCTCCATTACAAACAATTTCCATGTTGGTAACTTTTTTAGGTCCAGGATGGCAATTCTCATTTCCCTCATTAGAAAAAACAAACATACAACTTCATAGAAACTATTTACATGTTTGTTAAACCAATATGTTATTACTTCATTGAACGAATTATACGAATAAGCCAGTGTTTTTTTCTTATTTTAGCGTCTTCTAAACCTTTTTTAGTGACTTTCTCTTTCTTACTTATGGAATGCTTAACGTGTAAAAAACAACAGATTGCGCTTACCGGCATTCGGTTTTAATCAAAATTATGTTTGATTAATGAGTAACATTAAATAGGTATATTTTCACTTTTATCAACTTTTATTTGTTATTGTAGCTTTATAAGATAGAAATTTTGCTACCGTTGAAATATTTTACAAAGCAGCTCCACTGCATAAGTAATGTAATGTAAAATTCTAATAAAATCACATTAACATTTATTACATACAAATTATGTGCCAATTTTGGCAAATTTTCTTTTACCTTCTATTTTACTTAAAATTTCTGTGCACGTCACTGCCGCCACTGTATTGACATTATTTCATTCTGATTCTTTTCTAATTGAAATAAGATTAATGGCGCCTTAGTCACCTTACTCTTATTTAGTTTATGGACAGAGGACAAGGACAGCGCAGCGTTGTCCTGCAGACCTGTACTCTGTACAATGGCAACACTTTTCAATCTATGCACTGTGTGCGTTAGACGCTCGTGATTTGTGATTGGTTCGTGAGATTTTACCTGATGAGTGATGTGTCAATGTTTAAAACTAATACTTATTATTTATTCTGTCTCCATTCGTAATCGTACGCGGTCGTGTTGCAGTGTTATGGTTGTGTTAAGTTTTAATTAATCGCACGGCCCGGGGCATTCGAGTTGTTTTGTGAAATATTGTGAGTAATAATATGGACAATAATAATGTTTACATTCCGCAAAATTATAATGTAAAAATGTCTGAAGTTCTTTTAATTATCGATAAATTTTTGTAATTTCGATAAATTATTCCAGTTTTCGAGCACAACGTTGTTGTTTTTGTTTATGTTGGTTGTACTGTTTTAGTGATCGCTGTCCGTGTTCTTGACGCTCTAAATGCTCTTTAGTGCCTTCTGTGACATTGACATTATCTATTCCTATCGCCATTTATTTTGTTTGTGACTGTGTTGTATACGTGACATGTTTTAATTTATTTAAAATTTAACAGGTTAAATTAAAGAAGAATTACTTAAGATGGGTGTTCCGGCATTCTTCCGTTGGTTGAGTCGAAAATATCCCAGCGTTATCGTGGAATGTGTTGAACAGAAAGTAAGAATTACACTAACCTAAGACTACATAACCTTTAGATTTAATTTACTTAATTTTTTCTGAATATTTTTAATACATTTGTACTAATTTTAGCCAGTAGACGTGGACGGCCAGCTTGTCTACATCGACTCTTCACTTCCGAACCCAAACGGAATGGAATTTGATAATTTATATTTGGACATGAATGGTATTATTCACCCTTGCACTCATCCTGAGGACAAGCCGCCACCGAAGGACGAGGACGAGATGATGGTGGCCATTTTCGAGTGCATCGACAGACTGTTTCGTATCGTTAGGCCCAGGAAATTGTTGTATATGGCTATTGATGGAGTGGTAAGTCTTTCACACACTTTTATTTTATTTATTTAGGAAATCAAACAGCCTAAAAACTAAGGATATTTACATATAAATTTATATCAAGGTCAGTTACAAGATTTTAAATACATATACAGTATATTATGTAGTTACTATTACAAATGTAGTTTTTATGTGGGGATATCTGTCATGTTATAGGCTTTCCTCCTAGCGACAGAGTCAAATGGGATAATCAGAGACTAAGGTGGGCAAATCTATTATTTTATTTATCTACGGAACTGTGAGCAGTAGTTTTTACAACTTCAAACTTATTAAACATTTTTTTGTTGAATAGGATTAAATATTGACTTAATATTGAAATACAGTTTAGCCGTCACTAATTAGAAATATGTATAAAATTGATATCTAACATAACATTTACAAACCAGGTTGCTGGCTTATCATTACTTTGAGATTTTAACTAGTACATAAATACATACATATATATCCTCACGCTGTATCCCCAACAGGGTAGTCAGAGAGGACGGAGTGCCAAGTGTCACGGTCCTTACAAACTTCTTTCACTTCCTCGAATCTCATCATTCTCCTCACACATTTTCGCCTAGGTATGCCAGTGCTTTTGACACTTCTATCGGCTAACACTCTAGCTATTTGATCTTCATAAGTCAGCTTTGGTCTTCCTTGGCTTCTTTTACCACTCATTTTTGCTCTATAGATTTTCTTCGTCAGTCTTTCATCACTCATTCTTTCTATGTGCCCGCACCATCTCAGCATTCCTTTCTTCGTGGTTACAATAACACTGTCATGCGACCCTGTCATTCTGCATATCTCTTCATTGCTTATTTTGTCTGCAAGAGTGACACATTTGAACTAGTGAACATTCTTAATAACCCTTGCCATTTTACACTTATGATTCTCAAATACGAATACCATACAGCAATGTAGTATATTTTATAGTCATTGTTAAAACAAATTTCATAGATTTCTTATATTCAATTTCATTAGTATTTGTGTATAGATTTAAAATTTAAATGTACTGGCGCTAAAATAAAAAGTACAATGTATTTATAATCGTTTTAATCCAAAATCATTTATTGAAATAAACTGACTTACAAGTTATTTTTGAAAAGCAAATCTATTACTGTTCAGAAAAAACTTCAATAAAGAATCAACAAGAAACTCAGGATTATTTTCAATGTCATACAGCAGAATGTTCATTGAAATGTCATTGAAAAGCTAGTGAATATCCAGAATCTTTCTCAGATTGTTTCACTCTTCAGCAGAATCTCTGATCCTTTTTTAATTAATCTATATTTATTGGCAATTGTTTTAAATAAACATGTTTTCTGGTATTGGATGACCTTCTGAATAATATTATAAAATACCTAGCGACCGGCCCCAGTTTCGCATGGGTAGCAGAGCCATTTTGGACAGGCCTTTCAAAAAGTCCGTTCTTAGTGAGCGTCTACAATGCGTAAGGAATAACTATGCTAAATTTAAAGTCTATGAACCTATAGTTTCGGAGATCTCATGATGAGTCAGTCAGTGAGTGGTATTTCGCTTATATAGATATAGATTGCAAAGACAAGACAACATCTATCTGGTCAGCTAGTTAGAAATTAATATGTCTGTAACAGCCTGCATTGGTCCCATTGTTGGGAAAACATCTATTCCCATACAGAATTTAAAAATTACTTGTATACAATGGAATAGCAGTAAAAAGGCAATAAAATAATCATGGGCCTTAGCACAAAGGAAATCTTATTCTTTTGTTTTGTTAACATTGCAATACCTGTAATAATGTTATTGTTCTGCAGATAGTTTTTGTTATGAAAGGGTCTAAAAATCCCATGTGAGATATACATAGAATTATATTTTATGCTTGTTTTATTTTAACTTGTTTATTTTAGTCAGTAAATAATAATAACAGTGCAGTTTCTGTACCTCTATATTGTGTACACAGAACAACATAATTTGTCTAAAAAGATGCAAGGCATGACACAGATCACAATAAAGTTTTGATTTTGTTAGATTCCTTTGAAATTACAAAAATCAAGTACTTAAATCTGTTTTTTGTAACCAAATCTCATATCTCTAGTTCAGAGAAAAGATGGAGTAGACAGTAATTTTTAAGCTTTTTTATCGAAAAGGTTTTAAAAACTGACACAGAATATGTATTATTTTAATTCTCTCGTTGCATCTGTTTATGCTCTAATTTCACAAACTTGTAGGAATTTTTATTCAGTTGTCACCAGTGGTAGACTAAATTTCAAGGAAGGAAGCAATTTACTGATGACCCGTCTAGGCTTCTCATGGGTTTATAATTTTTTGAAAATAAAACACATTCTATGTTATCGCTGATAATGCAGCTTTCGATAGGTGAAAGATTTTTTGATATCGGTTGAGTAGTTTTTGAATTTATCCATTATAAACAAACAATTAAATTTTTTCTCTTTGTAATATTAGTACAGATGATTGTTTTGTGCAAATTGACCAACTATATTTGTCGATTTAGTCTGTAAATATCAAACGTACTGAAAACTTTCATGGCATATATATCGCTGCGTAAATCGTTATCTATATATATAAAAGGCGATGTATGTATGTATGTTCCTTATGGTCTCCGAAACAGCTGGACCAATTTCGATGAAATTTTCAGTGAATCTTCAGATTGGCGTGTTCCTGTAAAATAAAAACTGTTTAATTTATTTTAACTTCAACTAACGCCCAGTGAAACGGGCCGGGTTTGCTAGTTATTATATAAAAAATAATGTATGGTGTATTGTTCCTTTTGGAATTAGTATAATATAGGTATTATACAAATAGGTCTTAAGAAATATGCAAATTAGTACAAAAGGTGATTAGCTAATTTTTTTGTATAAATTAATGGTATTTTAATGGGAGTATGACTATAGGGTTATTACCTTTGTGTTCAATATTTTTTTCTATGAATTTTATTTTAATAGTTAGGTAATGAGGCAAGAGTTTACATAGGGTTATTAGTTAATATAGATTTTTTTATATTTATGGATAATTAGGTAATTTAATTGTACCTTTAATTTTGTGAAAGTATGTTATGTGATATGATATTTATACTTATAATATCTGTACTATCTGAGAGCTACTAGACAGCTGATTTTGTAAGTGTTTATATGTGGAGGGTAATCTTTGAAACTACTGCACCTGCAACTTTATTAATTCTTTCACCACTTGAAAGATACATTATTCCAGATGGATATTGGCTATATATTATGTATTCAAACCGGGCGAAGTCGGGATAGGCCACTAGTGTACTATATAGCTAAAACTCTAAACTAAAATGAAATGTAACTCAGTTTTGGCACTTATAAAAATTTCATTATGAAAATTCTTCTGAAATTGTTATGAAAATTTTGTGATTAATTTAATTTAAATCAATTTAATATGAAACAATAATATTTATATTCATTTAAATAAAAATAAAATAAATTGCATTCGAAATTATTTATTACTACTGTTTCACACGAACCTAATAAACATGTATGATTTTGAACTTTTTAGTCCATACATATTCATAATATTAATTTATTTATACCTGCATAAAGCTATTGATCTTCTTACATTAAGAGACTATTGGTCACTATATAGATGGAACTTGGAAAGTATATGAAGAAGGTATTCCATGAACCATAACATAATTGTTTAATTAAATTACGAAAAAATACAATTAGGGGTGGCACTGAAGTGAGAGATGAAAGAAAAATTCTAGTATACACATGCGTGTGCGGTGGTTGGATAGGTCTTCAGAATCGGATCAGGATAGGATAAGATAGTTTTTATTTTTAATCTCGTCTATTTTACGAGAAGTTTTAAATGATTAAATAATTAGTTATTTGATTTATATAGCAAGATTTTATTGTACTTAGGATTTAGTTTGTGCAGCTCCAGGCACGACCACTGCGCGTGATAGGCCCTTAATAATTTCGGCAGGGTATTAAACGTGCTGGGAACTGCGCCGACATCGACCGCGATACGCGGCGCTAATAAACAAAGTCGTACAAATAATAGAGGCTAAATACCATTAATGTCCGTTAGTCTTCAGGGTGGTGGAACTCGGAGGTGGCTTCCGGCATCGTATAGCCACAAAACGGAAGATAGATCCACTTATCACCTTACTAACATCTTTGCCTACCACTTGAATAATTATATAGTAACAGCATAATGCACAACAATTAAATACCAATTCCAGTCGGCGAACACAACATAACATGTAAACACGACACGGCAGAATTTTTTTTAGCTTGAAAACAAAAAAGATAATTGAGATTTACAACTAATATTCCAAAAAGTTTCCCTTTTTCTTATCACAAAGCGACCGACCCCTTCTACATAACAACTTTAATTCAAACAATAAATTACTTACATACCAAAAAAAACATAAACTAAACCGGCGCTGACGTAACAGCTAGCGCCATCTCTTAGTACCGAGAGACAATAGAAACAATATGTTTTATTCCTAACATAGTGCTTAAATTGTAAAAAAAATTACTTTTTAACAATTTCTATTTTCGTTAATTTGTTTCATTGAAACAAAAAATTACTAATAGTCACATTAATTAAACTAGTTAAATCCATTAACTTTTTAATGACGGAAACAGTTCATTCTTTGACCAGTGATCAACAGTTGATTAATTGTTAAGATGAATATTGATTTATCATTACATTTAATTTATACATCAAATTTTTACAGGCACCTCGTGCAAAGATGAACCAGCAAAGGTCTCGTCGTTTCCGTGCCTCAAAGGAAACTCAGGAAAAAATCGAGGAGGTCGCTCGCATCCGATCTGAACTTCAAGCTAAAGGAGCTTATTTACCCCCTGAAAGGCCAAAAGAAGCACATTTTGATTCTAACTGTATTACGCCTGGAACCCCCTTCATGGACCGTCTGAGCAAATGTCTACATTACTACATTCATGATAGACTGAATAATGATCCTGGCTGGAAAGGCATCAAAGTGATACTCTCCGACGCCAATGTCCCTGGTGAAGGAGAACACAAAATCATGGATTATATTCGAAGGCAGAGAGGTGAGTTGTAGATGTAGATTTTATGTAGGTACTTCCACCAGGCTGCAGATGGGTTGTCGGCCTCCTTCGAGAGGTGGCCATTCAGCCGTGTTCCATAGATTGGAACTCTGGTTACTGCTGGCTTGGTGGTCCTCCCTCTGTTTTATCCATGATTCTTCTGGTTTTCTTACAAAAATGAGAATGTGTATTAGTGGTATACCTCAGTTCTTCCTCTCTGTGTCTGAGCATAGTGTGTGAAAGAGAGGTGAGTTTGGGATTTGTATAAAAAAACAGTATGTATTATAGAAATAATGACGCAATGGTTTCACATACACGGACAATGAACGTTTCAGACACGTGTCAGCACAGACACAAAAAATGTAATAACTGTTTATTTAGTGCCATGGAGCACTCAACCTATAGAACAGCAATGTCATTTATTTTGTATGAAAACAAATTACGTGTATGGTAAACACTGTTGCAGTTACTGGCGTTCTGTTTTATACTTTGATTTTTTCTGTTTTTGCCATAACATGGAATAGAGCGCTAAGCCATTAAATAAATATTTAAACATATGTCCAGTTTTGGTTATGTACTGCGTAATGCGAGCGAAGGTTGATACTTGTTAGTGTAAATAAACTGAGCAGTGGTGAATAAAATGGTCCGATATTTCATCTCTATAGGATGAGTGCTCTACGATTTAGTCGCACGTGATAATAACGTGTCCGCACGGACACGGCCCGGTACGAGTCAGTATTGTCACAAAGAATGTTTGGCCACTCTTGGTGTGAATTGGGCCTTAGGGTTCTGTTCTTGTCATTTCGACTTAAGATTACAGTAATAAACAATAATTTAATCTAAACTAAACCTTCTGTACAATTCAAACATGCGCGCGCTAGTTTAAAAAATGCGAGGACAGTTATTACAGTTATTTTGGTTTATATTAAAAAACTATAATTAATTTTAGAAAATCCAACTGACATTTTGAAGATTACTCTACACAGAAAATTTAGAAGCATAAGCCGTTCCATTTGTCGAAAAATGTAAATCTGTTTTGAGAAAAGTTTCTTTTATATATCTTTTCTGTTACAAAAGTTAATCAATCGTGTAATGCAACTGGTAAAATGAAGTCAATGCAATAAAGAATCTGGTTACCAAATATCACTTTCATATGTTTTGTAATTACTTAGAAAAATCAAGATCCCTGCCATCAAAATTTCCAATTTTTCACTTTAATCTTATTGGTTTAAATTTTAAACTTTAATAATATTATACGTTTAGCTCAACCGGACCATGACCCGAACACACAGCACGTGCTGTGCGGAGCAGACGCAGACCTCATCATGTTGGGGCTGGCGACGCATGAACCCAATTTCACTATCATCCGCGAGGAGTTCAAGCCTAATAAACCGCGCCCTTGCGACGTTTGCGGACAACTTGGTGAGTACATTTTGTTACAGTTAGGTCTAAAATAGTAGTAGACTAGTAATGGCTTATATTATAGACCATTAGTCCATTACTAGTCTAGTACTTAGTCTACTATTTAATTCATTCTAAAAAGTACTAGTCTGATACGTCTATTATGTTCTAAACCGTTATTAGACCATTACTGGAGTCAAATTATAGTCTAACTTTTAATCTATAGAGTGATTTGACGTTTCAATGTGTGAAAGTTCTAAATAATGTGGCCAGCGAAAATAGTGTTGTCAAGTGACAGAATTGAGTTGATGTCGATTCAACTAATCTATCATTTCATTAATTTAATTTGTTGCCGACATGGCTTTATAGCGTCGCCACTTCACAATGTATCAAATAATTCGAATAAATAAACATCACATTTTATTTTGCCTTCTTTTATCATATTATTTTTCCTACTTTCTTTATTGATACAATTATTAATATATTTTTGACGCTACCGTTATCTCATGAAAGAATTTATATAAAAAGGAGATTTCATGCGGTTAACGTGTGGATAACCACTACAGACTAATAATAATGAAGTCGACATATGGTGACATACATCACTATTTAAAACTGGAAAAACTAGTTACCCTGGAGACTCGATCAAAAACGTAAAAAAGCAGCCAAATGTCAGACATATTTACCAATTAATCAGACAGTTTTAATTAATTAATTTATTTATTATACAATTTTTGCACCAAAAATTCAAACTACAAAAAAACGCCAAAAATACAAACAATTGTTAAATAATGCGGTACAAAAGGCGGCCTTTAATTAGTATTCCTTATTGTTTCAACAATGTTATAGTTGTTATCAAACGCTAACCACAAAATAAACTTCATTGTAGATCTTTCTCTTTTAGTAATAAAAATAAGTTATGAATATAAATAAAAGAAACTAACCAAGCAAGCAATGTTAAATATAGACGGACACAAGATTTCATATTTCATTTTTCGAATTTCAATTGGTAGGCATTTTATTGCCCACAGTTCTTAACTATATTTAACGTGTTTTATTTAATAGATTGGAATACTAAATATTGTGTACCTTTTAGGCAAATTAGATTGAAATAAACTACAACATTCTATGTTTTCTTGTTCTCCAAGGCTAACATAAAACAGTCCAATAATGGTAATTTTATTTATCATCAGGTCACGACATGAAGGAATGTACAGGCACAAGTCCAGACGCATCATTAGTTCGTTCGGACCCATCATTCGGTAACCAGGACAACTTTATATTCGTACGCCTGTCTGTATTGCGCGAATATCTGGAGAAGGAATTGTTGATGCCCAACCTGCCGTTCCCATACGACTTCGAGCGCGCTCTCGACGATTGGGTGTTTATGTGCTTTTTCGTGGGCAACGACTTTCTGCCACATCTGCCTAGCTTGGAGATCAGGGAAGGAGCTGTTGATAGGCTCGTCAACTTGTATAAGAAATGCGTTTATAAGACCAAGGTTAGTATTTTTGCCTTTATGTATAGTTCATAATCTAAATCTTAATTATATTTAAATTTATTTAATCACATTCATTTGAGGACATCCGCTCACAACGCACTTAACACGTTAACACGTAACGATACGGCCCATACTCCGTGCCTTTATGTATATTGGAACAAAAATTAGCAATATAGCGCATAGCATAAGGTTCATTTTCACTTGATTTCATTACAATGCAATGGGTTTGTTAAAAAATATAACACATTAAAAATTCTTGAAATGGATTCATGTAACGCATTTGAACCTACATTGTTCAAATTATTCTTATTTTATTACAAAATATACAGAGCGAAAGTGAGTGGTAAAAGAAGCCAAGGAAGACCAAGGCTGACTTATGAAGATCAAATAGCCAGAGTGTTAGCAGACGGAAATGTCAAAAGCACTCGCATACCTAGGCGAAAATGTGTGAGGAGAATGATGAGATTTGAGGAAGCGAAAGAGGTGTGTAAGGACCGCGACTCCTGGCGCTCCGTCCTCTCTGACTACCCCGTTGGGGATACAGCGTGAAGTTATGTTATGTTATGTTATTATTACATGTGTAGGATCATAAAACTGATACACTTGTTCCATGTACATAGGGCTGGATCACTGATTCAGGAGATGTGGACCTGTTCCGAGTACAAGTCATAATGACGGAACTGGGCCACGTGGAGGACGAGATCTTCAGGCGGCGCCACCAAAATGAGATCTCGTTTAAGGCTCGGGAGAAGGCCAAGAAGAAGCAGCAGAGGGTCAATTTCGATTTGCTGGAGAACACGCAGTTCGCCCCCACGGTAAGAACTAAATGACACGAAACCTTAAACTAAAATAACAACCATTTATTTCGAAACATAAAACCATTAATTTAAATTTTGAAAATTATTTAAACTAAAACTTTGATAGATCTGTGTGGATAGAATCTCTATGAACTAGAACTACTTGAAAAATGTACATCAAAGTTGAGTTTAATATACATAGTTTGTTTTATTATATATATGTTTATATTTTTTTTTATTTATATTTGTGTAAGGAGAATGTGAGATTTGAGGAAGCGAAAGAAATATGTAAGAACCGCGACGCTTGGCGCTCTGTTCTCTCCGTTAGGGATACAGCGTGAAGATATGTATGTATGTATTGCATTATGTTATAATATGCTTGCATATGTATTTATGTATTGTATATACATATGTGAACGTACATGTACATGTATTATATATTTAATTATAGTATGCTTAGTATGTACGCTCAGTGTCTATCTTTCTTAAACGAAACTCATGGGTCTGCTGGAAGAAAATTCTAATGGAAATATGCCATATCCTTTGCTTATCTCTACATGTAACTTTCTGTTTGTGTATTATGTGTGTGCAATAAATATTGAAATAAAAAAAATAATAAGAAGAATCAGCAAATTCTGAAGCAAAAAGCAGATGTATTTTTTCCAACATCTTACAGCAGAATTTGATATGTGGTTTTAAAATGACTTCTAAATGCATAAATACTGTATTTGTTTTTTCCAGCGTGTGGGCGCCGCCAGAGCGGTGGAGAATCCCAGAAAGGAGGCCGCTAACATCCGCTTAGCTGGTATGAATGCAGCTGCAGCCGTGAGTGATCATTTTATTTATTTATCAGCCTTTGTCCAGCTTTACTTGTAGAAACAAACTTAACCAAATTGTATTTGTTAGCTTCACAACTATTTTGGTCACACAATATAGCCATCTGGGTTAATTTTGCAACATTTCAATGATAAGAGTGTGGATAAGATAAGTTCCTTATGTATTAATTAGGCTGTATAAGAGAGTCTAACTTTAGCCACCAAGTGGTCGTGTACAGTGTAGTCTAATGGAAGCAGCATAATATACAAATTCGTTCACTGGCTTTCGAGATTATTTATTTCATAATCATCATAAAATATGTGCGGTGTCACTCTTGCGGACAAAATAAGCAATGAACAGATATGCCGTATGACAAGGTTTGCTCGACAGTGTTATTGTAAAAATAAAGAAAGGATTGCTAAGATGGTTCGGGCACATGGAAAGAATGAGTGATGAAAGACTGACGAAGAAAATCTACAGAGCGAAAGTGAGTGGTAAGAAAAGTCAAGGAAGACCAAGGCTGACTTATGAAGATCAAATAGCCAGAGTGTTAGCCGACGGAAAGGTTAAAAGCACTCAGTATCTAGGCGAAAATGTATGAGGAGAATGATGACATTTGAGGAAGCGGAAGTATATAAGGACCGTGATGGTTGGCGCTCCGTCCTCGTGACTACCCGTTAGGGATACAGCGTGAAAATATATATGTTACTTAATACTTATAATTAATACTTATTTTTGTTGTTCTTGGCATAGCGTGAGGGAGAATCTGAGTCACGTGGACGCAAGCGCACGGCTGCAGCGGCGAACCTGGACAAGGACGCTGACGACGATGACGACGACAAGCATGACGAAGTCCGCCTGTGGGAGGCCGGCTTCAAGGAGCGATACTATGAGAGCAAGTTTGAAGTGTCCAGAGACAACTTGGAATTCAGGTTAGATTAAATATACATACATACATATATACACATCCTCACGCTGTATCCCCAACGGGGTAGTCCGAGAGGACGGAGCGCCAAGCGTCTCGGTCCTTACATACTTCTTTCGCTTCCTCAAATCTCATCATCGTTCTCCTCACATATATTCGCCTAGATTAAATATAATGGTTTAAAATAACTTCTTTATTTATTAATTTAATTACGCCAATGGGCATTATATATACATATTAAACACATAAAATAAATTTAGGTTAGGTGTATTTCGATTTAAGTTAATTAATTATTACATGGCAATTTTTTTACATAAGCTCACAATAACGAGAGGGATTCCTATAGAAGTTGACATCAGGGAGTATTGATTCACCAATCTGGAAATTCTAATTCTATGCTCATTATGGATGTAATTTTTGCTTGATATTTTTGCTGTTAGTAATTTTAACGTTCTCAGTTCAACTCTTGCGCAAATGATAACAAAGTTAGCCAAAATCTACGGTGAATCAATCATTCACTTTGTTAATACTGTAATTATAAAACTGACTAAAAGCTCACAGCACTATGCTATTAATTTGCTAATTAGGTATTGATCTTAATTTTGAGAGCAATTAAATGTAAAATTATTGCCAATGACGGTTCTCCAGTGTCATAGTGATTCTCACGTGTTTTGTATTTTATTACTTTTCCGTATTCTTATTTTTCATCTTTTTTCTGCTCTCTCAACTGGTGTTACTTGTTTAATAATTCTAAACTGTTGCTATTGGTGAAATGTAGTTGGCTTTTATAATATGATGTGTTTCATTATATTGATAGGATGTTATTCTACTAGTAATTTTGACCAGTAAATACTGACGAACTTACAAGAACATGGTAAAAACGTCAAGTCATCTCATTGAAGCGCCGATTTTGGTCGGTTCGACGGCTACCGACTTACCCCGTAGAAATCGGATCACTACATTGTTTCCAAATAAATATAATTAAACATTAAACATTAAACCTTATTCCCTAATCTAAGTTTATATTTACGGTTGAATGTCGACCACCGGAAGATATCTAGTTAGGACATTTATCCTAACTAGAGGTTGCCCATATTCCCATACCATATTTCAGTTTTTTTTTGTTGAATACAACGATTTTAGCGAATAATATAAGAGAATAATATTTAAAACAACTGTTTAACTAATAAATAATAATAATAATAGTAATGCGCCAGACGATGCACACCAATCATTTGATTTCAAACTAGGGTATTCCCTGTGCTTTAAAAACCAGACGACTACTACTGGGGGTCTCCCAGTACACCCAGACCGGAGACAATCTAGAAAAGTTCATTTCCTAAATTGACCCGACCGGGAATCGAACCCAGAACGTTCCGCGCTTCGCTGCAACGTTTAAACCACTGCGCCATCGAGGTCGTCATTATAGTCTAAAAATACTTAAATTATTAGCTAAAATCGTTGTATACAACAAAAAAACTTTAATATGGGTTTCCCAAAACATTGGTCAGATTATCGCTCCATTTCGCTGAAGAACTCTACCCTGAGTTAGCTTATATGCGGTCTCATTCTGCAACCGCCCATCTGCCCCAGAGACTAAGCCATAATAGAATTTAACATTACAATTTAAAAAAACCTGCAGATATCGCGTGGCGCTTCAGTACGTGCGCGGCCTTTGCTGGGTGCTCCGCTACTACTACCAGGGCTGCGCCAGCTGGAAGTGGTACTTCCCATACCATTACGCGCCCTTCGCCTCCGATTTCGTCAACGTCGCTGGACTATCCACCACCTTTGAGAAAGGCACACAGCCGGTGAGTGTAGATATAGTATGATGAGCTTACAAGATTGATAGTAATTTTAAAAATATTTTGTTTTTGTTTAAATTCTATTGCTTTGCCAAATATTTAGAAACATTACATAGTATATATAATAAATATAACAAGCCTTTCCCGCCCGCTTCGCTAGGCAAAAAAAAAAAGGTCAAAAAATGAATAGACTTAAACCATCTACAAACGATTCCGCATCGAATGGTTGTAGTCCCATGTCGATCCGTTCAGTAGTTTTAACGTGATTGACGCACAAAGAAAACATAAATTCATTATATATATATAGATAATAATAATATACTCGGACATTTCGCACAGCGCCATCTAGTAAGCAGCACAGTGCTTGTGTTATGGGTACTAGACAACTGATATACGACTTATAAACTTTTCTTTTGTAAATAAATACATATTATAAATAAACACCCAGAACTCGGGGCGGGAATCGAACCCGCAACCCCCGTTTACTTTCCTACGCGCTTAGCCGTTGCGCCACGGAGGTAATCAAACAAATAAAAACTAAGTATAAGGTGGTATTAAATAAAAACAAATTATTACCACAGATTAATTAGTTTATTTATTACTATGTGTCACATGACATTATGCTGAGTTGGGACCCATTTCACTGCTACAATGCTCTTATTACTTACCTCTTGTTAAAAATTGTATAATGTAATATGAAATTGCATAAATTTATGTTAGAGTCAAACTAGGAACCCTTATATTTCCAGACCGTTCAACAAAAAACACCTAAAAATAGAATTTAAAAAAATATATGTACTCCAACCCTCTCCATAGAGGAAACATTTTTTGTTTCTTTTGATTTTAATGCTTCAGTTTCGGATATTATTATTATCTGGAGATATAAATAGTGACATCGCTATTCATTGCTGAATCTGCATTTGGAACCTCTTGATGTAGATATATTATAGATACTAAAGATACAGCTATAGATGTACTTTAGATGTAGATATACATATTATCCTACTTTGTCTTATTTATACATGTACTTTGTAAATTCAGCTAATCATATAAGGTTTGTTATTTGTGGTATACCTTTTGTTCACAGTTCAGACCATTAGAGCAACTTATGGGCGTGTTCCCAGCGGCCAGCTCTCAACATGTTCCCCAACCTTGGGCTAAACTCATGAGCGATCCGGTATGTATAGAGTTGGTCTATAAATTGTACTATCTTTTCATTGGCCATAGATTTTATCATAAGCTAATCTTTGCATAATATATAATTCTGGTGTGCATGATCGTAATTCTTCTCATTCTAAACGGCATAACTGATTTGGATGAAATTTCCCTCCCGGGGAAGGATAGAGGCTACTTTTATTTCAATTCCACGCGGACGAAATCGCGGGCAATAGTTTACATTATTGTGTATCTTAAGATATTCGTATTGTTCCAGTATTCGTCCATAATAGACTTCTACCCTACGGACTTCAAGATCGATCTGAACGGCAAAAAGTTTGCGTGGCAGGGCGTGGCGTTGTTACCTTTTGTGGATGAGGCGCGACTGTTCAAGGCTCTCGCGCCGCATTACGAAGAACTCACGCAGGCCGAGAGTGAGTACAAACACATGCTCCTATAACCCGCATTAACGCAAACACATGCACACAGACAGATACACACACAAGTACGCACAAGGACACATGTACACATGCAGACACACAGGTACAGACACAAACAGGCAGATACATACACAAATACACACGCGTAATATATACATACATTTCCTTAGACACAGATCCACACACATTAATTATATATATACCAACAAAAACATACAAACACCCATCTACATATACTTCTACACTTATACACATACCCACCTACCGGTGCATGCGCCTACACTCACACTACATACAGATGATTAACAGATTTATTAATTATTTGTGGAACTTTTCTGATTATGCCATTGGGGATACAACCAATATGTGTGTGTGTGTGTGTCTATAGATTGTTATAAATTGTTTGTCTGATTTCACAGAACAGCGCAATATTCGCGGCAACGATCGTCTGTACGTGTGTCCTGGCAACAAGAGCTACACATTCCTCGCGGGACTGTACCAGGCGGAGGTGGCCGACAGGGACTGTCGCTACCCCTACCGCTGCGACGGGGTTAGGGGCGAAGTCATGCTCAGTTCCGACAACGTCATAAAGGGAGGGTAAGTGCATACTCATTGGACACTACCATATATTCTATAATCTATAACGTACCCATACTGAGAGAGACATATACCCTCGAATGGAGAGTTGGAGTGCGAACTCTCTAGAGCAATAGCAATTCCTGACTAATCGCATGGTGAAAATGTGTAAGTTTGGCCGAGTCAGTGATCAGTGTGAACTCTAGTGTTCAATTCGTATATATTTATTTGCGTGGTCACCCAAAGTTACAAATTTACAAATAATACATGCTTCGCTTTTCAATGAAGCAGGAAGATACTTTGTCGAGATTTAATTCAAGGAAATTCAGAAATAATATTAATACTCCATTCAAATTGTGTAACTCAAAACTAAGCAATAAGTTTGTACTTTGGGTATGACACAATGAACTCTGAGGGAGCTCCCAGTAACACCCAGACTCTAAGATAATTTAGAAAAGTTCATTTACTAAATTGACCTGACCGGGGATCGAATCCGGAACCTGGCTTGGAAAGCCGATGCTCTGCCACCGAGCCAAAGAGACAGTCGATTCAATAATTTTAATGAAATTATTGAAGTAAATCCAATTCCAAGATGTTTTCGAACATCAAATCTACCTTGGCTTGATTTGAAAATGAAATCTGTACAATGAGAAGAACAGATAAGAAATAATTTTACAATTGGCTTATTACAATACAATATTCAGAAAGCCAGTAAATGCATCAGACAGATCAGAGACGAATTGAGACACCGAGACAAATCAAACTGTTAGCTACCCAGTCAGGAATTCCAGAGTTCAGACAGAATCAGTTAGCTACTCAGTAACAAGTACAGCTATCGAGCTGAACAAAGTCTGATCGAAAGATACTTGGTTGTGGAGCAAAAAATGTGTCAATCAATAAGTTTGATGCTTTGCATGGAGAATAGCCTGCTAAATTGCTATATGAATAGGGAAAGATTGCATAGTGTAGATGAGATATGCCAATCATTAAATGTGTCTTTAGGCTTACACACATCATTTCTTATATACAAAAACTAGCTTTTACCCGCGACTTCGTTCGCGTATAATTTATGGCCTGTATTATTCTGATGTATAAGCTATATTATTGTAAAGTTTCATCAAAATCCGTTCAGTAGTTTTTGCGTTAAAGAGTAACAAACATCCATCCTCATAAACTTTCACACTTATAATATTAGTAGGATGTTTGTTGATAATGTATGTCCGTTGACAGACAGCTGCCGTCCCCAGTGGTGGGCCTCCGGCCTGTGACGGACAACCACGTGGTTTGTGTCCGGTTCGTGGACCCACAATACACGGAGGACTTCGTGTTCCCGGCGCGAAGACTACACGGCGCTACGGAGCCACCGCGGGTGCTTCAAGCCGGCGCCGCGGACGGCAACCAGAATAGGAACTGGAGGCCCCAAATAGGTCGGTTATATCTCAGTAATAATACATACATACCTTCACGCTGTATCCCTAAAAGGGTAGTCAGAGAGGACGGAACGCCAAACGTCGCGATCCTTACATACTTCTTTTACTTCCTCAAATATCATCATTCTCCTCACACATTTTCGCCTAGGTATGCGAGTGCTTTTGACATTTCCGTCACCTGACCTCTGGCTATTTGATCTTCGTAAGTCAGCCTTGGTCTACTTAGGCTTTTTTTGCCACTCTCCTTCGCTCTGTAGATTTTCTTCGTCAGTCTTTCATCACTCATTCTCTCTATGTGCCCGAACCATCTAAGCATTTCTTTCAGTAATAATAATAATGCTTTGTTTTGATAAGGAACTATCAAACATCACATATAATACATATGTACTAGCACAGATTTAATAGTTAGTAAGAAAAGTACATCATGGCATATTTAAAATTTATATTTCTAACTTTATCGTGTGCGGTATAAGAAAAATATACAACGACATACGACATCTATTTCTTAAGTATCTACAATTTATACTAAACTACGGTTTCTTCCCGGCTTCACCTGGGTTCAATATATAACATATAGCCTATGTTCATGTCAAATAATGTACCTTTCAAATGGTTTAAGAATTATTCAAATAGATGCAGCAGTTCCAGAGATTACCCTCTACATATAAACGAACATACAAAATCCACTCTCTCTTTATAATATTTTATATATAGCATAGATTCTCTTTGAATTATATTTGTAATTAATAATCTCACGGTTATAACACCAAATTAAATAAGCTTGAATATTTAACTCTCTAAATACCATATATACTATATATACCATAGTATATACTAGCGTATAGACGTACAAAGGATGCGAGTAAAAATAAAATATTTTATGATAGTATTGTTTAGACCTAGGTATTACTTTGCGGAAATCCATTTCATGTGATGAATTCCTAAAATCTTTAGCTAACCCGCACCGATTCGGTGCTGGTTAGCTATCCTGAGGATGCTTCGTTGAGAGGCGAAATACATTGGTGGTTTTTGGAATTTGAGCGGAAAATAGCTAAAGATTTTAGGAATTCATCACATTTTATGATAGTTACATGAGTAGGAAAGGGACTGCAAGCAAGACGCTATTGTAATCCGTTTTGAATGACAAGTCGTCACAAGTCGTCACGCTGTGGAGATCGCTGTTGACATATTTTATTATTTTGTATTATTCCTGTTTTATTTCAAAGTACTGTATTTTTCAGTAATGGTTACATGTTTTGTATGTGATTGTGATATTACATATCGCAAAAATTAAAGGAATCATTCGTTTCACAGGTAACATTGATATATTATATATCGTCACGCGTCAACCACCTCTGTTTGTCTATACGTCACACGCCAGTATATACTAAGTTTATGATCAGTGAATCTTGATATTTCGGTTCACGTTAGCGATAGTTCGGCGGTCGTTATGCTTTCTCTTTTCCTCTTGTTGTCTTCATATAATATATTGCTTTCTAATACACTTACGTAAATATCGTTTGGTTGTTTGTGCAATATTATCAATGTTGTAGATCGGGAATTACATAAAAAACTTCGTTTTTGTAGTAGGGCCTGTCTATCTCAGTTTATATTAAAGTCTGATCATATTGCACTTGCTACTGTATGCACCGGACAAATATTTTGAAAAGAAACGAAGGAATCTGTTGATAGATCAATGTTTAGCAGTTGAATTAACTAACTCATCTTTAATCTATTTATTTTATTTCTGTATCAATATTAAAAAAAGCAAACTGTTTGTTGGTATGTAATCGACCAACTCAAAAACACGTATAGAAAGCTACATTATCAGCGAGGAATATGGGCTGTATTTTATTTTGAAAAAAATTTCTACACATTAAAAGCCGGGGCGGGTCTTTTTATGCTTTTTTTTCTAAACTTCACAACTGATTTTGATACAATTTTCACTATCATTTAGAGCATTTCTTTTGCAAGGCTTTTGTATTATATGATATAATAAATCCCACTCAGACGCAGCCAGTGCGGGTTGCTAATATTTGAACGAGGTGATTTCAGTTTAAAGTGTATCCTGTAACAGGCATGGTCCGTTCCAATACGGTGGCAAATCTGGAAGCCGCAGGCCACCGCATGTTGGGTCACCACCTCCCCCGAGAACGCTCCTACAGCTCTGTTCCTCCGCCTCGCCAGCAGAACCAATATGGTGAGTACACTACCGATATTTTTTTATACCACCGAGAATATTAACGAACAAACGTGGCCGTTGTCGCTTTGACATTATAATAGACCCTGAAGCTGATGTTCTGCCTCTTGTACCAGTAATGTTACCGTCTGTCTCAACTTCCACACTGAAACACAGTGCAAGCACTGTTTTACAATAAGAATAGCGAGTAAGATAGTGATCCTGACCAGAGGATATGTATAAAAGAAGGCCGACTTCCGCCTCATGGGTAACGGAAACGCCTATTCTCGGCCGGATACGTAAGGTTGTTGCGATGTGTGTGAAATGCGGAGAGCATCTCGTTTCAAAAACAATGCACATGCAAGGATACGTTTTTCATGTTCGTAAAATTTAATTTCTTGCAGTTATGTTGAAGAATGATAACTAAGGATTCAATAAACTAAAATTATTTAAGTATCCAAGGTCATTACGATCCATTTGTTTGTGCGATTGACAAATTTTTATATTTATGACGACGCGATGGATAAATTAAAGACAAACGAAACGGTCACATGTTGGCGTCGCGTGCGACCCCGACTGGCGCTACAATATTCGCCCATAGTTGTCCGAAATATTGCCCTTGTGTGCGTGCCATGGCGTGTGCGCACACATACAAATCGTGTACGTTAGCTTTCTATGAAGATATCCTACTGTTATTTATGTACTGTGTTCTGATGGACTGATATTGATTACTTATGTATCAGTGAGATTCGACATGATTAAAAACCAAAAATCCGACCAAGCGCGAATCGTACTCACGTACTGAGTGTTCCGTACCACCATAGACTGTATCGTGTTATGTATACTAAGTAAATGTAAGTCTGATTAAAAAACCAACTTAACTTTGCAATCGAAAGATTATAAATTCGCAATGTTTGGATTTTTCCATTTATTATGCTGTGAGACCTTGCTTCTTGGCAAATTTCGTGATTCTGGGTCAACGGCAAGTACCCGATAGGCTTTTATTGATTGCGTTGACTTAGAATGATGAGGAGAATGATGAGAGTTGAGGAAGCGAAACATGTAAGGACCGCGACGCTTGGCGCTTCATCCTCTGACTATCCCGTCAGGGATACAGCGTGAAGGTATGTATGTATGTTGACTTAGAAGCTTGAGCTTTTTACATCTCCATGAGACCATAAACCACAATGTTTTATGTAACTTGATATCTCTGCCCGTTATTGAGATAAAGGGTCTTGACTGGTCAGATATAATGGACACAAGGACAACGAAGTGATTCTAAAAGGACTCCATTTTTTTTGAGTCGCGAAATCACTAATTTTCCCAACGCCAAAGAAAAACCACTTAGGAGCGGTTCAGCCACGCATTGATCCATAAGAATTTTAGAAAAAGCAACAGTTTAAAAAAAAATTGGGAGATAAAATGTCTATTAGGTTCGGTGCTGGTTAGTTGACCAGAGTCTGATCTCTGGAATATCCTGAGGATGCTTCGTTGAGAGGCGAAACACGTGTCGATTGGTAGTTTTTGGAGTTTGAGCCGAAAATAGCTAAAGATTTCAGGAATGTATTTTTCATCTGTGGATTCAGGTTACCATCTTACATCTTTGTACAAATATGAACTCAGTAGGTGTAAAGTACTATTGTGCGACGAAACACGATTAAGTTTAAAAAAAAAAGATTTATTTTATTATAATACTATTAACGCTTCACCAACATTCATAGCAAATGAGTGTTTTCAACCTATTACAGGCGTTTGTTAAATTCATACTGTTTAACGTTTATAATTTAATACTCACATTGCAAAATGTCCATGTATTGTTATAACTGTTGTAACAATTCACGGGTCACTCGCTAAAGGTGGCCATTATTGTTCCAATTGCTATAAATATACCTAATTGCATTTTATCTCAAATATTTTTATTTGGGAACACTTATGTATCTACAACAAAGAGAAAAGTGTAATATGTGGTTTTTAAATATAAATGGAAATATGTAGTAAAAAAATATAAACTTAGAAGTAGAAACATTAAGATTAGGAAATTAAGGCTGGCTTGCACTAACTATTTAAGCTCGATTTAAGGAATTTGCTTCTCGCTTGCATCAACTATCTAATAGTCGGTGCAAGCGAGAAGCAAATTCCTAAATCATGTCAGTTGTGTGACAGTGTAGTCCGCGGAGTTATTACCTAAAAATTTCCAGACAGCGACAACCACGCGATCACTGCGCGACTGGTGTTTAATTGTAATAAAAAATTGGTATTCTACGACCTTACCTACGAATTCTACGACCGTAAAATGCACTTTTCGAGGTAGATTTAGCGCCACTATAAAAATTCTTCGAATTCTTATTTTGACAGCAGATATCGCGCAATATAGGCTGTCGCATGCTGACTGCAAGTTACATAATGAGCGCGCCGTCGACTCGTTTACCATTTCTAATACGCTGGCATAGCGGACTAAAATGTATGATCAGCTCTTTCACATGCTTAGATGGGGTGTAACAGTGTGAATAAATTCGCCATAACATACGGACAGACAGACAGGCAGGAAAGAGGACTATGAGGGTTCCCATTTTGCCATTTTGGGAAGGGAATCCTAAAATGGATAATAAATCTGAACATAACAAAAATTAACACTATAATCAAAAGTGCGTCTTTGAATACAAATAAAAAGATAGGTGTAGTGTTTGGTACAAACATACATTTTTTTTGTGTATATGATTTTTTGGTATCATCTGTGGGTGGATCTGGCAACACCTTTTTTTTCTTTCTTGTCTACTCAGTTATTGATGGATCGCCCTATGGTGCTTCCTTTCGCTGCATGTGTAGCGGATTCATTATTAAAAAAAAAAATGAATTGAATTAAGTAAAGTGATTCATAAGTAAAAGTTATTCAGCCTTTGTTTAAAACATGTAGTATTAAACATCTGACATTAATTGGCCCGTTGGCACAGTGATTAGAGCATGTCTGCCAAGCTAAGTTCAGCCAAGGTCAAGCCTATTTGGGAAACGAATTTTTCTAAATTGTTATTGAATTTGGGTATTATAGGTCGCTCCTCCGTTTCATTATGTAATCCATAGTACAAGTAGGGTTGCCACCTTTTTTCTTGGGCAAAACATTTCTAAGGTGAGAAAACACCGTGAAAAATAAGAAAATAACGTGTAAAATAACGCATTACTTTATTAGACTTGTTACCTTTTTCCGCAACTAGATATATTTTTATCACTTTAGAGATCTATATCTATAGCATTAGTTTTAAGTAGCGTTCAAAAACGAAATCAGTGCTCATATTATTTATCGACGCGATCCGTACACCTTTACACACAAAAATCACTTAACACTATTGTTTCTTTTAGTAAACTATAAGATGAAACCTTAAAAATCAAAATTAGAAAAATAAAGTATTTTTCCAAGTCATTTGTCCAAGATAAGTAAGATAACGTACAATGCTTTTTTATAAAGTACGGGTGGCAACCCTAAATACAGCCATTAACTGTTACCCGCTCCGGTTTCGCACGGGTAGAAATTTTTTCGAAAATAAAATACAGTCTATGTTACTCGCTGATAATGTAGCTTTCTATAGGTGAAAGAATTATTGAAATTGGTTGAAGTAGTTTTTCAGTTTGTCCATTACTACAAACTAATGTTAATAAATTAAAAATTTAAAGGTAACAATGACAATGGTCGAATTATTACTGTAAGTGCCTCCACACCATATTTGGTAAATGGGTAAAGTATCATTAACTTAGTGCGAGAATTAAATAATGTGCAAAAAAGGAATTAAAAAAGCTATGAAGTTGTGGAAAATAATATTTTCATATACAAGATGATTGTCTTGATTGTCTTGTCATAACATTATTCTGGTGTTGTTAGCAAGCTTCGCTCTCACTTGCCAACCTACATAATTAACGGTTTTTAATAGCAATTAAATTTGACAAAAGGTTACATCTCTGGCAACACACGCATTGTATAATAGGCGGGCGCTTTTGTTTCGCGCGCCCCGACAAGTAGGGTTGTGTTTAATTAGAGCTCGGCTCGAGTGCTGCAATTGTTGGTCGATATTGTTTTTTGTTGCTTGACTACGAGCAGCCCTACGGCGAGCAATTAGCAAGCAAAGGTCGCATTGTTTAAGGATTTGTATAATAATGTAAAATTAAAAACGGAACGGGAACAGTCTACGTGGTGTTCTCAGGAGTGTAAAGGAGATTCATTTGCTTAGGTCTCAGGACTATGGCAACCAAAGCAGTTTAATAAGTTAATCTATATTAAAAATGAAATACTGTTCGTTGGTAAGCACTTGAGAACGGATGGGCCGCGGGGTTATTACCTAAAAATTTGCAGACAGCGACAGCCAAGCGATCACTGCGCGACCGGCACGCTTATTACAGAATAAAATTTATTATTTTATTTGATTTCCACTGTACAAAAATTTCGTGGCAGGCGTAGGTGAGCGTCATTGCCATTATACATAAATAATTTTGTAATTGTTGTAACTGACTTCGGCGTATATACAGGGTCAGTACTGCTGGCCCGAGTGGCAGAGGGAGCGGATTAACGAATATCTATCGGCAATATTTAAGTCAGCACTGACGCCACTGCTCTGTACTAACTTGAAATCAATTCACACGATGCCAGTACCAGGTCAGCACTAACTTGTCTTAAATTCGAAGTCATTAACTGACTCAGTGTAAAACCATAACAACAACACAACACATCTCACGCTGTATCCCTAATGGGGTAGTTAGAAAGGATGGCGTGCAAAGCCGCGGTCCTTACATACTTCTTTCGCCTCAAATTTCATCATTCTCCTCTCACACTTTCGCCTAGGTATGCGAGTGCTTTGGACATTTCCGTCAGCTAATACTGTGACTATTTGATCTTCATAAGTTAGCCTTAGTCTTCCTTGGCCTCTTTTATCACTCACTTTCGCTCTATAGATTTTCTTCGTCAGTCTTTCATCACTCATTCTTTCAGTGTCCGAACCATCTAATTTCTTCCATTCATTCATTCCTTTCTTAATTAATAAATTAATTTTTTAACATTAAGTGAAAAGGAAGACAACTTGGATAATACTTATTTTGATAAATACTACCTACCACCACTCAGTTTCGCTCTGTAGGTTTTTTAATTTTTTGGAACATAGTCCAAAATACCCATTTTTGATGTGTAACATCTTTCCTCTCGTTTTCCTTCAATCTATGGGAGTCATTTCGTGAAAAGGGACGGAAGTGTATAACAGGGAAAGCGCGCGCTACAAATCAAAATTTGACCAATGAGCGCGCGCGGTGGTAGAGTTGGCCGTCAGATGGTACCTAATCATTTTTTCCAGGATATGATGTTAATGTTGCTTATTTTTTTTTTATTATTTTAAATTAAATTTCTGGTTTCTCGTTTTTGGTTTTTGGTTACTATTACGTCTATGTCAAATTTCAGATCAGTGTATAGATGACGGAATTAATCTATTGTGAGATACGGGCAGACAGATTTTTTCCGTTTCGCCCTAAAAATTAATGCCTAATGAATAATCCACTATTAATTTAGCAGAGCTCAGATGAAAGGGGCCGTAATTCAAAGTATTAGTAAGACATCGCATTAAGACCCGGCTGCCATGACTTTGAGCGTTTTTAATAAGTTTGCTGAATAATTGTGCCCACACGTTTAATTAATGTGAAATTTCAATATATAATGGTTTCTTTATACATTTTTCTGTCGACTGCCTAAAACCATCGCGCAATTTATGTATTTTCGTTCGATACTTTTTTTTTGAGAGATTTTTAAATATTTCTTCTAAATTACTTGAGTAATTTACATAAAATTGCGGCTAATAGGAAGACAATATAGTTTACTAAATACTGGCTTAAGGTTATTTTAATATATGAATTAATATTCAAGATATAACGATATATGTCGCGTTCGGGTGGCGGGGTGTGAGGGCAGAGCCTACGCAAGAAACTGTTTTTGGGAGCTTGCTCTGAAATCTGTTTAACCTGCTCGATCAATGGTAACAGACGTAAATAAAAACAATTTTAAACCCAAATGCATTTGTAGGAGAATATTTTCCGTTCTGTGGATACAAAACTTTTTTCAAGAACTTGCAAATTCATTCATGACCAGGCCAGATACATTTTAATGAAAACTTTTAATACGAGTATATAGATGTATCTTCAAGTATTAATTGTTATTGTTGATATTTTGTATTATTTGAAGCGTTCAATTTTTATATTGGTAAATGCGTAATTCTAAGAATCAAAAGTGGAATTATGGAGTGGAATTTTGGTATAGTCTATGTTAAAAATGTTTTCAACATGTATTAAGAGATTAGTATCAGTGATACAAATTACTATATAAAAATACTGGCATTGTATATTGCATTGAAAGCAAATTGAAAGCTATAAAAGTTTAAGAAAACAAAATTACAGCCAATAGCCTCCCATGAAAAGAATCCATTATTCCAAATTCGAAATTCAAATTGGCCTATCGTCCCGCGAGGCATTGACGTGTAATAGCGCGCGAAGGCAAACAGGAAGTGCGAAAGGGAAGCCATTGTCCGATGCAGTGTCGCCAACTACGAAAATAATAATTATCGAGGGCTGCCAGCACAATAGGGGTGATTTTTTTTAAATAACGGGTCGATCGGCTCAAGTGCTTCCTATTATCCGGTAGGAGAGGATTACGGCAACAATGTCGGAAGGTTTTTTATCGATTTTTTGTCACGCCCTTTAACCAGGTGGCTACAGAGGTGTTTTAATACTTAGATACTTTTTTATAATCCGATAAAGAGGTTTTAATCTTTCAATACTTATGTTATTTTTTCTTCTATCTGTTCCTCATTTAGTATTGAGTGTGGATTGCGTAACGACCTTCGGGCAATAACTTTTATAAACAAATCAAAGTCAACTTGTCACGGTTTCCAATTAATTTCTATTTAGCGTTTGCATTCGAGTCAATCAAATGCCTTACAAATTTGTTATTTGAGTGGGTGTAGTTTTAAATACGAGCGCACAAAGATCAAATTTCGTCGTTTGATATATTGAAGTCGATGTGTAGTCAGTAGGGGGCGGCACGTGGCCCAATTATTCGACCGCCCCCAAACTACGGGGCTTTTTAATTGAATACGCTTATTTGATTTTGCGATTGACGTGCGCATAAATATTACGTCATCATTCAAAAAATTTGTTTTTTTTATTAATTTATTATAAACTCATTAATGATAGCTATTAGTCCAAACTATAAAAATGTACAGTCATTAAAATTTCAATTTAAAACATTTTCAATTACAGACAACGGAACAATGATAATGAATTGTAATTAAATAAACTGAGCTTAATAAAAATTCGCAAATTAAACAGTAGAGCTTAAAATTTTGTCTTGTGACTGGAGTTGCCATTAATAATATTTAATTAGAACAAGTAAACCGTAAAACCCATTTTTGTTTTAAAATAACGGATGGGCCTGCGATTAAGATTCCTCATCACATATAATAAGAAAGTACAATGTAATTAAGACTTCGTTAAAATTAGTAAAACTAACACGAAGAATGTTATTTATCACTTGAAAAAATATTACAAGCAATAAAATGTTAACTCTTCATTAAATTCATTAAATTATAAAAATATACTGTATATAATTACAGGCAGGTTTTCGGTATCATAATATGTATGAGTATGCGCGGAATTCTTTATTTCTTTATATTTTTCTACAATCTCAGCCCGCCATCTCATCCCAACGTGTCCTCCGGCATTAATACGTCACAAAGTTGCATTTCGTATCCGAAAAAATCAAGTACCTACTTGTAAGATGAAAGAGTCCCGTAGGTATAAGAAATCTGAGCAAGCGATATCTTGACATCTCTGACTGGCCCGTTAGAGCGGTGGTAGTATAGCATTTGCCATAGTTAAATTTCCGATCAGTTTTCTAGGGAAAGTCATTATTTGCTGGTGCTTTCGTTAGTAGAACAATAGTTATGTAGTAGAGCAAAAAGTGTGGTATTTGACATTAGCTGTCTAAAATTGGAAATTCTTTCAATGACATCGTTAGATTTAGTATCCGCGGAGTTATTACCTAAAAATTTGCAGACAGCGACAGTCACGCGATCACTGCGCGACCGGTGATTAATTATAATAAAAAATTGATATATTATGACGATTGCGTATCTATTATTCTATGACGCGTAAAATGCACTTTTCGCGGTTGATTTAGCGCCTCTATACAAATTACATTACACAAATTCTCGCTTTGACAGCAGATATCGCGCGATATTGGCCGTCGCCTGCTGTCTGCAAGTAACTTAATAAGCGTGCCGATCAAAGTTCGGGTTTCGACAAGTTTCGCTCCAAAATTGGAGTTTTGTCTTTCGGTCGTAAACCTGCTGAAAGTGTACCCGAAATTGAAGCTACGTTCGTACGTTTTCGCGCTCCCTTCGGTAACGATCATCATATATACAGTAGATAGTATTTTATTAGAGCAACAAAACTATAACTTATTAAATAACTGCTTCTATAAACACTTACTCATATTTACATTTGGCTTAAATGAACTGAAATTTAAATAAACTACAAAAAAATAACCTTAAAAGGTTTCGTTTGAGGAAATTAGTGTCTGTGAGTTGAGTTGAACTATCCCGCGGGGTTATTACCTAAAAATTTGGAGACAGCGACAGCCACGCGGTTACTTCGCGACCGGTGACTAATTAAATAAAAAAATGATATTATGTTTGACAATTGCGTGTCTATTGCGCCATGACCTTAAAATGCACTTTTCAGTGTACAAATTATAGGTATTTACAAATTCTCATTTTTACAGCAAATATCCCGCGATATTAGGCTGTCACATGCTGTCTGCAAGTTACGTAATAAGCGTGCCGATTATTCAATTACGTCAGTTGTAATTATATTGTATTTATTGTAGTGATGAAACGATTATGATTAAACGTAATCAACAATTATATTGCGATTAATCTAGCTAGAAACTAGAAATAAGTATGCTAGAATTGTTAAGTTTTATACAAAATTTTAAAATTCCTTTATTTTGATTAATATTATTTGAATAATATTTTTGATAGCACGTATTATGTAAATTAGATTATTGTAATAAATATAATACTCCTTTGTCGATAATAATATATTGTATTAAAAAACAGAAATATAATCGCAATCGTCGATTATTTAATTGCAATAATCGTAATCATAATCGTTATCCCTAAGTGATAATAGTTTCATCACTGGTTAATTGTATTGAATTGTGTCGATTGGGTCAATTGTATAATTTGAAATTGGCGCTCCATCCTCTCTGATTACCCAATTAAACATTAGGATACAGCCTGAAAACCATTTTCGAAAATAATGCGTATACCCCAATGGGGGTTTTCAGGCTGTATTTCAGGAACGGATGAAATTATTACAAAATAAAAAAAACCGTAAGATTTAAAATCTGTAACTGTACACGATCAACCCAATTTTACGAGAAATGGTGGGGATAACACTTGAAAATTAAAACGGTCATAGCTCTTAAACGGATACGTTTTTTTCGATAATTCTTTTTGTAACTACATACTAAAGTTATGCCCTTTCATCCATTAAAGTAACTGTCCCGTTTTCATATACACCCTGTATAGTAGGTTATATAGTGCGCTGCCATTTTCGAAAAAAATTAGAATGGCGGCTGATGAGTATATAAAAATCTTCAAACTTTAAGTAATTATTAAAAAATTAGTTACATTTTTGTAATCGATTCTGTCACACGTTGTATAGCTATATTATGTCTGTGTTGTAAATATCTAAATTTTCGCTGTAATCGGCCACCTTATTCTGCGGAACCCTGAAGGCTGAAACTTCCGCAACTTTAACCTCGGCGGGATTTAGACACTTGAGCACGCGCCGGCGGCGTCGGCACCGCTTCTAATTATCGCACGGTACGGTATCGTAGGCTGCGTGCCCGCCGCCCACGTCGAGTGCCGTCTCGTTTATTTGCTTTTTCCTTCAGGGAAAACTGTCAAGGGCATTACGAAGATGCCTCGGAACAATGGCTGTGCATAGTTGCCATTAAAACGCTATCTACGAGGTCTGCTATTTATGTATCCGGAATAACAAAGTGAAACAAACATATAGCATTTATTATAGTTTTATTGCTTTTCAAAATATTCACCATGATGATCGATGCACTTTTGCATGCGTTGGAACCAATTTTCGTAGCACTTTTTCCATTCGGATTGAGATATCTCCAAAATGTGCATTTTGAACGCATCAACAGCCTTTTCACAGCTCGATAAACGTTGACCACGTAATTTATTCTTCACGGTTGGGAATAAATAGAAGTCGTTGGGGGCCAAGTCGGGGCTGTACGGCGGATGACCCGTTAATTCGATCTTTTGATCTTCCAAATACCGAGTTGTTTCGGCCGATGTGTGGCAGCTAGCATTGTCATGATGAAGAAGTATTCTGCGTTGTCGGTTGTTCTTTCTTATTTCTTCAAAGACTTCTGGCAAACAAATGGTCGTATACCATTCAGAATTAACCGTTTAACGATCCTCTAGTGGCACTGTAGCTACATGTCCATTTATACCAAAAAAACAAGCGACCATTTGCTTCAAAGTGCTTTTTGAACGAATGACTTTTGTTGGGTTCGACTCATCTTGGAACACCCAAACCGTTGATTGTTGTTTAGTTTCAGGATCATACGCATATATCCAAGATTCATCACCTGTGTAGATATTATAGACAGCTTTTGACGCACCTTGATTGTACTTTTGTAACATTTTTTCACACCAATCGACACGAGTCCGTTTTTGGTAAATTCTCAAGTTGTGCGGAATCCAACGTGAATAAATTTTTTTTACAGCTAAATGTTCGTGTAATATTTTATATATACTCGTCATACTTATGCCCAGAAACGCCTCTATCTCGCGATATGTTACATGATGATCTTGCATTATTAGTTCCCGCACAGCATCAATATTTTGAGGTACAACAACCGATTTAGGGCGACCTTCTTTAACTTCGTCCGTGAGCACAGACCGCCCACGATTATACTCACTAAACCAGTGATACACAGTAGTTTTCGATGGTGCTTCGTCCCCAAAAGTCGAAGTGAGTTGATCGATGCACTGTTTTTGAGTTAGCCCTCGCCGAAAATCGTAATAAATCATAGCACGAAAATTTTCACGACTTAAATCCACGGTGATAAAGACTCGCAATTTTCAAAATGACGCCACAAAGGATGAACAAATGACAGCTACATGAAACAAATTGTATTCTTCAGCCAAAGAGTTCCATTTTTAAATGTTATAATTACTTTTTTAATATTGTTCTGTAACTGGCCAGTTCCGGATACATAAATAGCAGCCCTCGTATATACACTTGCTTCCAGCAGAAATGCTGAGAAATTTACGGTACACCTATTGCATTACGAGGCTACAGACTAGTCGTCCGTTCGTATCACTGATATGTTTCATAAGTTATTTAAGCGCTAGTCCAACTAGTGAAGGTTGTATCAGCTGTTGGAATCTGACTCCGTCTTCTGTGAGACGGAACAGTTGACGGAACAGTTGCCACTCAAAATGACACTCCAACTGGTGTATGAAGGTCGCCTATCAACTGAATGTTTTAATGAGTTATTTCTGAGTAAGTCGACTATAATTTAGAGCATTGGATTCTTCTACTGTTTGGAAAACTGTTTTATTAAATTTGACCAACTTCTGCTGTCCAGATTTTTGTAATATAATTAAATGATGCTTACATGAAACTGAGTCGATCCGTATTAAAAAAAGAAATCGCCTATTTTTCTCATTTTTATGGACATCTCACGCTTGATTTATAATGCCAAAATTGTTTTCACAAAATAAGACTAAGTGGTCCTAAGACCATTCCCTTGTATATATCTTATGAATTCGGATTTCCCCATACTGTCCCTGGTAAAAAACAGTGTATAGGTAATAATTTTACAGGAGGTAATCAAAATACGAATTTACAATTAAATAAAATTACACATTTGTACTGACTTGTATCTTTTACGTGCTTATAGTCTGCACTCTACATCAATATGTATACGTATATATGTTGGTAGGTATACAGCGATTACTCTCGAGCAGTCAAGTACATAAGTCGACACTCATTAGATGCTATTGTTCCGTAAATATTACACTAGCAACACAAAAATCAAAGTATTTTAGTTTAAGGTACATGATGGCTTTATAAGTCCTTTGAAAATAGCTTTCACAACTCTAGCACGAGATTCTTACACTCGCTCGCGTCTGATTCTACAGGCCAAAAAATAAAACCACGCGTCGCGATAAGCTCGCAGACATAATACGTATCTAATGGGCGCCGGCGCGACACATTCATCGTGTGAAAGCGTTGCAAATAAGAGCAAAGACGGCCCAGAACGGGCGCCAAAATTATGTACTTTCAGAGTATGTATGTGTTGTCGTAGAATCATAGAATTGGGAACATCCTGATGTTCCTGAGAATTTCGTGAAATGTCAGCATTTTATAAAATAACTGACTTATACCCACCACAAAGAAAAACTTAGTAATACAAAATTAAATAACAGGTATTTTAAACTCGTATTTTTGTCACATTTAGTAGCACGTAATGCCCAGACTACAAGACAATTTACAAAAGTGCGTTTCTTTAATTGACCTAACTGGGATCGAACTCGAGTCTTACGATCGCACCAAACGGGCTAGTCTTTTTTTATTAAAAATAATTTATATTTTAAATATAGTCAGTCTGTTCTTATGTTTAATTATCATACAATAATTACTGTATTAATAATTTTAATTTAGTTTTTTTAAGACCAACCGTTACCCGCGATTTCGTTCGAGTGAAATTTAATAAAGTAGTCGATGTGCAGGATTTTTTCTTCATACTATCATAAATTTCATCAGTGTTAGTTGAGCGGCTTAGCCGTAAATGTAACAGACAGAAATATTCACTTTTCTAATATTAGTATAGATACGTATCAATTGGAAGTCGCGAGCACAGCACTGAATATTACGCGTAACATGTCGTTGGAGTTGAATATCAATACAAAAGCGTATAATTTTTTTTGTTTGCCGTTATGCTGATGTCAAAATCGAGAGGCCATTGACGATTTAAGTCACGGCGAGGAATCCCTTTACGACAAAAACTTTGATGTTGAAACAGCGCAGGACCCCATTGCTCTAAAACACGGATTACACTGGGTACTTGACAATTGTATAGTAAAACTAGATGAGACAAGTGACCAAAGGAATAAGTATGACAAATCAATATAATCAATTTAACAGCTAACAGGCCTGTACACAGGCATATGCTGGGCCAATCATTGGTAATGCATCAAGGCCGAGCATCGGAACTCTACACTCTGGTTATATGAATAAATTGCTGCTATAGTAACTTATTTGTCCACTATTTTTATTATTATTTAAAGTTGCACTTGCACCTGATAATTTCCAAAATTTATAATATTAGTGGGATTTCTAAGTAATGAAAAATTAATTTATTTTTCTGGTAAAGTTATGTGGATGAAAAACCGACACCAGTAGGCTGGTCCATCAGCTTTGGTCCATATAGCCTAAACTACGCCAATGAACAGTTTCTGCGCTGTCTCAACTTGTATTAATAATCCTATAAGAGATTTCTCATGCTTTATTCCTTGCAATATTTCTTTTAAAAGTGAACTTTTTTAAATTGCACTATTTGTTCTGACTTTTTAGAGTTTCATAGCCAAAATGGCAAATACGGAGTCTATTTTGTCATGTCTGTCTGTCTGCCCGTATTTGTTCCATTATTTTTATATCTATTGAGCTGAAGTTTGTCACAGAGATATAACTTCTTAAACCAAAACCAAAAATTACAAAATTAAAAAAAAACGAGTTTTGCACTCATTTTTATGCCTAAAATGTCTGAAGAATTAATGCACATGCGATACGTTCTTGATCGGTTTTTTTTACTGGGTACTCCCCCAATTCCTTAGCAGTCACATTAGACGCTTAAAGTTTAATTAGGCGGTGTACAATTTGTACGTTCTTTTTCGTATTATGTGCGATAATAAATTATAGTGTATCTTCGCGTAACTCTATCTCCACGGCGACGACATTAGTGCGTCACAAAGCGAGCGATTAAACACTCATACCGTGCGTTTCACACGGCTTAGGTACGATTTGCAAGCGTTTTAAGTAGTCGAGTGTCTCAATACACGTTTTGTGCTGGAGTCGCGTTCGCTTGGTATTCCTTAGCGAATTTAATATAGCATTGCCCGGTTTTGATGTAAATGCCACGGAAGCCTCATTGTTTACGCTTTCTTGTGCGATATACGTTTACTATCATGTATCTACGACTAGATCGCTAGTGGACATGGGTAACACTGCGCTACGCCGTGCAATTGCGCCAACTCCTTTCATTGTGCCGGACGTGTCGGCTCACTTATTCCGATTGTATTGACACATAACACACTTCAACACATACTGTCTGCGCTAAAAGTCAGCGGGCGCGGATTTATCGATGACGCGCGCATAGCGGCTCACTCGGCGCGTAACATTTTGCTTACGCCATAGCGCAATTTTGAGATAACACTAAGCGCCGGTGCAGTGAGATGCGCCTGAATTACTGAGTTGGCGCAAGGCATTTTGCAGAGTTACCTAAGGTCCGTCCGTATTGCTGCTAATCCTGTCACCAAACAGCAGTGCTTCCACTGGTGTGGTCCAGTGTGGAGGGTAAGAGGCAGCCGGCGATATCTCTGGCACAAGAGGCACAACTTCTGTCCTCAAAGCTGACGACGCTTTTGTAAACTGACCAGCGAGACGTGGCAAACACTTCGTAAAATCGTAAAGCATGCTGGCGTCATTGCGCGTCAGAAGTGCCACGGCGACGTTTTATACGGCTATTTTCACACGACCTTATCTTTCGTTTGATATAAGTATAAGAAAGTTAATAACGTTTGACCACCAATTCGAAATTCGTTACGCTATATTACGTGGTATTTGTCATTCTATTCTACTAGCGTTTAAGACAATTGAGCCACTTGTCTAGGCCCCCTGAAGTGCTTTCTCAATCTCGAAATGTCCATGACCGTCTACTTACCATCAAGTGCTCGCTCTTATAAATTCGCTCTTTTCTCTTCATCGCAGTATAAGGAAATAAAAGTATTATATAAGTATTATAAAAGTATATTAGATCATGGAATGGTTGAATAAGATCAGATCTTCCTCACCTGTGGGGTGAAGGCACTACTAATGCTTCTACAGATGGCTCAAGATTAATTAGAGGTTAAAGAGAAAAAATTTCTATTGTTTCAGATTCTGGATCACGTTTTGGACCTTACCGCGACGGGTACGTATCTCGCAATCAAGGGTACCAATCCAGTCAAAACCAGGGCTACCAACAAAATCAGCAGAACTACCAGAGCCAGCAGAACTATCAGAGCCAGCAGAACTACCAGAATCAGAGCGAGCAGGGCTACCAAAACCAGCAGAACTACCAGTCCCACTCTGGGTACGGTCAGTCAGGTCAGGAGAGGTTCGGACGCGCTCCAATGTCTGGCAAGTACAATGTCAAACATAGACAGACGTACCAACCCTATAACGCACAGCAGAGACCAAGTTATAATTCGAATTATAACTATAATAGTAATCAAGGCTACAACACAAATCAGCCAGGTCCGTACCGACCGAGGAGTAACCAAGGCGGCAATTCGACATGGCGTTGATTAAATTTCGTATATATGTAATTAGAATTAGATTTAAGTTCTAATAAACAACCTGTATCAGAATTAACTAGAAAATAGAAACTACTTAAGTTTAAAATCATTATCTGAATTATTTCGACTATTTTTAACGCGTGTTATTTTTTTTAATTCCGTTAAAAAGAAATCGTATTTGTAAAAGTTCGTACAAATAAAAAGAAACCTTATACGGTACGCTATAAAACGAATTTTTGTTCTACACTGCTATACAATCGTAGTGTAGGCCGAATCGTTGTCAGTATGTTATGTCGAGTGATCGCAGAAGTCTTGCGAAAACTGGATTAATTATTTGCGAAATATAAGGCTGAGTTTATAAAATATTACATGTATTAATTCTATTAATACAAAAATTGATTATTTAGTTAGGGTGTGTCAGCTTTCTGGTTATTTCTGATACAAGTATTATTCAAATTGATGGAGTTAAAAAATATACATAGGTATATTATAGTGAAATTTACAGTCGTAAAACATCTTATTTTTACACTAACTAATAGCATAACGATTTGCCTTTACACTGACTGGTAATCCATAGTAATGTTTTCATAATCTATGATAATTAAAATGATATATCGGTCATAAACAAAAACTTTTTCATAATTAAAAAGAATACTTGATAACAGTTTCGTTATATGTAGACTTTATTCGTGAAAAATATTTTAAACTATACTTATTACATGATCAAAATATTTTCATGTCATTAAAAATCTTTTGTCGACTTTTTCATGACGTAGTCGATTTTAAAAATATCCTTACAAGCAGAAAAATTGACTCGCTTCGATTCAAATAACTCATCTAACTAGTTTAAAGTAACTTGTTCCGATTAAAGATTTACTTTGAACACACAGACTACTACTAAACACGAGACATTCATTAGGATTTAATTATGATCCATCACTAGATGAATCGATTTTATTTGCTCGAAAGTGTAATTGATTTACACTTACCTTGTCAATTCTATAGTAAAATAGATGTAACGATTATTATAGTAATAATTAATATTACGACAACAAATATAACGGGACAACGAGGGATTTTATAAATAATTACATATTATACAATATATAATAGGCTAGATGATCGAAATTTTGACAATCAGGCGTTCTCCAGTTGTATTATTTAAAAAAATATTACAGCCGTATTAAAATAATAGCGTATTATATAATTATGCTATCCTTGTTAAGAGAGCATAGAGGCAAAATGTCAGTGTAATATTTCTCTGACCTTTTCAGGAAAAGCTATTGACAAGTACTGGCCACAAATGTTTTTAAAAAAAATTCTGACTTTTAGCTAGTCTTTGCCCTTGCGATGTTTTTATGAAAGACTCGTGTTTTTTCTCGAAGGTCATGCGAACAACATTGTGTTCACACATAAGCATTACTTCCCAGAAATTTATCTCAAGTGTATTTTGATAATACATATTTTGTAGCTATTTTTCACCCATAATTGCTTGTTTGTTTTCTTTACTCTGATCTCTGGACTTTCCTGAAAAAGCTTCGTTAAAGAGTGAAACACGTGTCGATAAATTATGGAACTTTGGGTGGAAGATAGCTCACAATATGAGGCATTAAGTACAAATTTATTACCTTGTGAAGATTGTCTCGTATATCATATACGAGTAAACAATGTCATTTTCTATTTAGCATAAGTACTATGTATGTATATACAGAACAGTTGGCAGTTTTCGTCCTAAAATTTTTTTAGGTTTTTTTCCAGATAGTAGTTTGCTGTATGGGCTCTATTGGATTATATCGACATTGTCAATCTTTAAAAGATGGGACAAATTGACTTGCATTTTCGAAATTATAATTCTATGGTTTAATGTTGAAACAGATTGCAATTTGGGACCGAGCTAAATGAACTAATCGTTACTCGTCTATTTCTTGTAGCGAAGAAGTAGTGCTGTTAAATCGATAACTATCGATAGTTATATAAATTTTTTCCCTAGTAAATGTGGCTTTTTTCTATCTTCACTTATTTTTAATCCTAATAACATTTCTATCTTGGTTGCTCGCAAATCAGAATGTCCCTTTTTCACATGTAACTCATTTAAAAAAAGGTGCAAACAGTAATACGCGTTCTATCGCTACAATATAGCATCGAGTAGTATCAGCCTAATGCTAGTTACACCTAGGATTGCCACCCGTACTTTATAATAAAGCATTGTACGTTATCTTGGACAAATGACTTGGATAAATACTTTATTTTTCTAATTTTGATTTTTAAGGTTTCATCTTATAGTTTACTAAAAGAAACAATAGTGTTAAGTGATTTTTGTGAGTAAAGGTTTACGGATCGCGTCGATAAATGATATGAGCACTGATGTCGTTTTTGAACGCGACTCAAAACTTTAATGCTATCTATCACTAGTGGCCAAAATTTTTCGAAGCAGCAAAGAAAATATATCTTTTTACGGAAAAAGGTAGCAAGTCCAATAAACTAATGCGTTATTTTACACGTATTTTCTTATTTTTCACGGTGTTTTCTTACCTTAGAAATGTTTTGCCCAAGAAAAAAGGTGGCAACCCTAGTTACACCACCGACGTCAGCCAAGATAGCTTTTTCTATCCTTCACTTTTTACACATGGATTACATGGAATTCGTTCAGATCAGTCTGCATATATCCTGTCTTATGAAGAAGATGCTTAATTTTAGCTATATATGCCTGCGACTTCGCATGGGCTCTAAATTTATTTCAATGATCAAATTTCTTGATCGATGTAATAAGTCTGCTACAGATACAAGAACTTTAGTTGTATTTTGATTATTATTCTTATACTGATTGTAATGATATACCTTTAAATAGTGTTTTTTTTAATATCTTCAATGTACAATAACTTTACTGAAATATTGTTAAAATGCATATATGTATACTATTCTCTGTTCTACCTAAAATTTTAAAATGTATTTAGTATGTAATGTTCAATTTACCGTTTAAAACTACTGAAAAGATAAGGCATGGTTTAAAAAGCATTCAGCCATAGAATTAATTTTATCTTAATTGTCTGTCACTGTTTTATTGAAGTGTACAATATGTATTTGATTTTATTGTGATTTCTCTATATTTTAATTGGTGTTTATGTGAAATTGTGCAATAGTGTTTATTGTGCGAAATGGAACTTCCATATTCAAACACATACAATTTTTTTTGTAAGAAAATAAAGATATAAACCGTTATTTTCGTTTTTCATTCCATTGTCTTTGAGATAATGAATTCTCGTCTGACTGACAAAAAGTGTAATGTGCTTGTTTACTAACAAATATAATAATGTCCTTTAAGAATAGTTGTCTGTCTGTACGCTTTTGGCAGATTACAGAATACTGTTTTATATTGTTTACTATCTATATTTACATACTCGTACAACCTGTAATTAAAATAAAATTGAAATTGATGTAAAAAATAATTTTCGGTTTTCTTACATCAAACAAAATGAATTAACATGAGTATTTTAATAACTCCAGACTATAGACAAGTCTATCCCATACTAATAAGGTAAATAAAATCAAATACAAGACTAAATTATTGAAAACAAACAAAAAACGCGACTGTATTACATACAGTTTATATTAGTTATATATTTGGAATTGGCTATTATTTAACTTTTCACTAGATACCTATATTGTTATATTTTTCCCCCTCTACTTTCTTTTCCTCGGACGCCATATTCAAATTTTATACCCTATGTCACTCCCACAATTAAGACATCTAATGACACCTCATATATTAAAATCCCTCAAGGCTACAGAGTGTGCAAAAGAAATTCACACTCGAAAAACATAACCCTCTTTCGCAGTTGGGTAAAAATGTAAATGTTCGGGTGCTGTTTTCTAACGAAATGGCACCCGATAAGCTTATCTGAAAATAAATGTGTGTCATATACGTGCAGATGAGTAAGCTTATCTGATTTGCCTCACCCTTAATGCTGGGACATGGCATATGGCATCTGGACTTATTTATAAAATCTGTACAAAATATGAAGTTTAAGAAAGAGAAGAGCAATATTTGATGTTTCTATTTTTTTTATCATACTAAATAGAAAAGCTATTTTGCCTATAAATTCCTAGGCTTTTGCTTAGATAACATTTATTTTAGGTAAGTGGCATCATGGCAAGTAATAAAGATTACTAATTTTTTTAAATATACGAACATTATATATTTCACGCTGCATTCCTGCTAGGGTAATCAGAGGGATGGATCGCCTAGTATCACGGTTCTTATATACTTCTTTCGCCCCTTGGAGTATATATGTGCGTTCGCCTCCCCAAATAAATATTTTAGTTATTCTTTTAAATATATTATATTCTTTTTGAATATAAGTATAAAAGACTAATTATTACACCAAAGAACGAAAAATCAGTGTGCAGTCTGCGTATCACCCGTATAGGTCATCGAGTTTGTTATACATTACCTATATTTTTTATTTATATAATAATACGGCAGACAATACACATCAATCATCTGATCTCAAACTAGGATATTCCCTGTGCTATGAGAACCAGACGACGACTAGTCTCCCAGTGCACCCAGACCCGAGACAATCCAGAAAAGTTCATTTTATAATTTGACCCGACCAGGAATCCGAACCGGATTCCGCGCTTGGATTAACGTCTAAACCACTGCGCCAACTAGGTCGTCTTATATTATTATTTATATTTTTGTTGATATATTTTTGATATTGTGCAATTATTAGTTACAGCTACATGTTATACTATATGTATAGGTATATACTTGAATTAAATACATCATGCGAATCTAGCAAGTTACGGGCGGCGGTGTTTACTTGTCTCGCTCAGCTTACGCATACAAAACAGAGTTCAAGGCATACGACTTATTATAAGGAGCCTATATACCTATAGGTAGGCTTGCAATTTGTTACTACGTGGTTCCCTTGGTTTGCTTATAATAAAATTGTCAAGGTGTGGTTTTTTCTTATCTTTTAAAGGTCCTATCCTATACAGATTATGGCTTTATGGCTTGTTTGGTGATCAGGGGGGTTATTCACAAAGGTCGGAAACTTTCCGTGGCAAAAAGGCCGATCGTCGAAAAGGATATAGTCACTCCCACGGCTTAGATTTGTGAATACGACTATTTATAATATGATATATATAATATAAATATAATACGATTTCGGATTTGTGAATCGTGTGCAGACAAAATCATCGAAAAGTTTCATGTCGTATACGGAAAGTTGAGTTTCCGACGTTTGTGAATAACCAGCTGGACCTAGATATTTGGATACTCTTTATATCATAAAATCCTCAAATATGGATACCTACATGATTGGAGAAAAAATTTTGACAAAAAATTAAGCAACAAATTCTTAAAAATGGCGTCTTGTGGTATTTCTGTATCACAATTCATAAAAATATAGGAAAAGCAATGACAGGTTCGGACCTTTACCATTGAGATAAACTCTCCCAGATTCCTTAGTCATTGCCTTAATTAAATATTCTTCTCTTAACATTAATATAGGGTGGCAATTTGGCAATCCAACCAAATGCAAGTCTATAATATGGTCTATACTTGCAAAATCTGAATATATGTGTGTTCGACGGCCTCCGTGGCGCAACGGTTAAGCGCGTCGGAAAGTAAACGGGGGTTGCGGGTTCGATTCCCGTCCCGAGTCTGGGTGTTTATGTATATGTATTTATAAAAAAAAAAACTATATAAGTAGTATATCAGTTGTCTAGTACCCATAACACAAGCGCTGTGCTGCTTAATTTGGGACTAGACGGCGCTGTGTGAAATGTCTGAGTATATTATTATTATTATGTCTAAGTTTGGCAGACGCTTTGATTATTTGGATGCTTAGTAGCAAAATATAAAATCGATTTTACTCGCAGATTGCATAGTAGCATCTGCATGTTAGTAAAAATCTACGAGCTTATACAATTCTATAATAATATTTTAAAGAGGTGTAAAGTTTGTGAGTTTGAATGTTCGGGGTAATCTCCGGTACTACTGATCCGTTTTTGAAAATTCTTTCACTGTTAGAAAGCTGCATTATCAGCGAGTGACATGGGCTGTATTTTAATGTCAAAGAAATTTCGACCCATGCGAAGCCGGGGCGAGTCGCTAGTAAATTATAAAATCAATGCGTATGTATGTACCTACTATTTTTATTATAATTTGTGAACGGTAACTGTCAAAAGTTCAAAATGTTTTCTAATACGGCGAACAAAGCAAGTCTGAAGTGGTTCACATTTGTACACCATCAATAGTTTTTTTAATTTCTTTTTAGACCACAATCGAAGGTTCCGAACAAAATTGTTTGAGATGAAAGGAATTAGGGCCCTGCGCACTGGCTGGAGGCCACTCGAGGTATGAATGGAGTTTGAACGAATTTATCGGAGATTTTTAGCTTTTTTGTCCAGGTAAAATGTAATGGGCTGCTAATAATCATTCCAGTTCATTCCTGCTTATTGTGTTGGCAGATGATGATGGTCGTAGTTGCCGTTATATCACAAACCAGCTTTCCGCCCGCGGCTTCGCACGTAAGCTTTAACATTTATACTTTTTACAGTTTTTTTATTCTAAATCCACCCACTACAGTGATATGGCCCCGGCCTCTCCTGCGCAAGGTGGCTTCATCAAAACAAATTGAATAGTGTATAAAAAAATCGTAATAATAACGTAAATAATCGAAAAGAGTTCATTTCAATGAAGCTACGAACAGAAGTTACAATAGTTTTATGAAGTTCACACAAAGTTGCACTTTTTATTTACCTACTAGTACTTTGGGCACCATACTTTCTAAAGAATTGATGTGCTCGACTACTACAACTGGGCGAATCGTCAAACGATTTGGTTTGAACAATATGGTGGTAGGTAACGGACCGTTTCGCGAAATGGCGGCGTTTCACGAAATACCCAAATATAAACGATATACCCAGGCACATCAAGAAATACCCAGGCATAAACAGAAATACCCAGGCACATCATGAAATACTCAAGAACATCAAGAAATAACCAAACATCACGAAATATCCAGGCACTTCTGTAATTCAGACACATCACGAAACACCCAGGCTCATCACGAAATACCCGGACACAACCCGAAATACCCAGATACACCAAGAAATACTTAGGCGCTTTTATAATTTATCGTTCAACGTTTTTATTATCACAACTTTACTGTCCGCGATACATTAGACCATTAGATAAGCAAAATGCTTCCTTATAGTATCGCGGAAAAAAATTGAGGCGATAAAGTCGTACAACGGTAAATTACAAAAGCGCCCATTCCCAATTCTACGATCGTACGACATACACATATTAAAATTTTAATCTTTGCAATGTAATAAATAAATTAAAAAACAATTTAGGAAATTTACTATGTATGTAAATAAATATGTAGGTAAATAAGTTACTGAAGATAGTAATACATACTCGTAATATTCTGAAAGCTCAAAGACACGCAGTACCTTAAAAGACGCTCCAATTATTGCAGGTGTCTGTGAAAATTAATTAATTCACGTTGGAAGAGCTCTTGTTAAATTACATAATGGCGAGATGAATTTTAAAATGAATCGGTCGAGATCCGCCCTCTTTGTGATTAAATTATATCGCTTTTTAAATAACATACTACGGACTTGACCCGGTTTCTTAAACCGTTTCATGCAGGTTGTAAGTTCTCTATGCAATTCAGATAATTGTTTCTTTTTACCATTAAATTCACCTATGCATCAATAAAAGAGGCCCAATGGCAGAAATGCTATAAGCACACTCGCGTAAACTCTCATGCAAAGCAAGAACTTCATTCTACAATTTACAATCACATCTTACTCTGTAAGTAAGTTCTAAGGACCGCGACGCTTAGCGATCCGTATGGCTCCGTCCTCTCAAATTAACACGTTAAGGAACCCGTTACCCTGGTAAGTGTGGTTAGCCCCGGGGCATATAAAGAGAGGACTCTGGTGTTTATGGTAAAGGGCTGGTGTTTATGGTACAGGGCTGGTGTTTAGATGTGTGCGTGTGCCATTGGACGCACACATCTAAAACTGTGTATGCTCCGTTCGATGTCATTCGTGATCCGAGGCCGTATCTCAGTTTGTAATATTCTTTTTTATCGAATATAGTTGTTTGGGCTATCGATACATCTATACCTACATATAAATAAAATTGAAGTGTGTCTGTGATTTCGGCATAAAGGCATTTTCTTAAGCTTATATGTTTATTCGCACGTAACCAAAACCTGAACACATCTTAAAATATATCCAAAACGGGAAATTTACCGCGATTCCTTTTTTATTTTGGCTTGACAATTCGACCGAGTTGCATCGGCCGTGGTCTCAAGCAAACTCCAGCAAAACCAAAGCCCAAAAGCAAAGAGTTTACTTGAGACTGCGGCCGATGCAACTCGGTCGAAACATCAAGCTTAAATAAAAAGGTAATCGCGTTAAATTTCCCGTTTTAGATATATTTTATAATGCAACGTGAAAGTTTAAAAGTTTATACTGAACACGTTTTTCTTAAATTTTTGTCTGTCTCTCTGTCTGTTTGTTTGTTTGGACATATCCGCAACGGCTGAATCGATTTTAACGAAACTTCAACAACAAAGATGGAGACAGAAAAATTCGTTCCACACACGGTGGTAAGAGTGGCAGCTTATTATGGCTCCGACCATTAGGTATGTTTTTTGGTCCGAGCGTTTAAGTCCTAACCAGTGTTACCTACGTATGCGCCCTTACCGTTGCGTAGAGCTACGAGCCTACGAATGAATATCGTAAAAAATGCGTTTCATACCTAGCGACCAATCCGCTACCTATTACGTAACACAGCGTAGGTCAAACAGCCAGTTGACCTCATAGAAGACACATAATATATTCAAAGTTGACATTGGACCTGCTATTTAAATAATACTCTAAATTTTTATTACATTTCATTTGTACTCTTCAACTTTATAAGATTCTCGCTGTAATGTTTGTATATGATTGTATAGTAAAATGTATAAATATAATATAATATAAATAATGCGATAGATAATACACACCATTCATATGATCTCAAACTAGGATATTCCCTGTGCTATGAAAACCAGACAACGGTTACTGGCGACGTCTCCCAGTACACCCAGAATCGAAACAAGCTAGAAAAGTTCATTTTCTAAATTGACCCGACCGGGAATCGAACCCGGAACCTTCCGCGCTTGGGTTAACGTCTAAACCACTGCGCCATCTAGGTAATTAGGTACCTGTGTTAGTGTTTGTAGTAAGTTAAATAAGATTTTGATAAATTAACGCTATATTTTGTATTACCCAGACAGAATTCAGAATTTGTACCAGGCGTGCTCCAAGTTTGTCATGCAACTGCACCATAAACTTGAAGCAAGTTAAAATTAAACTTATAAGTTGCCAGGCAACAAAGGTACAACATACAATGTTGACTTAGCAAACAGTGTGTTTTAGGCTGGAGTTACTCAGGTACGACGACTCTCTATTAACCTATCAGGATGCAATTGTGCGGTAGTACACGAAAGTATTTGCGTGTGGTAGAGTCACGCTGCATTGCAGCACAAATTGGGCCGGCTCGCCCGGTGAAATATCACCCTCCTACAGAATATCGGCGTGAAATAACAGCATCTATTGCTGTTGTATTTCGTTCGGTGAGTGAGAGTACCGGTAGCACCCGCCTTTCCCCTTCTTTCCCCTAAAGGCCAGCATTCATGACTCCCGGACGTTGTGAGTGTCCATGGGCGGCGGTGATCACTTTCCACCAGGTGACCCGCTTGCTCGCTTGCCCCCTCTTATATACATACATTCAGTCAAGAAAGTATCGGGAATGGATGATTTGTTTATGGTTCCAAATTCAATTTTTTGTTTTATTTGTTGTTGTTAAATTGGCACAACTGTTTTCCATTTTGGCGCGGAGTTTGAATTGCATCTGTTATTTAGATTAAATACAGCGCTGTTTTTAGTTATATCATTCTAGTGTATATTGCGAATTTCATAATGGACAAAAACATCGAACAAAGAGTTTGTCTTAAATTTTGCATCGCCAATGTTTTGATGATTGGATTATTCGTTGGCGTAAGTGTATCGTTTCTGAAGGAGCATACTTTGAAGGTGATAAAATAAATTTGCATGAATAACTAATATTTCGTGTATTATTCATCTTTTCCCGGTACTTTCTTGACAGAGTAGTATATCAAAAAAAAGTCGGTATCAAAACGTAACACAAACTTGATACCTAATAAAGTTAATAAAATTGCAGCAACATTGTCCATTTGACGTTATTGACTTTGTTATATTATCTTACAATACTAATTAACGGGGACGCCAGAAACCGCACACTACATACAAAGACGACACTCATCCTCATCAATGCCCGTGACCACGATCGGTGCAATCCGGTCGAAACGTCGGGATAAAAAAGGTATTACGAGTACTAGACCCGTTAATTAGTATTGTAAGATGAGTACAAGACGCGAAAGTTTGAAAACATTTGTTGTTATATTTAACGTAGCAATTTTTAATCATTAAGGCGACGCATTGGGAATTTCGACGGCAGGGATCTCAACTTTTCTAAGTAATTTCAAAACGTATGAAAATGAAATTTGGTAACCTGATACTTCATTTCATTGACTTTATTTTAACAGTTGCGATACACGATTGGTTATCTTTTGTAACACAAAAAAAAAACAAAAAAACCTCTTTTAAAACAGAGATTTACATTTTTAGGAATAACGGAACCGATTTATGTTTCTAAATATTCTGTATAATTATAATATAAATATATTCTTCAAAATGACAGTTGGATTTTTTTAAATTATTTATAGTTTTTAAAGGAAATGAAATAACTACTTTTTCGTATTTTTCGTAAGCTAGCGCGCGCACTTTTGCATAGACCAGAAAGTCTATTTTGTATGAAATTATTGTTTATCAATGTGTCGCCTTGAACATCAAAAACTTGGCATATTGACTTGACAATTTACAATTACAGAAAAATAAAGCACGCATCAACCCTATATGCTGTCTGGGTATGGATTAATTCACATTCAATCGCTTTCCCAAATAAATAGAAAAGCAAGTATTTAGTAAACAAATAATTTGCTTGTTTAGGGTTCTGTTTATATTTATTATTGACCTACTTAATTACAAATCCGATTGTTATTAATTATACGAGTGCGCCATAGTGGGGCGGGTAGCGGCGATCCCACGCGACGCGACCAAGCAGACATGCCCCAGGGAGTCCGCCAGGTTCGAGTGTAATTAAATGCAGGTGTTGGATCATTTTAAGAGTTTCATAAACAAAATTGTAAGAGACAAGGACTTTATGGCATTATGGTATTTAATTCAATTTTTTTAAATCAATTTTCCAGTTCCTAGTAAGAAAAAAAGAAAATTATTTTGTAAACTGGCAACCCGTTTCTCATTTCTCATCTGTGTTATTTCTATTATAAAACCTTTTGTAATTTTTGTAACCGAAAGTCATCGTATTTTGTCAACACGTGTTTATTCTATTTTGTTTAACCCGACTCTCAGTAACACTATTAAAATGTCGATATATTTTCTGTTATTTCGGATACATACATCTCTTTCTAGATTTGGTATGATGTACTCGTTTACGGTTGAAGACTTCTTCCATGTTCTGGCACACTACTACCGCTCGGTAGTTGGTCTCGCCCAGATATCCACAATCTCGTCGTTCTAGCTTCCAGCGCTACCTGGGTCCACTCTTAGTTTTATTTGGTCCGAGTGTCTACCACGTGGTGTGCGAGTCTCGTGGGTACCAATGCGTACCCATTGTAATCATTAGCCGTCTGTCGTGCGTGCTATGGGCCCTGCCCAACGCGACTTCACAGTTTAAGAACATGTAAAAAAGCATCTATAATAAGTAATTTTACAAGTTGAAAATATCGATTCATGTTTTTAGATGCTCCTTCGGAACTCACATTTGCTCCAAATTTATAATAATTGATAAAAATTACTAGCAATATTATATGGGCGTCCAACCAAAAAGGGTCCGGTAGTGGAGTATTGAGTTAAGACTAGATTCGGAAGTTAGAATAGTCAATTGATAATAAGGATAAAAAAATATTCAAAACCTGGCATATACTTTTTTTATCAGACATTTAATGAAACTCTGAAAACGCTTGTTTTGAGAAAAAGCATTTCTAAAATTTGATTAAAAAAAACATACTTCTACTTGTGTGTTTCTACTTAGAAACATCATATAGTCATTTACTATATGAACTTGTAGATAATTGAGCATTAATTATTATTCAATTAAAATCGCGAAATGCCATTTTTCACCCAACTTTACAAAACTGTGTATATCTCGGACACTTAATGCCGACCACTGGACCCTTTTTGCTTGAACGCCCACATATGTTATTTATAATTATGTAGGTACTTACTGTGAGAAGAATGATGAGATTTGAGTAAGCGAAAGAACTATGTAAAAACCGCGACGCTTGGCGCCCCGTCCTCTCTGACTACCCCGTTAGGTATCCCTAACGGGATAAAAAAGGTAAGTACATACATACATACAATATGCTCACGCTGGATACAGCGTGAGGATATATATAACATATAGATACATTTGAATCAAAAAGTTCCTCATGTAGGGCCTCTCTTTCAAAATTGCCCATGACACTGCCCGCGTTAACTGGAACGTGACTTGACGCGCTGCACCAAAAGAGCGCCAAATCTTAGAACCAGACTCTTCCCCTCAAACAACGACATATGCCCCATATAAAAGCCTTCGCTTAGGAGCCCCAAGGACCCGCTGTCTTAAAGACGACCAGAACAAACTCTTAATTCGGCATCAAGCAGATAATTTCTGAATGTTTGTTGCGTGACGCAGACGACATCTCATAATGGGCTTTTTTGCCATATAAATAGAACAAGCTTATCCAAACGTCCGGCATCTCTGCGAAAACGACCGACAGCCCGTAGAATGATGTTATTTATTGCCCTATGCCCTTTTACTGGTTATGTTAATTGCTAAAAAAAAAATTAAATAATATCTTTTTCGCATACAATTAAGGTACTCTACACCTAATAAAATCCTCAGTATTATATTCCGAGCGTGAAAATCGACAAGTCAAACGTCGCGAACTGCTCTCGCGCTCATTTCCCATAAATTCGCCTCAAGATTTAGAATGTTCATTTCACCGTAAACGGCTGTGACAAAGGTTTGTCTTTTGTGAAATCCATTCATTTATACTAATGACTCGATAAGGGCGGTGACGGCAGCGTGACGCCGGCCACCAAGCTGCGCTCGCGTGACCTTCAATGACGTCACGCGGCGCGCGCGCAGTGAGCTGTCCCCGTTCGGAATTTAAATGCCATTTGACAGATGAATTTGACTTCTTTATAGCGTTCTTGAGAACGTCTAAGTGGCGTTTTGAGTGGACTCGTCAGAGTGTGAATGAGCAATTTCCGATTTGATGGGAATGTGGATTTACAATTCGCATTCGACGTGCATGAGAACTAAAAATAATTTTGTGTTTTGTACGACCAATTAATTATATCATATACTTAAGTAGTACAGTTTCAATGACTATTTATATATTTATTTGGAAATTATTTGCTTTGTATAATATTACTTAAATTATTACTTATTTTTGGTTCTATAAGTAAATAAAATAATTCATATAATAATTCATTTTAAGAGTATTTTAGTTTTTTTTTAATTTTTTTTTTTAAATTTTTATTTTTAAATGGCACCGTACGTGAGTACATTGCCAACGTCAAGTAAAGCGAGAAAACAATTCAATAGATAATTAGCGCATTTGTCAATGTCACGCATTAACACAAACTAGTATACAGACACAGAATAAGTAGAATCACAAGTAAACCAGTTCCTTCCTATCGTAAAACTCCTCCAGTAAAGTGATAGTAGGCTTTACTGAAGTTATAAAGGACTTCTTGGAAGAGCGCGAAAACTTCAGCTACACATGTTTATTTAGATCTCCTCCATTCTTGTCACTTACACAGAACTTTAAAACACAATATACTATCACTGTTGTACTTTAAAACTCCTAAAAATGTAAAAAATGGAAAATCTAAATAAAATGACAACCTCACTTCTCCCGTTCCCGCCAAAAAGTCCTTTTAGTATTTTATGAGTATTTAAAGCTGCATTAGCAGGTTCATACCAGATTTGGCTGGGCAGGGAGAGAAACACGAGTAGTGAAGGTGAGTGTTGATGTACGTCAGAAAGGGGCCCCTTAAACTTGAACACACCCATGTCACAAGTCTCGGGATCTGCTCGGAGTTTCTGTCTTTACCACACGATGGACCCGGCACCCGCACGGTGAATCCATGGAATGCTAAGAAGTTCGTCCCTCTAGGCTAGCTACAGAATATAGTAGAATGAGAAGTAGATATTAATATTATAGAGGTATATTAATTTTTAATCATTTTTCTATTATTTGTCGTAATAAACTACAATGTAAATGATATAAAATATATTATAGATATGCAGATATAAAGTATGCACACATGAAGTAATAACTTTTATATATGATATTACGAGGTACGTACATAATACGTAAAATTTGTATTCATTGGAAATTGATTTTTTAATGTAAAAAATGAACGACTAAGTACAATATCTTGTCCTGTTATCCTGTCTTGTAAGTGGTTATGTTGTTAGTTCCTGCCAATCTAAACAAAATCCATAAGGAATTTCGATGAATTTGATATCTTACTTCACTTATTTCTTGTTGTAATGTTTTTAATTCTAATAAAAAATTTCTATAGCGTATACTATTATCAAATATTATTTACTATATCAAAAGTATATTACTTACAAAGGTATTGTATGTTTCAAGTACTGACTACGCGTGAAGCCTAATTATACCTACGATTCTATTTTGTGAGACATAAGTACATATTATGTAATAATATCTACATAGGTATGCGAAATGTAATTAAGCCTCATATGACTAGAAGTCGTTATAACACAAATTCCTCACAAATTCATTTCAACTACGCTTCATCTGTCAGCACTAAATGAGTTTCCAACGAAAATTACCTCTCCGAAGCACAAAAAGTTACAAATTGTTCTAGTTTCCCCCCAAATTTTGCATTCGGAACACGTAACGCGCATGACTCTCATTGGTCGGAGCCGGCTTACGCTGATTGGCCCGCAATTTGACAGTAATGGCGTTAACTCTATCTTATCTACGAATTGAACGACGTAAGTCATTTTACATGTACTGAATAATTTATGTTACGGCATTGACTTAAAGTCGATTTCTGATTGCTAGTATCAAGTTGTTAAAGATATTTCGAGAGCCGCCAGACTCCCCTCTGGACAGATGTTGCTACACTTTAGTAACAATTTCGCCCACAACTCGCTCCGAATGCCATTGTGTAACATTTTTTTGTATTATTTTGACTAATTCTTTAGTCGTGCGGTTGGTTAGATTTTATCGTTGAGGGAGAGTGAATTCAAGATATGTTTTTGTTGATTGCTACCGGTTTTTGAGTAGTTTTTCTTGATTGCTGTTCTACATAGGCACTCTAATAAGTAGCGATATCAAGGTTAATAATATTTTGATAAGATACAGACACAATATCAAAATAATCTTTACAAATAAAATTAAAGTGTCTGTCTCTGATTATCGAAATAAAGCTCATATGGTTATTTCCACGTTACCAACACATAAACAAGTGTTCTTTAAATTTTTGTCTGTTTATCTGTTTGTTTGTCTGGACGGATGTCTAAAACTGTTGAAGTGATTTTGATGGTCTTGTCACAGAACAAGCTACTTTTTGTGTCGGAAAAACATTAAATTTAACACGGGCGAAACCGTGGGGTAATTTTACTTTAAATTAAATACTATTTACACACAATGGATTAATTTTCCTATGATACGTGGTATTACACGTCAATTACGAAGTCAAAGAGCCTATCGGTTTATATAGCAACTATATACTTGTTTCAATACGCACAGAGTCCATGCTGCTCTTCTTCATTCATGCCGGTCTGAGAAAGAAAGTAAATTGTATAATGAGCAGGTAAGGTCTTTCTTGCAAGTACAAGTCGTAGAAGATGATCAAGAAATATAGGGCTTAATGTTAGAAACTAGTATAGGCAATGGAAAAGCATCTTGGCTGTCCTAAAAAGTAATTAAAGGTGATTTCGGGGTCACGGCGATCGGAGTAAGGGTCTCAGTCGTCCATCCATGCGACTCCGGAGGAGTACAACAGTGTGTGTGGACTCCGAGGAGTACAATAGGATGCAGGGAGAGTTCTGTCACTACCCCTCAAGAAGTGTTCCAAATGAAATACAGTAGCCTTTCAAAAGCGCGTCGAGGATGACATGCGCAGAGTTTCAGTGCGTAAAAAAAGTCCTACACACGTAATCCAGTCTCTTTCCTGTTTGTACCTGGGTACTTGTTTTCATATTTTTACTTAATTCGTCACTGATAAAACTACCTCTCGTTATTCTGTTTCGTTTTGAGATCTGTAGAACCCAACACACGTATTTTGTTATATATATTTTGTTGCCCCTCGATACTCTGCCCATTCTAAACTGGCGTGAAGTTATGTATGTTACAAATTTTTATTTTTAACTCTCATTCGTGAATATTTATTGACCTTATTTTCCACAACGAAAGTTTCTAAAATGATTTTATTAGAATAGTTGAGGGTACATAGACCTCTGTAATAAATTATAAAATGTATTCACTTGGCCGTGATTAATCTTGCATGTTATATTTATGTTTGACCGCCTTTTCGAGTGCTTGTAATATATTTTTTATTTTATACTTTTTAATAATTCGCGCGGCAGCGACGTAGCGGTCGGCACTCCACTTGAGCACGAACCCAAAAAAATCTCTAAAATTTATCCATGTGTCGCGGTAATTCAGCTGTATTGTGAGGGTTCTGTATGCAATTTATAATACGTTAAAGTTAAATGTTTTTTGTCGACACAGTATTTAACTTTAAGTAGGTAGGTACTTATTTGCTTATATTTTTATTATAGTTCTAGTATCTACTACTGTATGTTATATTCATTTTTATTAGGCATTATTGATTGAATGGCTAATTAGTTTGAAATTACACATACATACCTTTCTTACTGCACTGCTCGGGTTTAACAGCTAGTCTTTTGAAGAAACAAATTTTGCTAAATTGACGTGTAGTCTAGGTGTCAGTGGATATTCTCTCATTTCATTGTGTAATCTCCATAATACAAACTTAAAAGAAACTTAGTTTGAGGCTGTGTATTTAGAAATTATTATTATATTACGTATTATAACGCTCTGCCTGATGATTTATAAATGTTTTTGTTCATTGTTACAATTCAATAGATAAAATAGAAACTATACCTATATGTGTTATATTGACAACAATCTTTTCTTTGGTTTTATTACTGCGGATCTCTAAGCTCGCTTACAAAACCGCGCCATTTGACGCGACGCATTATTATGTATTTTGGAAAAATCCATTGTTTCGTAATCTCCCCAGAGGTCCTCGACTAGAGTGCTGCCCATTGAACGCTCTGAAATTTTACTATACATGAGGCCATTGTGAACTGCTATTATTTAGCCACCCTGTAGCTGCATGCGTCGGTTATAAAAGGTGCCAACGCCATATATTTATGTAATGAGTTTGAATGAGCTCCCTTACTATGTTAATTTTTTTAGCTGTTATTGGAAAAAATTGATAGTTTATTTAGTGCAAAATTATTTGTTAAATAAAAATGTTACTAAAATAACAACATTTATTACTGTAATTGTATTATCACCGCAATACCTATACTATGTAGTAATATAGATATAATTTATTTGTTAGTGGATATAACGATATGTACCAATTAAATTAATTTTAATATAAATCTTAATCTCAAATTGCGACTGGCACATTGGCTAGGCGGTTGACGCCTTCAAGCTATGGATTCCAGGCTCCATTCCTCGCAAAGTCATTCCGGGAGAATGAACTTTTCCATCCTGGAGTCTGAGTATTACTGAGCACTTCTTGAGTTATCGTTGTGTGACATAAATCCATAACACTAGTGCTTAATTTTGGATAGTGTAATGAAAATAAAAAAACACAAAATTTATAATTCGAGAATATGAAATATAAATTTTGTTTCGAACGATTGAAAAGAATCAAGAAATAGAATACGTAATAGTTTGCAGATCAAACTTAAGTAAAATTGATAAAAAAACAAAAACTACATATGTGACGCGTCACTTTTTCCGGTTAAACCTGTTATTACAATCTTGATACGATCTTTTAGCATCAGTATCAAAACAAAACAAAATCACTAAAGTTTTCTGCTCAAAACTCAAGTCCCGGAATTGATGCTTCGAATTCAATTTATAAAGAAATAATTTAACCGTTATACCTAATGTCTCAAGAATGTTTTGTGGAGTTTTTGCCTCCATGAATATACTGTATTTAGTTAAATGTATAACACATATATATAAAACATCTAGTATGGAAAAGAAAAAAAAATCGAGAGACAGTCATAAAATTAAGAAAAAAAAATGACGCGTTAACATACATTAAAATCGGGAAGAAACATGGCATTATGCAGCTAAGATTTATTTTTAAATGTTACTGAAAACTGAAAATGTTGCATAGTAAATCACAGCAGCAATCTACATCAAACGGAAATCGCCTTTGTGACAAAGACCGCGTATTTTCCCATTGTTTCAAAATGCACCATTAGTGGGCAACAATAAACGTTGCAAAGCGCGCCAAACAGTGACAGATCGCGCGCCATTTTTAGTCGAGAGCATGAAAAGAAGGCAGATTTTTAAGAGGTCTTTTTATGTAATTTTTTTCAACTAAAATGATGTGTAAATGTAAATACTGCAAGGTTAAGTAATAATTATTATTCGGAATACGTACCTAATTAATTTTTTCTTAAGGATTAAATATTCTTTTGTATTACCTAGGTACCTACAGGTAAAAGAGAAAACGACAACGTAGCCCAAACCGCTGAGTGTAAAAACATGGAATTTTATGAGAGGTTCCTCATAATATAATGTACACATTTAGCTATCTTTATAATTTTATAAATGATTAGATAAGAGCAAAATGAGTCTATTTTGAGCATTTAAAATATTTTGTAGGCATAGATATCTACTTATGTGTCTATGTACTTAAGCTAGCTTTTTTAAATTAATTTGGATTTCTATTATCAATTTTTTGTTATCACGGGTGAAATTTTCAAAAGTGCCTTACTATCCGGGCAGAGATACGATTAGATTTTTACCGTGTAAAAATCCCGGAGGCCAACTTTGGCGCAATTGGAAATATTTTGGAGTCCCCTCGTATAGTGCTACGGCAGCACGGACTTCATGCGAGCGTTGTCCTCTTCCTCAGGGTTGTCTAAAATGAATAACCGAAGGCCCCGCTCCGATCGGCCACTACTTTCACAGCCCATTTTAGCCCCTTTCAATGATAGATGAGGAATATCGTGGACCTATTATTCGATTCACGAATTACAGGGATTCTATGACTCGCGTCATTTCTTTTTACACCACGAAAGTCGCAATCGTAGCCTATGCACTCGTGCAACACCGGTGGTGTCACTTGCGCATTGCCATCTCAGTAACAACCCCTTCACACCCTTTTTGATGAACTCCATGCTGTAACTCATTTGAGAAAATGTAGACAGAGCTAATTCCACAACTCGATGGTTCGAGGGAGCAAATTCTTTTGGAAACGCAGTGTGTGACGATTTAGATTAAAAGTGTGAGGATGAGCTCCCTGCCGATGGCGAGCGGTGCAATTGTAGAAGATAGCTGTAGGCATCATGTCAAACACAACTCGGAACACAATCCATTGTGCATTGGTATTAATACGTATGGAGGCAAAATCTCTCCTAGGACTTAAAGGTTCAAATCCACTTATAAGTTTGGGATCGTTAACTATTTCACAGCTCGTCTTCATACCGAATCAAAAGGCCAAAGCCGATATCCGGCCGTTCCAAGCCCATATGTGACAGATGTGCTTCATATGATGTCGGACTTGTTATTTACTTAATATCGAATAATATATAAGCAGCCTACGCTAGGTTATAAACGTAAAGAACTGTAGACAGCGATAGCTGCGCCACAGTCTCGCGACGGTTATCTCAAATTGGCATCGCTATCACTTAACTGCGCGATTATGGTGTCATGCGGTTAAATTACTTTTTGTAGCATAATTAAAGTTGCTAGCTAGCAATAGTATCGCTTACTGGCTGCAGTTACGTAATAAGGTATAGCCGAGACGAAACACTTATATTTCACCCTGTTGAGCATTTCGAACTTTTTGGACGCAAGCCTAACCCTGTATTCCAAGTGTATGCGAAAGTGAACGCTGGAGATGTCGACACCAAGCATCTCGATGTTTGAGAGTTGGTAAGGGATGTTTGAGAGTTTTGTTTTATATTTTTATATAGAGGGGGTAAATGAGCAAGCGCGTCACTTGATGGAAAGTGACCAGCACCGCCCATGGACACCCGCAACGTCCGTAGACTCATGGGTTGTCGGCGTTGTCGGCTTTGAGGGAAATAGGGAAAGGAGGGAAAGGAGGGGGAGGGTGTGATGGGCCACCGGCACTCTCACTCACCAAACGAAACACAACAGCAATAGATGCTGTTATTTCACGCCGATAATCTGTGAGAGGGCGGTATTTCATTTCACCGGGCGAGCGGCCCAATTCCTGTTGTAATGTAGCATGTCTCTACCGCTCTAAATATATCTAGATGTATCTTGGAATCGCAGACATACTTATACAGCGTTTTTAGGGTAAATGCGCAAACTTATGTCTTATGTTGTGTCATGTTGACTATGTCTTCCATTGTGTATGGCATAGCGCTAGGTAACGTAATATGTTAGGTAACGAGGCCATGTGACATAAAATTTAAGTATTATTTATTAAGTATTATTTTTTTATTGTCAATGCAGACTACCGTATGCACATAATTTCAAAAACTTGCGCTATTGTAATTATTCGCAATTGTTATCTTCTTATAAATAAACACGTCTTTAATCTTAAATTAGACCCATTAAACTCAACAATAGTTTAACGAGAGTCGTTAAAATCATTCATAAATAACGAACAAAAAAAAATCTTGACACGGATAACAACGCCACCTGTCAGCGCCTCGCGGAACTATCAAAATAATAGCACTGTGTTAGAATGGATTAAAATAAAAGGCATTTTATTGAAGAGCTGTGATTTGTTGAGTCATCTTTGTGGCAGTTGACTTAGGGTTTCATGTAAAAATATGTAAACCCTCAACAAGTCGGCTCACAAATGAAGTTGAAAAAATGATACCTAACTGAGTTTCTTGTCGGTTCTTCTCAGTGTCTAGGTTTTCTATTTGAACCGAACTAAAGTAGATTTGACGTTCAAAAATACCTTGTAGTTGGGTTTTGACTTTGACTTTGACACATATTCCACGACAGAAAAGTATTTGCCCTTAACAAGTATCAGGTATGTAGGTAAGTTGCGTAAGTAGTAAAGTAAGTTGTTACGTAAGTCGTTTACGTTAATATTTAAATTTTAAAACTATAAATTGTAATTTGCAAAGTTATCACGATCCCGAAATTGTAGGTAGCGATTTGCTAAATCATGCTATTTTTGTAGTGATACAATTATCACAGAGAAACCATTTTATTTACTACAACAATGACGTCACAAATACCTGTCGATCTGTGTTTTTTTGCTAATTCAAATAATCAGAAATGTTTGTATCGAAAAGACTATTTTATTATATTATTATTTGCAAAGAAATATACTTTGAATTATACGTACTTATGTATGAATATTATCTATACTAATATTAAAAATTGGTTAAACTTTGTATGTAATGGATAAACTCAAGCACTACTCAACCGATTTCAAAAATTATGTCACCTATAGAAAGCTTCATTATCAGCGAGTAACATGGGCTGTATTTTATTTCCAAAAAATAAAATACAGCCGTGTAAACCCTTGTGAAGCCGGGGCGGGTCGCTAGTTATATAGTACAATTGTTATAGTCAAACCTATAAACTGTCCTTATAATAGTACATATAAAGATTATAAGTGTAACCTTCATGATTGTTACAATTTATGTCACTAATAGTGGTCGATCTGTGCAATTTAAGTATAATTTTTTTCTTACGGCAATGTAAGATCCAAAAGTATCATTGCGATAGCATAAGCCATAAGCTATTGTAATGATACCTTAAATGACATAGGTATCATTTTTTTTTTTTGCTTTCCTTCACGTATGACTAGTCTGCTTCTTAAAACAAATGTGTTTTTTTATTCTTTTCAATTCAATACAGTAGTGGTTTACAACCTTGTAATGTACAAAATCAATCGAATTGAATCAAATATTCTTATATTTATGTTACGTATAGTAAATGCCTTCTACGTTCCTGTCACCATTAGAATACTATGATTAGTTCAGTTGGTGTTTGTTCATAGAATAAAAGAATTTATCTTAAAAATTGTACGGAATCCTCAGATCTATATCGGGAATCCGGCGGTGGTCGCGCCTAAGATTTGCTGTCTGCTTGGTGTCTGACACACAAGTCCCAGTGTTAATGAGGTGCTGCACGTACAACTGACAGGTCGACTCAACGCGAACGCCGCCACCGTGACTTGCGCATCGGAAAATATTTAAAATATTCCTTAACGGCTCTACATTATGTCCGAGCAAAATATCTTATATACATACATACATATTCTCACGTCGTATCCTAACGGGGTAGTCAGAGAGGACGGAGCGCCAAGTATCGCGGTCCTTACATACTTCTTTCGCCTCCTCAATCCTCATCATTCTTCGCCTAACCCACAGACTTCCTATAAAAAGTCTGTGGTCTAACCACATTTTCGCCCTATATCTTATAGTTAAAAGAAATTTTACGAAAGGAGGCTGTGGACAATATTATGCATGATATTATAAAAATTAAAGGGAAAGCGGCGAGCGATAGTAACTGGAATACCTAGTTCTCTAATAAATTCATTACAACGCACGCCCGTGCTTTATCGATTGTGGCCTCTTTGCTCGAACGTGCCAGAGACAATCGACACGATGGCGCTTCTCTACGCAGTCGTATCTAAATACGAAACGTTCTATAGTTCAGTAAACGCACGACAAAAGCTGCCCTATTCTCAAGTCGTAAAGGTTTTGTTTCATTTACCGTAATAAATTCCATAGGATTTACCAATTTGAGGTTTTCAAAAAATAAATGTTTCCAGCCAGTATATGTAATAAAAACAAATTGTACTTTACCTCGTATTTCATAGAACTCAAAATTGTAAAGTGATTTCGCTGTAGCATAAAACTTTTTGGTGAAAACTTGGCGCTCTTTGTCTCTGACTCACTGTCAAGCATACTTGTGTTTTCCCGCGTTTTTTGTTCTAATTAGTCGGCCCCTCTACGAGACCTTGTGCAGGGTTAGTCACCCCTATAGCTTCATATAGTTCTTCCAACCAAACCTATAATTTGTCTCTCCTAGTCTCCATAATCTAGCAAGTGAGGTATATTAGCGAGGTTTAAATAATGCGATTTGTTAAAAAATGCGATGCATGTTGGATCACATGAACCTTGTGCGAAGTCTGCCCGTATCACTATCATTACTCGTTAATTCTGCCTCTAAACAGTGCAGTGCTTGCATTACTGTGCTCCTGTAAGACAACCGGTGAAATTTGTGTGATTTTAGTCTTCAGGATTTCCAACGCATTTGCGATCTAAAATGCTTTCTTAGCCTCGATATAGTAATCATAAAAGTCCGTGACCTCAGTCTACACTTCGTCAAACTGACTGTGGGCTTGCGTATCTTCCCCATGGTATTAAATATACATAGATTGTTTTCATTTTCCATTCAGAGTGGGCAGAACCTCAAACACCAACAAAATGACTTGCCTTTATGGCGATATCTGGACTTACAAATCTATCTACACAAACTCATAAAAGTCCAAATTCTTGCATGATCAACTTCACGATCTGCGCGGCGAGACAAGCAATCGGCACGTTATACTTGTCTTTTTTCCTCCCCTGCACCTACATGGAAGATTTGATAATATTTTTACGGTTTTATACTCGGACTGAAAATCATATGGACGGAGCCATACTGAGTTGACGCTCTTATCACCGTGTGTCAAACGTATTTTAGTGTCTCTCTATTTCGTAGCGTAACCACGAGTAAAACAATCAGCTATAGTAAGTTTTTAAATTTCACATCGTTGGTGTAATTTGTGTCAGCTCATGGCCGGCCCCACGGCAAAAAAATTGCAGTACAGATATAATTATTCTCAAAATATTCGTATATCTTAAGTATTTTGACTACTAGTATTCACAAAAATAAAAATAAGTCATCTTCACCTGCGTACTGTTGCACTGTGACCCTTCCCTATATAGTCCCGCACATTAGTACAAGTCTAGAACATCGTAACAACCAAAAACGTACATGCTCTTAAAGCAAAAACTCCGTTTCTAATAATTCTTGGTCCCAGGTTTTGTACCTAAAAGCAGATCTTATAATATCACTGATGCATCGCGTCCGTCCATTAGTTATAGTCGATATTCTCAGAAACTACACACTACTTTTTTCAGAAAACACGTATAGTGTCCTCACATATTTTACCCAGTTAAGGCCCTGCAATCCCTTCATGAACAGCAACTGACGAGAAATGCGGGACTGGACTCACATATTACAACACTTGTACGCGAAAAAAGAGAAAGCTTAGAAGATGCGCGTTAAGCAACGTAAGCACCTAATAACAAAACGCTAGAAAATAAAAACGAATGAACGTTATTATATTTTGTTCCAGCAGGTTATTCTAATAATAATAATAATCACCAGACGATATACACACTAATCAACTGATCTCAAACTAGGGTATTCCCTGTGCTATGAGAACCAGACGACGACTACTGGGGTCGTCTCCCAGTACACCCAGACCCGAGACAATCTAGAAAAATTCGTTTCCTAAATTAATCCGACCGGAAATCGAACCCGGAGCCTTCCGAGCTTGGGTGCAACATCTAAACCACTGCGCCATCGAGGTCGTCATGTTCGTAATGTTTTAATAAACAAAAAAATTATACATAAAACTTTATACTTATTTCGAGATACTGAACGAAAGTTTGTATTTTGTAAAAACAGTTTACTTTGGTAAGAAATTCAATCAAGATTCAAACAAGATTTAATCTACTTGTGATTTCTTTTTAACAGAATGTACTATGATCATTTATAATAAAAAAAAAAATTCTACCTTAATAACTACGATTGTCATACGACGAATGATTAGACCTCGCTTTTTTACTGTTGTAGCCCTTTAAAATTTAAAATTACTCCGATAAGTTAAGAGACAAATTGAATACTTGATCTCAACTTGGCCGTATCCGCCTTATCTCTGAATATATTTGAATTAGAATTTAAAAATATCAGAGAATGTAAAACTTTACTTAGTCTAAGAAAAATAGTTATTACGTAAGATTCCCAAAAATAAGTTCAGTTTAACCATTTCATAATAGTTATTTATGAAACTAGGCGATAAGTTGGTTTTACAAACGAGTAAACCAGCCATTCCCAAAGTGGGCGATAACGCCCCCTTGTGGGCGCTGCAGGTCTAAAGGGGGGCGGTAAGAGACCCAGAAAAAAAATGGGGGCGTTGTGTAGAGGCCTGGGGGGTGATTTGTAATTTCATTTAGCTAGGAGGCATCTTAGACAACGACTGCATGGGCTCTCGACTCAGTAGACAAAATAAGTTTGGGAACCAGTGGAGTAAACGAATGTAAGCCCGAGAAGAAGTTGAAGCCGAAGTCGAATTTTTCACTTTACAGGCTTATTAAATGCATTTTTGGAGCAAATGTGTTGAAAAAATATTTTACGGAAGTACTTTCTGTGCGAGCATGCAGTTGAATTTTGAATTTGACTAGTAAGGACACAAGGCAATTGATGTATGTCACGTGTCACGGCTAGACCCTTCTTATTTTTATATTACAAAAAAGAGCAATATACTTTGCCATATATACAGCATGAATGCATGGGAGTCGCTCAAAGATCGTTAAAGACATTGATGTACTCACCTAGCCGTCCTTATACATTGAGTATACTTCATACAAAGAAAAATATAGATCTGTTAAAAAAGAAAGGCGAGTATAATAAGTTTATTCGAAATTTAAATCACATATGTCAAATGGTTTATTTTTTGTAACTGCATTTGTTTTTATAATAAGATACCTCAGGAAGTTACCCAACTAACGAAAAATAGATTTAAATTAGTATTAAAATGTATATTGTTTGGAAAATCATAATAAAACATACATACAGATTAACATAGAACCTCTTCCTTTTTTTGAAGTCAGCTAAAAATAGATTTCATCGAAGATAAAACAATAATAGTCTGGAAATAATCTCTCCACATGGTTTTACTGTCTTTCTGAATATTATGTTTTGAAAAATCTGTTCTGAAATAATCTTGAAAACATATTACCTGATTGAGTTTCTTATCAGTTTTTCCAGACATTCTTTCACAACAGAAGTTAGATTTGACGTTCAAAATTTGCCTTGTAACTGGGTTTACCTACTTCAACAAATTGAATCGACTTTGGCCATTTTTTTGATAATATTAAATTGAGATAGAAAAGGTAAAAAAGTTTCTCGAACTTACTCTATTAACATAACATTAAATAACTAACCTATAAACAAACATTCTGCAGAAACTTCGCCCTAAATAATCATCCCCCATAAGTTAAAAGCAAGTCGTATTTCTTGGCCTATGAATGAAAAATCTTGAGTTATACCCTAATGGTGTTTCACCCCTTCCAAGGGTTGCGTATTCATGATCCAACCCCCTCAAATACGAATAATATTCACAAATTTGTTTACAGATCGACTATGCAGTTTACGATTTTCAGAGGAAAATGGGGTCGTTTTCCTAAACTGTGAAGAGGAATGTTGTAACTTTGAGGCCGTTTACTATGCGTCAGTGTTGGGCAAAATGCAATTGTAAAAACATTTTGTTAGGCAAACAAATTGTAAAAACAATTACATATCTTAATTATTTTCACAATTATATGTACCTACATTATGCCCAACACTGCTGTGGTCTGTGTATTTGTATGTATCATCGTAACGCTGGATTAATTCGTTTGCATGCGGTTTTATTAGGATTTATTATCAAAACGATAAAAAGTAACTCTTATGGTTCGACTTCTTCCGTCTGTTTATTTATTTATTCAGACACACCAACGAATGATTCACAATATATAGTATCAGTTTTCGATTTATGGGGTTAACAGGCTCGTGAACCTATCAATTACAATTACAGGTGGGTACAACACTCATTATAATTTATTATACATAGCCAACTTATTTGTTTGACACAAACACTAGGAATCCAGATACAACAAATGGGTATATAAACATATGTATGTCTATCATAGCTGCTTATTTCAGCAACTACAAATGCAATCGACTTTAAAAATTAAAACGATCTCTAACTAGCACGGTTTTTTTGGAAATCGACAAAAATCCAAATATATATATAGAAATATATCCTCACTCTGTATTCCTAAGGGGATAGTCAGACATAGGGTTTCTGGTCGAGACTTCTCAAAGCGATAATTCTCGGGAAATCTGACTCTACTCAAGACGAGAAAAATGTGTAGAGAAATCGAGAAATCGCGTCTTGATTTCTTGATTATGTTTGCATCTCTGCTCTCTTCTCCCGCGCGGTTTTTTTTATTGAATTAAACGAATGTGATTAATCACATTAGATTAATAATTAATAATTAGAGCTCTTAAGAGCTCTAATTATTTATGGGAAAAAAGATACTGTAAGTGTGTTCAACTTTAATTTAAAAATGGTTTGTATGAACATACTCGTTATTTTAATTGGGGCTATTGCAACTGCCGGGCAATTGCGCCGTTTAGCTATAACTTTCGTTCTATAAGGTCTCAGTAGAGGAAAGACTCATTATTTCGTTAAATAAATGTCGTTATTAATAAACCCTATAGAACGAAAGTTATAGCTAAATGGCGCAATTGCCCCGCAGTTTCAATAGCCCCGACCGATTATTTACTATTTGTTTAATGAAAAATATACTCAAATTTAGTTATTTTGCCTAAAAAAAATTAAACCGACTTCAAAAAATACTAATAAAGTAAATAAATAACTTAATAATAAAAGTAAATAACTATCCTTTACTAATCAAAACTTAAGTACAAAAATAACTTTATAAATACGATACGAATACCCATATAATTAAATTTGACAGTTACTGAAGTCGGTGCCAAGCCTACTAAACTAATATACTTTCTGTTGTCGAACATTGATTTGGCACCGACTTCAATAACTGTCAAATTTAATTATATGGGTATTTGTATCGTATTTATAAAGTTATTTATGTAATTAAGTTTTGATTAGTTATTTCATACTTTTCAGTGTTATTTTTTGAAGTCGGTTTAATTTTTTATAATTTTTTTTAATTTCTTTTTTGAGTGATCTTGGCCTAAATAAATATCTAGGGTAGGTCTACAATTAGTTTATTATCTAATACTGGAGCGCAATGTGTTAACTTCCATTCTATTGAAGATCAAAAACCGTGGGCTTTCACAATAAAAGATGCGAACAGATCGAACATAGGATATTATGGCCCATTATGGCCATTATCAATATCATCGATATCATATCATGTCAATATCAATCAGTGATAAAAGAACAGTGTAAACGTTGCATCATAATTACACCCTAGCAGTATTCTTACTATCCGAAGACGACAGCCACCAGCCGTATTCTCTGTCCGCCACAAGATTGACTCTACTGACTGAATTTATTATATCACAGGCATTTTATATTTTCTCCCTACTACCATTATATCATGTGGGGACAACCATAGTTAACAAATGACATACAAGAGAATTATCAATATAAATGAATAAAGGTCGTGTTATTTGGTGTATCTTCGAAACCAAAGCTTCAATATCAGTGAAATTTCAATGGGACCAATCTGGAAATATATCATTTCAAACAAAAAAAGAATTTTCCAAATCGGTTCATAAATGAGGGAGTTATGATATGAGGTAACAAACATAAAAAAAACATGCAACCGAATTGAGAACCTCCTCCTTTTTTGGAAGTCGGTTGAAAATATGTTATTACTCACAAGACTGAAGAAGTAATAAATGTCGATGATTATTGCATAATAAGTGTTCGCGCCAGTTGCTCTATAGAATATAATATTGTATAATAAATGCATATCTTCACGCGATGTCCGCAACGGGGGACGGTGAGTGTAGGTTTTATGAACGCTACTTGCAAACGTCTCAATTGCGTGGTTATCCATGCATTCTACACCCATCCTTGTTCCGCATGCGCACATCACATCGCAGTGTCTCACTCGTTTATGTCGTGACTGATGAGTGACATTTTATTACAAATTACCCGAAACATGATAAAAAACTTCTTAACGTGTGATCATGGACGCTGGTGCATCTTACGCACATCGCTAAGGAATAAATAATTATAGTGCGTTCTAACAGCCCTTTGAACTGTCTATTGCGACATGAATTATTGTGAATGTAGTGTTGTGTGTCGGAATTTGTTGACTGGTTTATACGTGCATAACTGTACTGAAGGGTTACGGATCCCGTGCGCACGGGCAGAAGATCAGCTAAAACAAGGACAACCATCCATGGTGATCGGTAAGTGCGCATGATTCCTATTTTTCCTAACCTGTGAGCTGTGCAGTTGAGCGTTTGCAAGTAGTACATATTTTCTTCAAAAAAGGTTACAGTCCACTTTACATAGAAGTTTCTCATAACTATCTATACCAGCGCACCTACATAAAAAATTACACCTACCATACATAAGGGTTGCTTGGCTGTCCCTTCCCGTAAAACAGAGGTATACCATCGCAACAGTCGTATACCGTCCAAGATATGGCCCATCTTCGCCGGATATGTACATAATCAAGATATAGCATTTTGAACCAGAATACGTTCCATATACTCCTGATACATACCTACGTACACAATATTTGTTCTATCTTCACCAAAACGCACATACTTATAGGCATATTTTACAATTCCAGTAAACGTAACTACGCCGCCATAACTTGCCGTTTAACTTTTCTACGCACTTACAATTTACTACATACCTACACACATTACATTAACTTTCTTATAATTTGTATAATACGCACGCGCAATATATTTGGTTAATATATTTAGTTGTGTAGTCGACCTAAATATATTGAGTAACTAATAACAGAATGATAAATAAATGAATGATATAGTGAATAGCATTTTTCATCTGCATTCTATTGTGTTGGGCTCTGTAGAATAGTAACCGTGAACCTACCCGCTCATTTAATAATATCGCTCTCAATTCGCAGTATTTATTAATCCCGATATTGTCTAGTAATTTCTACCGTGATCACATATTTCGCACATAATACATATACCATACGTATAAGATACTTACGTCCGTATATATGTATCGCATTTTATAAAGGTTTCTCATTTTTGTACCGCATATAAATACTATATTTTTCGCACATAATATAATATACCATAATACGTATAAGATACCTACGTCTGTATATATTTATGTACCGCATTATAGAGATCTTGCGTTTATATACCGCATATTAATACTTATTTTTTCGCACATAGTTATATACTATATGTATAACATACTTACGTCCGTATATATTTATGTACCGCATTTATAAAGGTCTCTCATAAATATACCGCATATAAATACTAATTTTTTCGCACATAATATAATATACCATACGTATAAGATACTTACGTCTGTATATATTTATATACCACCCGCATTTTATAAGGATCTCTCATTTATATACCACATATTAATATACTTATTTTTTCGTTCTACTCAACGCCTTTATAATTTTACACTCTGAGTATACTCCGCCTATTTTGTTTATTAATTATTTAATTTGTTTACTTCATTATGAAGCCTTCGAAGGCTAGTGATGAGAAGGCAACTGAAGGTCATATTCAGTTGCAGATATTGACCGCTAAACGCGATTCAATATACGCTCGCTTGCAAACCATATTTGAATATTCAAAAAATGCACAAAAGGCTTTAGATGACAGGAAGTTATTTATTAGCGCTGCCTCTAATATTGATAACATTCGCAGTGAATTCGAGAAAACACTAGACTTGTATAATACTCTTCTATTACAATTAAATCCCGACTCGCAAATTAATTACCAGTCGTGGGAGTCATTTGAAAAATTGTATTGTCGCATCAAACATGTATTGTAGTGTCACTTCCCGAAACTTCCACGAATAAAGAGTGTTCTAAATTAAAACCGCCTCTTCCACCAATAGATATAATTTCTTTCGATGGTGACATACAACGTTGGCCGTTATTTTACCAACATTTTAAAGCGCTAATTCATGACAATTCCACGTTAACGGACGCTGAGCGTGTTTATTATTTGATCGGAAAGTTAACCGATAAAGCGCAGTCTGTATGCGCCGGCCTAGCACCCACGATTGAAAATTACTCAGTAATATGGGATGCACTGAAATAAAGATACGACGACAGACGCGCGCTAGCTTCGTCTTATATCGATCAAATATTAGATTCAAGACAAAGCAATCTCAGCGCACCTAACGGTTATCATACTTTTATTGACAGATTTGACGCATCTGTCAATGCGCTTAAAAAATTAAATATCGAGGACTTAACCGATTTTATGTTTTTAAATATCGCACTCAGAAAATTAGATTCTGAGACAGTTAAGTCGTACGAAATGTTATGTCGTAAGGAAAAAATTCCAAAATACGCTTCGCTTATACAATTTTTACATGAGCAGAATAGGGCTTTTTGTCGCACAAATTTACTTAATAGTACTCGCAACAAATACGTTTCATCGCCTACAAGTCACCGCCCCACTAAATCCTTTGTTAATACGGATACTTTAAACCAATGCGTTATATGCAATATTTCTAAACATGAACAGTTATATAATTGTCCGCAATTTCTTAAGTTATCTCCGCACGATAGATATAGTATGTTCATATTGTTCACAGCGTCACCATTCGTTACTTCATTTTAATACAAAATCTGTAGTTGAAATTAAGAAAAAAATTCCGTCCGCATCTTCGCTTCCGCAACAGGTAAACAATAATGACTCATCGACTTCTAGCAATAGTAACTTGGTTCAACCGCAGGGTAGTGTTGCTTCGGTTTCCACGTGCAATGTTTCGCGTGAATCTGATAATCGGTCAAGGTATACTACATTATTAGGTACCGCTAAAATTAAAATAAAAAATAAATTTGGTTAAGAATATTTGGCTAGATGTCTAATAGATCCTGGCTCACAAAGCGACTACATTTCTTTACAATGTTGTAAGCATCTTTCATTACCTATTGTTACAAAACGCCGCTTTTCTGAGGTTTATGGAATCGGAGGTACCTCTCAGAAGGTTTTAGGTTCAAATTCTTTCGAGTTCACCTCTCGATTCGGAGATAATCGCGTATATCACATCCAACCTTTAATAGTTTCGAATATTACAGGAGCTTTACCGGATGCTTATGTTAATATCGATAAAGTGCCTCATTTGTCGAATTTGTTATTGGCCGATGATCAGTTTCACGAACCTGGCAACATTGATATTTTGCTGGGTGTTAATATATATTGTCAAATATTGCTCAACGAAAAAATCATTGGTGATAATTTACCTATGGCTTTAGAGACGACCTTGGGTTTTATCATCATGGGCGATGCAGAGGTCGTATCCGCGCCGTCACGTGTTCCATTTAATTCGTTTTGTACACTTAATCACAAACCACTAAACGAGATTTTAGAAAAATTTTGGAAACTAGAAGAATTGCCAACCGAAACCTTTTTAAGCGCTGATGACCAATTATGTGAGGATTATTATAAATCTACTACTACCCGCAATTCCGAAGGTCGGTATATTGTTGCCTTACCTTTTAACGATAACCCCGATAAGTTAGGGGACTCGCTTATAAACGCAAAAAAACGCTTCCATCTTCTTGAAAGGAGATTGGCTAAATCGCCTGATATGCGTAAGCGCTATAATAATGTTATACAGGAATATATAGATAGAGGATTTTTATCACTTGTTACGCCTGATGACATTTCTACCTCTTGTTACTACCTTCCTCATCACCCTGTTATTCGTGAGGACAAGAGTACTACCAAATTACGCGTAGTTCTTGACGCCAGTGCCAAAACGGATAATAATATATCAATGAATGATATTTTGCATACGGGTCAAAATTTACAAACAGACATTTTTCATATTTTATTGAACGTTCGTATATTTAAAATCGCTTTCTTTGCTGATATAAAGCAAATGTACTTATGTATTGAAGTTCAACCGCAACACCGCAAATTTCAACGAATTTTATATCGTTTCTCTCCCGATGATATTTTACAAACATACCAATTTAACTGCGTTACATTCGGCATGCGCTCTTCGCCATTTCTGGCTATACGCACTTTGCGGCAGCTCGCAAATGACGAACGAGAGAGCTTTCCTTTAGCAGCTCCAGTCGTTGAGCGTGATATATATGTCGACGATTTAGCTTCTTCGGCCTCCTCTGTGTGTGAAGCCGTTCAGATAGCTACGCAATTAATAGATATGTTCAAAAGGGGAGGTTTCGAACTGGTTAAATGGACTAGCAATTCAGTTGAATTATTAGAGCAAATACCCGCATCTCATAGGCAACAGGAAGTCGTATACTTTGATGATGGGGAGGTCTTCAAGGTTTTAGGCCTTCGATGGCATCCCATATCAGATGATTTCACATTCCAGGTTTCTCAACCACCGCAAATTTGTACAAAGCGTTCAATTTTATCTACAACCGCTCGACTATACGACGTTTTAGGCTTGGTAGGACCTGTCATAGTCTTTGCAAAATTATTAATTAAGGAATTATGGCTTTTACAAATTGATTGGATGATGTTCCCCCTTCTCGCATTGCTAATTTATGGCATCAGTATATTTCACATTTACCGCTCATATCGTATTTAAAATTCCTGCGTCATGTAGGAATACAAGACAATTCTCAAACTTATTTATTAGCATTTGCTGACGCAAGCGAACGAGTTTATGACTGTGTAATATATCTTCACGTTCGCAATCAAACCGCACCACCAAAGACGACACTATTATGTTCCAAGTCAAGAGTTGCGCCAGTCAAGACTATCACGTTAGCTCGCTTGGAGTTGTGTGCAATTGTATTACTCGCTAAGTTAGTGCGTAGGGTTTATATTAGCACAAAATTAAAATATCCTATTGATAATATATTAGCATTTTCAGATTCTGAAGTTGCATTGTGTTGGATTTCCTCTTCACCGCACAGGTTCAATACTTTTGTAGCAAATAGAATATCTCAGTGTCAATCTCTTTTATCCGCAGATAATTTTTATCACATTCCTGGATCTCAGAATCCTGCGGACTGTATTTCGCGAGGACTATTACCCTCTAAATTAATTACGCATAAGATTTGGTTTCAAGGACCTCCATGGACAGTTTTACCGTACCATGAATGGCCTATTCGCAAAGTATCGCATAATGGTACATCTTTGCCTAAGGAGAAAACAGTTTCTCATACTGTATGTGATCAACCTGATCACCCATTAGTGACCTTGAGTTTGCGATGTTCTTCATGGACCAAGCTTCTTAAAATCGTTGTTTATATTTTGAGATTTATCAAAAAATTACCACGTGGCCAGGTTATAACTGCCTCAGATTTATATACCGCTGAAACCACCGTTGTTCAGGTTGTACAGCAGACTTCTTTCGCTAGTGACATCAAAAATATACAAAAGGGCAACCGTTGTTCGTCTACATTAAGAAAATTATCACCATTTTTGTCAGACGGTCTACTTTTCGTTGGTGGTGGTTTACAAAATTCATCTTTAGCTACACATCATAAACATCCCTTATTGCTACCAAAAGGTGGTCATATTATTGAGCTATTAATTGATCATTATCATTTTAAAAATTTCCATGCCGGTCCGCAATTATTGCTGTCTGTATTAAGACAACGTTATTGGATTCTTTCGGCACGCAATAGTGTTCGTTTTCGAATTCATAAATGTAATATGTGCTTTAGATTGAATCCTAAACCTACATTCCCTATTATGTCCGCTTTGCCCGCTTGTCGTTTGGAACAATGTAAACCTTTTACACATACGGGAATTGACTATGCAGGACCGCTGCATGTAACTTTATCTCGTAGACGCGGTGTTCATACTCAGAAAGCTTACATATGTTTATTTATTTGTCTGGTGACTAAAGGAGTTCACCTCGAATTAGCCTCTAATTTGATTTCTGCTTCATTTTTGGATGCTTTCAAGAGATTCTTGTCGCGCAGAGGCCCTTGTCAATTTATTTACAGCGACAACGGTACAAATTTTATAGCATCTCGTTCTTATTTAAACGAGCTGCATGTTTCCTTGAAATCAGATGATTATTATAAAACTTTTGCTGACGAACTCGCTAATAACCGCATTGTATGGAAACTTAACCCTCCAAATGCTCCTCACTTTGGAGGCATTTGGGAATCAAATATAAAATCTGTTAAAAATCATTTGTTTCGCGTCATAGGCAAGCAAATTCTTACCCATGAGGAACTGCTTACGGTTTTGAATCAGATTGAAGCAGTTCTTAGTTCTCGCCCATTATATATGTTAAGTTCTGACCCTTCGGAACCCACCGCTCTCACACCCGCACACCTTCTTTCGTCCGCACCTCTTGGTTTCTTACCTGCCGCTGATCTCAGTAAGGAGCGACCAAATCTTTTAACGAGATTCTCTCTAATGGACTTTTTAGTTCAATCTTTTTGGAAGCGATTTAGGAGTGAGTATTTAGTGGAACTGCAAGCTAAGTCTAAGTGGAATACTTCCGCAAATTCAATTGCAATAGGTACGGTTGTGCTCATCAATATCGATAACGCACCGCCCCTACAATGGCCACTCGGTGTGGTCACCCGATTGTTCCCGGGTAACGATGGCGTAGTTCGGGTTGTTGAAGTGAAAACGAAAAATAGTTTACTTCAACGTCCCGTAGTCCGACTTTGTCCGCTACCTAACCAGTAGCAGCTACAAATCGCAATTTATTATTTATTATTTGCTTAATTGGTTTGGTTGACTGTGGCTTATTTTACGGTAAACCGCAGTTAAATTACTTAATTTAATTTATAAAATTATAAAACTAGTTTTTTGTTTGTTTGTTGCGCGCATGTGTGTATTGTATAATTTATAGCATAACACATTTAATATACTTATCGTATTATGTTTACTCTCATTCGCTCTTACACTCGCATACTTTTACATATTTCATAATACATAGGTACATAATGTTATGGACTTTCTTTTTTCTTGAGGATTCCTCAAGGCCGGGGGTGTTGTTCGCGCCAGTTGCTCTATAGAATATAATATTGTATAATAAATGCATATCTTCACGCGATGTCCGCAACGGGGTGGACGGTGAGTGTAGGTTTAATGAACGCTACTTGCAAACGTCTCAATTGCGTGGTTATCCATGCATCTTACGCACATCGCTAAGGAATAAATAATTATAGTGTGTTCTAACAGCCCTTTGAACTGTCTATTGCGACATTAATTATTGTGAATGTAGTGTTGTGAGTGTCGGAATTTGTTGACTGGTTTATACGTGCATAACTGTACTGAAGGGTTACGGACCCCGTGCGCACGGGCAGAAGATCAGCTAAAACAAGGACAACCATCCATGGTGATCGGTAAGTGCGCATGATTCCTATTTTTCCTAACCTGTGAGCTGTGCAGTTGAGCGTTTGCAAGTAGTACATATTTTCTTCAAAAAAGGTTACAGTCCACTTTACATAGAAGTTTCTCATAACTATCTATACCAGCGCACCTACATAAAAAATTACACCTACCATACATAAGGGTTGCTTGGCTGTCCCTTCCCGTAAAACAGAGGTATACCATCGCAACAGTCGTATACCGTCCAATAAGCGTAGTTTTATTTTGCATTTAATTAAAAATGTTCTATTTTTTTTTAATTTAAATATTTCTCGAATATTCGAGAATTTCCGGGAATTCTTAGTTGAGAATTGTCTAGCTCCGGGAAAAAAAATAAGTCGAGAAATCAGAAACCCTAGTCAGAGAGGGTGAAGCGCCGAGTATCGTCAAACCAATGTCCTTAATACAACTTTCGCCTGCGTGACATTTGTGCGTTTTGACTATTTGATCTTCATTTCGCTTTGTTAATTTTTTTGTCAATCTTTTTCTATGTGCGCAAACCATCTAAGCATTTCTTTCTCCGTTTTTACACTGTTGTCCAACCCTATCAGAGAAGGTGAACATTTCTAAGAGAAGAGAAAGAGAGCAAAAATCCTTTACGAACAAAATTAGTTATGCGGTCAAAATAAAGTTCTGCGTTCCCATTCTAACGGCGCTCAACGTTTTCTAGGTACATGCGCACTGACCTTATTGTTTATGAGGCGATCGATAAATTTAACTTAATTACTATTTATACCTTTCTTTCGAAGTCACGGAACACTCAGTGCGCGAGTCAGGCTGACATTAGGTCGTTTTTAAAAAGTTGTAATTTTTGAGAACATTTTTGGATATGTGTGGTAGAAATCAGTCCAGCCATTATCAATATCCTCAGCTAAAATGCTAATGGTGAACGTATCTAAGGACCCATTGCTGCTGAAAGCTTTTTTAAATTACCTGCTTGTTGTTTTATGTATTAGAGTTCTTTAAATTTCATTTTCAGTTACTATCTAACACTGCGTAAGGTACCTTATACAGAAGAGTTACTCTGTATTAATATATAAGTAATAAAGTATTATAACATAACTCTTTATTAATAGTATATTAATACAGAGTAATACTAATATTAAATCAATAAACATTCAACACCCGCCTTTCATATAGAAAGTACCTTGCAGTATCACGACTAATGAGTTAGAACTTCCGAGTTCTGGGAAAAAGTATTAATTGGCTATATTCAAATTAAATCGAGAAATCCTTAAACCCCGCGGTTGTGGTAGGCGGTACCTCTGAAGCATCAGGCAGTTTTCGAAGTCATAGGACTAGTCCTAGAAGTTACAATTTGAAAATTACTTTCTCGATGTCTCCAATACTAAATTACAATGAACAGACCTTTAAAATCCCGCAGTTTTGGTAGGCAGTACTTCTGAAATATCAGGCAGCCCTAGGAATAAACTTGAAAATTACTGGAAAAGTCTTTACTCGATATCTTCAATACTAAATGAAAATGCACAAACCGTTAAACCCTGCGGTGTAGGTAGGCAGTACTATTGCAGCATTTGCATTAAGGAATAGGAACATAATTGCATTGAGGGGTAGGAATTTGAAATGTAGTAGTTACTTGATATTTGAGTCATCAACGAATGTACTAATCGGTTACATTAGTAAAATATTTTTTAAATTTATTTATTGTATTAATAACTGAAAAGTATACATACATATCTTCACACCGTATGCCTAACGGGGTAGTCAGACAGGACGGAGCGCCAAGAGTCGCGGTCCTTACATACTTCTTTCGCTTCCTCAAATCTCATCATTCTCCTCACACTTTTCGCCTAGGTATGCGAGTGTTTTTGATATTTCGGTCGCCTATTACTCTGGCTATTTGATCTTCATAAGTCAACCTTGGTCTTGAAAAGTATAGCGGTGTAAAATGCAACTGTTTTACTTTATGTCCATTATCCATCATGATCATGATTATGACGAAGTCTTTAGTATATATCTGTTCGATTTGTCATTGTGCTCATCGTAGTGTGACCGCTAGACATAGATCATTTCACGAAACAGTGGCGTGCGGCGTTTCACGAAATGCGCATATCCAATAATACTATCATCTCTATATCATATAGTATAAGATATAGTATAGTACAAGTATAAGATTTAATAGATAGAATGCGGGTGCGGTCATCGCCCACTGCGACAGAACATTGGTAATTATTAATTTCGGTATTGAGCAACGTACCTATTTTTATGAAGAGGAATTACAAAATCGAAAAGAACTTCAAAGAATAGTAAAATTGTCCCTCGGACAATTGCAAGTGCTTCGTCTTGTGGACAATCGTTAAAGTAGAGACAAATCCGAAATACACATCCTGTTTGGGATAAATGTATGATAAATATAATATTTATGAATGTAACGAATACGTAACGATATGTCCGAGGTTATCATGGACAGCAGTGAGACAAAATGTAGTCGATCGACCCATTTTCAATTACAAATTAAGATAGATAAACCCATAAATCCCGCATTTTAGATATAAGTAGGTATTAGGATGCATCAGAATTTGAAAATCGAAGATTAAAATGTAGCCTATAACATTATTCGGATAAAGACCAATCCAACGATATGCCGTCTTCAAATTCTGTCAAGCCATTTAGCCTACAGGAAGTCCTAAAAACAGACATATAATATGGATGCATACGAACACCCAAAAAACATACCCTCCTTGAGCAATCGGGTATAAAGTAAAGATTTCTGACAAAAGCAAAAAAAATATTAATAGACATTACTTACAAGTCTATTATTATTAATCAAACAGATTATTGATAAAGCGTCTATTATAGCGCAGCGAGACCATCACACGTGCCCTATCTCGATCGATGAAGCTACGTGCTCCACAATGGCGGCACGACGCCATGTTGTCACGACACTTCCGGCTTTGTCTAATTACTGCTACCGACAATTAATCTAGTTTTAACGGCACTTCTTGAAGCATACCTCAGATTTTCATTTTTAAATTACTATAATGAACTGCTAAAGAAAAAACTGCTAACCAGTAAAAGATTTTACAATTAAATTGTTGAATTTCAGCTGAATCCACACTTCGAAATGTCTAGTTTTGAAATTGTTAATTGTTCGATTTACTTTCTAATCTTTTTAGTGCATAATGTGTCGAACAACAGCGCTCAATCAATTGAATGGTATTCGAGTCTATAAGAGATACATAGAGTCAGTTTTTATATGATTATATTTTATATATTATATAAATTATTCATAAATTAAAAAATTAATGAATAAAAATGAATACACGAAGTAAGTTTGATCGTCAAATTCACCATAACTGCGGAACAAACCTATATTAAATCTACAGTAAACCAATAAGAAGAAACCGACCAAGCGCGAGTAGGAGTCGCGTACCAAGGGTTCCGTACGACGGCATTGTATTGTTGGACAATATATGTAACCAAGAGTCGTCATTAAGAGACACTGGTGAAGACCAGTTCATCAGTTCACCACGTATATGATTATGAGCTTCTCCATCATTATTCGGATTGTGTTTTTTAAAATGAATAGGTGAATCAAGATTCAAAGAATCATTAAGACCAATCTGATTAGTACCAGATCGGGAATAGTATGTCTACCAAACCTGACAGCGACGACGGTACAACACGGAAATGTGATGTTCTGTTTTGGTTTATCGAAGTTAATTTTCATATACTTTCTATATTAAATTCACTGCTAGTACTAAATCATTAATTATCTATGAAAATCGTAATTTTTAAAGTATGCCGTACTTCTGTCTATCTTGTGTACCCTACAAACATTTCCTCAATAAATCAATTTACCTGACACAAATCCTCTGTAACACGAAACTGGTAACGATATATTTTATTGTGAAGAGGCCAATAGTTTTCAATTTCGCCCTCACCTGCCTGTGAGCTAATCCACCATTTTATTAGCGTGCCCTCCGTAATTCCGCGCACGTGCACTCTCCTCCGCCTTTGTTCTATCAAAATTACGTCATAATACAGAAAGGCTGTAACTAACTCCATTTGTACACAAAAATAGACATTAAGTCATCGGTTTAAGGCTGAAAATCGGGTTACAAATAATAAAGGTTGTGTTACTTCGACGTTAACGTCAGCCATGTTATTATTTCATTTTGGCGGGCCGTGACTGACATTCAACAAAGTCGATGTTGCCATGCGGAATAAACTGTTATACGCGTTATGAGAGATTACAGGGTAATCTGGGAATATTGAAGACAATAAAATGAGCTTACAAGGTTGAGAGCTCGAGGGGCTCAAAGGTAAATGTTTTGTAACGTTTTATCTGCTTTTGTTTAAGAAAGGCATTTTGCTGTTTGATGAATAAGCACTCTTAAGTCTTAACAAAGATGGCATTTATTTTTATAATCGCTATGATGCTGATTTGTGATGAAATATTTTTAGTGTTTTCTAACATTTGTATTGTTGCTACTACAAAAAAAAAAACAAAATTAAAACTCATTAATTTTTATTAATTTTATAAATTGAAATTCATTACACTTCATTTCTCATTATAATTACAAATTCCTTCTCGTTATTATGACTATTATTTATAATTATAATCGCAATAATTCCTCCTATATCTACGATCATTACATCGATCTAAATTCATAACATGTTTTAAATTAAGTTAGAAAACATTAATTACATTTTCATCAATTTGTTACAACTGAGGAATTAATCTAACGTTACAAATAAAACTTCTTATTGCTATTTTTCATTGTAGCCAAGACTGGAGAGACTCGCTCCAATTCTGTTGCAATGTTGCCCGTTACTTAATCAATTATATACCTAGCTCTTAAATTACTATGTACATTAAAATGACATTGGACAGTAAAGTACTTTGTAGAACGTGTAAAAAGTATAGATAATTAGAAATTAAGTACAACATTTCGCACCATTAGAACGAAATTGATATAATCCAAATGGGATTTTGAATTATGATAATGAATCCATCTAAAATAATAAATTAATTGGTCGTTTAAATGAGAGTCAAACCATGCGCAAAGGGTTCCGTACTATCATATATTTATCATAACATTTTCTAAGCTTATTTTCTGGAGATCTTTATGACTTAGGACTCTTCTTGATTTTCCCGTAAAGTAAGACTTTTCAGTCTCTGAATTTTTTAAATTCAATGCCCAGTACTCTCAGCGATAAAAGCGGGGAATTACAAAGTCGTTTGATCAATTGGCGTCTTTTTGAATTCTCTTAAGGATATTTTTAAAATGTTAAATAGTCTAATATATGGGTTAACACGATGTATCATTATACCAAATCTAAAGTTTATATGTTACACGATTTCTGGGAAACTCGACTACGACAGACAAACAGACGGGCGGATGAGCGGACACTTGAGTGATCTTGTAAGTTCCATTTTTTTTAAGAAATGGGACCCTAAAAATGAACTATTTGTATATTCACGCTATATCCCGACAAAGGTACTTTAAATATACTTATTCTTTAAACTAGTTTTTCAGGTAGTACCATATTTTTAGGTTCATTATTATAACTCAAAATTCTGAAATTTTAAATAAGGTTTCTTTACTTTGAGAATAATATAAATAGTCATAACATTAAAGGAATAATTATATGAGTTTTTGAAACTTATAAATATCCAAAATAGAAATGTATTGTCAATATTGTGCTATGTTTTAAAAATTGGGTATTGTAATAATAACTGCAATGTAAGGAAATTAGTATTAAAAACCTATTATGATAGAAATTGACTGAATTTTGTACAGTTTGATTACTATCGAAAAATGTTTTTTTCGAAATGCCTGATTTGGCACCCAACATGGGGCAAATATTCTTATTCTATTTCTGGTTACAAATGTCTGTGTTTTATTTCTGATCTTTATAAAATAAATTATAACAATAAAGACAGTTGCAAGATACTGCCAATAAAATGGTAGAGCAATATTATCTCTCAAATGAAATATGAATTTAAAATTTGCAATTACTTTTCAATGTTACCTAACACAACATACCTATATGTACATATAATTATCTACACACACAAACACCGATCTTTAAATGCTATTCACACAACAATGGACTACTATTATCAGTTATTTACAAGTGACAGTATTGTGAAATTGGTAGAATTATAACTTTTGTGTTGGCAATTTAAAAACATTAAGAAGAGAGACTCCGCATTGCGTAAACATAAATAAATCGGCCAACAGATAACTGAGCAATAATTTCAGTATTTGCTACGTTATTCTCTGACGAAATGGTGATGGGTTCGACTTATTAATGTAAATGTCTGCCGTATTTAACGTGACCGGCTTATTTTGTTCACTACATAGTTTTAAAGTACGCAACGCGCGGTCTATCTCATATTATGTCTACATAAAAAAAAAATACATAAACATTACATAAAAACAGTAGGGCAGGATTTCGTAATGGCTGTATTGTCGTTGTAAGGACAATGCTAAGAATCCTAATCAATAGCTGTTTAAAACGAGGGTCCTAAGATCTATTCCAAGTCAGGTCAGTTTTGAAAAGGATCTTTAAGCTATCTCGTAGTTTGGGACTTACTGAGTGGTCTTCCAATTGGTTGTGGCTTGTATTCTAGGCTTATACAATGGGTACTACTTCCATAATACGACCCCAGAATCTTCGAATAATAACGCTTAAAACATAGACTTTATAAATAACTACTGCCCGTGCAGCGGTGAGGTAATCAGATATGATTTACCTCACCGTCGCTGCACGGGCACTCACCTGCACATACGATTATACAGATAAGTTGATCGGCCGCCATTTTGCTAAAAAACACACCTACACATCTATATTTTATTTGATTTTATTTGCCCACTTCCGTAATACCGGAAAGTTACATATTATGGAGTTATAAAGTCTGTGGCTTAGAAGGAGTGTTTTCTAAGTAGCGATACCGAAAAAGTCATAACAAAAAATTACCTGTAATTGCATTGTACAGGTAACCTTTTTATATTTTTTTATGTGTAATGTCATCATTTCTCACCATCGTGAAATTTTTATCGACATCATTTTTTTTTTGTTTTATCTGAGGAACATGCTATCGACAAGTATTTGTCCGTCAAACGGAACTATTTTGGCTCCTAATAATTGGCTGAAGGCGACGCATTGAATAACAATAATTTAATCTAAAATAGACGTGTTCTATGCAAACGTGCGCGCACTAGCTTACGAAAAATACGAAAAAACAGTTTTTCGTTTGTTTTAAAGACTATAATTCATTTTAAAAAATGCAACTGGCATTTTGAAGAATATGTGTAGATTAAACTGCAGAAAATTTAGAAAAATAAATTGGTCTCGTCCTCTGAAAAATGTAAATCTCTATTTTAAAAGAGGTCTCTTTAATATATTTTTTTGTGTTACAAAAGTCAACGAATCCTATATCGCAACTGACAAAATAAAGTCAATGAAATGAAAAATCAGGTTACCAAATATTACTTCTATACGTTTTGTAGTCGCTTAGAAAAATTGATATACCTGCAGTGAAAATTTCCAATGCGCCGCCTTAATAGGTTTGTAAGCGCTATTATCCTAATTCAAGAGTTTGGAGTAACACAGTTGGCGTAATTATGTGAAGTATTTCTTTATTATGATTATTTCTTATCTATTATACTCAGGTTATAATGTTTCTTTCCCTTAATGGAATCATGGCGGGTTGATAGTGTAAACATACATTTTTAGGGGAGTCAATAAAATTTTTGTAAGTACATGGTGGTTGTTATAAATTTTACGGACATGATTTATCTAAACAGCGATTTTTCGAAAATAGAATTTATTTCAATATATCAATCAAAAGGACGGAAAATTGCAAACAAATTAACTTAGTTCCTTATACCAATTAAATATCGATATAAGTAATAAACTCACGGATATGAAATTCATTCCCATAAATTAAAAAACTGATATTAAATTAGGTCAAAATTTAAAAATACAATTGGACAAGTATAGCTCCAGGTTTGCATACGTTTCAAGTTTTAAGATACTGAAGTAAAACAATGAATTATGTGATAGATATTGTTGAATTGAATATATTGAATAAACCCTTTACATTGAAAACACAATTTAAATTGATGTCTAAAATAAATAGATAGAAGGGAATTTTGAAGAGTCGACAAAATTTTAAATTTAGAACGCAAGTTGACAACTACCCTATGTTGCTAAAAGAATACAGTATTTTTGAAGGGATTTTGTTTTTGGCACTAAGTAATTGTCATTTTGAGAAAATATTCAAAGGGAAATGTCAAATCCTGATTTGTGCTTATCTATATATTTATCTAAATATTTACAATTACCCTCCTCCCGTAAAACGAATGTTTCTGTTCATTTGTCATTTAAAACACTTTTAACTTCGTAACTTTTCACTATTTAAACACTGGAAGTCTGTCTGACGGCTGCGTTCAGCGTCGCTTCACCAGAGACAATGTTCTCGAAGGAGTTTCGTTTTTGGTACAAGTATACCAATTTTGATGTGTGGTTTGAATGTGCAAATTAAAAAGATTCTGGTAATTATCTACATCGTAAAATTGGTCAGTTTCTGCAGGAGCTGAGACGCACACAAAGCTACGCACTGCTGCGCTGTGCAGCGCATGATATGAACAGTACATGGAGCAATCAAACTATAGAATGGCAATGTCATTTATTTTGTATGCAAACAATTTACGTCTAAACACTGTTGCGGTTACGGCGTTCTGTTTTATGGTTTGATTTTTGCTGTTTTTCTTACACCACCGAATAGAACAACAAGCCATTACGTAAATATTTAAATATCTGTGGGAATATACAGAGGTATTGGTTATGTACTGCTTAATGCGAGCGAGAGTTGATATTTGTTAGTATAAATAAACTGAGCAGTGTTGAATAAGACGGTCCGATATTTCGTCTCTATAGGTTGAGTGCTCCATGAGACAGTAGGTACAGATTACTCGCGGCTTATACTTTACTCGTGTCTACACCGCACGTACGTGTTGCTATATTTAATAATGCATTTTGTATGCTGTAAAGCCCTGTGCTGTGCTGCACATCCCCTTCGTATACGCCTAGTCTTAGTTTCTAGCGACAAAAATTGACTATTTTGTCACACTAGCAACAGGACAACTTTGTGAGAGCTCGCGAATTTCATTTTTTAATTCGCTCTAATTAATAAAGTGTTAGGCATCGCTGTTTCGTATTTTTTTTTTAAATATTCATTTACATTTTACAAAAACATGAGTTTAAATTACTGTGTTAAGTTCCAAATCTAGAGATGTGATTGTTTTTCATAGAATGTATATGGTTTTTTGTTTTTCATAAAATGTTTTTCATAAATAATTTCCTAGGTCACAACCCGTACGTTGTGGTCTAGGAAAGTGCTCGCTTCGCTCGCTCAATAAGTAACTTACCGATATGGTAAATGATAAGGTAAGGAAGACATGTTTACCGCCTGTTTCGGGATCATTCGGGTATTTCTCGAAATATTTTACAATTACAAATAAATGAATATTAGCTAACAGAAGAAAAGGAATTGAAATACCTTCAAACCACGCGCCAAAACACCCTAATCGAAATACATCTCCTCTTTGAACATTGTCTCGTGGTAAAGCTGCGGGAACTTCTACCAGGCTCGGCCCTGCAGCGGCAGGTATCCGCTGCACTGTTGCTGATAGGCGGTCGGTTGCCGGTACGAGGACACTAGCGGGTTGCTGCAGGCGGCCTGCGCGGGCTGCGGCGCCGAGTAACCCGAAGTGGGCGTGGCGCAGCTGTGCGCGGGCGACGGCGCCTCACCCGACCCGCACGGCTTACCGTCCTTCACCAGCACGGGCACGGCCACCCGCCGGGGTGATGATGATGACTGTGGGAGAAACACTTGACTAAATCATTGAAGACGTGCCGTTGATGATGGAGAACTGAATTCAAATCTTATCACTCAAATGAAATACACTAAATACTCATTGCAGTGTTCAGTCATTGGACTTCCTTGAATTCATTCAAATATTCATTGGAGTATTAAGCCTCTGGACTGTCGTGAGTACCTCCAAATACTCATTAAAGTATTAAGTCACTGGACTGTCTTGAACTTCTCCAAATACTCATTAAAGCATTAAGCACTACACTCTCGAATTTTTCTGAATACTCCAATAAGTAGAGGTATTGCTTCAAATACTCCAGTGAACATTCAAATATTAATTGGGGTATTTGGAGGAATTTAAGAAACTCGAAAAACAAGATTTAAATTCGGATATCCTTTAATTAAATTGAAATAATTCTCCATTTATTTTTGTATATAATAAATATAATATACTCAGACATTTCACACAGCGCCATCTAGTCCCAAAGTAAGCTGCATAGCGCTTGTGTTATGGGTACTAGACAACTGATATACTACTTATATACTTTTCTTTTGTAAATATGTACAAATATATACATATTATACATAAACACCTATACTCGGGACGGGAATCGAATCTGCAACGCCCGTTTACTTTCCGACACACTAAGCCGTTGCACCACGGAGGTTGTCGTTTTGGTATTTGAAATTATAAATTGGTTTGAAACTTTTATCTCCATATCATAATGCTGTAGCTCTAACGGCGGACTCGGGTGATGAACTGATGAACTACCAATCATCGCAGATTTAACACGTTTTGTTGGTGTCTCAAACTTTAACTTTCGTCTTAGATAATTACACTAACATATGTGAATATTTTCGTCATTGCCGTCAGCTAACATTATACTTTTTTTTTCGATGGAGGAAAAACTTAAAAGAGATACTTAGCGGCATACCATTTTATTATAAGCGACTTTTAACCACTGGAGCTTCCTACACCATAGCCCTAGTTATTGACAATAATCAACAATGAGCAAATATTGTACTTGGGCTATATGATTTTCAAAACTTAGCTTGGCTCTTCCTCGGTTTCTATTACCACTCATTTTCGCTTTGTACATTTTCTCTTCATTCCACATGGCCCTCAATACTAATTCATGAAACTTAAAATTCTCCAAATAAAACATTCAAAACTTTATATAATTTCCATTTTATCACGTTATAAATATATTATGTATAGTTATTATTACAAATTCATCATTAGCGAATAAAAGGGAACATCATCACCCGCCAACGATAACAAGTCAAAAAGTTGTATTCCCGGTACGCCCCTACGCAACCTCGCATAAATTGAGGCAATTTACCGAGCGTGGCGACATTAGGGCTCGTCGGAGATGCACACTGAGGAAATTTTTGTTTGTCAAATTGTAATTAAAAATGCACCATATTTTTTTAATGCATCCTGACACAAAAGAAGTGCATTTATCAGTAAAAAAAAATAATTTAATATTACTTCTTAAATAAATATTTATGTTCATTTCAATATACAAACAATAAAAGAGTTTAAAGTACAAACGCAAAAAAATATTTTCCAACTTTTTTTGGATACTTTAGAGTAGTTTAGAGATTTTATTTCTATACTATAATATTATAAGGAAGTTAACTTTGTTTGTTTGTATGTAATGGATAAACTCAAAAAGTACTAAACCGATTTAAAAAAATATTTCACCTATAGAAAGCTACATTATCAGCGAGTAACATGGACTGTATTTTATTTACAAAAAAGTTCTAACCTAAAAGCGGGACGAGTCTCTAGTACAAGATATACCTATTTTGAGCTGTATGCAAAGTACTTCTCAAGCTTAACATTTTTATAATTATTTTGACAGAACTACACGTGCACAAGTCCAGGCCTTATCAAGACAAATACATACGTATCTTCAACCTGTATTCTTTACGGGGTAGTCCGAGAGAATGGAGTGCCAAGCATAGCGGTCTTTGCATAGTTTTCTTTCGCCTCCTCAAATCTCATCATTCTCCTCACATTATTAAGAAATTAGCTTAATTTAACATGACCTACCCATCGTCCAACTTTACTTTTCCCTTTTCCACCCAAAAATGCGAGATCGTAGTTTTTAATCGACATCGGATTGCCAGATTTGCAGTCGCTGCGGGGCCCGTATTTTGTCCCGGTCGGGCCCAGCGGGAGATTGCTATCAAGTGGGCAAAGTCTATCGCCATCGCAAACAACGGGGCAGCCGTTGTCGCGTCAGCCACTGATTTTATCTCTTACCTCGGCTTTAATATTCATTATTCATTTGCATTATTCGTAAAATAAAAAAATAATGAAAAAGCAATACATACGAGGGCTTTTATTACTTCAGTAAAATTCAAAAGCATAACCGCATATGTATATTTAACTATAAGGTCGCGAAATTCTACCATAAATATAAATATATACTTATAATATTATAAACTCTTTGGCGACAATCTCTACTCTGTGCGATTGTTTGATCCAAGGAGGTTACACTCGGACCAAGAATCAAAATAATAATAATAATAATAATACTCCAGACAATTACACAGATTGTGTGACCCCAAACTAAGCAATAAGCTTGAACTATGGATATCACACAAGGAACTCTGGGAGAGTACCCAGTAACAGAAAAGTTCGTTTCCTAAATTGACATGACCGGGGATCGAACCCGGGACCCTAGCTTGGAAAGCAGATGCATATGCCACTGCACCAAGGGGCCAGTCAAAAATGGATGAAGCATTTGCTCTACGAGCGTGTTCATTTTTTGATGACCTAGTTTCTAGAGTTTTAATAAAGTGCTCACAGTACAACATTACTCAGCTAAATATTACACACAACACCAATGATTAACGAGTATTTTGCAAATAATTATTTCAGTAATAATAGTAAAGTCGGTCATGAGCTGACACGAATTAACTCGAGAGTGCGAGGTTGCCATATAATAATAATAATATACTCAGACATTTCACACAGCGCCATCTAGTCCCAAAGTAAGCAGCACAGCGCTTGTGTTATGGGTACTAGACAACTGATATACTATTTATATACTTTTCTTATGTAAATAAATACATATTATACATAAACACCCAGACTCGGGGCGGGAATCGAACTCGCAACCCCCGTTTACTTTCCGACGCGCTTAGCCGTTGCGCCACGGAGGTCGTATTTGCATAGATAACTGTTTTACTCGTGGTTACGATCAATGAGATAGAAAGAGACACGAAAATTTGTTTGGCACACGGTGATAAGTGCGGCAACTTATTGTGGCTCCGTACATTATGATTGTGGGTCCGAAAGGTTACACACAAATATTATGAGTACAAACTATAATGAGTAGACTTTTTGGCGGGAAAGGGAAAAGTGAGGCTGTCATTTTATTTATATTTTCTATTTTTTACATTTTTAACAGAATTCAAAAAAGGAGAAGGTTTTCAATTCGACTATATCTTCTATTTGTATGTTTGTTACGCAATTACTCCACCAATTATGAACTGATTTCGATGACTCTTTTTTTGTTTGGTAGTTCATTCTTCAGAGGAGGTCCCGTTTAAATTTCACCGGTATTGGAGCTTGGACTTCGAAGATATTTCAAATAACGTGACCTGGGTACAACCTTTACTTATATTGATGATTCCCTTGTATATCGTTGCGCTCCAGAATTAGAAAGAAGTTATAAGATATTTATTTAGGTCAAGATGACTCAAAAGGGAGAAATAAAAAAAAATATAAAAAAATTATACCAACTTCAAAAAAAAACACTGAAAAGTAAGAAATAACTATCCTTTACTAATCAAAACTTAAGTAAAAAATGAACTTTATAAATACGATACAAATATCCATATAATTAAATTTGACAGTTATTGAAGTCGGTGCCAAGCCTACTAAACTAATAGACTTTCTGTTGTCGCACATTGATTTGGCACCGACTTCAATAACTGTCAAATTTAATTAGTAAAGGATAGTTATTTTTTCTTTTCAGTGTTTTTTTTGAAGTCGGTTTAATTTTTTTATTAAATTTTTAGTAAATTAGTTTATTATATGTTTCACAAAATAAAATTAACATTAGTATGTTAATTTTAAAAACAATAATATTTTATGCTTTTTAACCGACTTCAAAAAAAGGAGGAGGTTTTCGATTCGACTGTATGTTTTTTTTGTATGTTTGTGACGCGATTACTCCGCCAATTATGGATTTCGATGATTATTTTTTTGTTTGGTAGGTCATACTTCAGAGGTGGTCCCAATAAATTTCACTAGTATTGGAGCTTGGACTTTGAAGATACATCAAATAACACGACCTGGTACACATATGAAGTCGGTGCCAAGTCTATATATCAAACTAATAAACTTCTGTTGTTGCACATTGATTTGGCACCGACTTCAGTAACTGACAAATTTAATTATATAGATATATGTATCGTACTTATATAGTTATTTTTATTGTACTTGCGTTTTTACTAGTAAAGAATACTTATTTTGTACTTTTCGGTTTTTTTTTAAGGCGGTTTAATTTTTTCTCTTAAAATTTTAATCGTCAACTTTAATGTTTAATTCTTATCGAAATGTTCGAAACGTTACAATTAGTCTTGTGCCTTACAAGCCGGGATTCGGGGTTCGATTCCTGGTCAAGTCAAAAAGTCAGGAAACGAACTTTTTAAATCGGCTTATAGTATGGGTGTTACTAGGATTTCCCCCAGTTAGTTATGTGATGCTTATAGACCCATAGTACAAGTCTAGTATTTAGTTTGAGGTCACATAACTTGAGTACTTGTTCGAAGTATTATTATTATGGTTTCTTTAGATTTTGTTTACGTTATTACATGTTAACGAAATCAAAATTAAATTAAATCAAAATTGGGATGTCAGAAAGGTCGGAGCGCCAAGCGTTGCGGTCCTTACATACTTCTTTCGCTTCCTCAAATCTCATCATTCCCTCACACATTTTCACCTAGGTATGCGAGTACTTTTGGTATTTTCGTCAACTAAAACTTGGTCTATGGCTATTTGGTCTCTATAAGTCAGCCTTGATCTTCCTTGGCTCAATTTCGCTCCCACTCACTTCCACTCACTTTCGCTCTGTACATTTTCTTCGTCAGTTTTCCGTCACTAATTTTTGTTTTTTTGTCTTAAATAAAGATATATAGGTTTTATAACAATCTGCAGTTAAGCTTATACAGCATCCGGTAAATAACACTGTCTGTATGTATACATTATTATTAAAGATACTTCGTTATCTATGTTAAAGGTACGTACATATATACATACATATCTTCACGCCGTATACCTAACGGGGTAGACAGAGGACGGAGCACCAAACGTCGCGGTCCTTACAAACTTCTTTCGCTTCCTCAAATCTCATCATTCTCCTCACACATTTGTGAGTCCTCGCACATAGAGTGATCACTCTCTATGTTAAAGGTAATTGTTAATATTTCCATACCTGGTTGTGTTGATTCTGTTCCGCCATCGCCTTTTCCTTCGCTTGCCGTTTACATTTATAACGATGATTTTGGAACCATATTTTAACCTGCAACAAAAAATACTAATTAAACATTAATTTAGACCGACTACTGAAACAAAGTGTAATGACGTTATGATAGTACATATTGGCTGCATCTTCTAATGTTAATGTCATATTTATAAAGTTTATTTTTAAGAAACTAATGGTAAATAGATGATAATGAACCAATGGTTTAAAATAAGGGAAATTACATTTTTATGCCAACTTAGGCTTCAATTCGAATTGCTGTTTGTATCGTACATACATACATATATATCCTCACGCTGTATCCCTAACGGGGTAGTCAGAGAGGACGGAGTGCCAAGCGTCGCGGTTCGGTTGTTTGTATCAATATCACCAAACGTGATAGGTAAATATTGATCTGCCATAAAAGTAAAATTAAAATCAAGATAGTAATGGTTTAAAAATAAAGAGTGAATACATACATACTCTCACGTTGTGTCCCTAATAGGGTAGTCAGAGGGGAATAAAATAAATAATCACAAACAATATAGTGTATCTTTTTACAAACAGTGTTTTTTAAAGGTGACATAAGGGTTCCATAGAAGTAGTTTAAATTAGTCGGTAACTTATTAATTAACGATCACATTTCGCATTTATATATCAAAGGAAATGAGCGAATCTTTTGACCTTCATTTAAATTTTTTTTTTGTATCCCATTCATGTTTATATGTTATACGTCACTGTTTTAAAAATATATACGACTAAAATATTAAAAGTATTTCAATACAAATGTGTAATAGATTTACATATAAATTTATTATATTTATATGATATAATAAAGTGAATACGTAACGCAACGTAATATGTATTTAAACGTTAGTTTATATAGGTATCTAATTAATTACATAGGATTTACGACGGAAACGTACAGCGAAACGGCGGATGCACAATATTCTGACTGAAATATTTGATTAAAGTCTACTTAAAGTCAATGAACCGAACATTCGATACACTACAGCGAATTTTAGTATCGATTTTTAATTGATCCCAATAGTTTCATCGTGTAGTTTCCTCGTAACTAAACTAATTACCTTTTTCTCATTATTACGTGACATTGGCAGTATTCATAACCATGACTATACCATTCAAATAAAGACGAACGCAAAACCGGAAAGAAAAAGTGTTTGTTGGAGTGAAGACTTCTGCAGTTGGGATGCACAATATTATTCATTTAATTAGCTATAAAATTTTAATAAAAGTCGCGGTAGATCGCTACAGAAATTTTCCAAAGATACATTGGAATTTCAAACAATAGGACCCTGTGACTTCGCTGAGATTAGCGCTTAGAGCACGCTACAGAGCAGTCAACACTCCACCATAATGACGAAAGAATAAACAAAGCTATGTGTTTACTCGAGCAGTCTTTGTATGCACACACACTCGGAACGCACTAAAATTATATTCTTTATTTATTATTTATACATCGAGAATGCTTCCTTCTTGTTTATCCTTTGAAATGGATGCCACCCTAGCGTTGCAGAGCTAAAAGTACCTATTCGCGTCGTTCCGTTATGAAAACGCGCCTAAATACCCGCCATTTTGTCGATGCGCACAATCGATATAGTTTTGGTGAGACCGTTATAAAAACAAAGTGGAGTCGTTACACAGCTACTACAGTGTAGAGGCCACTCGGAGCCGCGCTCGAGAGCTTATCGGAGGTCTTATTTGTTATTTTTTTGTGTTTACACTGAAGGTGCGGAGGGACCTGTCCGCTATGGGAACGTCGGCAGCCGTAGCGCGCGTCTTTGTCCAGCCGCGCACAGGAATGGCTCTCGCCGAGTTTTTTATGTAGTAGGTGAGAGTTAATGAGCGTCCCGACGACGGGCGTCGCTTATTGCACTCCGGCGAGGCTCGGACGTCCTCGTGTCGAGTACTTTCTTTTCAATCTCCTTGTGCATAATGCCCCGGTGTTGCCTCGCACGCACTCTCCAGCCGAGAGCTCCATTGCAGTTATTTGTTTTACTTCTAAATAGCTGTTGTATGTATCTACTCAAGTGATGCGACATTCCGACTGTGTGCAAGGGTCTTTGACTATACTTGACAATCTTGCACCCACTTGGCTGTTGTAAGTTTGTTTTTATGCAATGTGAGCCAAGTTCCACTTGACTACTGGAAATACATTATCTTCAACGCTATAATTAAAATACAAACAATGTAGGTCATAGAACAGCAGATTTAATTTTTTTCAATTATCCGTGCAAAGTAATTCTTGATTTTACAAAAGAAAACTTTCATTGAAATAGGGTAAAATAATAAAATTTCACTTATTAAATACAAAATACTGGCCACCCAGACCGCTGTCAACGTGACAATACTAGTCAATTTTGGCGCCAATACTTTGTATTGACTGGGATGCGTTCCACATTTTTTATTATTTTGAAATTTCATTCATTTAAATCTTAGACGTCACCGTATAAGGTTTAAATTCGAACGTGTATGCTATAACATTATATGTAGATACTTTTTAGCGAGCATGCGCGTAGGTGTTCCTTCCTTCGAACGATGACTTGCGATACTGGGAGCCACAATTATAATAAATAAAGATTGGTCTCGTATTTGTTTAGCTCTTCATTTGGTGCAGTGATTTTTTTCCAATGCGATGAGTATACGTTTTAATTTGGACATTATAATTGTTGACATGCTGCCTGTCAAACATACCTGGATAAATATGTAATTATTGTATTCATTCTTTTTCGAATAAATTTCTTTTATTTTCTGTGCATTTATTATTGTTTTACCATAGATTATTTTTTATATTTAAATTTTCAAATTTTACTATAGATGTCAAACATGATTTAAAAATAAAAATAAAAAATCTCGAGAAATCCATTTTATCAAAACATCATATTTGAAATCGTATTGCATGTCAGTGATTTGTCTGTCGTGTACGCAGCCTCACAATGGCTGATTGTCGCATTTTATTATGAAATTTATTCGACGGGCGTATGCTGTGTAAACACGAACTCGTCGCCCTGACAGCGGATCAATGCGCTTCATTTATTTAGTAACTTATAAAAATATCACGCCGTCAGAGCAAAAAATGTACATCACAACGCATTCACTTAAAGCGTGTTGTTGAACCATTTTAGACCATATTCTATACGTAAAAGAATATGTTAGTTAATGATATGGTTTCAAAATATGCATTTTACTGGTTTGTAAGCGTAAACGAAATTATAAGAAGACGAAACGTGAGTGAATGCAGCTACAAATTATTGTGTTCCAAATAATCTAAACGCTTAAAAGGATATCGGTATGTACAAAATCTTAAAATACTGACCTACATATATTTATTTAAAACTTAGTTTTACATATATTTTGGCGCCCAGTCTGGGACTATGATTTTATTATTTATGAATACGCATTTGTTTACCACATTTTGACAAAATAGGTAATACCTTATTAACATATGTCATATAATACAGATAACGTCATGATATATACATAATGCATTTGGTAATTTCAATGATAGCTAATTCAATAGAAAATCCACATATAGACTAATAACGAAAAAACTGACCAACTTCGTATCGTACTTGCGCAATAATCCATGCTGACATTTGTTACCAAACACAACAGAATCTGTTATAAAGCTTTCTTTCCATATACTTAAATAAAAAGAAGCATGTAATACATAACGCAATCCAATCCAAACAAACAGACGTACACAGAGGGGATTCTATAGTTTAGTTCATCCAATATACATACATAGGCGGGAACACTGAAACTACAAAATGTTTGTTTTCGGATTCAGAGAATGAACGAGTTGAGAGAATAAGGTAAAGGATGGGTATACGTGGAGAAATAGGGCTAAGATTAGTAAAGCAAAAAAAAATATGAGCTTTAAACATTTGGACGACGAAAAACGTGTTTTTTAAAATGTTTTTGTTAATTTAGAGAAAATAATAAACTCAATAAAAATGTATCGAGAAATCATTTCATTCAATAGTATTTCATTCATGTTTAATGAAGTTATAATTATTGCTCAAATAAACGAGCACTTCGAAACGAAACTTGTTTTCGATTGTTAAGTATTTTAAATATTTTATTTCTAATTAAAAATAAAATAGTGTTTTTGTAAATTCTATTCGATAAAGTAATTTAATCGAGTATTTTTCCTTTCTGCATGGATTTTTTGATTTTATAGATGCAAGAAAGTGTCTAGGTTTCTATCGCCAAGTATCGTCTCAACACAGTATTCCAGGAAACCTGGTCTTAAGTAAGTCAACTCAATCATTTCCTCATAAATAATTTCAAAGTATAGACACAAACGAGTGAGTAATTTCTCAGTGCAGCATTCTCGGACCAACAATCGTAATGGAAGAGGTTTTGCTTCAAGAGCGTGTTCGTTTTTTAATGGTGTGAGTTTCTAGACTTGCACTAAGGTGCGTGACTAGGGAAGGCTAAAGTACTTCAGATTTACGAGTATTTTGCAAATAATTGTCTCAGTACTGCAATATTTTGAACGTCGAGCCGATCATAAGCTGACACGAATTACACCGACTCGACAGTACGAGGTAGCCAGTACGAGGTTGCCAAACTTACTATAGCTAACTGTTTTTCTCGTGGCTACGCTCAATGAGATGGAAAGACACGAAAGTTCGTTTGACACACGGCGATAAGAGCAACAATTCATTATGGCTTCGTCTATTATGCTTCTTGGTCCGAGTTTGCATTACTATTCTATGTAATGTTAAATACATATATCTAAACCTAATCTAACCCAAAATCTAAAAATCTAAAAATGTATGACTTTTTGGCGGAAATGAGAGAAGTGAAGTTGGCATTTGATTTAGATTTTCAACTTTTTTTTAGCGTTTTTGAGAGTTTGTCACAAAAGTGACAGTATATAGTGCATTAAAGTTCTGTGCGAATGTTAAGAATTCGAAAGTTTAAATAAATATGTGCTCCTTTTTAACTCCAAAAGAGCATATTACTATTACTTTACTGGGGAGTGTTAGGGACTTAGTAAAATAATAATAATAATACTCCAGACAATTACACAGATTGTGTGACCCCAAACTGAGCAGTAAGCTTGTACTATGGGTACCACACAACGAACTCGGGGGGAGCTCCCAGTAACACCCAGACTCCAAGCGAATTTAGAAAAGTTCGTTTCCTAAATTGACCTGACCGGGTTCGAACCCGGGACCCTAGCTTGGAAAGCAGATGCATATGCCTATAATTGACTGGCCCGTTGGCACAGTGGCGCCAACGGGCCACTCAATTATAAATCTTATTATTAGTAATAAGAACATAGACATTTTACATAAGAGAAACACGAATTTTTTAATTGAGAATGCCAGAAACGTTTCTAATAAATATGAAACGAGTTGCTAGTATTTAAGAGAAGAAAAGGAAAGAAGAAGATGGTCCTTATATTTAATTTGTTTTTTCTAGCAAAATTTTTTATATATGTAATTATCTTAAAAATAAAATGGGAAACTATCGACGGGATAAATTGAATGGAAATTCGCGATATCTTTTAAAATGAGTTCCATCCGTCATTCATAAACGAAATCTATACGGTAACCGCAAAGAACGTCTCTATCAATTTCAAATCGACCATTTTGCTACCTCAGCACCTTATAATTACATCGTTTTATAAACGTTTTATTAATGAAGTTCCTCAAGAAGTCACTTAATTAACAGAAAATAAATTTAGATGTACAATGTACATTGATTAGACAATCATACTACAATATAAACGATTTCGTTGAAGATAAAACAATAGTAATTTTCTCTGCACATCAATTTACTGGCTTTCTGAATATTGTATTTTAATAAACCTTTTGTAAAAACATATTGAAATATGAAATACCTAACTCAATTTCTTGTCGGTTCTTCTCAGTGTCCAGGTTTTCTTTTCTCTTCTCTTTGAACCGAACTAAAGTAGATTTGACGTTAAAAAATACCTTGTAATTGGGTTTACTTGAATAAATTGATTTGACTTTGACTTTGACTAATTGTTAATAAAATAGTACTCGCGGGTGATCATACAGTAAATTACTCAGTTTATTATGTAAGTACATAATGTAAATCATATTTACAAACATTCCGGCTACACGATTCGTGCACCGAGCTCCCCTGCCCGTCGACCGTGAGTTATTATTGAGCACAACTCAAATATTTACGCGGCAATTCATTAAATTAATATTTATTTAATATTCGTTGATTAAATCGCTTTGAATTTCAACTTACGAGTAACTACATTTATAGTATCATAAAACAGTAAAAGAGCCGTGTCTGTAGATTGAAGTACATGAAATATTTTTAGGAAAAAATATTTGTGGTGGGCTTTCCGAGACCAAAACAAACATTCAAAATCCTTGATTGTTTGTATGTTTCTCTGTGTTTATTCGAAACGATAAATTAATGAATAAATATCAATGCAGTCTGCTTAGAAGAGGGTCCTGTAATTAGATAATTAATAGAGTCCACATGATGACGCTATACGATAAAAATAGGTAGCGCATTTAAACACTGAAAATATAAAACTGATCATAATAGCATAACAATGTAATTATGTAACGTATTATTTTTTCCGCGACCTACGCGAGGACAATTTGTATAAGAATATTCAATAATTCAGTGTATGCATACCAATTATAGAGTAGATTACACGCCGGAAGAGAAAAAAAAAGAATATACATATATTACAACGAGCTAGCTCTCCAGCTCCTTTCTTCCCGCACAGGTCGAGAAAGTCAGACAAGGGGTAGGGATTATTATACGAATTCGTAAGACAATGGTCATCTGACAACCTGTCATTAAGATCGTTTTATCATTGCGTTGCAAGCTTAATAGATATTGATCACTAGAAGTGGTGTTGCTTTTTGTACCCCGAAGGTAATTTTCCTTCGGGGTAGAAAATGTATAATCCAAATGTATACCTACCATAATATACACTATGTGTATTGTTTATATTGTATCCATTCTAGTGTCACTGCGCAAAAACACCTTTCTTGTGATAAATATATAATTTTTAGTTATCAATCCCATCCTATCTTCCGCCTAAAATCTCAAAATTCAGTGCTGATTTATTAGTTAATCGAGTCTGAACATAAGGATGCTTCGTTAAAACGCGAAAAACGTATCAATTGACGACTTTGACATTTTGGGAGGAATAAAACATTTTTTTTTATAATAGAGGGATCAAACGAGCAATCGAGTCACCTGATGGAAAGTGATCACCGCCGCCCACGGACATCCACAACGTCCGGGGAATCACGGATGAGTTGCCGGCCTTTAGGGGAAGGAGGGAAAGAAGAGGAAGGGGGAGCCCATCGGCACTCTTATGCCTGCCCCACACGATCAAGTATGCGTGATCAAGCCTGTCCAATTGGCATGAAGCGTTATTTGGCATGACGCCTCTAGAGCACACACGATCGGTGTGCTTATAGCTCGCTTCGATATATATTCCAATAAATCAATACATATTTCAATAAAATAAATAGCATTTGAAAAAGGTAATTTGTAATAAGACATTCGTTTAGACAAGCATCGCTGAGACATAACACAACCGTCCCTAAACAAAATTTCGAGCGAACTGACGAAATGGCATGATGCCACACACGTTCAAGTATGCAGGATGGCTTGATGGCTTGATCAAGCCGACAGAAGCGAAAAACGATTTCCCTTAAGTAAAACTGATCATTAAAGTTGATGCAACCTCCGCTTCATGCAAATTGAACGGGCTTGATCATGCATACTTGATCGTGTGTGGCGAGCATTATACTCACCGATCGAAACAACAGCAATAGATGCTGTTATTTCACGGCGATATTCTGCGAGAGGGTGGTATTGCACCAGGCGTTTCGGCGCAATTCCTGCTGCAATGCAGCATGGCTCTACCTCTACATGGCTTACAAGTATTCGTCACATATACTACGCGTAAGTATCACTGGATTCTGACGAAGAACTAAAGTCAAAATTTTGTCACCTAAATATTGATTTAAAATCAAAATCAAATCAATTTATTCAAGTAAACCCAATTACAAGGTATTTTTGAACGTCAAATCTACTTTAGTTCTGTTCAAATAGAAATCCTGGACACTTAGAAGAACCGACAAGAAACTCAGCTAGGTATAATTTTTTCAACATCATTTTACAAAAGGTTTATTAAAATACAATATTCAGAGAACCAGTAAATTTTACATGTGCAGAGAAGATAATTTCCTGACTATTGATTTATCTTCAACGAAATTGTTTATTTTATAGTATGATTTTCTAATCAATGTACGTTTTATAACCAATCTAAGTTTATTCTCTGTTAATCGAGTAATTTCCTGAGGAACTTTGTTATAAAAACGAATGCAGTTACCCAAGAATGAAACATTTGGCTTATGTAATTTAAATTTTGGAATAACCAATTTATCACGACCTCGGGTTTCCATACCATTAATTTCGCCTTTCTTTTTTAACAGATCTAAATTTTTCCTCGTGTACATAATAATTTCAAAGATGTACCTATAAGGACGGCGGCAAATTGAAGACATCAATATCTTTAAAAAGATTTTTAAGTGATTCTCGTGCATTCATACCGTAGATGGCACGAATTGCTCACGATACGAATTGCTTGAATTAAGGAATAACAACACTTAATTATGATATAATTTGTAACATTTACTTCAGTACGTATTGTATAACTCAGGTGTTACCTTGCGGAAATACATTTCATGTGATGAATTCCTGCAATTATTAGCTATTTTCCGTTCAATCTCCAAAAACCACAAATCGACACGTGTTTCGCTTTCCAACGAAGCATTTTGAGGATATTCCAGAGATCAGACTCGGGTCAGTTAACCAGCACTGAATCTGGTCGCTGGTGCTGGTTAGCTGACCGAGTCTGAGCAGAAAATATCTAAAGATTTTAGGAGCTCATCACATAAGTACGTATTTTTCGGAGGCGAATCTGGCCGACTTTAAAAAAACACTTAAATACCTAAAAACCTATTATTTATTATAGCATGCATATATTGGTGCGTCAATATCTACTTAGAGAACTAACTAATATTCAGTTGTCAGTATATACTTAATTGATGCAACAGACCGATTGTTTGACTGTTTCGGAATAATTCCAGTCGTCCTGGGAAAGTAAAATTCGTTTAAACCCACTTCAACAGAAAGCGAGCGAGAGAACAGATAGCTTCCGTAACTGACAAGACAGCTTGAAAATTTATCATCCCAGCTTTTTGCTATTAACGTATTTTTATTGTTGTTTTATTTTCTCCATAAGTTTTAAGTTACTTTAATTTCACTCAGTGATTGCTCTTATTTAGTTAGAATCAGTTAGATTTACAAAAACAGCTACGAAGTAAGAAAGGAATATTATAATTATATAAAATGATCGTAGTTGTGTGTGATTTTCCTTTAAATCTTCAGATTGGATATCTCTTTAGACTGTAATAAAAGAAGAGAATAAAAGTTGTTATTACAAGTTAACTTTTAAAAGATTTTCTTGCAATAAAACCTTTATTATCCAAAACAACTGGTTTAATTTGCAAGTTTGAAACTTTCTTTGTGTCTATAACACTAATCCTAATATCCTAATCCTATACCTAAAGGAATATTCGGGAATGAGAATAATAATTTCCGATACCCAAGAACTGAGAAGAGATGAGAATGAGATAATGTTAAAATAGCATTATTTATTGACTAATTAAATGTACAGTTTTTTCTTAAAATATACAATTCCTTTAGATTTCTTGGTCCCGCATTTCCACCTAAGGTTCAATAGTTACTACAAGTACAGCTTTGTTGCTCTGTACATACTAAACGGAAAATGGCGTGATGCATGTGCTTATGTGTACTACAGGGTCAACGATTTTATCAATGATTAAAGTGTGGTTTGGGAATGTTCCCCTCAGTAAGTACTTGTGTATTCACTGCACCTTTGTAAAACATTAATAAATTCTGTCCAAAATTGTACGTTTGTTTTCGAAAAAAGATATTTGAGTTTGTTACAGTTTTTTTCTGAATTGATACTAGTTTTTCATTGGCGTATTCACTGACTTCTGAAAAACTGAAAAACACTAACAAAGTCCGCTGTATATTATAATATAATTCAATAGACGCATTAAACAATTGGCTGATACGATTTATAATAAGGTTATAATAAATTAAATCCCAACGGAGTAGTCAGAGAAAACAGAGCGCCAAGCGTCGCGGGCCTTACATACTTCTTTCGCTTCCTCAATTATTAATTATTTAAATTACATAATTTAAATAATTCGTTTTTGGGTAACTGCGTTCGCTTTTTTTAACATAGTTCTTCATGAAGTTACTTAATTAACAGAAAATAGATTTAAATTTCATATTAAACGTATATTCATTGGAAATTCATATGTATAAAATAGGCGATTTTATCGAAGTTAAACGATGGCCTGGTAATATTCTTATCTGCAAGTTCTCCATGTCTCTGCATAATATGCTTTTACTGGCTTCTACTTCAATAAATGATTTTGAATTTTGCATCTGTAATAAGTATGCTTTAATGCTTTCGCTCATCCTTTCTGTATCTTTTTTGTAATGTTTGTGTGTGCAATAAATATAAATAAAAATAAAAAGTGTCTATGTAAAATTTCAGCCTAACAATGGTTGTGGTTCCAAATTCGAAAGTAATCAGTCGATTGACTTGAAATTTGGAGACAACATTGCATTAGAATACGCGAGTGTTTTATGTAATAAAATAAAAACCTATGTTCGTTATTTCAACGCGCGCCGCAGCTACGTGTGCGGCCGGAATTCGTTAGTATAAGATATTTATGAGGAATTGGTTGCCATAGGCTTGGTTTCTAGCCTGGATCAAAAAATAAGGCTACGATGTTTTTGGCGACCTCGATGGCGCAGTGGTTTTTAAATGTTGCACCAAGCGCGGAAGGTTCCGGGTCCGATTCCCGGTCGGGTCAATTTAGAAATTAACTTTTCTAGAGTGTCTCGGGTCTGGGTGTACTGGGAGACGCCCCCAGTAGTCGTCGTCTGTTTCTCATAGCACAGGGAATACCCTAGTTTGAGATCAGATGATTGGTGTGTGTCGTCTGGCGCATTATTTAAAAAAAAAATGGAGACCTGTAGTAAAAGGCAGTATAAGGGCCTTTAGAGTCGCAGTCTATCGGAGTGGGGATTTCGGTCGTCTATTCCTGCAACCGCGAGTAAGACAATAGCGCGAGTAGTGTGTATGTGTTGCGAGTGTATGCGAGAGGCTCCGTTACTGCCCGCCTGAGAAGTACCTACTTCGGTACAGCACGAGATCGCGAGACCCATCGACAACACGTCAAGGTCGACAACCGCAATAATAAAAATAATAAGTAAAATAGTGGCTGAAAGCCCCATATAACCCAGTTTCCCCCCTTACAGTAGGTTGGGTACCTGTGTTCACGTGTCTCCTGCGTTTCACCTACGTCACCAAAAAAGTTCGGATTCTCGAAAAAATACAGTTCAGATACCTGCCCTACAAAGAGCCCGCGTCAGGTGCATTATCCTCTTAGATATTAATCCGCTCACACAATGAAATAACGCAAAAACTTCGCCATTCATCAAAAAATTATCTAGTACGCATTGCTCAGTCATTATCGAACGAATAAAACGAGAAATGAACCGAAAACCAGTATGAAGTATCATACATTTTCGCGGTTATTACACAATCACAGCGCGGGAAACGATTTTTTTTTAATTTGTTTTGACATCCAGCCAGCCTTGAATAGGTACGTTCCAAATGTGTTCATACGTTCATGCAGCCGACCGCTACGTACAATGATACCATAAACAATTTTTACTTTTTTACCGATGAAATAAAGCAGATGATTTCACAACGACAGCCTTTAACAGGAAGTTTATTGAAATCTCACGGAGATTAACGATAAGAAAAAGTTGAAGTGGAGTTATTGGAAAATTATAGGGCTGTTTAGATAGCCGACAACAAGGCTTTTGTGGTCAATACTGGATTACCTTAAATAATTACAATATTTATATTTCAATATATGTTTTATCTGCTTGGGTTGAAAAATTTAAACAGAATTTTTGCGTTTAAAAATTTTAAAAAGAATGTGCAATTTGTATTACCTCACGTAAATGAAGTTTAATAAACCGTAATAGATTAGACAAATAAAATGACCACGACAGCACATGACATCAATTTTTGCACTCAAACTTCACTTCTCGGCAAGCCGGCCAGTGAACGAACAACAATTTGACAGCCTGTCATTGTATAATGCCTCATGAAGCGCCATTATCTTATTGCTCCCATTAACCATCTCGAGCACCCGCATGCGCGCATCCGGCACTGGTAGAAACAACAGAGCGGTCGTGACCATAGACAATGAGGAGGGACGATTGTGTGGCACTACTAGAAGGCTTTTGTTTCAATCTTTTTGGGGGTTCTTGCAGAGGTCATTGACTTCCATGTTGATCAAATGTGCTTAAGAGTGTTCTGCATTTTTCTGATGAATAATATATAATCTGATTGCTTTATAACATAAGCCCTTGGTTGATACTTTTCGAAATTATTATTCCTCTAACTGGCCAGTATGTAAACAATAAAAAGCGAAAGGAGATATTGTATTTAAAAATGGAAACAGAATCCCGTTCTGGGAGTTGCAGTATCAACAGTGGTGGCGCGTCGCGAACATCGAAATTTACTTAAGTTAAATAACGAAACGCGAGCCCTCTGTTTGCGCGCTCCGACGTCAAATACTGCGGAATATTGTGGCCATCATCCCGCTCCAACTTGGCCTTTATTGCGGCGGTCTCTCTATTTAAATTCCACTATGAATATGCACGAACGGAATGCGTTTAACTCGTACATCGTTTAGTTTCTAAGCTCTGCAAGGCTTTTAGTCGGGATTATGTGGATTTTCATTTGTTGGTTTCTGCTGATTTATTCTCTTATTTTAAGCATACGTAATTACCAAAGTCAAACTTAGGTAATTTTTAGTAAATTAAACCAAATTACGGCCTGTTAGCTGACGCCTAGAATCCTTTGTGACTACGCCGTTAGGGATATAGCGTTAGATATATCCACTATTATATTAAACGAGCAACATCCATACTAATATTATAAATGTGAAAGTCTCTCTGTATGTCTGTCTGTCTGCTTGGTTTTCACGGCTAAACCGCCGGACCGATATTGATAAAATTTGGCATGGAGATAGTTTGACACCAGGGAGTGAAAATAGGCTACTTTATTTTTCAAAAACCTACCCCTAAAGGGGTGAAAGGGGGGATGAAACTTTGTATGGGAAATTTTTAACCGCTGAATCGATTAAGATGTAATTTGGTACAGAGATACACCTTTTCTATTAAAAAACATAGTATTCTTTTTTTATCAAAAATCTACCCCTAAAGGGGCGAAAAAGGGGATGAAACTTAAAAGGGAAAATTCTAAACCGTAGAACCGATTAAGACGAAATTAAGTACATAGATAAAACCTTTTCTATTAATAAAAATACTTCTTTTTTTCCAAAAACCTACCACTATAGGGGTGAAAAGGAGGATTAAACTTTGTATGGGAAATTTTTAACCGCTGAACTGATTGAGATGTAATTTAGTACAGAGATACAACTTTTGTATTAAAAAAGCACAGTTTTCTCTTTTATCAAAAATCTACCCCTAAAGGGGTGAAAAAGGGGATGAAACTTTATAGGGGAACTTGATAATGCTAAACCCTAACAATATGGGTATCAAATGAAATGGAATACGCAGGAGAAGGTAGATACATATGTGCCGTCACCATAAATCCAATATGGCGAATGTTTCATAATAGGAAATAATTTTTTTGTTCGACACCAACAATATGGGTATCAAATGAAATGGAATACGCAGGGGAAGGTTTCTGGACCTGTGACGTCATCATGAATCCAATATGGCGGATGTTCCATAATGAGAAATAACTTTTTTGTTCAGCACCAACAATATGGGTATCGAATGAAATGGAATGTGCATGGGAAGGTTTTTGCATATGTGACGTCATCATAAATCTAATATGGCGGAAGTACCATTACAGAGAATAAGTTTTTTGTTTAACACCAACAATATGAGTATCTCGGGTAACCTCAGTAACCTAAAGAGGTCAAGGAAAATTTTTCCACGCGGACGAAGTCGCGGGTACAGCTAGTTTATATATATATATATGATATCGCTTTCTCGACAACGGCTCTAGCGATTTCGATGAAATTTAGTATATAGGAGTTGAAAGGGGCGAGAAATCGCTCTAGCTAGGTCTCAATTCTAGGCAAAATCGTTTTCTCCGTCTTTCACACACATAAAACTTCTAAACTTTTTTAATTTCGCACCAGAGTTTACCTTCTCAATAGCACAGTGGCTGAATGTAGGTCTACCCCGTCAAAGTGCGCGGGTTGGAATGTTACAATGTGGTCAGACTATTTTTTTGTTTTTTGCAACACACCGAGTGAGGCTCGGTCGCCTGGGTACTAAGTATTTATGTATCAAATCTACAACTATTCGGAAAAAACTTGCTTCAAAGAAAACCAGCAAAAACTTAGTCACTATATCATCTTCTCCACATTACATCATTTCTCTATTTCATAATATTACGATATTACAATTTAACGAACGCGCGCGCAAAGGTTCGTCTCCAGAATAAGTATATCTCTTAGTCTTTGAAAAAATTGTCAATTTCATGGTAAAATTTTATAATCAGTGTTTGTTTACCATTTATTTTCTGTTAATTGAGTGACTTCCTGAGGCATCTTTTAATAAAAACGAATTCAGTTGACAGAAAAACAATTTCTATTTAATTTTTGTATTTTAAATACGAGAGTAGCCAGTACACTTCATACCACTAGAAGTGTCTCCGTTCTTTTAAAACTAATCTATATCTTTCTAATACTTATACGTAACATTCCCAAAGATGTATAGAGACGACAATATGTGTTAAGTACCTACCTATGTTCATTGAAATAAAGGTTTTAACTGTAATAATAAGTAGTAGGTATTCTAAGTAGCACCCAAGAACCCTTCCAATTATGATTCAGAGTAACCCTGAATTGGTTTAGCTGTCCTCAGGATTTTCAACTGTTTTGAAAATCCTGAAGATGGCTGAACCGATTTCCAAAAAACATATTCTATGCAAATTGTCATAACAGTCTGTCTGTATGTACCTAATAAACCTAAATTCTTAGTTAAGGTCAGAAATGAGAAAAATAAATTAATAAATTCGATTTCGGACCAATTTTTTTAAATTTCCTAATTTTTATTAGGCCTTAATATTAATTAAGCCTAATTTACTACGGAATTTGCTGTTAATACGTGTTTGGCATGTTTTTGATTGGCTTTTCACTTACATTTATTGTAAATGTTACGAATGCGATTTATTTACCTATTTCAAAGAAGACGTTTAGAATTATAGAAGTGGGTAATAACTAAAAATGTACATATTTATTTAATTCGACAGTGTGAAATTTGGAAAAAATATTCGTTATGGGTCACTTCCTTTTCGATCATGTAACACACGTTCTTGTGCATTTATAACAGCAAATTTTTATTTCTGTCTGATTATTTGACAAATGAGGAATATTTCTCAAAATATGTGCTTACTTGTTTTTGAATTCAAAGTCAAAGTCAAAGTCAAATCAATTTATTCAAGTAAACCCAATCACGAGGTATTTTTGAACGTCAAATCTACTTTAGTTCGGTTCAAAGAGAAGAGAAAAGAAAACCTGGACACTGAGAAGAACCGACAAGAAACTCAGTCAGGTATAATTTTTTCAACATCATTTAACAAAAGGTTTATTAAAATACAATATTCAGAGAGCCAGTAAATGCATGTGCAGAGAAAATCATTTCCAGACTATTGTTTTATCTTCAACGAAATCGTTTATTTTATAGTATGATTGTCTAATCAATGTACGTTTTATAACTAATCTAAATATATTTTCTGTTAATTGAGTGACTTCTTGAGGAACTTTATTATAAAAACGAACGCAGTTACCCAAAAATTTGACTTATGTAATTTAAATTTTGGAACAACCAATTTATCACGACCTCGGGTTTCCATACCACCAATATCGCCTTTTTTTGTAAATCGATCTATATTTTTCCTCGTATACATAATAATTTCAAAGATGTATAAGGACGGCAAGGTCAGTACATCAATGTCTTTAAAACGATCTCTTAGTGATTCTCGTGCTTTCATACTGTAAATAGCACGTATCACTCTTTTTTGTAAAATAAAAATCGAGTTAATATGCGCCGCTGATCCCCACAGCAAAAGGCCATAGGACATTAGGCTATGAAAATATGCAAAGTATACCAACCTAGCCGTATCCGCATCCGTCAATTGCCTAATGCGTCTAATGGCATATATCGCGGAATCGAGCTTACTAGCCAATGCCCCGATATGATCCGCCCATTGCAATTTACTATCTACTATTAAACCAAGAAAACTGGCAGACCTAACTAATTCTAACTGTTTCCCACCCAATTCTATTTTATCATGGATTCTGGGTACTTTAGAAAGGGAAAATTTAATACATTTGGTTTTTTGTGCATTCAGTAGTAAATTATTAACAGCAAACCACCCCGAGACGTCCGTCAGGATCCCGTTCACCCAGGTAATATCTAAGTTCTTTCTGTCCAGTTTAAATAGCAATGAAGTGTCATCAGCAAATAATACTATTTCGCATAAGTTCCTGAGCATAAATGGGAGATCATTAATGTAGATTAGAAACAGAAAAGGTCCCAAAATTGATCCTTGGGGAACGCTCATTCTTAACCTCGAACCAACAGACAAAACCCCATTGACACTCACTTTTTGCTCCCGGCCAGACAAATACGAGACCACGAGATCGAGAGCGTTACCACGAATTCCATAGTATTTAAGCTTGCAAATTAAAATTTCGTGACTAACACAATCAAAAGCCTTGGAAAGATCGCAAAAAACACCAATGGCATCCTGAGATCCCTCCCAAGCCTGAAGTACAGTCTTGATCAAGCTTGCTCCCGCATGAGTTGTTGACCGCCCTCTCGTGAATCCGTACTGTTGACCGTGAAACACCCCGTGAATGTTAAAATGTGCTAGCATTTGATTGAGTATTATTTTTTCGAATACTTTACTCAATGCTGACAATATTGACACCGGGCGATAATTTGTTAGATTCAACATACAACCTGACTTGAATAATGGAATAATTTTACTGTGTTTCATTAAATTGGGAAACACACCTTGATCGACACATTTATTAAATATCTCTACCAAAATTGGCGATAATAAAGGTATTACACCAGTCATGACATGAACTGATAGTCCCCATAAATCTTCACTTTTCTTTTTATGTAATTGCTTGAAAATTTTTTCTATCTCAAGTGAAGATGTGTACCTAAATTGAAAATTAGGGAACCATTTTCCAACATTTTCTCTCAAAAACGTCTCTGCTGTTTGCGAAGACGCTCCCAAACCATTCGTTATTTCTATAGGTGTATTCGAAAAATAATTTTCAAAAGCATTAGCAACCTCAATTTTATTAGTAACAACCTTATTACCAATTTGTATTCAAAAATCTTCGTTATTTCTATTTCGTTTACTACCAACTTCGTTGTTAATAGTGTTCCATGTAGCCTTTATCGCATTGTCTGACTTTTTAATTTTATTCGCGATATAGATCGCTTTCGCGTGTTTTGATACTTTTTTAAATATTTTCGATTAAGTGCGAACATAGTTATGAAAATTTTTATCTGCAGTGTAAGATTTTTCATCATATAACTCATAAAGTTTATCCCTACTTTTTCTTATGCCCTTCGTCGCCCAATCCGCAAAACGTAACTTGTTATTAACGACTACTTTCTTTTTCTTTGGACAGTTCTTATTAAATATTTTGGATAGGTTTTTGACTAAAGATTCATATATGATGTTTGGATCATCAACCAGAAGAGCCGTGTTTGCAAATTTGGCTACATCATGAGTAAAATTTTTTAACCTGCTCTCTCCCAATGGCCTAAATTCAAATATTTGAATTTAATTCAACAAGTTCAACAAATTTAAATTTTAAGGCTAATTACCTATTTTATCCCGACGTTTTGATTTGCTTTTTACTTAGGTAATTAAATATTATAAGATGTGTACAAGTCGTCAAAGTTAAAAAACATTAATAAGTTCAACAAGACTATCTCAATCATTTTGTGAAAATTATCTTCAATATAACTGACACTGTCCAACATAATATACATACAACTGAACATATTACTGGTTTTATACGACGTAGAAGTCAGAATCAGAACGAATAATAAATTGTGTGGATTTAAGTCAACTTGTAGGCGCATTTTTGTAGGTAAGTTATGGTATGGGTCATGGTCATGACACGTGAGCTCATGAGTCAAAATATCCATAATAATAACGAAAGAAAATTATTCGAGGATTTTGTACAGATCGTCGTTGCTACTTTTATCTACAATATATTATATTATCTCTTTTTTTTTAGTAGTAAAATATATTTACAATATTTCTTAAGATACTTATATAAATCTATATACATACTAGAACAATGAACCTAGAACTAAAAACCTTAGAAATCTATCTTTCTATGTATTTTATCTATCTTTACATATACTATTTTAATACTATTTTATTATAAACTAGCTCATGCCCGCGACTTCGTCCGCCTTTTTTATTTTATAAATAGCCTATGTTCTTCACCGGGGTTTAATCTATCTTCATAATAAATCATCGCAATCGGATGAAAGGTATGGCCGCCCATAAAATACGAACAAACGAACATTGGTTTTTATATATTAAACTAACTGATACCAACAACTTCGTACGCGTTTTTTTATATTTAAAATAGCCCAAGTCCATCCTAAGGATTTAAGCTATCTCCAAACCAAATTGTATCGCAATCAGATGAACGATGTGGCAGCGCATAAAATACAAACTGTCTGTCTGTGGGTTTATTACTGTCTGTTTGTGTTCGGTTCTTTTAAACTATACAATAGATTTCAATACTGTTTTTACCATCGTTTACAGCAGCGGTTCTCAAAGTTTTTTCGCAACGGAACGATTTTTAGAACTCCTACATATTCAATGGAACCCTAAAATAAATCCTGATTTTATGTTTATTCTAAGTTTAATAAAATTCATACAAAAATAGATATTTTATACAAATTATAAAGTACTGTACTGTAGTATTGTACTGTACCTAATAATGCCATAATAAATTAATGAAATTCTTTCCTTTTTATGAGATGTATGAAAAAGTTTTTATTTAACACCTCATTTTCGGCTATTATTATGATTATAAGAATAAAAACCTTTATAGCTTACGGGAAAAATATAATGATAAGAGGTCTTATAGATTTCGTGAAAATACGTTCAGAAATCGACTTGATGTGACGTTCTTATAATAATATAAATGTTCTTTTGGTATTATTTTGATGTTATTATACATTTTTTTATCTTATATTATACTACCTGAACCGGGCCACGCTTCTTTGTGGCTCAGTCAGTTTTTGAGTTTTGTGGACACAAACATACGGAAGGTAAATTTTTTGTATATAAATTATTTTGTCGGAGCCCTCGCAGAGCCCCGGGACTCCGCGGAGCACCCTTCGAGTATGGCTGATTTAGAGAATTTCTTCCGGAAAGTTTTGATTTGGGTAGATTAGAATAGCCCCCACCTAGGCCAAGCCGGGGCGGGACACTAGTTACAATTATAATAAATAGATAATATAATTTTGTAATGTTATAATATACATATAATAATAATATAATATTAATACTCTGACTGTCGCCATAAGCGCCTGTGACACTGCGCCAGTGTAATGTTAATTAGTACCTAATAAACATGTTGAAAAAATTAGTAAACGCAGTGAAAGCTTTTAATAAATAGAACCGAGTTTTTACAAAAAATAATTGTGAGTTGACGCGCGCTTACATAATGCAAGTGACAGGAGCGAGGGTAGCAACAGACCAGTGGCGCATTCATGTGATAATGACGGCAAAATTATTTTTAAGAAAATTTCAAAGTTGAAGATTTAAATGTTCTAATTGTTTTTCAGAAAAATAATAAATGTTGTGGCCTGTAAACGAACATCTAATAATTTAAGACATAGACTATAAATAACTGCAACGTCATGTCCGAGCAACAACGATGAGGTAAATCCATGGGAAATCAGATATACTGACTCGCCTGTACATTCTATACACATACATATATTATTAGACAAGCTGATCGGCTGTTTTTTTAGAAAACAGCACCTGCACATCTACATTTAGTTTTAGATTATTTAGAAGAAATATTTAGATTTTATTTGCATCACTTCGTAGTACGGGACAAGCTGTCTGGAATTCTTCTTTCTTCCTTCATGGCATGGCGCGTAGATTAGCGCATTTGCCAATGTCATGTATTAATAAGTAAAATCACAAGTAAATTAGTTTTTTCTTATCGTAAAATTCCTCCAGTAAAGTGATAGTAGGCTTTACTGAAGTTTTAAAGGACTTCTTGGAAGAGCGCGAGAACTTCAGCTACACATGTTTATTTAGATTTATTCCATTCTTTTCACTTACACGGAACTTTAAAACACAATATACTAGCACTGTTGTACTTTAAAATTCCTCAAAATATAAAAAATATAAAATCTAAATAAAATGACAACCTCACTTATCTCCCATTCCCGCCAAAAAGTCCTGTCTGGAATTATAAAGTCTAATATGACTTAAGATAAGAAAATTGTCGGCTAACTTCACAAAAACGTGAATACCGCAAATAATGACTCAATATTTGTTTCCTTTAAGTTTGAAAGTTTACATTTTGTTTTATTAAATGCGTATATCATAAATAATTTGAGTATTTATATCATTCATTATGTATTTGGATAAGAAATACATGGAATTTATCAAATAAACTCGAGTTGTTTATGTAGGCTAATTGGACACACACAATTAGATATACATACCTACGCTAAATTAACTTATATTGATTATTATAAACAATGGTTCTAGCATGATCTTGTCGTGCACAGCAATTAATATTACGACAATGGCCCACATTATTATTATATTATAATCGGCGAATTAGCGCGCCTCCACGCCACCCGCCGTCATTGTTCCCGCCAAATTCCGTTCGACGTTTGTTTTGGCGCGAATTCAAACGCGTCGCCGTAAATGGTGTTGACACCCTCAAAATGGAGATTATTCATGGATGTTTGCGGCCCATTGTTGGGGTTACATAGCGAGTTTATGAAATTTATATTGACACGGCCCAGATTATTGAGTCTTTGTTATGAAGGATTTGAATTTCGAAGCGCGCGCGAATGTGGGAAAACGGGTCGCGTGCCGTTGACAGATATTAATAATAGAACCCTGGAATACTGCTCGCGTTATATTGTGCGTACGTACGTACATGTGTAACGTTCATCAGAGTGCTCACTAATTTGAAGACATCACTTGAAATAAAAATCAAACAACAAGGAAAATTTCCCTCAGTTCTTGAAACTCAAAGCGACTCTCCCCGAAGCACTGGTGTTTCCGGCGACGCGTAAAACAAGATGCGAGCTAACGAGCCCAGCTGATGTCTTGCGGTGTTGCCAGTGGTAAAAATAACAAACGGATGTTGTCGAACAGGTTGCCGACGGCAAAATTTCATCCTCTTGTGTAGAAAGCGTCAGTAATTGAATAAAGGCAATAGGGGTCGGTATCGGTGGCGGTCATAGCCTGGGGCGTCAGCTATGAAAGCGATTATGCTGTGATTTATGTTGTCTGTTAGCAACAGTCGCCCGGGGCGGTACGTCGGTGACGCCCAATCGTAACGCGCGTTACAACATTTGCGTTACACAACAAAGATTTTGACACGAGATAAATTGAACGTCTAATGATGTTTGCAGAAGGTGGGCTTACAAACGTTTATACATGTTTACAAATTAATACTTTTAGGTAAGTATCTATCGTTCACGAATGGAGCTGACTATACGCATATTTTTAGTGCACTTTTATAAATATTTACACTATATTTGGTTAATCAACTATTTTTTGTACAGGCCGGTTATAGTTTAGTAAAATATTTTTTAATTTATTTACTGTTATAATAACTGAAAAGGATAGACATTGCATAAGACTTTTTGGAGGGAACGGGAGAAGGTAGGTTGACATTTTGTTCAGATTTTCTATTTTTTACATTTTTAGGAGTTTTAAAGTACAGGTGATAGTATATTGTGTTTTAAAGTTCTGTATAAGTGGAAAGAATGGAGTAGGTCTATCTAAATAAACATGTGTAGCTGAAGTTCTCGCGCTCTTCCAAGAAGTCCTTTAAAACTTCAGTAAAGCCTACTATCACTTATTGGAGGAGTTTTACGATAAGAAAAAACTAATTTATTTACTTGTGATTCTACTTATAACACGTGACATTGGCAAATGCGTTAAATTGTGCGCCATGCCATAAAGAAAAAGAAAAAAAAAGGATAGACATTGCATAAAACTTTTTGGAGGGAACGGGAGAAGTGAAGTTAGCATTTTATTTATATTTTCTATTTTTTGCGTTTTCGTGAGTTTTAAGGTACCAAAGTGAGAGTACCTATATTGTGCGTTAAAATTCTGGAGAAGTGTTAATGATTGGAAAGTTTGAATAAACATGTGAAACTGAAGTTTTCGCATTTTTCCAAGATTCATTTTAACTCCAGTAAAGCCTATCATCACTTTACTGGAGAGTGTTAGGGACTTAGTAATAAGAAGACAGATATTGTACGTATGGGATACTCCTATTTTTACATGAGACTGGCAGAAATGTTTCTAACAAATATGAAACGAGTTGCCAATATATGAAAGAGAAGAAGACATTGCAATAATTTACATAGGTAATGTATTTAATAATTCATGCTGAGCAACGAAAATGTATGAGCAGAAATCATTGTTAAATCGAAAAATTGCCGGAGGGTTGAACTTTGTATGAACCTACATTACATGGTAGTAAAAAAATAGAATCACAATTATATAAGGTAATTTACAGTATCATCGGTCTCCGGTTAAGTCGCGGGTGACAATTACACATATAACGAAATTTTTTTTGTCTTTCAATTACGTGAAAACTACTGAACGTATCGGTATGGGACTTTGATCATTCGACGCGGAATCGTTTGTAGATTAGGCTATTTAACTTTTGAACTCCAAAGACCTATTACCATGTTTTAAACAAAAATCTGTTACAGGTAAAAATTCTCATTTACGCCCAGTGAAGCGGGCGGGTTACGGCTTGTAATATTATAAATGCGAGACTGTCCGTCCGGTCGGCTTTTACGCTTATACTTTGAGAAATTTTGATGAAATTGAGAATGGAGATATATAAAGCCCTGAGGAAGTGCATAGGCTACATTTTTTAATTACACGCGGACGAAGTCGCGAGCACCAGCCAATAGAAGATATAAGTACTTACTTGTGTAGGTGTTAAATGTATGAGAGACGCTAGGTGCTCCCTCTCAGGTGCTGATAGGTACTTCTGCTGCTTGAACCGTCGCTCCAGCTCGTACACCTTGACAGACAAATGAAGGTGAATCTATGTATACATACATACACATCTTGACGCTGTATCCCTAAAGGGGTAGATATATACCTACATATCTTCACGCCGTATCCCTAACATGATAGTCAGAGAGGACGGAGCGCCAAAGCCGCGGTCTTTATATACTTCTTTCGCTTCCTCAAATCTCATCATTCTCCTCACATATTTTCGCCTAGGTATACGAGTGGTTTTAACTTTTCAGTCTGCTAACACTCTGGCTATTTGATCATCATAAGTCAGCCTTGGTCTTCCTTGGCTTTTTTTACCTCCCACTTTCGCTCTGTAGATTTTCTTCGTCAGTCTTTCATCACTCATTCTTTATATGTGCCCGAACCATCTAAGCGTTCCTCTCTTTATTTTTACAATAACAAAAAATGAAGAAAGGAATGCGTAGATGGTAAATTCGACTGTAAATATAAACTTATAATATAAACTCTTTGGCGACAATCTCTTACTCTGCGCAATTGTTTGATCCGAGGAGGTTACGTATATGCGTGATCACAAACTTTTATGAGTTTGAAATTGACAGTCTTTTTGATATTGGCAGTATGAACGTAAACAATGAGTGATTTATTTAATTTAATGTATTTCTAATGCATATTACACAAAAATTTTAGCTTTCTCCAGTCCTTCTCCATATAAACTTTAAGTGTGCCAAATTTCACACTCCATCCGCCCAATTTTCTTAAAAAGGGATCCAAAGTTTTCGCTTCACGTATTAATTAATATATAGGGTTATTTTAAAAATACAAATAACCTCTTAGTAGGTATTTTGTTCCTAATGTTATCCCTAACTGCTTTTGTTCTACAAGTTTTAAAAATTCATAACTCTTTCTTTCAACACAAAAATAAAAATACATTAAATGTTTCTGAAAATGGCATCTACTCTACCCGGTTGCTAAAGCGACACGCACGGCGGGGCGAGAGGGAGTGGCGCGGCGTGAGGAAATACGTACAGAGTAATTACGTATCAGAGAGTACAACAAAACTTAACGAATGTTTTTTTAAGAACGTATTAAGTTTTAAAAAAAGTCGTAGAACAAAAGTTGTTAGGTTTGATGATAGGAATTTTGCACTAAGAGGTTATTAATATTTTTCAATTATATTAACCCTGCATAGATTCACGTATACTCACGTATGCCGCCTATATCCTACTTTTCCGTTTTTGACATTAACGTAAGCAAACGAGAAACTAACCAAAATTTAAAAACCAAAAACGCTAAATTTACACCGTTCGCTGGTCCGGCTTATTACTAGTAGTATATTATTAGTAGTGCAGTAGCAGTGTTATTAGGATACCCTAATAACACTGCTTTTCTGTTATATACACGAAACTATGAAATATGCACATATAAGACTTACAATACAGCATTGAAAAAACTTTGCGATGTGCAAATAATTTTAAGTGTATTTTAGAATTACAAATTTTTACGCTTTTAATGACGTTTATTATTCCTTTAATTCTTGGTGGTTTTTTTAAAGCGCAAACACACAAGTGGACAAAAATTCTAAAAGTGTTTGTTTTACTAATAACTAATAAGTATGAAAACTGTATCACAATCACTTGCAAAATGCCTCATCTCTAGTGATGTTACAAATGTCATAATCCCTACATTTGCTTACATAAAGAACAAAAATGAAAAAAATAGAATATAGATAACTATTAGGTATGGGATCTACTGACCCGATGTCGAGTTGCTGGAGTTCGCTATGCTGATTTCGTTATAAAATTGCGAAACCTTTTGAAACTGTGAAATTGTGTGAAATTGTAACTCACACTGAGTTACAATTTCACACGTAGTTAGGTTAGTTACGTAAAATGTATCAAAAGTTCTAGGTTATTTTTCGGTAATGCAAGAGAAATCTGAACACAAGTACCCAGCCCCCTAGGTGAGAGTGGGTTATGTGTCACTTTTTCCCACTAAAGCGTCGTTGAGATATCTTATAGAACGCACCGGAAGGTCTGTATGATCTCCAGAAATTATTAGAAATTTGACAACGATTTGATGATTACCTCCATAGTGCAGTGGTACCGCAGTGGCACCCAAGCGCGGAAGGTTCTGAGTTCGATTCCTGGTCGGGTCAATTTAGGAAACGAACTTTTCTAGATTATCCCAGATCTGGGTCTACTGGGTACGCCCTAGTAGTCTTCGTCTGGTTCTCATAACACAGGGAGCTCTAGTTTGAGACCAGATTATTGGTGTGTCTTGTCTGGCATATTTATTCATTATTATATTATATTTACTTTATTGTATGGTAGTGAGGCCTGGCAAAGTCTGAAATCGAGTGAAAGTATGATAAAAGCAGTAGAAATGCGATCTCTTAGAAAGATGTGTGATGTCACCCTTGAGGACAGGATAAGCAATGAAGAGATACGCAGTATGACAGGGTCGCACGACAGTTTTATCGTATAAATGAAGAAAGGAATGCTTAGATGGTTCGGGCACATAGAAAGAATGAGTGATGAAAGACTGACGAAGAAAATATACAGAGCGAAAGTGAGAGGTAGAAGAAACCAAGGAAGACCAAGGCTGACTTATGAAGATCAAATAGCCAGAGTATTAGCGGATGGAAATGTTAAAAGCTCTCGCATACCTAGGCGAAAATGTGTGAGGAGAATGATGAGATATGAGGAAGCGAAAGAAGTATGTAAGGACCGCGACGCTGGGCGCTCCGTCTTCTCTGACTACCCCATTGGGGATACAGCGTGAAGATATGTATGTATATTATATTTATCAGTTCATTATTATCGTATAGAATCCTTTTTTGACCGAACATATAATTAAAAAGATTTAAACCACAAAATAGAATTAATTACATGAGGCGAATAATGTAGGCAGGTTGTAGGTGGGTGTACGGACCCCCGAGGGCGGGGCGAACTGCGGAAAGGGCGGGCGGGGTGAGCACCGCCTCGCAATTAAATAGCCTTATAATTTGGATTTAGGTATAATTCCTCCCTCGCTTGATTACATTAACTTGGCTGTACTATTTCCTTTGTGTAACGTAAACTGTTAAACTTGTTTGACTCATGATTCAACGTATTTTATAGGTATAAGAGAAATATGTAGGTAATGACAATGAGCAATAGGATTTGTAATTCAAACAATAAACTTATTATATGTAAAATTATTATTTACTATTATTTTTGATTTAAATCATTTGAAATTAGAAATCAATCGTTTCTGTATTAGGTACCTACTTTAAATAAAATGTACTGAGCTCTAAGCCAGCGCATACAGCTCGACCAAACGCGAGTGAATATTCATTGTTCATTCCTGCGTCCTATGGTAGCAGCTACCAGCTATAACGTTGATTTTCGTAACTATAATATATTCTTCTTTATAATAATAATAATTCGTTCTTTCTTTCAAATATAACTCCAACAATTATACAAATTGCATGACCCCAAACTAAGGGATAAGACTTTTTGGCGGGAACGAAAGTAGTATGAGGTTGTCATTTTATTTACATTTTCTATTTTTTACATTTTTGGAAGTATTAAAGTACAAAATTGATAGTATATTGTGTCATAAAGTTCCGTATAAGTGAAAAGAATGGAGTAGGTCTAAATAAACATGTGTAGCTAAAGTTCTCGCGCTCTTCCAAGAAGTCCTTTATAACTTTACTGGAGGGGTTTTACGATAAGAAAAAAAAAACGAATTTACTTCGAATGTGCTTCATGACGATTCTATTTATTAATACGTGACATTGGCAAATGCGCTAATCTGTGCGCCATGGCAAGAAGAAAGAAAAAAAAACACCTAAGGGCTAGGCTTGCAGTCTGAGTACCACACAACGAACTGGGGAACTTTCGGTAACATCCGGACTACAAGCTGATTTAGAAAAGTTAATTTTCTAAATCGACTTGACTGGGGATTGAATCCAAAACCCGGCTTGGAAGACGATGCCCTGACACCACGCTAAAGGGCCAGTCAATTGCGATTTGATCATATTTTTCTAAAAATTTAATGAAGCGAAAACTTTGCGCTCTTTCTCAGCAGTCACGTCACGTCACGTCACGTTCGGGTCGGTGACACTGAAACGGGTATTTTATTTTTTATTTTATTTATTTATTTAACATGTGAATCACAGATATTAATGGTGTTATAAATTATAATACATATTTCCGTTCACTGTGTTCACTATGTATCCCCTAAGGGCATACATAGGTCATCATTATATTATAAAGAAAAGAAAAGTGTTACATCAAATCATCAAATTCATTGTCATTTTTATAAATTACCGTCGTTTAGAAACTCATTAAGTGTATAATATGCCTTATCTATTAATATTTTGTTCACATTATTTTTAAAAGAATATATATTATTATTGTTTCTACCTTTCTTCTACCTTTGGTATTTTATTGCATGTTTTTGAGCCTGACAAAATATACTATCATGCTTCAATTTTTTCTTCGAAATTGCCAAGTACAAGTCTCCTTCACTTCTACCCTCCATATGTCTTGGAAACATGTCAATATTTGATTTTACAAATACAAGTGATTCATATATGTACAGGGAAGGCAGAGTTAATATTTTTAAACTTTTAAAATAAGGTTTACATGAATGAGTCCGTTTTAAGTTACAAATTGCTCTAACGCAGCATTTCTGCGCCTTAAATACCTTTAGTAATTGTGAAGAAGAATCCCAGAATAGTATTCCATATCTGAGTATGGACGCAACACAGCCATGGTATGTAGTGAGCGTGGTGGTTCCACTAACTATTTTGCTTATAAGTTTATGCAAGGCAAAAGAAAATTGTGATATTTTTTTACTTAATATGTCAATATGAGGTATCCATGTCATTTTACTGTCTATAGACAATCCAAGAAATTTAGTATTACTTATGTCACTAATCTCCCTACGTTTACGTTACGAGTTGAAGTTGTATATATCCAAATATTTAACTTTTAGTCTCATTAGATATCGAGATTCACGTCTCCAAACACGTTATCAAGCAAATCTGCATTATTTAATGATTCATAACTTTTATAGACCACATACAGACGTTACTGTCGGGAAAACTGTCGGTAGAAAATGTCTCACTTTAGTATGAAACTGACTGATTCAAAATTTCAGAATTTGGAGTTACAATAATAAACTTAAAGATACCTTCTATTTAAATATAATATGAAATTCACTTAATATCTGTCCACCCCTTACATATCGTAATATAATTACGCATGTATTTGTGAATAATCCATTTTTACTATTTTAGATGGATTCATTATGTAGCTGCTTAAAATAAAATCAAAATCAAATACATTGAAAAAATAATTAGATTTGTGGAATCTTTTTAGGGTTTCGTATACATTCAGTCAAGAAAGTATCGGGAATGGATAATTTGTTTATGGTTTCAAATTAAATTTTTTGTTTTTTTTTGTTGTTGTTAGATTGACACAACTGTTTTCCATTTTGGCACGGAGTTTGAGTTGCATCTGTTATTTAGATTAAATACAGTATTGTTTTTAATTATATCATTCTAGTGTATATTGCGAATTTCATAATGGACAAAAACATCGAACAAAGAGTTTGTCTTAAATTTTGCATCGCCAATGGAATTTCGTGTTCGGAGTCACTGAAAATGTTACAGAAGGCTTACGGTAAATCGACTTTATCAAAAACACGTGCTTATGAGTGGTACAAAGCGTTCAAAAGCGGTCGAGATGTGATGGAAGATTTGCCTCGCTCTGGTAGGCCATCAGCGTCTGCAACTGAAGTTAACATCGCAAAAGTGAAGGAAATAGTAATTGAAAATCCTCATTCAAGTTTGAGAGAGATAGCCGCCGAACTTTCTGTGTCTCACGAGTCGATCCGTACCAATTTAAATAATCACTTGGGTATGAAACATGTTGCCGCTCGGCTAGTCCCAAAAGACCTGAATTTTCTCCAAAAACTCAATCGCATAAGAGTCGCTGAGGACATGCTAGAACGAGTCAGTTCCGACCCAACATTCATGAAACGCATTGTTACTGGTAACGAGACGTCGGTTTACGAGTTTGACATGCATACTAGTCAACAAGCTTCGGAGTGGCGCCTTCCTACTGAACCGAAACCGAAAAACCACGCCAAAGTCGATCAAAAGACAAAGTCATGTTGACTGGTTTCTTTAACTATCGCGGTGTTGTGCACTCGGAATTCTTGCCGGAAGGTCAAACGGTAAATAAAGAATATTATTTGGGCGTTACGCGGAGTTTAAGAGAGCAAGTTCGACGAAAAAAGCCAGATTTGTGGAAAGTTTCTTGGATTTTTCACCACGATAATGCGCCTTCGCACAAGGCGAACGAATTTTTGACCAAAAACTCAACAAATACCATCGAGTAACCACCTTATTCACCAGATATGGCTCCAGCCGACTTCTTTCTTTTTCCTAAACTCAAATTACCACTTCGTGGCACCGTTTTCATTCGGTAGAAGACATAACGGAGAATTCGCGGCGAGCACTGAACACAATTCCGGAAAAAACGTTTAAAAAATGTTTTGATGATTGGATTATTCATTGGCGTATGTGTATCGTTTCTGAAGGAGCATACTTTGAAGGTGATAAAATAAATTTGGATGAGTAACTAACATTTCATGTATTATTGATCTTTTCCCGGTACTTTCTTGACAGAGTAGTATACCACAAAAGGATAAAAGGAACCTTAATAGGATAACTATGATGTCCGTCTGTCTGTTTGTCAGTCTATCTGTCAGTCTGTCTGTCTGTCAAGAGGTCAAGAGCCTTCTTCTCAGGAAAGCGTGGCGTTCTTGAGAATAATATTCTAATATAATATTCACACGATAGGAATATGTTATGTTACCTACTAGTGATTTAACGAGTGCAATGTAATATAAAAATGTAAAAATACATGCGAATATTTGCGTATGCTAATGCGAATATTGTTTACACCAATACTACTACCTACTGTAGATAAATAAAATAAAAATAAAATGAATTGCCTTGCAGTCTATGGGTAATTAATTGTCAAATAATTGCATCCTTCAACAGAACCGTCTATAACAGGTATATATCGAAGTACGCATAAACAGCAAATTTTAAGCTGAATTAATACAGGTTGCTTCCCCCGGTCTATATTTATTTGTAAAATGATCGGCAAATAAAGGACCCCATCTATGCGCTGAAGGGTACGCGAATATTTGAACGGGGGTGAAGTGAACAAGACTCAGAACTCGTTAGGGTATTACTCGTATGTGACAAAAATGTCACAATTACTTCAGAAATATTACTTTAGAAATATTTAGACTGAGAAGACTATTAACCCGGGTAGTCTAACGGACAGACATAAAGTCAATGGATTTATCATTAGCTTTATCGCTGTTTATTACCATTAGAATCTCAATATCTATCTCCCTTTCTCTTCAGTTACATCATCTCACTGTTAGGTATGTTTCTCGTCTCATAGCAAGTAGTAAGAGATTTGTACTTTATATCAACGACATTAAAGGTCAATCATTATTGACCACGCTATACCCGAGTACTCGACCAGCATCACCTCGCCGCTGCGGCGTCCATTTATTGTCAACGGGCGATCGTTTGACCTAGAGTCTAGACTACAGAATCGTGAGTCTAACTATATCTGAACGAAAGATTAAAACGATATGGCAGCGACGATATTACATTCAACGATAAGGCGGGCGTTATTGTTGGTCATTTCGTAAAATCGTCACATTTTACGAAGTACACTTTCCAATATTATAATTATATGTGAGAATACCTACGACCAGTGTATGCTGGCTTACAGTGCATGCTCTTTAACGTTAAAACGAAACTTAACGTTATAACCACAGCTAAGTCAAAGCCAAATACGTAAATGAACGTTGGCGTGCAATATCCCTGAAGAAATAAATCTCTCTATGATCCGCCAAGCCATTTCTAATCTCCCTTCTGTCGTTAGGTACTTTAGGGTACTTTTAAAACTCAAAAGATGGTGTTGCCATTTACATTTTTATATTTTAAACAATATAATAGTAAAACCACAGATTGATTAGTTAGTAACGTAAAGGAAAACTGTACAACTCTACTATGATTACCAGTGCGTAGCGCACACGCAGTGGTCGAAAGACCTTAATATAAAATAAACGGGTTTTTCTCATGACACAGATATGTTAAGCTCAAAGACTGAAAACGCTCATTAACCGAAAAAACAGCTCACGACGCGTTGTGGTCTCCGTTAAAAATCCACATCGCGAAATTCGTGTTATGGCTCTTATAAAAACACCCACGACGGGTCGTAGTAACCACAGAAGACCATATAACGAAATTTGTGTCATGCTATCATTCTATACGACCACAACGCATTGCGGCAATGAAGAAAAGCCATGATGCGTATGGAACGAATGGAACCATGATACAATACGACACAGTCAGTGATTTGCGTTGTGGGTCCTACTTGTCTCGAAACTTTTTGGTAGATATTCTTAGGAAATATTTTTTTGTAGTATAACAGGGTTGCAGGACAGTGTTATTGTAAAAATGAAGAATGGAATACTTAGATGGTTCGGGCACATAGAAAGAATGAGTGATGAAAGACGGACGAAGAAAATCTTCATAGCGAATGAGAGTGGTAAAAGAAGCCAAGGAAGACCAAGGCTGATTTATGACGATCAAATAGCCAGAGTGTTAGCCGACGGAAATGTCAAAAGCACTCGCATACCTAGGCGAAAATGTGTGAGGAGAATGATGAGATTTGAGGAAGCGAAAGAGTATGTAAAGACCGCGAACGCTTGGCGTTCCGTCCTTTCTGATTACCTCCTTGGGGATACAGCGTGAAGATATGTATGTATGTGTTTTTAATTTTTTTATTTTAACTTTCAACACTCCTTCTCCATATGAACTTTAACTATGCCAAATCTCACGCTTCTCCGTGCGTGCAATATGCTTAAACAGGGGTATGTAAAATGTTTCTCTAATCTCTACACGTATTAATAAATAGATTGACAATTGTCTGAATACGTCAGTTAACCTCAGTCGAGGATTCCACTAAGGCTCCTTAACTCGGAGTATATATTGTTCGTTATTCGCCATAAAATTCGACATGAAATAAAATACTTAGGTATTAAAATAAACAGCTAACTGACCTGTGCTTGCGTGAATAGCACGCGTCTCTTGCGCCTCTGCGCCAGCGGGAACTGCATGGGCTTGGCGTCGGGGCCCGCGCACGCGGCCAGCCCGCCCATGTTATTGACGTGGCCCATGCCGCCCGACGTCGACGTCATCAGCCTGGAAACTAAAGCAGCCGCTCAAATACGCACATCACGGGTCACCTAGCAATCAGGAGAAGGATTTTTAATATGCGATTTCAAAGTCAAAGTTGAATCAATTTATTCAAGTAAACACAAGGTGATTTTGAACGCAAATCCACTTTAGGTCGAAAACAAAATCTGCGCACTAGAAGAACCGAAAAGAAACTCACGTCTCCGGTATTTTTTTCAACATTATTTTATAATAGGTTTAATACATACATACGAATATACATTTCTTTACGCCGTATCCCTAACAGGGTAGTCAGAGAACATGGAGCGCCAAATTTCGCGGTCCAATATTTCTTTCGCAAATCTCGTCATTCTCCTTACACATTTTCGCTTAGATATACGAGTGATTTAAGTTTAATAAAATATACATACGTACATACATACATTAAAGACACAAGATCTCTAATGGGGTAGTCAGAGAGGACTGAGCACCAAACTCCGCGGTTTTTACATACTTCTTTCGCTTCCTCAAATCTCATCACTCTCATCACTCTTTTTCGCCTAGGTATGCGAGTGCTTTTGACATTTATGTCAGCTAACACTCTGGCTATTTGATCCTCGTAAATCAGCATTGGTCTTCCTTGGCTTTTTTTTACCACTCGCTATCGCTCTGTAGATTTTCTTCGTCAGTCTTTCATCAATCATTTTTTCTATGAGCCCGAACCATTTAAGCATTCCTTTCTTCATATTTACAATAACACTGTTGTGCAACCCTGTCATACTGCGTATCTCTACATTGCTTATCCTGTACTCGAGTGTGACACCGCACATATTTTTAAGAGATCACATTTCTACTGCATGTATCATACTTTCACTCGATTTTGGGCATATTCAAGCCTCACTACCGTACAATAAAGTTGGCACCAACACCGCATTGTGAACGGTCATTTTGGCCGACTTAGATACATTCACACTGGCCACTAATGCGGGCTGATTTTAATAATAATAATTTAAAAAAATATCGTAATAAAATATAATATTCAGAAAACCAGTAAATGCAAGTGCACAGACTATTTCTAGACTGCTTATTGTTTCTTGGTAAGTAGTTCACGATTAAATAAAGTTGATCAAAGGCGAGCTCGACTCGCGAGCAAATGGTTCCGTACAATATGATTATAAAAACCAATGTTTTCTTGTATGTTCGTCCTCTATGCGTTCCTAAATCATTCATCCATTGTGATAAAACTTTGATCAGTTGTTCTGCGTACGCCCGAAAAGGTTTCTGAATTATTCAACTTAGGAAACAAAAGACTACGCGAACGAAGTCGCAGGCGACAGCTAGTTATTTATGAAAATCAGTCAAGCGCGAATCGAAATTGCGCACCAACACTTCCATACCACCACACAATATATTTGTGTTATATATTCTCTATTTACCAAAAAAATTTTTCGTTACACAGTTTCTGAGAAACATCTATTGTGACAGACGGACCGACGGACAGATGTATGAATAAATTTATAGGGTCCCACATGTGTTAATGAAGTGTCAATGTGGTTTTTTTAATCCGGCAGATTTGACGTTTTGAAAATACCAGTATATGCTATTGAATGCTGAATATAATTGAAGTGATTTGACTTTGGCTACATGTTATCTCAGTCTATATAAATAATAATGAAATGCTATGTTCGCTGGTAAGCGCATCACTTGAGAGTGGCTAGACCGATGTGGCTAATTTTTTTTTTAATTTTCGTAATATGTTGCTCGAAAAATTGGAAAATTCGAATAAAACTAAAAGTGCTTTTTTATTCGATTTTTGTATGAACTCAAGGCCATAACTTACTAATAATATAAATAGCTACTGAACCACAGAAACGCGTGGCCGTACACAGCTAGAATGATAATAAAACCTTCAGACAATTATGAGATATATAATTACAATGAATTGAGATATTGTCCAGTAATACCCATATTTCAAGACGATTTAGAATAGTTTCTACTAACCCCTGCAGCAACAGCTCAGCCAGTATTATTTTAAATTTTTTTCCACTATCACTGATGCTATTCAAGCCTGTTTCCAACGCCTATTTTCAGAGGGGAGTAAGGAAAAAATAAAAAAAATTAATTCTTATACCGTGGTAAAATTAAAGTCCTCTCGCTGGCAACTTAAGTGCTTGCGGGTATTTTCTCTAATGACACTACACGACATAAATGTAGGTACACTTGCGGGATATCTAAAAGAAAAGTCTCATTTCAAAACTGTAAAGAAATTACAGAGGTTATATGGTTTCACTTTGTAAAATAACACTATAAATATATTTTTTATGAAGTATTTGTACTATACCGCGATTACTAATTTAAAAATTTGTGTTTATACTGTATAAAAAATTGGTATTTATAATACGACAGCAAATTTTATATGATAGACATTTTTTTTTAATTAGTTTCTTAGGACCTATCAGATCTAGGATTTTGCTGTATTTTTCCTGTAAACTTTAGGCTAGGCTTCATATTCTCTAAAATTTTAAAATCGTAAATCCAGTACTTTCGAAGATAAGGGGAGAAATGGTAAGGTCAAGTTCAAGTCGACCTCGATGGCGCAGTGGTTTAGGCGCACTGTTAGATTCCCGGCCGGGTCAATTTAGGAAACGAACTTTTCTAGATTGTCTCGGATCTGGGTGTATTGGGAGACGCTCCAGTAGTCGACGTCCGGTTCTCATAGCACAGGGAATACCCTAGTTTGAGATCAGATGATCGGTGTGTGTTGTCTGGCGCATTTATTTATTTAAGTAACCAAATTGTCCCAGCTTCAATTCTCCCGTAAATATTTTGAACTGACTTCAAAATAGGAGAATCTCATTGTTTATTACATATTCCGTTCCAGAATTGGAAAGAAGTTGTTGTTGAATTACCCTAGAGTTATTTAGGCCAAGTTAAGTTTTGTGGCCTACAGTTATTTAGGCCAAGGTCACTCAAAAGAGAAAAATAAGTAATTTTTAAGAGAAAAATTAAATCGACTTATTTTACGATTTGCGATGTTTTTACTTTGAACTCGGTTTAATGGTTTAATCTAAGGAATCCTAAAAATATCAATAAACTAATGTTTAATGTACAGCGTATAATGCCATCGTTTATCGAATAAAAATCTCTTTCATCCATCAATACATTTAAATGCATTATAAAAAGCATACGTACATTATCTCGTAAATCTCAAATTTTATGTTACGTCGGCACTGCAGTAAGCCCGCCGGCAATATTCCTCACATTACGTAGAATTCGCTGCGCGTTCTATTTACACAACACTCGAATCGAATAGGGGCTTTAATATAATATTCCCCATTTTGTGTTACCGTGACGCCATTGCAAGATCGTCTCTGTTTCTGCCCGTATTGTTCTATATCGTTACCTAATCTCGGAATATCTCAATACAGGGGCACAGAGACTACTAGTGACGGGTAATTGCGGTTGGTAGGACGATCGGTCAAGAATTGACCGACGAAGAGAGGTTCCGGAGGACTGGCGTACGGCAGTCATAGTACTTCACCACAAAGGGAAAGGTTCTCATTTAGACTGTGTGCTATGGGGCCTTCAGCTTGGTCAACTTAACAAGTAAAGTCTATACCAAGGTATTCACTGAACGTATGAAAGGTGTTTCTGAAGATATTTCTGGTAAGCGCAAGGTGGTTTTAGGAACGGTAGTGGTTGCATAGATTAGATTTTCTCGCTTCGTGTTATTGTGGGGAAATTTCTGGCCAGAGGTCAGAAAGTTTTCTGCGCTTTGGTGTATCTTGAAAAAGCATTCGATAGAGTAGTGCGAAAGAAATTGTGGAGTCTTCTATCTGAAAATGGCGTGGAGGGCACATTACTGCAGGCTGTGAGGTCATTATATCGAGGCCACAGAGTCTGTGTAAGGATAGATGGTGACATGTCGCCCTGGTTAGAAGTCTGTTCAAGTGTCAGACAGGGTTGTGTGATGTCTGCCTGGCTAATAGTGCTAAATTTGGACAGTCGCCTCCAGACATTGAAAGGTGGTATGAGTGGTATGATATGTTGTCATTTATTTGCTTCATTAAATTTTATATGTTCATCAAACTTTATATTAATTAAAATGATGTTATATAATTTTAATTAATAGTGTTTGCTGCCATCCGTGATACAAGCTTGCGCTTAATGCAGATATCGCTAGTAAATGAAGTCATTTTAATCTTTTTTTTGTAACCTGTTTTAGTAATTAAGTATGTTATGTTTGTTATGGTAAATAAAATTATTATTATAAAAAAAAAAATATTATATGTGATGATACAGTGATAAACTGCTTGTTGTACGCTGACGATGCTGTGCTTATAGCACCATCAGAAGCAGAGTAACATACACTAGCCACGTGCATGAAAGAAGAATGTGAAGTGTAAGGATTTAATATGAATATGAATAAAACTAAGGTTCTGGTGTGTGAAAGGAAAGCAGTACAGACGAAATGTGAAATTTGGGTACATGGAAAATGTCTAGAACATGTGAATGAAATTGTATATCTGGGGAGTGCGTTTTCGAGGGATGGAAGATGTGAGTTGGATGTGGAGAAACGGGCAGGACCTGGCAATAAAGTGAACGGCGCTCTGTGCCTATTTGCAGGCAGTGTGAATATATCTAACACAGCCAAAACGGTCATCCACAATGCGGTGTTGGTTCCAACTTTATTGTACAGTCAGGCCTTAATTTGTCCGAAATCGAGTGAAAGTATGATGAATGCAGTAAAAATGCGATCTGTTAGACATATTGCAGTGTCACCCTTGCTGACAGGATAAGCAATAAAAAAATTCAAAGAGTATGACAGGGTTGCTCGACAGTGTTATTATAACAATGAAGAAAGGAATGCTTAGATGCCTTAGATGGTTCGGGCACATAGTAAGAATAGGTGATGAAAAACTGACGAAAAAAAACTACAGAGCGAAAGCGAGTGGTAAGAGAAGCTAAGGAAGGCCAAGGCTGACTTAGGAGGACCGAATAGCCAGAGTGTTAACCGACGGAAATGTCAAAAGCACTCGCATACCTTAGCGAAAATATGTGAGGAGAATGATGAGATTTGAGGAAACGAAAGAAGTATGCAAGGACCGCTATGTTTGGCGCTCTGTCCTCTCTGACTACCCCGTTGGGGATACAGCGTGAAGATATGTATGATATATGTATTTTTCAACTCACTTTTACGATTACGCCAGCAACACGGTACAGTTTTTTTCTTCTCCCAAATCAGCAGATGACCAGAATTATTAGACGAACGGCCATAATGTGGTATTTAAAGAGAATTGTTCGTAAAGAATTCCTCAGAAAGCTCAAACACACGGGCTAAATAATATTATTTTAAAGCAGTATACTAGTAGTATAGAATTATTAAAACATATTATTTTAGTCTAAGTTATTATGATAAATTATTAGTTCTGTTTACCTAAATGGGACATAGCACGCTAGCCTAGACGCTAAACCACGACGATATCAGAATAATACTTTTGTAATCCAAATTACGCTTTCGTATAACTTCAACTACGATTAAAATGTAAACAATTTAATTGTTGATACACGCCTATTTCATTTTTTAATCCAAATTACGTTTATGTGTGACTTTCAACTATGTTTAAAACATAGTAATAGAATAACCAATCAATTACTGATAATTGAAACCAAGGAAGAAATAAACGATTTCTGATCAGAAAAATCCCTACAATTCTACGGACAAACAAACAAACATATAGACCCACAGATAGATAATGGTGGCTCATTTATAAAACCCATATTTTCTGTTAGCGGATAAAAATTCCATGAAATTATTTCATGGTTCAACAAAACACAATTCTCATATACTCGTCCCGTCATGGCAAGACATCTGACAGGGGTCCAAGATGGTGTGCATATATTTTGACAACAAATACGACAGTAATTGAACCCGGGGGTGGACGTACGGCGGGACATTCTGGGGAGAATGTCCGATCGACCACTGTTATGGTAAAACCATAATTTGTGAAGTGAATATCTATTTTTATGTAAATGCCAACAACACAACATTTTTTACTTTTTGGCGGGAACAAACGGCATGAGAAACTGAGTTGCCATTTTGTTTAATTTTTTTATTTGAATTTTATTTATTCTTTTAACAATTTTAAAACAGAATTTAAAGCATTATTGCAATAAAATTGGCAATATTTTTATATATTTTAGTTAATTTACACAATTACAAATGTAGTAGGTACCTAGTTATAATGCATAGACTCCTAGTTCCAGACAGCGTGGCCGAAATACGAAGTGAGGTAATGAAAATCAAATAAATTGTAGATGTCTCGGTGCTGTGTTCTAACGAAATGGCGGTCGATCAGCTTATTTGATATTGCGAGTCCGCACGCTTATTACCTAACTTGCAGTCAGCTTGCGACAGCCAAATATCGCGCAATATCTGCTGTCAAAACGAGAATTTCAATAATGTAATTTATACAGTGGCGCTCTATCTACCGCGAAAAGTGCATTTTACGATTACAACGCAAAAGACACGCAATCGTCATACATGATATCAATTTTTTATTACAATTAGTCACCGGCCACGCAATGATAGCGTAGCTGTCGCTGTCTGTAATTTTTTGGTTATTAACCTGCCGCTGTTCTCACCGTTACTGCTCGGACATGCGCTTGGAGTTATTGTATAACTATAACTCGAATGATATCAAATGAAATTTACAGACACGTGACTTTAGAAACGACTTTCAGCAAAGATTTTCTTAAAAGCAACAGCACTAGTGAATAAAATCCTTGAAAATTTTCAGTATAAATTACAATATTTGATTTGCTCATGAACAATGATTTAATCTAATTAAATCGCCAGTGGTGTCCGGTGCATCCCTTTAAAGTTATAAGGGGCGTGCATTTGACGCGATCGGCGTGAAATTGGCCAGCTAGGGCAACTGTGGGCCCGGAGGACACTGAGGGCGTGCCGCTGACAGCCCTCACTGACCACAACTTCTCTGCTCATAATAAAATGACTAAAGGAATGATAATTACTAGCGTATATTTCACAAATAATGACCCTTATACGAGTATAAATAATAACAGCACTTTCATTATGGTCTGGGAGAGAAAGGAAAGTATAATCGTGCCAGCTGTTTACCTATCCGCGTAGGTCGTAAAAGTCGGCCAAGGAGTAGGGTTTACTATAAGGCACATTTATAGGTTTTTTCCGCTTCGTCGAATGTAATAGCTCTAAAAAATGTTGCCACAAGCGTCAAGGTATGATTTTCTAATGGAAAATAACTTGCGTGTGTAATGAACTTTAACAAGTATTTTTTAATCTCTAAACAACGAGCATCCCTGACAGAACTCAGACCTATTGGCCTGACACTTTTTGGCAAGCACAGAATCCAAAAGATTCCGTGCTGATTAACTAACCGAGTCCGAACAGCGTGTAATTAGCACCGAGCACAGAATCCAATGGCCGCTTTCATAGTTTACCGATGAACGTTTTTATCGCCACGATTTTACTCCACGGTACAATAGGCAAGCAAAATGTATGCAGTTGTACGAAGACGCTTTTAAATTTTCGTTCACGATAGCGCTATGCCACGGCGTGAAGACGTTAAAAAAACGTCTTTTTACGCGACACAATAGGGAAGCATTTTGCTTACCTATTGTATCGTGGTCGGTAATATCGTTCAATGATATATTATAGAAGCGCCCAATCGATTCGGTGCTAGTTAGCTGTGTCTGATCTCTGGAATTCTTGAGGTTGCTTCGTTAAGAGGCGAGACACATGTTAATTAGTGTTTGAGATTTTCGTAACGAAGTTCTTTAACGCGGCTTGCGGGAGGTTTGAGTTGGTAGAAATCGTCACGTAAGGAAAAAGCGTTACGTGGGGCGGGACCCGCGCGTCGCGCGGCGCTAGGTTTTTGTTTTAAATCATACGTGAGTTTTATTGTCTCATTTTTGCAATGAGGTTTTTTAGAAATTGAAACTACAGCTAAGGCACCGACCGCACACGTTTTTTTTTATTTGATCTAAGATTTTAGCCAAAAGATGCCTAAAAATTACAAGAATTCATCACTTCGTACGGAACCTGTGCACGAATCAAAATCACACTTGGCCACGTCGTTATAACTGAACACAAAATAAACCATCTACAACCAAAGGTTAGACAAGCAATCACAAATAACAATATTGAAAATAATTGTATGTATTCAAATTGATAAAATGGATTGGACAAATGTTTAATAAACGCGTATTTACCGATCACGTGTTTATTTACACAAGTCGAAGGCAGTGAAACTTAAATAAATAATAGTAAATACTCTTGGTAATGAACAATTTGCTTTTACAAAACACTTCACGTATTTAGAGGTTATAATAAGAACAGAAATTAAATACAGGTTAACGGATTCGATACTATTTTAATAAAATCTATTTATAGCACGTCTATTCTAATATAATCACCTTCAATAATAAATATGTCCAACGTTTAAAATACCTATATATCACCGCTATAAATATTTATAGTTCATATCAACCACAAAATTGAAAAAAATAATGGTATATAAAAGTGGTTTGATAAATAATAAATTAGAAGTCAAAAAATTTTAATTAAAAGTGTAACCCGAAAAGTAATCTAATTTAAAAAAACGAGCCAAAGATTTTTTTAATTTATGTAATTTTAAAGTAGTACAGCTAATTTTTTGAACGTGATAAATATTATCTTATGACATTACGCATATTCGCTATCTCTTTCATTACCGTGGTTACCATGACACAAAAATAATACGTGACGTCCGCGTCCTGTCTTCGAAAAATTATTAGTACTAACCTACGTAGTGATTACTTACTCAGTGCTACCCATAGAGAAAAACATCCGGCATAGTTCTAAATACGCATTCTTGAATAATATCTTTAGTAGACTGCATTAGAGTTCTACACAAGTGTGAAAGAATTGGAAAATGTAAGTAAACATGTGCAATCGTTTTTCCGCTTCTCTTTCGCATTCTTCCAAATCGTTCACAGTTTTCGCTTTCTCTCAAGTCATTTAGCTTTTTTTATTTCAATAAAGCCTTCTATCACTGTACTGGTTTTATGTGTTACGAAAAAGGTTTTTTTATATCAGACAAGTACTGTATGATTTCTGATCTTTGCCTTTTCTTATGGGATAAGGGAAACAACTACTTCTAATACAAATAATAATAATTTCGGTTGTAACGTGACTCGCACTTACACTGGCTACCTATCAGTGAGTGACCACGGTTCTGTTCATATAAATATTGACTTACAACTAATGGACTTCGAGAATGCAGCAACGACAACTCATTGATCCAGTGATCTTTGCAGAAAGTGAAATTTTGTGAGAAATAGAGAGTTTAGCTTCACTTTACTTACAGCACAATATATGAGAATATTCAAGGAGCAGTATTTAAGCCGGAGGCCACTCTGTGAAGATAATTGAAGTCCAGAAATTTAAGCTTAAAAGAAATCTATACCCCTCCATCTGTTCTCATCTTATGCTGTTGGTATATCTGTATATAGCAATCTTATACTGCCTTATATTTCCAGGAGTTAGAAAGAGACAGAAATGAAACGTCTGTGATCAAAGGTTACGATACATAATAATAATAATTTGTCTTCAACTTCGATCACAAATAAAAAAACTAAATTCATAATCTTTTGTAAAATCTAAACAAATTATTGTCCGAATTGACGTATATATTTCTAATATCGTATAGTACTATCAGTAATATTGTGTTAATTTAAAATAGACCTTGTTGTCATAGTATAAGATTGTAAAAGCTCATATATAATATTTAAACGATTTAAACGAAGTTTGTTAAAAAAAAATATTGAAAATGCAATCTTACGTTTCTTGCATAAAGTATGATTCACAAAATATATTTGCATCACTATTTACATCATTCTGATTTTTGTGAAAGTGACAAGGATAAGACATATATCGTAAGACAATGTTTGATAAAAATTATTACGAATTTCATATAAAAGAGCTATCTAACGTTACTATTATAACGAAACAATGAACACATAAATAAAATTATTAATTTATCTACCGAAAATTAGAAACAGTATTTTTTAGCTTGTTGTTTTTACAATTTTTAAGGAGCACTTTGACATGTTTGCTGTTAGCGTTTTCGAATACTACTAATTAAGAAATGTGAATTCAAAAACTCATTTGAGTGCACATTTCGTTCGGACGTTTTTGGAACGTTGATTGTGAATCTACTTTTTATATGTGATCGAAGGTCTTCAACTACCTCTTCAGAGTACGGTATCCAGCTAGATTCAAAGATTGTTGGGAATGTTAGAAACCCGCCATAGCTTTACTCAATGAAAACACACTTACAATATCGTAATTGTTTAGAGAATTATCTAATGATATCTCACTCGAGAAGTATTATTTTTACACTGTATTTGGAGGATATTTCAAAATATTTTCACTCTTTAGAGAGTAAGCAAATTCACTGTACATATAACTAAAGAATAACATTCTCGAAAAGTGTAGGTTTGTAGTTTGTCGAAGAGTGCAGATCAAGAGCAACGAGTATACAGGGTTAATTTAAAAATACTAATAACCTCTTAGTGCAAAATTCCTGTTAACATACCTAACAACTTTTGTTCTACGACTTTTTTCAAAGCTCAATAGGAAGAAGGAACGTTAAAAAAATATTTGCTAAGTTTTCTTGTACTGTCTGAAACGTAATTACTCTGAACGTATTTCCAATGGTGCAGTGCAAGCGCATCGGTCCTCAGCGCCGCGCTGTGCGTACCTATAGGTGCCATTTTCAGAAACATTTATTGTATTTTTATTTTTGTATGAAAGAAAAAGCTTAGGAATATTTGAAAGTCGTAAAACTAAAGTTATTGGGGATAATGTTTAGTACAAAATACTAAGAGGTTATTAGTATTTTTAAATTAACCCTGTATAGACAAACAGACATACAGATAGATAACGGCGTCAAATCTATAACACTTTATCTTTTTCAGTGGAGGTAAAAATGGAAAAATAATAGAATTAGAACATAATGAACGAACCAAATACGGACATACCGAAGTAATAAGAACTACCTATGGAACTCTAAAAACGTTTAAAATTATTTATCGTCTTAAATTTTTTTATAATCTCTACTATTAACAGACACAGTTCATAATAATCGTATTAAAATTAACATCGGACTAAACGTTCGTCTCACCCAAGCCTCACCCCACGCAGTAACTACGAAAATGTTGCCAGTGCTGAATAAACGCGTCTGCCGGCAAATTGTGCGTGAATAAACATTGGAATAATAGCGGTATTGTGTTGCGATCTCCCCTCGCGTCTCATAGAAATAACAATGTGCGAACTGGATCATATCTGACGCAGTTGATCGGAAAATGAGGCAGCTTTCGTGTCAAACGCTTTAGAACATACATTACTCTGGACTCCTAATTGTCGTTTTAGGGTTCCGTATGTTAAAAGGAAAGTGGAACTCTTAGAAGATCATAGATCATCCATCCGTCTATTTCGTCATCTGTCTCATTATCTCAGGAACTACGTAATATAATAGATACAAACTTGAATTTCAACATAATGATAGTTCTTGTTAGCTTTGGCCCATATATTTTTAACAATTTAACGTTTAAATGTTAAGTAACAAATCAACTACTCGAACGCAAGTTAGGCATTCCACCACTCATTTCTTACTTCGAAGACCAGAAATTTTGATAATTTCATTGAATATAATATAAAGTTCTAGTTATAGTTTATGGGAAAAATACAACGAATCTCCAAATCTAAAAGATACCTGAAGTTAAAATTAAAAATTTTGCATTCTATAAATATCCTACAGAACCTCTGTCCACAAGTTGAACACGCGCTTCACCAATTTTAGAGTTCTGTTCTTGTAACTGTATCCATAGATGGCTGGTAAATCTGTTTAGAGGTACTTAGAAAGATGGGTCGCCGGCACTCTTACTCACCGAATGAAACACAACAACAATAGATGCTATTATTTCATGCCAATATTCTATGAGAGGATGGTATTTCACCAGATGAGCCGACCCAATTGGTATAGCAATGCAGCATGGCTCTACCACATATTATGACATATTACATATTATTATGACAATATAAAGTGAGTGGTAAAAGAAGCCAAGGAAGACCAAGGCTGACTTATGAAGATTAAATAGTTAGAGTGTTATCCGACGGAAATGTCAAAAGCACTCACATACCTAGGCGAAAATGTTTGAGGAGAATGATGAGATTTGAGCAAGCGAATGAAGTAAGGACCGCGACGCTTGGCGCTCCATCCTCTCTGACTACCCCGTTAGGGATACGGCGTGAAGATGTATGACAATATTTTATGACGCCTTTATATATCATAAAAAAAATATATAAGACGACCTCATAGACTTTCTATCACTGCTAATTGGTTTAGCAGTGACTTGTTTTTTTGACAATAATTGTCAAATTTAGTTTATTTACATAATTACTAGCGACCCGTTGCGACTTCGCCCGGGCTGAATACATAATAATATTATATAACCTATGTCCATCTGGAATAAGGTACCTTTCAAATGGCGAAAACATTTTTCAAATAGGTGCAGTGCTTCCGGCGATTACCCTCCACATACACACGAATTTACAAAATTCGCACTTCTCTTTATAATATTACCAGCGACTCGCCCCGGCTTCGCGTGGGTACAACTTTTTTTGAAAATAAAATGCAGCCCATGTTACACGCTGCTAAAGCTTTCTATACGTGAAAGAATTTTTGAAATCGGTTGAGCAGTTTTTGAGTTTATCCTTTACATACAAACAAACAAACTTTACCTCTTTATAATATTACTGTAGATAAAATATTCATAAAATTGAATGTTGATTTCAATGTGTTTTAAGCAATCTTCTTCCCAAAAACCGCTGAAAAATATTATGTGGTATTTTCGCTGCTGATAGCTCGGTTCTTCGGCAAGTATTTGGACTAGGACTTATGTAGGCATACATGCAAAGTCTAGATGGGTCACTAGGTATATTTAAATTAGTTTCCTTAGAAATCGTTAATAATTCATTTACTTTAAAAAACTTTTTACTAAATCCGTAGAATAAAGTTAATAAACAACATAATACAAAGATTCATTTTAAATAAGCTAAAACGAACTAAGATTGCCGGGAAATTAAATAGCAAACATTTCGCGGCGGCTATTTCGCTCAGTGTTGCCACACTAAAGAAAGATAAACTGCGACCGTCTGCCGCTGACGCGTCCACTTGCCGCGCATTAGACTCGCCTATACGGAAACTAAGTGTGCCACACACTTATTTTTTCCCCGAGGCAGTTTTAATTTCAGCCAGCTGACCGTGTGCGAGTGTCTCTGACGCCGTTTGATGTATAGCAACACTTGAAAACGCGCAGGTATCCGGTTTTTTACCGGACGTGTAATTAATTTTCTTAAATGGAACTGTTCGCAACCTACCGGTCAGTTACTTTTTATTTAACTAAAAAAGGTGCAGTCCTCTATTTAAAAAACTCTTAGCAAAGCAACATTAAGTGGAAAGCGTTATATTTGTACATACATATCTTGCATCGCATTACCATCGTTTAATTTTAGTTTCGAACGGAGCCTTCAACTGCATCGACCTCATACTATTTGCGGACGTGAGGCCTTGTGTTTACGCAGCCACGGCTCTAGTGGTGGACAAACATGGGACCGATCGAACGGAATTGCTTATTTTGTCTCTGCCTACACGACTCCCTTGTAGCAGACAGGTACGGCAGTCTGGCCTGCCTCAGGGAACGTACTCGGTCCACTAGTTTTTCTTATTCTTTTTTTGTGATGTCGTAATAATTCGGTGTTCGGAATTCAAGTGTTTTTTGTTAACATCACTCGGTTAACGTTTACCGTTTAATCCCATACTTAAGAGATGCTTATCTGTGCGGAAGCACCTCTTATTTTTACGTTAAGCGTTTAATCACTTGTAAATTCCGGAGTAGCAGCGAAATGTTTCATTCATTCTGACGCTATTTATTTTATTCATTAATAACATTGTTCGTATTTAACTAAATACATTTAACAGTAATGAAAGTACGAATTATTTCACAAAGTACCCTTTTTATAAAGGAATTTTATTGAACAGGAAAGAAATGTTTAACATTCTTTGCTAGGGAATAAAGAGATATTATTCAGAAGATAGAAATATGAATTGACTGTTTATTTTCTAATGTAATTGTTTACAATCAAAGAAGCCGATCATCAGATATTAACACAAGATGTAAGGCGACAAATCAAGCATTAAATTTCTGTAATGAATGCCAAATAATTAAGTGAGAAAGCACTTTATAACGCTTTGCTAAAAGAGAAGTTTATTTCTCAACACGCAGTGAACGCAGGTACCCAGCCTCCAGGGGGTGAGACTGAGTTATATGGGTCTTTTAGCTATTTAAAATTCTTGTTGTAGTCGTCCTCATCCCGGTGCACGTCGAGGGGTTCCAGGAAGGGCGACCAAAGCCCCGACCAGAGTCATTTCACTCCATACAAAAAATTTTCATATGAATTTTTGGCCTTCGTAGTGGTGTAGTCTAGTATACTTTGATGTTGCCAATAGTTTGTTATGTTAAGTACTGAACTTTTTCGTCCTTTGTTTTAGAAATAGCGATGGCTCAGTTGTATTCGACGTTGCATTTTATGTAACATTCGAACCTTGAAGTTCAACCATTAAATTCTCGTTTATTATTATTATTATTTAATTATTATTCAATTTTATATTGTTATTCATTGTTATTAACGTAGTTTTTAGGTATATGAAGATCACTTGACAGTTTTAGTCTAGTTCTACTAGATGATACTAGATTGAGAATTTCCCTATTTTCCCTATGTATAATGTACTCTGTGGCCCCCACTCCAATTGTTTGTGACCCCAAAGGCCCCTTTAGTGGCTTCTTGCTACAAGCGGAGAATACCATAGCTTATTCTTGGTTCTTGATCCCGGCTTATAGGGCTTCCTAATTATAGGTATACTCGTATACCTACAGATTGTTTTAATCGCCCTCATTATTTCCGTTTATAGTCTAATAGCAGACAATCCGTTATTGTTTTCTTCCTCCTATGTAGATTTTATTTCATAATAGATAAAAGCTTTTAAAGTTACTTCAATATTGTTTATAATTTATTTAATTACAAGCCGTTCTTCGTAGTTTTACCAGCATTACATTTGGTACTTTTCTGGTTAAAAAGTAGCCTAAATTACTCTCTGAAAAATCTTGAAACTGCTAATAAAAGTCCTGTTAAAATCTATTCAGCCGTTTCGGAGACTAGCTTGAACAAACAAACAGACAGCGATGAAAATTTGAATAAAGGGTGTTCGGGTTTTATAACCATGTAAGGTTAACAAAAGCCTTTATGTCAAAATCACAGGGAGATTCGTCAATTTTATTTATATGTTCCTGTAGATGTATACAGAAATAAGTAAAAATGTCCGTAAAACACACCTATACTTTGTATGGTCCCAAATTACAGCCTTACGCAATGGATACTACAAACTAGGGATACTTTTAGCGTCAAAGAGATATTTGAGCTAATTTTGAAAAGTTCATTTTCTACGTCAACCTGCCAGAAATCGAACTTAGGACTCTCGGCTTGGCGGACAAACAGCTCGGACTCGTCAGACAATGGTGATTCCTCAATAGATAAGTATATTTAAATACATTTTGACTCATACATCTATAACAATAATATACTTTATTGTTTAATGTAATAAGTCCTGAAATTGAATTAGCGTTCAGAATCCAACATTTGAACTTGCCAAAAGATTTCAGGAGTTGAATTAATAGACAGACTCCCCAGAGTTGATAAAGATAATGCGCCCGTATCCTACACACGTAACGTTTCAAATAGTATGTCTTCTAGCTTATGGCGTTATAAGATTAATTTTCTACTCAGAGTTTTCAAAGGTAAAGTTACTGGTAGGTAGGTTTGTTTACACTTTCTCTCGAACTACTGGATTTGATTGCCCAGTTAGTATATTGTCTTGTGTATTGTCTACTGGTTCGAGTGGTGTCCGGTGTCGTCAACTCATCTTGAGAATCGAGTGTTGTGAATTTGAAATTAATTTAAGTTTCAAACTACAAGTGTTTGACTGAAAGTCAATGAACTTTGCTAGCATTAATCCATGATTTATTAGTGTATTTAGTTCTTCATACTATGGTTTTGATGGCAGACAAAGAAAACAGAGTACAAAACGATGTACTTTTGAAATATCGCATTATTAACAGAATTATGAAAAGAATTAAATCACCTTCCAAATAAAAACATTAAAACGTGAAAAATAACTAATCATCCTTTGCCAATCAATACTCAAGTACAAAAATAAATAAATAAACTATTTTCTCCCTTGACATACACTTCGCAACAGCTCACAAAACTCTCCTTACTCGGACCAAGTATCACAACACAAAACACACAAAATTAATTACTCGAAACTCATTCATTCAATTTGTCAGTAATTATTATTTATTGGCAATATTTTAAAATTCTTTAGCTACAATCTCTACTCTGCGCGACTGCTTAATCATTGCTTAACCCTCGGTGTGACTCCGAGGCTTAACCACAAACAATAAGTATATTATGTGTTTGACAATGACAGTATGACTAGTATGTTTATTACGTAGTAATGTTCTCTTTGAGTATGTTATATTTTACATTGGCAGTATGCACGTAAGAAATGAATATTTGTTTTGTACTTGTAACACATATCTTTATATATAGGTACTTATATATAATTCTTCTGTACGTGTGTATGTCACTGACCTCCTCCTAAACGGCTGGACTGATTTTGATGAAGTTTTTTCCGTGTGTTTGAGTGGGTCCCTGGATGGTTTAGATTCACAATTGGACCCGATCGGATCGCATTTTCATCACCATTTAATTTTCACTAGATTTCATTTTTATTTAAAAGGTTTGTTAATTCCAAAAAATATCTATTGCCATTATAAATATGTACTTAATTATAAGATTTTATTTCTACTCAACTATCTACTTATTTCTGGAAAAATAATTGTTTATCTTATGAGTGGAATGATGAAACGTAAACAAAGTATTCTGATTGACTTATTATGATATATATATGATTACATAGAACGCGATACCAAAAACCAACTGCACCTGTACCTACATCGCTCCCGAGAATCATATCGAGTTACTTTCATAGACTAAATAGTTAAACAGACGTTTCAATTCTAACACCTATATACGTATCTAGGTACACGTACATCCGTGTAATTTCCTGCGAATTATGTATGTGAAATCCCGTGGAATTTGTGGGATCAAAGAACATAAATCTTTTTATCATAAACACAATCGCTTTGGTACTGAGTACCAGCCAGTATTTCCACATTAAATGTTGATCGTTACCTATTTTTTTTTATTTATCCTAAATAACCTAAAATATGTGGGTATAGTAAAATCCGCAATTTAGAATGTTTGTTCGGAATAATTAAAGACACTATTTTTTAAGATTTTTGTTACAATAAACTATGTAACAAAAATATGTAGTGTTAGCTATGATAAAATTAAATAGCAAGTTAGATACTTATAGCAATGGAACACCCCAAACTTTACTTAAATTATCGATTAATCGATTAATATTCATATTTAATATCAATTAATAATTAATTAATTCGTATTCAAACACTTCGTGCTGCAGTCGTGAAGATAAAAAGTGGAGCGCTCGAGTTTTGACTTATATAATCTCGAGCGGTAGTGGGGAACAAGCCGACAGTCGTTCATTTCTATGACGTTACGAACACTGTCGCGCTCTGCCAGAGGGCACCAGTGTTCCCCTTTATGTTTATTCGTCGGTGTTGCTAACAGTAGTTACTTGAATTTAACATTACTCATTTAAATAAACAAGTTCTTATTTTGCTATTACTTTTAAAAAAGATTTTTATCGAATATGTTACTTATGCACAAGGGGAATCCCGCGAATATCAAATTCCAGTGGTCGGTACCCAACTACTGAAAATTTTAGATACCGCAAATACCGCAAAACCGCTACACCGCAATGTGTACTAATTGTGCTCATTATGAAGAAAGGGTATTTGTTAAAAGATAAGTCATTTGAAAATATTACTGAATATAAAATTTTAACGTCAAATCTATACCGATTCGCTTCTGTTCTTTACTTATTATATGTGAATACTATATGTGTATGTATAGTATGTCTATTTATAAAATTTATGGATTAAATATTTCTAATATTTATACTATGGTCTCAAAAGTTACGTGCCACCTCTGCCCCAATGAAGTTTTAGTCTAAGGTTACTAAGTCCCGGAGATGGTAGCCGAGCACGCAGCCTCACTCTTTTACATTTTTTAATGTTAAGCTAATGGTATTGACATAAGGACATACTTTTGCAATCTGAGACACTTTCAGGGTTAATACGCAACTAGCGATACTATTTATCCACTGGGGCACCGGGTTCGACTCGTGGTCTAGTCAAAAAGGTAGGACATGAATTATTCTAAATTGACTTGTAATCTGGGTATTACTGGGAGCTTTCCCGAGAGCGTTCCTTGTGTGATACCCATAATACTAAGCCTAGTACTCAATTTGGGGTAACGCAATGGATCTATATCTCTGGAGTGTTTATTTATTATTTATTAATAGCAGTATGCCTATCGTACCTTGTATCAAGAATCAATGGAAGAAGCCATAATGAGTTGCCGTTCTTATTACCGTGTGTCAAACGAATATTCTTGTCTCTCTCTCATTGGCGTAATTACGAGTAAAATAGCTATAGTAGTTATAGCAGTAAGTTTACACAATACTCGCATTGTCGCATGTCGGTGTAATTCATGTGAGCTCATGACCGGTCCAATGGTCAAAAGATTTCAGTACTGAAATACTTAGTTGCAATACGAGTATACTCGTAAATCTCAAGTGTTTTGACTACGACTTAGTATTCACAAAAATTAAAACCTGTAATGTAACCAGCTGTGTTGTTGTACCTACTGCGACCCTAGTCACGCACTGACAACAAGTTAGTTGACTGACTTTTTGGCGGGAACTGGAGAAGTGAGGTTGACATTTTGTTCAGAATTTCTATTTTTTACATTTTTGGGAGTTTTAAAGTAAAAAAGTGATAGTATATTGTGTTTTAAAGTTCTGTATAAGTGAATAGAATGGAGTAGGTCTATATAAACATGTGTAGCTGAAATTTCGCGCTCTTCCAAGAAGTCCTTTATAACTTCAGTAAAGCCTACTATCACTGTACTGGAGTAGTTTTACGATAAGAAAATACGAATTTACTTGTGATTCTACTTATTAATACGTGACATTGGCAAATGCGCTAAACTGTGCGCCATGCCATAAAGAAAGACAGAAAAAAAATTTGTTGACTTGAGACCACGGCCGATGCAACTCGGCCGAAACGTCAAGCGAAAATAAAAGGTAATCGCGTTAACTTCCCGTGTTTTTACATATTTTATAATGCAACCCGAAAGTTTAAAAGTTTATAAGTCTGAAATCCACTCCAACAAAAAACGCACACGGAAAAAGCATTAGCTCCGTCCGTCACGATTCTTGGTTCCGAGGTCCGTACACTCTTATACCGATCACAGCCATATCTCTCATAGATAAAGAGAATTGACTGACCGATTAGATTTAGTATTTATCTAGAATCGAAAACTTTGAAATCCATACTAAATTAGGATCGAACATAAATTATTGAAAACTACAGATTTCAAATAAAATACGCATACGTATCGGTTCATCGGTTACAAAGACTGTTACAGACAAATAGGGACGTCTGTTTCTGTGGTGGCGTCAAACAGCGGTGTCATACTAACATCTCGCTTTACTGTAGGAAGTTAAAAACTCAAGCCGCCATATGTTAGGAGCAACGGTGAAGTAAATCAGATAATCTGACCATCACCAGTACCTATAAGATACACATTTATTATTTACATAAGCTGATCGCTTTATTTCATTCTGTTTGCCTCACTCCTGGAGTTATAGTCTATGGTATCCACCTTACATTTGAGATAATAAGTATTTGTAATTATTATTCTTCTACTCTACATGTGTTTGTTACTTCGTCACTTGATCTGTAATTGGTATAACGATCAACCCTCACTATCACCTGATCAAGTTACCCAAATTAGTGTGTGTATATAATTCAAACGTCACTCGACGCGTGATGCGTAGCTTGCCGAGTATCGTATTACCGCGCATGCGCGCTGATAAAGACGCCATTTTGAAAAAAAAACTTGTTATTATACTACTTTTGAGGCTTTAGGTCAAGAGCGTGTATTAAAAAATTGTAATTCAACTATTTAATATATTTGCATCATACCTATTAGGTACTTATGTCTATTTAAACTTAATTATTACATTGTTACACGATTTATAAACGAAAGATCTATTTTTCTTTACTTGCAAGAAAACTGAAATGAAATAAGTATTATTAGAGGAGAAGGTGGTAATGTGGTCCCTTACTTTGCTTTTGAGGCCTCATTTAAAAAATACTAGACTTAGACATCAAATAATAACGTTACAGTGCTCCTTATTCATCGGCCTATACATCCCTTACTATGAAATAAATAAAATGACCACAGAATAATCAAAAACATTTATTTTAAACAATAAGACATTTGGCAACTTGAGATCAAGTGAGGGTTCTATGGCACCCTGGGGGGGCATTTTAAATACATTGTCTTTAATTAAAACTTAACAGTAAAAATCACAGAAACAATATTCGACCTCAAGACCTGCACGGGTTGTATGAGCCCATAAATTGCAACTCTGGCACTGAATCCACTCCTCTTGCTCCTTAATATGCAGCTCGTATCTAAGCTTTCAGGTACTATATCTGAATTGATATTATTGTCACATTCAGAGTCGTTTTAGGAAGCGAAGTGGAAGGTATATGCACAAGTAACTCTTAAAGATTGAGAGAGAGTCCACTAATCCGTTCAGTGTGGATCTTCATATAGAAAACATTTTTAGTCTTTTTATAACCCATGACATTTGCCTTTATAGCTTCGATTGCTTTTTGCATTTGGTCGGATTCCCATGTTTATCTTTTCTTCGAAGATTTGTCGAAGAATGTGGAAACGAACTTTAAAAAATACAGAGGTCATATATCGATCATATATGTTATATGACCTCCGGAAGCATAATACAAATAATACGAAGGGGCCAAATTACAAGTATTGAAGAATATATAAACAAGCCATAATACAGATATTTATCAGATATTTTTGTATAATTACCTTCAAAATCTAATAGAAAAACTTCTGTCAAACACAATGTCCAAATCATCAAAGGTATTAGTTAGTTTAGTTTAGTTAGTTTATCCAGAAAAAATGAATAAAATGCAGAGTGGGTTTAAAAGTTTGGCAGCTGCATGTTTCGACTGATTCAAATAACAAACGAACGTAACTATCTCTTACAGATTTCTTGATACTAATTCTATAACTATCACACGAGCTTCGCGTTTCTAAATTATGAATATTCAAAGGGGCCAATATACCGGCAGGGGCCACATTACCACTTTCTCCTCTATTTATTAAATTTTTTTCCATTTACAGTTGTAATATTTTTATAGTACAAACTGATAAAAAAACAGCCTCGGATCAAATAAAAACCTGAGTAAATAGCAATCAATTTTCTTTTTATTTTATACCTACCGTGTGACACAAAAGTCACCATTCGCTAATGACAATATGATAATATAAATTCACAAATAACATAATTCATTGGAATCTTTCATAGTATATAATAATTGTCTATTCTTTAGTAAAATAATAGCACAAATACAGACAAGACAAAGGGTTACCTAATCGAACATACGTAAACTTTCGAATGTTAGATTTTCTAAATAAGTTACAACCGAATTGAACAAATTCTAACGTGAAACGGGTTTAGATATAATCCCCTGCTAAAAACCGCTTGAAGAACCTCGAAAAGACAGGCGGAGTTATTACCTAAAAATTTGCAGACAGCGACAGTCACGCGATTACTGCGCGACTGGTGACTAATCGTAACAAAAAAATGGTATGTATGACGATTGCGTGTCTATTCCGGTACTCGCGGTAGATTTAGCGCCAATAACAAATTACATTATATACAAATTCTGATTTTGACAGCAGATATCGCGCGATATTTGGCTGTCGCATGCTGACCGCTAGTTAGGTAATAAGCGCGTGGGTCAACGTTGGCTTCGACTAAAAAATATTTGAGTTTACAAATGGCAAAGCGAGACCATATAACGACTTGCTTACTTGCCTGAACCAAAAAATAAGTTATAATAAACAATATAAAAACATTATAAAGACTCACTGGCAAACCTGGGGTCGTTCGAGGCGGGATACCAGCTCGCTCCCCGCATGTCCCCATAATGGGGCAAGTCGGCGGGGGCGCAGCCGTAGCCCTGCACGGGCGCTCCGCCATACAGCGGAACGGCGTACGGGTTAGCCGCCATACCGCAAGACGCCGTCGGACCGAGCGGCGAGTTGATGCTGCTGCCCGAGGAATTTGACCTGCATTACACCAAGAGGTTACCTTCATTCCATCTATACTAATATTATATAGAGAAAGAAGGGACTTTTGGCGGGAACCGGAGAAGCGAGGTTGTCATTTTATTTAGATTTTCTATTTTCTACATTTTTTGGAGTTTTAAAGTACAAAAGTGATAGTATATTGTGTTTTAAAGTTCTGTATAAGTGAAAAGAATGGAGTAGGTCTAAATAAACATGTGTAGCTGAGATTCTCGCGCTCTTTCAAGAAGTCTTTTGTAACTTCAGTAAAGCCTACTACCACTTTACTGAAAGAGTTTTATAGTAAGAAGAAAAACTAATTTACTTCGAACATGCTCATGTGTTCGTTATGAATTATAACAATACTGTGACGTATGCATTGAATTGCCTAACTGTTTAACTCATCATCTACTTATTAATACTTGATATTGGCAAATGCGTTAATCTGTGCGCCATGCCATAAAGAAAGAAAAAAATTAATATATAGGGAGAATGGATTATGTAAGTTTCTTTATATGTGGAGGGTATCTCACCGGAACCGGAACCACCATATTTGAAAAATATTTTCGCCATTTTAAAAGGTATACTATTGCAGTTGGATAGAAGCTACGTATTAAGTATTCAACCAGTGCGAAGGGACAAGCCGCTAGTATTTAATAAAGAGTATAAAATAATTGAAATACTTATAATTTCTTTGCTGCATTGAAATGGTTATACATCTATAATACATAAAATAACATGTTCTGAATGATTCATCAATCATCATCACTGAGCACAGAGTACAACTTAGACGACGCTTATAACGACATTCTCGCGTGTGCGTACTTGAGTAATATATTACTTATACGGCGAACACTTTCGCAACGCTCCACCTCTGTCTTATCAACGTCCGATCTCAATGTAACCAATCAGATCACAGTACACCGTCCCACGCCTCGCGAGATTTTAACACGTTTGTTTGTTTTCAATACAATATTCAAAGCGCAGGCGCACAACAAAATCACAGTAACACTTACTACTTTTGGCAATACTTGGACTTGCAGCTGGCAAAGCAAAACCATAAGGGAAATACAGGTTGCTAAGCCATCGTCTACCTTATTAGTGCTATACATTTTATATTGGTTTTCTCTTTGTCTAGTGTTAGAGCAGTTATTTTTCACGACTTTGCGGTTGTTCCCGAGAGTCCCTACCATGTTTAATTTCACTGGACACGACCAAGGTCGTGGTCATGAGAATAGCAAAAATACAAACTAATTTTATCATATAACAGCAATATCACAATATAATAAATATTTTATAACACTAATATTTGATGAATTTGATTTGGCATTGAAGGGTATAAATAGAATGGAATATGGTGATACAATAGTAAAACTGTCTTCTACGTCTACATGCTGACGACGCGCTGTTTATTGTGCCATTAAAAGCAGAGTTCAGTCTTTAGTTAAGTGTATGAAATATAAATGTGAATTGGGAAGTGAAAGGTTCGAATGACAAAATTAAGGTTCTTTGCCACGCCAGAAACAAAGTCTAAAATATGGGTAATGAGAATGTTTAGAAAAAGTAAGAAAAAATACAGAAAGTGTATATCTGGGAAGTGTGTTTTTGAGGAATGAAAGAAGTGAGCTAGATGTGGAGATGTGGCAGTATGCTCAGACATTATATTTAGTCTGAGGCAGATGTATGTTTTAAGCACATATGTAATAATTTTTTTTAAATATTTTTACTCCTAGCTAAAAGAGATGTGTTTATAAGTTTGATGACATTTTTTGTGTGTGTGTCTGTAACATTATAATTTTTAAAGCAAAGAACTAGATTTGCATACGATTTCTTTTTGTTTGAAAGCTTCAGTTTTCGAAAATGTTCTTAGTTATAATTCGACCTAGATTTCGGCCTAGATTTTTTTTAATATCGGGTTTTAGTTTTTAATTTTAGTACCTACTTTTAGTCTTTTTTTTAATTTGGATGGACGTACTCATGCAACGTTAAATTCTAGAGAATAGTCCCAGTTATACAGATTTGCCATAGACAATTCCAGTTGTCACTGCCACGGCGCCAAATTGTCACTTCCAAACAATGGCCGGCTTATCTACCTAATCCCTATTTACACAATTTAATCTTCTACCGCCCTCAATCAGACCATCATCAACCATTCAAACGTTTAACACATCCTTCACAAAGTAATTTGGACCTTAAAAACCTCTGTATAAAGATTAACGTATTATAAACCATTATTTTTCATCAGCAAAATAATCTTGGGCTAGTCACCCTCGGCACCATTACGATGTTTGACTTAACAAATTGAGTTTTGACAGGGCGGGAAAATTTGGCGCGAACATTTAGTTTCAGTTCTTGGTTTTAGTACTATTAATTGGTGCAAAATTTAATTGATTTAACGCTGTTATCTTTTCATTCGACCTTCTCTTGTTGGTTTAATTAAAGTGGAAGTAATTTTTGGTTAATTCTTAATTAAATTAAATACCTATGTTTTTACCTTTAAATGCACGTGATATAAAGAGATACGTATATTGTTTAAATTAAAAAATTAAACTAAGTCGTTGTTACGCTTAGGCATGTAAACTTTGATAAAAAAAACCATGACAGCATGACAAAGCCGCATTAACCAATGGTTCTATAGCAATTTCGGACAATGTAGAAGGTTATTTTAATACTCGAACTTTATTAACGTTAATTTAAAAAAAAACAAAGCCAATGAAAATGGCACATATTTTTTAACGGAGACTTCAAAGAAGTAAGCCGATACGATGTGAGCCGAGCCGAGTGTGAGGCAGAGGAGAAGAGTGGCTAGAGGCAGATGAGAGGAGGAGAGAATGGGAGAGGAGAGGCGACAAAACGGGATACAGAGACAGCGCGTGCAGCGCACTGGGCGTTATTATTATATAATAATTCTAAAAATGAAACGTAAATGTACAGCAATAAAACAAATAGTTCATTAGTGATTATATCTAAAGTATTTTATCTCAAGACCTTTTATTATTTTTATTTTTATTACACCAAGAATTTAATTTTTTAATTATGCATATGTGGTGTTCTTATTACCAGTTTATGTCCCTTTTCAAAAGATCAGCACAGTAGGTTCAAAGATGATAAAATACATCGACTGGGACATAGGGACAGATAAGCAGATTGAGAAACAGACGGACAGACATAACGTGTTCCACTTTAGCTAGTTATGGCAAACAAAAAATAATAAAAATTGTACATATTTTATATAATACTGGCTGTTACCCGTGATTCATTCGAGTAAAATTAAAAAAATTTCCTTCCTCGGAACTTAATCCATCTACATTCTAAGTTCTAAATAAGTCCAGCGGTTTAGCCGTGTACTACGAAGTTCAAACCTCAGACCCCTCTTTCTGGAGTGAAATTTTATAAAAATGTGAAACACGTGTCTCGTTATTTTTAAGTGACAGAGCTTTCTTTGATCGTTGCTTACATACGTACATATCTTCACGCTGTATCCCTAACGGGGTAGCCAGAGAGGACGGAGCACTAGGAGTCGCTTATGCTTATATATCAAAACAAATACAAAAAAAAATCACCGCATTGCAGGTTTCGAACTCCAACTATGGCGTGGTAGACCTACTCTTTAGTGCCTACTTAGTTTTATTGAGTTGGTAAACTCTATTGCGAAATTAAAGGAGTTCAAAAATTTTAAGGGTGTGAAAACACGGCGATGACGATTTTTGATCGTTTTGAAATTGAGACCTAGCTAGATCGATTTCTCGACCCTGTAAATTTTTTTTGTTACAAAAGTTAATCAATCGTGTATCGCAACTGTCAAAGTAAAGTCAATGAAATGACGAATCAGGTTACCAAATATCACTTTCAAACGCTTTGTAGTCACTCAGAAAAATTGAGATCCGTGCCGTCAAAATTGCCAATGCATCGCCTTAAGTAGTATATAAGAATGTAACGAATAGGAGATAGTAAGAGAGGAGTAAAAAAGTAAGATAATAATGTCCTTGAAAATACATCAGGGTAAACAGTAAATAAATAAAAAAAACGATATGATGGAGGTGAAAAATTCTTTTCTGTAATACGTACCTATTGAGATAGCCTGAAAATAAGCTCTGTTCGCATGTGTTTACTAGTTTTAACAATCTTGAGTCATCCAAATTACTGTAATCATATTCTATTGCAAGTGATACCTAAATTAATTTTCCGATTTATATGAAACTAAAGTCTAAATTCATTCAAGTAAATCAGTCGCAAGGTATTTTTCAAATTCATCGTCAAATCTACCATAAATTGAAAAAAACTGCAGTGAAAAAAATTAACATAAGAAACTCGAATATCATTTTTTAATATCATTGCACAATTTAATAGAATGCATACAAACAGACATATCTTCAGGCTATATCTGTGACGGGGTAGTCAGTAAGTAATAGAACACAATATTCAGAAAGCCTGTAAACGCATGCGCAGAAAAGATTCTAGAGTATACTCTTCGATGGAATCGTTTACATTATAATACGATTTTCGCTTACTGCTTATAACAAATATCTCTATTCTGTTAATCGAGTAACTTCCTAAGAAACTTTTTTATAAAAACTTATTATTATAAAGTTTTTATAATTTATAAAGAAAAGCGAAAGCAGTTACCTACGTTAAAAGTTAGTTAAAAAAAGTGCGAATTACCAAAAAAAGTTTGGTACGCACACGAGGGTTTCATTTTCATGCCACCAGGCAAAATATACCTATTTGTGTTATATTTACCAAAAACTTTGTTTTCTTTCATTCAGTTTGGAATCCCTAACGCAAATCGACTCACACTTGGCGGATTTTTATTATTTGTAAGCGTTAAAAAAATAGGTTAACTATAGGGACTATAGGGACTTCATTAATTTTTTCTTTTTTTTTTAGCTATTACATCTGCTATAACAACACATACTCTGTGTAAATTTCAACCAGCTCCTATTAAAATTTGAAAGATTCAGCTCTTTAAATTTAATACAGACGGACAGACGTCGGCTTAGTAGCTAAAGTCTCTATGGGTACGGCACCCTAAAAGTGATCCATTAAACTTTTGCTATTTAATTGTGGAATAACTCATCGTCATGAGTCATGACCTCGGGATTACGTACTGTTAATAGCTTCTCTATCTTTGGGCGGATCAATAAATTTCGTACCTATTCGAGTTAAGTTTTTTTTTTATGTACTGGCGGTAGACATATTTTAAAACAATTTTTAAAATTCGAATAAAATATTTTCAATTTTTATAACCTATAAAATGAAAACTGTTATTTGGGCCGATTTTTATGCTCGTAAGTGTATAATAACGTGTTTCAACTGTACAAATCGAAAATAAAACTCGTAGGTGTGACATCGTCATAACTACTTCACATAAAAATAAACACTCATTGTGCCTAATTTGAATTTTAGCAAATTTTGTGTTGCGTCATAACTCGTATTAACAAATAATCAATATATAGAAAAAATAAACCGGTTCATTGCGATTTTGGTTAACAGGCACTTTACGCTTCTATAAATCAAATATTATATAATAATTCCCTTATTATTTAGGTCCCACTGCGGGCTTTTATCCCCACAAAATAATGTAAAAATAGAAGACACGTAGGTACTAGGTAGGTACTGTAGGTACAATGTGGATCCAGTACGATTCAGTAGAGGTTTTGAATAAATAATTTATTTAATTGAGTTTAATTTTGTTAATAAAACTGCTGTTACGTTTTCACGGCAGAACAGCTGGACCGATTTTGACGAAATTTAGAACGGAAATAGCTTAAGCCCTGGGAAAGGATACTATATTTTTTAAAATTACATTTCATACATAGGAATAAACATAGGAATAAACATCACAGAATACCACACCATACATCGAATTATATATAATTTAGCGAAAACACAATGCAAACATGTTTAATTTCAAATGTAGACTGTACTAAGTAGATATTCAAGAAAAAAAAAGTATGTGTGTACTCATGTACGCACGTAAGAAGTTATACTTCTTTGAAGTGAATAAAAATGAAAAACAAAACTGGCCACAAATAAAAAAACAATACTGGCAACATATAAAAAAATAAAACTGGCCGCTTGAAATCTTGAAATGAATGAAATAGAAAACCGTAACGGTGTGCGCGCGCAGCTCGCTATTTTACTCTCAACTAAACGCGCCAAAAGAAGTATAATTTCAAAAACATTTATGTTTTGATCAAAAGCATAAAATACTGCAGTGGTACATTAGTCCTTTATAACCTTATCAGTCCCATACACATGACCGACTAGAATTTCATCTAATGAGGTGAACAACGATTTCTTTAAATTTTTTTAATAAATGAAAAAATTAAAAAATTACACGTAAAACTCAAGTGACTATTAACTGAATAGGAATTTTTTTATTTTTATTTATTTTTAAAACTACTGTAAAAATATAATATGTATTTTAATTTAGTCATATTATTTTGTTCATTTAATAGTTATATGTATTTATATTTGACGATTATTTATTTAACTTTATAAACAGCGATTTTGAGGATGTCTGTTATTTATAAAGGTATTATAATCTTGCGATTTAAAATTAACTGTAATAGGTATATACTTAGCTTTAAAGCATCTGAATACATAGTTGTGTTTTTATATTGTGAAATTAATCAAAATTAATAAAAAAAAAATGTTTTGACTAAGTATATATTGCACAGGGTTGCACGACAGTGTTATTGTAAACATGAGAAAAGGAATACTTAGATGGTTCAGGCACAGAAATAATGAGTGATGAAAAACTGACGAAGAAAATCCACAGAGCAAAAGTGAATGGTAAAAGAAGCCAAGGAAGACCAAGGATACCCAAAAATACCTAGAGGTGTTAGCCGACGAAAATGTCAAAAGCACTCGCATACCTAGGCAAAAATGTGTGAGGAGAATGACGAGATTTGAGGAAGCGAAAGAAGTATGTAAGGACAGCGACGCTTGGCGCTCCGCCCTCACTGACTGCCCCGTTAGGGATACAGTGTTAAGATTTGTATTTATGTATGTATACACATGTTCTATAACAATATAAAACATTTTTTTCATAACCGAATTTTGTGTTTAGTGTAATTGTATATATTAAAACGCCCATTGTAAATACGATTTTACTCACATAGGCCTTATTAGACGACAGGCCTTATTACCCGCAGGTACCTACTTACATACAATTTATTGTGTAGAATTCGCAGTCATCACCCATTTTAGATGCATCATTCTTCTAAACTTCCCAAAATTAGAAAAATTACCTTAATGGTTAACTTTTTCGGAAATATTCCTAAATTCGGAGAATTGCCCAAAAAAATTTCACTTTTGTTTTTCATTCCCGTAAAATTTTCACATTGACGCAACCGCACATTCACATACTAAAATATTAACCAATATTCAAATTTTAACCAGACAAAAAATACACAAATTCAAATAGTTTTCCGCCCTATAGTTAATTTTTATTTATTATTAATTAGCAATATTATAAGTAATTATTTTTACACGAGTAAGTATTATCGAAATTTTTCTTTAATTGGAGTTAATTGAAAAATTTATTAATTTTTAAATAGTTCAAGTATTTCTCTTATTAATTTAATTTATCAAATATATTTATTTCAATTCGATTCATCACTGACACTTTTAGATGTATGACATGGATACTTGTTTTGCAAAATGTTATAAGTTAACTTATATTTTATTTAACGTAACTATGTTATTTGTTGTTTGTTTTATGAAATAATTACAAAAATTTAAAAATTGTTTAAAAAAAAAGATAATAGGTAAATCCGATCACATAGATTTAGGCCTAATTTCAATTCGTATATCTACACAATTTTGTTTTAAATAAAATTTTGAAATTATTTATTTTCAAGATTTAAGTCAATCATATTTCAAGGGTATCAATATTATATCTAATAGTGACACTTTTCATTCATTAAAACCATTTTTTTTATAGTTGTTATGCATGATATTTTACATTATGTGTTATAGTTTAAAGTAAGTATATATTTAAATATACATACATGTGCATTGTATCGCTTCACTAGGCTCGACGGGCATGTATGTAGTGTTATGTAGACAGGTACTTAAGTGAGGTAACTCGCGGCGTTTCACAGGATCGCACTATAGGTCCACGGTTTTAATCGACGACTATACATTCGCAATGAATTTATGACAACACGTCTCAACATGTTTAATCCGCGGGCTACGACCGAGCGGACCGACATAACGCAAGCTGACCGTCGCGCCGATGGTCACCGTCACACGTGATCGTCACTCGCGAGCCACCACAACATACCTGCACAAACAAACGCCACCGTACTATACGAGTATCCTTCGACTAGGAGCGGCGCTCGAGCGCCCTCGTCGGGACCTTCGCCACTCGAAAAATCAGCGGGTGGAGGGCGCCCCCCCCGATCGATCCACGCACCTGTACGGCGACGGCGGGTTGTTCGCCAGCTCGAGCTTGCGGTACTCCTCGATCGGCGACAAGATGTCCGTGACCGAAAACGGGGTCGAGTGCTGCAGGTGCAGCTGCGAGAGATTCTGCTGCAGCAGAACCGACTTGGGCGATAGGCTCATCGCCAGCTCGGCCGCGCTCAGCTCCGGCAGCGCCTCCGCCGGACACGGCGAGTAGCCGCCGCCCTCCGCGGACATCCGACCGGTGACACTCGACGCCACTCGACGGCTCAGCCTCTAGTGGCTCTCGGGGCGAGAGTGGCGGCCGGAGCCCCGGGCCCGGCGCGCCCCTCCGCGACTCCGCCCCTCCGCGGCTCCGCCCTCGCTCGCGCGCCATTGGCGGCCGCGTCCCCCACGCCGGGAGTGAGGAGTCGGCTGGCGGTAGCGGCTGGCGCAGTCCGCGTCTCGGCCGCGCCAGTGCGCCGCGCCGCGCCGCATGGTGGGGCGCCGCTGTCGTCGCCCGAACTCACGGTACACGCGACGGCGACGGCGACGCTCTGTTACCGAATTTTGTGTGTGCCGCTTATAATTGACAATGGACTCGTTACTACGTCGCGAGTACAATACTTACACAAACAATAACTTATGTACGCTTAGGCGTATGGTGTTCCTTACATATTGTATAGATAATACATAATATTATGTAATGGACATAGACTTTATAACTCCAGACAATCTGTCGCGAACTATGAAGTGAGGCAAATAAAATCAAATTAGATGTAAATATAGCCCGATCAAATTATCTGATAATACCTATATGTGTGTCCGTATGTACAAGTGAATCAGCTTATCGAATTGCTTCACCGTTGTTACTGACATGACGCCTGGAGTTATTTATAAGTCTATGACTATATAGATTTATTATTAGTGAATACTAAATTCCAGATTCTAATCACACCCAACTAGCAAAAAGGTTATTCATTATAAAATTTATTCAAGCCTATGTCATTTATACATTACTATATTATAATAACATAGACATACACCTATAGCCATAGGTGTATGCTATAACAGTATTTCTGTAGACGCATATAACAGGACTATTATGAATTAAGTGTATAATCGCGAGTAAACTCGAACACTTTGCTACTGAGTGTAACCGCGACTATAAGACAACCACCATGTAGACTAGTTATTATGTGCCTACCTATAATATTTATTAAGATCTTTATTATGTATATTTGTATGTACCTAAAAATGTTTCATATTAGTGTCATAATAACAATACTGGCAGCGATCACAACAAAATTTTGCTCATTGGCTAAAAAAAACGTCGCTTACTTTAAAAGTAAAGCAACTGACGATGTAATGGTAATGTTGACGGAAGGAATCTCAATTTTTCTAAGTGATTACAAAACATATGAAAGTGATATTTGGTAACCTGATTCTTCATTTCATTAACTTCATTTGTCAGTTGCGATACACGATTGGTGAACTTTTGTAACAGAAAAAAATATTAGAAAAACCTCTTTTATTTAAAATAATGCCAACAATCGCTTCGCAATTAGCATTCGACGTTGAATATCCTGAGGATAGCTGAACCGATTTCCATCCGTCGGATCTGTGTCTAGTTTAGGCAAGTTATACTATTAGTTTGATAAAGATATTTACCGACGGTTTGTTCGAAATTCACGCGGACGAAGTCGCGGGCAAATGCTATCTAATATAATTTCTTTCTCTTCCAAATAATGTTATTCTACTTACACTTGCGTAAGAATTAAATGTAAAAATGAGATTTATTAAATACTGGTCGTGCCTCGCGGTTTCACACGTGTTTAACTTGCTATTTTTCCTGTAAAAATTAAACCGACTTCAAGAAAAACACTAAAATGTACAAAATAACTTTACTACCTTTACTAATCAAAACACAAGTTCAAAAATAACTTTATAAATACTATACAAATACCAACATAATGAAATTGTACAGTTATTGAAGTCGGTGCCAAGCTAGTAGACTTTCTGTTGCTGCACTCTGAATTAGCATTTCCATAACTGTTTTTAATTATTATTATATGTGTCCGTATCGTATTTATAAACTTATTTTGGTACTTGAGTTTTGATTAGCAAAGGATAGCTCTCTTACACATTTTAGTGTTTTTCTTGAAGTCGGTTTAATTTTTACAGGAAAAATAGAAAATTTAACGCGTGTAAAACCGCGAGGCACGCCTAGTACTTAAAAATTGTCATTTCTGTATTTAGTCGTAATTTTTTTTTAATCTTTTTATTTCTCCGTTTTGAGTGAAATCGGTCTAAATAAATATATGGGATAGGTCTAAAATTAACTTCTTTTGTAAATCTGCAGCGGAATGATGTACTTACCTACAAAAGAATCGTCAATATAGCATAAATAAAGCTTGTAAACAGTTAGCGTTATTTGGTATATCTTTGACCAAGCTCCAATACCAGTGAAATTTAAATGGGACCACTTGGGAGATATACCTACCCTTTAAAACAATTTTTTCCGTATCAGTCCATAATAATTGACGGAGTTATCGGTGAACATACATAAAAAAAATACATACAAATCAACATAGAACCTCCTTAATTTGAAGTCAGTAAAAAGCAGCCTAGATTAAGACTGAAGACTGAAAAGTCTTCTACCTGCCAATGGAAGTCTTATTAAAATTAGTGCAGCCGTTTAGATTAGAAGGTAATGAAGACAAGGCGAAGTTTAGAAGGCTTAGGAGATTAGAACAAGCAAACGGACATCAGGCAAAAATTTAAAAAAGCGTTTTTGGGTTTTGGTTACGTTTAAAGAACCATAAGCTTAAGAAAAAACCATTATTTCGAAAATACAGACAGGCATTTCAATTTAATTTCCATGTATATGTACTTTTATATGTATGTATATGTAGATGCAAAGATTTGAAATTAAAATGACGCCTTATGCTTCTGAATTTTCAGACAAATAATATTATATAAATGATTTCAACGTGCGCACTTACTTAAAAAGCAATTTGTGGCTAATATTTTAATTTTTTGGCAACCAGATGTATAACAGAATTGATTTACATTAATAAAATTAATTATAACAGATGAGTAATAATTTATTAAGATATTCGTATGTAGTTATATGTAAGATTTCAAATTATTTCAAACTTCGACGAATATATAGAAAAAACGGAAAAAGCAAACTTATGTCAATACAAAAAGAAACACAGCAATGTTATTTTTTACTCGTAGGATTGGTAGAACGTAAGTACAGTTTAATGCCCGATTTCACCACAAGTTCCCTAATTACTCATCGAACCCCTAAAAAAGGATAGGGGTCCGCTAACGATGATTTTGCGTTTGCCCCCTATGTAGTTAAAAGACAACACTATGTGACAGTTTTGTGTGTTAATTTTTGACAATATGGGGAATATTTTTTTATATTATATAGAAACTTAGAAGTAAAGCAATACCTAATATCTGTTTTATCGATAAACTTTTGAAAATAAATACCTAGTCACTAAGGAAACAATAAAACATCACATAACCATATCTGATATTACTAGGGAACCATAAGATCGGTGATAACGAATATTATCAAGAACCGGTATAGGGGCCCTTTTATTCTAGGGGGTACATAGTGTTGTTACTTACGACTTAGAAGCGTTGGTGAAATCGAACATAATACAACCAATTAGGTTAAATGACGTTGAATACTGTATCTTACTGGATGAATAATCCGTAGCAGCATCCGTGCCGAAATCATTTCCGTTTTAGAAGAAAGGTTATAATCATATTATAATCCAAATTGTGCGAATGTGTCGTCAATACAACAATTTGGTCTCGAATCACAAACACATTCTACATTTGCAATGGCATATTATGGGCATATTGCTTCCAAAACTAAAATCAAAACCGTACTCAAATAGCACTCGCCCAACGACTGCCATAGATTGTAATCAATTGGTCATTTAGTTATCTTATTTTTTTTTTAATTTAATCTATTTTATAATTTTTTTTCTTCTATCTACAATATTGTTTTGAAGTTATTGTTAATTTGTATAACTTTTTTTTTATTTATTTGCAGTCACCTTAAGTTTCACTTAAATTAGGACAGACTGCGTCAATGCTATTGGATACGTGTCAGCAATCTGTCTTACAAAGTCTTTTAGGCAATATACAGAGAGAATATGTATATTTGTGTGTTTGTATAAAGTGGAAAATAATTAGCGTGTTACAATGACAATAACTTGAGGATAGAGCAGAATAAGTTAAGAATTTTACAAGGCGTATACCAAGACAGAGATTAAATTGTAATTACAATGCAATTAATTAATATATAAGATTCTATTAAGTTTGTAAATATTGACATGTTTAACAATTGTTGTTAAGCCATTATATATATTTTAGACTTAAGTCTATTAATTGTGTTTCATCAGGGCCGAAAACCAATTTTACGCGATGTCCCCAATCCAATACGAATTCTAGTGCACTGTTGCCTCCTCGTTCTTGTAAATCATGTATTTGCTTTGCAGATACGATGAGAAGGACGTCATTAGAAAAAGCCTGGATTTGACAGCCAGAGGGTTGTGGTAGTTCCAAGAGTTCGTGTAATATCGAATCCACATGACAGAATTTTTATATATTTGATGATGTTACTGTTTGTTTCTTTTTATCAATTGTAATGTTATATGTAATGTTTTTATGTGTGTATACGTTTCTTGGTTTCAGTCTTGTTATGGGCTCATTTGAAGAGTGCTCGTCGCGACCCCTGCCAGCCCTTTTCAGAACTGCAATTTCTCTCCTGCATAGCATAATAATAGGGCGTCCCCCGAAAGCGACGTACACCGGTTTGTCCCGGCTGGTATGAGCATAGTGGAGTCCGGCGTTGGGGACCAAAACGCCCAACACGCTGTGCACCTCGCGGTGGGAAGTGGAGGGAGAAGCGCAGAATAGCTACGTGAAATGTAAGAGGTGGGATTGAAGAGAAGATGAAAGAAACGATTGATGTTTTGAAAGAAAGAAGACTAAATGTGTTATGTTTGAGTGAAACCAAACGAATGGGAAATAAACTTACCGACTTGCCTGGAGGGGGCATCGCTTTGTGGTCAGGGATCCTACAAGGAGAAAGGGGATGCCAAGAGGTTGGCGTCGAACAGGATTTGAGTCTGTCCCAAAGCAAGTATGGAGATAAGAGAGTGAATGATGCTGGTAGGATTGTGTTAGAAGTGAAAAGGATCTTTTTGTTGCCAATACCTTATTTAAGCATAAAAGGATTCATCAGTACATGTAAGAAATGAAAGATGAAAGGAGTATGATTGATTTATTCCTGGTGGACAGCCGGCTCAAAAAGCAAGCTATGGACACGAGAGCACACAGAGGAGCCGATCTGGGAACAAACCACTTTCTAGTGGTCACTAGAATAAGGGGTCCGTTTGCAGCGTGGCTATGTCGCGTAGCGTCCAAACCTGCAGCGGTCTGTCGCATCAAGAGCTGGAAACTGCAAGACGCGACCACCAGGAATTAATATGAAAGGGTTGTATCCGGTAAGCTTGACGATAGGTTGAAAGTGACGAGCGACGATGTTGAAGAATGTTGGCAGTATGATTGAAGCTGCGAAAGGAATGTGTGGAACGAATATGATTGGGAATAGTAAAAAGTGTGATGTGTGGTGGGATGGTGAGGTGAAAAAATCTATATACAAGAAGAAGAAAGCATGGCGAGACTAACTTCCTACCAAAAATAGCAGTAGTATGAAGGATTTGATGAAAGAGAGATATAAGCTGCAGAAAGCAGAAACGAAGGCACTAGCACCTGAACGAAAATGTGTGAGGAGAAGATGAGATTTGGGAAGCGAAAGAACTATGTAAGGACCGCGACGCTTGGCGTTCCTTTCCCTTTGACTACCCCGTTAGGGATATAGCGTGATGTATGTATGTCTAGTCATGTTAAATTTGTCCATTATCGTACTGTGAATCATTGTGACTGTTACCTTACCTGTTTTGTGTACCAAACGAAATAAATAAATTACAACCAATGATGTTATATTTACAAATTATAACATTATTGATTACAACAGATTAATAATAATTTATTTACATTTATGAACGCCTGACACAAAAAGAGAGGTGTTATTCCCAAGTTTAAAATATGTATCTGTCTGTCTCTGTCATCGTACTTCCTAAACGGATGAACCGATTTTGAAGTTTTTTTTTTGCGACCGGCACGTTTATTACCTAACTTGCAATCAGCATGCGACAGCCCATCAGCCGAATATTGCGCGATATCTGCTATCACAATGAGAATGTTATAATGTAATTTGTATAGTGGCGCTAAATCTATTACGAAAAGTGCATTTTACGGTCATGGCGCAATACACGCAATCGTCATACATGATTGATATCAATTTTTTATTACAATTAATCACCGGTCGCGCAGTGATCGCGTGGCTGTTGCTGTCTGTAAATTTTTAGGTAATAATCCTGCGGATTGCACCGGTCGTGATCACGGGTAAACTGCCCGTTAGTCATAATATAGACCCGGTTTTATTTAGAATGGAAAAGTATACTATCACTTCAATGATATTGCAATAATATGGCAACCTTGACCTGATGCTGCAGCATCATCTGGAATTAGCAGAATAGCCAACCCCTTACCAATATATAGCAGAGGTATCATGTTTCGGCTGATTGAAAGGTCTCGATGAATAGACTATAGATATACTATAGATAATGGAGCAGACAACTATTGCCAGAATACGCAAATTTCTGCGAGGCAAGATCTCTAGTGCAGCAATTTCGTATACTGTCAGTATTTGTGTGAATGTGTGGGTAGTGTCGATTGCAGCGTGTTTAAAAAGCATGAAATAAAACTTAAATTAAAAATGTAAAGAACCGGTGACTCAAAAAAACCTCTAAGAAGTAAAAAAAAAAAATAATACGTACCTATCGGCCCTTTAAGTTTATGATAAGTTATTTATTCTTTACAAGTTATTTATTTACCATATAAGTGATTTATTCTTCCAAGATAGTAACGCATCGCGTTGCGTCGGGGGCCCGCTAAGTATAAATAAAGTAAAAACAGAATACAACTAAAAACGATAAAGTGGGTATGAAATTAACTTACTTAGCAGTCCCCCGACATGACGTCAATTGGATACTACTATTTATATTACAACTTATTAACTTAAAGGACCAATAGGTATACTTACATATTATATTTTTACTTTTCAGATGTTTTTTTAAATATTTGCTGTTTGAATTCTATATGTCCAGTAACCAATAATAACAATAATGCGTCAGACAATACACACCAATCATATGATCTCAAACTAGGGTATTCCCTGTACCATGAGAACCAGACGACTACTGGGGGCGTCTCTCAGTACACCCAGACCAGAGACAATCTAAAAAAAGTTCGTTTCCGTTCGTTCGTTCGTAGTCCGTTCGTACCGACCGGGAATTGAAACTGGAACCTTCAGCGCTTAGATGTAAAGTCTAAACCACTGCACCATCGAGGTTGTCGAATGGGACGAATATTTTTATTTTCACTATTATTTTAATTAATATGCGGGCATGCGGCCGTTTATTGTCAGCTACTACCCGTCTCTCTACATCCAACTCACATCTTCCATCCCTCGAAAACGCACTCCCCAGATACACAATTTCATTCACTTGTTCTAGACATTTTCCATGTACACATATGTCACGTTTCATCTGTACATCTTACCTTTCAAACACCAGAACTTCAATCCTTTCACTTCACATTGTTCTTTCATGCACGTGACTATAGTGTCTGCTACTCTGCTTCTGATGGGCCTATAAGCACAGCATCGTCAGCGTATAAAAAGCAGTTTACCACTACCATCGCATATCACACCGCTCATACTACTTTTGAATGTGTGGAGGCAAAAGTCCAAATACAACATGAATAGCCAGGCAGACATCACGTAGCCCTGTCTAACGCCTGAACAGACTTCGAACCAGGGTGACATGTCACCATCTATCCTTACACAGACTCTATCGCCACGATATAACCACTAATAACGACCTTACAATCCGCATTAAGGCGCGTTAAGGCCACACCGCGTATTCAGGCAGAACGCTCCACAATTTCTTTCGCACTACTCTATCGATTGCTTTTTCTAGATCCACAAAAGGACAGAAGACTTTGTGACCTATGGGCAGAAACTTCCCCATGATAACTCGGAGCGAGAAGATCAGATCCATATTACACTCACCTTCCGAAAACCACCTTGTGCTTCCCACAGATATCTTTCAGAAATGACTTTCGTCAATGTTCAGTTATAATTATAACAATATTATCTACATAAAAAAAATTATAATGAAAAAACTAAACCGACTCCAAAAATACACTCAAAAGTACGAAATAACTATCCGTTACTAATCAAAACCCAAGTACAAAAATAACTATCAAATCTAACATAATCAAAAACAAATCTATTTAAAATATAAATTCAATTTCTTTTAAGTAAAAAAGTTTTTTTTTATTTAAGAAACAAAGACAACGTGTTCCGAAATTAATAACAACACTGCATAACACGCTATAGGTATACTATGCGACCTTAGTACAAGCGCGTGGCGAGGCGTCGCCACGTTGCCACGCCAATAGGCGGCCAGACGCGCCGCATAAGATGTTTCACGCCAAAAATTAGTGTGAAAACCATTAATTTAATTAAAATTCAAAATAAGTAAAGGTAATAAGTAGTAAATTTGTTGTGGAAACTAATATTATTGTAAAATATATAATATATTATGATTTATATTAGAAATAAGAAACATGTAATTAGAAATAAGAAACATGAATCTGTGATATTATGATATTATGTACTTTAAATACTATCTGGATCATATTGTAGGGATAAATACAAAAATAAATACAAATTACATAACTTTAAGCAAATGTTTTATTTATTATTTAACTCTTAGCCTGCCCGAAATCGAGTGAAAGTAAGATAAATGCAACAGAAATACGATCTCTTAGAAATAGTTGCGGTGTCATCCTTGTGCGCAAAATAAGCAATATTATTATTATTATTATTATTGATACGCAGTATGAGAAAGTTGCATGGCAGCGCTATTGTAAAAATGAGGAAAGGAATGCTTAGATGGTTCAGGAACATAGAAAAATGAGTGCTTAAAGACTGACGAAGAAAATCTACAGAACGAAAGTAAGAGGTAGCAGAAACCAAGGCAGACCAAGGCTGACTTACGAAGATCAAATAGCCAGTGTTGACTGACGAAAATGTCAAAAGCACTCGCATACCTAGACGAAAATATGTGAGGAGAATGATGACATTTGCAAAAGACGTATGTAAGGACCGCGACGCATGGCGCTCCGTCCTCTCTGACTACCCCGTTAGGGATACAGCGTGAAGATATGTATGTATGTATGTATGTTATTTACCTTTTATGCAAAATCAAATTATCGGCTTTAAATATTTCAATATATGTAGATAGATATTTGTAGGCGGAAGTAAGTATTATCAGTGGCTATGTAATCTGTGATATTAATATACTGTTATACTCGTCCGAGACATTTTTGTTTCATTAAAACGTCCATTAATAAAATATCTAATAACATTCATCTTTACATAATTGGTGAAACCAATCTTTTGCATTGTAACAAAAATAAATATTTTTTTTGAATTAAAAAGTTATGAAAGTTAAAATAAGTCGAGAGGCATACAAGCGAAATTCAATCCTATTTATTTATAGATAATCAAGAATTGGTATAAGGAGACAAAACAAGTATGAGAGGACCACGTTACTTGGCGCTCTGTTCTCTCAGACTATCCCGTTAGGGATACAGCGTGAGAATATGTACATATAATCAACATTTTATAAAAAAAAAGTAATTCGTGGTTCGTAAAAAGTATTTTAGTGTACTGCAAACAATCATATTACGTAAAAATGTTCAAAAGACCTGTGTTATAAATATAATCACTTTCAAGATATTCCCACAGCCATCTTTCGTAAAAATTGAAGATGTAGAATATAACGCCATCTAACGTTCTTTAGAATTTAGTAGAATTACTTCATCGAATTTAATCGGAAATAGCGCCATCTGTGTCTTTAATTTATTATAGAATAGTTTTAATTTTTCCACATAAGATGCCGCAATTATCACACTATTCGTTACTACAAGAATTTGTTATTATTAGTTTAGTTTTGCTTATTATTATTATAACATACTTACTTTAATTTTATTATAAGAGATAAAGTTTTTTCTCAAATTAATAAATTGTAAATAAATCTGTGATTTACTATGGTCATTGAAATATTTCATTTTTCACTGGACACCCACGGGAGCTGGCCACACTCGCTGTCTCCGTTTCAGCAAGTATGTAAATGTCATTTTTATTTATAATTTACAATATTTTTCCGTTAATTGAGTCAAGCTTTTAGTTTTTTATATTCTTACATACATTACGGACCGGATTTCGTAACGTTCGTTTAGCGATGTGCGCGTCGGAGACCCATAACCTCGGCGTGAGCGATTCTCTCCGTATCACGTAACAACGGACTCCCGATGGTGAGGAGCGCGATGGTGCTGAGTACAGAGTGGGCACATGTTGAAGTCGTCGAGCTAACTAACGACGGAAACGGCCTCGGGTTTAATTTGGTCGGTGGGAGGAGCACGGGTGTAGTGATAAAGTACGTGTTGCCTGGCAGTGCTGCGGATAAAGACGGTCGTCTGCAGAGCGGAGATCATGTGCTGCAAGTGGGTTCAGTAAACCTGCGAGGATTCACTTCTGAGCAAGTAGCGTCGGTGCTGCGACAAGCCGGCCCCGCCGTCAGGCTGCTCGTAGCGCGCCCAGCGGACCCCGCCGCAGCCCTACGAGCCCCTCTTCCTGGCACCGCCCTCGTACCCACTAAGCTTCTCGCTGACCCCGAACTCCTCGATCGACATCTCATCGAGAGTGGGTACGGAGCAGTATATGACTTATCTCAGTGCTATAATGAAGAATATATTAACGGTCAGAATGGTGATGTGGAACCCAACATTGTAGCAGCGGCTGTCAGTGTACTGGGTGACAATCCGCAGCAAATACCTGATCATCCCATCATCAATCAATCTGTATCACCAACAATTACTATCACAGTGCCAGTAGAAATACGGGATTTACCCGAAATTGAAATAATTCATGTTGATTTGAACAAAAATGTGTATGGTTTAGGTATAACTGTTGCTGGTTACGTGTGTGAAAAAGAGGAATTGTCTGGTATATTTGTGAAGAGTATCATTGAAGGTAGCAGTGCAGAACAAAGTGGTAAAATAAAAATAAATGATAGGATTATTGAAGTTGACGGTGTGTCTTTAGCAGATAAAAGCAATCCTCAGGCTGTGGAAATACTAAGAAATACGGGGATATCGGTGCACTTAGTTTTAGAACGATATTTGAGAGGTCCTAAATACGAGCACCTCCAATTAGCAATATTTAATGAAGAGAGACCTTCGTCACCATCACCGTCTACTACAACCCTCTCCTGGTTTCCAGTGCCTTCTCAAGCTGAAAACAGTACAACGGTGATAGAACCAGACCCAGAATCGAATACTACTATTGACTCCAGTGTCTTAGAAGTTGGTGAACCAGACATTGACGAGCCAACTCAGGAGGAATTAGATAAAAGACTTGACGAAATCCTAGCTGTAAATAAGGAAGAAGTAAAGAAAAAGTGGGAAACTGAAATAGGTTCAGAAAAAGAAATTATTGTAGCTGAAGTCCGTAAACTTGAAGGTCTTGGTATAAGTCTTGAAGGAACAGTTGATGTTGAAGGTGGTCAGGAGCTCAGACCTCACCATTACATCAGGTCTGTCCTTCCAGAGGGTCCAGTTGGAAAACAAGGATCTTTGTCAGCAGGTGACGAACTATTGGAAGCTAACGAATACAGATTACATGGGCTGACTCATACCGAGGTAGTGAACATTTTGAAACACCTTCCTAACCGTGTTAGATTAGTTTGTGCGCGTGATGGCGGACCTCGCCCCGTCGTCAACTTAGCTCCAGACCGAGAAGGCTTCGAGGCCAGGAAGATCATATCTGGTAGTTTAAACAACCTAACCACTCTAGTGAAAGCTCAATCAGAAACTTCCATAAATACTTCCAGCACTGCGACACTGACCAATCATTCAGGGCAATCCAAGAAATCGCGTTCCTTAGAGTGTGTATCAGGTCTTGCCATGTGGCAAGATAAAGAGGAAGTAGTGGAGCTTGTGAAAGGGGACCAAGGCCTCGGCTTTTCCATATTAGATTATCAGGATCCGCTTGATCCGCAGGGAACTGTCATAGTAGTAAGAAGTTTGGTGCCTGGCGGAGTTGCTGAGAAGAATGGCGAAATATCCCCTGGAGACAGAGTAATGTCAGTAAATGGTATTAGTATTAAGAATGCGAGATTGGACCAGGCTGTACAAGCGTTAAAGGGTGCTCCAAGGGGCATTGTAAGAGTAGGCGTAGCAAGACCTCTTCCTCCTCATGACTCCGCTAAATCTAAAAGTACTACAATTCTAAACACTAAACCAAGTTAATCCTAGCCTAGGCTTACCAATTAAACTTTACTAGTCAAAATGAGTCATATCAATCTACGCTTACTTCCGAGCTTGAGATCGAGTTCATAACGAGCGTTTTCAGATGCAACCTGTGAAACGCTTGATATGTATGCCTGAATGTTAACTAACATACCCAAACTGTGTACCTAGATTACTAGATGACGGCACAAGTAGGTAATTGGTAATGGGCATTGTAGAGAAAGTTAAAAGCTCTGTAGTCTGATTCCTATTTCAGTACAAGGGGGTCTAGACAAGTGTCCAATTGTCCTAAATGGTAGTAGAATAAAATGATATATACCACGTGATCTAGCATACTGAATTTTAAATTGGTAGTCAAATGTTAATAACTTTCTATTAAATCAAAGGAAAATAGTCGCATAAAAACTTAGCCAAATGGCACTTTTGACAAGCAAAAACGCCAGATTGTACGAAGCATTCGCCACTTGTCTAGCCGCTCAGAGCTCAAACTATTGATACAATAAATAATTGACGCTTTACTAGGTTTAATACATTTAATATCTGTACATTAATATTCACAACACTTTTATACTGCACGGATTTTTAATGTAACCAAACAGTACAATATGAAAAATTATGAAATATTAATTTTTATTTTCTTTCAAAGAAACTTATAATTAGAGGATAACTTCAAACGTTAGTTACTTATTTAACCTTATTTAACACGTGTTTGAAAGGTTTCCCAAATAAAAATAATAACTAAAAAGTTTAAAAGTAGGTTTATGAGTAAAATTAGTTTATAACTAAATGCAACTGTAGACACTAACCTAAGGGAACAATTACGTAAACGTAACTTTATGTAAATAAATTGAGTCTCATTAGATATAAAGAACTATGGATTTGATGTGAATTGAGTTCTTGTTCTCCTTACAGTTTCTTATAAATCATTCATGAAAAATAAAGGATATGAATAAAAATAAAAAAAATTGTGATCAAAATGGTAACCTGGTGAATATTGATATTGTAATAAAATAATTTTTGATATCCATGGACCAATGTTGAACAAAATGTAATTTAATTAATTAATTATAATTATTATATTATATTAATAATTAATTAATAATAAAGTTAATGTAAACATTTTGTTAGGCAAACAATTACAATTACACATTGTAATTGTTTTTAGAATTACTTTTCCCCAATACTGCCCTGGACCTTTTTTAAAGCAAGCAAAATTAAAAAATGGTCAATGATCAAAATTTTTAACCTCAACATCTTAAAAATAAAAACTGTATAACTAAAAATAAAAAATGTAGCTTCTGTTTTCTTTCTTTTATATTACTTCCGACTATATTGCACCAAATTACAGCCTTTTGAAAGTTACCGAAAAATATGGGTTTCTTTTCATATCCTTTAATTTTCTATTTGCCCAAAAAGAAATGCAAGGAAATATAATATATACATTTATCGTACCCTCTGAACGAACGGTGCTGAGCTATACTTCTCAGTACGGATCAACGTTTTGGTGCTGGATTGAGTTAATTCGGTTGATTGCTTGGTATTAATTATGAATTAACTCGAATCAGTGTTGTCAGTATGCGATTGCAAAATCCATTATTAATATGAGAAAAGATGAAAGTACTAGTACTTATCGATTGATTGATACTGACAAGAATAGCTAGACTCTTAAACATTCTCCTTGTGGGTTGTTATCCTCCCCACAAAGGGATGAACATAGTATAATAGTTAACAGTATTTTCTGCGTTTATTTAATTTTCCCCAAATGTTACATATGTGTATACAGTTTACAAACTGCACTGAATTTTAGAGGAGCACAAACATGTGATATTATGAGTGTTAGTTATATGTTTACTAACGAGGTTGTTATATTTAGTATTAATTTACATCATGTAAATAATGTTACACAGAATATAACGGAAATAGAACTTTATGTAATCTGAAAGTAGTGATTCCAGAGATTACTCACATTTTAGATTTTTTTAATTTTTTAAATGTGGAATAACAATATTGAATACATACATCAGGTCAGTTCAGGTCAAGTACCCTTTTTTGGCTCCGCCTTATTGGGTAATGACGTAATCTTGGCCGTATCTTTGATACTCTAATGACAACTGTAGGCTCAGAGAATGTCACTATCTGCTGTCTTTAACATTATTTAGAAACATTATGGAATTTACGTAATTCGACAAGTCATATGACAAATTTACGCCACATGGCGTCAAATCCCATACTTGCCTTTTCTGCTAGCGAAAGCGACAAATACACATCTTCATGCATTAAATATTATAGTAACAAGTAATCATAATCAGACAATTACACAAATTGTGTAATGATGTTTGCTTTTTTTGAATTTCGTTTTTCTTGAATCATGTACATGAGAACAGATTTATTTAAAAAGATCGCCAATATTTTTTAATTATAAATTTGAAAATGATGAAAATGAAACAACTACTTTCATATAAAATGGGATGTTATTTTTTATTATGCATTTACTATGAAAGAAAAATGTAGCAATTATTATTCCTAATTACCTTCAAATAAATTTAATTCACTTCTTTTGCCTTTTTGATATTTTTTTCCATTTTGGGTTATTTTTATGCATAGAATGAAGTCGGATATTTAAATATAATTTTATATTATTGCTTTTAATAAATGTAAATGATGATTAAAACTGGGTGGCTGCGTCATCACATGATCGTGTATATTATAAAATCGTTTGAATTATTAAAAGATTTTAGAATTTTGAATGTGCAATAGGCATTGCATGACATTGTTGGTTCTGTAACATTACTTTTCATATTCTTTGACCAAGTCCGGGTTGGCTAATTTGCAAAGTTTTGAGGTGCCACTTTTCGAGTGCATGTAACTCATCTACCTCTTTTGTAAATATAACATCATTGGCAGACACCCAGACTACGATCAAACCTGGGGCCTTGGCGGCTTGGAAGACAAATCCTCTACCACCGAGCCAATGAGTCAGTCCATTTTCATTATTTTTTTTCTTTTTAAAAAGGGTGATAGTCATTTGAAGTCATCAATAGATATAATTAACCTGACTCACTTTGAATTAAGTTTTGACTTATAGTACAAAATATCGTTTTAAAGCTACATAATTCACCTGAGTAAAAATCCTAGGTTCCTCAGACGAGGCTTTGGTGTGGTAATATAATAGTATTAATGCAGCTATGTTGAAGATCCTCTCAGGATTAAGTATAATGTTCCTAATATTGTAATTTATTCTTTTATTTTGAATAATATCTTTCGTTATATTCTGTAAAAGATAGTTTATCTCAATGATTTTTTTTAACAATTTAACGTAATTTCATGTGATATGTTTGGATCTGTATTTATTTTGTAATACAAATAGGAAAAATTATCTATAACTGTAAGGACTATAAGTAAACATGCAAGTGTCACAAATTGTATAAACATGTACTAAAACTAACAAATAACTACAAAAGTAACATGAATTTTATCGCACTGCTATTTTTTAAAAGAATTTCAAATTATTAATTTTTCAAATATTCTGGTTAGATATTATATACTTTGTGAGACGTGGCTCATAAACTGACAAGTTAGTCATGTCCTAATGAGCGTGAAAATATATTTGAAAATAGTCGAAGAGTTAAAAACCTCCAATAAAAAAATTAGCAGATTTTATCTAAAACAGTGACTAAGATCCCTCACAATTAGCATTCGAAGTTGAAGATCCTGAAGATGTCTAGAACGATTTCCACCAAATTTGCTTAAGAACATTAAATAGTGCAGCTTCAAAAAAAACGCGCTGATCGATTCATCCGCTTGAGTGCTATAATGCGAGAGACAGACATATAATGGCATCAAACTTGTAACACTTGTCTATCGGAGGCTAAAAATTGGCTAAAAAATACAACTTATTCAAAAGTAATCTGTTTCAAGTTGCAATTCTTATATAAGCTAAACCTCGTAACCCTCCCATTTTACCGCAAATGTTTGAGATTTGATACTCACATGACATGATTGACTTGCCAGGCTATAATATGCATCGATTCAGTCAATTTTAAAATTAAAGGTATCGGAATAATAGCCAGTATTAAAATCATCGATGCTTTTTCAGTTGTTAAAAATATATTCTAGAGAAATATGATGAAAACATGTAATATATAATTCAAAGTATGCTGTTTTTATAATAACATAGCCACATAAGTTCAGCGGGTTATTCACAAACGTCGGAAACTCAACTTTCCGTATTTATATTATACATATAGTCGTATTCACAAATCAAGCCGTCGCGTCGGATTGAATTTATGTTTTCGACGATCGGCCTTTCCGCTACGGAAAGTTTCCGACGTTTGTGAATAACCCCCCTTAACCCTTACCCAATAAGGCAGAGCCAGGCTTATCTTTGATAGTCTAATGGCAACTGTAGGCTCAGAGAATGTCACTATCTGGATTCTTTAACATTAGTTAGAAACATTACGGAATTTACGTAATTTGACAAGTCATGTTACAAATTTACGCCACATGGCGTCAAATCCCATACTTGCCTTTTCTGCTAGCGAAAGCGACAACAGATAATAATTTTATGACGGCTGTTAATTGTACGTACATGAATAAAGAGTTGCAATAATTATTATACGCGTATTTTACTAATCCCGTCTTCAAACTTAGATTTACGAAGAAACTCTTTATTTGTGTCGGTGTTTTATATTTTTGTAACTGAATTAATATTTGAATTGTAATACAGCCCCAGAGGTCTACTCTTGTTCGACAAGACGAACTTCGCGAACTTTATTGTTCTTTTGTGGAAATTGTGCTGTTTCTGATAATAACACAATGAAGAATGTACTTTATTGCTTAATGAATAAAGACAGTGACTCTGCAATACAATTAGACTAATAAAAATACAATATTATCTTGAATGTGCACATGTTATTTGTTTTATATGCAGGGTTAATTTAAAAATATGTACTAATAACCTCTTAGTATTTTGTACTAAACGTTATCCCCAATAACTTTTGTTCTACGACTATTAAAAATTCATAAGTTTTTTCTTTCAAACAAAAATAAAAATACATTAAATGTTTCTGAAAATAGCACGTACTCTACCCGGTAGCTAAAGCGGCACACACATAGCGGGGCACGGGGAGGGCGCGGCGCAAAGGCCCGATGCGCTTGCACTGTACCATTGCAATACGTACACAGAGTATTTACGTTTCAGACAGTACAACAAAACTTAAAACCTGTATATGTTACAGAAATCCTCCTCACATACGAGTATTATTTGTATTTATTTACAAAATCAAAAATGACATCTAATTATTGAACAAGGTCGCTGCCATACTAATCTTAGTAGAGGCAGCAAAAAAATTTAGAAGTATTGTGAAGTATCGTCTAGTATGTCAGATTTTAAACAAGAGTAGACCCACAATGTATCAACATTTATAATTATATCATGATGTATTACGAAATTGCTGACTGTTGTGATAATCGCATATAATTATTAGTAGGTAGTAGCGTTCGATACGTGAAACAGGTATAACTGTAAAGCAGAAATTTGTTCAGAATCAACTGAATCCATATCAACTATTTTGAACATGTATTATATTTTTAATAAATATTTTAAATCGTCGTTACACAAGTTGAAACAAATAAAAACAAACCTTACGTGGCACACTATAAAGAATATGTTCCTATAGATTGCTATACAAACGGGCTGTATCGTTGTGAGGCTAATATAACTACGATTAATTGTAGACACCAGGACACGCGCTAATAAATTGTCTACAAATGTAATATAAAATAAAGTTTATAATTCACAAGTAACTAAGTCTTGAGTTAACAAAAAATATGTTCGTACGTTAATAAAAAAACACGCGAAGAATCATTTTTACGTACTGTCTCAATAACTAATGACAAATTCAGACTATGTTGTAACGAATGGCAAAAAATTGATAACTGATGATAAATCATTATGATTTTTTTCCTGAGAAGAGAATAAATCCGCACGGACACTCAGCCGGACTCTACGCCGGCTGAATAGTGTCGGACTCGAACCGACTAAAAAACGCTCCTCTTTGCCAGCCCTAGTAGCTTTTACAGCGTCACCGGTCGCGTTTGGGCAAACGCAGAAGATGCCCTGCCAAATAATCCACTGATTGCTAGTTCCTCCATCTGAGATATACCTCGTATGGTGGACGGACTTCCGCACAGTGTCGCTAGGGGAGTATCCGCACCTGTGTGCATATTAATGGGTGACAATCAACCAAATCTTGGTGCGCGTAGTCTTATATAAACTTGCTCGACGTTACTTTCCCCATAGTCCAATCAATCTACGGATTCACAATGTGAATTTCCAGACAATTGAGGGCAGGAAAAAAAATATTATCATGTAGATCAATAAATTCTAAGAAAGATAGCGTTTTTTTTTTCGGATTTTCAATGGCGAATCTAAAAAAAATTCGTTACCATGGCTTGGTATCATCAGTAGGCGTGGCAGGCAAGATGTGATGTCGGCTAAGACGACCCAGCGACAGTGGCGACATATCGCTTCGTTACACATTATCATTAAATTCTATAAAATTGATTATTTTTAGTTTCTAGTTGTTTTATCACACGTAGTATAAGGGCAGTTCTGGGTACATTTCTCACAAATATAGTCGAAAGTAATAGACCCTATCAAAATATTCTACAGTCACTTTACGAACCACTTATAAACCCAACCATTTTGAATGTCTGAATGAAAACTTTTTTTTTACCAGCACAAGAGAAAACTTCACAGAGAGCAGCCTATTGAGGGTAAGGTTGGGTTATGTAGGACTTTTACGCACTAAAACTTCTTAACATAGTGGTGCTCGATATGCCACCGATCCAGTAGATGACCAAATACAACATTGCTCAACCTAAATGTTCTTACATAAACTAGAATTATTCACTATCACAAGGCGATGAATTACTTGTATCTTAGCTACGAAAATTTTTTTTCTGTAATACATACAACAGTTGGCAATTTCTGCTAAACAAATCTTCCGTTCAGCCAGACTGAATTCATAAATACTTATAAAATTCTGAGTGAAAGTAATTGTTAAATATATAAACTGACCAGAATATATTAAGATCGGCCATATTGCAAAAATGAACTTTTTCTTTTATGTACGAGTTTAGGTATAGATTAGGCCACTGCTTTTAAATGAAACGAATAATTAAAATATAAACAAGCTAAAAGAAGTGCTCTGAAACCGCGTGACGTGAAATCAATCTAAAATATGGTGTCTTATGGTACCACAATTTATACTTTTTTGACAAGACAATTATTAGTAGATATATAATAGGAAGTTATAAAAAAAACTGATTTCAGGCTTGGTGGCGTCACGATTTCATGTACATTTTTTATGATAAAATGAAGTACACCGGCATATAGCAAAGAATTCATTCTTTCTTCTATGCCCGTTCAAGTGACACCCTTATAACAGCCCTCACATGAATTGGCGACGGAGAAGGATTGGAAGCGCTAACCTAGTTCGCCATTGCTGTAGATTCCTGTAGACGCGTCATCTCTGTAGCAGCTGCCGGTTTCCACCAGCTGATTTTGCTGAGTTTCTCAGCAAACTCATTCTTCAAATCAATAATTCTGAATTGCAGAGTTGATGATGTTAGAATGAAGATGAATAACCACTTTCAATTGGATTTACTTCAATAAATCGATTTTTCTTTGACTTTAGAAATCGGTGATTAACAATATATGATGATTAAAAAAAAACGATGTGATTTCTGTCAATTCCGTTAAATGTACCGTCAGCTCTGACACCGTCTTTCCGGAACTACCCTCAGGTAGCCCATGAAATTGATAGATAGAAAAAGAGAAAGTCGAGCAGTTGGGAATTTTAGTGAGGTTTGTAACCTACCCAGATAAGCTTATCAGGTTGCTGCATTATTAATTTTTCTTTTATTGTAAATTTCCAAATCATATATGCCAAAAAAATTCTTGACAATTTTGTTGCAATCTTGTAATTTTCAGTATGAATCGAATTTTTGTTTATGCTTTAATATCAAATTTTGTGTATTACACTGACTTCTGGTAAAAGATGGAGTGTCATACCTGAACATGGTTGAGTGCTCTCAACCTATAGAAATGAAATATCAGACCATTTTATTCACCACTGCTCAGTTTATTTACACTAACAAATATCAACTCCCGCTCGCATTAAGCAGTACATAACAAATACTGGACCTGTGTGTACATCTCTTTATATTCTGACAGATATTTAAATATTTATGTAATGGCTTATTGTTCTATTTGGTGGTGTGGCAAAACAGAAAAAAATCAAACTATAAATCAGAACGCAGTAACAGCAAATGTTTAGGCGTAAATTTTTTTCATACACAGTAAACGACATTGCCACTCTATAGGTTGAGTACTCCTTGTACCTGAATAACTCTAGCACAAAACACTGTTTGTAATGTCGACATTGTATCTTGTCATGTGGTATATTCAAATGTGTGTCCAGTTTATACAGTTGCAAGGAGGCAAACTTGCCGCACGCCTGGTTTAAGTTTAAACTGCTATCTGGGTATCTAGCGTTGGAAATAAAGCTATCTGTATCTACTATCCAAACCTCATATTTCTGGTCAGGCTTAATATAAAGTTAAGTTCCAGCACTGTATTATATTATGTACTAAACTAAGGCCACCACGACTTTAACAATACACTCAAAATGTAAAGGTATAATATACGTATTATTAACAAAACATCGTATTTAATTTTATTGATCCTATTTCCTCCCTGCCTTTTGTAAATCTATTATGAAAATGTATTTGCTGGTCTGAGAGAAAGAATTATAAAATGTATAGTAGGTAAATGTAGTGGTTTATCTTCCCACGCAAGTTGCAGAAGTGAGCCAGGGGCCTAGGGGTAGACTTTATTAAGACCACCTGACAAACTTCAAATAAAAAAGACATTAGTCTTTCAGGATACTTGAAAAAAAAAGGGGTGAATAGTGTGTTCAAGACTTGATACACGTAAGATAGTAGTAGTAATTTCCACTCAATACTTTAACTATGAGGCAGCTTTTTCCAACATCATTTGCTCGCAATAATACCAAAATACTTTGACTTGTTTCCGAAAGAGTCCTACATTTTTTTACCGATAGAGTAGATAACAACTAATACCCGTTTTCACACCAACACTACCTAAACTTTACGTAATCCCTAAGACAATTTCAGTGACACTTGACGGTTGTTCTGTTTTCATCAACGTTAGAGGCACCTTATGATAATAAAAGGTAAGAGATGTATTTACGGGACCCCTTAGACTATACCTCTTACTAAATGCACGGTTCAAGGTTGAATCGTGAAAATGGGTAAAGATTATAAGGGTGGCTTGCACCAACTATTAAAACTCGATTCTCGATAGAACTCGAAAAATGTAGGCACTCTTTCGGAAACAAGTCAAAGTATTTTGGTATTATTGCGAGCAAATGATGTTGAAAAAAGCTGCCTCATACTTGAGGTATTGAGTGGGAATTACTACTACTATCTTACGTGTATCACGTCTTCAACACACTATTCACCCCTTTTTTATCAAGTGTCCTGAAAGACTAATGTCTTTTTTATTTGAAGTTTGTCAGGTGGTCTTAATAAAGTCTACCCCTAGGCCTCTGGCTGACTTCTGCAACTTGCGCGGAAAGATAAACCACTACACTTACCTACTATACATTCTATAATTCTTTCTCTCGGACCAACAAATAAATTATCATAATAGATCTACAAAAGGCAGGGATTTGACATCTCGCTTGCACCAACTATTAAATAATTGGTGCAAGCGAGATGTCAAATCCTTAAATCGAGTTGAAATGGTGCAAGCCACCCTAAGATTTAAATATATATAACAACGTGACCAGACGTGGAGAAACGGCGCACTGCCGTATACAGTGATGGAATTTGTACGAGCTACAGAAGTACTAGGGTCGATCTTCAGAATTTTGCAATTCGTCCTATGTTACTTCTGGTTTTTATTGTTGTGAAATCGTAATGATGGAAATACAAAAAAAAACTATTAAAGTTCCTAATTTTTCGCTATCATTCTCTTAAAATTATAAGGCAGATATTCAACTTTATGTTGACTAATAAAATCTATTTTGCTTAGATGATGCTTGTCCTAAAAATGCTACTCGTATTATTTCTAAACTCATAAACTTTCTTTGCTATATATATATATTACTAAATGCAGGCTATATTATATATGTGAATCACTTTATCTTACAGAATGTGGGTGCCCAATTTACCAATGACTTTGATTAGCGCAGCGGCGGCTACTGCAGGCGTCGCATGCATATTCAAGTACCAACATATGTATTTTTATTTTAGCTATTAAGTTAGAGATAAGTAGATCCGAATGAGACCGTCTTTATAAATTGTTACATACGTTTGACCTGTCCTATTTTCTTTGGTAATACGCAGGAGAAATCTGCACACAGATATTCAGCTCTTTAAAAAACAGGGGCTGGGCTCGAACTCCTGTGGTGGTCGCCCTCAACGCGTTGTTGAATTCCAGCGGCTCTAGACAAGTGGCAAACGCTTTATTCAATTGAAACGCTACTGGTCTTATAGCTCATCAAAAATATCACTTGGCTACGGTTTATATGACGGTTTTTACACGACTTTACGTTTCATTCGGTATATGTAAGAAAGTTAATAACGTTTGACTACTAATTAAAAATTTGTTTCGCTAGATAAGTGGTATTTGTTATTCTATTCTACTAGCGTTTACGACAATCGAGCCACTTGTCTAGGCCCCCAGGATCTCCTATGGAACGCAACGGAGCCACTCTCGCGCTGTGGGCATTGACGCATTTACAGTCTACACCCTAGGCAGTACCACCACAGCGCGGACCCTATGCACTGTCGTTCCTCGAGGTCGCACATATATACGACCAGAGCCCTCACTCCGATTAGCTGGCACCCCAAAGGCCCCTTTAGCCGCCTAGCTCTTACGACATGCGAGGAAAACCTTCGCCATATTCTCTGGCCCGGACCTTGTTGACCGGGTTGTTGACCTCAATCCTGTCTGATAGAAAGTAGTAACAAGCCCGAATATCAATTACATATCCTTACCCAGAAGGTGCCTATTCACTCTCCTTGAAAATCATCAAATCACATTACTGACGAAACATCGCCGCTGGAAAATATATTCAGATGAAAGATGCAGTGATTATTGACTAGATTTCAACAACCTAATGACGGAGTCCCTTCCAGCATTTAGTTGTTGAAGGATTTAGAGAGAAACGTGTCCACAAACCTCTATCCAAAACGGTAATGATAAGGCGCGGTCGCAGACAAAGGCTTTGGGGGAGGAATCACGTCTATATCTATACTAATATTTTACGTTAGTAACTAATTAATCTGTGTTAATATTAGAAAGAGAAAAAAATTTATTGTTTGTAATGGATAAACTAAAAAACTACTCAACCGATTTCAAAAATTATTTCACATATAGAAAACTACATTATTAGCAAGTAACATGGGCTGTAATTTATTTAAAAAAAATTTCGACCCGTGCTAAGCCGGGGTGGATCGCTAGTATTTAATATAGGTGAATAAGTTGAGCAAATGGAAATTTATTACATAAAAAAATACCAGATATTAAATAGAGATTTGTCGATTCGATGTGTACCAATTTGGGGGGTCATGACCCCCACAACCCCTCGGGTTGCCACTGGTACTGATAGATATAGATTCAAGTATAGATCGGATACGTATCTTTAATGTTAGAGGTCTACCTGCGGAGTAGATTAAACGCATGTGAATCATTTTGTATGCATGTAAATGACTATGATCGCTCACGTCAGTAATCATAATAAGACTCCCTAGTCCCATACAGGTCTGTGGACACGGATCGCAGAAATATACCTATATACTTCGAACCCGATGCCATTAAAAACATCGGATCTACTCATCTCTACATGAAAAAATAGATTAGGTTTCGATGGGTTCAGCTTTCGCACATAGCTTTTTTTATCAGTCATTTTTCACTTTATGACAAATATTAAAATATAGTATAGTTATTACTTCTAAAGTAGCACAGTAAGGTCCATTTCATTTATATTATGAGTAAAACAAGACGGTAACGCATGTGGGCCGCGCTGTTGTAGCACCGCGAGGGTGCATGGGGGGGCTCTGTAAATGCAAAAGTACTTAGATAAATATTATAGTTGGTGTACAATTCTCCCTTGACAGGGAATGCAAAAGGATCTATGCCCATAACAGCCGATGTCTTCAATAATAAAATGATACATTCTTCATTTTCATCTTCATATTGAGGCAGTCTTTGTAGTAGGATCCGCTGAGGCGGACTAAGCCACTAAAAAAATATCAACATCACACTACTAAATAGCACTTATATCAACAATTCCATATAATGCACAACAGTCTCGACACTTGAGACGAAAAACTACGCCAATTTTATATCACAACACCCACAAGAAACAATTTGCAAATAATAGAAACAAACCCCAATCGTTTCCAATAAAATCCTGCCAAAAACTCCAAATATTATAGTACAATGCGTATCAAAAATATTATACCTACTCTTGAATTGTTGAGCTTTGTGCACGACTAAACCGTTAGGCTGGACCGATTTTGACGAAACACGTGTCAGTTTTACATTTTTGAAAAGTTTTACTCGCAAAAGGAGGGAGGGATCAAAGTTGAATTTTATATGAAACTGTTACGTTTTCGCGGTTAAACTGGTTACGTCCTGGGGAAGGACATGCGCTACTTCTTTTTAAATTCCACGCGAACGAAGTCGCTGGCAATAGCTAGTATATAATATGTATAATGCTTCCTCGTTAAATGTTCTAAATGAAGATAAGAAGCATAGATATTCCTTAATTAATTTTTGGGAGCCAAAATTATACCCGTATTGCTGATGCGGCATCAATGATGCCTTAGATTTCAGCGTTACATTTTTTAACTACTCAAAACGTCTAGGAAAAAAACAAATTCTATCGTTGACTCCTCAATAATACAACTTATTTAGGATTTAAAGATTTGACATCTCGCTTGCACCAATTATTTAATAGTTGGTGCAAGCGAGAAGCAAGTTCCTTAAATCGAGCTTAAATAGGTGGTGCAAGCCACCCTTAGAGTACATACGTAAGCCGTAGTTAATCTAAAGCGCATCCTGAAAACCGCATTAACCCACTTAGTAATATAGAAACTATTATTGACTACACAGAGAAACGCATTACGACTTTTTTATGCCGTTTAAAGAAATTACACATTGTATTTCAGGGATGTGTATAGCGGTCCGCCGTACGACCGGAACGTGGACGCCCATGGCAAAACGGTCATTATAACTGGCGCCAACAGCGGCATAGGAGAGGCCGCCGCTTGGGACTTCGCTGTACGAGGCGCTAAGGTATCCTTCTTGTTTACCGAACAGACTGCCTGACATATCGAAATTTTTTTGAAAATAAAATAAAGCCCATGTTACTCGCTGATAATGTAGCTTTCTATTGTTAGCAACACCGACAATTAAACATAAAGGGAAACACTGGCGCCCTCTGGCAGAGCGCGACGGTGTTCGTGACGTCATAGAAAAGAACGACTGATGGCTTGTGTTCCCCACTACCGCTCGAGATTATATCAGTCAAAACTCGAGCGCTCCACGTCTCTCTCTATTGCTTTTTACCTTCACGACTGCAGCACGAAGTGCTCGAATACGAATTAATTGATTGTTAATTAATATTAAATAAGAATATTAATCGATTAATCGATAATTTAAGTAAAGTTTGGAGTGTTCCATTGCTATAAGTATCTAACTTACTATTTCATTTTATCGTAACTAACACTATAGGTGAAATAATTTTTGAAACCGCTTGAGTAGGTTTTGAATTTATCCATTACAGTTTATCTCTTTATAATATTGGTATACCATTTGTAAACTTTGGGTCCCTGGGGCCCCGAAGTTCATCGACTGGTTTCTGATATTTGTAAAAGACTGGTCGAAACTTCGAGAGACCGCCGGGCTGGCAGCTTCTTCCGCCAACGAATCAGTTTGGATATTCAAAGAGGCAATGCTGCCAGTCTGCTGGGTACCTTAAGCAATGACAGCTTTCTAAGCGGCAACTTTGAGGAAGTCTGTTATTTAAGATAATGTGTAATTTTAAGTTTGTAAATATTAACGTATGTATGTACTTTTTTGTTATTAATAAACCATTATACCATAGATTATATAATAGTAATAAAGCCATGCCCTCTGTATATATTACTGTTTTAGATTCAATTCCGTTTATTTAATTACCATAATTAATTTATTTTATTATTTTATATTTTTATTTCGTTCAGTATTTCCTTTTAAGTAATAATGAATAATTTACGTTACAGCGTCAAACATTAAACACCCCTCTTATTCAGAAGTTAAAAATAATGTATCGAAATCCCCAGGTGTTCATGGCGTGCCGCGATATGGCAAAGTGCGAGAAGGCACGTCGTGATATCGTGATGGAAACGAACAATAAATATGTGTACTGTCGACCCTGCGACCTTGCCAGCTTGAAATCAGTAAGGGACTTTGTCGCCAGGTTGGTAAATGCAATATATTATAATTTCACACGTAATCTTAGCGTTTTCCAAGAATATCTGCTATGTTATTTCTAAATTACCCCACATGATTGCCATTCTCCCGAAAGCGTTCACTTTTATTTTCGAGGTGATCAGAAATTCTCTAAAAGTGAACGATTTTACAAGGTAATTGACTATAAACCAAGGATGATCAACTTTTCTCCAAGCAACTTTGCATTTACCTTTAAAAACATAAAATCAATATGCTGAAGTAAGTCAACCACCTCTGGGGTAAAATGACCACCAATGGGGAAAAATTAACAATCCTTTAAAATTGAAGGCCACTTAAACAGAAGGAAGAAAATAAAACCAAGCATTACAATTCACAGTAAATATTGCAGCTTACATAAATTACTTACGATAGATAGTTCAATTTAGAAAGTGAGTTAATGCTCATTTCATTTCATTCATAAATTAGTTTTTTTAGTTTTTCAATCCATGATTTTTATATACATTCTCTTTTTATAATTGCTATAAAGTCAATCACTCCAGGGTAAAGTTCATTTGATCTCATTTAGATTCGTACAAGAAGAACCGCACCTGCACGTGTTAGTAAATAATGCGGGAGTACGAGAGCCGCCATTGGCCGCCCGTCTCACGGCTGATGGTTTTGAACGGCAACTGGGTGTCAATCATCTTGGTCACTTTTTACTAACCACATTACTGCTTGACACTCTTAAGGTCAGTCAATATATTCGCACATAATGTTAAGCCCTTATTATTTAGGGTGGCAGGAATCGCCCAATGTAAAAATAAGTTGTCTTCTTTTCTACTACATTACCCAATGAAATCGAAAATACTATGGAGTGTAATTCAGAACAATTATGGCCGAAAAACACGGTACCGCAAGTCTGATTCAAATACTCCGAAACATGAAAGGTCGCAAGCTCAACAGTCAACTTTTAAATTGAACTCTATTTTGAACTCGCACGATCTTTTTTCAACTGTAGCTTGGCGTTTAAAACGTTTCGTATTACATTTGTATTGTATATTGGTAACTTATTGGTTATATTTATTTACCTTATTTACGTGAAGTTAAGTAGTTTTTTTATTTTAATTCTCTCGTAAGAGAAAATATTTAAAAAATAGTATTTTAAAAGATAAAAAAGCGTATTTACGAGTTCATTTGAATTTTATTGTCAATTTTTTGATGTGTTAACATCAAAGTAACAACTTTAGAGTGTAATTAATTTATTTAGTCTGTGTCTTGTAGAATTTCATAAAAAAAATTTTTTTTATCAAAAGCCCAGAAGAGCTCGTAATTATTACTCTTTTTATCAAAATAATGTCGTAATCTGGTTATCCTGCTTGTTTATTTTTAATAACTGTAATTATGTCTATTTTTTCTACAGTTTCAATCCACTGTAATCTCCGAAGCTTATTTTTGGTAAAATTAAAGGAATTAATTTATAAGATCTAATTCAGTAAAGAGATTTCAAATGCTTACCATAAAAATACAATAAAAATAATTTACGTACTAAAAACTGGCTGGCTACTAGTTGCATAATACAGATCACAGTATTTTTATTTAACTTTTTGTAAATGTAAAATTATTTTATATACATATAATAAGTTATCATTTCATGACCTCTTTCTATCTTCTACACCACTTAACCACACAGGAGGTCATTTTTAAAGTACATTTCGCTAGTTTTCACGTCAACAAACCAATTTTATTTGCGACGTCTGACTGTCGCTGAGCGCACGGTAGACTAAGCAGCGCGTTGATTGTGGTTTTTTAACCCCGCCCACTTGATTGGAGTTTGCGTTGTGTCATATTTTTAAATGAATGCGATTATTTCTGAATTCCTTGAAATTTTATTATTCCCATGCAAACCTTTTCATGCAAATGTGAATATCTGTATATAAGGCATTTTGATATTAATAGAAGTCAGCACCGAGCCGTGTAGTTATAGTAACAAGCAGCGGCCATTTCAAAGGACAAATCAATAAAGAGGACCTGAACATGACTGAGAAGTACGATGGCGCAGCTGCGTACAATCAGAGCAAACTTGCCAACGTGTTGTTTGCGAGAGAGCTGGGCAGAAGGTTGCTCGGTGAGTCAGTCCTATATTATTTATGTTTTAAAATACTAGCCGTAACCGCGATCGCCCGCATCTGTCTCTTTTTCTCCCCCTTTTCACCTACTTAGAGGCAGTTTTTGATTAAAAAAAGTACCATATGTCTTTTTGATAAAGAGTCTAACTTTGTATCAAAGGAGTTTGAAGGCGCCATTTTAAAATGGCGGCGCATGATGTAAAAGTGTTATTTTAACTAAGACAGTATAAGGAAATCCGAATCCATAAGAGATACAAGATAACTTAGTCTTAGGAGCCATTCGGTCTTTTCTTAGAAAACAATTTTGGCATTTTTTAGTCAAACTTGAGATGTGAGATGTCCATAAAAATAGTGTGAAATTCGAAATTTTTTTAATCTGGATCGCTAGGATTTTAAAAAACCTATTGTAAAATGATGTTGAAAAAATAATACCTGACTGAGATTCTTGTCGGCTTTTCTCGGTGTCCAAGTTTTCTTTTCGAACCGAACTAAAGTAGATTCAACGTTCAAAACACCTTGTAATTGGGTTTACTTGAATGAATTGATTTGATTTTGACTCACTTTCATGTAATTATCATTTCATTATATTGGAAGAAAAAAAATCTGACAAAATATTTTTTCATACAATACTACAATATGGGGATCCGGATCCATAGGTGATACAGGGAAATCGTCTTAGGAACTTTTTTCTGACAAAAAAGCCCGAATTATTCATAAAAATTAATACATACATACATATCATCACGCCGTATCCCTAACAGGGTAGTCAGAGAGGACGGAGCGCCAAGCGTCGCGATCCTTACATTAAAAATTAATAAAATTAGCAATTTGGTTTTATTAATGCGAATCGGCTCAGTGTCGTGTAAGCATCATTTCATTGTATCAGAAGAAAAAAACTGGTAGTAGTTGGTTTAATTAAAAAAAAATATTTTTAAACGATAGAAGAACCAATGAACTAAATCATAGTCGACTTAATCGGAACCAACTTTATCAGTGTTCCATAACTCAAAATCCTGTCGACACGTCTCCTACGCGAAATTCAAATATTGGTACAATTTGGTACAAATGAAAATAAACCTTCATGGAGTACGATAAAGTGTATTTTTGTTCTAATACAATCGTATGTCTTATGTAAATGGAGTAATACAAGTTTTTTGTAATTGCTATTTATTTATTTTTTCTTTATTTCTTTTACTTTTGACGACGAAAAGCAATTTTAATATTATTTTTAATTTGTTATCACTTATTGTTTATAAAGAAAAGCAAAGCGAAGACATTAAATATTCGAAGCACCCTGACTAAATACATTCCTGTTAGGTTAGGATAATTTACGTTGTTTAGAATTAATTTCTACGAAATGTCTATAGATGGCGTTTGTAATTCTTACATCGCACAATAATCATGTGTTAATGGAATCCATGTATTTTTATTCGTAATACAAATTTTTTCTGCTTATATTGAGATTTTCATTCCTACAAACATACGTAATAATTAAGAATGAGATTGCAAAAAATTACAATTATTGATTTTGTTTTTAAATTTATAGAATTTTTGCTTATTTTACACGCCGTATAGATATGTATGTGTATGTATAATATCTGTGTCAGGCACGGGCGTGGCCGTGTCGTGCGTGGACCCAGGGCTGGTGGACACGTCCCTATCCCGCAACCTGCCCGCTGCCCAAAGCCTGTCTCGCTTCCTCCTCTACCCGCTTTTCTGGCCTTTCATGAAAATGCCCAAGATCGGTGCTCAGGTCATCGTACACGCCGCGCTCGACCCACACTTGAAAAACAGCTCCGGGGACTACTACGTGTGAGTATCCCTGTTAAAGAGGTTAAATAACGTTGTGCGCGGTCAGTCACTGGATGGGTGTCTGATCCATGCTCACCATATAATACATTCTGTAATATTATTTCAGTGACATGAAGAAAGAAGAGCCATCAAAATATGCCCAAGATTGTGAGCTGGCGATCTGGTTATGGAAAGTCAGCGAGAAGTGGACAAGACTAGACCAGCACAAAGCTGCAATAGCACAGGCGAAGGCAGCTTAAAGGAGTTCGCAAGTTTAGAATTTTTTATAAAAACTTGCATTTTTTTCTCTTTCATATTAAATGTATTTATTCAGAGAATTATTTCACCTATTAAAATATATTTATTAGGAAAATTGAAAATTGGCCAAGAATATGTCAGAAACACATTCGAAAGAGTTAGCTAGCAGTTTCGGACGCAATAGAAGTTAATAAAAATAGGGTCCAAAATCTTATCTTCTGCATCAGCCCATTGCCACCCAATGCTGAGTGTAGGTCTTTTGCAATAGACACCATTCTCGTCGTTCCAGAGCCTTTCTAATCTAACGCCTTCCTATTCCCAAGTTATCAACTCATCAGTTGCCTACCCATGCTTCCGCGCCCCGTTCTGGTTCTCAACAATAGTTCAAAATACCCATTATTTAATGGTTACTCATTTCTGGTTTCGTCTGCTCGTTTCTGTAACTTTTAGCTCATAAGTGTAAAAGTGATGAAATAAATCGAGTGATATACGAACAGAAAGATTCCCATTTTATAATGTTAGCTATAGCACTTAAAAAAATTTACATTTTATTAAAGGCCCACCCGGAAATAATGTCACACCAGACATCGTCACAAATGAAATTAGGAGACTATACTAGGTCTATACGGTTCGCTGTATCTCTAACCGGGTAATCAGAGGACAGATCGCCAAGTATCGCGGTCCTTACATACTTCTTTCGCCTCCTCAAACCTCATCATTCTCCATAAATACTTTCGCCTAGATTTGCGAGTGCTTTTGACATTTCCGTCAGCTACTACTACCATTATTACGTTAAAGTCGCGACCGTGGGCGGAAACCAGTTGGTTAATAAATAATTAGTCTCGTGATAATAACTTCATGGAGTTGGGTGCTTATGCAAACCGGTAAAATGCCATAATAAAAACAAACTACTTTTTATAATTGGCGGTAGTATGGCGAACATGACTATTTCGACGATTAGACCAATAAGGCGGATAGGTTACAACTGACCTCTTACAATCTCGACGTAGTCTACGTGTAGTGGGAAATCGACACCTGAGCGTCTAAACAAGTGGCAAACGTTTCGCGAAATAGATTAGAATAGGCGGTATTGGTCGTTAAAAATGCCATTTGGCCACAGATTAATTAGATACTAACGATTTGGCTACATGTTATACGGCGGTTTTCACAATATTGTACGTTTCGTTTGATATATAAGAAAGTTAATAACGTTTGACAACCAATTTAAAATCCGTTACTCTAAATCACGCGGTATTTGTCATTCTATTCTACTAATTACGACAAACGAGCCGCTCGTCTAGGCTCCCTCCAATACGTGTGTTGGCGCTAGTGTTCATTGTATATCGCGATTGAATCAGCCAACCATAAACAAGCTGAGTAGTTCGACTTCTACTATGATATCAACTGACGTTCTCGCTATATTTTGCATATCGCTTGTGCTTGGCTTTTAATCAACTTCAACTTGTTAGTATATGTGATTCAAATGCAACTGAATTTTAAACCAGTTTCACCTACCCGATGGAAATTTGCACACATATTTGGGAGCGATGACAATATAATCTAGTAAATTAAAGCTTGCTTTTAAAAATCTTTTTTTTTTAATTTAAAATTTTATTCCATGCTGGTAATATGGTATAATCCTATTTATATTGTAATGACACGTTACAAACTCCCTTTTTTACTTTATCAGTTCCTATCACCCCTTAAGGTATGGGAAATGAATGGCCGTAAACTTTTAAAATTAACACTTGTAAAAATGTATGTGGTAACATTTTTTATTAAGTTAACCAAAACATAATTATTTATTTGAGTACATACCACAAGGATATTATTTTCATATGAAACAGTTTAGGTTAGGCGTGAGAGTGAAAGAAATTTGTAAATATAGTATGTTGTTTTGTTTGTCCTAGCATTTTGTATGCATTTAAGAATATTAGAATAGTAGAATTAGTGCCTAATAAATGAAAGAACAAATTAATTTTGGTTTTTTATTCATTTATCCTAAATCCTTATATTATATTTACAAAACAAATTCTATAAATAATATTGTGTTTATACAGCGAGATTTTTAAACAAGGTATAAAAGTAAAAAAAATATGGCTGCAAACACTTGTACAAGTTTAAATAATTTCAGAATTATATTGATTTTACAAATATACCTTTATTATACCTTATAAAAAGGTTTACTTGAATAAAAATTTGTAGTAATTATTATAACACCAATAAGAACATCTTAAAATAATAATTCTTCTGTATTCACTGAACTCCTAAACGGATGCACCAATTTCGATGAAATTTTTTGCAGGTTTGACTGTGTCCCTGAATGGTTTACATTCACAATTGGACCCGGTAGATGAGCTGCAATCGGGTTCTTACATTTTTTTATTTCAGGCAGGACAACATCTTTCGGGTCCGCTAGTATATAATATATTGCTTGAAAAAAACAATAATTTTAACATTTATTTATTGACCCTCACAACACCTGTTTTTGGACTAGTTAGTGTTTATCGAAAATTTCTTTTGTTAAGGTATAAGTGTAAAACTATGGTTTTGTAAAAATAGATTTTTCTAAAGTTAAAAACTTATTTTCTGGCAACATTTTAACTTATTTGAATCGAATTAAAAATCCGAGTGCAGTTAAAAACCTATACAAGCGAGAAATAGCAGCCATAACTTTCCTTATATAGCTTTCCTTGTTTAAAAATATCACATGTACGTGTACTTCGCTTGCAAAATACGTTGTATCTAAGTTACATCAGTTTTTCAAACCACAACAGAGTGTCAGTTTGTGCCTTTATTTAAGCCAAAACCGAAGCTTTCAGTGTTAAGTATTTTATTCGTTTTATAGAATATATAAATCAATTGTTACGTTACTCTAAAAACATACTGTCTACTGTACATCGTGTGGAGTAAGACTTTCTACTGCCGAAAATTCAAGAAAGTAGTTTCAGTCGTAGCTTCGGCAGGCAATCGAAAATTCGATCACGAACTAAATACTTTAATACATATTTACAAAAAGTTCTTATTAAAGTAAATGTTTGCGTAACTCACTAGTCCCATATGCTATTGTGGTATTCTGGCCTGTCGAAGAGCAATTCCCTAGGTGGAGGCGGCTGCTCCTGCGCCGGCGGATGGTCGTGAAGTAGTTGCAGTACACCAGTGCCAATGGCAGCCGGTACTCCCAGGATTATGGACTCGGAGACACCCTCGATACAGTCTGTTTGACCGAAATATGCGGCGTCGAATAGATGGTCAGCGGTTTTCTCGAACTGCACACACATACATTCTCATTTAATAAAAAAAATCAGTTTTCATTTATGTCACACAAAAATAAAGTTTTTATTATACCACAATGGTGGCAAATAAGGATACGATCGGCGCGATTTTAAACGGTTACAGTGTGAACGTATGCAACACCAGAAGCTTTACTTGCCGACCCTGCCAGAATCATTTTAAGTGAAGATGCTGTAGCCATTTGAAAAAACCTCGATAGGGAATTTATTCCAAAACTCGATGGTTCAAGAGAGGAAATTCCTTTGAAAACGCACAGAGCGTGACAGCGTGTGTGTGTGTGTGTCGTGTGTGTGTGTGTGTGTCGTGTGTGTACATGTGTGTATTGGGTGTGTACACATGTATGTGTCCGTGTGTGTATATACTGACGCTGGCCAGGTTGAGCACGGACTCCTTCATGCGCGCCAGCCCGTAGCGCGTGATGCCCAGCACCTCGCCGCGCGCGCACATGTGTGTGTGTGTGTGTGTGTGTGCGAGTGTGTATGTACTGACGCTGGCCAGGTTGAGCACGGACTCCTTCATGCGCGCCAGCCCGTAGCGCGTGATGCCCAGCACCTCGCCGCGCGCGCACATGTGTGTGTGTGTGTGTGTGTGCGAGTGTGTATGTACTGACGCTGGCCAGGTTGAGCACGGACTCCTTCATGCGCGCCAGCCCGTAGCGCGTGATGCCCAGCACCTCGCCGCGCGCGCACATGTGTGTGTGTGTGTGTGTGTGCGAGTGTGTATGTACTGACGCTGGCCAGGTTGAGCACGGACTCCTTCATGCGCGCCAGCCCGTAGCGCGTGATGCCCAGCACCTCGCCGCGCGCGCACATGTGTGTGTGTGTGTGTGTGTGTGCGAGTGTGTATGTACTGACGCTGGCCAGGTTGAGCACGGACTCCTTCATGCGCGCCAGCCCGTAGCGCGTGATGCCCAGCACCTCGCCGCGCGCGCACATGTGTGTGTGTGTGTGTGTGTGTGCGAGTGTGTATGTACTGACGCTGGCCAGGTTGAGCACGGACTCCTTCATGCGCGCCAGCCCGTAGCGCGTGATGCCCAGCACCTCGCCGCGCGCGCACATGTGTGTGTGTGTGTGTGTGTGCGAGTGTGTATGTACTGACGCTGGCCAGGTTGAGCACGGACTCCTTCATGCGCGCCAGCCCGTAGCGCGTGATGCCCAGCACCTCGCCGCGCGCGCACATGTGTGTGTGTGTGTGTGTGTGCGAGTGTGTATGTACTGACGCTGGCCAGGTTGAGCACGGACTCCTTCATGCGCGCCAGCCCGTAGCGCGTGATGCCCAGCACCTCGCCGCGCGCGCACATGTGTGTGTGTGTGTGTGTGTGTGTGCGAGTGTGTATGTACTGACGCTGGCCAGGTTGAGCACGGACTCCTTCATGCGCGCCAGCCCGTAGCGCGTGATGCCCAGCACCTCGCCGCGCGCGCACATGTGTGTGTGTGTGTGTGTGTGCGAGTGTGTATGTACTGACGCTGGCCAGGTTGAGCACGGACTCCTTCATGCGCGCCAGCCCGTAGCGCGTGATGCCCAGCACCTCGCCGCGCGCGCACATGTGTGTGTGTGTGTGTGTGTGCGAGTGTGTATGTACTGACGCTGGCCAGGTTGAGCACGGACTCCTTCATGCGCGCCAGCCCGTAGCGCGTGATGCCCAGCACCTCGCCGCGCGCGCACATGTGTGTGTGTGTGTGTGCGAGTGTGTATGTACTGACGCTGGCCAGGTTGAGCACGGACTCCTTCATGCGCGCCAGCCCGTAGCGCGTGATGCCCAGCACCTCGCCGCGCGCGCACATGTGTGTGTGTGTGTGTGTGTGTGCGAGTGTGTATGTACTGACGCTGGCCAGGTTGAGCACGGACTCCTTCATGCGCGCCAGCCCGTAGCGCGTGATGCCCAGCACCTCGCCGCGCGCGCACATGTGTGTGTGTGTGTGTGTGTGTGTGCGAGTGTGTATGTACTGACGCTGGCCAGGTTGAGCACGGACTCCTTCATGCGCGCCAGCCCGTAGCGCGTGATGCCCAGCACCTCGCCGCGCGCGCACATGTGTGTGTGTGTGTGTGTGTGCGAGTGTGTATGTACTGACGCTGGCCAGGTTGAGCACGGACTCCTTCATGCGCGCCAGCCCGTAGCGCGTGATGCCCAGCACCTCGCCGCGCGCGCACATGTGTGTGTGTGTGTGTGTGTGCGAGTGTGTATGTACTGACGCTGGCCAGGTTGAGCACGGACTCCTTCATGCGCGCCAGCCCGTAGCGCGTGATGCCCAGCACCTCGCCGCGCGCGCACATGTGTGTGTGTGTGTGTGTGTGTGCGAGTGTGTATGTACTGACGCTGGCCAGGTTGAGCACGGACTCCTTCATGCGCGCCAGCCCGTAGCGCGTGATGCCCAGCACCTCGCCGCGCGCGCACATGTGTGTGTGTGTGTGTGTGTGTGCGAGTGTGTATGTACTGACGCTGGCCAGGTTGAGCACGGACTCCTTCATGCGCGCCAGCCCGTAGCGCGTGATGCCCAGCACCTCGCCGCGCGCGCACATGTGTGTGTGTGTGTGTGTGTGCGAGTGTGTATGTACTGACGCTGGCCAGGTTGAGCACGGACTCCTTCATGCGCGCCAGCCCGTAGCGCGTGATGCCCAGCACCTCGCCGCGCGCGCACATGTGTGTGTGTGTGTGTGTGTGCGAGTGTGTATGTACTGACGCTGGCCAGGTTGAGCACGGACTCCTTCATGCGCGCCAGCCCGTAGCGCGTGATGCCCAGCACCTCGCCGCGCGCGCACATGTGTGTGTGTGTGTGTGTGTGTGTGCGAGTGTGTATGTACTGACGCTGGCCAGGTTGAGCACGGACTCCTTCATGCGCGCCAGCCCGTAGCGCGTGATGCCCAGCACCTCGCCGCGCGCGCACATGTGTGTGTGTGTGTGTGTGTGCGAGTGTGTATGTACTGACGCTGGCCAGGTTGAGCACGGACTCCTTCATGCGCGCCAGCCCGTAGCGCGTGATGCCCAGCACCTCGCCGCGCGCGCACATGTGTGTGTGTGTGTGTGTGTGCGAGTGTGTATGTACTGACGCTGGCCAGGTTGAGCACGGACTCCTTCATGCGCGCCAGCCCGTAGCGCGTGATGCCCAGCACCTCGCCGCGCGCGCACATGTGTGTGTGTGTGTGTGCGAGTGTGTATGTACTGACGCTGGCCAGGTTGAGCACGGACTCCTTCATGCGCGCCAGCCCGTAGCGCGTGATGCCCAGCACCTCGCCGCGCGCGCACATGTGTGTGTGTGTGTGTGTGTGTGTGCGAGTGTGTATGTACTGACGCTGGCCAGGTTGAGCACGGACTCCTTCATGCGCGCCAGCCCGTAGCGCGTGATGCCCAGCACCTCGCCGCGCGCGCACATGTGTGTGTGTGTGTGTGTGTGTGTGCGAGTGTGTATGTACTGACGCTGGCCAGGTTGAGCACGGACTCCTTCATGCGCGCCAGCCCGTAGCGCGTGATGCCCAGCACCTCGCCGCGCGCGCACATGTGTGTGTGTGTGTGTGTGTGCGAGTGTGTATGTACTGACGCTGGCCAGGTTGAGCACGGACTCCTTCATGCGCGCCAGCCCGTAGCGCGTGATGCCCAGCACCTCGCCGCGCGCGCACATGTGTGTGTGTGTGTGTGTGTGTGCGAGTGTGTATGTACTGACGCTGGCCAGGTTGAGCACGGACTCCTTCATGCGCGCCAGCCCGTAGCGCGTGATGCCCAGCACCTCGCCGCGCGCGCACATGTGTGTGTGTGTGTGTGTGTGCGAGTGTGTATGTACTGACGCTGGCCAGGTTGAGCACGGACTCCTTCATGCGCGCCAGCCCGTAGCGCGTGATGCCCAGCACCTCGCCGCGCGCGCACATGTGTGTGTGTGTGTGTGTGTGCGAGTGTGTATGTACTGACGCTGGCCAGGTTGAGCACGGACTCCTTCATGCGCGCCAGCCCGTAGCGCGTGATGCCCAGCACCTCGCCGCGCGCGCACATGTGTGTGTGTGTGTGTGTGTGTGTGCGAGTGTGTATGTACTGACGCTGGCGAGGTTGAGCACGGACTCCTTCATGCGCGCCAGCCCGTAGCGCGTGATGCCCAGCACCTCGCCGCGCGCGCACATGTGTGTGTGTGTGTGTGTGTGCGAGTGTGTATGTACTGACGCTGGCCAGGTTGAGCACGGACTCCTTCATGCGCGCCAGCCCGTAGCGCGTGATGCCCAGCACCTCGCCGCGCGCGCACATGTGCGTGTGTGTGTGTGTGTGCGAGTGTGTATGTACTGACGCTGGCCAGGTTGAGCACGGACTCCTTCATGCGCGCCAGCCCGTAGCGCGTGATGCCCAGCACCTCGCCGCGCGCGCACATGTGTGTGTGTGTGTGTGTGTGCGAGTGTGTATGTACTGACGCTGGCCAGGTTGAGCACGGACTCCTTCATGCGCGCCAGCCCGTAGCGCGTGATGCCCAGCACCTCGCCGCGCGCGCACATGTGTGTGTGTGTGTGTGTGTGTGCGAGTGTGTATGTACTGACGCTGGCCAGGTTGAGCACGGACTCCTTCATGCGCGCCAGCCCGTAGCGCGTGATGCCCAGCACCTCGCCGCGCGCGCACATGTGTGTGTGTGTGTGTGTGTGCGAGTGTGTATGTACTGCCGCTGGCCAGGTTGAGCACGGACTCCTTCATGCGCGCCAGCCCGTAGCGCGTGATGCCCAGCACCTCGCCGCGCGCGCACATGTGTGTGTGTGTGTGTGTGTGCGAGTGTGTATGTACTGACGCTGGCCAGGTTGAGCACGGACTCCTTCATGCGCGCCAGCCCGTAGCGCGTGATGCCCAGCACCTCGCCGCGCGCGCACATGTGTGTGTGTGTGTGTGTGTGTGTGCGAGTGTGTATGTACTGACGCTGGCCAGGTTGAGCACGGACTCCTTCATGCGCGCCAGCCCGTAGCGCGTGATGCCCAGCACCTCGCCGCGCGCGCACATGTGTGTGTGTGTGTGTGTGTGTGCGAGTGTGTATGTACTGACGCTGGCCAGGTTGAGCACGGACTCCTTCATGCGCGCCAGCCCGTAGCGCGTGATGCCCAGCACCTCGCCGCGCGCGCACATGTGTGTGTGTGTGTGTGTGTGTGTGCGAGTGTGTATGTACTGACGCTGGCCAGGTTGAGCACGGACTCCTTCATGCGCGCCAGCCCGTAGCGCGTGATGCCCAGCACCTCGCCGCGCGCGCACATGTGTGTGTGTGTGTGTGTGTGTGCGAGTGTGTATGTACTGACGCTGGCCAGGTTGAGCACGGACTCCTTCATGCGCGCCAGCCCGTAGCGCGTGATGCCCAGCACCTCGCCGCGCGCGCACATGTGTGTGTGTGTGTGTGTGTGTGCGAGTGTGTATGTACTGACGCTGGCCAGGTTGAGCACGGACTCCTTCATGCGCGCCAGCCCGTAGCGCGTGATGCCCAGCACCTCGCCGCGCGCGCACATGTGTGTGTGTGTGTGTGTGTGTGCGAGTGTGTATGTACTGACGCTGGCCAGGTTGAGCACGGACTCCTTCATGCGCGCCAGCCCGTAGCGCGTGATGCCCAGCACCTCGCCGCGCGCGCACATGTGTGTGTGTGTGTGTGTGTGTGCGAGTGTGTATGTACTGACGCTGGCCAGGTTGAGCACGGACTCCTTCATGCGCGCCAGCCCGTAGCGCGTGATGCCCAGCACCTCGCCGCGCGCGCACATGTGTGTGTGTGTGTGTGTGTGTGCGAGTGTGTATGTACTGACGCTGGCCAGGTTGAGCACGGACTCCTTCATGCGCGCCAGCCCGTAGCGCGTGATGCCCAGCACCTCGCCGCGCGCGCACATGTGTGTGTGTGTGTGTGTGTGTGCGAGTGTGTATGTACTGACGCTGGCCAGGTTGAGCACGGACTCCTTCATGCGCGCCAGCCCGTAGCGCGTGATGCCCAGCACCTCGCCGCGCGCGCACATGTGTGTGTGTGTGTGTGTGTGTGTGCGAGTGTGTATGTACTGACGCTGGCCAGGTTGAGCACGGACTCCTTCATGCGCGCCAGCCCGTAGCGCGTGATGCCCAGCACCTCGCCGCGCGCGCACATGTGTGTGTGTGTGTGTGTGTGTGCGAGTGTGTATGTACTGACGCTGGCCAGGTTGAGCACGGACTCCTTCATGCGCGCCAGCCCGTAGCGCGTGATGCCCAGCACCTCGCCGCGCGCGCACATGTGTGTGTGTGTGTGTGTGTGCGAGTGTGTATGTACTGACGCTGGCCAGGTTGAGCACGGACTCCTTCATGCGCGCCAGCCCGTAGCGCGTGATGCCCAGCACCTCGCCGCGCGCGCACATGTGTGTGTGTGTGTGTGTGTGTGCGAGTGTGTATGTACTGACGCTGGCCAGGTTGAGCACGGACTCCTTCATGCGCGCCAGCCCGTAGCGCGTGATGCCCAGCACCTCGCCGCGCGCGCACATGTGTGTGTGTGTGTGTGTGTGTGCGAGTGTGTATGTACTGACGCTGGCCAGGTTGAGCACGGACTCCTTCATGCGCGCCAGCCCGTAGCGCGTGATGCCCAGCACCTCGCCGCGCGCGCACATGTGTGTGTGTGTGTGTGTGTGTGCGAGTGTGTATGTACTGACGCTGGCCAGGTTGAGCACGGACTCCTTCATGCGCGCCAGCCCGTAGCGCGTGATGCCCAGCACCTCGCCGCGCGCGCACATGTGTGTGTGTGTGTGTGTGTGTGCGAGTGTGTATGTACTGACGCTGGCCAGGTTGAGCACGGACTCCTTCATGCGCGCCAGCCCGTAGCGCGTGATGCCCAGCACCTCGCCGCGCGCGCACGTGTGTGTGTGTGTGTGTGTGTGCGAGTGTGTATGTACTGACGCTGGCCAGGTTGAGCACGGACTCCTTCATGCGCGCCAGCCCGTAGCGCGTGATGCCCAGCACCTCGCCGCGCGCGCACATGTGTGTGTGTGTGTGTGTGTGCGAGTGTGTATGTACTGACGCTGGCCAGGTTGAGCACGGACTCCTTCATGCGCGCCAGCCCGTAGCGCGTGATGCCCAGCACCTCGCCGCGCGCGCACATGTGTGTGTGTGTGTGTGTGTGCGAGTGTGTATGTACTGACGCTGGCCAGGTTGAGCACGGACTCCTTCATGCGCGCCAGCCCGTAGCGCGTGATGCCCAGCACCTCGCCGCGCGCGCACATGTGTGTGTGTGTGTGTGTGTGCGAGTGTGTATGTACTGACGCTGGCCAGGTTGAGCACGGACTCCTTCATGCGCGCCAGCCCGTAGCGCGTGATGCCCAGCACCTCGCCGCGCGCGCACATGTGTGTGTGTGTGTGTGTGTGCGAGTGTGTATGTACTGACGCTGGCCAGGTTGAGCACGGACTCCTTCATGCGCGCCAGCCCGTAGCGCGTGATGCCCAGCACCTCGCCGCGCGCGCACATGTGTGTGTGTGTGTGTGTGTGTGTGCGAGTGTGTATGTACTGACGCTGGCCAGGTTGAGCACGGACTCCTTCATGCGCGCCAGCCCGTAGCGCGTGATGCCCAGCACCTCGCCGCGCGCGCACATGTGTGTGTGTGTGTGTGTGTGTGCGAGTGTGTATGTACTGACGCTGGCCAGGTTGAGCACGGACTCCTTCATGCGCGCCAGCCCGTAGCGCGTGATGCCCAGCACCTCGCCGCGCGCGCACATGTGTGTGTGTGTGTGTGTGTGTGCGAGTGTGTATGTACTGACGCTGGCCAGGTTGAGCACGGACTCCTTCATGCGCGCCAGCCCGTAGCGCGTGATGCCCAGCACCTCGCCGCGCGCGCACATGTGTGTGTGTGTGTGTGTGTGTGCGAGTGTGTATGTACTGACGCTGGCCAGGTTGAGCACGGACTCCTTCATGCGCGCCAGCCCGTAGCGCGTGATGCCCAGCACCTCGCCGCGCGCGCACATGTGTGTGTGTGTGTGTGTGTGTGCGAGTGTGTATGTACTGACGCTGGCCAGGTTGAGCACGGACTCCTTCATGCGCGCCAGCCCGTAGCGCGTGATGCCCAGCACCTCGCCGCGCGCGCACATGTGTGTGTGTGTGTGTGCGAGTGTGTATGTACTGACGCTGGCCAGGTTGAGCACGGACTCCTTCATGCGCGCCAGCCCGTAGCGCGTGATGCCCAGCACCTCGCCGCGCGCGCACATCTGCCCCGCCAGCAGCTCCACGTGGCGCCGATCCACGCTCATGCCGTGCCCGGCCATCACCGCCTGGATCTCGCTTATTATCGTCGACTTCGCCGCCTCTATGCCCAACGTCTGGTACACCTGCGCACACAAACACACGCGTGATTCGTGATCGGTCTGTTTATGTGACCAATAATAATATACTGTAAATAATTACATCAACTGTATGACCTCAATTTCGTGTGACGAATCAGGGTAGCACTCAGTAACACCTAGTTACAGCAAGGTAATACAAGGTAATTTTGAGATGTTTGTTTCCTTAAACCAATAAATGCGTCCAAGCCGTAAAGCTCAGACAGCAAATGTGCCGCAAACCACCGTGTCAGCGAGAACGTTTCTATAATACGCGACTCGCAATTGACCGGTTTATATAACAGTATGTTTACATTGCTGTGCCCCAGCCCAAAAAATTTTGCAAAATAATTTAATGCATCAGATTGATGAAATGGATAATATGATACTACACACATCAAAAAAGTCTAAACAACATGTACGATTTTGAACTCTTGATTGATTTTTACTATTGTAATATATTTATATTTCTTTTATAAATAATAACTAAGCATTTTTTGACGCATTAGTGACTAAAGCAACAAAATCCTTCATTCAATTGTTTATTTAATCACAGTAATTAACAATATGCGTACCGTAACATACGTAATATAAAATAAAGTTAAAACGAAATTAAACTTTTCATGTTTTACAAAATTAAATAACGACATTTTTTTAATTACTTGGTAATGCAATACAAAGTGTGACCGCCTCTATTATTTAAAACTTGTCGGCAGCGATTTTTCATTGAATTTATAAGATTGTTTATCTGATCCTGCGGCAATCGGTCCCAATGGAATTTTAACAAGTCTTTCAGTTATTGGGTTGTCGACACTCCGTCCAGGTTCTCTAGAACACGTCTCTGGAGCATGTCCCATGCGTGCTCGATGGGATTGAGATCTGGCGATTGTGCAGGTCATGGCAATACCCGGATGTTTTCCATTGCCAAGTACTCTCTGGTCCACCGAGCTGTGTGCGAACGCGCATTGTCTTGCATCAGCGTGAAATCTGAGCCAAGACTTTGTGCAAACGGGTGAACGGATAAAACCCGAGAACATCCTCAACGTAACTTTCAGCTTTCATATTGCCATCTACAAAAACGAGCTCAGTTCGTCTGTTCTTCATAATACCCGCCCATACCATCACTGTGGATCCACTGTAAGGGTGCACTTCCTGGACAAATTTCAGCCGTTCAGCATTTCCAAGACGACGATACACTCTTACCCTTCTTGTATCTGGCCTAAATCTATACCGGGACTCATCACAAAATAAAATTTTATCCCATTGCTCCTGGGTCCATGTCAAGTGTTCCCTACACCATTCGTTTCGACGGGCGCGATTCCCATGGCGTATAGGTGGGCGGGCACCTAATTGGGCACCGTGCTCGTAGGCCGTATTCATGCAGCCTATTTCTCACGGTTTGGTGGCTCCAACAACAACACCGCTTGAAAATTGTAGCTTTAAACCTATCTCCCGGGCGGTTAGCATCGGCTGAAGTCTTGCAGTCAGTTGTATGTATCGGTCCTGTCAAACAGTTGTACTCCTTCCACGTCCTGGGTGCTGCTCAGCAGGATCCCCTGTATTAACGTAACGCTGCCAAAGACGTCAAATTACGCTCCTATTGACACCAAAATGCCGAGACACCTGGGACTGATTTCTTCCCGCTTGTAGCATTCCTACAGCTCTCTGCATTTCATCAGGAGTCAAATGGCGTCGCTCCATAACATAAAAAATGACTCACCACTCAATTTTTTCAAAAATTGTATATCTCAAAATGATAAAAGTGCGATAAATACAAAATTTATCAAGCAACGAAAACACATGAAATCAGGAAAAAATAATTAGCTTTTATTTTAATGAAAACAAAACACAACCGAAAAGGTTCTTTTTTTAAAATCAGCCAGTATATGTTTCCGAGAACAAAAAAGATTGTATACCCATCTACTTGTCTAAGAAAAAAAATAAAGTATCAATTAATAAAACATGCAGTTTCTGTAAATGATGCGTGTTGCTTAGACTTTTTTGATGTGTGTATATAATAAAATCTGTATGGATAAAATAAAACCGACTTTATGTCACTGGATAAAAATCTAACAATTATATACACATATATTCAGGTCTACACTGTATCAATATTTATTTTAAGACTGTTTCCTTACACAATACGATCACATGTAAATTGTGGACTGGCGGAGTTGTACCTAAAAATTTGCAGACAGCGACGCGATCACTACGCGACCGGTGACTAATTGTAATAAAAAATTGGTATCGTGTATGACGATTGCCTAGCTATTACTCTGTGACCGTAAAATGCACTTTTCGCAGTTGATTTAGCGCCACTATACAAATTACATTACACAAATTCTTCTTTTAACAGCAGATATCGCGCGATATTGGCTGTCGCATGCTGCCTGCAAATTACGTAATAAGCGTGAAGGTCTGCATGTGACCACAATCGATGCAATGCGGTTGAAATTTCCAGACAAAAAGGCATAAAATAAGGTCAAGTATTCCTAGGTAATGAACAAGTCGAGAGGGTGCGGCCGGCAGAGGCGAAGAAAAGGGGTTGAGATCTTCGATTACAAATATATCCGTTCTTTAAATCTGAAGATAGCTTAAGACATAATAAAAGTAACTAACTTCAACGCTCAACTTTGTGTCGATTAGCGCCGATGATTATTTTAGGTAGTTACCCTTATTTCCCTACAGATTTTAAGCATTTTTTAAAGGCGCCGGCCTTTAGAGGGTGCCTCTTTCTACACTCCATAAGTCAGACTCAGGCTCTCTGATTAGTTTTTTGATTAAAAAAGCCATATTTCGGCTATTCTATTGAATAAACTTCATAACAAAATTGAAGAGCGAAAGTATTTATTAACTAGTTCAACTTATATAATCTAATTGTCCTAAATCTAATTTTTCTACGTTCTATAGTTCTTCTACGCACAGCGATAACTTTTCTATTGAAATTTAGTCCAATTCTTATATAACTCGTAATAATCAGTCGACATAATAATGGGGTTTCTAATTTGAATATTTACGCTGCTAAATAGCGGATATATGGCGGAGAGGGTCAGACTCTGTCTAGAGTGTTTCTAATCGTTGGTACTTTTCCATCTGTAAAGCATATTGTTTCAATGACGTCGAGGAATTCTTATGCCTTCGATGGCTTAATGCCACCTGTATAATACAAAGTGTGTCGTGTATTAATATTGCCAATAACTCACCTCTAAAATGTTATTCGATGTAGTCTTCGTTCCATCAACTCCATATGTTGCCATGACATCTCTCAAACCATCGCCTTCTACGCACAATTTATATCTGAAACATTGCAGACAACATATATACATCTTCATGTTTATGCACCCAATTGGTTTCATTAATTTTCCAAATATATTAAGCTTAATTAGTCCAAAATATTGTAGTTTTTTACATTTATCCCTTAAGAGGGCAGGCAAAGAGATCTATGCCCGTACCACTGATGTCATCAGTAATACATAGGTACATTTCATTAAAATGTTGATATAACATATTTTAATAAGTTCAGATATAATAATGAGATTAGGTGGGAGTGCCGTTTATAAGGGATCCCCGCTTACTAATCAGCGTAGAAGGACATCTTAAGAGGGTTTTCCTTTTGAGTCAAACACTGACTAACCTGTGAATGCTGCTAAAAAATTTCTTACTAAGCATAAGAAAAGGAAAGGGATTTCCTTTTGAAGTATATATTACAAATACTAACTAATTTGGAAGTATCGTTTTCGGTTATCCTTACCAAACATATCAAAAGGACATATTATAAAGAAGTTCAGAACCATAAAAAAGACTAACCACTTTCGCCAGTTTTGTCCTAACTAAGATTACGATACCGATGTTATAAGTAACATCAGCCGTCTTCAAAGTCAGAGTCAATTCAATTTATTCAAGTAAACCCAATTGCAAGGCGTTTTTAAACACGCTCGTTCAGGTCCAAAATAAAAACTGCACATAGAGAAGAACCGACAAGAAACTCAGGTATCATTTTTTCAACATCTGTTCACTTTTAAATGTATTTATTAAATTCAATTCAATTCATTCAATCACATACTAAGCTTACAGCGGTTGCCAAATCACTTATATGCTAGTCATACATGCATAGATAAAATAAGTTTTACATAGTGATACAGCTTTGTGTCCCTAAATAATCACTAAGGAACGAAACAGCCTCTGGGCAAAATGTTATCGCATTGCTATCAAATATGTCGGCACGCGACCTTCGTGCGAGCAAATGATTGAGAAGGGCGATTGCCCGTGGAGTGAGCGCGCGCGCAGCGCTTAGGGTACAACGTTGCGAACAGCCGCCGCACGCGCCTCCCATTGTCACCGCGTAGGTGTCGCTCAGGAACGAATACTCCCATTTGGGATATCACAGTCGGATTGTCCACCACGCCATTTAAACAGCTAATTTACCAAATTATTAAATGTTATTATTATTAAAATATAACCAAATTCCTTTGTATTTTTTTTTGTTTTTTGGAAGGGAAAAAATTCCGTACGAACACACAACTGCTCCTCACGCCTCAGGAGAGAACGTCAGGACCGGCTGGGTAGTGTCGGACTCGAACCAAAATTGCGTATTAATATTATGTACAAATAAGATGTCACAACTAGCATGTATTGTAGTGATACGTGATTTGTAAGCGAGAGCTTCATTAGAATGAACCGAGGTTATAAATATAAGACAGCGTACTACACGTGCTATTTCAGTTCTGCGTGAATGCGGCGGAACGTCACTACAACTGAACCGCTGAACCCTGAACGAACCCTGACTACGAACCTGGGAGTACCGGTAGCGTCGTCGCAGGCGATGACGGCGCGGGCCACCTGCGGGAGTCCTTTGACGACGACGGTGGGCAGCTGCCGTCGCAGCTGCAGCAGCGCCATGTTGAGGCAGTTCCCTCCCCCGCCTCCTCCGCTGCCCCGCGCCGCCGCGCCGTCGGCGCGCACCTTCACCGCCCACTCCGACACCGCCTCCACGTTCTGTGGCTTCACCTTCAGCTTCGACGTGCAGATGCTGTCCATGCGATATAGTCATTCACGAGGTTAACTTCTTGTCCATTATGATTTATATCTGAAGTTACTTGTAACTCAGTTACTTGTACTCGTAACGATAAACGAAACGGTACCAACGTATCGATTAAAAATCATTTGATAACTGACAAACACATAATGCATGACTAGCGCCATAATTTTAATTTGTGTTATTCGGCACAAAAAAACTCATTTTCAACAAAAAGAAGACGTTTTTTTTTTCTTTTTTCATGGCTTGGCCGCACAGATTAGCACATCTGCCAATGTCACGTATTATATAAATAGAATCCTTGGAAGTCAAGTGGAATAAACATCAAGCACGTTCGAAGTAAATTTGTTTTTCTTCTTATCGTAAAACTCCTGCAGTAAACTGATAGTAGGCTTTACTGAAGTTATAAAGGACTTCTTGGAAGAGCGTGAGAACTTCAGCTAAACATGTTTATTTAGACCTACAGCATTCTTTCACTTATACAGAACTTTAAAACAGAATATACTATCACTTTTGTACTTTAAACCTCCCAAAACTGTAAAAAAATAGAAAACCTAAATAAAATGACAACCTCACTTCGTCCGTTCCCGCCAAAAAGCCCAAAAACACGTTTTTACGGCGTGCGTTTGGCGGCCATATTGCACCGAGAGCGCCAGTGCGGTGTGAACTGACTGATTACGACAATTGATACTCGTTCCACGTTCCTATTATATTTATTACTAGCGATCCGCCCCGGTTTCGCGCGGGTAAACATTTCTTTTTTAATTTTTTAAATACAGCCTATGTAACTCGTTGACAATCTCAAAGAACTTTCCATATGTCAAAGAACTTTTTAAACCGGTTAAATAGTTTTTGAGTTTATCCATTACATACAAACAAACAAAATGTACCTCTTTATAATATTAGCATAGATGTAAAAAACACTATCCACAGTTTGCCTTGGAAATCATTTATCATAAGAATTTTAAAATTTAAATAAATCGCATTGCTAACAAGTCTATAGTCAGATTGTATAACCTTGTGGCCATTCACATAATTATGAATTTAATCTCACTCTAATGTTAACTAGTACCACGGTAATGCACTGTTCTTCAATAACAAATCCGTTACAATGAATACAACACTAAGGATTAAGATGTTGCGCTTCTTGTGCCAGACATTTCAACGGTTATCTTACCCCTTATCTTACTCTAACTTGCAGTCAGCATGTTACAAACAATCGCGATATTTTCTGTCAAAATGAGTATTTGTACAATGCAATTTGTATAGTGGCGCTAAATCTACCGCGAAAAGTGCATTTTACGGTCATGGCGTAATAGACACCCAATCGTCATACATGATATCAATTTTTTAACCGACTTCAAAAAAAGGAGGAGGTTCTCAGTTCGACTGCATGTTGTTTTTTTTGTTTTTGTTTTTTTTTGTATGTATGGTAGTCAAGTCAAATCACTCATAACTCCGTCATTTATGAACCGATTTTGAAAATTCCTTTTATTTGGTAGATAATACTTCAGAGGTGGTCCCATTTCAATTTCAGCGGTATTGAAGCTTGAACTTCGAAGATATACCAGATAACGCGATCTGGTTATAACCCTTATCTATATTGATGATTCTCTTGTATATCGTTACGTTCCGGAATTAAAAAGAAGATAATTGCATACCTTCCTTATATATTTATTTAGATTAAGATCGCTCAAAAGGGAGAAATAAATTTTTTTTATAAAAAATGTAAACCGCCTTCAAAAAAAAAACACTGAAAAGTACAAAATAACTATCCTCTACTAATCGAAACTCAAATACAATTAAAATAACTTCTTAAATACGATGTACATATCTATATAATTAAAGTTGACAGTTACTGAAGTCGGTGCCAAATCACTGTGCAACAACAGAAAGTCTATTAGGTTAGTAAGCTTGGCATCGACTTCAGTAACTGTCAAATTTAATTATATAGATATGTACATCGTATTTAAGAAGTTATTTTAATTGTACTTGAGTTTCGATTTGTAGAGGATAGCTATTTTGTACTTTTCAGTGTTTTTTTTTTTGAAGGCGGTTTAATTTTTTTCATTATTCCAATAAGTCACCGGTCGCGCAATGATCGCGTGGCTGTCGCTATTTGCAAATTTTTAGGTAATAACCCCGCGGAACACAACGGTTCAAGCACTGTTGTTTAACGGCAGGAGTAGTGAGTAAGATGGTGGTAGCAATCTGGACTGATCCAGCACAAGGTCCTACAGCCGCGTAACTGGTAAGATACTCACGAATAAATAATGGAGTGAACGTTAACTTCTAACGAGAGCAGCCTAATCCTCTCTGCGTCTAATCTTATGAGCAGGAAGCACTCAGTTGGTAGATACACCTCCTCGATATACGTCGTTATCTGTCGACAATATATAATTATTAATGAAACAACATTTTCTCCTATGTAATAAATTTTTAGCATATAATTTTAGAGATCAGACAGCCTCAGACTCTGACCACTCGAATGTCCTGACGACGCTTCGTTAAAAGGCGAAACACGTGTGGATTAGTATTTTGGAATTTTGAGAGGAAGATAGCTAAAAATGATAAGATAACTGGTAATGATGATGATGATGAAAAGATCTGGGAAAAAATCAGGTAGAACCAGCTGCTTATTTTCCTGGGCAGATCATAAAAGTCCATAGGATAAGTGATGAGCTAACAACTGGCCACCAATCACCATATATTTCCGCTTTCCCTACTGTAAGCATCATTCAGGGTGTCCACTGCAAATAAAAAAAAAATCATTTACTGACCAATTTGCTAAATTTTCCTGACCATCTACGTTAATTTCAAAACTATTTTTTTTATTTTTTTAAAATAAAGAAAAACTATCAATAACATAACAAACAAGTAAAAAATGAATAATTTTACAACCTTCACATTTTTTTATTTTTTGCAGTGAGCAAATGCTTCCATAGAGACTATTGGACAAGATAAATTGAGTACTGGAAGAATGATGGCTTGTCAGTATGTGTGTTTGTCTGTAGCTCTGGATCGCCTGATTCGATATAAATCCGTTTTTTTAAGCTGCGATTTTCGATAAAGTCCCTAACTGCATTTGGTGATAATTGGTCTAGATGCTTTTCTGCGTTTTAAATTATTTTGATTGAAACTAGTGTGAATTCAGGAATCTACGAGTTCACGAGACATGGTACCCTAGATGAGACCTAAAACTACTATTATAATGTTGCGTGTAATTCTTTATATATAAACTAAATAAATAAAAAAAGGTAATAAAACTCCTCTATCTTACCTCCCCCAACGTAGTTTTCTCGATGCGACCCTTAACCCTTCTGGCGAACTCTTGGTCGTACGGCTGCTGCAGTTCAGCCGTAATTATGGGTGTTGAGATGTTTTTAGATGCGTTTATGATCTCTTTGACTCGCGGCACACCCTGCGTTATGTTCATGGAGGCGACACCGGCGAAGTGGAACGTTTTCAGAGTCATCTGGGTGCCTGGCTCGCCGATACTCTGTAAAATAGTTTCTTATTATCATCATCTCAGGCGAAAGACATCAATTTCAGGATATAGACCTCTATATATAGTCAAAGCTCAAAGACCGGAAGCCGTTTGGATCCCGACTCGCTGCGACTTTCACTAGATTTTTAGTACGGACTAAATAGTCAATGTTTTTCTATTTGAATATAATATAAAAGACGTCCTGACTGATTGGTTCGTCATCGCAAGTGTAAACTATTGAAACTAAGAACATGAAATTTGGACAGTAGCTTCCTTTTGCAATGTGGTGCAAAGAAAGAAAGGATTTTTCGATAATCAACCCCTAAATGGCTGAAAAAGAAGGGCAAATAAGTTGTATGGGAAAAAATTCTTTATCTATTGACTTGAAATTAGCACAAATGCTCTTCAATAAAAATAAATTAAACACCTATTTCAGCACTTATCAAACTTCATACCCTAAAGGGTGTAGAATCGGTGATGAAATGAGTAATTCCATATCGCCCAACCGAGATTACTGAAGTTAGGAACATGGACAGTACTTCGTTTTATGACGCAGTCTTAATAAGAAGGACTTTTCCGAAAATCAACCCTTAAGGGGGTGAAAAGGAGTAGCAAATATTATTATATTATATGGGAAAAAAAATTTCTATTGACTTCATCTAAATTGCGTATTTCTAATTTCACGCGGTCGAAGTCGCGGGTAAAATTTAGTATTCTATAAATAGTATAACACTAAGTCGTAACGCGTGTTGATCTATCTATTTTGTATTTTATATACTTCGAACTGAACTGCAGTACAGTTTTTATAATCGTTTATGTTTTGGTAAAAAATAGTTAAGAAGTTTTGTAATGTATACATACATAGCGCATTAAAATTTATAAAGAAATATTGACTTAAACACATAATTTGGCGTCGTGCAAAACCGGTTCTGATCCCTAGTAATAATATAAAGTTTAATTGACCCGCTGGCACAATACTCATTGCATCTGCCTTTCAAGCCAGAGGATCCCAGATTCCGGCCAAATCAATTTACGAAAGAGTTTCTATAAATTGCCTTGGAGTCTAGAGTGTCACTGCGAGCTCCCCCAGTTCCTTGTGTGGAACCCATAGTAAAAGCCTAGTGCTTAATTTAGGTGTAATTATCTGGATTATTTGTTTATTTCAAGGAAACTAGCTCTAATCCGTAACAGGTTATGTAGATCCTACTGATATACACAGGCGTCGTCCTATTAATAAAGTCTAATAACGACTATTTTTAGTAAACGTTGAATAAATGAAAATAAAGGTTAAAACCGTGTAAAAACCGTTATTGAAGTAAAGCAGCGATGAACAATAATTAAACCTAAAATAGACCTTCTGCACCATACAAAGATGATCGCGGTAGCTCACGAAAAATATGAAAAAACAGTTATTTTCGTTTATATTAAAACCTATAATTAATTTTTAAAAATCCAACTAGCATTTGGAAGAGTGTGTTTGAGAAATAACTACACAGAAAATTTAGAAGCATAAATCGGTCCCGTTAGTCCGAAAAATGTAAATATCTGTTTTAAAAGAGGTATCTTTGATATTTTTTGTTATGTTAGAGAAGTTAACCAATTGTGTAACACAACTGGCAAAATGAAGACAATGAAATGACGAATCAGGTTACCAAATATCAATTTCATACGTTCAGTAATTACTTTTTAATTTACTTTGTAATGTAATTTGTAATTAATTGAGGTCCCTGCCGTCAAAATTTCCAATTCGTCGCCTTAATCAGATAGGCTAAGCCGTTAAAAACGGTTTTTTATTTTTATTAACCGCTATTTTTTACGGTTCTACTGACATACATACATATCCTCACGCTGTATCCTTGGCCTTTCTTGGTAGTCAGAGAGGACGGAGCGCCAACCGTAGCGGTGTTTACATACTTCTTTCGCTTCCTCAAATCTCATCATTCTCCTCACACGTTTTCGCCTAGGTATGCGAGAGCTTTTGACATTTCCATCTACTAACACTCTGGCTATTTGATCTTCATAAGTCAGCCTTGCTCTTCCTTGGCTTCTTTTAGCACTCACTTTCGCTCTGTATATTTTCTTCGTCAGTCTTTCATCACTCATTCTTTCCATGTGCCCGAACCATCTAAGCATTCCTTTCTTCATTTTTACAATAACACTGTTGTGCAACCCTGTCATACTGCGTATCTCATCATTGATTATCCTGTCCGCAAGGGTGACACGGCGCATATTTCTAAGAGATCGCATTTCTACTGCATTTATCATACTTTCACTCGATTTCGGACATATCTAGGCCTCACTACCGTACAATAAATTTTTAAGGTTCTAGTCCTAACAAAGAGAATTTAACGCTTTGATTATTCACTCTATCTGACCTATCCTGCGCTGTCTCTTGTATATCGCCTACGTTACGCACATACATATATTATAAGATGGGAAATTTACATTGTAACGGATTTTACGTAAACTAATGACTTTTTATTACTTTCTTGTGTAATAGCCTTTTTATAATCGAGAATAAATGATATACTCAATTAGACATGACGTGAATGTTCAAATGTCAAATGATAAACGCATATTCAAACTATTCGTACCACAAGAAATATTTTTTTTTGTATGTATATTATGTGTGACTACGAATTGAGCCCGGACTCCAAATCAAAGTGGAAAAATGGGTGTCCTAAATTGACCTGACCAGAAATAGAAGCTCGGATTCCTCAGCTTGGAAAAAAGATGCACTAACCACAACAACGACTGGTGGTAATTAAATTATCTATATACTTCTATTTGTGGGAGGAGTATTATGAGATGTTAGGAGGCGAAAGAAATACGCAAAGACAGCGATGTTAGACATTCCATCCTCTCATCCTCTCTATCCCGCTAGCGATACAACGTGAGCATATGTATGCATATATTCGACTGATCAATAGAGTTTTTATTATTAATACAATCGAACAGTTAGGCCAATGAAGCATAAAACGACCAAATCCATTGACGGTAGAGGGGAGATAACTAAACTGCCGAATGTTTACGTGAAAGGTTTTAATTCGTAAGATTTGTTAATAAACAGACGCGATACCATGAGATGCCTGTTCTGTATGTATGCTAGCTTATGTACAAGTCTTAGCTAATGATCACGATGATCAAACATCGCTATCAAAATGTTAGTTGAATTTTTTTTGAGTTTGACTTTCGATATCAATGAGATTAACGTTTCACGCAAATGATTTATATCAAACCCGGTATCTGAGATCTGTGTTAGAGATTTATTTCAGTTTCACCATCAATACACACGTTATTTTGCTTTCGATACAAAATCTAGTTTTTCGGAGTCTTAGCGAGTGATGTGTAACTGTTACCGTTGTATCAGATATCTTGAAACTGAAACATTCGTTTGAAAGCACCTTTATGTTAATATTTGTGCAACACTATCATGCAACATGTTTTGATACAAATCTCAACGGGGTCCTAGTGGCTACTTAACGTTGCGTATGATACATCTAATAACCACACTTAAACCCGAATTTTTATAAGTGGGAACTTTGATACTCCATAAAATTATTTGTGTAAAAGTTGGGAAACCACACAATGATAAGAATATAAAATATATATAGAATCCAAGAATGTAAGCGATATCGTATTTCACAGTAACGTCATTATTGAAATGCATCAATTGTCTTTATTGATAACACATACAAGCAAAAGTTACCACTCACGCAAATAATTCACATTTCTTATCGCCTAAGGAACTATAATTATAACCGTCAGAATTGTATTTATAAGCGTGCAGATTTAAATTGGCCAATATAAACATTATTATCTGGACATTTGAGTAATTATTTAGTTAGAGCCACGGTTGAGGGCACACATATCTGCAATGAAGCTCATCGTATTATTATTTGTCATCAAAATGTGTTATTGCAAAGTTGAATTCAGTGATCGACCGAGAAATTTCAGCATAGAACTACTTTATTACACTCAACTTCAAACGGATAATCATATTGTGATATCGCCTTTTGGAATATGGACTCTCCTGACGGGATTAATGCTTGGAGCGACTGGTAACAGTTATGAGCAAATTCGCAGAGCTTTTATCCTACCACGAAACAATGAAAAAGTTATCGATGGGTACAAAAACTTGACACAAATCGTGCTAAATCCGACCACAGCAGATGTAACGCTGACAAGTAACAACTTTATGTTTCCGGACAAGGGTCTATCTATCCATCAGAAATTCGGGAATATTATGCGACAAGAGTTCGGAGCTGTTATAAAAGAATTGAATTTCTATGACCCAAACACAGCTGCGCGTATAGCTAACGATTACATACAAAATTCAAGCAGCAGCGTTTCGAATGTGCTTACACCAGACGACTTTGCCGATTCTAAAATGATATTAACAAATGTCATAAAATTCAGAGGTTTGTGGTCATCGCCTTTCGATGAAAGTGATACAACTATTATGGCTTTCTACAACGAAGACAGAGAAGCTATTGGAAGTGTCAACATGATGTATCAAAAGGCACAACTTCCTTTGTCAGACGTAAATGCCTTGAAAGCGACTGTTCTCGAGCTACCTTATGGAAGCGATGGAAAATATTCAATGTTACTCTTTTTGCCATATCTAAAAACAAAAGTAGCAGACATGTATAGGAATTTCGCTAGATTTGGTCTGAAAGATGTAATGAAATTACTAGACAATGACTTCCATCAATACGGTATAGAAGAAGTAGACGTCAGCATACCGAGATTTAAAATAAGCACAAACATAGTTTTGAATAAACCATTGAATGACATGGGAGTATACGATATTTTCGAACCATTGTACGCTAGTTTCAAAAAAATAAGTAGCGATGAGATATACGTGTCCGCTATAATTCATAAAGCAGATATTGAAGTCACAGAGTCAGGCACTGTCGCGTCGGCGGCCACTTCAGCATTATTGAATTGGAAATTAGCCAGACCTAGTTTCGTGGCTAACCGACCATTTGTCTATTTCATTATGGAAAAGTCGACGACAACTGCGCTTTTCGGTGGTATTTACTCTAAACCAACTTTATATTAATGTAGTAGTGTTGTAGTTTTAAAAATTATTTTAAATTGTATACTATGAATAATAATATTCTGTAAAATTATCAGACTACATTTATTTACGAATACATAGAAAATTATGTTTTTAATTTTCAGTATCGTGTGCTCTGAGTATAAAAGACCAATTATTGAATTGTTATCGCTCTATTTCGCACTCGATTTTAATATAATTCAGCATGATGACAGCTCATATCTTGGGACAAAATAGAGCATATTTCATCCCAGAAAATTAAAAATATAGTCAAAAGACTTATTGTGTCCAGCGAAATCCTAAAATGCAAGCGATTGAAATTCCAGGCACAACTATTTACAGTTATAAACGTAATCTGATAATGATAAGTGATCAATGGTCATTGATCGATTTGTATATATTTTTGTTGATTTTTGTTGATGTTGAGACACACATATATCATGTCAGACTCGGTCAGCTGCTCATACTCAGCGCCTACTTTCGTTGAGCGGGATATATAATAGCAAAAAATATATACAAATTGATCACTTGAGATGGATTAGTAGAGTTCCACAGAGTAATCTCTGTGGAAATCCTGAAATAATTTAAGACCTACCCAATAACTACCCATTCAAAGTAAATATAGTAAAAACGAAAGTGAAATTAGCAACCTCTGCCAAAATTTTGAGCGTTTTTAAATAAGTCTGCTGAGGCGGGGACGCATTTAATGAACGTGAAATTTAAATATATGTTTCTTTATACATTTTTCTATCGACTGCCTAAAACCATAACGCAATTTATGTATTTTTGTTGGATACTTTTTTTCTACAATGTAATGTCTTTTTGACAGATTTTTAAGTATTTCTCCTAAATTCCTTAAGTAAGTTACATAAAATTGCGGCTAACAGGAAGACAATACAGTTCACTAAATACTGGATAAAGGATATTTCATTATATGAATTAATATTCCAGTTACAACGATATATGTCGCGTTCGGGAGGCGAAATATGTGGGCGGAGCCTAAGCAAAAACCTTTTTTTGGAGTTTGCTCTTAATAAACAAAACGATGGATATCTCTCATCATAGTAATATATCGCGACACAGGCATTAGTCGCTGACAAGTCTGTTGGCAATTCTTTTACAAAAACTCAACTTTTTGTGGCTTAAATTAAACTGCTGTCTTGAATGAGTAGAACACATTGCCTATTCAATAGTACAAGCACAGTTTAGTCGTAGCGTCACCGACGCTTGTTCAGACTAGCTATTGCACGTAAGCTCATTGCCGACAAAGATCTTTTTTCAAATTGAATTTGACACTCCTTCTATCCTGTTAGGAGCTGATTTTTCAAAATTCAAAACCATTTCAAGTGCTCAGAAATTGAATTTGAAAATTCCATTATAGTTCTTACATATAAGGAATCTTTGCACCAATTACAAATCTCTCTACCCAGCAGTTAAACTATATGTTTATATATTTAGTGAGTTAGTTATTTTGTTCTTTTATATATATATATATATATATATATATATATATACACATATACATACAGGCGGACAGATAACACTCACCTGAGCCGCGAGCGCTCCGACGGCGGTCCCAGGTTCGATGACGCTCCGCTGGTACTTGTCGTGACATACGCGCACGAAGCGCACCAGCTGAGTCAGCGTCAGTCTCTCCAGCTGACGCACTATCGAACCGCAGTGGCCATATTTATCACGCAGGATACGTACTTTATTCGCCACCGTCTTTAGGAACGACCTGTAGAGATCATGTTAAATATTGCTACATAGTTACGTAACTTCACGGCGTGGGGTTAGAAAGTGCATTATGACGGAACCAAATTACAACTTACCGCCATCGCCACTTTTAGCAAAAAGTGTTTGCGCATGTATCATCGAATTATATGTTATACTAGTATAGTAAGTCAAAATGATTCACAAGCCGCCAATAGCTGAGCGTGAAGTAGAAAGTAGAATTATCTCCTCTAACGCTTGGCGCTTCGCTGCATGTAAAAGCGAGACAGTGCTATTGATTCAACGCTCGGAAAGAGCAAGTCTAATTCAATGTGCGACGATGGACTTGTCCACAACCTTTTAATTTTGAGCATTTATGCAATCTAATATCATGACTATTAATTTTTTAAATTAAAAGTATTACACAAATGTAAAAACATTCAGTTATTTCATGTGATGAATTACTAAAATCTTTAGGTATTTTCCGCTCAAACTAGAAAAACCACCAATCGACACGTGTTTCGCTTCTCAACGAAGCATCCTCAGGATGTACCAGAGATCGGACTCGGTCAGCTTACCAGCATCGAATCCACTGAAACTGACCGAGTCCGATCTCTGGTATATCCTGAGGATGCTTCGTTGAGGCGAAACACGTGTCGATTGGTGGTTTTTGGAGTTTGAGCGAAAAATAGCTAAAGATTTTAGTACCTAATTCATCACATGAAATGGATTTTCGCAAAGTAACACCTGAGTATATCATTCTCTTTTTTAATTAATGAATGGTTGTAAATACGAAATTAAGTTAAATACCCAACGTTGTTAATTGCGTAAGCGTCAAAATGCATGTGAGCTACGTATGGTTCGCGAACCACAGTTGAGTTGAACATAGTGATGTTTTCAAACATTCTATACTACTTAAATATATTTAACTTATTCTTACTAATATGATAAAACCAAATGGGAGGTTTCTAGCTCATCACTTATTCTTCTACAGTAAGATGTTATAATAAGCCCCTAGGTAGCAGACTTTTAGGATCCCCGTATGAAGATAAACAGCTGTCAGAATCTTTATTTCACTTTGTCTTCCAATGATCGAGTTGTATATGTCGCAACCTAGATATCGCAGTGGTTCAGACGTTAACCCAAGCGCGGAAAGTTCCGGGTTCGATTCCCAGTCGGGTCAATGTAGAAAAGATACACTTTTCTAGACTGTTTCGAGTCTTGGTGTATGGGCAGAGACGCCCCGAGTAATCATCATCTGGTTTTCATAGCACAGCGAATATCCTAGTTTGAGATCAGATAATTGGTGTGTATTGTTTTAAAAAAAAAGAGATCAACAGGATAAATATCTTCTGACATGACGAGTAGCCTCGAGCAGGTAAATAATGCACACGATCGATAACCCTTTATTTTCGTCTCAATCTTAACTAGGTTTCATAAAATTACAATAAACAGGTGTCGCAGGAACAGATACGTCCGCTCGGCGCAAGCTTCAATGGTTAAATGCCCCGCCCACTCCAACGGCTGTATCCAACCACGACTTTGTGACGTCACGTTTGCGTTCGATTCCGACATATATATTAGTTTTAACTACCTTCTTCGCAAAACTTGACTTAAATCTGAGCTGGGCTGAGGTTTCGATTGGGCTTTATTAGCAATATCGACATATATTTGGTTATCACTTTATTTATACCCACAATAGCCATTGTGGGTATAAATAATATATTAATATATTTTATAATAAAAAATATATTATTTCGAGGTTGTACGCCCATACAGTATTAGAAGGAAACAATCATTAGTAAAAACTCACAGCATTTCATTTTTAAATTCTTCGGGACAATTTTTGAAGTCATCGAGAGCCAAAGTTTCTTCAGCAGCAAGTACAATGCCATCGCCATCCAGAGGTTCTTCATCTCTACAAAATTAATATTAAGTTATTATAATTATATATTTCACTAGCTGTACCCGCGACTTCGTCTGCGCGGAAAATTTTTTCGTGGCTTTCCCGGATTAGGTTCAAAATTATATGTAAATATGCATAGCATATTTAAACATTGTTTCTGAAAAAAGTCTACGTTTAAACTTACGTCTGTCTCCGGACACATACTATCTCTGTACCAAACATCATAATTAGTTCGGCGGTTCAGCATTTCCCATTCAAAGTTTTATTTCCCTTTTCACCCCTTTAGGAATAGTTTTTTGATAAAAAAGTAGCCTATGTCCGTTCCCATGTGTCAAACTATATCCATGCTACATCACAATCAGTTCAGTGGTTTAGCATTTCCCATACATAGTTTCATAAGACTTTTTTTGATAAAAAAAGTCTTATTACCGCACCAAATTTTATCATTACCAAGATTTAGTGTTTCCCATACAAAGTTTTGGCCCCCTTTTCACCCTCTTCGGGGTAAATTTTTGATAAAAAAAAGTAACCCATACCCGTTTTCTGATGTCAAACTATATCCCTGCCAAAATTCATTGTAATCGGTTCAGCGGTTTACCATTTCTTATACAAAGTTTCATCCCCCTTTTCACTCTTTTAGGGGTAGATTTTCTAAAAAGATAAGTAGTCTATCATGAGCGCATTCACATTTTCGTACTACGCTCCGATTTTTATCAAGATCGGTCAAGTCATTCTTTAGTTATAAAAGGACATACAGATAGACGGACAGTCATCAATTTTAAAAATGGTGGAATCGAAGTCATTTTGTCATAAAAATGAGTATTTATCACAAAATTTGACAGTAAAATTATATCATTACCAAGATTTAGCGTTTCCCAGACAAAGTTTCATCGCCATTTTCATCATCATCATAGGGGTAAATATTTGATAAAAAAAAGTAGCTCATGTCCCTTTTTCTTATGTCAAACTATCTTCCTGCTAAATTTGATCGTCATCGGTTCAGCGGTTTACTATTTCCCATACAAAGTTTCATTTCCCTTTTCACCCCTTTAAGGCTAGTTTAGCCTATATGTGTTCCCAGGTGTCAAACTATATCTATACATACATACATACATACATACATCTTCACGCTGTATCCCTAACGGAGATCGGAGAGGACGGAGCGCTACGCGTCACGGTCCTTACATACGTCTTTCGCTTCCTTAAACCTCATCATTGTCCTCACACATTTTCGCCTAGATATGCGAGTGCTTTTTACATTTCCGTCGGCTAACACTCTGGCTCTTTGATCTTCATAAGTCAGCCTTGATCTTCCTTGACTTCTTTTACCACTCACTTTCGCTCTGTAGATTTTCTTCGTCAGTCTTTTATCACTCGTTCTTTCTATAGGCCTGAACCATCCAAGCATTCCTTTCTTCATTTTTACAATAACACTAACTATAACCATAACTAATAATAACAATAACTACATCCATGCTACATCATAATCAGTTCAGCGGTTTAGCATTTCCCGTACAAAGTTTCGTCCCCCTCCCTCCCGTTCCCCGTTTCACAGATTTTCGATAAAAAAAGTAGCCTATGTATTGTTGATAAAAATAAGTTTAATCGCCGCACCTCTTTACCATTTCCCATACAAAATTTCATCCCCCTTTTCACCCTTTTAGGGATAGATTTTCTAAAAAATAAGTAGTCGATCATGAGCGTATTCAGATGTTCTTACTACGTACCGATTTTCATTATGATCGGTCAGGCCGTTCTTCAGTTATAAAAGGACATACAGTCAGACAGACAGACATAAATATAAAAATGATAGAATCAAAGTCAGTGAGTCATAAAATGATTGTCTATCACAAAATTTGACAGTAAAATTATAATTACAGACAGACGCTAGAGATTTATATAGTAGTATAGATAGATATTAGAAAGATTGTTTTTGAAAAAGAGCCTACGTATGGCCTACGTCTGCCCCCGGGCACGTACTATCTCTAAACAAAACATCATTTATCATATATCACCATAGTCAGCGGTTTAGCATTTCCCGTTTAAAGTTTCATTCCCCTTTTCACCCCCTTAGGGGTAGGTTTTTGATTAAAAAAAGAAGCCCATGCCCGTTCTCTGATGTCGAACTATCTCCCTGCCAAATTTCATCATAATCGGTTTAACGGTTTACTATTTCTCGTACAAAGTGTCATTCCCCTTTTCACCCTCTTAGGAGTAGTTTTTTGATAAAAAAGTAGCCTATGTCCGTTCCCATGTGTCAAACTATATCCATGCTACATCACAATCAGTTCAGTGGTTTAGCATTTCCCATACATAGTTTCATAAGACTTTTTTTGATAAAAAAAGTCTTATTACCGCACCAAATTTTATCATTACCAAGATTTAGTGTTTCCCATACAAAGTTTTGGCCCCCTTTTCACCCTCTTCGGGGTAAATTTTTAATAAAAAAAAGTAACCCATACCCGTTTTCTGATGTCAAACTATATCCCTGCCAAAATTCATTGTAATCGGTTCAGCGGTTTACCATTTCCCATACAAAGTTTCATCCCCCTTTTCACCCCTTTAGGGGTAGATTTTCTAAAAAATAAGTAGCCTATCATGAGCGCAATCACGTGTTCTTACGACGTCCCGATTGCCATTAAGATCAGTCAAGCCGTTCTTTAGTTATAAAAGGACATACAGACAGACAGACAGACAGACAAAAATTTAAAAAATGGCAGAATCGAAATCAGTAAGTAATAAAACGACTATCTATCGCAAAATTTGACAAAAAATCTGAAATTACAGACAGACGCAAGAGATTTATATAGTAGTATAGATTAACATAGACAAAAAAGTACATACATACGTTAATATTTACAAACTTAAAACTACACATTATCTTAGATAATAGACTTTCTTAAAGTTGTCACTTAGAAAGCTGTCATTGCTTAAGGTACCCAGCAGACCTTATTATATTAAAAAAATGATTTATATTTTAGAATTTTAAGGATTCTTCTCTGCCAGAGAAGAAGAATTATAATAATTCTATTTTAATCATAACTCAATTAAATATGAGAGACATTCCCAACATCTCTCTCTTTTCATTATCTTTTGAAACGTGATCAGTAAGCCGATAGTTTACGGTAGTAACTAATTAATCTGTGCCAATAGATAAAACTTTGAGTTATTCTATAATGAAAACAAATATGTCAAAATTAAGGGGTGCGAGAGAATGTGCTTGTCAAAAAGCGTTATCATTTATAACATTATTATTACATATGTATACACCATTTTTTTTTCTGCGTTATTGATGTTTATAAATTCTAAAGGGAACGCAAAGAGATCTATGCTTATACAATCGACGTCTTCAGTAATTATTTCTCCTATTACTTAGTCCCTAACACTCCTCCAGTAGTGACAGTACGCTTTAGAGGAATTAAAAAAGACTTCTTGTAGAGTGTAAAACTTCAGTTGCACATGTTTATTTTGATCTCCGTTTTTTTCACTTCTACAGAACTTTAACGCAAAATATATTATTGCTATTGCACTCTAAAATTCCCTAAACTGTTTTCTCTAAAATGAGCAAAATAGAAAATCCAAACAAAACGTCAACTTCGCATCTCCTGTTCTTGTTGTTTGTACGATTCTCACTTGAGATGGAAAGCAAAGGTATCTATGTCTACACAGCCGATGTCTTTAGTAATAGATATATTACTATTCATATTATTTCATTAAAATGTCGACGTAATACATTTTAATGTTTCTCGGAGATTCTGGCAACAAATATATTGGGCAGTCTTTCTAGTAAGATCCATCGAGGCGGACTAAGCCCCTAAAAAAATTACAACATTACACTACAAATTAAGCACTTATTGTAACAATTCTACATATTGCGCAGCAGTGCGATATTCACTAAAAAGAATTTGCATATAATTAAAATAAACGCCCAATTGCTTTCCATAAAACCTCGCCAAAAACTCTTACTTCCGTCTCCGCCAAAAAGTTCTTTTTATTTACTTTCCCAATTATGGGAAGCAAGGGGTACTGTGCCCATACAACCGACGCGGACGTATTCAGTTCAGTAAACATTGAACAACCTGTCGAGGCAGTGGGCGCGCACGTCCCGCAGCACGCGCGCCAGGTCGACGGGCCGGCCGCGGCCCTCCATGGCGCTGGGGTCGAGCCCGTCGCTGCCGTAGCGGAACTGCACCACCTCGCCAGTCGCGTTGCGCACCGTCATGTCGTAGTGCAGCACCAGGTCTTCCAGCGACTGCGCATACACACATACGTATACACACATGCACGTCGGCGACTATGTCGACTAAAGTCTAAACACACTTGGAAGGTTTGCTAGCTATTACGCTAACACATTCCTTGATCTCATTGCACGACTTTAATTATTTGTATTGGTGAGTTGTTCTGCATACACCCGCGTAAGTTTTTGAATTATTTAATTTAGTAAATAAAAAAACTACGAGAACGAAATTGCGACCAACAACTATATAAATACTGTATCATCGAAATAAATTCCGTCGGTACAATAAGGTCAGAGGAACTGCACCACCTCGACTGTCGTATTGCGCACGATCCTGTCGTAGTGCAATCACCTCCATCCACTGTGTGCTCACGCACATACATACACACGCACCCAAACCCAAGAACAACATTCCAGCCGTTAGATACATTTTATGGATTACATTTCATCTAAGTGGGTACATTTCAGCCAAGTGAATACATTTCAATCAAGTGGGTACATTTTAGCCAAGTTGGATACATTTCAGCCCAGTTAAACCATTTTAACCAAGTGCGTTCCTCCCACCTTGACAAGTCGCCTCTGCAAGTAACCAGTCTCGGCAGTTTTGACAGCGGTGTCGACAAGTCCCTCGCGGCCACCCATCGTATGGAAGAAGAACTCAGTGGGCGTCAGACCGCTGTAGAAACTGTTCTCCACAAAGCCACGTGCAGCCGGAATCTTGGCTATGGGAATAAGAGGAATAGAGAATGAAAAATTTCAGTTTCACTTCTTTATCTCGTGACGTTGCGAAGGTTTAATAGATTTAAATTGACAATTGTATCATACTAATATGTGATGTATTGACTATGCAAGTATATAATATAATGCGTTTCCATTTCGCATGGAATTACGCGAGGAGTAGTATAATATTATTAAGTAATTTCACTTGTCGATCATGATTTATGACGCTGCTGTAGCCAAATTTCCAACAACATTGCCAAGAATACTAAATGTAGTGTGCTTTAATTTTATTTTTGCATGTGTACAAACACAACCTTCCTTAGGGTATTCGCATGTTTTATTTAAAATGCATATATTAATGTTATTGAACGTTAAATGCAGATGTAATCACTTAAAGCGTAACGCGACATTTTAACGTTGCGTTATTATTGCGTTTTGGATGTTAATGTTAGTAGAGCTCCTGCTTTAAAAGGTGTATGAACTGTATTATCGTTATAAAAATATACTCTGTGGAAGTACCTGAAAGAAATCTGTTATAAACTTGATTTTGTTTATGAATTTAACTGTGCAATTATATATACATAATATACACACAAAAAAATTCATATTATAGATCTAAATATACTCACAGTGCCTCTCGAAGTGTGGTAGTGATCTGTCCTCGAAACCATTCGGCACGCGCTTGCCGTTCAAAGCTTGTTGGCCGACACACGCTATCATTTGGGATATGTTGATGTTCGACCCTAATCATAAACAAATGATTTTAAAACACTTATCGATGTTTAAAGATACAGTCTGACTACGCTAGTAATTAATTAATCTGTGGTCTTAGAACGATACTTTCTGTACACATATTCGCTGGTCTTTGAAATTATAATACTCTATTGTATGGTGCCATAAAAGACCTGTTTGACCTTGTTTTTTGATGAACCAGTAATACTAAATTTGACTTCAAAACAAAGACATATAAAAGTATTTTAAGTCTTATTGATCTAAATCTATATCTATACATAGTATAAAACAAAGTCGCTTCCCGCCGTCTGTGCCTCTTTACGCTTAGATCTTTCAAACTACGGAACGGATTTGAATGCGGTTTTTACCAATAGATAGAGCGATTCAAGAGGAAGGTTTATACGTATAGTTTAATATTGTTTTGAGTTAATTTGTTGAAATATGACGATAATAGTTCAAGATGTCGTAAAAAATCAAGCCGACTGAGGGCTTTCATCGAAAATGCTGTCTTATTTCAAAGCAAAGTATGATGGAATTGTTCCTCTTTATTAAGACTACAAAAAAGTCAGCGATGGCATATGTCTATTTTATACGGATAGCCTTCTATAACCATTTTAATGTTTAAAAAAATTGATACAAATTATGTGGAGTGTGGAAAGCTATTTAGACGGATACGAGGAATTAGCATCTACATTGCACCCGTGCGAAGCCGGGGCGGGTCGCCAGTGAAGTATATACGAAAGTTAGTAAGTTAATAAAAATATAACTTCCTAACTCTGCCCTCCATCGCTGAATAGTAAGTAACACTATGGGCTTGTGATGTCATAGCAATAAACAAAGTAAACTGGACAATTCATTAAATATTTTAATTATAAGTTAAAGAAAAATAAGGATATCATTGTTTTTTTTTATAGGAAGGGTTGTACCTTTAGAACCACTCTTAGCCATAATAAGGGGTGCGTTGGTGGGATGTAATTCTCTGAAGCACGCTTTAGCAGCCAACTCTCTGTAACATAAAAGATGCAATACATGTATAAAGACATGTCCATAAGAAATACAACGGTAGAAATTCGTAGTTACGGTCTCGCGGTACAAGCTACATGGTATTAGATGCTTTGGCAATTTAAACAACACTGTAACAGAATAACAGACAGCAGTTTATAATAACGGTTATTTTAAAATACAAAACTGTTATTAATTACTGCAAAACAGCCGTTACTGCCATCACTAATAGTGACAGATTCAGTTAACGATTCTAAACAGATTGGTCTCTGCTTTCCAGTTAATTCCGTTACGCAAATACAAAGATATACCTGATGCTGCTGAGCTCGCTGAGCATGACGGCCTCCAGTGACTCTTCCATGGTGCAGCCGGGCTGACTCTGCAGGGTACACTTCTCCATCTCCAGGATATAGCCGTCGCATTTGGAGTACCTGTTCCACATATGAAACTACATTACTATGCGCTGTATATTAGCTTCTGACGACACATCACGTCAACAAAACGCTATTTCCCATTTAGGGTAACCTTCGCCGAAAAATGAGTTGGCATATTCCATCTTTCTTTCTTTCTCAGAGCAGCATAGCGGACATAAACTACGAGAACATATCTTAGTTAGGGTTCCCAGACCACAGGAATTTTGATGATATGTCCGGAATTTTCGCCCTCTAACAGGGAAACAGGGAAAATTGAAAATATCAGGTATCTTCGAAAGGATTAAGTAAGAAATAAATCCAGAAGAGAAGGTAAACATAAAAAAAACGATATTGTATAGATTCAGGTGTTACTTTGCAGAAATCCATCGCATGTGATAAATTCCTAAAATCTCTAGCTATCTTCCGGTCAAACTCTAAAAATCACCAATCGACACGTGTTTCGCCTCTCAACGATGCATCCTCAGGATATACCATCGATAGAATTCGGCGACCTAACCGGTGCTGGTTATTATTTTGGCACCCCATGCCACCTAGCTCCTACAGCGACCGCTCCTCTCGTCTACCCCTGGGCCGGCCTTGGAGCAATATTTGTATACATATTTGTAATCGCGTTCGCGAAATTGGCTCTTAACGATTTCGATGAATTTACAATATAGGGGTCAAAAAATCGACCCAGCTAGGTCTCGATCCTGGGAAAATTCGTTTTCTCCGTATTTTCACAAACTTATACTTGCCTACGAAATATTGTTGGTAATTTTGCAACAGTTTACCTTCTCAATAACACAGGTGCTAGAGCATAGGTCTACCACGCCGAAGTGCTCGGGCTTCGAACCCTGCTATGTGGTCTGACTTTATTGTTTTTTTTTATACACAATCAACGGAGCATAGCTCGGTCGCCCAGGTACAACTGGTACAAAGTACAAGAAATGGAAATATTGCAATGGTTAAGGAACTTATGGAAGGACTGCAAATAAGTAAGAAAGCAAGAAGTAAAAAATTATAAATTGACCAATAAAGGCCCTAGCATTGTCCACGCCATGCACTAAATTAAATACAACAAAAGGATATCTTATGAATTGGACTATTGGTATTTTACTCTAATCGTGAAGTTATATCAGCATACTCTCACCCTTGTTCCAGCAACTTGTTCTTGGCTTCGATCAACTTCTTCCCGGGCGTCACGTCGATGATGCCAAAACTGAATCCTCGATTCATCATATAATATGATGCCATACGTGCTAACCTGATAAGAAATCAATACAATGTAGGGCTTTTGCTATAATATGTCTGAGTAGTTATTGAGCCACATATAATGTCTCTGACTTTTTTTGGTAATGCGAGAGAAACCAAAAGACACCCATATCTGATAGTTTTAAGCCACATAACGTCTCTGACCTTTTTTTGGTAGCCGAGAAGAAACCAAATAGTAGGTACATATGTCTGATAGTTTTTGAGCCATATACAACATCTGATCTTTCTCTGATCTGATCTTTTTTGGTAATGTGGGAGGAAAAAACGGACCCATTCCTGATACTTTTAGAGCCACATAAGAGGCATGCCTTTTAAGTTTTGTCGTTTGAAGAAAAAAACACAACTAGAACCTTATAGTACTTTTTATTGTTTTTCAAAGTATTCACCATGTAGCTTAATACACTTTTCCATTCGCTCAAACCAGTTATTATAACATTTATTCCACTCTAAAGTGGGAGTGTTCAAAATGGCTGACTTGAAAGCGTCGACTGCTTCTTCACCGGACTGGAACCTTTGACCACGAAGACTTTTCTTAATTTTTGGAAATGTAAAGAAATCGTTAGGGCTTAGGTCAGGACTGTATGGAGGATGGTCAAGAATTTCTATTTTTTCCTGCTTCAAATACTCAATCGTTTGACGAGCGCTGTGTGAGCTTGCGTTGTCGTGGTGCAGGATGATGCGTCACTTTGAGTTAGATTTTCGAAGTTCGGCGATGACTTGTGGTAAACAAACTGTGGTATACCACTCTGCGTTAACCGTTCTACGATCTTCAAGTGCAATAGTCGCAACATGGCCGGTTTTTCCAACGAACGTGGCCACCATCTTCTTTGAAGTGTTTCGAGAACGAACAACTTTAGTCGGCTTTGGCTCGTCTTGAAAACCCCAGATTGTAGATTGTTGTTTGGAATCAGGATCGTAGGCATAGATCCAAGATTCGTCACCACTGATGAAGTCGTAGACGTGATTTGACTCTCCTCGGTTGAACCTTTGCAGAGTTTTCTTACACCATCTGACGCGGGCCGCCTTGTGATCGTCGGAAAGCAGATGCGGTATCCAACGGCAAACTAGCTTTCTCACACCAAGCGCTTCATGCAAGATCTTCTGAATGGTTGTCCCTGAGATGCCTAATAGAGCCTCTATCTCTCGATACGTCACATGACGATCTTCGAGAATTAGTTGTCTCACAGCAATGATGTTATCTTCAGTGAAGGCGGATTTTGGGCGTCCTTCGCGAGATTTGTCACTAACACTAGTATGTCCACGCTGGAATTCTAAATACCAGCGTTCGACAGTCCGCACACATGGGGCTTCATCACTGAACACAGATGTTAGCTCTTCAAAACACTGAAGCCGTGTCAGGCCTCTTCTAAAGTTGTAGAAAATTATTGCACGAACATTTTCCTTAGAAAGATTCATTTTCGTACGTAACCTGACAGATTCCAATCGACGCTGTGACTAAACAATAGCATTAATCCTAATACTTTCAACTGTTTTGAGATTCAAAATTTAAACACATTCGAATATAGAACAGTTCCAAATTCAAAATTGCCGGGAAATATGGAAACGACAGAACTTAAAAGGCATGCCTAGTACAATGACTGAACTTTAGGACACGTGAACGAATGGCAGAAGTGGTTAAACTGTTAGAGGTACTATGAATATTTAAAAATTAAACCCTATGCTTAAAACACATATAAAGACAACCTATATAATCTGTGTGAAGACAAGTACTCATCTGAGTGCGTCTGCATGTGTATACGTGTGCGTGCGTGCGTGTGTGGTGTGATGCACAAGACATCACAACAGACAAGAACTCAGTACTAACCTCCACATAGCCCTGACAGCGTACTCCTCGCCCCAGTCCCGCAGCAGTATGTAGAATATGCTTGTTTTAGTCCCGGAACCAAGAGTGCTCTTATCCATTGAACCACAAAGAAGCTCGGAGTTCCTTATTATTACATCTACAAACATGAACATCACAAATAAATAAATACTTAAGAAAATTATATAGATTACGTAACCACAAAATGAGCTATAGGCATAAGAATAATGAATAATACAAGTATAAAACTGAATCTCTTGAGCTAGACGCATTCAAGGTCACGATACGTCACACACACACGGTCACATGCCATTGGAATACGTACAGAGTAATGACGTTTCAGACAGTACAACAAAACTTAACAAATATTTTTTGAGGAATGTATTAAGTTTTGAGAAAAGTCATAGAACAAAAGTTATTAGATATGATGACAGGAATTTCCCACTAAGAGATTATTAGTTAAATAATCTCTTAGTTTAAATTAACCCCGGTATAGGTAAGAATGAATGCGTACGCGCCAAAGTTTTTTAACAAAAATCTTACAAATCTCGTATTGCTATGCAGTTTAAAACATGAAATTAAAAAAAAAACTGTGAAGTCAACTCACAGGAATCCTGGACGCATAAATCCATATTCGCAGTGTAATTCTTTCCTTTTGTCTCTAAATTTGCTTTCACCTCGCAACGTTTGTTAGGCTTCATTATTAAACTGAAAAATAAAAATAATACGTTATGTCCGTAGATAATTTGAAAGTAATAAAAACAAATAGAAAAACAAGACTTGAAAAACCGGAGGAAGTATGTAAGAACCGCGACGCTTGGCGCTCCGTCCACTCTGACTACCCCGTTAGGGATACAGCTTGAAGATATGTATATATGTGATGAATTCTTACAATATGTAGTATTTTCCACCCGAAATTTCAAAACTTGTCAAGATGTGTTTCACCTCTCAACGAAGCATCCTCAGGATATTCCACAGATCAGACTCGGCCAGCTAACCAGTATCAAATCAACGAATGAGTCAGCTCCTGATTCATTCGTTGATTCAGTGCTGGTTAATTTTGGGCGGAAAATAACTAAATGTAAGAACTTATATCATGAAATGGAATTCCACAAATTAACTCCGGAATCAATAGTCACTGGAATCAATATGTATGTATGTATCTAATACCACAGATTAATTAGTTTACTACTAATACGAAGAAAATCTACAAGACACAATTGAGTGGTAGCCGAAACTAAAGAAAACAAAGTTACTGAACTAACTTACGAAGACCAAACAACCAGCGTTAGCTGAAATGTCTAAAGCACTCGCATATCTAAGCGAAAGAGAATGAGAGGAATGATGAAATTTTGATGAAATGAGGACGGGGAAAAAGTATGTAAGAACCACGAAGCTTGGCATTCCATCCTCTTTGACTACCCCAAAGGGATACAATGCGAAGATATGTATGTTATAGATATGTACACAAATATAAACCCATGTTTGTCTGTCTGTCACATATAAATCTATTCATATTGAATGGCACTTTATCAACTGAGCTCAAAATGGGAATGCTCTACACATTACTGGTAAGGTATTAAGTTCGTAGAATGTTCGGTTTAAAAAAGCTACTGAGAAACGTGACAAGTTTCAACAAGTTATAAATAGAATCAGTGGCGGATCCAGGATTTCGGTTTGGGGGGGCCTTGAAATCAATGAGAGTAGGGCGTTCCGGGACCCTAAAATTTTTCATGGAGGGACTCAGATGCTTTTGGGGGGGGGGCTCAAGCCCCTCAGACCCCCCCCCCCCCTTAATTCGCTACTGAATAGAATAAATAATTTGACACGTTTATGTGCAAAGTAGAATGACAGATTCCATTGCTATAAGTCTACTCTTAAAAGTGGTATATTTTATACATCATATTAATATAATCAAAAATTTAGAATACGATTATGAAAAAAATAACTTGAGATTCATTAATAGAAATTGAGTTATTGGGTTTGAAACTTCGGTAGCGGGAACAGTGGCGATGAGTTAGAGGGAGATAGCGTCACGTAGTATCGTCACGAAGTCGCAATGACATTGTACAGCGCTAAGAATGACAGAGCCGGAATTTATCTCCTCTGTGTTCCCACTACTAAAGTTTAAAATCAAATAACTCAAGTTTTTCATTGTATTTCGAATATTTTTTCACAGTTTTGTTTACAATTATTAAACCTATCCTTTGTAAGCTACGATATAATTTAATAGTAAGATAGATACTTATAGCAATGGAACACCCCAAACTTTACTTAAATTATCGATTAATATTAATATTTAATATCAATTAATAATTAATTAATTTGTATTCAAGCACTTCGTGCTGCAGTCTTGAAGGTAATAAGCAATAGAGAGAGACGTGAAGCGCTCTAGTTTTGACTGATATAATCTCGAGCGGTAGTGGGGAACAAGCCGTCAGTCGTTCTTGTCTATGACGTCACGAACACCGTCGCGCTCTGCTAGAGGGCGCCAGTGTTCCCCTTTATGTTTATTCGTCGGTGTTGCTAACACTTTTAACTAAATCGTTAAGAAATAGAAATCTAGCCTAGTTGATATTCGTATACATTTCAACGTTTGATATGACAGTGTTACCTGAATATCTGCTTGCCCGTCCAAAACCTCCTCGGCTTCAATATGGCGGGCGGAGGCATGTCGATGGGCATAGTGCTATCGGGCCCGGCCAGAAGACACGCCGCCAACTGCTGCGCCTCCTCCTTATTGAGGAATGTGTCCCTCTGAGTGAGAAGGTATCCGCCCGTGATGAAGTCTTGAGTGGCCGCTATCAGCAGTTCACCATTGCGAGGAGTCACTAAATTAGACTTGTTCTAAAAGTGGAACAAACATGTGTTGTTGGTTAAATGTTGGTTTGGGTACAAGCACTTTAAACATTTACCAATTTAGCTGTAAAACCAACTATTTCAAATCAGTGTTAAAAGATTTCAAGATGAAAACGTTACGAAATTGGAGTTTAAAAATAGCGCCTTTCAAATAAATTATTGTTAAGTAGGGCAAACAAAATCGATATGTGTAGAAAGTATTACACATGAACACGCTGTATCCCTAACAGGGTGTTAGAGGTAGTTTAGTCTACAAATAATTGAAGATACTTCTTTTTCTTTCTTTATGGCATGGCGCACAGAATAGCGCATTTGCCAATGTCACGTATTAAGTAGAATCACAAGTAAATTGGTTCTTATCGTAAAACTCCTCCAGTAAAGTGATAGTAGACTTTACTGAAGTTATAAAGGACTTCTTGGAAGAGCGGGTGAACTTCAGCTACACATGTTTATTTAGACTTACTCCATTCTTTTCACCTATACAGAACTTTAAAACACAATATACTATCACTTTTGTACTTTAAAACTCCCAAAAATATAAAAAACAGAAAATCTAAGTAAAATTATAACCTCACTTCTCCCGTTACCGCCACAAAGTCTTTGAAGACACTTTTCAATTATTTGTACCAATTCACTGTCAATTTTCAAGCGACCTATTTATTTTGGCTTAACGATTAGTGCCATCTAGCGTTACCCGGGTGCAACGATTACCGTGACTTCTGAACAGTGCATTACAATACAAAACAATACAATGTAATATATTATTATAAAGAGAGAGACAGCGGACTTTATAAGTTTGTTTATATGTAGAGGGTAATCTCCGGAACAACTGCACCTATTCAAATCTTGGTGGTAATTTAATTGAAAGGAATGTAATTAATTTAGAAATTACTATTGGAAACCTAATTTACGTGTGGTACTAAAAGTACTTGCTTTTTTTCTATTTACGTACAGTTTTGTCTAATACACAGAACAAAAAACTTTTCAGTGTTAATAAAAATGTCCAAACATAACTACACAAAAATTAATACGCAATATTACATATTTACCCCCATCAATATAAGCGCCTCTGCCCTCGCCTCTTCGGTCTGCGGCAAATGCATGTTCATTTCATCACCGTCGAAATCTGCGTTGTATGGAGTGCAGACGCATTCGTTAAATCTGAAAAAAGTCTTTTGTGTATTTAAATAAGAAAATAAGGGGTCCGAGTTAAATGAACTCGTAAATACTTTAGATACATGTGTATAGTCTGTTTCAATTCAATATGCCAAAAAAGTAAATAAGGTTTAGCGTTGATTTAAAGAAACAAGCGAAATGTATAAAATTGCTTTTGACAAAAATTACTTGTAGACATTTTTCATTAAGTTTTTCTGAAATAAACTTCTTAATTTATAACAGCCGTTTTTTGTAATTAAAACATCAAAAAGATTATTTCCTTTTTAGATTGAAGATTGAAACGGACCTTACATCAACTTTACATACATAACGTCACTAAAAGTACCGTAAGCCATGTGTAAGTAAATATGCTTATTTTCACAAATTATACATCTAAGCTTTTATATACCTTGTATATTTACAAGCTATATATAAGTTATAATTATAATATATGAATATAAATTTGCACAACTATTATATTGTATGTTTTTTACCCTAATTACAGACAGTTTAAGGCTTTGTGGGGTCGACTAGAAGATATCTTTTGCAGAGAAAAACTATGTAACATGTGTTTACAATAAAGATAAAGATAGACACGCTATATCACATTTGGAGCGGATAGGGTATCAAAGTGCAATAAAATAACACCTCTACGCTACTTCTATCTATCAATAGCTAAGTATTTATTTTTTATTTTATTTTACTTTATTCTGCTTTAGTATTGAAGCATATAGATGACAAAGTAGTACCAGATAGTGATAGGTCGATAGGTCATTATCTATTCAAGTCCTTATCCCATATACAACTTACAGGAGAAAATATGCAGCTACAAATTCTATTTTTATTTTTCTACCCGACCACAGATGCTCCTTAAAATGCACAAAAGGAAGACGAAAATAACAATGTATTCTGTAGCTAACTTATAAAAGAAAAGTGTCGAGTAGTTTCAGCCAAATGTTATTTGCTTCACCAATGCCGACTAAAGCAGCTTATTTTTTCTCTCCACACTTCACACCGAATTCAATTAGTTCGATCTCGAAATCTTCTCAACTAATTTATTTCTCAACAACTCTAAATAATCCACATTTACAACTATTTTGTCAATGGCTATTCTGAATTCATTTAGCTTAGACCTAAAATACATATAACTGACTAATTTCTCTATTACTCGAAATAAAATTATGATTGAATAAATCAGACGTCTAACTGCCTAACTACTACCAGTATAAAAAATAAGTGAAAGTAATATTTTAACTTGTATACCGAAATATGAAAGACATTCCATAGGGATACCAATAGACCAACCATCAAGTATTGATTGCGAGCAATGACACCTAACCTCAGTGTCTGTATTAAACACCAAATCACCATTACCATACAAGCGTCTCGAGTGCTTGAAGCTCTGCTAATAATATGTTAATAATAAAATCTACCTGAAAGTTCTCTGAGGCTGTACACGGGCTCTGTGACACATGATGGATAGCTTATGAAGAGATGGTTGACGGTTAAAAAGAACCACGTCTCCATCCACTAGATGGCGCTCCACTATATCACCACACTGGATAGAAAATTAAAAACGGATAATGTTATAATGATTAACATTCCTTTCATGAGTTATTTCCCAATTATGAAAATGACAATATATATGCTGAAATATTAATAGTTTCAGTGCAATTATGTATTTGTGCAATGAATACCTACTACTAATTTACGAGTTAATAAAAAAATGAGTATAATACATATCAGATTAAAATAAATACATCGACACAACAAATTAAATAAAATGTTACAACACGCATAGTAATGTCTTATTATCACTTAATTTTATGTATGTGTGTGGTAAAATGTATGTGTGCGTGTGTACACCCACCTTGAGTTCCTGCGCAATCTTCTCCCTATTCCCATACTTGAGGTATTTTTTGTGATGTGTACCCCGCTGTTGCACATAATTGGCACCAGGATGTCGGTCAGGCCCGTTGCAAACTAGTTGCCGCAACCATGGTAAATTCGCAGGAAACACCCGCTCAGGGTACGTTAGGACTTTCGCCACGTATACTGGGACTCCCACCTGAATCCATTCATTAATGATTTTCAATATCAACAAGATGTTAACTATCATTTCTTTCAAAATTAAAATTGATGAGAGGTATCCACGTAAAAGTATGCAATAATATCGAGAAACATAAGTTTGGTTTTCGATGTTTGACGTCATGAAGGTCTAACAAAAACAAATGACATTTATCGTTATTTCAGCTACTATTTGAAATACACGCATGGCGAAATAATAGATTGTGACATAGCGTCAGACCGAACTGCATGGCATCACTACAGGACTTGTTATGCTAAATGTTAACGGTTTAGGCGTTCCTAACACAGTCACAAACCATGTTACGATGACATGTCCTGAGTGTAGATCTACTTTTAGGTTATGATAATTAATATTAGGTAATATAGTTAAAATTGATGTGATTCACTGACCTCTTGTATCTGAAGATTGGGGTCTGGTGAGATGACCGTTCTACTGGAGAAATCCACTCGTTTCCCAGACAGATTGCCACGAAAACGACCTTGCTTGCCCTTCAAACGCTGTACCAAGCCCCGACCGGGTTTCTTCGGCTATTAACAATACATTTGGTGGATAAAAATCTGAAGATTTCTCTCATTATCGTCTACCATCCTTAATGTTTTTATTTCAGTATTTCGATTTTCGACTGTAAAAAGACATAGCAATAAGACCTCACAGTAAATATGGTTTCTTTTATAATATAGTTTCATAAAATTGAACCAAGAATAACTTTATCATCTTGGGGTCACACAACATCCCATAGGAAGCTTTACTAAAACATTTTGAAGCCAAGAAATTACTGCGTAAATTACAAGGATGTAATTATGAAAGCATGTTATGCATAATCCGATAGTTCCCTAGAATTCGGCAAGTTCTGACACGAGTCCTCGTTGACGCACACTGATGACTTTTGCTAATAGTTGGCCCACTGAGTCTTTCGTAAGGACCGTTACTAGACGGACTTAAGCCTACCTGATTTGGACCAACGAAGAAGAAAAGTAAACAACTATAGCCCTGAGACAGTATTTAATAAAACATTTTACTTTGTCAAAAAATACAATTGCATACCTGCATAGAGAGCGGTATGCCAGACATCTCGCTGTTGATATAGAGGGCCGCATGTAGCTGCAGGTAGTCCCAGTCCTCCTGCACCAGGTCTGTCTTACCACCGCTGGCCACATGTCGCGCGATCACATCATTTATCAACAGGATCTCCGACTGCTTCATCGTCAGGTCATCCTCATTACTGGAAACAAGGACAGATAACATGATCTTACAGTCTTGATCATGATCTTGCAGATCATGATGTTGGTTTCCTTGGATTTGGATTTTGAACATCACTTGAGAAAATCTAGGACCTCAATAATTTAAAGATTATGTAAATCTGGCTTCCAAGAATCAATCTCAGCCAAGTGGGTTTAGTTTTTTTTTATTTAAATAAGTAGTTCAGACAATTACAGCAATTGTGGAGTTTCAAGATAAGCTCTAAGTTGTACTATGAATATTACTCAACGGCGAATTGGGGTAGGGGTGGTGGTGGATGCTAATCGTCTGCTACTGTCACCTTTGCTCTTCTCTGCTCTGCTCAAGACCCATCATACAAAACCCCTTGGATCAATTGCAGAATCAAAAAACTCTAATCTCGCATTTACATCAAATCGTTTTAGCCATTATAGTAGAGGAGAATAGGGGATTTTAGGATTTACTTAAGCACGACAGATTAAGATATGGGGGATACCTTGCACCCTGTTAATTAGCTCCGCCAAATCTAAGCTCTATTTATAAAGCCGCGCGTGTAAGGCAGCCTATCAGAATAGCAAAAAAAATCGATAGTTGGAAATATTCGAGCGTGTCAGATTAGGGCATGATGGGTTAATTACATGCTGAAGTGTGTATTTCAATAATATGACGACTTGATCGTGACGTAAGGGGCTCACAAAATTGCAAAAAACCATCACCTCGACATTCTCGAGCGCGGTCGAATTTTTTTTAATTTTGAAGGAAATAATTCAAGGATAACGGGACAAAATAATCTGAGGATTTCCACAAGCCGAAGTAACAAAAATCGTCACAGCAGTGAAACATGTATTCCCACCTCCGCACCTCTCTCTCTCTTTTACACTCTTTCTCTCTCTCTCGCACCGTCCTCACACTATACTCCAATTCCTAATTCAAGAGAGTATATTTTCCGCCATCATGCCATCACAGCTGATCACAGCACTTGTGGTCAAAGAGAACGTAAAATTACTACGGATAGAGTCGGGACTTCCATAGAGATAAATAGACTCCCAAATGCCAAAAAAAACATCCAAAATAGCCAATCTGAAAACTTCAAAACAATCAGTTTTACCAACATAAAGAATAAAATAGAGACGTGCCCCGCCTAATATTAAAATCTATCAATATCGATTATAATTTGCGCGACGTGTAGTACTAGAAATTTGTAAAACGATATAAACAATTAAATTTTTTTTCTAACCATTAAGGAAATCCCTCCAAATTAGATTAGTACGACAGTACGACCAGGATATCAAGCTGAACCGTCTGTACGAAAATCTGACGCGCTCGATTATTTCAAAATAGCGATTTGTTTTGCATTTTCAAAAAGCCGCCACGAGCTTGCGTCACATCCGAATCGTCAGTCTTTTGAATGGGAGCTTCGTTCGGGTTCACTTAACATCCCCTCTGAATATCTTACAGGCTCGAATAATTTTTTTTTTTCATTTTTAATCCTTCCGTACGGTCGCCCCCACCAAGCAAACTGACAGATTAACATACCTCCATCACCGGAAACACGTGGGGCATATACACTATCAATATCTAACGCGCTCGATTATTTCCATGTGACTGTTTTTTTTTACACTTTTGGAAACCTGTAGATGCTCCCTCCACCGCTGAAAGGGTATACATCATGTAAACTTTTTTTCTTTCTACCATCTAATCTTCGAAATCCAATAGGTCCCCGGTCCAATAGGTCCACGACGCTCGAGTAAATCCCCATTTAGCATCGTGGCCTCCCCTACTATTATCATTATAACCAAAACATATACAAAAATTATACCTTTAATATTATAGACCTAGAAGCAGTTTCGAGTCTCAATGACTACTGTTCATCACGGTCTTGGAAGAACCTGCACTCTGAAACTGGTAAAGAACTAAAGCCATGATGCCACTTACGTGCCAGCTTTTATCTCCGACACGACGCTAGGTCTGATGCAGAGCGGTGGAACGGGGAGCCGCGTTAGGATGAGATCCTCAGGCTTGGACAGATGCACGTTCATACCCAACAGGGGAATGTCTTTGTCGGGGATACGGCGGAACAAATTCAGCACCTGGTGTTAAGATTAGAAAAGTCAGGTTAAGATGTGTGGCTGTTTTGGATATAAAATTTGTCGTCTCAGTAACTGTATTATCATTTACATATATACAATACTATTAGTAGGAACATTACTAAATACACGTACATTGTTTATTACATGTAATTAATAATTACTCAAAGTTAACTTTCCATAAATGTTAGCCTGTGGAGTAATATACAAGTCTTTCAAAAGTATATTGTAATTAGCAGGGACGTTGCTATCGCCGGGGCAGAGTGGTGAGACACCTGAACAAGAGATCCAAACAAAGAAATAAAACATAAAAGGCTCCTCTATCAGTTGCGGCAAAGTTCTATGGCTACGAGTGTTGCTATTTATGTATCCGGAACTGGCCAGTTACAGAACAATATTAAAAAAGTAATTATAACATTTAAAAATGGAACTCTTTGGCTGAAGAATACAATTTGTTTCATGTAGCTGTCATTTGTTTATCCTTTGTGGCGTCATTTTAAAAATTGCGAGTCTTTATCACCATGGATTTAAGTCGCGAAAATTTTCGTGCTATGATTTATTACGATTTTCGGCGAGGGCTAACTCAAAAACAGTGCATCGATCAACTCACTTCGACTTTTGGGGACGAAGCACCATCGAAAACTACTGTGTATCACTGGTTTAGTGAGTTTAATCGTGGGCGGTCTGTGCTCACGGACGAAGTTAAAGAAGGTCGCCCTAAATCGGTTGTTGTACCTCAAAATATTGATGCTGTGCGGGAACTAATAATGCAAGATCGTCATGTTACATATCGCAAGATAGAGGTGTATCTGGGCATAAGTATGACGAGTATATATAAAATTTTACACGAACATTTAGCTGTAAAAAAAATTCGTTCACGTTGGATTCCGCACAACTTGAGAATTGACCAAAAACGGGCTCATGTCGATTGGTGTGAAAAAATGTTACAAAAGTACAATCAGGGTGCGTCAAAAGCTGTCTATAATATCTACACAAGTGATGAATCTTGGATATATGCGTATGATCCTGAAACTAAACAACAATCAACGGTTTGGGTGTTCCAAGATGAGCCGAACCCAACAAAAGTCATTCGTTCAAAAAGCACTTTGAAGCAAATGGTCGCTTGTTTTTTTGGTATAAATGGACATGTAGCTACAGTGCCACTAGAGGATCGTAAAACGGTTAATTCTGAATGGTACACGACCATTTGTTTGCCAGAAGTCTTTGAAGAAATAAGAAAGAACAACCGACAACGCAGAAAGGTCATCATGACAATGCTAGCTGCCACACATCGGCCGAAACAACTCGGTATTTGGAAGATCAAAAGATCGAATTAACGGGTCATCCGCCGTACAGCCCCGACTTGGCCCGCAACGACTTCTATTTATTCCCAACCTTGAAGAATAAATTACGTGGTCAACGTTTTTTGAGCCGTGAAGAGGCTGTTAATGCGTTCAAAATGCACGTTTTGGAGATACCTCAATCCGAATGGAAAAAGTGCTACGAAAATTGTTTCCAACGCATGCAAAAGTGCATCGATCATCATGGTGAATATTTTGAAAAGCAATAAAACTATAATAAATGCTATATGTTTGTTTCACTTTGTTATTTCGGATACATAAATAGCAGCCCTCGTACAAACTACGACTCTGTCATCAGACTGAACTGTAAATATGTAGGCGATAGAAGATACTTGTCCCAGTTGTCCGGAGGTTATACATAGATTTGCTATAGCCTGCTTAGCCTCTTTTAAATTTATACTGTTCTACGATAAACAGTAATATGTCTGTTCATTTAAGATATTAAAAACCAATCATTGAGAACTTTTAAGGTTTTTTTAATTAAAAACAAACCTTAATAGAATATTTGTCTGTTCAAGCTGCACTGAAATACTACTTAATGGATTTCAGCGCAAATTACATTGTTTGAAAAATCAGGGTACAAGTTACTTATTAGGGTATTTAACACAATGTTACTTTTGTTACAAGTGTGGGCAAGGTTATTTAAGTCGATGAGACTGACTAGGACATATACATTTCTTTCATAAAATACAAATAACAGGCAAAGTCAGACAACTACAACCACAGAGAAAGTTGTGGGCAAAAGTAAGTATAAAACAAAAAGCTATTAAATTTAAAAGTCTATGTTTAGTATAACAAATCCTACCTCTAAAGGTGTCAATTCGATGATAAGTCCACTTTGTATCATGGTAGCTAATTCTTTATTAGACTCTTTGACCTCGTGAAAGTCTTTCAAAACATTCTGGACCAGTGGATCCGTTGGTTTCTTCGCCCTGTATTTGTCGTGAATAATTTTGAGTATTCCGGCAGGACTCTTTTTAACAACACCATTCAATGACTCGCAGGATGGACATTTGGTACATGTCTTTGCTCTCTTCAGTACTGCGGCGCGGAGGTTCTTCTTTTGCAGGTATGAAATTTCAGGGTTGCAGAATTTACGACGGAATTTCTTCTTGAGTACTTCTGGCAACATTACTTTGGCGCATTCCTATGTAATGTCAAAAATAGGGTATTTCAGGAATTACAGACCATTTTTACCCATTTCTGTCAGGTAAAAAGGAGATTAATACTTTTAGCACTGATTGAATGCATGCATGTTCATAGTTTCCTTTACAGAACAAAAACCAATATTTAATTCAAGAAATACAAAACTTGGATGCAAATGAAAAAAATTATAAAGTTCTTATCCACTATTATATTAAACGAGCAATATTTGTATATATATATATATACAAATATATATATATATAATAAATATATATCAAATATATAACGACATAACTTTATATATATATATGATGTCGTTATATATTTGATGTCGTTAGGTCTCAATTCCGGGAAAAATCGTTTACTCCGTCTTTCACGAACTTAAAACTTCTAAACTCTAAACTTTTTAATTTCGCAGCAGAGTTTACCTTCTCAATAGCACAATGGCTAGAGCCTAGGTCTACCACGCCGAAGTGCGCGGGTTCGAATCCTGCAATGTGGTCAGACTTTTTTTTTAATAATAAGCCGAAATAATATGTCTAAAGTCAGTTTGCAGCAAGCAAGGAAATAAAATGAAAAAAGTGAAAAAAAAATTCTTCACAACTTCAGACGCCTGTCCTTAGAAGATAGTATCATAAAAAATAGTATTATACGAGCAATATTTGTATATTTATAATTGCATTCTCGAAAACGGTTCCAACGATTTCGATGAAATTTACAATATAGGGATTTACGGGAGCGCGAAATCGATCTAGCTAGGTCTCGATCCTGGGAAAATTCGTTTTCTCTATATTTTCACACACTTAAAACTTCGAAACTCTAAACTCTTATAATTCCGCAACAGAATTTACTATCTCAATAGAATAGTGACTAAAGCGTATGCCTACCACGCTCAAATGCGCGGGTTAAAATTTTTGTTTTTTTTTATAAGACACAGAGTAAAGCTCTGTCGCCCAGGTACTTAAAAGTTAAGTTAAATAAAATTATGAAAACATTCACAATACAGTATATATCCAATTTTCTTTCGCGCCAAATCAAAATGCAGTATGAAAAGAAATATGCATATTTTGTTTTATATAAGAGGGCGCAAACGAGCAAGCGAGTGGTGGAAAGTAATCACTGCCGCCGCATTTTTTGCTCTAATAGTTATTTTAAAAAATTCTATTCTTCTTATGATTCTTGAAGTAAAATGTCAGTTTATAATAGATAATTTCAGTTGAGAATGGAATGGAATGTTTTAGCTTTGATAATTGTGTCGGAGGTGTGTGTTTACAAAAACTAAAACAAGCCATATTTTCGACATGTAGTGAAAAATGACAAATTATAGCTAAAGGCAGGTGTGCTCCAGTGTTGCATTTATATCAAAAGTTCGGTAATGTGACTCGAAATTTTAATTCTAAATATTATGAAACATATAAGTGGCTGATGGGTTGTGCACATACTAATAGTGTTAGCAACACCGACGAATAAACATAAAGGCGAACACTGGCGCCCTCTAGCAGAGCGCGACGGTGTTCGTGACGTCATAGAAAAGAACAACTGACGGCTTGTTCCCCACTACCGCTCGAGATTACATCAGTCAAAACTCGAGCACTCCACGGCTCTCTATTGCTTTTTACCTTCACGACTGCAGCACGAAGTGCTTGAATACAAATTAATTAATTATTAATTAATTAATTATTAATTAATATTAAATATTAATATTAATCGATAATTTAAGTAAAGTTTGGGGTGTTACATTGCTATTAGTATCAAACTTACTATTTAACTTTATCCTAGTTAACAATAGTTTATTTTGTTTTCCCTGCTTTAAATACATATAACAAATAACAACCACTACAAAAAATTAAAGTAATGGTAACATTCTCGCTCGTCAGTATTGTTGGATTAGTAAGTGTAATTATGTATTAAAATTGTTATTTTTTTTATATATATTTGTTATTTTGACTGCCTACTTGCTGCATAATTTTATTGCTGTATAACCCCCTTGATTTTCTAATATCCCTCTTTTCCTTTATTATTAGTTTCAAACCTAAACCGACGTAATACAACAGTATGAAAATAAAATACGCTAAAACTAGTTCTTGAAACTTGTGTATGGAGTGTGTGTTGAATCCTTTGATATACATGTCACTTAATTTCGTTAAACCCGTGAAATAACCTATAGGTACACTCCGAAGGAGTGAAGTACTTATAATTTTGTTACCTGACCTTAGACAAATTCTACTTTAAACAGACCCTAAACTCTCCTTTATAGATTTATAGGTGAACTTGGAAGGATTAAAGTATATATATTTTTGTTAAGAAATTTTCTACATAAACAGGCCTAAAACTCCCCCTTTTAGACACATACTAAAAACTGAAGAAAATATTTACCTTGCAAATCGTCTGCAGTATCATTATAATGGATCTAAAGAAACCCACATGAAACACTGGCAGGGCCAACTGAATGTACCCATAATGACCAACACATTCAGCCAATCCCAGATTACATGTCTCACAGTTTGCATCTTTTTGATTGGTACCCTGATGAGAAAACATTATTACATAAGCATTAATTTATAGTGTTTTAAAAAAGTAATGATGTTACATGATAATGTCATTATAACCATTGTCCTGATAACATAAAAAGGTGTTAAAAGATACATTTGTGATTTTAAATTACTGAAATCACAAAAGCAAATAAAGATTTTGCTCCATCTAGTTAATTGAATTGGCATAGAAAAACCAAACAGCTTTTAAAATTCTGTTACACTGTTTATGCTAAAATAACTCATATAAATATCATGAAAAAAATTACCATTCGCCGGTCAAGCACGCCATATGCAGCGGGCACCCTTTGACCATCTTGAGCATAAAGATTTTTTGTTATAACTTGAATATGAGCAGCTTGCTGGATATCCGCTGCACTGTCCACATTAAAGGTCACGTGGGAGCTACAACAAAAATATTACTTATAATACTTATTTTTCACTTAGTAGTATTTATAAATCTTTATATATTTATTTAATAGCACATACAAATATCAAAGTCAAATAAATTTATTGAAGTAGAGGTAATTGCATGCTATTTTCAACCGCTTCCATCCAAAAAAGGAGGAGGTTCTCAATTCGGTTGCATATTTTTTTCTTATGTTTGTTACCTCATAACTCCGTCATTTATGAACCGATTTGGAAAATTTGACAGTTATTAGAGTCGGTGTCAAATCAATGTTCGACAACAGAAAGTATATTAGTTTAGTAGGCTTGTCACTGACTTCAGTAACTGTCAAATTTAATTATATGGGTATTTGTATCATATTTATAAAGTTATTTTTGTACTTGAGTTTTGATTAGTAAAGGATAGTTATTTCGTACTTTCAGTGTTTTTTTTTGAAGTAGGTTTAAATTTATTATAAAAATTTTTTTTTATAAGAACAACCAACAAGAAACTCACTCAGGTATTATTTCATAATATAATATAGATGTACCTCAAAGTAAATATACAATAACAGCAAAAATTAATCAATTATGTAATTATTTACAAGAAAAAACTTAGATAAAAACATCAAAAACCTATAGATTAGTATGGAAAATGGACAGTAAATAAATCAATTTAAGTCAATAACTACATTTATAATTTACCATTGATTGCTTTTATTGCCACGATTTTACCGATTTTACCGTCCACTGTGCAATAGGTAAGCAGAATGCTTTTCTATTGTGATGGAAAAAGACGTTTTTTAACATCCATCTTATGACATTATCCGTGACAGAAATTCAAAAATCTCTTCATACAACTTTATACAATTTGCTTCCCTATTGTACCATGGACGGTAAAATTATGGCAATAAAAATGTTTAATGATAAATTACAAAAGCGCCCAATAAGCATCATAACAATTGCTGATTGAAGGCCAAAGGTGTAGTAATCATTTTTTGCAGGAGACAAGGTAGATTTTGGCTCTGCTGTAGTCATACCCTCTTTTTTGACATCTTAGTGCAATGATATATTTATACTCGAAGAAGCATGCTATAAATACTCAAAATTTAAAGTTACAATGTATAACATCCTCCCGACCGAAAAACATCTTCTAGCAGTTAGAGGAGTTGGCGATATTAAAGTGCAGCAGAGTGATCACCTTGAACTCTGTAATCAGATCTTTTTTTTAATTTACTAGAAAGCCTTTTCTATTACAGTCGATAGGCGATCACAATAGATCAATTTTTGGTCGCAGTAATACGGTCTGGTAGTACCTGGATAGCCGCTTATATCATTCTATTAAAATTCTATTAAACAAATTCTGTAACTAATAATATGTTTAAGTTAAAATGTAATTTCATAATTTTTCAAAAAACTAAAACAGGCAGACTTGTACTATAATCCTACCCAGGCGAATGACAAAAATAATGAAAATAAGTTATCCATGTTGTTCCTTTTAAATGGTAGAAGCATTATGGGGTAGAATGAGCCCATTTAGACCCTCCACCATTTGCTACACCCTTCCACGAACAGGTGTTACATCCACACAAGTCCATAATATTTAGAATGTTTAAAATGCAGTTAAATAGAAAAAAGCAACACCAATTTTGATGTGGTTACCGAGGATAGCAAATAAATCACAAGTATTAATAGCATCTTCATTTTATTACAAAATTACTTAAAAAATTTGAATAAATAACAATGTAAACATAACCTAACTTACATTTTCCTCCCGACGTGTGTTTCTCGATATTGTTCTTTTGGCATATTATCCTCAATATCACATTTATTAGTTTATTATCGATTTAGTATACAATTTACAAAGCTGCAACAACGAAAAATAGAAAAGTTATTATTCGATACAGGAAATTAATGAGATTTGACAACAAATATACCTCAACCTCAAACACCAGAGAGTATAATACAAAAATTAATCGCAGAACAAATATGCTACAAGGAGTATGGGATGCGACAGCCTGCCGTAATTGTTATGTATTTCGTTTTGGCGCTGCTATCGCTTACTATCTTGACAACCGTACTATAAGTAGATACCAAGAAGGAAGGAGGAGACGTTGTAATGGGCTGAGCCTGTGTGTAAAAAAATATAGGCTCAGCTTTAAAGCGTATCGACTACACGTATGCCAGTTCGATCCTGACAGTCACGCGTATTATTTTACGAAAAAAAAAAGAGGTTAAGTGATTGTACAATAGAAAAATGAAGTGCCGTGTGGTAAGTTGCAAGTCGCATTCAGAAGGATGCTGTGATACTCGAAAAAATATCACATTTCATGTATAAGCATCAATTTATACAATATTACATCGACAGTTCTAGATAGTTTTCTTGCTCGTTGCCCTTTAAAATCACATTTTGCACTCAGATATTGCTAAGCATATTAAAAACCTACCTGTTTACTCCTAACATTGCTCTATTGATAATTCAATTCATGAAATTGTTTGTAAAAAAGCTACATCGATTCATTTACACCGAGTGAAGTGATCTCTGTTGGGGAATAAAAATTCTTGCTAAAACTGACATTATCAGCAGGACCGCACGCAGGAGGTAGACGTATTACAATGATATTAACGTATTTTTTTTTGGTACGGATAATTTCTGTTGGGGAATAGAATAGAAGTTACTTTATAAAACATTATAAGAACCGCACTCTAGACGTATTAATACTAATTTACTCTTGTATAAAAAATAATTAAAGACAAGGAGGATCAAGGCTGACTTACAAATATTTAATAGCCAGAGCTGTTAACAGACGGAAATGTGAAAAACACTCGCATACCCAGGCGAAAATGTGTGAGGAGTCATAATGAGTGATGAGATTTGAGGAAGCGAAAAAAGTATGTAACTCTGACTACCCTGTTAGGGATACAGCGTGAGGATAATATGTAATTGTTGTATAAAGGATCATTTTTATATGCTTTTCAAAAACTAATTCATTAATAATAACTATTATTTGATAATGCACTCATATTTTGTATTTTATAACAAAGTTGTAACGTAATAAATAACTAACTGAAACTAAATTACGCATATACTGGTGTAGCAGTTTTATAGTAATGGGAACTTCTTACATAGACCATAGAATGAAATTGGTCTAATTCGAAATTTTGAGATTTTGTTTTGGCAAGTTCCGACATTGAATTCGAATATGTGAATTCGCAATATGTTGCTAATGGGACAGACAAGTTTGTACTGTTATCTATTACCCCTTTAGGGATACAGCGTGAAGATATGTATGTATGTATGTATAAACCAATTCGAACGCGTGGCTCCGCCAGTCGCATTCATTACCATCGCCCTGCCATGCCACATCGTGCTAATTAAATTGTGTAAGAAGAAAATAAAAGTTCGACACCAATATGTAATTAATTTATTTGGATTTATAATAAATGAAGAGAATGGACACTAAGAAAATCCCTAAAAACACATTACAATTTCGTAAGCGCGTATCTAGACGGATTCTCCACTACAATCGCTTGTCAAGACTCATCTTTCGTGGCGCGATCTGTATTAACATTCTATTTAAATAAAGAGACGGTAACAGTTGCATGATGCGCATACAAACAAATGGACAAACGTTAATTTAAAAATTGCTATTCTAGACCGTTATTCGGTCCCCAACACGCACGATACATACTTACATATCGTCACGTTGTATCAAACGATACGTTTGTATTACGATAAAAAAAATTACAAATGTAAAACTAAATCTCGTCCGCTTTACTGCTCCATCATAATATACATTATGGATTTATATCAATTTACTCTTAAATACAAATGTAAGTGGTATTTCATAACTTAATGTGAAAATGTTTGAATCGTGCAATTTCAAGTTACCGATTAATCACTAAGTACGTCTCTGTATCAAGAATATATTTTACTCATCTGGTGGTCAATAATAAAACTACTTGAAAAATGATAACACAAAGAGACTGCTGCAACTCGCTAGATGGCGGCAGATTCGCAACATCCCCCTCCATTTATTCAACCCGCATGTTGTTACACTGGTTTGTATGAAGAAAATTCGTTACGGCGCCTCCTCTTCGTTTTTACTTCGTGGTAGGTACGTACCAACACTTTATATATTTTTATGTAGGTATATCCTAGTGGTTTGACGCGATTCTCTAACATTTGACAAGAGTATGCCTTGTTTTCTTTTAAAGTTTATTTCGTTTAAACATGTAATATAATCTTTGTTTTTTCTTATCTACTTACAAATATATAGTTCTCATAGTAAGTACTTAGTTCCAATATGCGAAAACATGTAATTGTCTACTAGATTTATATGTATGTTTTGTCTTTTAGCTTTATACAGCTGTTTGTTTTCCAAATAAAACAAAAATAAAAATTAAATAAAGTGATTCCGAAAAACCACGAACGCAGTGGTTTAGGGAATTATTTACATCAAACAACAGAGGGGCAAAGGCATTTCAAGGTTCTCAACTCAAGCATGAAATGAAAGAAAACGCAAGGTAAATCAAAACTCAAAACGAAATAGAAAAGTAGCAAGTCTGAGTATGAGTCAGACTGACAGTACACTGACAAGCAATTGACTTTTAAGGCGGATACTCAAGATGGCAGAGGCGTTTACAGCGCCAGTAGGTTCAACTCACAGACTACTAAGGAGAAACTGCGTAATATACAACTAGTTCGGAAAAAAAACTGTCACAGGCAATCACTACGTTTTAAAAGAGTTAAGAGACGGGACTCAGAACTACAGTTTTTGCTCGTCGTGTGAGACCGTAATTAAATACCACAATCGAAAAATAGTCACGTGTTCTAATGTACCAATGTAGAATTAGTGATGTTCACCTAATTATCGATAGTAGTGCTGCGCAATTCTTTTAAATCGATACCGTTATTTGGTGCGTATCCACCCTCCAATGACAGTTACATTATTATAAAAATAAGAGAAAACCTGCTAGTGTACTCGTTTAATGCAAATAGACAAATAGTAAGTAAAAAAATCAATAAATAAGTAAAAAAAAAATACAAGGTAATGTTTAAAGTGTATCATAAATTTTAAATGCGGAAATTACAGTAAAAAATATGTTAATAATAGCGTTTATACATAAATCTTCATACTACACTAGTATACAGATTTTTGATTTTATACTAACTTTAAACACAAATCACTCATAATTAACAATAAAATTAAAACTAAACGAATATGCGTATAAACGTCCTAAAATTAATACACAAAAAAGTTCCAATTGCGTAAGACTAAGAACAATCGCAAAACACGGTAGCGCTGGGATTCTGTGGATATATACACCATGAACGAAAAATCAAGCTAAAACACTTGTGATTCGAATTCAATCGTCGAAATGTACGAGGAGCATCATACAATACGATCATAACCATATTGGTTATGATTACAGAGTACCATATAACGTATGCAAACAGTAAAGTAAACTGAGCTCAGTGGATGCTCAATACAACCAACATGAAAGCAAAATGTATAATTAATATTTGTACAATTGCTATTGAAATGCGGTTTCAACCAAATTATAATAAGCAGCTAGTATAACCCGTGTGTAGAGAGCATAAAGTCATTTTCATTTTGCGCACTGTTTCTACGGATTTGTTTGTTTTTCATTGTAAGGCAGCTACCGTTCACTGCTCAAACTTTACGACCTCAAAAAATACGCATTGATCCAGTACAGTACAAATGCGGACTTTTTTTGCGAGAACGGGAGAAGTGAGGTTGTCATTTCATTTAGGTTTTCTATTTTTTACATTTTTGGAGTTTTAAATTATAAAAGTGATAATATATGGTGTTTTAAAGTTATGTGTAAGTGAAAAGAATGGAATAGGTCTAAATAAACATCTGTAGCTGAAGTTCTCGCGCTCTTCCAAGAAGTCTTTTATAACTTCAGTAAAGCTATCACTTTACTGGAGGAGTTTTACAATAAGAAAAAACTAATTTACTCGTTACGACATGCTGCCCTGAATGACGTCATTCGGCGGGCTCTTGTCGCCGCTGGCGTTCCTGCAGTCTTAGAGCCTGTAGGTATTGTGCGCAGCGACGGCAGGAGACCGGATGGTTTGACGCCCATTCCTTGGAAACTTGGAAGATTGCTGGTATGGGATGCCACTTGTGTCGATACACTTGCTGTTTCCCATGTGCCGGCGACTTCCAAGTCAGCAGGTGCCGCGGCCAGCACTGCCGAGAAGTTGAAGCGGCGTAAGTATGCGACTCTCTCTGAGAGTTTCATATTTACGCCCTTTGCAGTCGAAACTTTAGGTCCCTGGGGCCCCGAAGCCCATCGACTGGTTTCTGATATTTGTAAGAGACTGGTCGAGGCTTCGGGAGACCGCCGGGCTGGCAGCTTCTTCCGCCAACGAATCAGTTTGGCTATTCAAAGAGGCAATGCTGCCAGTCTGCTAGGTACCTTGAGCAATGACAGCTTTCTAAGCGGCAACTTTGAGGAAGTTTATTATTTAAGATAATGTGTAGTTTTAAGTTTGTAAATATTAACATATGTATGTACTTTTTATTAATAAATATTCCGCCAACTTTTTAATTTACTCATGATTCTACTTATTAATACGTGACATTGGCAAATACGCTAACTGTGCGCCATATCATACAAAAAGAAAAAAAAAATGCAAATGCACAGAGCACAGATTGCTACTCAAACTAAGAGTAGATCTTGTACTCAATTGTAATGATTGTTGTTTATACGATTCCCCTTATGGAGACAAAGGAATCCTCTGTTTATACAGCCTAATTCTTCACTACTTAATTAACAGATTTATTCTTCATATTATTCGACGACGATCTTTGAATTGAATTGAAAATATATAATATAAAACATTTAATTGTTTCTTGACGTTTCTGGCAACAAGCACACCAAGGCAACCTTTCTAGCAGAATCTGTGAGTAGTGTGAAACAAAGCTGCTAGAGCATGGAGTTAGAGCTACCATTGTAGCTTTAACATGATTTGTCATATTAAAATAATTATGTTTTTTGTTTTACATTCCTACTCTATAAATGAAAATGTCAACACAATACAATATTCGTATTATTTAAAAATCCTTTAAACCCTTGAATACAACGGGTCTCTTCATAAGCTATTAAAAAATCTCAATGTCACACTACTGATTCGCAACCATAGAGATAATTATATATACTGGTCGCAACGGAGTACGTATTTGGTCACGACGGAGTACGTATTTGGTCACTACGGAGTAGGTATTTGGAACAAAACCAATTTACATCACAATTTTAGATTTAGCTAATTTACGTCACGATATATTTTTGTCTTTTTTCTTTCTTCATGGCATGGCGCACAGATTAGCGCATTTGCCAGTGTCATGTATTGTTTTAGTAAGTAGAATCGTTATTGTAAAACTTCTCCAGTAAAGTGATAGTAGGCTTTATTGAAGTTATAAAGGACTTCTTGGAAGAGCGCGAAAACTTCAGCTACACATGTTTATTTAGATCTCCATTCTTGTCACTTACACAGAACTTTAAAACACAATATACTATCACTGTTGTACTTTAAAACTCCTAAAAATGTAAAAAATAGAAAATCTAAATAAAATGACAACCTCACTTCTCCCCTTCCCGCCAAAAAGTCCACTGCGTTCTTGAACTCTTGAACGCAACTATTTTAATGTTGCCATTCAAAAGATATTCAAAGCTACTAAGAAATTTAAAATCGGCTGCAAGAAATAAGTAATATTATTTAGATCAGTATGCTTCATTTACTATGTAAACGGCGAGTTCGTGTCAAAATGAAACGGAAACATTTATCTACAATTACTTTTAACTTATTAATTAAAATTTAAACGAAGTTCTTATGGGGTGGACTTTGTTCTGGCACTTCGCCGGCCAATATAATAAGCCATACTAACCTAATCTGACCTACCCAAAACATTTTTTAAGATTTTTGTAAAGGTTTCTGAAATAATATTTTTCGCCACTTCATTGCCTGTTTAATTTTGCAATTGTTTTTTCAATAAAGAAAATAATAAATTGTTCTGTTTGTGTATTATACCCTAGCAAATTGACATTTAACCAGTTATCTTAGCAACGTTTAGCTGTACTGTTGAGCGTTGTGTTCAGCCACTCGTCTAATCACTTATACCAACTATTAAATAGTTGGTGCAAGCGAGATCATGAGGTCCTTAAATCGAGCTTAAATGGACGCTTTTATAATTTATCGTACACATTTTTAACGCGCGTTATTACCGTGGACGGCAAAACATGGACAACCGTGCAGAGGAGCGCTTTTAAATCTTCCAAGATATTATCCTGGAAATTGACATCACTTTGAGTTTCAGAGAGCATAGAAAAGGATGTCAGAGAGGACACTGTGGTTTTAACATGGCTACGTCTTTTATATTTATTGCATCCTAACTGTTGCCCGTGACTTCGTCCGTGCATAATTATAAAAAAAAAATCCTATATGGGAATTCAGGTTATAAACCATCTGTGTATGACATTTCGTTCAATTGCGTTCAGCCGTTTTTGCATGATTTTTCTTTCATATTGTATATTATGTATTATATTATATATTTTATATTATGTATTATATATTTTATATTATTTATTATACAAACGTATCTTCACGTTATATCTCTAACAGGGTAGTCAGAGAGGATGGGGCACCAAGCGTCGCGGTTCTTTCGCTTTGTATTATGTATTACGTATTTCTTAATTCATATATCTGGCAGTATCCACTGTTAAAAGTAAAATACTTATAGTTTTAGTGTTAGCTACTGTCAATATTCGCATTATTGTCAATTTGTATTTATACTTAGTTCAATAAATGCAACGACATCGTATTTGAAGATAATCAAAAATTAAAACTTAATACAAAAATCTGTACACAACACGCTATGATTGCGAGCTCCGACTGTCGGTGTCGACTCACACATTGAATTTTGTGTAGGTACACACTACACTCTCAACATTGCCGTGACGATTTAATAGGGAGCCACGTTTTAACATGGACGTCCACGACTAAACGTCGTGCACGGAAATATAAAAGCGTCTCCATACTTCTGCATACATTTTGCTTCCCTATTGTACCGTGGACGGAAAAAACATGGCGATAAAAACTTGCAACGGGAAATTATAAAAGCGGCCAATAGTTAGTGCAATTGTGTGTGTGGCGTGCAAGTGGTGGAATGGCGTTATTCAATGAAAACCGTGCGATTAAACGACTATTTCAACCAATTGTCTGCGACATATACACATTTATATCTAATTACAATGAATTTATGCAATAGATAAACTGCTTGTTTCTGTTGGAATTTATCCGCAGTAACATATTTTATTAGAATTTATCTACATTATGAATGTAATAAACTTTACGAAGTAAGAACAGAAAATTTGGAACTAACAACAAATTATTTCTAATTTCTACTAAATTGGTAGTTTTTCATTGTTTGGTTTAACCCATTCATATGTTTCTGGCGTAAAAAGAAGCGCTCAGCGCGCCGTTTTTTAGCTTGTCAACGGAACCACGCAACAATCTTCACTTGATATTTTTCTTAAATGTAACTAATTCATAGATGTTTTTTTCATATGTATTCAAATATCAATGCGCTGTAAAAAGTTAAATGTGAAGCTGTTACGGTGATCACATAAATCAAAGTGATAATCGTTTTCCCACCGTTGTTACCCGCGAACTCTCAACATGCCTCTGTTGAAAAGAAAAGCCTTTGAGAAATCCAAGGCGTCGGAGTACCTTCGGGACGATGACGAAGTGTTTCACTGCGAGATCACGGACGAGATATTTAAGGACTACGAGTGAGTTATATTTAACAAAGTAGTTTCGCGCAAATTTGCGACAAATCGTTGATAAAACTGTAGTTATCTTCTCGAAAGACCGTTGACATTGTTACCGCGCAACGGGTCGTGCAATTACGCGAGCGTGACACAATGTTTCACAGTTTCCATGTTCCGTAACGTTATTTCATTATGTTCTTCTAATATTTTCATATCATTTTTGTTGTAGAGAGTACTGTGAGAGGATCATTATGGTCAACTCCATGGTCTGGACATGTGAGATGACGGGAAAGAATAACTTGACATATGCAGAGGCTCTGGAGAGTGAGAAATCTGCCAGAAGGTCTTTAAAAGACTTTCCAATGGAACTTCGTATACCGATTCTGTACCTGGCAACAAGAACTAAGAGGAGTTCATTTGCTGAAATGTCAGAAGATATTTTCAATTTTGTTAGAGAGAGGTTTTTTGTTGGTGAAACAATAGAAGCATGCCTGGAGAGTGATCTGTGGCGGGAAGCTCATGTACTGTCTGTGACAGCACAGAAACAGCAACCTGGCAGGTTCGTAATATATATTGTAATAAACATTGATAGTTGGTACATTTGAACCCTTTTATACTTGCACATTTATCTCTCAGATCGATAATACATGAAAAAAAAATTTTTTTTATTCAATGTCCATACATCGTAGGGGCTAATACTCACCATGTAAGTATGTATAAAGCAGATTGGATATGTTATGTGTTGGATACATAGAATACATATCTTCATGCTATTACCCTTTTGTGGTGGTTAGAGCAATAAGTATCTTGACTTGTTCAAGTTGTCTATATGTAGGTATTATGCTGTAAAGAATAGTTGTAGGAAAACTACATCAATAGCAATTATTACATAGTCAACATAATTAATAAAACTTATTTACGAATGTTTGCAAAAAATTTAATGGCAAATTTTTTACAAAAACCCATATTTTTACTTAGAAACTTACAACTATTGAACTAAATTAAAAAGGCTAATTAAAAAAAAAAAACAACTGTTCTTAAATTTAAATGAATTAAAAGTGGAAGGAAGTTAAGATTAGCTAGAATGAGATAACATTATTTCACTATGTTACAAGCTGTTTGTTTGAGTATCAAGATTACAATAATAGATATTGCAAATATCACATAATGAGTAGACAAAAAACAATTATGACAGTTTTTAAGAAGATGAATAGGAAATTATGATGATTGCAAAACTTTTCTTTTAAAAGAACAACATAAAATATAGACGAGATACAAGGCGGCACTTTTGCAGACATAAACCTAACAATAATGTTACCCACACATAGGGCTGCTATCACCTAAATTAATCAAAGCATAGTGAAAAACTTTGCTGGCCACCTTTAAAAAAAAATTACAATAAATAAAAATGGGTTTGTAAATGTTTTTAATATTTTTTTTTAATTTATTGGTTATCATTAGATGAATTTCCCCTGAACACTGAAAGCGTGCAGGTTTTATTATTCAAATCATTTAGAAGTTTCGTGATAACTAATAAATACATCAGAATACTTCTGATCTCCATAAAAATTAGTAAAATTGCCAAAAATTGAAAAAAAACAAAAATTTATTAAATTTTTTTTCCTTGGATACGATGAAATGATGCCTACATAAAACTGACTCAATCCACATAAAAAAAGTTTTTGCCAATTTTACTAATTTTTATAGACATCTCACGCTTGACCATAAAATCGATAATGCCAAAATTGTAGTCACAAAAAAAGACCGAATGGTTCTTAAGACAGTTCCCCTGTATCTCTTATGGATTCTGACTTCTCCATACTGTCCCAGTTAAAAAAAACACTGTATATCATAGAAAAGTCATTGAAAACTAGTACTATTAAAATTTACAGTAATTAATTGTTAAAAGTAGTAAATTATTGTGGAAACTATTAATATTAATGATAAATTAATAAATCTTTTGGTTATTTATTCATTACCCTTGTTTTTTTCACTTTTCTTAATACTTTTTGAATAATAAATCTATAATTCATTTCGAAATAGTCATATCCTATTTAAAATATTAATTTAAAAACTGCAGTAATTAATTTTAGGTAATACATACATTTGTGATAATTTAAAAACATCTGTTTCCACTTTTAAACTCATTTAATTAGTGTTGTGTAAAGAATAAAGTGTGATAAAAAATTGACTGTAGAATGCGGTGGTATATCTTGAAGGTCATTTGTCTCCGTGATTCAAATATAGGTATGTACACTTGTATCAGTAGTGCTCATGATACTATCAAAGTTTTTTAATAACTAAATATAGTTGGAATTGTTTTTATAACCGTTTTTATGATTCTATAGCCAAAAACAGAATATATTTATACTTTTGTTATGTTTGCCTGTCTTGTCTGTCCATACGCATCTAAAATTTCAGCTCAGTATTGCAATACATACAGAGGAAACGGGGGATGGGTGTGGATGGGACGTAAGGTGCCCTCATGCTTCAAAATGCGTGATGATTTAGTATTTAAGCTTGCCCACACACAGCCGGAATGTGTTTCTCAATTCATAATATCAGAAATCATATTATTAATTTGTAACACTCGCGATTGCATCTAATTTAATTTACTCCACACACATTCTCATTTTTATCTCATTCACTAGCAATTTCATAAGTGCATATATAATTATTTTAAGAACTTACTTTTGATAATAAAGTATGTATATCCTTTGTTATAAATGCAGTTTTTTTTTTTATTTCGAGTCCGTGTGGATCCTAACCCTTGAGTTTTACATGTAAACATATGAAAAAATATGTCTCGACTTACGTCGTTTCGATTTACGTCGCGTATTTCGAGAACCTAACATGCCGTAAGTACGAGGACTGCCTGTACGTCACGATATTGTATCATTTGAAAAGGGTATAGTTTTTAATTTTTTAGCTTTTTCCGGAATGGCAGTAGGTTAAATGAGTCTTTCCGCAATAGTATGGGGCTTAGATTCCTTTGCGACTCGCAGTGCTACTAAGTAGGATGCATGAAGTGCTACATTCTCATTACGGCTGGATTTTTTTATAGCAATTTGTTGATTTTTCGGAACAAGTGACTTTTGCTCGAAAAATTCTAACAGTTTGCTTTATAAAGACGGGTGTCTTGTTTCCAAATGCCAGAGTAATTTTTAGGACTTCATACTTTCCGCGAATAGGACTTGAAAACAAACAACACACATCGCTTGTCATCCAATAATGTAATAAATTCATATTTTAAATACGTGTCGTTGTATAACCTGGTCTTTTTCTTCACCGTTTCTCCAGGCGTAGGAGGCACATTTCAGTTCGTCACAAATTTGTCGATTTTAATTTAACTTTTTTGCAGTTATTTTTAAAAATTGAATACTGCGTGCGTGAGTAAAATAAGATCGTTGTTGTATGTACTTGCTTACCTGTGCTGCTTCCCTAAAAATGTAAATGACAATGAAAGTGCCTCCCGTCCTTTTGTTTTTATAACTAAGGCATTTAACATGTACGAACTTGTCTAGTGCACGTGTCACCGGATGCGCGGGCGGCTTATTTGACAAGTTCGTGCAAGTACACCGCAGGGTAAAACCTCACCTAGTTAGTAATTTTAGAGCTTCAAACAGGCGGGCGCGATCTACACGCGCGATAATTTATATTTGTAATGCGCGGTTTTGCGTTTTTATCACCTGAGGGAGCCTTGAATATTTAAATTAAACGTATAAATAATTATAATTTTATAGGGTAGGGGTCGCAAGACTATACTTATCTTTTTGGCTATTTCATGGGTTGCGACATAAAAATGGTTGAGTAACAAAGCTCTAGCTTATTTCCAATCTGTTTCCACTACTGAAATTCAAAACCCAACCATCATAACCATCGATTTGTGATCGAAGCCAATAACTCAAGTAGCTTTTTCGTAATTGTATTAAAAAAAAAAATTATTTTAATACAATGTATAAAATTAAATAATTTTGCCTGCATTTCGGCTATTTAAATTTTATTAACAAGATATTACTGATCTATCTGAATTTTTAAGACAGGCAAGATGCCATTCAGATTATGGATTCAGATATTCCGGCTGTGTGAGGCCAACCTTATATCCAGTTTGCTTACGCGCCCCTTCTCTTCTGTATAGTTTGAAAGGTCCGCACCTCGTCTCCGTCCCATCCGCGTCTCGTCTCCGACCAGTCCGCACCTGGTCTCCGTCCCGTCCGCATCTCGTCTCCGCCCCGTCTGCACCTCGTCTCTGTCTCGTCCGCGTTTCGTCTCCGTTCCGTCTGCGACGCGTCTTTGCCTTGCGTCTATTCTGTCTTACTTGCGCCTTATATTGCTAAACTAAAACGAAATCTGAGAATTTGTTATCCATATTTGTTTTCGAGTTAGTTATTTACGTCTTTGTGCCAAATTAAATAACAGCTATTTTGGACTCAACTTTTTTAAAATAAAATTTACTCAGAATGCATTTTTACTCAGTATTTGCAGTAAATGCTTGTCTGTTAATAGTCTCAACAATGTTTACAGCAAAGTATTGCTCCCGGCTACATCCTACTGTTACGAAGTTGAGCAGTTTGATGAGTCAGACTCAGCTGCAGGTCAAATAGGCATGGCCCCACACGACCGTGTACGCCGGCGTAAAGGCGTCTACACACGTGACAAGAACAGGCTGTTCCTGAAGCAATTCGTGGAACAGAAACCGGGCGGAATTATCGGAATCAAGGTAGGAAATGTACAATTTAGATTACAGATCTGGTTAAAATAACTGAGATCAAGCCTCATTGATTATTATAGGAGCTGTTTTTTGTTTTAATTATTATAAGTGCCTAAAAATTTGTATTATTTTGATTGATTACTGACAGTCAGACACTGAATACTTTTCATATTTTTTTTTTCTCTCTTCATCAATTCAACGGCTAAAATGTAGTTGTCATTATAAACTGTTGTTCTTTTTTCTTCATGGCATGGCGCACAGATCAGCGCATTTGCCAATGTTACGTATTGTATTTTAATAAGTAATTGTTAACGTACAACTCCTCCAGTAAAGTGATAGTAGGCTTTACTGAAGTTATAAAGGACTTCTTGGAAGAGCGCGAGAACTTCATCTACACATGTTTATTTAGACCTACTCCATTCTTTTCACTTACACAGAACTATAAAACAAATAATACTTCACTTTCGTACGTTAAAACTCCCAAAAATGTAAAAAATAGAAAATCTAAATAAAATGACAACCTCACTTTTCCCTGTTGCTATGCAGGTTATAAAAAGTCCTAAACTGTTGTTGAGCAGCGCGCTATTGCACTTTTTTAGTTGTCAGTTGTCAATAATGTTGCAGAAGAGTGAGAGCTAGTACGTAATAGATAGTCGGCAATAGGCGTGTAAAAGATAGTTGTACGCAAGTCCCATCTCTTGATAAATTACTTTCTAATTTTAGGATTTTAATCTTTCATTCAATAAAATAAAGTTTCCTTTTACATATATCTCGTCGACTTGTAGATTATTTTCACAAATCACACATTTCAATTTCATACTGTCTACCTTTGAAATAAAGTCCATTTTAATTTTTGAGTGCAACAACCAGGAGTGAAACATTAATAGTATTGTAATGCATTTCATTCATTATCGTTTTGCAAAACAGCAATATAACAGGATAACAGACAACAGTTTACAATAACAGTGTTATTTCAAAATAACACAACATTGTTATTCATTATTGAAAAACAGCCGTTATTACCATCTTTAAACAGTGTGAGAATGAGATAGTATTATTCATGTTCATAATTACTAACAATAGTGATACAACAACTTATACAGGGATGTAAATATAAACAAAAATCCTGTTCTTAGTTAATCCTATTTTCCTCCTCACAATCCTCACAAAAGAAGCAAAATCTGGTTTTACCCTAAACTTTTTCAAATTATTGAAAGAACTTTTTCTACTTCAAGCTATTATGCATAAGGTCTAATTTGTATTTATAAATTTATCGAAGTAGTTGTTGCTAAATAAGGCCACTGAGAATTATGAGATAATATACCAAATTGTAATTCATTTTTAAGTTTTTGAAGTGACAAGACTAAAATTATTTATTGTAAAAAATTCATTGTTTTATTTACAGCAATCAGCATTAGACAAATATCACATTTCAAAAGTGAATTTTGACCAAATATTCACGGGAAGCCCACCAGAATTTGCATCATCAAAAAAGCTGTTAAAAACTCCTCCATCATCTTCAAAAGTCCAGCCCAAACCTGGGTCTGCTACAAAACTGTACAATAAATCAAACAAAAAAGTCAGTCCTACTAAAAGCAGACAAGAATCAATGGATAAATTCGTTAAAAAAACAGATAAATCTGAAGGTAAGCATAATTTTTGTCATCTATCTGTTTGTTTGTCTGGACAAATTGCAAAATAGACTCGTTGGCGGCGGTCGTTACCAGGAGGTCGGCGGGATCTTCACTTTCTCTCCATAGGAGGTGCTAAGGAGTTTTCTTTGTTCTCGTTGTGTGTTCTCGTTCTGAATAAAAGATTGATTTATTCTGTGAACCGGGTTTATTGCTTAACTTACTTTTGTGTATATACAATTTTACGTGAGCGCAACTAGCGCTAATCCTAGCTATATACGATAAACTATATCTAACTCATACAAAGGTTATGTAAATGTAATGTATTATGTACTTTTGTATAGCTATCTCTATCGCACAATACAGGTGCGCGCAACTAGCGACTATGCTAACTATAACTATATTATCGTCTCTTTTTCACAATTGGTCTATTTCACTCACTGAACAGTTATTCACAACTAGCGGTGTCTCTAGCTATAATGCACTGCACTTTTTATTTGCACTTTACAACGTTCGTTGCTGCGGCCGTCCGTAACAAGACTTAAGCGAAACGCTTGACCGCTTGTAAGCAAGCAAGCACAACAGGGTTATGTGTTTGTTTGCTTGTTATTAAATTATTTTTTATTTCTTCATTAGAAATAAAAAAGACGAAGACAAGTCAGTGACGGGAAAGTCACCAGTTAAAAAAAGCTTAAAAAGCTTGGTGTATTACTTTTACTTGGTGTGCTCGGTGGTTCTTACGTTTGATTTATTGGTTAAAGAGAAGATTTCTGTTAAATTTTCTTATTATTCCAGCATCGACTAAGAATAATCCCGTATTCCCGGTATTAGAAATTAGGGCCGAAATCGAATTCCCTAGTTACAGTAGATATACTTAGCATGGCAATTTTAGTTAATGCGTTTTTACTGATTTTAATTTATACAAATAATAGATATAGTTTGTGTACAAATAACAATATAAATTACAGACATAGGTTGCTGAAGTTAGGTGATAAAAATATCTATTGTTACTTCCTGAAATGTATTATTTTAAAATGTATCATTTCTCACAAAAGAATAAGCCACAAAATTGTCATTTGAAATATTAAAACTCCTGTAAAATGACCTTTTTAAATTATTTCAATGTTGTCGCCAATGAAGATAGATTCTCTTAACCATGGAGACAATATTATATATATAGTATAGTGATTTGAAAAATATTTTTCCAACAGCTTCAAAACCCAAAGCGCCTGCAGATCCTGCAGCGAAGAAAGCCGCTCAGGACTTAGTTGAAAAAATGCGTCGTGCTGAAGATCTAATGAAGCAGAGGAAGGAAGAGGAGAAGGCACTGAAGAAGGAGAAGACAGCACGCCTTCAAGCTTACCTCAAAGAGTGGCAAAAAGTTAAAGATGATTTGGAGCTGGAAGACCACAAAGTATGTTGCTATGCAGGTTATAAAAACCCCATATCGTAGCTACTAACTCTTTATTTATTGACCATTAAATAATTACTGCTATACTACAAACACTCCTATTACAGTCAGAAATGAAAAAAAAAATATAAAAACTCGTGCACCCGACATTGTCTTCTCTGAATGTTGTTGAAAATAAAAAAAACTTCCTAAAACCCGATTAGAGCGCCACCTATCGGGTCCAATTGTAAATCTAAACCATCCAGGGACCCATTCAAAGTCCTAGAATCATGTCAGTGGAAACTTAGGATATATGAAGATTAATGAAAAGACGCACTTTCGCTGGCTCTTGTAATTCTCGACTGCCCTTTTTTTAAAATTGCCGTTCAAAAATACCAACTGTCAAAATCACGAATAAATTATTGTTCAGTGGCAACACTCACGAACGACGGTAATACCATCTATTAATGATCAACATAACATTTAATAACGGATATTAGCAATAGCTAACAATATACTGTGTCGTGGCTTAACCTCTTCCTAACAAAAAAAATTAAATCGACTTCAAAAAAGAACACTGAAAAGTATGAAATAACTATCCTTTACTAATCAAAACTTAAGTACAAAAATAACTTTATAAATACGATACAAATACCCATACAATGAAACTTGACGGTTATTGAAGTCGGTGCCAAATCAATGTTCGACAACAGAAAGTCTATTAGTTTAGTAGGCTTGGCACCGACTTCAGTAACTGTCAAATTTATTTATATGGGTATTTGTATCGTATTTATAGTTTTTTTTGTTTGAAAGGATACACTTCCAGATTGGTACCATTGAAATTTCACTGATATTGAAGCTTTGGTTTCGAAGATACACCAAATAACGAGACCTGGTTATAACCTTTATTCATTTATATTGATGATTCTCTTGTATCTTATTTGTTAACTATCATTGTCCCCACATGGGATAATGGTAGTAGGGAGAACATATAAATTGCCTGTGATATAATGAATTCAGTCAGTAGAGTCAGTCTTGTGGCGGACAGAGAATATGGCGGAATCAGAAGACGACAGCCACCAGGCTGTAATATTGATGATGGCCATAATGGGCAATAATATCCCATGCTCGATCTGTTTGGATCTTTTATTGTGAAAGCCCATGGTTTGTGCTGTTCGATAGAATGGAAGTAACACATTGCGCTCCAGAATTGGAAAATGGACTAATTGTAGACCTGCCCTAAATATTTATTTAGGCCAAGGTCACTCAAAAGGGAGAAATAAAAAACTTAAAAAAGAAATTAAACCGACTTCAAAAAAGAACACTGAAAAGTATGAAATAACTATCCCTTACTAATCAAAACTAGTACAAAAATAACTTTATAAATACGATACAAATACCCATATAATTAAATTTGACAGTTATTGAAGTCGGTGACAAATCAATGTTCGACAACATAAAGTCTATTAGTTTAGTAGGCTTGTTGGTTATTAAGTTTTGATTAGTAAGGGATAGTTATTTCATACTTTTCAGTTCTTTTTTGAAGTCTGTTTAATTTTTTTTTTAATTTTTTATTTCTCCCTTTTGAGTGACCTTGGCCTAAATAAATATTTAGGGCAGGTCTACAATTAGTCCATTTTCCAATTCTGGAGCGCAATGTGTTACTTCCATTCTATCGAACAGCACAAACCATGGGCTTTCACAATAAAAGATCCAAACAGATCGAGCATGGGATATTATTGCCCATTATGGCCATCATCAATATTACAGCCTGGTGGCTGTCGTCTTCTGATTCCGCCATATTCTCTGTCCGCCACAAGACTGACTCTACTGACTGAATTCATTATATCACAGGCAATTTATATGTTCTCCCTACTACCATTATCCCATGTGGGGACAATGATAGTTAACAAATAAGATACAAGAGAATCATCAATATAAATGAATAAAGGTTATAACCAGGTCTCGTTATTTGGTGTATCTTCGAAACCAAAGCTTCAATATCAGTGAAATTTCAATGGTACCAATCTGGAAGTGTATCCTTTCAAACAAAAAAAGAATTTTCCAAATCGGTTTATAAATGACGGAGTTATGGGGTAACAAACATTAAAAAAAAAACACAACCGAATTGGGAACCTCCTCCTTTTTTGGAAGTCCGTTGAAAATACTGACCAAGACAGGTTTTGTTTGCCGACTGCTTATTGCTTGACGTCATGCGGGTGTTAATGAGACATAGTTCCAGTGTAATAACAATTCGCGGGGATTTTAAATAAGTTCTGAGGAGTAGGAGGCATTCTAAGTTGGTACTTCAGTGGTCCGCATTCATCTGTTTTCTGTCGCCTACTGTCCAAAAGTCCCCCAAGAAATTTATTTATGCAGCAATGTCTAGTAAGTGTTTATACGTAAAGCAAGGGACATCGCTAGTACAGGCGTGAGTGAGAGTAGTGAGGTATGTGTATTGTATAGTACGTGTTTTTAATTCCATAGATTATACCAAAAGGCACTCCAGTAGAAGTCGAAGGCATTCCCAACAAGCATTTCGGCGACTTTCTCGCTGTCCTCGAGTTCGTCCACATCTACAACGACGTTCTGAAGGTCAAGGACGTGTTCCACAATGAACTTGACTTTGAAACCTTCAGAAAAGCCCTGACAGTGAAGGAACATGCTGGGACCTTCAGTGATCTGATCCAGATGTTCCTGACTACAATATTTACGTTACAAGAAGACGAAGCTGAAGAGTATAATGAGAATGGAGGCATTGAGGAGTCCACAGGTGAGACCATTTATAGACTACTTACGACTAAAATACTAGGTTTTTTTGCCTTTCTGCCATAAGAAGTTAGCATTCCAGAGCATTATTCTGACAATTTTCAGTTTTACAATGTTAAATTATATATTTTATTGTTACTCTTATTAAAAATTAAAAATCTTAAATATGTCTAAATGGCTGCTTCTCAAAGGAGGCCTTCAACCCATCTGCGGCCTAGCGGACGTGCCTGCATAGTATCTAGAACATTCTTAGGGATTTGTAGTAGATGGGTATATGGGTCTCACAACAAATTTGAGGTAGCATCAAATTATTTTAAGTTTTTAATATTGTTAAATGGACTTTATTCACAGAGAACACAGGACTTGAAAGTGATGTTGGTGTCACCAAGGCTGTGGAACTCGCAACTAAAGCCAGCAAATGGTCACAGACATATTTGGGTACTCCACTCAGTAAGCTGCCTTTGGATCCTACTACAGTCAGTGAAGTGTTGAGGTGAGAATGATTATTAAAAAAAGTGTTTTCTCTGCGACATTCATAGACTTTGTGCCAGATATTACTCGAACACAGCAAATCGTAACGTTGTGCGCGATCTACAAATTAAATATTCGCATCGCATTGCAAAGGAAATTGTCACGTACATATCCGATATAAATAGGTGTAAGAATTAGTTTAAGACATGAGATGTAAACAACAGCTCTATGGCGTTACCACGCTACACAAAAGTCAAAGTCAAATCAATTTATTCAAGTAAACCCAAATGCAAGGTATTTTTGAACGTCAAATCTACTTTAGTTCGGTTCGAAAAGAAAACCTGAATACTGAGAAGAACCGACAAGAAACTCAGTCAGGTATCATTTTTTCACCATCATTGTACAATAGTTATTCAAAAATACAATATCTATAAAGCCAGTAAATGCATACGCAGAGAGGATCACTTCCAGTTTATTGTTGTGTCTTCAATGAAATCGCTAATTTTGTAGTATGCTTTTCCAATCAGTGTGCGTTTAATGACAAGTTTAAATCTGTTTTCCGTTAATTGAGTAATTTCTTGAGGAATTTTATTATAAAAACGAACACAGTTACCCAAAAATGAACCACTTGACTTTTGTAATTTAAATTTAGGAATAACTAGCTGATCACGACCACGAGTTTCCACACCACTAACAACGCCTTTCTTTTGAAATAGATCTAAATTTTTTTTAGTGTACATTATGTTTTCATAGATGTATAACGAGGGTAAGGTGAGTACATCAATGTCTTTAAAATGATCTCTCAGCGACTCACGTGCGTTCATACTGTAGATGGTACGTATTGCCCTCTTTTGTAAAATAAAGATAGATTTCATATGCGCCGCTGATCCCCACAGTAGCAGACCATAAGACATAAGGCTATGGAAATATGCGAAATACACCAGCCTAGCCGTAGCTACATCTGTCAACTGTCTAATGCGCCTAATAGCATATATTGCCGAACTGAGCTTATTAGATAAAGTCCCGATATGGTCCGCCCACTGTAACTTATTGTCTACTGTTAAACCAAGAAAAGTAGCTGATTTCATTAATTCTAATTCTTTCCCATCCAGTTTCAGTCCATTATGAATTTTGGGTACATTGGATAGGGAAAACTTAACACAATTGGTTTTTTGTGCATTCAGTAGTAAATTATTGGCAGCGAACCATCTCGAGACATCCGCCAAGGTCCTATTCTGTCCGCTAATATCTATGTCTTTTCTGTTAACTTTAAATAATAATGATGTGTCATCAGCAAGTAATATTATTTCACAAAGGTCTTTAAGCATAAATGGAAGATCATTAATGTAAACCAAAAATAGGAACGGTCCCAAAATTGATCCTTGAGGAACGCCCATCATTAATTTAGAACCGACAGATGTAACCCCATTTACATTCACTTTTTGTTCTCGGTCAGCCAGATATGAAATCACGAGATCGAGAGCTTTATCACTTATTCCATAGTATTTCAGCTTGTAAATTAAAGTTTTGTGACAAACACAATCAAAAGCCTTGGAAAGATCACAAAACACGCCAATGGCATCTCGTGACCCTTCCCAAGCCTCTAGTATATTTTTGACCAAGCTTGCTCCCGCATGTGTTGTTGACCGCCCTCTCGTGAAACCGTACTGTTGACCATGAAAAATCCTGCAAATGTTAAAATGTGCCAGCATTTGGTTGAGCATTATTTTTTCGAATATTTTACTCAACGCTGGCAATATCGACACTGGGCGGTAGTTTGTAGGATCTGACTTACAACCCGATTTAAATATGGGTATAATTTTACTATGCTTCATCAAATCGGGAAACACACCTTGATCGACACATTTATTAAATATATTTAGTAAAATCGGTGTTACTATTGGCATTATATTAGCCAGTACATGAACAGATAATCCCCACAAATCTTCACTTTTCTTTTTTTTTAATTCTTTGAAAGTTTTCTCTATCTTAAATGAAAACGTGTGCCTGAACTGAAAACTAGGGAACCACTTTCCTATATTTTGGCTTAATAGTGCCCGTGCTGTACGTGCAGAGGATGCTAGACCACTAGTAATGTGTACAGGTGCATTTGAAAAAAATTTAGCAAAACCATCAGCAACCTGTTTTTTATTAGTAGCGATTTTATTGTTAATGTATATTGAGAGGTCTTCGTTTTTCTTATTTTGTTTCCCTACTTCTGTGTTAATAGTGTTCCATATCGCTTTTACTGTGTTATCTGCCTTACTAATTTTATTGGCGATATGAATTGATTTCGCGTGCTTTGATACCTTTTTAAATATTTTTGAGTAATTGCGGACAGCTATGAAAGTTTTCATCCGATGTGTATGACTTTTCGTCATACAAACTCATAAAGTCTGTCCCTACTTTTTCTAATACCTTTTGTCGCCCAATCAGAGAAATGTAACTTGTTGTCAGTAATTATTTTTTTCTTCTTTGGGCAGTTTTTATTAAATATGTAGGTTAAATTTTTCAAAAAACTCTTATACATGATATTTGGATCGCCAACAGAGGGAACGATGTTTGTTAATTTTGTTACTTCGTTGGTAAAACGTTTTAACTGATTCCCGCCTAATGGTCTTAACTCAATTATTCTTTCTAATTTATTTTTCATGCAATTTATTTTAATTAATTGAGCTTGATGATCTGATCGAATACCACTAATAATTTTGTGCTCTCTAATCCTGCTCTTATTCATAAAAACATTATCAATGCACGTCGCCGAATGGTATGTAACCCTGGTCGGTTCATCAAAAATGTGCACAAGATCAAATGAAAGAAAAAGCGAGATTAACATCTCCCTTTCCTTAGAGCTATTTCTTATGTCCACATTGAAGTCACCACATGCTATGATTGATTTGTTACATTTGCTAAGCATGGTAAGACTCTCCTCTACAGAAATTAAAAATTGAGAATAATCGGACGAGGGAGGTCTGTAAACACATAAGAATATGTAATGATCCGTCTCCGCACACGACATTTCACATACACGTTCAACCGAGCGAGCAACTATGTCTTTGCGATTTTTTATTTTGAGAGAATTTTTAACCAAAATCATACTACCGCCGCCATCTGTCGACGCTCGATTGAACACACTGGCCACCTTAAAATTATTTACATTAAAAGACATCTTATCAGCCCTCAACCACGTCTCGGTGAGGCACAAGATGTCTATATTATATTTGTCTACTAATAATTCGGTATCTAATATTTTGCCAGAGAAACTATTAATATTTTGGTGTGCTAACATAATAAAATTACAATGTTGTTTCTCTGTTGTCTTATTACTTAATTTAAAAAAATATTATCCGCATTACTATTAGTATTACTACTAAAACTTGCGTCGTCTCTAATTATGTCATTAGTTATAGTACCTAAAACTGAGTTAATACATTTAGCTACTAACGTAGCGAGTTTACTTTTTGTTTTTTTAGACAAGTACAAAGTACTTCTTGTCAGTCTAAATTTGAGTAAAATATTACTAATATACCTATTGGTGTCCAAAAAAATTAAATTGCTATGACAAAGTGTCATCCTACTCATTACATTATTTAAATTTTTAATATGATTATTGCTGTTCTTTGGCAACCATGACGAATAAGGGAACGCACATAATATAATTTTGTTCACGTTTACTAATTTAGCCAAAGAATCTATATTATCAGTTAATTCCTGTTCTGATATGTTTATAGAATTTCCTATTATAAGTACTATGGTAGTGTTCACATTAAACTTTTTGTTTACAATTAATTTAAATATCTGTGAGATGGGTGCATCTTGATAACAGTAATTAGTGATGCACTGACTGACATTATTATTAATTAGACTGCCCAACCCTAATCCCAGTCTATCAGAAAAAATTGCAACACTACTTTTTACATTACTATAGTCAGTCAGTTTTTTATTATGTGGGTTGGAGTCACCATACCTCTTAGTTATAATCTGTGAGTATGACATATCTGAGCTAAGTGATTAACCCTTGTCGTTAATATTGCGTGCCCTCTGTACTGCGTTGGTGCCAGACTGAACTCATCTTCGAAAATAACGCGCAATTTGATTTGATTTTTTGCATAGTCACAGAAACATCAATATCAAAGACTAGCGACCTGCCCCGGCATCGCGCGGGTAGAAATTTTTTTAAAAATGAAGTACAGAGCTGATAATCGCGCTATCAGTTAACATTCAAAAAAACCCTATAACTAAGTTTGATTAAATAAGTTCAAGTATAAATCAACTTTGAACAGGTGTGATATGTGTTGTTGTCAGAAGTTGAGCGACTTATGGTGAAGGGTTCTAATGGATATACTCTACATTAGTAACTAATTAATCTGTGGATATACATCCAATTTTGCGACATACAGAATACTTTTTTTAATGTTTGTTTGTCATATTTTGATTTGCTCATGTTCCATTCACCATACCGTTCCACCATTCCACCATACTGGTCAAACGACTCATACAAGAAAGTGTGTCTACTTCTCACTTGGAGGTACACCCATCAGTACCGCAAGGGACAAGGAACTACGGACACATATCCACCCGATCCTACAGGTAGCGGTACGAAAGTCTAGCGGTGACCGTTATTGCGTAGAAGTCGAAATTAGGGTATCTTGGGGGAGTAAACGGGACGCGGGACGGGCGCGCGTATCGTTCGTGCTGATACGTGCGCGACATTACACATGCGGAGCTATCCCCTCCACAATTCGTTTACCGCTAGACTTTCGTGTCACTAACTGTACTCATGTCTCCACACACAGGCTGCACGTGTTGTCGTCGGGCGGAGCGCCGGGCGGGCGCTGCGCCACGTGGCGCTACCACCAGCGCGGTGGCTACAACAGCCACGACGACGCCGGCCTGCGCCTGCGCGTTACGCGACCCGCGCCCCTCGCACGACTGGCGCGCGCGCACCTCGCCGAGCTGACGCTCGGTGAGCGCCCTGCATACACACGCACATACAGACAAACACACCCCCACACGCAAACACACACGCTCACACTCACTCACACACACACATACCCTCGCACACACCCCCGCATACAGGCACACGCACGCACATACACCCACACCCACACGCGCGCACACAAACATAAACATACCCACCCACACGCACACACAGACACACACACACGCAAACATACTCACCCACACGCACACACAGGCACTCACACAAAGCTTTCATTTAGATAACCGATTTTAATTAAAATATATTTCATTTTCAGAGGACAAATTCCTGATTCTACAGTGTCTGATGAACCAGATCTTGAGTTACGCAACAGTGCGCGACATTATTGAAGAAAAACTCGAGGACATGCGAACCAAGAAACATGAGATTAGAATGCTAACGGTAAACTTTGTTAACTTTTACATATTGTTAAAAATCCACATTATGTGTAACTTGGCAACAATATTGATTATATTGTTATAATATAATAGATTATTTTTTGTTTCTTAAATTGAAAGATCAACCGAAATCTATGAAAACCATTTAAAAGATATTATTTAATTCTTTATTATTTTAATCTTTATGCAGTTTCTGTTTTGAGGTAGTCTATGCAACCAGGTGCAAAAAAAGTTACACCTTGACGCTTTAATAGTTTTTAGATCCACTTTTACGACCTGCACGGGGGATAAAGAACTACCATAATTTTTTTACCATAATTTTGGAGACACACATGAGACCACCTGTGACAAAAATTCACGAAATTCAAAATGAATTTGAATTTCGTGTGACGTAATTTATGGATGGCCCCTTTTCTGTGGATGCTTTGAGGAGAAGCTATACACATCATATCAATCCAAATACTTTGAAATTAATGATAAAATTTAAGTAATCAATAATATATGTAAGTGCCAAATAGGGGCTAGGTGTTTCTCTTATACCTCATGACAACCAGCATCAAATGGTGGGCCAACACATTAATTGATATTCACAGCACGAGTAAAAAATATTCCATTTTCATTATTCTAAAAGGTGTTATAAGTTTGACGGTGTTGTCTATACGTTTGTGGTGTTGTATCAGGATGAACCAATTTGCATACGATATTTCTTATTTACAAGTAGTTTCAAGAGCTTTGTTTTTAATTCTAATATTTCAAATTGCGTTAACAATGTTAAAATATCTATTTATAATTACAGATCAATGAACGTAAACGCGAGGCGCAAGTGCAGATGGCGCGGCAAGAGCTCAAGAAAGAGTACGCAGCTAAGAAGGAAGAACAGAAATTGTCGGGAGACAAAGCGCGAGTACACGATGAGGCGCTCAAACAAGAACTGGAGAAACTGACGAAAGAGAGCGAGATAAAGAAACAAGAGTATGAGAAAAAGTTAAAGGAGTTGCAGACAGAGTTGTTTGACTTCTCCTCTTATGTTGGTGAGTTTATTTTTATTTTATGTTGAAAATAAAAAGACTCAATATTTAAAAAATGTCATTGCTATTATATTGTAGTTAAAATGTAAATGATTTTTAATGTTATTCTTTTTATCTTATGTATTTAGATTTTCTACTTTTTATGTTTTTGAGAGTTTTAAAGTACAAAAGTGATAGAATATACTGTTTTAAAGTTCTGTGCAAGTGAAAATAATGGAGTAGGTCTAAAGGTGAACGCCTTCGATCACATATAACAAGATTCACAATCTCCTACAAAATTTAAACAAATTAGTGTCCGAATTGATGTATATATCTTTAATATCGTAAAGTATTATCGGCAATATTGTGTTAATCTAAAGTAGACCTTACTGTCAAACCATAAGGTTATAAACGCTCGTAAACGATTCTTGCATGACATTGAAACGAAGTTTGTTAAATAAAATATTTAAAATACAATCTTACGTCTCGTGCATAAAATATAATTCAAATAATCTATTTGCGTTGCTATGTTGCTACGTTGATTTGTTACGTAAAAGTGACAAGGATAAGACAAAAAAATATTGTCAGGCAATATTTCAAAATATGATTACGAATTTAATAAAAAAGAGCTATGTAACGTTATTATTATAATGAAATAATGAACACGTAAATAATATTACTTATTTATTAACCGAATATAAGAACTCGCGTCTTTTTTTAGCGTTCTAGATGTGTTGTTTTTGCAATTTTTGAAGGAGCACTTTTACATGTTCGCTGTTATCGTTTTCGAATGCCACTAAAACAGAAGTGCGCTTAAATACTCATTTAGCGCACATTTTATTCGGACATTTTTGGAGCGTTGATTGTGTATCTAGTTATATGTGATCGAAGGTGAACGCACACTTATCCGAGCCGAATGTGTCGAACGAATCGAAGTCAAGAAGGTCTCGCACAAATATCCGCACCGATTCGGACGATTTGATGTGGGCAGGTGTGCGAAGTTTCATAGGATTTCATATAAAGAATTTTAAAATTCATTTCATTTGACTTGTTCTATCTGTTCGATTTGGATAAGTGTGCGTTCTTTAAATAAACATGTGAGCTGAAGTTCTCGCACTCTTCCAAGAAGTCCTTTATAACTTCAGTAAAACCTACTAATGATAACAATTCTACTTATTATTACAAACGTGACATTGGCAAATGCGCTAATCTGTGCATCTGTGTGCCATGACATGAAGAAAAAAAACCCCACCAAGGTCGAAGTAGCAGTTGATGAATGTGGTAAATCGCGCAGGCACAGACCGCGCGTTCCGGCGCTACTGGCTCAACCAGCAAGTGGCCGGGCTGTTCGTGGAGGCGGGCGAGGAGGCGCGCGGCCCGTGCCGCGACAAGCCCGTGCCGCCCGCGCCCGCGCCGCCGCCGCGCGGGACCGGCTCGGCCGACACGCTCGCCTACGTCACGCGCCTCTTCGAGACGGAGAGAGGTCAGTACCCCTCGCTCTCTTTTTTTTAAGTGATCACTTCTATTCGCACGTTTGACGAATTTTAGATGGTTAAAACCGCCTTTAAAAAAACTAATAAAATACAAATAACTATCCTTTACTAATCGAAACTCAAGTACAATTAAAGTAACTTCTTAAATATGATACACATACCTATATAATTAAACAAGCCGTTTCCCGCCCGCTTCGCTGGGCAAAAAAAAAAAAGTTCAAAAAATAAGTAACCCAAAACCATCTACAAACGATTCCGCATCGAATGGTCGTGGTCCCATGTCGATCCGTTCAGTAGTTTTACGTGATTGACGCACAAAGAAAACATAACTCCATTATATATATATATATAGATTTGACAGTTACTGAAATCGATGCCAAGCCTACCAAACTAATAGACTTCCTGTTGTTGCACGTTGATTTGGCACCGACTTCAATAACTGTCAAATTTAATTATATAGGTATGTGTATCGTATTTAAGAAGTTATTTTAATTGTACTTGCGTTTCGATTAGTAAAGGAGTTATTTTGTACTGTTTAGTTTTTTTTTTAAAGGCGGTTTAATTTTTTTTCATAATTTTTTTTATTTCTCTTGTCTCTCTTTTGAGTGATCTTGATCTAAATAAATATCTACAGGCAGGTAAGGCAGGTCTGCAATTAACTTCTACCTAATTCCACAACATAACGATATACAAGAGAATCATCAATATAAATAAAAATTATAACCAGGTCGCGTTATCTGGTGTATCTTCGAAGTTCAAGCTCCAATACCGGTGAAATTTAAATGGGACCACCTCTGAAGTATTATATACCAAACAAAAAAATAGTTTTCAAAATCGGTTCATAAATGACGGAATTATGAGGTAACAAACATACAAAAAAAAAACGTAGTCAAATTGAGAACCTCCTCCTTTTTTTGAAGTCGGTTAAAAATGTTATGATTTCTAACTTAAAAATTAAATTAAGATAAGGTTGAAATTAAGTTTATGAAAGTTAATCAAACTGAAGTGAAACAATTACTTTCTTGATTATGATGCTTCGATCACAAATAAAAAACTAGATGCACAATCTTGTGTAAAATCTAAACAAATTATTGTCCGAATTCACATATATGTTTCGAATATCGTGTAGTATTATCTGTAATTTTAAATTTTGTTACCACATTCACTTATATATATATTTTTTTTAATTTGTTTGCACAATTATAGTGGAACTCAGTTTGTTCAGTATTGTACGGCTGAATTTTATTTTTAGATGTATAGTGACTGCGTTCTGTATTTTGTGTTTAATGAATAAATTAATATTGCGCTAATTGAAAATAGACCTTAACGTCAAAGAATAAGGTTGTAAAAGCTGATAAAAGATTCTTGCATGACATTGAAAAGAAGTTTGTTAAAAAAAATAATTAAAATGCAATCTTACGTTTCGTGCTTAAAGTATAATTCACCTAATTAGGTGCACGCGATCCTTGTAACATTGCAATTTGCTCGCCAATTTTCGTGGGTGCGTTAATCAGGCCGAATAGTTTGTCCGAATATTCGGCTATTCGGCCACATTCCTAGCCGAATATTCGGTAATCGACCTTAGGCCAAATATACCATTCATTGCAACACTAATACAAATATTACAACAAAAAACATATAAAGATAACAAATAAAAAGTGTTAATTATAGGTATTCGCTAACAACGTACAAAAAGTGCTAAAATTTACCAACACCAAAACAATACTGTCGCTAATGCCATAGATAATGATTATTGGTGCAGTAAACTTACAATGGCTATGTAACACCTATAAATCAAGAACCAAAGAAGGAATTGGCATTTAAATGCTTAGTCGTCAATGGATTAGAAATAACTTCATAACTTTGGGTATTTAAAGACCAATTTGTCGAAATTTCTGCTTGCTCTGATGAATTACGAGTTTAGACACTACACGGAGATAGAATTGTATCGCGATGAACTTCACTTGCGCGGCTATATTTCAGCCGGCGCACAGACATCGAACCTAGCTTACGTATCGGTTTAAATTAGGTATATTTTATTAAACATATTAGGTGTTCAGAAAATGTGTTGTTTAAAAAGCTTCCAAAAAAAGATAATATATGCCATTAAACATTATTTTATGCTATACCATAAAGAACTTAGGTACAGTGAATGAATTAAATAATCATTTGACGTAATCTTACAATTTTTATCTTTTCCAGCCGGCAGCGACAAAGAGAACGACTCAGGCGCTAACTCCCGCGGTAATTCACCAAAGAAACCGTTGACACATCTCAACGGACTGAACCAGAAACTAAACGGACTGGACTCAAACACGCAGCAACTGAGAGAACTGCTCGTCTGCACAGGAGACATTAACACGTGCTTCGCCCATGGAATGGTGAGCTTTTATCTTACTATGGCGAAACTACAATACTTTGCTGTTTAAGTCAGCTGTAAAATGTTTTACTCTTTGTGTCTGTAATGTTCTAATGCAGTATTATATCATCTTTTCCTTTCCCCCAGAGTGATGTCCGTCCCAGATGGTGGGTGTACCACACAGAAGAACAGATTGATGCCCTCATCCAGTCACTTAACAAACGAGGACTGAGGGAGAGCGACCTTAAACAAAATTTGGAACTCGACAAACCTAATATACTAGAATATATAAAAAAATGTCCGGTACATTTGCTGAACCCATCTGCAGCACCGGTGAGTACTGAGATATCTCCATGCCATTGGCAATGTCATTACCAATAGCTTTTTCAAGTACACATCCTCCAGTTAAACAAATGACCTAATTATAATTTATCACCTAACTTCTCTGTCTATGGTTTATTTCATTTCTGAAGTGTCACAGAACCGTAGACAAAAGCTAACTTCAAATCTTAACAATATGTCACACATATATGCGCAGGCGCCACCGCCGCTGTACCAAGGAACGCGTCGCCGTCATTTCCAGCCGTCTTTAACCGTACCACCAGATTGCTCTATATCTGAAGCTCTCGAATTATCACTGCGAGACCATATCTTGGAATTGGAAGAGAAAATCTTCCATGGGTGCCTAGGTGCTCTTAAAATTAAGGTAAGGTAATCATATTATTTTGTTACATATAATAAATGAGGGTAGTTATGAGGGCGTCATTTGGTCGCTTCATCCGTATTTCACATGATAATACCATAGATTAATTAGTTACTAGTGTAAAATAATCTATCTATATATATAAAAGACGATGTATGTATGTATGTTCCTTATGGACTCCGAAACGGCTGGACCGATTTCGATGAAATTTTCAGGGAATCTTCAGATTGGCCTAGCGGATGTTCCTGTAAAGTTTGGTAGCGATCGGATCAGTAGAATTTTTTTTTTTTGCAGTATTAAAATAATTATAAAAACTGTTTAATTTATTTTAACTTCAACTAACGCCCAGTGAAACGGGCCGGGTTTGCTAGTACATTATAAATTATAATATTATGTATACAAGAAAACAATTTTTCTGTAATCTTTCTATTCGGCAAGTTTCAGCGCAAACTTGGAGTTTCATTTTAATATGATCAACTCTTAAACGAAATAAGTGTAGACAAATTGTATCTGTAAAAAAATTTACTGTGATAAAAACAATTTTTGTCGAATTCGAAATTTTGTGTTATAACAGAAAGAAAGAACAGTCATTGTACTAAAAATAAATCTAAGTCCCAGTTTACAGTTATAAGCCCCAGTTTTTCATCGTTTTAACAAAGTCTGGTAGCTTATTACCTAAATGCAGCCAATTTATCAGGCGATATTTCAAGACGAGCAATGATATAATAACGTGTTATCACAGATCACTAGTGCTGCCTCTATCGAGCGATCAGTAAACTAAAAACGATTGCTAGTGGATGCTATTGCAAATTCTGCAAAAATGTCTTGTCGTCATGGCACCTTAATCACTCAATCCTTGTACGTGATACGAATAAGTCGCGCGACTGCAGCGCGGATATCTCTATGCAAATTTTTACGTGATTATCGAGCCGGAAGTTTTTTTATTAAAAAATACATTTTCATCTTGAATAAATTGTCATCATTAGGATCGCGAAGCGTGGCGTGGCACGATAATGGTTCGCGGATACGACAAACAGGCGGATTATTTGACTTGGGGACCCAACAAGCAATACAGAGATGATTACCATTTGCCGAACGGGGTACTAAAAGTTCCCAATGGTAAATATTACTTATTAAATTTTTATATTTTTATGTTGTTGAGGAGAATCATGATGCTTGGAAGCGAAAAGATATGAGAGTCTGATGTCTGTTTCTGTATTCTATAATCTACCCATTAGATATATACATAGCCTACAAATAATTATGATGAATAATGTGTAAATAAATCTTATTTGTTTCTGTAACTCTTATTGTACGAAGTCTGCAATTTAAAAAAAAAAAAATTTAAGATCCACTTGTAAGAAAGGTCATGAAGTTAACGCTTCATTAAAGATCATATTTTGATAACATAATAATCAATAAAGCTATGATGACTTTTAGTGAGGCATTCACTTTAATGCAACAGAGCGCATATGTCTGAAAATCTTAACAGAACTGTTCTCATTACAGATATAGACGAGTCAGACATTAAAAGTATACCAGAGAACAAATATCGCGACCCTGGCCATTACTTGGAAGCGCCTAAAGTGAATGGTGTGAAGACAGAGGCGGATGAGAGCGGGGCGAAGCCCGAGGTAGTGCGGGGGCTCGCGTCCGCTCTGCTGCAAGTCTCGCAGGCTATACATCACAAATTCCTCAAGAGACCTTTGGGTAAGAGTATATGATTGTAGAAATGCAATTATTACTAATTGCTAACAATGTCAAGATGTTATTTCGTTCAGCCTTTGGATATTTCGTCCACCCCATAGTAGCAATTGTTATGACATACATAATAATGTCGGTTGCTATTTAAATGTGAAGTGTTGCCACATTATGAACAAAAGACGGAAATCTAATATATCAAAATCAATGTCTGTTCGCTCGTATTTTATAAGCTGCCATACCGTTCATTTGATCTGATAAAATTTGGTTTGGAGATAGCTTGAATCCTGAGGAAGGACATAGGCTATTTTAGAAATAAAATACGTGGAACCAAGTCGCGGGCTTCAGTTAGTACAAAATAAAAAAAAACCCACTTAAATTGCGAGGAATGACCCTGTAACTATTTACCATACTGTATGTAACAGAATCGACCAGAAAGCTTGTACCCTCAAAGTCAAAGTCAAATCAATTTATTCAAGTAAACCCAAATGCAAGGTATTTTTGAACGTCAAATCTACTTGACTACCCTGACTCAACAATCAATTTTTTTTTTCTAGCTCTTGTTTTGGCTTACCATTTTGGTCTACTTTAGTGCAGTAGGTTTAAACATGATGGAATCAATCGGCTGTGATTTACAAATAAACGACAGATATGACGAATCGACATTTTGACTACATAACTCTAAACAAGCGCCGTATAGTTCGCGCGTACCCGTCCTCCTGATAGATTCCCAATAAAATTTTAATGTGGCCTACTATTCATTTACACCAGGTCTCGACGATAAAGAGCGCAAGGACCGCGAAGCGAAGAACAAACCTTTAGACTTTGAAGCGCTGGAGAGATGGGAGGTGTCGCTGATGGAGTGCCGAAGCTTCGCTCAAGTGGCTCTCCACCTGTTCACATTTGACTCCAGTGTCACGTGGTCGGCCAGTATCCTAAACGCCAGCTGCCGCCTCTGCCGCAGGAAGACAGATCCTGACAACATGCTTTTGTGTGATGGATGCAATAAGGGCCACCATTTGTACTGTTTGAAACCTAAATTGACGGTAAATTTCATTTATAATGTTAACTTCAGTCTAAAGTTATTACCTGTCTATATACGTGTCAAAAGATACACGTCGATTGTCCATATTTTACAGATACTAAATATAAGATGCATATTATGTATGATAATTACTAGCTGTGCAAACTGTCTGCTCACATGAATTACTAAGATTTTATTCTGTTCTACCCATCTATTCACCCAGCCAATTTAACACACATACAACTCATCCATCCATTCATCCATCCAATCCATCCACCCACCCACTCATCCATCCACCCATCCATCCAATCCATCGATACATCCATCCAATCCATCGATACATCCATCCATCAATCCCTCACCCATCCATCCAACCATCCATCCATCCATACATCCATCCACTCATCCATCCACCCATTCATTCATTCATCCATCCATCCATCCATCCACCCATCCATCCAATCATCTATTCACCCATCCATCCATACATCCATAGACCCACCAACCCATCCATTCATACACCCACCAATCGATCCATCATGTCATGTTAGTCTGACCAAAGGTACTCGAGTAATAAGCCCCCCCAACCCACAAACGTGACGCAATTTATGAAAAGCCTTTGAAGTCACTTCTTATCGCTTATGGCTAGACTGGACATACATTAGTACTGTTTGCTACGTTATAGACTTCATTAAATGGTAACAAGTATTGATGCAAATCACGTTTCGTTTTTTCATGCTAACAGTTAACTTTACAACGCAAGGATGGATTAATTATGGTAATATAATCTTTAATGAGTTCATTATTCTCTATAAAATAATTAAAAATGTTTGTCTAAAAACTATCAGAGAGCTCTATACATTGAAAATAGTTTTGAAAAAATGATTAGGCTTCTGATACCAGTACAAACATTAATATTTATCTTTATTGTCAGACTGCTCGCATATCACTGAAAAATTACAAAATGGCTTTAGATATAATTTCGTTTGGAACAGTAAGGTGTAATTGAAAGTTTAATATTATGCTATATGTACGATGAATGTGGGTAGTGTCATTGAAATATAATCTCTATTACAACATGTTATTAGACGATTTTTCTTATTTGACGTATTTTCCATGTAGAAGTCAATATCTTGATTAAATTTTATTCTTATTTTGTTGCAGAAAGTACCTGACGGCGATTGGTACTGCGACCAGTGCAGACCTAAAGAAAAAACGCCACGGAAGAGACGAAAATTGTTCTCAGAGGAAATCTTAAAAGCTATTGTTGAAGAGTAAGAAACTTTTTCAATAATAAAACTAATCATGACACCAAGACAATTACATTTATTTTATGACATGACACCACTAAGGCTATACAGGATTAATCTAAAAATACTAATAACCTCTTAGTATTTTGTACTAAACATTATGCCCAATAACTTTTGCTTGTCGTTTCGAAAATTCATAAGTTTCTTCTTTCATACAAAAATAAAAATACATTAAATGTTTCTGAAGATGGCACTTACTCTACCCAGTTGCTAAAGCGGCACACGCGCAACGGGGCGCTGAGGCCCGGTGCGCTTGCACTGTACCATTGGAAATGCATACAGAGTACTTACTTACGTTACAGACAGTACAACGAAACTTAACAAATATTTTTTGAGGAACGTATTGAGTTTTGAAAAAAGTCGTAGAACAAAAGTTGTTAGGTATGTTGACAGGAATTTTGCACTAAGAGGTTATTAGTATTTTTAAATTAACCCTGTATATAAAAGTGTCAAAATATTGATAATTTAAAAAATAAAAAATAGTTTCTTAAACGATATGGAAGATGTACTGCAGATTAAAATAGCGGTTGGGATAACTTGTGTACGGTCGTCTAATGGATGAGTGGTTTAGTAGGAATTACGTTCCGAAATTGATCTTAGCTATGGTTAAACAGCGGTAGTAGTTAGATACATTGCCTAGGGTAGATACCTTGCAATAAAGCTTAAATGGCCTATCTTCTTCAAACTTTATTGTACCCACGTGGCGTGATATTCGTTTGTGTGAGGTGCTACGAAAATAGTAAAGAAAGTATAGGTCGGTTGTTCTAGAGTAAAACAAAACAAGTTATTAAAATTCTAGCAGAGTAAAAAATACCTCGAGTTTAATAGGTAGAAGTAAAAATGATATAATTATAATGTTTATCCACTTTATTCTGACTGCTGAGCCTCGTGGTTTTATTCGCTTTAAATTTAATATTTTTCCGGTATAAAAATTAGTTTAGATGACTGAAAAGTTTCGTGCTTATCAATGAAAGTCTTATCAAAATCAGTTCAGCCGTTTCGAAGATTGGCTCGGACAAATAAACAGGCAGATGGACAAAAATTTGAACTGCATGTTTGAACTTCGGTTATGTACAAATAACTAAGCCTTTATTTCGATATAGTCATATTAGAAACACACTATAATTTTATTTATATGTATAGATTCATACATACATACATATTTTTACTTTGTATCCCTAACGGGGTAGCCAGAGAGGACAGAGTGCTAAGCGTCACGATCCTTATTACTTTCGCTTTCTTAAATTCCGTCACTCACATATTTTCGCTTAGATATGCGAGTGCTTTTGACATTTCTATCAGTAAAAAATCTGTCTATTTCATCTTCGTAAGTCAGCCTTGGTCTTCCTTGGCTTCTCTTAGCACTCATTTTTGCTGTGTGGGTTTCCTTCGTCAGTCTTTCATCACTCAATCTTTATGTGTCCGAACCATCTAAGCATTCCTTTCAACACTGTCGTGTAATCCTGTCATACTGCGTATCTCTTCATTGCTTATCCTCTCCATCCATCCACTTGTTCATCTAATCATCCATCCATCCATCCAATCATCCATCCACTCATCCATCCATCCATCCATAGTCCCACCAATCCATCCATCCATCCACCCACCCATCGATCCATCCATCCACCCATTTATTTTACTTCCAGCATATAAATTATTCGGTCTGTATCGAATTTAAATTTTCTATTATTATAAAATGATTAACTTTATGTCATCACGGGGCAGCCGAGGTGTTAAGATAGGACTGAATCATTAATAAGCGTGTTGTATCGTGTGTCGCAGCGAGGCGACGCTGTCGGAGGGTGAGGGCGAGGGCGCGGACAGCGAGCGGTCGTCGGAGGGGCGGTGGGAGGAGGCGGAGGCGGAGACGGAAGCGGAGGCGTGGGGCGTGCACGCGGGCGTGTGCGGCGCGTGCGGTAGCGGCGGGCGGCTGGCGGCTCGCTGCCGCGCGTGCGGCGTGCGCTTCCACCCCGAGTGCGCCGGCGCCGCGCCGCGTGCGCGCCGCTGGCTCTGCGCCGCGTGTCGCGCGCCCGTCCGCGGTGACTGACTCCATAGCCCTTACGTGCACGCGCACACGCGCACACACACACACACACATACATACATACATGAACACGCACAAGCACACAGACATACACACACACACATTGGTAAAACTGTTTAATTGGCCTTAAACAGCCACATTCGAACGCATGCACACACGCACACACATTGGCAAAACTATTGCGCTATTGCACTTTTATATATTGTGTTAGTATGTTGTTAGGCAATTAAGATTTCAAATAAATAAAATATATATATATACACACCGGCACAATTAGCGGAACACAAAAAAAGCAGGATTTTAAAATCTTTAACTTGAGGAACTGGCCAGTTATGATATTTTTTTAATTTATTGTCAAATTTGAAAATAGAAAATTAGATGACATACACTTTTTTCATTCATTTGTTTTATTTTCCCGAACAATACGTTTTGTCAACTTGTTCGAGTAATAACTACGTAATTGTAATTTTTTTGAAAAATTGCACTTAATGGTTTTTTATAAATTTGTTATTCTATAGGCAATTTTGTTTATTAAAAGCTCTTTATTATGCCTGACTTAACATCACTGGAAATCATTAGGGCTGATGAAATGAGAAGAAATGGCCATACCTACAGATCGATTGCCTCAAGGCTTCGTCGACCAGTATCAACGATTCATCGCAGCATCCAGCGGCACAGATCGTCTAATTCTCTTGTGAGGAGGAGGGGTCAAGGTAGAAAAAGATGTACATCGAGGCGAGATGATAGTTTTTTACAACTTGGAGTTCGTAGGAATACGCGATTAACGGCTGTACAAGCTCGAAATGAACTGGGAGACGTTCGAGGAGTACGAGTAAGTGAGCGTACAGTTCGCAGGAGATTTGAAGAAGTTGGTTTAGGGTCGTATATACCTGCCAAAGGCCCAAAACTTGAGAGACGTCACCGCGTAAACCGATTAAGCTATGCGCGAGAACATCGTCATTGGGATTTGAACGAATGGCAGCAGGTTCTCTTTACTGATGAGTGCAGAGTTCTTTTAAAACAGATCGATGGGAGACAGCGAATATGGAGACGCAAAGGAGAACGCCACATACAGTCTAATTTTGAACACACAGTGGCTTATGGTGGCGGCTCGATTATGGTTTGGGGAGGGATATGTTTGGGAGCTCGCACGGAGTTAGTGATAGTCACAGGAGGGACCATGACAGCAGATCGATACTTCAGAGACATTTTAGAAGAACATGTTGTACCATTTGCCCCATTTATTGGTGACGACTTTATTCTAATGCAAGATAATGCTCGTGCTCATAGTGCACAATCGGTACAGGCATATCTGAGCCACGTAGGTATACCGGTGATGCAGTGGCCAGCAAATTCCCCCGATATGAATCCGATAGAGCATGTCTGGGACTTGCTAAAAAGAAGGGTTAAATCCAGAATGCCACCCCCCAACAATCTGAATGAACTTGGAAACGCATTACTTGAGGAGTGGGAGCGGTTGCCTCAAGAAATCATCGATAACATAATCTGTAGCATGCCCAGACGAATGGAAACCGTAATCAGAGCAAGAGTGGGAAACACTCGTTATTAATTTTGCTTTAATTTTATTGTTAAATCATTTAATGCTTACTTTTTTTTATTTTTTGTGATGGTTCATAATCATCTAAAAATTTCACTTATTTCAAATTTCTTTATTTTTCAATAAAAAATAACGAAGACTTTTCAAAGTCGTTGTTAAAAGATGTTAATCAATTTGTTATTTTGTGTCTAATTACATTTTCGTCAAATATATGCGTTATTATCTCATAGTCTCACTTTTTTTTCTGTTCCGCTAATTGTGCCGGTGTGTATATATATAACACACACGCCATACATACCTACACATATTCATTTTGATTTGACACTACACACATACATTTTCTTATGCGGAAACAATTTTTGAAGTTGTACTTCGTTTGGCACGGCAGGAGTGTAATTTCAGCAAGTTACGTCATCGATGTAATACACTAAGAAATTATTAACGAAAGTTGCACGCGGCGATCAAATAACATGAAGTCAATTTATTTCAACAAAGAGGATTTATTTTATTTTTTCGCAACTACATAGTTTTAAATTTTATCTCTTTAATCTCAAGGAATCAATTTTAATTGTCAATTTCCGCTAAAACATCTTCGATATAACTTACATGACAAGTGAACAAACAGTCCGCTTCATGATAAGTTCACTGCGTGGCTCATGGACATTTAACTACAATAAAGTGTGCACAAACACAAAAATGCCACACATGCAATACAGTGACCTATAAGACATGCACCCACACAAACATAATGTATGTACACACTAATAAAAGTTCAAAATTATTTATTCAGATATTGTTGTTGAACATTTGTTGAAATTACCAACAGTTTGGAAATACTTATATCTACTAAAAAGAACCATCAAGAAAATCCATTCTTCAGGTTTTAGTATTCTGTGTCAATACCAGTGACACACAACACATACATACACATTACACATTGTAACATTTTTTGCTATTGTACCTTCTTTTTAAGAGCTTAGAGGTTGTCGGAGAAAATAATTATAGAACTGGCAAGTTAAAAATTTAAATATGTTTTTTTTTGGAAGAATAGAACAGGATTTGAAAAATGAGAAAAAAAAAGAGAGCGAGGTGTTTTTTTAGAGAGAACAATAATGGTTGTGATGGAGTGAAAAGGAGATTATTTTTCTCCTCAAAAAAAGAAGATATTTGATTTCTTTGTAAAAGTAAAATCTGTTAAGAATATTAAAGATGTTGGCAAAGTGAAAAAGAAAGAGGCTCGAACCAGAAAACTGATATCGCTCAAACTCCCAAGGCAAATGGACCCCTCGACAAGAATAAGAGGAGCAATGGTTTCAATCGGATAAAGAGCACATTAATCATGGTGACGCACCAGTTTCATACGAGTTTATAGAAGTTATATTTACAATGACGATGCTGATTGCAGAATTTTACAAAGTCGACTTATAATTTTGGAGATAACATTCGAGTGGAGTATAGGACAATACAACCTAATTTAAGCCAGTGGTTTGTGTTTTTTTATCATAATGTGTAAATTATAAGGTGAAAGGTATTTATATCTGATTTTTGTAAACTACACCACACCATCACAACCACTTTGATATCTTTCTGTTTCTATTTTATTTACAAAATTTATTCTGGTTTATTTGTTTCAAATTATATTACAATTTTCTTCTTAAAATAGAATTTTATTTAAAAAGATTTCCAATAAATTTCAAAATTTACTTTATCCATTCCCTTTTTGTGGCATCCGGGTGGGAATGGTATAACATGTAGGCAATCATACATACACGCCCACAAATACAAACTCAAGCACATACATACTACACTACCAAACTACTCTTTAATATACTGTAAGAAACTACTTCGATATATTATTTAATGCATATTAATAAAAAGGTAATAAATTAATTAGTTTTTGTTGTGTCTAAAGAGCACAGCACACGCCGATGCGCCGCCACGGCCTTGAACAACATACACCAGTACACGCGCGCGCTCGACAGCCGCCGGAACAGTAACGGTGCGTCTATGGCACTTGTAGTCTATGACGCAGTCTATGGCTGGCATTCCGAATATTCGCTTAATTTCACTTAGTTTTCCCATCTCATTGTTACTAAAATATCGATTGTCGCTACTGACCATCAATTCTGATCTATGGCGGTGTTATTTTTTTCGTTGGTAATTTTAAGAAGCTTTTTAATTCTCCATTTTTTATAATTTTTCTTCATTATCATAATTTGTTTTTCATTGGTCTGTTTTTATTTGCAATTTCTTCAATGCTTTTCAATATAGTCTAATTTCTAATACTTTGCAGATTTTTTCTAATCTCTTTTCTTTTGCTATAAAATTAATTATAAGGGATGCTTCTTGTAGTCTCACTCTTGTCTAATTTGGTTATGAAATTAATGGTGAGGTGTAATTAAGGGCGTTTCTGTTCCGTATCTGATATCTAGTTTTTTATTTATAAAAATTCCATTTTATTTTAAAGTTAATTTATTGTAATGTCATGTTTGTTCTTCATAATAATAATTACTTTTACAATATGTGAGAATTGGTTACCAATCTTGACGATATCGCGACAAATTAAAATATCTATCCTATTATATCGAAGCATAAGGATAATTAGAGATACAGAAGGAGTGTTGCAAATAAGTGAAAATATGCATGCGAATGACGACGTTATGATAACGTGTGTAGTAGGTAATCAGAGTAATTGTGTTCATTTTTCCTACTCGGGCATTCTCGGTTGCGTTCACGCATCTCAAGCATAAACACTTTCCATAGCCACTAACATAAATAAAAATTATAATGCAATTACTTATGATTATGAATGTATGTACAGAATCGTACGACAGCGAAGATAACACGGCACTCATGAAGCTGAAGCAACGAAAGTCCCGCAGTAAGGAACCCTCGCCGATGCTCAATGGATCGAGTTCAAAGAGAGGGCGCAAGTAAGTGGAATGTGCTTTGTAAACGTAAATCGGCTGAGAGCGTGACGTATTAACTTAGGATTCCATAGCAACCTACAGGTAGAAGTTCCATAAATTAACGTTAAATTTAAAAAAAAATGCATCCAAAATACTTTTTATTGAATTTTTGGAACGAAGTTCCTTACGCGGCTTTCGGGAGGTGCAAGTTGGTAGCAATAGTCACGTAACGCAAAAGCGTTATGCCCCCTCCATTCGACTCTCAGCGACTCTCTCTCTTCCTAATACCCGCTAGTTAATTTAGCAACGTGGGGCGGAACCCGCGCATCGCGCGTCGCTAGGTTCGTTAGCTCTATACCATAGATTCACAGTAATCTTTCTGTCTATTATACCATATAAGAGTATGTGTGTGCGTGCGAGTATCGAGAATCGAGCAGACGAACACGCTATCGGCTGTATAACCTCATTACACGAGAAAATTTTGTTAAAACTTATTTGTTTTTTGTTTTTATTTTAAATCATACGTGAGTTTTGTTGTCTCTTTACTGACGGGGGTCCCCCGACCGCTTCCCCCGACGTTTTTAATACTGGTTCAAAGTTACCAATTTACAACTATGCCAAATTTCGTATGGATGGGAATCAATCAGCTGTGATATACGGACTTACAGACGGTCAGACATAACATAAGGATTCTGTATTTGTCATTTTGGCTACTGAATCTTAAACACATAGACACAGATTAATTAGATACTAGAATAAACACATGGATGTGTTATGTTATATCTATTGTTAAAGAAACGAATAAATATTCAGATTTATTGATGAGGCAGCTGATAAATTTTTTGGCAATGTTTAGACAAAAATTCAACTGTGATATATGTCGCGTCTGCTTTTGATGTGTCTTGAATCTTTATAATTGTTAATTTCATTTTCAGACCGAAACACCATGTGAACACAAGCTCTAAGAGATCAAGCACATCGTTAACAAATGGAGTACATGGTAAGCTTTTACACTTATATGCAATTTTTGCTCACCTACAACAACGAAAAAGGAGGTTTATGCTTTTAGGAGCGTTGTGTGTATGTTCTTCAATTCCTTCACATAGTCGAAACCTCTTAAACGATTTCAACATATGCGGTATCATTGTAGATTTCTCTTAATTACGGGCAAGCGCAGATTATTGCTAAAACTGTAAATATGACAAAATCAGCGACTAAAAAATAAATGGACCCCATCATGATGATTGCTTATAGTGGCCTTTTCAGAAATATGGCCCAAAAGTATAACGTAGAGCAATATTTTCAGGATAAAAAAAAATGTTACAAAACTAAAACCCCCACATATTTAATATTACTGCAAACAGAACACAATATCTAATTTCTCGAACTCATTACCCGAATCGGAGGCTTATTATATATACCATTGCTTTTGGCCTCCGACTGTGGCAACGAATTCAAGATAAGAAGAAAAAGTACACAGTTTGGTTAAAGTTTAGTTTTTAATGAAATCTACTGTCTTCTTTAGAATCATGTAAACGCTGACGCATGCACATGACACTCCCACGACTTCAACACATTGACTTTTATTTCTCGAGGGCTCAATATTATTTATATATAATAATAATAATAATAAACTCGGACATTTCACACAGCGCCATCTAGTCCCAAAGTAAGCAGCACAGCGCTTGTGTTATGGGTACTAGACAACTGATATACTACTTATATACTTTTCTTTTGTAAATAAATACATATTATACATAAACGCCCAGACTCGGGGCGGGAATCGAACCCGCAACCCCCGTTTACTTTCTGACGCTTTTCTGACGGGTACTTTTTTAGTGTGGTAGAGCCATGCTGCATCGCAGCACGAATTGGGCTGGCTCGCCTGGTGAAATACCACCCTCACACAGAATATCGACGTGAAATAACAGTATTGCTGTTGTGTTTCGTTCGGTGAGTGAGAGTTCCGGTAGCCCATTCCCCCCCCTCTCTTGGCATGGCAGCGGTTTTTAATTTGAAATTACCCCAGGGGGGTACCGACACATCCTGTGTAGGAGAATCCCCCCCTGAGCACCTGCGCTCAGGCTGCCCTGTGTGTTCTGGGGAGGACAAAAATCCGCTCGGGAAACATTATGCCAGAGGCAGGAGAAAGGCAAAACTTTCGGCACCCCTCCTACACTTCGCGTGGACTTTTGCAACGTCAGGGGCATCCATTCCAATCTAAATGCCGTCCACCATCATCTTGAGACGGAAAAGCCGGCCTTACTTTTCCTTACCGAGACGCAGATATCCCCTCCTTCTGACATATCTTGCGCTACCCTGGGTATAATCTAGAACATTCATTTGTTCCACGCGCCGGTGTTTGTGCTTATGTCAGGGAGGACATATGTATCCGTCGCCTAGGCAATCTTGAAGTTAGGGACCTTTCCATCCTATGGCTACGCGTAGATTGCGGTGACCACCCTCGCGTCTATGCCTGCCTGTATAAGTCCCACAGCGGTAATACCGGTGCTGACCAACTTTTCGAGTGCATCCAAACGGCGACAGACTCTCTCCTCCGACAGATCCCCTTTGTCGAAATTGTGGTTTTGGGTGACTTTAATGCCCACCACATCGAATGGCTTCGCAATCGAATGGTCCGTCCATGACTTCGCTTTGGCCTATGGTTTATCCCAACTGGTCACCGCGCCCACGCGGATTCCAGATATGGATGACCATTCAACCTCCTTACTGGATCTGCTGTTGACCTCGCACCCCGATGGCTATCAAGTCTATGTCGATGCACCGCTAGGCTCTTCGTACCATTGTCTAATTCGGAGCACCGTGCCTCTCACTAGAACTTTGAGATCGCAACCTGCGGCTAGTCGTCGGGTCTGGCATTACAGGTCAGCGGACTGGGACGGAATGCGAAGTTTCTTTACATCCTACCCATGGTGGCGAATTTGCTTCTCGCGGGATGATCCTGATGTCTCCGCCGACTCCGTCGCTGATGTCATACTGCAGGGAATGGAACTTTTCATTCCAAACTCTGTGGTTCCCATTGGTGGCGGATCTCGGCCCTGGTTTGGTCGCTCATGCGAATTGACGTCCCGCCAGAAGCGTGTGCGTCACCGAGCCTGGGCAAAGGCGGTGGCATCTAAGGAACCAAACACCAGCGCGTTCAGAAAGGAGTACAACTATGCCGCCAGGTCCTTTAAGAAAGACATTGCCAAAGCGAAGTCCTCGTTCATAGGCAAAATTGAGAGACTAATCGCGCATTTTGGTCTCTCGCCAAAGCTGTCCTTGGTAATTTCTGTCAGCCGTCTCTTCCATCATTGCATAAGACCGATGACTCCCTGGCCCACACTGCAAAGGAGAAAGCGGACCTTCTGGGCACTCTCTTTGCATCAAACTCGACACTGGATGACGTTGATGGGGAAATTTACCACCAACCATACCGCATTGTGCGAGCTCTATGCCAAACGTTCAGTTCCTACAGAGTTCAGTTCGTAAGGCTCTTTTTTCCCTCGATATTCACAAGTCGTATGGGCTAGAGAGGAGGTAGTCTATATCGATTCATATCTGCAATATGTCAGTATTGAAAGATTGTCATATTCATTTGAGCAGGGTACTTTTCCACTTTGTTTTATAATAATGTTGGATAATGTGGGTAGGTTAATATTCTGATGACATTCTGATTAATAGACCGTGATTTATTGGGGGCCTCAATCAATTGTTTATTAGTTCATAATGATAACGTAAAATATTTATTATTTATATTTCTTAAGGCATTGGTAACAAGACCATCAGCCTAATGACGTAACTTCTGGAGAAACATTAACTGCCCCTAACACTCCTCCAGTAAAGTGATAGTAGGCTTTACTGAAGTTAAAAAGGACTTCTTGGAAGAGCGCGAAAACTTCAGCTACACATGTTTATTTAGATCTCCTCCATTCTTTTCACTTACACAGAACTTTAAAACACAATATACTATCACTGTTGTACTTTAAAACTCCTAAAAATGTAAAAAATAGAAAATCTAAATAAAATGACAACCTCACTTCAAGTCCGTAAAATATTAATACCAATTAGAATTGCCATATCAAAAATAAAATTTAACATATTCAACAAGAAGAATAGCTGGACATCAGTTTTACATTCATAGAATTTATAATTTATGCAACGTCAGATGACAGTAACTCGAGGAGACGAAACGGGAGACACGAGGAGAATGGAACAGCTGCGGCTGAACAACTGCTCGCTGACATCATGAAGCACAAAAACAGCTGGCCTTTCTGCGAGCCAGTCTCCATTGATGAGGTCAGTACACTGCCTTAATTCAAGCTTTATACGACGGGCCAGTATCCGCAAGTAGCCGACTGATGCGTCTATTACTTTAGTGATTAGGATTACTCGTGATTAGGGTTGCCAGATACAAATATCGAAATGCTGGATTTGGCACTTTTAGTGGACTTTGGTCCTGTACCAAAGAACTGTAATTGGATTTTATGGCATCAAGCGTAACTTTTTGAATGTGAAAGATATATGGATATCTGATCAACATCAACCATTTTTTTTAATTACCAAATGTTATCATTTTTTTTAATTACCAAATGTTATATAACAACTTCCAGATAAAACCTTTGTATTATTTTCTATAATGTCAAATATTGTATATTATTATTTTATTAATTGCTAATTAACTTACGTACAGTTAACACTGAGGCACAGTTAATTCTGTGGTCATTCCAATAATTTTTTTTGTTGTAATATGGAAAAACAATCGACAAAATCTCGAAAAAATATTGTACTTTTTTTTAACAGCTATGTCAATGTTCTTTAAAAGGTATTGTAAAGTCAAAATAATGTATTTTTCTCCCCAGGTCCCAGACTACCTAAATGTGATCGAGAACCCGATGGACTTTGGAACGATCACACGCAAATTAACAGATGGAGACTACAGCACTGATGAGGAATTCATAGCTGACATAGCGCTAGTATTCACGAACTGTTACACCTATAACAAGGACACGCATCCTGTCGCAAGGTGAGTGTATAATTATATCCTAACTCTTATCTTATATTCTTAAATTTTAAGATCTTCTAAGACAATTTAAGTGATACTTAGCACCAGCTTTTTTGTAACCAAGGTTTACGAGATGCCTAAGGTATTAAAAAGCATTAGGTAAGAGTTGTATTTGTAGGATGTCTTTGATAACGCACGAGAAACCTGAACATATACCTAGCCCCCTAGGGGCCAAATTGTATTATGTGGACCTCTTTGTTACTAAAACCTCTGTGATGGTCCTCCGAACATGATCGAGTACTTGGCAGAGCGCCGAGAATAAATGAACGCAACAGTCATTTGGACTCTTCGATCACAAATAAAAAACTAGATACACAATCAACGCTCCAAAAATGTCCGAACCAAATGTGCGCTCAAATGATGTATTTGAGCGCACTTCTGTTTTATTGGTATTCGAAAACGGTAACAGCGAAAATGTAAAAGTGCTCCTTCAAAAATTGCAAAAATAACACATCTAGAACGTTAGAAAAAGACGCGAGTTCTTGTTTTCAGTTAATAAATAAATAATATTATTTACGTGTTCATTATTTCATTATAGTAATAACGTTACATAGCTCTTTTTTATTAAATTCGTAATAATATTTTTAAATATTGCCTGAATATATATCTTATCCTTGTCACTTTCACGTAACAAATCAAAATGACATAAATAACAACGCAAATAGATTATTTAAACTATGCTTTGTAACATGGGGTTAAGATTTAAACACGAACAACCTCAGTTAACACGAATTTATATATTAAAAAAAATACAACAAAAAGGTCGTGAGCTCTCTACGTAAGATAAGCCCGTCTGATTCTGCGTCCGAGGTTCAGCAGGTTAAGGAGGTTAAGCAGTGCAGCTCTGGAGGTCGGGAACAGGGGTGGCGTCCGGGTCTCGTAGGCGGGTGCGCAGTATACGCGCAACACGCACAACGAGCCGCAGAGAGATTGGGTTGGTAAAGCCGCAATTCTAATCATGGACCCTGGAACGAGCCGCAATGATGATGAGACTCTTGGAGTTCCACCGATATCGGAACCACCACATCCACAGCGAAGCAGAAGGCGTAGCGGTGAAGTGGCGGTCCCGACAAGAAGCTTAGTATATTCGACAGGTTTAAACATGCACTCGGAGACGTATTCGGCACTCTGTACTTGCCTCGTCGTTCACAGCGTTTCATGCGTTTTTTAATACTACTGTATTTTCTTCAAGTTCTTGACTGACTGACTGACTTGGTATTAAGTTAAAAAATACGTGTAAACACTGACTCGTCTACATCACTCTCTCGGCTTAGTGACATCTTGCTGTCTCGCTATTGAAATGTACGTGTAATCAAGGCATAAGACCGGTCCCGCGCTACCTTCAGTGCTATTTATAAAACCCTTTGTCTATTTTCAGAGCGGGTGTGCGTCTAGAAAAGTATATCACAAAACGCTGTGCTGAATTAGGACTCCCCTCTCTCCCAGAGATGGACTTGGATCAGGAAGAGGATGACTCCGAGAGCGGCGGCAAGAGGAGGCTGTCGTCCTCTGAGGAGGACCAGCCCAAAGCGAAAAGGTTGAAGGTGAAGTGATTGCTGGCGATCCCGCCGCGGCTCTTGGACTATATGTGTTATTGAGGCTAGTGACTAAAATAGTACTTGATTCGACAAAATCGAAGACCAATGTGAGTGAGTGATACATGATTTTCTGTAAATAAACTTATGTATAAGTTTTTCAATGGTATTGCGAGCCTATTTGTGATTATCTGGGTAGTTGGAAAATTATAAATATGTGTCTGAAACTGGTGTATATCGTTAGCAAAAATCCTACTTTAAAAGTATTTCTTTTTGGTTGAATTCACAACTGATAAGTTTTTCGTATAAATCAAATACGATGCAACAGTCGGTTGTTATATAAAATCAATTTCAAGGAATATTAGGGTCAATATACTAATTTTTTTTCTGAATTAAAAAAATTACTCAGAAAATATAGTGACGTTAATATTATATTAAATTACCTTTCACTAATATTTCAATATTTTTACATACTTTAGTGTTTGTCCAGGAGATAGCACTTTCATTTATATTTTTTGAAGTTTTGTTCAGTTTTATAATGATTCCTGTTTATAAAAGTATGTTGCTCAGCACGGATTTATAAATGTGTGTTATTATCTACAATTAATATAATAAATTAAAAAAAATTACCAAATTGTCCAGTACAAAAAAAGTTGATCAACCCACGATCCGGAAATCGTGACTATCGGCCGCTTAGATTTATCAAAGAGTAGACCCCCGCTATGGCGTCGGTAAGTGAAGGTAGTGAATGAAGCGAATGATTGTCTAATGTGACATTGTACTAAGTATGCTTCATGACGATATGCGTACAGCTAATATATAATGTGTATATTATTCATGCAACTTCACCCAAGTTCTATCATTCATTATTGTCTTTTTTAAATGTCTCAGATAGATGGGAAATTATATGGTGGAGGAAAAATTGTAGTATTATATGTGTTAAAAACAAACAAATTTTAATCATATTATTTGCAATTTACTTCAGTCATTTGAACTTTGAGCGATAGTATGATTATTTGTAATGCTTATTTTTCAAGAATTATTAAAATTGTGTGTAAGTGGCAACTTAATTGTTAGATTTGCCATTTAAGGTCGAATGTAATTTTATTGTAATCAATGCTCATGCACAGTAGTTTATAGCAAAATTAATTAAATTTGATTTGAATTTAGGAATATTTAAATATAAAAATACACAAAAAATGTCAATTGTATTGTATTACGAGTATATAAATATATTCCATGTGTTAAATTGAAAAAGTAAAACATTATTTTCAACATAATAATTTTGAAGTTTTTTGTTTTGTTAATTTTTACATCGAGAATGCTAATGCAATGCTAATATAATATTACAAGAAATTGAAACAATTGTTGGCATGGTTGGCATATTTGAAATTGCCATAATGGATTAATTACGTTATGAAAATTTGAAATTGTAAAACTTTATTTTATCACGGTAAGTCAGAAACTAAAAATTAGAGGGATATAATATGAATCAATGATTAAAAAATAAATTACATATTATGTATGCAACATTCTGAATTAAATATTCTTTATCAAATATAAATTGATATTTCAGTACGTATCATAATAATATTTAGTCATGTCACAATTTTTTTTTTGTTAAAATCCATGAACAATTGTATAAATAAGTAAGTAGAATAATGATTAATGATACTGGCAAAATTTACATATATTCCTAAGAATTCATTTTAAAGAAAAGACGTACTTCATTGGAACGCTTGATTAGCAATTTTAAGTTTGGCGGCATCCGCATGTTCCAAAATATTTTTTTAAAGAAATTGTTAGGAAATTAAAAAAATATGCTTGTGTGTAATTGCCTTATGTATACAAAAATAACGACATATTCCATTAAAATTAGGATTAGAAGTATACTAGTGATTTTTGTATAAAACGCGGAATAGTTTTACCACCGCTAGAATGTTCCTTGCCTAAATATCTAACCCAATATCTTATTCCAAAAAACGTAAACTCGAATGTACGGTCCACTTTGTCATTCGTTTTCCAGTTTTCAAACACCAAGTAATAAAAACCAATGAAATAAAAACAAGGGAAGTGCTTGTCGTCAAAACCATATAATATAGCAAAGTTGTTGTTTATTTATACAACATTTAGCAATCATAGCAGTCCCGCCTCCTGCAGTTGTAAGTGACATCAACCAAAGAATTTAAATAACTGGCTAAATTGTTATATACATTAACTACATTTGTCAAATCTCATAATTATGTCCAATGCATAATATCTAATTAATTATATCATAATATGCATATTATGTTTCTTGTATTTTTATTGACTATGTCTTACTGTGTAAGTTTTTTTTAATGAAACCGTTCGATTTAAAAAGCAATAAATCTATGCATCATTCCCATTACAAAAAATGTTTACAAAAAATATACAAAAAAATATATGAATCATATTAATCATAATGTATGTATGAAAAAAAAACAAACTACACCTGTCAAATAAAACATTGTAGCAAACCCTAGCACTTACACCTGCCGAGAGTGTATGCGGTTTAATGTAGTTTTAAGGTCAGACGGCGGATATTTTCCTTGGTGTTTATTTTCTCTGACACAGCTGACAAGATTAACAATGTAATTCATGCTAGGAAGCTGACAACTGACTTTATGTAGACAGATTTTAAGCCAGTAAGCTAGCATCTCAAGCCAGGATGTTACAGTATTCCTTGGGGACATGAGGCCCTAATAAATAGAGACAGCATAGTTAAATTGTGCTAGCAAATTGGCAAGTATCTTTATATAGATATTTTACTACCTTCATGTAATAGCCTTGTGGCACATGAGTGGACCAAAATCTATAGATCGTGAGTTTTCATGAAACAAGTTACAATATATTATTATAATAGTGATATTGCTTTATCGGATTGATACAATTTTTCTGGTATAGAATAAACCTGAGTATTTCATACATGCATTTATATAACCTCAATAGCTTCTAAAGAATAATGTTTAAAATAAACTTAGTTTTAAGTAGTTTGCAATTATTTTTGGTTTCTGTCAATGATTCTACATTTTTTTTTTAGTTCAAAATGTTATGTTCGGTCAAAACGAAGTCCAAAATTTGTTTTGTTTGCAAAATTTTATATTGTTTTTCAGTTTTCGTGATTGATGCTGGCATCGTTAAATAAGATACTTACTAATTTTTCTTATGTACATATAGTTGCTTAAAATGTCAGTTTTCAACATATTTGATGGTATATTTATAAATTCAATACGAGTGCATCTTGCCAGGATTTAATTTCAGTCAACATAATGGCTGCAAGACATAGACAAAAAAGTCTATCTCTTGCATGTTTTTTAATTACACCGTTTAATGAATATGCAAATATTGTATTGTATGCATCATTCCCATTACAAAAAAATAATAATTTGCTTGAAAACGTTGATTTGATTACTCACTGTTTTCAATAATACATACCTAACGATTTACATCTATTTATTGATTTAATTTATAGGTTTTATATTAATTTATATTTTTAGTGAATAAAGCACCAGCATGGTTTACATGACTTTCATTTTATTGCATACCCTCATAACAATTTGTGGTTAACTATTATGTTGACCATGCGGCATATTTATGCATAACAAACTTTTTAGGTTTCCTTATTCAAACTACCCTCATAATTTAGCGGTTATGATCTGAGGTGTAGATGCAGACCTGAATCCTATTCTCCTTATGACTGTAATTATTATTTACATAAACTCAAGGCTAAGATTTAGATTATTTAAAGTTTCGAAAGTTTGATGATATATTTGTAATAGAAGGCACTCTCCACAAGTTCTCATATATTTAAGGTGTCTGTCCATGAAGCTCTTTCTGCCATAAGAGCTAAGACCTCTGGCGGTAAGGTTAGATTCTGCTATGCTTCGCGATCGCATTTGCCTTAGTCGAGAGATTTTAACCGTTTGAAAAGACTGGTATAGATATTTATTAACTTATCGAAAGTTTTTGATGTGAAACATCTTATGCGGCGGGTCAGACCGGCTGTTAACGTGGCGACGCATCGCCACGAGCTTGTAACTCTGCGACTCTTCCTACTCATTTTGGAGATCCACCTCCTTGCCGCAGCCCTCTCAATTTTTTTTTTTTAAATTTTGGTATTAAATTAATGTCCACTATTATATTAAACGAGAAATATTTCTATATATATATAGTATTTGATTTCACTTTCTCGAAAATGGCTCGAGCGATTTCGATGAAATTTATAATGTAATATAGGGGATGAGGGGGGCTAAAAATCGATCTAGTTAGGTGTGTCAATTCTGGGAAAAATCGTTTTCTCCGTCTTTCACACATTTTAAACCTCTGAACTCTAAACTTTTTTAATTTCACAGCGGACTTTACCGTCTCAACAACACAGTGGCTGAATGTAGGTCTACCACTCCAAAGTACACGGGTTCGAATCCTGTAATGTGGTCAGACCTTTTTTTGTTCTTTTTTTATTATTTTGATATAATACGATGTCTAAGTTCAGTTTGCAATAAGTACCTATTAAAAACATATCACTTTAATAATGTACTTACAATAAGGAAACAAAATGAAAAATAATGATAAAAGCATTAACTTCATAACTTTAGACAGCCTGCTATCCCGTACTACGAAGTGAGGCAAATAACATTCGATTAAATACAGATGTGCGGGTGCTGTTTTCTAACGAAATGGCGACCAATCAGCTTATCTGATAATAAATGTATGTCGTATGTACAGGTGAGTCAGGTTATCGGATTTAACTCACTAGCGGGTTCGAAACCTTCAACGTGGTCAAACTTTTTTTTTTTAAATACCGAGTAAAGCTTCATCGCCCAGGTTCTGTATTTCTTAAATGAAGAATTTTTTTTTTCTTTTAAGTAAATCTGAGTATTGTGTTTTTGATAATCCCATATTTATTTCCTTTAATAAACGATCCTTTCATGCATATTTTTCATATAAATTAGTTATTTATCACTAATACCTCAATAAATGTCACTACGTTTTGCCTGCCTACTCCATTAGGGATAGATCGGGGATAGAAGATGTGTCATATATCATTGGATTAGCAAATAGCACTAAATCTAAAATGTTAATATTATATACTAACTGCTCGATCTGACTTCGCCAGGGTTGAATATAAAATATATAGGTTATATAATATATATAGCGTTCGAATTGCAGCAAATACGGAAGCTATAGGAATACTTAAATAAAACAACTCTTCACAGATCAAAAAGCTTGGTTGGTGGGAACGTGTCGATTTTTTCATATGTTTTTTAGCAAATACTGAAACAATTATTCAAATAGGTTCAGCGGTTCCGGAGATTATCTTCCACATATAAACAAACTTACAAAATCCAATTTCTTTAATTATAACATTAGTGTAAATAATGCATTTCTAAATAAAAAAATTATACCGACTTCAAAAAAGAACACTGAAAAGTATGAAATAACTATCCCTTACTAATCAAAACCAACAAGCCTACTAAACTAATAGACTATGTTGTCGAACATTGATTTGTCACCGACTTCAATAACTGTCAAATTTAATTATATGGGTATTTGTATCGTATTTATAAAGTTATTTTTGTACTAGTTTTGATTAGTAAGGGATAGTTATTTCATACTTTTCAGTGTTCTTTTTTGAAGTCGGTTTAATTTTTTTTTTAAGTTTTTTTATTTCTCCCTTTTGAGTGACCTTGGCCTAAATAAATATCTAGGGCAGGTCTACAATTAGTTTATTTTCTAATTATGGAGCGCAATGTGTTAACTTCCATTCTATTGAGCAGCACAAACCGTGAGCTTTCACAATAAAAGATGCGATCAGATGTAACATGGGATATTGTCCATTATGGCCATTATCAATATCATATCAATCAGTTATAAAGGAACAGTGTAAAGGTTGCATCATAATTACACCCTAGCAGTATTCTTACAATCCGAAGACGAAAGCCACCAGCCGTATTCTCTGTCCGCCACAAGACACTCTACTGACTGAATTTATTATATCACAGCCAATTTATATCTTCTCCCTATTACCATTATACCATGTGGGGACAATGATAGTTAACAAATGACATACAAGAGAATCGTCAATATAAATGAATAAAGGTTATAACCAGGTCGCGTTATTGGGTGTATGTTCAAAACCAAAGCTTCAATACCAGTGAAATTTCAATGGGACCAATCTGGAAGTGTATACTTTCAAAGAAAAAAGAATTTTCCAAATCTGTTCATAAATGACGGAATCATGAGGTAACAAACATAAAAAAAAACATACAACCGAATTGAAAACCTCCTCCTTTTTTGGAAGTCGGTTGAAAAGATAAAAGTAATCTAGTCCTTCCCAAACTCAATATGTAATAACCATGAAATTAGTATATCTAGGAGGAAATACAATGTTTATTGTAATAACAAGGCATTTAATTCGTACAGAATACAGGTATACATACTTTTTCAAAATCAATCATCCAAGATTAAAAAAAAATTGTTTGACAATGCAGTAAAAACTCAATTTTAATTTTTTAGCTAACATTTTTAAAAGTATACATTACATCAATGATGTTATTCTTTTGTAAATATAACATCATTGCATTACATATATTAAATTCAGTGTTGTCATTGCTATTGAAAAACATTCAAAATACTAAGAACAGAACATTTCAATAGTTACTGTTATTATTGGCCGAAGTATTTTTGGTCAAGAATCAATGATGTTATATTTACAATTATAATATCATTGTCAAGAATCAAGTGATCAAGAAATTTTCAAACTCTAATTTAATAAAACTTCAGTGTAAACTAGAATATGATTTTATTTTGCTTATGACATAAATGTATATTACATTGACACAAACCCAAACTACCTAACAATTAGTGATGAGCAGCGGCTTCCTTCCTTCTCATATCGGCCCATTTGGCCACATTCTCAGGTGAGTTTGCTGCAAAGTGAAAGAAATATTTAATATAATTTTATATTTATGGAAAAAGAAACTATACATACTCTATGAATAAAGTTTTATAAAACTTAAAAACCAAACAAGCTGTCACAAGACTTCTGATTTATAAAATATGTTGTATCACATTTTCTTGATAATATTGTCTTAAATGTGCATTAAAACAATATCTCCAAAGAATTTCACTGAACATAATGCAGGCTTGGCCCATTAGATATTATATGCAATACCACTGTAGAAACCAGAAGTGTGACAATGTAATGTACAGAAGACTAGCATTAAACTTTCATTATATGGGTAAGGTCATAAAAAAATGTACTATGTGAAAGTTTTCAAGTGAGCCCATGTTTCCTTGAGAATTAAATGCGCGCTTAATGAATAATATATTCTTATTGTTTAATTAAAATAAAATGACAATATGGTTAAAATAATGGAGAGACCACCAGAACTTGTGACTTCAAATAAAAAAATAAAAAATATATTTATGATCCCACAAAATAAAACTGCATACATAAATTACATGTGTCTTAACCACTCAGAGGTAGAAATATTTGCATTACAAAAAAATATATTGAGTTATGGTTTTCAATTCTTAGTTTACCCATAAAGTGATAAAAATATCATTTAATAATGTATAAATTTTCAAAATAAAACAATACTATTGTACATAAAAACATTCTCTAATATAAGTCTCCAAATATTTTCCGGTGTGTTATTCTGATTCGATATGACGTACATTTTTTGATTACAATAGTAAGCAACATAATTTACAAATTTTTGATGAGGAAACAATTTACTGCAACTGTTAAATGTCACTTTTGACATAATTCTTTCATTTGTGGTCGCAACTAAAACAGTGATTACTTACTCAGTGGTTGCGACAGTTATCGGTTGTGTATTTTTCGTTTTAGTTCCCAAATTTTGGGCATTTAATTTTTAATTTTTCATGGAAAGTACAAACAATATGGTTTATTAGATCCCTAATTCTAAATATACAGTCAATAAATAGAGTAAGTCATGTTTTAAAACAGAAATCTCGCTTAATTTGTGACCGTTATTCATTGTAGAATTTAAAACTTTTAAGTGTGTTTGTTCCAGTTTATTATGTGTGTTATGATGTACATTATGTCACACACTAGAATTTTATAAAGCAAACTTTACAAACAACTTAACTGATAGAGGCGAACTCCAAAGTAGGGTTATGTTATACTCGCGTATGTAGGCCGAGTGTAAAGCTATTCAGATATATAAAATTATTGTGGTATGTATATGTTAATTGAAATGTGTGTATTTAAAAGTCTGTAAAGAGCTAAAATGTAGGTTTATAAATTAAATGTAGTTAAATTTAGCAGCTGCAATAAAAGTTATAAAATAATTTGTGGGATCTCGTAAGCCCTGTATCAGAATTGTTACTAAGCTTTTATTTAAATTCTCTTCGAATTTGGTTCAAGTTGTATTATTTCGATAAAATCGTCAAATAATTGTTTATTAAAGGCATGAGAAACTTTTTTATATTTTAAACTATTTTATTAGTGGATTCAAATTTATTGCAAATAAATAAATAGAGTAAAATTGTCTTTTTTTAACAAGCCCAGTGAACATTCTCCTTTACATTATTCCAGTGTGTTATTGTGTGTTATATCTTCCAGTATGTTAATTTTCATTCTTTTATGACCTTACCCATATGTGTTACACAATAAACTGGTTGTGTGTACAAACATTTTTCAAAACAATCTTAACACATGATTACCATCAGATGCTTTAACATCTATACCAACTAAACAAGTCAGTATTTATTTATTTAATACAGATTTTTACACCAGAAATAACAATTTTTTACATGTAATTACAACTAAATATAATGCAAATCCAATAATAGGCAAGTACAACATGTGAATGATGAGATTTGAGGAAGCGAAAGAAGTATTTAAGAACCGTGACGCTTGGCACTCTGTCCTCTCTGACTAGCCCGTTGGGGATACAGTGTACAGATATTTTGTATGTACAACATGTGTTTACAGCAAATGGACAATACAACAAGATTAAATAATAATATAGTGATGGTTTTTCTAAATTAATACATACATACATATCTTCACGCTGTATCGCTAATGGGGTAATCAGAATTAATTCTAAATTAATGAATACAATAAAAAAGAAAAACTTGCCCATACACTACTTAATTTAATTAAAAAATGTTAAAATGAGGCCAAAGAACTGATAACATCTAAGTGTGTAGACCTAATGAGGACGATATGGTACCGGCACATTCTAGAAAATATAATATAGAGACCCGAATTTGTTCTAAAAAATTTTACTAGGGAAATACCTAAGAAAACATATTAGAATACAATAGCGAAACGAGGTTTACATTTTAAATCTTTTTTATTTAATTACCAATATATTTACTCAGAAGTAGAAAAAGCAGTAGCATCGCAGAAGAATGAAAAAGCCCCTGGAGAAGACAAAATTACGAACGAGTTACTGAAAGCATCATTAGAAGCCATATCAATTCCTTTGGTTAAATTATTTAATAACATATTGACATTGGAGGAAATACCAAAGCAATGGACCACAACAACAATAATTCTATTATACAAAAAAGGAGATAAGGAACAAATAAATAATTATAGGCCCATAAGTCTTATGTCGAACTTATACTATAAAGTTTTTTCCAAAATATTATTAGGACGCATTACCAAAATTTTAGACGAAAATCAACCAATTGAGCAAGCAGGATTCCGCAGTAACTACTCAACGTTGGACCATATTCACACATTGAAACAGATTATTGAAAAATATAACGAATTTAGGAAAACATATTACATAGCATTCATAGATTATAATAAGGCATTTGACTCCTTAAACCATCATATCTGGGAGGCACTAAAGAATCAAGGGATAGAAGAAAAATATATCAACATAATAAAACAAGTATATAAAAACAATAGAGCAAAAATAAAACTGGAATAAATAGGAGAGGATTTTTTAAAATACAAAAAGGAGTGAGGCGAGGAGATCCCCTATCCCCAAAATTATTCACAGCAGTACTGGAACAAATATTCAGAAAGCTCAATTGGGAAACCAAAGGTCTAAACATAAATGGAGAACACCTACATCACCTAAGATTCGCGGATGATATTGTACTACTGAGCGAAAAACATATAGAGATACAGGAAATGATACATCAACTAGATGTAGAGAGCACAAAAGTGGGATTGAAAATGAACACATCTAAAACGAAGATGATGACAAATGGACCAAAAGAGAAAACTGAATTAAATAGTATAAGTGTGGAATATGTGGACCAATATGATTACTTAGGTCAAACTATATCACCGACAGACCAAATGGAGAAAGAAACAAATAAAAGAATCTGCAACTCTTGGAAACGTTTCTGGCAAATGAAAGAAGTCATGAAAAATAAAGATATACCAACAACAGAAAAGGGAAAAATTATGAATATGTGCATAACACCATGCCTCTCTTACGGTAGCCAAACATGGGCTCTTACAAACAAAAATATGAAGAAGCTAGAAGTGTGTCAGAACTCTATGCAGAGGAGTGCTCTACAAATAAAATTAAAAGAAAGAATGAGATTAGAACTCATCAGAGAAAGAACAAAGGTAGTTCTCATAGCAAAGACCATTACAAAACTAAAATGGAGATGGACAGGCCATATGGTCAGAGGCATGCAAAAATGGTCACAAAAGGTGACTCACTGGTATCTCGAGGAGAAAAAGGGAAAAGAGGGAGACAAATATGCAGATGGGAGGATGATGTGAAGAGGACAGCGGGAATCACTTGGACGAGGAAGGCGGGTAACAGAGGAATGGAAAAACTTGGAGGAGGCCTATGTCGAAAGACAAACTGAGGTGCAAATAATTAGTCAGAATCAATATGTACTTATATAAATGTAGTTAATACTCTAGAAATAAAGGATATCTTTATCTTTAATATATTTACTCACCCATTTTATTGATTTTGTAGAACACTGGAACCGACACGGCAATTCCAACCATCCAGTAACGCCAAATCCATTGGTTCTGCACGTAGAATTTGAAGGGGAACTGCGCAATCTTCGCAGAGATCGTGTAAGGATACTTCATAGGGCGGCCCGGTGAGTCTGACATGGTGGTGTCTGGAATATTGCAGAAAATTACAAAAAGTATTATGTAATCTAGTCTTCAAACTTCATACACCGTTTGTTATAGATTAATGTACAATGAAATTGCCCTGTTATAGTAGAGTACCAATTACTTTCGAATTTGATAGAAAGATTGCAGAAATGACAATAATCATAAGAAAATTAATAAATACTTAAAAATTAAGTTCTAACCTTATCTGCTGTAGAATAATCACAGAGTATATTGAAATCACATCAGTATAGAAGGAGTGTAGCGGTAAGCCAGTGACAGTTTTAGTTACGAACGAGTTGTATTATGGTTGTACTGGCGCTATAATCGTTTCTGCCGTCTTGACTATCCGCAAAGTCAATTGTTTGTCAGTGTGTTGTAAGTCTGACACATCCTCTGTTTCTGGCTACTTTTCTATTTCAAGTTGAATTTTGATTTACCTTGTGTTTTCTTCGCTTTCATGTTTGAGTTAAAGCCTATTCTCCTCAATTGTTGGATGTAAACAGTCCCCTATAGCGCTGTGTTGGTGGTTTTTCGGAATCACTAGGAGTCAGTTTCGGAAACATAAAGATATGGTACACAAAAATTATTGATATCTACGTATGATACGATTGTAAAAAAAAAGTAGGCGACGATAGCGCCAAAACGAAATACATAGCAATTACAGCAATCTGACTCGCATCTGTGGCTTGCTATAAATACTTAATTTGTGAGTAGTAGCACAGATTAATTAGTAATAAAAATTCCATACACACCTTCCAATTTGTTGGAACAACTTTAGCGCTAAGGTGACGGCAGTGTTAGATATGTGTATGCATAATTTATTAAAAAATTCCACGTTAATTGATAATTTTATAGTTGCATTCTCACCAATACAAATATAATAGAAACTCCATTTTTGGGTATCCGCAATCAATTCACAAATTCGATTCTTTACTCGAGATCGATCGATCAATTTTTCTATTAATCGATCTCGTATCACCATCCACGGGAAAGTTGTTCCAACAAAGCAAAACTAGTCAATTTTTGCTAAGGGATATTAGTCTATTGTGTTTACTAGAATATCTATTGTCTGTGGATCATATATAATCTATAAAGTGGCGTCTCTGAATTAAGGGTGTGTAAAAATACTGCACAATAAAATATAATTAAATACAAGTTCGTTCATCATTTAAACGAGTCCTATTAACAATTTTACATCACTATATTCACTAGAAATCATTTGCAAATAATTAAAAAAACGCTTAATCACTTCCCATAAAATCCCGCCAAAAACTCCGTATAGAAGGAAAATTCTGTTTACTTTGTGGATGTAGATCGTAGACAAAGAAACCTACGAATTACTGGACTACACAATGACTAAGGAAACTAAAGGACATGGCATGTTGATCTATAGCAACATTTAGTTATATATACTTTAACGCATAACATTCAAACGTAGCGTTGTCTCTTTTTGACTTACGGCCTCTTGTGTGTGTAAGAGAAAATAACAGTACTTTTCTCAAAGAGTAATTTTTTTATGTGATATTGTTGTAATGTCAAAACGTGCCGGTCCGCCATTTATTGCGACACGCTGACAAGTACACGAAGTGTCAAAACATATCAATGGATTTAATATTTTTTAATGTTTCTGTGATTTTGTGCTGGATATTGGAATTGTTTTGTTAAAGGAGAAGCTAGCATAAGGCCACAATAATTTCCCAGTGTAGTGTGTTAGAATGTGGCTCGAGGAAAAGCAATAATCAACGAAATCTATAATTGCACTGGTACGTAACAGAAATTCATTAATTTAGTCTGATGTCGTATATATTTCCATCGTAATTACTGTGTTTCTTAGTTTACTGTATTATAGTCATGTATATTTTTAGTTATTAGCAGTTTTTATTCATATAATATAGTAAATTACTTCATATCATTTTTGTTGTTATTGCAGTTAGGGCTGTTCATGTACCTATATTAAAACAATATCAATAAGTACAGGTATCATGTTTATATGTCGTAATTATCTCGTTTCAGATTACCATCATGTATTATTAGAGAAAAAGAGTGGCTTGACATAATCGGAAAAGAAAATTGAACCTATATGATGTATTCATGATATATATTATGTTATTTGTATTTCGAAGAAACTTCTTTCGATAGAACATTAAGAAAATAATTTTATGTATAAAGCATTGCCCTCGCAAAGGTTATTGGCATTCAGAGAAAATATTTACAGTGGTAATTAATTACTTTTTAATTTCTTGACCATTTAAATCCTCTATTGTGAAAAAGTAACAGGAGAATATTAATTGTTTACAGAATTACAGGAGGTATTTTGTCGGTTTGGCGTACCTCTGGAGTTGCATACTGATCAGGGTAGGAATTTCGCATTATTCCAAGAAGTTTGCCAATTACTTGGGATACATAAAACGCGTACGACACCAGGTCATCCGCAATCCGATGGAATGGTCGAGAGATTTAAACAGACGTTGGAGAATCACCTGGCCAAAGTAGTGGAAGAACATCAAAGGGACTGGGACCAATACATTCCGCTCTTCTTAATGTCTTACCGCTTCACACCATCTAGGATCGATTTTGGACGAGAGATACGACTACCAGTTGATGCTATAACGGGAGTACCACCTGATGCTCCAAAGCCAACTACCGATTACGTGTCCGATCTACAGCAAAAACTGAATGACATTTATGAACTCGTAAGTAAAAGTAGTTTGAAAACCAGTGAAAGAATGAAAACTCGCTATGACCGTAGAGCTAATGTAATGGGATTTGAGGAAGGAGTGTGGTTGATAATCCCATTAGGAGAAAAGGGAAGTCTCCGAAATTTCAGGCCAGATGGGATGGACCACATACGGTGATAACGAGAATAAATGACGTTACTTATCGGATCAAAAAGGAGCCTAGAGGAAAACTAAAGATCGTCCATGTGGATCGCCTAGCTCGCTATCATGGTTCCAATCATGCTCGGGACGACCATGACTAAGAGGGGGGCAATGTTACAGTTGGACCTTATGCGTAGGGAATAAGGTCGATTTTTGGTGGAACTCGAAACATAACTTTTAGTGCTTATATCTCGAGACCTAGGCTTTATCGAGTTATGACCTAAAAACGCATTGCTAGGTTTAAGGCCTACTATCGAATGGTATAAGTCAAATTAAGAAAGAAGAACCAAATTGCACCTCGAATATTCCCGAGCGATGACGTGTCATGTACTTGTGACTCATGCAAACAGGCGGCGTCGAGAACAATGTCGAATTACCGTTAGCGAGCGTAATTCACTAGAAAGTTCCACCCTCTTTTTAGCAGACTATAAATAGAGCTCCGTGTCCGCCGCCGAGTCAGTGTTTCTCAACTAGCGATCGAGGCGACATCAAAGCGAATTACATAGACCACTACGACGACTACTATGACGACTACTACGACGACCTTGGATAGAAGAACTCTGCGATTCGGGAACGTTGTTACTGAGTGAAGCGTGTACCTTCGGTGACTACTACGCGAGTACCTACTTCGAGGGCGACTACGAAGACTAGTGACCGCCGTACTTAAGTTCGCGTGTTCTTGACATCTACTTGTACGAAGGAAAATAAACTCTTTGCACCCTTAACCGGCATCTTATTAACCTCAGCTCGTAACAGTATTTTATCTTCATACAAACGTTCCCAAACGACGCGCTCGAAATCTCGGCATTTCTCGGCATACGACAGTCGCGAGTGCGCCGCGGTTGTCGTCGAATGGTATGAGACGCTTCCGCGCATTTACTGACTAATCATTATGTCAATCAAGTTGACGAGCATAATGTTCAGTGTATTGATGTTTGAATACATCTATCTCGAAACCGGAAATATTTCTCTGTTGCTAATTTGTAGGAAATATATTATTTTAATGATTTAGTTAATTTATTGGTGATTTTTAATTATACTGCACACAAAATGCATTTTTTTTGTCCATTTCCACCATACTAACTCACAAATTTTTGAAACTAGATATAAAATACTAGTAAAATTATATAAAAAAAAACCTATTAAATTTGCAATAATATAAAATGAAAAGATAATATGACAATTTAATATAGTACCTATTATCAAATACGTAACCCAAGAAAAACATTCAGTCCAAGTCAGTAGCCCTATTGCGTGTTTACGTACCAAACCACCGTAGGTAATTATCTCTAGGACACTGCCGAGATAGAATACTGTATGCTTACTTGTACTGTGGTATGATGGGGAGTTTGACGGTAGAACAATTAGAATCTGAAAATGTTACCAATATATAAAAGAGCGGAGAAAAAAAAAAACATAGTTTTTCAAACTTGCAACACTAGTGTGATCTGTCACCTCAATCAAATCAAAATGTCAACTTGATGTCAAGCAGCTTTTGTGATGTCGTATTGTGATTGCAATGTAGTGATTTTAATTAAAAATTTAAACTATTGACAATATAATGTGTGACAATGGCTTCAGTAAAAGTAGCCGTAAGGGTTCGCCCGTTCAACCAGAGGTCAGTTGCAGCTGTATATCTCAAAATACAAAGAATAATGCTTTGTTATTGAGTAACACTTTTATCGTATGTTACCACACTATTTCGTTAAATCATTGCCTATTATCTGAATGACTGACGATTTTATTTTGTTTGTTATACGCACCGCAGTTAAATAAATAGCTTACTAGATGTGTGATAACGCTTGATATCAGTGAACGCATGAGTTCCTGTTGTATTTTGAAAGTGCAAAAAAGCAATGATGTCATTTTGAATGGCAATGACTTTCACGGTTCAGTTGCATTTGGAGCACAACTGTACTCCACCAAGCGATTCAGATGAAAGTTAACGAAAAAATGTAAAAAGCTTTTGTCCTACATATCCAAATAACAGTATAATTATTGCACCTCTTTTAAAGTATTGCAATGTAGTTTGTTTACATATGAGCGGGATATATAGTACAAAACAATGGCAAACAATCTCTTTATTTACATTTCTTTTTCAATAGTTTACAATTTGAAAAGTAATTATATTTTTCTATGTTGACTTGGGTGTGTTTTCAAAAAATTACTTTGTTACATCTCAATTCTGTTTCCATTTAGAATGTGTAGCCATATATTGTGCAGTTATGTTATTACATAAGTAGATATATTTAATTATTGTAAACTAAAAGCATAATTTTCCAGTATGGTCATTTATAGGTACAACCATTGGTGGATTAACCTTATGGCCAATGAGGCCCAGGCGTAGGGGCATTCAGAAGTTGGGGCGACCAATTTCCACTTCACTTTTATTCATTTTGTAAAAATTTGAATTAAAAACTATTACACAACACAATGACCGAACATAGGTTAAATAAACTTTACTGAGCATTGAAGTGGATTATTTAAAAAATTTGACTGGGAAGATATAATTCGTATTGTTTGCTTCGGAAAAGTCAAGATGTTACAAAACACATCACAAATGTGTTAAAAAAAATCTAATAGATTTTCTGTTGTTGCACATTGATTTGGCACTGACTTTAATAACTATCAAATAATTATATAGGTTTGATTAGTAAAGGATAATTATTTTGTATTTTCTAATTTTTTTTTTTAAGTTTATTTTAAACTCAAGTACTTAGGTGGGCGCAGAGTAGAGATAAATACTGTTTGTAAGTGCTTATAAGTGCTGGACAATGATGTTACGAGTTTTTGATATAACAGCGATAGCTTCTTTCTTTAGTTTCTTTATATATATATAAATTATTTAATCCCCTCTTCGAACATTATATTTTGTCTCTACTACTGATGATATCTGGTATTGTTTTGACTATAGAAATTAATAATTGGCTAACACAATAGACTAGACGACTGTTTCTTAATGACTTAGTTTAAAGACAGGTTTAGAAATCAAAAACAAAATTGTGAAAAAATATTCAAAATACAATGAAAAACGAAAAACTTACAATGAAAAACGAAAGACAACCACATTTAAGAGCAGTCATGATAGAAGCCACAAAAAAAGAGTCATCTATCCTATTGGCTGTGGGTTTCTCTTAAATATTGTTAAAATCAAAAATAAAATCATCTATATAATGATATTGTAGGCCACTTACCTACAATAATAATAGTATTATAATCTCTGAACATATTCCATACATTATTACGATATTTCTTATCATATCATTTATTAAGTGATTCAAGTAATATATTACCTGTTATTGATACTCTGATACAGGTATATAGATAATAGTGATATTGTTCCTGTGCAAGTTCAATGTCAAACAATAAAACCGAGTACATACATACATGTCTTCACAATGTATGCAGAGGGTATAGATCGCCAAGTGCTTTTGCTTTTTCAAATCTTATCATTCTATTCATAATTATATGTGTTTAATAAGCCTTAAAAATAAGTTTGCGTTTCACAGCATTTCTCGAAGACAGCATGATGAAAATGTAACTGAAAATATCCCATATATCAAAAACTATACAACATATCTTGTTCAAACTAATTTAAATTTATGGTTTCTTAATTTCTACTATTTTCAATTTTTTTTAGAATTTTACACTCCTCATTGAATAGTTAGAAGGAACACACACTTATGATTTTACATAAAATATCTCAAAATCATTTCTGAAGACCTATATGTATGTGTAATTGTGTGTATTCTAACCCAGTTACCTTTATGTATGTGTATATTCTAACTCAGTTACATGTATGGAGTGCCACCCGTGATTTTATTTTTCGTAATTTCAATGCACTATTATATAGCTTTTAGAACACACCTACCCTCCAAATTTAATCAATATAGTGCCAATAGTCTCAGAGTAAAATAGCTGTGACATGTGGCCAAGCAGATAAAATGGTTAGGGTTCCGTTTTTAGCCAATGGTCTACTGAAACCTTATAAGGTTGCATCATAAATTGACTCAGATGAGGATCGAATTGTTGAACACAGAAGCTCAAGACTTTGCTTAGCAGTTAAACCCATTCGCCAGGTCAGGCAATTTTGCAAATAGCAACAATTTTATAGTAGGTACATAATATTGTAACAAACATGATATTTATAAACACACTTATCTATGATGTTCTCAATGGTTCCATTAAAAATCTTACTCAGAAACATGGAAATATAAGCATACTCTACTTATAACACAATGGTTTCATTTTATTTGTTATTTGAAATTGTGCTTAATGAATAGATAGCACTACAATAACTCCATCTTTATGTGAGAACTGATTAAAACATTGGGCATAGATAATACATTGAAAAAAAGAGTTAAATAATTTGGATGATAAAGTTCAGAAAAGCTTATGACTTACACAATATTTAATAGAACTAACCTGTAAATTACACTTTGATTGTATACATAAGTTTATAAGGACAGAATTATTAAAATAACATTTTATAACGTTAATTAACAATTTGTCGTAAATTATGAATATCCATAAACCTGTAAGCAGACTAATAAGTACTAGGCGAGCACAACTACGACTGCCCATGGTTTGGTTTACGTAAACGAAGACCACATCCACTGCTCTTTGTTTCTCTGCTATAGATTATTCAGCTCGTAATCATTAGATCACAGAGATCACATATTGTCCCATGCTTCTTTAGATTTTGACACATTTGTTTTCATTATAAAATTTATAGAGCGAAAATGAGTGGTAGAAGTCAACAAAGACTATAGCTGACTTATGATACTCAAATAGAGTGTTAGGTAAAGGAAATATCTAAAACACTCGCATATATCGTTAAAATTGTATATGGAAAATGATGCGATTTGAGGAAGCGAATGATGTAAGTACCACGATGCTTGGTGGTCCATTTTTTTGCCTACCCCGTTAGGAATAGAGCGTAAGAATATGTGTTTATTTAAAATCTGTACCTATCTAGATGTGGCCTATTACGGTAATTCTGTGAATCTGTATTATAAAATCCCACACAGATAATTTTCTACAACAAAAATGATATCTGGCGTGAGTGTGACTCACACATAGCAACACAATATTTCTTACAGAGTATTATATTATTTATGACTGGTTTTGTTTGTCTTATGAAGTTCCTGTACAGATAATTTATATAAAGTTAAAAATAGAAATACGAGATAAATTATAAAACAGAATTTGTTCTTAACACCATTGATACGGAAAGAAGAACCGAAATTCGGCTGGAAACGTTTCAGATAAGGAAAATGGGAAAAATATTCACATACAAGTACTATATTACAATAACAATAATCCAAATAGTCACACGATCTAAAATTCTATAGCCTCAAATGAGGCTTCTACTATAAGTACCACATAACCAGCAGCCATTAAGCCATTAACACTATCAAGATATCAAGGATCAAGGATATAGATATCAAGATTTAAAAGTTTAATAAAATTCGGTACAATCGTATTGGAAGTTCGGAAGGTGAGATGAACTTTAAGGGGATTGAAAAGCTAGTGGTTTATCAGGAAAATTTACAGAATTTAGGAATGTTTCCCGCAATTAAAAATCCTAATTTTGGTAATTGTCCAGGCAAATATCTTTTGCATGCCGAGTACCTACTGAATCTCCTACAACGTCTGTACTAACAACCCAATCATGGGAAGGCAGGATTGCCTTTCTCTTACGCCATTTTTTACTGTGACAGTAAAATAACAAGGAAAAGTCATCTCCGTTAAATAATTTCAGCATTTAAAAAACGATAGTTGAACTCTCGCTCTCACGAGTCACCTCTGTTTATGTAGCGTGACGACATAATAACAGCAGTGAGAAATATCCGCTTCTGAACTGAAAGATAACATGTCTACTCGGCTGTGGCAAAGAAAAAGACGGGTTATGATTTTAGCAGCTTATTTACACTTAACACTTAACCAATATCCACGTATAAGATATCATAAGATTCGTTTCAATTTCGCGCATAAAAAAAACTGGTTTATTATTATTATTATTATCATCATTGTCGCGCGTCGTTCGGCTAACTTCGGATGAGTTCGTGGCTTGCATTTTTTCTCGTTTATCTGTTGAATTGTCTGTTATATTTTTTTGTTACATAATTTAAATTATTGTTTTTTATTTCATTTAATACGTTTAGGTATTAAACGTGCAAAAAATACACTAGATTTTAGAAATCAATATAAAATTTAAATAAACATGCTTGAATAAGTTTCGATTTTGGCCGAAACTAAGACTGAAGTCGAAGAGTTTATTGCCGCCACGGGGCCGCAGAAGCTGCGACATTACACCGTAACACCAGCAACGCGATCGCAGTCCATGAGGCGCGATCATTGACCAGTCGCGCTCGTTCATTCAGACAGAATGGACACCACCGCCACAATTGCGACACTTCTTTATATTCTACGTCGTCGTAAAAATAGAAGAAAAATAGAACAATTTGGTGCGGCGGCATCGCTTCCCTTTGCAACATAACAGTAGGATGTCTTCAAAGAAAATTAGCGTACGCGGTTTGTATGTGTGCGCGCTAATACGCTCGCGCCGTGGCACGCACACAACGGCAATATTCTGGGTGAATATGGATAATTATTGCGGGCTCGCACGCGACGCGAAAATTACACGAACATGCAACCACTTTCATTTGTCTTTAATTCGTTCTTCACATCGTTGCAAAGTTGAAAATGTCTAAATCACATAAACGAACGTATTATAATGTCTCTAGATGCCTAAATAATTGTACTCATTCGAATTCAGTTATCATTCTCCAACATAACTATAAGAAATGAAATTTAACAAACATAAAGACCGTATCCGTGTGTATTTTTTTTTAATTTTTTTCATTATTATAATGTATAACTAAACGAGATGCTCTCCGCATCACACTCCCGACACAACAACCCTAAGTATCCGGTCGAGACTAGGCACTTCCGTTACACATGAGATGGGAGTCATCCTTCTTTTTTACATAATCTTTGCCGTTACCGCCGCCCCGATATTACGACTCGCCGCTGCCGCCGCGGGGCGTGTATGAAAGTATTCGTACATATAACAAATACAAGGATGACTACAATGACAGCACCGCAGCGGCGGTACCGCTGTTGTTGCGGTGCCGTGTGTAACGGGCCGAAAATTCAATTTCGGTTACGGCTAAAAATCTTGCGGATACTGATTTATTACGGATACTGATACGGATTTATTAATGAATATAAGAAATTATAGTTATTTCACTTGTTTGCAAGTTCTTGTTCACACGTACACAAGTTTTAGTTTTATAATTAAACCCACCCCGGCTTCGCCTGGGTGAGATGTTGAATGTTTACAACATACCAAATTTTTTTCCGTCATCCGCTAGATTTTCTCAAAATTTTCTTTCATGCAAACCAGGGGACCAAGAGGTTCAATTGTCGTAAACGCTAGAGAATGGAATGACAAATACCACGTGATCTAGCGTAACGAATTTTAAAAATTGGTAAAAATTGGTAGTCAAACTTTCTATTAAATCAAACGAAAAGTAAAGTAGTGTGAGAACCGCCGCATAAAAAGTAGCCAAATGGCACTTTTGACGAGCAATAACATCATCATGCGTTTCGATTTTACGTTTGTCACTTGTCCAGCCGATCTTGTCCTAGCAATTACGATCACGACAAAAGAAATCAACCAAATCGATGGAGCCGTCTTCAAGTAATGCTCTTTTGTAGCCGCGGCAATTGATTTTTATTGATATAGATTTAGTTCTGGAATAACCATAATGCCGCTGGAATCCAACTAAAATCATTTTCGGAAAACGACAATTATAACACAATACCAGTTATACGTAGAAGATATTTTTGAAAAAAAAAAATTGCCACAGGCTTTTTAGATGTCTTAAATTACATTTTTATATTTTTTTTTTGTTGTGTTCTAAAACATGTATGGACCGTGCCAGCTACTTATCTTCCCGGGCAGGTCATAACAGTCGGTCAGAGATAATGGATTATTACAAACAGAGACGTTATTATTTACAACATATACAATTATACATACCTACAAGGCTGAAATATACATTCAAATATGCACGAAAAAGGCTTAAGGCGACGTTGGTCTATGCAAAAATGCGCGCGCTAGCTTACGAAAAATACGAAAAAGTAGTTATTTTCGTTTATTTTAAAAACTATAATTAATTTTAAAAAATCCAACCATCATTTTGAAGATTATTTTTAGATTAAAACAATACAAAAAATTTAGATACATAAATCTGTCCCGTTACACCTAAAAATGGAAATCTCTATTTTAAAACAGGTTTCTTTGATATTTTCTTTTGTGTAACAAAAGTTAACCAATCGTGTATCGCAACTGACAAAATAAAGTCAATGAAATGAAAAATCAGGTTACAAAATATCACTTTCATACCTTTTGTAGTCACTTAGAAAAATTGAGATCCCTGCCGCCAATATTTCCAATGCATCGCCTTAAAATATGCAAGTTTGAAAATGTACGACATTAAAACAAAAATAACTGTCATTTTTAAATGAAAATAAAAAATATAGTATTAATATGGTTGTTGTTTTTATTAATAATTTACAATTATGTGATTTTCTAAATGTTTGGTTGTTTTTTATCACTTAAATTGTTTTGAGTAAAGAAGGAACATTCTACATTCATCAAGGTCACCAGACAGTATCCGAATTTAGATGCTCTAAGTTTCGATCGTGTCATTATATTAAACAGTTAATTTGACTCTTCGTGAACTATGCATTAGTAGATTTAATATGTTACAAGTTTTAAATCCTGAAAATAGGCAAAATATGCAAATGTATGTTGCGGCAATGCAATTGCATGGAATGCGTCTAATTAATTAATTAGTTTATGAAACTTGTAAAAGCGATAAGCTAGCTACGTGTCATTATCTGATTTCGCTGAGTCATCTGTAAACCTAATATTTACTGCTATAAGTGGCGTGAAGATCTGCTTTTGGAAGGACTTTAGATTAACTACCGCTTATGTGTTTTTATACTTAATGAGCTGTATTATTGATGTCTATACTTCTATACTAATACTATAAAGAGGTAAACTTTGTTTGTTTGTATATAATGGATAAACTCAACAACTACTTAACTGATTTCATAAATTCTTACATTTATAGAAAGCTACATTATCAGCGAGTAACATGAGCTGTATTTTATTTTCAAAAAATGTCAACCCGTACCAAGCCGGGGCGGGTCGCTAGTCAGTGATAAAATTTGTTTTTGATAGAAGACTCGATTAATTAAAAAAACCTTACAGCAAAGTCTAAAGCGATCGCTCCGCTACGCTTCGCGATTGGCTTTGACTTGACCGCCAGAAGCTGTAGTTTTTGGCATACCGGGGTTGTATGCCAAAAACTACAACTTCTGCCGGTTTGAAATAGCATGAATATATTATGTACATATGTACAATATTCCAATAATGCGCGTACGTATACTTGTTTGATCTCATAATAATTACGAGCACTGACGGATTTTTTACATATATGGACGTTTACAAAAGGACTACAAGATGACCGTTTAGGTTAGATAAACACATTAATAAATACAGTTATTTGTTGCAGAGAGAAAGACATGAACGCAAAATTGATTGTACAGATGGACGGCAAGAAGACGAGACTTCTCACAGTGAAAGTAAGTCAACGAAATTACTCTTAATTTAAAATTTTGTGTAACGTTTGCATGCACGTTGGCACGAAACATGGTGACATTGCGCAGGAGTCGATTTGTGTATTATGTACAACCCCATTTAACATTTATACCCAAATCTTCTCCAAGCCCATATTTTTTATTCAATGAAATCAATCAATTCAAACGAATGTATATTCAAATATATGCATAATCATACCATACTATCTGGCGGTTACTAGATAGCTTTTTATAACCCAAACGGTACGTTTCCTTCAGGAAAAATCAATTAATGAGCTAGGAATCGCCGAATCACAATCGATTTACAATTCTTTTCTTAACTAAATAGCTTTTGGCAAATGAAGGTAGTAGAAGGTATACTCTCTAGATAGGCACGCTTATTACGTAACTTGCAGACAGCATGTGACAGCCAATACCGCGCGATATCTGCTGCCAAAACGAGAATTTGTGTAATGTAATTTTTATAATGGCGCTAAATCAACTTCTGAAAGTGCATTTTACGCTCATAGAATAATAGATACGCAATCGTCAAACATGATACCAATTTTCTATTACAATTAGTCACCGGTCGCGTAGTGATCGCGTGGCTGTCGCTGTCTGCAAATTATTAGGTAATAACCCCGAGGTTTGTGCTACGGGCTACTTATAGAGCGTAGTGTAAACAAACGAGTATATTCTGATGTTTTTATTCGTTTCTTTTTTACCTTTTCTTTACTTAAATGCCCCCAAACTATCAAGGTATCAAGGTAGTGCTTAAGATGGCTCTGATCACAGGAGGTCCGAGGGAAAAGACCTCCTATATCTGAGGGTAAAGCAAGTCCAAAGCAACGTAACTTGTGGTCCGCCGTAATAGCTTCGTAATAGCTGTCACACACTTTGTATGATTCGTATTGACTAGAGACTAGCAGACTGAAGTATCCGGTAGATTTGGCGTTCAAAAAATCCCTTTTGAACATTGATTAATTAATTTGACTTAGATCGTTCTCTAAATCGATCTAGCCGGAATCGTATCCAGGACCTCTAGCTTGGAAAGCAGATACACTAACACCGCGCAAACGAGCCAGCCATGTAACTGATTTAGATATTGCCTAGTGTGATACATAAACAAGATACAGACGTAACACATGTCTAGACGAAAATAGAACTAATATCAACGGCCATTTATTACGGATATTACATCCACGTGCTCTAGATTTTTGATAAAAGCTTTAATCATTCCTCTTTTTGTTATATACTTGAAGATATGTTATACTTGACCTATTACAGGAGTTTTGTGCAGATAATATAAAAGAAATGATCATTTGTCATTTTAAGGACTTATTAGGTCTTTTACGCGTCTTCCAAATTATGGGATTAAAATATCTAACGACCCCTTTAGATCTGATTTTTACAATATAGTGGCGATTCGTCCCGACTCCGCACGGGAACTTCAGGATCTCGACAACAGTGCCACTCACTGGTCGGATGATAGCTAAGTCAGAACCATCCAGACGATCTCTTAAGTTTTATAAATAAAAATTAATCAAAATCAATGTAACCGATTAAGAAGAGAAGAATTGCAAACACGCACATCGTAATTTTATATAAAGATGGAATTCAGTGACGATATGTGGGTAGCTCTTTTTACGGTGTTCTTTATCATAAAGAAACGTAATGATATTTTGTTTGAACTTGCCTCGTAGTTTTTTAATAAATCCCATGCTAATAAAGTGAAACACAAAATCTATATAAATATATACAATGAAAATGATTTTATTTGTCCTTCTATCACGTGAAAACTACTTAACGTATCAATATGGGACTATGATCATTCGAAGCATAATCGTTTGTAGATGGTTTTAGGCCATTTATTTTTTGAATTCCATAGAACCTTCACCATTTTTCACTAGGTACAAAATTTTAATTTATTCCCAGCGAAGCGGGCGGGTAACGGCTTGTATAATATATAAAACATAATCAATACCAATGTAAACGCTCGAAAATATTATTTTTACGACTTGATTACAAAACATTGACTTTTCTTTACTGTCTATGAATAAAATATGCATGTACTATATATATAAATCTTCCGGAAGCAATTCTCTAAATCAGCCATTCCCAAAGTGGGCGATAACGCCCCCTTGTGGGCGCTGCAGGCCTAAAAGGGGGCGGTAAGAGACCCAGAAAAAAAATGGGGGCGTTGTGTAGAGGCCTGGGGGGTGATTTGTAATTTCATTTAGCTAGGAGGCATCTTAGACAACGACTGCATGAGCTTTCGACTCAGTAGACAAAATAAGTTTGGGAACCAGTGCTCTAAATGATGTGTAAACCGTTTAAAAATTCGTTGCGTAGTGTATTTATTAATTTATTTAGACACACCAATTTATCTATTTAGAAGATCTAAGCGCACATACAGTCAGACGCGAATAGTAATTTCGTTTTAGACTTGTTAGGAAACTATTAGGTTTCATTAAATAAAATATTACGAGATACTGAATAACAAATTACTAGTCACAATTATAATTCAAGATCATTACAAATCAATACAGATCACGATAACTACTATCGAAGACATGCTCTTAGCAACAACCGACAATAAATAAGTGCCTCGATATTCGGCTTGTAGCGACTTTTATAAACACGTTCTCTTGATGACGTCATTTCCGCAAGAAGTGGCGGGGTGTTGCTAACATACTATTTAGAGATTAATATCTGTTGTTTTTGCAGAACAGCAAAGAGCAAAATGACGGCAACAGGGAGAGGTACAAGGATTTTACTTTTGACTACTCGTACTGGTCGTTCAACGGCGAGGACAGCCATTACGCACCACAGGAACAGGTGAGAGTAATAATGTTCTTACTCATCGCAGGAACACGTTAGAAAATATATTCTCATTAATGATCCACCCCGTCATCACCTGGGTGGAATTCTATTATAATATGCCTATAAACAAGAACTTCGGAAGAAATTCTTTAAATGACGGTAAATGGTATTAAAATCTATTGCGTAGTTTATAAGAACTCACAAACAGACGAGACAAATAGCAACTTCGTTTTGTGCTATTTAGAGATTTTTTAAATTTTAATAATGTCAGCTAAATTGGTAGGTTTTATATTTTATTTTTATGTAAGTGGAGAAAAACGATTGCTGAATGGTTTCCAAGAGAAATCGAAAGAAAGAGAAGTAGACCAAGGAAGAGCTGATGGTCAGATGAAATAACAGAGAGAGGTAGGTGTGATGTGGGTAAGGCAAGCAACAAATATGCGAGAAAGGTTGAGGTAGACCTTTACCTCAGCCCTGTATCACGGGCCAGAGAATAAAGCGACGGTTTTCCTCGCCCGTCGAAGGAGGTGACTAAAAAAGGGTCTTCGGGGTTGCGGCCAATCGAAGCAGGGGCTCCAAGTCAGCTATGCAACTCCGAGGAGGACGATCGCTCGTATGGTCTGCGCTGTCGTGGTACTACGAGGATGCAAGGGGGAGGGCAGTTCTGTCACTGCCACCCCATCAGAAATACTTCGATTTAGCGTAAGCCCTGCTGCGTTCTGTAGGAGATTCTGGTTGTAGTATAAAAATATTGATAAAATAAATAATTTTGTCTAATGAAAGAACAGTCTATGAATATAATCCTTATAGTCCAATCAATCTATGGACTCACTGTTAATTTCCAGACAATTGTGCGTAGGAAAAAAAATTATCGTGTAGAACAATAAATTTTAAGAAAGATAGCGTTTTTTCTTTCCGTATTTGCAATGGCGAACCTAACCTAAAAAAGTCGCGAAAGTCAAAAAAACGGCTTTGCTATCTTCTATCTATCTATATATATATAATGAAGTTATGTTTTCTTTGTGCGTCAATCACGTTAAAACTACTGAACGGATCGACATGGGACCACGACCATTCGGTGCGGAATCGTTTGTAGATGGTTCAAGTCTATTCATTTTTTCAATTTAATAGATCCTTCACCATTTTTCAAACAATAATTTACTATTACGTACAAAATTTTCACTTACGCCCAGCGGAGCGGGCGGGATACGGCTTGTCTCTAATAAAACAAAAAGTTGAACTTGTATCCAAAAAAATTTAATAGGAAAGTTGTAGGTGACAAAATTCTTTCGATTGATGTCCTGTGCAATATCGATGTTTGCTTTATACATACATACACGTACATACATATCTTCACGCCGGCGCCGTATCCCTAACGGGGTAGGCAGAGAGGACGGACTTATTATGGAGAAAAATGCAAAAAACCGTTAAAAATCGCGTTTTTTCATTTATAAACTTTTCATCAAAGCAGCTTAGAAACTTGTTACTAGGTGAAAATGTTGGTATTGCCTATTGGAAACTATAATTATTTTTTTGGCGCGAAAGTTTGAATATTGTTCAAGAACATTTGATTTTTGTGAAAAAAGGGTTTTCGTAAAACTATTCGTGTACAGCTCTCCGACATCGTATAGCATTTTTTCGGAGCTTTATTTCTTCGTTAAGAGTTGTACTATCATGCGCAATTGTTTAGAATTTGATTTTTTAAATTTTAAGTCCGAAGAAATGCACCACAAAAATATCAACATTTGGAGGTTAGATTTTTTGCTTTAATTTTTTCAATTCAATATTTATCGAAACCAAACTACTATTTAATTAAAGATTATATTTTTTAACGCATTTCAAAAAAAGTTATTACCATACAATCATCTGTAGCTGAGAATTTTTTTGTTCTAAAAATTCCTCAGCCTTTATTGAACGCCTAAATGAGACAGATTGTTAAATACATACTGTCTGATAAAAGAAATGTTTTTGACGTTTACACAAAACGGATCATATGCTCACCATGCTATTAGGACTAAGCGAGCAGATATTACCAGGTGTTTGCACATAGGGGGTCAACTATACTACAAAAAAGTAAGTTTCTAAACTGCTTTGATGAAAAGTTTATAAATGAAAAAACGCGATTTTTAACGGTTTTTTTCACATTTCTCCATGTATAAGGCATAAATCGATATTGTACAGGACATCAATCGAACCATAATTTTATCACCTGGAACTTTATTGTTCTACACGATCATAGATTTTTTTCCTGTCCTTAATTGTCTGGAGCATATCCGTAGTTTGATTAGAGTATTACTGTACACAAAGAATTCTATTCTTAGTTTTGTAGTAAGATATTAAAAAAATATACCTGAGTCTTGTAAATTTTATTCTGTACCTATAACTTTTTTCGAATTGGTTGACTTTCAAAATTATCTTTCAATAAACAATAAAATGTTTTGGATTTTAAACAAATTTATCTTTAAATCGTGTAGTCACAGCTGTTCTGTAATGAAAGACGATCGAAATCGAATGCAGTTGTAATATGTTGTATAATACGAAAAAACACAAAGTAACAATATCAAGGTTGCATGTAATAATGGGTGAGTTGTCGTCAATTGATACAATATCCTGTTTTCAATGGGCGTAGAATAGTAATGTTTAATGTGATAAAGAAATGGAAAGAGTTCAATACAAATGTTGGAACGTATTCAAAAACTACTCTGCCCGGCCAAGCGTTGCTCTGTGTTACATACATACATATCTTCACGCTGTATCCCCAATGGGGCAGTCAGAGAAGACGGAGCGTCAAGCGTCGTGGTCCTTACATACTTCTTCTTCAAATCTCATCATTCTCCTCACACAATTTCGCCTTTGTATGCGAGTGCTTAACATTTTCGTCAGGTAGCATTTTGACTATTTGATCTTCGTAAGTCAGCCTTGGCCTTCCTTGGCTTCTTTTACCACTCACTTTCGCTCTGTATATTTTCTTCGTCAGTCTTTCATCACCCATTTTTTTCAAGTGTCTGACCCATCTAAGCATTCCTTTCTTCATTTTAATAATAACACAGTCGCGCAACCCTGTTATACTGTGTATCTCTTCATTGTATAATTTGTCCGCAAGGGTGACACTGCACATATTTCGCACATAAGAGCTCTCATTTCCACTTCATTTATCTTACTTTCACTCGATTTCGGGCATATCCCAGGCCTCACTACCGTACAAGAAAGTTGGCACTAATACCGCATTGTGTATGGCCATTTTGGCTGAGAGATATATTCACACTGCCTACTAATGCGGATCGAGTACCGTTCACTTTATTGCCGGCTGTTACTCGTCTCTCCACATCCATCTCACATCATCAAAACAGTCATCACAACATCACATCAAAACGCTTTTTCCGGAGTTGAGTTCAGTGCTCTCCGCGAATTCTCCTTTTTGTCTTCTACCGAATGAAAACGGGTGCCACGAAGTGGTAATTTGAGTTTAGGAAAAAGAAAGAAGTCGGCTGGAGCCATATCTGGTGAATAAAGTGGTTACTCGATGGTATTTGTTGAGTTTTTGGTCAAAAATTCGTTCACAATAATGGCCTTGTGCGAAGGCGCATTATCGTGGTGCAAAATCCAAGAATTTTCTTTCCACAAATCTGGCCTTTTTCGTCGAATTTGCTCTCTTAAACACCGCATAACGCCCAAATAATATTCTTTATTTACCGTTTGACCTTCCGGCAAGAATTCCGAGTGTACAACACCGCGATAGTTAAAGAAAACAGTCAACAGGACTTTGACTTTTGATCAACTTTGGCGTGGTTTTTTCGGTTTCGGTTCAGTTGGAAGGCGCCACTCCGAAGCTTGTTGACTAATTTGCATGTCAAACTCGTAAACCCACGTCTCGTCACCAGTAACAATGCGTTTCATGAATGTTGGGTCGGAATCGACTCGTTCTAGCATGTCCTCAACGACTCTTATGCGATTGTGTTTTTGAAAAAATTCAGGTCTTTTGGGACTAGCCGAGCGGCAACATGTTTCATACCTAAGTGATTATTTAAAATGGTACGGATCGACTCGTGAGACACAGAAAGTTCGGCGGCTATCTCTCTCAAACTTGAATGAGCATTTTCAGTCACTATTTCCTTCACTTTTGCGACGTTAGCTTCAGTTGCAGACGTTGATGGCCTACCAGAGCGAGGCAAATCTTCCATCACATCTCGACCGCTTTTCAACGCTTTGTACCACTCATAAGCACGTGTTTTTGATAAAGTCGATTCACCGTAAGTCTTCTGTAACATTTTCAGTGACTCCGAACACGAAATTCCATTGGCGATGCAAAATTTAAGACAAACTCTTTGTTCGATGTTTTTGTCCATTATGAAATTCGCAATACACACTAGAATGATGTAACTAAAAACAGCACTGTATTTTATCTAAATAACAGATGCAACTCAAACTCCGCGCCAAAATGGAAAACAGTTGTGCCAATCTAACAACAACAAAAAAAACAAAAAATTTGGAACCATAAACAAATCATCCATTTCCGATACTTTCTTGGCTGAATGTACAACTTTCCTTTCAAAGACCAGGAACCTTAGTTTTATTCACCTTCATATTCAATCTTTTCACTTCACAGTCTTCTTTCAAGCACGTAACTAGTGTCTGCAACTCCGCTTCTGATGCTACTATAAGCACATTATCGTCAGCTTACAAAAGGCAGTTTACCACTGTACCATCACATATCATACCACTCATACTACCTTTCAATGTTTGGAGGCAACTGTCCAAATACAACACGAATAGCCAGGCAGATATCACGCAGCCCTGTCTAACGCCTGAACAGACTTCGAACCAGGGCGACATGTCACCATCTATCTTTATACAGGCTCCGAGGCCTGGATATAATGACCTCACAGCCTGCAGTAAAGGACCTTCCACGCCATATTCAGGCAGAAAACTCCATAGTTTCTTGCGCACTACTCTATCAAATGCTTTTTCAAGATCCATGAAAGCGCAGAAATCTTTCTGACTAATGGCCTAAAAGTTCTCCACGATAACGCGAAGCGAGAAAATCTGATCCATACAACCCCTACCGTTCCTAAAACCACCTTGCGCTTCCCACACATATCTTTCACAAACACCTTTCATACGTTCAGTCAATAATTTTGTATAGACTTCACTTGCTACACTGACAAAGCTGATGGCCCTATAGCAAGCACAGTCTAAATGAGAACCTTTCCCTTTATAGAGAGGTACTGTGACTGCGGTGCGCCAGTCCTCTGGCACCTCTCCCCTCTGCCAACAAAGGTTGCACAGTGCACATAATGTATCCCAGACTCTAGGACCACCATACTAGATCATCTCAGCAGTCACCTCATCAATTCCCGGCCTTTCCACATTTCAAACCAAGGTGCCGCACCACTTCGGTACTTGCGTACTTCTTTCCAAAGTAATTTAGAATTTTCCTCGAACTTGTCCGACATCTTGTTTTCGTCTAACTTTCTACACTTTTTACGCTTCTTTTTCACTAGCGCCTTCGTTTGTGCTTTCTGTGGCTTATATCTGTCTTCTGTCTTTATTTATTTATATTTATTGCACACACAAACACTACAAAAAAGATACATACAGAAAGGATGAGCAAAAGGTACAACTTATTTCTAAAAGAAATTTCTTCCAGCAGACCTGCGAGAGTGACAAATTCAAAATAGAAAAGATAGACACTGTGTGTACTTGCTATAATGATAATAAAATACACTAATATAAAACATATTATATTTTAAATACATAAATATAAATATATACATAGGGACAGATAAATATACTTAAAGCTGCAAATAAATAAATAAAAGTTTAACGTACATCTTTCATATAGTGCTCCTTGACAGCATGCTTGAAACTAGCAATGGACTGGCTTTCACGAATGTGTGAAGGAAGAGCATTCCACATTCAAACCGCTTGAACAGCAAAGGATTTTGATAAGAATTCAGAGGAGTGAGGAGGAATTTGAAGGAAAGTACTAATGGGAGATCGACAGAGTTTATTAGGAGGACGAAAGTTTTGAGAACGCTCTTTTAAGTAAGAAGGAGATGAGGAAAGAATGAAGAACATAGAGTGAAAAAAGAATGTGAAGATTTCTACGAAGACGAATGTGAGGTCACATGAGTTGTGCCCTGAAATAAGATACGTGATTATATTTACGCAAGTAAAAATGTAACGGATGCATAGGTTTTGCAATCGTTCTAATTTATTGACTAAATCTTCAGTAGCATCCAGTATAGTAGTAGGGATAGTATGATGGCAGCCGCGATCATACTATCCCTGCTACTATACTGCCGCTTTCGCAGCTGCTGCTGCTGCTGCGAATAAATATTCGGAAGCTATGAAAAATATAAACTATTCGCTTTTGAACTTTAGTAGTGGAAACAGAGTGGTGGTAAGTTGTCTCTTTCTCTCCTAGTGCTGGGCCATGTCATTGCGACTTAGTGACGCCATAGATATGTAACGCTATCTCCCTCTAGCTTATCCCGTCTATTTCCTCTACTGAAGTTTAAAACCTAATAACTCAATTTCTGTCAACGAATTTCAAGTATTTTTCACCTAATTGTATTCCAAAGTTTTAATTATTTTAGTACAATATATTAAATATACCAGTTTTAAGAGTAATCTAGCCTATTTTGACCTCTTCCCAAAGTAAAGAAATAAAAAAGCGTTCTTGTTTACTCCATTTGTGTTAAAATTAGAATTGTCTACCTCTCACTGTTATTATGAAAGTAGAATGAAACGAGCAGTGTCCTCAATTATCGCCATTTTGTTTATTTATTTTGACATGGTATTAATTCTTCTATACCTATATTTACAGGTGTTTGCTGATCTCGGGCTAGACGTTATAGACAGTGCATTTGAAGGATATAATGCCTGCGTCTTTGCCTATGGACAGACCGGCAGTGGGAAAACATTCACCATGATGGGATCACCCGTTAGTATTGCTATCTTTTTCACACATTTTTTATTTCTGTAGTTGGTTATGCAGTCTGTAATAGACCTGTGTAACTATAACTAGAATACTACTAATTCAGAAACGATCTACGTAATAACATTACTTCAAGCTTAGGAAATACTAGCAGAGATAGGTTCAACTAACTAGGAGTCTAGGGCAGCTAGTGACTAGGACAAGAGGAGAGGAAATGTTGGGGTGATAAACTGAGTGGCCCTTTGGTGCGGCGGTAGCTGTCTACCTTCCACGCTGAGGGTCATAGGTTAGATTCCCGGCCACGTCAGTTTAGGATATGAACTTTTCTCAATTATCTCAGAGGCTGAATATCATTGACTGCTCTCCCAGTTTATTGTATGATACCCAACTTAGTGTTTAGTTTTGATTCAAACTGTTGCTGTAATGAGCTATTTGATTTTTTGAAAAATAGGTTCAATAACTATGGATGTCACTGAAGAATTAATTAATAAAAGAAAATTAATGGAAAGATGAGTGTAGTAATCATGAACAAAACTGCAAAAAAATATTCGAAATGTAATGAAAAATAAAACTTATTAGCTTTTAAACTTGTAGGTGTACAGAGTGGAGATAACTTTTGTCTCTGTCATTCCTAGCGCTGGGCAATGTCGTTGACAGTTAATAACACCATAGGTACATAGCGTCATCTCCCTCTAGTTTATACCCCTTCTGTCCTCGTTATTGAAGCTTATAACCCAATAAATTAGATTATATCAATGAATTTTAAGTAGGTAGTTTTGTCACAATTTTAATCAACAATTTCATTATTTTAATTTAATGTAAAGAACATACCATCATCAAAAGTACCTTTAATCTATAGATTAAAAAAAACTTCAATGGCGACATTTATTAATTCTCAAATATTTCGCCAGGAGTACCAAGGACTGATACCTCGAATCTGCCGGCAACTGTTTTCCCGTGTTGCTGCTGGCAAAGAATCCGGTTCCTCTTATCGTACTGAAGTCAGCTACCTGGAGATATACAACGAGCGGGTCAAGGATTTACTGGCCACGGACACGGGTCACTCGCTGAGGGTTAGGGAGCATCCCAAACTGGGGCCATACGTCCAGGACCTGTCCAGACATTTGGTGTCAGATTACGACGACATACAGGTTAGTGGTAGATCCATGCATTCCAGGGGAGGACGGCAACATGTGTGGTCCGCGCTGTCCGGGAGAAGGACGGCTTTTATTCCCTTGAGAAGTTCTTCGGTACAGCACGAGATGACCACCGGTCGACTTTTTGTGAGTAAAAGTACCACATAACCCAGTTTTGTTCGCCAGGGAACGGCGAACCTTTTATAAGTTTCTCCGCTTCACAAAAAAAAAGAAAAAGATGTCTAAGGACAATTTTATACAACTGAATATAGTCTTAGAACCTGATTTTATTTATTTATTTATTTGCACATAAAAATACACAGGAATAATAGTCAAAGAAGCAATGACAAAAGGCAGTGCTTATCTCTATAAGAGCTTTTTCCAGCACACCTCGGTGATAACCATTCCTGAGTTAACAGTGAGCATGCATGAAAAAAATTGTCTCTTATCTAAATAGTACAAAATAATTTCGTAATCAAGCCTCCATGCGATGCTGGGACGGATCGCTAGTTTTATATAGACGTGTTTTAGACAGTCAGTCGTTCGTTTCGATTGAGTAATTGTGTTGAGTTGGAATTAAGACCAAATGTTACTCTGAGGGTAACCCTAAAAAACTCCATCCAAATTGGTCCCGCAGTTTTTACATGATGCCTATACATATAGTCTTTTAATAGAGATTGATTAACCAGTATTATTTCGATTGGTTTAAAAATACCGATTAATACCGAATTATAAACTGTATTAACTGGCATTAGCCGATATTGACTGATTAATAAAGATTAAATGCGGTTTATAACTTTTGTTAGCCGGTGATTTTAAGCCGGTTCCGAGCCATACTCACCCTAATACATGAGTATAATACGTGCCACGAAAAATGAGACCTGAAATACTATGTGATTTGAATTGCATAGTAGATTGTTTTTAAAGCAACACCTATTGTGCAGTACTATTAGATACAACACTGTAATTATTCTAAAACTGAGATCGAAAGGTTTCTGTTCCTATTTCGGCCGCAAATGAAGCTTCCTTTTAAGATATTTTCAACCGACTTCCAAAAAAGGAGGAGGTTCTCAATTCGGTTGTATGTTTTTTTTTTTTATGTTTGTTACCTCATAACTCCGTCATTTATGAACCTATTCGGAAAATTCTTTTTTTACACTTCCAGATTGGTCCCATTGATATTTCACTGGTATTGAAGCTTTGGTTTCGAAGATACACCAAATACCGCGACCTGGTTATAACTTTTATTCATTTATATTGACGATTCTCTTGTATATCATTTGTTAACTATCGTTGTCCCCACATGGTATAATGGTATTATGGTATAATGGTAAAGTAGAGAGAAGATATAAATCGGCTGTGATATAATAAATTCAGTCAGTAGAGTCAGTCTTGTAGCCGACAAAGAATACGGCTGGTGGCTGTCGTCTTCGGATTGTAAGAATATTGCTAAGGTGTAATTATGATGCAACCTTTACACTGTTCTTTTATAACTGATTGATATTGATATGATATTATATTGATGATATTGATAATGGCCATAATGGGCAATAATATCCCATGTTCGATCTGTTCGCATCCTTTATTGTGAAAGCCCACGGTTTGTGCTCCTCAATAGAATAGAAGTTAACACATTGCGCTCCAGAATTAGAAAATAAACTAATTGTAGACCTGCCCTAGATATTTATTTAGGCCAAGGTAACTTTATAAATACGATACAAATACCCATATAATTAAATTGGACAGTTATTGAAGTCGGTGCCAAATCAATGTTCGACAATGGAAAGTCTATTAGTTTAGTAGGCTTGACACCGACTTCAGTAACTGTCAAATTTAATTATATGGGTATTTGTATCGTATTTATAAAGCTATTTTTGTACTTAAGTTTCGATCAGTAAGGGATAGTTATTTCATATTTTTCATTGTTCTTTTTTGAAGTCGGTTTTTTTTGTACGTCTTTTAAGTTTATGTTCACTTTAGCTGTTTGCAAAAATATGGTTGTGTCCGTAGAACTAAGCAGTTATTTGATAAATTAATAGTTTGGCTCATGATTACTCTTTACTGTACATGATGTGAGCTAAGATGATTTCACATTATGCCAATCGCCACCGCAAACGCGAAACGAAAATCACATATTGGGTTAGCTTTGATACAAGTCGAAACAAAACCAAAATTCAAATTTTGTGCCACAACTTGTCTAAACCGAATCTAATAGTATTGGTTCTGCGCAAGTCAAATCACATGGTGTCTCAGGTTTCATCTTTTGTGGCGCGTGTTATACAGTTAATAAGGCCGTGCGTAACACGTAGCGTTATCTGCGAACGAGCAGGAGTGCATGCACCGAGGCAACCAGCAGCGGACCACTGCATCGACGCAGATGAACGATGTGTCGTCTCGCTCGCACGCCATCTTCACCATCACGTTCGTGCAGGCTGGATATCTGCGCCACAACAACATGCCCAGTGAGACCGTCGCTAAGGTGCATTTGGTCGACTTGGCCGGCAGGTATTGACGACTGATGACTAATGACGCTCACCAATCCATCCTCAGAACAATCTATATTCATGTTTAAACTTTCGCAACTTGTAAACATATTACAAAAATTATTATCGTGTTAATATTGCGTTTAAGTAAGGTTAGTGTTGTATATCGAACTACCTTCCTTCGAAATAATTTCCTTCTCTTTCGCACTAGAATATAATGAGCGTTGTAATTACAGCGAAAGGGCAGACGCGACCGGGGCCACTGGCCAGCGGTTGGTAGAGGGCGCGCACATCAACAAGTCGTTGGTCACACTGGGCTCGGTCATATCAGCGTTAGCAGAATCCAGCCAGCAGCCGACTGAGAGTGAGTACTATCGCAGTACACAGTACACACATAACAGTAAGATGTCTTCATAGAAAACTAACGTATGCGGTTCGTATGTTGCGCGCTAATACGCAGGTGCCGTAGCACGCACACAACCGCAATATTTAGGGTAACTAAGGGTGAACATTAATAGCGCCAGTCGGGTTCGCATGCGACGCAAACGCGCGACCATCTCCTTTTATTTTAATTCGTTCTTCAATCATCACAAATATAAATATTTAAATCGCAGAAATGAACATATTGTAAAGTTCTTTGATGCCTAAATAATTTAAACTATTTAAATACATATTATAGTTATCATTCTTCAACATAAGTATAAGAAATTAGTTAAGTAAGTTAGTGGCCAAATGTAGATCTATTACATTATAAAAAATAAAAAAAAATAAAAAATAAAGAATTTAACAAACCTGAAATATATATAACTAAATGAAACGTTCTCCGTATCTCACACCCAACAACAATAACAACCCTACCTATCCGGCTGAGAGTAAGCAATCGACCTTCTTTTATACATCGTCTCTGGTACTATGGTGCATAATTAGTCCTCCACTTTTTACTCTTTTGGACCTGAATTATGTATTTTTTGAGTTCTGTCTTCTACTTCTAGGGTGGCTTTCACCAACTATTTAAACTTTATTTAAGGAAATGACATCTCGCTTGCACCAACTATTAAATCGTTAGTGCAAGCGAGATATCAAATCCTTAAATCGAGTTCAAATACCCCTAGTAATAAATATTTGGGCTTAGTGGCTTAGGAGAACTAGATATTCTTTATGTTGCGTCCTTTTGTGTATTATATTCGTTATTGGCATTATTAATCTAAATGTCACCCACATTGTCTTACAGATCGGACCCAAAAAGGCAACAAAAAGAACGTCTTTATACCTTACCGAGACTCTGTTCTTACGTGGCTTCTGAAGGATTCCCTCGGAGGAAACTCAAAGACGATCATGATTGCTGCAGTAAGTTAAATCCATGTAATTTTTGAGATATAAATCTGAATTTCTTAGTTTTTAAAGTGAATTATAGAATGGCTTATAACATTGAATAATTGAAGTACATATATGAACTTAAAAAATAAGGATTCAACTCGTTGGGCTTTACAGAGACTACAAGAGACAGAGTATAAAATTATAAATCATAGTTACAGTTCCAAATTATAATGAATTACAAAATAACACTTAACAAAATAACGATATGCTCTTAGTAACAACCGACGAAGTGCCTAAGTACTCGGCTTAATAGACTTTCATAGACACGTATCAATGATGTCATATCAGTGCGAAGTGGTGGGGTGTCACTAATAATATGTCTATTCATTGAATTCCTAATAAGTGTATTTCAATTATTTTGTTTTTGCCATAGACAATATTATGTGTATGATAATTTTGTTATAACTTATAAAAAAAACATCTTAATTCTATTCTAATATTTGTGTGTTATTTTTGTTATACACTTGGCATAAATATAAATTTGTTCTTGATTTCCAAATATACTATGTAATGTATGTATATGTCATACATACAAGAAGAAGAAGCAACAACTAGCAAATATTTTATACCAACACTGGTGTTTGGCCAAAACTAGTTATTACAAATGAATCCGAAACCAAACTTCTTTTATACATTTTTTAAATATCTTTTTAGCTAATTGAAAATATGTACTTTTGTGTTCATAGAAGGAATTGTTTGATAAATTAATACATAATTAGTAAATGCGCGTTCGTTCTGTGATTTCGTAGATATCACCAGCGGACTGCAACTATGGTGAGACACTGTCCACACTTCGGTACGCGAACAGAGCAAAGAATATCATCAATAAACCAACTATCAACGAAGATCCTAACGTTAAACTTATTAGAGAACTTCGGGAGGAGATCGAGAAGTTGCGTGCTCAGATTTCGCATAACACGGTAAGTTCTATGAGAATGAAGAGACATTTAAAATTGTTATATGTATAAAATGACTTACTTATATAATTAACATGTTCACTGTGCCATTTCTATTTTGGATGGTTGGTCCCATCTATAGTATATTGTGTTTTTGTATGGTCCAACTTGGTGGTGATTCTGTATGGTGATTGACATTGAATTTCAACCATGTATTATACAGGGTTAATTTGAAAATACTAATAAACTCTTAGTATTTTGTACTAAACATTATCTCCAATAACTATTGTTTTACAACTTTCAAAAATTCATAAGTTTTTTTTTTTCATACGAAAATAAGAATACATTAGAATGTTCCTGAAAATTGCACCTACTCTACCCAGACGCAAAGCGGCACACGCGCAGCGCGGCGCTGAGGCCCGGTGCGCTTGCACTGCACCATTGGAAATACGTACAGAGTAATTACGTTTCAGACAGTACAACAAAACTTAACAAATATTTTTTGAGGAACATATTGAGTTTTGAAAAAAGATGTAGAACAAAAGTTATTAGGTATGTTGACAGGAATTTTTCACTAAGAGGTTATTAGTATTTTTAAAATAACCCTGTATATTATTTTATGTTAGTAACTAATTAATTTGTGATATTATATTGTATGTAAGGATCGCGACGCTTGGCGCTCCGTCATCTCTGACTACCTCGTTGGGGATACGGCGTGAATATATGTTATTATAGTTCTGTATGGTCCAACCACACAAAAAATTGGAAAAGCACCTAGTCACACCCAGATTCTAAGACAATTTAGAAAAATTGACATTAATCGAACTTGGAGCCCTCTGTTTGAAATGATATACTAGCACACCAAAAGATCAGTATCAGTCAGATTATTCTATTGGCATCTTTTATCTATCAGAACATCTATTGGCTACGATCTCGTATTTACTATTCTGGTGCACATAATTATGGTCTTTTTGTGATGGCAATAACGGCTAGTTTGCAATTAGAATAACAGTGTTATGCTATTATAAAATGACTGTTATGTTGTCTGTAACTTCGTTATACAAACCAAAATGAATGGATGAATTACAATATTATGATGTTATATATCTTGCTTATTTCTCACTGAATACGATATTTCAAAACAAAAACTGTTAATTATTAATATTTTATCCTTACTGGCTGTTGCAATGTGATATTACGTTTCTATAACATCACTCGGACTACTATTATTCGTGTATCCGTAAACGACAAGCAGTAATGACAACAACATTACGTATATGTGTGTGCAGGACCCCGTAGAGACGGAAGCAGGCGTGCTGGCGACGCTGCAGAGGAAGGAGGCGCAGGAGAAGGTGCTGACGGAGAAGTGGACGGAGAAGTGGCGCGAGACGCAGCAGATTCTGCAAGAACAGAAGGCGCTGGGGCTGCGCAAGAGTGGGCTGGGCGTGGTCCTGGACTCGGACATGCCGCACCTCGTGGGCATCGACGACAATTTGCTCTCCACCGGCGTCACGCTCTACCATCTCAAGGTCATGTCACATGCATACATTCCCCCATAGACCGCTCCCTGACCTCGAAGTACGCAACTATTCACGACTTTTTGGCTAAAAGGGGAGAACACTTAACCCTTTATTAGGGCCAAACGTACGTCTATTTAAGTTTAAAGAGAAACACACAAAAAAGAGGTTTCTTTGATATGTTTTTTTCTGTAACAAAAGTTAACCAATCGTGTAACTCAACTGGCAAAATAAAGTCAATGAAATGAAAAATCAGGTTACCAAATATCACTTTCATACATTTTATAATCACTTAGAAAAACTGATATCCCACCGTCAAAATTTCCCATTCGTCGCCTTATCCCTTGAAATACAAACTCGTCATTGATTTTAACTCTCCCACCCCCCAAAAATGAAATGTGGAAAATTAAACTATTACAGATAACATGAGACTTCTAAGAAACGTAACCCTGTGGCCACTATACATCGCAACTTCCCGAATCAGCCTTCATTCATTCATATTACTTCCAATGTTTTTTCATTTCATTTGACTATCGGACATGGTATTAAATATTTCTATATTTTACGAATCAAAGAGGTCGTGCATGGTTACAGAAGCTACTGAACTAACTTTCAATGTTATGACAATTGTGAATATTGATTAATTTGTTCTAAATAGCGAAAATTTTAATTTGTGATTTTTATTCAGGAGGGAGAAACCGTCATCGGCACAGAAGAATACTCTCCTATGCCGGATATTGTGCTAAGTGGCGCAGGTGTTCTACCCTTACACTGTCGCGTGTCATTACGGGAAGGGGTGGCCACCCTTCTACCCGCATCAGGCGCTCAGTGCTGGCTCAACACCGTGCTCGTGGATAAGCCCGCCAAGCTTAGCCAAGGTAACCCTTTGATTAACAAAAAGTGAAGTAAAATATTGTAAATGAGCAATAGAATTAGTATTTCATACAAAAATGACTGTCTTTTTAAAATTAAACCATTACAAATGTGCGAGGAGAAGGATAAGATTTGAGGAGGCGAAAGAAGTATGTAAGGACAACGGAATTTGGCGCTCCGTCCTCTCTGACTACCTCGTTAGGGATATAGCGTGACGATACATACGTATGTATGTGTGTATGTAGAAATTTATTTTTTTTGTAGCTGTAAAATATAGGCTATAGCTGCGCCCTTTGCGCAATTGTGACGTGGTTTTTGGTGTTATTGTTGCTTTCCATCAGGCAACACAGTGACTAAACATTTAAAACGCTTAGAACGAAAAGGTTATCGGGAAGAAATTGCTCTACAGTAATTAGGGTCTTTTGTATTGTATGTTATTGAATGTATTGTAAAAACTTAAAAAAAAAATAGGTTAATATTTTTTTTTGTAATACTCCAGGCAATTACATTAATAGCGTGACCCCAAATTAAGCACTGGACTTGAGCTAACAATGAGCACAACAATGAGCTAGGGGAGCTCCCAGTAACATAAATTGACTAAGGGTGGCGTGCACAAACAATTTAAATTCGATTTAAGGAACTGACATCTCGCTTGCACTTACTAGTTAATAGTTGGTGCAAGCGAGAAGCAAGTTTCTTTAATCGAGTTTAAATAGTTGCTGTAAGCCACCCTTAGTCTGTTTGTGTTACTGGGAGCTCCCCCAGCTCATCTACCCTAAAAGTTCATTTGCTAAATTGACCTGACCGAGAATCAATGTATACTGACCTGTAGCGCGAGCACGAATCCTATCGACAAAGTATTCGTATCGTAAGCAAATTGTATGACTTTTAGTGCAGCGCCCCTATAGGACGTAAAAAGAACTATTTCGTATCGCCTTCGTAACGTAACGTAAAGGTAACGTACGTCATTTGTATTGAAATAGAGTAAAATCACGAGCACGAACCTTATTTTGACGTACGGTAACGTAAATCTCGATGACAGACGCACGAATACTTTTTCATAATAATAATAATAATATTGTGTGGGACTTGTTTTCATTTTCATGTGATGAAATTAAAATCAAAACGTACACAAAAAACGCAATAAACTTTTCCGCAAGAATGTCTCAAGTCTCAATAGTGTTAACATAAAGAAATGTGACATCGAGAGGTTATTAAGACGCGGTACCAGCGTCCGAACTGTACTTTTGAGGGGGTGAAGGCGGGGCGAAGTATTCCCCTCCGCGCGGGGGCGCGGGCATGCGTCTCACCGTGTACAGCGGGTTTGTCATGACAGTGCGGCGTGTTGAAAATAGAATTTATTTAAACTCACATAATATGCCACAGTGTAGCAATTATTATGTAGAATCATACGTGAATTTTCCATAAAGTTAATATACCTAGCGGGAATTTTTAATCCATACTATATATATATATAATTCATACTATTATCCGTAGGTACTTATGCGAAAATCTGTCTGTCTGGTACGTTTTCACTGCTAAACTACCGGACTAATTTTTATGAAATTTGGCAAGGAAATAGTTTGACACCAATGGACGGACATAGGCTATTTTTTTTTTAAATCTATGAACCGATTAAGATGAAATTGGATACTGAGATAAACCTTTTCCATTAAAAACATAGAAAAAAATCTACCCCTAAAGAAGTGAAAAGGGGGATGAAACTTTGTAGGGAAAATGCTAAACCGCTGAACCGATTATGATGAAATACATCATAATCGGTTCAGCGGTTTACAGAGATACTTAGCGGAAATGCGGAGATAGTATGTGCCCAAAAACAAACGTAGGCTACTTTAAAAATGACATGTGGTTTTTTATATATGTGACGTCATCATGAGTCCAATATGGCGGATCCGGCATATTAGGAAATAACTTTTTTGTTCAACACCAACAATATGGGTGTCAAATGAATTGGAATACGCAGGGGAAGGTTTCTGTATATGTGACGTCATCATAAATCCAATATGGCAAATGTACCGCAATAGAAATTAAGTTTTTTGTTCAATACAATATGAGTATTAAATAAAATAGAATACGCAAAGGAAGGTTCCTGGATGTTAAGTGACGTGCGGTATTTCAACACATACTGTGCACTTGGCGGACATAAATTTTTTGAATAAAGAGAATGGGTGGTAATGAAAAACAAAGTAGGCTACACATTAGTTTTCGTACACAAACTATCTCTGTACCAAATTTCATCATAATCTATTTAACGGTTTAGGATTTCCCATACAATATTTCATCTCCCTTTTCACTCTCTCAGCCTATGTCCGTCTCTTAGTGTAAAACCAATCTTCATGGCAAATTTCATCAAAATTGATCTGGCGGTTTAAACATGAAAACGTACCCGACAGACAGACAAATTTTCGCATTTTTAATATTAGTATGGATTATGAACATATACGTTAGCATTATGCTATACTTCTTTTTTTCTACACTGACATTTTTTCTTGCAGTAAAATGTTTTCAAATACATATTGCCAGCAATTATTATTGATAGGATTAAATAATCAATTATAATTGTAGTTTACAATTTTCCATAATTATGTTATATCGTGATACTGACATAAATTAATATTCTTGGATAATTTCAGTTATTTATTATATACTGTTATATATAGTACTGTTTATTAATTTAATATTTTATTCCTCTAATTCGATGATAACTGAATTGTCAATTTCATAAAATTACTCGATTATGTGCGAACTATTTTTCGTGAATAATGTAATCAAGTTTATAAATAGAAGAATATTGCCTTTGGCAATTTTTTTTTTTTTTTTTTTTTTTATTTATTGACACCACACTTACATCTATCATTACAGGATTAACCTAATGCGATAGTGCAGTTCTCTTATACATTTTATAATTTATAACAGATGGTATATAAAGCTACTGTTGTAAATCCACTCAGCGTACAGGAAAATAGGTCCAACTCTTCTGCTATAATGTTGAGAGTGTGATACGCTCGCGTTACTGGTGCCTCGTTGACTAAGTTGGTCCGGCCGCTTGGCACGGCAAATAGACTTGGCCGCCGCCGCCGCCACACATACCTGTCCGGTACATTTAGACTGATTGTCTCCAGTATACTAGGCTCATAAACCTTTCCCCTTATTAACTTAAATATATATGAAACTAGTGTCAGATCCCTTCTTACCCTAAGTTCATTATACCCAACCATACCCAAAACAAATAATGTTGGATATAGTAATGGGTAGAACGGATACACTCCATAATACCTCATGTATAAATGTCTTGTAAATTTATTTTGGACTCGCTCTAGCATGGTAATATATTTATTTTCGTGTGGTGTCCAGATCACTGCATTATTTTCTAGATCACTCCTAACTAGAGCATTATACAGAGCTATTATGGCTTTTGTGTCCGTGAATTGTTGGGTTCTACGAAGAATGAAACCCAGATTCTTGTATGCTTTTTTGCAGCAATTTGTAATGTGATCCTTGTATGTGAGTTCAGAATTCAGCATAACCCCCAAATCTCTTATTTTTTCAACTCTACCCATTAATGTGCCATCAACTTCATAATTATATGTAATTGGTTTTCGTGACCTAGAAAATGTAATTGTTGCACACTTTGATTTGTTAAACTGTAAGTGGTTGTCTATACTCCATGTTACTACCCTGTTTATATCATTTTGTAACCGCTTACAGTCTTCCTCATTTTGTATAGGGAGTGACAACTTGAGATCGTCTGCAAATAAAAGGCAGTTCGAATCTTTTATTATTTGTGGTAAATCATTTATCATTAAAATAAATTGTAGAGGCCCCAAATTGCTACCCTGACTTACTCCGGATCTCGTAAAATATAGTTCCGATGAATACCCATTGTAGTCTACATATTGCTGTCTATCCTTTAGATAACTGGCGAAAAAATTCAGCAAATGAGGAGTGAAACCAACACCGGCCAATTTCTTAAGCAGTACGTCATTATCCACCAGATCAAAAGCTTTTTTGTAGTCAAAATAAGCGGCGTCAACCTGCACCCCACTATCCACTTTCGGTGTTACTTTAGCCATGTAGCTTAGTAGATTGCTGGTTGTACTCTTTCCTGGCCGAAACCCATGCTGTGCGTCTGATAGTTGCACACCTACCTGTGCCAGTATTTTTTTATGTACTGCTGACTCCAATATTTTGGCCGGAGTGGATAACACCGCAACAGGTCTATATCCTTCTACTTGGGTGCTTAAACTACTACCCTTTGGCACCGGTACGACCCTCGTGATTTTCCATCTTTCCGGAAACATCGCACTCCTTAGGCACTGATTATAAATATGTAGCAACGGCTCAGCTAATACTGACCTACAGTCTTTGAATACATAAGGAGGGATGCCGTCCGGTCCTGTTGACCTCTTTGGTTTTATCTGTCGCAGTGCAGCCTCTATGTCCTGTAGTTGTAATCGTTCCAGGTGCACACGCGCCGCACTGTTGCTAGTGCCTGCTGCCGCCACTGCCTCGCCCACATCCAACTTAGCCCGCTCCGTCCTATAAACTGATTGAAAAAATTCTGCGAATTCCCTAGCACATTGCTCTCCACCTAGCACTTCCCCATCTTTCCGGATCTTCTTTGTGTTTCTACTGCTTCTTTTTGTCTTAATATAGTTCCAAAAGGCTTTAGGGTCTTCTGTTAGATGACTTTGAAGTTGACTTTGATATCTTTCCTGAGCGATTGTTAACATGTTTTTTACATTCGCCCTACACCGAGAAAAAGCTTCGTAATCACTCGTTAATTTACTTTTTTTGTAACGCTTATGTAAACATGCTTTTAATTTTATGTTTTTAATTATTTCCGCGGTATACCACTCAGGATATTTATATGTGGAGCTTATCTTATTTCCCGTTTTCTTGGGTACATATGTATTTATAACTAAATTTATAGTGTCATAGAAAAAATCAAGACTCTGTTCCAACTGTAAAGAATACATGAGAGTCCAGTCTATTGCAGCTAATTGTGCATACAGAGAAGGAAAATCAGCTTTGTAAAAATTCCAACACGAGCGTATCTCACCGTCAACTGGGATTCGTATTCGTGGTACGGGTGCGGTCGGGCGCAGTCGCGGTAGTTCGGTGGTTAAATCCACTGTTATCTCTAGTGGCGGGTGATACGCGTCCACCGGTACTAGAGGAGCACTCGTTGCCCTCACCCGCACACTCCCCTCCTCGCTAATAGTACTTAACACTAAATCTAACTGCCGATTATTACAGTTACCTATCCTGTTGCACTGAGTGAATCCACAGTATGTTACAAAGTATTCATAATAATTTTGTATCGCTGATGAACATGAATGTAAATTAAAATCACCTACAACTATTATATTTCTACACATATTACAAAATTGTTCTATTAACCTAAATAATAACATATATTCATTTTCTGTACTTTTCGGTGGAATGTAAACAACACATAACAATATTAAAAATCTATCCTGCTTATTAAATACCTTCACACAAACTAGTTCAAACTGCTGACTGTCGATGTTTACTTCATTTTTTGGTATTGGCACTCGTCGCATGTCGTACCGCGGTGTGGCCACGAGAAGCGCGCCGCCTTGCTTCCTACCATCCGTGCGATCACATCTATCAACTGTATACCCCGGTGGGACCAATTCTGCGTCCTGAATAGACTCATTGCATCCTGTCTCCGTAATTGCGAATAAATCTGAGCTTGAAGAGGATACACTGATATAAAAGTTATCTAGTTTAGTTCGAAGTCCTCTTACATTTTGGTAATATATTTCAAGTTGTTTATTCGGGACTTTTTGTTTTATTGGAGTATCTACGAAACCAAATCCACTCACAGTATTCGATGTTAACCGCCCAATTCTCCGATAAACATAGCGTTTCGTAATAACTCTCTGGAACACCTATAATAAAGGAGGCGTAGTCTCTTTCTGTTTTGTGTTTAATTTTATCAACTTTAATGTGTACATCCTTGCCACATATATTTTGGACATGTTGTTCTAAATTTTCTATTGTAGTCTCTTTTTTAAGACGCCATACATGTAAGTATTTTTGACGCTCCATCCCTTGTATGTCAGTATTCCTAGTGTCTCCTCCTTTTTTAACATCTCTATTGGGATATCTACTTTTTTTCTTTACTTCGATCCAGCTTTCTTCTTTTTTGTTCTGGCTTTTCTCTTTCCCATTTTCATTGTTTAGTTTCGCCTCCTTTACATAATATGCTGTAGTGTTCATAATAGGTTGACTCGGTGATTTTATGGCCCCACACTCTAACTTAGAATCGTCAATCTTATTTTCTTTGGCTATTTGTGCAAATGATAATTTAGGCCTTTCGGGTGGCTGTTGCAATTTTTTATTAGTCATACTTGTTGCTTTGAGGATATTCTCTAATTGATGATTTTTTTCCTTGAGATCTCTTATTTGTTCTTCTAACTCGTCGACCTTGCCCGCTTTTTTACCGAGTACCCCCATACTTTTTTTCAATTCTCGTAATTCTGTTTCTGTATTGACAAATCTACTTTCAAGCCGACTATATTCCATTATTTGTTTCTTTAATAAAGATATCATTTCTGATCGAAATTCACTCAGCACCTCCAATACTTTGCTTTCACTGTCTATCAATGACAACTCCTGATTTTTAACATGACCACCCCGCTCCATGGTAACGTAATTACAAGGTGTAAATGTTTTGTCTAAAATTATATTACTACGAATTGGTGTATTTGAGTTGTCTCCCTTACGAAACATTCGCCTACATTCTGGACATATCCACTTCGTTTTTTCTTCCTGTGATAGATTCTGGAATTGCTCTTGAGAAATAGATACACACTTATTGTGATATAATCTTTTACATGTTTCTATGGCACACTCCATATATAAAATATCAAAAATCATTAAATTACACCCACTACATTTTGTCTCCATTTCTCTCGTCTCGTCTCGTCCTCCACGTCTCTCTCTTATCCTCACCTCACCCAACAACACTTATTCCTTCAGAATCCGAAAAGTGTTAACAATATATGATCAACGGATCATCAAAAACACGACCGCACTCTCGCGCGGCAAGATGTTATCAAGATGATATATTTTATGTCACAATGTCAAATTTACCGCTATGTATACAATTTTCTCACGAGTTATATAAAATATTTATGAAGTAAAATCGTTCTTTTTGTATTTATTTTCGTTTTATGTAGAAGAAATTTAAATTTTTGAATTTAAAACGAATGTGTTTTACACACGATTATAGGTTTGGGCGGCGCATCTTATGAATGCGCCGCACAAACCGACAGCGATCCTACCTCTAACATGGTCCCGACGGGACCACAGAACACATATACTCCAAGGAGAAGAACTACAACTCCATACAAAAAAAAGTGTAGACTATGCGCCCTCTGGTAATGCTTCCATAAACTAAAATGACGGGGATTTAAATAGTACTCTGAGCGTATTTTCTTAGATTACTAAACTAAATAAAAATTAGCGAAAACTATAAAGTTATCGCTTATTTTTTTTTAGTGCAGCGGATAACAAGGTAATGGAATGTGGAAAGTTAATAAAACAAACAGAATTAGTGATAATTTTTTTAATTTCACTAGTTCTGATTACAATTAAATGTGGATATAATAACAACAATCCTTTCAAAAGTCACTGTCTTGATCCACAAGTCTCAACCACACCGATTCGAATTTCCTTAAGCGATCAGGGGAAAATAGCTCGTGCGAAACACAGAAAAGCTAAAAACAAATAGAAAAAATAATCGACGGTTATGAAGAAAATTTTTCGATTTGTAGTTTTTGACATTTCATCAAACAGGGTTGCTATATTAGTGAATTCAATTAGTAGTTTATTCGATTATTAATATCGATAACAAAATGTGTTAATATTGTTCAATTTATTTATAAATATCTGTTCAATGAAGTGAAATATTTTATTATTGTCATATTTATATGTAGTACTCAATTATAATAAATTAACGAAATAAATGAAATTTCAGTATCAATAATCGATATCAGTACATTGATAAATAATATCAATAAATTATATTTTGTAATGACATCCCTGGTATTTTCTATCTTCTTTCTTTCTACATCTCTTGTCACTTTCATTTTGTTTCCATATAAAGTCTGCAATAGCTCCATACAAAGTTGACACCCCCTGGACGGGACTGTAATGAGCGAAATTGACACGCCTCGAAGTCGAAATCGTAAAGTTAAGTAATATTTTAAAATTGTAAAATAAAGATTCTTAAATTAATAAATCCAACTTAATACTACCCTTGGAAATGCGATGACAGTTATTTACGTATAATTTTTAACGCATAAATGTCGATAGATTTCATATGAAGCAACTTCTAAACCATTAAACTAACACAACTTTGTGATGTTTTTTAATGCTATGAAATATAACAAATCACGTAACGAAGCCCATACTTCTCTCGTCGACATCCTCGTAATTAACATATATTTTTTTTAGCGATCAAACTTTAATATTTCATTACAAACAATGCATTTAAAATCTCGCAATGTCGAAGCCACCTCGCCTTAAAACGACAAGCAAGTCAAAAAACCGTCAAATCTAAGCCGTTCGAAACTATCAACCATAATATAAAACTAATTTTATTTTGAAAAATAATGCACAATTGTAGAACAATAATATTTTGTTTTAGATATTTATAAGTTATAAATATCTAGTACAAAATATTTTTTTAAAGATTTACTCCTTTTTTAATAAATTTATTATAATAGAGTTTTAGATTTCAAATAAAATCTAAAATTTTCTCTGATTTCGTTTTAGGACGCACCCTTCATTCAATAAATTGTGTAGTTTACTCAAACTTGCCAGTCCCTAGTTACGTTAGGTTGACGTCACCTTCGTAATCGTAATGAGCTCTCGATAGTTGGTAAAATGCGCTTCGTGCTGCGACTCTTGTAATCGTATAGTAAACTCGATACAATTACGTTACGATACTGTCGAAAGTTCGTGCTCGCCCTACTGAATCTATATACATACATATCCTTACGCTGTATCTCTAACGGGGGTAGTTAGAGAGGACGGTGCGCCAAGCGTCGCGGTTCTTACATACTTCTTTCGCTTCCTCAAATCTCATCATTCTATATATATACTGACTAAATATGTTGAAAGAGAATCGATATATTATAATAGAAAAAAATGCTTTGAATTCGAATCCTATTCAAACACTATCCCTTCACAGGTTGCATCTTGCTGTTGGGCCGAACTAATATGTTTCGGTATAATGACCCAGCGGAGGCAGCCAAACTCCGTCAAGAGGGAAATGCGTCAGCTATGAATCTTTCGCGGCTGTCTCTACTATCATGGTCTACTACAGATCTTGCCGCCAGCACTGAAAATCTCAACACCACGCTATCGTAAATAGACATTTTTGTAATAGTAATAAATTGTAACATCCAGCTTTTAATTTCTAAGTGATTTTTAAATCACTAAAGATCATATAAAAATAGTTCTTACAATATTTATTTACGGGTCTGAGTCGCGTTTATACTTTAAGGCTAAATACCTATTTTATATATATTTATACCTACCGATCGTGGACCTCGATCGTACAATCCAGTCGAAACGTCGGGGTAAAATAGGTAATTAGCCTTAAAGTATAAACGCGACATAGACCCGTGTATAAATATTGTAAGATGTGTACAAGTCGTGAAAGTTTAAAAACATTAACGTAAATATATTTTTGAAATTCACTGAAATGTGTAAAAGTTGTTAGCTTTTAAACTCTAGTAGCTGCAATAGAGTGGGGATGAGTTAGAATGAGATGAGGCACAGTACTCTGATGTCAAACACTCGTAGTGTCATTCCTTAGCCACGTTAATTGACAGTGCTTTAGTAACTAATTAATCTGTGACAGTGCATCGTTCGTTTTTTCTTCTTATCGTAAAACTCCTCTAGTAAACTGATAGTAGGTAGTTACTTTAGTTTAAATCTATTGTCCATACGAGGTATCCCTCAGCTTAAGGAATCTTCAGACTATCTACATCTGGGGCAAGGCACCTTCAACGCTCGTCCCAACACTACCGGTGACGTTGTGAAAGTCGCTACGCCTAACAGCAAAGTGGAGGGTTTTTTTAGCTGGTTGTAGTCCAATATTATGCAGTCGGCGCAGAGTCCGGCTAAACATCTCTGGTGATGCATTTCATTTTAGAAACAAAGAAGAGAGCGATAGAGAAGAGTTTATATTCGAAGACATTGTAAGGCTTTTTATAATTTGTGATTTTGATATCTAAGAGAACGAAAAACACAAAATATCAGCTGCTTAGCCCACGTGGGTTATTAAAATCCCAAAATAATGGGGATTATTATGAAGAAATGTACATTATACATATAATATAATATTATTTTCAAAGGGATCTGGAGAGCGAGATTCGTTGTGAACGGATAGAAGCACAGCGTGCCGAGTTAGAGCGAGAGAGACAACAGTTCTTACTACAGCAGGAGGAGAGACAGAGACGGTGGCATGCCGAGAGGGAGGAGCTGTTACAAGCACAGAAGAAATTGGATGAGGTTAGTAAAGTCATTTTTAATTGGCATTCATCTTATTATCGTAATTAATCTGTGTTATTATGGTGAATAACACACTGTTACATAGATTAGTGGTCTGGCCAACATGAATATATATAAGATTTTATATGATCTTATTTTTATTACATTTATCAATGAAATTTTTTCATTTTTGTAGTAAGATTAGGAAGTTTTATAATTTCGTTTTTTCTGTCTGACTCTGTGTGTCACCGACATCTCATTATCTAATTTATGTACCTATTGAGATGAAATTTAATATATTATGGGTATAGATTACGTATGCACTGATGTTCCAAGATACAGTGTCAAGTGAAAATCCAGGGACAGCACACCCTCAGGGGTATCTGATTCATCCCCACGTATGTTCGCGTGTCGAGTTGCTGATATACTTCACTTGAAAGACTTCTTGAAAGCGAAGACTCGCGCGAGAACTTCAGCTACACATGCTTATTTAGACCTATTCCGTTTTTTTCACTTATACCGAACTTTACTTTAAACACAATATACTATCACTTTTGTACTTTAAAACTCCCAAAAACAACCTCACTTCTTCCGTTCCTGTCAAAAAGTCTCAGCTTTCTTTTCTACATATTCTCTGTCTAGACGACGCGACCGTGTTTGCATTTACATATAGTAGAGTCATACTGAATTTCAGCACAGATTGGGCCGGCTCGCCTGATGAAATACTATCCTCTCACAGAATATCGGCGTGAAATAAAAGCGTCTATTGCTGTTGTGTTTTCTTAGGTGAGTGAGACTGTGAGTGTCGGTAGCCCATCTCCTCCTCCCCCTCCTTTCCCTAAAGGCCGGCGACGCACCCATGCATCTCCGGACGTTGCGGGTGTCCATGGGCGGCGGTGGTTATTTTTCATCTGATGACTCGTTTGCCCTCTTTTATATTGTTACGGTTTATGTCTAAGGAATAAGGTCGATTTTTAAATGGAGCTAGACACGTAACTTTTAGTGCTTATATCTCGAGATCTAGGCGTTGCAGTTATAACCTAAAAACGCAATGCTAGGTTTATTATCTACTATTGAATATCGATAGGTCTACTATCGAATGGTATAAGCAAAATTAAGATAGAAAACGAAGTTGTACTTCGTAAATTCCGGAGTGATGACGTGTCATATACTTATGACTCATGCAAACAGGCGGCGTCGAGAACAATGTCGAATTATTGTTAGCGAGCGTAATTAATTAGAAAGTTCCACCCTTTTTATTTCTATGCGTTATTATTACTAACATTCGGCTTTGGTCTAGAAGTTTCCACCCTCATTTTATCGGCTTATAAATAGAACTCCGTGTCTGCCGCTAAGTCAGTTTTTCGACTATCGATCGAAGTGATATATCGGGGCCACATCAAGGTGAATTACGAAGACGACTACTGCGACGACTTTGGATAGAAGGCTTCTGCGATTGGGGAACGTTGTTTGTGTGTGAAGCGTGTACCTTCGCTGACTACTATGCGAGTACCTACTTCGAGGGGCGACTACGAAGACTAGGAACCGCTGTTAATAAGTGACATCTGTCTGTACGAACGAAAATAAATTCTTTGCACTCTTTACCGGCATCTTATTACCCCCAGCTTGTAAAAAAATTGTAAAAATAATGTGTGTGTATGTGTCGTGTGCGCGTGGCGCAGGAGCGGTGCGCGATGGAGCGCGAGTACGCGGCCGCGTGCCGGCGGCTGTCGGGCGACTGGCGCGCGCTGGAGCGCGGCTGGGGCGCGCGCCGCCGCGCGCTGCGCCAGCGCCAGCGCGACCTGGCCGCGGCGCAGCGCCGCCTGCGCGCGCTCGCCGGCCACCACGCCGCGCAGGTACCACTGCGACCGTCACACGTCATCCGTCATCGATACCGCCGCCATTTACTACTATGGTCACCACCGCCTCTACCCCCTGCCACCATCAACACGATCATTTACTACCATGATCAACACTGCCACTAGTCCCTGCCGCCATCAACACAACCATTTACTACCATGATCAACACCGCCACTAGCCCCTGCCGCCATCAACACAACCAGTTACTACCATGATCAACACAGCTTCTACACCTGCCGCCTTCAATACAACCATTTACTACCATCAACACCGCTACTACTCCCTATCATCATCAACACCGCCTATCATCGTCCTCGGCTAGAATACATTAGTATTTACGTCGTCGGTTAGGCTTTAGAACCACCATTGCCCCCGCCATCAACACAACCACTTACTACCGTCATCAACACTGTCACTACATCCTACCGCTATCGACACCACCATTTACTATCACTATCGACACTGCCACCACCCTCAACTGCAATGGACACTACCGCTTACTATCCTCATCAACACCGCCACCACCTCCTACCGCCATCAACACCACCATTTACTATCATCATCAACATTGTCACCACCCCCTACTGCCATCACCACTTACTAACATCATCAACACCGCTACTACTCCTATCATTATCAACACCGCTTATCACCGTCGTCAACATTGTCACCATCACCGCCACCACCACCCCTATCACTATTAACACCATAACCGGCTGTCGTTATCAACACTGCCATCACTCCTTACCATCGTTTACACTACTGCCTACTATTTACTACCATCAACATCACCTACTGCTATCACCACAATTACTGTCGCTACCATCCGCCACCATCATTACCTATATTCCCACAATCACTGCCGCTTCCACTAACGGATGGAAGATTAAATCAAATAATGTTACATTGTGTCATTGTCATAACATGTGTCATGTTTACTAAATCTTTTATCGTAGGTTAAGAAGTACCGTTTTAACTGCTCCTAATCTTACGGTTCTTGGCGTTTCCAACACGTTTCAGCACAGACACAAATATCAATATATACATACATATTCTACAGACAGTTTCGCCCGGGATATGCTACGCTCACTGAAAATATGCACATATGTAGTGATATCTTTTTAGTCTGCGCTGACTATGCCTAGTACTACGTGTCTGAGATAAATATTTCTTAAGTATTGCTAAAAAGAATAAAAAAATTAACTGTTTAAAAAACATTTAATAATTTGTTCAACGGGATTACCTCGAATATTTATTTAAATTGATTTAAAATGTTGATGATAGGCCATTTGAGTTTTTTTTTAAATTTGCATGTTTTCTTAAGCTCGTTATCGCCCAGCTCATATACTTTGGGTACAATAATATTATGTGTAATATTTCAAAAGTATTTCTCCGACGGCCCCAAAATTAAAAGCACTTCTACGTTTCCCGCAATCAAGAAGTCCGCTCAGAACTTAGTAGAAAAGTGCGTCATGCTAAATATATAACATTATTATTTTAGACTAACTATGCCTCGCCGTTTCACCCACTTTAAATTATGTATTTTTATTTTTCCACTTTAAAAAATGGATTTCATTTTATTGCTCTCTGAAAAATGCTCTCCCTGCTAATGATAGTCCGTCAAAATCAATTAAGCCGAGATATTAGACCGTACAAACAAACAGACAAAAATTTAAAAAACGCGTCTGGATTTTTGTAGTATGCAAATAATTATTATAAAATTATGAAGAAACCTTTATTTCAAAATCACAGATAGACACTTCAATTTTATTTATTTGTATAAATACATTACAATCGGTAATAACAATATGCATATAATAAAACAATGTATTATCATTGTTCAATAAGATTAATGAAAATTACAATGCAAACACTTGAAGTTGTTATTAAATGATTTAACAATGGTGATCAAATTACATCACATCAGCTCTGAAAGTAATATCGACGTGTCGTTGTCCTATGGATGCTATCTGCGGCGTTACCACTGTTTCTCGACTTAATTAAGTATAATAATATAAACTCGTTTTGTTCTAATTTTTTTATATTACATCTGAAACTATAATATGTATATTTATTGTATACTAGCTGTAGCCCGCGACTTCGTTTGTTTTTTTTTTTTTCAATAAATAAAAACTTCAAAGATTTTCGCGGGGGTACGCAGAACAACTTACGAGAGTTTAATCACAATCAGATCAACAGTTTAGGTTTAATGTTAACAGTTTAGGCATAGGGAACAAACATTCATTTTTATATATACGAAGATATGATATTTATAGAGATATTTAAAACCAACTTTAATTCGTTAGAAAATAATAAGTACATACCAAATTATTGAGTGTAATTATAGTTTTATCAAGCCATATTTATAATGCTGTTAAGACTTATTTCTCACTTTTATTTCATTCTTATTTATGATGGCAAGAGACAAGTTTCATCAGATTGAATTGATTGAATAAATATGGTTCGAAAACCAAAGATAGCACTGCATGTAACGCTCACTTTTAGTAGACTAGACAATGAGATAATTGTTTTTATTTCTCACAAAACTGAGCTACTTTTAATTTTGCCCCACATTTGTTTAGACGTATTATTCTATACCTGTAGTTCTTTTATATTTAAGTAGAATTTGTGTGTTTGTAGTTTTCTTATTTTTTATTCTGGAGAACTGAATATATATTTTAATATATAACTTAAAGAAGACAATCTCGTATTATTCTAAATTTTGATTTAAAAAACTCATTTTAAAGCAATAACTGCATATAAAATAAAAAACTGCATTGTTATTCAGTAAAATAATGTCGAAGGCGAATTTTCCTTTATTATAATATTCAGATCTCTATTTATATTTGGTTGCTACATACCCCGGTGTCCCCTAGGCGGAGAAGGAGGAGGGTCACGTAGCTACCCTCCGTTCACAGGTGGACGACAAGAAGAGCAGTCTCGAAGAGTTTGTCAGCACTAGCATCAAGAAGCTGTTGGCGCAAGGGTACAAATTGGACGAGGTAACAGTGGCTGTTTAAACAATGCTTCAATTTTATCCCTTTACTGCTTTTTAAATTAGTTGCTTAGTTTGAATATAGCCTATTATTTAATGATGTGATTTATATATGCGTAGGGTATTGCCATTTCTCATTCGCAATAAACAGCGTCAAAACACATAATAAACGCCATTTATAGCTATGAGTAATTGGACTTATGGAACCAAATTATAACATTTTGCCTTTTTTAATCTACATTTGCGTGCGTAGGAAAATCAACAATCAGTGCATTTCTTTCTCAGCCTAGCATAGAAATTTTTCCCAAACAAACAGATTCTCAGTATACTTGTACCTATACATACATTTGTAAATATGCAATATAGGTATACTACGTAAAATATATCCGCAAATTCTAGTGAAAGTGATTCGAACGCGTGGTTTTTCCCAAACCAGCATGTTTTCAGAATATTTGTACCTATACGTACATTTGTAAATAAATATGTAATAAGTATACCACATAATATAAATTCGTGAATTTATATTATGTGTAAGTGATTCCAATGCGTGATGTATGCAGAGTTCGTCGCCCAGCGCCGATAGCCCCGAGTCGGAGACGTCGGCCGAGAGCCTCATGCACCTTCTGCAGCAGTGCGAACCCGCTACCGCCTCGGGCATCCGGGACACTGTCGACAGACACGTTAGTATACACTATAGACTACACCGCGTTTTTCAATCTTTTTGAGAACGCGACCCCTTTACAAGTTAACAAATTCTAGCGACCCCATAGGGCCATAAACAAACCAAATCTTAGTGATTTGAAAGAAATGTTTATAATTGTCCCAAAAGAAAGAAAATCGTTGATTAAAGATCAAGTAGGTACCTACACGCTGCAAGGAAGCCGCGAGAGCTCTGAAAGTAAGAATTAGGTATATAGGTAACATTGTCTTTTTTCTTTTACCCGCGACTCCCCGAGCAAGGCTTCGCGACCGCCCTATGGGTCGCGATCCACAGTTTGAAAAACACTGCACTTATACAATACGATTTACGACCAGTCGTGCTCGTGGTCGCTATCGTTTGAAAAACACTGCACTTATACAATACGATTTACGACCAGTCGTGCTCGTGGTCGCTATCTTGGTCGGCCTTGTCGTGGTTTCTCATGCGTCATTGTCGAGTCTTAACTGTTTAAGAAATTGTAAAGGAAGAAATTGTAAAGACTTTAATTCTTTCACATACAGCTACAACACAAAACTATGATAATAAAACGTACTTGACGCCACTGTAATTATTGACAATATAAAAAAATGGTGCACGTCAGCTCCGATACTCGACTGGAGTTTATTCCTTAAGACAACAGTAATTTCAGCATATACACGCGTTCAGTATAATATAAGCGAATATGTTGCGCGGAAGGGCAATATAACGACTTCACTTTTTGTTAACACTCGATTTTGCTCCCCATTTTATTTGTGCACTGAAGTTAGAGGCGGATTTCCGTTAAGGCCGACTAGGCCCGGGCCTAGGGCGGCGAGGTATTAGGAGTGGATAATCGTGGCAAAAATACACTGATGAGAACATGTCATATGTCTCAGTAAATGATGGAGCTGAGAAAAGGGCGGCTGGTACTACACGTCCTATAGCGGCCAATACCGCTAGTTTGCCTCTGACTGTGCGGGCTATGTATGAAAATCGATTCTTAAAGAATAAGCTTCAGAAAGTTAGGAGACACGCGCACCATCTTGCGGACTGAAGCCAAAAAGTTTCGGCTGGTGTTGCCAGCCCACGGGTTTCAAACTTGTATTGGGAATATTTATAACCTATAGACTAGCAACTCCGATTGCCAAAGTAGTTTTATGTGCTAAATGGCTATGTTGCGATTTACGACAATGTTACGACAGATTAATTAGTTACTACCGTAAGCTAAGGCAAAATATTCGAAACAGTTACGAACATTCATAATAAACCTCAATTTGACCGCACGTCTGATCAAGTTCTGGAACGTGTCAGCCATTACTTACATTATGTAAGTAATAAAACATTTCAAAAAAGCCATCGTTCTTACCAGAAAAAGGAGCTATTAGAATTAGAAGAGGAACTCCACAGTCGCGTGGCGTCAGTAGCGTCTCACCGCGCCAAGATTGAGCGGCTTCAAGCTGAACTCACGCTATTGGAGACGCAGCAACTGGGGCTGCGGCACGCACTTGAGTCCGATCTCAGTCCCACAGACAGGAGAGGTGAGTGCGCATTACTGCTTCAGTCACGTCATACAAGCAAACATATACATACCTATTTGATAGAAAGTACATGAAACTCATAGTAACACTTTCGTTCGATAATATTTGTGAGATCATTCTGAAGTAATACGAGTATATGCCACGTTAGTCTGTCTATATGTTACAGCTTACATCGAACTTATTCCTTCATCTTTTACTGAGCTGAAATTTGATACAGAAAAAATTGGTAATTCAAATCCATGAATAAAAACTAAAAAATAATGGTTTAGCGCCCTGTGGTTTTATAAAACATATGTAGGTGAATACCGAACACCGCGGTCGTAACATCCAACGAAATAGGAGAGAAGCTCGACATTCCAACGCGCGTGCGTGTCTAGAAGACAATTGGCATGGCTCTATCAAAGAAATGCTGAAGACATGTTTTTTTACTCCAATTCATGTCTCCCTACATGAGGCTGATTAGTTGTAGTCAGAACGGGTATTTTGGACCCAGTTTTTGTAACTTCTATTTTAGCTGCAGTCGCTACAGAACCCAAGTTAATGTGTGTGCGCTCTTTGTCAGTTTATTGTATATTTACATACATATTCTAAAATCTATATTGAGCCATGTATATTTTATTATTCTGTTACTTATAGACGGTGATAGCGACTCCTCTCCTATGGACGGTGTAAAGCGTAGTAAATCTGAACTGGTACTGAGACGAACACCCAGAGAAGAAATGCTAGAGCCACTCTCAGCAGACGAGAGAGAGGAGTTCAGGCAAAAGAAATTAAGGTACATACTATAACTGTAGATAATAAAAATCTTCTAATGTTATTTGTGAGTTGTAGATATAGACTGAGAGGCCAACGCAATAACCCCAGCCAATTGAGTAACAGGTTAAAATGTGTTATAGCGTTAGTATTTACAGAATTAATGATAGAAACCATTGTGTGCCAGTGCACAACCGATAGCATATATTTTTTATACCCTCACTTCTGCTGAAATTGATGCACCGTTAACGTATAATTACTGGCAAAAATTAGCATTCATAAAGTTATATGAAAAAACGTTGATGTGCCTCGTTTAATCTTGCTGCAATGTTTCGGCAAACCAACTTTCATTGTTTATTCTTTGGCACGTTCATGTACCTATTGAGCAACAGCTCTAAATTAAGACTAAATGAAAATGTATACTTTTTCAATAAGAAAATATAGTGTGCCACGTCAATGCCTGTTACAAGTGCACACCACTTTATAGTCCTGCAATTAGAGTTCAAAAACTGATATCATACGGTTACATTTGGAGCTTATGTCAAGAGAATAAAGTCAACTACAATATAATACGTGACATGCAATTTTTAGAGCTTCGCAATTAACATTGCGACATGCAATTTTTAGAGCTTTGCAATTAACATTGTTAACACATTACGTTGTAAATACTATTGGTTGGTATCGATAGAATTAAAAGCCGGCTAAGTGTGAATTGGACTCTGTGTGCTGAGGTTTCGTTACCACCATACAATGTATTTGTGTTATGTAGTTACCAAAAAAATATAAGTCGGAGTCTTCGATCAGAAATAAAGAACTAGATTCACAATCTCCTATAAAATTTAAACCAATTATTGTCCGAATTGACGTATATATTTTTAATATCGTAAAGTATTATCGGCAATATTGACTTAATCGAAGGTAGACCTTACTCTCAAACTATTAGGTTATAAACGCTCGTATACGATTCTTGCATGACATTGAAACGAACTTTGTTAAATAAAATATTTAAAATGCAATCTTACGTCTTGTGCATAAAATATAATTTAAATAATCTATTTGCGTGGCTACGTTGATTTGTTACGTGAAAGTGACAAGAATAAGACAAATATTGTCGGCAATATTTAAAAATATTATTACGAATTTAATAAAAAAGAGCTATGTAACGTTATTACTATAATGAAATAATGTACACGTAAATAATATTACTTATTTATTAACCGAAAATAAGAACTCGCGTCTTTTTTAGCGTTCTAGAAGTGTTATTTTTGCAATTTTTGAAGGAGCACTTTGACATGTTCGCTGTTAGTGTTTTCGAATACCATTAAAAACAGAAGTGCGCTCAAATATATCGCTCATTTGAGTGCACATTTGGTTCGGACATATTTGGAGCGATGATTGTGTATCTAGTTTTTTATTCAATAATAAAGGTCGGAGTCAAAAACAAATTTAACTTTGCAGTTGAAAGACACGTTCTACCATACTCTCCAACCGTAAATGTAAGTTTGTACATAAATTTTGAGAACATTGCAGCAAGATTAAATGAGGCACATCGACGTTTTTTATAAATGCTTTATAAATGCTAATTTTTGCCAGTAATTTTAAGTTGCTACTTTATAGGTACGTTAACGGTGCAACAAATTTACCGGAAGTGCGGGTAAAAAAATATATGCAATTATTTCTATCATTAATTCTGTAAATACTAACACTTTAAATCCATTTTAACCTTTTACTTGATTGGCTGGGGATTGCGTTGGCCTCTTGTACCAATAGATTTACTAATAATATAGCTCCATTATATATGTCCCGTTTAATATTGGCAAACGATCCGTCGGAGAAAAGCTAGTGTAACGAACACGTCATCTTACGCACTGCCAGCGCCAGCCCCGACTCGTTAGCGCGCATCCCTTTCAAAGCCGAAGGCACACTTTGTCGTAGTATAGTCAAATAAGTGCCTTTTATTTTTTGCACTGGCAGAAATAATTCTCAATAACTTTATTAAATGAAACATTACCCATTTGTCTAGTTTGAGTCTGAGCCTGGAGCCGCTACCGTCCCCGTCGGTGGTGAACGGCGAGTCCTTCCACACGGCGACATCTTCCCCTAAGCCGTTCCCGTCGGAGTCGTCCCTGGCCACGCCCTCCACGACGGACGCGTCGGGCTCCGCCGCGGGCGCCGCGGGCGCCGGGGGCGCGGCCCCCGAGGGCGCAGCCCCGGAGGGCCACGAGCGGCCGCTGCCCCCGCCGCGCTTCCGCCTAGGCCCCGCCCCCGCGCCCGACGACAGCGACGATATGTCCAGCACGGAGGACTATCACAAGGTAATTATAAATCTTCCATGCTGGTCTGTGCGAGTAAGACAAGGTAAGACTCATACTGCAGAGAATTGGACATCCAAAATCTTGAGATTTTGTTATAGGAAGGTATTAGGAATTTATAGTCTAAATATCCGTTACCCGACGGAAATGTTAAAAGCGCTCGCATACCTTGGCGAAAATGTGTGAGGAGAATGATGAGATTTGAGGAAGCGAAAGAAGTAAGGACCGCGATGCTTGGCGCTCCGTCATCTCTGACTACCCCGTTAGGGATACAACGTAAAGATATGTATGTATGTATATGTAACTACCCGTTACTGTTAGTAATTAAATAACAATAATCAGTTCGCAAACAACACTTATTTATTTTCTGAGAGGGTACAGACTAGTGTTTTTACAAATTGTTCGCAAGAACGGTGAATTTCTTCTTTAGGGACACGCCCCCTATGTGACTTCGCCGCACTGCCAAGGCTTATGCATAGGGCCCTCATGTGGTGTTTGTTTGTATTCATTTTTGATATGTAGCTAATGGGACGCATAGCAAATTCATGTTGTATATAGATAGTAGGTATGTTTAAATTTATTATTATAACTCAAAATATTAAAATTTTGAATGAGGTCAGTTTCATACCGAAGGTGCGATATACAATGTACATACTTCGGTATGTGCTAAGATTGAGAGGATTTTAATGGTGAAAGACTGGAGATGGAAACAATGTCAAGCCTAATATTAATTACAGAGATTATGACAACTGAGAGATATCTTATTACTTTAAGCGAGCAATTTGTTGTATCGTGATTTAATGTAATTAATTAATACACCCTTATTATTCATTGGAAAACTACGTTTATTTTTGAAAAAACAAACTGACAACTTACTAATAAAAACGTAGGACTAGTGCTGCCCTCTAGTTCACAGTATTTGTAACCCAATTCTTGTGTGTATCTACACACATCAAGTGTCTAGGGATCAAGTACATTTTTTACTATAAAAAATTATCCAATTAATATTTATCAAATCTAGTCTTCTTCTTGAACTGGCTTCTTACTTTAATTCCTGTTTAAGTTAACAACTTATCCCTATATTTTGTAAAAATTAAGAAAAATTAAAATTTTTGCAAATTGTGGGAAATTAACCTAAGTTAATGTCGTCAAAAAAAAGGCAAAAATGAGGATATTTTAAATTTTTATTGTAAAAATAAAAAAATTAATAATCTGTGTTTCCACCATTGACACGTATTACACAATTACAACGATTTGGCATGCTTAAAATCAGTTCATCAAAATCACTTTGAGGAATGGCCGCCCACATTCTTTCTAACAAGTCAAAAAGTTGTTGTGGGGTATGCACGGCATCCATACTCGGCAGAGGTCTTCTTTGAAGCATATCCCATGTGTGCTCAATTGGGTTGCGGTCTGGCAATTGAGCAGGCCACGGCAGAACGTTGATGCGAGCGGCACGAGCGCGTGTTACGACTCTAGCCGTGTGTGGACGTGCATTGTCGTGCATTAGTCGAAACGAATCATCCAACCGGCTTCGCAGAGGGATGATCACATCTGAAACAATCCTCTCCGCATAAATCTGAGCATTGAGGTTGCCCCTGATCCAAATGAGATCGGTTCTTCCACTGATCCAAATACCGGTCCAAACCATTATTGTTCCCCCTCCATATGAATGAACTTCCTGACAAAATTTCAAAGGTTCTTGACGTCCAGAGGTCCTCCAAACTCGAGTACGTCTTGTATCCGGCCTCATACCGAAACGAGATTCATCGGAAAAGCAAACACAACGCCAGTCTTCTTCCTCCCAATTTCTGTGTTCGCGAGCCCATTGTATACGGGCCCTACAATTGCAGGGTGCTATAGGCAGAACTCTCAGCGGCCTTCGGGAACGCAGACTCACTTGACGTAAACGATTTCGGATGGTTTGGTCGCTTATCAGCAAGCCTAAAGAGCTGTGGAGCCTCGTAGCCAACATCATGGCGGTCATAGTACGATTCCGTCGAGCAATATTTTGGATGTACCGGTCGGCCACGCTGCCCGTGATACGATAGCGTGTCCAGATACGGCTTATGACGCTCTGTGTAATGCCAAGAGCGACAGCCAAAGTACGTTGCCTGGAACCAGCTTGCAACATTCCGACGGCTCCCATGATCTTTTCTCGTGTCAAATGATGTCATTGCTCCATATTGAAGCAATTTTTTTCAGTTCCGATGCAGAAATTGTAATGGTTTTGTAAAAACGCTATTACACACTTTTGTAGGAATCCTGACTGACAGTTCAGTTTCTATTTTTAATCAAAATTTAAAGAAAATTCTTTATTAAAATAGTGAAAATCACTAAAAAGAATCAATAACTATCCAAAAAAGTTAAAATAATAATCCTCAATTGCGGCGATACTCTAAAACGTACTTGATCCCTAGACACTTTTGATGAGTGTATTATATACCATATCATATTAAATACCATACATATTCGTTTTTCAGAAACAGCTCTAACAATTTGCATAAAATTTTGTATTTAGGTATCTTTTTGTTTCTAAGTTTATCTAGAATAGGTGTTATTCCTGAAGAAACTCGTAGTCACACAATTTTTTTTCTTTAATATTGATTCTAGCGCTGTCAATATAGTCTAGAAAAACCTCATTTTTAGAAACCTTTTTTTAATAGATAATTCCAACCAGTATATGCTTAATGTCAAGTTTGAATCACTTTTCCTGTAATTGACTTCTTAATTAACATTACTATAAAGTCATACATTTGATCCAAATCTTCCTTGATCGCGACTGAAGAATATATTTTGTAAATGAAAGAAATGAAACAAAGCTTCGGTTAGATAATAGTAAATTAACCCTACAAATGGCTTCAAAACAAACATTTTGTTCGAAATCTCTTTTCAGCCAAGAATAGTGGAAGGTCAGTCTTCGAGCTCAATGGATAGGTCACCAGACGAACGACAGAAGGCCAAATACAGGAGAAAGATCACAGGTAAAGGCCACATTTTACTATCATTTCTGTATTTTAAAACTTCCAAAATGGAAAAAAATATGAAATTTTAACAAACCATACACTTCACTTCTCATGTTACCGCAGAATGCCATCATAATCAACTGTCTTCTGTGTTCTAATTGGTCAAATAGAGATCGGACGTTGAATATTCAAAATTGGGGCTCATACCAAAAAAAAAGACGTAATGCTATGAATAACGCAGCAATGATGGGTTTTTAGTTGTGTGGTACGTAGGCCAGTGTTGCCATATTGATTCTTATTGCCCCAGTTATAATAAATAGGTGCAGAGTTGAGTGATCGCTGATTTAGCAATACTAGTGGTTGCCCAGTGATCGAAATTCGACCATAAATATTAAGTAAATGCTTTTTTTCTTGACATACACTCCATGGACTCCAAACAGCTCACAGTTCACAACTCACATGTCACGCAAAATTCACAGCTAAATACTCATTCAGTTAATCTGTCAGTATTTAATAGTTGGAAACATTTCGAAATTCGTTGGGGACAATCTCACACTGCGACTGTTTGACCACAAAATATTGTTTGACATTGACGGTATGAATGTAAACAATGAATGTTTTATTTTAATATAATGTATTTGTATCACACATTTTATTTAAATTTTATCTTGCTGCACTCCATTTCCATATAAACTTTCACTATGCCAAATCTCAGACTCCTCCGTGCGGGCAATATGGTTAAAAAGGGGTACAAAGTTTTCTTTTCACGTATTAATATATAGATGCTGCTAAACTGTGGGCAGTCGCGGGTGCCTCGTAAGCGTCGTCTAGGGCACGGTCTGAGTTAGGTAGAGGGTAGATTGTGAATTGTGAATCGTGACAGTGGACTTTAATGCGTGCGCAGGCGAGGGCAAGTGCGGGCGGCGGCAGGTGACTGAGGCGGAAGCGCTCCGCGCTATGCAGCGGCTTTGCTCGCGCATCGCCGCGCAGAAGATGCTCGTCATATCGTCGCTCGAGAACGACTGCTCCAAGGAGGAGCTCAACCGGCAGATCGCGGTGAGCACTCCGCTACATTTACATACTTCAACACGCCTCACCTACCCCTACCACCTTAGCCCTAATCGCTTATCCTAAGTCCACATGCACGTACATGCTCAACGATTTTGAGTTCGTGCGAGAAAAATCGAACATAGACCGTCATATCATAAGACATAATCACGCAATAATATCTCAAAACATGACGGTCTATACGTTCGATCTTGAAGAATGCCTTACAGTGCAATGCATTCTTAGGGGGCATCGCAATCAACTGGAAATATGTAAAAGCACACTAATCAATACGTATATTTAATGCACTATAAAACTCACTAATCACTCATTAAAACACTACGTATAAAACTCACTGAATAATTCACTGCATACTGAATAACTCACTGAACTCTAATTTTGGCTATATTTTACAACGACGGTTCGCGGATACAGCTAAAGATATACTAACACTGATTGCACTAGACTACTTCTATGTAACAGCGCATGGCGGAGGGTATAATTAAATTATTTCTGACAATCTCCATTCAAATAAACTGTACACTAGCCTAGCCTCATTAATATGTAGGCAAAGCATTTTGATCCCACTTTTGCCATCTAAATCTCACAAAATTGTCACAGATGACTTATTAACGTGACTAGAATGTAGTGAAGCTAACATATGCTCACACACACACTTAATAAATAACTCTAGACCATCCGTGTCCGAACGGCAAGGTTAAGGTAAATCAGATAAACTGACTCACCTGTACGTGCGAAACACATTTATTATCAAACAAGCTGATCGCCCGCCATTTTACATGATTACATTTGCCTCACTTCGTAGTACAAGACAGACTGTCTAGAGCACTGGTTCCCAAACTTATTTTGTCTACTGAATCGAGAGCTCATGCAGTCGTTGTCTATGATGCCTCCTAGCTAAATGAAATTACAAATCACCCCCCAGGCCTCTACACAACGCCCCCATTTTTTTTCTGGGTCTCTTACCGCCCCCCTTTAGGCCTACAGCGCCCACAAGGGGGCGTTATCGCCCACTTTGGGAATGGCTGGTCTAGAGTTATAGTCTATGGATACATAATTTTGAATTGACATATCTACATAATGAATCTGTTTAAATATGACCAAATATTTCCATACACACAAACATACAAATTTAATTAAGTTAAAGAAATCTAAATCTTTAAAAGCAAATAGAACCATTAAATTAATAATATAGACCTAATATCACTTACATTTTAATGACTATCTACAAAATAAAAAAGGTAAAAATTGTTCCGATCCTGTGACCCACACCAGGTATTTAATATTTGACCGAGGTTTAAGATAAACTCTCATACGCAGGTGCTACAAGAACTACAAAAGAAATATGTCCGTCTGGAGATGGCGTTGCAGTACTCGTTCTTTGACAACCAGAACAGCAACCGGCGGACGATGATGGTTACCCCTATACAGGAGACACCTTCTCTCACCCTCTCTGAAAGCGATATGCAGGTCACCACTGAAGACAACACTGAGAGCATCACGGAAAATGGTCATATACACGACCCCTTGTTAAATAGGTCGGTAATTTCATTAGTATTCATCTAAATTATAAGGTTTAATCCATACAAATAAGTATAACTGACCTGTCTCGCACGCTCATTTAGTATAGTTATGTGCACGTTATCAAAACCCAAACGCGAGTTATTTAAATTTTTGTCTGTTTGCGCGCGCTAATCTCCGAAGTGGCTGAACCTATTTTGACGGGACTTCCATAGCCAGGTAGAGGATTTTTCAGAGAGTAATCTACACTCTCTTTATTCCTGAAAAATAACTAATTTAACGTGTGAAATACAGTGGGGCATAGCTACTTATATGTAATTGCATGTAAAGCTACCTTGTCTTGTGTTATTGGGTCTAGTGACGGCGTGCTTCGAAATTCCCTTTAGTCTTAATGCCTATGCCCAACTGACGCTGGCCGTTAATCCTGTCCATAGCTTTTATGAATATTGTTTAAGAGTCGCGAACCTATCTCAGCCAATACGTCCAATGCTTCAAAACCATTTTGCTATTTTTACAGTAAAAAAGTAGCGTAGATTACTCTTTGAAAAGTCCTCTACCTACCAATGAAAGTCTTGTCAAATTCGGTTCAGCCATTTCGGAGATTAGTCTGAACAAACAGAAAAAAATTTAAAAAACATTGTTTTTTAGTGCTGGTTTAAATGCAAGTAGCCATTTAAGCTTAAGAGTCCGCCTATGCAGCCCAGAGCAACCGAATCTGTTCATTAACTCTATGGCGATAATAATAAAGTTGATTTTTGCAGCTACGGTTTGATCATTATTAGCGCGAAAAAACAACATTTGTTTTTGCACATAATTGTAATGTGCAAGGAAACTAAATTACCAATAAAAAATTGGTTTTAGAGATTTGAGATATTATCATTAATTACCTATCCATTTTAGTAAAAATTATATTTGATCTGTTAATTCTGTAGAATTTCGGAGATGCAACTGAATCTTTGTGCAAAACAGGATTTCTTCTGGATTTTGATATTGTTCTCCAATCATGTTTCACGTATTGAAGTTGTATGTGTCTAAATGTCTAACTCTCAGTCTTCTTAGATATCGAGATCCAGGCTACATAACACACCAAAGTCTGCATAGGTGGACTCTTTAAGTCTTTAATTCGATATGACAGCCAGACACTTCAATTTTATTTATATATAGAAATAAAACTCAAAATGCCATCTACGATACTACGACCATCTGCGTGCTTACTGGTCTGTATCTCAATATCATATTGCAACACACGAAGGAAACACTTAAATATTAATCATCTGCGCAGTACGTTAATGACACATGCGTAAATATCTCTACGAATTGTATTTGTTAGGTTGAAAGACGAGACGGTAGAAGGGTCAGACAATGTGTCGACGTCGAACGACGAGCTGGGCGAGCACCACGAGCACAACGAGCGCAACGAGCGCCACGAGCGCCACGATCGGTGGGACGGGATCGACGACCCCCTGCGGCGGCGGAGAGCGGCCGACGACAGGGACCTTCTCGACAGGGGGCTTATCGATGTCGCTCTGCCGGTGAGTGGGTCATAACCAGAGTCGGAATTAGGTAGTGTGATTTATGTACTTGCAACGAAATGTTGATATTAACATGGACATTCCTGAGATTTTCATAATCAATCCCAGGAACCGTATTTATTGACAATAGTCCATTTATTTTCTATCTTAACTACCGTGATGGTTTTAGAGTTATATTGATATCTCAGAAATAAGATAAATAAAAAAATAAAATAAAATTGTTCAATAGTACTCAATGTATTAATAATTTACACACATTCACGTAAGTTTTAATTTTTATATTTACAAACATAAACATCGCATCATTTTATTACTTTGCAAATCATTGTATTTTTACTTTGCATTAAAACAAACTAAAATCCCGGGATTTGAGGATTATCCATATTATTTTTTTATTCTATGAAATAATTGCAAGTACATAAATCACACTACCTAATTCCGACCTCGGGTGATAACATATCTTCAGGATAATGACGTAGTCAGGATGGAGCGTCACGCACGGCGGTCGTACTTAGTACGGCGGCGCTATGTATATTATGTTTATACAAACATAAATGAAACATATTAATAACGACCTTCATTATAGCCCTCAGATATTTGTGAGATTTTAATACGAAACATTCTATAAAACAACTCATTGCCGCAAATTTTTACTGTAGAGACTCCAATGAATTTACATAATATAATAGTTGCAGTAAGGTCCATAGATATTTCCAACAAATTGTATAGGTTAGAGTTATAGTATACAGAACTGAAATTTGATGTGAGTTTGACTATGAAATGTTTTTTCAGGATCCTACAATCACACCGGGATTGACACATCCAATAGATTTCAGTAAGTAATGTAATGTTTAAGTGAATGTTAGTGAGCACAACATATTCTAAGACAAGACAATTCTAAGACGGAGTAGTCAGAGAGGACGGAGCGCTAAGCTTCGCGGTCCTTACATACTTCACCTCCTCATATCTCATTCTCCTCACACATTTTCACCTAAGTATATGAACGCTAATGACATTTTCGTCAGCTTAACACTCCGGCTATTTGATCCTCACAAGTCAGTCTTGGTCGGCCTTAACTTCTAAGAGATATGCATAAAAATGAGTAAAATATATTATTTTCATATTTTTATTGGTTCTTAAATTGGTTAGTCTTGAAAATTAATATTAAATTTAAGTAAATATAAAATTAAAGAAAAGTAGAGAAAATCTAAGTCGTCACCATAGTCTCGAATACTTATACAAAATCACGTTTTTGATTGATGTAAATAGTACAATAACACACAAATGATATAGCGCGTCGTTAATCCTCGTTCGCGCAGACATGAAAAGACGACGAAAATACCAGAAATGACAAATCCATTTTATAATCAATCTTATGCAACGGTCATAAGGTGGAAAAATTATTGCAGTGCTTTCACTTGCTCACGCGATGTTGTACACTACATTCCATTGAAATGGGTCATTTTAATTGAAGTTTACCTTATTACTAAAAAATTCGAATCGATAATTTTCATTGCAAAAGACAACTACATTTTTGAATTAAAATAATGACTTAAAGTATAGCTATCTAGTCAGTAACCGAATATTAAAGCTTATAAAATCAGAAATTCTAATTAAAACATGTTTATTTGAATATACGGCGTTTACCTAAAGAAAAAAACAAGAAATTATTTAAATGTAAACCATTCCATTTTTCTCGATTATCTTTTTAAAGGACGACCTCTTTAATGAGGACACAATTATTTTTATAAAATAGTATGCTTAATTTGCAACTAAGTGTAACTTCAAAAAAAACCACGTGCTGTCACATAGACGTCTCACAAGGCGCCCAATCATAGATTAGGCATAGATTTTAACGTCCATTGATGTCGCCTCAGGATGTAGCTAACTGATTGGTACATCCATTTCCCGTGCCAATAGGATTCTGTCTACTGCGCAGGTATATCGGCAAGCCATATAAGATGTGTACTACTATAACTGATTTAATTGGTTGTCAACTACCCAATTGTGTGACCTCAAGCAAACTATGTACTCGCCTTGTGTTATGGATACTGTACAACGAACTGGGGGAGCTCCCAGTAACACCTTTGGAAAGGAGATACTTTACCACCGGGTCAAGGAGCGAGTTAATCGCAACTTTTGCAATTACATCGATACCATATTGCCAAATTTGTACATTGTGAATTGCTACAACTAGCTAGCATAAGCGGTTAAGTGGCCGATAGCTGGTACTGAATTGGATACACAGCGGGTGTATGAGTGTATGTGCATGCGTGTATTTGTGTGTGTCAAGCGTTTGTTTGGGTGTCAATTGAGGAAGCGTGCTCGTCACGACACCTGCCAGCCCTTTTCAGTACGGCAATTCCTCTCCTGTGGACGCCATGCGGGACAACGTATGCGAAAGAGTTAGGGCGTCCCCCGAAAGCGACACGTACACCGGTTTGTACCCGCTGGTGTGAGCAGAGTGCAGTTCGTCGTTGGGGACCGACACCCAACACGCTGTGCACCTAGCGGCGGGAAGTGGATGGAGGAGTGCAGAAAAGCAGCGTGGAATGTGAAAGGTGGGATTGAAGAGAAAATGAATGAAGTAATTGATATTATGGAAGAAAGAAGATTGGATGTGTTATGTTTAAGTGAAACCAAGCGAAAGGGTAGTGAACTTGCCGACTTGCCCGCAGGGGCATTCCTTTGTGGTCAGGAGTACCGCATGAAGAAAAAGAGAATGTCAAGGGGTAGGCGTCTTACTGTCCCTCTTGTTTCGTTCATTGTGTAACTGAGTACAAGTGTGTAAACCCGAGATTGCTGTGGGTGCGTCTCAAGACAGGGTTTACGAGGATATTTATTTTAGTGGTGTATGCTCCAGTATTCTCCGTCGACTTGAGCAAGCTAGAGCAGTTTTGGGAGAATGTTAGGAAAGTTTTAGCGACTGTTGAAGAGAATGAGAGAATTATAGTGTGCGGAGACTTGAACGGATGTGTCGGGACAGCTTCAACAGGATTTGAGTCTGTCCTAGGCAAGTATGGAGATAAGAGAGTGAATGATGCTGGTAGGATTGTGTTAGGACTGTGTATGGAAAAGGATCTTTTTGTAGCTAATACTTATTTACGCACAAAAGGATTCATCAGTACACGTGGGAAAGGAAGGATGAAAGAAGATTGGAAGATTTTGATTTGTTCCTGGTGGACAGCCAGCTCAAAAAGCAGGTTATGGACACGAGAGCACACAGAGGAGCCGTTCTGGGAACAGACCACTTTCTAGTGGTAACTAGAATAAGAGGTCTGTTTGCAGCGTGGCGACGTCGCGTAGCGTCCAAACCTGCAGCGGTTTGTCGCATCAAGAGCTGGAAACTGCAAGTCGCGACCACCAGGAATGAATATGAAGGGGTAAGCTTGATAGATTGAAAGTGATGAGCGAGGATGTTGAAGAATGTTGCAGAATCTTAGGGATAGTATGATCGAGGCTGCGAAAGAAGTGTGTGGAACGAATAAGATTGGGATCGGTAAAAAACGTGATGTGTGGTGGGATGATGAGGTGAAAGTGTCTGTGTATAAGAAGAAGAAAGCATGGCGAGACTACCTTGCTACTCAAAATGACTGCGGTATGAGGAATTTGATGAAAAACAGATATAAGCTGCAGAAAGCAGAAACGAAGACACTAGTGAAAGAGAAGCGTGAAAGGTGTAGGGTGTTAGATAAAAACAAGATGTCGGACAACTTCGAGGAAAATTCCAAATTATTTTATAAAGAAGTGCAAAAGTACCGAAGTGGTCCGGCACCTTGCAGAATGAATAAAGTGCGTTCGAAAAAAAACGACCTGCTTACAAATAAAAAAGATGTTCTGCAGCGATGGAGTGAATACTATGGAGAACTGTATGAAAGTGGCGACTCCGTCTCTGATACTGAGAGCGATTCTAATGAATAGCTACACTTGGGTCAGGGACTGGAGTATGCCATTAGTATGAAAGAGATTGAAAAAGTGATAAGTTGTCTGAAATGTGGAAAGGCTGCGGAAATGATGAGGCGACTGCTGAGATGATCAAGTATGGTGGTCTTAAGGTCTGGGACACCTTCTGTGCACTGTACAACCTTTGTTGGCAGAAGGTAGAGGTGCCAGAGCACTGGCGCACCGCAGTCATACCTCTATATAAAGAGAAAGGTTCTCATTTGGACTGTGCGTGCTCTAGGGCCATCAGCTTGGTCAGCTTAGCAAGCAAAGTCTATACCAAAGTATTGACTGAACGTATGAAAGAAGTTTCTGAAAGATATTTGTGGGAAGCGCAAGGTGATTTTAGTAACGGTTGGGGTTGTATGGATCAGATTTTCTCGTTTCGCGTAATCGTGGGGAAGTTTCTGGCCAGAGGTCAGAGAGCTTTCTGCGCTTTCGTGGATCTTGAAAAAACATTCGATAGAGTAGTGCAATAGAAACTGTGGAGTCTTCTGCCTGGATATGGCGTGGAGGGCCCCTTATTGCAGGCTGTGAGGTCATTATATCGAGGCCACAGAGCCTGTGTAAGGATAGCTGGTGATTTGTCGTCCTGGTTCGAAGTCTGTTCAGGCGTCAGACAGGGCTGCGTGATGTCTGCCTGACTATTCGTGCTGTATTTGGACAGTTGCCTCCAGACATTGAAAGGTAGTATTTATTATGCGTGGTATGACATATGATGGTACAGTTGTAAACTGCCTATGGTACATTGACGATGCTGTGCTTATAGTACCATCAGAAGCGGAGTTGTAGACACTAGTTACGTCCATGAAAGAACACTGTGAAGTGAAAGGATTGAATATGAATAAAACTACGGTTCTGGTGTTTGAAAGAGAAGATGTACAGACAAAGTGTGAAATATGGGTAAATGGAGAATGTCTAGAACAAGTGAACGAAATTGTATATCTGGGGAGTGCGTTTTCGAGGGATGGGAGATGTGAGTTGGATGTGAAGAGACGGGTAGCAGTCGGCAATAAAGTGAACGGGGCTCTGTCTCCATTAGAAGCAGTGTGAATATATCTAACTCAGCCAAAATGGCCATACACAATGCGGTGTTGGTGCCAACTTTATTTTACGGTAGTGAGGCCTGGATATGCCCGAAATCGAGTGAAAGTAAGATAAATGCAGTAAAAATGCGATCTCTTATGTGCGAAATATGTGCGGTGTCACCCTTGCGGACAAAATAAGCAATGAAGAGATACACAGTATGACAGGGTTGCATGACAGTGTTATTCTAAAAATTAAGAAAGGAATGGTAAGATAGTTCGGCCACATGGAAAGAATGAGTGATGAAAGACTGACGAAGAAAAACGATAGAGCAAAAGTGAGTGGTGAAAGAAGCCAAGGAAGGCTGATTTATGAAGATCAAATAGCTAGAGTGTTAGCCGATGGAAGTGTCAAAAGCACTCGCATACCTAGGCGAAAATGTATGAGGAGAATGATGAGATTCGAGGAGGCGAAAGAAGTATGTATGGACCGCGACGCTTGGCGCTCCGTCCTTCCTGACTACCCCGTCGGGGATATAGCGTGAGGATATGTATGTCTATAAGTGTTTGTTGTCATAGACGAGGTGGTGAGCATCCCTGGGTGGGTGACGCGCGGCGCGGGCGCGTCCACGCACCACGAGTACGAGGTGCGCATCACGCTCGGGCCGCACTGTCGCTGGGCGTTGCTGCGGCGCTACCGCCGCTTCAGGGACCTCTACCTGGCCATGCGCCGCACCTACGGGGCCAAGGTACTCACACACACACACACACACACACACACACACACACACACACACACACACACGTGTCGTGTCGTCGTGTCGCCACTTGTCAGTATCGGTATCAAATGAAATAGAATACGCAGGGGAAGATTTTTGTGTATGTGACGTCATCATAAATCCAATATGGCAAATGTTGCATAATAAAAATAACTTTTTTGTTCAACGCCAACAATATGAGTATTAAATCAAATGGAATATCTACGTAAGGGAAGGTTTTTGTATATGTAACGTCATCATAAATCCGATATGGCGGATGCTCCGCGGAAGGAAATAACTTTTTAAGACTTCTCTAACAATATAGGTATCTTGGATAACCTCAGTTACCTCGAGAAGTCATGGAAAAATTTACCACGCGGACGAAGTCGCGGGTACAGCTAATAATCCATATTTTCATACTAATATTATGAATGCGTAAGTTTGTTTTCGGTATGGTCGACTGTCACGACTAAATCATTAAAACGATTGGATAGAATAGATATCGATTAAATCCAATTGTTGTTATCCAGTCTATTTTTAAAAGAGTTTACTGAGGGTGCATTGAGTGATTACTGTCTTGGTCAAGGAGTTCCATACTTTCAGTATACGATTAGCCTGGAAATGGTGTCTGGGTTTGCTAGTGCTCGGGGTGCGAATCAACTTCAGCGAGTGTCCTCTCTTTGGACCAAGAAAAATCGGACGGAGTCATTAGTTACCGCTCTTATTACCATGTGTCCAACAAATTTTTATGTCTCTCTTTCTATCTCATTGATCGTAACCATGAGTAAAACAGTTAGCTATACTAAGAATGGTAACCTCGTACTGTCAGTATAAATCGTGTCAGTAAATGATCATGAATTAATTATTTGCAAAATATTCGTAAATCTTAAGTGTTTTAGTACTCACAAAAATAAAGGTACACGTATTGTGTGTGTGTGTGTGCGCGCGCGCAGGTGTCGTCGATCCCGTTCCCCCCGCGGCAGCTGTGGCCCACGGAGGCGGTGGCGCGCGCGCGGCGCGGCGCGCTCGAGGCCTTCCTGCGGCGCCTGCTGGCCGCGTGCGGCGCCGACCCGCGCTGCCCGCTGGCGCGCGCGCCGCTCACGCGCGACTCGCTCGTCGCCTTCTCGCCCTTCTTCCGCAAGGTGCGCCTCGCACCCACACGGACACGGACACACACACACGCACACACGCACGGGGTTATGTGCACGCACACGTACACGCCGCTCACGCGCGACTCGCTACTCGCCTTCTCGCCCTTCTTCCACAAAGTGCGCCTCGCACCCACACGGACACGGACACACACACGCGCACGTATACGCCCTCGGCCTTCTTCCGCAAGGTGCGCTTCGCACCCACACGGACACGCACACAGACACGGACACAGACGCGCACGTATACGCCCTCGACCTTCTTCCGCAAGGTGCGCCTCACACACACACGGACACGCACACAGACACGGACACAGACGCGCACGTATACGCCCTCGACCTTCCGCAAGGTGCAACCTGTAAGCAAGTATACACACATTCACATTAATTGTATTAAAACTTCTTTACTTTGAAGTTTGTGTCCACTACACGACCTTATAACTATATAATACACAGACTAATAAATAATTATATAATACGCAGACCTAGTAACTCTTTTGATCTTTTGAGTAATCCTGTTATCCGATTATATATATTTGTTATTTATTATTATTTATCAGCTTGGTCAGCTTAGCGAGTAAAGTCTATACTAAAGTATTGATTGAACGTATGAAAGGCGTTTCAGAAAGATATTTGTGGGAGGCGCAAGGTGGATTCAGGAACGGTAGGGGTTGTATGGATCAGATTTTCTCGCTTCGCGTTATCGTGGGAAGGTTTCTGGCTTTAGGTCAGAAAGTTTTCTGCGCTTTCGTGGATCTAGAGAAAGCATTCGATAGAGTAGTGCGGAAGAAATTGTGGAGTCTTCTGCCTGAATATGGCGTGGAGGGCTCCTTACTGCAGGCTGTGAGGTCATTATATCGAGACCACAGAGCCTGTGTAAGGATAGACGGTGACATGTCGCCCTGGTTTGAAGTCTGTTCTGGTGTCAGACAGGGCTGCGTGATGTCTGCCTGGCTATTCGTGCTGTATTTGGACAGTTGCCTCCAGAGATTGAAAGGTAATATGAGTGGTATGGGATGTGGTGACACAATGGTAAACTGCCTATTGTACGCTGACGATGCTGTGCTAATAGCACCATCAGAAGCAAAGTTGCAGACACTAGTCACGTGTATGAAAGAAGATTGTGAAGTAAAAGGATTGAAAATGAATGTGAACAAAACTAAGGTTCTGGTGTTTGAAAGAGAAGCGGTGCAAACGAAATGTGTGATTAGTGTAAATGGAAAATGTCTAGAACAGGTGAATGAAATTGTGTACCTGGGGAGTGCGTTTTCGAGGGATGGAAGATGTGAGTTGGATGTGGAGAGACGGGTAGCAGCTGGCAATAAAGTGAACGGTGCTCTGTCCGCATTAGTGGGTAGTGTGAATATATCTAACACTGCTAAAATGGCCATCCACAATGCGGTGTTGGTGCCAACTTTGTTGTACGGCAGTGAGGCCTGGATATGCCCGAAATCGAGTGAAAGTATGATAAATGCTGTGGAGATGCGGTCTCTCAGAAATATGTGCGGTGTCACGCTTGCGGACAGGATAAGCAATGACGAGATACGCAGTATGACAGGGTTGCACAACAGTGTTATTGTAAAAATGAAGAAAGGAATGCTTAGATGGTTCGGGCACATGGAAAGAATGACTGATGAAAGACTGACGAAGAAAATATACAGAGCGAAAGTGAGTTGTAAAAGAAGCCAAGGAAGACCAAGGCTGACTTATGAAGATCAAATAGCCAGAGTGTTAGCAGACGGAAATGTCAAAAGCACTCGCATACCTAGGCGAAAATGTGTGAGGAGAATGATGAGATTTGAGGAAGCGAAAGAGGTGTGTAAGGACCGCGACTCCTGGCGCTCCGTCCTCTCTGGCTACCCCGTTGGGGATACAGCATGAAGTTATGTTATGTTATGTTATTTATTATATACTACTCAATATTATAAACGCAAAAGTTTATGAGGATAGATTTATGGATGTTTGTTACTCTTTCACGCAAAATCTACTCAATGGATTTTGATGAGCCTTTACAATACTATAGCTCATACATCAGAATAACACATAGGCTATAATTTATAATGATATTATGTGTCTTTGAACTTCACGCAATCACGCAAGCGAAGTCGCAGGCAAAACCTAGTGTTTAAACTTAATACTGAGCTACAGCGACGCGTCGCTGGATACAACTATTTTATAATAAGAACAAAGTACTGTGATCTGATTGGTTTAGTCAAACATTGGATATTAGAGTCGAGAGGCGATGAGTTGTCAGTCTGGTAGCTGTTTACGTAATATATTGGTCAACTATAACAAAGAAAGAAAAGGTCAATCCCGCCTCGCGCGTAACGGAATAGTATTTGGTCGTTTTACGTAGTGTGCGCTAAATGAGAATTTAGTTGTAAGTGTATAATAATAAAAAACAATTGACTTTTACGTTTGATAAATTTAATTTCTTTTAGTTATGTTGAAGAATGATAACTCTTGATTCAAATAACCGTTATTTAGGCATCCAAAGACATTACTTATAGTAACTGTTATTTGAATGCAGAGATGCGGCGTGTTCAATAATCGTGGCTATAGTGTGTCTCCAACCGGCGCTACAATAACCCCCTTAATCTTCCTAAATATTGCCGTTGTATTTGTACCACGGCACATGTGTATTAGCGCGCACACATAGAACTGCGAACGCTAGCTTTCTCTGAACACATTCTACTGTTATATGTATACTGTGACTAGGCAGTCGCAGATGTCCTTATAAGCGTTGTCTAAGGTAAATGGTATATGATATATGTTGGTGATCAGAGGCGCTATAAAAGCAATTGGGCTAACGGCAAAGAGGAGAATTTTTTTAGTTGGTTTAAGACGAACACCATTCAGTCGCCGTAGAGTCCAACTGAGTGTCCGTGGGTATTTTTCCTAATTAGAAACAAGATATATTGTGTGGCTGTAGCACGTGCGTGCGTGCGTACGTGTGTGTGTGTGTGTGTGTGAGTGAGTGAGTGACATAGGGCGTGTCCATGAGATTTTTTCCTACTTAGAAACAAAATATAGTGCGAGGATGGCTGTAACGCCATGCGTGATGCGTGTGTGCGTGTGTGTCAGGGCGTGTTCGAGAGCGGCAAGTGCGGCACGGGATGATGGCGCGCGGAGCTCGCCGCGGCGCGCGCGCTGGGCGCGGCGCTGGGCCGGCTGGGCGCGGCGGGCGCGCTGCTGCTGCACCACTGCCTGGCGCTGCTGCTGCTGCTGCTCTACCTGCTGCTGTACCTGCTGCTGCGGCGGCGGCCCGCGCCTGCGCATACGCACCGCGCGCGCAGGTAGTACACGCTGCACCACTGCACCGCTGCGCCGCTGCACCGCCGCCACGCATAGCCTTCGGACACCCTCGCCACGGGGTACGTAGTGCGCCGATACATGCATGTTGGATTTGGAATGGCACAGACAACACACACTAGATTTTCTGGTTTATTTTACATTTCTCAAATCTTGATCAGATCCGGTTTTTTTTATACCTCGAAGGGGCAAACAAGCATACGGCCCGCCGGATGTTGAACGGTTACCGTAGCCTATGGACGCCTGCGACACCAGGATTATCACCTGCGCATCGCCGACCCTGTAAACACCTTTTTACGCCCCTTTTGAAGAACCCATGCTGTAGTCCCTTGGGAAAACCTCGACATTCCACAAAGTTCTAGGGAGAAAGCTCCTTTGAAACCGAACCATACGTGACCATTTCGGTTCCAAAATGTAAGGATGAAATCCCTGCCGGTGGCGAACGGTGCAATTTAGAAGGTGGCCGTGGGCATCATATCGAACAATTCCTCTGAACACAGCCCGTTATATAAATGGTAAAACACACACAGGGAGGCGAAATCTCTCCTCAAACTTAAGTGTTCGAGACCGCTTGTAATCCTGGGATCGTCGACAACTCTCAAGTTAGCCTTTGTATCGAGTCAAAAGGAGCAAGTTGGTATGCAGGTGCTCCCGCCCATAGGTGACAACAGTACTCCATATGAGACCAAACTTGCGAGTTATACAATAACAGCCTCTGCATCGCTCTGTTGAGCACACCGAACTTTTTGCATGCCAGCCTGACCTTGTCTTCCAAATGACTGTAGAATTGAAGGTCGCGAAAGATATCGACACCAAGGATCTCAATATTCTCAGAGGTGGTAAGGGACGTGTCTGGAAACTGAAGAGTCATAGAGTTATATCAAATGGGGTTTTTTTAGCGCTAAATGCACAAACTTGTGTCTTGGTGGGGTTAAAGTGAAAAAGTTGCCATCTAGGCTCCAGACGCTCACGTGACGAGATATGTAGTACGTCAATACACAGACGGTTGAATTTGGAATGACACACAAATAGTAGAGACTTTCTGATGTAGCTTACATTTGTCAAATCTTGATCAAATCAGTCTCCAAACGCTACGCAACAAAGCAACGCAACGCAGTATCCAAATCTCCAAACGCTCACGCAACGATGTATGTTGTGCACCGATATATGGACGGTTAAATCTAGAATGGCACAGACAACATTGGTCAAATCTTCATCAGAAGTCGTCAGCTAAGCTCCAGACGCTAACAAGGACGAGACGGCACGCGACGACTGATACGCGAATAGTCGGATCTGGAATGAAACAGGCAACACACAGAAGAAACTTTCCAGTCTGGCTAATTTTATTCAAATCTTGATCAAATCGGAATCATCACCTAGGCTTCGGACACACGCACGATATATAGCGTAGCGATGTGCAGATGATCAAATCTGTAATGCCACAGATAACATATAGAAGAGGCTATTTGGTCTAGCTTATATTGGTCACATCTTAAACAGATCCGTGTCGCCACTTAGGCTTCGGACGCTCCCGCGACGGTATATTATGTAGTGCACTGATATCCAAATAATCGAATCTGTAATGTCAGAGGTTACATATAGAGAAGCTTTTTAGTTTAGCTGACATTGGTCCAATCTTGATCAGATGAGTAGCATAAATACGATCAAAATCTGATCTCATCTGAAATAGTACAGCCAAATTACAGAAGTCTTTTTATCCAGATTTCTATTCAAACCAAAGTCGCAAAAATGAAAAGATACATATTACACTCCTACTGGTTTAGAAATAAATGTTTAAATATTAAACTGTAACAAGGTGGATAAACCCCTAACTGCAATCCATAAACAAAGTTGGAATATTGTGGTTTGTTCTGAAATCTCATAGACAACAAGTTACTTAAACTCTTAATTCGAGTTAATTCGATAATTAAGATAGATAGAATTAGTTGTTGCACAGAAAATAAGATGTAGCGAACTGTAACATTAACAAGATGCCAGTAACAATGATGAATTCTGATCAAGCTTAGAATTGCACAAACTATAAGTTACGTAAGGTTTTAACTATAGTTCAGAATGGCTAGAAAGAGCGTCATATTGGCATTTAATAAATTTCTAGCTCTGGTCCACAGTAACGTTGCATCCCAATCAAATCTGGAGTTACACAGACAACAATCTAGCAGACTGGAGCAGCCAGATACAAGATACATTAAATTCTCTAAGCGAACCACTATTAACTTTATTGGGACAAAGTTTTTCTTGTGTGATCTCCGCACATATATTCTTAGAAAGTCACAAACAGTCTGGAAACAAAAATCTCTCATTTTGACCTCATAGGTGTTGACAGGTCGAAAAATTATTTTCGTGCCTTCAGGACATTGAGTTAACGACATCGATACTCGCTATCGACAGTGTAAATAATTGTATTTATGAAGAATTGCGCAGCGCCCCTAGCGGTGATTAAACTGAACTAAGAATCGACTTACAAAAATTTGACACACAGTTGATACTAAGTATCAAGGACTTAAACTCATGGTGGAGGTGTAGATTTTTACACAATCAAAAATGAGACCTTTATTGGAAAAACGTAACACTTCGAATCAGAATAATTTCTGAAGTAAAAATGATAAGTGATTTTGTACTTTATCACATGAATATAGAATTCAAAAAGATTTAAAATTGCATTAGCAGTGTTTTGCCACTTGATTTGTAATATGTTTTTTGATGTGTGAGCTGTGTAAACTTTTTGTGTCTTGTCTATTCTATAACACAATAACCAAAAGGTTATTGCGATATAGAATATCCTCCAAACCATTGTATAAAAATATCTGTGCTGTACCATATTTGACCCGTATTTGAGGATCCGAAGGCATATGCATTATCTATAGCGGCGTATAGTACAGTTGTCATGAATAATAAGTATTGTTAAAAATAATATGAAACTCGCAAAACTAATCTTGAAGCTATTTCTGTAAACGACTTTTAACTTTTATAATGTAATATAGGAAACGTATAACATAAATATGAAAATAAGATATTGCAATTACAAATATAACAACAAGATTTTACTGTGATCATTTGATAATTTTTATAGGAATTATCTGTAGGCAGGGTCCAAGAAGTGGCCATTTTAAATTGTCACGAGTCTTAATTATTTTGTGACGATTATTATAAAAGAAATACGTTTATTAGTATTGTAGTTAAATAAATAATAACTAGTACACATGTACTTTCGATGAATTGTGAGAAATCTAAAAGATCTGGCGTCAATATACATATTATTGATGATAACTGTACCTGAATATATTTTTATATGAAGTCATTATAAGCAGCTAAAGCAGCGGTAGTCGGGTGCCTTCACTGTTGACAAAATTCTTGTTATTCATGTCCATAACTGATTTGTTTGCGCGTTATCTCACAATTTTGTGTATGACATAGCATGACGTGTTGAGTGTATCAACTAACATATACGAACGAAACCATATTTTTTATAAATAAACTAGATTTTTAAATTGACTACAAGTTGTAGCTATGATTTTATCGTTGTTTTATTGTCAATGTTTCGTCTATAATCTATAGATTTTTTAAAATGTATGAAAAATTTTTTGTAATTTGTATATGCGGGTTCATTTTTATATGGTTATCGTTCGTTCACACATTCGTTGGTCATTTTGAAAGGCCTAAGTATTTTAAAAGACACTGATTATATTTGTTTAAAACAATTTAATGAAATTTTAAACAATGTCAGTTTTAACGCTGGCCTATTTTTCGATTGATCGTACGAAATTAACGAAAGATGGGTATGTTTAGTTATAGATTTGTTGTGTTATTTCGATATCATTCGCGAATAAGAGATCGTCACTTTCCATAAATAATATAATTTGGTCTATTTTTACTTATAATGTTCGTGTCTGTATATTTTGTGCAATGCGTCTCTAGATTTTAAATTACAGTCTTCCTTTAGTGTTTTTTGCGTGTTACTCATCAGTTAGTTTTGTGTGGACATCCATGTTTTCGAAGGAGGAACACAGATAAACTGTGTTCCTAATTGGAAACCGTGTTAGCACCCAGTCGAGTAGTAGATTTTACGCGGCGAGTTCCGATTATATTACAGATTCTTTGCTTACCAAGGAACCAAGCAAAGATGATGTTTTTAGATAATAAAAAAATATAATTGCATAGGTTAAAATAGCATTTTCTAATGTGATAATATAATATTCGATATATTTTAATAATGAAATAAAATATCAAATTGTTCCGTATTATTAATGGTTATTTATTTGTATCGATGTATTGCAAATCAATTATATTTATCGATATGATGTAGGCTAAGCTGTTAACTCCTACGTATTTCTTTTATTTGCACCCAAAGATATTAACGATTAAATAGATGATATTATCGCATACTTATCAAAATATGTATGTTATTCGGAAGTTATTTTCGGAAGGTAATAATGTTATTTTATTTTTTGACATTTCGTGCCCTCGGCGTTAGAGTTACTGCCACTTCAGAATTTTGAGTTATATTTTGAGTTATCAATCGAAACATCCTAACAATCAATCTACCCGTTACGCTATAACGTTACGATATTTAGGTATTTACCTGAAATAATCCAAATTTTGTTTCCGTATATTAGGTAAAATTATCGTTATCATAACTCGAAATTTTTGAATTAGGTCAGTTTTGAGGGTGCCATTTTTTTTGCTAATATGTAATACGAAATGAATTATTTGGGTGAAAAGTTGTAATTGTTATACTCTTATATATTTTTTATTTAAAAAATATAACTATTATTTAGTCATTTTGTATTGAAAATTATAATAACATTTAAGTAAATAAAAAATATATTATGCACGCAACACACATAAAAATTATTTTCTTCAAAGATCCAAGTTAAAAACTGATGTTTATATAAGGATTATAACAATAAATCGCTTAAGCCTTTGACATGTATATTGTATATATTCTATATCTATCTATACATATAAATGGCTAAATATAGTATTTTTCTACAATATATTAAAATAAGTGATATACTATTTTATTAGCGTGTGGCCTAGACGATATAGAGGGATGTCTTCACAATTTTTTTGTTTTAGCAACTCCAATACACTTTGTCTCTCAATTTCATATAGCCTGTATATAATATGCTAGCTCACTCCCACGACTTCCGCGTTTTTCATTTTTAAAATAGCCTATGTCCTTCATCAGGATTCTAGCTATCTCCATACCAAATTTCATCACAATCGGATGTAACGGCAGCGCATAGAATACGAACAAACAAACAAACATTGATTTTTTATATATGAAATAAATGTCCTGTAAGTTACGGTCTAAATCTGAAGTGTTACCCTTTATAACTCGCTCTGTAAGGAGACATCGAAAACATCATAATCTTAACTGGGAATTGTACTTTCAACGTAGTGCATAGATTAGGGTTGCCACCAACAAATGGAAAGTGGGACAAAGGAAAACCGAAAGAAATTTGATTTTTCTTTTACGCATCGCGTATGTAAACTTTTCCAATCATTCTCTATCTCTTTTAAATTCATCAAATCGTGCAACTTTTGTCTCGATCTACATCTTTTCATGCTATAGACAATCGCTTATAAACCTTTTAAAGACGCGATTTATTATCTCTTTTTGACGGATGTATATCTTTTTAACCGACGAAAAAAAGGAGATTCTCAAGTCGACGCGTATATTATTTTTATTTAAGACCACGCATAACTTTTTACAAACTATTTCCATTTTTAGGTGTATATCCAGGGATGTCCCATATAAAGTTAAGATAATGGAGTATTGTTTAAACAAAATCACTGCTCAATAGTTTGTATATTTTGATGATCCTTAATATTCCGTTACAGAATTAAAAAAAAAGTTCCTAGTAGACCTTTCTTAGATATTTATTTAGGCCAAGGTCACTCAAAAGGGAGCTCAGCTTTTTTAAAAAAAAACCAACTTAATGACGACACTGAAAATTACAAAATAATTATCCTGTAATAATCAAACTCAAGTACAGAAATAACTTCATAAATGTGATACAAATACCTATACGAGGTGTTACAAAAATACCCTATATTACCGAAAGGGGGTTGACGTACCCATGAAACTGAACAACTTTTCCCAAGGAACATGGGTCGAAATGTGTAAAAAAATGTTGGACCTCATACTAATTTCATCACCTGAGCGTTCATTTTGTATGAGAGGACCAACAATTTTTTTCATATTTCGGCTTATGTTACTTAGGGAAAGTTGATCAGTTTCATGGGTACGTCAACCCCCTTTCGGTAGTATAGGACATTTTTGTAACACCTTGTTTAAATAACAATAAAGCAAGAATCTTTGAACTTCGATCTTTGAGATGGATACCGTACTTAAGAGGTAGTTGAAGACAAATTATTATATGAAATAACTCAGAACACATCTATTAGTATATATATAAGATTGCTATATATATAGGGATCTTTGTTTTAGCATTTAATATATATATATATACCAACAGCAAAAGATGAAAAGAGATGGGTATAGAGATGTTTTAATGCTAAATTTGTCGACTTCAACTACCTCCTCAGAGTGCGGCCTTCAGTTTAAATACTGCTCTATGCAATAAAGTACTAGTTTGATATGCTTCAGGAACTGTCCATAATTATATAGGTATTTGTATAATATTTATGAAGTTATTTTTGTACTTGAGTTATAATTAGTACCCCTTAAGGATACAGCGCGAGTCACGCTGTATCCCTAACGGCGAAGTCACGTAAGAGCGCCAAGCATCGCAGTCCTTACATACCTCTTACACTTCCTCACACAAACTTTCACATAACGATAATTTGAATATTGAACCCTTTTATTGAATATTATTAAGAAATTTCTCTTAAATTGGAAAATTTTATGATATAATTGAGAGACCAAGTGAATACACATACTTTGCTATGGTTGTGATGTTAATTTTCTTATCTTTTATTGGCACAAATGCTAATTATACTATATTTTTCCTTGTAAAAGTTGCGTTTCTTCTCTTAATTTCTCATATCGTAATAAGTCAATTACGTTTTCGTATTGTAATTTCGTGTTGCACATTACTAATGGTAACTAATAAGTTCAGAAAGTTCTGTCTTGTCAGTTTTTTATATTGTAAGATAGTTCACTGTATTTCTTACTTCTAGTAACACAAACACTCATAAAATTTCTGAATATTGATTTAGACGTTAAATATTCTACAGCAATGTTGCCAAGTTTAATAAAACATTTTTTATAGGCAATCATAAAACAGAAGTAAAGAAGTTTATGAAAATAACTTGTAAATACTGAGTGTTGTCAGATATATGTCAGCTGATGCTAAATGTTATATCAATTTCACTCACTTATAGATTGAAAAATAAACTTAGTATGTACAATGTATTTGTACACTTCATATATAACATCACATTATATTATAGATATACATAGCTTAAATTAATTATTATTTATTGTTAAACATATCAATAATGCCTACACACATTTCTTTAATAGGTACGGATAGCAATACTAATATTAATGTGACTTGTGTTCATAATTCTCCAACTGATCATAGAACTAAAGAGGAATTTGTTACGATAGTCAATGGTCAAAAAAGTGAATCAACATATTATTGTGAAATACATGAGTCAATGAAATGGCCCATTTGATGTACCCATACAAATGAGAATTCTGGGGAATTATTGGATATATACCTGGTAACACTCATTTTTTACACTTTAGCAAATAATTAGTTAAATTTACCACTTTACAGTGCGATAAGTGATAAAGATACAAAAATAGCGAATTTCTACTTTCTTTTGATCGTCATAAGAATACTCTTTCTGTCTCTCGCGACGGTAACGCTTCTGTGAGCTTTCTTCATCTGTAAAGCCATAGCGCATGCGTACTAGCGTATCGTGAGCGGCTCTCTTCGCTACGTATTTATGGCAATATATTTATAATTTAAATATGTTAGTTAACTAAGTTGAGTACGCTTTGTTTTTATAGTTTTTAAGATAAAACTTGTAACTTCTTAGCGCTGCTATAAAAGTTGCCAGTATAATGTTAATTGCCCAATGAAAAAACTTTTTGTAGCAACGATAAGAATTTAAAAAAAAATTAAAAAAATCGGCTTATAAGCCAAACCCCACAGTAGAAATGATGGCCTTGTAGATAGTTCCAAATGAATACTAGTTAGACATATATTGTAATGTGTAATTGGTTTCATTGATCTAGGTCAGTGCGCAGGATAAATTTATTTTGTTTTGTATTATTCAGATTTTGAATAAAATGAGTCTTATGTTCTATTTTATTGTTAAATATCTTGAAGCGGGCAAGAAAAATAAAACTATTTTCCAAACCTATTACCATTTTATGTTTGCCCACTTTCCGGATAAGATTCTGCATAAGAGTTTATCATTTAATGGTTTTTCAGGAGTTACTACGTAATGTCTTTTTTGGCCTTTCTTTGGTTGTGTGCTAAAGAACCCTGTTCAATGCGACAACCATTTTATGAAAAGGTAGATGCTATAAAAGCTTTGTAATAAAATTCATTTTGTAGTCCGATAAAAATACTTACAAATATTTTTAATTCACGAGAACTCCATTGTTCTCTTCAAGTCTTTTGTTATAATTAATGATAGTAGCATATATTTCTACTATAGCAATGGTAACTTTATTAAAATAAAAACTACCTAAGAAATTTATTCTACAAAACTGACTTACATCGCTAAAAGCGTTTAGGTGTTGGATATTATTTCATACTTGCTAGATGGATTGTGACAATTTTAAAAACATTTGTAATGTAAATTAATACAGATGAGCTTGATGTAACCATTTCGATTTGTAATGTTTTATTTACAGTTATTTAAAGTGCTGATAAAGTTACAGACCTCACAATAATAAATGTAATATGTTTAGTACAAATCAAATGTTCATTTTTCTATATGTTAAAAAAATAATATATATTCTTTTATATAAAACATTATTCAATATTTATTAACATAATCGACAATAGTATTTGCATACCAAATTTTTTTAACTATAGGGTTTCAATGATGTGTATAAATATTGATTTATATAAGAACAGAATTTATAATATTAACTTGTAATGAATTGTCCATTATTTGTAATGTTTCCATATTTCATCAGCATCACATTTATCGTAAGAATAAATTTTCACGTTACATTCCTATTAGTAATCGATAAATAATAAAATGAAAATGGCGACTTATTTGTAACGGAAATGCCTTGGCATTAAGAAGTGTTGCCACGCTCTCATATATTTTCTACCAATTAGTAAGTATAACGTTTGATGTTTTAATGTCGCTTGTGGAATAAGCCGTCATTTTCACCTATAAAAATAATTGTTGCATTAATACAATGTTTCAAAGTTAGTTGAACTTGAAAAAACGGAAAAAATGTTAACCAGCATAATGTAACAGGTAATTATTTCTTTAAGGAGAACAATAAAATGCAGTGTTTTACAAATATGCTGTTTTATTAACTCATACTAATATAACGATCACAGAATTTATTATATAAAATAAATATCACAACTAAACCCTGGGTATTATTCAAAACAATCTCTTCGAAATGGTTTAGATTTGGAAGTTGAAAAACAGTCCCAATGGCCTAGCTAGCTTATTTGGTTATACTTAACATTACATTTTTTGGAAATACATTTAGATACTACTTTAGAGAAAAATTCACTGTTTTAATAGACAGAAATTAAAAAAAAAGAAATACAATGGCTGACGATGAGGGCTATGTATTTGGATTTTGGATCAAAGGAACGATGACTTATTAGCACTACTGATAGTACATTTTTTATGGTTTATGTTTATATGGTGTTTTATGGCAACTATGAAGTTCGTATGAAGAAGACTATATATAACTCCAGATGCCAGCATTCCAAATGGTGAGACAGATCCAAACTGACTCACTTGTACATATGACACACTTTTATTATCAGATAAGCTGATTAAACACCATATCCTTAGAAAAAAGCACCCGCACATCTACAATTTATTGGTTTTATTTGCTTCACTTCTGACAGACAGACAGGTCGGACAGAGAGACAGGTTGTCTGGACTTTTGATCATCTTAACAAGCCATCCAAATCAAAATTGGCATAGCAAGAAAACTCATTAGCTAAATTATTTCTATGGTGAGGTTGAAAGTCGCAAATCTTCAGTGCTAACAACTCCTCGACTTTTTCTTTCATGACAGCGCCCGTGCATAACACTATTTTATCCCTTGCTAATAACTTTATCGTTTTTGTTGTCTTTGTAATGCATTCCTCTGACAAAAATGGTGGGTCTGCTATGATTAGATCATAGTCTTTCAACTCTGGTGGCAGTTTTTCTGGATCATTATAATCATAGAAAATGAAGTCAGGTGCATGTACTTCAAATCTTCTGTCGAATTCTAAGAGGGTTACTGAAACCGAATTTCTTAATATTAATTCACCACATAGGCCCCATTAAGTTGAGACTATCTTTTCACTAAAAACAATCGTAATTGAAAAAATCTCTTGCAAAATAATGTTGAAATAATAATGCCTCATCGAGTTTCTTGTCAGTTATTGTCAGTACTGGTTTTAAAAATTTACTTGAGTTATTTTGAAATTGAAAAACGTGGAGGAGCCTGAATGCTTAGATTATACTATACTGATGTGGCCATATGACCACAAAGTAGTAAAAATAGTTCGAGATGTCTGCTTTAGTGTGGTATGATTTTTATGACATGTGACTTCAAGAAATCAAGTTCTTAAATCACATTATCAGCATTTTTAAGTATTCGTAAAAAATGGAAAAGCTTGTACATACAGATTATTGTTTAAATTAGCACATGTCCAATATAAGGCTCTCGATGTAGGAATGTGTTGACATATGAAATTTATAGGCATTTTATGTGATTACAGACCATTGATGCACACTCGTTAATTCTGCTTCAACTAGTATTTTCTTGAGTCCAGAGGAGGCTCATATGCCAAGAAATACCCTACAGTTTCTGACTGGTGGTATTTGGTGTTTTGTTACATATTGGCAGTCAATAGACGACACAATGTCGGTTATAGTGGTCTATTGTAAGTTGCCACAGCCACTTACATACAAAAAATATATATTAACTTGAAGCTTGGTAGAATTTCTAATGTTATTTACAAAATTAGTTTCTTATTATCACACCATTACCTGTAGCTCTATTTCCTATTTGTCTCTTAATAGGTACAAACAGAGTGGGACAGCAGACAAGTACAACTTTTCCACCATCTTTCACAGTTTTGTCTGCCACCTTCACCAGTGCCTGTACTGTCGCCTCATCATACCAGAACTGACTTAATTGCTGTAAAATAAATTTAAAACTTCTTGTTAAGTCTTTTAATTCCTCAGTTTTATTAGTTGTTTGCTTTTGTTGCATATGACAAATAATACTTTAAATTTATGTAAGCCTAAAAATCTACTGGCAGCCATCACAATATTTGTTAGCCACTCTGAGTGATAAACTTATCAGTATCAAGTGCTAATAATCCAAGTTAAATGACCTAAGAATTGTACCTGGAACCCTCAGCTTAGCTCTTTCATTTGCAGTCAAGATTTAAATCATTTTAATATTACACTGTATAATAGTATATCACACAATACTGATTTCTTTTTTATGTACTATTAAATTAATGTTGCAAGACTGAAGAACTGTTTTTTTCTGAAAAGGGAAAATATCTCTACGCCTCAGGGAGTATGTAAAGACCAGTTAGGTAGTGTCGACTCTACCAACTATTTAAAAATAAAACCCTCTTCTAACTACAAGACCAAGATGAACAAAAATTAATGAAAAAGGTTTCAAATTAATGTTTTTTTTAAATTATTATTATTAACGCAAAGGCAGTTTATAGCTTAAATGTGTGCATATTATTGTCCACTTGTATTAATGTTATTAAGTATTTGTTTATCCTATTTCCGAAGAGTTTACTGATGACGTTCTGATCACTGCCTCAGACAAACTGTTCCACACTATGCAATTAGCTAAGTAATGGAGTCAGCGATTGCTAGTGCTTGGGGTGCGAATTAACTTCGGAGAGTGTCCTCTTAGTCCCTCACTCTTATTTTGGGTTTTGATAATTCAATAATCTAATATATAAAAATCAATGTTTGTTCGTATTTTATGGGCTGCCATACTATTCAACCGATTGTGATGAAATTTGGAATGGAGATAGTTTGAATCCTGATGAAGGACATAGGCTATTTAAAAAATAAAAAACGCGGACGAAGTCCTGGGCATCAGCTAATAATAGATAAAAATGAGTTTGATTTATAGTAGCATTTTCATTCACATAAAAGTATTGTAATGTAGGTATCTAAGTAGGTATTTCCGAATATATCTATCTGTTATTTTTCAGTGAATGATTCAGACAGACTAGCTACAATAGTTTAATGTGGGTTTAGTTTATTACCTAAGTTATAACATACGAATCATTATAAAACAAAACTAAATACCCAATTTTCATCGAACAACACATTCTCTTTTAGCTTATTATTTTCCCCTAACTTTTGGAATATCTCTTGCCGTTTCTGCTGCTCAGTGTAGAACTCTTGGAGTGCTGCAAATGTCTCGGCAGATAGGGTTGGAATGTCATCATCGTCTTCCATTCTGTTAAAAAAATAATATAATTTACATTTTTTTTAATACTAAAAGGGGGGGTCTTCATATTTTTCTACAGACATTACATCAATTAAATAGGCAAAGGGAAGCCGTTAAATTCAGATACAATTTTATTTTTTTGTATCAAGACCATTATGTTTTTTCAGTATTATCTAACCGTCCTAGATGTTTTTAAGCTGTTACAAACACGATTACGCAAAACACTGCGTAAATAAAACAGACGTGAACAGTCGCTTCACTGACAGTTTAAAAATAGGTTAGTTCTGTCTTGTGTACAATATGCGAGTTGCGTTTGCTTCATAAAATAAATATTAGAAATGAATTTACTTACTTATAGTGCACAATGTCACCAAAATCAAATAATACAGACTCAGTGAGGTGAGTTAACAAAATCAGTGTTATAGTCTTGTGTTAAAATGCTATGAAAATAGGCAAAATTTTTGTTACGAAATAAGAATTACGTTTAGAAAAAATGACAGTCAAATTTTTTTTATTTTGACATTGATATTTGCATTGACTGCTTATTACAGTGTTGCCATAGCAGAAAACGACCTCACCTTATAGCTTAGAGACTTTTTTGACGTTTTGCTAATATGACAATCGAATACAAATCTACTTTTAAATTATTAAACAAATCTAAACAATTAAATTATTTAGTAAATAATACATTTATTTACATTAACAAAAAGTACATACATATGTTAATATTTACAAACTTAATTATTTAGTTAAATCCAAATAAAACATGTTCTATTTAACGTAACTATCTCAGAAGAAGTTAAAATATGCTAAGACGAAATATCGACCGAGAATATGCTTGTTAAAAATATTGTTTAGTCTATCTAAGTACTCCTTGGTTACTTGGTTGGTGACGTTCTAATACGTATGTCTTATTCACAGATTGCTTCAATGATGGAACTGGAAAACTTGGAAGTAGTGCTATTACACAAACACCCATATTTAACAAAACAATGCTGCAATTTAATAAATGACGAATGGCCGCGCAGCGAGACAGCCAGAATGATGTCTTTACAAGCCTCTTGTGATCTTCTACCTACCAGTTTAGTTTTAATTAGAAATAAAAAAGATGTTATAGGCCATTGCAAATTGACTCCAATACCAAGTATACCTGGAAGCTGTTTTATTGAAACAGTGGTCATAAGTAAAGTACTTCGTGGTAAAAAACTTGGTACATTTTTAATGAAACAGGCTGAAAAATACTGTAGAGATGTACTTAAATTAGAAATGATGCATTTATCAACAAAAGGGCAGGAAAATTTCTATGCTAAATTGGGCTACGAAGTATGTGCACCAGTGTCAATTTACGGCGGGTCTTTGCCAGCTAACATTAAACTTTCTCCTCGTAGTTCTAAGACTGAGAATTCAGTGCCACAGAACAGTACTCCGGATATAGGAGCACCCCCACCACCACCGCCCCCACCGATGCCGAAAAACGACAATTTGAACAATAGTAATAATATCAAAAGTAATAGAACTTATATGTTCAAGTATTTGATTTAATTTTTATAAAACACTGTACCTTTAATAACATTTTTTATTTAGATTAACAATGATTTTAAAAGTAATAAAACACAACTTGTAAGAAAAACGGAATTTATTTACATATAATTTTATTTGACATTAAATTTAATCAACGAATTATTATTAAAATTTAGCTTTGTCAATGTAATCCATAGCACGCTGTTGTATTTGTTCTACTTGTTCTTTATCTCCTATTTTCTCTTCAGCTTCAACCCATTTCTTGAAAAGTACTTTCATTTTTCGAGCTGGCAACTTCTGTGATGTCATACGTTCCATTACTTGTCTGAAAAGGAAAGATACGCTTCAGTAAAAAAGATACTAATTATAATACAATGACTAAGGAAACGGAGAGTTTGGAATTCAATGTTATAAATTATAATAATAGTTCAAAGTACAACGATATACAGAAAAAATAGGCAAAAAAAATACTAATGTTATATTTGTAGTACCTGAGCGACTGAGCTTTGCTCGGATCAACATTGCAGGAATCGAACCCGCGTACTTCGGCGTGGTAGACTTTTACACTAGTCTCTGTGCTACTGAGAAGGTAAACTCTATTGCAAAGTTACCAATCAATACCAATTACCGATTTTAATTTAGTGAAAATTAGGAAAAACACGGAGATAACGATTTTTTCCAGAATAGACACCTGGCTAGATCGATTTTTCGGCCTCGTAAGCCCCTGTATTATACATTATATGTATAATTAAGATTTAATAAAAAACATTAAAAATAATGCATGCCGTGCAAAAATATTTGAAATTTAGAAGTTATTGGCCTTGGAACAGTAAGGATAAGCTACAGGAAGATGATCTCGCAGGGCAATGATTCCATAAAATGCCATTACAAATCACTAGGAGTGACAGTGAATAAACTTATTCCGCTTCCAACAATTGAGTTCAATAGACGAGAAAGAATTTTTTTAAAGTAATTCAAATATTTGTGTTTAATTGATGTGAAAATTTTTTTTTGTGTATTTTGAATGTTTTTCTAAGAATTAATTAATTAATTAAGATTTATTAAACCTATATTTCTATTAGTTTGCGCTAGTAACTAATTAATAGGTGCTATTACTCCTAGGCGAAAATGTGTGAGGAGAATGATGAGATCTGAGGAAGCAAAGAAGTATGTAAGGACCACGAAGCTTTGCGCTCCGTCGTATCTGACTACTCCGTTAAGGATACACAGCATGAAGATATGTATGTATGTATTAGTCCCTGAAAATAGTTCAAAAACTGAAATAACTTTTATAATTAGCACCCACCCCAGTTTCGCACAGGGACTTGATTAAGATACATCAATATTTCTCTATTTCTATAGAGTTAATGTGAATATATCTTTTATATATAAAGTTCTTCTGTATGTGTGTGAGTCACTGAACTCGTCCTAAACGGTTGGATCTGTTTTTTTTGTGTTTGAGTGCATCCCTGGATGGTTTAGATTCACAATTGGACTCGGTAGGTAGAGCTGCAATTGGATTGTCGGATTTTTTTTTAATTTCAGGCAGGACGAGGTCTGTCGGGTCTGCTAGTTATACATATATACCTTTTTTATTAAATGTTTTAAATGATGTTGAAAACCGCATTGGAACGCACCTAGAAATTTAGAAGCTACAAGCGAATAAAAAGACAAACACTTGATTTCTGATTGAAATATTGTTTTATACTATTTAGAGGTAAAGGTCACCTGATTGGTTCGATGTCCGCTGCCTTAATCAGCATGTCGACGTATGCAGCGCAAACATCGACCCGTTGGGGGTAGGCAGCTAACACCTGCTCGAAAAGAGCCTCGGCTCGTTCGACTTCGCCCGCCGTGCGCTCCATTAGCGCAAACTGCACCAATAATGGGACATCTGGGGACAGAACCGTTACCGTTAACATACATACAGACATACATTACATACTCTCGGGTGTTCATTCATTTATTTATGTATTAATTTTTATTTATTTATTTAATACTAACTGTGCTTGCGGTTTCATCTGCGTCAAATTTGATATTTTTCTGGTATTAAAAGTAGATTATATTAAGTAAAAATATTACTCTCTGAAAAGTCCCCTACAATTTATTTTGAGCGAAAGTGAGTAGTGGCAGAAGCCAAGATATATCAAGCCTGATTTATGAAGATCAAATACTAGTGTTGGTCAATGAAAATGTCAGAAGTATTTGCATACTTTGGCAAAACTTTGTGAGGAGAAAAATGAGATTTGAGGAGGCGAAGATAAGGACCGCAACGCTTGGTGCCCCGTCCTCTTTACCCCTTCGATAAACAGCGTAAAGATATGTATGTATGTATAACGATGTCATAACTTACTAGGCTATAACCTATAAAAGCCAAGGGTCAGTGCGGCTTAGTTAGTAAGCCGAAACACTTTTTGTCATGCAGTGTCAATGTGTAACTGTTATTCATGAATATTCTATCTATCCTGAATGGGTAATGCTGTGAAACTATTTATTACAAGTAATATCGAAATTTTTACTAACGTTCTTTCTTGTCTAACACCATTATAGCCTTCTGCATGACGTGCCTAGCTTTATCTACTAGACCCAGCTTGTAGCAGGCGGCACCGCACGAGGTATAGGCGGTCGGCTCTTGACGGTACTTCCTCATCATACGGTCCACTAGCGAAGACAGCTCTTGAGGCTTGCTCGTCTCCACGTATATATCCAACAATTTGGAGTGGATTTGGAATGGCTCATTCATCTGCAGAGCTTCATCTAACGTTGCCTGTTGAGATTCCTGTACCAGAAATGATGAAATAAATATACCAGATGACAACACTTAATTGACTGGCCCTTTGGCTCAGTAGCAAATCATCCAAGTTGAGGCCCCAGGTTTGGTCCCCATTCTGGTTGATTTAGGAAATGAACTTTTCTAAATTGGCTTGGGTCTGGGTGTCACTGGGCGCTCGCCCAGGTCGTTGTGTGGTACCCAGAAGCACAAGGCTAGTGGTCACACAATTTATGTTCTGGAGTATTTTTATATATTTTTTCTTATTTATTTAATACAGGTTTGTCAACATGTTATTAAATGTGTGCCTCGAAATAAGCAGTAGGGTTGTGTTATGGGCACATGCAATAAACTGGAGAATCAGCCAATACACAAACTTTAAGGAGATTTACAAAAGATCCTTCTCCCAAATGATTCGACATCTGAACCTGGGACCATCAGTTTGGTAGTCACAGGCACTACCACCATCGAATGGTTTCATTATAAAAGATTGATAACATTGTAATGTTTTACTTTTGCATGGAGGGCCGATGTTGCGTTCAGAAATGTCCCTGTCGAAGTAAAAGTTCATAAGAAATGTCACTGTGGAAGTGGTTAACTTTTGAACGTATTTAGAGAATTTTCCCCGGTTATTTCTAAACGTAACCTGGCACAAAACTTTTTTTAAGATCGACGGTGGTTAAAAATAACTGTCCCTTACACAGATATGTTTTTAATAAGTACAGATAAGGGTTGGTTTCAAGAAAGAAATGCGTTTAGAAACAGATTTTGGTGTAATAAAATTTAGTACTTTTATGTTATTTTACTAAATAATTAAGATCCTGCCTATGCAGCACAACGCATTTGAATTCGTTCTTCACCTCCGCGCCCTATTACAGCTGTAATAAGGTTGATCTTCGGAATTGCGATTAGATTATATTTTAACGCGAAGAAGTCTCAAAAGAACAATGACCATTTATGAACTTTTGGCGGGAATTTATGGAGAGCAGTAGGCATTTATTGTAATAATTTACGAATTGTTTATTGTGGATATTGTCATGTAAAGTTGGCGTAATGTTGGGTCTCAAGTATCTACGCTGTTAAGCATTATGTGGAATTGTAAAATAAGTGCTTATTTAATAACGCGATATTAAGATTCTTGCTCTTGACTGCTTCAATATATTTGTTGCCAGTATCTCCAAAAAACATTAAAATGTATTACGTCGCACTACAATGAAATAATATGAAGAGTATTAAAATATGTATTTATTACTGCAGATATTGTTTGTATGGGCATAGATCCCTTTGGCTTCCTTCTTAAGGAAGAATCGTACAAACAACAACAATATGTACTATAATCTCTAATACACATCATAACTTCAAAATTATTTTCAAGATAACTTCTTTTTCTGATTGCGAAATCAAACCACAATAATACTTTTCCTTTAGGAAATGGTAATAATTAACATACGGCCCTAATAGGTATACATCATCTTACAAAAAAAAAATGAGTGACAGGTCAATGAATGTATGGGCGGTGGTCATTGTTCTTTGTTTTTGGTCTCAAAATTTACTTAAATATAATTTGCAAGAAAACTACATTACCAATTAAAATATTCGTTTTGAGATATCGCAATTTCCTATCCATTGTAGTAAAACTAATTTTAAAATTCTGCACAATTTCTGAGATGCAACTGAATTTTTGTGCGAAATAGGATTTCTTTTGGATTTTTTATCGAGATTTTTTCTCCAATCATATTTTTAATGTAAAGAGTTGAAGTTGTATTATATCCAAATATATTTCTTCTCATCAGTCTCCTTAGGCATCGAAATCCAGCTCACCTAGCACACCAAAGTTTGAATATACTGATTCTTGAAACCTAGAAATTGACATACTGACTGACATATGCACGGCAAACCGCTAGGTCTATAAAATTGAAATACTGCACAGAGGTTCCTTATACTACCATACGCAAGTTCCAGCACAAGACATTTTTAGAAATTCAACTCCTAAAGACTTAAATGATTGTCTAAATTAGTGAAAAAATTAGAAATGGGTTCATAAGTCAACATTTTGTATAAATAATCTGTGAAATAAATACTTAAGCAAGCACGAATTTAATTAAATTAAAAAAAATTATCTCGTCAGGGTGTCGGAGCATGCAAAAAATTAAAATCCACGCGGATGAAGTCGCTATCACTTAGTATACCATATAGTTGCTATCACAAATTGTAATTAATAATCACCATGAGACTGACCTTGGTACCGAACCTATTCTCGAAGTTGATCATGGCCAGCCACACATTCAGCTTCTCCTGTTCCTCTCTGAACGAGATGGTGTTCAGAGCCTTGCGGCCCACTGCGCGCGCTTTCTCTATCTCCGTTGCCTGTCAATGTACCATTCGTTTCAGAGTTACTCTACATTGTATAGTCAGCATACAAATTAGTTGATTAAAATTTTCGAAATGTACGGACAACAAAATTTCAAATTTTTTAAACATTTGATACAATTATAGTCAGAATAATTTTTAACTTATTGTAAACTATTTGATGTTATCTGTGAACAAAAATATGTTAATCATTTGTGAACCATAACCATGTCGCCTCTAATCAAGAGTTTATTTTAATGAAATACTTTTCATGCTGACTGTACAATCAATATAGACACTCCCTATGTCACAGGTTGTCACGTATGTGACCTCTGGTGACCCCTTTCATTATTGTGATTTTTATATCTTTTGGAACTATTAAAATAAATTTTATTGTTTTCATTTTGTTGGTTAACATCACACCAATCGACAACCTGTCTCAATTTTTGTTGAGCCCTCTCCTATTGATATGTGTCGTATTTATGTATAATACCTAATTACAATGAAATGATTTGTGATTTACTAAAATGGTCACTGGACTTGGAGACCATGATAAGTAGAAAGACTAACTAACAGGCCTTCCAACTCCAGCCATTATAATTTAATAAAAAGCAATAATTACTTGAATTATTTTCAATAAAAAAGGTATTCAGTGTATACCATTAGAGTTTGTGTAGTATGTGGAATGTATATTAAACAATATATACATATTTCCATAAACAATACCATGTATGGAAATATGTATTGTGTAATATTCTTACAAATGTGACTCACTTGTAAATGGAAAGCCATATAAGCTATCCATAATTGGCTGCAGTTCGGGTTCGCTAACAGCGCTCGTTCAAACTGGTCCGCAGAGCGCGGCTGGTTACTGCCTTCTGCCGCCCGCCTCTCCATCTCTCTTACTCTCTCTTCTTCTTCCCGTGCCTTTGCTATCTTCTCAGATACTGTCAGCTTCTTTCGTTTCTTTTTGGGGACTTCTTTCTCCTACGATAGTTAATAATTACAGATTGTATCGAACACATATCATAATGTTACTTAATGATGATACTGTCAAAAGTGTACATTATTTTAATTAGTATGGATCTTGATAATGTTTTTAAATATAAATGAAACTACGTACGTCATCCTCGCTGCTACTGGAATCATCTTCTACAACCTTCTTCGGCAAAACTTCAGGATTTGCTGACCAGAAGTCTTTAACGCTGGGTACTTCTAGCGCTGGCTCTGCAGTTTCAAGTATCTTGATATTTTTATTTTTTTTCGTTTTCTTTGATGGCTCCTTTAATTCATTTCTAATCTCGTTATGTGTGTCCCTGTCCTTTTTAGATTTAGCTGTTTTTTTACTATCTTGTGTATTGATGTGATTTTCAGTTTTAATTTTTTTATCATCTTTTTTCTCCTTGTTTTCATCATCGTTAGGATTCATTTCTTTAAGTTTCTCCTGAGCAGTTTTCAAGGCTTCCAGTAATTTTTTAATGCGTTCTTGTACTGTCAATTTTTCCAGGTGCATAGCTGTGTGAAATTTTTTATTTCTCGCGTTCAAACCTTTCCGCTCTATATTTTGGATCTTCTGTTCTATCCTGTCTATGCGTCTCGCTCTAGCATTGACTGCTTTTAACAGCGACACAACCCGTTTCTTGCATTTTTTATATGTAGCACAGTCAGATAAGTCTATTAGTTCCAAATCTTGTGGCTGCAATACCTGATCACTGTCTTCATCATGTATGTCGGTGTCTATAGGGTCACTCTCTTCCGATTCTTTGTTCATTTCATTATTGTCTACTTCTGTTACAGATTTTCTTCTGTCTTTTTTCTTTTTACTTTTTGAATCTGATTCTTGTTCATTTTCTACGTCAGTAAAATTCTCATCTGTGTTTTTGTTTTTCTTTTTTTTTTGTTTAAGATTGCTTTCCTCTTCATTGCCTTCCATTTCGTCCTGCTCTTTCGTATGTGATTCTTGTTCACTATTTTTTAGTTTCCTCTTCTTTTTCTTTTCGTTGTTATTGGTTTCCTCGAGTTCATTATCTTGCATATCTGATTCATCATCATTTAATTTTGTGGCATCTAATTTATGTTTCTTGTTAGGTACTTCCGGATTTTCGGTATCTTCTTTCCTTTTCCTGGGGTTTTTCCGCTTTTGCTATTGAGTAAAAATTAGAACAATTAATTATTTGTTACATGTTATAGAATAATTTATGAATCATTCCTATATTAATTCTATTCTCTTCTTCTGTTTCTAGACTGACCTTTTGGCACAGCAGAACGTCTGCTTCCAACCATGGGTTCAATTCCTGATCAGGTCAATTTAGGAAACAAACTTTTTTAATTGACTTGGATCCCGTTCGTTCTGTGGTACCCATAGTACAAGTCTAATGCTTGGTTTAGGGCACGTAATTAATGTAATTGTCTGGAGACTTATTATTCATATATTACTTTTTCTTAAAAGTCGTTGAAAAAAAAACAAGGATATCGCGCCAGTACATTAACAGCGATATAACTAAACTGTGCACATGGTACCGTTGTGGTGCATAAATCACAATTTTTGTCAAAGAATTGTCTGTCGCCTCGTTTTTATTTAACAAAGTCAATTTTGATACCTACGTCAGGATCAAATGGTTCCGTTATCAGACTCCCAGTCATTTTCTTAGCTTCCGCATCCGCCTTAATAATTGTGCATTTTACCTGCAAATGAACAAAATAATAATAATAATTTTGCTTACATTTGTTAATAAAATGTGCATTATGAGAATTGTAAATTGAATTGAACTAATTTGACGAGAATGTGACATGAATGTGGATGTTTGTAGGAGTATGTACGAGTATGTATGTGCGCGTGCTTGTATGGGTGTGGTCGAGTGTTCGTGTGTTTATTAATGCTTTTTAATAGTAATCATTTTTATAATATATTTTTAGCATGCATAGTCAATGGCGATTTGAGTTTTGGAGGCCCCAGTGGAGAATTCATGTAGGCCCTCTGTTGCATGGATTGGGGACTGAGTGTGATGTGTTCTGAGCATACGTGGAGCGTGTATTCAGGTTCCCTTGCGAGTGTTATCGAGTGCAGTGTGTGTTCGAGTGTTATCGTGAGATTGAATGTGATGTGTTCCTATTTTATCTGGTGCGTGTGTGTTATCATGAGATTCAGTGTGATGTGTTCCTAGCTTAACTGCTGCATGTGTGTACGAGTGCTTGTGCGTGTATTACCGTGTCAGTATGTGTATGTGTCAGTATGTGTCTGTGTGTGTGTATGTGTCTCTGTACGTGTGTACTAACGATCTGCCCGACGTGGTAGGCTTGTAGCAGGTTGTCAGGCGGCGCGCGGCTGACCAAGTGACGCGGCACGAGCGCTATCACGTTGTTGAAGAACGACACCAACAGGTACTCCTTTATGTGCTGCACACACCACACAAAAGCGAGTTGACTTGCGTATTATACGTTGTTGACATACATATTACTGATTTCTTTTTCTTTTCTTTCTTCATGACATGGCGCGCACAGATGTCGCGTATTAATAAGTACGTTCATTTTTTCTTCTTATCGTAAAACTCCTCCAGTAAAGTGATAGTAGGCTTTACTGAAGTTATAAAGGATTTCTTGGAAGAGCGCGAGAACTTCAGATACACATGTTTATTTAGACCTACTCCATTCTTTTCACCTATACAGAACTTTAAAACACAATATACTATCACTTCTGTACTTTAAATCCCAAATATGTACAAAATAGAATATCTAAATAAAGCGACTACCTCACTTCTCGCGTTTCCGTCAAAAAGTCCTACATTATTGATTTAAAAAAGATTCTTTTATATTCATTATCTTTTGTACTTATTAACAGGGTGATTACTGATTAATGAACACCACATCTATCACACAGATACTTTTTACTTTAATTCGTATTAAACACCAACATCATTGTAATATAACGTTATATAGATAGCAGCAAGATTAGTGTTGCCACTTTACTGATTTAAAAAACCTGCTTCATAAAAAAGGTGTTTATTTAACGAACTACCATTTCAATAAATAAATCTGTCACTGTTAATTTAATTTTTCAATACGTTCGCTCTTTATTCTCAACTAGCTACCCGCCCTCGGCTTCGCACGGGTAGAATTATTTTTGAAAATAAAATACAACCTAAGTTACTTGCTGATAATGTAGCTTTCTACAAGTGAAAAAATTTTTGAATTTGGTTGAGTAGTTTTGAGTTTCTCATTACATACAAACAAACAAAGTTTACCTCTGTATAATATAAATATATGTAGAAGTATAGTATAGAGTATAGATAAACCATAACGCTACAGTTCATTACTACAGTTAAGGGGAGCCTATATCCATTTTAGCTAGTTAAACTGTTTCCAGCCTCACAAACAACACGGCGGAAATTCAAAGTACCACTACTTACTTACTTATCAGTTTACCTAATCGTTTTTTTTCTTTCTTTATGGCATGGCGTATAGTTGAGCGCATTTGCCAATGTCACGGATTAATAAGTAGAATCACAAGTATATTAGTTTTTTCTTATCGTAAAACTCCTCCGGTAAAGTGATAGTAGGCTTTACTGAAGTTATAAAGGACTTCTTGGAAGAGCGCGAGAACTTCAGATGCACATGTTTATTTAGACCTACTCCATTCTTTTCACTTATATAGAACTTTAAAACACAACATACTGTCACTATTGTACTTTACAACTTCCAAAAATGTAAGATAGAAAATCTAAACAAAATGTCAACCTCGCTTCTCCCGTTCCCGCCAAAAAGTCTTTACATACAAACAAGTTAAAAATGTCCAAACTGAACATTTTTGACAATGGTAACATCTGTGACAAGACAAATTCCATACCAAATAAAAAAGTAGATGTTTTCTAAATCAAAATACTACCAGAGATTAATACTACCATCATTGAGGTGATACGATGAGTTTTACCATCATTAATATAATTCTTCTGTACATGTACGTGTGTACACTGTAAGGTGTATTTGGACCCTGTAGGTGGCACTGCTATTCTATTATTTTTATTTAATTTTTAACCCACTAAGAGCAGGCAAGCCAACATTCGGACAGAAAAATGTCTGTCGGGTCGACTAGTAACTTGTAAATTAAGTATATCATAAGTTACAGATATGTAGATGATAGTTTTGACACCAGTAATATGTGGAAATTGAGTAATTTTGACGTGAAATAGTGTGTAGTAGTAATCAATGTATTAATCATCCGTGCTGGTTTCGCACAGGTGGTACTGTTCAAACTATTTCCTAATCTTTTCAGTAACATATCAAACACAACCCAGTTTGAGTTCAATCGATCCAGTGATATTTGAGTAAAGCTATTTCTAATACCTTAATAATTCCAGTGTAAGACTTGCCCACTGCAGTTTGATCATAGCTCTGAAGTATTTCCAGATCCGGAGACAGCAGTGAAGGTTTCAGGGTGAGGAGGACCTGCTGCTTAACCGGATCGACCACTAGTACACGTGCTTTCACATTTTGCCCCTCCTGCGACAAAGAATGATCTTTCATAATACAAAATTCGTCACGTCTCTGTACGATATTTACAATATGATAAATTTCTAAACCTAATTTTTAAAAATCTATAATATTCCGCGTGTGCCAGATATTACTCTGACACAGTAAATCGTGACCTTGTGCGCGATCTACGAATTGAATATTCGCATCGTTGCAAGGGAACTTGTCACGTAATCTCCGATATAAATAGCTGTAAGAATGAGTATAATACTTGAGATGTAAACGACAGCTCTATGGCGTTACCACACCGCACAGTACCAATATATCATCTACCTCCATATTCCACAGTATTATTTTACGTTAGTAAACTAATTAATCTGTGGTATTATTTACCATCATGATGAAGACCGAGAAGAAAGAATACCGTAACACTGCGCTTTCGATGTATTTTATGTAAGCTTTAGACAAGGTTTCATATTTCCGGAAATTTTTAAAATTTCGGTCTATAGGTTTAGTAAACTAATAAATCTGTGCTATAGGTTAAAGTAATAGCAGAGGGTGAAGGACAAATGTAGGTCAAGTACCAAATTTTCCGACTTTTTTATTTACATATAAAACAACTATATTCCGACTTCGGTCATAACTTCGGTAGTCTTGGTGCTAAAACCGGAAGTTCAGTTGACACAATATTGTTTCCTCTTATTCTTTCTTTTATTTTTATCTGGCAGTTTCTAAATTTTTTTTCTCTCCTACACTAAAACTTTAATAAAAAAGACCTCGTTATAACTGTATTTACCTTATATTTCTTCTTGTGAAGCTTAGATTTGATACCCTGTTTAGGATCAGTGATGGTTCCAGCATCTGTGAGATGTGCGTTAGGCACTATCCCTGTAAAAACAATAAATGTTGTAATTATTAGGTCCGTATCTAATAGCAAGTCTTTCTTAACAAACCAATAGCAGAAAATGAATTGTAATTCTGTCTGAACAAATAATAATGAAATAAATGTTCAGAGAGCTGCATTTACTACACAGTGTAAAAGACATGTGTTTCTATCTGCATTACTGTGTTAATCTCAAGAACCACTAAAGGATTTGAATGCGATTTGCATAGTTATGATCAGGATTTCTCAAAGAAGTTTTCCTATTAAAAATTGCTCTATTGCTTATAAGAACTGAGTGTTCAGTATATGTGACGTCATCATAAATCTAATATGGCGGATGGTCCAAGATAGAGAGTAATTGTATAGATTCAGGTGTTACTTTGCGGAAATCCATCGCATGTGACAATTTCCTAAAATCTCTAGCTATCTTCCGCTCAAACTTTAAAATTCACCAATCGACACGTGTTTCGCCTCTCAACGAAGCATCACCGTAACCAGCACCGAATTCCTCATTCCTCATTCGGTGCTGGTTAGGTGGCCGAATTCTATCTCTGGTATATCCTGAGGATGCTTCGTTGAGAGGCGAAACACGTGTCGATTGGTGATTTTTAAAGTTTGAGCGGAAGATAGCTAGAGATTTTAGGAATTTGTCACATAGAGAGTAATGTTTTTGTTCAGGACTCTCAACAATATAAGTATCAAATGAAAACAATGAAACATGAAAGGGAACGCAAAAAGTTTATGCATATGTGACGTCGTCATAAATCCAATATGGCGGATGAAAGAATATAGCAATAGGGGTATCACATGAATGAGAATGGTAAGCGTAATAAAGAGAATACGCCAGGTATGGTTTTCATTGCAACGGACGTCCGGTATTTGCTATTTACATTATAAAATGTCTAACTTAAATAAATTATAAAGTTCAATAATACCTGTGATCCTGCCGATGTCCAATCGAATGAACCAATCAGCTACGGTGGTAACTGTTGCCTCGACAATCTCTCCTACGGCAAGCTGTTCCAGTGAGAAGTAGCGCTGTTGTAGTATTTGCGGCTCGTCGCTCACAGAGTAGCAAAAGTCCGATAAGTTATAGCATAATATGCGAACGCGGTGCGTACTACCTGTAACAATAGTAAATATATAGTAATATATATAAATCAATTGCCGTGCGTTAGTTTCGCAAAAATTCGAAAATAGCTCGACCGATTTCGATTTTTGTTTTGTTTTGTGCGCTTTAAGAGCCTTTTGACATTTTTGTGAGAAATAGTAAAAACCCAAAGGAATAGCCGAAAAACTTTATTATACGATAGTGAATCCTGGATATGCCCGAAATCGAGTGAAAGTAACATAAATGCAGTAGAAATGCGATCTCTTAGAAATATGTGCGGTGTCACCCTTGCAGACAAAATAGGCAATAAAGAGATATGCAGTATGACAGGGTTGCACGACAGTGTTATTGAAAAAATGAAGAAAGGAATGCTAAGATGGTTCGGGCACATGGAAAGAATGAGTGATGAAAGACTGACGAAGACAATATATAGAGCAAAAGTGAGTGGTAAAAGAAGCCAAGGAAGACCAAGGCTGACTTATGAAGATCAAATAGCAAGAGTGTTAGTGGATGGAAGTGCCAAAAGCACTTGCATACTTAGGCGAAAATGTGTGAGGAGAATGATGAAATTTGAGGAAGTGAAAGAAGTATGTAAGAACCGCAACGCTTGGCGCTGCATCCTCCAGAGAGGAGGAGGAGAGAACGGGGTAGTCAGAACTACCCCGTTACGGATACAGCGTGAGGATATGTATGTAATAGCCGAAAAATCGAAAAAATCGAAATTGGTAATTTTGTATGGGAATTGTCACTATAAAGCCATGTAAAAATTTTCCGTGGGGACGAAAACGCGGGCACTGCTAGTTAATAATAAATATGTAAATATTTTGAGACAATTATTATAACGACTGTGTGAACATAACTCAGCTTGCTTTGTATTGGCTAGGTATTATAAATATCACACAATGAACTGGTGGAGCTCCAGTCACACTTAAAACTTAACCTAATCTACATTTTATATAAGTTGTTCGTGTTGAAGTCCTTAAGGGATTTTTAAGTCATCGTTCCCTTGGCCTATGACAGGAGCAATAAGGTTGATTAACTACACCGCTACTAGTGAATTTTTGTGAAAAACAGGCGTTTTTCTGGATAGTTTTATCGAAATCTTTTCTTCAATTGTGTTCCCGTATTTGAAGATTATAAGATAAGTTGCTTAAATGATAACAGCCAAATGTGCTTTTTTGTTTCGAAATACTTTTTTTTTCTTAATGGCATGGCGCACAGATTAGTGCATTTGCCAATGTCACGTATTATAAGTAGAATCGACATGAAGCACGTTCGAAGTAAATTTGCATTTCTTCTTATCGTAAATCTCCTCCAAACATCTTTATTTAGACCTACTGCATTCTTTTCACTTACACAGAACTTGTAAAACATAATATACTATCACTTCCGTACTTTAAAACTCCTAAAAATGTAAAAAATAGAAAATCATATTAAACTGACAACCTCACTTCTCTCGTTCCCGCTTAAAAGTCTCCGAAATACTTACCAGTAACATATAAGTACTCACTAAACTTACGTACTTAACAGTAATAAATTCATTCGTTATCGTTTTACAAAATCGAATAACAAGACAACAGGTAATAATAACAGTTATTTAAAAATAACGCAACACTTATTCGTTATTGCAAAACAACCGTTATTACCATTACCGTCTATAAATGGCAAGATTTATATTGGTTTTTATGAACAAGATATAAAGAAATATTTCTCACTCACCTATAGGATACGACTTGGCGATAATTTCCTCGTCGCTGAGTTCCTCATGCACTTGCAGTCGCCTCACACTCATGACACCAATGCTGCCTTTAACTAATTTAAAGATTATCGATCTGCTAGTGATTTTGATTACCTGAAATGGAGTACATTTTTTTAAACGAGTACCAGACATTATCCATATGCATTATACAGGAGGACTCGGACAATTCTTTTCTTGATCGCTTTTTCATTTTTATGAAAGATTCAAACAATTCTTTTGTTCAACACTAGAGCAAAACTGCAACACATTGCACTGAAAAACATAGCTATCAACTATTTTAAACAATAAATTTTGGTTTAATCCTTATAAAAGAAGCAGTAGGGAGCCACTTGTCACTCTAGAGACATCCGACCCCCTCATCCTGCATCTCCTATGACATAATTTGTCTTTTTATGTAAGGAGATAAACCACAAAAAAGTACGCAATTCCTGTGAAAAGAACTGGATAACAATATAACATAGACCACGAACTAATAAAATAGACTACGCCATCAAATTTATAAACACATATTGTCCACCAGCAATTAAAAAATACCCTCTGATAGGAAGTACAGAATAATTCTATAGCTTTTAATATTTTATATAATTTATTTAACTATAACATCGTTACTCATCACTCACCTGTGCATCATCGATGATGTCGCCATCTTTGAATTTCTGCTCCTTCTCTACATCAGGGTACGTCGTTTCGAAGATGTTCTTCATAGTCAGAAACGGCGTATTCCTTGTCGGCACTACGTAGAGGACACGCGCTCGGACCTTGATTGTTAATATACATACAATACATATACAATTCCACGTCAAATAAGGCGAACATTTATAAATATTTAAATATGTATTTTCACATAATAAGTTAGTTTTTTGAAACTGGTATGTATTATTTGTAACATATTATATTATGTGTACTAAACAATTAAACATGAAAACAACTGAAAAAACACATGTAGTGGAAACAGGCCAATAACTGAAGTTACTAGAATATGACGTCAATAGCTGCATACTGCATACAAAAAAATGAATGAAAGGAAATATTATCTAAAAATTTGCTGACAGCGATAGGCACGCGATCACTGCGCGACCGGTGACTAATTGTAATTAAAAATTAGTATTATGGATGACGATTGCGTATCTATTATTATATGACCGTAAAATGCACTTTTCACGGTAGATTTAGCGCCACTATACATACAAATTACATTACACAAATTCTCGTTTTGACAGCAGATTTCGCGCGATATTGGCTGTCGCATGCTGTCTGCAAGTTACGTAAGAAGGGTGCCGGTGTTGTTATGACTTTTAAAGGGTAATTATTGGCAAATAATATTGAAAACTGATAACAGACTGGTGACAACCCGCCAAAATAATATATTTCTAGTGGCTTTAGCAAAAGTAGCAAAAAATCGCTACTTTTTGCCCCTGAAAAATATAAAAGTACGAAACCTTGCAGCACAGCTCATTAGAAATAAAAAAAAATTGTATTATCACCTTCTGTCCAATAGCTGGCTTTTTCCCCTTGACAGTGTCAACGTGTTGTCTCTGCACATATGCTACTGTTTCTCCAAACATGTGGCCCTCGATACCATTGTCTAAAGGCTGCCAAGAAAATTTGATGTTTAGGAACAGCTTTTATATATTCCACTCATGGAAATATTCTAATATATAAGAGGAAGAAGAGATGGACTGTTTCATTTCGCACAGGCCCAATAGAGTGAGTCCGTATCTACTATTACCAGGCACGCAATTCTGTAAAAACACACAATCTCCCAAGCGAGACTCGGTCGACAATTCACCTCACTTTGTATTCGAACTGACTTGGCCTTCAACTTCTTTTAAGATACGTTAAATAAAACTTGTTTTAGAATGTTTGCACTTTATTCCGCTCTAATATGTTTTACATACAATATCAATTAAACCGAAAAACAAACAAATATTTATCTATATTGGGCTTTGTTTTGTAACTAAAAAAACATAATTGTCAAAAGAGTGTGTTATTGAGTTTTTCACTCACTCATTGCATGTTTTTTTAGATTTTATACTTCAATTGTTGGAATCTTTACAAATAATTCTTCATAAATTATTATGATAGTACGACTCGCCGCCGCAATCATTAAGGCGGCGCTAGTGTCGCTATCGAAGTGTCGACTTTGGAGAATACCAGTTCACAGTTCATAATCTCACTGTGGACTCGGTAGTGAATTTGACTAATTTGCGTTAGAGAATCGCACTACAGGCCCAGTATACCCTGGACGGTAGATCCAAAAAATTGGGTTTCTGCTTTTTCTATCGCGACTACTAAAAAAACTAGGTTTTCATAAATCGAAGTCTATTCTCATTATATTCGTAGTGAAAACGTAATAGTACCAAAGATATTACTAATTTGTAATAACTGGGATTTCAGTATCTTCTATTCATAGACCAATAACCCCATAGTTGACGCTTTTGAGTAATTTTATACAAAATCTTGCGAGACGTTAGATGGTGTGAGAATCTGATTCGTCAATTTGAGAGTGGAGACGGAGAGCTATAGGCGTGGTGACTGTTTATGTAATATATTGCGAAACTATGGCCAGTTTCGAGTGCACTTATAAGCATCTAAGGGTTACTGATCTCTATTTCTAATATTGTCAGCTGTAAAATAATAATTTTTTAATTTATATTATATTTTTCGTTGACTTGACTCAAATACTAGACTAAGCTAGGTTTTAGGTTTTAATCTATAATATGTAATAGAATAAGTCTGAATAAAAGGCTTATTATTATTATTATTATATTTTTCGGTGTATTTTACTGCTTTCCGATTCTTCTGTGATAACCAGTGATCGGATAATCGGGCGCTTATATACCTAAACTTCTTTTCTTGAAAGAATAATATGGATATCCTAATAAAATTACAATGAGACTTTAACAAGGAACAGCCGTCTTGAAAGTACGAGAGGGTATGTAAGCATTATTCAAAGAAAATATATTGTTTTCACAACGAGTTCTAACTATTTTGTATGCAGGTAACATTTTTAGCAATCAGTAATTTCAAACGATTCCGGGATCCGGGATTCTAAAAGGCATGTCCATATTATTCTTTCGTAAAATCAAGTTTAGGTATATTAGCGCCCGGTTATCCGATCACTGGTGATAACCGTTTCACGCAAAATTAGGACAATTGGCGTGCTAATATCAAGAGTATTTCGAAATGTATTCAGAGCACAAAACATTGGTACACCCCTGAACATGCAATCTGTATCTGCACCGTAATTTAGTATCTCCGACAGTGGTCGGCATTTCCTGACTTTTATGTATTCACAACATCCATATTTTATATTATAAATGGTTGGTCGGCTTCCATTCCCTAACCGCTGGAACAATTTTGATGAAATTTAGAACGAAGAAATAAGCCCTGGAGGACATAGGCTACTCTTTTATCGTTCCACCAGAGCGAAATCGCGAATAACAGTTATATCTTTAGGGTTTTTTGTATAATTGGATGTTTAAAAGAAATAGAGAAAAAGTGCGTTAATCCAAACAAAATCGAAGCAAGTGGTATAGGAGCAAAACAAACAGGATAATTTTAGTGGTTTCCATACCTTATGTATAACGAACTCGACAGCTGTCCCAGGCAGTAACGGTGATTTACAATTCCGCCGCTGCAGCGCTTGCTGCAGCACTTCTAGCTGATTGCTCAACGTTATAATACTGCTGTCAGTGGATACGGACACAGACTTAACACAGCACCATGTCACTATACCAGTGTCTGTAATAAAACATCGATTTAATGCAATTAGTGAACTTGAAAACAGAAAAATTCTTAGAGGCAAAAGTGTATTAGTGTCCTAACATGAAACAAAAATGTTTCTGAATCTATTCATCACGAGATAATAAATTAATTATGTAAATATCAATCTCACGGTTACATCAAAATATATACCAAATTTCAATCACCAAATTATTTACGCCTGAGTACCTAACTCGCACAATGCACACTCGTTTTCGTGGTTTAACAGTAGATAGTAAATTGCAATGGGCGGATCATGTCGGGGCATTGGTTAGGAAGCTCGGTTCCGCGATATATGCCATTACACGCATTAGGCAATTGACGGATACGGTACAGTACGGTACGGTACTTCGCATATTTTCATAGCCTAATCTCCTATGGCCTTTTGCTGTGGGGATCAGCGGCACATATTAACTCGATTTTTATTTTACAAAAAAGAGCGATAAGTGCCATCTACAGTATGAATGCACGAGAATCACTAAGAGATCGTTTTAAAGACATTGATGTACTCACCTTGCCGTCCTTATATATCTTTGAAATTATTATGTATACGAGGAAAAATATAGATCTATTTTTAAAGAAAGGCGATATTGGTGGTATGGAAAACTGAGGTCGTGATAAATTGGTTATTCCAAAATTTTAATTACATAAGTCAAATGTTTCATTATTGGGTAACTGCATTCGTTTTTATAATAAAGTTCCTCAAGAAGTCACTCAATTAACAGAAAATATATTTAGATTAGTTATAAAACGTACATTGATTAGAGAATCATACTATAAAATAAACGATTTCGTTGAATGATCTTCTCTGCACATGCATTTACTGGCTCTCTGAATATTGTATTTTGATAAACCTTTTGTAAAATAATGTTGAAAAAATGATACCTGGCTGAGTTTCTTGTCGGTTCTTCTCAGTGTCCAGGTTTTCTTTTCTCTTTTCTTTGAACCGAACTAAAGTAGATTTGACGTTCAAAAATACCTTGTAATTGGGTTTACTTGAATAAATTGATTTGACTTTGACTTTGTATGTAATAGGCAATATTCAAACTTTGATACAAGAGAAGTTTGGTATCACATGGTGTCCTCAGTGACTCTTATGCTTTCTCTGTTACTTTAGCTAGTGTTCATATGATATATATTGCTTTCTGATTTCACTTAAATGAATAGTTTGTTTGGGTGTGTAATATTGTTAATGTATTAATTCGAAGATTGCATAAAAATTAGTGATGTGCCGGATATCGGTATCCGTGTCCGCAGACACCGAGGGGACAAAAAGATCTGTATTCGTATCCGTTACTTTTTACTGGATATCGGAACGGATCTTTAATATTAATGAATTTTACTAAATTGAATTTTAAAAATATTTAGCAATGAAATATAATAGTTTCTTTATTTTTATTTTTTTAAATTACAGTTTTGCCACATTTATTGAAAAATCAAACAATTATGATAAACATTATAATAGTAAGTTACTTCACTATGTTTACATTAAATAAGATAGGATTAATTTAATTATTGTATTCGAACGAACAAACGAAGTACGAAAGTTGAGGTCCGTATCCGTATTCGCGGATCTAGACACTAATAATCCGTATCCGTGTTCGTATCCGCGAATCTACATCTTTAACGATCCGGCACATCTCTAACAAAAATGTTCATCACTTGGAGTAGAGTGGGACCACTCGTAGAGACCGGCAATGTAGTGCTGGTCGTAGACCGAGGTGTTATAAATGACCGTTTATTTTATTATGCGGTAAGGCACATTATTGGATTACTGACAGAAAAATCAGATCGCAGGCCACATAGTTTAATTACACTTACCAAGTTTTGTACAAAATCTGATTTTAATAGTTTTGATTAGAATTTCACAAAAACGGGGATACAGCGTGAAGATATGTAGTGATAGATTAGATATGATATGTAAGTTATTTATATACATGTATATCCATGTAAATAACTTTGGAAGCATTGAATATCGCTGAAGATACATGGGGAGTCAAATCAATGGGTATTGAGGTCCCCCCCTCTCTCTGCTTTGGACAATCCACCCCCTAGCTGTTAACTTAGTGAATACGTATGTCAGCCGCGCTGACGGGACGGTGTCACTGTATGGAGCGAAGAAATTGGCAGAAACACTTGGTCAGTCTCCTGAAGGCGAGACAAGAGGATATATAATTACATTGTGAGTGTAAAACGTAAAATAAAGGAATACTAGATAAGTGAAATAGTTTAATTTCGGATTGTCTGACATGTTCAAAGGCTCCGATTCACGCTGTGTAATATTGAAATTAAGAATAATTCTTAATTGACTACGAAACTATAACGAGAAACAGTAAAAAGCATTAGTATATTTACTTTATAACAATAAATTAACAGGTTCTTACCGCGATATTAAATATAATATAAAAAATAAAGTTGCAAAATTATAGAGGAAATTGTCGATAAAAACTGTCTTCACTCCTTTAAAGAAAATCGCACTACATCTGCGTTCACCGAAGGATAATTTTCCTTTTGAAAATCCCGGTGTGTGTAAAGACTAGTTGCGGGCGTGCTTACATCGGACAAACCAAGCGTTCTATATCATGTCGTGTCAATGAGCACATTAGAGCGGTGAAGAATAATGACGTGCAGACGTCCGCTATTGCAGAACATATACTGGAGGCAGGATTATTTATCTAATCAATGGATCGAATTTCACAAGCCACAAATATTGTCGACAGAACGCCGTTACATACCCAGAATGGTCAAAGAAGCCATTGAAATCTCTCAAAACAAGAACACTTCAATCGTGGGGACGGGTTTAAATTGTCCAATATGTGGAATCCAGTGATAGGCTTAAGGACAATAGGGCCGGCGATTACTAAATATTGTGACGATATAGTGAGTGTGTACTGTCGAGGACACTATCAAGTGAGTTCCGGTAGTGATGGTGAAATATAACAACTACGAGCCAGAAAGGGGGTAGACTGAAATATTTTCTCTCGAATATCCACCCGCTGTCTCGCCAGTTAACTCGTGAAGATGGTGCTTGGAACAGCATCGAATTATCAGGAAACTCCAAATATTTAATATCGCGGTAAAAACCCGTTAATTTATTGTTATAATGGATACAAAAAAAAATAGTCTAAAAAAGTATATTTACTTACCTAGATCGATATCAGGATTTGTGTTTCCTTTGGCGAGGAATGCTCTTGTGTTGGGGATACCTAAATCTATCACGTAGCCGTGGTCTTCGACAGATGACACTGCCCCTTGAAGGAGAGCACCTGTGGTATATTTATTAAATTACTAGCGATGCAATCTGAATTTGCTGAGATGCTCAATTTGTATTACCATATTCATAACCGATATTTTTTGTTCATTTCATTTTCATTAAGTAGGCGAAAATGTGTGAAGAGAATGATGAGATTTGAGGAAGCGAAAGAACTATGTAAGGACCGCGACGCTTGGCGCTCCGTCAGAGAACTACCCCGTTAAGGATACACCGTGAATATTTAATTTTATATTTAATTAACCAAGTAGTCGTTAATTCCTTAAATTATTGATCGAATAAAAAATCTGTAAATTATTTAGGATTTTTTGGAACCGGGTATATGGGATTCAAAAAACGTACATCAAAGGACAAAATAAAAGTAAGTGATGCATGGATATGCATTAACTATACTATGAATACTCCTATAACAGTTTAGAAAAAGATCAAAGAAATCTCAACATACACCATCTTCTCTTTTTCCAAAATTTACATATTATTTATTTACACACACAATAAATTCTTAAATTAACAAACAATAAATACTTATGTACCCAAAACATTCAATAGACATTTACATGTAAACGAAAGAAAATGCACAACGCGTAATTGAGTACTTATTGCTCTAGTCCCCACACTAGGATACCCTGTGTCGTGGGGTACTAGTGCAATTCACAATTTTATTTCATTAAAGTGGTAGTTTTACTATATGTGTATGTACATCATTGTGTGTTTGAGTGTATATTGTGAAGGAGTGCATTTGTCTGTGGATATTTGTGTGTGTATACGTGCTTGCGTATGCGCATATATGAGTGTCCGATAAAGACGTGTATATTTGGACGCGATACGTGCCCTATGTTCTGTGTGCGGATTTCCACGTGTTGAGTGAGTATGTGTGAATGTGAATAATTGTAAATTAACGGTATCAAGATGACCCAATACCACAACTACATTAGATCTTCAGTACCTCTATATCCAAGCGTCAACAACCAATTTGATATTTTTTTCTTACCTTTATATTTGACGTCATTAACTACGTTTAACACCTTATTAACTTTTTTGATAGCGACGGACCCTGGTAAAAAGGGGCCCGGTTCGCGAAAAAAGTTTTAGTGCGAGGCACACTCCAGGATAGTAAACATACAGATTTTAAAGAAGAATATGCATGCGAACATAATTACAATAGGTGTAAGCACAAAGTTATTACAGCAGCAATATCATCACCACCCATGTACGAAGTCTAGGCATAGACTGAGTAATATGAGTGTGGATGATAGGCGTTTGTCAGTACTCGGCAACACTGGCTTGAGCGCTTCACTGAGTGACTCGTAAGAGAATATGGAGACACCATAATAAAACATACTCTCATTTCCAAGTCTAACTTAAAGCAATGCTACTATAAAAACCCAATGATTTTCATATTATAATTGAAATTGTTGTGGTTTCTGTTATACCATAAAGAAAAAATACTACACAGTATGACATCTATAAAATAGTGTCCTAAGCGGAAAATAAGTAACTGGTAAATTCTAATCAAGCCTTAAATATTACATACCTTTATACAAATCTGAATGTGTCTTCCCTCCGTTGACATGTTGCGGCATGATAGATAGCATTAGGCGATCTTTCATCTCCAGCACTCGGACTGCTATGTACTGACCCACTCGGAACATTTGTGTCAGATCTTTTACTTTTTCTATCTGGGAATACAAAATATCTGTGAAATTTTTGGCACAAGATTGCCGACGCATTTGCAATATGAAATTACTTCCTAAGCTTTGATATAATTCCTGACCACAGTTCACTTATCTGAGGTGAACTGTTTACTTATTTCTCTTCCCAGTAGTATAAAAAGAATTAATAGTATTATTACATTTAATTCTAAAACAGAATTAAGCAGAAAGCTTATAGATACATAACTTCATATATTATACAAATGATGTTGAAAAAATGAGACCTGAGTTCGTTGACAGTTCTTTTCAGTGGTGATATAACCCTATGACTATCAAAAAATTCTAACAATATGTATTTATTTTAGATAGATATATACTCTAAATAATAATAATAATTACATTTATAATATTCCAAACAATTACAGGAATTAAGTATTTGAGAATATCAAAAATAAATGATAAAATCAATATTAAACAGGAAAGACATGTAAAATGACTAAATGGAAAGAAATAAAAAAGACTTTTTTTAAATTCCACTTAATAACTTTATAAATATTCATCAACTACAGAGAAAAGCTATAACGTCACAAGCAATACAAATGTTTTTGTCGGATGACAAAAAGTAACTGATTCCATTTTGTTGGATGTAGTAGTCATTTATCAACTATACAATTGTGAGACTCCAAACGAAATACTGAATTGGGAGAGTTAAAAGTAAGACCCATAGTTCAGGCTGAGTAAGTACATTTTTGAGAAAAGTACATTTTCTAAATTTACCTGACCAGGGCGGCTAGACAAGTGGCAAATGTTTTATAAAATTGAAACGCTTGCTGGAGTTTATTGCTCATCAAAAGTGCCATTTGGTTATGTTTTATATACATGATGATTTAATAGAAAGTTAGTTATTTTTTTTTTTTTTATAAAAGAGGGGGCAAACGAGCAAGCGGGTCACCTGATGGAGAGTAACCAACCGCCGCCCATGGACACCCACAACATCCGGAGAATCACGGGCGCGTTGCCGGCCTTTAGGGAAATAGGGAAAGGAGGGAAAGGAGGGGGAGGGTGTGATGGCCACGGCACTCTCACTCACCGAACGAAACACAACAGCAATAGATACTGTTATTTCACGCCGATATTCTGTGAGAGGGTGGTATTTCACCGGGCGAGCCGGTCCAATTTGTGCTGCAATGCAGCATGGCTCTACCACACTGGTTCCCAAACTTATTTTGTCTACTGAGTCAAGAGAGCTCATGCAGTCGTTGTCTATGCCTCCTAGTTAAATGAAATTACAAATCACCCCCCAGGCCTCTACACAACGCCCCCATTTTTTTTCTGGGTCTCTTACCGCCCCCCTTTAGGCCTGCAGCGTCCACAAGGGGGCGTTATCGCCCACTTTGGGAATGGCTGCTCTACCACCTTTAAAAGTTATGTTTGATTACCAATTTAAAATTTGTTATGCTAGATCATATGGTTCAATTTCAATTTCAATAGCCCTTTCATCCTGAAGCTCCTTTTTTTTTCTAGTTTATTTATATTTTATTTTGTTATTTATAATATATCTCGTAGCTCAGTGTGCCTCTTGGCAAAGGCAAAGTTTATTGCTCGTCAAAAGTGCCATTTGGCTACTGGCTAATTTACATTTTGTTTAATTTAATAAAAAGTTAATTACGTTTGATTACCAATTTAAAATTTGTTATGATATGATGTGGTACTTGTCACTTTATTTTACAAGCGTTTATGACAATCGAGCCACTTGTCTAGGCCCCCAGCGAACAATGCCGCGACCCCTGCTACTGTCCTACCACCACACCTGTCTATGGGCTAGTATATATATTTTGAAATTCGATTTGATGATTAGTTTTACCTTGTCATTAACATATGCTTCTAGCAGCTTGTTGTATGACTCGCTTATATAGCAAGCCATTACTGTCCCAAACATTTTGCAAGGCAGTGATAAGTGCATCTTCGTATCCTGCAACTCGCGCACTCTGCCTAATATTAACAAGCCTTCCTTCACTATCTGCAATAAATAGAACATTCTCAAACAAATATAGTAATTGTGTGGCGCAAAGCACTAAGTTTATACAACACATTCTGCATAACAAACAGAGGGAATACCCCCATAATACTTATGAGCAGTGTCCTCTGAATATTTACAGAGTAAATACTAAATGAAAAGTTGAATGAAACCTTTTAACTTTTTTTATACCACAAAAGTGGCAAACAAACATATAGGCTTCACCTGGTAGTTAGCGGTTAACACAACCTGTGGATACATGCAACACTATACCCAAAGTAATCACTTGCATGTTGCCGACCCTGTAAGAAACTCCTCATACTAAAAGGATATGAAAATCTCCATAGAGTAGTGGTTTTTTAATCACTAATTTGGAATACATAGTAATATGCGCAGATATTATTACACATGGCTTATTTCTATATAATATGAAATAGCCAGTAAAAATTTTCGATACAGTAGATAGTGAAAATCGAATAAATACTGTTACTCATCATATTTCATTCAAGGTAATAATTATGAATATTTAAAAATAGCAAAATTATAGTTTTTGCATCCCTAAAACTGATATTGGAGTATCACAATACCAATTTGTTTACCCAAATAAGAAGCAACTCAACAAGATGATCTGTTATTAAATAATTGTTTTTTATTATGAGTTACTGAACATTATATGTTATAATTATCATTATATGTAATGAAGATTTTTACAGAGTATACTAATTTCCATGTATTTTTATATATTTATAAATTAAATTTAGGATATATGTAGGACATAGCAACCTCAGCAAGTTTTTGTTTATGCAAGTGATTTCAATCAATTCCTAAGGTATTTCTTTCGTACTTGTCGTGTGTGAGTAAGGTATACTTAGATAATATATAAATATTATCTAAGTATAATATATAAATATTATCTAAGTATACCTTGCTTGTGGGTGTACAAAATTTATTTTCCCCTTTTGACTGTCTTCGCCACTTGTGAGTTCTGCTCGCGAGTCCTCGTCTTGTACAGTATCAGTGGCGTGCATTCAACAGACTCCTCCCCTCTCCAGATAGCACAAATGTACTAACAGCTATCACATTGTGCCAGCAAGTATGCAAAAAGAGGCCCTCGCATGATACTCATTTTTAAATTGTGTGCCTATGTACTTTTTTGACCTTAGATTACATTATCTTAAGTGCAGTATAGAGTAAATATTATAAGAGTGGAGGCACAGGAAGGATAAAAAAAAAGTGATTTGTTCATACATATACGTGAATACCTTATAATTAATGCCAAAAGAGCAATTTTTATGTGACTGGTCAAACACTTCTTGTAGATCATCTGACAAATATCCATCATCATCACCTTCGGACTTCTTTTTCGGTTTCTTTTTTCTTTTCTCTTCCTTTTCAATACCTCCTAGAAACTAAAACAAAAATATTAAAAAACTGACTCGATATGTAGTATTACCTATTCAAAATGTTTAATGTGTAATACTTACGTTAGGACTTTGTTTAAAATGTGCGACTTTTGGCTTTTTACCGCCTCGTGGAAAGTATTCTTCTACATCTGCCATTATTATTTACTATTATTACAATAAATTATTATGAATGTAAACACGAAATCAACGTGAGCATTGAGTACTTTTTATAGCTTATAGGTTATGAACGTTTTATTTCTAAGATCATAAACTTTTATTACAATATTCACAAAAACAAAAATATGTACTTGCTAAACAATATGTAATATATTTTTTGTAAATCAAAAACGACATTATTAAATATGCACTACCCACACAAAAAAGTAGTATAATGACTAAAACTATTTGACTTTTTGGACGGGAAAAAAGCATTATCAAAACGCAGAAAAATTGTCAAATATTTTATTAGGGATTCAACATTCATTGATTTATCGAAACAACGACGTTGAATGTGAAAACATCGATGTTTTAATATCGATATTAAGTCCCCTTAAGTAAAGATGCATCGATGTTATGAACAAACTCGGAGGGGCCCTCAGGCTTTGTCGACCTCTCTTGGGGGAGCGCCCTCCGCGCTTCCCCGCTACGCGTTCGGCTCGCTACGACGGCCTGTAGGATCAAGTGGCGGTGGAGGGTAGTTTTAGCCGGTTCGAGCCCAGCACTACCCAGTCGCGCCCGACGTTCTCTCGTGAGGCGTCGGAGGTGGCTGGGTGCTCGTGCGGAGTTTCTTCCCTTCCGAGAAACAAAAAAAAAAAAATTATGAACAAAAAAATATTTAGGGAAAAATTTAAACCGCTTTCAAAAAAAAAACTGAATAGTACACTATATACTAATAACTATCTTTTACTAATCAAAACTTAAGTACAATAAAAATAACTTTATAAGTACGATACACATATCTATATTATAATTAAATTTACCAGTTACTAAAGTCGGTGCCAAGTCAATAAATCAAACTAATAAACTTTCTGTTGTTGCACATTTATTTGGCACTGACATCAATAACAGTCAAATTTAATTATTTAGGTATGGGTATCGTACTTATAAAGTTATTTTTATTGTGCTTGAGTTTTGATTAGTAAAGGATAGTTATTATATAGTTTTCAGTGCTTTTTTGAAGGCGGTTTAATTTTTTTCTTAAATTTTTTATTTCTCCTTTTTGAGTGACCTCGGTCTGAATAAATATCTAGGGCAGGTCTACAATTAACTTTTTTCTAATTCTGGAGCTCAACGATATACAAGAGAGCCATCAATATAAATAAAGATTTTAACCATGTCGTGTTGAAATAACACCAAATTATTTGGTGTAACTTCGAAGTCCAAACTCCAATACCGGTGAATTTAAACGAGACCGCCTCGAAAGTATACCCTTTCAAACAAATATAAATTTTTGAAATCGGTTCACAATTGACGACGTTATCAGTGAAAATAGATAAAAAAAAACATACCTGCAGACGAACACAGTACCTTCTCCTTTTTTTGAAGTCGGTTAAAAATATTGGAAATCGATTTAACACATTTCTTTGTTGTATACATTCCGTTAGTCAAATTAAGCTAACCTAAGCTTTCAAGATACACAGATTTTGTAAATTTTTTAAATCTTGAAGTCTTGGATTACCTCAATTTAATGCTTAGAATCGACAAAATGTGGAAACATTAATTTTTGAGATTTTTGTTCGCAACATGTCTCAGTATCTCAAAAACTTAATGTCGATGTTAAAACATCGATATTTTCCACCGCACATTGATTTTTTGATTCAGACCCAGACAAAACTGGTTATTACGTAAAGAACAATAGCTGCGCCTACGCCGCAATCGCGCGACGATCGTTTTAAATTGATTAAATTATTGCGGTGCCATGCGGTAAAATGACTTTTTGTAACTTAAATAGGGTTGCTAGCAGTAGTTTTTAGTTCACTGATTAATCAACAGAGGCAGCAATAGCGATTCGCGACACTATATTGTGGTTCATTTATCAACATCTCGATCAATAGCACAACAATCGGCTATCGCTTTCTGGCTGCAGTTACGTAATAAGACTACCGCACGCTTAATACCTAACTTGCAGACAGCATGCGACAGCCAAATATCATGCGATATCTGTCGTCAAAAGGAGAATTTGTGTAATGTAATTTGTACAGTGACGCTAAATCTATTGAAAAAAGTGTATTTTACGGTCATGGCGCAATAGGTAATAACCTCGCCGGCGGGTTATTACCTACCTAAAAATTTGCAGAAAGCGACAGCCGTGCGATCACTACTCGACCGGTGTTTAATTGTAATATAAAATTAGTATAGTGTATGACGATTGCGTATCTAATATTCTGTGATCGTAAAATGCACTTTTCGAAGTAGATTTAGCGCCACTACACAAATTACATTACACAAATTTTCGTTTTGACAGGAGATATCACGCAATTTTTGCTGTCGCATGCTGACTGCAAGTAATAAGCGTGCGGCGGAGTTATTACTTAAAAATTTGCAGACGGTGACAGCCACGCGATCACTGTGCGACTGGTGACTAATTGTAATAAAAAATTGGTATCATCTATGACGATTGCGTATCTATGACCGTAAAATGCACTTTTCGTGGTAGATTTAACGCCACTATATAAATTACATTACACAAATTCTCGTTTTGACAGCAGACATCGCGCGATATTGGCTGTCGCATGCTGACTGCAAGTTACATAATAAGCGTGCGGTCTTCTCTTCCGTGGTCGCCCACGGGTTATTATCTAAAAATTTGCAGACAGCGACAGTCACGCGATCATCGTGCGACCGGTGATTAATTGTAATAAAAAATTGATATCGCTTAAGATGATTGTTTGTTTATTGCGCCATGATCGTAAAATGCACTTTTTGCGGTAAGCATAACGCCACTATACAAATTGCATTGTAAAATTTCTCGTTTTGACAGCAAATATGGCACGTAAATATCGTGCCATATCTGCTGTCAAAACGGGAAATTTTACAATGCAATTTGTATAGTGGCGTTATGCCTACCGCAAAAAGTGCATTTTACGGTCGTAGAATAATGAGCGCTTTTATCGCTCACGTTTTTATCGCGCGTTTTTTCCGTGGACGGCAAATCGTGGACATCCGTGCAGAGGAACGCTTTTATAATTTAATCGATTTCACGAAACGTTAAGCCAGAATAAAAAGATAATCACATTAAATTTCCCGTTTTAGATATTTTATAGTGTTAGGAACAGATGTTTCTCCAGTAAGTCATTGGGCTGATGGTCTTGTTACCAATGCCTTAAGAAATATAAATAAGACTGTTCCGTCATTAGTTCTGTGGTGCTCTCACTACTGTCAGTTGTCAGTTCATTTTGCTTATCATATTATCATCTTATCATTATCAAACAAGTTTTCATTTAAATTCTCCAGTCGTTTGCCGTTATTGTAAAGTGCAATATCTCGTTCTCCTTACGGCATTAATTTATAAGGTAAACGACGACACATTTATTTTATAAAATATTAAAAATAGTAATAAAATAAAAAATGATAAATTCATAATGAGTTCTTGTAATAGTATTTTAAATAACATTGTGATGATGACCGGTAATTCAATAAGATTGAGTGTTAGTCTGAATTACGCAAGAATCAAGTCATCGTCGAAGATAATGTTGTTGTTATCAATTTGATAATCTGAAGAAGTGTATGCAATTTAGTACATTACGAAGTTTTCGCTCGCCGAAAGTAATTGCTTTCTGTACCTATAATTTTTTTTCAGAAATATGAAGAATATCGTTATTTTTGGCTCCACCGGGATGACGGGCCTTTGTGCCCTGGAAGCTGCAGTTAAAAAAGGTACATAGTTATTGTTTTTACGAAGGTAGGTATACTTTTTTACATGAAATATGGGAATGGGTACATATATAAGAATAATTTCTATCCTGTGTTTTGTAAGCCAAAGGCCTTTTAGGGTTCCGTACCTCAAAAGGAAAAAACGAAACCCTTATAGGATCACTTTGTTGTCCGTCTGTCTGTTTGTCAAGACCCTTTTTCTCAGGAACGAGTGGAGGTATCAAGTTGAAGTTAATATTAAATACTTGTTTGTGGTCCCTTGGAGTTGTAAAAATGAAGCTTCTAAGTAAATACAATAAAAAAATATGGCCACTTATACCTTATATTTTCATTAAATCAAAACCTATAGAGTACTTCCCATTGAGCTAGAATCATTAAATTTGGCAAGAAGCAAGGTCTCAGAACACAAGTAAAGGAAAAAATCCGAAAATCGTTAATTTTTAGTAATTTGTCATTACAAACTTACATTTGAAGCTGGATAGTATGGGAGAATGTGTCTTTCAATCGCAAAGTTTAGTTTCTTTTTGAAACTTTTGAAACCAACTTATACAAGGTTATTTTGAAAGGATGGATTATTTTGAAAGAAACACGAAATATTAAACTACTCATTACAATGAAAAACTTGCGTTCAACTTTGCCAAAAGTCAAAAATCAAATGATTAAATCTGCAATATAACAATCAACAGTGACACATTGAAACCCCGGGGGATTTATATCCCCTTTCACAATAACCTTGTATATTATCACTAAATACATAATACAAGTACATTGTGTGATGGTACGAAACCCTTGGTGCGGTATGACTCGCACTTGGCTGTTTTTTGTAGCCTTCTCGGACTGGACAATGACTGAGGTAATCAGAAATTTTATAGTACATGTCAAACAAAATTTAAATTTTCATATACTTTATACATAGGAATGTAAGTATGAAAATGACCTTATCATTGTCTGTTAAATATGTATAATATGTTAATATTACAATCAACAATTTAATGAAATGCCCCATACCTACTTACATTAGAAGTAACTACATTAGACACGTTTAAAAGATCAATATGATCAAATATGATCGTTTGTCTTGCAAATAGATCTCATAAACAGAGTCTAAACAACACATTCAGCTGTAATCTATATATATATATATATATAATTAAAGTTTTTTTTCTTTGACCGCTTAAACTTGAAAAGTACTGGACGACATGGGACCATGACCATTCGGCACGGAATTAGTTATAGATGGTTATAGGCTACTTATTTTTTGAACTTCATAGACCCTTCACCATTTTTCAAACAAAAATGTACTATTACGTACAAAATTTTCACTTACACCTAGCGAAGTGGGCAGGAAACGGCTTGTATAGTATATATTAATAATGTGATTTATGCTGCTAGTTCAGGGTGACAATGAGACCCAAAATCACAGTGTTAATCTAAGATATCATGCGAATCTGACACTTTAAGAGTGGCTTGCACAAACTATTTAAGCCCGATTTAAGGAACTGATGTCTCGCTTGCACCAACTATTTAAGGGTTGGTGCAAGCGAGATGTCAAATCCTTAAATCGAGTTTAAATGGTGCAAGCCAACCTAAAATACTGTAAACACAGATCCCTAAACATGTAACTATTTGTATATGCGATATGCATTAGTCTGATCTTACAGCCAAAAAATCAAAATGGCCACAGAGTCAATGTTAGTCTTTATAGGACCTGTAGAAAGACTCCAATCCCTATGGTAAATATATAAAATGAATGTATGTAAATTATTATTGAGGAAAAACAGCAATAACTTGTGTACCTCTGTTACAAACTTTATAACAGCATAACATAAAAATATTAATGATTTTCAAAATTAGTAAAATTATTTTTTAAAACGAGTGTAGTTATAGAAGCATAAACCTACGATCGCGCTTAGGCAGCAGTATGCAACTTCAGCAATTTCAGCTATTGCAACATACATGAATATATTATAAATAAGACACACATTACTTTAGTAAGCCAGTCTCGTGTAATTTGTCTAATAATATTTTAGTATTATAAATTAATGTAATTATATTAAATAAATAAATATTTTATTTTTTTTAAAGTGTTTTGGTTACCAACACTTAACTGTGTGCAATAACTATTAATTAATCATGCTTACAAAGTATGCTAAAATGGTGTCAAAAATTTTAAAATGCAGAGGCCATCAAAGAAAAGTAACATCTCTACGTCATTATCAACAATGACTATGCAAGCTTACAGAATGGCAAAGTGAATCACTGAATATTAATTTTTCCGTCCTATTTATTTTCTTAAGTAGTTTTTATTCAAAAAAGGAAAATATCAGCCCTAACGTGGCTCTATTTATTCTAATCAATAAAATCGAAGTGTCTATGATTTCGAAATAAAGACTTTTTCATTAAGCTAATTATTTTTCATTAAGTTATTAGCACATTACCAAAAATAAAACAACCATTTTTTATATTTTTGTCTGTACGTTTGTCCAGGGCAATCTGAACAGCTGAACCGGTTTTGAAGTGTGATGTAGGCTACTTTTCACTTTTCGTCCCACAAATATATTATATTTAACATCCACTGCGGGCACTAGGAGAATAATGAGATTTGGAGAGGCAACGAAGTATGTAAAAGCTGGATACTTGGTACTTCGTCTTCTGTTGGCACCCTCTTGGGGATACAAATGAGGATATGTATGTTAATGAGTTATATAAACTCTTTCAAGACACTTATGTACATAACTACTACATAACTTTTAATATGTACATATCTATGTTTGAAGCTATGTTAACTAGTGCTAGATAGTATGTTAAAAAGATGTGTTATTAAAATATATTAACTACTGTGCCTAAATTGAAGCAATCGAAGTTTGTATGTATGTCACATAGTTTTTGAGAAAATCCACTGTTATACAAGGTTATTTCGAAAGGATGGGTAAACGCGAAAGGGTATTAAAGTATCCATGATAACAGAAAACTTGCATTCTACAACTTCCCCAAAAGTCAATAGTTGTAGTATAACACCTCGAAGTTTAAAAAAAAATGACTAGGCAACCCTAATACCTGAATTTTAGAGTTAGCAAAACTTTGGAATATAGGGCACAATGATAGGGTTGTATATTTTTTTTTTATTAAATGAATGTTTTTTTTTTGTATGGAAAACAAAATAAAGGTATCCTGTAATTATTACATCTGCAATATTTGTCAACAAAGACAAACACTTGAAATCCCGGCGAATTTGTACCCCCTTTCACATTAACCTTGTATAATTGAAGAATGATTGAAGAAACTGTTAGTGATTTGGCTTTTCATTTTCTGTAACCTGTATAATATTGTATTTAGGCCTTCAAGTGCGAGCATTTGTCCGCGATCCCGCCAAGATACCGGATAATCTGAAAGATAAAGTGGAGGTGTTTCAAGGAAATGTCCTTGAGCCGGACTCTGTTCATAACGCTGTAGAAGGCATGGATGGTGTTGTCGTCATCCTCGGAACAAGGAACAATTTGGAGCCAACGTCTGACCTTTCAGAGGGATTGAAAAACATAATAGACGCAATGAGAGCTAAAAATGTGAAAGTTGTGTCTGCTTGTATGTCTGCATTCCTGTTTTATGAAGATGATAAAGTGCCTCCAAGATTCGTGGACCTGAATGAAGACCATAAGAGGATGTACGAGGCTTTGAAGGAGAGTAATTTAAATTGGATTGCCGTTTTCCCACCACACATATCGGGTAAGTTTAATGACAAATAGTATTTATTGCTAGAAAAGCCATTTACTTTTATCCGACTACGACGAAACAACAAAGGAGGGTTATGATTTTAGCAGTGTTAGTATGTATGTACTATGATATCTACACTCAGTACGAAACTGACCTAATTAAAAACTTTGAGATTTTGTTTTGGGAAGTTCCGACAATGAATTCACCTAAAATAATAAAATGGATTTTTCAAAAATACTTGCACAAATAGTTTCACAATATGTATAGGTAGATATTCTCTGATATGAGGTATCATTGAATTCATCTCAGTCTCGTTCCGCACGTGATATTGGCTATCTAAACTAATATTATAAAGAGGTAAAGTTTGGATTTAGGAGATAATCTCCGAAACTAGTTACTCATCAAATTTCAAAAATTCTTCCACCAATATTTAGAATGGACCTTTAAGGTGGAATAGGCTGTACATTATCCCGTTTTTCACGCGGATGAAGTCGCGGGCAACAACTAGTAAATTTTAAACCTAAAAACCGGCTAGTATGATTAATGAAGTAAAAATGCGATCTCTTAGAAATGTGTGCGGTGTCACCCTTGCGGACAGGATAAGCAATGAAGAGATACGCAATATGACATGGTTGCACCACAGTGTTATTGTAAAAATAGTTCGGCCACATAGAAAGAATGAATGATGAGACTAACGAAGAAAATCTATAGAGCGAAAGCTTGTGGTAAAAGAAACCAAGGAAAACCAAGGCTGACTTACGAAGATCAAATAGCCAGAGTGTTAGCCAACGGAAATGCGAAAAGCATTCGCATACTTCGGCGAAAATGTGTGAGGACAATGATGAGATTTGAGGAAGCGAAGGAAGTATGTAAGAACCGCGAACTACCTCGTTGGGGATACAGCGTGAAGATATGTATGAGTATGAATGTATATTAAACCCGGCTACTTATTTAATATTAACGCTTGCAAATCTCCTAAGTAAGTATAAAGGCTTCAGACTTTGGCTCTGAATAAAACACATTATTGTTTCATCTTGTTTGTAAGTTTTAATATTAAATAAGTAGCCGTGTTAATTTCATCTTACGTATTTTTTAATGTATTATTGTCTGTGTTCATCCTTATTATCTGCCTTCCAAGCTGAGGCGAGTCTTAAATCATTGGTGAGGTCAATTAATAGTTACATCATTACATGTATGGAGTTCCACCTTTAATTTTTTTTTCCTTATTTCACTGCACTGTTGTATAGCGGTCCATTGAATACACCTATCTCCCAGATTTTATCTGTATAGAGTGCCTAGTGTCTTAGTGAAATGACTGTGACATAAGGGTGGACAAGCGGACAGGACAGAATGATAAGGATTCCGTTTTCATTTGGCTACGGAGCTCTAAAAATAACTTCAATCAGATAGATTTTTATAATATTTTTTCCTTCAAAAATTTAAAAACAATCGAAAAGTAACAGTGGACTCCTCATGTTCTTGAATTGAATTAAAAACTGACACATATCTTCGGTGGCTTTAGATAAATGAACAGAGCGTGCCTCAAGATGTTTTATCAAAGATAAGTTTTCTTCAAAAAATTTTTTTCATTATACGGTGTCGCCCGCTTATTTATGAAAAATGATCAATAAAAAAAATTAATAAAGGGGGTGTATCTTTAATAGTTTTCATGTTATTGAATTTTTAATTTTTTTTGGTAGCATTGATGACCTTGGTTCATATTATTTGTCATATGTCGGAGGTTATTGGCTCGATTTCAATTCTGTTTATTGTTTCTAAAAGCTTATGAGGTACTTTTGGTTGAATTCATAAGCTCATTTAATGTTTCATGACATTTTAAAAAGATAGGAGATGAAGACATTTTTTTCCAAAAAGAAATCCTAATTTATTTAATAAATAGATGGCTACGTCGATAAAATGTCCCATTAATTTAGTTTTTTTATTCATTATTAATTTACTGCATCACAGCTACAAATTTACAGAACATTGTTATTACGTAACTCTTTAAAATTTGGAAAAGCAAGTAGTTGAAATAATAGCTGCTCGGACCATTTCAAAAACTACTTGCTCTAGTAGTTTAATGGTTTTTAAGGATAATTTTCCATAAATAATCAAAATAAGTCGGCTGGTCGCGTACCCACGGGCGACACTGTATTATTAAATTGTTATACATATTATTAGGTCTTCTTCGCGACTTTATCCAAACATTTGCCATTTGAAATTATTTAATCAAATCAATGGAATAACTTCCTATAACAGTTTGTCCAAATTATCCATCTTGTACCCTCCGTGAAACGACACAAATTCTGAAGTAATATTTTCTTTTATTTTTTCGATTTGATATAAAATACAAAGAAAACCGCACAAAAAAAAACAATATTCAACTTTTTTTTTACATAAGTACCGACCTTATTTCTTTGATAATTTTCCATACCCTGTTGTAATGGCTTCTAAGTCGATTAAAAAAGAACACGGAAAATTCTTACATATACTCAAGATTATTTTGTTATTCTAACCTTGGACTTGAACTTCGATCGCAGTAATTTAACATTCTATTTTTTTGTTCGGTCGCGTTCATCTATAGGTTAATTTAAAAATACTAATAACTTCTTAGTATTTTGTTCTTAACATTACCCCCAATAGCTTTTGTTCTACGACTTTTAAAAATTCATAATTTTTTCTTTCATACAAAAATAAAAATGCATTAAATATTTCTGAAAATGGCACCTACTCTACCCGGTCGCAAAAGCGGCACACGCACAGCGGACCGCGGGAAGGCGGCGCGGCGCTGAGTCCCGGTGCGCTTGCACCGTACCATTGGAAATACGTACAGAGTAATTACGCTTCAGACAGTACAACAAAACTTATCAAATATTTTTTGAGGAACGTATTAAGTTTTGAAAAAAGTCATAGAACAAAAGTTGTTAGGTATGATGACAGGAGTTTTGCACTAAGAGGTTATTAGTATTTTTCAATGAAGCCTGTATATTGTTGTTTATGTGTCTATATACATATATAAAAATTGAGCTTCCGTATGCTTGTGGTCGTAAAACTCCGAAAGTGTCGTTTGATTGACTTGAAACGACACAATGTTGCATTCGAATACGTGCTTGTTTTTATTAAATAATATCTATATAAAAGTGGCCATCCACAATTCGGTTTTGGTGCCAACTTTATTCTACGGTAGTGAGTGAGGCCTGTATATGTCCGAAATTAGGTGAAAGTAAGGTAAATGCAGTAGAAATGCGATCTCTTGAAGTACGTCCGGTGTCACCCTTGCGGACAAATTAGGCAATGAAGAGATACGCAGTATTATCATACTGCCGTCCAAACCTGTCGGGTTGGACAACAGTGTTATCGTAAAAATGAAGAAAGGAAAGCTTAGATGGTTCGGCCGCATAGAAATAATGAATGATGAAAGATTGACTAAGAAAATGTACAGAGCGAAAGTGAGTGGTAACAGAAGCCAAGAAAGATCAAGGCTGACCTATGAAGTACAAATAGCCAGAGTGTTAGTTGACGGAAATGTCACAAGCACTCGCAAACCTAGACGGTAATGTGTAAGAAGAATGATGAGAATAGAGGAGGCGAACGAAGTAGGGACCGCGATACTTGGCGCTTTGTCCTCTTTGACTAGGGATACAGTGTGAGAATATGTATGTATGTATGTAACATCTATAAAATAAAAATGTTAATGTTTGTTCAACGCGCGCCACAGCTATGCGTGGCCCGCGGGGTTGTTACCTAAAAATTTGCAGACAGCGACAGCCACGCGATCACTACGCGAACGGTGACTAATTGTAGTACAAAATTTATATCGTGTATGACAATTGCGTGTTTATTGCGCTATGACTGTAAAACGCACTTTTCGCGGTAGGTATAGCGCCACTATACACATTACATTATACAATTTCTCGTTTTGACAGCAGATATCTATCGCATGCTGACTGCAAGTTAGGTAATAAGTGTACTGGAACAGCTAGCAATAAAATAAATAATATTTAATTAGGTCGATATGGGATCGATGGCTATTTTTTGTCTCTCTGCTGGCTCTGAATTCTAGACTATAATTATTCAGTTAAGTTGGTAATTATTTCATACATAAACATTGTATTTATCATAAAGTCCATCCCAAGTCTATCCCATTAAGACCCGGCTGCCAAAATTTTGAACGTGTTTAAATAAGTTTGCTGAGGCGGGCACACGTTTAATTAATCTGAAATTTCAATATATATTTCTTTATACATTTTTCTATCGACTGCCTAAAACCATAACGCAATTTATGTATTTTCGTTAGATACCCTTTTTTCTGCAATGTGAAGCCTTTTTGAACATTTTTAAATATTTCTCCTAAGTTACTTGAGTTAGTTACATAAAATTGCAGTTAACAGGAAGGCAATACAGTTTACTAAATACTGGCTAAAGGATATTTTATTATATAAATAATATTACAGTTATAACGATATATGTTGCGTTTGGGTAGCGGAGTGTGAGGGCGTGAAGCCTATGTACGAAACTGTTTTTGGGAGCTTGCTCTTAATATATTAAACTATCTATGCTCGGTCATGCTTTGCTGTGGCTCAGTAGTTATTATATTATTTTTCGTAAAAATCTCAGAAAAAGGATGTTCAGTTTCTCCTGAATTTGTAAATTTTCTGAGAAACTTTTCCAATTTTTCTTTCCATAAAAACTTAACGAGTCCACCTATGCAGCCGAATTCGTTCATTCCTCCCGCGCCCTATGTCGATAGCAATAAATTTGATTTTTGCAGTTGCGGCTTGATCACTTTTAGCATGGAGGAATCTAAACATTTGTTTTTGCATATAACTGTCATTTGCAAGAAAATTACATTAGCAATTAAAAAACTGGTTTTAGAATTTCAGATATTATGATTACATATCTCTTTTAGTAAAAATTATTTTAAAATTCTGTAGAATTTTGGAGATCTGAATCTTTGTGCAAAACAGGGTTTTTTCTTTAAATATTTTTTACAGAGATTTTTTATCCAATCATGTTTCCACCTTTAAAGATTTAAAGATAAAGAGTTGAAGTTGTATGTATCCAAATATCTAACTATCAGCATTCTTAGATGTCGAGATCCAGGTCACCAAACACACCAAACTTCGCATAGGCGGAGTCTTAATTCGGCGTATTACGAACATTTTAAAACAAAAAAAAAGCAAATCCAGCCGTACTCAATTGATGCACTTACCAATGAACAGCATTTCATTTTTATTTATGTAGAATATCTTTTAATAGTATTTCAACATTTTTCCTTACTTCGGTGGTTGTCCAGGAGACAACGCACTTTCAGTGTCCAAGGGACAAGAATTGTACTATTCTTAAATTCGTATTTAAATTATTCGTAAATTAATATATATCTTTTTCAGTTATTAGACAAAAAATAAATAAAAAACCAACCAGAACAAAAAATATTTGATCGACCCAGATATATGTGATTATTTCTTATGTCGTGATGTCTATCACGCTGTATTTAGTCTATGCTCGATGGATAACTATCTTTAAAAATTTAATAAAAAAATTAATAAATAAACTGACTTCAAAAATAAATACCGAAAAGTGTGAAATAACTATCCTTTACTAATCAAAACTTAAGAAAAAAATAACTTCGATAACGACTAGCGACTTCAATAACTGTCAAATTTAATTATATGGGTATTTGTAAAGTTATTTTTGTACTTAAGTTTTGATTAGTAAAGGATACTTATTTCACACTTTTCAGTGCTTTTTTTGAAGTCGTTTTAATTTTATTATTAATTTTTTTTATTTTTCCCTTTTGAGTGACCTTGGCCTAAATAAATATCTAGGGCAGGCTTACAATTAATTTCTTTTCTAATTCTGGAGCGCAATGTGTTCATTTCCACTCTATTGAAGAGCACAAACCGTGGGCTTTTACAATGAAAGATGCGAACAAATCGAACATGGGATATAAATTAACCATTATCAATATCATATCATATCAATCACTTATAAAAGAACAGTGTAAAGGTTACATCATAATTACACCCTAGCAGTATTCTTACAATGCGAAGACGCAGTTACCAGCCGTATTCTCTGTCCGCCATAAGACTGACTTCTGACTGAAGTTATTACATCACAGGCAATTTATATCTTCTCCCTACTACCATTATACCATGTGGGGATAACGATAGTTAACAAATCAAGAGAATCATCAATATAATTAAAACCAGGTCGCGTTATTTGGTGATATTTGATGTATCTTCAAAACCAAAGCTCCAATATAAGTGAAATTTCAATGGGACCAATTTGGAAGTGTATCCTTTCAAACAAAAAAAGATTTTTTCAAATCTGTTCATAAATGACGGAGTTATGAGGTAACAAACATTAAAAAAAGTACAACCGAATTAAGAACCTCCTTTTTTGAACGTCGGTTAAAAATATAGTTTGTATCTGTGATTTTATTTGTCTAAAAATATATTTTTGGAGATTGGAATAAAATATGTAATAATACCTAAAACAGCTTATTTGCTCGTCCTTAAACTATCGCTGCCAGTCGCAACTGCTACGGACGACCTAGGTGCGTCAAGGAAATAAAATAAATAAATAAATGTTGACAACGATAATAAAGACCGGTTAGGTTACCTGCATTACGCAGCTGCCCTGTTTGTATAATTATAGCACAACGTTCTTGTGAGGCAAGCAAGTGTTTATTTTGTTTTGCATATAAATTGTGCGCCGAGATAAAATCTCGATGTTTAGTATAATATCAATGATATTATAATACAAAAGAGGTAGATAGGTTACCTTAGTACTAATCCAAGTAAAATATTGTCCCAGTTACAACGTTACAAAGTGAGACAAATATACATTGCACTGCGTCGCTATGCAATGTAAAACATAATTGCATTTCAAACTAACAATTCACATGATCGTGTATATTATAAATAAGGTTTGGATTATTAAAAGATTTTAGAATTTTGAATGCGCAATAGGCATTGCATGACATTGTTGGTTCTGTAACATTACTTTTCGTATTCTTTGACCAAGTCCGGGTTGGCTAATTGGCAAAGTTTTTGGGGTGCCACTTTTAGAGTGCATGTAACCTATCTACCTCTTTTATATTATACCATCATTGTATAATATATATTTAGTATAATTTAGTAAGTTCATTTTGTGAACGGTTGACCGGCGGGTATGATAAAGGTATGAAAGCTCATCCTTTTTGTCTAATAATGATTCTTTTGGTAGTGATACTCTTAGCAACGTTATCCATAATAAATTATGTGAAGGTCCTGTATATGTTAATGTATGCCATATCAATGCACAAAGCATTCCAGCCCATTATACTGATATTCGAGATACTTTTTCGTCCTAAGTTACTACATGCGGTGTTAATTTCGTAGAGCTGGTTAAAACCCTCATTACACTCTAATTCATATTCTTTACCTGAATTTATACTTTTACGGAATGATCGCATAGGTAAGGGTGGTGGCGGTGTTGCCAGTATATTCGACGAGACTTTCCATATAAAGTTATCTCAAGCTCTGTGCCCGAGTACCATGGTTCAGCAGAATATTTATTTGTTGAGGTGAATGTCACAGGCAATAATCTTTTTTGCAAACTCTCTAACGTGACACTGTTACGGCAATTTTAGTAATTTTTTGTACGTAGAAATGTCTCCAATCGATTTATATAGGTTTTACGTGCGCCGCATATAAAAAAAAAGAAAATGGCAGCTGTTGAGTATGCCAGGCCCCAAACAAAGACCTTCATACCCCTTACATTCCTTTTGGAAACGTTAAATTGCTCCCCTGCCAAGTTTTACTTTTGCACTAGCATTAGTATATCTTTCGATATATCGTTCCGGATTATAAACGTTTTCTTTTCTATTGCTATTCATTCAGTCATTTTACAGTACATACCGTCAAATACCCAATTGTAAAGATACTCTACTTGAGTAACGGGGCGCATTGTTATGAATTGAACTATCTATATATTATTGTATATATAATTTGCAGATGAACCCAGTCGCGATGTCATCATTAAAGTGAACCCCGACAACTCGCCAGGCAGAGCCATCACTAAATATGATCTTGGAGCATTAATGGTGGACGCACTCAGCGAACCTAAATATTATAAGGCGGTTATAGGTCTATGTAATGCGCCTAAATAATAATTTTGCATATGGAGATGGCAAGTTAAACACCACGGCGCTGCAGTCTATAAACTAATCAATTTTTTAATAATATTTTCATATTCAATCAATTTTTCTATAATTTTCTTTAAGTTAGGGTAGTTTTAACATTTAGGTGCTAGGAGAGGCCATATTTTTTTGTTCGTTCCAAGATTCCTAATGGAATTCAAAAAAGAAAAGTAATAAAAAATTGATTGACATCAATAAAAATATAGAAATGTAGGTACTTGTATTATCGAGTTGATTATCGTAATTCGTTCATACACAATACACATGCATAATATATTATTGTGTGTAATAGAAAAGAATCGAGAACCTTCTCTATTAGTCAAATAAAAATCTGACATTAACTTTTTTTTAATTAACGAAATCCATTGTTCTCAAGCATTGTTAGTTTAAAAAAAATTCTTCAATCTCAAAATTTTCCTCACGTCCATTTTTAATCGAAATAACATCTTATTTAGTTTAAAGTTTAAATATATTTTTTTCAGTTCGGTAAAAGTTCCAAAACTAAAAATTTCCTCTCGACTAATTAACCATGGTGTGATGTCACATTGACATTTGCCTTTTCCATTCAAATTTTGTTTTAGTTTATAAGCGAGAGTTGCGTACATGCATAAAATTAGGCGATGTTTATATTATGACGTCAATGTCGCCTGTGTTTAGGGCTGAATCACACTGAACGTGGGTACAGTATGTGCAGTATGCAAGTGGAGATGAATAAATAAAATTGTGAGACTTCGAATGCAAAAATCGTACAGCAAATTGAAACCAGTAGATTCTCTCCGGATACGTTTTATTTAATAATAATAGAAATATTAAAAAAAGTCATCAAATGATATTTGCAATAATATTTATTTATTATTTATTTTGGTTTAAACAATTTAAAATGGGAAATATATAAATAATGAGCTACAGAATTAATAATTCGAACTAAAACTTGTATATATCTGCTTTAATTTCCTTTAGATTTAAATGATATCAAATTCAAATCAATTTATTCATATAATCACAGTTAAGGCATTTTTGATATACATTTTTAATGGTATCCACAGTTAAAATTAGACACTTAATCATTATCTATTTTAGACTTTAACATAGTTTTCACACAATTTTTTTTTACACAAGTCATTAATACCGGAGATATGTCATTGCTTGGATTACAGCTATTGCAGTAGAAATTATATTGGAAAATACTCGAATATCTGCTAAGCTTTATACTTAATTGCATCCCTTATTGTGGTATTGGGACAGCAGGATCACCACAAAAGAAGAATAATATTGGAAAAAATTAAATACAGTTTTATTTTAATAGAATCTATTATATTCCGTCAATTTTTTTTATAAATTATAGTGACTATAGCGTCATTAAATTTATTCAAGGTGGTGTATTTTTAATGCAATGGTAACATTTTATTGTGGGACATTGTATTTTTATAGCGAGAATAGGATTTTTAGTTGTTTACCATTTTTAACATGCTTTTCACAATACAATTATCTAATGATTAGGCAAATTAATTTATGGGACCACTCTTATCATGTTTTACCTAAATATAGCAAACCCAAAAGGTAATTAGCTATTATATTCATTTTCTGACGTGTTTAAAGGTGATTCGATATTCAAAAACACCTTGCAATTGGGTTTACATGAATACATTGATTTGACTTTGGCTCTTTGACTACTATAGATATACTATAGAACTATACGAAACATAATTTCGAAACAACTATATACAAGTTAAAATTTCACTAACTTTCAATATAACCTACATTACAGCATGTGTACAAATTCTGTTTACTGCACGCACTATACTCACATTCTGTGTGCCTTAGCCTTTATACGTCATATTTTTGAAGGGTTAGCCAAATAGTATATAAGGATTATAAATTACATCAACTATGTGCAATGCAACTATGTATTTAAAAACACTAGTAATATAATACCTTGGGATAAATATTACTGGCTATTTATTTGTATTAATGCGAGTTTGTATATTTACTTATTATGTTATTGGCAGGGAATTTATGATAGCTTATGTTTCAAATATAATTAGCTAAGAATTATTATGTGTATTATATCCTATTTTATAATATATTTTGGGATCAAGACTATTTTCGTTCTAAAAGTTAACATTTCGGCCATCGAGGTATTTCAGGCTTTTAGAGATATTGATTCATATTGATCTCTTAATGTTCCAAATGAGCCAAATTACTTTCGGAATGTCGTTTGGTCACTGAGTTGATGAGACCGGCCGTTGTCTAAAACATAAAGGAATCATGGCAGAAATGATTTGAAACTTTGATCGAGTGCAAAATCCCTTTTTAAAATTTGTTATGTAAGTAATGAATATATCTTGTAATAAATCTTGAATTGTTACTGTCATTTTTTATTTTACATTGCTACATCTACACCTTTTAATATACAGTCTAAATCAGGGTTATCGGATAGGTTACTGCTTTTAATAATGTAGTTAAAGGGATTCAGTTTCTTCCCACTGCCAGTGTTCGTAGCTAATGTCGTTTTACTCAAACACGAGACGGTCTCCACTGTGCTGGGATAAATGTCTGTACCACTCAATATTGTGCACGGACTCCATGGGTAACTCACTTTTAAAATACCCGAATTCTGTTCAGACAAACCAGTGCTAGAGAAACTTTCAAGCGTCCAAGAGCTCAATGTTCCAGACTCAGAATTGTAATTAAGGTTCTCAATCTGCGGGATACAGTAACTAGATGCTGACGAGGAATTTGTGTCGTTGAATACGGTAAATGTAATTCTACTGGTACTTTGTAAAGGTGGGCTTGGAACGCCGTACGAACTGGAACTATTCGGGCGGATCGACAAAGACTTGAAACTGGATTTATCACTCCAGAGCAGAACTGAACTGGAGTCAGTCGTCAATTGTGAGGACCAAGACTCTGTGCTCCATGGTGTTGGGATCATGTTCAGAGTCTTTTCCGTGATCAAGGACAAAGATACAGCGGACTCTAAATCATTAGAGGCCGTAGACGTGGTATAATCACTAGTCGTTGTGTTTGTGATTCTTGAAGAGTTACTGGACTCCGTATCAGGAACAATTCTACTGTCCAAATACAGAACTGTAGTATTATCGCAACATTTGCCGAACTCAATACATGAGGACATTTTGATTTGTTTTCTTTTACGCTGTGTGTATTTTTGATAGCATAGCGATGGGGTAACAGTCCGCCGCTAAATCCATCAGCCACCTGTATTCTTGTATGGAGTCCACGAAGCTATGAATGTATTCAATTGGGTTCATATTTTTCCACTTTGGCTATGACTATTTGCTCATGCTTCAAAAATATTGAACCTTAATTTCTGCTTGTTATTATTACCTACCTACAGTTGTATCATATTTTTTTTGTATTTTCTAATAAAATTTTATAAACTCACTACTTTTCATTTTTTTGACTTGTGTTTGACATTTATTTCAAAGGAGTGGAGATGAATCTTAGAAGACTCAAAGTTAGTCAAGGTATTGAAGCAAGAAGTTTCTAATAAATTGTTTTTACTAAAGAGTTTTGACATTTTTTTAACAGTGGCATAGTCCATAACCTTGAGAATGTGTCTAATTCAAAATTTTGATATTTTGTTTAGGCGACTTGCGATAATGAAGCAACAAAAATATTAAAATGGATTTTTTACAAATACTTGCATAAATATTCTCAATGGGGAGACACATGGTAATTACTATATTTGGATAGTAGGTATTTTTAAGTTTACTATTTTAACTCAAAATTCTGAGATAGACTTAATTTTGAGATAGGTCAGTTTTATTCTCAAGGTGTGATATCAATCTGAGATGCACTGCGGCCATATTGACTTTTTTTAATGTGTAGTCGTGATCTGGCCAACAAGTTAATCGATTATATGTAGGTATACACACTCATAAACAATTCACTAAACAGAAATATATTTGGTTTGATACATACAAATTACATTTAAAAATTGCGCGACCCCGAACGAGTACCAATAAATGTTACAGTAGAAGCAAAAGAAACTATCGCTGCACTTTAACAACTTGCGCTTGCGCTGTCCGGAGCGGGTAAACTTCACTTTGGAAGACAAGCGAAATGACATGTCGAGGCTGAGCAATAGATTCTCTTAAGTCATCAAGAGAGAGAAGACTGAAGCGAAATAACATCCCGAGGCTGAGCAATGGATTAAGCCATGAAAAGAGTTCATTGGAATACCCTAATAATAGGAAACTCAGAAAACACACCATTAACAGATTTGTAATAGATCAGCTAAAGGAATGGCTTATTGTTTTCAAAACAGATTGCCATGAAGCTGATACAACAAAAAAAAATACAAAAAGCACAACTTCTTAACTTAAAGTTAATTTTCCTTTGACCTGACTTGGATGGTAAATACATTGCGTATCAATGGATCATTGAAATACTATTATGTATGTACTTTGATGGAAAGAAAACTAATATATTCTTATTATATTCTTTAAAGTAATTTACATTATATACAAAACGATATCATACAACTAAGACAGTCCTAGACTTTCTTTTTGGTTATTGTCTAAGTTAAGCAGTTCTATGTCGAGGAGCGTCTTTCCCAGTTCCCCGGTCCTGAACGCCTTTATCATGGTCTTGGCCATCTCCAATAGGTCTGGTACGTCGCGCACTCGGCCGTCGAAATCACGCGTTCTGCGGATCCGGTTGAATTTTACTGCACCTGTTATTAGCACCTGAAAATAAAATTAGGAAATGAGTCATGCTTTATTATTATTAGTGACCAAGCAACATTATATTTTCAGCTGATAATGAATTACAATTTCTGGTCTGGTTTAGGTTAAACATATCGGGGTTGAAGCCCTAATTTGAAAAGATATTAATTGCATTAAAGTGAATAGTAGCAGCGCCCACGGAAGACCAAGGCTGATTTATGAAGATCAAATAGCCATAATGTTCTTGACGGAAATGTCAAAAGTACTCGTATATCTAGGTGAAACTGTGTAAAGAGAATGATGAGATTTGAGGAGGCATAAAAAGTATGTGAGGACCGCGATACTTGGCGCTCCGTCCTCTCCGATTACTCCATTAGTTAGTGATATAGCGTGAGGATATAATATGTATGTATGTACTTTTGTTTTTTCTTAAATATTTTTATTACCTCCATTTAGTATTTCAATTGATGTCGATCTTAGGGCTCGGAAACAGGTTAATTTTCCAGTTCCAGTTCCAAGTTAAACCAGTTTAGGTCATTGACCCAGAACCGGAATTGATTGCGGTTTGGGTTACGGTTACCGGTATTTAACCGGTTAATCGTTACACCGGTTTTTTACTTATTCCGATTCTGTTAACCGAAATTAACCGGTTTTGGAGTTGCCTTATGTATAGAATAGAATAAAACTAGCTTTTTCAGCGTCTTCATCCGCTTGATGGTGACTTACAACAAATATAGTAATCGCGTGGGATTTTAGCCAATGCGTACTGGAAAAGGAAACAACGCGTCGCATGATATGGCGGTGGCGCAACGGTGCGCGGAGTGCATTGCGCTGAACTTTGATCGATCTAGGCAGGAAACACACGTTGCTACAGCAAGCTGCTAGTAAAACCGCTCAATTTAGGTTTTAGTTTCGTTTTCTTCACTAACTGGTAACCGGAATTATTTTGGTTTATTCGAAACCGTTCCATTCATTAACCGGTTGTCAATGAACGAAATTATAACCACTTAAAGAACAATATTGACCACTATTTCGAAACCGGTGTCGAGCCCTGGTTGATCTTATATGGCTAGTTACTAATAAGGATGGTTTTGTTAGTTGCTAAATTTTAGGTATGACCAGTTACCAGTGAAAATGGCTATTTTTGATTCGGTTTTTTATTTGTGATGGAAGATTCGAAGATATTTTTCCAAAAATGTTGTTTTCTTCATTAATAAGCCTCCACTTACGACAGCAGACAATATTTTTTTACTAATAAAATTAGTTTTGTTTATTCCATTATAATAAATTTATGTAGTATACCAACGCAAACTGACCATAACACTTAAGTGGTCAGTTACTGATAAGAGTCCCTACCTTATGAATATCATCACAGGGCTCATTCAAGCCCATAAAGTCCACATATTTGAATTGTCCATGTTTGTTGAGCCAATATAGCAAGTAATCTGCAATTGTTTCCTCACCCACCAAGTGGTCTTGGAGCGATGCACAGAGAGCAAGTTTGAGACCCATTTCTACATTTTTTACTGATGGTTCTAGTATACCTAAAATAAAATATGGTTTATTGATTATAAAATCATATTTACATATATTATGGTGATGAAGCAGTACCCAGTATAGTCGACCCATATATGTCGGGTCTGGACGGCTTCACTACTGACATTTGCCAGGCACCTATCATGCTGTTTCTGGAATTGTATAATAGGTGTATGGCCCTGGCTCACTTCCCAACGTTTTGGAAGGAGGCAGTGGTCATTGTGCTAAGAAAGCCTGGCAGAACTGATTAAACTTCTCCAGATCGCATAACCTACTGACCTATTGCCCGTTTTGGGAAAAATCTTGGAGATGTTAATAAATAGGGTTAGATGGCACCTTTTACCAGGCATGAGTCCGTATCAGTACGGATTTACGCCGGAGCGGGGCACCGAGGAACCCCTCTATGTCATAGTACAATACCTAAAAGAGCAAATCAAAAATAAAAAGATTGTGGTTTTGACATAGGTGGATAGTCAATCCAAAAGTTAACTTCGTTAATCGTTAATATAAAAAAAAGTATAGCTGTGTGTATGATATACATATGCGTCACATATGTACACTTAATACTAGGTGATACTAGCTTTCACTACACTCTAATCCACATTATTACGGATAGTGAAATCCACAAGAAATCTGTTTGATGTAATGATACAGGTCTGTTATAGTCTGCATATAGCCTCTAATACAAAAGAAAACCATGGAAAATGTTTAGTGCCAATAGAAATGCAGGAATGAATCAATGGTACAATTTGCTTTAATAATGAAGATTACATGATCAATGTATCAACATTTCATTGGGACCCGTCTGACAGTAATTGGCTTTGAAATATAATATGTACATTAGCAAACCCAAACCTAGAAAAATATATAAATGCCAATGGTTAAAAGGCTAATTGTTTTAACCAACATTTTTTTTAATTACTGGAGAGAAGTGTAAAGTTTAGATTTTGGAGAAAAAATGTTAAAATCTACTAAACTAAGAGGAGAGTTTAAACTTAAAAATCATAACAAACCGACGATTAGATGGCGCAGTGGTTTAGACGTTAACCCAAGCCCGGAAGGTTCCGGGTTCGATTCCTGGTCGGGTCAAATTAGAAAATGAACTTTTCTATATTCTATATCTCGGGTCTGGGTGTACTGGGAGACGCCCTCAGTAGTCGTCGTCTTCTGATTCTCATAGCACAGGTAATACCCTCGTTTGAGATCAGATGATTGGTGTGTGTATTGTCTGGCGCATAATAATAATAATTATTATTATTCCAGCTGCTTTCCATTTGGTGAACGTCTAGGTAAATTACACCATAATGCTTAACAAATCAGTATTTATGCTCACAACAGGTGAAGGCAACCAGTTACAGTTTGGTAGCCTTCACAAGCTCTTTATAACCAGCACACATTTATCATGACTTAAAACACAATTAGAACTTAGAAGCAATAATAAACAAAAGGCAGTACAAGAAATAATATAACCTAATCAAAATATAAAAATATAATAACATACCGGGTGTATCAAACATAAAGATCTTTGGGTTGTTGTGGATCCTTATCTTCATCATCACGCTTCGTGTGACCCCAGCCTCAGCACCGACTGGCAGGGAATGACTTTTGAACAAGTTCTTTGACCGTAGCATGTTGATTAATGATGATTTACCAACATTTGGTACACCAATTATCATGACATTGTAATCTAATTCTTCAATCCTATTATACCTGCATAAGAAAAGTTTACTTTCAAAAGAATAGTTTCCTTTTATTAGATTTAAGAACTTTATTATGCTGGCTATGCATCCCTATGAAAAAAAAACATAGTTACAAGTAAAAAAATGCAAAAAATTACTTCAAAAATAAATTACGTAAATTAACTAGAGATATCTTCAAGCCATTTGGTATAGTGCCCCTATGGCCGTTTTGATTTTTTCTATAATAACGGGTGGCATTCGACCAGCTTCACTCTGTAGGGGACACATATATTATGAAACCTATTCCCTAAAGTTATACATACATACATTCATATCTTCACGCTGTATCCCTGACGGGGTAGTCAGAAAGGACGGAGCGCCAGCGCCAGGAGTCGCTGTCCTTACACACCTCTTTCACTTCCTCAAATGATATTATTATTTATTATTTCCTAAAGTTATAATGTTTTAAATTCCTCAGTTTATAAAAGAAAAAGTATGGTGGATCGTCTGTGGTTAAATGATATATTGAAACCCTGCACGTGGAATAAATTAATTGAAAAATTGTCTATAATAGCGTTCTGTAACTTGTAAAATCATTTTAAGTTGTGGTACATAGTGAGAGGATATTGTTATAGTGTTATATTTACTAAAAGCAATCAAATTTTAAAAGTTGAAAAATACTTGCGAAGTTTAATCATTGGCACCATCAGGAAAAAAAAATTAGCAACTACCCTCAAATAACAGTTCTTCTTCTTCTTCTTTAGTTGAATGGCGCTGTCGCGATTGCGAATATTGCCAATGTCCCGTAGTTATGAGAATACTTGAAAACAGGGGAGGCCAATTAAGGTGATGATTATAAAGATTCCAACAATTGAAGTAGGAATATACACTATGGGAATCTACATAAAAGCTTCCTTTTGGTTTCAATTTGGAGACTGGAATGTTGAGTTGAAAACCACCCCTAAAAAGGAATAGGACAAAACAACATAGAGTAAATATAGACGGACACAAAACGACACATTTCACAGACAAACAAATAACAGTTGAGTAAATTAAGAATCAACTTGACACTTACATCAGTAGTATTGCCAGTGCTACAAAACTAAATCTCCCAGTACCAACATGAGTGCCAAAAAAGCTACTTCTAACTAATCATTACCTGCTAAATGTGTAACATACAACAAAACATCGAAGGAAAGAAGTTGTCGCTGACATGCGATTCGTGTAAAGATCTAACATGCGGCGATTGCCATAGACTGTCGCTAAATATATTACGAGTTTTAGAACTGAAAACAGTCGCCCGTGTAATGACCTACCTCTGCGGCGATCACAAACCAGCCATGACCCAGCTAGCTTCCTATGATCATGGAAGAAGCTGAATGAGCTCTCCGAAGAAGTTCAGCGCTTACGTGTGTGTCAAGAAATATAATCTGGCCAACCAACGATTGTTAGTACTAAGCAGCTAAAAAACTAAATCACTACAATAAATGCAAATTCAAAAATTGGACTCAAAACTAGATGTAATAACTTAATCAAAAAAACTTTCTACTTCATTATATATAACTTCAATTTTATACACAAATATCCATTCTTTAAAGACAAAATTAGATCTTTTCACTGCTAGAGTGAATTCTGTAAATCCTACAACAGTTATTGTTACCGAGATTTGGCTTAAACCAAATTTATAAAATTACCAGACTATGACATTTTCTATTTACACAAATCTCACATTTCGTTTGTATCACTTTTAAACACTACCAAATGTAATGTGTTGCACTTGGACAGTCGTAATCTTCATCTCAGAAGGCACCACTTAAAATTGAAAACGCCTCCAGCACAACAATGTATTTCAACACTTTTTGAGCAACAGAGTTGTACAAGCGTGGAATGCACTACCAAAGGATGTTGTTTCGGCCAAAAGTGTAAATGAATTCATAAATAAACTGGACAAGCATCTACAAGCACAATTAAATGCCTATACATTTAGCAACTACCCTCAAATAACATAGATCCAGTTAATAGATATTAACTGGATACAGGCATTCTCTATTTTCTCTAATGAGATAAAAAAAATGGTTTGACTTTTTGGTGGGAAAGGAAGAAGTGAGGTTGGCATTTTATTTAGATTTTCTATTTTTTATATTTTTAGGTGTTTTAAAGTACAATAGTGATAGTATAGTGTTTTAAAGTGTAAGTGAAAAGAATGGAATAGATCTAAATAAACATGTGTAGCTGAAGTTCTCACATTCGTCCAAGAAGTCCTTTAAAACTTCAGTAAAGCCTACTATCACTTTACTGGAGGAGTTTTACGACAAGAAAAAACTAATTTACTTGTGATTCTACTTATTAATACGTGACATTGGCAGATGCGCTAATCTACACGCCATGCCATGAAGGAAGGAAGAAGAGAAAAAAATGCAACTTTTATGATAAGATTGTCATGAGTGTTGCAATCGCTTACCTATTTGAATCTTTAATTAAATCTACCATAAGAGGCCGGAGTGTCTTAAGACCTCGACAATGTTGATCTTTACTGTTTGTAAACACTACGTTTTTGATTTTCTCTTCCTCTTTTAATTGGTCTTTTATTTTAGGTATTAATGACTTTATAGTTAAGTCTTTCTTATTGAGGACCAGTATATGAGGCTTTGCACCTGTTAAAGTGCTTGTAAATATAGGATTTCGACCGGTAAATGGTATTCTTGCATCATGGACTTCTATTACACAATCCACACTATTTAGCTTGCGTTGCATCTGTTTTAGTCCTTTATTCATATGCCCAGGGAACCATCGGAGTAAATCCTTGCTTACGTAAGGGCATTTCTGTCGGAATTTATAAGCAGCAACGTCGAATTTCGTTGCCATTTCACAAGATTTTTTTATTAATCGGTTAGATTTTGAGGTTATTAATTTTTTTGTTGGCAAATAACTTGAATTATAACATTAGATGACAAATGACTTTGACATATGACAATGTCACGATGAAGGAAGGTATAGGGATCTTAGTCTATACAACCAGTGTCTTCCGTAATAAATAGATAAATTCTTCATGTTATTTCATCAAAATGTCAGCGTCATACATTTCAGTTCTTTCTTGGAATTTCTTGCGACAAATATATCAAGGCTGTCTTTCTAGTACGATCCTCCAAGATGGACTAAGTCACTAACAGAACTCAACATTGCTCTACTAAATAAGCACTTATTTCAACAATTCCACATAATGCACAACAACACTAGGACGGAAAATTACGACAATTTTACATCACAAAATCCACTAGAAAAAATTTGCGAATAATTAATATAAACTCCCAAACGCTACCGATAAAATCCCACCAAAAACTCAAATTTTTATACATTTTTCGCTTAAGAGAGAAAACAAAGGAATCTATGCATATAACAATTAATATATTCAGCAATAGATAGACACAGTCTTCATATTATTTTATTAAAATACATACATATCTTCACGCCGTATCCATAACGGGGTAGTCAGAGAGGACGGAGCGCCAAACGTCGTGGTCCTTACATACTTCTTTCGCATCCTCAAATCTCATCATTCTCCTTACACATTTTAGTGATTATTTGATATTTATAAGGCAGCCTTGGTCTTGGCTTCTTTTATCGCTCGCTTTCGCTCTGAAGATTTTCTTCGTCAGTCTTTGATCCCTCATTCTTTCTATGTGCCCAAACTACATAAACATTCCTTTCTTCATTTTTGTAATAACACTGTAGTGCGACCCTGTCATACTGCCTATCTCTTCATTGCTTATTTTGTCCGCAAGGGTGACACCGCATTTCTAAGAGATCGCATTTCTACTGCATTTATCTTACTTTCACTCTATTTTGGGCATATCTAGGCCTCACTACCGTAATATAAAGTTGGAACTAACACCGCATTGTGTATGGCCATTTTGGCTTAGTTGGAATATATTCACACTGGCCACTAATGAGTAAAGAGCACCGTTCACTTTATTGCCAGCTGCTACCTATCTCTCCACATCCAACTGACATTTTTGCTTCCCTCGAAAACGCACTCCCCGATACGCAATTTCATTCACTTTTGTAAACTGTTTTAGACATAACTAAAACAGTTTTATAAACTATTTTAGACATTTTCCATTTACTCAAATCACACATTTCGTTTGTACCGCTTTCCTTTCAAACACCAGAAGCTTAGTTTTGTTCACATTCATATTCAATCCTTTCATTTCACATTCTTCTTTCTTCTAAGCTTTCATGCACGTAACTAGTGTCTGCAATTCCGCTTCTGATGGTGCTTTAAGCACGGCATCGTCACCATATAATAGGCAGTTTACAACTGTACCATCACATACCATACCACTAATACTATCTTTAAATATCTGAAGGCATCTGTCCAAATAGAGCAGGAATAGTCAGGCAGACATCACGTAGCCTTGTCTGACGCCTGAACAGACTGCGAACCAGGGTGGCAAATCACCATCTATCCTTACACAGGCTCTGTGGCCTCGATATAATGACTTCGCAGACTGCAGGAAGGAACCCTCCACGCCATATTCGGGCAGAAGACTCCACAATTTCTTTCACTTTTACTCTATCGAGTGCTTTTTCAAGATCCACGAAAGCGCAGAAAACTTTTCGACCAGAAACTTTCCTCCGATATCGCGGAGCGAGAAAATCTGATCCATACAACCCTTAGCGTTCCTAAAAAGCACTTTGTGCACCAATATCTTTCAGAAATGCCTTTCACACGTGCAATCAATACCTTGGTATAGGCTTTACTGGCTAATCTGATGGCCCTATAGCACGCGCAGTCTAAATGGGATCCTTTTCCTTTATAGAGAATGTCACCTCCTGCTCCTTGGTGGAGCTTGAGGGAGCAAAATAAGTATATTAAGAAAAATGAAGTTAAAAAAATTCAATTAAAAAAAATAATTAAGTCAAGACAAAAATTAGTTACATTTATTTTAAGAAATAATTAAGTCATAATTTGGAAACAAAAAATAAGCGGGTCGTGGATCAGGCTAGCGATGAGTTTAGATCTACTGCGGTCACCGTCCTTTCGCGGCACCGTACTCCCCTTATCCTTTTTTTTCTGGGTATGGCCGGATGTTGCAACTCGTACAGCCGCGCTGTAGGTAGATTATTGGTTGGTGACTCATGTTGGTGTTTGCGATATAGATATAAGGGTCAGAGTCCAATCCCAACGGAGTTCCTGGAACGTGCGTGGATCGAGTTATAATAAGTACTTTCTTCGTTCTGGACTGCCATAGCCGATTATCATATATACAAGGGGGTAGGTTTACAATTAGCAACGAAGCAAACCGGGTGATGCGGCAGTCCAGGTAATGAAAATTAGCACTAATTTACAGCAGTAGATACAAAGCGTTATGTAAGAATAAACAGTGAATGATACTATACAAGTTTAAAATGTTGTGAAAGCAAAATGACGGTTTGCAACCAGTATGATTTAAATAATTTAAAAATATGAGATATTCGGAATGAACTAGTTCTATATATAATCTAGATACATTTACTTAGCATTTAAGTTTCAAATCAAACAGCAATAAACATGACGATACTAAAAAAACAAACCTACAATGTATGAAGCCAAACAATGATCATTAACATAGTGAAAAGTAGGTATGCACATTGCAACAACTTACCCGGTACGGGATCAAACTCGATTCACAATTATATTGTATTATTTAGAATTTTACGCTATTATAAATTTAGAAAGATTGTCTCCAAAACGATAGTACGTTGGAGAAAATTACAAATATTAGGTATACTCGTATTATAATAGCTGAATAGTTTTTCTTTTAATATTTGTACTTAGAATATTTAAGACGAGTGAGCGCTGGTGAGTGAAAAAAACAATTTTAGCAGAATGAATGTTATTCGTTCTCTTCGAGAATGAATGTTACGAACGCATCGCGGTGTAGCTACCGTGCGTCTATTGTTCGAATTCACTGTATAAAACTTTTATTAATAAATTCAGAATCTGTCTGTATATTGATTTTTTATATTATATGTTTGTAAATAATGTAATTTTGTTTTAATATTGTTATTAATTAGTTATAGACAACATTTCAAGGATAGCAAATTAATTATTTTTGGAAAACATATTTTATTTAGCATAAAACATTTAATTCGTAATCACGAATTCAAAACACCTTTCTACAAAATAGTGTTACGTTACAAGAAGCACTATGACTGCGGTGGTCCAGTCCTACGGCACCTCTCTCTTCATCCAGAAAGATTGCATAGTTTATAGAATATATCTCAGACCCTAGGACCACCATAATTGATCATCTCAGCAGTAATGTCATCATTTTTCGCAGCCTTTCCTCATTTCAGACTTTTTATCGCTTTCTCAATCTCTTTCGTACTGATGACTTCTTCTGGTTCCTGGTCCGTGTGTGGCGATTCGTTGGGATCGCTCTCAATGTCAGAGACAGAGTTGCCACTCTCATACAGTTCTCTATAATAATCACTCCATCGCTGCAGAACATATTTTTTATCTGTTAGCAGTTGATGTTCTTTCGAACACACTTTACTCATTCTGCAAGGTGTCGGACAACTTCGGTGCTTACGTATTTCTATACTAAATAATTTGGAATTTTCCTCGAAGTTGTCCGACATCTCGTTTTCGTCTAAAAATTTTTCACGCTTCTCTTTCACTATAGTCCCTTCGTTTCTGCTTTCTGCAGCTTATATCTCTCTTTCATCAAATCCTTCATACTACAGCTATTTTTGGCAGCAAGGTAGTTTCGCCATGCTTTCTTCTTCTTTTGCAGACGGTTTACTATTGTGATTGATATGCTTCTAGTTAACTTAATCTTACTGTTTAAAATCTATTATATGAAATCGCTACTTATAATGTTACACAAATACACTTACACAATCAAACAAAACAAAACAAACAAAACTCAAATTACTCAATACACTACTTCCTACAGTACACTAATTCCCGGTGCCAGTCACTACAAAAACAACTATTTATGCTTGCTCTTAAACAAATCTATCTCAATCATGAAACTGAAGTGGTTACGCGTGTTGTATCAATCTTTTGGCTTTCTAAGCAGGAACACAACGAATAAACCCATCATAAATGGCTAACACTCATGATAACAACATCATATCCGATATCGATAAAATATCGGTAACTGAATCATACAGCTGTGATCCAGAAGCATGTAATGCATTAATTAACCACACTCGGGGGTCCTTAAATATAATCACTCAAAATATTAGAAGTGTGTATAAAAATATGACAAGTTTTATCGCCCAAATGTCTAGACTGAAATCTGAACCAGACATAATTATTTTGACAGAGTGTTGGTTAAATGAACACAAATCCCCACCTCTTCTGGATGATTATGCTTCTTATTTCACCAAAAACTGCCAGAATCAGAACGATGGAATAATTGCTTATGTTAAAAATGGTATAAACTGCACCGCTGAGGAGCCAAATCAGGTAGGAGCAAACTTTCTATTGCTAAGGATAAATACTGACACCATTATTTTAGCTATATATAGATCACCATCGATATATTGTACTGATAATTTTATTAATTCTATAGATAATATTCTGAGACATGTAAAAGTAAAAAACGTCATTTTGATTGGTGATATGAATATAGATATAAAGCCAGGAAATAGTGACAAAAATAGCTTGCCATATCTGAACATTACTGCAGAATTGGGTTTGTTGCCCGGTCATACTTTCCCCACACGGTTACAGAACTGCCTTGACCATATCATGATGAAAACCATTTACTCCGCCAAGGTATTTGTCATAGATTCCACGGTGACAGATCATGCATCCGTATTACTACATCTCACAAGTAGCTATACCTACTCTATAGGTATTGCCCCAGTTCTAAAAACAGACTATTTGGCAGCTCTTAAATTTATTGAGATGACAGATTTTTCATTTATAACAACTTCCTCTAATGCTAATGAGGCAGCTTCAAAATTCGTGGAATTATTATCTTTGGCAGTGACATCTAATACTAAAGTGATCGTGGTTACTCGAAGGAAAAAGACACTAAAGCCATGGATTACCCCTGGGTTGCTAAAGTGTATTAGGCATAGAGACAAACTCCATCAATCACTTAAAAAAAGACCTAATAACGAAATTCTGATCATAACTTATAAAAGGTATAGAAATTTCTGTAACTCACTACTGAGAAAACTAAGAAGGGAATACGACAAAAGTCTTCTAGCTAATGCCAGAAATAATAAGCAGATATGGACAGCCATTAAGTATATAGCTAATATTAAGAATAATAAAAGTTCATCCGATGAGTTATTGGGTAAAGGTAGTTTTAAAGAAAATGCCCAGCAAATTGATATTATAAATAACCACTTCGCAAAAGTTGGACCGAACCTAGCCAAAGAAATTTTAAATTCTATGGAAAGCAATAGCTGTAGAAGGGAAGTAAGGCATGACTTTAAATATACTAGTATCTCAAATTCTATTGTTCTGCTCCCCCCTGATGAAGCAGAGGTAGAGTCACTGATTATAAATCTTAAAAATGATTCTGCCGTCGGCTGGGACTCTATTCCTAATAAGTTCCTTAAAATGACCAGAACTGTTATAACTCCGCCACTCACTAAACTCCTACAACTTTGCCTAAATCAAGGAATCTTTCCTAAAGTTTTCAAACGCTCTCTTATTACTCCAGTATATAAGAGTGGAGATCGAGATAGGGTTGCCAATTACAGGCCAATCTCTGTACTCCCGGCTCTATCCAAAATATTAGAAAAGCTTTTAAATAATCGGCTTATGAAATTTTTAGAGCAACATAATCTCTTGTCGCCTTGTCAGTACGGTTTTAGGTCGGGAAAAAGCACGGAAGATGCAGTTAGAGATTTCTCAAATTGCGTCACAAACAGCCTTGACAAAAAACAGAAATGTTTAGGTGTCTTTCTCGACCTAGCTAAGGCATTCGACACTGTCTCGATTCCAATTCTGATAAATAAACTGGAACGAATCGGCATACGAGGCCTTCCCCTTGCAATATTTAAAGACTTCCTGTGTGAACGTTTTCAAAAAGTCAAAATAGGGAATGTGATTAGTTCGGATATGGCAACTACTTTCGGTGTCCCACAAGGCAGCATTCTCGGCCCGAGTCTCTTTCTCATCTACATAAATGACCTTTGTCAAATACAACTCGATAAAGGAAAAATTTTTACGTACGCGGATGATATGGCACTTGTTTTTAGTGGAGAGACTTGGGACGAAGTTCGCCAAAATGCTGAAGAGGGCTTACATAAGATTTCCTGTTCGTTAAGACAAAACTTACTTACTCTCAATCTTTCCAAAACATCTTTTATTAAATTTCACCTACCTAGAGCGCAACTAGACTCTTTTGAACTCACTGTACACTCTTGCAATATGAAGGATCAATCGTGTCTATGTCTTCCGATCACTATGTCAAAGACAATTAAGTACCTTGGAGTATTAATGGACGAGAACTTGAACTGGTATTCTCAAATAGAGGCAGTCGCGACGCGAATCAGAAAACTTGTATGGGTATTCAGAAATTTGAGATATGTCGCGGATTTCTCTTTGCTGCGTAATATATATTTCGCTTTAGGCCGCTCGGTGCTCACATATTGTTTGGGGGTGTGGGGCGGAGCCTGTCAGACTCGAATGATGCAGCTTGAAAGAGCGCAACGATCGTTACTGAAAACAATAACATTCAGTCCATGCCGGTTCCCTACCATACAATTGTATGAAAAATGCCGAGTTTTGACCGTAAGACAATTACATATCTTTAAACTGGTTACAAACCAACATCGACGTACGCCTTTTGATCCCGAATTATACATAAATAAGCGTATAACGCCAAATGTCATTGAACATGTCACAAAACGTACAGCGTTTGCTAGAAGACAGGAGGGCTATCTTTCAGTGTATTTGTACAATAAAATAAATAAAATGATCAATTTTTACCCATTGTCTTTTCACGAATGTCAGTACAAAGTCCGAAATTGGCTGCTTTCATTATCTTACACAGAAACAGAAGAATTATATAATACATAAATAATCGCATACATTAATAATAGCACCCATGAACCCACACATACGCGCACGCACGCACGCACGCACGCACGCACACACACACACACACACACTCACTGACTCACACACACTCAGACACACACACACTCTCTCTCACACACACACACACACACACACACACACACACATACATAATACGTACTTTTATATTTTATTTGTTGTTTTAGTTGGTATCTGCATGTCAATCAAATTAGTTTTAATTAGTGTTTGTAATTACTAAAACTAATAGTATTATTTATATAACATAGTTACTTACCCCTACGCCTAACACGTACGTAATTGAATTGTGATAAGTTTTGGAGAAGATACTGACTCCTGAGATACAGGTTATACACCTAGTTCAGGAGACAGAGACTTTATGAATTTGTAAAATATGTATGAATAAAGAATTTATTATTATTATTATTATTATTATTATATTATTATTATTATTATTATTATTATTATTCTTCTTACACACAGACTCTTTCACCTCACCATTCCACCACACATCACGGTTTTTACCAGTCGCAATCATATTCCTATATTCGATCCACACTCTTCTTTCGCAGCCTCGATCATATATATACTATCTCTAAGGTTCTGCCAACATTCTTCAACATCCTCTCTCGTCACTTTCAACCTATCGTCAAGCTTACCGGATACTACTCTTTCTTGTTCATTCCTGGTAGTCGCATCTTGCAGTTTCCAGCTCTTGATGTGACAGACCGCTGCAAGTTTGGACACTACGCGACATCGCCATGCTGCAAACAGTCCCCTTATTCTAGTTACCGCTAAAAAGTGATCCGTTTCCAGATCGACTCTTCTGTGTGCTTTCGTGTCCGTAACCTGCTTTTTATGCCGGCTGCCCACCAGGAATAAATCAACCACACTCTTTTCATTCTTCCTTTTCCACGTGTACTGATTAATCTTTTTGTGCTTAAATAAGGTATTAGCAACAAAAGGATCCTTTTTTATACACACTCTTAACACTATCCTACCAGCATCATTCAATGTATTATTTCCATACTTGCCTAGGACAGACTCAAATCCTGTTCGAGCTGTCCCGACCCATCCATTCATGTCTCCAAACACTATAATTCTGTCATTCTCTCAACTCGCTAGAACTTTCCTAATATTCTCCCAAAACTGCTCTACCTCGCCCAAACCGACGGATACTAGCATACACCATATACCACAAAAATAAAAATCCTCGTCAACCCTGTCTTCAGACGCACTTAGAGCAGTGTTGGGTTTACATACTCAGTTACATAATTAAGCAAACAAGAGGACAGTAAGGCGCCTATCCCTTGGCATCTCCTTTTTTCTTGTGGTACCCCTGGCCACAAAGCGATACCCCCTCCAGACAAATCGGGAAGTTCACTGTCTTTTCGTTTGGTTTCACTCAAACGTGACACATTTAATCTTCTTTCTTCCCTAATATCAATCACTTCATTAATCTTCTCTTCAATCCCACCTCTCACATTCTACGCAGCTACTCTGCACTCCTCCCTCCACTTCCCGCCGCTAGTTGGAAAGCGTGTTGGGTGGCGGTCCCCTGCAACGCCGAACTGCACTCTGCTCACACCAGCGGGGACAAACCGGTATACGTCGCTTTTGGGGGGACGCCCTAACTCTTTCACCGCCTATACCTGTAGTTTCTTAAAATAAATCCTGTAGTCATAGGATCCTGTAGTCGTAGGATAATAATCAGCTGGCACATTTAGATCAGCTTGAAGGTCATTGATACATTAATAATTAAAAAAACGACATACCTGTAACATTTGCAACAAGAAATTATATTTGTAACACTGGTTTAAAAAAATATTGTTACGGTTGGACCTTATGCGTAAGGAATAAGGTCGATTTTTAATGGAACTCGAAACATAACTTTTAGTGCTTATATCTCGAGACCTAGGCTTTATCGAGTTATGACCTAAAAACGCATTGCTAGGTTTAAGGCCTACTATCGAATGGTATAAGTCAAATTAAGAATATAGAACCAAGTTGCACCTCGAATATTCCCGAGCGATGACGTGTCATGTACCTATGACTCATGCAAACAGGCGGCATCGAGAACAATGTCGAATTACCGTTAGCGAGCGTAATTCACTAGAAAGTTCCACCCTCGTTTTAGCCGACTATAAATACAGCTCCGTGTCCGCCGCCGAGTCAGTATTTCTCAATTATCGATCGAAGCGATACATCGAGGCGACATCAAGGCGAATTACATAGACCACTACGACGACTACTGCGACGACCTTGGATAGAAGAACTCTGCGATTCGGGAACGTTGTTATTGAGTGAAGCGTGAACCTTCGGTGACTACTACGCGAGTACCTACTTCGAGGGCGACTACGAAGACTAGGGACCGCCGTAATTAAGTTCGCGTGTTCTTGACATCTGCTCGTACGAAGGAAAATAAAATATTTGCACCCTTAACCGGCATCTTATTACCCTCAGCTCGTAACAATATTATTCATTTATGACACTTACATAATGATTGATTCTATAAATTACAACAAAGTTTTATTTTGATAAAGAAAATTGTAATAAAATTAATATACAATACATATAAGAAAGTATTCTGATATTAATAAAATCAAATTTTATTTTTAATCATTTTTACCTCATAAATTGAAAATAAAATTTGAATACCGTATAATTCAATCTAATCGATACTTAATATCAAAATATCGATTATAATATGCTATCAAATAGAGAAGCTAATATCACTCGTAATGCAAGTAACCATAACTTATTTTTTATGCTTATGCAACTGAGGTGCTGACAATTTGACCTTCCCTGGGAAGTTTCTGGCTATATTCTCTTCTTTGACGGCTGTTAACAAGTCTTTCTCTCTCGGAGAGCAATTTTTGTCTTTTACCTATATTCGTAATTTTTTTAGATGTTTTAGTGGTTTCGAATATTTTACGTGTTGTTCGCAATATTCGAAATTGTAAGATATATGTTACTCAATTACTTAAGACTGGGCTTTTAGTTGCAGACGCTCACTCACGTGTTCAATCCCCGCACGCTTATTACCTAACTTGCAGTCAGCATGCGACAGCTAAATATCGTGCGATATTTGTTGTCGAAACAAGAATTTGTATAATATGATTTGTATAGTGACGCTAAATCTAACATGAAAAATGAATTTTATGGACCTGATGCAAGACACACGCAATCGTCATACATGATATCAATTTTTATTACAATTAGTCACCGCAATGATCGCGTGGCTGCCGCTGTGTGCAAATTTTTAGGTAATAAACTCATCGGTCAGCTCAATTCAGGAAACGAATTTATTTCAAAATTTGCTTGCAGTACCTAATTCCTTCAGTTCCAGGGTAAACAAAACTTTATTTAGGTATTTAAGTATCTGTTTCTAGCAAACGCCTTCTATAACTATATAGAACAAGATGCCGTCCTTGGGATGCCATAACTATATAAAGAGAATGTAAAATTACAACGTAATAAAAAATACTTCAGGCAAGAAATATTATGTATTATTAATATTATTGTATTATGTACTCACATTATGATACATGCTTGAGATACGAACTCTTTGACGTGTACTCGCCACCTACTGTGTTGTATTATTAGGTTGTATCTGGTTGTATCATAGAGAAATGATTGTATAGATTTGACAACGACAACTACATCACATTTATATAATTTTCTCTATGATCACATTGATTGGATACATAATAATAATTCCAATATAAGTATTTTAAAATTAATTTAACGATGTCGCAAACATTTTTATTAGAACCTGATATTATCGCTGCAACAGAAAATGTTATGCCAGAACTCAACAATGATTTGGTTTTGGCCAAAAATTTTTTAAAACAGCAAAGTGCAGCATCAGGAGATTCTTTGTATATGCTTATGAAATAATAGTTAACAGTAGAGGATACTTATAAATTAGTTATATTTAAAATATTATTACTTTTAGATACGATCATCTCGTAGATGTTGTACAAAAAGTCCTATCTCAAAAGCCGCCGGATGTGGTGGATAACTTCGAACAATATTCATGGGAGGTGAAGGAAGAGAAGTTCAAACCTAACTTCGATCTGTTGAATGACATTTACTTGTCGCCACCACAGTTATCTATTGTTAGAAGGGTGGATGAAATGTTTCGGGTAAAGACTTCTTCGTAAAATCGATTATATTACGTATAGGTTGTGGTAGTCTTGGGGTGTTCGTTCTATCGGAGTGGAGTCTATTTTTTCTTTAGATGTAGACCTTTTTTTTGGAACGCAAGAGAAACCTGTACACAGGTATCCAACTCCCTGGGTGTGCGAGACTATGAGACTCTTGCGGCGGTCGTTCTCAGTGCATTATCAAGGGGCAGTGACAGAGCCCCTGTACCCTCGAATAGTGCATCGATAACGCAGACCACATGCACTGTCGCCCTCCTCGGAAAATGCTTGGTCACAGCGCGAGAGGTACTCCGGCGGGGTTATTACCTAAAAATTTGCACACAGCGAAAGCCACGTGATCATTGCGCGACCAGTGATTAAATGAATAAAAAATTGATTTCATATGTATGACAATTGCGCGTTTATTGCGCCATGACCGTAAAGTGCACTTTTCACTGTAGATACGCCTTTATACGAATTTATACAAATTCTCGTTTTGACAGCTGATATCGCGCGATATCTGGCTGTCGCATGCTGACTGCAAGTGAAGTAATAAGCGTGCGGTGCGTTCCGTAGAGTCTAGAGGCACTCGACAACGCGTCGAGGACGATTACCACAGTAGTTTTGTTTGCTAAAAACTTTCCTCCAGAGTATTGGATACCTGTGCGTAGGTGTACATTTTTCGTTTAGTGTTTAGGTTAGGTTCGTTTACAAATGAAAATATTATTAGTAATATAATATCCATCTTAAGGTGACGCAGTAGTAAACAATAAAATTAATATAAAATAGACCTGCGCTATTCAAACGTGCGTTCTAGCTTACGAAAAATACGGAAAAAACAATTGTTTTCATTTATTTTAAAAACTATAATTACATCTATAGTACATACATATCTTCACGCTGTATCCGTAACGGGGTAGTCAGAGAGGACGGAGCGCCAAGCTTCGCGTTCCTTTTATACTTCTTTCGCTTCCTTAAATCTTATCATTCTCACACATTTTCGCCTAGGTATGCGAGAGCTTTTGACATTTCCATCCGCTAACGCTCGAAATAAATGTCGGTTCTTATGTCCATAACTTGCTTCTTAAGCCGATTGTTCACCAGGAATAAATCAATTATACTTCGGTCACCTATTCTTTCCCACGTGTACTGATGGATCCTTTTGTGCTATGTGTTGTGCTGTGTGCTAGATATGGTGTTAGCTACAAAAATATCCTTTTCCATACACACTCCTAACACAAGTTTACCAGCATCATTTACTCTCTTATCTCCATATTTGCCTAGGACAGTCTCAAATCCTGTTCGAGCTGTCGCAACTCATCCATTTCATGTCTCCACACACTATAATTCTCTCATTCTCTTCAACCGTCATTAGTACTTCTATAACATTGTCCCAAAACTGCTCTGTACACTCAACCAGACAGAGGACACTGGTACATACATACATATCTTAACGCCGTATCCCTAACGGGGTAATCACTAGTACATATACACCGCCAAAATAAAAATTCTTGTCTAGCCCATCTTGAGCCGCACTCAAAGCAGTCTGGGAATTACACATCTGTACTCAGTCAGACAATTAATCAAACAAGAGGACAGTAAAACGCCTACCCCATGGCATCCCTTGTTTCCATGTGGTACCTCTGACCACAAAGCGATGGCCCCTCCGGGCAAATTAGCAAATTCACTGCCCTTTCGTTTGGTTTCACCCAAACATAACATCCAATATTTTCTCTTCCATAATATCAATCACTTCATTCATCTTTTCTTCAATCCCATTGCTCACATTCCACGCAGTTATTCTGCACTCCTCTCTCCACTTCCCCCGTCGCGAGTTGCATAGCGTGTTGGGTGGCGGTCCCTAACGCCGAACTGCACTTTGCACACACCAGCGGGGACGAACCGGTGTACGTCGCTCTCAGGGGCACCCTAAATATACCACAATCGTTGTCCCGCATGGTGTGCACAGGAGAGGAATTGCAGCCCTGAAAATGACTGGCAGGGGTCGCAACGAGCACGCTTCCTCAGTTGATCCTCTTAAATAATTGTTTTAAAAAATCCAAGAAAACTATTATTAATTTTAAAAAATCTAGTTGGCATTTTGAGGTGTCAGCAAATTTAGAAGCTGTTGCTGCTAAAAATGTAAATCTGTCTTGAAAGAGGTTTCTTCGATATTTTTTTTTCTGTTACAAAAGTTAACCAATCGTGTATTGCAAGCGCAACTGACAAATTGAAGTTAATGAAATGAAGAATCATGTTACCACATATTACTTTCATACGTAATCATTTCGTAATCACTTAGAAAAATTGAGATGCCTGCCGTCAAAATTTCCAATGCGTCACCTTAATCAATGTGTAGCCGTCTTAGCTACTTATATATGTATGTATCTAGTAATAGCTACAATCAGCCATTCCCAAAGTGGGCGATAACGCCCCCTTGTGGGCGCTGCAGGCCTAAAGGGGGGCGGTAAGAGACCCAGAAAAAAAATGGGGGCGTTGTGTAGAGGCCTGGGGGGTGATTTGTAATTTCATTTAGCTAGGAGGCATCTTAGACAACGACTGCATGAGCTCTCGACTCAGTAGACAAAATAAGTTTGGGAACCAGTGAGCTACATACACAGGCAGTAGGATGTCTGTGAGTACAAAGTACTTAGTACATACCTATACATTTATGCACGTAGTGGCCGCTACACACGATCTAGTATACTTGAACAACCCCACTTCGATTTGCAAGATGCGGAGGTAGCTGAAGTAACTTGATCATGTGTGGCGATCCTGTCGGAGTGAGCGCATTTCGTGCGGTGTCTTCATGAAGGTGTCTTCGTATTATATTACCTTATTCCGTTGAGGCCTTCCGCTTTCCGCTCTCCCAATCGCTTGTTCTCAAGAGCAATGTTCAGTATTCGAATCTCGAATGTGAGATTGATTTACAATTTAGTGACCTCCCATCGTTTATTATTTCGCATAATTAACAATTATGTAAAAATAATATCAATATCATAAGTAGATACTATTATTTACAACAAACAGCATATACAAACAAGATCAAACTATGACAAAAGTTCCAACACCATCAACAACATACGTCTACATACAACTAATATTTAAACATTACAAATTGCAATAAATTATAAATTATAAACCTAAAGATTCTGAAGTAAATTTAAAGCAAATATAACTATTATATTCCAATATTGAGTGGTAAAAGAAGCCAAGGAAGACCAAGGCTGACTTATGAAGATCAAATAGCCAGAGTGTTAGCAGACGGAAATGTCAAAAGCACTCGCATACCTAGGCGAAAATGTGTGAGGAGAATGATGAGATTTGAGGAAGCGAAAGAGGTGTGTAAGGACCGCGACTCCTGACGCTCCGTCCTCTCTGACTACCCCGTTGGGGATACAGCGTGAAGATATGTTATGTTATGTTATATTCCAATACTTAGTTATATTCCAATTTACTTGTGAATTTGGAAGCAGGATTTCTCATTTTAATGTTTCTTTGAAAGTCCTTCGTTTTGGACACAAGTGTCTTCTCAGGTCTCGATACTAGGATACAGTAAAGTTTGCAGAAATAATATCAATACCGTACAATAAAAGCTTTATTGTTGCTTAATAATTAATCTAATGTTAATTCTATATACTACATTTAGTTCAACTAAGATAACACATACTAAAGTATGAGTTTCTTTTCCAGCTGGTGGCAAGCAAATCAGAGAAAATTGAAGACATGGGCGAGGAACAAGAATTAGATTTAGAAGAGGAATCAGCGAAACCTAGAATAGCTGATCTTATCGACAATAATTATTATTTACGTGAGGTATTTACTTTGCACCGACCTTCGTTCGGTTATGATTTCTATAATTTTTCATTTAAAGAACACTATAATTTCTGACTACCCCGTTAGGGATATAGCGTGAGGATGTGTATGTATGTATGTATGTATAATTTCTTTATTATATCGACCTACCCGCGACTTTCACAATCTACTTTCAAATTTTGTGATAGATAGTCATTTTATGACTCCTGATTTCGATTCTACCATTTTTAAATTTATGTCTGTCTGTATGTCCTTTTATAACTGAAGAACGGCCTGACCGATCTTAATGAAAATCGGTACGTAGTAAGAATATTTGAATGCGCGCAGGATAGACTACATATTCTATAGAAAATCTATCCCTAAAAGAGTGAAAAGGGGGATGAAACTTTGTATGGGAAACGCTAAATATTGATAGTAAGAGGTACACAATTAAACTTCTTTTTATCAACAATACATAGGCTACTTTTTTTATCAAAAATCTGTGAAAAGGGGAACGAGAGGGAGGGGGACGAAACTTTGTACGGGAAATGCTAAACCGCTGAACTGATTATGATGTAACATGGATATAGTTATTGTTATTATTAGTTATAGTTAGTGTTATTGTAAAAATGAAGAAAGGAATGCTTGGATAGTTCAGGCATATAGAAAGAACGAGTGATGAAAGACTGACGAAGAAAATCTACAGAGCGAAAGTGAGTGGTAAAAGAAGTGTTAGCCGACAGAAATGTAAAAAGCGCTCACATATCTATGTGAAAATGTGTGAGGACAATGATGAGATTTGAAGAAGCGAAAGACGTATGTAAGGACCGCGACGGGTAGCGCTCTGTCCTCTCTGATCTCCGTTAGGGATACAGCGTGAAGATGTATGCACGTATGTATGTATGTATGGATATAGTTTGACACCTGGAAACACATAGGCTAAAGTAGTTTTAAAGGGGTGAAAAGGGAAATGAAACTTTGTATGAGAAATGGTAAACCGCTGAACCGATTACGATCAAATTTAGCAAGAAGATAGTTTGACATCAGAAAAAGGGACATGAGCTACTTTTTTTTATCAAAAATTTACCCCTGTGATGATGATAAAAATGGCGATGAAACTTTGTGTGGGAAACGCTAAATCTTGGTAATGGTATAATTTTACTGTCAAATTTTGTGATAAATACTCATTTTATGACACAATGACTTCGATTCCACCGTTTTTAAAATTTTTGACTGTCCGTCTATCTGTATGTCCTTTTATAACTGAAGAATGGCTTGACCGATCTTGATAAAAATCGGCGCGTAGTACGAAAATGTGAATGTGCTCATGATAGACTAATTATTTTTTTAGAAAATCTACCCCTAAAAGAGTGAAAAGGGGGACGAAACTTTGTATAAGAAATGGTAAACCGCTGAACCGATTACAATACATTTTGGCAGGGATATAGTTTAACATCAGAAAATGGGTTACTTTTTTATTAAAAAATTTACCCCGAAGAGGGTGAAAAGCGGGACAAAACTTTGTATGGGAAACACTAAATCTTGGTAATGATAAAATTTGGTGCGATAATAAGACTTTTTTTATCAAAATCTGTGAAAAGGGGGACGGGAGAGAGGGGGATGAAACTATGTACGGGAAATGCTAAACCACTGGATGGCATGGGAATAGTTTGACACATGGGAACGGACAGGCTACTTTCTTAAACAAAAAACTGTCCCTAAGAAGGTGAAAAGGGCAATAAAACTTTGAATGGGAAATGCTGAACCGCCGAACCAATTATGATGTTTGCTACAGAGATAGTATGTGTCCGGAGACTGACGTAAGTTTAAACGTAGACTTTTTTCAGAAACAATGTTTAAACATGCTATGCATATTTACATGTAATTGAACCTAACCGGGAAAGCCACGAAATTTTCCGCGCAGACGAAGTCGCGGGTACAGCTAGTTATAAGTATAATTTTTAAAGACCTATCCAAAGATATCCTACTAGTGTGTGCATTGGATTTTTTGTTATCTCTAGGTTTTTTTCTGTATACAGTGTCGTCACAGCTGTTGTATAGCAGTTAATGGAATACACCTAATTTCCAGATTTCATCTATATATATTATATAGTTTTGCAATGGCTGTGACATTAGGACAGCTAGATTGGATAGAACGAAATTATAAAGATTCATTCTGTTTTTTTGCGTTTTGCGTTTTGCGACAGTATTATAGGCTACTTTTTGTACCGGTAAATAGCAAATTTAAAGCGTGTGAAACCGCGAGGCACGGCTAAATTCATAAGTTTGCACTGGTGTTTTGTCAGGGCGGGTATGGTCTTCCTGAAAGCGAATGTTATGCAGTTTACATCTCCCTAAAGATGTTAGGATTTAAAGAACCAGTTTCCACAGTCAGGTGAGTAAAATATTTTCGCCTCGGACCAATAATCAAAATGGGCAGAGCTCTTACTCTAAGAGCGGTCCGTTTTTGTAGACCTATTTTCTGGACCTTTACTAATGTGCGGTTATGGGTGTGACTAGAAAAGGGTTTTAGTACAACGATGCACAGCTGAACATGACGTATTTCTATTTTCGTGAATACTAGTTATGTGCGTAGCTAGGGATTTTGTATGGGGGGCAGCCGTCAAGCTGAACTAACCACAATCATTTAGCTAAATCTATATTAACATTATAAGTACAAAAGATATTCTAATATATCCATCTGTATAACCTTTTCACGCTTAAACGCAAAGTTAATAAAGTTTGGCAAGAAGATATAATAGTATCTTAGAATTAAAGTAGACAGAATCTTAGTAGAAGGTACTTTTTACCGCGGGAATATGTCTAATTCCGAAACGAATCCCAATACTTTGTTTTTTAATTAGAATGGTTGATATTTATAAAAACGAGAATAAAAAGACATTAAACGTGGGGCATACATTAACAATTTGGGCACGCCTGTTCCCTGTACTCTCAAACTTGTCAAAATGGTTGCGTTTCGGTTCTTGTACACACATACTCGTATGGTACGAGTCCTACCATTATCGACACTATATTCTAAGAGCCAGAGACTTTTGCGGGCGTCACAATGTGTCGGGGGCCGGCATTCGGGTTTCAATCGGGTGCAAGTAGCTTCTTGCGTATAGCCGCACTTTTTTTGCTTTAACGCGTGTGTGTATGACACGTGGTAAGTCTAGCATTAACTAATCCTTCAATACTGTCGATTTTTCTAGGGTGGGCAAAGACGTTTCCAGGGTAGGCAAAGCCCACCCTTGCCCTCCCCCCCCCCCCCCCCCAGCTACGCCCATGATACTAGTAGCCGAAACACTTAAGATTTACTAGTATTTTACAAAAAAATATTGTAGTAGTGCAACATTTTGTTGTACGTCAACTCGGTCATGAGCTGACGCGAGTCACACCAACATTGCTAGGTTGCCATACTTACTACAGTTATGTTTACTCGCGGTTACGCTAAATGATATAGAAAGAAACGAAACTTCGTTTGAGACACGGTGATAGGAGCAGCAAGTCATTGTAGCTCCGTTCGTTTTCGTTTTATGTAAGGAGTACCGGTTTTTTTTTGTAGAAATTTTGTAGTACCTACAACTATGCGGCAATGAGCATAAACATTTATTTCATTTGTTATCTGACGATGGAAAGCCAATAGAGTATGGTGAAATTGACCTAAACGGGAATCGAAACAGGGACAATGTCCCTAATAACTACCATTATTTTGTAATGGGCAAGAGCTGAGACCAACAATTATGTATATATACATATATTTTATTGATTTTGTATAGTTTTGTCAGAGCGGATACGGTCTTCGAGCTTCAGATATGTCGCTTAAACAGTGGCTTGCCTTGCACCACCTATTTAAACTCGATTTGAGGATTTAGACGTGACTCGAACGTGAACTCGAACTCGAACGTGACGAAAATAATTGGTGCAATCGAGTTTAAATAGTTGGAGCAAGCCACCCTAAGAATATGGGTATTAGACACTGAAGCACCACAACCTACTATTTTAAGTATCTTGGATATTCACATTCATTTGAAAATCGAAGTATCTATTTCTTCTTTGTCTGGGAGTATAAGATGAATCCCATGTTTAAAGTAAAAATGTTTATATCACTATGTTTTTTTTAGGTTTTTCGGGAAAATCTTTGGCACTAAAGCGAATTACTACGTGGCTGAAACTGATTTGACCATAGAAGAACTAGATCGAAGGATTAGAGTAAGAATATTAAATCATTCGTTATAGATTACAAAGAACGCGAAGTGAAAAGATTCAATATGAATGAAAAAAACTAAGTAAAAAATAAGTTTCTGGTGTTTGAAAGGGAAGCGGTACAAACGAAATGTGAGATTTGGGTAAATGGAAAATGTGAATGGAACAAGTGAATGAAATTGTGTATCTGGGGAGTGCGTTTTCGAGGGATGGAAGATGTGAGTTTGATGTGGAGAGAGTGGGAGTGTAGCAGCTGGCAAAAAAGTGAACGGTGCTCTGTCCGCATTAGCAGGCAGTGTGAATATGTCTAACACTGCCAAAATGGCCATCCACAATGCGGTGTTAGTGCCTACTTTACTGTACGGTAGTGAGACCTGGATATGCCCGAAATCGAGTGAAAGTAAGATAAATGCAGTAGAAATGCGATATCTTAGAATAATATGCGGTGTCACCCTCGCGGACGGGAAAAGCAATGAAGAGATACGCAGTATGACAGGGTTGCACGACAGTGTTATTGTAAAAATGAAGAAACGAATGCTTAGATGGTTCGGGCACTTAGAAAGAATGAGTGATGAAAGACTGACGAAGACAATCTATAGAGCGAAAGCGAGTGGTAAAAGAAGCCAAGGAAGACCAAGGCTGACTTATGCAGATCAAATAGCCAGAGTGTTAGCAGACGGAAATGTCAAAACCACTCGTATATCTAGGCGAGAATGTTTGAGGAGAATGATGAGGTTTGAGGAAGCACAAGAGGTATGTAAAGACCGCGACGGTTGGCGCTCCGTCCTCTCTGACTACCCCGTTAGGGATACAGTGTGAAGATATGTATGTATGTATGTAGCGATTCATAGAATACACCTACCTTCCAAATTACAATTATATAGTGCCCATGGTTTCAAATACCGTGGCTACAGACATAGCGATTATATACAGGCAAACGGACAGAATGAAATTATAAGAGTTCCGTTATTCGGCGTTGGCTATGGAATTCTAAAAATCGTATTGTACTCTACAAAACAGTTGCATGCTGGTCTAGGAGCCAAAAAAAATAGATATACGAGAATGCCAGCTGCTTATTATCGACCGTAATATCGACCGCATGCCGTAAAAGTCAGCCTCGAGATAGCACCTTCTTTTATGTATTTTGAAGAAATTGTAAGCCTTACTGAACTTGGTTTGGAAGATGGACCGATGTCCTGATACCATATGGTTCCATGTTGCCATCTAAAAAGTTAATGTAGAAGTTACCTAGAAAATAATTCCTTTCGATATTTTTCGTTTGCGCAGATAAGTGTCATCAATTCGCGACTTCAGCCGAACTTGCTGAACGTGTAAAGATTTATATTGAACTTTAATTGCAAGTGTAATTAGCAGAGTATCAGTTACTAATATTCTCATGTGATAATTTAATAATATTTTAATATTCCAGACAATTACACAGATTGTGTGACCCCAAACTAAGCAGTAAGCTTGTACTATGGGTACCACACAACGAACTCTGGGGGAGTTCCCAGTGGCACCCAGAGTCCAAGCCAATTTAGAAAAGTGCGTTTCCTAAATTGACCTGACCGGGGATCGAACCCGGGACCCTAGTTTGGAAAGCAGATGCATATGCCACTGCGCCAACGGGCCAGTCATTCAGTCAATTCCATGGATTCATTAAACAATAAGGAGCACGCCGCACGGTCGGCTGTCCAACCAATAACAACGCAAGATTTTAGTGCGAGAAATGCTCAACTCTGCCATAGATTGATTGAAATTGCCCCGCTACTAATAGTCTACTGCGTAGGTACATCGGGCCGACTTATATTTTGGACGATCCATATTACATAGGTACCTACTAACTGTTCGAGATGGCATCAAGGTGTGTTGCGCCTACACCTATCCATGTCCAATGGGAAATTGCGTTAAGTTATCTATATAAGCTGTTGAATCCTAATACTGTTTTAATTTTTTTAGTTAGTTCTGATAAATAATCTTTTAACATAAATTATTCTTCCATAATTGCAACAATTATTCAGGAGTTTGAACTGAAAGATATGCCAGGAGAGGGAGAAGGTGAAGGAGAAGGCCGACCTCAAGAAACTGGGGAACAAAGAGAAGAAGGTGAGACAAATCCTAGTTTTGAGCGGAAAATAGCTAAAGATTTCAGGAATTAATTCATCACAAAAACTGGATTTCCGCAAATTAACACCCGAGTCTATACAATAACTTATTTACGTTCTCTCTAACATGGTGTTTTAGCCAATTTTCCATTATATTTCACAGTAGGTGAAGGCGAAGCACGTATGGAGAAACCGAAGGAGCCTGTACCTCCAAAGTTGCCTCCGCTACCAGTATCGACATGGCAACCGCCACCAATTATACCAGTTGAGAGACCTGGACAAGGCGTTAATAAGAAGGTGCTAAATAATATTTCAATAATCGCCTATAGTTTCTTTTTAACAGTTCAGTTTTCAACTTGTACATACAGTGTATTTAAAATTTGTTTTTTTATTTGTTTTCATATTGTAGCCAAAATCATGATCCTCCAGGCGATCCAATTACATTTTGTGAATGTTGCAAGCATAAAAAATAATTGAATACTTATTAAATTTATTGTAGTGGCAACAACGTGAAGTGTAATACTTATTAAATTTATTGTAGTGGCAACAATGTGAAGTGTATCTGTCTCTTTCGCCTCTCAACGTTGCAAAAATAAAGTGACCTAACGTCGTATGACGTAGGTTTATGGATTGCTCCATTATGTCCCAATTGAAAATAATCAGCTTCAATCTTTATTTTTTTCTGTTAATATTATTAGGTTTACTGGGTGTGTAACCTGCCTGGTGAGCCCTGGGTGTGTCTGCCAGACTTGAAACCAGATCATATTAAAGTGGCCAGGCACACCGTGCGTTGTATGACGGGCGATTTAGATGCTGAGGTGAGACCTTCGAAAACCGCATATCTCTGCAGTAATCTGAATTACCTATGACAGTTATCATCTATCTGTAACTCGTATAAACCAGTAAGGAAATCAGACCATAGCACGCAGTTATTCGGGTTAATAGTAAACTTGATCCGTCTAAATTGTGAAAAAAAAACTTTATAAATAACTTTAGACACCATGTCCCAGCAGCAATCAGATAAGCTGTCTCACTTGAACATTTGACACATTTATTATCAAATGAGCTGATCGGCCGTTGTTTCTATAGAAAACTACACGACATTTCATTTGATTATATTTGCTCCACCAGTACGCGACGGAACGTCTGGAATTATAGTCTATCTAAAAAACTATAAAATAAGTCTTTGATAAACAAATTAGTTGGTTGGTAGGTGCTAACTTACCCTCCTTTTGAGGGTACGGAGCGGTACTTTTTGCGCGCTCAAATCGCTCGTATTGCTGCTGCTACGTCAATATCACCTCAAGGATTTTATACCTTTGGTTCGGGTGAAGAAGAAGAAGACATTGATATGGAGGAAGGGGCAGGTGACTATTTTAAGATTTGAATATGGATTAATTATACATGCTAAAGCCCGCGACTTCTTCCACGTTTTTCATTTTTAAAATAGCCTATGTCCTTCATGAGGATTCAAGTTATCTTCATACCAAATTTTATCGCAATCCGATGAACGGTATGGCATCCCATATAATAAGAACAAACAAACATTGATTTTTATATTTAAATAATGAAGACAATTATACTATTTATATTTTTTTTACATTTTTCCTTTTATCAATTCACCAGGTGATCTGGAATTCAATCCTAACCCTTATTACCGAGGTCATACCCTAAAAGACCTCTTAGACCCAAACCTCACGTATTGGGTGCATCACGGGCGGCATATTTTGAAGCAGTGCCGCACAATATGGTGGAATCCGATGGCTGGAATGGTTAGATGTTCATTCATTTAGGGCTTTTGGCTGAGAAATGCCCAACTACTGAATAATTTTAAATTAGCTGTCTGTCTTCGTAAATTATATTCTACAGATATAACTAAAATTGAAGTAGGTATATGTCAGGGATTTCGAAATAAAGGGTTTTTCATAAGCTATGCATATGTGATTATTTATTTGCTTAGGCGTAACCAAAACTAAAACAACGCTTTTATGAAATTTTTGTGTCTGTCTGTTTGTTTGTTAGGCCCAATTTCCGAAACGGCTGTACCGATTTTGATGATTGTTCCATTGGCAGGTAGAGGCCTTTTAAGAGTAATCTAGGTTACTTTTTATATCAGAAAAATGCCAAATTTAACACAGGTGAAAGCGCGAGGCACAACTAGTATATAATAAATGTCGATAACATAAATACACGTAAACGTAAATTTCATATTGATCGGAGTCCATGAACAAAGTCAACATCTACTGTCATTGTATAAGATTTGACGTCAGTTGTAAACTTTTTCTAATTGTTCATTCATGGACACTATTTAGAAGAAGATAAACTAATCTTGAAATTAACAGGTCTTGGAATAGTGATAATAGAGACCGGTATCTACTTCTCATTTTGTCAGCGTTGTACGTAAATGTTTGCACGGTGAAATTTCTAGAATAGATATAATTTTTGGGGATTCTCTTGGAAAGAAATATGTAGTACAGAATATTTAAAGCATTTATTACAATGACAGGAAGAAGGCCTCGAAGAGGAAGAAGATGAAGGCCTTCCGCCTCCTGAACCAGAAACAGGTCCACCCTTGTTCACGCCTTTGTCTGAGGACGCACGAATAGAAGGCCTTTCGGCATGGAGTACTCGTAAAAGTTCAAGTTTGGCCCCGGAGCGGGCGTTAGCTGTGCTAAGAAGCAACCTATGGCCGGGTGCTGTGGCTTTCGCGACTGATGGCAAGTAAGAGAACGACGAATCAATTCTTACATATATATGTATATTAGCTAGCGACGCTACGCGGTTTCATCCGCGTTAAATTTCGTATTTTTCCAGTAAATAAAGTAGCCTAGATTACTCTCTGAAAAGTCTTCTACCTGCCAAAGAAAGTCTCGTCAAAAGCGGTCTAGCCATTTCTGAAGATTAGCCCTTGTCCGGGCTAATCTTACATACAGACAAAAACTTTTAAATTTAGGTTTTGATTTCGTTCAAATAACATTATAAGCTTAAGGCGACGAATCGGAAATTTTGAAGGTGGGATCACAATTTTTCTAATTGTCTACAAAACGTAGTAAAGTGATATTTGGTAACATTTTTCATTTCATTGACTTCATTCTGCCAGTTGCGATATACGATTGGTTAACTTTTGTAACAAAAAAAAATATCGAAGAAATCTCTTTTAAAACAGAGATATACATTTTTTTGGAGTAACGGGACCGATTTATGTTTTTAAATTTTCTGTATAGTTTAATTTAAACATATTCTTCAAAATGACAGTTGGATTTTATAAAATTAATTACAGTTTTTAAAATAAACGAAAATAACTGTTTTTTCGTATTTTTCGTAAGCTAGCCCGCGCACGTTTGCATAGAGCAGAAGGTCTATTTCAGATTAAATTATTATTTCAATGCGCCGCCTTAAGAAAAAGCCTTTATTTCAAAATCACAGACAGACACTTCAATTTGATTTATATGTAGGTATATGATGTTACCTGTGTTGTTATTACATAAAGTACACCTTGGATATATCACAAAAAACTTCTTTGAAAGATGTCAGTGTAATAAGTATTTGTTTAAACGATTTCCATTTTGACTGCGATTCCATTTTTTTCTTATCAAAATGTTTAATGACATTGTGAAAGCTAATAAAGCCCATTCGATTACGTCAGCTCACTAGCCGCGTCCAACTTAAGACCAATGAAACAGTAATCTAATATATAAAAATCAATGTTTGCATGTTCGTATTTTATGGGCTGCCATACCGTTCAACCGATTACAATGAAATTTGGTATAGAGATAGCTTGAATCCTGATGAACGGCTATTTTAAAAATAAAAAACGCGGACGAAGTCGCGGGCATCAGTTAGTAACTTACAATTAATAATAGTCTGCATAGAGTATCATTGATTTAGGAAATCGGATTGCATGTACGTTGGATGGGGTCTGAAATACCAGCCTCCGAATTTCACTCCACTGCAGTTACCACGACCACAGGAAGAGTATCTCATCGGGCCAGAAGTCATGGAGATGGCCGACCCGACATTCGCTGATGAGGAGGTGGGTTTTGATGTTCAAACTTTATAGAATGTAACAATAAGGTCGATAATTTTGTTGACTAAAATTTTTTTTTCACCTCGCGTTAACTTTTTTGTAGTTTTAGCGACTAAAGGACTACTCTGGCAATGAGATTGGTTATAGTATAGATAAGAAAGATGATATTAATAACTTACTGGTTCGCGCTGTCAGTACTGAAAAGATACCGGGATGAGCTGCAAATTCTTCCCGTGATGTGCTTCGGGTATCCCTGTGTTTCTTTGAAAATCCTGGAACGCCCCTTCGTAACCCGAGAGGACGATACCACGGTACTTTTAATGGGAAAGGCGCACCACAGAACCCGCTAGCTTATTACCTAACCGCGTTCAGTATGCGTTAGCCGAATACATTCGAAAAGCGATATTTATTGTCAATACGAGCAACATCACGTGATATTATAATCACTAATGTTACATTTGTCTAGCAATCAATGAACGAAAACATATTTTACCAGTTCATATATACCAGTTTTAGACATCAGTGACGCGACTATCGCGTTGCTATCTACAAATTTCGTGGTAACTCAGCTGATCTTCGTGCCTTTGCCAAAAAAGACACTACCATAATGGATACCAAATTTACACATTCGTCACGAGACTATCGTGCGGTTGTTGCTTTCTACAAATTTTATATGGTAATTCAGCCCGTTTCCGATAATCGGAGAGATCTTCGAATGTTACTCCAATCAACGTTTTAAAGTATCTCCGACGTTATCAAAAGAGGTGATTGAAGTGAAACAAGATCCTTGGTTACAGGCGTACCGCATAGCTCATCTACCACCGCCTCCGCCGCCGATGATAGTGGAAGGAGAAGGTGGTTTCGGCGAAGAGGCAGTAGAGGAAGAGTAGTTGGCATTATAATGATTAGACTGTCAGCCCCCAAGGAGAAATCGGAGAAGATACAATTACGATACTTTGCTCTTCGTGTGGTATTAAATATTTTTGTTATGTTTTCCATATTTTATTCCAAAATGTCGTCTTGTGAAAGTTGGGCTTGCACAGTGCACAGTTTCTTACAATAATAAAATGCTAATATAAATTTAATTTTTGGGTTCAGTAAGACCTACAACTTTTCTTCTGTTTAAGACTAGCGACTAGCCCCGGCATCGCACGAGGAGAACAAGAGAAGATCGATTTATATTGTAGCACTCGATTTGGCCTTTCTAATTTTCCTAGATAAAATATTAACTAGCGCAACATAATACATGGGTTAAAAAGATGCCTCAATGTGACTAATGTTATTGTACTATCATATACTATCTGAAACAAACGAATCGACCGACATATGAACGCATGACTTTTCTTTTTAAGATAGGGTAACTCAGATTGATTGTCATATCTTCGGAGTAGACAGAGTGATTACATTGACGTTATATATTTCTAGCTATTACTTATTGGGTTCGTAGACGTTATGGCGACGACGAACTGATGAATCCTTTTGTGCTTAAATAAGGTATTAGCAACAAAAAGATTCTTTTCCATACACAGTCCTAACACTATCCTATCATCATTTACTCATATCTCCATATTTGCCTAGGACAGACTCAAATCCTGTTCGAGCTCTCCCAACCAACCAATCCATACATGTCTCCACACACTCCACACTATAATTATCTCATTCTCTTAAATCATCGCTAGAACTTCCCTAACATTCTCCCAAAACTGCTCTATCTCGCCCAAGCCGACGGAGGGCACTGAGGCATACATCACTAATCCTCGTCAACTCTGTCTTGACCAGAGCAGTCTCAGGTTTACACACTTATACTCAATTACACAATTAACCAAACGAGAGGACAGTAAGACGGCTACCCCTTGGTATCCTTTTTTTTCTTGCGGTAACTCCTGACCGCAAAGCGATGCCTCCTCCACGCAAGTCGGACAATCACTGCCCTTTCGCTTGGTTTCACTCAAACATAACACATCCAATCTTCTTTTTCCATAATATCAATCACTTCATTCATCTTCTCTTCAATCCCACCTCTCACATTCCACGCAGCTACTCTGCACTCCTCCCTCCCCTCCCCACCGCTAGGTGCACAGCGTGTTGGGTGGCGGTCCCCAACGCCGAACTGCACTCTGCTCACACCAGCGGGGACAAACCGGTGTACGTTGCTTTCGGGGGACGCCCTAACTCTTTCACCGCCTATACCTGTAGTTTCTTAAAATAAATCCTGTATTCATAGGATTCTGTAGTCGTAGGATAATAATCAGCTGGCACATTTAGATCAGCTTGAAGGTTATTGATACATTAATAATTAAAAAAACGACATAACATTTGCAACAAGAAACTATATTTGTAACACTGGTTTTAAAAAATATTACTCATTTATGACACTTACATAATGATTGATTCTATAAATTAACAAAGTTTTAATTTTGATAAAGAAAGTTGTCATAAAATTAATATACAATACATATAAGAAAGTATTCTGATATTAATAAAATAAAATCAAATTTTATTTTTAATTATTTTATCCTAATAAAATTGAAAATAAAATTTGAATACTGTAAAATACAATCTAATCGATACTTAATATCAAAATATCGATTATAATATGCTATCAAATAGAGAAGCTAATACCACTTGTAATGCAAACAACCATAACTTATTTTTTACGCTTATGCAACTGAGGTGCTGACAATTTGACCTTCCCTGGGAAGTTTCTGGCTATATTCTCTTCTTTGATGGCTTTCAACAAGTCTCTCTCTCTTGGAGAGCAATTTTTGTCTTTTAGGAACACTTGAAGAGCAGTCTTAGCTGCCTTGCCACGTTTACTGTTGCCCGGAGTCAATTTTACTTTAAATCTATAGGAATAGGAACAAAATATGTAGTGAGTGAACAATGTTTTACATTTAGATCATATATGTTAAAAATAGTTGTTCGAAATCGCTGTTCATTTATGTTAACTTTTTTTCTAAAAAATTATCTTTTTCATGCGATCGGATATCAATTATATATCCTACTAGCGACCCGCCCCTGCTTCGCAAGAGTAGAATTAAAAAAAAAATACAGCCCATGTTACTCGCTGATAATGTAGCTTTCCGTAGGTGAAAGAATTTTTGAAATTTGTTGAGTAGTTTTTGACATTTTACATACATACATTTTACATACAGACAAACAAAGTTTACCTCTTTATAATATTATAGTATAGATATCACTCCCATAATTAAGACGAATTTAAAGACACTTCATTGGTTAAAAACCATCAAGCCATCTCGGCTCCAGTACCAGCCTAAAGTGCGACATACATATGCATAAAGCCGAAAAACATTACCCCCCTTAATGTTTATAAACTTTCAAGAACTTGTACACATCTTACAAATCTAAGCAATATGTCGTATTTAATATATCATTACCCTTCTTCTGGGGCATCGAGTAAAATATACCAATAGGTCTGTCGCTATTGATATATTGCGTAACATTTCACCTCGCTGTAAATAATACATGCGACAATTATATATTATTCCAAACGCATGGCTGTTCCAAAGCAAAACAAAGTATGTCATTTCTGTTTAAATTTCAATAGAGCAAAAAGGTTTACGAGTTTACTAGGTTTTATGTGATGAATTACTATTCGGTCAGCTTACTAGCACGAGCCCGATCTCTGGTATATTCTGAGGATGCTTCGTTGAGAGGCGAAACACGTGTCGATTGGTGGTATTTGGAGTTTGAGCGAAAAATAGCTAAAGATTTTAGTAATTTATCACATGAAATGAATTTCCGCCTAGTAACACCTGAATTTATAGAATATCTTTACTAGGTTTACTATACTACTACTGGGTTTACTTAACAGTAGAAGTATAACTAAATTTACTTAACTAAATTTAAAAATAAAATCAACACCACCGATATTTAATATCTGGATCGATTTCTACCAATATAGTCTAATCCTGCGGGTGAATTTATTGAAAAAAATCCACCTTCAAAAAAAAACACTAAAAAGTACAAAATAACTATCCTTTACTAATCAAAACTCAAATACAATAAAAAAAACTTTATCAATACGATACACATACCTATACATATATATATCTATATATATAAAACGCGATGTATGTATGTATGTTCCTTATGGACTCCGAAACGACTGGACCGATTTCGATGAAATTTTCAGGGAATCTTCAGTATGGCCTATCGGGTGTTCCTGTAAAGTTTGGTAGCGATCGGATCAGTAGATTTTTTTTTTTGCAGTATCAAAATAATTATAAAAACTGTTTAATTTATTTTAACTTCAACTAATGCCCAGTGAAACGGGCCGGGTTTGCTAGTTTTTTTATAAAAGAGGGGGCAAACGAGCAAGCGGGTCCTGATGGAGAGTAACCAACCGCCGCCCATGGACACCTGCAACATCCGGAGAATCACGGGCGCATTGCCGGCCTTTAGGGAAATAGGGAAAGGAGGGGGAGGGGTGATGGGCCACCGGCACTCTCACTCACCGAACGAAACACAACAGCAATAGATGCTGTTATTTCACACCGATATTCTGTGAGAGGGTGGTATTTCACCGGACGAGCCGGCCCAATTCGTGCTGCAATGCAGCATGGCTCTACCACCTTTAGCACCACACCACATATGTAATCAGTCAGTTACTGAAGTCGGTGCAAGCCTACCAAACTAATAAACTTTCTGTTGTTGCACATTGATTTGGCACCGACTTCAATATCTATCAAATTTCATTATATAGTGTATGAGTATCGTATTTATAAAGTTATCTTTATTGTATTTCAATTTTGATTAGTAAAGAATAGCTATTTTGTACTTTTCATTGTTTTTTTTGAAGGCGGTTTAATATTTCTCCCTTTTGAGTGACCTTGGCCTAAATAAATATCTAGGGCAAGTCAACAATTAATTTCTTTCTTATTCTGGAACGCAACGATATACAAGAGAATCATCAATATAAATAAAGATTAAAAGCAGTTCGCGTTATTTGGTGTATCTTCGAAATCCAAGCTCAAATACCGGTGAAAATTAAATGGAATCATCTCGCAAGTATATACCCTTTCAAACAAAGAAATAATTTTCGAAATTAGTCCACAATTGACGAAGTTATTGATGAAGAAACATTAAAAAAAATACACATGGATGAACATAGAACCTCCTCCTTTTTTTGAAGTCTGTTAAAAAGACATACTTTGTTTTGTTATGGCCTAGCTTTGCATTCATTTAGCTCTGTTCCCATCCGTATATTATTTTGACGACCTAGATGGCGCAGTGGTTTAGACGTTAACCCAAGCACGGAATGTTCCGGGTTCGATTCCCGGTAGGGTCAAATTAGAAAATGAACTTTTCTAGATTGTCTCGGGTCTGGGTGTACTGGGAGACGCCCCCAGTAGTCGTTGTCTGGGTCTCATAGCACAGGGAATACTCTAGTTTGAGATCAGATGATTGGTGTGTGTCGTCTGGCGTATTATTATTATTATTATTATTTATCTAGTTGGTCAAAGTGGACATTTACTTACTTGTAGTTATTGAGTGCAGAGTACGGGGCTACCACGGGTACAGCAAATAACAATTCGTCTTCAGTCAGAGGCGCGCCTGTTAACTGGAGCAGAAGCTCAGTATCTGCTGACCCACCGGTCTCAGTGGCGTCTACCTGCTGTAACATTATGACCTTTAGTTTTTGAATGGCGTTTTTCGGGTCCAACAAAAACAAAAATACGAATATTTTTAGGGTTCCCTAGTACTAAAGGAAACCCTTATAGAATCACTTCGTTGTACGTGTGTTCTGTCTAACCAGTCAAGTTAACCACAAGAACAGGTAGAGGTATCAAATTGATATTTATACCAAAGACATAAATGGTAACCTAGTGGTGTAACAAATTCAAGGTTCTAAGTCAACACAATCAAAAGATACTACTTTTTTTGAACTCAAACAAAAACCTATAAGGTATCTACTTCCCTTTGACCTAGAATCATGAAATTTGGCAAGAAGCAAGGTAACAGATCAATAAAAGGGAAAAAATGAAAAATTGCGAATTTCCAATATTATACCACGCTTTTTTGTCATTACAAACTTACATCTGCAGTTGGAGAGTATAAGAGAATGTGTCTTTCAACTGCAGTTACTAAGTTACACTTAAGTTTGTTTTAGAAATCGAATTATGTAAATTTTTTTTGTATATACATAGCAACAAATACTTTGTATGGTGGTACGGAACCCTCAGTGCGGAAATACGATGCACACTGGGCCGGTATTTTTATACGGAGAAGGCGGCGAACAAGCATACGGCCCGCCTGATACTAAAGGTTAACTTATCTTATAGACGCCGCCTGTAACAACAGAAGAATCACTTGTGTTGTTTTCTAATTGAGCGTATACATCTAAAGTTATATCGTCCTAGATCTAATGTGATAATGAAATTCAATAATCAGGACGTAACGTCCAGTTTTCAATTGGAGGGGTATAGTTGAAAATGCTAACGTTTCAGGTCCATTGGTATGTCTAAGAAGACGCACATAAAGAATTGTGGGTAAAATCATCTCACCTCCGTATCCGGTTCCTCGACATCAGACTCCGCTTCCAAAATCTGCGGCACAGGCTGAGGGATCTTGGGCCCGCGCTGAGCCGCTTTGCTTTTACCGCCTTTAACGCCCGCGGCTTTCTTCTGCTTCTTTAAATCTTTCTCTGGGTTCACCGGCTGAAGAAAATGCATTTGCTTGTAGTTCAAGTAGTATTGATGAGTTTAGTATGCCTATTTAGTAAGCTGAGGCTTCTGATTCTTCAGATCTTCGATTATTTTTGGAAATTAACTTTATTAAATTGGATGGGAGTTTGCGTACTCCCTGAGTTTGTTTACTTTGTGTACTTTAAAATGTTGATAAAATACCTTACTGATAAAAATCTACTAAACCAAAGTAATTCCGATTTTATTCACAGTATACTTATTCCGTGCGCAATCTTTATAACTATGTAATCAATTTTCTAATAAGCTTAGCATAAGCATAGTGTAATTATTCCGAACTTATCTTCAAATATTGGTAACGTCGCATTTCATAGACATCTGTCTGATAAAATAATAATTCATCTACGTTAGTTGTAACGTACTTCAATTGCGTGACCCCGAACTAATCACTGGATTTGTACAATGGGTTCCACAGAATGAACTAGGGAAGCTCTCAGTAACACCTGATTACAGGACAGACACTCAGAAAAGTTAGCTTCCTAAATAGATCTGACTGGGGATTGAGCCCCGGCTTATAAGACAGATGCCCTGCCACCGAGCCAAGGGACCAGTCAACTAGTGAAACTTAATTTCATTGTTATTGATTTGTTTGGTGTTAAAAAAAGCATTTTATATTCAATAATAATTTCGAAAATAATAATAATAATAATAATAATGTACTCAGACATTTCACACAGCGCCATCTAGGCCCATACTAAGCTAATACTTCTAATTGAGTGACTACGAGTTTACATAACATTGTGACTAATTTAATAATATTATTTATAAGCTACATTTGACTAATTTAATAATATTATTGGTGTAATCTGTTACCATTAACAATTCCAATCTCATTCGTCTGTCTTCTTCATCTTGATCCTTGTATTTTTCTTTGATTTTTTTTAATTTACTTCGCTGTCCCCTTTTTAAGCCTTCTTTCGGTTTCTCTTCTTTTTCTTTCTCTTTCTTCTTTTGTCCCTTGTTCTCGTTTTGCTTCCTACCTCCTTTCTTTGGGAGAGCGGGGAATGTAAAAGGTTTGTCCTCGCCTGTAATAAAAATGTATTATTGACAATTTAGTCGCAGTCTTTCCGCAGTTATCTGCAGAACTACATAAAATTATACATTTAATCTAACTGAAACCTGAAAGACAGGTTGAAACACAACTGAAAAAAATATATGAATTTCATTGAACAATTTAGAAATTATTTATTATTTATTTATTAACACCATTACAACTATCTTTACAGCTTTTATATAACCAATACGATAGTGTAAGAACATACATATATAACTTAATAATTAACTTAACTTTTATAAATATTCGTTTTGTAACTTAACACGTATATAGTAACCTTCGCGAATTCACTTGTAGAGCATGATAATAAGTCCGTCATTTCTGCAACCTCATTTAACACGTGCATGACCCTCGTGAGAGGGGTGTTATGTAGTTTTATATATAGTAGTATTTTAAGTGGTGGGGATAAGCTGTCTCTGTCATTTTTAACGCTAGACAATGACACTATTCATTTGTGATGGCATAGTTCGATAGTGCCATCTCCGAGTTTTTTCACACCACTGGAGTTTATTTATTTAATATTTACTTATATAGTTCAATAGTTATGTCAATATTCATGGAGTCAATATGTCAATAGTTTTTTTTTCTTTCTTCATGGCATAGCGCACAGATTAGCTTATTTGCTAATGTCACGTATTACTAAGTAGAGCACATGAAGCACGTTCGAAGTAAATTCGTTTTTTTCTTATCGTGAAACTCCTCCAGTAAAGTGATAGTAGGCTTTACTGAAGTTATAAAGGACTTCTTGGAAGAACTTCAGCTACACATGTTTATTTAGACTTACTCCATTCTTTTCACTTACACAGAACTTTAAAACACAATATACTATCACTTTTGTAATTTAAAACTCCCAAAAATGTAAAAAATAGAAAATCTATATGAAATGGCAACTTCACTTCTCCTGTTCCCGCCAAAAAGTCATGCCAATAGTTACAGAGTTCAATAATTATATCGATATTGCGTAATACGGTTATGCATAATGACTACTATAGGCCGCTTTTATAATGTATCGTTGAACGGTTTTATCGCCTCGATTTTACCGTCCACGGTACAATAGGAAAGCAAAATGTATGCAGTTGCATGAAGACGCTTTTCCGTCCACGACACCGTCATGCCGTGAACGTTGAAAAAGTGTCTATTTCCATGACACTATAAGGAAGCATTTTGCTTACCTGTTGTATCGTGGACGCTAAAATCGTGGCGATTAAAACGTTCAAAGGAAATTTATAAAGGCGGCCATTCTCTTTGCTCCTACCTCTCCTTAGCTAAAATCTGTCTATATCCATGTATGTAACTCTGAACGTCATTTACTAAGTATTATTTGAGATGGTGTAATAAAGGTGAGAACACCGTACGCAATGAAAATTAACACTTATTTTGTATACATATACCTATATCTTCACACTGTATCCCTAACGTGGTAGTCAGAGAGGATGGAGCGCTCGTCGCGGTCCTTACATCTTTCGCATCCTCTAATGACTAATCTCATCATTCTCCTTGCACATTTTCGCCTAGATATGCGAGTTCTTTTGACATTCCGTCGGCTAACACTCGGGCCATTTGATCTTCATAAGCCAACCTTGGTCTTCCTTGGCTTATTTTGTATGTTACAAATAATCTTATTCTTTAACCTATGCAGGGAATTGGAAGTACCTAAATTCACTATACCACATGTATAACAATCAAAGACATACAAATACACATATTATATACGTAAAGCCTGATTATAGATATTAGGGGTGCCAAGATGACTATTGTTTTATTCATCTAAAACCAATTGGTAGTCATGTAATATAAATCTCTTCACTTTTAGTAATATGGCTGACCCTCAGACATTTCTAGTCAGACTATACGAAGTATTTCGTTTCACTCACTTTGGTCTGTAACTTCTGAGAGAGTTCTCATTTTTGATTGCATGGTAACTTGTCCTGTTTCGTGGTCAACCTGAAAAAATTCATTTTATTTTTGTCAAGGTCGATAGCAAGTGATAGAGTTTTGTATAATATAGGCAATAAGGTTTACTGCTAATTAAAATTAACAATGTCTGACTTAATTATACCGTATTTTTTTTAACTGGGACTGTATGGAGAGATTCCAATCCATAAGAAATACATGGGAACTGTCTTAGGAACCAATTGGGCTTTTTGTGACAACAATTTTGGCATTATCGATTTTTAGGTAAAGTGTGAGATGTCCTTAAAAATTAGTAAAATTGGCAATTTTTTTTTAACGCGGATCGACTCATTTCGTTCGTGTCATGTAAGTATCATTCCATTATATCGGAGGAAAAAAATCTGAACAACAGAAGTTGGTCAAATTTAATAAAATCTTTTTTCCATACAACGGAAGAATATATGATATACATGATACTCCAGACAATTACACAGATTGTGTGACCCCAAACTAAACAGTATGCTTGTACTATGGGTACCACACAACGAATTCTGGGAGAGTTCCCAGTAACACCGAATCCAATGTACTATATCATAGTCGACTTTAAATAAATAACAATAAATAAATATATTGTATCAGGTGTTACTTTGCGGAAATCCATCTCATGTGATAAATTCCCAAAATCTTTAGCTATTTTAACTCCAAAAACCACCAATCGACACGTGTTCCGCCTCTCAACGAGCATCCCCAGAACACACCAGAGATAGGATTCGGTCAGTGGAGTTTGAGCGGAAAATAGCTAAAGATTTTGGGGATTTATCAAATAAATAAATAAATAACACATTCGTGTTATTTATTGCTCTCGCTCCCAATTAATTTAATTCGTTATTGTTATTTTTTTGTTAAGTTTCACTGAGTTTATTTGAGACCACGGCCGATGCTATCGGTCAAAACGTCAAGCCAGAATAAAAAGGTGATCGCGTTAAATTTCCCGTTTTAGATATATTCTATAATGCAGCGCGAAAGTTTAAAAGGTTATAAGTTTCACTTTGTTTTTTGTTAGTCCTTTGTTTTTGTTTTTTGTTATTTTGTTGTCAAAATGGGTAAAGAGAAAGTATTACGTGAAATAATTATGAATCATTAATTACAATCATTAATTTATTGCAACAACTATTTTTGTAACCTGGCTTTTTGTCAATCTTATTGACCATCGACGCGTGACGTCATAACGCTATCGGCAAACCTTCTGCGCACTGATAGTAGCATCTATGGATTTTTGTAATTACGTCGTGTATAATTCTGAATACAGTACCACAGTACAAGCAAGCATACAGTATTCTATCTCGGCAGTGTCCTAGATAATTACCTACGGTCGTTTGGTACGTAAACACGCAATAGGGCTACTGACTTGGACTGAATGTTTTTCTTGGGTTACGTATTTGATAATAGGTACTATATTAAATTGTCATATTATCTTTTCATTTTATATTATTGCAAATTTAATACGTTTTTATTTATATAATTTTACTAGTATTTTATATCTAGTATCAAAAGTTTGTGAGTTAGTACGGTGGAAATGGACAAAAAAAATGCATTTTGTGTGCAGTATAATTAAAAAACACCAATAAATTAACTAGATCATTATGATAATATATTTCCTACAAATTAGCAACAGAGAAATATTTCCGGTTTCGATATAGATGTATTCAAATATCCATACACTGAACATTATGCTCGTAAACTTGATTGACATAATAATTAGTCAGTAAATGCGCGGGAGGGTCTCATACCGTCCGACGACAACCGCGACGCACTCGCTACTGTCGTATGCCGAGAAATGCCGAGATTTCGAGCGCGTCGTTTGCGAGCGTTTGTATGAAGATAGAATACTGTATGCTTACTTGTACTGTGACAGTATTGTTTAAGTTTAAAACTCTACTTTTGATATCGATTGTGCAATAAGTACCTTAACATGCGTGTCTGGAAACCCGCCCTCTGAACTGTCTTCACTATCTGAATATTTGTCACTTTCTCTGTCATTGTCTTGTACTGCCTCTACTTCCTCTTGCCGCTCGTCTTTCATCTCTATCCGTGTCGATTCTTCTGCTATTGTGTCTAATTTTTGTTCAGTTTTGTCTTTGTTATTCTCTTGATCTGATGGCTCATCTTTGAAATATTAAGGAAAATTAGTAAAACATTTTTCAATAAATATACATAATAAATAAACAATAAATTGAACATAAAAACTTGAGTTCGAAATACCCATTTTTTAATTTTTTTGTTTATCAGTCTGGTTTTAGGACACTAATTTACGTTTCTGTAATAAATTCCAGTTCAGTAGTGTTTACCCGACACGACAAACTAAAAAGGAGGATTATGATTTTAGCAGCATATATATGTATCTTCATATTATTATGTATACTAGGTTATTGTGAAAGGGAGTATAAATCCGCCGAAGTTTCAACGTGTCGCTGTAGATTGTTATATTGCAGATAATTAAGGGATGCGTTTATTTTGTTTTTTCATGCAAAAAAACCATTAATTTAATAAAAAAGAAAATGTACAACCCTATCACTATGCCCTATATTCCAAAGATTTTTTTTTCTTTCTTTATGGCATGGCGCCCAGTTTAGCGCATTTGCCAATGTCACGTATTAATAAGTAGAATCATAAGTGAATTAGTTTATTCTTATTGTAAAACTCCTCCAGTAAAGTGATAGTAGGCTTTACTGAAGTTTTATAGGACTTCTTGGAAGAGCGCGAGAACTTCAGCTGCACATGTTTATTCCATTCTTACCTATTCCATTCTTTTCACTTATACAGAACTTTAAAACATAATATACTATCACTTTTGTACTTTTAAAATTTCCAAAAATGTAAAAAATAGAAAATCTAAATAAAATGACAACCTCACTTCTCACGTTCCCGCCAAAAAGTCATTTAAACTTTGAGGTGTTACACTATAACTATTGACGTTTAGCGCAGTTGTAGAACGCAAATTTTCCGTTGTGATAGGAATTTTAATATCTTTCGCATTTACTCATCCTTTCGAAATAATTTTGTATCCACTATTATATTAAACGAGCAATATTTATATATATATATATCGTATATATATATATATAAATATTGCGAAGAAAGCGATATCAAATATATTATATTATATATATATATATTTGATATCGCTTTCTTGAAAACGGCTCTAGCGATTTCGATGAAATTTACAATATAGCGGTTGAAGGAGGCGAGAAATCGATCTGGCTAGGTCTCATTATGGGAAAAATCGTTTTCTCCGTCTTTGAAACACTTAAAACTTTTAAACTCTAAACTTCTGAACTTTTTTAATTTTGCAGCATAGTTAACCTTCTCAATAGTACAAGGGCTAGAGTGTAGGTCTACCACGTCAAAGTACGAGGCTTTGAATCCTGTTATGTGGTCATACCTTTTTTGTTTTTTTTACACATACATACATATCTTCACACTGTATCCCCAACGAGGTAGTCAGAGAGGACGGAGCGCCAAGCGTCGCGATCCTTACATACCTCTTTCACTTCCTCAAATCTCATCATTCTCCTCACACATTTTCGTCTAGGTATGCGAGTACTTTTGACATTTCCGTCGACTAACACTAGCTATTTGATCTTCATAAGTCAGCCTTGGTCTTCCTTGACCTCTTTTACCACTCACTTTCGCTCTATAGATTTTCTTCGTCAGTCTTTGTTTTTTTTAATAAGTTGAAATGATATGACTAAATTCAGTTTGCAACAACTACCTATTAAGAACACATATCGCTTTAATAATGTACTTATAATAAGGAAATTAAATGAAAAATAATGATAAAAGCATAGACTTTATAACTTCAGGCAGCTTGACCCGTACTACGAAGTGAGACAAATAGGATCAGGTAAAACAAAGATGTGTGGGATTTGTTTTCTAACGAAATGACGACCGATCAGGTTATCTGATAATACATGTGTGTTGTATATATACTTGTATAAGCGAGTCAGGTTATCTGATTTAGCGCACCGTTGCTGCTCGGACACGGCGTCTGGCTTTGGAGTTATTTATAAATTCTATGGCTTGAAAGTCATGGAGAAAAATCTATTATTTATTTTCCTGAACAATGCATTTAATGTTAAATTTCATGGACTACTTTTATTTTAAGATACTATCACAGATTAATTAATCTGTAACAGTTATTCAAAAGAGTAGTATTATGCAAGCAATATTTGTAAACTTATAAACGCGTTCTCGAAATAGGCTCCAGATTTCGATGAAATTTACAATATAGAGCTTTACGGTAGTCAAAAATCTAGCTAGGGTCAAATTCTGAGAAAATTTGTTTTCTCTATGTTTTCACACACTTAAAACTTCTAAACGCTAAACTCTTCTGATTTCACAACAGAGTTTACCTTCTCTGTAGTACAGTGGCTAGAGCGCAGATCTACCAAGCTGAAATACGCGGGTTCGAATCCTACAATGTGGTCAGATCTTTTTTTTTTTTGTAAGGCACCGAGTAAAGCTCGGTCGCCCAGGTACTATGTATTTTGAACTTATGTATGTTGAACAACTTATGTATGTTGAAGTGATCCCTCACAGAGCCAAAGCCACTTCAGCAACTTTAGCGCATGAGGAATCATTGAATTATCAACTATGTACGAGCCTAGATCGTTTCTTTTAAAAATTGGTTTTCGGAAAATTCAATATGGCATCAAAGTAAAACAATAGAATCTAGGACTAAAACAAGATTTCATCAGATCCATCACAACACATACAATCACAGATTAATTAGTTACTAACGTAAAATACAATCATCAAATTTATGTGTTTGAACACCTTTTAAAAAAACACAAGGGGATAAAAAGTTAAAAATATGATACAGTGTGATGTTTTTCTCATTAAAAATTAAAAACATTTAAATAAAAATTATGTAAAATGAAAACTTGATGAGATATATAGCAAAAACTTGCAAACATGACGTAATCACCAGCAATTTCTTGAATTCATTGCTAGAGTTCAGAGTAACTATAATAGGCCTCATTTTAGCTACTATTCGGACATTTAATTTTTGGAACTTTAAAACAAGCACTAGACTACTCACCATCATCAGACACAACGATCTCTTGGTCTTCGTCCTGGCCCTGGGTGGACGTGACGTCAGAGGCGGTGTCGTCAGCCGTGATCGGTTTGCGGTCATCGCGGTGCCGCTCTATACAGCTGTCCTCCAGCTGATTGAATAAGACCATAAAATTAAATATGTTAATATGGGTTAATATGGGTATGTGTTAACTTTAATTGTCTATTCTTCGTTGTTGTAGCTTTATAAGATAGCAAGTAGCAATTTTGCGACCGTTAAATATTTGTCAAAGTAGTTAATTTGAAAAATTAGATCATATTAACATTTACTAGAGGTCGTCCAGTGGTCGAAATTCAACCATAAATATACACTTTATATAAACTCTTTGGCGACAATCTACTCTGTGCGACCGATCGATCCAAGGAGGTTACATTACATATGATCACGAACTATTATAAGTTTGACATTAACAGTTTTTTTGACAATAGCTGAATGAACGTCAACAATGAATGTTTTATTTAATTTAATGTACCTATTTGTAACACATATTACAAAAAAATTTTAGGTTTCTTCAGTCCTTGTCCATATAAACTTAAAGTGTACCAAATTTCACACTGCTCCGTTCGCGCAATTTTGTTAAAAAGGGAACTAAAGTTTTCGCTTCACATATTAACATATGGATTAGATACGAATTATAAGTGGCGATTTTAGTGAGTTTTCTTTTTGTCTACCCTACTGAAAATGTCTGTGCACGTCACCGCTTTCAACTCACCCTGAACATGAAGCTGAAGCCCAGCTGTAGCTGCTGCGGCAGCAGGTAGTTCTTGCGCCCTCGGATCATGAAGGAGCCCGTGGTGAGGTATTCGCCCGTGGGCGCCGACTTGGACACTTGCTGCCCGAACACCCACCACGCGCTCGTCAGCACTTTGGCCTCCCACGCCACGCTGTGACACACTCACAGATTTAACTCCTCAGAGTATCACGATGGACGGAGCGTTTGCTCTAAAAGTGTCTAAAAGTGTCCTTTTTCTGTTGACCGACTTTCTAGATTTTACTAATATGACAGTACAATGACGCACAGCTGAATATGACATATTTTTATTTTTGTGAATACTAGTAGTCAAAACACTTAAGATCCACTAGTATTTTGCACATAATTAATTCAATTAAATTAATTTTTTCAGTGATGGCAATAATTATTTCGTGACCGACTCATAAGCTGACACGAAATACACTGACAGTGCGAGGTTGCCATACTTACTATAGCTGTTTTACTCGTGGTTACACTCAATGAGAAAGAAAGAGACACAAAAACTCGTTTAACACACGGTGGTGAGAGCGGCCACTTATTGTTACTCCGTCCATTGTTTCTTTGTCCGAGTGTATCACTAATAGATATCGCCTTTCATACGTCACGAATTGTTAGACTGAAAGAAATATATGGCGTAAGCCTATAATAGAAAAGGATGGGAATTCACATATTTCGTCTCTATCGGCGTACTCAGTGATTTAAGACTATTATGCTGTTGCATTATGCTGATGCATGTACATTAGTAGAGTAGAAAGAGTATAATGACCATATCAGCGGAATATCTATATAAATGTAGGTCTACTACACTCATTTGTGGAAAATCTCCCAAACTGTGGGTCTCACTTCAAGACCCTTAAGAAAAAATTGGGAAGGGCACCGAACGTCCGGCCGTACGGAAAGGGGTTCTGATTCCTTCCGGCCGACGAAAATGAATTCTGGGTGGTTGAAAATCAGCTTCGCGTATGTGAAGCCCAGGAGATAAGCTGGTTGGCTTATTCACCGTTGAACCAGCGGAACCTGAAAATTGCCATCAGAGGGATACCAACCGACGCCTCCCCTGAAAGCATGATCGAAGAGTTTGACACCCTAGGGTTCGAGGTGCACTACGTGTGCCCTATCCTCGCACGTGGAGGCAGACCCGGGTGCGTCTTCTTTGCGAAAGTGAAGAGCGGCCCACAAACCAACCCGGCTATCTACAGCGTAGAGGAGCTGCTGTGTATATCGGGGGTCAGAATAGAAGCATGGCGAGGGAAGCGAGGCGCCGCTCAATGGCATCGCTGTCAAGCTTTCGGGCACTTCTCGCACCAATGCCACCGGAAGCTCATCTGCGTCGGCTGTGTGGGCCCCCATGTAGCAAAGGAAATCCCCCGCTCCAGAGAAGAACCGCCGACCTGCGCAAACTGCGGGGAGGCCCACACCGCAAACAGTCCCACCTGCCTAATAAGAAGCCAGGAGATTAGGAACACCGAAGCGGGCACTGGGGTAACAACCTGCCCTAAAATGAATCTTCAGCAGTCGATGCCGCAGCGTCGGAAAGTAAAAGAACACGCAGAGGCATCACTGATGGCTCCTGCCAATGCAGCCACAAACAGAACTGGGCCTACACCTCCCGTGCAATCACACACTAAGAAAAAGAAGCCGAAGGAAGGCGTAAGAAGAAAACGAAAGTGACAGCCCCGTCGAGGCCGGAAGAGAGGGCTTTACCCCCAGTTGTGGGAGGCGAATGAAGAGCACCAGGGAGAGGCACTATGCCTCGGACTAGTTTCTCCATAGTATTGAGCGGCTGTGAGAAGGGCCACGTAACATTTCTTGATTCGGTGCTGGTTAGCTGACCGAGTCTGATCTTTGGAATATCCTGAGGATACTTCGTTGAGAGACGAAACACGTGTCGATTGGTGGTTTTTAGAGTTAAGCGGAAAATAGTTAAAAATTTTAGGAATTCATCACAGAAAATGGATTTTCGCAAAGTAACATTTGAGTCTACAATATCGCCGTAATTAACTTCGCGTGTTCTTGACATCTATTTGTACGAACGAAAATAAACTCTTTACACTCTCAACCGAACTTTGATTACCCACAGCCCATATCAATATAAATTGTTACAAATTCTGCAGGTTCGCTGCAGTATGGGAATAGATTAGGCTTTTCTGTGCAAACGAAAACTGTCGTAAGACATTGTATTTTAGATAATGTTATACTGCCTTATGTAAACGTTGCGACTCATACATAAATATGAATACAAATTAAATTTTCCGACTTTTCAGACCATACGGATTTTTGTGTAAAAGTGCTAGCTTAATTGAAACGACGGTTCGTAGCCATTGCATTTATTTTTACTTTTACACACTAATTGTCAACTTCATTCATTCTCTCGCTTTCACACACATAAAAATACATCCTTTCGTCTCTCTCGCACACGTATTACTTTCTGTTATGTTTACACCTTACATTTGTCTGTCCAGCTTCTTGTTAGTACCTGTAAGCAACAGCAGCTTGTCCAGCCTCGGACAGTGTCCGCGGCGGCACGGGCGCTTCGCCCGCAGCGGGCGCTCCACCCCCCGTAACCTTCACGATGACTGAGGCCGCTCCCGCCACTTCTGCGTGGACGTAGACATCGTATGCACGCATGTACCTCTTTACCAACAGCTCGTTCTGTTGTTGGTCCCGGCCGCCTATTACCTATAATAAAAAAAATGTGGCGGCCACAGGTCGCCCGGCAGAATGTGAAACATCAAAATTGATGGTTATTGAAAGAATTTATATTAAATAATTAATTATACTATATATATAATACATTAGGCGAAAATGGGTCAGGAGAATAACGAGATTTGAAGAAGCGAAAGAAATATGTAAGGACCGCGACGCTTGGCGCTCCGTCCACTCTGACACAGCGACACAGCGTGAAGATATGTATGAAGGTATTCGGCCAAATAATACGCAGTATTTGCCCGAATACCGAATATTAAAAAAAAAAGGTCGAGAATTTGTGGCAAATCTGGAACTTACCAAATAATTATCAGATGAAATGAACCAGAAGAATTTCTCGAACCAGTATGTCTTTCTCGCTTTGATAATGTTGCTTATAGTATGAGCTTCTTTTAGTGTCTGTTTCGTTTTGCGTTCAGCGCTTTTAAGTGCTTTGTCGGCAGACTCCAATGTCTTCTGTTGTTTTTTGGCAGCGTTTCGTTTTTGATCGTAATATCTGAGAAATAATAAAGAACAAATTTTAGAACCCTTATTAAATGCCATAGACTATACGGTTAAAGTTTTATATTCAGCTGTAGACGACTATTATATCTAAAACGTTCGTGACGTCACAATTTTTAAAGCTAGAACTGTGATATAAAACGCCGTTTTTTGCCCAATATTTATTCGATTACTAGCTTTTGCCCGGGACTTCGTTTGAATATGCGAATCCGTTCAGCCGTTTTTGTGTGAAAGAGCAACAAACATCCAAATACCATCCTCACAAACTTTCACATTTATAATATTAGTAGGAATTTATCCAATAAAAGTAATATTTGTCATCTTGAATTTGAAAATGAACGTCATTTTTGTAATCAGCACCCCGAGAAACCTACAGTATGATACCCATATCGATTTATCCAAAAAAGTAATATTTGCCATCTTGGATTTGAAAATGAACGTCATTTTTGTAAGCAGCACTCCGAGAAACATAAAATATGAATACCCATGTCGATTTATCCAAAAATTAATATTCGCCATGTTGGATTTAAAAATAAACATCATTTTCGTAAGCAGCCCCCCAAAATACTTATAATTTGATACCCATATGGATTTATCCAAAAAAGCTTCGCCATTTTGGATTTGAAAATGAATGTCATTTTTGTAATCAGCACCCCGAGAAACATAAACTAGGATACCCATGTCGATTTATCCAAAAAGTAATATTCGCCATATTGGATTTGAAAATGAACATTTCCTTAATCAGCACCTCGAGATACCTAGAAATTGACACCCATATCGATTTATCCAAAAAAGTAATATTCGCCATCTTGGAATTGAAAATGAATGTCATTTTTGTAATCGGCACCTCGAGAAACTTAAAATATGATACCCGTGTCGATTTATCCAAAAAAGTAATATTTGCCATCTTGGATTTGAAAATGAACGTCATTTTTGTAATCAGCACCCCGAGAAACCTAGAGTATGATACCCATATCAAGTTGTCCAAAAAATTAATATTCGCCATGTTGGATTTAAAAATGAACATCATTTTCGTAAGCAGCCCCCCAAAATACTTATAATTTGATACCCATATGGATTTATCCAAAAAAGCTTCGCCATTTTGGATTTGACAATGAACGACATTTTTGTAATCAGCACCCCGAGAAACATAAACTAGGATACCCATGTCGATTTATCCAAAAAGTAATATTCGCCATCTTGGATTTGTAAATGAACGTCATTCTCGTAATCAGCACCCCGAGAAACCTACAGTATGATACCCATATCGATTTATGCAAAAACGTAATATTCGCCACCTTGAATTTGACAATGAACGTGATTTTCGTAATTTGCACCCCTAGAAACCTGGAATATGACACCCATGTCGATTTATCCAAAAAAGTAACATTCGCCATTATAGCCTATGTGTTATTCTGATGTATAAGCTATATTATTGTAAAATTTCATCAAAATCCGTTCAGTAGTTTTTGTCTAAAAGAGTAATAGTAATAAGAAGACAAACATTCACACATCTATACATCCATACATCCATCCTCACAAACTTTTACATTTACAATATTGTAGGATTAATCAACTTCCATCTTTATTAAGATGTCATTAAGAAATACAAACTTATTTTCAAGTTGTTATGGAACCCGTTAATGTGTGCTCTTGGTTGATTCTTTAAATTATTTATTTATTTCGGATAACAAACAGTAATGCGTTAGTAATATAAACTAGAATTTAGAATTATAAACGACAGAATTAAATAAATTAGTTAATGCAATACCCACAACGTTATCCACAGATTAAATATATGTCGTCACAAGCGGTATAACCTAACGAAAAGAGGACGTTAAATGATATCGCGATAGCGAGTTGTGTACATGGCTTATTCGTGATTGGTTGATTTTAATAATCTGTGAATGGTGTGTTGGCGCCTTTTTGCCACCACATGTGGACAGAGTCGAGGGGACAGATGCTGTTGTAATCCGACCGCCTGACTGCGTATACCTCATCGAACCTGTCACGTTCACCGTTACTTAAAAGTTTAATTAATTTTATTTGGAAGTTAGTGCTAATTGTAATTCGAATTAAAAACATTGTTAATCATAATCAGCTTCGTTTGACTGGTTTGCCTGAGTACCCAAATTGATGGAGTCCGTACTACGAGACTGCGACGATGAACCACCTGTCGTATCGCCCACGGTCGCGCCATTATATATATAGATTATTCATAGCTAACTAAGCTAAGAGGTTTATCTATGGTATATGTATAATGTATCTATTTAAAAATGTAATTGTTTGCTTGTTAAAAATCTTAAATCTTCAAAAGTTCTCACTGATTGCTTCGAAATTTTAACACAATGTTGGATTCGAATACGCTTGTGTTTTTATATGCCTACGAATAATATAACTAATATACTCTAAGTCACAAATAGGGGGCGGCCGCGTACTTCTTGTTTATCATGAACATAGAAGCGCAAAATATTTGAAATCGAAATTCATTAAAAAATAGACGTTATTGGCTTTGAACTCAAATATTGGGGATGATCTCTATTTTGTAAAGCCTAGCGTTGCACTAAGACAACACGAGTTTGTAATGTCATAGTCCGATAGTCCTCCCTATAGTTTATTTTACACATTGAAAGACAATAACTTGGTTGGTTATTGTCTTTCAATCGTTCCATAAGCATGAAGGCAAGAATGGAGTTCTTATAGTTTCGTCTTGTTTGCATGTCTGTTTGTATGACTCGGTCGATTTATTCTTCCATCTTCATACCTATTAAGTTGACATTTGACAAAGAGACATAAATTGAGAATCCAAAACTAGAAAAGAGAAATAAAAAAATTATTAATGGATATTTTAGACTCATTTTTTAAAACATATACTGTTAAATAAAAAAATATATATCAGTTTTAGGAAGGGTCTACTAACTAGCAGTTTTTAGAAGTGCGTTTATTACTGTACTTACATAAGATTAATACACCTACCTTCTGGCATTAGCAAAAGCCGTCAAGGACAAGTCAATGTCAATCAGCATCGACTCCAACTTTTCTCCGGACTCATCATCTCCCTCGCCGTATGGATCGCTTAGGAGCAGGGTTATATGGTTGGTTTTCAGTTTCAATTGTTTGATGCTAGTCGCTATAGGATCATTGTTGTCTGTAGCGGTCTTTACCAGGAGCTGGATATCATCCCAAGACATCTGTGTGAAGGAGAGATTAACACAAACTTTAATACATTTCATTTCCAATCATTTCATATCTCATGCTGTATCCTTCATACTTTTTTCGACTTCTCAAATCTCATTATTCTCTTTACACATTTTTGCCGAGGTACGAGTGCTTTTGACATATCCATCAGTTAACACTTTAGCTTTTTGATTTTCATAAGTCAGCCTTGATTTCTGCTACCACTCATTATCGCTCTGTACATTTTCTTCGTCAATCGTTTATCACTCATTATTTATAATAAACTAGCGACGCGCCCCGGCTTCGCACGGGTGCAATGCAGATACTAATGCGATGTCAGTGTGGAGTGATTAATAATTTTAGTATTATGGTTAGACTATACTACAGAATGTCTTCGAAAAAAGGTTTTAATCTTTTTTGAACGTTCTGAGTCGCACTAATAAGTGCGTTTTACGACTATAGTGTCGCGCTGAAAAGGACGCTTTTATTTTTATTTTCCTTGCTGGAGAGCTCCGATAAACGCATGTAATCGCTGCAAATCGTACAATGCTACAGGGCGAAGCGCGGCCTTCGAAGCGCTATTTAGATTTGCTGGGCGATAGTTTTTATTCTACGATATTTCATAACATATTAATTTTAATTGTGTGATGCGAAAGGCAATTATTGTACATAAAATGCTTAAGGTAACTAAAGTATTTAATTTGATATGGACAAATATCGTATCCGTCTAAATAGGTTTCCAAACTACATAATTTGTATCAATTTTTATAAACATTAAAATGGTTATAGAAAGCTATCCGTATAATATAGACATATGCCATAGCTGACTTTTTTGTAGTCCTAATAAAGAGGAACAATTCCATCATACATTGTTTTGTTATATTTCAAAAGAATAAGACATCATTTTCGATGAAAGCTCTCAGTCGGCTTGATTTTTTTCGACATCTTGAACTATTATCGTCATATTTCAACAAATTAACACAAAACAATATTAAACTATACGTATAAACCTTCCTCTTGAATCACTCTATCTATTGATGAAAACCGCTTTAAAATCCGTTGCGTAGTTTAAAAGATATAAGCGTACATCCAAAGGGACAGACGGCGCGACTTTATTTTATACTATGTATAGATATGTTTTATCCTAGTCATGTTCACGTAACAAATCAAAATGACGTAAAAAGCGATTTAAATGTATTACGTAAATTATACTTTAAGCACGAACCATAAGATTGAATTTTAAATACTATATTTTTAACAAACTTGGTTTCTATGTCAAGCAAGTCTTTTACAAGCTTTTACAACCTTATGTTTTAACGATATGGTCTACTTTAGATTAACACAATATTACCGTAAGTACTATACCACATAGAAAGAATGAGTGATGAAAGACTGACGAAGAAAATATACAGAGCGAAAGTGAGTGGTAAAAGAAGCCAAGGAAGACCAAGGACATATGAAGATCAAATAGCCAGAGTGTTAGGAGATGGAAATGTCAAAAGCTGTCTCATACCTACAAATGTTTATTTAGACCTACTCCATTCTTTTCACTTACACAGAACTTTAAAACACAATATACTACCACTTTTGTAATTTAAAACTCGCAAAAATGTTAAAAATAGAAATTCTGAATAAAATGACAACCTCACTTCTTCCGTTCCCGCCAAAAAGTCCTTGAATCACGTTGAAGTGTATTTGTATCGTATCCACAGAACATTATTATTGTCGTATCTCTCAATCTGTACAAAGTTCAGTAGGAAAGCCGGGCTTTCGCTTCATACTAATTGCTATATAAACCTTAGTAAAAAAGCTACAGCTATAACGAATTTTGCCATTAGAAAGAAAGAGAGGTTGGACGCCCCTTTGCAAGCCAACGCGTGAGAGTGAGACGATTGACTACTCGGATTTCTGCTCTGATTATGGCTTGAGAGGTCGTTAGTGTCGATTAACCGACACACTGATTGGTCGCGATTTGGGGTCAAAAACTGTTTTATTTCTCTAAGTTTCGTATACTGTTTTCGTTTGACAAGTATCTCGCGGGAATTTTTAAAACTGTTCGATATAATTTGAAGTTGATATTTATTACTCATTCTTGACATGTTAGTTTTCTGTGTTCTTGACTGAGCATTTTAGTAAGGCAAGCTGGGCTTTTGGGCTTGTATGAAGGTACCGCCAGGCTCTACCTATATATAATATAATAATAAAACTTCAGACAATTACACAGACTGTGTGACCCCAAACTAAACAGTAAGCTTGTACTATGGGTACCACACAATGAACTCTGGGGGAGTTCCCAGTAACACCCAGACTCCAAGCCAATTTAGAAAAGTTTGTTTCCTAAATTGACCTGACCGAGGATCGAACCCAGGACCCTAGCTTGGAAAGCAGATGCATATGCCACTGCGCCAACGGGTCAGTATAGTACACCTTTAACTCTTAAACTCCTGTAAAAATCTTAAAATGAGAGCTAAGCATTCCATGCCTTCCCAAATCGAAATCCTGGATCTGCCTCTATTTCCTTTGGGGGTTTAAAATGCATACCTGGTTGGCTATAGCGGTCTGCACGGCCAGGCGAGCTTGCTCGACGAGCTGCTCGTTGCGCGCGATGAGCTCGGCCGCGAGCCGATCGGCTTGTTGCGTATGTTTCAACTCATTTACGCGTTTCTCGTGGTCCTTGCGCACGTTCTGAAGCTTCTTCATTGCTTCTCGTTCTACTTGGACAGTCTGTGTAACATTATGAAATCATTCTCAAGTTCAAATCTTCGAAATAGTCGACATTTAAGCTATTTCTGAATGTTTATCTATCTAAAAAGAAACTAAACAATTGTTCTCTCATTACTACTACTAGCAGATCTAGATATTATTAAGATTAGCAGTATTAGACCTTATTGGTAATGCTAGTAGTAGTACAACTTAGGTTTAATTGACTGCAGAAGTAATCTCGTTACTACCATATTTACCAGTCGACTTTTTGTGAAAACTTATTATGTTCCCCAAAAAATATATTATAAGTTTTGTTGTACTGTCTAAAGCAGCCATTCCCAAAGTGAGCACCCACAAGGGGGCGTTAGCCCCCTTGTGGGTGCTGCAGGCCTAAAGGGCGCCCCCCTTCTCGAGACCGAGAAAAAAAATGGGGGCGTTGTGTAGAGGCCTGGGGGGTGTTTTGTAATTTCATTTAGCTAGGAGGCATCTTAGACAACGACTGCATGAGCTCTCGACTCAGTAGACAAAATAAGTTTGGGAACCAGTGGTCTAAAGCATAATTATAAAGAAAAAAATGAGTCCAAAATATTTAATTTTGGTTTTCATTTTTGGGTTTGGATTACACAACATTTCTGTACAAAATTTGAGTTCGGTGGTGTAAGATGACGTAATAAATCATACATACATACATACGGATAGACTGGCGTACAAACGGCAGACGGAAATGACGAATCTATGGCCTGCATTCCAGAACGATACTAAAGTTCGGATCTTAGTTTGAGAGTAGTTAAGAAGAAATGCCGCTATTAGATAAATAGCTATAAGAAATTCATCGTATATAGCAGCATCCCTTTCTACCTGTGCTTAATCCGAGATTCACACCTGAATATCGTTCTGGTATACAAGCCTATAAGGATTCAATTTTAGCTATTTCAGTTCGAAGACTTCTGTATAAACTGAGTTAGAAAAATTTGAATGTGTGTAAATCGAGTCATGATTTGAATTTGTCTCTCGAGCGAAAAGTTGCCGGGACGGTTTCTTGTCGCATTTTGATAAAGATAAGGTGAGCGCGGTAATTTTGGAAACGTGTTTTTAGTAGCGATATAGTTTCTTTTTAGTTTATTTAATTAGTAAATTGTCAGGTTAGACAGTATCTATTTGTCTCCATGGAATGCACGCCACTGTTGTACAATGTATTCTTCTATTGTTGTACAACGGTAAGTGTTTGCAAGCACTGGTGATAATTAACTCCTATTAACTCTTGAGAATTTGGTGCATAGGGTGTGTCTACCTCAATTTAAATAGAAATCTTTGTTTTTGAAATCTGGTATAACTTTTGAAAGAATTAAAAAAAAAATACATTATCTATAACAAACTAAAGAACTCGATAACACCCAGCCAATAAAGCTAATTAGAAAAGCTTGTTTTTTAAATTGTTCTGGGGTTAAACCAACTGGCTAGTAAATTGCCTGTTCTTACCTTCAAATCAATTTTTTGTCCCTCAGCAGCCGAGAAGAACTCGTCTACAGCTCGGTCAAACGTGTCATACTCCGCATAAGGCAAGTTCTTATGTTGTGCATACAGCATTGGGTGGAACTCTACATTTGTTAAAAGAAAGTTTTCCCCATCGTCCTCGGTTTTCGGTCGTTCCTCCCTCTTCTGGATTATGTAGCCCTGATAAATTAGATAGAAAATATTTTTATATCTATGTATATAAAAGGCGATGTATGTATGTATGTATGTTCCTTATGGACTCCGAAACAGCTGGACCGATTTCGATGAAATTTTTAGGGAATATTCAGATTGGCCTAGCGGGTGTTCCTATAAAGTTTGGTAGCGATCGGATCAGTAGATTTTTTTTTTTCAGTATCAAAATAATTATTTTATTTTAACTTCAACTAACGCCCAGTGCATGCATGAGGGGTGTTGGTTCCGACACTCATGTACAGAAGTGAAAGTTGGGTATGGCAGAAGAAACATGAAAGCAGAATAAATGCAGTTGAGATGAGAGCGTTAAGAAGTATGATAGGAGTTAAACTGAGTGACAGGATAAGAAATAATGAGATAAGGAAACGTTGTGGTCTGAAAGAAGATGTAGTGACAAAAATTGAGAAAGGTATGCTGAGATGGTTTGGCCATGTCGAGAGAATGAATGAAGAACGATTGACGAAAAAAGAGTATAAGGCGAGTATGAATGAAAGTGTTGGAAGGGGTAGACCTCGGCGGACGTTTCGAGACCAAATCAGGGACGTCTTGAAAAAAGGCCAGGTCAAGAGTACCCTAAACCGAAGAGCATGTATGAAGGGAATAATGAAAGTGGACGAAGCGAAACAAGTATGTAAGGATCGTAGCAAGTGGAAAGAAGTGGCCTCTGCCTACCCCTACGGGAAAGAGGCGTGATTATATGTATGTATGTATGTATGTAACGCCCAGTGAAACGGGCCGGGTTTGCTAGTTATTTATAATATGACAAGCAAATGTGTTCAGTTTGACTCTTATTCACTACAGATGTCACTAAAATAATAAATAAATAATAAAAACTCCAGCCAATTATACCATTGTGTGAAGGACCCCAAAAGCATTAGGCTAGTACTATGGTAGGTAGTTAGGTACCATGGATATCACAATACCCGTACCCAGACCCCAAGTCAATTTAGAAAAGTTTGTTTCCTCTGTCTTTGATGGTTCAAAAATTATGAAGAATTTTTTTATATTTTTTCGAAAGGTCATAGAGCTCTATTAAAAAAAATAATAATCGATAGAATTGGCAAAGTTTTACACAATGAGTTACACTAGACATAATCTTATGAAATAAAGAAAAATGAACAGTTTTTGAATTATTATATTTATATCTAAAATAAAATTGAAGCATCCGTCTGTGATACCGAATATAGACTTTTACTTAGGCTCAGAGTTATTTGAACATTACTAAAACCTTAACTTGCATTTTTTAAATTTTTGTATATTTGTCTGTTTTTTTGTCCGGGCTATTTTCGGAATCGACTTGAACTGATTTTGACGGAATAAGGTTTTTATGGAAAGTATCATCAAAAAAGTTGCACAGAAACTAAAAGTGCTTTCTTCTATGGGAATTTTGTGGCAAGAGTTCACAACTCATGACCATAACTTACGAATCATATTATAAAACCTACTAGGCCACATCAACGCGTGGCCGGCTTGGCTAGTACAATTATTTAAAACAATGTTAGAAAATAAGTACATCACGTGCGTACAACGTGCGTCACGTCGAGGGCGTGGCACTCCGCTTATTATTCAAAGCACTCAACTGATTCTCTGTCACCGCCGGCCAGTGTTGGGCAAAATGTAATTGAAAAAATAATTACAATTAAAAATTGTAATTATAAAATGCAATTATGAACGCATGTAGTTATGCGAGCACTTACAATATTACAAAAAGTAATTGTAATTTTTTTTGCCTAACACTGCCGCCGGCTAAGGGTATCCGTAGGTATATTCTCATATCTAATATTAGGTGATAGGTACTTTCTCAGACCTTTAGAATGGCATACACATTATAAGCATAGCCCTTAGTTTGTGACTATACAGTATGCACTATTCTGTATCTGAATTTTTGAAAATCTAGAATAGGCATGTGTTTTGCCACAGTCTTGTCCGATGGAAAACAATGATGTGTCTAATATTGAATTTACCTTAGCTATCTGACTTTTTGCATTGTCTAAGAGTTGTTGCGCCTGTTGCAGTGCCGTTACAAGTTTATCCAAGTCTCGCTCAATTTTGAAGCCCTTGTTAGGGTCAGAAGTAATTTTCAAGTTTCCTGATAGTTGATTCTCCAGGAGCACATGGTCAATGATAGCTGGACCATATTCTAAAGCAAAGAAATATGTCAAATTCAAATCAATTTCCGCATGCCCAGAAGTGTTTTTAAACATCTCTACTATTAGTTCATAAAGAATACCAGTACACTGAGAAGAAGCAACAAGAAACTTAGCCAAGTATCTTTTTTTTTGTAAAAAAAAGTGTAAAACATGTAATATAACATAACATAACTTCACGCTGTATCCCCAACGGGGTAGTCAGAGAGGACGGAGCGCCAGGAGTCGCGGTCCATACACACCTCTTTCGCTTCCTCAAATCTCATCATTCTCCTCACACATTTTCGCCTAGGTAATATATATATAATATATGTAATATAATTAATCTAATATATTTAATTAATCTAATGACAGCCTAACCATAGATTAATTAGTTCCTAGCGCAAAGCCTAACTGTTAAGGATTCTGTATCATTCTTATATATAGATATTTACATATACATATACTAGCTGTACCCGCGACTTCGTCCGCGTGGAAAAATGTTCCTTAACCTCTTTAGGTTACTGAGGTTACCCGAGGTACTCATATTGTTGGTGTTAAAAAAAAGTTATTCTCTATAATGGAACATCTGCCACATTAGATTTATGATGACGTCACATATACAAAAACCTGCGTATTCCATTTCATTCGATACCGATATTGTTAGTTTTGAACGAAAAAGTTATTTCCTTCTATGGAACATCCGCCATATTGGATTTATGATGACGTCACATATACAAAAACCTTCTCCTGCGTATTCCATTTCATTTGATACCCATATTGTTGGTAATGAACAAAAAAATTATTTCCACAGGGAACATCCGCCATATTGGATTTATGATGACGTCACATGTCCAGAAACGTTCCCCTGTGTATTTCATTTCATTTGATACCCATATTGTTGGTGTCGAACGAAAAACTTATTTCCTATTATGGAACATCCGCCATATTGGACTTATGATGACGTCACATGTCCGGGAATTTTCCCCTGCGTATTCCATTTCATTTGATATACATATTGTTGGTGTTGAACGAAAAAGTTATTTCCTATTATGGAACATCCGCCATATTGGATTTATGATAGCGTCATATATACAAAAACCTTCCTTTGCATATTCCACTTCATTTGACACCCATATTGTTGGTATTGAACAATACTCCGAGAAACCTAGAACATGACACCCATGTAGATCTATCAAAAAAAAATAATATTCGCCATCTTAGATTACATAATGAACGTCATTTTCGTAATCAGCACCGTGAGGTACTTAGAATTTGACAGCCATATCGATTTATCAAAAAAGTAATATTCGCCATTTTGGATTTGAAAATAAAAGTCATTTTCGTAATCAGCACCCCGAAAAACCTAGAATTTGATACCCATATCGACTTATCCAAAAAAAGTAATATTCGCCATCTTGGATTTGAAAATGAACATCATTTTCATAATTAGCACCCCGAGAAACCTAGAATATGATACCTATGTCGATTTAACCAAAAAAATAATAATCGCCATCTTGGATTCGAAAATAAACATAATTTTCGTAATCAGCACCCCGAGAAACCTATAATGTGACACCCATATCGATTTATCCAATAAAGTCATTTTCGCCATCTTGGATTTGAAAATGAACGTCATTTTCGTAATTAGCACCCCGAGAAACCTAGGATATGACACCCATATCGATTAATCCAAAAAAAGTAATATTCGCCATCTTGGATTTGAAAATGAACGTCATTTTCGTAATCAGTACCCCGAGAAACCTAGAATTTGATACCCATATCGATTTATCCAAAAAAAAAAGTAATATTCGCCATCTTGGATTTGAACATGAACATCATTTTCGTAATTAGCACCCCGAGAAACCTCGAATATGATACCTATGTCGATTTATCCAAAAAAATAATAATCGCCATCTTGGATTCGAAAATAAACATAATTTTCGTAATCAGCACCCCGAGAAACCTAGAATTTGATACCCGTATCGATTTATCCAAAAAAAGTAATAATCGCCATCTTGGATTTGAAAATGAATATCATAACATTCGCCATATTGGATTTATGGTGACGTCACATATGTATCTACCTTCCCCTGCGTATTCTATTTCATTTGATACCCATATTGTTAGGGTTTAGCATTATAAAGTTCCCCTATAAAGTTTCATCCCTTTTTTCACCCCTTTAGGGGTAGATTTTTAATAAAAAGAAAACTATGTTTTTTTAATGGAAAAGGTGTATCTCTGTACCAAATTACATCTTAATCGGCTCAGCGGTTAAAAATTTCCCATACAAAGTTTTATCCCCCTTTTCACCCCTTTAGGGGTAGATTTTTGAAAAATAAAGTAGCCTATGTTCATTCCCTGGTGTCAAACTATCTCCATGCCAAATTTTATCAAAATCTGTCCGGCGGTTTAGCCGTGAAAACGGAACAGACAGACAGACAGACAGACAGAGACTTTCGCATTTATAATATTAGTATGGAAGTATGGATATGGAAGTATGGATGGATATATGTGTGTTTTTTTTAACTGGAACAGTATGAAGACATCAGAATCTTCGAAGGAAGTCTTCGGTCTTTTTTTGTGATAACAATTTCGGCATTATCAATTTTTTGGTCAAGCGTGAAATGTTCATAAAAATTAGCTTAATTGCCCGGATCGACTCAGTTTCATGTAAGCACCATTTAATTGTATTAAAGAAAAAAAATCTGGATAGCAGAAAGTGAAATTTTTTTCAACCAATAATAATATGGGGTAATCCGAATCCATAGAAGATAAACAGGAACCGTCTTAAAGATCATTCGAGCCCTTTTGTGAAATGAATTCCGGCATTATAAATTTTTGGTCAAGCGTGAGTTATCCATAAAACTTTGTAAAATTGACTATTTCTTTTTTTTAATACAGATTGACTAAGTTTGGTTTCTAAGACAGTTTCCCTGTATCTTTCATGGGTTCCGATTTCCCCATGCTGTCCCAGTTAAAGAAAACACTATGAATATTTGATATAGCTTTCTCGAAAATGGCTATAGCGATTTCAATGAAATTTACAATATGTAGGCGTTGAGGAGTGCGAGAAATCGATCTAGCTAGGTCTCAATTCCGAGAAAAGTCGTTTTCTCCGTCTTACAGACACTTAAAACTTCTAAACTCTAAACTTCTAAACTTTTTAATTTTGCAGTAGAGTTTATCTTCTCAATATCACAATAGCTAGAGCATAGGGCTACCACGCCAAAGTGCGTAGTTTCGAGTCCTGCAATGTGCTCAGACCTTTTTTTTTTTTTTAGAAGTTGAAATAATATGTTTAAGTTCAATTTGCAACAAGTACCTATTAAATATACATATCTCTTTGATAATGTACTTATACAATATCAAAGAGATATGTGTATTTAACGGTCAGCTTATTAGATAATAAATGTGTCTTATGTACCGTTGCTGCTCGGACATGGCGTCTGGCTTTGGAGTTATTTATAAATTATATGGCTAAAAGTCATGGAGAAAAATCTGTTATTTATTTTCCAGAACAATGAATTTAATGATAAATTTCATGGACTCCTCTTATTTTAAGATACTATGTTATTTAAAAGAGTAGTATTTACAAGCAATATCTGTATATTTATAATTCTGAAAAAATTCGTTATCTCTATGTTTTCAAACACTAAAAGTTCTAAACTCTAACAGTCTCAGTAGTACAGTAGCTAGAGCGTAGATCTACGAAGATGAAATATTTAACATTTTGATAATCATTTCAAATCATATATTTGAGCTAAATATAGTAGTATCCATTTTTTTTTAATGTTATTGAAGGTATTTTGAAATTATTTTGAAATACATTGCAATAAAAATGACTAAATTAATGAAGTGGCACAGTACTTACCAACATTAGGATTGAGTATTTTCTTGAGGTTGTCTCCTGGTTTACTTTTTGAGAACATGTCTTTGAGGTCCTCCGCAGATGGTGCTTCGCAGATAGTCTTTGCTCTATCTAAAGGATATTTTTCTTTTACTGCAAACCTGATGAAATAGCACAATTTTATAGATTAGACATTAGATGAATAGAATGAATAACGATTATTTGAATATGATAAACATTTAGCTAGTTTTTTTTGTAAATTGAAGTCAAGCTTCATTAACGGGATTTATGGAGTGGATCTTAATTCAGTTAAACATGTATACTCACGAAATACAGTATATAACTAAGCCACAAAATCCTAAAAGTGCTGTCCGTACGCTTTTGGCAGATTACAGAGAACTGTTTTATATTGTTTACTATCTATATAATGGGGATCAATTGAGGGGGGGCCAATTGGGGAAGCGTGTTCGTCGCGATCGCTGCCAGTTCTTTTCAGGGCTGCAATTTGAGGATGCGAAATATGTAAGGACCGTAATATTTGACACTCCGTGCTCTCTGACTTGTTCGGGATACAAGAGATGGATAAGGATATGTATATATGTACGATCTCTACCTGATTTTGTCGCCCTCGACATGAGGTCTCAATACATTAAGTATTGTCCATTCGTAGTCGGTGAGGACGATGTTGCCTCTGTCATACAACTCTAGTATAACGTGATACGCTGCCTCCCCACTACCGAACTGCAAGTCTATTACGCGATCAATCCCAAGCTGAGAGAGCTTCTCCAAACGTTTGTTCTTCAGATGTTTACGTAACTGCAAAAAAGAAATTGTAGGCATCCAATATCAGTATATGGAAATGTGAAAACAATAAATCCTGTGTTATTAATTTATTATCTGACCACACTCATAGCAAGATCACATGTATAGAATTAAAAAGAAATATATATCCAGTGGCGTGACAATTGAAACGAAAGTTATTTCGATATCTACCATTTATATTTTATAGACAATTTAAAATGAAACAAGAATTGAGCAAAAACAAAAGAGAGATAGAAGAAGAAAACGAATATCGTTATCCCACTGCATAATATAAGAACTGCTCAAATAAGATTCCAACTATAGACTTTATTACAACTTTATTATGTTCTTTACATGTGTTCTCTACTACTGACTAAATCCGACTGACGTAGTTGCTTAAGAAATTGCAATCATGTGTTGTTGTACTCTTTATAATTTCTTAAGCAACTTCCGGTCAAATGCACAACTTAATAATAATTTTACAAAATATTAAAAATACAGATTACAAATAATGATCTATAAGATATTATCTATGATTGCTTACAGTCGGCCATTCTGTAATAAACGAGTCCTCTCGTCTTACTTTTTGGCTTAAAAGATATTCTTTTTACCGTTTCTTTTATGCACTCTAATGAATTTTAAATAAATTATACAAAATTAATATAACAATAATGTTCTAGTAAATCAATCTATTACACCTATTTCATAAATACATTACATCCATTAAATCTGTACTCTCTGTGTTGGCTTCTCGGCCTCATGTGTACAGATTTTGACATCACTAGTCCTGTACACTCCCAGTATGGCTCAACCGCCTCATGTGTACAGAACTTCACATTCCTAATCCTGTACACTCGCAATTTGGCTTATCGGCCTCATGTGTACAGGACTTCTCATTATCAATCTTGTATTCCTCTAAGTTGGCTTATCGGCCTCATGTGTACAAGATTTATCTAATAATCACATTTCATAAACCTCATATTTCATAATCTATCTGATTTATACAATACTAATTGCTCTTATCATAATCAAAATACCATTAATGCTCAGTATTCACTTTGCCCTGATCACCCCGCACAAAATTGATTATCATGAATTATCATTCAATACCATTAATTACCATTAATTATTATCAGTCATCATTAATCATCATTAGATATTATTAAAGTCTATCTTGTTACTCATTATTTTCTTTCAATGATTCCTTCTCACTCCCTTCTTCATCATCATCAGTATCATGTAAGTAATTTTGTGTAAATGTTAACCATGGATACATTTTGTCTACAGATACGACACTCTCGTATCTCCTGTTGTGTTTCCGCGTGAGTGGTGTATCTTCTACAACATATCTATCATTGTCTAGTACTCGAATAACTCTATACGGCCCTTGTAGTTTTGCTAATAATTTCTTTGATTTACCATTATTAGATGCAACTTCTCTTTCTAATCTAACTAAATCTCCCACATTATACTTTCTAGCTGCCTTTCTATTCTTATCAAATTTTTCTTTTAATTTACGCTGTTCGGTCACTATCTTATGATTGACTTTATCACGAATATCTTTTATAGGAGTGTTAGTACTCGCTTCATGATCTAATAATGACGATACTAAGCTATCTCCTTTTGTCCTGAGCCTTGCACCAAATAAAATTTCTGCAGGACTTTTTCCGGTAGTTTTATTAATTGTTGTATTCAATCCTATTTGAATGTCCTCCAAATGCCTATCTCAATAATTTTCCTGACAATTGTGATTTTTCGTAGCAAGCGCGGATAATATAGTTCGATTATACCGTTCAACTTGGCCATTGGCCCTGGGGGTTGCCACAGCATTTAATACAAGACGTACACCTAAATTACCTATAAAACGTTTAAAACTCTTACTCGTAAAGGAAGTTCCCCGATCACTTATCTACGTGGAACGCCAAATAAGCTAAAGTATAAATTCAGTATTTTAATGGTTGCTTTGGTCTTAGTGCTCCTAACTGCAAATAAATTTATATATTTTGTATATGCATCTATTAATACCAATATATATGTATTTTTAGACTTACTTTTAATAAAAGGTCCTAGATGGTCCATGTGGACTGTGTGAAAGGGCTCGTCAATCTTAGGTATGGGATATAGCATACCTTCTTTTTTACCTGCAGGAGTTTTATGATATGCGCACTCTAGACATGACTGTACATATTTTTTTACGAACTTCCTCATTTTTGGAAACCAATACAAATCTTTTATTTTATTTAGAGTTTTATCTACACCGAAATGACCAAATTCATCACAAATTCTTTTCAATAATTGCCATCGTACTCCCCTTGGGACCGCCCATTTGAGCTGGCCATCTACCACGCGATATATTTTACCATTCTTTAGTTTATAATTTTTTTTAATGTCTACAATATTAGGGGTATCAATATTTTCTAACACCGACTTAATTTTTTTTATTTCATCGTCATCATCCTGCATTGTAGCTAACCAATCCTCAGTTTCTATGGCAAGTACATCAAATAGGGGTTCAGATTCATTTATCATTGGTATCGCATTCCTACTCAATGCGTCGACATGACTCATTCGAACTCCCGGACGATATTCAATGTTACAATCGTACTCCTGCAGTTGTAACCACCATCTACCTAGCCTAGGAATCAGGTCTCTTTTAGATAAAGTTGTACGTAAGGCATTGCAATCAGTAACTATTGAAAATTTAATACCTAAGACATACACTCGAAAACGATTTAAAGATGCAATGACTGCAAGGGTCTCTAATTCAAATGAGTGATATTTCTGTTCCTCCGCTGTAGTTTGACGACTATAATAGGCGACTGCCCGTAACCTCCCTATACTATCTTCTTGTAAAAGAATTCCTGCTATTCCATATTTGCACGCATCAGTATGAATTTGCGTTTTAGCCTTTGGGTCATATATAGCAAGTATAGGTCTTTTAACGAGTTCCGCTTTTAGAGTCTTAAACGCTTCAGTTTGTTCCATCCCCCATATCCATTTACTGTCCTTCTTAAGTAGCATAGTAAGCGGATTAGCCTTAGCAGCAAAATTTTTGACAAATTTACGGAAAAAGCTAGCCAATCCCAAAAATTGTCTTACATCGTGTTGACTGCTTGGTACTCTAAACTTATCTACAGCTTCTATTTTACTCTGTCCCGGTCTAATACCTTCTTTAGAAACTTCGAAGCCCAAGTAATCAATTCGAGCGAAAAAGAATTTACACTTAGATAATTTTAGAGTTAAGCCTGCCTTTCTAATCGAATTCAGTATCAATCGCAATCGATCCATTCCCTCACTAATGTTATCTATTGGGATAATTAAGTCATCCATAAACGCGTAAGCTACTTGATTTCCAGAGCCTTGTAACATTTTATTGATAGTTTTTTGAAAAACTGAAGGGGCGTTTGCTAAACCAAACGGCATTCGAGTGAATTGATACTGGCCATCAGGCGTTACGAATGCAGTCTTGTCTTGCGAAGACTGAGCGATCGGAATCTGATAATAGCCAGATGCCAAATCAAGCGTTATAAAGTAGTTATGACCACCAAGACGATCTATTTGGTCTTCTACGCGTGGTATGGGTAATGTTCCTTCACAGTTTTAGCGTTCAAAGACCTATAGTCGACACACAAACGTTGATCTCCTGTCTTTTTTTTACTAACAAGATAGGACTAGCATAAGATGAAGAAGATTCTTTTATAATACCGCAATCTAACATTTCTTGCACCGTTCCCTTTACCTTTTCTCGTTCGGAATGTGCCAACCGATAGGGTCTGTATACAACCGGTGTCAAGTCTTTCAACGTTATCGTCATTTCTGATAAGTGGGTTAATCCCAATTCAGACAAACTAAACGAAAAACAGTCCCTGTACTCCTTTAACAACGACTGCAATTTAATTTGATCGTTCATACATAAATCTTCACCGACATTAATTTGATCTACTATTGACTCTACTTCTACACTTTCTAGCCTATTCACCTCCTTCACATCCTGACTATTTAGTATTCTAGCTCTAGTTAATATTTGGTCTTTTTTAAACTGAAAAGGTTCCACACCCAAATTTATTACCATTACGCATCCCTTTCCATCTATAATAGAGTAAGCACCCGGCAAAATACATTACGTTTCTGTTTTTAAATACCATACCGAATCCCGTACAAAAACTAATCCAGTAAACCCACTATTTGTCCACACAGGTACCGGCGTTATTAATCCTACTTTTATATCTAAATTAACTGATAACGATACCTTCTCGCAGTCATTCATGTTTTTACCCATGGTTTCGTTAACATTAATTTGTTTATGAATAATTAAACGCTCGTTGGTTTTTATAATCATGATACCGGCTTGTTCAGTAAATGTATGCCCTAATAAAATCGGACATTTAAGTAAATTATCGCTGACTATTAATATTTCCACATCTGCTATAACCCCTTGAACATTCAACGTTACGACAGCTTTGCCTAGTGGCTCTATAATTGAGTCTCCAAACCCTTTTAAAGTTGAAACGTTTAACGTACTATAAGAAATCTCTAGATCTGCAAAATCGGTAGCTCTTATTAACGTACACTGACTACCGAGATCAAGGTAACATAGTTTCGCTTTGTCGTTTATTAAAATTGGAAATACGTATTTCTTATCTAATATACCCGCTAATTTAATTTCAGAAACATTTGTATCTTCAATAATACCTTTACTTTCTTGCCCTGATTTAAAAATCCTTTTGCATGAAGATGATGTATGACCTAACCTTTTACAAACGTTACATGATACTATGGGTTTATTACACTTAAAACTGGGGTGACCTAATTCCCCACAATTAAAGCACTTTATTGTACCGAATACAACTCTAGTGTTGTCCCCTTGAATATCTGCACGTTTTTTTGAAAATACCGGAGCCGATCTTTTGTCTTTCGTATCATCTAACTTAATAGATTTAAAATAAGACAAAATGTCTTCTGGTTGAGCATAATTTGCAGCCTGTGCACCGAGTCGTATACTACGATCCTCTAGTCCATCTATTAAACAGTCTATGGCATTTTTCCCCGTAATTCCACAACGATTCAACAAATTCATTTTATTATAATAATAAACTTCTAATGATTCATTATATCTCGCTTTCCTACCTAACATTTCATGTAACAACTGAGCAAAAATCTGTGCAATTGGAAAGGCTTTTATTAGTTTGTCTTTCCATTTTATCCAAGTAAAATTAACAGATGGTAATCCTTGGTACCAGACTTTGGCCATTCCTATCAATTTTGGTAAAGCATAGTGTATCAACTGCATTTCTGTCCATTTATATAAGTTACCACATTCTTCTACTTTAGTAATCCACATATCAATTGCTTGTTCTTTATTGGAAGGGTCAAATTCTGGTATGGCATTGGTGTTCATGGCAAAATGATTTTGTCCCTGGGACGACAGGGACCGTATAGACTTAAATAATTCTATTACTTCCTGAGCCGTAAAGGTAACAGAAGAAATGGTTTTATCAACTTTATTAGACACTGTTTCAATGGACTGACGTTTAGCATCAGTTGCAGTCGTATTAATTAAAGAAGGATTACTCACAGCATTAGAACTACGCTTATTCACTCTCGGAGGCGTAGGCTGCCTGGTCACTGACCGGTGATCACGTTGACCGTTCGGTCCTGACTTACTGCGACTCTTCTGCTGCCTTCTTACACGAGCTGCCTTAGGTGAATTGCTCCCTCGCCTTCGTGACTTCGAACGACTCCTACTCCTCTCCGGTGTTAATATTTTTGATACCGATCGCTTATGCGATCGGCTGTGCAATCGAGATCGCCGGCCACGCGATCGTAATCGCCGGCCGTAGGATCGGGATCGATGTCTATCCGCATGAGAGCGGCGAATTTGCGACCGCGATCGACGCCCATGTGATCTCGACCGATGCCCATGCGAGCTCGATCGACGCCCATGCGAGCTAGATCGACGCCTGCGTGATCAAGATCGACGGCGATGCGATCTCGATCGACACTGTCCACTATTCCCTCGTGCTAACTTTTCGCTTTTAGGCATAGCGAAAATTTTGCTTTCCAAGATGGCGGATGATAATAGCGCGTCGTGAATAATAATCCCACTTCTGAACTATAAGAACTGCTCAAATAAGATTCCAACTATAGACTTTATTACAACTTTATTATGTTCTTTACATGTGTTCTCTACTACTGACTAAATCCGACTGACGTAGTTGCTTAAGAAATTTCAATCATGTGTTGTTGTACTCTTTATAATTTCTTAAGCAACTTCCAGTCAAATGCACAACTTAATAATAATTTTACAAAATATTAAAAATACAGATTACAAATAATGATCTATAAGTTATTATCTATGATTGCTTACAATAATGTTTTTATTATTTTCGTTCCTTTTATATCTATATAATTTCACACCACTTATACTCACTTACAAAATCACATCTCGAGGACACATCTATAATAGCAATTACATAGTATATGAGAAATGGACAACAAACCCATAATAGTGACATGAATAGTATTACCAAAAAAAATTTTATTTTTCAAAAGGTTTCATTTGCACAGAAAAGCATAACCGATTCCAGACTATAGGCGATCCTACCCAATGCGTAAAAATTTATATTAAACTTTATATGCAAGACTAATTAGCGGAGTTTTGCTTGCTACATATTCATAACTCTGATTGATTGAACAAGATGGCGCCGCGCATCTCATAGATGGACGCGATTTTGCCGCGAAATTGATCAACTAATAACAGCGCAAGATTTTAGCACGAGAAATGCTCAACTCTGTCAATGGTAGATTGACATTTACACGCTACAAACATTTGTATATTGCGCAGTTACATCAAGGCGACTAATATTTTAAATAATATTATACACATGTATAATTATATAAGATATTTAATTGTTATCAGTGAAAACCTATAATTGGCTTTCAAACACCTGTAATATTTATCTATATCGTATTACAGCTGTTGGTTTCCCATTAAATAAAAAATAAAATAAAATAAGTAATTTATAACAAGTCTTTGGCCACTTTTAGTTCCTGCTTGAGAAGTTAATAAGATGGCACATTCTATGCTTTTATTTTTATCTTCGAGCAGCATTGAAGTTTCTTTCTTTTATAGTAAGAACGAGCTATGCCCGTGATTTCACTGCATTACATTTATTTTACTGGATTAAAAAGTAGTCTAGATTACTCTCTGAGAAAATGCTAATGAAGTCCCATCAAAATCGGTTCAGCCGTTTTGGAGATAAGCACGGACAAACAAATAGACAGACAAAAATTTTAAAAACGCATGTTTGTATTTTAGTCATTTTGTTTTTAATTACATTTTAAAATTTAAAGCACTTTGAATATAGGAAAAACATTAAGGAAAGTGGCTAATTTATAAAAATAAACTTATATTTTATACACAATATTGACTTCATGTATACGTTCAATTCCATTGTAGGTATATGTTATGTATTATAGAAGCACATTCCTATATATGCACATATTACGTAAATAATAAATACAAAATTTAGTTTAAACAAGTGTCATATCTCCTAGTATGTATCTACAATATTCAATAAACCAACTTTTGTGATAATTGATAAATTATATCAAGTTATTTAATGATTCTAAGTTAAGAATGGTCTCTTTTTTAACATAAACAGTTAACTCTGTAATCATACTACATTGTAAAGAAATTTGCAACAGCATTACAGGAATAGATTAGAAATTGGATTATTGTGCGCATTTTGAAAAGTTTAAAAATTTGGTAACAAACGTCACATGATTAATGGACAACCCCTTACTTACTTAATGAAGTTTAAATAAAATATTACACACGAACCTTCATAGTAAATCCAGAAGGTGCTACATTTTTAGGCCATTCGAACTGTGTTGAGTGAAACCTGTTTCCAGACTCCAATAAAAGCACCAATTTCTCTTCAGAGCGTTGTAAGCGGATCAAGTAAGATCGATTGTCTATGTCATATACTTGATTTACACGCATGCCAATGAGGCTGAAAGAAAACACAGTAACAATCACAAAATATGACATTCTTAAGTTTCCGAAAGAATTTTCTGATTATTTTATATCTTGCTAGACTTAAGGGACGCATTGATAAACTAGAATTTAATCTAAAATAGACTTTCTGCTCAATGCAAACGAGCACGCGCTAGCTTACGAAAAATGAGAAAAAACAGTTATTTTCGTTTATTTTAAAAACTATAATTGATTTTAAAAAATGCAACTGTCATTTTGAAGGATATGTTTAGATAAAACTATACAACTATACAGAAACTATACAGAAAATTGAAATACATAAATCGGTCCCGTTACTCCAAAAAATGTAAATCTATTTTAAAATAGGTTTCTTTGATAATATTTTTGTATTACATAAGTTAACCAATCATGTATCGCAACTGGCAAAATGAAGTCCATGAAATGAAGAATCAGGTTACCAGATATCACTTTCATACGTTTTGTAGTTATTTACAAAAATTGAAACCTGATTGCCTGAAACTTGTTTTATACCATACTAACTTTTGCCTGTGACTTCGCGTGAAGTTCAAAGCCACATAATATCTTTATAAATTATAATCTGTGTTATTCTGATGTATGAGCTTTATTATTATAGTTTCATTAAAATCCATTGAGTAGTTTTTGCGTGAAAAAGTAACAAACATACATACATACATGGATCCTCACAAACTTTCGCGTTTATAATATAAGTAGGATAGGGTAAATTAGCCAGTTTATCGGCCATCTCCATTTTTCGGCTACCACGCGTTCAAATCAGAAAAATAAGAATAACATGCAATCATTACGAACTCAACCATCATTCAACAATCGTCACATCTGCCCTTTCTGCCCTTTATAGAGTACAAGCTGACAAGCCAGGAGTCAGTATCTCGATCCCCGAAAACTAAAGAAAGAAAGAAAACGTATTGTGTCACACTATTTTTAATGTGAGCACAAAGTTGTATTTCTGCTATTTAATGATTTAATGCTTATATTTGGTTTAAAAACATTCAAAATTTAATGATTTAGGCATATTTTCTTTATTAGAATATTTTGGTTTTGTAAACTAAGATGGCTGGTTAACTGGGTAAAAAAAACAACTTTAATAATTTTCAGCATAGTAGCCGTCAGCTGGGTATTTTTTTCTTATTGAATGTTGTCTCTTTCTTTTGTAATGTAATAGCCATTCAATAATTAATTCGTCTCTTTTGCTCGAAGATGTCACAGATTTATCATATCCATTTTGTGGCCACCATATTTAAATTCTAAATCTGGGTAAAATGCTTCTGTTAATTCTTGTTTTTGATGGCCGAAAACTGGTAAATGAGAGTCTAGATGTCGGCCACCATTTTGCAAATGCGGCCGAAAAGCGATCAAGAATAGTCTAGTTGCCAGCTGTTGTTTAATCACGGCCTATACTTGGATGGCAGCTATCGAATTTTCGTCCACTACCTCTATAATTGTGATGAATTCCCAAAATCTTTAGCTATATTCCGCTCAAACTTCAGAAACCACCAATCGACACATGTTTCGCCTATCAATGAAGCATCCTCAGGATATTCCAGAGATCAGACTCGTCAGCTAACAACCACTGAATCAACAAATTTTTTTTTTTTTTTTTTGGTTTCTGAGAGGCGAAATTAAACCCCCGCGGGCTACCCAGCCGGACTCTACGCCGACTGGGGAGTGTCGAACTCGAACCGACTAAACAAAACCCCTCTTTGCTGTTAGCCCTAGTGGCTTTTACAGCGTCACAGGTCGCGTTGGGGCGAGCGCTGAAGGCGCCCTGCCAGATGGTCGACCGCCTGAGGGTTCCTCCAGCCGAGGGATGCCTCGTATGGAGGGCGGACCTCGGGCTCAAGGCGTCGCCAGGGGAGCTTTCCGCACCTGCGTGCATCTTAACGGGCTTCCTATTCGGGTGAGGGCCGGGCCTCTAGCGGACCCGGCCGGCGAGACGGCTGAGGGCCGGTTAGTGTGCCTAGTGTTCCGCGTGGCAGTTTACAATGTGGCTTAAGGCCCGCGTGTGTGCGTGTAGAGCTAAGTGATCGAGCTTCTAAACGTGAGACCCTACGGGTGTCGCGGGGGTCGTCCTCGCCTCCGCCGGTGGGGGCGGTGCGGCCGTAGTGTGTAGGTTGGCATGTTCGAGTTCGAACGTGTAATGTCGTCGTCGCTGTCGCCTAACACATGTCTAGGTCTACGATAGCGTTTGCGGACGCGGCGTTCGGGGGTGTACGATGACGCCCTGACCACTAAGGGATTCGGGTGTAAGGAAGAACGGTGAAAGAAGCGTTGGGACGCCTCTTTTAGATATTGAGTTATAGAGGGTAATTCTAGGTCGTAGTGCAGATCTACGTTGCGCACGTAAGGAGGGGCACCGGTAGCCCTGCGCATGAACCTATTCTGAATAACTTGGAGGGAGTTGATGTGAGAGCGCGCAGCGTGAGCGAATGCTACACTGGCGTACGTCATGATAGGCCTGACGCACGTCTTATATAAGGTAACTTTATGTCTGAGGGACATTTTGCTTTTAGCGCAAATGAGCATGTTGAGACGACCGAGGACGAACGCGGCGCGGTCGCGGACCGTTTTGATGTGTTGGCCGAAGGTCATGGCACTGTCAAGGGTGACTCCTAAGTATTTGACTTTCCTAGTCCAAGGGATATCCTGGCCGAAAAGTGTGATTGTTCTGAGAGTGTTAGCGCGGCGGGCGCGGCTGGTCGTCGTTCCCCTCGAGAAATACACGGCGGCGCTTTTCTCGGGGTTGACTTCGATTCTCCAAAGACGGAACCACTCGCCTAGGCTCGTGACCGCGACTTGGAGGAGTTGGGAGACTCTGAGGCGACTCCGGTCTGATGTGAACAGAGCGGTATCGTCCGCGAATAGGGCGAGCTCTACACCGGGGATTTTGGGGACGTCGTTCGTGTAGAGCGAGTAGAGCGTGGGCGATAAAACGGAGCCCTGTGGGACGCCTGCCCTGATGGGGCGGGGAGAGGAGAGCACCCCTTCGACTCTATAGCGGAAGGAGCGGTCTGACAAAAAGTCTTGTACTATGCGTTCGAGATCGTCAGGCACGCCGAGCCGGCGCAGCTTGTACACCAGCCCGGCGTGCCAGACTTTGTCGAACGCCTTCGCTACATCGAAGAAGAGGGCCCCCGTGCCTATAGTGCGACTCGGGCGGTTAAGGCCCTCCAGGATGTGTTCCGTGAGGCGGTGCACTTGTTGTATGCACGAGTGTTTGGCTCGAAAGCCAAATTGCTCGTCTATGAGGAGACCGGAGGTGTCTAAGTGGGCTTTGAGACGAGCCAGAAGGACCCGTTCGTAAATTTTCCCTAGCACGCTAAGGAGACTGATTGGGCGATAGCTATTGGGGCTACTGCGGGGTTTACCCGGTTTCGGGATTCCGATGACGATCGCTTCCTTCCAGGCGGCTGGAAAGACGCGGTTCGCCATGGCGGCATTGATAATGGCTGCTAAGAGCGCGAGAAGGCGCATCGAGAAAATTTTTACTACTCGGTTGGAGATGCCGTCTCTACCGGGGGCTTTTCTAGGTTTGAGAGCCTTGACAATGTCCTGAACTTCGTCAACCGTCGCGGGTCTGAGTTGGCAGGGGACGGTCGCGGGCGGTAGGGAGCCTACTTCGCGATTGACCATGTCTAAATGATTCTGATCTACAGGTTGAGAGCTAGGTGAGCATTGGGCCTCCAGAGTGTCGGCCAAGAGTTCGGCTTTATCTACATCGTCGAAAGCTGTCTGTCCGTTCGGTTTCGTCAGGGGCGGCATTGTTTGGAACGTGTCCGATTTGAGAGATCGGGCCAACTTCCAGTAAGCCTGGTGCGTCGGCTCGATCTCTCGCATGAGATCGCTCCACCTGTTATCCCTAAGTTCGAAAATTCGGTATTTGACTTCGCGTTGGAGGGCGCGTAAGTTGCGTTTATTCGTTTCTGAGGGAAACGAGTCGTAAGCGCGGGTCGCGGCGTTCTTGGCTCTGATCAGCCGACGGATGTCTCCAGGGAGCTCCCAACGGCGGTCGTTCGCCGCCGGGACCTCACGGGAGCACGAGGAGACCGATTCGCGGATGTGGAACTCTGCCAATCCGTCACGGTTTTTGTGAGCGTCCTAGTGTCTATCATAGGTCCTAGTTTTAGTAATACCGGCCTATGGTCAGAGTCTAACTCGTGTAACGCCTCTATTGAGTGCAGCGTTAGAGCTACGTTCTTTAGAAGCGCTATGTCGAGTACATCCGGTCTGTGTGTTGTAACTCTGGGATAGTGGGTGGGCGTCATGGGGGCGATAACGTCAAAGTTAAGGACATCGGTTAGTTCGTCTAAAGCTCTGCCATTTCGCGAGGTGGTGTGCAAATTCCAGCGACGATGTTTAGCGTTGAGGTCGCCGGCGAGTATGACAGAGTGGTCTAAATTTAGGAGGGCCTCTAGATCGCTTCTAATTAGCGCTTTACCGGGAGGGAGATAAACTGACGCGAGTGTGACAGGCGCGTGCCCCGTGAGGGCCACCCGGCACACCGACGCCTCTATGTTGGTGAGGGCGGGCGTATCGATCGGAATGCAGTGCAGGGACCTTCTGTAGTAGATAACAGTGCCGCCTTTGGGGGCGGGCACCCTATCGTTTCGCACGATGTTAAGCCCGGAGAGGCCGGGGTCGCGATTTCTAGGTTTCAAAAAGGTTTCCTGCACTAGCATTATATCTATTTGGTGGTCTCGCGTAAACTCGTGAAGAAGATCGCGTTGCCTGCGGAGTCCGTCCGCGTTAAAAAATGAGATTGAGAGCCCGCGCGGTTTGATGCGCGCGGAGGGAGTTGTCTCGTGGGTGCCCGGTTTTATAACCTACGAGGGGGCGCCGTGAAGCGGCTTAGGCTGTCCAGAAGGGACGCGTGTTCGCAAGTATGATGAGCCGTCCCATCCCGTCGCTACAGTCGCGGATTTTACGCGCGACTAATTTAATTTCGTTAAGGTTGATTTCCTTAACGAGGTCGGCGAGCATTCGGATGTCGCCGAAATCAACAAATGAGTCTGCTGTATGACCATTTATACTAATTGCCCTACCCACGACCAAATAGTGAGTGACCAATCAGAGCTCACCACTAAGGGCTCTGCCTACTTAATTTGGACAAATCAGTATTATGTTGAATTTAAACTCAATTGTCAAATGTAAATATGTTTAAAAGCGGCTGTTTATTGCTTATTGCTGTTTATCTGTTTATTGCTTTTTCTAATGTTGACGGAATAATACTGCTGGATGCTAGTGTATTATATGTATATTATGTATTTATTACAAGTGCTATGGTTAATCGCTTTACTTTACAACTCATGCTTATTTCTAATTCTTATGCTTATTATATATTGTAGATGTACGTGACCATTTCCCTTGCAGCGATGCAGACATTTAATTTGTAGATCAAGGTCACGATTTGCTGTGTCAGAGTATATCTGGCATTTTTTTTTTAACAAAGCATTGTTGTTTTTACGTTTAATAATCTCCATTGTTTCAAAATATTCAACCTAATACCTTTATCACATGTGTTTAATATTTTGAATGTATGACTATCTGATACATCATGACCTGATGGTGGTTTTTGTAGTTTGAGCGGAAAATAGCTAAAAATCTTAGGAATTCATCAAATGAAATGGATTTCCACAAAGTAACATCCGAGTCTATACCAATACCTCGAATATTGTTTATGAAAAATACTTTTTAGGACTTAATTAATTAACTTGTCGATTAATAATAGTTTTAATATTTCTCTTGTAAATGGTAGGTACTATATAAGAGATATATAAATAAAAGCCACCATTACAGTCTGTTTACAAAAATAGATCTATTTATCAGTATCTAAAATAAGAGTGTGAGCCTGAGATTATAAAATAATGCATGAGCAAAATAAAATAAAGCAAGCAAAGAACAAATAAGGAAATAGATTAAAGATCTCACTGAATATTTGAAAAATTGGAATATAAATGTAACTGATGATTCAGACAAACTTCTAAACGGCGATGAAAGTCAGAAAAAGTTATAACAATAATAATAGATATACAAGAAAACTTAAGATCTTAGTACCATGAAGCTAATATTCATGTAGATGAAGAATTAACAAAGACAAGCAAAAATAAATATGAAGAAAATAGAAACTAATTAAATGAGATTTTAAATAGATTATTATAACAAAAATGTACCAACACCTAACGAGTCATTATAAGAATGTACAATGGAAGTGTTAATAAATTATGCCATTACTTTTAACATTAAAATTAAAAAGTTTGCGACTGCATATCAATGTTTATTTTTGTTTCTCCTGTAATTAGTATTCGGTCGTATTTTTAACCCTTTATCGGCCGAAAAATGGTTAAATAGACAGCCAAAATCTATTTGCTAAGACCAATAACAGGGAAAACAAATTTGGTAAAAAAAGATTTTTAATAAAATATACATTAATTATATTGAATATATTGTCTGTATTTTCAGTTTGTTGACTATTTTTAATTATTCAAATTTAAACATATTAATCGCATACCACTTGTTTATGCTAAAACTAGCTAGTTTACCCTAGTAGGATCTACCCTTGTCTATTCCCCTTTAGCAATTATTATTGTTTTGATGAATAAAAATATTAGAAATAAACATATAACATGCAATAAAAATGAATTGTTGTGACCTATCACAAACGACTAAAGAAAAAATAGTATTTCATTTTTTTGGATAAATTTTGTAGGTAATTCTTATTCTTCTTCTTTTGAGGCGATCCTGCTGTTTCCGCCAAGAACACAGTGAGAAACGTAAATAGGCCTACAAAGCTTATCAGATAATCTAGTACATAGGTATGGTTTTTACAGGCTCTGTAAAAACTGGTGTGATGAAAGTACCAGACAAGATTTCACCACTAAACTATAGCAATTTCAAAAGTTTTAAAAGGTTATGAAATAGGGCAAATAGATATTGAAATAAATGTACTCACCTCTGCAGTTCCGTTACCATACATATTATATCGTAAGTATTAAATCGGGTCTTCATAGTGATTTCTTGTTTTATTCATGAAAATATTGATGCAAATAACAAATATTTGCAAACGTAGGTATCTAAATAAACGGTTGACAGAACAATTCTCTATAGCTTTTTAAATATATTTCTTAAGGCATTGGTAAAAAGACCATCAGCCTAAGACGTAACTTTTAGAGAAATAATAACTGTCCTTAACACTCCTCCAGTAAAGTGATAGTAGGCTTTACTGAAATTAAAAAGGACTTCTTGGAAGAGCGTGAAAACTTCAGCGACATATATTTATTTAGATGTTCTCCATTCTTTTCACTTACACAGAACTTTAAAGCACAATATGCTATTGTACTTTAAAACTACTAAAAATGTAAAAAATAGAAAATTTAAATAAAACGACAACCTCACCTCTCCCGTTTCCGCCAAAAAGTAAATTCTCTACGGTAATGGCACCCACAGAATACTAATCATAATTCATAACTAGCATTGGCACCTGACAGCACAGTCGCAAGGGTTAAGGTAAAAAACCAATGTCAAACACGTCATTGGTCAACAAAAAGTCTGTGGTCAACAAGCAGTGATTATCTGTGTTACCAACAAGACTAATACAAAATCTGCTAAAATGCAGTTAACATTTTGTCAAAATTAGGCTAATATGAAAGGGTATTATCCGGTAAGCTTGATGATAGTTTGAAAGTGATGAGCAAGGATGTTGAAGAATGTTGGCAGAACCTTAGGGATAGCATGATCGAGGCTGCGAAAGAAGTGTGTGGAATGAATAAGATTGGTAATGGTAAAAAGTGTAATGTGTGGTGGGATGATGAGGTGAAAGTGTCTGTGCATAAGAAGAAGAAAGCATGGCGGGACTACCTTGCTACTAAAAATGACTGTGGTATGAAAAATTTGATGAAAGAAAGTGAAAGAGAAGCGTGAAAGATGTAGGGTGTTAGACGAAAACAAGATGTCGGACAACTTCGAGGAAAATTCCAAATTATTTTAGAAAGAAGTACGTAAGTACCGAAGTGGTCCGGCACCTTGCAGAATGAATAAAGTGCGTTCGAAAGAAAACAACCTGCTTACAAATAAAAAAGACGTTCTGCAGCGATGGAGTGAATACTATTGAGAACTGTATGAGAGTGGCGACTCCGTCTCTGATACTGAGGGCGATTCTAATGAATTGCCACAATCGAGCCAGGGACCGGAGGATGCCATTAGTATGAAAGAGATTGAGAAAGTGATAAGAAGTTTGAAATGTGGAAAGGCAGCGGGAAATGATGAGGTGACTGCTGAGATGATTAAGTCTGGTGGTCCTAGGGTCTAGGATGCTTTCTGTGCACTCTGCAACCTTTGTTGGCAGAAGGGGGAGGTTCCAGAGGACTGGTGCACGGCAGTCATAGTATCTATATATAAAGGGAAAGGTTCCTATCCAGACTGTGCGTGCTATAGGGCCATCAGCTTGATCAGCTTAGCGAGTAAAGTCTATACTAAGGTATTGACTGAACGTATGAAAGGCGTTTCAGAAAGATATTTGTAGGAAGCGCAAGGTAGTTTCAGGAACGGTAGGGGTTCTATGGATCAGATTTTCTCGCTTCGCGTTATCGTGGGAAGGTTTCTGGCTATAGGCCAAAGAAAGTTTTCTGTGCCTTCGTGGATCTAGAAAAAGCATTCGATAGAGTAGTGCGGAAGAAATTGTGGAGTCTTCTGCCTGAATATGGCGTGGAGGGCTCCTTACTGCAGGCTGCGAGGTCATTATATCGTGGCCACAGAGCCTGTGTAAGGATAGAAGGTGACATGTCGCCCTGGTTTGAAGTCTGTTCTGGTGTTAAACAGGGCTGCGTGATATCTGCCTGGGTGTTTGTGCTGTATTTGGACAGTTGCCTCCAGAGATTGAAAGGTAATATGAGTAGTATGGGATGTGATGACATAGTGGTAAACTACCTATTGTACGCTGACGATGCTGTGCTAATAGCACCATCAGAAGCAGAGTTGCAGACACTAGTCACGTGTATGAAAGAATATTGTGAAGTAAAAGGATTGAAAATGAATGTGAACAAAACTAAGGTTCCGGTGTTTGAAAGAGAAGCGGTACAAACGAAATGTGTGATTTGTGTAAATGGAAAATGTCTATAACAAGTGAATGAAATTGTGTATCTGGGGAGTGTGTTTTCGAGGGATGGAAGATGTGAGTTGGATGTGGAGAGACGGGTAGCAGCTGGCAATAAAGTGAACGGTGCTCTGTCCGCATTAGTGGGTAGTATGAATATATCTAACACTGCTAATGGTCATCCACAATGCGGTGTTGGTGCCAACTTTGTTGTACGGTAGTGAGGCCTGGATATGCCCGAAATCGAGTGAAAGGATGATAAATGCTGTGGAGATGCGGTCTCTCAGAAATATGTGCGGTGTCACGCTTGCGGACAGGATAAGCAATGATGAGATACGCAGTATGACAGGGTTGCACAACAGTGTTATTGTAAAAATGAAGAAAGGAATGCTTAGATGGTTCGGGCACTTGGAAAGAATGAGTGATGAAAGACTGACGAAGAAAATCTACAGAGCGAAAGTGAGTGGTAAAAGAAGCCAAGGAAGACCAAGGCTGACTTATGAAGATCAAATAGCCAGAGTGTTAGCAGTCGGAAATGTCAAAAGCACTCGCATACCTAGGCGAAAATGTGTGAAGAGAATGATGAGATTTGAGGAAGCGAAAGAGGTTTGTAAGGACCGCGACTCCTGGCGCTCCGTCCTCTCTGACTACCCCGTTAGGGATACAGCGTGAAGATATGTTTATGTTATGTTGTTTTTCAGTGGCAAATAAAATTACATTTAATTCTAATCTTTTATTACCAAGTATTTAGGTGCCACATTAAGTAATTAACGACTATCAAACAATTACGCATGTAAAACTGTAACTATGAAAATAGTATACTAGCTTAAGTATAAAATATAAGAACTTTCTGTCACAATGACAATAATCGTACGCGATATTTTTTTTCACTTTTTTCTTGCCAGAAGGAGAGAATGAGAGAATGCCGTTTGTCTAAGGTTTATTGAACGAGATTTGATAGGGAATCAGGGTAGAATTTCGTACTACTATAGTAGTACTTAGACTACAATTCCATCCTTTGTACTACATACTAGCCAGTTCTCTAGACAGTAAGCCAAATTACTACTATTTTGCGGCCACCGGAATTTCTCACACGATTTGACATCAATCATCCTGAAAATGGACGAATTTCACCACCGTCACACATAAAGGTTGGTATTTTAAGGTATTTTAGAGTAGGTATATGTGTGAACGAGAGAGGGATGAATGCCGTAATCTCTAGGTAAGGGATTTTCCCTGTTTGCTTTTTGTGGAGGCATCTGGGGCAAAAATGAGAGTGAGACACATGTTCGCGATACACAGTATGTATCCCGTTGAGGTTTTCGAATTTCAACCATACAGTAAGATTATAGGTACATTTCGAATAAAAAATTTTTTTGTTTATAATTCAATATTTTTTGTCATTTAGATAGCAAAAAAACTCAATATTAAAATAATAATCAAAATGAACCACCAACCAATTACCAAGAAACATTATAGATCCAACCATAATAAGTTGGCATTCTTACCACCATATAAAAAATGAATTTTACTGTCTCTTTCTATCTCATTGATCGTAACCACATATAAAACAGTAGCTATAGTAAGTATGGAAACCTCGACTTTCAGTGTAATTCGTGTCAGCTAACGAGTCTGTCATGTACCTAATAATTATTTGCAATATACTTTTGGCTACTAGTATGCGCCTGTCAGTCCCAAATGTAACTGGTGCAAGTTGCACCCGCGTCCCTTGCTATTATTCTGTTGCGGGTTGCGCTATCAAGAGCAACATCCCATATAAAATAAATGCTTATTACCCTCGCTACTGCACCTATCACGAAAAGAAAAATTCTGACTTAAATCTGAATATATAAAGATTTCAGAACCGTTAACAGAAATATTTCGACCACAGAAACGAGTTTTTCCCAGCTGTTCTTTTATAAATTTTGTTATTTACGCTGACTTCTCGGAAAAAAAAATTATCAAAATAGTTAAATTTAATACCTTCAGCATAAAGCAGACTTTATTATATTTTTATCAATATCAAAGTTATACGTTGAACTCGCGAATTTATATGTGGCACCGGCGTCAAATGCTTCTGGCCACAATATTGTTGCCAGAATTTTCTCAGAAAACGCTTATCTTCATCGATACTACAGCTATAGCAAAAAGAAAAATACTGACTGAAAGCTAAATATATAAGAATTTCAGAACCGTTAACAGAAATACTTCGAACACGGAAACCAATTTTTCCCAGCAAGGTTAAAAATGGGCTCCCGAAATTTTTTTTTAAAATTTTGTTATTTATTAATTAATAAATAGAGTAAAGTATATAAAAGTTATATTTTCTTACTTACTTATATTTTCAGCATAAAGTAGATCAAGGATATCAAACCTTCTATTGATACCAAAATTATATGTGAAACCGGCATCAGATTATTCTCGGCATAATTGTTGTCAAAAATTTCCATGTAAAAAGAAACGCTTATATCACTTTCCATACTACACCTATCGCAAAAAGCAAAATACTGACTGAAAGCTAGATAGATAAGAATTTCAGAATCATTAACAGAAATATTTTGAACACGGAAACGAATCTTTCCCAGCAAGTTTAAAGATAGGTTCCCGATTTTTTTTTTAAATTTTGTTATTTACGCTGATATCTCGAAAAAAATTGTTAAAAGTAATAAATTTAATACTTTCAGTACAATACATAATATCTATTGATACCAAATTCTAGATCAAACCTCTAATTATTAGCAATAAAACTCAAAACATACAACCGTTTCATCGTGACATCAATGCTATAAAGACTTTTTTTAAATTCCGCCAGGTACAATTACATAATGATATTTCGTTATTTGTTAGATAAACATATTATTTTTACTTTAAAAATAAAAAAAATAAAGTTCTAACAGCATTTTTCATCCGTTTATTGCAAATAATTAAGTCTTCGGCATCGGCATACTCGTATGTGGTAAAGTTAACGTTTTAAAGAACAGCGGGCCTACGTTCTATTGAAGTTTTTACGTTGTAAAATTTAACGAAATGTTATACTTTACATACCAATAGAAGGCTTAATTCATCAGGAGAAAATCGTGTTGAGATTTTAACAAAATATGTACCTACTGCATTATAAACACTAAATAACTACACAACCAAACTTAAAAATTTACACGAAAATGGCGTCGCAAAATTCAGTTAATTTTGACCAATTTTTTCTTTTTTTTAATGTAATGTTGTAGTAATACTAAAAATCTAGTATTCTGCCGAAGCTCAACCTGATTCATTTGATATTCAATATGTAAATGTAGATGGCTGCTTTAAGCTGCAATAGAATACAACTGTGTGTCAGGATGGAGGACTTTTTGGCGGGAACGAAAGTTGTGAGGTTGTCATTTTATTTTGTTTTTCAATTTTTTTAAAATTTATAGTAGTTTTAAAGTACAACAGTGTTTGTATATTATATTTTAAACCTGTGTAGCTGAAGTTTTCACGTTCTTCCAAGAAGTCCTTTTAAACTTAAGTGAAGTCTATTATCACCTTACTGGAGGAGTGTTACGGACTTAGCTTCAGAAGAAAAACCGAATTTACATTATTCATGTGCTCCATGTGTTCGTCGTGAATTTTAACAAACGATGTATTGTGACGCTATTATAAATAATTTAAAACGTGTCTCTCCAAAAGCTACGTGATTAGGCTGATGGTATTGTAGCCAAAGCCTTAAGAAACACAAAAAAAAAACAAATGTGTAACTAGTCTAAAATGTTCTGTGGTGACAACTGTCAAATTCTTTATGTTTTTATTTTGTTTTTGGAACACTTAAAATATATCATTATCTGATAAGCTATATAAATTTTTTCACGTTTCTCACTGTGTTATTGGCAGAAACAGCAGGATCGCCACAAAAGAAAAAGAAGAATAATAATAATAGAATACGACTATCGCGTGTTGTTTCGCATTTTGATGTCGTTTTTCTATTGTTTTTAACAAATTGTTTCTGAAATGGGTGTCGAAGAAAGTGAATTAAAAGAATTTAAACTGAAACCTATGAAATGCGAACTAAATTTCCTTAGTAAATCCGATGGATCGGCGATTTTATCACAAGGTAAATGGTAAAGGTTTATGTTAATGAGGGTCACCTACAAGAGTTCAGGAACTTAAATCCAAGGTTTTTCATTTTTGACTTTAATGTAAACAAACAAGAAATTAGTTAAAATTTTACTAAATTGTCACAGTTCGCTGGATCTGCATACTACATGTAGGCAGCACACAAATACTGCTTTTCTGTTATAGTATACACAAAATTATAAAATATCTACAAATAACACTAATATTATCCACTATAGTACAGCATTGAAAAAATTGAGGTTATTTGTCAAGGGGTTTGTTTTTAATTTGTAGTGTTAGTATAAAGGTTGCCTGTGTTCCTAGATCAAATTATTATTGTAAATCAGTTCATTCTAATATGTGAGTGACACAGTTCATTTGAAATATAAGACAAAATAATAACAGAAGAATATGATTGTTTACAATGTGCAAACAATAATAATTTCCTATTCTTTATTTTAAAGTGTTTTTTAAAAATGCAAATTTTTACACTTACAATGTTTATTATTCTTCATATCTTATAAGTCAAACACACAAATGGACAAAAATCCCAAAAATTTTTTTTACTAATACCGCAAATGATTGATTTGGTTGTCATACTTATTACGATTGATTCAGTAGTCATACTTATTAGTATAAATATGAGAACTGAATCAATCATTTGCGAACTAGCCCATTTCTAATTATGTTAATGTCATAGTCCTAACATTTGTTTACATTAAAGACAACAAAAAAAATAGGATATAGGTAAGTATTTTATTATGTGTGATCAGTACATATTTCATTGAAAACTTCAAGTTATCGGTAATTTACCTATTATTTATTATTATTTACACCAATTTTCAGAAGGTTTGAAGTATGATAAGAATTATTAAAGATTTTACTATATGTAATAAATTCCTGAAATGTTTAGCTATTTTCCGCTCAAACTCCAAAAACCACCAATCGACATATGTTTCACCTCTCAACGAAGCACCCTCAGGATATTCCAGAGATCAGACTCGGTCAGCTATCCAGCACCAAATCAACAAATGAGTCAGCTGCACAACTATTTGTACTATTGCCCTACCCATGACCAGAGAGTAGGTGACCAATCAGAGCTCACCACTAATGGCCCCACCTACTTAATTTGGAGGAATTAGTATATTATGTTGAATTTAAACTCAATTGTCAAATGTTTAAAAGCAGCGAATGAATTGAATTTATCTGTTTATTTAACAAAGCATTGCTGTTTTTATGTTTAATAATCCCTAGTTGTTCCAAAATATTCAACCTAATACCTTTATCATATTATGTGTGTAATATTTTGAATGTATGACTATCTGATACATCATGACCTGATTCTATAAGATGTAGCGCGAAAGGGGACTTTTCAGGATGATTATTTATGTAGGCTGATATATGTTCTTTGTGTCTTATTTCGAAACTATGTCTAATATTTTATTATTAACTATGATATTTTAATTACCGAAATATCAAAAGCACTCGCATACCTAGGCGAAAATGTGTGAGGAGAATGATGAGATTTGAGGAAGTGAAAGAGGTGTGTAAGGACCGCGACTCCTGGCGCTCCGTCCTCTCTGACTACCCCGTTGGGGATACAGCGTGAAGATATGTTATGTTATGTTATATTTTAATTAGTCATGCAGCTAATCCATTTATTGATTTCCCGTTAAAATGCACGCAAGTGCAGGAAGCTCCCCTGGCGACGCCTTGAGTGAGGTCCGCCCTCGCTGTAAAAGCCACTAGGGCTAACAGCAAAGAGGGATTTTTTTTATTTGGATCGAGTCCGACACTACTTAGTGACGTAGAGTCCGGCCGAGTATCCGTGCAGATTTTTACACCTCTCAGAAACCAAAGAAAAATTTGTTGATTGGATGCTGGCTAGCAGACCGAATCTGATGTCTGAATATCCTGAGGATGCTTCGTTGAAGCTGAAGGCGAAACACGTGTCGATTGGTGGTTTTTGGAGTTTGAGCAGTAAATAGAAGAAGTTTAATAGAATAGCGGAAGATTTCAGAAATTTATCACATGGAATGGATTTCCATAAAGTAACACCTGAGTCTATACAATATTGTAACATATACTATATTTTTTTTTTATGGCGGAAGAGGCAAACAAGCAAGCAAATCAACTGATATATTTGAGTATTACATAGTCCTTGTTATTTTTACAGGTGAAACTGTGGCATTAGCAAGTGTAAATGGTCCATTAGATATTAAAATGCAAAGCCAGAGCATAGAAAAGTCAACACTCGAGGTTCTTTTTAGCAGTAAGGGTGGAAAACCATCAGTCAGTGACAGGTAATTGGCTGACTTTCTAGACTCAGTCATAATAACAGAAAAAACAGTAAGTTTTTAATTCTGCCTTGAACTTTTCATGTAGCTGTAAAAAATAATTCAAGGCCACTCGCAATTGTAAAAATGTCCAACCATCCTACCAACATAAAATGCATATTTTGCCCTTTCTTAATACATTGACTTGCAGTGCAAGTGTGTAGTTGCAAGTGGGATTGAAGAGAAGATGAAAGAAGTGATATTGATATTATGGAAGAGAAAAGATTGGATGTGTTATGTTTGAGTGAAACCAAATGAAAGGGCAGTAAACTTGGCGACTTACCCGGAGCATTTGATAGAGTAGTGCGAAAAAAATTGTGGAGTCTTCTGCCTGAATATGGCGTGGAGGGCCCCTTACTGAAGTAAGGGGCCCTTCACGCCATATTCAGGCAGAAGACTAACAATTTCTTTCGCACTATATCGAATGTTTTTTTTAGATCCACGAAGGCGTAGAAAACTCCGACCTATGGGCAGTAACTTGCCCACGATACCGCAGAGTGAGAAAGTCTGATATGTACAACCACCTTGTGCCTCCCACAAATATCTTTCAGAAATTCCTTTCATACGTTCTGTCAATACCTTGGTACCTTTACTTGCTAAGCTGACCAAGTTGATGGCCCTATAGCACGCGCAGTCTAAATGGGAGCCTTTCCCTTTATAGAGAGGCACTATGGCTGCGGTGCGCTAGTCCTCCGGAACCTCTCTCTTCTGCCAGCAAAGATTGCATAGTTTATAGAATGTATCCCCGACCCTAGAACCACCACGCTTGATCATCTCAGCAGTAGTCTTTTTCCACATTTCACTTATCACTTTCTCAATGTCTTTCATACTAACGACTTCCTCTAGTTCCCGACCCCGTCTTTATTTCAGTTCCTTAAAATCAACATATTGTTAAGGAAAGTAATATCTATTGCTGTAAAACAATACATATTTTATTTCTGTTTTTTTTATGTATTACCGCCACCACTGATCCAACAGTTATTCCTATTGTCTAAATCTAAATATATTATGTATTATTATTTATCAATTAAATTAAAAAACATAACATAACATTAATTTTAATGTTGAGTTTAAATTAATGCACTGTGTATTTGCATATGTGTGTATACTATGTGGCTAATAAGAGTCACATGATGTTAAAATGCATCTGTTTAATTATTCTTTTGTTGATTTACATTTTGAAGAGTATATATGTAAATGTGTCTTTATAAATAAAAAGTAAACAACATTCAAAATCTAGTTTAATAGGATGTTTTTTTAACTCCTACTATTTTCTTTGTCTTATAATTTTGGCTCAATTATCTATACAAAATATGTAATAATATAATACAGTGTATGTTAAAGAATAGTATACTTATGTGAGATAGTTAAATATTATGTTTAAGATAATAAATAAATTTGAGTCAGCAGCTTTTGGAAAAATTGGTTATATTTGGAGTAATATCTTTTTAATATTTATTTTGGCAGGTATAAAGAGAATGTGATTCGGCAGACATGTGAAGCAGCAGTATTGGGGAGTTTATATCCTCGGACAGGGATCACTGTGACAGTGCAAGAAATGGAGGACTATGGAGGGGTAGGTAGATAAATATTTTAAATTTGTTTTTTGTTATGTTATGTTACCAGGTATGGTATACATTAATTATCTCATTAACTGGTATTTCTATGCATTTACAACATAAATAGTCAGCGGATGCGAATATTTTTTTCTATTTCACAAGCTTTTTAATATTCTTGTTTTTATCATTATCATTATACATTATTGCACGTTGGTGCAACAGAGCAAAAGGAGCTCAAGAGTCTCAAGTTCGATTCCAGCTAAGTCAATTTAGGAAAAACGTTTCTGAGGTGTAGTCTAAAAAATTAATGGCTGATTCCAGCAGCCTAATTGTCCAACTGCACTCATAATCGATATCAGCATTTTGAAGGCGATTGACGTTTGTCAATTGTATCCACCGAATTATCTAACGCACCAAACGTAATCGAAAACACCCGCGAAAACGATTACGTTTGTAACCGAATGACAAGAGTTATCGATACTACGTGACACCATATTAAGTTGAAAACTTTTCAATTGCATAGTGATTTTGACATTCGTCATCGTTTTAAATGATTCCGATTGCGATCAATTCATTATGGTTACAATATTGTTAACCATTATCTCACAATTTCAAAGTTAGTAGTGAATTTAATTATAAAAATCTTATTTTACACAAACATCTAATCATTAATTAACCTTTAAAAATAAAGAAAATAATTTAAGAACTTGAACTAAGTCTAATTACTAATTAGTTGCTTAACATAAATTGTTACTATCATTGATTACTATAAGTTATTTTCTATCATTATCTAGAAATAAAACAACGATTAAATATTTATTTTTATTTAAGATGATATTGGCTTATTCAAATGGGGATATAATATAGCTCTGACTCTGAGCCTCTACGCTACGCGAAGTCGTCTTCTTCGATGATGCGATCCCAAGTAGGAGAAGCTTCTGCTGAACAAATGTCTGAAATAAAATTGTTTGCTCTTATAGTTTTTAGGGTTGCGCTTTTTAATAATAAAAAACGCTACCCTTATAATTTCGTCACATTCGTCCGTCTGTTCTTTCGTTAGTTAAGACTCATCTCTCACCTATTGTTATGAAATTTTACAGGCAGATGTGTTTATATTGTGTCTAAAATAGAGTAAAATTGCAGAAGAATATTAATTTAGATGTTATTATCCATATTATGATACATCACGGTTGTGGTGACCGAGGGGCTGAAGACCGCCTTTCATAATTACGATAGGTCATGGTTTCAATTCCCACTTAGGCATTTTGAAGAAATCAAAAGGAGGAGTACACTTACAAACTCTATGTTGTCTGTGTCGTCGTATGACGCTCGCATCGCACCGCGTTACTGGATCAAAATTGTCAATCTGCAAGAATGTGTAAATCCATGTACACTTGAATAGAATTTTTTTTTGTTTCCGTAATAATTTTTAAAATGTACCGTAGATGTGTGAATTACCGTTTCTTCTCTACTACGAGTAACACCTCCTGCGACAGTATTATTTCATCAAGCTACAAAATACAATTAATTTGTTATTGTTTAAATTTTGTTACTTTTACAATTTTTTATATGGCTTATATTTTTTTTAATATATCTTAGGTGCAGAAGCTCTATTTTCTTCTCTTGCTAAAGCCAAAAAAACTTTCAACATCCCCTGTGAATGCATTTCATCAATCTGCAATATATATGTGTAACATAATATGTAGTGTTTTTATTATAGCGATAAACAGCATGTTATAACTATTTTTCCCAATTTTATAGTGCTATTAATCACATTCCCTAAGTTAATTTTTAAATTAAAATTAGTAAAAGCGAACCTTCCATTTATAGATATTCGGACACTTTCAATACCAGACATTGCAATTTTACCAATTACAGTTAATATTCGCTCTACTAGCTAAGTGAGTGGTTTCTTTGGAAGATTATCACCAGTGCTAATAGCATGCATGGGAAGAACAGACTTTTTCTTTCTGATATTATATTTAAGATTATGCCAAAACTAAAGAACAGAACGAAACATGTCAATCGCTTACTTTTGAAATATTAAGCAAGAAAATATGTGAGGAATTTTTAGCGAAGTTAATGCTTTGTAATGAAATTCGCAACTATACGATTATACATTACTTACTTTGCGCCATTATTCGCCTTTTTTCCTGACACCCACGCCAACAGCATTTAACTTAGCAGCAATCGCATTCCACATATTAGCAGCATTGCCCAAAGCTCCATGGGGAAACCGACCACGCTAAGTTTGGTTTTTCTTGGTTTTTCTCCATAGTTTACAACTAAGAGAGCGGTTTCTTGGTCGTAAACTTTTCTTCTTGTCGACATTTTTAATAATTTAAGTACTGATTTAAAACAACGTAATTGAACATTTAACGTATGTAAATGAATGAAAAATAGGTACTATCAATTATTAAATTAGGTTGATATTTATAAATAATAAAGACGTTGAAATCTAAATATAACCATATACTGACCATATACACTAAGTAAATAATCACTACCAATGATGTTATATTTAAAAAAGAGGTAGATAGGTTACGTTAGTACTAATGCTTGTAAAATATTGTCCCGGTTACGCACACACATAAGCCATACGCTTTGTTTATACAAACACAATAAAATGATGAAGTGTAAATAAGATAGCATGACAATTACCATAGGCAAAGTGAGACAAATATACATTGCACTGCGTCGCTATAGAATGTAAGACTTCAATTGCATTTCAAACTAACAAATCACACGGCTCTCTAAAACCATTGTGATTGGTCAATTTCACTTTCTTACTGCATTTTAAGCGAATCCGTGACTAATTCATAGAATATTAGTAATTAATGCCACAGAACAGACATTTTCGAAAAATATGATTGATGCATAATGGTAAGACAGTAAAAAAGGATTTATGTTTGATTTTTAAATTTAATTTTTTTTGAGTCATGTACATTTGGAAACAGAATTATTTAAGTACATACATTTATAAAACAATTTTGTTATAAATTTGAAAATGATAAAAATAAAACACAGGTATTTTCATGTAAAATATTTTTTACTGTGTGGGATTTTTGAATTATTAGACTCACTGGTAAAGCTTCTGATTCATTTTAAAAAATACGTATATTATAACTTATATACCAACAAAATACACGTAATCAAATGTTTAATAGGCACTGCATGACATTGACGGTTCTGTAACATAACTTTTTATATTCTTTGACCAAATATAATATATTGCTCTCTGTCGCACTTGGTAATTGGGGTATTACCTATCGCATTTCATTTTTTTATGATTTAATATTTTACTGATATTTTAGATTTTGGAAAAAATTGTGACATAAATGAATTAAATAAGTGTACCGCATGATACGTGATTCGTGAACCTTTGGAAGTCATGCTAGTATAGTTTCTGCAGTATCTAATAACACAGGACGGCATTTTAATATTAATATTAGGAACGTACATACGAGTTGTCACTGTCACGTTGTTACACGAATGAGCTCCAGGTTGAGTAATTAGCAAAGTTTTGGGGTGCCAGTTTTCGAGCGCAATAACTCATCTACCTCTTTTAAATATAACATCATTGATCACTACCATATAATGTCAACTGTCATTCAAAAAGAGGTACACAAAATGAAGAAGTAAATTTGTGCTTGAAAAATCAATAACATGAGTTAATTGACAATTTAGTTGTGTAATACTTCATTGGTTCTTTATATATAGTCGATAAAATTGAAGACTACGGCGATTAGCTGTTGTCCGTGTGACATACACAATTCCATTTATTTTTACCAAACGTAATCGCTTTGAGGTATGCAAGGACCGCGACGCTTGGTGCTCCGTCCTCTCTGACTACCCCGTTGGGGATACAGCGTGAAGATATGTGCGTATGTATGTATGTAACGTGATCGCCTTCAGTATCAATTTCGATTACGATTGCGAGTGAAGTTAGACAATTAGCCCACAGGTAATTGTGACTCACACTTGGTATAGTCGTATCATAATAATTTATTTTTAGCTTCTAGTGTGCTCCGTAAACTGCGTATGCCTCGCGCTTCTCAATTCGGGGATCGCCATGCGGTGTGTGTTTGCAGCAGTGATGTGCGCGGTCGATGATGACGGAAACATAGTTTTGGACCCTACGAATGATCAGCTCTCTACTTCGAAAGCTGTCATGAATTTCGTGTTTGACAGTCGCGATAAAAATTTAATCACCGGTTAGTTTATTTATTTAATTTCTGTTAATCTTCACATTGTCTGGTAATCTTGTAAGTTTGTTTTAATTTCTGGTAATCTTAGGATTTATGACTCCGGACATTAACATATTCATTCATGGTCGAGATGGTGTCAAAAAGAAGCTGGTGGCTTGATTTTCACCATAAAATGTTACTAATAAAATGTCACTAATCAAGTCTTAGTGGTGTTGTTTACATTTCACCGTGTCCTTTTTTTTCAATAGAAATAAGATTTCTCCAATGGAACGCACCGGAGTTCTTCGTGCTGTGCTTGAAAATAAAAATGTTATTGTAATATAAAATCATGGAGCACTCAACCTATAGAGTGGCTATGTTATTTATTTTGTATGAAAACAATTTACGTTTAAACACTGTTGCGGTCACTGCATTCTGTTTTATAGTTTGATTTTTTGCTGTTTTTGCTGCACCACCGAATAGAACAAAAAGCCATTACATAAATATTTAAATATCTGTCGGAATATACAGAGATGTACACACAGGCCCAGTATTGGTTATGTACTGCTTAATGCGAGCGAGAGTTGATATTTGTTAGTGTAAATAAACTGAGCAATGGTGAATAATATGGTCCGATATTTCGTCTCTATAGGTTGAGTGCTCTATGTTTAAAATACACGTTTTAGTGCCCAATTACCCTAAAATCTCGCTAATGCTTCAAATGTAATATACATCATCATCTATGAGGCGGTGCGCGCCATACACGACGCAACATTGGTCACCGTACCGCATGTATTGCCATTTAAGTTTCCTCATTCAATTTTTTATTCTGATTTTATTTTTATTTGTTATCTGTAAAGGACTAAATAAATAAAAGCTAATAATACTTTAACGGATAGGAATTGATTTTTTACCTACATACCTACATGATTACATTAATTAGTTGTTTATTTTTTCAGGTTTCACACAAGGCAGTTTCAGTGAGGATGCGTATAAAGAGGCCTTGGCTAAGTGTCGATCGGCCAGCGACCTCGTGTTTGCTTTTTATAGGGACATTGTTACCAAGTACTCTGAAGTTATAGGATGACATTAGTAATTATGTTAAAAAATAATATACCTAAGAAATAGGCTAGAATAGGCTAGTTGACTGTTTGATAACGGGTATGTTTAATATGCTAAATAAAAATTATTAGAAATCCTGAACTTAAATATACTTGAAATTTATTGAAAAATATGGGAGTTATTGGCTTAAAATTGCAATATTGAGGACTAGAGATAAGTAAACGAGTTCATATTTACTAACATCCATACATATCGCTGTGTCCCTAACAGGGTAGTCAGAGAGGATGGAGCACTAAGCATACAGTCTATATATAATTCTATCGTCTCCTCAAATCTCATCATTCTCAATAACTTTCGCTTAACAATACGAATGTCTTCAACACTTTCGTCAGCCAACACTGGCTATGAGTTTTTCATAAGTCAGCCTTAATCTTCCTGGGCTTCTTCTACCACTCTCTTTCGATTTTTAAATTTTCTTAGTCATTCATTCATCTCTCATTCTATGTGCCCGAGCCATCTGAAAATTACTTTCTTCATTTTTAAAATAACACCAATTCGACCCTTGCAATACTCAATATATCTTCATTACTTATTTTGTCCGAGAGAGGAACATTGCACATATTTCTGAGAGATCGCATTTCCACTATATTCATCTTACTTTTACTCAATTTAGGGCATATCCAGTTGTCACTACCATATAATAAAGTATTATTATCTACTGTATCCAAAAACTGCATGCCATTTATATGATATCCACATAAATAGCAAATAGAAATAGAGCCATATGTAAAAGTTTCAACAGGTATCATTTTTTTTTATTTAGTTAAGATTTCTTTATCAAACAATCTCAGAAAATTTATGCAAGGTGAGTTGTTACTTAGTATATGTATGAATACTTAGTATGTACATTTGTATTAAATGCTCTGATCAAAACTATCACTGGTACGGAATGAGTGGTTAAGCTAGAGAGTCTCTAGACTCTATTGGACCGTGACATTATAAAAGTGTAGTGTCATTGCTCAGCGCTAGGAGTGAAAGAGATAGACCTTGTTCATTCCCACTACTTGAAATTAAAAGCCAATAACTGTTTCTTATCTGTATTTCGAATATTTTTACCAGTGGCTCATAATTATGAAATCAATATTTTTGTTACTTTAAGGCATGGAAAGTATAAAGTTAAAAATAATCAGAGTCTATTGAAATATGGACATATCGCCCGTAAATGCGGGTATTTACCTTAATTTCAAGTTTACTATGAATGCGAAATTAATTATAATTACAAATGGTCAAATATTAAAACTACTCATGTATGCAGTAACCTTTTTAAATAAAAACATCTGTTTCATTTCACGACTTTTTATTTGCGTTAATGTATGAAGCTAAGTAATTACTCTTAAAACTTTATACCCTGTATTAATGTAATTATAAATTTAGAATTCAACTAAAAGTATTACAGCTAAAAGAGTCGAGCGAGGATTTTGAAGAATGTTGGCAGAACCTCATAGATAGTATGTGTGATCGACGCTGCGAAATAAGTGTGTGAAACGAATGAAACGATGATAAGTTGCTGCCAAAAATAACTGTATGAAGGATTTGATGAAAGAGATATATAAGCTGCAGAAAGCAGACACGAAGGCACTAGTGAAAGAGCGTGAAAGGTGTAGTGTTAGACGAAAACAAGATCTCAGAAGATTATAAATAGACACAGTTTTAGCATATTCTGATATAACATTTACAGTTGTGAACAAAGTTCCCTGTCTTATTGGGAGTTACGAAGACCTCCCACACTAGGCACAGCCTGTCACGTGGGGGGTCTTTATTAAAGATTATTAACAAGAACAAAGCATTACTTCAAACATTGGGATATAAACCTGTGATTACTAAAAACAAATTGATAAACATTACAATTAATTCTAAACAAAAAGAAAACTAATGCTTAATATAATTGAGCGTGAATTTAAACCAATCTTCTGAGAAAGTCCTCAGTTCTTTCATAGGTCAAGATGTCGGACAACTACGAGGAAAATTCCAAATTATTAATGGAAAGAAATACGTAAGTACCGAAGTGGTCCCATACCTTGCGAAATAAAGTGCGTTCGAAAGAACATCATCTGCTAACAGACAAAAAAGATGTTCTGCAGCGATGGAGTGATTATTATGAACTGTATGAGAGTGAAGACTCTGTCTCTGACACTGAGAGTGATCCTAACGAATCGCCACACTCGTGTCAGAAACTAGAGGAAGTATGAAGGAGATTGAGAAAGCGTTAAGAAGTCTGAAATGTAGAAAGGCTGCGGGGAATGATGAGGTTACTGCTGAGACGATCCAAGTATGGTGGTTCTGGGGCCTGGGATACATTCTATAAACTCTGGCAGAAGAGTGAGGTTCCGGTGGACTGGCGCACCGCAGTCATAGTACCTGCTATAGGGCCATCATCTTGGTCAGATTAGCAACGTATGAAAGGCATTTCTGAAACATATTTGTGGGAGGCACAAGGTGGTTGTATGGACTCGCTCCGCGGTATCGTGGGGAAGTTTCTGGCCATAGGTCGGAAAGTTTTCTGCGCTTTCGTGGATCTTGAAACAGCATTCAATAGAGTAGTGCGATAGAAATTGTTGAGTTTTCTGCCTGTATATGGCGTGGAAGGCCCCTCACTGCAGGCTGTGAGGTCATTATATCGAGGTCACAGTGCCTGTGTAAGGATAGATGGCGACTTGTCGCCCTGTTCGAAGTCTGTTCAGGCGTCAGACGGGGCTACGTGATGTCTGCCTGGCTATCCGTACTGTATTTGGACAATTGCCTCCAGACATTGAAATGTAGTATGAGTGGTACGATATGCGATGGTACAGTGGTAAACTCACTTGTACGCCCATGATGCTGTACTTTTAGCACAATCAGAAACGGAGTTGCAGACACTACACTTTGTATAGTCTGAGAGAAAAAAATATGGCCTTCACGGGACACCCGGCAGTTGTGAAACAATGAAATTGATGGTTATTTAAAGAATTTACAATTTTGAGAAAAGGGTGAAAAGTATAATTGTATACGCGCCACGGATGTACAAGGGAGCGCGGCAAAGAGAGGGCATGACGACATAAGAGAGCGTCATGCCGTTTCGTCACAGCATACGAGTTGTTCTTAACTTACCTCCTAAGGCGTGCCAATAGATGTTTCACTTAAAAAAATAATGAATATATTCCAACTGGCTATCTTCCCGTTAGGTTTTAAAAGGCCAAGCAAGGATAACGCTATAGGACATAAGGAAATTGCAATATGGTGAAATGGTGTGTAGGTATTTATAAATAAAATACATAAGTATAACATTCATAATAAATTGGTAATGAAAGGAGGAGCTTTATAAAAAAGATTGTACCCCGTCCCGCTCCGCCTTCTCCAACATGTTGAGAATTACCGTCAACAAATCTAGTCAGGTATAATTTTTTCAACATCATTCTACAATAGTATTTTTAAAGTACAATATTCATAAAGCCAGTAAATGCATGTGCAGAGAGGATTAGGCTATTATTTTGTCTTCAATGAAGCGGTGCTAGTAGTTTGTCGGGTTGGTAATTAAAACGGCGACCTTAGCCTTTATTATTAAAAATTACTGTTTGTCATAAAAACATTATCTACTGTACCATTGCCATTATATTTCATGTAGGCGTTTGCTTCATCGAATTCATAAATCTCAACATACCTACTTTGTTTTGGTAGGTACTTTAATAGTACAACGTCGAACTATTGCACGAGTTGTTCTAGGTATTCATGAACTAGTTGATTTGGCCACGTGACTAATTTAGAGAATATTGTTCAAGAAAGAACAGCTTAACATATGTGTAATATTATAAATTGTCTTAAAATATGGCGAGAGATTGTGATCGTCTCAAGAATATAGTCTATAAAATAAATTATTTCTTTACAATACATTTAATTTAATTGAAAAATATAAATCCAATTAATACTTGAGACGTATCTGATAGGCATCATTTATAAGTCATGGCATCGTACATACATAAGTAAATGCATATCTACATACTGTAACAAATAAAAAATAATAAAATGGATAATTGAATGCATCCCTTTGCGACGCCGCTACCGAATATAAAGGATGAAAAAACAAGGAACAAAACACGAAGTAGGTAGATGTTAGGTGTGGAACACAGAGAGTACACACAGTACACACAAAACAGTAAGATGTCTTCATAGAAAGCTAACGTATGCGGTTTGTATGTGTGCGCGCTAATAGGCACGCGCCGTGGCACGCACACAACGGTAATATTTTGGGTGATTATGGGTGATTTTTGTAGCGCCAGTCGGTGTTGCAAATATAGAAATGGCAATATCGCATAAACGGATATATTGTAATGTCTTTGGATGCCTTAATAATTTAATTATTTGAATCTAGAGTTGTTGTTCTTCGACATAACTACAAGAAATGAAATACAAACATGAAAAACGTATGCGTGATCATTGTTTTTTTATTATTATATATTATATGCATAACTAAATGAGATGTTCTCCGTATCTCATATCCAACGCAACACCCATACGTATCCGGCGGAGAGTGGACCATTCCGTTACTTGCAAGGCGGTAGTCGGCCTTCTTTTATACACATTCTCTGCAGAGAGTTTTGTGTTATACGCTAATAAGAAGTTGAGTAACTTTTTCTTTATATTACGTTGTAGTCACAGGTTTCGGGTAGATAAATGAATGTAGTGTTTACTCATCCTTTCCATTTCATTTTGTCCCTTCTTTCAACATGAATAAAAGTAAAGGCGCCTGCACTTCAAGCTTCGACTATTATTAGGGTGTGTGGCTGCAGGGTCGCTCCACACAACGTAAAATATTTTTAAAATTATTAGTATTTAGTTGCCATTAATGATACACATGCTAGGCTGCAACTTTAAGTTGTGTGCACTCACTGTGTTTCAAACCTGCAAATACGCAACTCGGAATAAAACCAAGATGGTTCGATCGTCGCGATCTTGAATGCAAATGGCGGAGGTAAAAGCACCGCCAGCACATTTAAATGTCGCAAACTGATGCCGTTTCGAGACGAAATACATTTTTGCTCTATTTACCGGTTCCTTCAATGTATGAACCTCAGGTATGAACTCATTTAAATACTAGAAGTAAACTGAATGGTTATGCTGTCCCCTGTCCAGTAAATGAAGGCCATTATGTTTTTTAGTATACTTTAGAACAATTTTTGTTTATAATAGGTAGATAAATTAATACCTACCTTTTCTTTAAAACTGCCGAAGAATCAAGCTATTACACCTTGAAAATTACCATTCGAATCAAATCAGTGACAAAAAATATATCTACGCAACTATGATACTTGTATGTAGGTACTTACATGATTGTACATACATACATACATATATATCCTCACGCTGTATCTCTAACGGGGTAGTCAGAGAGGACGGAGCGCCAAGCGTCGCGGTTTTTACATACTTCTTTCGCTTCCTCAAGTCTCATCATTCTCCTCACACATTTTCGCCTAGGTATACGAGAGCTTTTGACATTTCCATCCGCTAACACTCTGGCTATTGTTGTTAATTGCTATTACATGATTGTCACCAACAACAACTTAAAAAACTAAAAAGCGGCGCAAAAATGTTATGTAGGTATTTACTATTTAAAACATTATTATACTTGAATTTATATTGAATACCCCTGGACCGAGGAGATACCCAATGTGGTGATCCCAAAAATACAGGTGATCGATATTATTGTAATTTTGATGACTAAGTAAGTTTTTAAAGGTGGTAGAGCCATGCTGCATTGCAGCACTAAAAGGGCCGGCTCGCCCGGTGAAACACTACCCTCTCACAGAATATCAGCGTGAAATAACAGTATCTATTGCTGTTATGTTTCGATCGGTGAGTGAGTGCCGGTGGCCCATCACCCCCTCCCCCTCCTTTCCCTATTTTCCTAGAGGCTAGCAACGCGCCCGTGATTCTTTGGATGTTGCGGGTGTCCATGGGCGGCGGTTGGTTACTCTCCATTAGGTGACCCGCTTGCTCGTTTGTCCCCTCTTTTATAAAAAAAAAAAAAAACTAAGTGCAGATGGGCAAGGCACGATGGAGTGCAGAGACAAAGTTGGCTTCTGGAGTGGGGCTGACTCGAACCATGAATCGTAATGGATGGAGTCATAGTGAGTTGCCGCTCTTATCACCTTGTGTCAAATGAATATTCGTGACTCTCTGTCTACCTCATTGAGGGTAATCACGAGTAAAATAGTTTGCTATGTTAGCTACAGTAGGTTTAGCAACCTTGCACTGTCGATGCATTGGTGTCAGTTACAAAACAATGCATTAGTGAAATAATTTGCAAAATACTCGTAAATCTTAAAGAATAATAATAATAGTTCTGACAATTACACAGATTATGTGACCCCAAACTAAGCAGTAAGCTTGTACTATGGATACCACACAACGAACTCTGGGGGAGTACCCAGTAACACCCAGACTCCAAGCCAATTTAGAAAAGTTCGTTTCGTAAATTGACCTGACCGGGGATCGAACCCGGGACCCTAGCTTGGAAAGCAGATGCATATGCCACTGCGCCAACGGGCCAGTCAAATGTGTGGGTGTCATGTTCAGCTGTGTATGTTGTCGTACTCGTATATACAACATAAAACGCGCTAAAATCATAACCCTCCCTTTTGCTTCGACGTAGTTGGGTAAAAAATGTGTAAAAGAAGCTTTAATAACCTCACAAGACAACTATATTGAAGTTAAGTATGGAACTAAGTATATGCTGGTAATACCATGTTAATAGCACTAATTCAGTTGTTGAACGCGACGTAAATCAGTAACTCGCCAACGCAACCGAAGCGAAAGAGTAAAATATGGCGACCGTTGTGACATTCATCCTTTCCCGCGTAATTTACATAGTTCAACGTTTGCATAGCGCGACACATTCCCACGATTCGACGTGCGAATATCTAAATTAGGTGCCATATTGTGTAGATAAGGAGTAGATATCTATTTTATTTCAATAACAAGTATACCATAAGTTTCCTTAAACTCAACGAGGATTAGGTATTAGAGTTACGCGTAGCATGAATAACTGTTGCCCGCTACTTTGTTCGCGTTGTTTGTTTGTTTGATTTGAGGTTTGTATAAGTTTTTATTTATTAAATAAAATAATTTGGAAATCTTCGCGCGACAAAGTTTCATCACAATCGAAAGAATGGTTTAGGAACGCATAGAGTACAAATATACAAAGAAACATTCATTTTGATGTAGTTCCATAGTTCCATATGCTTTTCAAGAAAATGAAAAAAGTACCTAAGTGTACTTGAAAGTTTTTTTTGGGCTTCATCACCGATGGCCTTCATATTGTCACGAACTGTGGGTAATAAGATGCCGGTTAAGGGTGCAAAGAGTTTATTTCTGTTCGTACAAATAGATGTCAAGAGCACGCGAACTTAATTACGGCGGTATCTAGTCTTCGTAGTCGCCTCTCGAAGTAGGTACTCGCGTAGTAGCAAGTAGTAGTCACCGAAGGTACACGCATCATTCACAAATAATGTTTCTGAATCGCAGCGGTCTTCGCCTTGATATTTCACTTGGATCGATGGTTCAAATACTGATCCAGCGGAGGACATGTAGCTCTATTTATAGACCGATAAAACGAGGGTGGAAACTTCTAGAGCAAACCCGAACGCTATTAATAATAACGCACAGAAATAAAGACGGTGGACATTTCTAGTTAATTACGCTCGCTAACAATAATTCGGCATTGTTTTCTTAATTTTGCTTCTACCATTCGATAATAGATCTTAAACCTGCATTGCGTTTTTAGCTCGTAGCTCTGCAAAGCCTAGGTCTCGAGATATAAGCACTAAAAGTTGTGTGTCTCGCATTGTGTTGTGTACCTCGTGACCTTTACGCATTATACTTGATACTTTACACATAAGGTCCAACCTATTCGTTTGGGTAAAATAGGTTGATGGAGTAAAGAAATAACAATAAAGATAAGGATGCTGTCATACATTCTTTAATCCTATTAGATTCGATTCCAATTATTGTTAGAAAATATAACATTACTGCCGGACCCGACAGAACGTCTTGCCCGAACGATGGCTTTTCTGCTATTAGTAAAAAAATCCTAGAATCCTATTGCAACGCCACCTACCTAGTCCAATTGTGAATATAAACCATCCAGGGATCCACGCAAAAACATAAAGATACAGCTTGAGGATATGTATGTAATATGTATGTATGTATAATATTATGTAACTGTAGCTAGGATCATTTATTATGTTGTTGCAATACTGAGGAGAGAAATGTAAAAAAGCGACGTGACAATTATACGTAACTTCCCATGCAGATCATAGAAGCCCTTTCATTGCAATCTAAATATAGCAATGATATATTCTTGCCATAGTTTTCTCTAACACGAACATGGAAACCTATATTGCACATAATAATATTTATTAATATTACTATGATTCGCATTACAATGTCTGAATTAGATCAACAGTTATTATCAGATGTAGAGTGTCAGTTACGAGCGTTTGAACGACGAGTATGTTAGTAGAATTGTGTGTACCTTAATCCTATTATGTTAGAATGTTGTTCTTGTATTTATGTAGTCCTAGTACTAAGTCGTTCTTCATTCATCAGGGTAAGGCTACCGGGTACACGAAACAATTGTCGTAAAGCACGACGGGTTTTCTGGACGCCGGCAGGTTACATTAGCATGAGAAATTACATGTTGGCTGTAAACATTGGTTGTTGTCAGAAGCGGCAGTGTTGGGAAAACCGTTAGCATAAAATAATATAGGCCTTTCACGATAAATTGGGCGCTTTGTCTAATATTTTCATTAAAAAAAAAAAGCTTTTTCTTCTTTTTAGATTAAGCAATACAAATAAGTAGGTAAATAATAACTGCCGCAAAATCACTTTTTGAAGCTGAAGAATGGGGTCAAGAAGAGATTCGAGTTTATTTGTCAATGTTACTTTTCAAATGCGTTATTTAATTACTTTATGTCATTTATTTTCATGCCTTATTTATTTTGCTGTCTCTATAATCAACAGGAAGCATGATGCATGCATTTTACCTGTTACAATAAGTTACAATCTGCAGGCATTCGACGATTAAAACCAAAGCCGCCTGCTGGTACACTGTCGTGTTTTTAAAAAACATTGAATCAATTAACAGCTACCTGCTTGTCTCTGATATAGACTGGAAATCATCGGTGTTTGCGTATTCACGTGAATATTTTAGAATTTCAAAATGATACCTGCGGTTTCTTTTCACTTCTTGTTGTAAGTTTATTCGTTATCTCTGTAGTCTATAGGATTAAAAAAATAGGGCTATTGCATAGAGGCCTATCCTCCAAATGTCACATGGGCGTTTAAACGGGGTTTTGGACTTTCTGATGGAGTAGGATCTCTTACTTTTACTTCAGGCGATACTGAGAACTGTACCTACATTACATCACAGTACTGCGACGGCGAAGGTACTGAGGAAGGGTCATTAACCTCCCTGAAACGTGCTTTGGCACAGCACTAGGGGGGCACCGGTGCAATTCCTCATGTTTACAAGAATTTTATGAGTAAAAATCCCAAGTCCTGCATAACCCGATCTTATATATAGTGGGCTGAATATTTTTCGAAGATGTCTTCCGCGTCATCAAAATGAAAAGGGTTTTTCCATTAAATATTGGCATTAAATATTTACAATTATTTTTGTCGTAGTCGGTTATAATCATAAAAAAGGAAATGTACTACTTACTTTAATTTGGAATCAATAGGTTTCTAATAATTATAATTTAAAAACTCCCAATACGAAAAGTAATGTGGAATTTCGAAAACTACATCGTTCAATTTTTTCTTTCATCTTTCAACTCATCCGTTCAGTAGTAGAGCTACATTGGTGCAGACAACGGCGTCTTTATGACACCCTTCTCTTTAGGTATAATACCTATTACGTATGTAGATATAACGCCGGTTAAGGACCATATTAAACAATTATACGATTAGTATACTTAAACTGTAAATTGAAATACTTAAATTTATATAAGATTATAGTTATGTTACATAATAGATATAAAACCTTAATTGCTGCCAGAACCCAAATGTGTTCAAGTTAAAAAAATTGGGCAGGATAGGTCGGTTGCCGGTTATAATAGTTGGGCGTGGTCAAGTGCCTACTGGTCTGCGCGGTCGTAAATTGTGCGTCTCGTTCGAAATTTAAAATTATGTTCTTTTTAACTCCTTGTAAATAATGAATACCTTCATTCTATTCATTACCTTCTTCTTCTTACATAATATCAAAGTCCTACTACTATTATCTATTAATAATATGAGATATATTTTCAAATAACTTTGTTGTACAAGTTATGAATGACTTACAATTCAGTTGATTAAAAAATTGTATTAGTCTGAGGTTTGAATATATCCAAAGACATAGTCGAGAAAATAAACAAACACATACCTATATAATTAAATTTGACAGTTACTAAAGTCGGTCCCAAGCCTACCAAACTAATAAATAGGCTTTCTGTTGTTGCACATTGATTTGGCACAGACTTCAATAACTGTCAAATTTAATTATATAGGTATGTGTATCTTATTTATAAAGTTATTTTAATTGTACTTGGGTTTTGATTAGTAAAGGACAGTTATTTTGTACTTTTCAGTGTTTTTATTTTTGAAGGCTGTTTAATTTTTTTTAATTAAACTTTTTTATTTCTCCCTTTTGAGTGATCTTCACCTAAATAAATATGTAGGGCAGGTCTGCCATTAACTTCTTTCTAATTCCGGAGCGCAACGATATACAAGAGAATCATAAATATAAATAAAGGTTATAACCAGGTCGCGTTATTTAGTGTATCTTCGAAGTCCAAGCTCCAATATCGGTGAAATTTAAATGGAACCACCTCTGAAGTATTACCTACCAAACAAAAAGAATTATCAAAATCGGTTCATAAATGACGGAGTTATAAGGTAACAAACATACAAAAAAAACAACATACAGTCGAATTGAGAACCTCCTCCTTTTTTTTAATTCGGTTAAAAAGCTATATCAACCTCTATAATTAATTTAAAAAATCCAAGTGGCATTATGAAAAGAATTTACACAGACAATTTAACATAAATCGGTCCCTTTAGTCAGTAAAATGAATCTCTGTTTTAAAAGAGGTTTCTTTGATATTTTTAAAATTAATCAATCGTCTAACGCAACTGGCAAAATGAAGTCAATATCACTTTCATACGTTTTGGAATCTCTTAGAAAAATTGAGATCCGTGCCGTAAAAATTTCGAATGCGTTGCCTAGTTGTATAAATCGATGTCATGTACCTGTACATATAACCAATATACATAATATTATGTAAGACCTCTAGACCGGATCAGAGAATAAGCCTACGGTGTACGGTGTAGGCGTACGACATAGCCATCTAGAGCGCTTTGACGACGCGCTGAAGACGACCACTGCAGGGGTTTTAGTGGATCAAAGTCCCACATTCCCACATAACCCGCCAATTTCACCTCTCAGTGCTCCAAGGGGAGCTAAGGACCTGTGTTGAAGTTCCTTCTACGTTACCAAAAAATAAGCATGTACGTATTCATGTACGCACGTAAGTAGTTATATACTACTAAAATCACACTAATCAATACGAATATTTAATGCACTATAAAACTCACTAATCACACATTAAAACACTACGTATAAAACTCACTGAATAACTCACTAAACACTAATTTTAGACATATTTTAACAACGACCGTTCGCGGATACAGCTAAAGACATACTAACACTGATTGCACTAGACTACTTCTATTTAACAGCGCATAGCGGAGGGTATAATTAATATATTTCTGATTAACTCAATTTAAATAAACAGTACACGATCGCTTGTTGCTAATTGATATCTACTACACAATGACTAATGCCAGATTCTTTTATAAAGCCTCATAAATAACGTAGGCAAAGTATATTGATCCCATTTTTGCTATCAAAACGTCACAAAATTGTCATAGATGACTAATTGACGTGAATAGAATGTAGTGAAGTTAACACTTCTTTGACGTGAATTAAAAAAAAAGCAAAACTGGCCACATGTAAGGAAATAAAACTGTCCACGTATAAAAAAAATTGGCCGCTTGAAACGAATGAAATAAACTAAAAAAACAAAACTAACCACATATCAAAAAATTAAAACTGGTCACTTAAAAAGAAAATAAACTATCTTCAAAGTCAAAGTCAAATCAATTTATTCAAGTAACCCAATTGCAAGGTATTTTTGAACGTTAAATCTAGTTTAGATCGGTTCAAAAAGAAAACCTGAATACTGAGAAGAACCGACAAGAAACTCAGTCTGGTATTATTTTTTCAACATCATTCTACAATAGTTAGGTATTTAAAATATAATATTCATAAAGCCAGTAAATGCGTGTGCAGAGAAGATTATTTCCAGTCTATTGTTTTTTCTTCAATGAAATCGCAAATTTTGTAGTATGCTTTTCCAATCAGTGTACGTTTAATAATAAGTTTAAATTGCTTTTTCGTTAATTGGAACTTTATTGTAAAAAACGAACACAGTTGCCCAAAAATGACCCACTAGACTTTTGTAATTTAAATTTAGGAATAATTAGCTGATCACGACCACGAGTTTCCATACCATTAATAACACCTTTCTTTTGAAATAGATCTATATTTTTTCTAGTGTACATTATGTTTTCATAGATGTATAACGAGGGTAAGGTGAATACATCAATGTCTTTAAAACGGTCTCTCAGCGACTCTCTTGCATTTATACTGTAGATGTGTAGATGGTATGTATTGGCCTGTTTTGTAAACTAAAGGTAGAATTCATTTGCGCCACTGATCCCCACAGTAGCAGGCCATAAGACATAAGACATATGCGATGTAAATATGTGAAGTACACCAGCGTAGCCATGGCCACATCTGTCAACTGTCTAATGCGTCTAATAGCATATATTGCCGAACTGAGCTTATAAGCCAAAACCCCGATATGGTCCGCCCACTGTAACATATTATCTACTGTTAAACCAAGAAAAGTAGTCGATTTCGCTAATTCTCACTGTTTCCCACTCAGTTCTAGTTTATTAAGGATTCTGCGTACATTGGATAGGGAAAACTTACCACGAGTGGTTTTTTGTGCATTCAGTAGTAAATTATTAGCAGCAAACCATCTCGAGACATCTGCCAAGGTCCTTTTAGGTCCGCTAATATCTATGTGTTTTCTATTTACTTTAAACAATACAAGCATAAATGGGAGACCATTAATATAAATCAAAAACAGGAAAAATCTTAATTACATTTACACTCACTTTTTGTTCTCGGTCAGTAGATATGAAATCACGAGATCGAGAGCTTTATCGCGTATTCCATAATATGTCAGCTTGTAAATTAAAGTTTTGCGACAAACACAAACAAAAGCTTTGGAAAGTCCGCAAAACACGCCAATGGCATCCCCTGACCCCTCCCAAGCCTCTAGTTACTCTAGTACATTTCATTCAAGCTTGCTCCCGAATGAGTTGTTGACCGCCCTCCCGTGAAACCGTACTGTTGACCATGAAATATCCTGCAAATGTTAAAATATGCCAGCATTTGGTTGAGTATTATTTTTTCGAATATTTTACTCAAGGCTGGCAATATCGACACATGGCGGTAGTTTGTAGAATCCGACTTGCGATTTAAATATTGGTATAATTTTACTATGCTTCATCAAATCGGGAAACACACCCTGATCAACATATTTATTAAATATATTAATTAAAATCTGTGTTACTATTGGCGTTATATTAGCCAGTACATGAACTGATAGTCCCCACAAATCTTCACTTTTCTTTTTTTTTATTGTTTAAAAGTTTTTTCTATCTCAGATGAAAACGTGTGCCTGAACTGAAAACTTTCTTATATTTTGGCTTGAGAGTGCCCGTGCTGTATGTGCAGAAGATACTAGACCACTAGTAATAAAACTCTTCGTTGGTAACTTCATGTTATGTTAGATTGACGTAGACTCGCGCAACTGCCTTTGCCAACTTCACCTGTGTTCGTACAATGACGTAACTTCCGCTAAATGCTGAAATTAGACTCTTAATTTGTTTTACCAAACGCGCCAGAAGAAGTATAACTTCAAAAAGGTACCTAAAAATATAGCTCTATACTTGGAAGACTAATGCAAAAAAGGAATTTAAAATTACACTCCGAGGCATCCATCTGCGAGATCAAAACAAAAAGAAAAAAATACATTCAATTCCATCGATTAAAGGATGTCTTTAATTATAGAATGAACCTCACTATCTCCATTTTCTTTATTATTCTACATTGTAATTATAAACAGCCAGCAATTTAACCCTTATGTTAATAATAGCATTCGCCTTTATAATTAAAGTCCTACGTTCTTCAATTTGAAACAAAACCATTATGTTCTATCAGAAACCATTTTGAATTCGATGTTGTATTGTTAGAAACGAGAATTTAAATGTCATACATACATACTAACACTATTACAATTAATAAAGCAAGGTAACAAAAATATATCTTTAATAGAAATATTATTGCCCTTTGCATAAAATTAAAATAGTCACTTCATTGATTAGAAACATAAATAGTTGTGTGTGTAATGACCTTAAATTATTTTCATTGTTGTACACATGAATGCTTCAATGAATTGCAAAGTTAGATGGATTCGAAAGTTAAATGTCAGCGGAAGTGAGGAACTTGTTAATGCCCATAGATAATACAATTTAAGTATGAGAATAATGGTCGATGCGTGCGCGCCTGTGGTGCGCCCGATCTATCGTTATTTTCGCACTATCGCAAAAAGTTTTGTTAGCTTTTAGTAATTAGATATAAATGCAAATGTGGTCTTCTATGTGACCTTTTTAATAACTAATATAATGTTACTGCATAAAACTAAAGACATACATAATGTTAAAAGTTTCATTGTTAGCATACATACACGGTTTCAACTTGTTTGTTTGGCTAGATATTGAGATAGGTACCTACATCTTGATCGTTGAATACTCTGGAAAGTGGAAATCTGTGTATATTAATCAGGACTCGGGAGCTCCGGACATAGTAGGAGAGTAGTTTGTGTAAAAAAATTATGACTAGTTTATAATATTTTATAGATGTAGGTAGGTGCCTACCTACATCTATAAAATATAGTTACTTCTGAAGATAAAACACATAAGTTTTTTTTATGCTTATGAAAACAAAATAGTATTATGTAGAACTTATTTGTCTTTTTCCAAAGGATATAGGCGCCCATCGTGTTACAAAAAAATATATTAAATCTAATTGTACCTGACTCATACAGCGAGATATCAGCCAAGCATACAAAAAACTAATGAAATGTGAATACGGCACATCTAATCAAAACTCTAACTTCCCAGATTTTATAGCTATAATGTCAAAATATTGTTATTATATATACTTAATTATACGTGTAGCAAAATCGCCAGCACCGCAGCCAGTCGATGTGCTTAATCAGCTGCACCATGGGGGGTAAGGTTCGTAACAAGTTACTTTTTAATTTCCAAAGAGACGTGTGCGGCCATTGAGATTTGATGTACAGCCAATGTGTTGCCAGCCAGAAATTCGCAACAGCAATACATTCCATTTGCGGGTAATTTAAATACACTAACGGTCGCATTTGTATAAAGCGTATTTCCCTGTCGATATTAGATACTTAAATACGTTTTTAGAGTTTCGGTAACCAAGAGCTTTTAAACCTTCGATATGTCTGTATCTACATTCATTGCTACACACGACAAGAACATTCGTCGTAAGTTAGTAATAAATTTAATTGCTACCAGAACATTTTAAGAATAACCTTTTCTACCTTGAAAAGACTGCATTTAATTTTCATATTTCTTTTTCTAATTGATTGACAGAAGAAATATTTTAAAAGTGATTGTTTTGTGACAGAAAAAATGATTAGAATTTTTTCAAATTATGTTATTCAATACTTTGCAATCAGCAAAAACAATTTCTTTAACCTGTGGACGGAATTTCAGTCTGCTATCTAATTTTTATCCAGATGGTCAAAATAGAAAATTATTGAGCAACTTTGAGAATGTGTTAAACAAGTTCAGGTAAGGCAATGATGTTATATTTATCTTTTGTATTATAACATCATTGAGGTAAGGTAATCATATATTTATATTGATAAATAAATTTCGTTTGTACTTTCATCTACGCTGGTTTTGCACAAACCACGGTTCACCTGCACAAACTAGTAACTGTGGTTAAAGCACAGTATTTTGCACTTAGACCAAAGAAGGTACAAAACGACAATACGTATTAACGAGAACACAACGAGAATCAAGGGTCAAAGAGAGTTGTGACGGATGCATGCATAGCGGGAATTCAGCACCCCTATATCCGCGAGGTCTTACACGCCAAATCTAAGTAACAGAGGGCCTACATAACCTGTATTATAGAATATCTAAAACGGGAAATTAACACGATCACCTTATATTTTGGCTTGACTTTCGACCGAGTTGCATTGATCGTGGTCTCAAGCAAACTCTTGATGATTGCTTGAGACTACATCGGCCGTAGTCTCGAACAATTATCAACTCGGTCGAAACGTGAGGCCAAAATGAAAGGTAATCGCATTAATTTCCCGTTTTAGATATTTTATAATACAACGCGAAAGTTCAAAAGTTTATATTGATCAAGCATAGTTAATCATGTGCGGCAGGCATTAAGCATCTGTGAGTGTTGCCTTGGGCGGGAGCGCCTGTTGTAAATACGACTCACATAGGCCTTATTAGACGAAAAGCCTTAAAAGCCGCCGGTACCTTATGCAAATTGGTTCTTAATCCGTTCAAGAATTACTTTCCTTTACAGTTCAAGAGCTTCAGTGCCATAGCTAAACACTCAGACAGATGGACAGATAGGGGAATAAAGATGCAGACAATGGCGTCTTTGTAATAACATCCTTCTTTTCTATCGGGAGGTTAAAAATGACCATTTTAGAATAATGTAATCTAGAAAAGATGTCATAATGATTTTTTCAAAGATTAACCAGTACTGTCAATGTACAGACAGCACGACATATCTAATTAATAACATTAGTTGCTAAGAAAATAAAAGAATACCTTCATAATTCATAATGACCAGGCATACCTAACAGCTTGTGGTCAAGGTATAAATTAAAGAATAAATTATTGACAAGGCCTTTTTTTATTATTCTACATATAATATTTTATTCTCGAAATACTGAGTTTTTAAAAGACGAGGGTAATTGCTAAGTATTGAAATAATTCTAGCCATTTACTTCTGGAAAAGACGAAGATAGCTATTGTACGTAGTGTTTTAATATGACTGGCATGCAGGTATCTTTTAAGTTTGCAAAGGAATGACACGTATTTATATACGCATTATAGTAAACTGAAGGTAAAATATTATCTATTATAAATACACAATTTCATCGAAATCATTAGGGCCGTTTCCGAGAAATCAATTACATATACTTACATGCACATTTTAACGCTATGTCCCTATCAGGATAGTTAGAGAGGACATAGCGCAAAGTATCGCTGTGAATGAAGTATATGGACAAGAAATTGATTAGCGAATGTATCAAAACCGGTCTACATACTTCTTTCGCCTCTTCAAATCTCATCATTCTCTTTACACACTACTGCCTAGGTATGCGAGTGATTTAGATAATAATTAATTATTATGAGCAATAATTACCAATATACATACATGCATATCTACACGCTGTATCCATAACGCGGTACCAGTAACAATATGATATGTTGGTATTTATATGTATACTATATATAATACAAGATTGCTCGTTTATTAGTATTAGAAAAATAATGGTCTAGCAACATGTGTTGCAATTCATGGCCAGAGGTGGTGATAAGATGTGATTTTGTTGCAGCAACATGTGTAGCAATTCATGGCCAGAGGTGGTGATAAGGTGTGATTTTGTTGCAGCAACATGTGTTGCAATTCATGGCCAGAGGTGGTGATAAGGTGTTGTGATTTTGTTGCGCTTTGATGCTCCACTCCAAATGGGTGAAGGCTTTATTTATATCATAAACATATAATTGATTATGCTTGTGTTACACCAGCACGCGCAACAGCTCGAGATGGAGCGGGTTGGGGTTGGGCGCCCGGGAAGAGCTGGACTGGCGAGATGTGCTCACCGATGCGGAGCAAATCGTTGGGTACCCCACCTCGTTCCTGAATTTGCGGTGGCTGTTCAATGACGAAATCGCCAATACTGCAATTCATTTGAGAAAATTGGTAGGTAATTGGGTATTTTTAATACTTCAATGATGGCAAAGTCAAAGTCAAATCAATTTATTCAAGCAAACCCAATTACAAGGTATTTTTGAACGTCAAATCTACTTTAGTTTTGACGTTCAAAAATGTGCCGGCCGAATGGCAAACAACCATTCGGCCCATTTGATGACAAGCGGTCACTGTATAGCAGCCATTCCCAAAGTGGGCGATAACGCCCCCTTGTGGGCGCTGTAGGCCTAAAGGGGGGCGGTAAGAGACCCAGAAAAAAAATGGGGGCGTTGTGTAGAGGCCTGGGGGGTGATTTGTAATTTCATTTAGCTAGAAGGCATCTTAGACAACGACTGCATGAGTTCTCGACTCAGTAGACAAAATAAGTTTGGGAACCAGTGCTGTATAGAAAGAAAGAAAGAAAGAAAGAAAACATTTATTCACTACTCACAATGACAACGCACAGCCCATGATAACAAAGTTACACATCAATATAACACTATGCTGCGGCAGTTAAAAAGGCAACGACTCTGTTCCAATGCCTCTCAATTTACAGAGAGAGCAACACTGATATTCTGTCGCGCCTAAATGTGATTGTACTATAGAATAAATAAATAAATACTAAATTATAATAAAATGATGACCATGTACTATAGAAAGAAAGAAATAAACAAAATAATATAAAATAATAAATAAGATAATATATAGATATAAATAAATGAAATAAATAAGTCGTGCAACCAAAGAATAGAGAGCATACCTCCAAAATTACACCTCGCGCTATCGAACAGCCACTCAGGACCTCTACCACTATCAGGGTTTATTCTGGTCTAACAACAACCACTTTTTGCATTTTAATTTAAAAGTTGTATAGCTCCTATGGACGACTGCAAGACGGTGTAACTTGTACCTACGCGTTGACAACCTTATAAACATTTTTACGTTCAATTTGAGGAACCCCAGGGTGTACTCTCGTGGGAAACCCTTGATGATACGGAGCTCTTATCTCAAGCTGAGTTTTCTAGAGGAAGGTTCTTTGAAACAGGCAAAAATAGACGACGAGTTCCCTATAACGATCTCGGAAACTTTAATTTATTAAATAGTGACGCTTTGGTAAGCTTTAGCCCCTATAGCAAAATATCGATTTATGGCTCTAAAGCAAACCTTGAACTTTTATATTAGTAGGTATTATCGTACAAAACAATCTATTAATATACACGTACGCAATCTTTTTAGAATATGTCGTTTTATAATTGATCTGACCTGCGATTGAGCTTAAAAGCTAAGCTGAGCTTATAAGCAAACGTTAGTAATAACAGTTTATAACCGCCAGGTTGGTACAAATCATCCGCTTTTGAAATCCGCCAAGAATCTTCTAATCGGAAGTAAAAGCAACCTTCAGTCCGTCGGTTTGATCATCTTATTGGTATCTAAAGCGGCTGGATTCGATGCTAATGACTTCACAAGAGATCACTACGACTCAGGCGTGCTCCACGCGCAGAGGGCGTTGGCAGAAATAGTAGAGATGAAAAGGACAGGTCACATCATACACAAGACGATGGCAAATCTGCAGGAGAAAGAAAAATACGGGAATAAATACAAGGATTTGTTGTATGGGAACAAGATAGTGTTGCTTACGGGTATTTTTTTTTTTGTTACATTATATATTTCCCATATAGGTAGAGTAGATATATACTGATACCTACTCTATTACTACCTTATATAATTAATCCTTTCAACAGGAATTGCGTGTAATAAAACTTTTTCTGATTCCTAATTCAGCAGATAGTTAGTTTTCGAAGTTATATTACAACGTAAAAATAAATTAAATAATATAGAAACTTAGGTCCACGAAAGTAGGTATGACAAGATCAATATCCCTTTCAAACTTAAAAAGCATATACAGTGTTTTTTTTAAATGGGACAGTATAGGGAAATCCGAATTTATAAGAGCGGAACTGCGGAACGATTTGGTCTTTTTTTGTGATAACAATTTTGGCATTATCAATTTTTTGGTCAAGCGTGAGATGTCCACAAAAATATGTAAAATTGGCAAAAAATTTTCTTAATGCGGATCTACTCAGTTTTATGTAAGTATTATTTCATTATATCGGAGCCAAAAATTCTGGGCAGTAAAAGTTGGTCAAATTTAATAAAATATTTTTTCATACAATACACAGTATGGGGAAATCCGAATCTATAGGATATACAAAGGAACCGTCTTAAGTACCATTCGGTCCCTTTTATGAAAACAATTTTGTCATTATAAATTTTTTGGTCAAGCGTGAGTGTCCATAAAAATGAGTAAAATTTATTATTTCTTTTTCATAATGCAGATCGACTCGTTTCACGTAAACGTCATTTCATTGTATCGCGCGAAAAAAATCCAGACAGTAGAAGTTGGTCAAATTTAATGATAAATTTTTCATGCAATAGAACAATTTCAACGTATTAAATTACAGTCGATTTACTTGAAAACGTGCAAAAAAAGGGTTTCATATTTGAATTTCGCGTAAGACGCATCGACATGAAATTCAGTTATGTAACTTTTTCAATGAATTGTTTTCGAGTAAGTCGACCATGATTTGTACTACATTGTATTCTTCGGTTGCATGAAAAATTTTTTCATGAAATTTGACGAACTTTTGCTATCCAGATTTTTATTGTCCAATACAATAAAATGACGTTTACGTGAAACTGAGTCGATCTGCATGCAAAAAAAGATATAATCGATTTCACAAATTTTAAACCAAAAAATGTATATAGCCAGAATTGTAGTCACAAAAGGGGCCAAATGATCCCTAAACGGTTGCTTTGTATCTCCTATGGATTCGGATTTCCCTGTACCATATTGAATGAAAAAATAATTTATTAAATTTGACCAACTTCTGCTGTCCAGATTTTTTTCCATCGATACAATGAAATGATGGTTACATGAAACTGAGTCGATCCGCATTAAAAAAATGTTTTACCAATTTTGCTTATTCTTATGGGAATCTCACACTTGACCAACAAATATTTAATACTAAAATTGTTGTTACAAAAAAAGACCAAATGGTTCTTAAGACAGTTTCCCTGTATCTCTTATGGATTCGGATTTCTCCATACTGTCCCAGTTGAAAAACACTGTATACATATTTCGTAAACTGAAATGGATTACCCTCAGCCTTGGCTCATGGCACATGCTAGTTAAGAAGGTACTTGAGAAGGAAGGTATCTTTCCTTGGAGAGGTGGAGACAACCATTGGAGAAATACCGACATTGGAAGGATACTCTAAACTATTATATTATTAATATGCGACGATGTACTTTCTTAACAGGCGATTATCTTCTTGCGAAGTGTCTTCAGAACCTGGGAGGGTTACGCAATAATGAAGTAACTGAACTGATATCCACTGGATTGCGAGATTTGGTCGAAGGTGACTTTTTCGGAGAACGTGATGAAGAGAATAATCCGTTACCCACACAGCCCAAAGGTAATGTAGCTTTTAATAAGAAATCGTTATTAACGTTTAAAGACGTGTATGATTTTTTTTTAAATAATAACAGTATTATTGGCATTTGTCCCGTATAGTATCGTAATCGTACCCATCGCTGAGGACACCTGACTACACACGCAGAGATTATACTATATATATAGTACCGGGGCCACCGAGATTTACTCCGTGTCTTATAAAAAAAAAAGCAAAAAGTCTGACCACATTGCATGATTCGAACTCGCGCATTTTCAGCATGGTAGACGTACACTTTGGCCACTGTTCTATTGAGAAAGTAAACTGTGGCGAAATTAGAAGTTTAGAGTTTAGAAGTTTTAAGTGTGTGAAAGCATTGAGCGAATTTTCCCACAATTGAGAACTAGCTAGATCGATTTATCGCCTCCGTAAATCCCTATATTGTAAATTTCATCGAAATCGTTAGAGCCGTTTTTGAGAATGCGATTATAAATATTGCTCGTGTAATACTACTTATAATAATAATCTTCTAAATAACATAGTATCTTAAATTAAAGGAAGCCCATTTAACCATAGACTTTATAAATAACTCCAGAGCCAGACGCCGTGTCCGAGCAGCAACGGTGATCTAAATCAGATAACCTGACTCACCTATATATACGACACACATTTATTATCAGATAAACTGATCGATCGCCATTTCCTTAGAAAACAGCACCAACACATCTTCATTTTATTTGCCTCACTTCATAGTACGGGACAGGCTGTCTGAAGTTATTAAGTGTATGTTTTTATCATTGTTTCTCATTTTATTTCCTTGTTATAAGTACATTATAAAAGTGATATAATGTACTTATAACAAGGACACATTGCAGGATTCGAACCCGCGCACTTTGGTGTGGTAGACCTACCCTACACTCAGCCACTGTGCTATTGAGAAGGTAGACTACTGCTGCAAAATTAAAAAAATTTAGAAGTTTAGAGTTTAGAAGTATTAAGTGTGTGAAAGACGGAGAAAACGATTTTTCCCAGAATTGAGACCTAGTTAGATCGATTTCTCGCCCCCTTCAACCCCTATATTGTAAATGCCATCGAAATCGCTAGAGCCGTTTTCGAGAAAGCGATATCAAATGTATATAATATATATATATATATACAAATATTGCTCGTTTAATATAAAAGTGGATATAGTATAGATATTTGAAGTAATTATTCGTAAAATATTATATAATTCCACAGCTTTACAACTCATAGGTTAAACGTAATTTTGCGAATATACTTTTAATAATTCTTATAGCTTATATACTTTACAAAATAAAACGTTCAACAGCCATCAGCGATGTGAAACATAAATACGACTGGGAAAACGAAGATAACCTTCAGAAACTGGGTTCAAACGACTTCTTAGGATATGGTAAAGATGATTGGATACTACGGACGATGCTTACCTCAGGTAGTATGCTGGGCAAGGGTTGCCAGGCTGCTATGAAATTAGCCCATAAAGGAGAGCAAATGGAAAAAGATGCATACATCCTTGGAGGACACTTGGCACTTATATGGCAACTCTATTTAGACGTAAAAGACTTTTTTACTCATCCATATTCATACTCTTTGGTTGGCGCACCTGTTATACTAGCTCTATGGGAATACCCTACAATTTATGGTCATATTCTCGAGTCGAAATTAGATAACAAGTCAGTTGAGTACAAACAGTTATATTATGCAGTACGAAGTACGAGATCGTTGGAATATTTGACGCTGTTCCTTGATGACGAATTGGCAGCTGTTATGAAGTATAGCGGTAAGTTTCCGATAGAGGACGCTAGGTTGGCTCTACAAAGGATGGCACGCACCATTTATAGCGAGACTTTGGAGTACATTGAAAAATGAAGAATAAACACATATACAAATAAGTTTTGGTGTTATTTCACTGAGGCATGGAAAAAATAGGAATAAAAATAGCCACTAAATACTTTATAATAAAGTAATAATTTTATTAACAATACAATTCAAAAGTACAACAATTCGTAAATGCTCTAAATAATAAAATTAATTAATTATATAAACAAATGTAATAACTTGAGTACTGTATATCACGACAAGCAACCAATTCTTGCTCAGGCTACTACTGCCACAAAAACAAAACGAAATATTACATTAAAACGTTTACTCTGAATTCCATATACTCTGAATATCCAAACACTGAATATACATGTTCCAGGACGATGATAATATTAGTAAACCGCCATTAAAAACTGTTTAATTTTCAGTGCCTATGTCATATAGAAAGATTGGTAGCATTTGGATATTTTTTAATGCAATGTAAATGATAGTTGCATTCTTGCATATTAGAGAACTCCCTCATACCGTCAAAAACAATCATGCTGATAAAAACCTGTAGATTCTGGTACACTCTTTCGGCTTTGTTGTTGTCGGGTTAATATCCAAGTATAAAATAAAAATTACTTTTCTACTTGATAAGGTACTTATGGGTAAGACCAAAGGTCAAATCACTGGATTATATGAGATCTTAACATTTTACTTTTTTAGTATGTCATGAAACTTATCAATACATACATAATAAGTCATTATTATGTACTGGGTTATGTTATTGACATAGGAATTTATTTTGGAATGGGATGATATTTACTATCATAATATTAGTTATCAATTCGAAGTTTTGGTCACACAAACATTTAAAAATTTCTTATTAACCTCTTTATAGTATGTATAGATTCGTTAATCCCAAACATTGCTATATAATTTTGAGCTTTCTGTGCGTTACTCTCGTACAATAACCTAGTTTGTTCTAAAGCATCTGTTTTCAAAATATCTATCCTTAAGTCTTTCAAGTCAATTTCATTAACATTATCCTTAATTTTATCTACTATGTCATACAGTTCTGGATTTTCATTCAATGCAAATAAAACAGGAGCACTGACTAATGAATATGTCTCCATATTATCTGTAGTGAATTTCTGTAATTCACATGCGGCTTGCCAAGCTAAGCATAAATGGCAGCCGAATAAGTACGCATTTTGTTGCTCCTGGACATCCTTACCTCCTAGTAACACTGCACCTTGGCATCCACGGCCAAATAGAGAACCACCATTATACATAGTCCGTAAAGTCCACTCTTTTATGGGTGAGCCTAGGGAATCCGACACATCTAAGGGTACTGTATCACTGCATATATTAAACTCTTCTTTATTTCTACGATTTGGTTTCCCAGGTAGAGGCATATTTTGTTTGTCCCTTTCACCGAAAAATTCTCCTTCACTCAAATCCCGTAATGCTGTTGATATTATGTATGACAAATCTTGATTCTTCAATCGGGCCAACATTCCATTTGCAGTTACAAGTAAATAATCACCTATTAGTAAAGCAATTTTATTCCCAAATATTTCTGTGTCTTTATTTGTAGATCGTTCTGCAAGAGGTATATTTAGCAGTCCACGGTGCACATAATGTCCTGTACGAATTATTTCAATTAACTCCGCCAGTACTCTTTGATCTTCTGAGACGTTATTCATTTGGAGGTTTGGCTGTTGTGGTGATATTGCTTTAGAAATAAGTAGAATGATAAGACCCCAGGGTTGTAGATTATTATGTTCATTGTAGAGAACTGTTTTAGCTGTTTGTATGATCGGATGATTGCTGCCTACCTGTAAAAACATAATGTAATTTGATAAAATACAGTTTAGGTATATAAAAAAGAAAAATTTTGTTCAAAAAGGAGGGTGATGCTATAGATACAAGATGTCCCTGTTGTAATGACTGACATTTTAGAAATAATAATTTTATATAGGTAAGAAAACAGACAGATGCTTTAATAAGGACAAAATTTCGTATTCAATTGTGTCAAATAAAAGTTGTATCGAAAAGCATTACAAACTACCTAGAAAACCGGTCAAGTATGTGACGCACATTGAAGGGATCAATAGATGGTATGAACATTAATGCTTAAAATTATATTTAACTGGTTACATACTTCTTTGAGTTTAGAGTAGAATATAATATTTACAAATGTACAACATTAATTTTATCCATTTTATCGCTAGCAAAAATAAAGTAAGAAAATTTCAGTTATATGCTCTTCTTTTACTTCTAAAGAATGAATTAAAAATAATACAGTGGAATCTGTTTATTATGACCGCCTATATTGACCAACCGCTTAATATTTAGTAGCTTAGTATTTTAACTTATTCTGAGATAATTACGTTAAATAAAACTCATTTATTTAGATTGGATTGTTATATTTAAGTGAAACTTCATAAAATTCATTTACAATAGTAGAACTCGCCGCCGCCACTCATCGAGGCAGCGCTAGTATCTCTGTCGACTTTAGAGAATACCAAATCACAGTTGACAATCTCACCGCGGATTCAGAAGTGAATTTGACTAATTTGCGTTAGAGATTCACACTACTGATCTAGTAAATTAAAATATCTGTATAGATTTTAAAAACCAGATCTTCTATTTTTAATGAAATTAATACTTAGTGACAAAGAATGCACAGCCTAAACCCTAGTACCAAGAATCTTAATGGACAAAACTATTGCTTTAGGAGCATTTCCATTGTTTTTTGGTGCAAGGTTCTAGTGTACTAATGTGCGTGACTACGGAGAGGTGACAGTACAACAACACACAGCCAAACATGGCATATTTTTATTATTCTGAATACTAGTAGGCAAAATACGTAAGATTTACGAGTATTTTGCAAATCAATTAGGTACTGCTATGCTTTGTATATGTTGCGAGGTTGTTAAGCTTACTATAGCTGTTTTACTTGTGTTTATGCTTAATGAGATAAAGGGACATGAAAATTCGTTTGACACAAAGTGCTAAGAGGGGCAACTCGTTATGGCTCCATTTGTGATTCTTGATCTGAAGTATGAAATTTTGTATAGGAGTTCCTTCCCTTCATAGATAAGTTTTAAGCACTAACTAAGAAAGGGCATGAAAATTGAAAGATAAAAGTTTAGTTAGAAATGTGGTAAGTAATGGTTAGGTTTGTTTTTCGTCGCGACTAACGGGTAAAAATATAGCATGGGCAGAGCAGGTTACTCAAACGTTGTAACATTTAAGAAAAGCCAGATGTTTTCTGAGATATTGCCGATGGGAAATCCCATTGGGCACGCGGCTAGCAAATTAAATAATATAATTCGACAGCTACTGGCATAAACAGTATACACTTGACAATTGCTGCTGTCTAAAATGACAGGAAATAACCTTGATGTGACTCACGTGTATTACATAACAAGATGTGATAAGTATTCACATAAACAATAACTATCACTACGTGTCTCTAAAAATACCTTTAAAATGGCCCTTTATGTATTTAGCAATTCTTTAATAATACTTTTTATTAAGATAAATGGCTAAAATACATGTACTTACCACTTTACGTAAATGCATAGCTAAATTGGCGAATTCATCACTTAAAAGCCACCGTAAGTTCATGAAGGAGGTCGGATATCCGACTATTTTCTCTGCTTCTCTTATAACTTTGCTCCATTGTGCCAGTGGAGGTCGAAATACGAAATCTTCCTGGGTCAGACTCGTCATGGTTGTTTCAAGACGTATCTGATGCGATAAACTCGCCGTACGGCGTAATTGACGTATTAAGGTATAGGTCATTATCATATATTCGTGTTTAAATAACTATAAACAAGACTCACATTCAGTTATTTTTATAAAAAAATATAGGAAAAGCTCAAAAATAAGTTTACGAGTGAACAGCAGTGAGATATCATTGTTTTGACATTTTGTAGTAACGTTCTGAAACATATTCACTTCAAGCTAGGACCAAGTACTTCAAGTACCAACAACAGAACAACACAAAAAATCGCGAACAAATAAGTTAACAAATATTATTTGTGCCATTTAAAACTAAATAAATTATTGCTATTATTTTAAAGTACTTTATATTTCATATTTAAAATTATTATCAATGTTCAACTTTTTATTATAACGAATATATTCTGAATGTAAAGATGATGTAGAGCAGAGATTCCCAAACTTTTTTGTCTCTTAAACCACTTGCCATGTACTTCGGTTTTGGGTAGACCCCTTGCTTAGCTAATATCGCATTTTTGCAATCTCATCAACTTTTGCAAGAAGTGTGTGGAAGGAATGTGATTGAAATTGTAGAAAGCGTGATGTGTGGTGGGATGGTGAGGTGAGAAGAAAGCATGGCAAAATTACCTTGCTGCCAACAATAGCTGGGATTTGATGAAAGAGAGATATGAGCTGCAGAAAGCAGAAACGAAGGCACTAGTGAAAGAGACGCGTGAAAGGTGTAGGGTATTAGACGAAAACCAAATGTCGGACAACTTCGTGGAAAATTTCAAATTATTTTGGAAAGAAATACGTAAGTACCGAAGTGGACCGACACCTTGTAAAATGAATAAAGTGCGTTCGAAAGAACATCATCTGCTAACAGACAAAAAAGATGTTTTGCAGCGATGGAGTGATTATTATAGAGAACTGTATGAGAGTAACGACTCTGTCTCTGACACTGAGAGCGATCTTAACGATCGTCACACTCGGATCAGGAACTAGAGGAAGTCATTAGGATGAAACAGGTTGAGAAAGCGATAAGAAGTCTGAAATGTGGAAAGGCTGCAGTAACTGCTGAGATGATCAAGTATGGTGCTCCTAGGGTCTGGTATACATTCTATAAACTGAGCAATCTTTGCTGGCAGAAGAGAGAAGTTCCGGAGGACTGGCGCACCGTAGTCACAGTATCTCTCTATAAAGGGAAAGGTTCCTATTTAGACTGCGGGTGCTATAGGGCCATCAGCTTGGTCAGCTTAACAAGTAAAGTCTATACCAAGGTATTGACTGAACGTATGAAAGGAATTTGTTAAAGATATTTGTGGGATGCACAAGGTGGTTTTAGGAATGGTAGGGGTCGTAAGGATCAGATTTTCTCGCTCCGCAATATGTGGGGAAGTGGCCATAGGTCGGACAGTTTTCTGCGCTTTCGTGGATCTTGAAACAGCATTCCATAGAGTAGTGTGAAAGAAATTATGAAGTCTTCTGCCTGAGTATGGCGTAGAGGGCCTCTTACTGCAGGCTGTGAAGTTATTATATCGGGGCCACAGAGCCTGTGTAAGGATAGATGGTGACTTGTGGCCCTGGTTCGAAGTTTGTTCAGGCGTCGGATAGGGCTACGTGATGTCTGGCTGGCTATTCATGCTGTATTTGAACAGTTTCCTCCAGTCATCGAAAGGTAATATGAGTGGTATGATATGTGATGGTACAGTGGTAATCTGCCTTTTGTATGCTCGCAATGATGTGCTTATAACATCATCAGAAGCGGAGTTGCAAACACTAGTTACATGCATGAAAGAAGACTGTGAAGTGAAAAGATTGAATATGCATGTGAACAAAACTAAGGTTCTGATGTTTGAAATGGAAGATGTACATACAACGTGTGAAATGTGTGTAAATGGAAAATGTCTAGAAAAAGTGAATGAAATTGTATATTTGGGGAGTGCGTTATCGAGGGATGAAAGATGTGAGTTAGATGCTGAGAGATGGGTAGCAGCTGGCAATAAAGTGAACGGTGCTCTGTTTGCATTAGAAAGCATTGTGAATATAGAATCGAAGTATCCTGAATTAAAAAAGGCTGCTTGTCGAATTATTTCAATATTCGGAACAACGTACTTACGTGAATCATTTTTATTCCACTTTAAAATTCGTGAAATCCAAACACCGATCAGTATTAACTAACCAGCATCTCAAAGAATTACTGAGAAGTGCTGTCACCAATTATTCACCAAATTTTAAAGAATTATCAAGAAGAGTAAAATAAATGTGTTTAATTTTTAATATTTAAATTAAATACACATATTTTGTATTTTTATTTATGTTTTCAATAAATATAATTTCTGTAAAAAATTTTTTTTTAATACCTTTTTTGCATACCTTTTAAATATGTATTTAATTGCAGCTCGCAAAAAAATTCTAATGTTGAAAAATGGCTCGGACTATCAAGGAGCTTGGCCACCCCTGTTATATACTGTTAAACCAAGAAAAGGAGTTTATTTCGATAATTCTAATTGTTTTCCACCCAGTTCTAGTTTATTTTGGACTCTGAGTACACTGGATAGGAAAAACTTGAGACAAAGGTTTTTTGTGCATTCAGAAGTAAATTATAAGCAGCGAACCATCTCGAGATATCCGTCAAGGTCCTATTAGGTCCGCTAATATCTATGTCTTTTCTATTTGCTTTAAACAATAATGATGTGTCATCAGCAAATAATATTATTTCGCATATATCTTTAAGCATAAATGGAAGATCATTAATATAAACCAAAAACAGGAACGGTTCCAAGATTGATCCTTGGGAGACGCCCATCTTTAATTTAGAACCAACATATGTAACTCCATTTATACTTATTTTTTGTTCTGGGTTAGCCAGATATGAAATCACGAGATTGAGGACTTTATCATGTATTCCAGAATATTTCAGTTTGTACTTTAAAGTTTTGTGATAAACACAATCAAAGGCTTTGGAACGATCACGAAACACGCCAATGGCATCCCGTGACCTCTCCCAAGTCTTTAGCACATTTTTGATCAAACTTGCTCCCGCATGTGTTGTTGACCGCCCTCTCGTGAAATCGTATTGTTGACCATGAAATATCCTGCAAATGTTAAAATGTGCCAGCATTTGGCTGGGCATTATTTTTTCGAATATTTTACTCAACGCTGGCAATATCGCCAATGACATTCCGTGACCCCTCCCAAGGTTCTAGCACATTTTTAATCAAGCTTGCTCCCGCATGTGTTGTTGACCGTCTTTGCGAATGTCTTAGACAAGAACGAACAAGAACTTCTACGCGCATACGCGCGTATCATTATGTGCAAGCTTCTAAAGGTTCAAAGTGTATTGCGATCACAAACCGAATATCTTAGTAAATTAAACAATTTTATGAGATAATGAGGTAATTCTAAATATTTAAGGTCACTATGAGATAATTTGTTACTAAAATTATAAAATTGCGAAAATAAGTTTGTTTACAAAACGTACGACAATACAATAGTACCTACTATCGTCGTCGGTCTGTTTGTCACGTTTTCAGGTAAAAACTAAGCAACAAATCATCTGTGTGTACGGGTTATTTCATTAACGGAAAGTCAAAGTTAAAGTCACGATGTGCTTAAATGAGATCCACTATCGTGGACCTCCGTTTACATTTCCGGACCTCCAATTCTTTTTTCGCTCACTTGTAGGTCGTTGTCGACCTTTGGGGGTCGATATAGAACACTTTGGGTATCAATAATGTAGAGCTAGCCTATCGTTCAACCACGATACAAGTTTGATTCACGATTGAAATATATAATTATATATAATTATATAATGTAGATTCCTATTTTGTACATACACAATACGTAATAACAACGTAATAATAACTATACGGCATTTTGCACTCGGTGTAGACGACATCATTATAAAATGGCAAAACGGAACCAGTTAAGTTGTCTTCGAAATTGCGAGTCCACAGAGGCGCCGACCCTGTGAGGGGTGCTCAGGAGTTTTAGCACCCACAGAAAATATTTAGTGGTTGCGGTCTGCGGAGCAACTACGACCACGTTCAGGCAAAAATGATTATGATAATCGGAATAGAAATCGAAAAAGAACAAAATTGTGATCAATAAGATTTATTTACTTAAATCTACTACTACTAGAACTTTTTTACAAATCCTTTATGCGAAAATAGTACGTCTGTATACGAATATTTAGGCCGGAGGGTGGGAGGGGGAGCAATGAACGTTCACGTGCTTTCTTAATAGTCGGGGCCCCTGCTAACCCACCATCTTTAGCTGTAAACTTGAAATTGGAATAAACGTTCACATAATTGCATGTAGTATACATTATTTATATATGTATAGGTATATTTAGTATTATACAATAGATGATCAAAAAATATGTAAGAATGCCGTAGGCAATTCTGTTCAATCTCGAACTCACCATCATGAATGAGTATTGACGAACTAACGATTTGTAATAAATACTAGATCGAGAAAACTCGACTGCAATTAGCCATTTCATTTTAGATTTTATCTCCTCCCCATTTGAACGCATCGGTAATAAATACTAAAATGTTAACGCTTCTACCGACCAATCACGTGTCTACGCGCCATAATTCAAAAATAGAAGGGTCAAGAGGCCCCCGGCGAAGTCGGTGGCTCGTCCATAGCAATTAAAAATAAAAGCAATGTGTAATTTGTTGGCAGTTTATGGTGGCCTGGCGGTTTGAGCTCGCAAAACAACAAAAACGATGCATTTGCATTTTGATCGGCGCATTTCTGATTGAGTGAGGTCTGTGTAGCTGGTAGTTGTTTGGCGGACGTACGGACGAGTTGCAAAGTGGTTTTGAGTTAGGTATTTTGAAATTTGCATAATCTTTTTCAGACTGTGGAACTGTACTGGTTTTTATAATAGTGTTGTATTTTTTTTTAGTCAGGGTGTCACAGCATGGATCGATTTCAATATGATGTTGATTAAATTGTAACTTTTTCCTATGACAGACACTTACTACTGTATTCAAGATACATCAAAAAAGGAAGTAATGTACCTACAAGGAGCATTAATCACTACGTTTGTAATGTTTGCCATTTAAAGCCGAATTTATTTTTTCTAATCTGACAGGGAAGGATTGTCACGTTAACGTGTTGTTTTATTTAGGATGCATATTTTACCTTATTACCAAAGATTTCTTCTTTTATATATTGGTCCATTCCATATTTGTTAGAAGCACCCTTTATCTTTATGTATAAAGTTATCAAAAACCTTTAATAATCATTATTTGGCTGCAGATTTGAAAATTACGTATGAGTAGATATTGAAACTGCTATCACCATTGCAGGGATAGAAGCTTCACAATCCCGCGTTAAATTTGGTATTTTTGCGGTATAAAAAATAGCCTAGATCATTTTCTGAAAAGTCCTCTACCCGCCAATAAATGTTCCGCCAAAATCGATTACTTCAACCGTTTCGGATATTAGCCCGGACAAATTAATACACAGACAGACAGACAGACAAACAAAAAATAAAAAAACGTGTGTTTGTGTTTTAGTTAAATGGAAATAACCTTAAAAGAGCAAGAAAAAGTCTTTATTTTTAGATCACAGTCAGACACAAGTATTATGTGTAGATATACATATGTATGGATTACCGAACTCAGTTTCGAAAAGCAAAAAAATTCAAAAGCAAAAGAAAAAAATTCAAGCGAAATGTAAATTTTTTTGCCTACATTCGTTTCAGCCAAGATCTTTCCGTTACTAATTTTTATCCATTAAAATATCTTGGATCAGTCAAGTAAAATATGAAACCTTCTTCCATTTTTCCATCGTGAAGTGATCGTCGGTTAAGCTGCGTTCAGGAAAGAAAACCATAAACAAATGTTTTATCGTTTGCATCTCGCGGTGGGTACCGGCCGGCGGGCAGGCGCGCAATTACTTACTAATTGCCGCCTTCATTTCACAGAAATAATTTACTAATGCACATCTACACCAGCGATTATGTGTGTACTGTGTCTATGTGGTCACACCCACGCCATCACTCCCATCACATCTGCATTAATATGTATATTTTATATAAATAAATAAACCCCGATACTAGAAAGACTAGAAACAGAAATGAGAATCGTAAGTATAGTTATATCTGAGAGCTTTGTAGGAAGCTTATTTTTAAAACTTCTAGGACACTTAGAGTATCAATTTAAGAACTTCCTCGTTTTTTTTGAATGTGAATTGCATTATCTAGTCGTTACGCTATTACCCTTAAATGAAATTGTTTACAAAATGAAGGTTTTGGATTCAATTAGTTTAAAGGAGAAACCCTCAGGATAACGAAAGCACAGAAGACTAAAGCCTGGTACAGATTGTTTGCAATATAACATGCAATGAGACGCGAACATCGTGCGAACGGTCCGTACGCATGCTATGCGCCTCCCATCGATGCGGCGCAAACTTCTCCGTGCAAATCACACTGCGCGCAAGTCAAAGTGTTCGTCGAAAAACCGAAAATCGACGGAAACCAACGAGCGCTCTGCGAATGCACGTTGCGTGCGCGCAGTTGTTTTTAGTGTGTTCGGAACGCATTACAATGAAAGAAAAATGTTGCATTGCGTGTTGCATTGTTGTGTTGCAAATAATTTGTACCAGACTTAAAATAGTAACAAAATAATATAGTTTATTATATTTTTACTTACAGCATTCTTAGGTTGAAAGGGTTGCTTACATAGTTTGTGATTGCATAGGCGAGGGGGTATTAATATACATATACCTATATTGTCAGGTTCGTCTGTGTCGATTTCATTCTTTCAAAAGTGTTGTGCGCGTAATTACGTGTCAATGTGAAAATAACGAAGACGATATTTTTTGTTTCACTCATTCGTATGCACCAGGCAAGAAAACTGAGTTTTTATTTTAGTCCGAGGTTTACCCTGTAATTTTTCTAAAAAGAAAACGAACTCAGCTATGTTTGGAATGTGGCCGGGTCAAGTTCAGATTACAACATTTTTCTACTTTTCTAAAATATACAAGTAGTATCAGTGTGAGTGAGTTAGTGAGTCTTATATCTTAATTTATTTATTTTTATTTTTATTTATCTTTGTTTTTTTATTATCTTTTTTATCATTTAATAATTTTGTGATTTTCTTATGCACATACTTATTTTATATCTTCGCGCGAGAATGTTTTTATGTATACTACGCATCGCAACGCAACTTATTGGCAATATTTATTTCCCTTATTTACGTGAAGTTAAATCATTTTTTTGTTAGTTCTCTCATATGAGAAAATATTTTAAAAATATTTGAAAAGATAAAAAAAGCATATTTACGAGTTCATCTGCATTTCGTTTACAAGTTTTTAATGTGTTATGTTGTCTTAGAGTGTAATTAATTAAATCTTTTTTTTGTCAAACAGTACAGAGGAGTTCGTAATTATTACTCTTTTGAAATGTCTTTTATTAAAATAGTCTACTGATCTGGTTTTATGCTCGTTCGTTTTTAATAACTGGAATGTTTGTTCCTATTCATTCTACAGTTTTTGAGAAATATCGATTTAGAATCACTACAAGATTTCAGTCTTCAATTAGATAACATGCGATGTCTCTACAACAACAATAGATTTCTTCATTTTCAAAATGTATAGAGCACAGCCTATCGGCATTAGTTGGTAACCAGTCAGCTTCTCTTCTTTCTAAGCGAACTGCTTTAAACCACCGTAATCACAGACACTCATTTTTGATATAATTGAAGGAATAAATTTATAAGATCCAATTCAATAAAGAGAATTCTCATACTTAGAATAAAAATATTATAAAAATAACTTACATTCAAAAAACTGGCTGGCTACTAGTTGCATACAGATCACAATATTTTTATTTAATTTCTTGTAAACGTAAAATTATTATACATGTATTATGTATGATCACTTATCACATGATGACTTCCTTCTGTCTTCTACACTACTTAACCACACAGGTCATTTTTAATTTACATTTCGCCAGTTTTCACGTCAACAAACCAATAATTTTATTTGCTGCGACTGACTGTCACGGCTGACGCACGGTAAACTGAGCAGCGCGTTGATTGTGGTTTTTTAGCCCCGCCCACTTAATTGGGGTTTGCGTTGTGTCATATTTTTAAATGAATGCCGAGTTCCACAGTATTTCCGAATTTTCATTAAATTCTACAAGACGCAGACTAATTAAATGAATTACACTCTAAGGTAACGTAACGCATCAAAAACTTGTAAACGAGATGCAGATGAACTCGTAAATATGCTTTTTTACCTTTTTAAAATATTTTGTAAATATTTTCTCATTTGAGTGAATCGAAATAAAAAACAATTTAACTTTACGTAAATAAGGTAAATAAATATTAGTTGTTAATTAAATAAAGTTGCGTTGCGATGCGTAGTAATGCATAAAAACATTATCGCTCGCTAGCACTTTCCCGTGCGATCACATGATCAGTGACCACGTGTGCCGGGCAATATTAAACGTTTTAAACGTCAGGCTACAGTTGAAAAAAGATCGTGCGGGTTCAAAATAGAGTTCATGTTAAAAGTTGACTGTTGAGCTTGCGACCTTTCGTGTTTCGGAGTATTTGAATCAGACTCGCGGTACCGTATTTTTCGGCTATAATTGTTCTGAATTACACTTCCATAGTATTTCCGAATTCGTTGGGTATTTCCACAGGCAATTTAGCCGTATTTCCGTAAATGCTTACAGAAATAAATGTAATGATATTGTTGTTTTTTTATTATTATGTATTTCTGTAGTATTTTGGCATTAATATAAGTATTTTTAAATGACAGCTATTTTTCAATTGCATCATCGAAAATATTATGTAGTTGCACCTAACTGTGTTTAATTCGTAAGTCGCACCAGTAAATACAACGTAGACTGTTATGAATTATGTACTTCTATAGATACTTTGCCTTCAAATGAATCATTAAGGCGAACAGAATTTTTAATAAATTATTTGTATCGGGAAGCAAAAAGATATGGACGAACCACATCGACCTATAAAACCATTTAAGTCTAAAAATAGTGGGACGGAAAAATAATCAAATTACTAATACTTGATTTAAAGAAAAAGTCATGTTAAAAATTACGAAAACAAGAAAAGAAGTAAAAAAGAATGTACGTAAGGAAGATCGCGCAGAAAATAGAGTTCAAAGTGCTTATAAAGTGTACCAGAACTAAGATCTTGTACTCAACCTAAGGAATAATATCAAAGTTTTTTTATGTGAATAAAAAAACGAAGAAATATATTTGCGATTCTAATTGCTTGCTTATATAAGTATTTAAGACGACCTTTTAATGTTAAAAAAGAATTTATAAAGAGTACTAAATTTACAGACAATGTCTCGTGATATCACATTTACTATACGACTTATAAAATTATAGGCGCTTTGATTATTTACTTACTGAGTAAATAATCAGTGTTGGTGGTACGAATTAAGGAACTATCCTTAAGAATCCGCCTATGCAGACTGATGTTTTGTGACCTGAATATCGATATCTAAGAAGACTAAGAGTTAAATATTGGGATACATACAACTTCAACTCTTTATCTTGAAATCTTTAAATGAGGAAACACGAATGGAGAAAAAATCTCGATAAAAAAATTCCAGAAAAAACCCTGTTTTATACAAAGATCCAGTTGCATCTCCGAAATTCTACAGAATTTTAAAATAATTTTTACTAAAATGCATAGGTAATTATAATATCTCAAATCTCTAAAACCATTTTCTTAATTGGTAATGTAGTTTTATGATATAAATGAGATTTCTCTGCGCTAAAATATGATCAAACCGTAACTGCGCGGGTGTAATGGACGACTTCGGTGGCACTGGGTTTCATAGAGCTCTGATGGTACCTTTATAAAAACGACAAAATAATTCCACTTTAGTTAAATACATTTTTTTGTCATATATGTTACAAGTTATAACGTATTAAAAGTTTATTAAATGAACATTTCATTACTTAATTAACGCAATTAAATAGACTTTGTATTAAAATACCTTCATAACTAGGTATCATCCTCGTATTTATAATGTACTAGCAAACCCGGCCCGTTTCACTGGGCGTTAGTTGAAGTTGAAATAAATTAAACAGTTTTTATAATTATTTTGATACTGCAAAAAAAAATCAAAAAAAAAATTCTACTGATCCGATCGCTACCAAACTGTACAGGATCACCCGCTAGGCCAATCTGAAGATTGCCTGAAAATTTCATCGAAATCGGTCCAGCCGTTTCGGAGTCCATAAGGAACATACATACATACACATACATTGCCTTATATATATAGATAGGTAAATAATTTCTCTTAGGGGGTTCGACTTAGCAACCTTACGCTAGTTTAAAAATAATCAAAACATCGGAGTTAACTGTCCAATCTTTTGTAAAAAATTACCGACATTACATTCTGCAATAAATATACATATGTTCATATTATGTAGATATGTAATTATAAAAAATGTAGGTGAAGATTTTAGGTCTATGCCGAAATCATTACAACCCATGAAAATTAAGTTCTGTCTATGGTCAAAAGGATCGCACATAAATATTCATGGACTAATTTTTGAAGAGAACCTCTAATATGCGAGGTAGGTACCGACGTTCCTTTGGCCGACGCGGACGGTAAATTGCTTCTTCAGTTATTATTCTCCCCATCGCCAATCCTATCCATTTAAAACCAATTATGTTTTATTATAGACCGAGAGAGAAGGGAGAAAACCAAACATAGCGTTAGAGAAAGATAGAAAGACGTTGACCACAGACGAGCGTGGTGATCGCGCGTAATTTTTTTAAAGTGTATGTACACGGGCACGGGCGCGCTCTCTTGATGCCCGATCGTGAATGGAGGCCTAATGGCTGCTGGGAATTATAAAATTAAATTGGATGTAATGAGTTACATAGGCTATCACGACCGCGCGAGCAGAGTTCGATGGGTCGCGCGAGGCTTTTGTTCTTGCGGTCGACGAACTCGCCTCACTTTCTTGTGATTAAGCGTTTGTAATTAAAATGTTTTTTTCCCATAATCTATAATGTGCAGTTTTAACTCAGGCATAATGGAGTATCCGTGTTATATGGTGATAACTGACAAAGACCTTTGATCTATAAATTGCTTTTATATCTAAGTATATTTTTTTAAGTCTAGATTACAAATGAATCTTTTTGTGCTTACTTAATACTTATATTACATACATACATATGTATGTACATAGCTTCATGTCATCTCTCTTTTGGGTTAGACAGAAGATCAAAATCACACAAAACAATTAAGTTGACCCTTGTTAAAAAATACATAGATCGATCGATTCACAATGAGAGAAGACAACAAAGAGGAATGCAATTAATATAAATTATTTTGCACAGTACGTTCATTACACATTCTGTTTTACCATTAAATAATTTGGACATATTTCGGTTAAGATACTCGTTACCAATATTTAAGAAAGCTTAACAAGAGCTTAACATGTTGATGGACAGTAAGATCCCAAACGTTAACGTATCTGAGGCACTAATAATTTCCATACTGTGTCACGAATGATAAGAAATATAGGTTTTTGTTGATAATCTTGATCGGATCTATATTCCCAATCATCAGAAAAGAGGTCTTAGCTTGGATCAGGATAGCAGCCTCATATAATTTTTGTTGCTCTTTATAAGAATGCCATTTGTAAATAGATGTAGGTAAGTAGGTACTCATATTTATTAATTTCGTGTACATATTATAAAATTGTGTTCATGAAAATGTTATCCGTGGGTTGCTAATCACGACTTTATCAGCCATACATAAGAGGTAGTGTTTTATAATATTACAAAGAGAGAGAGTGTGGATTTTGTATGTTTGTTTATATGCGGGGGGTAATCTCCGGAACCATTGCACCCATTTGAAAAATTCTTTCACCATTTGAAATTGAAAGGTACATTATTCTAGATAGACATAGGCTATTCAACCCGGCCAAAGTGGGGACGAGCCGTTAGTCAAACTATATAAGTAAATACACAAACCAAAATACAACGCAGTACTAACCTCTTAGAAAATATTGACGCAAAAACACGTAGCAAAGATGGTGCACCGAGGACCACTACTCTTATTATATTACTCTTATTATATACATGACGACCAGGAGAGCATAGTGCGTGTGCCTCTAGGGATCACATCATAAACAAGTCATGTTCGCAAGGTGGTAGGTATATTCTTCGGATAAATTTTTTAACATGACTTTGTGACAGTACAAATGTCTTAATTACATATACCTACGGTGTCGCTACTGAATCCAGTTCCTTGTGTTAATGTGGAATATGGATAGTCGAAAGACAAGTTGACTTTACGTACACTTAAGAACTCTTCTTTATACTTAAAAACTGTCATAATTATGGACATAATTAACCGTAAATTAGGCGTGGAATTTAAAAAACTGCTGCGAGCCTGTGAGTCGGGAAGTCTGGATTATAGAACTTGCTGACTTCTTTGAAAGTTAGAATGAGAAACGCTGTTAAATCGGATGGGAGTCTTCTAGGAAATTACAATGGGACTGATAAATTGCTGTAAATACCCGTTACTTACATTATTTATTTCTAGTTTTTTTAATCTGACGGGCATACAGATGGCAGTGCAATCAGATAGCGATAAGTCTTTATACTAGTTCATCATCTTAACGAATCCCTTATACTAAGTCTTATCTTTCATTACTGCACATGTACAGGAATATAAACAGCTGGCAGACGAAGCTGTAAAATAGAGTTTTGGGAGGTGATCATTGATCAACTTGGTTCAAGCGTAGGTCAAAGGGTGAACGTTGAGAGTAAATCGATTTAAGCATTATTTAAGCATGGCATCTTTCTTTTAAAAAAGAGACATAGTTGTAGGGGATTTTGTAAATTGACGTAGCCAATATGTAGATAATTTTGGCATGGAAGGGCATGATCTTAGTCGTAAAAATCGGTCAAGGATTAGGGTTAATAATCATTAAATCATTTTGTGAGACACGGGTACAAATTAATATGATGTTAATGTTACAATACCTATACAATAAGAGCCTCTATGCTTCGCCTCATGCATGGCGTTACAAACACAATAATAATAACTTAGACCAATATATTAAATCTATACTGATATTATAAAGAGATAAACTTTGTTCATATGTAATGGATAAATCAAAAACCATTCAACAAATTTCAAAAATTCTTATAACTATAGAAAGCTACATTATCAGCAGGTAAGATGGGCTGTATTTTATTTACAAAAAATTATTACCCGTGCGGAGCCGGGGCGGGTCGCTATGTTATTATAAAGTTTCATATTGCAATTATATGAAAGTTAGGAACTTTCATACATAAAGAGCTATCACTGTAATTATGTGAAAAATTTGTTGTGTGTTGTGTGCATTGGTAGAAGTAGGTATCTACTTAATTAATTTTCATTCATTTCGTTTCATTCTGAAAACGTTATTAAGTCCCTTAGTTCCTTAGAGATGGGTAGGTCCGAGATCCCGGAGTCTCTCAACAATGTGCTGAGGGCGATCATCGCAATGGTTTTAGTGGATAAAAGTCTCACATAATCCAGTTTCGCCCCAGAGGGTTGGATACCTGTTTTCAGATATCTCCTGCGTTACGAAAAAAGAAGTCCATATGGATACGTGCCTATTACCTATGCCATGCCTACACATATCTGTTACGATAGCTGCAGAGGCTTGTAAATTCTCGTACAAATCAGAAACGTACCCTCTGACACGAGATGTGTGCCGTCGGAGTGGAACAGTGGCAATGCAACGCTTATGAACGAACGCGTGACACGGAGCGCGCAAACCAGGAACTATGTGGTCGTTTTCATATAGGTCTAGCAGTTAGATGTGAGTCAATGGAGCTGAAAGTATATCCGCCGGATCGGACCTCTTAAAACATCGAGACCTATCCATCACTAATTCGTTATATGGCATAGTATAAGATTACTGCTTAGTGCGAGATTATACAATTAGTGTAATTATCTGGTTTATACTATATAACTCTTGTCTAAATATTTCAATGTTTCTATACCGATTTACATAAAAATTAACGATTCCGTCGACGTCGGTGCACGGGACGGGCAGCAATTATAATATTACCTCGGGCTGACCAGTAATTAGATGCTCACAATGGCTGTAAGCGATGAGGAAATAGAATTTAAATAATTATTACTGCCTGTCTATTATAATGCGGTCGATGCAGTTGTTACCTTCGTTGATGTTATGGTGTCCTAGTCGCTGCGTTGTAGCCTTTAACGGTGGTGGTAATGGATTGTCGAGATGGTGTCCAATATATCGAATTTAATTGTACTGTTGATGCGGCAGTAAGTGTATTTGATAGTTCGGTGATTACCTTCTAAACTGAGGGTACCGCTTTCGATTCCCGGCCAAGTCTATTGAGAAAACGAACTTTTATATTATGTTGAGGTAGTGGTATTTACTGGTTGCTCATCTCGTTTGTTGTGTGGTTTTTTTATATCAAAAGTCTAGTTTAATTTGGGTTCACTCAATGTAGTTGTCCAAAGCATTTATTTTATTAAAGAATAATTTCTTAATAGGACTTCAACAGTTACGCTAATAATGTTATCAAAATTTTGCTATAATTAGCGCAATTGTAAATTACAATGTTGTGTGCCTTAATACTAATATTGGTAAAAGTTTAAACATCGTTCGTTTTTTTACGCGAAATTTACTGAAGCAATTCAAATTTTGTTGTACTTTTGGTCAAAACATAGGTCAAAACATCTTTTTCAAGTACCGCATAAGCGGAAATATATATATTATGTAGTTATATGGAGTTATTTATTACTAAAACATATATTTGTCCATTTGTTTCATTTCCATACGAAAAGTAGTGAATCAATTTCATTAAGTTCATAAACAGTGGCTGTACCTTTTACAAAACAAACTATAATTTGCAAATACAAAGTTAGTAAGTACTCGGACAAAACCAAGTAATACAACTTAAGAATAAAAATATGAATGAGAGCTACATCAAATGAATGTCAAGTGACATTGAGATTCAAGTCAATTTAGAAAACTTCGTTTATACCAATTTGACCTAATCGGAAATCAAACCTTATCTGTATATTGTTATTTTTCTATGTTAGTTTCAAATTAAAGTACAGGCAATTTTTCCGAAAAGGTGTTTAAAAAAGAACACAAATTGATACTCCATAATATGAGAAACATAAAAAAAATTTTTAACTGCGTCATTCAAGCCCCCAAAACTAACCCACGAAGTAAAAACTCTAACATATAAGGTCACATTTGTGTTTTGGCCACTGGCTTCTATAACTGTTAAAAACAGTTGTTTACGTTCAATAATCGCTGAGAAGGCTATCACAGACAGATAGAAAATAGATTGGCACATAGGTGAGTTATAGAATGTTCCTTTTTCTCAATTTTGAAACACAGTGTTCCAATTTTTGCAAGTTTTTTATGGTCTATTAATGAATAAACCCCATTGCAATTACGTGACGTTATTTTAGTCAAACTTTCTATCGCTTCGGAAAAGAAATATTGAAATACGTTTCTTACCTGCTTTTTTATCTTAGGTGAGAATGCAGAGGGTCTTTATCACTACTCCTCGAGAAGTGTTTCAGCACAACGCGAGAGGGGCTCCGGTGTATTCTGTAGCCTGATCCTAGAGCACAGTTTTTTTATGGGATTTTATGGGGAACGGTGGGGCGTTTATTTCAACTATTTGTAATTTTTTTTTAGTGGGCATTGTGCTGTAAAATTGGCGTAGTTTTGTGTCCCAAGTATCTACGCCGTTAGCAACATGTAGAATTGTTGAAATAAATGCTTATTTAGTAGTGTGATGTTGAGTTTTTTAATGACTTAGTCTGCTTCAACAGATCCTACTAGAAAGACTGCCTCAATATATTTGTCGCCAGAAACTCCAAGATACATTTAAAATTTATTACGTCGACATCTTAATGTAATAATATGATGACCTTTTCTATTTATTACTGAAGACATCGGTTGTATGGGCTAAGATCTCTTTACCTTCATTCTTAAGGGACAAGCGTACATACTACTATTACTGATCCTGGAGCCCTTCTCTACAACGCACAGACGACAACCACCGCAGGATTTTTAGTGGGTATTCCACATAACTCAGTAGGTACCCAGTATCCAGAGGCTCGGTATTTGTATTCATTTCTATTGCATTATAAAAAAAAAGGTATGCCCTATATGTTATGAGCTTTTGAGATCGAAATGAGTGCTAAGTATCACAAAAATTACAATAGGGGTTACCTAAAGAAATCAAAAGAAAACGGGCATTAGTCACGTAACCATTGTAATTTTAGTTTTTAAGATATTATAGAAAGTTATGCATGAATAAATGATCACAGAAAAGATTAAGTGTTTCTAAAACACGTATGTATATTCGTCTGTCCGTCTCAATGGTCGCATTAGCGTACAATGTACATACAATGAGGCGCGCATACGACGAGCGGCGCTTTGATCTCGCCGAATGAAAAGTACTGCATTTTTTGTCGGTGCTGACTCCTTTTATAAACATGAGTGATCATGATTAGCGATAAAAGGACGCAATTATGCAATGACCCACATGAATGTTATTTTTAACCAACGAAACGAAAGGGGCGTGCTGTGAGCTGAAGAGATACGCAGTATCAGGATTGGATGAAAGAGATATAGTAAAAATTGGTTCCCTCCGCCAGACGCAGGGTTCTGTACGGTTTTATGAAACAGTGCGTAAACTTTATGAGGTTTACAGAAATTATTAGAATTCTACGTTCATTAGTTTCCAAGATAAAATGAAGGGGGATAGTTAAGCCACGTTTGTGTATACAATTTAGCCTTCATACAATAACTAGTGACCCGCTCGGCTTCGCGCGTGTTGAAATTTTTAAAATTAAAAACAGCTCATGTTACTCGCTGATAAGGTAACTTTTTATAGGTGAAGGAATTTTAGAAATCGGTTGAGTAGTTTCTGAGTTCTTACATTACATACAAACAAACTTTAAATATAAATAGTATCTATACTAATATTATAAAGAGGAAGTTTGTTAAAATTGAGTGTTTGTTTTATTTCAATCAGTTCATAAATAAAAAAGTTATATCAATTTACACAATCACGTCGAACATTTGTTCGATAAAAAAATAGACTGCCTAATAAAAATAAATAAATAATAAAATAATAATAAATAAATAAAAAAAAATACTCCATACAATTTACACTATATGACTCCAGATCACTAGCTTGTACTATGGGTGTCACAAAGACGTGGGGAAGCTCCCAATAACACCGAGACTTTATCCAGCCAATTTAGAAATGTTCGTTTTCTAAATTGACCTGGACGGGCTCGAACCCGGGACTCTACGTTGGAAGGCTGATGTCCTGCCACTGCGCTAACGAGCCAGTCCTTTTCAATTTTGTGAAGATTGGAATATTAATCAGTGAAATATGTTGGTTAACAAGATGCCAAATAAGTTTGTACGTTATATCACTCCTTTTGGATAATTTTGGTAATATTGAGTGGTCTTGCCCATCTTGTCCGTAATCATGAGTTGATGAAATACTTGAAAAATGGTAGCAATTATAGTATAGTTATTGGAGAATTTTGAAATAAAAGGTCAGCGAAAAGCTTAGTATGTATTAGAGATTTGACATTATTAATTTTAATGAATTAGGACAAATTATCAATAGACATCATGTTAATAGAAGTTAAAAGAAAGAAAATATTAACCTGTCGAAAGTTTTCCAGTTGCTATTGTAAATTATTGTCAATATTCGTGATTAAATGTTACAATCCTAAACTACGATTGTAACTCTATTCTTAATATTTAATATAATATTTATTCTGTTAATTATTATGATTCATAATGATTGATAGATGGCAACACTGTCATTGGAGGGCGTTAGGTGTTGCTACTTAATGACAATTTATTTGTGATTTTGACAATTGGTATTATGAATGTCCGTTTTTAAAAATGAGTCAGTCGACAATTTCACTAGCTAGCAAAAGAACGCTTTTTAATTATATCTCTATTCTACATTTCCATCCACGTCGATATTTTAGGAGTAGGAAAAGCATAATATCTAGAATCCGAAATTGTTTACATTACACAGTGTACAGCCTGATAAAGCCTGATTGATGTATTTCGATGAGTCTAAAATGTCAAATTAATGTTTATTTTCAGTCGAATCCCCTAGTTGACCGAGCTTTGAGCAATAAATAATCGATGTTCAGACCAAAAAATTTATAATCAATCTTATTATTTGAGAATTCATGAAAATGTATCAGAAAATAGACTAAGTAGTGAAGATAAAGAAAATTGTAGTTTTCTAATTATCGGTTTAGCTAAAATAATGTCAAATTTTAAAAGTAGAACGATTACATACTTCTTTTTTAATTGCATAGAGATTACTGTACAATTTCCACATTTAACGGAAAATATTAATAATTAAAATGATTATATTTTGACGTTTAACAGTATTCCGCTATTGCACACTAGATGGCGCTAGTAATATCGCCCTTACGATTCTTGAACATCTATTGTTCTATGAAACAAGCAGATTTGTAATGAAAGTAATGATTGTTTATTAGTAAAAATAAAGGATCGTAAAGTTATGAAGGTACCAGTGTATCTGTCAAAATAAATGAAATATCATTAAGAAATAAATGCAATTCGTTCGGTATTTTGTAATTTTTTTATTCTAATTAAATATAGCGAGATCTAAAGGAAAGCGCACTATCAGCAGTAACAATAAAAAAATTCTTAAGTAACATAATTCATTAGAATTTGCAGAGATTTCTTAATATTATGCATATACTTATACCCAGTCTTGCCATAAATATTGTTACAAGGAAAACATAGTTTTTCTTCTATAAAACGTTTATTACTGCAGTGTGCGTTAGTTTATATATTAATATAATATTAGCGTTTTAAAAATATGACACTCATTCAAAATTATCTCTATTGGCTTTAATACAATCCTTTAAATGTTGTAGCCAGTTGTCGATTGAAACACGCACTTTCTCCATGGGAAAATTCACCATTGCCAAATCTTACGAAATGTTGTAGGGACTCCAAATTATCATGGCGTTTAGAGCACACTCTCTAAAAGAGACCATAAATCATAATCAAGTGGATTTAGATTTGGACTAGATGACGGCCAGTCTTTGGGTCTGATCAAGTCAGAAACGTTTCTTTTTAGCCCCACTTGAGTGGATCGAGCTTTATGACCCGGTGCTGAGTCTTGCCGAAACGACCATTCTTGGTTATGGAACATGGTGTTGTTAAGAGGCTTAACTACCTTTTCAAGAGTTGTATCTTGATATACCTGGACCGATGTATTGTACTTTTTTCTAAAAATATGGCTCAGTCACTTCTTGATTGCTAGCACCCCACCAAACCATCACTGAAGCCGGATAATGCCCACGTTGTACTCTACTGACTAATTGAAAAGTTTCTCCAATGCTTTGAACATAGACTCGGTCAATCTGCTTATTAAAACGTTCCTCGATAGTAAAAGTTTAGTTTTAAAAGTCGGTAAACAAAATTCTTCTGTGACATTTCTTTGTGTACCGCCTAAGAAGTTGTTTTGAGTTCACCACTCTACTTATTTTTAAATTATCAGTTTATCAAATTACCAGTATATAAGCTGCAAGTCCTAAGTCATCTTTTAAAATATGGGACATGGTTCTGAGTGTTATATTATATTTCCCTAGATAAAATCTTTTGATTTCAGACAAGATTTCTTTGGATTCTTTCTTTCACTGCTCGCCTTTTTAGTATGAATACTACGTAGACGGCCAGATCTTTTTCTAATATAAACAGAGGACGTTTCATTATACCTATCAATAGCCCGGTACACAAACATTCGACTAATATCAAGCCCATGAATAGTTTAAACATAGCATTTGGGTCCACACCACTCCATTTCAATATCATGAAAATATTGAACAAAAATTAGCGTGAAAATGAGAAAATACTGTGAATATTTATATGAGAATGACAGGTTCCAAATCCTTATGTATTTTTTTTTTGTAACACTATTTATGGCCAGACTGCGTATAGTTGTCGTACATAATATGGGGTTCATTATCTTCCGTTTTATAATATGTTATTAGTTCCCCTGTACAGAGAATCTTGGAAGAACGTGACAGATTTTATTCAATTCGTAAACGCATCCTCATGCTAAATCAATAACGGGGTAGTCAGAGAGGATGGACAGCCAAGAGTCGTGGTCCTTACATACTTCTTTCGCTTCCTCAAATCTCATCCTTCTCCTCATACATTTTTGCCTAGGTATGCGAGTGCTTTTGACATATCCGTCAGCTAATACTCTGGCTATTTGATCTTCGTAAATCATCCTTGGTCTTCCTTGGCTTATTTCACGTCTCGCTTTCGCTCTGTATATTTTCTTCGTCTTTCATCACTCATTCTTTCTATGTGCCCGAACCATCCAAGCCTTCTAAGCATTCCTTACTTCATTTTTACAATAATACGTCTTGCAACCCTGTCATACTCTATATGTCATCATCGCTTATTTTATCTGCAAGGTGATTCCGCACTTATTTTTAAGAAATCGCATTTCTTCTGCATTTATCTTACTTTCACTCGATTTCGGGCATATCCAGGCCTCACTACCGTACAATAAAGTTGGTACCAACACTGCATTGTGTATGGCCATTTTGACTGAGTTGGATATATTCACACTGCTTTCAAATGCGGACAGAGCACCGTTAACTAGGTAATAATGATAAAAACCATTTACATATAACCGATGCTTAGGTAGGTAAATTGAGTTGCTTTTTTCATAAGCCCGTTGTGCCCTGCGATTTCACCCTCGTTATAGTATTTTTCGGGATAAAAAGTAGCTTAAATAACTCTCGGAAAAGTCCTCTACCGGCTATTGAAAGTCTCTTCAAAATCGGCAGACATTTGCATCAGTGACAGCAGTGCGTAATTGTAATAAAAAATGGTTATCATGTTGGTGTGACGATTGTGTATCTATTGCGCCATGATCGTAAAATGCATTTTTCGCGCTAGATATAGCGCCACTATATAAATTCTCGTTTTGATAACAGATATCGCGCGATATTTGGCTGTCGCATGTCGACTGCAAGTTAGGTATTAAGTATGCGGTTCAGTCGTGCCAGAGAGTAGCCTGGACAAGAAAGGAATATTTATTAGACGCGTGTTTTGGTGATGTGCAGATAATTACATGAACTTAAGCAATAGCCTTTGTTTCGTAACTACGCTTGCTCGTTTCCCCCTCTGATATAAAAAAAACACAGACAAACACTTAAATATTATTTGTGTAAGTAAAACAACATTATTGATATATTTAAAATGATTTTATTATTGCACAATCTCTTCCCAGCCACGTGCAGCTGTGGTTCAGTAGGTATATCAGGTAAAGTATACTACTTGTAGGCACATAAAAACACGCGGGTATTTGAAGGTAATGTTGTGACGAAATTTCAAAGCAATCAGTAAGAACTTTAGGCTATTTAGATTTATAACAAATTAACATTTTTATTGAAACAAAAGATTACTTAATTCTTACTTCTACGTTCAACCTGCATTCCTTTCAAAATCTTTTTTTATATTATTTAATACCACACATGCCAGGATTATTTATCAACAAAAATTTTTTTAATGAATGCCAGCCAGGACCGTTAAATAGAAAAAGGTGTTTTATAGCATAGGGTTTAGATGTCGAACATTCTCGCATTTGATATTAGAAGTGCGATTTTTACGAGCTCATAAAATATATGAAACGACACAATTACCCACGTAAGAGCAAGCTGTTTTCTGAACACCTGTTTAATATAGTTATTATTGCAACTACATATTATTAGGTACAGGTTTAATAATACTTTCTGAAAGATCTCAAGTAGATACTTCGTTGTGATCGCTCTTTAATAACACACAAGAAAAATGAAAGCAATATGGACTTCGCAGTAGTTAGTAATTATATAGAAAAGAAAAATGAACTTTTTCTAATACCATGATTTCCGTGTCAGTTATCCATCACATCGAGGTATTAGTTTTGTGTTTATTTTTCCATAATAGAATAATTTTTTTATGTGTAGAAAGCGTACTTGTAGTCACTCTAATAAAAGATGTGGTAAAGAACAATGACACCATTCAAGGTCATTTCTTTGTGTTTCTATTTACAATTTATAATGCAAACTCCTATTCGTTTTAATCTTCTTGGTGACGCATTTCATTTTTTTTTAAATTCCGATGGAAACGATCATCACGCTTATTACCTAACTAGCAGACGATATGCTACAGTCAAATATCGCGCGATATCTGCTGTCAAAACGAGAATTTGTGTAATATAATTTGTATAGTGGCGCTAAACTACCGGGATAGGTGCATTTTACGGTCATGGCGCAATATGCATGCAATCGTCACACATGATACCAATTTTTTATTACAATTAGTCGCCGGTCGCGCAGTGACTTTTTTAGGTAATAATCCCGCGGGTCACATTTGTCATTGGCTGTTTGTTTTGTTTGCAAACTGCAGTAGTCGAGAGTGTTCTTAGCTATGTTTATTGTTTAAGGCGACGCATTGATAAACAATAATTTAATCCAAAATAGACCTTCTAGTCTATGCAAAAGTGCGTGCGCTAGCTAACGAAAAATACGAAAAAGTAGTTATTTTCGTTTATTTTAAACAATAATTAATTTAAAAAAATCCAACTGTTATTTTGAAGAATATGTTTAGATTAAAACTATACAGAAAATTAAAAAACATACATTTGTCTCGTTACTCCTAAAACTGTAAATCTCTGTTTTAAAAGACGTTTCTTTCATTTTTTTGTGTTACAAAAGTTAACCAATCGTGTAGCACAACTGCCAGAATAGTCAATGAAATGAATCAGGTTACCAAATATCACTTTCATACATTTTGAGTCACTTAGAAAAATTGAGATCCCTGCCGTCAAAATTTTCAATGCGTCGCCTTTATTTAAGTATGTATGTGTAAAGAGTTAAAATGTTGAAAGATGTACATAAATAAAATGCTGTTTTTAGTAGACTTCGTAAAATAATTCGTGTTTTGTGTTGTATTTATGGTTCCCTATTTTAAAAGAAAAAAGGAACTGTTGGTATATCACTCATTCGTCCACTAGTCTGTTTGTCTATTACAGTTGATTTTCTAAGACCATAGATAGGTATGTGACTAGGGCTGCTACCCCTCCGGGTTTGACCCGGAGTCTCCGGGATTCAATGGTTCATATCCGGGCTACGGGTTTAAAATTGATATCTCTGGGCGCCGGACTACAAAAAAATGTTAAGACAATTTCTTTCAAATAAAAATTATATTTTAAAAATCTAGCTGGTCCCAGTCTGGGACTCAACTCAAATAAATCTGGTAGTGCTGTGACTTACAGCACTTGTAGCTACTTGTTTAATTTCAACAAATAATTTCAATAAATATAACAAACTTCGGGCACAGTGATATAATTTGTTAAACCGCATAATATGTATCTTGTAGTTTACTTTTTGAATCATAAATTTCTTAAAACCAATAAAAAAGAATACATAGGAGAATTAAAAGAGCAAACTGGGTAGTCAAAGTCAACTTGACCATGTCACTTCCCGTCTCCGGTAAACTAGTGGTCCTGGTACTTTAAAAATTTTAGGAAGCACAAACTCTTATCTTAAGTTTAAATCCTGCCTCAGCGGATCCTTCTAGAAAGACTGCGTCAATAGATTTGTCGCCAGAAACTGCAAGAAAAAATTAAAATGTATTACGCCGACATTTTAATGAAATAATATGAATAATTTATCTATTTATTACTGAAGACATCGGTTGTCTGGGCTAGTCCCTTTACCTTCCCCCCAAAAACAGAACCTTACTAAAAAAAAATATTAGTTATTAGTAAGACAAAACGTTTTTAGAATTTTTGTCCGTTTGTGTCTGTGCTTCGATAAAAAACACCATGAATAAAAACTTCATGATAAGTGTAAAAATTTGCATTTTAAAAAAAACACTTAAAAATTAAGAATAGGAGATTATTATTGTTTGCACATCGCAAACAATAATATTCTTCTGATATTATTGTCTTATATTTAGAATGAATTGTGTCATTCACATATTAGAGGGAACCTAAGTGAACTGGTTTATGGCACCAATTTTGTCTAGGAATATAGGCAACCTTTAATAACAAAACGTTTGACAAATAACGAACATTTATTCAACGGTGTACTAAGAACTGTACTATATTGGATACTATTTAGTTTTATTTTTTGTTAATATTTCATAGTTTCGTGTATATAACGGAAAAGCAACGTTATTAGAGTGCTACGTGTAATACCTTAGACTCTAGGTTCCCAAACTTATTTTGTCTACTGAGTCGAGAGCTCATGCAGTCGTTGTCTAAGATGCCTCCTAGCTAAATGAAATTACAAATCACCCCCCAGGCCTCTACACAACGCCCCCATTTTTTTTTCTGGGTCTCTTACCCCCCCCTTTAGGCCTGCAGCGCCCACAGGGGGGCGTTATTGCCCACTTTGGGAATGGGTGATAGACCAACGAACGGTGAAAATACAGCGAAATTTTAGTTAGTTTCTTGTTTGTTTACATTAAAGTTAAAAATGAATAAAATAGGATATACGTATGTAATTCAAAAGAAAAAAACGACGATGATAACTCTAGATCAATTTTTTTTCAATTTTATTATTTTTATTGCTGTACTTCGTTGAAATTAGTAGCTACGGAACTGTAACTTATTCTGTGTCCTACACATTATTGACCGGTTTTTAAAAATAAATCTTTTTACTTTCAAAGTCAAATCAATTTATTCAAGTAAACCCAATTACAAGGTATTTTTGAACGTCAAATCTACTTTAGTTCTGTTCAAATAGAAAACCACGAAACTGAGAAGAACCGACAAGAAACTCAGTCAGGTACCTATAATTTTTTCAACTTCATTTTACAAAAGGTTTATTAAAATACAATATTTTCTTTAAGCCAGTAAATGCATGTGCAGAGAAGATCATTTCCAGACTATTGTTTTATCTTAAATGAAATCGTTTATAGTATATAATAATATAATGCTTTAAGTTGAATGTTAGCAATATTTTGATTAGAAAAAGTATGAATCAGTGTGTTTTTTGCGAAAATTTGATACTATGTTAAGACACTTCAATTTCCGGGTCAGTGTCCCCAGTTTATATCTTTTTGTTTACATAAACATATTCAAAGTTGACACATGTAATGGGGCAGTGTGCGTTTTTTCCCATGCTACCACTGTACACCAGCATGCTAATGAATGTTTCGCGAAGATCCGGGACCAAGTGTCTAACGGTTGTAGACGAACGGATTACTGTAACGTAGACTGTACCTGTAAAGTACAGAGCACATGGCACGTGCGGGGAGAGCACATACAATTATTTTACGAGCATATTCGCTGGGTGCGAAAGTGGGGGGAGAGCGAAAACGATCGCGGTGCAGGACGTGTTCAAAAAAAGAACTCTAGGCGGATGAGTAATTAATGTCAGATATTGAAATATGTGTTTTTATAATGAAATGGAAATAGAAGTGGGTTATGAAACCTGTTGCGTATTAAAGTGTAAAAATATTAGTATTTTAACCAAATTTCCGTTTAATATAGTGTGAGGTTGAACGCGGTGTTTGATATATATGTATGCGCTAGATTAAAAGGCAGTTGACTAGTACGCTCATTTTTTCCTAAAACAGAGATAAATAACATATGTATAATATATCATGAATAAAAGCGATCATTTTATTAATAACTATATATAATGCTGTTTTGAAGGTTTTGTTAAAGTAACCATATAAATTTCCAACTAACGAACTGTACAAAATTTCCAACACTCTTAGTGTAAGAAAGTTATTTATCTACCAGTGTTTACGTCGATTTCACAAACATATACCTAAATTTGAGATAAATAACAAAAGACGTAATTTTTGTCCAGTTCCATTCGCTAACAGTACCTTTGCACGAAGACACTATAACTATGTAACACCACGTATCTATAATACATTAAATAAAAAGATAAAAAACTTAAGTAGCTATACCTCTCATCAATTTAAAAAAAAAATTAAGAATACTTTACGTTCATACGACTATGAAGGCACGGAAAACCTATTGCAAATTATAAAATAACGAAAAAAGTTAAACCTAAACATACAGTGTATTATATAATAGCTTACTACAAAATTAAATGCTATCGTACGCTATACACTTACTTAAATCATTTCAACACCCATCATACCCACACATACGCAAACACACACGCACTGCACACACACACACACACACGCACACGCACACACACACGCACTCACACACACGCACACACACACACGCACACATACACACACACTGCTTACACTACTTGTTCTACTGATTTTACTTATTTTATTAGACTACCTTTCTTTCACATCACTTAACAAAATATAATCTACACAATGCTAACGGGGGTGGGAGCCTGGTGCTCTGTAATACAGGTTATGCCTAGTATAGACACCAGACTCTCACAAAGGAAACATGTTACAACCATTGAAACTGTGAATTTGTTAAATGATTATTGTTTAAATTGTGAGAGAAATAAAGTAATTTTTTTTTTTATAATATAACAGACATTCTCCTGTCAAATCTTAAATAAATACATAAAGAATCGCTTTCAGTTTTTTTCCAAATTTTTCCATTTTCCAGGCGATTTTTCCAATTATTCTTTTCTTAAAAGTCTTATTCGGATTATTACGTACATTTAAAAAAATAGCCAAATCGGTCCAGTCATTGCGATGTGGTATGTAAATAGCTTAAGTTCTGAAGAAGAACATAGCCTATTTTAAATCGCGGACGAAGTCGTGGCCATTAGCTAGTACGTTATAAAAATTGGTTATGTGATAAATTCCCAAAATCTTTAGCTATTTGCCGCTCAAACTCCAAAAACCACCAATCGACGCGTGTTTCGCCTCTCAACGAAGCATCCTCAGGATATATCAGAGACAGGATTCGGTCAGCTGGATTCAGCTAGATTAGGTTCGGTGCTGGTTAGCTGACGTGAACACGTGTCGATTGGCGGTTTTCGAGTTTGAGCGGAAAATAACTAAAGATTTTGGGAATTTATCACATGAGATGGATTTCCGCAAAGTAACACCTGAGTCTATACAATATTTAAAATTGGTTATGTCTTATTCTGTCATTATAACATAAAATTCAGTAATAATTCCACCCTAGTTATTACCGCTAGATGGTGCAATCATCGCGCACTGCGCACCCACCGAGTATTATTTAACCCGGTCGTGATGTAAATAGTGACGTCCAAAATCAGTTTTGATTTTGGTCTTTAGTCCAATTTCACCAATAATTAATGTTATAGATCTATTATACAAAAATCAATGTTTGTTTGTTTGTTCATATTTTACAGGCGGCCATACCTTTCATGGGTTGTTTTCAAAAAATTTTACGTTTTCACCTGCGAGAAACTTTTTAGTTTTGGTTACTTTGTTTTTAAGTTTCAGGCGATATAACTTTTAGGGGTAGTTGACAGTGCAATTAGTGGATGGAGACAAATCAAATTGACTCATTTAAAAAAGTAAAAGTTTGTAATGTCGTTTTCTCATAAACCTGCATGTCCGAAGGGCGAACGTTTGAGTGTTGCACAATAAAAAATTAATTCATTGGAAAATAGCGATATCGAATAAAACACGTAACTTATAGAAGTCCAGGCTACAATCTCTTTAAAATTAGAAATTAGGAAAAAACTGAGTTTTAAATTTTTATAAGCAAAAATTTCTCCATCACTGCTCTGAAAATCTATAAAGCAAAAGAAAATGTTTTAGGGATTTTTCAAGCTAATATTAAAACTACATTAGAGAACAAAAGGTGTCTCGAAAAACTGACAAATGTGTTCAGACGGAAAATAGCAACCAGAAAGGATCAAAGGTAAGAAAATATGAGACTACTTAGAAAACTTTCAAAAAGACAATGAAAATAGCTCTGACTGCTGGAGTAAAGAAGGCCGTTTTGACATATTCCTTGTGTCGCTTGCATAGAAATTTTTTGAAAAAAATTGACTTTTAACTGTTAAGTGATAGAAATAATTTGTCAAGCAGTGTGTTTCTAGATTACATTTATAAAAGAAAAAATAAGAGATACTTAATATAAAAAAAATGTGTGATTGCGCAATCTTGCTAAATTTTCATGATTAAAGTAATAAAAATTTGGTACAAAGTTAAAGTTTTCTCCGAATTTATAATTTACCTGAGACTATTCTAAACTAACCTGCCAGTATCTAATTAACCTGCCTCTTACCTGTTTAAGAACTGGCTATAGCCAGTTTTTCACTAAAAGGGAACGAACTATAGTTCGTTCCCTTTTAGTGAAAAGCTTTTATTTTTATATAAAAATGAATGTTTCTTTCTATGTTTGTCTTTTATGCTTTCCCAAACCATTCATCTGATTGTGATGAAATTTTCAAATAAAAGACGTGAACGAAGAAGTGATTTGTAATCATCATGCTTATAATAGTGTTATCGTAATTTTGAAAATATTTTTTATTATTACGACTAAAGCATTTTACAATAATAAAAATATCCGGTCGGTAATACATAAGCTTTATAAAACTTTTCGGATTACCGTCATTCATCTGTAATTTCGTTTGTATAGAGATAACAAAAACTCATTTAGAGTTAAAGAAACTTGTTAAGTCCATTTAAAACGGTCATCTATTATTAAGCCTAGGTATTTTTGTTCGTTAACGAGGTCTATATTTCGGCACATACATGACGTTACTGAGTTGTCTCTTAATTTAATGTGCAAGCACATGTGATCATGTGCAGTGGGGTTAAGTTGGTAAGACAGTCTATTTTGACTTGAACTTATATACATTAACTTAGTTCTATTTGCATTGAGAATCAGACCAGAATCGTGAAACCATTGGATAAGTTTAGTAAAATCCTGTTGTAGTTTCTAGTGAGCAACATCAATGATACGATGAGCTGCTATTAGGCATGTGTCATCCACGAATAAAAGCACATTCCAGTTATTAATTAGGTGTACAACATTTTTAAATAAAGTAAGATAATGCAAAGGCCCGAGCACCGAACCTTGAGCTCTACCATCAACCACCAACCAACACTCTGTCCTTAAAACGTCTCCTACCCTGACACAATAAGATCCATTCCTAAAATAATCATAACACCATTTTAGTATCGGCCCACGAATATCACACTCATCAAGCCTATCTCTTAGTTTATCGTGTTTTAATATACTATCTCAAACACTCGTATTCATAAACAATACTAGCTTAAGTATACCATCAACACTGTGCTAAGTATTATATTTCTCAGTGCGTTCCTCATAGCAAGCCATTCTATTCACAAACAAAAGTTAAGGAACACATGCGTAAGTGAACGCACTGCGTAGAATGCAGGTCTGCGATTGGTCCATTTGTGTTGCAAAGTTCACTCTACGTCTTGACAATTGAAATGACTCAACCTCAACCTACCTCAACACTCAAATGACAACCATTTATAACCTAGAAACTAAATAAAACATTAAAATATCGTTTTACTTGTTTTGTTGTGGCTTTTTTGTGAATTCTGTGGTGTTGAGCATCGTTAGTAATCACAATATCTTACTTTTTTAATATTTATTGTCTTCAATTCATTTAACTGATTGTTTATATAATTATCAAATTCTTCTTCGCTACTGTAATCCATCTTAACTAATTTTCAACTTGTTGGAACATAAATATGATACAACTAGATAGGAAGCAACAATTCGAATTCGATATTCACGACACTATGCATTGCGTAAAGTAGCTCCCTAGCTTCCCTAGCTATGCGTTCACTTATCCCACTGGTTCCCAAACTTATTTTGTCTACTGAGTAAAGAGCTCATGCAGTCGTTGTCTAAGATGCCTCCTAGCTAAATGAAATTACAAATCACCCCCCAGGCCTCTACACAACGCCCCCATTTTTTTTCTGAGTCTCTTACCGCCTCCCTTTAGGCTTGCAGCGCCCACAAGGGGGCGTTATCGCCCACTTTGGGAATGGCTGACTTATCCTAACGCACAGTGATGCTCGTCACTCAAGTATAGTTTATGAATCGTATTGTATGACTCAATGCGCTTGAGTGCACTGTGAGACCTCATAGTGATGTTTGTGAATACGGGTGTTAGTATATCGTGTTTTAACATATCAAATGCTTTACTATAGTCGATAAATAAAACCAATACATGTTTTTTGTTATTGAGATGTTCATTAACTAGATTAGTAAATGCAGCCAGAAGTTTACTAGTACTTTTATGAGGTTTGAAGGCGTACTGTTTGTCAGTAAGTACTGAATTATGATTATTAAAAATTGAGTATTTGTTGACAGACGTACTTCTCAACAATTTTGTCTACTGTCAAAAGAATTGTATTGGGGCATTAATTGTCATATAATTTTTGACTGCCTTTTTTAATAAAGGTCACACGATGCAAACTTTAAGATCATTAGGGTAACGACTCTTGGTAATACTAGTGTTTATCAACTTGGCCAGTGCTGGTGTTTGTGACAAATATGTTTGGTGTTTATTGCACGTATGCAGTCCAACCCTGGTGCCTTCTTTTCATTTAATGATTTAATAATCTTTTGAATTTTGCTTGGATGTGCTTTCCTAAAATGCATGTAAACATTAATAGGTTTACCGTATTCATTTTTATTTAATGAGTGAGATGTACATTTTTGAATAATCGCCCTTACTGAATCTGAAAAGGTTGTAGCAAAGTTGTTTGCTATATGCAATGGTTTCAATTTATTGTTGCTGAAAGCATTTAGTATAATTGAATCGATAGATTCACATATTCTGCTTGTTAATCTATTTAATAAACTCCAGAGGTTTTTAGGATCACTTTTATACATTTTAATTTTGTCAAAAATACATTTATTTTTAAATTTTTTTATTAGTTTATTAGTGTAATTACGAGCTTTGATATATTTTAATTTTAGTACCATATTATTATTGTTTTTTATCCATTGCTTAAATAATTCATCCCTATATTTACAAGATGTAAGGAATTTATTATTTATCCATTTGTTTTTGAGTTGCTTACCAATTTGAGTCACTTTTATTTTAATTTGAGATTTATTGTAATAAGTTTGAATTGTTTCTTTAACATCTTCATATATTTCATTGGGACAACTCATGTAAGTATGTCACTTTTCTCCAATCGCTTTCAGATAAAGATTTATTTAATTGTTTAACCGACTTCCAAAAAAGGAGATTTTCAATTTGGTTGTTATTTTTTTAATGTTTTTTACCTTATAACTCCGTCATTTATGAACCGATTTGGAAAATTGTTCTGTATGTATTTATTTAAAAACAGTGTTCTTGTAAAAATATATAAATAATTCTTCAGATGATTCGGGCACATAGTGAGAACGAGTGATGAACGATTGACGGAGAAAATCTATAGAGCTTAAGTGAATGGTAGCAGAAGCCACAGAAGACCAAGGCCGACTTGTGAAGATCAAATAGTCAGAGTGTTAGCTGATGAAAATGTTAAAAGCATTCGCATACTTCGGCGAAATTGTGTGAAGAGAATGACGAATGAGGATTCGAAAGAAGCATGTAAGAACTGGGATGCTTGGCGCTCCGTTCTCTCTGAATACCCTCTAACTCTACATGATAGACTCACTAGTCTATCATGTATGTAACCAGAATTCCGTATTGATTATTCACATTTGATATATATATTTTTTCGCAATTCTTTTGATAATATTTATTTAGATTGTTTAGTTTACCTTTGTTAATTACTTTATTACTCCTCAAATTGACTGTCTTTTTTATGTTATTTTTTATTATTCTTATAAAAATACTTACTTTAATTACAAACGTGTTTTTTCTACCATTACATATTTTCTATTTTTTTTGAACATTATGAATTAAATAACAGAAGAATTTTCCTGTCTTCAGACATTTGATATTGGCGAAATCATCGCACCAATGAAAAGCATCAATTAAAAAAAAAGATTAATAACGAAACTTTAAAAAAATAATCAATAAGATTTCACCTAAGCACGTTCTCAGTGGATGTTATTATATCACATGAACGTTAGTTAGTAGCTACATACATTCGTAGTAGAAACGGCACGTTTAGAGAGAGGTGGCGTTCAGAAACTAAAGTTAAATTTGCAAGTGATAGATATGCGAGGCGCTCTCGGAATGTAATTTTCACACGCTCAAGCGACGTCACTGCAGACGCCCGCCCGCCCCGCACCCGCGTCCCGCCGTGGTCCGCCACCCCGATAGTCCAGGAGTTGTTTGGCTAAATAATATTATCGCCATTGAAAAAAATATTAAATCGCTAGTTTCGTAGAAATTCAGTCTTTTTTAAGGTTCCGTAGCGAAAAGGACAAAATCGGAACTTTCGTATTCTCGTCATGTCTGTTTATCGGTCTGTCTGTCCGTCTGTCTGACTATTCGTATGTCACATTCCGTCATCTTTACACATATAGAGCTATGGATAAAATTACACTCGGATACGTAAATTGGGAGCCCAAAACAAAAAATGAGAAATAAAAATTAATTCATGGGTATTTTGGAACCCTTTTCTTGTGCACTTTTTAAATAACAATTTAAGAAGTTAAACTTGTGCTTTGTCCGAAACTGTTTTGGATTTGGATCGCCAAGTTAACGCGTGTCCAACGCGCTCTCGCCCAGTTTCATTCAAACAAGGTATTTTATATACTCGCACTATAGTCACGTTTTGAAGGAATGTTGAATTAAATTGTGACAATTTGCAACTAAATATTGATTAAAATTTCTTAGACATTCACATAATATATAAAATAATAAAGCAATAATCATACATGTTTTTTAAAATTTATAATCGATTTAATATTTTAATTTGGTTTTATGTTGTTTTATGGCGGAGGGGGCAAACGAGCAAGCAAGTCACCTGACGGAAAGTGATCACCACCCCCCATGGACACATGGACACATGGTTCATGGATTCACAGGTGCGTTGCCGGCCTTTAAGGAAAAGCTAGCATTAATTTCTTCAAGACATATCAAATTTCAAAAACTAATCAATATTTAGTTATTTTGTCCTTAGAATAAATAAATTTTATGACGACTATTGGTTCTAAACTTCTAAACTAACAGTATGTAATTTATTTAGCGATTTAATGAAGGAACGAAAAGAATTATCCAATGCGAGATTAAAAGCTTTATTTCTTGAACATGAACTAATAGCTAGTCTTTGTACTCATACGTATGAAAAGTTATTTCTTTAATGTCTTGGTTACATTATACAATGTCGTAAGTGTCAAAATAGTATGAAAAAAGAAGTGTGAACGTGAGAGAAAGCTCTCAATGAAAAATATATGTATCTACTCTGCTTTATATTTTGGACCTGTAACTCTTAGTCTACCGCCCCCGCGGCCTCTTACGACGGATGCCCCGGAAAATTGCTACAATGATTGTGAGCGAGAATTCCGAAATGAAGGAAATGTACTTAAACCCGACTCGACTGTCTGACGGCGCACATAACGCTTTACCCGACTCATATTCCCCTAGTACATAATATCTACCTATTTAGATTATTTACAGAGATGGTCCCATAAATCTTAAAACTAAAATGATTTTATTTTGACGTTTTTTTAAATAATATGTTAATTAATTGGCTCCCTTTTTATTCGTTAATGAAATAATTAACTGTTATTATAACCAAGAGCACATTTAAAGTAATTTCTATGGTAAGTGACGTTATTTACTCGTTCGTACCTTTTTTAATTAAGTGGGGTCACCTTTGCGTTTAGAATGTAATAATGTATTTGCACGCAAATAATTGACGATAACTGTCAATTAAAATAGTTCGTTGCGGTTAACTCTCTATTCTTGTCGTAAAGGGGTTTATTAGAATTTGAAGCTACTTGTAAATTTTATTTTCCGTAAAAGCCATAAAGTTTAAGTAAAATTAGCAAAATTAAGTTTTAATTATATGTAAAAAAAATCTATTCAATCAATTGTTGCTTTCTTGTAGTATTTACACGAAAAATGTTTATACTTGGTGGACATAAATCACTAAACGTCGATATCTTTCAATAATCCAATCAAAGCGGTCCCTATCCGAACTAATGTTATTGTCAAACCGACCAGCCATTATCCGGGCCCAAGCGAACATCTGAATGTCCAGTCACGTACCGGAAGGAACGGGATGATAATATGCATAAGAGGTGGGGTGGAAAGGGACGAAAATAACGATGTAAACAATCAGTGGCGCTAAGTACTAATAGGTCACAATTCGAGATTTATTGCGAGCGAATTTTGACTTTGCGTGCACTTCTTAAATTAACAGATTTGTGTGAAAAATATTTTCACGTTTGAATTACTGAAATCGAGATGCAAGTTTTTACTCTTTATTCGCTTTGATTTTGATTTTTATTGTATCGTTGCATGACACAAAGTCGTTTGAAGAATTCGATTGATGCGGTACCTATGTATGTATAGGACTATAGAAACAGTTTTCATTAGTAAGTAAGAAAAGTGGCGACATCTATCTTGAGTTTCTTATATTGACATGGCCGTCACAGACAGAATCGGAATGAGGTAATAAAGAAATTGCAGTCCCTTTTATGTATGTCTTTAACATTTCATGTGCTCTGTAATGAATGCCACTTAATTGAATAATTTCTTTAGGCGTATGCCGCCGTTGTCGCCCTACTTGTGAGGTCGGTAAAGTAAGAAATAAAGAAATATCCAGCTTGAAGGACCGATTGTTTCAAATAACCCATTCTGTACAAAAAACCATGTTAAAAAAGGCGTTTACTGAATTATTTTATGTTAAATTTAAAACTACATTTTTAAATTCTGTTTTATTTTATGTATTGTCTGCGGATTTAAATTCCAATGAACTAAAAAAATTAAAATTACTAGCTTTTGCCAGTGTCTTCGTCCGCTTTGTGGCGACTTACAACTAAGGGGATGGCAAAAAAACCTTCTCTATGGAAAAATACATATAAGTGCCAACTTTCGTGGTGACCGGTCAAACGATGTTGTTAACGATTACATAATACAGTACATCTATTTTTATATATACGGATAACAATATTTATGTACATATGTAAATGAATTTACTATAACGATAGATGTTATTTATTAATTACAATAGAGAATTATTTTCATTATGAAATTTATAAACTATTAGATTTTTAAAGGTTTTCGATTCAGATACTTTACCGTGAACGATTTATTCATTTTCCAGATAAGATTCGTTTGCACTGGGCTGCATAGGCATGCAGCCTAGTGCAAACGAATTCGTTCATTACCCCCACACCCTATAGCGATAACAATAAAGTTGATTTTCGCAGTTCGTTTTGATCATACGTAGTTTAGTGCGGCGAAATCTCAATATTTGTTTTTGCTCATAATTGTGATTTGCAAAAAAACTACATCACCAATTAATAAACCGATTTTAGAGATTTGAGATATTATAATTACCTATCCGTTTTAGTAAAAATCGTTTTAAAATTCTGTAGAATTTCGGAGATGCAACGTTGTACAAAACGGGGTTTTTTCTGGAATTTTTTTATCGAGATTTTTTTCTCCAATCATGTTTCCATGTTTAAGGATTTCAAGATAAAGAGTTGAAGTTGTATGTATCCAAATATGTAGCTCTCAGTCTTATTACACACACACACAAACACACCAAAGTCTGCATAGGCTGACTCTTAACCGAAAAGATAAATAGACATAAGTAAACATTTAAAGAAGTAACTTTAGGTTTTGTTATTGTATACGCCGATAATAACAATTACTTCAGAACTCCTTACAGTGATAAAAGCGATTATTTCAAAATTTTCTTTCTTTCAAAACCATAAAACTCCTAGAACTTGATAATAATTTCTAGACAATCATAATAATTTCACAGATTCTGGACGTTGCGGGTGTCCATGGGCGGCAGCGATCATTTCATCCTCCATCAGGTGACTCGCAAGCTCGCTTGCCGTCTCCGCCATAAAAAAAAAGATTCGATTAGAACCGATTAAATCCTAAAAGTCAATGTACGGTAGTATTGTACTTTGTACATAATATTAAAATCTATTCATCTCTTATTTATGTTCGCCTAGTATAACAGACATCGTAATACTCATGTTCGCCTAGTATAGCAAGAAATATGCTTGCCTGGTATTTTAAATCGTTTTTTTTTTCTGATTCGACTAATATGTTCCTGGATTCTTTTTTTTTTCTAACGACGCTACTAAAGGAAGATTCTTTCACCTTGTGTTTTACGTTTTTTTAATTTTACCATGTTTTTGACAAAGTCAAAATATTATTTTCGAACTGAGGATTTGTGATGTCGCTTAAATGTACACCTCCGAAACAGATTTTACGGTGTAAGATGTAATGTGTGAACGGTTTTGTATAGGTAATGATGGCGGGTTAAATTTTTCAGTCGCCCGTCGGGGCGGAAAGCGATCACGATGCGTATGTTAAGTAGCGTCAGCATAAATTGGACATTGTAGTTTTTATCTGTTCGATTAAAGAAAATATTCTTTAATCGAACAGATAAAAACTACAGTGTGAAATTGAAGACAACTAAAATTCTCATTAATCGGATTCAATAATTTTTACTCTATTTCATTATTTATGTACGTGCAAATTGTAAAAGAGACATGAAATGTAACTTACGCACAAAAGTACTGCTTATTTCAAAATGAAATTTCTTCCAGTAGGCCTCTGATAGGAAAAGGCGTTGGAATGGTAAAATTTAATGTGTATTAAACAAAAAATAATAATAATGAGATACATATTATATACCCGCATAAAATATAAATAACATAACGTAGTTCGGGCCGCATGTCACGACATGCTGCCTTGAATCACGTTATTCGGCGGGCTCTCGTTGTCGCTGGCGTTCCTGCAGTCTTAGAGCCTGTAGGCATTGGGCGCAGCGACAGCAGGAGACCGGATGGTTTGACGCTCATTCCTTGGAAACTTAAAAGATCGCTGATGTGGGACGCCACTTGTGTTGATACATTTGCTGTTTCTCATGTACCGGCGACTTCGGCGAAGTCAGCAGGTGCCGCGGCCAGCACTGCCGAGAACTTGAAGCGGCGTAAGTATGCGATTCTCTCTGAGACTTTCATATTTACGCCCTTTGCAGTCGAAACTTTGGGTCCCTGGGGCCCCGAAGCCCATCGACTGGTTTCTGATATTTGTAAGTAGGCACCTTAAGCAATGTCAGCTTTCTAAGCGGCAACTTTGAGGAAGTCTATTATTTAAGATAATGTGTCTTTATTAGTTTATTAAATGCGACAGTTTAAGAAACTGTAAAATAGTCTATTGTGGTCATGAACGTACTCGTCCATGATCGTGATTCAGTCAATAAATGACGGGTAGTCGTCATTGTACTTCTATTTAATAATATAGTAACTAATGATTACTTGGATAGATAAAAAACCAAATAAATTAAAAATTCGACATGTTAAAAGCAAGTCCTGCAAGAGGACTGTTACTTTTTAATCTTGCAATTGTTAATTTCACTTGAAATTTATTCTATCTTTTTCTATGATATATCTTTTCATTTTTAATAGGACATATTCGCTAATGTCTTACATTTTTTTATTATTTTTTTTTTGCTGTCGCTAAAGCAGCGCGTACACAGGGCGCGCGCGAGCGTCATACCGACACGGCAACACGGCCGTTAGTTGTCGCGCGGCTTGTACGTCGCTTAACCGAACGTTTTTCATTGCGTCGAGCGTTAGATGGATCTGGCGTGATTGCCGGCCGCCGCACTTTAGAACTGTGGTTGGTTTTGGACAAACGATTGTGGGAATTTTAGCTTATATTTTAGCTTTTGTATGTCATTAATGTCCAACAATATAATTATAGTATTCTTACGGTTAACTCACTAATACAGGGTTTGTTGTTTGTGCACTGTGTTGTTAGGCTTTGTAATTAACGAGTAGAGCTGTATTTTTATATTTTACTAAGATAAAAATATGAATACAATTTTAAACATATTATTATGCCAATGACGCAACATTGCTATCGTATAACATAACTTTAGAAATAAATGATCCGGAAGGCAACAAATGAGTCTAACTATTTTAAAAGATTGCGACCACACACTGAAACAATAAAAATAATTTTAACGAAAACGAAAATTTCTTCGCAAAAAATCGTTAAATCGCCGGATGGAGTCCAGCCACGGCTATCGAAGCAGTTATTTGGTCCATTTAACGTGAAATAGTTCTAGCGTATATACAAGGAGTGCGGGGGAGCGGGGGGAGGTTTTTAAACAGGATTTATTATAGTATCAGCGGTTTAAAGGCCGGCTCACGCTGCGTGGTGCTGTTCGCCTGGTAGGCGCATGTCGCGAACGCTCAGTCACAGCGGGATACTCAGCTTTGAAGCGCCCGGTCCAGACTTCGAATCCCTATAGTTTAAAGTTTAGAGATAATCTACAGGCTGTATTTATTTTCCATAGTTGTATGATTTATACTGATAGCCTGTACAAGCTATCTGATGTATGATTATTAAGGACATTTTTACTGAGCACTTAATGGTTAAAACTAATTTAGCTTGCAAAGTATGACCGTTGTTATGTTAATAGAAAATTCATTATGTATTTTAATTTATAGCGACATAAAATATAATTTGAGTTTATAAATTGTAAAATATTCAATATTCATAAAATGGTGTAATGAGTTGCCGTAAATTTTGTTTTGATAAAATGAAGTTTTTGAAATGATGTGTTCTCTCAGTAATGGTCCTTCGCAACACAGATTCGCCTAGTGCGCCGGTGTATTTTGTTTATGGATTAGTTGAACTTTGGAGTTTCATCCGTGGATATTTATCCAGGATAAAAAGTAGCCTAAATTACTCTCATAAAAGTTTTACCTGCCAACGAAAGTTCCGTCAAAATTGGCTCAGTCATTTCGGAGATTAGACTAACAGACCTTAAAAAAAATCTTTATTTTCACATCATAGAGAGAGACTTCAGTTTTACTTATTCGTGATGATGATATAAATGAATGCGCATAAAACACACTAAATAAAAATTATAGGTCCTGTACGAGTTGGGTCATATGGACCAGTTACTGGTTGGTGCAAGTGCAACAAAGCTGAGCCTCAAAACTCGTTTACACTCTAGCTGATTGCATGTTCGGTATTGGTTTGCAGTGTAATGATCGTGGAAACCACCGCTGCTGCAACAATTTCTTTGTACAATGCTTTCAATTATTATTTAAAGTTGCACCAGATAATTATTCAAACTTTAACATTTATAAATACTATGTAACGAAAAATTTAATTTCGTACTCTGGCAAAATTATTTAGAGATAATTTTATTCGTTTGTAGATTTTAACTACGAAGAATCTAGTAAAAAGCACCTTAAGGTCATCATAGATGAAAATTGTTTTAAATTATTTATTCATATTTCTAGATCAGACTGTATTAGTGAGAAAGAATGATTCATTAGTGTGCGTTACGTACACGGTTGCTGTGACTCGATTGTATTTAATCAAATGTTCGGACAGCCACTGATTACATCTTGTTACCATTAGATACTGCCTATTTGTCATTATTTTTGTAGGGAATATAATATATAAAGTTTGACTTTGTTCGACTAAACACGAACGGGAGTTAATTTACAGGATAGTAATTTGACAGGAAAGTTTGTGATAAAAGAGTAACAGATAAGACGATACTAATTGAGATCAAAATAGTATTTAACTTTTTGCTTCTTTTCAACGTTTTTTCAAATATTTTTCCAGGTTTGTAGATACATAATTTGCCTAAAAATGCACACGAACAAATAAAAATACAACAGCAGTCGGCTGACCGGTCAGCTTTGATGCACATACCCAAAACTACGAGATTGCCTTCAAAGGATCTTTTACGTGGTGACCCAATGTGTGTACTAGACTCTTGTACTCTTTACGTTCTTACTTAATGTAATTTAAAAGTTAGATTTTATTAGTTTTCATAATAAATCTCCGTAAACTCATTACAGCCCAGTTGTCCATTATTACGTTAATTACCAGGGCGGCAGGAGCGCACGGTGTTAGAAAGTGGTGCGCGTAATCGGGATCAAGCGTATAAATTGTGAACTCCGGGTTATTGTTTCGCCGACCGGTGCTGTTCAGGTGTTTTTGATACTGTACCGACAGCAGCTTAGGTTTATTTGAGTTAGGTCTAAAATATTATCTCTTTCATAAAAGGATTGAAATAGCAAATAGCCAGTATGTGTACTATTCTGATCTCAAAGAGAGAAAAATATAACATACCATTTATCAGTTTCTTATAATATTCCCGCGTATTGTAAGTAAAAACAGAATAAAAGTCAGCTTGAGCTGACCAGAGCTGATTCTGTGCTTGTATAATTCTGTCTATCCCGGTAAGCATACAGTGTGAGAATATGTATGTATAAGTCAAAAGAGTCATTTGTGAAGTTGCATGGGAGTGTAATCTTCATAGCTCAAACCTTCATGCTCTGTCCACTGTGAACGAGAAAAGGCTTGCCTTGAGATATGTATGTATGTATTTTACCTAAAGTATGTCATTCACACAATTATTGGATGTAGTTATTGTTCTTTCAGATCTCTGTTTTCTAGACCTTTAGGTATACAGAACATTTTTGTTGTTGCGGTGATAGGTTCACTTTATATGAATTTTGATGGTGATTTAAATGAAAGGAAACGTGTATATCATTGCAAGTGTATTGGCCGACTGACTGGTAAGGTACGAATACAAAATTCTTATATACTAAAGTAATGTTTAGAGCGCAACATGATGCCCACCAAAAGGACAGTAGGTCCTTTTAATTCAAAACTTAATTGTCCTTGCACTTGACAAATAAGACTGTAAATGATATGAGGATACAACATAAAAGTTTCTAAAAGATACATTAAAGTTATATTATAATGCTAAATATTTATAGGTAAAATGCACACAAGTTCGTAACAGATCTATTAGTCACTGAATCTTCACTTTTGACACTATACTCCCTCGTTAGACTATCAACTCCAGGGTGTTTATCCAGGATACGTCCTAGCGACCATTTCTCAGGTGGTAAATTATCAGTTTTGATGAGGACTACATCTATGTTAAATTCTTCGACTTTCTTTAGCCACTTGGGTCTCTGTTGAAGCCTCGATGAATATTCTTCTTGCCATCGCCGTCAGAAGTCCTCCAAGAGTTTCTGTTGATGTTGTCAACAACAAACTCTATATTGTGATATCTTTTAAATCGGGTGATGGTACAACGATTCGTGCTTTTTCTATCAAAAAGTGTCCAGGTGTAAGCGGGTCCGTGTTATCTGGATCAGATTGATCTAAAAGACATACCGAACGAGAATTTAAACACGCTTCCACCGGACACAATATTGTTGTCTTCTCTTCAAAGGTAAGGTAGGCTGTGATGATTCTTTTAAGGTGATATTTAATTGATTTTATTCCAGATTCCGAGAGGCCCCCCATAGATGATCTGTAAATTGGAATGAAACTCCACTGTGTACCATCTGTGGCTAGTGATTGGGCTGTCTACGTCGAATTGCGGTCCTGCTTCATCCCAGGCATCAAAGAGTTCTTTCTGGGCACCTACAAAGTTTCGCCCTTGGTCACTCCATAAATGTGTGCATTTGCCTCTTCGTGCTACAAAGCACCAATGAAAGCCTCTGAAGTTAGATCACCTACAAATTCTATGTGGATGGCCTTGGTGGACATACAAATAAATATAGCCACATACGCTTTTAAACTCTTGGTATCTCGGCCTTTAGACATCAATATTTGAAACAACCCTCAGAAGTTTACACCACTGCAGAAACGGTCACGATGGAGTCACTCTTTGCTCGGGTAAGTTTCACATTAATTGAGCCCTTGGTGTAGGACTTTGTTTGGCGCAAATAAGGCATTTATGTACGTATTTTTTAAACATGGATTTTGCCTTTAAAATCCAATATTTAGAGTGTAAAGCACAACATGAGCTGTACTCCTCCATGAAGAGTTTTATCATGCGCATCTGCAACAATTAATGGTGTCAACATATTTTAAATGCCCAGGATAATAGGATGCTTTTTATCAACAGGTAAGTTTGTATGTCTAAGACGACCACCCACCCCGAGGATTTGTTTCTCGTCAAGGTAAAGTTTGAGGAATCGTAACTGACTTTTCTTCGCTACTTATTTATTTGTCTTTAATCTACCTATTTCTTCTTCAACTTCTTGTTCTTGTACTCTTTTCATGCATATTATGACTGCCTCTTCTAATTCCTTTGTAGTTAGTATGCCTTCAATTTCTGAGTTTCTTTTGTAGTTTAAGAATCTTTTACAGTGTGTAACAATCTTTAATAGTTCAGTTAAATTATCGCAATTAGCAAATTGTGTAGTTTCTAATTAAATAATTTTTGTTGTTTCTATTTCTTCCTTTGTTATAATGTCTTTTTGTCTACTAATCCTTATTTGGTTTTCAGATTTCAGCTGGGATCCTTTCACCACAATTTGCAGGTTTTTTTAGGTGGGATAGAAGCATTCATGGTGAGGCCAAATCAGCAGGATTTTCGCTTTATTGAACGAGTCCTTGTTATTCAGGTTCTGTACAATTTCTACGACGCGGTTGGCAACGAAAGACTTCAATCTGGTAGGTTCACCATACACCAAGTGAAGAGATGAATCTGTCCAGGCATACATATCTGAACTAGAAATCTTTACTGCTTGTCCAATGTGGTTCATTAATCTAAAAAGAAGCAGAGCTCCACATAACTCCAATCGTGGCAAGGAAATCGTTTTTATTGGGGCTATTCTTGTTATGCAGCAATGAGTTTTGTTTAAATTCGTGATTTGGTGTCTCAATTCTGATATCGACAGCTGCCGCGTAAGCCTTCATTGAAGCATCACTAAATCTGTGTATTTGTATCTTTTCTTTATTGGTTTCAGTTGTGCCCAGCCAGCTATCTATTTGTATTTCATTGACCTCAGTAAAATCTGTTTTAATTTGCTTCTATTTTTCTTGGAGTGAAAAATAGAATACATTTTAAAAATTTAAGTTTAAAAATGTTAGCCATGACGGTGCTTGGTGATATCCAGCCAAGTTGATCGAACAATTTTTGTACTTCAGGGCATTATCACACTAGCGATTTGCAAGCGTGTTTCTAGCGACGCGATTCGTGAACATGCTCACAGTAAATTTGCTGGGAGTACACAGCGAATGCACAGCGCGTTCGCCACGTGTACACTGCGCGTACAACTGTACAACACAACATGTTTTCGAACTTTCACGACTTTTAGACATCTTATAATTCTAACTAACCAGTCTATATCTACTGTCAGGTGTTATAATAGGACTACAATATATTATGTCGATATTACATAGTGTCCGCGTCGCGTTATTGCAACTAACTAGTTGCGCACGAGCGTCGAGTTCACTGTGTGCACGTTCACGTCTAGTCGCATCGCTAGAAAAACGCTTGCAATTCGCCATAAGATTCTTCGTTTTGAAATAGGATTGTCAATAGTTGATACATTCAAGTTGTACTGGCATGTATCTCTATTAAGGTTCCAAACAATACCCGAAACTTTTATTGTTCCATCGAGATTCATGTCCACGTGTGCATTCGCTGTCTTCACTTCCACACTTCCACATGTGCATCTTCTGTTTTCATCTATGGATTCTAGAAATCCTTTGTTATTAGAACACCATTTGGTAAGTTGAAAATCGCCCTTTTTTCGTATATCTGTTACATGTTTTAACAATGATATAGCAGCCTCTGCTTCATCAGTACCATCAAGCCAGTCGTCAATGTAAAAGTTGTTTTTGAGGAATTCTATAGCCAATGGATTATCAGCACCTTCATCATCGGCTACTTGATGGAGTGTCTTGATGGCTAGGTATGGTAAAGGGGCTATACCGAATGTCATTCTAAGTAGAAGATATTCTTGTAGGTTTTCAGATTCATCTGTTCTCTAAATGATTCGGTAAAAGTCTGCATCGCTCTTTGTTACAAGTATTTGGCGGTACATTTGTTGAATACCAGCTATAAAGCAGACCCGTTGCATTCGTCATCGCATAAGGTTTCGTAGATTTTCTTGCAGTTGCAGGCCCACAAGTAGTTCATCATTTAAAGATAAATATTTATGCCCTTATAGAATGCATCAAAAATTATACGAGTTCGTGAGCTTTCCTTGTCGCAGCGAACAACGGCATGATGAGGAAGTACACTGATTTGCTTTTTTATCTTTCATTTTCATGTATCTTTTCCATATGTTTTTGTTCGATGTAATCGTTAATAATCTTGCTATATTCTGTTTTCATGTCTGGTTTATGCTTGAACTTCCGTTCCAGATGCCAAAATCTTTGGGTCTCGATCTCTTTTGGATTTCTTAGTGGGGATTGTGGACTGTCTATTTCGAAAGTTAGTTTTACTATGTATCTTTAATTCTAATTTCTCTTTGTTGACTTCTGGTACATTTCTTCACAAATCTTTTCTTACCTTGTTAAGTCTCTTAGTATAAAAGTCTACCCCCCAAATTAATAATAATAATTTATTTTCAAGCAAGTTTTCATTTAGCCATTTTGTTATTTGCATCATTCCAGCCATCATCATACTAAAAGCGTCATCCCAGGATTTTCCATGAAATACCAGAACTGTGTCATCTGCGTAGCATATTGTCTCAGAATTCACTAGTGGGAGAGAAACTATGTCATTAATATACATGAGAAATAGAGTAGGACCCAAGACACTACCCTGCGGTACCCCGAAAGCTATAGATTTTAAGTGGGTAACGTAGGTATCAACCCTCACGCATTGAGTCCTTCTCGTTAAATAGCTACGAAACCAATCCAACGAAACACCTCTAATGCCCAAAGCTTCCATTTTACGGAGCAGAATAGGTATTGACACTGTATCGAAAGCCTTCCGCAAATCGAGGAACACCCCCACGCACGCCTCACCACTGTCCAAATACGAGCAGACGCAATCCGTTAAAAGAGCAACGGCATCCTCGGTAGATTTTTTGGCCCTAAATCCAAATTGTTTTTTTGAAAGGAGACTATGTCACTCTAAGTATTTAATTAGTCTTTTGTTAACTATCTTTTCAAGAACTTTTGAAAAAGTACTCAGTAAAGAAATAGGACGATAATTGTCAGGTCGATCTTTTTCTTTAGATTTATGTATAGGGGTTATTACTGCTATTTTCCAGATCTCAGGGAATTCCCCAGTAGCCAAGCTCATATTAAGGACCCCCGTAAATGGCTGGATAATAAAGTCCTTAATGTTTTTAATTAATCTATTGTCTATACCGTCAAGACCAGGGGCACTATTAGAGTTGAGCTGATTTATTACTTCAGATACCTCGCCATAGTCTGTCGGATAAAGAAATATAGAGTTACTGGTAGTAAATGGTAACCTAAGTTGTGAAGCTAATGAATCTTCTGTTTCATTTAGTTTTGACAATGTTTTATTTAAATCGATTTTAACAAGTCATCTATGTCAATTTGGCGGTGCATCACAAGATAAGTGTCAGTATTGCCGTAAACATGCCCAAAAATAATCCAACCCAGGCTGGTCTTTTGAGCATTGGGTGTGCCTGTTGGTCCTTTGATTAGGTCTGATTATAAAATTTGTGCATATTAATTTACTCTTAAGAGTAAATTTATGACTCTTGGTGCAAAATAATTTGGATCAGCTAGGTCGAACCCTTCAATGTGTGGCCGTGCTTGAGTTTCTATTGTTTTGGTGGGTATCTTTGTGGTCAGTTACTTTGAGGCTTGGATAGCTAATGTAAAGTTTTTATCACTATGCGATCCTATTTGTAGCTGTACCACATGTTTTATCGCAGTTCTCGTTGATCCCACTCCCACAACACTTCCCTTGGTTGAGTTTCGTTTCAATTTCAGTAGTTGAGTCGTCTTCTCACTTATGAATGTCGCTTCGGTTCCCTGGTCTATAAGCGCGCGTAGTTGAATGGTGTGACCTTGCTTGTTTGTTACTTCCACCACGGCAGTCGCTAATAGTGCAATTCCTTGTCTAGTTGTAAGGTGTGACGCTATCATTGTGTTCACGTGACTTTCTTTCTCTTCTACTACATGTTGTGAAGCCAACGGTTGCTGTTTGGTGCTCGTCGAAGCTGCGGGTTCTGTGTTCTTTCTTTCATGTAGCAGAGAATGATGACGCCTCCGACATATTTGACAAGACACTGATAGTCTACATCTTGACATCTTGATACTGAATGTCCCTATGCTAGACAGTTAAAACACAATTACATGGTTTAAACGTACTCACTTCTCTCGGTCCCATTTTGATGAAATTCTTACGCAATGACACAGTATGTGGTATTCGTTAAACATAATACACACTTCTCGGCAACTGGTGTGGGAGCGTGAAATGAACACAGGTTAACTTGCTTGACCTCTCGTGTGGTTTTAGATTCTCTTGTCGTCGGCGTGGATGTAGCCAGCAGTTCCAGGGTACGAAACTTAGACTTCAAAAAACTTCTTAACTTGTTCCAGGTAATAGGTAATTCGTTTGAATCCACAGTATAACCATGCACCTCCCACGATCTGTGGGTCACTGGTTCTAATCTTTGTGTAATTAAAAATATTATTAATGGATCCCAATCATTGGCTGATATTTGTAAATTGTTTAAATTATTTAGATATTCGCAGATATTATCTAATAATGATTTGATGTAGTTGACAGTAGGTGCAACTACCTTTCTTTCTCCAAACAGTCTCTTCGAGATGGAGTTCACCATTATTTGTTTATTGCCATACCTTTGTTTCAGTGTATCCCACGGTTGTTCATAATTATTTTCAGTGAAATTAATATGATATATGATTCAACAATGTTTCTGGTTCCCCAAATACACTAACTAGATTTCAAATAATGTAGCTTTTGAATCTTGCTAAGAGAATTGTTGTTAAGTAAACAAGTCATTGAACGCTTATAACGCTAAACTATGAAGATTGGACAATCTTCCTAGTTACCGGCGAAAGTAGTTAGATGAATTCTAGGTAAAATAACTTGTAGTTGTTGTGGCCCACTATTGCTCGCATTAGTAATATTTGTTGTTGCTTATGTCCTTTAGGTCACCTTGCAGGCACGTATATAATTCCTCAATTAAAAAGTAATCTTCCTTTACAAAATACGGCATTATATCCCGTTGGTCCTTAGGTGTACACTTAGCTAACTCTTCGTGTGTTGATTGAAATGATTTCCAATATTCTTTATTAGTATTTATTCTTGTTTCTATGTAACCTTTAGTCAAATGTTGTTTCGGGCACTTTCTTAAATTTATTTGAACTTTCCGTAAAAGTTCTGCCTGTTCTATTTGTTCAGTCATGCTAATAACGTAAAACACTAGTCACTTTGTCCAACATGAATTGTAAACAAAACTTTCAAAAAATATTTCTTTTATCTTTCTTTCTCGTAGATGCTCATTAGGTAGTTAACTCCGGCGCACACAGGTAAAGGGCATTTTGTTCTCCGGCCGGCCGTTCGCTCCGAGTAAACAACTTTTTCATCTGGCTCGAAGGACCACATGATGCGGTAATAAGGTTCACTTTATACGAATTTTGATGGTGATTTAAATGAAAGAAAACGTGTATATCAATGCAAGTGTTTTGGCCGACTGACTGGTAAGGCACAAATACAACTCTTATGTACTAAAGTAATGTTTAGAGCGCAACACTTCTTTCTCGATGATTAAGAGTAGTAATAATTATTTATTAATGTAAAAGTACTTTCTAAGAAGAAAGGTCTCTCTAAGATTTTTAAGACATATTGCTTTATAGAAATTATATTAAGAAAAAAAAAGTTTATAATTCCAGGCTGAAAAATGATAGTTCGAATTATTTTTATTTGTGATCTGTGATCTCTGATGTAAGTCTAAATTGCTAAATATAGCCTATTTTGTCAAATATATTATATAATATTATTTGTCAAATAGACTACTTTGTCAAATATAGTTAATAAAAATAGTTTGCTCAGAACTCGACGATTGTTTATCAAGTAATCAATATCTTGTGGTTATAACAATACACAGCTAGATTCTGATCTATCAATGGTTTAGTAAAAGCTTCGCCTGCCAGGTAAAATAATTGTATAAAATTAAATGCGATTATAGCATTAATTTTATTAAGTTCGTTTGTTCGCAGTAATCAATAAAATAATATTTTGTAAAATAACTAGGTAGGTTCTTATGTTGTTATGTTTTATTAATCTTAATTTTGTAAACGCTTTTCTGGTTCGCCGCGCGTTTGGTGCCTGTTTGTTTCCGCGTAAAACTTTAATTAACCAATAAACATGTCGCCCGCGGTCCCGTCTTAAATTAGCCCTCGGCTGAAATTGCACGATACACCTTCGCTGATGCTTTGACGTCCTGGTACTTGAAGGTTTAGGTAGGGAGAATGAGTTTAGCTTACAATTAGGTTTTCGTTAGTTAATTAAAGTTAACGATGGTTTAAAAACAATGTTATCAACGCGGCAGAATCTGTAAATTCGATAAAAGGTTAGACCGTGTTTTAATTCTGAAGAATTTAAGTAATTTTAAGTTTCCATATTACACAAATATATATTTGAATGAACAATGTTATATTAACGATCATTTTTATATGCTCACCTTTCCCCATTAGAAGACATGGAATGGGTGAGGACGCTGGATGTACGTAAGTAGCCACAAAAACAGTATTCTGTTTTTTTAATGCTATGGGGTTTTCGGAAAATGGAGCAAAATGCAAAAAATAATTTTACTTTGACGAAACGCAAACGTTTTCAAACTGAACACATATTGTTCAATAAAAATATTATTTAATAATAAAATTTACGAAAATTCGCATACCTCGGCGAAAGGGTGTGAGAAGAATGATATTTAAACAGGCGAATAGTACGCAATGTCCGCTATGCTTGGCACTCCCTCTGCTCTGATTACTCTGTCAGGGATACAGCGTGAGGATATGTAAAGAAAGATTTATTTATTGTTAGATATCTATATCTATACTAAATATTACAATGAGGTAAACTTTGTTTGTTTGTACCATAATGGATAAAATCAGAAATTACTCAACTGGTTTAAAAAATTCTTTCCCCTACAGTCTAGGTTCCCAAACTTATTTTGTCTACTGAGTCGAGAGCTCATGCAGTCGTTGTCTAAGATGCCTCCTAGCTAAATGAAATTACAAATCACCCCCCAGGCCTCTACACAACGCCCCCATTTTTTTTCTGGGTCTCTTACCGCACCCCTTTAGGCCTGCAGCGCCCACAGGGGGGCGTTATCGACCACTTTGGGAATGGGTGCCCTACAGAAAGCTACATTATTAGCAAATAACATGGGTTGTATGCTATTTATTTACGGGTCGCTATGTCATATAAAATTGAATAATAATAGCTGACGGGAATGTCAAAATATCACACATATACCTAGGCGAAAGTCTGTAAGGGAATGATGAAATTTGAGGAGGCGAAAGAAGTTTGTGAGGAGTGGTTGGTACTCTGTGCTCCTCATCCCTTCCGTTAAGGATAAAGCATGAGGATTACGTACGTAATAATAATTTTCGGTAATATTTATAATTTTATGATATAATTACATACTGTAGTGTAATCTGTACTGTAGTGTACTGTAGTAAAATCAAAAAAATCATACACATCGGATGAAAACTTTCATAGCTATGTCCGCAATTACTCAAAAATATTTAAAAAGGTATCAAAGCACGCGAAATCAATTCATATCGCCAATAAAATTAGTAAGGCAGATAACACAGTAAAAGCGATATGGAACACTATTAACACAGAAGTAGGGAAACAAAATAAGAAAAACGAAGATCTCTCAATATACATTAATAATAAAATCGCTACTAATAAAAAACAGGTTGCTGATGGTTTTGCTAAATTTTTTTCAAATGCACCTGTACACATTACTAGTGGTCTAGCATCCTCTGCACATACAGCACGGGCACTATTAAGCCAAAATATAGGAAAGTGGTTCCCTAGTTTTCAGTTTAGGCACACGTTTTCATTTGAGATAGAGAAAACTTTCAAGGAATTAAAGAAAAAGAAAAGTGAAGATTTGTGGGGATTATCTGTTCATGTACTGGCTAATATAATGCCAATAGTAACACCGATTTTAGTAAATATATTTAATAAATGTGTCGATCAAGGTGTGTTTCCCGATTTGATGAAGCATAGTAAAATTATACCAATATTTAAATCGGGTTGTAAGTCAGATCCTACAAACTACCGCCCAGTGTCGATATTGCCAGCGTTGAGTAAAATATTCGAAAAAATAATGCTCAACCAAATGCTGGCACATTTTAACATTTGCAGGATTTTTCATGGTCAACAGTACGGTTTCACGAGAGGGCGGTCAACAACACATGCGGGAGCAAGCTTGGTCAAAAATATACTAGAGGCTTGAGAAGGGTCACGAGATGCCATTGGCGTGTTTTGTGATCTTTCTAAGGCTTTTGATTGTGTTTGTCACAAAACTTTAATTTACAAGCTGAAGTACTATGGAATACGTGATAAAGCTCTCGATCTCGTGATTTCATATCTGGCTGACCGAGAACAAAAAGTGAATGTAAATGGGGTTACATCTGTCGGTTCTAAATTAATGATGGGCGTTCCTCAAGGATCAATTTTGGGACCGTTCCTATTTTTGGTTTACATTAATGATCTTCCATTTATGCTTAAAGACCTTTGTGAAATAATATTATTTGCTGATGACACATCATTATTATTTAAAGTTAACAGAAAAGACATAGATATTAGCGGACAGAATAGGACCTTGGCGGATGTCTCGAGATGGTTCGCTGCCAATAATTTACTACTGAATGCACAAAAAACCAATTGTGTTAAGTTTTCCCTATCCAATGTACCCAAAATTCATAATGGACTGAAACTGGATGGGAAAGAATTAGAATTAATGAAATCAGCTACTTTTCTTGGTTTAACAGTAGACAATAAGTTACAGTGGGCGGACCATATCGGGACTTTATCTAATAAGCTCAGTTCGGCAATATATGCTATTAGGCGCATTAGACAGTTGACAGATGTAGCTACGGCTAGGCTGGTGTATTTCGCATATTTCAATAGCCTTATGTCTTATGGTCTGCTACTGTGGGGATCAGCGGCGCATATGAAATCTATCTTTATTTTACAAAAGAGGGCAATACGTACCATCTACAGTATGAACGCACGTGAGTTGCTGAGAGATCATTTTAAAGACATTGATGTACTCACCTTACCCTCGTTATACATCTATGAAAACATAATGTACATTAAAAAAAATTTAGATCTATTTCAAAAGAAAGGCGTTGTTAGTGGTGTGGAAACTCGTGGTCGTGATCAGCTAGTTATTCCTAAATTTAAATTACAAAAGTCAAGTGGTTCATTTTTGGGTAACTGTGTTCGTTTTTATAATAAAATTCCTCAAGAAATTACTCAATTAACGGAAAACAGATTTAAACTTGTCATTAAACGCACACTGATTGGAAAAGCATACTACAAAATTAGCGATTTCATTGAAGACACAACAATAAACTGGAAGTGATCCTCTCTGCGTATGCATTTACTGGCTTTATAGATATTGTATTTTTAAATAACTATTGTACAATGATGGTGAAAAAATGATACCTGACTGAGTTTCTTGTCGGTTCTTCTCAGTATTCAGGTTTTCTTTTCGAACCGAACTAAAGTAGATTTGACGTTCAAAAATACCTTGCATTTGGGTTTACTTGAATAAATTGATTTGACTTTGACTTTGACTTTTGACTTTAATTCTCTAGTTATTAATCTTCTAATATAATCTTTTAATACTATTAATTATTATTATTATGATATATGTATTAAGAAATAATGAGTGATAAAAGACTGACGAAGAAAATCTACACAGCAAAAGTGAGTGGTAAAAGAAGCAAAGGAAGACCAAGGCTGACTTTTGAAGATCAAATAGCCAGAGTGTGAGCCGACGGAAATGTCAAAAGCACTCGCATACCTAGGTGAAAATATGTGAGGAGAATGATGAGATTTGAGGAAGCGAAAGAAGTATGTAAGGACCGCGACGGTTGGCGCTCCTCCGTCCTCTCTGACTACCCCGTTAGGGAACAGCGTGAAGATATGTATAATTTTTATATCTCTTACATTACTATGATTATTATTATATATATTTATACACTAGCTGTATCCGCGACCTCGTCTGCGCGGAAAATTTTTTTGTTGCGTTTCTGGATTAGGTAGGTTTTTGAAAAAAGCCTACGTCTGCCTCCGTACACATACTATCTCTCTCATCATAATTGGTTAGTTTAGCATTTCCCATTCAACGTTTCATCCCCCTTTTCACACCATTAGAAATAGGTTTTTGATAAAAAAGTAGTCTGTCTTTTTGATAAAAAAGATCTAACACTGTATTAAATTTTATCATTACCGAGGTTTAGTATTTCCAATACAAAGTTTCATCCTCCTTTTTACATTCTTAAGGGTAGAGTTTTGATAAAATAGTAGCCAATGTAAAATAGTATGAAATGTCCGTGACGTTAAACTATCTCCACGCCAAATTTCATCATAATCGGTTCAGGAGTTTAGTATTTTCCATACAAAATTTCATCCTCCTTTTCACTCCTATAGGGGCAGAGTTTCTAAAAAATAAGTAGCCTACCAATTGCGCAATCACAAGCTCCTACTACGTACCAATTTCCTTCAAGATCGGTCAAGCTGTTCTTTAGTTATAAAAGGACATATAGGCAGACAGACAGTCAAAAATTTAAAAAAAGATACAATCAAAGTCACTACTTCTAGCAGTCTCACAAACTTCAAATTTTGAATTTTAATTAGCGTTTAGCCTATAAAGGAAGGAAAAATTGAGAAATCCCGTAATTTCATTACTCATTAAATGAAAAATAATGATTATTAAAAATATCTCTGACACTCACCAATCATCAAAATGCTAAAGTACTTTAGCAGTCTCACAAACGTTTTTAGACATTTTATGTCCCAAATGTCCATGCATCCAAATCTCACATTTCGTCCGTACCGCTTCCCTTTCAAACACCAGAACCTTAGCTTTGTTCACATTACTACTCAATCCTTTCACTTCACATTCTTCCCTCATGCACGTGACCAGTGTCTGCAACTCTGATGCTTCTGATGGTACTATAAGCACAGCATCGTCAGCGTACAATAAGCAGTTTACCACTGTATCATCACATATCATCTCACCCATACTACTTTTCAATGCCTGGAGGCAACTGTCCAAATACAGCACGAAAAGCCAGGCAGACATCACGCAGCCCTGTCTGACGCCTGAACAGACATCGAACCAGGGCGACGTGTCTCCCTCTGTCCTTACACAGGCTCTGTGGCCGCTACACAGTGACCTCACAGCCTGCAGTAAGGAGCCCCCCACGCCATACTCAGGCAGAAGACTCCACAATTCCTTTCGCACTACTCTATCGAATACTTTTTCTAGATCCACGAAAGCGCAGAAAACCTTCTGACCTATAGCAAGAAACTTCCCCACGATAACGCAAAGCAAGAAAATCTGATCCATACAACCCCTACCGTTCCTAATACCACCTTGCGCCTCCCACAAATATCTTTCTGAAACGCCTTTCATACGTTCAGTCAACCTTAGTATAGACTTTACTTGCTAAGCTGACCAAGCTGATGGCCCTGTAGCACTCGCAGTCTAAATGAAAAGCCACGGTGCGCCAGTCCTCTGGAACCTTCCCCTTCTGCAAACAAAGGTTGCAGAGTGCACAGAAGGTATCCCAGACCCTAGGACCACCATACTTGATCCATTTCTTTCCACATTTCAAACTTCTTATCACTTTCTCAATCTCTTTCATACCAATGGCATCCTCCAGTCCCTGACCCGAGTGTGGCAATTCATTAGAATTGCACTCAGTATCAGAGACGGAGTCGCCACTCTCATACAGTTCTCCATAGTATTCACTCCATCTCTGCAGAACATATTTTTTATCTGTTAGCAAGATGTTTTCTTTCGAGCGCACTTTATTTATTCTGCAAAGTGCCGGGCCACTTCGGTACTTACGCACTTCTTTCCAAAATAATTTGGAATTTTCCTCGAACTTGTCCGACATCTTGTTTTCGTCTAACACCCTACACCTTTCATGCTTCTCTTTCACTAGTGCTTTTGTTTCTACTTTCTGCAGCTTATATCTATCTTTCGTCAAATTCTTCATATCACAGTCATTTTTGGTAGCAAGGTAGTCTCGCCATGCTTTCTTCTTCTTATACGCAGACTTTTTCACCTCATCATCCCACCACACATCACGCTTTTTACCGTTCCCAATCTTATTCGTTCCACACACTTCTTTCGCAGCCCCGATCATACTATCCCTAAGATTCTGCCAACATTTTTCAACATCCTCGCTCATCACTTTCAATCTATCATCAAGCTTACCGAATATTACCCTTTCATATTCATTCCTGGTGGTCGCATCTTGCAGTTTCCAGCTTTTGATGCGAGAAACCGCTGCAGGCTTGGACACTACGCAATGTCGTCATGCTGCAAACAGACCCCTTGTTCTGGTTATCACCAGAAAGTGGTCCGTTCCCAGATCGGCTCCTCTATGCGCTCTTGTGTTCGTAACCTGCTTCTTGAGCCTGTTATCCACCAGGAATAAATCAATCTTACTCCTTTCATCCTTCCTTTCAGACGTGTACTGATGAATCCTTTTGTGCTTAAATATGGCATTAGCAACAAAAAGATCCTTTGCCATACACACTCTGAACATAATCCTACCAGCATCATTCACTCTCTTATCTCCATAATCGCCTAGAACAGACTCAAATCCTGTTCGCGCTGTCCTGACCCATTCATTCATGTTTCCACACACTATAATTCTCTCGTTCTCTTCAACCGGCGCTAGAACTTCCCTAACATTCCGATCGTCAGAGGACACTGTGGCATGCACCACCAAAACAAATATCGTTGTCAACCGTGTCTTGAGACGCACCCAGAGCAGTGTCGGGTTTACACACTTATACTCATTTATACAATTGAGCAAACGAGAGGACTGTAAGACGCCTACCCCTTGGCATCTCCTTTCTTATGACAACAAAGCGATGCCACCAACAGGCAAGCCGACAAGTTCACTGCCATTTCGCTTGGTTTCACTCAAACATAACACATCCATTCTTCTTTCTTCCATAATATCAACCACCACATTCATCTTCTCTTCAATACCACCTCTCACATTCCACGCAGCTATTCTGCACTCTTCCCTCCACTTTCCGCCGCGAGGTGCACAGCGAGTTGGATGGCGGTTCCCAACACCGAACTGTACTCTGCTGACACCAGCGGAGATAAACCGGTGTACGTCGGTTTCTGGGGATGCACTATCTGTCATATCTACGGTGCCCCGCATGCTGTGCACGGAAGACGAATTGTAGCCCTGAAAAGGGCTGGTAGAGGTCTCGACGAGCACGGTTCCTCAATAGTGACATCATGTCCGAACTCTGTTATTTTTACTTCGTATTTTTATTTAAAAAAAAGGAATATTTACACATTTGAAGGATATCGCCATAGTAAAAAGCTGTCGTTGATGTTAAAATATGTAAAAAACTTGTTACCAACTATGTAAAAAAATTAGTTAAGAAATAACCAGCCAGCCTATCTTTAATTTAAGTAAAATGTGTGAAAAAATTTAAATGGGATCATTTCATAGAATTGTTTTATACTCATTTGTAACTAGCGATCCGCCCCGGCTTCGCACGGGTAGAAAATTTTAAATTCAGACCATGTTACTCGCTGATAATGTAGTTTTCTATTAGATGAAAAAAAATTTGTAATCGGTTGAGTAGTTTTTGAGTTTATCTATTACATACAAATAAAACAAAGTTTACCTCTTTACCTACACGCGTTTCAAGGAATTTATTATGCTATCTATAGTGAAGACAATCTTCAACAGACAATAAGACAGTTTTCATATTCATGCTATAAGTAGACAGACACGTAGAAAAAGGAAAAGCGAACTCGCATACATCTCGTTACCAGGGCCACATAAATTGACATAGCTTCAGTTTCATCTGAAGCTCGCGTTTCTTTTGTCGCCGGGAGCTTGCGGGGGAGGGCACCAGCATGGGAGGCTAGAGGGCGAGTGGGGGGAGGGGGCTAAGGTTGACAAATGGGCCGCTCCGAGCATCCGCGAGCGATACAATCGGTGCGTTGCTTACTGTGCTCCGTTGTAGGAAAAAACTAGGGTTGTCACCTTCATTAATTGGCAGTAAAGATGACGCGATGATGTATTACTTAATATAGTATAGTAGGAAATAAAAAATATATAGTAAAACATATTAACTTTATTTTACAGTCTATTTCTAAATCTTTATGTTTAAAAAATTCTTGTTTTATGATTTAAAAAAGGTTATTTAGGATGTGATATTTTGATATTTCCTAGAAAATTCGTGCTTATCTGAAACGTTATCTTTTATCTCAATAATAATATTTTACATATTATTTATGCTTTATGTATTTACGTCTCACATGTTACGCAACCGAACGTCAAGCAAGCACTGTTAGTTAGCGTGTTCGTGTTAAAATTAGTAGCTCTTTGCATTATGAAATTTGTAAACGGTTTTGAGTGAGAATTATGAAAATATATTTTTGATTTACTTAATTTTGCCAACCCTGCAGCACGCGTCACTGGACTCGTCCCAGTGTGCCATTACTCACTGTCGGCCGCCATTTTCGAGGCGCCACGCCCGCTACGACGCTACGGCGTAGCACTTCGTAGCGTTGCCGAAACTGAGCAACAGCCGTGGTTGTTGCACTGATATTTCTTCTCATTACATTTTTAATGGAATTGTATTATTTTAACGTAATTGTTAAAGAAAAAGATATATGTCAGTATTTTTTGTACACGAATATAATAATTTTGAAATTATGTAAATAATAAAAATGGTATAATACGAAAATATTACTTCATAATTCCAAACGAAGCATTTAGTTGTTTAACTTTGGGAATTGCACGAAGAGGATTAGGATTTGTCACTGAAATATATTATCGTGGATTTAGATACAATACCATATATGGCTTAGTTGGAAGGAATGACAAATCTAGAGACAATTGCACCAATTTAGTGGCCTCAATCTAAGTTCTATGCTTACTCTGTAGTTTTTTGTCGCACAATGAGCACTTTTAAATATTGTTAATTTTTAAAATGTTTCATTGAATAATTACATCTTTTTGTCATAGTACTCATAATAGTTATAAATCAATTCATGGTAAGCTAGAATCGCTTTATGCTTCATTTTTTTGTCTGTCTCGTCATAAATAATAGAGTGAAGATATGTTTATTCTACCGATTACCGAAGCCGAAGTCGATCATTCAAACTAAAGTGAATGAACAATAAACTTCCGTGGCAAATAAATTCAGAAAGTTGCCAAACTACCCAACTGTTTGCGTAAACACCTTTTAAAACTTACGTCTCTTGCTGGAATTCTTGTACAGGTAAGATTTATACTGGGGAGACTAAGTCTACTGTATTTTTAATCCGAAATGTATATTATATAGTATGTACGTATAATGTACATGTTATGTATCCTCACGCTATAGATACACAAATCTACATCGTTGATGTTATTAAATTTTATGTATTTATATCTCCTAATATATGCATACAATAAGTACATATGTATTTCAATGCTGTCGTCATGTTATAAATTTTGAATGGATAAGCGACACGAGATGTGTCCATCGTTATTAAATCACAATAACAGCTATTTCACTTACAAAAACGGAATTTGAAACTGACTTCAAAAAATGGATAAGGTTCTCAATTCGGTTGTATTTTTACTGCAATATTCGTTATAACTTTTACTAAAACTAGAGGCTTTTTTAAGTTTTGAGGGTTTTTGGTTGTCACTATAAAGGTTATTAGTATAACTACGAAACTTATTCGTAATGCATTACTTAATACCTATATTAACATAGGGTCTACAATGCTTAGGAATCCCATGTCTTTGCCTACTCCGTTGAGGATATAGCGTAAGGATATGTATGTATATTAATATAAAGGGTGGTCTGTGTTTACATAGTTTTAGGGTCCTCTGCAACCAAAACGAATGTTTTTGGAATTGTAATCTGCGAGTTCATCTTTGAGGATCATTTGAAAATCACTTCATACATAAATACATATCCTTACGGTGTATCTCCAACGGGGTAATCAGAGAGGACGCTGCGCTCAGTATTGCGGTTGCGTCTTCAAGTCTCGTCATTCTCTTTACACATTTTCGACTAGGTATGCAAGTGCTTTTGACATTTACGTCAGCTAACATTCTGGCTATTTGATTTTCGTAAGTTAGTCTTGGTCTGTCTTGGCTTCTGCCACCACTCGCTTTCTATTAACTATACAACTCAATGTTCGAACTAAATGGGTGTAAATAAAGATTTCGTTTGTTTTGTCGTTTCAATAAAGCATTGTAGCCTTATTTTTGTTTTAAACTAGTTTTAAAATAAAACAACACAAATAATACTATAACACAAATAATAACACAATTGACGACCTCCGTGGCGCAACGGTTTAGCGCGTCGGTAAGTAAAACGGGGGTTGCGGGTTCGATTTCCGTCCCGAGTCTGGGTGTTTATGTATAATATGTATATATTTACAAAAGAAAAGTATATAAGTAGTATATCAGTTGTCTAGTACCCATAAAACACAAGCGCTATGCAGCTTACTTTGGGACTAGATGGCGCTGTGTGAAATGTCTGAGTATTATTATTATTATTATTAACTTGATTCCAGACTGAAATTACAAATCTTTGTCATATAATATTTGGCTTGGCGCTCCGTCCTCTCTGTTAGGGATACAGCGTGAAGATATGTATATTTATGTATGAAGTGATTTTCAAATGATCCTCAAAGATATTTCAAGTGATCAAAGATATTTTGTATATAATATTTGATGAAATGAAACAATAAATTTTTTTTTAAGTTTTAATATTTTTTACACAATTCGTAGCATTCATAATGCCGACACAGTACCGTCAAATTCTTCAAAACGTCCCGTCAGCGCTTAGATGTTAATATTATTTATAATTTATATAAACCAGTTCGCTAGCCATGTATTATTTATATTTTATATGTACCTCGTGGAAATTATACAATACAAATATATAATTAACATTTGTTTTCTTCATAGAATTGTTCGTTAATTGAATACCGCTGAGAGACGCACAGTGTTTCGTTTTTAGACACTATATTTACAATAACTTGATGACTCAAATCATTATGTATAATGTACATATACATATATAATAAAGAGAAAAAATCAAAATAAAAATCTTCAATTAATACATTAATACCTAACAACTACTATTTAAGATTTTTCTTAATAAAAAATATATTACACGCAATGTAAATAACAATTATAGGGAAATATCAACAAGACCGGTTTATGTGACAGAAACAGATACTATAATTTTTTTCAAATTATGTTTTTAATACTGAGACTTCGATTTAATGAAAACTGTATGATACAAAGTAAATTGTTACATTATAATAATTTTATTATTTTATTTACAAAAATTAACAAACTTTATCTAAAATGAGTCACTAGGGCTGTGACACGATCCATTTTATTGAGACGTAGACGGCGTTGGTGGCGTGGGGAATAACAGTTTGATTTTGCGTAAAATATTGATAGTGTTTAAGAAGTGAGTGTTTTTCATACAGAATGATATCTGCGACATTTTATTTATGATTTCAGATATTCTTAGATTACTTAGATTATGTAGAATACTAACATAAATATCGATCACATTCTCCTTTAGAAATATGTTCAAGAAAATATGACAGATTTTAAATTTCGAAAGCCACGGGTATAATGCTATATGAAAACGACTAGTATTGGATAGGAGTCCGTAAAATAGCCGTGTCCAGTTCCTCTCTATAAAATCATCGCGTCACAACTTCTCCACATGACAGTTGGTAATTAACTCTACAATAAAGCTTGTTCCGGATAACTTACTTCCTCCATCCAGTTAACCGTGGCAACGGCCGATTTTGACATTTTTATAGCTCCCTTTCGTATACATTGCATAAGGCTGTAATGCGACGCATTACCTTCATAGTATGTACTCTCAAGAAAGTTTAGAATTTCAGCAACAGTGGCGTTCCGCGGCGTTAAATAAGAGTTCGGTAAATAGATATATTTCTTATATGAAAAGTTAACGGTGTTTGAATTGAAAGGAAATACATCTATTTCACGGAACATGGAACCGAAAATATCATAATCTAGGAGAAGCTCACAATTTAATTTCAGTCATGATTAATCACACTGTTTAATTTCATAAACATTAAGGTCATTTAGAGAACTACAAAAAACGTATTAATAAGGAAATAGTACAGTCGTAAACGAATGTCATTCGGTTATTTAAATTGTTATTAATATGCTTGATCGTCCTCACAAAAAGGCACTGTAGTCTATATAATAACGTTTTTGATTTTTTTGTATTTAATGTTAGTTCATGATTGTCCTAATTCAATTAATAAAACTTGACTTTGGAGTTCTCTAAACTTCAGCAAAAAACAATCTAGAATTCATGGTCTCCTGGTACCGCGAAAGGCAATTGGGGTCATGTAATCTTACAAGACAAAATAGACCTAAAATCTCTTTTTTAACATTGTAAAATATCATTTTAGACTCGTATACATCGGTTACAAATTGTGCTACATTATTGAACACCAAGGCAAGGTGAAACAACGATATCAGTGTCACAATATCATTATAATAAATATATTTTATAATTCCAAAGATATGTATTGTGTACCTGTAACGCAAAATGAAGAAATTAGTGCGCTGACAAAATAGAGTTCACAAAATTGACATTTTCCTCTAGAAGTACAATTTGAGCTTGATAAACATTTACTGAATAAATTATAGTTGGTAGATAACAGACGCAACACAATCGAAACATAAAAACTTTACATAGTTTACACTGTAACCCATCGATGGCTTCGCAAAGAACATTAAGTCCGATACACACTGGCTAGGCCGAACTATTGTAGTAGGCCTCTAATAAAAAGGCCTCGTTTTATTTAAAAAAATTGTTTGCTATAGCAACAATTTTTTCTTCCCTTTATAAAGGAAAGAAAAAATTAAGACATTATTTTTGGATAATAAGAAAAGTTAAGCCGAAATATGAAGACGAATTTTGACAGACTATTTATTAATTTGTATTGATTGGTAAGAGAAAGAAAATTAAATCAACATTCGGCTTCGGCAGTGAATATCAGCTTTTGTATAACAATTGTTAAAAAATCATAAATATATATATTACATACATAACGCCTTTACAAAAAAAAAGTGTTCATTTCGTTTACCGTTTGTTCTCTGCGACCCAAGTACTTCCAGTGATACATTACAACTTATAACTAATCAATTATTTATTTATATTTACGTAATAACAATACACAATTAGCTATAAATATTTATACGATAACTATCAAACCTTTTTATTTATTGTTACATTTATCAACTTTGCTCCTATTGTTCCGAGTGATAAAACCGTTTTTATTTATAATCGGTGATTGCACCATTATATTACAGCGTCCGTAGTGTCACTTCGCGTAAATTTACATTTACAATAATTTAAACATTAAAGTTGACTTTAAATCTTAATTTAGGAGATCGTATACTGTTTCAAATATTACAAAAATGTATCGCGTTTATGTACATGTAGCATCGTTCTCCTGTTTGTTCGTATCACGTCGCAAGTCCTATCACATGAGGCCGCGTTGGTCCGGTCGGCCGTACGCGTCGGTGTGTCGGAGCCATTATTAGTTCTAGTTGTCGTTTGTGTCGGCCGTGGTTCGGTTTAGCCGACGCCGAACGATGTGACTGTTATTCATATCTGAAACAATTCATTGACGCATATAGTACAATTTACATAATATAATATTATATTCGTAATAAATTATTATTGTTAACAACTTTAGATTAATAGTTATTGGCATGATGTATTTAATTATGTAGTATAAATTGGATGATAATTTGATAATACTGCATTGAATTGATTTGTGCTATTTTGTGGGGAAGGGGGTCTTATTCTATTATGAGGTCTATTTGTCCTGAAACAACTATACATTGTTTTTATACAGTTGTTTTAATTAGATTTGTATAGTGCAACTCAAAAAACAGTTTCAAAACTATCGCAAATTAAGATACAAGTACCAGTTGTGAATATATAAATAAATTGTTCTTTCTTTTTCTTTTTTTCAGTTGGTACGAACTGCTGAAGTAGTACTTACATTTACAAGTATTGCAGGTTACATTAGAGATGATGGCCATAGTATTCTGCGGGATAATGCGCATATCCTTGGTGGAACGCCGCGTCCGTAGGGGGCCTGTGCATCATCTGCTGGCCGTCCATCATGTAGCCCATTGTAGCCTCTGGGCTATACGCGCCGCTGGGGCCCGCATGCGGGAACACTGCCGGGTAGAACACTGTCCGGTTAATTAGGCTTGCTGTTATATCAGCCATAATTGAATTCGTTATTAGTTAATTATTCATCGTTGCAATTGATCCAGATATATAAGAGTTTTTAGAAATAAAACTTTTATCGTTATTCATAAAGTGATCGCTTGAACAAAAAATTATTGAAGAATATACATACATACATATCTTCACGCTGTATTAACGGGGTAGTCAGAGAGGAAAACGTACCTATTAAAACTGTTAGCTGCGTTTTTTGCATAATGTCAACGTATTTTTGATAATTTTGTAAAAAGAATTCCCGTGATATCTTTGAGTACCTTTGATTCTATTGTAGGATTAAAGATTTCAGAACTAAAGTACATTATTAAGCATTATTAACTTTTGCCAAAGCGAAAACATAGGCAAATATAATAATAATACTTAAATGTAAAACGCAAAGAACATGACTTCCCTTACGATAGAGACAACAATTGGAAACGTAGGAATTCGCTAAATTTTACCACAAAACTGTTATGTCTTCCGAGTGCAATATTTCCAAGGGATTATCAATCGTAAAGTAATGGTGTTCGTCCATTATAGACGCCGATTTCCGCCTTCCTCGTGGGGTCTTTATGGTGGCACGCGCCATTGCTTCAAGAGAGTTCGGGACAAACACGGGATCAATCGACTAATGCCACCGGTTCGACCAAATATAATATTTTTATTCCTATTTGCATCAGTTGCTGTGGTTTATGTATTCCTGATACATTTTTTGTTTTCCCATTAACTTTTAATTCAATGTAAATGATACGTACGGTATTTACGGTACGTACATTATTTAATTTTAATACGTATGATGAAAAATTCAAAATTTGTTAGTTCAGTAAAGTACGAAACAAAAGTCTAAGTTTTTATAATTAAAAAATTACAAGAAAATAAGATAAATATGAAAATTTGAAAAGAAACTAAGTCTCAAAGGTGAAATGAAATTAAAAAGTATCACGCCTAGTACTTTAATATCAAACGTAATTTATTGGTATTGTTCAGAACTATCTGATGCGCATTTTAGAGTTCATTCTACCTTGTGGTTTTTTTTTGCAAATAAGCAAAAATAAAACCCTGCAGAGATCGAGACATCGCGCTCGATGGAGCGTGCCTCCTGTGACTAGGACAACCGGAAGCAATAACGCAGCCCCGGGGATGCCGGGTGCAGGCCCGATTATCAGGAAACTATGATTTACTATGATAATCTTTATACGGCCTTGACATCATTATTTTGTTTTGGTATAATGTTTACAAAACGCATTCATATATCAGATTCGGAATGCTGATGGCAAAATTGCATTTTAAACAGCAACAGAAAACGTCGTTTAACGTTATCTACTGAGAAGTAGATAACGTTAAACGACGTTTTCTCTGCCAAGTTTATCGTCCATGGAAAATGGAAAACCGGAGCGTAGGAAGATAGATGTAAAATTGTTTTGGAAATGGACTAGAGAGAACAGCCACCGCATTTCCTGTGGTCAACCCAAAAAGCGCTTTTCTCAATCACTATATTATTTTCGATTCGATCGGCTCGTGCTTACATATTCTTGGTGCGTACGTCCAGTGTACCCCTGTGCGCCGCATTTGGCAGGCTTACCATCGTCGACTTTACTTCAAGAATACTCAACGCGACGACTCAATCAACTGCTTTTTGTTTTCGTTAAACGTCATATGTCAACGCAGTTTTTCTTTTTGCCGCATTCCTTCGCCGATGATCAGGCGTAATAGGGACATCGTGGTTTATTAATGGTTATATGCCTGGGCGCGTGTCTTGTGAAACATAACGCTGTCAACGTTCGACGGCTAGCGATCATATATACGGATAGTCGGTGTTTCAGCGTGGAACGACGACGCTGGCTAATGAATTTATTATAAGGGCATAAATTGCTCTCTGATGCGACGCCATTACCGCGCCGGCCTGTAAATTACAATTCGTTCGAGCGCGGCCATCGCACGCCATTTCCGACCGATCATTTATTGAGCTTTTCGCGAGGATTAAATCATGTCGTTCTCAACGCTTGCGTTCGTCGTTCTCGCTTTATTAAAAATGTGCATTCGGAATATAAAAAAAACCGTTTTTCGATTTACACACGAAACTAAACACAGACAAAAAAGGGAGAAGATCTCTAATCCGGAATAGGCAAGGCCCTCGAATATATCCACACATCTAGATAAAGGTACCGAGCGAGCATACATCGGCGATAGTCGGCGGAGGGGCGAGTGATGGATCGCCCGGGACGGGTCAACGAATTCGGACATTATTCTTTTTTACCCTTCTTGCGTTCCCGGCGTTCGCAAGAGTAAGCCCTTTTTCTGCGATGTCCTTTTTTTCCAGGGTGGAATTTTTGTTAGCTGCGTGCGGGGCCCGGGAACGTTTTATGGACTGTGTGCTACAATTACAAAGTAAAAATAGAAATGGCCGTTTGTAATTCTATTCCATATTGTCGACGGACGAACATAAAAGTTTTTTCTCGTTGAAATATTTTGGCTGTTTTTGTTCTACTTTCTCATTTCACTCTATACGTCTCTAAACGTGACGTCGTATGTACCGACGTAAGTTGTTGATGACCCTCCACGATAGTTATTTTCTTTAATCTAGTCATTATTTCAAGAGCGCAGCTGGTTTGTAGTTAGTAGTAGAGAATAACTCTATGACGGTTAACGCTAAAAGCTCGGGAAAGTCGTCTGTCCTCGGGGGACTCTGCGTTACTCAGGTGCATGCAAGCCGCTGCATACTATATGAAGCACTCTACTGGACTCTGCGGTCGGCAAACTCAATTTTCGACTTCAAAGTCGTTTCGGACGTTGCGGCTTCGAATTTCAAACATAGTCGTGTGGTTTGACGAGCGAATTTGTTTATTTACCTACTTTAGAAGTACTTTCGATTTTAATTCACAACGTCTTTAGAATTAATCAAATGATATGAAAAAATCTATGTAGTTTGTGTTAGAATTTCCTTGTTTAGATGTACAAGAAAAATGTTACCTGCTCTATTTGACTGGTCTATCATTGGCTGCACTATCCTACGTCTCGCATTGATAAACCTGTAACAAAGAAAATGAGCAAATTATCACAAAAAAATAATATAACATGTTACCAGGTCCCATATAGGTAAATAATAAGTCGGTTTGGTCTATACTTTGGAGCAATTACTTCGGCAATATGTTATACGTCTGATGAATAAGTAATCTCCCCGCTCGCGTGGGCCCCCGGTGTCGTGGATGCATTTCCAAATTAACTGTCACTATGAATTTTGCACGAATTCCCAGATATTCTGCGATTGCTTTGTTATTCGATTAGTTTTTCATGTAATTGGTAGTGTAATTTCCTGATAATTCGTTGCGTTGTCAGATTCAAAATATGTATGTTACATGTGATCATTTTGGTTTGTAAAGTTACTGCGTTTGCATAATTGCTGCATATGTAGGTAATCATTTACGTTGCTTCAACAATAATAATATAATCGTAGTGTATGTTTTAATGATCATTTAAAATTATCCATAACTCTAAATGTTAAAACAGAATGGACATCGAAATTAACGCGAAACAGGACCGGGAAGGGACAACTATCCCTTGCAAGGGACCAAGTAATTACTTCACGAAACATGGCGCCGCGTCCGATGCGACTAATGTATTGTTAATATCAAGATTAGTTCATTAACTCTTCATCCGCCGGGGTCGGGGCCCGTTACACCCCGTTCGGTCCTCTGGAAAATGGGATAAAAACGACACCAAATTTTACGAGATTATCAGGGAATCTCTTAACTTGCGTATTGTTCTATATCATTTGTATGTATTACAATAATTTTTTATTATCATTGATAAACTTTTTTTTGTTTTAATTTTTTGTACTAAAAAGTAAAATCACCACATAAAAAATATAATATGCCATATACAATAATTATGTTACATTCGTAACTTAAATAAAGCTATAAAAATAGTAAAACATGCAAAATATATAAATCTACACTGAGCCTTAAATACGAAATCTATAATATATATAAAAATCAATTGCTGTTCGTTAGTCTCGCTAAAGCTCAAAAACGGCCCGACCGATTTTGAAGAAATTTTTTGTGTGTGTTTATGTCGGTCTCTGGATGGTTAAGATTCACAATTGGATCCGCACGCTTATTACGTAACTTGCAGACATCATGCGACAGCCAATATCGCGCGATATCTGCTGTCAAAACGAGAATTTGTGTAATGTAATTTGTATAGTGGCGCTAAATCTACCGCGAAAAGTGCATTTTACGGTCATAGAATAATAGATACGCAATCATCATGCATGATACTAATTTTTTATTACAATTAATCACCGGTCGTGCAGTTATCGCGTGGCTGTCGCTGTCTGCTAATTCTTAGGTAATAACCCCGCCGGTAGGTGGTGATGCAATCGGATCCTATTTATTTCGAGCAGGAGAACGTTTGTCGGGTGAGTGAATCCCTAGATGGTTTAGATTCCCGATTGGACCCGGTAGGTGGCACTGCAATCGGATCATAGTTTTTTTTAATTTCAGGCAGGAGAACGTTTGTCGGGTTGAGTGAATTCCTGGATGGTTTAGATTCACAATTGGACCCGGTAGGTGGCACTACAATCGGATCATAGTTTTTTTTTATTTCGGGAAGGAGAACGTTTGTCGGATTGAGTGGATCCCTGGATGGTTTAGATTCACAAATGGACCCGGTAGGTGATACTGCAATCGGGTTCTATGATTGTTTTTTTATTTTGAACAGGGCAGTGTCTGTCGGGTCTGCTAATAAACAAATAAATACAAAACAGCACTACTGAAATTACATTTATTTGTATAATATTATTATTTCAAACATAATGGCTGTCCCCTGATAACCAGAGTCGCATAAATCATAACAACCGATCTGGATTTGTTAATTTTGCGCCGCAGGCGAGGGAAGGGTTCGGAAAGCCTGGGTGTCAAATGGTCATAGCCCGTAATGTCGTGTCGCTGCATTGTTCAATGCACTCTAAAAATGCATATGCACCATGATATATCTGTTTCGTATGCAAATTGGGCTAATTGTAATGAGATTTAAGCATTATAGTGTCGAATACGGCACCCCTCTCGAGACTGAACTTATGTTAGCTATTTTCATTAAGTGAAGAGAGTACGACGGGACGAGCAACTATGCATGTATCTCTACATACGTTAAGATAGATAATCGCAGGCAGATACTCCAGTCCATGATATCCCACTACGGCGGTATCTATTATTATTATTATTGTGAGATTTCCTGGCTTTTCCTAAATAGGAAAAGTTAAAAAGGTAATTTGGTTCTGAGGACACGTCCGCTAGGCAGTTTCCCGGTCGGTTGGGGTGGGGTATAGGGTAAATCTAAGGAATCGGTGGCGTCGGTGTAGAATACGAAAAGCTACGTCGCGTTGCTCAGCTGGGAGAATAAAATTTAATTTGAACTGGAAGTTTTTGGATTTTAATTACCTGAGTGCAAATTAAATAATGAACGAGGGGTTGAGAGGAATTTCTTTCTGTAATACTCGAGATTCTTAGTCGAATGTTTTATACGGAGACCGGGGTAACGGACGAGAAAGGGGAAATTCATAATATTAAAGTATTTTCGTAGCAATTTTACCTGTCTGTTATATTGTTATATATTCCTTAACGCAAGGATCATACTAAATGTTTGAAATAAATAACAGAAACAATTGATAAGCAATGTGGAAATAAGCGCAACTGTCAGCATTTTTGGAGATATTAAATAACAGATTATATAAATCCACTTTTGCTAGACTTGAGTTAACCTCACAATATAAGTAACTATTAATGAGTCACTTTTATGACTTTAAACATAAAATACTATAAATGGGTATAAAATAGATCGCCTGCGTAATAGTTTAGCTCTAGCCGTCACGATGTCCCTGCTTAGTGTAAGTTAACGGCGAACAAAGAAAAATTAATAAATGAAATGAGAGCCTTTACTTGTTTACGTAATCTATACATTAATACGTGAAGGAAAACTTTGGTTCCCTTTGTAAGAAAATTGGGCGGACGAAGGAGTGTGAAATTTGGTACACTTAAGGATTATATGGACAAGGGCTGGAGAAAGCTAAAATTTTTATGTAAATATGTGTTACAAATAACTATATTTTAAATTAAATTAAATCAAACGTTCATTGTTGACGTTCATACTGCTAATGTCAAAAAAAATGTCAAATTCATAATAGTTTTTTTTTAAACTCATAATAGTTTGTGATCATATGTAATGTAACCTTCTTGGATCAATCAGTCACAGAATAGTTTATATTTACGGTCGAAGGTCGACCACAGAGCGACGTCTATTTTATTATTAAATGTTATTAATTACATGCGATGAAACTCACATTGTGGTACCTCAAAAACTATAATACTTTATGTGAAATTTTCTACTTCAATGATGCTTTACTTTCTCCTGAGTTCCATAATTCTATTAATGTACCAAAAATTGCGAATTAGGGTAGTTTTTAGCACCTATACGATGAATAAGTATCTAGCCCAGAATACGGTCTACTTTAGTTTGAAATATATTGAATACTAGTGACCCGCTTCGCACGGGTAGACATTTTTTTGAAAATAAAGTACAACCCATGTTACTCGCTGATAAACACCTTTCTATAGGTGAAATACCTTTTGAAATCGGTTGAGTAGTTTCTGAGTTTTTCCATTACATACAAACATACAAAGTTTACCTCTTTGTAATATTAATACAGAAAAGAACACGTCATTTCCTTACTTCGGTGTTATCATGTCACAAAAAAGTGTTAGTTCTCTATAACAGTACAATTAAGTAATAGTAGTTTATTTTAAAGCATATTGAAGAAAACAAAACAATTCGTTATTTTCTTGCGTCAGTATTATAAAAAGGAGTAACGAGCTAACTTTCCGCAAGGGAGATAAATACAAATAATATTATTGGCTGTACAGTTTCGCCGTTCAGCTGTGTGCGCAGAGTAAACAGAAGGGCAGGTGGGCGCTGTGAGGTATTACCGCTGGCAATAAATTCCGTTTTTCCCTAATTAAGGTTTAATTCGGGGAGAATCGTCCAGGGTACGCAGCTAACTCACTACACGACGCTGCCGTCTAAATAGATAGTTATTTGACTGTCTAAGAACAGGTAATTTTACTCATGAATGTGCGTTGGAAAGCAGTGTTAAAAAAGTGAAGTAGGTACGAGAAACGACTTTATAGATTTCCATGGACATGTTCTGACCACTGAAATGAGGAGACGATCCATTATGTCAGGTTGGCCCAGTGAGAATTCGTGATTGTAGGCTAGGTACCCACTTATGCCAGAGCTTTCAGTGGCGTATAAAACCTTCGACCTTCGAATTAGTAAAAAATTAGCATTATATTGTATAAACTTAAGTGATTTCGCGGTCAGACTTGCTTCAATGAGAAGTTTCAATCAATTATGAAACTTTGTTAGTAATTATTATTTAATTGTAATACATATGAGTATTTGATTTATTTTAACACTTTACAATAATATTGTGCTGTTTTTATTATCAAAACTAGTTGTTGCTTGTGGCTCCAACAGTTCAAATGCATGAAAGTTTTGAATGAATGAATGAATTCTAAAATGAATTGAATCATGAATTCTAAAAAGCAGAAAAGTATTGAAAAGGAGAATGCTCTAATGTACATAAAAAGAGAAATTTCTTTGGCCTCATATTTTATTATTTTGATTGTATATTGAAAAGTTTCTTTACTCTCATGTAGACTTCATCGCATTTGTGCAGAAAGCAGGCTCTTATTAATATACCAATCGTAGGCTTCATAAAATTGTGAAGGTATCCTCTGACTACAAACTGGTTTGTTTTAGGACGGAAAAGTTCAGTGTAGATTTTCATTACATACCGGGACAAAATCCTACGCAAAAATGAAAACTGCACAAAAACTGGTCCAGTAAAACTGTACCTAGTCACAAACAGGTAGAACAGAGGTTTGATGTTACATACAATAGAAGAAAAAAGATGTGTTCATGAAAAAATATATGCTTGATATAAAAAAAAACATTTTGGGTAAGCTCTTAAATGATTCACCAATCACCAATAAACATTTTATTTGCCTCTCTTTGAAGTATCCAATATAAGTGTTGTAATTTTATAACGTCTATATGTTATAACGTCATATAATATAATATGTTACAATGTTTATAACGTCTATTAATCTCATTTGTGACCCGCCCCGGCATGGCACGGGTAGAAATTTCTTTCAAAATAAATACAGTCCATGTTAGTTGTTGATAATGTAGCTTTCTGTGAAAGAATTTTTGAAATTGATTGAGTAGTTTATGACTTTATCCATTACATACAAACAAACAATGTTTACCTCTGTTAATATTAGAACAAATTAAGTTCGGTGTTATTTTTTCAGAATTTCAGTAAAACCATCTTCATCACTGAAATAGCGTAACGTGAAACGTAGTTTTAAAAATTGTGCAATGTGCACAAAATTTAATCAGTAATTTTTCATCGAAGCTCAAATGCCACATACATGCCCAGAAAATTATAAAATTGTCAAATAGAGAGAAGTCTAAACATCTATCAGGTACGGCTAATATTTGTATTTTGTATTACATAAGTGTAAGTAAATTTATTTAGTAAGTACATACTATAAATATGGTTAGAAAGTAATTTAAATTAAAAACGATTCAAACAAAAGTTGCAAACAAATCAGACGACACCCGGACGCGGTCGTGGGCAAATCCCGAAATCGTAATCCGGGGTACCAGGGTGACATAGCTTATCGCCAGTGGCCGGAGTTGCCGCCAAATGAAGGCATTAGTTTTCATAAAGCCGGTCCGGAGATAGCCCTCGGTCAGTTGGCTTCCTCGGGAGGTGGTTCTTGCTAGGGTTGTACTCCTGGTACGCAGTATGGAAGGTTGATAAATCGACATTTATATTCGAAGGTCCTTTTGTTTCGTTCGAATCGGTTTTAAGATAAAGATGCTGTCTAATTTATAAATGAGAAAATATATTAAACTGTAATGGGCCAATGACAAACAATTTTAAGCAGTATTGAGACACATAAATGTACGTAGCAAGTTATACAAACAGTGGTAGGAATCAACCACTCAACCTAACAATAAGTTGCAAAACATTGGGTTTGCGCTGCGGCTACAGCCAGTTTTTGCCGCCTAACTCACATAATTCATTATTACTAACTTGTTTTTCCTGTCGCCACTTTGTGGCCTTTCTATAACTGATAGATACAACAAACTGCGAAGTTTTGTTTGTTTTCGACTTTCTGTATTTCGGCTACGATATTATTTGTATTTAAGTACTTTAAATACTGCGAACCGATATAACATTTGACACATTTTTTCAAACCATTGCAACTGTGTACGAATTCATATTAAGATTGTATTAATGTAAATGTTTCATTTAACACAACTTATAGGTACTTAATCAATGTTTTAATTGATACAACTAATAAAGGCTTATTTACTATATACAATATTAAAATTCAGTTTTAATTTTTTTTTTGCTAATAAAACGCTAATGCAGAACAGCTACGTATGCAATGGCATCTTCATAATTGATTTCTTAATTTTATTGTACCATGCTGAAAGTATAAATTGCGTTCGTATTAAATCTCGAACAAGTCTGGATTAGAATCATTTACCGATAAAACCCAGTACATATTTCTAAGATATATCCGGAACAATCAAAAGGGGTGAATAATTCATGGCTACAAACAACAAATACTGGTGAAATCCTGCAAATCCACTCTCGAACACGGCCAGATCGTGTTTTGATGTCCCGAGATTTCTATGCAATCCTAGTGATTGATTACAAGGATCAGTGAGTATGTATAAAACACACAATTTCGTTAACTTTCTTTTAACTCTCCAAAATAAGGGCAAAATAAGTCTTGTTGGGCCACTACTTAGTTGTTTACGTCAAACAACTGCAACATACAGACAGACGCCGTGGTGGTTCCATAAAAGAGTATTATTAAGGTGAAGCAGTGATAAACAATAATTTAATGTAAAGTACACCTTCTGCTCCATGCAAACGTGCGCGCGCTAGCTTACGAAAAATACAAAAAAGCAGTTATTTTCGTTCATTTTAAAAACTATAATTAATTTTAAAAAATCCAAGTGGTATTTTGAAGAATATGTTTAGATTAAACTATACAGAAATTTTTGAAACATGAATCGGTCCCGTTACTCCGAAAAATGTAAATCTCTGTTTTAAAAAGGGGTTTTTTGATATTTTTTTTATGTTACAAATGCTAATCAATCATGTATCACAACCGGCAAAATGAACTCGATGAAATAAAGAATTAGGTTACTAAATATACATTTCATACGTTTTGTAGGCACTTAGAAAAATTGAGATTTCTGCCGTCCTTATCCAGCACGTAACACAAACATAAAAAATATCGTTATGTATTAATGTATAATGTGCAATTCTATAGGTATAGTGTTCCCATCAGCCCGTATCGGCGCGGATACGTTACGGTCACGTCCATTGTATATATTTATACATATGTTATACCTCTATAGAAAATGTATGTATAATATTTTTAATGTCTGCACTAATACGTACTGGACACGCTACGTGTCTGTAGCTATTATGCTTCTTAATTATTCCGTTTTTCCAATTTCAGAACGGAACACCAGAAAGGATAGCCAGTTGATCAGTAATCAACTGATGTATGGATTTGATTATAGACTAGCTGATGCCCGCGACTTCAGCCATTTTTTTTTTTTCAAAATAGACTATGTCCTTCGTCAGGATTCAAGCTATCACCATATCAAATTTTATCGCAATCGAATGAACAGTTTGGCAGCCCATTAAATACGAACGAATTAAAAAGGGTTGTCTTGACCAGATAGAACAAATTGTAGTTTCCATTGTTATGTCCCAAAAATCGAAGCGAAGAAAATAAAAGGCCGTCTAAAAGGCGATGTCACGTACAAATTCGTCTAATCCATACGCGATCCCCTTGGTGGACAATAAATATTTTTCATGAAATCCGACGCCTGCGGCAGCGCATAGAAACTGCTCTAAATCAGGCAATTATAGGTGCGACCAGTAGATATTATAACCAGGGGATCAGGAGTGAGAACGTGCAGAATAAGGATTGTTAAAGATGATGTTTGTGATGGCTATGTCGTTATTTCAAAGGTAAGTTTGTTTACAACTTCGACTTAAGTCCGACTTTTAATTTGATAGAGTAATTTGACGCTTCCGGGGTAACCAGCTTTTGAAATTCTTTAAATAGTGATGTTCCCCTATGTCGACTTCATTACTATTAGTCTGTAGCGGTTGCCCCGTGGCGTTATCTGCATTAAATCTCCCTTTTGGATCATCCCTTTCAGGAGATAGCGGTAGCGTCGAAAATATATGAATATCTGTAGCAATAAGGAAAATGGGTAAAATAGTAAAAAAATAAAAAATTTAATGATGTTTATTTATTCGAATTACTTAATACATTAGGAAATGACGACGTTACAAGACCATGTCGGCACCAAATTAAACGAATTAAATGTTAGACTAGTGGATCGATCTAGTTGAATTGATATCGATTCATTTCTGTCATTTGACAACACTATTTTAGCTGGGCACATTATTTAGAACTTTGGCACATTGAAACGTCAAATCGCTCTAACGAATTATAAGTTTAGACTTTTAGAGAGCCAGCGTTTCAGATTATGAATTAGCAAGTATTTCAGAATTGGAACAAAATGAATCGGTGAAACAATGTGGTGCACCAAGAGAACAATAAGTAACGATTAATTTAGCTGAGCAACATAAAGTCGAAAGCAAAAATCGTGGTCATAAATTACGGTAGCGGAAAATGCTTCATTTTAAGGAGAACGGCTCCTTAATCCGCTAGCTGCCTGGTAGCCGGTGGGTGTAATTACAGTGCGCAATATATCGCCGGTTCGACCCTCGACCCTGGCTCTCTCATCACACGAAATGAGTTACAACACATGGCACTGCGTTAATTGTTGGGGTACTACAGATTTAGACTGTTTTTATATTCTAATAACTACGAGGGGAGCATTCAGAGGTATTTTCTTGTAATCTGTGATTGTGTTTAAGTGTACTTGAATTTTGACAGACATTGTTATCTGAAAAAAATTTGAAAACATTTAAGATAGTTCAACTTAAAAAGCACTTCCAATAAAAATTGGTTTAAATAAGATAGTTTTTGAGATATGAGATATTTTTGTTTATACACAAAGCGATCGTGGAAATAATTTTGTTTTGGATAGTCTGAAAAGTATTATGAAATGCAAACTTATTTTCGCTGTCGGTTAAATTAATATTGTGCATCTCGACTATAGAACTCTTCACTGTGCGTGGTTCAACACGCACTTGGCCGATTTTTTTTTATATAAGCGGGATCAAAACTCAAAAGATATCACATATAATGATATCATTAATACACTTGTTAGCATTATGTAATGAATTATTTATTATTTTTTATATACAGGCATTTGACGTATCCTGATTAAGTCGTCTTGGAATTAACACTTAACTAATTAGACACCAAGGCGGTATAAATCGGCAGTAAATATCTCAAGGTGTCGCAGATGGTGTCAAAATGGTTTAGAGGTGTAGCCACTAAACGGGCGGGATAAGCTGTATATAGTGTTGAAATTGTGCCTAGATGTTCGCACGTTTTCGTGACAGTAGATTTTGTGGCCCCATCTTGAGATAGGGTCGCGGATACCATGCAATTGCGATAATAGGTCGACCCTGGCGCCATATTGTGTTGATTGCTTGACATGCGCAACGAATTTATTTTGTATTAAACGTAGCGGTATTTGGCAAAGGGTTGAGGTGTGAGGTCTGAATCTGTAATTTATGGATTACGGCAGAAACACTTTAAAATAAAATATTATGTAAGTAGTCCTGTTCACAAAGCGCATTTGTATATATGCATTTGTACATACAAATAATAAGAAAAATATCATGTCAACGAATTTGTGTTACTACAACGTTTTTAATGAACTCTCTGCCACGACTTATTTTGGATGTTTTTAATATTTTATTAGGATATTTTGTACTATTCATAAACTTTGTATGTATTGTAAGCTAGTATTAGCCGAGAGACACTAAAACCCGTTGATTAGAACACACACACTTTATTGACATAAATTATTCACCACTACACTTCAATACACTATATTATTACACTTCATTAATCATATACTTGGTTTGTTGTTACACTTCAGGAGAGATACACTTGGTAAATTGTTACACTACATTCACTTACCAATTGTACTTCTTTTCTTATTACTCAATAGTAACGTAAAATGTTAATCAAATGCACGTAGAACACTTCAGTCACTATAAATTTCGACACCAACGTTCGATCTGCCGTTCGATACAAAACTCCCTCCCTAATTTAATTATTTCCTTTTTATACTTTTCAATCCCACTAAATGTTAGATAGTAACAAGAACAGTGGGTAATTACAATAATTAATACAATAATAGATCATAAATATTACAATACAGATAAAATAATTAAGATCAAAATCGTTTTCACCAATTTTCCTTATAAAAACTCATACAATAACCAGATGAAGAATTATTACAATAATAAATAATAAAGGTAGATATTTTATGTTAATACCTACCTTTATTATTTATTATTGTAATAACTGTCTTATGACAGTTTTGATCTTTTCCCTTATAAAAATATTATAACCTTACAGTATACATTCTACATCATCTGTGAAAATTTTTTATTGACTTTTGTTATACGTCACCTCTTATTTTTAAAGTATTATAATGAGTCACAAATTTTCCTTGTAAATATATAAATAAAATAAATACGTAACATAAGCTGTTTTATAATTTATTTGGTGCTTAAACATACATTTCAAAAACGGTTCCAATGTCCTAGTGAAAATGAAAGCTTTGTTCGTTTAGATCAAATAAAACGCTATTTATGTGTCGAATAAATATATCTAAAAATTGAAGGGAAACTGGCACACACTGCGAATGCAGACCTAATTGGAATAGCCTGGGGATTCTAGTAAAAACAGACTGTAATCTCGGTTTTTAATCCAAATAAATTGATAAAGGAATGTGCATGGTAAAGCTTACCACACACGGGGTCTCTCACTATCGGCCCGTTATGTGCTGAGATCATTTGTCAAATAAATGATGTAGGGATAAGAATTTTAAACAGCCACCTGATGGCTTCATTGTGACGTAAACAATAATTTCTAGACGACTCTATCCGATTAGAAACGGAGTTTTTTTTTATTTATCGCATTTCGATTTCGTAATGGCTTGCTCGCGTGTAAGGTATTCTCGAATTAGCGGCGCTCGTGTGTAATCGCTATGTAGCAATCGGAACTAACAACGCCGAAGCACAGTTTGAAAAAACCGAAGCTGAGATAAGGCTGTTGATTGTCTCGCCGTTTCTACTTATATCAGTCCGCACTTTTTGTGAACTCATATTGGTATACAATTTAAAAACATTACAAAAAATTAAATTTATTTATTTATCGAAATTGGCAACCCTACCGCAGATGTAATTTATTATATTTAAATAAAATATTTAGATAAACATGTTGATCGATACGCTCTCAACTCTGGCAATGGGAATCAATTATTGCTTATATTAAAAAATATATTAAAGATAAGAGCTCTTTGACGCATTATTTTAATGACAGCAGGATATTAGCATCATTAGAAACAACACCTGTAACTAGAGCAAAATATAAAATGGCAACATTGCATTGATAATACACTTCATTGAATTAGCACTTTAAACTTGTTCTGGGCGTTTATTGCTCTCATAATTTATGTCAAATCGAGTGAGTTTGCAGAATCAGTAACACATTTTTTTTTTGGATGCGGTCTGTGTATTAATGTAATTACTAATTACACTAGTGCTGCCCGACAGATTCTAATGGTGCATGAAATATTCGCCTGACCGGCAAACTGGACTAATTGCTCTTGTATGACAGAGATGCGACGATAACGCCGTTCCGACAACGCTGTCGTCAACATAAATCATATGGCAATTAAGGTTTAAACGACTCTGAGATTTATGGATGAGTTTAAAACCTTTTCATAAGGAGCCAAGACACCACTCATGCTTAAAGATTCTGCTCAAATGATAATCAAATTTGACATTAAAATAAAGTGTTTAGATGAGAGAAATATAGTGCGGTAACACTCAATTCAGGCATTACAAAGAACGAGTTTAACATCATAACGAATAGATCCGAGGACACGATAACTGTATCGCGCTGGAGACAAAAGCGACCATAAATAAAAGGATGGTTAAAATTTTAAGGGCCGCTTGGGTTCAGGCGAGGCTATTAGAGGCCCTTAGTGAACGTAACGAATGTGACGCTCCCCGGCTCGAGATGCCACCAGAGATCGGACAATTGTTACTGGTGTCCGTGAAATCCCACGTAACGACATATAAAAGAAAACTCGATTTCATATCCGAGCTCACGCATGAACGGAACTCGCGCCATTTTGACTTTGACCCGCTATGTTCTATCTCCGCATCTTTTCCATTATAAATGATCCCGAATACAAATTTCGAAATCGTCGCGTACGATTATATGTAAATGTAATGGAAGGCTCGATGGATTATGACGATTTTATCGCCGAATATTTAATTAATGTTAAACTTGACACTTATTAATTGGTGTACCATTTTATAAGGCTTTAACGACGAAAATATTCAGTTTCGTTTCGATTACAAAGATGACTAACCAGTTTTGTGACAAGTGATGGTATTTAAGTAATCGATGCCAATAAATCATTTAAAGTTAGAATTAAATAATTTCTTAATATAAACATTATTTTTATTGGCGTCATTAGTATTTTTAAAGTTGTGACAGAGATGAACATTTTATTTACCTAATCAAATTTATTGACATTGTACTCGATAATGCGTTCGCATGGAGTAACGGAACGCAGGATGTGACCGCCGCGTCTTCCTGTCACAATTAATTTCCGGGCGCGTTGAAATTGGCGCGAAAACTGTCGCGTCGAGGCGTGGGGCGGGGGCAGCGCCACCGCGGCGGGAATTTTAATTACGCACTCGTATTTCGAATACCAATGTCGTCTTGTTTAAATTAAATATAAATTATTCGTTCCTAGGCCCCGCTGCTCTCCTGGTATTATTTTGCGAATTGCGAAATGTTGAATAAACAACCGTAGGATTTTAATTAGTAAGCTGCTTTTGTACCTACACTCTTGTATCACAGAAATAACCTTACTTAGTCGATGTTAAAATATAATACTGAATTATTTCTTTCTGAAATGTAACAACAATGTCTAACTTTGATTCCGAACAAAGGATTCCATTTATAAAAAATAGTATCAAAACTTGTTATTCCAATAATAAAACTCCGCAAATGGAAACTGTAAATGTAATTAGAGGGCAGATGAAAACTTTACAACGCAGACGGGTGCACTTCTTATAGCATTTAACAAACTTTGATAAAAAGATTAAGTATGACAGTTTGAAATATAGCCACCGCAGTCGGAGGAAAAAATAACAGTGCAAAACTTTCTCAGGCGGTGCTCAGTCTCCATTGTTAGCAACTACGGCGAGTTAATTTTGCAGGAAAGAAGCAGAGGCGAGGCGCAGGTGTTCCGCCGCCCCGTTGTATTAATTCGAGCGTCCCATCTAATACCTACGTATGATTGCGTTACAACCAGACACAGCTGAATTTATAAGCAAAGTTATACGCGTCTCTCGTGTGCGGGCGTCGCTACAAATCCGAACGCGGCAGATTATGATGTCTCGCTATGACAATTTCGAACGCACCCATTACGCGCTCTGTTCAGAAATTGCGCCATTACGAACGCGGCTTTAATTGTAAATTATTGCTCGACCGACGCTCGTTTAACCGACGTTCGCCATTTAACATAATTGTTTCAAAAGAAATATAAGTAAACGATCTACTATAGAGATCGTAGTAAAGATAATTTCGAGTAATTAAGAAGCATATTTGCATAGTGATGCGACCGCGTGGCCGGCTGACATTTTGTGGGTTCGTGGCTCGCTATTTCGGCTTTATCTCCCGTTTGTTGCTTATCATTTTCTTAGAATGTATAACGAAATACGAGGGCGACATCCATTAACTAGCCGTAATGTTTTTGTTTTATTGCTCATCTCGTTATTCCGGTTCTACATGATGTGAACATTATTAAGACACATCAAGCAGGCTAAGTATGCGTTTTGGTGCGTCAAAACGATCTTTATTATTATATTTAAATGACTAACTAACTTTTAACTTGCCGTTTATTGCCTGTACTACAAGCAGTTCAATGCTTACGGCAATAAAAGTCGATGTTAATTAGTACATAATAAAAGCATAGTTTTAAATTTTTAATAAAGAAGAATTAAGCTGGCAAAGAGTAAATTTTTTAAAGTATATATATATTAATTTTCATTTTATCACCATAAAGCTGGTGCGGAAGCGTAACCATAGAGATTACAAGTTAACTTTTCCGATCACAACACCATAGACAAAGGCTTAAATTATACACGGATGGATTGGCAGAGACGGATTTACCCTTTGACTAAAATGGGGTGCATTGGGGTGACAAATTGTTGTCTGCTTTGTTTTTGTTACACTCAAATTTAAATCTCAAGAGAAAAATTTGTTGGTTTCCTCATTCATAACTGGATATTAATTAAGTGAAGAAGTAATTTTAAGAAGAATAGGTACCAACCAGGGTGTTAGAAGTTAGAGGCTGTGGGGCAAAGTCCAGAAAATGGGAGGGAATCTAAACAAGCAATGGCCATAATTCAAAACAAGGAGGCTCGCTGATAAGAAAGTTTCATTACCCAAATGTTGAATTTAAAACCGGGCTTAATCAAGTTTATGGAGGCTTATCCGAAATCATGCAGCCCTACTATGGCCCACCTGTGTATTTAGGGTTTGGATTACTTTGCGAAAATTTCGTTTGTATTGGTTATTAGATTAATTTTGCGTTACTGGATTAAATTGGCTCTTAATTATAACCGAGACCTAATTTACCCTTTCCGTCTAAAAAATGCGTAACCAATACGTAACCTGATAAACAAAGAGTACAAAGCAGTATGCAAATTATGCATGCAACTTGATCCACATTGTTGTTTCAGTAAAATAACATCGATTGCTATTACATAATTATTATTGATAAGTATTACCTAAGTTTTATTTTTTTTTCATGTTTTATAAAGATCCTTAGCACTAATACGTAAAAAATATCTCTGTTTTAACTAGTTTCGTTTCATTTGCAACTGTTAGGGGTGTATGTTTGTTTGTTTGTTTGTTGTTGTTTCGTTTCTAAGCTATATTCTGCGTGCCGTGAGTGTTGCCAGCGAGTACCAAGGCGGCAGAGCCGGTAGGAGCGTTCCCTAACCCCTTCGCAGTTTGATAAATGGCCAATTACAGCGCGGCCCGCCCCGTCCCTTCTGTTAGCTTGTTGCCTATTTTGAATTGCTTTTGCTTTTTCGTTTAGATTAATATCTAAATAGGATAGATACGGATCCCGCTTAGGTATTTACGTTGTTTTTAAACGTAAATTTTCGGTGGAAAGCCGACCGCCTTTTGTATTATCCTTTTTCGTGTGCCCTATTGTTCTAAGTCTTAATGCGCATCTTTGTTCTGCTCTGTCTCGCGCCGTAATACTTCTTTGTTTTTCCACTTTCTGTTTAATTTTGGTTAGGTATGAATGCATAGTAGTTTTCACAACATAATTATGTAGATTTTAAATTCATACCTGCAACAGGTGCGAATACAATCAGAATAGCCAACTTTTTTTACTAATAAAGGTAGGTATAGTTCTATTGCGAATCAGAGATTTTGAAATTATACATAACAGTATTTGTTTCACTCTATTTCGTAATCCTATCAGTTCTTGTACAAGTACAAACGATTTCGACGCGCTACCTAAAACACAAAATGAACAAGAAATCAAAACAAAATGCTAATTCACCTCTCCCGTTCTCCTCAAAAAGTCTAAATTGTCTGAAATGCCATGAAAATATGAATAATTAAAAAGTTTACGCAAATCCAAAGAATGAATACAAAAAACAATATATTCCACGGGTACAGTCTACCTAAATCTCGTTGTAAATAATTTTTTTAAGCATTAAACGAGTATTAATTTTAAACATTGTTTTTTTATTACTGTAAGGTCTCAGGTGTGAAACATTCGTGAAATCTTAACTGGTGTCATTAGTGATAAGGGTGCCGTGCCCGGCACCCCACTCCTGCTTATTTTTCCCATATTTAAAGTACGCGCACGTATTGTGTAGACATAAGCCAGTTATAATTATTGTAATACACAATATGCAATAAAAAGGATTTTTAATTTCATTGCAATATAATTATAATCACTACTTTGTATATAATTTTATTAATTTACGAGTTTCTTATAAAAGTTTAGTATTGGTAGGCCGACACACGCACGCGCAATATACTGAATAGTATCTTCATATTTTGAAATTGTTCACTACTTGTCTTAATTTGTGAAATCAAATTTTATATTTCAATTAGAAATATGTAGGTAACTGTTTTTAAAAATGTATTCACATATATCTATATTCTCACACTGTATCGCTCACGGGGTAGCCAGAGAGGATGAAGAGCTAAGTTCTCATAGGCATGAGAATTCATTAGGGAAAACTTTAATAAACTTTGCCAAACTAACAAACACAGATAATAAGCTTCAACTTCATATTTCGTAAATTTGTTTTTTTTTTTAAATTTTTATTAGTTTCACACAAAGACAATTTGTGTGGCCTAGAATTAGGCACTAAGTTTTGTACTGTGTGTCATATACAACAAATTGTACAAGTACCCAGGAAGACTACAACTAAGCTGATTAAAAAGGTTTGTTTCCTAAATCCTATATAACCTAACAATCTACCACATGTATCAAGATCTTTGTATCTATAATCTATATACTATGTTTCTCCTATGCGTAACTCTGCTCTAATGTGTTTGGCAGTAACTCACTTATTTCTAGATTAGGGACGTTTAGGTCCAGTCGAATATGTGTCTGCGAACCCGTATCCCTTGCGGTACTGATGGATATACAGCCAAGTGTGAGTCAGACACTTATCCTTCTGGAACGTGTTTGAATGAAAGCATGAAACGAACGATTTCTGTGGTAAAATGGATTGCGCGTGGCGAGTCATAAAAATACTCTGTGGTCAGAATCAATGAGACAAAGAGAATATAATAGAGAAGGGAAAACCCGCCTCACTTTGAATCTATGTATATACCGCAACGCATAGCGCATACAGTATCGGCACGTATAAGAGTTAGTATCACTCCATGTTTTATTCAATAGGTGCATAATCAATTAAAGAAAGACATGCAGTTATTTTGAATGATCTATTTCACACAGTTGGTATTGTACTTGCTATGACTGTATCATTTACGAAGATTAATAGGTTTCTATTTGGGTCGATTAACTGTTTTTTTCTCACTTCTCTGAGTTCTTGACAAAAATTACTTAGAAAATATAGTTACGTATTCGTTTCATACATACATAAGTAATGTATAATTTATTATGAACCTAATATCTATCCCATCAATATATTAAATTATCCTTCAAACGATATTTCGATATATTTCCGCACTTTAATGGTCGAAGAGCACTTATAGTTCGATAATTTTACAGTTATTTGAAGTTTTTTCGATTTTATATTAATTCTTGTTTATAAGTTTACGTTGCTTAGCACAGGTTTGTAAATATGTGAAATATTGTCTATCCTTTTCAGTTATTAAGACAATATATAAATTTAAAATAAATATTTTTTTTAATAAATAATAAAATAAATTTAGAAATACCTCAGTTAAAAAAAATAATAAAGAACACCTTAGGTATTTTTTTTTTTAATATTTATACCGGCCAGTACACAAGATAGTTGATCTACCCATATTTGCTTAGGTCATATAATAAGACAGATTAGACAAAATAATGTGATTAATATAACAGTATGGCCGGTTGTTATACATAATCATAGTTTCTGTTGGTCAGTAATGCACAAATAATACGCAGAACGTGAATTCATCGCTCGATGCGGGACTGCTGTGACACAGTATACGCATAACAGTAGGATGTCTCCATAGAAAGCTTACCGTATGCGGTTCGTATGTGTGCGTGCTAATACGCACGCGCCGTGGCACGCACATAACGGCAATATTCTGTTCAACATAACTACAAGAAATTAAATTTAACAAATATGAAAAACTTATCCGTGTGCATTGTTTATTATTATTATGTGCCTACTAAATGTATAATTAAATAAGACGTCCGCGTCTCACACTTAACGCAACAACCCTATGTATCTATCTGGCCGAGAGAAATTCAGTTACGTATGAGGCGGGAGTCGGGCTTCTTTTCTACATATTCTCTGGCTATGATCTCTAAATGTCTTGTAAATAAAAGGGCTGCTATACATTTTTATTGTAACGAAGTTCCTTAGCGCAAGTTGCACTCCAGACACTTGGCGAATGAGAGCTAGACCGAAAAAAGTGTAAGAGTTCGACCGTCACGACACTTTTTTCTCATTTAATTATATTTAAACATTGATAACTTATTTCATTGTGCCCGTTATTTAATACATAATATTATATAGCAAATATATGAGATTTGAGGAAGCAAAAAAAGTATGTAAGGACTGGGACGCTTGGCGTTCCGTCTTTTCTGACTGCCCCGTTAGGGATATAGCGTAAAGATATGTATGTACATATGTATATAGCGAAAGGAACTTCGTTCCAACTGGACGTCCCAAGACATTATAATAACATGGAGTTAACAGGTCAGTAGTGCAGTAATTTTATAAAGTTTTTCCATCTATCGTCAATCATCCGTTAACTAACTAATCAACGTGCGTCCGATTTTTGGCAAAAAGTATTAAGTTTCTCTTCTATGTCTTCAGATCTTGATGTACTACTTGTCGGGAACAAAAGAACTCTATGGTCGGGAGAAAGTATTTTAGATGTACATCCGGATCTGTATCCTTCAAAATGTAGGACATACCTGCCACTATTCTGGGACAATGCAGTAAGTTAATAAATATTCTTTTATAATAATAATACTCTAGACATTTACACAAATTTTGTGACCCCAACTAAGCAGTAAATTTGTACTATTGGTACCACACGACGAATTCTGAGGGAGCTCTCCCAGTAACACCCAGACTCCAAGCCAATTTTAGAAAAGTTTGTTTCCTAGATTGAGCTGATCGGGGATAGAAGCCGGGACATTTACCTTCCGCTTGGAAGGTAGATGGTCTGCCATCGCACCAACGGGCCAGTCATTTCTACTTCATACCTTTGCATAATATACGTTATTTGCGCAGAATATTAATATTAAGTGTTTTACACAAAAAAATTAACTACTTTCCTTTGTATTATTTATAAGGTTTTATAGAGTGTTTCTATCTATACTTTCTTGTCTTCATTTTTATTTAAGGGCATAAAAGTGTCGTAATAAAAGTTAAAGCAAACGAAAATAAATAAATAACCTGTCCAGGATTTTAAAATAAGATCGTCTTCTTGACACTTCAGACCTTCGGCGCAATAAATATAGGGTATTACTATACCTCCTGTAGATTATAATAAGCAAATAACCGTAGGTATTACTAACGAAAACCAGCTCGCTTAGTTACGGTCGCGCGTTCAAGATCACAATGGTGTGTTTAGAAAACGTAATAACTATGATTATATGGGCCGCTTATTACCGTGATTGCAGCTAACACCATTATGTAGCAGCGTAATGATAATAATATCTGTTTCAAATTGTGAGCGGAACCAATGGGCTTGTAGGAGCGGCTCGCGGCGGTGCGGAACACAAAAAACAATTTTATTGTTATCAAAACAATGGGGAAAAGTACATGAATTTAATGTAAAGAGAATAGGATTTGTTAGTACAAGGAATTCAGCAAACGTCGATATATTTCTTTTCAAAAAATAATTAGATAATATAGAATCAAAGCAATGATTTTAGCGCCTATATAGAATCAAAGCAACTATTAAAGCGCCACGCGTTGGCATGCAGAGCGTAATGCGGGAAGTAGTTCTGTCTTCTCTATCGCGTGGCGCTTCGCCTTAAATATAAAGCGAGACAGTGCTATTGCATCGACATGGTTTCGACGCTCCGAATGAGCAAGTCCAATTCAATGTGCGAAAGTAGATTTGTCCACGACGTTTTAATTTTGCGTATTTATGCAATGTAAATAAATTGAGTATTAATATTTCTGGGTTGAGGTCGATTTACGTCTCTATACCAGAATTTCAGCTTAGGAATGCTTAAAGATGACGGAATAAATCGACTGTAACATTGTACAGGGACAGATGGACAATTAGACGAACCGTATATTTTAGCTAAGAAACACTAAAAAAAGAGATAATAATTCGTGTTGTTACTGACGGTATAAGGTGAACGTGATGTAAAAACTGTACAGTTGGAGAATACTGGTGATTTTGTTACGGTTTTTTTTGTTGCTGTTTCATAATAAAAAAACTATTAAAAGCAAAACGCTTTAAGCAAAAAATCTGTAGAAATTCTACGATTTCCCAGACGTTTTTGACGACTATTCAAAATATAATTACAATGTGTATTAACATCTCAAAACTAAACGTCGCTTACGTGACACATCTAATTGCTATCCGTGAGCTTTATGGTAACTTTCTTGAAAGTAATTTGCTTTTTTGATTGATGGTGTAGCCATTAGAAAAAAGATGTAATGCGTGATGAGAACTCTCATTAACACGTGTATTCTCTTTTTTGATAAAACTATATTGTCTATGATATTTACAGTAGGTATTATTACATTTTCTTAAGATATGATTTGGATTGACAAAACGAACGAGACGTTCAAGTAACACAATATTGGTAGTACAATACTGGCAGCGTCATTAGACCTTTCTGATGTTCCTTTATTCTTTAATGTAAGTTGGTTACAGCGAATATAATATGTGTAATACATGCATAGATATATAGAGGTATTCACTTCTGTCATGTTTAAAATTTTTTGAACAACTTTTGCCGGAATTAAAAATGGCAAATACCACGTTGCTCAGATAGTAAACTTCATTGCAAGTCGGTACAGGTTAATATTGAGATAGTGACCTTGGGAACACAAAAATTAAAATATTATCAAAATAAGGACATCCTAATTCGACTTCTGGCCAGAAACTTCGCGACTTGTTTGGAAAATTTTCTACGCTGTCGTGGATCTTAAAAAATAATTCGATAGACGAGTACGAAAGAAACTGTGGAGTCTTCTACCTGAATATGGCGAGGAGGGCCCCTTACTGCAGCCTGTGAGGTCATTATATCAGGGCCACAGAGCCTGTGTAAGGATAGATGGTGGCTTGTCGGCCCGGTTCGAAGTCTATTCAGGCGTCAGACAGAGCTGCGTGATGCCTGCCCAGCTGGCTATTCGTACTGTATTTTGACAGTTCCCTCCAGACATTGAAAGGTAGTACGAGTGGTATGATATGTGATGGTAAGCTGTAAGGACGCTTGCCGCTCCGTCCTCTTTGACCAACTTGTTAGGGATACAGCGTGAAGATATGTATGTATGTATGTATTTATTTGTTTTGTCGACACGATGCCTCGTAGTTATTTTAGGCTCCGATAGCTGGCGCATACATACATACATACATACATATCTTCACACTGTATCCATAACAGGGTAATCACAGCTGGCGCAGTTTTATTAATATTATATCTTACCATAGATGACATGACAAAAAAAATGTTTCTTTTTAAATTATTTATTAAATAACTCGTTTTACACTAGTTAGTGTGTAGGATATTTCATTCGTCATCAGTCTGATTTTTCTCCGAATATTTTTTTAAAAGGATTTCATTACGTAAGAAAAATAGTCTTAATAAATTTTTATTATTATATATAACATTTCGAGGTGTTTTAAGACGGAACCCAAAAAGAGTAATCTTAGTTCATTTATTAAATAAATTATCTAATTAAATATAAATGCGAAACAATTAAATACTAGCCTGTCATGAAAAGAAGATGGTCCGTGTGGGCAACAAGGTCGTCGACCACTCGCGCCCGATACGAGAGAGATTGATGGTGCGAATCGCCGCTGTTTACTTTAGTCGAGACGTACATTAATGGCTTTGATATTCTTTAACTGTTTCCATATGCCGTTACTTTAGTTGTGATGTTTTCCTAGTTAAAAGTACCAAAAAAAGTAATCAAATAAATGTCGCACAGAAGGGAGATAGCGTCAAAGTCAGGGAACGGAACGTCATTTTATTTTTTAATTTAATTGGGGTATTAACGGGGCAAAGATAAAGTCACTCTGTGCCTTTAACTTTTTTCTTTTTAAGTTTATCTGATGGCTTACCGTTTGAATTCAAAGGTACGTCAAGTCGGTACAAAGTTTTAATAGAACCGGCGCAATCTGATCGTCTCGAGGATAATACATATAACTAAATTGTTGAATCGAATTTATTGGGTGAAGTAAACTTGATAGTTAGTGTTTCAATAAATCTTTTAGGGTAGGTTAATTGTAATAAGTCCTAGGTGTTTAGTCAAAAATTTGGATACATAAAGCCATAGCAAAATTTTAGCAATCAAAATATTATGATAATAGTGTACAAGTTTGTTTTGCGGACACAACAATACGTAGAAAACAAGTAGGTACATATTAAGTACCTATGTAGTTAAGCCTTGAGAAGTCGTGCAACGAATCAACACACTGTTCAGTCTTTCACGAACAAATATGTGAAAGAGAAAAAAGAAATTTGGTCAGTGCGACCGAACCATAAATCCAGATGAAGTAACGCGAATCGCTCTAATTCCTTTGTTTGCTGAAAACGTGGACATAGTAACGCACTACTAATGCAATATTTCACTCGTTTACACTTGACTGATTCCTCCATGTTGGAAAGTGACAGATGTATTTTCGCAAGACACCTGGAAATTCTTATCTGGAAAGTTTTAAAGGCGGTCATTGGACATTACAGCATGGTTTCAATAACTTATCCACTGTGCACGATTGTTTGTTATATTTTTGTGGTAGATTTAAAAGTAGGTTAGTGCAAAAACTAGAAAAATATGACAGGGGTGCAGTATATAGAGCTCGCGACTAATTAATTTATTGATTGTAAATAAATGTCTATGAACGGGATACACCGTGAAGATGTGTGTATGTATATCTATGAAATATCTAAATTAAAAAGATTGATGATACCTCTATGACAAATTAATTTGAATTTTTAGTATTAGTGAATTTTTTAAATATTTCAGACAATTAAATACACCAATTGCGAGACCCCAAACTAAGCACTAGACTTGTACTATCATGGGTACCACACAACAAACTAGGGGAGCCCCCTTTAACACCCAGACTTCAAGCCAATTTATAAAAATTCGTTTCCCAAATTAACCTGACCGAGATCGAACCCAGGATCCCAGCACGGAAAGCAGACGTCCTACTCGTACCACCGCACAAACGGGTAAGTCATTGTCAATCGATTATCGAAAGAAAGCGTTTTAATATAAATATCGCGTAGACTTATGACTATTTTTATCATTTTTCTCCACATAGCGACGTCTACCGGTCGGGTGAGACTTGTCAAAGCTATTGGAGCGACGCCAAGAGCTTTGTTAAAAGCCTTTGGCATCGTGAAAGTTTTGCGCTGAAGCATATATGCACTTTCTATGTATCTTTGAAATACTTTGACATTTTTAAAATTATTATTTTATATGAATAGCGGATTTTTAAGTTTTATAAAAGAGAGTAAATGGATTATTTTTATAGGGAGAAAATATAAGAAAAATTAAAAAAGGTAAATAAAACCCGCATAACTTGGCAATAATATCTACAGAGTATGATGATACTTGAGAGGCGGAAGAGGTTGCCGAGGACTGCGATGTTAGAGAACCTACCCCGCTACAAAAACAGCCCGAAGTATTTATGGATGTGAAAATAAGGTTGTAGTGTTTTAAAAATAAGGTAGTTAGTTCTCATTCTCTGAGCGAAAAAATATTTTGTTTTTATTTCAGTTCTGTAAGTACCAAGTATATAGGTCTAAGTACTCATAAAAAATTAACACATCAGCATCAGAAACGTATCGAACCCACGTCCCGGTTGACAATAAATCCGTTCAGTTGCCGTAACAATGCAGCGCAATAATGGTCCCTGTACATTAGCCCGGTCCAGGCATCGACGCCGCGACAATGGAGTGGCTGATTTATCACCGCCAGGATAAGGTTTCGCCAATGGAAAAAGGATTTTCGCGAGGGAAACTTCAACTGAAATAAATTTAAGAGACGCCGATGGATTTTAAAGATTTCAAAGCTGTTAATTACGTCGTAGTTACAGTTCTCTAAACGAGTAAAACTAAAATTGATGTGAAGGACCTGCACAAATATATTGAGTTTCGATTTGGCACATACGCGTAGAGAGAGAGATTAAAAAGAAGGAACTTTATCGTGACATGAAGTGAAAATTAATATCCTCATTATACAGCGAGGAGCTGAATAACAATCATGAAAGCCGGCATTCGAACGCACTGCAGTAAAAACGGTTGATTACTCGCTGCAGACATTTTCATATGAGGTGATATCTCTTGCCAAAATTTTTAATTATTCAAACATGAACACCAAAACAACCATGAATAATAAACGTAGCTCCTAGACTAAATTCGACTCCGTTACGTAGTCGGTTGTATACGAATAGGACCTACAATACTACTCATATATCTAACTAAATAGAAATAAAGATCAAAGCGGAATGGTGTTACGATCCTTTGTCACTGTTTGACAGCTCAGAATGTAGTCTATTAAATTTTAAGCGTCCCTTCTCACCTTCGCATTTTTTTATTCAATGTAACTCCTAAACAGAAAGGATACATTATAGATACGCGGCGGAGCAGACACGTACAAAATGAAAATAGGGGAAAGGGAGTGAGGGTGGAGGCGGTATGGAAATGTTGGTCAAATATATCATCCGGCGCCTGACAGGCCAATTCTCTTATCTCGCGCGCGCCGCACCAGCGCGATCTAAGCTAGCTTAGCTAATATAAAATGGTTTTAAATTCAAGTTTAATTCGGGCTATCTGCAGTTCTCCGCCGCGTCGTAAATACGACCCCAACCCACATACAAAAGGCGAGCTCAATTTACGGTTTTGACGGATTTCGAATATTTTAGCGCAGGTCCGGGATTAGACCGAGTTACGCGCTACGTGGCCGACGTACATCGTCTCAGGGAGGCTTAGCTCTTAATAAGGCGACCATAATTTGAAGAGCGATGTTGCAGCGACGAGGGTTTAAACAACTGCCGCGCTCATAACGCACCGTGAGCTTCATATTTAGTTTCACGCATTACTTGTTAAATATAGTATGAAACCACAACAAATCATTACCGCTTTTCTTTATATTTCTTTCATGAGAAAAAATTTATTCTCTGTTTACGTGGCGGGCGGGCGAATCTGCACCGCATCAGCTTACAACACGAGGACATCATAAAGTGTAAACAATGACGGCGTTTTCCATTACAATATGTTTACCGATCCGTGGAGCGGCGCATTATGTATGTTATCCTGGTAGGACGCGCGGGGCGCCGTTGAATTTATGAGACTCTGGCAAATATTTGGCGCTCCGAGTTCGGACGCTCACAGTCGGCTGACAACAGGAAGATTGCCGGCAACTGTTTACACAACCGGATATGGTAATTTTTCAGTTGCCTCCTTTCCCGCTTTAAGTGTATTATTCAGTTCATGTCTACTCTATGTTCTAAACAAAAGTTTATTTAACTATGTACAGGGGCTATGTGGACTGTATTTCGGCCGATCGCATTGCACTAGACGGGAAGTATTTCCGGATGAGTCTTGGGTGACGAACGACGTAAACAGAGAGGGCTGACGTTTAGTGTCATTAAATCTCGTAATAGGATATCATAAATTGCAGGAGGTTGGCGGTACCAGGCTGCCCGGGCGGCTGTCATCGTTTGTCAGAGCATTTCACGCATTGTTGGACAATAACGCAAGCCGGGGCCGGGCGAGTATTGTGCGCGGCCGCCCGCCTGGACACATGACGTGACGTGCACGCGATACGCTGACCGCTACCCTCGTGCCTCGCACCGCTTCAGAGCCGCATCCGCCTCCACTATCTCTCACACTTGACAGTTCGCGAAATAATCTGCGAAATTGGCTGAAACTACACGAATAATTGCCGATGCGTTTTATGTAAGCAAGTTTACGAGATGCATGCAAGTTGTAATTCTCACTCGCGATGTCTTGTAGCTATGCAGTGTAAATATCTTAAAGTATTTAAGTTCAGCACCCGTTTACCTTACATGTATGCGCTCAGTCAAATTTATACTACCATCGGACCAAAAAGAGTATCGAAAATAACATCAAATATGTTCGGTATGCGTCGTCCGAGAGCTGATCACATCAGAAATTTAAGCTTTAAAGAACCGGGCTTGATAAAAAACGACGGTTGAAAAAGTAAAAAACAAAAAGTAAAAAATCTGACCCCGGCCCTGGACCCATAAATTCGAATCAAAGGGAATCAAAGTCACACTATGTGAATAAAAGTTATCTCAATGAATTATACTAGTTTTAATTAATTTAATGTTGTGGCGAGGTTATTGTTTCAGAGTATTTAATTATTATTACCACTGGTATAAAATATGATAATAAAATACTATTATATTTCTAAGTAGGTTTGTTTGCTAGAATTGAGTATCTCTAGGTGGAAAACATTTATTTTTTTTGGATTGGAGAATTCTGTATATTACTCATAATAGTATTATGTCTTTATGCAGGTATGTAATATAATAAATACGTACATATCCTCACGCTGTATACCTGATGAGGTAGTTAGAGAGGACGGAGCGCCAAGCAACACAGTCCTCGTATACTTCATTCGCCTCCTTAAATTTCATCATTCTCCTCACACACTTTCGCCTAGGTATATGAGTGCTTCAGACATTAGTTAACACTGGCTATTTGATCTTCATAAGTAAAACTTAGTCTTCTCTTGTCTTCTGATACCACTCACTTTCGCTCTATAAATTTTCTTCTACAATCTTTTCATCACTCATTGTTTCTATGTGACCGAAAAGTTCAAGCATAATAATATATTATTATAAAGAAAGCAATTAGTGGCCAAGCTAAACTCAATAAGTGCTTTATGAATTCTGTTTCTCATTCTAACTAAACTATAGATCTCTATCATAAGTGGTTCATCATCGCTGAAGCTACAAGATCCGCAAAATTATAAAGTTTAACTATGAAAAGATTTATGTAAAATCATGCCTTAAAGGGTTGAAGAGGGTGAAAACACCCCTCTTGAAGCCATTGATGGGTTCCAATGGGTTTTTCACAGTTAAATCTTACACTATTCAATTACCCACCCGTGCAAAGGCCGGAGCAGTTCACTAATAAAATATAAATAAATATTAAGATTACTACAACAAAAAAGTTTGACTACCTTGTCAAGGATATAGCATGAAGATATGTATGTACTGTAATAAAAAAAATTGAATATACGATGTAACATATAGTCTATAAACTCTATCAGGGTTGAATACGCCTCTACAGTCGCTTTGTTTTTTCATATTTTTGATTGATTGATCGATATTGATGCGTGATTGAAACGAAATTTGTATTACTACAAATGTATAACCATTATTGTTACTGGAGCGAGAGTGGCCCAATAATATCTGTAGAGCTTAAAAAGTCTCAGATGATTATAAACAAATTGGAAATCGATGCGATCGGTACAATTATTCGAGATCGAATAAACAAACGGTTGATAAATACGCTCTCATATATCGAGATGTTATCGATTCCATCTGTTCCATTCAAGCCTAGGGGTCTACACTAGTTTGAAAATCGAAGTTTCTTCCGATGCATCGGAATTGAAATCATAATTATTCTTTATAAAAAATACTTTTTACTCCAAAGCAGATTACGAGTCTTTACTTTTATCCCTATATGTAACTACATAAACTACATATGTATTTGGTGTTCTTGATTTTAATGGGAAATCAAAGTTTCATATCTATAAAAACTAACTCATATTTCAGTTTTGCTCAAAACTTCCTATCACTGGACATTACAATACTTTATTTAATATATATGGAAAAGGAATTTATAGCTGGCAATTTTAATAGAGATTGCAGGAAATGTAACAATTTATAGAGCCTTAGATCCATACTTCAAATTTTTAAACTGGAGTAGCGCCTTCATCCGAGATTTCGGTCGTTTGAGTTATACCGGGTTACATGAGTGTTAAATGACTTGGGTTGTCTCTGGAATCAGTACAGACAAAATTTTTTTTTGGAGAATCAAATCAATAAAGATCTTAGATAAATGTTCAATCACCTGTGGACGGTACTAAATTGTGGGAGCGACATGTGTGTTCAATTACACTGTTTATACGAGTATATAATACTAAGGATGCATGTTTTGAAGAGTATTTACTCATTATTCTTTAGAGTATTACTCTAAAACAATTATGGAGCAAAAATCTTTGTCACCAAGGAAAAAGCAATTGAAAGGTAAAGGTCCATAAATTACTTCAAGATTGTCCAACTGCGCAACTCTGAGACATGCCGATATCTACATTAATCTGAGATTTATATTTAAATAGGTCCAGAATTCATATTCACCGACAGCACAGTAGGCACAAACCAGAAGAGCATCATTTCATGGTAATTGTTAAGATAGGCCCCCATTGCTTCGGCACAGCACGAGAGTTCCGCTACGTTCCTTAGATCCTGGGGCCCTTCCACAAAGCGCCGAGAACGATAACCGTAATAATTTACAGAGTTTAAGTGTATAAAGATTTACGTAACCCAGTCTCCCCCCGGGGAGGTGGGTACTTGTGTTCAGATTCCTCCTGCGTTACCAAAAAAAAATTCAGATTCCTTCGAACTCTACAGCCCGGGACAGATAATATAAGGCTACGGTTTTCCTGCCTGTTGTACGAGCCGACTGAAGAGGTGCCTTTAGAGTCGCGGTCTATGGGAATGGGGATTCCGATCATCTACTGTTTGTGAGGACGATCACTGAGGGACTTTTTGTGAGTTTCACACAACTTGATCTCACTCTTGAGTAGCCGTGTACCTTCTGAAGATTTCTCTCGCTTTTCCAAAAAAAGATTAGAAGTTTTATAGGTGGCCTAAGACGGTAACTTAGTCACTCACTAGCCTCTACCGCCACCGTACTGGGCCTCTTACTTACCCAGCGGTAGGACTCATACAAGATATTTCAGAAATGATTGTGTACACCGATGCTTTATTTCAGTTGTATAAAAAGTGCAGCAAAGCATTTCTACGCATCGACCACCTTGTTTTTTCCTTACCTTTACATAAATGAAGCATAAATGTGTGAAAGTCACATTTGTGAATAAGTAAGTAAGCTATTATTACGCAAAGCTGTGATTTCAAACATTCTTACGATATATTGTCATTAATTAATAGCAATTTTAGAAGGTGAAAACAGTGTAATATCACGACTATGCCTCTTTTATATCACGACTAATTTGATATACGAGCAAAGCGGTAATTTCAAATTGATTTGTCGTTAATTTTATCGTGATTACACACGATAATTATGCATATCGCGAGCATATGGCGTTAGTTTCGCGTAATTGCCAAGCCGATTTTGTTTCCCGTGCAATATGAGGTCTACTTTCATTTCGTTAGCTTTGTTATTATTTACAAGATTTAATTAATAATAAGTCTATTTTTATAGGAGTAATAGTATTTTAGTATAAGCGTGTATAATAATATAATCTTTGGGGTAGGTCTTTGTCCAGCAGTGGACGTTTTTCGGCTGATATGATGATGATAAGCGTGTACAAATTTTGAACAAATTAATATGTTCATAGATTGTTAATGGCTAAAACTCGGACCAAGTATATGGACGGAGAATTTGCGCTAAGAGCGTGTCCTTACAGTACCCTTTTTTGTTGATCTAGTTTCTTGATTTTTACTAATGTGCGTGAATAGGGAAGGTCACAGTTCAACGATATACAGCTGAACATAACGAATTTTTATTTTTGTGAATAACTGGAACCCAAAATACTTAAGATTTACGAGTATTTTGCAAATAATTATTTCATGTTGACAGGAATTACACTGACAGTGTGATTTTGCCATACTTACTATAGCTAACTGTTTTACTCGGGTTACGTTAAATGAGATAGAAAGATACATGAAAATTTGTTTGGCACACGGTGGTAAGAGCGACAACTTATTATGACTCTGTCCATAATGTTTCTTGGTCAGAGGGCTAAAAGTTATTGGCTGTCTATAATTAAAAAAAAAAAAGAAAAATTACAAAATATTAAAAAAATAAATGTATTCTAACCCCAAATTAATTTTTGCAATCGGGTTTTTATACATCCAGTTCATACAGTATTGTTTTATCTATTTTTGAAGCCATTTATAGCGTTGGAATTTCAGCAGTGGATTTATCGCGAATCCTTCAGACACAAGCCTAATGCTTGGAGGAATTAACTAGATTTAGTGATGGTGACTTACTAACAGTTACTAACATTGATAATCTATTACACTTGTAGCTGAAATGCATTTTTAACACTTGTCATTTTAAATCGGAAAAATCAGAATGGGATATTCGAAAACGGAAATAATTTTTATTTTAGACAGCTTGGAAGATAAAAATGGACTTTAAATACATCGTTTAACATATTTTGATAAAAACTTTATTCGCATTATGCGACGATTAGAATAAAATCGTCATGTGACAAGTGGAAATGAGTTTGAGCTCGATTATGAATTGTCAACAAATAATATAGTAATGTCGAATCGATAGTATTGACATAAATTCATAGATCAGTTATCAATGCTTTTTAATGTAGATACTCATGTCTTTTTCAGATAAATTCGCAGTTTATTGTTAAGATTAAAGTTATAATAGTCGCACACAGTTTTTTTGTACAGGCAACTCTAAAAATAAAGTAGGTAATTTGCTATCTGTCCCACAACGTCGCTCAAAGCGTCGACTCCATGATATGTAAATTGCTTAGTACTGAAATAATTGTCCAATTTGTTCCGTCTGCAACTAAATTCAATTATTGTTGTGTGAGTCGTCCACGTGATCACCATTGTGTTTTTAATGTAGTTAATTTAAAAAAAATCATGGTATTTTTTATTCAAATTCAATGAAAAATTTGAGCCATTCTGTTACTTATTTTGTTTACACGCAGGTGGTAATAATTGTATTATTTACGCAATCAAGGTCACCACTAATCATAATGTATTCCTGAAAATTTCTATTTATATCGAAATAAATTCATTTAGAAGTGGCGTTTTTTATTAAATGAGCATAGCAACACATTTACTCGCTGTCTAACTATAATAACGGGTTTCTATATCGTACTCTTTATTCTTTATCACTTCAAATGTAATTTGTCAATAAACTAATTTAAATTATCTACTGTAATTACGTAATTGATTTAGATTGTATTATTGAACATTTTCTATGAATATGTTATTTATTCCATCAAGGTCCTTAAACAATATGTCTCCCTTTATTTTTTGGCTCACAACAAAATAATTTCTAGAGTGGTTTAGATAACTTTGGATACCTATTATATACATCATGTCGTTATTTATACGAAATAAATAAAAAATGTAGAGGAATTAACCTGCTATATGTATACATATATCTACCGTTGATTTTTAGACATCAATACGAATAATAGTAGTCTATACATAATATGTGAAGTCAAGAGAGAGTTCAGACCAAAATGTCTATCTGTGATCGAAATTTGAATTTGGTTTTGGAAGGTTTGGAAGCAAAGCCAGATTGTTCTGTGAGATGGTTTTTAACAGTACAATCAACAAGAAACATATTCAAAGTTTGTGCTCAGCCTCGACATAACAATATTTAAGAAAGCCAGATCTAGGTCAAACTCCCGTTACTTGGTGCTCCACGTTCTCTGTATATCCCATTATGAATTTAGTGTGAATGTATCTAGATACATACGTATGTCCTATATTTTTTGTCAATATCTCAAATTAAGTCAAATTAGTATTTGAAGAGATTCACGACAAGTTCTCTGCTATGTTACTTGTCTTCTTGCTAGTTTTTATGGGCCGATGATTTTTGGATGGAGATTAGACTATTAAAAATGTTGTGTGATTCGGAAAAAAGTGCTTCAAGCACTTTATTTTTAACTAAAGTCATGACATCTCTACCTTCAAATGCTTGTAATAAGTACATGTAATTTCAACGTAGAATACGTTTACAATTTCATAGCTGAAATCTATAAACTTTTTACCAAGGATAGTCCAAAAGAAATTGAGTCGGATGGGAAAAACTAGACAATCATCAAATCTACAGTAATATTATAAAGACAATTTTTATTGTTTGTTTGTAACGGATAAACTCATAAACTACTCAACCGATTTCAAAAATTCTATCACCTATAGAAAGCTACATTATCAGCGAGTAAAATGGGTTGTATTTTATTTTCAAAAAAATTATCTACCCGTGCGAAGCCGGGACAGGTCACTAGTAAGTAATAAAGCCGTATTAATTTCATGAAAACAACTGCAGCGTTTTCATTTTCATTCATAATGCATTACATAAATAATAAACAAGTATCACATCCCACACATCGTTTCTCTAATTAACTTCAGTTAACTGAGAATCCAACAATTTCCACTACCACCTTTTTCTTCAGATTTTCCGACCGCGTTAATGATTCCTCGTGTAAAAAAAGATTCCTCCGTCCTATTCTGGCCACTTGCACCTTGCACCGTGTTATTATTTCCTTTTCACTCTTTTGTTTCTGCGATGTCGACATCTCGTTCCGCGCTCCGCCCATTTGTAAAATCGACTGCCCGCGCCGTCCTTGCACCTGTCTCTTTCACGTCCGTCTGATTTATGTGAGAGTGAGCGGGCTTGATCGACGCTTTGTTTTCCCGCTTCAACTGTCAGGCGGCGGTCGTTTTTTTAAAAAAACGCGCGCACTGACCCAAGGATTAGGTTATACGTTATTACCGTGTGTAAATTCAGATAATGCATCGCGAATTCCTGAGTTTCTGGTGTCGCGCTGTGGGAACTGTTGAACGTTTTTTTTCATTTTGCGCGGTAGGATGTGCCATTTTGTAAAACTATATTTACGATAATGTTATCTCACGCGGCCGTATTACGTTACCTACCTACACACCGCGGGCGCGGGTACGATGCCTGTGATTAATGATTAACTCACTCGACGCGGAACCTCTCCGCTCGAGCGGCGAGAGGAAAAAAATCAATTCCGAGAAAGGCTCTATGCTGTATCATAAATGCGTATAGTTCGATTGCTATAACACGGGACATAATGAAGTTATTTACCGCGAACCGCCATCTATCTTCGGTCGAGCAAATCATATTGTCAACGGCGTCGCTCTATAAATCGAGTGTTCTTTATGGTTTTTTGAAAAAAAAACGCTCGGAATTAAGATTTTAAGGTGAGCCTCGGAGGAATGTGCCGTGCAAAAAGAATGGTTTAAGTTGACAAGTTGAAAAATGTCATGGCGAGGGCTTTTTTGGATTTACTTTTTAGTGACGATGCCATTCTAATCAAAATAGTTTACGCATCGGCCATAGTTTGGGTTGATTTCGTTTTATTCGAGCGATGCGCGTTTGTCGTGGGAATACTTAATTATTTTGCTACATCAATCTGTAGCCTTTATTTATTTTTATTGAGTCTGTAGTAATATAAACTTTGTTTTTAAAACACGACGATGCACGCTTCGCCATCCTTCTCGTCTAGTCCTCTAAATATCCGATATCACGCGCCTGGAACTCAACAAACTGTTATAAATCAAAAGAGGACAAATAAAAACGCTCGCCGAGGTGAAAACGTTATTATCTTTATAATTGCACGTCAAGGCGGGAAAAGTGAGGGCGTTTGGCGGGCTTTTCCTTTTCTTTTTTTAACGTTGGAGATGGCTATGATATATCGGCCCATGAATACGGGATGTATCGCGACACCTGCTTGCTTCCTTATGAATCCGAAATTGCGACTCCTTGACGTCATTATGGTTTGGTGTCGCGGGTTGTTGAGTCGCATTGGGTTGGAAATTATGATAGATTGTACTCGTTGCGGTTGTATAAAACAAAATTTGTTTTTGAAAGTGTTTGTTTAAAGTTACGAGAGCAGGATTGTAACCATTATCGATTTATAACAAAATGAAACAACGCATAAGAAATATAACAATGAACTTACAAGGTTAAATCAAACTTAAACCAACAAAATATGCGATAAGATGTCTATGGCGTACGCCGCCCCGCCTCGGCGGTAACGAAGCGCCTCACTATCGATGTCTCTGTCAAAAACTGTCAAAAACTTGACAGGCGCCGTGTCAGGCTAACGAGCCGTGCGGCCCTGACGCGTCACGGTGACGAGGCACTTTTCCTATGACTTTGATACAAACCATTTTATGAGCGCCATCTGTGGCCAAGCGGACGGAACTGTTAATGGTTTTGTTTTATTGTTGTGATGCCAAAGGCAATAGCTATTGAGTGATTAATAAAATAATAAAAAAAAAACACTAGTAAAGAAATACATAAAGATGCAAATGAACCGCGCCCCCAGGCGGCCAGCGTTCGAACAAATTTATTGCTGCGCGCGCAACTCATTACCGCTAACAAGCATTGGAACTCTTTCTTTAGGTACCCTACCCTATAAATATTATATATATTTTACACCTGAGATAATGGAGGCTTTGGTGTCATTGCAATTGTCGGTTTGGAGCAATTCACGGTGATAGATACGCGTAATTAGTGCCCTTTCAGACAAATAGATGTCGCTAGCTGTCATCCTCGTAATGAGCCAATGAGCCTAAATAACTTTCATATGGCTCACTAATGAACTTATTGAATAATTTATTTATTTAATCGGCCACAAACGTAGCTATGTGGGGTCTGTATAGGTCTGTCTTACGTGCTTGTTCCCATTATAAAAACAATAATAATAGTTTTCATATTTATTGAAATCGTTGACCTTTAATTTCAAGATGGAAGCTAATGCACTTGTTTGATTAAAATACTTTAAAAGACCTTTCAAATAGCTAATCAAACTGTACCTGACGACGTGACAACAAATAAATAGTTACGCGTAACGTTTTAGAAATCTTTAAGACAAATAAATGTACAAATTTTAGGTAACATATGAATGGTATTGAAATAGCAATAACACACATACATTCGTCGTATAACATAACGTCATTTCTATAATATAACTTCACAATACTCGTTATCGCACTGCGAGGATTGAACCAGTTCCACATAAGTCAAAGTCAAATCAATTTATTTAAGTGAACTCACAATGCAATTTTGAACCTCGAATCTACCATTTGAGTCGGTTTGGAAAAAATCATGCACTGAGGTGAACCAACAAGAAATTCAGATATAAATACCGATATCAATTATACTTATCCGTGTGGAATAGAACATCGATACCTGGACTTCAATATTACATTATTTCAAAAGGTGTGATCGAAAGCAGCGGATTCTGTAGTATTTCAAGCCCAACTAACATTTTAATGGTCACAAAGTCTCCATTACTGAAAGATGCACTGAAGTGTTTGGGCTTACAAATGGCATATTATACCTACTGATAGATTCTTAGCCCACCAACCGCTAAAACTGTAATTTATTGACATTTATAAACCAACCGCCTAGGAATATATTATAAATACTGGTTCATTCCATTATTTTTCTTTTTCTCGCAAGCCAGCATGAAAGTAATAACACTCATGGTATAATTTACTAATAAACAGTACAGCAACTACACTTAAATTGAACAAAGAATTTTAATTTTAGAACTAAATGTATCTTTTTAAATGATTCGGGGAATAAAGAACTGTATATTTTATATATTCTCTAGCATACAAAAATGGAACTTCAACCATTTGAAAATAGATTCTTACAATTTTTTGAGAAGTATCCGAAATTTTGAATTAACGGAATGAAAAAGAAAGGAACAAATGTATCCATACGTACATAATCTGTACTCGAATCAGTTCCAATTGTTTCAATTACAATGGTTTAGAATTTAAAGCATAAACTTTAAAAATATCGTCACAGTATGATTATCTACACATATGATAATGTATTCTATGAACATATTTATTTTTGTATGGACACTAGAATCAATTTACATTAACTTTGTAAATACCTACATAGATTTTTTAAGATAGCAATATTTTAAATCAATGATTCGATAGACATAATGTAAAAACTAAAAAAATAATTTATAATTGTTATCAATACATTACTTATCTTCATGCTATATCCCTAACGGCGTAGTCAATGGGGACGGAGCGCCAAGCTTCGCAATCCTTACATACTTCTTTCGCCTCTTTGTGTCTCATCATTCTCCTCATGCATTTTCGTCTAGGTATGCGGGTGCTTTTGACTTTTCCGTTAGCTAAAACTCTGGCTATTTGATCTACGTAAGTCAGTTTTGGTCTTTCTAGGCTATATTAATAATATTTGTAAATATCTCATATTATGTTTAACTACTTGCGTACATGTATGTTTACTATTTTCCTTTTCATAATTATTATTGTTTCCCGCATTTGCAAATGTAAATGAAATGTTTCTATCATTCGCGAATTCAAATATAAAAAACATGCGAATATTCGCAAATTCGAATGCAAACATTTATTACGAGTACATCACTAATATGTTGTAATTTTATACTACATACAAATTTTAAATATTTAGTAACATTAAAATTGTTCAATGTAAAGTATTTTTTAATGTGTGGTATATTGGCGAGCCTTATTCACTGTTTCTATCTACAATTGTAAATCTAATTTTTTTAAATTCGCACTTCATCATTGTTGTCTATTAGGCCATCGAATATTTTGGGATTCTTTATCTATAACTATGTAAACGATTGGAAATTTCGAATTTAATCAAATAAAATGCAAACTCAAGCGGTCATTAGAGCTTTCAAATCGAATCTTTTAATTTTGCTTCCAGCTAGTTCAATTTATTATCTCGTGAAATCCAAGGGCTTGTCTCTTAATGGTGTCATACTCATTTATAGGAAGGAAAAAAAAATATTTAAAGTCGAAACTTTGGATTACTGTATTTTTTTTTAAATTATGTAGACAACATAGTTTAATCACTTCAAAAATTTTCAATGTGTTGTATACCTATATGTCTAGAATTATTTAAGACATTATTAATTAAAATATCTAATTAAAATACGCATAAATTCCATCTTGGGTGACATAGAAATCGAGTAGGTTGTCGTACTGGAAGTACGAGACCGCATCGCGTGCTGCAGCTTATTTGTGAACAATCCGCTTGCGCGTGGTGCTCGCAATTATTTGACATTTAACCGTTTCTTTTACATTTTGTAGGTAGCTTTATAATTAAGGTCAGATAAGGTTTTATAAATTGAGATATTTTAGTTTGGTTATAGGAAATATTTGTACCCTGAAGAAAATTCTTAGTAAATATTGATTTTTACGTTTTAATAATGAACCGACAAACACCTAAATTCCAGAAAGCAAATATGACATTGCTCTGTTTATAACGTAATAAATAACGAACGCGCACAGGAATATCGCCAGATTATTGTCAAGATACAGGTGGAAGACCAAATATCGCCGATTGATACCACGGGATAGGTTCCCGAGGGACGCTGTATAGAGAAAAAATATCAACCAACTACCTGTACTATACATATTTAATGGAGCGGGGCGTGGCCACAATATCTCCGCAAGAGTACAAGGCACAGAAATTGAGAAGCGTTATCGTATCGAAATCCGCCGTATCTGGGCCGGCGGTCTCCGAGGAAATCATTGGGAAGGCATCCGGAAAATTTACCGCACATTCCGGCTCATGTGGCGTAACACACCTGCCTCTTGCTTATGCGAACCTAGTACGTGATCTATTTTGTTGATATTGCTTTCTGTAGAGAAGAAAAAACAGTGTCCCCATAATTTTCTTAAATGTGTAACAACACGGACGGTTGTTATGTTACAATGTTCCTGAAAGCTATTAGCGCAAGCTATCGATTGAATTCTAAATATTCATAAAGTAAGGGGTTATTTACTGAAGTATATCTAGCAATTTCAGCTGGGGCGCCGTAATGGAAAGTCTTGTTAATTATTCAAAATGTCGACACTATAATGGGACGTACGTTTATAAATATTCAATAGTAGTCGATCGGTTTGAACGCACCTTCCGTACTATCGTTATAATACGCGCCAACATAGTGGTCAAACAATATTACAAAAGAAATATTATATTTGCACCGGATGACGACCAATTAGAACACATTGTCAAAATGAAAATTAAATTAAAAAGCGCCGCAACCGCAAACCAGCGAGCGAATGATACCGTCACGGCGGTGACGCTGGCATGGCCGTTTAAAAAATACAAACTACTTGACATTTGGCTCAAATAGTGTACTATTCGGGTAATAATCGTTGCGGTCTCGTTGCGGGCCAGAATAGGCCAATTTGCGGTCGTTGTGAATGACTTGAAAACATCGTGACATTAACACAGGATCTCCGCTCGCTCGCTGATTGAGCAAATTGTTTTTGATTGCGCACGCGTTTTGTTCAGCTCGCTTTGCGTTGTTCGAAAATAATTGCGTGTAATTTCACTACGTCAAACAGGCAAGCACAATGGGGATAGTTTGGATTTCTTCTTCTTAAGAATTCTTATGGAGGAGACTCAATTTTGAATAATTCGTACATTTTTTTGCAAAAATAATAATGAATAAAAAATAAATTTGCAAAGCTTTAAAGTGTATACCTTCCTTTGCTCTCCTGAAAGTAATGAAAACCAGAAAAGTCTGTAAGTACTTAAAATCTGTGTCAGGCATGTACATAATTAGCCGGCGGTGTAATCATGATTCGACGCGATGATAATCCGAGTAATCACTATAATCAGCTGTAATTCTTGTAATTCGCTGTAATCGTGCGGGCAATCGCACTGGCCAGAATGTATCCATTGACGTCCTAATGATTAGGTTAGTGGCGCGGATCACGTTACGACGTGACTTGGTAATCGAGCATGTATGTAGGACCACTTTGAAAGCAAATATCTACTGAAAAGCTAAGTGACGAAGAACGGTATTGACTGAAACTATAATTTTCTTATAAGGGTCTTTTAAATAAATGTTCACGAGCTAATAATTACTCAAGGTAATAAAAAATAGTTTCATAATCACTAGCTATCGCTACTGGCATTGATTTCGTTTGTGTACTCATCATAGTTATAATAATAATATCATTGTTAGTAAGTACATTTAATTAACATCAACGTTGAATTATTTATTCATACTTTTATATTAGATTCCGTTTTACTCGAATCGATTTCAAAATTAGAATGTGTGTGGATCATGCGTTCAATAGGTTTCAACTTGATTTTAACTCTGACACAGACTAATGTATTTTTTATTATGTTTTGTTTTATTATTTGTTACTAAATCTAAAAAGTTTAAAATAAATTAAACCGATTTCAAAAAAAACACTGAAAAGTAAATTCCTTTACTAATCAAACTCAAGTATAAAAATAACTTTATTACGATACCATATTAATTTGACAGTTAATGAAGTCAGTACCAAATCAGTGTGCAACAACAGGAAGTCCGAAGTCCACTAATTTGGTAGGCTAGACACCGACTTCAGTAACTGTAAAATTTAATTATATCATAAAATTACAAAGAAATGAGACAAGTGTGTAAGTACTGTTCGCCAACAATATTTGAAGAATAGAACTTATGACTATTAGACAATTCTGGTTTATTTTTAAAACAGTGAAGAAATCCGATGCAGAAACTGTTCAAACTAATATATTGATTCCATTAGAAATAAAACTGTGCGGCAGTATAAACAGTGTACTATGTATTTATATATGACATGTATAGTCTGTAATTACGCCACCACTAGTGTCGCAGTAGTGAGGATATCGTAAAATATGTTTTCAACGTAATTACCGTAATATGTAGCTGTTGTCCCATCACTAGCTAACTATACCTAATGCGACCTCTAATTAGATGCACTAATGCAACCGACGCCAACTATTTATATTGTGGATGTTAAAGATAGTTCCCGATCTGGTTAACGATTTCAAATGAGGAGGACAGTAATAACTTAATTGGTTTTACATTATTAACATTACAATTAAACCAGTTAATTTGTTACTTATGGTATTTGTTGGTAAAAAGGACCGAATCGGTCTTCATTGAGCGATGTACTTTTTTCTGGTTTTTATACCTTTTTCATTTCAGAACCTTTGGTGACTCTTACATCTTGAAACCTAAACTACAATGTAAATTCTCTGTAGGCTTCATAGGTAATATATGGAGCAGTATTCTTACGACCAATAAACGACTTCTGTTTGGTGACTGACCATAAATGGGCAAGCCCGCTGAGTTTGCAAATTGCGACAACTCATTGTTCTCCAAATACATACTCTACTAATACATGGTACCAGGATAGCAGAACTAGCGAACAGTGAATAAGGGCGCAAAGATAAGTATCACTACTGAGGAAATTATCAGATCCTTGTTTAGAAATTGTTCATATTGGCTTATGGCTACATAATGTTTCTGACGTTAATTACTTGGTGATTGCTTTATTAGTTTCTTAGTTTCAAAAGTGGACTTTATTAGAATTAAATAATAAGGGAAAATTACGACGGCAAGTAAGACTGTAAAAGCATATTTATGATGAAGTAATACAAAACAACCATCAATTCCACTTTCACTTTGTAACAAATCGAAGATTGTGTCACTAATATTGCTTCATATTTCACTATGGGCCTTGAAAAAACAAGGAATTCGTTAGATATATTTAGGTTATTGCTGTTATTCTGTTATTAGATGAATCTTTGGAAAACTAAAATTTTTTTGATAAAATCGTCATAAGTCGGTTGAAATTGGTAACTAAAAACTTGAGTTCATGTAGAAGGTGATAACTGTCAATTGAACTAGTTTCAATCAGTATCATTAACAGAAAGAATAACTTTGTACTTACTTTAAAGCCGAAGCATCGAAAGAAAGTTTTGAATTTTGGACTAGACTAGGCTTCTAGACTCCACAAATGCACCCACATAAAGTAGAACACGAAATGTACACGTTTGAAACGTTAATTTATTATAACTGTTTATAGTCCGGCTATTAATTGAATAACCTTATAGGTCGTACAATTTTTTCCATGTAAATGTGTATAGAAACATCTTTGTTGACATTCGTCTATACTAATAATATAATGAGAAAAAATTTGATTATTTGTATGTAATGGATACACTCAAATACTACTTAATCGATTTCAAAAATACTTTCACCTATGGAAATCTACACTATTAACGGGCTATATTTCATTTTCAAAAAAATTTATACCCGTGCCAAGCCGGGGCAGGTCGCTAGTGTTTCTATACGTTTATATATTATACTGTCATGCAATGTCTTTCGAAAACTCTTTCTCGTAACACAAATTCATTCTAGGCGTCGCAATATAGGTTTGTGCTCTTTTACGTCAATGTAAATCTTTGTAATAACTGTTTGTATTTGACGTTGATATGATTAAATCATTAAACAAGGAGGACGAAACGCCAAGCAACGCGATCGCTACATACTTCTTTGGTCTCTTCAAATCTCCATTCTCCTCACATACTTTCCCCGAGGCATGCGAGAGCATTGACGTTTACGTATGTTGTTTGGTCTGCTCTGGCTACCTATTTGATCTTTATAAGTCAGCTTTGCTTTTCCTTAGTTTCTGCTACTCACTCACTTTTTCTCACTTGTTTGTAGATTTTCATCAATCATTCATCACTCATTTTTTTCCTGTGCTTGAGAATCATCTAAGCATTTCTGTCTTAATTTTTACATGTAATTTTCTCCAATCCAGTCACATTGCGCATATCCCTAATTGCTTACTTTTACTGCAATGTGACACCACACATATTACATATTTATACGATACGATATTATACAGAGAAATAAGGGATTTCTAACAATTTTAAAATGATATCCCTAAGCCCAGTAGTTAACAAATATTTTCACAACCGACTCGTGCATGAGCCGACGAACGCGTCATCTATTTTCTTATTTAAAAAAAGATTGATTTTAACGCATTTTTTAACGTTGCCATAAATCAGACGGCTTACGAAAACAATGATTCCTTTGTAATAGTATAGGCTATTAAATGTAGGAACGTAAAAACGTCTTGTTATAAAAGAGCGTCTATATTTCGACATGTGACATGTTATTTTTCGAGCATCCATTTTTGGTAGATGTGTTAGGCGCCATTAAATTTAGAAATAATTTCGGTAAGATTTATTGCCCTGTACTAATTTGTTTTATTTGCAGCGAAATATTAATATCGTGTCCAACATCATTCATTCATAATTTCTTTTTTTATTAATTCTTTTATAATAAACTCTCGATGTTTTCATGCGATACGTATAACATTTACCTATTATGTACATGAGTGTGGAATGAAATAAAAATCAAATTGGATTTGGATAATACTCAAAATCAGGACAATTTATAAGTTAAGTTAAACGCGAGTTAGTGAAAGATCACGCGTAAATTATCAGAGCAACCGAGAGAACATAAAGGCGACGTGTTTTACCGTAGTTTCGGATCCCATGTGGGGCATTACGTTCAAGACGAGTATGGTCATTAGGCAGCGATATTAGCTATTAACCGGCGCCCCGGCGAGCATAAGTTACCTTGAGGTGACTCTATGTAGTTAACAGTTCTATGTACACTCATTTGTTTTTTTACTGAGAAGCAGTGATGGTAACGTGTAAATCAAAATGATTATATTTTTTAACATTATTTTAGATTTGGTAGTTCGTAGCAATCATCGGTTACATTTGCAAATAGATTACACATCATATTGTTTCGTCTATGTTATATTTTGAACTTTGTGCGGTAGAACATAAGGATTTTGCAGACCATTTGTCGTGGCCATAAACTCAACAAGTGAACAGAGGTCGTTTTACGATGCCGTAAACGTCTGTCGTCTGACATCTCACTAATACGTCATAAAGTGAAATTGTAGGGTGAATCTTTTCCTAGAGCAGATCTCAGTTGACAACTTGTTACGGTGCCGTTTATATCTTAGTTTATGGTGAAATTTATGACATTCTTAAAATAATATTCTTTATTAACTTAATAGAAAACAGTAATCGCTGTTACACTTTCGTTGAAAGTACTTAATTACCTAGTTTCAAGTTTTGTGAATCTCATCATATTTATTATAATCAACTATAAATTAAACAATCTACAAGTTTTATTATATATTTGACATATAAATATTTTCTGGACTAATCAGTTGCATAGGTATACCGCAAACAAACAGACAGACATGGCGATGAAAAGTTATGCTTACTTACTGGTCGCCTCAGGCAAAGGGCAGGCCATTATTAGTGACGTTATACACTACTTTACTACTAATGATAACAAGTTATTTATTAAATAACAAGCTTTCAAAATCAAGTTCTTTACACGTCTACATTTTGTATGTCCATACTCCATATTAATACGTCAACAGTATGTCTGTTTGTTACATTTTCACAGTCAAACTGTTGAATTGCAGCTTTTCAGCTACGGGGAAGGGCATATATAGGCGAATAAAAATGATTCCCTAAGTCACTAACAAAAGTACTTAATCCACGCCATATAGTATATAACATATAGTACTTTTCAACTACAACTAATTTCATTTTGATAGTTTACCGGTTACAGGTATATGACATATAACATGTCACATAGTATATTTTACCAATAAACTGTTTACAATTTATTGACAAATACTCCAGTAACTCAGTACAAAGTACTAACTTATTTGTGTCTGTTTCTGAAATTATTTAAAACTAGCTTTGCCCGGCTATGCTTTACATATCTACATATGTTTTACGTTTTAGGTAAAAAACGCACGTGTATTCGAATGCAATGGTGTGTCATTTCAAAGCAATCAGTGAAAAATTTTCGGAGATTTACGACTTTGAATAAACGAACATTTACATTTTATTAATATAGATTATACTTCTTTTTATCTTTAATTTACTAGTAAATAACTAAACAATAACTTGACCAGTTTTAACTAGTTATTTCAAGAAATAACGATTAATCATAGAACGGTTAAACCGATATATACATCCCTATTCCGGTCCTGTCAACCCTCAGGCGAGATCGTTCCGGCACAAGATAAGAGAACAAGAGACCTATAGAGACGACAATTTGAGTTCGTTATAAAATATAGTGGTCAGAGTGAAATGAATATCTTGTACAGGTTACGTGACTATATTTAAATGAAAAATAATAACTTTACTCTTTTAAACATCAATTACAGTCGTTTGTACACTTGTAGTGCATATATGTATATAAGCAATAAGCATATATAAACAATGATCGTTATACACAAAGACAATAAAGGCAAACAAATTAATCATAACTTTTAACTCAAGTAAATCTGTCTAGTATTTCTCGAAGAAAAGTGGTCAGGGGCTGCAGTCTCGACATAGCGATTATTTTCGTAAGCCACCGATCGATAAAAATAATGAAAAAAATCGCTTGCCATAACGATAAGCACGAATACTTTGCGAGCTGTCAAATTTAATCGTAAAAACATTATCAGCAATCGTGAAGTTGACACTTAGATTCGATATGATTCCAATCACAATCGATAGTTTTAATGTAGAGACTTTCAAAAATCGTTAAAAGTTAATCGTTATGACTTATCAACCGAAATCGGTCGGTAAGCGATCGCTATCTATGTCGAGACTGCAGGGCCAGGGCAATTCAACAGTGCTTAACGTGTTTATACTTAAAACACTAATTAAAAATGGAAATAAGCCAAGTAATGTCATATCTCTGTTCGAACCTATGTATTGACGCTTCAAAATTACACGTAATATGCTTCCGTACGTTTAGGTAAAGGTACGAGTAAATTAGGTGCGGTTACTTGCACCTGAAAACTGATAACTACACAATTTTGAAACCGAAACAATCCAGCCAGCATCAAACGAGCTGAGTCGCGGTACAACCCTCACCCCGCATTCGACAATTAATCATCCCCTCCCCCGCACCGCGTCACCTCCCCGAGCCCCACAGCACTGTCACAGAAAAGGCGGTCAAAATTCAGCGCTTCTGTTTCATTAGAGACAAGATAGTGTGAGTACTTAGAAACGCGCGCTTTGTAGGTATTGTAGTTGTCGGAGACAAAGCCTGTTCAATTTATTAGAGAACACAAATTTTTAGATGATCTGTGAAAGTTTAACTTGGTGATTTGTTATCAAAAACTTATTTTACACTCATCATACTAATATAAAGAGAAAAAATTTGATTGTTTGTAATGGAAAAACTCAAAAACTACTAAACCGATTTCAAAACTTCTTTCACCTGTAGAAAGCTACATTATCAGCGAGTAATATGGACTGTATTTTATTATCAAAAAATTTCTACCCGTGCAAAACCGGGGCGGGTCACTAGTGACTTCTAAAGATCTTCTTATTGTAAAAATGAAGAAAGTAATGCTTAAATGGTTCGGGCACATAGAAAGAATGAGTAATGAAAGATTGACGAAGAAAACCTACAGAGCGAAAGTGAATTGTAGCACAAGCCTAGGAAGACCTTGGCTAACTTACGAAAGTCAAATAGTCAGAGTGCAAGTTGATGGAAATGTCAAAAGTGCTCGCAGACCTAGGCGAAATTGTATGAGGAGAAAGAAAGACCGCGATGCTTGGCGCTCCGTCCTCTCTGACTACCCCGTTAGGAGTATAGCGTAAAGATATGTATGTATGTACTGTTAAAGACGAGTATTTGCCACTAAATGGTATTCATTATCATATTCTTAATTATATCTGTGGCTCCAAATATTAAAATTTTTCAACTAGTCGTATATGATTTAGAAACATACATGTATGTATATTATCTAGTCTCTGTAATTTTCTGTTGTCCTAGTACTGTAATTAAAGTCCAAAGTATGTCACATGGGACCGTTGACTAACGATCTGTGGGTTAGACCTGGTACCTACTACCTACCAGGTACATGAATTTTAAAATTTTATACACCTCGAAAATAATTAGATTACAAATCGAATAACAGTAACTTCTGAAATCTGAATAAATGACATTCGTACAGCACATTAATTAATAATTAATTTGTCCGAAAATTTATAATTACCATTACTTTATTGACATAAATCAGTGTTAGTAATGTACAAGTTAAGACTAACATTATCTTAAATAGACTTCTTCAAAGTTACCGCTTAGAAAGCTGTCATTGCTTAGGGTACCCAGCACACTGGCATTTAAAATAATATCAAAATAGGAATCACTTTAAGAAAGTTTTAGTAAGTAGGTACTTATCGAGTCTATCCGAATGCACCCGAAAGCCGCCGAAAATTGCCACGAGGGCGATACAGGAAGATGTAATGACGGTTGTCAAATGGAAAATGAGATAGGGAAATGTAGGGCTGAATTCGCGACCTTTTCGCTGATGCCACCGTGGCACCCCGCGACTCGATTATTTAAACGAAAGGTACTGCTTCATTATTTTTTCTAACCACATGAAATATATAAGAGCTTTACAAACCTTTGGCATATGGAGTTAGAGATTAGTTTAGTCCTAACTTTAATTAACTTGTGGATACTACGTTACCATAATAGCGTAATTAAAAAATATACTTCGCTTACTTATCGATCTTATACTGTCTCGATAATAAAGACTGTGATAATTGCGACTACATTATAATATAACAGTAATATTATGTGCGTATACGAATTAATTAATAATTAAACTGGTGACAAATGTTCCCATTTTAACGTGGGAGTGTTGACATTTTCTAGAAGAAAATGCCGCTTCTGTTGAACTAAAATAATAATTTAAAAGATATTTTAAATGTTTAAGTACATATTGCAATATTTCGCGAAACTTGTTGTAAAGACCACCGAGACGATGTCAAATTAAAAACAAATACTTAGTTCAATTTAATTAAATATTTTATGTTAGTTTCACGTTTTTAAAATTCTAAATATACAGATAATTCTAAAATATAGCTATTCATTTCTTTTGTTAACTTCAGTGGTTCACGTTCTAAGAATTCCGAATTCGAAAAAGCTTGAATTCAAACAGTTGGATTCTAGCTCAATGGGTCTGGCCATAAATCTCGGCTTCTCAGCAGCTGATGTTCGAAATTCGAAACATCGGAGGCGCTCGGGCGCTATCGTCTCCCGTCGGACAGAGCGTGTGGTGTTCAGATAAAATAAATGGAGAAACGGTGAAAAATGATGACGCGCCGCCGGTGCGGAAAGACATCGCTCTCTGAAAGGGGTCGGGCTTTCCACTGGGTCAAATGCTTTTTGTATTTGTGAATACGCTTCTATTGTTCACTTTAACACTCGTATAAGAATGCTGTACTCGCGGTATTACGGAGAAATTTGAAAAAATTCAAGTGATGCAGAAACAGCTCTCTCACTGAAATCACAGCAAATTTTATTCTATCGACCGTTTCCCGACATCTTTATTCGACGGTTCTCATGGGGCGTTGGGTCCGACATTACCCGGATCGTAAAGACCGCGAAGAGGTCGCTTAATACGGCGTTAAGTGGCCCGGATCACAACTCCTGCGAGTTTCAAGAGCTGTAAGCACGACGTTATAGAACGTAGACAATTTTGGCCTTTGCATTTTAAATAAAAAAAAACTGACATAATATAATTAAAAAACTGTTTACAATACATGCCAATAAACACAGGCTGACTTACCGCGATGTTATTTGTATTAATACAGCGAAAGCTACTTACCTGGAACAAAGAATGAAGGAAAATTTAATTAACATTACCAAGAAGAAACGCCTCATCTTAATTTATTTATACAAAAAGCTCCTTTTAATTATAATTAATATTTACAAGACGAGAAAAAATTGCCGTCTCGTCCGGAACGCGTGCCGTAAGTATTTTTGAGATCTGTATACGGTGGCTGCGTACCATGACACAATATTTTGTTTTTGTATCGCTTTGTCAACGTTTATCGCCATAGACAATAAGCGACGTGATAGGTAAGGTGAAGTTTCTCAGTAGCGGGCATTGGCAGTAAAAGGGACTAGAAATAAGAGCCTTTAAGGGAGTCCCCGAGTTATCTCGGGTACTAGGATCGTAAAATAAAGGTTTAGTGGCCCGTAAAGAAAATTAAAATGAATTATTTTGACGAGTGTAAGGGGGTTTTTTGAGGCTTAGCCCTGTTTATGGCCGCCGAGGTGAATTGTTATGGCGCTGTAAGGGGTAATTGTTTTTCTTGTGTTTAATTCGAAGCTTGTTTTTGTGTAATCGTTCTGTCGGTTAACTTGTTATTGGTCGACGGGGTGTAGTTGGAGCACGATATAAAGGGATGAAACTCGTGACATTGTTGCAGAGTTAAAAAAGGTAAAAAGACTAAATTTTAAATTAATTATAGTCTATGTATTATTACGAATACTTTGACCCGCCACTTCTCTTACGTGGATTATGCACAAGATGAAGAGAATACCCTTGAGATCAGTATTATTGCGTAAAGGTTTAACAATAATAACTTTCCATTGTAATCATTTCTGGCAATAATGTATAAATCACATTGTAAATCTCATTTTAAGTGAATGTGTGATCTCATGAGAAATAAGTATTTCTGTATTTTTAATCCGATCCTCGTAATGAAGATAGTGTAATTATATTAATTTATTTCTGTTGGATATTAATCAATGCAATACAATTCGCATTAAGGTCTATTCCGTTTCAGTGATGCTCGAACAAAACGATAAACATTGGAAACGTGTCTTGGATTAAGGAAAACATATTTATTTTTCACTATCTGTAGCCCGCCACTTCTTTCGCATAGAACACATTTAAATAAACTAGCCTATGTCCTGCCACGGGGTTCAATCTCCAAACGTCAAAACCGGTCCAGCTATTTAGCCGCGATAACGTAACAGATAGACAAATTTAGATACTACAGATAACATATATTTATTTATTCACATGTTGTCATACTTCTTCTGTTGCTTCATTATAATAGAATAATACTGCGGAATTTTTTAGATGATTATATCGTACTTACTGCGGCGTGTTAAGGCGACGCATTGATAAATTTAATCCAAAATAGACCTGCTCTATGCAAACGTGCGCGCGCTAGCTTACGAAAAATATGAAAAAGCAGTTATTTTCGTTTATTTTAAAATTTATAATTAATTTTAAAAAATCCAACTGGTATTTTGAAGAATATGTTTAGATTAAATTATACAGAAAATTTAGAATCATAAATCGGTCCCGTTACTTCGAAAAATGTAAATCTCTGTTTTAAAACAGGTTTCTTAGATATTTTTTTTTGTGTTACAAAAATTAACCAATGGTGTATCGCAACTGGTAAACTAAAGCCAATGAAATTAAAAATCAGGTTACCAAATATCACTTTCATACATTTGAATGTGCGTTTTCGAGGGATGGAAGATGTGACTTGAATGTGGAGAGACGGGTAGCAGCTGGCAATAAAGTGAATGGTGCTCTGTCCGTATTAGCAGATAGTGTGAATATATCTAACACTGCCAAAATGGCGATCCACAATGCGGTGTTGGTGCCAACATTATTGTACGGTAGTGAGGCCTGGATATGCCCGAAATCGAGTGAAAGTATGATAAATGCAGTAGAAATGCGATCTCTTAGAAAGATGTGCGGTGTCACCCTTGCGGACAGGATAAGCAATGAGGAGACACGCAGTATGATAGGGTCGCACGACAGTGTTATTGTAAAAATGAAGAAAGGAATGCTTAGATGGTTCGGGCACATAGAAAGAATGAGTGATGAAAGAATGACGAAGAAAATATACAGAGCGAAAGTGAGTGGTAAAAGAAGGCAAGGAAGACCAAGGCTGACTTATGAAAATCAAATAGCCAGAGTGTTATCTGACGGAAATGTCAAAAGCTCTCGCATACCTAGGCGAAAATGTGTGAGGAGAATGACGAGATTTGAGGAAGCGAAAGAAGTATGTAAGAACCGCGACGCTTGGCGCTCCGTTCTCTCTGACTACCCCGTTAGGGATACAGCGTGAGGATATGTATGTATGTATGTATGTATGTACTTTCATACATTTTGTAGTCACTTAGAAAAATTAAGATTTCTGCCGTCAAAATTTCCAATGCGTCGCCTTAACGCCTTGGCGCTGTCGTTAACATCTCATACGTGTTGCTATATCTACAAACTATTTATCTAATTATCTACGTGATTTTATTGTAATCTCTGCAACGACCCGGACATTGATTATGCCGATGATATATTCATAAGGTCGTGCATCAAGATTACGGTTATGTTGTGTCAGCATATTATAAGCTGGCACATACCCATGAAAAATAATGTTAAAAGCACTCGTATACCTCGCCGATAGTGCGTAAGGAGAATGATGAGATTTGAGGTGGTGAAAGAAGTATGTAAGAACCACGATGTTCCGGTTCCGTTACTCCGAAAAATGTAAACCTCTGTTTTAAATGTGGTTTCTTTGATATTTTGTTTTGGTACGAAATTTAACCAAACGTGTAACGCAACAGGCGAAATGAAGTAAATGAAACGAAGAATCAGGTAACCAAATATCATTTTTATTCGTTTTGTAATCACTTAGAAAAATTGAAATTCCTGTCGTCAAAATTTCCATTTCGTTGCCAGAAAAACATCATTCTCCGTTTAAATGTTAAAGACTAACATTTTGATTTACGAATCTCAAACCTTCACCAATGCCTCATTCTTTCAAATTATTCATTAACTGGGAGTACCTAGACTTAAAATGAACGCAAGAAGATTATGTATAATACAGCAATATGTATTAGCAAAATATTTCTTAAAAAATGTTGCACATAAAAAATCTTTTCCATTTTAAAACGTAACCTAACGTAAATCCTCAAGAACCTGTTGTAAGCTAATACTTATGGAGCTAACACCGCAGAATGGCACATTCGATGCGTCATTCGGCGCGCCCCGCGATACGCATCTCCAGTAAAAACTGAGCGTCCGATTACAGCCAGGAAACTGCTGTTTTATCCCAGACACCTCGCAGAAACGACAGGGAAGACTTTGAAAACATACAGGACTTTAAAGTAAGCGATTTGTTGCATACTTTTACCTAGAACTTTATCTACCTAATTTATTTTTATCCAACTGCTTCTAATTTTAAATTAATTGTTAATTATTAAATACATACGAGTTTAATACATAACCTTGCACTGTACCCCTGACGGGGTAGAGGACGGAGTGCCAAGCATCGCGGTCCTTGCATACTTCTTTCACCTTTTTAAATCTCATCATTCTCCTCACACACTTTCATCAAGGTACGCGAGTGTTTTTAACATTGCCGTTAGCTAACACTCTGGCTATTTCATCTTTGTAAGTTAGCTTTGGTCTTGTTTTTTTCCTCGTCAGTCGTTCATCGCTCATTCTCTGTATGTGCTCAAAGCATCTGAGTACCTATTTCTTACTTCATTTTTACATTCCTCGTTTAAAATTACAAAGGTTATATCATGCCCTTAGTTTAATATTAAAATAAAGATTTAAAAATAAATATTCCAAGTGTTTGAAGTTTAAAAAATTTATGTATGTGACAGTTTCCCATAATTATTATCTATAACTCAGAGATAACAACAATCATTTTTATAGCGTGCTATTAATTTTTACTTTATATATGGTGGTTAATTGTTCAACTACTCCTGCCTGATGGTGAAACAATGACGAGATTGAAATAATATTTGCATTGATTACCTAGAAAAATACAAGTTTATGAGGAAACATCGCCAAGATGCCAGTTTTGAACCTAGAAATATTACGAAAAATTACGAAATAACCTACCGTATATTTTCTTCGATTTTCACGCATACATTTTCTAAAGGGGAACTGGTAGTGTACTCATGATGCCCTAGTGCCAAATGTTCGCCAAAGGTGTAGTAAACGCGAAAGTAAATGCGTATAGTGTTTTTTCTTTTATGGTATGGAGATTTTGTTACGATGGGGTGACGGCGTGATTTCATCGTTGTTTCTGGGTACGGAATGGTTTTCAATGGATAGCCATGAATACGATATTGCCTAGAATGGCATTTAAATGGAACGAGATTGTGTGAATTTAAATCGATAAAGGATAATTTGTGTTTTATTCTGAGTAGCTTATATATATATGATCAGTAATTAAATTGTGCGAACATATGCGAAACGTTAAACGCAAAGTTTGTAAAAATGTTTCATTTCTGGCCATTGCTGTATACGGTATATGCCATGTACGGTATTGGTATACACAGAACTCATAAAAATACTAAAAACAATTTTATTACAATAAAATCTTAAATTATTGCTGATTCCACTGGTAACTGTTTTTCTAACGATATAACAGCCATAGTTCAAAAAGACTAGATTCCAGAGCCGTAAATTTGTTCAGTGAAAATACAGTGAAGTGCGAACAGTATGATTTAACAATGCCTTCTTTCAGTTACGTGGTTAGGCTGAAGACCTTGTTGCCAATGCTTTAATAAAATGAAGAAAAAGAAACGTCAACCGTCACCCTGTGGTATCGCGTTGTCGTATCCCTAACGTATCCATAGACGACTGTCAAACGTTGTCCAACGTTTGACAGTCGTCTAGTTGACTTGAGTGATTACATTCTCGATAAAAAAAAGAATCCCATCCACACACGCAAGCATCTTCACAGATTTTGAAAAATAATTCGACACAATACAAAATCGTTACTGCAATACGTTTATCAACTACACGTCACCAGGGTATAGATGCCATATTTTTGTTCGGTGTTGTAATAGTTACTTTAGATTAATTTACTAACAGAAAATCAACTAAATATAATAGGTAGACAGTGTTAAGTACAACATTATCTACTTTGACCGTGAGTGACACAGTACAATGTGGCCCAAACTCCTTAGAATTCTGAAACATATATTTTAATATTCTTTACTTATTTAAAAACATTGATGAAACACGCAAAGATCCAGGGGTATTAAACTTAAGTGTCGTTCACGAGTTGTTTTACGGGTCGTGACAGAGATCGTAAACCGCTCGCAGGACTGACAGTGATTCTTGATGGACAATTTGAGTTTTCAGTGCTGCGCCCAAAACTTTTGGGACCGTTAGATTCTTGCACCGGCTTTTGTTTTATTACTTTTGCGGTGAAAGAGCAAAATGCTCTTTCCATTATGTAGTTTTTAAAAAATAGTTTAAATTTTGTTAGAGGGAAATAAACTAGAAATAAAGAGAGCCAAGAGCATTACGGTCCTTCCTTACTACCTTTATCGCTACTTTAAACTTTATCACTTTCCTTACATATTTTAGACAAGGTATGAGGGTGCCTATAACATACACATTAGCTAAAACTTAGGCTAATTTGATCGCTAATAATACACACATCAAAAGTGTCCAGGAATCAAGTACATTTTTTGCTATAAAAAATTATCCAATTAATCTTTATCAAATCTAGTCTTCCAGATTGGTTCTTACTTTAATTCCTATGTTTAAGTTAACAACTTATCCCTATATTTTGTAAAAATTAAGAAAAAATAAAATTTTTGCAAATTGTGGGAAATTAACCTAAGTTAACGTCGTCAAAAAAAATAGGCAAAAATGAGGATTTTTAAAATTTTTATTGTAAAGATAAAAAAATTAATAATCTGTGTTTCCACCATTGACACGTATTACACAATCACAGCGATTAGGCATGCTTAAAATCAGTTCATCAAAATCACTTTGAGGAATGGCCGCTCACATTCTTTCTAACAAGTCAAAAAGTTGTTGTGGGGTATGCACGGCATCCATATTCGGCAGAGGTCTTCTTTGAAGCATATCCCATGCGTGCTCAATTGGGTTGAGGTCTGGCAATTGAGCAGGCCACGGCAGAACGTTGATGCGAGCGGCAAGAGCGCGTGTTACGACTCTAGCCGTGCGTGGACGTGCATTGTCGTGCATTAGTCGAAACGAATCATCCAACCGGCTTCGCAGAGGGATGATCACATCTGAAACAATCCTCTCCGCATAAATATGAGCATTGAGGTTGCCCCTGATCCAAATGAGATCGGTTCTTCCACCGATCCAAATACCGGTCCAAACCATTATTGTTCCCCCTCCATATGAATGAACTTCCTGACAAAATTTCAAACATTCTTGACGTCCAGAGGTCCTCCAAACTCGAGTACGTCTTGTATCCGGCCTCATACCGAAACGAGATTCATCGGAAAAGCAAACACAACGCCAGTCTTCTTCCTCCCAATTTCTGTGTTCGCGAGCCCATTGTATACGGGCCCTACGATTGCAGGGTGCTATAGGCAGAACTCTCAGCGGCCTTCGGCAACGCAGACTCACTTGACGTAAACGATTTCGGATGGTTTGGTCGCTTATCAGCAAGCCTAAAGAGCTGTGGAGCCTCGTAGCCAACATCATGGCGGTCATAGTACGATTCCGTCGAGCAATATTTTGAATGTACCGGTCAGCCACGCTGCCCGTGATGCGATAGCGTGTCCAGATACGGCTTATGACGCTCTGTGTAATGCCAAGAGCGACAGCCACAGTACGTTGCCTGGAACCAGTTTGCAACATTCCGACGGCTCCCATGATCTTTTCTCGTGTCAAATGATGTCTTCGCTCCATATTGAAGCAATTTTTTTCAGTTCCGATGCAGAAATTGTAATGGTTTTGTAAAAACGCTATTACACACTTTTATAGGAATCCTGACTGACAGTTCTGTTTCTATTTTTAATCAAAATTTAAAGAAAATTCTTTATTCAAATAGTGAAAATCACTAAAAAGAATTAATAACGATTCAAAAAAGTTAAAATAATAATCCTCAATTGCGGCGATACTCTAAAACGTACTTGATCCCTAGACACTTTTGATGTGTGTAATTTATTATTTTTAACAGACGATATAATTTTATAAATTTTTTCGTGATTTTTAAGTATTTTTTACTACCAGATTAACGAAAACTCGTATGGGTTTCTTGACCCCACCCCTTGCCCCCAAGTAAACATGACGCCCTGGTATTTTCATTTCGCGTCACAGGTGAGTGTAACGCGTAATTGCCGGAATAACGCCCGGTTTATTGCGTGCCTAGCTGTCGGAGGGCTAAGAGGAATGAGGGACCGTCCACTTAGTGTATTTTAGAAATGAGTTGAGGCTCCCAACGAGCCTGTTTATGCTAGCGACACGCCCTGCCTTCGCTTAAATATCATAATGGTATATCTCTATATAATTTAAAAATAAATAGTTACACAGTTGTATGTATTTTCAGTAAAAAAAGTTGCATTTTACTGAAGAACATCTTGTGTTGCAAGTACAATTTATTATATTCCTAATAAATCTAACAATACCGTTCAATAAATAATTATAAAGCAGAAACATGTACAATGTAGGTCCATGTTAACAGTAAGTTACACTTGCACATCATAACAATTTACCCTAGAAGGGCTACAAGTCTAGTTAACGCGAGGCTTTATTGTTACGTTATGACTGATGTAGGGGTTGTTACAGCATACGTATCATCAGTGTATGGTTCCATTGTTTGTGAACTGATAAATGTTTACTAAAATATGATATACATAAGTATCAAAAATAGGTTAGTAAGTTTTAAGTTTAGTAAGTTTTAATTAACGTTTAGATATGTACAGTTTTGTAAATTATTTACTCTTGTTTCTTACAATTGGCATACAATGTTTTTGGCAGTAGTTTCATTATACATTACTATTAACATAAAAGTAATTAATAATTCCAATATATAGACGTGTTTAAGGAAGGAATTGACCATATTTATTAGATATCTTGTAAAAAGAGATGAAGAAAATAGTTTTTGTTATTTAATGATTGCTTTTGATTTTCGTAATGATTTCTTCAATTCCCAGGCAGCTATTAATTCTATTAAGTATGTGACTACTCTATGTGTGTACTCGATTCTATGATGCCAGACATTAAAAAAAACATGAGTATACACTCATGTATGCACATAAGAAGTATTACTTCTTTGATGTGAATAAAAACAAAAAGCAATGCTGGCCACATACAAAAAACAAAAATGGCCACATATAAAAAAAATTGACCGCTTGAAATTAATCAAATAAAAAATAAAAATACCAAAACTGGCCTCATTTAAAAAAAAATTAAAACTGAGCGCTTAAAAAAAAATAATAAACTCTCTGCGAACTTCACCTGTGTTACATCGATGACGTAACTTCCGCTACGTGCTGAAATTACACTGATCTCTTTTTTCTATGTGTTTCCAAACGTGCCATAAGAAGTATAAGTAAGTAACTTCAAAAATCTGATGTTTTTACCAATAGCTTTTGTATTGATTATATTTTTTAAATTATATTCTAGAATGTTACAATGTAAGTATAATAATAAGTAATTACTCTTTGATTTTCCAAAAAAATTAGTTTAATTAAAATAATTTCATATTTGTTCTCTAATTAGACTGTCGCTTTGAATCCCGCTCCGCTCTCATATCCGCTGGAAGTCGCACCCATGATGTTGCAGCTAAAGTTGGCAAATTGTTATTTTCTGCCGGCATATGCGGAGGGACTTGTCGATGTGTCTTTGATGGCTCGTAGCAAGTAACGACATTTGGAATTTACTACTGTGAACCAGAGAACACGCGGGGTCACGATATTGTGTATGTATGTACTATATATATGCATATTATATGCGTAGAGGCAAGATTGTGAATATTTAAGAACAGATTAAATATTAATTATGTATTTTACAGTTCTTTTAATTATTACCTATACATTAAATGTATTCAGTACTCTCTAGCTTTATTCGTCTGTTTCGTTAGGGATAAGCGTGTAGATACTTTATGTACTTACTTACGATTCATTATCATAATTTTAAATCCCAAAAATTTTGAATCAAGATTTATTGTTTGCGTTTATGCCATACGTAAACGTATGTATGTAGGTATATGTGCATGTAAACACGCAGGAAACATTGCCATTCAATTTTATTACTTAATACATAATATTATGCAATAAAGATATTATTTAAGTAATAAGCAGAGATTAGATTACTAGTATTTAGTATCAAATACAATTTCCTCACAGACATTCTATTGACCAATAATCAGCAACAAGCCAAACTAAGTCCACTAATCCACGCCGTCGAGAACCTAAACTATCTATAGCCTAGATGTGAAGCAAGTACAGAGCTATTGTGTGCAGATAATAGTACAGTATCCAATTTCAAACGCCAGATAGCTTTTGTGCATGTAGGTAGCTTGTCTAAGGGGCTGGACAGATAGCTATACGTCGTTAGGCATTCTGCTCTCTCAGACAATACAGTAACAATATATAATAGATAACTGTAATGAAGTTTATCGGTTCATAATCCTTTTAACAAGGGCTATTATGTAGATTTCGAAGATACGTTTTGAGGAAATTATTTCTTTTACGCAAATTGATAAATGTAAGTTCTGTTAATTAATTAATGACTACTGTTACCTGTAACAGAACTGTGTGTACAGTCCGCATTGAAAGTAGTCGACACAATAAATAAATTAAAATGGTGACGTGATTATTGTTCACAAGTGACTAACATTCATATTTTTCTAAAGTAAGCGACAACAAATTTACGGATTATTCTTTAAAGAACTGCGATTTTTTCACATAGATAGATAAACATGACATAACATATCTTCACGCTGTATCCCCAACGGGGTAGTCGGAGAGGACGGAGCGCCAGGAGTCGCGGTCCTTACACACCTCTTTCGCTTCCTCAAAACTCATCATTCTCTTCACACATTTTCGCCTAGGTATGCGAGTGCTTTTGACATTTCCGTCTGCTAACACTCTGGCTATTTGATCTTCATAAGTCAGCCTTGGTCTTCCTTGGCTTCTTTTACCATAGATAGATACTTAGTATAAATGTCAAATACTTATGAACCTTGGTGAAGTGAATAGTTTGGAAAGTTTATTTTAACAACCACTTTAATGTCGACTGTAGCACATTCAGTTTTACCCGAATATTCCAATTTTCCGTGCAACTTTTTCAATTTTTCTTTATGTATAAATTTTATTTGCTCTATTACGAACATTTAAAAAAAAAGGCAAATCAGTCAAGTGATGTGCTTACCAACGAACAGCGTTTAATTTTTATTTATATATAGATATAAACCAAAGTTGCTATTTCTGTCTGTTTGCGCATTTAATTATTTTAAACTACACAATAGATATTAATGTGGTTTTCACCATAATTACGAGAATTTATTCTAGAAGGTATAGGTATAATCCCACCCGGACCAATCCGGGCTGGGTTGTTAGTCAGTAAATACAAATTTTATAGCTTTGTGATATGCACCTTTCTCGTTTAATCATTTCGGTATGATATTAAATTTGTTTTGACGCAACCATTTTGCGCGCACGTAAACCAATCAGAGAGAGCGCAGACCCAGCGCCACTAACAGTGTGAAAAGCAACAGTAACTGTATTTCGTTATACCCAACCAGTTTAATGTGCATCGTTTGCATTCTAAGCTAAATGCTTGGAATCGTCCAAAAACGTATTATTCTCATTGATCTGCCCGACTTTTCATTGGGCACATCATAATAATAGGTAGTTTCGAGAAATTAACACGATTAAAGTTTGCTTGAGACCATGGGGATGTAACTCGGCCGAAACGTCAAGCCAAAGTATAAGGTAATTTCCCCCGTGTTAGATAAGTTTTATAAAGCAAAGCGAAAATTTAAAAGTGTAAGGATAATTATTATTAATAAAAATAAAGTTTTATAAAATTATTTATAATTTTCTCATAATGAACAAATGAATGCGTTGATATTAGAGATATCTTTACCAATGAAAGATATCTCAATGCTCTCATCGTTGTTTTTTCTTATAAATCTTATTTTATTTCTTGGAAAAAATAAGAATGTACGAGTTATACCTATATCTTGTTTATTTCTTAATGAGAATCTATTCTTAAAACAGTATAATTTATCATATTCGTGCATATAGCGCCCGCCTTGAATGAATGTTCATGTTGCTCAATGCTCAATGTTGTCATTGCTGTTTTTTCTTTTAATGTAACTGCTTACTTTATTTTTAGGCAAAAATAAGAATGTATCGTGTTTTTTTATTCTAATCAAAAAACCAAAACACGAGATGTAACAAAAAATAAAAATCTATATTATATTTATAACTACTATTCGATTAATATCGCCGCTGAATCAATATCAAAAAGCGCCTGTTTGTAGAAACGTTTTTCTGATTATGAAATTAAAAAGGTCTTCTCTAAATGTAAAATATTTTTAGAATTATGTTGTTTAAGTTTGATTAAAAAAAAAGTACTCAGATAAAATTCAATGCAGATTGCGCTGTTTGAATAACCCAGTTACTTAGATTTCTAATTGCGGCCAGCACTGCCAAGAACTTGAAGCGGCGTAAGAATGCGACTCTCTCTGAGAGTTTCATATTTACGCCCTTTGCAGTCGAAACTTTGGGCCCCGACGCCCATCGTCTGGTTTCTGATATTTGTAAGAGACTGATAGAGGCTTCACGAGACCGGGGGCTGGCAGCTTCTTCCGCCAACGAATCAGTTTGGCTATTCAAAGAGGTAATGCTGCCAGTGTGCTGGGCACCCTAAGCAATGACTGCTTCTTAAGCGGTAACTTTGAGGAAATCTATTATTTAAGATAATGTGTAGTTTTAAGTTTGTAAATATTTGTTATTAATAAACTCTTAATTGCGGGATATTGTTGGAATGGTCTTTATCACAAGAATGTTACAGGCTATAATTTAACTTTTGATTCGCAAATTCTGATTGTTTACTATTTAAATCGCGGGGTTTAAGGGTTTGTTAATTTTAACGTCGAAAGTAAAGACTTTCCTACCAATTTTCAAGTTCCAATTCCTCAGTCACGATACTCCAATGGTATACTGTCTACATACACCGCAGGTTTGAAGGAATTATACATTTTAATGTAGTGTTGAAGATATCAAACAAAGATTTTTGCAGTTTTCAAATCCAATTTGTCAGTTCTGATGCTGCAGAGGTACTGCCTACCTAGACCGCGAGGTTTGTTCATAACTTACTGTAGAGAATTTAAAGAAATGACTTTTCTGCTAAAGGAGTTCAAATATGGGATTTAAAAAAATGTAAGTGTATGTAAAGACTACGACGCTAGGCGCTCCATTCTCTCTGACTGCCCATTAGGGACACAGCGTGAGGATATGTGTGTATGTATGCAAGTTGTAACTTTTCAGTCCTGATGCTGCATGGGTAGGTTTTGCTTACTTAAGCCGCTGGGTTTAAGGGCATGTTCACTTTAATTTAGTGTTGAAGATGGCATACAAAGACTTTTGCACTGAACTCCAAGTTCCAACTCCTAAGTCCTGATGCTGCAAGGAATTTCCTATATGAACCGCGAGATTTGAGGGTCTGTTGATTCTAAATTAGGCTGTGGAAAACTGTGTGAAAAACCTCAAGCAGACTGTTTAAACAGAATTCCGGTTATTGTTTAGATATATTGATATGTTGCAAATTTGACAAAATTAAACATTTGGACATCTTAATAAAAAAAAATAATAAAGCCGACTGCGATATAGAAATTGATGTAGATAAGATGCGTTTTATTATTAATAATCTTTTTAAAATTATACTTATCTACAGTTATCCCACGGAGAATGCATTAGAGAAAATATATGTAGGCTTAAAAAAAGGTATCTAATTTTAACAAGAACTCAGAGGCTACGAATATTTCTGGACAGTTTTTAATTACCTGCTTACCCAGATAAATGCTGTAGCCTCCGAGTACATGTCTTTAAGATCCGGCAAAATGAATAAAATATACTGTCTGTCGTGAACTAAAAACGTGTGATTACTTCAAATAATGTTAGTGAGAGAATTAAAACAGTTAAAGTCCTGAATATTTAAAAATTACATAAAAATTTAAAGACAATAAAAACATTCAAAATGTAAATTTTTAAACATTTACGCCTTGTCAGATACTAGCTACTAGAAGTCCAACAATAAGAGGTAGTGACGTTTCCTTATTCTCCCGTTCTTTACCGAATTTGCATCTCCATACAATCACAATTAGGGACGCGCTCATTAATTCGACGAGGTCCCAGAGGCGCGACGCCTCCGCAGTCGTTTCAATTTGATAGAACTTGGATACAGCCTTGTCGGTACGAGCCTAATGTAATTATGGTACATTTGCATCAATGTTATGTGCGCCTGGTAGCTAAGTAACCGTTATATTCAATATCGGATTGAATCAATTCAATGTACCACGTTGTATTTGCAACATTTTAAACAACATATTTCTAATTTTTGGGCTAGAAGCAGATAAGGCATATTTAATTACGTTCTCGTAATATGCCTAAAGGCTACTAGATTTGTTATTAAACTTCTCTTAAGATTAATGGGGAAACATAAAACAACCACAAAATCAACCCCTAAAATCTAACGACAGTAATTGCTTATCATGCAAATAGTTCATTTGGTTGCAATGAGATATGTAGCGTACAACATAAATTGGCGAGTATTAAGCTTTGTAATAAAATATTTACTGTCAGTATTGCTCTCTGGAGGCTAAACATTCTGAGCAATCAAGGGATCTCGCCACCTGTTTATACAGAGGGTAACGTAACCCTTCCTAATGGTTTTAGTGTCGTACGTAAAAATGTTAAGTCGCATTAATTATCTTTGTTGTTTGACCGGAACAATTGGTTGGTATGAATTAATGATTAGTATTTTGGTTTATACCTATATAATAGTAATTTGTCGAGTTTAATTGTCTACTTAAACTTTTGAATAATAATTAATTGTTATTTTACTGTACAAGCTAATAGATGTCACTCGATAACGACAAATTGAAGTTTAAAAATTACGTAATTCTAATATAAAATTACACATTTTTAGTGGTAATTATATGTAAGGCTCTTTCTAATGTAGAAAAAATATAATTACAGGCTTATAATTACGTAGCGGTACCGATGCTGTCAGAGAATTGGAAGAGCCACAAGGCTCGATAGACAAAAGCATCACTCACTCTGACTCATTCAGACCTCTGACCTCGTCAATCACAGGTTTCCATGCCGTCACAGATACATATGTACTGGGATATATTCTTAGAAAGATGTATTAAGATTGCGTACAATTATTTTAAAAATAAATGTTAGAAAAGAATTGTTATCCACATTCGCAATACATTTTGTGTAATTAGGGATAACAGTCCCTGGTATCTAGCCCTGGTATCTATCGAATATTTGAACATGACGCATCCAATTTTTTCTAAACTCGTTCGAACCAGTTTGAATGGTATGACACTTTCAATAAAATGTATGCCTTGAGGCTATGTGGTTCTCATTAAGGCATAATAAGAATTTAGGATTTGAATGCTGTTCAATCTTCTTAAATAAATTAACAATAGATATGTTCATTAGTGCTTTACTCTGGAGTGCTGTCAAGTGCTTATAAACACTTTACGTTTTAATTATAAAATAGGGTTCTGTAGTACATTATCAATACCCATTTTAAAATGTTTACAATAAACTATCTATGTATGTTTTAAAAAATATGTAATAAAAATATTTTTATTATATTACAGAATCAGTGAATTTTAAAGCAAAAATATTGAAAAAAAATACAAAAAAGAAATAAACTATAAGGGTTTTTGTAAGTTTAAGCCGAACTCTGTACACAATTTGGTTGGATTGGCATCGTTTAATGATAAGTCATTGGCTCCATTTTGAAACGGTTTTAAGTGCCGTTCAACTCTGACGAATATTATTACGTATATTTATAAATTAAACTGTTCATTCAATCTCGTGTTATGGTAATAAATAGTGATTGGTCGTTATGTGGCCGAAGTTTGATTTACGACCTGCTGACTGTGTGGATATCACTTAGTTTCGGTGTAATTCTGTTGCGCTTTGCATCACAATTTTTTTGTTCTTCAATTATATTTTTTATGATTGTTATATTATTTCATAAATAAACATGCTTAATGATTGCCATTGCAGTTATGTAAATAATCGCTCGTAATTGAAAGTAAAGTTTGTGTATGGAAATGATGGCCATTTTGTTTCTTCATCGGCTTAGCAACCACACATATTAAAGCGGAAATATCGAGAAATTCACAATCTTGATATTGAAAGCCAACAAGACGACATAGTAACGATCTATCAGACGTTTTATTACCGAATACTATAAGGACATGCGCTCGCGCATTTCTCACCGACACCCACAGTACGTGTTTACCTACTTGCGGATAAGTATTTGTATATATAATAGATTTTTTTCATGTTTGTCCTAATCGTTGTTGTATTTTACATGTCATTTTAAATATAATTTTGAAAAATAAAACTGATTTTTACTTGTCAATTTATAACATAATATGATCGTTTACTTAATTGCCTAAAAAAAATGCAAATTAATTAGTGAAAATTAAGTGTTGTTATTTGTTTGTAATTTCTTTTCAAAAATAAATAATAAATATTTATTTTATATGGCGGATTAAAATACCAGTTTAAATTCAAATATAAAAAGGACTAAAGCTGCGTGAATAAACTAGTAAATAATTTTATAGCTTCCAAGGCTCATTATTAAACGCATTTAACGCTAGGTCCAGATCTCTTGCAATAAAATACTACATTTAATACCATCAACTTTAAAGATAATCATGTTACTTTCAGCCAATCACAGAAGAACTCTGCTGGTGGAAAATATAAGGTTGGTACCGTTTGCGCAACGATCTCGATCTCGGGTGTGAATGAAATAAGAATCCCAAGGTGTCGTCTCAAAGCGGTCGACGGAAAATAGAAAACTGCGTTGTTTGTAGGTGGTTTTTACTCAAGTTTCATAATTTAAATGTCATCGTGCTGAGAATAGTATTGTATGTAAATGTATGAGTCCATACTAAATTATATTCAACATAATATTCTAACGTATTTATTAAAATGTACATAAGTACATTAAGTACAATATTTCAGACGTAACGTAAAATTTTTCAAAAGAACTAGACGTTAAATTAATAGGAATTCATAAAATAAGTCAAACGTACTCACCAATTATTTACTTGTAGTATCGTTAACCCTGTATCCTGTGCTAATTGTTTCTTTTGGTCTTCTGAGGGGTACGGATGCTGGAACAAGTAGAAAAAGTAAATCAGACATTTAAAATTGAATTTGTAAAGACCAGATCCAATTACGTACAATTCTAAATCGGCTCTAATTAAATTCGGCTCATTTCCCAGTGCCGATTGTTGGGAATGTAAACAGAATAGGGTTTTACCGTGAAGTAGGTAATATAATTTTATTTATCTTTTAGCTCCTTAACTTAGTTCAATCTCTATTAAATTTTAGGTACACAATGGCGAAGGATTCATTTCGCGTTATAACGAAGTTTTCTTTGGAAGTTTTAGTAATAAAACGCATTTTAGAAAATGAGACTTTGGTAAGTTCTCAGTTAAGACACTAGGATGACAGCATTACGCAGCACGTAACTATCTAATGTTATTGAGTTTTGGCGTGCAATTCGGAGGGAACCTCTCGCCCCCAGGAGACCTCCTCTACCTTATACTACTCTAGGTACCTCGACCGCAGGTAAACGTACGTGTATACGTAAATTATTAACTCCTTTTAGTTCGATTCCCTGGTCGATATCGGCTGCTTGAAAACTGTGACGCTCTGAAAATGTCAATAATTTTCACAACTTACAATATTTTACAAAAATGTGTGTTTCTTTTTTTGCGGTTCCGTAGCCAAATGACTAAAAAAGAAACCTCTATAATTTCGTCCTATCCATTTGTCTTTCCGTATGTTACAGCCAATTTAGGCACTATATTTCGTCTATGAAAATTGCAAAATATGGTGTATTCTATGAACTGCTATATATAAGGGCGCTATGAAATTAAAAAAAAATGGATGGCAATTCATATTTTATTGAAACAAAATTCAGTGCACTTGAAGGGTGTGAGGGTCTTCAAAAATAATGTAGAGGTTGAGGTTTCGAAGTGACCTTTTTATTTAAATCAATAGCTAGTAGCTATTGATATCAGTAACTGAGATATGCGCTTTTAATGTCGTAAAATGTGTTCCCATCTAACTTTTCAACTATGGGGTCGAAAATTCTGTTAAAATGTAACATTTTTAAAGAAATTTGTTTGAATTATCTAATTCAATCGTGCAGTTTTTGAGATACGGGGTTTTTCGATTATACGCTCAGCAATCGCAGAAATGACTTTGTATTTGTGTCTTTAAGAAATACTTACTATGAAATACAAACTTATTTTTGCTGCTAATAAAATAAATATTATGCGTTCCAACTGAGGAATCCTTCACTGTGCGTGGTTCGACAAGCACATAGCTTGTTTTTTCCCCGTTCCTTTTAATGTGGGTTTGTCCGAAGTAATAATGTAGCTACATTGAGGCGATATGGATTTTGAACACAATTACAAAAATAATTATTTTCGTAGCAATACGTGCATACGAAAATGAAAAAGAAAGAAACCTAATTTAGATAAATATGAAACGCAATGGAAGAAATAGAATAAATGCAGTCCGAAATAAAATTTATTGCAATCCACATACATATTCTTAAAGTACAGCATCAGCGCTGTTAGCTTAACGTTTTTTATATTTGATTGAGACGAAACACAGTTCACTTCTTGAGAAAAATCGCGAAACAATCTATAAACACTTCAATTTGTTCGGTTATCACTCGAACCCTTTCGCTGTGACCGTAAATCTAAATGAACCGTCGAAGCCCCGACTTCGCCATTTTGACTCTCGTAAAAACATGTCATAAAAATAAAACCGTATGGGGCATTACTCAAGCTCCCTGATGCGCGTGAGTGTTTTTACATAATGTATTTTCAGCGAAATTTTAAAATATAGAAAAAAAAATACTTTCTTCAATAAAAATAAAAACCATACTTACATACATATCCTCACACTGTATCCCCAACGGGGTAATCAGAAAAGATGGAGAACCAAGTACCGCGGTCTTTACATACTGTCGCCTACTCAAACGTCATCACTTTGGTTTAAAGATATTTTTTACGTGTCATAAGAATATACATTCACTTAAATGTAGAAATTTAATTTGTAATATGATTTACATATTTTACCCATGTGATGACGATGGCAGACGCAGAGTCGAAGCACACCCTTACCCAACTAATAGTACTCATCTGATTTCTTTAAATGCTTCTTAACTTGGTTTCTCAACGTGGATAAAGTTACGAAAATATTTAAGACAATTACAATGTCTAATAAATTAGTGCACGATTGTGAGGCTGAGACATGTCCAAAATCTCTCAGAAATATTATGTGCAGTGTCACCTTCGCGAGTCGCGACATAAGTGTAAGCAAAGAAGACTTATCCAGAATTACAAAGATGGATGTCAATTTTGTTATAACGTATAAATTAAGAAAGGAATGCTTAGATGGTTCGGACACAAAGAAAGAATGAGATGAACGATTGACGGAGAAAATCCACAAAGCGTAAATAAGCAGTAGCAGAAACAAAGGAAGGCCAAGTTGTGAGGAGAGTGATGAGATTTGTGGAAGCGAAAGAAGTATGTATGCACGATGCTTGGCATTCCACCCTCTCTGACTACTCCGTAATGGATACAGTGTGAGATATGTATGTATGTGTGTCTAATAAATTAATAAGTATGTATTTTATAAATGTTATACTTGCATTTCAATATTTACAAACATCAAAAACTGTTAAATTGTTATTATAGTTATTATACTCGTATTTTTTACTAACTAGTATTGGATAGGAAAACAAATACATTCCATTCAACAATCGACTATTTTAGACTTATTAATAGGCGAGAATAAACGCACGGGAGGTCCTGCACTCCTGCGCAGTTGTTTATTATTACTTGTATTTGGCCACTGTTGCATTGCGCTAAATGCGTTTATAACACATGACAGTTGTTGTGATCATCGCAGGATGTGTTGTTTACATTTCGTGTCTGCCGAAAGAGAGCTAAACGAATGAAGCAGTAATTCAAATAATAAAGAAAAAAGTTATCGATGTTTTGTCGCTGTAGTGTTTTACCAAAACGAATATCAAATTTTTTGATCGATCGATTGTTTTTCAGCACTCTGTCGGCGCGCAGCTCGCTTCGTCGAAAATCGCAAAAACGATATCAAAAATGTATGAAGCCTATTACGGTGCACACAAAACCGAAAAATGATGAACTCGCGCCGGCCTTCTGCCCGGATAACGGGCTTTGTCAAATTTATACCGCACATTCAGTTTTTGCTTCCTACGCCAATTATTTCTAATTTAAAAAGAAGAAATTTCACGCGAAAATCTTCAATTCTCTCATTCTCGATTCGAAATCCAAAAAAATAACGTATGCTAACATTACATGTAGCGAGGCCTCATGAGCGCTATTGAGATATCAAATTTCGAAAAGCAATTCCCTTCTACTCTCATCCGCTCGTTCGACCGTTATAAATCACGTGTAAGCATTAAAATCACGATTATACCGGGCATAAGTTAGCAATAAATCGAAAATCGAGAGAAAAAACGCACGAACGCAAGCGCCCCACGAAAAAAGGCCTGAAGCGAAAAATTCGCCTTTCGGACTATAAATTTTGTTTCGCTATGTAGAAGAGAAACAATCCATTTGTTGGCACCTAAATCTATGGGGTGCTGGAATGAGAATATGTTAATACGTGGCGTGGGACTGGATAAAGCGCGCGAATCGAATCAAAGAAAGTTCAAGTGTAAAATCTTATCTTGATTTTTTTAGCCATTAGTTACCATTCTATTTCATACAATCTTAGTTAAAATAATCTTAATTTACGTTATTGAAATGATTTGATTGTATTTCTACAATTTTGTATAAGAAGGGGCTGTTTAATTGTCAAAAAATTCGAAGTTTTTTATACCCAATTATAATAGGTACGTAAAACCATATGTAAAATATATCATTAACAATGTTATAATTTAACATTATATTATAACGTGCAGCTCCATCATGTAGAAAGCATTATCAAGCAACTAAATAATAAATCTCAAAAAGATGTATCACGCGATGAAAAATTCATTCGACACCGCGACTCGAAACTCAAATTCCCTAATGATACGAGTATGCGTCTAGAAGCAAAATTCTCGTATGTGGGAGAAAAGTGTACAGCATATTTTACAATTTTCCCAGCGTTCGGTGTTGCCATAACAATAATAATATATTCAGGGGCCCCGGTGATTTCCGGACGTGTCGTAAAAATCATAGCGTGCGTCTCCGAGGAGCAGCCCGTTATCTATGTAGAAAGGGCGGGAAATCTTAGTTTCCGAATCGAAAATAATGTGTTCGTTCGTTGGTAAGAAAGAAGTAGAAAGAATGTGATGGATTAAATTTCGCGCTAGTGTGACGCGACGTTTTCGGATTGCGCTTTAAATTATGCATGCTTTGCCTCGTTTCATACCAGTAGACTTCAAAAGCGTGTGTGAACATAATAATTCTTTTACTTTGTAAATTACAAACGCATTTTTAAATAATATAGAGGTCTTATTTTACAACTTGATAGTTACAGGGACAGCACAAAAGTCGTTAGAGGGCAAAGGCCGACCACAAATAGATGTCAAAAAACTAGGGTCCTCGAGTATGGGGCCTTTATCTCACACCAGGGACACATAAAGGTGCGGAGGTGGCCCTAACCCTATCGAAGAGATGTGACCGCCTGATGGATGGCACTATCACAACCCTTTGTGAGTGTATCCTTCTGTTTTCTACTCGCTGCGCCTAGTTGTTTATTTATTTTGCTCTTTGTTTATGTGCGAACAAGTACGCAATAGTCCTTTATATTTTGGAGGCGGAACTACGGTAATAAATCTTTGGACTTATTTCTTTGTGAGACGATCTATTTCGTCAGCGTAAAAATATTGAGGATCGAGAATGCGAATGCCAACGAGTTAATGCCGAATTTAGAGCGATGAGGTGTAATTATCTTGTTAAGGGCAATCCCTGCTCATAAGGAGAGCCCTATGCCAAGCAGTGCACGCTTGACATAGGCCTATATATAAGCTGACGATGTGGTGAATATATCTAGAAGCAGTATTGAAGCGCAACACGAGCAGGTTAATTGAACGGACATCTGTCAATTTTTGTCGACGCTATGCTACATTTTTACCAGGATAGCACAATCGAGCGCGGATAAAGAATTCAAAGGTCCAATTCGAGAGTTACTGTGACAGGATAGCTTTTAAATTATGCAGATCTGTAATGGACAGCGAACAGTTCCGCATTTTAGCAGAACGAAAATAGTTTTTGTACGTGACATTAAAAAACAAACTGCTCTCTCAAAATTGATTTTTAGTTGAGCGCGCTATTACTAGTTTACTGAATTAGATCGCACTCATGAACTTTTTTCAATCTATTAGTGAAACAGATGCACAATATGCCTTAGAAATTCAAAATTGAATTTTGAACGGACCAATGACGCGCTTCGAATAGTGTTTGTTGAATCAACCAATAGAAACAATAGCAGCTGTGAGACGGTAAATGGCGTCGATACTAATCTCTGGAGCCGGAAGAGGCCGCGCTGACGGCTGTTCGGAAACCACAACTGGGCTAGGAAATGAGATAGGTGCGTTCACAGCTCTCAGTGTTCTATATTAGCCTGGTACTTGTCGTATGACGTTTGTTAGACTTTGATAGAATTGGGACAGTAGTGCGACAAAATTGCCTATGTGCCCCTGTCATACACAATATCTGTATGTAAATCATTTAGGACGGTATTATCTGCCGTTGCTTCGTTTCAAATAGGTAGCTCGAATTTTTAAATTGATAAACGTACATAGTTGGATATAAAATTAAAATAAAACAATACTGCCATTTTATATGTCAATCTTTACTTTAAAGAATACCGTATCATTAAGCGGAGGGAGTTATGTACAAAACAGTGACGCGAGCGCAGCGGCGAGCTCAAACGAATACAAATAAATATGAAGTAAATGTAAAAAGGTAATATTCATGAGTAGCACAGTCTCGACGAATGCTGAATGAAAACAGATAGGGTTGCCAGAATTTATGAACAGCTTAGGTAAGTATACAAAATACTTTAGCCCTGTAATTTGGCCCGGAGAGTAAGACAAGCACCACAGGAGTTTTAGTCAGTAAAACCCCACATAACCCAGTCCCACCACTAGGGAGTTGGGTCCAGGTTTATGCACAATCAAGAAAAAGGTATAAAATATATATACATAAATGTATTGTAGATTTTAAAAAACAGTGCCGTGAAATAATACCACATTGAATCGAAATTGTAATATGTAATTTTAAATATAGAATAACGTGCAACTGTTGACAACCCTTCTAGTACTATGTCAAGTGAGCCCGTTTTGCATACAACTCCCGGTAATAAATAAACTTTAGGGTTGAGGAGTCGGCGTTCGGCGCAAACCGGACCATTGTGCCTCCGTCACCGTCTGATACAGAGCTTAGATACGACCGACCCGCAAAAAGATTGACAATTAGGGTCAGATGCACTATACGAAATAAAATGTCGTAAATTTCAATATTTTATAACGTTAAAACATACCCAACTTGGGGTATTGCAACTTATTGTTTTTAACTAGAGTTGTGTGGCGTAAATCTTTATAACTTACTCATGATTTCATTTATTATATATTAAATCCCATTTATATTAACAGAAGCCAGCTGTGTAAAGAAACTGTGAAGACAATAATACAATAAAAATATTGTGAATAAATGTACAGATACAATAATAATTTGTTATACAATATCTTTATAGCTCTTGTTAAAACAAATAATTCCCCACGAATTAAATCACATTTAATCTACATTTCTCTTTAAAACTAGACACCACTATTCAAAATGAAAATGAAACACTATGTCAAATTTTGATTAGTATAGACCGCGGGCAATTAATCAAATAAATAATAATAATCAATGTATTTGTAATACAATGAATCGATTCAAAAATAAATGTGCGGTCATAGCATTTATACAGTTGACAGAGCGTTATGAGAGATAAAACGTACATGTATGTATTATACACAGCTTACAACAATGGAATAGTGTGGGTATGTTTGTAGTGTCGACATCAATGTCGACATTATCGATTTTATTTTACGCTGAAGTCCCTACTTGTAAATAATACTGTAAAATATTGATTGGATAGTTCGGATTATTTATTTACCACTACGAGTTGCATAATTCACTATAATGCCGTTATGCTTTACATCTTCTCATTCCTTAATCGATTTATTTACAGTGCTGATAACAACTACGCATACGAAATAATGGCAGAAAATGCAATATTGTTCTATGATTTGACATAACGAATTTATTTTATTTACGCAAAAGTTAAATCGATTACGTTAAAAATATTAAGTTTTTTTGAAAGACAAAAGTAGACTATTTATAAATTTTCTTTATGCAAGTTGCTTTCAAAAATTATACGTAAATAATAAATAGCTGCATTCGCAACGCGTTCACTGCGACGCATAAACAGCCAGTATCGTGGCGTCGCTTGACAAATTTCATATCTAACAGATATCGATGCCGCATAAATCATCGCGCGGTCTGTTCCCGCCTTTATGTCGCCGCGCGTGAGTTATCGGTGTGAACGTAGCCTTATTTTATGGCCTGCCTCGTGCATGATGTGTGAAGGATGAGAAGTAGAATGTATGTAGTTTTGATTATATTATTTTAAAAACGACAATGGGTTTTTGTTTTAATATTTTATTAGCATTCCTTTTGTAAATTGCTTGCAAAAAAATATATAGGTAAAAGAGTTAAAGTTATTTTATTTTCTTTCTCCTAACTAATGTATGAAAAAGACAAAAATAAGGAAACTAACATATTTTTTCAACATCCTATGTTTTAAGAATGAGCAGTATAACATAACAAATTACAAGTGACTAGAGGAGGTCGACGAGCTAGGAAGCCTCGCCCTATGTAGAGACGTGGCAAATATTTGTACAACACATCAGTCCTATGTTTGCTTGGTAACCGTGCCAGTGGTGGATATAGCTTATGGTGTTGCTGATATCCTGGTAAATCTTAGCGTGTTTAAAATGTTGGAAAAATGATAGCGAAAGAGAATAAAATAAAGTGGAGTGACAGTATTAAAACCAAGGTTTTGCACGACTAATATACGCTAGTATTAGTATTCTGTGCACAACTAATTTTTATTAACGTTTTCGAATAACAAAAAAGTAATATAAAAAATATATATTACAAAAATCTTGTAAGGTCTTGTAGAGCTAGTAGCAAAAGAATTTGTAACGTCATCCGTTTATTTATTTATAAACGAGAAAAGTAAATTCAATAATTAAAGTACGTTTACTAAGGCATTCATTACTTTTTCTCTACGTTAAAATATTGACTTTTATTGCAATGGCTTTGCTGACTATGTGCACCCGACAAGTTGTCCATCACCATCTCATAACACTCATTTCAATACCGTCAGAGATTATTTTTACGACATGATTCGTCTACGATTAGGTCACATAATATGCTCTTCTAAATTCATTACTTTCCGAGATGTAGTAAATAAAATCTCAAAAAAAAAGTTTTTGATATTGATAAGTTAGAGTAACACATTGAGTTACTTTTTTCGGTAACAGTAAACATTTGAAGTTTACCCTACACCAAAATGCATAAAGTTTAATTAGTATGCACTTAGTTTGCTTTCAAAGTCCATTGATTGAGAAAAACTCAAAATGTCTTACCCAATCATGTGACGAATTCTTACAATTCCAAAACTCGACACGTGTTTTGCCTCCTAACGAAACGTCAGGATATTCCAGAGATAAGATTCGGTCAGTCTATTTACTATCGAAGACATTGGCTGTATGCACGTAGATCCCTTTGCCTTCTTTCTCAAGGGAGAAATGTACAAAAAAAAAGATTCGGTCAGCTTACCAACACAGAATGACTTATGACTTACTGTCTGTCTGTCGGTTTTTCTCACATCTTCATTCTACTTAAACAGTTATGTCGCAGCCAATTTGTATACCGTTCGCAGAATGGCTGCCTGTATCTAATTAAGTGAAACATTACTTTTATGTACAAATCAACAATATAAGGAAAAAAAACAACTATGAAATTGTAGTAATTGTTGTAAATACCTAAAGTTGAAGTTTGACTTTGGCGGCTAAGTTTGGGAGCTTTAAAGGGTAAACAATTTTTTTAAGGACATCATGTGGAAATTGAATGTACTTACATACATTTCTTCACGCTGTATCCCTTTACGGGGTAGTCAGAGAGGACGGAGCGCCAAGCGTAAAGAAATCAAATGTAAGCTTATAAACCACGAATTCTGAAATGTTATAACATTATATAAAATAACTTCACACTGTATCCCTAACGTGGTAGTTAGAGAGGACTGTGCGCCAAGTGTCGCAGTCCGTACACAGTACTTCTTTCGCTTCGTCATCTCATCTCATCATTCTCTCTAAAAATATGTAGCAGTATTTTGTTTTTTTCAACACATTTTCATTATGAGTTCGCATAAATTTGAAAACATCATAACGAATATTGAGAATAAGAAAATTCAAGGAAATTTGTTAAGATTATATTAAGTTAGATATTTTTTACGACGAGCTTTGTGTTGTGGTAGCAATGGTATACGGCACGCTTATAACGTAACTTGCAGACAGCATGCGACAGTCAATATCGCGCGATATCTGCTATCAAAACGAGAATTTGTGTAATGTAATTTGTATAGTGGCGCTAAATCTACCGCGAAAAGTGCATTTTACGGTCATACAATAATAGATACGCAATCGTCATACACGATACTAATTTTTTATTACAATTGATCACCAGTCGCGCAATGATCGCGTGGCTGTCGCTGTGTGCAAATTTTTAGGCAATAACCCTGCCGTATACATTACGCTACTGTTACGACATGCATTTGATCGATTTTATTCACAAACATCATCCATGTATTGACGTAGCTAAGTTTAGTTACATAATGGCATAATTTGTTTCAATTCTTTATATTTTAACGTATTGAAACGCTGTGACTTTACACTTTAGGTTGTGGAAGTAATGTCGCTTCGTCATCCGGGCGTCACCAGAACACCGATCGAGACACCTTCAACAAATCGTTGAGCCCCGCCAAAACTGTGTCATCAACGGAGCCCGAGGACAGAGGCGGTGCGCCCGCCCTATCACGCGACCTGCCGCCGTGTCGCCAATTTCGTATTGCGATAATTATTGGCTATTCACGATGTGATTTTGGGATGAAATCGTACAACTTGGGCATTTTTAAGGCAAGATATAAGTAGGCACCTTCTGTGAGCAAATGTGAGTGATAGTATTCGGTCTCATCATAGTTTTATCAGACTAGACTGGGCTCAAACGTACACATTATACAATATAAAATTAAATAATTGAAGACAAAGTTAAAGACGATGGCTCGAGACATGATAGTGTTATTGCTTTGTAAAGTAGACAGTGTGAATGGAACGTCAAAGACAGACCCGAGTCCCGACAGACCGTTGTTTTTTCTCATGTAAGAAATTTTGGATTCTAGATATGCTTTTCCTTCTTCTAGAATATCAGACGTGGGCAGAAATGTAGAATATATTACAGGGATACAACAAAAACACGTATTTTCGCTAATCCATGCGTACTCGACTGGCTAATTCTTAAAAAGTAACGACAAAATATAGCAACTGTCGAAATCACATATGAATTATTTATCGTTAGGTAGCAATACCCACAAATTACAGTGTTGCCATCTATTAATGATTATGAATGTAATATTTAATCACGAATATTGTCAGTAGCTAGCATAACGTGGTTTAATTGAATAAAAATGGTTTATAATAAAAAGATACCACAAAAAACAACTTAATGTGATAAATTATACAATATTAAACCGTTCGGCGATATCTCAGCGAAGTCGGAATATGTCGCTAAATTATAGTATATTTCTTAATACAGTCTTCAATAGCTTGTTTTACAATCATTTATTGGCAACTTCATTGTGTACAATCGTTGTACCAAGACGCTGTCATTCCGAACCTTTGATCCGGAACATGTCCGATCTGGGGTGAGTGGCGGTCTGACGCGTGATAAATCAGACTGGGCCGGTGCCGTCCAGTAGGGACGTCTAGGCAGGTCCTACAGAATAAATAATGACCTCAGAGTAGAAGTATGCTTCAGTTTTGACTCTTGCTACTTATTGTGATCGAAACACTGTAAATTTTCGAATATCGTATCGTACTAGTTAAACAACAAATTTTAGTTCAATCGATTATTGAAATGTCGTGATGGGAACGTCAGATCAGATTCTCAAACTTTTCTAAATTGACTTACGCCTATTTTCACTAACAATGAATTTTCACAAACAAAACAATAACTAATCCGAATTTTGTTTAAACCGACTTTTAGGGTATACTTAAGGGATAAAAAAAAAATTAAACCGCATTCAAAAAAACACTGAAAAGTATAAAATAAGTATCCTTTACTAATCAAAACTCAAGTACAATTAAAATAATTTTATAAATACGATACACATACCTATATAATTAAATTTGAGTTACTGAAGTCAACATTGAATAAATTTTTTTCATAAGGTTTTAATTACCCTAATAAAATTGTATGTCAAGCAGTTTTGACGGGGGAATGGTCGAATTGGGTTCGTGTACTCCAATTGAAGGCAATTTTCTTTAACTTTTATGATTTTATAGAAGTATTAAAGAAGAAATCATATATTTAATTTTAATAGAACAAATCGCTACCGATTTAATTACAATTTCATTTCTTTAAGTACTCTCTACAGATAAGCTTGCTTTTATACGAAATCTCATAATTTAATTAATGTAACTTCCATATTATATTCAGTAAAATGTACATGTAATCAATTATTGATTTTAAAAATGTTAGTAATATTATATTTACTTTCTTATTTAAAATTATAATAATTGATTGAAATTAAATTGTATAGTTCACTGTTTATATTTTTATAATTTATTTTACATAAGTTATTAATTGTAGCAATATTTTAAAGCCCAAAGGTTACACGTTCTGGTGCTAGTGCATAACCTCACGATGCGACACAACTAGAGGCGGTCAAAAAAGCGACTGTCAACTGGGCGAGCCACGTTCGACTTTCTCACAAATTTCCCAGTTAACAAAATGTGTCGCTACCAGCATCTGTGGGTTAACAAGATAGTCGACTGAAACAGACAGACACGTGATCTCATAAAGGTTCTGATTTTCCTTTTAAGTTGCGAAACTCTAAAAAGACTACAGCATGGGGTTCTTAAAAAAGGGCGTGAAAATTTTTTACAAGGTCGGCAATGCGCAAGTGATCCTGGTGTCGTAGGCGTCCATAGGTTAGGGTAACCCTTTAAGATCAGGCGGGCCGTAAGCTTGTTTGCTACCTTCGTGGTATTAAAAAAAGTATATTAAGGTATGACTCGGATTTAGGACCTACTCTTACTAAATGGGCATCTCTGTCTATTGACACTAGAAGGACTGGAGCCTCAGATACGTTTTGTAGGCCCTAGTGAACGGGTCGAAAACACCTATCGCAGGAGTTTTGATGGGCAAAAGTCCTACATAACCCAATCTTCCCATCAGGCGGCTGGATATCTTTGGAAGATTTCACCGCGCCATTAAAAAAGGCATTGCTCCAAAAATATTGCAGTCATAACACAAACTCATTGTTTAATTTGAGGACACGTATAATCGTCTTTAGATTTATTTGAATACATTTTTAATATTCTATCAAATTATTACTTTCTGTGTATTTCAAAAAAATATCCTATGGTTCTTGATTGTCACTTATTGCAACCTTTACCAACCTTTACCAAGTAACAATCACTAGAGTACTTGGTTGCAGTAACTAATCTACACGAATAAATAACATTGAAGTATCTGCCTGGGATTTGGAAATAAAGGCTTATGATTTTACTAAAACTTAAAACACGAATTTCTAGAGTTTCTGTTTGTTCGTCCGTGTTAATCTCCGAAACGGCTGACGAGATTTTCATAGTCCAAGACTTTTTAGAGAGTGATCTAGGATACTTTCTATCCCGAAAAAATACCAGATATAACGCGAGCGAAACCGCGGCACAGCTATTCTCTGGTCTCTGGTCTTAGTTATTCTCTGATCGCTTTAGTTTCGTTTATAATAACCAAAAAAATCTCATATTTCAAAAACTACACAACATGTTTTATTTAAAAAAATTAAAAAGTCCTACCACCTCCATTTTTTCAGAATTTACCACTTTATAGTTGGAAAGTTAAAGGGGAGCGACACACTTTTGACTTTAGATGTGCATCTTCACCAGCTATAACTTAACTCAAAAAGTCACTTTATAATTTCCATACTATAATTTTTTTAAATCTAAAGACGTCCCCCCACGCCTATGCGCACTGAAATTTTTTTTATCCCTCAGTTACATGTATGGAGTGCACTAATTTTATTGTTTTCGTAACTCCTCTACCACTACTGTAAAGCGGTTCATAGAATACACCTATCTTCCGAATGACATCTACATAGTGCAAATAGTCTCCGAATAAAATGGCTGTGGAATACGGACAGATAGACAGATAGACAGACGGAGAAGATGAAATTATAAGGATTCCGTTTTTTGTTATTTGACTACTGACCCCTAAAAAGTAGCTTACTAAATTAACCCAACCAGTAATGGACTCTGCATCTTTGGTTCATACTTGAGAGTCTTGTTTTCTAAACATTGTACCACAGGGGTCGTCGATTACATACTCCACGGCACTTCTAAATTATGTAAATGGCTATTCCTTTTTAAATTACAGAACACAATTCACAACCTAACCATTATACAATTAAATCCAGAATAGAAGGTAGAGTTCAGAAAACAATCACTTAATTCGTAAATCAAGATCGCTCTCATGAATGGTCGTAACTCTGTTACGTACCAATTACAAAGCACGCGCCGTTGTAAAATGAATCCAAATATGTTTTTTCTAATCCCTTCCCACGCATTGAGCTCGCTAGTAATTATAGGTTCAACTCCTTAATAACATATCACTTCAATAAAAATTGTATATCATTCAGTTCCTTTCCCGCGAACGCGTCGGGTGATTAGAGCGGCCATCTTGTGGGCGGGAACACCCGAAGGCGACACGATCCCTGATTCCATTTTCAAAAATAACACTAATCGGCAAATTGAGCACGCGCGGGAATTCTGAACGTGTGTTTTTCAAATTGGGGAACGTCCTTTACCGTTATTACTGGGCGTGGATTTGACTACTGTCACTTGTGACAGTCGTGATTGACACTTATAAATACTGCAACTCAAGTGCGAGCTTGTTATATTTCGTTAAAGAATGTACATAACGTTTTTATCAAGTGCGTAGAGCATATTACGTCATCGCTAGTTTTTTAAATGTAGTAACAAAATATCTGACTTTAAGTGTAGTACAATTAAGGTGGAAATTTGGTTACTGACTTATTAGAATACCTATCTTTGAGATACAATGTTAATTAACTCCCCGTTTCGAACGGGCAGATGAGTGCATATTGAAACGTCAAAAATTTACGTTCCTTTTACTTATTTTCGGCCAGTTTCAATATCCTCCACGTCAAAGACGAAACAGACAGCATCGGTAGCCCGTGGACGCCGGTTTTTGAAAGATAAAATAGAAAACCGCCTGTTTTGCCAGGAAATAGGCGTAGGATTGGAATTTTGAATTTCATGTCTAGTTAGTCACTTTTTATTGCAAATGGTTTATATTGATTGCATTTACTTCAAAATGGAAACATGATTTATGGTGCGGGAGTTTTATGGATGAAGTTCATAAGCGTGTCGATCGTTATGTTATATACACTATATAAACGAACAAAAATATAATGCAGTCAAAACGTACTTTTAAGTAAGAAAATAAAAATTATGTGAAAACATGACGGCACAAACTTCATTGCAAGTATGAAGTACCTACAAAAAGTTTGATCCAAGAAACGGACGGGAAATCATTCATTCATATTCATAGTGGCGCAACGGGCAAAGCTTTCACGAAAATGGCTCCATGTTTCCTAGGAAGACTCGGATGAGATGCATGAATATTAACACGGTACGGCATCAGGCCGCCATAACTATATTAGAGCTACCATCGTACAGAACACTGCATGCCAACGGTAGGGGCACGTTTGAAGTTGCTGCGCCGAGCTATGTTCTGAAATTTGACATTTTGACAGCTCTCCGACGTCGGCGTCGGCTGCCTTCTCTCCATTCCCCCTCGCACACGAAGTGGGTGGATGTAGCCATCCCTCTCAAACAATAATAACATTACGTACATGAGATTCCAGTTTCTGCTACGTCTGACTTCTGATGTGAATTGTTAATGCATCAGTAATTGATATTATAATTTTGATAGTTCATTTTGTTCTAATAGCGGTGGCTCTTAATATAAGAGCTTCGATATCTGTTGTAGATGTCCTTTAATGGCTTTCATAGGAAATTGAAGGTTGTGGCCTATTGTTGTCAGAGTCGAGATAACTTCACGTTTAATGAATTTTTACCTAGGTAATGTATGTCATAAATAAATTATGAATATATATTACAACCCAGTTGATTAGCGTATATAAACTCCTACAATATATATATGCATACAAAACTAATGAAAAATATATGAAAGAAATCCCACTATTTAAAAAAGGTTTTTAAAGGGAAAAATAGGTATAATTGGTCAATGATTACATGGTAAAAAGACGTCAACTTCATTCGACGACATCGAACACGTGCTGGCTACTCAATTACTAGTCTAGACTCGAAAATGAAAATCCAAACAGGTAAAAAATGTTGCGACAGTCCTGTCAATCGGCTTTCTGCAGCACGACGCGTTCGCGTGAAAAAAGACTTCGAACACCGCACTAAAAATCCATATTATTGCTTGAAATAGCATGTCAGTCACTTGCTGTGGCTTCCCGTAAGCTATCCTAAATTTACACTACACGGAAAAATCCGGGGAAGCCACGCGGGAAAAAACGAGAGGAAATTGAGCTGCCGTACTGAAGTCGTTGTTTCGATGGTGTATCAAAACTGAATTACAGGAACATAATATGTTCTCTAGTACTTTTTTACAAAGCCACAGTGAATTTTTGTACATATATTAAAATATTTTTAAAACTGAATGTTGTCGAAACTAAAATTTTAGTTGACATCTATTTAAAAACAGAAAATCGTTATTGTTAACTATGTAGGTACATGTATAAAATTTTACTCCAAATCTTTTCGGCATCATCAAAATTGAGCCAAATGAAGTCATAGACACAGGTCTGTTGAAAGTGTAACATTTTTTTTTATCGCTAGAGGGTTAAAAATATTATTTGAACGACCAAAATGTTTCCAGTGTGTCGTTGGTGTCGTGGCTTTATTCGTTACCGCGAGATATCGCACCACGCGTAAACATCAAATTTTATTGACATTCACGCTACATGTGGTCGGTTTTTTGCAGTCCACCGTAATACTTATTGGAAAACTAATGTTCTAAGTCTTAATTTAAAAAAATATTTTTCAGTAAGATTAAAATAGTTCTTGATGTGCAATAAAGTTTGTACGTCGGAGATGTCACAACGAGTAAAGTTACTAGGCTGTTAGAAATCGACGAATACATGTTCAACAATATTAAGCGATATCAAAGCTTTGATTGCAGACGTAACGTTTGAACATTTGTTATACAAAGGTGGAGTAACAAAGCGCGCCCCTAGGCAGGGGCATGTTAAGAACGCGCCTAATCAAATGTACCAAGTCCTGTTTTCACTTTGTTTGTAGTTTCTTTGAAGTTTCTCTGTGATATGCTTTGGTATCTTATAGCTGTAATAGGTATTGCATAGCACCAAAATTTAGCCGAATTTCATTTTATAAATATCATGTACATACGTAAGTAATAGTTTTAAATATTTACAAGTAAAGGAAACTATCTCTGCCTGCTATTGAATTCGGTACCGGGACGAGACGTAAACGATAAACCCAATCAAAAGACAAAACATAAAGAGGCGTGCTCAGTCTGAAATTCACGATCACGTTAACAATATCGCATTTTGGTGTATGGTACAAGTAAGAAATACTGTAATTGCAATTTTCTTTGAAATCGTTGCTGGAGTCGACCGCTTATGGATGTGTAACATCTTTCCTCTCGCTTTCTTGCAATCGGTGGAAGTAATTTTGTGAAAAGGGACGGAAGTGTGTAACAGGAAGCCGGGTAAGCGCGCGCTTTTTGATTTGACCATTGAGCGCGCGATTTGATTTGACCAACCAATTTTCTGAGAGGTTGATACTGTCAGCCAACAGTATGATGAACTCAAGCTCGAAATGAAGACAAGATCGAAATGTTTTGACAACTGACAGTGGTACTGTTAGGGACGCAGTTTTTCAACGGTTTTTAAATACTTTGAAATCACAAATATATGTCTCATATTTTAGTTATCATAAGTCTATTTATTGTCTCCGCTCTCCCCCAAATTGAACAAAATTAATTGTCTTCAATAAAAAATTGCATTACTCCTAGTGTTAATGAAATAAAACACAATTTTCATTAAGAAGAATTATTTTTCGTTACGGAAAATAATTTCAAATAATACCTAAATCATTTTTTCAAGATAAAATGTTAATGTTGCTTATTACCAAGATGAGACGTCAGATGTTACACATCATATGCGACTACTGTAAGGCTCGCTCGTGTTTTATACTTTAATTGGACTTTATGCCATACTACAGACGCCATGGTGAATTTTTCGAAAAATAACCAATCCTATGTTACGCGCGTAATTGAAACAAATCCAATGATACTTTATAGAGTGAAATCGATTAAATGGTTTCGGTTCAGTGAAGGAACAGAAATTATATGCTATTAAAATTATAACCCTACTTTTCGCTCGCTATTATCGCGTAAAAAATTATTAATTACTTGTGATTTTTCGTTAACAAATAAATAAAGTTCTACAAACTAGTTGTTTACTTTAGCCGTTATAAAATGACGTAGTGGGAGTTTATATTGTGTGTGTACTCTTTTCCGCGTATTCTTATAATTCGGTCCATAACAAGGAACCCTGGTCTCATTGTGCCGGCGTCCGATAACCCTGTCAGCCGAGTGACGGAGTGGCGCGGTTATCTCGCGTCGGCATTGTCCGCGTCCATTGTTGCGCGCCCTTCGACGTCTTCATGTACGCCTGGTAACGCGGGTATGTGTGTACACCTCTTTAGTTTTAAATTTATTTTATTTTTTAACCCGTTTACTGAGGAGGAGATGCGCAGTAATTTTCACTTTTACTAATCAACCGGAGCTGTAACTTCACCTTCCTACCAAAAGTAGTTTACCTGCCGTTTCAAATACACTTCGAAATAACTAAAGTTCAAAGATCAATCTTAGGTACTATTCAAGCTGATATCTATGTTAAAATTCTTAGAATAAAGCCTTGGCAAACTTATCTGCTATTGGCTGGCCGCCAAACAGATGCCTAACTTTTGATTGGTCCTGCGAATCAAGTTATGTACCTAGTACATTTGTAGTAGACGTATTTCTATTCGACACAATGAAAATAATCTCGTAGCCTATGTAACTTCTTAGGTAGGTAACGTAACAACATAATATATCATAATGTATACTATTAATACTATCACAATATTCAATACCTACCTACAATAATACCCCAAGTTTTTATAACAATGGTAATACGTAACATTATCAAACTTTAAGTTTTTATTTACAGGCAAGAATAATTTTAAGTTTTATATAATGCGATAGTATCACAAGCGATGGAAGAATTTATTCACAAATGTTAACGTACAATAATTAGAAGCATCCATTTTTAAAAAATCTAGATCTAATTCAAATTGTTTTACAACCAGCCTGCCATTTAGACTCATCAGTCATTCCGCTCGAGGCAGTTAAGAACGCGCGTGTAACTATGTACGCTCGTAAGTTAAACTTCTTTGTCATGATTAGAAAATTAAAACAGGCCGCTTGAAATGAATGAAATAAAAATGAAAACTGGTCACATATAAAAAAAATAATTTCTCTTCCTAAGCTAACTTCATGAGTTTTTGGTGAGATATTGTGATCTAGATCCCTTTACCTTCCCTCCTAAGGGAGAATCGTACTACTACTAGCTAACTTCATGTAATGTAAGATCGACGCGCGCAACTTAATGGTTTATCACATTGATGACGAAACTTCCGTTGCCGGTTGCAATTACACTGATCTTTTTCACCTAACGTGCCAAAAGAAGTACAACTTCAAAAATTTTTTTATAAATCCCCTATGAATATTTTAAAATATTAGCTAGTGTGACATAATATGCGATAACAAGATGTTTTAACATTGTGCCAAAACTCATACGTCACATAGTTTATGAGAAAATCCACTGTGACATCGGTCGAAGAGGTAGGTGGATGGATGCACACATGAGAAATTTTAAACGGAACCCGTGTAAGGTCCGTGTGCCCTTTTAAGGTATTGGACCCTAAAAATGAAGGTTTTAAATGATAGACAGGCGTTCCCGATCCGATTTTGAATCGGTTAAAGGAAATAAGTTTCTTCAAATTGTCTATGGGTCCAAAATAACTATCAGAGATTTTGAAGGGGTAACAATTAATGGGTCAAAAGTTGTTTCTAATTACCTAGTTCACAATTAGCTTGTTCAGTGTTTCTCTGTTAGGGAAAAGTTGACTTGGGACATTCATTTTACAATCAATTTTAAAATAAGAATCCGATTCATTTTATGAAATCACGTACTTATACATATAAGTGAATAAAGTTCTTATGGTAACTTTGGGAACAGTTGAAAAAATCGGAAAGCGCGTTCTATCGTGACGTCTCAATCGAGATGTTATCACGCGCACGTGAGCTATGGCGCGAGTACTTGTAGCAATGTATTCACGACCATCTGCTATGTACAGTATGTATGATATGTGATTCTTCATATTAATCCATTATGATCTTTTAAGCAAACTAATTTTTAATAATTTTCATTAATTAATTAAAGCTTTCCTTTTATTAGTTTAATCTTTTTTTATTTTATTTCGTATAATTTCTAACATCCCTTCGTCTGTACTGCGTAACCATATACATTAATACCTTTTTGGGTACCTAAAATCAATATGAGATCATATGAATATTTATAAATATGTCCCCTTTTTATCTACCATTTTCCAAAAAGGATATTAATACCAATATAGATAATCGTGATTAAAATGTACTAATGTAATTTTTCCTATAAAATATGATCACTTATTCTCTATTGCGTAGAAATGAATGTAACCAATACAGTTTTTTATCTAACGCCACAGAATATGGCATGATTTTTTTTATAATCAGGTACCTACCTGTACCTACTATGCGTGCTATAGGACCATCAGCTTGGTCAGCTTAGCAAGTAAAGTCTATACTAAGGTATTGGCTGAACGTGTGAAAGGTGTTTTAGAAAGATAGGAAAGATGTGGGAGGCGCAAGGTGGTGGTTTTAGGAACGGTAGGGGTTGCATGGATCAGATTTTCTCGCTTCACGTTATCGTGGGGAAGTTTCTGGCTATAGGTCACAAAGTTTTCTGCGCTTTCGTGGATCTAGAAAAAGCATTCGATAGAGTAGTGCAAAAGAAGTTGTGTGGTCTTCTGCCTGAATATGGCGAGGGGGGGCTCCTTACTGCAGGCTGTGAGGTAATTATATCGAGACGACAGAGCCTGTGTAAGGATAGACGGTGACATGTCGCCCTGGTTCTAAGTCTGTTCTGGTGTCAGGCAGGGCTTCGTGATGTCTGCCTGGCTGTTGGTGCTGTATTTGGACAGTTGCCTCCCAGACATTGAAAGGTAGTATGAGTGGTATAATATATGATGGTACAGTGGTAAACTGCCTTTTGTACACTGACGATGCTGTATTTATAGCATCATCAGAAGCAGAGTTGCAGACACTAGCCACGTGCATGAAAGAAGAATGTGAAGTGAAAGGATTGAATATGAATGTGAACAAAACTAAGGTTCTAGTGTTTAAAAGGGAAGCGGTACAAACGGAATGTGAGATTTGTGTAAATGCAAAATGTCTAGAACAAGTGAATGAAATAGTGTATCTGGCGAGTGCGTTTTCGGGAGGGACGGAAGATGTGAGTTGGATGTGGAGAGACGGATAGCAGCTGGCAATAAGGTGAACGATGCTCTGTCCGCTTTAGTAGGCAATGTGAACATATCTATTATTCTAATGCCACAAATCTTATACGAGGAAATAATAATTTTTCTACCAAAAAAAAAATTTCATTTACTTTTTCATATCAAACTGTATATAAAGAAAACAAATTCAGTATGTAAAACAGATGCAATGGCTAAGTGAGACAAGTGGCATTTTGCTTTATTTCTTAAACAATCGAGACTCATGTAGATACTTATAAATCGTTAATAAATGCAATCTTACTTATGTTTTTTTTAAGTAGTGCTAGTATTTTTTTAAGTTATAGGTAAATTATTGAACATGACTGCTCGTCTGGAGCATGGACAGAATAGTGAATATGTCTAATATTTTTTAATATTAGATTTCCTTTTCGCAAGTTTGATGGTTCTACTTCGCCGTATTATAAACATAACGTGATTATATGTTATATACCTACTTTATTATATAATCGGCATTCTGATTTTTAAACGGCACAAACTTAAGCATTGAAATCGGTTTAGTAGTTTTTAACGATTCTCCAAAAAAGTGAGAAAGTTTTAATTTTTTTTTTGTATTTAGAGAAATTAAACGAATTATTAAAAACATCTTCTATATAGTAGTGGCTCTATCATTGTTTAATAATAGTCATAAAATCAAATTTTGATACAATTAATAGTTAATAGTACATTTTAATCGACTATTATATTCAACAAGCAATATGTGTATTTATATTTGATGTCGCTTTCTCGAAAACGGCTCTAGCGATTTCGATGAAATTTACAGTGTAGGGGTTGAGAGGCGCGAGAAATCGATCTAGCTGGGTCTTAATTTTGGGAAAATCGTTTTCTCTGTTTTTCACACAATTAAAACTTCTAAACTCTAAACTTCTAAACTTTTTTCATTACGCAGCAGTTTACCATCACAGTAGCACAGTGGCTGAGGGTAGGTCTACCACGCCGAAGAGCGCGGGTTCGAATCCGGCAATGTGGTCAGACTTTTTTGTTTTTTTTTATATTTTATGTCTAACTTCAGTTTATAATAAGTACTTATTAAAAACACATATTACTTTAGTAATGTACTTATAATAAAGAAAAAAATCGAAAAAAATGATAAAAGCTTAGATTTTATAACTTCAGATAGCCTGTCCCGTACTACGAAGTGAGGCAAATCAAAATGTAGATGTGTGGGTGCAATTTCCTAACGAAATGGCGACCGATCAGCTTATCTGATAATAAGTGTGTGTCGTATGTATAGGTGAGCCAAGTTATCTGTTTTAGCTCAGCGTTGCTGCTCAAACACGGCGTCTGGCTCTAGAGTTATTTACAAAGTCTATGGCTAAAACACACGGAGAAAAGTCTATTATTCATTTTCCTGAACAATGAATCGAAAGTTAAATTTCATGAGCTTCCTTTAATTTAATGCACTATGTTATTTAGAAGAATTGTATTATAAATATTACTAATATATGAGCAAAATTTGTAATTGCATTCTCGAAAACGGCTCTAACGATTTCGATTCAATTTACAATATAGGGATTTATAGGAGAGAGAAATTGATCTAGCTAGGTCTCAATGCTGGGAAAATTCGTTAACTCTATATTTTCACACACAGTAGTACAGTGACTAGAGCATAGACCTACCACGCTGAAATACGCGTATTCGAATCCTGCAATGTGGTCAGACTTTTTTTGTTATTTTTTTTGTAAAACTCGGTCGCCCAGGTACTAAGTTTAAACTAAGAAAAATGTAACAAAAATAATACAAATGTGAAACAAAATATTACCGAAAAAGGAATGCTTAAAGGATTTCATAGATTTATCTATATATCTAATGTTTGTTTATGGGCATTCAACCGATTGCGATGAAATTTGGTATGGAGATAGCTTGCATCCTGAATCCTGAGAAAGGACTTGAGGAAGGATATAGGCTATTTTAAAATTAAAAAACTGAAGTGAAGACATTTTGCCGATTAAGTCGCGGGCATCAGCTGGTATACATATGAGTTGTTTTGCGTACGCCCGAGAAGGTTTCTGAATAATTTAAGTTAGTAAATAAAAGACTAGGCGAACGAAGTTGCGGGTAACAACTAATTAGGAATAAAATACAACTTATGATAATAAGTTTTAAAAAACATTTAGAATAACAAACTACTTTTATTAACTATTTAAAAAATCAATTGTTTTTAATAACTCTTTCGCCACTTTCGCTTTAAATACAGAAGTGAATCACCTGGGCACTTTTTCAGTGTCTGGAAGGCAATTATTTAAAGTGTGAAGTTTAAGAAGTGAACTCGTAGTGCATTATGAAAATGGCTTCAAGCCTCCCACTTCCACCCCGTCTGAAGCCGGAAGACACCCCCTTTCAGGCTAAGTAATTGTTTCATACATGGCGTCTAGCAGACCTCTAAAATAGTCTTTATAGTTTAGTCTTCAATTTTGTCTTTTCTAAATGGATAGAACAAATTATTTCCATTTATAACCCATTAAAAGCTGTTCAGTTACGTCTGTTCTTTTATTTATCGCATTATTTAAACGGAAGAATGTTAGTAATTTCGACCTTTCGTTTTAAAATAAGGTATTACGATCTTCGAAATAAAATTACATTAATTTTTGAAATATTAGTTTAAATCCACATACGTATTTTGTTCATAACAGGATGCATAAAAACATAAGATTTGTGTCAAAAAAAGTATGAAAAAAGAAATACTATTTCGAATTTATTTTGAAAGCCTATTTTTATTTACATTTTATTTCTTTTTTTAACGCACGGCCAAATTTAATTTGAAGCAAACAAAGCATTATGAAATTACTTCATTTTTGTGAAATTTTCCAGTTTATACCGGAAATATCCGGACAATATATCCATCGGCCCCATTCGCGTTACGCCGCGTAAATCCGAAGTGACGCCGACTTCGTCCAATTCCGCTAATGGTGGCTTAAACTTTGCTTATTTTTAGAGTTATGAACAGTTTCAAAAATGAAAAATAGGTATTGCAAGTACAGTGTTTATTTGTAATATATTATAATATATTTTTTATGTTATTGTAGTCGAGTATGAATATATTTTTACATATCATGGTAAATTTCATTAGATATCAAACAACGAATTTCATAAACGTTCATTTCTAAGCCAAAAAAGTGAAAATAATTAATTTATGTAAAGTAAACAATAGCTGTTCTTAAAAATACGATACGAACAAAATAGACAAATGCCGAGGTGATTCCGTACGTTCTGTTTTACATTAGAAGTAACCTAAATTAATATGCATGCTTTAGGGCAGCGTTTGAATATCAAACAGCAAAATCCGGGATTAAAGTTCGGAAAAGCTCCAAGGGGGTGCAAATACAGATACCAGGCAGTTAGAAGTCTCGGGGTGGTCAGCGTGTCTAATCGCGCGAGAGGCATTATCGCGCGGCCAGTCCTGAGTTAATCGCCCGACGGCCTCTGATTAGCTAAGCTCCCGGCCGCGCTAGCCCTCGGGTAGCCGAGGAATTATGCAAGCACGACTTGTTCGTTTATTTTAAGCCCGAAAATGGAAATGAGCAGACAAAAAAAAATTAAAACAGTATGTAATCCAATTAAATTTTGCTAGGTGCAATTGATTAAAAAAATTGCACTTGTTTGCGTTTTCCCAATCAAATTACGTATTGTTCAATCAGAAAATGAGTTATTAACAGTATTACGATAATAAACATTGTCAAAAACGTCAAGCGAGCACCTGAAAGATAGATAATTCATCGGCACGGAGCGGGATGCAAATGTTCACATTATCAGTCAGCCGCACTCGACACCGCGCCGTTTGTGTATGTATGCAAATATGCCTTGTTTATTAAAATTAAATAAATACAGGCAGTCTCCGATGTACTAAGTATACATAAAATCATGCAATGTTCTTTGTTTTAATTAACATGATACGATCGAAAACTAACGCATGGAAAAGTTTTCTAGCGTTCGTTTAGCAACGAGTTTCGTCAAATTACTCCTTGTACAGAGCGATACGAACGTACGTAATTTTGTTTTTGGAAAGTAGAAAAAAGGAGGTAAACATCCGGCGAGGAACACTTTCAGAGTTGGTCGAGCTCGCCGAGCGAAGTTCGCGCACAATCTAGATATATGGGCGAGTTAAGATGTGCATCTAAATAGCCTTTGCCGCCCTGGTACCTAACTTTAGATTACTTGCACCAAGTTTCCCGACTTTCCGGGGAAATGTAAAGTTTTGCTACGTGGAAAAATTCCCGCGTGTAACCCATTCACTTTACCTCAAAATTTACTAGGGAACTTTCACGCTTTTCACTAGCTCGAAACAAACTCACATGCGAAGTGAAAATAAATAAATGTAGTAAATTAACAAAGCGATCATAAAAGAACAATGGAATTTAAAGCAATAGAATATTTAAATTCTTATAAAAATATACGCCCTTGTGGGTTGGGCGGCCGCCACAGTTTGAAGGGTTCATTTTCTCATTAACAATTCATCAGTAAAACACTTTGGTCGTTCGTCTATTAGGATAGGTCCCGGCGGACTGCCTCACCGACTACCGAATGCATTTTTAAAATGGGTTTCCGATAGTAAGATAGTGAGAATTATGTGCGGAACTCTTTCACATATCGGTTACATTATAGCAAAAAAAACATTAGGGTTTTATTTGCTAAACTGATAAAAGATGTCCACTAATTCGCTGCAAAATCAGAAAAGATGTCACTAAGCTAAATCATAATATTTATATTTATTGAATACGAAAAATAATTTATTTTTAACTTGCGTTTAAAGATTATATTGAAATGTTCGATAAGAAACAATGCAAAAAAAAGAAGTGTGATAAAAAATCTGGGTTTTGTGTCCTAAATTCGTTTTGCATTTAATCGCATCAAAACTTGAAGATCCTAAACCTAACAAAGCACATAACACTTTTAAGGGAAAATGCAGAAGAGAACAATATATCTTCTCAAAAACCGTGGTTATATCTCGAGAGCTCGTCCCATTCGGGGACAGCGCAGGTGTATCTTATGTCACATAAATAGGAATACCTCCGCCCTTTTTAATATACCCTAGATTTGCAATAACACCTCTCTGATATAGGGGCTTTCTAGGGCAAAGAATATAAGGGGTTTTCTCGCAATATAACTGTGACATCAGAATACATTAATCAAACGGGCGCTAAGGATTGCGTGGGGATTTTTCGGTCCTCGGATATTGCACGTCGCTAACTTATGGTGCTCTGATGTTGGGCTTAATAACTTACTCTTGGATTATAGATTATGACTTTTTTGGAAAGAACTAAAAAAACTAAACTAAATTAAAAAAAACTAAACTAGTCCTAAAAAGAGCAAATCTCGAATTGTATTAAAAGTGTACTTTGAGTTATTCAAGATGTACAACACTCCACTATTAATTATTAGTAAACTTTTTAATAACAACAACACTGATAATTTAATCCTACACGAAAAAAGTAGCGCGATATTTTCAAAAATCTTAATTTACAAATTGGCAAAGATGTAAGGAAATAAAAACTTATTGGGCAAAAAAACCGAGAAGGAAAATGCAAAATTATTAAAAAAGTATAGGTGTATAAAAATTTACAATGTATTCTTTCTTGCCTGGAATTAAAAGTTTCGCGGCAATTTTAGTAGAACCCCATAGTATGAAATGTCAATAATAATTTAATTTTCTTTACACAATATGCTAAAAACATTTCGAAAGTTTCAGTTGCGCCCTCATCCTGTAATCCGAGGCGGCGACCGGCGGATCCTGTGTCCAGCCCGGGAGATATCGCCTTATCTTAACGGCCTCTCCGTCCTTCCAATAGGGGTGGGGGTCAGACTGACCCCCGATACAGCACACAGATATGAATGGGTAATTTTGGTCAACTTCGTTAACTACACCTTGGCTTTTATGATAGTTGTTGTTGTTGTTGAGATAATTACTGACATGTATTTGAGATTTGATGATATAATATTTATATCGATACAACTAAATTGTTAAAATACTTATGTTAAAAAACTTTTCCTGCTATTCGTTCGCGTAAAAAAATCGCGTACTGTAAAAATGACTATTATTTTTTTCGTCCTCATAATGATGACAGCGTCAATGTTTCCATTCTGTGCAGGTCTTAGTAGTCGACCAAGGAACTTAAGGAAATAAGATAAGGGATGGGTCAAAAATTTGGTTCCACTATTTGTAATGCCAAATCTGTAACCACAAATTTTTTTTTACTGCTTCCTCTAACATGAATGTTAGAGATATTTTTTGACTTTTGCCTTTCTTATTTCTTCTTCCTTTAAGCGTACAAGTTTTATTCCTTTCTTTCCACTCATCACTCCCTACATTCTTTGTCAAATTTCCTAATAAATTCTATTCTATTTTCTAGGGTCCTACTATCCCTACTATCGCCTATTACATTTTCTAATTTCCATTTTCTAACTTATTATTATTACATTACAATTCGCATTATCTATAGTCTTACTGCTACTTATCTTGATACTCTAAGCTTTTCAACTTATCGACTGTTACAACATATTTCTGCCTATGTCCGCATAGGCTTACTTTTTTTTATCAAAAATCTACTCCTAAGGGGGTGAAAAAGGGGATGAAATTTTGTATGCGAAATGCTAAACCGCTGAACCGATTACGATGGAATTTGGTAGAGAGATGGTTGAGAGATAAATTTTTTTATTAAAAAGACAGACTACTTTTTTATCAAAAAACTACTCCTAAGGAGGTGAAAAGGGGTATGAAACTTTGTATGGGAAATGCTATACCGTTGAACTGATTATGACGAAGTTTCGTTATAGTACGTGCACAGAGAGACACGTAGGCGACTTTATTTTTTCTAAAACTAACCCGGGAAAGCGACGGAAAAAAATTCCACGTAAACGAAGTCGCGGGTACAGCTAAGTCTTATATATTGACTGACCCATTGATTAGCGCATATTCTACTTGATGTCATTATATGGAGTATGTATTTATAACTATAATATCCTCATAAATTTCAATTCGCTTCATTTTCTTGGTTAATCGTTCATCACATATTCACTGCACTAGAAAACATCTTTACGGCTACGTATAACCTAACTACTGAATTCTACGTTAATATTTTCTATAAATAATCCTCAATGTCAAGTATCCTAAGTAAACGACAAGGAATATGATAACTCGGATTATCTATACCGAGATTCGAACTTGTGACCCTCGCAAACATGGAAACCCTTTCGGTAAACTCGCCTATCGTATAACAGTATTAATTAACTAAACTAACGAAAAACTTTGACAATCAAAAAGGTATTAAGAAAATATGAAACTTAGAGTATTTAAAAGCCGGGTGTATATGCATACTTTTTGCTTCCTAAGATATAGTGAATTTTAACATTGGCCACATGATATTAAAAAGCTATAAAGGCTAATATTGTAAATTTAAAATTCGTTTCTGCGAATTTCAAAGACGAATTTTCTAATAGCAGCCATCCTCTTCTAATTCCCTTTCCAAGACCATAATGTCGTCTCACCTACACACTCTATTTCCGGCAGATCCGAATTTCCTGTCCGACCGGTAGTCGAGCACAGCATTAAACGTCGTCGACTTAAAAAGTGGGTAGTTTTCGGAAATCTACTCCCCGGATGAAAGGAAATGATTTCTGTCGTCCTTTAGGGATGGATTTCGTTTAGGGATGAATTTAGGGATTTGGCATTACAAACATTAAAATGCTTGTATGCAGTTATTGATGATATGGAAATAATGCGTGAAAAGAATTTTACGGACTATTAATTAAGTGCATTAGTTAAGCACTCCTATAGAAACACTGTGGTTAAGCAACGTTTTACGCGATCATCTAATGGATGAGTGATTTAGTGGCTATATCAAATGTCCCGTGCTTCGGACAGCACATTATACATTTTACATTGTAATCATTAAATCAGATCAGAAGGAAATATGATTTATTTGAAAATCCACAATAAGTTTTTCACTAATCTAACTCCAGTCGAACTCGCGTGATGCAATACGGCTAGTCTCCTTCTTACTTACTCCATTTGTCAGAAGATGGTGTCCAACAGTGCAATGTACATCATACATATGAATAATGTACATAATACAGACAGTTTACTATAATCAGTTGATTAGTCTGTTATTATATCACTTATTTATTTTGTTTTTATTCTTTAAAGATATTTTATAATACAACAAACAATTCTCTATATCCCCCTTGGCCATCACACAATGTTACTCGTAAGTTATCCCTGTATTTATACTTGGGCACCAAATAAAAATGCTTTTACCGTTTAATTCGCGTAAGATACCCTCAGTCACAGCACGGTCTTCCAATATTAATAAATTCTCATTTCCAGGATTCGCTTGCAATTTGCCCTCGCCTTCTTCGAGTAAAACTTACGACTCGCCCTTTCCCTAAATAAAGATAGGGACCAACTTTTCACGAGATTTTTAACGCGGCGAAAACAACGAAAATTGAGTCATATGTTGAAGGCAGCCGCTATCGGATTAATGGTAAAGTAATTTAAATAAAGTAGATCGGTAATTTTGGTTCAGTTCTATTATTTATTATATTTAAGTATCGACCCACATTTTATGGCGCATATCGAGAATCGGCGTGATCACGTTGTATCTTTAAGATAAAGCCGTCCGGATCTCAAACAAATATTATTTAACTTCGATATCGTCCTGATAACAATCATAAAGTATCAGGATAATATAACGCGCTAGACGGTCTCAGGCATAAATAAAGTATAAAATTCTTTCGCTGTGATTATCCCGCGATGCTTCTATTCCGCTGCGGTGCTTTTCAAAGAGAACCCGATACGTAAGTAACTAAACACTGCACGTCTAGGAATTTCGCGTTTCGCAACATAACAGTCTATGATATTCTGACGGCACGTACTTCTATTAATATTTAACTATTAGTATAATATTACGAAACACACACTGGAAAATATGAAGTAGGCGCTGTGACAAGATTATTATAACAAGTGCAGGTAATATTCGCAACATTGTCTCAAAAGTGACACATATTGAACAAGACAAACGTTTATTTTTAGCGTAATCGTCATTTCAGTACATGAGAAAGGAATAACACTGGTACACCAAAATATATGTCAAGCGGTACAACCAAAAACAATATGAAGTTCGCGAACGCTGCGGGAATTCTGTCGCGGGATTACAACCAGACTTATAATTATTTTTAGCCCCCTGGAATGGCTTAACATCGCAGCGTAGGATTTGTCGTTAGTCTGTGGCGTTATTCAATATTATTTCTTGGGAAATTTTCGTGGGGTGCCGGTACACGTCGCAGGTACACGGTATTAAGTGAGATTTAGCGCGTACGCGACTGTCGGGACGAATTAATGATTAAAGGGATTACAGGAAATCTGAAAATTATACCGAATGATGAATGATGCGGCACGCAAATTGCGTCATGTACCCACGAAACTGCAGAACATCGACTATCTCGCAGATCAATTGTATACAAATTTAAAGGGCTTATCGCGAACGATACGTAGGTCAGAAAATTTTAAAATTCGAACCGTTTACAATCATGCACATTCAGATTGTTACCAATATTGCCCGCAGTGCACTGAATTTAAATTCTGCAATCATGTTCACCGATTCAGAGCAAGCGCGACATCAGCTCACTTTCCTTTTTCGTCGGCATTCAATGTCTACTCAATTCGGAATTAATTCAATCGTTTGATTCTATTTCATCGTTTTGTTACAAAGTGCAAACGCTAGTCTAAACGGCGTCGTATGTATGAACGTATTATGTATACGAAATGTGCTATACGAAACGCTTTAAATATTATAAGTGTACATTTTGTTCTCAACCACTTTTATAAAGGATTCAAATGTCCAATGTTGTATTCATTTATTAAGCAAACGTCGAACTGAATCATAGTGACCAACCAATCAGCAGTAGTTCTGAATTCAAACGGTGGTCTGAGCAGGTGGCGGGCTGTCACCGCGTGGCGTTCCATTTCCCGCAGCGTGTAATCGAATGAATATTACAAATGTCATGCTGACAGCTTCTGGTATGCAGTTTCATGCCCGATATGTGGGTCGGATGCTCTTTTTGACGCCAATTTGTAATATTCTCTATATCGGACCATATTTCAATACGTGTATTCGAATAAAATTACGGGGAAAATATGTTCAAGTTTGTCTAAATGATGTTGTTTAAAGTAACGTTTAAAAATGGATTACGGAGAACTCGTGCTATTTGTAGAGTTAACATTGACACGTCCCGACCTATACCGGAACTGTTTTGCAGCGAGCCCGTAATGAAAGCACTTAGCGCTAAGCGAAGCAATTATAAGTAATTTGGAACGCGGTAATGGGCGCGGACAGCGATGCGCAAAAACGCGCCAAACGGAACGCGCTAAAAGCTCCCTAATTCGATTGCCGACGGTTACTTTTTTAAACTTCGAACTCTCGAAATACTGAATGAAAATAAATCTACCGCTTTCATAAAAAAAAAATTAAACATGCTATTCAATTTAAATAATTCATTCTAAAAGTGATTCTGAAATAAATTCTTAAATTTTAACTGAAGGCTGTAAAAGCTTCTCCGAAGTTGTAATTAAAACTCTAATAACTCAAGGTAGCCGCGTTGGAAATTTGTGGAATTCATAGCCATAAAGAAAGTAGGATTCGGTTAGTTCGCAACGAATGAAGCACAAATACCAGGCTCAAAGGAGTAGAGAGCAGACTTTGCGAACGTCACCTGAACTGCGCTGAACGAACGGAGCGCCTTCTTCGGCCTTGGTGATTTATGGGCGCGGATCCGGACCGGTAATGAAATTGCACCCCGCCCCACCCCGCGCGGAAACCCATTCTAGAAATTACTACGCAACAGTGAGTCGTGCACTCACAACTGTCGCATCTCCCTGATACTCCGCCGGCGGCGGGTCTTATGCTAATGTTTAATTTTTTGCTTCTTTTAGTTCATCAATCACAATGATCCCCGTAAATGTGGTTTCGTATTGGAATTCAAGCATTTTCAACGGCCTTACGAACAAGTACCCTTTGGAAAACGAGGCTTTGTCTACGCAATGAAAAATTTATTGCTCTCGCAGGAAATTTTAATTGAAAAGCGTGGCGACGGAGGTTTGCGTTACAATTACTATTCAGCGGAACTGTGGCTATAATGCATTCAGAACAATACTTTATGTTGTGTTTTTAACTTGCTTTTTTGTGGAAATAACGTTTTACGGAACTGCATTCATAGTAAAAATAGACGGTTTTCCTTTAATTTGAGTAGCGGAAACTACTGCCTGTAGCGTATAATAGTCGTACAAGATACAGTCTCCTGTCTTGGAGTTTGTCTATTAGCTGGTCATAATGTTACAGGTACTTACCGTTAAGTGCTGAAAGAGCCACGCCCGTAGTATATTAGTGGCGACCTTAGGAAAGATGCCTCTTTTCTTTTGGTTCTTCTTGCCGTTTGACTCGTCGTCCTCCTCACCGGTTCCCTCACCGGAACCAATACTCGCATTGCTAGCGTCACCTGGTGACAAAACCATAACTGATAAATGTAAAGTTGAGTTTTAACTTTTAAATATTGTTGTAATTATGTTAAAAACCTGGTTTTAAGTAAGAAAGTAACAAACTTGTAGGAATTTTACACAACGTGTTTGCGACAGCGAATAAAGCATTCTCGTTCAAGCAAGACAAATCTCACATAATTATAATAATGTGTTAATCGCGAGGAACCAGGCAGTTAGGAATCGCAGGAGATGTCGCGTCGCCTAGCGCTCGCTTATCAGTCGTGCGTCTGGCATATTAATTAGAAACGCCAACTTGTATTTATTTAATCACCTGCCACACCACTGATTCGTATCTTTGTTTAATTAATTCTCGTGTTATGCTATACTTGGTTACGTTAGCGACGTATTTTGCAGATTGGCACCGATAAATTTTTAAGCACAGCAAATTTTAGATGTTTTTCTTGAATAAATAATTTAAGTTAGAACATACTCGGGTAGCAGAAGAATAGAACACGATAAACAAATTAGCGTGCACTGAGTCGCATCAAATATTCATCGCAACAGGAACAAATCGAATCAGTACGTAGCGGGGTGTGAGCTCCATCTTATTTTCAAGTTCCTTGTACATCTTGTTTATCATTAATAATAAAATAGAGAATTTCGAAAAATCTTTTAAAGTATTAAATAAAATTTATTTTATTCGAGTAATTCAAAACCTTTACTCATTAGCTAATTTAATGATGAACTGAATTTTAATTAGCCTAAATTCAAATTGAGTAAACCGAAAGTTATCGATAAAAAAAACTACTTTAAAAAATTAAACTTTACTCGTTAGTGTTGTGTCGTGTTACTGAGTGATATGGATAAAGAAACGTCGATAAAATGACATTGATGAAACGGAACGCAGCGTATAGTGTTGCGTATCTCATTCGACCGGTGGCATGCACATTGTGATGGTAATAGGGGCAAAGTAATAAAATTACTCTTAGGCCATTACCCGCCACCCCTCGACTGCATGCTACCCGGTTATATAGGGTGTAGAAGATACAATAAAACGGTTTCAGTTTGACAAAAACAACGAGATTATTGTCTGTGTAATTGTTTTATTCGTGTATAGAGATTTATATCCCTGAATTTGTTCTATTTAAAACTTTTGTCAACAATACATGCCGACGTTCAAATTAATGATTTTTGATTACGTTTACAACAAATATAAAACCTTTCTGTTGAAAGTTGCATATTTTACAAGTGTGTGCACCATATTATGTTTAAATTGTTTGAGTATTTTGCTTTAAATGTTTGTTCTCATAATGTTCAAAAGTAATTACTAAATGAGCTATTTTAAAAATATATGAGTAAACGAAGCTGTTATTTAGGCCCCAATGCAGTGAAACTGATGGTCAACTAGGTAGCTACCTATCTACAGGCATCACTATCTTACTAGTTACGTAGGTAGACATTAAAAAAAAAAAAACCTAGTTGTCAAAACCTAGGATATTTAAAATCAGCCTGTATGTGTATCAGCGTGCAAAATCAGAGTGCAGTTGCATGATGCAGTGAGTGTAATCCCCTAATTCATCTTAGGGCCACGCACACACTGACAGACACCCTTAATGTTCACTAATACACCCCCAAATGGATGTGAACAAACATAAACAGGATGCGTGCGAAAAGTCAAGAGCATAGTTAAATTAGTTTATGTAATATATAAACTTAGACATTTGATGAATGAGTTGAATTGAGTTCAATTTTCATAACATAAATAAGTAAAAGTAATTATTACAAAAATCAAAAGCTAAGGACGTAACAAAAAATTGCAAAAAAGATGTAGTAACAATAATTCAGAAATAAACACATGACTGAGTTTCTTGCCGATTCTTCTCGACATAGGACTTTTCTGAGGCGGTGACACATTTGATTTGATAAAATCGATATTAAAATTCATTTCAATTCTAAAGAGGTTTATCCAATTTTGAATAAATGATTTTTATAGGATTTAGTAATATTAAACCTGTATTTGACAGTGCTGCAGTAGGATAATAAAATAAACCTTTCTTATACGACTAAGACTAAAACTAATCTAAAGCTAAGCCATTTGCAAATAAAGCTGTTTCAATATCAAAATAATAATAATAACTTATTACGGCCTTCAATGAAATCTTAAAATCTACGCTGAGGAGATAGCGAATATAGACGTTAATAAAGGCCCGAAAATTTCAAGTTTCAATTATCAGTAAAACTCATTGCCACTAGCTTTCATAACTGCTCATTAGGGCTAATCCATGCCGTTGTGGTGTTTGCTCCCATGGCGTTTGTAAGCCGATTGGCAGTAACCGGACACCGAATCCACGACCCCTATGTAGGAGCACGCGTCCTGCCCGCTTAGATGGGGGTCACACGAGTTCGCTGACGATCTGCGAGCAATAATTGGCAAGACTGCTCACGAGTTCACGACGTACTTTAACGTTTTGTATTTTTAAATTTTGGATAAAAAAGGCAATATAAAATAATAAAGCCCGTTAGAGATACAGCGTGAAGATATGTATGTATATATGTATGTATAAAATAAAAAAAACAATAATAACAACATAAAATAGTAAAAAAAGTCTGCGATATAATAAAGATCAAAATCGAGTCGATTTACCTATTTTCGTTTCGGAATTTCTAAATTGTTTTGAAATCAGTTGACAGACAATGAATAATATAAGATTATTTAAATAGTTTTGACATTAGTTTTGAGTGTCGACCTGTAACTTATATTACGATGAAAATACGTGTTACATAGGTATGTAATGTATGTGATGTAAAGAGTTTTAAAGTATAGAAATATTTGTCATCTCGGGTCATATTTGATTTATAACGAGGTCACCTATTTTGCACATTTAAATGGTATATTTAGGATAGCATATTAGGATTTATTTATGTATCATTTTAAAGGCATATTTAGAAATGAAAAATCCAATTTAAAGTTATTGTGATATTACGTGGTGTTAAATTACTAGATTTTTCCATTACTTTAAAAAACATTATGGTAATTTTGACGCTTACGATGTCTTTCCTGAAAAGACGATATGGTTTATGGACTCGATATGGTCACGTGTTAACTCGCATAGTTTTAAAATTAGATATTTATTCATTATTTTTAATAAATCTTGTATCGATTTATCAACAGCGTTACTAATTCATAAATATATTTATTTCCTATTGCATAAGTCTTAAGAACCACCACTCTGTGCCATCGACACCGCTCCTATGAGATTTATGGCGTTCCCGCCATTAGTGCGGAGCGCAAATGAGTGCAGAGACTATCGAGTTACGCTAATCAACTGAAAGCACGTGCGGTAGTGACGCGGCATCGGTTATATCGTATCGACAAAACATTTGCTCCTATAATAATGAGAATAATAAATACCATTATAAATTTTACTAAGTATTCAATACAAATTATTGCTGAAAGTTGTTTAACTGTTCGTATGAATTAATTCTTCTTTTGTGGTAATAATTTTTAAAAAGAAAGTAATCGTATAAAAATTGAAGACATGATTTTCTTTTAAAACATCGTTAATTAATATTGTAGACGGACGACGTTGATAAGTTATCGGTATCGTATTTAAATATCGAAAAAAGTAAACTATTGTATTCCACACTTGCAAATTACATCTAAATACGTAATAATTAATAAATAACGCTAGTGAATGTTCGCAAAGGTTTCTGTAAATAATAACAGTGTATAAAATAATATTCATAAGTGGACTAGTGAACGGGTACTTTTACTGGGTTTTAATTTAAATTGCAAAACTTTTCATAAAATTAAAATAAATGTAAATGATTAATTCTACAGTGCCTATTGTGTGGATTATGGATATAAGTGAGTAATATCTTCTTTATTCTAAAAGAAATAAGAATATTATCGAAAATGTCTTTGAAACCTACTTGGTGTTTTAATAATATAGACTGCATGAATAACATTACATTTAGTAGACACCGAAAATTAATATCAAAATCATTAGAATCGCTGGAAAATCATAGTCATTACTCTTTGAACATTACCACAGACTTCGATGACGTTATGGCTAAAAGTGTTGACTTGTCTACAAACATGTAGGCTAGTATTTTGGATCATTTATAAAATGATCGATATAAATGATAATTTATATCGTGAACGTGTACTATAGTCCAAGTTAATTATGAAAAATCAAAGTGAGTGACTTTATAAGTATGAAGCAATTACAAGAAGATGAAAATAATCAATTTTTTCGAAACACGTAAAAGTTGTAGGGACTATTTTAGAATTTTACAACAAAACATTATCGGTATAGTTGCGAAAGAAGTTTATTACAAATATATTTATCCGAACTTAAAAATGAAAATAGAGCCCCGATGGTATTTGTTTATCTGAAACTTTTATCAAAAAAGACAACGAGAACATGATAAAGTTGTATGGTTATAAGTTAGTATCTTCATATCACAGAACTAATAAACAGAAAAGAGACGGAGTGTGATGGAGTGTGAGATGGAGTGGACTTTTCTGCAATTTATGTTTTCCAAAACTAAGAACAAATATCGCAAAAAGGACTACTATGACTAACAAATGGACAACAAAGGGTCTAAGTGTGAGCTGTAAAACTAAAACCCTATTACGCTACGAATTGTATAATGATAAATCTAAATACAGTTGGCTAAGATATACTAAGATAACAGTATTCTAAATTATTAAAATAATGCATTTCGTTATCACAAAAAAGATATAATCAAGATTTTATAAATTATTCAAGAAATAAATGCAGAGCCTGCTGGCAATTAATTAGACACGAATCAAAATGTAATGAAACCACGGAATTTCTTAAAGAAATTAAATTTAATGATAAGTCTCTGAATACTCCGCACGATATAGCAAATGCATTTAACAATTATTGGATAAATTCGATCAACTTAATAAACAACACCAAATATACGTTTGATCAAATACTGTGTATTAGTATCTATCTTATACCATGTACTGTTGATGAAATTCCGAGAATAAATATGTCACTAAAAATACTAAAGCGGTTGGATTTGACGAACTTACAACTAAAATTTTAAAAATCTGTTCACATGAATTTACTCCGGTGTTGACATATTTAGTCAATCAATCATTTATAAACGGATGCTTTCCTAACTTACATAATTTTTTCATAGTAAAACCGCTACATAAAAAGGGAGACAAAAACTTTTTTAAGTAGCCTTACACAAACGTATTTTAAACTTACTAAGCTTATTTTGAGTTAACTTGTTAACTTACAAACTTATTTTGAAAGATGAGCAATACGGATTTCAAAAAGGCAAATCAACGATTGATGCTTGTTACAGAGATATAACTGAGATTGTTAATAACATAGACAATAATAGATCCACAGTAGGAATATTCTTTGAATGTCTCAAGCTTTTGACTTTGTGTCAAATAAGCATTTATTATTTAAACTAGAGAAATATGGTATTCGTAGACCGGCGCTGCTATGGCTAACTTTCTATTTAGAGAATCAAACGCAATGTGTTGAAATAACAGCTATCAATGGAAAAAATATAATTAATAAATATAGTTCATTGTGTGTGTAACAACTATGGAGTACCGCAAGGAAGTGTTCTTGGGCCGTTGTTGTTCTTGTTGTATATTAACGATTTGCCTGACATAACTTCACATTCGTGTATATTATTTTCTGATGACATATCCATAGTCATGGCATTTAATAATAATGACGATATTGACTCAAATACAAATAATGTTAATATTACAATTGAAACAATCATTGAATATAAATAAAACAAAAATAATACAGTTTTCTACTTAAAGATCCCTAAAGAAAAAAAATTATATTAATTACAAAGGTAAACATATCGACGAAGTAGAACAAACAACATTTTTGGAAATAATATTAGATAATCATTGCACCTTGAAAGCTCATATTGTTAAGGTCTGTAACAAAATTAATAGATATATCTATGTCCTTCAGAAATTGAGAAAAACCACAACGCTTACTATCTTATTACTGGTTACCATGGATACGTGACATCTTCGCTGAGTTATGGGTTGATATTATGGAGAAATTTAGTAAGTATTAAAAGAGCTTTCATCGCTCAAAAGAAATGTATAACAGCTATTATTGATATTCCCCCGTGAGAATCATGTAAGCCGTTTTTAAAAAAATTTGGTATTCTAACATTGCCCTGCATGTACATATTAGAATCGGCACGTTTCGTTAAAGCTAATGAAAATCTGTTCACGACAGCTTCTGAAATGTATATAAGAAACACAAAAAATCCCAATAGAATTGTTATGTCTAGAAGCCCTAGGACTACTTTTTATTTAAGAAATTGTCATGCCATGAGTGGTAAAATATTTAACCATGTACCAAATGACATAAAAATTTTCCCTACAAAGTTTTAAGCTCAAGAACTGGTTGAAAATTAAGTGTTTCTACTCAGTAACAGAATTTGTAACAACAAATGGCCGTTACTGAATTTATTTAGAAGTTATTATAGCAGAGTACTAATTATATCACCATAAAATTATTGACATTATGAATTAATGTTACAATTGACGTTGTTTTAAAGAATTGACGTTGTTATAAATAATTGACATTATTTTGAAGAATTGACATTATTACAAAATCTTAATGTGGCACTGACATTATATTGACATTGCGACTTAAGAAATTATTATGATTCTTGCGGTATTTATATATAGGTATTTGTTAAAATTAATATTTGCATGTCATTCTGTAACTATGTGTTTGATAATTTCATCACTGATATGTAAATCTATGTAAAAGTAACAACACAATGGCAAATAAATGAATTTAAATTTGAATTTAAATTTAAACACTAATTTTCGTCTTAACTGATTTAGTTGAACATAAACTCATACGAAAAAAAATAGGTTAGCTTAGTCCAAAAATGATATATGATATATAATGATAATAAATATTTTTTCAAGATTTTATTTCTCAACTTTGTAAGCGTGATTAATATGTATAAGCATTCCAAACTATAACTTTTTAGTACCAAGAGTTTCTTAGTTAAACCGTGGACAGACAGGCAGACAGACGGACTTGTCGAATTTAAAGTCATACTCGAAACAAAAGCTTTAACTATCGATGGATCTATATTTGTCACTGTTTTATGTCCCATCCCTAATGTGCGACAACCGTGGTGTCGTAATGCGCTAACCGATTTGATGGATTGGCTTCTTTGCAGTCCCTCCTATTTGCAAACACCCTTATCCGGGCGACGGAGGGGGGTAGACTGCAAGGGGGCTCGCGAGGGGCTAATTAAAATTGGCACCCAAACCGGGACTCCGTGTAGATTACGTTTACTACCGTAAAAAACTTTATAATGTAAACAATAATGTTTTTTTTTGTCTGACAGCGTGTCGAGGTGAATATAGTGCAGTTTTATACACATCAATCGCTGGAGATTATTACATTGCGACTTTTTTTACTGTAATGAGCGTACGTGGCGTGGCACCTGTCTCGCCCAATAGATAGTAATGACAAGGTAAAAAAAATAAATCAGGCTTGGCCTAAAGGAATCAATTCTTTCCTTGAAAATGCCTAAGTTCTACGTCTGTGAGGAAACATTGTCGCCACAAGAGTGCTTCACACCGTGAGCTCGTGTTTATGAAGGGATTTCAACATTATGGATCTATCCAACGCAATGGAATAGACGAGTAAAAAAACCCAAAATAAATATTTTTTCAAGATTTTATTTCTCAACTTTGTAAGCGTGATTAATATGTATAAGCATTCCAAACTATAACTTTTTAGTACCAAGAGTTTCTTAGTTAAACCGTGGACAGACAGGCAGACAGACGGACTTGTCGAAACTATAAGGGTTCCTTGTTTTACTACGGAACCCTAAAATGGGTGTAATGATTTAGTCACTTGTAGATACAGGTGCCTGGTAATATTTCATGGGTACTATTAGTTCCCGAACTTATTACGTCCAAAGACTTCTCGTAGTAAGAACGACTTTGAATAACCAAATGATGTAACTATACATGTAATTATTTATAGCACTAAATCTAAAACTCTGATCTCTAGAATGGTGAATAGTGATTTAAAAGAAACAAAAAATTTGACATATGAAGTAGGTATAGCGTAGGTACTTATTGAAACTATACGTGCATATGATTTTTGGTTGCTTTCAATAAATTTTTGTAATTTTCACACTACCTACTGAAGTTTGTGCAACAATATAACCTTATATTGTCTTAACATAAATTAATAGTTAAATAATCAAATAGCCAGAGTGTTAGCAGACGGAAATGTCAAAAGCACTCGCATACCTAGGCGAAAATGTGTGAAGAGAATGATGAGTTTTGAGGAAGCGAAAGAGGTGTGTAAGGACCGCGACTCCTGGCGCTCCGTCCTCTCTGACTACCCCGTTGGGGATACAGCGTGGAGATATCTTATGTTATATGTTGTTTATAAATTGATAGTTCCAACAAATTAGTGAATAGTAATGTCTGAAATCGATCTCGGCGATTTAATTTTGCATTTTTGTAAGACCCGGGCCAATTTTGGGGCTCTTCGTGGACCTGAGTATTTTGTCGACGTTTTTTGAATTTTTTTTTAATCTTTATGTTATTAAGGACTACAATATCATTAATATTCGAATTTTATATACACTTTGTGTCAATAATAGCTCTTCATTTCTTAATGCGAAGCGCTAAGAAAACGCAGCGTGTGCTTAATTGTGTCGGAATACGGTAAAAAGCTGTGTCGACTCGACAGCTCTGCGCTCCGCTGAGTCGACACTATTATTGTAAAGTTAATGTTGCTAATTAACAAGTTATGTCGTGATCGACACTGAAAATGGGATGCGAAGCGCAATACTTTGTTTCGAAATTTTCAGAAAATAGTTCGAAGCGTTTATTATAATGAAATTAAATAATTATATGAATAAATTAAATGTAGGTACTTCAATTACCATGAGTATTTTTAGTTGTACCAATAGTTTTTTACATTGTTTACGTTTTTTTTTCTCTTTGTTTTGGCTTCGCAGATTGCATTTAGCCATTGATCAAGTAAATATGAGTCAAAGAGGGAAACGAAGTTTACCGCCCTTTTTCTTTTCTTCTTCTTCCTTTATGGCATGGCGCACAGTTTAGCGTATTTGCCAATGTCACGTATTAATAAGTAGAATCCATAGTGTAGAATCACAAGTAAATCAGTTTTTTCTTAGCGTAAAACTCCTCCAGTAAAGTGATAGTAGGCTTTACTGAAGTTATAAAGGACTTCTTGGAAGAGCGTGAATAGTTCAGCTACACATGTTTATTTAGATCACCTCCATTCTTGTCACTTACACAGAACTTTAAAACACAATATACTATTACTATTGTACTTTAAAACTCCTAAAAATGTAAAAAATAGAAAATCTAAATAAAATGACAACCTCACTTCTCCCGTTCCCGCCAAAAAGTCTCATTGTTTACGTTTAGAAGCGCATCTGCAATGTAATTATAATTATATGTACTGGCCAGAGTTTATAACCCTAAGCAGCCTATCCCGTAAAATAAATAAAAAAATATAAAAAAAATATAGATGTGTAAGTGATGTTTTCTAATAAAATGGCGGCCAATCAGCTTTAATAGTAATAAATGTGTGTTGTATGTACAGGTGAATCAGCTTATCCGATTTGCCTCACCGTTGCTGCTCGTACACGGCATCTGGAGTTATTTATAAGGTCTATAGTAGTGACATACGTTTTTAAAAGCTGGTTATTCTCTAGTAAATTGATTTAGAAATTATTTAAAGCAGCTTTTGTCTGCTACTTCATCCACGTGGTAACTTACAAAGGTGATGGTATAAAAACGTTCTTCTTGAAAAAATATGATTTGTATGAATTTGATATATTTCTTTGAAGAAAATATAACACTATTATGGAATGGATGAGGTTTTCTAATAAGAATTCTTTTTCTCTCTAAGTACCCCGTTAGGGATACAGCGTGAAGGTATATACATAATAATTAATTTCATAATTAATTAATTTAATAACATAAGATATCATCCTAATATGATGTATCTAGCATTCTTTTTATCCAAAGATTGATTGAAAATAAGGCTTTCAAAATTGTTGTCTTCATTGTTTTTATTGCTATTTCATAATGTATATTGTTAATGTACTTTTACTAGTGCAATAATTTACTAGTGCAATAAAGAGTATTGTAATATTTCATTAAAAACGTAATTTTACTATGTGTAGTATCGATTTAAAAACATAACTTGAATGTGCCTTTAATGAAATAATGAGATAATAATAGGCCTACAATTTTAAAACGATATTAAAAACAAACACAACTAAAACTAGTACTTATGTTTAAAACTTAGCGCCTCTATAATTTCATTCGGTTTCTAGTACAGAGGCAGAATTTCAATTGTATTTCAGTGATACACGATTAAACTAAAATATTTCGACGAACGTAACGACACGTCATTAAAGTATTACAGTTAACTTGTACATACAATTAACGTGAATACACAATAAAAGCAACGCGGCAATTGTAAATTCAAGCATTTAGTTTGTACAAAATATTCGTGGCCCGTCTCGGAGTTACGACACTTAATGGTCTATAAAGACACCCCATAACTTGGCTATCAGCCGGATCATTCCGAGTGTTATTCCCTCTTAATTGGCCGTTCCGGGCGGAATCGTCAATTTGAGATATTAAACTAATTTCCAATGCCGTGTAATCGCGGAGACGTGATATCTCGCCGTAAGGGTTGCATACTCGTAAAAGAATGACGTATCTCTAGGTGGGTCTATTTAATATTTTAACGTAAATACAATCTGTTTAACGGGAATTTTATTTTTGCAAGTTTATAGGAATATTTTATTAGAATACGGGAATAGCAACATAGACACTTACAAATATAATGCACTGATTATTGCCTGCGACTTCGCTCGCGTATGATGGTTTAGGACGTATAGAGGACAAACATACAAAGACACATTCATTCTTATTTAAAATATTCTCTATTTTTCTTAATATTGATTTATAGAATTGACAAATAATAAGATATTTTTAAGAGTCGTTTAAACTCTAGGCTAATAAATTCATAATATCTGCCAACTTAGTACCTATTAATTTTTAGGCTTCAATATAATAATTCAACAATTAAAAAATATTACGATTCCTGTTTTATATTCATGTATAGAGTACATATACAGATGAAGCCAGAGAACAGGGTAATATAAAATAAATCGTGAAAAGTATCTCAGAATACAAACTTACGTATATAAACATATGGATAACTTTAGTAAGAACAATTTATTTTGTATCAAAAATTTCGTTTCACTCTTAAACAGGTTTAGTGGGATATTTTCAAAGAGGACTGCCTCCGAAATCCTCAGGATAACCGTTATATACGACATTTATATCATCCGTATCAAGTTTAATGAAAGCCAGCCGACTATCTCCGCACAAATCCCGTCCCTCTCTTACTTAATATATGAGATTTTTATCAGTTCCACCGGCACCCGTAACAGGCAACGCAGGGTTAAAAATATGCAAAAATCAGCGCCGGGGGTGAATATTAAGCAATGTAATTTTGTATAATATTCCGCAATTAAAATTCAAATTGAAATCAATGCTCGGATGAACGGTCGTTCTGCCTTTGCGAGGGTGCCTCGTCGATGGGCTTTAGGGTCTCTTTTAGACTTAACGTTTTGTCACTATTTTTTAATCCTTTTAACATAGTAATAGGGTTAAACCAAGCGTGAAATGGGTACATTGGACTCATTTTAAATAAATGAAGAAATCCCACACGCAAGTACTTTCAATGAGATGGTCAGAAAGCATTTCTTTTGGATTGAGAAGAGAGAGAGCAAATATTGTTTCTAACAACTTCATACGATTTTTTAAAATTTTTATAAGTAGGTATATTTTATTTTCGATCACTTATTTTAAGTTATAAGAAATATACGCTCAGAAAACATTTGTAGACCAATAATTAAAATAGAGCTATTTAATTACATCAATCATGTTAGCGTTTTACTGTCACTAAAAAAATATATCTTTGTCTTTATAAGTAGATATTACACAAATTGTTTGATCCCAAATTAAGCACTAGTTACCATGGTTGTATGTCATACATCGAATTAGCGGGAGCTCCCGATAACACCCAAACTTCAAGCCGATTTAGAATATTTTGTTTACTAAATTGACCTGACCGAGAATTGAAGGACTTGGAATCTTAATGTCCAACCACTTACGGACTAGTAAAATATAATTTCACTAAGTATGACCTATGTTCAATTTTTTTTAAATAAACTCACAAACTTCATTTTGCTTACTGTAATACTAACGAAACTGAACAGTTTATTTTACTTCATACATAAAGTATAAAAAGATTACATATATATAAGTATAAAAGACACGAAAAAATTAGTTGAGGCAGTCACAGTAGGTACTTAAACTTTCAGGATTATAACCGATTGGACTATTTTTACATTGGAAAATTAAACCAAATTAAACCAAATTTAATGAGGATGAAACCACCGGCCACAGCTAGTCCACTGATTGGCTTAGTGTCAGGTATCCATTATCAGTAAAACAGGAAAGAATTCAGGAAAGATTTTTCCTATTTTCTTTTTTTTTAAATTTGAAATAGAAAACAAAGAATAATAATAATTGCTTATTAGTAATTCTATACAGATACCCCCTAAATACTTAAATGTATTTCAGACGGGCAATAACTTTTTGCACTAAGCCGACGACACATCTTCAAAAAAATAAAATGAGCCGTTTTAAAGAACCTACCCAAATTAAAAAGATTCAAGTCAGCGGGTGGCCTAATGTTTGTTAGTATCCGCTTGATTGGGTGATTATTTCTGATTCCAAAGATTTTCCGAGCAATAATATAATTTTATAAGATACTTTCGCCCGTAATTTCATGTGTGGTGTATTATTACGTACGGTAAAAATCACTGTTATACTTTTCGAGATTAATTTTTCAAACCTACCTTGTAACAAAAAATAGTGTAATGATGTATTCTCCTCATTCATGAAAGTACCCTAGAAACAGTGTAATCTATATTGCAATTCTGTCAGTAGTTTCTCAATGAATCTCGAGCAAACAAATATACAAACAGGCAATAATCCACAAAACGTTAGAGGTGGATTCAGGGAAGTCTAAAAAGCATTCCAATCATTTTCTCATAAATATTTTCGATGCTTTTTTTTAAAGCCGAGGGGGCAAACGAGCATGCAAGTCACCTGATGGAAAGTGATCATCGCCGCCCATAGACATCCACACCGTAAGGGGAATCACGTGTGTGTTGCAGCCATAAGGAAAAAGTAGGCTCGTTTCTTGAAGGTCCGAGAACACCGCCGCTATATAAGCTGATTCCATAAAATTGCCGTACGTGGTATGTCAATGGTTTGTTATTGTTAATGTATTTAATAGACTTTAATATTAACTTATGGAAATGTCAAAGCACTAGTCTACCTCAGCAAAAATGTGAGAATGATGACGAAGGTCAAAGAATGAGGAAAACGTGTAGCATGTTGTTACATCTCTTTTATCTAATACTTTGTTAGAGATATAGGGCTATATATGCATATATAGATATATATTTGAACATATATTTGAATATTTATAATCACATTCTCGAAAACGGCTCTAACGATTTCAATGAAATTTACAATATAGAGCTTTACGGTAGTCAAAAATCGATCTAGCTAGGGTCCAATTCTGAGAAAATTCGTTTTCCTATGTTTTCACACACTTAAAACTTCTAAACTCTAAAGTCATCTGACTTCACAACAGAGTTTGCCTTTTCAGTAGCACAGTGGCTAGAGCGTAGATCTATAGCTGAAATACGCGGGTTCAAATTCTGCAATGTGGTCAAACTTTTTTTATTATTTTTTTTGTAAGACGCTAAGTAAAGCTAAGCCCAGGTGTACATGTATGTTATGTGCGTATACGAAAAAATTCAATGGAATAATGTCAGTTAAACGTTTTATTAACTTTCCATTTTCATTGCTTTTTATTTTATTACGAACAATATAAAGTGATTGTATCAGTAATAGTTCTAAATCACTTCATCACCAACAAAAAATTCAATTTCCTCGTGACAGTACTGTTGGTTTTATATCGCTAGTCACGAATGCAGTTACAAATGTCATTATTATGTAAGTACAGACGAAATGAGTCCGCTATCTCCGCGTATTCAACGAAAAATGTTATGAACAGAGATTTACGTACACTAACATATTTTTTAAAATATTGCATTACTTAAAAAATATCACCCCGTAAAAGGCAATGGGTATCGCCTACGCAGCCTACACGCACTTGGTATAACCAACCGGTCGACATCAGGAGTACATTAATCCAAGGAGCGCTGTGTGCGGCCGCTCATATCGCGTATTTATGAACACCAGACTCGGTCATGATCGTCTGGTACACGCAGGTAACATTATACCTACTTGTTGGGTGATTAATAAGAGGTTTTGTTCGATGTACACGTGATGTGTCCAACTTTTATCGTTTTCATCAGCTAGTTGGTGTCGCTTACTAATAGATGATTTTCCAAAAGGTAAAAGAATTTTATGTCAATAACTCTTTCATACTTCGTAATATGCAACAAAGGTAGACAGAGCAATATACGAGACTATCAAATCAACGTTCGAAAAACAAATAACTCATGAGAGATTTTTGAGAAATCAAAATGCACGATCATAATACCCTTTTTATTATTATTTACATCGTTGTTTCGAATAAATCGAAAGCATGAGTCTACCTGTAGTATCATCCTCATATCTCGAGACGTAAATTAATACCCAAAACAAAACGAGGCGAGTGGAAATATTATCAAAAAACCGCACGATGTCATCGGCCCTTAGTCTGATCACTTGATACTGCGCCCGTCGCGCCCGCGCATAGCGATACAATCGCATACTCTTCATTCTAATATAATAACTTCAAGAGAATATAAACTTTAGCAACTCCTCTTTAAAGACGGTTTGACGATTGATATCAAAACCGTCGGTATTTAAAAAAAACGAAGGTATTAATTAAGGTACGAACGGTCAATGATCAGTCAAACAGTATCCAGATATGTCAGACGCGTCTCGAGCTATCTGCGGTCGGCGTCGGCATTTTGAATATAAAATTTGATTATAGCAATAAAAGTGATGCTAAAATAATAGTTCCGGTTCGCGACATGGTAGGTAAACGTTAGTACTGAATGTTAAAGAGCTAAGAATGTGTTTAGCCTGCAACTAATTGTTATTTGAATATGGACGTGACGGACAATTTATTGCTGGCGATCACCCCACCGCCGGGCGCACGCCAGCCGAATGCTAAGACGGATTGAAAAAAAGAAAAAAAACGATCAGAGACAACTATAAATCTCACCAATAACTGCTCGCGATGGAACTAAAAAGCACCTACGGGAAGCGGGAATTTAGCACATAGACAAAAGGGTAATCGTCGCGTGACGCCCGGCAAAGACATAAGGACGTATGTGGTTGCCAAGATTTTTGTGTGATGGTAACACTGCCGCTGATGCCGTGTTTTGGCCAGATTTTATTTGTCAACAGTGTGACGTGCGGCGACTGTCACATCCTGTTAGATTTGAAATTAGAAGCGGAACGCATTCGATGTTGGTCCATCTAATTGAGAGGTGGAGAGAGCGAGCGAGCGTCCGAACGGACGGTCATTATCTGAGCGGGTCGTAAAGCTCGCGTTTTACGATAGAGAGGAGTCGCGCGCTTCACCCGTAGGTGTGGAATAAATCAGGTGCAACACAAATATTACTGTCAGTGGAGCGGGCGTCATAAACGGGCGAGGCATTCGCAATCATTTATTCGACTAAAATAAACGGGCGGCTGCGTACACGCCGCGTCGCATCGTTAAATGCAGTTTTGCTCATTTCGCAAATAATCTAAGGGATTAGTACGAGATTGATGTCGGCGTACGTTTTTGGTGCGCGCGTCTTGTGTTCATAAATAAGCGCATATATTTGCCGCATAATAAGCTCGGTCGTAGTTAGCCAAATAGTAATCGCCTGCTCGTTATGTTTTCCTGGTACTCGTATGTGAGAACTTAATTGCAATTATTGTCATCATTTTAGCACCTTAATAATGTGAATACGTAACAAAAATACGATTTATGTAGGATCGATATTGAACTCTCGCTTTGTGGGCGTAAATTGTAATCGGAGAGATACAAATGACTGTGCCCACCTACCTCAGGAGCGACGACAAAAAAGCGGGGCCAAAACAAACAGTGCTTGGCCGGCACCGCGTGGCCGCCCACCTCTTTACGCGTATAACGTAATAAGTCCAGGCGTCAGGTATTTTTTAATTACAAATTCACCTACCTCGCTGAATTTTTCCATGCTGTTTTAGGGCCCCCTAGAAACACTAAATCCATATTTTTTCATTTAAGATAATGTGTAGTTTTAAGTTTGTATGTACTTTTTTGGTATTAATAAAGTTTAGTACTTCAAATTGGGGGCCGCGAACAGGTGCAAATCTTCTGTCGATGATACGAGCGTAGAGGGCGCTTCGAGCGCTACAACTTTGTCCCAGATGACTTTTGCGCTATCGTCAACCCTTATCACCGAAGGGCCGGGCGCAACGTTTTCAGAGCGCAAATTTTTTTATCCTTGAAATTGACTTTTTGCTATGCATTTCATGCATATACACAAAATTAGTAATATATATAAAATAGAAAAAAAATTTGGCTCCTAAAATGTTTCGCCCGCCCCCTCGGTGAAAAGGGTTGACGATAGCGCAAAAGTCGTCAGGAAATTGTAGCGCTTGAAGCGTCCTAGACGCTCGACGTTTTATAACCGGCGGAGATATATGTGATACAAGATTTGCACCTGTTCGCGTAAAACAGAAGAAATATAGAAAAATGTGGATTTAGTGTTTCTAGGGGGCCCTAAAACAACATGCAAAAATTCAGCGAGGTAGGTGAACTTGTAATTAAAAAGTAGGAAAATGATCGCTGACGCCTGGACTTTAACGTAGGCGACGCAAAGTTAAATAGGTATATTATGGATACATGCGTCGATAGATTGCGACGTTGCGCAATTGGCTATACCAATCAAATAAAATAAACGTATTGTTCACTCTTAACATTGCATCGTTTACAATTATATTGACTGTGTAAGATATTGTCATAATTTAATTAAAATTATTTGCTTGCAATACATAATCAAAAATTTGCTACAATTTGCAAAACAAATTATTTGCTTGCAATACATAATCTTCATACATATACATATATATCTTCACGCTGTATCTCTAACGGGGTAGTCAGAGAGGACGGAGCGCCAAGCTTCACAGTCCTTACATACTTCTTTCGCTTCCTCAAATTTAATCATTGTCCTCACATAATCTTCATCTTTGATGTTTATTAGAATCCTGTACTTACTATCAAATGAGCAATATTTGTTCTAGATTTCGATGAAAATACTGAAATTTGGGACTGATCTGTCAGCATCTCATAGATTTTGGTTTGGTTTTGCACACCGGGATTTCTTGTCATATGACCAATACAGTTCAACTAGTTATTAGAACAATAACAGAAGATACCTAAATAATAAAATAAAATTTAGTAGACAAACCGGCTAGGAGCGTGTTAACTTAGGGGTCCCTAGCATTTCAAGCAAAATAGATTTTTTTAATTAGCCTACTTTTGTGTCCGACTGCTGAGCAAAGGCCTCCCCCAATTTCATTCATTCACCAAATTTTAACTTAAAAAAATTATTAACTCAATCTATACTAATATTATAAAGAGGTAAACTTTGTTCGTTTGTATGTAATGCATAAACTCAAAAACTACTTAACCCATTTCAAAAATTATTTCACCTATAGAAAGCTACATCATCAGCGAGTATCTAACATGGGCTGTATTTTATTTTCGAAAAAATTCTACAAAATAAAGTAAAATAAAGTTAAGCAGTATGCATACGTTAATATTTATAAACTTAAAACTATAACACCAAGAGAAGAGGAATCTACGTATACTAGTGGTAGGCCAGTGCTCGAAATTCGACCATAAATACGAAGTAAACGCTTTTTTCTCTTGACATACGCTTCACAGACTCGAAACAGCTCACAGCTGAAATGCAAGTCACGCAAAATTCACAGCTTGAAACTCTTTCAGTCAATCTGTCAGTAATTATTTGACGGCAACATTTTAAAATTCTTTGTAGACAATCTTTACTCTGGGCGACTTGCTTGACCACGACTGCATATGACTTTTTTGGCGGGAACGGGAGAAGTGAGGTTGTCATTTTATTTAGATTTTCTATTTTTTACATTTTTGGGAGTTTTAAAGTACAAAGTATATTGTGTTTTAAAGTTCTGTGTAAGTGAAAAGAATGGGGTAGGTCTAAATAAACATGTGTAGCTGAAGTTCTCGCACTCTTCCAAGAAGTCCTTTAAGACTTCAATAAAGTCTACTATCACTTTAGAGGAGTTTTACAATAACGATTCTACTTATTAATACAATACGTGACATTGGCAAATGTGCTAATCTGAAAGAAAAAAAACTACTGTTTTTGACATTGACAATATAACTATTATGTGTTTGACATTGCCAGTATGAACGTAAACTGAATGTTTTATTTTATGCATCGTAATGTATTTATAACACATCTAATATATAAAAATCGATATTTGTTTGTTCGTATTTTTCGAAGTTTGGAAAGAAGAAATGGAAATAGTTTGAATCCTAAGGAAGAACAATCAATCAATAATAAAAAACGCGGATGAAGTCGCGGGCATCAGATAGTTGTTTTAGCTTTGTGCGCTCTTGCTCCATATAGACTTTAACTATACATGACTCCTCATTTACCTCGTTTAAGTACAAAGTTTTCTTTTCATATGTAGATGATTTTCTTTGCAACTCATGTATCAATAGAATTTATAATGATTGCTATCTGTTCTGTAGAAAAAACGTTCGAAAAAACGTTCTGTTCTGTAGAAAAAAATGTTCGACGCGCACTTGGCCGGCCAAGTGCACGTCGAAATCGCGCACCGAGGGTTCCCTAACAGTACATAATGTATTTGTGTCATGTATTTACAAAAAAATATGAGTCTAATTCAAAAGCAAACTTAACTTTACAGTTTTAAGACACATTCCCACATACTCTCTCTCCCACTGCAAATTTAAGTTCATAATCGCAAAAAAATATTTTTTCAAATTTGGTACCTCCAACTTTGAGAAAAAGGTCTTGACAGACAGACCATGGACAGACGAACAGACGGACAATGAAGTGATCCTATAAAAGTTAAATTTTTCCTTTGTGGTACGGGACCCTAAAAATAGAAGCAAAACACTATACGACTTGTTTTTGTTAGGTTTCGTAATAGTAAGATAGTATATCAATAAAATCGTAATACACTGCACACGATAATGAACAATGGCAAATACTTTCGCGATTATAAGTACTTTCTCCTTATAAATAATAAATTAATAAAAATCATTTGCGTACATCATTCAAGCATCATGTTTACCTAATACAACAATAACATGAATGAGTGAGTAGGTTTAATAATCTCTTTCTAAAATGAACGCATATCTGTGACATGTCTAATTCTCGTTATGTTCTCGTCGCAATCAATCAGACGGATCTAGCGACAAAGCGCGGGTGGGTGACGTTACGCGACACGCGACTGACGCGGACGCGTAATCTGGACGCAACATTGTGGCAGGGTTGTCAAAACTAAACGAGAAATGTTTTTCTGCAAAATGTTCACTTCCTTTGGGAAAAAAAGATTAACACAGTATAATATTTAAAACGCCGATTTGAACATTATTTTAAATTATTTTTTGAAGTGTATTTCTTGTTCATAATGTTGCTTTTAAGTTTATTTTTTGCGTCATTTATACACAGACCAAAAATTCTTTAAAAGTAGTATTTAAAAAATATGCATCGACAAACGTAAACTACGATTTTACAACATATGAATTAACGGATGTACATCGCCAATCGAATAACATTCTCGTAAATAAGCATGTGTGGATTTCTTTCGATTTTCCAAACGTCAGTCAGTCTCTTGACATAGAGGTCGAGGTATATAAAAGCTTTTGTTACGTTATAAAACACTAACAATCAAACTATCTGATTCTCTAACAACATACATTTCGCTCTGTAAATCTTCGATAGACAATAATCTCATGCTGCAAGAACCGGACCAACTTCATTGAGTTTTCAACGTCAAACCACCGTCGTGCTAGTCGCTTAAAAATAAGTCCTGATAAACACAAGTGTATCACGAACAATGTATCCGTCACGTGGTAACCCTAGACGAGCACGTTCAAAAACGTAAACACCGACGCCACGCCCGTTTATTCTTAATTACGGCCATCGATAGCGTTTCTGAACGCTTCCACGTGAAAAATACGCGCTATCTCCACGCTAATTGAACGTCAGCACCGTGGGGTACTTTGCAACATTGAAGTTTTCGATAGATATGCCTATGATATCAATGGTTTTTGAGTATCTATTTACTTGGTTTGAACCAATTTCAAAAAAGGAAGAGGTTCTCAATTCGTCTGCATGTTTATTTTTCTTTTTTTATACGTATGTTACGCGATGTCTCCGTCTTTTCCGAACCTATCTTATTGATTTGTTATTAAAAGATGGCTCATATCTATAAGATGCCACTGAAAATAAAATAACGAATGAAAGTATATATTAATTTTCATCCGCTTTATGAATAGCGAAATTTTTTACAGGTTTACATTTTTCAGATGTATATCAATAAAACAGCCGTTTTCAAATATAGAAGATATATTTGAATAAACAGTCGGATCAGATTTTTTGGACTTGTCCGCTTCTAAAATATTTTGAGAATTTTTGGTTGTTTGTTAGAGATTGGCTGAAAAACTACTGCAACCATTTCAATGCAGAACGCTCGTTTAGAGTCCTACTCACTTAGGTAATACATCATTATGCTATATTTACGATAAGGGTGGGTAACGCCATTTAACGCTGAAAGTATCACATTGATTTCAAATGGATATTAGATACATTTTGATTTGTTTAAATTTGTTTAAATTATAATTTGGAAAAGGGTTGTCAACTTGGTAAATACAAGTACAGTTACGACCATAAGATCAGCTTTAACTGGCTATTTAAGATTTTTCGAATTGGTGTGAATGAGGATTGGGGAAGGTCATGACCTACATGACCCACATCAGTGACCTTCTCAGACCGCGACCGCGTGTACATAAGATAATTTGAGTATGTTATATGAATAATAATTGCAATAAAACCACAGTAATTTTATTTCATAAATAACATGTTATGTACATACATATATATAGACGAAATTTTATTACTGTTTAATAAAAGTGCAGACGTTATTAAAAAGGATGTAAAACAATTAATTTGGGACTGCGTCAGACACTACGCCCCTAACCAATCGGTATTCTTACTCTTTTGTTCTAATTTTATGGAGTGCTAAATGTTTTCGAGTGACATCGTCGCTCTCGACACAACACGTTAAAATGTAAATTTATGCGAAATCATAGAGATTTATGTGATGCGTCTAATGATGTATAAACGCTTCGGAGAAACTGTAAAATACGTTGGCTAACGACAATGTTACTGGTTTAATCACTACTACGGGTTTAGGATAATGTTTAGAATCTCATAATTTTTTAATAACGATTGTTCCTAGAATAACTTCGCGTCTTTTCTATTGTTGCGTACTTTGTTTCCTTAATGTAATATTGCTTTGTGTATGTAACGACAATATGTAAACAATAAACGTGGACTTCTTCCACCTGCACTGCACGATGGTACGAGGGTAATATAAATATTAAAGAGATGGCAGGCGCGCGCCACATTTGCATACGATGTTCAATTACGATCCCGGAATATGGAATGTATTATAACCAGTTATACTGTTATATACTTTTAGGGTAAACCGCCTACGCATGATTGTTTCTGCGGTGGAACGGTTCACATCTTCTGCATACCTTGTAGTATGTTAATATGTTTCCGTTTCGATAGCATTTTTATTCATAAATGTAAACAAACACTGGAAATTAAATTGAGAATTAATATTGTATTTAAAATATTAAAACCATAAATAATATCAGAAATGTTAATCATTGGACACGTGGCGCCATCTAGTAATGAGTAGCAGAAGCTAACGTCTAAAATCGATACTACAAGCCGAAAAGCCACTAGGGCTAACACCAAAGAGGGGTTTTTTAGTCGGTTCGAATGTAAAAACAGTATAAGCTTTGAAAACCATAGATGAAAACCAATATAAGAATTTCAATTAGCTTATAAGTAACTTCATAAACGCGACAACACCCGGAGTGTCGTAATTTAAAAAAAGAATTCGTAGTTATGAGCTTACGAGTATAGTACTGAGTGAACATTTCTGGAGCTAGTTTTCTTTTCCCGAGGCCAGTGACAAAATGGCCTGCGGTTGCTCGCATAGTTGACTATGACCGCAACCACCTAGCGTTTATGACGGTCTGGTATAATAAGTTCTGTTACCTCTTGTTAGCACTTGTTTTATTGTCTGTTCATTTGTCAGGTTTATTTACTTTTTTTTGACATTTCCTAACAAGTCGGGCCGGATTACCGCAGATGCGGTTGTCGGAAAGGACAGACAGCATGATTAGTTTTCAGTTCAATATTTTACGAATGTTTTTCAACTCAGTGTAGAGTAATAATCATAGTGGGTTGTTAGACAGATCTTAAAAGCGTAAACACCAATATTAGGTTCATGTTCATTCAAGGCATTGATTAAATGCTCACACAACCGACACGACAACGCAATCTGTGTGATTATTTCAAATCACTATCGTATTACATTAGAGGTAATCTCTATAATGATAGTGGTGATCGTCTCGATTGAACCAGAGTTGTCAGTTCACGAAATTTTACCAGAAATATTGGAATATTGCGGTCAAGTTCGCTAATTCTGCTAAAGGAGGTAATAATTTTTTTATAACAAACTATATTATTAACAACCCTAGACGTAATAAAACTATAATAATCTTGTGCGAAAATTAAATTAAACATGTATCAGTAATAAATTTATTTTGGTTGAACTCTCACATTTTTATCCAACTTACGAGCGCCTCTTTACAGAATGAATATTGACAGCGAGGCAGGACAGCGCAAGTCCGTGATTTTTTTATTACGTCATGCAGGACAGTGATGTGTTCAAGCCAATACTAATATTTTCCATAATGAACTTAAAAAATCAAAGTAATACCTCGAAGATATAAAAATATCATAAAACATGTGAATGAGTAAACAAATATTTTATACAATGTTATCATAGTTCTATAATACTCTCGGTTGAAACTAACAATCGTTGTATCTATATCCTATTATTCTCAATTTTGTCTTTAATGTAAACAAATGTGGCGACTATGACATTTATAACATAACTAGAGATGTACTAGTTCGCAAATGATTGTTTCAGTTGTCATACTTATTAGTTACATTTTTAGAATTTTTGTCCGTTTGTATGTTTGCGCTTCAATACAAACCACCAAGAATTAAAAGAACAATAAACACCATGATAAATGTAAAAATTTGTATTTTTAAAAAACACTTAAAAATAAAGAATAGGAGATTATTATTCTTTGCACTTCGCAAACAATAATACTGTTATTATCCTGTCGTAGATTTAGAAGAATGACTTGTGTTATTCACATATTAGAATAAACCTGAGTGAACTGATTTCTGACACTAATTTGATCAAGGAATATAGACAACCTTAGGCAAAGCGCTTAACAAATAACCAAAATTTTTTCAACATTATAAATTGGGTAATATCTAAGTGTTATTTGTTAATATTTCATAGTTTCGTGTATATAACGGAAAAGCAGTGTTATTAGAGTGCTACGTGTAATACGTCGGACTAGCGAACGGTGAAAATTTCCCCAAATTGTGGTTAATTTCTTGTTTCTTACATTAAAGTCAAAAATGAATTAAATAGGATATACATAGTTACCTAAATTTTATCGTTTCAAGAATCAAATACTTATATAACGTTTATAAGTCTTTTTACTTATCGATTTCGATTTTTCGGATTATCTGTACCTCTCTAACTGAAACTACAGACGCAATTTTAACCAAAATAAGTACAAATAAAGTCAGCCGTAGCGAAGAAGCAATAAGACGGACGTCAAAAATAACTTGAATTACAATTTTAATCTTGTCAAATCCCCGTTTTTATTGCGATCAGGCGATCCGCTTACGGTGGACATAATTTTCGTTTTCAAAGTTTATTTAATAAGGGATTCTCGCTATAAGGAATCATATTGAAAGCCGCCGGGTCCGTTGTAGCGCGGGTAGAGACCTCATATAAATTCGCAATTTTTATAACCGGCTCATTATTATTTTTGAACAGTTAAAATGGTCGCTTATGAATAAAAAGTTGTCTTTATATCGACGCAAAAATATTGTTAGCAACAAAAAGTTGGCAGGAGAGCCGAGCGAGCCGCGTGTAGGAGAGCGCGGGTGTTTTTATCGACCAAATAAAATCTTTTAATAAGCAGAATACATATTATGGTGTACGTCATTCCGGCAGGACCTTTACAAGAAAAAAGTCTATACATTTTTTATTGCAATAAAAATGACGTTTATAATCGTAACGAGCAATTTTTACTGCCGCGTACAAGTTATAAAGACAGCTACTGAAGAGTAAAAAATTCTTTTCAATCATCCGCTCCAACAGAATGTTGCCACATTCTCCACATAGTTTATCTATTACAAAACGCCTGTTTTCCGACATAGTTATTTTTTAAACGAACGTTTATTTTAAGTAGATGGATATTTTGTCAAATTATAGTAATTTCGGTCAAACAAAACTACGACCTGTCGAAATTGAGGTCGGTAAATCATCGACTTGACCCTTTTTTGTTGCCTACTTTAATAATTTCGTTAAAGGCTTTTTAAACGAGGCACATGTTTGGAATAGTTGTCGGTACTTTATGGACTCGATCATTTGTACAGTAATTTTAATGGAGTAATTTTATAATCAAATCATAGTTAAAATTATAACCATCTTCTACTATGGTACTCTCTACTACTGTGGTTTGCATCGATTCTAAATTGATTGCAATATTGATAATTATTTAAGTTAATAACGAGAAAAATGATCAGGTCCCAGGAAGCGAAACGTATGAAAGAACCTCCGGTGCATGGCTTTCTATTTTGTCTGCTCCGTTACAGAAATGCCACAAAATAACTACATTGTTATGTATGTTTCAATTAATAAACAATAGAATGGCCCGTTCGTGTGGTGATTAGTATGTTTGCCGTCCAAGTCTAGGGTCCAGGATTCGATTACTGGGCAGGCAAATTTACGAAGTAATCTTTTCCAAATTGTCTTGTAATCTGTGTGTTATTGGGAGTTCCGCCAGTTCGCTGTGTGGTGCCTAACTTTAAAGTACTTAGTTTGGGGTGACCCAAAAAAAATGGAATAAAAATCTCTAGCCAATTACACCAGTAGTATAATTGGCTAGAGACTTTTATTCTGTACTTTTTGATATGAAGGACTGACACACAAGTGTGATGGTTAGTCAGGATACATCTAAGATTGTTCTGGGTTCGATCCCAATCGGTCCAATTTAGACAAAAAAAGACTTCTAAATTCTTTACATTGATACACCACTTGTGTAAATGGTGTAATTGGCTAGAGATTTTTATTCAGTACTGCTGGATATGAAAGACTGACACGCAAGTGTGACGGTTAGTTAGAATACATCTGAGATTGTTCTGGGTTCGATCCCAATCTCCAATTCAGACAAAAGAAGTTCTAAATTCTTTACAATGAACTTGACATTCATAGTAACAATAAGTTTGAGGCCATACTTTGTTTAAACATAAAAATATAAAAAAAAACGTGTTAAATGTATGTTTAACACAATTTTAAAAGTTTTCTGTTTTAAGAATTAGGATAACATAACAAATTACAAGTGACAAGAAGGTCGATGACATAGGAAGTCGCTGTCAGCTGTATTTGTCTGGACATTAAAACAAGTAACAGCAAGTTTACTAATTTTCTTACAATATCTCCACGTAATTTTTACACATATATATTTGTAAAGTATTTGCCGTAGGTAAGTATTTGCAGTAATACTTATATTATTTAAGTCCTTAAGTCAGGTTGTAAAGTCGTTAAAAGAATAGTAGCGCTTATAAGGAAATTATACAGCTAGCAACCTATCATATCAGTTTTTTTTGGGCTTTGGTATCTTAAGTTTAAATCCCTACCTATTACTAAGGTGTAACTAGGGTTTGAATGTGTGATTTTCTTGTGCCTTAAATATATCCATCTCGAAAGGAAAATGGCGTGGTGTTCGTATGGTGTTTGTTCGAAAAATATCGTAAGTTAGAAATATATAAAATCTCAATTGAACATGTTACAACGACAAGTTCTGTCTCTTGAATTAGGCTTACCAGTAAGGATACCTAAGTTACTTAGAACAAAGCGCTCCATGAACATTAACGTACAAAGCTCATCCAACTAGTCAAATAGGTATAAAGCGAATACAACTAAAGCAAAACCGAAGATCGGACGTCTCAGGGCCCGAGCCGCCGATAGCAGCGAATGATACATCCTCCTCCCTCATTATTCATATCTCAACAAAGAGGGGCATAAATTACGAGGCCCGAAAATATCTAAATCCTAATCCATTCGCTTCGCTTGTCCCCGAATGAATCCGATTTTAAAATATTTATGAAAAGGCAACAAAAAAGAGTAAAAAATAAGTCCAGAGACAGAATTAAAAATAATAAAAAATACGCCTCGAGAGCGAACGTTGGAAAAAAGTTAAAATGATTGTAGGGCATCTCGATGTGGTGTTGTTTTTTTCTGAACGTATCCCCGTTTCATTAGATTCGTTTCAATTCTGTTGGGATTAGTCGGAGAAAGGTCCCTTAAGGATAAAATGCGATGTCCGTTGATTTATAAGGAACCTTTTCGTCGGACGATTAGACGTAATTAATCGTTCGCCGTGATCTATCTTTGTGTTTTTATAGCAGGTGACTTAAGTAAAAATTTGAGAGAACGAAGTTGGCGGGCGCGGTGTGGTCGGTCAACAAGGAGGTCGACCCTCACACGCGTCGCAAGAGCCGAGTGGAGCGCGCCGCCGCCGCTCGAAAGCCCACGTGTACCGAGCGCTGTTCGTGACAGCTCCCAAAATTAGTCACGTGGCCGTTAATAGCCCCACGGGGGTGGCGTGCACTCGCCGTTTTTTCTCTCGGCTTTCGTACGGTTGTTTACAACAGTTGGTGGCTATCGATCCGTCCGCCCGGATATAGACGTAAATACGGCGTTATTCATCGAACGTACGCCCGTTTTGTTTGTATGCCGCCCCCGTTTTGTCGTCTCGGCTGTTTTTCATCGATTTTCCACTGGTCCTGAGCTTATGGGCTAGCGGAGAGCGCTCGGAGCGTATGTTACATCGGGCAGAAGTTTGGGTGCGTTCCTCCGAGAGCTCGTCCGTCGGCGGAGTCAGCGGCGCCGGCGGAGCCGCAGGCTGCAGCGGTGTGTGCGCGGTGAGCGGCGCGCGTGTGTGCGTCCGGCTCTCGGGGCGCACTGCTCGATTAGCGCGGCCGGCACCGCCACGCCGCCTGATTGGGCCATCCATCACCGCCGCCGCCCGCGCGCCTCGCACCCTCCACCCTCCGGCCCTCCGCCGAGAGGACTCCTCTCGACCGCACTCGGCGAATCTCGACCTTCGGCCGCGAGCTTTGGGTCGTATTTGCAAAGTGCGAAAAGCTTCGTTTCCACCGACGCGTTAATGCCGCGACGCGCGCAACAGAGATCGAGGCGTATATTTAAGACGGATACTTAGTGCGTTACATTATTATACTTTTGTTTTTTTCGTCGCGGGCGTGTAACCCACACTGTTCGTGTTTTCATATGGCGGCCAGGTCGACGCACCGCTCCGGTTATGATACTGAATGCCTTTAGATTTTTGATTGAGGTTTTGTTTTATTTGGTGCGACGTTCGCCCCGATTACGTTTCTCGTATTCGCTTACCGCTCGGCCGGTTTTTGTTTCGACGCGTTTCATTGTTCGTAACGAGATCGATTTTAACGATAAGCCAATCCTTTTAATGAAGACGTGGGTGTGCCCGAACTGCGAGTCGCGCTTTTAAAGCAGCGGTCGCCTCTCGCAGTGCGGCTGTATTTGCAATTTTTCACTTCCTTGAAGCTCTTAACCTGTCACAATCGAAGTGGCCGAACTACACTCAAAATAAAATCATATCAAAATATTAATACGTCGATAATCTCAACGAGCTGGAAAATATCAATCTGATCCCGCTGGTGCGATTTGCATAAACGAAAGTTTATTTGTACATTAGCATATAATCGGTACTTGGGCAGCAGTCTTGCATACCTACCTGGCCGGGGTTACAGGTCACGGCGGTATTCGAATGAAACGTACAAATTGCATTCTCACGCAACGACCGCCGCCGAGAACGGAGCGTAAAAAATTAAGATATCGGCCATTTCACACAAGACACAACACAGCGATTAATAGCCACTACGAAATGCAGCGAGTCTGCGAGACATATGAATAATCAGTTAACAATTTTTCAATTATTCAGGAGATATCACCAAAATGAGTGCTCGTTATTAATATTGCTGAATTTACTGCGTTTTTATGGTCGTTCCGACATTACATACCGTCACAGCTCCGTGTGACGTTGAGTGTGAGTTTATTATGTCGCTGTCGTGCGTACCACACGGTTTATGACGAGATACCAATACATCCAATAGGGTAGCTCATGTAACTAGTCAGAAATATGTACCTACGTAAACTTATTATCAATTCATTTAGATAAATTGCTAATACATATTCATTGCATGTTCATTTCTAGAATAAGTCAAATTTAGATATACAAATGAGCTAAAAATAAAACAGTAGTAGAAAAAAATCGATTCCAGTCTCTTAGCAGTATCCATCGATGAATAAATATCGTTATTTTATGCAGTTTTAACGCTTGTTCGGACACTACAACAGATCACCGGTTGTTATTTAAATTGTTCAAGGCCCGCGAGTAATTTTACTGAAGAAAAACTGGTTTTCGAATGAAATTTGCACGTTATCTCATCTCTAGTACCTTGCAGTCGCCGTCTCCCCAGTTAGAGAGATATGCTCAAGTTAATAGCCTCATTTGCGAACAGAATAAAATACTTACAAAATAGGATGGTCACAGTGTGACACATAACGAAGCCACGAATGCAATTTCCCAACGAGTATGAACCCATCGAGCGATCGCATCGACGACGGTGTGGTAAGAACTTCAACGTTGAACCTTAAAAGGTTCCAGCAAAATGAGCGCCCCGAGAGACCACTACTAATACTAAAATGCATTTCTGCGCACTCAGGCGGCGAGCTTTGACTTTCTTGAAACGAAGATTGAGATTATAACATGCAAGAGACTGTGGCACCAAAGCGTTCGAAATAAAAACTAATTTAGAAACAAGCTTGATCGGCGGTTGGAACGTTCCGGATTGATACAGATGCTAACGAACAACGATTCCCGCTCTAATTTGCGGACATGGCCAGCGATCGATCTCATTGTATTTTTGAAAAAGAAACCCGAAGACACCTTATGAGCAGAAACGCAAATTGAGCAATTTAGTGCTCAGCTGCTCGCGCTCACGTTTCTCCCGCTAGCCATCTCTGTTGGCCTTTAATTTTGAATATCGAATTCAAAATGAGCTGTATTAAAAATTAGTTCGTTTTTCATGTTTAGGCGTAAGCTATGTAATTACACGGGATCTAATTTGATAAATGAGTTCACTGACCGAGAATATCAAAGATGAATCAATATTATAAGTAGACAAAACATACATTCTTTTATTAAGCTAATTTTTATTATTATTTTTTAATATCGAAATCCGATTTAAAGATAAAACTACGATCAATTCAAATAACATTAAGAGTTATGGCCTATGGCATTAATTATATTTTACCTATCTAAAAAATCAAAGTGAATTTTTTCTTACTTCTCAAATATCACGATTACAAATATACCTAATATATAAATTTAACGAAACATGAATAATATGTAACATAATTGGGATAATTCGTAATAATTAAATTATAAGAAATCGTAAATATAATTGAAAACTAAACGTACATAATTGAATAGATGGAAGCCAAGTAAGCGTTCTCTCGCTCAAACTTTAGCCTCTTACATCCATAAGTAATTACAACATTACTACTAATTTAGTTAAAAACAACGCTCGATCGGGCAACCCCGAGTTCGTCGTTTACCTACATTCCAACGCAGCCGGTTGTTATGGCAACCGCCGCCGCATATAAAGTCCATCATCCGCCATCGCTACACGAACAAATGACGACCTTATTTTTTATAGCACAAGAAGCTAATCACAAGTACTGCGAAATGAAGTTATAACATTCCGTTAGGGTACCCAAAAACAGTCAATACTCAATCGAAACAATGAAACTACGTCTTTAATGTCTGCCAGTAAAGTGCCATTTCGAACGCGTAAACGACTTAAGAATAGCGACATAAGGAATTGTTTTATCTCTTTCGCACGTCGTAAAAACACGATCGTGCTCACTCGCTTGCGTCTGTCGAGTCCTTTCTTATTGAGGACGGAATCGATTTCCTTGCAATGTCCCTTTCGGTGAGACTTTTTGTTAGCATTTCGTCGCCGCATCCACGGTTATCCGTCTTCGGCGGCATTCATTTCAGACGTTAAGATAAAAATCAGAATAGTAATGAGTACTGAATAAATTGACAGCGCTTCTTCCGATTTCATTTATCTACTACTTCAATGCTTAGCTGATTTAATTTATGACATACTTTTATTGCAAATTTTGTAAATCACAGAAGCCGTTTTTAAAAATGAAAATCGAGAACAACTTTTGGAAAATTTCACGTGTGTAATCAAAACGACTAGCAAGTGAACAACGGTCGGTAATTGATATAGTGTAATGGAAACGGGCAATGAAGCTGACGTGTTAAAACAAGAGGGAGATAAATGCGTGCCAATCGCGCAAGACAGAGCGAAATAGATATTGTTCATATGTTAACCGATATAACGGTGCAAGTGTAATGCATTGTCACTGTAATACATACTTTATTCTTATAACAGTAAAGTGTAATGCAGTTTGACGATTTCGAATAGTAGTACTAATGATAAGGATAATTCGATAGATGGCGTTGTTGCATCGAAGTGCTTGAAATTATTGAAGATTAAAGTATAGAAATGAAAAAGAACATTTATAGTTATAGTGGAAAGGGTTATGTCTTCCACGAGATTATGATTGTAGTTAAGTAATGGTAAGTGATTAAATAAGACGGATTATTATTTAGATAGCTGTGGTGTTTTAGTTTTTTTATTGGTTAATTCAGGTGCTTTTAATCTGTCTGTAAAGATTGCTTGCTGTAAAATATTAACTAGTGTATATCGCAGTTACAAATTGTATATTTATTATGTAAGTAATTAATGTTTATGTTTGTTTCCTTGACAAATAAAATAAATTAAAATAAATTTAATTTTTAATTCATTTCAGTAATTTTGCAACAAAATTGGAGGTTTTTTTATACCTAATGTTCACAACTAAGTGCACATTTATTAACAAAATTAGTATGAAACGTTTGTATAAAATAAAAACGAAATTGAAATTACCAAATGTTACAATTTAACGTCCAAAATATTTATTTATTCATCTTACTGGAAGTTAGTTGTTTACACAGAAACTAATTTACGTCAAACAATTAATTTCACCAGGGTGATTTTTCGTCGCCGACCTTGCAACATTGAGTGAGATGACACGTTGATTGTGATAACAAAAGTGATCGATGTTCTGTCAATACGACGTATACTAGTACTGTTCGATATTTGAACTAAATATTTCTGATACAATCGCCAAGTTCGTTTTCAAATTTAGAACTGTTCTCAGAGACGTAAGGTTTAAATTTCGAATTGTTACTCTGACAGACGTCGCTCGCCGCGAAATGGGAGATTTTTCATCAGCTCATTACAAAGAATCGATTTAGCTGTCATCACTGATTTTTATTTATTCACTAGTAGCCAACTTAGAATAATATTATTTTAAAAAATATTGAATTTTGTTATGAAAGATTTAGCTGGAATTGATCCGTTTTACTGCATTTGATATTATTTTGTTTATGTAGGTACGTACATATTAAAAATCTTATATGACACTTAAAATGATTTATTTTAATACGATTAAGATAAAAAACGATACTTAGAAAAAGAACATGAATTGATACCACAAGTTATTTATTAAAAAGTAAAAATATTAATGTGTATCTACTTATCATTAGATATAATTAATAGTTGGCCTAGATTGTAACCATATATACAAAATTTACTGATTAAAAAATATCGAAAATTATTATGTGGGTAAGTAGGTATCCATAGCCTATGTAAATAAAAATAAAATGTTCTTTGCTAAGCGCAAAATTTGAGAACGGCTGGTCCGATTTGTCTAATTTTTTTAAGTGGTTGTCCAAGTACCTAAGAAGAAAAGAAGTTTCAATGGAAAGAAAAATTAGAAGATTTATCCGAAAAGTTGAAAATTCGGAAAAAACTGAAATTGCTTTTGTCTATGGAGTTTTGTATGAACAGAGCATAACTGAAAAATAATAATGTAATGCCTACTGAGCGAGAGCAACGCGTGGCCGAGCATACAATATAAAATTGAAGTGTCTGTCTGTGATGTCAAAACAAAAGCTTTTTCTTAAGCTTATATGGATATTTGTACGTAAACAAAACCCAAACACGCTTTTCTAAAAATTTCTGTCTATCTAGTTTTTGTATGTCTGTGCGTCTGTTTGTCCGGGCTAATCTCGCTACGGCTAAACCGATTTTGACGGGACTTCAGCAGGTAGAGAACTATTCAGTGTGATCTATATAGACTAATTTTTATACCGGAAAAATACCAATTATTATACCAAAGTATAAACCGCGAGGTACAAATCTAAAAGGTAATAGTGGTCTTCGAAAACACAACTTTTAACTTGGTGTTTTATTTTCAAGAAATATATATATATATATATATCTAAATTTGCGTTTAAGTTGAGTATCATTGATAAAGTAGGTAAATAGGTACTTGTTTATTACAACAAGGATTTAAAAAACAAAACTGGCAAGTAGATTTACATACTTTGTATTCGGAAGCAGACAGGTACCTAACTGTAAGATTTTTAGCGGAAACGTGAGATAACGTAACATAACATAACATAACAGCAAAGTCTAAATTATTATTAAACTCGTTTAATCCGAGAACTGATAATTGTGAAACAGAGCGTAATAGTGAATTGTATTGAATTTCTGTGAATTCCAATAAGTAATGTTATTCATTAAATTATATTTTTGTACTGTATTTGCCAAAAGCGATGCGATCATCTTTGCGCCTGTATACACCATATTAAAAAAGTTGTACTATACATACATATTAAACCTGTTTTATAAGACTTAACTAATAAAAAATAAAAGAATAATTATGTGGTCAGTACTCTGATCGAACTGGTGTGCGTGACCCGCCGGCATATTTACCTGGGTACTCACCAGGACTGCCCAGAAACACAGAGGAGTAGACCCGCCGCGCTACGTCCGGCGGCGACGACCACTCACGCCGCGACGGACACCATTTGCCTGCAAATAAAAAAAAAATATATTTCGAATTTCAAATTACAAAAAGAAACTTATAGTTAGAAGTAAAAAATGAACACTTATGACTCAAATTCAATAAGCCATAGGTATTTGTTAAAATGATGTCATCGTTATATTCACCGTTAAATTACATACCTATTTATATTTGTAAAACCTACAGAGCGAAAGTGAGTGGTAAAAGAAGCCAAGGAAGACCATGGCTGATCTATGAAGTTCAAATAACCAGAGTGTTAGCCGACGGAAATGTCAAAAGCACTCGCATACTAAGGCGAAAATATGTGGCCAGTCTGATGAGATTTGAGGAAGCAAAATAAGTATGTAAGGACCGGGACGCTTGGCGCTCCGCTCTTTCTGACTACCCCGTTTGGGATACCGCGTGACGATATGTATGTATGTATGTATATTAGTAATGTAATTACTCATATCGAACTATTTAAGTAAGTACAACACAATTACCTGGGGTATACAGGAATATTTTACCTTTAAGCTAACTTAAAAAAAATATTTCTAAAATGACTTGATTGAGAATCGAGGAAGTGGTTTTCTATTTGGAAATAAGGTAAAACACTGTCTGTTTATTAAAAAAAACACGCAATTTACTCTTTATTTGTCTTTTTACATTAATCATATTAAGAAGATGGGTACTAAAGTTTATATTACTAAACCATCATTAATTTCAATAAAATGTTTTTGTACAACAGATTAGTTTGTCGATAATTTGTCATCTATATATAGTATAAAACAAAGTCGCTTGCCGCCGTCTGTCCCTCTGTATGTACGCTTAGATCTTTTAAACTACGCAACGGATTTTAATGCGGTTTTCATCAATAGATAGAGTGATTCAAAAGGAAGGTTAATTGTACGTGTAGTTTAATATTATTTTGTGTTAATTTCTTGAAACATGACGATAATAGTTCAAGATGTCGGAAAAAATCAAGCCGACAGAGAGCTTTCATCGAAAATGCGATCTTATTCCAAAACAATGTATGATGGAATACTAAAAAGTCAGCGATGGCATATGTTTATATTATACGGATAGCCTTCTATAACCATTTTAATGTTTAAAAAAATTTATACAAATTATGTGGAGATTCGAAAGCTATTTAGACGGATACGAGGAATTAGTATCTACATTGCACTCGTGCGAAGCCAGGGCGGGTCGCTAGTTACGTATATTTCGTAAAATGGTACAGATTTCAAAGTTAATGATTCGGTGAAGGTAATGTTTTTTTTGTATAAAGAAATATAACATGTCCTAGGGTAACAAGACGACAATGACCCTTCTTATGAGAACAGGGATAAAAAGCTATTACAATTTCTCGCTAATGTCCTAGGGGTGTCACATGCGGCAGGGTTTTTTCAACCGATTCCGATTCTGAACGAAAAAACTGTTACATTAAGCTTTTGCCGCCTATCTAATGGATTCATCCAACTCTCCCAGGACCTCGACGTCATTACGAAAAAAAATACCAAAAAAATATAGAAAAAATACTGAACTCAAAAAAGAGCTCTTGGGAGAACGAAGGTGTTACCACCCTAGTCTTTTCTTACCCTAAAATAGGGGAGGCAATATCATACACCATTAGCAATTTTCCTACTTTTTTAACAGTGTCACTGCAGTGTATCTATATTTGTTGGAAAATGAAAATGTTCTCTGTCTGAATGCATTACATTGTACTCTGAATAAAATGTTTAGCGTATTGTCTCTATGTTGCCTCTGCGGATACACATATCGTATTTACAATACATATGTTGTAATACGTATTTTTATAGTATATTTTCATAATACCTAAACTAAATTTAATATATAATATGTAATTTGGTTTCATAAGAAATACGTGCATACGTTATAGTGTAATCCAAAGGTAATATTAGTTGTTCTTTTTTTCTTTAATTAAACGATAATTAAATATAATGTGGTGTACTGTGCTTGTAGCGCGCAACACCACGGGGGGTGAATTCCAGAATCAAAATTTTAAAAGAACACAACCGCCATACTTTTCTCTCGCGTTATGTTCCTTTTTCAAAATTCGTAATTCGAACAAAAGCTCGCACAGCGCAATGGTGCATGTATGATTGATAGCAGAGCAGTGACGCCGCGCCGCGCGAGCTCAAATGAACATTCGATTTTTGAATAAAGAGCCCTTGACCTCTGATACCATCCTTTTATTTTTATTACTGCATTGTGACTTATGTTATCTTGGTACTTTAATAATGATAAGACTCGATGCCTCTGGGTACTGTCACCCTCAAAATAAAGAAAAATTACATCGTTGAAAAAACGAAAATTACCCCATCACCGAACCAAGAAACAAGTTAACGCCATAAACAAATACTAAAAATCTTGTAACCGAAATAAGGCGGCATTCTAAATAAGAATTAAAGTAAAATTGCTGAGGTGTGACTCCCCCTTGGCATGATATTAAGGCGGCTCTTCTCGGCGATATTCATAATGCGAAAAATTGTAATAACCTGGCGAATTTCAGAATAGGGCGAGGTGGCAATGCTATATTATTTATATCGAGGGCCCCTCGCGAGGGGATTTGTTGAGGAAATTGTCTAAATATGCACGTTATATCGCGTCGCTCATGTGTGACACACTATGGTAATAAGTAATAACATATTCCATGTCGGTAAAAAAATAAGTGATGCCCTTCACAATTCATTGTTTCTTCATATATATATTATGTACAATTTTAAAGAATTCAGAAGAATAAGAAGAACCAAGGCTGACTTATGAAGATCAAATAGCTGATGACAATATCAAAAGCACTCTCACACCTAGGTGAAAGAAGTAAGGAACGCGATGCTTAGCACTCCATCCTCTCTGAGTACCCGGTTAGGGAAACAGTATGAGCATATGTCATATTTTTTTAAAGAATTCTAATAGTAGTGTTTAATTCCATATACCTAAGAAGAATGAAGAAGACCATATCAGTTTCAATATCATGATTTCTTGTCCATATGTTCACCAATTTATTTATTCAAACAAGGCCACAACTTTTGTATTCATGGACTGGTACTTATAAGATACCACTCGTCATAAAAAATGTTAATTCGACTATTATGTTATGTCATTTCATTTTAATTACTTGTTCAATTGTAATAAAAATATTCACTTTTTCTTATAAGACACGAGAGTAACAACGTTGCAGGTTCTTGACTAATCTAGTGTGATTCACTAACGTAAATTAGTCGAATTTACTTTTGAATCCGCGGTGAGATTGTAAACTGGTATTTGGTATTCTCTACAGTCGACAGAAACTCTAGTGCCGCTTTGATGAATGCGGCGATGAGTCGTACTGTCATAGATGACTTTTTTAACATTTCGTTCACACAAAATTACGTTAATTGGTATTCTTATTGGAAACTGCGTTATCATTTAAGTACCTCATTTCCCTAGCGAATTCGATTTTAACTGTCAAATTTAAAGTTAGTTTTGTAAGTGTAATCACCGGCGAAGAGATGTTTTCGTTGTTTTTGTTAAAATGGCATGGTCGTACATTTTAACAAGCATTTTAGAACAACCACACTCTTTGGATATAAATGAAAATTGTCATCAAAGATTAAATATTAGACGTCTTACAGTTTTACGCAGAATTGAAAATAACATTATTAATACCGTTAGTTTATGATGTTTGGTTTATTTTAGAGAAATCTATTTGAAAGCCAACTGAGTTCGAATGCAAAGTGAGGCGAATTGACGAGCGAGTCTCGCTTGGACGATTCGAGTTTTTAATCACTGTATACCACAAACTGAGATGCTCGTACATTGTTCAGATGCTTCGGTGTTTGATACGATCACTCAGGTAAAGTAATGTTTCGCGCGGTTATCTACAGAATGAGTCTAGTAACATTCATATCGAGCGTCTTCGTATTTTAAAAGAAATATAAAGCCGTTGGTCCCGGATACATTGTCAAAGCCTGGTCTTATAAGCAACTTGAAAACGCTCGAGGTTATAACCTTTGGCCTACCTCTACCAATTTAATTTTTGAGAAGAGACCTGTGCCCAGCAATGGGATCGATTATAGGCTGCCGTTGTTTTTACAGAGACGAAAGGTAATGAAACAAATTTTCACATATTTTAGTACCGATATGGGAACACACATTTGTAACTTGTAATCGTTCCAACACCAATTCCCCGTAACAAAACATAGAAAACAATGCCTTTCCGTTCAGAACATAGTAATTATACATTCATAATTCTTTTTTTTACACGTTTCCGAATTAAAACAATCGGTGCCCCGAAAAACTGTTTTGATTTCTATCATTCGTTAAAAGAAACGGTGGATTTGGATGTAATAACAGTTATTGTGTATTAAATCTCAAATTAGATCTTCCAACGGGCGTAATTTTTAAGGATAACCAACAATTATTTTTACTCAATAATTACTATTAATTATTTTTATAACGATTCTCTCTCTGTTTCTTTGTATATGGCTCCACAAAAGCCCGATAAATGTTCTTTCTTTGTTAAATGTTGAATTTTTTAATAATTTCAAAATAGAATACTTAACTCCGATCAACAGGTATAATTTTTAAAATATAATTTTGTATAAAATCTACGTGTAGCTTGAGTGAAATTGTTTTTCGTACTACTTGGTTATAAAAATGTTAAACTAAATCTTTCTTTATATATCGCAAGAAGATAAAAAAAAATAAAAAAAATCGTTAGGATACGGGTACCAAGCTCGCAGCACCTGCCAGGATATACCTGTACGTGCACCCGAAATAAAGGCCGCGCGGCGGCAGCCCGCGAAGATGTCCCTCTTCTCACGATAAATCACTCCAAGTTTTTCTGCTCCGCAGAGACACCCCATGTTTTATGTGAGCCCGGTGAGCTCCGGCTGTCGGAAGGCTTCTAAGGTTACTTTTTCCTTTTTTCATTTTTATTATTTGTTCTTTTTTGCCTAAAACTTCAAACTTATTTTTAGTTCAATTTTAAAACAGTAGTAAAATTTGTCTGTGCCGTACTCAAGCTATAAAATTATAAAGTTACAATGCATTTTTCACATCGTTTAGGATTTAGATCGCGGTCTCTGAAGTCTTTTTGACTGTATAATTTTGCAGTTACTGATTTATAACGACTACAAGCAATCTCAGAGTGTACACTATGTTCTTCTAGATTCTAGAATATCGACGTGGTTGGAAATGTTGAATAGAGAAAAGTAGTGCTGTCTCTATAGGTTGTAGTGTAATTTTCAATTGATTCATGTTTTGCTTACATTTAAAAATGACAACTGTTAAAATCACAAATTAACTTTAAGTAGCAACACCCTCGAATGAACGTGTTGCCGTCTATTGACGATAGTAAAGTTTAATCACGAATATTGACAATACATGAATGAAAGTGTTGAACAAATTATGAAAAATAAAAACAAATTTTGGAAATGTTTGACAGAAAACCTAGTATGCGAAGCTGTATACCAATATTAGTCGCGTAATATATTATGTACATACATAGGTACACATAGCTCAATATCCTTGGGTCTCGCATAAAGCAATTTCCTTAATGGCACCCCGATAGCTCTCTCTCTAACTGCGTTTGATCCCCGATCGACCCTTTATGTATGTACATACATACATATTATATGCTTATGTATATCATTATATACTTAATGCAGTAAGAAATCGACCTTCGCATCTGTCAAAGAAATTGTACATCGCAAAAATTGCTCATTGAATAAAAAAAAAGTTTTAAACTGTAAAAAGTAAAAGTTAAAAACTGTGTTGTTTATACAGATATTCTTCGGCTACGACAATAAAAATAATCGACTAAGAGCATCTATTATAATTTATATAATACATAATCTATATATATATAAAAGGCAATGTATGTATGTTCCTTATGGACTCCGAAAAGGCTGGACCGATTTCGATGAAATTTTCAGGGAATGTTCAGATTGGCCTAGCGGGTAATCCTGTAAAGTTTGGTAGCGATCGAAACAGTAGAATTTTTTTTTGTTTTTTTTTTGCAGTATCAAAATAATTATAAAAACTGTTTATTTTAACTTCAACTAACGCCCAGTGAAACGGGCCGGGTTTGCTAGTTACAAATAAAAAGTAAAAATCAGGAAACTAAAGCTCGCATTCCAGTTTGGCTCGCCAGTGTGCATTGTGCATACATCTCTGGATGAGAACAGTTAGAAAGAAATGCCGCTACAAACGATGTATAGCAGTATTTATTTCTAATTATTTTCAAGTAGAGATACACACTCGAGCATCGTTCAATACAGATGTTAGAATCATACATCTATGATTTAGAGCGCAGCTCTAATTGACAATTTAACTAGCTTACAATAAATAAAATATTTCAAACTTACATCAATAGTGTGATTACTAAACCTGTAGGAACTGTAAACTGTAGGAAAACTAGGGGAAAACTATTATTGTTATGATTTTCAGTCGGTATGAAATGATTTGAAATGACTTGTTCAAATGTACCGCTACCTCCCGTACTATAAACATTAGGCTTATACTATGGTACTGGACTTTTTGGCGGGAACGAGAGAAGTGAGGTTGACATTTTGTTTAGATTTTCTATTTTTTTAATTTTTGGGCGTTTTAAAGTACAATAGTGATAGTATATTGTGTTTTAAAGTTGTGTATAAGCGAAAAGAATTGAGTAAGTCTAAATATATATGTGTAGCTGAAGTTCTCGCGCTCTTCCAAGAAGTCCTATATAACTTCAGTAAAGCCTACTACCACTTTACTGGAGGAGTTTTACGATAAGAAGAATCTAATTTACTTGTGATTTTACTGGATTCTACTTTTTAATACGTGAGATTGGCAAATGCGCTAAACTGTGCGCCACGCCATAAAGAAAGAAAGTAAGTACTGCCTTACCACGCAATAAATTAAGGGACTTCTCAGTAATATTTAGATTCAAAGCCAACATAGAAAACTTTATTTCGGGAATAAAACTACTTGACCAGAAATCGAATCTCGATTGAAGAAAAATTCTCAAAATAGTTAAATATAAAAAAATTAATATTGATAATGTATGATAAATGCAATGAAACCTTAAAACCGTATCTAGTTTTTTAACCTGCTTCCAGTGTTACATTTGACAAAATGTTTTTAATTATACATACTTTCAAATTTCAATGGCATTACCCGCTTTATAATGAAGGTACCCGTGAAAGGTAGCATAATGAAATAGACCCTATATTTATCTTTCTTGTGATTTTTGTGAATTCCAACATATTTTTTAATATTTCTAACTTAGACACTAAGTTCTTTAATACTAAGCTATTTAATATTACTATCAGTCTATAGCAGTTTAGATTTTATTAGTATCTATGTACATATGAGTTCCATGATATACTTGTAATTAACCAAATTTGGTATGATTGGCGAAAATTAGCATTCAATCGATTATGAAAATTAGTCATCGAAGATGCGGTTTTCATAACTGTTGCAAAAATTGTGAAACGTCTTTTTCTATTAAATGAGGAGTGCTAAAATGTTGCTTATATAACAACTATTTTTATAAGATATATTTATACCTACTTAATAAGCACTATACTTCGGAAATAACAACAGGATTGCAAAAATAATGTTTTAATTAATATTATATTAATAAAAACAATATATACAATGTTATTATGAAAGGGGGTGGGTATAAACCCGCCGGGGTGCCAACGTGTCACTGTTGACTGTTATATTGGACATGTAATAAATAGGGGAGACGTTTATTTTGTTTTACATACAAAAAACATTCATTTAATGGAAAAAAATGTACAACCCTATCATTATTCCTATATTCTAAATGTTGCTGGCGACGGGAAAACGCTGACATTAGGGTTGCCTCACCTTTATTTTTGTTTAAACTTTGAGGTTTTACACTAGAAATATTGGCTTTGGCGAAGTTGTCGAATGCAAGTTTTCTGTTGTCATGGGTACTTTTATACCCTTCCGTATTTACCCATCCTTTCGAATTAACCATGTACACATATTTCAAATAATTTAAAAAATATTTATTTACTATAATACTGACGATACTTTAAGGATGTAATTTGCTTTCTGTAGTAACTGAAAAATAACAAAACTTAACTTATACAGAGCGCAAGTATTGTTCTAAAATACGGGCCACAAAGGAATGTTTGTGTCAATAATAAAAATAGTTTTGAGTGTTCTAAGTTTATGTAAATCTTTGATAAACTTATCAAACGTCAATATCTAAGTAACTACCTAATGGAAATTTAGAATACTCCTGCTTAGCCCCCTTTGGGGTCTATTTAGGAGAAGACGTGAAGAGTTATTTTAAAATAAGACGTCACAATACTGTAGATACTTTAAAATATTGCGAAACACATTAATACAAGCTGAAAACACATATTAGGCATCTGATTAAAACACAAAAAGGTTATCTTCGTGCATACCATATTAACGCCTCACGAGCTGTGCCTGCGTAATTATAACCAAAAAAATACGGCCATAAATTATAGCTCGGAGAGCGACAATTATAATAAGGAAAGATGGACTTGTTACTTCCCTTTTCGGTAATAAGCAGCCGCATTTATTTTTATAAATAGAACGCGTAAACGAAAGCAATTTTAATTCGTTTTTAACCGACTACGGTATATTTATTAGATTTATTTATTTTTGACATAAATCAGTACATACAATATTCACAAACTTAAAATTAAACTTATCTTATATAATAGTTGCCGCTTAGAAAGCTGTCATTGCTTAGGGTTCCCAGCAGACTGGCAGCATTACCTCTTTGAATAGCCAAACATGTAACATTCATGCCATCTATCGATAAAAAATACGCGCTACGTAACTTATCCGGGGAGGCACGTCGCTCGGTCCGGTGCCTACAATTCACGCACACTTGTTTACATTTCATCTAGTACACGAAATAATCTTTCAAATGGGTGCTATTTTATACTCGAAAATTAAGTTTGTGTACGAGTTTTGGAGACATTGACTACATCAACGGCATTATGGAGTTAAATGCATTTGATAAATTCAACATTTTTTCAACTAAAATTACATGTTTTTGCTTTGTTTATGGTTGATTTATACCTGAATCGAAATAAAACTCCATATTTGTTTTCTGTGTACAAGTGATTTGTTGTTCTAAGAGTTATTTAAAAAAAACTATTATTGCAATTCGTATTTGAAGTAAAGTATCGGTTTATAATAGATAATTTCAGTGTATTTTAAAGAATGGGATGTTTTGTGATAATTGTGTTGGCAGTGTGTGTTTACAAAATCTTACAAATAGCTAAGGGCAGGTGTGTCAGAGTTGCATTTATATCAAAATTCAGGTATTCTGACTCGAAATTTTAATTCAAAATATTATGAAATATTTAACTAGCTGACGGGTTGTGCACATACTAATAGTTTATTTTGTTTTCCTTGCATTAACTACATTTATAACAAATAACAACCACTACGAAAAATTAAAGTAATGGTAACATTCTCGCTCGTGAGTATTGCTGTATTAGTAAATAGGTATAATTCAGTGACGCTACTTTCATTCAAGCCAAAAAGTCCGGCTTGCCTTAATAAAATATTCAGTCAAGAATACAACATCCTAACGTGTCTAGAATGAGTAATAAATATCAACTTCAAATCATATCAGTTTTAAAAATTCCCGTGAATTACTTGTGAAACGAAAACAACATAGGAATCTTAAAGAAATAAAACAAGTTTTTGACAACGAGTCGCGCGACCAATCAGTGCGTCGGTCGATCGACACTAACGACCTCTCAATGCATAATAAGAGCAAAAATCAGATTAAACAATCGTCTCACTCTCACGGTTTGGCTTGCAACGGGGCTTGCAACCTCTCTTTCTCTCTAATGGCAAAATTCGTGATAGCTGTAGCTTTTTTACTAAGGTTTATATAGTAATAAAAGTGGCTTGCACCAACTATTTAAACTCCATTTAAGAAACTGACATCTCGCTTGCATCAACTTAAATAGTTGCAATAGCACAAAATTAAATAGTTGGTGCCAGCCTCCCTTAGTATGAAGCGAAAAGCCCGGCTTTCATACTGAACTTCGTACAGATTGAGAAATACAATACGAATACAATTCAACTTTATAGTTTATACGAATATTTATTTGTTTGAGCCGGTGGACGAGTAAGTATTTTTTTAATTTCCATCATAAGTGAGTTAATTTGTACTAAAAATCCAATAAGTTGTTCATTGTGAGGTCTTAAAGTGTATGCAAGTTTTTTATCGGCACAGAAAATGTAAAATCTTTTAACTTTGCATAGAAAATACAACTAATTGCTTCGTTAAAACCTACGCCTGATTTGTATTACTCGACAAGTAAATTGCATAAAAGACAAAAAATCAGTGTACAAAACTATTTAACTCATCGAATGTGCGTTTCTCTGACTAGTAATTCGCATAAAAGACAATTGAATATATCAGTTTACGAAACTTGTCGGATTTTTGTTTGTTCTCCCATCAAATTATAAGTAGGTGGTCCTGTTAAATATGAAATGTAACGGGAGCACTGATCACTATGAACACATTATCAATTCTTCATCACAACTATTATGTAGTTGACTTTTCGACGACTTCTCAACAACTGAACTCTTACAAGACTAAAATCAGGCTTTTATGCAGCCCTACTACACAGGAAATCCATTCTACCCTCGTTCTTGTTACTAAAATGTTAAATAATATCACACGTGGGAAATTTACGTGATTAAAATTAATGTGGAACTAACAGTACTTATTATCGGTGCTGTATACTTTAATCAAATGGCGAAAATATTTAGAATCGCTCTGGTTACGACGATAAAAAAATTATACTGGCGCCATGAACGATATATGAATTCACAAAAACACATGAACACAGTGATTTCTTTTAGTAATTTGGATAAACAACGAATTGAGACACATTATTATTGTTAATCGATAAACTACACACATCAAAAAAGTCTAAGCAGCATGTACGATTTTGAACTTTTGAACGATTTTTACTATTATAATATATTTACATTTCTTTTATAAATAATAACTAAGCATTTTTTGACGCATTAGTGACTAAAGCAACAAAATCCTCCATTCAATTGTTCATTTAATCACAGTAATTAACAATATGCGTACCGTAACATACGTAGTATAAAATAAAGTTAAAACGAAATTAAACTTTTCATGTTTTACAAAATTAAACAAAGACATTTTTTTAATTATTTGTTAATTCAATACAAAGTGTGACCGCCTCTGTTGTTTAAAACTTGTCGGCAGCGATTTTTCATTGAATTTATAAGATTGTTTATCTGATCCTGCGGCAATCGGTCCCAATGGAATTTTAACAAGTCTTTCAGTTGGTGAGTTGTCGACACTCCGTCAAGGTTCACTAGAACACGTCTCTGGACGCATGTCCCATGCGTGCTCGATGGGGTCGAGGTCTGGCGATTGTGCAGGCCACGGCAATACCCGGATGTTTTCCATTGCCAAGTACTCTCTGGTCCACCGAGCTTTGTCATGCATCAGCGTGAAATCTGAGCCAAGACTTTGTGCAAATGGGTGAACATAAGGCCCGAGGACATCTTCAACGTAACTTTCAGCGTTCATATTGCCATCTACAAAAATGAGCTCAGTTCGTCTGTTCTTCATAATACCCGGCTATATTATCACTGTGGAGCCACTGTAAGGGTGCACTTCCTGGACGAGTCTCAACCGTTCAGCATTTCCGAGATGACGATACACTCTTACCCTTCTCGTATCAGGCCTAAATCCAAACCGGGACTCATCACAACATAAAATTTTATCCCATTGCTCCTGGGACCTTGTCAAGTGTTCCCTACACCATTCGTTTCGACGGGCGCAATTTCCATGGCGTATAGGTGGGCACCTAATTGGGCGTCGTGCTCGTAGGCCGTATTCATGCGGCTTTTTTCTCACGGTTTAGTGGCTAACAGCAACACCGCTTGAGAATTGTAGCTTTAAACCTCCTAGGCGGTTAACATCGGCTGACGTCTTGCAGTCAGTTGTATGTATCGGTCCTGTCGAGCAGTTGTACTCCTTCCACGTCCTGGGTGCTGCTCAGAAGGATCCCCTGTATTAACGTAACGCTGCCAAAGACGACAAATCACGCTCCTATTGACACCAAAATGCCGAGACACCTGGGACTGATTGACCGCTTGTAGCATTCCTACAGCTCTCTGCATTTCATCAGCAGTCAAATGGCGTCGCTCCATAACATAAAAAATGACTCACCACTCGATTTTTTCAAAAACTGTATTTCTCAAAATGATAAAAGTGCGATAAATACCAAATTTATCAAGCAACGAGAACACATGAAACCGGGAAAAAATAATTAGCTTTTATTTTAATGAAAACAAAACACAACCAAAACCAAAAAGTTCTATTTATAAAATCAGCCAGTATATGTTTCCGAGAACAATAAAGATTGTATACCAATCTACTTTTCTAAGAAAAAAATAAAGTATCAATTAATAAAATATGCAGTTTCTGTAAATGATGCGTGTTGCTTAGACTTTTTTGATGTGTGTATTTACGCCTGTACATTTTTAATAGCAAAGTATTATAAAATTGTTTTGTGAAAAATAACGCGTGGAGCGATCTCTTTCCTCTCTTCTTGTCCACCGGTTGTGTCAAACTCATGATAAATTAGTAATTTAAAATATTTTAGCCTTCCCTATACTTTTACAAAAACAATGAAGAACATGTATGGTCGGGCTTGCCCTTTTCTGAACCCCTGGGCACGCCACAGGTATAATTATGTATTAATATTGTTGTTTTTTTTATATATTGGTCATTTTGACTGCCTATCCTGTTGAAAAATCCTGTGCACACCACTGGCCCCAGGGTTCCAAAGTTTCGACTGCAAAGGGCGTAAATATGAAATTCTCAGAGAGAGTCGCATACTTACTTTATTTTTAGATTTATTTATTTTTATCTGTTTATTAAAGGAAGATAGTGGTCCTTTGTTGATAGGGAGCTGAAAGCGGAGAATCTTCTGAAAATGCAGGGTCTAAAGCATAACTTCTATTTACTGAAAACGAATATCAATTTTACATTTTAGACTAATTAATGAACATCAGTCAAATACCTTCATACGTACTCCTTACATACACATTGACAACGTTAGAGTCAGTGAACAATTATTTGAGATCCTTGTATTTAGTTTTTACGTATACTTTTATCTTTACATTAAAATGTGAATAGAAAACTTTGTACAAGGAGTGTGAGATTTGGCATAGTTAAAGTTTATATGGACAAGGACCGTAGAAAGCTAAAATGTATGTTATACAATATGCGTTATAATGCGTTACAAATATATTGCGATAAATAAAATTCATTGTTTGCGTTCATACTGCCAATGTCAAACACATAACAGTTGTATTGTCAATGTCAACCATACGGTAGTTTGTGGTTAAACCTCGGACTAAGAACTAATGTGCATGAATAGGGAAGGGTCATAGTACAACAATTCACAGGTGAACATGACATATTTTTATTTTTGTTAGTGCTAGTGGCCAAACGCTTAAAATTTAAAAGTATTTTGCAACAAATGGTTTCAGTAACGTAAGTGAAGTCGGTCATGAGCTGACACGAATTACACCAACAGTGCGAGGTTGTATACTGAGTACTATAGCTAATAATAAATATTCTTTTATAGAACTAACTTTACTTTCTACCTTTCGTGACCAATGATTTAATAAATATTATTTCTTAAACTATTTCAGAAGTAGAACTTTCAGATCAGAGCGTCATCGACACCATTTTCATTTGTAAGTACATCTGCAATATGTGAGAGATGAACATGACTGGAATATTGTTGTTCGTTTCAGTACTGAGAAATTAAGATGATTATTTGTACGACCTCATATTGTAGAGGCTCATACAGCATTAATGATGTTGCAAAAACGGTACAAGCCGCAAAATATCTCGTTTCACACGCAAAGAACAAAATTCGACAATATTTCGCTAACAACCTTCCAATTTGGTGCACCGGCCGAAAAAACGATAAGTAATAATCCAACAAAAATTGCATTTTTAAATCGTTCCCAAAGCAAGCCTAATTGCTCCCGCCCAAGGGGAACTCCGCCCGCCCTTCATCACTTCTTTATTTCTATAGCAATAAAACACATTACTGCATGTCATGGAGAGCCTTTTACTGTCTTGTTGGATTTGAAAAACAGACCAGTAGACTTGGAAATGTCGTAAGAAAAAGTGGTGCTGTCGAAGGACACTGTGACGTCTCGCGTCGCAGTAGAGTCGTGAGTAGTGTGTGGATGATAGGGGTCGTTGGCTTGCTTCAAGGGGAGGGTCTGCCAGCATGTGACGTATAACTCATCCGTAGGTAAGGTCTCAGATCGATAGCGTATACCTATTAGATGTTCTGTTTGTTTTTAGGTACCTATGTACGTTTGTTTTGTGACTAACTCTTGTAATAATTGTTCGGACTATACTAACGATACGCTTTAGCTTTGTTCAAAAAATAAATAAGTACTTTAATCAGATTTCTTTCTTTATAATCCATTTTTGAAAAAAAATCCGTTTATTTTGTAGTTTCATTTCATATAACAGTTACATAAAAAATTCCTCGCCGCGAAAATAGTACATAAATTCATCTAGTAATACTCAATCTCAAACAAACAAGACAAGCTTCTTCTGTTCTTCATAATTCAGAATATGCAACGTCAATCTATTCGCTTTAACCATGACTGCCACTGACCTTGTTTTGACATAATATATATCTATCTTGTAACTATCTTACCTTCCGCACTTGTAAAGAATATTCATCCCAAAGTAAACGTATGTAACATATTACTGTGTGTAGTAAAGTTTGGGAATTATGTTGATATTTGTGGAAGCGGTCAAGAACATGGTGTTATAGAACTTAACGGTGAACTAGTAATATTAGCAGCATAATAAAGACTCTTCTTACTTAAAACGAGTGTGAGTTGTGATAAATCCGCAATAAAGTCAATGTGTACATTAATGTACAGTGGTAATAAGAGCTCAGGAAGACCAAGGCCGATATATGATGATCAAATACCCAGAATATTAGCTGACAGTAATGTCAAAAGCACTCGCCATACCTAGACGAAGTGTGTGAAGAGAATGATGCAATTTAAAGAGGAGAAAGAAGTATGTAAGAACCGCGATGCTTGCAGCTCAAAGCCCTCACTCAGACTATCCCGTTACGAATATAGCGTGAGAATATGTATAATGGTACTGTACATTTGAGCTATATCTGATAATTCATATTATAATTAAAACAAGATCAGAACGGCCTGTCCATCCGTCTGTCATAGTTGGTTTTCTCACATAGTATACGACGTACACGTATAACATAAGCACTGAACAGATGCGGAATATCGGGTTGGACAACAGCGTTATTGTAAAAATGAAGAAAGGAATGCTTAGATGGTTCAGGTACATAGAAAGAATGAGTGATGAAAGATTGACGAAGAAAATCTACAGAGCGAAAGTGAGTTTTAGCAAAAGCCAGGTAAGGAGAATGATAAGATTTGAGAAGGTGAAAGAAAGATGTAAAGACCTCGACTTGCGCTCCGTCATCTCTGACTACCTCGTTAGAGATACAGCGTGAAGATATGTACGAATACGGCGTACAAGCTTGAAATTTGACATAGTGATGCATTTTATTAACCGACATGTTTAGCACGAGTTAACGTTTTAAAACATTTTTTTGTGGAAGACCTAAAGATGAGAGAAATTGTGTATTCAAACTCGACTTAAGCATTTTTCCCTCCAAAACAAAAGTACAAACATACAAGTCAAGTGGATAATTTTTAGGTATTTGCGTTCGTTTATAAAACAATGTTTCTTTTCGACATGACTGATTTCTCAATTAACGGAAAAAAATTTGAACTAGTTGTTAAAAGTACAATAATTGGAAAATCATACATACATACACACATATCTTCACGCCGTATCCCCAACGGTGTAGTCAGAGGACGGAGCGCCAAGCGTCGCAGTCCTTACATACTTTTTTCGCTTCCCCAAATATCATCATTCTCCTCACACATTTTAGCCTAGATATGCAAGTGCTTTGACATTTCGTCGTCGGAAAATCACACTATAAAATAAACGATTTCATCGAGACAAAAGAATAGTCTGGAAATAATATTCTCTGTACATGCATTTACTGGTTTCTTGAATACTGTATTTTAATATACGAATTGTGAACTCAGTAACGCCCGGTTTAGAATTTCATTTCCTAAATTGACCTGACCGGGGACTGAAGTCAGGACCCCGGTGTGGAAGGCAAATACTCTGCCACCGCGCCTCTACTAGTCAACTAAGTATAAAATATTATTTAAAAAGTACAAAATAATTCCTTTACTAATCAAAACTCAAGTACCATAAAAATAACTATAAATACGATACACATACCTATATAAATAAATTTGACAGTTACTGAAGTAGGAGTCGGCCTGCCGAACTAATCTTTCTGTTGTTGCACATTGATTTGGGACCGACTTCAATAACTGTCAAATTTTGCAGTTAGTTGTTTAATACACTTATTATGGAAACAATAAAGTGTCACTGACGCTTTACAAAAATCGGTTAAATATTTATTTCCTAATGTAAGTATAGATTATAAAGCTCTCAAGGTTACTTCGAATAAATAAAAATGTACTTATTGCTCTTTTATTTTATCAATGATTTAATGCTAGAGATTTCTTTTATCGAGAAACAAGCAATGTAATAAGTTTAACAGTGATAATATATTTCTTTCAATTTTGATAACATTTTCTAAGGCATTGATCTCAGTTAACAGGTTCATAGCCTAGTAGTATGAAGATGGGAATAGGAAGACGATGATGTCTGGTTTGAATGTGCAACACCGGGATTACAGAAACATTACCATTAACAGAAATTGGATATATGGGCTAATTTATTTAGTTTTTTTCAATACAGTGTTGCCACTGATGGAAGAAATTTTTTTTTTTAATAAACGTTTAGTTTTTTAAGGGGTTTAAAAAGTTAACAATTCTCATTTTTCATGGGATTTACCAAATTATATTAATTTAAAATGACGAAAACTACAGCATGAAAAAAATACAATTAAAGAAAATGTCATAATATTATTTGGTTTAGGTTTAGATCCCATTTCGAACGGACGAAATAAATTTCGGTGTTGGCTACACTGTCAGTGAACCTGAGAAGGCAAATTGAAATTATTGCAATTATCATCAAAATTATTTTCTCTGGCGTTTGCCACAAAAGTAAATGAACTTCTTTCACAAATTGACAGAGATGTATTCACAGATAGCTCCAAGTCGGTGGATTGGTGGTTCACTATTCTCAAACTTTGTTATTATTATATATATTATTGTCTTATTTCATTTTCTCCGTTTATGTTTTCATTTGTTATTATTTCGTTTCTATCAGTCTATTGTTATTGTTTCCAGTCTATACTTACGATTTTCAACGTGTTGTGCAATCTATTATGTTATTCTCTATAATATTTGTAGGTGAAATCTTGTAATTGGCCTTGATTTAAACTTATATATCTTTAGTTGTTTTAGATTGTAAGGTTTCCTGAATAAATAAAATACAAATAAATAATTTCATTTGTAATTCCCAACGGTAAAAGAGGGATGTTATAAATTAAACGTCGTTGTAATTTAGACTGAGCTATTAAATTGCGGATATCTATACCTATTTATAATTTACTCATATATTAATTATATATTTTACATGTGTATTTTTGACTAACTTCCGACTAAATTTCAAATCCTTTAATAAACGTTTCACTTCTCATTGAAGCATCCTGAGGAAAGCTTAGTCTTTAGATCCGGTCAGCTTTATCGCATGGAGTGAATAGCTGACCGGGCATAAACTTTATCGTTTTCAGTGAGGAAGAAATATGTGTCGATGAAAGGGTTCATTGCGAAATTTGGATGGAACTTAGCAAAATATATGTATATCGATATAGATAGTATATATATACTATTAGACATTAGTCTGTGTGTCACTTACGGACTCTAATATCGTTAGGTAGATTGAAATCAAATTAATGGGCTACGTTCGACATATTACTGGAAACTTTTAGAAAGTAGTTTGAGCAACGTAATCGAGTCCCCGTGTGAAATCGGGGTGGGTCTCTGTCACTACTCGCTAGTGTTAAATTAACTATAAATAATATAACGCCTGTTTGTCTATCTCTGACATCATAAGTTGACATCATAAGTAACAATGGCATTTTAATAGAATTAACCGATTTATATGCGATTTTCATTGTTGGAAAGCTGCAGCTTTTAAGAATCTTTTTGTCTATATTAGAGGAAATTCATTTCAATTGTAAAAAGGAAATCATCACTATTTATGAACAGAAAATAGATAGCAAAACAATAATGCGTAAAAATTTTGCAAAAATTACAACTTTAAACTAGTTAAAATTTCCCTATGAAACCGGGTCCGGGTACTGAGGTAAATATATATACTCAGTAACTACTCATTACACTCTTTATTGAGTATATTCCAATTTACTCTCCGCTCGCTATCTGACACGTAAGTGAATACTTAATTTTGGCTCAAACAATTTGTGTGACTATTTGTAAAAAAAATTTAAGGATTAAATTACCGAAAAAGCTTTATTTACATTTTGTAAATGTTCTCCGTGTTCCGTAGTCTAAGAACTTGAAAGTTCAACGTCCTAATAACAAATATGGCGGTCCAGTACCAACACCGGAAGGCTATCCATTACGGCGTGACAGCGCCGCGTTTTTCACCACCCGAGTTTGACAGCCGCTGTCAAAATCGTCGGCAGCTGTCAGAGCTGGCCTTGGCACTGCCATTTTGACAATCCGTCATCGATCATTGGAAAGTGGAGCGATATGTCTTGTGACGTCATCAGTTATGTATCGCTATGTCAAGGTCGGTCAAAGGTTACGTTTAACGTTTAGTATCTTATAAGGACAAAAGGAACCCTTATAAAATCAATCAAGCACTCATCCGTCTGTCAGAATGGATTTTCTCAGAAACTACTTATGTAACTTACAAACTTCTTTGGCACAACGTTTATATTTTTAAATACACAGAGAATTACAAGACCTAAGGGTAAACGTGTATTCGAACTGCTATTGACCATCCCTCTCCCTTGTCTTTGATATATTGATCTAGAATTTTGAAAATACCTCGGAACATAATATTCCGTTGTAAATATGTCAAAAAATCACGAGGTTTTGAACTGTAATGTATGAAGTACGTACTCCGATTTATATTAAATACTTTGATAATAGATAGCGCAGTGGTATTCGTATATATGCATGGTTTATCAAATAACTGAGCCTACAGTCTCGCAAATAGTAAAAGCCGTGTTCGGATTCGTTAATTAGATACTAGCTGTCGGTTGCGGCTTCGTCCGCATGAAAAAAAATAACATACGTCCTTCCCCAGGGCTTAATCTATCTTCATTCTAAACTTCATCAAAATCGGTCCAGTGGTTTAGCGGTGGAAAATGAAAACGTAACAGTTTCATACAATCTAAAAACGTATACTCGTAACATGTCACATTAAAAAAAATTTAAATGTGTGGGCATATTTCTTTTATAATGTTCTATTATTGGTATAATAACACAGCACAAGTCTGGTCTATAATTTTATTTTTTAGTAACTTAGAAAAACTTCATAACTAGAATCATGCACTTTCTCGCCGCGAAATAAAGCAATGAATAAAAAACAGTAGGGGTGTGCAACACTAGTTTCAGTAATGACATTTTGATGGTGAGTGTACTACAGGGCGGGGTACAGTCGAAACAAGCAACTACAGCTGTAATGTGATTGACTATGAACTTGCTGAATTTACCACCCGCGTCACGCCCAGGGGTGGCAGAAGCAGCAAGCTAGAACTACATATTGAATTTTGTAAAAATTAAACGACGGCAACGGTTACTCAATGAGTTTCTTTATTTACAGCAATGGTATTGTTTTATAAAAATTGAGGTTTTAAATATCTTTATACCAAAAATTTATGTTACTAACGTTCGCACTTTCTTGTGTCTGTAAGTATCTACCTAGTTACAAAACCTTCTTTATGTGTTTGTGTCTGTAAGTATCTACCTAGTTACAAAACCTTATTTAATTTGTGCTCAATCTATATGTAGTTAGATTATATATTACGACAAGTGTACGCATTAGCTAACTTGTATTCAAAAACAGGCAGGATCACCACAGAATGTAATAAAAAAAAGTAAAAATATACGTCGATACAAAATTGTGCCAGTCACGAGGGTCGGACATACACAGCCATACCGCACCATTTTCATAAATTTCACAACCCTAGTACGCAATGTTTGAAAAAAGACTTTATGTTTTTCATAATTAGGCTTCATTTCGCCCATTCACAAACGTTTCTTGTGACTTTACGCCATAGTACAGTAATGCTTGAATAAATGCGGAACGTATAGAAAAATGTGATTATTCATGCCGACTTTGAGAAAAAAATTACAAGCCAGTATGACACGGGTCTTACGGGTGAGGCCTCGCTAGCTCTTTTCTATATTAATGTATGAAAGGTTAGGTTCAACTTTCTAGGTCATCGATCTTATTTGATTAAATAGACTTTACTGATTAAAAGACTGATATTTTTATTTTCACTCTCACGACTTTGAATCCCATGATCCTAAATGGGGATGGCTGATGAATTGAATGAAATTTAATAATATATACACAGTTCTAAAATTACCAGGCTCACATAAACATATAAGAGGTTAATGTGGAAGTAATTAGCCTCGCTACAGTGTATCCATAAGTACCTACACGCTACAAGACGCGAACGTCTGGCGCTGGCAGGCGCGGCGGGATGTCTTCAAAATATTCTGTGTATTGAACATGGTTTGAAAATGCTACCCTTATGTCGGCATCCTGTTTACATTCGTTATTTAAGCGTCATTTTCGCGACCTAGGTATTCATATTACAGACATCCTTAACTATGGTTAGACTTTTTTACATTTTAGTTAACTATCAGAAAGATATATTTGCCTACTAAACATATTCATAGTTTCTGAACACAAACAACTAAAACCCTATCTAGGTATCCCTCAAAAACTTGCTACATTTGAGTGGCGGGAGCGGGGGTCGGGTGCGGGGTGTGCGCGGGGCGGGGACCCTCTGTAACTAAATTTTGAACTGTCACGTAGATTAATGATGCCAGCCCGTGCGATACGCGCTAATGCCTGTCGAATAGTATGGATAAGACGTAAGCGGCAATTTTTTTATTTCGAACGTTAAATCGCAACAATTTTGTCTGAATTGTGACCGGTTAAAAGAGTGATATAAATAAATTTTATAAAAATTACATTTTTTTTCTTAAATACGGAAGCCTCGGTTTTAGTTTGGGTAGAAAACATAAATATCAAAATTCGTGCATATTGTACACTATGATTTTTTATTTGTCTAGATGGAACGTTGTATGCAATCACTGCGCGTAAAAACGTCCTACATTACTCGTTATATGTGCGTAATACCAGTGCCTTTATTTTCATAGAATTATACATGACTGTGTTTTCGAGGATAATAGGATAAGAGGATAAATAGTCTATAACGCAGTATTTTCCTTTTTTGTTATTAACTTCTAGTAATTGAAACTAACTCAAATGTACTTTTTACATACATAATTAAACAATAATAATTATCTTATTACACGACAATAAAAATTGAAAACTGTTTCACTGTGTTTTCTTTTTATACACTCTTAATGTCTAAAGTCTTTCTTAATATGTAAACTTCATAATGCGTAAAGGACAAACAACCGAAGTCTCGTAAGTCAAAAGTCTGTAGAGAACCTATTTCCAAAAAGCTATTTGTAGCGGATTGTAGTTATTTTAACTAATCTCTGGAACAGTTGAACCTATATTAACGGGACTTTCATTGGTGAGTAGAAGGTAGAAGGCTTTTTAGAGAGTAATCTAAGCTACTTTTTATACTGAAAAAATACCAAACTCAACACGAGTAAAATTGCGAGGCACCAGTTATGCAATAAAATTAAACTAGTAAAATTTATTTTACAGATAAACTAATATAACCCTATGTTTGGTAAGTTTCCTACACTAAAAACTGATATTACCAGACTAATTCAATTGAAATAAAAATATACATACATATCACGTCGTGTCCCTAACGGGGTAGTCAAAAAGTGCCGAGCGCCAAGCTTCACGGTCCTTACACACTTCTTTCGCTTCTTCAAATCTCATCATTTTCCTTACACATTTTCGCTTAAGTAAAAATATGAAAATAAATAATCGTTTTCTTCAAAAAATTATAGGGAAATTATATGATTTACCGATATAAAGAAATCTTTGTGTTCGTAGATATCGCACTTTTATAATAATTTATTATTGAAGCATGGCGACCACTTTTGGCTTACATTTTTCTGGGCGTTTCTATGCAACCAATGTAGTATTTAGGCAAATAAATAATCTAAGGTTGTGTATTTAATAGTTCATTTCATGTAATTACTAACAATGCAACTTGTCGATAATACGACATTATTCACTAAGTGTTTGAAACAGCTTATAATAAAAAAAAAGTCTAGCTTGTATGCCAGCATGTTATTACAATCGTAATATTATTATAATACTGGCATTGACTTGTGCCTTAATTAAAATTAAAACGTTTAATGAAACTTAATAAAATTGAAAAAATATGTAAGTAACTGTTCCATTTCGAGTTACAAGCGAATAGAGATGTCTGTCTATTTACATGGAATAAATGTAACAAAACTGATAACCATATCCACAATAATCCAACGGCACCGGCGCGGCAGCGCGGCGCGAGGGTACAGAATGGATTTCGGAAATCGATTGCTTCCAAAAATATTTACAGGACCACGTGCGTCGTAGCGACGGCGTCACACGCACCCGGTTGCCTATCTACTACTAGACATGCACTACTTATTAACAGGAGATAATATATGTATTTACTTATGTGTCAATGGGAAAATTCCCGACGGGAAATAATAAGTAGATGTAAAATCACCTAGGTATATTTAGAAACATTTTAGGGAATTTACTTTGAAATTTTTCCTATTCTTAAGAATTTCTCTCTAATATTTTTTTTTGTACGATTTTCCCTTGAGAGGGAAGGCAAAGGGATCTATGCCCATAACAGCTGAAATGTCTTCAGTAGTAGATAAAGATATTCTTCACATTATTTGATTAAAATGTCGACGTAATACATTTTAACGATTCTAGGAATTTTTGGCGATAAAATTAAATATATTGAGACAGTCTAGAAAGACTAGAGTACTAGAACTAGAAAGTAGGATTCGCTGAGGCAGACTAAGCCACTAAAAAAATCTCAACATTAGACTACTTAATAAACACTTATTTTAACAATTCCACATAATGCGCAACAGCGTAGACATTTGAAACGCAAAACTGCGTCAATTTTACATCACAACATCCACTAAAAACAATTTGCGAATAATAAAAACAAACGACTCCCCATAAAATCCCGCCAAACACTCTCTCTAATAATGTTTGTGACGTATATTTGGCATCTTCTGTTTATAAAAAAAACTTGATTGACTGATATGTCAACGCACAGCCTAAACAGCTAGGTTCAAAAACTGAAATTTTGCGTAGAGGTTTCATTCATATAATACAGCAAACATTAAAAAGAGATTCTTGGAAATTTAACCCCTAAGGAATCGAAGATATGTGCCAAAATGATACTTTGCTCATAAGCGAATATATGAAACACTTACTTAACCCAGTTTGAAAAATCTTTCTCTAAGGGTATAAAAAAGCGCTATCAAATTTAGCATAAATAAAGTTGCGGGCAACAGTTCTGCTTGTTATTCAGAAAGAGTAGGTTTTTTATACGCAAAAAAACCTCGTCACGCCATTTCCTATTGGGGGTGAACACAGAAACAATAAATTTATAACAGAATCCCATTCCACCTTGATGCCCTCTTCAGCAATTAGGTTTGCAGATATAAAAATGCAAATAGCTATCTTATAATCTGACTGTAGCCAGTATGCGGAAATCGAACGTGAAAATTGCCCGACCGAGCAATAAGATCACGTGGAATCACAAATCACTAGTGCTGCTTCTGTCGAGCAATCTGTGAACTAAAAACTATTGCTATAGGCAATACTTCTTCAACGAAAAGTCGTTATTTCAATCGTGTAAAGCAGTGTTTTTCAAACTGCGAGTCGCAACCTTTAGGGGGCTCGCGAAGCCCTGCTCGGGAGGTCGCAAACAAAATAAAAAGGCAATGTTACCTTACTTACTTTCAGAAGTCACGCGAATTTCCCGCAGAGTGTAGGTATCTACTTAATCTTTAATCAAATATTTTTTAAAAGTTTTAAAATTTTCTTTTTCTAAAAGAGCGAAAGAAAATTATACATATAGTCTTTCAAATTACTAAAATTTTGTTTGTTTATGGACCTAGGACGCTAGAATTTTTTAAGTAGTAAAAGGATTGCGTACTGAAAAAGATTCAAAAACACTGGCGTAAAGTAAATATGTAAAAAAGTAAAATGCGCAATTGACTACAATTTTAAGTACACATCGAGTGACTGCGGCCCGGCTATCACTGCGCCTAGTATTCTGATAACATACATACATATCTTCACGTAGGAGTAGTCAGAGAGGACGGAGCGCCAAGTGTCGCGGTCCTTATATACTTCTTTCGCTTCCTCAAATCTCGTCATTCTCTTCACACATTTTCGCCTAGGTATGCGAGTGCTTTTGACATTTCCGTCTACTAACATTCTGGTTATTTAATCTCCATAAGTTAGCCTTGGTCTTCCTCACTCACATTTCGTCTGTACCGCTTCCCTTTCAAACACAGAAAAATACCACTTTTTTCAGGCCACATTTCTCAATAACCGTAAGATATCTCATATTTCCTTTGTGCACAGATATATGTCACTTATTTATCTTGTAAGTCTACGAATTTTCATTTGGATAAATTAGGAAAAAATAAATCAAGCGTACGTTTTGACGTAAACATGAAACACTGGTTTTTTAATTCTTACCTAATAATAGTGATAATAAATATCCGAAAAAAATCGCACGTATCAGGGAATACAGTTTATTAGTAAGTCTACGATAATTTATTTCAAAATTTATTAAATTAGTACTTTAAAAAAAATGTGTTCCGCGTTGAATAAATCCTATAAAATCGTGTGCCGAATCGTGCGCAAAACGGTCGTGTGGATAAAAAAAAATACAATATGTGTCAGACATTTTAAAATTTTAGATTTTTATATTTTTTTTATGGCGGAGGGGGCAAACGACGCCTGCTCGTTGGCGGCGGCGCCGGTTGGTCACTCGCCATCAGGTGACACCATTGCTCGTTTGCCCCTTCTTTTATAAAAAAAGGTAGATATTTATTTCATTGTTTCAAAATTTAATCAATTGATTATGAAATTCAATTAAACATGGAGAAAAAAAACAGAAAGCTTTTTCTTTAAATGTTGAGCGGCGGGACAAAAGAAACAAAACTTTCCTTAAGATAAAAAAGGTATTGTTTATTTATTTTAACCTTGACCTTAGGCTGTAAAGAACTATATACATACATATCTTCACGCTGTATTTCTAACGGTGTAGTCAGTGAGAACGGAGCGCCGAGCTTCCAGGTCCTCACATACTTCTTTCGCCTCTTCGAATCTCATTATTCTTCTCACTCATTCTCTCCTAGATATGCAAGTACTTTTGACATTTCCGACAGTTAATACTGGTTACTTGACCTTCGTAAGTCAGCCTTGGTCTTCCTTGGCTTCTACTGCCATCACATTCTCTCTGTAGATTTTGAAAAAGGTGACAACCCTAGCTTTACCACAGTTTGTTATGTAGCACACAAGCACACGCAGAAGCTTAGTGCTGAGTTTGAGGTCATGCAGTTGGTGTGATGTCTGGATATTTATTTATTGTTTAAAGTGATACATCATATACAGTTGACAACTAAACCACATTATCTCATAAAATTAATTTCACAACCATTAATTTCATACACTAGTGACATTAAAACATAATATATTTATTTAAACGAGATACATATTTAATTTACAAAATATCGTCGCGTTATTTATCAGTTAACGCGCACCGCACGAAAACCAATATTAATAGACAAATAATGTATTCCACAATATAAATAATCCGCGACCTAGTCAACTCGAATAAAACGCAGCCACGGTAATATAAATTATTAAAAACATTACGCACTGGCACACAAGCAGTAAACGTCATGACGATCAGCTGATCAAATATATTGCTACTATAAAAAGTGAAAACGCAAACTACTCTGCCCCTATATCTCTGTCTCACACGCACGCTCTTAAGCACGAAGCGAGCGAAAGGGACGCGAACAAAGTAAGGCTGCCGTCGCGTAAAATGATATATTAATGTCAGCTGCGTTTAGGACCTCGTGAGTCTACAAAATAATAGATGGTCACAAATAAATTACTCGGCGAGTGCATTTCTGAACGAAATTCGGGCGGTCGTCGACCTCGACCGTGGCGCGTAAATCACGATTGATATATGACTTGCGAAGGTCGCCATCTTGAATGTTGCGTTCGAAATTTGAATCGTTACTAGATTGGCTCGTTCATAAACGTGTCTAAGTTGCGTTTTACACTTTTTCGTCACTTTTTAGTCGTTTATGAGACTAACTGCGTCCCTATTGTTTATTGTACGTGTTTATAATTGCAGGTTATTAGTTGTTTTGTTTTAATATTTAACGTCGTGATGAATGACTGTTACTCGTGTGACAAGCAACAACAAAACTGTTACTAATCATACGTCAATCTGACAAGCTGGTGGTATCACACCTCATCTCTTGTTATAGTAATTTGCAACAATTAAACAGTTATTCATTGTTAAACGTACAATTACAGCAATTCATTTCTCTAATTAGTGGTTAATTTATAATTTGTACCTTTCACACATGCAGTCACTAAATGTACATCTTGAAAATGTCATAATATTTTTATTGTAGGAGTTTAAATGCTGGGTCTTCTTCGCATCATAATAAAACCGTTCATAATGTAAATAATTGAATTGTTTTTAATTATCAACATCAATTACTGCGTGTTTCGAGTTTTTAAATAGATATATGTACATGGAATTTAGACTGAGAAAAATATGCTTATTACTATGAAGATTTGAGATTTCCTTTTTTCTAAAGAAATTACATTTTTAGCTTTATACAGTTTTAGAGTGAAGTCCTTCAGTAGTCGTGTAAAACAATAAATGTAATAGTCTCGCGTTTGTATACGCAATCCCACTCCATAATTAACAAGTTCCAATAGATACTTATCGACATACACATTACTTGTAATGTTGCCGGTTTGGTGCAGAACCATTAATCACTTTTCGGGGTCCGTGGGCAGTGCTTACAGCCGAGACAATGGCCTACCATAATGGGTTATCATATTTTGACATTTGATTTTTGTAATTTGTGATAGATCGAATTGAACTTTTTATCTCGCCGTGATTCTTTCACGACTTGATTTAGTCTTAATGGATTATTTTATTAGTAACATAAATATGTAACTATGTGATAATGTGACATCCACAATGATGTACATTAATATGTGTTTAGATTAGATAGAGCAATTTGTAGAATATTTTTAATACCTATCTTAAAGCGAAAATAGAAAACAATAAATTATTTTTGTAACATACACATGTTTAATGTGAACTCGTATTTTTTACACAATAAATTACAAAGTTCAGTGATATATCTAACATATTTTGAACAGCTCATTATCACGGTCTCTAGTACATTTACCTTATAAGTAGAGGGTTCTAGCTTCAATTCCAAACTAGATCAATCCAAAATATGAACTTTATTAAAACTCAATTTGTTGTATAGGGCGCATAGTACATGCTTAGCGGCTTAATTTGGGGTTATTATTATTATTACTTAATTACTTGCAGTATTTATTTCACTAATTAATATAATATTTATAAAATATGATATACGTTCATTCAAATGTACATACATTTTGAATTATAGTAAAAAAACATGTTCATAATTATTCATAGAACCCTTTAATCACAAAGAGAAATAAGCAGATAGCAATCAACATGAAAGAAACAAAGCTCATTATAAGAGTAATTAATATTGTGAACCGATACCGACACGAACAAATCAATGCACAGACGGACAAGTCGATAACACGACCGAAAATAAAGAAAAAAGCTTAATACGCTGCGTCTCTGTCGCGTGACCGGTGTTGGAAAAGGATGTAAATATTCAATTTCAGCGCCGTGTCCGTATTTTATGATAAATAGCAAAACGAAGCCGTCTGAGTGTGTTCTCATGTCCGATTGATATTGTTTGAATTTAATTTATTTTCATGCATCTCGCGAATTTCGCGCCAAATGAATATATATTGTTTCCAAACGAAAAAATCTGATTCAAATCACTGTTGTTTCAAAACATAGTTTACGTAGGTATCTTTCATGAACATTAACATTAACATTTCATGAACATTATTTGTAACATTTTATAAAGAGAAAAAAGATTGTTCAGAACGAATGTACTGTTAATTAAATATGAAATTTAACAGAAGCACTGATCACTATGAACACACCATCAAATCTTCATCACCACTATTATGTACTTGACTATTCGATGGCTTCTTAACAACTGAATTCTTAGAAGACTAAAATCAGACTTTTATGCAGCCCCACTACACGCAGAAAATCTATTCTACCCACATTCTTGTTACTAAAATGTTATAAAATATCACACGTGGGTAATTTATGTGATTAAAATTAATTTAAAACTAACAGTACATAATGAATATACTCAGAAACTACTCAACCAATTTCAAAAATTCTTTCACCTATAGAAAGCTACATTATCAGCGAGTAACATGGGTTATATTTTATTTTAATAAAAATTATACCCATGCGACGCCGGGGCGGGTCGCTAGTTTTTAATAAATTACAATTGTGTTTAATTCTCAGATTATTTGGCTGATCCAAGATTTAGTTTCGAATAAATGCATTTTTTTAGAAAAATGTGATATACTCTGACATACCCAGACATTTCACACAGCGCCATCTAGTCCCAAAGTAAGCAGCACAGCGCTTGTGTTATGTGATATGAACCTTTGTAGTTAGAGCACACAATGGGTATTGGCAAGACTGAAAGCAAGAGTAATAATGAACATGTAGTTCGAATCTATAGAGATAATGAATGAAGAACAACTGATGTAGAAAATAAAGGGAAAACGAGATGTAAAAGTTGAGAAAGAAAAGCCAACTTATAAATTTCAGGTAGTTCAAATAGGACCACCTATGAGAATTGTTGACGATCCCGAACTCACAAGTGGACTTGAATTGTTAAATCTGAGATTTTACCTCCTTATGTGCACTTAAGTGTGTTCTGCCGCTTGTATAACGGATTGTGTTCCAAATAATGGGTTACTATGATGCCAACAGTTTCCTTCCATCGCACCGCTCGCCGTCGGCACAGAGTTCATCATTTCACTTTGGAACTAATTGGTCACGCACTATGCGCTTTCAAAGAAGTCTTGTATCTTGAATCATCAAGTTGTGGAATTAGCTCCCTGTAGAGGTTTTCCCAAATTACTGCAGAATGGAGTTCTTCAAGAGGGCGCGGCATAAAGAGATTCTTATAAGGTCGGAAATGCGTAAGTGATGCCTCAGGTCAGGTCATAGGTTACGTGAACCAGTTACCATCAAGTGGGCCATATTCTTGATTACCATCACTCTGATATAAAAAATGAGCTAACTGCAGGAAATATCACAAAATGTGTAAAGAAAATTATTTGAGTTGAGGAAGTGAAAGAAGTATCTAACTACGACGATTGGAGATCCACTGTCTCTGTCTGTACTGTTAGCGATGTAGAGTGATATGTATGTACGAAGTACCTGTTATAGATCTAATTATATTGACTAAACGTTTCTAGTCATTGAAAATGAGTCAAGTTCGAGTTAGTAAAATACATACATATCTTTACGGCGTATCCCCAACGAGATAGTCAGAGAGGACGGAGCGCCAAGCGTCGCGGTCCTTACATACTTCTTTCGCTTCCTTGAATCTCATCATTCTTCTACTCGAGTTAGTAAAATGGTTTATTGAACTTGGTTTCTGAGAATATATAAGACTAAGGAGTTTCATTAAATGTTTATTTTCGCGACAAGGCTTTCAATTCACTTCCAGTAATTTGGAAAATAAGGGAGGAATAATCGAGTTCGAATATCCGATTTGTTCTTTCTTTTATTAACCGACTTCAAAAAATAAGGCTCTCAATTTGTCTATTTAGACATATATTTGATTATGTATGTTCAGGCATAACTTCTTTGTTTATGAACCAATTTCAACGATTCTTTTTACGTCGGGTTCAGTATAGCTCCGAGGTGGTCCCATTTCAATTTCATTGCTATTGAACCTTGGACTTCGAAGATACACCAAATATTCCTAACGGTTTATATATTTTGATGTTTTTTTTTTATACACATGTTCCGTTCCAGAATTGCCACACCTACCCTAGACATTTATTTAGGCCAAGGTCACTCAAAAGGAAAAAAGTTGATTTTTTTTTCTAATTGTGAATATTTTAAAATATTCACAATTGCAACATAATGTGTAGATTAGCAAGATAATAATAATAATACTCCAGACAAATATACGAATCCTGTGACCTCAAACAAAGCACTGGGCTTGTTCTATGGATATCACACGACGAACTGGGGGAGCTCCCAGAAACACTCATGCCCGTTTACACTAAACTGAGGAGTCGCCTAAAGTAAATGCTTAATGAATTAGGAACTGTCTGGAACGAAAATGTATTTTACTAACCTCTCGGTAACACCCAAGAGAGTTAATGAACGCGATCCTTTAGGTATAACCTAACATTAAGTATTACTTAGTAGTCGCCGACATCTATGTTGTGAAAACGGGCGTCAGACTCCAAGCCAATTTAGAAAAGTTCGTTTCCTCAATAGACTAGACCGGGATCGAAACCGGGGTCCCGGTTTTTAAAACGTCAGCATATGCTTTTACTGACTTTTTTTAAAGCAAGATCTGAGCTTTATGTGAATATACTTTAGCAAAGGCTTATACTAAAAGCTTATTCTAATTTTATTTAAGAAAAGGTCGCCAAATCTAGCTATTGCTAAAAAAGTGTGAACAAAACGAACAAAAACTAACTATCAGTATAAGATTATTCACTTAAACGAATGCAAGTGCTTTTGTTTTATTCACGTTACCTAATGGGGTAGTTACTGTCAAAGTAAAATCAATTTATTCAATTAAATCCAATTACAAGGTGTTTTTGAACATCAAATCTACTTTAGTTCGGATTAACTGTTGTAGTTAGTCTAGTCGGCTAGTTGTATCACTATGGCAAGTTTCAAGTTCTACGTAGTTTCAGAGAATTGTCATACGACCAAACTGTGTCATACGAACAAACGGGCTAATTGAATCGAATAAACGGAATATCAAATACGAATACTCTTACAAACGTTGCGTTTCTTCCTTTTGTAGTATAGAATCATAAAATTGGATATTTTTGTCTATTTTTCCGTGTCGTCATAAGTTTACGGTTCCGCTCGGTGCGGTTAATTACAGCAAAGGTGATTTTCGATTACACGCGAACGTGGACGCTTCTAAAAGATCGTAAATTCCGTGAACGTGGCGACCTATTGCGAACGTTACCGTTAAAATTTTACGAGCGATTTTTGCGTGTTTATAGCAAATGAGAGTTGTTCGAACGCTAATAAATTAACGTGCTTTAATGACCCAATCAAAGTTTATGACGCGAGGCGAATCCTCAGCGGACTCCTAGTGTTGGCCGATTGACTTATTTCTGCTTAAAAAAGTGCGCGAGAGAGCATAATCATTTCTGAGTTTTATGCAGATTGGAATTTTTGTTAACATGATGCTTTTACAGCCGCTGAGATTTATGGGGCTTCCTGTTGTCTTGGCTCGCATGTGTCTCTCCATACTCACCCATTGCATCTGAAACAAACGAGAAAATATATATTTTAATGGCTTTCCATTTTCTAAAACAGTCACATTCATAATATTTTAATTTTGTTTCTAGTGTTTGTGTATACAAAATCGTTTGTGACAGACGTGTGTACGTCTGTCACAAACGATTTTGTATAATCCATACACATGCATGCTTATAAATATACATTATACATGTCGTATAACCCATATATATTTTGTTCTAGGTAGTTAACATTAAAAAAATATTTATAGAAGAATTACAGAAAAAGCAAATTTGGTTGATCTCCAAACTTAACTTGATCGTTCCGCCCAAATCTTATTCAAAACATCAAAATAGTTGTGGAATATATCGTATGTAAAATTTATACGAAAATTCTAGGTTTAAGATCTTCATCGTACGTGAGACAGACTCGCAAATGACGAGTTTTTTGCATGTATTACAATATTTTTTTTGTAATAATGTGACAGAGGACAAACAAAAGTTATTAGATCGCTTCACCAAACCTTTACAAGTACAAGATAAAAACACATATGTAGCTAAATATTATATTTATCATTTCTTATACCAGCCTTTATCAATTCTAGAAGGAGCTTATCAATGTCGTATCGTGACGGATTCTTTACATTGACAACTGATAGTTAATAGAAACTGACACTTTGACAGGTGAATGATAGACTATAAATTTTATTAATTTATAAAACAATTTCCCTAAATAACTGAATGCTGATACGCTTCGTCAGATTTTCGGGTTCCGTGCTTCAAAAAGAAATATGAAAGATTTATGTGATCTCTCATACTGTCACTACTTCTAAGAAACTATATACATATACGTAGAAACTTTTTCGATATAGTAATTTAATTATCTACATAGTTTACACTAGCGTCTCGTCCCGGCTTCGCACGAGTACAATTTTTTTTTAAATAAAATACAGCCCATATTACTCGCTGATAAAGTAGCTGTCTATAGGTGAAATAATTTTTTATTATTTATTTTATTTATTTATATATTTTCAATTTTTACATAGGAAGTTCAGATTATTTCTGAAAAATTCTCTATCTTCATGTGAATGTCACGTTAAAATCGGTTCAGCCGTTTTGAAGATTAGATCGAAAAAACAGACCGTCAAAAATTTAAAAAAACGCGTGTTCGGGTTTGGTTAGGGCGCGAATAACAATATAAGCTTAAAAAAAGCCCTTAATTCAAAATTACAAACAGAAAATTCAATTTCATTTATATGAATTGTTAGAAATGTAATAGATATCATCTTGATACTTGCAATACTTCTTGTAATAGCATTACTTTAGAACCTTTTTATTAATCTTTACTACTAGTGATTATATTGAAAACATAATGTTTACATACCTAAGAAAAAATGCAGGAAATCAGAAAGTCGTAATAGGCTCACGGAACAGAGAAGTCAACACTGGATCAAAACAAGGCAGTCGGCATATAAGGCTCGATATTTAATGTTCTCGCTTGCGATCACTCGTTATGAAGAGTGCATAAATTGTTCGTACAGGTCTTAGCTCGTCAAGCGCTCGCCTTGGTCTGAGAAACACGCGTCAACATCACGTATTTTATTCTGATTTTATTGTGTTTATTATATTGATTACACTGATTAATTTAAAAAAATAATTTCTGTAATATATTGTACATTGAATGAAGTTTTATTTCATATAATTTTGTTTATAAGTCATTGCTTTTTTTGAAACTAAATCGGGGTTTAATCACGACACTTTATCCTTGAAATAAGCCTTTCTAAATATTTTTTTCTGTAAAAATGAAGAAACTTATGACATTTCGAGGACACTAATATTCAATAAAAACATGTACTTAATCTCAACACAATTTTATAAGTTGTTAGAACTCGTCGAAACAATGTTAATTAGGACTTCAAAGTAGCGCGTCTAAGAAATTTCCTTGTAAACTGATTTCGTAGAATGGTTATTGTAAGATAGTATAAAATAAATATGGAAATATGCAACACCGATATTCAAGAAGGGAAATGGATCTATTATAAACTGCCAGCAGAATATTAAACTAATTGTGTATTAAACTAGATGTCGATATTGTTTCTGAGAATTAGAACGTCAAAATATCACTATTTCGCACAAAAATGTCAAAGGGCTCTTAAGCCCTCTCGAGCGTGGATCATAACTCCACTCCACTAGACCAAATATTTTTTTTTATCAAGTACACAATAGCAACAACATTGGTGACCATCTAACATATTTCTATGTCCACTCGCATCACTGAATTATTTATATCTGTAATCGATGTTACGTACCTACATGTAATTTTAACCCAACTTAAAAAAATAGATGAGGTCCTCAATTCGCTAGAACCTTTTCTTATGCATGTTTACCGATTTCTCCGCAATCACCAATTTTAATTATTCTTTTTTAATTTATAAAGGGAATTTCTTTTTTGTCCAGAATGGCTCCATACAAATTTAATTAAGATCTGATGATGGAACAGTGCTTAAACAAAAGAAATCTTCAACAGTTCGTATATTTTAATAATCCTTTTATATAATTATTCGTTCCTGAATTGGAAAAAAATTAGTTGTTGACCTACCTTAAATATTTATTTACTCACTCTAAAGAGAAAAATTTCCTTCTTATTAAGAAAAAAATTAAACCAACTTTAAAAAAGCACAAAGTAATTTTATTATCGTTTATTACTAAGAAGATCAAGTACAAAAATAACATCATAAACACGATACAAATAACTGTTTAATTAAATTTGACAGTTATTGAAGTCGGTGATGCCAAACCCTTAAATAAGAACAAAAAGTATATTTTGTAGGCTTGTCACCGACTTCAATAACTATCAATGATGTCATGTTTTGTACTTGAGTTTAGAAAAAAATTTGAATTTTTTAATAAGTAAAAATTCATTAATCTAAATATTTTTGTAAATCACTAACTCTTACGAGAGATTAGTTACTACTATTGTTTTACTATTTCTATAACAGTAAAATATATTCTATTTATAAACAAGCTGAATTCAAGACAATTAAAAAGTTACGAAGCAAAAACTATGTGGGAAAAACTAGACTCCAAGTTATGAAAGGAATAGGCAAAAACCTGATCCAGTGTAGTTGCATGTTAATTTATATTAAAGGACAACGTCCAATAAATGTATTTTACTCGTATATTATTGTTGAAACACTGAGACAATGGATATACCTAATATTTGCGAGGTATACCTACAGAGTATTTACGTTCAGTGTTCAATTTCATTGATATTGTTTAGAAACAGATTACTGCATTTCAAAAATAGATTGCCATAGATTCTTGTCATATTAAAAAAATATAACAACATATAATATTGCTATATTTTTGCTATTTCAAAAACAGATCGCTATATTTATGTTCCAAAAATAGATTGCTGTGATTTAAAAATAAATAGTGTTGTTTTGAAATTTTGTTTTATGGGTAAAACATAATTACTAACTGCGAGAACTCTCGGTAAAACTAACACACAAGCAAACAATTTTATTTCATTAATTGATTGGGTGGAAATTGAATCTTAAGACTTGGCTTAAAGGTGAACTAGTCACCATATTAAAAGACAAATAAAACTCAGGCTCTACGTAGAGTTAATTTTAATCATAATATAAGCTAATTGTCGCTTGTCTATAACGTTTATTGCAATTCTCAGGTGCATAGGCAATAATAATAATCGTCAGTAGTTTCAGAGATTACTCGCTCGTGAAGTAAATCGTGAAATAAATAATTAAAGGGACTTTTTCTGTAGTGTTGTGTAGCAGCGCTCGGTTGTTGCCCGTTTTAATTCTATTTACATTCTGAACTGAGCCGCTCCGCACGACCGGCCGGTGGCACCGACGACGATTAACGCTCCAAGTTCAGTCAAATAACGCAGGTACCGTTAGCGACTTAATCCTTGTTAACTTCCATTTATCTTTCCTCTTGAAATGTAAAATGGAGTGAAAAAATATTCGCTTAGTAAATTGACAAGATTTCATGCTAAAAATCTTTGATAGTCATTGAAATATGCATGACAACTGGCTTAATTTCTTGCCGCTTCCTTTCACTCCTGATTTTTTGTATAGGTAAACTTTTCAAAAGTGTTTTTGAATGAAGATTAATAAGTTTTCTCTAATAAAATAATTTCATTTGATATCAGGAAAATTAACATAAAAATCAAACGTATATATTTAAAGTTAGTACGAGTAAATTAAATATAAAAGTTTCCAATAAGCATTAACGGCAGCAGTTTCGGTACCACAAAACTGGAATATGTATTCTCTAAAATACGGACTTATTTTTATCCTGATTAAAGATAAGTAGAGGTTTGTATATGTGTACCGTGTAGCTCTTAACATTATCGCAAAATGTATTATTATTGACGGACGTTAATTAGCATTAATTAAAAGTTTTCGATGAGATAATTGCTTAAACTTGCGTGCATTTTCTTATCTTATAGACTATGGTTAATTTTGTTTTATCTTCTCCGAAACTAGCCTCAATTTCGGACCTGTTTCTAAACTGATTGTTATTAACTGTACACAGTGTAACCGGACCGGTTCTGTGACGCAGCCATACTTGGAAATGTACGTATGATTCCACTTACTGGTTGCAGATGGGGTCACATGACGGTGGTTCAATTCAACTAGCATTTTGAACGGGATATGTACGAGATAACCAGAACATCATGAAATGACAGAGATTTATTTGACATTTATATTTTTAGTAATAACGAGGCACTTTAGAGCCAACTGACTTATGAGCTTAAAACATTCGAAAATTCAATTATAATTGTGTAGGTAACTCATGGGCTTATGGGTAAGTTTACTTTGTTTCTTTTTTTGAATACTTTAAATTTATTCAAGCAGATCTTGTAACTTATAGAGATAACTGAAAGTACTTTGGAATATGATAAGAAAAAATTGATACGTTTGAAGTTCAGTAGAGAAACAGCCGGTTTTATACAATATCCTCAAATCCCAATGCTCTCCATGTAGGACCGCTCTAATCCGGTTGCGTGCCTCGCCAAGGAGTGGGAGTCAGTCTTAATAAGCAGCTTATATACAATAATAGCGGTGCATACGTACCACGACGTTGGTTTGACGCACACACGCTATTTATATACCCATGACCTAGGAGGTTAAGTTTGACATTTTTAACATAAAATAAGTAATAATAAATGCGTATTTTATGAATACATTGTTTTAGACCTAAACGGCAGGCATAACTTTGCGTAGAATGTGACATAAAATTTTGATTGCGTATCTTTATCTTCCAATAAGAACTTCATAGGTTTAGATAGGTGTCATTATAGACACTTTATGAGTAAACAGTATATAAAAGAAAAAAACTTGTTCTGACTTAATTGTATGTAAGTACTTAACAGGAAATTAATTGATATTTTAAGACTTATCATCAAATTTAGATTTACATATATAATTTTACAACGTTAATCCTGCCAAGTGCCAGCATGACAGAGGCGTGTGGATGTCCTTCGTATAATTTATTGATGCGGCGACAACGCTAATGCAGCGCGCGACGCTGACTGATAGCGCTGCAGCGCGATATGATACGAGTGACGCGGTTAAGTGCGATCGCTTGTAACGCTGATATCGCTTGGGATTCGCTTGGCCTCCTACACGTTCTGTGACACGTCTAGCGTTCATGCAAGCTCAGTACCACATATCTTGGAGTACACGGCTTTTTCATTACTTTTTATATTCTATAGGGATGTGGCAGATTCGAACTATTTCCCTTGGGATTCGTTCATGTGTTCAAATTGTACAATGGACGAGTATGGAATGAATGCAACAAAAAATAAACATATTTTTATATCGACAAAAACAGCTTATCGTAAGCAAAACTGTATCCAAAGCTCACACATATCTTTTATCATTTCCACTGGTCCCCGATCCGAGAGCAAATCCCTGTATCCGGGGATCGGGACAGGGATCCGGTAATCCCGGTTAATAACGCCTAGCGCGATCCGGGTGCGCCGCGCCGCAGACGTTTGATAATGGAGTATTAGTGAGAGTTATAATTGCACGGTTATTATTGTCATTGATTATGTTAGGAAACTGTTCATTTCGAGTTCAATTTGCGCCACGTAATTTAACGTCTTTAGCACTGTTTGGTTTATCTCTGTGTTGATACACCACCAACATAAACAGAATTTACAAAATTTGGTAATTTTACACTTTTCCGTGTAGTAAAAAAACCGGTTCGGTTTTTCAAAGACAAATAAGGAAAAAAAAAGGAGAGAAAATCCCGGAAAATTCACGAATAGTTCCCTCAGCTATACCAGGGCCTCATAAGAGCTGTAGAGGATTGTGTGGCTAATGATTCTGCGTCGGCAACGCGGCGCTTCCAACAAATCCTACCAATATGGAGTGCGGAAAATACCTGGAAAATGGGGATGTTATTTCCCTTCCCTCACGCGTTACGTTAAGATAGAATATATGGTGTGTAACAAGGAAGAAAATGCTCGAGAAACATTCGAGGTACCGCTTCTAAAGCGTCAGTTTCTAGTACTAAGTTGTTACTTCTAATTCACATTAACTTTTTTTATCACCATCGAATCTTTTGATCTCTGTCCATCTGTTCGGATTTCGTCGTAAGGGCTGGCCACACACGAGCGTTTACGATTCGTAACAGTTTTACTACCCGACAAACAAACAAGCGGTTCCAGGCATCGTCGTAACTTGCTAAACGCATTCGTATCAAAGGCGATGCCGAATTTTTCGACTCCTTTCAATAAAGCTAAGTACTGAAAATGCAAGTATAAGGAAACTTGAAAATGATGCAGTTTGTACGTTTAGGCATTGATTGCTTTCTTTTGAAAGCGATACACGTGTATATATATTATGTATGTGTCACGTCATTTCCGTTACGAGTACACTGACAATAATAATTTAGAAACGTATTCTTTAGTAGAATTAAATGTGGAAAACTAAACATTTTTTTAAACTGTCGTTTAACATATTTTTTTTATAAAATTACTATTTAAAATAACAGTCAAGAAAAGTCTGAAGCGTTGTTTCAATACAAAGGTCTGTGATTTACATTTAAAACTCTGTCGTAATGAAACGAAAATGGCGGCATTTCGACTGGTGGTTGGACATGAAATTTTCTATTCGAGCGGACAAAGGGCACAAATTAACGCGTCCATTGTCCGCGGTGCGGCCTCTCTCGGCGCGATTAGTTCATTATTATTTAATTTTATGTGAACCGACGCCCGGTTGTCTTTGCTCTTCCCGTACAATACCTGTCGAAGCTTGAACAGTGAACAATTTTTAGGAATTTGCTTTACTATATACAGTAAAGCAAATTCCTAAATTATATTAAATTATATTTATATATAACTAATTTCAGTCAATAAACTAAAAAAAATATATAAAAATATGATTTATTAAGCAGCTTCTGTGTGAGCATTTTTGGAAATTGTGTAATAAATCGTTCCAACAGTTCTTTAACTGTTTTCGTTCTTGTTTAAAATAGTTAAACGAAATTATTGATAACATTTTGATATTCCTATTTAAATTAAATTATTAAACTAATTATTTAAATTGAAATTATTTCTGTATTTCCTTTATACTTTTTTAATACAATACTTACACATTTTCATTTTTTCGTAATAATAAATATGATAGTTTTTGCAACCCCATTACAGCGTGAAGACATGTATGTATATGTGTATGATGTATGTTTTTTTTATTTGTATGGTTTATTTTCAGCCAGCACAATTATAATTTTTAAATTCGACTAATAGTTACAATTTGTTCCATACAATGAAACGACAAAGGAACAGTTTCCAAACGGAATAGTTCTTGGAAGCGTTCCCCCGCTGTTCGGGTTACGTTTGTACGTCCTTTGATATCGCGTTGTAATAATAAATAAAACTCCGTTAGATGCTTCCGCCCTGGTAGAGTCTTGAAACAATGGCGGTACCAGTGAAAAAGATAGGAAATGCATTAGTAGAAGAAACAGGGTACCATTGTGGACGTTCGGTTAATCTTTAATAATACTTTAAAAAAGTTTTTATCGGAATAAACTCAGAGTAACATTATAAAATAGAAAAGACACTTTTTAATATACAAATTTAGTTTCTTTAAATTACAACACGAAGGTTATGTGGCGGTTGCACTAGATTTTTCTTCTGAGAAATTCACTGTCGGTCGTCCAGTGATTCCACATCTTTGAACAGCATCGACCGGTATGTTTATCCGCTGCCATTTCCCAACGACGTTAATTACTTTACGAGGAATAAACGAATGTTTGCACAGAATATTATCTAAGAGATTAGCGGACGTGTTTCAACGTCGTAAAGATAAAAAACGCGGCTATTTTCCTGACGCGACTCCTCGTTTTTGAAACGCAAATGTTTGACATTCGTAATGCGAGTTTTTAGAATCAGATAAGCATTTAATCTTCGAAATTTAATTATGAAGCAATAATGACATTGAACAACGAAACTTGTAAAGAAACAATATTTTTGTCTGAATGTCGTCAAAACACCTGTAGGGATTAAATAATAAAATGAACTAAGTGAAATGTTTCCATCGACGCTATATATTTCTTGTTAAGTAAATTCTATCAAATTCTGCAATGTTCGTATAATGTGAAGTCGTACATTTTATCTAAAAGCTTTCTGAAAGCAGAACCATGACAAATGTTGCTTTGATATGCACCTATTTTATGAGGAAAAGGCAACAATTACGAAAGTACGCAATAAGTACAGAATAAGTATACTGCATGAAACTAACAAATATTTTTGACTGATGTAATGGTAAAAAATGACGATTTAAAGGTTGGGTAAATTTTCATGCCTTTGATAATTAAGTCAAATGATAATATAAATGTAATGAATAAGAAGGCATCGTTTGATCCCACAGTTTTATTTTTGATCCTGCGCAGCCGTTGCGGCTTGTCGAATGGTCCATCAAACCCAGAGCTGTCCACACAATTACGCGAAGCGTAAAGCGTCGACGAGCTTGTTTACAGAGCTCTTTGATCTGAGGCTAATTAGCACATCACTTCTAAACTCATATGCTTGTATTTCTGTTTTGTGTAATACTTTAAATTTTTAAGAAGCATTTTGAAAAAAGTCCAAAAATCTCCAAGTGTTGTATAGAGAGAACAAACTCCAAGAGAAGAAACATTTGCTGCTCTGGTGGTGGACACCAGTGATTCTTATTTCCAACGACACTTTTGTCCTACTCCAAAAATCAGAAGCTAAGCTTGATTAATTAATTGCATTGATGAAACAAAGGTGACGGAGGGCGTGCTAATGGCAATTATATCGATGCACGCAAGGTTGGGGCGGAGGCTTAGTCTAATCAAGCTTTGATTAAATCGAAATACAAACAAATACTGTCTACAATATTGGCAAAGCTTTTTACAAATTGCCAGCTAAAAAAGTTCTTAATTATAACCAGAAAAATCTTTCAACACATCTGGTTCGTTCTTATTCAGTGTTTAATACAACTCTAAAATTATATTCAACATAAAGTATCAAAGTAGGATTTCGCTAACGCATAACTAAGTTATATTATATATGTATACATACATATCTTCATACTGTATCTCTAACGGGGCAATTAGAGAGGACGGAGCGCCAAGCGTCGCGGTCCTTACATACTTCTTTCGTTTCCTCGAATCTCATCATTCTTCTCACACATTTTCGCCTAGATATGCGAGTGCTTTTTGACATTTCCGTTTGCTAACACTCTAATTAAGTTAATTATCTATATTTATAATCCTTATTACAGATGTCATTTCACGTGAATTGCTCCAAAAATACCAAAAGGCCATAAGCTTACAACTCGCAAAAGTAGGTGTAATGTTAATAAAGACGCTCGCATTGCATGTCCGCGGTTAAAACGCGGGGCGTCGCCACCACGCCCAACGAGCTTTTAGACGCGCCAGCTCGGACTTTACTGCTTTTTACGTTTTACGACCCACCACGATTGTCTTTTTGGCATTTTGTTGCGTTTAAAATTAGTTTTACGCGAAATTATTGCCTGAGAATCATTCTGAGACAGGATACAGAAATTCGCGACAGTGGTGTACCCTTCGACTGTTAGGCGAGACATACATAAGATAAATTACCGCATGAGTGGAGTTAATAGAAGAATAATGAAACAATTATCTATATTGACGGGGCTTGCGTGTCCGTACGTAGGTGCGAGAGGATCCCACGGCACCCCACAACCGTTGCCAAGGGTGCATAAGAAAAAAAGACCCCATACAAAAATAATTTTGATAGACACTTCGCGTGCGACCAGCAATTACGTTATGCCCGTCTGGTAATTCGAATTTAGCACATTATCGGTGCGTTACGATTATTTTCAAATAAAATAATAGGAGAATCGGTTAGTTCGCACCTTTTTTCTCTTATTAAACACATTATAATGAGTTGTCCGTTGCAAGCCATATGATACAAACACAAACATAATGAGTAGTGCTGGGCACGAGAGTTCCTTGCCTGTTCCACACCATAAAAATATTTTCATAGATAACATTGTTAAATGAAAAGGACCTATTTAGATGTTTTATCAAGTCGGTAGCTCTGTGTAAATGTTGTCTATAGTTAAGTGCGCAGTCGTCCCTGATCTCAGAAGCAACATCCGGCGTTATCTAATCTACGGTCAGTGTTTGTCGAAGGCGAAGATGAAATTCACCGAGATACGCCGCAGTTTGTGTATTAACTGTCGTCGTCATACGTCATACTGTGGCTTTTTAGGGCACATTTCACAACATTGATTATAGATAAATAGACTGGCGCCATTTTCATTGCGTGCGATCGAAAATTATATTATTACGTTACTTTCAAATTGAAGGCACATTGATGAGACACCTACGAACGTCTACAGAACAGTAAATATATTCGATGCTAAGACATCAAGTGAGTGCATATTTGTTTACAGTCTCAAGTATTGTCACTACAGATTACTGCAGTTACGTATTTGTTGAGCTCGTTGAGATTTTAAGAGGTTTTAAACAAACACCATTGAGTCGAGAACAGGGACCTCTTGTGTCCCTTGCTGGCTCAGTAAATAACTCTTAAATCGTTGTATTTATTTAGAAAAATCTAATCTTGACGTGGAGTGCTTATCTCCATATCCGACCCGATCTCAAGTTAGTTTTAGTACTAAACACTTGGATGTTTTATACAAAACTAAACATTAAATGTGACAAATATGGTGTGTTAGCCTTTCTCACGGAGTGGTCGTTAAAAATGAAACCGTGTAATGTAATTTCGAAAGTAACGTGAATTATTAATGATGTCGGTATGCTAAGAAAGTTGCTGAAACGTCGAAAGACACAGGCGCGTACCATTTATAAAACAAACACGACAAGAAATCTTTTGAAAAGTTAACGTCAAAGCATTTTTACGTGAATCTAAGACAGTAAGAAATAATGAAATACAAATGTCTATCCATGTCGTCTCTATTACGAAACATAATAAGTTCGTCTCGGAGTCGAAAAGGCTCCGTGAAAATAGCAACAACATTAATTAACTCAAGTGACAGTTTCACACGACATTCATTAGGTTTATCATGTCATTAGTCATCCGTTTCTATTTCCGATACTTGAAGTTTTTCTCAGTCCCAAGACGATGCCAAAACTCGTGTCCCACGTACATACTTGGCAGTTAATTAATTTTAACTGACGCACTTACAGTGAAAGTCGGAATATAATCCTTTATGAACAGAATGAGACGTATGAATGGGAATGGCTATACGAGTACGATAAAAGTTCTCGCCTCGGACTGCACAAACAATGTCATTTGTCAACCGTTTCATAGTTTAAAAATATCTCGTAGTCAAAGTTCAACGCGGAATTGAAGCATCGATTACAGATTCAGGAGCGATCGAGGCCGGTAACATGGAATAATTGGTTTCACATCACTTGTCGAAATTTCCACATCGCACATACGAATATCAGGTAGTGGATCGTTGGAGCGGAGCGACACAAATTAAATTTACAATCGAATGTATCATAAATAAAACATAAAACTCGCACTAGCATCTATTAATATGATACTTGTACAATTTGCTAGTGTCGCTCGTATTAGTATTCGTGGCTCAAGTCAAAATATTCAAATTGAATAGTGACTCGTCATAGGAATACAAAATGATTCCAATCGAATTGGATTCGTTAACAAGGTGTTAGTTGCGGATCGAGCAATCGTTTTAGGAATCGATTATTCCCCATTGTTTGTTCGTGTTAGAACATTGTACAGTAGTAATTTTTTAAGCGTTACCTATTGCGTTTTTTTAGTTACGATGTGAATATTAATGAAAACCTATTGCCACCATTTTTGGTCGCGTAGTGATGTTTTGTCTTAAAAAAGCAAGTGTTTATTTTTCGAACTTGTAATTTTGATAATTTGAGTAAAAAGCAAATCTTTTTCCTTTGCAACAATGCTTTCTAAGCCCAAAAATTCACAAACACTATAAAACTGTCGCCAAAAAGATTAGAAGGGTGTTTTTGCATAATCGTGTAGCACCCTCGAGGCGAACCACAGTATCGGGCCCTTGCAAAAATCGGCTAACAAAGTAACACTTCGCTCGAGTGCCGCCAAGTGGCGGTCTCCAATTCGATTATAGACTAGTGCCAGGGGGCTCGATTCTAAATAACTTAACTCGGTTTGCTCGAGTGGTCGATTATTCGATTTAGCAGCGATTACAATGCGTAAGTGTCGTCGAGAGTTAAAAACGCGGTTTATGAATTTTTATCGATTTCATCCCATACCACTGACAAATACGTACTTTCAACATTTAGACGTGTTCCACACATTACTAAATAGGAACATAAATACAGCTTTCACTCAATGTTTCAAATAACTCCCCGTATCAGATAATAAAAATTCACCATCAAAACAACATCGAATACTTGCAATCTCAAGAAAATAGCCCCCCGAAGCACACACCCTTCTCCCATCAGATAGGCGCAGTACACGGCTGTAAGAGGGCATGATGCCGCCGAGCCCCGTCAGACGCCGAGACGCCGATGTATAAAATCTGTATGAGAGAGCGTTAAATAAAGCCCGAACGACCCATAAAACACTCACGTTTCCTTTACGGCCTCTTCTCTTTGTTTAGGGCCAACTAGCGAGCCATCTCGATTAAGGTTATCTTTGTATTTGCTGCAACATTTTCGTACGATGAAAATGTTACTTAGAGGAAAAATAATTACAGGCACAGACTAAAGATAATACGTCCACTGTTCCAAAAAGCTTTCATTTGGAATGTATTGTCTATTATGACATTTCATTTAGGAACGCAGTTGTTCCGGTTAATAATACATAGATAATAAATATATAAATAAGCAATAGACATTACAATTCAAAATACAACTTATTACAACTAAATATAATAATGTAATTATGTACATTATATATAATTATAATAGTATTGACTTATTAATTAATCCCATACTAACAGACTAAAAAAATTAAGTTTGACTACATTTTAATACACGATTTTATCTACATAGCTTTTTTCTAAAAAGAGTTCACAATTTTTGATCTTTCCATAGCAAAGAATTGTTTACAAGTAGGTAACAAAGAATGGAAATATGTATTATTTCCATATTAAATAATATATTAAAAAAATCTGAATAAAAGCACACTAAAAAGAGACCGTAGAATAGGCGTACAAGAGATCTCTTGTCTTTATTTAATCATTGCACAATTGAATCGTCACAGTCTATGGTCTGACAAATTCGCACGCCCTCGACATTGCCTTAAACGCGCACTTAAGCCGTACCCTTTCCGTCTTTCACCCTTGGACGCCTCCATTCTTTTTATATCGCAACTTTATTAACGCATAAAGGTCTGGTGATGGCCCTTTAAGAATTAGGATGCGTCCCGTGGTCGGGCGTTAGGCTCAGTCGAGCCGAACAAATGGAGTGTCGGAACAGTAGACGCGAGTACGGAACAGGTCCGCTCTCTGCAGTGATGTCTCATCCCTAAATGCAATTAAACCAACTGTTATCACGTCATTCGAAATTTAAATTGGATTTTGTACATTTCTAATTTTAAAATTATGTTGAGTACTTGCCCCGTACATGAAAATAAAGAAACATTTACATGGTGTAACTTAACACAAAGGAAATTTTCTATTACGAATGTAATTCGCCGTATAATGGAGAAAATGTCTTTCTCAATACGAGTATCGACGTTGTAAAAGCAATCTGATTTACATGTCTACCGACTGTACTAAAACGAAATCATGAATGAACCGAAGTATAGAAAACCCAAAACATTATCCTTATGCTCCCATTTTACGACCTTTACCCCCATCGACTCGAAAGGGTCACATCGGTACGACACGTTGTAAAACATCTCCATCCCGCTCTGTCCCGTAAGGAGCCTATAAAACTGAGGGAGATAATCACAAAGATGAGTCGAAAATTATTTTTTTTATTATCACCATCGGCGGTGCTCTTTTATTTCCTTTTTACGGTCCGAGTACCTCATAAAAAGACAATAAACTTACTATTTACAGACCATCAGGAAATTGTTAGCCGAAGAGGTCTCTTTACGACACATGTTCGCCTGGTGATGGCGAGTCCAAGTGATGCACTCTTTACGATTGACGCGCGCGTAAAATGGAAGCATACCACCACACTCACTTTATTTCCTCTGTATGTGAGCGTCGCGGGCCATCAAAATGAACCGCGCTCTCTATCTATACAAATGGCGAAATAATTGTTGGACTTCCGAAAACAGATGTTGGGACATTAGAAGAAGCCAGTTGATATGAAATTGAACTATGTAATATACACTGAAACTGAAATAATCCAAATACAGGTTTGACAACTTCTTTAAAATGCATAAGAAAAGTATACTTCATACATAGGTAATCAAAACTGTTTTTGTGCTCATCCATACCCGAACGTTCGCAACAAAAACATCTCTACTACATATTAGATGATTTTGAGGAAACGATTTGTCTATTATCCCAAGGTTATCCCAGCTACTGAAAAGATGTTTGTTTCTCATTAGGATTGCTTGCGTATGTCAGCTGTATCTAAAACCGTCTCGTATTCAAAAAAGACTTTCTCCTTATATAGCCGAAGGTGCCCAATATTCCAAAGCTCTAAATAAATCAAATAAACTCATTTTTTTTTTAATTTCAATCCATCCAGCCGGTCGATGGATTAAAATTAAAAAAAAAATTGTAAGAAGTAAAAACACCAGACAATCATTACCTCAATTCTTATTTCGTTATGTCGAACTTTTATAAAAAGCTACTTATTTCCTCTTGACATGTGCATTGTACATGACTAAATTGAGTCATATTTTATTTTAACAAAATTCTAAGCAGAGGTCTCGGACTAAAACGAACGAAGTCAACTTAGAAAACATTTGACCGAGACGAGAATCAAACAGGGTTTAGCATATAAGTGTAACCGTACGCTTAGATACAAAAACCATATTAGTTTTTATCATCATTTATTTAGTTTTAGGCGTCTTGTTTAAAAACAGAAATCGATTTCAAAACTGACATTGTAAAGGGGTAAACAGAAGCTCTAGTATCTCACTTTAATTTTATTATTGAATTTCGTCAAAAGCTTTTATTATAATAATAGTTATTAAACGGTTACCCGTGTTAGCTAATACACGCGTTAAGTGCTCTTTTTATGATTTAACACTGATTCTCAGTCGATATTACTGGCTATAAATTATAGCCGGAATACTGAGTAAATTTGTTTTATGAGATAATTCCACATATTTTATGACTCCAATGAGTTTTTGAAGTTATGCCTAATTGAAAGAAGAAAATGTAACTAGTAACTAGAATGTCCAAAAATCGTAATGTTCATGTAAACATAACAAACATAGCTTTGGATTTTCATTACGTAAACCAAAGATTTGTTTTACTTATTCGTGTTAGTTTGCAATAAGCGCGACATTCACCATTGGGGTTTTGCAATATCTTGGAGCGCCGGGTACCAGGGAGTCAGAGACACGCGGGGAACTAAAGGATTTCAATATTGTGAATTCCGAGGATGCTCTCGTAGTGCGTGTAATGAATTTCGGGATTGTCTTGCGGTTTTTCGGTTTCAACCCCTCGATCCCTAAAGGCGCACTTAGTTTCACTCCATCGGTTAAAACTTATGCTCAAAAGTTATGTAGGTACAATGGTAAAACATTACAATTTTTTAAGTAAGCAATCTTGAATTGTCGTGAACTAAAGTCGTCGTCGATCGTAGAAAGGTACGCATCGCGGCTTGGCACGGTAGTTATGCCCAAATATATGGAAATAAGGAGGATATTATTTAGGTCCGGCCATTCGTATGATAAAACAGAACCACTGATATTTGCCCGCAAACAATTTCTATGGAGATTTCGGTCTTGTTTTGAGGGTTGAATCTGTGTATGGGTATGACAAATGGATGAAGGAATTTTCCTTTCGTAAAAATATTGCATAAAAACAGCTGAGAAAGTTTATTTGCGTAATTTTCAAAAAAGGAAAGGCATTGAAAATACTTAATAACGAGTGGATCGTCTTAATTATCGAGGAAACATAGCCGGACGATATTAGAAATTGCCAGTGTTAAAAACGAAGAAATTTAAAACAGAACACAAGTTAATTTTTTAATGTTCTTGAGGTTACCGCTCGGCTGGTAGTTTCGAGTTTACGGCCGGTTGCGGTCGCGCCCGGGGCGGGGACTGTTCTAATTAAAATCGCTCCGTTTTCTGTGGTATTCATTTTCATCCTTTAAAACTGTTTTTGTTACTCTCCTGGTTAGGTTACGTTATTGTTGTGGGTTGTAACTAATTTATATGTTAATGAGAAGTTGCAATAACATAATTACACATCTTCGATTACTGTCTGCGTTTGTACGATTACTGTCTCTTAATATACCAACCATAGTACAAATTAAATAATATTTTTTGATAAGGTAAAATTTTGATTACACATTACTTATGTCGCTGTTGTATGAATAAAAGTGGAGGTGTTTCTACACAAAAAGCAAACAATAAATTTCAATTGTATTTTTTCTTAGAAAAAAATATATTCATGACTTGTATGCCATTCCTCAAGTGTATACGTGTTCTATATTTGTTTTAAAAAAAAACAATTCTAATGTCCATTAGCATTTATTACAATGCTAACCAGGGGAGCAGAAGCGCGGTCGCACATAGCAAAGCGAGACATAGGCCGACCGCGCCTTTGTCTCGACGATTATGTATGCAAATGACGACTAGTCCACCTGTGCCTCTTTATGTACGCCTGGTAAACAATCGCCAGATGGAAATGGGAAAAAGATCTTTTTTCTTTTGTTTATTGTATGACCCTAGCTACTGGAGTTGGAATTGCTTAAAATTGTAGAGGGACCCGTAGCTTAATTTGTTATTATTCAAATGAAAATTTTGCAAAGGGCTCCCACATTCAATGTCGACGATGTCACCGACTGTAAAATGTGGAGTTGATTTTTGCCTGATGATTCGTTCAATACGTACTGTTACCATGAGTGTTGTACATAGCAAGGATGATTCAAAGGCAATATTTTTGATCTGTGTACACAAACTAAAGCAACATTGTTGATATTAATCTACACTGTTTAATCGTAACGATCATAAAGTACACCTAAGTAGCAGACCTCACACACATCTGCAGATCGTAAATCTGGAGCGTGATCGAAACCGCGTATTAAACGATTATAAAAACGCGTACTGATAGTTAACTACGCGGAATTATTGCACGCGACCACTTTCCCGTCTTGATTTTAATAGTAAAAAACGGTCAATCGTGAGACAAATACTGTCAGAATGTTCCGTGATGTTATATAGGTATATGTTTGTCAGTTTTAAATATCTTAAAATAACAATAAAAAGACGAATTAAAAAGGTTTTACATACAAACATATTCTGATCTTGTACCTCTAACGGGGTAGTAGAGGATGAAGCGAAAAGTATCGCGGTCCTAACATCTTTCGCCTCTTCAAATCTCATCATTCTCATCACACTTTCGGCTAGGTATTGGCGAAAGCGTGTGAGAAGGTTAACGTGAGTTTAGATTAAACCTTACAAGGGTCGAATTATTTATTTTATGCAACATATGTAGAACCCTAAACATTAGTTCTTTTTTACAAGCTTATTATTAATTAGGTTTTGTTATGAGCGTTTAATATATAGCTTATATTGCAATTTCTCATAATATCTACTAGTCGATAGGAACCAACTACAAACATCACTAGAAGAACCCAATCATTAGTAGAGGTAATGTACAATGCTTTATAATCTTAATCATAAAATCATAACTTTGTTAACAACTTAAAAATGTCGACGATCACGGTAAATTGTAATGAAAATTAAAAGTGCTAAAAGAATTCCAATAAGTAAAATAAATTATCGAAATATTGTATTAATAGCGTAGCAATTGCTACTGTGACTGTGACGTCACAGTACAATAACGCTTGTTGTCAGCGGGATAGACAGAGAAACCATAGCGCTAAGCAATGCGATCCTTACATAGTTCTTTCGTCTCCTCAAATCTTGCTAATCTCCTCACGCACTTTCGCCGAGGTATGCAAATACTTTTGACATTGCCGTCAGCTAAAACTATGGCTAAAATTTCATTTTCAAGTCAGCCTTGATTTTTCTTGGCTTGGCTTGTTACCGCTTACTTTCGCTCTGCATATTTCCTTCGTCAATCGTTCATCACTCTTTCTTTCTATGCGTCAGAACCGTCTCCTTTCTTCATTTTTACATTAATACTTTTATTCAACCCTGACATATTACGTGTCTTTATTGCTCATTTCGACTAATAGGATTGCATATATGGCATTCTTGAATGAAATAAGAAAATAATCATATGTATAGAATTATCATTATCATATATATAAGGAATGTTGCCTTATTTCAATAAAAGGTATGAATTTTTTAAAGCACTGAAATTTAATCAATCTGTGCATGATTTTAGATTGTAGTACATCATTAAAAATGTGGTAGCAAAAAATAACCGAAAAAGCGACTGCCGAAGAAATTTACAAGAATAAAAACGAGTTGTGGTAGCAGCTGAAAAAAACTAAGAATGAATTATAAAGACCAAAGAGTAGCCCAAATATTAATTGCACTATTTGATAGACTAAGGTCGCAGGTAATATCATATGCTATACTTATCATTGAGATGCTACAAGCAAATATTTTGCTCAATTATAATATTTCTTACAGCTTGCGCGATAGAAATTAAGCAAAGTCGGAGTTCAAGTAGTAATGGCCAAAATCCATAGGGTTACAATAGCAGCCATTTTATTTAAATTTATTTTTTTGAAATAAAATAATAGTCATGATAGTCTAAAAATGTCTATTTAAAAAAACACTTAAACACAAAGAATAGGAATATTATTATTGTTTGCACATTGCAAAACATTGTATTCTTCTGTTATTATTCTATGTTACAATTCGAATGAATTGTGTCACACATGTTAGAGCGAACTGATCTATGAAACTAATTTGATCTAGGAACACAGGCAACCTTTAAGCAACATTACAAATAGAAAACAAAACGCTTGACAAATAACCTCAATTTTTTTCAATGCTGTACTATATTGCATAACGTTACGTATTATTTGAGAATATTTCTCAGTTTCGTATATACTCGTATAATAGCAGTAGAATAGCAGTAGTGTTATTATCAAGGAACATACTATTCTCTTGGTTATTAGAGTGCTATGTGTAATACATCAGACTAGCGAAAAGCGAAACCTTAGCGCGATTTTGTCGTTTCTTGTTTGTTTACATTGTGGACAAAAATTAAAAAAAATAGATACTATTTCAGTTATTACTACAAAAATAAAAAGATTTTAACAAATTTATCAAACAGTAAAAAATGTTGAGCTAAGCTTTACATTGCTTCACACTTAGTAAAATTTTATAAATTTCTTTTGTAAAATTCAACAAAATGATGATGCTATATTCGTAGCACAAGATAATCCTTGGAAGCACTTTATGCTGCTTCCGTCTTAAAACAAGATTGAGGAGTTGTAGGATAACAGGAAAATAAGTAATTAACGTTCTAATAAAACATGTTTGAAAAATACATGAAATTCCTTACATTTTGAATTGACGACTAATTAATAATTAAATGACACAGTTACTAAAAAAGTAATTTCTAATAAGTTCTCAAATTTCAAAACTTCTTTCGTCAAGATTTAACACTTTTTAAACATTATATGTAATCTAAAATTTCATTTTAATTTAAATTTTTAAGTAACTTTGTAAATTATGACATAACAGCAACAAAAACATAATTATGACATAGACTAGTTTTTTTTAATGTATCAAAATATTGACAACTATGATATCAGCCTCAGCCTCGGACCAAGAACCTTGGTCCGAGGCCTCACCACTTACGAGGCATTTGTTTTTAATATTCCTTAAACAAGTGAAGTTCAAATTTTAAAGTGTTCTTACAGGGCGAGTTCTGTTCTGGCTCTTCGCCGGCCGCTACCGCGGTCGCTTCGCTCGCTCGGCTCGCCCGTTGTGGTTTATACAATTACCTAACCTAACCTACCCAGACAGAGTGTTCTTATAAGGCGGATTATGTTCTGGCGCTTGGCCTGCCGCTGCTGCGGCACGCTCGCTTCGCGCGTTGTGGTTTATACACTTACCTAACCTAACCTACCCAAAGAGAGTATATAGGACGGATTCCGTTTTGTATTAATTTCACTAATAATGTAAAATACATTGGCTGTATAAGTATAGTTCCTTTGGCTCCGAAAAGTTAGACAATCATAAAAATAATATCTATGATCAAAAAATTAATAATAAATCGCATAAAATTTTCAGTTATAAAAGTTTACGAAATTAATATCTTAAAATATTAGATTGTGTAATGTAAAACTTTAAAATCTTAAATATTTGCAGTGAGTGTCGTCCCCGTTCCTCATAATGATTTCACAACAGTTTACCTTCTCAGCAGTACAGTAGCTAGAGCGTATATCTCCCAAGCTGAAATACGCGGGTTCAAAATCCTCAACTGTGGTCAGACTTTTTTTTGTCATTTTTTTTGTAAGACACTAAGTAAAGCTCGGTCGCCCAGGTACTGAATATTTAACATTGCTCCAAAAATATTTTAATTCTACTTTGTCTCGAGACTTTGAACACACGAGATAGAAATTGCAAAATTATTATCTTAAAAAATATAAGGATTAGGCTAAGCTTTAGATTGCTTCACACTTAGTAAAATTTTGTAAATTTCTGGTGTAAAATTCAAAAAAATTATGATATTATATTCGTAGCACAAGACAATCATTATAAGTATTTAAGATTCAACGCGTCACTTCACACGATAACATTTTTTAAGATATTAATTTTGTAATTTCTATATCAAGTTGCAACTACTACGTGTTTTATCACTTGCATACACATATTGTTCATTGTTTTCCTATTATGAGGAATGGAGACGACACTCACTGTAAGTATTTAAGATTTTAATGTTTTACATTATGGGATCTAATATTTATAAACGTTCATAACTGAAATTGTATGCGATTTTTAAACCATAACGCATGAGCCGAGCGAGCGAAGCAAGCGTGCCGCAGCAGCAGCAGGCGAAGCGCCAGAACAGAATCAGTCCTATAAGAACACTCTCTTTTGGTAGGTTAGATTAGGTAAGTATGTAAACCATAACATGCGAGCCAGCGAGCAAAGCGAGCGTGCCGCGGCAGCAGCCGGCGAAGCCTCAGAACAGAATCCGCCGTATAAGAACACTTTCTTTGTATAGGGTAGGTTAGTATGTAGATGGCTAATTTCTGAAATGGCTGAATTCATTTTGATGACACTTTCATTTGAGAGTATTTTAAATTAACATTTTTATAGGTGCTGGAAAATTGTCAAATTAAACATATCAAATTGCGTGGCATACTAGTTCTAAACAAATTAGATTACATTTTGTAAATATAATGTGTAAGATAACTAAATGTACCAAATATGTTGAATCTGTGAGTACCAAGTAACTACTTGGCGCTCACAGACTTGGTACCTACTAATGACGGATCAAATCATCAAAGCAAACAAAGGTTATTATATTATTAAAGTTAATTTCGCTTGTCCAAGAAATATTAAAAACAAATTCCTTGTAAATGGTGAGGCCTCGGACCAAGGTTCTTGCTCCGAGGATGAGGCTTATAACGTAATTGTCAATATTTTAATAAATTAAAAAAAAAACTTGTCATACTTAAGTTGTCATAATTTTAAAATTTACGTAAAAACTTAAAAATTGTAAATTGAAATGTATTTTTAGTATACATATGATATTTAAAAAGTGTTAAATCTTGACGAATGTAGTTTCGAAATTTGAGAACTTAATGGAAATGCCTTTTTTAGTAACGGTGTCGTTTAATTCATTAATGGTTTTCAAAAATGTTTTAAAAAACAAAGCATTGATTTTCGTAATTTGCCTCCTTTATCAGAACGTTTATTACTTATTTTCCTATCTTCCTACACCTCCTCAATCCTCTTTTAAGACGGAAGCAGCATGTAGTACTTCCAAATGTTGATCAACCCTGGCCACTAGGTACTTACTACAATTGCCAAACAAACACTGAAGTGATTCCACATGTGTTGCGTTTTTTTTCCTTTCAATTTTTTTAAAACTTATTATACGAGTGAAAGTAAGTACGCCTTTTCGTTATACCGTCATACATACCTACTCTCTGCATAGTCATTCCAAAAGAAGGTAATACAATTAAGATCAAAGATCTTTTCATAAGGTTTGTCTCTAAATGGAATAATGAATGTGAACTGAAAATATTATACATTGTAAATATATAAATTAACGCACGCTGCGTAACATGTCTTGACATCAGCAGAGTCGACCGCGCGGCCACGCATCCATCGAAGCGAGTGAAGCAAGAATTTAAGCCCCGCGGAAGAGGTAAAGCCGCTTACTTTAAAAGCAGTATACCAAAGTTGCTGTTAGGAGTAAAGTTGAAATTCCTGTGCTATCCCGTGCTCCGTCGAGCACCTAATTCCTTACGCAAGAAATAATTAAATGTATTTTTAGTTCTGGAGTTTTGATGATAATTGATAAGTAAGGGCTTAATTTCATTCGCCTCATTCACTTTTTTGAAAGCTCACATAGTTGTAACAAGGGAAACTGTTAGTTATCTTTGTCTTACATAAAATGTTTTTCTTTTTTATAATTCTGGTAACATTTACGAGACTATAATTCGACACGCAACCGTCACTATTCTCTTTAATGGAGAACCGTTAGGTATACATATGAAGAATAATCTCCGTGAATTCCATTGAATGATAGATATTATTATTGCGTCACTGGCAAAGGACATATTTTTTGCTACGTCATATAACTATATAAAGTTTAAAAAAAACTTTCTGCATGATGGTCATAATATGTTAAATAATCTACAGTGCCAGATCTACACAGAAACAAGCAGTTAGACCACCAACAGCCACGATTAGTAAGTTTGAATTTAGAGCGCGATTAAAAATCCTATTCACTAGAGAGGCGTCGCTCACTTGATTTGCAAACAGTGAGATGATGACGATTGTATGTTGATCAGAGACGTACTCGCGATGACATTTTGTATGTGTACGATCTGCCCACATAATAATATTACTTGTGTGTCTGAATGCCGCTTACGTCGTCAAATATAACCGCATGTTATGTTGACGTTTTGATTTGTATTCAATTGATACCTAATTAGGAGATTTAGTAGTATATTGTTAATGTATTTTATCCTTTTGTTATAATTTATAACGTAAAAGGGCATGTAAGTCTTTAATACAACAAAAGGGAACATTATTTATATATGAAGAACATACCCATCCTTTCCAATAAAAGAAACACGAACTTTTCAAGTCACAAAAGCGAAATATACATTCCTGAACTTAAATATTCATAACACTGTTACCTCACCCGCAAAGGCATTCCAAATTCAAAATAATATTTTCTTATTTTGAAAACAGTAGACGCGTTCTATATTCGAATACGTCGCGGGGGACACACTCCCCTCGCCATACGCGCCTAAAAAATATAAATATCGATTTAAACATGTTCGTAAGAGCGCAGAACAGCGAAGTGATAAATCACCTTCGGGAAATTAAAACTGTCTTTAAAACAATACTTTCTTTGCATCCGAGTGGCGCCCCCTATTTTCTCTCTGTCTCATTTCTACTTCCTACTCCAAAATATTGTTTTCTCTCTCTCTTCGGGAAGGAAACAGACGAGGCAGGGGCCGAAACAGCGACGTTAGATTGACGATAAAAGCTTTGTTTAGGTATTTGCAGACCATTTTGTGCTCATTTTAATTACTGCGTTTCATTAAGAATATTTTTTAGATGATTCTTTATCAATGGTTGTATTTTAACGTCGTATTTTTTCTTTTAATGAAAGTAATTTGTGAATCTAATTAAATTACTGATAAGTACATACAATTTTTTTATTATATGTATCTCAAAATAGATATAGTACTTTCTAAAAACATGATGATGAATATTTTCTTAAGAGTGGTGTGTGTTTAAAAGAAATATTTCTATTTTTATGTGATATAACAAATTATGTGATGAAGTCCATGTATCCTACTAATATTATAAATGTGAAAGTTTGTGAGGATGGATGTATGGATGTTTGTTACTCTTTCACGCAAAAGTTACTGAACGGATTTTGATTAAACTTTACAGTAATATAGCTCATACATCAAAATAACACATAGGCTATAATTTATCAATATATTGTGTGTTTTTGATCTTCGCGCGAACAAAGTCGCGGGCAAAAGCTAGTATGTAATATAAAAATCAGTGTTGAACTGTGTATCACTTATAGACTCGAATACTAGTAGATACTATACTAATAGATCATAATAACTTATGTTCGACAGAATACTTTATATGTACTTCAATATAATACATTCACATTTAGTTCATAGAAGTAGGGAAATATTGATGTTTCGTAATCAAATTCCCGTGTGAAGTCGGCGCAGATCGCTAGTTTAATATTAAACACCGATAAATAATGTGAAAAAAATTCGAACATTCGCTACGCTGTTGCATCGGTAAGCACACACAAAACATTACGATAAAAAGATTATAAATACATTAACAGAACGTAGTCATTTTCATTTCGAATTTAATACTTACGAGTATCTTTTTTCAAAACAAAAAAGACTTAATTACTTTTGCTAGCTATCACAAAAAGCGGGAGATAAGAGTTTTGTTTGAATCCTCGTTATCAACGCTTTGGTTTCTTGCCACCCTGGTACTCACTTTCACCCTTCGATCCAGACTTTTTTCTTTTTCGAACTCCCTTGGAGCTATCAGACGTAATTTAGAGATAACTAATGCCTCGAGCCATTAAGAGTTCGTTCGAGAGAAAAGTAAGAAAAATGAGAGAAAATGCATGCAAATGCATTTTTAATATTCGAATTTTATTTTCCAACAGGCACGACTCTGACTTTAATTTATTTTAGTTCAAAGGAAATTTTTTTCACCTGTAAAAAAATTTAGACCTTAAAAGTTTTTATGAAGAATTAAAAAAACGACAATGTCACGTGTGTTTTAACTTCAGAATTGTACTTAAAGTGTCCCGGTCAGTTTTTATTTCCTGTTACATTTTACGATGTCCCCGTCAAATCATAACTAGGAACATAAAATCGTTAAAAATTATTTATAACAATTAAATTTTTATAGCTCAATAAAATCTAGGAATGAAAAAATCTTGGACCTTTGTCAAAATGATTGTAATTGACCTTATGATACTAAATTCCAATTTTTAACGATCGAGAAAGATATAAAAAAATTGAAATTAGAACCATGCGATGAGGTGTTTATTTTTTTCTCAAAAAATATATAATCTTGCAGCAGTAAAATATCTTCAGACATTTACGACAAATTCACACAAGACCTACTTAATAAATCTGACAAAATCTGAAATTTATGCCCATGGAGGTAAAAATGTTAGGACATCGAAAAAAAATTTTACGAGGTCGTAAACCGCTTAGAATGCGGCCCTAATCTCAGGATAATTCGGAAAAATCCATTTTAATTAACATATTTTCTTGGCTGTAGCGATGAAAATTAAAAGTGTTTGTTATATCTTCGAGTAAAATTTTACAAGTGTATAAATTTTAAAGCAATCAATCATAAACCGACAATTCAAATAATAATTATTTAAACTTTTTTTTAAACAAAGAGGTAAAAAAAGAAAATATCAAAATTACAAAATATGTATTAGCTGTCTAAATAGTCATTAAACTATTTAATCACTTAAAGAGATCGTATCCCAAAAAACTATTGCAATAATTATAACATGGCACAACCTTAGCAAAGAAGTTACGCACGACTGGCAACATTAAAAAAGGAAATGTTGCCACTTGTTTTCATTATTATTTTTTCATGCGCACGCTGACGAAATATTGTGAACTCGCCTCGGGAATGTTAAAAAGTGGTCTTGATTAAATAAAATGTCGCTAGGTCGCTGAGGGGGCGGCAGGGGATGCGCGTGATGAGAATTAGCTACTAGGGGCCCATGGATTGTTAAATGGTAAGTAATGGTTTTGAATTACATATAATTTAAGATAATTTTTAAGAAGAAAATTGCCGTAAACGAAACCTTTCCATTTAATTACAAGCTAACAGTCGAATTCTTAGACGTTACAATCCATTTTCATTGCCAGTACAAAGCATTTGAAACACGAATACTCAAATTCTTAATTCATAGACCATAATACATTTTATCTTTTTTGCTCTACGTTGTAATTAGCTCATACTTACAAAGGCTTTGGGTCGTCTTTAAACCTTCTGTAAACTGAAAGTAACAGTCGATATAATCCGAAGTTTGACAAAAATTATCGATCACCTAAAATTACGCGGTTTCACTTATCAAATGTGTAAAAATCACCAAACGACACAATTTTAGGATATCCTGTCTCGATCGTATTTAATATTTATTTTTAGGTGGTAAAAATGGATGCAATTAATAATATAATGTTAATAATTAATGTTAATTAATTCTGTTGTAATTCTGTAATACCTAGGAAAAAAAAGTAGGTACATATATCGTAAGAAAGAAGATTCTTTTATTATGGATGATATCGTGTTCAAAAAGTGGTATAGATTTTATAAAGAAGCTGTGCGTCGTGTAATAAATAAACTTAATTCGTAATTAAATCAGACACAGTCCAAAAGGAACTTCAATATCAGAAACTACAGGTTCTGATAGCATTGCGTTATTGGGCAAAAAATGAGGCAAGTGCCCATCACGGAATTTCCAGTTGCGGTCTATTTTTGTGAATATAATATATGAGCAGTAAAGAATAGTTATGTAATAATAATTGTCAATTTATTAGGTACAAGATGATTCTGCAGAACTACACGGAATAACTTTTTGGTTTTATTGGTATAAATTGTATCGTCAAGTTTCATGCAGACAACTTATTATATTATAACAAAGGCACTGTATCTCACAAAAAGCACAAAATAAACAAATAAGCACCTGCGTAAAATGTGAATTTTTTAAATGTTATTGTCAAATCGTCATGTCATATTCGACTAAATACAAGAGAATTGTCACCTTCCTTCGAAGCATATGTATGTAGCAAGTATTGTAATTAGTAAAATAATGAAAAAAACGAGATATTTTGTTTGTGGTAGGATAAAGTGCAACGTTGCCGCACTTACTATTATCTAAAACTGGTTTAATTTAAATTGACTTGCAATCGGTGTATGAATTATTGGTACTTACGTTTTAAAGTCTAAAAAGCACGTTTTAGCTACAAATCGTTGTAAATTTTTGTATTAAACTTCTTTCAGTGAATTCGACTGACAACTTCAGATTTAACGAACGTTAAAATTCAAATTATAAAAGACGATCTGAAATTTTCGCTTTTTCGTTCTTAAAAAGCAAGTACATAAAAGCCAGATTGATTACGTGAAAAACTAGAATTTTTTATCTATTGAATTGAACTTACCGTCACTTGGCTCCTCTTTAAAACTGAGATGGCTTACCTGTAAAAATGAAAAAAAAAAATTATTTAACAACACAACCCCACCATGAATGCCTGAAGATACAAGAAAAATAGTGGGTAAATAAAATATCAGGATAACAGAATATGCAAAGAGGTCAAACCTCCCCCTAAATCGGACCTATATATTCAACAACAAAAGGCGAGCGCACGCAAATTCCACGATACGTATTTTTTCTTATAACAAATTACAACATCTAATGAAAGAGCGCTAGTGTGTTTGTATGCCTTTGTGTACGTGTATGAATACAATAGGTAAGGAAACTATTGCTCTATATATTTTCCGCGAAATGACCGCGAGTTTTCGCAAAATAAATACGCCCTTAACACCGTCAGCAAAAAAGTTCACTTGACTTTTTTTACCATTAGTAACAGTAACTAAAAACAAGTTAAAGTTAAAATGGTTGCTATAAACGTAAAATTAAAAACTTAATTTCATGTAATTAGACAATTTAAATTAGTAAGTCTATAGCTAACTATATAAAAACTTTACACGACACTGTGTAATGATAAATATGTTTTACTTTAAGTATTAACATTAACATTCAAATTAATTCATCAGTATTTTTCAGCACATGTACATTATATTTAAATAATATGATGCATGTTGTTGAGATTCACAATAAGCAGAAAAAGCGTCTTAGAATGCACTTTAATTACGAAATGAAATTAGTGCATGATAACTTAATATGTTTCATTTTTTTGTTCTGAATTAAGAATTGCTTTGTATAACTAATTATCTTTTTTTTAGGAATGACGATTAGTAGTACGTACTGCCGTTATCGAAAACATTCTAAATCTTAAATGTTTTTATTTAAATATTATTGACAAAATCAAGATGTGACGTAAATCAACAGCTGTAGTTTTATTGACGCAAGCAAGTCAGTGTCATAGTCATGTACAAAATCAGTAATATTTTAAGTTTTATAGCATATTATCTATACATTTTAATTAAATAAACCGGAATTTATAAAGTTCTTTGAATTAACAATGACACACGTATGTAGCAATAAACTTGAGCCCAAATTATCACATTTATGAATATTATAAAAAGTATTATTTTTGCAGTCGCTACTGAAGTCACCCATATCAGAGGCTATTGCTAATAAGACGAGAAACGTCGTAGGGCCGGCAAATCTCGACAAATACCGCGAAATACCTCGCTCCCTCTCTGTACCTCACACACACAAAGGTCCAGCCACTATCATTTTCTAGTTTGAACAAAAAAAATATTGCTGTGATATTTTACCCGTTTTATCATTTTAGGGATAATTTTTTACTCTCTCAGTACAAATTTGTGATTTTCATAATAAAATATTTCACGATATTTTTTAAGCATTATACATACTCGTACATATAATGATGCTCTTTTGTAAAGGAGCCAAAACTGAAGTTTAAAATGTCCGTTACATACAATTTGAAAAAAAATTCCGCATTTGCCCTCTGTCGTAACTTTTATTCTGATAAATAATATAATATTTATTGAGAGTTAAATATCATTGTAATAAAAATTCATGTTTCATTTTTTTTAATAGAATACTACTTTGAAATTTCTTTGATATTTTATTAAATTACGTTTTCTCATTATTCATGAATAATATTAGAATTCAGAAAAAAGAATATACAGGTCTATTTTAAGTACCTATTATTATTACATAATTATAATAACTATGAATACAGATCACGTATTTATGAGAGAATACGCAATAAAGCATTTAAAAATATATAAAATTTGCATAAATATTAACTACTCTACTGAACCATAAAATGTAGAAATAAATGTTAATTTACAAAAAATATTGTCGACTAGCAATACTGATCGCTGACCGCTATCGCTATAAAGAGATTGTCGATAAAATATTCGCCCTTGATAGTGACACTAAAAACAGCAGCATCCCTATTTACACCCGCCGCCAGATTGACATCTGTCAACCGTGGGGTAGTGGGGTACGGTTGCCGTTATTTACTAGGGTACCATTTGACCCCATATTTTTTCGCTGGTAGAATAAATTTTTAATCAAAATATTTTCGAGTCCCCTTCAGAACGATGTTAATTTCTCCATTGTCAATCGACGACACAAGTTAACTTGTGATGGGTGTGGCTTGACTTTCCAATGAATAAATTAGTTACATACTGTACATATTATACATTCGGGATGTACGGGGTGCTTCTACGCGATGCCATTTTACGTACAAAAAAACCGTTCATTTCATGAGATCAACAATCAACATTTTTTTTATAACTAAGGCCCGTATTCAAGAACAATACTCAAGTGTTAATCTCTGCTAGAGAATAGTTATTATCACAGAAAGAAACGCTGTTATTCATGGCATATAGCGGCATTCCTTTCTAATTGTGATCTATCAGAGCTTCACACTTGAGTATCGCTTTGGAATACGAGCGTGGCTCGGTACTTCAGTAATCACGAGTAATAATTTTCTTTTTTTTTTTATAAAAGAGGGCAGACGAGCAAGCGAGTCACCTGATAGAAAGTAAACACCGCCACTCATAAACACCCGCAACGTCCGGGGAATCACGAGTGCGTTGCCGGCCTTTAGGGATAGAGCGAAAAAAGAGAAAGGAGGGGGAGAGGGAGATGGGCCACTGGCACTCTCACTCATCGAACGAAACACAACAGCAATAGATGCTGTTATTTCACGCCGATATTCTGTAAGGAGGTGGTGTTTCACCAGGCGAGCCGGCACAATTTGTGTTTCAATACAGCATGGCTCTACCACACATAAGGTCTAAGAACCCATAATCAATAATAGAAATAAAGACTTAGTACAAAAATTGCTCTTCTACATAGTACATACATTCAAAAATATAAATATTTATTGTTCGTTGTTTCATTTAAATATTCATTTGAATGAATATTTATTTAAAATCAATTATATTACTTTTATGAAAAAAAAATTTCCTTTTTAATTTTTTTTTTACCTTTTTGTAATATTAAATTTAATATTAAATGTATGAAATGCTGTATGTGATACACGTCACACAAATTTATTTGTTGTAAATAGATAGATACATAGCCTGAATATCGTATTGTTCATAAAATCATTCAGAACACATTGCTCAGTTTAAATCATTGATTTCTCCCACACATCATTGATTACTCCTGTAAAAATACAGCACAAAGTATAATGTATAAGGGTCTTTGCAAGTACGTACTTTGTATAAATGTAAGTACGTAAGTATAAGAAGCCGGGTACATGTCATACGCAACACAACATGCAGGGCAACGTGCAATGCAACATTTCCCATACAATTTATTATGTTCGCGAACACACTAAAAACAACTATACGTATGTACTTATGGCACGCCCGTTTGTTATCCAATGTCAATTGTCAGTTTTCTGATGAACACTTTTTAATGCGCGTAACTGTTTAAGATGTTCGACCCTGATGAAAGAGTGATAAATTTTCGAAAATAAAATAGATGGGGATGACAGTTAAGAGGATGAGAGAAAAGTCTGTTATTGATCGCCATCTACAAATAAATAGATATTAGTTAGGTATGTACATTTCAAAGTCAGGCGACTCCTTGGTATGGAGGAGATCATCGCGAAAGGAATGGTTCGTAATTGAAGCGTTCGGACAGCGTGCGCGCAGATCATCCATAGATGTTCACATTGCTTCGCATGTCTTGTTGCATATAACGAGTATCTGGCATTAGATGTACACTTCACTAAGCCCTAAGTTGAATTCATTTGTTTTTCATTAACTTTTTATGACATTAAAAAACGAAAACCTATTATCGTAGGTTCTTCGGTGTGAGGATTATCCAGCCTAAGTAATGTCGTGCGCGGTCATCTATAGAATAATTCATACAGTGGTATCCCTATCAAGCGCCACCGCTCTTCGAAACACTTTAATGTTGCTATTGCTATCTCAGATCAGAGAGTTCAGAGAGTTTATATGGAGCATGAAAACTCTAACGACAGTTGATCTCTAGCCTAACTCCGCCAATAAGTAACGAGCATAGTATAGTTCGTCTGTTTCCCACCTTGCAGTGCGACTTAAGCATGATTTTTTTCAATGTCTTAACTTCTCATCAACATCTCATCTATACTGTTACAATTCAATAAAAGAAAAAAATATGAAGCTTGTCAAGAACCTGTGCGTCACGTAAGTACCGTGTAATTGCTCAAAGCATAAATCCCAATTCCGACAAAGAAAAACAGAATGAAACCCGGGAAAGAACTAAACGGACAAAACCTATAATAAATCCTGATATTGCAAACAAAAAGGAACAAGTTAACACTAATTACTTATAAGTGATAGGTTGTTAAATACCGTGAAATACATGTACATACAAAAAGAAGTATTCATAAAAGCCATAGTCAAAAACAAGCGATAATTGGCGACGGTTGGACACGGCTGTCGACTGTTCTCGAAAGTCGTTTTCACGTAAGAAATAATGAATATTCATGAAGGAATGTCTCGATGTGCTCTGATTTTGTTGCTACCCTACTTGCGTGACAACTATCCTTAAACGATACAATTCATAAAATATAAATATAAAGGCAGAAATCAATAAAAGAATACAACATTTGGTTCAAGTCGTACCCACTTATTAATTCCCTTAAAGCTCAATCACTCAAAACTTATTCGACAAAGTATACAAAATATACATGTAAACTACACGTGATTCCTTATTCAAGTAGAACAAGCGATCAATTCGCTGAAAAACCATACTTTAATGCGAGTTCTAGCATATATTCGAGCTTGAAAATGACAAAACAGAGCCGGACTGCTAATTCCTCGTCTATACCAATTCCTCAAATAAGTCCAAACCTTTGGCTGAATGTACGAAAAGAGAAGCAGCTGTTGATTCTACATTTTTCTTCCTCTTGAGATATCTACATCGAAGCAAAAAAAAACTATCAGTGTCAAATTAAAATGGGCTTTTAAATTAAGGTATAAAGTCATAAGGACAAATTTTTCCAATGCTTATTTGTTTCTCAAAAAAGTGAAACATAACTTATAAATTGTCTGATTATATTAATTATAACTATGAAAACAATAAAATTATCTGCAAATCGAGTCAGTAGGCCGTGATGTCGCTGTAAACTACATATATGTCAACTTATCAGATAGGCACGTTAAAAAGTGCAGATGGACAAATTAATTCGTCTTTTTTTTCAAACACCTTTTCTAACAAAGGAATTGGAGGTCATAGTTGCCTATACTTAGAATAGTCATAATTAGAGATGGGTAAGTTCAAATGTTTTTTTCCAAAACCTTGCCGAAAATGTTGCATGATAGGAGCCAGGAATGTACTAAGACAAGTTTTGAAATAATATGGTATTGGCGTGTCGGAGAAAAATGCTCCGAATACATTGAACCGCAATGGGAAATATGGAACTCCATTTTAAAAGAACTGGATGTTACTAAGCTGCACTTTACAATCTGCCAAGAAAAGATACTGAGCTTCTTTGGCTATATCGTGAAATCCTCTAAGCATCACCTGGAGAAGAATATCACACTTGATTAAATAGTGGACAGCCGATCTATAGAAAGACAGCATGCGAATCCGAATACGTCCATACAATGGTACAATTTGGACGAAAGTAATTAATATTTGCAATCCTCAGCACTGGGGAAACAAAACAGAAGATGTGGTTTGTATTTTGGATGGATATGTGTCACGGATTCTGTGTCTATTGCAGTACTAATGTATGACGTTATCCAAGTTCAAACCCGATATGTATCTTTTGTTACGTATGTGGCAAGAGTTGGATCTTTTGGTAAGAATTGGAACTAACGTCCGCCCAGTGTATGACTCAGTCCCAACAAGTCCGCGAATTTGGGACTTGGATGTAAGTCAAAGTCAAATCAATTGATTCAAGTAAATCCAATTACAAGGTATTTTTGAACGTCAAATCTACTTTAGTTCGGTTCAAAGAGAAGAGATGAGAAAACCTGGACACAGAAGAACCGACAAGAAACTCAGTCAGGTATCATTTTGCTGTCCTGGATATATACGTACATCCAGACTCGTAGGTTTTAGATGAGAAGTTGTAATATTACAACCACACATCTGTAGTTGTAATTATTGAAGTTATTAAAAGACTATGACTCTTTTTTAACGAAAACATGGGTATTGTATAGTAACTAACAAAAGTTACATTAAATAAAATTTTAATTTCAAGTTAAATTGTCGCTTTGTCTCTCCGCTAAAATCTAACTGCTAAATTCCTTTCTAGTCGACAACAAAGCGAAACACTAGCGTACGTGTAGAAATCTAATTTGCCCCACGTTGTACGCATTCTGAGCCACGACTGCATATTTCTAGAGTTCTAGATGCCTCGCGTCGGCTGCATTTTATTAAGTCTAAATGTTAGTGTAGTGTACGTTAAACGTAAAACCCTGCACCAGCTGTACTAAAGCGAATTTTAAATTTTGTAAGTAGACATATCTTAGAAGCAACTCCATAGTGAGGCTTCGTGTTTCGATACGATTACTAATGCTAAGTAATGCTGCGCTCGGTCACCTAGTGGATAGATGACCCAGTAGTCTCTATAAGAGCGTCGGTGCTTCAGAAGGCATGCTAAAAAAATGCTTAAAAATATTTATGACAACTTGTGAACCGCGATCACGTCACATTCGGAGGTTTATTCTGACTTTTGATGTTGACTGTACATTGTACAATATATGTATATATCCTCAATAGTTAAGCCATAAGCCAGTAGCCTATAAGTAGCATGAACTATAAGTACGTTGGCCAGTTGGCTTCATTCACCAAAACCGCATTGGGGCCGCGTGTATAATCCATGTATTCCTCTAGCCTCTCTAGTCCCGAGCTATGACTGTTTCGAGCCTAATACTTCATAAATACTAAACAGACTACACCGCTTTTTTGAAGTCTGTTGCAATCAGTCAAAACTCATAGAACACTTTCATTACAAAATATGTAAACGAATGTAAGAAAAACATTCTCATTCACAAAAGCTTTCCAGTGATTTATTGCTAACAATTTCAGCTTTTCAGACATACAGACAAACAGTCGAATATGCTACTTAAATAAATATTTCAAAAAATGTTAATATGTGTCCAATATACACGACACGCCTCATCTTTTTTTCTATAGAGAAATGATAGAAAATTGTAACATACAGTAGACAGTGGGAGGTCTAAATAAATTGGTTGAGTTTGAAGGAATGTTCATTATGAGGTAACACAGTAGCGCTACATGGTAATAAATGGAACATACTTGCATATCGTGTTCAAGAAATGATAATGTCTTTTAAAGAAGACCAATAGTTATTTATTTAACTAGCCTAAGGCCTAAGGATTACTTATCTTTACGCTATAATTTGAACTGAATGGAACCCCAGGCAACGCGGTCAATATGCTGCCATAACATTCTTTATTTTGAATTATTTTTCCCTTCCCCCAGCTAGTGGTCGAAGTAAAGTCAGAATTGGGTTATATATTATATCTATTAAAAATAATAATTAAACAGGCGATTATACATAACGATCACATTGCGCATACCTAATTGTAATTGTCGATTTGTTCACTCGTTTCCCTCTCTCTCACACACGCAGCTGTCACTATTATGACGAATCACTTTGTCATTGTGACAGCTTTTTTCGATTGTAATTCTCACCCTTCGACTATGTACAGATCGTATTAACAAGTTTCGAACGCTTTGTATCTATGGTGTTATAGTTTTAAATTCCACGTTTTCGAGTCTTACATAAAATTTTTATTATATTCACATTTGTTATCGTTATCATATGGTGCCAGATTGTTCAATTTATTTTTTTAGACATTTGAAAACAGTTTGCGGAAAGATTTTTGATATCTGCATGCAACTATTCATTGTAAGGACTACAAAATTAACCTTCGCGAGTTTCTTTACTCAAGATTACTTGAGTAATTATGTGTAACCTTGAGTGATACTAAATAAATAAATACATCTGTTTAGTCCTTCGTTATGTACCTTTATGTAATAGTACGTAATTAAGACCTTATTGGCTTCTTTACTGAATCATCCACTCTTTCGTAAAAGTAGAAATACATTTAGTAGAGCATCAAAAAGTTCTCAATGTCACGTATTTTTAACGAACAAGTACTTAGTTCTGTAGAGAAATAATGTGTTCCTAATTTCATAATTCTTGCTTTTCTGATGAAATAATAATATTTTATATAAATTATTTCAAATAAAATCTAGATTTCAACCTTGATCTCATTGTTTTTACCATTCAGAAATCGAGGAGATTCCAGCATTTCTTCTAAAATTTGAAATACAGTAAGATACTCTACATCTGTCACATCTCTTAAAACTGACAGTTTATTTTTATTTTGTCAAAAATGATTCTGTCATCATCAAAAGATTTGATATAAATATGCTCGTAAAATTTGACATATAATAATTGTAGATCACTAGTGATCGACATAGGTACATATTTTTATAAACAGATGACGACAGTCATCTAATTGTAATTGTTTCTAATTGTAATTATATCCTAACATTCTAAAAATATATCAAATCTTGTCATCGTCATTCAATGCTTAAAAATATTTATGACAATCTCTTGTGAACCACAATCATGTCAAATTCTAGGGTTTCTTCTGACTTTCGATGCTATAAGTATTACTGTATAATCATTGTCATATTTTAGTTTTGATCAGTTACGAAAATATGAATTAGTAGTCGTAATTCACCAAAGAATTGGATCAAAGCTCAATGTAGTCAACTAGAATAGTCCTGTATATATCCATACATTGAAGTCACTTCAATAATTCCCTTCAGTTGTAATAGTCGCCACATTTTAGCTTCGAAATACTTTTGAAATTCGACAATTATAAACAGCAAATTAACAATACTCTCGTCAATATTTCTCAAAAACTTTCATCATAAAAAATTGTATCACATCCGCTCCAGAAATCAGGTCCCCGTAAAATTTCAAGAGAATCATTCAACTAAATTAAATTACTCGTAGCACATCAAACAAACGCCATACATAATGCCATCATATTTGTTACAATTGTACATACATAAATGCTAAAGCCGTTGTAAAAGAAATGAATAAAAGAATTAGATGCCATACTATACAGCACAATGGAATTAGAATGCAGTTGATTGTATTGTACATCAACCCTTTGGGTATTTTTTCGGAGAGCTTATCTCCGTAATTGTTAGGATAACATAGTGCGGCGCGATCGGCTGTTTGTATGAGGGTTAGAGACTAGGGGTGGTACAGATTCCCGTGTACCAAAGATATTCCTTTGTACACCTGCCTTGCAAAAATTACGTCCAAAAATAAAATTTATAAAAAAAATGAGTATTCTTCTAGCATATTCATCACAGTCGCTTTAAACATAAATACAAGAATATACGTGACCTAATTTAAGGACTAATTACTAATTTCCATTGTTTTGGAAAAGGGCCTTGAAATTTATTCATTCCATGTAATGAAAAAAGGTCTTTATTATTGACATTTTCCAGAGAATCTGAAATGTCTATGTTAATTTTGCTTCTAATACAAGTTAAATTTTATATAATCCGCAGAACATGCATTATACCTGCCTATCTCTTCAGATTCAGATTACAAATAAATCGCCCAGGGGATAGAGTCTAGTATAAGAAATTTGTACAGGCGATGAGTTACCAAACAGTTTTGATTATATGTATCCCTTGGGCATATATTCTTTTATGTACTTACTATTCAGTCAACTTTCAAATTAAAAAGATCATAATTAAAACCATCTTCTCTATGTATCTTACAATCATTATTAGAGCTATTAGAAATTCCACAATCATTTGAATCTACATTTCTATCTCTGTCACCGTTAATAACTGTCTCATTAAAAATGTGTTTCAACAAGTATCAAAATTCCCCAAACTTTCACATTTCGCCTGACCCGCGGGCCCTCGCTCCGACACTCGTAATATGATACTTGAGTGGGCTTCGGTGCTTCCTGAACACGACGTAACAAAATCGTCCAACAGATCTGTGGTTTCATGGTTACTTGAACAGAATACCAAAATCGAGAAATGTTGCTATTTATAAGTTCATATGTTGTTTTGAAGAGTTATAGCACGAAGACTTGAATACTTACCAAAGATGATGAAGGACATTTTTAATAGTGCGAGTAAATTATAATTTACAGGAATTTAAAAAAATAATAATTTCGTCAGAAGTAAAATTTAAGATATCTATCTTTTCGAGGTTTTGATATATATATACAAGAGATTAAAACACCCTGCTAATGTAACATGATATATATTAATTCTCAGAGTAGTGGTCGGGGTCCATTACTGTTAACGCGAGCCATATGAACATCTTTGGTGATATTGTACTGCCAATAATTGTGAAAAATGGGTAATTGGAGCCTAGGTGTACAATCGACAGGTAATGCTCAATAAGTCAAAGGTATAATTTTCCATTTCCAAATGAGCAGAAGCCATCAACCAATCATAATTCGGGGAAAATTCCTTTACGGGGATCTATCACGCAGGACCACGCCCAAGGGGAAGCGGGCAACACTGCGCCCCTGCCTAATCTAATATTAAACACATTCGGATATTAGATACAAAGTGAGCATTCACAGAATTTAATAATCTCACTCCCACACCTAGACAGCCTTTCTCTTTCTTGCTCGCAACACTGTCTGTCTCTAACATGAATTATTAACAACAATTTTATGATTACATTTAGCGGCGAGTGTAAGTGCGGGTAGTACGTGATATGAAACTCGAATGGCCAGTGAAAAATGGCGGGAAATCGTTGCCAGTTAATATTTTATTGGTTTCGATAGGTTTGAGTTATGTAACTTTGGTGGGGTCCGGGTAATTTTCAATTTTGTGCCTGAAATATTGATAAGTTGTAGTCCCGGAGGACGGTTTATTGGCGAACTTGGAGATATTTGTCGCAACTCCACATTTCTTTACAATTTACAATTTCAGTAACAGTTCTAGAAGATTAATGCTCGTTTTTACTAAATATTCTGAAGTAGAAAGGTAATTCTAATCTCTTCCTAAGTTCCACCGTCATCCTAATAATGACTTTTGCCTACGATTTATGTGATTTCGGTAATAAAGAATACTAAAATTGTTAATTTTAAAGTTTGCAAAGTTAAAGGTTCAAAACAGTTTTATTGTGGAAACTACTAATTTCAAAGTTAGACGGACAGACTGACACCGTAGTAGTTCCATAAGTGTTATTTTCTCAATTTTGGAACATAACACGATTTATTTAATGGGATATCTTGAACTAAAGACCTTTTCTCATTGGAACGCTTTTGATTAAAACCAATTTAAAAGTATCTATTCTATCTCACGCTGTGTTAGCAATGAAGTATCAAACGTCCCGGTCATGAATTTTGTCAGTAACATCATAATCTGTACATTTTTATAATAATTTTAATGTATTTAAATTTTCAAAAATAGCTATGGCGTAAAACAGGCATCGATGGAATTAACATTACACAAAACTCTATGTGAGCAGCGACTCTGTCTCTGATCCTAAGAACGATCCTGGTGAATAGCCACAGGTCAGGAAGTCGTGAATATGAAAAAGATTGAGAAAGCCATAAGAGGTCTGAAACATGGAACTGGCTAAGGATTATTTAACAATTTTATTGCACACAACACAACATATAAAAAGAAAGACTCATACAGAAAAAAGAGCAAAAGGTACCGCTTATTTCTATAAGAAACTTCTCCTAGCGGACCTGCGACAGAGATATTTTATAAAAAAAAAGAAAGAGAGGTAGACTGTTACAATACATTATGATTAAGGATGAGGTAACTGTTGAGACAACGAAATATGGTGGTTGTAAAATCTGGGATACTTCTTGTAATATATACAATCTTTGCTGACAGAAGGGTAAGATTTCGATGGACAGGAGCATCGCAGTCATAGTACCATTTTATGAAGGGAAAAATTTTCATCTGGACTGTACGTGCTATAGAGCCATCGGCTTGGTCGGCTTAACAAGTCTACCATATACCCAAGTATTGACCAAACGCAAGAAAGTTATTTCGGAAAGGCATTTGTGAGAAGTACTAAGTGGTTTTAGAAACGGTAGGGGTTGTAAGGATAAGATTTTCTCGCTTCGCATGATCGTAGGAAGGTTTTTAGCCATAGGTAAGAAAATTTTCAGCGATTTTGTTGATCTAGAAAAAACATTTGCTAGAGTATTACCGAAGAAGATGGGTGTCCTGTCTGAATATGGTGTGGAAGGCTCCTTACTGCGGGCTGCGCGGTTGTTATATGACTACAGAGTCCATGTTAAGGTAAATAGCGACACGTCACCCTGGTTCGAAGTTCATTCAGACTATAAAGCAGCGTGTTGCCTGCCGGGTTAATCGTGCTGTATACACAATATTCATTTAATGGTAGCAAAAATAACTTTGTATTACATAGCATTTTTCAATGACACTGTGAAAAATAAAAAAAGTCGAAATTACCATATCTCAAAAACTACACAAAATCAATTTTCGTTAACAAGTGCTTTTTAAACTCTATATGTTATATCGAATTTTAATTTTTTTATTCTTTAGTTACAATGATGGAGTGCCACCCCTGAGTTTATACTTCTCAAAATTTCATTACACCATTGAATAGTGGGTCATAGAATACACCTACCTTCCGAATTTCATCAATACAGTGCCATTAGTCTCCGAGTAAAACGGCTGTGACATACGGATAGACAGATGAACTGACAGACAGACGGACAGAATAAAGTTATATGGGTTTCGTGTATTGCCAATTAGCTATCGAATCCTCATAAAATCAACACGTGCAACGCATATCACAGTTATAACACAAAATACTCATACGCATATCGTAGTTGTAATCAGAAGTAAGGAAGTTTTAAATAGGAAATATCTATAACAAAAAAACAGAACATAATAAATCATTATGCGAAGTAAATAAAACATACTATTAGACTTCGGCTATAAAGACATCATTCTCTGAAAAGTTACATAAACTAAGATTCCACTCGTAACATTAGTTACAAAAATATTTATTAACGCTTAAAAAGTAGTGAAGTAAGATCTTATTAAAGACGAAGATACGAAATATGTTTCTTAAAGATTTTAGTATGCTTAAATTACGAATTACAAATTCACCCACAATTTCATGTAAAATTATCAAAGCAAACAATAATGGCAGGATAGACAGGCGTAAAAAACCGTGCACATTTAATCGATTTATATGTTCAGTTCCATCATGTTTCTGTGAGAGCCGTAACGGGTTACACTGATATTCATTCATTATATCGTTTTATATTCAAGTAATTCTTTTACGCTGGATTGTAAAATTAATTTCGTTATAGCTGTGTGATTTTATATACGGCTTCTGTAGTGTAGTGATTATGATTACCTAAACAATAAACGAAATTGTACGACGACCTCTGATTGAATAGAATTTTTCTGTATCAAGTTGGGATATACCATATGTCTTGTTTCACAATTTCCAAACAATTTAAGAATATCTTCAAACGAAAACTGTTCTATTTTCAAAAATTGTTGGATAATAGGTAGATTTTTCAAAATTATTAAACAACCATATTATGAAATACAGACTGACCAGTTCGTCGAATAAAAGTTGCTATATCATCATCTCTTTTGAAACATCACTATCTCTACGTCATATTTTAATGAGAGAATCTGTTATCGAAGTGATAGCAGTGGTGGACGCCTTCGCTCCTGCAATAATCTGACGCTCACAGTTCCTAATTGGTATAGTACCAATAAATATTCGAAGTCTTTTGCTACGCAGGCCATCAGGTTATGGGATAAGCTCCCAATCGAAATAAGAAGATCTCCATCCATCGCTGCCTTCAAGACCAATCTCAAAAAGCATTGGGGTTTTGATGCTGATGCCATGAGTTAATCCAATTACTAGTAATATGTTAAATCTGCATTTTATTTAAAAGTATATCTATAGTTTTACACCCTATCATAATTATCATAATAGACGTATCGATTGTTTATGTAGATAATATCCTTATATATATCTTAACTTTATATGTATGTGTGTGTATGTATAGGTATAAATATGTTTGTATGTATATGTATGTATATGGATATATATATATATGAATATTTATGTATTTATTATAGAAGATTAGGTTAGTCCTAGGTGATTGTTAGGATCCATTAGTCTTGTCTTTTTCCTTTTTTTTTATTGATTCTATGTTAGTTACTGTCTGCTCTTTGTGCTCAACCCACTATTTGCCACTAACACCTCCAGATATTCAAAGGTGGTTGGCTGGAAGAGATCCCTCATGGGATAAGCCCGCCTTTGCACGTTACAATTTACTGTTTGATTATAAGTCATTTGTGCTGTATATGTTCAAATGTGCAATAAAGAGTACACAACAACAACAACAATAAGTTTCATATTACAAACATTTTATTTAGAAGTTTACTCCGCAAATGACGACACATATCTTAACTTTTTGATTTCAAATAACTGAGGGGATTGATGACATAGTATTTCTACACACAAACTGCTTATGATTTTTGTCGGAAATTTACTTGTTTTAATTTTATACAAGTACAACCTGTTTCTAAAGAATATATACATTCATACATACATATCTTCACGCTGTATCCCAAACGGGGTATTCAGAAAGGACGGAGCGCCAGGAGTCGCGGTCTTTACATACCTCTTTCGCTTCTTCAAATCTCATTATTCTCCTCACACAAAGAATATATAATTTTAAATATTCAGTCAAGTACCGACTTCATAGAATTTTCTATAACATCATTAATACACCATTTTATATTCCAAATATTTTCAGAAAATATAGGTTTCCAATCTTTTTTAATTTAAATAATTCATAATTAATTCATCACCTTATGTCAATTACATTACCGCAATTGAACTATGAACTGAACTAAAACATTCTGAACTTGTTCTGAAGTATGTAATATAGTTATTTCATTAAAAAAAAACTTCGAAAACACTAATGAAATTTCATTTTTGCGACTTGGTGAATGTTTGATCTTCATGTTTACGGTAAGCAAGGGCTTCATGATGAACTCAATTGCGCATATTACTATAGATATAATAGTTCCGAATATTTGGCCGGATACACATCTGTCACATATGGCAAGTAGCACTTGCCATTGGTATCACTTAAAAAAATACATAGTTAATATACTTCTGTGCCATTAGTCATCCCTTTTCTAAATGTAAAACACGGAAACGTATACGACATGTTAGACGCTTGGAATTCGTCAAATTTGTGCTACCGTTGGAATCTATCAGATCTGTACACGCCCAATTACCTAGACTAGATACAAATTATGCAACCCGGATGAGACCTAGTGGTAATAATAGCAAACTGGATTCTAAGCACATTTCTGACCACTCAGCGGTCATTTCGAGCGTGAGCAGAATGGATAAAACGAGGTCTCGTTTGACGAGAACTCCGGGGGAATTATGACGAGAATGGAACCCAACAAGTTCGGGGTGCGATAATTTTATTTAGAATTCTCTCACTCCCCGGCTCCCCTGTTGTATCTGGGGGTGTAATACAATAATCTTCATATTTTGCACGAGTTACACTTAACGTTTTAGGTTACGTATTATCAAAATTACATCAGAATTTTTTACAAATAAACTGTTATTATTTGCGAAGTAAACGAGATGAATTAAGTGTCGCGTCGGAATGAAACAATTTGTTTTCTGTGGCCAATGTATAAAGCCTGTAATTTTCGTATTTAAGGAAACGTTTATTTAATATTTAAAATTGTGTGTGATGCGATAATTTGATAATAAAATGATAAAAATATTGTCACAGGAATACATACGTACTTATATTTTGAAAACAGAAAAATAATATCATCGTGGAGCGCACTCGATGGACAATTAGCCGGAATCATCTCGTCTGATCCGAATTTCATCGCATAATTGTCAGTTATAATTGAAAAACGGAATTACGCTGCGAGCACGTCAGTTAATTAATATTAAATTCGCAAATAATCGCGCCTGCCCCCTCCCCGGGGACGACGAAAGCGGGAGGGGAGACGCGGCATGATTGAATTATAGGGAAATTTTGAATTTTGAATAATTCAGAGTTAGCCCTTTATGGTACCCAGGCGGACGACCCGTACCGAGTTAGTTGACAGTTCGGGAATGTTAGACTCGATAGACTTTTAATTTTATTCATATTACGGTATTTATTATTTAAATCATCCTCTTGATTATGGAAACAAGGACTAACTAAATAGTTACTTTAAGTTATAAGTATGCTGAAGCGAAAAATAATATTGTTGTAACATTTAAATTCGAAGATGAAAGCACTAGCCCCAAGATTTATTTTATTCGAAAATAATCTACATTATGTTCACGGCGTATCCAATAGACACGGAATGAGCAATGAAATAGCTATAACCGTTTTATTTTGTGTAATGATCTAATTTATCAGATGATTTTAAAAAAAAGTCCGTACAAAAAGTAGTCACAATTTCATATCATTGTAACGCGGCTCACCAAAATTCAATTTCGTCGGTATTTCGCAACGTGTGAATGACAAAACCGTACGACAAACCAAACAATTACATAAACGTGCGTCGAAAGCATAATTTTTCCTCGAAAACTACGTGGAAATGTGCAAAAAGCGAATCCACTGACGTTTTGTTAGTTTTCCGCGCCAACATATCGGCCATTTTTGACAGCTGTCAAAAGCCTGCGATAGTGAGTGTCTTCATAAAATCACGCCCCTGTCGGACAATATTTTTTCACTATAAACATTTAAACACGTCGTAGCGGAATCCGCTAAAAGGCAGATTTGAATAATACACAATGTAATCCCACACAAATTACCCAGCGCATAGGAATATGAAAGCGATAATCGTCAGAGATGCGATGGTCGATACGTGCATCATGGCTGTGTCACCCGCCTCATTTCAATACCTATTGTATGTGCGTCGCCGTGACGGGACCGAAACGTCGCAACTACGGGCTCGATACACTCCTCATCCGTCATTTCTGTGCATAGTACATGACAATCGATTGAGATTCAGAACGTAACATGTCATAGTGACGTGACGAGTGATTCTGACGCTCGTGACTGATTTCTGAACGTTGACAAACGAACGTGCCGACCGGGCGTTGAGTTGTTTTTTCAATAATTTCGACCTGCCTTCTTTTGTAGAAGAAAAAGGTGACATGCGATAGTGATGTGACGATGTGTTCCTGTCAGTTTTGAATTGGCTCTTGAAGAGGTGTTGACGTATCACGTCGGATCTAGATCGAAGTGAGGACATGTTAATTGTTAGGTATGAGACGCTGCGTAGGAGGTGTCTTAATGAAACTATCTCTGCTTTACTTAAAGAAGCAGTACTTAAATAAAATATTGTCAAGACCTTTTAGATCGACAAAAATTCTTTAAAGGCGCACTTGTTAGATATTCCAATTTTATGTCTTTAGTGCGTGTTTAAACTAAAACCCAATACGATGTGTTAAAGGAATGAATATAATGGTATTTTACAACGCAAATAGATTGCTAAATATCGGACGTGGTTAGCGAACTTATGCGTTCAATTGCGTTGTTCGTCGGTAAATCGATTTGTGTCGACGCGAATACAAAAAATAGGGCCATATTAATAATAACGAAATTAATATAAGTATACATTTGAAACGTCTATTATTATCCCTGCTAAAGCGATTGTTTCAATGGGTATATTGTGATAGTGTGATAAAGGTAGTAAACCACAATTACACAGTAAAAAACGAATTAATAAAGAATACGATGAAAGAGAGTTATTATATCGAGAGCACTCAAACGATCTCACACTTCCTTATACAATTGAATAGATAGATAAGTATTTTATTGTATTAGGTATAGTTCACAAAGAATTTGCAATATTTCCGCTTGATTTCCGTAATTAATTTTGACTTTATGTATTGTATAATTTATCATAGAATAATTTATCACTTAATTTTCAAATTAATACTAAAAATTGCATGAAAGAGTGCATGAAAGAAGAATATGAAGTAAAAGGATTTATTATGAATGTGAACAAAACTAAAGTTCTGGTGTTTGAAACTGAAGCGGTACAGACGAAATGTGAGAATTGTGTACATGGAATATGTCTAGAACAAATGAATGAAATTGTGTATCTGGGGAGTGCATTTTCGAGGGATGGAATATTTGAGTTGGATGTGAAGAGACGGATAGCAGCTGTAAATAAAGTGAACGGTGCTCTGGCCGCATTAGTAGGCAGTGCAATATATATTATCTAACACAGCCGAAATGGATATCCACAATGCGGAGTTGGTGCCAACTTTATTGTATGGTAGTGAGGCCTGGATATGCCCGAAATCGAGCGAAAATATGATAAATGCAGCAGAAATGCGATTTCATAGAAATATGTGCGGTGACACCCTTGCGGACAGGATAAACAGTGAACAGATAATGCAGTTTGACAGGGTTTCAATCTCATTGTAAAAATGAAGAAAGGAATGCTTAGATGGTTCGGGCCCATAGAAAGAATTACTGATGCAAAGACTAATGAAGAAAATCTACAGAGCGAAAGCGAGTGGTGAAAGAAGCTAAGGAAGAGCAAGGCTGACTTACGAAGATCAAATAGCTAGGGTGTTAGCTGACAAAAATCTGAAAAGCACCCTTACCTAAGTAACCTAGGCGAATGATGAGGGAATGATGAGATTTGAGAAAGGGAAAGAATGTATATAAGAACCGCGAAGCTTGGCGCTCCGTCCTCTCTGACTACACCGTTAGGAATACAGCGTGAAATATATATTATGTTATTAAAAAATTGAAATTGATTTGAAGAAATTGAAACATTGTATTTTTTTAATAAATTGGACAAGCAGCTAGGAGCAGTTAGAAGTACCAGGGTCACAGAACTCACCTGGATCTGTCGTGTCGAGGGTCTGCGGCGGGGGCTGGCTGAGGGGTCCGGGCGTACCGCCGGAACCCGGCGAGCGCACATCGTCGTTTACTGCACCGCCGTACGACAGCGACGACGACGGCGGTCTCTGTTGACAATACATCCCATGTGGTTATGTGAGCCTGGTACTTAAGGAAACAGTAGGAGAAGCGGGTGTTGTCTGGAAGAAGCTCACCTGACTAGCAAATGCCCTGTGGGCACCTTTTTACGCTTGAAGGAGAAACAGGTTTAACTTTATTTTTGTACCCACATTCCTTCGAGTACAAAGTCCATCGCCATCTTTGTGAATTTCATTTGAACGGTGTCCTTTTTTGTTAACCGAGTTTCTAGACTTTTACTAATGTGCGTGACTAGGGAAGGTCATAGTACAACGTTATACACAGCTGGACATGACATATTTTTATTTTTGTGAATCTAGTAGTCAACACTTAAGATTTACGAGTATTTTGCAAATAAATATTTCATGAGCTCATAAGCGAACTACACTGACATTGCGAGGTTGCCTTACTTACTACACATATAGCTAACTGTTTTACTCGTGGTTACGCTCAATGAGATAGAAAGACACGCAAATTCGTTTGACACGCGGTGAAAAGAGCAGCAAGTTATCATGGCTTCGTTCTTGGTCCGAGATTCTACCTATCCTTGTGAAAAGCCGAATTGCTTTTACTTTAATGCAGCAAAACGAAACCCTACTAAAAAAAGACATTTTTGAACATTAACATTATTAAAATAAACAGTGAGATTTTCAATTACAATGTATTAGTTTAAATCGAAAGACTATTGTTTAGTTATAATCGTATTTAAACGTTAACCGATAGAGCATGACTGCCAACAGCTGTGTGAAATGAACCGAATCTTATAAAATCAACTAGAGGTACTATGTTTCGTTAGTTTGTTTTTTCTTTACTGTAAAAAGTAGTAATTTTATACGTCGGTTCGTTATGAGTATTCTCTTTTTTTTCTTTTAATAGATTATTATATTTCTTAAACAATTGCTCGAAAGCTCAGTTATCTCCTAGCGTTGATTTTACTATTAACGAATAAAGTATTTTTTACCGCTACTGCATACTTTTCTTGTTAAGATTCTTGTAACTATCAGGAAGTCAGTTTTTGTTATGATGAAAATCTAAGTTTAAGTTCCAACCTATATTTTACGAATCAAATTCGCTCGCTTAATACTTATATAGTAAGACTAGCGGGCGATGGTCTCAGCAGTTAGAAAGAGGTACCATTGTGCCCTTCACAACTTCTCAAACATCGGTCAAATAATAATTAGTCCATTATTTCACAGAATCACTTTACAAAGAGGCTTATCCTTCTATTTTTACATAACTACTTACATAATTTCAAACGAAACCGATTATGATCCTATTGTATACAAACATTTATATTACTTTTCTTTCTTTATTGGTAACCGTGAGCAATCTGACACGAAGAGTATCATTGTCGTACCCTTCTGACCCCTATGCAACAGAATTCGAGGTTCTTGGTAACCTGTTCGTGTTATCATTTATTGAGAAGCTATATTGGTTGAATACAACGATATTCACTTTAACTGGTTAATTTTATTATTATTAATAAGTATGTAAGTACGAATTTGTTGAAATCAATCTCATATAACTACATTATAATGGAAACGATGGCCTATAATGTAAATTTTGTTAGAAGAGCGATAGAAAAATAAAAAATGTAATATACACCGCAAAACACTGGTTCCTTTTTTATCACACAATCTAATACGATATACATTTAATAGTTACTCAACGGTTAGCTTAATAAATAATATTATGTTACAAGCAAATCTGACACCGTTTCTTAGAATAACAAGTTTAGTCACCTGCTATTTGAGTTTGCTCTCTTAAAATAGTGAGAATATCACGTTAGGTTAGACAGAGATGGTATACCTAGGTACTTGTCAACAGAACCGATTTATAATACATTCCATTTTGATCTTACCAAATTGATTAGTCTTAATATAATACAGACATAAGGTCCATCATAGACCATAGACCTTCAATATGTGGTTGTATCATATCGATCGGTTCAAATTTTTATTTTAAAAACACAAATCTTAGACGGCAAATTCAGTATGAAATCCTTTATATCTTACAGGAAAATAAAAAGAGGTTCTATTCCTAAACCGAACCACATAGTAGTTTAAGTTCTAATAATATAAATTATCACACATGTTTACAAAACAAGGTACAAAATATCCACAAAAAAGAGGCGAGAAAAACATAATTCGCTGTTCCAACAACTGGCAGATACTTTCAACACCAATACATCTAAAACAAAGGTACAAGGATAAGATTTAAATTTGGAACGTCCAGTTCGGCTGTTGGCGTAATATTTCGGAAGTGGTCTGCGCTAATGAGGCGGCGCGCGCACGCCAAATCGCCATTATTGAATGCGCGCGCGCAGGCACCTGCCTGATGGGCCTCGCTGCTGTGAAATGACCCGAGTTGTGAAATGAGGAAATCTGGCGATGCGCACTCATAACTGTTGTCTTTTATGAGGTTGCGTGGTTTGTAGAAAATGGGTATAAATATACAATAAAAATATTAAACAAGACGTTCGTTTCTCCTGCCATTCTAATCGCATGAGCCACACGAAATTTTCTGGGTGTAACTGGGTGTTCCCTCAGTTTGTTGTTCGTTTTCCATAATACGAGTAGGTGCAAACCTGCACACGCAATTAGTGTGACTGTTTTGATCACACAATTAGTGTAACAGCCTTTGGAATATGTAAAAAAAATCTTATACGCCACAGTACAGAAGATTAATTTTGAAATACGAATCCGAGATTCAAATTTTTCTACATTGCCTAAAAGCGTCCTATTCCATTGTTTTGAAATTGAAATTCGAAAGACTTGTAACGCAGTGTCATTACCGAGCAGCTCGCATTACCATACGTGTCAGTTGATTAATACGCAGGTCATTTGCCATACACACCACGTAGTAATTACCGAAAAAATACCGTATTAATTGCTGTTCATGTAACATAAAATTGATTGTGAGCACTAACGCTCGTTAGGTGTCTGATTACTAAAGCATGGATTGTTTTAATTTGAAATAATGGTCTTGCCCGACGTTTAATTGAATAACATAAAGATAGGACGTGGGTCTTAGAGTTACGTTCTGTGTTTGCAATTACATAGTCAGTTGTTTCCATAATTTGATGAATGGGACCTCGAAAAGACCTTAATTTTGAGATTTGTTATTGCAAATAATAATTGATAACTATTGTACCTAATTGCCAAGTCTAAAAATTATTGTTTTATTACCAACTTGCTGTGGCTTGGTTTATTGTTCGTGAGTTGTGGTCTTGAGTTCATACAAAACTTCCATAGAAATAGTACTTTCTGTGTTACCTCAATTTTACGGGCAACATTCCAAATTTTTCTTTTCATAAAAACCTTACTCGACCTATTACCAAATTGTAAAAAAAATTGCCAAATCGTTCCAGCCGTTCTCAAGTTTCAGGATTAGCAACGAACAACTCAAATCATTTTTATTTATATAGATATTTGTACTTGGAGATAACGAAAAATCATATCCGAAGTTACCGAAGTTTAACAAACACTTCTCATTTTTAAACCAAAATAAATCCCCTAAATCGCATATTTAACATTAACAGTCATTTTGAAGAATGTCGGCACAAAGTCTGCAATTGGTGGATTATGTATGAAGATAACATCACGTGTCTGAATCCAGCAGCATCACAAATACCGATTGAAAATAGAACGCGCATCCAACTGGCAATTTCAATAATCATTAAAGAAATCGAATTTGTATTTAGAACAGATGCGTGCGCCACTTTCGACTAAACCAATCCGATGTTCATATCTATTATTTAATTTGAATATCGAACATGTGCTGTCAAGGTCTAATCGAGAATGTAAGAATTCCCTTTTCCTCCTGCAAGGGTTTGGAAACGTTTTGACCTTTAAACGAACATATGCCGGTCGCAAATATGAACATGACGATGAATAAAAACAAAAATGGTACCTATATCAGAAAGATTAGAGAACTCCTTGATGATTATTACAAAAAATATCGACCGTATGTATACACCACACCATTAACCTTCCAAACATTGAAAAATAGTACCAAAGGAAAAGAAATTTCGTTTAGATTTCTTATATGTTGCGGAATTTTGAAATACAATATTAATAGTATGACATCCTCGATGGCGCAGTGGTTTAGGTGTTACGTCCATGTGCGGAAGATTCGGGGTTCGATTCCCGCTCGGATTAATTCAGGAAACGAACTGTTTTAGATCGTCTCGGGTCTGGGTGTACTGGGAGTGTACGCCCTTATTAGTCGTCGTCGGATTCTCATAGCACAAGGTAATGCCCTAGTTTGAGACCAGATGAGCTGTGCGTACGTCTGGCGCATTTGTTTATTGTTTATATTTATTTATATTGGTCGGTGAAGTGGTAAGTGTACACGAACTGGAGAATCTAAATAAACGTGATATGGAAGTTTTCGCATTCTTCCAAGAAGTCATTTCTCAGACACTGAAACTCAAAATAAAGTGTAACTGAAAGTACGTCATTTTTCGAAAACTGCACAATACACTACTTATTACATTATCTTGTTCCAATCATTTTTTTGTTGAGTGTTTTTTAGGTTTTATTATTTTATTTTACTACCTTCAACGTTTTCAGAATTTTCCACTCCACAATCGAAAAGTTACAAGGGGGTAAACTTTTTACGACTTATAAAGCATATCTTACTAATGTTATAAATGTGAAAGTTTGTGAGGGTGGATGTATAGATGTTTGTTACTGTTTCACGCAAGAACTACTGAACGGATTTTGATGAGACTTTACAGTAACATAGCTCAATCACAATAACACATAGACTATAATTAATACGCGAAGTCGCGGGCAAAAGCTATTTAAGTTATAAAGTGTAAATATACTCCGCATGCTTATGCGCATTGACATTTTTTTTATCTCTCAGTTACATGTATGAAGTGTTACTCTCTAATTTTTTTCGTAATTTCACCACACACGTTATAGTACAGCAGTTCACAGAATATTAAACTTTTCAAAGGGTAAAACCGGATATGTGTGGGAAATCTACCCCCGCGCCGAATTCTATTGGCTATTTGGAGATCGTTTTGGTACCAAAAATAATAATTCACGCCAAGTTTCAGCTCTTAATCTTAAGCGGTTTACAGTTATTTGCAAAAACCTACTTTTTCGTTTTTTTTTCAACAGTAAAATTGAAAATTAATACATGGCGATTTTTTTCCCAATACTTGTTAGTGAAAGGGATGGAAAAATATGTTTGTTATGATTCCCAAATGTATAGACGTTCCATCTACCTTTTCATCTATATCCAAATGTACGTGAAACGGACAGACGGACACGACAAAATTATAAAGGTTCCGTTTTTTGCCATTTGGTTGCGGAACCCCAAAAACTCTTTAATGAGAACGCAGTTATTCGAAAATGTTCTTTTGTTTTTAATTTAAATACGTTCCTTTTTCAAATTAACGAATAGTTTAACGTTCGTTTTTAAAAGGTCCTTTTTTGTGGCAGGAAGCGTGAACGCTAATGCGTTCCGTTCACACCATATGTGAGAATCAAATATGACTTACTTCGGCAGTTCATCATTATGGTGGTCTTTGTTGTTATAATTTTGTTTGTTCACGGTGTTGTCCGTAATTTGGTGTGCGTAGTTAGCGAATATAGGAACATTTGGTTAACGATGCAATAACGAGTAGTAACACCTTTGAATAATAATTATTTGTTAATATTATCGAGGTATTGCTGTAGTCAACAAGGGGATAATAATATTTAAACTAAATTAACTTACATTCTTTGTCAATAAAATTGTAATTCGTATTTGTAACATACTATGTTAAGTTGTACATATGTATAAGGTTTGTTGTTGTATATGGTACATGTATAGATAGATAGATAGCGTCGTGCCATTTCCAGTTCGCGGTGGACGGAACATTAAGATGCAACAATATCACGTCTTGACGAATTCTAAGAATAGGTAAGTGTTGGAATCTCATAGATGCCAAAGCGCAACCAGATAGCAACAACTTGATTTGTCTGTCACCTATACAAGATCTTTACGATAAAGTCTATATCAACCTTTACAAAAGACAAGCAACTGCCATATTCCAAGTTTTTTCTTTCTCCCAAACTAGAGAAGCGTCTAGAAATGTCTCCGTGAAGTAAAAATTTCATAGAAATGTCACCATGGAAATAAAATTTTTAATGTTTGGCCTCAGTTCTACTTGATGGAATGTGATAACGAGACCGAATCCCAAACACGATTGCTCAGAAGGTACCTATTCACTCTTGCCTTGAAAGTGTCCAAATCGTGTGACTGAAGAAATATCGCCACCGAAAGAGTCCATACCTTAGCAGTACGTATTACGAATGAGTTAACAACAAAAGGATAGAAATCATCTCTACTTCGAGATATTGTAGAACGAAATTATATAATTCGTTAGTACACTCACTAAAGTATCCTATAAAACACCGAAAGACAGGCGAGACGGCACGACAGCGCCCCAAACGTAGCTTAGAAGTCTGTTTTTAATTAATATGTATATCGTCACCTATCAACCTCCTGGGCCATCGGTCTATGGAGTCCAACGCATCCAAACGATACTTAGCAGAACCAGCATCCCATAGACGACGGCAGTATTCTATGCACGATCAGACTTGAGTTTTATATAAATTAAAGAACTGCGCAATTGAGTTATACTACCGAACCTTAGAGAAGATCAGCTTTTTAGAGCGGTTTTAGATTTGGACTAGATAGACCGCCTGCAGCTCATGACAGTTCGAATATTAGAAGATCAAAATGGTCAGTTATCGGCAAACATTTGCGTTTTCGATTTCAATAGTAAAAATATATAATTTTATTTCCACGGGGATATTTCTGAACGCAATCCAACATAAAAGATGTCATAAATTGTACGTAATTTTATATTTTAAATATTTAGTAAAAGTTATGACTCTCGTAATAACGCTTTTAAAGAAACTTTTCAAAGCTGCGTACGATTTTTAATTATACTTTACAATGCGAGAGAGGTATAAGAACGGCAATGCCTCTCTGTCATACCTTTAGGTGTACAGCGAATATATGCAAGGCTATACGTGTCTTAAGAACTTTTTATAAGATTTTGTATCCTAGAGTTGTCAAGGTTAAAATAAAAAGTCAAAATTATCAGGACGCATGAGTAACACTTTAGAAATTTTTACTACAGGAATAATTTCTCAATAAAATTCCTTTCAAATATCCAAAGGTGTGCCATATTCGCAAGTAAACCGGTAATTTCGCATTGTGACCACATTGTCAGGCCGGGTCTGATTCCTGGAAGGGGCGGGGCACCGTTTGCAATTCGGGTGAAAGTTTTTTGCGGTTCCATAAGAGACTGTGGGAAAAATTTAGCTGTGCAATAGGAAGATAGAAACACTTATGTTGTAAGGAGACAGTATAATATTATTATAATCAGTATAACACAGTAGCTGTTGCCCGCGACTTCGCCCGCGTGGAATGTAACGGAACATTATACAGCATATGTCTGTCTACTCTGAAGGTTCATTCCAAATATTGATAAAAGAATTTTTGAAATCAGATGAGCAGTTTCGGAAATTACCACCTACATCCAAACTTTACCTTTTTATAATATTAGTTCAGATTAAAGAAGAAACTAAATCACACTCTCATAGGAGCACAAAATTTTGCACAAAATTTTGCACAAAAGTTCCTTATATAATGTTTGCAAGCATTAAGAAGGGATTTTTGCATAACAGCGCCACAACCAAGGCCAATTATGAAGAATGCTAGCTGCCGATAGCCAGAGTATTCGCTGACGAAAATGTCTTGAACTTCACATACTTCGGTAAAAGTGTGTGAGGTGAACGATGCAATTTGAGGACGCAAAAAAAGTATGTAAGGCCATGACGCTTGGTGCTCTGTCCTATCTGTTTGCCCCGTTAGAGATACAGGGATGTATCGAAAGTATCGAAATGACTATTTAGTGCTCTGTTTTCAATAGATATGGCAGCTCATTTGCAAGGGGATAGTTGACGTGGATCTTTTTATATTTAAATATTCTTCGGTTGTTAAATCTTGAATAAAAATTGTCTCTCTCTGACTACCAGCATCATACGGAAATACTTTTCATGAGTTTTTAATTTTTATTCAAAATTTAACAACCGAATTAACGTTTGGCAAATTAATTTTAGATTTTTTTATCTCCAAAAAACATAATATAAAAATTACAAACATTAAATAATACTTTGAATTTTTTATTTTAAAAAATTAAAAATTGGCGTGTGGCACATGATTAACAATAATAAAAATGTCTGGCAATGAAAAAATTATGACTGGTAGACCTATCTGAAGGCAAAAATCGGAAAATTACGTCTTTAGAAATTGTTTAAAAATCCAGAATTATTACCTGTGCAGGTAGGATGTGCGCAGTAATCAACGCAATCACTACCGGCAGCCAGCTCGCCCAGACTCTAACCGAAAGGGTAAAAAGGACAACATATCAGAAAATCAGCTGACCTGAAATTCTCTCTCAAAAACGTTGCTAGCTCCTATACTATTACTTCCTTAATTTACATGTAGTTACCAAGTCGCCGATAAATAGTATAAATTTTAATATAAGCTCATAACACGTTGTACGAAGGTTAGTAGGCACGTCTGTTCTATGAGATGAGCATCTTAAGGTTGACTCTTGGCCAATACCAACGAACTTGTTTAGTTCATTTTTTTATATTACTCTAAATGTATTTCTCTAGTTCATTTTGTGGCTCCCATAAATTAGCGCTTAGTTTGATAGGACACAATTGAACTACGTATATGTAAAAAAAATAAAAAATACGACGTTAATTAAAGACTGGGTCTCCCCTCAAAGCCGACACCTTCACCCAAGCGTTTGCAATTACGAGTGATTGCAAAAACCACGCGCGGCCGCGCGATAGACGCGTGCCTCGGATCGAATATCGTGAGAACGGGCGATGTGACAGCCCTAGAGACGTCACTGATCTGATTTATTAGTTACAATACGGGGAGTTTTAACTAATCAATGTTATGTATTGCAAGCTATTTGTGCTAACATTTTTGTGCTAGCTTCACACGTGTGTTACTAGGGCCGTATTAAGGCCAGCTCTATAACCGGGGCCACATAATAAGAATACGGTATGCCCCACCTATCATAAAAGACATCTAAAGGGGCCTCCGGGGTCGCAGCCGATCGGAGTTGGGGCTCCGGTCATCCATCCATGCGACACCGAGGAAGACGACAGCACGTGTGTTCCACGCTGTCAAGGCACTGCAAGAGCACAGTGGGAGCTTTATCAATAGCCACCTGAGAAGTGCTTTAAAACAATGTAAGAGGAACTTTGGTCTGTTCCGTAGAAGAACCCGGAGTCCCTCGACAACGCGCTGAGGACGACGACTGCTGAAGTTGTAGTGAGAAAAAGAACCATGTAATATCACCCAGTCTCCCACTCAGGGGCTTTGGTACCTGTCATCTTGCTGCAAAATCAGTTTGGAAAAAAGTAGTTGTAGATTATTTCGAGTCCGATTTTTTATTTAAATACGGGGATGTTTTATCCAACAGATATTTAGTATTTTATGCTAAATTATTAGTGGAACCGAACACAATTTCCTTTAATTTCTTTAATAATATCAACTTATTATGTTAATAGTTTTTAACATCTGTGGCGAAAATAAAAAAAAACTAATTGGACCAAGACTTCCTGTCGGTTTAGTTTGGAATAACTTTTCCAATATGGCACAGATTTTTATATGTGTGCTATTAAAAATATTCAATAACAACCAAGTACAAGTAGCAAGAAGGTTGGCCGTAAAAAGGGGTGACACCTAATGTAAGACAAGTCAAATGTTTAACTTAAGTAAACTAAAGCAATCAATAGCCAACTCCTGCAATTGAATTATTATTACACCAGTGTTACCCACACCACAATATCACCAACATCCCAATATTGGTAAAGGGATAACAAAAACGAAAAACAAAAGAACTCTACATTAAGACGTATGACCTTTCTCGCAAGATGACAGTAGTAAACTCTCATTCGGCCAAATTAATGGTAATGGAAAAGTCGGGTTATTTCAACCCCCTCGCCCCCGCTCCTATGGAGGGGACTGGACACTTGCAAGGGCGTGGTCCATCTTTATCAGATCTGTGGTTTTTTCATTGAAAGAATGACTTGTCAAAAAGCGTCCAAATACTTACTTTATTTCATTAACAAAGTTAACTTTGTTAAGATATCAATATGGACGATTTGTTAGTCATACACGCCAAGTTGATTCAAATATAAAAAATTATAATAATAAATTAGTATTAAGTTTCAAGCTTGTATATATTTGCACTGATTGATTTTAATAAATTAACATAAAGGACCACGATGCTTGGCGCTCCATCTTCTCTGACTATCCCATTAAGAATACAGCGTGAGGATATGAATGTACGTATGTATAATAACAAATTGTGAATACGGTAATCTATAAAATATTTAACACCGAAAAGATGGTCTTAAAATGAAATAACAATTTGAATTTAAAAATTGTTTTAATTTGTAATGTAATGTAATAGAAAGAATTAGTGATAAAAACTGACGAAGAAAATCTACAGAGCGAAAGTGAAATGTAAAAGAAGCCAAAGAAGACCAAGGCTGACTTATGAAGATCAAATAGCGAGTGTTAGCAGACGGAAATGTGAAAATCACTCGCATACCTAGGCGAAAATGTGTAAGGAGAATGATGAGATTTGAGGAAGCGAAAGAGGTACGTAAGGACCGCGAAGCTTGGCGCTCTGTCCTCTCTGATTACCGTTAGGGCTACAGCGTAAAGATATGTAAGTTTTCATTATTTTTTGATAGTCTAACTAAAAATTTTAACTATTAGTTCTGTATGAATGATACTGTGACGACATAGCTTTCCATGCATTCGTAGGAATATAAGCGTTAAATTCTTATGTAAAATACCTGTAGAAACATTTGTATGAGAAATGATCTGTATTATGGATGTGATATTTATCGTGGATGTAATATGTACCATCTCGACAGGCGTCAAGAACCGAAACGAAAACATTATTTCGTTTCATAAAATAAAATAAACAACTTTGTACATACCTATTAAGAATAGTGTTTAAAACAAATAAACCGTCCACCATGTATCCCACCTGGTGGCACTTTCGAAATTCAATCCTGCGCACGCGTCGATCCATTCTCAATTGAATATAATTCAAACTTAGAACAAACCTCAACATTCAACCCTCTCGCATTGTTCTTTTAGGGATTGTATTGCATTTATTCATCGCGGAGTGCGTTTGATGGTTCGCTAAGGGGATCGCGTTTTGTTTTCCTAAGTATTACTTTAATAGTTAAACGTATTTTACATATATTATAATAATAAACATCATTGTCCCCAACAGAATGTTTACGATCTAGCCATAGTGTTCTTTGCATACTAAAAAAGTAATAGGTAAAAATTATTTTACAAAACCTATCAAATATCTTTCACATTATTACATTATTTCAGTGGTGTAATTAGTAGTACTAACCTTACCGAACTTTACAAATTACCGTATTTTACAAAACCTATCAAATATCTTTCACATTATTACATTATTTCAGTGGTGTAATTAGTAGTACTAACCTTACCGAACTTTACTTACAACCGATTAAATGTTGCGTAATAAACCAATTAACAAGCAAGACAAATTGTATGTTATCCGTTTGCGCTATTCAAGGTCAAGTTTTATGACAATTTAACTCATTCCCATAATGTCTCTAAGGTTTATTGCCGCCGTGATGTTAATTACAATATGTGCGCGTGCGTCGCTGGCGCCTTGGGTCAAAGACCATCATGGGAAAGTCCCTATATTATATATAACTCACGGGACGTGATACCACGTCACACAAAACTATTTTGTTTTGTGATACTTATGAACTAATACTGTATTACCCAGAATTAAAGTTCATTTCTCAATAACGTGTTTTATCTCCTTTTGCGTATCAGAAAGTCAAGTGTTTGGTATATTTTGATTCCTCTCGTCCCATTTCACATGAAGATAATTGAGTTTAATAAGATTAATGTTATCACTACTTGATTTCAAGAAAACATTAACACTAAAAGTATGTACTGAATCAATTCCATTTTTATAACTGCTGAATTTTAAAACTTGCAGTTATTTCATGAGATCCACAGTGAATTCGTCTGTTCACTTTTATCTAAAACATCATCTTCACACAACTTGACTCATTCTAAACAGAGCTTTTAATTAACTTACGATATTTAATCTAAATGAAAACGCAGCCTATATATGCAAAATAAGCCTTATAAGGATCTCGAAACGGCCTCTACATGTACTAGACTCACAGAAAATAAAGGATCGCTCGTTTTAAAAGCGTCCAAACAATCTCGAATTACAGCGATTGAAATTTTGCCTAAAGATAGTCACATTTTCTACCTATGTAGGTATTCTTGCTAACGTAACACAAAGCTAGACTTAGCTCCAAGAAAATTAATATCGTCTCATTTAATATGCAAATAGTGTAGCCGGTCGCTTATCTCCCTTGTCCGGTCCGTTCAATCAAAGTGTCCTTTAAGCTGGCTATCTTTGTGCAATCTCACCTCCTTGCCTCTTATGCCGCCCTGGTACTTCGATTTATTACCGCCTGGTATCATTAACGTAATCTTTATCTATTTTGTATTTGGATTTTGAGCTTGTTTGTAATCACTGGGAAAACTCCTTAATAATTTTATTGACAGTTTCTTAAACGATGTGAAAATATTTATCATGCTCACTGGGGAATCAATACAAATTAATTTTATTTATAAACTGTTAACCGTTTTTTGTCATGACGGCAAGAATACTGATTATGTTTATTTAAACGTTAATTGTTCAATTTTGAGTTGAAATAGTTGTGTGCCTAGGTTATTAAAAACTGTTTGAAGTTGTAGTTTTTAGACAATTGTGTCTGAGAATATTAAACCTGCTTGCAACAAAATTAGGTCAAAATTCAATAGCTAATCAACAGTAATTGTGTTTATAACAATAGTACAGAGGCACGGCACGATGATTCGATATGCATTGTTTGTGTTGTAACCGGATCCGATGCACGCTTCAGACTTTTGCGCCCTTGGTAATCGAGGATAGTAGCGAGGGAAATGTGTGAAACAGCATCACTTTTTATTTTTACTATTGCGGTAGCATTGTGTAGGTATATTTTGCTAAAATTTGATTTATAATAATTTCTTTAAACGTGTTTTTGAGTTTCCTATCGCCGTCAATCTGATTATTCAGCTCTCCTACATTTAATACTGATCCAAAAGTCTAAAATCTCTTATTCAGTTTTATTTAATAGGACGTTAAGTGAAAAGTTAATGAAACGGAACGTTAAAAATGTAATCTTTGAATGTACAATGACTATACTATGTATAAGGTTTCCTTTCTCGAAATTATCCTGTTCAACTAACTACTACAAGCTTATAAACCTGTCTTTGAAACGAGTAGTTACTTAACGGCAGTTAGTCACATTCATGTTGTTGGTTAGACTAAAGGTCTTAGCCATGAGCCATGACCTAAGGTCAAACTAACTTCACACTAAGTAACACCGTTCACTGACCACACAATGTGCAAATTTTCATTATAATAAGATAGCAAAAGACACAAGGTCACAATACTCCAATACTAAGATGTTATAGAGTCCGAAAGCGTTTACAAACTATTACACATAACACGAAAGTAAACATCGGAACAATCTACATATTTATCGATACAACCACTGATTTATAATAGCTACTTACAAACTTGTATTGGATACCAATAAAATTTAAAAAAGAGCAATCTAACGTACAGGGAATAGAGAAAGCTCTATAATGCTTCCCTGCGGGACTCCACAGCATAATAATGCGTATGAACAACTGTATACCACTTACTATGGTAGTTGGGTTCAATCGGACTTTTTTATAGCTGAGAGTTCATGGAATGCACCACTATAAGTTAAAACTTAAATGAAGAGTGAAAGGTACAATAAAGTATATGCAAAAATATTAGTAAGCGATCCATTAATTTATGTGCATCATCTTATATCAAAGAACATTTTTAAATGAGTGTACTCTTTTATATGTAACTCATAAAATATAATATTCTAAAATAAATCCTCATAGCAAAGCACGAATCTAAGAGATATGATGACAAAATATGCAACAATGTTAGTTACTAATTTATTAGTTATTATTAATATTTTAGATCTATATTCATGTTTTTATAACTTAATATGTTTTAATGTTTACAATTAGAATAATTTCAGACTTCAGTTTGACTACTAATACTATGAAATGCATGCTAAATGCCCTTTCGAAAAGAAAACAACAACCAGCACAGTAGGTCTTTTTGATTTAAAAATACGATTTCGTATCTAATGTATAATAATACAATAAACATTAATTTTAAATACCGCATGGACCAAGTCGCAAATTAAATTTAAATTTTATTCTGTCATCAATACATAAATTAGTGTATTATTATTTTCTCATGTTTTTCCACTACCTGTTGAATGTCGCAATGATTTAATGTCTAATTTATAATAATCATTGAATTATCGACGTTGAAAGTCTAAATCACATCGAAATCTTTCATTGCTGTCATAGTACATGTTAGACGCATCGCAGACTGACGGTGCTCGACAGTCCGACCACGCAGCGAGCATTAATATTAACCAGCTAAATATTCACGTACACAAGACCAACACACATCATTAACTATTCAATGTAACGGAACGAGCTCGTATAAATAATGCAAGGGCCGTAGTCTGTGGTCAAGCAACTCCTTTTGCTACGAACCTCCGAGCTTCCTACCGAGCTTCCGGTGGTGCTGTAATTGATTCTTTAATTCGACTTTCATCGTTGTTATTCAAATAAGATGGCTCGTCCTTACAGATTTGGTCCGGAATCAGGCTTCTATCATTAGCCCCGGACGGGGGTGTCTATGTGGTAATTTGGCTCCGTTTTTACGACTTTTAAGGGCGTCAATGAGTCGGTTTGGCTAATTTTCTGAACATATAACGATTTGCTTTGCATTTTAAATGACCTTTCGACATTTCCACATTCAGCAGAAGTTTAGGCTTTAAGAAATAATTACTTAATAAAATTAACTATAATGCAACAGTAAATATTCATATTATACATGATAATTTTATAACACTTACGAACAAACTATGAAGAAAAAAAATTTTTTAAAACTTCCAGCTCTCATGCGAAGCCACCAGTTATGGAAACCGCACGACTATTCAAATCAAATTCAAATCCTATTTACAATGTCAACTAAACAAAACAAACGTCTATATTAAAAAATGTAGTTACGTCCGTCCATCAATACGGCGAGAGCGCGTTTTCTATAGGCTTTTTACTGAGAACTTTCATTGTGGGCGGCTTAAAGGGTTTCGCGCGACAATACAACCGGAGTTTAATTAACCGGAGCTTAAAGCTTAATTGTAAGTGCAGTTAAGCCGGGGAACACGTGTCGGAGTCGCGCAGGGTACGCTCCTAGCGCCCGCTTTACAATTGATATTGAAATTTTCTACTTCTTTGTCGCTTGTATTATTGAACTGTGGTCGAATAACAATGTCTTTAGGTTATTCAATTAAAATTTCATAATGGCTCTATGACAAACAGTTGAAACCACGCAGCAATAAATTGGTTAGACTATTATCCTACAACGTTAAAAGAATAAAATAATTCTTTTCATTCAAATAAAAATCACTGTTTAATGAAATATTGGAATGCAGGTATACATAATACATGTCTAAATTTAAGAAAAAAGAAATAATTTAAGGTGATATTGTTCTATACTGAGCACAGAGTGCTTTAGTAAGAATGTTAAGTATAGATGTTGCTCGCGATTTCGTCTGCGTGGTATAAAAAAACATCCTATATCTTTCCCAAGGGCTTAATCTATCTCCATTCTAAATTACGTCAAAATCGCAAATCGGTCCAGAAGTTCAACCTCATTTTGGGTTTGGAATTTTACAAACATAGGAAACTCGTGTCTCATTATTTACAACTAGCGGCTTGCCCGGCTTACCACGGGTAGAAATTTTTTTTTAAATAAAATACAACCTATGTTGCTCGCTGATAATGTAGCTTCCTACAGGTGAAAGAATTTTGAAATCGTTTGAGTAGTTTTTGAGTTTATCCATCACATACAAACAAAGTTTACATTTTTATTATATTAGTGTAGATATAGACAAGGCAATATTTGTACTATAATTTTAAATTCAAATTAAATTTAAATTTATAACTTTTATATGAAACGGAACATCGTTCCATATAAAAGTTCCATACAAAGTTCAACCCCTTCTTTTCCCATATAAAATATATATTTCCGAAAAGCCTTTCTTGAAGGGCCCCCACATCACACAAACTATCATCAGAACAAATTTCATAATACTAGCATTAACAGTTTTTGAGATTTCGTGATCAATCCATCAGTCAGTCAGTGAGTCAGTGAGTGAGTGGTATTTCTGTTTTATCTATCTATACTACTATATAAATCTCTTGCGTCTGGCTGTAATTTCAGTTTTTTTGACAAATTTTGCTATAGATAGTCGTTTTATGACTCACTGATTTCGATTACACCATTTTTTAAATTTTTGTGTGTCTATCTGTCTGTCTGTCTGTCCTTTTATAACTAAAGAACGGCTGAACTAATCTTAATAAAAATCGGTACGTAGTAAGACCACGTGATTACGCTCATGACAGGCTACTTATATTTTAGAAAATTTACTCCTAAAGGGGAAAAAAGGGGGATAAAACTTTATTTGGGAAATGGTAAACCTGAACCGATTATGACGAAATTTAGCAGGGAAATTTTTGACATCAGAGAACGGGCATAAGCTACTTTTTTAATTTAAAATTTACCCCTAAAAGCGTGGAAAGGGGGATGAAACTTTGTATGGGAAACGCTATATCTTGGTAATGATAAAATTTGGTGAGGTGATAAGACTTATTTTATCAAAAATACATAGGCTACTTTTTTTATCAAAAATCTTTGAAAAGGTTGAACGAAACTTTGCATGGGAAAGGCTAAAGCGCCGAACTGATTATGAAAACATTTGGCAAGAAGATAGCTTGAGATCAGAGGACGGACATAGGCTACTTTTTATAAAAAATCTACCTCTAAGAGGATGAAAATGGGGATAAAACTTTGTATGGGAAACGCTAAAACTTGGTAATGGTACAATTTGGTGCGGTGATAAGACTTTTTTTATCAAAAATACATAGGCTACTTTTTTTATTAAAAATCTGTTAAAATGGGGACGGGAGGGATGGGGACGAAACTGATTATGATGTAGCATGGATATAGTTGGGAACAGACACAGGCTACTTTTTTATCAAAAAACTACCCCTAATGGGATGAAAAAGGGGATAAAACTTTAAATGGGAAATGCTGAACCGTCAAATCATTTTTGATGTTTGGTACAGAGGTAGTATGTGCGCGGAGACAGAAATAGGTTAGACGTAGACTTTTTTTCAAAAACGATCTTTAAACATACTATGCACATGTACATACAATATAACCTAACCCAGGAAAGCCACGAAAAAATTTTCCGCGCAGACGAAGTCGCGGGTACAGGTAGTACTACTATATAAATCTTTAGCGTTTGTCTGTAATTATAATTTTACTGTAAAATTTTGTGATAGATAGCCATTTTATAACTCACCGACTTCGATTCTACCATTTTTAAAATGTTTGTCGTCTGTCTGTATGTTCTTTTATAACTGAAGAATGGCTTAACCGATCTTGATGAAAAACAGTAAGTAGTAAAAACATGTGATTGCGCTCATGTAGACCACTTATTTTTTTAGAAAATCTACCTCTAAAGGGGTAAAAAGAGGGATGAAACTTTGTATGGGAAATGGTAAACCGCTGAACCGATTATGATGAAATTTGGCAAGAAGATAGTTTGACAACAGAGAATGGACATAGGTTACTTTTTTTTAAATATACCCCTAAGAGGGTGAAAAGGGGGATGAAACTTTGTATGGGGAACGCTAAATCTAGGTAATGATAAAATTTGGTACGGTTATAAGACATTACTTATCAAAAATACATAGACTACTTTTTTTTATCAAAAATCTATGAAAGGGGGGACGGAAGGGAGGAGTACGAAACTTTGTACGGGAAATGCTAAGCCACTGAACTGATTATGATGTAGCATGGATATAGTTTGACACCTGGGAACGAACATGGGCTACTCTTTATGAAAAACCTACCCCTAAGGTGGTGAAACGGGGGATAAAACTTTGAAAAGGAAATGCTGAACCGCCGAAGCAGTTATGATGTTTAGTATAGAGATAGTATGTTCCCAGAGACAGACGTAGGCTAGATGTAGACTTTTTTTCAAAAACAATCTTTAAGCATACTATGTACATGTAGATATAATCTAACCTAATCTAAGAATGCCATGAAAAAATTTTCCGCGCAGACGAAGTCGCGGGTTCAGCTAGTATGTTATATAAAGTATTAAAACTACAATAAAACGGAAATTATAATAACACGATCATTATATTTCCTTATATGAATAATTGGATTTAAACTACTACCGTAAAAACTTTACAAAAATGATAAAACAGTAATTTTCTTGTTATTGTCTCTATCATGCCACATACTCCAGTACATCGTTTCCTATAATTATTTCAAAGCTTTCGTGTATTCAAGAAGCTCATACTACTAATACTTCATCACTGAAAATTAACAATATATATATCTAATAAGAAAACAACTTAAAGTGACAAACAAAAAACTTAATCATCACCAACTATTAAATCATGTTCATTGCGGCTTATTTACCGCAAGCAATTTACAAGAAAACCAAACAACAATTACTGAACAAAAACAAATAAGAGGAAAAATCATTAGGGGAGCAAAAGAGGGGCTGATTACAAAGGAAAACAGTCAAGAGTGGTGCGGCCATTGTGCAGGCCGCATGCCTAGCCCGCCTGAGGGTCGCGGGTTCGACAATGGAGTGGGTGAGATTACTTCTGTCGAGCGTCAGGCTGACGATGTACAAGTACCCCTGATTGCTAGGGTACAATATGCTTGCAGAATTTTATACGTCTTGAGTGGTATCTCTCCAATTATTTGGCTTTGATTAATATGTGATTTAATGGATTGCACTTAGTGCAAGAAGCCTTCGTTTTATTTTTATTTAATTTATTAATTTTTAACACAACAAATAGCACAAAAAGTAATAAAGGAACACAAAGTTAAACATTTTCCATGCCCCAGATCTCATATTTCGTCTGTACCGCTTCCCTTTCAAACACCAGAACCTTTGTTTTCTTAATATATTGTTTTCAATTATATTTATGCGTGCGCTGACTAAATGTCAGCGCGAGCCGATAAAGCAGCCATTTTTTTCCTGACTTGATTTACTAATTTTGTGACTCTGTACTGAAAACTTAATTCTATCAAAGGTAAATATAGCTTATTAATAAAATAGTTATAGCCTATATTAGATATATTATCCGTGCTATATTAGACACGGATCATGTGTCTAATATAGGTTATAAGTATTCATGAAAAAAATTTCTAAATCGGTTTACTAGTTTCACAGATTACCCCCAACATTCAAACAAACACACGATTTTAGCAGTTTATAGTATTAGTTTACGTTAGTAAACTAATTAATCTGTGGTATTAGTATAGACATAGATACATACTTTATACTTTTTTTAATTTATTTAATACATTTTCCCATTTATCTCCATTTCATTCAAATTGCATTGACCATAGGTAAAAATCTTTGAATTCAAGGAAACAAGGTGTTTTTGAAAATCATATAAAAATACCACCGAATTAGAAAGAATGTGCATTGAGAAGGACTGGCAAGAAACTCAATTAAGAATTATTTTATCAGCATTATAGTTATCGATAAAGACCAATAGCTATTTCCAAATGCCAATATCAGCACTGCATATAGTAGATTGTGAGCGGCACTCTTGTGTGCCGTGTGTAATCCTACACCTCAATACATTCAGCCCTTTGTCGTGCCCTCCGCCCTCTTGTGTTATTAGTACTTTATACTGTGCAACCGTCTCTCTGAGTTAGAATATACATATGTATTTATATTAATAAAACAGGATGTTGTAAACAGTACATGATGAAAAAATTATGTATCACTAATTTATAGACAAACACCAAATATATGGTGATATGGTGATATGATGGCGGCATAATATGATAGCGACTACCTTTAAATTTTAACCATTGCAATAGTCACATAATTCTGACCAACTAATCAAAACAACTTACCAATAATGATCGATTGGTGACCAATTAGGGTCACATTTTTATTGTATAGCAAATGTCTTAATTTGAGACGCCAATTAAATAGGAACTCCGCATACACAATATCAATTGTCCACGTACTAAATATTGCTACAGGTAAACTTTTCATTCTTACCACTTACAATTTTCCGTTACGTTAGATTCATGCATGAGACCAATCTGTATCACTTCTCAACTACAACAAAATCAAAAGGCGAGTAATTAACACTACTCTATTCAATCTTGCTGCCATACTACATGTAATTTTATCTACTCGTATATTGAAAGTACAAATTGTCACCCTATACAACCTTGTAACTATCGAGGCTACACAACGGATCGGGGAGTATCCACTCCCAGTTAAACCCAGAGTGCAAACCAACTTAAAAAAATTGGTTTTCTGTTATAGCCTGGTCGAATCCAGGATTGTCGACCTAGAAAACAGGTGTTCCTACCTACCTAGTACCTACCCAAATATATAGATAATTTTTTACCTGGGTATGTGAAATGCAAGAGGGTCGTATTATTGGCTGAAACGTAAGTTTGTCCATCTGTTTAAGTTTAAATAGAACATCTACGCCAATTTTGACATCTTTCGTATTACATAAAAGTCCGTAATTATATTCTCGATATTACCACCTCTAAAAAATTACCTATTAACGGGGTACTAAATAAAATATACAAAAAGAATCTTTAATTTCAAATATATAAATAAATAATATGAATTCAGAATATTTTGGAAATGCAAAAGCTCTGTTATCTAAAAGCAAAATATACTTTCACTTAAAGAAGTTACTTCGACAACGTCGAAAGAAAACTTAATACGAGAGATGATTGAAACAAACGCCGTGAACAAGTTTAGAAACACGTCCCTTCCTAAGTGTATTAAACCGCCTAAACTTTCGTAAAAAGTGAAAGGAGACAAAGTGAAATAATATAAATACTTTCAATAATAAAAAGTTGATATTGAAAGAAGTTTTTGGGTTGTGGTTCAAGTTACAGGAGTCCTAAAAGTAATTTTAGTATCAGAAGGTTAAACAACTTTGTTTATTTCAATAAGTTTTGATAGATTCAAACTAGAAATGGAAAAACTCTTAAACTAAATGTCTATTGTCTCAATAAGTGTCTGAATTTAGAAAAGATCAATTCGTGAAATGAACTGACAAATGAACCAGTTGCGATCACAACGCGAAAGTTTAGCAACAGTATCAATAACAGTAAAAGAAAAATAACAGAAATTGTTCGCATATAACTAAATCTTGTGGTGGTTCTTATAATTTTTGTCATTCCATCCGCATATCTATAGTATAATCTACAAAATTTTTATACCGCGAAAGTATATGAAGTCCATGCCTTGCACCAAACATTGAAGCAGTGGAACTTAGACTGAGGGGCGAACCTTTGGAGACGACGCGGAAAATTTTTAGGATGCATTATGATAAGCACGTCGGTGCGGGAATAGAAAATGGAAAAGTAAGAGCAAGTGAAGAGAAAGTTGGTGAAACTGCCGAGATTTCGTATAAACAATGAAATTTACCGAAGGCATTAGGAAATGTATTATATTCACTGACGCTATGTCAGCAATGGCTACTGTTGTCAACAAACTTAGGACTTCTTAGGACTTAGGACTTCATACAATTATTTGTAAATAAAAGTTTATTCTGACACTTTTTTACTTGCACAAAACAATTACACTAGCATTCACAAAAAACTCTACCTCACATTTACTCTCTCCAAGTGATTATTCTATCACAGTTCTAGCACTTAATACCTAGCAGTAAGTAAATTGACCTAAGTTTCTTTGAATTCAAATAAAAGTACATTTTTTTTGAGATTTCGAAGAAATTTCATCAAAATCAGTCAGGTAATTTTTGAGGTCATATTCACAGCAGTTAGGTATCATTCATACTAAGCTTTTGCTGAGGATACTACACAATTAACTGAAGAAATAATCAGTAACGCTCAACTACAAACCAAGTTTAAAAAGTCAGTTTTATTAAAATTACCTTCGCCGAAAATCTGATTTGAAACAATCAAGCAGGCTTTCAGGCAACCTTCGCACATTTGGGCCGCTAGAATAACCAATATTAAAAATATTAAATATTACGTACTAGGGTTTAAGAATTAAAAAAATATATGTGGACATACGATAATTGGCGTCCATTCTCACTATCCACATTGTTAAAAATATCGTAAAGATTGTACCTGTCATTGAAAAGCCAAGTATACATTGGCAAAAGAAATTGGTGGATTAAACCTAATAGTCTAATAGTCTGAAATGTCTTTGTTCGTCCTCTCATTGGATCCCATTAGCAAAGATATAAGGATAATAAATGATGAAGATATCTGCAGTTAGTTTTTAATAATTTCATGAAAATGTATATTTCTGTAAAAGCATATTTAGCGTAGACTGAGATCCGTCATAAATCACGCAGATTACATATCAGCATCTCGCTTTATAATTGGCTCGTAATGTTATTGAAGTTTCTGTTAAATGAGTGAAACAAAAATAATCACAAGTACACCGAATTACAGTTCATTGGTATGTGTAATAAATAGTAATACTAATTCGTGACTAATCAATATACATTCAGATAGTATCTTACAAGTGTATTGGAATAACCAAAATAGTCAATGTTTACAAAGAAACTTGAGTTGCTGATTTGTATGGTGTTTTTGTACGAAATATGATAAAGGCACATGAAAGTTGCAGAAATAAAACATGACGTCAACCGCTGATAAAACTGACAAAATAAATTGCAAAGTACTCAATACAAACTTTATAAGAGAAGGGACAAGAGATGAATAACTAAAGAATCGTCCGAGCATCATAAAATGAACACGTTACAGAGGCCCATTTCCTACAATTTGTCCAAGTTTTGACGAGTTTTATTGCTCGATTTTTATGTTTCGTGTTTCGTTTATGAAATATTACATTTAGAGTGACTACATTGTATGTATGGGGTCCACCTTATCTCGATAATGTCAGTTACAATAAAAATTTTAAGCAATTTATACACTGAATACTTTTTGCCAATAAATAATATCCTCTATGAATAGGCGTTCCAAATTATATTTCATTTCCTTTTAATCTAAAGGAATTAATTTCATTAGTATTATGTTTCCCTTGTTGCCACAGGATATTTCAACGATGGCATTCAATAAGAGATCTCAAACAAGGCTTTATCAAGGTTTTGTTTCTGTCGGTCCTGGCTTATGTTTAGCTTACCTGTATTCTATTACTTATGTATTATATAAACTTATTTAAAAATGAGTACAAGTCGGTATTGTTGGTTTATTTACAATATTTTGATGTCTGCATGCGTTGTGCGTACAATCGTTTTATTGCGAATCCAATTGTTTATGAAACTCTAAATGTTAACTCCATGAACTACTACAGAGGAGCATTGTCTTGTCAATAGTCACCTATTATTTCCATTAAAAGCCGTGTTATTTTTAAGCTGATAAATTATAGTTTTATTACATTAGCTAGTTACTATGTTATAGATTAATAGTTTTATTAATAGTTCCGAGTGCACGTTTAATACAATATTATAATCAGACTTTCATTTGCTTCTTGAGTCCATTTCCTACAGGTATATGCTAGATATCAAGCTTATTAATTCATTTAAATGTGTGTTACCTTTGTATTTATTTTTAATACCGTAAAATTGGTATTTATGTCGTTATAACTATTCATACAAATTAATACAGCGCAAATAAAAATTACGACTATAAAAATAATAACTGTAATCTTCCTTTTTCCTTTTAGTTAAGTTATAAAATAGTATTATATTAATCCGAGACATTTTGCTTTCAAAAACATTTTTTATCTATTTTTGTACAAACTAACGACAGTAATTCCACGAATCAAATTCAGGTGAATGTGAATGTCTAACAGAAATCTTGTACACATAGGTACATCTAGCACTGATGCGTGTATGTTATCGGCCACTCGACTATTTTTCGACAAGATCCCTTATCTATAAGTGACTTTATCTCCGATATCTGCTAAATATTCCCATGTTACACTAAGATAGAGTCGAGGACAAGTACTGTAAATATTTGTGCCCTATACTTAAGTTGCTGTTGATGGAATAACTACGGTGACCACATAGATGTTACTTACTCTTCAAAACTGAGTTTCAGTCGCTGTAAATATAATTATTTTTAGATGTAGCTACCAGGTAGTTAGAAACTCAGACTAGGAACCTTTATTATAATAACCTAAGAAATACTATAGTTAAGAATCGCTACAACGTTATAATATTATATTATAAAGATTTTCAATTTACACAAAATTTTCAGCATTAATCTCGCTTTAACATGACAAGATTTATTAAATCTATAAACATGACATTCGTAATGCCTACCGACTACTTGAAGAGAAACCAGAATTAATGAATAAACAGGATATCACTTCCTAAGCCAACATTGGTTGTCGCTAATAACAACCACCCTAGGCACCACCCTTTAAGAATTCCCGTCTAATAGAAACTGGATAGACAGACAGACAATCCATCACTGGTCCCCTACCAATGTATTATTTATGGGGACATCCTGAACGCTACCCATTGCTAATCTTTCAATATCTTGAGAATTTTGGGGACACCAAACGTAGGGATCTAGGAATTCTTGTGTACTATTTGTGCATTTAAAAACGACGTTCCTACTTCGTTTTTAAGGAATATATTTGATTAAACTAATAACTCTCGATGTTAGTGATGGTACATAAGGGAATGTAGAAAATACACTTACTGTTAATGTTATAATAGGAGATGTTATTAACAATGCAATAAAGTCTACTTTCCATAAAATCAATGATATTAAGAATATTGTTTCGCAAGAGTAATTATAGGATTTGTTTGTTTTCGAAAGGAATGAGAGTAATGGCATTGCATTGGATAAGGAATGAAATTGACGGTGCTTCCTAAATTAATTTTTGTTGTAACCGTTGCCAGTAGTGATAGTATTATTTTAATGCTATTACTGAAGAGATTCGTGAAAATCTCATAAAATTTTCCCGTAAAATTTGAACTTAAGTGTGTACTGTTAATGTTATTACTATATTGCATTACCATGTTCAATTCAAGTTCTATACGGAAAGTAATAATTAGTTCAATAAACATATTCTGCACTTTGTCAAAACAAATAAAGCGAATTTTAAATTATTGTTGCTCATTGATCAAACGCTAAAAGCGCGTTCTCTTCTTCAAAAACTAAACTCGAAGTTAGAAATAAACAGAAATCAAACGTCTGCCGTATATTTCTAAAAATACATCACTTAGCCGGAGATGAGAAAAAAAATATTTTCGAGATTCAACGCAGAGGGTACCCAGAATAGATCCCTGTGGGACTCTTTATACTGTAACTGGAGTCGGCTTGTTTTACCCACTTCTGTTACTGCGCCCCTGGTGACTCAGCGGTTATATCATAGTTTCGTTGTTAGCTAGGTTGCGTTTCGAAGTAAATACCTATTTCGGACTTTAACGTAGTTCAATAATAGCGACATTATAATTATTTTTATTTTTTTAGCTATTATGTACTATCCAAAAGTGGTATGTTTTTATAAATAAGTTACCTGTAAAACAATCAAACATAAAACGTATTAATATAAAAACAAACAAAAATTAATCAGAGCACCAACCCAACTCGAACTGAACCGTTTCAAAATAATTCGAAATTGTCTATGCATAATTGAAGAGTTCTTAATTTAAAAATGCCTGTGTATAATCGAAGTGATGCAAATGAACCGGCGTCTGCGCAACTCATTATGGAACTCATAACGAGCGACCGTAAATCATACGAACACCCAAAGGCCATTGTCTCGCATTTCAAATATAGATTGGATTATGAACATCGATACAACTTCTCGATTTGCGGATAACGATTACGATGAGAATGACGATTTCTCTTCACTTTACTAATAAAACACGCCTAGCTAGTAAACATAAATGACACATTTAGTTACGTTATAAATATGAATAATCCATCTCAATTTTAGGAGGCACTTTTGAAGTGTCAACAATCAACATTTAAAGTTCAAGTAGAATTTTAAATCATAAAATGAAAGGTGGAGGGTCGAAATTGTTATGTCGAAAATCAGTTTCCAGATACAAAGGTGATCTTGGTCATTGTGACCCAGAATTCGTCGAGACGCTGCCAAAATAATTGACAAAGCCGATGTCATCGCTGCTCGAAGTTTGTTGCCAGACCGAATATTTCGCAATTATAAATCTAAATCGAGTGCGGTACTGACATTGCCAGCAGACGAACCGTCAATAAAATCTTCCTTATTGTTTTTATTAACAGCTAAAATACGTCACTTTATGTACACATTCAGATCTCGAATGATGAGAAATTTCAACGGTGCCATTAAATTAAACGCTAATGGTTAAGTATCAGCAACCGTCTAATTCGAGCATTATCCAATACAAATTCAAACCCGCATGTTCAAATTAATGTCCATCCGTTTAAGAAAACAATTGACACAATCTCATGTTCGGTATGGTTCGTTCAACTCGTTCGTGAATCATCGGCCACGTTCGGGTTGGCATCAGTCCTAATCGCCGGGTGTCGAGCGTGCATATATCTCCGGCGCCGTCATCGATGTTCATTCTTCGGCTGGTTGGGAGCGCTCGTTGACTGACGGGGTGGTGGCTGGGTTTTGTTGCCACTGACAAATTGACGCATCGTCACCGCTCCCCGGTCACCTGCGTGCTGTGCTTTCATTCACATGTCTTGTCACGTTGTTTATTCGAAGACCACCCTGTTTTTCAGAGATTTACGCAGAAATAAGTGAATAATCAATCTTTGCGACACAGTATTGTCAAAACAGTGAATTTTAATTTAACTTTACTTTCGTCTGATTAAATATGCTATATCTCCTTTTTTTATAATAGAACACTGATCTGCTTCCAGGAAATAAACTAAGCGAAAAATATTTATTTCCAAAGTATAGACAATAAGCAGGCACCAACCATCGCCCATGCCGCCATCAGCCGCTAACGAGTGGTAACACGACGCTGTAACCGATACGTTCATTAGCCGAGCTTCTCTCCTATTCAGGCAGCCTGGTACCTCTGACGATATTCCCTTACATAAAGGAGAATGAATTTTGATACAAAAGATAGTTTATTTTTAGCAAACTGTATGGTTAATAAATAATTATTATAGATAAAATAATTATATTGTAGAAAAAAAAACAAAACCTGGTCAATATGAAAAACTTGTTAATTTTAGTACCAAGTGTGTTGAAAAGAATCCGACTCACAGAAAAACTAGCAAAATTCAAGCAATCGGCAGACACGTACCAAAACAAAACGATACTTTTTATTCCCAACTAACGCTTGGAAGAAGCTATAAAATGTGGACCAACTCACCCGTCCAATGTTTCCGATAACTAAAAAACCGTCAAGCGCGATGATGATCCATCGACTGCAAATTCCGCAAGTAAAATTTTTGTAATCTAAATTTGAACTGTTTCAATTTCCTCCCTTTAATTATCTTCATAAAAGTTATAATACAAGTAAATTCCGCAATAGAACAATACACGAATCTAAGTATATTAAACTTAATATAGCATTATAAAATGTACGTGTCCAACGCCAAATAAAAACGAAAAACTACACCTCGATTTCGTTATCAGCCTCGTAAGCAATGGTTCACATTGTCCATTCCCATCGGAACCCTAACAACTAATTAGCGACCGTAATAATTAAAAGCGAAGTAATATTATTCGGGCGGTTTCAACAAAAAGCTATCTGGCTTTCGGATTTCGCTCGTCGTATTTTCAAAATCGTCGCGCGGTCATCTTTAAGCCTGAATTCTTAAGAGCACTCCATTGTAAAAAGCTTACATTGTGATCGGTTTAATTCAAAATTGAACTCTATTCCTTTAAAAATAAAACTTAAATCTGTAGCAGTCAATTCCGTATTTACAGCATTACAGATTTAGATGAATACGTGTGATTGTATGTTCTAAGCGCACGACACAGCGCGAGTGAATTATTTTCAAGATAGTTTCTGAGATATGAAAGTTGTTCAAAACAAAACAAAGTGAAATAAAGCAAATTGAGCTTTCATGGATTTGAATCTTGTATGTTAACGTTCTAAATGTATCGATTCTCATAGTTATAATTATAAATTTTAATGTAAAGGAGATTAAAGGCTTAAAACTGTACCTACTATGAAATTCAAATTCGTCAATAACAATAACAAAGATCTCATCAATAATATAAATAAAGCACATATTATTCCTTATTGTACATAATATATTATATAGCGTAGACTTACCACAAAGGCTATCCCAGCGTGGGGCTAGAGCATTTGCAAATTTTTCGTTGTTTTCTTTGTATTACATGTAAGTATATGTCTATTATAACACATACGTATCATTGAGATTTGAGGAGGCAAGAGGTTGCAATTCGCAATTCGATTCAATTCAATTCGCAATTCGATGCAATGAATGCGATGCGAATGCGATGAATGAGCAGTTCGATAAAAACCGCTAAACTTAGCGCTTCGTCCTCTATGACTACCTCGTTAGAGATACAGCGTGAGGATATTCATGCACGTATGTATCTTTATTTTACAATAATTGCTATATACGCGCGTTGTGTGAATTGCATTAATAATAGAAAATTATTTGAATTAGTGAAAACTGCCAATATGTTATTATTACATTATATTCAGATGAAATAGCTAGTGTTAGCCGACGGAAATGTCAAAAGCACTCGCATACCTAGGCGAAAATGTGTGAGGAGAATGATGAGATTTGAGGAAGCGAAAGAAGTATGTAAGGATCGCGACGCTTGGCGCTCCGTCCTCTCTGACTACCTCGTTGGAGATACGGCGTGAAGATAAATATGTATGTATTCAAATCATAACTCTTATCGAATATCATTAAAATAAATACAAAGATAATTGCTATATCCCAACCCAGATAAATTACTGAAATATGACGAAATCACACCTTGACACCACATTCAACATTACGGCCTTACAGATAGAAAAGCAAAACCAACACAGTTTCAGGCGGCTTCAAACTCTACCCTTGGCAGACCATTATGAGCAGTAGGGTTAACCAATCAATTAGTTCCAATATTTTTCTTTCTATACCATAACGAAAATGAAACTTTGAAAATTCATATCATTATAACGAGAATTGATTTAACCTTCGATCTAATAGTAAAAACTGAAAGTTAGCAATTCTGGACAAAGTAAAAGTTTAGAACAGATTAAGAAAGTAATTGACTCTCTAGTACCCATTATGTTCTATATATTATTTTTATGTTTTTAATTTCTTTGTTTGAGTTACTAAACTTTTATGTGCCGAATTTCGTCTCTATAGGTGGAAAGATATAGACAGACATAACAAAAGTATTTTCTTTTAGTAATTTGGGCTAGGGAACATAAAAACGGAAGTTATCATAGTAATATTAACTTTGAACCACCTTTAATAAGAATATGATACCTTTGATTTCAAGAATAATAATATTCTACTTGAAATTAAGAAAAATACAAATTGGCCAATCGCTCGTTCTCAAAATATGGAATCAGAATTTGCACATAAGTTTATCACTTCTTATTCAGTTTGAATAATAAAAAGAACGAAATAAACGAATTAAAAATTATAACCAGCTGTTACCTGAAGTTTCCACAAAATAAAATTATTAGCGACTAGCTGTACCCGTGACTTCGTCCGCGTGGAAAAATCTTCCATGGCTTTCTCGGATTAGGTTAAGTTACATTTACATGTATATATGTATATGTTATAGGCAATCTGTATAATCCGGTATTCTATATAATACCTGGGCATTCTATAGAATGCCTATAACTTCGGGCAAAGCATGAAATATAATTCATTCTATATATTTTGCCTAATACTCAGTGCTCAGCCGGCAATGTGTTGAATGTGTCTATAATAGTGGCTTTTAGGTTGAAGTACCTACTATGGCATACGATCAGCGAATCTCACTGACGAAAGAAAAGTTTTACGCAGAACTACGAATCAAAAGAGAATCCGCGGATACTAAGAATCGCGTGTTTATTGACGACCAGCGCTATGAAAAAATATTAGCGGAAATAAATACAGCAAAATCAGCCCAGAAGAAGTCTCTACGAGATTATTTGTTATTGCAGCATTATGATTCTATAACCGTAGGTCAACAACACAGGTTGATATTTCCGAAGCGGATTCTGACCTGACACATCGCCGGCCACTGCCGCGGTACGCTCGCTCCGCTTGCTCGGCTTGCGCGTTGTGGTAAAAAAAACTAACCTAACATAACCTAACCAAAAAGAGTGTTTATGTAGAAATTACAAAATTAACATCGTAAAAAAGCAATAGAGCTTTCATTCGTTTTGTGCTGCTCCGGGAGTAAATATGCCAGAAGGCCACGGTTCTAAAGTTGTTTGTCCTTTATGTGCAAAAAAAGCCTTGGCCGTAAAAAACTGCCACAGCTCTAAAGATAATTTGCAGGTACAAGTTCAAAAAATGCCCTTCATTTTCTATTCTACCTGATATCCCCTCGTGCCATTTTATACAATATGCATTGCACACATTGACTAGGCAGGGTAAATTATAATAAACGATAGTTAAAATATTTTATATTATGCCTAGACGAGCTGAGCATATAGAATGACAAGGTATTGTGTACAATAACTGAACTATATACATTGCCGGTAACATATATACACTGATTATGAAGCACAATTCCCATACAAAATTACAACTTTCGATTTTTTCGATTTTTCGACTGTTCTTTTGAGTTTTTCCTAATTTTCTCTTTCCTAAACCACCAGTACCATCACACAGGATTGCAATGAACAAAATAAAACAAAATATTCAAATCGGTTGAGTCATTTTTGAGTTTTTGAGAGACTAACGTACAGCAATGAATATTTATATGCATCGATAGATATAAGAAACGTTTTTACAATCGTACATCAGGAACAAAACTTAAAAATGTTAAAATTGTGAGCAATACATACACACATATTTTCACGCTGTGTTCCTAACGGGTATATCATGTCTGTCTCTTTTTCCGTCTACACGTATCATTCCACCTACTGAACCGAAATGCGACACATAGACGTAAATTAGATGTAAATTTGGTATTCAATAATATTTTTAATTTGTTTTAAATTAGTATTTTGACCAGAGTTTCTCCGGAAACTTTCAGCTTTTACTATTAGATCGAAGGTTATTGCAATGTTTATTGTAATAATTTCATTTTTCAAAATTGAGCAATAAATAACAATTAATAAAAAAGTACTAATAATACTATAGTTCATTCGGCGCCAATTAGCTGACCAATCTCATCTCTGGAATCTTCAGAGGATGCTTCGGGCGGAAGAAGAATTTATCACACATTACCACTGCATTGCTTTTACATCTATACACCAATAGGTGACAACAAAACAGTTCAGTACTTTTTGGTCCTCTGTTTGTCAGACGATTTTCTTTTTTTGTTTAGTAGCTATTGACAAGATTTAGTGTTATCAATTAACAATTTTGGAACCAGTTAGTTATATGTGAAGCGGAAACGTTGGATGCCTTTTTAAGAATATTGCGCGCACGGAGAAGTGTGGAATTTGGCATAGTTTTACTTTCAATACTGGTAATGTCAAAAATACTGTCAATGTCAAACCCATAATAGATTGTGATCATTTATATGTAACCTCCTCCGATCCAACAGCTCACAGAGAAGAAATCGTCGCTAAAGAGTTTAGACCAGGGATCACCAATTAGTTTCATTATAGGTCCATTTTTAGAAATTATAAGATTGTCGCGGTTCGTTTGGTAGATGATGATTAGCAACCATCGCATATCAAATCCTGGTTCAATCTTTGTTGTTGATATCATCACTCGTCGGATAGTCAAGATATAAAACGCGGGCTATTTTGTTTTGATATTCTTGTATTTTAAAATCCGCACAAAATACGTTGACGGTCCGGATACGGACCGCGGTCCGCCATTTGGTGACCCCTGGTTTAGACTATAAGTTTATATTTACGATCGAATTTTGACTACAGGGCATCTTCTAGTATATATAGTTTTTTATTACGCTTTACTTAGTAATAAGACTCATAAAGCATATTATTTACCACTTCGAAATCATCTTATCAATAAAAATAAATGTTAAGTGTTCATTTAAACGTTAATTTGCTTCAATTATGAGGTCTCGTAGTGCCCATTCGTCGTTCACCGCGTTCTCTCCACCCTGCTCTGATCGCGTAGTAAAAACTATTGGAATGCTTTGCACAAATTTATTTCTTTATTCAACCAGCTGCCCAGGCGTTTCTCTCATTGTTTCATAAGAAATTCAAGCTTTAAAAGGTTGAATAACGTTAACGACCGAAGTCCTGTTAGGTTTTAATTTTTTTGTCTATTGTTCCATTATGTGCGACTATCTGTACTGTATTCAAACTGTACTATTATTTTTTGTAGTAATACTTACATCGGTGTAATGGAAATGTAAAATTATGACTAAATAAAAACGATACAAACCAGAAAGTCAGCTGATTATGTCAAGTAGAAACCAAAAGTGGCAGCACTGTCTCATGTTCCAAATTTGAAATTATAATGGCGTCCAACGCTGTAATATTTGAAATTTAATAAACAGAACCCGTTCGAATACCGCTTATACTTTTTAATTTTACGACGTTTGTATTATAAATCGATTATACTGTTTCGTTTGACCTTCGATATAATCGAATGAATACGTAGCGATTTTTTACCGTTGAACTGTCATCTCGATACTTTCTTTTGAGTTACTAAAGCAGACTGTTAATCCCACTCACATAATTTTGTGACATAACGAACAGTCGCTATTTCCATTGACTTTTTATCGAACATCAGCAGCGGTATTAAATTCAGATAAAAACTGAGACTACAGTTCAAGAAAACTTATTCAAGTTGCTGAGTGCTAAGTGAACACACGTGCGCCGGTCCCGGGTTCGTTTCCCGAGTAAATTTAGAACATGTGCGGTTCGAGGGGGGAAGGGAATTAGTAACGAAGCACCTTTTTATAGATGCGGCGTTGGAGTCGTTTCACCACTATCTCGTAAACACACTTCAGTACAGCTAAATGATAAATTACCGCTAACAAGGCATAAAGAAAAATGTTAGTTGGCATTAAAAGAGTAAAATTTAGTTTCATCTTGAAAAGAGAACGCGGATGTTATGATAGCTCGGATCTAACGGCCCGTATTCGTTTTGATACGCAACCTCATCCGTCACTAGCTATAGACAAATAAACGCTTTTATAAGAATCCGCGAAAATTAACCTCATGGGAACCGCCAATCAGGTGTGCGCGTTCAGAATAAAAATGGTCGATTTTTACATGATTTTCCAGTAAAACTGGCGAGAGACGTAGCCAGCCAGCTGGTTTGCTGCCGGTTGAATACAAATATTTTATAAGTGCACAATATTTGCATTTTGAATTACGCGCTCGAGGCTTGGCGCCTTTTAAACTATAAGAATAAGATAATAGTAATAACAGATCACGGGGGTACGCAAACTAACTATTAAATAAAGATACGAGACCCAAGGAATGCTTCACAAGTATATCATAAGTTAAAACTTAAATAATTCCAAATAATTCCTCATTGAAATACTTTAATCTATATACAATATCGTAAACACGAAATGTTGTCCGTTTATTTGCCTATTTTTTAATTAAAAAGTATTGAACTAATAATCAGAATAATCGATCTATTTCTAGTGAAAACAGGCTATCTATTAATACCAGTGTCTAGTTGACCGCAGCCTAGGTGACGGTTAGTCAAAACGTCAACCAAAAATTTATAAACTTCACTTAATTCACAACGATTTTATATCCAAAATGACTTACAAATACCACGGTCGTCTTTATCATACCATTAAATACAATGTTACAGACGAATTCCTGTAATAAATACTTAATTGACACATACTATGAAGAAAAATAAAAAAAAGTCTGGCAACAGTAAACAGCACGTTGTAGCCATCACGTCTATTACTATTGAACGTTGTACCTACATCGGTAGCATAACTTCAAAGAAAATGCGCGTGTCGATGCTATCAGTGACAGACAAACAGACGGACTATTGAGTAGGCGTGACCAAACTGGTGGTCCCGGCTAAATAATATCTTTGTCGAACTATCCTTGCAAACAAAACGATCAAATGCGAGGCGAATCACAATCCAAACGATATATAAACATATACTGTTAAAACCGTTACATTTTATTTAACTTTACTATGCTCTAGCACAAAGAATTTATCGCTTTAATGAATGGACAATAATTCACTATTAATCACTTCAATTACAACTGTATAGTGAGTAGTGACGTCACTATGATAAAGGAGAAAATCACTACTGACAATGATTATGATTATGATAAATCGCTGATTACAAGTGATTGCATTAATGATAAAGCTGCCAATTGTGTGTTCTTCATTGTTTATTTCGTTTCTGTTCCATGTTTACTGCTGCAATTTTGTATTGGAATACTATATTAATACCAAATCTTGTTAAAATTGAAAGAAAAACAGGTTCAGGAAAAAAAATTTTGTTTAACCAGCAAGAAAAAAATTAGAAATATCTTATAAATAAATAAACAATTTATGAAAATATTTCTTTATATTTAAGCCGTAAAGGATCTAATAATTACGTTAATGTTAGGGGTCATTACAGTAATATACAAGTATAAAAATGTGCACCTAGAACTTGTTTTGCACTAACACACGCGATTTGCTAAACAGGTATTATGTTCAACACTGACAGTAAACTTTCTACAATCCATGGGAATCTACGGATCCTCAACACATTAAAACACTAAATTCAGAGTAAAATTAATACATTATGTATTTGGTATAAGGCCGGTGCGCGTACGCATGGCACTTTACAATGAATGCGGCGCACGAGGCGATCGCAATCTTGCGCGGAACGATCGTTTGTAGCATTACAATACAGCGTTTTCACTAAGACTTCTAGATCTATAGGAACGGTGTTACACGTGGTTTAAACCTACATTGGATTTTTATCAAAATTGGAATCACACGCAGCCTTTTACAGATTCTTCTCTGTGTGTATCTACACAGACTTCACCTTTTAAGAACATACAATGTTATTATTTCAAGTTTATGGATTTTTATTATTATATACCTGTCCAAATTATTTTTATTTGTAACTGGAAAACCAGTAACATGTTGATCACCTTCATTTCTAATCACAATGTCTCATATTATACCACAACAATTTTTTGTCACAAAACCAAAACTTAGCAAGAACAAAACTTAATACCGAGAAGCCAAATTGTTTAAATGCTTACATAGATATTAAAATGAGATAAAATTTTGAATTCATTAATCGTGATCTAAGATTTCAAGTATGTGGTATAAAAGAAAACAGATATAGCAAATTAAATAGACAGGAAATCCTACCTACAACGAAACCATTTAGTACTATTTAATATCAGAAAGGTCATCAAAAACATAGCCATTATAAGTCAGCGGATACATTTATACCGAAGCGAAAAAGATCAATTCACCTTCAGATGTCTTGACGTTAAAAATCATAATTGAAATAATTAATTGATAGCAAAATACACATCTACAATACAAAAGTTATTATTATACTTTTTGCCTGTGACAAAGTTTCTGGCTAATCGCGTTGCCGTCTTATTTGGGAACAAACAAACAAACATTCGACAATGGCCAACAAACAAGTTTAAATCGCCGTTTGGACGAGACAAGAATATCATTGCATAACCAACATAGAACCGCTCCCACCGAATAGGCTCGTTTAACTTTCTAAACTGTATTGTCTTTAATTTAAGATGCAGTATTCCTTAGAAGAATCTTCGCTAAGTGTATTAATGAAATTGTCAATATCGGTTATTGGATTGACATATCGTGAACTTAATCTAACGTTTTCAAGTTTTTCATATTGTTTAGAGATTCAGGTATGTGCGCTGTATTATGCAGGTAAGTGTCTTCGACATTTAATTGTGTCGTTTTTTGTTTAATTGGAACCATGTGTTACTTCATTTCTCACGTCATTGGTGTAGATTTTTTATTTAATAATATTACAATCCAACAAGAAGTTGATGAATAGCAGCTTATTATAGCTTTTTTGATAACTTTGTTTTAAAAATCGAACTATAATTAATACTTTCCTTGTATAAGGATCATGAAACTCACTATGCTGAGGCTCCTAAACTGGTTTGTATGCATTTGTTAGTGAAAAAATGAGCTTCTATGATCATTCTGAATAGTTTTATGTAGATGAATCATAATATCAAAGGAATCTTCAGTAATTCGTTCGTTATTTTAAGCACGTCCTTGTATTTCTCACACATTCAATAATTTCATTCGATGTGTTCTTTCAAGTTCAATTTTGTATGATAGCACCAGATCAAATAAATCTACATCTAATTGGATCCGTTTTCCCTGCCTCAGACATTCCTCGGTTCAAAGCAACGAAGCATGCGCCAGAGTCGTGTCGCCATCTGTCACACGTCACTGTTACACCTCCTCGAGACTCCTGTTCGCCTGCTGCATCTAATTATAGAGCCAACACTAATTAATTGGGAGATACCTTCTTATACTCGCGCTTTAGCATTTATGGGTTAAAGTTATAAGATAAAGTAAATAAAATACTAAGTTCAAGTTTTAATTAACCCATGATCAGATCATGTTGTTTATAAAATTAACACTTATTTATTAAACATAATTGTTACAGAGCAGAAAATACTTCGATTAAAAGATGTTTGAACAGACGCTATTTTTGTTAGCGACGAAACTGTCATGTCATATCTGCTACAGCACGTTTAATTGCAAAGTTTAGGTATAATTAATGACTGAAGAGTGCTGAATGCTTTAAACTACCGTACTTCAAAACACGATTTGCGAGAAATGTTCTAAAACCCTACAGATAAATAGAGACGTCATCATTAGAAGACAGCTGATGATAAACTGCAAAGCAACGGAGACTTCACGACGAAGAACGAAACAGATGATGCAGCACACACTACAGTAAAAGCAAGATAGAAACTGACACATGAAGTATAAAAACGGTGGCCGTTGATTTTATAATTTATTTGTTACACATTTGTCGTAGCGTGAAGATCGAGTGAGATACATGAGCTTTTTGTAGAGCAGCGAGTATCAGATGTGATTTGAGGATAATTTATGTCAGTCGTAGAACGGATATCGTTGCACTGCGCCACCATCGTAAACAGCTTCTCTTCATAAAATCTCATTACGATTAATGGAAGCGACCATACTACCGTGAACCGAAATAAATCTAATTTATTTATTCCGAAATGAGTCCTAACGAACGATTTTCTTTAGTAATGTCGTCATTACTTGACACAATAACCACATATAACGCAATTACAAGGAAATGAAAGTGTTAGTGTATTTAGTTATTTAAGAAGAAGTTTAAATTTGTTCTTCACATTGACAACGAGAATAGAAAATAAATTATATTACATTGTTTTGTATCAGTTGTATTCCAAGAAAATTTTCTTACTGTCTGTGCTTATTGCCACTTTCGTATGGATTTTTGTAAACTCTAGCAACGGCTATGTATATACAGCGATAGATACAGATTTATTGATGGATTTATGTTTTTATTACTTATACTCTTGACTATTTAAAATTATTGCAACTGTTAAGACCTGATTGAGATCGATAATAAATACTAATTGAGCGAAAATCATTAAATCGTAATCGCTGTTTATGAATGGTGGAGTTAAAATGACTAGTCATTATTTTAAGAGTTCTTATTTCAAAATCTAGAATACGTCAACCTCTTACGACGCGTTCAGAAATCAATCATGCGCGTATTAACCAAGTTTTCCCGCCAAGCTGCTGTCTCCCGCGACGCGTCCGCCATATTTCACATAGTAATACGTTTGAGATATAGGCGCGGTTTATCAATGCATCGTCGCGCTAGTTACAATGACATAATGCCCAATTATCATTGTACTTGTTAATGGGCTCTTTAAGAATGCGAATAAATATAGATGTCCAAAACTTTGTCGTCAACCAAATGTAAGCAACATTTGGTTGACGACAAAGTTTTGGCAGCAATTACTTTGTATGTTTTTATAACGATAGACCCGTCATGAATTTCTCCAGATAGGGCTTGATTTGTCAAATGAGATAAATAATAGAAAAATTAGTGTTATTGGATTGGCAAAATTGTTTATCTCAGAAAAAATATTTTATTTATGGCCAGTACACAAAAACATACGATTCAACTATTTAAACTTCGTTCTAAAGTTGAACGTCCTACCGATCCATCCTCGAGCCGATTCTGACAGTTTACGCAGCGAGCCCAACTTGGGATAAAATATAGCTCATGTTCAGACGGGTACCGTAGTGAGGGGCGCGCGGGACGCGAGGGGGAAGACGTCCGCAAATAGCGACCATCTCCGAGCAAAACAATGCCAGTATGATATTATACTACACAGCAGTGAACGACTCACAAACATAAGACTTTCATGAGATTTGTTTTTTTTTTTATATTTGCGGCTTCCAATGCATTTCCGAGAAATTGGGATTCATCAAAGGAATTCAAACGTACGATATTGAAAGTCATTTATGTATGACGAAATGAACATGACGAAAGAAAGTGTAATGGAAATACTAATTTTCGTTCGAATAAATATAACATATTAGTTTGGCAAAGCTCATACAGACTAATTAAATAATAATGCTGCAAACATTTGCCAAGGAACTGGAACCAATTTGAGAATTAAACGGACAATAACGAGACGAAGAAAGACGCCTCTGTCTTAACTAAACACACCCTGTACATAATAACAGATCCGAACATAAACGGACGGACGAGCGACAGCCGCGAGACGATCTATAAATAAATAATGCGCCAACATTTTATTATTATCATAGCGCGGGCACGTGCGGGGACATTCCAGAGGCAAAACTGGCAGCTTTTAATGTACTGAAATAAACTGCAGACGAAACCATGACAAGGCAAAACTATGGACCCCGATTTCCATCGCAAATATTGCTATCTTGATATGAATATCCTTGTTTGTTTCACCAAACTCAAATACACATTTCGGTTCTTCGAGCCCGCTTTATTTTGTACGCTTAAATGACGTCACCGCCTTATCTAAATAGAAAACGGTCAATGACAGTTTTGCAGCTTTTTATAGACCATTAACCACTAAAACAGGTACTTTTGAATCAGTTTGACTTGCTTTTATGCTGCCATAATCAAACACATCAATCATTTAAAGATTATTGCTGTAACGGAACGCAATTCAAATTCCGAACAGCGTGTAAATGGAAACTAACGTTTGAATTACGAATTAGCCCATTCAAATTCGTTTGGAAACGTTTACGAAATTAGTTCTATTTGCGAATGCGAATGTAACGCTATTTTGTCGTCTCATTGATTATATTTTAACGCACAATTAAAATTTGATGGCCTCTTCTATTTCGTTCAACTTCGATTTACTTCGTATAGTGTTGGCTTGCGTATTACGGAACTAGTCTAAATTGACATATGAAATAAATAAATCAGAACTTTATGTCTGGAAGTAATAAGGTTTCGTTTCAAATAACACATTATGACTGTATGATCTTTATTGAACGCAAGTGCTACATGAGTGTCGAGACTGAGCGTCAATAAAAATAGTCGTAAATTTTTTTCAACTATGAACTATAATGCACTTTAACAGAATATGTTAGAGTTGAAATTTGATATTCTAATCTGAAGTCCAACTCTGCATGAAAGAACGTGTGAAATAAAAATCATGCGTATGCACACATTCGTTAAGAATTGACACTTATTAAAGGGGATAATTTTTTTAATTGGTATGACGACATCACTCTATTTACTGTTCTTGACCACTTAAGTATGGCGTGACAATGTTTGATTTAGAATTCTCCTCCACTTGACGAAATGATTGACATTCCTTGTTTACTGTTTACATCCCGTCCATTTCACGGATGATTGACATCCCTGCTTCATTGTTTTATTACAACGAATTACAGGCTTTACGTTTTTATAATGATAAGAACATTAACACCTTATTACTTACCTATTCTACAGTTCCTCAAAAAATATTTATTAAGATTTGTTGTACTGTCTGAAACGTAATTATTCTGTACGTATTTCAATCGTGCAATGCAAGCGCACCGGGCATCAGCGCCGCGCTGTGCGTGTGCCGCTTTAGCGACTGGGTAGAGTAGGTGCCATTTTCAAAAACACTTAATGTGTTTTTATGTTTGTATGAAAGAAAAAACCTATGAATTTTTGAAAGTCGTAAAACAAAAGTTATTGGGGATAATGTTTAGTACAAAATACTAAGAGGTTGTTAATATTTTTAAGTTAAGCCTGTATATGTATGAACCAAGTTCATTTTAGTACCGAATGTGGAATTCTTGATTTTGAAAAGGTCAAAAGTCAGTCAAGATGGCTCTAATTTTTAGTTTTTTTAACTATATTCTTATGAAAATCTCTGAAGTTCATAATCAAAATTAACTTGGATGGAATGTGAACCTAGTCAACAAAAGGAAGTTATTATTCAAATTTCATGTTTCTAACTTCCTTTATGTTAAGAATTTCTCTTTACATGTATAATAGTAGTAAAGTGGCATATTCAAATAGTTTCAAAAATTGTAAAAAAAAACCTCATGAACGTTATAACTATAACAAAATGGAAGTTCATATCTTGTTTACGTTATGCGTTAAGATTCAGTTCAAGTATTTAAACGAGAATAAAGAATCTGGATAAATACGTGGAGCTAAAATTCCGTGTTCTTCTACAAGCTCTTTTATAACTTCTAATAAAGTCTACTGTAACATTACTGGAGAGTGGAGATAGATATAAATTAAAAAGGAAGGTATTATTCCCTCGGGCTAAGTTTTATTCAAAAATAGTTATGTGATTACAAATACACGAAATTAATAGTTAGGCTGATAGCAAACGGTTAATAGAAGAACAATAATAAAAAAACGAAAACGTCAAATTAAAACATTTAGAAACGCGCCCAAACATCATGGACAAATCATGCTGACTGGAAGCACCGTTTCAAATTCAAATTGTCTGATTCGGATTTAGAATAAAGTTGCGATTGGCCTTTGGGCGCGTGACCAATCGCTAATTAGAGAAATGTGTTCAGAGATGTGCTATTACGGAAGCCGATCAGTCTTTTAATTAAACCTTCGATTTTAATTTGAATTTTTGATTATACACGCACTATTTTCACTTCTGGTGTTACTGTGTCGGCCTTTATGGCGGTTTTTTCGTGAGAAAATATGAAATGGACAGTAGCTAACGGTAGCGCATCATAAATCGATTAATTTAATACAAATATAACGATTATAAGTAATGTCACTGAGTGAATGCTACTGTTTAAGACACTCAGAAGTCACGATGATGTATACGTGTATAAAAGAGAGATATGTATGTATAACAATACGAGTACGTTCATTAATTATACTGTACCTAACTACAGGGAGGAGAAACTTATTGTAACATTGTCTTTAAATACTACAAAACTAAAGTCATAATCCTCGTTCATCTGCATTTACTCATAACTTCTAGCATTCTAAGTAAATTTCAGTATTTCTTTCACAATCATTTAGAACATTTAAAAGAAAGTTTGTGTTATATCACATTTACCAGTGTTGGTCAAAATATAATTGTAAAAACAATTACAATTTGTAATTGTAATTGTTTGCCTACAAAATGTTCTTACAATTAAACTTTACAATTGCAATACATATTCACATTCAGTTCATAGACGTAGAGAAATATTAACTTCAGAAGCCACAGCGGGTTGCTAGTTGCATTACAAAAACGAAACGTTAACATTTTTGTTTCATGCGAAAACTACTGAACCAAATAACATTGAAAAACACAGTCGGTACTTCCAGTCGCAACATAGGCTACCATTTGCAAACACTACGCGAGCGAAGTCGCATGTTGAAGCTATTGTCAATAAAATCGAACTCTAACACCACAAATTACAAAAAAACCCTGCATACTTAACGCAACAGAATAGAAAAAAACCGGTCAATTACGTGTAAAGTTTATGTTTTTCTTGATTAGCTAATATCTATGGATCAATATTTTAGCCAACTGGTACTTCAATGTTAGCTTACTGATATCTCAATATTCTATGAGATGGTGCTGGAAATAAGATTGAAAACGTTTTTTTTTTTCAGTGATAGCACCTATTCTAAATAAACTTAAAAATAAAAAGTTTTCTACGTGTAAAATTTCATCCAAATATTTCTAAGAAATAGGAAATTACAAAATTAGCTTAGCATGTAATCCATATCTCAAATAAAATATTCCATATCTCAAAAACTACTACACAACGTGATTTATTCAAACTATTCAACCAACTTACAAAAACATTTTCGTTGGAAGTGTTAACACTTAAATAAATTCTACGACCTCAAATTTTTTCAGAATTCTCTACCCGATACTTCAAAAGTTAGATAGATTGACACACTTTTTACGACTTCAGAAGCGCATATCTCTCAAACTATTGTCTTAAATATAAAACGTTACTTTGGAAACTCTTCATAAATTTTGGAGACCTATCTGAAGATACCCCTCACGCTTATGTGCACAAGATTTATTTCATCCCTCAGCTACATGTATGGAGTGCCACCCTTACAACATTGTACACAACATAGAGCACACATACCTTTCAAATTTCACGTGTATAGTGCAAATAGTCTCTGAAGTAATGTAGAGTTCCGTTTTTTGCCATTTGTCTAACTCTACGGAATCCTAAAATTATAGCTCCAAATGTTGTGAAACATATGTGAATGCATGGTTTGCCTTTTTCGTCAGCTGACATTCAAATGTTCTTTAATGGCAGCCTTCCTTGGCTTCTACTACCAGCACAATGAGATATGAGCAGACACTAAGTTAATACAGAAAATCTCATTTGCTATACGAATACTTTCCTAATAATTTCAATATATTATAACGAAACAGAACCCCAAATATAAGTGTTACAAACGTAATATGACGTCTAAACGATTCATATACGTATGTATGTATGTCCGTCTGTATCTCGTCCCGCATCTCGGAAATCACTCAAGCCTATAGGAGGGAGTCACAGCGGAAATCTCTCTGGTTTTCCAACAAATAGCTCCGCGGGGGGGCCCCCTGCGCGGGGCCCGATGTTACGCCGTGATGGTCGCGCAGAAGAATAAGTAGGCGTATACATATGTACGTACCAGGAACCAAGGAAGTGTAGAAGGTATACTTGATATGAGAAACTGAATTCAATTTCCGTCGTGAGACTTCATATAAGTACCTACATAGACACTAATATTAATTTGCGAAAAAGTTTCTGTTCTGTTTTGAAGTTAGTAATTTCTCAGTCTTTTTGAAGTGTTTTAGATGATAGTATTCGCTTTTGACAAATATGTTTTAATCGCTATAGACAATCTCCAGACAATTATATCAATTGTGTTCTTGTAAAACTAAGCCTGTAGTATAGATATCACACAGTATCTGAGAGAGCACACAGTCAGCTAACACCTAAACCTAATGAAAAGAAAAGTTTGTTTCATAACATGGTCAGGAATTGAAACCTTGGATTGGAAATCAGATGCAAAAGACGGTTCTCAAAAAGTCACGCAACTAACAGAAAAGATTTAAATTTGTTAATTTAATTGTATAGTGATTAAAAGGTGTAGGTATTATCTACATACTCATACTAATAATGATTTTCTTGAAGAAATTTTTTATTGTACAATCAGCGATGTATTAAATGCAACAAAATAATTAATGGATCACCAATCCGGGGATTTGATCAAATTAAAATGAAATCGTAGGGTATATTTAGCAGTAAACATTTAACATTATGATCTTCAAGCTCTGGTATAAGAAAGGCAATAAATTCTTTACACTTCCTATTAGTTTATATATAACTATTCACTTTATTCGTTGAGGTTGGTCGTTGAGGTTGTTGTATTTGTAATCGTTAAATTCTGAATTTAAATCTTTCCAACATCGCATAACACCGCAGGATTAAAATAAAAAAGTCGCATGCATATCGGTCAATTCGTTCAATAGCTACGATGCCATAGACAAATACACAGACAGACAGACAGACAAGTATGTCAAGCTTGTAAAACTTGTTATTGTCAGGGATTGAAATCGAGTTATTCTCGTTAATATCTACAACTCGTTATTCAATTCGCTGACAAACGAAAGATATCTAATGTATTCGTTTGGCTAAAGAAATAGAGTTTTGTTTCGTTAAATAAAACTAGTTGAATTCGTCAAATTAAAAAAAGAAGTTAGCTGAATCCTTGATCAACGATCAACCGTTGAATAAGCAGCTAAGATACGATATAACTAGTTAAATAAACTATAAACTGTACCCGTGTGCTATGAACATTGGTCAACACTTAACGCTACAGATTAAAATGAATGAATAGCTACCTACAGATTTCGTCTGTCGTAACTACATAATGCTTATTTAGCCATACTTTTAAACTTTACGATAAAAGAAATTTTAAAAAAATAGTTTATTTTTAAATTATTACTAAAAAATGTCCAGTGATCCATTGCATTAGAAGTTAATTTTAAATTGACATTTCACAATGTACACATACTCATTGATACACATTAGTTAACACTTTTTCACAAAGGAATTGGTAATTAGCTTAATTCCATTCCATTTGTAGTCTAATGGAAATTACTTAATTAGCCTGCAGTCTAGAGACACTGCTTTTTAAAGTCTAGATTTATTCTAAGATGACTACAGTCTGTTCAACTATCACTGAGAGATATAATAAATTGATCAGTGGTAGGTGTTTATAATTACCGAATAGTGGTATTAAGTACCTCTGTCCACCTACGCGTGGGTTTCCGTTAGAAAGGTTGTGAAGATTTAACACCTTTGTTTACTTACAAAACAAACGCCTTGTATAGGCGATGAGCTAGCAGTCAATCACTATGGTAGTGATGACCGAAACTAGCTTTTATAGCCGAATTTTCGTATTCGGTTCGGTTACTATTCACAGTTTCGGTTTCTTTTCGAATTTTCGGTTTTTCTAAACCGAAATTTCTTTATAAGGTAATTCTTTTGTATGTAATAGGTTGTTTGAATCAAATTTTCCGGTACAATTACGTCAATAAAATTAAAAAGTGTCTATATGTATTTTAGTTATTTATTTGTTAATTACAAGTAGGCGTGTTCAACGACCGCTCTCCAACGCTGTGGTAAAACCTCAACGTCGGCATTTACCAATTTGTGAACTTTTAGTAATTTCGATTTCTAAGGTTCTTATAAAGTCTGCCCATGTCACGCTGGCCACCTAAACTGCGCTTCAATCGATTAAAACAGTTGTAGTCTCAAGAGCTGTAGTCTCAGTCAATTGGGCAATAATAATATAATCAGTAAACATCTTACATGTCGCTACAAACAAGAACTGTTCGAAATGTAGCGGCAAGTTAAATCAAACAACAAGTTTTTGATCATTTTAGCTAATTGCAAATATGTATTTGAGTTCATGAAAGTAGAAATTGTTATATTGCTGCAATATTAAATAATAATATTACACCAGGTAATTACACAAATTCTGTGACCCAAACTAAGCAACCAGGGGCTGCAGTCCCGACATAGCGATTATTTTCGTAAACTAGCGATCGATAAAAATAACGAAATGATCGTTATGACTTATCAACCGAAATCGGTCGTAAAGCGATCGCTACCTATGTCGAGACTGCAGGGGCAGGCTTGTATATATAGTAGGTGTCGCACAACGAACTGAGGGAGCTCCCAAAAGCAACTAGACTACAAACCAATGGAAAAATTGGTTTTCTAAATTGACCTAAATAAATAGTTTTGTTGTTTTAAAAAAATACTTTCTACTCTACATGGTGTTAGGTGAGGTGACTCTGCTATTCCCATTACGCTGATCGCTACCGAAAGCAGCGCGAACTCTCAAACGCATATAGTTGCAGTTTGGTCATTAATTCGGCAGGTTTTCTACCGAAACCGGAACTAAGAAAGTTACCAAAGCTGTCAGCACGGGCGAACATTGTCTACGTAACTGATTTAGCTGTGTCATCTCTAAACTCAAATATTTGTCACTATATATAGTAATTTTGTCTATCCTAATTGAAAAATGGCGTTATGTATGTATGTGTATAAGTCAAAGACACGTCATAACCGTAGGTATAAGTTGTCGTAAAAGCATTCTTAAAAGATAGATATTTTTCCCAAATAGACTATTCTAACTGTAAGTATTAATTTCAAAAGAAAATGAACTACTACAGTATAACAAACCTGACAACTCGATATATATTTATAATAACGAATGAAAAGATATTCTATTAATAACGAAATAATCAATTTATTTTCACAAAGCACCAGATGAAGACGTCGACTCCCCGTCGTCCTGCAAATGGAACGTGCCATATTAAAGGAATCTCGCAGCAGGAACCTGCCTATTATTCATACTCCGAAAAAACCTCAAATTGACATTTTAAAATACCTACGCGGATATTTTCTTTAAAAATTTTAAATTTAGAAGCTTGAAGTGACAGTACGGAAATATAATTGCTATAAATATAAACCGCATTTTACATGTTCTATTGATTCGCACAAAAGGCATAATGATGTTATTCTTATAAAGGAAATAATTACGCTGAACGCAACGGCAGTAAATTACACGACTTTACGACTAATTTATTAATAGAAATTTCGCGAGTATACCTTAGGACTGTCGTAAATAAGTAACCGCTCTCGGGCCAATGGATTGCAATAAAATTTGTGTGCTGTCCGACGATTGGTCAGTTTCAAGCCAATGGAAATGTTCCAGATTTGAAAGCGACGGTTTACGACCTACAGGCGGCGCTTTTTGTTGTTTTGGCGCCAAAATTGATAGGTTTAAGTCATACGGTCAGCGAAGCTTTTAGGTCAGTTTTGTTGACTTGCACACGCAGGCTAAGTGGTTCGCGGCAGCGCGTCTCCGAGTTATTGAAATATATTGCTTGCATATGAAATTATGTATTTGTTCCAGAAAGCGTCGTATCTATGATTACTCTGCAATTTTTAGGTTCTGTAGCTCAAAAAGAAAAATGGAACCGTTACATGTTATAACATCAGTCATACGTCCGTCGATATGTGTCTGTCACAGACGATTTTTGAATTTATTTATTATTTGTTTAATTTGTATTACTTCATTTTACAAATTTAGATACCACATTACGAATAAGTATGATACGAAGTCCTTTGCATGGCAATTAAATCGTACTTAATCTTATTGTTCTGTTATATTAGTCAACCCAACAGACTGCCGATAAACCATATTAATAATAAACCAATTCTACACGAATAAAAATGTAAATGTGCATTTGTTCAAAATCTTTAATTTCTGAAAGTTTTTTATCGATTGCTTTAAAATTTTCGACACTGCGTTGCATTCTAATACACGCGTGTTACCATGATAGGTATCATTTAACCACAAACTATTAAACTAGTACAACTATTATCTAATGAAATCATTATAATTATGTAAGTATTGATATTTAATAGAGATATTTACATATACAAACTTTTCGAATACTTTTTTATTTATAAAAAGAATAGAATTGCGTTGTAATGGTTACATATTATTTTGAATATCAAAGTAACACATGTAATTATAAAATACTAATATTTCATTATTTTAAAGAATGTAACAGTAGTATATACAGTACCCATACAATAATGTCTTTCCTTCTCCAATCTATACCTCACATAAATTGTGATTTTGAAATAAAGGCTTTTTCTTACGCTTATATAGTTATAAATTTTTATCTGTCTGTTTGTCAGGGTGCATCTCCGAAGCGGATGAACCGATTTTCACGGGACTTTTATTTTATAGAAGACTTTTCAAAGAGTACTCTAGGCTACTTTTTTCATACTAAATACTAAAAAATTACCAAATTTAACGCGGGCGAAACCAGGAGTTACTATAATTATTTAATAACTTGTCAGTGACTATTTTTAGACAACATCAGATATTATTTATAATTGTAAACAGAAAGTTGAAGTAAAGATGTCATTCTATTTTAAAAGAGAATTAATTACGAAGATTAATAGCACAATCTAGATTTTACCAACGAGCCCATGTAAAATGGAGGAGGTTGACTAGAATTTACAATGTAATAAAGCAGTCAAGACAAACAGACTGACGGACGGCTGGCGGCCTAATGAGCATGCGCGCGAGCACGCAAAATGCCTGGAACAGCCACCTTCGAGCGCGTCTTTACATATCAATACAGTTTTCCAGTTAGAGTTTAGGTATTGGAGTCTAATCGTATCTTTTACTGTCAATGCGTCAGAACATTCTCATATATCTGCTGGAGCTTGTTTGAGTCTTGGCAACTGAGAACACTATGGTTTTTACACTCGAGTATTTGCATCAACTTATTACATTCCGTTAAATATATTTGAACAGCCTTTAGTTTTATGCTTTTAAGGTTCTATACAGCGTTTCATTATTTCGTTCTTTAATGATATCGACGTGAGTGCTGTATTTCTCGACTGACTTATTTTTTCGAAATTCAAAAATATCAACTAGCACTAACACAAATTATTATTAAGTAGCAACTCCCTCAAAATAATAGTGTTGCCATCCCTTAAAATTTATGATTAAAAGTTAATCACGAATACTGGCAATAGCTAATACATAAAAAGTGAGACAACACTTAAAAGATTACTTGTGTCGCTCAAAAAGTTTTAAAGGTAAAACTTACCAAATACAAACCGTTAAAAAGAAAAATCCTAATTATGTATCTCCAGAAATTAATTTCACAAAATATATAAGCTATCTAAAAAACAGGAAATTAACGCGTTTACCTTTTGTTTTGGCTTGACGTTCGGTCGAGTTGCATCGGCTGTGGTCTCAAACTGTCGCAGCAACTTTCACTCCGTGTCCAAGCCAGAAGCTTTATCATCTACCCCCGACATTTGTAAATAGTTTTTATAATAGGACTCCTACACCTACTCCTATACACTCACAGTGTCCACATGTTTAACCGAATGTGAAAAGCGAGCCAAAAAGGTAATCGCATTAATTTTCTGTTTTTAGATATTTTATAATGCAACGCGAAATTTAAAAGTTTAATTTTACGAATTACAAAATCATTAAAGATTTCGTAGTCCTTTTGCGTGCAAGTCTATACGCACTTGACTAATTAATTAATAAAACATGTGTAAATGCTTTTGTGTAGGTACATATGCGTTAGATATGTTTACTACAAATATATTTTCGGTGGCAAATCCCGTAATTGTCATCGTCACACGCACCGCGACGAATCCATGACGAATTGTTTGCTATCCCGGCCAAATCCCGGTTTTGGTCCCCTTATTTTATTATTTTTGTTATTGCCCATGTCCCTGCAGTCGTTCCTACTACGTACTTCTTACATTATTCATTTTGCGTCCACATAACAAGTCTGGATAGATATTATTTTTATGCTGGTCGGTGACAGGACGTAGACACATATGTGTGGAGCACATTTATTTCCACAATGGTTCAATACAATTAGATGTGTCAATTGTTACTTGAACAGCCATTTTTCAAGAAAAGTACGTTTATTACGCACATCGCAGATTTAAGACACTTACAGGAGCATGTTATACCTCTGTGCAAAGTAAGATATTTGTGCAGCATCACAAATTTTTCACACACATTCATGTTATGTGTGGATGTATCATCTAATAATGCACTAGTATTTAATTATGCGTATATTTCAATGTATTGCTGTATAAAGTTCATTCATATTCAACTTGCCATAAAGGTAAATAACATTTAATGTCATTTAAAACTAGACATATTAAAAAACAGGAAAAGTTTATGACAATAATTACTAATAATAAATATTTTGCAATCAGTTTCATCTCATTTAAACGATGCCTTATTTTTAAATATTTCATTGAAAAAGTCTCCTTAAAAATTGATTACTTTTTTGGCAAATCGAACCGAAACGAACTATAGATTCCCTTTACTATCCGCAAGCTCAAATACTTATTATTAATAATGGTGAAAAATTGTAATTGCGTTAAGTTTAGACACTGTAACAGTTTCGAAAGGGAATTGGCATGAAGATATTTACATACGTACGTATGTATTCTTAGTGTATTATACTATTGTGTGATGCACATCTGTAATTTTGATCTGTCATGCGCCTTACAAACGCATATGAATGCTACTACTTCTCTAAAAAAAACTGTGAGTAGGTATTTGATTCTGTACTTCTATGTCGTTAACAAATTATTTAGCTTTAAACTGTTAATAACTATAGTACGCAGACGTGTCAAAAACGTTGGTTATGGGTATCAATTATTTCAACCCCAAACTTATTTTCTCAACACCACGTCTACCCTAATCGACATCCATCAAATGTCAATGGCAGACTATAAAAAATAAATAAAATATCAGATTGTCGCAAAGGAGAGCTTGTAAAGAGATTCCACCAGGTTTTTTTTATTATAGGAAGGTTACATTTTCCGAACGAGGCACAAAAGATTAGCGCGCGGGGTGCCGTAAAGAAACAATTTTCCGGCTTTCCCTGCGCGCCAGGGGATCCCCGACGGTTTATGGAATGTTGCGACATGATAAAAATGCAATATTACGTGTAGGAATTTTTCACCAATTTAGAGATGCCATTACCAAACTTTTTGTGATGTCCGCCGTGTCGGAAAAATAAACTGCAGTATTAATTTCAAACAGAACATTTTATTGTTTAATCCGTTCAGAAAATAAAATTATAAAATTAATCACATTGACATACAAGATGGACGTACACCAAATAGCATATTAATATACATTTACGAGTTAGATTTACGAAAATAAGTTTCAAACATCATAAGAAACCTATCGCATTGTTTATTCTAAAACCTAACTTAGACAAGATCCAACTACACAATGTTAAAACTCATATACAGACAAAAAATAACTAATAATTATAGATCAATAAAATTAATCGTCCCCAAGTTAACATTTATAAGAATAAAACGATGTATTGATTGCGTCTGATCTTAAATTAGTTAATATTATGGCTTTAATGTTAACAATATGGGAAATAATAATATATAACACAAACAAAACAATTCAGTCTCAACGCCCAAAAATATCCCTTACAAATTATTAAACAAATATTCAGACGACTGTGAGTCTATTGCTATAGTCCATAGAGTACGAGAGCCATGTTCCGTATAATTTAAAATTTAGGTACTATTTGCTAAAGGAACTGCTGAAATGAGTTTAGAAATCCCAACATCACGCAGTGTACAAAAATACAGCGAGAAATCAATTTACTTAGTGTACCTAATGTTAGATAGGTCCTGCGTTAATAATTACTTAGAAAGTGAGAAGACCTTTGTATGGAACATAATCAACGCCACGACTAAACTTTTAATTTATTCTGAAGAAGCATCTAGATTATCTATTCATTAATAACGCACATATTACATATATTATATCCGATTATGATCGCCCACAGTTGTAATGTATGTGCTGCGTCGAGGACTGCCATTACAACGGTAACAATTACAACATGCAGAGAATCATTAGAATTCAATAATTACACCTAGCGTATACTGCATTACGTATTTTTTCCTCTCCACTAACTAAATCAATCTGTGCTCCTATTCATAGTAAACGTAAAACCGGCAAATATCAACTATTTACGTATATATAATGTTATGTATTTACTAGCGAAACAATAACACTTCTAGCATCTACCACCGTCAAATTAATTACAATAATTTATAATTCTTAAGTAATCCTTATTATCTCACTTAGGCAAGTTAAAGTTGTGTTTTTTACGTATACTTCGTTTTCAAATAGTTTTTTTTTTTCAAGTACATCTAATTACGTTTTAAATCTAAGCTCAGTGACGCGTAGTTGACTTCTCGTATGGCATTTGAAATGTGTCTCTCGAGACAGATCAGTGACTTCTCATTATCATTAATCCTGATAGTTTTACTCACTAAGTTGTTATCGGTATACACAATTACAATCAACGTTATACGTGTTGTTTTTTTAATTAAATCGTATACATAATTCCGGTGCAAAATATAGCGTCGAACACGGGCGCACGTGTTCAACGACCTCGGCAAAAAGTCTTAACACAACAAATCAAATCGGCTAACGATTCGAATAAATTCATTTACTTCGTCATGAACTAATCCGAAATTTTGCATCCGTTTTTCACCCCTTCACTGTAACGTTGTGTGATATGGAAAATTTTGATAGGAAAAAAATTAAATTTTAAAAATTCAATTTCAATCGTACAGTGCTAAGAGGTTGGCCAATTGCAAAAACGAAGATTTGTTCTAAAGGAACTTAAACTAGCGGCCGTTCCTCGAGCTTCGGCGCGCAACGATCAGCGAAGCTCTTAGAACGACCGACGGCGGCCGTATTCCGTTCATCAACACAAATGAACTAAGACATTACATAGCAAACACGGAATACGATAATATAAAGCGAGGGAGGCGGGAATTTGGAACTAGTATGCGAGCACCCCCTTCAGTACTTCGTTTTTGCAATGGCCAGACTAAGAGCAGGGGTGCACGAGGTAGCTCGTGGTCGAGTTGGGTGCTAGCTGGGGATCGCGCCTCTGAATGAGATGGGGTTTGCTATAGGGGGTACTCACGACGTCGGGGGTGGACGCTCCGTCGTGGCTGCTGTCGGGCGCCGACCGCGGCTCGCCGTTGGCGTCGGGCGGCCGCGCCGTCTCCCGCTCGTCTATCACCAGGTCGATGGGCATCTTGCCCTTCAGGCAGCTGATGTAGCGGTGGCAGAAGTTGTCGCACAGTTCGTGCACCTGCGCACACGCACACAACACGGTCAACTGGCATCTCGCACTGGCACGTGCTACTTACTACTGATGTAGTAGGCAGTGTTGGACAAAAGTAATTGTAATTGTTTGCCTAGCTAAATGTGTTCACAATTACATTTTACAATTGCAATTTATATTACAATTTACAATTCATCATTGTAATTGTTTTTGCAATTACATTTTGCCCAACAGTAGTAGTAGGTAACGGTCCATGCAATTGGTCACACTGTTCAACGCGATCTATATTTGGATCAATTTCGTTAGATTTTGATGAAACCATCGCTAATGGCTCCTTTAGATTTCAATGTACAGACTTTTTTTTAACCAAGACACACTACAACATACTTAACTTGGTTTTAATCTGAAAAGTAGAATGAATGTGGTTTGATTTTGATAAAACTTTCATCAATTTACCCTTATATATCTTCCCGTTAATATATCGCTGCATTTAATAACAATATACATACATCTAATAAAAAGAATTCTAAGAAATTATAAGTTACGTAACACCAAACCAAAGATTAAGTTGTACCATTTGGTGCCACACAATGGACTGACACCCAGACAACATAAATTGATCAGACCTGGAGTCAAACCCAGGGCCCTCTGTTTGAAAACCATATGCATTAACTTTCCGTTTGAAAACCATATGCATTAACTTTCCGCACTAGTGGACCACTAAATACTTTCATTAATATGACCTTTATCTTACAACATAATATGGATTACGTTTTTAACGTAGAGAAGTCGCAAAATACGTGACTACACTGCTAATAAACCGTTAATTAAGGTGTACTTCAAACATTAAACATTCACACAACTGTCACTAGTGACAGTAACGCGCTGTAAATAAACAATGGGTAACATAATTTTGCACGTTGTAAGTCACATTTTGAATCCCGAGTTCAATAGCACCATTACTATCGTTCTTGTATGCGTTCTTGTTAACTAAACACGCGGGAGGACAACAAAACGCGACCTTTAAACTAATATCAGCATACAAAGCTTATAGAAAAAACACCACAATAGAAACAAAGGGAATACATTCGAAGTCGCGAGCCAACTGACGCTTGACACACACTTGTAAAAACTCAAAATGAATCGTAAAAACGGCACGAAATATTTTTTCCGTTTGTTTCGATCAAACGCGGACCCCGGCGGACGCGTATTAATTTTGTGCGCCGACCTTATACATTTTCATAGGTATAATTAGTTTAGAAATTAACATAAGGCAATAAAAACACTAACGAAATTTTTAGATAGCATTTACACGGTGAAAAGTAATAAAACGCTGGCAGGTGGAGCGGTGCACAGGGCGTTCGGAACGGGAAAAAAGAAAAAATCGAACAAAACTTCGAAAAGGAACACGCAGGGATCTAATCGTCTTAGCGGATTTGAAAATAGAACTCAGCGCCGGAAGCGGAAACAGCACTACCCGCCGTTGACAGCTAATTATGTCTTCGGAACACTAATTTCCTAATCGACAGCTTTTTCTGAATTATGGACTCGGCTGTAAAGCTGCACGCGCCGGCCCGTGTGGCCAAATTGTAGTTTGTTTATCATAATTTGAATTTTACAACCGACCGTTGAAATTCATATTTATGACTGTGTGAATTTTATTGACACTAGAGCGGATAAATGCTACCGAGCAGTTTTACAAGCGGTCGGTGGTTTTCGAGCATTGCTGTCAATGTCAAAATCTTGATTGAGAGTGCTTTTATAAGCTCACGAACGACAGAGTAAACACACTGTTCAAAATAGAATCAAACAATTTCGAGTCTAATCCCGCGGCTCTGTGACCGAGCGTCGATACTATTTTCGATTTAAGTGACAGCGAGTAAAGATTTGACATCGTAACTCTTCGGGGATTCAAATTTGGATCTTCTCGACGTAAATTAGAAAGGATTTAAGTTTGACCGTACGCACGACAACATAAGTCGTGCGTCCTCCCCTGAAGAGTTACAGTCGTGTGAAAATATTTCTTTGATACGTCGTTATTTATTATCAAGTAATACCTTTAATGAGATATTACAGCATTCCGAGACTCCGCTTCGGGGCGATTATCGTTTAGAACATCAAACTCTTTTCAGAAATTTAAATTTGGAATGAGCGACACACGGATTGAGATATGGAGTGTTTCTAAACGAATACTTTTTATTTAAATTTGGAATGAAATGTGATATAATGGCGGTTTGTTGACGTATAGACGTTTGCTATTCGAATGTCCGTCATTCTTTTGAACTCTGGATTCTAGTTTTTTTGCGTTTTTAAAATGAAATAACAATTCTTGTGATTTTAGTGCTATTCTTAGCGTTTTGCTAAATTCTTTCAATATCATTAGACAGGTATCTTAAAAAAATATTTTGAAAGTTTTTAAAGAGGTATTTGTTACGAGTTGTGAATGTTGCCAGCAGCGTGGGCTGGATAAGATCTAGTCTCGCGATCTATGCCACGGTCGATTCGTTACTAAAAGGGTTTTTCTGTTAATGTCCCACTTCCCTCGCACTAAAGCGGTGCGTGGGTGTCAGGGTGCTGCGTAATTGTAACATTTTTATAACTCAGTATTGCAAAGATCAATCATTGTTTAATCGTACTTTCTCATACTTTGCATTTAAAAATGTGTTTTGCAAATTAAATTACATTCAATAACACTACACGACTTGTCGTGTTTGTAGAAAGAAAAGTGAGAATTACAAAAAAATTCACTTCAAGAGTTTTTGTCTGGGACGGAAAACTCAAGCTAATATTTCTTAGGTTTCCTAATTTTTGTATTTTTTCAGTACCTACCTATATTATACTAAAATAATAAGAAAATCTAAATAAGACTGTACAACCTAAGTTTTCATATTCCTCCACGAAATCCTCTATAGCTTCGGTAGCATCATGAAAAAACAGTTACAATTATGTACATAGTATGCTGTGGACTATTTAATTGCCAACTTAATATTTCCATTCGACCAGTAAATTCTCAATACTATTTAACACCTTTTTATTTTCATAATACCTATATTTAACAAATCCGTCCTACTCAGGGAATAAATGAATTAAACAGTTTATGAAATACGGTCACAAAAAAAGATTAGTAATCAAGTACTTTCTGAAAGTACCAATAAGATAATATTATAATTAATATACGCGCTTAATGGGTAACTTCAAGTATTTGCGTACCTACCTACTTAATATATAAGTCTGTGTATGCAAAAGTCGGCGCATTTTTGGCCGACATTTTTGTGATCGGCGGCGCACCGGACTGGGTCGGATTCGTTTTTATTTTTTTCTTTCGAATTAAATAAAAAATCAACCGGTCCTCCATCCCGCATTCAAATGAGACCTCGATTGGTTCGCACCTTACTTCGCTCCATCGATAATAATACTTCTAGTTTGTCGATTCCATTCTGATTTTTGCAATCGAGTATTCCAATTAACGTTCGAGAAAATATCTACAAACATTGAAACAGTCACAAAAAGTCATGTCCCGTAACGTATAACAATTCACTGGAGGAATTAGAATGTTGTATAAAAGTTATAAAACGGCGGTTGAGGTGTCGTAAATGCGGGGTCCCAGGTTCGAGCCTCGGCCCGTAAACCAACAAATCTGACCTACATCGTAAATCACTTAGCCACGTTGTTACAGATAACGTTTACGAGTTAGAAACAAAATATGAACCAAAAAAAAGCAAACACTGGTCGCGTTTTGGATTTGTTACTTTTTAATAACGGTTTTTATAATTGCCTGTACAAAGCCAATATTTATGATTTTTATTACAGCCCAGAAGTGGGCTACTATTTCAGTTTATAGGTAATTTATGTTCTAAATTTTTTGATTTAAAACAGATAATAGGTAGCTACATATGCGAAGGAATTAGAATAAAACCAAAACTCTGACGACGTCGCCGGTATTCAAGTATGTACACAACATAATTAGGGAACAGTCCACATAAAAAAACCTGCTAGTGATGGCCAATCACACCGCCGATCGTGCGACTGAAAAGGACCTGTGGATATTATGACCGCCGTCGGCTATACTTAAAGTATGTATTATAATCATAAATCAAAATTCTCATTGGACGTTTATTGTAAATATTATTTTGGGGAGTTCTTTATAAAGATCGCGCTATTACATGCATACCAAGCGCTTTTTTACAACAATATCGTTATATACCGTTAATAAATAGCGCATAAAAAACTAGCTTTTTATTACTTTTAATGTACTATTTTTATTAAACTATTTTTTATGAAAATCTCAGTAATTATAGTAAAAGACAGAAAAAAAGAGTGCAGTAACGAGGTTCATTGTAAACGCGGGTTGGACCCGAAGCTTTTTTATATTTTTAATTATTATTTAAGCTCAAAAAACATCACCTGTGAACGGTGTGTAGTGAAGCGGAAATGGATCAAAGTAACGGCATGTTTTTTTCTTCACTTTTATTCGACAAAAACCGTAGACGAGATAGAAACCGACATGTATAGGATATGAGCACAGAAAAAAAAAGAAAAAAGTACTTCTGATAGGAGACAGGTAGACACGTAGTTACCTACTGTGTGAACTAGGCACCGCGTGAACTAGAATGACAATGATTACCCAGTTTACTTTGCTCTATACGCCAAATCGATTTGCTTTGTAATATCTGTCGATATGTCATTATTCATATACAATTTAGATTTCTTCTTAATCGTGACCAGATTAAACTCATGATCCGTGTATTTCTCCATCCCGGCACTTGGCCCCATATTTTGAATTTCGAACGCCGTATTATTTTTATTTTTCAAATGGCCTTTATCTCGCCCTCCGGCCAACGATTCGTACAGAGGTATCGCATTACGGGTTATCTCGTTACACAGCTTTTTGTATTAGTACGTTTTTTTTCACGAAATTTACCGGTTTCTAACACAGTTCGATCAATGCCGGCGCCGGATATTTATGGAATCCGTTGTGGGAGCGACCGCTGGATGAGGTATCTCGTTTCTCGAGATCATTCGTCTTGATATAGACGTTAGTCAAACTAGTTTCGTCGAAACGTGACCATAATATTGACAAGTTAAATTAATTCTCAGCCCGGCGACACCGCTCAGTACGGCGCAGGCGACCGAAGATTTGAATTTTATGCCACTAATTAATGGCATTACGCCGCAGATTGTCCAATCCGATTGTGAATAGCAAAAAGCGAACGTCCTGCCGCGTTACCGTTACGATTCAGACGCTTCGATCGGAGAGTATAATGGCGCGAATTGACGATGCGACACACGCAAGAAACCGGACCAGTCCGCAAACGGAACACGCCGAAATGGGAGATAAGCGAAAAACAAACAATATTGAAAATGCAAAGTCCCATTCACGGGACAACGGCGCACCTGACCGAGAACTGCCGAAGGACTTAGGCCACGACATTTTAAATTTCATATATCAAAACAGAAGGTGTTACGAAACCTGTCTAGTGCGCGTGTATGCGTGCAATGGTCGCGTGTGTGCGTGAGATCGATACTCGTATCTGGACTCGAAATCAAGCCTTCAGATAATCGAAACGATATTATGTTCGAACAATGTTAGGTGATATTTTTCTGAGACTGGTTCGCATCCGAACATCTACCTCGACATCAAATGTATTCCACTTTGGTAATAATAATAACGCCGTAGCAACTTCATATTAAATAAACATAAAATTACTTACTTTTTCTAATTCTAATAAATGAAACCGTAGCACTTGTATCGCTTGCACCATCTGTAAAGAAATAAGGTTTAAATTAGAAATGGAAACATAAAGAATTACATGTACTAAATTATATCGAGTTCCGTAGATGGGCATGTCTCGGATTCCAGGCGAGCTCAATCTGACAAAGCCAAGTGAGCAACAATAGGCTGGACAAAGTACAACGGGGCCCTGCGGTGCGTAGGGATGAGCACGTACTTGTTATCGATATTATTATTTAGTCGATTCACTCATTTCAACGGTTCACAGTTTCATTAAAACACCGAAATAAAAAAAAACCAACAGCTCGGTGCTTGCAAGACATTCGGTAAATCTATTTAGTTAAGTACAGGTTAATGTATAATGTATAAAATTATATGAATATCGATAAATGTTCCCTCGACATGATCACGCACTATAACTGTCGGCTCTAGCGCAAACGCCTTCATACATAGATGTTATCACTGCATATTGTTTGATTCTGTTTGGAGATCTAATCATTACTTTTTCAAATCGATACCTATCTAAAACCGACGGTTAATGCCGTTTTAATAGCACCTTGATTTGTTTCTGATTGCCACTCGAGGACGCGGTTTGAATTCTCGAATAATTTGAACTTATCTTATTTGACTCATGATTGATGATTTACAAGTGTTTCTCGAACTTAAGACGTTCACGTTCAGTCTTGCAGACTTCGGACTCCAATGGACGCTTCTAAAATTATCATGTTCGACGACGAGTTTGCATAATTTAAAACTGATCGGTTTTACATAATTCGTGAATGTCTAATCTTGTACGAATTTTACCAAATCACCTAACTTTAGCCTTCATACACGTGTGTGTACCTAAACTAATTGCAAAATAAAAAACGTATGAAGTTCTTACTAATCGTTAAGTGTAATTTCCTCAATGTTTTCTTAAAATACCAGGAACGCATAACATCTGCTGAGCTGTTGTTGCTGCAATATCAATTAAATCCATATTCTAGCGAGTAGTCAAATAACGCCACCCTCCTGCTGTTTGTTCAGACGCAGTGCGTTGACACAGGCGTGCGTACTAGATAAAAATGTGTTTAACTCTGTGTACACTTGCCACTGACTCGGGCTCCGCTGTCAGTGGGGAGCTATCAACTAGATCTATGAATTTTTATTATAATAATGTTAACATTATCTAGAATAACATACTAAGTCACTTCGACATTGCCTTTTTCCCAGCACTATCGTGAATTGGAATGTAACAATACCTAAGAAATCGAAAATAACGTTCTGCTAAAAGCGTTTTAATCTTACTTAAAGGTTCTATTACCGCGTGAATAATTTTGACTCCAGCCAGAGTCAATTCCAATTTGTAAATTGTTAAATCCGATAGGTGTAGCCATATTTACCGACGCTACCTGCAGTCCGACAATGTTTGAGGAAGTTTAATGGTTCAAAGACTGTGACAGTCCAAACACAGATGTGACATGAGCAAACAGCCTCCGTGACTGCTCCGCTCGCTCACGCGCCGTAACCAATCCGTGGCTCGTACCAAACGGGTCAATAAACAAGAATTGTTGGTTTTTTACATTTCAACTAAACGTTTGTTGATTTTGTCGCATCACACCACTTAAATCGAAATGTTTGTTATATTGCTTCTAGTAATGACAGCAACTATTGACTTCTTAAAGAGTTTGCTTATTATTTTTCCATATTTGATAACAAGCCTCGTTAGCTCTTACAATATAAGGTATGCTATGCATTTTTATACAGATGGTACTTCTATCATTACTGATTTTCTTGTCATTTTTTCAGAATAATCTCTCAGTATACACACAATATTTAAAATATCTAAGGTTTGTCGCCTAAATTTCGATTTAATATAACAATTTGGACTCGAAAAATACACAAGTCAAGGATCCAAAATAAATAAAGTACAAAGACCTCTTCGACGTGATCTTTCTGTGAATTTATAAAGAACTAGCTCTGCCGTTTTATTCCGGAACTATATAAGCAAAAAGTGACGGAGGTTCGGAATGCGTCTCCACGGTTACATGAACAGCTTAATGTCCTAGAAAAGAAGTAAAGTATTAACTACTTCAATACAGACATTAGAGTATTATACACAAGTTGTTGGAGTGCGTTCATATCTTTTTTTATAAATACGGATCGTTCGCGCTGGTCGTAACATATAAAAATAATAATGAAATAATAATAATAACGCGCCAGACAATACACACCAATCATCTGATCTCAAATTAAAGTGTTCCCTGTGTTATGAAAACCAGACGACAACTACTGGGGGCGTTTCCCAGTGTTAAAGTTCGTTCTCAAATTCGTTTAAGTTTAACGACTATTGAAAGATTATTCATTAAATTCCTAAGGAATTAAAGAAAATGGAGTACCAACCTATAATAGAATAAAAGCGATAAAAGAAAGTTAACTTACGCAAAATATTTAAAAAGAATAACGAAGATCGAACAAACAAAAAAATAAGTGTCGAATTTCAAAATCTGTGCTCCTTTCAACAAAGTTGTGTGGAAATATGATTTAGCTCCAAAAATAACGAAAACTGCTAACCGAAAGGCGACTGTAGAACCGAATGTGACGTGACGCAACCATCCGACACATTGCAAGCGGGCTACGACCATTATATCCAGACCTTGTTAAACAACAATAATGCTCCTCAGTGCTGAATGCCATTGTCGCCTCACAATACGTCGATGTGCAAATATATTTACGGAACAGGACTTGGCTGTCAGTTGGTCACACAAAAACAACGGCCCCGAGCGTTGCTTCGCGGAAAAAGTACTTTTTGAGATGTGACGGTGTGGAATGCCCAAGGAATAAAGTCGAGAATGAGATGATGTATTGAAAGCATTTAGTAAACTCAACCATATGGCCACCAACATGTACAATAACATTTCACTAGATGTTTCAACAAAAGTTGTAAAGAAGATAGTTAAAACGAATGAGTAATTTCAATTAAGTTGAAACAACTTGCTACCACAGAGGCTGTTCAGGTATTATTGAATACCGGGTTGAGGACTTTTGAAGAGTGTCTTTGTGGATACTTTGTGCCTGATAAATTAGGAAGGAAGAAGCGCACTTTATAAAGATAATTTGTAATGCATTCGGTTCACTTCGGTTTTTTTTATCTCGAATTGATCTAGAATCTTGGTCAGTTTTATCCATTCATAAATTAAAAGCTAAATTTCTTAACAGATGAGTTACGTTCATGTCACAATCGAACTATTATTGTGATTTCATGTCTCCAAATTGAAAGATGTAGCTTTTTAAGATTCAATATAAAAAATTCATACTGAAAGCTATCTACCAATGACTCTCGCTTGATTAAGAAAGAATAATCCAATTAATTCAACAAAATGATACGAGTGACAAGGAAGATTTCTCTCAATAGAAGAACTCGGTCCTAAGCTTCCTAAAGCAAACATGTGCACAGTGGCACCACATGTCATGTTCAGGGACAAAAAAATTAAAATAATTTAGCTATTTCTCGTAGAAAAGTTTGTGTAGCGCCCGGATGTCGCTCGGTTTATTTAGTCTCCTTATCAGGGCAGTTGGTTTAAAACTTGAAGAGTGCATGAATGATGCTTATCAGCTACCCGATGTAGGTAAGACTGACATCTTATTTCATGCTGTTTTAACAGCATTGCTACTGTTTACTTGCATATTATTGCGATATTTTTGGTTTCGTTGATATATACACTCGTACTACTAAACACAGAAATTAACTCGTAAGTTTCTTATAAACAATAGCCCGAGTTTATAAACAACAAAAAAATCTAACTTTTTATCATCACTTTAATATCTAATGCGGTATCTTATCTGAATATCACTTGTCTTGAAACTAGTATGGTTCTGTCATGTAAGGAAAGAGGATAATATGATGTGTGGATAACGTTTCATATCTGAGTTGAATCACTCGTACAACATGTAGATGTGAGCAATGATGATTCTCTACACTCAATCTGTAACAAGTTAGGAGTTATTACGTGCTCGACAGCTCAGTCTGATAAAATGGATTTTACTAACAAAGTCAAACAGCGCGTCGCCCCCGATGCCCGGCAATTCGTAATGCCTTAGATTTTATTTGTTAAAAATCGGTTAAGTATCCGTGTCGAACGGCGGCGGTGGGTGGCCGCCATCTTAGTTTTATTATTTCACTTTTTGTCCAAGCTAGCCGCGGGAGGCGCACGGTGCGATTCAGCTTTTTATGAGTGACAATATATATTTTTTTAGTTTCTTTTTATTATTTTATTTAAACCTATTTTGTTGTTCTCAGAAATATTTCTCGTTTACCTGTGGTTAATTTTAGACAGCTCTTTAACTAATCAAATCGTAAATTATTTGGTCGCTCGAGAGATGAACTATAAATGTTCACTATTTTATGGCGTATTAAACTGATCCCACGTATTTATTTTTTAATTTTGTTGGATAAAACTAATAAAAACTTAGATATACTTACTAATGAGTCGACTTCGGGGTCTGCTATATAATAAGGTTTTTCTTGGCGTATCTGTGAACAGAAATTACATTTGAAATTATACGCTTGCAAATATTCTACAAAATTAATATTTAAGAATATACATTATAATAAGCTAGGTTATTTTACTGCGAGTATATTAATGGCAGACGCAATCGAGCTATAACTCTAGTACGTGGATAATAAAATGCTCGTTCGCTTGGTTGAGCGCGCGCACGCTCCGTCCCATAGAATAAGTAATTTAAAATGTTAATATTGTTAATACATCAGTCGAAACATTTTAGTACTACACGTATAATTTCATAAATACCTAAGATTTATTATTAAAATGAACGACAAAGTCAGGAAATATGATAGGCAAGTGTCCTATATTTAAGCTCGCTTTATACTTTTAAAAGAAATGCGTTAGCGCACTGAGCGTAGTGTAACAAGTGTACGCAAGTGACGCGTCGGTTAATTACTTAATCGTTAATTTAAGAAACACTTTTTTTGACTTTAAAAAACTCGAGTTGGCCGGAAATGTGATACTATCACATACTATCTGCCGTCTGATTTTATATTTTTTTAGATGTATCGTATCGACAACAATAGCCCCTTCAAATGAGCTTTAATTAAACCAAGGTCTGTTTTAAAAGAATAAATAAATAAATTTTAATACAAACATTTTAAATTTAATCACTATGTGTAAGAAGCAATCTTTTAAATAATTCCAACAATGGCACTTCCATTGTCATTTGTTTCTCAAAATAAACTGTATCAAATCTGCATCATAAATAAAAATAAAACGAAATTCGCGCAGTGAGAGGTGTCAGCGGACAAAATAAACGTTTTAAACGGACAAAAAATGCGAACAAAACAATTCACAATTAAACAAAAAACGAAGTAACAATAAAAAAAAATTAACATAAAACCCACATATTTACATCTTTACAACACGTCGGTACGTTTTTTGAAAATATACTTGCGCATTTTTTTTGTCCAATCATAATCTTGTTGTCTTTTGATAGCATGATAGTAAAAACTATTTTATCAAAACGACCGTTCCGCAGTTGCCAGATGTTGGCGCTAATTCCACAAGCAAATCAGCACCTTGTCACTTAACAATAAGCTACATATTTCCATATTACCTCGTGCTAGAGGCATGCATTAAAATGTATGGAATCGATTAAGATCTTGAAGCCATAAATGTCATTTAAGACTTATTGATTACGAAGAAAAAATAGTCTTTTTTAACGTTTGCTTTGTTACATTTTTTAATTATTTCCGAACGCATTTTTAACGTGGCAACAATATTTTTTTTTGCGGGAACTAATATCCTTATACTCATACTAATGCATATGTATGTATGTATGTCTAAAACCAAAAGTCTTTTTCGTTTCTTTCGGAATAAACTCAGTAGATATTGAATGGATTTCGATAATATTTTCCTTCGTTTGTTTAAATCACTGATTAATTACACACTAGTAGATTTTATATGAAATTAAAACGAGTCGAAGTAATCTTCAATAATAAGTACTTCCTATTAAGCAATTAGCTCAGAATCTAGAAATATTTAAATTTAAATTTTTTTATTTCTCTATACCTACCTACTAATACTAGAACCGCGATAATATCTGCCTGTCTGTTACGTTTCCACGGTTTAACCACTGAACCAATTTTGATGTTAGGTGTGGAGATCGCTTGACTAGAGAACTAGGGAAGGTCATAGCCTATTTTTTAGAAATTCCGCGCGATGTCGCAAGCAGCAACTAGCTAGTATTATATACTACGATACAAAATATTCAAAATAAGAACCACAAGACAATGACACTGTAAAAAGAAAATCAAAATGGTGGATCAGTAACAGCGGTATGACGCTAATGCGGCATACGACACTGAGGTAGCCAGTTCGATCCCCGCCCACGACGTAATGGCTATCATGCCTGCTGTTCTCTGTCATTATATGATGTAACAAATGTATATACTTCTGTATGCCGCTATTAGGTACATATCTATGTTTAAATCATTGCTATGGAATACAGAATCATTGCCCAGTGGTGCGATAACGAGATAAGTAGACAAATTTTTTTTATTATATGACAAATAATACATGCATAACTTCACGCTAATGCGTATAGGGAATGAACAGCGTCAAGCTGCAATAAAATCATCACTTTTAGTCATCTTGATATCACTTTTAGTCAGAGAAATGGCAAAGGAACCATATAATTACAGGTTGATAATTCATCGCCTAATCCCACTTTCTTACAATAAGCAGATTTTTACGACCTGTGCGGGAGGAACAGTAAGTAACCGGTAACCGGTGTACCGGTTACTTACTAGTTCTAGTTATCAAACAGTTCATAAAAATGGCTTGATAAAAATTACCACAAATCTATATTACAACAATAGTACAGAAAACTTATTAAATCCAAAGTGATAGAATTTAAAGAAGACTAAGACTTATTGTTAGTTATAAACATTAAATAGTGAGTGTTGCTTGACGAAAATGTTAAAAGCACTTGCATAGATATGAAGGCGATAGTGTGTGACGAGAATTGCCTAACATCGAAATAGAAATCCTCTATCTACTTCGATAGGGATATAGCGTGATGATACGCTTGAAATCCACTCAACACTGACTAAATACATAACTTTCCAAACATCATGGACTTTGAACAGTTAGTATATACATATTTATACCAGTCTTGCAAGCCCTGCCTTTTAGAGGTATAAAGATGCAGAATCATTTTTGATTCTGTCATCGATTATATTTTTTGTACGCGTGGGTTCACATTATCAATTCGCAAATCAGGCCATTGATCTACATCGTATGAGTCACATATTTATACGCTATATGTTAGACGAAAATAAATTCCCGAAAATCGCCCTCATCAAGTCATTTGACCAATGGAAAAAGGCAGAAACAACAAATATAAACGGACGCCCCTCTCTACCCCAGGGCAAGGAAGTCCCTCATTTTGGGGGGCAGCGACCCGTGAAGCCCCCACTTTTGGACACCACGAATTAAATGCTAATAAGGTATGCGATCCGCTGATACGACGTCTTGGGTGGAAGCAGTCAATTTTAAAAGATAGTGAGTGAAGCAGGTCGACGATTTAATGAAAAATAATTTCTAATGCATTATTTTAGTGTGTTACTACTCTCCAGTAATACGCGTATATTTTGTTTATAAAGTAGTAATAAGGAACATAACAGTACAGTTGAATTCGATATTTTTCGACAAAATAATTATAAAAATTATGCCCAATAATAAAATGTTAAACATTTCATTAAAAATATGCTAACTAGAGAAAATACATGTGAAAAATGCCTAAAATCTTTCTACTTGAACCAGCACCGAATCCTGCTGAAGCTGACCTAGTCTGATCTCTGGATTATCCTGAGAACGCTTCGTTAAGAGGCGAAACACATGTCAATTGGTGTTTTTTGGAGTTTGAGCGGAAAATAGCTAAAGATTTTGGGAAATTCATCACATGAAATGGATTTCCGCAAAGTAAACTGAGTCTATACAATATAGAAAAAATATACACCATGAAATAACTTTGGGCCATAAAATAGCTGTAAAATAGTAGATTTATCTGTAGTGAAAATAAACAAATTAAAATATAATAATTTCTAGCGTGAATTACTAATTCTGCTGCTCATGTATTACTCTGATTCTAATAATCGAAATAGCACATTGTACCCAATACAAAAGCATTTCTTTGTATCAATTTTATCTTTCAATTGTTTAATATTCGTTCACTATTCCTTTTTATTTAAACTATTTCAATTCCTTTTTGATTAATTTATGAGGCACGGTCACATTTCAACAAACTACAGTGAAGCCAAAAGAAGGGTAATTAGGTAATTTATCCGAATTATTTGACGTTTTTTATTGACTGAGTACCATGTGAAATTCAATCTAGCTTCAACCTAGGAACAGAGAATAAAGCTCAGTTAAAAACTGACGTAATTTTCGATATGACCCTATATATTCTTACATGTAATTTTAACTGCATTTTTTACTATTTCAGTAAAATTTTAAGAATAATATATTACATACCTTTTAGTCTATCTCGTAGAAATTCTCATTGAAAATCACAATGACCTAAACAGAGGCCGTCTCTCCTTTATGAAATTAGAAATTGAACATGAGTTTGTTGCATTTAATGCCCTCAGTATGTTTGATAGCGCGACAAAAACCAGTAATGACTGACAGAATGATGGGTGTCAATGCGATACAAAATTTTCGCCATATGAATCCGAGATATACGGCATTCACTTTTTACAACTATTTTAATCGATTCGTTGATGCGTCCAAATGCCAATTCGAACATTGATATAACACATACATAGTAACACAAATTTAATAAGAAGCTTTATTTCCGTTCGTAACAGTGTCCATGAAAATAAACAAACCATATGGAGAATAACTTTTGACTTGTCCCAAAAAATCTTTGTCCGCGGACAATCGTCGTTTACTCTATTCATACCTTTTACCTGAATGCTTTTATTATCAAAGTCCTTTGTGCATTTTCAGGCAAAATAGTGTATTGTTTGTGTAATTGAATAAATGCCTTCATGTAAGCCCTTTGTGACATGCTGAGGGTGCTCTAAGGACGCGTGTGGATACAATAACAAACCACGCATACTGCGACCGATTTGACAAATAAGTATTATTTTTACTCGTGGGAAGTACAAAGAAAAGCGATGTGTCAAATACGAAGTTTGCCACTGAACACCTTCGCTAACCGTTGAAAAACTAAGGAACCCAGTTATAATTTCGTTATTAATTCAACTCTTCTCTTTTCATTGAAGATTAAACTCTATTTATTAGCAGTTTAAGTGCATAATGTAATAACATTGTAAAAGTCGGTTATTACCACAAGTGGCGGACTGGCGACGGCATCGAAATCGCTACCAAACGTAGTACCCTATAATTTATAATAAAAATCTATTTATAAGATAAAATAAAGCACTGAGACGCTACCTAAAATGCCGGACGATCGATCTCGTCATTATTTTACTAAATCAGAGGTTTTAAGCAATTTTGACGCTTGTCACACATAAAAATATGATTTATAATCGAATAGAGGTCGAAAACTTTTAATGGTAAATTATTCTATAATGTGCAAAGGTAGAGTTTTGTAAATTGTAATTTAGTTAAGCTGCCTCCTATTTAATAACGTTTTATGGGACGAGCAGGTGATTTCTTTTTTTAAGGTTTTTTTTTCTTGAAAACATGTTAGCCGAGTGAGCCGCTACTGAAGTAGTTCGAAGTTTAAAATTATAGTGTATTAATATGACGTGTTCCTGTTACAAACTTTTATTTATAGAGTGCGCGTGCGACGCCTCTGGGTCACGTGACCGCGGCTACGGTGACGTCACTGGCGTCACGCCGCGATTGTTTTGGCGACCGCGACCGCGGCCGCGCACTTTTAATCGACTGTTTGGACACGACGACGTGCGAATATATTTATTTTCTCTCGGTTTACTACCCGCCATATAAAGACGTAATGAACAAATGTCTTTATGACGTACTTGTAAACGTCGAATATCGGTCATTTCATGTTTGGGCCTACAAAAAATGACCATAAATATTCTTAACAAAATGGTTCCTACTGAATATTGCGGCCATAAACGAAGGTCTATAAAATGAGGTTTAGTTGTTTACCTTTTGTTTAACTCTATGCTGGAAGGAATTAAAAGAATTTGGATGTCGAAACACCTTTGTTCATGTTTGTTTCAAATATGTAAAATTATTCATAGACATGGAAAAAAGTAACTGGAATTTCAGAAAGTGTCTCCAGATTTGTTTATATGTAAATAAGTATAGTATAAGTCATTGTGCTAATGAGTACAAAAGTTAATATTTCAATATCGCATTGCGTTCCATCACATTTTAGTTTGTAATGAAATATAATAATACAACATCAAAAATTTTTAAAATGACGCTTCAATTCCGAATCATGGAAGTCTCGAATCGTCATCCCCATTAGAAGGAGACAACAAACAACAAGTGGGAAAGAGACGGATGGAACGAAAGAAGCGTTTTTCGAGCGTTTTTTGTCCCGAAATCCGTGCGTTCAGAAATTTTATTTTAATACAAGAAAAGTATTCAAAAGATACGAGGGCAGGTAGACGACGGGCCCAGTCAGGGTATTTGCTTAGTTTCTTTTTTTATCGCACAAAGAATTCAAGTTGATTTATGGCCGTGGTCTGTGACGATTTGTGACCCGTAATTTCTGATATGAGTTTTGTCACTCGGATCGGAGCACATGATTTATTAATTTACAAGATGGCCGAAAGAGGCGTGATCCGATTTGACAGTTGTCAGTAACTAGCAATTTTCGTTTTCGTAACATATAATTCGTTTGACGTGTAGTCTTATATTGTCGAATTCGTTGTTTGACATTAGCCCTGTCATTTCAGAATTTTTATAAAAATGATGTCCAGACAACTACACCAATTATAAAACCCTAATCTAAGCATAGGCTTGTACTATGGTAGATAGAGTAACACTCAGGTTCCATGAAAATTTAAAAAACTCATTTTCGACATTGACCCGATCGGAAATCAAACCCAGGAATTTCACACTAGAAGGTAGAAGCCTCAGCATCAACGAACAAGTCATTTAAACAACTTTACGATTTTGTCCACAACGCGTCGGTAATCTGTGCACTGTGCGTTACAATTTCATCATAGTACATGATAGTTAGCCTGTAACTAGTCCCTCGACGGTCATTTAGACCCGGAAGGTCAGTTTTTGGAACATTAACGCGATCAGAGCGTCGAGAGGGAATTAAGGAGGCAATAAAGGTGGTGCATAATGACTCACTTCGGGGCTGTCGGTTAAATGGTGTCTTGCTCGTTAAGACGATTATGCGAGTCGAGCAACGGCTTTACATACATATATGAGAATTATGTTGGCAAGTTTTTTGTAAGTATTAATATTTAACACCTCGGTAAGCTCGTACCATAGAAACATAATTTGATGTTTGGTGTAACCGTCGGCTGAAACGACGTTGCTTACAGTTATCTACTGGATAAGTAATCTATTGGCATCCATATCTAACGTCATGAGAAAAAAGTCGTGAATTTTTTCTTTATTGATACCTTTTTAAGCACGCAGGGTGCACCATAGTAGTAAAATACTTTGAGCTTGGATATGATTGCTCAGTTAAGAGACGTTGCTAACAGTCACCTATTGGATGGGTCTAGTAGCATTCATATTGAACTACTCTGTGCTTTGAAAGTCATGTCAAGCCAGTCAGTATCCACTACAGCCAAATAGTGGTAGGTTATAAGTCGGAGCCTTCATAAGCGGCTAGAAAATAATAGGATGGCCTAGTCTATAGACTAGGCCATCCTATTATTTTCCAGTAATCCGCAATGGGTCTCAATAATGCAATATAGACCTTTCCTAACGAAAACTCTCAAGATAGTGAAAAGAGGCGTTTAAAATCACCATAAAGTACGCCCACATCTGAATTACTTGTAAAGCTATCGCTCACACCACACCTATTAAGACCTTTCTTATTAGAGAAATCAGTTCTCAATATTAGTCCAACCGGGAGTCAAACACACAATCTCTCACAATCGTACGCCCTTAAATATTTACGCAATCAAGGTCTCCTCGTAAATAATGACAATTACGCCACCAATTCGTAATTCATTTCGACACAAGGTATGTAAGTCAGTATCTTTATGTACTCATATATACAGTAAACAAAATCTGATGATAGCTCTATCAAAAATAACATCCGTAATCACAGATTACCAGCTACCTGCATTTTTTAAATCTCTAGCCTGTAGCAGTTCTACTTATTTCTACTAACATAAACTTTTTACCGCTTTTCTAGATAATGTCTCAAGAAAGTATAGCCTTCGAATAAAGTTACAAGTTCTTTGAAAATATTATATTTCAATTCTTAACTAATTTTCAATAAAGTACAAATTGAATTAAAAACGTACAATTAACTTTTACGAGCAAAGTGCCCTAAACAGCGCAGCAATGACAAAGCCGTTAAACAGTTAACTATCAGATATTAAAACTACATTAAGAATACTATACGTATAATAAAACATACAAGGCATAAATCAGAAGGAAATTCCGCTTGTTAAATAAAAAAAGAAACGGTGGTAGAGCCATTGACATTAACATAAAGGAAGATATAGCATGAGCGCCTGGCGTATGTACTCTTACATTGAGGGGAAAGCTCTCAATATGATATGGACCGGCACCGAGCAGAGTCGAGTCAACCTGAAATGTAATGAATAACGATAGCTGGTCTCTTTCTCTCGCAACAACCGATTGAGTCATTATATCTCTTCACTATAATCATTCTATCTCTACATTCTATAACTTCTTGCTATAAGTTTATTCCAAGATGGCGTCGATGGGCTATATACAGACGCGCACATAATGCTTTGCCTAAAATAATGTTCGTATGATGAAATTAATAGAAGGTATTATATTCCAGGAATTACAGAAGTTATTAAGATTTGCTTTGAAGAGTTATATCTGAAAATCATCCACTGTGCAGATTTAAGTTATCCGACACCATCAATTATGTCTCCGCATACGTAGCTGGTCTTGGACCAAGTATCACAATGCATTTGCTCTAAAAGCGTGTCCTTGAAGTGTCCTTTTTGTTAACCGGATTTCTAGATTTTTACTAATGCGCGTGACTAGGGAAGTACAACGATACACAGCTGAACATGACATACTCGTATTTTTATTTTTTTGAATGCTAGTACCTAATATACCTAAGATTTAAGAATATTTTCCAAATAATTATTTCATGACCGACTCATAAGCTGACACGAAATACACTGACAGTGCGAGGTTGCCGTACTTACTATAGCTAACTTTTTTACTCGTGGTTACGCTCAATGAGATAGAAAGAGACAGGAAAATTCGTTTAACACACGGTGGTAAGAGCGGCAACTTATTATGACTCCGTCCATTATATGTCTTGATCCGAGTATCTGATTCATCTTTAGAGTACATAATGCTCCAGCATGGCATAATAAGCCTTTTATTCCAAAGCGTAGAGCCGTGCTTCTTAATTAATAATACGTGCTTAGTTGACAGAGTTCCACTTGCTATGGTGGTGAGAAATTGTTGTGAGCGCAGTGACATAAATAATTATTACAGACAATTACATCAATTATGTGACCCCAAATTAAATTTTAAGCTTGTAGTACAAGTACCACACAGTCAATTAAAAGAGCACCAATAACATTTGGAAGATAATAATCTAGAAAATTTCTTGTTTCCTAAATTCGAATTAAACATGTGGACCTTCCGCTTAAAAAGGTAGAAACACTAAACACTACTGCAACAGTATTTAGACGCAAAAATGTTAATACAGGATTTTCAAAGACAGTTAGTATCAACATAATATAGATTGGTTACATACTAGTTTAAAATTGTTTTAATTTCCAGATAATCACAATTATTTTACTTCAAACTAAGCAAAGCCAAATTCAAATCAATTTATGCAAGTAAACCCAATTGCAAGGCATATTTGAACGTCAAATCTACTTTAGTTGGATTCGTAAAAAAAAACATGGACACAGAAGAACTGACAAGAAAGTCAAGTATCATATTCATAAAGCCAGAAATACATGTGCAGAGGGGATTATTTCCAGACTATATTGCTTTTTCTTAAATGAAATCCCTAATGTTGTAGTACGCTTTTCCAATCAGTGTCGTTTAATAACAAGTTTAAATCTCTTTTCCATTAATTAAGTAATGTCTTGAAGAATTTTATTTTTAGGCAACTGTTTTCGTTTTTATGAAACGATCACAGTTACCAAAAAGTGACCCACTTGACGTTTGTTATTTAAATTTAGGAATAACTAGCTGATCACGACCACGAGTTTCCATACCAGTAATATAACGCCTTTCTTTTGAAATAGATCTATATTTTTTTCAGTGTAGTTATGTTTTCAAAGCTATATAACGAGGGTAATGTGAGTACATCAATAAGCACTAAGCTCATATTATGGATGTAACGAATGAACTGGAATAGACCCAGTAATAACCAGATTCCCAGATAGAAAAGTTCATGCGTTTTATCTAGTCGGAGATTAAAGCAGCGAGTTTCGACTTATATGAAAAACGTACTTAATATTAGCATCAACGAGTTCGTTAAATGATCTTTGAATAGGAATATTAGTTGGAAAAATGTAAATATCGACCATTACACCATCAGTACCACTACTATAGTAAATTTCAACAAAGAGAAATCTATTTATACGTTAGGCGGTAAAATTAAGAACAAAATTAGTGACTTTTGATCACTGCCATTGTTAGTCTTTTAGGAAAAAAAAATTAAATACTCTTTATAAAATCTAAACCATTCCAACACACTGGGTTCGTTTGAAAATATACAATGAGTCAAAACGGTAACGATTAAAAAACACATCTATGAATTCAAATCGTTGCATTAAACATTTTTTGCGTCTATTGTGAAATATTTCTCGGATGACCCTCGGATTAAATTCATCATCGAAAGACAGCTGTTATGATTTTTTTCTCTCTTTAATCTGTTCCTTTGAATCGTGACTAATACACTTTATTTTTTTAATATATCTTTTCCAAATCTGTCTCCGACGACTACGTGCGTAATCTCCTACATAATATTTTTATTTTCGTTCACTTCCAGTCAAAACACTTAAAATTTTCTATACAATAACAACAATCAACATCACAATCAAGCCTCAAGTGTGGCTACACGATCGTAATTTATTAACCCTTGAAATTTCTCATGACCGCACCCGTTCTAAGACGCACACAAACAAACAAACAAGGTACGTATTCATAACGGTTTGTGTTTATAAAAGCGAAGCTCGAGTGCACTCACACACGCTCGATTTAAAAATAAACAAGTCAAAAAGTGTTTTTCGACAGAAAAAAACAAATTTTAAACAACGCGAAAGTTCAACTAAACAAACACAGGATAACCCCAATACGAATATTCCACAAAGCATTCGAGAATATAATGGAATAATAGTTACGTACCTATTCGTACCGCGAGATTCAACCCTTAGCTGCCGTACGGCACACTGAATTACACGCGTATGTTTGAACAAAAATAAACGCGTTTAGAGTGCGTGGCACATTATGAATAAGTAAGCATATTCTGCACCCTTATTTTGCCTTTTTTAATTTCAAAGCGGCTCCCCTCCTAAATCCCAGCAGGCCAGAAATTAAAGTGTAATGGTGCAATGTTTAATAACTTATCTGCGGGTTGCTATGTGTTTTGGCTTTTGTTAATGTGATTTTTTAAGTTAATTTTAGTTGGGGTTGAAATAATCGATATTGCACATTGTACTTAAACGAGTCACAAGAAAACTACGAATTTGGCATACATTTAACATACATACATATCTTCACGCTGTATCCCTAATGGGGTAGTCAGAGAGAACGGAGCGCCAAGCGTCGCGATCCTTTCATACTTTTTTCGCTTCCTAAAATCTCATCATTGTTCTCACACATTTAACGACTTAAGAAAATAGTTTGATTTAGAACTCCATCACAATAAAATTAATACACGGAACAATAAATGGTTCGACTTCGTTTCTTGTAATAAAGTAGTATACAAAGTTTATTTATTTCTGAATACTGTTGTAGTTACAGAAATACCAGTAACGGTTAGTAAAATATATTAGAGCACATTTCGTCCCACTCACGACCACCCCTTTAACTCCTAATTATCGACACATTGATGGAACAATCACAGGGCACCCCCATAGCCCTGAGATCGAAGGGTTAGACGCATTACTGGACATAATCTTGATAGATCTCCAACAAATAACGTTGGTTTCGCGCCGCGTGACGGATCGCCCTCCGATGTTTTCTTTGTTGGTCTATGTGACCCACGACACGCTGAGGGAAGGTTAATTGTACTTTTCATGTCATACTTATTGTGAGGCAAAAATTGTGGTTTTCAAAAACATTCACTGCTAAAGTTCGCAACGTTTGTGACCACATTCCTACGACAGGATCTTTAATTTAGGAGTGAATAGCACCGTTTGGGGTAAGCGTGATTAACAATCGGCCTCCTCGTTACTTTTAATCAAACGAGTCTTCATTCATGTGCCCATTACAATAAAAAGTTTTGGAAACGAATTTCAGGGTAAAGCTACTTATTTTAAGAATGCTATACATTCATACCTTCACGCTATTTCCGCAACAGGGTGAGGACGGAGCGAGTGCTTTTGACATTTTCGTCAGCTAAGACTTTGACTATTTGATTCATACATATCTTCACGCTGTATCCCTAACGGGGTAGTCAGAGAGGACGGAGCGAGAAACTTCGTGATCCTTACATACTTCTTTTGCTTCCTCAAATCTCATCATTCTCCTCGGACATTTTCGCCCAAGTATACGAGTGGTTTTGACGTTTCCGTCAGCTATCAATAGGTTTCTATTTTTTCTGGCTATTTGATCTTTATATAAACTTCATAATCTTATCTAGTTCAATCATAATCAATGAAAAATGTGTGTAGATACAATAGACATCCAAAATAAACAAGGTTTAGGGTCCTGCAGCACATCTTAAAATAAAAAAATGGGTGCAACATATTCATTATGTACATTTTGTTTGCCATTAATTGAGCTATCGATTTACATTTCTGTACCAAAGTTTAGCTCTGTGGGTGTAAAGATGACATAACGGATAGACTATAATGTACGAACAAACAAACAAACAAACGGGCAGACAGAAATTACGAAACAACAAGGCTAGTCTACGGAACCCTAAAAACCAAAATTGTGTTCCATCCTAACAAAGATTATAATTACATAATAAGCTACTATTATTATTGCGACAATAGTTTGATGACTTTTCAGCCTTAATTCTGAACAACAAATGAATACGACAAACTAAACTTCACTATTCTTAAAACAACATCTTCTGTATATTGCATTAAAACAAGCGTTTGTGAAAAAACTACTTAATAAAATTCATTGAAAAGTAGAATTTATTCAATTTTACCATAAGCTTCCGCAGCGGGGAAAGTGGATATTAGCTAGAGAGAAATAGAGTTACATAACTATGGCTTCACAAATTCGCAATATCATTGTCCAGCAAGTGAGGCTCAACCTACTCTGTTTGATAACTGGCGCATTATTAAAAATAATAATAATGCGCCAGACCACATACATTAATCATCTAGTCTGATACTAGGGTATTCCCTGGACTACTGGGGGTGTCTCCCAGTACACCCAGACCCGAGACAATCTAGAAAAGTTATTTTTCTAAATTGACCCGACCGGTAATCGAACCATGAACGTTACGCGCTTGGATGCAACGCTTAAACCACTGAGCTATCGACGTCGTCCAGGGAATATGATAAACTCAAAAACTACTCTAACCAATTTCAAAAATTCTTTCACGTATAGAAAGCTACATTATCAGCGAGTAACTGGGATATATTTTATTTTCAACAACATTTCTACCTGTGCGAAGTCAAAGCGGAGCGCTATCTCGTATATTTCAATAGTATAGTGGTCCCCCAATGGTCTAAATTTGACTGCAAATTAAAATAAACGCTTTTTGCTTTTAACATACACTCCACAGACATTCCAAACCTCCGAAAAACAAAAAAATGTTGTGGCAAAAACCAATATCAATTACCTCTAAAAACAATAAAATTACTTCTAAAGACACAAAGTACTTACAAATAAAACTGCAATGTATACAATTATAAGGTACACAAAGAGAATTAACAACACCAACGCTCTAATCAATAGTTCGCCTATCTGTTAATAACTCTTAATAACAAGTCTACCGCTCAAAGGGCTCGAGGCTATCATTTCAATACCTAAGGGGAGCAAGACCTAACTTAAATTGTCTAGAACTCAAAATTACAGGGGAGGTAAACGTTAGGTCTTGATCGCAACGAATTAATGTAAAGTTACGTGTTGAAATATTCAGTAGTGGAAATGTTGGAAACCCCTCAAATTGCGGAGGGATATTATCTTTGACAGTTTGATTATATGTCACCTTAATTGATACATTCTTATTCAATGTAAATTAGAAGTATTGCAACATGATTGCAATACTCATGTGGAAAGTATACGCAAATTTGAAATTTCGAATTTCCTTAGTAATTTCGCATATTTATTGCCTGCATCATTTTTTTGCCGTGAACAGTAACACTTTTAGTAAACAGCTAAATTAAAAATGTATCAATTCTGAGTTTCTATTTAAGTAATTAATATTAAGTAAATATTTTACACAATTAATATTCTTCGCTGTCAGTATCCACGCTGCAGCAATAACAATAAAATAGAAGAAAAAAACAGACAAGTAAAGAAAAAATCATATTACGACTTTTTGCGCACATGTAACTGGCCTTATACAATTTTAATCTTTTTAAAAATATATTCAGTACCGAAGGCAGATGTCCGTTAATCCGTTCACTTACATTCAAATATGATCTCTGAGACGTTGTAATAAGGATGCAATGAAGTATAAAGAGGATAAATTTAATTTTTTAATATAATGTTTGCGTGTCGGCGTACACATGCAGGATTAAAAATATTGTAATAAGTTTGTTTTATTCATGGTGCTGTATTTATAAAATTTCCACTTTTTTATATAACTCTCTTCACACGCAACTAAATAGTAGTCAACAAACTGCTTTTATTCAGTAGAAAATGCAATTTTACCCGTTTATGGAGTACCATGATAGACTTTAGAGTACCTACTTTTAACTCGTAAGCAAAAAAAGGACAAGCGTGCTGTCCCTTTAACAAAAAAAATTGGCATCATTAGTAACAATTGCGAAAAGATAATTTATTTTGTAGATCCTCGGTAAACTACCATATGAAACGTTTGAAAACATTCTTGTAGATAATAAATATAACAAAAACAGTAACCTGATAATAATTTTCAATGATTCGTGAGTAAACGTCTTCAATATTTCGGTATATGATGTTATCACACAATTTCTTTATGTAAATACAGTAGCAATTTTTAACAAAAGGAAGGGAAACCAAATACTAAAGTAAACGATTGTCCATAGAGGATTGAACAGACTATAAATTATTATTATTAAATTCAATTTTTTCATTTCATTTAAAAATCGCTATCAAATTACTAAACAGATTTTAAATGATCAGCTGTAATTAATAGAACTGCACGATAATAAGAAAGACAGAGGTCATAAAGTTGAATCATAGCGGGACAAATAGTAATTTTCATGTCAAATATTTTAATTAATTTTTTAATTAAGGTAATTAATTTTAGACCAAATGTGTTTTGACTAGTTCAATAACTTTACAAACTCTATTTACTTTTTATTCGCTGTAAAACACATTAAAATAAAAAAAAAACCAACAGATAATTATGTACCCCTGATATATTCATTGTAAATAACTATAGATTTACATGTACTAAAAGCGTTTACCTACTCTATGTCTATGTAAAAACACCCTCTAATCCACGTCAGCTGCTTGTGACTGGTCGTTCCCTCCCCCTGCCCCGGACGACCCCTTACCTACCGTATTTACCCAGAAATACTTTGAGACCTGCAGACACGCAATAAGTATTCTCAACGGAAGCTCAACTTATACTGGTAATAGTCGGTCACAAACCAGTTGAGCTTGATATGTCGAAATGTGCCAATTTCCGTCGCACGCTTAGTTTTATTTGCGTGAAAGAAAGGCGAGGTGCCAAGCTTCGTTGGTCGTTCGCAAAGGGGCGCTGGCCCTCCTGTCAAATACATAATGAGCGGTTATTTTGCTTTTTTTTTGGGTTCTGTACGTGTAGATTTAAACGATCGATGTCTGTAGGTGACGGGTTTAATGGTTTTAAACGTATTTCCGGAGACAATCGCGATTAATTACCTAAAGAAATTATACATTAGTAACTGTCGATTTGACAGCTCCACCATATTAATTAAACACTGTAAATCTTGCCTAAAATTTCTAATCAAAATATAATCTAAGTAAAATAAGTATCAAAGTATTTTTGGGAGTTAAAACTACAACTAGTTCGAAATAAACCTTTATTGAAAAGGCAATGAAAGAAATACCTTTATTACTACTTGTGAAAACTTTTATTAACTCTTTTGTTTCCTAAATCACTTATTTGTTCTATACTATTATTTCGAGTCCCAAGTTTTCCCCGTAAATAAATAAATAAAATAAAAATAAAAGAACCCATAAGAGAGTCCGTTATTTTAATATAGTATTAGTTTGATACAATGTCAAAAGCCAATGAATGTACAGAGAAGTCATTCTCAAACTATGGTTTCATCCTCAACAATATCTTTGATTGTATTGATTCTATGCTTTTTCAATATCGCTACTAAATTCACATATTAAAAACATACGCAAGCTCACGGTTCTGTTACAAAAAGACTAAAAGCTTACTCCGTAAACGCCTATTTATACGACAGTACGGAGGGTAAGACAGCTGCTAAAACTTCTAGCGCAAGAGGCACATCTTAGTCCCCAAGGTTTCCAACGCATTTACAGTCTGTACCTCACTACCATGAGTTAACGACGTCGATACTCGCTATCGACAACATAAAACTTTGTATGAAAATTGGGTATCGCCCCTAGCGGTTACTATAGTGAATTAAGAATTATCATAAAAAACTTCGACGCGGTCGCTATCGAGTATCGACGGGATAAACTCATGGTAAGGCTGCTGAAAAGCTTTCTTAGCCCTTGACATTGTACAATATTTCCACGAGTCCACTAACAATCGGATTGTACTATTTGCTAATTTGTCTTCTTCTGGTTCTGGTTCTCCTTGTAGTTTTTCTTTTTCTTCATAGTATAAAAAAGTTATAAGGTAAGGATGGGTCTTTAATCTCCGAAAATATGAGACTGATTTTAATAGGTCTTATTAGGGTAGGTTTTATTGGGGTATTGGCTAGTATATTGGCATAATCTATGTAAACATTTATTCATTTCGCTTGCGCTTTTACTTTCTCTCTGACTATATACGCATATTTAATTATGATTCTCTAAGCTCTTTTAACACTGGTTATATCTTTAGCTGTCAACCCCACTTTATTATTAAGCGGATTAATTCAGAATATCAAATAAATTACACAATTACACCACGAATACAGAAATACAACTGGAAATAGAATAATTACAATACAAAAGGCAACCTTATTGCGAAACAGCAATTTCTTCAGGGCAACCTTTACATACATACTGCACATACTTACATAACACATGTATTTTCACCGTTTACAATACCAAATGGATAGGTAGAGTATCAAGGTGCAACAAAAACACACCAGGTCGCACTTCCGGGAATAATTAATATAGTTTACAGATGGCAAGTGGAATCAGAAAGTAACAAGTTGCTGGCAAATCGCCTATAAACAATTTCTTATAATAAGCTATCTCTTCTCCGACTTTTAGTTTTACAGTGTCTGCGGGTAGACAAACTGCTGGGACAGTCCATATTTTCCTTTTTCTTTCAAATCAGGACCCACGTTCTAAATTTAAACTTAATACTAACTAGGAATTAAACTCGAAACTCGGGAGGCGGATGAACCAATCACCACAACAAAGAGCCAGTCAATCATGGCCTTCGGTTTAAAGTACTTTTGAGCTGGTATTTATGCATCTCTAATTAGGTCTATATATGACATGCTGACGATGGTTCTTCCCGACACTACCACTCACATTTGGTCACTAAGTCTTTATAGAATAACAATTCACTCAATACCATAATAGACTACAACACTATCAGTAGAACATAAATAAAAAAATATAGGTACATTGGAACCGCTCTACATTTTTCGAAGCGGAAATTTAAAATCGTTCTCTATTCAAAATAATTATCTGTTATATAAAAGCATTATAATTAAAAAGATAACATACGTAAATGTCTTCAAACTAAGTTCTTAAAGTGGTAAACAGAATGAAGTGTCAAGTATCATGCACGAGCAATTAAGGCCGATCTTGACAAGTAAAAATACGCAGTTGGCTTTCATTGACATCGTTATAAAAACATTTTAAAAAATTAAAAATAATAACAATGATGTCACTTAACAAATAATTAAATTAAAATCGTACAGTGACTAAAACGGGTCATCTTTGCTCACTATATCACCATGTCAGTTTAACGTTTAAAATTTATAAACGGCAGCCAAATGAATTACGGTGTTGTCACAAGGCCGGCGAAATCGGGAAAGCGACGCGACGTGTCGTGTGGAATGCGTCTGCGACCCTCAGTAATTACACACAATGTATACAGCGTGTTATAATCAATTCGAGGTGATTATTAATTAATGTAAATATTCTGTCATAAAAACAGGGTTCATGTGACAATACGTCGTAATTAACTTTTAAGCCCTAAGTTCCTTATTCCTTTTTGCTGAAATAACATGCACACACATTACCAAAACTGGTAATGTGATTCACATTGGACGACCTCGATGGCGCAGTGATTTAGATCTTGCATCTAAGCATGGAAGGTTCCGCATTCGATTTCCGGTCGGGTCAATTCAAAAAAATAACTTTTCTAGATTGTCTCGGGTCTGGGTGTACTAGGACACACTTCTAGTAGTCGTCGTCTGGTTCTCATAGCACAAGGAATACCCTAGTTTGAGACCAGATCATCGGTGTGTATTTATTGGAGAATAATTTTTTATATCCATAACTGTAGAATATAAATGTATGTAAAAAATTATACGAGTGATTTAGTAACACTAACAGAAGTCAAAATAATGATCTCTAGGATTCTTGTCTGTCTGTTTGTACAGTACAGTACATTTCACAAAAGCTACGGTACAAAATTTAACGAGGCTTCTATAGTTGCATTTCATAGTCTAACTTGAAAGCTTATGTGTTTTGCCTAGCACGCCATGCAGAAGGTAAACTTTAAGCTAAGCTGATCTTTAGCTTAGCTGCACTTATACAACGGACAAAACAAGAAATTTAGTTTCAAAGTACACAATAGATGGCGCTAAAACAAATTCAGGTGATATTAAAAAAATTAAAACCTTGTCCACCTGAACGAAAATGCTTCTAGTGTTAAATAAAAATAAAAGGTATTGGTATAACATTGTTGCCACATATCACGCAACAATTAGGACTGTAATATTTAATCGTAAATAACAATAGCTAACATAGTGTATGTAACGATAGAATCTAATATTATGTTGAGCTATAAATAAAAATATTTAAAATTTAGATTAAGTGACGTCCATAATACCAAGTTTAAATTAAACATTTATAGTATTTTAGAATCCGTAATACGTATCTATCATCGCAGTCTCGGTTTGGAATCAAATCTGCCGTAATCTTCCTGTGGGTGTCATATTATGAGATGCCCAAAGAATTTTAGCATTATATTTGTCACATGTAAACCTAATAATGTTTTGGCATAACACGAACATATGTCAAGCGTGTAGACTGAACTGAAATCTTGGATATTTCTGGCCATCCGTTGAGACTACATTGTTGTAAGTTTATTTATAAAAATATCTACGTCTTATTATGATAAATATAAAGCTTTGTAAATGTCAAAAGCACTAGCTTTCCTAGATGAAAGTGTGTAAAGAGAATGATGAGATTTGAGGAGACAAAAGAAGCATGTAAAACCCGTAATACTTGGTGCTCCATCCTCTCTAAATAACCTGTTAAGGATACAGCACGAAACATGTACGTATACAAAGAATTATCTATAAAATCTTTCCTCATTTTTTAATCGGCCTGTATCATTCGAGCGCGCACCTAGTGTATTTATGTCATTATTAACCGGTGCGAATTAATACTCATTTGGTGTTCATTTTTATCGCGAGTTTACTGACGCATCAACAAAAACCACCATACCGCCAGCGGACCGCGGCGCGGCTCTCTCCACTTTTTACCGGACACTCCGGACCTGACCGTGGTAAAGGCTTTGGCGCGTTCTGTCGAAAGCAGACCTCCTAAACATTTTGATAATATTGTAAATATCGAGTACTGATGTTTAACAAAGTTTTATTAATCGTATCAGCTAGTATTTTATTTTTTTATCTTCAGGGTTCTGTAACAAAAAATGGCTAAAACGGAACCCTTATAATTTTTAACAAAGTTTTATTAATCGTATCAGCTAGTATTTTATTTTTTTATCTTCAGGGTTCTGTAACAAAAAATGGCTAAAACGGAACCCTTATAATTTCGTCATGTTCGCGTGTCCGTCTGTCGTTCTGCTTGTCTGTATGTACGTCTGTTTATCTGTCTATCCATATACAATAGCAGATTTATCCCCACATCTTTACACCTACTAAACTGAAATCTGGTAGAGAGATTTAAATTGATAACCCAAATCCGAAATGAGAAAAAAAAATTATAAAAAAAAAGTAAATAGAATATTTTTTTTTTTTAATAAGTTTTAACTTTTAGTCCAAAATTGCCATAGACCCTAAGTTAATGCGTATCCAACATATATTTGGCTGGTTTTCTTCGCTGCATCATTATTATTTACATGTATTCTAATGTCGATATCTGACGCTACCCTACCGTACCGTACTGTACCCGTATGGCTTTCGTCTTGTCTAGCTGTATTCACAAAGAATACTGTCCATCAAATGTCGAAGATCGCTGAGGATCTAAGTTATAGGTTAAACAATTATTAGTTATAGGTAAATAGGTAAAAGTAAAGTCGATGTTTTGTTATCTAGAGCGGAGTGACGGATTCTGGGGTTCAGAGAGTATTTCAAATTTTTATTTTTTTTCTTTGGCGCGCGGAACAGCCCTGGTAATCAGCCAGTATAACATTATTCGTACAATATTGTCGTTTGACTTTGATCGTGAAAGCTATAAGAAATATTCGTGTGCCTTATTCAAACTCATCTCTGCCTTCTACGAAAGTTTCTAAAGGAGAAGACCTTTTTGGTCTCACGCAAAGGTCCAAACATTGTTTTTCAAATAGATGGAATTAAGAGTAACTACATTCGTTCATATTCTCGCGATGTATCCCTAACGGGAATAGTCAGAGCTATAATATTATTCGTAAAGTAGATAGCTAGTTAGGTAGAATTAGGTGCTTTAAACACACACTGGTGGGTGTAATTCTTTTTCGTTTATAATTTTACTAAATGTAAATAATTTGATACCTTTTGATACCTTTAATATAGTGTCGTATGTTTGTGAGTCTGAAAAAAAGGCTTGATTTAAAGGCCTTACTCTTTCGATTAATTAAAAAACGAAACATTTTATGATGCCCTGTCAATGTCAACGCCATTAAATGAATCGATAGCACTTGTGCCTAAATCATTCGGACACTTATGACGTCACATTAGTACATTGCACCCGTGCGAAGCCAGCGCTGGTATTATAAATTAAATTATAAAATAATCGTCTTAAAAATATTTATTGTGTAGATACATATCCTTATGCTGTATCCTTAAAGACATAGTCGGGGAGAACATCTCGTCAAGTGTCGCAGTCTTTACATAGATACTTCTTTCGTTCCTTCAAATCTTATCATTCTACACACTTTCGCCTAGGTGTGCGAGAAATTTTCACATTTCTGTCACCTAACACTGGCTACTTGATCTTCATAAGTCAGCCTTAGTCTTCTTTGGCTTCTACTACCTCTCACTTTCCCTCTGTAGATTATTATATTACGTAGATTATTAGTAATTTCAAATTCATAGGCGCATTATATTTCTTTCACACTAACGGTTACACCACACACAGTCAAACAAACGATACCAAACGTTTAACACATTTGGTTGAGTTTTATAAAAACCATTCTTAGTGAGTCTCTACAATACAAAAGGTAGCTGTTACCTGTTTAAGGCTTCGGTAGTTAACCAAGACGTTTCATTCTTAATAGGAATATACCAAATGTTATTAAAAAGAAAGGCATGTGCAGCACTTGGCATATGAAACTTTAATTGCAGAAGTTTAATCATATTGGAACATACTTTATATATCTTTAATTACGCTTATTCAAAAATAAAACATGTTTCAGTTAGAGGCAGTGACGTCAGGCCAGTGACGAAAGACCGTAATGTTTAGTTCATCGGCATATTAATGCCGTTTTGAGCGAACAAAAACGCGACGTGAGTCGGCCGGCGTGTCAGCGACTAATTGAGTGGCGCACGCTATCGCTGCAACTGGGTCCCACTACAAAAGGTCACTTAAAATACTCTACGGTACGAACTAACATTTAGATGATAATTTAAAATAATGCTAAAGCATACATTAAAAATAAAACCAACGGCATTCGCAGCCCAATAAAGAAAAAGTAAGTTTTATATTATTTGTCCCAATTCTGCATGGAGCACTCAACCTATAGAGCAGCAATGTCATTTATTTTATATGGAAATAAATTACGTCTATGGTAAACACTGTTGCAGTTACTGGCGTTTTGTTTTATAGTATGATTTTTTGCTGTTTTTGCCATAACGCTGAATAGAGCAATAAGCCATTACATAAATATTTAAATATATGTCCAGTTTTGGTTATGTACTGCTTAATGCGAGCGAGAGTTTATACTTGTTAGTGTAAATAAACTGAGCAGTGGTGCATAAAATACCGGACAATATTTCATCTCTACAGGTTGAGTGCTCTATGCAATTCTGCAACTTGAAGAGACAACGACATAGATTACTTATTAAAGACCCGAAACCAGAAAAATGCCTAACAGCCCATTGAAGTGCTCCTATCTATCTTCTTATATCTTATTATAAAAGCGTGAAGTTATACGAATAATAGAAATAGGGTTGCCACCTTTTTTGTTCAGCAAATAAAGCATATTTACTTTCCAAAGGTAAAAAATAAAGTACGACGTGTTAAAATAAAATATTACTTTGGATTTGCATAAAAGTATGTATTTATTGTTTCTATTTTGAAAAATGTTTTGCCAGTAGGGATGTTAATTGACACAGACATTCTAGGTACCGTTCAAAAAGAAAATCAGTGTTTCTTATCATTCAGTGATGCATACTATTTCTTGCAAAAATCGCTTAATACTTTTGTTTCTTTACATTAAAAAGTCAAAATAACTAAAATAAAATACTTTCACGTATTTCATTGCTCTCAAAAATATAAAGTACACAATTACATTTATCCGAAATAACGTATAACACTTTATTAAAAAGTACGGGTGGCAACCCTAAACAGAATCTACGTTTTGATATAATCTTCAAAGCAAATGCGAATAGGATCGTTATGAAAAAGCCTGGATACTATTCAGTCTTTTTATTGTTTTCCCTTAGGGAACATTGTGACCAAAAGTGCGTATATCACAGATAAAAACTACAGCACGCCATGTGACCTTGTAACTACGTATCAATTTAATATCTATTGATTGATAAGTTCATTACGTCCCCTTATTCCACAGCAGGAGTTAGACATGTTTGTTTTGATTGGATAATCAACTTGCCTGCGTTTTCAGGTTTTCCAGATATGGTAGCATGCCAGCGAACCATTCCATATTGAGATATGCCGCTAATTACTAATGAAACACTTTCTTTGCTCGCAAGGAGATGATATAATTACTGTGTTTTTGTGATATCGTTTATAAACAATAAAATTATTTGGATATGAGCGAAAAACGGGTAACGAAGATGATTTACGTGTACAGAGCGTTATGTGATAGAACAACCAAAAGCAAATCATGACTGTTTCGTGAGGTCAGATGTCCTGATGATTAGCTGATAGGATTGTTAACAGCACTTGCACAATTCTTACATATATATCTTCAAGGTCGATAGTGAGGACGAAACACCCCAAATGTAGTTCAAATATAACATAGAAAAAATAATGTTTGTAATAGGAGCGAAACGTGTAAAAATTACAATATTTAATGCTCCTGACTGTATATATGTAGGTCTTGTACGTATGGACGTGTTTGTTACTTATTTTTTTTACAAATCGAGCAGGCCGTAACATTGTGTGCACTAGTATACAATCTTTAGAGACAAGCAAAATAGACACAAGATGCATAAGGAATGCCAAACGGCAAAAACCACTCGATGGGGCCGATAAAACGAAATCGCCGATGTGTTGTCAAAAAAAAAGATAGAACTGCGTGTGAGCGAGAGACAAAAAACGTATCGTATCGCGGTTCCACTCTAGCGCGCGGCTAATGAATGTTGTGGCTGCGCCGGCGCAGCTGCGCGAGACATTCGCGGATCGATCCGCCATTATTTATTTTATTTCGGCGCGAAACCCTGAATTGGATCACACTGGATCATGGCGACAAAGAGGTTAAATTGCGCGTCCAAATCCTATAACAATTGACAATTATCGTGTTAAACGAAACATGGACAGATGTAAACAAAATACAATGAAATACTTTTGATACATCCGACATGGAAAAGAGCAGTCTCTGTCATTCAACCATTACTACACTCAAATAATTTTATTGACTCGATGCACTACAAGCAGTAGTCTGAATCTGAATCAGTAGCTTTATTTAAAATGGAACTTAAAAGGCTTCCATACCCCACACTGTTTTGAAAGCAACAGAAATAAATAAAACTGTGCCGATTACTTCTGCAGGGCAAACCATATTATTAAGGGTGAAGTTGTATAATAACAAACGTTTTGCGGGTGGTAGGACTTAGTGGGTCTCCAGCTATAGTAATGAGAAAAACTCTTGTAAAGAAGCTTTTGACTTCAGACCAGACCTACCAGAGCTAAAAGTGACGCCCAAGTGTCATATTTCCCTCCCAACGGACGGAGAGGAGGTGTCATAAGTTTGACGCCGTTGAGTTATGATTACGCCGTAGTCGCACTAGACTGGCAGGTTTCTACGTCTAACCCTGAAGCCCGGGCCCGAGAAAAGGCTACGGTGCTCCCTGCCTGTCACAAAAGGCTACAAAAGGGTCTTCGGGGTTGCAGCCGATTGGAACGGGGGCTTCGGTCGCCTACCCATGCGATCATGAGGATAACAGCATGGCACTGCGAGGGTGTAAGCAAAGGTGACTCTGACTCTGTCACTCCCCCCTCCAAGTAGTGCTTTGACACAGTGCGAGTGGATCTGATATGTTCCATAGGAAATTTCAGAATACCTCAACAAAGCATTAAGGAGGAGACTAAAACCGCAGAAGTTTTATCGGGCAAAAGCCCCACGTCACCCAGTTTCTCTACCAGGAGGTTTCGTATCTGTACTCAAGTTTCGCCTGTATCATCGAAAAAAGTGCATCAACGACACGAGTTATTCATAATAAACCTTACCCCTTAGTAGACTTTCATGTGCTGCACCGTATTGGCACATTATATTATTTCTTCTCTCCTAGACCAGCATGAATGCAATAATAGTAAGTCAAGTGAATACCACCGGAACGCAATTACAACAGTTTCAACATCGAACATATATTTATAATTACACAGAATGAGACAGCGCCGCAGAAAAAACGTAGGCGCTACGGGCGAACTCGCACGCATCCTCAGAGTTAAACGATCATAACGATTTATTCATAGAATACAGTAGGTAATGAAAATACGAGTATTTCTGTGTAAGTACAGTTAAAAATATTAAAAACCTTGACTATGTTCTAGGGTTTTTAAACACTTTTAGTTTCTTCATGTCTATCTGTACGTCAGAATAAATATATTCTGTCATGTTCACAATTAATGAGCTGAAAGCCACATTGATGACTTTTTGGCGGGAACGGGAGAAGTGAGGTTGTCATTTTGTTAAGATTTTCTATTTTTTACATTTTTGGGAATTTTATAGTACAAAAGTGATAGTATATTGTGTTATAAAGTTCTATAAGTGAAAATAATGGAGTAGGTCTAAATAAACATGTGTAACTGAAGTTCTCGCGCTCTTCCAAGAAGTCCTTTATAACTTCAGTAAAGCCTACTATAGGACTTTTACGATAAGAAGAAAAAATTAAATTACTTCGAACGTGTTTCATGTTTTTCATGATTCTACTTTTTTTTAAAGTGACATTGGCAAATGCACTAATCTGTGCGCCATGCCATGAAGAAAAAATAAATAAAAGGCACATTGACAAAAATAAAATTCATTTCCACTTGTCTGAAGTTGCCACTGTAACTGAAAGAAATGCGCATCGGACATACTCTTGGTCTATTTTTTTAATCAACAGTAACAGTTCTATAGGACAGTACGCACATATACACACACATATCCTCACGCTGTATCCCTAGCGGAGTAGTCAGAAAGAATGGAGTGCCAAGCCTTCTTCGTCTCCTCAAACACCATAATTATATTTATTAATTCTAATATTATTTTATTTTATTAATAATATTATCATTGTACAGTAGTGAAGTCTGGATATGCTAGAAATTGAGTGAAAGTAAGATAAATGCAATAGGAATGTGATCTCTTAGAAACATGAGCGGTTTCGCCCTCACGGACAGGATATGCAATGAAGAGATACGCAGTATAACAGGGTTGCACGACATTGTTATTATAGAAATAAAGAAAGGAATGCTCAGATGGTTCGGGCACAAAGAAAGAATGAGTGATGAAAGACCGACGAAGAAAATCTACAGAGCGAAACTCTGTGGTAGCACAAGTCAAGGAAGACTAAGGCTGACTGACGAAGATCAAATAACCAGAGTGTTAGCTTACTGAAATGTCAAAAGTACGCGGCGATACATAGACGAAAATGTCTGAGGAGAATGATGAGATCTAAGGAAGCGAAAGAAGTATGTAAGGACCGCTCAGCTTGGCGCTCCGTCCTCTTTGACTACCCCGTTAGGGATAGAGCGTGAAGATATGGATGTATATAGGTTTTCCTCACTTACTTATTACTTATTCAAAAGTGAATAGGCACCTTCTGGGCAAGCGCGATTAATGTTAGGCCTCTCGTGATCGCTTTTCATCAGCCAAAACAGGGATAAAACGTACGCCCATTTTAGTTTTTAAAAAAAGGTATATTTATTAATAATTATTAGCAAATATACATACATATATATGTAATTATCCTCAAGCTCAAGTATCCCTTACGGAGTAGTCAGAGAGAATGGAGTGCGAAGCATCGCGGTCCTTAGATGCTTCTGTCGCTTCTTCAAATTTCATCATTTTCCTCACACATTCGCTGGAATATTCTATAAGATAATAATCACCTACTAAATAAAACGGGCATAATCACACCGAATCTAGGACCCCTATTTAAGCACTATAGTCGTATTATGGATGCCATAAAAAACTAAGATGTAAGCAAACATCGAGACATGACAATTTAGAATTTGTATGAAATCAATTTATTAAAGTAAATATCAACGTGATCGAGACACATAGTTTAGAAATGTGTACTATAAAAAAGAAGTCGCATTAACGAGTTAATCATTAACATAATACATACCAAAAAAAGTCAAATAAATCGTGATTAATTCAACAATCACATTTCGAACTAAATTATTGGGAATATATTGTAATTCAATTGATTCTAAACGATCACTATAATATATCTGATATTATAAAGCAATAAATCTTACTTGTTAGTGAGATTAAAAAAGTTATAGAATGTGACAGCTGTTCATCTTCCCGCGCAGGCAAGGAAAGGAAGTGTACAGGCGACGGACTAGTAATTTTTGAGCTACACTTTGTTATTCGCTCAAAGCGCCTGCCCAGTAGAAACAAAACGTCAATAATTGACCAGGAAACAGTTCCATACATACTTATTGGCCATAACAAAAAAAAAAGTTTAAAAATAGGAATGCGCCTTTAATTAAACAACATTTTGTCGAAGTCGATAATTATGACAATACCTCTATATTATAATGGATGTAGACATTGGTTTTGAAAATTGGAACACAAAAAATTTAAAACTAAAACTTCCATGCCTCCATAGTTTTTTATTTTTTTATCGACTTCAAAAAAGAGTAGGTTTTTGATGTACCTATGTTGATTGTTAATTGTATGATTTTTACATACATACATCATGTATACATTCATTCATACATGAGCATAAAATATACATACCTCTAAAACCGCTCCGTGATTATCTGTAAACCCTGCTAAAAAGTATATCCAAGAGAAATTTCGTTACCTATTCTTTAATGATTTGTTATGCCCGAATAACATGTGGCGTCATGTAGTATGTAATAAATATTACAACTGACTTATTTCACTAGAATCGTTGATAATACAAATGTTAACGTTCAGATTACAATTTTCCTTATTTCATATACAAAGAAACAAGTGTTTCACTAATTTCTTATACAATATATTTTTCTGTTGTTAATAATATGAATTGCAAATGAAATGGACTGATGTCATTAAAACGAAAATAAGTAAGAATTGACGAATAACTATTTTACACAGGGTGTCAACGAAAAAAATACCTTAAAGGTTAAAAAACAGATATAAATATTATAACCATCTTCGATGTGGTAGGAACATATAGGTTAGCTATGCAAATATCTGATCTTCAAAAAACAAATCGTAATTCATGTGTTATTGTAAAAATGAAGAAAAGAATGCTTTGATGGTTCGGGCACATGGAAAGAATGAGTGATGAAAGATTGACGAAGAAAATCTACGGAGCGAAAGTGAGTGGTAGCAGAAATCAAGGAAGACCAAGGCTGATTTACGAAGATCAAATGGCTAGAGTTTTAGCTGACGGTAATGTCGAAAGCACTCGCATACCTAGGCGAAAACCTGTGAGGAGTATGATGACAATTGAGGGGGCGAAAGAAGTATGTAGGGACCGCGAAGCTTAGCGCTCCGCCCTCTCTGCTTACCCCGTTAGAGTTAGGGTGTGAGGATAAATATACGTATAATCTATTTTTATTTTAGCAGTAACATACAAATTTATTTTTCTAAAATATTTGGTCAAATAATGTGTGCGATTCCCGCGCAGAGGATCTCGTACGATATTTTTATAAAACGATAAGCTTATATCAAGTATAAATATAAGGCCTTCAGTTATATTTTTCTTAAAAACTTTAAGAAAAAGTCGTTCTGTTCCATGACTATTTAAAATTTTATGTCTAGTAGTTTCGAAAATAGAAGAATGATACAGTTCAATTTTTTTTATTTCATATTTTTAATAAACAGCTGAAAGGGTGGCCTTGCGTGACCGTGCAGAGTTCCATCTCAGATGAAGAACGCATCGATATCACCTACCATTGACAATTAAAATTCTCGTAATTACAGTCTTTAATGACGTCTCGTCATGCTCTCAGGCGATATAAATATCACTATAATTTTAGACTTTTTTTTATGTTTACGACAATTAATATTCATCGGTTTTGTCAATTGACAGCAATTTTCCTTTAAATAGATCATTAATAATAGCCTAGGAAATGGGTACGGTTTAGTAATAAATTATGTAACAGTTAGGATCCATTTTTATCGCTTGCGCTTATTCGCTTTCAAATCGTAATATATTTTTATAACTATATAGAGATATTATTGACGACTAAAAAACTTCAATGAATTTTAGTGACGACCCACTCGACAAGCCCATAAGTCTTCCATTCGAAACACTACGGTAGTGATGCACCGTGTGTATATCGATGACAGTATCACAAGTGAACCAACCGATCATTCACCGCAGAGAACTCTATATCAATCACTCACTCCACAATCGTACCGCTTGCCACTTAAATAAATTTATAACATATTAAGTACATTCAAAATAAACACTTTACAGCTTATGATTTATTTCGTGTGGCGTTGAATTATGGACGTTACTTATTAGATCACGTTAGAGCGGGAGGTCCGAATTTTTATCTCGGTTTCGTAGCGATTTCACGTGCCACTGCAATCGATAAACGTTTTATTGGCGTAATTAAAAAGTACGATTAACTATTGTACGCGTAACATGTCAAAACATATGATAAATGTGTTTTTTACAACGTAATCGTTACATGATAGGTATTTTGTTTATAGTGCTATCGGTAACGTGTCACTGTTACTGATTTTGTAATTTATGTAACTACCGAATAAGTAGCATGCGTTAGTCATCACAGCAAACCTAAGTCAATATGTGGGTACATCATAAATAATAGAGAGTGGTCAGTTCCATGACATTAACGAGTTATCTATCTCAGTTATCTGAGACAGGTCGCGGAGGTCACGACTGTTTACAATACTACGGCTATAAATACAATTTACTTCCAATAATTACCATACAATAAAGTCTTTGACTGATAACGAATCAATAACATTACTGTGACAGTTAAAAAGTGACATTTTATATAACAGGACGCTAGAGCAGTCACTTCCGTCAGCAAAATTGATATAAAACCTTTTTAATGTCAAAGTTCTTTTTTAAATTCCACCACAACTGTCAACGCCTATTATGCCTATTGTGAAAAAAATACCCACAAAGATATTGCGGTATTATAAATTTATAAAATTACACGGTTCCCGATTGTTGGTTTGTTTCCAGATTGCCTGTTTTACGAAGCCCGAATTGATATAAAATGACTCTATTTATACTCTTTTTTGTTGTTCAAATAATAGGTGTTACTATGTCGATTTGCCTCGTCATGTTATTACCGGGAACAGTAATGAAACACTGGTTAAACACCGTGTTTAAATTCACTTTCTACTGAGTTATATGCTGTCGGTATTATTTTTTTAATTTCATCTGTTCGAAGTTTTTTCTTTCTGACCTTCCACGAACTGTTGAAGATGAAACTCTCATTAAAAGGACAATTTTTTTGTTCCATTGGACTACAATCGTCATACTATTATTGGTATTGTAAAAACTTTTTGTTTCATACAATGTTTCTAATAAATCGCAAGAACAGAAAAGGTTTTCGAAACTAATTTCTTGTACTATTTTAGTGACAAAATAAACAGTACCAAAAAGATTTATAAGTAGACAAAGACACCAATAATAAGAAGTATCGTATAATACGATAGTTTACGGCCTTAATTTATGAAAACAAATATAAAAAACGCAGCGAATCGATTGTAATCGACTGATACGAAAGTTAATTTACTCCGCAATCAAATTTGCGTACAAACAAGCAATCTCGATTTTCTCGATTCAATTGAGACGATAATACCAAGCAAACATCGCGACGTCGAGCGCGGAAATAATCGGCATATGAATGCCTACGATCACAACACAATTCTGTAGATTTACCGTTACTAATTAGACTTTATAGTTATTAAGGCATTATGCGAAGAAATTACTGGCTATTGATTTACGAGCGGCCATTTTGTGCGCGACATTTTAATATTGGAATGCGTTCGCGCGCTTTTTTACTTTTTAATTCTGATGGGTAATGGAGGCAGGTGCGTCGACACAAAGTTATTCGGCCTGTATTCTCTCTTTGGAGAGTAATTTTTGTACGGTGCCGCTGAATGGGTTTTGTGTATTCCATGGAAATCGGGGACGCATGGATTTTTATTATGCAGCTACGGATTTTTATTATGCAGCTACGGATTTTTGGGTATTTCAAACTTAGTTTTAAGTGTTTTATACTAAAGCTGGAACGGTTGAAATCAAATCATTGATATGAATCTCAGCGAAGCGGGTTCAAGTTTATTTTAAGTGCTCTTGTGTCATTTAATTTTAATTTCCAGTAAAAAAGACCTGTTCTAATAAAAGTTTTTTATTTCATCACACTTGTTCCATAAAATTTCGTCTGCCATTATAACAAAAGAATCTGTACCAAATTAAAAAAAAAGGCGTGCCGTACCTACTACATTTCCTACTACATTAGATTTTCACAACTGCGGTTTAATCATATTTTAAAATGAAATAGTCTGGACACTAATTCTTCTACATAATTGTAATTTGCAAGAAAACTACAGTAGCAATTTAAAAAACCGCTTAAACGCTATGATACATTATCACTAACTATCCATTATAATAAAACCATTAGAATTTTCAAGTCCCAACTGATTTTTTTGTCGAAACTTATTCCTACATCAAACTCTTAATCAATATATGTAATATACACACTAAAAACACACTTATTTTTACACTTATTCAAATTCAAAATATTTAATAAAGGTTAAAGTCAATATTTGTTGTTATCAAAATATTTTTAATTTGACGATAAGTCACGTGATAAATTCGACAGCTAACTTCAAACCCCACGCATTCTTTGATTTTCTATTAACAAAAGCTATAATAGCTAGTGATTTTCTTTAAGGGAGAAAATTTTCTTGTCATTGGAACCACCTCCACACCTCTTTGGAAAGAACTAGCAACGACAAGAATAAGCTAGAATTTCGAGTTTATAAAATCATTCAAAATGTTTACCTGTTTACTGAAGACAGCGATATCCTCATTGAATGATTCGGACGAGCAGACGTCACCGCCCGCTACGCCAGGGTCTCGTGGGGTACACGTTGCCAGCTCGCACTTTTCAAAAATCAGGGCCAGCAGGGGGAAGAGGGGGTGCCTGAGGTGAATAGAGCACAACTTTAAAACAAACTTTATTAGTATCTAGCTTGAAGGACCGACATTTTAAATGTTAACTAAAATCATGAATTTACCATTAAATTTAACTTATATTTAATTTAAGTGTATGAATACTTTAAGTATTTTTGTAGACATATCTGTACAACTGTCATTCTGTGCAATTCGTTGAATATTCTCTAAAAAATCGACATAATATTACAAACACTGCTATATTTTTTGTTGAAACCGAACCATGTTAACCATTTAAAATCCATAAAATATGTTACAAATCATAGTGTCGAATAGGTACTGATCGGTTAAAAACATCGATATTAAAAGCAGTGCAAATTTAACATGACGAATATCATACACAAAAGACGGTAATTGCAAGTCCACAAGAACTGTGACCTTTCGCGTGCTAAGATCACAGATTGGAGTCTATACGTGCTTCAGATATCATCTCGGACTCGTACGTTATACATTGTGGCTTCATTGACAGCGGGCATACTTTGACTTAACGAGACTATTTAAAATCTATACCTACTGAAAGGTATATTCGTTTGCACGCTTAGGTATACCTTGAGTTCTATTTAACTCTGGTACTGTTCTCACCATAGAACTTATAGAACGGATTTTAGCAAGGTTTAAGGGAAAGTTACGTACAGTAATATTACCCATAAGATGGCGAAAGAGGTCGTCCCTGTAATCCAAAAAACATAATAAGGCTATAGTCTTCCCCGCCTGTCGCACGAGAAAACTAAAGGGTCTTCAGGATCGCGGTTGATCAGAGTGGGGGTTCCAGTCAATCATTTCAGGCGACCGAGGAGTTCTACACTGTCGTAACACTGCGAGGTTGCTAGAGAATCGCTAAAACCACTGAACTGCTGTCATTAGATTTGCTATATGCGCTTATGAGCTTGTCAATGCAGCCCTTTTTTTGTTTTTAAATGGGAAATATCCCCACGGAAACTCTGCTGGACTCTACACTGACTGAGTAGTGTCCGACTCGAACTAAAAAACCCTCTTCTTGCCTGTTAGCCCTAGTAACATTTACAGCGTCACCGGTCGCGTTGGGGCGAACGCAGAATGAGGCGCTACCCCTACGCAAGCGAATTCATTCTTCACAGCGGCAGCAGCTAGAAGAGCTATAGGGTTGATTTTCTCTATTGCGGTTTAATCATATTTTAGAAGGAAAAAGCTCGACGCTTGTTTTATTACATAATCGTAATTTGCAAAAGAACTACAGTAGCAATTTAAAAAACGGTTTGAACAATTTGAAATAATATAACTGGCCCGTTGGCGCGGTGGCAGAATATTTGTTTTCCAAGCCAGGAGTCTAGGGTTCGATCCGCAGTCAAATCAATTTGGGAAACGAATTTTTCTGAATTGGTTTGGTGTCTGGGTGTCTGTTAGCTCCCCCAGAGTTCTTTGTATGGTACCCATAGTACGAGCTCTTTTCTGCTTAGTTCGTAGCCACACAATTTGTGTAATTGTCTGGAGTATTGTTTACACACATATAATACACCAACAAAAAGTTACATGTAGAGAAGATGAGCAAAGGGTACGCTTATTTCTATTGGACATTTTTTACAGCAACCCACGAAAGTGACAGTTTCGTTTAAGAAAGATAGACACTGTGTATACATACTATGCATACCTACCATAATTAAATATATAATATATGTAGATGTACGTTCATATATGTATATACCTATAAATAAGTATAAATACATATATATATATAATAATAGAATAAATTATGTATATTAAACTTAACTATTATTATTATTATTACAAAAAAAAACACCACAAAGTCGGATTCTTAACTATTAACCGCATACGCGTTATCATTCCCTTAATGTATTGTTATACGAAAGCCAGATAAAAAAACCCTGTAGAAGATTACCACATTAATATATACTTATAGCATCGTCCACTGTTGCCTTACATGGAACTAAATCTGTACGATCAATGAAAAACCACTATAAGTTGAATAGACATGCAGGCGTGGTTTTGCAAGTACGGTTTAGCTAAAGAGAGATCAGCTTAAAATTTGATTCTGGACGGCAAATCTCGATAAAACATACGCCAATTTTCAGTTAAACACTCAGCAACTCACTGAGAATTCTCCGTTTAATTTCATAATTAATATTTCTGAGCGATGCATGTACACAACTGACATAAAAATTCTAAAAATCCTTGATTTGGGTTCTGTGTTATTAATACCTTTCGTGTTATTTTGTTTATTATTAATTGCTTTCTATACCTAAACACAGATTGTTCGTAGTTTTATTACATGTACTAAACTAGCAGTGGCTGCCACTTTGATCACATATGACTCTAGCTAGGTTAGACACAATAATCGAATACAGTTTTTAAACACCCTATAGAGTCCTTCCTTTTGCAGCAATAAGTTTCATAATAGAGATTTGTGACTCAATATGCCCAATGTCATAACGAAGATTTCATCATAATCCATCAAGCCATAGCGTTTCTTGAATAAAAAGTATCCTAGATGTTGGACCTAAGAGGCTATGCTAAGTTTCACCAAGACCGATCGTAGGCAAGGAATTCATACTCACATTTTGAAACCAAGATGGCGATGCTCGATACGGATTCAACAGAGTTTTCTCTCTCTGTCATTCAAGTCATAAAATGAAGTCCCTGTCAAGGTTTTCCCAAAAGACTACAGCATGGAATTTGTCAAAAAGAACATGAAAAGCTAGATCGGCAACGCGTAAGTAACAGGCCTGGTGTTGCAAGTATCCATTCCACAGACGGGGCCGTATGCTTGTTTGCCATCTTTGTGGTAAGAAAAATTGATCCAGCAGTTGTTGCGTGCACAATGCACATACAAACAGATAGACAACAATTTATTGATGTTTAACATTGTTAAAAATATTCACACTGAACATTTTTTTCATATTTCATGCACAGACAGCTTCGTTAAAGTTTTACTATATGTACGCATGGGCTGTTTGTTTAAAAATAATTGAAAAGCAATTAGATAAAAGCATAAATATCGATTTAGTCAGAGAATAATAACGATAACTATATTTTGTTACGGCATATAACTAATTAGGCGATAAAGGTCAGCCGCATACTTTTTTATTTTAACTATAGTGTTATGTTCAAAGCTGGAAAATACCACAATTAAAATGTAATATAACTTTTATGTTAATTGTTGCATGTATTGTGATATCTTTTTTATTTTTCTGCGCATGAGTGAGCAACTTACTATACTTTTATGCACTAAATAATTAGTAAGTAAAATACAAGGTACCGATTAATTCGTAGACCAAACATGAAGGGTTTATAAAAGTACACTTGAGGCCGTTTTCATCAATAATTCAAAATTTTAGGTAATCCCTAAGAAAATTTAAATGATACTTAGCGCTGCTTTTGTTTTTGTCAATGTTCAGGGGACACATTTATTAAAGGGATGCTGAGAATAACGACCTCAACTTAATGGATAATTTAGAGTTGGCTGATGAAAACGGACAAGACTGTACAAAAAATTAAATTTTCAAGACATTTAAAAAAAAAATTTTTATGATTTTTTGAATCCAAAATAATAATGAATATTAAAGACTACTACGCCAACTGTGTGACCCCAAGGTCTAAGCTTGGAAGTAAGTAACCTTACCACACAATAAATTGGGGGAGTACCCAGTAACATGTAGATTCCAAGACAGTTCACAGTAATTGATTTCCTAAACTGAACTGGCCTCTAAATATTTTTTCCTAAAACACAGTACTTATTTTTTTCTTAAAATAGCTTAATTTTTTTTATAGCTAGAATGACAAACAACGAAACAGTCCACCTGATCTTATACTAATATTATACAAAGACAAAAAATGTGGTTGTTTGTTTGTAATGGATAAATTCAAAAACTACTAAACCGATTTCAAAAATGCTTTCACATGTAGAAAGCTACATTATCAGAGAGTAACATGGGCTGTATTTTATTCTCGAATAATTCTACCCGTGCGAACCGGGGTGGGTCGCTAGTGTTAAATAAAATGAACATTTATTGCACATTAAATGCATTGGCGACCCTCACGACTAAGATATAATGCCTCTTTCATCGAACTACCAACTCAATGTAATTGAACTATCAGTTATTATAATGTAATATGTAATATTTTTATATATTTTTATATATATCTAATATATTTAAGCGAAAAGATAGATTACAGACTATACACAAATCGAACTATTATACATTCTTCTCATAGTATTAAAAACTTTTTAACTAAACTTTAAAAACGATGACACAAAGAGTAACATTTAAAAAAAAAATTGTCGTAATTAAATCCAATTTTTCATTCCATCCTATGATTTTTAGAAACAAAAAAGTGTTAATGGTATATTGTTTTTGAAAAATTGTTTATGATGAAATGCGTACTATTAATATATCAAAAACTTCCACAAGCACGTTCTCTATTCTAATAAGTGATCAGTAGGTACTATACTACAGTAAGGCACTCATGGTGGTGCCTACACTGCAATTTGAGTGTTCCTAAACAAAAAGAGTAATACGTCGTGATACCTACATAAACAGGTTTTTAATAACAAATATTATTTATTACTAATTACATTCGATTACAAACATACGTTGCAAGTAAACGTAAGCTATCTCGATTATAACATCAATAAAATTAGGAAAACATTACATAATTTTATATCTTTATCAACTCTATTTTCGTTATCATCAGTTTTGATATTAATGTTATCGAGTAATCTTTAATAAACTTTATTAGCTACATAATTAATGAGTAACATGTTACAACAAAATAACATCCATTTAGCTCAGCGGTTTGAGTGAATTATACTGTTCTGAATTGAAATCCAGTCACCAGGCAACTTCGTTCATTCGTTCAGATAGAGAATAGAGGTGGCTGTGTCGTTCACTGTGTGAACTGATTAGCGAGAACGGAGGAAGTAAAGTTTAGGATCAATTTGGATTTTTTGTGCTTTTCTAAATTAATAAGGTACGACAATGATAGGTAGTATGTAACAATGATAGGTGCTTTCCAAGCAAGTGTTGAAGAACAAAAAAATAAAATAAAACATGTGAAGTATTTAGGTATATTGTTTCAGAACTCCTTGAAAGGTCCTGTAATACTTTACTAGAAACCAGATCAAAGACTAAATCATGGAAGACAAAAAAGAAGCAGTAGAGAAAGAAAAGAAAATAATTTGGAGTCTATGAATACCATAACATAAAGTTATAAATTATAATACAAAAACCAAAAAAGTAATTTACAAAAGACATCAGCTGTACGTACATAGTTTCCTTTGCCTCAAAAGAATTAGGGTAATATAAATACGCATTTATGTTACTGCACATACAGACTAGATTTGGTTTTTATGTGACATTGAATCCTTAAAAAAATTAAGTTTATTAACGTATAATCTCAACAAAATTCTGCATCAATAAATATCTTTATAAGATATTAAGCTTCTGATAAATCGCCCGCAGTGGCGCTCTACACAGACGCAAAAGCACCTTCAAGTTTCTTGACAAGTTTTGATCTGATAACCTTCGAGATTATGGTAAATGGGAGTTATGGCGCCAGAGATCACGCTTCTGTTATATTAACTTCACAACTTTTTAGACAAAAATTTAAATATTATTTACCGACTGCAGCGAAGAAATATGGCAGGTAATGGACTTCACTGTGATACATAGCTACATAAATACAGGTAAGCACATACATATATAAAAAATACTAAAAATCTGCGTTCATTTTTGATGTATTAATACAGATCACTTCTTCACTTATTGTTTTGATAAAATATTAACATTAAAAAACCTCATGTTAGCAGACTTGGTAATCTTATCGGATCGTATTTAATGCAATCATATAATCGTCATTATAGAGTTTTAGATAAAAATATGATTTCCATACAAGTTAATATTCACATTGTTAATTAATAATTAAGCATAATAATAAATAGATTAGTGTGTACAAAATAACGATTTTAACGTTGTTATTAACCTTCCATTACCCACACCAATTTTAGTGTTGAATAATATCTCGTTAGCTTTCCAGTGGAAACTCTTTAATCTTGTATAGGGATGTACAGACAACATTGACGCAAGTCCATTCGATTCAAAAGATTCGAAAGGTAGCATAATTATTAATATGATATTTGAAACACAAAGGTTACAATAATATTATAATAAATCTGTATAATCGTAGAGCAGGGTTGTACAAACCACGAACAACGTTTTACGGTTACAATTATGTAAACCAATTTAAAATTCGATTCATTAAAGCAAAATAAATCTATAATAAAATATTACTGTTACTACGATGTTAATACTACGTGATATTAGCTTATTTTCTAACAATTTGAATAGTTACATGTTTTTCATTATCTTATAACCCAAGAATCTCCTAACAAAATTGTGTACTGTGTATGTTGTCGTCTAATACTCCTTTTTTATACGGGCATAAGGTTTGTAACCTGAACATTGAACATTAGTCTGGATATGTCACGAAACAATAAGCTCTAGATGCTTATGAAGGCAACTGTGACTAACTATAACTAAGTAATAGTAAGTGTAACTCTTCTATGGAATTACTGGTCTGTGGGATATACGAATACACAGTCCTGGCCTAAAGAATCAACAAGCGGGTATATAAAGGTTAAGATAAAAGTTATGGAAGTAATTCAAGATTACAGAAAAAAAAAATTATTCATTACAATAGATACAATATAGTAAAAGTAAAAAACAAAGTTGGCTAACTAGAGACAATTAATTATAATAGAAACATGAAAATAAAAAAAAACGTCGTCATAAATTACACTAATTTGAATAGCCTGAAAAAGTTTGGGAATTACTGACAATAAAACTAGTAATGTAGAAATCCAAGAATGACTAGTTTAAGTAATCATAATATAATGTTATTATCAAACAGTACATATTATATTAGATATCTCCTACTAATTTCTAAGAAACTACAACGCATTTTATTGTTCAATGTATTTATTGAGTATACATTTTTAATGAATCTCAACTTGTCACCCAGTCTTGATGTTTTATAAGCTTGTTCCGAGAAAAGATAAAGCTTGTAGGGAAAAATAATAACCACCTTGAATCATTCACAAACAACTATTACATGTTTGGAATGTTGTCAGTATTTGTCTGTCTGTCCGTCTGCCACAAGCGTTTTTCTGGAATAAGTATAGTTGTGAAAATGGTCCAGTAAAGGTTCGAATTTTGATTAAATACATTTATTTTGAATTAGTTTTGAGAATGTATATTATTTTCCTTCAGTGCCATTACAGAGTATCAATTAAGAGTTTATGATTTACATATTAAAATACATTGGTTAGTATAAATTACGTCTTGAGTGAAAGCATTTTTCATTAATTTTAAATAAACCCGAAAATAATCTATGCCTGATCACGGCCCTAGAAATATTAAAATAAAAAAAAATTAAAAAGAAAACGAAAATATTGGCCAAAAATTATCTGATCTATCGGACACAATTCACTCAAATTCGGTGACCTCACTTAAAAACAATGTAAAAAATTAATTTGAAACGTTAAGAAACACTAATTTTAAGACTCCGATTCACACTTAACCAGTCTTTTAATAGTTTCTAATAGCCACGTAATGCAAAAGTGTGCCACACACAGATTGACACAAATTATTAAACTACCAAATAAGATATTTCTTACCTTCCACAGCATACATGAGGGCTAATAGGACACTAGCAGTTTCCAGTTATAAAAAAAATATTTTCAATTTATGAACATACTAGGCGATTGCTAATAAGCCCGCGACTTTGTCAGTGTATATTTAAAAAAAATGAAGCCTATGTTTCCTCAGGGCTTAATCTATCTCCATTCTAAATTTCATCAAAATCTGTCTAGTAGTTTAGCCGTGAGAACGAAATTCAAATTTTGCGAGTGGAATTTTACAAATGTGAAACACGTGTCTCATTTTTTCTAATAAACAATAGTTGAACTTAATTTCACTGCCGTATTCCGTTCCATATAAAAGTTTCGTAAGAAGTTCAACCCACCCCCTTTTCCTCCTTAAAATGTAATTTCCAAAAATCCTTTCTTAGCGTGTCGCTATGTTTCTTTATATTTCTTAAGGCATTGGCAACAAGCCGATCAGCCTAATCACGTAACTTCTAGGGAAACACTTGTTATATAAATTATAATCACGTCACCGTATTGTTTGTTATAATTCATGACGAACACATAGAGCATGTTTACCGTAAATTAGCTTTTTCTTCTTACAAGTAAGTGGTTAACACTCCCCTGTAAAGTGATAGTAGGCTTTACTGAAGTTAAAAAGGACTTCTTGGAAGAACGCAAAAACTTCTTTTCCCTTACACAGAACTTTAAAATATAATATACTACCACTGTTGTACTTTAAAACTCCCAAAAATGTAAATAATAGAAAATCTAAATAAAATGACAACCTCACTTCTGCGTTCCCGCCAAAAAGTCCGCGTGTCCCTTTTTTTTTCTTTCTTCATGGCATGGCGCACAGATTAGCCAATGTCACGTATTGTATTTTAATAAGTAATTGTTATCGTAAAACTCCTCCAGTAAAGTGATAGTAGACTTTGCTGAAGTTTTATAGGACTTCTTGGAAGAGCGCGAGAACTTCAGCTACACATGTTTATTTCGACCTACTCCATTCTTTTCACTTACACAGAACTACAAAACACAATATACTATCACTTTTGAACTTTAAAACTCACAAAAATGTAAAAAATAGAAAATCTAAATAAAATGTCAACCTCACTTCCCCCGTTCCCGCCAAAAAGTCCGCGTGTCCCTATCAATCTACCAGTGTTACCAGAGTGAAAAGCACGTTACCGCACTCACCCGTATATCGCGTCCTTGTCTCGCTTGTGGACGAGCGGCTCGCCGGGCAGCGCATGCGCAGGCGCGGCGGGCGGCGGGTAGTGCACCGGAGGCAGGTGCGGGTGCGACAGCCTGTGCTCGTGGTACATAGCGCCGCCCTCCATATAGCCCCCGCCGTGGAGGCTCTCGTCGTACTGCAACCAACATTTACTGTTATGAGTCGAGCAGACACTACTAACCTAATCAAAACGTTTAGATTAGTGATGTATAGTGTCGATATTTCAATAGAATTTGGTCCGGATCTAACTCCGCGGACCTGTTCGGGTTCGGATCTGTATGGAAGATACCACAGAGTATTATGGCTCTCAATCCCATACACGCTTTCATTCACACGTGTTCCCATCCACTCCGCCGTCATACAACTCGTATAAAAGAAGGATTGGTGTCAGGTTTGCGATTGGATGTAACATCTGAATCCATGGAAACGTGGACCTATCCATCGCTATATTCGGGAAGCATCACTATTTTTTAAGTGTGTTTGATATAGTTGATCGCTAATTTTGTTATTAAGTGTATGGGGACTCTACCTGTAATGATAAATAATAATATCACTTGTTCTAGCATTACATTAATACAGGTGTTTTAACTGTAATATGTAAGAACGTGTTGTGTGAATATGGGCCGTCGTCGCGATGAATAAATTGGTTAGGAAGGACTAGAGTTCTCAACATCAGTCAGTGTATACTCGAGTACTAACTCAATGAACAAGTTCACAAAACTTTAGAGTTCATAATGTACGTCCAAAATAATGCTAATTTAATGATATTTTTTATAAACATCCTACTATACGTCAGTTGAAACTTCACGAAAAACTTTTAGTTCAAATATCAGTGGTATAGGCCAATCGCTACGATTAGACACTAACAGTATTATGTACTGAATAGACGTTCAGTTTTTATTCAAACTCAGCTAACTTTTGTTGTAGTTATATATCCTTGTGTGTAATATATCTACACAGTTCACAATGTAACGTGTTAAAATCAAGAACTTGAGTTCACATATCAACTTAACGTAAGTTCTATTTAATTATTTAAATCCGTTGCTACGAATATTGAGAAGAACTATAGTAATGATGAACAATCATATTAGTGAGGACTTATGTAAAGACTTATGTAAATATCACAACATGTAAAGGACTTAACACCATTTTGTATACGTTTTTGATATTGTTTAAATGAACTCTACAAGAAACCATAAACAAGTAGTCTTAATCTTCTACGTAAGTACCTATTTATTCATTTTTACCTTTTAAGAGATGTACATATAAAACTCCTTTTAACCCCACTCCATGGAACATTAAAGAAAAAATACCACATATTTATTAAAAATAGTTAAGTCATCCTTCGATAGCTATCTTCCATCAATTAAAGTCGGTTAAGCTTTTAAAACATATTCTTACGCTTTTAAGATTAGTGCATTTAAAAAAAAGTTTGACAGCTACCTCAAAGAGACGCCTTTGTTTCGAAAGAAATTTGTTTTGATTACAGACAAAGTAACACGTTTTACTTACAAGCAACTATAACAAATTTAAAAACAACTTTCATATGTTTTTATATTATGAATAAAATATTAATTTCTAATAATTCATACAAAAAGTATTCTATCGACAGCTCATTAGGAGCCATCCATAAATTACGTTACACGTTTAGTGATTAACGAAATGTGACGTTGTGTGACAAGGGGCAGGGGGGTCAAAAGCTTTATGACGTCACATATCAAAATCTAAAATATTAAAACTCGAAATTTATATGTAAACAAAAACTTAAATTAACATAAATAATCGTTTATCATTCTTTTAAAATTAAAAAAAATTGGCAACTCCTATTTTAATTTAATTATTTCTAAATATAAAATTAAAAAAGATGTGACGTCACACCAGGAGGGAGGGGGTTTTACAAATGTGACCATTTATGACAAGGGCGAGTGTCAAAAAATCATAAAATTTGTGTGACGTAATTTATGGATGGCCCCTTGTAAATATATTCTAAAATAATCATAACTAAAGCCGAAACACCACTAAGGTAAGGTATACTACGTAATACATAGAGTAAATTATTCTAAAAAAAAAATTTTGAAATGAGTAATTAGATTCATTGTCAGCTTTAACTACTTATTTATTTAAAATTCAATTGAAAATTCATAACGCACATTAATTTGTAATTATGTACGTAAATACGAATTATACAACGATAACAAAGATGTCTGGAAAGTGTAAGACGATTTTATGTATTTTATTAATATTTAGAATTATAACAAAAAGTAGCTAACCATTTACTTAAAAGTATTTATTAAAAGTAGCTAACAGATTTTAAAATTACACAATCTGAAAAAAATATAATTTGAATAATTATAATAAAGAAAACAATATATACGTAAAAACTATATTTCGGAAAAATATAGTTTTTATGTATATATTGTTCTCTTTGTCAAAGGAAACGTCAGTTCTGCCAATTGATACATGAACCGTGTTTTGCTTGGATTTATTTACGTATTTAGACAACTATTTATGTAAATTACTAAAAATTCTAAAAGAGAATCTTAAATTTACTTAACCTTTTGAACTACAGGCTTTTTCGGACATTTTTCTTTTAACTACACTCTATCGCCAACGAAATAAAGATCTAAATTGGTTGTTATAACTGCTCGTGACAAGAGATTACAATGAGGTTCAAAACTTCATGTATATTCATAAAAGCACTTAACAATGTCTATATTAGATACCATTATATTTGGAGGCGACTATTAGTTTGGTTTATTAGCATTTTCATGGCGTATACAGGTTTTAGTTAAACGTAATTATTATAATTATTAGATAGTCAAGTGGAATGCCTCCAAAACGGTTCTGATGGTCACACGTTTTGCACATTTTAATTGTATTTATAACTGGCCCGTTTCATGGAGAATTTACTAGTGGCATTTACATATACTAATGTATATGCATATAATATGTAAATCATACATACATACCCTATAACCTAAACCAATATAAAATAATCTGAAAAAAGCTATTTTATTCATCTTTAAACTATATAGTATAGATAAGGGCGCACAAAAGATTTGATAAGGCAGAAAATTAGTGGTATACAGAGATTAGTCTGAAATAAATAACATGCATCTAAATCTATCTATCTATAGTACTATAATATAATTCTGTAGCGTCTATCTGTAATTACAATTGTACTATCGAATTTTATAATAAATATTCCATTCAAAATCCATTTTCTGACTCACTGGCTTTGACTCTACCATTTCTTAAATTGTCTGTCTGTCTGTATGTCCATTTATAACTCAAGAACGGCTTGACCGACCTTGATGAGAATTGCTTGTTCTCATCAATTACTATATAGTAATAACATTTGATTGTGCATAAGATAGGCTATATTTTTTTATCGAAAATCTACCCATAATGGGGTGAAAAGAGGGGATGACACTGTATGAGAAATGCTAAAACGCTGAACCGATTATGATGAAATTTGACATGGAGATAGTTTGCCATCAGAGAACGGACATAGGTTGTTTTTTTTATATAAAATCTACCCCTAAGAAAGTGAAAAGGGGACGAAACGGAATGGCAAATGCTAAACCGTTGAACCAATTATAATGAAATTTGGTACAAAGATAGTATGTGCCCGGAGGGCGAGGCAGGCTAAATGTAGACTTTTTTTTAAAAAACAATCTTTGTGCTTATATATATGTTCATGTAATCTAACCTAATCCGGGAAAGCCAAGAAAAAATTTCGGCTTGATCGATCTGGCTGACTTTTTTTGTTGTGTTTGTCAAGAAAAGGTTTGTATAAAAGAAAATTTTGGGAAAATCTAAGGAATTTGGATGGTATTTATGTATGAAAATCTCAATAAAAAAAAATTGTTGTATTGTAAACATTCGACATCCCACCCTGACGAAGCCGGGGCGGGTCGCTAATATATATTTAAAATCACTTTTAAATCAATATAAAGCAATACAAAAAAATTGTCTCCGGATAAGTTCAGGAAATTTTCTACAACTTACGTTTTTGGACTAATTTTAATTTTTTGATGTAAGAAAAAGAATGGTGAATATAATGTAATAATTACCCAACCACGTTATGAAGCTGAGATAAAATAAGGCGCCTGCGTAAAAATACCTGAAAGATATCGGCTTTCCCTCCTAAGAATTGGAGAATTTGTTTTCCTTTTGTCTCGTAAGGATTGAAAAATTTTATAAGTAAAAAAATCTACGGGCTTAGTACACCTTTACTTTTATTCATAGATATATAAAGGTATAGATAGGTCAGGTGCGTTAATGATAGGGCTCGTGATATTGATCGGGCCGAATTGCACAGTCACCGCATTTGATGGTGCAGCCGGGCCCCGGACTGTCTCCTCAAATTCGTAAGCTTGCTACCCTGAACCTATACACAGTGGGTGTAAAACATTTAAATATTTTTATCATAAAAATATTTGTAGTAGGTACTGCGCAGGACTCTTTTAATCTGTGATGTTATAAAGACAACAAATTGCTTACTTTTTACATTCTATCTCCTATTGAAATTTTAGTAGTTTTATACATGAATTTATACCTAATTATATCCAAGCGACTTAGAGTAAAGTTCATCTGTCTGAGATACAAACCCGAGACTGATATTAAAAATAGATATTTTAATACAATCGCCATATCAATGTGATACTCTCGGACCAAGGATCACAAGGAACGGAGTCATTACTCTAAGAGCGTGTTCGTTTTATGTTCATGTGTCTTTCTGGATGTTTACTAATGTGCATAACTAGGGAAGAGTCGCATTACAACAGTACACGGCTGAACATGACATATTTACATTTTTTTGAATACTAGTACCTAAAAAATTAAGATTTACGAGTATTTTGCAAATAATTATTTCTGTAATGCATGCGAAGTCGGTCATGAGCTAACATGAATTACACTCACAGTGCGAGGTTCATTTTTGTGAATACTAATAGCCATAACGCCTAGGATTTACGAGTATTTTGCAAATAATTAATTCAGTAATTATTTGCGTTCATAACTTTACTTCCGTAAGTACCTACTTACATATACCTATGTACGTAAAGTCGGCCATGAGCTGAGAGGAATTACACTGACAGTGCGAAGTTGCCATACTTACTATAGATCACTATTTTACTCGTGGTTACGTTCAATGGGATAGAAAGAGACACGAAAATTCGCTTGACACGCGACGATAAGAACGGCAACTCATTATGGCTTCGTTCATTATGTTTCTTTGTCCAAGGTGATAGGTACTCACATTCATCACAAGTGCAAATTTTGGTTAATACGAATATGGAGATACATTATAGAACAGAAACAGAATAGTGTAATAGTGTGAACAGAATATTGTAAAAGGCATTTTTGGAAATTGATGCAGATTAATTATCTTTTTTTGATTCCAAAACAATTATTTATATAACTTTGTCTGTCAGATTTTATCATCAATGTACAAACTACAGACAACTACTACTAGAACTAACTTTACACAAGTGTAGGGTTGCCACTGTTCTGTTTGTCCATGACATGTCCTAGTTTTTAAGGTGCCCGGGGTCATCCGGGATGTTATTTAAAAAACGTCATGGATTTTTAGCTCGTCCTGGGAATGTCTTGTTTTTTGAGATTTATCATGTTCACATACCAATACGTCGCGTAGCGGGGTAATTCTAGCTTCGTTAGACGGATCGACAAGAATAAACAAAACTACTTCATCTTTTTACTTCAGCCATACTACGCCGCATTGTAAAAAGTTTTTCGAAACTATGCTGAAACGGATGTGTACTTTAACGAAAGCTAAAGATATAAAATATCCCTCGATTACACTTGGTATCTGGTACTTAGAAGCTGTAATTAAAACATTTCAGACTTTCAGTGATCCTGTTTATACAGTTCACATTACATTTGTACATGCTTACTTCACTAATTTAATACTTTCTCCTATAACTTAACTAAATTGTCTTGATTTTTTGACGTTTGTAGTAACCCTAATATAATGTAAATTTTGTATGTAATTACTTAAGAATGTTTGTATGTTTTACAAGTATAGTTTCATTTCATTAATTAACAAGATATTTATGTTGCTTGAAATCTTTTATGAACCGCAGTTAATATGTTTCTCATATACCTAATACGCAAGGTACCTACTTATACAGTAAGTACATAATAAACCTTGGAGATTTAAGCTTTTATTTAGCATATTTCTTCGCTACTTATGTTACTTTTGTAATCGATAAGTAAACGACATAACATTACATATGTATGTGCATATGTGACTGTACTGTCGGCATGATAACTAGTAGTATAAGTTTACAATCTCCATAAGTTACATACACAATATATTAAAGAAGAAACTAAGTGAACTGGCATATCATTGCATAGCCCAATTCTAATCGCATGGGTTTAGAATATTGACATTTTGCGTATATATAGTTTCTTTTATAGTGTAAGCAAGAGCTAGGGATTTTTGGAAATTTATCTCCTAAATAGATAGGAGGCGTTAATATGGGACATAATTAAAATACGTTTAATAATTCAAAACTTTGTTTAAAGTATCTATGAAATAAATTATTAAATATGTATTTGGCCAATTTTCAAAACCAAACTCTAAGGGGATAAAAAGACTTGTCGAAGTTAGTAGGGAAAAAAATATATTTCAGACGCGAAATTGTGCGCTAATTTGGTACAGTACCTATATATCTTTTAACCGTAACTTATTCTATATTTGCATTATAAAAAACGTCGAATATACCCGAGTAAACAGATTATATAAGTGTATATTTTATATAACCCTAAGTCTTTTAACTGCTATATAATATAAGTGTCTCTGTAATCGCGAACATAATATGACCACTGTATAACTAAATGTATGTCTAACCGCGTCTATGTATACGACCACTATGCGACTGATTGTTTATTGAGTAGTACCTATAATATAAGTCTAGTTAGTTGGGTCACATGATTAAACAATTGTCTAAAAAAAATAATGATTATTTCTCTTTCCGCGCAGGTCGTATCGAAGAAAAAGAAAAACAGTAAAAGTCGCCCAAGGGACAGGACTTATCATAAAGAACTTGTATCGGCAAAGGGCTGGCAACATATCCACTATCTACTTGCAATTTGCCAACCGTGAATAATAATGGTTATAATCGCGCGAAGACGTGATTTTATTGCGTACTAGCTGATATCCGCGACATCGTCCGCTTTTTTTATTTTTAAAATAGCCTCCTTCACCAGGATTCTATCTATCTAGGATTCCAACTACATATCTCCAAACCAAATTTTATCGTAATCGAATAAACAGTATGGCAGCGCAAAAAATACGAACATACAAACATTGATTTCATATGTATAAGTCCCCCTAGTACGTGAAACGCCGTGACATAATATTACGCATGTGTATAATAATATAAAATAATTTTTTTATGAGCCTATTGCACAAAATTTAGCGCGAAGCCTGTTGACGTGGATTATGTTCATATAAATAGAATTATTTCAATATTATCAAGTTCATCGTTATCAGTCAAACGAGTGATAATACCGTAATCATTTCAACGTCAATAACTGTCGATCTATAAATTTTTACTAATAAAATTCGTAACAGATCGTATGTACTTACCTACTCGTTTAGAAAAAAGGCCAAGTGGATGTCGTTGGTATTAAAATAATTAGGTAGTTATTCCATAACTCGTACTATCAATTGTTACCAAACACAAAACATTGGTCACAGGCGCAAACCATTTTTTAATTTACAAAAATAACGTAATACAATCTAGATAATTTATATTCTTTCGATTTACATACTTTGTTTTCAACTAGCTGTGCCTCGCAGTTTCACCCGAGTTTCTGGTATTTTTCCGGTATAAAAGGTAACTTAGATTATTATCTGAAAAGTCTTCTACCTGCCAATGAGTCGAAATTCCCGTAGAAATTGGTTTAGGCGTTTCGGAGATTAGCCCGAACAAACAAACAAACATACAGACTAAAATTTAAAAAAGCTTTGGTTATGTGGAAATAACCAAAGTTTAAGAAAAATAAGTTTAAGAAAGATACATTTATTTCGAAATTGCAGACACTTAATTTTATTTATATGTAGATATTAGATGATGTAGATGTAAATTAATGTATTAGATCATAATTCTTTTTTTTAGATTTTTTTGGGTGATACCATTGGAAATAAGAAAATCAACAATTTTCGCTTTTTCGAAAAGATGTCAAAAAAGGAACCAAAAACACTTACTGTCATACCTTTTTGAATTCGTTATGTCGCCGTAAGCTCATAGAATTCGACAGATCATGATATGCCTGGATATTTCGCGAAATGCCACTGTTTCATACAATGGTAACTATCCGCAATATCATTACAAATCATTCGAAGATTCAACCAGCGACGGCTACACAGTCGAATATATCGAAATTAATTCTTCTTTAAATATTACAGTTCTTTTTACTTTACAGATTTACAGTTCGTTTCTAATAAGTTCTTTTTTAGTTTATTTGTTTATAAATAGGTTAATATTTACAAAGTTAAAGCTATACATTATCTTAAATAATAGACTTCCTCAAAGTTGCCGCTTAGAAAGCTGTCATTGCTTAAAGTACCTAGCAGACTGGCAGCATTGCCTCTTTGAATAGCCAAACTGATTCGTTGGCAGAAGAAGCTGCCAGCCCGGCGGTCTCCCGAAGCCTCGACCAGTCTCTTACAAATATCAGAAACCAGTCGATGGGCTTCGGGGCCCCAGGGACCCAAAGTTTCGACTGCAAAGGGCGTAAATATGAAACTCTCAGAGAGAGTCGCATACTTACGCCGCTTCAAGTTCTCGGCAGTGCTGGCCGCGGCACCTGCTGACTTGGAAGTCGCCGGCACATGGGAAACAGTAAGTGTATCGACATTTATTTGTTTTATTTTTATTTCATTTACTTAGATAAATAAATATTATTTTAATATTGATGACCGATGTTGTTGTTTTTAATTATTATTTTACTAATTAATATTCCGTACCTGCTATACTTTATGTTTTCTCCGTATTTTTCGTTATTATTAATCATGATAATGACAATTTCTTTGGATAACTACTAGACAAAAAAAATTACTACATGTACATATAATAATTTTTTGTTCTGACGTTTTAAAAGTTCTTCGAGGAATGTAGGTGAATAAAGTATATTTTGACTGACTGATTTTTGATTCATATTCGCCAAATTGTTCTATGAAAATCGTTTGACGATTCATCCAGCTATATAGTACTTATATAGATTCTTTAAGGCGAGGGTTTTCGAGAGTACCTACCTCTGATAGAGGAGTTTTTAAGAATGTTGTATTCGTAAATCATAGCGATTTAAAATCTGTGAAAAATATATGTTGAAAAACTTCCATTCATAGCGTCATCGAAATGCATTTTACTTGTCAATTACCGTATTATTACAATTTCCTTGGCACAATAATTTATTTGTTTTGAAGCAACCGTCATGTTCGTACGTAAACGTGGCAAAAAGCGTAAAAACTGCCACTAGCAGCCTAAAATATTGTTTTACGTTAGGTCCAGTCAGATTATAATATAATGAAGCGTTTAGTTTGGAATATCGGCAAATGTATCCGTTGTGCCCGAATTGCGCAAGTACTTGAGTACATTGTAATATAATCGTTAACGCAGACATGAATTTACGACATTTCACGAAACGCCCAGGTAAATCACGATCCGCCTAATTTTACGATAAGACGACTACATTTAGATTATTGTTAACTAACGCTAAATTCGCTTCGCTTCCGTCCCCTTCTCTTCCGCAGCAATGTAGATTCATCCTTAACTACAGAATATATAACAGTACTACGCCTTAACCACAGAACAAATAACAATACTACCTCTCTATATAATACATCTCTTCTAACAATAAGCATCTGCAAGCCCATTTGGACTTTGGGCTTGCAGACGGCAATTCGAAACCATTAGTAGTGATAAGCAAAATCTTGGTCTTGTAAAGAGTCAGATAACGCAAGCTTCTTGGAGTAAATACATCATGCAAACAGCAATATATTTATGAAAAAGTGGAGATCCGATTAAAAGAACAGTTAAACAGTATATAGCTTCCGCTACCTTGCTATAAAATTACCAAGACTGATTTAGCTCAATGATACCATATTAGTGATAGGTTGTTATCGCCTATATTAGTTTCTTGTAATAAGCCCTATCCCCGACTGATTTTTGTAATCTGCGTGGGAAAATGAGTAGCTAGCACATTCCACATTTTTCTTTTTCTCTCAGCTGCTAGTCCTTCGCCTATAAGCCCTGTACCTTCGCCGACTTTCACGACCTGCGCGGGAAAATAAGCAGTTGTCCCATTTTATTAACATTATTCATTTTTTCCCAGAGCAGAGTTGCATTCAAAAATATCACCAATGCACTGATGTGAAATTTCTCTAAATGTAACTTCTTACTTCTACGGTGACATTTCTAAGAGACTTTTACTTCCGTGGAAATATTTTTACCGTCCCCTACGTTGTAGCTTTTAAAAAAGTTTGTTCTAAAATTCAATTAGTTATTAATTTTCTATGCAGCCAGTACACCCATTGTGCAAGCCTACGGTGCAACTTTACAGCGTAACGAATGCGTCAGTTTATTAGTATATTGCCCATATAAAAGCCATTGTAATTGTTTTAGTGGTGAAATCTCAGCGTTATCGGAAGAATAAACTAGCAGCCTCTTTATTACCATTTCAGATGTTACACCTATTTACTCATTAATTTTTTATTAATTTTTGTTTTGTAACTTAACTCAAAATAATGTACTTTTTTTAAACTGGCAGGTATATTTTATGCATTAAATTAAAACTAATAAAAAAACATGATCAAAACTATGAGATGCCGAGTTTTTGGCGGGATTTTATGGGGAGCGGTTGGGCGTTCATTTTAATTATTTGTTAATTGTTTCTACTGGATATTGTGACGTAAAATTGGCGTAGTTTTGCGTCCCAAGTATCTAGCTGTTGTGCATTATGTGTAATTGTTGAAATAAGTGCTTATTTAGTAGTGTTAAGTTGAGATTTTTTTAGTGGCTTAGTCTGCCTCAGTGGACACAAAGACTGCCTTAACATATTTGTCGCCAGAAACTCCATGAAACATTAAAATGTATTTTTATGTATGTTTTTATGTATGTTGTGTATGTATGTACACCAGTGTGTGTTTTGGAGGAGTACCTTACTGAGTGACACTCAACAAAACAAAATTAGCTTTCCTATATCAACCTGGCTGGAAATACCAACTTAAAATTTAGTTTATTGCCACTAGCAGGCCAATTAAAAAAAAACAGGGGCCATAAATGAGGTATTGAACTGATAGCAAATTATGAAACTAGAACTTTATTATAAAGTTTATTCACATATTACTACTCATATTCACTTATTGAGTTATAGCATTTGAATATTTTTGTAAACTCTTCTTTTGAATGTTTGAATGTTCTTTTGTTGCTAATACAGTACTGCCAATCGACATCATACATTTTCTAGTTAATCCGTCCAACTGAAGTTCGACATATTCAATTCACCTTTCTATATTTCAACTTGGATTATTATCATAGTCCAAGTTACACATATAATATAGAATATAGTACATATTAAAAATTACGATTTTTTTGCATATTGTAAACAAAGGTAAAAACAAATTCATTTTTCATGATCATCGCCCTAATCATATTACCAAGTTAAAAAAATATTTAAATAGAATTATTATTGTTCTCTGAATCTAAGACATTTCAGAAAGTTTTAAACATTTGTTTATTCAACTATTACTATAAACTAAAGTGTAAACTTGAATGGATTTTAATGAAATCATCTATATAAATTATAATAAATGGATATCAACAAAAAAAATATACTCTATCCTCATAAAATGTGTTATACCGCATTTGTACTCATAATCAGTGTTGGGCAAAATGAAAAAACAATTACAATTAAAAATTCTAATTATAAAACGTAATTGTAAAAACCTTTTTTTAGGCAAACAATTACAATTACAAATTTTAATTGTAATTGTTTTTACAATTTTGCCCAACACTACTCATAATGCCTGGTTCATATCAAATATTATTAAGTGTATTAAGTAGTGGGTAGCTAATGACAACGTTCTAGACGCCCCACCGTTTGGCGCCTAGTTCATATATGTAGGTATGTGCTTATTAGACACTATATAATATTACTTATTCACAACTTATTGCCAACACAATTGTAACGTATTGTATTACCTTACTGAAGCCAGATACTATAAGGATAATTCAAGGGAATTCGTGCTCCTCATACATCATTCTACTTTCGAGCCTTTAGGCCTGGCTATTAAAATACGAGTATTCGATAAGCCATGTCAAAATCTTTAATTTATCTGTGGCCAAAAACAATCTACCATTTGCCGGCATCACGCAGGCGAGACCGCGTGTCAAAGCTAGTGCTAATATAAAAGAATAAAAACGTCTTTTTAGGCGTCATCGGATATAGATAAATCACATTTAGAAATGTGCTTTTTGTATCAAAGAAAAACACTATAGAATGGATATCAATACAGTTTAGACGTGGTTTTGACTGTTTCAAGACAATAAGGATCCCAATTACATGCAGAGTACGTATAGGTTGTAATAACTCAATTACGAAGGGGTAATGTCCTCAAATATGAACGACATTAACCTCCACAACGCAAAAGATATTTGTTCATTAACCGCGAGCAAAGTCGCGGGCAACAGTTAGTTAACTAGATTATTATACGATATACTTGTGTCGTAATTACAGTTATATTTTATTGCTTATTCTCATATTACATTGAATATAGGTGCGAAACCTTAACGCAGTTCGGACTTGATAAATTCATAGATAATTGGATAATATATAGATTTTAATTCATAAGTCTGAGTCTATAGATTAACACGATAATGAATATAATTATTATAGGCATAATTCAGCGAATCATTTACTACCTTCTGGTTTTAATATAGATACAGCGTGTAGCAAAGCGACGACTATATTTCACGCATATTAAAAGATGGAAATAAGACAAATGTGCGTACAAAATGTAATTGTCCATGTTCCAAAATCAATAACATATTTTAAAAATATACATTTCAATAGTTTAAAATTGAAATTTTCTTTCTCAATCGCTTTTGGCAATGGAACCCTTTTAGAACACCTAAATATTTTTCGGAGCCCTAAAATAAAAAATCTTTGTTTTAAATTCATTCCAAGTTCAATAAAAATCATACAAAAATAGATATTTCAAACAAGTTATAAAGTACTGTATTGATGCCATTGTAAATTAATGAAATTCTTTCCTTTTTATGGAATGTATGAAGCAGTTTTTATTTTTCACCTCTTTTTCGGCTATTGTGTGATTCAAGGAATATAAATCTTTAAAACTTTAAATATAATCTTTAATATAATCTTTAAAATGCTCAGAAATCGACTTGACGACATAATATGGCTGATTTAAATAACATAAATTAAGTTTTAAATTGAATATTTGATAACCCAGACACAAGAAATAATGAGCATATATACTTAAAACGCAATAAATAATTTTATATTTCATTATTATGCGTTCTCTGGAAGAGTGATACTTTAGCAGTAGGGTTATAATCTTAGATCGACGGGCTCTATCCTCGACCACACCGTCGCTTACCATCAGGAGAGTTAGTGGCCAAATGCAGATTAATTTACGATTAAAAAAAATTTTCTTCTAAAAAATAAAATAAAAAATTACAATTAAAAGTAATTCTTGAACTTTTTTAAGAATTAATTAAAAAAATCTTAATTTTTTTATAGCAATCTCCGACGAATAGGACTACTTATTTTGTATGAATATTTCAGTCTTCTCAAATTACAATAGGACATTAACCATTTTAATGGATTTTTTACACAGTAAAATCAATATTACAGCCTGCACTTTTTAAAAACACAATCTTTTAATTTCTCCATAGTCAAATAAAAATTGTTGTTTACATCAGGTGTGTGCGCTATCAATGTGCTTGTTAACAAAATGATAATAATTATATAGTGTCATAACTTGTAGTTAATCCATTATTGAAGCGACTGCTACTGTTAGTGGTAAGTACATTATTTATATCTGTAATTTAGATAAATAGCGTCTACTTATGTACTACTGGCCACATCTGTATCTAATCGAATTATTATGACATATAAAACGTATAATTATCAAACTTCGTAGTGAAACTAAATAAATATAACTTACGTTAGGGTTATAATATACACAACACATACAATGTCACGGTAATCTACACTATTACCAGCGATACGTCCCGGGTTAGCATGAGTGGATATTTACATAAGTATATTAGCCTAAAAATTTGCCGAAGAAACAAGGTATCCAACAGCGAGTGTTAACAGCATAGAATTTTTTCTTCAGTTATTTTGACATTTCTGTTTATTCTCATAAGAGACGAACTTTCCAAATTTAAAATTTTATATGCCAATTATTAAAAAAAAAATCAGATGAATAAAACCATAATTCAAAATAATAATAAGTACCTAATCTATTGTCCGTTTTATAAATACGCGTTTAATCATTTATTTAATAGATTCTTTAAAAAGTTTTGCTTTATTAACCGTAATTTTCTTTTTCCATACGGACGTTGAGACGGCGTTAGCAGAATTTCCAATAATCCCCTCTTAGTAGTTGTTTATAATGTACATAATAAAAAGAATCTCTATATAAAGATTAAATCAGTCAGGACATTTCTGAACTGAACTGTCTCTACATACATACATATCCTCAGGCTGTTACCCTTACGGGGTAGATAGAGAGAAAGGAGCGCTAAGCACCATGGTTCTTACATACTATTTTGTCTCCTCAAATCTCATTATTCTCCTCGCACATTTGTATCCAGTTATCCAAGTGCTTTTAACATTTCCGTTAGTTCATACTCTAGCTTTTTGATATCAACGACAATATTGTAAGTACAAAACATTTTCGCTTTATTTGTTTTTTATTTTTGCGTAAAAATTACTGAACCAATCAGCGATCAACACAATGCGTCGGCTACTGATTCAGACTCCTGCTTGTCTGCTAAATTTAAAGACCAGAATTTAAAATGCTTCCATGTTAATCTGGAAGAGAAAGAAAATATTACATGCTAGCTGCTTATTTTTCCTTTATCTTGTTTATGAGAAGGGAAAAATCCCAACGGACACTCAGCCCAACTCTACGCCGACTGAGTAGTGTTGGTTGGACTCGAACCAACTAAATAAAGCCTTTGGTTTCCTTTTGGGTGTTAGCCCTAGTGGCTTTTACAGTGTCCCCTATTTTTCTGTGCTGAGCGTTAATTTCGGTCAAAGGCTTATTGTAAGGAATTTGTACAAGCGTTAGCTATCACAGTTTTCTTTTACCAGCTGGAAGCCCAAATATTGCCGTAAAGTGTCGTGAACACGTGATTTCGTTGCATCTTGGTGCTCTGCCCGCTCCCAATGGGAAATGGCGTGATGACATGTAGTGTATACATAAAAAAATCTATTTATTTATGTTAATGGTATGTGTTTTTAGAAATATGTTATATTGATTCAGAACATTGAGACCACCGTCTGTCAGTACATAATTATCGTAAGTAATATGGAATGTCCATGGAAATATAAAATGAAATTAAGTTTAAATTTTCTTTCAATTTTAGTAAAATAAATGTTTAATTGTATTTTGAAAAATCACAGATAACAGTTACTTATTCAATCTGTCCATACCTAAAGCTGTTTTAAATCGCAACTTAATGGTTTGAAAACCCACAACAGGCAACATTCGTAATCGACGCCGTAAAAGTCGTCCTAAATCATAATTATTAACAGCTAACATAATAAAACATACGTCAAAGTGTATTTGTAACCTATTTTCAACTCTACACCCATGATTTTAGCAACTAACGCACTTAACTGAAGCGCAGAACTTCTGAACTGAAAACAAAAACCTCTGCAGTATCAAAAGAAAAAGTCAGCGGATAACTTACTTTATTCCCAACAACTTAAGATAGAGTCGTATTGTAAACGAATTGCATCTTTAAAGTTTGTTATAACAATATGAAAATGGCGACCAAGTTAGATATTTTTATTGGAGCAGATTCGAAACAATGGATGAGGTTGTATTGTGACGCCTTTGTATATAAAAATACCTACATGAAAAGGAGCGTTCTCACGCAGAATAAAGCGATTACGATCGATTTTCTTAAAATAACTATGTATGTATAGTTTAAAAGCGACTATTTATTTTTAAAATTATCACCGAAAATTATACATGTTATGTAGTGGATTTTTAACTCCTGTCACGAAAATTGCATAAAAAAATGCTATCATTTAACAGAATAACTAAAATGAAATAGTAATGTAAATTACATAGGTGTGTACAATGGCAAAACGAGAAAACATTCACTTTGATCTAGTTTCGAATTGAGTGTTATGATGAGGGTAACATGTAGGTACTTTAAGTGTCCACGTAGAATGCAAACGAAGAAACTTATAATTAATCAAAGAACTGGGTACATTCGGAAGTAATGGCAGGAATAAAAGAAAAATTACCTTATTAAATTATACACCGGACTATGCACTTATTTATTAAAAACTTGTAAACAGGACGAAATAAGCTTTCTGAGGGTAAAGAAAGATGAACATACTATTATACATAACGCTGCTAAAATCGTAACACTCCTATTTGCTTCACCGTAGAAGGGTAAATATTAATAAACCCATTTTTGTTTTAATGTAGGTATTGACATGTTATTGTTATTTGTTATTGTTGGTATTGACCTATTACCTGTGCATTTCTTTTTTTAATTATTAATATTATGCAACCTACTCAAACATCCCGTTAAGTCGTTGTGTAACTTCAACATAAAATCGACTTTCGGTTTAACATGAGTCGTTCAAATGTCGTTTTCATGTAACGGAACATATACCTATAACCCGGATTTACAAAATTCGTTTTAAGCCGCTATGTTATTCAATATTTTAAGAGGCGTTTATAAATGAAGGTTTATACGAAAGAATAAAGTGTTCAGTGTTTTGGAGACGTCACGATCAATCAAAGGCTGTCTGTGTTGGTCACACGCCGCGGTGACACAGTTCGGGAACGTGCTTACGTCATTTGTTGTAGGCGTTTGTCACATTACATGTGGCGTTGTGCCTCACAAACACACATTTGCGGCTGTTCAAATCAGTTCTCATCTAATTTTGGATTTTAAATTGGATGTAAATAGAGTCAAAACTGTTTATGAAGGCTGCAAACCACTTTGCTGTATAGAAAATATTTTCCCATAAATTATTAGGTCAGTGCCAGTTCGCATTCCGTCACGTACGAAGGGATGGGGGTTATTAAAATTCTGTAATGATAGCATTGTCACCTTTAGTACAATAAAACCGTATAACCAATTAATAAATAAAACTTTTTACTACTAATCGCCGCAAAAAATATGGTGACTAGAATGTGACCTGTGCCGCAGTAGTTTAAAAAAAATGTCTTCAAGACAATATTTTTATAGTTTCTATTACAGTTTTATCTATTTCTTTCTAGGCAGAGTGATAATTAAAAAATAGTATTAATAATAATGTACGGGCGCTAAAGCTATCCCAGCCACAAAATAATGTAATGATTACCTTTTGACGTCTTGAAAGCCGGTTCCAAAATTAAATGATACGTTTTAAAAATGGAATCGCTCTGTCCCGCCTTTTTTCCTCCGAGATAACCTTTAGTCCATTTGGTTTGCCATAACGAAAAAATAAGAATCACACGTTTTAATTTTTTTAAATGGCATTCCTGTGGTTTATTCTCGCTGAGAATTTTACAGAGTAATAAGTTCTTTCGAACGATCTGTTTTTGCGAGCCGTATGGTTCTGAACGTTTGTTCTTTTGGATATATAACATTCAAATTTCGATCATAATTTAGTCGGTCAAATCACCTATTGTCGTAGACTTTCGACATAATATGTCATGCAGTCAAATACTTATAAATTTAGAACCTCTTGCACTAATTAAAGTCTGTGAATATTAATCGCTTCAGTTATTTAGATTTTGTTGTAGGCAGAGCCTCGTACGCTGTCGTTTTTTACGAGTTGCGGTTTGGAGATTAGCGTAGGATGATTCTGAGAAGTAAAAAATTAACTCTTTGCGGCAACAATGAGTAAGCAAATGTTGTGGTTAAACTGAGTGTTGTAAGAATTCCTAAACCGAAAGCTCCACCTAGAGAAGGAATGCTTCGGAAACATCTGATTATTTCAAATATAAAAAAGTAGCTAAAACGGGACGAGGTTTTCGAACGCAGACGACTGGGGAGGACAGGACCGTCACTTGTACCCGACACGGGGTGGGACATGATGAACGCCACCCTTAGCTACTCCGTCTCGTTCTAACTTATACCTTCAACCGTAAATCGCGTCTCTTTCAACTCTGTCATCTGGCATCGCATTCACATGTCTGGAGGGTTACCAGTAGCGATTCGTAACAGTGAATAATGTATTCGAATAGGTTACGATACCCAATAATAATTAATACATAGAGAAACAGTTTGAGAAATATTTTAAATGTAAACAATGTTGTACATTTTACTATCAACTCATAGAAAAAAATATCGTACAAATTAGCACAATAAAGATGAATATCTAAAAGAAGTAGCTATCATTCAGGTAAGTTTTTATGTATTTTTTAAATTGATAGTGGTAAATCAACTATCGTTAGATGGCCTGCGACGGTCGTATCGAATTTTACTGCGAGCCGTTCGGCCCGCACGTAATACGACCGTAAAACTTAGAAAAATATTTTTATATGCCTACTTCGCGGTTAAATTAAGTCGCTCTAGCCGTCTAAGGAATCACTACACTGATGCTGGCCACTTAATTTAACAACATTACGTTACAGCGGGCGCTTGTCATAAATTCCGTTTCATTCATGATACTGTGAGCGTAAGAGCCTAAAGAATGCATTTGTTTCAAGACCATAAATACTAATAAAATGGCCTCGTTACGGGGACAGTTCGAAAATCGGGCACACGACTTCTTAACGACACCTATTAGGGATCTTCTGTCTGGTCGATTTAATTGAAAAATTGTATCCAGAGCGTTGCAAGAGTTGTATCCGACTCCCGCGCCGGATGCGGGCCCAGACGTCCATTATTCCATTTGCTCATCCGCATGGGGACAGCGCGCGGCTGACACCGACGCGACAACACTAACACGTGTCAATAAACCAATCGCGCGGGCGTTTCCGAACGCACTCCGCACCTACCTTAATTACTAGCAACTCTTCACTGTTCTATATTTGAAGTCGAATCTCGTAGGGCCCGTTCTAAATTCGAATTTCGAAGGTTAAAACCGGCCAGCTGCAATAGTCACCGGCTTTGAAGCTTAAAACATTTCAATATTCATTCTGTAAGCTAGGTAGAGTGTTTTTCTTCGTGGTTTTTAAAAATAGAACGGGTGAGCGATGCTCGGCGCACGGATTCGGTCGATTCGCGAGCAGATTTATCGTTTGAAAAGTACCGAGGGGAAGCGTTAACACTCGTTTTAAGGCCGCGGTTGAAAGTTTTACTTCCCATTCCAATTTTAATTTGAACCGTTAATATAACAAACATCACAACTGTGCCATCGCACAATTTATACGCACGGATCAGCTGATTTTTAGTTTACGTTATTTACTAACAGTCGGTTTTCATCATATTTCCGCATATTAACTTATTATTAATTATCTTTAAATTAATTTTAACGGTCCATTAACCTTTGGTACATGCGATTACATTTACAAATTGAAACTGGTCTAGAGTTTATCATAATTTCTGCGCACTGTAGAATTTATCTGTGCCATAATGTAAACAGCGCAGTTCAATAGCTGGCACATGAACCCGTACCGATAGTCGCTGCCCCCTTATCGTCTGCTGCACTCCAAGGGACAGTTCCAGACTCTCTCACTCAGATTTTAACGTAAATATGCCGTCGTTAAGATAACGATTTCCTTTCGACGCGACGGCCGACCTCTCCTTTTGCTTTTATTAAAGTATCAAAATAAGTACTTAAAGGATTTTTATGTCAATAATAAAGTTAGAGGTATTTTATGTGACTTAATAACACTTTCTTTTGTCCTTTTAAGTACCCGTAATAAAACAACGTATAAACATGTAATTAACCGATAGACTTTACTATTTTTATAATTACGAAAGTTTTCGAATTTCTGTACAATTCTAAGGTGTGTCAGTGTTGCCAACAAGCAAAAAATCTGTAAAAAGGTCTCTCATCATAAATAACGTTGACATAAAGCCGCCCACGCGCGTCTTATTAACGCGTCTGTCCGTTCGTCCGTTCGTTACCTCTATTGTGCCAGTGAATGTAAGATTAGCCACACTGGCACTCGTGATTGACTATTTAGACTCGAATTCTCTGACTGACGTGCTTCAGAGCGGAGCGCGTGGAATTTCTTATTCTTTTTAACATCTATGTACGTACCTATGTTATTAATAAATATTTAATTTATTTTTGCCTATTTATTGTATTTTCGAATCCCATAGTATTTTTTTCTAAATTTCAAAGTCTTATCAGGCTCGATATCGAAGACGACTTTTTAGACAAATTAATAGAATTAATACCATGACAGATTATTACGAAATAATAAAATAATGATGAAAATTTGTTTTTGAATGGAAAGCATGACTGAGAACTGTACTTATAGGATTATTTAGTACCAAATTACACCAATTACTTCAAAGATTTGAATATTCTTTAATTTTGTCTAAAGAGTTTTATCAAGCTTTACGTGCGAGGGATTGAGTGAATTGGGCGCGCGTCGTCGGCGGGCAGCCGCCGGGACTCGTTCTTAGCAATAATTTGGTCATCGCCCCTGCCTCGTGTGACCGACTGAATAACTGCTTTGAAAACTCAAAAATAACAAATTGACAAGAAGTAATTCAAACGGCGCCGAACCAATGCTAATCTAACAGATAAGGTACACTAATTACCCGTAACGGCTCACTATTCATCTTGCAACGGCCATAACTCTTTAAAGTGTCACCGAAAAAGCCCGCGCTAAATAGCCTAGTAACGGCTTGCCGTGATTCCAATTTCAAACCTCGTTATCGTATCGTACGGCTCTCGAAAAAAGACGAATACGAATCAGAACCCCCGGAAAAAACGTTAAAAAACGCTCCCGAAAAACGTTTTAAAAAAGGAACTTTGAAATTCGTATGCGTTCGGCAAACACCGCGGTTACAATAGCCAGTACTCAATGTCGGAGGCGTTCATTGTTCCTGCAACCCTTCGAACGCAGAGTTGCTGAATCACGGTGCTTCAATTAATATTGTTTAATGTGTATCTAGATCCAGCCACGTATTAGACGTATTACAACGTTCCGGGAGTCAACGGCGGATTTGTCGATAGACGATAAACAACACTTACATGAACGTGTTTTGATCAGTAAAAGAAATGGTGTGACATGAATATGTGAGTAGGAAATATATTTCTGTAATATGTATCCAAATAACTGTCAGTTGACAAAGATTACACTGATTTATGATACGATATTTCAAAGAACATATAGTAACATACGCGGAATAGTGTTCTGACAGAATATATGTACGTGTTGCGCGTGCGATAATAAAAATTCAATGACATAACTTTTGGAAAGAATGTTTATACATCGAGTAGGTACAGTAAACCCTCAAATTAGCGTCGGTACGAATTAGTGTTGAATCTAAAGTACACAATTAAGGCGCGTCTACAAAGAGCCAATTCGAAAATGAACAGCGATATTCAAATTGAAAAAAGGAACGCGCTGAGAATAAAACAATGAGAAGTCGATGCCTGCCCTCGGGTATGTTCGGATGTAGTCGGTATGCATCGACGCATCTAGAGCAACGTTTGCGAATTCAAATTCAAAAATGGAATGGAACAGCAGAATTTAAATAACAAATTAATGTGTACGTTTATAAAGCACGTCAGCCGTCGCACTTATCCCTATTGATTTTGATGGTGAAATTATGTTAAACCTAGTCTTGCCAAACAGAAAAGTAATATTGAGAATGTTAAGAAAAAACAGCATGATTGTCTAAATATTTATTTAAAATACTGAAATAAGTTAAAGTTTAAAATGTAAACACAGTGTTGTTCATGGTACCTACCAATGCTTATTAACGATGAGATCTCATTGTTGAAGAACTGTTCTTATACTCTTTTTTTGCAAATATCTATTCTATTCCAAGACGGCAATCTCTGCCCACACCATATCACTGTAATCTTGGAAGTTTTAGTCTTAAGCATTTCCTTGTAGAGCCATTAAAGACAAAGCTACAAAAACAGGCCGAATAAATTCGAATCCGAGAACTAATCTACACCCACGACAAAAAAAATAAAAACCGGTGACGTACCGGAAAGTCAGCCATTTTCTACCATAGAATCATCGACTTGAAAAATGGCTACCTACTTCTAATCACCACAGCATTAAAGTTGTAGTGTTTTAGGACCGGTCACGCCGGTTACGTGTTTTATTATTTATATTAATCATTTGTCGTATATATACTGTTATATAATGCATCAAAACTAATTTATCTGGTCACTGTCGAGAGGCGATGACCGTTTTAAGTGCCATTTATCTGTTACCTAAATGGTTTGAAATTAGAAAATAGATAGGCGCGCCCATTTGAATTATTTAGAAGATGCGATTCACTGGTGTTTGGTGTTCACAATTCTGAACGTAAATTTCCTTACAATATTATGTGTACAGTGTCCACCTTTTTAGAGCATATTTATTAGCAGGAATTCTGTTACCCTTAACACTTTCGCCTTTTTAACAGATATAACCATAAAAAACACGGAAGAAATTCATTATATTTTATTATCTCTACAACTTCCTGAACAAGTCATAACTTAACACCTAAGCCACAAACGTTTCGCAAGTTGCCAGCTCTAAAAATTCAAAAATAACACTAATGCTTGTTATCGTTTCGTAGCAACGACAATACAAGTACTAATGGCAAGGCATTTCTTAACACTTAAAACATAAAATCGAGTTGTTTTATCGCAAAATGTGAACAAAATTGCTTATACAATACTGGTATTATCTTTACTGTTGAAAGTAAGTGCCAATAATAAGTTTAATGCGCCGCAAACGGTCACAAAGCCCGCAGATTGGCGCCATCTTAGAAAAAAATAAACTTCAAACAGTAATGGCGGATTGGTGGCAAAAATGGCAAACAATCAGATGTTCTTGCGGTATAAACAATTGAAATTGTTATTTAACTTACGTTACATAATTACTAAAGAACCATAACATAATTTTATTATTGTAACGTATATAGTTACAAATAAACGTTACGTAAACTGTAATGAGAATAAAACTTTTATAAAGCAATTTCATTTAGAATTAAAAAGTTTTAGATAATTAACGTTTTTATTGCACATAAAATTGTAAATTATTTTTTTGTTTTCATTTATTTGCGAGTAAACTGTGGTTTTTAGTGGTTTTGAATTTATTATTGTCCGCCGTGAATTGTTACGGAGAAAAATACGTTAATTTATAAAAACACGTCTATGGCGATGGAATAGGCGAAATTACTAGACAAATTATAATTTTTATAACTAATAAATTATATTAACACTTTAAAATAATAATATAGTTTATAAACACATAATATAGTTTATAAACACTTTAATAAAACTGCATAGATGTCAATTGTTTTAAACGCACTTACATAGATAATATATCTAACGGATGCCCTTCTAAATTATATTTTATAATGTTAATAATATTATGTTCTATAAATAAGTATCTAATCTGAATTTTTAGATTAAGAAATTTTAGACAATAGATAGGTATATTTCGTCGTGACATAACAGGAGCTTGAGTTCGTCATGTCTGAAAGCTGATGTAGCGGTACACTTATTGCAGTTATGCACTAAAAAACTGCAACTTTTCATAATTTGCACTAGAGCGTGAATGAAAAGTTTTATGGGCAAGATTACACAATAAGTTTATCCTTTGGACCTATAATCCTATAGTTTACAAAAAATATGAATGTTTCTTTATATGTTTGTCCTCTATGCGTTCTTATCCGATTGTGTGAAATTTTGGTGAGTTGTTCCGCACGTCCGCGAATGTTCTGAATTATTTAATTTAGTAAATAGAAGACTAAACGAACGAAGTCGCGAGCGACAACTAGTATTTTATAAAAGTTGTGATGACGTGGTACTGGGTATACTGTAATTTTACTTTGATGTATCCATGATAGATTTTTATTAATTTTGAATTATTTTGGAACTGTTGTTTTCAGCCCGCAGTTCAGGGACAAATCTTTTGAGTTGTAACGATAATAGTTCAACAACTCAATTCAACTTTTTCAGTTTAAACTTATAATGGAATAATTAAAACATTGCTATATTTTGTCGTACTGATCATTAATATTAAAGCGATAGTTAAATACTTAGTATCAAATAGTTACCTAATGCAACAAACTGCGCACATTAATTTCATAAAACTTTAAATTAAATGAATGTTGAGACCACAAAACAAAATATTTAAGATTTCAATTATTCCTATTTAATTTATTTCGTGAAACAGATACATCTACAGATAGGTATTAATTTCATGTTAAAACGTAACAAATATAGGTTCATATAAATACTTAAGTAATAATAATTTTAAAATAAATCACAAAACCATTATAATTTACGTTCTAATATAATTATTACAGATTACTTTTCTGTTATGAATCATTTGAACAATTTATTTAAGTACCACGTCTCTTTGTACTATAAAAATTATTATTATACCAAATAAGGCAGTCCTACCCTAATGCTACTGGCATGTAGATTATATTTCTATTAAAATAAGACGGCTGGTTCTTAGATCAAATCATTTCATATTCCATTTCTAATTTTTAGACTATTTCAACATATAAAACATAATAAAATCAAATTATATCAAAAAATAAATGAAAAAGAGTAAGAGAGGTGCGCTTTGGCACAACTTCATTTGTAATATTTAAATCTATAATGACTTTATTTCCTATAAATTCATGTTATCTAATTACTTTCTGGTGGGAGCAGGAGAAGTGAATTTGGCAGTTTGTTTACATTTTTCGTGTATGAGCGCTTTTGGGTGTTTTACAGTTTAATAGTGATCGTATACTGTGCGTTAAAGTTCTGTACAAATTTGGAAGAAATGGAAAGTCTGAATAAACATGTTTAGCTGAAGTTTTGTGTTCTTCCAAGAATTTATTAACTCCTGTAAGGCTCGCTATCACTTTACCGGAGGGTGTGTGACAGGCCCAGTGATAAAAAGAACTATTTTTACATCAGACGTAATTTAAGGAGAAGGAAGGAGAATTTTTATATCAGACAAGTTATGAATCATTGATATCGAAGAAATCGGCTGTATGAACACAGTTCTCTTTGCCCACCAAGAATTGGGGAATTATTCTAAAAAATAGGAGTCTTGGCGGGATTTTATGGGTAGCGGTTGGGCAATTATTTTAATTAGTCGCGAATTGTTTCTAGTGGATTTTGTGATGTAAAATGGCCGTAGTTTTCCGTCTCAAAGTGTCTACGTTGTTGTGCATTATGTGGAATTGTTGAAATATGTGCTTATTTAATAGTGTGATGTTGAGTTTTTTTTAATGGCTTCGCCCGCCTCAGCGAATCCTACTAGAAAGACTGCCTTAATATATTTGTCGCTTGAAACTCCAAGAAACAATTAAAATGTATTACGCCGATATTGTTATGAAATAATATAAAAAATTTATCTATTTATCACTGAAGACATCGGTTGTATGGGCTAAGATCCCTTTTGTGAACTATTATGCGTAAATCCAATATGAAATAAATCCCTTCTCTATTACCGGTACCTACCTACATATTTTTTTGTTTATTTATTTAAAGAATAGTGTTCCATACTTTGATGTTACAAAGCTAGTCTGCAAGTAAGTAACTGAGCTTATAATCGCAATATTGAAGCAAATCAAATTATTCACATGTGTGTCTAATAGTTTGGCTATTCAAAGAGGCAATGCTGTCAGTCTTCTGGGCACCCTAAGCAATGACAGCTTTGGAAGCGGCAACTTTGAGGAAGTCTATTATTTATGACAATAGTTTTAAGTTTGTAAATATTAACGTTAATATATGTAATTAAGTTATTAATAATATGTGATCTTGAAGTTATGTACATATTTTTTTTCCTACTTACAACACAAATAGAGAACGAAACGCGTTTACAATTTTTAGAATCAATTCAAAATATTTTAGTGACCTAAAAACACATAAATTTCAGAACACGTGTTATCTAATTTCATATTATGGGCCACCGTCGAAACACTATCGCCGATTACGACTAAATATTGTAGACAAATTGATATCCTTATCAGATGTATCATAAAATTTATGACAAGCATTCTGTTAACAATGGACGGACGAGTTTTGTGCAAATATAATTCATGTAGCAATTTCGTTTGGAGCCTAATTTAGAATTTATTGGTATTATAACAAGTTATTATTATTATCGCTGTCCAGTTTTTAATAACACCTATGACTGCCGTAGAGCCATACTGTAGACAACATTAGCAACACTATATACTCTATATTCTACTGTATAAGGACCGTGATACTTGGCACTCAGTCCTCTCTAACTACCCCGTTAGGGATGAAGTGTGAGGATATGTATGTATGTATATATATTCAAAAAGAAAAAACAATAATTTTTTTTTTGTAAAAGCATTATTATTTAATCTGTGGTAAAAGCACGTACCCACTTAATTTTTTTCATTTTGCAAAACAATATTCGAGATAAAGGAAATAATTCCATTATAGTTAGCTTGTTCCTCACAATTTATTTTTTAAGTGGTTTTTATTTGTACCTATACTGTGTTAAACAGAATTTTAATAAAAACACCGGCAAAATACCAATTTTACGGCCATCGGCCACGGAATGAAAGTACCTAGGTACCTATTATTGCGACACGAAATAGAAAAGCCTAGTTTTAATGTTTATAATGATTAATGACTAGCTCTATTTTAGATTATCGAAAACTACTTCCAATTAAACTCAAAAATGTTATTAGGTATGATACATAAAAACGTTACGCATACTATATTAGATAATGCAATTTACATTCCTATGCATTTCTACAATTAGATTTTTTAAGTACGTTTTGAATCACTCGCAGATTTATAAATCTATATACTAAATAGGTACATTTTGATTTTTTGTTGTTCAATGAGTTATTCTCTTTTCTTACTTAATAATACTTACAGTATTTATAAAAAAGAAACTGATACATATTAAAATTGATTTCATCAGTTTCATTACAATATTTTATTAGCACAAGAATAAAATTAGAAAAGCAATATTATAGTGTGATTAAAATAAAAAATGAAAAACAAAATATATCTATTTATTTCAGAATACTCAGTATAGAAAAATCTTTGTTATATATTGCAAAACATTGTTTTTATTTACTGAAAATTAGTTTTTTGTTCACTTGTTTTAAAACAACTGTTCAATAGGAATTATTAGTATAGATATTGTAACTAGCTTATTTTTTACAAACTCATCCTCCAAGCATTAACAATAAAGAATATACTACACACATACAGTCTCCAAAAGTTTGTCAACTAGACAGCAACATATTTTTTTTAGTTAGCTGATAATATAAATCACAAGATAAAAATATTATGTGTAATAATACATTTATTAAGTATTATTTGTTCACTGTTCTTATTATAATACAAACTTTTTAAAATACGGTAGTAAAAACCGTAAGTATATTTATATTTAAGTGTATCTAATATTAATCGAACACCATAAACATAGTTTTTAAAAAAACGGCACAAGATTTTCATGCTAGCGTTTTCTTTAACTTTAAGGGTATCTTGAAATGTTCCCTATACTTATAATAAATGCCGATTTTTTTTCTTCATAAATACAAAATAATTAAGCATTTAGAATTACATTAATGTCCTTATAACTTTGAACAACTTCAAATTTATTTCGCGCTAAAGTATTTTTTTCAAAAAACTATTTGTTTTTTTATTCGTTTCAAAATGACGAGGCAAACTTATCGACTTAGCCGTCGGATAAATTAACAAGGTTTTTAACTTAAATTCACATTTGTTATGTCCGGATTATAAGATATTGTGTTATCTTCGTTAATTATATTTCATTATCGGAAAGTAATGACTGCCCATCGAATGTCACATTATATTTGAGATTGTTTTTTTGTAAACTTCTTGCGTTTCGTTATTACAGTATTTTTTGTTACTTTTATTTACTTCATGAAATAAAACAAATGTTTAGCGATTGGATATCACAAAAATAGGTACATCATTTATTAATGTACTAATTGTACTATGTATTTGTTAATGTAATGTGTAACTATTAATATTTTAATTTATTTTCTGCTACTTTAATATATTTTTAGTACCTACAGATTTTTTTTATATTTTTTTTTACAATTTTTTTTAGTTAAAGGGGTGACAGTTATATTTCTTTTGCATAAGACAATACAACCCCTATTCTTTAGAAAGTTGTCGCTATAAATTCCGTTAAAGCCATCTCTGTGGTACCAGGAATTTTTTTTATTGTCAATTGAATTTTATTGTTGGTTTCTGAGATACTCTTTTGTGTCCAACCGTGCGTTTAAAGCCGCTTGTTGTACAGATTTTTACTCTGTACCCCACAGCATCGAAGAGAGCAATAATCACAATAGGCACCCCGCTGGAAGCCATTTTATCTCATTTATTGTCGCGAACTTTTTACGTCACGGACTATCTCGTCAGGTGTTCGTGTATAGAGACGCATTCATTTAATTATCAATCCAACACAAATTTCCATATCTTTGCCAATCGCTAATGTCAAGAGCAGTTTAAAACGTAATTTTCATTGCTCGTCAGTAATAAAAAGAAATAGTCTTAATTATTTAAAATTAAAATAGCCGCTCTACTAACACTTAAGACTTCGTTTATGGTTTTTATTACCCGCGATATACGTTATGGTGTCGAGATTACGTTATCATACACATTTTAATGTCTTTAATGCATTCATTTCGTTTTCATTATCTGTAGTAATGTGTCGGTGGTAGTTCAGTGCATTTTAAAACATCTATTACGTATTCCGAACTCGTGTTACTTGTTAAAACAGCTCCCTGGCGTTCGGAACATGGTTAATGTATTGTTTCGGTCGTCGTCCCCTGTTCCCGGACATGTCTCAATTTTGATTTACTTTTATTTTCCACCCGTCGACGCGCGGCGACTCACGATTCGAAGCATCTACACGTTATAATTTGACGTTACACCGGTGTCCGTTATCGCTATCGTCAAGTCCTAATGTCAATTATCACATTTGTTATTGTGATTATCACCAAAATAAGATTCGTAGCCTACAACACCAGCCGCAAGGCTGAATATACCTAGTATGTCGTGTGTCGTGTATTGTGTGCCTATGTAGTGTCCATGTCACTGTACGTACCCTAGGCTGAGCCATGAAAGCTCGGCCCGAGCCCGGGTGTAAGGCTCCGCTGGCCACCACGAATGTTTTTCGTCACGGGCCCAACCTAACACAACACACAAGCACGTGCACACATACACATATATAGGTCGTCACCGTCACAGCGGCCCGCTAGCTCACTAGTGTCATAATGCACTCGCGACGGTAGTTGATTAAACTAAGGTTTGGTGGTATTCGATCACGACGCGTGGCCGAGCGAGGCGCGGGGGAGCGGGAGGCCCGGCGCGCTCGGCAGTCTGGCGGACACTGGCGCGGCTCCGGCGAGAAGGGCCGCCGCTGGGGCGTGGCCGCCCGCCCCGCCGCCGCTGGCCAATAGCCGAGCCCGCCCGCGGCCCGCGGCCCGCGGCCTGCGCCTGTGTGCAGCCAGGCCGCTCCCCGCTACTCCGCGCGCGCGCGCCGGCTGAGATGGTCGTGCGCGGTTTTTTCAACGGTTTTTGCGGCACACATGAGTTTTCCTCTGCTCGGATTTTCTGTTCTGTAGCTAATCAAAATTGCTGAGTTCCTTTCGTTCGGAACGCACTGTGTGATAAGTATCGACGGGTAAGAGCGTCGACGTGATCCTATGTGTATGTTGCGGAGAGTGGGGTTTCGGACTGCGGGTTGCTATCGTTTAATTCAAAATTTCACTGTATAGGGTACCTTTTGAACAGGCTAATAATCTGTATATTACTTAGCGTAAGTTCAATGATATAAACAAGTGTCGCGTACCTAGGCGCGATACTGCGCATGCTCCACGGGTCCACAGCACTCCGCGGCTGACTTTGTTAATGTGAAAAGTTTGTGACAGCCCTGTGACCGCTCGCCGTTATTTCAGAGTGACGACTCAAAACAAGTATCTGTTTTGTATTTTTAAATGATAGACTATGAAAAACTTATTGCTCATGTCGCAGTAGGGGCTTTACATTGTTTAAAAAAAAGAAAATATTGAGCGACAGTGTCAAACTTCTTTCTCTGGTTAGTTACGAGACATTCTATACGACTAATGACGCAATGGAAAACAAAATGCTTATATTTTTTAAATATTATCTCTACATTGGACAAAAAAAATTATAAACCTTGCTTACATTCCTGCAATATATCGATGTTTTGCTAAATCCAAGTCTTATTTAAAGTAATAAAGAAATAATTCTTATACTTAAGTATATTTTTTCGAATCAGTAGTTTCGATTTGATTTTAAATATGATTTTAACTCCGTCGTATTTCCAGTAGGTAAACCAAATTGCAAAATATTTTTTTTACTTCAAATCTAGGGAGGTACCTTCGTTCGGTTCGTAAAGAAACTTGCACACTGAAGAGAACCGACAAGAAGCACGGAACAGTAGCTATTTCATTACAAAAATAGCTATTAAATTAATGTTTCCAAAACCCCAATATCTATGTAATGAAATTTAAATGTTTATTTCGAAATATATTATATATTTAAGCATTAGGTAAGCTTGTAAGCTTTTTAACAACTTAGTTACATGATAGGAAATTGGGAATGCCTAGGTACTCAGATCATAACGTATTAATATTACCTATAATTTATTAATCATTATATTTGGCTGTAAGAGTTAGTAAGTAAGCTGGGTATGTGCCAGTTCCTTTCATTACATGTTATAATTAAAAACATGCACTACCAAATTCAAACTCATAATCAGTATAATGAATTCAGGTTTATGTTTCTACATTTTTATAAGGATTATCAATTCAAAAGGAAATAATATCACAGTTACAAATAATATAGGTAGGAACCCTAATTTATACTTAGGTTTATCGTTAAAACCGTAGGCCTAAAAATAATAATTAAAAAAATTATTACTGAAAGAACATATCTTTTAGAAACGTCAAATTAAAAATAGGTGGTATGGTATCACTTTAACATGAAAAATTTTTATTCTTAATAAGTCAATAAGTATAAAGTTACTTATTCATATGTCGATTTCACGAATAGGTACAAATTTTCGTATTGATTAAGATATAATAGAGTTAGAATGAATAAATACCTACTCATCTATTAAAATTAATTCAACTGCAGAATTTACTTACACATACAATCATACAAAAGGCAGTAAATCTTCAAACCTTTCCGATTGCCTTTCACTGGATTTTTTTACATTCGTCATTACGATTGCACAAAGACAAATCCCAAAGATACTGAAATAAATTACGATGAAATAGGAATGGACAACCTGTCTGATACAATACACCTACTTGTTTCTTATTCCTGTCAAGCCATTGCAATTAAAATCAATACCTTTACAGAGTATTTTTATTAATGGAAAAGAACAAAGAAGATGAAAGAAGCAGAAGAATCATAGAATAACGCAAGCAAACGCAGAATTCTGAAGAAAATCTGAAATAATCTTAAACAAAACAATAACAACGCATTTAAATACATCCTAAAATGAATTAAGGACAACGGTACTTAATCCAATGAATAACAACGGCAATAAATAAAAATGTAATGAGTACTTTTTATTCTTTAACCAAGTCCTTAACATATAAAGAAAAGACAACCTTTCATACTTACCAATAATAAAAAAATTCTACAATGTTATTTGAATACCTACAACACACTGAATACCGCAAAACGCAAGTTTTAAAGACACCCTTTTTAACAGGTATCTATGGATACCCATACTTACCTATAGCATATTTTACAAGTTCGACAATGTACAATATTACAGAAAGCAAAAAAGAGCTAAAGCAGATAGGTACCGCCATTCTTCATATTTACACTCTTATTACATATTTTGTGTTTTTTTTGCCTTTGGCCTATTATTTTTTCTAGTTTCTACAAGGTAATTTATATTTAAGATAATTATTGAAGTTGTAATGATATGGTGATGTAACATAGAAAGATTTTCTTTCTTTCTGGAAAAAGTAGAGCACTGTTTCATTATTACCAGAGTTATCGCAATCGATATAGTAATAATTATGATGATAGATTAATTATGACGCTAACAATTTTTTTGAAATGAAACGAGTCAAATATAAAACGAAAATCTTTAAACTATTATTTTTATATCTAGGTACCTATCTAATATAATGAAATATTGGTTCAGTAATTTAGGAGAAACATACCTATATAATTATGAAGATCGCCCGAGACTCCCGACCGACTCCAGCACTAATTCTATTTTTTTATAAGTACTTCAACAATGTTCTAAAATTTTTATTGGTAAGTACTTCATGAGATCCTAGTTATTGAAAGTGTAAGTAATCTTAATAAATTGAACATACTCAGGAGTTACTTCGACTACGATCAATTTGTGTAGTATATTTTTTAACCACCTTCCTCTATCTTCTACCTAAAGCTTCAAACTTAGTGGTCGACGTGTTTCGCCTCTCAACCAAACATATACAGGAAATTATCAGAGATCAGACTCTGCCATCTACCCAACACCGAGTATTCGAGGCTCGATTACTGACTGAGCTTTGGGAGAATATAACTTAAAATATATAAAAATTGACCTTTTAATCGAAATTTCTTATTAAAAATATAGGTAATGTAGATATTTACGTACCCACACATTATCTATGGTTCAATATACAACATATGTACCTACACACATAAATGTTAACAATGAGTAAGTATTAAAAATGAAAGTAACCTGATAATAAAAAAGAAAGGTTTCAATACCTAGAAATAAACCTAAAAAGAAATATTTCTAATATGAAGTGAACCTGTCTGTTTATCCTATTAACTAGGAATATAGTACAAAATGTATCAATTCAATTTCTATTGTAACTTCACATCATATTCATGTCATAGTAAATCAAAATTTATTTTACATTAGATCTGAGGCACTCAATGACTTTAGAAAATAAAATAAAAGGAAAGATTGAAGAGAGAACTGAAGTTTAGGTTCTATGTAGAAATGTAGATTGTTAAATGTACCTACCATAATGGTAGTATCTGTATTGTGGTTTGAAGTTCTATGCAGGTCTCCAAGTAATTACTTCAATATTCAAAGTTTTTACGTTCTTAAAAGACATCTTACGTAAATTTTGTTACAATTTATTTAATATATTTAATATTAGTGTATATTTTACAATTAACTATTAAAATACGTTTTCCACACATAAGTTGTGATAATTTTCCATTGTGGATGAGCAATACCAATACAGGCAGAACAAAGTAACAAGATCAGACTTGAGACCACATCTCGCAAGTATTGGAGCTTATAAAGCAGAACTAGATAAGGTCATGTTAGATTCTGATGCTAGGACATCGCCTATGTACCTACCTTAATTCCTGCGTGGAAAGACACATAATTGTCAGATATATCCACTTACTTATTTTATTTTCTCTACCAAATTAGTAGAGAGAAGAGTAAAAACTATTACATGTTTATACTTAGTGAATATGATTTGTTCAATAATGTCTAGTTTGATATCTACATAGATGTAAATATTCATAATGTAATATAGTGATGTCCAATCAATCATGTCAATCAACTTTGGTCTTAATCATGTATAAAAAGCAGCAACGAGACCAATATTGGGACAGATTTTGACCGTCATTATTAATATGTCACGTTATATCTAAATTAATAATTAATGTTAAATTACTGAAGACTATCTAAGGTTTTTGGCGAAATGGGAGAAGTGAAGTTTATATTATTTTAGATTTTATATTTCTTCTGCTTTCGAGAATTTTAAGTTACAATAGTGCGAGTATATTCACGATAATGTTCTGTGCAAGTGTATATGATTTGAAAATTCTAAATAAATATATTTAACTGACGTTTTCACATTCTTCCAAGTCTTTTAACTCCAGTAAAGCCTACTATCATTTTACTGAAGGGATGTTAGCGACTTAGGGATAGGAATAAAGGAGAATTTTAACGTAAGACAAGTGTGGTATGGTCTTTGATTCTTACTTCGAAATGTCTATGAATAAACTATAACCAACTATCAAAGGTCATAGTCAAATCGCTTTCATTCAATTAAACCATTCTAAAAGAAGTATTTTTAAACCTCGAATCTATACTATCGGTTTAGAAAAAGCCTATACACTGAGACGTCGACGTCAGTAACAAACTTGATTTGACGTTTAAAAACACCTCGTGATTGGGATTACTTGAATAAATGGATTTTACTTTGACTTTAACATATCTTCACGCCACATCCCTAACGGGGTAGTCAGAGAGAACGGAGCGCCAAGCGTCGTAGTCCTTACATACTTTTTTCGCTTCCTCAAATCTTATCATTCTCCTCACACATTTTCGCCTAGGTATGCGTGCTTTTGACATTTAGCTATTTGAACTTTGACGTAGTCAAATATCATTTTTACAGATAATTACGAAGTTCTTTATGTCACAGCTGTGTTTCTCATTCACTATTAGACATTAACTGCCGAGATTTGGAATAATAGTTGAACTGATTTTTTATTTTATTTTATGTACCTAATATACCAAACAAATAACCATTATATAAAATTAAAAACAAATACGCTTAAAAAAGTTTTGGACAAAAATGCAAAACGAATAATTTTCAAATTCTGTACATACAAATCGAGAAATAATCAAAATTATGGGTAACAAAACTATATAATACGTCATTATACTTAATAGGTAGAGCAATATAACTGCTATAAAACAGAAAACAGATCAATAAATATTAAGAGAAATTAAAAACGAAGACAGTATTTACAAATTACTTAACTTTTTGTTACTATTTCGTTTTATTTTATTATGAATACTCCTAAATTGCTTCGGATCTAAATGCGACCATAATACATAATCACTCTTTATTACAGAACCGAGATTTTTATTTGTCGAGCAATTGAAAATAAAGAAGTATAATTACTAATAATATAAGTACTTATTTACATTCGGTCAATTTAAAAAAAAGGCACCGTACGGTGGTCTGTACTTTAAAAAGGGACTTGGAAATAATTTAAGTTTTTCTAATCGTAGTGTTTTTGGCGGGACTTTGTGGGGGCCCGTTGGGCGTTTATTTTAATTGTTTGAAATTTGTTTCTAGTGGATATTGTGATGTAAAATTGGCGTAGTTTTGCGTCCCAAGTATCTACGCTGTTGTGCAATATATGGAATTGTTGAATTTGACTTAATCTGCCTCAGCCAATCCTTCTAAAAAGACTGCCGCGATATATTTGTCGTCAGAAACTCTAAGAAACATTGAAATGTGTTACGTCGACATTTTAATGAAAGATATGAAGAATGTATATCATTAATTACTGAGGACATCAGCTGTGTGGGCATCGACCCCTTCGCCTTTTCTCTTCAAAGAGAAATGTACAAAAAAAGTTTTAGTCGCAAATGAATACTCATAAAAAAGATTTAGAAAATTTTACAATTTCACGTGACTGGCACATAATAAGCGACGTGACGACATTAAAAAATACGAGTCCATCGCTTTATTGAAGAATCAATCCGATATACTTATGTACGAAATATTGCAGAGGGAAACAAATTTATGGTTCGGTACGAACGCATAAGTCCTAACTAACAATTTACCAATAAATAATTTTTTATCTGAACAATAAAAAATTTTTTTGTCTTAGAAAAATAACAATCCAAGTTGTTGTTGTAGTGTGTTAATATTGCGGTCAGTCCCGTATTTTTTCTACTCCCGGTTTTATTTCAGGGTCAAATTCAAAGTAGAATCAATTTATTCAAATAAATCCAGTTATAATGCATTTTTAAACTATTGTATAGACTCAGGTGTTACTTTGCGGAAATCCATTTCATGTGATAAATTCCCAAAATCTATAGCTATTTTCCGCTAAAACTCCAAAAACCACCAATCGACACGTGTTTCGCCCCTCAACGGAGCATCCTCAGGATATACCAGAGATAGGACTCGGTCAGCTAACCAGCACCGAATTCGGTGCTGGTTAGCTGACCGAGTGTATAGATTTTGTGAACTGTATAGAACTGTATAGATTTTGGGAATTTATCACGCATTTTTAAACGTCACATCTGTTTTTAGTTCGGAAAGAAAAACAAGACATCCTAAGCCATTACATGTTCATAAAAATACGTTGGTATGATATCGCGAAATTGCGAAAGCTTTGGTAAGTGTACCCGGCAGGTTGTCTTATCACCATATCCATCACACTGTAATTCATTATTTTCAATATTTATTTTCGTAAGATCTTAATGACAAAATACAAAATCTAGACAAAAACCAACCGTAACATTTTGAAGAACGACCCGGCTACTTTAGATACTGGCAAAATTGGATTTAAATCCTTCTTCTTCCAAGCCACAATAATGTTATGCACAATATTATTTGTTATAAAATATGTGAATTCCAATTACTTAGAGACGTTATTTAAATAATAAAATGTTCGTTTCGTAATTGTCAAATGAACTTACTTTCGCGCCATGTACCTAATACATACATAAAAAACGACAACTTGAAAAAAATGATAATAGATGAAAAAATAATTATAATCCTACCAGTTCTAAGGGCAACGACGCCAATCACATCATTTATATGGGCAGAAACTAGAAACGAAGCACCTATGTTTGTACTACGGGAACCAAACAACGAACTGGGCGAATACCCAGTATTACTCAGACTAGAGTATTACTGCGAGTATTCAGTAATAGACTAGTGCAATTTTCTATGTGGTATAGCAAAACTTTCGTTGCCTGAAAATATACATACGATTTAATTAATTGCGCGGTTCCTATTGTAAAAATTAGAGAGATATTAATCAACAAGTCTAAAATATCGAATTTATACAAATTATCAGTCAATGAGAAGTACGTAATTAGACGCCTGGCCGGGTATCAAATATATAGAGCCGTATCTTGGGTATAATACATACGTATTTTCGATTTAAAATGCAGGTGACCGATTGTCTTAAAATTATCAGTAGATAAACGGAATTTGGTTAAATTTTTTTTTTAAATAGATATTAAAAGAAATTGTATGTTTATGGTAACAACGGAAAACACCTCTAAACGGCTACTTCTAGGGACCCCATAAAACGCGATGAACGTAACTAAATAAACCAGGGCGGGGTTGGCTATGGTGTGGAAACGCCTTCGATTCCGTCTGACATGCAACTCGTGCAAGTAATTAGAGCTCCTTCGTGGCGGAAAAAATGCATTGTTTATGGTCACGATAAGTGTAAGCGTATATAGATTAAATAATATTGCGAAAACACTGTCGGCTCTTAAAAATTATTATAGGTTCTTTTCTATGTAACCACGCAAGCTTAGTATTTAGATATTAATTTATATACTAATATGGATACGTTAGGAATAAAGCGTGAAGATATGTATGTATACTAATATGTTTATTTACCGTAACGCTTGGCGCTCCGTCCTCTCTGACTACCCCGTTAGGGATACAGCGTGAAGATACATACATACGTATGTATGTCATTTATATATCTATGTTTTCAAATTAGGTACTGTTATTGTTAATTTAAGCCTCAATTTCAAAGTATAATACACTACCTATTATTATACCTAACTGTACTATGTAACTACGAAAAGTACAACGATTAGAAGTTAAAAAAACAACACTTCTCCCTTGCACTTCCACTAAAGCTATGAACCATAAATTGTTATTATCTATATAAATAAAAATCAATTGCCACCTGTATGACGGAGCATCACTTGAGGATGGCTGATTTGGCCGATTCCTTTTTTGTTCTGTTCGTAGTTGTCAGGACAAGGTTTGTATGAAAGAAAATCCACGGAATAAGTCGGAAATTTGGATGATATATTTGTATGAAAATGTCAATAAAAAAAACTTGGTATGTTGCAAACATTCAACATTCCACCGGGGTGAAGTCGGGGCGGGTCGCTCTTATATCATAAACACAACATTAAAACAAATCGAAAAGAGTTCATGACTATTTTATTGGTGGAATGTATACCTATATTTTAATATTAACAGTTGATGTTTCAAATAGGTACTAAATAAACGAACAGGAACGTATTATATTTAACAAAAATAGTTTATTTCATGTACACATCTAAATTAGTTATGGGAATGCTTTGATGTAAATAAATATGAATGGAACGTTTACAGAGGCAAAATAAACTGCATTTATGTTGTCTTCGAAAACTTTAGCTCAGATTTTAGTTACTTCTAACGCCATCTAGTGCTCAGTAGCGGAACTATATGGCGAATATTTTTGTTGTTTCTTTTATTCTTTATTTATATTTATGGGTTAACTATTTGAAGATAGGTTAGGTTAGGTTAGCTAATATAACTAGGTAGCTAGGTAACTATTAAGTTAGATTGGAGAAAATGAGAATTTTTAATATTTCTAAAATAATTATACTATTGAATAATAATGAATCGATATATTCATGATATATTCGTGATAGTTAGGAATACATAAGCACCTGAAGCCGACTTAATTTAAAACTTCCAGCTTTTAAGTAATGATAATGAAACCAAATAAAATAATAGAGGAGAGTAACTAAATATGGGCTACCATTTTGTTCTTGGGTCAAAAATAAAAATCGTTTCAGAAATATCCTTTTTTTAAATATAGTATTAATCAGACATATATTTTTAGAGAGTATAGTAACAGACTTATATTTTTACTGAGACACTTCATTATTAAAATTGAGCATTAAAGAAAATTACAAAATGGGCGCTAAATATGGAGCAGGTACTCAAATATGGGCTATAGCCCATCTATAGATATGAACTTAATTATCTTTTAAGAAAATAACAATAATAAATGTTTATCTTGTAAGAGATCAAATCGCTTCGGTGAGTATAAGAAATTACTTAATTTACTTGCAAAACTCACATATCCTAACGTCAAACTCTGGCCCAGTATAATCATTACGTGCTCTGCGGAGCCCACGCGTCAAATATTTGATCCAATCCACAGTTCTCCTCGTGTGTCTCCGGAAAAAAGTCAGAACAGAACATAAACTTTGCATCTACATAATCAGAAGCTTCTCGCCCTATTATGGCATCTGGTTCACTGTCTGAATCAAAGTGAAACTCTTGACCGAAATAATCTTGACTTCGTATTTTACAAGTCATTTATCACAAGCAATTAATCGACCGAAAAACATAAAATTAAACATATATTCTACAAATCAAACATATTATATTTACAGTATTTAGTAATTTTAATCAATAAAATGACATACATTTCCGTACCTAACGAGATTTTTTAACTGCGGCGAAACAAAGTCCTTCCGACCTTAGCGCTAGCTCGCGCTGACCAAAGACATGGAATGTATGCGACGTTAAGGTAAATGAATAAGATAGAATACAGTTAGTACCGTTTTCCAAATGTTTGTTTTCTAGAAATGTTACTAGCCCATATTAAATAACTAGCCCATATTAAATCACTAGCCCACATTTAGTTACTTTCCTCTAATAATTGCATTTTCATGTCACAGCTAAAATCCGATGTAGGGAACTCAAGTTTTAAAGAGTCTTGTGAGTACTGGAAGAAAATTCCAAGCCAAAACATTCCAAGGCTTTTCTCAATTGAAGCGGAACCATTTGCGTATCTCGGTATGAGCACTCATTGTTTGAATACCTGAGCTAACGGCCAATATGGGGTCTTCCGATACAAATATGTGCCGATAGGCACTAGACGAAAAAACGTCACCGCACATCAAGTATAAATGTAGACCATTAGACCATTCTGAAACCTTTATATTTTTGCACACTCGTTGAACCTCCTTGGACCAGTATTTTCTTAGTTAAAAAAAAGTTCAGCACGTTCAGCAGCAGCTCGTCAACTTTAATACTTTATTTCATTACGTGTTTATTATCTTATTATACAAATATTAATCGATAAAGAATTAAAATTGTCTATTAAAGTAACATTATTGAGTTGTAACGCCATTTTTTTTTACCCAACCATTTTTTACTTCGTGAACTGACGTAGGTATCTATTGCTTCTTAGTTAGTAATAGAATAAAATTATAATAAAAAGACACGTGGTAAAAGAAGCCAAAGAAGATCGAGGCTGAATTATGAAGATCAAATAGCCAGTGTTATCAGATGGAAATGTAGAAACCTTTCGCATACCTAGGCGAACATGTGTGAGTATATAGAATGATGAGATTTGAGGAAGCGAAAGAAGTATGTAAGGACCGCGACGCTTGGCGCTCCTTCCTCTCTGACTACCCTGTTAGGGATACAGCTTGAGGATATGTATGTATGTATGTATAATAAAAAGACACGTGAAGTTTAATTTAAATATTTATGCTTTTATTTCATTCGTAATGATTAATAACTCCTAATAAGTAATAATAATTCCTAGTGTTAGAAACATATCTAGTAGCGATTTAAAGATCAAGAGTTTGTCGCAGTGATAGCTGTAGTATGGGCTACATAGCCACAAATAAAAATCGGCCAAGTGTGAGTTAGACTCGCATACAGAGAGTTCCATAAAATATTTATAAAATGATATACATATTTCTAAACTTAATATTCCGGATATTTATTACTATTACCAGTGTGACATCTGTGGATTAACAAGATTTATCAATACACTAAATTTAGAGTGTGTACATAATTAAAAAAAAATGAAATGTGATAGACTGACAGACGCATGATGATGATGACGCATCTTATAAGGGCGTATTTTTTGGGTTCCGTAACTTAAAAAGTTACGGAACTCTAAAAATAAGCATGAAATATGAAAATGAGTTTATTTACTTACATTTACGTATATTTTCGAAACAAATTAAAATCAGTCAAAAGATCGTTAGAAGATTATAAAACAAAGAGTATTTTTAAAAACTTACGAAAGATTAGGTTTGCGGTTTTTTATTTTTTAATCATACTTAAAACGGTTTATTTTAGACTCGCCTATTATTTTTTTTTAAGCAGAACTGACATATCAAAATGATCTAGATTTTTTTGTGTGTATAATGTGTATATTGAAATATCGATGTACCGAAAGTCCATTATTTTTAAAATTGAAACAGCCGTATGAAGTATAGTTAATTAGTTACTATTTCAAGAAGTTCAAAATTGTAGTCTTAATGTAGATTATCACTAGCTTACCTCCACCACTGTGTTGACTACGATTTATTTGGGCCTATGATACTGAATAGGCACAGAATATTGGAAGTTCAAAAACATGCCTGTATCCAGAAAAGAGTCGTGTTTATAATATGCTATTAACAAAATCATCTGTTAGTTACATTAAGTAAAAACTTATTACCGATCAGACGCAGATCGACTCAATTTCAGATTTTTAATTAACGAGACGTAAGCTAAGCCCCCTCTAACCATTTGAACTGTATCATTTGCTAGTGATGTTAGGAAAAAAATATATAATTAGTCGGGCTTAGACCTTTCTGCGTACGCATTAGCTTAAGATTTTAAATGTTAAGTTATGGTGGAGAGCGCTTATTGTTAAACATATTTTATTGGATATTTTTTTCCAAAGAAACTTTTTTTACACAAAACAGTAAGTAATGTATTACTCATTGTTTTCTTATATATTTCACTCACTGCGATATAAATATCAAGCAACAGGAGCCGATACCACCTACGATCTTCGCGGTTATCAAACATTGAAAGATATTTTCAAGAAATTGCAGAACCCATGCCCCAAGACAGACTGGTTTGGCGCAAAAGATAGTGGAGAATTGACTCCAAATTAGAAAAGTATGTATATATATTTGCCTGCCTTTTTCTTCTCTCGTAGAGTCGTAGAGGTAAGGAGCAAGCTGATTTTGATAAAGATGCGATGGTTTACTTAGATTATTATTAATAAACAAATTAATGGTAAAGGATCAAAAAAAGTAGAAACCATCATGTAAAATTTAAATGAAGTGACTACGTTCACTATCACAATATTTCACCGAAATTGCAAAATCTTGCCAAATTTTATTGACTACTTTAAAAAATTACTGAGCTCACGGAAAATTTGAAAGTTATCTAAGGACAACCACCGATTTGAAGTTAATAATTATTTACAGTTTTATAATGAATGGATCACGGTTCACGGTGACAGAAAAGATGAATCCATAATTACATTTGTTTTTTATTTTTTTAATACAGGCTAGCCTGTCAGGCTTTACAAAAGAAATAACAATTTTTACGTGTAATTACAACTAAATGCAATGTAATGCAAACTCAATATAGTTCAAATTTATTCCACTAGAGGCATCGGTGATAATTTTTACATTATAGCTGACCGTTCTCTTGAATTTTTTGTGAATGCTTCGTTGAGAAGTGAAATATGTCTCGATCAATAAGTTTGAAACTTTGGGTGGAAGAGGGCTAAGAATATGTTAATTCATTACTGGAGATCGATTTCCGCGAAGCAACACACTACACAATAATATGTTAAGGTGATGCAATGATAAACAATAATTATTCTAAAATAGAGCTTCCGCGCCCATACATTCTCCATACAAACACGCACGCACTAGCTCGTGAATAAACAGTTATTTTCGTATATATTAAAAGCTATATTTATTTTTTAAAAATCCAACTGATATTTTGAATAGTGTGTTTAGATTAATCTACATAAAAAGTTTAAAGGCACAAATCGATTTCGTTAGTCCGAAAAATGTAAATCTCTGTTTTGAAGGAGGTTTCTTTGAAAATTTTTTCCGTTAAAGAAATTAGTCAATCGTGTATTGCAACTGGCAAAATGAAGTGAATAAAATGAAGAATCAGGTTACCAAATATCATTTGCATACGTTTTGTAATCACTCAAAAAATTTAGATAGGTACCTACCGTCAAAATTCGATGAAATTAACAGTCAGCTATGATATACTCGTATTGTACAGACTCAAGTGTTACTTTACGGAAATTCATTTCTCATAATAGATTCTTATAATTTTTATCTATCCTCCGCCCAACATTTCAAACCCACTTATCGACACGTGTTTTTCCACTTAAAGAAGATCCTTAGAATATTCCAGAGATCAGACTTAGTCGGCTAGCTACCATCGAATCAAAGAATGAGTTAACTGCACGCCTCTTTCAAAGCCGACCTTTTCAAAGAAGATATCTGAAATATCCAGATGAAGCTTCGTTTAAGGCGAAGCACGTGTTGATTAGTACTTCTGGAATTTTTGGCGGAGAATAGCTAAAAATCACGCAACCTATGATGTTGAGAAATGACATGCAAAATCCTGTTCCATATTAGTCTCGCTCCGTCACATGTGCTCCACCATGTGGCATGGAACGAACACAGCACAGAAATTGTTTTGTACGACTCTACATATTTGTTACAAAAATACTTTTAACAAATATCTCGTTAATTTTAACTGCGGCTAAAGATATCAGTGTTTTAATATGTAGCAAACTGTTTGACGAATCTCTATAATTATGATGATATCAACGTTATTAAAACAAAATGCCAGGTTAGTTCCTTTAGGTGACTAAATTCATTTTGTTCTTCTAAAAATTCTTATAAAAGAAAATCAAATGACGTAAATGAAATTTAATCACATTACTAATTTACGTATACATTTTAGAAAACCAGTGATTTTATCAAAACGAGAAATATTTGTCAATTTAATTATTAGAATTTCACAAATACATAGTAACTTAAATTCAAAACCAAAATAGCATTTTTTTCAAGATTTAAATAAACTTATAAGGTATTTTGAAAGAAATCTTTAAACTATTCAGGAAAAAACTAGTTCTGAAAAGAAATGGCCAGAAACTCACTAACAGTCTTTACCAACATCGTCTTATAATAATAAAATAATAAAAAATGTACCAGATAATACACACAAATTTTCTGGTCTTGAAATAGGGATTCCCTTTGCTGCAAGAACTAGACGACAATTATTAGGGGCGTTCCCAGTACACCCAAACCCGGGTCAATTTAGAAAAATAGGGAATCGAACCAAGAACCTTCCGCGCTTACATACAAGGCCTAAACTACTGCGCCGTTGAAGTCATCGAAATGATTTTCTAACACATCACATCTTTAATAAAGGTCTGTAAATATGCAGTTCAGAGAACAATTTTCAAACCGACTTATCCACATTATCGTCTGCCCTGTATGGCTTTTCTTCTGTGTTATCTGGATGATGTCTCGAGGAAGTATGTAATGTAAATACAAACGCAGTTCCTAAATTTGTGAGTTTGGGAGATTAGTTCAAACTGAGTAAAACATTATTTACCATATTTAACTTTCACAATTTCAAACACGCTGCTTGCTCCCTTCTTTAGCTTTTCTCGTCAATAGACCGCATTTCCTATAAGTTTCCTCCATTCAGTTATATTTCTTATCATTTAAAATAAAACCTCCCGTAAAAAATCTTTTTCAAGTTCAAGCCTTTGGGGACGTCCTTCTCGCCTTGCCCTTTGCTAAGGCTATCGTACTAGAAATAAGGTCTACATTACTGCATCAATATGAATAGTTACTGTGAAGGAAACGTTCGAAACTCTTCTAAAGGCATAAATCGTGTATAATAAAACTGTAGCAGTATAAATACTGCACATCTAAACTAATATTATAAACAGGTAAAGTTTATAGGTAAGTTTGGATGTAGGAGGTAATCATCGAAACTATCATTCGATTTCAAAATGTCTATTTGTTTTCTTGTACGTGTGTATGTCTAGTTGTATTCTTTAACCAATGTTTAGAATGGATCTTCAGGCTACACTGTATTTATTAGTTATTGTAACGTGCTTACCCTATGTGTATAGGGGAAGCACGTTACAATAACTACCGTTTGCGTGTTTTTATACATTATGAGGTGTATTATTGAGGTGTCGGTAGACTTTCAAAGAAGACTTTCAAATAGTTCTGAATGGCGATCTTTTCGCTATGCTTCGCATCGCCATGGACTTCTAACCAAACCGCCAAATGTCGTTTTTGGGTAGGAAAGATTTCGTGACGCGAAACTTTGTTTTCGACATTTGATTAATACCGAAAACACTATCTGTACAGGCATAGTTTTGGCTCCCAAGAATTAGTTAACAATATCTGTTGTCAAGTGTCAAAACGAGAAGCAGTAATTATTGTAAAGTTTAGCCGAACGTATGCTGTCTATTATCAGGTTAAATTCCACGTGGGTGAAGTCGCGGGCAACATCTAGTTAAAAATATCCAAAAACAAGCTAAACATATCCTAACATACACATAATATTATGTGTATTAAGTATAATATATTATGTAGTATATCTAAAGGTACAATTCATCTTTCCTGTTTGCCTTCTTATTTGTTCATTCATACAGAGTACGAATTTTGATAAAACCGGAAATCTATTTGAGATATCTACATATCACAACTACAGTCATAACGAAGTGCAATACATTAGATCAACAATTCCATATTACGGTGTAAGAAAATTACAAGATGACTTAGAGTCATAAGTACGAGTGAAATCGCATTTTAAATATATACATCAGATTACTGTGCGGCGGCGATTCATACATAACTTCACGCTATTTAGCGTTTGTAGATAGAGCATCAAGAAGCCACATACAACACCTATATAGACGCTAATAACATATACATAGACGCTAGTTCTAGCAGTAAGATATTATATGAGCTTACAAATAGAAAAGCGGAATCAGATAATTGTCATATCATAAACTTAAACTACACTCTCTGTTCTGATTGTCGGAAGATTTGCCCTACAAACACTACGCTGCTCAAAGGTTCAAAGGTTGAGGAGGCTAATCATGAGGTCTTATTTCGATGAATCCTTTGGTGGCCTCGTAATTCATAATTTACGAGAAAACATGAAGAGGTTCCATATTTATTCAACCGGAAGGCAAGTGGCGATACTATTACCTATGTTCCTTTAACGGAATTTTAAAACCTGTGTGTATAAGATATAATATAATCTACAGAGCGAAAGTGAGAGGTAAAAGAAGCCAAGGAAGACCAAGGCTGACTTATGAAGATCAAATAGCCAGAGTGTTAGCAGACGGAAATATCAAAAGCACTCGCTTATCTAGGCGAAAATGTGTGGGGAGAATGATGAGATTTGACGAAGCGAAAGAGGTATGTAACGACCGCGAATCCTGGCGCTCTGTTCTCTCTGATTATCCCGTTAAGGATACAGCGTAAAGATATGTATGTAGGTATGTATAAGAAATATTCCAACACCTGCTTTAAGACAAAGACAAATACGACGATCGAAGTTTAAATGATTTAAAAGCAAAATAAATATTACAGTAAAGAATTACTAGAAGTACATAACGAAATTCGATTGTGGAATGTGAATAATCAGGTAGTTTCTTTGATTGATTTGTAATTTTTAATTAGTAAGTCTTTATTTAAAATTTGAAGATTGTTAATTTAAATATAAAAACAAATTTTTCTTTTAAATTCATTGGTAATAATTATTTCCCACGATAACAACCCTGAAATCCCGACATATTTAAATTTTGTCCAGGTTTTCAATCTAGCAACACTAATCCCATACCAGATTAAAAGTGAATAGGCAAACTCCGTATTATCCTATCCAATAGATCTTAAATTCCACAAAAGACTCGCGATCTTTGCTAGTATTATAAACCATGCCGCCTATTTATTTCTTCAAGTTCAAGATAACCTCTAAATAACCATCTGGAACAAACTACAAATCTTCTACAAATCAAGAGTCATTGAAACAAATTAACTTCGTCAGTCATCGGCGTGGGGTTTAACAGTCCATAAATAAACGAACCTTTCAAAATATTTTTCAGAACGACGCCATATTGACGCAAAAAATGGTTTCCTGCAAAAAATGTAACGCGAACTCAAGTGGCGTGTAAAACCCACTGTATTTTTTTATCTATGAACTCTGGCGAGTGGAGTGGTTACCTACGTTTTGCTGATAACATTTAATGTATATAATATGCTTTATTTTAAGTATAACTTATTTTCTCTATCGAAAGCCTACTTTTGGTAAAACAAGTCCTTCGCCGCTTATGAAAGGTACCTGTATTCGATGATTTAGGTACGAAATATTTTTGAGCCTAAACCTACCTTTTTAAAGTTTTGTACATCTGAAGGAAATGGTAACTCTTATCGGATTAGGTAGGATTACCACTTATTGGGAACAACGCATGTCAAATAACTCAAAAACTGGGCAACCTACAAATAATAATGCAAAATAATAATAACTAATGTGACATAGGTGGGTTAATAATCTTATTCACTCATGCATTTCGCATTAGTTACACATACATACATATCTTCATGCTGTATCCCCAACGGGGTAGTCAGAGAGGACGGAGCGTCAAGCGACGCAGTCCTTACGTACTTACATGCTCACACTCTGGACACACAGGCACACAGTAACATTAGCCGCATTATTTAATTTATAATATTCATCAAAGTACCCAATTCTCGACTTGACCAATGACCATCCCCCCGTGTCTCCTAAGCTGAAGCTAGGAATAACAATGATGAAATAATTGTTGAAAGAATTCTCTAACGTCTTCAAATGACATCGGTTTTTCTAACAAATTTTCGTCACGTTGCAAGTTTACGGCGCCTCTGTAATTTATTTTGAATTAAATAAAAACTGAAAATACACTTTTTAATTCAATTATGTGTTTTTTGATTAGACGAAACCGCCAAAAGTTTTAATTACTAAAGGAAATCTGGAATTTAAGAATAATTTTTATTGCACTATTTTCAAGGCAAATACTATAAAAGTGATATGAAAGTATGTCTATATCTAGAAAATTAACATTCAAAAAATATCTAATATTAGTTAAACAAATAGTTTTGATTAGCCGGTTCAAAGTTCAAACTATATAAAGTTGTATACATATTAGCCACATGCATGAATGTTACAGAACTATAAAAACAGAGATAGATAATATACGTATACGGGGTAGTAATTACGGTTCATGTGACGCCATGTTGGATGGCCCGCCCTTTTTTGCTGCTGGCATCACGCACTAGTTGTGGGATATTTGCATAATTTGCATAACGCGATTGGTGTAGGTAGCAATTTGTTACACTAGCCTCTATCTGTGACTTTATGCGAATTACAAAATAATATCTAACATTTTAAAATTAATCATTTACCGAACACACGAAGCGACAAAATGATGCCATGCTAGTTTACGAGCTACTACTACAGCTCATAATATGTCCATTGAAAGCTAATTTCTAGATTACTAGTACAATGCCACTATCCCGGTTTCATTTATTAGCTTCGCGTCAATCAATCAAAACGTTTTTGTTTAATTAACATCAAGTGAGCCCAATTGGGGTTTTCTAAGTACTACGAGTATTTCGCAAATAATTATTTCAATGATATACGTGAAGTCGGTTATGAGCTGACACGAATTACACAGACAGTGCGAGATTTCCATGCTTGCTATAACTAACTGTTTTGCTCGTGATTTTACTCAATGAGATAGAAGGAGACACCGAAACATAAGGGCGGCAACTTATTATGGCTAAATCCATCCATGTTTCTTGGACCTAAAGTAAAACCTTGATAACTATCTTTACAAAGTAATAGATTTCTGCCAATGATAAAGTGACAAATTTGCTGAACTGAACAGATTATTAAAGTTGACGTGTGAACTAAAACACTTAGAAAACAGTTGATTACACAATAATGTTCAAACCACTAAACCGCAAGGCTCCGCGTTGTCTATGATACCGACACTATAAAGAACCCACAGACAGTTGATGGTTTTATAATTGACATGTCATCCTCCGCCATAGAGCCGCTTTTTATTTTATTTTTTTTCTATTCTCTTTAGCTTTCCAGAGCACTCACTTCACCTATTGTTAGGGGGCTTAGTCAAATAATGCTTCAAGAATTAATATAATAATTTTCTATATTTTAAAATGGTGATTGATTATGGTGACGTGGCGATTTCTCTTTGTGAAACACAACACTTGTCCGGCACTTCGCGAGATGCCTTTGACGTGATGTGTCTAAAAAATGTCGTATGTTGTCTATAGTAAGGTTCTTTATTGTGGTCAAATCGGCCGTTAAAAGGTTTTCTTAATGTTCGACGTAGAACCGAAGCGCCTACAAATAGTTATTCGTCAGAGATGTATGTTTTGGAATCATTATTCCTTTTACTTTTTTGTTTTTGACGGCCATGTGTCATCGGACAGCCGCTGTGGGCGCTGTGTCATATCTTAACGAGTGTCCGAGTTGTTGGTATGAGGATATCTTAATAACAAGTTTAGAAATATTGCATCTTAGAAACGACATATCAAACCAGATCTTTTTGAACATATTTGTTTGTCTATGTGGACTATATTAAAATAATGTTTGACAATGAATTATGAAACACCAAAGTACTGACCGCCGTGTTTTTTTAATAAACGTTAATTTGTACTGGTCCGTGGTGACGGTTAATATACCTTCCAAGTCGAGAGTCACGGAAACGATTCCCGGCCAGCCAAAAACGAATAAACTTTTCTAAATGTTAGAGTCGTTACTGCGTGCTGCCCTAATTCACCTATTACCCTAACTAGTCAAAATTAGTTTGGTAACTACTGAAATACAGTCACTGCTGATTCTTTATTAACATTTATTGCAACATCTCGTTTGAATACTGAAATGGTAACGCATCTATGTATAACATGAACTACACTGACATACTGTCAAACATTTGTGTCGTGATTTATGTATTCTGTACAGAGCAATAGTCAAGAAAGTCGAATAGATACACGAATGTAAATATCACGGAAAATCAAAGCTAACATATTACTCAGTCGGTGTACACACGTTATCGGTGATCAAAACACGCGTCGCCCGGCCGCCATGTTGGATGATCTATGATCTGCGGCAGGCGGGTTGTCAGTGCGGGTTGCGCCCGCGCAACCGGATTAAAGATTTTTAATGTTGTATAAAGAGTGCTGTTATTTCTAATATCGGTGACTGCACGTGTTTCCTGTAATAAATACTTGATTTGGTTTTTTTTTTTAATAATATACACGTTAACAATAATTGCTAACGCAACCAGCTGAGGAGTTTTCGCCTTAAATCATGAAATTTGAACAAACAATTTTTTGGGCGCTGAAAATATGTATGGTTTTAAGGACTTTAAGATTAACGGGTAATTTTACAAGCAATTTTTATTGAAATTATAGACATTAACTAAAAATTATGAATCCTCTAATTTGAAAGATACGAATGTCATATTAATTTTTTTTGGTTTAGGGATTAGTTTGATTTTAAAGGATTGTTGTACCACTTTTAGGGGAAAATGTCGATGTTGGCAATACTGATAACAAACTAGACTAGTACATACACCTCGCTATTTGTCCATGTCAAAAGCAGTTCCGTTTTAAATTTCTGCAGGAATTTCAAAGCTTTACGGAATGTCTAAATAACAAAACGCCTTGGATTTATGAGAAGGAAAATGGTGTAACTGAGCACTAGATTCTTACTATGGGTGTGGTAACGAACTAGGGGAGAACTCAGTAACACTGAAGACTCCAAAACAACATACAAACGTTCGTTTCTTAAATTAGTCTTGGAAAAGAGACCCGGGACGTAGATATACATATAACTATCGCACCTTTAGATTATATTAAAATTAAATAATAACCTTAAAATTATTTACTATATCTAGATATAGTATGAATATATATACCTATGTGGCTGTCCTATTAGCTACGTATTGTCAGAATATTTAAGTATGTATTTCTGAAAAATCTATTTTATTATTTTTACTGAACTCGTTGACGTAACTCGCCAAAACGAAATCTCAAAAATGTGAATTATGCACTTAGCTCAGTTTTATTCTAAAAGTGCGATGCGATAGATTCAAATTGCTAGATTATTAGAGGTCCACAGTAACATTTGAGTTAGGTATATAAAATAAAGCATAGAAATTTGTGTCTCAAAAAAAGTTTAAAAGTAAAAAAGCAACGTCTATACAAACATTCGGACACTATCTTCAAATCAATCGAGTTTTCTCTCCGGCTGTTCCGTGACGCTCGTCTATCGCGGGGATCTGCGCCGGCGCAGCGCGGCTACCTCGGAGCGCAGCGTGATGATGATGGATCGTTCGTTATTGGAATTTGGCACGTGAGCCGGTGATCGTTGACCGAGTGATTGGGGACATGGGGTCGTGGGAAATTGGTTGAGACAATGTTATTGACAACTCTAGAAATATGTTTAGACGTTCTGTCAGGACCCGACCAACATAATTTTTGTGCCGCTAAAACCAATACTACTCAGTGTAAGTACACCTGTAGTTAGTCTACGACGAAGTCACAATACACGTTTGTATGTGTATTCAGTTATAACTTGTAAACTTTGAAATAGATTTCAATGCAATTTTCAACATCATTTAGAACATTTAACTATAGGTTTATGTATTGTATACGTATTTATTTTTAGTGCATAGAAGTAGAAAAATATTGACTCGCTAAATAATCGAAAAATCGAAAAATATTGGATCGCTATTCTAAAGAAAAAGAAAAATACAGAATGCGCCAGCTACGCTTATCTTCCCCCGCTGATCGTAAAAGTCGATCAAGGTGTGGAACTTATTCTTCAAGAACTTACACTAGCGAAGAACTATAGCAACTTGCCAATATTCAATCCTTCTTCAACATCTGTGAGACTTATCACTAATTTTTAGAACTGCTGTTATAGCATCGCTTTATTAAAGCTCTCTGTGTACCCCTTATGGGAAAGAGCATGAAGTTACGATCGTATTTTGTTGATAGTGACGATAATCTGACCTATATACACTGAGGGTCTGGGATTGCCTTTGTTTCTAATAACATAAATACAGATTAGAATAGCTCCATACACCCCCAGTGGAATCTTGTAAGAAGATAAGAATTCCAGGACGTTGCGGTCGTGGTATTCTCATTTCATAAATCTTTATTTTTTTTTTGCAAAATTAATTACCAAAAGACCCTAAAATCACCATTTTCAAAATTAGAATGATGAGCAATATATCAGACGTAACTATTTTTAAATAAGCCATTTTAAAAATGAATTAGAAGCTATGCTCATAAATTGTAAAGCCACTAAACATTTTAACATCAAATAATACGCCATTTAACAAAATAATAATAACCTATGACGAGCGAAAGCAGGCCCATGTGGTCACGATTTCAAATGAACTCGAAAAAACACCTATCCGCACATGACGCCTTCCAAATCCGAAATTCCCTCCAAAGCGATCTCACGCTGCGTTCAAAAAAAATATCTGTCTGATTTCTTTTCCTTTTTCAAATACCAAAATTTTTTTCGAACCATTGTCAGGAGCACCCGGAGTCGGACTCTACTCTTTATTAACAAGATTTTGAATATTCTATTGTATCTAACACTTTCTATGTTCGAAATTATATTTTTTTTAACAACACTTTGGACATTTCGCTTGAATTATCGCCGGCCAGTTTTGTTAAAAGGTTTAAGACGCCGATTGCTCGTTTTTGTTGTCAGTGAATGGATCTTATTTGACGTGGGTGAGCGCGTGTATAATTGCTATCAGGTAGTTTTGGGACTTGAATTTTATAATATATGGATAATTAAAGGACGGCTTAAAGTGGAATTTTTGTCAAAGTTTATCGCCGTTATGATTGAGGTTACGACTTTAGGTGTTGTTATTTCCCGGCCGTGGCCGCGGGTACGCCGTGCTCGGCCGCGGCGGTAGCTTTATAGTCCTATATTAAAATTCAACGCGTATCTAGTTTCATGAGCCAATACGAGCTCGATTAGTGTTGCTAGATTATAAAAACATTGAAATAGATCGTTAATCCGATACGATCGTAAAAATGTAACAGACCCTCCTTGATTAGGTTTCAGTAAATAACGAAATGGGTATTTTATGACGTCTACTTTATTATAATTAAATAGAGATTGAGTTCTTATACATTATGTTAATAATTGTTCCGATGCTTAGATCAAGTTTAAGTTACCTATTAGGAAGAAACACATGACATAAATTTTGATCGATTCTTTGTATCATTTTCGTGCATAAGCATCGTATAAGTACATGCCTTCATACATACACGTATACGTTATACATATAATATATGCATTCGTGCATAATGACAAAAAAGTTTGATTAAAGGTATATTTTCCTTCAAACTTAAAGTCTAGGATTCGATCTCGGCCAAGTCAATTCAGAACACAAACCTTTCTGAACTGGCATAATTCATTGTGTGGCACTCACTTCACTTACATTTCAAAGCTAAAGTCCGGAGTAGCAAATTCGAAAAGGGAAATTATTAACTTTTTGAAAACAGCCGACGGAAATGTCAAAAACACTCGCATACCTAGGCGAAAATGTGTGAGGGGAATGATGAGATTTGAGAAGCGAAAGAAGTATGTAACGACCGCAAAGCTTGGCACTCCGTGCTCTCTGACTACCACGTTAGGAATACAGAGTGAAGTTATGTAAAAAATAATAAAAATAATATTCACTCGATACGTGGCCTGTTAAAGTCGCGTACTGGCTAATTAGAGTCTGACTACATTCATGCAAAAATAAATAATCGAAATTAAATAAAAAAATGTGTGTGGTCGAGGGACCCCCGTCAGGAACACAGTTCCTTAGCTTCAGTCTTCCTTTTTCAAAACTTAATGTCAATAATGAGACCAATAAAACTCACATATAATATAAAACAAAAACAAAAAATAAAAATTTCGGTACTCGTACGCACACATGTAAGTATTCGTATATAATAGAAAATGATAGAAATATCACTGTGAATCTATGTATAGAGCTAACGAACCTATGCTATGCTAACCAAGCTATGCGCGACTCGCGACTCGCGCCCCACGTAACACTTTTTCCTTACGTGACGATTTATACCAACTCATACCTCCCGCAAGCCGCGTTAAAGAACTTCGTTCCAATATTTGCTGTAAGTACTTACATAAATCTCGTATTCATTCGTCTATTCATTCATCTTATTACGCATTTTCGACATGCACTTGGCCGTTTTTTCAAACAGTACTAGACGTATATAGATACCACATTTATTTTGACTTATTCTGCCTGATGGAAGATAATGACGAGATCACACTGCCCAAAAGTTAGTTACTTATTTAACGCTGCGTATTTCTTCCTTACTTTGAGGATGTTATGTAAGAGAAAATCTTGAAGAGACGTTATCGTTGAAAGTGCGTTACTTATACGCATTATAAAAAAGGAAAATTCAAATACAAAACATTTTTGCTACATTATATATATATGCCTATTTTTAAATTACTATTCAACGAATATTTAAATTAGTGTGGTAAAATTATACTTCAATAAACATATATTCCGTACAAAAAACTTGTAACAAATTTGCAGAGCCTGGACAGATAGTATCTTGAACGTGACCCCCCTCTGAGAACAACTTTCGTACATAAAGACTGCTTACATCGATGTACAGAAACTAAAATTGTCATTGCCACGAGATACATAATATAATAATGTTGATATTAAGTTCTCCAAAATCAAAAACAATCGCCTTTTTGTTTATTATTCTTCATTTAATAATTAAGTACTCATTTAACTCTCCATAACAGGGAATAAAAAAAAAGTGTACGGTCGGGGAACCCCCGTCAGGAATGAAGTTCCTGAGCTGCAGTTTCAATTTTTCAAAACTTAATTGCAATAATATAATAAAACAAAAACCTAGCGCCGCACGACTTGTGAGTCCCACCCAATGTAACGCTTTTTCCTTACGTGACAATTTGTACCAACTCAAACCTCCCGCAAGCCGCGTTAAAGAACTTTGTTCCAAAAATGTCGTTCAAATAAAAAAAATATTTTACTCCTACAATGAAAAGTAGTAGATATACAAAAACTAATTCGTACATATTTTAATTAATAAGTAAGGGATCCGTACAAAATTACATATGCTAAGAAACTCGCATATAAATGATCTTAAATACACATTTCCTTAATTTGGTGTGTCTATTAAAGTACTTTATATCTTTGTACATCTCCGGCTTGTAGTGATGAGGTAATATTAAATCTGCATGCAACATAACGGAATGCGAAAATTATTGTCACCTCAATTATGCCCATACGTGCATCGGCGAACAAATTGTACATGTTATGTTGGTAACCAATTGGTTAAGGTTCAAAATTTAAAATACGAGTGAGAACTGGTTGGGAAAAATCTGATTAATACAAAAAAAAATTAGAGTATCTGTGGATTTTATATTTATTTTAGGCTTCATTGAAATGGATGTTTTAACTTCTAATTCTAAATCAGAGTTAAATAAATGATCAACGATCACATTATTGAATGTAAAGGGAACAACGCAGATTTATCTAGGTATATCACAGATAACGGTTCTATAACTATACCGCAAACAATGTAAACCTATATAGTTTAGACATATTTGTTTTCTCCACTTTCTTATTTAATTTTATTTAGACCATGACATATGGATTGAAGACCTAGTCAGTCACGCAGAGTCCAAAGATCCCAGCAGTATAGTGCCACGAGTTTTGCGAGAGCTTTCTATATGGGAGAGGCTTACAAGTATGTCTATAGCAGACGTCTTTCGTCTGTGAGGTGACAGTATTTTATGGTAACAAGGTACAGGTACTTGGATTGTGTTCAATAAGATTCCGTGGAACCCAAGAGTTCCTTGTAAAAGTCACTAGGGTACCATGAATGTTACACTTGGAATCTTTGAAATATTGAAATATTGTGTAAATAATACAATCTTTGAAATATTGTGGCTATAGTAATCTGTGACAAAATTATTTTTTGCGCGAAACTAAACCTGAGCATACATACTGATAAAGACTGAACTACTTTTAACCTGAAGTAGACCTTTGAAATAAAAATACTGGATTTTAGATATAGACCTATTAATTCTATATTGAAACATTTGGAGGTCACTGATTTTTACTCTTAATTAAATTACTGCAGTATTTGTAATCATTTGGTTTATCCATATCCATCCATATCAATAAAATCCATAAAATAAAACTGATTAATTAAGGGTTCCGTTGGCTTAAAAGTTGTAACATAACATATTTAACTTTTTATTAAATAAAAGCTGTTCAAATGAATCTTAGGAACTTTTACTTCCACCAAGACATTGCTGACGCGAGCTTGGATTGCGACATCTCAAGTGCAAATGATTATCAGGTGCGTCTGTGAACACGTCTTGATTCACTCTTGATCAGAACGTCAGTGTCCTGTTTTGATTGAAATGATGATCGTAAATACTATTGAAAGCAGTGAAATCTGCGAAAAAATGTGCTATAACAAAAACTATATTACAGCTACCGGTTACGAATAAGACAACGTTTTCACAATAGATAGGAACTATATAGCTTTTAGTTCTATGGTTTTCATCAACCAACCCTAAACTGTCAGGTAATTGCCAAACATACCTAGTTTAGTTAGAAGATTACTTCTAACATAATTTAGTTGGTAACCTATCATAGTTTAGGAAATTACTCCTAACTAAACTACATTTTATTCCTATAGGGGTGGAACATTAGAGAATCGAGAGTCCTCAACATCAATACGATAAGGATTCGCTTAATATTTTCCTAAAATTTTATTAACGAATATTTCAACTTACCTAAGTACAAAATTTTTTATTTGATTATTACACCATTTTTGTTAAGCTATTGAATAACTTTAAATAATTACAATAAAAGTCACTTTATATAGAACCAATTGTTTTCGAGTAATTTTAGGTAGGTACTTGTCTATATTAGTCTTAGAAGGATTAACAACACACCGATCTTATACCTTGACTTTCTTAAAAGTTGTTAATAACAAAGCTAACGCTACTGTATAACTTTTTTTTGTCTTACAGGTTACTCAAAATTTTAAAATGTTTAAAGGAAACGAACTAAGGAGGAACTAAGGATTATTTTAAATATTGATAAATATAACGCGTGATTAACGAGTTTTTTTTGGTTGTCCTGATGGCAAAACCGAAAACCCGCACGCTTATTATCTAACTCGCAGTCAGCATGCGACAGCTAAATATAGCGCGATATCTGCTGTCAAAACGAGAGTTTGTATAATTGTATAGTGGCGCTATATCTACCGCAAAAATGTGTATTTTTGGTCATGGCGCAATAGACAGGCAATCCTCATACGTGACACCAACATTTTATTACAATTAGTCACCGGTTGTGCAATGATCGCGCGGCTGTCGCTGCATGCAAATTTTTAGGTAATAACCCCGCCGATTGACCTTTCGTACCGAAATTTGGCATATTGGATCTGGTAACATCAAATGTAATAAGTCTCCCACGTAGAATGCCAAAGCTTGTGGTCGAATGTTGCTCGGTTCCACCGGCTTCCTGCAACTTTAACTGCGTCGTCACTACATTTTGTGAGAATGACCGATTGAATATTATCACCACGAGTAAACCTTATTTCCCCAGCGGTTATTAGTTCTAACTCGCTATAATCATTGTCTATAGCTTACTAATTCATTACATTTGTATTATTCACATTTACAATAAATTTAAAATGAATTAATTTAAATTTAACTTAAATCGTCTCAAATACACTGTATGCACCCATACATACCTATCTCCATATAGTTATGTATATGTATGCACATGCACACATACATACCTATCTCCACGAGGGTATACTGGCACACATACATAGAGATCCTCACGCGTTATCGCTAACGGAAGAATCATAGAGAATGTGCCAAATTGCTGTCCTTACGTACTACTTTCTGTTCCTCAAATCTCATCGTTCTCTTCATGCGCTTTCGCCAAGGTCTACTATGGTTATTTGATTTCATAAGTCAGCATATTACTGACGTATCACTTACATTAAAAAAGTACAGCTTTCATGTTCAATAATTTTCATTTCATTATTTATGTACATTTTCTGCTTATTCTATAATGAAATTTCTTCCACCTTAACCTGTGATAGGACAGATGACGAAAACAAAGTTTAAAATGTAAAAATCAGAAAAACTATACAAAAATATAATACATAAAATACCTCATAAATAAAATAATTGTACTAAACTGTATTTTTATGTACTTAATAGAATACAACATTAATCACCGCGTCTCCTTTCTTCGAAATTAAGAAATACTACCAATTATTTTTACAAAACAAAGATACCCATATACTGTAGTAAACGGTTGGCTGGAAACGTTCTCTAAACATTTTAAATACAGACATTCGTCATGCGGACGTTTAAAAAGAAAACAAAGCAATCGATCCGCGAATAACAACAATAACATATAAATTACAGTACGTAGTAATTAACTTACCTCAGTTCGTCATGCCGGTAATGGTCGCTGTTTATATTCAAGCATAGTATTTTAAAATTCGAATTGCTCTTTCAAACGTCGAACACTAACCGAATACCATTCACTGCACATAAAAGAAACTAAAACTATTGTTTTTTAAATTCTACGATATAAACTTTTTAACCGCAGGCCACAAACTATGATGCCACTGTTAAGCATTTATCTGTCAAATTTGAATTTGAAATTCGAACGCGGCAAATTGATTGAAATTTTTGATTCGTATTGAAGGCAGGTTGTCGTCGAATTAACATAACAACTGTCTGTTTAGAAACGTGATTATCTGTTTTATCAGCATACAAAGGTGAAGTTTAATATGGCAATTAATTTTAGAACCAATAACAAAATCGATTTAGTTTTAATATTCTGTTGTTTTGTTCGAAAACCGTCAACGAACGACATTAGGACAAACGTCTTCATCAACAACAATGCGCTGTAAAATTAAACGCGCGCTTATTGCTGATTGTTCTTAAAGTTTAATATTTTAACGACTCCACATAAACATACCGCACTATTGTTTTAACTAATTACAATAGATCATTGGAAGCACTACATGTAATTAAATTTGGATATGACATATTCATTCATTTTAGATAAGTACCAAAACGTCAAAACACGTGCATATTAACATGTAGGGATCAAGAAAACAGTTACCTAACACACATGACTCGTATACAATTACTCCATTTAGACAAAAGTATGAAATCAGCTACACCTTGACATTAATTCCTGAAATCTTAAATCTTTTCACGCATTCAACGAATGGTAACCAATTTATAGGTATACATTTTCACTCGCATCCAAAATGAAAAAACTGTAGTCTCATAAGGTCGAGCGAAATTGTGTTATCATCGTGTCATCCTATACAGATGATTGCATGTTTCTGTTGCATAAACATTTAGTTTATGAAAAAATCAAGTAGGCATTTGAATTTAGAATTCCATCCGCTCAGTGGTGCGTCGCGTTCGGGCCGAGTCGGCTGCGCATACATCCAGCCCGAGATAATGTCTCGCGACTCGCGACGCATGCTAAGCCGCTCGACTACTATCTCAAATCTCTATACCGTTGTCTCTCTGTTGTTCTACGTCTTTATCATACCAGCCTTTCGTTTTAATAACAACATACACACAATGTTTGCCCACTAATCCCCACATCCTCGGTTTGTTGGCGGATGCCAAACGGTAGCGTTTGAATTTATGACATACGGCTCTATCTTATCTGTGGCCACTCGGCGACATATGTTGCCCGACGGTGCCTAATGGAGCACCTAACATGAAATTGTTAAAACGGTAAACATTTTATCCCTAAAATCAAATTCGTTTGCGCAACACACCGACCAGACTCGCGAACATAGCGTGTGCCATTTTTAGACACACAATTTATTTTTAATTCGCGTCAATGATGCGCGACATTAATGAGCGAACACAATGCCAGCGTGTCTTTGGAAAGCACACGGTTCCTGAACGAGCGAGTCACTAATTTCGCGCCCTTTCACCTGTCAATCAGACGTCACGTCCCGCGTAAACGGCGCGCGGTACTGGAATTAGCAATGTTTTCGCAATATCCGCCAAACGTTTGTAAATTGCATTGCATTTCACTGAATGCTCGCAATAAAAAATAAAGGCTATGATTTAGTTGGGACGTGATAGGGAAATAAATGAAATTACCTGTGAAAGTGCACATGACTATCAAAATTTTAGCACTGCAATATGTCAAGTTGACGTTGCATTTCGCGCGTAAACCGCAAGCGCGCTGAAACATGGAAGTCGTATTAAATTGCTACTCATTTCACATTACGTTAAAAAAGAAAGATTAATATAATGAACGAAACAATTATGCTGACATTTTGATTTAATGTCGCACGTATTACTGACAGACAAATAGTAGTTACAATCTCGAAACTATCCTGCTACCATCCTGCTACGAAGTATTTATAGTGAAGTATCCTTACGAGTTCATTACAGTGAACAATGTGCTTTTTGCAGTCGTGTAAAGATCACTAATGGAATAATAAGTAATAAAAATCCAATCCGTTCATGGAATTATGGCGTGAATACATGCAATTAATACTAAGGATAGGAAGTTAATAAAGACATTATAATTATACTTATTTTTCACTTTTTCCAAAAATACGCTACGCCTACTCTTGCTATTGTGAAAAATGTAAATTGGCTTCACAACTTGTTTTTTCACTTTTGACATTAGTATAATTTGCAATAATTTACATAGGTAGTGCCGTAAAATATCATTATATTTTATGTATTTTTGACATTTCTTATTTGCCAGTGTAATCCTCGGTAAAAAGCATTCTCAAGACTTGTCCGTATTTTATAAACGCGCTGTGAAAGTAGATAAAACGTAATTTTAAATGATAAACCATATGAGAACCTTCGTTAAAAATAAAGAAAGTTTTTGCATGTCACTACTTAATTTAAAACTATTTACTAAACACTTATATAAGTATAATTCTCTTTACAAAATTTGTTTTATCTACAAAGTAACATTTGTATTAGATAAGTTTTTGTTTGCTTTGCTGCACCTATTTTTAATATCACAGTAAAACAATTTAAATATTATTATGATCTTCAACGCCAATGTGATTCGAATTACGTCATGTAAAAAAAATATTCGCATTTTACAAACAGCCTATAATATTTAATTTTTTTTTGTTATTTTCGTTATAACACTTAATTGTTAAAATTGTTTGCAGTTTAGTACTTCCTTTCTCCAATTTATTTTTGATATAACTGACAGAGACAGAAACAATGTTAAATAACCCACTCCATAGTACTTGAAATAAATCGGAATTTAATCACTTTTATTAATAAACGAGATTCGTATTTCATAAACGAAGGCTTATGTGTACTTACTTACATGGGTAGAATTAGGGTTGCAACAATTTTTACAAAAAATTTAGTATAGTAGTAATGAGCACGGAGAAAGTAAATGACAGTATTTTGCAAAAAACACCCGTATATTTTTGTTCCTTTTATGGAGTTTTTAAATATTTAGGTACATTTTTTTTAATATTTCGTGGAACTTCTCAGTTTATCGTCATTTTTGAAAGAAGAAATCTCGAGAGAAAATGTCTGCGCAGAATTTTTTTTAAACCACCACCAATTTGGGGACTGTTCTCAAAAACAATATGTTGAGTACTTTATTTTTATTGAAGTTAACAATAATATAGAGTAGAATAAATTATAATACTGTTTTTTGTTGCTAACCTAGGTAGAAACGAAAGACAAGTAGTAAAATCAGATAATTTTTCATGGAACAACATTTACACGCCAGTTTGCACGTGACAAAATACGTAAGTATGTAATCCAATAAGCTGATGTTACATAATAATAAAATAAAAAATATTAATTATATATTTAAAAATACCACTCTGTATATACGCCATGCTCACACATTCAATTTGCAAATGAACGTGACTCATGTATTATTTAGGTATAGGTAGGTTCAAATAACTAGATATTACGCGAATCACTCAATGATCCGGGTCGATTGGCCGGCTGACACGTGTCACAGATTATAAATGTGAGATTACATACATAAGTAGTATGTAGTTATTTTTTTAATGAAGTCCTTCAGCCAGATGTACTCTACTTAGAAAAATTGAATTTTCGTCTAATACATACTTTAGCGAATTTTAAGTACTTAGTAATATCATTTCCGAATCGCTACTGGTTGTAAATTACAACAATCGATATTTAATGTGCAAAAAAAGACCTGCTAATAGAGTTATCGGGGGTCGAGTGACGTGAGCAACCCGTCACAAGGGGTGGACCAGCAGACGCAATTGACAGCTGCTCCCATAAGGGCAAAGCCTTAGCCAGCTACCTCAAGACCGCGGTGCGTAGACTTCATGTCTACATTCTTCTCGCGGTATCACCGTTTTCACGGAATATCGCGGATATAGACTGAAGAGTACTTAGATAAACACTACTGGGGGTGGTATGTGAACAGTGCCTTCATTACAGAATCGGGTTTCGTCCGATATTTTAATGTTCATAACGAACGTGAATACTTATTGACATATTCCGCTAGTTATTTTGGAAATCCAATTTCAGTTGAAAACGATTCTCATTATAACATTGAATGCCAACTAGCAATGCACACTGGCTTCTCACAGATGGGTCACCTATGTAGTAACTTAAACTATAACGCAACTAAAAAATTACATATTTTCGTTAAGAATTTCAAATCTCCTTTTAAGTCCGAATGCGTGTTTCGTTACATTATATTGAAAAAGACAGCTTAAAACAAACTTCAAATAGAACAAGACTAAGTTTTTTCATTATTCTCTCACCTTCTAATATTTAACACTTAATAGTTGATTTGAAATATGATTCGATATACATAAATATAAACGATAAATGAGATTCGAGGAGCCGAAAGAAGTATGTGAGGTCAATGATGCTCGGCGCTCCATCGTCACTGACTACCCCTTTAGGGATACAGCGTGAGGATATGTGTGTACCTATGTATAAAATTCAAAGAGAGAGTGTGAATTTTATGAGTTTGTGGAGGGTATAGTCTCCGGACTGCCGGACCTGACCGGAAAATTTCTTCAAATAGGTGTATTTGAAGAAATTTTTCACTATTTAAAAGATACATTATTCCAAATAGACATAGGCTAGGAGATATTGCGTATTCAACCTGGACGAAGTCCAAACAGATCGCTAGTTTCCAACAGACTAGTTGACAGATGAGATTTTTTACGTTTGTAAACTCATAGGTTTCAAATTTCCAAACAAACATGTTATTTCACCCTTTTTTCATCAGGGGACCATTTCTCAAAAATCCTTAGAACCAAAGTCTTTACAGTAGAGTGCAGTATTAATGTGGATTAGTAGGTACTATGCGGAGTTACACTCGTGTAGAAAGCATCTCACAAAATATTATGCAGGACATATTGTAATAGATCAGGCCTTACTTTGATTTATTAATCTAAAAATGTTACTAGTACTATAATTCATTTGGTGCTAATTAACAGACCGAATTTAATCTCTGGAATATCCTGAGGTGCTTCGTTAAGGGCAAAATACGTGTCGACTAGTGAGTTTTGAGTTTTGGGCGGAGAATAGCTAAGAATTATGAGAATTCATCACATTATGCACAAGTTCACAAAAGGAACTTATTATTATTCATAAGTGAACACTTGTTCAATTCACAGTTATCTTGGTTCATCGATGACAAATCGCTCATAACATCTTATAAGCCTTAAATCTATACCTCGACCTATTAATTTCAAATCCTTGCTATCACACGTATTAAGTCCCTTCTTCCCTTATTCATTATCAAGTTTATTAATTGCCCTTTATATTAATTCATCAGTCATCACATTACGCACGAGTTTACAAAAGGAACTTACTATTATTCATAATTGAACACTTGTTCAATTCATAGTTATCTTGGTTCAGCGATGACAAATCACTCATCTCATAACATGTCTTCGTCATTTCATTACTTATAAGCCTCGATTTATATCTCGACCTATTAATTTGAAATCCTTGCCATCATATGTATTTACTCCCTTCATAAAAATCCTGGCCTATTTTGTCTTTATAACGACATTAAGCTATAGGCTACACATATTACTAATTCCTAATTAGCAGTTCATAATTTTAATATTTTGTAAGGATGGTACCTGTTTGTGTTTTGTCTCCCTTTTTTCAGACTTCTGGAAGAGAATGTACTTATGTTTGGCATTGCTTTTATGTGAATCTCTTGACATGAATATCTTGACACTGGCAGAATTCGTATACACAAGAAGCTAATAATACTAAAAAAAAGAAGAAGCCTCGATGATAATACGATGAAAGCAGTAGTTTCTCGTTACCCTTAGCTTCTCTGAACTTAGATTAGATAGTTCTGTATATTATATGTATGTAGATATTAACTCCTTACACGTAGGAACTACTATTGTTATTATTTTATGCAGCCCTCTCCCTGAGCGCGAGTTGATCTCATACTTTACTAAATATTATTTTTCCTTTCATTATGTCTTAAATGTATATTGTTTTCGTTTCATCTCTTTTGAATACTGGCAACTTGTTTCATATTATATATTAGAAGCACATCTGCCATTGTCCTCTGAAGAAGTGAGTTAACTTTGGCATAAAATGTATGTCTTCCTATTACTAAGTCCCTAACACTCTCCAGTTAAGTGATACTAGACTTTACAGCAGTTATAAAGGATTACTTTGATGAACGCGAAAACTTAGCAGTCTTTAAACATATTTTTTCATATTTTCCAATTCATAACACTTGCATAGAACTTTAACCAACAATATACTACCTTAAAATACACAAAAACGTATAAAATAGAAATTCTAAATAAAATGCCAACCCCGCTTATACCTCCACCGAATGAATCCTCGGTACTGGTGCTAGATTCGGTGCTGGTTGGCTGACCAAGTCTGAGCCTTGGAATATCCTGATGCTTCGTAGAGAAATGAAACACGTGTCGATTGGTGGTATTTGGGGTTTTGAACGGAAAATAGCTAAAGATTGTAAGATTTCATCATCCTTAAATGCTCTGTGCTTTGATATTCGTGACAGTTTTGCATAACGATATGTCGCACAGCGAAGGTAGTTCAATTTTCATTAGAGAAAGATCAACAAGAACAATACAAACTACTTTTGTATTGATTTCAAGCATAAGTTTGCCACTTTGACAGTCGATTTGTGACGCCATGCCGAAATGAAAGTACACAATAACACAAGAATACAAGTATCTAATGAAATTGAACGCCCTTGGTTGTTTGCGGAAAATCTGGCACAGAAATGGTTATTAAAATGTTTTTGGTAGAAATGGTAATTAAAATATTGGTTTTTGTTCACACATTTCATATTGTTTACACACGTTTTTACTATCGCTTACTAATCTTTTGCTGTATCTTGTTTTCAAAAATAAATTGTCCTGATTTTTTGTTTGTGTCCTACTTTCCAAAATTTGAAGATGGCTGCACTTACTACCTACATAGGTAATTAGAAACATCAAATACTGAATTCTGTTTATCCGAAAATATGTTGATTTGGCTCTGTTCGATTGTCCAAAAACAATTCGTTTTATTTCTAAACAGCTATTTTTATTTCGCTATTGTCAAAGTCAAATTATTGAAGTAAACTCAATTACAAGGTATTTTTGAACGTCAAATCTACTTTAGTTCGGTTCAAAGAGAAGAGAAAAGAAAACCTGGACACTGAGAAGAACCGACAAGAAACTCAGCCAGGTATCATTATTTCAACATCATTTTACAAAAGATTTATTAAAATACAATATTCAGAGAGCCAGTAAATGCATGTGCAGAGAAGATCATTTCCAGACTATTGTTTTATCTTCAACGAAATCGTTTAAGTTATAGTATGATTGTCTAATCAATGTACGTTTTATAACCAATCTTATTTTACTTCATATTACCTATTTCAAGGTTCTGTTACCGTTATGATGATTCAGCCTATTATTTGAACTGGTCACAGTTGAAACCTTTTTTGAGAAGGGAATAGCCCTGGGGCAAGACTGAATTAGAATTAAATATAACAAACTTTTGTTCACCTTAGTTTTATTCATAGGAATAAATAAGGAAAACCACAAAAACATTCTTGTCAATTAAGCTTACCGTAATAAAAAATTACGGCTAACATAGTCGTATAATTCGGAGTTGATTCTTCGGTAACAGTATTTTATGACTTTTCGAACAAATAACTTATGTAAATTGTTATTCTGTCTGATTGTTAATGTATAGATATAGATAATGAAAGGTTATATACGTTTATATTGTAATGTGTAAAAGCACACTAATCAATACGTATATTTAATTCACTATAAAACTCATTAATCACTCATTAAAACAGTAAGTATAAAATTCACCGAATAATTCACTGCATACCGAATAACTCACTGAACACTAATTTTGGCTATATTTTAACAACGAAGATTCGCGGATACAGCTAAAGATCTAACACTACAGCTGACACTGATTGCACTAGACTACTTCTATTAAACAGCGCATGGCGGAGGGTGTAATTAAATTATTTCTGACTACCTCCGCTCGAATAAATTGTACACGATCGCTTGTTGCTACTTGATAACTACCACACAAAGACTAACGCCAGATTCTTTTATAAAGCTTCATTAATACGTAGGCAAAGTATTTTAATTCCACTTTTGCTATCAAAACGTCACAAAATTGTCATAAATGCCTAATTGACGTGATTAGAATGTAGTGAAGCTAACATGTGGTAGAATAAACTGCAATAAATAGAAAGTGGTGGTTTAACTCAGTTTCTCCACAGTAGCTACTAGCTAACTTTACCCTCTGTAGCAGTACCTTTTAACAAAAAAAAAACATAACATATGGTCACGCTGTATCCCCAACGGGGTAGTCAGAAAGGACGGAACGCCGAACGCGAGGAGATGCGGTCCTTAGACACCACTTTCGCTTCCTCAAATCTTATCATTCTCTTCACACATTTTCGCCTAGGTATGTGAGTGCTTTTGACATTTCCGTACCTTTAATCGGTATAAAAATGCCTTTACGATCTCAGCTGTCATTTCTTTTTAATTTCGCGACCACGCAAAGTTGACGACGATTTAGAGTTAAAATATTTTATTATATTATTATTATCAAATAGCCAGAGTGTTAGTACACGGAAATGTCAAAAGCACTCGCATACCTAGGCGAAATTGTGTGAGGAGAATGATGAGATTTGAGGAAGCAAAAGAAGTATGTAAGCACCGCGACGCTTGGCGCTCCGTCCTCTCTGACTACCCTGTTAGGGATACGACGTAAAGATATGTAATGTAATTATTACGAAGTATGTTAGCTGGTTTAGGCGACAGGATATCACTGTAGTATGTTAAACATGTTGGGGTTGTTCATGAAATAAGTTCGTAAATAGGAGGCAGAGGAATTACTTATTTTGAAATTAACCCACATTCTTATTTATTCTTTACAGATTTTCATGAATTACTAACCTGCGTAAGATATATTATTAGATACTTCTGTAACTTCTTATTTATTTACGATGTAAATGATAATCTATGAATAAATTACTCAAAGACATCATACAGAAGTCGAATAAGTACATTTCTTTGACGGATTTCGATAAAGTTCACTTCTCTCTTTAAAACTGAATAAATTAAGTAATCAGTGCGCATTATTTTGAGATATCCTGGTCCAGTAGTGCTGTCTTAACTCTATTAAACTTTCACCGTTAACTTTTCATCGCCATGAGATCCTGACACAAAACTACAACGGTAGCCGCCCACCTGTGACGCTGCCAACGTAACCCCAGATTTATCGCTCGCTTTATCACCCAACAACCAATAAATCCATCAAACATTCGCATCAAAACGTGTTAATTTACTACCATAAATCTTAAACAAAACTATATGCTACGAAAGACGCCATGTTATAAAGCTACTTATTCGAAATGTCTTCCTACTGATACCACGTCAAAGGAGCGACAGCTGCCCCTAACACAAGCCGGTTGTTAGCTATAAACAAGTGCTGAAAAAACATTTACTTCAAAAATAGAATTCGAATTCCCGCGCTTAATTGCGTTCCCGCCAATGAGAGAGCGATGTGTGCGAGCGGGAAGGCTCTATTTTTGAAGGAGACGGAGTCAGAAATGTGTTGTGGCCCCGCCCCATTAACAACATGGCGTATAATGTTGATTGGCGGGCTTTTGGCGGGAACCTCCCAGTGAGCCGCGTGACGTATCGAGGCGCGGGAAAACGGAAGGATGAAGAAAATGTCGTTGGGTCGGCGCGGGAGGGAAATACTATGACACGCATCTAGCTCTTGTTTGCGTTTAGAATCGCGCGTGTTCATAGTCAGAGGATCCGTGTAAGCGTCGCACTCTAACTAGATCACAATCTTACACATAGTAGGTACGGAACGTGTTCAGGAACGCAATTATTATATCGTTCCGTTATAATTTTAATTTAATTAATGGACTAATTAGACCGTAGATGATTTTCAAAATGATAAATACCTGATGGAATTTAAGACTCAAAATGAAATTATTCAAAAACTAGAATGTTTAAATAACACAATCTTAAGGAATCTAAGTCCTACATGAGTAAATAACCAGATTCTGTATTAGAAATTGGAAATCTCTATCTTCTAAAACAGATAAAAAATTTACAAATTAACTCAAACGTGAGCACAAACAAAATCAGCTGTAAATTGAAAAACGAATTTACTGAATTAACTCAGGTTTGTATGTATTCTACTAAGTAATGATAGTAAACATAGAACGGCGATAAACTGATTTCTGAGATCGAAGAACTAAAAATTGTACAAATTTGACTAAAAATAAATACCAATAGCAGGTACATTCGAAACATTATATTAATGAGCAGCAGTAATCAAACTAAATACCTACCTACATGGAAATTCTTTTTAAATTTCTTTTTACAATAATAATCATATTACTCCAGAGAATGATACAAATTGTGTGACCACAAACTAAGCACTATAAGCTTGTTTACACAAATTGTATGACCACAAACTAAGCACTATAGGCTTGTACCGCGAGTATCACGCAACGACCTCAGCGAACTCCCTGTAACACACAGACTATACAAGCCAATTTAGCAAAATTCCTAAATCGATCTCACCGGGTATCGAACACGGGACCCCGGCCGGCACGCTTATTACGTAACTTGCAGTCAGCATGCTACGGCCACTATCGCGCGATATCTGCTGTCAAAACGAGAATTTGTGTAATGTTATTTGTACAGTGGCACTAAATCTACCGCGAAAAGTGCATTTTATGGTTATAGAATAATAGATACGCAATTGTCATACATGATTCCAATTTTTTATTACAATTAGTCACCGGTTGCACAGTGATTGCGTGGCTGTCGCTGTCTGCAAATTTTTTGGAGTAAACATTTGCAGAAAGCGACAGCCACGCAATAAAAAATTCATACCATGTATGATAATTGCGTGTCTGTTGCGCCATGACCATAAAATACACTTTTTGCGGTAGATTTAAGGTCACTATACAAATTACATTATAAAAATTCTCGTATTGACAGCAAATATCGCGCGATATTTGGTTGTTGCATGCTGACTGTAAGTTAAATAATAAGCGTTCGGCAGGGTTATTACTTAAAAATTTGTAGACAGCAAAAGCCACGCAAACAGTAACTAATTGTAATTAAATTTGGTATCATGTATGACGATTGCGTATCTATTATTCTATGACCTTAAAATGCACTTTTCGCGGTAAATTTAGCCCCACTATACAAAGTCATTCCATAAATTCTCGTTTTGACAGCAGATATCGCGTTACAGAACAGATATGCACACCTGAATCAAAAAGAACAACACAATATTTTAAATATTAAGATTGTGAGAGGTGACTTTTTTAAATGGTGTCAATGTCATAAAGATATTAAAAAAGAAACGTAGGGCTATTGCAGTAGTTCGCAAGTAGTTCCAAAAATGTTTAACTAATATTTTTTTGGAATAATCTTGTTCTCAGTATTTTTTTGGTTCACTATACATAATGATGGCCAGATACTCTATACAATTAGGTCCCCGAAATGTAATCAAAATAATTTATCGACTCAAGTTTTTGTCGAAGCGTTTAGTTTAATCTATATAAATAAAAACTACATGTTCTTTGCTACGAGCAAATTTTGAGAACGGCTGTACCGAGACCGATTTGGCAAATTTTTCTTTTACATGTTCGTAATAGTCCGAGTGAGGTTTTTACACTTACATATCTTCACGCTGTATCCCTAACGGAGTAGTCAGAGAGGACGGAGCGCCAAGCGTCGCGGTCCTTACATACTTCTTTCGCTTCCTCAAATCTCATCATTCTCCTCACGCATTTTCGCCTACGTATGCGAGTGCTTGTGACATTCCTGTCGGCTATTTGATCTTCATAAGTCAGCTTTGGTCTTCCTTAGCTGCTTTTACCATTCGCGTTCGCTCTGTAGATTTTCTTCGTCAGTCTTTCAGCACTCATTCTTTCTAAGTGCCCGAACCATCTAAGCATTCCTTTCTTCCTTTTACAAAATCACTGTCGTGCAACCCGTGCAACGTGAACGTGCGTGTCGGTACGCACAGTAAAAAGACATTTGGGATACACTATAGTTGTTTTATCGCCACCAAAAAGAATTTCGTATTTCAATTTCTCAAAGATACTTTAAGGTTATTTCTACGGTCGCTAAATTCAAAATAGCCTGTAACCGAAAATATTCTATATCTCAAAAGCTACGCAACATTTTTTATTCAAATCCATTTTCGTCTAAGTGTTTTTCAAGTATTTTTCTGCTGGGTAAAAAATTATGAAAATTTACTTTTGAACTATGAATTGGAATTTCTATCTCGCAGTTGAATAGTGAGAGGGGCGGACACTTGGACTTGACTTAGAAAGTGCATATCTCCCGTGAGACAACACGTAATAATCAGAAGTGGAGAGGAGGAAAACTCGAAATGAAACCCATGAGACAACACGTAAAAATCAGAGGTGGAAAGAAGGAAAACTTATGAAAGTCATCGAGTAAACACGTAAAAATCAGAAAGAGCGTGCGGATGCCCCTGCCGTGGCATAGGCGGGGTTCGGATGCCGTCAACTTATGGAGGCCTGGGGTATCCTTCGGGGGAGGTGCCCCACCCAATGGCCTTAGGACGGTGCCCGTGGTGTTCTCGCAGGTCTTCCAGAAGAGCGGGAAGGTAAAGCTGCTCGCATAACGAGAAGGATCCGACATGACCGCCGGGCATGGCCACCGGGGCCGCGGAAGTATGCGAAAGCCGTTGCCGTCGAGGAACACTGTCAGGTTTTAGTGGGTAGACTCGGCCTTGCACTCTTAACCAACTTAAAAACCATTTACTATAAAAATATATAAGAAGCAACGTAAGTTATTAAACATTTAAAATAACTAGAGGTCGTCCTGTGGTAGAAATTCGACCGTAAATATAAACTTATAATGTAAACTTTTTGGCGACAATCTACTCTATGCGACTGTTTGATCCAAGGAGGTTACATTACGTAATATGATCACAAATTATTATGAGTTTGGCATTGGCAGTATGAACTATGAACGTACGTGCAAACAATGAACGTTTTATTTAATTTAATTTCGTGTGCTTATTTGTAACACATATTACATAAAAATTGTAGTTTTCTCCAGACCTCCAAATAAACTTATAAGTGTACTAAATTTCACACTCCTCCGTCCGCGCAATTTATTTAAAAAGGGAACCAAAGTTTTTACTTCACTTACTAATACATAGATTACACGACTTATTTGATGCGCCTGTTGAAGTCAACATAGCAATGTAATGGTAAACATATTTCATGGACAATGCTTGATAAATAATTACAACCATAGTTAACTGATGAGAAATCAGGGTGTATAGAATTAAAAGAGTATTTCTGTGCAAATACTACTTTTAATGTACATAAAATACGCAAAGTTACAAGTCTTAAGCGTGTCCAAGCTCTAGGCGCGAATGCCTAGACTAAATAGGTAGTTCAGTTGTTTCGCAGAGTTGGCTAAGTATAACGCCATGCATACATTATTGGCATCTGTTGTGGTTCCTGAAGCATCTTTAAAAAGGTTTAGTTAGTTATTTTAAACAGAGTTCTTTTCTAGTTCTTTAACAGGTACCCGTTATTTTTTTAGAATATTTTGAAATCCAATATGTGGACGTGATAGAATTTTTTTATCAATGTTTATTAATGTATTTATGTAATGATTTATCAGAAAACATTATACTTACATCATAACTTTATAATTACAAAAGGCAAAGGGTACAGCTCAAAAGACTGTCTTCTGCTCCATGGGACCGAGGGTGCATTTAAATTATAAATTTTAACATTTAGTTTTTTTTATATTTTAAATTTTTTCATGCTATAAATGCTAAATACAATGGTAACTGTCAGGAGTATTATTTGTTTTACCAAAGCTACCAACGCGCAACGCAACCCTAGCTGCAATCTGACATTCTCAAGTGATTTTTTAGCCTCTATACCTACTGTATATGTCCATGGAGCTCAGTCCACTTACCGTTAACTATGACACAAAGTATTGTTTTGCCCATGGTTGAAAAGAAATATACAAGTAGTACCCTTTTTACTCAAATTAAAAAAAATTCTTTATAATTGGTTAATTTAGGTGGTACTAATAAAACAATTTCAGTCGAAAATAGCTAACTAACTTATTATTATTGCTGCCAGTCTGCTGGGCACCTTAAGCAATGACAACTTTCTAAGCGGCAACTTTGAGGAAGTCTATTATTTAATATAATGTGTAGTTTTAAGTTTGTAAATATTAACGTATGTATGTACTTTTTTGATATTAACAAAGATTATGACTTATTACATAATAGATAATACACCTACCTACTTATATAGGTACGTATTTAGAACTTTCTTAAAATTATACAAGTTGAGCATTTTGGCTAAAAAAGTTCACGTTTCTTCAGATAATATCCGGAATTGTAATCGCTGCCACATGCAGGAAGATAGGTACAGAACAAAACACCACCTACGGCGAGACCCAACGAACCATAAGGTCACCAATAAATCAATCCGTTTGCCCCTATTTTGACAGTTGCGTTAGGCCATCTTGAAGACAGAGGATTCGCTGTGTGGTCCCGAGAGTTGCGATAGCTCAGAAAAAACTTATAATGTACTCACTCAAGATATTAATACCGACTTAGTTTTTTAGTGATGTGTGCAAAGATAAACGCATTTACCAAAAACAATACAAATAACACTTAATAAATACTTCTATTCATTTGAATTTGGAGACCTCAGACGAAATATTTTCTGGGAATACCTCGTTCATTATTTCTGATCAGTGAATGTAAGGGAAGCAAGTTAGATTAACTACTGCTTTCACATTTTTATACTTAATGAGGTGTATTATTGAGATGTCAGTGATAAAATTTTTTGATAAGACTTACGAATAGTTAAAAAAGCTTACATTGAATACCCAGGCAACTGGAGCAAAAATTGGGTTATGCGGGGGCTCCGAGTTCTCCTACACGGAACGCACCAAAGCCCCTATCGTGCTATGCCGAATCACTTCTCGGGGGGGAGTAACAGAGCCCCCTTGCACCCCAGCAATGCCACTATAGCGCGGAACACACGCGCTATTGTCCACCTCGGGGTCGCATGAATGAACAACCATCGGGGTTATTACCTAAAAATTTGCAGACAGCGACAGCATTATTCACACAAACCCAGACTACTCGAAAACGATTATTACCCAAAAGCTCTGATGATGATACGTCAAAGAAAATTATCACTAACTTGTCTCTTGCTTCTGCCTCGGTACAGGAAACATACACGCACCCAAGTCATTTGCAGGAAACAAATGCTTATACTACTTCTGATCCTGGTCCATTTATTGTCCATGTTTGTAGAATTGAGCCTGATCCAGCAGCAGGTCTCACAATTATCTATTAAATTTGGTCAATTCTTGTATAAAAACAACATTAAAAACATTGAAGCAGATGGTATTAGGCGTGTAGGCAGAAATAGGATATCGATTGAATTTAATTGCAGTACAGAAGCCAATAATTTCCTGAAAAATGAGCTATTAATAACTTATAAATACAAAGCGTCTATTCCTACCTATGGTATCACCCGTATGGGGTGCATCAGAGACATATCAGTTGATTGGTCTATGGATGAATTAGTCGACTCTTTAATTCTTCCTAATGGTTGTGGAATTGTTCTAAAAGCTAGAAGGCTCAATGCCGTAAGGAGGAGGAAAGGAGGTAAAAACCTCACTCGGACTATTACGAACACGTAAAAGAAAAATTTGCCAAATCGGTCTCGGTACAGCCGTTCTCAAAATTTTCGCGTAGCAACGACCATGTAGTTTTTATTTATATTGATTTAAAAGGAAGTTATCCAAAAATACTACAATACTACTAAACTAAACGCTTCAACAAAAACTTGAGTCAATAAATTATTTTGATTACATTTCGAGACCTAATTGTATAGAGTATCTGGCCATCATTATGTATAGTGAACCAAAAAAATACTGAGAACAAGATTATTCCAACAAAATATTAGTTAAATATTTTTGGAACTACTTGCGAACTACTGCAATAGCCCTCTACGTTTCTTTTTTTTAATATCTTTATGACATTGACACCATTTAAAAAAAGTCACCTCTCACAATCTTAATATTTAAAATATTGTGTTGTTCTTTTTGATTCAGGTGCATATCTGTTCTGTAACTGTTCAAATTCACAAAAAGCAAAGCTTTTTTGCATTCCCCATGGAGTATTTTCATATTTCAGTAGTTGGAATCTTAATGAGAACTGTTGTATAAACTTTTCAACTTTCACGCTGCCTTATAAAATATCTAAAAAGGCGATTAAATTTTATTTTTGCTTGACGTTTCGACCAAGTTGTATCGGCCGTGGTCTCAAGCAAATAAGTTTGAAGTTTACCGAGCACTGTTGTAATCTTTAAAACTATTTAGTCTTTTCTGTGGTTCTACTTATTCCTCCGTGACATTGGCAAAATACGCAATTGTAACGGTGCATGCAAGTAAAGAAGAACATATGGGTTTCAAAAAATATTTCAATATCAAAAAATCCTGTCACGACCAGAACCCCATAACAATTCTGAGACATCCCTTCGTTAAAAGGAAAAATACATATACATAAATTCATTCATTCCCTTGTGGACAAGATAAGCAATGAAGAAATATGCAGTATGGGTATGGGTTGCATGGCAGTGTTATTGTAAAAATGAAGAGAATGAAGGAATGCTTAGTTGGTTTGGGCACATGGAAAGAATGAGTGATGAAAGACTGACGAAGAAAATCTACAGAGCGAAAGCGAGTGGTATAAGAGGCCAATGAAGACCAAGGCTGACTTATGAAGATCAAATAGCCAGTGTTAGCCGATGGAAATGTCAAAAGCACATGCATATCTAGGTGAGAATGTGTGAGAAGAATGGGATTTGAGGAAGCGAAAGAAGTATGGCCCTTCCGCGACGTTTGGCGCTCTATCCCCTCCGACTACCCCGTTGGGGATACAGCGTGAAGATATGTATGTACATAAATTCATATTGTTACAGAAACATCAATTAAAATTGTTGACTAATGTTTCTATTGACTGACTGACCCGTTGCAGTTGGTGAGATGGCAGAGCATCTGCCTTCTAACTCGCACGCTTATTACGTAACTTACCGTCAGCATGCGACAGCCAATAACGCGCGATATCTGCTGTCAAAATGAGAATTTATGTAATGTAATTTGTATAGTGGGGCTAAATCTAATGTGTCTCTAATCTAATCTAATCTAATTGTAATGGAAAATTGGTATCATATATGACGATTGCGTATCTATTATTCTATAACCGTAAAATGCACTTTTCGCGGTAGATTTAGTGCCACTGTACAAATTACATTACACAAATTCTCGTTTTGACAGCAGATATCGCGCGATAGTGGCCGTCGCATGCTGACTGCAAGTTACGTAATAAGCGTGCCGGCCGGGGTCCCGTGTTCGATACCCTGTGAGATCGATTTAGGAATTTTGCTAAATTGGCTTGTATAGTCTGTGTGTTACAGGGAGCTCGCTCAGGTCGTTGCGTGATACTCACGGTACAAGCCTATAGTGCTTAGTTTGTGGTCATACAATTTGTGTAATTGTCTGCAGTAATATGATTATTATTGTAAAAAGTAATTTAAAAATATTTACATGTAGGTAGGTATTTAGTTTGATTCACAGTTTGATTACTCTACTCATTACTACAACTTTTCGAATGTACCTGCTATTGGTATTTATTTTTAGTCAAATTTGTACAATTTTTAGTTCTTCGATCTCAGAAATCAGTTTATCGCCGTTCTATGTTTACTATCATTACTTAGTAGAATACATACAAACCTGAGTCAATTCAGTAAATTCGTTTTTCAATTTACAGCTGACTTTTGTATACTGGCTTTTGTATGCTGTATACTGTACTGTGACCCTTATTTAGCCACGCATAGATATAACCCTATCGAAATCGTTAGAGCCGTTTTAGAGAAAGCAATTAGGTACAAATATACAAATATTGCTCGTATAATACTACACTTTTAAATAACATAACATCTTAAAATGAAGGAAATCCATGAAATTTAACATTAAATTTATTGTTTAGGAAAATATATACAGATTTTTCTCCATGACTTTTAACCATAGACTTTATAAATAACTCCAAAGCCAGACGCCCTGTCTGAGCACCAACAGTGAGCTAAATCAGATTATCAGATAAGCTGGTCGGTCGCCATTTCATTAGAAAACAGCACCCACACATCTATATTTTATATGATGTTATTTGCCTCACTTCGTAGTACGGGACAGGCTATCTGAAGTTATGAAGTCTGCTTTTATCATTATTTTTCATTTTATTTCCTTATTATAAGTACATTATTAAAGTGATATGTGTTTTGAATAGGTACTAGTTGTAAACTGAAATTAGGTATATTATTTCAACTTATAAAAAAAACAAAAAAGTTCCCACATTGCAGGATTTGAACCCGTGCACTTCCGCGTGGTAGACCTACGCTCTAGCCATAGAGAAGGTAAACTCTGCTGCAAAATTAAAAAAGTTTAGACTTTAGAAGTTTTAAGTATGTGAAAGACGGAGAAAACAATTTTTCTCAGAATTGAGACCTAACTAAATCGATTTCTCGCCCCCTCAACCCCTATATTGTAAATTTCATCGAAATCGCTAGAGCCGTTTTCGAGTAAGCGATATCATCGCAAGCAACAAAAAGTGGTGTAGTAATTATCCTGGAACCACCAATTCATCAGGACTATAACCGGATAGTAAGCGCTTAAAACAACGGAAAAGGGCCCAATTTATAGGCGTATTTATACTAATAAAACACTCATAGTAGACTTGGTGACTACCACTTAGACCAATAGCTGGACTACGCAAAACTATCTGCTCCCGTGAAGATAACTATAAGCCACTAACAAAACCAAACACGACTCTAACGTACCGCGTGCTTCTGTTACAAGCTCTTTCAATAACTGTGACTTTGTTTGGAGATGTTGTGAATTTGTGCGGACATTGATAAAAAATATTAAAATATTTGATAAAAAGGTAAGCTATCTACCCATTTCCTTTAAAAAATATTGTATTTATAGTGTGTTATGTATAAAAAGTACATATGTCCGCATGGCAAAATAATATTTTCGGTGAAGTATACTATGTTTTAAATCTAAGTTTTTACTCGCCTCTTGAAATTAGCATATTTAGTAAGTTACATTTGAAAATAATATTGTTTTCAATAGGATATGCCATGAAAAGTTGCCATTTTTTTAGAACTAGTATTTTAAAGTACGTTACCACACCCTTACAGGGGTACTTGGTTTAATAATGGTGTTCATCAGAACCAACGGCATCATCGCCATTTTGTTAGAAATTAGGGTTCCACAATACGATATTGAAATACTTTTGGGAAACCATTTAAGATTATTTATTATGACGTGTTTTAAATATACAATATTAATATTTCCTGTCGAGTTACTCTATTTCCAGTAAAAATACAAACGTCTACATTACATCATTTTTCAGTAAATAATCTCTAAATTGTATTTGTCTTTAGCACTTGTTTGTATACAGTGTACTTATTTTTAAATGATCATTTACAAATGGTAAACAGTGCCATTGTGCATAAATACATCGAAAAATACTGTCTGATAAATCGTGACATCGTGACTCAGAACATCTGGACACAGAGCGGAGGTCATCAGATCATCACGCATTTTTTGCTTTTGAACACTGGGGCAACCCATCAATATTTATATTCAAAGAAATTTCATCAGGTGGAAAAGAAAGATGTAGAAAAATGTTCAAACATTTGATTAGGCCATTGTGCCAATATTCTCCTGGAGCTGAAAAGTTTATGTCCAGATTTTCTTTATTTGTGTGAAGAAGTGTTCGAGCGTCCTTAGGTAGGAAATCTTTTATTTTTTTATTTAAAATTTCTAATAAAGAGTTTAATGCCGCATATCGTATATTGTATTCTACAGCCCATTTTCTAACATCACTACGCAATTGAAAATGTATCTCATGTTTTGAATTGGATTGGTCTTCAATATCACTTTCATCTTCGTACAAAGATTCCTGGTTAATACTTTCCTCGTGGTCTGAATCTAAATCACGTATTGTTGACAAAGGGTCATTTTGTACAGAACCATCAATATTTACATTTTGTTTAAAATTTTCAAAGTGACTGTTTTGTCCGGAACCTTTGTCAATTTCTACGATACGTTTTTTGACCGATATAAAGCTAGAATCCGACACATGCATTATTTGTTGATATGTTTTCTGAAGTTTTCTCTTGTATGAACCACTTTTTTTCAATCGCTTCCATTTATTTAAATCCAATTTTGTAAACGATTTGTGGCCAAAGTAAAAGGAATAAAGAGAAAGCCAACGAACATACTACGATACAAGAAATCAAAATGTCCCTGATGAGACCATAACGGCATTTACAAGACCATTAAAAACAATTGAACTCTTTTACGGGACTTCACGAAGATGATTTTGGATACTAATTGTATCACACTAGAGACCCTTATAAACATGTTAAGATTATAACAGCATTTGAGTAATCCACAATAAAACAAGCACACTTACTCTTGGAATAAGTCGTTAAATAACTAATTTATTTGTAATTGATCCACAAAGTGGACATATAAACTCTTATTAATTCAAGTAACAAGTGCAAATGGTTTCCAGTACGTTTAGTTTTACTTATTGCTCTTATTAGCATACTTTATTTATAATGATTTTTTAGTGCTTCTTATAAACAATTATAAGTATAGCTTACCAGAGTACGTATTCTCAAGCACATTTACACCTTTGAAACACTTTTATAAGACACCTTAACTTATACTGTGCCACTAATTTGGACTTATAGGCGATAATAAGTTAACTTATAAGAAAAGATGTGCTAGAAGGTCAAACAAACTCCGTGTATGCTGTTATAAGCATAGCAGCAAATACTAGAACCATTAAAAGAGAGTTATTAGTGCTAGAGGGCTATAAAGTGTGCACTATAGGATAATTTTGCTGCTTGGGATATATATGTATATACTACTCTGTCAAGAAAGTACCGGGAAAAGATCAATAATACACGAAATGTTAGTTATTCATCCAAATTTATTTTATCACCTTCAAAGTATGCTCCTTCAAAAACGATACACTTACGCCAACGAATAATCCACAATCATCAAAACATTTTTTAAAGGCTTTTTCCGGAATTGAGTTCAGTGCTTGCCGCGAATTCTCCTTTATGTTTTCTACCGAATGAAAACGGGTGCCACGAAGTTTGCATGTCTAGTTTGAATGTCAAACTCGTAAACCCACGTCTCGTCACCAGTAACAATGCGTTTCATGAATGTTGGGTCGGAATTGACTCGTTCTAGCATGTCCTCAGCGACTCTTATGCGATTGTGTTTTTGAAGAAAATTCAGGTCTTTTGGGACTAGCCGAGCGGCAACATGTTTCATACCCAAGGGATTATTTAAAATGGTACACATCGACTCGTGAGACACAGAAAGTTCGGTGGCTATCTCTCTCAAACTTGAATGAGGATTTTCAGTCACTACTTCCTGCACTTTTGCGATGTTAACTTCAGTTGCAGACATTGATGGCCTACCAGAGCGAGGCAAATTTTCCATCACATCTCGACCGCTTTTGAACACTTTGTACCACTCATAAGCACGTGTATTTGATAAAGTCGATTCACCGTAAGCCTTCTGTAACATTTTCAGTGACTCCGAACACAAAATTCCTTTGGCAATGCAAAGTTTAAGACAAATTCTTTGTTCGATGTTTTTGTCCATTATGAAATTAACAATGGAATAGAATGATATAACTAAAAACAGCACTGTATTTAATCTAAATAACAGATGCAACTCAAACTCCGCGCCAAAATGAAAAACAGTTGTGCCAATCTAACAACAACAAAAAAAAAACAAAAAATTGAATTTGGAACCATAAACACATCGTCCATTCCCGATACTTTCTTGACTGAATGTACAAATATTGCTCGTCTAATGTAATGATGGATATTACTGTAACAGTATTGCGTGTGATCGGACCTTGTGCGCGATCCGTCTGGAATAGATTTAGTTTTTAGTTTTTCACATACAATTCTTAATCGGTTTCACTGTTGTCTTCTTGGTTGCCAGCTCATTTGCAATCTGAAGTACTTTTGAGCCTTGGTATTGTTAATATCCATAAGCCTTCTTACCATCAAAAGGATCGTTTGCTCATAGTTCTTCTCTATAGAATAAATGAAAAACTTTTTCGTCGCATTATGTTTATATATTTTTCCAATGTAGCCTTTTCGCTAATTGGATATGTGTGACGTATTGCAGACAAAATCCTTAAGGCGACGCATTGATAAACAATAATTTAATCTAAAAAAAATTTTTTTTTTTAAATAAACCGACTTCAAAAAAACACTGAAAAGTATGAAATAACTATCCTTTACTAAGCAAAGTTTAAGTACAAAAATAACTTTATAAATACGATACAAATATCCATATAATTAAATTTGACAGTTACTGAAGTCGGTGGCAAGCCTAAGACTTTCTGTTGTCGAACATTGATTTGGCACAGACTTCAATAAATGTCAAATTTAATTATATGGATATTTGTATCGTATTTATAAAGTTATTTTTGTACTTAAGTTTTGATTAGTTAAGGATAGTTGTTTCATACTTTTCAGTGTTTTTTTGAAGTCGGTTTAATTTTTTTATAATTTTTTTTTTATTTCTCCCTTTTGAGTGACCTTGGCCTAAATAAATATCTAGGTCAGGTCTACAATTAATTTATTTTCTAATTCAGGAGCGCAATGTGTTAACTTCCATTCTATTGAAGAGCACAAACCGTGGGCTTTCACAATGAAAGATGCGAACAGATCGAACATGGGATATTATTGCCCATTATGGCCATTATCAATGTCATCAATATCATATCAATATCAATCAGTTATAAAAAATAAAGGTTGCATCATAATTACACCCTAGCAGTATTCTTACAATCCGAAGACTACAGCCACCAGCCATATTCTCTGTCCGCCACAAGACTGACTCTACTGACTGAATTTATTATATCACAGGCAATTTATATTTTCTCCCTACTACCATTATACCATGTGGGCACAACGATAGTTAATAAATGACATACAAGAGAATCGTCAATATAAACGAATAAAGGTTATAGCCAGGTCGCGTTATTTGGTGTATCTTCGAAACCAAAGCTTCAATATCAGCAAAATTTCAATGGGACCAATCTGGAAGTGTATCCTTTCAAAGAAAAAAAGAATTTTCTAAATCGGTTCATAAATGACGGAGTTATGAGGTAACAAACATAAAAAAAAACTCACCACCGAATTGAGAACCTCCTCCTTTTTTGAAAGTCGGTTGAAAATAGACCTGTTCTATACAATCGTGCGCGCGCTAGCTTACGTAAAATACGAAAAAACCATTATTTTTGGTCATTTTAAAAACTGTAATTAATTTTAAAAAATCCAACTGACATTTTTAAGAATATGTTTAAATTAGACTGTACACCAAAATTTATAAATAAAAATCCCATCTTGTTGCTAAGAAAAATGTAAATCTCTGTTTTAAAAGAGATTTCTTAAACATTTTTTTTAGTGTTACAAAAGTTAACCAACCGTGTATCGCAACTGTGAAAATGAAATCAATGAAATGAAGAATCAGGATACTACATATCACTATCATACGTTTTGTAGTTATTTAGAAAATTTGAGATCCCTGGCGTCAAAATTTCCAATGCGTCGCCTTATATTATGTAACTAGTCAACAATAAACCGTTGCCTTTTTACTCACAGTGAATGATGTAGGTAAATGAACACACGAATTAATTATATTCATTTATTCATTTGAAGGTGTCGCTTACTTAATTATAAACCTTGCTTGTACCTCGTTATGACCGAACAGCTGCATTGTTATAATTAATTTTTCTTTCCACAGTTTTTATAAAGCTGTTTTATGCTAATCCAAGTGCTAATTGTATTTGAAGGTGAGTCTATAAAATTGTCAATATTGATCACGTCTGACAATGTTACTTTTTGAAGATAAATTACGTGATAAGTTACTCAAAAAATGAATGAACACTAACTAGCATTTTTAATTAACTTCTTGAGTCGTGATTCATTTAATACCGCGCTATATGACTTCATTAAAAAAATGTTTTGACAGTTCTCCGAAATCCCGTCGTATTGCGAGTTACAACTTTGACAATAAAAAGTTGACACTTCTACTGAACTTATAAACTCAGAAAAAAATGTGCACAAACCTAAAAAACTCAATTAAATAGTATAACAAAAAGAAGCTACAAAAACACTATGTTTAATTAAAAATAAAATATATTATTTAACAGTTGACAAAAAAAGTTTGGTTTCGCATTTCTCATTTATTTAAGTGATAACCTCACGTACGTACGTTTTTCTTTTTGAATTAAACAATTTAACAATTACATTTTTTATTATATTTATAATTTTCTCTAAATTAGCAAAGCATTTTAAAGACATTATTATACTTCACATTTCGTGCTCGAGATTAGTATTTATTTGATACTTGTAGTAACGCATAGATGCCACCACTCTGCACTGAATTTGAGGGTATATGAATTTTTTTTTTAACGTTGTGTCTGTTTAGTACGAGTATTACATTTGTCCTCATTCGCAGTTCAGTGCTCGACCACTCCACTTGTGTTCTCACACTGTTATTAATTTGTGAAAGTAGTAAAAATTTTTTTAAAAGTTTGAAAGACGACCTTGGGCGCCTTTATAAAAAATTGGAGAAGAAAATACGTGTTCGTGACGAAGCGACTTCAAGCGAAACAGGTATGTACAAGTTGCCCTTTACTTCTAAAATGTAATGCAACTTTATTATTACATAAAATAAAATTTACGTACTTACATGGATTAAAATGCAAACGAAATACTCATTGGGACTATTTCACCGCATGGACTTTGTTGGCGTGCAGTTCGCTGGGAACTGTGCCCGCCCGATATTTTTAGATAATCTTTATTATCTGAAATGTACTTATATTTGACTTCGGTCAAATTAGGCATAAGTGTACGGAGCAGTGTTTACTGCATAATAAGAACCGATACGTTGCCAAAATATGTTCTTTGCGTAAATACCAGAAATTCCATTATCTTTAACCGGTGATTGTTGCATTCTTCATTGCCACTGGGTCCAAGGTCAGACGGACAAGACGCGTTGTCTGACCAAAAACTATCGTCGTCAGCAGAAAACAATTACTGCTGATGAATACCCACAAACGTCCTTGCAAGGGCTTGAGGATACTGTACTTACTGATTAGAACTATGATCAAAATAACGAGACCTTATAGATTAAGTGATATCTGTAGACAAGATTGGTAAACCTAGCGCCGGAACGCCAGATCCTGTGGATTCCATTGAATTAGATGATCACATCCCAGAAATTCTAGGCAATGGTTCTTCTTCACTAGTCAAGCAGGGCCCACGAACTAGGGAAGAAATAGCTTCCAGCTTGCACATCGATACCGAAGGTTGAGTAACGATAACCGTAAAAAATTAATTAATAAATACCCTATACCTGCCAATGGTATTCATGTGGGTGTTTCAAGTTAAAGGAATAAAGACACTGAATTGATTTCTTCACACCTATCTTCAAAAAAATAATAATAATAATACAGTTCTTCAAAAGTTTATAATCGGACGTATTTTTTACGATATTCTACACGGAGAATCCGCGACAAGACGAAATTTTATATTATTTTTATTAAAAAACAATATGCAAGAACATTTAAAGAGTACAAAAATCAGTACCTTCTTATGCGGACAGATACTTTCCGAAACATTAAAATCGGCAAAAGCTGTATACCATAGAAGTCCGGATCCGAATCGAAAGTCGACTCCAATAAAATGGCTCCTATGAAAAGTAAACCAACAATGCAAACTTTGAATCGTGAACACGTTCCCGCGAGCGGGCAGACGGGAGTGGCGCCGCCAGCGGCGGCCGCACGGAGCGGCCAGCACGCGGCGCCATCATACGGGGCGTCATTGACTCGGCACCGTCACCGTTGCTCGGAATCGTCGCAGCTATATTATAAACAACGGTCTCTTATCGTACAATATCGTACGATTCTTTAATGGAATAAGGCTGTCATAAAATTGATTTTTTATGTATGCTTTCCAAAAGTGACACCAATTTATTTGCAACACCAGAGAGACAATTTTCGTAAGGAAATGAACAAATTTTTAAAAATACATACATACGTACATATATACACATCCTCACGCTGTATCACTAACGGGGTAGTCAGAGAGACGGGACGCCAAGCGTCGCGGTTCTTACATACTTCTTTCGCTTCCTCAATGAATGATGATGAATGTTTAAAAATGGACGCAATAATCCAATGTAAACCTTGCAGTGATCAATTTACATTTTAATAATATTCAAACCAAACCATTTCGAATTAAAAGATTTGCAAACTGCGCTCAATTTAGTTACGCCAAACTTTTACATATACGAGGTCTGTTCAAAAGAAAAGGTGAATTTTGAATTTTCGCGGGCTGTGTACATTCGATTATCGAAATTTTTTTTTTGTTATGTTGGTACACATATGTTTATCATATGTTGGCATTATCAGCCAATTTGGATTAGTAGTTTGTTGTTGACAACTGAAAAGGTTAGTCACGTTTTTGTGTTTTTCGATTTTTTACTTTTGAAAAAAATGGATCAAAGAATATGTATTAAATTTTGCGTTAAAAATGGAATAAAGTGCTCCAAGGCACTTAAAATGTTGACTATGGCATTCGGCGAGTCCACTTTGTCTCAAAAAAGTATTTATAAGTGGTATAAGCGCTTTACAGAAGGCCGAGAAGATGTTGATGACGATGAGCGTCCTGGAGTTGAAACCACGTCGACAAGCGAAGAAAACATCGAAACAGTGAAGAAAATGGTTTTGGAAAATCATCGAATCAATATTAGGGAAGTTGCAGAGAATGTTGGCATATCAATCGGCTCATGCCATGCAATTTTCTCGAATGTTTTGGGCATGAAACGTGTGGCAGCGAAATTTGTTCCGAAATTACTAAATTTTGAGCAAAAGCAACGTCGCATTAGTATCGCTCAGGAATTGTTGAATGACGTCAACGACGATCCAGATTTGCTCAAAAGGGTCATAACCTGTGACGAAACGTGGGTATATGGTTATGACGTCGAAACCAAGGCCCAATCATCCCAATGGAAGCGGAAGTCAGAATCGAAGAACGAGCTGATGGCCATACCAAAGAGCGCATTTCAGAAGTGCTTCGAGGATTGGAAGAAGCGCTGGCATAATACTTTTCAAAAAAATTCAAAATTCACCTTTTCTTTTGAACAGACAGTGTATGTGTGTAACTACTCTCGACCTAAAAGATTTTTTAAAGGAATTTCATCCGAGCTGCAGAAAACTTCTACACTTCCGTCTCAAGTTAATGCTTTAGGCATTTAATTTAACATTTTGCCGTTCGGATTGTATTCAACGCCCTCTATATTTACTAAAATTGTGAAATGTACAATATTACAAGGTTGTTACGCTAGCCAGGCTTTCTAGACTCTATATCTGGATGATTAGCTATTATTATTGGTCAAAATAAGGGACGTTGCAAGACAAATAATGTTAATTTTACGAATAAATTGTTAACTACTCTTGAGGTCATTATAATCGACGTCATTATAATCGTTTTCAGAAACTATAATTATTATTGAATCAAATAATTTCCAATTTAGCTTGCCTTGTCGGAATTAGAAAAGTTTCTTCAAATTAAACGCTGTATGCGCAGCTGATAGGTTTGCTGCTGTCCGCAGCTGATGGGTTTGCTGCTGTCTGCATTCGCAGCCATAGACCACAACATCAAAGAAATGGAACGATGTAAATCTCTCAATATGAGAGAATCTAAGGATCGTTTCGTAAATGTTCCCGAATTGTTGCTTCCTATTATTCGATGGTGGCTTAACAGAATTGATGATGCTACTCATCGCCTATGAAGCGATAAGTACGATTTGGATAATTTATATTCAGACTCCTCAACTACGGGGTGAAGCGTGACTTATAAGAGGGAGACAGCCAGTGATCAATGATCAAATAGTTAAGGACAAGGCCATACAAATTATCTTAGAACTGTAAGGAGTATTCATAGCCTTAAAAGTTTTTCCGATGAAATGACACGATTGCCAAATTCTATGATTAGATAATGTGACTCTAATCTGATATGTAAATCGAATGTGAGGAATTCGATTCCCCGATCTCAAACAAATATCGAAATCTTAGCAGTGGTACGAGTCGTAGACTCTTTAATATTTGCCTCTTATGTAAGGTCTAAGATTCAAATCTGTTTCTCGTACAGAGCTGTCGTGTGTTGTTTGCTTATTGTATCTACCCTCAAAGTTATATTGTGTATTATGAGTAGTACGAATATAAAATGTTTTGATTGTAAAAAAGGAATATCAAAGCGTCTACCGGGAATACTATGCAGCAAATGTCGTAAGTGGAGACATGCGGATAGTGCTGGAATCTACTTGCTACTCTAATAGAAACTGAAAATATTGACTGGGTATGTCGCAAGTGCAACAATAATCCCAAACGTTTGTCAGTGCTCGGTTACGCTGAGGATGAACCGAGCACACCTACTGCTACTACTGCGGAAGAAATGATACCTAAATCGCAACTAACAGAGCTCATCAAAGCTGAGATCGCGAAGGTTTTGAAACTGAAGATTGATAGTCTGAAAAGTGCAGTTCAGTTTAACAGTGATAAACTTGATGATTACGAAGAAAAAGACGCTGCTTATCAAGAGAAGATCAAAGGAATTGACTCTAAAATAACCAGTATAAATAATAAACTTACTCACTTGGATCTCAGGTGTCAAGCGCTTGAACAACGGATTACTGAGCTGGAGCAAGAGAAATTAGCTAAAGTAGTTGAAATAGCTGCAGTGCCGATCAATAAAGGTGAAGATGCGAAGAATATCGTCAGTAAAATAGCAGAAAAGCTGGGGCTGCCTTGTGAGGACATTATACAGGTTCGAAGATCAAAACGTAACTCAAGCAGGCAGTTAGAGGATAAGGAAAAACGTGAAAGTGGATATAAGTCTCCCATACAAGTAACACTGAAAGAAAAAGTGACTGGATTGCAGCTGGTCGATCCCATAAGTTAGTCGCGCAGGATATTGACCCCACATTCCTGAATACAAAGTCTTCATACGAGAGACCTTAACCCACTCTCTGAAGACCTTACTCTGGCAAGTGAGAAATAAGTTGAAGGATAAATATAGATTCATCTGGTGTAAAGAGGGCAGAATATACATATATTAGGAAGGAAGAAAAATCTAAAGTGATTAATGTTCGTTTTGTCTCGGATATTGATAGGATTCTTCAAGGTAATACCTAATATCAGATTTAATATATACCATACATACTTATACTAAATATCAATAACATTATTATAATAAACAGATTCAAAAATAATTCACAACGGCTACCTCGCCTAATATAACTGAACACTTTGATATACAGGATTTGGGTGATTTCTGTAAATGTATACCGAACAATTCGTATACCTGTATTCATATAAATATTAGATCACTTATAAAAAACTTCAGTGCCCTGGAGCACCTTGTTAGTCGTAATGGGTCCAATATAGATGTTATTGTAGTGACGGAAGCAGGTATCTCCAATGGTATTTCCCAACTGTATATGTTAGATGGATATACGATATACACAGAACTAAGAAACGGTCGAAAAGGAGGTGGTATAATACTATTTGTTAAAAATAACCTAAAATTTAAACGAATTACAACAATAACATACAGTTTTGAATGTCTTATGGGCATATTATCATCCGAGGGTCTTGAGGACACCTATATTTGCTCTGTATATAAACGACCAAATACTAATAAATCACTATTCATAAAAGAACTTAAAACACTATTAAGACTCATCCAGATAGTAGTGATTTTTTAATAATTGGAGGCGTAAACATAGACCTAAAGTCACATCACTTCTGCATGTCATAGATACAGGAGCTTGATGCTTGAGTGCGGGTTTGAACAATGTATATCTGATTTTACTAGAATTGCAAAAGTCAAAGACAATATTACAAAAACATGTATAGATCATATATTCATCAGGCAAAATAATTTAGACCCGCACTCGGCAGTTATTAACACTGTACTGGCAGATCACTGTATAGTCGCTGTGTCTTTGGTGGGGAACGCGCGTATACAGGCTGTTCCTAAAAATATTAAAGGTATTTCTAGTAATATTTTATATGAAGAACTTTATAAAATAGATTGGTCTAACGTGCACAAAATGATAGATCCGGACCAAATTATAAATTTTATTATTGAAAACTTCCAAAATTCCTATAAGAAAGCTGAAAAGAGTCCCATCTAATGCTGTATTACATCTTGAATACAATAGGCTACGGAACTTGGTCAATAAGGAAATAAGTAAAACCAAAAAGTAGAACCTGATACATGAAATACAAGAATGTAACGGCAATATGCGCAAACTCTGGGCTATCATTAACCGTTGTACAGGAAAAACATTCAATACTATTGAAGACACGGTATCTAAGTATATGAGTGGGTTTTCAACTAAAGATACAGCAGAAAGCTTTGCTCAGGAATTCTCTAGTGGTGTAAAATCCATAAAAACAAATTGTAACAAATTAGTACTAGATTCAAATTTATATACAAGACCGGCAAACATAAGTATGAAACTTAAATTGGCCACTGATTCCGACGTTTCAAAAATACTGCGTGAGCTAAATGTTAATAAAGCACCCGGAGCAGACAAAATCAGAGCTAAGGATTTAAAAGCTATGAGTGATTACATTACACCCTGTTTAAAACACCTTATAAACTGTTCTATTAAAACGGCTAAATATCCTAGCGCGCTAAAAGTTGGTATGATTAGAACTATATATAAAAAAGGAGAACACAGTAAATGTTCCAATTATAGACCAATTACAATTCTATCATGTATAGACAAAGTGATTGAAAGATTCATAGGAGGACAAATTCAGTCTTACTTGCTAAAACATAACATTATATCGGAAAAACAGTATGGTTTTCAGCCCAAAAAAAGCACTGAACAACTGTTGGCTGATTTTTGTGACGAAGTTAATAAACACCTAGATAACAAAAAACATATCCTGATTACCTTTATAGACTACAGTAAGGCCTTTGACACACTAATACACGATAATCTGCATAATAGTATTGAACATTGTGGTATAAGGGGACCTATGTTGAATTTGATTGATAGCTATCATCAACAGCGTTGTTCTTTCATCCGAATTGGTGATATTAAAAGCCGAATGATAAACATTACAGAAGGAACTGCACAAGGCTCCATAATAGGGCCCATTGAATATTTAATGTACGTAAACAGTATGCCCAACTTAGTTAGAAACTGTTCCATCTATCAGTTTGCAGATGATATAGCCATAGTAGCTGCTCATAGCGATATTGCTGTGGCTCAGAATATGTTGCAGGATGCTCTAAATAATATCACCAAATGGTCCCATGATGCAGGCTTAGTATTGAATGCAGATAAAACAAAACTTCTTCATGTGCATTCTGTTCGCAATGCTAGTAAAACCAGTCCAATAGTGATCGTGCACGATCGTGATTGTATACATAGAATGGATCATGCGGGTTGTCATTGTCTTCCTATTGAAGAGGTTCAGAGTATTAAATATGTTGGTGTTATAATCGATAATAAATTTAATTTTAAAAATCATACTAGCGATGTGTGCGACAAACTTAAAATACTATTGGCCAAATTCCAAATTTTGAAGTATCGTTTGCCCAAGTCTGTACTGTTACTACTTTATAAAACTATGGTACATTCTATTATAACCTATGGATTAAGCACGTATGGGAGAACGTTTGATAGTTACATTAATGAAATATATAAACTACAAAAGCGTTTTGTGAAGTTATTGGTGCCGTCGACTGTAAAACTTAAATATCAAAATGACATCGATCTTTTGTTTGGTCACTGTAAGATTTTGCCTATGCCTAAGCAATTTCAATATTCTTTATTAAAATTGTATAATAATAATAAGAGCAGATCACTATCCATACTAAATGTCAATAATACAAAATTAACACGTAGTACAGCTGCACATAAATATCATGTACCCAGGCACTGTAATTTTTATGGCACAAGAGTAGCTAATTATATGGTCAGTAAACTACTAAATGACTTGCCTTCTAATATACTAAAATTATTTTATACTAAAAAATTTACTGCTATGATCAAAACATACTTCTTTTCTAAAAAAAAATCCTGTAACTGAGAGTTGCATCTGTGTTGATTTTGTGTTAAAACCGGTTTTATTTCTTGCTGAGTACTCGTTGCACACCTATGTCTGTTGGTATTAGATTGTGTTAGCTTTCATTGGTGGTACGACATCGCGCGTGGTAATCAATCCCAGTAACATTGTAAATCTAACATTGTAAATCTACCCACATAAACTACCTTGGAAATAGATATAATAATATCTTGTTTATACGCGCGCGGTCGTACGTGCCTTTGAGGAATATGTATGTTAACCAGATTTGGTACATATAAACCCTACCGGGTTTAAAGTACCCGTGAATTTTTTCTGATGTAACTATTGTGTTCTTTACTATAAATAAATTAAAAAAAAAAAAAGAACAATACGATAGCAGACGCTGAGGCGCGCAAAAATCTCTCTGACAGAATGGGAGTTAGCTGATCACGTATTCCAATCTATTGTTCAAAGGTTTAGACAACCTAATATAGACCTGTACGCCAATCACAAAAAGAAGTACCTTAACTGTCTCGCGGTCTATATACTTCTGTTTTTCCTCCATTCTCGATTATTTTAAAGTCTTAAAAAATATTATATTAGACAAAGCAACAGGAATCAAATTGATCCTTGACGGTTAATGCAGTCCTGATTCGCCCTTTTTATAACCCTTCTTGTATCAGATATAAGTCTTGTACAGAAAAGTTTTTCTGCCTAAAAAAAAGAAAAATTTGTTATAATAATATCTTATTGCAGTTCATTAGATCACCAGTTACACATTTCTAAAACGCGAAATTTAATGTGATTATAATGCAACGCGTAAGTTTGAAAGTTTACACCAGGTACGCACTTTGGTTACCCTGGTTACAGGAGCCTTCGTTATCAAGACGAAATTTTCCACCATCTTCCTTCAACATTACATTAGAAAATTCGGTTGCAGTACGACGTCTATACAAAAAAAAACGTCGATTTGTCTAATGCTTCTGTAGCCCTGATTATATATTTTCTTATCTAAATATATAACAACGGTTCACGATATAAAGTACCTGAAACTCGTGCTGATCGGCACCCCCTCATTATTGCTTGGCCTTTATATTGAAAGACGATCGAACACAAACATTTTTTAAAGGCGCGTATGGATTACGTCCATCACTTCCCAAAGTATGGTTAAGTAATGGTATATGGAACACAAATACTGTTTGTACTATTGTAACTAAATCATCTGGACACTTTGTACCCCAAAGATCACTTATCACTTGATCAGGTATTAAAAAAAAAAACTATTTTAGCTCTAATATCAGCTCATTTGGATTCAGACCTTATCAAAAATCATGATTATGAACTTAGAGCGTAGCAACAACATGATCTCAATTAAAATTCCAAACGTCTTAAAAACTTCGCGACCCGGTTGGAAACTGCCGGGCCTTTACGTGTTATTCTTTAAGAATAAATTATAAGAATATCCGATATTCAGATCCAGATTTGTGCACACCTCAGTTATCTTATTTATAGGCGTGAAGTGAATACGCCACATAAGACAGTGGCACTCAAACTCTCAGTCGATAGATTAAGCAAATGCTAAGCAAGCGCCGAATTGACGTCAGCGTATTTTCAATATGATACTAGTTAGTGGCAGTAAGTACGCGGCAGCGTCGCGTGCTCTCTCTTGGCGACAGTACTGACGCCAATTGTCACTACATGCAGCACCGCAGGTAGTAGGAGGTAGAATTACAAAATGTTTGGCAAATTTTACAATAGACATATTGTAAATAATGCTGATCTGTCATTAGCTACAACTATCAAAGATAATTATTAATCAGATAAATAACATGATGTTATTAGCCGTTTCTATTGGTATTCCGCCTTTTGTTCACTGTTATTGATTTCAACTATAATGACCAATTGTACTCGCGTTACTGTTCTTTTCTGTGATTAAAAACAAATTAAGTATTCGCGATTTTCATAACGTAAAAGGTTTCATTTATTTGACAACTGCTAATCTATACTCTCAAAGTCTACAAGTATCAAATAAATACTAATCTCGAAGACAAAATGTGAAGTATAATTGACGATTAAACGAACTTACGTTAAGTGAAGTTCTATCGTAATTATACGAAACATTTCGTCCGAAGAGATTAGTATAGCATCCCTCCCTCCCTGTTATAACATACCCGACATACTCAAAAGTTGTCAAATAACAATCTCAACTAAATTAGGACAAATTTAATACTCGTAATGAACAGACACAACGTCAAAAAAAAATTGCATATACCCTCAAATACAGTGCAGACTGGTGGCATCTATGCGTTACTACAAGTATCAAATAAATACTAATCTCTTCGGACGAAATGTTTCGTATAATTACGATAGAACTTCACTTAAGGTAAGTTCGTTTAATCGTCAATTATTCGTCGTCCAAATGTCAAAGGCTTACATTTTGCTTTACGAATCTCGATCCCTGTATCTATCTTCACCTCTGCGTCACCCTTTCAGTTCGTTTATTACCTAAGTTTTAAGTTCTAAGTCCCCAAAACTAACCTCCACGTCGAAATTTTACATTTGAAATAACGACTCTATTTGAACCATTATTTATAACAATAAAACCGCCTGTGACATACAAACAGACACAGAGTTGATGAGAAATTTTCGTTTCTCCAGTTTGGATACAGGGCACTAACGATGAAATGAATACGACTCAGCGCTACGATAGTATAAACTGTGTGAGTCATACTTTTTATTATTAATGTTTGTCAACAATAAATTTGAAAAGATTTAAGAAATAGTAGGTACATGCACGTAATTAAACTCGCAACATTGTAACTGAAGAGTTTGCTAGAATGTAAAGCACTGTTCCAAGATGGCCGCTAATTAGCACATATCACTCAGTGGCCCCTGTAACAAAAACAAAATAAGTAAAACAATGTAAGAGGATGGCAGTCACCGGAAGGCGGACATGTATACGCCGACGTATGCGCGCGTAAGTGATGAGCGAACAGTCTGTTGCGGATTTCTTAACCTTTGTCATAGACTTTATAAATAATAATTCTAGACGCCGTGCGCCGTGCCTACACTCTATTTAATTTTATTTGCCTCGCTTTACGGGACATTGTATGAGACAGGCAGTCTGGAATTATAAAGTATACACTGTTTTATTAGTCGCGGCTCCACATCAATCAGAATGAAAACTAAATAAGTTAGAATTTTATTTTAATTTGTTGATATTTCAGGTCAAAGTGCCCGGTTAATAAAATACTTTCAAAAACAGTGCGTTAATGAAATGTCAAATTTAAAATGGAAACAGTTTTTCCAATAAATATTTAACTAGATAAATTGGAGTTGCAAAGAAAATCATTATCATCGAACATACCCGTACTATCATTTTCTGATTAATCCTGTTGTGAGGGAATTGAATAATTTTCTTGAAAATGTAACCTGTTAAATTGTAAATAACCTGTTTGTATGCTAAAAGTATAAAGTTTTTATCTGTCTGTATGTTTGCATTTGGAACACGAATCTCGCGAAACTTACACCACAAAAATGTGACTGCATTTTTGTATCACATTTATCTTAGTGATGAAATACAGTTTCATTGTTTAAAATCTATCTCAAGAAATGATGTATGTTTTATCGCGATCCGGAAGCCGAGATCTAGGCTGAAATCCCCTCGGACATGGCTCACCTGTAATATAGATTTATTTTATACAGATTTTTCTGTTGAGCGTTTAGGTTTTTCGATAAGACTGTAATCGATAGTGCTAGGAATAAATTATTGTTGTAATGAAAAATATTTAAAACGCACGTCGATAATCATCTGAACAAGGTCGTACCAGTCTGCTAATAATAAAAAAAGATAGACGATAAAAAATATATTTAATATAAAACATGACATATTTAGAGACCTAACATCAAGCCTTTCTAATCGCTCTTTCATCCGTTTACGCTCATAATTTTGTACCACAGGCCCAACGCACGTTTTTCGCCATAGCGGTTACGTTAGATTACGTGAAGCCGTCGGCACACGGTTAATAGGTACATAACGTAATGAATTACGTATAATTATGTCAACTGTTAGCTATTTACGCTCACTTACGCATTGGTTCAGTAATTATTTGTTTGTTTAAGGTTCCGTATTTATAACACCACATTTACATAAACGTTTACTTAAAAACTATGTTCTAACGTTGAAGCTAGAAATACACCTTAGTGGTACGTCTTGTTGACATATTATATGCACTGATGAACATTTTATGATGTTCATAGGAGAAATAAAAAGGAGTGAATTGATACTCGAATTAGATTAGAACAATTCTCCCGACCCTTATCATCGAAATAACTGAACCTAGAATTTTTTAAATATTCAAAAAATTTAAAAAGGGTCTTAGGTGTCTGACCAATAATCAATTTTCTTTTTCTTTCTTCATGGCATGGAGCATAGATTAGCGCATTTGCCAATGTCACGTGTTAGGATCGACCCGAAGCACGTTCGAAATAAATTCGTTTTTTCTTCTTATCGTAAAACTCCTCCTTCTGTATAATATATGTATGTATGTAAAACTCCTCCGGTAAAGTGATAGTAGGCTTTACTGAAGTTATGAAGTTATAAAGGACTTCTTTTAAGAGCGCGAGAACTTCAGCTACACATGTTTAATTAGACCCACTCCATTTTTTTCACTTATACAACTTTAAAACACAATATACTGTCACTTTTGTGCTTTAATTCTCCCAAAAATGTAAAAAAATAGATAATGTAAATAAAATGAAAACCTCACTTCTCCCTTTCTCCCGACAAAATAGTTCATCGACCCAAATAACGAAAGTCCTAGTTTTCATAGCCCTCCAGAAATAAAGTTTAGAAAATCATTTTGTAAATAGCCTACGGAACTCTGTCCACGAAGCGAATTCGCATTTTTTTAGTAGGTATTTATAATACTTATCTACAACGTATAGCAACACAGTTTCTATGGGCTTAGGTGTTACTTTCCACATATCCATTTTCAACAGACTCTAAAAAGGAGGAGCTTCTCGATTCGTCTATATACATACATTTTATTATGTATGTTCGTGGTTCGGACATAACTTCCTTGTTTAAGAAACGATTTCACTGATTCTTTTTCCTTTGGATTCAGTATATCTTCAAGGTAGACCCATTTAAACACTGATATTGGAACTTGGATTTCGAAGATATTCGAAATAATTCCAACTGCTTATAAGCTTTTTTATATTGATGTATTCCGTTCAAAAATTAGAAAACTAGAATAGAGGTTAGTTGTACATAGGTTATAGACCTACCTTATATATTTATTTAGGCCAAGGTCACTCAAAAGGGAGAAATAAAAAACTTTTTCTTCGACTTCAAAAAAAGTGAAAAATGACCACATAATAATTAACCTTTACTCATTAAACCAATGTAATTAAATTTGGCAGTTATTGAAGTCGCAGCAGTCGTGCTTACTGAACTAGTAGACTTTCTGTTGTTGCACATTACTTTTTTTTTAATGGCATCTTTCTTATTGTTTAAACTTACTGTCTTTAACTTTACTGTTAACTCATAGCCTCTAATTTACATTTATTTTATTTTATTACTTTTTCATTATTATTAGGTCTTTACTTATGAAATTTCCGTTTACTATACAAAAGGTTAAAGTAATTTTTTTTATATTTTTTTTACTTTTATAAATCAAAGTATGCACCCATGCTATCGATTCATCTCTGCCAGCGAAGTGGTAATTTTTCAATGCTCTTCTTGAAGAAGTTAGGTATACGGGAGGCAACAAACTCTTCAAAGGCATTTTGTACTGCCTCTCGGCTATAGAACTTTTTTCCTGCCAAGAAGCGACGACGAGCGATTAACCAAGGCTGGCTGGAGATCATTGTGTATAGTTCTTCACAGTACACATCCGCAGTAATGCTCGTGCCATGTGGTAAGAAGCTGTGATGAATTACATCGGCACTAGACCACCAAACAGTAACCATCATTTTTCTAGGGGTAAGTTTTCGTTTGGGGCATTGCCTAGGTACTAAACCAGGGTCTAACCAAAATGATGACCGCTTACGATTGTCAAAAAGAATCAATTTTTCATCGCAAGTGACAATGCCGTTCAAAATCTCTTCGTTTCTTCGTGTCTATTAAGCAACGCAAAGCATACCTCAACGCGTTCGTCGCGCTGGCGATAGTTCATTTCATGCGGCACCCACATATCAAGCTTTCATACCTTGCCAATTTGATGCAAATGGACCAATATTGTTTTGATACCAACATCGAAAGCTGCTGCTTGCTCAGCAGTAGATTGAGTATCGTCAGCTTTCACTATCGCCTTTAATTCGTCGTTGTTGACTTTAGTTTTCGGGCGGCAAAACGGCAACTTCGTAGGTAAAGACCTATTATATTACTTATACTATTGATCAAAAGGTATTCGAGTCGATTAGTGACAAGCGGACTAAATTGATTTTTATTTATAACATACCTAATAAATATAGACGTAATAAATACCTAGGTAATAATTCTAGACACTTTCACTGGCTACACTACACGTAAGGTGAGCTGAGTGACGACAAGTCATCCGGTTTTTTAATTTAATATCTTCGATCACAAATATATAACTTAATATCGAATGTGCTGACTACTTGACCTCTGCGACGTAAAACTCGTAATCAAGGTTCAAGATGTTCCCGAGGTTTTATGTTCAGTTTATAGTTACGGTATTTTTGTGATTGACATTTTTATATAACTTGTCTTGCAAGGCCACAAATATTGAACTAGATAATATTTTGTGCCATTCATATGTTACTACCATGTGATAAATTCCTGAAATCTTTAGCTAATATCCGCTCAAACTCCAAAAACTACCAATCGACACGTGTTTCGCCTCTCAACGAAGCATCCTCGGGATATTCCAGAGATCAGACTCTGGTCAGCTAAACAGCACCGAATCCGACTGCAGTGCTGGTTGGCTGACCGAGTCTGATCTCTGATCGATTGGTGGTTTTTGGAGTTTGAGCGGAAAATAGCTAAAGATTTCAGGAATTTATCGCATGAAATGGATTTCCGCAAAGTAACACCTGAGTCTATACAATATGTTACTACCAGTTACCGCTTAATCTGTAAATACATAGTAGGTATAAAACCGAGTCGCTATTTCTGTTTGTCTGTTTGTGCATTCAGTTCTTTTAAACTACGCAATAGATTTTAATGCGGTCTTTATTCAGAGAATTTCTTCTGGAAGGTTTTTGTATAATTATACTGTAATAGATAAGTATAACCGAAAGTTATTAAACTTGATCTTACACCTACTTTTCATTGCTTACTCCGACAATAAATTCAAGGAATTACAATTATTTGAATCAAGAAATTACATTTATTTTTAATCTATTTATATAAAAATTAAATGCTGCTCGTTAGTAAGCGCATCACTTGAGAGCAGCTGGGGCCGGTTTGGCTATATTTTTTTAATGTTTGTAATAGATTTTTATTTGATATTTATAAAAATAATAACTAAATCTAGTCACTAACCTTCCAAAATGACACGGATAAAATTACAAACAACACAATAATTTAACAATTCAACATAACATTTTTACGTCTATATTGAATTTGTCTAATAAAGGATTTATTAACTCCATCAAAGCGACGATATTATATATTTGTTCTTCTTCTCTTACAAATCTGATAATTACTTTAAAATTACGAATACTATAAACGATAAATATTACAGTATCCGACACTTTATCAAAAAATCCATGAAACTTAATCAATGAAACTTGAAAACACGGTTAGCTGCTGCGCAGCGGGGCAGCCAATCAGAGCGCATAAACAATTATAGTCAGATTTCGAATTTAGTGCATAAAAATTACAATGAAAAGATGGCTAGCCTGTATATTTTTATTTTAATCTACTAAAACAATAATAGAAACAAGATATCTCCAGCACGTATTTTTGAACAAAAAGAAATGTTCAAATAACGTAACCAGATTGTTATTACTGAATATAAGTAACTGTTTTAACTTCAACTTTATTCGCTTGTGATTTGTTGTATGATATACATAGATAGACAGGTAGATAGATATAAAAACAATAAAATATTCCTCTATAATCCGCCTAGAGCGTACAGACAGAAAAGAAAAAAATATGCAATATTGACATAGAAAAAAAATCTAAAATTATAAGAATAAAACGATATAATATTTCTAGCAGGAACATGGAGCACTCAACCTATAGAGACGAAATATCGGACCATCTTATTCACCACTTCAGTTTATTTACACTAACAAATATCAACTCTCGCTCGCATTAAACAGTACATAACCAGTACTGGACCTGTGTGTACATATCTGTATAATCCGACATATTTAAATATTTATGTAATGGCTTATTGTTCTATTCCGTGGTGTAGCAAAAACAGCACAAAATCAAACTTTAAAACGGAACACAGTAACCGCAACAGTATTTAGACGTAAATTGTTTTCATACAAAATAAATGACTTTGCCACTCTATAGGTTGAGTGCTCTATGACCAGCAATGAGAAAAGTGGATACATACATGTCAAAATATTGAAATAAATGTCAATAAATCGATTTATAATAATCAGTTGTAATACATTCTGATCTATTATAATAATTAAATTATGTCAAAATAATGTAACATAATATATTCACGTTGTATCTCTAACGGAGTAGTCAGAGAAGATGGAGCAACAAGCTTCGTGGTCCTTGCATATCCACTTATTTCGGCTTCTCAAATCTCATCATTCACCTCACACGCTTGAGCCTAAATGCGAGTGCATTTAACATTTCCGTCAGCTAACACTTTCAACCAAGGTTGACTTATGAAGTTGGCATGCTTAATATGGTAGCACTTTCACTTTGTAGATTTTTTTCGTCAGGCTTTCATCACTCATTCTTTCCATGGGCCCGAACCATTTCAGCATTACTTTCTTCATTTTTACAATAACATTGTCTTTCAAATGCAACTCTGTCATACTGCGTATCTCTTCATTACTTATTTTGTCCGCAAGTATGATATCGCCAACATATCTGTCATCAAATTATGTCGTTAAACGCAAATAAAGTTATTTGCAATAAAATTAATATAATTGTATCTCTTTCTCAAATGTTTGCTTCCTGTCAACCGTAACCTTGTCTCGTGAGCACATCCACACGTAATTTAAAATTCCAACTTACGACGCCAGTGGACAACTTAGTTAAAAAATTGATTAAGTGTGATTTCGACTTCCGAGAGGGCTCCGTACGATCTTCATGAAATGATTTTACTTTACTTTATTTCTGGAAATCTATAGATCTATAAGACCTAGTATTTTCGTTAATATATTAACGAAAATACTAGGTCTTACATCTCGTAAATTTAAAGCCATAAAATTGATTTTTTTAGCATGTTCTGAATTCTTTTAAAGTCTGTTCTGTTAAAGTCTGTTAAATTTTTTTAATTCTGTTCAAACTGTCGCAAGATATTCATTAAGCGTCTAAAGTTAAAAATAGAATTTTATTGAAAACCATTAATTTTACAGTTTTCCATGAATAGTGGAAGGGTAATAAATTTATCGTGGAAATTATTTGAATTTGATTGGAAATTTTATAGTGAAAACTTGAATTTGAATTACTAATTCCATTACTCATTTAAATCTCCTTATTGTATATGGTTTCTATGTCACATGCTTTCTGAGAATCTACTTTGACAAACGGACAGACGCACCGACGCATGAGTGGACCTTACAAAGCTTCGTTTTTTCTCATCATAAATTCAATTACATTTTGATTGCATAATAATAAACATTGAAACATTTTTAAAGTCCGCGGCACTGAGCCTTCACACCAATCATCTGGCCTCGAATTAGGGAATTTTCTGTACTATGAGTACTAGACGATGACTACCGAGGACGTCTCCCAGTATAGTCAGACCGGAGATAATCTAGAAAAGTTTGTTTCCTAAATTAACCCGACCCGTGAATCGAACCTAGAACCTTCCGCGCTTGGATGCAACACATAAACCTCTGCGCCATCGACGTTGTCAATTTATTAATCTATTATTATTTCATTTATACAAATTATACATTGTATATATTAATGTAAACATAGTATGACAGGGTTGCATGACAGTGTTATTGTAAAAATGAAGAAAAGAATGCTTAGATGGTTCGGGCACATGGAAAGAATTAGTGATGAAAGACTAACGAAGAAAATCTACAGAGCGAAAGCGAGTGGCAAAAGAAGCCAAGGAAGGTCAAGGCTGACTTATGAAGATCAATTAGCCAGAGTTTTACCCGACGTAAATGTCAAAAGCACTCGCATACCTAAGCGAAGCAAAAGAAGACCACGACGCTTGGCGCTCCGTCCTCTCTGACTACCCCGTTGAGGATACAGCCTGAAGATATGTATGTGTATGTATGTAATATATAAATCTATATCTATATAGAGGACAAACATACTAAGAAACATTCATTTTTATATAATTATATCTATATATATGTATGTATATATAAATGAGTGTTTCTTTGCATGTTTGTCCTCTATACGTTCCTAAACCGTTCATCTGATTGTGATAAAACTTTGGTGAGTTGTTCTGCGTACGCCCTCGAGGGTTTCCTAATTATTTTATTTAGTACAGTTAGTATGCAGTAAATAGATGTTATATTTATAACATCACGACTATCAGACATCAGGGTTACACTCAGACTGTAACATCCGAGTCATCCGACACATATCCTTGGTTAATACAATCGAGTCCGGTTAGCGTGCCAAGTTAAAAGTCAATGGCCATTTAAAGGAACGTAGAATAACCTTTTTTTTTGAACGCAGGAAAATCTGTAGTGGTAGAGCCATTGCAGCACGAATAGGGCCGACTCGCCCGGTGGAATACCACCCTCTCGCAGAATAATATCGGCGTGAAATAACTGCATCTACTGCTGTTGTATTTCGTTCGGTGAGTGAGAGTACCGGTGGCCCATCTCCCCCATCCCCCTCCTTTCCTTAAAGTCCGGAACCTGTGATTCCCCGGACGTTGCGGATGTCCATGGGCGGCGGTGATAATTTTCCATCAGGGGACTCGCTTGCTCGTTTGACCCCTCGTTTTATAAAAAAAAAGAAACCTTTGTTACCGAACCCCCTAGGTGTGAGACTGTGCTATGGAGCTTTTACTCATGCTGCATAGTGGTCGCTCCCAGAATAACATCAAAGGGCTCCGAGATCTCATAAGGAAAGAATCCAAGCCTGTCTTACGTTGTGCTGAACTAGGAGTGTGTTGAACCATGTCTTGGGGGGTACTCAAACATAAGTGATGAATATTGCTTACAAATAACAATCACTTATTAGGCTCTCACAACGGCCAGGGGAGGATATTTTACATCATAATTGGGATGAAACAATTTCTTGTACTTATTAAAAGAATCAATAATTTTCGTAATCGAAGTTTCAAATCAATAAACGTTACATTAATGAGATCATAATCATCCGAAAAGTAATTTTAAATGCGACACACTTTCTTTAACCCATAATATTGCCATAGAAAAAAACAACTCCCATCCAGCACACATCTAGTTATAAAATAAAACAAAAATAAAACAAAGAATTTAAAATTCTCCTTATTCAACTGAACTACCATTATTCACACGAAAAAGTATTATTAATATTCATTGCATCTTCCTTAAAATACATTTGCGAAACTTTACATTATAACCAAGCATTGGACATGCTCAACTACGAGAGCGAAATATTCGCGTCGCAAATTGCAATAGCTTAATACGGGTATCCTATCACTGAATGGAAAGGTGCAGCGTACATTTCACCAAGTATAAAATGCTTGTGGGGATCAACTACTACATCAGTCAACACAAAGACGCCGCCAAAACCACCTAAGCCGACCAACATGATCTCTTTCGTAAGTGTTTCCAATTTTTTACTATAAAAAAAACGCGTTTGCATCGACAGCGTAACGAGGAAACAGTGGTTTTAAAACTGGAGCATTTCCGGAACGCATATGCTGTTCTTAAAGCAATAAAAAATATTTTTAGCTTTTCAATTCTTTATCATAACTCTATACATTCTCACGATCTTAATAATTTAGTTACGTAACGTGAATATGACATAATGTTACATAAATTATGGTGTACTACAATTCGCTTCTTGTGGTGAATGGATCGTTATTATCGTTATGTCAATGTTTCCTTCCGTCCACTGATCAGTGCTTATTCTCGTTTCTGATTTTCCACAAACTCTTATATAACGTAACAACAATCTAATAAGTTAGATCATATATAACATATAAGTACATTGAATTCCAATTAACAGTTATTTTATTGAATGAACTTCAACTTAACGATATATCATTTAAATAAAAGCGCTTTTTGAATAAATCAATTTATTAAATTCATCAGTGATATTCTTATTGATTGAGGAAAAATAGTTATACATGCAAATGTTTACGGTACCTACGCCAATTGTGCAAATTATTAATTATGGGTGCTTCAATGATATTTCGTCAATAATAAATTCATTCAATGCCATCATAAATTCAAATATCATGAATGATATTTACGTTGAGAACCATTTTTAAGTTTCTAAATCGTCAATTTAAATGTTTTTTTAATTACTTATTAATCGTTACGATTATTATTATAGACGATATGTTTTTAACTCGTTATTTGTAAAATTAACCAAATATCTTTTAGTAAAACGTGGACATTATGCTAAATTGATATTAGGAGTATTTTTCTGATCTTCACGAGGATACGGTTTTAAAAATACAAACAACATTCGTTATCACTTTGCCTATATCCGTTTAAGAGTTAGTGTAGATAATTATTTAAAATTTAATTTTTTTTATTTTTATACTTAATAAGTAAAAAAATAAAAAGGAAACCTAGCCCACCTTAGGGACACCTATTCAATAGACTTGAAGTAGATTTTTCTAATAATTACAGAAAGCAACAGCCATCCTCCTCCTGGCCGCGTACGCCAGCGCCCGCCCCTCGGAAGAGTGGGAGCCCGAAGGCCACTCTCACACCGAACACACCAAGCCCTACCACGTGACGGTGGTGAAGAAGATCGGCGTGCCGATTCCTCACCCAGTGGCCGTATCAGTCCCACAGTATGTCAAAATACCGATCCCACAGCCTTACCCTGTCCATGTCACCGTAGAGCAACCGATTCACGTGCCTGTTTACAAGGTAAGTTATCTTAACACATATCAATCGTATACTCCCAAGACAAGCTCCAAGCTTAAAGTATGATTCACGTCACACCGTGTCGGGCCCAGGCCGTGCCAAGGGCGGGGCACGATGAAACACCTATAACATACTTTTGTATGAAGATCCACCGCCATTTGCCATTGTAGCACGGACTCGGCCCGGTCGAACATGAATTACTTCATATAAAAGTATATGATTGATGTTTTACCGTGCCCCGTCCGTGGCATGGCCCGGCCCCGATACAGTGTAACTGTGTAACGTGAATCATGCTCAATGGATGCTGCAGTGGTCACTAGAAATGCGAATAATACCCAAACTCTAAGCCAATTTAGTAATGTCAATAATTGATAGCAATTTGCCTCAATTTAAAATCTTATACTCTTCATTACGTTCTAGCTTAGCTAGGGAATTAACGAATCTATTATAACATGAAGGCGGCGGGAATGTAAAAAAAAGAAAGAACTTAAATAGTTATTGCTACATCTTCCGAAGCACTCGCAATCTTCAGAGAAATGTGTGTAGAGAATCTTGAAGTAAAAGAAGTAGGCACATAAAAGCATAACATCAGCCTCGACGCTCTATTTTGTTTTAGTAACACATGGTACATATGTATACGATCTGAAAAACCTTGCTGGAAGAAACTCTATCAGCAAGAGACTGTCAGGGTTCTTTAGAAAGAAAAAACTTTAAAATTGTTCAATAAACCCTAAATAATGTAAAGATACAAATAACATTATTTGTATCTTTTTATCTAGATAACTCAAATATGTATTTTTATTTGCGAAAGTCATTATTTTTTATCTTTTCTATCCGGCTACTCTATCTATTATATCCGGTTACTCAATGTATAAGTACTCTCAATATAAAACATATAGAACACTTTTTTTTAACTTACTAACACAGCAAAATCTAGTTCCGTTTTTATAAATACTTTGAATTTCGAATATCAATTTTATTTTTACAGTATAACATTCATAAAATATCGCGGTCATTGCGTTTTGAAAAACGATCTTTAAGAAAACGAACGATTACGATGTGTACATGTTCTTAAACTTTTATTGTCGTAATTTCCAACCAGTAATATCATATCACTTTTATCCATAATAGTAAGTGAGCTCACTATAATGTGATCATAATTAGTTTTCTCTCGTCTCAATTGTCTGTTTAACCACAGTCGGATGCGGAGTGAAACTTTTCATATTCAACAGTTATAATACCGTGAGAAGATTATGTCACATCAATTGTATTTAAGGTCTTTAAATTTTTCTTGTTTACGGTGAATGCATCCAATTTTGTGATCAGTGACATAATGTGCGCCATTCACGTCGCTGCACCCATTATTATGTAATGCAACTTGCCACAACGAAAGTAAAAGTGACAGTCAGTCGAGCGTGTGTTCGTTTTTTAAAAAAAGTTATATTTCTACGGTTCCCGCGGACTCGTGACAATTTATGAATAACGGTGGAACATTCCAAAATTGAACGTCAATAGCAAGAATAGTTGACGCGTCTTTGAATTTCACACCTACTTTGAGTTATTTAGATAAATTAGACATTATGTCCGGTCAATTTCATTTCGATCAGCTTTTTATTGTTGTTTTTTTCTGCAGGTCGTGCCCCAGGTGGTAGAAAAACCCGTACCTTACACAGTCGAGAAGCCCGTGCCTTATGAGGTCGAGAAACCTTACCCCGTTGAGGTCGAAAAGAAGGTCGAGGTCCCTATCCCCAAGCCTTACCCCGTGCACGTGCCCGTCTACAAACACATCTACCACCACAAGGGAGGCAAGCACTAAGAAGTAAAGCAAAATTTATTAGTTAGGGCATTGTAAATAGCGGAAAAGAAAAAAGCTTACTTTGTAAGCCATGTCTTTTTCGAAACCTTAGATTCGAGGTTTATTCGGGTGAGAGGGGTTTTGCTCATTTGTAAATACAAATAATGTAAGGCTAATGTAGATCTAACGGAGATGTAATTTCGTTAGTATTGACTACCGTTTGTTAATTGTGATATTTATTGTGTGTTACAACCAATATGGTTGTTGTTGCTGTTGTTTACAATGATCGTTGTTGACTATTGTGTAATTGTTGTTAATTAATTATAAATAGGTTTTGTAATACAAATTTCATATAAATCGTGTTTGATTATTTCTTCTTCTATGTACTTATATGAATATCTACGTGGTAATACGGCTGTGAAATTGACTATCTACAAATATTTTATGTTCTTGTAAAATTTCACTAGCAAATGAACTTTGTATGAAATTATCTATATATATAAAAATTATGCTTCCGTATGTTTGTGTCCACAAAACTAAAACTGATCGAGCCACAGCTAGTTTTACACAAAGGTTAAAAAAATAGTATTACAATTACATACCTAGATACCAAGGCTACTTATGAAGATCAAAAAGCCAGAGTGTTAGCTGACGGAAATGTCATAATGTCTCGCATACCTAGGCGAAAATGTGTGAGGAGAATGATGAGATTTGAGGAAGCCAAAGAAGTATGTAAGGACCGCGAAGCTTGCCGCTCCGTCCTCGCTGACTACTCCGTTAGGGATACAGGTGAAGATATGTATGTATGTATATATGGGGTATTTACAAAATCATCAACCTCCAGTCAAGTAGCGGGTAACACCTATATCTCTTATATATAAAATTCCTATGTGTGTGTGTTCATAATTCTTTTCCTCCTAAACGGATTGATTGATTTTGCTGATTTTATTTTGTATATATGGGGTCAAATTGATGGTTCTTACCTTTATTTGGACGCAATAGGTGGCGCAATTGTTGAGATCCAAAATCCCACAAGGACGAATCCAGAACGAGTCACTAGTAATTTTATTATATAAATGCCATAGTGCCTCTGTCTGTTAAAATTTCACGGCTTAACCACTGGACCGATTTTGATAAAATTTAAAATAGAGATAGATTGAGTCTTGGAAAAGGACGTAGACTACTTTTTTAATTCCACGTAGACGAAGTCGCGAGCAATAACTAGTAATATATAAAGTAAAATACCTCTGACAAACTCATTCGTGCATGCATTCTTCACGAGATTTTAGGAACTTCATATAAAGCCCATAGCACGTAAACTTATTTGGTATAATTCTGTATTTAAGTATACGACGTAAAAGTATACGAAATCCCCTAATTACGAAATCCTTTCAGTAGATATTTACTGAAGCCATTTCGTGAAATTCTCACAAGTAAATAAAAAAGGAAATTACAGCAGACAAAGCCGCGGGGCACTGTAAGTAGTTACTATAAAAAAACTTTCTGTTTTTCTTGGATGAAAGCAAATAATTCATAATTAGTAACAAGTGAGCCGACAACACCCTTTTCATTTATTTTTGTTTTTTTAATTCAATAGGTACAATGCAGCTGGAAATTACTGTCTCCAGCCAGTATCAAAACACCAAAGAGGTCAATTAAAACGCTAACTGATTCCAGACTTCATCATATCATTGCACTCTGTCCATAGCACTTTCACTGTCGCGGTCAAGGCCCGCGGTCGATGACACTTTTACGTGCTAACTACGCGTAAATTAAATATACTGTGATATACATCGTTGATCGTAGACGCATAATTACTTCTTATATATACAGTACAAAAGTAGTAATGGACAGCAGAACTCTCGATACACGATATTTTTGTACATTTTAGCAATAAATTTTAATTACATACATAATTGAAGCTTCACTTCAAGATATTACTACTAGATTATAAATGATGTATATAAATAATATATAAATAGGCATCTTATACCTCTATCCAACAATTCTTGCTTGCTCAACAATTGCTCTAACGATTTTGTTAGAAGTAAAAGTTATTAACCGACATCAAAAAAGGAGAAGGTTCTCGATTCGACTGAATTTTTTGTCATATGTTTCGCGATATCTTCGCCTTTTGTGCATCCATTTTGCTGATTTTCTATTTGAAAAGTCCAGGGTGATCCTATGGTTTAGTTAAGATCTAGCGATGAAGTACTGTATAAATAAAACAATACTTCATCGCACAATTTCATGATACCATTACCTATTTAAAGTTCCGTTACAGAATTGGAAAAAGCTTACGTGTAAACCTACCTCAGATATTTATTTAGGACAAATCCACTCACTTCACCGACTTCAAAATAAAAACACTAAAAAGTATATTCGAAATAATTATCCGTCACTAATCAAAACTGAAGTATAAAATAACATTATAAATACGATACTATACCATGTATATATTTTATATATATACATAGTTACATTTGATAGTTCCCGAGGCGGTGCCAAGCCTACCGAACTAGTGAATTTTCTGTAACTGTCAAATATAATTATGCTCTAAGTGTTTCTATTCTAAACTAATATTATAAAGAGATAAATTTCGTTGGTTTGTATGTAACGAATAAACTCAAAAATTACTCAACCGATTTCAAAAATTCTTTCGCCTTTAGAAAGCTAAATTATCAGCGAGTAACATGAAAAAAAAAGGATGTTCTGCACCGATGGAGTGAATACTATGGAGAACTGTATGAGAGTGGCGACTCCGTCTCTGATACTGAGAGCGATTCTAATAAATAGCCACACTCTGGTCAGGGACTGGAGGATGCCATTAGTATGTAAGAGATTGAGAAAGTGATAAGAAGTTTGAAATGTGGAAAGGCTGCGGGAATTGATGAGGTGACTGCTGAGATGATCAAGTATGGTGGTCCTAGGGTCTGGGATGCCTTCTGTGCACTCTGCAACCTTTGTTGGCAGAAGGGGAGGTTCCAGAGGACTGGCGCACGGCAGTCATAGTACCTCTATACAAAGGGAAAGGTTCCTATCTAGACTGTGCGTGCTATAAGGCCATCAGCTTGGTCAGCTTAGTGAGTAAAGTCTATACTAAGATATTGACTGAACGTATGAAAGGCGTTTCAGAAAGATATTTGTGGGAGGCGCAAGGTGGTTTCAGGAACGGTAGGGGTTGTATGGATCAGATTTTCTCGCTTCGCGTTATCGTGGGAAGGTTTCTGGCTATAGGCCAGAAAGTTTTCTGCGCTTTCGTGGATCTAGAAAAAGCATTCGATAGAGTAGTGCGGAAGAAATTGCGGAGTCTTTTGCCTGAATATGGCTTGGAGGGCTCCTTACGGGCTGTGAGGTCATTATATCGTAGCCACAGAGCCTGTGTAAGGATAGATGGTGACATGTCGCCCTGGTTTGAAGTCTGTTCTGGTGTCAGACAGGGCTGCGTGGCTGTTCGTGCTGTATTTGGACCGTTGCCTTCAGAGGTTGAAAGGTAATATGAGTGGTATGGGATGTGATGACACAGTGGTAAACTGCCTATTGTACGCTGACGATGCTGTGCTAATAGCACCATCAGAAGCAGAGTTGCAGACACTAGTCACGTGCATGAAAGAAGATTGTGAAGTAAATGGATTGAATATGAATGTGAACAAAACTAAGGTTTTGGTGTTTGAAAGATAAGTGGTACAAACGAAATGTGTGATTTGTGTAAATGGAAAATGTCTAGAACAAGTGAATGAAATTGTGTATCTGGGGAGTACGTTTTCGAGGGATGGAAGATGTGAGTTGGATGTGGAGAGACGGGTAGCAGCTGGCAATAAAGTGAACGGTGCTCTGTCCGCATTAGTGGGTAGTGTGAATATATCTAACACTGCTAAAATGGCCATCCACAATGCGGTGTTGGTGCCAACTTTGTTGTACGGTAGTGAGGCCTGGATATGCCCGAAATCGAGTGAAAGTATGATAAGTGCTGTGGAGATGCGTTCTCTCAGAAATATGTGCGGTGTCACGCTTGCGGACAGGATAAGCAATGATGAGATACGCAGTATGACAGGATTGCACAACAGTGTTATTGTAAAAATGAAGAAAGGAATGCTTGAATGGTTCGGGCACATGGAAAGAATGAGTGATGAAAGACTGACGAAGAAAATTTACAGAGTGAAAGTGAGTGGTAAAAGAAGCCAAGGAAGACCAAGGCTGACTTATGAAGATCAAATAGCTAGAGTGTTAGCAGACGGAAATTTCAAAAGCACTCGCATACCTAGGCGAAAATGTGTGAAGAGAATGATGAGATTTGAGGAAGCGAAAGTGGTGTGTAAGGACCGCGACGCTTGGCGCTCCGTCCTCCTAGCCCCGTTGGGGATACAGCGTGAAGATATGTCATGTTATGTTATGAGTAACATGGGTTACATTTCATTTAAAAAAAATGTCTATCCGCTCAAAGCCGGAGGATCGCTAGTGTATTTATAAAGTGATTTTTGTACTTGTTTTGATTAGGATAATAATTATTTTGTACTTACTTTTCTGTATCTTTATTTTGAAATCGGTTTAATTTCTTTTTAAAGTTATGTATTGGAATTTAATATACTTATAACTTGAAAATTTTCGAAATAAGCCCGTACTTTATTTAAAAAATATTTTCTTAAATAATAATGAAAGCTTTTAAACTATGTAAGCGGTTTTCATTTTCGGCATTTCCATAAATTATACTGTAAATATTTGCTGTACAAAAGAAAATCTTAGTATTTAATTAAAATACACTGTATTTGTATTTACTGATAATAAAAATACTAACCACCAATTTTTGTAGACAACCACGGAGTTATTCGATGTTTAAACCATAGTTTAAACACATAAATAATTTAATCTCCGTGTGAACAAAAATTACGTCACCTTTCAATCCTGCTAAACCACATTACGAAATAAGAAATAATCATAATTCCATAACTGAACGATTGGTTCCGCCCGTCCGCCGCGAGGGGCGCTGCGGGCGTTCGTTCCTTGCTTTTTACCTTTTAGGGGTCCTTGGTCGATGGGTTATTCGATATGTACTTCGCGTTTGAAATAAGAATAGACCTCAAGATCGTCAAGATGCCATTGTATCTCTCATTTCGTTCGTAAGAATTGACTAACGTTAGCAAAAAAGAGCAACATTATAATTTAATTTTAAAACTATTTGTATGATATTTTTTAATTTAATACGGATTCTTAATATGTAAGTGTAGTGCCAGTGTACAGGCATCTCAAACCACATAGGGTTTCCATTCCGAGACTCTACAGACCCGAACAAACTTCTACATTCTACATTCAACAAAACTTTCTAGTCCTGGTATTATTTAATTTTTTTAATCACCTCACACGAGTACGTATTATCCTAACATCATACACATTGATAAATGTATTCCATAAAACCATTGTCGTTCAATAGCGTGTGGTAGGAGCTTGTATTTGTACGACGCAGTATATACACTTATAAAATATGGCACTATAGAGCAAGCGTAGTGTAACAGTTTTATCATTACTATTAAAAACCTATATTAGTCCACTGTGAGCTATAGGCATCTTCCAATATACTCTACTAAGTCCGATTTTCGGCTCTTCTTGGCCAATGACTACCAACCGCCTTGCATAAGTTACTCTCGCTGAATAATGTCCACTACGTTTACCTGAGAGTGGTCTCCAGTCTGGAACCTGGAACCAATCTATTACAACATTTATAGCTTCTTCGATCAGTATAATGGGTAGATTACTAGATTACTTTGGTTTTCTGGTGAATCACCACGTTTTAGATTAAATCCTTCGGATAAACTTCGAGCATAGCCCATTTCACACACGATTTTTAACTTGTGGACTGGTCTCACCAATATTCATGTTTCGACTCTATGTACATAACAGATAAGATACTTACGTCTTCAGAGAAGTAATAGTAAAAAAAGATGGTACTTACTGTACTATATAGTACCGTCTGTAAGCACCGTTACACTCTGCTCTCTACTAGACGTCCGTTCCCTGCGGCGGTCCGCAACCAAAAAGACAGGTTGTAGGTAATTATTTCCCTTATCTAGATAGCCGCCGTTGTGGCGTTGTCACTCGTGCGTGGGGGAGGACAGAGTATTTCTTTCCCTTTCGCACCTGTACACTACACTTACATTAAATAATACATGTATTTGACTACCAAGTCTCGAGTTACCAGAAAATTTCGAGACTGAGTCAACTCTCGAAAATTTGATGCCGGGACTGAAAAAAGCGTCGAGACTGTAGGCTCTTACACGTACCTATGTAACTTCGGATTAAGTTGATTAACTACAATTGACTACCAAGTTATAATAGTAATTCTTTAGTTGCATGAAATGTGGTAAGTATATAAAACAGAGATGGTACAAATATTATAAGTAGCATTTCGCTAATAATTTAGCATACAAGTATTAAGTTAATACTATTCTCATATTAATCTTTAAATATTAATTACTTATTGACTAATAGTTCATTTCTCAATAAATTAAAGCCGTGCCGTGCCTTCGAAAGCACGAGGACGTTTAATGCAATTGTTACCAGGTCTAAATCATTACATTTAACGTCGTAGAAGTTCGATTGAGCTCTGTATATGAAAATATATAATTTTTAAGCATATATTGGATATTACAAATATACAAAACATCTTTTTAAACTTTGTTTGAGTGAAACCAAGCGAAAGGGCAGTAAACTTGCCGACTTGCCTGGAGCGTGCATCGCTTTGTGGCCAGGGGTACCGCAAGAAGAACGGGGATGGGGGTAGGCGTCTTACTGTCCTCTTGTTTGGTTAATTGTGTAACTGAGTATAAATGTGTAAACCCAAGACTGCTCTGGATGTGTCTCAAGACAGGGTTGACGAGGATATTTGTTTTGGTGGTGTATGCCCCAGTGTCCTCTGTCGGCTTGGGCGAGCTAGATCAGTTATGGGTGAATGATAGGGAAGTTCTAGCGATGGTTGAAGAGAATGATAGAATTATATTGTGTGGAGACATGAATGGATGAGTCGGGACAGCTCGAACAGGATTTGAGTCTGTCCTAGGCAAGTATGGAGATAAGAGAGCGAATGATGCTGGTAGGATTATGTTAGGACTGTGTATGGAAAATGATCTTTTTGTTGCTAATACCATATTTAAGCACAAAAGGATTTATCAGTACATATGGGAAAGGAAGGATGAAAGTAGTATTATTGATTTATTGCTACACCGAAAAATACTAAATAACTATCTTTTACTAATCAAAACTCAAGTACAAAAATAACTTTAGAGATATGATACAAATAAATGTATAATAAATTTGACAATTATTGAAGTCGGTTTGTGCCAAATCAATGTGCAACAATAGAAAGTCTATTATTTTAGTAGGCTTGACACCAACTTCAGTAACAATCGTATTTCATTATATAAATATTTACATCGTAAGTATGAAGTTATTTTTGTTTGTACTTGAGTTTTGATTCGCAAAGTATAATTATTTTGTGCTTTTAGTGTTTCTTTTTAGAGTCGGTTTTCGGCATCGATTTCAGTAATTGTCAAATTTAATTATATCGTATTTATTTGTATCGTATTTATAAAGTTCTTTTTGAACCTGAGTTTTGATTAGTAAAGGATAGTTATTTTTTATTAATGTTTTTTTTTGAAGTCGATTTATCTAATGTTTTAAAATGACGATTCGTTCCTTATGTAGAAATATTGATCACTAGTAGTATTTCTATGATCTAAGTTATCTAGGTACGAGTGAGTATAGTAAGTTAGTTATAAAAAATATTTTTCACAGATCGTTCTTATCAACCTACGGCACCCAAAATTTTTATTAAATGTATACTTAACACAATATTTTTAACTTTTTTCTTATGTGGCTACACTGAGATGCGCACACGCACCTGCCAACCCCCCACCGGGACCCGCCAGGCCTCCTTTCATGTCGACGGATTAATGCCAGGGTTTTCATAAGTTTTATTTTTATAAAAAGGTAAGTCAGAGGATAAACTGCGGTTCACGTCTCTTAAAAGGTCATTTTATAACTTTTTATTATCACTAGACTACAAATTATGCAATTATCAATGTCAACTCATTTGATTTCAAACAACAACAAAACATTTTTGGAACATATTCACCATTTGAAAGGTATACTATTGACATAAGCTATACCTATATTATGTTTTCGACCTGGGCGAAGTCGGGACTGACCGTTAGTCTGAATATACAATTCATTTATTTCGCTCTACTTGAAGTGCTCGTATTGTAACCTAATAGCTGTGCTTCGATGTTCTATACAGTCACTTAGGTTAAGAAACGTTGTGCGCTGTCTTTTGTTGGATGGATGGCATAATGGCATACAGGTTGAAGGTCTCCATGACCCATGTTTCGAAAGCACGCTCTGTATGTGTTACCAGAGATCTCATGAGCAGCTCAAAATTGCTACTTTTAATGGAAGCTTAGAGCCGTCTATATCCGATAGTATAATAAACCTATTTATAAGCATCCTAAAATCAGTCCATCGTTATAATCAATTTCTATAGAATAAATGCCATAGTTATAACAATTAAAACCAAAAGTTTATAAAAACTTTGAAGTGATGATTTCATTTTCGGCAAAATCCTACTTATTGTGCGTCAACTCATCATTTCAAACTTTCAAACGACGTAGTAGCTATATACTTACCGTATATAAAGCCTAAAGATTATAAAAACGTTTCAGTTAGAAAATAATGTCTAATTCCTGCATAATTTGTTTGAGTTATTGTGATTTCTTTCTTTGAAACGTTCTATAAAATAATATGAACAGAATTATAACAATAAAATATAAATATATAGTAACGTTTATATTTAATAAAACAAACAATGAACGCGCTTGATCGCATCCCAACATTTTACGCGCCATACATAAACATTTCTTGCTAAAGTAAGAATTACACGTTAAATATAAGTAACACTGCCTTCAGCATCCTTAACCTTAACAGTTTAGGGCTTAAAATCGTATCTACATAATTACGGTAAGTGTGTTATGTATTATTGTCAGGTAATAAACAAACTGAAAGCGGGAAAATCGACCGACGAAATCTGGATAATTTCGCGCGCTCTGTCAACAAACATGGCCGTTCTTGCTAACAGCTGATGCAAATGTGTCGAAATGTGGATTTCCTATAAGCAACAACTGTTTCATGTAGTTACAATAGAGTATATACATTGATTTATAACAGTATAATAATTTACTACGAATTTCAAACTATGTCGGTGTAAACATAATGGAGAACTATTCATTTAAATCGTTATAAAAAATAGACATAATATTTACTTTTTTTAATTTTAATTGACATAGACTTTATGAATAATTCCAGACGCCGTTTCCGAGCAGCAACGGTGAAGTAAATCAAATAAGCTGATTCACCTGTTCATACAGTTAAGCTGTTAAGCTAATCGGCCGCCATTTCTTTAGAAACCAGGATCCACATTTTACATATCCACACATCTAAGTTTTATTTGATTTTATTAGCCTCATTTCGTAATACGAGATAAGCTGTCTATGCTAATTCATTACTTTATCCACTCTATACAAAACCTCGTAAATTTTAGTAGTAATTATCAATACATAACTTTCATTTTCATTATTAAACTTATCTCTAATCTTTCTTCTCTTCTTTTCTCTAAATACTAAGTAGTATAAAATAAAATTGCTATTTCTATTTGTCTGTTTGCGAATTACACAACAGATTTTGATGTGGTTTTTTTACCACATTTTAGAAAGGCTTATGTACATAAAATACGTTTGTATTATATTAAAATAGGTATGTTAAAAGAATCCCTATGATTTCTGATTCGTAATAATGTCGTTAAAGTCACTTTCGGGGTGCTTTACATGACTTACGCGTTACCACAGTACAAGTAGCGTTACGCCGACTAAACCTAAGAGAATTAATATAAATACCTACTACGAAATTGTAGATATTACAAAGACCTACATAGCATATGTCTATCTTCTAAGAACGAACCACAGTAGCCATTTTGTCTTTTGGAAGTTAATAGAAAAAGGAATTCTTCCTGAAGATATTTGGCCGAACTGATGTTTTTATCCAATTAGACGTTAACATTATTAATAAATTTATATCAAAATTGTCCCTTCCACATGATATTCTTGTAAGATACAAGTTGAAAAATCATTTGCAACGATTAATAAGTACAATTTGCAACTACCACACTGACAACAATCAGCGCACAAGCTCGTTGTTTTGAGCAAAACATGTTATTAGGCATATACTCGTACATATTTTTTCTAAATAGTATATATAACATGATATTTATTAAACCTAAATAACACAGGGCTAAGCCGGACCACGTCTTTTAACTTCAATATTTGAAATTAGCTGTATTAGTTGTGATAGAATTGTGATTAAGGTTTAACGTGTTACTTTAAACTTTTTTTATGGCATTGGCATGGCTCAGTTCATGGTTTTTTCAGAACACAATTATCAATCTCAATCTTTTTTGTACAAAATTAATTAAATGAATAATACCACAGAATATCTATTAGTTCCTAATCGACATACTTAGATAAGTAATATCTAAGAATTTGCTCTAAAATAATGGTTTTAGTTGGTAGTTTCGTAAATTGAATTAGTTTATTAGTTTACTTTCGTTCTCTAACATGGAATTTTTTATTATTTTTTTTTAATAGAAGGCAATGACAAAGAAAAATATTACTTCTTCATTCATTCAGTTCTTAATTAATATCTTTTATGTTTGACATCGCCTTTGCTTGAATTATGAGGGGGTTTTAATTAAGATAAAGATATATTTTGATGTTCAACCTCCACGACGCGATGTTCGCATGTGAAACGGTAGCGTGCAAGTTTGCTGCACCGAATGCAAATGCAGAAACCGCGCCCGTCGCCACGCCCTGCGCGACCCCTTAATTACTATGCAGCCTACTATGCATTAATTACATTATTATATCAACATAGATATACATAATATCTATATTAAAAAGTGCTGCCGTCATTACTTAAATATATTCAATATAACATACTATACACATCGAAAAACAGAACGTGAAAATGATTTTGCTAATCGTATATCGAACTTCCGATTAAAAGTAGAGAGTTTATTCAAGTTAATTCAGGCTTAATAAGCGTATGTATGTACCTATGTAGTTTGCCGTTAATAATACATATGAAATATGTATTATTGTAATGTAACTACAATAATACATATTTCAGGTACTCACATATCAAATCAATATAATAAGTAATTTTAGAAACGAACCTCAGGTTTTGGACCCTTAAGTCGGATATTTTGGCCCTTTGAGCCGGAGGTTTAGTATTTTACGTGATTAACAAATAGTAGTGAATCTATTCATCTTAATTTCCATAAATGGGAATAATACTTAATATACGCACAACTTCACACCATTTTCCTTTCGGGGTGGCCAGAGTTTCAAAGTGTAACAAAATCACATGGATAACTCCTAATAACAAGTTTTTTTTCTTATACAAGATTTATGTTATTAGAATAGATTTATATTTTAGAATATAGTCACAGATGGAACCAAATAGCGATAGGTTGGTAATCTGTCATCGTCCTAGACAGTAATGAATGTAAAAATCTACGACGTGTTAACATTTACTTCAGATAAACGAAACGAAAACCCTCGACCGTTGTTTCGAGCGCAACGTTCGTGGTCGTGGGCTGCGTCTCAGCGTCATCTTCATAGTTTGCGGAACCCGGCAACTACTGTCATGAACCAACAGCAACATACCCAAGAATCTTAGAATTGAACTGGATATTAAATACGTGTGAACTGTACGTTTGAATACGTTCATAGTGAATTGTGTCCTGTAGCGACAATTAAATTATAAAAAGAAATCTAAATATGTAAATATGTACTTCTAAATCTACAAATTGAATTTAAAAAATATATATAACTAGTATTATTACAAATATAGAAAAACTGCAACTGATGGAGTATGGAAGGCAGTTTGAATTTTAGATATCACGATACGGATATTTTTATTGGACTCCTCACGATGATTTCAGTAACTTTTAAGAGGTTATTTCCACAGAGGGATTCTTCTATTTATATAATATTTCAATAATTTTTACTTTTAAAAGAAAACGTTGAAAATTCCACTTTTCTTGATATCATTCACGAATATCACACTTCTCCCATTTTCTTTTCTCCGCCTCCCGTCTTCAAAATTTCAAATTTCATTCCATTTTTTTTAGCGCTGACTCCGCCAATACTAAATGAAGAGTTATTACTTATTATACAGACTTAATTTATATCAAGAGTTATTATACAAACTTATTTTAAAACTATAGAATTTTGGCATAATACTATAAAAGTAACCATGTATGAATGTGTCAAATATAAAAAGTCAAAACACATAATTTAATACACAAAAATATACAAAATATTACAGGAATAATTTAAAATAACGGTGCATTAATAAAAAGGATAACTTTTACAATTAAAATTTTACAATTAAAAGATTTTACAATGACAAACAGAATAAACAGATGTAAGCCTATAGTAAAACAATAAGTGACAAAGTAAACCGCGGAAACTTAACACAATATTAGGCAAGGTAAAGAGTATTATACATGTATAATATATATTAATTATAATATATATTAACAGATAAGAATTAGAGAAATACATATTTACTATAACTGATATTGAAGTGTCTATCTGTGATTTCTAAATAAGGTTTTTTCTTAAGCTTATACGTATGGTTATTTACTCGTAACAATAACTCGAACACGCTTGTTTTAAATTTTCGTAAGTCTGTCTATTTGTCCGAGTTAACCTTCAAAACGGCTGAACCGATTTTGACGGGATTTTCATTGACGGGTAGAGGACTTTTCAGAGAACAATCTAGACTACTTTTTGTACCAGAAAAATACCAAATTTAAAGCGTGTTGAACCGTAAGTCACAACCATTACGTAATATATTATATTACACTGTTATTGTATGACTTGCGCTGGTTTGTTTTTTTTTGTCTGACCAAGATTGAAGAAGCACGAGAAACTTAAAGTTTAAATTTAAAATATTTTGAAACTGAATTATAATCGTGATTCCTCTATTACTAACGAAAGTAATTTACATAAGTGGACTCTACAAGCCCCCATTTCTAACTAAACAAACAACACAACTAAAATACCAACCTCGGTATACCAACTCGATAATACATCTCGACCTAATCGAAGGTACCGATCGACCATGCCAAGCTATCCTACATGATTCTTTATCCATTTCATCTATAAGCAATTTTCGACTTTGCTGCCCAGCGATAAGATTAGAATAATTTAATCGTTAGTGCATAGTTAAACTGGTAGTGTTAAAACAGTCGACATTCCGCGGTGTCGATTCGAGACATCTCAATTCAAACGAAGCTTATCTCTCATAACAGGAATGGAATCTCTCTGACGCAAATGTACCTACCACTTAGACAATTTTAAAAGTTGTCTTAAGTATAACTATTTGTGAATAAGAATTGCTTTAGCAATTAATAACTGCGTCAGGGATCGCAAAATTATTATTTTATAATTTTTTTTTTCGGTTTTGATGGCGCACCATGGGAAGCGAAAGAATTTGAACAAAACTAAGTTTCTGGTGTTGCAAAGTTCGCCTTGTACATCTTTGTATAGGCGAAGTGTGATGTACCTATGGATAAATGGAAAATGTCTAGATCAAGTGAATTAAATTGTACTACTCTGTCAAGAAAGTACCGGGAAAAGATCAATAATACACGAAATGTTAGTTTTTCATCCAAATTTATTTTATCACCTTCAAAATATGGTCCTTCAGAAACGATACACTTACGCCAACGAATAATCCAATCATCAAAACATTTTTTAAACGCTTTTTCCGGAATCGAATTCAATGCTCGCTGCGAATTCTCCTTTATGTCTTCTACCGAATGAAAACGGGTGCCACGAAGAGGTAATTTGAGTTTAGGAAACAGAAAGAAGTCGGCTGGAGCTATATCTGGTGAATAAGGTGGTTGCTCGATAGTATTTGTTGAGTTTTTGGTCAAAAATTCGTTCACAATGATGGCCTTGTGCGAAGGCGTTATCGTGGTGCAAAATCCAAGAATTTTCTTTCCACAAATCTGGCCTTTTTCGTCGAATTTCCTCTCTTAAACGCCGCATAACGCCCAAATAATATTCTTTATTTACCGTTTGACCTTCCGGCAAGAATTCCGAGTGCACAACACCGCGATAGTAAAAGAAAACAGTCAACATGACTTTGACTTTTGATCAACTTTGGCGTGGTATTTTCGGTTTCGGTTCAGTTCGAAGGCGCCACTCTGAAGCTTGTTGACTAGTCTGCATGTCAAACTCGTAAACCCACGTCTCGTCACCAGTAACAATGCGTTTCATGAATGTTGGATCATGGATTGACTCGTTCTAGCATGTCTTCAGCGACTCTTATGCCATTGAGTTTTTGTAGAAAATTCAGGTCTTTTGGGACTAGCCGAGCGGCAACATGTTTCATATAAAAGCGATTATTTAAAATGGCACAGATCGACTCGTGAGACACAGAAAGTTCGGCGGCTATCTCTCTCAAACTTGAATGAAGATTTTCTGTCACTATTTCCTTCACATCTGCGATGTTAACTTCAGTTGCAGACGTTGATGGCCTACCAGAGTGAGGCAAATCTTCCATCACATCTCGACCGCTTTTGAACGCTATGTACCACTCATAAGCACGTGTTTTTGATAAAATCGATTCACCGTAAACCTTCTCTAACATTTTCAGTGACTCCGAACACGAAATTCCATTGGCGATGCAAAATTTAAGACAAACTCTTTGTTCGATGTTTTTGTCCATTATGAAATTCGCAATATACACTAGAATGATATAACTAAAAACAGCACTGTATTTAATCTAAATAACAGATGCAACTCAACTCCGCGCCAAAATGGAAAACAGTTGTGCCAATCTAACAACAACAAAAAAAAAAAACAAAAAAATTGAATTTGGAACCATAAACAAATCATCCATTCCCGATACTTTCTTGACTGAATGTATATCTGGAGAGTGCGTTATCATGACATGGAAAATGTAAGTTGGATGTGGAGAAGTGCTGTCCGGTATATTTAGATAGTGTATATATATAATAGGTAGTGTGAATCTGCCAAAATGGCAATCCACAATGCCGTGTTAGTGCCGATATTATTGTGCGGTAGTGAGGCCTTATGCCCGAAATCGAGTAAAATAAGATAAATGCAGTGGAAATGCGATCTCTTAGATATATGTGCGATGTCACCGTTGCAGACAAAATAAGTAATGCAGAGATACGCATTATGACAAGGTTAGACGTGAGTGTTATGGTAAATATGAAGAAAGGTATGCTTGATTAGCCTTAGATGATTCGGGCACATGGAAAGAATGATGAAGAAAATCTATATAGCGAAAGTGAGTGATAGCAGAAGCCAAAAAAGACCAAAGCCAACTTATTAAGATCAAATAGCCAGTGTTAGCTGACGGAATCATCAAAAGCACTCGCATACAAAGGCGAAAGTGATTGTGGAGAATGATGAGGTTTGAGGAGAATGAAAAAGAAATGAAGAAACTTTCAAAGAGTAACCTAATGATAACAGGTCTATAGTAAAAACTAGCCTGTCACCCAGACAAGTGTCATATAAGTCCATAACTTACTTAGAATAATAACCTAATGTCATAGAAAGAGTCTAATTAACCATGCTTGACACTCGTATATTCGTCCTTTTTTTTTCAATAGGTGTGTCGATTTAGCAGAAAGAGACGGATAAAAGTAGTCAAAAAAAGTCATAAAGGTAAACGTACCATATCCGTTGAAATCCGCGTACATTTTATAATAGCTATTTAGAAAGACACATATTATATCGTCTTGGTAACGATAACTGTGATAACCAATGCGGTCATCCTTTTTGTTAGTGTAATGCTTCAGTGCGTGTTGAATATAGTAGGTGCTCGGCTTTTCTTGGTGGTTATTGTATAATTGGCTTATTTACGCAGTGTGACAATGTTAAAATAAAAGTACAGTGAATCAAGAATGTCTTGCGTTATTGTGGGATTCAAATCATGTTGTTCTCGAAAAGAAAATTAAGCCGAAATCATAAGCTTCCATCGGTAAATTAAGTAAATTCACAAATTTAGTACTTATTTCGTTTTTATCGTTATCGTTTGCATCGTATACACAACGTAGATTTTTCAAATGCTTCGGGATAGCTAAAGCTAACTGTCTTTAGAAAGCAAGATTATAGGCCTTATTTAGTTCCTAATTAAAAGTAATTTGGCATTTTTTTAATTTTATTAGTAACATTCTGATTGTGATGTGTGTAATATGCTGTAAATTTATCAATATTGAACTCCGTCGATTGTATCGTGTAAGTGATTAAACATAAAATTGATTGTTGCGAACCTGAGAATAAGCACTGTATTAACCTTTAAATGAGCGATGCTTTTTTTGTTTTTATAAAATATACATTTAACTATTAAAATATTTTAATGTTTTTTTAATGTTTACCGCTGAAGATACAAACATGAAAATTCGACAGTTAGTTTTTGAGATTTATAAGCAAATTAAGAATGATTTCCCATTTCTCTATATTCCTAAAGGGTTAAAATTAGATGTCAAACTTTGCTTAGAAATACAAAGTAAAACATTCTTACTACTTACTACCAGGTGTCATGTAACTTATATATATAAAAAATAACAACACGGGTGTCACGAACATATAGTAGTGTAATACAAATGAATATTAATATTGCTCATAACATATGTATGTTAATTATTAGTTGTATACCAATCACCATAATTTTGTTTCAGAATATTGAGGTTCCGACATATTATGTTGATATTCCTGAAGTGCCTTTCGTATAACTTAATGAATGAAGCTACATCTACATTCAACTTTGCAGCTACCCTGCGGTCAGGGCAGCAAGAAAATTATTTAACTCATCGTAAGCTCAATTCAAGAGCACAAAAAAACCGTAAAACGACGTTTGTTAAATTTTAATTTGTTTGCGGTAGAAGAGAAAATGTCTGAAAAAGAAAAATGTGATTTGAATTTCAGATGTGACTCTATCGAAAAAAAAAATAGAGTTGGGTTCATTATGTTCAAAAAACATTCTTGTTTAAAACTGTAATTTTTAAAGGTTTGTATTTTTAACCGACTTCAAAAAAAGAAGGAGGTTCTCAATTCGTCTGTATGTTTTTTTTGTATGTTTGTTACCTCATAACTCCGTCATTTATGAACCGATTTCGAAAATTATTTTTACGTTTGGTAGGTAATACTTCAGAAATAGTCCCATTTAAATTTCACCGATATTGGAGCTTGAACTTCGAAGATACACTAGATAACACGACCTGGTTATAACCTTTATTTATATTGACGATTCTCTTGTATATCATTGCGCTCCGGAATTAGAATGACGTTAATTGCAGACCTGCTCTAGATATTTATTTAGGTCAAGACCACTCAAAAGGGAGAAATAAATTTTTTTTATTAAAAAACATTAAACCGCCTTCAAAAAAACACTGAAAAATATAAAATAACTATCCTTTACTAATCAAAACTCAAGTACAATTAAAATAACTTTATAAATACGATACACATACGTATATAATTAAATTTGACAGTTATTGAAGTCGGTGCCAAATCAATGTGCAACAACATAAAGTCTATTAGTTTGGTGGGCTTGGCACCGACTTAATACGGTTTAATGTTTTTTAATAATGTTTCTTACATGACATATATTTGAACAAAAGTTCAAATTATTTATTTACACCAGTAAAATGTTGTGAAACATTATTTTTATCATCATTGCTATAAATAAATAATATACTTAATGCTTTCATTTTTGTTTTAAATTCAAAATACTGTTGACTTAATTTAAATATTACCTTTCTGAAATAAAAGCTTGTTTTAAAGAAAAAGCATTATTTTACCTTATTAATTATTATTATTATAAGGTCTTTGGTATAACCCTGCGTGATTATGCTATACCATCAAAATGAGAATTTTCCCCAATAAACGTGGGTAGACTTACGACATTTTTTTACAAAGTACATAATCATCTGACCATACAGATTGTAATGATTACGTACATAATATGTAGAGGAAAGTAATAAATGTGGGCTAGTACTTTAATATGGGCTAGTAACATTTCTTGAAAATTTTAACGACTCTAGAAAGAACTGTCTTCTATCGCATTCATTTGCCCTAACATCACAGTCACTTCATCTCTTTTGTCCAGCGCGAGCTGCCGCTAAGGTAGAACTACATTGTTACGCCGTATTTGTAAAAATTTGTGGAGTACGTAAAAGTATGATATTTTATTGATGAAAATTAGGGCTACATATTGTAACTATGTGTTTGATTTGTAGAATATATGTTTAATATATATGTTTAATCGTTTTGGTTGATTTGTTTGTGATGTACGACTTGTAAAATACGAAGTCAAGTTTATTTCGGTCAAGAATTTCGAATATGGGCTATGACTATCCACTTTGATTCAGACAGTGAATCACATGCCATAATAGGGAGAAAATCTCCTGGCTTTGCAGATGCAGTGTATGTTCTGTCAGCGATTTTTTGCCGGGAATACGAGAACTGTGGATCAAATGTTTGATGTGTAGATTTTGGGCACATAATGACTGTGCTGGGCCAGAGTTTGACGTTGGATAAGTAATTTTTTCAAGTAAATTAACTAATTACTTACAATCACCAAAGTGATTCGATCTCTTACAAGACAAACATTTATTATCGTTATTTTCTTAAAAGATAATTACGTTCATATCTATAGATGGGCTGTAGCTCATATTTGAGTACCTGTTCCTGTTAATAAAAATAAAATAAAAATAAAAAAATAAAATATTTAGCGGCCATTTTGCAATTTTGTTTATTGCTCGATTTTCAGTTTATTAATAAAAATATAAGACTGTTACTTTGCTCTTTAAAATATATGTCTGATTAATATTAAAAAAAATTATTAAAAAAAAATCCTAAACACTTTTTTTTGTTTTTGACCCAAAAACAAAATATTTAGTTACTTATTATTTAGCTGCTATCTTCTACATGATTGAAAGATCCAAAAATGTTTTTCTTATTACGACCCAGTTTTTAAAAGCTGTTTGCAAGATTATACACCATAAATCTGAGTATGTAGCTATTGACAATGGACTAACATAGGTATCGATATTTTCTGTATCGTCACAACACTCGTAAATTTTCTGTTGTCTTTGGCAGTGTACGCGAAACTACCGTGACAGCTCCTTCTATGTTAATCCTTCTTCCAACGTCCTTAACCTTTGGGCGACATCGACGACTTGCAAAGAAGATAAGTCGATTGTATATTCTGCTTATCTATTCCTCCCAGAACATAAAAGCAATTTAATATACTTACAGCATAAATTTATACTTGAACAGCAACAAAAGTCCTATTCAACAGCTTTTAAAACACGACTTCTCAAATATATTTTTTCCCATACTAATTTCATTACAAAAAAATTCTTTGACCTATAGAAAGCTACATTATCAGCGAGTAACATTGACTGTACTTTATTTTCAAAAAAATTTCTACCCGTGCCAAACCGGGGCGAGTCGTTAGTTTAATATATTTTTATTCTTTTCATGAAGAAAATTGTAATAAAATACTGGAATTCTTTTTTATTTGTGAAGCCATCTGATTCAACAGCATTTTTGTTACACTTGCATAAACTACAACACACCAATCTCAAACCTTTTTCATAGGTACAACCTCCCCTTACGTTCTCATTCAAAAGTCAAAGCTTATGCTATAGAATTTTTACCATAGACAAGTATTAGTCAATCTGTCAAACGCGCACGCTGAAACTGTCAATGAGTCATCCATAAACTTGTCAAGAGTTGCCGGTAGCCGAATTAAAAAACCCGAAAATCGTCAAGGACAATGGACCGACTGATATATTGTGACATCAACTTCTAAACTGATTTTGATTAACTATGCTACTAGTGACGTATTGTCAAAATCGATAATCGAGTTGGTGATTTGTTTTCGATTACAGAGATAATTAATTGATGTCCGAATTTAAGGTGTTACGGGTGTTTTAAGTGACATGAGAGCCATTCATCATTGGTGATAAGTTCGCGTTTAAAAATGGAGCAAATAAAGTGGTCTCAGACAACAATGGCGGTACATTTGAATTGAATTCTTTGTTTTTTTTTCTGTTTAGAGACAAGATCTAACGTCTTCACGTTCATTTAACGAATGGATGGAAAATAAACTTAATTTGCATGTTGGTGCTCTGTTAATTTAAATAATACTAAAAATATATAAATACTTAGATCGATATATCTTAAAAATATATTACAGCATAAACTATTTAAAAATGGGCCAATTATGTGATGGACCGCCTGTAGTAGAGTTTTATAGTCAGGATGCTTAAATAGGCAGCAAAAATAAGTTTCTATTTCATAGGATTTCTCAAAGACCAAACTTTAAAAACATAGTTATAATATTTCTGTGGTTGCTTAGCGTAAGGCCGAAACTGTCTTAAAAATTATACTTACAACATATTATCTCCACCGAACTAATTTTCCTTAAAAGATTTTTTAAGCTCTACTTGCCTTAATAAACATTTTCAAACTTTTCCACCCCATGGTGAAAATTTAGAGAGACAACACTTTTTATAAATAGAACATATCTCACTAACCATTGATTAAAATAAAATAATCGTTTCAAAACATCTCTATCATTTTAAATATCTAGCTAAGGATACCGCATATGCTTATGTGCACTAGAAATTTTTTTCGTCCCTCAGTTACTTAAGTAGCATAATATGCATGGAGCACTCAACCTATAGAGAGAAAACATCATTAATTTTGTTTGAAATCAATTTACATCTAAACACTCCGATTGGTTGACTACACACACATTGTTACAAGACCTAAACGTGCGTATGAATAGACTGAGATAACGTAACAGAGGTTTCCAGGTGAAAGCGAGATGCATACATAAATATACATACATCATCGAGCACGTTAATCGAATGTCCAGTTTAACTTGACCCGTGACAAAATGCATGTCAATTTAAAAATTGTATATTTACTGTTGCTTACCGATGAAATGAGATTGTGTCTGTTTTATAGTTCGATATTTTCTGTTTTTGTTACGAGCGAGAGTTGATATTTGCTAGCGAGATTTGATATTTGATAAAGCTGAGCAGTGGCGAGTAGGATGGTCTGATATTTCGGCTCAATAGGCTGAGTGCTCCATAGTATAGAGAATGCCTTTCCTAATTAAATATTGTTCATAATTTTACTATTTACGCCATCGTATAGTTGATCATAGAATCACTGACTTTCCAAATATTTTTATAGTGCTAATAGTCTCCGAGCTCCACCATATGGACAGATGGACAGGACGAAATTATAATGGGTATAATGGTTATTTTTCCATTTGTCTATGCAACCCTTAAAAGGGGTTATTCCTATAAAAACTTGTTCTTACTATTAATTTTCTAAAAACAATTTTTACATCTACAGTATTTCATCAAATTTTTCCGAAAAGAAAAATGCGAAAGTTTAAAAAATCTTTACGGTGGTTTCTAAATCTATATATATAAAAGGCGATGTATGTATGTATGTTCCTTATGGACTCCGAAACGGTTGGAACGATTTCGATGAAATTTTCAGGGAATCTTCAGATTGGCCTAGCGGGTGTTCCTGTAAACTTTGGTAGCAATCGGATTAGTAGAATTTTTTTTTTGTTTTTTTTTTTGCAGTATCAAAATAATTATAAAAACTGTTTAATTTTGTTAAAATATTAGTCAGTTGTGTTTCAAATTTCGCGCCTTTATCACTTCTCTTATAATAATCTCTCTGCTCTGTGAACATCATCGATACTTGTTGTGCTCTGTTTATATTAAATAAATTTAATATTAATCTTGTTGCAAATCTTACTTTCATTGTGTTAGTGTATCAGGTTATGGGCCCAGAAGCCCTGTTAAATGTGGACATAAAGTGAAAACCGTGCAAAAAGTTTCACGCCGATTTATATATAACCTTAAAAAGTTCCAAGCGCAAGTGACGCCATTTATTTGACGCCATATTTTCACTACACCGTAGTTCGCCAAAAGTATAATTTAAAATGTCGTCAAGCAAACCGCTCTATATGATTGAAAAGTTATCTGGTCGGGAAAACTATTCCACATGGAGATTCGCACTGAAAACATATCTCCAACACGAGGAATTGTGGGACTGTGTTGAACCTGAGCCCGGCGTAACCGTTGATCCCAAAAGCGACATAAAAACCAAATCTAAAATTATTTTATTAGTGGATTCTGTAAATTATGTCGATATACAGGAGGCAACGTCTGCAAAGGAGGTATGGGACTGCTTGGCAAATGCCTTTGATGATTCAGGGCTAACACGCCGCGTGGGTCTGCTTCGAGATTTATGTACAACAAATCTCACTGGATGTTCAAACGTAGAAGAGTATGTGAGTAAAATAATGACTACGGCTCACAAACTCAGAAATATCGGATTTAAAGTGGACGATGAGTGGCTCGGTACACTGCTTCTCTCTGATCTACCTGAAACATAGAAACCTATGATCATTGCCATTGAAAGTTCAGGCATGAAAATAACTGCAGACTCCGTTAAATCAAAAATCCTACAAGATGTCAAAATGAGCGAAACTGACACATCCGCATTTTCGGCAAATTATAAGAATTATAAAAATAAAGAGAATACAGGTTTCAAAAAACAGTTTAGAAAGGGATCTCGCTGCTACAACTGTAACAAATATGGCCATATCGCTGCTGAGTGTAGGTCAAAATCTAAAAAGAAAAATCCAGAAAGTTCAAGCTATGCAGCTGCTTTCATAGCTTCTACATTGAATCCTGATGGGGATCTGTGGTTCATAGACTCGGGTGCTTCAGTGCATATGACCAAACATAAGAATTTATTACAGAATGAGAAAATGCCACTTATTAAGACAATCAAAGTAGCAAATGACAAGTCATTATCAGTTCATGGTTCTGGACAATTGAGCTTAGATGTGCGCAATGATAAAGGTCAATACAAATAAATCTATTTCAAAATGTATTGTATGTGCCAGAGCTGGCGACAAATCTACTATCAGTCAGTCAGATCACAAAAAATGGAAGTCAGGTAAAATTCAACAGTAAAGGCTGTGTGATATTGAATGTAAAAAATGTGATTGTTGCAAAGGCAAGCTTAGTTAACAATATGTACAGGCTGGATGTGAAAAATGAACATGCGTACATATCTGATGTATACAAAGAAGACACTTACCTCTGGCATCAACGCATGGCCCATTTAAATTTTCAAGATCTGAAAAAATTAGTAGAAAATACAGAAGGTGTACAATTATCAGAAAATAATGATAAATATACATGTGTAACATGATTACAAGGAAAACAAACACGCTTACCTTTAAAACAAAGTGTGTCCAAACCTTCAAAGTTACTCGAACTGGTACATTCCGACATCTGTGGTCCAATAGAGACAAATTCGCTAGGTGGTGCAAAATATTTTATGACCCTTATTGATGACTACTCCAAGAAAGTTTTTGTTTACTTCTTACATAAAAAGTATGATGCCTTAGAAAAATTTAAAGAATTTAAAAGCCAAGTGGAGAAACAACTAGAATGTGACATAAAGTGCCTCCGCTCTGACAATGGCCTGGAGTATGTCAACTTTCATTTTTCTGAGTTCCTTAAAGCTGCTGGAATAGTTCATCAAACCACCATACCATACACTCCAGAACAAAATGGAGTTGCTGAACGAATGAATAGAACATTGATAGAGAAAGCAGTGCCTGTTAATTAACGCCAACTTACCTAAACAATATTGGGGCGAATCTGTACACACTGCTGCTTATCTGATCAACAGAACTCCGACTCGATCACTGAAATATAAAACACCAGAAGAGATGTGGTCTGGCCAGAAACCGAATGTCAATCACTTAAGAATATTCGGATGCAAAGCAATGATTCATCTTCCCAAAGAAAAGAGAAGGAAATGGGATTCAAAAGCACAGAAAGCAATATTCATTGGTTACTGTGATTATTCGAAAGGATACAGGTTTGTGATTCCTGGTTCCAAAACAGTAATAAAAAGTAGAGATGCAGTCTTTCTTGAATCCACAGTGAAAAGAAATTATGTTCCAGTGGATTTAATACAGATTAACTCATCATGTGACTCGTCATCTGAACCAACTGTCAAGTACAAATCTGAAAGTTGTGATACCAATGACACTATAAAATCCACAAACACGGATTATTACTCTGAGCCAGATAACGATTCAGATAGCAAATACCTGATGAAACCATTGAAACACCATCTCCATCACATATAACTCTGAGGCCTAGAAATAAACAAATGTTTTCAAAGTCTAAAGACAAAGAAGAAAAAGGTTACCTGTGCTGCAGTGAAGATATTCCTATTCCATCAAATTATAATGAGGCCATCATGTCAGATGATTCTGAAAAATGGAAAATGTCAATAGAGAAAGAACTGAAATCTCATCATCGGAATGGAACTTGGATATTGGTAGAAAAGCTTCAGAATGCAAAACCAATTGGAAGCAAATGGGTTTTCCGGATAAAAGATGAACCAACGGGTCCTTGTTACAAAGCTCGACTGTGTGCAAAAGGTTATGCACAACGAGAAGGCATTGACTATGATGAAACATTCTCACCAACAGTAAGGTACGACTCTATTCGTTTGTTATTGTCAATTGCAGCTCAAGAGGATTAGAAATCGTTCAATTTGATATAGCCACTGCTTTTCTGTATGGTGAGTTAAAGGAAAACATATTGATGACAGTACCTGAGGGACTAGAATGCAAGCCTAACATTGTATGTAAACTCGTCAAATCATTGTGTGGATTAAAACTGGCACCTAGGTGTTGGAACACTAAATTTAATTCAGTTCTTAATAAATTTGGCTTTGAGAAATGCAAAGCAGATCAGTGTGTTTATACTGGAATAATAAATGGTTTTAAATATTATCTGTGCCTGTATGTTGATGATGGACTTTTGCTCTGTAAAGATAAATCTACTATAATGGAAGTAATCAATTATCTGAAAACAAACTTCGATCTAAAAGTATGTCCTCTTTTATCAAATTTTGTAGGTATACAAATAGAAAAATATGAACACTGTATTTTAGTTCATCAGACTAAATACATTAATCAATGTTGAAGAAATTCAACATGCAGAATGCTAACCCCAACTGTATTCCTGCTGATCCATATATAAGATTGCAGAAGACTGATGATGCACCAAAAAATTATCCATACCGAGAAGCAGTAGGATCACTAATTCATGCAGCAACTGTAAGCAGATCTGACATTATGTTTGCTGTAAGCCAGGTGAGTCGATACTTACATTCTTATGATGACTCTCACTGGAATGCTGTAAAGAAAATATTTAAATACCTGAAAGACACAAATAATTATGGATTGTGCTACACATCTAACTCTGACAGCACTGATCTAATTGGACATAGTGATGCTGACTTTGCAAATGATATAGCAACACGACGCTCAATAACTGGCTATGTATTTGTTAAAAATGGAGCCGCAGTAACATGGTCATCTCAACGTCAGCGAACTGTAGCCTTATCTACGACAGAGGCAGAATTCATGGCTGCCTGTGCAGCCACAGCCACTAAAGAAGCTATGTGGTTGAGGCAGTTACTCATTGATGTCAGTGAATTTTATCAAAACTCTGTGTGTATAAACATTAACAACCAAAGTGCCATTAATGTGATTAAAAATAGTGAATTTCATAAAAGATGTAAACACATTGATATTAAGTATAATTTTGTTAAAGAGAAATACTATGAAAATGTTATTAGCTTGAACTATGTACACACTGATAATCAGTATGCTGATATTTTTACTAAGGCTCTACCTAAAGATAAATTTAGGTTTCTGAGACACAACATTGGAATGTCAAAACCTATTATCTAATTTGTAAGTCATGAGTTATAATTAACTACTATTATAACTGCATTTATTATTGTCAATTAAAATTTTTAGAAAGGCTCGAATTTGGTAGGAGTGTTAAAATATTAGTCAGTTGTGTTTTAAATTTCGCGCCTTTATCACTTCTCTTATAATAATCTCTCTGCTCTGTGAACATCATCGATACTTGTTGTGCTCTGTTTATATTAAATAAATTTAAAATTAATCTTGTTGCAAATCTTACTTTCATTGTGTTAGTGTATCAAATTTATTCTAACTTCAACTAACGCCCAGTGAAACGGGCCGGGTTTGCTAGTATTTTATAATACAGGTCGCCGTGTGATCGAAATTTGACCGTAAATATAAACTTGTCGGAAAAGACACGGGACAATTCGTGCTTTTGCAACTCAGCCATGAGAAATAAGTACCTAATCTTACAAGAGGTGAACTACTCTATAAAATACAACGTTAAGACAAAGTTAATGTGCAAACGACAGGAAACTCTGCAACAATTATTAGGTAGGTAATTGGAAATTTAATAATTGTAAACGATCCGTCGGAGAAATGCTATCGCACCAGCCGCCGTAGTCTAACCGACACGCTTATTACGTAACTTGCAGACAGCATGCGACGGCCAATATCGCACAATATCTGCTGTCAAAACAAGAATTTGTGTAATACAATTTTATTTATACAATGGCGCTAAATCTACCGCAAAAAGTGGATTTTACGGTTATAGAATAATAGATACGCAACGTCATACATGATACTAATTTTTTGTTAGAATTAATCACCGGTCGCGCAGTGATTGCGTGGCTGTCGCTGTCTGCAAATTTTTAGGTAATAACCCCGTGACTCTCTGTGCCGGCCCCAACGTTCCGTTAGCGCGGTATCCCTTCCAAACCGGAAGTCGCGCTTTGCCATAGTATAGTCAAATGAGTGCCTTTTATTATTTCCACCGACAAAATTATAATATAAACTCTTTGGCGACAATCTACTCTGTGCGACTGTTTGATCCAAGGAGGTTGCATTACGTATGATCACAAACTATTATTGAGTTTGACATTGACAGTATTTTTGACATTGGTAGTATGAACGTAATGAACGTTTTATTTAATTTATAACACATATTACATAAAAATTTTAGCTTTCTCCAGTCCTTCTCCATATAAACTTTAATTGTACCAAATTTCACAGTGCTCTTCCGTCCGCGCAATTTTCTTAAAATCAAAGTTTTCGCTTCACGTATTAATATATAGGTACCTACTTAGGTAACATATAATACATACATCAATGATAATTATAACATCATTGACATACATACTATACAAATGTTTTTTTCTTGCCTGTGCAATTCGTTATAAAATTTACATTAAACTGGAGACATAACAATAGTAAAGTTATTACTAAACACGCGACGGCCATCGGTTCTCTTTTTATTTAGGCTAAACTTTAATAGTAACGTTTTTAACACCTTACCGACTTCTAGGGTTCGACTTAATTTACATTTCGTATAATTTAATGCACTCAAGCGCAGCTTTTAGTGCACCTGCGATTTACTGACAAACGCCATAACTATTATTAATTACTGTGTCTTACAAGCCATGCCAATACGAATGGTATTTAAGTATTATGCATTACTAGTAACATGGCGGGGAATATGTATTATGTACGTCTGTCTAAAATAAAAAATAATATAATATTATTCTTGCACGTTCTTTTCAGTACAGGTTTTGCAGTAATTAAAAAACCGGCTAAGTGCGAGTCGTACTCGCGCACCGAGGGTTCCGTATCACCTTACAATGTATTTGTATTGTGTATTTACCGATAAAACATGTTGAATTCAAAAACACAAATAACTTTGCAGTTGAAACGCACGTTCTCCCGTACTAACCAACTGCAAATGTAAGTTTGTAATGACAACTACAAATTTGCAGTCATCGGATATTTCCCATTACTTGTACTATAAGACATTGCTTCTTACCAAATTTCACGATTCTAGGTCAACAGGAAGTACCCTATAGGTTTTCAGTCTCTTGCGAGTGTCAAAATATGCGGCATAAACGGCCATATCTTTTGATTGTGTTGACTTAGAAGTTTGATTTTTTCACAGTTCACAAGGGTCAAGCGCGGATCCAGCGTTGTGGGCACGGTGGGCATGCCCACAACCTTAATTGAGGTCGATAAGCTGAATTATGCTGCTGTTATATCCAATCCCTAAAAAAAAACTAGCAATGAACCGTGCGTGATTCGGAACGCAGCGTAGCACACACACAGCGAGCTTATAACCTTACCTTTACATGTTATTATTTTGATTGAGTGATACTCCTTGGGTGCGGTATCGCGCGCGCGGCGTGTAACATTTTTATTTTGGATACTATTGTAGTAGTTGTAATGTTCGACGTTTGTAAACATAACCTCTTTTTTATTTATTTTTTACTCTACCTATTTCAGTTGAAAGTTTTTCTGCCGAAACCAAAAATTGTCATAGAAATATGAGAACAATTCCGCCATACAAGAATCGGTAGCTCATCTTGTTGAAGCATGCGACCAAGATTTGTACCCAAACATTAAAATGTTCCTACAGATTCTAGCGACTCTCCCGGTTAGCGTAGCTACCGCGGAGAGATCGTTTCCAACTCTACGCAAGGTCAAATCTTGGTGGCGTGCTTCAATGGCTCAGGAAAGGTTAACAGGGCTTGCTCTACTGAATATTCACAAAGATGTAAACCTAGATGTAGACGAATTTATCAACGTTTTCGCCAAAAAGAAACGCAGACTTGATTTTGTTATTTAACTTACATACAACCTTATTAAAATTATTCCTAATTTAAAATGTATTTTAATTTAACTTCGGTTCAGTAGTGACAGTAGTTAAATCTCTGTGCCAAATCTAGATGTGATATTGTGATGTGCATACAAACTCACATTTGAATTTGTAATTTTCACCAAATTGCTACGGGCGGCGTCATCCTTTCTGTAAGTTTCCTCTATGGGAATGCAATATACCTATCGTGAGCGAGTCCGTCTTCGATTCGCACTTGGCCGATTATTAGGTGGCCGTGACCACAACCTTTTTGGAGGACTGGATCCGCGCTTGACAAGAGGTTGCAAACCTGAGTATTTGATATTAATTTCAACTCGATACCTTGACGCATTCCTGATAAAAAGGGACTTGACAGACAGACGGACAACGAAGTGATCATATAAGGATTACTTTTATCCTTTGGGATACGGAATCCTAAAATGGCATTAAATACCAAACTGAAAATTCTAACCACATACCTACAATTCTTTTCTTAAAAAAACCATCACAAACGAGCAAAACCATAGTAAAAGATAGTTACTAATTAATTAAGAGGCATTAACAGTGACAAATATACCTATAAAACTTCAGTGTAATACGATTGATTAGTCGATAAAGTAAATGTCGTTATGGTTACATGCTATGTCTACATCTTTAATTACATAGGTCACATGTCGTTTACCTGATACGTCTGAATTAAATTGCTATAATTTTAGCTTGTCCATACGCGTGCTTGTGCTTACGTTAAAAATGTAGCCAATTGTCTATACGTATTTAGTCTTAAAATGTAAGTTAGGTTGTATTGTGGCATTTCCTGAAAAAGTCTGTAAAGGTAAGCCCATGGCGCTTTTTAGGGTTCCGTAACCAAAATCTTCATCCGTTCGTATTTCACAGCTCACAGCCGATTTATTGCGTACTCTATATATTATATTAATTCAGCTGTTTGGTACACAGACAATAAAACAACTTTATGATTAAATACATATAATAGGTGATTACGATATACCATTATTTTTTCAAATAGTTTTTTATAAGAAAAAGTAAGTTTTGGTATTTTAGACTTCAGCTCCTCTTTTTAATGTTCCACTTTGTCCGAAAAAGCTACGGAATCCTAAGTTTTATGGCCTCTTGGCCATTTTTTTAAGTTGTCCTATACCAACTTAGTTTGAAAAAGTTTCCTAAATATCCTTCTTTAAAGAAGATACTTAACTGAAGACAATAATACGTACCTACCTACTAAAGTAATAATTTTTATAAATACATTGCCGAGAACTTGAAGCGGCATAAGTATGCCCTTTGCAGTCGAAACTTTGGGTCCCTGGGGCCGCATAGCCCATTGACTGGTTTCTGTTATTTGTAAGAGACTGGTCGAAGCTTCGGGAGACCGTCGGGCTGGCAGCTTCTTCCGCCAACGAATCAGTTTGGCTATTCAAAGAGGCAATGCTGCCAGTCTGCTGGGCACTTTAAGCAATGACAGCTTTCTAAGCGGCAACTTTGAGGAAGTCTATTATTTAAGATAATGTGTAGTTTTAAGTTTGTAAATATTAACGTATGTATATAGTTTTTTGTTATTAACAATTGCCGCATATATGAAAGATCGTCATTTAAGGACAGCTCGCCAATTTGGCTAATTTTTTTTAGTTCTATATACGTAATTGTTAGCACAAAGTTTATATGACAGAAATTTCGAGTAAATCCACCTGAAAAGAGCCTTTTGGATGACATTTTTACATGAAAATCTCAATAAAAAAACATTTAATGTGATGCAAACATTCAACTAATAAACTTTCTGTTGATGCGCATTTCTTTGGCACCATAATTAACATAGTATTTATGTTTATTATGTTTGGCACTAACTTCAATAATTCTTTTCGAAGTCTGTTAAAAAATCGAAAGATACATATTTAATATTTTGACACTACTTCTCTTTCAGGGTGGACAGAGTACAGAACATCAAGGCCCAATAAACCACACTAGAAATAAATATTTAGGCTTACCTTTGCTATCAGATAACAAAACCACAGAACCACAATGCTGTGCTAGTCTATTGTGTGTACATATGTTTCTAAAAATCTGATTGCAAAAAAGGGCAGTACGTGAAAGACGAGTACCTAGATGTTTGAAATTATAGTGGGAGTAAAAGAAAGCGTCGTTAGCCGTTGCACCGGCGACGGGTGATGTAACAACAAATGATGTACCTACATAAAATAACAGGAATTTGGAAATATTTTCACAGCAACAGTACCTACACTAAAGTAATTTTGTTTATGCATACATTCAAAGATAATGCCATAGATTTCAGGTCTAAATAATAACAGGTTGCTAGTATATAGCCTACGAATTATTTAAAATGTTCCTCGTAATAAGGTCTATGTATATTATTAGTTATTAGATAGATTTTTTTATGATTTTCGTTATTCTCTCTTATGCCAATGTGAAAATAGTATTTTAGTTGTTTCATCTAAATTGTAGCTGTATATATACGAGTACAAACACTCCTGTGTAATATGTTTCTTTTTTAAATTACGTACGTTAATATCTAAGGGCGACATCTAAGCGGCGGGATCAGCAGTAAATTACAGAAAAGTGGAGCGTCGCCGCATCTCATTGTATGCAGATCGTTGGACGTTTTGAACGCAACTCAGCCATCGGATTTGCATCACGTTTCGGAGTCAGATATTTGCAAATAAGCTCCACCTAATTATACGTGCATGGATGGGATACCTAAAGGAAGAACTACAAAAATAGTTGGACAAACGTTTCAAGTTACAGCGTTTTATATGTATAACTTGTTATTCTAAGATGTTATCGCAACGCCGTCGGTTTGGCAAAAATGCGGGCAATTTCTACACAAAAATAATTTTACTAACGAACACATTTCGTTAATATAGAGGTGGCCGTTAACGCCTTACACCGGTGGCGTCGGCCATTGCTATCTGCTATCAATTTCAATAACAGAAACAATGCCGTTTGAAACTGGCCATTGTTCAAATCACAATAGCGTCTCATTACTCAGCCGCTCGTTAACGTCCCGACCGCCGCAAAACACTAACTTTATCAGTCCCTTACGTCAAATATCTACCGATCTCAAACTATATCTCCGTCGGGCACAATCGACATAAAATAAAATGAACGCATCGAACATGACTTCTGAACGTACCCCAGGAGCCAGATGCGTATCAGCGCGCCAAAAAGCAAAATTCGAATTTCGAATCTCGAATGATATGACGATTCGCGAGGTCCTTTTTTGAAAATGCTTGCGAATTGTCAACCTTAGCATAGACGACGAGCGCATTTGAATGCGGTCGATTTAAATATAAAGGTCGGCATTCACGTGCCTTCGCCATACATCAAGCACGAAGGCTTTAAGTCTTTCGAACGCTTTTTGGACACAAATAAGCGTCTGATGTTCGACAGGACAAGTATAATGCAGGCCGATTTAACTCGACCACGACGGGACTATTTATGAGACGGATGTGATGAAAGGGAGTTTACTTTGGCGGCCATACTGAGATAGGGTGCGAATATGTTAACTGCTTTCTGACTCGCTAGCTCCGTATCGTCGACATTCATGTAAGATGTAAGTGACGACTATAAGTGTCGCATTAAGATAAGTACTTAAAATATTTATAGCGTGTAAACTTCGATATTAAACTGGCATAGACACCCACCAGAGGATTGTAATCGTCCAGTGCCATATTTCATTTGCCCACAATTACAACCATTAAACGGAGCGCAACTCTTTGATATTCTCTTTTTATTTGCTGCAACGAACTTATTAGGATACCGTGGCATTAATGATGACAGATGAGGCGGAGTATCTCCGCTTAATGCGTTTTGTGTTGGGATTTTGAATCGATCAGTTTAGCTGTTGAGAGACAAAAAAATTGGTTAGGTGAGTTATTTCCTATCGGAACGTAATTAGCATATCTCTGTCGGAGATAGGTATAAAAACCTCTATAACTATTTATCTAATAGTAGAGCAAGCCATTTGTTAAAATAAAAAATATTGAAGTATCTACTTGTATAAGACACGACGTGAGATAAAACTGTAATAATTGAAAACTACATTTAATTGGTTAGTTAAATGTCACACAAAACAGAAGATTAATTATTTAAGCTATATAATCTGCATACAACAGCAAAACATTATCGTCATGCTCACCAAAGTAGTGGTAAAAACATTGTTTTTGTTAACACCAAACAAATGTCTGCCATTAACCGCCCAAAATTTAATTATCAACTCATTTATTTTTCGAACGGTGACCCCTTGCTAACGCTTCCAAGAAGTCCACTTGAAGTCAAAACAAAACCATTCCTAAATGGATCGTTTCGTTTTTTTTTATAAACAAATTTAGATAAAGAGGAAACCTGAAACGTGTATTTTTTCGTTTAGTTTCGAACTGACTCCGACAGTCATAGACAAATTAGCACAGATCGAATCTATAAGAATTTGAATAGCGAACACACCAAAAGGAAACACGTTGTTTTTACTGCGTTTTAATTTAATTTGAATTCGGAACGTCGCCCGCGCGCACCCTGCTGCGTTTACAAATGGTGTCGATACATCAAGTCGATGATATCTCTTTCAATTTTTAAAGGAGCTCGGCTCGGCCGGCGAATTAATAAATGGTACATGTAAAATTAACCCCACAAGGTGAATTATATGAATACGAACAAGTTAAATTATGTTCGATATATGAAACCACCTTCTTAAACATAATATTTTTAACATACAACACCAACACACATAGATACTTAGTTTAGATTAGTTTGAAATACAACATATAATTAAGTATTATCTAATTATGAATTAGTATTAATTAAGTACCTAATACAAGGATTAAGTATTATATATTTAGGTACCTATTGAGTATTATAGTCATTATAATTAAGCATATTTTAATATACATATGTAAATTTTAATATACTCATTTAAAATGCAAAAGACCCCCTATAACAAATAATAAAATTCTCTTGTTTTGCTCTGTTATCCATAGCTCAACTTTTTATAGGAATTCTCGCCTTCTCTTGCATTCCACTTTATTCATTTGGGTTAATAACTTCGGTATACAATGATAATTCCACATAGGGTTCTTCCCATCCCAAACGTTGTTCCACTTTTAAGGAAGTCAATATGATATAATATCCGCAAAGTATATCAGCTAATATGAAAATAAACTGATTAAAAATGAAGTCACGGAAAGCTACAAAATAATTATCCTGTACTTATCAAAACTCAAGTACAAAAATAGCTTTATATATGTACGATACAAATAGATACATTTATCTATCTATTTATCTGTAGACATACAAAAGTCCTGAACTCCTGAGTCCTGACTGACTGATTCGTCATCGCCCAGCCTAAACTACTGAAGCTAGATATTAGGAAAGTAGTTTTTTTTTGTGATATAGTGTCAAAATAAGAAAGATTTTCCGAAATTCAACCCCTAAGAGTGCAAGAAGAGATCGATAACTGATCGTTTTAAACGTGTGGCCAGTTATCCATTGAAACAAGCACTTTCTTCATGGGAAAATTCGCCACTGCCAATCTTATAGAATGTTTTAGAGACTCTAAAGTGTCATGACGTTTAGAGTATACCATGCTCTCTAAAAGAGACCATAAATCATAATCAAGTGAATTACGATCACGGCGCAATAGACAATCAATCGTCACAGATAATACCAATTTTTTATTATAATTATTCACCGGTCGCTTAGTGATCTTACGGCTGTCGCTGTCTGCAAATTTTTAGATAATAACCCCGCAGGACTAGATGACGGCCAGTCGTCAGCTCTGATGAAATCAGAAATATTCCTTTCCAGCGACGCTTGTGTGGATGGAGCCTCATGACCCGGTGCTTAGTCTTGCTGAAAGGACCAATCTTGGTTATGGAAAATGGTGTTGTTAAGACGCTTAACTACCTTCTCAAGAATCACAAATTAGTAAGATCTCTGTCTATTATATCCGCTCTCCCCTAAATTGAACAAAAATAACTGTCTTCGATAAAAAATTGCATTACTCCTAGTGTTAATTAAATAGAATACGATTTTCATTAAAAAAAAAAATTCTTCGTAACGAAGAATCATTTCAAATAATACTTGAATAATTTTTTTCGGGATATAATGTTAATGTTGCTTATTATTAAGGTGAGATGTCAGATATTATACATCATATGCGCCTAGCAAATAGCCAGTGTTAGCAGACGGAAATGGCATAAGCACTCGTATACCTAGGCGAAAATGTGTGAGGAGAATGATGAGATTTGAGGAAGCGAAAGAGGTATGTAAGGACCGCGACTCCTGGCGCTCCGTCCTTTCTGACTACCCCGTTAGGGACACAGCGTGAAGATATGCGACTTCTGTAAGGCTCGCTCGTTTTTTTTTGTTGTAACAGTATTTATGGCCAGACTGTGCACATAATAACTTAACAAGCAGGCTGCTTTCTCTCCAACATTGCAATACGTCTAAAATAATATGAACATTCAGGATTGGCATCGCCGTGGAAGCTATTTCCCTTGCCCAATTAAAATCGATTCATATAAAAATTAAGGAACTATACCCGACAACTAAACTCATTAGAATTTGCGGTGGTATTCTATCTACCACATGACTTAACTCTGGATTCACTGGGCCACCACTCAGAGCTTCTACACCTGTAATGCGAAAATCAGTAAGTATACTGATACTAAAGTCTCATCTGCTGAGAATCTGGCCAGTTGCTTTAAACCTGAAAGCGCCCAAAGTCAAAACTGGACTAGTCATATTCAAGCCTGATAGCACCAAAGTGACCAAAAAGTTTAAACCGCTTTATGTTTCTTCAGTGTTTCAAGTGGAAGTTTTCGCAGTCTTAAAAGCTTGCTACTTTAATGAGGGTAAGAACACTTTGCCAGAAATGAATCATAAATCATCCTGTCAGTAGGTCAAGTGCAAGAGATTGACAATCTAGACCACTCTAACCGTTTCTTGCTCAAACTACCCAAACTCCTTATCGATTGAAGCAAATGTGATGATCTCATGTGTTTACATGGGTGAAGGTTAAAGGGTGAAGATAATGATGTTCTTTACTTATCCTCTCAAATATATTAGACGTAGTAGGTACTGAAGTCATCCTCCTACCTTCTATTTTTACCTCACGAAATGCTTTATGCATCCTTGTCCTACACGGGGGACGGTGGTGAGGATATGAGAGACCCCTAAGGAATCAATTCTACCCACTAAAGACTGACGATGTGCCTTCGAGGCGCCATTTGCCGGGGCTACGGGCACGCTTTGGATGAACTGAGCTCATCCAGATTATGAACAGAAAGACGAAGATGCCCCTAATCATCTCTACGTGAGAGACACATGGAAATATGCGCTCATCATTCTGAGGTTCATTTGAGGAGTGACAGTCCCCCGACTGTCGCCCCTCAAATGCCCACCTCACTATCATGGACCGCCAGGCCAGGAGTCTTTGCGCTTCGAACTCCCTGAGAGTAGTGATTTTGCGTTGAAGGCGCCACCTCGGGTTCCAACTTCCGAATCCGCCCCACTACGTGGGCCACCGCGCATGTGGTGAAGCAGACTGCCTCCCTGTAAGAGCGGACTGCCTCCCTAATACAGGCTCAGCGAGCAGTGTGTCGAAGGCGTTAGCAATGTTCAGCGAAGAAATATTGTAAGATGGGACCGTTAAGAACACCCCACCCCGCGCCAACACCACTTCAGAAAGGCCTTGACGCGTTTGTTCGCGTCTATCGTCGACTGACCCTTCCGGAAGCCGATTAATACTGACACAAATCGAGAGCTGCTCGAGTTACGTGGCCAACAAGATGATCAGTGACGACCTGTCCAAAAGTTCAAAGAGCTTATTAGCCTTGTCCTGTAAACTGTAGGAAATGCTTTATGCATCCCTGTCGCGGAGTGGCAAGGAAGGTATGCGGGACTCCTCTATTCTGAGTATATCCATTAAAAGAGATAAATCTATGCTAATATTTTACACTAGTAACCAATTAATTTATACTAATATTGTAAAGAGAAAAAAATGGATTATTTGTTTCGTAATGGATAAACTCAAAAACTACTCAACCGATTTCAAAAATTTTTTCACCTATATAAAGCTACAGTACGAGTATCAGTTGTAACATGGGCTCTATTTATTTTCAAAAAAAATTTTACCCATGCGAATCCGGAGCGGATCGCTAGTAGTTAATATAATAGTAGTGTATTTACTGTAAAATTTCAAATTTAGTAACACCATGAAATATATTTTATTGCACATAAATGTACTTATTATTAACATCAAAAAAATTTTGATAATAAAATCAAAAAAATTCTGTGAATAAGAAGAAGAAAGCATGGGGGACTACCTTGCTACTAAAAATAACTGTGGTATAAAGAATTTGATGAAAGACAGATATAAGCGCAGAAAGCAGAAACGAAGGCACTAGTGAAAGAGAAGCGTGAAAGGTGTAGGGTATTAGACGAAAACAAGATGGACAACTTCGAGGAAAATTCCAAATTATTTTGGAAAGAAGTACGTAAGTACCGAAGTGGTCCGGCACCTTGCAGAATGAATAAAGTGCGTTCGAAAGAAAACCGCCTACTAACAAATAAAAAAGATGTTCTACAGCGATGGAGTAAATACTATGGAGAACTGTATGAGAGTGGCGACTCCGTCTCTGATACTGAGAGCGATTCTGATGAATTGCCACACTCGGGTCAGGGACTGGAGGATGCCATTAGTATGAAAGAGATCGAAAAAGTGATGAGAAATCTGAAATGTGGAAATTTTTCGAGAAATGATGAGGTGACTGCTGAGATGATCAAGTATGGTGGCCCTAGGGTCTGGGATACCTTCTGTGCATTGTGCAACCTTTGTTGGCAGAAGGGAGAGGTGCCAGAGGACTGGCGCACGGCAGTCATAGTGCCTCTCTATAAAGGGAAAGGTTCTCATTTGGACCGTGCGTGCTATAAGGCGATCAGCTTAGTCAGCTTAGCAAGTAAAGTCTATACAAAGGTATTGACTGAACGTATGGAAGATGTTTCTGAAAGATATTTGTGGGAAGCGCAAGGTGGTTATAGGAACGGTAGAGGTTGTATGGATCAGATTTTCTCGCTTTGCGTTATCGTGGGGAAGTTTCTGGCTATAGGTCAGAAAGTTTTCTGTGCTTTCGTGGATCTAGAAAAAGCATTTGATAGAGTAGTGCGAAAGAAATTGTGGAGTCTTGTGTCTGAATATGGCGTGGAGGGCCCCTTACTGCAGGCTGTGAGGTCATTATATCGTGGCCACAGAGCCTGTGTAAGGATAGATGGTGACATGTCGCCCTGGTTCGAAGTCTGTTCAGGCGTCAGACAGGGCCGCGTGATGTCTGCCTGGCTATTCGTGCTTTATTTGGACAGTTGCCTCCAGACATTGAAAGGTAGTATGAGTGGTATGATATATGATGGTACAGTGGTAAACTGCCTATTGTATGCTGACGATGCTGTGCTTATACCACCATCAGAAGCGGAGTTGCAGACACTAGTTACGTGCATGAAAGAAGACTGTGAAGTGAAAGGATTGAATCTGAATGTGAATAAAACTAAAGTTCTGGTGTTTGAAAGAGAAGATGTACAGACAAAGTGTGAAATATGGATAAATGGAAAATGTCTAGAACAAGTGAACGAAATTGTATATCTGGGGAGTGCGTTTTCGAGGGACAGAAGATGTGAGTTGGATGTGGAGAGACGGGTAGCAGCCGGCAATAAAGTGAACGGTGCTCTGTCCGCATTAGTAAGCAGTATAAATATATCTAACTCAGCCAAAATGCCCATACATAATGCGGTGTTGGTGCCAACTTTAGTGTATGGTAGTGAGTCCTGGATATGCCCGAAATCGAGTGAAAGTAAGATAAATGCAGTAGAAATGCGATCTTTTGAAATATGTGCGGTGTCACCCTTGCAGACCAAATAAGCAATAAAGAGATATGCAGTATGACAGGCTTGAACGACAGTGTTATTGAAAAAATGAAGAAAGGAATGCTAAGATGGTTCGGCCACATGGAAAGAATGAGTGATTAAAGACTGACGAAGAAAATCTATAGAGCGAAAGTGAGTGGTAAAAGAAGCCAAGGAAGACCAAGGCCTACTTATGAGGATCAAATAGCTAGAGTGTTAGCTGACGGAAATGTGAAAAGCACTTGTCGCGTACCTAGGCGAAAATGTGTGAGAAAATGAAGCGAAAGAAGTATGTAAGGATCGAGACGCTTGGCGCTCTGTCCTCTCTGACTACCTCGTTGGGGATACGGCGTGAAGATATGTTATGTTATGTCATCAAAAAAATCTTCTAGTCCTGAAGAGAAGATAAAGAAGACAGGTTAATCAACCAGAATTTTATGTTCATATTTTGCAAAAACATACTTAGTATATTTTATGAAAACGATATCTATTTGTTATTTTTTATTTCTCGATAAGTTACATAGACGCATAATATGGCTATGATGACAAACGCCTACAAAATTATAAAAAAAAAACAGTTTATTTACATGCATATGTAAAGTTGCTATTAATTTTTGGCAGGCGTATCAACATTTTATTACTGTTATTTAGTATAGTTTATTGCTTTTTTAATTCTGTAATGCAAGAATTTTTAGAAACACTACTTTAAACTTATATAATATGTTAATAATTGAAATGTAAGTTGTAAAAAAAATAATGAATCTGAATTCTTCGTTTTTTATTAAAATTGCAATAAGGCCCTTCGTACACGTGTCGGTTCGTCTTCGACTCGTTTTAAGCGCAACTGCACCTCTATTTCGTGTATCCTAATTGTTCTCGACCAACAGTCGCACACGCGTCGACTATTATTTCACGACTTTTTCGTTGTCTGGGTTGTTACGGGGTATTACTTTAGGGCCAGTGCAGATGAGGGACTATTGCCCGCGGAGCACAAAGTTCGCGATGCATGGAAAAATTAATATGAATTTTTGAATTGATCTCAAAACTCATGGTGCATAGGTACATCACTCTCAAACACTCAACGTGGACTAAAATCCACCGCGTGTGTTGATGTGTTCTAGCACTTTAGTTCTATTCTTTCGAGGATTCTCGTATACTTGTGCGGTCTGGTCTTTTAGTGTCCGCAGTTGTTTAAGAGACTTTGTACGCTGTACTTTTAATTCGTCGTATGCGTTATACGATGCAGTTCTAGGTGATCTATTTTAACGGTAAAAAAAAACTCCCTTGTCTTGTCTCGTCTGCGCTGGACTTGTCTGCGCTGGCTTTTATAGTTATTTCTTGTAAAAGGGCTGTGAAACGAAAGAAAACAAGAACATTTTGGATCATTCCTACATTTAAAAAATGTTAAATTGACGAGCATTTGTGACATGGCTACGAAGGAACTATACAAAAAGATGATAACTTTTTGTTATTGTACAGATTGTCAAAAAAACTTATCTTTGGTGCAATTAGTTCATTCGCCATGTTTGCTGCAGCGCTCGACCCAGTGCCAGATTAAGCCAAATGGGGGCCCTAGGCCATTCAAATTTTGGGGCCCCCTTTTTTTAATAATTGTAAAATTAATCTTTATTTATGCATTTATAGAATTTAAACAGCTTATTCAAATCATTTAAAGGTTGTAAACACAATAAAACAATCAAAATTGTTTTTTTCTAATAATTATATATTTTTTTGATTTTACATAGTTAACAGTATAGTAATTTATAAAATAATCTTTGGACATCTATTTTAAATATAAAAACGACGTTCATCTTTATAAAACTTTTCTCTTACATTTCAGATCACTAAAATCATTAATGACATCTTCAAAATCAATTTAACGAAGAACATCCGATTCATAAGACATCAGACTTAACATGTCCAATCGTTCTTGACGCATAACACTTTGCTCGTTTTTTATGCGTTTCAACTTTGAAAAAGAGCGCTCTGTTGTACAATTTGTAATCATAAGAGTTAAAAAAATGCGAAGAGCAATTGGAATCGTCAGATGAAATAACAATCGAAAGAATCATTTATTCTTAACATTTTTAAATATTTTGCTTTTAAAAATAATTATTAATATGATAAATAAATTGATTGGAAATGAAAAATTTAAATAAAAATTCTCGAAATTTAAAAAAAAAGAAAAAAATTAACTTGAAATTAAAAATTGTATCTAAAAAAATCATATCAGATTTTCGTGGGGGCCCCTGCTCGCCGGGGGCCCTAGGCCTACCCATTAGGCCTAGTCCGGTCTAATGGATAATCCAGCACTGGCTCGACCCAATTCGTATGATGTCGCATGCGATTAGCATGTCGAGTAGCTCGGAAGTGGTATCCGATGCGTAGTGTTGAGAACGCGTCGTGTCGACGCGTGTGCGAACGTAATCGAAATTATATAGCGGAAACTTTCGAGTTACACATATATCCCACTGGAATCGTAAGTAAGTCGACACGTGTGAGAAGGGCCTAAAGAATTGAACTGAAACTGTCAATGTGACGTTGATAACTTACGTCAAAAGTCATTGTCATTTGTCAATTTGTAGTTCCTAACCTGGCGCGAAGGAGGAAATATTTGCATATATATTGAATCGGTGAATCCCCACCACGGAAACTAACTTTCACCATGGTAAATCATCTCTTGCGTTATTACTTTACCATGCGTTGCTTTTTACACCGGCACACGTGTAAAAGTCATAACTTAACTGTAACTTCGACAGGCTACTGCAATGTTGGCGAGAGCAACATTCTACCCCACACTTCTTTACAATGTTTTGATGGAAAAAGTGACTAGTAGGCGATGGTTCGACCGGATGGATGACACTGTTATCCTCGGGGCGCTACCATTTCAGGGAATGACTAAACAGGTAAAGTAAATCAGTTTTCTTTTACCCAATTTCGAAAAGGATTTCTGTGTGAAAACCTTTTTACGTATTTTTTGAGTGTCATACACATAAATATTACATTTGCTTTAACAATAAGTAATGATTTTATGTCATTATTTTTTTTGTAGTTACCTGCAAAAATATGTGGGTGTAAATAATTTTTTTTTAAATTGCGTCAGTAATGATGTCGTTCCATCTCTAATTTTTGTGATAGAGAATTATTTATATTTCAATAACAGAAAGAAATAATTATAATATTACCAACCAGTTGTTCCAGTGGTAGGACATCTTTTAAAGCTGAAGTCCCAAGTTTAATTTAACAAATTCTTATAAATCAGTTGGGACTCTGGTTGTTACTGAAAGTTCTGCTAGTTTATTGTTTGGTACCCATAATGCAACCCTACTGCTTAGTTCAGTATCACGCCATTGGTGTAGGTCATTGTCAGGATTGTAATTTAAGAAATACATATAGTAAGGTTAAAAGTAAATCCAACTATAATAATAATAATAAGCCTTTTTATTCTGAACTGCTTTGTTAAGTATGAGTACATGATGTTTTGTGGTTTTGCTATAATATGTCCCATAGTTCAGTGTATCTCTTGGCATAGGCCTCCTCCAACAATTTCCACTGGGTTCTGTCACGAGCTACCCTTTTCCAATGATGTCCAGCTGTAAGTTTTAAGTCATCTTCCCATTTCGTATGTTGGTGTCTTCTACTGCGCTTTCCGTCCCTAGGATACCAGTCAGTGGCAATTTTGTTCCATTTGTCTTGGAAATCCCGGATCATGTGGCCTGTCCATCCAAACTAACAAACTCAGCATTTAATTTCATCAATTTTTTTGTGTAAATCAAGCTATCATATCATATCATGTCTTCACCTGTAGCCCCAACGGGGTAGTCAGAGAAGACGGAGCGCCAGGAGTCGCGGTCCTTACACACCTCTTTCGCTTCCTCAAATCTCATCATTCTCCTCACACATTTTCGCCTAGGTATGCGAGTGCTTTTGACATTTCTGTCTGCTAACACTCTGGCTATTTGATCTTCATAAGTCAGCCTTGGTCTTCCTTGACTTCTTTTACCACTCACTTTCGCTCTGTAAATTTTCTTCGTCAGTCGTTCATCACTCATTCTTTCCATGTGCCCGAACCATTCAAGCATTCCTTTCTTCATTTTTACAATAACACTGTTGTGCAACCCTGTCATACTGCATATCTCATCATTATTTATCCTGTCCGCAAGCGTGATACCACACATATTTCTGAGAGACCGCATCTCCACAGCATTTATCATACTTTCACTCGATTTCGGGCATATCCAGGCCTCACTACCGTACATGCATTGCGGATGGCCATTTTAGCAGTGTTAGATATATTCACATTACCCACTAATACGGACAGAGCACCGTTCACGTTAATGCCAGCTGCTACCCATCTCTCCACATCCAACTCACATCTTCCATCCCTCGAAAACGCACTCCCCAGATACACAATTTCATTCACATGTTCTAGACATTTTCCATTTACACAAATCAATCAAGTTAATCTTGTATTTAGCGTGTAGCTATATGAAACTTGAACAGTCATAAAACACAGTAACATGTGTGTGACATTGTTTAATTATTAAGAATGTGATTTTCATAAAAATCTTTCTAAAGCATGCTCAATATGTAACCTTTTTTTTTTGTAACTAGACAAATTGGTTTTGTTTTTAACCCAGCGATATATAACTATATTGCTAACTCTAAAATTATTATTACAAATATTTTAATTTAATGCACTGTGAAAATGAACAACGGAAGAAATTTCTTAAAGAGATAAGTATTGTCTTTTGTCGTTGCTTCTTTGACTTCTGTTTCTGTGTGTTTTTATGTGCTAATATAAGACTGATAATAAAAAATATTGATTGTTATTTATTCATTTATTGTAATTAACTAGTTTGAAAGATAAACTAGGATATGTATTACTAAGTATGGACGTATATAATTATCAAACTCATTTTGATAAATCTTTGTAATAATATAATTTTTTCAGAAATAATATTACATTACAATATTTTTGCAAATGGTTTATTAATTAAATAATTATAAAGTAATTATTCTCTTCCTATTAAAAACCAAAAAATAATGGTCATTTTTGGTGGAATTTCGAAAAGGGCACATCTGAAAATCGAAAATATTCAGGAATGAAAAAAAACTAATTATTTTCTAAAGTAAAGCAAAATTCATAAAACAAACTTTTGAGTTAAATTTTGGTGTCAGTTAGCAATAAAAGATTACAGAAATATTTGACGCTAAATATTATAAATATTAAGATACATTTTTTTTAGATATTTTTTATGTATAAGATGTGCCCTTTTCGAAATTAACGGTATCGAGTAGAGAAAATTTAAAGACGTGATAAATTCCCAAAATCTTTAGCTATTTTCTGCTCAAACTCTAAAAACCACCAATCGACATGTGTTTCGCCACTAACCAGCTAACCAGCACCGAATCAACAAATGTTGATACGAAATTCATTTGTTGATTCGGTGCTGGTTAGCTGACCGAATCCTATCTCTGGTATATCCTGAGGAGGATGCTTTGTTGAGAGGCGAAACACGTGTCGATTGGTGGTTTTTAGAGTTTGAGCGGAAAATAGTTAAAGATTTTGGGAATTTATCACATGAAATGGATTTCTGCAAAGTAACACCTGAGTCTATACAATAAAATTTAAAAATTAAAAGCATATAAATTTTGCGAGACTTTTATTATAGGTATCTAAAATTAAACATAACATATCAAACATAGAAAGTGACAGAATTTCTTTAAACATCGTCTTCTGCAGGCTCTCTTTCGTATGTAGTTGGCCATTGCAGTATTCTGCCAAAAAAGTCTGTAAATTCAGCTGGTATATATTGTTTCACCTTTGCAATGTCTGCAATTTTTAGATGATTAATAGCCACTTTACCACTATAAGCTAGGTCAGTTTGGCTAGGTAAGTTATTACAAATCCCTTTTACTTTCGAAAGAATGAAAGTCTCTCGAGACATGTCATTATCCATATAAGTTTTAGCGATTACTTCGCCAGATTTTCTTGGATCAAAATCAAACTCATAATAAGTCGATACTTGAAAATTAACTTTTAGATTTTTAGATACGTCTTTTCCATAGCTTCTTTCTGATAAAGGTTTCGCTTTAAAGTTTAGTTGAGCCCATTTCTTGAAATTAAGAATATCTTCTGTATTTACTTTTACAACGTTAAATTTATTTGTGTTACTGGACTGTACTATGAGATCAATATATTGTTGATGAGTGAAGACACGATCATCACGTCTAATTTTCCTTTTGACGATTAAAAATTTCTGTCACAATCATTGAAAGAGTGGCCGCATACTGGAAAATATATATGGATCATCATATTTCTTTCTACGGACAAAGCCATTAAAAATCGTATAACCATATTGTTCTTATTCTGTCCGGGACAACCATCACAGAACAGATGGAGATCAGTTATTGAATTTGGAATATACTTCTTGATGTAATCGTTTAAGAAAGTCGACACTTCATTGGGGCCTTTCAAAGCTTGTCCCTCATGATATGAGTAAAATGTTCCTTTGCCTGTCCTCATATTATGAATGCAGAATTCATACACCCAAAGTTGCCTATAATAAAAAAATTCTTGTACAGGTAAAGTAGGTAAAGGTAAGTTTTGCATGTAGTCGAAGGATAAACCTAAAACCGTTTCGCACATTTTTCTTGAATTTCTTTCACTTTCTTATAAAATTTACTTGCACGACGTTTGTGTACTATCAATTCTACAGTTGCTGTTCTTTTCGCACCATCGTTTAAGCGGGGATCTTTTATTTTCACGTTTACAACTTGTTTACAACTTAGTTCTTCACACATACTGCAAACATCGATTTGTGGTCTACCAAATGATAAGTCGAAATTTAAATTAAAATATTGTCGAAAGAACTGACAGTTAATTTTGCCTGTCATTTCGGGATTCCGGCTCAAAAACATTTCATGTAATTTTTTAATATTTAATAACGATGACAAATATTGTTTCTTATTGTCATTCGAATAATGAATTTCTTTCTTGTCGAGACAGTCTAAAAAATTGTGAATTTCAATGGAATGCTCGCCATGAATAACATTACTTCTTGAACCAACTGCTTTGCCTCTCAGATCTTGTGGTATTTTATTCCGTTTTTTTAGTTCTGTCAAACGTCTGCACCTCTTAACGTTCCATGTAAACTTACGAAAGCATATTTACATACGTTTTTTTTCTCAGTACGATTTTCGACAATATTGACATACAAATATTGGCAAATATTCGCAGGAAACCGTTTTAGGTTTTGTCTGCTGGATTGTTGATGCGTTTTGAGGTGTCTTTAGGTATAGATAACTCGATCATACTTTGAAGATACATATCTTGCTGGTCTTAAGTTTCAAAGAAATGAATTCGCTCAAGTAATGCATCCATATCATCTTTAGACAAACCATCAAAACATTTTTGGGGGGCCCTTTAGTGGGTGGACTTCCGCCCCCAGGGGAGTGTGGGGTATCAATGGAAAGCTGAGGTCATAAGGAGTACAGATATCGTTGGGGTTGGGGGTGGCTTAACCCTCCGATTCAAAAGTTATGGGGTTTAAAGTTCAAACTGACTTACGCCCTTTCAGCATATTATAAACCTAACCTAACCTACCCAAAGAGGTTATAAGGCGGATTCCGACCTAGCGCTCGCCGGCCGCTGCCGCGGCACGCTCGCTTCGCTCGCTCGGCTCGCGCGTTGTGGTTTATACACTTACCTAGCCTAATGTAACCTACCCAAAGAGAGTGTTTTCATAAGGCGGATTCCATTCTGTATTAAATTCACTAATAACGTAATGCTGGTACTCCATTCCAGCTATTTCAGAGAGGCCAAGGTAACCTTTCCAGCAGTCTGTCAAATTTCTCGGTCTTGGGAGCTACGTGTTTGACGATTTTAATCTATGTCTAGTTCTGACAGCTTGGTCAGCTATAAGTAACTGGTAATTTAAATCTTAAATATGTTCACTCAACTATCAATTTAAAAGTTACAGTTTTTGAAAATTTTCAAAAAAAAATAGATTTACGCCCTTTTATAGGCTGATACAATGCTGATAGGCGTAAGTCATACCCGTCCTTCAAACCCCCATAACTTTTGAACGGGAGGGTTTAGCCACCCCCAATCACCATATCTGTACTGCTCATGACCTAAGCTTTCCAACGATACTCCACACCCCCCTGGGGGCGGAAGTCCACCCACTAAAGTGCTGTCCATTTTTGTGACATCTATTACAATATAATCGGTCATCAACAACTATAACTCGAATTACTGCATATTACAAAAATGTTAGGCAAATGATAAATTGAATTCTAAACTACGGCATCTCATACGTTATTGAATGAAATTTAACTTATCTAAAAAATAATCTACCTTTCTACTTTTTAAAGGAATAAAAATTGATTAAAAAATGAATCAATGTAACTTTTACCGGCAACTTTCCCCCATACGTCATCGTGGTACTCGTCTCCCTTTGTGGTTTAAATAAGGTAAACCTTTTATTTTAGCGGTTTTTATAACAACGTGTTTATATTTCGCCGTATTCTTACTCCCCTTTCCTTTTTTTTCGGAACTTCATTGTCGGAATCAGAAGAACTCATTGTGAAATGTGAAAGTGCAACACGTGTTTACTAGCAACTAGCAACGCAATAACTGATTGATGATGCAATACTTTTATTGTATTGAATCACACGAACAAAAGAGACAGATATATTTTGAGTTAACCGTCAACATATTTATTGTCATCAATGTATTAAATTCGAAAAGGGCTCGTCTCGTAGAGTTGTGACCTTTTCGAAATTACTTCTGCATACGTTATGTCATTTAAAGTAAAATTAATACCAGAATTGTGCCTTTTTCGAACATAATCGATGCAGGGAAGCATTTAGATTACATTTATATGAAAAAGTGCATTTGTCTAAATATGCGAGATGTGCCCTTTTCGAAATTGCATATTCAATTTTATTCTTCTCTGAAAAAAAATTATAAGCCCAAAAAATTACAAAACTGGGAGAACTTTGTATTTTATTGTTAAAAGTAAATAAGTATTACCAAATACTTCTTGAATTGGACAATTTTATTTAGTTTAATCAAAAGCTTTAATACATTTGTTTTCTAGGTAATACTTATTTTAATCATTGTTTAACTTAAAAAATGTACCTCTTTGTTTTACTGTTTCAGTTAATAGAAGAAGAAAATGTGAAAGGCGTAGTGTCAATGAATGAGACATATGAACTGAAATTATTCTCAAATGATGCCGAGGTAAGTCCAGAAATACATCTTTTTTAAGAATTTGTGAATTTGAAGCCAGTTTGACTTTCCGTTTTAAAAGCCATCACAAGAAAGTTGAAGTCATATTCACACTCAACAGTAAATTTCTGAATATTTATAAGATCTAGTACTTTTGTTAATTTTTTCCTATAAACTTTAAGAAAAGTTTTATACACCTGAAGTTCTTTAAATTTAGGTTAAGTAGTTTTGAAATTAAGGGGGAGAATGGTGAAGTCTAGTTCGGCTTCCCAGTTTTCTACTTCTATTAAAAAAAGGCTATTTAAAACTGTAAGAAAGGTTTTATACAATGTTATTTAGAAAGGATTTGCAAATGCGAAAGGGTATTAAAGTATGCATTACATCGGAAAAATTTACATTCTACAACTTCGCCAAAAGTCAATAATTCTAGTGTCACCTCAAACGTAAGAAAAATTAAAGATGAGACAGCCCTAATATAACCTTTGTACGTCACTAGCAAACATTTGGAATGTAGGGCCTAACGATAGGGTTGTACATTTTTTTCTATTATATTTTTTTGTATGGACAACAAAATATTATCATATCTGCAATATAGCAGCCAAAATTGATATGTAGAAACCCTGTCGGATTTATATCCCATTTCACAATAACCTTGTATATCTGAATTTCTTTGAATTTAGGTTAAGCAGTTTTGATCATAAGGGGGAGAATGGTCAAGCCTATTTCAGCTTCCCAGTTTTCTACTTCTATTAAAAAAATCGGTTAGGACTTTAAAAAAAATTGTCTGGACCCCATAACTACAAAAAAATTCATCGAAATCGATATAGCAGTTTAGGAGAACTACGTCGATACACACCGCAATTTAATATAGATATACAAGGTTATTTCGAAAGGATGGGTACATACGAAAGGGCATTAAACTACTCATGACAACGAAAAGCTTGTGTTGTACAACTTTGTTAACAAAAGACAAAATAGTCACCAGTTCTGGTGTAAAAAAAAACCACAAAGTTAAAAAAAATAAAGGTGAGGCAACCCTAATATCAGCGTCTTCATATCGCTAGCAAACCTTTAGAATATATAGCATAATGATAGGGTTGTACATTTTTTCCTTTTAAATGAATGATTTTTTTTGTATGGAAAACAAAATAAAGTTATCCCGTAGTTATTACATCTGCAATACAACAATCAGCAGTGACACATTGAAACACCGGCGGATTAATACCCCCCTTTCACCCTATATCTTATATCTTGTATATTTTATAAAGATATCACATACTATTATATTCCATATAAGTACAGATAGTTTATTGCATGGTATGTAAATATTTCAACGTTGCGACATAATAATATGATATCCTACTTTACTAATGTAAGGGAAACTCATCATGTTTAAGCATTTACGTAACGCTGGCAATACGAGTATGCTTACATGTGCATGTTCAACAAATAGCAACATCAACAGCCAAGCGTGTGTGGGGCTGTGCATGTCTCTCTATACTGCAAGTTATTTATATAAATAAAAATCAATTGCCACATGTATGACGGAGCAGCACCTGAGAACTTCTGGACCGATTTGGCTGATTTCTTTTCTGTTGTGTTCGTAACGTTTGTATGGAAAAAAATTTTGGAAAATCTACGGAAATAGTTAAAATTTGGATGGAATTTCTGTATGAAAATCTCAATAAAAAAATTTGGTATGTTGTAAACACTCAACATCCCACCAGGGCGAAGCGGGCGCGTCGCTAATTATGTATAAAATCAATGGCGTATCGGTGGCACCTGGTGCAGCCTTGTAGTCCGGACCAGAGAATAAGGCTATGCCTGTCGTACGACGCGATTTGGCAGTCGCAGCTCTCCCCTGCTGGACCCCACTCCTAGATCTATTTCGGCACAGCACGAGAAGGTGATGTGTTCGGTAGATCCTGGAGCCTCTCGACAATACAGAGGGACGATCATCGCAAGAGTTATGATATAGTGGGCAAAAGTCCCACATAGTCCAGTTTCACCCCCCAGGGGACGGGTACCTTTGTCAAGGTGGCTCCTGCGTTACCAAGAAAACAGGTATTGATGCGGATATACATGATTTCACCCCATGAATACATGAAACAAAAAATCAGTAAGCGCGAGCTTCAATTTTAATACATACGTATCTTCACGCTGTATCCCTAACGGGGTAGTCACAGTACGGAGCGCCAAACGTCGTGGTCCTTACATATCTACTTCTTTCGCTTCCTCAAATCTCATTATTCTCCTCACACATTTTCGTCTAGGAATGCGAGTGCTTTCGACATTTCCATTGGCTAACACACTCTGGCTATTTGATCTTCATAAGTCAGCCTTGATCTTCCTTGGCTTCTTTTACCATTCGCTTTCACTAGATTGTCTACTTCAGTCTTTCATCACTCATTCTTTCTATGTACCCGAACCATCTTTAACTTTAATATATTTTTAATAAGCAATCTTGAGAGTTTCATATTTGCAACCTTTGCAGTCGAAACTTTGGGATCCTGGGGCTGGCGCCCTAAAGCCCATCGACTGGTTTCTAATATTTGTAAGAGACTGCTCGAAGCTTCGGGAGACCATCAGCCTGGCAGCTTCTTCCGCCAACGAATCGGTTTGGCTATGCAAAGAGCACCCTAAGCAATTACAGATTTCTAAGCAGCATCTCTGAGGAAGTCTATTAATTAAGATAACGTTTAGTTTTAAGTTTGTAAATATTAACGTTAAGATATACTGATTTATGTCAATAAAGAACAATAGTAGTTTTTACAATTTTTAATAAACATTTGAAAAAAGTAATATTAATCATCAAATTGTAATACTATTAATCAAGTATCGTAAACATAATATTTAGAAGTAGTTATATACATATTTTCCAATAACTTTATTTTGTTTAATGTAAAACATAAATTACCTACATAATACGAATACAGGACAACTGCACTAGTCATCTAATGGCCCCTTTTATAATAATTAACTGTTGAACGTTTTTATCGCCACGATTTTCCCGTGTACGATACAATAGGTAAGCAAAATGCTTCCCTATTGTGTGGGGGGAAAAGACGCTTTTTCAACGTCCATGGCATGACGTTATTGCGGACGGACATTTAAAACCGTCCTCATACAACTGCATACATTTTGCTTCCGTATTGTACCGTGGACGGTAAAATCGTGGCGATAAAAACGGTCAACGGGAAATTACAAAAGCGGCCAATTACTGTGGCTCAGCTGCCAATACCCTCCGCTATTAAGTACATTAATGTAATAACAGTAATTAGTGCATGTGAGTATGCGTACGTACATATTGTTGCTTACTGGTGGGTGTAAGTGTATGATCTGTATGTACGTGCGTGTGTGCATGTGTGCGCGCGTGCGTACGTGCGTGTGGGTGTGTGTGATAGTGTAATATTTTCACATATATAAATGTGTAAGTATGTTTACGATGTGTTTACTTTTGCTGTGAATTAGTACTCTCGTATAACGACGATATTAAATAGTTTTACATGTACATACGTATTTGTATTGATTCTATCTATCAATGACGAGATACGCAATATGATAAGGTTGGACGCCAGGTGTTATTGTAAAAATGAAGAGAGGAATGCTGAAATGGTTCGGCATGTAGCATATAAAGAATGAGTGATGAAAGATTGGCGAAAAAATCTAGAGCGACGGTAAGTGGTAGCAGAGCCAAACTAAAGCTAACAATGTTAACTGACGGGTATGTCAAAAGCACTCCCATACCCAGGCGTAAGTGAGTGGGGAGAATGATGAGTTTTTAAGATGCGAAAGAAGTACGCAAGGACCGCGACTCTCACATCCTCTTTAGGCTAGGTATACAGCGTGTTGTTATCTACGTATTTTTTGAAGTGAATAGGGTAAGGTAGAACGTATGAACGTCGCCGTCAGCACTATTGTATTGGTATATCGCAAGGGTCATCAAATCACCGTAAATAGATTCTACACATACATAATTGTAATACACGTTATTGGATACATTAAAATTTAAAATACTATTGTTATTATAATTTAGCGTGTAACAATTGACGATAAATCTTGACATAACACTCTTGACATAATCTATTGTTAAAGTTAAAATTAATAATAATAAACCGGCCAAGTGCGAGTTGTCCTCGCGCACCGAGAGTTTCGTATCTCCTTACAATGCACATTTACCGATAAAATATAAGTTGAATTGAAAAACAAACTTAACTTTGCAGTTGAAAGATACGTTCTCCCATACTCACCAACTGCAAATGTAAGTTCGTAATGGCAAATAACTAAAAATTTATGGTTTTCGGAGTTTTCCCTTTACTTGTGTTACAAGACCTTGCTTCTTCTTGCTTGCTTGCTTGCCAAATTATGTGATTCTAGGTAACGGGAAGTACCCTGTAGATTTTGATTCCTTTGCGAGGGTCGAAGTATGTGGCATAAACGGCTGTATCATTTGATTGCGTTGACTTAGAAGTTTGATTTTTTCATAGCTCCAAAGGATTGCAGACCTGAGTATTTTATATTAATTTCAACTTGATACCTCCACGCGTTCCTGAGATAAAGGGTCTTGACAAACAGACAGACAACGATAAGTGTTCCAACCCTCCAACCCTATAAGTAACATAATATATTCTGTTTTAGTGGTGGGCTGAATACGCCCAAGCTCCCCTCCTCTACAGATAAGGTTGAAAACCTAAAAAAAGTTAGTTCCTCATCACGACATGTAACACTGTAAAGGCCACTAGGCATTTTTAGTCGATTCAAGCTTGACACAAGTCAATTTTAGTTCATGATAGGAATTGACAGGATAGGATTTTTAGCTTAAAAACAACAGTAATAATTCTTATTAATTGAAGGCGTAGTGAGCTAGTGAGTAACAGCGCATTCAAAACGAATAAAGGCTTAGATTGTAGATATTATATATTCATATGTTATATATTATTTTTTGTATTGGTTTTCTTTGTTGTACTTGTCGTGCTATTACAGCCCGTGAATATGCCACTATCTCACTACCATGGGTTGGCTGGACGACATCTCTTCTAGGGATAAGTCCACCTTTGAGAACATCTTTTCTCTTATTATTTCAATTTGTGAAATTCATGTGCAATAAAGAATATAATATTACAGCCCACTGAGTCAGCATGAATATCATACATAGATATTACATACATACATCATAATGTATTCGCTTTATATATTATATTATGTAATGTAATGATTTTTCGTTACATTATTTATTATATTCCACTTGTAAAAAAACTGTTAGGTACTTGTAATTTTTGTAAAATATTTTGTTTTATAAAGTTGTAAATTTCCAACGAATTTGAAATACTCATTTAAAGTTACATGACTTGAACGAATGATGTTATAATACAAAAGAGGTAGATAGGTTATATGTACTCGAAAAGTGGCACCCTCAAAACTTTGCTAATTAGCCAACCCGGACTTGGTCAAAGAATATGAAAAGTAATGTTACAGAACCAACAATGTCATGCAATGCCTATTGCGCATTCAAAATTCTAGAATATTTTAATAATCCAAACGTTTTTTATAATATACACGATCATGTAATGACGCAGCCACCCAATTTAAATCAGTTTACATTTATTAAAAGAAATAATATATAATTCGTTATTTTCAAATTTATAATTAAAAAATGTTGGCGATCTTTTTAAATAAATATGTTATCATGTACATGATTCAAGAAAATTCGAAAAAAGCAAACATCATTCTTTACTGTCTAATCCCATTAGGTATCAATCATATTTTTTTTAAATGTCTGTTCTGTGGAATTAATTACTAATATTCTATGAATTAGTCACGGATTCGCTTAAAATGTAGTAAGACATTGAAATTGACCAATCACAATGATTTAGAGAGCTATGGGATTTGTTAGTTTGAAACGCAATTATGTTTTACATTGCATAGCGAAGCAGTGCAATGTATATTTGTCTCACTTTTTAAGGTTGTAACTGGGACAATATTTTACTTGGATTGGTACTAGGGCATGCAATTATCGAAATGTTCCGATAATCGATAAAAAAAAAATTATCGTTTTTTTTCTCGATAAAAACCGATAATTACCGGTTTTTATAATCTTTTACAAAAAGTTGTTTTTTCACATGTAGGTTAACTATACAATTACCTAAAATGAACCACAATATTAAAAATTAAACAATTTTTTTTGTAGGACGAGATATATTTATTTAATCAAAGTAATTACCCCTCGTTATCTATACATTTTTGCCATCTAATCAAAAGTCCATTTAAACCTTTGCGATAGAACCCTGGGGAACTGGAATCCACAAACTGTGGAAGAGCATTTGGTACTGCTTCCTGGGAAGAAAATATTTTCCGTACAAAATAATGTCCAAATCGCGGAAAAATGGTAGTCGGTTGGGGAGTACGGAGGATGGATGACAGATGGTTTCTAACTGCAGGTTCTGTAGTGTTAAAACTGCTTCTCGAGGAGTGTGAGGTCTTGCGTTATCATGGAGCAATAATGGTGAAGATCAATTGACGAGTCGGGGCTGTTTTGCTGCGAGTATCGCCATCGTTGTTCAGAGTTCTGCACAATAGATATTTGCTGTTATTGCTTGACCGGATTGGGGGAAGCTGTAGTGATTTACACCATGAAGTGGCCACCAAACAGTTTCCATCACCTTTCTATGGGTAAGCTTCGCTTTAAGGCGTTGGTGTGGCGTTTGACTCGGAGTTAGCCATTACGTTGTTTGCGCGCGATTATCGTAAAAAATCCAATTTTCGTCACACGTCGCAATTCGGTCCAAAACCCTTCATTTCTGTACCGGCTTAACAAGTTCAAAGCAGGCAAGCATCAACGCGCGCTGCTCACTGCAGATCAGTCAAATCATGAGGCACCCATTTTCCAAGGTTTTTAATTTTACCGATTGGCTGCAAATGGGTCAATATTGTGAGTATGTTAACATCAAACGATGCCGCTGATTCCTTGGTAGGTTGATACGGATCGGCTTCCACCATAACCCTTAATTCAACGTTTTTTACCTTAGTGGCTGGTCTTCCTCGTGGTTCATTCTTCAAGTCGAAGTTTCCACTACTAAAGCGGTTAAACCAAATACGCACGGTGCGTTCGTTAGCCGTGTCTTCTCCCAACACAGCATTGATGTAACGAACTAGTTTCTGCTATGTTAGTCCCCACGTCGGAACTCGTATTCGAAAATTAAATGTATGTAGCTGAATGTAAAAACAATTGAGTCCGAACAGTCAAATGTCATGATTTAAAAAAATTAAAATGTTATAGTTTTCGTGTAAAAAAAAGTTACTCTGAAATCTGATACTACGCAGGTTTACATACTATAATCCCTATTATATACTGAAAAATAAATATTTAAAATATAAAGTATTTTTTAAGTCAACGATTGTATTTCTGTATTAAATTAAATACAAAATATTGAAATCAACATTTTGGAATTATTATTGTACAAAATCGCCCTTGACTAAAATCTCAGACTAGCGCAAAATAAAACCACTAAATCTGGGAGACGAATCTTCTTGTATTATTAAAAAGTTTTTAAGCTAACATATCACATTAACATGTATAAATCGACATTATGGACAACATCGTAATACACAAATGCATTGCACCATCTATAATTATAACTAAATTGAACATTCCGCCCACCATGGACAGAATGTCCATCACACCGCCCACCATGACACTACACTGTTAAATCTTAAATCTTCTAAGTGGACTGTATATACAAAAATAACTTCTAATATAATAAGTTAACTAAACATCAAAAAAAAATTTGAAAAAACCTTGTAGAAAGTCTTGTATAGTGTTCATGGTGAGTGCAACATAATAGTACGTGCATTACAACCAGTAAAAACATATTATCAAGAATGGGTGATTAATTATAAAACAAAACTCAGTAACCATAGGTACAACAAAAATAAAAAAATAAAAATTGTTTAAAAAATTAGCTATTAACTTCACTTCTTAATTCATAAGAACTGTTAACAAGATAAAACTAAAACTTAACAATATATAAAAAAATATCATGATTTTAAATACTACAAATCTTGTAACAGCAATCTCATTTACTAATAGGTAAAATACAAAGTTTTGTAATAGGCCGCTTTATAATGCAACCTTTACACCTCAAACTGACCACACGTGTAATATTGTCAGTGCCAGGGTACTTGTCAACAACAATCCCGTATAGCCACCTAGCTGGTGGAAGACCATCTTCCTTAACGAGCACAACATCTCCAACGTTTGGTTCAGGACTTTGGTGCGACCATCTATATCTATTTAAAAATTGAGTTAAATACTCTTGGGACCAACGACGCCAAAAATCCTGTACCATTCGCTGTGTCAGTTGCCACCTCTTAAGACTACCGATACTCGACTGTTCGTAATTGGTGTCAGGAACAAGCATAAGTGGTTCTCCAACCAAGAAATGACCGGGCGTTAGTGGAGTTGGATCCTCTGGACTATTACTCATTTGGGAGATAGGCCTTGAATTGAGGCACGCCTCAATCTGAGCTAATACTGTGCTCATCTCCTCAAAAGTGAGTATGGAATTCCCAATCACTCTTTTTAAGTGATACTTGGTAGACTTTATACCTGCCTCCCATAGTCCACCAAAATGTGGAGCATGGGGAGGTATAAAGTGCCAATTTGTACCCTCTGTAGCCAAACATTCAGCTATTTCCATAGCTGTGGCTGACCTGTATTCAGCTAATAGTGATTTTAATTCCTTGGCAGCTCCTACAAAATTTGTGCCATTGTCGCTATAAAGATCGGCACAGTGTCCACGTCTAGCTATCATGCGCTTGAAGGCAGCTAAAAAACCGCTAGTAGTCAAATCACTTACTGCTTCGAGATGAATAGCTCGTGTAGCCATGCACACGAACAAACAAATGTATCCTTTATAGGATTTGTTACCTCTACCTTTGGTCACGCGAATATTTATAGGCCCTGCATAGTCTACACCACTCTGATAAAAAGGTCTACAAGCTTTGATTCTAGCAAGAGGCAACTGTCCCATTAGTTGCTCCGTCGTTCTAGCAGCATAACGAACACAAGTTACACATTTCCTAATATGAGACTTTATATTATTCTTCGCATTAATTATCCAATATCGGGACCTCAAGTAATTCAAAGTTAACTGAGGTCCACCATGTAGAAGTCTTTCATGAGCGTCAGCTATAACTAATGATGTAAAATGTGACTTGCTGGGTAAAATAACAGGATGTTTGGCGGAATCACTCAAATCTGCTCCATCTAAACGTCCACCAACTCTCAAAATTCCAACGTTATCAAGAAACGGGTTCAACGAGGTAAGTTTACTCTTTTTATTTATCTTTTTTGTTTTCTTTAGACTGTCTATTTCTTCCTTAAATTCCATTTTCTGTACTTTCTTTATGCATGTATCTAAAGCTTCTCTTATCTCGTTGCTCGTTAACCATTTAGTCTTATTTGATTGATTTCGTTTAAGAAATCTTTTGCAATATGCAAGAACTCTTACTAATCTCCGCAGTGTTGAAAATCTATTAATTATATTATCATGTTCGCTTTGCTCTTTAACTTCATTGCTCAGTCCAAAATGACAAACTCTTTTCTCTGTCTCTGTTTCGTATATCATTGCTTCATCCAATTTCATTTCTTTTTCTTTCAGCCACTTTGGACCAGAAAACCATAATTCAGCGTTTTTTATTTCAGATGGTTTGACGCCTCTGGATGCCACATCTGCCGGGTTGTCCTGTGATTTAACGTGAGACCACTGATTGCGATCCATAGCCGTTAGAATTTTAGAAACTCTATTCGCAATGAATGTTTTCCATTTACTTGGATGGCTACTTAACCAGGCAAGTACGACCATGGAATCGGTGTAGGCATGAAGGTTCTCCTTTCTGACATCCATGACTTCAGCTACTTCCCGTAACAACTTAGTTACAAGTACCGCTGCGCACAACTCCAAACGAGGAATCGATACTTGCTTAATTGGAGCAACCTTAGTCTTGGCAGTCACCAAATGAACAAAAACATCCCCTTCGTTATTGACAACTCGCATGTATACAACAGCTGCGTAAGCGTCGTTGGAAGCGTCAGCGAATCCATGAAGTTCTCGTCGAGCATCGTTCTTGTAAGTATTTATCCATCTAGGTATAACAACATCCCGGAGCCTCAGCAGTTCATTTCGGTAAGTAATCCATTCCTTTAGTAGCTTTTCAGGTAGAACGTCATCCCAATTAATTTCGGATATCCATAATTTTTGTATGAATATTTTTGCAACTATAATCGCTGGCGCTAACCAACCCAGTGGATCAAACAGCTTAGCTATATCAGAAATAACCTTTCTTTTAGTTACTGGTGTATCTATTGGAGGAAGCTGTACTGAATATTGAAACTTATCAGTCCGTTGATTCCAGGTAATTCCCAAAATCTTTATCACAGTATCTATTTTAAAATCCAAAGTCTTTCCTTCTTGCTTCTCATTAATTGCTTTCATAAGTGCTTGACTGCTGCTTGCCCACTTCTGAAGTTCAAAACAACCTCGCTTCAACAGCTCTTTCAGCTTTTGATATATTATTTTCCCTTCTTCTACACTTTCACAGCCTGTCAGTAGATCATCCATATAAAAATCTCTTAAAACTATTCCAAACGTGGATGGAAAATCCACTGCCTCATCTTTTGCAAGTTGTTGGAGAACCCTGACCGCTAAATACGGAGCTGATGCTGTACCGAACGTGACCCTTAATATACGTAAGTGTTTTAATTTACCTTTTGGATCATCGCGCCAGACTATACGTTGGAAATCAGCGTCTTCATCCGTCACTTTTACTTGTCTATACATCTTTACGATGTCGGAACTGAGAGTGATCGGATGGACACGCCAACGCATAACAATATGACGTAAGTCCGGTTGCAGTTTAGGCCCTATCATCAAGTCATTATTTAATGACACACCATTTGTTCCTGTACACGAAGCATCAAAGACAACTCTCACTTTAGTTGTCGTTTTATCTTCCCTCACTATAGCGTGATGAGGAAGGTAGACGGCAGTTGATTGCACCTCCACGTCAGGAATTAACTCCATGTGACCCAATTCAATATACTCGTGTATAACATCAGCATACTGAATCCTCAGTTCGGTATTTCTAGCTAATCTTTGTTCTAATGATTTTATTCTCTTTGTAGCAATAACCAGTGAATTCCCGTGCTGACATTGTGGATTATCATCCCGAAAAGGAAGTTTGACAACATATCTTCCTTCACTATCTCTTTTTGTAGTTTTTTCAAACAACCTTTCACATTTCTCTTCTTCTTCTGTCATTCTGTTTTTATTCTCTAGCCTTGGTTCATCTTCTAATTCCCAAAACCTTTGTAATAGTTTATTTTCTTCTACTACATGCATGCAAACGACAGATATATGAAAATTGTCTACTTTTTCTTTATTGGTTTTTACCTTTCCCGATAATATCCATCCTAATTTCGTCTTTTGTGCTATTAACATATCTGGTCCACCACTAATTAATCCTTCTTCTAAAATATCTCCATATACATCTGCACCCAGAAGTATGTCCACCTTGTTAGGCGTGTTGAAGGTAGGGTCCGCTAATTTCAACTCTTGTAACTTAGACCACCTCTGCACTAGAATTTCTTTATCTGGCAGCAATGTGGTGATTTTCTTTAAAACGTGAGCCTTCACCTTCATTACAAAGTTAGGATTATAGCGTGATTGTATTCTAAAATAGACCACATATTTGGAGATTACTGAGGAATCTCTTTCATTCCCTAGACCGGATACATAACTCTTGCATGCTTTCTTTTGCAGTCCAAGCAGTTGAACTGCGGACTCCGTTATAAACGAAGCCTGTGATCCTTGGTCCACAAGGGACCGAAGAGTTATATATATGCCTGATTGTGACTCTGCCTCCACCAACGCCGTCGCAAGTAAAACTTGGCTTTGAAAATTGGTGTGACAAGTGGTTATATGTTCAGTCGATTCGTCTTGCTGAACAGTTGTTGTTTTAGCAACAATGTTACTCTCAACTGATGACACGTTTGAAGCGGCATCACCAGTTGGATTCGGCGATGTCTTAAGATGAAGCAACGAATGATGCTTCTTTTTGCAGATTCTACATTTGGTTGGTACACGACATGAATACACCGTGTGGTTAGAGCCTAAACAATTAAAACACAAGCCCTGAAACTGTACAAAACCACGACGTGTGTCATACTCTTCCTTTGCGAATTTCTTACAGTTTCCTAATTTATGATTATCGGAACAAAACGGACATTTTACAGATTGCGTTACGTGAAGTGCTTTAGCCTTAACGACATTCTTTGATACTTTGTTATCAAGGAATTCAAGAGATCTGAATCTCTGATGTAAAAATTCAGCAAATTGTGTATAAGTGGGCAGGTCTTCTTGACCGCTCAATTTTGCCTCCCATAATTTCCTAGATTCTGTGTCAATTTTTAAAGATAAAATGTAAATAACAATGATGTCCCATGTACTTATCCGAAAACCTTGAATTTTTAATGCATTAATACATTCATTACTAGTGTCTAATAGTTCCTTTATGGCACTTGCAGACTCAGATGTAACATTTCGCTGACTCATAAATCTTTTTAAAACTGAGTTTGCAATATAACGTTTGTTATTGTACCTGTTCTCCAATTGATTCCAGCAAACAAGATAATTGTCACTGGTTATAGAAACATGACGTAATAATTGCTCAGCTTCGCCCGATATGTGTGATTTTAAATAGTGTAATTTTTGTACGTTATCAAGTGAACTATTACTATGAATCAGCGAAATAAACAAGTCTCTGAAACTTGTCCACTCCGAGTAACTGCCAGAAAATGTGGGAATAGTGATCTTAGGCAATCTAACATTGTTATGCGGTTGATCATTTGAATTATTGCTGCCCAAATTACACACATTTGACGAACTAGTTTTAGTTTGATTCAATTTTTCTTTAAGTTCAGACTTATAATCAAAATACAATTCTTCGGTAGCCTGGTAAACATCAATTTCATAATACTTAGTATTTTCTAAATCCTCATCATTAAAATCACCAATGAGTTTATTATGAGTTTGCACAAACATAGACCATTGTGACTCTAAAGCTTCTAATCTTGTTTCTATATAAGAAAAACTTAAGCGTTCCTTAGGTGACTTTTTAAAATTGCTTTTAGCCTTACTGATTGTTTTACTGATATTAATTTGAACGTTAATTAAAGAATCCATTGTAAATAATTATAGTAAATAAAATAGAAAAAACTGAAAATCTAAAAACAGTTAATAAATATTTAGATCCAAAAATGCCTTATTCTAAAATGTGAACAATTTCAATTTAAAATACAATAAAACAATATAAGTGAAATGCTGACTAAAATTAAAACGATACACTTTCAAAATATATTCTAAGTTCTGCCACAGTCCATAAATATCACAAGTTCCTAAAATTCAAATTCTTCTAAGTCACCGTTTGTGTTGTAGAATTCACCATAGGAAAATTTACAAGTCCAAGAAATTTTATCTTAAAAATTGTACAAGTCCGAAAAAATATTTTTTTAAATTTTACAAGTGTTTAAAATGTCTTTCGATCCGATCCGAAATCGGGCATGGATTCCCCGTCTTGTCACTTTTTTTAAATTTATTCTAAGTCCATGCATTAACTTTAAAGATTTTTGCAAAGTAATATTTTTACAAAGTTAACTTGTACTCACAGTTTGTTCCGCACTTCAACTCACAATCACATAGTATAACTTCCGTGTTCCGATGTTTGCTCTCCGTCCGCTGCTGTGAAGAGGCGCCACTGTCAACGTCACAACGTCGCTGCATCCAGTTGCTTCTACCTGCTTCTACCGCTAGAGGGCACCGCTGTCGTAGTGATTTCTGTGTGCACGCAGCACTTCGCCCTTGACAGCAATCCACTGCCCGTAGGTGCGAACAAGAGGGCTGTATCGTATAGTTCAACCAACTCAACGTATCCGTCTCGATTGACCATGTACAAAATCGCCCTTGACTAAAATCTCAGACTAGCGCAAAATAAAACCACTAAATCTGGGAGACGAATCTTCTTGTATTATTAAAAAGTTTTTAAGCTAACATATCACATTAACATGTATAAATCGACATTATGGACAACATCGTAATACACAAATGCATTGCACCATCTATAATTATAACTAAATTGAACAATTATAATCATTAGTTATTTTCTTATACATACATTTTATATTTATATAATATCGTGATCTGTACCACCATTAAGTAGTTTTAATTTTATCTAATTTTATTTAACCGTAAAAACAATTTACTGAACTAAAAGTACATAAAAATATGTAAAAACTTAGATTGATAGAAAAATAAAATAGAATTTGATACACAATTAATACGAACTATTTACACATTACCTACGCAATGTTATTTTTTCAGTTTTTAGGTTAGTCTTTTTTAACACTTCCCGAATAATTGCATGCATTGGTGTTTTATTTCGGAATCAGCTCTAATGATTGGGAAATAATTCTAATATGATTTTATATTTTTTTATCGAATACCGATATTTATCTATTTTTCTTTCGATATTTATCGTTTTTCAAAATGGACCGATTATCGATAAATAACCGATTATCAATTATCGGTTTGCAAGCCCTAATTGGTACTAAGGTAACCTATCTACCTCTTTTGTATTATAATATCATTGACTTGAACTTATATATATATATATATATATATGTGGGAATGAATGATCCGTATTATTTTAGTTAAGGGTAATTTTTAAAAGAACGAAAAAAAGTATAGGCAGTTGTCACAGCTATGTACATGTGTTAAGACTGCGCTTGTTACGTAAATAAAAGTTCATCAGTTTAAACGCTTTAACTCGTGTTTTTTCTTCGTGCCATCCCCACATAAAAGTTGGGGGCTCGTCTGGGATGGTGAAAAATATTGAGATTGAAGTGTTTTTTGAAGATTACGACGAAAAGTTTTATAACACAAGACGTGAGTAAGCAATAAGAATCGATCTGTTTTATCGACGGAGGAACTGTCACAATCAAATTGACAAGTGCAAGTTGGCGTTCGTGACAGCTGTCGAAACAAAACTCATCGAAAACTTCGGGACGTGTTTTGTTCTACATAAAATGATAAAATAAACAGATGAAAGCTACGGGACGTCGAATTGTGAATACTTCGGGACATTTTTATTAATATTTGCTACAATTATTTTTTCTACGAAGACGACTTATAAGACTGAAAAGTTTTTTGTAGTACAATATGCCTAAGAAAAATATTAAAGAAGACGAAGACTCGCCTTTTTTGGAAATACCTCCCCGAATTTCATTCAGCGACCTGGAAAAATCTATGACACTTTTTAGTGGTGATGATACTTACGGGATTGAGAGCTGGATTAAAGAATTTGAAGACGTTGTAAACTTGATGCAATGGAGTGAAGTGGAGAAATTGATATACGCAAAAAGATTACTTACCGGAACTGCCAGATTATTTCTTAGATCGTCGGATAGCGTGGACTCGTGGAATAACTTGAAGGAAGCCCTGAAAGAAGAATTTGGGTGTAAATTAAATAGTGCCGCGATACATAAAAAACTATCTGCGCGAAAAATGAAACCCAATGAGACTTACCAACAGTACTTCTTACATATGAAAGAATTGGCGACGCATGGTTCTGTGGAGGATGAAGCATTAATAGAATATATCATCGATGGTATTCGAGACACTGAACCAAATAAAGCTATTTTGTATGGAGCTGCTAATATTAAAGAATTTAGAAAGAAGTTAGATCTGTACAGCGAGATAAGGAAGAAAATTTCATATAAGACTCACAATGTAACTTTTACACCTAGACCTACATCGTCTAAAGAAAAAAAACAAATACCAAAGAAACGATGCTACAACTGCGGTGATACAGATCATCAGTCTCCAAATTGTACCAAGGGCATCAAATGTTTTAGATGTAACGAGTTTGGGCACAAATCAAATGAATGTCCAATTAATCCAAGGAAAACTCTTAATATTCAACAACGAGATCAAGATTACTGTTCTACACCTTACAAAAATGTGAAGATTAATAATGTTGGAACTAAAGTTTTAATTGACACCGGAAGTGATGTGAATTTAATTAGAGAATCACACTTTAATAAAGTCTATGATAAAAAATTGCTTTATAACCCCAATTCAGTATCACATCTTATTGGCATAGCAGAGAAAGAGATCCACATCAAGGGTTCATTTCTAGCAAAAATTCAGATAGACGATTGTTACTTTGATGCTACTATTCAAATAGTGCAAGACCATACCATACCAGTTGATGTAATACTCGGTAACCCAATACTAAATGAAGTCGAAATTAACTTTTCAGCTCAAGATATTACTGTAAAAAGAATATTACATCTCACGATGTTTGATGACCATAAAGAAATAATTTACGACATTGGTGAACCTAGTTACATTAAGACGATAAATGAAATGATTGAAAAATACAATCCAGAAAATATAAAAAAACAAAGCAATGTTGAACTAAAGATTATACTTACCGATGAGACTCCAATTTTTCAAAACCCACGACGTTTAGCACCATTAGAACTTGATATTGTGAACAAGCAGGTAGAAGACTGGATTGCTCAAAACATTATTATACCGAGTAAGTCTGATTTTTCAAGTCCAGTAGTTCTAACAAAGAAGAAGAACGGCAACTACCGGCTGTGTATAGACTACCGACGATTGAACAAAAGAATTATCAAAGAACGATTTCCATTGCCGCTCATAGAAGACCAGATAGACCGATTAAAAGATGCTCAATTGTTCACTACACTTGATTTACAAAATGGATTTTTACACGTGAATGTCAATAGTGATAGCCGGAAATACACTTCGTTTGTGACACCCGAAGGCCAGTACGAATTCTCAAAAATGCCTTTTGGCCTATGTACGGCTCCATCTGTTTTTCAAAGATTTGTGAATGACATCTTCAAGGATATGATTTTAGACGGGACAGTAATGGCGTATCTCGATGATTTAATCTTACCGGCTAAAACAGAAAAGCAAGGAATAGAGAAATTGGAAAAGATATTCAAAAGAGCAGAAGAATATGGTTTAAAATTCAATTGGGACAAATGTCATTTTTTGAAGAGAGAAATCAATTATTTGGGATACATAGTACGCGAAGGAGAAATAAGACCTTCGAAGGAGAAAATATCAGCTGTTGCTAATTTTAAGATTCCACAGAATATTAAAGCAGTACAATCATTTTTAGGTTTAACAGGATATTTCAGGAAATTTATAAAAAATTATTCACTCATTGCCAAACCATTAACGGATTTATTAAAAAAGGGAGCTGTTTTTAATTTAGATCTAAATTGTGAAAGAGCTTTCGAACAACTGAAACAGGCTTTATGTCAGTCTCCAGTCTTAAGAATCTATGACGCCAAATTAGAAACAGAGCTGCACACAGATGCAAGCAACGAAGGATACGGAGCTATTTTGTTGCAAAGAAACCCTAAAGATAATCAGATGCATCCTATCTATTACATGAGCAAAAAGACGACTCCTGCTGAAAAGAATTATCATAGTTATTACCTTGAGATTTTGGCTATCGTAGAAGCTGTAAAGAAATTTAGAGTATACCTACTGGGAATACATTTCAAAATTGTTACAGATTGTTAAGCCTTAACCATGACCCTGAAAAAGAAAGATTTACCTCCAAAAGTAGCTCGTTGGGCGCTGCTGCTCGAAGAATATGACTACGAAGTTGAGCATCGACCTGGTACACGAATGAAACACGCCGACGCTCTTAGCAGACTACCTATAGAGAATGTTTACATACTTACTGATACCACTGCACGTCTGAGAAAAGCACAAGATGATGACCTGAAAATAAAATTACTGAAAAAAGTATTAGAAAGGGAACCCTATGAAGATTATGTGCATGAGAATGGAATACTATGGAAAGTAAAAGATGGAAACAAACTAATAGTGGTACCTAAAGGAATGCAGAATGAAATAATTAGGAGAAACCACGAAAAAGGACATTTTGGTGTAACTAAGACAGAAGAGTTGATAGCTAGAGAATATCATATTGACAACCTTAAAGAAAAAATTAAATCGATTATAGACAATTGTGTAGAATGCATACTGATATCGCACAAAAGAGGCAAAAAAGAAGGCTATTTACATCCTTTAGATAAAGGTGACACGCCTTTGTCTATTTATCACGTAGATCACCTAGGTCCACTTACATCTACGAACAAAAATTACAAGTACATTTTAAGTGTTGTGGACGGATTTACAAAATTTACTTGGATTTACCCGACTAAGACTACAACAACTGAAGAAGTGTTGGCTAAACTTAAGATACAACAACAGACTTTTGGCTCACCAGACAAAATCATAACTGACCGCAATGCTTCCTTTACTTCAAATGCTTTTAAGAGCTACTGTTCTGAAGAAAATATTATTCATCATACAATTACTACCGGTCAACCAAGAGGTAATGGCCAGGTAGAAAGGATTCACCAAATAATAATAAACGTTTTAAGTAAATTAAGTTCCGATGATCCTTCTAAATGGTATCGTAGAGTTAGTGCTGTACAACGATGTCTAAATGGCACATATCAAAGGAGTATTAAGATGACCCCTTTTGAACTTCTAACAGGAGTCAAGATGAGAGATAATAATGATGAGATATCGAAACTAATTGAGGAAGACGATATTCTAACTTATTATGATGCAAGAGAAAATCTAAGAAAGAAGGCAAAAGAAAATATAGGAAAAATTCAAGAAGAAAATAAGAAAACCTATAATAAAAGACGAAAACTCGCTAAACAATATAACATTAGGGACCTTGTTGCTATAAAAAGAACTCAGTTTGTTCAAGGTCACAAGCTATATCCAAGATATCTAGGTCCTTACGAAATAGTAAAGAAAAAAGAAAATGATAGATACGATTTGAAGAAAATTGGTAACAATGAAGGGTCAATCCACACGTCTAGTTCTGCTGATATGATGAAGCCTTGGGTTGAAAATAATGAGTCGGCCCATTCATCTGAGACAGATGAATGAGTAGGATGGCCGTGTGGGAATGAATGATCCGTATTATTTTAGTTAAGGGTAATTTTTATAAGAACGAAAAAAAGTATAGGCAGTTGTCACAGCTATGTACATGTGTTAAGACTGCCCTTGTTACGTAAATAAAAGTTTTCAGTTTAAACGCTTTAACTCGTGTTTTTTCTTCGTGCCATCCCCACATATATATATATAACATATTATTATTATTATTAGACATATACATTTGTATGGCTTAGGAACTTTCAAGAAACGATCCTATACTCTTTCCTTAAAGGCCGGCAATGCACCCGTGATTCCCCGGATGTTGTGGGTGTCCTTGGGCGGCGGTGGTCACTTTGGGTGACACACAGGTGACTCACTTGCTCGTTTACCCTTTCCGCCATAAAAAAAAATGACAGGTACCTGGGCGACCAAGCCTTGCTTGTTGATTGTATATTAAGAAAAAAGTTTGACCGCAGTACAGGATTTGAACCCCCACACTCCGACGTGGTAGACTTATGCTCTAACCACTGTGCTATTGAGAAGGTAAACTCTTTTACGAAATTACCAATCATATTCCGCAGGCAAGTTTTAATGCGTGAAAACACGGAGCAAACGAATTTCCCCGAATTGAGACCTAGCTAGATCGATTTTTCTCCCCAATAAACCCCTACGTTTTAAGTTTCATCGAAATTGTTAGAGCCATTTTAGAAAACACAATTACAAATATACAAATATTGCTCGTATAATAGTAGAGGAAGGGTACGTATTACATCAATGTGGCTCAATAATTAAACATAATTTTGCTCAAAACTGTAACCTAGATATAATAATAATGTCCTGTACATATGAGATTGCTTTGCCTAAATTAGTCAGAGGACACGGCGGGGTTATTACCTAAAAATTTGCAGACAGCGACAGCCACGCGTTCACTGCACGACCGGTGATTAATTGTAATAAAAAATTAGTATCATCCATGACGATTCCGTATCTATTATTCTATGACCATAAAATGCAGTTTTCGCGGTAGATTTAGCACCACTACACAAATTACATTACACAAATTCTCGTTTTGACAGCAGATATCGCACGATATTGGCTGTCGCATGCTGTCTGCAAGTTCATAATAAGCGTGCGGCAGTGGCACCACCAAACCGAGCAAGCACGCACCACTTGCTTTTTTCGAAGTAACTTTTACGTTTTTTTCTTACTTATTATTTAAATGCCCTACACTTTCCAATTTGTTGGAACAACTTTCCTAGGGATGACGATGTGCCTAAAAATTTGCAGACAGCGACACCCACGCGATTTCTGCGCGATCGGTGACTACTTGTAATAAAAAATTAGTATCATGTATGACGATTGCGTATCTATTATTGTAGGACCGTAAAATGCACTTTTCGTGGTAGATTTAGTGCCACTATACAAATTACGTTACACAAATTCTCATTTTGACAGCAGATATCGCGCGATATTGGCTGTAGCATGCTCTCTGCCAGTTACTTAATAAGCGTGCGGAGATCGATTAATGGAAGAATCGATAATTCAATCTCGAGCAGTGAATCGACCCCGTGAATAGACGACAGACACTCAAAAATCGTTCTACGGGTTTTTTTTTTTAATTTCGATGGGATAGATAAAAGTTAGACGACTCAAAAAAGCGCTAAATCTGGCTCCGAGAGCGCTAAGGTGACGGCAGTGTTTGATATGTCTATGTATAATTTATTAAAAAATTCCACGCTAGTTCATTATTTTATAGTTGCGTTCTTAACAATACAAATATAATGGAAACCCCATTTTTGGGTGTCCGCAATCAATTCACTAAATCAATTCTGTACTCGAGATCGATCGATCAATTTTTCCATTAATCGATCTCGTATCGCCATCCCTAGGAAAGTTGTTCCAACAAATTGGAAGGTGTGTAGGGCATTTTACACTGGTCTCGCTTGATCGTTTGCTCCCTCCATCATAAAAAAAATCACAAATTGTGAGACCCAAAACTATAGCACTAAGCTTGTGCTATGGATATCACGAACTGGGGAAGCCTCCAATAACACACAAACTTTCAAGCCAATTTAATTGACCTGACCGGCACCCTATTACGCAACTGCAACCAGTAAGCGATAACCGATTGTTATGCGATCCATTGCGATATCGATGTAGCGATATAATGACGACCTCCGTGGCGCAATGGTTTAGCGCGTCGGAAAGTAAACAGGGGTTGCGAGTTCGATTCCCGTCTCGAGTCTGGGTGTTTATGTATAATATGTATTTATTTACAATAGAAAAGTATATAAGTAGTATATCAGTTGTCTAGTACCCATAACACAAGCACTGTGCTTCTTACTTTGGGACTAGATGGCGCTGTGTGAAATGTCTATTATTGTGTATTATTATTATTAATGTCGCAAATCACTTTTGCTGCCTCTGTTGATTAATCCGTGAACTAAAAACTATTGCTAGCGATCCTATTTATGCTACGAAAAGTCATCATGATAGCGATACCAATTTAAGACAATCGTCGCGCGACTGCGGCGCAGCTATCGCTGTCTGCATTTCTTTACGTGATCACCTAACCGATTGGATGTAAATGGAATGTATTTATTGGTGACCCACACTCTTATTACGTAACTTGCAGTCAGCATGCGACAGCCAATATCGCGCGATATCTGCTGTTAAAACTAGAATTTGTGTAATGTAATTTGTATAGTGGCGTTAAATCTACCAATCTACCGCGAAAAGTGCATTTTACGGTCATATAATAATAGATACGCAAAACGTCATACATGATACCGGTTTTTTATTACAATTAGTTACCGGTACCGCAGTGATCACGTGTCTGCGCTGTCTGCAAGTTTTTAGGTAATAAACCCCGCCGGTTTATTTTGGTAATTCACCTTTAAGCTATACAACACGAGTGTAATTTTTTTATGATTGTGGTAGATATGATTTTTGGTATTAACCTTATTTTAATTCTTTTCATTTACAGAAATGGCAAGAACAAGGTGTAGAATTTTTGCAGCTGGCAACGACTGATATATTCGAATCTCCAGATCAAGACAAACTATTTGAAGGAATCAAATTCATTAACAGGTAATATATATTTTTTTGGTAACGTTCATACTGATTAGTTTGAACCTATATTGATTTAAAATTAAATTAATGTGACGTCTATAATAAGGTATGAAGTCATCATGATGGGTATAAAGTTCAAAATGTACATGGGACATCAAGAATGTGATAAAAGGCAATATTTTGATAATACAATTATTAAATAAAAGTAAAAGCTACTTGTAAACGTTAAAACGCGACCACCAATTTAACGATAACTTGCAAACAAAATGAAATAACCAAAGACGTAGGCACAGATCCAACGTTCGAACGGGACGTCTGTCGGGTCCTAGAGGACCCGACAGTTCGTATATAAATAGACCGGGATCTGAGGCCCTTTTTTAAAAATCATTACTAACAGGCTAAATCTTCGTGAGCTGCTTCAATTTAACGAGACTCCTATTAAAATTTCCTGTGCGAATAAGGAAGTGGTGGCTAATAGAGAACGCAGGTGTAAAACACGTGGATTCGGTGATTATCCAAATTATTAAGTTAATTTTTAAATTAAACCTTGAGATAATTTCATAAAGAATTCAGTACAGCATATGTCTTCCAAAATAAATGGTTTGGTCTACACCAGTGGGGGCCAACCTGCGGCTCGCGAGCCACATGCGGCTCTTTGAAGGATTATTTGTGGCTCTCGATAAATGTACCCGAGTTCCCTTTTCATTTTTGTGCTATTATATTTTAAAAAATTATTATAGTTCCGTATGTGTTTCAAAATGTCTTTAAAATTACTGACAACAAATATGAAAGACTAAGTGGAACGTTGTAACAAATTTTTTTGATACCTTTTTTGCATACCTTTTAAATATGTATTTAATTGCGGCTCGCGAAAACTTTCAAATTTTGAAAAATGGCTCGGACTATCAAAGAGCTTGGCCAACCCTGGTCTAGACCTTGGAAGGAATACGGCCTACAACCGTCACAACTATTGGCGGCAATGAAAACAATTATTATTAAACTTAATTATAATAATGTTCCTAAACAATTCATTTATATTTTAAGAAACCTAGCGGTGTATGTGTAAGAGCTATATCCATACTATGTCCATTGTCCATGTGTTGACCAGGTTCTTGCCTGCGGCACAGAAGCTATCCGGTGTACCCGCAGATAGTTCCGAAATCAACAATGGCACTGTGTATGTCCACTGTAAGGCTGGCCGCACACGGAGCGCCACGCTCGTCGGCTGCTACCTCATGCTGGTGAGTGAACCACTCAATAGGCTAGTGTTAGCTACGACTCAATTAAATAGTAAGTTAGATACTTGTAGCAATGGAACACCCCTAACTTTACTTAAATTATCGATTAATCGATTAATATTTAATATCAATTAATAATTAATTAATTTGTATTCGAACACTTCATGCTGCAGTCGTAAGGTAAAAACAATAGAGACGTGGAGCGCTCGAGTTTCGACTGATATAATCTCGAGCGGTAGTGGGGAACAAGCCGTCAGTCGTTCTTTTCTATGACGTCGCGCTCTGCTAGAGGGCGCCAGTGTTCCCATTTATGTTTATTCTTCGGTGTTGCTAACACTAGATGATTATTTCTTCACGGCCCAGTTAAAAAATAGGTTCAGTAATCACAAACAAAACTGTGAAAAATATTCGAAATACAATAAATAAGAGTTATTCGCTTTTAAACTTTAGTCAAGGGAACAAAGTGGGGATATGTTCTGTCTCTGTCACTCCTTCGGATGTCATTGTGACTTTGGGAAGCCACAGCTTTGTAACGCTATCTCCCTCTAGCTCATCTCCACACTGTTCCCACTACTGAAGTTTAAAACCTAATGACTCGGTTTCTGTCAATGAATATCAATTACTTTTGTCTCAATTGTAATTAAACCGTTTAATTATTTTATTACAATGAATAAAATATACCACATTTAATAGCAGTCATTTAGCCTAATATTATGGCTAGGCTTCTCGCGAACTACGCCATCTGACAAACAATACAGATCGCGCGCGTGCCAGCTTATGTGACACAATATTTCCGTAATCTCAATGTACGACCTTTGGTAATAAGTAAATATGAGCAAAATCAATGTCCGGGTATAAAGAGACTAAATTAATATCACACAGATAGCTAGTATAGTTTCTAAAAGTAGTAATAGACATGAGATATGAACGACAGCACTGTGGCGTTAACACGCCAAAATAGTAGGTACCAATATACCACAGATTTATTACTAATAGATTGGTATCACACGTCACGAATTATTCGGTTGTAAGAAACATATGGCGTAAGCCTGTAATAGAAAGGGATGGGAATACACATATTTCGTCGGAAGTACTTTTAAGGATGGCTTACGCGTTCTAACACATAATGAGTTGTATTAATTATTGTGGTGTCAATAATAGAATTTATTTATAGAATATTTTGGAATAGTTAAAAAAAGCCTAAGGTATAACCTAAACGCCAAAAGTCGTTTCTGTGTACCACAGATTTCGCGAATAAAACTTTCCTTTACTGATCAAAACTCTAGTATAATAAAAATAACTTTATAAATACTATACACATACCTACACAATTTTTGACAGTTACTGAAGTCGGTACCAAGTCTACCAAACTAACAAACTTTTTGTTGTTGCACATTGATTTGGCACCGACTTCAATAACTGTCAAATTTAATTACGTAGGCATGTGTATCGTATTTATAAAGTTATTTTTATTGTACTTGAGTTTTGATTAGTAAAGGATAGTTATTTTGTACTTTTAGTATGTTTTTTTAAGGCGGTTTAGTTTTTTTTATTTCTCACTTTGGAGTGACCTTGGCCTAAATAAATATCTAGCGCAGGTCTACAATTAACTTCTTTCTAATTCTGGAGCGCAATAATAAAACGACTTGTGCCAACTATCTAAAGAAAACACTGAATTTGGCACAATACCTCGACAAATTGTTTCCAGTTGTGGCACTCGGCCGTACTCGTATAAGGCTCGAATCCTAGGGTAAGGTAGTCCGAACTTGGCAAAACAATAATTGTATTTATTTGCCATTATTATACTAGTTATCATCAATATTTTTGTTACAGCAAATTAAATCAGCCACAGAGAAAAAAATTACTAGTGTAACCGAAAATTCGAAAAAAAGTATTACTTAACTCTTTAACTTTTTAACCGACTTAAAAAAAAGAAAGAGGTTCTCAATTCGTCTGTATGTTGTTGTTTTTTTTTTTTTGTATGTTTGTTACCTCATAACTCCGTCATTTATGAACTGATTTCGAAAATTCTTTTTACGTTTGGTAGGTAATACTCCAGAGGTGGCCCCATTTAAATTTCACCGATATTGGAGCTTGGACTTCGAAGATACACTAGATAACACGACCTGCTTATAACATTTATTTATATTGACGATTCTTTTGTATATCGTTGCGCTCCGGAATCAGAATGAAGTTAATTGCAGACCTGCCCTAGATATTTATTTAGGTCAAGACCACTCAAAAGGGAGAAATAAAAAATTTTTATTAAAAAAAATTAAACCGCCTTCAAAAAAAACACTGAAAAGTATAAAATAACTATCCTTTACTAATCAAAACTCAAGTACAATTAAAATAACTTTATAAATACGATACACATACCTATATAATTAAATTTGACAGTTATTGAAGTCTGTGCCAAATCAATGTGCAACAACATAAGGTCTATTAGTATGGTGGGCTTGGCACCGACTTCAGTAACTGTCAAATTTAATTATATAGGTATGTGTATCGTATTTATAAAGTTATTTTAATTGTACTTGAGTTTTGATTAGTAAAGGATAGTTATTTTATACTTTTCAGTGTTTTTTTGAAGGCGGTTTAATTTTGTTTAATACAATTTTTTTTTGCGAATTCCTAACCGGTATCAAACTAAAAATGTTACACAGATGATAGAAACGCGAATCTAATAAATAATCTAGCCATCAATATTTTTGGTTTATTTTTATTAGTGCTTTTGTGCGCTAAGACTTGTCCAGTGTCGTGTGACGAGACACCGTCACTTTGTCACACTTGTATGTACAACCTCTAATATAGATTTTTCTTTTTTTTTTCAGAAACATAACTTGTCACCTAATGAGGCAGTGGACTACATGAAATCCCGACGACCTCACATATTATTGCACACTAAGCAGTGGGAAGCCCTAGATATATTCTATAAACGACACTGTTCAAAATAACATTTACTTTTGTTATAGGAAAAATTTATAAATTTTTTTAAGGAAAAAGCAAAAGCCAAAATTAAGTTAAGGATTTGTTATAAAACCTTTTTATATATTTATAGGGAGGTTTTCACTATTTTGTGATTGGTGTTGCCATTTTGCGATTTCAGTGGCAAGTGGCCAGTCACAGCTTTTGGGGTAAATGAAATTACATCTTAGTAATTTCTTTATTGGCTTACAGCTGGTTAAATTGAACTAGATAGTGGAAAATTACAAACCCGTTGAAATTATATATTACAAATTATGTTAAGTATTTGTAATTTTCTAATGTGGATAGATGTATCCACGGAAATTGGAAAATGGCGAAACCAACCACAAAATTCTAAAGAACAATCATTATATTTTCAGTGTTATTAATTAAGATTTTCTATAATTTTGTAATGCATGGATATCTGGGTTTCTTTCGGCTCGTTGTCATTATCTAAAAATAACATGTCTTTGCTCGGGAACTCATCGCATGGATTTTGAAGTTTCCATTCGCAACCTGAATTTTTATTATAGTACATACATAGAATAATACGTTCCATTAATGTGCTAATGATTTCCAATTCAACTGTATATTCATGGGTCATGAGCCACAATTACATGCATATCTATGTACTTAAGTTATATCTATGTACTTAAGTAATTATTATTATTAGTAATAGCAAGATGTATTTATTTCAACGATCTATTTTATAAAAATAATGAAATATAAGCAAATATACATTAATAGTTTCTTTATTAACTCTATTAATAAATTAATTTCATATAATACCAAATTAAAAACAGTACAGTTCATTATCCAAGAACAAGAATAAAGAGAAATGTTCCGCACAATTTGAAATACTTTTCGGACGAAAAATTATATTGAAAATAACAAAATTGTGCTTAGTTTTAAGTACCTAATATTGTGTTGAAAATGTTGCCAGGTTTTTGACTAATGCTACCTTTTTTATTGGTCACAAAAATTGCAACTGAAATATCAAAGTAAATTGCGTTATACTTCTGAGTGTTAGCTGATGGGATTGTCAAAAGCATTGACATCTAGATGCAAATATTTGAAGAAAATGATGAAATTTGAAGTAGTGAGAGGTATATAAAGACCATAATGCTTGTGCTCTGACCTGTCTACCCCGTTTGGGATATAGCATAAAAATATATACATACAAAATGCAAGCTTATAACAAGAAAAATATATTCATCTCTTTAAAATATCGATATAATGTGACCAACTAAACAGTCAAAAACCTAACATCAAATATAACACCATTTACGCCTTCTGTTATGACTTGACTGCCCACAATCTTCTGATTGTGTTGGCAAGACCGACGTCGTGGCTTATTAGGTAGAACAGACCTCCGAGAGTTGCAATAGATAGGGCATACACTAAGCCAATGGCAATTTTGGGTATGATGGGTCCGAAGAGACTGGCGCGCACGTAATCAACAGCTATCGCCTCCAGGCCCCTGGAAACCATAAAATTGGATGGATAAACAATGAAGAAATATAGTTATAATCACTAACTACTAATGGATGCTTTCTATTTTATTTTTAAACAAACCTTATCTTACTGGTAGCTCACATAAAGCAGTTGGAGCTGGAACATAATACGCTATTTGATTCGTTCTTAAACTATATGCAGTTATACCTATTCGAACTGCTTTATATGAGACTAACTTTGGTCGGCGACTTCGTTCGTGTGGAATTAAATAAAGTAGCCTACGTCCTTTCCCTCGGTTTATCTATCTCAATTCTAAATTTCATTAAAATCAGTCCAGCGCGGCAGCGGTTTAACGGTGAAAGCTGACCAGACAGGCAGACTTTCGCATTTATAATATTAAATATAAATAACACTAAGACATGATTTGTATAAAAATAATAGAAGCCTTAATCATGATCATGATCCTAAAATAATTTCTTTTAAAGACTTAAAAATATGTTATCAGATCCAATCCCAATGGGTATCAAAATGAAGAGCTTAAGAAGGCCTTTTCAAAAATATACAACACATTGGTAAAAAATATTAATTAGAGTATCCCTAATAGCGTAGTCAAATCAGAGGAAGTAGCATAAAGTTGCGATCTTTACATACTTCTTTCACCTCTTCCAATCTCATCATTCTTACACATTTTCGCCGAGATATGCAAAGTGCTTTTGATATTGCCATCAGCTACCACTGGCTATTCGATATTCATAAGTCAGCCTTGGTCTTCTTTGGCTTCTGTCACCATCCAATTTTGTTCTGTAGATTTTCTTCATCAGTCTTTCATCACTCATTATTTCTATAAGCCCGAACCATCTAAGCATTCCCTTCTTTCATTTTACAATAACACTACCGTCCCACTTTGAAAGCAATACATCAATTTAATTTTTATATACGAGGTTGGATGACAGTGTTATTGTAAAAATGAAGAAACGAATGCTTGCAATCTTAGATGATTCAACCATATAGAAAGAATGAGTGATGAAAAAGCGACAAAAAAAATCTACAGAACGAAGAATCCAGGAAAGACCAAAGCTGACTTATGAAGATCAAATAGCCAAAGTGTTAGCTGATGAAAATATCAAAGGCAAGTGTATGGAGGAGAATGATGAGATTTGAGGAGGCGAACCAAACATGTAAGGACCATGACGCTTGGCACTGCATCCTCTCTGACTATTACATTATCGATATAGCGCAGAATATGTATACGCTCGTATATGGGCGCATTTCTTTTTTGAGAAAAATATTCCTTTATATCACATTTTTAATCAATGTGTTGTATATTTTCGAAATGGCCTTCTTAAAAGCCTGCCTATGCAGCTGAGTGCGAGCGAATTCGTTCTTACCCCCACGCCATATGGCGGCAGCAACAAGGTAAATTTTCGCAGCTGCGATTAATTTATATTTTAGCAAAATTTGCTCTTACAAATTTTGAGATTTCTCCTCAAAACTTTATACATAAATTGTAATTTGCAAGAAAAGTATATTACCAATTAAAAAAAAGTGTACGGTCGGGGGACCCCCGTCAGGAACGAAATTCCTTAACTGCAGCTTCCATCTCTCAAAACTTAATTGCAATAATGAGACCTAACGTATGATTTAAAACAAAGACAAAAAATAAAAATTTCGATACGCACACATATAGTCGTATGTAATAGAAAGAGACAGAAATATCACTGTCAATCTATGTATAGAGCTAACGAACCTATGGCTGGGCGACACGCGAGTCCCGCCCCACGTAGCGTTTTTTCCTTACGTGAGATTTCTACCAACTCAAACCTCTCGCAAGCCGCGTTAAAGAACTTCGTTCCAAAAACTGGTTTGATTTGTAATATTATAATTACTTATCCATTTTAGTAAAAATCTTTTTGAAATTCTATAGAATTTCGGAAATCCAAATCCAACTGAATTTTTGTGCAAAATAGAGTTTTTTTTTAAGTTTTTCGTCGAGATTTTTTCTCCAATCGTGTTTCGACATTTGAGGGTTTTAAGATAAGTTAAAGCTGTAATGTAAATATCTAACTTTCAGTCTTCTTATGTTTCGAGGTCACCACACACACCAGTCTGGATAAGGGGACCCTTAAGCTCGTCAATTTGGTACCCATCACGATGTCTGAAGTCCTTAACTTTATTCCACCTTAGATGCTGTATTAAATTTTTCAAAAAACAACTTGAAACAACGCGTAATTTAAACAAATCCAACGATATCTCATACTTTGAAATTGGTTAAGTGGTTTTGGCTCCGTGAGGGAATAGATAACCATATTGATGTTTTTTTTTAATATTTAAGAAATAATATTTATAATGCTGCATATAAATAGCAGCGAAAATACAGTAAAAAAAACGTACGTTGATAAAATCGTAGCCCTCTTTTCACTACATATATTAAAAACAAGTGTCACCAAACTACAAACAATCAAAATTTAACCTTAACGGCGGGTTTCGAAGCTTTATTTTTCTCCCGCACACTCTTCCATATTTTCCAATACGCACGACACATGCCAATATCGTTGAAGTTCAAGTAGAACAAACCTCCCAACATAATAGCTGTTATGACATAAACTAAAGCCATTGCTATCTTGGGTATTAGTGCGCCAAATAACAATACCCTGATGTATTCTACCACAATCGCTTCTAGACCCCTGAGGAAAATTGTTTGATGAAATAGTGAGGGAATAATCGAAATGTACTTGTAGGTTTTGCTTAAAATTCTATACATATCCTTATCAAAATGAATGAGAATTTTGAAAACATTATTGAAAAATTTAAAGGTAGGTGTTTAGCTCTGATCAGAGTAATAAATAAAGTGTCTGAAGTAAATACTTCACTTATTTTTCTTTGCATAGACAATGTTGGGAAGAGGGTAAATACATGGTAAGCTTAATTTTCTGTTTGTACATTTCAATACTTACAATATTATATAAATACATGTCAAAGAAGCAATTTTTTTGTATTTAAGATTGAGATGCATTTGCCACTTCACAACTTAGTAAAATTCTATAATAATATCCAACAATAAAATGTTGCTACTTCATTAAAAATATTAACTTAAAAAAATATAATGATGTTATAAATTAATTAAAAATTATAAAAAAATGAAAAGTAACTGACCCGGTGATGCGGTGACTAAGCATTTACCCTTCCAAGCTCGAGCTTATAACGAGCCCCCGACCAGGTCAATTTAGAAAACAAACTTCTAAATTGTCTTATGGCTAAGCTTTACAATAACTACTACTTCCCATTTTGACACTTGACAATAGATATTGTTAACTAGTTTTTGGGAGCCAAAACTAGGCCTGGGTGTTTTTGGTATTAATAAAATTTCAAAAACAAAGTTTCAGCGTTACAAAATCTTTTTTACCCAAAAACGAGTTTTGGCCGTTACGTTCGTACGTCTATGGCGATCACGAATTGTAGCGAAGCGATCGCCTTAGACTTCAATGTTAAGTTTTTTTTAATTGTTTGAAAGTCTTCGATCAAAAAACAAATTCTATCGCTGACACCTCAATAATACTACATTAAGTATAAAAACACGTAAATAATAGTTATTTTAACGTGCTTCCTCGTCTTATTGTCTGGGTGTTACCGAGAGCTCCCCCGGTTCATTGTGTGGTACCCATAGTACAAACAAGGTGCCTAGTTCTTAGGGTGGCTTGCACCAACTAAAAAATCTATTATTATCTATTCTGTGACAATATGAAATAATATATCTTGCTATTAAAATACAAGTAGCTCCATAAGTAGGTATATAATTTTTTCCAATATATTTTTTGCTGCAATCTCGACATCTTCCCATAAATTATATGATTTAAACTTATTAAAACTATTTTCAAGCTTAAAATAGTTATATAATGCTTAAAACTGGTAAAGAGATGTGAAAACTATTAGTTACAATTTGTATATAATTTTAATGAACAGTAGTAAATTTTTAGTAAATACTATTAATTTAAAATAAAACAATTTGTAGCTTCTTTTGATCATTTGGTCACCAATGAGTACATAAATACTTTTGAGTCAATTCACACCAATTACATTACAGCAATTTCAAATCACAAAAACTGCTATTTCTGCTTTTTGCATTAAAACTAACATTGTCATTCAGGGCTTTTCAATAATAATATAAAATAATAAAAATATACCTATAATAATAATTAATAAAGTGCAATAAATTGTGCCAAAAAATTAGGTGAATTTTCTTTAAGAAATTAGGTAAAAAATTAAAAATGTATTATTATTATATTAAACTCACCAGAAACTGTGGGCTGTAATAAGAATAGCAAGTAGTGTGTCCGTTATTTTGTTCGGCATGAGCAAACCAATGGGAATGAGCGGCACCAAGATAGCAGACGTCATTTTCTCAATCACCCACAACTTGGCGTGGTCGTGGGGTTTCTCGTCGGAAAGACGAACGCGTGATGTGCGAAAAGAACGCACCTGAAATATTTTGTACAGCTTGCAATATAGAAGCAAAATTAGTGGGCGCAACTTACAAACAATCTTAATTTATATGCAAAAATTTGATAATTTTATGATATTTGTTATTAAATGTGTTATTTATTAAATTTTATTATTCAATATATATTTTATTCTGACGTACAATACAAAACACATTCAATGCAACAAATATGAAATACACAATAAAAACAAGTATATTTTACTGATCGATTTTATTAGACTATGTCTTTAAATAGATGCATACGTGTTATAGTTTTTACTGCTGACATATATTAGGAGATTGTACTTAATCTGAATACTGGAATAATGTATACAAAAGTTGGTATGATGTGCAGAATTGTCTTTCTGACAGATGGTTTTTGTAAGCAAGCAATGTAGCAATGTAGAATTTTAATAACTGACGCATTAGTGTGCGCATGAGTATGCTCACACTAATTGCCCTGTAAGCAAAAATTAAAGGGTCAATTCCCCGGTAAGTCAATATACAGTAAAATTTCGTTATAACGCTTTTCAGGGGGTATAACAAAAAGCGCATAGACGGAATGGCGTTATATGTATACGGGAGATGCGAGAAATTGTATAGGTAACACAAGCAGCCGACTATAAATGTTTCTTTTGCTGCATAATTATGCATTTTGTGATAGTAGGGTTTAACTATAAGTACAACACTTGTTTGTTAATGCCTTGTACATATTATAATGTCATACGTATTAAAAATAATGGTGTGCTATGAAAGAAATCAAAAACATAATTATTGTTCATTAAAAAACCCTGTCATTGAAGTTTGGCAAAAAGATAAAACTGCATTTTTCGTTGTACCAGATCAAGCAGTAATTTCTTAAAATATCCAATGATTTTCGTGGGTGTATCTGTGGATTCACTTTCATTATCACTTTTTTTTGCTCACACTCAGTAAAATTTATTTCTGCAGCAAGATAATGAAGACTTTGTTTTTCAGTTGAAGAAAAAAATTATGTCAGCAACATAAAAAGAAACCTGTTTTGTTTATTTTATGTTTTGTTTTTTTGTTATTGTTATCAATAAATCAATTAGCAACCCCAGCGACACTTAGTCTAGCTGTGCAGTTATTGAAATTATTGTCAAATGTTTTTACTTAGAATATTATATACAATTTTGCACGATATAAGCGGATAATAAGCGGTGTAGGGGTCGGACCATTCAAAATGAGCGCTAAATGTGGGACAACACTATCAAGCGGGTACGTCTTAATGAGGTTTTCCTGTAATTTTCTATATTAGCTAAATGAAAAAATAAAAATTCTATGTTATCCTCATAATTTATATGAAAAAACAAAAACCAGAGAACAGAAATAATAAGAAAACAATAAAGATAAAGAAAAATAAAAAAAAAATAAAAAATGAGAGAGCTACTTCATTAAATTATTAAAACTTTCGTGAGACATTATTAACTAAATAATTAATTAAAACGATTACCGATTGTGATTGTCGGTGTTTAAGGGCGCCCTTAAACGCCGACATAAACGCATCGGTCTCGCGGAGTTCGTCATCATCGCCTGCGCACTCCGCGCCCCCCGCCTTGTCGAGCCGCGCGTTGCGAGCTCAGGCGCGCAGGCGCGACCGCGAACTCGTCCCACTCACTCTGATGAAGGACCTGATGATAGGTCTGATGATAGGTCCGAAACTAGTCGGTACCTACACCGATTGGACGTGAGTTTAGCTTAGCCGTTTTAATTAATTATTTGGCTACTTCATTGTTACAAAAACACAATAAAAACCAACATACAGAGTTCGATATGGGAGTGATTCTAGTTTCCTTCAAGGCCAGACTTCTTATAGGCAATGTGCTGGATACAGTGTGTCCTGTGACAACTGGTTGTGTTGCCAGCCGCATCACTTGCTGGCTGAACACACGACTTGTGCATGCTGTGAAGTAACATTTTCATTTAACACATCAAATTACAGCTGTATGAATTATACCCTTCGCTATAATAATAATAATCTAATATATCGAGCCTGTTATGGAAGAACATCGTAAGCGACAAATATGAAATTTTACAGGTTTTTTTGATTACTTTTTTTATGTTACTTGAAGATATCCAGCTTTTGTATATATTGCAAAACGTGTTGGGCTAGGTTAGACTCTATGTATAATAAATTAAATTATTACAAAAAGAGTTAAATTATGAGTACTTTTATCGCTTAAGATAAAAGACTTTTTGTTAAAGATAAAAGATTTGTCGCTTACGATATTATTTTTCTATCTATGTTATAATCTACTCATTTATGTAAAACTTTTGTAGTTGTGACGAATTCTTACAATTTTTAGCTAAAATTCCAAAACCAATAATCAACACATGTTTTGCTTCCCAATGTAGCATCCTCAGGATATTTCAGAGATCAGACTCGGTCAGCTAACCGGCACCGAATCCTGGTGCACGGTGTTGGTTGTGTTGGTTAGTCATCTAAATAAAGTGAGAACGATAAGCGCGGACGTAGAAGAATGTTGGCAAGACCTTAGAGATTCAGGTTGCAAAACTTTGTTGAAGAAATAAGACCGGTAAAAAATGTGATGTGTGGTGGGATAGTGAAGTGTGGGGGTATGTGTACAAGAAGAATAAAGCATAGTGAGACTTCCTTTCTGTAAAAAATAGTTCTCGTAAGAAAGATTTGATGAAATAGAGATACATACAATCTTTAGAAAACTGAAACGAAAGCATTAGTGAAATAGAAGCGTGAAAAGTGTATAATGTTAGACGATAACAAGATGTCAAACAAATTTGAGGTAAACTTAACCTACTTTCTAAATACGTAATTACGTATGTACCAAATAGTCCAACACCATAATGAATAAAATGCGTTCGAAATAAAAAATCTGCAATGGACGAAAGCAATGAACATTATAGACAATCGTATGAAAGTGGCGACTCTGTCTTTGATACCGAAAGTGAATTCCTACACCCAGGAGTATCCCTAAGTAGTCTGTGCACCCAGGTCAGGGACTAGAGGAAGTCATTGCATAAGAAAGACTAAGAAAACGATAAAAATCTGAAATGAGGAAAGGTTGCTAGGAATTATGGGAATAATGAGATAACTACTCAGATGATCAAGGATGGTGGTTCTCGAGTCAGAGACATCTTTTGTGAACTGTGTAACTTTTGCTGGCAAAAAAATAGGTTCTGAAAGACTGGCGCACGGCAGTCATAGCACCACTTTAAAAATGGAAAGGTTCTCATACATAATCGGTGTGTGCCATGTAACCATCAGCTTGGTCAGCATAGCAAGTAAAACTTAAATTAATTTGTTCAAGTAAACCCAATATGTTTTTTAACGTTAAATCTACCTTCGGTTCGAAAAGAAAAAAAATAATTATACAATATTAAGAAGGTCGGTAAATGCATGTGCAGAGTTCCAGACTTATTCAAATTATTTCCAGACTATTGTTTTGTGAGTAAAGTATATAACGGAGGTGTAGATGTAGACCACATGAATACATGAAGACATGAAGAAAGATATTTTTGGGAGGCAAAAGTCAGTTTTAGTCATGATTAATGTTATGTATCAGAATTTCTCGCTACACATGGTCGTGGGAAGGTTTTTGGCCATAGATCGAAAAGTTTTTCGCGCTTTTATGGATCTAGAAAAAGCATATGAGATTTGATAGTGCGAAAGAAATTGTAGTCTTCTGCTTGAATATAGCATGAGGGGTCCCTTACTTTGCTGTGTGCGGTCATTATATCGTGGCCACAGTGCTTGCGTAAAAACACATTGTGAGGTCTTGCCCTGGTTTGAAGTACATTCAGGTATTAGACAAGGCTGCGTGAAGTCTGCCTAGTTATTATTTATGTTGTATTTGGACAGTTACCTCCATCATTGATAGGTGGTAGGCGTTGGTATGCTGTGCGATGGCACAGTGGTAAACTGTTTTTTAAATGCTGACGATTCTGTGCTTATAGCACCATTAGAAGCCAAGTTGCAGGCTAGGCATGCGTAAGAAAGAAGTGAAAGAATTGAATATGAATGTGAGCAACACTAAGGTTCTAGTAAGTGAAAGAGAGGATGTTCAGATGAAATATGAGTAAATGAAAAATGTCTAGAACAGGTGGACGAAACTGTGTACCTGCAGGGAGTGTTTTTGAGGAATGGATTATAAGTTGGATGTGGAGAGACAGGCAGCAGCTGACTATAAATGAATGGAATTCTGGCTGTTGTAGTAGACAGTAATCTAATTCCGTCATAATGGCCATCCCCAATGAGGTTTTGACGCGACTTTATCGTACGGTAGTGAGGCCGTAAGTAATCGAAATTGAGTGAAAGTATCATAAATGCTATATATGCGATCTTTTAGAAATATGTGCGTTGTCACCCTTACGGACCAAACAAACAATGAAGAGATATGCAATATGACAAGATTGTACGAAAGAATTATTATAAAAGCGAAGAGAAGAATGCTTGGATAGTTCGTGCACTTAGAAAGGAGTGATGAAATACTGACATAGAAAATCTACAGAGCGAAAATGAATGGTAGCAGAAGCCAATGAAGACTAAGCTGATCAAACCAGAATGATAGCTGATCGAAATGTCAAGTGTGTGAGCGTGAGGAGAGTGATGAGATTTGAGGAGGAAAAAAAGTATGTAAGAACCAGAATACTCGGCGCTCCAGTCTCTGTAACTTTTATTAGAATTACCGCGTGAAGATATATGTATTATAAATACACCCAATTAAATATATTTACTTTATTCAAATAAATAGGCAAACAAATATTTAGATTATTACATAGATTTTGGGTAGATCTTAAATATATGTTTCTTTCGTAAGCGACGAATGTTACTTACGATATAGTCAGTTGCGATAATTCAAATTTCCATTTTTTTTAAACGTTTACTTTTGTGGCTTGCGATAAAATTTGTTTTCGGTTATAATTTTGCTGTTTACGCACATATGACTACGAGGATCTTTGCGTTAGGATCTAAATTATTTAAGCTATACATTACAATGAAAAAGTGAAATACCTACATTTTGTCTCTTATAATGTTCTTCCATAACAGGTTCGATATTTGTACAGGTTTCTTTAATAGTATTAGAGTTGGTTTATTTAAATTATTTGACTATAATTTAAACAAAATAACATTGAGGGTATTGAATTAAATAGAACTATCAGTAGATTAATAATTATGATCTGACAATACATATACATAGGGTTTGTAAAAAGAAATTACAATTGCAACAAAGAAGAATGGCAGTTCCAGGGTAGTTTTTATTATGACCTGTGTGTAAGGGAAAGTATATTAATTTTATAAAGCACATACAATGGTTTGTTTTCAATCAATTAGTTTTTTCTTTGAAGTGGTACAAACAGAAAAATAATAAAAACTATTGTTCCATCAATATCAAAGCCAATGCAAAACTAGTGGAGTTACCATACTCTGTAGTTCAGTACACTAATATAATAGTAGTTAGTTTATTCAAATATTAACACCAATAATATAATTTATTGCTTTAACAACAAAGGTATTTGATAAGGAAGTCATAGTCACGTTAGTGATACTGATTCGTGTTATATCACAAAAAATAATGTTACATTTCATTTAATACATAAAATAAAATAAATAATCATTCATTTTTCGAGAATATCCTGGCAACATTATAACCCAATGTCATGTTGTCATATGTCATTTGGCTGTCAGCTGTCACCCATGTTTTGTTATTGTGTTGTGTTATTGTTATTGCAAATGCAATCAATTGAAATGACATAAGAAATAGTCTGTGGTAACGACTAAGGAGTTAAAGTAGGAGAGTTTGTACCTCAATGTGTTATTGGGATTCAATTGTAATGTCTTTCAAATTAAGTCTGCTTCAAAGACATATTGCATTGACTCAAAAATCATAACACGAGTATAATAATGAATACGAGACTTTATGGCACTCTGTCATGTACAGTTAGTACTTCATTGAAATTGTTGCGATGTGGCTGCGATATGTTTGTAAGCTGCAGTGACTAAACGTGTGTGTTATGTCTTAAGTAGGTATTGGACAGATACCTCTTTATTTACTCGCATACCTAGGCAAAAATGTGTAAGGAGAGTGATGTGATTTGAGGAAGTGAAAGAAGTATGTAAGGGTTGCGACGCTTGGCGCTTGTCCTCTCTGACTACCCCGTTAGGGATACGGCTTGAAGATATGTATGTATGTACCTCTTTATTTACAACCATTTACAATACTTATTACTGAATTGAATTATACATTGCTGAATAATATTAAACCATTTTATTACTCAATTTTGTATTCCTTTTTAAAATCTCTTTAGTACTTCATATGTATAGACAACATTGGCCAAGTTTTTCAGTGAAACCCCATTTCGGAAAAATATGTTGTAATTACATTTAATTGTGGACATCCAAGCAAAAAGGATCCAGTAGTGGGGTATTAAGATAAGACTAGATTCAGAATTTAGAATAGTCAATTGATAATAAGGATTAAAAAAATATTCAAAAACTGGCATATATTTTTTTATGAGACATTTAAGTTGAAACTGAAAAAACGAGTTTTGAGAAAAAGCATTTTTAAAGATTGATTGAAAATAAAAACATTTTACTCATTTGTTTCTACTTAGAAACATCATATAGTCATTTACTATATGAATTTGTAGATAATTGAGCATTAATTAATAATCAATTAAAATCTTTAAATGCCAATTTTTCACCCAACTTTACAAAACTGCGTAAGTATATCTCGGAAACTAAATGCCGACCACTGGACCCGTTTTGCTTGGACACCCACAATTTTATAATTAACTTAGATCTATATTTTTTAAGATATTTTTATTTACCAACGCTAACTCTATGTACGTCACTGAAACTTAATGGGTTTCTGCCAATCTTCTTTAAAAAAGTTAAATTATAATAATATTTTATAACCTATTAACTACAAGATTTTAACTTGGTTATACAATGAAAGTATAAAATAATGTCTGAATATTGAGCAATAGGTAAATTAATTGTATTATAATGTATAATACATGAAAAAGAATAAAATAAAGGTAATGTATGTCGACGGAGGTAACAACTATTGACAACATCTATTATGTAATGGAAAAATATAAAATTATATTGATTCTTACCGGAATTACGAAGAAACATTGAGAATGCCATGATTTATAGAAATATGTGCGTTGATTATGCACAAAATATTAAGAAAATCAAAGCAATATAGATTTGTTTTTATTGAAGTTAGTTTTCGAAATTCGCAAAAAGGTTACCCATAGATAGGGTACGGGTACCTACTCAGTTTGTCAAATGCCAAAGTCAAAAACGACAACTACTCGTGCTATTTGCCATTAAACAAAATAATGTGCGTGAGGAGAGAAGGCATTAAGTCTATTTAATATTTAACTAACAATAATAATGTAGGTTCAGTTTCTTTTTTACACTTGTGTTTATTACCTAGTGCTACAAAAACTATTACATAATGAACAATACTGCGTAAAGTACAAATTTTAATTTATATATGGAAACCCTTGAATGCAATGACAATTCGTTTTACTCACTTAATACGTTTTTGTTTTGCAAAGACAATATATTTTATAGGTAGAATACTTTAAAAATTGATTGATTAAAATACCATACGTATTTACACATAATGGCAACTACTCTGGAAGATAAATCCATTTGGGAAGATGGAGAAGAAGCACTTAGCGAAGAAGTACTCCGCATGCCAACAGACGAGATTATAAGCCGTACCAGACTTCTCGATAACGAGATCAAGATAATGAAGAGCGAATTGATGAGGATCTCCCACGAACTGCAAGCACAGAACGAGAAAATCAAGGAAAACACTGAAAAAATTAAAGTAAATAAGACTTTGCCATATCTTGTATCTAACGTTATTGAACTCCTTGACGTCGACCCTCAAGAAGAAGAAGAGGACGGAGCAGTTGTCGACTTAGATTCACAGAGGAAGGGTAAATGTGCAGTGATTAAAACCTCTACGCGTCAAACCTATTTCTTGCCAGTCATTGGGCTTGTAGATGCCGAAAAATTGAAACCCGGTGACTTAGTGGGGGTAAATAAAGATTCATACTTGATATTGGAGACACTTCCAGCTGAGTATGATGCAAGAGTGAAGGCTATGGAGGTGGATGAAAGACCTACTGAACAATACTCAGATATTGGTGGATTGGATAAACAAATACAGGTTGGTTTTATCATGATTAAGTTAATTAAAATTATTTATTAAATATTAAGCTAAGCATAAATCTACTGCTTTCCATTTTGACACTTGACAACTAAGACTATATAGATGGTGTTTTTGGTAGTAATCAAATTTCAAAAACAAAGTTTTGCTTTACGAAATCTTTTCTACCCAGAATCGATTTCTGGCGGTTAGGTTAGAAGTCTAAGGCTATCGCAAAATGCAGTGGATCGATCGCCTTTGACTTCAATGTTGTTTTTTTTTAACTATTCGAAAGTCTTTTATCAAAAAACAAATTCTATCACTAACACCTCAATAAATAACGTCTGTGTATTATGTTAAATTATATATAAAAACACATAACCAGTAGTGGAAGTAAAGTTATGAATTTACTTCTTCTTTAAATTATGAAGTAACTTAACTTTTTCAAGAGAATTGATTACTTATACATTTTAATAGTCTATTATTCCACATGCTTCACACCATTTCATTACAAGAGATGACGAGAGTAGGTATCGATGTTCACAAAATCGTACTGATGTCTCTTAGAAATTAAGTATTTAGGTTAACAGGGAAATGAAATAGCCAGGTCACTGACTTATAACTTATAACCTATACAAATTCGTTATAATCCTTATCCATTAACTTAATAATTATGTGTAGAAAAATAAACAATCAATAGGTATGTTCTTTATTTTTATTCCTCTCCAGATTATCAAAGAAGTAATAAATATATCATACAAAAAGAAAACAAAATGAAAGATACCAAATGGGGCTAAATAGCCACCTCTAGTAAAGGTTGACAACCCTTTTACAGTTTGGAGAATGTTCTGACATAGACTACAATATACTGCACAATCTAGGGCAAATTCTCATTGCAAATAAAACTTTATTTACAGGAACTAATTGAAGCTGTAGTATTGCCCATGACACATAAAGAGAAGTTTGTGAATCTGGGCATCCATCCACCGAAAGGAGTGCTGCTTTATGGTCCCCCAGGTACAGGCAAGACTCTGCTGGCCAGAGCGTGTGCCGCACAGACAAAGTCAACTTTCTTGAAGCTTGCTGGCCCACAGCTAGTTCAGATGTTTATTGGTAAGAAAAATATTACAATCTTAACAATTAATTGAAATGTTTTGATAAAACACATGCATATCATATCAGGTCCTAATACCTGCTAAGGGTGAGGGCTATAATTAAAACAATATGAAAATGTATTACCACAACCTTATTATTAACCTACACAATTCTTTGATGAAAATCTTACTCCGAGCAGCATATTTTATGTATACTTAATGTACATAATATATATTGCAAGATCACTGCCTCTCTTCTGCATGCAGAATTTGAGCTGTTGGCTTGTGACCAAAACTCATTGAGCACTGTACAAAACTAAAGCTCTCAAACTGATGACTCTTAACAGGCCAGTCAAACGGATAGAGACTAATTAATACTGTAATAATATTCTTTATAAAAATGTTATAATGTGCATCATAAACAGGTGATGGTGCAAAGCTTGTTCGCGACGCTTTCGCCCTTGCCAAGGAGAAGGCACCAGCAATCATCTTCATTGATGAGTTGGATGCCATTGGTACCAAGCGTTTTGACTCCGAGAAGGCTGGTGACCGTGAAGTGCAAAGAACTATGTTAGAGCTTCTCAATCAGCTTGATGGTTTCAGTTCAACAGCTGATATCAAGGTATGACTATTAAAATAGAAATTGTCTCAAAAATAAAATTATGTTAGAATTATTATGTATTAGCAAAGAAATATTTATTAGTCTTTGTGTTGCGACTACATTATTTTTAATTTAATTATAAAGAAAACAATATTTTAAATTATTATTATGGTAACTCAATAATGCTGATGTGACAGGACATAATCATAATTTTTAAGAAAATAATGCTGGGAACTATGATTTATTAAAATAAAATTAGTAATATTTTAAAATATTACTCGTTTTCCTAATATTTTTTTTCATTTAAGAAAAATAGATTCTCGTATGTTAAATATAAACAATTTTGAATTGTAGTATATAACATTGTTGCCATTTCAAAATATTTTCTAAAATATAGGTGATAGCAGCTACCAACAGGGTGGACATTTTGGATCCTGCCTTGCTTCGATCAGGTCGTTTGGACAGAAAAATTGAGTTCCCCCACCCAAATGAAGAAGCCAGAGCTAGAATTATGCAAATCCACTCACGGTTAGTATAAATTACAGAATCATTTAATGATGGGTCAGTAATAATACATTTTTTGCCACAATGACTTCCTGTTACGGCCTTCTGCTGTGGTACGGCCTTCTGCTGTGGGGATCAGCGGCGCATATTAACTCCATTTTCATTTTACAAAAAAGAGCAATACGTGCCATCTACAGGATGAATGCACGAGAATCGCTTAAAGATCGTTTTAAAAACATTAATGTCCTCACCTTGCCCTCCTTATACATCTTTGAAATTATTATGTATACGAGAAAAAATATAGATCAATTTAAAAAGAATGGCGATATGAATGGTATGGAAACCAGAGGTCGTGATAAATTGGCTATTCCAAAATTTAAATTACATAAGTCAAATGTTTCATTTTTAGGTAACTGTATTCGTTTTTATAATAAAGTTCCTCAAGAAATTACTCAATTAACAGAGAATAAATTTAGATTGGTTATAAAACGTACATTGACTAGACAATCATACTATAAAATAAACGATTTCATTGAAGATAAAACAATAGTCTGGAAATGATGTTCTCTGCACATGCGTTTACTGGCTTAATGAAAATATTGTATTTTAATAAACCTTTTGTAAAATGAAGTTGAAAAAATGATACCTGACTGAGTTTCTTGTCGGTTCTTCTCAGTGTCCAGGTTTTCTATTCGAACCGAACTAAAGTAGATTTGACGTTCAAAAATACCATGTAATTGGGTTTACTTGAATAAATTGATTTGACTTTGACTTTGTTCCCATTATTATTTTTAATATGACAACAAAACCATCAATTTTAATTTTTTACTTTAATAATAAATAATGATGTAGTGTGGTATCATGTGTGGTTGAAAAACAATTTTCGCATATTTGTATTGCAATATATATCTTCTTTTTATGATTTCACAGTAAAATGAATGTAAGCCCTGATGTTAACTTTGAAGAATTATCTCGTTCGACCGATGATTTCAACGGTGCACAGTGCAAAGCGGTGTGTGTCGAAGCTGGCATGATCGCACTTCGCCGATCCGCTACTGAGGTCACTCACGAAGATTTCATGGACGCCATACTTGAAGTGCAGGCCAAGAAGAAAGCTAATCTCAGCTACTATGCTTAAAATAAAAATATGCAAGTTAATATTTTTGCATTTTATTTAAGTAGATTTATATGTAACATGTAATAAATATTATGTAATTCCTGCATAAGCCTTTAATTTGTACCGAAATAATAGAATACTACTAAATAATTACAATGTAGATATAATACATAAAATTACTTCGTAGATATAGTCACCACTTGCACAACATGAAATGCGCAGAGCATGATACCTATGTATATAAAATACTCTGGCGTAGAGGACGTAGCTCTCTGGCCCGCAGAAATGGTGAGTCATGTGAATGTGACGGGAAAACACAACACTAGTGGCTGGGTACTAACAGCTTAGATTTATTCACAGAGCATAATGAACATACATATTTACACTATGAACTTTTATTACGTGCATAGATTTAGTATATAGATTTCTGGAAAATAAAAAAAAAAACAATTTTATCGCTTTCAAAGTAGACCCCGTTTTTAGTTCCCATTATATTCTAAGGTAGACAAAAAAAAACCAGTTTAATCCTCTAGTTAAATGGTTCCTAAACTTTTAACACCAAGGAACAAGTAATAAATCCCATTTAATTTATGGAACCCTTAAGCAAACTATAATGATAAAAAATACCTACCACAATTTCAAATAAGAGTAAAAATCATTTATTAATTATAACAAATATTTGAATGATTAGATTTGAGGAAGCGAAAGAAGTATGTAAGAATCGCGACGCTTGTCGCTCCGTCCTTTCTGATACCCCGTTAGGGATACAGCGTGAGCATATCTATGTATGTACAAATATTTGGAATAAAGATTAATGAGATGAATGAAATTATTTTACTGCTTCCTATAAAATCTATTAATAGGTCTAAAATCGAGCATTTTAATATGTAGGATCTCTCTATAGAATAAAAATGGTTCAATGTTTATCAATATGCATGCTTAGACTAAGTTCCGCGCAAAAAATAATGTCGCCACAAATGACGGTAACCAAAAAATTCAAACGTATTAACGACCAATGTAACATTCGCGGAACCTTAGTGTCTTATATACGGAACCTTTGGGTTCCGCGAAACCCACTACTAAAAATCTCTGCTCTAGTTTAGAGGAACATAGTGCTGACTGCTAGTAATATTGGTCCAGGTTAGTTACTAACTAGTAACGCTAGTTACTAATGAAATGTCAGTACCACTGAGTAAGTAATCACTACGTTGTCAGTACAAATAAGCTAGATCTTAAAAAATAATATTAACAATTTGCAAACAAAACTGCCATACAGATCACATCTGATAGAAAATATGAACGCATCTGATTAATCGCGCCTGTGCTAAATTTGAAACATGGAAATGTATCTGTCAAATCTGTAGTTAATTTTGTTACAAAAAGTACAATTAAATAAAACCATAACATAAAAATGGAAATGTGAAATTATTTGTAAAAAGATCAACTTCGTCTGAAAGTCACCGGCGAAGTAAAATTGCCCTAAAGTCGTAAGTACCTAACCTATATTGTTAATTTTAAGAATGACATTACAGTTGGCGAATAAAAATGATATTGTGAGTAATGCCGCATTAAACTTATCGATTTATTATTGTAATTAAACTATGCGGTGTAAATGTGCATAGTTTTAGTAATTTGTATGTTTGTCGCAAAAGTTTTAATAAATTATTGTAATATTTCGCACAACTGGTAATTTGGCTATAATCTTTGATTATTTACTTGTCATAATCGAGGGCTATATATTATCTCGAATCAAAAAATTATAGCCAATCTTAAATGTAATAGAGCCAATCTACTAGTTATTCGAAAACTAAAGCGAAAACCCATAATTTATTAATCTAGTGACAAACAAAAAGTATAAAAACAGATGTTTTGCCTAATAAAAACATCTGTTTTTATACTTTTTGTTTGTCACTAGATTCATAAATTATTGGTTTTCGCTTTATCCTAAAATAGTAGTTAAATTAAAAAAATTAAAATACATTGACATAATTATAATGTTCACACCTACACTAGAAAAATTTAAAAAATATTGATTGTGATCAACTAATTATTCCCAAATTTAAATTGCGTAAACAGATTTAAACTTGTTATTATACAGTAAACAATTACATTGAAGACAAAACAATAGTATTGGAATAGTCCTCTCTGCACATGCATAAACTGGCTTTTCGAATATTGTAATTTAAAATGTCTATCCTAAAACAATGTTGAACAAATGATATCAAAGTTTCTTGTTGGTTCTTCTAAGTATACAGATTTTCTTTTTGAACCAAAGGTAGATTTGATATTCAAAAACACTTCGCAATTGGATTTACTTGAAACAATTGATTCAACTTTGACTAATCCTATAAGGGATTTTGGTTTTATGTACTTAGAAAAAATATCTAAGAAAAGCTATGGCTAAGTGTTACATTAACTACTGCTTCCGGTTTTAACACTTGATAATAGATATTGTTAACTAGTTTTTAGGAGCCAATGTTCTTAAAACAAAGTTTCATTTCATGAAACCTTTTCAACCTTGTGTTTATTGTAACAAGCTTCCAAAGCTATAATTTATTATTTCATATTTCACAATTTAAGCACCATGGACGTGCAGGATGGGTCCAAGTACCGCATTATGGTAACGACAAACAACATAGCTAAAATCCACATAAAATGTCACCGAAACCGTCTCTATGCCAGGTCTATATCATTAATCTTGCTTTATTATCTTTAATAAAACATGAGTTTTTTACTATTATATAATTAGTTTTGATATTTAAATATTCTGTGTAAAAATATCATAAATTATCAAATGATTTTATTTTTTCATATTTCCATTGTAGTTACGTATATAATTTATTAAAATATTATTACTGCCATAAAAATATGATGCCATTTAAAAGAAGAACAAAAAAAGAGAAAAACAGAAAACTTGGATATCAAAACTTTTTATCCTCTTTAATTTTTCTAGACAATCATTTTATCCTAATAGATATCACATTATCAGTATTATGAAACATGTTATTATGTCTACAATAATTTCCACTATAGTATTTGTACATATTTAATTAATATTTTTACACTTAATGAGCTTATGTCACACACAAAATATATACATAATATATATATATATATATATAGTCTGGCCATAAATACTGCTACAATAATATTACATTTGAATTTGGAACCTGTCATTCTCAAATGAATATTCAGTGTTTTCTCATTTTTGCACCAATCTTTATTAAATATTCATGTGATATTAAAATGGAGTGGGGTGATAAACAGAACTGAATTGCTGTGATCATTGAGTACCTACAACGGGAGATGGCATGCGTGCTATTTCTCATACAAAACTTTCTGGCACTTTTTGCGGGAGAAGTTTTACCACAAGTCAATGGGAGCACTTAAATGCGATGATGAGTTGTGTTTTTACACTTTTCCATACAAACAATTGGACAACATTCCGTCAATTTAACAAATATGTAGAAATAACTTGATTGAAATTTTATTCGTAATACATTTAGGTCTGAAATTAAATGCTACCACGAAGTTTTTTCTTTCTTTTGCAATTTATTTGTAATTTTATTCGTAACTTGTTAAGGTCTATAATTAAATGTTACCTAAAAATATAGTCTTGCTAGGGAGTGCGTTTACGTCATGATTTGTACAATTCAGCAACTAAAAACTAAGGTTCGAATTTAAGTTAATTAAGGTTAATTATTGTATAACAACAAAAATTACTACACAACTATCTAGAATAATAAACAAGTGTTAATGCAACATATTCCAATGTATCGAAATACGTTATGATGAGATCGATTTAGTGAAACAATTCTAAAAAAATATATTATAATGGAAAACTAGTATTTAAAACAAAAATTATTTTTTGTTATATTTACTTATGGAATAGAATTCCGTTTTTGACTAGATTAGATGTGGCGGATTTTTCTTTACATCTCCTGACGGTGTAAAACGACAATTTTGCGTACAACTTGTACAACTTGAGTAGGCAGAGAGGACGGAGCGCCAAGCGTCGCTGTGATTTCGATTATAGAAATGGTAACAAATCGATTCAAAACAAATTTTTCATGTGCGGTGGCTAGTTTTTTACTTATACCTTGACAGAGGCGAATGCCCGTGAAACATGCCCCCTGTTGTAGGTACTCAATGACTGTGATAGCATTACACAAGTAGATATGGAGCCAAATGCAATTTTTGAAACTCCATCCGCTTGGTATTAGTCAATGTTTGTTTACCAAGCTATTGATAAGTATCATGAAACGACCTCTGTTTGTAACAGAGAAAGATCTGGCCGTCCACTTAGTATTCGTACTAAAAAGGCGATCAAAGCAGTTAAGGAAAGAATCCGAAGAAATTTTGTCCGAAAGCAAAAGATTTCATCTGAGGAAATGAATATAACACCTAGAACCATGTCGCGTATTTTAAACGATGACTTAGGTCTTGCAGCTTACAAGAGACGCACTGGTCATTTAAAAATGAATAGGGTGGTGTAATCAAAACAACTTCTTAGGCGGTACGCAATGCGAGGTCTCAGAAAAATTGTATTTACTGACAAGAAAATGTTTACTATCGAGCAACATTTTAATAAGCAGAATGACCGAATTTATGCTCAAAGCTCTAGAGAAGCTTTTCAATCAATCAGTAGGGAACAACGTGAGCATTATCTGTCTTCAGTGATAGTTTGGTGGAATGTTAGCTATCAAGGAGTGACTGAGCCATATTTTTGTAAAAAAGGTAACAAAACATTGGTTCAGCTGTGTCAAGATACGATTCTTGAGAAGGTAGTTAAGCCTCTTAGAAACACCATGTTCCACAACCATGAATGATCCTTTCAGCACGACTCAGCACTGGGTCATAAAGCTCAATCCACACAGGCGTGGCTGGAAAGGAACGTTTCTGACTTCATCAGAGCTGAGGACTGACTATCCATCTAGTCCTGTGGGGCTATTATCTGAAAATTTGCAGACAGCGACAGCTGCGCGATCACTACTCAACCGGTGACTAATTGTAATAAAGAAATTGGTATTAAGTATGACGATTGCATGTGTATTGTACCTTGACCGTAAAATGAACTTTTCGCGGTTGATTTAGCGCCACTATACAAATTACATTATACAAATTTTTGTTTTGCAAGCATATATCGTGCGATATTTGGCTGTCGCATGCTGACTGCAAGTTAGGTAATAAGCGTGCGGATCTTAATCCATTTGATTATGATTTATGGTTTCTTTTAGAAAGTACGGCATGCTCTAAACGTCATGATAATTTGGAGTCCCTAAAACATTCCATAAGATTGGCGTGGCGAATTTTCTCATGAAGAAAGTGCATGTCTCAATCGATAACTGGCCACAACGTTTAAAAAATTGTATTAAGGCCCATGGAGATAATTTTGAATGAGCTTCATATTTTAAAAATTTATATTACTATACAAACTAACGCACAGTGCAGCAATAAACGTTTTTAATAGAAAAAAACGATGTTTTCCTTGTAACAATATGTATGGCAAGACTAGATATATAGTTTTGTTCACAATATTAGGTATAATATGATATTTGACTAAATTACTATGCTTGGATTTTGTTTTGGAATTGGAAATTTAAACATTAGGCATTTTGTTTTTTATATTTATCTCCACACTATTATAATAAGTATAAAATACACCGCATAGGTACAGCTGCTATACTCGTATTTAATCCAGAGAAGTTATTGTCACTTTAATCATTTTTTTTGTTCAGTTCATTATAGAAATGTTTATGATGTGTCAAATTAATACTTATATTACTGTTGTGGTCTGGTTTTGACCTTTTTTCTTATCCAAATTTCGTCACAATTTTTTATCCAGTGTCTTACTGATAACAAAAATATGACTTTTTTTTAAACACTACTAAATATTTCTATTTCTTGCTTCTACATTAAAGTTATTTTAATTTATTTTATTAACCATGCAACTGTGCACTTAATGTGTATAAATCATTTGTTGAAGAATGGCAACAATTTTATAAATTTAACTCTTGATAGTACTGTAACTATGCATAATTACAATATAGTAAGCAATTAACGAATAAGAATGCAGTAAATCCTTATTTTTGACTTTGTTAAGAAGGAAATAATCTCCTTGCATAGCATATTATCATATTTATTTTAATATGTGGATAATTGATTATATGGTGGCAAGCTCTATTTAAAAATAAATACATTTCTTTAAAATTCTCGCCAAGTTCGTATATTCTTTCAACAGTTTGATGAGCCAAATATAGCTGATTCAAATATAACACATAAATAGTAAAATACAGTTTTTTTTACTAAAAGCATCTAAAAGGCTTCAGAGGTTTTCCCAGTTCTCTATAAAATGTGCCTAACACAAAAATCATCAGAAACCTTTTTTTTGGACCGTCATATACAGCCTTAACCTCTGTTTCCTGTTCCGGTTCGACTTGGGTTGTGGGATGCCCTTTTAAGTAAATAGGATTATATTAAAATGTATGTAGATATCCTTAAAATTAACTTCAAATCGTATCTACTCTGATATAATTGTATTACAAGTATAATAAATTTTTCATGGATATTTAAAAAAAAGAAAGTTATTAAGTTAAACATCAGGGTAGAATGAATCAACACAATTTGCTTTCAAGGTAGATACATACTATCATACTACATAAAATAGGAAAGATTTTATTTGTCTTATGTGTATCCTGAAAAAATTATATTGCATATTTTATAGCATGTTTCATTCCTGTAAATATATTTTATTTATAATAGAATTTATCACGCATCCTCATGTTAATAAAATCAGCTGCGTAATCGCAGCGGTTCAATCGCTCATGTGTGGACCACCTTTGGCGGACTCCTCGCCCAGTCGTCGACAGTCTGTCATCCACTAAGGTCATTCGTAAATCCATGACCGACAGTGAAAACGCTCGCGTACTACAACCCGTATTTTATTTATACTTTAGCGTACATTATTTCTAATTAATGATTTGATGACTTATTTTATGTGACAGTCGCGCTATTTTTCGAACTTTGTGCGTTGAGAGTAAGGATGGGCAAGATATTTGTGTAAGTTTTTCTTTATTATGTATATTTTTTTGCGACTGACCATGATTATTACTTCTTATATTAGTAATAACCATAAAAATACGATATTTATAAATGAAAATGTAGGTAATTTAAAAAAATATTTAGATTGAAATGTTCGTTTGTAATTCCGTTTCTCAATTCGTAATTCGAATGAACAGTAAATTTTCTTTTAATTTACTTGAAATCTTTTCTATAGTCTGTTATTGAAAAGCTTCCATTTAATGAATAACCGGCTTAAATTGACATTCAAATTATCTACTTACCTGCATAATAATAATATTATGCAATTATTTTTATCAAAGTAAACAATATTTAGTTTTTCTTTAAACAGTAACTAAGCAGTTAATAAGACTTAATATTTTCCATAAAGCAAATTAGTTTGAAGCGAACTATACCTACTTATTGTTAATTATAATTATATTATTAAGTAAAATAATTATAAATAGTGGAATTGACAAAATTGCACATCAGTTAGTAGTCAACTCATCTCATGAAGCAATATTGATCTTCACCCAATATTTCTGAAGGGATGACTAAAACTATTAGAACACTAAGTGCAGTCTTCAGTCTACGATCACTTACAAAATGACTGATGACTTTTACAAGATGACTGGCCCGTCGGTGCAGTGGCATATGCATCTTCTTTCCAAGCTAGGGTCCCGGGTTCGATCCCCGGTCAGGTCAATTTAGGAAACGAACTTTTCTAAATTGGCTTGGAGTCTGGGTGTTACTGAAAACTCCCCCAGAGTTCGTTGTGTGGTACCCATAGTACAAGCTTACTGCTTAGTTTGGGGTCACACAATCGGTGTAATTGCCTGGAGTATTATTATTATTATTACTTTTACAAAATACAAATTTTCAAATATAATTTATGCACACATTTGCGTCGCATAACGTCGCATAACTAATTTTGACGTTCCTCGTAACACTCAGGCTAGCTAATCTTTATAAAGCGCCCTTGGTCTTCTAAGGCTTCTATTACACACACACACACACTCATTCTGTGCATTTTTAGAGTTCCCTATAACCAACAATGGAATGGATGAATGAAATGGAATGGAGTGGCTAAAAATTGAACCTTTCCGTTCGTCCTGTCCGTCTGTCTGTTTGTCCGCATGTCACAGCCATTTTACTCGGAAACTAATATCACTACATAGATGAAAGGAAGATATGTATATTCTGTGAACAACGGTTCACAGAATATACATACCTTCTTATGCGCTATACAATGATGTATGAAATTAGTGGTGACACTCCATAATTGTAACTGAAGGATGAAAAAAAAATCTAGTGCACGTAATCGTGTGGGGTATCTTTAGATAAGTCTACAAGACTGGTGTAGTTTTGAAAGTAACTTTTTTGTCCTTCTTACATGCACGATCTAATGTATTTTTTTTTCTTCGTCATGGCGCACAGATTAGCGCATTTGCCAATGTCACGTATTAATAAGTAGAATCGACATGAAGCACGTTCAAGCAAATTCGTTTTTTCTTCTTATCGTAAAACTACTCCAATAAAGTGATAGTAGGCTTTACTGAAGTTATAAAGGACTTGTAAAAGTGCGAGAACTTCAACTACACATGTCTATTTAAACTTCCTCCATTCTTTTCACTTATACAGAACTGTAACACACAATATACTAACACTTTTGTACTTTATAACTCCCAAAAATGTAAAAAATAGAAAATAAATAAAATGACAACCTCACTTCTCCCGTTCCCGCTAAAAAATCCCTAATGCGTTATTAAACTATACATCTTTCACTATTGATAGATGTTTAAATTGTATTATAGAATGGTCGGCGTAATTGTACATAACTTACATGTATCCTACTAATGACTTCGACCACGACCACGACTTCGTTCGCCTATACCTTTCGTCAGGGTTCAAGCTATTTCTATACCTCATCAAAATAGATTCAGTGGTTGTGCCGTGAAAACATAACAAACAGACTCGCATTTATAGTATTACTAGCTTTTATTAGTGACTTCATCCGCGTGGTGACGACTAAACAAGGAGGATAGCATAAAAACCTCCATGAAAAAATACAAAACTTTCATGGTGATCAGTTAAACGGTGTTGGAATTAGCGATTACACATATACAAACCCATTTTTATATGTACAGAATATTTCTGTTAGCCGCGACTTCATCCCCGTGGAATTAAAAAAGTAGCCTATGTCCTTCCTCTGGGCTTAACCTATCTCCATTCTAAATTTCATCAAAATATTATATACTGTTAGTTCCACATTAATTTTAATCACATAAAATACCCACGTGTGATATTTTATAACATTTTAGTAACAAGAACGAGGGTAGAATAGATTTCCTGCGTGTAGTGGGGCTGCATAAAAGCCTGATTTTGGTCTTGTAAGAGGTCAGTTGTTTTGAAGCCGTCGAATAGTCAAGTACATAATAGTTGTGATGAAGAATTGATAGTGTGTTCATAGCGATCAGTGCTTCTGTTACATTTCATATTTAACAATACTTTGTATAATAATACGCCAGACAATACACACCAACCATCTGACTTCAAACTAGGTCATTCCCTGTGCTATGAGAACCAGACGACGACAAATCACAGATGATAAAATCGGCAACACAAAGATTGGCAATGTCAAAGATGATAAAATCGATCAAGCCGTTTAGGAAGAGATGAATTACGAACCGTTCTATCCAACCGATTTTCTTAGTTTTTTTTTTAAATGAAAGGTATTGATGCACAGAGTTGTTATCAAGCATTGGAAATCACCTAAGTTTCGCCCTTCTCAAGTTATACTCAAACGCGATTTCCTCCTGTACATTTCTTATGTTTTCATAGGTTTCTTTGGCTATATCTCCGGTTCTAATTGAGGTACGCCATTCGTTTTGGTCTAAGAACACTCGCTGGAACGAGCTCTTTCATTTAAGCTTTTGCCAACTTAAATTGGTTGAGCTGGAAGGAATCTAAGTGTGACCATTCAACTTGACTTTCGATTTTTGTATCCAACTTAGGTTAGGTTACATTTACTCATCATCTGCTGCGGAGCAGAACGGGCCTTCTCGTATATAAGATTAGTATTTATCGACTTTTTAAGTTGAACCGTAGTCTGTCACTGCATTCTAATTACTTCACTAGTTTTCAAAAAAAAAATGAAAAGAATGTCCCAATAATAAAATTTTCAAAACCTGTTCAGTATGTCTGTTCATTGTATCTCTATTGTTTTAAATTCAATTATTATATGCTTAAAAACGGAAATTCCTTAGATATGAGTACTGCTACTCAAGAATGTTTCTGACAAGGATATTAAAAAATGTGAGCTATTTCAAAAGGTATTAAGACATGAATCACGGGCAATGAACCTATTTTAACAATAGATTCAAATCAATCGTTTAGTAGATGTAAGTGAAAATTCAATTATAAGGTATAATGGAATCATCTGAGTATGGCTCTTAAAAAGCATGTAAAGTCTCATTATTAAGGCGACGCATTGATAAACAATAATTTAATCCAAAATAGACCTTCTGGTCTATGCAAAAGTGCGCGCGCTAGCTAGCTTAGAAAAGTAGTTATTTTCGTTTATTTTAGAAACTATAATTAATTAAAAAAAATCCAGCTGTCATTTTAAAGAATATATTTCAATTAAAACTATACAGAAAATTTATTAACATTAATCAGTCCCGATACTTCTAAAAATGTAAATTTTGGTTTTAAAAGAGGTTCCTTTGATATTTTTTTTTTGTGTTAGAGAAGTTACCCAATTGTGTATCGCAACTGTCAAAATAAAGTCAACGAAATGAAGAATCAGTTACCAAATATAGGTTACCAAATATCAGTTTCACAAGTTTTGTAATCATTTAGAAAAATTTAGATCCCTGCCGACAAAATTTCCAATGCGTCGCTTTAATGTCGTACTTTTCTTCGGCTTGTTTAAGTAAATCCGAGTTATAATTATGTACGCGATGTTTCTAAAATGTGTGTTTTTAGAATCAAATATAAAATAGGTACAGTCTAACAAATTAAATTAAAAAAATGTAATGTTCTATGAAGTTCACAAATAAGTAAAAGTTAAGAAAAAAACCATAGCAGTTAATTATGCAAAGTGTTGGAATAAATTATGAAAAAACTGTACAAATGCTTATTCATTACACGCTAGAAATAATTATATTTTGCGTGCTTTGTATTTATACATTATATAATTTATATACGAAAAATAGTAGGTATTTTTCGTATATAAATTATATAATGTATAAATACATACTGTGGTTTGTATGTGATTATATTAAACATGTTTAATGTTATTTAAAACTGTCTTTAGAAATGGATAAAGAAAGATAAGAAAATATTAGATACGTATAACAATAAACCTTGCAAAATCACTATGACACGAACACAGTTTTGATGTCTTGTAAAATATAAAACAAAAAATAACGTGCCAAAGATCCATTCATTTTGAGAGTAAAATTTGAGAATGTCTGTTCAAAAATGATTTTTTTTTCAAAATAGTAAGTAATAAATAAAAAATAATCCACTCTACGTCAAACTTTTTCAACAGTATTTCAATATTTTTGCATAAAAATATTTTTTAAATATTATGTATGCTTTATTTGCATTTACTAAGGTACCATAAGTATATTCTACTAATTTATTTTTATCACAAACGAATCTATCAACAAACTACCCATTATTACTACACATCATTATGCGAGTATAGTACGTAGGTACTTATATATATGTCTGTAATGTCTGATTTTTACTTGTCACAATCAAAGAATAATGTTAACATTTAGCATACAGAAACTCATACACATTGTGCTGTTTTTATCGGATTTGAGAGAAAAATATTGTATAAATACTTCACAATACAACGATAATGAAGTTTTGATGAATACCGAAAATCGTAAGGTTTGAAGGCTAAGGCATTTCTTATCTGTCTTTTAGGATTTCAGTAACCTACTGTTATACATAATATACAATTAGAAACTATTTCTAAAAAGACAAATTCCGCATCATACATATACTTAATCAATTTGTATCATGTTAACGTGTTTGAAACCGGACCAAAAGTAACCAACAATTTTCGGTACGCATGATCGACACTCATAATAACGAAACAATTTGAATTTATGCAGTATAACGACATGCAATATTAAGGGTTATGTTATATTGACAAGCTGTAGTGGTTTCCAAATCAACGGTGCATCGATTCAGGCCAGAGCATGCAAAATTCTCTATGAACAATTATATGTTGCAATTTGTAAATGGAAATAGAAATCATGACGAATTTTAATTTTTAGTAGTAAAAAAACAGTTTCATTTTATTTACGAAAACTTCTTTTGTGAACTAAATAATATTTTTTGTAAATAATTAACTTTCATTCGAATCTATACAAGAGAATATGTCTATACTATAAGACACTGGTTCCTAAACTTATTTTGTCTACTGAGTTGAGAGCTCATGCAGTCGTTGTCTAAGATGCCTCCTAGCTAAATAAAATTACAAATCACCCTTCAGGCCTCTACACAACGTCCCCTTTTTTTTTGGATCTCTTACCGCCCCCCTTTAGGCCTACAGCGTCCACAAGGGGGCGTTATCGCCGACTTTGGGAATGGCTGCTATAAGAGGATGAGAGGACGCAAGTTAATAAATTGAATATTATGAAATTGAGGTTTTGAGGAATGTAGTCAAAAATCGAAATGGCAAAAAAGAACCCGTATAGTATCGACATGATCCTACGTCTCTCTGTCTCTTGTTTCGCATTCCAAAACAATATTTAGCCTAGGCTAGGCTATAATGAATCTTCCAAGTATGACATACATGTTATGATTATTGTTCCGTTGCGTAATGGTTAACTGCATTCGTATGTGATCCTTGGCTTTGATCTGCTTTTGAATTGTCAATTACGGATTCGGTTCCTAGGTCAATTTATGAATCAAAGTTTTACTGCCCCTCGCTCGAGAAGTATTTCAACACAGCGAGAGAGGGGCTCCGGTACGTTCCATAGGAGATCTCCTCGGCAACGCGCTGACGACGACCAACGCAGGGGTTTTTGGGTAAAAGCGCCATATAACCCACCAATCACTCCTCCGGGGGGTTGTACCAGGGTCACATAACAGACGAGAAATATTTAGTAACACACAAGCAATAGAAATAGAACGTTTCTAAATTAACCTAAACAGATTAGAACCAGGTAACCCGGATTTAGAAGGCAAATACACTAATCTCAACATCAACTGATTAATCTTAGCATATAAATATGTTGAAAAATATGTTTAAAAAAGCCATAATGTAGTTATATGAGTAGACTATTTTCTTTGGAAATATCCATTGGTCATGTTATTAGATCAATAGTTCATTTGAATATAATGTGCCCAGGTTATTGTTTAGACATGACGTAGATATTTGTCTGAGCGAATTACGTCACGTCTACGCCCCAACTATTTTTTATTTACGAAATTTCATCTATACTAATATAAAATATAAAAGATAATATATCAGAGGTAAACTTTCTTTGTTTATATGTAATGGATAAACTCAAAAACCACTCAACCGGTTTTAAAAATTCTTTCACCTATAGAAAGCTACATTATCAGCGAGTAACATGGGCTATATTTTATTTTCAAAAAAAATTCTACTTGTGCGAAGCCGGGGCCACTAGTTTGTTATAAAGCAAAGAAAGGAACCGCAATATCGTCGACTCAATAAAATATTTGCTGTCTTCTTCTTTGTTTTATGACGTCACGTTTTTTTGTCTTGCTTTTCATTTAACCTAAACTAACCCCCGCGGATCAGTTGCCAGAAACAACCTCATTGAAATCGCAACCGTCTCGTGTGTGACATCAGCCTTATCCACTACGAGCGGTCCCTTCATGGTTTTCTCGTCAAATTCAGATCGATACCGTGTCAGTGCTCACACGTTGCCAAGGTTACTCTCGTGTTGGTCATTCTTATTGTAATTCACCGTTCGCCTCATAAGGGTGTATTCCTCCGGAGAGTGAGACTGGTAACATTTTCATTTATTTACGCACCAAGATTCCAAAACCGTTAACACGCAAATAGAAGTTTTCATTCTTGAAGTTGGCAACTTTGTAATTTGTCGTTGGATTATTAAAACTATAAAGTTAGTGTAATGGTTTAAACTCAACTTTCTTTCATAGTACCAAAACAAAGTAGGTGCTAAAAATAAGCTAGTGTTATTGAAAAAGTATGCACTGTGAATTGTGAAAGATAGACCAAGCGTGACCTTTTTGGGTTCTGTACGATATTTGTACAATTATTTTTTGAACTTAATTTCTGGAGATCTGTAAGACTTAGGACTTTTATATTTTTTCGGTAAACTTTTATAAAACTATTCGCGACTTTATTGTATTGTAGTGAGACCTTGGGGGTTATTCACAAACGTCGGAAACTTTCCGTGGCGGAAAGGCCGATCGTCGAAAAGCATAAATTCAATCCGATGGCTTGGATTTGTGAATACGACTATAAATAATATGATATATATAATATAAATATAATACGATTTCGGATTTGTTAATCGCGTATAGACAAAATCATCGAAAAGTTTCCTGTCGGATACGGAAAGTTGAGTTTGCGACGTTTGTGAATAACCCCGCTGGATATGCCTGAAATAGAGTGAAAGTAAGATAAATGTAATACATTGTCTTCGTAATATACGCAATGTCACCCTTACGGACAAAATAAGCAATGAGGAGAGACGCAGTATGACAAGGTTGCACGACAGTGTTATTTGCAAAATGAAGAAAGGTATGTTTAGATGGTTCGGAACCAGAAAGAATGAGTGACGTAAGACTAACGAAGAAAACCTACAGAGCGAAAGTGAGTGGTAGCAGAAGCCAAGGAAGACCAAGGCCGACTTATGAATATCCAATGACCAAAGTGTTAGGTAACGGAAATGTCAAAAGCACTCCATACCCAGGCAAAAATGTGAAAAGAATGATGAAATTTGAGGAGGCGAAAGAAGTAGGTAAGGATCGCGGTGCTTGGCGGTCCGTCCTCTCTGACTACCCCATTACAGGATAGGTGCAGCATGAAATGTTTTGTTGTTGTTGTTATATGTATTCACTGCTTATTTTTTATTCTAATGCCCAATTTCACCAACGCTATCTAAGTCATCACATCCCCCTAGATTAAAAGCACCCCTAAACCGGTTTGTAGATAATATTCGTTGTCACCTGTGGTTTGCGCCAATCTAACGGTTCCGTAGTAATGTCAGACATAGTTATGTGACGTTTTTAATACTGACTATTTGTTTCCAAAAGTTTATCTATAAAACAGATATTATTGTATTAATTTTAAGTTTCTATACGGGGTTAATTGAAAAATACTAACAACCTTTTAGCGCAAAATTCCTGTCATTATACCTAACAACTTTTGTTCTACGACTTTTTCAAAACTTAAATACGTTTGTCAAAAAATATTTGTTAAGTTTTGTTGTACTGTCTGAAACGTAATTACTCTGTGTACGTATTCCAATGGTACTTACAGTGCAAGCGCGCCGGGCCTCAGCGCCGCGGGCTTTAGCGACCGCGTAGAGTAGGTGCCATTTTCAGAAACATTTAATGTATTTTTATTTTCGTATGAAAGAAAAAACTTATGAATTTTTAAAAGTCGTAGAACAAAAATTATTGGGGATAATGTTTAGTACAAAATACTAAGAGGATATAGTATTTTTAAATTAATCCTGTATAATATAATAAATTATCCTCCGAAAACTAACACACAAAACTGTCACATAGTGTTATGGGTTCGAAAATCGAGTTTCTATATTTAAGGAATCTTTTATCTACATAGAGTCTCCCAACGTGTTGTGAAACGCAAAATCATCGTTAGCGGACCCCTATACTTTTTTAGGAGTTTGCTTAGTATTGGGGGACTTTGATGAAATCGGGCATTAGTCTCGTAGTTACGCAGATAAGGGGCGAATGCTCAAATCGAGTTCAAAATCCCAATGTTTCTCTTCTTTGATTTTCGTATAGGTATCTTAAAACGTTAACTACTTAATAAATATTTTTTGTCTCACTACTCTCCCTGAATTCTCGATAAAAACTACTCGGAAAATATAGAACTTATGTATTGATTGTATACGTAAATGTTGCATTTATCATACAGTTATGATTATGAAGATCAAATAGCCAGTGTTAGCCGACGGAAATATCAAAAGCACTCTCATACCTAGGCGAAAATGTGTGAAGAGAATGATGAGATTTGAGGAAGCGAAAGAAGTATGTAAGGATCACGACGCTCGGCGCTCCGTCCTCTCTGACTACCCCGTTGGAGATACAGCGTTAAGATATGTATGTATCATACAGCTACTATTTATCTCATCATTATTTTTAATTAAATTTAAACATATTCTATATTTTTCCCTATTTTAATGGTTGTCCAGGAGACAAATGAGTGCTCAATTGTCCAAGGGATAATTTTATTATTCTTTTAGATTTTTTCAATTTTATAATAATTACCGTTCGTAAAAAAAGCACGTTGCTCAACACGGATTTGTAAATATGTAAATTATTATTTTTTATCCTGTTTAGTTATTAAAAATAATAAATTAAGGAGTTTTTGGCGGGAACGCGGGAAGTGAGGTTGTCATTTTATTTAGATTTTCTATATTTTACATTTTTGGTAGTTTTAAAGTACAAAAGTGATAGTATTTTGTGTTTTAAAGTTCTGTATAAGTGAAAAGAATGGAGTAGGTCTATTAGACTACATTTTATTTATTTATTTATTTATTTTTGGTTTCACCAGCGGATATAACATTATTACATAGCATAGTATAAGTTAACACTTTTTGATAAACTAAATGCACATCCTAGAGGTAAACACCGCATGCAAAAATGCATAAACATGTGTAGCTGAAGTTCTCTTCCAAGAAATCCTATATAACTTCAGTAAAGCCTAATATCATTTTACTGGAGGAGTTTTATGATAAGAAGAAAAAACGAATTTACTTCGAACGTGCTTCATGTGCTCGTCATGAATTACAACAATACCGTGACGAGTGCATTGCATTGCCTCAACTCATCAGCGATTCTACTTATTAATACGTGACATTGGTAAATGCGTTAATCTGTGCGCCGCGCCATGAAGAAAGAAAAAAAAATTAATAAAAAAATATTATACCAAACTAACCGATACAAAAAATAGTTGATCAAACTCAATTACGTTATATCAAACTATTTAAATGTTGTATGTTTATTTTGCCGATAGCTGAAATATCTAAAAAAATTATATATGTAAACATTATTACTGACTTATTATGTACAAATTACAGAGGCTTTTAGTAGTTCTAATTCTAAAAATAATAAACTACCAAAAAATAATGACGTAATGCGTTGACTAAAATGGCGCGCTGAATAGCGGGCGCTACTATGCATACCAATGTGAAATTTAATTGAGCAAGCGAATACATTATTGTTTATTACGCAAGACACCTACACAACGCCAAGTTCATTAAACTGACACCTCTTCATTGCATTTTTCCGTAAACTCTCATGTAAATAAAAACGAATAACAATCGGGCGAGACGTAAAATCAGATGAATGGAGTACCTCCTTCTTTTTTGAAGTTGTGATAAATTCCTAAAATCTCTAGCTATCTTCCGCTCAAACTCTAAAAATCACCAATCGACACCTTTTTCGCCTCTCAACGAAGCATCCTCAGGATATACCTAACCAGCACCAAATCGAACCGAACCGAATAGGTGGCCGAATTCTATCTCTGGTATATCCTGAGGATGCTTCGTTGAGAGGCGAAACACGTGTCGATTGGTGATTTTTAGAGTTTGAGCGGAAGATAGCTAGAGATTTTAGGAATTTATCACATGCGATGGATTTCCGCAAAGTAACACCTGAATCTATACAATATTTTTTGAAGTTGTTTAAAAAGAGAACTTATCCTTATTATTATTAGCTACCTCGAAAATGACTCTCCTTATTAGCCACTGTATGATCTTTTTCTATTTTTTAACAGATTTCAAAAAAAGGAAGAGGTTCTCAATTCGGTTGAATTTTTTTTTTATGTAATAACTCAGAACTACGTCATTTATAAACCGATTTGGAAAATTCTTTGGTTTATTTGACAGGATGTACTTCCAGATTGGTCCCATTTAAATTTCACTGGTATTGGTTATTGAAGTCGGTGCCAAATCAATGTGCAACGACAGAAAGTGTCAAAACTTGAGTTTCGATTAGTAAAGGGAAGTTATTTCGTACATTTCAGTGATTGTTTTTGAAGTCAGTTTAATTTTTTTATTTTTTTGTATACGTAGGAACCCAAAAACCATATACTAACAATTTTTATTTTAATGCCAGAAATATAAAAAAAATTCTGTAAGCAGACTTGCACTTCAGACTTAAAACGCGGTGCAACACTAAGGACTAAGATGTACCAGTTTCACCGGCTTGGTCTCCACACTGAAATATAAACAGTTAACATTGCTGTATGGCGGCAGGATTAGCGACTAAGGCATCATTCTGGTATTTCATAAGCACCAAAGAGAGGAAGGGGGGGGGGGGGGGGGGGGGGTCTGCTTTGTTCATTACGTCAGCAATATCGCTGACGTAATGACGTAAACAAAGCAAAGACGCAAAGCAAATATGCTAATAAAGAGATATAACAACATAATGCCATACAATAACATAATGTAATAGCTATATTACCGCCAAATTTTGGTAGATATATTGAATAAATGTGTCGATCAAAGGGTATTTTCCAATTTAATGAAACATAGTAAAATTATTCCATTATTTAAACCAGGATGTATGTTAAATCCAACAAATTATCGCCCGGTGTCAATATTGCCAGCGTTGAGTAAATTATTCGAAAATACTCAAACAAATGCTGGCACATTTTGACATTCACGGGGTATTTCACGATCAACGATACGGGTTCACGAGATCGGTCAACAACTCATGTGGGAGCAAGCTTGATCAGGACTGTGCTTCAGGCTTGGGAGGGATCCCAGGATGTTATTGGTGTTTTTGTGATCTTTCCAAAGCTTTAGCTTAAAGCAAAGATTGTGTTAGTCATGAAACTTTAATTTGCAAGCTTAAATACTATGGAATACATGGTAACGCTCTCGATCTCGTGATCTCGTATTTGTCTGACCGGGAGCAATCGGGAACGGGACCGGGAGTGTTAATGGAGTTTTGTCTGTTGGTTTTAAATTAAAAATGGGCGTTCCCTAAAGATTAATTTTGGGACCTTTCCTGTTTTTGGTTCATATTAATGATTTCCTATATTTATGCTCAGGGACTTATGCGAGACAGTATTATTTGCTGATGACACCTCATTGTTATTTAAACTAGACAGAAACGATCTAGATATAACTTGGGTAAACAGAATCCTAACAGAAGTCTCAAAATGGTTCGCTGCCAATAATTTACTACTTAATGCACAAAAAACCAAATGTATTAAATTTTCCCTTTCTAATGTACCCACAATCCATGATAAAATAGAACTGGGTGGGAAACAATTAAAATTAGTGAAGTCAGCCAGTTTTCTTGGTTTAACAGTAGATAACAAGTTACAGTGGGCGGACCATATCGGGACATTGGCTAGTAAGCTCGGTTCCGCGGTATATGCAATTAGACGCATTAGGCAAATGACTGATGTGGATACGGCAAGGCTGGTGTACTTTGCATATTTTCACAGTCTAATGTCCTACGGCCTTCTGCTGTGGGGATCAGCGGCGCATATTAACTCCATTTTTATTTTACAAAAAAGAGCAATACGTGCTATCTACTCTATGAATGCACGAGAATCACTTAAAGATCGTTTTAAAGACATTGATGTCCTAAACTTTCCCTCCTTATACATCTTTGTAATTATTATGTATACGAGGGAAAATATAGATCTGTTTAAAAAGAAAGGCGATAATAATGGTATGGAAACCCGAGGTCGTGATAAATTGATTATTCCAAAATTTAAATTATATAAGTCAAATGTTTCATTTTTGGGTAACTACATTCGTTTTTATAACAAAGTTCCTCAGAAAATTACTCAATGGACAGAGAATAAATTTTGATTGGTTATAAAACGTAAATTGATTTGAGAATAAATGATTTCATTGAAGATAAAACAATAGTCTGGAAATGATCTTCTCTGAATATGCATTTACTGGCTTAATGAATATTGTATTTTAATAAACCTTTTGTAAAATGAAGTTGAAAAAAAGATACCTGACCGAGTTTCTTGTCGGTTCTTCTCAGTGTCCAGGTTTTCTATTTGAACCGAACAAAAGTAGATTTGACGTTCAAAAATACCTTTTAATTGGCTTTACTTGAATGAATTGATTTGACTTTGATTTTGACTTTGAACATAGACGACACACCTCTTCCAAAAAAATTTTTAAAAGTTTGTTAAATTTATTGACCTGGCCGAGAATCGAGCGCAAGGCGTCAGCTTGACAAGCAGATGTACTGTTCTGGCTGATTATCCTTAATTTTTCATTTCTATAGAGGAGTCTTACCAGGCTTAGCAAATGTAACAAATCACTCATGGCATGTGGTGACTTCAATGTGGACATAAGAAATAGCTCTAAGGAAAGGGAGATCCTAATTTCACTCTTTCTTTCATTTGATCTTGTGCACATTTTTGATGAACCGACCGACCATGTTTACATCATTTACATGTTTACATTCGGCGACCTCTCAGAACGGCGACGTGCATTGATAATGTTTTTATGAATAAGAGCAGAATTAGAGAGCATAAAATTATTAGTGGTATTCGATCAGATCATAAAGTTCAATTAATTAAAATAGATTGCATGAAAAATAAATTAGAACGAATAATTGAGTTTACACCATTAGGCGGGAATCAGTTAAAACTTTTACTAACGAAGCAATAAATTTAGCAAACATCGTTCCCTCAGTTGACGATCCGAATATCATATATAAGAGTTTTTTGCAAAATTTAACCGACATATTTAATAAAAACTGTCCAAAGAAGAAACAAATAATTACTGACAACAAGTTGCATTTCTCTGATTGGGCGACGAAAGGCATTAGAAAAAGTAAGAACAGACTTTATGAGTTGTATGACGAAAAATCATACACATCAGATGAAAACTTTCGTCACTTTGTCCGCAATTTCCTATTATCAAAAAACATGTGGTTTTTTATGTATGTGACGTCATCATAAATCCAATATGGCAGATGTTCCATAATAGGAAATAACTTTTTTGCTCAACCCCAACAATATGGGTATCAAATGAAATGGAATACGCAGAGGAAGAATTCTGTATATGTGACGTCATCATAAATCCAATATGGCGGATGTTCCATAATAGGAAATAACTTTTTTGTTCAACACCAACAATATGGGTATCAAATGAAATGGAATACGCAGGGGATGGTTTCTATGTATGTGAAGTTATCATAAATCCAATTTGGCGGATGTTCCGTAATAGGAAATAACATTTTTGTTCAACACCAACAATATGGGTATCAAATGAAATGGAATATGCAGGGGAAAGTTTCTGTATATGTGACGTCATCATAAAACTAATATGGCGGATGTTGCGTAATAGGAAATAGCTTTTTTATTCAACACCAACAATATGGGTATCAAATGAAATAGAAATACGTAGGGGAAGGTTTCTGTATATGTGACGTCATCATAAATCCAATTTGGCGGATGTTCCGTAATAGGAAATAACTTTTCTGTTCAGCACCATAAATATGGGTATCAAATGAAATGGAATACGCACGGGAAAGTTTCTGTGTATGTGACGTCATCATAAATCCAATATGGCGGATGTCCCAAAATAGAAAATAACTTTTTTGTTCAACACCAACAATATGAGTATCTCAGGTAACCTCAGTAACCCGGAGAAGTCACGGAAAAATTTTCCACGTGGACGAAGTCGCGGGTACAGCTAGTTAATTAATAATAAAATTGTTGCCAATAGAAAACAGGTTGCTAATGCTTTTGTGAATTTTTTTTTTCAAATGCACCTATAGAAATTACCAGTGGTCTAGCATCCTATGCTCATGCAGCACGGGCACTCTTAAGCCAAAATATAGAAAAGTGGAACCCAGTAATGATGGAGAAACGAAACAAAATTGTAAAGTGGATCACTTTCCACTATAATTTCCTTATTTTCCACACTAGTGTGGAAGAGACAAGAGCCGACGAGTCACGAAAAGAGCTGAATCAAGAGCATCGTCCCGTTTTGCCACGCAAAGTCGAATTCGCTTCACTGGGCGTGCTTAAAGATATTTCATATGAAAAAATATACATAGCATTTGCCAGCTGCCTATATTCTCGTATGCGTAAAAGTCTTTCATGGGCTTTAGTAAAGAACTATACTCGAAGGAGTAACGACCAGGCAATATATCTTATTTTTCGTCGCCGCCTGCTTAACCCAAATACTTTTACAAAAAGTGGCGTCAGAGTGTCCTTAATACTCTCTCCAACCCGAATGATAAATTTTCATGAATGTGTGCATTGTAGGACCAATTTTTCTATTCGCATATTATGTAGCAATATTACATTTTAATCATCATTAACACTGAACAAACAAATGGCCGTTATTTATTCTTTATTCCATACTAAGCGATGACCTCACGCTAAATAACTATAATGCGCCAGTAAAAACGTCAACATTATGTGTGGTGTAAATTAAAAATATAGATATTTTGCTAACCTACGTTAGATCTAATAAGCAATCACCAGCTTTAACATCTGTCATCGAATTGTAAGTCTAGATGGGTGACCTTTGATGAGACTAGTTTCACGTCTTCACATGATAACATATCGATGTCAGTAATTTTATTTTTAATAGTGGTAGGGACCACTGTTTTCTATAATTATTATACATTATATCTCTTCTTATATTATATATATTATTATATTTTAAAAATGAAGGTTGTATGTTTGTCGTCTACGCGTTCCTAAACCATTCATCCGATTGTGATGAAACTTAGGTGAGTTGTTCTGAGTACGCGCGAAATTATAGACCACGCGAATGAAGTTGTGGTCAATTGCTAGCTAAACATGAAATTATTGAGAGTCCGAGTCCTAGTTAAAGAGATTATTACATACATTACATACATGAGATACATTTGGAACTATTGAAGTAATCAGTGACCCAAATACAGGCGTGAGGACGTGAACATCAAAAGGTGAATTCAAGGACATTGTGAATTTTACATTGATGTTTAGTTTTTGGAAAGCTTTAGATAGAAAAATAAAAAAACAATTTTTTCAGGTCGTCATACGAGCTATCAAATGAAAAACTTATTTTAGTCTTAGATAGGAAATTAAAAAAAAATACAATTTTGTTTTATCGTATGGGGTATCAAATGAGTAAAAAACATATAACGCCTTACTTTCACTTTCATCAATAAATCGCTTCAATGTACCCATTCCTCTGCTTTCCAACACAGTCGCTCGCAGCTCGCAAAAATCACACATAGAAAATAGGGTTGAAAGAAAATCGCCAGATTGCATTACACTACATGTTTTTATTGTCTAATTAGGGCATGAAAAATGCCTGCCAACTTTGTTTATTCTCCTTATCAACACACGGTCAGTTCAAAGAATCTGTTATTGAATCACTCAAATTTGTTACCTTTTATGGTAGCCGACAATTGTCTATTGATTGAGCGGACCATATGTTGGCTGGCGAATTGCTTCTATTTACTTCGATAGATTAGTTGCATACGCATGATGTCATATTAAGGTGGACGCACACTTGTCGGCACTGGACAGAATATATTAACGTCTAGATGTAACTATTAGTCCTAAAAAGATGAAATTTTATAGATTTGTTTCATAAACTGGTTTTTGGAAGTTTTAGTTTATGAGGTGACAAGTCTTTTTTGAACACATTTGATTTGTTTTTATTCTTATCTTGAGGTACAAGCATGCTTGATCAAATGACTAAAAAAGGTAGCTGAACACGAAATAATATGTACTCGGAAGTTTCGGCCCTTAAAATATTTTAATTACTACATTTATTGCTTATTTCCAGTCCACATGTATCATCAGAAACACCAAATCCGTCTACATCAGGCCTTCAAACACCAGATCAAGACAGGGACAGTATGAGAAAAAATGAAGATGACAATACGGGTGGGAAAGAAAACGAAGGTGCCATATCGGACTGGATATCTGGCGGGCCGCTGGGCTCTAAAGGTGCGGTCTTGGTGTTCAGATCCTGTGTCCTGGCCTCAAGGACGCCTTCCATGGAGTCGCAGACGAAAACAGTGGGCAATAATACCGGTACAACTATATTGCTCAACAAAGCGAAGAACATGGCCAGGCGGTTGGTGGCGGACCCTCACTCATTCAGCATGAGACCAAAGACTATAATGCATGATGTCATGGAGACATTTGGAAATGGCAATAAATTTACTGGTAGGTAATAGGAATTGTTGTAGCGTAATATATATATCATTTTAAATTTTAGATCGTGTCACTGAACGTCTATTCTCATTTAAAATAGCAAAGATTCAAATTTATATTAAGTGTAGAATATACCTATTTAAGTAAATTTCACTACATTTTTGGCCGGAAAAGACTTGAACCAAAAACAACAAACGTCTCCATTTTTGGTACAATACAATAGAAATGATAACAAGAACCTCACTTTTTTCAGTTTATTTTTAAATGCGTGTAAATGCATAAGTGTCAAGTGTAGAAACGATCGATTCCAAACTACAATTCTGTCTTCCACACATCGTTTTTAACAGCTTGCGCTTTTTGAATAAAATTATTTTTTTGTTTCCTTTTTGTCGAGAGAAATTCATTCTTTTAAGTAATTCTATTAAAAACCAGTGCGATGAGCCAGAATTTTTTTGTATTTCAAAGTATTTGTAATTTAAAATTTCTCCTATTTTTTTTTACATTTCTAGGGTTTACTCATATTTTAGTAGTATCTAACTAATCTGTGCTCATATATTTCCGAAGGTGCACAGAAACTATAGTAATTACATCGATCTCAGTGTAGTTCAGACATAAATCCTAATGATTTCTTGTGGAAGAATATGATTTTAAGATTTACGATACAGGTAATGCTTACGTCGTAAGGCATGTTAGTGAAGCGGACGTCCCAGAAACAGTGTCCATTGAAGAACAGGGACACGAGGCGGTCGAACACAAAAGGGACATAGAGGACGTGTTGAACGACTTGAGCAAGATAACATTGAAGAAACACCTCAATATAGAGAACACGACAGCCAACATCAAGCCACTGGAAGAAACTCCGCCTCCACCGCCTATTAAAGGTATAATGTCTATAGCGTTAGCGATAACACATGCATACTCTATGGGAACACCTTTAAGGCGAGCACGAAAACCTATCGAAAAACTGTTCGTATCGTCATCTTAAGCTAATTGTATGACAATGAGCGCAGCACCCCTATAGGACGTAAGAAGAATTATTTTTGCGAGCAAAAATCGTATCGTATCCGTAACATGAACTCCGAAACCTAACGACATATTTACCAATAAATACCAATGAATAGACATGAGCAATTTTAATCCTCGACTTTGTAACGTACCATAGACGCCATATTTAATTATTCAAAAACAACATTGCTCGTAACTGGGACAAATCAAATTATATTTTATAAATTCAAATTGATTAAGTGCTTAGGCTATCGATTAATCGGTGACATAATAATAATAATTTTATTTATTTGCGTGAATATGAGTATACATTGATATTGATATTTTACACGTAAATATTGGGTCCTTACATATGAAATTGGCGTTTTGTACGGGAGGAATATAAAGTCAATTTTTTTTTTGTAAAATATATTTAATTAATCAAAGTATGCACCGTTGTTACCTATGCACTTTTGCCATCTCATAGGTAGTTCATTGATCCCTTTACTAAAAAAACCATGGGGGCGAGAATCAATAAACTCTTTGAAGGCGGTTTGGACTGCCGCATCGGAGTTGAATTTTTTTCCTTGTAAGAAGTTGTCCAAATTCCGGAAAAAATGGTAATCTGTTGGAGCAAGGTCTGGGGAGAACGGTGAATGTCGCAGACATTCCAATTGTAGCTCATCTAACTTAGTGGTTGTTTGTTGTGCAGTGTGTGGTCTTGCGTTGTCGTGAAGCAGCAGTGGCCTAGAGCGATTGACCAATCTCGGTTGTTTAGCAGCTAGTTCTTCCTTCATGGTTTGCAGTTGCTGACAATAGATATCTGCCGTAATCATTTGGCCAGATTTTAGAAAGCTGTAGTGAACGACACCGGCGCTAGTCCATCAAACACTCACAAGTAACTTTTTTGAGTCAATTTTCGTTTAGGGCAGGATTTGGCTGGGTCTCCACGGTTCAGCCATTGCGACGAGCGCTTTCGATTATCGTACAGTATCCACTTTTCATCACAAGTAATGATTCGATTTAAAATCCCTTCATTATTGTGTCGGTTGAGCAAAGTAACACAGCAGTCGACGCGTGTTTGCAAGTTCGATTCACTCAATTCATGAGGTACCCATCGTTCAAGTTTTTTTACTTTCCCGAAAAGCTTCAAGTGGATTAATACAGTTTTTTCACTTACCCCGAAGCCTACAGCTATCTCTGAAGTGCTTTGTGATGGATCCGCTTCCACAATAGCCTTTAATTCTTCATTTTCCACTTTGGTCTCCGGCCGTCCACGGGGTTGGTTCTGAAGGTCGAAATCTCCAGAACGAAAACGTTGAAACCAAAAACGTACCGTGCTTTCTTTTGCGACACCAGCGCCGTACACATCATTAATACTTCGAGCTGTTTCTGCAGCACTGGTGCCACGGTAGAACTCGTACTCGTAAATATACCGATATTTCATGGTTTCCATTGTGCGATAATAAGCGACGCCAAAGAAAAAAATAATGAGGAAAAAACAAATGAATGACTGTTTTCAAAACTCAAATGTACCAGTTAAATGAATTTATAAATTTGAATTTGGAATTCTTAACCAAAGAGGAGATATTTCAGATCAAAGTGGTCAGTACGACAAAACGCTAATTTCATATGTAAGCACCCAATATAAAGCTCTTCATATTCTGCTAACAACAAGCATGCAAATATTTAATTAATAATTTTATAAAATGTTATGGATAATCAAGATTACAATGATACACAAATAAGTCATAAAATGTTAAATAAACTTATAAAATGGCAAACAAAAAAAAATTAATTATTCATAATAAAAATAGTCAAAATCGATATAATTAAAAGCAAGAAAAATAAGAGCTAAAAATTTGGCATGACATAAATTAGTTTTGTTTAATAGCATAATATGTAATATGTTACTAAAATTGTTCCCTTCTTTGTTGCTTTGCCCTAGTTGAGTAATATGTAAATCTTTGACTTCAAACATTATGTATCTACCTTTTTATTTAAAGATTAGTAGTTAGTAGATCAAGAAACTGATATTTTGTTTCATTAAAAAATATTAAATAATATCTAATTTTTAAATTATGCAATTACAGAGGACAAGAAAATTAAAAAGAGTAAAGGGAAGAATAAAAAAAAGAATACACAGATAGCTCGGACGTTGTCACCGGCGTTAGACAGCGACGACTCAGAGCATTTAATTGTGAAAGAAGTGGACAGCGTAAAGGTACTAGCCATATGTGTTTGCTAATGAAACGGTGTAGCTCTAGTCCTGACATCCCTCTAGCCCGGGAAACAGAATGACGCTACTATTTATGTAGTCCGTCGTAAGAAATTATTAACGGTATCCATCAGGGTCGCGAGCGATTAAAGCGAAAGCTCTGGTCGTTCACATTAGGCGACAATGCGCGGGGTCCTCACTGCTGTAGGCTTACGACAGTATTGGAAAGGCTGCCTTGTCCTCCGAGACGAACTTCGTCACAATGCTAGGGGCTTGCAATGCGTTCTAAAAGAGATCCCGGCACCCCTAGGTAAGGAGTACCAAGAACTACCACCGTGAGAGATTTTTTGAATAAAAGCCCCACATAATCCAGTTTTTATGTCTTGGAACTGAATACCTTTTAAAGGTTTCTCCTTTGAACAAAGCGTAATAGGTTTGTTTGGTTGTATATGTGTATATGCTCAGGAATCTTAAGATCATATTGGATATAACATTATTAACAAATCTGTGAATCCAAAAAATATGATCTTGAGGCTCTTGATACTGTTCCCTTTGCCCATTATGTTTGGCCTTTTCGTACTGTTGTTGTTGTTGATCGTATTGGTTACGTTCTTCGACGGTAACCAATGCCATCAAAGAACAATACGTTTCTATGGTTACCAGTCAAGAATAGAGTGAGATAAAATTCATATGTGAAGGACCTCAAGCCCAAGCTCAAGCCTTATGTTGTTTCGTTTGAATTTTGTACAGCAATTTTTCAATTTGAATATTCTGATTAAAGGACAATAGATGAAAAACATTTCTTGGTTTTTATTTAATGTTACTTTGTAAATAAAAGGTATCGAAGAAATTACAACTTAGTTTTAAAAAATTAGGTCCTAGAAAGCAACCACATGCCGGCCCGTATACTCAAAATCACGTATAAATTAGTAAATACTGAGACTAAACTGCTTCACCGACTGCTGCAAGCGCACGGATTACAAGAGGTGACGCCTGACTCCAAAGACTTCAACCTGCTGTGGTCAGGATTGCACCCGAAACCAGATGTGCTGAGGTCACTCACGCCTTATCAGAGGGTCAATCATTTTCCAAGGTAAGTTTTTATTTTGTCTAAGTATTATGATCAGCTTCATAAAACCTCTTGTTTTGTCTTCTTGTAACACAACGTTTTGGGGCTTTCGCCATATTTAAAATGACTTCACCAATACTACATTATCCACATGGCGCACAATTCTGATCAGTTGAGATGTTATATCTGTGGGTGCCATAATACACACACACAGATCTGTGAAGTGCAACCAGTTAAAAATTTATCTTCACAAAGGATGTTTTATTATTGCACGCTCAATCACATCAACCTTTTTATGTAAATAATTGAAATAAATCTCTATTTCAATTATTTACAGATAAAGAAGATCAAAGTAATACAACCGATCCATAGCCATACCATAAACAGTATATATTCATATACTGACGTATAGACGAACATGGAGTTCGTTGATGCGTGGCAATTTTTAATTTGTCAATGTCACCTATCAATGAATGATTCCCTTGGTTATTGCGATATGTAATCACACTCACATACAGAACACGTAGCCATTATTGAAAAAACACTGAAAAGTATAAAATAACTATCCTTTACTAGTTAAAACCCAAGTACAATTAAAATAACTTTATAAATACGATACACATACCTATATAATTAAATTTTACAGTTACTGAAGTCGGTGCCAAGCCCACCAAACTAATTGACTTTCTGTTGTTGCACATTGATTTGGCACCGACTTCAATAACTGTCAAATTTAATTATAAGTATGTGTATCGTATTTATAAAGTTATTTTAATTGTACTTGGGATTTGATTAGTAAAGGATAGTTATTTTTAATATACTTTTCAGTGTTTTTTTTGAAGGCGGTTTAATTTTTTTTAATAAAAATTTTTTATTTCTCCGCTTTGAGTGATCTTGACCTAAATAAATATCTAACGCAGGTCTGTAATTAACTTCATTCTAATTCCGGAGCGCAACGATGTACAAGAGAATCATCAATATAAATAAAGGTTATAACCAAGTCGCGTTATTTAGTGTATCTTCGAAGTCCAAGCTCCAATATCGGTCAAATTTAAATGGGATCACCTCTAAAGTACTACCTACTAAACGTAAAAAGAATTTTCGAAATCGGTTCATAATTGACGGAGTTATGAGGTAACAAACATACAAAAAAAAAACAACATACAGACGAATTGAGAACCTCCTCCTTTTTTTGAAGTCGGTTAAAAATACAATACTTCTTTGAAATAAAACAGGATAACACAAAATAATGAAATAAGTCAACAGCGTCATCCACAGCATGACACTTGTGACGACTTATTGTTCAAAACGGGTTACAATAGCATCTCGTTTTGCTGTCCCTTTCCTACTCGTGCCACTATCATTAAAGATTGCATTCTCACTCGCACTCTTTGTACGTCTATACGCCAGTGTATACTAAGTTTATGATCCGTACTATCCACTATACTACTACTAATACTATAAATTCAAAAGTTTATCTGTCTGTCTGGTCGGCTTTCACTGCTAAATCGCTGGACCGCTTTTGATGAAATTTAGAATGGAAATGATTAAGGCCTAGGGAAAGATAAGGGCTATTTTTTTTAATTACACGCGGATGAAGTCGCAGGCAACAGATAGTTACACATATAATCAATATATCTTTATGCGTGCGTCTGTCTGTGTTAGGATGCACGTGTGCTTACGCGTTTTTATAAGAGGAATGAGGTGGTCAACGGAACAACATCAAATTTTTTATTTTTATTTTTTTTATAACAATAAGCAATGGCTACTGTTTTTAATAAACATCGTCAGGTTAATGCATAAGGAACAACGAGAAGTCATACAAAGAAATTATAAAACTTTTAATTTAAAATTTTTGGGGAATTTTGTGAAATTAAGGGAAGGGTAAAAGAAGAAAAAGTTCTTTAGGAATTTTATTGTTACTTAAAAATTGTACTGATATGAATGTGTACGACCTTGTGATTCCATACCATTAAGGTCACATTTCTCTCGTAACAAGTTGCATGTATGTATGTCCTAAGTATGGGGTCCCGTGAGCAGGGCTTGGAAACGGTTCGAAAAATACTAGTTAATTACGGGTCTTAACTAGGTTTATCGTTAATGCTCGCTCGGAGAGGAATCGATTCACAAGCGTTAGTGTCGTTGTGATTAACCTGGTTGATTCCAAGCGATATAGAGGTGGAGGTGAGACGTCGGTCAGTTCAAAATTAAACAAGTTGCTACATGTTTTAGATCACTGGTTCCCAAACTTATTTTGTCTACTGAGTCGAGAGCTCATGCAGTCGTTGTCTAAGATGCCTCCTAGCTAAATGAAATTACAAATCACCCCCCAGGCCTCTACTCAACGCCCCCATTTTTTTTCTTGGTCTCTTACCGCTTAGGCCTGCAGCGCCCACAAGGGGGCGTTATCGCCCACTTTGGGAATGGCTGTTTTAGATCATCAATCAGAACTGATAGGGACATTAAATTATCTTAAAGAGGGGTGCCGGGTGTGCGGTACCGAAATTAGCCAACGAAATTGAGTGGTATTTTGAGCAAGAACAGTTTTTTTTGCTCTTTAATCAAAACCGAAATAATATAGATTCTGAACGAGCAAAATCGAAATGAAAATGCTCTTTTTAAAAAGTACGGCGTTTTTGATGAGCTGGTTAAAAATATTTTATTTACCAAGTTTCCGAGCCCTGCCCGTGAGGAAGAGCATAAAAATAAAATAATTTATCTTTCCACAGATCATACGAGTTAACCCGTAAAGACAAGCTGTTCAAAAACATAGAGAAGATGCAGTATTTCCGTGGAATGAAACACTTTGATTTCGTCCCCACCACTTTCTTAATGCCAGCAGAGTACAAGGAACTGTGTTCTACTCATTATAGGACTAAAGGGCCTTGGATAGTGAAGCCGGCTGCATCCAGCCGGGGAAGAGGCATTTATATAGTCAACACGGTATGTTGTCAAATTAAACCGTTTGTATAGAGTTACAGATGGCACTGCTTTAAACCTGGATTACTGCCAATCTAATAGCCAAAAAGCATACTGCGCACGCGCCAACTGCACTTATGGAAAAAGCAGTAGAAGACAATATAAAATGTAGCTAGCGACTTCTTTGATTTAGGTACATGTAGAAACCTATTATCTTATTACTTATGCATTCATTCTGTAATTTCTTGAAATATAAAATAAAGTAATAAAAAAAGGCTGCTGAGACGTGTCCCAATGGACTACATGCTTATATTAATACACTAGCGACTAAAAGTGGACATTAACTCGTCAATCTGTTAATCGTCAATTAATGAAGTTAACAATTTGCTTAACGAATTCACTTTTAACTTAAAAAAATGTTAACGCTCTTGTTAACTTCCGTTAAACTAAACTTCCGTTAACTTTAATCCGTTTAATTGGTTGTTTGTTGACATTTGTTTTTTTTTGTTTGAATTACGCGCCACGCCACACTCGTACGTTCGGCGAGTCGAATAGTGAAAGATATATTATGCAAAGTGCGCATGCGAGTGTGATGCATTTAAAACTGTTATGCTCGGCATTGCGTGTGTGTGAGCAGGAACACTAGAGTTGTTGTGGAGTTGTTGAAATGTTTATGAAGGGCAACATGCACCTAATGGAAAATTATGATCAATAATAGCTATTTATTTATACTACTTTATTCCTTATATTATCAGACCGAATACCGAGGAATACAACTCATACGTCGAAAATCATATGGAAGACTTAGAACATATGAGATCTCTGCCAATGGACGACCTAAATTAGCACCTAACAAAAGTAACGATCGAAGCATTGAATAGAGTGACACCTGCCGGTATAAATTTCAAGCACAAGAAATTGACAGACCACCTAACAGTCGCACCTAAACTCGTAGAGAAACGCTATCAGACGGGGCTGGATAATCAGACTGATACTCTTGAAACCGGGCTCTAATGAAATTCGCCAAAAGCTGAAAGCGGTTTTGCAGCAATACCACGAAGACACAATTTCAAAGGCAATCGAAATGAACACCAGCAAACGAGCACTGCGTGCGGAATTATGTAATGATAGAAAGGCGATTTTCCAGTTAATCGACTAAAAAGGCGATATTATCACGATTAAAAAGCATCTGTTACAAGTAGCGCAAAATTTTACGAGACACTGTACAATTTTACTTTTGTACAGTGTCTCGTAAAAATCTCTGGATCGCAGAGCGAGAGATGCAGGCCACCTATTACTAATGTCGGTTTTGAGGAAATTCCTGACGTGTCTGTAGAAGAAATACAGCTAGCGCTGAGCCAAATAAAAAATAGAGTATCTCCAGACCAAGATAACATCATACTCGTGATGTGGAAGCTAGGGTCAGAGGCGCGATGGAGAGCTCTAGCACTGCTGTTTACAAACTGCATATTAAACCGCAAGATACCTTAAGCTTGGCACAACACAGTGATAATCCTGCTCCACAAGAAAGCAGACATTCGAAAGCTGCATAACTATCGCTCTATTGGTCTCTTATCCCATATTTGTAAATTATTACCAGAGTTATCCTAAATAGACTAGCTAATAAACTCGACGATTACCAGCCAAGGGAGCAGGCCGGTTTCCGATCTGGATACGGCGCAAACGACCACATGCAAACGTTGGAGACACTAATTGAAAAGTGCCATAAATACCGAAAGCCAATCATCATCGCCTTCGTTAACTATGAGAGGGCGTTTGACTTGGTGCAGTTGAGAAGGCTCTAGTAGCTGCAGAGTTGAGGAAAGGTACATCCAGCTTATTAAACATCTACAGCAGCATGGGACGTCATCGGTCAGTCTAAATAAACTTACAGAGCTGTTCAAACTGGAGCAAGGAGTGCGCCAAGGCAACACGATTTCGCCAAAATTGTTCAATGCTACCCTCAAGGACATCTTCTGAGGTCTCGATTAGAGTGACAGACTACAGACAGTACTATTGACGGAGAAAGTCTTAATAACTTGCGGTTTGCGTATGATATCACACTAGTCACGGATATTGTTGAAGATGAGCTCACTATGATCAGCGATTTGCAGAGTTAGTCAGCCAAAATAGGATTGACAATGAATAAGTCAAAACCTAAGATCATGACAAAAATCCCAGAGGCGAAAAATCACTTGTAGTTGTCGTCGGCCATTATATTTACTTGGGCCATAAAATCGCCCTTGGCATTGAAGAACAAGCGGCAGAAGTTGAAAGACATATGGCACTAGCATGGCCGGTCTTTGGAGCAAACAGCTCGATCCTCCGATCAAAAAAGATTCCCCAACACCTAAAATAAAAGTGTTTAATCAGTGTGCCCTGCCAGTTTTCATCTACGCTGAGAAAATCCGAGTTACACAGAGGGCGATAGAGCTACTGATGCTCAAACGCTCATACATCATAAAAGAAATGAGTGGATCAGACAGAAGACGAAAGTTAGAGACGTGATAGAGGAGATTGAGTGGCAGAAGTGGAGATGGGCAGGATGGACTGCGATCAATGGGCAAAAAAGACTTTAGTGGAGACCCCGCACTAACATTCGCGTGAAAGCTATTCGTTCTTCTAGGATGTCGGTATGGATGGAAACGTAGGATATATTGAAATATTATAATTAAAAAACGTGCTTTCGCTACCTCATGTATTCCTCGACTTACTTATTTTTTGACATTCAAATATACCATGTTATTATTAAGTAGTAATTATGATTGTAACAGTTAATGACGAATATTGACAATAGCTAACACGCGGAATCTCGGAGATGGGTGGATGACATCTGACAACAGGTGGGCATGAACTGGTAGAAAGTGGCGAGAGTTAGAAAGGCGTGGAAAGAAAGTCATGGCCCATGTCCAAAGACATTATTACTTTATTGTTATCTATCTTAGAGCTAAATAAATGTCTATTTAATTGTTCATTCTAAATGAACAATTAAATAAAAATTAACGGGTAACTATAACCTGCGTTAAATTTTCGAAAATGTAACTTTAAGGATTATTAAAGTTAACTTTTTAATTAACGAATTAACTTGACTTGAAGTTGACTTTCGAATTAACAGTGCCCACTTATGCTAGCGACCCGCCCCGGCTTCGCACAGGTAGAAAAGTTTTTGAAAATAAAATACAGCCCATGTTACTCGCTATTAATGTAGCTTTCTATAGTTGAAAGAATTTTTAAAATCGTTTGAGTTGTTTTTGAGTTTATCCATTACATACAAACAAACAAAGTTTACCTCTTCGTAATATTAATACAGATTACAGCAGAGGCCAAAACATCGGTATCCCAAAATGCCTTGTAGCTTTATGTGAAGTTAAACCTATACAATTAACAAGATATTTTATATAATTATTTAGTAGGTATATGTTTCATTATAGTTAGTAACTACACAGTGTCTTTCTTCAATGGAATTGTCACTCTTGAGGGTCTGCTGGAAGAAATTTATATTAGAAATAAGCTGTACCTTTTGCTCAAATTCTCTATGTGTAACTTTCTTTTTGTGTATGTTGTGTGTACAAAAAAAATTAAAAGAAATACTACTAGAAACCACTACGAGTTGAATCCAAATAACATACTCTGATTACCTTAAGTGAGCTCAGCTTAAATCTTGATAAAACACAGGCATTCGTTCTTTGTTACACTGTATTGTAATCAAACCACAAAAACTATTCAAGTGCATGTGGTAGTTTCTGCGTGAAAAATTGTGAAAAAAAGAAAAATTGTACAACCGTATATTTTTTAAATTAAAATATAGAAAGTTTGAAATTCGTTCTTATTTGTTGTTTTATATATTATAAGTTAAGGATTCGTATACTCAGGTGTTGCTTTGCGAAAACCTATCTCAGGTGGTCAATTTGTATCTATTTTTAACAGACTTCAAAAAAAGGAATAGGTTCTCAATTCAGTTGTATTTTTTTGTTTTTTTTTTATGTTTATTACCTCGGAACTCCGTCATTTATGAATTGATTTAGAAAATTCTATTTTATTTGAAAGAACATACTTCCACAAGTTAATTATAGACCTGCTTTTAGAGATATTTATTTAGGCCAAGATCACTTAAAAGGGAGAAATAAACAAATTAAACCGACTTAAAAAGAAATCACTGAAAAGTACGAAATCAAATCAAAACTCAATTACGAAAATAACTTTATAAATACGATGCAAATACCTATATAATTAAATATATGACAGTTATTGAAGTTAGTGCCAAGCCTAGTAGGCTCTCCAGAGAATGCTTTGTTAAGAAGCGAAACATTTATGCATCAACGAAATAGCTTTAGGTGAAAGCTAGCTAAAATTCATACGTATGTATCGATACAATTAAAAAGTAAATGCTGTTCCGTTGGTAAGCGCGTCATTTGAAAACGACCGATTCGTCTAACTTTTTTTTAAATATTCATAAAAGTTTGCACAAGATTTTTAGGGAAAGAAAAGTTGTCCGAAGAATTGCAAAAACAATTATTTAAATTTATTAATTAATTAAATTGGAATAACTATTATTTAAACAACAGGACGTCAGTTGGGTCTCGTATACAATACAAATTGAACACTTAAAAATAAAGGATTACTTAATGTATTTATTCTTTCAGCCAGAACAAATACCGAAAGGCGAAAACGTAGTGGTCGCTAAGTACATCGACAAACCTCTCCTGATCGGCGGACACAAGTGCGACCTCCGGCTCTACGTGTGCGTGACGTCGATAGATCCGCTGTTGATATATCTGTATGAGGAGGGTCTGGTGAGGTTCGCTACCGTGAAGTACGACAAAACCAACAAGAACCTGTGGAACCCGTGCATGCATTTGTGTAATTACAGCATCAATAAATACCACACCGATTATATAAAGTAAGTATTACATGCAGTAATAAGTTTTATATACATACGCAAACGTCACGCGAATATAAATTATTACGTTTATCCAAGGCTCGGAACCAGTTTTAAAAATTTAAGCTTTAATACCGGTAAAAGAATTAAGAATTGATACCAAGTTTTTTTTTGTTTAGTACTTGTTGACGAGCTTTAGTGTTATTAGTAAAAAAATGTTAGAAGCAAATTTTTTTTCTCTACCGTCGTCGTAAAGTCGAAGCTTTTATTTAAAAGTTTCTATTCGTCATATTCAAGCTCCTTACGTCTACAATCTGCAATATTTGATAAGTTTGTATTTGTATTTGCGTTGCGGTCGGATTTGGACCTTCGGGTGACGTATATTTATCGAATGGGTAATATGTGTCAGGTGCGACGACCCCAACGCGGGCAACATCGGCCACAAATGGACCCTGTCGGCGCTGCTGCGGCACCTGCGCAAGCAGGGCCGCAACACGTGCGCGCTCATGGCCGCTGTCGAGGACCTCGTCGTCAAGTCCATCCTGTCCTCCGCGCAGACCATCACGGCCGCCGCCAGGGTCTTCGTACCCAACTTCTTTAATTGCTTCGGTGAGTTTAAACTATTCTGGCAACACTCTGTCTCTGTCTTGTTTTAGTACTGTAACACTATTTCGTTATTTTATAAAATCTGCTGTCACCCTCTTCGCGTGGAGTTTAAAAAGAAGGTAGCGTATGTCCTTCTCCTTATAAACGAAACAATCAGAGAGAACTAAACACTTTCGCATTTATAATATTTTTTTTAAGCAAACACATTTTTAATAATAACTTTAACCTTTCCAACATTTTGCTGTTTACAAATCAGACAATAAACTGATTCCATTCTGATCGAATGATTTTTTCTTATTTTCAGAATTATTCGGATATGACATTCTTATTGATGACATGCTAAAACCGTGGCTTTTAGAAATCAATTTATCTCCAAGGTAAGTAAGGTACATACATATATATTATACATAATATTGTATGTATATTTTGTGTGTATCCTCGCACCATACCACCTAACAGGGTAGACGCAGAGACTGAAGCCCCGAGCATTGCGATCCTTGCATATTTTTGCCTCTAAATGACACATTTGCGCCGAAATATGCGAGCGCTTTTGTCGTTTCCAATTCCATCACAAATAAATAATTAGATTCACAATCTTCTGTAAAATCTAAATAAATTATTGTCCTAATTGGCATACATATTTTTAATATCGTATAGTACTATCGGTAATATTGTGTTAATCTAAAGTAGACTATACTGTTAAAGCATAAGGTTGTAAAATCTTCTTGCATGACATAGAAATGAAGTTTGTTAAAAATAAAAGACTTGAAAATTCAACCTTATGCTTCGTGCTTAAAGTATAATTCATGTAATACATTTGAATCACTATTTACGTCATTCTGATTTGTTATGTGAACGTGACAAGTATAAATCATATATAGATTATAATGCTACAATGCTAATACAAGTACAAAGAACAAAATGTTGCACGTCAGGCAATGACGTATTCAGACGCAACCTAGGAATATAGAAAATTTGGGCGTTGCATTATTATGCAATTATTGATATTTTTTTATTTTCAAATGGGAAATTATAAGCGAGCTATTATTGAATATGTCATGATTATTTAGCAATCATAACTTTTAAAAATAAAAATTAAAGGTTCTAAAACCATTATTAAAAAGGTTTTAGTTAGAGTTTATTAATTATTTAATGTAATAGAAATACACAGACAAACGAGGTACAACCGTTTCGTGTACGTTTAGTATTTAAACAAATAAATATACTGTAAATATAATGAAGATACACAAACAATTAAATAATTAAGATTAAAATTGCGATTCAATTTTACTCAAAAATCGAAAAAGCAAGCATCTACAAGATTAAAAATTCGACTCCATTAATCAGAACAGCAATAAAAGTATAACCCAAGTAGATTAGACGTGAATACAGTAGTATGGCTCTAAACTTCTTATTCATGATTTAATACTTAATGGTGTTAAAAACGTGTCATTTTGAAAATATAATTGGGACGTTCTTCTTTTTCATCGACAATGAAAAAGAAGAATGAAATTAAAAAAAAATTACAATGAAAAGAAGTTTCTTTCAAAAAGTAATCATTGTTAATCCAAAATATTCAATTTCTCAGTTTTTTCTTTCTGTAAAATTCTTATAACAATGTAGTAATTGTAACATCTTATAATTCCTTTTTATTTTTATTAATTTTTACAATAATATTGTGACATAGTGTTCAAAGTGTGATGGAGGTGTATAACATAGAAATAAGTCTCTCTACGCCGCCTAGTGTAACGTTAATAAATGTTAAGGTTTATATTTTAAAATAAAAATTGATTTTACTGGATGTCTCCCGCTGAATATAATCTTCGTTGCTATCTTCTGTCACTCAAGTTTAAAAAAAAATGCGTAAAAACTATTTCGACTTTGAGCGCTAGGCAACAGTACATTTCCGTCTTCCCTTTGCCACTCTCTGTTCGAGCGTCTCTGCTCCCTGGCGAGCCGAGTAAATCACCCAAATATAGTAGAAAAAGGCGCGTATACTCGGCGACTGCTCTGTCACATGAGTTAATACTTTAAAATGTTATTATAATTTCTGTTAAATTATTATTTTATAGCTTCCTAGTAAATCTCCCGTATGCGCCCAGTTTGATGTACATTTTATAATTAAGTAAAGGCTGAGAATCTCGAACGCTGCCATTTTACACCTCTGTCACGAAAAGTGTAACGGAGTGATATGTTACGGTACCGAGTTGTAACATTTGTATGAAATTTTGAACTTTGATTGATTTTCACAATAACTGATTATTTATTTTATATGTTAGTAATTATATCATTAAAATATATTAAGCTATAAACATAAGGTCGTAAATTGGAAAATAATATTGTCTGCGGTAGAAAGACAGCGACGTTGTCGTGAAAAACGGAAAAAGTGAGTACACTTTTAAGAGTTGCAAAAAGCGGTGTGGATGAAGACAAAAATGTTTGATTAATGTTTTACAAAACTGCACTAAGAAATTGTTTAAATTAATAAAATCGGATGAATATCAGATGTGATATTCGAAAATTTGGTAACAATAGTTCCAACTCCTAAGGAAGTCAAAAAAGGAAGGCGCTTTTATTACGAATTTGAACAGCCAATTGTGTCCCATATAAATAAACATTTAAGTAGCGTATCATTCCATTTATTGGAAACCAATAAAATAACGTATTCATCTATTAAATACTAAATATAGAAGGTGTTAACCAATATTTCATGACAATTTCATTAATTTCTTTCACAATATATTGAGCTTTTTTGTTTTTTTTTTTCTTCATGGCATGGCGCACAAATTAGCGCATTTGCCAATGTCACGTATTGTAATAGTATAAGTAGAATCGTTATATAAAACGTTAAAACTTCTCCAGTAGTGATAGTAAACTTTACTGAAGTTTTACAGGACTTCTTGGAAGAGCGCGAAAACTTCAGCTACACATGTTTATTTAGACCTGCTCCATTCTTTTCACTTGCACTGAACTTTAAAACGCAATATACTATCACTGTTGTACTTTAAAACTCCCAAAAATGTAAAAATAGAAAATCTAAATAAAATGACAACCTTACTTCTCCCGTTCCCGCCAAAAGTCATATTGAGCTTTGTTGTCCTAACGAGATATAATGTAACAGAGTAGTAATAAGTAACATATTTTTAAGTTTATAATAAGAACTCCGCCGTCATGAGCTAGATAATAATAAGTGTCTGTATTATCTAGTTAAGCATATGAACAAAAAAATGAAGATTTTATTTCGCGTGATAAATAATAAATTATAAGATTATTGTGACGGAGGTGTTAATTTTTTGTTACCGTTCCGTCAAAACTTGAATATTCGAAAAAAAATACAAGTAATACTTCAATGCACAATTCGTTTCTGTAATCTACGACAATTAGGCAATAATTCTAAACACATTTCAGTAAAGAAATGACAGGTATTTTTCTTAAAAAAAAAATTCTCCCCTCAGTTTGTCGGTAGAAAAAAAGAACGTTCCAATTACAAATTAAATAAAAAAGAACTATGTAACATTATTATTATTCCGAAGTAATGAACGCATCAATAAAATTATCTTAATAATTTTTGCCAAAAATAAGAATCTCCAGCTTTTTTAACATTCTAGACGTGTTGTTTTTACAATTTTTGAAGGAGCACTTTGACATGTTTGCTGTTAGCTTTTTCAGACATTACTAAAATAACGTGCACTCAAATACTTATTTGGGTTCAGATTTGGATCGGACGTTTTTGGAGCGTTAATTGCGTATCTTGTTTTTTATTTGTGATCGAAGCATTTCCATCAGTTTACTAACACGCTGACTATTTGATGTTTATAAGTCGGTCTACGGTCTATATCTGCCTGAATTTCTTCAGCTACTTACTTTCGCTCTATAGATTATTTTCTAGTTTTTCATGACTCATTCTTTCTATATGCCCGAAACATCTAAGCATACCTTTCTTCATATTTTGCAATAACACTGTCGTCCAACCTTATCGTATTAAGTACGTTTTCATTACTTATCTTGTCCGCGAGAGTGACATGGTGACACCGCAATTATTTTTAAGATATTGTATTTCAACTGCATTCATATTACTTTCACTAGATTTCGAGCATATCTAGGTCTTACTACCGTACAATAAATCTGGCACCAACACAGCAACACTACTGTGGACGGCCCTTTAATAGTCTTAGATATACTCACACTTCTTATATGGAAACTATTTATCATTTGCTCCTTTTCACTCAGAAAAATATACTCTAGGTCACCCATCCACTAAAGGAAACGTGAGGCTCATAAACCAGCCTATCATTATATTTGAAATATTATAGTAGTAATAGACATCCACATTTGCAATTGTATAATTTTTATTGTATTGTATACGCAATGTTTATTGTACAGTGTCCTATACATTAAATGCTGCACACAGAAAACCACATAAAGAAGAAGGGTCATGATCCATGCAAAATTAACCCAAGCCCGTCGCAACCGAAACATATCTCAATTTTTTTCTTATTTTATGTACATAAATTATCAGATATAATCTTTTCGATTTCGGTGGCTAACTTATTTGAATTAGCTTTGGAAGGCAAAATATATCCTTTTTATTTAAATACTATATGATGATTATATAGTTTTTTTACTTCATTTCTTATAGAGGTGAACTTCTAATAGTAGAATATATATTATAACATCAGTAATGGCCCATTAACTATTTAAAAATACGTGTGCCTGAAAAGGAGTTATTTTAATAAAATCATATTTTTGTGCAAATAACTATTTTATTTATAACATTTTTACAGCATATCGTATCGATTAATACACTGTCCATACCCAGCGCAGTGTGCTGAAACACATCTTGGTGTCTAGCCCACCCTAGATAATAAATCACACTTATAACATGAGCACAGCTTCTTAATGTACGCCTGCCATGATTGCATGTAAAATAATACTCGCGAATAGCACTTCGGCCTTCAACGTCCGGGTTGTACATGACATATGTGTAGTATACTTTTGATAGCTATATAGCTAGCTAAAAGTATAGCTATCTCGTTTTTAATGATGAGTGCGAGAGAGATAGTACTAGCGAGCCGGTGTCGCTATGCTCTTCGCCTACGCGGCGGCGGTGTTACGCTAGCCCGCTCAAGGACGCCGCAGTTTGGCCGTTACAAGAGATTTTCAACGATATATTTCAACGTAATATACTATATCAAAATGTAATGTATACTCAGAAAAAGTTTTATTACATTTTCAGGGAAGAAAAAGTGTCTTGCCTTAGAAAGGCAATTTAACTATGATAGCCACAGAAATCGAAAAAAAAAAATGTGGTGATTGATGTTCGTAAAATAACGTAATAACTGAGATATGTTCCAAATATACCGGGCCTGGGTCCCATATGACCCTTCTTCTTTGTCTTTGCAGTTTTTGTTTTAAAAATGTATTAAAAAAAAAGTCAGAGTGTGAGACACATGAATAGCTCTTAGAATAAAAAATGATCGGTGGTATTGCGACGTGAACACCTTTACCCACGATTGGCTTCATTATACTCTGATAGTAAATCATTTTCAGGGTTCCGTATCTCGAAAAGAAGAAACGGAGCTCTTATATGATTACTTTGTTGTCTGTTCTTGTTCCCTTTGACCGATCAATCAAGACCCTTTATCTTAAGAATGGGTAGAGGAATCAAGTTCAATTTATATCAAATACTGATCATTTATGTACTCAGACATAAAACTATACACATACATTCCGTTGACATAGAATCATGAAATTTGGCAAGACGCAGTCTCACAGCACAATAGAAAGGAAAAAATCAATAATTGAGAATTTATAATTGTATCACATTTTTTGCTATTGTAAACTTACATTATTTGTTGTTGGAGAGTATGGGCGAACGTGTGTTACAACTGCAATGTTAACTTGGTTTTTGAACCCGACATATTTCTTTGGTAGATAAATACGTAATACAAATACTATACAGGGTTAATTTAAAAATACTAATAACCTCTTAGTGCAACATTCCTGTCAACATACCCAACAACTTTTGTTCTACAACTTTTTTCAAAACTCAATACGTTCCTCAAACGTTATTTGTTAAGTTTTGTTGTACTGTCTGTAACGTAATTTCTCTGTACGTATTTCCAAAGGTGCAGTGCAAGCGCACCGGGCCTTAGCGCCGCGCTGTGCGTGTGCACTTTAGCGACTGAGTAGAGTAGGTGCCATTTTCAGAAACATTAAATGTATTTTTATTTTTGTATGAAAAAAAAACTTATGAATTTTTGAAAGTCGTAAAACTAAAGTTATTGGGGATAATGTTCAGTACAAAATACAGGTTATTAGTAATTTTAAATTTACCCTGTATATTGTGCGGTGGCACGGAACCCTCAGTGCGTGAGTGCAACTCACACTTTTCTGATTTGTATATATCTCGTCCGTTTATTCTTTCTCTACCTGCTGTCGGCTGCACTAGTCTGGCGTGCGAGAGCCCTCTGGACGCGCGCGTGAAGTCGGCGCTGATCGCGGACACGCTGACGCTGGTGGGGCTGCCGGCCGTGCCGGCGAGCAAGCCCGAAGTGTCCGGACAGACCAATTCGCTCAAGATGAGGATCGGCGCGGTGAGATCCCTTCACTCTTTATTACTCGTCGAATAGAGCAGCTCGTAGACTAGGCCAACTCATCGAATCGACTAACTTGCTGCGATGAGGAATGCTTTGACTATTTATTACTCGTAGACTAGACCAACTCATAGATTACTAACTCCCCGTGATGAAGAATGTATTGACTCGTCGACTAGACCCACTCATCGAATCGACTAACTTGCTGCGATGAGGAATGCTTTGACTATTTATTACTCGTAGACTAGACGAACTCATAGAATCAACGAATTCGCCGCGATGAAAGATGCCTTGACTCTTTATTACTCGTCGACTAAAGCAGCTCTTCGGACTAACTCACTGTGGTGAGGAATGTCTTGATTTTATTACTCATCGACTAGAAGCAGACAGCTCGTTGACTAGACTAATTCATCAAAGCGACTAACTCGCCGATTAGGCTCACTGATTACACCAATTCACCGCACATATGAATTCTGCGCTTATTCCAATCGTTTACAGGTCTAAATGGTTGACTAGACTTACTTGCTGAATAGACCAACTTATTGATTCGATCACCTTGCCAACTAGGGTAAATCCAACTAGAAGAATTCGCTAACTAGTCCAACTTGCTGACCGGGAGTAATTTATTTATTCAAGACTAGCTTTTGCCCGCGACTTCGTTCGCGTGAAGTTCAAAGACACAATATAAATTATAGCCTATGTGTTATTCTTATGTATGAGCTACATTATTGTAAAATTTCATCAAAATCCGTTGAGTAGATTTTGCGTGAAAGAGTAACAAACATCCATACATCTATCCTCACAAACTTTCACATTTATAATATCATTAGGAAGTAGGACGAAGGACATGAGTAGTAAAAGATCTCTTCGCGCTGTGGTAAAACATCTTGCCTTGTAGATATCAACTACTGTCTCTACTATTGCTTATATACCAAGTAGATTATTTTATGCTCACATGGCACACTAACACTAATGCCCATACCTTCCATAAATAAGTTGTAACAGATAACATTATTGTGTATACCGCTAGCAGTTCGCACTTCATGAGCTCAGGCGCAAACTAAACACGCTTTTCTTTTGTTTCCGAGAGGGAAAGAAATCCTCAAGGACGCTCAGCCGGACTCAAGCCGACTGAGTAGTAAACTGAAAAAACCCCTCTCTTTATTGTTAGTCCTAGTGACTTTTACAGCGTCACCGGTCGCGTTGGGGCGAGCGCTAAGTACCCCCTGACAGATGGTCGACCATCTGAGGGTTCCTCAAGCCAAGGGATACCGCGTATGAAGGGCAGGGAAGGGGAACCTCGGGCTCAAGTCATCACCAGGGAAGCTTTCCTATTTCCTATTCGGGTGAGGGCCGGGCCTCTAGCGGATTCGGCTGGTGAGACGGCTGAGGGCCGATTCGTGTGCCTAGTGCTTCGTGTGGCAAGTTTACGAAGTGGCTTAAAGCCCGAAGGTGTGCGTGTATTACGACGTGATCGGACTTTTAAACGTGAGACCCTATGGATGTCACGGGGGACGTCCTCGCCTCCGCCGGTGGGGGCGGTGCGATTGTAGTGTGAATGTGGGCATGTTCGAGTTCGAATGTGTAATGTCGTCGTCACTGTCGCCTAACACGTCTAGGCCTTCGATAGCGTTTGCTGACGCGGGGATCGGGGGTATACGCTGACGCCCTGACCACTAGGGGGTTCGGGTGTAGAGAGGAACGGTGAAAGAAGCGTTGGGACGCTTCTTAGATATTGAGTTATCGTGGGCAATTCTAAATTGTAGCGCAGATCTACGTTGCGCACGTAAGGAGGGGCACCGGCGTAAGGAAGGGCACCGGACTAAACCCGCGTCGCTACCGCGCGCGGTTTTATGCAAGTGAGTTAGGTCACGCGATTGATCGGCCGTAACACGCTCCTTCCCAAATGCACAAAACATATTGTGATATTTTATTATATTTATAAGAGTTCAATTCTCTTAAAAAACCAATGAATCGGAAAACTGTTTTCTTCGACATCACATTACCCTAAAAACATACGCTAAAAAATCTTAAAAGCAATTCAAAGAATTGTTAGATATGCACATATAGCGTCAATAGAAACATCACAATTTTCTTTTTTTTTAGTGCATTTGCCAATGTCACGTATTAATAAGTATAATCGACATGTTTGAAGTAAATTCGTTATTTCTTCTTATCGTAGATCTCTTCCAGTAAAGTAATAGTAGGCTTTACTGAAGTTATAAAGGATTTCTTGGAAGAGCGCGAAAACTTCAGCTACATTATATTTATTTAGACCTACTCCATTATTTTCACTTATACAGAACTTTAAAACACAATATACTATCACTTTTGTACTTTAAAATTCTGAAAAATGTAAAAAATGGAAAATATAAATAAAATGACAACCTTACTTCTCCCGTTACCGCCAAAAAGTCAACTTCACAATTTTCTGCAGTGCCGTCGTGTTCATTCGGCCGAGAACGTGTTTGTGCGTGGTAAAAGCGGCGGCACTGGGAACGGCGGGAATGGTGGCAGTGGGCCGGCGGCACAGGCGCAGGCGCCAGCGGGAGCGGGGGCGGGGGCGGGCGCGGGCGCGGGCGCGGGCGCGCTGACGGGCGAGGAGCTGCGCCTGGTGCGGGCCGTGCGTGCGCAGTTCGCGCGCCGAGGGGGCTACGTCAGGATCTTCCCCAGCCAGAACTCCTGGCAGAAGTACTCGCAGTATTTGGGTAAGCCATGGAACACACAACCTATAGAGTGGCAATGTCATTTATTTTGTACGAAAACAATTTACGTCTAAACACTGTTGCGGTTACTGCGTTCTGTTTTATAGTTTGATTTTTTGCTGTTTTATATATTTAAATATCTGTCGGAATATGCAGTGGTGTACGTACACACAGATCCAGGACTGGTTATGTACTGCTTAATGCGAGCGAGAGTTGATATTTGTTTTGACATGTATATATTACCACGCTGGACTGGCGGTTGTCAAGTTATATTTGTGCCTATTTGGTTTACGCCATTTTGGCGCTGTCGACATATGGTCGTCATATACAAAAGTACATGGAACTAAAAAAGCTAAGGTATATGCAGAATATGTTAAAATTAGTTCATAGCCATTAGTCATATCAAAATTAGTTCTCGAGAACTTCGCATTTCGCAAGTGGCGCTTCAATTTGCCACACCAAATTAGCTGTCATTTGCTTCGTAAAGCCTGTCCAGTGGTAATATATGCATATATCCATGTCAGTGCTAGTTAGTGTAAATAATCTGAGTAGTGGTGAATAAAATGGTCCGATATTTCGTCTCTGTAGGTTGAGTGTTCCATGGGATAAACACACGAAATATGGAAAATAATAACTGTGTGGTAATTGAATAGAGATACATATAGTAGTCAAAAATAGTACAAATATAGTAAAAATAACTTGGAAAATCATAAATAATGAGACTGGAAAAGTCAGAGCTCGCAAACTCGATTTCCAATTAAAAATTAAAGTCCAAGTTTATAAAAATGATCAAGAAGTTGCTGAATGTTTTGAAAAATTTTTTGCTGACATTCCGGTTTCAACTACAAATGTTCTTAATTCATCTCCCGCTCTTGCCGAATCCTTGCTTAAAGAAAATATAACAGAATATGTAACTATTTTTAAATTTCGGTATGTTAATTGCGATGACATTTTGAAAACCTTTAAATCATTTACAGTTAAGAATACAGCGGACATTCATGGTTTTTCTGTAAAAGTCATAAGTTCTGTTATAGATCAAATTGCACCTCATTTAACTTGTATTTTTAATGACTGTATCGATCAAGGTATTTTTCCTGACCAGATGAAACAGTAAAATTACGCCATTGTTTAAATCAGGTAGTACATCAGACCCCATTAATTACAGGCCAATTTCAGTACTACCTACTCTTAGTAAAATATATGAAAAACTAATATTGACAATTAAAGGGTTATTTTTATAGCAACGATATTATAAATTCAAAACAATTCGGTTTCACTAAGGGTCGATCAACAACCGATGCAGGTGTTGAATTAATCAAACATATTTTCAGTGCTTGGGAGGAATCACATGATGCATTAGGTGTGTTCTGTGATTTATCCAAAGCCTTTGATTGCGTTCATCACGATATTCTGGTCAGTAAACTAAAATACTATGGTGTTAAAAATAATGCGCTCAACCTTCTGAAATCTTATCTGAATGGTAGAATTCAGAGGGTGGTCATAAATGGCACACAATCATCTGGGTCGTCGGTCTGTATGGGTGTTCCTCAGGGCTCAATTCTCGGACCATTTCTTTTTCTAATTTATATTAATGACTTACCATCCCTCGTAAGAGATACTCATGAGATTGTATTGTTTGCTGATGATACTTCTTTACTATTTAAATTAAAAAGACAACAACTACTTCTTGACGATGTAAACAATGCTCTCTCTATAGTAGTGAGATGGTTCACAGTAAATAATCTGCTTCTCAATGAAAAAAAAACGAAATGTGTCAAATTTACATTACCAAATGTACGACAAGTCAATACAAATATAAAGATTAGGGGTGGGGTGTTGGGCCCTGTAGAAAGTACGACCTTCTTAGGTATTACTCTGGATGCTAGGTTACAATGGGGTCCTCACATTTCGGGACTAGCGAATCGCCTCGGCTCTGCCATATATGCTATTAAAAAATCCGTCATTTAACAGACATAACCACCGCTAGACTAGTATATTTTAGTTATTTCCATAGTCTTATGACATATGGCATCCTACTTTGGGGCAATGCCGCTGATATACATGCCATCTTTGTTTTGCAGAAGAGAGCGATTCGTGCAATTTACAGGCTGGGGCCCAGGGTATCACTAAGGGATAAATTTAAAGAAATTGACATTCTAACTTTAGCGTCACAGTATATTTATGAAAATATAATATATGTAAAAAAGAATATAACTGCATTCTTGAAGGTCTGTCATGTACATACATAAAATACTAGAGGCAGGAATAAGCTTGCACCGCATACTACTAGACTCCACAAGGTTAGAAACTCATTTGTGGGTGTCTGTATACACTTTCTGTATACACTTATACAATAGGATCCCTGATGACATACAGAACTTACCTTTGAGTAGATTCAAAAACACAGTCAAGCGAAAATTGTGCTCTAAAGGTTATTATAAAATCACGGATTATTTGAATGATAAGCATGCTTGGGATTAACCGCTCAGCCACCAAGCCGATTATTTCTTATAAGTATATAATAGAATAATTATGTAATAATGATTAAGACATATGTTTATAAGAGCAACCTCTGTGTTTCTTGCACGTTCTTCACAGAAGGAATACTGCATTAAGAAGTGTGGTAGATTTATAAATTATTATATATCATGATCCTAATTATATATTCTCGACGATTTCAAGTGTATTTTAAAATACTTACGAAATAAAAAATCTTTGACTTTGACTATAGGCCACTCACCAGAGTTGTCGTTTCTCATCTCCGTCGGGGCCCCTAACTAGGTCGCTGGTAGTATGCGGTAATCCTGGGTAGCTATGTTCTGGATACTGTCGAACCAACCGAACACCGAAAAATCCGTCAAACAGGTCTTTTTATAATTGTTTATTAAAGTGGATGAGCGACGAAAGAACGAATGTACGACAACGGCAACAACGACCTCTCGCGAACATAAAGGATATCGTGACTAAAGCATTTCTTAATATAACTTTAGAAAACCAATGAAGATTAATGAATTATGTACTGACATTAGTAAGGAAAATGGAACTGACTAAAATACGGAATAATAACCTTATAATCCTTATATAATTTTCAATTATATTTCTTCGACGCGTTGGGTGAAAATGATCAGAGTGTAATTTCAGAATGAGTAATTGATAATGATGTAGTTGAATCTGGTACCCGAGATAGGTAGGCAAATGCTCTGCCACCGCGCCAACAAGCCAGTTAATGTAACAGACGGTCAGACGTAACCTAGTTCACCCTAAAATGAAAAGGAATCAATCCTATTGTGATCTCTAGTCCTTCGGTAGTGGTGGCTTAAAATCGGATCTACTCCAAGAAATGATTACTACACCCATTGTGGGGTAAAATACATGTATTATTTAGGTACTTCGATAGCACAAGAGTTGACAGAGAAAGTTGAACTAACTCACCGAGCAGCCACGACTTGCCAACTTCCAAGGGTGGCGAGTCCTCCACAGGCGGTTCGGCACACTCCTCTGACCAGCGCCAATCGCCTCCGAATTTAGGGTTCCGTAGACGTAATAATTAATTGCCGTCGTTTTATATTTTCACCACGCGGAACGAGCGTTCGACATCGTTCGCCATATTTTTTCGTGTGTATGTTGGCTACACCGACAGTGCGAGTGAGGAAGCCAACGATCTCTGTTCTCTTTTTTTCTTATGTGTACATGGGAAAACGAATTATGTATGAAGTTTTGAATTTGGAATTCTTTCTGGATTTGGTGCCAGGATACAAACAGAATACTGAACACCCATGTATATTTTTCTCTTCATGTTTGTTATATGTCTGTGACGTATGTGTCGCGTGTGGCGCAGACCCCGTGAGCGGAGTGCCCGTGTGCTCGACGTCATTGAACAACAACGTGCCGTACCAACTTGTGGCGCACAACTACAATTTACTGGTCCACTCGCACGTGTTGCCGCATTTCGCCCACGCAGCCGCCGCTACAAGTCTCACGGACACGCCGCTCAGGTATGATGCGCGGGTATAACACACCCCACGCGGAGGTACTACGGCACTATACACTCCATACATCCAAAGACATCAATATACACTAAGGGAGACGCTCTGACACGTTATATATAAGTTAGTGCATGCGAAACACTATTACCATTGTACGTCGCGCGCTCTTACAAGAAATGTCGTTTAACTTTGCTGTGTAAAGCTGTGTAATATTGTTAATGTTGTTAATGTTTTAGTTTGTAGATCGCATAAATTGTTGTTTCTCGGAGTTGAGGGGCTCTACCTCAGTTTTTAGTTACACTACGTTACTATTACTAACATCCGTATATCTTCCCGCCATCGCCATTGCGTCCACGACTACCTCACACCATATTTGATACTTGAAGACGTGCTTGTTTCAGCAACTCGACGTTTAATGGTCCTATTGTGCGGAAATCTCATACCTTATGTAATATCAGTGGACGGACACTACCTTCTAAAGAAAAAATACAAATTTTTAGAAACCGAAAGCAAAATAAAAGCGACTTTAACTTTTACCAATGCAGGTCATTATAGCTGCTAATCATATTTGGTTGGGACCGCATTTCAATACCAGTTGCACAAAGCATAATTAAATAACATTTTCATGTTGCTTGTATGGCGCACGTGCTGAACTCAATTTATTGTTCTGTTTCCATATATTACATTGTACTCTGTAATCATAACCAAAACGGTGTCTACTTTTACATTTCGTATTCACAAAAGTGTTTTAGTTTCATTTTTACGCATGTTTTAGACTATTTTTGTTCATGGTGTATATATCCATAGAATCCCAGCGCTATCGCGTTTCGCGACCGCTTTTAGTCTTTCGCATTTGAACCTTTTTATTTTAGGGTTTATTATGAGTGATTTGTGTCTACAGTAAGTATAAATACATAAAGCTGTATAGTGTATATTAAACGTAGTATAGAGATTTATGCAATATTGTTTTTACCATGTTTTTACGGTGACGTTAATTTTAATGTAGAGTCCATCTAAAGTTTACTTTCAATACTAACTTTTAAATTACTTTTTTAATTTTTAATTTATTGTTTTGCTTACTGTTTGTCTATATAAAAATACATTAACAGTTTTTCGTTTATTTTTATTAATAATCTAAAACTCATTGGAGGGTGGGTATATACCAAATATCGATAACGATGTCGAGTTGCACAGCACTATTATCGTTAATTAGTTGGACATAACTAATTTTATGTTGGTAGGTTGGTATACTTAAATGTATTTTTTTTCCGTTGTGGTATTGATTTGCGGTCTAATATAACTAGCAGAAATTGTTGTTCTAAGTACCGTCTCTTAAAATGTAGTGATTATATTTGTATAATATTCTCTTTGTATAATATTTGCAATGTAGGTGTAACAGTCGCTACGTGGGTATTCTGCACGTGCATGGTATACCTTTTTTATGGGGTATACTATACACGGGCAGAATACTCACGTAGTGCTTGCTACACCTACATGGCACATATTGTATCTACATGAGCTATGAGATCTACGCACAATAGGCCCATGCGGGTTCATTATACAATACACAAATATAACGCACCATGTAAAAGCATATTATCGTTTATATAAGAAAGCGTGCATCAGCACTTTATGTCGCTTATGTATTATTGTTTGAATTTGCCTAACTTAATAACTTACAAGTAAAAGTAGTAAAATCGCGAGGGTGGCGCAGGCTGCGGCGGTACGAGGCGGCGACGGCGGCGCCGGCCGTGTCGCTGGGCGAGCCGCCGGCGCCGGCGCCGCCGCGCCGGGACGCGCGCCGCGCCGCAGACCTCGTCAAGCGGCAGCTCGCCGCCGGCATGAAGCTCACGTGAGTACCGACCACCGAGTACCGAGCACCGAGCATCGAATACCGACCACCCGGTACCGAGCATCGAATACCGAGTACCGAGCACCGAATGCCAAGTACCGCGACCTGCGGTGGCTTGAAGAATCTATATCTCTAAATAGTATTAAACAAAGTTGCTAGCCGCGTCTGTCTGTCTGTACACTTAGTTCTTCTAAACTATGCAACGGATTTTGATAGTTTTCAATATTGTTCAGTAGTCTGTTTTGAAATGTACATTAAAAAAACAATTAACAATTTTAAAAAAAAATCTAAAAATAAAAGATTGTTGTTACAATCTTTACTAGCTAACAGCAAAATGTTACACTTAATTCGTGACAGTGTATCGTTAAAAATATTAACTTCTCTTTGATGTCGCATAACTTATTAATAATAAGTTATTATAAAGGGCACAAATAAGCAACGAAGTAGCATTGGAACCAATATTTGTCCATTTGGGTGAACAGATTCTTACAAAACGATGGAAAGGGTTTGTAAGTAAGACAAATTTAATATGTGGTTAGATTTTCTCATTAAGTCAGGACAGTCAATACGTAACAATATTTTGTAAAGATATACAACATTAAGCATATATAATAATTAAAGACCAAAAGATAGATTGTTAGCTGACGGAATTATCAACATACGCATACCTAGGCGAAAATGTGTAAGGAGAATGAGATTTCAGGAGTCGAAGGAAGCATGTAAGGACCGCAAAGCTTAGTGTTCCGTCCCCTGACTACCCCGTTAGATACAGCGTGAAGATATGTATATATGTGTGTTATGTGTTTTATTGGCTAGAATACGCGTAGTTACATAAAACACAGATTGACATAAACCAGTTTTTTTTTCGACATTCTACTAATATTATCTATACTTATATATCTTAATATTATAAAGAGGTTAACTTTGTTTGTTTGTATGTAATGGATAAACTCGAAAACTACCCAACCGATTTCAAATTCTTTCACCTATAGAAAGCCACATTATCAGCGAGTAACATGGGCTGTATTTTTTTTTTAAATTCTACCCGTGCGAAGCCGGGGCGGATCGCTAGTCTAATATATAAAAATCAATGTTTGTTTGTTTGTTCGTATTTTACACGCTGCCATACCGTTCCTCCGATTGCGATGACTTTTGATATGGAGATAGCTTGAATCCTGAGGATGTACATAGGCTATTTAAAAAAAAAAGCGAGCCTTACAGTAGTCGCATATGATGTGTAACATCTGACATCTCACCTTGGTAATGAGCAACATTAGCATTATATCCTGAAAAAAAAATTATTACCATCTGACAGCCAACTCTACCACCGCGCGTACTCATTGGTTAAATCAAATAGCGCGCGTTACCTCGGTTCGCGAAATCACTCCCACAGATTGCAGGAAAGCGAGAGGAAAGTTGTTATACATCAATAAAAAACGCGGTCGAAGTGGCGGGCATCAAGTAGTATATTATACTAGCTGTACCCGTGACTTCCTCCGCGTAGAAAATCTTTCCGTGACCTCTCCGGGTTACCGAGGTTACCTGAGATACCCATTTTGTTGGTGTCAAACAAAAAAAAATCCTATTATGGAACATCCGCCATATTGGATGTATCATAACGTCACTTATACAGAAACCTTCCCCTGCGTATTCCATTTCATTTGATACCCATATTGTTGGTGTTAAACAAAAAACTTATTTCCTATTATGGAACATCCGTCATATTGGAATTATGATGACGTCACATAAAAAAAAACCACGTCATTTTTTGAAAAAGAGGGTACCCTACATTTGTTTTCGGGCACAGACTATTTCTGTACTTAATTTCATTATATTCGGTTTAACGGTTTAGATTTCCTCCATGAAGTTTCATCCCCTTTTTCCCCCTTTTAGTGGTAGATTTTTGATAAAATAGGAAGTCGTATGCTTTTTTAATAGAAAAGGTTTATCTCTGTACTAAATTTCATCTTGATCGGTGCAGCGGTTTAGAATTTCCCATACAAAGTTTCATCCCGTTTTTCACCCATTTAGGGGTAGATTTTAGAAAAAAAAAAGTAGCCTATGTCCGTTTTCCGGTTGTCAAACTATCTCCATGCCAAATTACATTGAAATCGGTCCGGCGGCTTAGCCATGAAAATCAAGCAGACAGAGAGACTTTTGCATTTATAATATTAGTATGGATTACAGTTATAGTTTTCTAATAAATAAATGTGTGGTCTTTTTGGCGGGAACGGGAGAAGTGAGGTTGTCATTTTATTTAGATTTTCTATTTTTTATATTTTTAGGAGTTTTAAAGTACAACAGTGATAGTATATTGTGTTTTAAAGTTCTGTGTAAGTGACAAGAACGGAGGAGATCTAAATAACCATGTGTAGCTGAAGTTTTCGCGCTCTTCCAAGAAGTCCTTTATAACTTTAGTAAACCTTATATCACTTTACTGGAGGAGTTTTACGATAAGAAGAAACTAATTTACTTATGATTCTACATGGATTCTACTTATTCTGTGTCTATATACTAGTTTGTGTTAATGCGTAACATTGGCAAATGCGCTAATCATTCCAAATTTCCTTTTAAACCTACTGAATTGTTTCCTCGCTTTACTTGTCGTTGGCAATGTACTCGCGTACGGTGCCATTTAAAAAAAAAAAGTGTGTGTGTGTGTGTGTATGTGTGTGTGCAGCACGGGCGAGTGCCGGCGCGCGTTCGGTCTGTACCTGTCGCACGTGCTGAAGCGCGTGTCGCTGCCCGCGCACGAGCTGGCCGCGCCGCACGCCGCGCTCGCCGCGCGCTTCCTGCGCCGCGCCGCCGCCACGCTGCGCATGCCCTACAATGTAAAGGTGCACGCCTCTACGCATGACGCATCACGCATCACGCATGGCGCTTTCACACGCTCCACACGCCTCCAACACGCGTCCAACACGCACTCGTTACATTACCACACATCTACGCATGATGTTTTTTTTTAACGAAGTCCTTCAACTGCAGCTTTCGGGAGGTTTTAGTTGGTAGAAATCGTAATATCGACTGCAGGTACCTAAGGCAATTTTTGGCTTTTGCAAAGTATGTGTAATATGTCTATTCCACGTCAGTTTTTGGTCGATGAAATCGTCACGTAAGGAAAAAGCGTTACGTGGGGCGGGACCCGCGCGTTGTAAAACGCTGGGTTTTTGTTTTTGTTGTCATACGTGAGTTTTATTGTCTCATTTTTTATTAAGTTTTGAGAAATTGAAACTACAGCTAAGGAACTTTGTACTTGACAGAGGTCCCCCGACCACACGCGTTTTTTTATTTATTTATTTAGAACAACAAACAGTTGTACGCTAGAATTACAAAATTGTTATATGATATTGAAGTTTAAACAAAAATAAGATGAGGCAACCCTAATATCAACGTTTTCCCGTCACTAACAAACATTTGGAATATAAGTCATAATGATAGGGTTGTACATTTTTTTCTGTTAATTGTATTTTTTTTTTGTATGAAAAACAATATAAACGTATACCGTAGTCATCTTCAATATAACAGTCAACAGTGACACGTTGGAACCCCGGCGGGTTTATTCCCCTCTTCACAATACCCTTGTATAATCGAAAGTGAAAGTAATGTAGGTAGAATCTAACTTTGGAGGAGCTTAACACGCAATAACACGCTTAACACGCGTGCAATTGATAGTACTTTTTAATTAATCTTGCACACCCTTCTTAGAGCAAGAGACCACGACGGCCAGACCTTCATTATTTTATAAAAGCTGAAAGTTTCTCTGCGCATGTCCCCAACACAGGTAGGAACGATCAGCGACTATGAAATTTGGATCATCGTGGCTTTGGCAGATAACAGGTAACAAAGGTGTACAAAATTACTTCCCAAAATCGTGAAAGTATAAAGCGTTTTTTTTTTATATTTTCTTAGGGAAGTTCTTACATCGGCAAGATGTAAGAACTATTGAAACTGTCTGGCTATCAAGAAAACATCTTCTGATAGTTCCCCCAAATAACATATATAAAATTCAGCGTTTATACTATAACGTAAGTACAATTACAATTTATTAAAGTTTAAGGGTGTCTAGCAGGGGGTTGCCACGATTACCACGATACTAAGTGTCTGGCAATGGATGATGTGATTTCTAATATTATCCCGAAGAAAATATAAAAAAATTACGCTTGGCCGTCGCGGGCTCTGGGGCTATCTCAACACTGCGCATATTCTACAATGTAAAGGTGCACATTTCAACGTATTATGCTTCACACGCGCCGGACGCGCGCCCAATCGCGTGTAACACGCACCGATTACATTCAGTTGAACCACTGCACAGCCGTTCGCATGATGCTTTGACACGTTTCACATACATGCAGCACGCACCGATTAGATTAAGATTAACCACTGCACACCTCCATGCATAGCGCTTTATTACCAATAACACGCTTAACACGCCATGCAACTAGTAGTTTGTAAAACATCACACACACCCTTCTCAACACTGCATATTACCTACAATATAAAGGACATGCTTCTTTGCGCATAATGCTTCAACACGCAATAACACGCTTGATATATATAGTATATTTGACTTGACATATATAGTATATAGTATTTTTGAAAGCATTACACACACCGTTCGTAACACTGCGCATGCCCTTCAATACAAAGGTGCCCGCCTTAAGCATGAGGCTGCTATATGCAATAACATATTATCTAACACGCACCAATTTTTTTTGTCACTAAAATATAAAAAGTCACATGTAGCCTAAAGTGGTGTTTGTCAAAAGGGGCTATTCACGTGAAGCGGACAGGGAAAAAGGGGTCCAAGTTTCCGATATCAGTTATATTTGAGTATGTTGTACCTGTACATGTTCTCGACATAAATGCAGAATATTTTTGCAGTGGCAACCCTGGTTCACAAAATATGGGGTTTTAAAAATTTAAGAAACGGTAAGGTATGCAGTGCAGTTCGAATGCCATTACTTAGTTTAAAAAAGGTATAGCGAATAAATTTACCACTGGATTTTATACTTCATTTTATGACCTTTTTAACCTCGTAATTGGATTTAAAAAATTAAAAAATTCAGTGAAATAAAATGAATAAAATTTTTGTTTATCGTTTTTTACTAAGTTTGTATTTTTTTATTTTTTTTAAGTTCATTAAACAACAAGCTTATAGTATGTTTATACTCCGTACCTAGTTCCATAATGGGCCCGGCAGTCGTTTAGGAGCTATATGTGCTTTAATGGCGATATGCGGCAGAAACCGGTTGATTTTACTGATTGATTTTACTGATGATTGGGCATTTGGCTCGGTAGCAGAGCATCTGCTTGCCATGCCGGGGTCCCGGGTTCGATCGCCAGTCAGGTCAATTTGGGAAACGAACTTTTCTAAATTGGCTTGGAGTCTGGGTGTTACTGTGAGTTCCCCCAGAGTTCGTAGTGTGGTACCCATAGTACAAGCTTACTGCTTAGTTTGGGATCACACAATCTGTGTAATTGTTTGGAGTATTATTATTATTATTATTACTTTAATAGAGGTTTTATGGTAGATCGTAATAATACCGGACATTTACTTAAATGATATATTTAAAAAAATTCAGTTCTATGAGCTATACAGGGACTTATTCGTTTGATGATGATTTGATGATAAAGTGGTAGGAATGAAAGCGTTAAATTTTTTCTCGATAGGTATGATTAACGCAGATTCGAAGCGGCTTTTGGGATGTATTCCATATTGCTCGATTTCATTCGATATTACTCTTCGACATTGCTCGATGATGCAATTAGCTCTTCATTGCCTGTTTAGTCCATTCATACAAACGCTTAGGAATAATAATTACTGTCCTGGAAGCTGAATGAAAGCTGCCACATGTCGCTAAGCGTTTTTTGTGCCAAAATCGTGTACAGAAGCAGAACTCCATTTTCGTACTATATTATGGAAAAGGACCATGATATGTGGTAATATAAAACGTTTTGCTACACGGGACAGTTTATATTCGCTTCCAAACAAAGCGATTACTTTACCTAAGCGTTTGTATGAATAGACTAAACAAAAAAAATTAACGCTTTCATTCCGATAACTTCGTCACAAATCATCATCAAACGAACAAGTGCCTGTATAGCTCATAAAACTGAAGATTTTTAAATATATCATTTAGGTATAATGTCCGATGTATTGTGATGATCTACCTTAAAACCTCTATTAAAGAAATAATAAATCTTCATTTCTTCACAAAAAAACTTCTTAACAAAAAAAAATGAAAACTAAATGACATGATATAAAACATAGTTCAGTTTTGTGGGAGACTGGAGCCTAAGATAGGCCAAGCCTGTGTTATAGGTCTCCAGAACCCCACCTCAAAATTTGAATAGAAAGTAGACTAAGATTTTATTTAACTTTAAGAAGAAACATTAATAATTTGGAGGCAGTTTCCGTCACAGTAATAAAGTCGAATACAACATTATTTACCTATTATTTGACAGAATGTTTATGTAAGTCGCGCTAACTGACGAGATGCGAGTTGCCGCCGCACATCGCCATTAAAGTACATATAGCTCCTAAACGACTGCCGGTCCCATGAAACTTGGCATGGAGTATAAACAAAACTATAAGCTTATTTTTTAATAAACTTAAAAAAAAATAAAAAATGCAAACTTGCAAACAAACAAAAATTTTATTCATTTTATTTCACTGAATTTCTTAATTTTTTAAATCCAATTACGAGGTTAAAAAGGTCATAAAATGAAGTATAAAATCCAGTGGTAAATTTATTCGCTATACCTTTTTTAAACTAAGTAATGGCATTCGAACTGCACTGCATACCTTACCGTTTCTTAAATTTTTAAAAACCCATATTTTGTGGACCAGGGTTGCCACTGCAAAAATATTTTGCATTTATGTCGAGAACATGTACAGGTACAACATACTCAAATATAACTGATATCGGAAACTTGGACCCCCTTTTCCCTGTCCGCTTCACGTGAAATTCCCCAAAAACTGTAATCGTGAGTTTCTATTTAGTATAAAATTTTATAAACAAATGACGGGCAGAATGTTGCCAACAACAAAATAAAATCCAAATATGTTTAAATAAAACTATTAACTATTTTTAGTAATACTTTCTGGTCACCATTAGACTTTCGGCTGCTAACAAATATGTGATTCCAAGTTTTTAATAGCTTTAGTACCCACGACCCCTTCACAATGAATATTCAAGAGCTGCTCTGAGAATGACTGGACGGATTTCCACCAAACAGCTATGTAAAAGCATTTGCAAAAACTGTAGCTTTCAAACAAAAAAGTACACGCAAATTGATACATACATCGAGATCTATTATGCCACAGACAAAAACACGCAACTGCGTCAAAATCAACACGCTTTTTTCCATCAAGGGTTAAAAACTTAACAACTATGACAATAATATTGGCTGTCTCAGGGTCCGCCTGCAAAGATGTGCGACAAGGACAGCTGCGCGGTAATAGCGAAACAGTTGAACGACTTCCTGTACATGTACTACCGCGAGACGGACCTCTACACCGACAGCGAGGACAAGGAGGGTTGTGTCTCCAATATAGACTTCGCTCAGTTCCTATATTCGGCCAGGTATGACACACTTTTTTTAATAAGTTATCGCTTAGAACATGTATCAGAAAAAACATTTTTTTTTTCTATTAATTTATTTAATTTATACAGGCAATGCATTTTATACATTTTCTCTGTATAACGCAAATGAACTTCTTGCACAGGTCGATATAAATGTACGTATTCACAGATAGCTATAAGTCGGTAAGATGAAAGTTAGTGGATCACTGTTCTCAAATTTACTTGTAACTTAATTATACTATAATTATAGTCTTATTTTATTTTTTCTGTTTATATTCTCATTTAAATTTGTTATTATTTCGTTTTTATCAGTCTATTGATAATGTTTCTAACCTGTACCTTCGATTTTTCACGTGCTGGTCAGTCTATTACTACAAAATCTTGTAATTGGTAAAACTTATATAAATATATTATTTCTTTAGGCTGTAAGCTTTCCAAAATGGAATAAATCGGTAAATATATAGTCTTTTACCGAACGTTATCAGTGAAGCAGAGCTGGAAGAAGTGCTCCTACTAGTTCTCCGGCTGGAGCAGTACACGGCGGTGTTCATGGGCGACGGGAGGTCGTTCGTCATCGACGTGCCGCCGGCCGGCGCGGGCGCGGGCGCGGGCGCAGGCCTCCCGCCGGAGGGGAAGAGGCACGCGCTGCTCAAGTTACTGACGAGGCTCGTGCCGGCCTCCGCCCGGAGGTATAGGTGAGTTCGTCGCGTGTACCTAGTCTTGCCATTAATATTGTTACCAAAAAAAATCGTATTTTTATAATACACAAGCCGTTTCCCGCCCGCTTCACTGGGCGTAAGTGTAAATTTTGTACGTAATGGTACATTTTTGTTTGAAAAATGGTGAAGGGTCTATGGAGTTCAAAAAATAAGTAGCCTATAACCATCTACAACTAATTCCGCGTCGAATGGTCAAGGTCCCATGCCATCAGTCCAGTAGTTTTCAAGTTTATCGCGGTCAAAGAAAAAACTTTCATTGTATATATATATATATATATAGATAAAACGTATGTTACTAGTGTGCGTTAAAAATATAACGCTCATTCAAAGTGATCTCCGTGGTTTTAATACAATCCTTTAAATGTGGCCGATTATCGATTGAAAGACGCACTTTCTCCATGGGAAAACTCGCCACCACCAATCTTATGGAACGTTTTAGGAATTTCAAATTGTCATGGCGTTTAAAGCATGCCGTACTCTCTAAATGAAGCTGTAAATCATAATCAAATGGATTAAGAACGGGACTAGATGACGGCCAGTCTTCAGCCTGATGAAGTCAGAAACGTTCCTTTCCAGCCACGCTTGTGTGGATCGAGCTTTATGACCCGGTGCTGAGTCTTGCTGAAAGGACCACTCTTGGTTATGGAACATGGTGTTGTCAAGAGCCTTAACTACCTTCTCGAGAATCGTATCTTGATACACCTGAGCCGATATTTTAATACCTTTTTCACAAAAATATGGCTTAAGTCTCTCCTTGATAGCTAACACCCAACCAAACCATCACTGAAGCCGGATAATGCCCACGTTGTTCCCTTCTGACTAATTGAGAAGCTTCTCTAGAGCTTTGAGCATATACTCGGTCATTCTGCTTATTAAAATGTTGCTCGATAGTAAAAAAATTCTCGTCAATAAATAAAAAAAATTCTGTGACCTCCCTCTATGTACCGCCTAAGAAGTTGTTTTGATTTTGCCACCCTATTCATTTTTTACATATCGGTTAAGCAATGACCAGTGCGTCTCTTATAAGCTGCAAGTCCTAAGTCATCTTTTAAAATACGCGACATGGTTCTGGGTGCTATATTCATTTCTCTAGATAAAATCTTTTGCTTTCGGACAGGATTTCTTTGAATTCTTTCCTTCACTGCTAGGATCGCCTTTTTAGTACTAGTACTACGTGAACGGTCAGATCTTTTTCTGTCACAAACAGAGGACGTTTATTATACCTATCAACAGCCCGGTACACAAACATTCGACTAATACAAGAGGATGGAGAGTTTTAAAAATTGCATTTGGCTCCATATCTACTTTGTGTATTGCTATCACAGCAATTCGATTCTCTTGATCATCCCATTTCATTTTAATATCACAAGAATATTTAACAAAGATTGGCCTGAAAATGAGAAAACACTATGAATTTTCATACGAGAATAACAGGTTCCAAATTCAAATGTAATATTATTGTTTTTTTTTATTGTAACAGTATTTATAGCAAGGCTGTGGTACGAGGTACATAGCGGCTAATTAAGGATGACTTATGACAACCAAATAGCCAGTGTTAACTTTCGAAAATGTCAAATGCACCCACAAAACTTAGCGGAAGTGTGTATGAAGAAAGATGGGATTTGAGAAGATGAATGAGACACGTAAGAACCGCGATACTTGGCGCTCCGTTCTCTCTAACTACCCCGTTGAGGATACAGCGTGAAGATAGGTATGTATGTAATCAATTCAATAAGTCAATTGGGAAAATAAATTTGAACGGAACTATCAAATTTACTCCTTTATTTCTGCCAGTAACTCCCAGTGCAACTCACATGAAATTAGGTATATCCTAAAGTATATCCTTATTACGTCAGGGCCACCACTTTAGGTTATACCTATGTTCGTGTGAGTTGCACTGGAACTGACTTCAGCTATTTCACCTCGCATTATCATAAACGTAGTATAAGTTTTTGATAATTACGATAAGCTAACGCCATCTAGCGAACATTATATGTCATTAATATAAAATGAACATATTAATGACATAATGAAACCTTAACGTTTTCAATATTTAACGGGCCCTTGGTTGCAGGCCATTTTCGGCGTCTCCTACACGAACCTCGACGGAGCCCTCGGAGCCGGCCAGCCCCGAGCCCGAGCCGGGCTCGCCGGCCCGCGGCGCCTCGCCCTCGCGCCGCCCCGCCCCCGGCCCCGCCCCCGTACTCGCCCTCTCCTCCGCCCTCGACCTCAAGGACAGCCTCAAGGAGGAGAAGCCGCTCAGCCTGGCGCTCAAGTACGCACGCTCCTAGCGCGCCTCGTACTACACTCACGCGACACGACCTATTCGTTTTGATAGCGAAGGCCTTCGGTATTGCAAATTATTTAATAAATATAATTTAAATATTATGCAGTGGCAAGTTTCCCAATGTAAAACTGAGTCCAAATTTTAATTTTTACTTTTAAATATTTTGTATTTGACGTAAATTTTTATTTATTTTGTCGTTCTACCTTTAAAAAAAATAAAATGTCCTTGAAATAAAAAACTTTAATTACAGTATTTTAAACAATTCTGTCTTAAATGCAATAGGGTAATAAATCGCCACTGTATCTCGATACATTTTTACTTTCTTTGACAACTCAAAATAAACTTAGAAATGTGTGACAGTAATTTATAAAAAAAAATTTTTTTTTCCCGTTAGAAATATTGACGAAATGTTGGGAAAATTGAAAAGCTTGTGGCAATACTAAATGCTTCAAGAAACAAATTGTATAAGTTAAAAAAAGTAGTGTGTTTTTAAAATAAATGACGAATATTACATTCTTTGCACTGATGAAATATACCAAATATATACAGAAAAACTATGAAAATCATGCATTATAAATTAAATATTGATTCAAATGTTTAATTTCTGGCGTTCATAAACAAATAAGTTTTATCTATTTGAAATAACAGACTTTTTAATGTCTCTTCTCTCCTTCAGTCCTTCAGTTTTTAATCTCACCTCCGACCTCGTTTTTAATGTAAAAACTGACAATGGATAAAATTTAAATTCAAAAATGTATTCTGTACTGTTTTAATCTCGCTTACGAATTATTATATTGGATAGATAGGGTTGCATTCATTGGACAATTAATATTCCCCATATTGCTTATCAACTTAATTTCAAATAGGGTTGCATTCATTGGACAATTAGTTGTCCCTATATTGCTTATCAACTTAATTTCAATCGTCAGAGGGCGCTACTAGGATGTAACAAGAGCTTTATGAGAAGTGAATAGTAAATTACGAGAGGGCCCGTGTGCTTCGCAGCAGTGTGTTTATAATATAATTCAAAAATAACCCTCCCATATGATGAGTAATTGTAACCTAACCTAAGTTGAATACAAAAATTGAAAGTCAAGTTGAACGTTCACACCTAGCTTCTCCAAGTCAACCAATTTAAGTGGGAAAAAACTCAAACGAAAGAGCACGTTACAGCGAGTGTTCTTAGACTAAAACGAACAGCATCCCTCAATTAGAACTGGAGATATAGAGTAAGAAAGCTATGAAAACAAAAAAATGTACAGGAGGAAATCGTGTTTGAGTATAACCTGAGAAGGGCGAAGGTTGGATTTTTTCAACGCTTGGCGATAAATCTGTGTATTAATAGCTTTCATTTTAAAAAAGAATTAAGCACATCGGTTGGATAGAACGGCCGGACGGACTCGTAATAGATTTCATAATTTTTTTTCATATATATATGAAAACATATATATATGAAAAAGGTGTTTTGCTTTTAAAGAGGATAATTTTTTTGCAATCACTGCTAACTAATGTATTTAGATGATAAAAGCAAAACCTTTTACATAACACTTACATTCTGATATACAATTTTGTAATAATCAAGTAAAATTTTTTTTAGTCCACTCAAATAGCTGAAATCGAAATTATTTTATTGGATTATACAAGACTTAATTAAATTCGATACCCCTCAATTTATTTCATGTTAGATTTTTAACAATTATGTTAGCGCCCTCTGTTATACAGATTAAAAGCTATTAGTATTTTGAGCATTTAACATTAGTCGATATGAACTTTATGAACTGTGATCTGTCGTCATTTTTGACTTTTCAGAATTAATTCTTCACATTATTGAATAAATCTGTCTCTTTCCTTCCTTAAGTTTTCCCATGCCTAGAACTCATTCAATTAAATTATTGCCTATAATCTAATCCTGGAGCACTTAATCTATAGAGCCGAAATATCGGACCTTCCTACGCACCACTGCTTAGTTTTTTGGCACTAATAAATATCAACTCTCGCTCGCATTAAAACAGTACATAACCAATACTAGATGTATGTACATCTCTGTATATTCTGACAGATATTTAAATACTTACTGTTCTGTTTAGTGTGTCAAAAACGGCAAAAACTATATAACTATAAAACAAACACAATATTGTTTCATATGCAAACAATACAATATACAAATTTCAAATTAAATTCATTTTATCACGGGCAAGTTAAACTGGACTTTAAATTGATACGCTCAATGACGTGTATCTATGCGTCTCCCTTTCACTTGTTGCAACCTCTATTACGTTATATCAACCTATTCATATGCACATTTGCACAGGCATCGCTTGATTTTAGGCTGGCCAATCGAAGCTCAGTATCTGCAGCAGTGTTTAGACGTAAATTGTTTTCAAACTAAATAAATCTCATCTCTATAGGTTAAGTGCTCCATAAATTTGATGAATTAAGTATATTACATTTTGCGAAAGCATTTTTAGAAAAATAACCAAAAGAATGCCTTTTATTAGCAATAAATATGTAAATAAATAAATTAGTGATAATATTGTTCCGTTTTAACCAAAGAGCAGATTCAATATTTACAAATTTTTGTCGGTGTATTGATATAAGTATGTTGCCAGCAGCGGATATGATGTCCTAGTACAAATTGTTTTTTATTAGCCTTCATAAGTACCATTAATGGACTTAGGGTTCTAATCAATGATTTTATACTATTGTATTTGGTACAGTCAGTATCAAAAGTAATTGCTCAAAATAATAATAGATAATTACAAATTTTTGATTCATATGTATTTTTATTAATACATGACATTGAAAGGTTCAGACTATTTTTAGAATATTTTGGCAAAATGGAACTAAGATATTGATACTGGAATTTAGATTTTTTTCAAAATATTTTTGAAATTTTATTCATAAACGTGATTTGAAGCAATTTGCAATGTTTTGAGGTACTGGTCTTGCGAGATATTTGAGAATGAAAATGCCAAAAAGAATGAAATTATGATTTGGAGCCTATTGCGATCTTTTTTTCAACTACTTGCTCCTCGCGGTTTCACCATTGTTAAAATTATATATTTCCGGCATAGTAGCCTAGATTACTTCTGAAAAGTCCTCCACTTCTCAATAAAAGTCCCATCAAAATCGGTTCAGTCGTTTTGAAGTTTAGTCCGAGTAAACAAACAGACAGACATAAACATTTTAAGTGTTTGGGTTTTGTTACGTGGAAATAACCACCTAAGCTTAAGAAAATCCTTTATTTCGAAATCACAGACAGACACTTCAATTTCATTTATATGTATATGTATACATATTAGATACCAACCTAAAACACATTTTTATTCTACATTTTATCAGCTGCTTTTGATGCTGACTGTATTACTAGAATATGACCTATCACCAATTACTGTCATTATTTTGACGGCAGCTATACCTCCATATTTGTATTGTATCACCATACCCCATGTTGGCCTGTCTGTACTGGGCACTAGGTATTACAACTAAGGTGCTATGACAAACGAAATCAAACTTAGATTTTGCTAGATTATATAGACTGAGGTAGAGTAGGGTTATGTAGTAGACGGTTCAATTTTGAAGCTATTGACACTTATTTGTGGTATTGCTAGTGACAAAAATATTTAATATTTTTAAATCCTCCTAAATGAATGTCGAGGTTTGTGTCTGCTGAATCTCTCATATAAGATAAACCTTAACAAATAATTTGTAAACCCAAAAAACCCATTATTCGTTTTTGAGAAAACATGTATGTATATAAATGGCTCCTTTGATATTATAGGAAAGTGTAAAGCTTCGAAGATTTCGTCAGGATCTTTTAATACTCTATTATGAGCACTCTTACCTTCATGGTACCATTACTCTACCCACTTTTATCGTAAAAATAGCATAGCGATATATACCCCCTTATGAAACCGAATCAGTCTTTGAAATGTGGTGTAATCTGCATTGAAAATAAATTTTAAAGTAAAGTAAAAAAATTACAGTAGCTTTTCAGTGAAGCTTGAAGAAGAAACACCAAAACTTGTTTTAGAATCTGAGAATCTTAAAAATCCTAGTCGTTTTTTTAATAAATACCTCCCAATGTTGAAATATGATTTTTAATAAATGTATCAAATGGTGTTTCATTACAGAACGGACTACAAAATTCATCTTATTAAGTGATTCTGCAACCTATGCTATATGTACACCAAGTTACCTGTTTTAAATTCCCAGGCAGCTTTTGTACTGATACTGATACTTACGTGCTATCTTACTTCAGACATTATGATCTATTGATGTCAAATCTACATATAATATTAGCAATAATACTCTAACGGAATTGTGCAGATGTGAAGCAATTGGTTTATCACATAAACGATATTTAATGATCTCGCTCTATTTGGAACAAGTAATAATAATTTGCGATATTTTTTTTTCCTATTTTTCCATCAATGCCGTAAAATCTTATGAGTGACACCTAGATTTTGTTATTTCTGCAAGTTATAGTGAATTGTGTACTTAATGTAGCTTAAATGCGATGACACGCGGTAATGTAATATGTCAACTGCATCTTGTGAGTCGCTATTCATATATACCACTTGCGTACGCGCACAAGATGGCGTTGCCAACATGAAATATTTTTATAGCGTTGTTAGTGATCTTTTAAACGATGCTAGTCGAGCTAGGTCACACCTATTTAGGCTAATTGCACCAAAGTATTTTGTTATATAGATTTTAATTCTGGTTTTTTCGTAATAGCAAAATTTCATTCGTAAACTTATTATTTATTGTACTTAATTCTACGTTAAAATTTTTAAAGTAAAATCGTTGTGTTGAGTGACCCCATTTTTAGATTTTATTTTTAATTACCTAAACATATTTCAAGAGAACTGTATACCAATTTATTTACAAGTTTAGCTTTAAGTGACCAGTGAATTATATTCGTAAAGATCTTATGAAGTAAATGTATATGCACGATTATGGATTGATAATGTGGCACAAATGTTGAAATGATACTGTGGAGACTGGGTTCTCAAATTGTTTCTGAATTTTTATACATACCTCAACTGTTTTGTCTTATAGATGCCAGTATTTTTTGTAAACATTAGTTGAAACTATTTAAATACTCTGTTATTCATTTTTACTGTTTATAGTTGCCATATAGCCATGTTGTGTCAGTGTTGCTTTCATTACGAGTATAAATAGCGGTGTTAGTATAAACGAAGAAAAATATAAGCTTCGCTTTAGTACAAAGTGTGATAATGATAAGTTTTATGAATTCTCTCTATCAATACTCTGGATATATATTTTGAACATGCTAAATAAATATTATTTGAACTTGATTGTGAATTTTTTTGTTGACCTTGCTTTTTGGAATTCCTTAAACTAAGAACAATTAAAAATGAAAAATCAGATTATCGTACATGGGCTAGAGATATTTGCAACTAGCTCATTCTAATTGTCTCTACTCCCTCTTTTTCTCTCCATATTCACTTCCTATAATTACATATTCCTATAGCTAAGACTAACGTCTCTCATAATAATCCGATATCGAGGATGTGTCGCCTGTACAACGAGCCCAGCTACGACCTTAAACTGGATGTTTTTCACCAGAAGTTGTATACTTACGGGAGGATCATAATCATAACTGATCCTTCTGTGAACATGTAATTTTCATAATTATAGTTAATAGTCACATGCGAGAGCGGGTTTTTTGTAAAAGTCGAGTATGATTGTTATATATTGGTTTCCAAACTCGCATAGCTAGTTATTATACTTTAATAATAATAGGTGTAATTTGTCTTGAGTATTAGTATACTAGTTTTAGAATATCGGCAGGAAATAACAGCATGTATTGCTATTGTTTCGTTTGGTGAGTGCCGTTGGCCCATCACCTCCTCTTTTAGGCCCGTATTTATGAATCGCTCTTATGTCTGAGATTAATCTTGAGTACACACTTAAGACGCTGCGCTGTGTTAATTAATAGATCGTACTTAAACACATTCTTAAGTTCAGGGAATCAGCCGTGTCGCGCGTATTAATAAATCAAACTCGACACTCAAGACCGATCTTAAGATGCTACTCAAGTGCGTGTTTGTCGAGTGCCGTGAAACCGTGACTTGAGTACGAGTAGTGTGGTTAAATAACAATAGTATCAAATAAATGTAAAGAGCGTCTGCTGGTTTATGTCAAATAAAATTGAACTTTGAACAAATTTTCAAAGAAATTAATTATTATGACGAATATGATCATTATGACGATATTTTTTGGCTAAATACATATCATATCATGCTAAAGATATATAAGAGACGCTTATAATTCTTTTAAATTGTGTGCGGAAGAATTTCAGAAAAGATATAGATTTCACCAAGAATCTGTACGTTATATTCAATAACTCCATAAACAAATTTCTTTCCATTGGGGTAAAAACATGTTTTTTTGCCGACATCATAAAGGACTACACTGCACTATAAAAATATAAAATACCGTGCAATGAAAAATGACGCAGTGCCAGTGTCAAGCGGTGACAGTGACGCCACGCCGTCAAAATTCCCGACTTGACAGCTTGATGCAATGCGTTCAGTTTTTTTTTAAAAGAATCAAAATTATTAACCAAATATTTTAATTTCTCGTCCTTATTATCAACAAATTGTTACTAATTATTTTTTAGTCAACATGATTAAAGTATTGTAGTATAAATAAGTAGATTGTGAACTCATATTATGTTCAAATTTGTAAAACTGTGATCGAATCAACAGCGACTGTAGTAGCAACGACGAAACGTTTACCCATTTCGTCAATCCATTCCTAATCATTAAATCATAAATTATGTTTATTTGAGATCTCGCTCTTGAGATCAATCTCAAATGATATGTCGCTGATGGTTTATTAATTAGCGACCATCTTAAGCGCGTGATCACAACTTGAGTGCGACAGCTGAGATCGCACTTGAGAGCAGTGTTGAGCTCGATTTACTAATACGGGCCTTAGGCCTTTAGTGAAAGGAGCGGCCTTTCACTAAAGGCCGGCAAGGCCACAAGTGATCCAGTGATTACCTAGACGTTGCGGGTGTCCATGGATGGCAGCGGTCTCTCTACATAAGGTGACCCAATTGTACGTTTGCCCTTTTATAAAAAAAATACTATACTAAATAAATAAATACATCACGTATTATCACTATTCACTTTCAGTAAGAAACTATCAATATTCTGCATAATATTCAGAATATTACTATCATTATAATGTTTTCTATAATATACTATATCAGAACACAGTGTATTCTGCAGTCTGATTAGTACCCGTCATTGTATTACTGAGATTTTCAAGAGCTGTGGATTTTGAGTAAATAAATAAACTTCTGAACGACTTGGCCGATTGAGGGCCGCAATATTTATTGTCGAAATTATGGTTCATAGCTATGCTACAATACGTAGGTGGCGCTTTAATCAAGTTATAACGGTTGTAATCAAATCAAACTCCTTGCATTACTTGCCATATAGTTCATAACAGAAACTTAATGTTTTAAAAATACATGCGAGGGAATGTAAAAACGTTTATATTATTTGGAATTAGTGATATGTAAACTTGGATGGAAAACAACACGCAATTTATGCGAGTATTTTGTCAGCCTCTTGGCAAAGGCCTGCATATTCTTGTAATGGAGAGTACATAATTTATGACACAATCGACACAAATGGCTCTCACTACAATCATTAAGGTAGCAAAATAATACAAATCATGACATGAAAACAATTTTATTTCTCACAAACTCCACATTTAAATCAACTTAACAACAAGATGCCACAGTAGGGACCACCGGCAGACCCAGTGCTTCAATGCCCATTTGTTCTCTTCAGTTTCCTCAATCTGGTGCTGCGATCCTGTCGAAAATACAAAATATTAGGAATAGATATTGGTTCTTGACGCCTTGGTCAAGGGCTCCCTGTAACGCGCTACGGCCTCTTTCACCAATAAAATGATTGCAACGAACGTATGGCGTTACTAGAACAATGAAGTTTTCAACCGTCTAATTTGCAGTACAATGAAGTCTTCAACCGTCTAATTTCCAATACAATGAAGTCGAGTGTACCTATCTCGGTACCAAATGAGATCTCGTTACCGCAGTACCAATACTGACAAGTTTACGTTTAAGTGTTGCATGTACGAGGAGTTCGTATAATCATAAAGGTTCGCTTTAGGAAGTTAGTGCATGCCGCACATCGGTTCTCGTCTATATGCCGTACTTACGATTGGACAAGCGCCGTCTTCGTCGTTGTCGCCTAACATATACCGTCGTTACGTCGTCGCAACGTCATAGCACCGAGAACGCATCGCCGCCGTACGCCATTTGCCGTCGGCACGTGCCAAGCCGCTACTAACTATCTGAAACTCGCACGCACTCGGGGCGACGCTAGACAACGTCGGTGATTGATTCACAGATAACATAGAGCGGGCCGGTTAGCACGTGACGCCTACAGGCAATTAGGTGCCTCGTGGAACGCCTGTTTACCTAACAGCCGCTTGTTAATAGCTACATGAGACATGTGGCAACATCGTTTATAGCCCTCATTTGATAATGAGCATTGCTCATAATACAGCCCATATTTCAATGTAAAAGTAGTTCACTCAGAAACTACATTTTAATTTATGAAATTATATTATTATATTTTGTATCAAGTTGTGACCTTAAAATAGATTAATTGAACAAAATTCCTGTAATAAAATTACAACTTTAAAATACATAAGTACCGCAACCATAGAAACAGTAGGAAGCTAAATGGGAATTTGAAAGTACATGCAAGTTATAGTCTTCGATGTGACAGAAAAACTGTATTCTCAAATTATTTAGTGTAAAATATACCTACACGTTAATGAGTTTTCGTCACAAAGTTAACTTAGGGGTGTTACATAATTCAGATATTAATATTTGTAGTAATAGCGACAGTAGGTGAAATGAAAACGTTACGTGACAGTTATCCTCATTTATTAACACTAGTTTATTATAAAGTGATTCACATAATTTATATTTCACTCAGTTGAGTCTTACAATCTAGTACCGTTTTGATAACGTAAAGTCCGTCTAGCTCACAGACCGCGGTCTGAACGTAACGCGCAATTCAGACACGAAAGCATCGTTCCGTCACGGGAAGACAACTATATTACAGTTTTTGTTCATGTCACGTGAACTAAATGTTAAATCTAGATGGTGGTGCGCCGGAGTTTCGCCATAATCCGCCGGCTAGTAGCGGCGCCCCATGCCGCCGCCCATGTCTCTACCGCCGCGCGCCGCGCCGCCGCCCCCGCTAAATACAAACACACGCTCAGACACAAGCCCGCATAGATAACATCCACTTAGTTCGACACCCACTTAGTTCATAGTGAAACAGAGCACTGGCTGAATATGTTCTTTATAAGCTGGACTAACAATATGCATTCCAAAAAACATGACTTCTAGACCTCGCGAATATTTCTGCCTATTTCTATCAAACAGCATATCTATTGCTCATATTACAATGAGAGACAGAAATATATCGACGGTGGAAAGGCCATACGACTTAATAAATATGATATTGAATTATACATATTCGGAATATGAATGTGAACAAAACTAACGTTCCGGTGTTTGAAAGGGAAGAGGTACAAACGAAATGTGATATTTGGGTAAATGGAAAATGTCTAGAACAAGTGAATGAAATTGTGTATCTGGGGAGTGCGTTTTCGAGGGATGGAAGATGTGAGTTGGATGTGGAGAGACGAGTAGCAGCTGGCAATAAAGTGAATGGTGCTCTGTCCGCATTAGCAGATAGTGTGAATATATCTAACACTGCCAAAATGGCGATCCACAATGCGGTGTTGGTGCCAACTTTATTGTACGGTAGTAAGGCCTGGATATGCCCGAAATCGAGTGAAAGTATGATAAATGCAGTAGAAATGCGATCTCTTAGAAAGATGTGCGGTGTCACCCTTGCGGACAGGATAAGCAATGAGGAGATACGCAGTATGATAGGGTCGCACGACAGTGTTATTGTAAAAATGAAGAAAGGAATGCTTAGATGGTTCGGGCACATAGAAAGAATGAGTGATGAAAGACTGAAGAAGAAAATATACAGAGCGAAAGTGAGTGGTAAAAGAAGGCAAGGAAGACCAAGGCTGACTTATGAAGATCAAATAGCCAGAGTGTTAGCAGACGGAAATGTCAAAAGCTCTCGCATACCTAGGCGAAAATGTGTGAGGAGAATTATGAGATTTGAGGAAGTGAAAGAAGTATGTAAGAACCGCGACGCTTGGCGCTCCGTCCTCGCTGACTACCCCGTTAGGGATACAGCGTGAGGATATGTATTTATATTCGGAATCAATGGATTCCAGCTCGTTTTTGGTTTCATGACAATTGGAGCAAGTTTATGTCATTTAACACCTATATATTTTTAGCTATGACTCATCAAATGTAATTCAGGCCTTAAATGACAAATTTTTTATACTATTACACTTAAATTGTTATTGCAGTGTCGGAGTTATTTTACTGATCGCTGAACTTTCTGTGTTAAAACATTTAGATCATTATAGTATCACTGCAAAAAGTTTCTTACTTTAAGTTCTTATATAGATGTCACTTCGTTCGCTTCAACCGCAACTCTTTATCGCGCATTATACCAAAAACTCAGCGTTATTGCCAAAATTTCAATCTCACCTGTATTGTCAGTCGACATACATTGATTTCTTTTCAAATAATCAAAAATCCAAATGGCTAGTTAGTAGTTATACATCTAGTAAATACTATGAAATAACTTCTAAAAAGGGAAAAGACATGAAGCATATAAGTCAGTAAAGACTGAGAAGTAGAAAAAAAGGCGTAACAATAAAGCAAAAAAATTTACACAAAATAGAAGAGTATGTTAATTAAGCTGATTTACTCAATAATTCATTAATATTTCAAATAAAAATAATTTCAACCAACAATCTATGCTTTAGCAAACATTTAAATTGTCAATTGTTAAAATAATTTTGCTTCTTTTTCAATTTCGCTCTTTAAGGTATTTAAAGTTATAGGCTCTGAGCCTGAGCTCTGATGCTTAATTCGTTTTAATATAACTTGATACTATAAGAAACATGGTCATTGAATCTTTTGAATAATTAATAAAATTTGGATAATCTCTTAAACCTTTTTAACTTAACCTTAAATTAAGGCAGATTAGCTCAAGTTATTATTGAACCAAAATACACTATAATGCAATAAAAAGTACATTTTATTGGTTATAACTTATAACATGGGACATATGAAGAAATTAGTGTAGTTGATACTTGGCTTTTCCATCGTCGAATATACATAGTCTTAAATCACATTTTTAGGAATGAAGACGGAAACAGACTAGAGTTCACATTCCGTGAATGAGCTTAGGAAGATAAGTTTTGATCATTTTTTTCAATTGTAGTTTAAAAACGTTTGATATTTAATTATTTCACGTACTATGTTGAGATTGGTTTTATTTTTTATGGTTTATTTTCATTATTAATGTACAGCTAACATCTTAGAAAACAGTTTATGGTTTGAATATTGTAAATTAGAATGATTTGTTGAAATCGAAGTCAACTTCTGAAGCGTCGGCTTCAAGCGCAGTGCCAAGCGCCCATTTCCAGGGCGGCTAGACAAGTGGCTTGCTGGAGTTATTGTTCCTGCAAAGTGCCGTTTGAATACGTTTTACATGACGGTTTTCACACGAATTAACATTTCGTTCGATTTAGGAAGATAATGTTTTATTACCAATTTAAAATCTATTTTGCTAGATCATGTGGTATTTGTCACTATTCTACTAGCGTTTACGACAATTGAGCCACTTGTCTAGGCCCCCAGCATTGTCTATTTCCGTCTTAATCCAGATTGTATTTAAGTTTTTAAAGATTGTCAATGTTCACTTTGTGCTGATTGCCTAGATATTATGTACGTAATCTCAATGCCTTACACATGAGAAACAACGCAATCTCAATTCCGTTCCGTAATTCCCCCAACTTCCCTCATCTACACGTCACTATAACCTAAGGGCGTCTCACGAAGTCAACTATGTGAAAGGCAATGACAAAAATATTTTCAAAATTAAAAAGATCTTCACCTTGTTCATGACATGTCCAATTTTCGTTTTAGCTGCGTTGCAAAAGTGTATTTTAGTTATAAAAATAGTAAGGAATAATTTTAAAGAATGGTTGCACGTATTGGTTACTGAAGTATGAGTCATATTTAAAATATAATACTGTGATTCATATATTGACAACCAGCGAGCAAAATAACTCACCAATTCAGTATTAACAACAGAATGTGATTTTTTTTTAAATAAACATGATCAAATATAAATACAATAAAACCATTACAAAAACTTATTGAGACAAAGAAAACTTCAATCAGAAATTTTATAGGGGTCATTACAAGGCAAGAGATTAGTCATTCACAATAAATAGATATCAATGTAAGATCTTATAGCTAATGTTCACTCGCTGGCTGTTTCAAGTTAATAAGCTAAAAAACTAACTAACTTACCGTCCCATCGGAGGGTACTGTTGTTGCGCATAAGGATCTCTGTCATAGCCACCGGCATTTCCAGCTCCTCCACGCCTGTAAAAAGTAGTTTGTAAAAGTTGCAAGAATTTCTGTTTTGTACTAGTTTCAAGGAATACACTTCGTTAGTTTCGCAATTTGTATCCAAGTATGTACTACAATACAAATGAGTGTGTTTTTACTAAAAAGGGTTAGAGTGAAATATTTTCTTTAAAATATCCACCTGCAGTTTCACCAGTTAACCCATGGTCATGATGCTTACAACAGTATCGAAATATTGGGAGTCAAATATTTATATTGCAGGAAGAACCCATTCGTTTGTATTGTAATTCCAGGGATTAATTTGATTATACACTTTCGAGTTGCTGTGAGTGAATGAAAAATATGTGGCAATTGTAAACTAAATGATCAAACATGTCTTGAATTACAAAAGAAATTTGTTTATACAAAAGGATATTTTATTTACTTTCTAATGTAATATTACTGTAACAAACTATGATCTATGAGATAGATCATAGTTATTACATAGATTCTATGTAATAAATAGCTAACCTTTGTATTGACTATTTTTTTTATTTTGACAATTGATCCCAGATATGTCCATACAGGCAAGTTTCCAGTCATTCAGATTCCAAAAACAATTTCACTTCACAAAATCTTTCTAACTAAAAACACCTTCTGCTGGTTAGGTGAAAGTCCATTGAACACAGTATTAGAATTTTTTAACTATTCGAAATTCTTATATAGGAAAACCAATTGTGAAAGACACCTTAATAAATGTCAAAACAGCCTGTTAATTCAAATGAATTCCCTTATCAGTATGTTACAGTGTCACCGAATACCACAGCAGTAGGGAACCACAGAAGAAGTAATAGAATAAAACATTATATAACCTTTGACTATAATAATATGGTTCTGCTTTAACATCTGTAAATCTCTGAAGCCAATTATATTAAAATTTGATTTTATTACAATAGTAACCAACTTTATAAAGTTGTGTGTGATTATAATGGTTAATAGGCCTGTTTTATTGCATGGTGTGTCCATTGCAAATGGAAAATGGCATGACATTTTGTAACATGCTTATACAACCATTCCTGCCAATGACATATTGAAAAAATGTACAATAATGTAAATACTCACATAGGTGGTGGTGTTCTTCTACTGAACATGTCTCCGTTACCCATAGCAGAAGGCCTTGGTGGGGCTCCTCTGTCATAACCACTGCTCATAGACATGGGTCCGCTCCTCATCGGAGGTCGTCTGTCCATCATGTCCCTCTCGTCCGGGTACATGGGTGCTCGTCTGTCATCCTGCCCATACATAGGTGGGACACTGTCCACTCCAGCGCCACCGTATCCCCGTCTGTCGTCAGGATACATTGGAGCGCTACCATAAGGATCACGGCCACCTCGTCCTTCCATTAGTGCGAAGCCGCGCCTATCCTCGCCTCCATATCCATTGTATCTATCGTCTTGGTAGCCTCCGCCGCCCATAGGACGGGGACCGTCCATGCCACGATCATAGGGTGCCCCACCCATGCCGTTCCTCATTCCCATACCGCCGCCACCCATAGGTGGTCCACGCATGTCGCCACCTCGCATAGGCCCCATCGGACGCGAGTCTCTCATATAAGGCGCATCACGTCCACCCATGGGCCCTCCGCGCATGGGGCCTCCGGTGCCACCGCCACGCCGGTCCATGCCCCTCATGCCACCACGCATGCCGCCACGCGGCCCACCGGTACCCCGCTGGCCCCGCTCCTTGATACGTCCCCGCTCTACCGTTATGACGCCGCCATTAAACGTCGTATTATGTAGAGAACGAATAGCGGCTGACGCCTGCTCCTCCGACTGCATGTGGACAAATCCACATCTGTTCATTATGTCACATTCAGTAACGACGCCGAAACGTTCAAAGAGTTTTCTTAAATCCTCCGGCTTAGATCCCTGCGGCAGGCTACCGACGAACACTTTTGTTTGCTAAAAACAGAAAATCGTAAGAAATCTACGAATTTTTATAAAAATCTAATTAATAAATCATAAACGGTCACTTACCGGCACCATTGTCAAGATATTTGTTCACTTTTTAAGTAAGCAACTGCACTTTTGCAACAAATACACACAAGTACAAATGTTAAAACCTCGCAAAGTTGAAGAAATCCACAAAATGGCGGAATGACGCCGCACGCCGTCGCCGAAACTCGAAATTAGCACATACATTTTGATTGGCCATTGACCTCCAACGAAGCTCGTCTCTATTATTGACGTTTAAATTCCTAACACTCATTGGTCACTGTTATAATCTAAACCCCACTTAGAAAAAACTAACCAATAGAGATAGAGCATTTCAAAAATATGACACAGATAATGTTTCCGGTATTCATTTTCGTTCCGAAGTATAGCACATAAAAAAAAGTTATTTTTATGTTAAGTTTGATATTGCATTTTCAATTTATTATCTTAAATATTGTTTTAAATGCGTGTTTTTAATGTTTTAACATTCTTCCAAGGTTTTAACCATATACTATGTTTATGGTTTTAATATAAATATATTTTAGGTTACGACAAGAAGTGACTGTGGAATGATGTAAATGGCGGTAAAATTTAAAAAATACGCATTTGATGTCGTACTTAATTACTACTTGTATGTAATACATAGTAACTAATTAATCTGTGGTAATACTTAGGTACAAGAGGCTATTTAGATGAAACACATTATAATAAAACCTAGTACCACAATCTAGTACTGGTATAATTGTTTGGAGATTACTACTTCAATTGATTTCAATTTTAGATTTTATTTTTTAATAGAGAATTATGTACGTAAATATTAAAATACTTTTATTTTATAACTATTTAATTACAACGACATATAGCTTACAGTAAGACTTCTGCTATATACATTTCATATACCTAACAGTGGCACAATACAACACACAATATTATAACAACAGTGAAACAAACAGCATTATTTTTATAAGTTCTTTAATGTCATCTTAATGATTCTAAATACAAAGTAGCATTATGAATAAATTTCATTAATTTAGTTACTTGGAAATTAATTGAAGTTTTCACTAAATCCGCAACGTCATAACTATTTATATTTCCACATTCAGATTCACAACACTGAAATATATCTAATATTCTTGCAGTTACTTTCTTTGGGTCACTGTGTAATATAACTTTCGGTGACACGCGTTTGGATTTCTTGTACAAATTCTCGGCTGCCATCGTCAAATTGAATGGTATAACGTCGTTGGTCCGTCTCACCTCATTTCGTGCCATACGACCTAATAAATACCCTGGAAATCATTCAAGAAAATCCAGAACTGTATTCAACAACTTACATTTAAAACTGCACTTTAAACCGTCCACGTAAGCTTCAAATTTATTTGATAATTACTGCATGCAAGGAATTATTTGAATTTCTCACACATTTAATTTCATTACGTGGTCGACAAAAATAACAAATGTTATAAAAAAAATTTTTTTTTAAACAAATATCCACGTGTTTCTACTCGTATTATTATTTATCTAAATAGGTAGGTATCTACGACAAGCATCAACCATTTATAATAACAATTTGGACATAGGGACATAATATTATAATGATATTGTCATATTAATGGATCAGATGATTCAATTTTTTTTCCAATTACAATATTTTCCTAAAATACCAATCGATTTTATTATTCTCTATCAATGGAAAAAAATTTGATCTTTACTTTTATATTGAACTAAGTTTCGTTTTTAATAATCAGTAAATAACAAATAAGGTAAGTAGTAACCATCAATAACAAAGAAAATAATTCTTACCTCCAAAAATGCAAATTAATCCCACGAAAAATACAACGGTTAGGAACAGTCTCTGTGGAACTCCGGTCGCTGACCCCGACATGGCCCTGGCGCGTTCAATGCTCATGGTGAAAAATATTCTTTCAGGACTTCCTATGCGCTAAATGTCCGGCTGTCACTCTGTCCGCATGCAGCGATGTTTTGGCTATGCCTTGGGCGATCCCGATCCCGCAGTATGACCGTGAAATTTAAACTATTTTATTTATAGACCAAAAACTCACCTCAGTCTCGCGTTGTGTCTGCCAGTGTTAATATCCGTCCATCATATTTTGAAATAAATTGATACGTTAATTCGCTACTGTTTTGGCGAAGAAAGGTATACATGCGATAATAAATATCTTATTGTTGCTCTTATATATAATATATAAATATAAATAAAATTGAGGCGTCTGTCTGTTATTTTGAAATAACCTTTTTCTGAGAGTGGCTTGCACCAACTAATTATTTACACTCGATTTAAGGATTTGACATCTTGCTTGCACCAACCATTTAATAGTTGGTGCAAGCGAGAAGGAAGTTCCTTACATCGAGCTTAAATAGTTGGTGCAAGCCATCTTTAAATTTATTTGCACATAACCAAAACTCAAACACGCTTTTTTTAATTTTTCCTGTCTGTCTCTTTGTTTGTACGGGCTTATCTCTGAAACGGCTGAACCAATATTAGCGGGATTTTCATTGCCAGGTAGAAGATTTTTCAGAGTAATCTAGGCTATATTTTATATCGTAAAAATAACAAATATAACATGAGTGAAACCGCGGGGCACGGCTAGTAAGTAATAAAAATTATTTGAACTCTTATTTACTCTTCAGACAGTAATTATTGCATAGATTTTATAGCTCTTGAAATAACTAATTATGAATCACTTGAGAATATTTACCTATACAAAGTTATTGTGAAAGGGGATTTAAATCCGCCGGAGCTTCAACGTGTCACTGTTGACTGTTATATTGCAGATGTAATAATTACGGCATACGTACATTTTGTTTTCCATACAAAAAAAAATTATTTAATAGAAAAGAAAATGTACGACCCTATCATTATGTCCTCTTAATCGAAATGCGTTTGCTAGTCACGTCAAAATGCTGAATTAGGGTTGCCTCACCTTTATAACTTGAAGTTTTACACTATAACTCCCTTTAGGCGAAGTTGTAGATCGCAAGTTTTCCATTGTCATGTGTACTTTAATACTTTTTCGCATTTAACCATTATTCAAAATAACCTTATTGTATACGTGATATATTTATTATTTTTTCTGTGATATTATGTAAAATGTTAACATCATCTCTTATATGCATTTCTAACCCTGAGATGTGTTTCAAAGTTTCAAACGATGTAGAAATTAGCGCCAAATATCGCTTAAATTGTATTGAGGGTTAACCCTCAATGAAAAAGGACATAAATCCCAATAATGTTATATTTTTTGATAAATTCTACATAATCATACGTCAATAACGATTATATACTTTTATATTTACTATAGAAAAATAATTTGCTATGTGCTTTCATGATCTGGTTTGAGATAAAGAAGCATATTATGTCTAGGACTGTAATATGAACTTAGCAGAATGAAACCAAAGAGAATGTAATATTACTACGGAATGAAACGAGATTAACCCGTAAAATTAGGCTTTAATAAACTAAAAATTCGACATAGCGATTGTCAGTTCTATTTGACATTAAATTAATCACATAATTATGTCAATGTACAATTTACTTTTAAATTCACTACAGGCTGTTTATAAACAGATACTTTTATTTTATTTCATTTTTACAGTAGCTCAATATTTTTACACTCACATTTTCAGAGAATTCTAAAGGAGGGTAGTTACCTTGTATTCGCCCATTATTGATGCTTATCGTTACTCTCCAATGGGTATGGCAAATGGTATGATCTTATAAACGTACTAGCTTTTGCCTACGACTTCGTCCAAATTAAAAAAGTACTAACGTAAAATATTAGTATAGATGGTGAATAACTTACAGTTAAATTACAATCACAATTTTATGGCTTATGATTATAACAAAGCGCTAAGCTTTACCGAGTGCCATATAAGAAATTAGAAACATCTTTAAATTCTGTTGTATTCTACGCCTATTTATTGTATTTTATAAAATAAAATAAAATACTACGTATAATAATTAATAATATTTATTGCAATATGTATTGTAAATATCTCTGACTACCCGGTTAGGGATACAGCGTGAGGATGTATTGTAAACAATATTAACGTAACACTATAGAAACTAATCTTACCAGCGTTTATTGTGAAATTAAAATATAAAAGTGACATGAAGTAGGTAAATTTCTAATATGCTTGATGACTGCTCTTAAAACATATCATTTTGAAGTTTTATTATCATTTTGAATACACTTGTAAAGAAACAATTTGAAATTTATTGAAATTGAGTTACTGGCTTTTAAACTTCAGTAGCGGGAACAGTGGCGATGAGCTAGAGAGAGACAGCGTTACATAGCTGTGACGTCAAAAATTCGCAATTACATTGTCTAGCGGTAGGAGTGACAAAGACGGAATGATCCCCGCTCTGTTCCCGCTACTCAAGTCTAGTTTTAGTTAATTCCTACCAATATCGTTTATTTGTTTAATTCAATCATGTGAAAGGTATTGAAGCAAACGACTTCAAATTTTGCACACTATTATACTACATCTACACATCCATTGTATAAATATTTTGGCCAAAATGTCTCCTAACATTTGCGGACATCACGCGGGTGCCAGTAAAAACTATTCACCGAGTTTTGTACCCACAACCATTTGCTAGATCTATTCCATTCTTCACATTTCATCTATTCCATTGGCACCTAATATTTATGTAACCCGTCTAAATCTATAATTGTTTCAAACGCGCTTTAAGCTTTCACTACTCTTTCAATATAAACACCTAACTATGATCCTTTTATACTCGTCGTTTCCGTTAACTACATTATTATAATTTATAATCCATTCGGGGCCAAATAGATTAATTGGATTGGTAGGTGCGTAACATTGTAATTAACAAGAATGTTCAATACTAAAATGGAACTTAATAGTAATTTACTAACTTACTATCTACTAGTTAATAGCACGTTGATGTGACCATGCCCTTACATTCTATTTTGCCACTAAGTATCTGGAAAGCTCAGACCTTGCTATCCTATTTCCTATTTTTCTCGTTCAAAATAATATGAATTATTAAATAATGTGTCTCTTAAAATTTTGTAGAAATGTGGAGCCTGGTGCTCAAAAAATACTACTATTTTTAGCCATGACTATGTGAACAGTAATAAAGTTTATGGTAATATAAATTGTGGACACATTAAAAAAAATTACTCAATGTGAGCACAACTCACGCGCAGAGTGCTCAACAGTGGCGGATTCACATAAGGGCATTTTGGGTACGTGCCCGGGGGCCACCACAAGCCAGGGCCCCCACAAATTGAATAACCCATTGTTTTGTCTCCTACATTTTCGAAAAATCAAAGAACGTGGAACATACCACATTGATCATTAAAATAATAAAACTTCTTTGAGGAAATATAATATTTTTTAACCGATAATTTTAAATATATTATACACATATATATCAATATTATTCGACGACACCTTTATATTCTGTAAATGAAAAAAATATTTAAATCTTGTGACCAAATATGAATTTTCAGAATGAATAGTTTCTATAGATTATTGGCGTACAGAACAAAATTTTCCTTAAAAATCTGGTGATTTCAAAGGTTTTAGAAGTAATTTCAGATTCCCCATACTGAATAGCTCATTGAAGTCTTCGATGGTGTCGGTGATGGCGATGGATGGTTAAGTTCCCATATTGAATAGTATTTTCAGCTCTTCAATAGACACGTTAGAAGTGTTTGTATTCTTCGCGCCGGTCAGCACGTTATCCGCGAGTTCGAGCTTGGAATCTTGGAGTCTCCTAATGCTCTGTTCCACTGTATCCACACACATGAACCTGTAAGTTGTAACAACGCTTTTTTCAATATAAAATCATAATATGAGTCGTCGTAGGAGAGATGAAAGACGTTATGCCAAAAGAATCTGTTGCTGAAAAATATAAAGCTATTTCTTAAAATTGTTTCGTATATGTATGTAGAATTATTGAATAATTAAAATGGGTCGTAATGACTATCGCGGTTCATTTTAATAGAGCTAACTAGTAATCGACCATTAAAATGAGCCGTAATAGTAATTACAGCTTATTTTAATTAGTCGATATAATCAATCTTTGCACCGTCCGAGTTGAAATTCGTTACTAAGACGTAAACTAACTTAAAGTTGGAAAATAAAAGCAACAAAATTATGGGTATTTTGATTCCAATTCTTTTTAAATTTTAACTATTACTATGTCTGAAATTGCTATGAAATGAGGTGACCTGATTAGTCACATCGAAAACGGACGTCGAATATTCGAGAGCGGAGAGGCGAAGAGCTGTGGGTCTGGTCGCCATTTGAATTATATTACTAAATAATGGTCTAAACCATATATTCTCATCGGAGGCGATACCCCCCTAAGTGGACGCTGGAGCCTGGCTACATCGTTAAATTTTATTTTGATGTTTTCAACTTTTATCATAGCATATATATTATGCATACTTATGTATACAAATACATTAGAAAGGACGAAGCTTATGAAGATCAAATAGACAAAGTGTTAGCTGACAGAAATGTCAAAAGCGCTCGCATATCTAGGCGAAGATGTGTGAGGAGAATGATGAGATTTGAGGAGGCGAAAGAAGTGTGTAAGGACCGCGACGTTTGGCGCTCTGTCCTCTCCGACTACCCCATTAGGGATACAGAATGAAGATATGATGATTTATACATATGTCAGAAATCTAAAATACAATCGTTATTTGTAAAATGAAACAGTAACATGCACTGTTTTACTGCAGAACAGCGGCCAAATTCCTCAGACACCGCCAACGGAATACTTGGCATCAAAACGTAAAATTTCCCGATAGCTTTCAAAATAATCATGCATAGTAAAATGACAATACATACACGTCTCATACAATCTGCGGACCGGATGTCACAAAACGTGACGCGCGTACGAAAATGAATGGATGACGTCGCAAATGAGATATTTCCGGGGACACCACTTTTATATTTCGCTTTCAAATTTCCTTCAAATATTGCCATATTACGAAATGATCTTGACTTTGGTTTATTCAAAGACATTCGGTAAGCTGTAATATCTATCTAAATACGCTAATATACGAAAGGAAAAACTTAATGACTAATATTACTCATCCTGGATTTTTTCGTGGCTTTCCCGGATTAGGTTAGATTAGATGTATATATGTAGTACCTATATACAAAGATTGCTTTTGAAAAAGAGCCTACGTTTAACCTACGTCTGCCTCCGGCACGTACTCTCTCTGTACAAAATGTCATCATATATCACCCCTGTTCAACGGTTTAGCATTTCTCATTCAAAGTTCCATCCCCCTTTTCAACCCCTTTAAGAGTGTCAAACTGGGTGTCTTTATGCCACATCATAATCAGTAAAGCGGTTTAGCATTTCCCATACAAAATTGCAATCCCCCTTTTCATCCCTTTAGGGGTAGATTTTTGATAAAAAAAAGTAGTCTATGTTTTTTTGATAAAAAGAAGTCTATCACTGCACCAAATTTAATCATAACCGAAGTTCAGCATTTCCCGTACAAAATTTTATTCCCCTTTTCACCTTCTTAAGGGTAGATTTTTGATAAAAATAAAGTAGCCTATGTCCGCTCTATAATGTTAAACTATCTCTATGCCAAATTTCATCATAATCGGTTCAGCAGTTTAGCATTTCTCATACAAAGTTTCATCCCTCTTTTCACCACTTTAGACCCCTAAAGGGGTGAAAAGAGGGATGAAACATGATAAGCTTATTCACATTTTCTAAGAAATAAGCCTATCGTGTTCGCAATTACATGCTCTTACTACGTACCAACTTTCATCAAGATCAGTCAAGCCGTTCTTTAGTTATAAAAAGACATACAGACAGCCAAAAATTTTAAAAATGGTAGAATCGAAGTCAATTACCATAAAACGACTATTTATCACAAAATTTGACAGTAACATTGTAATTATAGAGATTTATGTAGTAGTACAGATTACGTCTTTCATGAGTCATCCAACAGAACAAAGACGTAATTACATTTTTGCAATTTTTCAGACGTGTTTTAAAGTTTACAATTGTAAATTGAGGTGTTTTCTTGATAACATCTGTTATACGTTTTAATATTTGTATATGTCAGTTAATTACCAATAGTTCATTACTCATAACGAACTACAGGATGTCGAGAAAACTTGCAATAAATACCGATTTAGAATAACCTGACCTACAACGTCTGACATTTTTTTGCTAATATATCACAAAATTACAATTAAGACGTATCGACGGGGAGCGCAAATGTGGACAAAACCGTAATTAAAGCCACAAAATATTCGATTTATACTTTACTAGCGACCCTTTTTAAACTTTTTAAACCCTTTTAAATAAAATACAGCCCATGTTACCCGCTGATAATGTAGCTTTCTATAGGTGAAACAATTTATGAAATCGTTTGAGTAGTTTTTCAGTTTATCCATTACATACAAACAAACAAAGTGTACCTCTTTGTAATATTAACATGAGAAGTATGGATTTTAATGAATCGATTTTGGAATATATGTCCCCCACACATTCCAAACCGCTGAGCCCACAAAGAAACTGTGCAGAGGTTTCTTATATTATTCCCAGAAGTCGACGTCAAGCCGGAATCGGGTGATAACCCATGTCATAATAGTTATCAGAAAAATACATCGCTAAAATAGATTTACAATTCCTTGATAGTAGATAAAAATATGCATTGATAAATTACAATCGACTGATTAAACGCAAAACCACATCACAAAAACAAATCACGTTCTAAACTGAAGTAAGAATTATCGATTTCTTAAAAAATAAAAGTAAAATAAAACTCGATACTTTCCAATCATTTGTTTACGCTTTTTTACAATAATATTCTACAAATGTCTGTTTTGTCATGTATTTTAAGACTTCTCAAACATAATTTTATGTATTGGCTGTATTTGCGTGCATCACTAATTGCGTGCTTATATTATTCTTCATTATCTTGAAGAACATTGAATTTCATGTATGTTGATATTAGTGTGAAGAAATAACAACTAGATTAGTCATGTCCTTGAGTGACCTTGAAAATAACTGTATACATTTAAAAACAATTTATAAATATAAACTACGTTTTTGAAGTGTTAATATGTTCTTAAATACATACTAGCTGTGCCCGTGACGTCGTTCGCGCTGCTTATTATTATATGAAAGGCAGTTTATAAATAACTATAAAGATTACCATATTAATATTGTTATTATATGAACCTGCATTATATTAAAATTTAAAATAGATATCAAACATACAGTTAAAGAAAACCATTATAAATAGAGCCCGTTTTAAAGAGAGCTCAACTTAATCTCGAACTTCTGAATGGCGGTGAACGGTGAAACGTACTTTATTTATCTCGTTTTTCTATTTTTGTATTTATCGTATTCTTACTTTTCCTTTCCGTAGCGGAAACTTTATAATTTTGTTTATCTATCCGTCTGTAAAACACAGTCGACCTATACCGTGATTTCTGTAAGAGCTCAAATCAGACATGAATCGATAGATCGAATTTACAGACATAAATTGTACAGACCTGAATTGTTAGTCCAAAACTTAAATATAAATAGTTAATGCGTAATTTGGACCCAATTTTTTTTAATTTATCTTCTTATTTGTATTGAAATTGCTAGAGCCCTGTGTGTCCGCCGTGTCAGAGAATATGTAAAAAAGAAGGCCGACTATCGCCTAATGCGTAACGGAATGCCTAGTCTCAGCCGGATACGTAGAGTTGTTACGTTGGGAGTGTGATGCGGAGAGCATCTCGTTTAGTTAACCATTTAGTATATAATAATCAATTTCATTTCATTTCTTAAAGTTATGTTGAGAATGATAAACTCTGGATTCGAATAACTGCAATTATTCAGGCATCTAAGGAGATTATGATACGTTCGTTTATGTGATTTAGACATTTTCGTATTTGCCACGATGTGAAGAACGAATGTTCCCGTCGCGTGCGAGCCCGCAATAATTATCCATATTCACCCAGAATATTGCCGTTGTGTGCGTGCCACAGCGCGTGCGTATTAGTGCGCACACATACAAACTGCGTACGCTAATATTCTATGAAAACATCCTACTGTTATGTTTATACTGAGATCATGTTCTATATTTTTAAAAAAACCGGTTTACGGTTTTTTAGTTAGATTCATATGACTGAGAATTCCTTTCAATTTCGTGTAAAGCATACCTACAGATACAGATAGATATTTTAAAGGTGGTATTACGAACCAGTCGTGTTCCGCGATAGATTCTGGTGGATACTTTTATTTATTTATTATTATTGATGATAATTATATTATTAGTGATGATAATGATTATTACACACAGCAAAAAATCATGATACAAAAAGTCAGTGGATACGTTGATGCTTCCTGGTTTATCCGCTCCGAGTGTATTAGCAGATTCGCGCTCCGGCTAGGTGGATGGCGGTTTTTTCACTACAGCTACACTAGGTCGGTACGACCTGTGATAGTTTTCTCGAGAACACAAAGGGGAGCGCGGCGACGCCTGCATTTGAGCCGATAGAGGAAATGGACGCCCCTCTTAAAAAGCAATATTGGGATCTGTTAAAGCTATTGACACCTCTCGTAAAATTTTTCTTTAATTATTTTGTCTGTAACCGTGTATATTCTCGAGAGAGACTGTGTGTATGCTAGTTTCTGTGTGTCTACGTACCTGCGCGTTTAAGTGTGTATTCGCCTGCTCGTGTATGCGCGCGTATCTGCATAAGCGCGTGACTGTGTTTGTGTGTTCTCGTGTCTGTGCCTTTGTGTGTGTGCTTGAGTCCGTGCATGTGACTGTGTGTTTGCGCGTTGCGCGCTATATATATATGTGTGTCTGTCTGTGTATATTCGTGTTTGTACATGTGTGCATGTGCTTGTCAGTGTGCGCGCGTGTCTGTGTGTGAGTGTGTGTTACCTGTAAACGTGCACCGTCTTGTTCTGGCCGACGCGGTAGATGCGGTCCTGAGCTTGCTGTTCGAGCTGTGGGTTCCAGTGAGGGTCCAGCAGTAGCAGGTGATTGGCACCGCAGAGATTAAGTCCAACACCGCCGGCACATAATGACAGAAGCATCACCTGGACAGTTGGACATAATATAGTCGATTTAATATAATGTATATAATTATATTATAAAAACAAACAAAAATCACCGCTGATGACCTATTTTATTATTTTGTGTTATTCCTGTTTTATTTCAAAGAAGTACAGTTTCAATTTTTCAATAATTATTACGTGTTCTGTATGTGATTGTGATATTACATATCGTAATAATCAAGGGAGGATCATTCATTTCATAGGTGACACTGACAAATTCAAAATCGTCACACGTCGACGATCTCTTTGTTCGTCTATATGCCAGTATATACTAAGTAAATGGATTGCGCAGTGATAAAAGTAACAAAGACGGAGCTTATACACATTCGGAATCTACCTACTACTTTAAAAAACCAAATAACTTCTTAATTCTTTCAATTAATCCTAAATATTTTTTCATAGATGTAATTCATTATTATAATTATTAAATCTATTTGAATTTCCGACAGTTCAACAATTTATGAAACAGTCAAGTCAAACACCGGCACGCCCCCACTCAAGGTGACGCAGCGCACGCGCGCCGCGTGCGTGTGCGTGTGCGTGCGTGCGTGCGTGCGTGCGTGCGTGCGTGCGTGCGTGCATGCGTGCGTGCGTGTGTGTATGTGTGTGTGTGTGTGTGTACTGACTGTGACGCCGGAGGCGGGGTCGTTGAGCTGGCCCATGAGCCCGTGGCGCGCCACCACCGGCACGCCCCCACTCAAGGTGACGCAGCGCACGCGCGCCGCGCGCAGCTCCCGCTCTACCAGCCCCAGCACGCTGGTCCACTGCGACACCACCACAGCCTTGTCGCCTGTATGCCGGAGTGAAACCGCAGACCGTATTTATATAACACGCCCTATACCATTTACTACGTTTTTAGAGTTAGGTTCGTTCGGTTTCGGTATAATATCCTGAGGATGTTTCGTTGAGAGGTGAAACAAGTATCGATAGATGGTTTTTGGAGTTTGAGGGGACAATAACTAAAGATTCCAGGAATCTATCAAATAAATTAAGCATATTATTGCGAATTTATAGACTTGCAATTAATAGCTCTATGATAGCGGACTCCATAGCATCATATTATATTCTCAAGCATATAATGCATATTTAAAAATAACTAACAACACTAGACAACTGTCGGTTGTCGAGAATCGGTTCATTCGTATGGAAGCTATGATACTACGACAGATATACAAACATTTAGACGTACACATAGACAAAGTCTTAAAACCTTTAACACCCTTCTTCTGGCGTCGGAGGTTAGAACCATTTTATTTTTAACATACGTGATATATTTTTACCTCCCGTCGGATAATAGGGGTTATAAATTTGACACCGCTTTCTATTTCCGTATCTGTGATATTAAATAGCTTTTGAACAGATAAATCGATTTGCTTGCTATGTTTTTGTTTAGAACTCGCTCTTAAAACGAGGGAGCGTACCTCTTAAAACAGAAGATCCTTTTAAACATACCTTTATTGACGAAGACTTTCTCATTTAAGCACTTCATGACTGCTTTGATCTTAGACGACTGTCGCGTGAGATCGAACACGGGGTTATTTGGCGTGAGGACCGAACGAATCGCTTCGGTTACTGTTGTGCCCTCCTCCTCTTCTTCGTTCTCGTTCTCATCTTGCCTTCCCTGTCCACTCTAACACCAAAATATTATAAATCATTGAATTGTTTTGTCAAGTTTTATGAATATATATTATAAATTTTCCTACAGGCTGTCCGCCTACGTCAGAATTTTTGTAAGTTCCACAATCGAGCAGAGATTTTCGACGACTTCTATTTGCGATTTTGTAACCGACTCAACGGATATGTCCATCATGGGCTTTGTAGAGGAAATTGTGTGTGAAACAAGTTTGTGTAAGTATACGCGGCCTATGTATGAGTAGTCTCCATTACTAACGTAGTTACAGATAACCTCGAGGCATGCGCTCACGCACCTTTGCGCATACCGGTCGCTCCATTTTCCATCGACAATCGGGTCGATTGATGTGTCGATTTCATGTAGAATCGACTTTTGTGGGTTACGTTTTATCTTCACCGATAAAAAATTGGTCACCGATTGTCTGACGTGAGCGGGCAGTCTTAGGAGGAGACTGAGCGTTAAAGAACAAAATTACGTTTCACCATTATATCAGATAAGGCGAACTAGATAATGGTAGGCTATTGGGCTTAGTTCTTTAGTTTCTTATAACAGTCCTGACTTTTACGCCTTCCGTGGAATATTAAGCAGCTATTTTTATTTCACTCTCAACCAATATAGAAATTATTAAGAATAAGATTAATCAAAACTGCAATTCAAGGCTAAGGATATGATATTCAAACCATGATGCATCATCTTTCAAATACAGTACCTAATTGTTAGGAAGTCTTGTATACACTGTCCCGAGCGACATATCTACAACCGATCTAAAAAATTACTAATGTGAAAATAGGTCACGATCTGCCTACTGCTTTGTGTTTATTCGGCTTGCCATTACAAAAAAGTATTTAAAAAAAAAGTAAGAACATCATTACCAATTGGAAAAGAGAAGTCAGTAGTAACACTTTAAACGCCACTCGAGTTGCACTCAAAACTTCCAGTCATTTGAGTCAACCCTAACTCCTTCCATTTCAAGTAAACTTTACATGCAAGTTTAAATCTGTAACGGCGTAGTTGTTGACTAGTATTCAGTAGTCAGAATCTATTCGGTGGATCGAGTTGACTCAGGACTCGAAAGCAAATGGACTCGAATCAACATTTTTGATTTATGTTTAGTATGAATTTAAATTTACTGCAGTTGTTGAAGTAAAAACGACTCTAGAAGTATTACTACTGTAACATAGACATGTATAATCTGTGATAGTAAAAATGGCAAGTGATTCAGAATCCTTCTCTTCATGGCTCAGCTCTGGACACAAAGCGTTACTCTTAATGCACATGCATTTCAGATACTAACATTTCTCTTACTCCTCGACTCCTCCAGAGACAGTTTGTTTAATTCAGCCAACAGATTCTTCCCAGCAGGGTCTTCTTCCACATCTGCGCGATCCTGATCATCCAGCATGGCCGCAATTAGACCACAGTGACAGCACACTTGCCGAAGCCGAAGCAAAAGCACCAGGATCTCATGTGATTTGACTGGTTTTGCTCCTAATATACAAGTAGCGGAATATTTAGAAATTAGTCCCGAAATCTAAATTATATCTTATATAATCTTAATTTTTCAATGAATCGACTTAGAAAAGAGTAGCCAAGAGTGTGTCGTCACGCGGTTTACGCTAATATTGTTTTTTAAAAAGTGGTGCCAAAGCCTATTTTACGTTTTTGTGCCTTTCATCTGAGTATGTGTAAAAGAATAAATTGGCTGTGACGTATAGACTGACATGACATAACTATAAAGGCTCAATTTTTGCTATTTTCGTAACAAATTCCTAAAATTATTCCTTAAAATGTTTATTTTAAAAAAAAAATTCTACTTGTTTTATCATAAAAATATCAGTCGACAAAGTAATAGTATATGCAGTCAAATACCCAATTATCTAATTCAATAAATAGCTAGTGATGTCCAGAAGGACATAAAGAAATGAGGCCTCTCCGCGTACCAACGCAGTGAATGGCGCCTCAAGATTATGAAAGCCGACCCCGCGTAACGGGAAAAGGCTAGGACGAAGAAGAAGTAGAATAAATAGTTAGTGATACCTTGCAATGCTATCATTCTCTTATGCATTTTTTCGAAAGCAGTTTGCTTCCCGGGCGGTAGAAAACCCTGAGCATCTGCTTGCTTTTCTGCACGTTGGTGTAAAAACTGCGCGAACAATGTCTTGGAGAACACTAGAACCTGCAAATATTTTGATGAATTGGTGATTAATGTAATTTTTGGACTTATCTGTACTTTAATATTAATACATACATATTATTTCACATGATCAAGACACCAAGATCACATAGTTAACATTAGCATATATATTTTTACAGGCACAGCAAGTGCGTATCCAATTAGAAGCTCAAGCTTGACTATTCCAGCCCATTCCATTGGATCATAATAGGCAAGATGACTGCTTGTATCACATTGTATTATATTATTGTAATTAAAAATATTGTAATAATAAAATGTTGTATAAAACTTCTTGAAATTCTTTGACAGAAATGAAGTTACCGAGTTTTAAACAGCAGTGGGAACAGGGAGGGGATAAGCTGGAGGGAGCGGTGGCGGTACCTTCATACAAGCCCAAAAGCCTGGTATGCCTTACTAAAATGCTGTCAAGCTTAAAATAATAAAATAAAAACTAATTTCAAACCGTATCGGTTTTAAAATTTCAAAATTCGCGTCGAAATGAAAATGACTGTACGTAACCATGGCAACGACAACGTGACTAACACACGACGGCCGTTTGAGTTCGACAATCCCGACCTCTCAAGGCGCAATCAGTGTACTGCGTAACTATGTAATCAGCCGTCTCACTCTCACGAGTGGGCTTGCAATGTGGCTTGCAACCTTTCTTTCTCTGTAATGGGCAAAACTCGATAAAGCTATAGCTTGTTTACTAGGGTTTATACAGCAATTAGTATGAAGCCCCGACTTTCAAACTGAACTTTGTACAGATTGAGAGACGATACGATTCAACATCATTGTTTTTACCTAATATTTATTTGTTTGAGCCGGTGGACGAGTGATAAGTACTTTTTTAATTTCCATCATAAGTGAGTTAATTTGTAATAAAAAATCCAATAAGTTATTCATTGTGAGGACTTTAATTTGCATGCACTTTTTTATTTGAAAGCTGTATTTTTGAGATTTTTATAATATTAAGTACCTATTTGATGAAAATCGATAGAGATTTTTTTGGGTCGAGGGATTTTAAAAAGTGTTTAGAAGTTTTAATCGGCATTGAAAATGCCGATTAATTGTGCTCTGTTCATATATCTGTACTCATATTTGTGTGTGTTATTAAACTTTGCGATACCAACAAAATAAGGTGCCAAGTCCGTGCACGGACACAACTTAGCGCAAGGTCCTCTGGAGGGTTTCCAGTGCCCTGGACGAGAAATGCTCGAGAGACCGGCAGCCGAAGGCTAAATCTTTGAACTTTGCATAGAAAAAACAACAAATTGTTTCGTTGTACTTATAACCTACGCCTAATTTGTGTATTATTCGACTAGTAAATTGCATAAAAGACAATAAATCGGTGTACAAAACTATTCAACTCATGAATGTGTTTCTCTGACTAATAATTCGCATAAAATGCAATTTTATCAGTTTACGAAACTGCTTTTATTTGTGTCTGTTCTCCTGGTTCTCCCATCAAGTTATAGGTAGGTGGTACTACTTATTACTATTAGTACTGTATATTTTATTCAAATGGCGAAAATATTTAGAATTGTTCTAGTTATGACGATTAAAAAACTTGCTGGCGTCATAAAAGGCACATGAATTCACAAAAACACATGAATACAGTGATTTCTTTTAGTAATTTGGATAAACGACGAATTGAGACATATTAACATGTCAAGAACTGATAAACTATTGTTTATATAAATGATATATGATCTGATAAAAATTGTTTTGTTGAAAGATAACGCGGGGACCGATCTCTTCTCCTTCTTTTCTTGTCCACCGGTTGTGCCAGTCATGATTAATTAGTAATCTATAATATTTTAGCCTTCCCTTTATTTTTACAAAAAGAAACGTACATGTATTGCCTTGCCCTATCCTGAAGCCCTACGCAACCCACCGAGAGGGAGATAGCATTACATAGCTGTAGCGTCACATTTTAGCTATAGCATTGCACAGTGCAAGGTGTGACAGAGACGGAACTTATATCTACTTTGTTCCCACTACTTAAGTTTAAAGCGAATAATATACATTTTTCATTGTGTTTCGAATATTTTTTTGCATTTTTATTTATCACTAAATCTATCTTTTAATTAGGTTACACTAAGTCATCAAGCCTATTTCAAAAAATTCAAGAAACACAAATATTAGGAATACAACATATTATTGTTTCTATTGTCTCTTGATTCCAAGAGATGGCACTAGTTGTCCCGTCAGCACCGGTTTAGTTTGTTTTTTTTGGTATATGGGTAATTTTGTGTGTGAATCAGTGTTGTAATGGACAAGTCAAAAAAAGGGCTGGTCTCTTTGCGATAAGAAAAAGGGAACGTTTTTGGAATATTGGTTGTAAATCTCAATTATTTTTGTTTGTTTTGAAGCTATAAGAAATTCTGCCGTGTCGTGTTATGTTGTGTTCGCCGACTGGAATTGATATTCAAATGTTTTGCATTATACTGTTAATATATGTATAATGCTTGAAGTGGTAGGCAAAGAGGTTAGGAAGGTGATATGTGGATCTATCTTCCGTTTTGTGGCTTTACGGCGCCGGAAGCTACCTCCGACTTACATCGCACTTAACGACTAACGGACATTAAAGGTATTTAGCCTCTCTTATTTGTACAATTTTGTTGATTAGCGCCGCGTATCGCGATCGATGTCGGCGCAGTTCCCGGCACGTTTGTTGCCCTGCCGAAATTATAAATGGCCCAGCACGCGAAGAAGTCGTGCCTGGAGCTGTACCGCACATAAACCTTTACTTGAAGTTTATAGAAAAATTATAATGAAAGCCTTAATAGATTCATCGTTCTCAAACATCTTGTACACCTACACCTGTCACTTCAGAATATTGTAATTTTAGATCATTCTTTTTTCAGGCGTACTTTCTCGATTCATGTTGATCAGACCGTGGCCCGCTATTTTAGAAAAAAATAAATTGACCCTCTTTTTTTTCTCCGTGGCATGGCGGCGCACAGATTAGCATGTTTGCCAATGTCACGTATTAAAGTAGAATCGACATGAAGCACGTTCGAAGTTTTCGTTTTTTCTTCTTATCGTAAAACTCCTCCAGTAAAATGATAGTAGGCTTTACTGAACTTATAAAGGACTTCTTGGAAGAGCGCGAGTAAGTTCAGCTACACATGTTTATTTAGACCTAATTCATTCGTTTCACTTATACAGAACTTTAAAACACAATATACTATCACTTTTGTACTTTAAACCTCCGAAAAATGTAAAATCTAAATAAAATGACAACCTCACTTTTGTTACCGCCAAAAAGTGCAATTGGCCCTTTTCGCGAAGAGTTTAATTTAATAAAGATTGTATGAAATGTACTTCTGCAAAGTAATTACTGAAACAATACATTTTTCCATGTTCTAATCTGTCTTCCTTAAGGCACTTACCTTTTGGTAAACATCCATCTCTTCTTTGCTGAGGATTACTTCCACCTGGTGAGCAATCCTGTCCGGCAGACAGTCCAGCTGTCCCATCTGCTGCAACTGTTGTTTAGTCCTCCGCAGGAGTATGCAGTGCAATATAGTGTTGAGACGTTCCTGACCGCCTTGGCTCTTGTTATCAATCCATTTCTTCCACATCTGAAAGATAAACAGTGTCATAGTTTTTTTTTAGTGACAATGGTATGTGTGTTTGTGTATGTATGGTATGTGTATTCATGTGTGCGTAAGTGTACGTGTGTATGTGTGTGTAGGTGCGCGCACTCACGGCGAGGTCGTCGAAGGGCGTGCACGCGAGGAACTTGAGCAGCGCGAACAGGTCGAGGTCCTTGTTGTGCACGGGCGTGCCGGTGAGCGCCCAGCGGCGCGCGGCGCGCAGCGCGCACACGGCGCCGGCCGTGGCCGACTTGTGGTTGCGCACGATGTGCGCCTCGTCCAGCACCGCGCGCCGCCAGCGCACGCGCATCAGCACGCCCTTCTGTGCATATACATAAAAAAAGTATGTCATTTTAAATAAAAAATATATATATACACACATTTGTATAGTTATTTCAATTTTTAGATATTTTAGATACAAGATGCAAAATACGTATTTTCATCTTATACCTGAAATACTTTTTTTAATTTTCAGTTTGTCTTATATCTGGATACATTCTTTTGCTATCTTAGTATTTTGTAAACATTAAGTTTACTAAAATACTTCTACTAATTACCTATACATTTTTTTAAATTACGGCGTCCCATCATAAAAACAAAACTGAATGCACCCTTAACTATTTTATCATCATCAGTCCCTCGTTACCAAGTTGAAATTATCATAATGTTATATTGTCATGGGTACTCAATATGTTTACAAAGTTCCATAAAAATCGGTTCAGGAGAAGTAGTTGAAAAAGCTACCGCAAAACTTGACACAGAAATATACAAGGTCAAGCTACATAAAACCATTTAAAATGTAATATATTCTCACGTTTACGCAAATAACGCGAGCACTGTTCATAATTAATGTATTAAGCTAAATAAATCTAAGTTAACATTTTAATATTAATGAAAATGTTTTCTTTCAAAAAGTATTTAATTTTAAAAAAGTATTTAGAAAATATGTATTTTGAATATAATATTTCAAATACCATTTCCAAAAGTATCTCATATCTGATATCTCGAGTACTTAAATATCAATATCTTGTAACTTGTATTCCATATAATTTTGATGAGGTATCTTGTACATCTCTGTTAATGTGCTAGTATATATTAGACTAGCGACCCGCTGCGACTTCGCAATGGTAGAATTTTTTTTGTAAATAAAATAGAGTCCATGTTAGTCGCTAATAATGTAAATTTCAATAGGTGAAAGAATTTTTGAAATCTGTTGAGTAGTTTTTGAGTTAATTCATATTAGCTCTTTATAATATTAAGTATAGATTAAGTATGGGGAACCCTGTGAAACCCACGTTACCTTCTCGTTGTCCCTCTGCAGTATGTTGTACGTTGTGATAACTAAGTCGTTGGCGGCGAGACGCAGCGCGTGTTGCGTACGCGCGACACCATGATGCAGACACACGGAGAGACTCTGAGCGACACAGTGTTTCTTGACTTCAGCTTCCCATTGCTGAATTAGTGACGCTGGGCATACGACTAATGTGCCGCCTTTTATAGCTGGAAATCAATATGGCATACCTTTTTTTTTACAAGATTATATGTTGGTTAATATACATATCATGTTTATTTTAAATTTAGGCAGGAATCAAAATTATTTCGGAAAGAAATACATAAGTACTGAAGTGGTCCGGCACCTTGTAGAATAAATAAAGTGCGTTCGAAAGAAAATCACCTGCTAACAAATAAAAAGATATTTTGCAGCGATGAAGTGAATACTATGGCGAACTGTATGAGAGTGGCGACTCTGTTTCTGATACTGAAACCGATTCTAATTCGCTACAATCCCAAGTGTGACCAGGGACTGAAGGATGCCATTTCTATGAAAGAGATTGAAAAAGTGATGAAGTGGGAAGTGAAAGTGTTTGAAATGTGGAAAGGCTGTGGGAAAAGATGAGACGACTGCTGAGATAATCAACTATGGTGGTTCTAGGATCTAGGATAAACATAGGTTCAACATGCTAACCGAGAATGCATCTTGATTACGCTTCAATAAAGTTATTATCACAGATTAATTAGTTACTAAAATAATAACAAAGATACAGGTCAAAACACAATTTCATTTTTACCTAATTTCACAAATCCACAATAATCCCCTTCATTTATGTAACGATAAGGTTTATATTCCTGTGTATGTGGAAATAACACAAAAACGAAAATAACTCGACCATTCTGATGAAATGAAAATTAATTTTTGAATGTCTTAGTGAGTCCCTGGGTGGTTTATATTCACAATTGGACCCAATAGGTGGGCCTGTAATATAGAATGTTTTTATTTCGGACAGAACCGCGTCGTAAGAACAGGTCATTAAAAAAAACTCACCCTTTGAATTTCCTCGCTCGTTGTCGTCATCGTCATCATCGTCAATCTTGTCTTGTCTGTCGCTCAGCACCAGCGATATCATCGTAATAGTTTTCCCAAGACCCATATCATCAGCTGTGAAAAAATAAAACGAACATTGTAGGAACTTTTAATTTCATGAAGACATTTCTGAACGGCCTCCTGGGTCTAGAGTTTGCTAGACAGAGCTCAGCTCTGCTCTCAAAATTTCGTCTATTTATTTATTATATTTATATAATACTATTCGTATTATTATATGTATACAATATACATATTCATTCTGAAGAGACAATGCTTGAAGCTTAAAGAGATGCTGGTTAGCATCTCGCTGCTTAAAAAGCTGAGGCAATTATGCTGTCACTTGCCTTTTTCGCTGCCACAAATTTTACATATTATGTTTGGATTGGGCAGTAAATAACATTGTTCGTTTTTTATTTCATAACATAAACCGGATTTTGCACTACTAACAAAATTTTGAAGCAGTAAAATATGATCTTGAGGTCCCATGTATGGGTTTTATCTCACTCTATTGTTGACTGGACATTGTAACATACTGTTTTTTGATGGTATTATATTGTATTGGGTCCTTACATATGAAATTGGCGTTTTGTACGGGAGGAATATAAAGTCAATTTTTTTTTTGTAAAATATATTTAATTAATCAAAGTTATGGACCGTTGTTATCTATGCACTTTTGCTATCTCATAGGTAGTTCATTGCTCCCTTTACTAAAAAAAACCATGGGGGCGAGAATCAATAAACTCTTTGAAGGCGGTTTGGACTGCCGCATCGGAGTTGAATTTGAAACGGGGGGGGTATGCGTCTCGCGGCAGCGACTCGTGCAGGTCTAAGGTCTAAGGTGGCCCCCACTCACTCATCCAGTACGCCCCCGCGCGGGCTCTGCGTCTCGCGCCAGCGACTTGTGCAGGTCTAAGGTCTAAAGTGGCCCACTCACTCACCCAGTACGCCCCCGCGCGGGCTCTGCGTCTCGCGCCAGCGCAGCCAGGCCAGCGCGTGCCGCTGGTGCGGCAGCAGGCGCGCCGCCAGCCCGCGCGGCGCCGTTGCCAGTTCGCTGTCCGCGGGCCGCGACGCCAGCGACTCGTGCAGGTCGCGAAGCCGCTCCAGAATCAAATTGCGCTCCGCCATGTGCGTCGTCATCGCTGCCGAGGCGTTCATTTGTCTTTAGTGTTCCGTTAACAAGAGGAAGTTTGTGGAATCACATTATTTTTAATGTTACGTTAACAAAGGAACATTTATAGAATCGCTGGTTATGTTCAGTGTTCTGATAACGATAGAAAATGTATGTAATCACTAGTTATTTTCATTGTTCCCTTAACGATGGAACAGTCATGGAATCACTGGTTATTTTGATTGTTCCATTAACAATAAAATTTGCATGGAACTGTTCATTTTGGTGACCTGACCGAATCTGATGAATATAGCCACAGATTAATTAGTTTACTACCGTAAAATATAGCTAAAATATATATCAATTAGTCAGGGGTTTGAAGAATTTGGCATACTCATCAGCTGCCATCTTAATTTTTTCGAAAATGGCGGCGCACGATGTCCTCTATATATATCAATTGGGAACACTTACCAATAAGAACAAGAAAATAATAATAATAAATTTTTAAAAGTATACCATAATGTCCAGATAAATAAAAACTTAACGGATTCTTCATATGCACATCCATTGCACCCATTATCTCTTCAGTGTGATCCTCAACGACATGATAATATGGTTAAAAAATTGCCCGCTCATACCAATTAGAATATACTAATACTTCTTATAGATTAATCTATCTAAGAATTATTATTTGAATACAATTTAATGAGTAAAAACATTTAATGAGTAATATTTTCATGGTTTGAAGTTTTGCGTAGATCAATCTTTTCTTGCAACTCTGTAAGCGTCACCTTTAGGATATAGCAAATTCAGTAATTTTTTGTTTAAGGGCCCCAATCAATTTATATTGAACGCCATATATAGGTTTTATTGAACGCTATAATTTAAAAAAAAAAAAGAAAATGGCGGCCATGGAGTATGCCAGGCTCCAAACAAACATTTTTAAACCCCTTTGCCTAAAAGACAAGACGTAAATACGAAGTGTGAAATGTGGGTAAAAAACGTCTGGAACAAATGAATGAAACTATATGTCTGGAGAATGCGTTTTCAGAGATGGAAGATGTGAGTTGGATGTATAGATGTGGATAGCAACTGGCAATAAAGTTTACGGCCAACACATCATGTTGTCATGACAACTATTTATTGCCATATAAAATCAAAAAGTAGCGACCTCATTGTAGGTTTTTTAATTTTCTTAGTAGGCTATATGTTATAAAAAGTTTGTAATTTGTTGTATTTCTCAATTCATTATCAGTTTAGTTTAGAATGACTCAATTGGTGACATTTGTGTACAAATGTATTGTCTATAAACAGTACACACATATACTTCAACATGCGTGACGATAATTCAACCACCGATGGACATTTTCACTCATCATTTTCCACCTGAACGATTCGTGCAGCTCATCACCACATCTAACAACAAATCTTACTACATTGTACTCGTATAGATTCGGTTGTTATTTTGCGATACCCACATCAAATTTATACAATTTTTTTTAATTATCTTTCGCCCAAAGTTACACACAAGTTACGCTTCTCAACGAAGCATCCTCATAAAACTCCAGACGGTATCAGCACAAAAATGTTCGGTGCTAATTTGGTGACCTGACCGAATCTGATGAATATAGCCACAGATTAATTAGTTTACTACCGTAAAATATAGCTAAAATATATATCAATTAGTCAAATTGTTACTAAGTTTAAACTAATTTGTTTATTCCAACAATTGTCCTTTTGTACTACAAATGTGACATGCCTTTTGTGTAACTTAATTTTTTTATCTTAATATCTGTATATATCTATATATGACTGTGTGTCATTAACATAAAGTAGGTAGTAGGAAAAATGTTGTTACGGTTGATTTTGTTCCACCTCAGATTTTCATCAATATAAACTTATAGAATTTATAATGGGTATTAATATAATAATCTATTAAACTATGTCAATCCTATTGAAAGGTGTCATTAAGTACTTTGCTTCTCATTATGAAGCTAAACATAGCTCACATTGATGTATAGTTTGAAAATAGAGAGGACGAGTTTGGTGTGAAATATGAACAATCCAAATGTTAGTCACCTTGTTTGCCGAACATTCGTGGCTGTACTGCATTGCTGGCTTTTTGTATGTCATCCCACGAAAGTCCCTTCCCTTCCAAATCTTTTCTGTTTACTTCATCTGAAAATAATTAATAATTTGTATTTTATCATATGTGTATACTACATTTCTGAAAGATATTTGTGGGAGGCGTAATGTGGTTTTAGGAACGATAGGGATTTGTATGGATCAGATTTTCTCGCCTCGCGTTATCGTGGGGAAGTTTCTGGCCATAGGTCAGAAACTTTTCTGCGCTTTCGTAGATATTGAAAAAGCATTCGATATAGTAGTGCGAAAGAAACTGTCGAGTCTTCGGCCTGAATATGGCGCGGAGGGCCCCTAACTGCAGGCTGTGACGTCGTTATATAAAGGCCACAGAGCCTGTGTAAGAATAGATGGTGACATGTAGCCCTGCAGAGTTGCAGACACTGGTCACGTGCATGAGCCAAGAATGTGAAGCGAAAGGATTGAATATGAATGTGAACAAAACTAAGGTTCTGCTGTTTGAAATGGAAGTACAGACGAAATGTGAGATTTGGATACATGGAAAATGTCCAGAACAAGTGAATGAAATTGTGTGTCTGGGGAGAGCGTTTTCGAGCGATGGAAGAAGTGAGTTGGATGTGGAGAGACGGGTAGCAGCCGGAAATAAAGTGAAAGTGGACAAATTGGGTGTTTATTCTAATTATCTGCAAATTATTCTTAGTGGATATCGTGATATAAAATCGGCGTAGTTTTGCGTCTCAAGTATCTGTGCTGTTGTGCAATATGTGGAATTGTCAACAAAGTGCTTACTTAGTAGTGCGACGTCGAGGTTTTTTTTAGTGGCTTGGTCTGTCTCGAGCAGATTCTATTAGAAAGACTAGAACAGTGTTTTTCAAACTGTGGGTCGCGACCCCTAGGGGGTCTCGAAGCCTTGCTCGGGGGGTCGCGAACAAAAGAAAAAAGGCAATGTTACGAGGGCTGATATTTATGTATGCGGAATAACAAAGTGAAACAAACATATAGCATTTATTAGTTTTATTGCTTTTCAAAATATTCACCATGATGATCGATGCACTTTTGCATGCGTTAGAACTAATTTTCGTAGCGCTTTTTCCATTCGGATTAAGGTATCTCCAAACGTGCATTTTGAACGCATCAACAGCCTCTTCACGGCTCGAAAAACGTTGACCACGTAATTTGTTCTTCACGGTTGAGAATAAATAGAAGTCGTTGGGGGCCAAGTCGGGGCTGTACGGCGGATGACCCGTTAATTCGATCTTTTGATCTTCCAAATATCGAGTTATTTCGACCGATGTGTGGCGGCTAGCATTGTCATGATGAAGAAGGATTCTGCGTTGTCGGTTGTTCTTTCTTATTTCTTCAAAGACTTCTGGCAAACAAATGGTCGTGTACCATTCAGAATTAACCGTTTTACGATCCTCTAGTGGTACTGTAGCTACATGTCCATTTATACCAAAAAAACAAGTGACCATTTGCTTCAAAGTGCTTTTTGAACGAATGACTTTTGTTGGGTTCGGCTTATCTTGGAACACCCAAACCGTTGATTGTTGTTTAGTTTCAGGATCATACGCATATATCCAAGATTCATCACCTGTGTAGATATTATAGACAGCTTTTGACGCACCCTGATTGTACTTTTGTAACATTTTTTCACACCAATCGACACGAGCCGTTTTGGTCAATTCTCAAGTTGTGCGGAATCCAACGTGAACAAATTTTTTTACAGCTAAATGTTCATGTAATATTTTACATATACTCGTCATACTTATGCCCAGAGACGCCTCTATCTCGCGATATGTAACATGACGATCTTGCATTATTAGTTCCCGCACAGCATCAATATTTTGAGGTACAACAACCGATTTAGGGCAACCTTCTTTAACTTCGTCCGTGAGCACAGACCGCCCACGATTAAACTCACTAAACCAGTGATACACAGTAGTTTTCGATGGTGCTTCGTCCCCAAAAGTCGAAGTGAGTTGATCGATGCACTGTTTTTGAATTAGCCCTCGCCGAAAATCGTAATAAATCATAGCACGAAAATTTTCACGACTTAAATCCATGGTGATAAAGACTCGCAATTTTCAAAAGACGCCACAAAGGATAAACAAATGACAGCTACATAAAACAAATTGTATTCTTTAGCCAGAGTTCCATTTTTAAATGTTATAATTACTTTTTTAATATTGTTTTGTAACTGGCCAGTTCCGGATACATAAACAGCAGCCCTGGTACCTAAATAGCTAGTACTTTCAGAGCTCTCGCGGCTTCTTTGCAGAGTATTGGTACCTACTTGATCTTTAATCAATAATTTTCTTTCTTTTGTGACCTACATTGATTAAAATTTATTCAATATTATTATTAATTAAAAACACAAAATATAAATGTAGTTTTTCAAGTCACTAACATTTTCATTGCTTATGACCCTAGGGAGTCGCTAGAATTTTTTTAACTTGGAAAGGGGTCGCGAACTCAAAAAGATTGAAAAACACTGGACTAGAAGATATTGGCTGTATGGACATAGATCCCTTTGGCTTCCCTTATCAATGGAGAATCGTACAAAAAAAAATGAGGATCGAGAATTGGACTTTAAATTTTAAAGTGATATTTTAAATCTAAAGTTACAATATTTTAAAGTTTAAAATATTGTAACTTTAGGAGGTTGTAAACAACTTTAATCATAATGATCGCGAGGGCATTATGCCAAAAAAACGAACTCTTTCATTTTGAAATAACTCACCTTGTTCAGGTAGTACCACCAATTTGGAGAGTTTGTCTCCTTGCTGGCGTACTTTCGCCTCTAACTCGTGCAATCGCTCGACAAGTTTCGTACCACCATCAGGAAGGGAGGAAAGATCCATGTTTTCCATCAGTTTCTAAGAATTAGCATTGTCCACTTTATAGTTTCAATCGCTCATAAATAAAAAAAATCTATTTAAAGTAGCTGTGTTCTTAAAGCAAAAAGTGAATTTTAAAAATCTAAGTTTAACTTTAACTTTAATAATGCGAATCTGTAAAGGTGTGCTAGATTTTAGAAGTCAGTTTTGACATAGCTAATTATCATAATGTTATAATTAATAATAATACGCAATATTATAATTACACGAATATTTAGCAACTCTTCATGCAGTGATTGATACTTCTGCATTTCCTTTTCTTTCACATTTGCCTTGACGTATACAATTTGGTTAGGGTAGCTAGAAGGCACTGTATTTCGCTTTGATGTGTGTCCGCTTCGGATCGGCTCGACGATCACTTCATAGTCCGACGAAGGAGACTCTGCTCTAGGTGATATAGTTTTTCGCGATTTCGCGGTTTCTACCTGCATATAAAAGTGTATTATTTGTATTCAAATAAACATATGAGGATGAGTTGTTGTTTTTCATACGTCCACAGCCTCATAGTTCTGGTATAACATATCTGTCCATAAATAAAGTCTGGCCATAAATATTGTTACAATAAAAAAAAACAATAATATTACATTTGATTTTGGAAGCTGTCATTCTCATTCATTGTTTTCTCATTTTCGTGCCAATCTTTGTTAAATATTCTTGTGATATTAAAATGGAGTGGAGTGGGGGTAATCGCTGTGATAGCATTAAACAAAATAGGTAGCGAGTCAAATGCAATTTTTGAAACTCTCCATCCGCTTGGTATTATTATTATTATTCTTTTGTGGCGATCCTGCTGTTTCCGCCTATAACACAGATCCGCTTTGTATTAGTCGAATGTTTGTGTACCAGGCTATTGATAGGTATAATGAAACGTCCTCTGTTTGTGACAAGAAAGGATCTGGCTGTCCACGTAGTACTGGTACTAAAAAGACGATCAAAGCAGTGACAGAAAAAATCTGAAGATATCCTGTCCCAAAGCAAAAGATTTTATCTAGGCAAACCCAGAACCACGTCGCGTATTTTAAAATTCTTGATTTAGGACTTGCAGCTTATAAGTGATGCTCTGGTCATTACGAAACGATAATTTAAAAAAAATAGGGTGGTAAAATTAAAACAACTTTTTAGGCGGTACGCAAAGGGAGGTAGCAGAAAAATTTTATTTACTACCAAGAAAGTTTTTAATATCGAGACACATTTTAATAAGCGATATGACCGAGTTTATGCTCAAAGCTCTATAGAAGCTTCTCAATTAGTCGGTAGGGTACAACGTGGGCATTATCTGACTTCAGTTATGGTTTGGTGGGGAGTTAGTTATCAAGTAGCAAACTGAGCTATATTTTTGTGAAAAAGGTATCAAAACATCGGCCCAGGTGTATCTAGATACAATTCATGAAAAGGTAGTTAAGCCTCTTAACATTATCATGTACCATAACCAAGAATTGTCCCTTCAGCAATACAGCATCGGATCCTAACGCTCGATCTACACAAGCGTGGCTGGAAAGGAACGCTTCTGACTTCATCAGAGCTAAAGACTGACCGTCAGCGTCATCTGGTCCCGATCTTATTCTACTTGATTATGATTTATGGTCTTTTTTAGACGGAAATGTCAAAAGCACTCGCATACCTAGGCGAAAATGTGTGAAGAGAATGATGAGTTTTGAGGAAGCGAAAGAGGTGTGTAAGGACCGCGACTCCTGGCGCTCCGTCCTCTCTGACTACTCCGTTGGGGATACAGCGTGAAGATATGTTATGTCTTTTTTAGAGAGTATGGTATCCTCTAAACACCATGATAATTTGAGTCCCTAAAATATTTCATAAGATTGGCAGTGGCGAATTTTCCCATGGAGAAAGTCCGTGTTTCAATCGATAACTGGCCACAACGTTTAAAGGATTGTATTAAGACCAATGGAGATCATTTTGAATGAGCTTCATATTTTTAAAATGCTATTGTATTATTGTATAAACTAACGCACACTGCCTTAATAAACGTTTTATGTAATGGAAAAAAAACGACGATTTCCTTGTAACAATGTTCATGGCAAGAGTAGGTATATGTATACAAAGTTATTGTGAAAGGGGGTATAAATCCAGAGGGGTCCCAATGTGTCACTGTTGACTGTTATATTGCAGATGTAATAATTACGACATACGTTTGTTTCCATCCAAAAAAAAAAACATTCATTTAATGGAAAAAAAATGTACAACCCTATCATTATGCTCAATATTCCAAATTTTGCTAGCGATGGGAAAACGCTGATATAGGGTTGCCTAGCCTTTGTTTTTGTTTAAACTTGTGAGGTTTTAGACTAGAACTATTGACTTTTGGCGAAGTTGTAGAACGCAAGTTTTCCGTTGTCATGGGTACTTTTATACCCTTCCGTACTTACCCATCCTTTCAAAATAACGTTGTATATACATAGACAGATATTTATTTGGCATTACTCACGCATTATAACAATAAAACAAAAATAAAATATTAACACAGAAAAGCATGACGATACAATTTACTTAGCCTATGAGTAATGTGATGCCAAAATATATCTAGTATATAAGTTATAAAACTTTTACTAGTCCGTTGGCGCAGTGGCAGAGCATCTATTTTCCAAGCCGCGGTCCCGGGTTCGATAACCGGTCAGGTCAATTTAGGAAATGGACTTTTATAAATTAACTTGTAGTCTAGGTGTTACTGGGAACTCCCCCAGAATTCGTTGTGTTGTGCCCATAGCACAAGCTTACTGTTTAGTTTGGGGTCACACAATTTGTGTAATTGTCTGGAGTATTATAATTATAAGTGTTAAGAGGCCTTTATTTCCTTATAGGCGTTATTTGCTTAGGAGACCCGGACCCTGCATTAGCTTTAACTACGGACCCAAATCATTTTTTTAAAATTTCACTTTAATTTAATATTAAACATGCGTTTATAAATTCCACAGATATAAGAAAATAGATCCGTAATCTGTATCGCGTACTTTAAAAGTGAAGCAACCAAAATAAGCCGGTTCGACAAATACGACAAATAATTACATCAAATAATCCAATAGCCGAAATAATTACATTGAATAACTCCAGATGCCGTGTCCGAGCAGCAACGATAAGCTGAATCAGACTAGCTGACTCATTATTAATTTAACGACACACATTTATTATCATATAAGCTGATCAGCCGCCATTTCATTGGACAAGAGCACCTACACATCTCATTTTATTTGCCTCACTTGGTAGTACAGGACAGAGTGTCTGATGGTCTGGAGTTACAGTCTATGCAAAAAAAAAGTTACTGCATTTTTAAGCCGTATTTTTATATATTTCTTACGCAAAATATAAAAACCATGAACCAGTATCTGTTTCACGGTTTTATATTATTGTTACGTATTAATATTTCGCTATCCGCTGTGAATTATAATTTCGCTAATTGTCAATTATTAGTTATTTCTCTTTATCTTTTTTTCATACAATTTTTAAATAAGTTTTTACTATGTAGAAACTATGAGTTTTCTTAATCGATTATTGTAAAATACATAGATAATGCTTCATTTAAAAAAATACCTACAATTTCATAGTTTTCATTAAAGATGTACAACAAATATGACTTATGACCACAATTAACACCAACAAATCAATCTTTTAACAAAAACTAATCATAAAGATTTAAAATACGACTTATTTTGGAATTGGATTGGAATTCAAAGGGTTAGAAAAATAACAATAAAAATACTTTATGAAGTGTTACGAGATTACTTACTTTTTTTGTCCTCGGCATGTTGTATGCTTGTTAATTATAGTTACACATCTAATTTAAATATTAATCACAGAATAAAAATGTAAAAACTATAATATAATACTTTAATATGCAGAATTTCAATTTCACTTAAATACGTCAGCAAGTATACAAAGGTATGAGAAAATCATGTTTATGAACTACCCTCTCTTAAACATTTTAATTCATTTATATCACGCGTTCCTTTTCACTCAAAAAGTTCACCAATAAAAATGAAATAAATTCGTAAAAGTTAGAAAAAATAATTGTGTAAACGAAAACAATTTTTTACAGAATTCAAAAACTGTACATAAATGAGTACACATTCAGTTTTCTAAACCTTTTAATATTATTATCGTTTCATTTGAAAAAGTGATGCTTTGATTTGATTTTTTGATGTCGTTATTTTATGTATGTAATTAAATAGTTATCCAGTAACTGTGTCGTTATACCGTTACCACAGATTAATTAGTTACTAACGTAAACCGTTACCATCAAAAGTTAGTTAGTAGTACCATTAAAAGTTGATTAGAATAAACTTTTTGGCAGATTTCAGCAATTCTATCGGTTGTGTTGCCACAAAAAAATAAAAAAATAAAAATCTTAACAATTGTGACAGAATTATGGTTCACACTTTTATACCGAAAAATAAAAATATTCTCTCAAGATAGTTAAAAACTAAAGTCAATATTTGACTAGTTAGATTGAGTCGAGTTCAAAACAGGAGCCAACGATATGCTTTAACTTACCTCGTCATCGTCACTGCTGAGTGCTATTATCTCTGGTTTATTGTTAATGATTGTTACATCATCATCATCATCCGCCGCTACTACATTCTCTTTGTTCGATTTTTTATTGTCTTCAGCCAGTAACTTATTCAATACTTTCTTTTTTAAAGCACTAGATGGCTGTTCTTTTGGAAAGTTTTCTATATTTTTTTGTGAGTTTTGAATTTCATTGCTACTTTTCTTGGATTGACTTCTTTGAGTTGAATCATTTGTGATGTCATGTAAGGGACTTGAGATTGGAGAACACGAGATTCTCGAAGTATCCTTAATATTATCTTCCGGCATAGTTTTTTGTGGAGTCTCTAAACGACATTTGGGGGATTCTTTGGAAGTCTGCTCTGTTACTTTTTGTGAAATAGTTTGAGTTGTGACATTTATTTCTGGCAGTTCTGTTAGACTGTTCGTCGACCCGAGGCTATCACCTCTTGATTTCACACTACTCTATAAAAAAAATGAATTAAATACATATACATACAACCAATGAAACAAGATTCTAACTCCTAAAAAACAATTTTCAGTTATAATCTAAACTCCGTTTCTATCCGATATACCGAAAAAGTAAATTATTGTGTAGGTATGTGCAGAGTCGAAGCTAGAGTCATGAGCGCCCCTGGTAAAATTTGAATTTTGCGCCCCCCAAGCTTATTATTTTTATTTAAGCACTTTGCTTCTACGTTTATTATGTGCACAGCAAAGGAGTGGAACTCTTTGCCAAAATACATGTTTCCTGAACGCTATAACCTGGATATCTTTAAGGCAAGAGTAAACAGGTATCTTCTAGGTGTACGTGTACCACCTTCGTCCTTATCTTTGTTTATTATCAGGCGAGATAGTACACAAACGTGAGCCTATTTTCGAATAAAAAAAAAATTAGTAATAAATAACAGCACATAACTTTGCAAGTGTAATTTAAGATAAGCATTTATAAACATTAAGCTTAAAATTATTTCTTATTTTTACTACTAGTACAAAACGTCACAATACATACGAATTCGTTAATTAAGGCATTTTAATTAACGAAACAAGTATGTCTGTATGTCTAGAAGTAAAATGTTTTTGCGCAAAAATTAAAAAAAAAAATCTGAACTACAAACTACTGACATGGTAGAAAAAGCATTAAAAAGCTAAAGTGTGGAATTCCCTGCCTGCGGAGATGTTCCCAGAAAAATATAACGGGTTTTTTCAAGGCAAAAATGAATAGGTTTCTTCTAGGCAAGCATGCTCCAACTTCGGCCGCATCGTCACTTACCATTGGTGAGACAGCGGTCAAATGCTTGCTTATTTTGGTTAAAAAAAAAATTGGCAAATTAAAACTACTTTTCTGGCCTTTTCAGATGCCAGTTTGTCGATAACATGATCGACGTCAATAGTTTTCGCAATTTCATCCTCAATGGATAATATTGGAGATTGTTTAAACGGTCTTGCCCAATTTGCGATCGTAGATAATTTTTTATTAATTTCAATTTACTAAATGATCTTTCACAGCTAGCAGAAGTCACTGGTAGCGTCAGTGCCAGGCGTAGTGCAATCCCTGTATTGGGATAGCTGGTCTTTAAGCCGTATTTTTCGTGGCAATTAAGAAGTGCAATAAAATCTGCATTGATCGAATCCGGAAATAGAGTTTTTATTTGGTATTTGTAGCTTTCTATCTCTAAACACAGTTCGGTGGGATTTAAATCCTCTTTGTATTTCGATGCAAGATCAGCTACGGATTTTTTAATTCTTTGATGGACGTTTCATTTAACGAACGTCCCGTTAAGAAAGTAAAATCTGAAGCTACGGCGGCTAAACTTTGAAACCTCCAATCCATTTTCTGAATAAGTACGTCTAGTGCACAGTAAAGCTCACTTTTAAACTTCTGAACTGGTGTCATTGTGGCCGCCTCACTTTCGTCGGAGTTTCGTCGAACATTTTTTCAACTTTTCTTTTACGTTTTTCAGAAAATTCCTGATCAATTAATAATTCATTAGCCAGATTTTTAGCTGAATCCATACACACTTCTATTTGATTTTGTCTGAAATCTTTCACAAAATCCATAAGGCCTTGCAAGTGTTTTGGTGCTACCTCGATGGAAACTGTTTTTTCCTGTAAAATCCAATTAACATTGTCAATACTTCTAAGAAGATAATCCCATACGACCAGTAAACATATAAATTCGAAATTAATCATTTTTAAAATGATTTTGGCTGAAGTTACAGAATCAGTGGTGTATGTCCTTCTTTCATCAGTTCCTTCTGCTATGGTATGTAATGTTTTCAATATTTCCGGCAGTTGAGTACGTAATGCGTGAATTGAAATATATTTTAATGACCATCTAGTATTAGAATGACCCTTCAAACTCCATTTTAAATTTGATAAACCTTGCCAACGTTCAACTGATCCCGAAAAATAATTAAAAATATTTTGCACTGTGCCGAAAAACGTAGTCATTTCTGGTGTTACACAAGAAGCATGAACTCCAACTAAATTTAGGGAGTGAGCACTACATGGCAAAAACCTGGCATGTTTATTCAGTTGTAAGATTCGCGCTTGAACACCTTGATATTTACCCGCCATATTAGCGCGATAGTCGACGACTGTCCCCTATAATCTGATAGTGTAAGACCATCTTGGCTTAATTTATTTACAATTTCGTCCGTAAGTCCACTGCCAGTTTTTTCGTTAGTTTTAAGTTAGATGCACCGTTCTTCATTTGTGGCTATCGACTAGGTTTCGTAATCAAATCTTTTTTATACGATACCTAATCAGTTTTAATGTTGTGTAGTGTAGAGTAGGTAGGCACTTGACTTAAGCCTCAAAATACGCCCCCTGAGGGCTGCGCCCCTAGCAGCTGCCCCTTTCGCCAGCCCCTAGCAACGACGCTGAGTATGTGTTTTAAAGGTGGTAAAGCCAAGCTGCATTGCAGCACGAATAGGGCCGGCTCGCCCGGTGAAATAACGGCACAGAATATCGGCGTGAAATAACAGCATCTATTGCTGTTGCGTTTCGTTCGGTGAGTGAGAGTGCCGGTGGCACATCACCCCTCCCCCTCTTTTCTCCTTATAATGTGTGATATGTGATATCACACAATATAAATGCTAATATATTGATATATGTATTAATGAGTTAACGTTCAGTCGAATTAATTTTTTTTTTTCAATATTATTGCAGATTAATTAGTTACTACCGTAAAATATTACTGACAAAAAATGAGTCATAATTTAGAAATCAACCAAGTAAAGATTAAACTTCAAACAGCAATTATTTTTCCTTTCTCCTTATAATGTGTGATATGTGATATCACACAATATAAATGCTAATATATTGATATATGTATTAATGAGTTAACGTTCAGTCGAATTAATTTTTTTTTTCAATATTATTGCAGATTAATTAGTTACTACCGTAAAATATTACTGACAAAAAATGAGTCATAATTTAGAAATCAACCAAGTAAAGATTAAACTTCAAACAGCAATTATTTTTCAGCGGTGCAATTCTTTAAAGCAAATTAGTCGAATTCACTTCTAATTCGCAGTGAGATTGTTAAATGTGAACTGTATTCTCTAAAGTCGAGAGAGATAGTAGCGTCGCCTCGATGAGTGCGACGGCGAGTCGTACTATCGTAAATGAATTTTTTGACGTTTCGCTAAATATAACAATCTAATCTAAATAAAACAAATTTAATTTAACGCAATTATCTTCAGTCTTAAAATACACTAAGACGAAATATCGACTGCGATGTTTACTCTTAAAGCAATTCCTGACAAACTTGCATTCAAAATCACTTCACTTTGCTCCTAGTATGCTTGGTTTAGAGAATTCCATTGGAAGGCCAAGTGAGTTCAAATACAAAGTGAACTGTAGGGCGAGTCTCGCTTGGGCGATTCGAGGTTTTAGAGAATTACATGGCAGGTAAAGTTTAAAAATTATTCTATTCTAATTATTTATTAGCTCTAGTTGTTACCTCATCAGACTGAATAAAGTCTGATTCGTCACTGTCATCCTCTTTTGGTATCACTCCCATGATACTCATACGTGTCGCCCGCGACATCACCATCAGATCCTCGTCGAGCCCGTTATTGTCGCTTTCTTCGTCAACATCTTCATTGTCTGTCTCATTATCTTCACTTTTATCAGGCTCATCTTCCTCATCCGCCATGTCCATTACGCTGTCATTAGCTGTAATAATGTAAATTTGTTTATTTTCAGGACATGTTTATCTTCATGTCAATAGTGTACCCCTGAACTAAGCAAAGAACTTCATTACATGTTAATTTGATATATTTTCCAAATTAATTTTCACAGAAATCAATATAAAATGATGGAAATTATTTCACACTAACTGCATAACCCGACTCCGCTCGGGCATATTTTTCATTTTTTTGGTTTTACCTTTTTGGCTTACTGCTTTTCCATTGTCAACTTTCAATGGGGTATCTTTCAAACATGTCTGTTTTTTGTGCTTATTGTGTTCTATGACTATAGAGTTATCAGTGTCGGAGTCCAGTACCATTAAGCGCTTCTTCACTTTCCGCCCAATGACCGAGCCATTGGAAGAGCTCAACGATTGGGCTTTAACGAGCGGCCTACGTCTGGGCACTATCTCTGGTGAAAATTGTTCTGTCAATCAAAAATTTCATGATAAAAAAACCGCGATTAAGTATGCATATGATCATACAAAAAAATGAGAGATTAGTAGTGATGTAACATTCCATAGGGAATATGCATGTATTTTTTTAATGTTTTTATTCCATAGTTAACATCGCTATATAATAGTAAAAAAATATTCAACAATAAAAAAGTATTTTAAAGTAGTTTAAAAAATAGTTTAAAATAGCCAACCGATACGGGCACTTAAAACGCACGCCATTTTGGCGCGCTTGGTGTGACGTCATAGTCTATAACAACAAACAAACAAATGGGGATTTTGCATTATTTCTTACAAAAAAAAATGTATTTTTACTTCTAAATGTGCAATGAAATCACAATAAAACTGACTAAATCGCAAACACTCGAAAGAAAACACCTAACAACTATGTTCTCGGTGACAGTTGTCATAGACTTTGACGTCACATTCGCTCTGACCGATGGCGTTGCGTTTCAAATATGTATTTGAATTTCCCACAATTTTTTTGCACTTTTTAAAAATTAAGTTATTACTCAAAAAGAAACCATAGTCAAAAATATTAATGCAGGCATAATTTTGAAGTAAAAAAGTTTATTAAAAAAATATTTGAGCCTTATTTGAATCTCATGCATATACCCTATTGTCTAATTATAAGTTTATAATCGCAAAGAAATAATTTGTCATTTGATATGACGAGAAATTAACGATTTTAGGATTTTTTTCCTTTACTTGTGCCGTGACATCTTGCCAAACATGATTCTAGGTCAATGGGAAGTACCCTATACGCGTTCCTGAGAAGAAGGGCCTTGATAGATAGACAAACGGAAAACTTAGGGTTCTTACAAGAGTTCCTTTTTTCTATTTGATATACGGAACCCTAAAAAAGAAGGATATATAAGCTATGGCACATGTGTCTGCATTACTAAGTCAAATGCACTTAGATATCTTAGTTCCACACAAAAATATGGCTAAATCGGTACAATGTAACTAACAGTATGTTAGTAACTTGAGCAAGTTTTGTGGCAGAATTGGTAACAGGTTCAAATCCGTCCAAAAAACAGGCTAATGATAGAGATAACATGGTTATTGAAGTTCTCATGCATTTATTTTTTTCTGAAAAAAACTGTAATGTGACATTTTAGGACATAGCAACATTAGTAATTTCTGGTTCGTATTAATGTTCCCAATCGATACACTATATAGGTTACATTTAGGGCTGCCACCTTTCAAAAAGAGCAGACCCGGAGATTGCGGAAAAATCGCTATACATACATACATACATTTCTTCACGCAGTATCCCTAACGGGATAGGGATTTATTGGATTTATTTATTTTCATTCAATAAAACAATGTTTTTGAGGTAGATATTATTTACATAATGATCTGGACTCCCGAGACCGACATACATTTTATAATTTAAATTTTTTTCTGCGTTTTATTGATTAGGTATTTGTTTCGATGTTTGGTAATTAAAGGCTTTTATTATCATTATTTATTGATATTAAACAAGTAGGTACAGGCGCTGAAAGTCACAGACCTACCAGCTTTATTTGAGTCGAGTCCCAGGCTGGGACCAGCTAGATTTTTAAAACTATAATTTTTATTTGAAAGAAATTCTCTTAACATTTTTTCGATGTCCGCCGCCCGGAGATATCAATGTTAGGGCAGCTTGCGCCAACTATTTAAACTCGATTTAAGGATTTGACATCTCGCTTGCACCAACCACCAAATAGTGCAAGCAAGATGTCAGTTTCTTAAATCGATTTAATTAGTTTGTGCAAGCCGAAATCCCGTAGCCCGCCGGATATATAATCATTAAGCCCCAGAGACTCCAGATCAAATCCGGAGGGGTGGCAGCCCTAGTTACATCCTGCGCCGCCGTCATTATCAAAAATAAATAAAATAGTCACTGATGAGCATGCCAAAATCCCCAAACCCCATTTGTGATCCCATGTGTTTCTGAATTTTATTTACATTACCATCATCACTGCTGCTTATGACTGTCGCCTCGGCCACACTGCTTCTTCTAATTGTATTCTTTTCTGCGACATCTTCGGTATCATCTAGGAATTTTCATTATTTCTTAAATAATTGTTAGAACCGTAATGAAATGAGTATGGAATAAGACACAGACATAGGCTTAAAAACTCGAGGCCTATCAAATCCCAATATTTCTATGAAATTTTAAACATGACAGCTTCTATTTTCTTTTAACCCCGACACAGATTAATTAATTACTCACGTAAAACCCGCATATATATAATTGTTTGATTCTAAATAACTATTTATTAATGTTGCGTACAGACTAGGCTAGGCTAACAAATGAGTGTTTGTTTTGATATTTTCTTCTAACTCATTACCATTTTATAAGTCCTAAAGTACCATATATGTACATACATTCACTCACTTAACCTATAGAGACGAAAAATCGGACCATCTTATTCACCACTGTTCAGTTTATTTACACCAGGGATTCCCAGTAGTCGATATCGACCCCTTGGGGTCGAAATCAGTTTCCCAGGGTTCGACATAAACGAAAACTGATTTTGGGGGTCGACGAGGTCTAAAAATCGACCCCTATTAATTAATACAAGTTCTTATTTGAGTTTCAAGATACTATAAAAGTTGGTTTACGTGTAGTATCATTGTTATACTTTTAAAAAACTCAACAAGTCGATAAGCGTGCACAAGTTTGAACAAGATGAAAAACTCTGCAAGTCGATAAGCGTGGACAAGTTCGTGCAAGATAATGAAATCCAGCGTACAAGTCTTTCAGGCACGTTTTGACTTGGCTCTGTATTTGACGCATATACGCGATTTAACATGACCGAAATGATTGAATCACAAATCAAGTTCAAGTCCAAACATGCTCCTGATATTTTACTACATAACAAGCTTGCACTTAGGTTGAAAATTCATTTGCGTTTTGAAATTCGTTGGAGCTTGAATGATAATACACTCATCTACTAATTTATTTCAAGAGATTCAAAGTGAATTAAAATAAAGTGTTTGAAAAAGAATTTACAGTGCTTAGTTACTTAGGCGCGTTAATAGCATAACCCTACAATTCTGCAGTTTATGAAAAAGTAACAGGGTAAGAACTAAAAAACGTTTTAATATTTTTCTAAGTATTTTTTGAAATTACTTTATAAAAGTTGTTACCTAAAATTATAAATGTTCAGTTTTCTTTGTTTTGGTTTTTTACGCTGATTGGTACCTTATACTAATTTTCTATACTACAATGACTATATCCAAGTTTATCAATGAGTAAGGTCGTGAGCATACCTAAAAAACATCCAGTACCTAGGTGTGATAATGATAAAAATAAGTTCATGTGCAAATTTTACAGTTTTATTATTGTTTTTTTAAGTAGTTTCTTAAACATTTTTTTTTATTTGCAGGTTTACTGCGAGTTTTATGATGCAGACATGAAAATAAAATGCAGACAATACAGTTTGAACTACTTGAAGTTTAGATTTATTTCATCTCTATCTCAAATCAACACTTGCGATGTGTCTCATATGTGAAAAAGTATTCAATAACGAACGTATTGCACAAGCCCGCACATGCACAAAGCAAAAAACTAGAGATAGGATTTTTAAAGTAATTTGGCTATGGGAGTCTTGAGGTATCAGTTCATTTTGGAAAAGGGGTCCCGTGCCCAAAATAGTTTAGGAATCTCTGGTCTAGACTGTCATAATAATTATGATTTCAAGCTGCCGTTTGTTGGATCAATATCAGAGTAACAATGCTAAAAAATAAAAATTTTACAGAATTCTAATTTCACAAATTATTAAATGTTTGGGATTCCCTGTGGATCCTGTACTAAGTAAGTACGGGTAAAGTGTCATAGGCAAAAGAGAGGTGAAGGTTCGGAAGGTGGAGGTAAAACTTCTGTTGAGTGATCTGTACGTTTTAATGCTAGTGACGTTTATGTTATAAATAAAAGGTTACGAATGTTAAAAATAGGATCTGTACCATGCAAGTTATTTATAAGATAAAAATAAAAAAATTATGGCTAAGTAATGACTATATTAGTTGTGCATCTAAAAATTGCGAAAATTGTGAAATTAGCCTTACGTTACTTAATTGACCATATTTTTTACAAGTAATGATTCATTTTTATTTTATTAAGGGCTAATATTAATTTATATTGTTACAGTACAGTTAAAGTTTATTTTTATCAGTGATGAATATAGATCACCACAACAGATAAAAAAATATTTACGAATAGGATGCCACCATATATATAAATCAGACAATATGACCCATGAAGTAAAATCCAAAAGAAGAAAGAGTACCCATTTCCAAAAGAAGAGATTTTAATTTATATTTTTATATGCGATAAATTATGTATTGTTTTTTAACTTTAGTAGATACATGTATAACAAGCACATTTTAAGTTTGTTTCAATTGCTAGAAGTTACAGACGACAATAGTGAAATACTGCTACATATGCTGTGATCCCCAGTTATGCCCATATTGACATTTAATGAAAATAAGTACACCACTGTTATGCATACATAGCCCACAATTTGGGCCATTTTTGTGCATGTTGATTGTTGACAATGTTCCATCTAGACAAGTAAATAATCAAAGTATGAAACTATGAAATATGCACATTTAACACTAATATTATCCTATATAATAGAGCTTTGAAAAAATGGTTATTATTTATCAAGCGTTTTGTTTTTAATTTGTTGTTACCTAAAGGTTGCCTATGTTCCTAGATCAAATTAGAATCATAAATCAGTGCACTCTAATATGTGTGACAGAATTCATTTGAAATTAAGAATGAAGAATAACAAAAGAATTAATCTTTTAATTTTTGGTGGTTTTTATTGAAGCACAAATACAAAGGAACAGAATTCTAAAAATGTTTGTTTTACCCATAAGTATGACAATTGAATTAATAATTATTTACAATCTAGTCCATCTCTAGTTATATCATAAATGTCATAATTAAAAAACAATTTACATTGAGGACAAAAATGAAAAAAATAGGATATAGATCAATTTTGGCCACAGTGATACAGGTCTGGTGGGACGTGCACAGCTACTTATATCAAATAAAAAAAAATTCTAAAGACATTGATGTTACATATAATTAAATGGTGATGGTAAACATCCTAGGTATCCACTTTATATCACCATAATCATATTTATTACATGTTATTATTATGAAATGATAGTTAAATAATCGCTATTTCATTGGCTGTATAAATACTGCATTAAACAACTAAAATTTTTTTGGAAAAGGTTGTAAAATTATTTTGTACCAGCACAATTTATTACCTAAAGGATAAGAAGTAGAAACTTGTCTTATAAATTATAATATAAATGATTTTATTTTTTAATTTTTGGTTTATTATTCTGCAAAACAATTGGGTAACAATAGAATATTTGTAAGGAATAGTGTTAAGTCAAATAATTTCGTTGTAGATTAGCTATATGTTATGTTATGTGAGATTCAGATTACATTCATATTTTATTTGCCTATTACATTTTCTTTCATTACGGTAATAGGTTATAGGTAGTTCTTAATTTTTCACGAATACAGAACCCATCACGTTTTGGATGAAAACTACACTTTCACAACTTTCCTTACCTTCTGTAGTTGATTCGTCAGACTCAGCCACGAAAGCAGTTTGATTTTTCACATGTTTTTTCAATGATAATGAATCGTCTGCAATAATACTATCGTCGATAATTTCAGAATCTGAATCGCTGCCGTCAGTTTTGTCTCTATATTCAAAAAATGAGTTCTCCATATTCATCAGCCTCTTTACTACTTATAGTAGACGATCAACTTTAAAAAATAATAAAATTATGAATTTCACAGCACAATACGAGTAAAAACAGTTTTTTGCTTTCTATGTACACTATAGAAATAAATTCAAAACAATTTTAAAAATAATACGTTGGCTACGTTTTATTATTGCATTATTGTTCACACGCAATATAGACGAGTTGAAAGGTTTGAATTATATTAAGTTATTGCATATTATTTAAAATGATGTAATAAAAAATATATTTGACTTGCTTTTGTATGATTAAAGGAGTCTTCACTTATAATCAATCAACTTATATCAATGCGTTATATCCAGTAATTAAACGTGGTTCATAGTGATGTTAAAACGTAGTAAATAACTTCCTTCATGGTAATTACTTACTTCGTAGTGATGTCGGTGATATCGGCCCATGAGATTATTTATTATATTAGTTCCATCTCGGTTCTAAAATAACATGATTTTGTAGTATCCATATTATTCGAACTTCTATTTTCGAAAATGTCTGCGTTGTATTGCAGAATAATAAATATTGCACGAAATAAACTACTCTCGCTGTCTTATTTTTACAAGTGGACGGATACTGCCTCATATATGCCCAACACACCTTCCAATTTGTTGGAACAACTTTCCTAGGGACGCAATACGATATCGATTAATACAAAAATTTATCGATCGATCTCGAGTAGAGAATCAATTTAGTGAATTGATTGCGGATACCCAAAAATGGAGTTTGCATTATATTTGTATTGGTAAGAACGCAACTATAAAATAATGAGTTAATGAGCTAGCGTGGATTTTTTAAATAAATTATACACACACATATCGAACACTGTCGTCATCTTAGCGCTTTTGGAGCCAGATTTAGCGCTTTATTGAATCATCTAACTTTTATCTATGCCATGTGAAATTTAAAAAACCCGTAGAACGATTTCTGAGTGTCTGTCGTCCATTCACTGGATCGATTCACTACTCGAAATCGGATGATCGATTCTTCCATTAATCGATCTCAGATCTCCATCCCTAGGAAAGTTGTTCCAACAAATTGGAAGGTCTTTTAGAGCATTTTAAAGAAGAAGCTATCATAATCATAGATAATACATATAATATATTTGGTATCATAATGCCACAATAAAATAGTTGAACTTTATAAGTTTATAGCGACCCGCCCCGGTTTCGCGTGGATGTAATGAATAAAATATAGCCTTTATTAGACATGGATACTATAGATTATTTGTAAAAAAATTTTAGAAATCGGTTCAGTAGTTCCAGAGACTACCCTCCGACATACAAACAATTACACCATTTTACCACTACGTAATATTAGCATAGATTAAATGGACGAAATCTATTTTTACTCAAAAACAGGCTACTGTGATGTAAATTATTATTTTTGTAGTAACTACAAAATGTTAAACTTTGTATTTACTATGAACTTATAAAATTGCGAGAAAACAAACAAATGAAAATAATATCTATTCGACCATAAAAAAATAATATGAAACGCTTAGCAATTAATAACAAGACGTTGCTGCCTTTATTTAACATAAATTAATAATAGATTTACAACAGTAAAAAAGTAAAGTAAAAGTACAAAATCATAAAACTTCTATTATTACATCTTTAAGAGAAAAGAATCACAGGCTACTTTCGAAGAAGCAGGTTTTCGAAGTTAATAATATAACCACAAATGTAAACACTACAGTAACCACTCGGATTTCATAAAATATATCAGCTACATCATTTCCGTTCAATATAAAAAGAGTCTCATTATCATTGCACGCTTTGAAAAATGTTATTGCTAAATTTCTTTCATCCTTATCAATGTTTGAATATATTATAATAACAGGTTTCCGTGAATATTAAAGAATACCAGTTTATTTATTCTTCACGGAAACCTAGAGAGATAATCACCTTATCTTCTGCTCTTCTGTCATTCTATCTGTGGTTGACAAATAAGCTTTAATTTTAATTTATCAATAGTTCTATCCTTCTCAATTTTCTTGTCTTAATTTTCTTTGCCATTGTTTTCTTTTTCTACCATCTTTCTTTGATTTTTAAACATATTTGGCGAAGCTTTGTCGGGAATCAGGGCTTTATTTCCTGTAAGAACAGAGATTTATCACCAGATGTAGGTAGTGTATTTTTCAGTATGTTTTCTTACATACGTAATATTAGTGACGTTTATACCTGTTTTTGCCTGTAGTACTAATAAATAATACTTCCATTATTTTTTACTTCCATCTCCTTCTGTAACTCACGGGAAGTCCAAATTGGATAAATTCTTATGGCTACTTGAATGCCATGCTACTACACAATAACGCCAGACCGCACAAAGCTAATATAATTTCCGCTTGGTTGGAGAGTCCTTATTATTCCTATAATTCCTTATTATCCTTGACACATTTCGTTTAACATTCCTCCTTCTATTTTAGTTACTTCAACCTATCTTTCCATTTATATCCAGCTTACTTTACAGTATCATTTTAAATGCTAATAAAATAGGCCTTGCAGCTTCTCTTGTCTTTCACGAAATTTCGTCACTTGTTAATTTGCGTTTTTTTCTAAGTCCTTTCACAATAAATACAATATAATTAAATAATAAAACAAGTTACATTTAAAATATTGTCGTACGACATCAGTGAGTCAATGTGCTTCTCAGTCCCTTGTTGTAGCATCAGTCCCTTACATCTTTTATAACCAAGGGACTGACGAATTTCGTGTAATCAAAAAATATCTCTTGATTAAATTGAGGCACTGGTTATGTAGTGATAAATACAATATGTCATTAAATAGATTTATGTCTCATAAAAGACACCAAAAAAATAGCTTGACAAATATAAATACCAAAAAATTACAAGGAAAAATACTTACTAAGGGCCGGAGTTGTTGACAATCCCGACACCTATCGTCAATACAAACACGCCGCTAGAAATGAATTCAAAATAACTGACACACAAGCAACTATGTTAGCCGTTAACTTTGAATGATTACTTTAATTTTGTTAAAATACGCGGCCGCTTAACCTTGCAAAAAACTGCGCATTTTTTAATTGTATACTGGATAAGAGCCTGATGTACAGAGTCGGGTCCGCTACTTTATCTTGAAAAATATTATTATTCATTTACTAATTACTACTAGTTTTCTCTAAGTAGAGACCGACGTTCATAACAATTAAAGACATGTTTTTAAATAATAAAGACTTTACAATAGTAATATTAGAACTTACAATATTTTTTGTTATAACCTTTTAAAACTTTATTTTATGTACGAATTATAAGTTAAAATATTTAAATATATCTAATAGTTATCTAAATAATATGCGAACACACCAAGTTACCCACCTTTTGTAGAACTACCCATTTCATTAAATGGCGCGATACTTAATAATTAAAAAATAAAACCTACTTCGTCTAGATATGCGCATACCTAGGCAAGAATGTGTGAGAAGAATGATGAGATTGGAGGAAGCGAAAGGAGTATATGAGAACCGCAAAGCTTGGCGCTCCGTCCTCTCTAACTACCCCGTTAGGAATACAGCGTGAAAGTATGCATGTGTAAAAGCTAATTAATAAATAATAGGTGTTGAAATACTGTACAGATGTGCGTCCGTTAGCTCTCGCAATCTGTGCTACGTGCCGACGGCCCGTGGCATACTTTCGGAAGAGAACAAAAGAAGCCGGGGCGGGTCGCTAGTTGTAAATAAAAGCAACGAGAATAAATCATGAGTAAATATTAGAAATAAATAATAGCCATAAATAAACAGTCATGTATGAAAGAAATAATGGTTTGTCTTTTTAATTGCAAATAAAAGTAACGAGACCAAATCACAAGTAAATATGAGAAATAAATAATGTATAAAATTAACATTACTCAAAAGTATTCTGAAAATTATTCTATAATTATTATAGTGATTATTGTGGTAATTACGATTTGAAACTAAATCAACAATACTTACTTATTTAAAAATTATGCGAAAGTACAAAACCCTTAAAATTAATCCATCTATGTAACCCTCCATAGTAGTATTAGGGTCCCGTTTTAAAATTAGTTTTAATGCGAAACGAACTTATTAATTTTGAAAAAGTAAAGTAAAGGATATCTAAAAAAAGAAGAATAATTGCTTTGTATCGATTTCCTAAATCAATAAAGGAAAGTTTTAAATCGCTACATAAACAGAAAAGTACGCACACTTCTGTTTTAATGGTATTCGAAAACGCTAACAGCGAACATGTCAAAGTGCTCCTTCAAAAATTGCAAAAATAACACATCTAGAACGCTAAAAAAAGACGGGAGTTCTTATTTTCTTTTAATAAATAAATAATATTATTTACGTGTTCATTATTTCATTATAGTAATAACGTTACATAGTTCCTTTTTTATTAAATTCGTAATCATATTTTTAAATATTGCTTGACAATATTTGTCTTATCCTTATCACTTTCACGTAACAAATAAAAATGACATGCATAGCAACGCAAATAGATTATTTGAATTATATTTTATGCACGAGACCTAAGATTGCATTTTAAATATTTTATTTAACCAACTTCGTTTCAATGTCATGCAAGAATCGTTTACGAGCGTTTGTAACCTTATGGTTTCACAGTAAGGTCCACTTTAGATTAACACAATATTGCCGATAATACTTTACGATATTAAAAATATATACGTCAATTTGGACAATAATTTGTTTAAATTTTATAGGAGATTGTGAATCTAGTTCTTTATTTGTGATCGAAGGTTGCTAAACATTTTTGTTAACTTTAGATATGATTAGTCTGACAGTGGTCACCCTTGTTGTATTGTCTAGCAATTACTAAACTTTTAAAAGATTTATATTTATCCAACGATCTGTAGTGTATTTTCTACGCTAGGGTATATTATAAACTTTATTATATTACCTATTTCTCCGTAATATAAAGAAATAAAACTTATTTGTTTGTATGTAGGGGGTAGCTTCTGGAAGTACTGAACTGAATTTGAGAATTATTTGACTAATAGAAGTCCACAGTGTTCTGTTTAGTGTACTGTAAGGCATGATCACTAATTTTTAATAAAATTAATTATTCTAGTACTTAGTATATCAAAGTGCTGCAGTAAGCTATGCCTATAGATTTGGTCGATACGTACGTATGTTTCTCATAGCTATAGATAAAATTTCTCCATTATAACCTGTAGAAAAAGTAACGTTCTGCATGGAAAGAAAAGAAAAGCACTAAAAGACTGTGTTCTGTTCTTGAACTACTTATTTATCAAAGCGTTTCATAAAAATATGGGTTTCTTTAAAAAAAAAATCCGTAATAATCATGGACATACTATTAAGTAGTACAAACAGGTAAGTAATTTGTTTGTATGTAGGGGGAAATTTCTGAAACTGCAGAACAAATTAAAAAAGTCAGTAATAGCAAGCTACATTGCTATCCATGTCCAATAGGCATAATATGTATAGCTGCCGTCAAAATATATCTAAATGTTTATAAAAAGTCTGTGATCTAGACATAGACTCAGGACGACCGTAAATGGTTACGGTATTACTATGGAGTAATTGTATATGGTATGTACTCCCGCAAATGTTATATACCTACGCGTACGAAATGTTGCAAAATGGCTGACGGCAGGCATTCAATGTTGATTCCATACAACAATGTTCGAACCGTAGTGATTATATTCTCTTTGATTCGAACCCTTTTCTATGCTATGACTATGCTGATTGCTATTTTCAGTTTGAACATTAGTTCTGTACTTTTGTAAATATCTATGACGTACAACCGAAAAGCCCTCCCTTTTTCTGAAGATATCATGCAAAATCATAATGCTCAAGTCCATGCCGACATTCCCACATATTTATTTTTATGTAATTATATTAATAGGTATAAGAAAACTGCAATTTCCAATTTTCATCAATCGTAGCTAATTACATTTTTAAAACTGGAGCTTTAAAACAAAAACCGCTAGAGTTACGGTATACAATGCCGAAAATAAAGATGAAATAAGTATAACGGCGTCAAACCTATAATAATTTTCTTTTCATGTTCCATAACATGTAATATTTATGTTTGTCGCTTCCTATGAGAGAACTTAAATTCTATGTTCCCCGGGCCTCCTGCATGTCCTAAGACAACTCTGTTCAGCCCACGCGGGACATTACAACTTGATAGAATATTATTACTGACAGTAATTTAAACTAGTTTGATTTTTTGTTTATCATCGCGTGATAGTGCGGTTTAGATTAGAGAATTATGCCAAAATTGCCAACAGTCTCCGTCTTTTAATGATAGTGGCATTCGTTTCATGTCTATTAGAAACATTTCCGCTATTCTCATTTAAAATAGCGGTGTATCTCGGATGTAAAATATCTGTCTTCTTGGTCTCTAACTAAACCTCTAATATTATATTATATATGTATTATCTATGCCTATAATACTCTCAAGTAATGTTATAGCAAAGCTTTACCAAAGTTAAAAAACTTCTTGGAAGCGCGCGAAAACTTCGGACACACATGTTTATTCAGACCTCTTCCACTCTTCACTTGTACAGAGCTTTAACGCTCAATATACTATTGCCACAAATTACTTTACTATCGCTTTTTCACTTTTCTATTTTAATAAAACGCCAACCTGTTCTATTCCCACCAAAATATCATTGTAATAGTCACCGTAAACATAATCCTGTGTAACATGAGGGGTCTAGAGCAATGATGTTATATTTAAAAAAGAGGTAGATAGGTTACGTTAGTACTAATGCTTGTAAAATATTGTCCCAGTTACGCACCCATAAGCCATACACTTTGTTTATACACACTAATAAAATGATGAAGTATAAATAACATAGCATGACAATTACCATAAGCAAAGTGACAAATATACATTGCACTGCGTCGCTATACAATGTAAGACTTCAATTGCATTTCAAACTAACAAATCACACGGCTCTCTAAAACCATTGTGATTGGTCAATTTCACTTTCTTAATGCATTTTAAGCGAATGCGTGATTAATTCATAGAATATTAGTAATTAATGCCACAGAATAGACATTTTCGAAAAATATGATTGATGCTTAAGCTAATGCTGGTAAGACAGTAAAAAAGGATTTATGTTTGATTTTTAAAATTAATTTTTATGAGTCATGTACATTTGGAAACAGAATTATTTAAACACATACATTTGTAAAACAATTTTGTTATAAATTTGAAAATGATAAAAATAATTCACTAGCTATTTTCATGTAAAATATTTTTTATTTTGTGGGATTATAGGGATATTAGACTCACTGCTAAAGCTTCTGATTAGTTTTAAAAAATACGTGTATTATAACTTATATACCAATTAAATAAACGTAATTAAATGTTTAATATGCACTGCATGACATTGACGGTTCTGTAACATAATTTTTTATATTCTTTCACCAAATATAATATATTGCTCACTGTCGCACTTGGTAACTGGGGTATTACCTATCGCATTTCATTTTTTTATCATTGAATATTTTACTGATATTTTAGATTTTGGAAAAAATGGTGACACAAATGAATTAAATAAATATACTTATGCATAATACATGATTCGTGAACCTTTGGAAGTCTTGCTAGTATAGTTTCTGCTCTAATAACACAGGACGGCATTTTAATATTAATATTAGGAACGCACATACGAGTTGACACTGTCACGTTGTTACACGAATGAGCTCCAGGTTGGCTAATTAGCAAAGTTTTGGGGTGCCAGTTTTCAAGCGCAATAACTCATCTACCTCTTTTGTAAATATAACATCATTAGTCTAGAGGCAGTGGTGGGCAGCGGAATCATTGTTGTGTCAGTAGTTTGTGGTCGTGTATCTTAATTTCAATTGATACAAAGCCGGTGGAAGAAGGACAAAGAACAAGATGGCGACAAACGAAACAGCTATAGTCTTATGATTTTTATGTGAAATTGAGCTACGATTCAGTGTATATAACATGTAAAATAAGTCAAGAATAATAATAATTTAACTAAATCAGATTTCAATCTTATTCGAAATGTTGTCGTAAATAAAAAATCGATTGTAATGAAATCGATTTCAACTTTTGTAAATATTCTTTTAAAGGCAACACTGAAGATGTCATTTTGCTGTCAGAACACTTCAGAAACAAATAATACCAATCAGTCGCTCTGAAATTGTTACGGTTTTCGTGTGCTTCTTGTTCTTGATTAGAATTAGGTATATTACTTTCACAAAGAAACAAGTTAAAAACATTTTTATTACAGTAATTTATTATCGTATATCATAGTACTTAATTGAAAATCAAAAGTAGAGTGAATCCGAGACGAAGCACAATGACTGAAGTGCAATTACAAGAGTTTAAACTTGAACCAGATTCAGAACTCCGTTTTGAAGTGGAATCTAAAAACGAAAAAGTTGTGTTAGAGGTAAAATGAATAATTTATTGTATCGTCACTACATTTTGCAACAGAAATGAATGTGTTAATGTTTTATAGGTTAAAAGCGGTTATGCTGAACTTTTTGGAACGGAATTGGTAAAAGGGAAACCTTACGAGTTCCATACAGGCGCAAAGGTGGCCGTGTTCACGTGGCACGGCTGTACCGTCGAGCTTAGGGGTCGCACGGAAGTCAGTTACGTTGCTAAGGAAACTCCCATGGTGAGTTATAAACTTATAATTAAGTTTGACTCAATATGTATTGTAGATCAAAAATAGGGATCTACTATATTGCGGTCGCGGAGCAGGAAGAATTTCGTATGTTGATCTATGGTCGAACTGTCAGTGCTCAAAAACATTTTTAGACAAATGTAACTCCATAATTCCATAAAATATTACAAAGTAATAAAAAGAGTTTGTGTAAATGTTGTATCCTGTATTGAAATACAAATAATGCATATTGTGTAGTGTAGGTATGTATGTTCATTTATGTATGTCTACCGATTTTATAAAGTAACAACTTTGAGATTGGCATAAATGTCCCAATGATTAAAGAACCTACTTCTAAGGTAAAATCGCAATAAGATAAGGCAAACTAATAAATATATGCACAATAACATGTAATACCAAGAGAGAAGGTTTACAATCTGTGAGATGGTGGTCACCGTAGCCATGCAATCATGATGGCAATATATTTGTTCGTGAGCGACAGAGACAAGTAATGGATCAATGAACAAAATTTTTCCTGCTCCGTGACCAACCACACTACTAATAGATATTGGATTGACAAACTATGTTTTGGACAAATTGATTTTTGCAGCCTAAAATACTGTATTTTAATACCATCCACAAAAGTCTCTTGTTTCACATATATTTTAAAAAAAAATTTTCGCTTGTAAAGTTCAAAAATAATTAAAAAACTTGAAAGTACTAAAAAACAAACATTTGTTTGGTTCTTGTTTCTGTCATATGCAACAACTTGTGGTCTTAAAATATGCCATATAATCGTACTTATTTCAGTCTAAAAATTTGATATGTGAAAGCGATATCTATTAGCAGAAAATCTGTGGTCAAAAACAATGCTTTGATGAGATTCGAAAGCACAAACGTAACATTTTTATCAACAACAGAAAACAAAATACTTTAAATTAACTATGCCTTACTTGTTTTTATATGTAATGAGCTGTATTACTCAAGTGTCAATGATAGAACTTGTTTTTTGATAGTAGACTTTTAAATAGTTAAGTAAATATTTATCACCAAAATCTAACTTCTAACCTAACCTATTTTTGAATGTCAAATCTACTTTAGTTCGGTTCAAAAAGAAAACCTGGACATTGATAAAAACCGACATGAAACTGTAAGGTATCATTATTTCAAAATCATTTTACAAAAGTTTTATTAAAATGCAATGTTCAGAAAGCCAGTAAATATGCATGTGCAGATAAGATTATTTCCATTACACTATTGTTTTGTATTCCAAAAATCGTTATGATTCTTGGAGCCAATATTCTTTAAAAAATAAATAAAATTTAACAGCTTTCACTAAACAATCAAATAAAAAATCACTGTATGAGCTTAATGAATATAGAATTTGGGTTATATCTATATTTTTGATAGTAATGCCACAGCCGTAATTCTGACTGGTGATATTGCACGTTTTTCTGAAATATCACATGTCTAATGTTTAATCAATTTTAGACATATCATGTGATTTTGGCATTAGTTTTAAAGATTTCCAATGTGGAATGCAATGGTTATCAACCAATTTATATTTACAGGTCATATACTTAAATGTCCATGCGGCATTAGAGCAGCAGCGAGTGGCTGCTGAACAAGAGAACACTCGGGGTCCAGTAACAATGGTTGTTGGCCCCACTGATGTTGGCAAGACCACACTTACCAGAATTCTCCTTAATTACGGTGTTAGGATGGGACGCAGACCAATTTACGTTGACCTGGATGTCGGTCAAGGCAACATCAGCGTTCCAGGGACTATTGGTGAGTTGCTTCTTCATCTAAAAAGAAATCAACTTTTTTAAAGTTTTAATTTGTATTTTGTATGGACCCATACTTTGAGTTGTAATAATAAATAAGATTTCTATACTTTAACCAATTCAATAACTTTTACTTACAAACGTTGTAACTGACAACCACTCTTTTTTTTTGACACACAATAGACAAGTGTCCACCTCTCCTGTAACAACAACTTTCTAGCGTAGTCACAGGCAAACATCCATACAGCCAAGGATAGATATAAAATTTAATCTAATACTAATTATTACAATACAAACAAATCAGTTCTTACTAGATCTTTCTTAATTAATCTATAAAATAATAATAGCAATCCAAAAGAAATTTGCCTGGATGTCAAATTACTATAAACTTTTAACCTTTCGCCTTACATTATAAAATATCTAAAACGGGAGATTTAACGCGTTTATCTTTTTATTGTGGCTTGACGTTTCAACGAGTTGCATCGAGTTGCATCGGCCGTGGTCTCATCAACCAACCAATCAGATATCAATCACTGGATTGAGTTTCATCGCCCACAAGTTCTTTCGACTGATCGCCACTTTTATCCGAGAGTAGTGCGTGGAGCGAATGAAATCAAGAGACATACAAATTTTAATCAGGAAAACGGTTAATATTTGTCGACGATGTATGATCCTGTGATTCAAGGAACAAAACCTCGTGTTTCGCATTCAGTTAGACGCGTGAACACTGTGAGTGTTGTGTGTAGGTATCCCGAAAACTATTTACAAATATCGGGGGTAGATGACAAAATGTGAGTGAAACTTGCTGGGACAGTTTGCTTGCTTGACCACGGCCGATGCAACTCCGTCGAAACGTCAAGCCACAAGAAAAAGGTAAACGCGTTAAATCTCCCGTTTTAGATATATGTTAATTACTATTTAGACAGAGTACCTGGTTGTTTACGCCTTGCTTGGTGAGTCAGAAGAGGCGCCTTGAGCTTGGGACCAGTCCAAAGAACATGCTACTCTCTACTGAGACCAGTCATATAAAAAATATTTCTGAACGCGAAAACCAGCTATTTTAACATTATGTACTATTCAATATCATACTAGCGACCCGCCGCGGCTTCGTACGGGTAGAAATTTTTTTGAAAATAAAATAGAGCCCATGTTACTAACTGATAATGTAATGTTCTTCTTATAGGTAAAAAGAATTTTTAAAATCAGTTGAGTAGTTTTTGAGTTTATCCATTACATACAAACAAACAAAATTTAATCTTTATATAAGTATATTTGAATTTTGGGATTCACATATATCCAAAAATTTTTACCTTTAAAATGATTCAGGTGCCATGCTAGTAGAGCGGCCAGCGTCCATCGAAGAGGGCTTCAGCCAGCAAGCACCACTAGTATACCATTTCGGACACAAATCACCAGGAGAGAATATTGAGTTGTACAATACAATAGTATCGAGGCTGGCAGAGGTCATCGCCGAAAGATGTGAAAATAATAAAAAAGGTATGTGTTCTATAGCCTTAACTAATCTTTCTGATGTTCGTTTTATTGATGTTGTGGATTTTGGAAACTAATTACACTTAATTACAGTATCCAAATTTAACTATAAACTAACTGTACAACATAACATAGTTTTAGCCGCATTTGGTATTTTTCCATGATTAAAAGTAGTCTAGAATCAATGCTAATCTAGGCCCTACATTACTTTCTGAGTAGTCCTCTATATGCTAATGAAAGTTCCATAGGAGCTTCAAAAAACTCCAATGTTATTCATTTACCCCGTTAGGGATACAGCATGAAGATATATATTTATGTATGTATGTATAGACATAAGATGGTACACACACTTATATAGCGTTTTTGAGAAAAATAGATACAGATAATACTCTCAGTTAGATTGTATGAGTGACCTTTAATCCACAGGATATGTAAAATTTTATTATTATAAATAGTTGAATATAAAAAATATAATAATGTTTTCTATTTTATAGCGTCGACATCAGGCGTTATCATAAATACGTGTGGCTGGATCAAAGGCGATGGTTACAAGGTTTTAACACATGCAGCACGAGCGTTTGAGGTGAGATATTAAGACATTTTTCTAGTGTTATATTAGACACTGATATCATATAAGAAAAGTAATAGAAAAGTGATCTCGTGATGGTAACTCGTTGCAAAAAAAAAAAAATTTTTTGAACATACCTTTGTCTTTGTAAAAGGAAGACTACATTTGATAAATTTTAATTCAATTTTAATATGTATGTAGTTTAAACGTATTTGGTGACATTAATAAATAAAATGCAGTATTAATAATCCTTAGTTAACACTGAGTTGACACCTTGTTTCTATCAATCTTTCTAGTCTTCCTAAGATAAATATTTACCATTTACAGGTCGATGTGATATTAGTACTAGACAATGAGAGACTTTACAATGAACTCAAGAGGGATATGCCAAAATTCGTCAAAGTTGTATACTTGCCCAAAAGTGGAGGTGTAAGTATTTTTTAAATAAAATATATGTCGTCACAAGCGTTAACTGAACGAAAAGGATGTTAACTGATATCGCGGTAGCGAGTTGTCTACGTGGCGTATTTTAATAATCTGTGAACGCCGTGTGTTGGCGCTTATTTGCGACCACACGTGGACAGAGTGGAAGAGACAGAATGGCAATTGTAATACTGGTTATATTACAACTGTCGTTCTGTTTCCTTACTGCGTATACCTCATCGAACCTGTCACGTTCACCTATATTAAAAGTCATAATTAGTTTTATCTCAAAGTTAGTGCTGAGTTTGTAATTAGAATTAAAAACACTATTCATCATATGAGTAATTAGCTTTGTTTGACTGGTTTGCCTGAGTATAAATTGATGGAGCCCGTAACTGCGAGACTGCGACAATGAATCACATGTCGTATCGCCCACCGGTCCCGCCGTTATATATATGCTAACAGATATGTAGTATGGCAAAGTGAATGAGTGGTATTGAAATAAGAAAGGAATGCTCAAATGGAAGAATGAGGGATGAATGATTGATGAAGAAAATTTACAGAGCAGAAGTGAATGGTAGCAGAAGACAAGGAAAACCAAGACCAACTTATGAAGATCAAATAGTGTTGGCAGAAATGTTAAAAACACTCCCATACCTCGGCGAGTGTGAAGAGAATGATGAGATTTGGGAGGCTAAAGTAGTATGGCAGGACTGCAACTGCCATTCCTATCTGACTATTCCGTTAGAGATACAGCGTGAGGATATGTATGATATAAGTACATAAATAAAAGCATACTTATAGTTTTATTTATTTAAACCATTTAAAAATACTTCATATTGACTTTAAAATTAAACAAAATCAAAATAAAATTTCGTTTTATTCACAGAAAAATAGGATAATATAAAAATTGTTCAGTATTAAAATACAATCTTGTTAATTATTGTAACTGTCGTCAGGTGGTGGAGCGATCGTCACCACAACGAGCTGAAATCAGAGACGCAAGAATTAGAGAGTACTTTTACGGAAAACGAACGCCTTACTACCCTCATTCTTTTGACGTCAAGTTTACGGATTTGAAGATTTACAAGGTAAGTCAATTTAAAGCACTCCCACAATCTCATCATTAATCAGATTTTACGAACCGTGTTGGGATACTCATTATTAGAGTAATTGAGTCCAAACATTATTTTACTTAAACGATTTATTAATCCTGAGAAATAAATATAAATACAGTATCAATCTATTCTATACCACACCCGCGGCGACTACAGGGCGAGCGGACGACGCGTTGCATTTTTGCTTAGCTCAGCTGCGTCCCCACAAAGTGAAAGAAGTATGTGAGGATGTTGTCGATGATGCTTATAACTGTGATTTTTAAACTTGAAAATATAACGAGATATTATATAAAGATTTTAGAAAAATAATTTTACTTTATTATTTTGTATGAGACTACCTGAATATCCTGTTAGGGATAAAGCGTGAGGATATGATGTATGTCAAATAAATCTAAAAATGCATTGGACTGGCATAGATAATTTTCCTTCTATAGATTTTTAAGTGTGATCAGTGATAATGTTATAATTTAACATTCAACAGTATTCGAAAAATTTTACATTTCAGAACTTGTTTATTTCTGTTCTGTTATTTGTGCAGTCCGGTTATTTTTTTGCGTGGATTGCTCAACCTATAGAGACTAAATATCGGATCATCTTATTTATTCTCAGTTTATTTACACTAACAAGTATCAACTCTCACTCGCATTAAGTAGTACATTTACATAACCAATACTAGTTCTATTATTATCTGACAGATTATTTATGTAATGGCTTATTGTTCTATTCGGTGCTGTAGCAAAAACAGCAAAAAATCAAACTATGAAACTGAACGCAGTAACCGCAAGTGTTTAGACGTTAAATTATTTTCATACAAAATAAATTACATTGCCGCTCTATGGGTTGAGTGTTTCATGTTTATTTGTTATAAATGATTAAATCACATGAGTGAGTGATGAGTGAGTGAATGAGTGAGCGGTGCAGTAACCGGTGGTCGGTGGTCGGCAGGTGGGCGCGCCGTCGCTGCCCGACTCGTGCATGCCGCTGGGCATGCGCGCCGAGGACGCACTCACCAAGCTGGTGGGCGTGTGGCCGTCGGCCGCGCTGGCGCACCGCCTGCTGGCCGTCTCTTTCGCAGCCGCGCCTGACGAGCCAGTCACGCACACAAACCTCGCCGGCTTCGTCTGCGTGTGAGTGTACACATTACACACGGACCACACACCCACACCCACACACCCATCTTATCTTGATGGGCTAAATGTTGATCGATGCTTGACTACCTTTAGACTAACTCTAATTGACTGACTGACTGACTGACTGACTGATAGAATTACATTGATGGACTCTGTGCGGAAAAACGCCTTATATACCGTTGGCTATCGCGTGGCGTAATTACGACGCGTTGCTTTCTTCAACAAAATCGTTGGTCATAACAGCACGCACATACCCACACACATACACACACGAACACGACGAGCCCGTAACGTATACATTACAAACGGATACGCACGTATACTACACACGACGTATTCTACGGCTTCGTGTGCGTATACATTACACGCACTATACACAGACACACTCACACATACAAGCTCACACGACAAGCTCGTCATACCTCTGGCTAGCTTTGATTTATTTTAATGTATTCGTAGTGTATATTGAACGCATATACACTACAAATTCCTTAGACATACACACACATATACTTACATTTTGACGAGCCAATTCATGACACCACAAGCTCGCCAGCTTCGATTGCTTGTGCTTCCGTATACATACGGGCACGCACGCACGTGCTCTAACACGCACGCACATGCACATGCAGGCGCACATATTCACACGGATATACTCAGTCATAAAATAGTATCATCAACCACAAATAATTGTCTAGAATTACCAAACGAAAGTAAGAAGCGCCCTAAGTCTATACATGACGTGAGCTCAAAAAAAGAGTGTGAATATATTCCTCTAAAACACTTAATTTTCAGGACCCACAAAATCATTGCCATCTTTAAAACGAACAAAATAAATATGTTTACAAGACAATTACGATTAGCTACTTATGAAATAATCTACTTCAGGGTAGAGCTTGATTACGTCACAATAACTCGAATTAATACAAAATATATATATAAATACTTTAATAATATAAAAAAAAATACATAAACATCATGTTTAAAATAATTGACAAATTTTTTAGTATAATGTAATGTTTGTGTTTTAAAAACTATTATTATTGGTTTACAGAACTGCCGTGGATATGGAGAGACAAACCCTGACGATCTTATCTCCCCAACCACGCCCCTTACCTAACACTGTGTTATTACTATCAGAATTGCAATATATGGATAATCATTAATTTAATATTAGATTTTATATAAATTCTTAAAAGACTGTATATATTTGATAAGTGTTTTTTTGGTATTTTGTAAATACATGAGATCTTTAATAAAAATTTGTTTTATTTTTTTTTCCTTTATTTTGAAATGATACTAATATCACAGATTAATTAGTTTTCTAACGTAAACTAATATCATTTGAGCACTGCCAATTTTTTTAAATATATTTTATAAATATTTAATACGAGTTTGTGCTAGTATCTAATTAATCTGTAGCAACGACTGGGTAATTTTATCGCCGGTCCCAGACATGTACAAATATTTTTGGAAATATGTAAAATCAAAATCTGCGTTACACAAATATTTTTGGATAAGTTTTTACAAAACAGAAAAGGCGTTTTTAATATGAGTACACGCATTGTTCATTAAAACTGGAGGTGTGTGGGAGTCGTCTAAAAAAATACGAAATTATTAAAAAGTAGAAAAAATATTTGTAAATGCCCTCCTACACATGACTTTGCTCATCTTTGCAAATAAATGATCTCTACATATGTCTGAGACTGCCATATTGGACATAGGTGAAATAAATACGCCAAAAAAAATTTATTATACATTAATTTTATTTACAAACATTCCAAAAATAAATACTTACAAGGAAGACGCAAGAAGAACGCAATATATAAATTAATACAAAAAAAAGCTTTCGCCTTTGTCAGTATTAAATTAAAAATGAAGAAGAAATTATGATATTGCGACTAGATACCTATTATGTAAAATAAATAATTTGTGCCACAAAGACCTATTTTAAACATTATCAATAAAAGCTCTTATTTTTCCACTCCATTAGTAGGGGCTAAGTCGAGCACACCGGATACTTCTAACATCAGTGCATGCTATATGGCGTTTTGACGATTCTGTGTTCGATTGCGTTATCAAAGTCGCGCATTTTAGCGATTCCATGACGAGAGTCAGAGCTTCACTTTATCATTTCAACTGGCATTCAAATTAGAACTGTGTCAATCGTTTAAGATTCGATCGATCTAGTATTGATATGAAAAATGATTAGATCAAATGATTCAATCTTTTCAATCAGATCTTTTAAGATTTAGATATTTTTTTAAAGATTTAATAATAATTCTGCCGCATTTGTAATTATATTGTTTGCATCTTGAAAAATAATGTGTCGAGTTTCTTGGAATTTTTTTTTGAATTTAACCTTTTATTACATTAAACGGAATAGACAATTAAATATCGACAAGTATCAAGTATCGAGATGGAAACGGCCAAATGATTGAAACGATGCCTTCATCGTTTCAATCATTTGGCCGTTCCTTCCTTATACGTTAGTTCAAACGTGATTGCAATCAACAATATTTTTGGCAATCAAATCACCCGAATCGCAGGTCTAATTCAAATGTCTGCGAGTGAAGGATTCAAATGCCGCCTACCGATTCCGGTGCTACTTTCCAAAATCTGTTTCGTGCGATAAATGTGTATATTTTTTTGCTATCTTCCGCGGAATATTCCAAGCACTATAAGACCTGTGTTTCGCCTCTTAACGTGGAATCCTCAGGATATTACGGATTGGACTCGGTTAGCTAATTAGCACCGAATTAAAGAATAAGTCAGCTACACAGCTTTTTATACCTACCATATACCTATACAATCATATGTACATATGTATATAACCTTTTTATACTAATGACTTTGTTTACATCAGTCTCTGATGTGAATCTGATCTCTGGAATATCCTGAGGATGCTAAGAGGCGAAAGTTGGGAAAGATATAAAAAAAATATAGAAATTTATGTTGCGATATCAGATTAATGATCGAATGAGGTTCTATCAAAATAAGTAGTGAGTGTGCTCAGACCCTAAGCCTTTTCAATGAATGGAAAATCTTTACTATTGTGTAAACATATCAACCTCGGAGCCGCAAAGGCACTGCCGCGGCTGTCTTGACTATCATCTATAAATACTGTATATAGTCAAACGTTACTTAGCAGAAATCTCTCATTAAAAAGTATGAAACTTTTTGAAAGACGTGTTTCGCTTCTCAATGTAGCTTCCACTACAGTTCGTACCCCGGATATAAAACCAAAATGGACGGACTGTTTGCTTTAAGCGCGTGTCCATTTTTTGTTGAAAATGTAGGTAAAGGTCACAGTACAACAGCCGAACAAGACATATTTCTATCTTTGTGAATAGTAAGTAGCTAAAACTCTTAAGGTTTACGAATATTTTGCAAATAATTATTTCAATAACGTATGCGAAATCGGTGTTGAGCTGACATGAATTACACCGACAGTGATAGGTTGCCATACTTACTATAGCTAACTGTTTTACTCGTGGCTAAGCTCAATGAGATAGAAAGAGAGACACCAAAATTCGTTTGACAACCTATTATCACCTCGTTCATTGTGTTCCCTGGTCTGAGGTTCGTACAGAATAGCTTGATACCTATGAAATCTGTAACAGATATCGAGTTTGATGGGTATATTTTAAGTGTTAATCATATTTATTTCTATTTATAATGTGTTTTACCATCGTAAACCAGTAATTGCAAAATAAAATTATTATCATAACTTGTTCAAAGTTACATATTGTTGACAACTGTCACAGATTAGGTATCAAGCTATTCTGTGCGAACTATAGATTGCAGATATCATCTCAAGAATGATGAGATTTGAGGAAGCGAAGGAGGTATGTAAGGACCGCGACTCCTGGTGCTCCGTCCTCTTTGACTACCCCGTTGGGGATACAGTGTGCAGATATGTACGGGTATGTATGTATGTATCTTCTCTTTTATATACTGACAACACGTTTCATATTAAATTTTATTAGATACATTTCCGCCATTCTCGTGTAAAAAAGTGGTGTATTTGATGTAAAATATCTGTTTTCCGGTATGGAGATAATAGGCTTTACTAGAGTTAAAAGGACTTCTTGGAATATCGCGAAAACTTCAGTAGCACATATTTATTCAAACTTTCCAATTCTTAACACTTGCATAGAACTTTAACGCCCAATGTACAATCTCTTTAGCATCCTAAAGGTCTCAAGAACGCAAAAAGTATATAACGTAAATAGAATACCAACTTCGCTTTTCCCATTCCCGTCAAAAAGTCATTCTACAGATCGGTGCTGGGTGGTTGGAGTCTGAAATCTGGAACTTCCAGAGGATGCTTCATTGAGTGGTGAAACACGTGTCGATCAATAAACTTGAAGCTGGGCCGAAGATAAAAATATATAAATTAATTACTATCATCTTTTTTATAATCTCATAGGAAATTAATAATAATTTAATTTCAAATTTGACATATAATGAGAGTATTTAATGCACAGCAAAAAATATCTAGTGATTTGACGAAATAGAAACCCGATTTTAACATAACCCTCTAGATATCCGTTGTTTTAATAGAAAACCTAGACTACCCTAGATATTACTTTTTATAATTCAAGTCCACAACGAGACCTTGTGTGTTGTGTTGTGTGCCTATAATATGGCGTCGACAGTGGTAATATTTCTACACAGAAATATGGTTTTTAGAAGTGTAAGCTATTACGTAATCCCATCGACTCACTCTCGTGTATAGCAGCTTATTAAAGGTTATATTTCGCGCGAATCATTCAGTTGTGGCTCCTGCCCTGAGTGGTTCGCTCGCCGGGCTCGCGCGAGTCCGTGACGTCACCGCCCTTCGCGTGCGCCTGCGCATACTTGATGGCCACTCGCATTGCATCTTGCACCAATTGTTCACACGTTATGAGGCTCACCTGGGGATACATTTTTTTTATCACATCTTCTAAGTACCTTATGTGTCATGTATGTGACACTTCAGGTGTGGTGTAGCTACTAACCTTGGCAGGAGTCATCTCCGCATAAGTCCTCGCAGAGAGCATCGGAGGAAGAGGCAAGGCTGTAGTTCCAAACACGCGAGCCACGCATCCCAGCCATCGCTCTGCGTTGAACCACTCGTTCACGTGCTCCTGCGCATTAAACGACCATAAACTGCGATTCGATAAAAAAACAGTTTTGTCTTCATAGAACTTTACATTAGTAACTAATTAATTTGTGATAGAACGAATGTTGTAGAACAATTCCAATAATAAGAACTGCGTAAACTATATAAGAAAAAGAATAAACTGACTTCAAAATCCAAAAACACTGACATCAACAAAATAATTATACATTACGGCATCACGCCGTATTCCTAACGGGGAAGTCAGCGAGGACGGAGCGCCAAGCGTCGCGGTGTTAGCAATACTAACAGATATCCTGTTGTGGCAACACAGCCACCGCCACACCATTCTTTGCTATTCATATAGTTTGTACGTATTCATACAAATAAATTAAAATAATACAAGAAAACAGGGTTTTATTCAGTAAATATATGAAATATACGAGTATATATGTAACACAGACAATGCAAGGTGTCAACCCGTAACACGCGGTCCTTTCGCTTCCTCAAATCTCATCATTCTCTTCACACATTTTCGCGTAGCTATGCGAGTGCTTTTGACATTTCCGTCTGCTAACACTCTGGCTATTTCATCTTCATAAGTCAGCCTTGGTCTTCCTTGGCTTCTTTTACAACTCGCATTCGCTCTGCAGATTTTCTTCGTCAGTCTTTCATCACTCATTCTTTCTATGTTAGATAGTTAAGCATTGCTTTCTTCATTTGTAGGGTTACACTATAGTGCAACCCTGTCATACTGCGTATCTCTTCATTATTTATCCTGTCCGCAATGGTGACACCACACATATTTCTAAATATCGCATTTTTACTGCATTTATCATACTTTCACTCAATTTCAGGCATATCTAGGCCTCACTATCGTGCAATAAAGTTGGCACCAACACTGCATTGTAGATGGCCATTGTGGCAGTATTAGATATATTCACACTGCCCATTAATGCAGACAGAGCACCGTTCACTTTATTGCCAGCTACTATCCGTCTTTCCACATCCAACTCACATCTTCCATCCCTCAAAAACGCTCTCCCCAGATACACAATTTCGTTCACTTGTTCTAGACATTTTCCACTTACCCAAATTTCACACTTTGTCTGTACATCTTCTCTTTCAAACACCAGAACCTTAGTTTTATTCACATTCAATCCTTTCACTTCAGTCTTCTTTCATGCACGTAACTAGTGTCTGTAACTCTGCTTCTGATGGTGCTATAAGCACAGCATCGTCAGTGTACAAAAGGCCGTTTACCACTGTACCTTCACATATCATACCCCTCATACTACCTTTCAATGCCTGGAGGCAACTGTCCAAATATAGCACGAATAGCTAGGCAGACATTACGCAGCCCTGTCTGACACCTGAACTGACTTATGACAAAATAATTATAGCTTTACTAATCGAAACCGCATTACAAAATTAACATCGTAACGGTTGCTTGGCTGTCCCTTTTCTTAAAATAAAGATATACTATCGTTTTGTCATATATCTTCCAGCAATTACATCTCTATGCCACAGATTAATTAGCTATTAGTGTATTCTACATATTGTTTGTCGGATTAGTTACAACTACTCGTTTCGCACGCACATATCCGATATTTTTTAATTTATTTTGATCAAATAATTTTGATACTGACTGTACAATTAAGACATATACCTCTGGTATCCGACAGACAGCGTTGATAATGCCCCCCGCACAGCCCAGTAGTATCGCTGGAACTGGAGGTGGAGGCAGAATGTGGGCAGAGGCGTCCTCCGAGGCATCATGGGCACCGAACGCCCTTCTTACATCCTTACAATGCATGAGATAGGAGCATCTCATAAAGTGTACAACAAACCGGCGGCCCTGGCGAGAAGCTTCTTCAAATGCTTCTCGCACCTCAGCCTCGGCTATTGCACTGAAATAACCATGAGGAATTTTACATAACCCATGAAGCGAAAGAAATAAAAAATTTGTTTTATGTCGTAATAAAGTATTTCACTATTTGGACTGAGCCCTAACAAGATTCCGCTCTTAGCAGTGTCAAATGAATTTTCGTCTCTTTCTAACCACGAGTAAAACAGTTAGCTATAGTAAGTATGCCAACCTAGCACTGTCAGTGTAATTCGTGTCAGCTCGTGACCGACTTCACGTACATTACTGAAATAATTACTTGCAAAGCGTGCCTAAATCTTAATTGTTTTGTTTTGACTACTAGTATTTAAAAAAAATGGCATGTTCAGCTGTATATTATTAACTTTTAAACTTTTACTTTTTACTTTACTTCAGTTTACTGGAGACCACGGCCGATGCAACTCGGCCGAAACGTCAAGCGAAAATAAAAGGTAATCGCGTTAATTTCCCGTGTTTTTAGATAAGTGTCATGGCGTCCGCTTGTGACGTCACGCCTAGGTAAATATTGTTCTACATTACGTTATTAGGGTTACATTCGCAAATTAGATAGAATACAAAAGTTATATTTACCTAGGCGTAACGTCATTCGCTCTGAATGGTATTTCAGTTAACATGGCCGAGTGCAGTATTTTATACTTTTATTTTATAAAAAAATTATAATTATCTCAATGTCTAAATTAAAACTGAGTCGTTATTTAGAATCGTTTCATCATATATTTTTCTCTAAAACCATTTATTATTTGATTTTTTAATACCGTCATCATGCCTATTATCATTACGGTAATGGACGGAGTATTTACTCTAAAGGCGTGTAATGTTGTTTTTTATTGAACGAGTTTCTAGATTTTTACTAATGTGCGTGACTAGGGAAAGTCATAGTACAACGTTATACACAGCTGGACATGACATATTTTTATTTTTGTGAATAACTCTAGTAGTCAAAACAGTTAAGATTTACGAGTATTTTGCGAATAACTATTTCACGGCCGACTCTTAAGCTGACAAGGATTACGCTGACCGTGCGAGGTTGCCTTACCTACTATACCTGTTTTAATCGTGGTCACGCTCAATGAGATAGGAAGAGACACGAAAATTCGTCTGACATATGGTTGTAAGAGGGGCAACTTGTTATGACTCTGTCTATTATGTAACCATTTGCTCAATGCTGTGTGTACTACATAAAAAGAAAATAATTAAAAACGAAAGTGCCTTACAGTAGTCGCATATGATGTCTAACATCTGACATTTCACCTTGGTAATAAGCAACATTAACATTATATCCTGAAAAAAATGATTACCATCTGACGGCCAACTCTACTACCGCGCCTGCTCATTGGTCAAATCAAATAGCGCGCGCTTCCCCGGCTTCCTGTTACACACTTCCGTCCCTTTTCACGAAATCGCTCCCACAGATTGCAGAAAAGCTAGAGAAAAGATGTTACACATCAAAAACTCACTGCAAAGCTGCACCACTAGTATCCACGGCCTTCTTTTGTAACTCATCGAGTAGTGCTAGGCACTGGGCATATTCTCCATACGCGGCCCCCGTCCCGCTCCCCGCCCCGCTGATCTCTGCGAGTTGAGTTTTTATATAGGCCGCCTCGTTCTTCCTACGTTCTGGGTTAGTAAGGTGCACCAGTTGACTTAGTTTTTGTGCGCGACAGAAGAGTTCGCGTGCCTGTGGAAGATACAGATACAGTTGATAACTACTAATCTATAAAATAAAAGATTAATGCTGTTCGTTGGTATTCACTTAAGAACAGTTGGACCAATTTTCCAAGTTTTTTGTTAACGTTTCTAATAGTTCGAGTAAGGTATTTAGGGTAGGAAAAATTGGAAGTTGCCTAAAAATTGGAAAACTCGAGAGAAACTGAGAGATTTTTCATGGGATTTTGATTTATTTAAATTTTATGCTGTTTAGCCGTGAAAACGTAACAGACAAACAGACAAAGGCTCCATCTCAATTGCCTCGGTAAAAATGAAACATGCTGTCACTAGAAACACAGTTAAAAAAATCAGCCAATAAAAACACTGTATTCTTTGGTTCATAACTTTAACGATAGATGTCACTACGAATTCATTGATTTTTTTTAAACTTTGTCTGACTATTATTAGCTCGGACCTAGAATTAAAATGAACGAAGCAATAATGAGTTGCCGCTCTTATCGCCGCGTGTCAAACGAATTTTCGTTTTTCTATCACAATGAACGAAACGAACGAACGAAACCACGAGTAAAACAGTTAGCTATAGTAAGTATGGGAACCTCGCACTGTCAGTGTAATTCGTGTCAGCTCGTTACCGACTTCATGTACATTACTGAAATAATTATTTGCAAAATACTCATAAACCTTAAGTTTTTTGGTTACTAGTATTAACAGAGATAAAAATAGGTCATGTTTAGCTGTGTATTAATATAATATACTGAGACATTCACACAGCGCCATCTAGTCCCGAAGTATCAGCACAGTGCTTGTGTTATGGGTACTAGACAACTGATATACTACTTAGTTATGCAGCCAGTACCCGGCTCTAGTACGATTACATCGTGCTAAGCTAGGCATTCCGTTGGCGGTTGACGCTGACGCAGCTTCCATTGTTATGGCTATAGCTCGGCGCCGCACGTCTGGCATAGAGATAAGGACCCTAGCTGTAAGAGTTATTGTAATAAAATAAGTTTAATTTAACGAGTCTTCAATAAAGCTTCGAACTGAAAATACTCCTAGTTCTTTTTTAAAAAGCTTCGGCTCCCGTTCCGAGTTTTAACTACTTATATACTTTTCTTTTGTTTGTAAATAAATACATATACATATTATAAATAAAGACCCTGACTCGGGGCGGGAATCGAACCCACAACCCCCGTTTACTTCCTGACGCGCTTAGCCGTAGCGCCACGGAGGTCGTCAAATTGTGTATCGTTGTACAATGACCCTTTCCTAGTCACGGACATTAGTACAAGTCTGGAAATTAGGTCAACAAAAACGGAAAACGGCCACGCTCTTAGAGCAAAAGCTCCGTCCGTTTTAATTATTGGTCCGAGATTATTAGTGTATCTTAAATCAAATGGAAAAGTTTCAAGTGAAGTAAAAACGGCAAGCAATAATATTATAGCTAACAATATAATAAAGAAATCTGAGTCTATTCAATTAAAATTAATATCATAACATATCTTCAAGCTGTATCCCTAACGCTGTAGTCAGAGAGCACAGTGCCGCGCATTGTGGGATTTACATACTTCTTTTAGCTTCTCAAATCTCATTATTCTCCTCACACACTTGCGTTTAAGTATGCGAGTGCTTTTGACGTTTCCTTTAGCTAACACTCTGGCTATTCGATCTTCATAAGTCAGGCTTGGTCGGACTTGGCTTCTGCTACCTTTCACTTTCATCACTCATTCTATGCGCCCGAACCACCTAAGCGTTAAAATTATTATCAATAATTAATAATATTAAAGAATAGTGACATTGCATAATTACCTCTTCAGCGTTATCAGATGTGAGAGCGTGTATAGTAGGGGTGTGACTACCCGCACCTTTTACTAGAGTGATGCAGAACTCTTCTATGAAACTCGTCGAGGGCACGTGGGTCCCGCAGCAGAGTTCCCTTTGTACAAAAATTATTTAAAATAACGCGACCTCGGTGGCGCAGTCGTTTAGACCCAAGTGCGGAAGATTCCGGGTTCGATTCCCGGTCCGATCAATTTAGGAAAGGAACTTTTCCAGATAGTCTCGGGTCTGGGTGTACTGGCAGACGCCCTCAGTAGTCGTCGTCTGGTTCTCATAGTACAGGGAATACCCTAATTTGAGATCAGATGATTGGTGTGTATTATCTGACGCATTATTATCTATACTACTATATAAATCTCTTGCGTCTGTCTGTAATTTCAGATTTTTTGTCAAATTTTGCGATAGATAGTCGTTTTATTACTTACTGATTTCGATTCTACCATCTTTAAAATTTTTGTCTGTCTGTCTGTCTGTATGTCCTTTTATAACTAAAGAATGGCTTGACTGATCTTAATGGCAATCGGTACGTCGTAAGAACACGTGATTGCGCTCATGATAGGCTACTTATTTTTTAGAAAATCTACCCCTAAAGGGGTGGAAAGGGGGATGAAACTTTGTATGGGAAATGGTAAACCCCTGAACCGATTATGATGGCATTTGACAAGAAGATAGTTCGACATCAGAGAACGGACGTAGGCTACTTTTTATAAAAAAGCTACACCTAATAGTCTGAAAAGGGCGATGAAACTTTGTATGAGAAACGCTAAAACTTGGTAATTATACAATTAGGCGCGGTGATGAGACTTTTTTTTATAAAAAAAAACATAGGCTACTTTTTTAACAAAAATCTGTGAAAAAAGGGACGGAATGGAAGGGGACGAAACTTTACGGGAAATGCTGAACTGATTATGATGTAGCATGGATATAGTTGGACACCTGGGAACGGACACAGGCTACTTTTTTATTTAAAGACTACTCTTAATGGGGTGAAAAGGGGGATGAAACTTTGAATGGGAATTGCTGAACCGCCGAACCAATTATGGTGTTTGGTACAGAGATATTATGTGTACAGAGACAGACTTAGGCTAGACCTAGACATTTTTTTAAAAACATTTCACAAACAAATCTTTAAACCTACTATGCACATGTACATATAATGTAACCTAATCCGGGAAAGCCATGAAAAAAATTCCACGCAGACGAAGTCGCGGGTACAGCTAGTTATTAAATAAGATTTTTAATTCCATCAGCATAAATTCAGAGCGGAGACTTGAAGGGAGGACTTCATGTATCGAACTGTATAAGAATAGTGTCTGCCTGAAAGTTGATTTGGATTAGTTTCGAAGTAAAATCGAAGGTTTTTCTTTATACAATTGAGAAGACAAACGAGCAAACGATTCACCTGCGATAAGTGGAACGAGTGACATATGGACATATAGAATATCAAGTCTAAGAAAGTACTCCAGATTATAAATGCATTGGCAACCCTGAAAACTAAAATGTTGTGCCTTTCGTGAAAGAATATTTGCCGGCTGTTACGAATTGACACCTTGCGATGTCTGTATCACATACATATGTATATTCGACATATTTACTGAATAAAACCCTGTATTATGCATTATGTATTTATTGTATGAATTGATTGTATTGTAATAATTGCAAAGTGGGAGAGAGAGAACGTATGGCGGTGGCTGTTTGCCACAACAGAATATCTGTTAGTGTTGCTAACACTGGTTACTTGCCCTACATACAACACACATACTGGAACACAACAGTGATAGTGCTAAAGAGCTCTCTTTTTTTTAGATTAAACTGTGAATCGACCAAATAAATCGTTTTAATTGCATAAATAATAACTTTTTTAAATATGCGGCCATATATTGGGATGAATATCCATTGTAAAAAGAACTGTCTTATTATGAATTAAAAGAAAACATATAATAGAAACTGAGATGAGAAACCGAAATTCGATGTTGGTTGCAAAACTAGTACCCATCAGACACTACGTGGAAATATAATAACTCTTCAAAATTTTATCTGTCTATCGTCAGAATTTATCATTTACACAACTTGTTTACTTAAATAACAAAATAAAAAAAATCACAGGCTTGCGTAGTCCCTTACTAAATTTTTCAGAAGATGGGTTTCTTCCTCCTGTAAAATGTTACCTTTGGCAATATAATAATAGGCAAATGTTTTCATTAGCATACATATGCCATGATTTTGTACGCTCATCTTAAAAAAACGATTAGGCGAATTTTAACGATCCTGGACATAGTTTCAACCGCCAAAAAGTTCTCATAGAATTCATCGTAAACTATTATCCTATCTCTTGAAAAACTAAAAAAAACGAACGATAGTAACGGTTTCGATGATAAGGTAGCACAACTAAACTGTGCTTACAGTGCCATTAAAGCACAGTTAATGCCCAGTTTACTACCTATTCAAGACACAGCGAAAGCGGACGTAATAAAAGCAGCATTTTCATTGAAGAATTGTCAATAAACCTGAAAGGGAGAGCGCCACATTTTCATGTTATTTTACTAAGATGTAAGATACTCATATATTGTCTGTCCTGTGCTGTCTAATGTATGTATGTAATTTAAAATTCTCTCAGTCGTGAGCTAAGCTAGTCTTAAACAATATTCTTACCTGGAAAGCAGAGGTGCTTGTATATCAATTAATCTAATGCCAGTGTCTGGGTATGTCTCCCCTGGAACGGTGACGACCGAAGCCTCTCTGGACAATTGGACATTGTCTACGACTCGCGTGTTTACTGTTGCGTTGCTGTCTATGGACTTCCTGTAAATATTTTATGTATAATTTTCATGGTTGGTTCAAACTATATTAATTTATACGATGTGCTTATAAATTATATACTTTTGAACATAATATTAAATATATTAATTTATAACGCCTTTTGGGAAATATTATAATCCATAATATCCTTATGAGTTATATTGTAATTTATATGGTCATTTGTGCACATGCACGACATGGAACGGCTCTTCTCCATTACAAGCATAGAAGTAGGAACTATATATTGACAATAGGACACTCTCTACACTTACATCGCCTTACCGCAACTACACTTAAAATAAGTGTACTTGGCGCATCCACTGTTAATCGACGTTTGTCAATAACAGTATTAAGAACTCCATAGTTATATTATTTTGTCATGTAAAAGTGCCATCTTGTGCTGTAAAAGTGTGCAAAAATCACTCTGTAAATAAGAAAGTGAAAAGTTGTGGTGTTACTTTTCATGTGTCACTATTTCTCTTTAAGTAATTCCTAGTTACAAAATGACGAGATTTCAATCTGTTATCGCCCATATCGCGAGCGCGTTTATTATTATGACAACAACTAGTGACGTTTCGCTAGTCATCTTATGTTATCGATAAATTATTTAACACAAGCATAATATTATATGCAATAGGATGTTAATATGAATTAAATAATTTATGTACTAGGTATAACCATAGTATTATTGTAATTTGGATTGTTTTGTATTGCAACTCATTTTATATTTGTGTATAAATTCAGCTTCCATCTGATCCAAAAAGAAAACAACCGTGAATAGATGTTTTAGGAAGAGATAATGAATGGTATCCTAATACTCGAAAACTACATTATATTTAAATAATTTAAAAAAATAACATTTTTAAGTAACAATATAAAAATATAAGCTTTATTATAAGTTACGTATGCAACAATATCGTAATAATTATTGTTATTAAATAATAATAATAATAATATACTCAAGACATTTCACACAGCACCATCTAGTCCCAAAGTAAGCAGCACAGCGCTTGTGTTATGGGTACTAGACAACTGATATACTACTTATATACTTTTCTTTTGTAAATAAATACATATTATACATAAACACCCAGACTCGGGGCGGGAATCGAACCCGCAACCCCCGTTTACTTTCCGACTCGTTAAGCCGTTGCGCCACGGAGGTGGTCAAATAATCTGTGTACATGTAAAGAACAAAGAAATAAAATATGGTTATGCTCATTTATCGATAACATGTAGATCAGTGATTCTCAACCTTTTTTTGTCGCGGCACACTTTTAACGATTTCAAATTAAGAAAAAGAAGTTTAAAAGTTGTTTACTTACCTGTAATACAGTGTAAAATAGTTTATGATAATAATTTTGAATGTAAAATAAAATAATATGAAGTCCAAAAACAACGGTACGTTTATTAAAGGATTAATTATAAAAAAAAAGCTTAATAATTTTTACTATATACATTTCTAAAATTTGGCGGCACACAAAGTTGACGCAGCACAGTGGTTGAGAATCACTGATGCAGATACATAATGATGAGAATGATGAGATTTGAGGAAGCGAAAGAAGTATGTAAGGACCGCGACGCTTGGCGGTAAGTCCTCTTTGACTTCCCCGTTAGGGATACAACGGGAAGATATGTATGTAGATACATAAACGCCTCTCCCTAGCTGCTGCACGTGTTCGACCCTTCCCGCACTTCGCCTTGGCATACTCCGCGTACGCGGCTTGCGCCGGTCTCATAGAACGTTTGTCTTGTCCTACTTCTATTGTTCTATAATATACATCTTCGTACTTCTATGATTATCGTGGAGTAGGAGTAGGTAGGCACTCAGTACAAGCTGTCTATATGCGAACGGTGAGTGAACCACTTGCTTGCAACGTGCAAGTAATGAGTGGACGATGCGCCGCCCTTGTGTCGTTTAAGTGAGGTTTGGTAATAAGCTTTCGGCAATTAATAACAAGTGGAGGCCAAGCGAGGTTGGGTGAATGAGTGATACACATGACCTTCAATCTGAATTCCCTAACACTATTTAGAAGAACTGTCTGCAGCCTTGAAAATTACCTTAAAGAAAACGTGTAAGCAGGTTTGTGTGTTGAAGATATTTCCAGTTTTCAAATTGATGACCTTCACTTGAACTTTGCGTTTAAAAATGTGTAATGTAGAAGACGTCCACAGCTGACTTATTTTAATAAGTCGGCTCCAAACGCCTGCTACACCAAGTGTATCATGGCGCGTTAGCGACCCTATAAAAAACTTAAACGCTTCTTTTGAAGAGGAAGCACATGCTGTAGTCTCTTGGGAAACCTCACTGCTGAATTGTTTGAGGGAGGAAAGTCCTTTCAAACTGTACCGAGAACAACCATTTCGGTCCCAAAGTATGGAAATGCATCTTCATACTTTAGAACCGAAATGGTATCGCAGGAAGCTTATTTTTGCCTCCAGCGAGCAGTGAGATAGTAAAAAATTGCCATGAGCTTCATGTCAAACAATTATTCCGGGGAACACAATCCCTTCTACAAATAATTAAACATACACAAGACTGCAAAGTTTACTCAAGTAAGTTTAGAATCGATAATTTTTACCACGTTTTTGAACGAGTCTACACCATAAATGGTGCAAAAATATTCGTATAGCTTACCTAATTAATTCCTGGGCCTCCAAAATAACGTCTTGTGATAGCTTCTCCCCATATATTGATAAAGTTAAACTAAGTCCTTTGTCTGTAACAGAAGACCCTACTTGAGCGACTACACTTTTTGGAAGCACTCTCCTTATAGCCGCGTTCAGTAAATGGACGGCCGTATGGTTCCTCATTAAGTTGAGTCGTTTATAACTGTCTATTTCTAACACAACATCACTTTGGCACTTTACATAATTGTTCACATTTGCTCTTTGTAACACAAAGTTACCTTTATGGAAAACAAAGTCACGAATTTTAAAAACACTGTCCACTTTTAAGGCTACATCTTCATTTATCCGTAAAACTCCGCTGTCTGATATTTGCCCGCCTTCTTCGCAGAAGAAATTTGTATCTTCGGTTACAAGATAATAAGGTCTATTTTCACATGGCTCTAAAAAGTCTATCCATTCACAGTCTTCATTCAAGATTGCCACTAGTTTCGTTCTTAATGGCTTAAAGTGAATTTTATTACTTGTGACTGCATAGCTGTATTTGTATTGGTCATTAGTTGATTTGACGCCAGTTTGCGTTAATTTTTTAATCGCGTTTTCAAATAATAATCCTTTATTTGAACCTTGTTCTTGAAATGCTATTTTATGCCTGGACTTATGTTGAGATAAAAAATTCCAAAATCCTTTCTTATCTAACTCTAAATTATTCAGTTTGGCAATTCTATCAATTAAGTGCTCTTGGAAGCCATGAGTGTCGTACAATTTAAACACTAACTCGCCTGGTATTACAGTTGATTTTTGCTTGGACATCGTCTGCGAAAGAATATGATAATCCAGATATAGTTGTCATAATTGTTTTAACTCAAAACAGATTGGATAGGACTGCTAATTTAACAGTTAGTGTATTTTTGAGACAAGAGTCTTAGCTTTGATTACCAGCCAAGTTAATTTGGATAAAAAACTTATAAATTGGCTTGGGGTCTCAGTGTCACTAATTATTTTGGTTCATTGTGTGGCACTCATATTATGAGGTTAGTACTTATGTTGATGGAAGTACAAAGACATAATTGTCTGATTAAAAGAATAAAACAAAAAAGATAATCAAACTATAAGCAATTGTTATTATTGATGTTGTAAGAATAAATAAATGTGTTAGAAGAATGATGAGATTAGAGAAGGTAAAATAAGTATGTTTTTACATAACGGCCTCTAAAAACTGTCTAATCCCAACGAGTAACGTAAATATATATAGAAAAATGTATACAACCTTATGTAATTTAAAAGTTACATAATAGAAGGGTTTCCATAATCGTGACCACGGATTAATTAATTACTACCGTAAAATTATGATAATATCATGACCACTATGCAACTGAAATGCGTATTCGCGAGTATAACGTGAATAGTGTGACTGAAATGTTATTATTAATTTGAGGTCTTTGAGGTTTTTTAACATTACAATAGCAAAAGTGAATACGGTATAGTTTGCCTTCATCTAAATCTATAGATTCTATATATCTAAATATATAGAAGAAAATCTATAGAGCGAATGCGAGTGGTAAAAGAAGCCAAGGAAGACCAAGGCTTCATTGAGATGATTCTCATGTTTTAAGCTTTGGTAGTGTGGAAAGAGTGAGATAAATTAGAAAGAGAGGGTGTCAGTGCGAGGAGTGTCAGAGACAGAATTCATCCTCACTCTGTTCTGTTCACTCGAGTATAAAAGCAAATAACTTATACATTTTTCATTGCATTTAGAATATAACATTAATGAAATTTTGTTCATGATGAACCTATCCTTTAATTAGGCCTATTAATGGCACAAAATTGAAAAATTAAATAAGCGCAGTGAAAGCTTCTAATTAATTACCTCTTTAAACTCTTTATATCCCAATGCAAATCCTGATATTTCTACGTCACTCAATTGTTCAACTTCAGGGTATCTCTTCACCAAATCTTTCCACTTCTTAACAAGATTTACCCTCATTTTACTGTAGGCCTGCTCCTCATGTTGTATGATCAATTTGGCTTGTTTTTCTCTTGTGATTAGTTCGGGGTACGTAGACCCAAGAGTTGCAGCAACTTCGTTGTACAGGTGCATGAGTAAGTTAGGATTTTGAAAGACATCTGTCGATATCTTGAAGGCTTTACGCATTATTTGCTTAAGGTTCAGGCTGTAACAGATATTGAAAACATTTGAGTAATAAATTATTTTAGGATTCCGTATGTTACAACATGCGTACATGCGCGAATTAAAAAGAGGCAAATTGGATACTGGACTCGACTTCTAAGCAAAGCGCACTTCTCTTTTGTCATATGATGATGCCGGCTTGAATCATATTGATTTGGAGTTGGTATTATCCATAAACTTAGTATATATTGGCATATAGACAAAGATAGACAGACAAAGACAAGCTCGTTGACGCGTAACAATTTTTAATTTGTCAATGTCATTCATGGAATGAATGATTCACTTGATAATTGCGACATGTAATATCACAATCACATACAGAACACGTAATCATAATTGAAAAATACAGTACTTCTTTAAAATAAAATAGGAATAACACAAAATAATAAAATAAGTTAAAGAGCGTTCTCCACAGCGTGACAAGTTGTGACGACCTGTCATTCGAAAAGGGTTACGATAGCGTCCCGTTCGCTGTCCCTTTTCTATTCGTGCCACTATCATAAAAGTTTATATTCTCACTCGCACTCTTTGTACGTCTATATGCCAGTATATACACATTTCAGAAGATTTATGATCAGCAGAGCTCTCTTTATGTTTTATTATGTTTTAACTTATGTTTTAAAAGTACAATAAAACATTTAAACATTGAGTAAAATAACAGTTCATGAGTTTTTAAATGCAGAAGTGGGAATAAGTTACAGAGAAATGACGTTACTGAACTATGACGTCACAAACTCGCAGTGTTATCGCTCTGCACTAGAACTGACAAAGACGACTAGCACCTACTGCTAAGTATATTTTTTAATGAAGTTCAAATATTTTTCCACATTTGTGTCATGATCTTTTGGTAAGTTTAAAAAGGGAATCGAAAACCAGGACCGGACAACCCATTTCTGCGCAAAACTCTTTCAACGGCGTATCTCTAAATATTGAATAGACAGTGAACTATTTTACTGAATCCAAATGTTATCCTATCAATATATCTTAACCTTTCTTACTAACTTATCTCTTATATTTTAATGCTATATATCTCTTCAAAAGGAAAGGGTTAGCTAACTGTTCAAGGCGTCAAGTTAGATGTGCTAGACGTTTGCTTGAAGCTAAATGGGTAACCCCTATATAGATGACATTGGGTTATTCTTTCGAAACAACAGGTAATTAGCAAAATTAGACGGCTTTTGACAAAGGTTTGATATAAAACTCTTATTAAAACCCATTTTAAAATCTCTGAAGGGCGTAGCGGATTGGTCTCTAGTCAAAAAGGAGAAGCTGTCATTTACCTAGTGGCTGGAAACACAGAGTCAGCCAAACACACACTGATCATCCTCGCATGGTCGGCTAGTCGTCGGTACGCGCAGTCCAACGACGCGTCAGCACCGAACCGGCTGCTATACGCCGGGACGCCTTTGCTATTCTGCCGGCAATGAATATTGCGATCTCAATAGTAGACGTAGCTTGGGCAAATCAACCCCTTCCACTCTAGTTTCCAAAATATGCTAGTTTACTGTTATTAAGAGACCTTACAACTGTATTAGCCGTTGCTTTTACTTAAATCATTATATTAATACATGAAGCGGAAACTACGGATCCCATTATAAGAATAATACGCGCATGGAGGAGTTAAGGTTTATATGGAAAAGTAGTGCAAAAGCTAAAATTTTTATGTAACATGAGTTACAAATACATTAATTTCAATAAAACACTCCTTGTTTACGTTCGTACTGCCAATGTCAAAGATACTGTCAAATAATATCATAGTTTTTGATCACATTTTGAATGGCCCGTTGGCGCAGTGACATATGCATCTCCGTTCCAAGCTGAGGTCCCGGGTTCGATCCCCAGTCAGGTCGATTTAGGAAACGAACTTATCTAAATTGGCTTGGAGTCTGGGTGTTACAGGGAACTCTTCCAGAGTTCGTTGTGTGGTCCATAGTATAAGCTTGCTGCTTAGTTTGGGGTCACACAATCTTGTCTTTAGTATTTATTTATATATATTATGTTACCTCCTTGGATCAAACAGTCGCAAATAGTACATTGTTGCCAAAGAATTTACATAGTAAGTTTATTTTTACATTTACGATCGAATTTCGACTTCCGGGCAACCTATAGTACAAATAAATAAATTAATATGGGCAAATTGTGTCATTTCACAAGATGGCTAACTTATACCCTCTATATCACTATCGCAAATCGCTTGACGATTAAACTGTTCCCAAAATCAGAGATAAATCATAATTAAATAATCTGATTTTAGATCGATTTATTTCATTTGCTTTTGGCCTTTTTTTTTAATGTACGTTAATATTATTTAATTATTGTAATTGAATGTATAATAACTAATAAAACATATCAGTTTCAGAAGGACTCAACTAGCCTATGGTTATTATCGCGAGATTGTTATGAAAGGGGAAAGTGGACTAACTCACTATTTCAATGGCCCGTATGATCGGCTGGAAAAGATCCGTGTGGTAATTAGTGGGCACGTGCTGTAGCAGAGCCGTCAACCGCTCGAGGCCCATGCCCGTGTCTACGTGCCGGTTGGGCAATAGCCCTAACTTGCCATCCGCCTCTCTAGAACACATGAGTTACAAAATACAATGCGATAACGTAGAACATAGATAAAATCTTCTATAACAGCATTGATCAGAATTGATCTGAAAAGTCATACCGTACCTTTAGAATTAAACTGACCTAATTTAGAAATTTTAGAATTTTGAGTTAAAATAATAAACTTAAAAATACCTAATGTTTAGGCAAAAACAGAACGACGTGCTGAGGGCAGCCCACTGAGCGATGAGAGGACATTTTGCAATTATAATACGTTGTGTGGGCCCCTCACTTCATTTAGCGCACTCGACAAAAATGGTCACGTTAAGTCACATAACATCAAAATATATAACTATCACCTACTTATATTTTTATTGAGAGAGATTATGTCTTGAGAGGTCGTTAGTGCCTGTTGGCTGGTTGTTGCCACTGATTGGTCGCGGCTTGGGGTTAAGTACATGTTTTCTTCCGTAATTTTCGTTTGACAAATAATTCACGGGTATTTTTAAAACCGTTTGATAAACTTTAATGTGATTCATCATTTATTCTTCACTAAGCTTTTTAGTAAGTCAAGCCGGGCTTTTGAGCTTGTATGAAGTACAAGGTACAGTCAGTGGAGAAAAGCTATATTCTTTTTTATTATAACAAAAATGTTACTAGGGTCAATTTACAGTGTTCATAAATTCATAATTAAGTACAGCATATCATATATAAGTACCGAAATTACATTTAAAAAAATAGTATGTACCTATAATATTAAAATTCGACTCTATTAATCAGAACAGAAATAAAAGTATAACCCAACTAAATTAGACGTGAATGCGGTAGTATGGTTTCAAGCTTCTCATTCATGATTTTAAACATAATGGTGTTAAGGTCACGTCATTTGGAAAATATAATAACGAATTTAATAAAAAAGAGCTATGTAACGTATTATTATTACGAAATAATGAATATCTCAATAAAATGATATTAATTATTTGACAAAAATAAGAATATCCAGCTTTTTTTAGCATTCTAGATTTGTTGTTTTTACAATTATTGAAGGAGCAGTTTGACATATTCGTTGTTAGCTTTTTCAAATATTACTCAAAACAATGTGCACTTAAATAGTCATTTGGATGCGCATTTGGATGAGACGTTTTTGGAGTGTTGATTGTGTATCTAGTTTTTTATTTGTTATCGAAGTATAGAACCCTAACTTCACACGTATCTCACAATCATGGCCACTTTCTGTATAAATTCCATGTTATTTACTGCCACAAATTAGTAATACCATTTATATAGGACATCTGTGGATACCAATACAGTGTGGTAACACTACAGTATGGCATTTGAAAGCTTTTCATTCTTCTGAGATATCGAAATATAGGAACATTGAGATATAATGAAAAGATGTGCTTTCGCTAGCTCATGTATTTCTCGAATCGCGACTAACTTATTTATCGACAATTAAAAATACCATAATATTATTATTAAGCATCAACACCATCAAAATAATAGTTTTGCCACAAAAATGTCAAAATAATAGTTTGTTTTTGTTGTTACACACGAAAAAAAACCTTACAAAATGTGCAATAGAGCGCATTTTGCGCGACAACGACTAATTATTAATAATTTAATGGAGTTATTGAAAAATATAACACATTATAAATACTTGGAATGGATTCAATCAAGTATTCTGAACGATCTCTCTGTGGTTCATTCTATTCTAGTTTATTTTATTACATGTATATCCAATAAGCACTCACCTATTGCACTGTATGAATACAATATTCCATATTTCTGTGAGGGATCCATCTGGGTTCACGTAATGTATCTCAGTGCAGGGCCCACATGGCCCTGTATTTCCCATTTCCCAGAAGTTGTCTGCCGCACCGCGACCCTCCAGTCTGCTTGGCGGCACTCTAATATGATTTTAATCTAAATATTATTAATGCTTTTTAAGAATTGCATAACTATATTACTTAGTAACTAATTAATCTGTGAAATTGCTATAAAAATACCCTATTATTAACTAGCACCATAGTATTTTAAACAATCTAACTCACATCCAAAATCATTGAGTAGTTCTTGAGTGATGCTCAAAGAAATAAATGTTCAGGCCTGAGATAGAAAGAAGGTATATAACAGGCTGGCTGCTAACCTTCCTGTGCTGACTGTAAAATCCCTCCAAGGGGTAGAATATAATACAAGGAATTTCGTTAAGTTGAAATGAACTATGGCTAACTTATTTACTGTAACCATTATGCGATAGCAGAACATCAAGTGATATTTATTGTCAAAGTTAGCATTTATATCACATGGTATCACAATCGCTAGTACTGCCTCTATCGAGAAATCGGTGAGCTAATAATTAGTGCTAATAGTGTTACTTCTCCAACAAAAACTCATTTTACCCTCACGGCACCGTTATCGCGCAATCGCGTGACGTGAAACCAATTTACGACACCCATTGCGATACTCCGCGGCGAACGCTATCTGCTAATTACGTGTAACCAAGAGGGTTCCTCTGTCATCCGTCAACCTAATTTCTAAAAGTTATGTGAAATGTGATTTGTACATTGACGCCCTATTTCATTAGCCTCAAATCACACCGAGAGTGGCAGCGGCCGGCAGCGCCTAGGATGCACGGTATAAAAATTAGCTTTTGCCTGTATTCATGTTTTGCACAATGCAAGCACATGTTTCACTAATGCTTTACAAGTATTTTTCAACCTTCTTGAAAACGCGACCTCTTTACAAGTAAAAAAGTTCTAGCAACCGCCCCAGAACTGTGAAACTGTGAAATCAAATGTATTGTGATAGTTAGTCGTGGGATTCGTGAGCGCTCTCTGGGCAGTGATATATATACGTATATTCTTTGGCAACAAATTATTAAAAATAAACAAGTACAGCCTTCTTACTAAAATTTTTGTATTTTCATTGCAATGTATGACCATGACAATGTACAACCTTTGTCTTTACTTTTATCTAGCTTGCGACCGCGACCTCCCGAGCGAGACTGCGACCCCTCTGGGGGCGTGGGGGGTTAAGAAACATGGCTTTACAACAGGGAACTCCGCATGCTACCATCTAGGGGATTACGGGTCTAGCGATTCTGTCTATTGTATTCATTAAGATAAAAGTTTAAAATGCGTTGTCAATTTTGGCACTAAAACAGAGAGAGAAAGAAAGAGACAGACTAAAAGAGCTCACCGTTTCCTTGCCGGCAGCTTCCACTTTCAGTGAATGAAACCTTAATGTATGCATGTAACAGAGCACAGGTTTTAGTGAATAACTTACCCAATTTCCTTCCAAATGTCACGACACTCTCTGTCTTCTGTCAAACCTATTACTGCATCCCCAGAGAAATATGTCACCACTAGATCCTCTGGTTTCAACCTGTATGGTCCAAGCAAGAGGTCCCACGCCATTTGGCATGCTTCTTTCTAAATATTAGAAAATAGGGAGTGTTTAGTTTACGCTTGGCGGAATCAGAACTGAACAGGTAGACTAAGAGACAAACAAAAAATGGGATAATTTTTTATTTATTTATTTGTTTCCACATATCTCAATCTCTACAAACCTACACTCCCTAATTCCTACACTAGGATACCCTGTGTTATATATTCTGAGGTACTTAGAAGCTACAGAGGTGTAGCTGACTCCTCATCTTTCACATGAGTATGCCAAAGTATACACATTTGAATATATTTAACAAATATATGTGAATATCGCTGCGGCTTCATACATTATATTTATTCATCACCATGATACATAAATAAAAATAAAATGCTATAAATGCATCACTTGAGAAGGGCTGGACAGTCCAAATTAGGTTTTTATGGAAAGAAGTATAAGAAAAGTTGCCCGAAAAATTGTAAAATACAGGAAAACTTAAAGGGATGTTTTCTATGGGATCTTTGTATGAACTCAAGACTGTTTTAAGTCATGAAAAATAATATAATAAGCAAAGCGTGGCCAGGCACAGCTAGTATTCAGAGGCGGACTAGTAGGCTTGGCCGCCCTAGTCAGTGTAGTACCAGCCGCCCCCTTCTCAGCTCCATCATTTATTGAGACATATGATATGAATTTACTTTGATACAATTTTTGCCATGATTAGCCACCCCTAATAACTGGCCGCCTTAGGCTCGGGCCTAGTCGGCCTTATGGGAAATTTGCCTCTGCTAGTATTTCATTAAGGTTAATATTTTTCATGTCAAAACCAGTGTTTTTTTTTATTTTTGTTGAGAAAAATGGGCCACTACATGATTTATCAAGTTAGGGAGCATCCATTAATTGCGTGAGCTGTTTTTTTTTAATTTTAACCCCTCTCCCCCTTTGGTGAGATTTGGTGCGATTTTACTGGACCCCTTCCCCCCATTTTGAGCTCACGTAATTAATGGATGCCCTCTTATGATATCATTTTACTTTAAATATATAGAGTGTAAACATTTATTATAATGACGATAACTATCTAAATATAAAATTCACATGCAATATTTTCTAATTAAAAAAAATAGAACTAGACCAGTCTCAGGGTTCCTTGTTTGGATGTTAGATGCACTAAATACTGTACCAGCTATTAAGAGTCATTAAAATACAACTTACTTTATAATAATCACCAAAGGACCAATTTCCTAGCATCTCAAAAAATGTATGATGGTAACCATCCATCCCAACTACATCCAAATCATTGTGTTTACCTCCCACTCGCACACATTTCTGGGAATTAACAGCTCGTAGGCACGGAGGGTCTACCTTACCAAGGAACACTCCTTTGAACTGTAAACAATTTATTACAAAGTTAAATTTAATTCTAAAACTCTAAAAGATTATGTAATAATGCTTTATCAGAATTCAATAAGATTTGCTACCACTATTTTATTCTAGTCTATTAAATAACCAGAGTAATTGTCTTTTAAACAGTGCACTCTACTATTGAAATTTATTTAATAGTTTTCAATGAAATACTAATAAACATATATACAACAGAGGCAAAAATTATAAAAAAAGTTATTTTCAAATAAGAAAATCTTAAAAAAGTCCCAATCAATTGTCATAAGTATTGTGATAGACTGACCACATGTCCCTACTCAAAAAAACGAATGTTGTCCATTAATTCCTATTTCTTTCACATGAAAGTTATTTAATGATTTAACCTCAGAAAATTTTGCATACAGACTGGCTGTACATCTAGCCAAAACTTAAATAATCACTGCTTGTGTTTTGGCCATTATTATAAAAAATTGCCTTTGCCTATGTTTTGGCCAGGTAGACAGATATAAAATGTCACTCATGAAGTGCATAGGGAATCTCAATAGGGAAGTTAAAGGTCCCATTTAAAGCTAGAATGTAAGGGTACAATCACCAAATACAATGTTTATATTAGTATAGAGACATTATATTATTTTAGAATATAGCTAAGCTTTAGATCAACAATACATGTTGTGACGATTTACTTGTTTCAGTGTTTGAACTTAGATATTATTTAATTAAAAGCCAATTTTATAGCCATTTAGCTCATATTTCCAGTATTATTAAAATTTTAAAAGCAAAGTGTAAATTATGAAGCTCTTTCTACCCAGAATCCACTTCTGGCAAACTAATGAGGCTAAGACAATTGCTCTGCTACGCTTTAGACTGAAGTTCTAGGCTTTAAGTTTAGCCGTCACCTTAGCATTTTAGTTTCTTGTTCTGGACTATTCGAAACTCGAACTATTCAAGACTTCTACAGAAAAACAAATATTATCATTGAATCCTCATTATGACACCTCAATAAATGTCGATAAATGTCAAAACTCATAGACTGTAGTTGATTTGAATCACTTTCCTGCTATGTGTCATATACAAAATTACATTTTTTTTAAAAGGTAAACCTGGGGAAGATCAACATCCAAAAAACAGGGAACAAGCCAATAAATGGTTTTCACAATGAAAACGTTAAACAAATTATATAAAATGTAATTACATAGGTATATTTTATAAATGTAACACACTGTATCAACTTACAATTTATTGTTACAGTTCTTAATACATAATAATTAAATTGAAAATTGTGCATAATATGCTCATGTATTTCTCAACCAATAATACAAATCAACAATAGTAATCTTAACAACAGATAATCTGTACATATTATTCAGTTAGTTATAGTAATCCAATTAGAAAACAATAGCCTATTTAACAATTCTAAGGTCAGCTTTTAAAGTCAACATTTTTTTTTTCAAATAACTTTTCCAAAAACCGAGGTAGTTACCTGATTCATGCCAGCATTGACGAAAGGAACCGTCGGGTCACACAGTGGCACTACAGAACTCGATTTGATGTGTTTATGACCATGTTGTTTAGTAAAATAGTCAATAAATGTGCTCCTGATTGCACTGCTTGAACTGTTCAAGCGAAACAAAAAGTTATGATGGATAACTCTGCTTCTAACCGGAAAACGAAGCATCCTAAGAGGTTACTACAAATGTTACAGCTATTATAAATTGTTAAGTATTTATAACCTAATCATTACGTTGTATAGTTAGACAGTTTATCAGACTTAAAATTGCGTCACTTCACTGAATTTAGAAGCTTTTCTAGGTTCCAATTGTGTTTCGAATGAAAACAATTTTTTATTTTGTAAAATTGTGAGACAACCAATATAGGTACCTATGTAATTTTTTTGACAATATTGACATTTGACAGCGAAAGATTGAAACTGGTTGTAAACAAAATCGTAAAACGAGAATGTTAACATTTCTCTCGTCACTTTGCTTCTTAATCATTATATAAATAACTTCCTAAAGTGATTTATTTATAAAAATTAAGCATTTTTTATAATTTTTCTGCATAATTTCCATAACGGTGAAAAAAGCACAATCTTCAATTTCTTAATACATTTGTTTCAAAACGAAAACAGTGTTTGTAGAGGTTGTTATCACTGTTCAAATTGTTTTTGTTGATTCTGTGAGCTCGTGAGAATATTGAAAGCATAACATTCATTAAAACATATTAAACTCAATAAATATTAAAAAAAGAGATCGATTTCAGGTTGATAATGAGCAATGAAACTAATGAAAGAAAGAGGAATATTAGAACCTTATTGATTACGCTATAGGTTCATATTAATTAGACTACTAAATATTTTTTGGAAAGAAAGGCCTTGAATGTCATCAAGTAAGTGATTTGTAACTCAATTCTTGGTTCTTGGTTATCATGAACTTTACGGTAAGCTAGACACTAAATACAATAGCTTAATTTCATGAATTTTCTAAATGTTGTCAAATACTAGGCATATACTCCTTACTATCTTTATAAACTTACACTTGATTATTTGATTGACACCCGTGACATATTTTCAGTGTTTTCTTTTTCAGAAAAATGTATAAATAAATGAAACATGTAATCAAAATTGAAAGAATACACGTGTACGCTTGTTAGTGGTGTTCATACATGTATGATTATTTTACATTTATTTACATTATCGTTTAGCTGGTCATTGAACAAAGTATCAATCAAGGGACACGTAAGCCTATTTCTATAATTTTCTATAACAGTTTCAATATTTTGTTACAAAACAATGAGTCGGTTAAAACTTTATGTTCTGTGTCTATTACTGACTTTGACTGCTGCTGAGTTACTTGGTCCAGAAGCTAATAAAGAGGCTGAAAAAAAATCTAAAGAAGATGATGAATCTGACACCTTGGACGCCGGAACCCAAGACCAGGAGTATATCAAAGAACTGACAGACGCTGTCAATAAGGAAATCATCTCTTTACATGAGTACGCAGAAGCTATGAGGAAAGGTAAAGGTCAGTCGAAGAGTGAAGAGATTACTGATAACCAACTAGAACAAATGGAGTACTCAATAAAATTACTCAAAAAGAATTTAATGCGATACAATGATATGAACTGGATACATAGTCCAAAAGGCGAGACAAGTGATGCAGAGGCTGAGGTAAAGTAGAATTTAAAATATTTCAAAAAACAATTTTTTTTTCTTTCCATGTGTTATATATCTCTGTTTTAATTAATTAACATATAACACTTCATATACGGAAGCTTTCCATAACTTTTTCATTTTACCTTTCATGTATGGAGTATTTAAGTCATGTTGTAATAATAAAAATTATTCTACCCTATATTATATATTCTTAAAAAAGTTGTAGCACTTTAAATAAAAAGGGCAAAAAATTAATTAAATATTAGGTTATTTACCAATTCTGTATTGTCAAAGAGAACAAACCATTTAAAATATTGTTATATTAATACTATATTACTTTATTATTATGTAATAATTTGTTTTTATTGAGCAATAAAAAACAGAATCATTAGTGCAATGTATTTTTTTTTTGTTTTAGAAAACAGAAGACAATCCACAAGATATTCTAGATAAATTGCCACCTTTGCCTAATGAAGAAGAGCCTAAATTATCAGAAGAAATGAAAGAAGGTTATTTTTTAAAATACTACTTTAAAAAAATGTTATCTCGCAAAGTTGCAGTTATACTGGTCTGAGGGGATACAATACGCAAAACATCCTGAAACTACCACAAGAAACAATTAGTTATTTGAGTGCCTAGTGAGAAATAATATATTAATATAAATTTTTTAATGTGTTTTTAGCGAAAAAACTTTACGAGACTGCTATAACAAAACTGAATCGTCGTTCTCCTGATCTTCGAGGTGCCATACTGCAGGTCAAACAAGCAGCAGATGTAGGATACCTGCCTGCTAAGATTAAGCTTGCCTGGTCATATCTGTTTGGAGAGGGTGTTGAATTTGACATAGAAAAGGCCAAAAAAATTTTTGAGGAGTTGGTAGAAGAAGGCAATGCTGATGCACATGCGGTTAGAAGCTTTTATACATTTTTACGGCTCCATAATGTACTCCAATTTTCCATGTGCTGTGTAATCTATTATGTTATTACAATATTTACAGGTGAAATATTGTAATTGGCCTTGATCTAACTTTAAATGTAAATATCTTTTTAAGGCTGTAAGGTTTCCTGAATAAATAAAATAAAATAGACTAAACAAAATAACCAAAATGGCAACACCAAAACCCTTATAGTCTCATCATGAACGTCCTTGTCCATTGGTCACAAGTCACAACTGATATATTCCATTATCTTTACACTTACTGAGTTGAAATTTCACAGAGATGTAGTTGGCAACCTAAAACCATTACCAACAAAAATAATAGAAAAAAATAAATAATGAGTATTTTGGAGCCAATATATTTGTGGGAGGAACAAGGCTTTAGAAACGGTATTTCAATTCCTCAGGGTATGGGTTTCCTCTATGCAACTGGAATTGGTGTTCCAGTCTCTCAAGCAAAGGCTCTCGTCCACTACACCTTGGGCTCGGTAGGAGACAGCACATATGCTCAGATGGCACTTGCATACAGGTACTGGGCAGGTGTCACTGTGCCTAGTTCGTGCCCTAAGGCCATGGACTTGTATATGAAAGTGGCTTCTAAAGGTAATTCGGAATTATGTACTCAGCACACAATATGTAACACAATTAGCCAAAATGCTTACACACCCTGACTAAATAGCACATTCTAATATGAAATATTATCTCTCTCTGACCAGCGTCAGTCAAAGCTCTTGATCAGGGTAGAACGAGATTGTTTTCGGAGCCATTTGGTTGAGGTTTTTAAATCACATAAATTGCATTTCAGTTAAATATTTTTTTCAAGCATCGACAAGCAAAGATATGGTAAAGATCTTATTTAATTATACTTATTGAATCAACATCTAGTTTTTGCTCAAAACTATTTCTCGAATTTGGCATTTCGGCGCCCCTTGCTTACTAGTACCTGGACCGACAGCTCCTCCCGTCTACCCCTGATCGGCGCTGTCTCAGACTGTTTGCTTCTTACGTTTTCATGGCTAATCTGCTGAACCAATTTGTTTAAAATTTTGTATAGGAAGAGTTAGAACTCTGGGGGAGGGCATAGGCTACTTTTTATAAAATTCCATGCAAAGGAAGTCAATTTTTGTAAGTCTAATCTAGAATTAACAGATATATTTTTTATAAACTCAATCTTAATTACTTCATAAGTAATTAGATTCAGACGTTCTCATTTTTATGCTTACCAAGAGACATTTCATATTTATTTGTTATGCAAGGATATAATATTTAGGTAATGTATGAAATGAATTCGTAGCTATCTTTTCTTAGTAATTTTTGTCAGTAATTCAGGGACAGCAGTGAGAGAAAAAATATTTGATCTACCCATGTTGCATGATTCTCACATTAAACCTAATTTAGAACCCTTAAATTGGTGTGTTTCTCTTGAGAATGTTGTTATATGATCGCAGTCGCAAGCCAAGTGACGTTAAGCGGCGGCCCCGCAATCCAAAGGACGAGACTCATAGACGAGAATGAGGGCGGCGGCAGCAGCGGCGCTCTAGACAGCGACCTCATTGAGTATTACCAGTTGTTAGCTGAGAAAGGAGACGTGCAAGCCCAGGTGTGTGGAAACTATTAATTTTAAACACATAATTAAAATGCTATAAATTTTGCTATAAATTTTAAATATAATAAGGTGTGTTTTCAATTACATTATGTTGCAATATTTCTTCTCGGGCTTCTTCATGTTGGTAAAATAATACTGTGGACTATGTGGTAGATATTATATTGGTACCGTGCAACGTGGTTACGCCATAGAGCTGTCGTTTACATCTCATGCCTTATACTAATTGTTACAGCTATTTATATCGAATATGTACGTGACAATTTCCTTTGCAGCGATGCAGATATTTTGTTAGTAGGTTACGATTACGCACGAGTTTACGAAGTGCTGTATCAGAGTAATATCTGGCACACATTACAAAATACAATTACCAAAATGAACAAAAAAGGGATGGATGGAAAGTAAAATACAATCTTAATGTAAAAAATTAGTAATTAATCCGTGGTCCACGCGAGTGGAGACACGGACAAAACTAGTTACACATTGTTATGTGGGTGACATAAATATCAAAGATGTCAAATGTCTGTTTGATAGATATACATAATAATTAATTACTAATTTGTATATTGCGCATCTCTGAAAATATTAATAAAAGAGTTATTTCAATAAGCATTTGTATGATATAAAGCAGGGGTGGTCAACTTGATTAGACATAAGATCTACTATTTACTAATGAAACCCTGTGCAATCTACCAATTACATACTTCTTGAAATCTTAAATGAAACAGCATAGTTTAGTACACAATCATGTAGTATTTTTTATTGACCAGTCTTAGAAGTTCCTTTTCATATCACATGTGAGATTGTTTCCTTAAATTTACTTAATACTTTGGAATGGAAGTCTGAGTTGATGATGTTTAATCAACATATATAGGTCCTATATATTAGTGTGGTCATCGCGTGCCGAAAACAAAAGACTATACTGCGTAGAATAGAGGATAAATACCGTGACGGAACAGCGATTGAAAAATGATACAAGATAATGCTGCAGTAGTTGGTAATTACGTTGCGCAGTCTGGTCTACTTATTTATATTTTTTGCCTTGCCACGATCGACTGGACTAATAGTCGCGATCGACCGGTTGGCCACCCCTGATATAAAGTATATTAGCGACGAGGATGGGTTACTTCTGCTTTTTAAATGTTAACAGGGACACTATTAAAGAAAATGTCTTTAAAAAAAGTGCTCCCTTATGGCTATCTTCTATTGTGCCAACTGCTTCTAACGCTAAGTATAGTTGCTGTCTGTAATTTTCTCAACTATCAAATTAAATAAAAATCAACAGTTCGGAGACAACACGTATTTTACATTTTTCGAGTGGGGTACATAGATGTTTTTACAAATAATTACTTGTGCAAACGATGAGTTTCCTCTGTCCTGTGCGTGTGATACTTGATGACGGACTCCTTTCCACAAACCGACGTCCAAAGCGCCTATTTTGCGTGTCCTTTGCGAGTGCTGGCGCACTGTATTATACACGAAGGGACACGCCCCCCGATGTGACATCACCGCAGCTATTTGCTGCCAAGGTTCTTAAGTATTGGGGCCGCACGCGGTGTTTGTGGTGTGTTCACCACATACTTATATGTATTTGCAGGTAGGGCTCGGTCAATTACACTTCCAAGGCGGTCGCGGAGTCACACTAGACATCAAAAAGGCACTCCATTACTTCCAGCAGGCAGCAAAGACTGGCAATGCTGTTGCCAACGCATTCCTTGGCAAGGTATCAGCTTAAGAAAGTATTTATTTTAACATAAAAAGCCACTGTTATACTTGTTTAAGTCTGTTGTGTGTTTGTTCAAGTCGGTCAATATTTGTCTGTGTATTAACTTATAAATGGGTTTCAATGCGATTTTCTCAATCATTTAGAATTTAGAACATTTAACGAGCGAGGTGTACGAATAACACATTCATATTTAGCTGAGGAATTTGTACCAATTTGTGAGGAACAATTTGTAATCAAGTCAGCGAATCTAATAGACCAGGTAAAGTTTGTACATTTGGCTGTAAGAGATAATTAGGAAACTACTCATCCAATTTCAAAAGTTCTTCACCAATATTTAGAATGGATCTTCAGGGTTGTAGCATTTGTAGGGTCTGTTTTCTCTGCCCTAACCTAGAAGCACTGGCTCAACAATGTATGCGTACAACGTCGCACTACGTCCGCTCTCGCCGCCGGCTCTCGTGATACTGACGTATCGACTTGTGCATAAACACACGAGACAGTGTATGGACATACCTACATACACTACAAGGGTGGACATTAGTTGTATATTATCAAGTTAAATTCCACACGGGCGAAGTCGCGGGTAACAGGTAGTAATTCATGAAGTTACACAGTATTATTCCTTTTTTGATACACATTACAGAATTTATTTAAAAATCGCAAAATCTTGTACAATTTTTGATATAAATAATTCATTTATCTCAGCACATTTCATTTTCGAAAAACCATTAAATTATTTCTTAAAATGATCCGTAGTACCATCTATGAATATTAACTTACCTGTGATGTGTGACTTGTTCCAGATATATTTGGAAGGCGGTGATGGTATAAAATCAGACAATGAAACAGCCCTCAGATATTTCAGAAAAGCAGCAGAGTTAAACAATCCTGTTGGGCAGAGTGGTCTAGGCATCATGTATTTACAGGTAACAGTGTTATAAAATCTCAGGTGGCTAATTGACATGAATAATTTTTTTGTGTTTTTCAGATAATCTTCTATATGTATTATAAAACTCAATGTCTATCTGTCTGTCTGCCGGTTTGTATTCTTTTCATAATTTAATTCAAAACTATGTTATCTGGCCAGGTTACAGGATGTATTTGTTACATAAACTAACATACGAAATGAGGAGAGATAATAATGGTGAATCAAGTCGGAAAAAAGACGCTTTTGGGGCGCTTAAATTGGTTACACTGAGTAAACCATAAGAGATATATCAAATGAATGTACTACGTAATTGTAGATCTTAAAAAGACCTACAAAAAGTCCGGAATAGCATGTCTATCTTCTAAGTATAACTCACACTAAGCATTTTTGTTTTTAAAATAACCGGCGGGTCACCGCCGTTAGTGGAGGCAGCACGACTCGCGAGTGCGCTCAACCGGAGGCATTCAGTCGGTTCGTTGAAAACCGACACAATCATTCTGTAGTTCACGCGAGCGGAGTCGCGGGCATAGCTAGTTTAGAACTAAAAGTTAGCTTTCGTAGCTTAATTTGGCGTCACAGATTTGGTGCAATTTTTCGAAATACACACTCATTTATAAAAAAAATATTCTAGGGCCGCGGTGTCACAAAAGATACTAACGCTGCATTCAAATACTTCACAATGGCTGCTAACCAAGGCTGGGTCGAAGGACAGCTGCATTTAGGTTTTATGTACTTCGGTAAGTGTGCATTCCTTTTTTATAACGATCTTGATTTCTTATTCCTCGACAATATTTTAGACTCATTAACTTAAAAGCTTTTCATAAGAAGGGATTCAGATTTAATGTGGTCCATCAGCTTATTGTCAAGGATATGATATGAACATAACATCAAACTAAAGCAGATATTTCTAATTGCACATTTGTAAGATATAAAAGGAGCTTATTTGCACAAAAACTGTAGTGTTTATTATGATTGATTATTATAATCATCTGCATCGTAGCATCTAGTTTGAAAAGTAGTAATATTTTTGTTAAATGCGAGTCGTTGGAGAACTCATTGAATACACAAAATAAAACAATAAATTGGGTTCTGTCCGTCTGTCTGTGTTCTGTAACAGTCCGTGGTTAGGCCTCTTTTCATAGAAGAAGAGAAAAGTAGACTGCACCATGTAGACTCAGTTTGGTTAAATAAAGATAGGCTAGTGACCAACCATTAGAGATCCCAAGCCATCTGTAAGTTCGTTGTTAATTATTATTACCCCAATTTTGGTAATTATTATAGTTCATGTACAGCCCATACTAATCTGTTATCGGCCGAATTTGGCCGATCGCACCAAACATATTAACGGAAAACAGCGCTTCAGACGATATTGTTGGTATGGTAGCGTACGCGATACTTGCTCTGTTTAGTTTCCATTAATATGTTTGGTTCGATCGGTCGAGTTCGAGGGAGATGTAGACAAGTCATCCGTGTTTAAATTTCGCGGCGTGCATAGAGTACCGTATGAAGTAATTGATGCTCACACCACGCAAGAGTTTGCTTTTCTCATTTGTATAAAAATCGATCGAGAATTCAAAAACATCCGTTGAACGGGTTAACATATTATAAACTCAAATCTACATAAATGAAAATCGATTGCCGCGTGTATGAAAGACCACCACTTGCCCTGCCACCCTAACCGATTTGGCTAGTTTGTTTTTGTGTCCATAATTGTCAGGACAAGGTTCGCATTGAAAAAGATTTTGGGACAAGTCACCGGAAAAGGTAGGTAGGTAATTTAGATGGTAGTTTTGTATAAAAATCTCAATTAAAAAAATGTAGTGCGTTGCAAACATTCAACATCTCACCAAAATATAATGAAAATTGTACTGTGATTATTTAGTGTATGCGTGTGCAGTAACAGGCGCAAGCCGACTATTTCGGCAGCTTGCGTTAGTTTCAACCTTTCGCTTGAACTCTGGATTGATTTACAACCATTTCGTCGTCAGTAACCAACAACAAAAGATTGTCACACTTTCTGCAACACGAAAATGAAAAATTATAGTAATACTTTACGGTTGTAACTAATTAATCTGTGGTAATACTTTACGTTAGTAACTAATTAATCTGTGTAATACTATGTTATAGTAATTACCTTTCATAATGAGTAGCCACAACTAGTCGCCGGTTGTATGAATATAATGTTCGGTGTATGTTCGCAGGCGGCGTGGGCGTCCGGCGTGACTTTAAGCAGGCGAATAAGTACTTCTCGCTGGCGTCGCAGTCGGGCCACGTGCTGGCGCTGTACCACCTGGGCCAGATGCACGCGCAGGGGCTGGGCGTGCTGCGCTCCTGCACCACTGCCGTCGAGGTCACACACACACACACGCACACACACACCGTCGCAGTCGGGCCACGTGCTGGCGCTGTACCACCTGGGCCAGATGCACGCGCAGGGGCTGGGCGTGCTGCGCTCCTGCACCACCGCCGTCGAGGTCACACACACACACACGCACACACACACCGTCGCAGTCGGGCCACGTGCTGGCGCTGTACCACCTGGGCCAGATGCACGCGCAGGGGCTGGGCGTGCTGCGCTCCTGCACCACTGCCGTCGAGGTCACACTCCCACACCCGCACACACACACCGTCGCAGTCGGGCCACGTGCTGGCGCTGTACCACCTGGGCCAGATGCACGCGCAGGGGCTGGGCGTGCTGCGCTCCTGCACCACTGCCGTCGAGGTCACACACACACACACGCACACACACACCGTCGCAGTCGGGCCACGTGCTGGCGCTGTACCACCTGGGCCAGATGCACGCGCAGGGGCTGGGCGTGCTGCGCTCCTGCACCACTGCCGTCGAGGTCACACACACACACACGCACACACACACCGTCGCAGTCGGGCCACGTGCTGGCGCTGTACCACCTGGGCCAGATGCACGCGCAGGGGCTGGGCGTGCTGCGCTCCTGCACCACTGCCGTCGAGGTCACACACACACACACACGCACACACACACCGTCGCAGTCGGGCCACGTGCTGGCGCTGTACCACCTGGGCCAGATGCACGCGCAGGGGCTGGGCGTGCTGCGCTCCTGCACCACTGCCGTCGAGGTCACACACACACACACGCACACACACACCGTCGCAGTCGGGCCACGTGCTGGCGCTGTACCACCTGGGCCAGATGCACGCGCAGGGGCTGGGCGTGCTGCGCTCCTGCACCACTGCCGTCGAGGTCACACACACACACACGCACACACACACCGTCGCAGTCGGGCCACGTGCTGGCGCTGTACCACCTGGGCCAGATGCACGCGCAGGGGCTGGGCGTGCTGCGCTCCTGCACCACTGCCGTCGAGGTCACACACACACACACACGCACACACACACCGTCGCAGTCGGGCCACGTGCTGGCGCTGTACCACCTGGGCCAGATGCACGCGCAGGGGCTGGGCGTGCTGCGCTCCTGCACCACTGCCGTCGAGGTCACACACACACACACGCACACACACACCGTCGCAGTCGGGCCACGTGCTGGCGCTGTACCACCTGGGCCAGATGCACGCGCAGGGGCTGGGCGTGCTGCGCTCCTGCACCACTGCCGTCGAGGTCACACACACACACACGCACACACACACCGTCGCAGTCGGGCCACGTGCTGCCGCTGTACCACCTGGGCCAGATGCACGCGCAGGGGCTGGGCGTGCTGCGCTCCTGCACCACCGCCGTCGAGGTCACACACACACACACACACGCACACACACACACCGTCGCAGTCGGTCCACGTGCTGGCGCTGTACCACCTGGGCCAGATGCACGCGCAGGGGCTGGGCGTGCTGCGCTCCTGCACCACTGCCGTCGAGGTCACACACACACACACACGCACACACACACCGTCGCAGTCGGGCCACGTGCTGGCGCTGTACCACCTGGGCCAGATGCACGCGCAGGGGCTGGGCGTGCTGCGCTCCTGCACCACTGCCGTCGAGGTCACACACACACACACGCACACACACACCGTCGCAGTCGGGCCACGTGCTGGCGCTGTACCACCTGGGCCAGATGCACGCGCAGGGGCTGGGCGTGCTGCGCTCCTGCACCACTGCCGTCGAGGTCACACACACACACACACACACACACACGCACACACACACCGTCGCAGTCGGGCCACGTGCTGGCGCTGTACCACCTGGGCCAGATGCACGCGCAGGGGCTGGGCGTGCTGCGCTCCTGCACCACTGCCGTCGAGGTCACACACACACACACGCACACACACACGCACACACACACCGTCGCAGTCGGGCCACGTGCTGGCGCTGTACCACCTGGGCCAGATGCACGCGCAGGGGCTGGGCGTGCTGCGCTCCTGCACCACTGCCGTCGAGGTCACACACACACACACGCACACACACACGCACACACACACCGTCGCAGTCGGGCCACGTGCTGGCGCTGTACCACCTGGGCCAGATGCACGCGCAGGGGCTGGGCGTGCTGCGCTCCTGCACCACCGCCGTCGAGGTCACACACACACACACACACGCACACACACACACCGTCGCAGTCGGTCCACGTGCTGGCGCTGTACCACCTGGGCCAGATGCACGCGCATTTTTTTCCGAACTGAAGATAGATCTGACGTTAAAAAATAAATTGATTTGACTTTAATTTTCTCTTCAATAACTTATCTTTGAAAGGATTCACAATAGTAATGCAATGTGTGATTTAAATCAAAATAGGAAACTAAAACGAGAACGAATTAAAATCGCGAGTTTCTTTCACGTAATTTATATTATCTACTATTGTTTTCACAGTTATTCAAGAATGTGTGCGAGCGCGGCGAGTGGGGTGCTCGTTTGATGGCAGCCTACGCGGCATACCGCGCGAGAGACACTAACGTCGCCTTCATACAGTACCTAGCATTGGCTGATGCAGGATACGAGGTCGCGCAGACAAACGCAGCCTACTTGCTCGACATTGGTAATGTATCACGCATTTAACACACGTAGGTAACACACACCGCGCACGTAATGCACACCAAGCACGTAACACATCATGCACGCAACATATATGAAACGAGGACTGCCAGATCTAAGTTTCTCATTTCCTGAATATTTTTGGAGTTATGTTAGAAAATAGATTAAACTAACTCGCAGTATTTAATATTACGGAAATTGTAAATTAAATTAAACTTCTTTTTTTGTTGGACTAGGTAAAGTCCAACTTAGGGATAAGTGGAAGTTTCATCAAAATCGGTTCAGTAGTTTTTGAGATAGAGAGTTAAGTGTGTATCAGTTACTAGGAAAACGTGTCGTTGGCTTAACAGTGTAATTCTAAAACATATCATTATGCACTTTGTTTCAATGTTTGCATGCAGTTAGGCTCTAACTAAACGATCTCGATGAAAATTTAGTTTTCGATGAAAATTAGTTTCAATTACAACTGAAATTAAAAAAATGAATTAAAAAAGTAATAAAAAAAATGTAAACCGACTTCAAAACTAAAAAGGGAGAAATAAAAGTTTTATCTTTTAATAAATCTTAATTAAATAGCCAACTATTTTTTTGAGGTCGGTGCCAGCCTTAATATTTGTAATAAACGTAATCGACTTCGTGCGCGTTCGGCGCTCATCGCCGCGGTTCGGGCGGTAGGTGGGATATGTGACGTATTCAGCAGATGCTAAAAAAACAGATGCTAAGTCACCATGCCTACGGGCTAGTGAAAGAAAAGACCAAATTTTACCTCAGACATGTGGTTTATGGTGAAAGATGAAACATTTTTACATCCGACGGTGCCAAATTAATGTGCAACAACATAAAGCCTATTAGTTTAGTGAACTTGGCACCGACTTCAGTAATTGTCAAATTTTATTATATAGGTATGTATATCGTATTTATAAAGTTATTTTAATTGTACTTGAGTTTTGATTAGTAAAGGATAGTTATTTTATACTTTTCAGTGTTTTTTTTGAAGGCGGTTAAATTTTTTTTAATAAAAAATTTATATTTCTCCCTTTTGAGTGGTCTTGACCTAAATAAATATCTAGGGCAGGTCTGCAATTAACTTCATTCTAATTCAACAACGATATACGATTTTTATCCCGAAAGAGAAGAAGAGAATCGTCAATATAAATGAAGGTTATAATCAGGTCGGTTATCTAGTGCATCTTCGAAGTCCAAGCTCCAATATCGGTGAAATTTAAACGGGACCACCTCTGAAGTATTACATACCAAACGAAAAAAGAATTGTCGAAATCGGTTCATAAATGACGGAGTTATGAGGTAACAAACATACAAATAAAAAAAAACATACAGACGAATTGAGAACCTCCTTCTTATTTTGAAGTCGGTTAAAAATATAAGAATTTTTGGCGGGATTTCATCGGGAGTGGTTGGACCTTTATTTCGATTTTTTGCAAATTTTTTCTACTTGATATTGTGATGTAAAATGCGTAGTTTTGCGTCTCAAGTATCTACGCTGTCGTGCAATAAGTGGAATTGTTAAAATATGTACCTATTTAGTAGTGTTAACTTGAAAATTTTTAGTGCCTTAGGCTGTCTCAGCAGATCCCACTAGAAAGCCTCTATTTATTGGTGCCAGAAACTTTAAGAAACATGAAAATCTATTACATCGACATTTTAAATAATATAAACAATATATCTGTTGCCGAAGACATCGGCTGTTATGGGTATAGATCCTTTTGCTTTCTCCCTCTCAAGGGAGAATCGTACAAAAATGAATGAACTTTTTGGAACGGGAGAAGTGAGGTTGTAATTTTATTTAGATTTTCTATTTTTTACATTTTTAGGAGTTTTAAAGTACAACAGTGATAGTATATTGTGTTTTAAAGTTTCGTATAAGTGACAAGAATGGAGGAGATCTAAATAAATATGTGTAGCTGCAGTTCTCGTGCTCTTCTAAGAAGTCCTATAAAACTTCAGTAAAGCCCACTATCACTTTACTGGTGTTTTACCATACGAAAAAACTAATTTGCTTGTGATTCTACTTATTAGTACGCGACATTGGCAAATGCGATAATCTTTGCGCCATGCCATAAAGAAAAAAAAATGTGTGTGTTGGTCGGGCAGGCGACGTGCGGTTGTTCGGCGACGCGGAGCGCCACCGGCGGGCGCTGCAGCTGTGGGCGCGCGGGGCGGCCCAGGGCTGCGCCGCGGCGCGCGTCAAGTTGGGCGACTACCACTACTACGGGCTGGGCACGCGCCGGGACCTGGAAGCCGCTGCGCATCACTACAGGTACACCGGCGGGTTATTACCTATTTTGCAGACAGCGACAGCCACGCAATCGCTGTGACCGGTGACTAATTGTAATAAAAAATTAGTGTCATGTATAACGATTGCAAAAAACTTCTACAATACTTTAAACTGCGAGTACCTTCAAGATTACCGCGTAAATCAATAACACCCTTATATCCCCCACCACGAAGAACTGTCATGGGTGCCAATTCCCCGATTCCAAGACTGTAAAATTTTAAATGAGAATAGTGAGGCGGTGATGTTCATTTCGACTCCTTGATCGGGTTTTGCGGATCCGCTTGTGCAGTCATATCTGACAATTAACTTATAACTTATAAGCACTTCAACTTCAGCTTCTAATTTAATTTCCTTAATAGTACAATTGCCAAAATTTTAATGTTAATTACAGCAAATAAATGTTTGTAGGTTAAATGTCGCCCAGTTAAGTGTGCATGCGGAGTTCACTTTTAAGTGACTGTTATATTTAAACCGCTACCCTTATGTGTGTTTAATTGATCATGAATTAATGTAAATAGTTGTAAATGAACCTTTTTAAATAAATAAATAAATTGCGTATCTAATTGTATGACCGTAAAAAACACTTTTCGCGGTAGATTTAACGCCACTATACAAATTACATTACATAAATTTTCGCTTTGACAGCTGATATCGCGCGATATTGGCTGTCGCGTGATGTCTGCAAGTTACGTAATAAGCGTGCCGATCAGTGCCAGGTTAATTACCGGAAAAGAGATTTATACTTGTTATTAAACGCACACTGATTAGAAAAGTAATATAATACAAAAATTAAACCGCCTTCAAAAAAACACTGTAAAGTACAAAATAACTTTCCTTTACTAATCAAAATTGCATCAAATTTGCAGCGATGGAGTGAATACTTTGGAGAACTGTATGAGAGTGGCGACTCCGTCTCTGATACTGAGAGCGATTCTAATGAATTGCCACACTCGGGCCAGAGACTGGAGGATGCCATTAGTATGAAAGAGATTGAGAAAGTGATAAGAAGTTTGAAATGTGGAAAGGCTGCGGGAAATGATGAGGTGACTGCTGAGATGATCAAGTATGGTGGTCCTAGGGTCTGGGATGCCTTCTGTGCACTCTGCAACCTTTGTTGGCAGAAGGGGGAGGTTCCAGAGGACTGGCGCACGGCAGTCATAGTACCTCTATATAAAGGGAAAGGTTCCTACCTAGACTGTGCGTGCTATTGACGTGTATTGACTGAACGTATGAAAGGCGTTTCAGAAAGATATTTGTGGGAGGCGCAAGGTGGATTCAGGAACGGTAGGGGTTGTATGGATCAGATTTTCTCGCTCCGCGTTATCGTGGGAAGGTTTCTGGCTTTAGGTCGGAAAGTTTTCTGCGCTTTCGTGGATCTAGAGAAAGCATTCGATAGAGTAGTGCGGAAGAAATTGTGGAGTCTCCTGCCTGAATATGGCGTGGAGGGCTCCTTACTGCAGGCTGTGAGGTCATTATATAGAGACCACAGAGCCTGTGTAAGGATAGACGGGCACATGTCGCCCTGGTTTGAAGTCTGTTCTGGTGTCAAACAGGGCTGCGTGATGTCTGCCTGGCTATTCGTGCTGTATTTGGACAGTTGCCCCCAGAGATTGAAAGGTAATATGAGTGGTATGGGAATGGTGACACAGTGGTAAACTGCCTATTGTACGCTGACGATGCTGTGCTAATAGCACCATCAGAAGCAGACTTGCAGACACTAGTCACGTGCATGAAAGAAGATTGTGAAGTAAAAGGATTGAAAATGAATGTGAACAAATGAATGTGATTTGTGTAAATGGAAAATGTCTAGAACAGGTGAATGAAATTGTGTACCTGGGGAGTGCGTTTTCGAGGGATGGAAGATGTGAGTTGGATGTGGAGAGACGGGTAGCAGCTGGCAATAAAGTGAACGGTGCTCTGTCCGCATTAGTGGGTAGTGTGAATATATCTAACACTGCTAAAATGGCCATCCACAATGCGGTGTTGGTGCCAACTTTGTTGTACGGTAGTGAGGCCTGGATATGCCCAAAATCGAGTGAAAGTATGTTAAATGCTGTGGAGATGCGGTCTCTCAGAAATATGTGCGGTGTCACGCTTGCTGACAGGATAAGCAATGATGAGATACGCAGTATGACAGGGTCGCACAACAGTGTTATTGTAAAAATGAAGAAAGGAATGCTTAGATGGTTCGGGCACATGGAAAGAATGAGTGATGAAAGACTGACGAAGAAAATATACAGAGCGAAAGTGAGTGGTAAAAGAAGCCAAGGAAGACCAAGGCTGACTTATGAAGATCAAATAGCCAGAGTGTTAGCAGACGGAAATGTCAAAAGCACTCGCATACCTAGGCGAAAATGTGTGAGGAGAATGATGAGATTTGAGGAAGCGAAAGAGGTGTGTAAGGACCGCGACTCCTGGCGCTCCGTCCTCTCTGGCTACCCCGTTGGGGATACAGCGTGAAGTTATGTACTAATCAAAACTCAAGTACAATAAAAATAACTTTATAAGTATGGCGCCAAGCCTACCAAACTAATAAATTTTCTATTATTACACATTGATTTGGCACTGACTTCAATAACTGTCAAATTAAATTATATAAATAAATTATATCGTACTTATAAAGTTATTTTTATTATACTTGAGTTTTGATTAGTAAAGGAAAGTTATTTTGTACTTTTCAGTGCTTTTTTTGCAGGTGGTTTAATTTTTTTTTGTCTCCCTTTTGAGTGCCCTTAGCCTAAATAAACATCTGGGGCAGGTCTACAATTAACTTCTTTCTAATTCTGAACCACAACGATATACAAGAGTATCATAAAAATAAAGGTTATAGCCACATAGAGTTATTTGGTATTAATTGGGGTATCTGCGAAGTTTAAACTCTAATCACAGTAAAATTTAAATGGGACTACCTCGGAAGTATACCCTTTCAAACAAAAAAAATTTCGTATTCAGTCTACATTTGATGAAGTTATCGGTGAACATACATAAAAAAAAGTAAAAAAAGACATACATACAGACGAACATGAAACCTCCTCCTTTTTTTAAAGTCGGTTAAAAATGCCCCCTATAAATACGCGGGTGACATGCGAAGGAGGGGCACTTGTTGTATACTTAGTATAGTACTAATATCTGGTACATAGCAATAAACAAAATTAAAAAAATAAGCGAGCAGTTCTTGTTACAGTTTTGTACTTACATTGGGTCGATCATGAAATGACACAAATTACACCGACAGTGCGAAGTTGCCAAGCTTACTATAGCTGTTTTACTCGTGGCTACGCAAAATGAGATAAAAATCGTTTGGCACACGGTGATAAGAGCGGCAACGCATAATGGCTCCAAATTGAGAGTTACCTACTAGTTTTTTCTTCTAAAAATAATTTAGCATAAAGTTTTTGGAACGAAATTCTTTAACGCGGCTTGCGGGAGTTTAGTATTGCTAGGAATCGTCACGTAAGGAAAAACCGTTACATGGGACGGGACCCGCAAGTCACGCGACCCTAGATTTTTGTATTTGTTTTAAATTATACATGAGTTTTATTGTCTCATTATTGCAATTAAGTTTTGAGAAATTTAAATTGCAGGTAAGGAACTTCGTTCCTGACGGAGGTCTCTCGTCTGCACACGTTTTTTTCTTATACGATTTTCCTTTGAACGAGAAAGCAAAGGGGTCTATGTCCATAAAAGCCCATGTCTTCAGTAATAAATAGATATTCTTCATACACAGTATTAGGGAAACGCTCCCGAAAGACGCGCGACCCGCTAGCGATCGCATGTTCTTTGACCCGATCGTCAACTGTTTTTGATTTTGTGTTTCACTGCTGTTTTTTTTTTTAAGTAGTGTTGTATTTTTTATGAAATTAACATTTCATTTAGCTGTACTAACATGATGGAGCGCGAATGAGCGCGTTGCAAAAAGATGATTTTTATTTCATAGGAATCGATTGTTTTTCTGACACATCATCAAAGGTGTCAATAGTAATATTGTCGGTCTTCGTTGTCGAGAGCGTTTCCATAATAATAATAATAATTTATTTACCAAAAGAGATTATTCATGTAGATTAAATACAGCGACCCCCACACTAGGCACAGCCTGTATCGTGAGGATCCGTATATGTTACTCAGATTTGTGCACAATACTACAATCATTACATCAATTAAATCCAAAACATCATTAAATAATCATATCAAATATCATAATTAAATTAAAATTGACAATAATTTATGAAATCAAAAATAATAATCAAAACAATAATTAATATAATAATCAAAATAATAATCAAAATTGTAATCAAATTAACAATCAAAAGAATAATCAAAATAACAGTCAGAATAATAATAATAATCAAAATAATAATCGAAATAACTAATAAAATTATCATTAGTGCATGCTCAATATTTTAAAAATAAATAAATAAAATAAATGAAGAAAAATTTGCTAGGATGAAACTTTTAGTATTGCTTCGGTTTTACTATATGTTAAGTTTATAAGAAATTTAAACAATTCTATTTTAGTATCTTTGAGCGACCTATGTTTAATTTTACATGTTTTTAGTAATCGGTTGTAAGTGATAGAAGACACGAAGTTACGGAAACGTCTTGCAAATGAGGTTCTAACGGTTGGAACTGGGATTCGAAAAACTGTTTTTGAGGAGTCGTTTGTAATCAGGAGAGTTCAAAACAACTTTATGGGCATGTAATGCTATAATTTGTAGGTACAACTTCCTAACAAGTCCTAAGACTTGGGCGTCATTGTATAATGATTCCGTAGAGTAATACAGTGATTTTCGAAGCATCACCTTAAGGACCAAACGCTGTGAGCGCTCCAGCTTGATTAAAGCCGACGTAGTTGCGCCACCCCACACCGATAAGCAGTATACTATGACACTCTGACAGAGAGCCATGTATATGTTCTTGAGAAGCTTCCAGTCAGCATATCCCGAAGTTCTCTCATTACGAAAGTAAGTCGCCTGACCCTGATTGATACTGAGTTAACATGTTCTTTAAAAGAAAGATTTTCATCCAGCATGACTCCAAGGTATTTGACTGATTTAACTTGGGAAATTTCATAACATTGGCAGGGATCCCTTCCAGAACTTGTGGAACCGAGATTACATTTGTGTATTTTTATTGAAGTGAAACAGTTTCCGGTCAAGCCGCTTCGTTTGCGGAAGCAAATATATTTTGTTTTCTCGGTGTTAAGGGCAAGCAAGTTTTCATTTAGCCATTTTGTTATTTGCATCATTCCAGCCACCATCGTACTAAAAGCGTCATCCCAGGATTTTCCATGAAATACCAGAACTGTGTCATCTGCGTAGCATATTGTGTCAGAATTCACTAGTGGGAGAGAAACTATGTCATTAATATACATGAGAAACAGAGTAGGACCCAAGGCACTACCCTGCTGTACCCCGAAAGCTATAGATTTTAAGTGGCTAACGTAGGTATCAACCCTCACGCATTGAGTCCTTCTCGTTAAATAGCTACGAAACCAATCCAACGAAACACCTCTAATGCCCAAAGCTTCCATTTTACGGAGCAGAATAGGTATTGACACTGTATCGAAAGCCTTCCGCAAATCGAGGAACACCCCCACGCACGCCTCACCACTGTCCAAATATGAGCAGACGCAATCCGTTAAAAGAGCAACGGCATCCTCGGTAGATTTTTTGGCCCTAAATCCAAATTGTTTTTTTGAAAGGAGACTATCCCCCCCAGGGTATTTCCTAGCCTCCGCGTGCAGTTTATCCCTGTGTCTGGAACATTTCAATAACCCTGGTGTTATCCAAGCTTGCCGTGTATAACCGTATACCGTGTATAATTTCATTAAAATGTCAACGTACATACATACACATACAAACATATCTTCACGCTGTATCCCTAACGGGGTAGTCAGAGAGGACGGAGCGCCAAGCATCGCGATCCTTACATGCTTCTTTCGCTTCCTCAAATCTCATTCTCCTCACACATTTTCGCCTAAGTATGCGAGTGCTTTTGACATTTCCGTCGGCTAACACTCTAGTTAATTGATCTATATAAGTCAGGCTTGGTCTTCCTTGGCTTCTTTTACCACTCACTTTCGCTCTATAGATTTTCTTCGTCAGTCTTTCATCACTCATTCTTTCCATGTGCCCGAACCATCTTAGCATTCCTTTCTTCATTTTTACAATAACACTGTCGTGCAACCCTGTCATACTGCGTATCTCTTTATTGCTTATTTTGTCCGCGAGGGTGACACCACACATCTAAGAGATCGCATTTCTACTGCATTTATCTTACTTTCACTCGATGTCGCGCATGTCCAGGACTCACTAACATACAGTAAAGTTGGCACCAACACCACATTGTGTATGGCAATTTTGGCTGAGTTAGATATATTCACACTGCCTACTAATACGGACAGAGCACCGTTCACTTTATTGCCGGCTGCTACCCGTCTCTCCACATCCAACTCACATCTTCCATCTCTCGAAAATGCACTCCTCATGTATACCATTTCGTTCACTTGTTCTAGACATTTTCCATTTACCCATACTTCACACTTTGTCTGTACATCTTCTCTTTCAAACACCAGAACCTTAGTTTTATTGACATTCAATCCTTTCACCTCACAGTCTTTTTTCATGCACGTAACTAGTGTCTGTAACTCCGCTTCTTCTGTAATGCTTTTTCTAGATCCACGAAAGGCAGAAAACTTTCTGACATATGGCCAGAAATTTCCCCACGATAACGCGAAGCGAGAAAATCTGCGCCATGCGCTTCCCACAAATATCTTTCAGAAACATCTTACATACGTTCAGTCAATACCTTGGTATAGACGTTTCTTGCTAAGCTGACCAAGCTGATGACTATAACACGCACAGTCTAAATGAGAACTTTTCCCTTAATAAAGAGGTACTATGACTGCAGTGCGCCAGTCCTTTGGCACCTCTCCCTTCTGCAAACAAAGGTTGCACAGTGCACAGAAGGTATCCCAGACACTAGGACCATCATACTTGATCATCTCAGCAGTCACCTCATCATTTCCCGAAGCCTTTGCAAATTTTAGACTTCTTATCACTTTTTCAATCTCTTTCATACTAATGACATACTCCAGTCACTGACCCGAGTGTGGCAATTCATTAGAATCGCTCTCAGTATCAGAGACGGAATTCGCCATTCTCCATAGTATTCACTCCATCGCTGCAGAACATCTTTTTTATTTGTAAGCAGGTTTTCTTTCGAACGAACTTTATTCATTCTGCAAGGTGCCGGACCACTTCGGTACTTAAGTACTTCCTTCCAAAATAATTTTGAATTTTCCACGAAGTTGTCCGACATCTTGTTTTCGTCTAACACCCTACACTTTTCCCGCTTCTCTTTCACTAGTGCCTTCGTTTCTGCTTTCTGCAGCTTATATCTGTCTTTCATCAAATTCTTCATACCACAGTCATTTTTAGTAGCAAGGTAGTCTCGCCATGCTTTTTTCTTCTTATACACAGACACTTTCACCTCATCATCCCACCACACATCACGCTTTTTACCATTCCCAATCTTATTCGTTTCACACACTTCTTTCGCAGCCTCGATCATGCTATCCCTAAGGTTCTGCCAACTTTCTCAACATCCTCGCTCATCACTTTCAATCTATCATCAAGCTTACCGGATACTACCCTTTCATATTCATTCCTGGAGGTTCTGTCTTGCAGTTTCCAGCTCTTGATGCGAAAAACCGCATCAAGAGCTGCAGGTTTGACACTGCGCGATGTCGCCATGTTGCAAACAGACCTCTTATTCTAGTTACCACTAGAAATGGTCTGTTCTCAGACCGGCTTCGCTGTGTGCTCTCGTGTCCATAACCTGCTTTTTGAGCCGGCTGTCCACCAGGAATAAATCAATCATACTTCTTTCATCCTTCCTTTCCCAGGTGTACTGATGAATCCTTTTGTGCTTAAATAAGGTATTAGCAACAAAAATATCCTTTTCCATACACAGTCCTAACACAATCATACCAGCATCATTCACTTTCTTATCTCCATACTTGTCTAGGACAGACTCGAGCTGTTCGAGCTGTCCCGACCTATCCATTCATGTCTCCACACACTATAATTCTCTCATTCTCTTCAACCGTCGCTAGAACATCCCTAATATTCTCCCAAAACTGCTCTAGCTCGCCCAAGCCGACAGAGGACACTGGGGTATACACCATTAAAACAAATAACCTCGTCAACCCTATCTTGAGACGCACCCAGAGCAGTCTCGGGTTTAGACACTTATACTCAGTTACACAATTAATCAAATGAGAGGACAGTAAGACGCCTAGTCCTTGGCATCCCTTTTCTTCTTGTGGTACCCTTGACCACAAAGCGATGTCCCTTCCAGGCAGGTCGACAAATTCACTGCCCTTTCGCTTGGTTTCACTCAAGCAACACATTCAATCTTCTTTCTTCCATAATATCAATCACTTCATTATCTTTTCTTCAATCCCACCTCTCACATTCCACGCAACTATTCTGCACTCCTCCCTCCACTTCCCGCCGCTAGGTGCACAGCGTGTTGGGTGGCGGTCCCCAACGCCGAACTGCACTCTGCTCACACCAGCGAGGATAAACCGGTGTACGTCACTTTCGGGGGACGCCCTAGCTTTCATATTTACGCTGTCCCGCATGGTGTGCACAGGAGAGGATTTGCAGCCCTGAAAAGGGCTGGCAGGGGTCGCGACGAGCCCGTTTCCTCAGATGACCCCTCAGTTGAAAATGTCAATGTAATACAAATTAATGCTTTTTGGAGTTTTTGTTGAGAAATATATCTTGTCTTTCTAGTAGAATCCGCTGAGACATATTGAACTACTAAAAATACTCAACATCACACTACCGTTAGCTTAAATAGTATTTAGAGAAGGTTTAATATCATAACACTGTACTTGTAGGATAGCATCGGAGCAGCTGCACAATGCACAGGCCACGTTCAACCTGGGCTACATGCACGAGCGCGGATTAGGGTTGGCGCGGGACCCGCACCTGGCCAAGCGCTGCTACGACCTGGCGGCCGAGGCGGCGCCCGACGCGCGCCTGCCCGCCGCGCTGGCGCTGGCCGCGCTCGCGGCCCGAGGGGCGGCCGAGCGGCTCGCGCGCGTGAGTACACGCGCACACACGCACACGCACACGCACACGCACACACACACACACACACACACACACACACACACACACACACACACACACACACACACACACACGAACGCTATTGATTTTTTTTTGTGTTATTCCTGTTTTGTTTCAAAGAAGTACTATATTTTTCAATAATGGTTACGTGTCCTTAGTCATTTTTTTGAACAAATTTCTAGATTTTTACTAATGTGCGTGATTAGGGAAGGTACAACGATACACAGCTAAATATGACATATTTTTATTTTCGTGAATACTAGTAGCCAAAACATATAAGATTTACGAGTATTTTGCAAATAAATATTTCATGACCGACTCATAAGCGAATTACACTGACAGTACGAGGTTGCCTTACTTACTATAGCTAACTGTTTTGCTCGTGGTTACGATCAATGAGATAGAAAGAGAGAACAATTCGCTTATAACGCGGTGGTAAGAGCAACTTGTTATCGTTTCGTCCATTATGTTTCTCAGTCCGAGCTATACTATTGTTTTTTATTTTTAAAGTATTTATGGCTAGACTGTATCCTATCCATATCTTGGAAGAATTTTATTTTATTTATTTGGTTTGCCAACAGGTTACATCTTACAAAAGGTTGATTAAGTAATACAATTTGGACTCGGATGTAGACCCAATTACAGGCAAACACAGCTTGCTAGAATGTTTGATTTAAATTGATGAGAATTATTTCAAATGTGAAAGGTTTTTGAGTTTTGACTATTAATTAATTATTATTGAGACACGGACTTAATAGAAAATAGAGAGTGTTTGAATTTATGCAAGGAAACGTCAAAAATATCTATGTTAAAGGACTGGAACCAGTCATTATGTTCCCGACACATTCTAGGAATTAAGCTGTTGTGACCCAAATTGGTTCTTGACAATCTTATATGAAATGGTCTGTAGTTTACAATTCTAGCGCCAGATCTAGGAACCACCAGTTTTATCTGTGATAATAAGCTAGGGCAATCAAGAAGACCTCTAAGTATTTTGAAGAGGATCGTTTGTTCAGCAATCCAACGGCGGTCCTGTAGTATTAAAAATTTGAAATGGCAGAGCCTATGGTTATAAGAAGTCAGGGACGATAATTTTTTTCCATGGATTGTTGAAAGGAATAAAAAGCGCTTCTGGATTCTTTCTATGCAGTCAATGTGGATTTGATAATGCGGGCTCCAAATGCCAGAACAGTACTCCAAGGTTGACCGGACAAGAGCGTTATACACAGCGATCAGAGCCTTATTATTTTTGAATTTCCTACAATTTCCATAAAAAGCCTAACAGTCTGTAGGATCTGCTTACGATGTCATCAATATGGTGGTTGAAAGTTAGCTTCCTGTCGAAAATTACCCCCAGGTCTCTGATCACATCAACCTCTTCGAGGATTGTATTGTGCAGGTGATAACTAGTGGGTATAGGATTTAGTTTCCTGGTAAATTTAATATGCTTGCATTTGCTGGCGTAACGTTAGATAAAAACTGTTGGTTAAAGCAGATGAGTCGCTGTGTGAAAAAGGGAAGTGAGTGAAGATGGGACTAGAGATGGAGTAAACCGATTGATAGTGCGCTGCGAAAGCGTTGCAATTGCTCAGGGGATCTGAATATGTGTTGAGATTATAAGTCATTCGGCTGGGAATATTGCCCTCTGATTTTCGTTTAGATTTAATAAACGACCAGAAGGCTTTCATATCATCCTTCGTGATAGATTTCTCGATCGAATTTAGATATTCCAAATAGCACAACTCAATTTGCCTGTGGCACCTCGATCTAGCCATCGAGAATTCGTATTCATCGATCGGGTTTTTGTATCTTTTGAATTTTTGGCGGTACTTTTCCTTCTCTCGGATCAACTTAATTAAGTTTTTACTGTACCTAACAGGATATTGCCCACGCTTATTTGCGCACACTTTAGGAACATGTATCTCAATGATATTGTTTAAGATTGCGTAAAACTCGTTGACCATGTCATCTACATTTTTATACTGTCCAAGTTGTTGCTTCCAATCCACCTCACTCAGATCCCGATTAAGGTTAGAGTAATTCACTTTATAGAAATTAAATTTATGAACTGTTTTCTTAGGTATGTATCTTACAACAACATTGTCTATTTTGGTTACGATTGGTGGTGGGTGGTATGGATCAAGACAGAACATTTGTTGCTTCGCATGTACTTATATAAGGAACATTGCTTAAAACTAAGTCTAACATTTTGTTATCTTTGTTATCTTTGTTACGAATCAAATTAAATTAGTTTAGATTGTGCAGTGACATAAAGTCAGTTATCAGTTGTTCTAAGTTAGATTTAACATTAACATTAATTGGGGATGCTGCAGTGTAGTCAATAGGCTGATTTTCAGTGCGTTGCCAATTTATGGACCCAATATTAAAATCGCCAATTATGAGTAGGTCATTGTCATTTCTGAGAGCGATTGAGTCTGTTATAGAGTTTAGTTGCTCCTCCAGGCCAACATATGTCGTCAGTGGCGGAATGTATAGAGCACATATTTATGTCAAGACGCTTTCTCTTAGTCCCTAGATTGACTGAAACCCATAAATCCTCGTGACTGTTGGTCGGGCAGGGAATTTGGCAAGATTCAAACTGTTTAGATATGGCTATAAGCACACCTCCACCTTCGTGCTTTACGCTGTTGAGACTGGACCGATCTTTGCGATAAATATGGTATTTGTTATTTAGGATTTCGGCATCCAGTACGCTATCGTTAAGCCAGGTATAGTTCCAAATAATTTTTTTTAATTATACTGAGCCTCACACACGATATGTTTTTCTTAATCTTGTTATGCCTATCTACCCGTATCATTCAACATGAATTTTATCAGTCGCGTTTGACAGCGCGGGTGAATTCAAAATAAAGAAATAACATTTTTGTACGACACACGTACATGGTTTTGTAATTACTTTATTTATTGCATTAACTGCAGTTTTGGCGCGCATCAAATTATTGTACTTTGGTCGCGACCTATTTTCTTTGTTTCAAGTTAGTGTTCGATTAGACGCGGATCGGATAAGTTGCATTTTTATTTATCTTCGTTCCTATCGTCCAACTCATTTGCATTTGCATAGTTTTATATGCTGCAGGTTTTATTTGCATTAATCTTGCAGAAGACATTGCATCTCATGTACACATGTACCCTTACAATTTTCTTTACACATATATAACCACTATTCTATTTCAGTTTTGCCACCATCACACTAAAGTCGCAATAATTTATCAGTCTTTCCTTCAGAGTCCACTGGCGGTTATGTTCCTCACTGGCGACTCCGTTTTCCTGTCCAACTGGGATTTGTATCTCATTACTCTTCTGCTGGGAGCACTTGGACTTGTGGTCTACTTAAGAAGACCGACGAGACAGGCCAATTAAGACCTCAAAGACTTGGAAAGTATTAGGAGAGTCGTGAAGAAATATTTTATGGAATTCAATAGCTCGAAGCACAAGTGTGAGAACTGTAAAAATGAGATATTAAGTACTGCAAAAATGATAACTGACTTTGGCCATATCGTAATATGATAATGGTATTAAAATTAGTTCGGAAATTACAACCAATAAAAATTAAAAACAATGGCAACACCTCTTATTAATTAAACAGTTATGTTGAAAGAAATATTTTATATTTTTAGTCTTGAAAATGTCGATGATTGTGTTATAAATAATTTAAAAAAAATTAAAAAACATGTCACAATTCAGATATAATAAAATCAAGTAATAAAATAGTTGTAAATGACGGTGACTTGACTATTCTAAATTCAAAATTAGAATTAAGCGAAAAATAGAATAGCGGGCAGTTTTTAAGTATGACTATATGAAACTAAGAGCTATGAAAAACCAAGCTCATTCGCTGGAGTCGGCAATCGACAACACCGCACGAGTTGCAGATACTATTTTTTATTACTAATGTTGAGATAATTTCGGTACAAAGAAAAATTATAGAAAGTAATAACTTTATTGCAACAATAAATACAAAGTTACAACGTTTTTACTCGATTTTATTGTATCTCATAGACGAAACTGGGAAAAGCAATTTGTAGAATTATATTACAAGTTTGTTCTATTAGAAGCAAACTATCTAGTGAGTTGTGAAACAAAGTAATTACAAATATTAAATTATAGAGATATTACTGTACAGCAAAAACAAATTGCAACTATCGAGAAAAGTTATTTTACTGTAAAATGGTCTAGATACAGTGTTTATGGTTAGATATTTCTTTGAAATTTAAAGTTATCAAATATTTTTTATCACATAAAACGAGTTTTTTTGATCATTCATAGCTTACTGTAAATATTGTGGACAAAATGTTATCAACATCAAATTATTCTATTTTCATTGTATAAAGGGCAACACCTTTAAATTGTTTTTTTTTTTTGCGTTGGTGCTAATGCCTGCTACACACGTAACGATTGCGCAAGTTTAGACTTGTACAATTACATTGTGCAACAAGTGCGGTAAATCGGTAATGCGCTAATCGATAACTAAGTCATTCGCTCGAGTGGGCAATAGACAACACCGCACGAGTTGCAGATACTATTTTTTATTACTAATGCGGAGATAATTTCGGTATAAAGAAAAATTATAGAAAGTAATAACTATTGCAAACAACGGACATGTTGTTTAACAAGAGCAATTAAATTTTTTTCATTTAAGTAAACAGGTATATTTGAAAAATTTGAAAACGTAATGTTGATATTTTTTGAGTTTTTTGTAACCATTGAATCTAAAACTTCGAAATCAAGATTTTCTTTATCTTTCACACTGATGTCAATGGGTACTAAAATCTAGTTTTTTTTAGATATTCATTTTACATTCTTTTTTAAATCGTGAATTTTGCTCTTAAAATCTCAAATTGTAAAATGAGAAAATAGCTACTTATCAACCGCAAAAATATGCGTTTATATATATCACTCCGGTAGTGACATGGTTACATTCTCTTTGGTAGTGGCATTTAAGTACGCTTGAACCTCTGACTTTACGGTAGTAAATTAATTAATCTGTGCTCTGACCAACAATTTAATGATACCATTTCTGTAATAGAGACGGATTAGTGTTGTGTTGCTATGGTAACGGCATCCATTAATGATGCTTTAGCAATAATTGGCTTAATATTTGCTACAAAAAAACTGGAAATACGCAGAAGAAAAAAAAAATGTTAAATTCTTCCAACACACGTATTGTGTCTAAACTTGCGCAAGTATATCGTTATATGTGTGGCAGGCATTAAAGATTTCATACAGTATAGAGTACACATGCTGGTGATATGATTTGAACCAGTAATTGTATCTATTATTCATGTTGTGGTGATTTAGAATAATAAATAATTAATCATTTTGTAAATATACTAAAACAATAAATAAGATTTTTTAAAACAATTGTTATTTTATTTATTACTGCTAGAACTATATTTAAAACAAAAAACGACCCATCGCGGGACGCCTGGCGATAACATCGAAACTATTTTGTATAGAAAATATGCATGAAAGGATGGTTTACCTTACCGGCGACTTCCAAGTCAGCAGGTGCCGCGGCCAGCACTGCCAAGAACTTGAAGCGGCGTAAGTATGCGACTCTCTCTGAGAGTTTCATACTTTCGCCCTTGGCTATCGAAACTTTGGAACCTTGGGGCACTGAAGCCCATCGACTGGTTTCTGATACTTGTAAGAGACTGGTCGAGGCTTCGGGAGACCGTCGAGCTGGCAGCTTCTTCTGCCAACGAATCAGTTTGGCTATTCAGAGGTAATGCAGCCAGTCTGCTGGACACCCTAAGCAATGACAGCTTACTAAGCGGCAAAATTGGAGAACCTACGCCTATTTTTACTAACACAGGTGTAGGGGACCCGTAAGTTAGTAATACTTAATGTTAAGATACCTAAACGATCGGTGTTCATTTACTCTCTTAGGCCTTACCTAGAGGTTAGTGAAATACTTTTTCGTTCTAGACAGTTCCTAATTCATTAAGGGTTTACTTTAGGCGACTCTTACGTTTAGTGAAAACGGGCACTAGTCTATTATTGAAGATATTATTTAGTTTTAAGTTTGTAAATATTAATGTTAAGATATGTATGTACTTTTTTATGTCAATGAACTATCGGTTATGGAAATAAATATGGCATAATCAAAAACAAAATATAAAAATAAAAAAAATATATATTATTTAAAAAAACAGGCAACATGTTCCGAAGTAAATAACAATACTGCATACGCTAGAAGGTATATGAGCTCAGTACAAGTGCGAGGCAATGTGAACGCATCGCCACGTCGCCACGCCAATAGCCGGCCTTACACGTCGCTTAAGATGTTTTACATCAAAAAAAAATTAAAAAACTAATAAGAAAGTAACATTTTAACACAGTAATTGCAATTTTTAAAAGCAGAGTATGTATGAGTAGTACATTTCATTCCAACTTTTACTAATCTTTTTGACTATAGATAAAACAGGTATTATAAAATAAGGAGGCAATGTTCATAATTTCAAATAAAATTTATTGCAAAATGCCTTTATGGTTAGTCATTTATGACAAAAACTATTTCATGTATTTTTATTAAAATTAGACTACATTTTATTATAAACTTATTGAATAGAAACTGACTTTTAGAATAAATAATTCCAGAGATGCTTCTGTTTTCGATATAATTGCTAGAAATAATTGTCCAACACCACTAAGGTCTTATAAAATCATTAAAAATGTGAAAAATAAAAGGCTTTCTTTCTTAATTATTATTATTATGTAACAATGTTAACTACATACATGTGTTATTATTTGATCAACTTCATATAGGTGTCAACTACCTTGTTTTTCTAGTATTTCTATTTTCTTGGCTATGTCTTCGGCGGAAAACGTGTAATCCATTAAGGGTTCCTCTTTTATTTCTACAGATTCTTTATTTTTCTGAAAAAAAAATAGGAAAGCCGATTAAAAAAAATGGCCTGCTTTATGAAAACTATTAACGAAGTGATTATAACAATTTATATACTTTTTCGTGACGAAAACAAAATTGATAAAAGGTGATGAAATTCCTAAAATGTTTAGCTATTTTCCGCTCAAGCTACAAAAACCACCAATCGAGACGTGTTTCGCCTCTCAACGAAGCATCCTCAGGATATACCAGAGATCGGACTCGGCCAACTAACCAGCACCGACCCTGAGTCTATACAATATAAAAAAAGAATATTGTTTATGGTATTTTTGACGCAGTAAAATGATTGGTTAATTTATTAAAAGTTGCAAAAAATACATACATACATATCCTCACGCTGTATCCCTATAGGGTAGTCAGGATAGAGCGCCAAGCATCGTGATCCCTATATACTTTCGCCTCCTCAAATTTCATCATTCTCGTTACACACTTTCGTCTAGGTATGCGACTGCTTTTGACATTTCCGTCAACTAACACTAGTCAGTCTTCATAAGTAAGCCTTGGTCTTTCTTGGCTTCTGCTACCACTCAATTTTACTAGATTTTCTTTGTCAATTTTTCATCAATCATTCTGTCTACATTTTTAAATCATATCTTACCCAAAACTGCGCATACTCTGGTGACACCGACTGCAGATGTGTAATTTTATCCTCCATATCTTTCAGGCGTTTGTAGATGTCTTTGGACACTGGCCCGTCTACATTGAGGTATTTCTCTATGGTCATCACTCTCTCAGCTATGGCTGTTGGCAAGCCAGGGTCCTTTGGCTCGAATTTAGCGGTTTCTGACGTTGACACAGTTTGGGGTCCCCACTCATTGTGAACTTTACGGACTGGAACGAAAATTAATTTTTATGAAATTAACAATTATGACATGGTTTCATTATATTATTTGAAATTTTGTTCGAGATCTCGTAGTGACTAGGTACTCTACCGATCAAATGGGTCGATCGACTTATATCTTTTTCGTACTGGTCAGCTTGGTAAAATATATGTTGTTATTTATTTATTGTCTTAATAACTGAAAGGGATAGATAATCATTTACATATCTGTTAATCCGTTGTTTAGCAACGTACTTTTATGAATAGAAATCACTTCGCTTCACTACTAACAGTATAAAGCAAAGTCGCTGTTTTCGTCTGTCTGTTTCTCCGCTTTCTTTTAAACCACGCAACGGATTTCGATACGGTTTTCACTACCATTTGAGAATTTTTCCAGAAGGTTTATATGTATAATACATGCATATTATAGTAGAGAACTGCCAAGAATTTCAATTATTTGTAATGAAGTCGTAAAAAAATATTTTTGGAGGCTTCATTGCTGGCTAAACCTTATGAGATATTTAAAAATAATGTAATGTACTACGGAATTGCATATCTTAATGCATAAACTCAAAAACTACTAAACCGATTCCTAAAATTCTTTCACCTATAGAAAGCTAAATTATCAGCTGTACCATGGGCTGTATATTATTTTCAAAAAAATTCTACCTGTTAAGAAAATATAATGATTACTTACAGTTATAGAAAAACCAATATATATTACACTTTCTAAAGCTGGATTCATTTTAAATATGAGCTGCTTGGTACTATTTAATAATTAATTACATACATAATATCTTCACGCTGTATCCCTAACGGAGCTATAATTTATTGTTGTTCGAAAATAATTTAATTATTAGATTTCAAGTATAAACTTACTTTTCAAATGTCCTTTAGAATCACTCCGTCTAACAAACTGCGTTCGCACTCGTGCGCACGTCTCCGTATCTTCTATCTCGCTTTCTCCTTCAGACGGTATAAAGTCATGTATGTTGTTTATATTTACTTGCTCTCTCTTCCTCTCAATGAAATTCTGTATACGTTTTTGCAACTCTTCACAAGATACGTTTATTTGTATAAGGTTCTTGTCTACGGGAGATTCTAGGTTCGATTCCGGCGGAGACGGCGGTGAACCTGTAAGGGATAGGAGGTTTAATAAAACACAGAAGTGAAAACAAAATATTTAATTCTATGAGAAGTGTTTACAAGATAAAAATATTCTTTAATATAACAACTAGAAAATTGAAAACTAACAACAAAAAATAAGATAATTTTATAACATTCCATAAAAACTAAGAATAAGTATTTAATTAAAATAAATACATATCTGCACAAAAAAATTCCATGACCACTAAATAAATTATTTTTTATACAGTCAACATCAAAAGTAAATTAAAAAACAACTAAAAAGTCACAACAAAGTGATTAAGGGTTCGCAAATTACTACATATTTTCCAATTAGATGACAATAATAAGATTAGAGAATATTTCAAATTTTTCTGAGAGTAAGTTGAAATCATGTTGAATTGTTCTAAACAAATTCTTGTTACCCCCTTGTCGCCATATACCACATATTTTCAAATACATAACAGATAAATTAGATGTAAATTAGGTAGCGTTTTTTGAGGATTTATTGTCATGAACTACTTTTGATGATGACTGTACATATTGTACGATATAAAGTAAATATTACACTTTTGCTGTGTAAACAAAACTTTACGTATCTGTTTTGGAGGCAGTTGTTTAAATATATCACTGTGTACTTATATTACTACATTCAGAGAAAATATTAACATTTATTATTTCACTACTTAGAACAAGAGTAACAACGAAGTAATAACATTGGCGGCGAAATGAGTACAAGGTTTAAGGTTTTGATGCACATTTTTATCAACCAATCCTAAACATTATCCCTTTAGTAAGAGGTTCATAGACTATCTGTAAGGCCATACTCAGACTGCGGTTCGCGGGCCGCATGTGGCCCGCCGAGCTTTATTGAGGGGCCCGATTAGCTAAAAAACTTATTAAGCCAAGCAATTTGAATATACTACTTAATTTGAATATATCTATATAATCAATTTTCACAAGAACGCGGCGAAAACATCCAATGACTAATAACTGTCATCTATGACGTTTCAGGAGTAGCACGCAGCAAGCACGAGTAGCACAAGTAATGATAACTCTGATTTAGATAAAATTATTAGAAACTTTAAACAATTAAATGATCTCATTACTCTGTATTTAATAAATATTGTTTTTAAAATTGTTTAAAATTTTTATTGTAATGTCAAAAGCTCTCGCATACCTAGGCGAAAATGTGTGAGGAGAATGATGAGATTTGAGGAAGCGAAAGAAGTATGTAAGAACCGCGACGCTTGGCGCTCCGTACTCTCTGACTACTCCGTTGGGGATATAGCGTGAGGATATGTATGTATGTTTATAATCAATAAAAAAAATTAAAATTTTAATATAATAGTAATGTGGGCCGCATTAAATAGCTATTACGAAATCGTGGCCCGAGAAAAAACAAGGCTGAGAATGGCTGGTCTAAGGCATCCATAAATATACTTCATATCTCATATGTAATTCGTTTTTAAGGTTCCGTAGTCAAATGATAAGAAACAGAACCCTTATAATTTCATCCTCTCCGTCTATCTGTCCATATATTACAAGTCCTTTTACTCGGACACTACCAATAGTATACTTTCTACTATTACTTCTATATTATATGTAGTATAATAGGACAATACTAATAACCAACTTTATACAGATGAAATTTAAAGGTAGGTGTGATCTAGTAAACCGCTATACAATTGTGACCTGACCTGACCCTGAGATCTACGACAAATGTATTAATTGAATTCTTCCTAAAGGAATATGTTTCGTAACCATTGTCATTACTCAAATGTAGTTTATTTCTAACAATTCGTTATTGTGTTCTGTTTGTTCCGCTCCAGTGATGGCGATTTTTAACCAATAGCAGAGCGTAATTGTCCATGCTCATACGTTCCGTCCAATAAGATGCCGCCGAGATTCGACGTGCCATCAGAGAGATGGCGTTGTACGTAGTAGTCTGTCTTCTACAAGAACTCCTACCGGCGTGATACAATATAAAGAAGAAATAAATTTACTTAAAACCTGAATCACTCGTGTGAGGAACATTTTCGTTTAATAAATTCGTGTCTGTGTATTGTGAATCTTTTGTTCATCTAAATTGAAAGTGCTGGCCACTGCCAGCCCAGCCAACTCAACCCTTTGGAGTATTCTAAGCGGATGGTGTCGGGAACTCCCTAAACAGACGCTGAGGCTATCGAGCGAGGGAACGTACGTGGCTAGAGGTAAGATTCCTGTTTATTTTGGAGCGGAACATTCGTGGCAGATCTAACTTATTCGTAACTGCCTCCCTAATGTGTCGGTCGTGCCGTCACAATATGGGAACGTTGACACTAGGCAAAAATGCTCTCTCCTACCTTCTGAATACGCCTCTGTGTACATCATTTTTCTATATTAAAGTAAACATGTTTTATACACAATTATGAGAAATTGCCACCAATGTATAAGTTGTCTTGTTAAAAATGAGATAATTAAAATTATTATGCAATCTCTTCTCAACACTAGCACTAGCAAGACGAAGATAACATTCTTATCATGTTTTTATTCTCTGACTGACTGACGATAACTGATAACGTTAAGTCAAGATGACACTGCATTCGGTACAGCAGAGAAAATAGTGAAAATAAGCAAGAGTGTCATAGATTAATCCACTATAATATAACAATAAAATGAACTGGTTCCGTACCGCGATATTACATATTTTCGGAACGAAATTCTTTAACGCGGCTTGCGGGAGGTTTGAGTTGGTAGAAATCGTCATTTAATGAAAAGGCGTTACGTGGGGCTGGACTCGCGCGTCGCTAGTTTCGTTAGCTCTATACATATATTCAAAGTGATATTACTGCATCTTTATGCATCATCTGCATCATCTAGAACTACATAACTAGTGAGGAGCGCTTTCCTAGGAGGCGAAGAAAGGGCGTAGGGCGAGTTAATATACTCGCATTTTCGAATGAAAATCCATTTGCAATTCTGTAATTAACTTATTGATTTAGTGATTAAATTATTGTTCCAACTTAACGAGTCCAGACTCCAGACGAGTCTCATCTTCTCTCAACAAGTAATGTGATTAAATTAATGATGTATTTTTATCATGACAACGAATGAAACGAAAGAGGGCATTAAATTATTACGCTAGTTTGCAAATTTCAATATTTCTGGAACGAAGTTCTTTAACGCGGCTTGCGGGAGGTTTGAGTTGCTAAAAATCGTCACGTAAAGAAAAAGCGTTACGTGCAGCGGGACCCACGCGGTTGTTTTTGTTTCAAATCATACGTGAGTTTTATTGTCTCATTTTTGCAATTAAGTTTTGAGGAATTGAAACTGCAGTTAAGGAATTTCGTTCCTGACGAAGCTCCCCTGACCGCACACGTTTTTTTTTTGTATAAATCTCCTCGTATAAATAACCTTGTATACATAATCTCCTTTTGTGTAAATAACCTCGGATCAAACCTTTATTTCCTTATTCTATTACCTTGTACTGGGTATTCGAATTTTTCGTGTCGCTAGTACGAAAATTACTTCTATTAACACATTGTTTTTGTGGATTCTTTAAAGTTTTAATGAAAGAAAGCGGTTTTTTTCTGATGAAATATCTAATAAATAATGAAATTTTAATTATTTGTCTTTGGTTTTCATATTCCCAAAAAAGGAAGATGTATATAGGAATCTCTAATCGTAACATATCTGCAATAATCTGGATTTTCAATTTGTAATCAAGAGAAAATGTGGCAATATATGTTTTTTTAAAGTTACAGGATGAGTCATATACGATGGGCATCGAGAGAAAAAATTTATCTGCAATTCAGACAACCGATGTCAAGGAGTGTCCCAAATCATGAAAACGACTATTACCTGTATGACAAATACTAAAGGTTTTAATCTAAAACAAATTAAATATGCTGACGTTTTCAGGTCTAATTAAATATCTTCATAATGAGACATTACAGGATTTTTTTAAATTTATGGTATGGTATACTCAGCATTATAAAATATTACAAAAGTGTAAGCTAGTGCTATTTATAAATTAGGGAGGGTCGACGAAAAAAAGGTTGAGAATCCCCGTTCTAAACTTTCTGACTTTTAGCAGTTCTGGACCACGCACATTCAACGTTCTCCTTCCACGCAGGCGGGCCTACGTCGTACACTTCGCGTTTCCATATGGGCACGGTGGCCTTCAGCCGCTCCACGCAACACGAGACGGCGGCCAGGGCCTCGCGTCGGTGCGGGCTGCTCGCCGCTATCACCACCGACGCCTCTCTGCACGGAACATTGCCTAATCTGAAACAATGTACTTTTTGTAAAGACCGTAGATGTATTATGACGACCTAGGTGGTGCAGACGACCTAGGTGGCGCAGTGGTTTAGACGTTAACCCAAGCGCGGAAGGTTCCGGGTTCGATTCCCGGTCGAGTCAAATTAGAAAATGAACTTTTCTAGATTGTCTCGGGGGTCTGGGTGTACTGGGAGACGCCCTCAGTAGTCGTCGTCTGGTTCTCATAGCACAGGGATTACCCTAGTTTGAGATCAGATGATTGGTGTATATCGTCTGGCGCATTATTGTTATCTACTGACGTATAGATTGACATCGGAGTGATAAGAGCGAGACCGAAAAAATATATTAGTGTGCGTGTAAACACGGTTTTCTTTCTTAGATGAGCAACATGAAGGCATTGCACACATAACGATAATTAATCATGACGCCAAGTCCATATGGGGCTATAACGTACGCGTTAATGGTCTCGCCTATTCCGCTCTAATATAACCGTATACTACGCTCCTTCTTTTTTGCATTGCTATTCTCTATCTATATATTCCAATACAATGCAATATATACTTTATTGCACCATAAATATACAAAAACAGAAGAACAAAACCATAATAACTCCGTAATTTATGGACCGATTTTGAAAATTTTTTGTTTGGTAGGTAATATTTTAGAGGTGGCCCCCTTTAAATTTCACCGGTACTGGAGCTTGGACTTCTAAGATATACCAAATAACGCGACCTTTATTTATATTGATGATTCTCTTGTAAATCGTTACGTTCCGGAATTAGAAAAAATTAATTGCAGACCTGCCTTAGATATTTATTTAGGTCAAGATCACTCAAAAGGGAGAAAAAAAAATTTATGAAAAAAAATTAAACCGCCTTCAAAAAAAAAAAACATTGAAAAGTACAAAATAACTATCCTTTACTAATCGAAACTCAAGTACTATTAAAATAACTTTATAAATACGATACACATACCTATATAATTAAATTTGACAGTTACTGAAGTCGGTGCCAAGCCTACCAAACTAATAGACTTTCTGTTGTTACACATTGATTTGGCACCAATAACTATTTATTTCGTCTGTACATCTTCCCTTTCAAACACCAGAACCTTACTTTTGTTCACATTCATATGCAATCCTTACACCTTACATTCTGCTTTCGTGCATGTGACTAGGATAAGTATGTATGTATGTTCAATTTTTCAAAAACCTTGTAAAGTTTCAATAATGATATTTTGATTTAAATCGGAGACCTTTTTAAAAACAAAACAAGGAATTTAACCCCATTTATATATAGATAAAATACATATATAAATGATGTTTCTTTGTATGTTTGTCCTTGATGTGTTCCTAAATCATTCATCCGATTGTAATGAAACTTTGCCGAGTCGTTCTTTGTACGCCCGAAAAGGTATATGAATTAATTAATTTAATAAATAAATGACTACGCGAACGAAGTCGCGTGTAACAGCTAGAACAAAATATATCAACAAGGCAGAAAGGCGTAAGTTGTTTGTTACAAAACAAAAATTGCAGGATGTCGGTAATTTGCGTCAACCGGTTTCACTCGTTGTTAGGCACAAGCCTTGACGCATGGCCTTGGAACTGGAAAAGTCATTCTGAATATCTTTTTCATGAGTTACTTGCATATCGTAAAAATAAGTCGTGCGTTAAATGCAAATAATAAAAATACACAAATACTTTAAGGAATATGTAAACAGAATATTTATTTAATCTTATACTAATATTGTTAAAATTTGAGAAATAAATTATTCTAATAATACCCCAGACATACATATCTTCACGCCGTATCGCCAACGGAGGACGGTATCAGAGAGGACGGAGCGCCAAGCGTCGCGGTCCTTACATACTTCTTTCGCTTCTTCAAATCTCATCATTCTCCTCACACATGTTCGCCTAGGGAAGCGAGTAATACCCCAGATAATCGTACAAATTGTGTCTTAAAAATTATGCACTACACTAGCACTATGGGTACCATATAAAGAACTGGGGGAGCTCCTATAACACTCAAACTCCAAGCTATATTAAAAAATTTGTTTCCTAAATTGACTAACCGGGAATCTAACTCGAGGCCCCGTTTTAGAAAGTAGATGCACTACAATCGCGTCAACCAGCCAGTCGATTAGTTAATTTTTATTTTTTTTCAGTTTTAAGTTGAAAACCCTCAGCTCCCGTTGTCATAAAAAAAATAAGGAAAGCTCCTTTTAATATTTACGAGTGGCAAACGCTTTGTATACTCACAACGCTTGCTAACGTTATTACTTATCAAAAGTGTCATTTGGTTACGTTTCATACGGTGGTTTACACACGACTTAAATTGAATAGAAAGTTAACGTTTGATTACCAATTTAAAATTCATTACGCAGAATCACATGGCATTTGTCATTCTATTCTACCACTATTCTACTAGCGTTTACGACAATTGAGCCATTTGTCTAGGCCCCCTGCCCTTGCAGTCTCGACATAGATAGCGATCGCTTTACGACCGATTTCGGTTGATAAGTCATAACGATTAATTTTTATCGATTTTTGAAAGTCTACATTAAAACTATCGATTGTGATTGGAATCATATCAAATCTAACTGTCAACTTTACGATTGCTGTTATTGTCTTTACGATCAAATTTGACAGCTCGCAAAGTGGTCGTGCTTATCGTTATGGCAAGCGATTTTTTTCGTTCTTTTTATCGATCGGTAGTTTATGAAAATAATTGCTATGTCGGGACTGCAGCCCCTGGGGGCCTCCTAGACAAGTGGCTCAATTGTCGTAAACGCTAGTAGAATAGAACGACAAATACCACGTGATCTAGTAAAACGAATTTTAAATTGGTGGTCAAACGTTATTAACTCCTATGAAATCAAATGACAAACAAAGTAGTCGTGTGTAAACCGCCATATAAAATGAAGCCAAATGTCACTTCTGACGAGCAGTACCACTAGTAAGCGTTTCGATCTTACCAAATGTTTGTCACTTGTCTAGCCGCTCACGTATGTATACATCTGTATAATGAATAATCTATATATATAAAAGGCAATGTATGTATGTATGTTCCTTATGGACTCCGAAACGGCTGGACCGATTTCGATGAAATTTTCAGGGAATCTTCAGATTGGCCTAGCGGGTGATCCTGTAAAGTTTGGTAGCGATCGGATCAGTAGAATTTTTTTTTGTTTTTTTTTTTCAGTATCAAAATAATTATAAAAACTGTTTAATTTATTTTAACTTCAACTAACGCCCAGTGAAACGCGCCGGGTTTGCTAGTGATCGATAAATGAGAAAATACGAAAAACGACTCGTTACTTTCGACGTCAATACTCTTGCTTGGCCTTTATCATAACAGATAAAGCAAAAAATAAATGATGATGAAATCTTACAAGTCGTAACAGTAACAAATCATAAATATTGATTACAGTATTACTTAACGATTGATCAGTAATTTACTGCGTCACGATAGCATCATAAATAACTAAATAGTAATAATGCAATTTTTTAATTATGTTCTTGGCTACACATAAATAAATTTTCTACATGCCTTGAAAAGGATATTAGAAAAGCAGTAAGTTGAAAAAGACAATTTATAACCAAAAGAAGGAGGTTCTATATTTGTTTGCATGTATTTTTTTATGTATGTTCACTTGATAACTTCGTCAATTGTGGATCGATTTAACGATTCTTTTTCCCTTGGGTTCAGTATGGGTCAGAGGTGGTCCCATTTAAATTTAATTGATATTGGTGCTTGAATTTCGCAGATACACTTATGTTAACTGCTTATGAGCATCAATTATATTGATGATTCTTTTGGGTCTCATTCCGCCTCAGAATTATACAAGAAGTTAATTGTAGACCTACCCTAGATATTTATTTAGATCAAGGTTAGTCAAAATGGAGAAAAACTTGTTAAGAAAAAATTAAACCGATCAAAAAAAAACACTGAAAAGTACAAAATAACTATCCTTTGCTGATCAAAAGTCAAGTACAAAAATAATTTTATAAATAGATATAATATTCGCATATTCGTATTTTATAAATAGATATAATTACTTACATAATTTTTGACAGTTATTGATATCAGTGCCAAATCAATGTGCAACAACAGAAAGTCTACTAGCTTTGTATTGTATGTGTATATGTACAAGTCTACAACCTAGGTCAAAAATAACAGACTCTCTTACAACATAAGCTCCAACCATTAATTTTTGGTCCGAGTTCTTCTACTGTAATGCAGTAATATTAAGTTGGCATTAACTTACCTGTGGAACATTGCAATACCATGTACAGCTGGCCATTTATTTCTGACTTCAGTACATATTGCTTTCATTGCCTTCAATGCCATAGGTTCATATGCTTCATATTCTAGCCTCAACACCTGTGTAAATATATGCATAAGTTATTAAAATTACGTGTTTATTTTTATATTTTGTCTTAATTATAATACTACTTTGGTTAACTGTCATGCACCAGTACTCACACGCAAGTATCATGACAAATCTTTTAGTACAGTACTGTGACGAATTCCCAAATTTTTAGCTATTTTCTGCTCAAACTCCAAAAACCACCAATCGACTATAATAGGAGAATATAATAGAATATGTAATATACAAGAATATAATAGAATATAATAGTAGTAGAAGTACTAGTATTTTTAGATTTTCTTATGAGTTTATAAGACTGTGGCTCTGGTACTTTTAGTTCATATCATACTGGCTAATGGCAGCCTATTATGGGCAGAAGTACAGATATTCTGTGCTCAAAGCAAAAACATTTTGTTTCACAGTAAACAGGGACTATACATGGAACATATGTATGTTGAATATCCTAAATAATACTATTCAATCATAAGAAGCATTTACAGTTTAATGTAAATTAATGGCTAAGGTTTAAATCAATAACAATTTATGAGTACTGACACTTGATCGCAAATATTTTTTAATAATTTTTGGGAGGTAATACAAATATATACATATTATACAATATTTTCAGTATTATTCAGATTCCAAAGGCAATATTTCATACATAGATACATATCTTCACTTCACTTCATGTTGTGTATCCCTAACATGGTAGTCAGACGGGACAGAGTGCCAAGTGGTCCTTACATACTTCTTTCGATTTCTCAAATTTCATCATTCTCCTCACACATTTATGCATAGGAATAATAGGAAAATAATACTTTTGACATTTCCTTCCGCTAACACTATTTTATTTTCACAACTCGGCTTTGCTCTTCCTTGACTTCTGCTACCAATCACTTTCATTCTGTACATTTTCTTCATTAATCTTTCGTCACTAATTCTTTTTGTGGCCGAACCATCTAAACATTCCTTTCTTCATTTTTACGATAACACTGTCATCCAACCCTGTCATACTGTGTAGCAATACTTCAGTTAATGAAATCCTTTCCGCCCAAAAACCACTTCAGTGTTAAGTTTTTAAAATATTCGAAAGCTTAAACTTAAAAACAAATTATATTATTAATATCACATACTTAAATAATTAAAGACATCAGTATCAAACATGTAAACTACACATAATTCCAAATCAGTTCCAAAATTTATGGTGGCAGTTCTCAAACATTTTTGGCAACGGAGCGCTTTTAGAACACATAAATGTTTTACAGAGCCCTAAAATAAAAATCTTGACTTTATGTTTATTCTAAGTTTAATAAAAGTCATAGAAAAATAGATATTCTATACAAGTTACAAAGTACTGAGAATTGATCCCATTGTAAATTAAAATTATTTCCAACCTTTTAATGTGGGGGTATGAAGCCTTTTTTTATTATTCACCTCATATGTGATTCAGAAAATACAAAACGTTATAGTTTATGGAAAAAAATTAATAAAATTAATGTTCAGAAATTAACTTATGTGATATCCTTATAATGATGTTGATGTTCTTTTGGTATTATTTTGATGATATTAGATTTTTTTTTATTCCATATGATATTATTTTGACGGAGCTGTCGAGACCTTATGGAGCCCCACGTCTCCGCGGAGCACACTTTGACTATTGCCGATTTATAGTGACACATAATGTAACTAAAAAACTAAGCTATTGTATATTGAATTGAATATTGAAAACATATTGAAATGATTCAGTGTTACTTTAATGTTTTTGTAAGTAAGTAAAATATTGTAAGTCAGTGTTACTTTGTTAAAATACATTTCATGTCATGAATTCTTATTATTTTTAGCCATCTTCTAGCATCAGAACAGATCGGCTCTATAGGAACACTCTTTTTAGGTAGGTTAAGTTAGTATGTTAACCACTACGCGCGAGCCGAGCGAGCGTGCCGCGGCAGCGACCGGCAAAGTGCCAGAACAGAATCAGCTTATTAAATTTGACCGGTCTATCGCAAGAAATCGCATAAATCTAGTTCTACTTTAAAATGTAAGCAGTAGTTAATCTAAAGTACTTCCCAACCTTATTCATTGACATGTGTTTCACCTCTTAATGAAGCATGCTCAAGATACTCCTGATACGTGACTCGGTTAAGTAATTAATACTGCATCATTTATGTTGGTGAACAACAGAAAAAGAACACTGAAATAAAGTGCTGCCAATTATATACATTCACATTTTTTAGTTTTACAAACCTTCTTGCCTTCAAAATTATCCCTCGTGGTACCAACAAATATTGACACTGCACCACATGTATCATCCACTACAAGGTCACTAACTGCATCCACTGATAGCTTATCAACGGTTAACTTTAGATGATCCATTTCCCTAATGTTTAAAAAAATAATAAAAATTATCCACCACTCAATGGAGGTATCACAGCTATGCTATCTTTTTCACTTATTTCAATATCTACTGTCTCTTCACAGACTTCTTCATTTTTTGCCAATAAAATATTGTTTTTTAGATCTTTTAAGTTAAAATTTTCGATAATAGCATTTAAAAGTTGATTATAACTTATTTTCTTTGGTAGCAATATCGTCGCTTCACGTGTTCCAGATAGTTCTTTCGATTGAGCAAAAAACAATATTTTCACTGAAACTCCATGGTCGATATTCATATTTTCTAACCTGTGGAATTTATTAAAAGCTTTATTACAAAATAAATATTGTAGTGATCTCCGAAGTAAAAAAAAAATAGCTGTACACTTTTTGCAGAGAATGTAAAATTACTACGTAATTAATCTTTGCTGTACATAAAACAATGCTACAGCATGTGTAGATACATAAAAACATTAAAAATTATTAAATAACCTCAGGATTTGTTTTGGTTTCTTTACTTACGAGAGGAATCTTTCAAACTTGTACACCTGTTGAAGTTTCTACCACAGATCACTACATGTTTCTACTATCACGTCTCACATTATGAAACGAATCACTGAAGCATGATACAAACAATACAAATTACAAAAACTAGTAGTTATTAATTTAGAGGTTAACTAACCTTGCACCATCACTTATGCGGTTTCTGTTTCGGTGATAATACTAATAAAATAACTTAAACTTACATTGAATTTATTGTAAAATAGTGAATAAAAATAAAGCGAATAAACAGGAATATAATTTTTTCTTTGAATTTATTCTTGACGAAAAATCAATAATTCAAAAGGACTCAACTAAAGTCAAGGAAGAAACCAAGACACCGAACAACACACCACAGACTGTGGACTACGACCAGTGCCCAGTGCGATTAATATAGGTAGTACTCAGTACTACGACAGAGGTGTAATAACAGAATAACAACCATACTAAATTAGGAAAAACGGAAAAACACTGAATGTTTTCTAAATCTACGATTTCGTTTGATTTTTAATAAAGTCCAATTAAAATTAAAATGTTTCACTTTGAACTTTCTATTATAGATGGCAGCATAGGTTACAAATAAAAATTTTTTTTCATTGTAATCGAAAGTAATTTAATTATAATAATTAATTATTATGAAAAATACTTTGTGAATTACTGCTAAACTCGATGTACGAGTTCAGCAATAACATAATTATTAACTTCTTAAGGTTTTTTTTATATATTACTTTTACTTTTCTTGGCAACATTTAAAATTCGTCGTGGTCACAGGCTGGTATATTCACAGAAAAACTCCATAACGCTATGAAAATATTCTTAGCTGCGAGTCCGATACACTAGAATTGTAATTTCGTTTGTAACGCGTCTATAATTAAATGTTAGCTTTAAATATAGTCTCATTAGGAAGTGCGTTTACATCACAATTTGTACAATTCGGCAATTAAAAACTGTAAGGTACGAATTGAAACCAATTCAAGGTTTATTATTGTATGAAAAACATTACGATATGACTTTCTAGAGTGATGAACAAGTTATTGCAACATATTCGAATGAATCGAAATAAGGTATGATGAGTTCGGTAAATCAATTTTGTGATACGATTCTGAAAAATTATATTTACTTATGAAATCACTACAATTTCGTCCTTGGCTAGATTGAATGTGGCGGATTTTTCGTTGCATTTCCTACCGGTATAGAACGACATAATTTGCGAAGTGCAGTTCAATAAAAGTAGTATAGTTTTTTTCTCATATTGTCATGTTTCATGAAACGATTTGAAAAACATCAAAATTATCAATCACCTTGTTTTTGTGCGAGCGCATGTTATGATGAGATATATAATAATAATAATAATAACAATAGTAATGTATTTATTTGCCTTCAACATAAGTAGCATACAAATGATAGATAAACAATATCGAATGGCATAAATATTGCGATGTCATGCCTAGACTACCTTTTTATACATGCTATTCTACAAAATGGCCGCGTCTAGTATATCGCATCTCTTATCTTATAATATCACCTTGATAATTAGTTTAAACAGTTCGTGAATGTAGTAATAGATATGAGGTGTGAACGACAGTGCTACGGAGTTAACATATCATCTACAAAATAGAAAATATTACGCAGTATTATTTATCATCATGAAGTCCCCAGAAGAAAGAATTTTTTGAAGATACTTTGTAATTATTGTAATAAAGTTCCAAATACTTCCATTTAAAACAAATTTTTATTTATTTCCTATTAAATATCTGAAATAAAGCATATGTGTACCTACATTTCATATATTTACGTATGGTAGTTCCAACTTTGCATAACAGATGGCATTAGTTATGCAGTTACTCATTTGAGGCCCAGAGTTTATTCTCTATTTCAGTATATAATAAAGTACTATGTGACTACGACAAGCTCACAGATATCGATGAGTAGACCCACAGACTAACTAAGCACAGAATACCAATTTACTAGTGCATACCAAAGAGATTTTAATCATTAGCGTATACTGCACAGATTTTTTGTGGTCTATATATCTGGTGCTGCCAATTTCAGATTTCATGATGCCCAAAAAAATTTAAGTTTCATGTTACTCCACTTTACTTTTTACTCGGACCTTTACTCGGAGTGTCGAGTTTACAGTCCGAAAACTTTACATCCTGAGAATTATACTCCGTAAGCATGCTTCTTTCCCTTTTGACAGAGGTAGGGCTGCAGTTAAAAGAACGGGGACGAGCGTAAGCCATATCAAAAAATATAGAACAGTTTTTCCGGGTCGCCAATTTAGTATAATTTCTACAAAATTGTATAATAACATCAATAAAATCCTAAGGATATATAGTCTTAACAAAAAGCAGGTTAAAAATAAATTAACACAATGGCTGAATAATTTATCTTACTATGAAATCGATAATCTCTTTAATACACTATAAGGTTAAACTCAATTAACGTACTCATTTAAATCAACATGTGCACACACTCACACACACACACACATAAACACACACACACACACACGCACGCACGCACGCACGCATGCACGCACGCACGCACGCGCACTCACTCGTTCACTTACTCACATTCACTTGTATTTGTTTATACGTATTGTTAAATATGAAATGTAAAGGGAGCACTGATCACTATGAACACACTATCAATTCTTTATCACAACTATTATGTAATTCACTATTCGACGGCTTCTCAACAACTGAACTCTTACAAGACCAAAATCAGGCTTATATGCAGCCCCACTACACGCAGGAAATCCATTCTACCCTCGTAAACCCTACCCTTATTACTAAAATGTTACAAAATATCACACGTGGGTACTTTATGTGATTAAGATTAATGTGGAACTAACAGTATGTAATTCACTAACGCAAAATACAATTCATTAATAATGTTTGCTCTCTTTATATTACATGCTATGGAGATATTTCTTTTTATTTTGTATCTGTGAGGAATCACTGGCTCCGATAGCACAGGTTCCTAGTTTTGGAGCCAGGAGTTCAAATTTATATTTTTTCTGTCATCAAATATACACTGGATGTAATTCTAAGCCATAGCAAGGGCGTCGCCAAGGGGAAGCAGGGGGGGGCAGTTGCCCCCCCTAGAGATCAAATGTAGCTAGCCGCAAAGCGACCAAAGTGCGAGCAATTGACTTCCTTACCTATTAATAAATTCCGCATCGCATGACAAAACGTAAATAAATTCACAAGGTTTAATGTATATTGTAGAAAGTGTTGAAATATTCAGAATAACGTTAAGATTTTGACATCCGTTTTTAAAATCGCCGCCATTTTCATCACGACTATATCAGATTTGCCAAAACGTAAGGCCATTAAACAGTGTAAAAATACGTAGGTAAGTATGGTGTGTGTGTGCATTGCATTTCTTTCTACGACAGCCGTTCACCAGCATTCACGTTAGTTTTGTATAATTTGTATGCGACATACCTAAATAAAGTAGAAGTTATTTTTACGAACATAAAATTTTAATTGGTTTTGTGGACAATGCCATCTGTAAGTGTTCATAAGAAACATCTACAGTTGAATAAATCGACTACAATCCTTGTAAAACCTAGTATTGCCACTCGACGCTAGATGGCGCCTGTTCAATGAACTCTCTGGAATTTGGTGGCAGTTACTAGACTAGGTAGAATGTTACCGTACATTCTAGTATGATGTTCGTTTGGGTATATAAAGACGTGAGCCGCTGCGAGGGAGTCACTTTTTAATTGGAAGCGATCAACGAAACAAGCTAAACAAGCGAATTGGAAAGCGAATATAAGACTACCGGCTTGCCTGTGTTAGTCAATATTGATTTATATTTAATAAATAATAAGATCTCAGTGTTGAGTTGTGAAGTTTCTGAGTGTGTCTCCATTCATCATCTTATCAAAATGGACATCAGAAAGTTTTTTGGTAAGTTATGTACTGCTTTAATCTTGGACTTGGAGCTAGTATTTTTATTTTATTTTTCTTAGCTAATAGCTTTGGTAACGGATATACTAGCTAGAGACGTATAATAATCGTTAAGAATATAATTTTTAATTTAATCTGGCATATTTTTGATGTGGAAAGAAAGAATCGATTATGTGGAACGGAAATGTTAAGAAAAACTATTATTTTATTAAAAACGAGTTTATTGATTCAATCTCTATGAATTTAACGTTAACTAAACAGTGGTTTCGTTTTCAGTAATTAATTATGAAAACAAAACCTAAATTATATTTGTGGTTTATTAAATATAAATTAAAACAGATCCTTGATATAAACAAAGCTAAAAAATACAACTGATTATTTATTTTAATATTTATAAGTAATTGAACAAAACTGCTCTCCCGTAAAAATTTAATTAATTACATAAAGTTTTATCAAAGCGTTTTGTTTTGTAGGAATTGATGGATCAAGTAGCGACAGCGATGAACAGGACAAAGTAACGACAATATCGCATGTGTCTTCATCGGTCACCACAACCACAACAGGTTATATTCAGCCGCAGGAACTACCTAGACTAAGTTCCTCTAGATATCTGGCGCCGAATCCTGATTCATTGATGGATGACTGCAATGAAAATGATATCGGGCGATATGTTGGACGGGTACACATGTTATCAACCGAAAAGAAGAAGGAATTGATTGAAAACTGTTGGTCCCCTTCCGCGACCTATAACTTTGCGGAAGATGCGAAACATTTAAAGAGAAAATTTAATTATTCTTGGTTGGAAACATAATCTCCATGGTTGGTATATTCCAGGCGCCAAAAAGGAGCATTTTGTAAATATTGTACTTTGTTCCCACCAAATCCAAATTCATTTAGAGGCATATTGGGATCATTTACTATAAGGCCCTTTTGTAAGTTCAAAGATATTCACGAGCAGTGCAAAAAGCACATTGAAACCCACTTCCATAAGGAGGCTTTGAAAGCTGCTAAATCTTTTCTCGAAGGTGTGCCTGTCGATTTGCAACTGAACAAATATTCCCAGATTTATACAGGCTGCGAATTGACGCGGGAGATTTGATTTTAAAGAAACACATTGAGTAAGGGAAAAAGAATGCAAGCTACCGTTCAGTGGATATTCAAAATGAAATTATTGGTACTTGTGGAAGCGTTTTTAAGGCTGATATTATGAAAAAAGTGAAAGAAGCAGCAGCATATAGTGTGCTAGCAGACGAAACAGCTGATATTTCTGGCACTGAACAACTATCGATTGGGATGCGATATTTTGATGAAGAAACACAGGAAGTCCAAGAAATCTTTGTCGGATTCATTGAGCTAAAAGATTTGGATGCGAAATCGATTGCACATAGCATAGATGGGTTTTTGACAAAAGAAGATCTGAATATAAATAAATGCGTTGGTTTTGGTTTTGATGGTTGTTCAACGATGTCAGGAAAAGACGGAGGGGTACAAGCGATCTTACGCAAAAAGTACACCAAAGCCCTCTACTTTCATTGCTCGTCCCACAAACTGAATCTAGTTATCAATGATCTAAATTCACTTCCTGAAATTAGAAATGCCATGGGAACCACCAAAGATACTATAAACTTTTTTCGGGAATCAGTTTTGAGGAGGAAGTTGATACCTAATATTTCCAGACTTTGCGAGACAAGATGGAGTGAGAAACACAAAACCATCAGAGTTTTTAAAGAAAATCTTCCAGTAATTCTGGAAGCCTTACAAACATTATCTCGGGAAGGAAATGGTGCAATTCGGAAAAGTGCCTTCCAACTGCATGCGGCTACTTCAAGAATTTCTTTCATTCTCGGGATTATGTTGGTAGCCAAATACTCGGCTTTGATGGAACCCGTTGTCAACGTACTCCAATCTGCAGCTTTGGACGTGGTCAAAGCCTCGGAACACGTTAAAAGTATTTTACTTTTAATTAAAAACCACCGTGAAAATCCGGAAAAAGTGACAGACGAAATTATAAAGGAAGCTACTGCTGTTGCGGAGAAAGTCTGACTGGAGGAGGACATTACATCAATGCCGCGTATTACGGGGAAACAACGTCATAGAAGCAATCATCCAGCAGAAAGCCTTTCAGAATACTGGCAGAGGTCTTTGGTAATACCACACTTGGATTCAATTATCACCTCCCTTGAAGTACGTTTTGCTGAAGAAAACACGCCCTCATTCGCATTACACCCGGCGTTACACCCGGCGCAGACGTAAAAGATGACAACTGAAAATCTGGAACAAACTTGTGAATCTATTGCCCAGTTTTATGATTTACCGAACATAAAGAATGAAATCGAACTTTGGCAGCAATTGTGGCACGATAGGCTTAATCTAACAAATCTAACAGTTGTTGATGTCCTAAAAGAAACAAATTCCTTCTTTCCCGAAACGGAAAAAGCATTGAAAATTTTGATCGCTTTACCATGCACGACCTGTACAGTAGAGCGATCCTTTAGCAGCCTCAGAAGACTAAAAACATGGCTAAGAAGCACCATGGCAGAAAATTGCCTTATTGGTCTGGCCATGATGAGTGTACACAGAGCTATAATAAATAAAAACCTAAATAATTTTAATGATAAAGTGTTTGAAAGTTTTCCAAAAAATTCCCGCAGGTTATGTTTTAATTAAATATTATTTTTGTTAAAATAAATAATTATTACTGTGTTTAAAAGTTTGATTTAGTTATTGTGCTGTCGAGGGCTTGTGAAGTTTTATACATTGATATTAGAACTGTTCTTATTGCAATCGTCATCGAGGCAAAGACTTCCAAAGCGTAACGCTTCATGCTCTCGGCGTTCATATTTTTTATCCTCCATAATATTGCCTCATTGGCCCCCCCCCTTAGTCATAAGCTGGCGACGCCCTTGAGCCATAGATTTAAGTTAATTGTTGGGTATGCTAATAAACGTTATTATTATTATTATTACTTAATTATCATAAAAAATAACAAGTTGCAATGAAAAATCAAAATAGATCCAATCCTTCTCGAATGTTCATGTGCCTCAGCGACAGTGAGGACGACACTACGTACGTAAGGTGTCCCAAGCCATAAGGAAAAAATTTCTTTTGTAAAATTTTATACGCATACCCTCTTAATTTTTTCTATTTGATAATATTTATGTTTCAAACAATAATATGAATTATTTTATATCAATCGAAAGCAAGACATTGCTCTTTCGATTGAAAATTGATAATAGTTCTCTCAACGATGTTCATCTCGCTACCTGTCAGTCTGGGTTCTTGAACTGAAGAAGCTATTGTAAAGCAGCGTGGTCAGTACGAAGAGTAAGTGTCTTCCGATTAAATACTTCTTAAAGTGTTGTAAGCTCTTAACAACAGCTAGAAGTTCCCGGCCAGTAACGCAGTAATTTCTTTCTGGTTTTGAAAGACATTTGCTGAAATAGGTAATGACGACCTGCTATTCTACTTGTTTTTAAGATAGAATTCCTCCAATGCCGACATTGCTGGCGTTCGTGTCTACAACAAAATGTCCCTCTCTAGTAGGGTAGCCCAGTATAGGAGCCTCACATAGATGCTGCTTAAGTAATGTGAGTGCTTGTTCACATTCAGGATTCCACTCAAATTGGCACTTATCTTCTGTCAACCAATGTAAGGGCTTCGCCACTTCAGAGTAATTCCTGACGAATCGGCGGTAATACGCACAAAGTCCCAAGAAAGAACGTACGGCGTTTTTATCAGAAGGAGTCGGCCACTCTTGGACAGCTCTCATATTCTCTGGGTCTCCGTCTCTGGGTAACTGTGCCGAGATAAATGTGCCCTAGGTATCCAACCTCCCTCTGGAACAAAGTGCATTACTTAGGACTGAGTTTCAGGTTAGCTTCCCATATCTGTTGGAAAACTCTTTCTAAATTATGCAGGTGCTCTCCGAAGCTGCGCCCCATAATGATAATGTCATCCAAATAGACCAAGCACGCATCGCCGAGTAACCACACCAAAATACGTACGCTCAAACGTAGCCGGAGCATTGCACAGTCCAAATGGCATAACACTGAACTGCCAGAGACCATTTCCAGGGCCAGTAGTGAACGCAGTCTTATCTTTATCCTCCTGGTTGAGTTTAACCTGCCAATATCCACTTTTGAGGTCAACTGTGGAGAACCATTTCATGCTACTCAGCAAGTCTAACCTGTCATCTATACGTGGTAAGGGATAGCTGTCCTTTTTCGTAACACTGTTCAGCATTCTGTAATCAACACAGAATCTTGTACTGCCATCCTTTTTCTTAACCAGAACAACAGGAGATGTCCAAGGGCTAGTCGATGGTTCGGTGATGCGACTATTCTCCATTTCTCTTAACATCTCTGATACCTTTTGCTCCCTTGCTAGTGGAATACGTCGCGGCCTCTGTCTTATAGGCTGTGTATCTCCCGTATCTATGCGGTGCTTTACAAGCCCAGTACGTCCCAAGTCGTCATCGCCTTGCGAAAAGATGTCTTGATAAATTAACAAGGACTGTTCCACCTTGTGAGATTCCAGGTCGGTCAAATTTTCCCGACACTTTTCAAGTAACGTGGGTATATGTGTTGCAGCATAATTACCATGGTCTGTTTCATGCAAGTCTACTCTTCTTAGGGACGTAACAGGGTCACATCTGCCCACTACGCAGTTCCTTTCTAAAACGACCTCCTTGTTACTAACGTTGACAACACGTACCTTGGCTTGTCCCGAAGTCATCACTAGGGTTCGCGCAGTTATCCAGTCGGGGTGATTCCCAATGTCTTCTATTATAACACTGCGTTTACTGCATACTGTCGGCGAGAATCGAATTTCTACTAAGGTTTCTGACCTCGGCGGCAAAACAGTTGTTTTCAAACTGTACACTGATCCTTGTTTTGTGCCTTCCAGAAAAACTTCTTCATCTGGAAACCTTAATACCCCTTTTATTACATTGAGAACACAACGTTGCTTTGCCAAGAAGTCCAACCCAATGATGCAATCGTCTGTATTGTTAGCTATAAGAACTGAATGTGTCACCGTCTTATCACCCATTTTCAATGTCGCATTTGTTTCACCAAGGACAAGCACTGGCTGGCCCGTAGTAGTCTGTAACTGTCAACGTGAAGATCCTTTCTCCCATTTCACAGTTCGTGGAAGTAGTTCAAGTTTAACAATAGTACGTGAGGCATCGGTGTCCAGTGTGAAACAGCATGGATTTCCGTTGCTCCACTGTTGCAAACTTTCGCTGCTCTTTTGCGCACGGTCTCGCAGTTGGGCCCGGTGGTAAACGTGCTCGAGGTGCTTTTCACCGTATCGGGACTCGTGCTTCTAGCATATCGGCTAGCGTCCTTCCTTTGCTGCAAACGTTTTCTAACACCTGAACTGCATCACCTCGCAGAGCAAGTGTAAGGGCTGTTAGTGCTTTTGTATCGCGCCATCCGTTGCCCTCTGCCACCGTCTCAAACTGGAGTCGAAAAGCTATCCATGATGTCGTTCCATCAATGTGAGGTACTTCGAACTTAAATAGGACACTGGAAACAGTCACGGCGTCCCTCCGACTTTCTGCACCTTCTCATACAGAATTTGTATGTCTCTGTCATGTTCTGACAAAATGTTGTCATGTACACTTATACGGACATCATGTTTTTCTACTTCGCTCCTAATATCCTTAATCTCTGCTCCCAATTGGCCCATTGTGTCGCCCAACGCCATAATTCTGCTATCCATGGATCTCAGTATCTCCTCCTTGCTTGCTTCTGTAGCTTCCATGGCTTTCATTATGTTAGCTTGGGTGATATCCCTAACTTGCACTATACTCGCCTTCATCTGAGCCAAGCTAGCTAGCAACACTGCCATATCGAAGGTCGCGACCCCGGACGTACCAACGTTAGCGGGCATTCCAGTGGAAACTGGCACTTGTGCCGTCGCGGATATTCCTGCGGTAGCGGATGCTCCGTCGGTGGATGTGTCAAGTAGTGCTTCTTCTCGACGCACCGAATCCATTGTTGCTTGACGTCTCGTACGGACTCCTTGTTCGTCCCTTGGTGTGACCGGCATACCACTTCTGACACCAATTGTTACCAGCTGAGGGTAATAAGATGCCGGTTAAGGGTGCAAAGAGTTTATTTTTTTTCGTACAAGCAGATGTCAAGAACACGCGAACTTAATTACGGCGGTTCCTAATCTTCGTAGTCGCCCTCGAAGTAGGTACTCGCGTAGTAGTCACCGAAGGTACACGCTTCACTCAATAACAACGTTCCCGAATCGCAGTTCTTCTATCTAAGGTCGTCGCAGTAGTCGTCGTAGTAGTATATGTAATTCGCCTTGATGTCGCCTCGATATGTCGCTACGAACGATAGTTGAGAAACATTGACTCGGCGGCGGACACGAAGCTCTATTTATAGGCGGATAAAACGAGGGTGGAACTTTCTAATTAATTACGCTCGTTAACGGTAATTCGACATTGTTCTCGACGCCGCCTGTTTGCATGAGTCATAGGTACATGACACGTCATCGCTCGGGAATATTCGAGGTGCAACTTGGTTCTTCTTTCTTAATTTGACTTATACCATTCGATAGTAGGTCTTAAACCTAGCAATGCGTTTTTAGGTCATAACTCTGCAAAGCCTAGGTCTCGAGATATAAGCACTAAAAGTTACGTTTTTAGTTCCATTAAAAATCGACCTTATTCCTTACGCATAAGGTCCAACTGTAACAATATTTATATTTCTTTTATAAATAATAACTAAGCATTTTTTGACGCATTAGTGACTAAAGCAACAAAATCCTTCATTGAATTGTTCATGTAATCACAGTAATTAACAATATGTGTACCGTAACATACGTAGTATAAAATAAAGATAAAACGAAATTAAACTTTTCATGTTTTACAAAATTTAATGAAATATTTTTTTAATTATTTGCTAATTCAATACACAGTGTGACCGCCGCTGTTGGGTAAAATTTGTCGGCAGCGATTTTTCATTGAATTTTTAAGATTGTTTATCTAATCCTGTGGCAATCGATCCCAATTGAATTTTAACAAGTCTTTTAGTTGTTGGGTTGTCGACACTCTGTCCAGGTTCTCTAAAACACGTCTCTGGAGCATGTCCTATGCCTGCTCGATTGGATTGAGGTCTGGAGATTGTGCAGGCCACGACAATACCCCGATGTTTTCCATTGCCAAGTACTCTCTGGTCCACCGAGCTGTGTGCGAACGCGCATTGTCATGCATCAGCGTGAAATTTGAGCCAATACTTTGTGTAAATGGGTGAACATAAGGCCCGAGGACATCCCCAACGTAACTTACAGCGTTCGTATTGCCATCTACAAAAACGAGCTCAGTTCGTCTACTCTTCATAATACTCGCCCATACCATCACTGTGGAGCCACTGTAAGGGTGCACTTCCTGGACGAATCTCAGCCGTTCAGCATTTCCGGGACGACGATACACTCTTACCCTTCTCGTATCAGGCCTAAATCCAAACCGGGACTCATCACAAAATAAAATTGTATCCCATTGCTCCTGGATCCATGTCAAATGTTCCCTACACCATTCGTTTCGACGGGCACGATTCCCATGGCGTATAGGTGGGCACCTAATTGGGCATCGTGCTCATAGGCCGTATTTATGCAGCCTATTTCTCACGGTTTTGGTGGCTATCAACAACACCACTTGAGAATTGTAGCTTTAAACCTATCTCCTGGGCGGTAAAAATCGGCTGACGTCTTGCAATCAGTTGTATGTATCGGTCCTGTCGAGCAGTTGTACTCCTTACACGTCCTGGGTACTGCTCAGCAGGATCCCTTGTATTAACGTAACGCTGTCAAAGACGACAAATCACGCTACTATTGACATCAAAATCCTACAGCTCTACATTTAATCAGCAGTCAAATGGCGTCGCTCCATAACATAAAAAATGACTCACCACTCAATTTTTTCAAAAACTGTATATCTCAAAATTATAAAAGTGCGATAAATACCAAATTTATCAAGCAACAAAAACACATAAAATCAGGAAAAAATAATTAGCTTTTATTTTAATGAAAACAAAGCACAACCGAAAAGGTTCTATTTTTAAAATCAGCCAATATATGTTTCCGAGAACAAAAAAGATTGTATACTAATCTACTTTTCTAAGAAAACAATAAAGTATCAATTAATAAAACATGCAGTTTCTGTAAATGATGCGTGTTGCTTAGACTTTTTTGATGTGTCTAATAAATACGTCATAACGTAACAAATGTAATGACAGTCCCCACAACTTAGGGAATTCTCCACAAACTGGCATCCCTGAACCAATCCGTTAGTTGAGTTTACGAATACCGCTATTTCTCCTTCCTGTCGTATGAAGAAATCATTTCAATAAAAGTTACTATTTGCTAACAGCACAGTTTTAATTAGTAAAATTAAAAGTAAGCACATAACATAAATGTTTAAAAAAAAAATTTTTCTTCATATATGATGCAGTAAATAATTATTTAATACATCATAGTTTACAATATTTAAGCAATATGGTATTTTTATTACTTGCAATTGCATATTGATATTATTCGATTCAAAATTAAATAATAGTCTTTGTCCTTCCCCAAGTTTTGAGTTATCTCTATCCCAACATTATTATCACATTAAAATCATTTCAGCTGCGAGAACGAAAAAACATACTTTCACATTTAAAATATTACTAAGGACGATAATTTTATAGATGTTTATTTTTTCGCTTTCAAACACACTTTATAAACTTTTTTAAAGATTGCTATTAATGATTCTACTTTACTAATAATACGTAGTAAATATTAGTTCCGATGTTACGACCATTTAATTTTTTGGAAATAGTGATACAATGACTTCATTGTAATGAAATGATTATATGTATTTGTAGTTTAGTTACGAAAAAAATGAGTAAATACATAGTAATAAAATGATAAAAATGATATGAAACTTGTCGTTACATCTGCATTTGAGAAGTGATTTAGTCACAGACTAAGTAGAATATACTACGTATGATTTAGTGTACTTCCTACGTAATAGAGAATTAAGAGAATGTAGGGGAAATTTAACTAACTTTCTGGTAAACGGGCAAATTGCGTAAATTTATGTAGGGATGCATTTAATGGCACTTCAAATTTGGTGAAAATATAGACAAAATTGCTATGAATTGCTAATAAAAAATATAATGTCGCACAATAAAATGTTACTCCTTCATTAAAGATGTTAGGTTTAAAAAAAATTAAGACGCTATAAAATAATTATTGCCAATAATAAGACACGAGCAATCATTTAAAATAATAGATTGTGCTATGAAAAACGTCATTTTCTATAAACTAATTAGATTGAGATGACATGCTGTCATCCTGAAAATGCCGACACATCCAACGCAGTGAATAGAGTTGATACAATTGGGCGACGTCTCTTCATAACTCCTGGAAATAACTCGGAAATACATCTACTAGTATATAAAAGATTGCTATATATACATATATCAACAGCAAAAGATGAAAAGAGATGGAAGGATATAGAGATTTTTCACGATTAAATTACTCGACTTCAACTATATCCTTAGAGTACGAACTCCTGTTTCAAAATTGCTCTGGAAATAACTCGGAAATACACCTACTAGTTTATATCAGAGATATATCAACAGCAAAAGATGACAAGAGATGGAGGATTAACGTCAACGCAAACTTATCCGATTCGAACAGATAGAAAGAGTCGAAAGAAACGAATTTTAAAATTCTTGATATGAAATCCTATGAAACCTCGCACACCTGCTCGCATCGAATCGTCAGAATCGGTGCGGATAGTTGTGCAAGGCCTCCTTGAATTCGATTCGTTCGACGCATTCGGCTCGGATAAGTGCGTGTTCACCTTTAAACAGATGTTTCGAAATTAAATTTCTCGACTTCAACTATCTCTTTAGAGTGCGGACTTCTGTTTCAATGCTGCTCAATGTATATATGGATTCCGATCTGGCAGTTAGCCGGCCGCTGCCGCGGTACGTTCGCTTCGCCCGTTCAGCTCGTACGTTGTGGTAAAAAGACCTAACCTAACCTAACCAAAAAATGTATTATAAATATGTCGTCGTGTTTATAGTTACAAAAAAATTTACAAAATTTTACCAATCTAAATATTAGCCTGCGTTTGTCCTCAAGATTTCCTCCCAAGCATTTATTATCACAATTACACTACATTGAAGTTTCAGTGATTGAAGTTGTGACCAAAATTTCATTGTGAAAACTGTTAATTTTGAAGTTTACCATTTTTTTTAAAGCAAAGACCATTAATTTTAAAGAAAATGTGATTTATATCAAAAGTACCAAATTTATAGAGAAATCGATCAATTTTAAATATTGTAATAATAATAATAAGTAATAATATTGTAATAGTATTGTAAATAAAATTACTAATTCTATAGTTCCATTATATAGGTATGTACATATATCCCAAAATCTTTCTAATGATAATAAATCTTAAAATATTCAGAAAACTTAGAAGCCGTTAGAACAAAAATGTCGTCTATCTATATAATCTATCAACCTAAAATTGTTTCTAAATAATTATCACTATTTATTATATCTATGATTTATTATATCTTTTTACGAGTTCAATCAATTAGAATTCATGCTTATAACGTAATATGCAATATTATTTCTTTTATTTAAATGGTATAATCTATATTGTTTACCCCGTCAGGGATACAGCGTTAGGATATGTATTAATTTTACATATTGAGACATAATAACTTTTACTGAGTTTAACTCAGAATACCATAATATTGAATTACTAGGCCTAATTTACGGTTCCATAAGATGGTGAGCTTGACGGAACAGCAAATAACGTAATGTTCGTGTATAGATATTTTTAAATTGACAGATGACAGTTGCTGATAGTTGAAAATTAAAAAGTTACCGGATTTTTCAAACCGTTTCAATTCGAAGCGGTCTTTGTGTTGTGTCGTTTTCAACTGCTTTTTGGCAAGATTCCCCTGGGCGTGCTAGTTACATAAAATGTGCGTCGTGTAGCGTGCACCACAAAAAGGATAAAAATAGATTTACAGAGTGAGTTGCGTGTTCTTCGTACCGACATTTTTGTTTTCATGTGACATACATACCGCGTCGTCCTCGATCTTACTACGTTTGTATTAGATGATTCAAGTGAAATTACTAAAATCAGTTGATTGTAAACATTACACTGTTTTTTTTTTAATTTTTTTACTCCAGACTGATGTTTTTCGAAGACACGAACACTGAAACAGACCTGAAACTGTGAACGTATTGCGTTGCCATTGGTTTTACGGACAATATTACGGTGTAACTTTTATTGTAAAATATTTAGTGAATGAATTAGTGAAATGGCTCATAACATACATCCGATGGACATAGATAGCATAGATGGTGACTTCGACAAGGAAAATGCTTTTCACAGCAATATGTTATCAAGGGCATCTTGTACGGAAACAGGGTACGAAGAGTTAGATGTGTCAGAATTAAACATGAAGCTCAGGTATTCCTTCACGCCAAATTCATCGCTAATGTCTAAAAGTTATACAGCTAATTGCAGCAATAATATGCACACTGAGAGTGGTAACAACTCTTTAAACAACACTCTTGTCAATGAAAATGCTAATTTAACACATTCACTGAATTCTATGATGAGTAAAAGCGACATTGCAATGAAGTCTCCAAGGCCACTACCTCTTCAAGTTCTTCCGCAAGAACAGTTAGCAGATACTAATGGAAACGACTCAGTATTAAGAATATTAGATGATACTAAAACTATTGGCAATGCTAATTTAACAGTCACTATCAGTGGAACTAATGATAATGATGAAAATGTATCTATTCCAAGTTTGTCATCGTCAGCTACACACTCTCCTGAAGCAACAACACCTACCAAAGAAGATCCAAAACGAGAGGCAGGATCTCCAATAATTCGTGGTCTTAAAAGTGTGCTAAATATGTTCCGACCATCTCAAAGTCCAATACCTCCACCTGAAGAGAATAAACCTACAGATCAGGATACACTGAGTCCTCCTATTGTGTCTTCACCATCAAATGATAATAGAGATAAACCTAGAGTACACACTGTTTTAGCTTCAACACCAATCGCTGCTTATAAAAAAAGAGAAATAAGTTCAAAAAAGAATAGTCCACATAAAGATAGCATAATTTTTAACGATGATTTAGAAAGAGAATTAGAGTGGAAAGATGAGACTACAATTATTTTTAGCCAAGAAAAGATTCCGGTACATAAATTATTTTTTCATAACAAATTGACAGAATCTTCTACAAACATGGAAAAGAATGATGCGAATGAGAAGCTTAATTGTACTGTGGAACATATGGATATTTCATATAATGAATTGTTTATAAAAGACAAAACATTTACTGAAACTCAACCTTTGAAATCTTGCAAATTAACTGAAAATATTCCAGAATCAGACAGTGAATTTGTAGATTGTGAAACATTTTCAAAGAATGAATCTCAAACAGATCCTAACGAAACTATAATTCTGACAGATACAAATTTCGATAGTGTGAATGTGATCAGTGGTAAGAACCTTCCAAGTGTGATCCCATTTGTGACAAACGTAATATCAGGTGATAATAAATATGGAGAGTTCGATGCCACAAAAGAAAGTACAAGAGCAATTAAAATATGCGATGGAACTGAAGAAACAGTAAAAAATGTTGTACCAACAGAAGAGCATAAAATAGTACCAGAAGAACGAAATGATACATTTAGATTTCCAAATCAGATAATATCTAGTATGTCAACAGCAACTTTAAATGATTCATGCTCAGAAATTGTTAAAGAAAACCTCGACATAACTAAAACACTAGAGAGAGAAAGTGTATTAGTGACGGAAGTGTTACAACACGAATCTAATTTGCCTACAGAAATAATAAAATCCGAATTCAATAGTGTAAATTTAGAAGAAAATATTGGAGTTAATTTAGATCACCCTATAGTGGTATCAACTGAAGAATTTACAGAGGTAGGTCATTTTTATGACAATCAAATTATCACTCAACCTGCTGATATACCTTTGCCTGATGAAGATGATATTGACAAAGACATAGTTTTGTCGTCAGTTAAAGAAATAAAAACCGATTGTTTCAATTATATGGCAGTACCTGTTAATGTGGAAAATAATTTAAATAATAATAATATTGAAATTTACGCAGAAAATAAAGAAATACGAGAGCCTAATCTTATAAATGATGTCATTATTAATAATAAGCTAAAAAATCTTGATGAAATTCAGGTGGAAGTGAAAGAAGCTGTAAAGCATGCAAGTGTGATAGAAATAGACTCCGATAAAGAAAAACAAAATGTGGTATTAATATACAACAAAGATGATAATACCGAAAATGTTGAAATTACATCACAGCAAGAGAAAGTTCATATTGAAGAAAATAAAAAAGAAGATTTAGAGCCTATGGACATCAGCATGTTTTTTGAAGAAGATCAAAATGTTAATGAAATGAAACCACCTTCCACTACAAATGTGATCAAACAGTATGTAGATAATGATGTTGTAACTATTTCTTGTGATGAAGTTTTTGTACGGGATCTGGCTGCTCAAGAAAATGTCAAGTCTTTGTCTAACTATAATGAACATGATGTGAAAACTGAAACCATGAATTCAGTACAAGAAAATATTGATTTAAAATTATGTTCCGATTCTTTAGAAACATCCATACCTACTTTTGAAATAAAGTCACCATTAGATACGAAAGTAAAGTACTCTGAAAATAGTTCGGATTTACCGGCTATCACTTATGTAAATAAATTTACTGTACATTGTGTGGAGTCATCACCTTATTCTGTTCCTATGAATTCGGATGAGCTTACCAATGGGAATGTAAGTATGTTAGAAAATAAAGCAGATTCAATACAAGAAATTGATAAAACAACTTTTAATCATGATGTAGATTGTAAAAAAGAACCTATTGATGCAATGGTCAATGATCAACAGAATGAATATAATGAAAAAAAAGATAGAAATCCAGTAATTACAGAGGAAGTTCATGTTAAAAAAACACCAGAATTTATGATAACGGATGATACAGAAAATGTGGTGCAAATTGTTGAAGAAACTGTATCTGGAAGTAGTAGTCCTTACATCTCAGTCACAGGAGAATTAGAATCTACTTCTCCTAAAAATAAAATCGTTAATAACTCTATAGAATTAGAAAATCCACTTTTTACAAATACTGAAACAACAATATCACCTCCAAGTTCTCCTAAAATTACGTCGACAGGATGTTATAATTTCAATTTTGAAGAGCTAGATGATCCATTCGCTACTAAAACTAAAGTAAGAATCTCTCCGCCTCCTGCTGCTTCACCCAAAGAATGCTTTCAATTAAGAAACAATAGGAAAATTATAGAAAAAGCTGAACCACTCAAAAGGGAAATAATTAAGAATAGAAGAAAGTCTCAGCCTGAAAGTAATAAAAATACCTTAATTAATAGAAAGAATTTTAATAAAACTTTGGATATCGCGTCCAAGAACTTGGTAAATTTGTCGAATAAAGGGAGTGAAACACTAGTAACTGATGTCGAATTTAAGTTAGAGAATGACTTGAAATCGAATTTACCCGATATTACTGAACAGCAATCTAAAAATGAAGTAACTATTGCTATTACACACATAAAAGATAATAATATAATAGAAGAAATAAAACCTGAAGTTACTGAAACTTCAGTTCAAGATATGAACATGAATGAAAAATTAAAATCCGTAGTTCATGACGATACTGCAGAATTAAAAGAGAGTCTTGAAAATGGAGTCTATGTAACACCAAATTACGTAGGTGATAAAACTAGGACACTCAATGGTTGCCCGGCTGATGTAAACAAAGTGTCAGTAGAAGTGATCTCAGCTGCCACAGAAAAGAGCAATATGTCATCTTTGGAACATTCTGTGTATTATTCAGCAGGAGCGTCATCTAATGAGAGTATTCAGTCCAAGAGTGTCTTTAATATACCCGAGATTGATGATATGAAATTTAATCCATTTATCGCTAAATCTAAAATACATCGATCATCACCACCTCGCTTGGAAACAGATAATCCATTTGTTACGAGAAGTAAAATCGAAAGTTCACCAGATTCATCCATAAAAGTATCGCAAAATGCTGCAAATAAAGAAGATGCTGTAGTGTATACTGAAGTGAATCAAATAGATGTGGCACGTAACTCTTCTACAACTAATTCAGACACGGTTCCAGAAAACAACGCATCAGACAATATAAATAATTTAACATACTCTTCAAATACAGATAATAAGGAAATCATAGTACGTGAGTTAAATACAGAAGATGAAGATACAGTAGAAGGGCCGTTTCTTGAGGCCGAAGAAATTAATAATGTTGATGAAATATCTAAATGCGACAGTGAAAAAGTTGATATACAATTTAATATTTTGCCAACTCAAGAGGTTGAGGAAAACTCAGACGCTGGGGAGTTGTTCATTGATGCAGAAGCATTCGATTTCTTGATGAATCAAAATAAGAGTACTGAAGTGGTTGACAATGGGAGGGAGAGTTTGTTCCTTAAATTTGATCCTCTATTTGCGAAAAGAGTAAATTCCGACGGTGTTGTTGAGGCTTTGAGTAAAATTCAAAAGCGACAGAGCACTCCAAAGAAGGTGTTTAGACCCCAACAACAGAATATGACTATCGAGAAATCCCCTGTAGGTGACTTTTTATCTTCAAATATAAATCATGTCACTAATATAGATAATCTAACAGAAGAAAATAGTGAAGATCTTAATGTAACTGTCTCTAAACCAATGATGGTTGTGACTCCCGCAGTGAATTCCATTGCTACACCAAGAAATAGGTCTATAACACCTAGATCAAACAGACTGTCGATGACGTTATCATCACCCGCCATTGCTGCTATTGATAGAATTTTGTCTTTGAGTGCTAATAATTCCCCTGTAAGTCACGATATTACGTCACATGTGAACCAGCAAAATATTGAAGCTGACATGGCACTTACACAACTAAGAGAATCGTTAGCGGAGAAGGAAATACATGTCCATAACTTAAAAACGTGCAACAAAGAATTAATGGATAGGTTATCAACGTTAGAGTCACAGACGGAACGTTTAGAAACTGAGAGTTCTGAAAGATTAAGGAATATTAACAAGTTGAATGAAATTTTGGCTGAGAAGACAAAAGCCAACAAAATGATGGCTGCAGTTGTTGAAGAGTATGAGAGAACTATCGCTAGTTTAATTGCTCAAAATGAACAAGAAAGAAAACTTCACGCAGAGGAGCGAATCAAACTAATAAAAGAGAGAGACGAACAGACAGCTCATTTAGCAAGCATGGAAATATCGTTCTTCGATTTACATAGCAAGTACGAGAAGAGCAAACAAGTAATCTTGGGTTACAAAGCAAACGAAGATTCTTATAGACAATCTATCAAAGAATTGGAAGACAATATTACTAAAATACTGAAAAATTACGAGCTACTTAAACAACACGCTACATCGAAACTCAATCACGCCAACCAAGAATTAGAGAAAATAAACCGTGCTCACGAGGCGGAAGTGTTAAAACTGAATGCAATGATGAAGAGAAAGGAATTGCACATAACATCTTTGGAGGAGACTCTGGTGCAAAAATCTAAAGCCAACGAAGAGCTCACCGCCATTTGTGATGAACTTATTAACAAAGTCAGCTGAACAAATGTTCGACCAATAAAAACATTTATGTTGTTACTACTATTCAGCTGACATGTAATCCAGACTCAAGTCAACGATACGCTACTTATGTACTTATCAAGTGATAAGTTACACCAAGTCTGAATACTAGTCTGCGACATATATAGTGCCAAAATGTTAGTCTGCTCGAGTTATATTCCTGTTAAATTCCAAGACTGCAGATTGTGATAAAATGTTCGTCTATTTTGGTAAAGTAATTTGTAGTGTGTTTAGATGTAAACCTAAATAGATTTTGCTTCCGGTTTAGTAATTTCTGGCTGGTTCAACCTATGCACATTTATTATTATGCTGGACATAATGAAAATGTATATTGCATTAAACTGAAGGCCTTGGTCGCCTGTCAGTTTTTTCTATGTGTAATTTGATTCTGTTCGCGAAGTTAAGTGTGCACACATGTGTTTCGAGAACTTTCTCGAGCAGCTCGAACAATAGCTAGAATTGCGACAGAAAAAGGTGTCATTCACTGTTGAAAGAACTTACATTCGGCCAATACCCTGTAGTTTATTATTTGTTGTGTATTTTTACATGTTCCATGATTAATTATGTCAATAAACAAAAATTATATGTTAACATATTATGATGAAAAATATTTTTGTAAAAATTTTAAGAAAAACAATTTTTCCGTAATTTTGTATTTTGTTATAGAAAAATCGAGTTTTTATATTATCTCAATTTTGACTGGCGTTGGAGTTCGTAAATGAAAATACTGATACAAATTACTTGCTATCTCTTCATAGCATGTTATGCGATTAACAGGTAACATTCTTGTAATAAATTAATTATCGATTCGTGAAAACTATTTTAGGTGAAATAACGACCATGGTCTTAAAATATTGATTTAATGTTCATAGAACATGATAGCATATTGTTTAAAAATCATACTCCGATATTTACCTACTATATTTTTTTATAATGGCTTTGTATTAGATTACTGATAGGTATGTATTTATAACATTTCTTACGTTCACGGTTTTCTCTTATAAATTATTCTCAATAAAAGACAAAGAATTTGAATAAATATGGAAAGTTCTATCTAAACCAAGAGTTGAACCTTACTTGGAACTTAAAAGACTAAACAGATGTCTTCGATGGTATAATTTCTTTTATTTTAAAGTTGATTATAGTTCTTATTATGTGTTATTAATTAATAATTGTTACAGCAAAGATTACTCACTTTTGCTATTCAACTAACCATAGAATTAGTATCAATGATTATGAATTTCATTTCATCGTACAATTCAAAGATTATTGTTATTTTGTTTGTCCCATTTAATATTGTGTAATGTTTTGATTTTGACCTGCTGGATGGACCAATCAAAAGGAATCTAAAATTGAGTTAAAAATATTTTTAGCTTTGCTTGTTTTGACATGTTTTAATAGTACCTATATGGGCTGTTAAGTCAATTATTTTTGTAAAATATTATAGAGATTGTATTATTTCCTAATAAAATTATTGAGATTTTGAATTTTGAGTGTTTTCTTTCTTCCTGAAAAAGGCTTAATAATTTAAATTATAAATGTGTAAACAGTTAGGCTTAGGGATCAAAAAGTAATTTTAAAAGTAAGTTCTAAGTTATTTTTCAAACATTACAGTTATATACATATTTACATATCTTCACGCTTTTTCCCTAGGGTAGTCAGACTATTTTCTCATCATTTTCTTTAAAAAGGTTCGGGGCGGTGGCGTAAGAGAGTGTGATTATCTCGGTTGATTAGTTTCCTTAATTTGTGTACCCAGACAGCAATTTAAATTTGAACTAAGTGTGCCAATTTTGCCATGCAGTTGAGGCAGGTTTAAATTAGACTTCCCAGTTACCACGCGACAAAGAATACAATGTGGATATGACAAATAGTGTTTTGTGCTGGAGTTATTCGCTACGACACTCCATCGTCGAATCAGAAGGCAATTGGAATAATACACAAAAGTAGGTACCAAAATGTAAACAACTAGCGACCCCCGGCTTCACACGGGTAGAAATTTTTTTGAAAATAAAATACAGCCCATATTACTCGCTGATAACGTAGCTTTCTATAGGTGAAAGAATTTTTGAAATCGGTTGAGTAGTTTTTCAGTTTATCCATAACATACATGATGGAGAATGATGAGATTTGAGGAAGCGAAAGAAGTATGTAAGAACCGCGACGCTTGGCGCTCCGACCTCTGACTACCCCGTTAGGGATACAGCGTGAAGATATGTATGTATGTATACAAACAAACAAAGTTTACCGCTTTATATATTAGTATAGATAAAGTATATAATAATAATACTCCAGACAATTACACAGATTGTGTGACCCCAAACTAAGCAGTAAGTTTGTACCATGGGTACCACAAAACGAACTCTGGGAGAGTACCCAGTAACATCCAAGCCAATTTAGAAAAGTTTGTTGCCTTAATTGACCTGACCGGGGATCGAACCCGGGACCCTAGCTTGGAAAGCAGATGTATATGCCACTGCGCCAACGGGCCAGTCCATATAGTACAGATAGTATACAATATATAAATAATAATAACACTTATTTGTTTTAAAAAATTTACGGTTTTTAATTAGATATTCAATAAGTTTCAACAGTAATTGTAATTTTGAAAGCAACTTTATGGCTAATTGAACGGATTTAAATGGAAATTACGTTGTTACTAGCTATTTTTCGTAAAATTTTGAAATAAGTAGTTTATGTACCTAGACGACCTAGACACTTAATCCAGAAAGATACTACTAAAGTATAAATCTGATAGAGCACATTTAAAAAGGAATGTCGCTACATGCCATGGATAGCGCCATTTTCTATTCTGAAGCAGAAATTTATACACTATCTTTCTGGAGCACGGGTTTTATTCTTTGATTTTTTTGTTTGTTTAAATAATCAAGGGTCCCATTATAGTCAATCCAGTCACTTAGTTTGCATTGTACATTGGTATTGTATCGAACATTTCTAAATCAACGAAGATATGGTGCCATTCCGTGCCATGACAATCTTAAGAAAAGCTCCCTACATTATTATATCGCTTATCATCTATCCATAGTATAAATAGGGTGTCGATGTATGCTAATATTTCACAAAGTTCCACCCCGACTTCCGTCCAAGAAAGTCCGCTAAACTCGCACGCGTTGCTATGGCAACGAACAACAAACATTGCCAGACGATTTGGGCTAAAAGCGAGGAAGTCGATGTTGTCAAAGATAATAGTGAATATGCCCGAGTTATGTACGACGAGACCGTGGTAGTGGACGCCAGGGAAGTAGAAAGTCCGTCAACAGATGAAGAGCAGGTCGTGAGAGCCGCTATGTCGAAATTCAACCCCCCCGTGAGACACACGGCGAGACATGACTTTGATTCGGAGAGCGAAACTGATTCTGAAGAGGGCAAATTTCTAAGTAATCTTTCTGAAAACCAGGTAGATATAGAATATACAATTTATATCTTACTTTCCTTATGCATCGATTTTGGAAATAATGCAATGTGTGAAACAGTAATTTAAATTTTTATCACATAATATTTCGTAATTTTTGAAAAAGCAAGAAAGTTTGAGTTGCACTTGAAAGAGACGTATTGCATGATTAATTTTTGCTGTATTTTTTCCTTTAATAACGTAGGAATATATTTCTAATACGTTCTTTATTAAATTTTAAATCAGTCTCCAGATAGAAAACCTCAGCTATATGAAAAATCTGATCCAAAGCAGAAATCCAAAGATGGCGGCGCAAAACCCAAACCACCTGTCAAACGAGTTGATTCTTCTAATTCTGGTAAGTTTTTTGAAATAATTAACACTTATGGAATCATCTCGGTGTCCGTCTGTCCGGCAGTGGTTTTTCTCAGAGACTATTCGACGTAAACATTTATTTAGAATCTTAGAACTTTAGAAAGAAATAGTAACGGCTCAAATATAGATGTGAATTTTTATTCGGCCTGAGAGGTGAACAAAAGTCGAGTTTTGACTTCTGTATTAATAATTCAAAACAGCCTTTAATATTTTATTTGAAATTTTACGGTTGGGTTTTTTCTGGATTTTGTATTTTCGTCATTTTGATTTCAAAAAAATAAACGTTGGATATACTGATTTGAAATATGATGTTGGGATGGTGTAGCTGCTTTTTTTTTTTTGAGTACCTGAGTACCTACACTTTTTTCAAAATCATCGTTATCCGCTACTTCTGGATTATAATCAAGAAGTAAAATAGGAAGTCGGAATTTCGAGGCCGACGGCAGTTCTGAAAAAAAAAATCAAGAAAGATCTAACATTCCAGAAACTGATAGCGCAGACCTAGAAACTGACATGCCTCGTGAACCATTGGCCGGCAGCGGCCGCAAACGCGGCGGCGGCGTTGTCATACCGGCGGAGGGCGCTTACGACCCCAAGCAGTTCCAAGACCTGAAGGTGCCTCCAGAAATGGAGAACATTTTCCAGTACATAATGAAGTAAGATGATAAATTATATATCGATCTAATTATAGCTAAGAACCATCCACTCCAAATGTAAAAAGTTTCATCAAAATCGGTTAAGCCGTTTAAAGATTACATACAAACGCTCACAGGAATTTTGTATGTATAAAGATATTTACTTTTTATGCATAGTTTTTTTTGTTTTATAGTACATTTATGTTACAAAGAAATGTTGAGAGGCGCTGTCCTTTAAAATACTGAATTTCGTAATTTAGGAGTAAGGGCTTTAAATTAATTATAATAATTTTTGTCATTAAAGCATTATTATTGAAAATAAAATAAAAAGAATTGTCATGATATTTTATTAGATATGTATCACATCGTGTTCTAGTTAACTAAATTATCAGTAGACGGTAGGTGGTTGTCGCCCACACGCGACCTTGTATCAGCCGCGAATACGATCTTATGAACATCGCGATGTAATCAAATCTCCGCCGTATTACTTACGCAGTAGAGTTGAGATGTGATGTTATTTATGAACCGCAATGTAATGTATCATTCACTGAAATACGAATAGCATGCAACCAATGTTTGGCTTGCTTGAGATGCAGTTTTATCTGAAACTTGTCTACGATATGAGTTCAAGGACCTATAGAAATTGTCTCATATACACAATTGGATCTTGTCGGTACCAAATATAAATTATAAAATGCTTAGCAATAGAGACGTGTAAACTGAATTATATGAAAAAAGTACATCGAGAGAGAAAAGCTATGACATCATTCATAATCTCGAACATTCATTATTAAGTACCGAACACTTCGACAAATTACGTTTTTGATAGACGATAAAAAGTATATACTAATTGATTTGATCAGCTGTGGGTTGCTCAATTATATTTTACTAGCGACCCGCTGAATTTTTTTGAAAATAAAACAGCCTATATTACTCGCTGATAATATAGCTTTCTACACATGAAAGAATTTTTGAAATCGGTTGGGTAGATTTTAAGTTTGTCTATTACAAACAAACAAAGTTTATAATATTAGTTTACGTTAGTAAATTAATTAATCTGTGATATTAGTATAGATTTTAATTAAAATAGTTAACACGCTGTTTGAAATAATAAGAGCAATTGTAATGTTATTTATTAGTTGCAGAAGCCTGCTTCAGTACAACATGGTATGAAGGCGGCTTTTCACTATGAGATGCAATAAATATACTTTGATTTTGTAATGAAATGATGAAACCCTATGCTTTTTTGTAATATATTAGGTGATATAATATTTTAGGTACTTCCTGGCCTATTATGCCTCTATATCGCCCTCACAGAGCGGGAGAAATTTTAGGGCGCGATCAAATTTAGAGCTATTAACTAGTACCTTTTTTATAGTTAAAGAAGATATAAACTGTAATTGTATACCGAAATATTAATATAATAGTTAACTAGTTTTTGGTTTTCATTGTGAACTACTAAAATGCCAGTTCAGCTACTCAGCTTCAAGACGGTAGTCACCGTTTAGTTCGCTGTTAGTGTGTAGTGAAATACAGACGTATAAATAATTGTTATGTATTGATAGCGATAAAAATGAGTGGGAAAAGTGAGTTACGGTTACAACTGAATAGTGCAGAAGATGAAGATTATGTGGTCTTTATTAATACTTCTGTTATAGCGTCTATTGCAAAGACGCAGCGCGGGCGCGGCGAATGGGACTCTTCCCCACGTCCTTGCCTGATCATGTCACTGTTCGGCGACGCCAGATACAAGTTTGCTAGCTCTCTTAGTAGCTCACCAGTATGACCGCCATTCGCTAATATTTTAGCAGCACACTATCTACCAGTTAATAGCTTGCCATTGCGACCACGCCCTTAGTCGAGTAAATGTGATATCGTTGTAGATACACGCCTCAGAAGATCGACATAGAGTTCAAACTGCAGCCGTTCGTGCCCGAATACGTGCCGGCGGTGGGTGACATTGACGCGTTCCTCAAGGTCACCACGCCAGCTTGCAGCGTGCGCGCCGAGCCGCTCGGCGAGCATCTACTCGAGCATGTCGACAATTTGGGTAACACACACTAATTTTTATTAAATACTAGTTAATGCCCGCGATTTCGTCCGCATTTTTTATTTTTAAAATAGCCGATGTCCTAGGGGTTTAATTTATCTCCATACCAAATTTTATCGTAATCAGATGAAGGGTATGGCAGCCCATAAAATGCGAACGAACATTGATTTTAATAGATTAGATATTGCACAAGATTTTACGTGGAATTAAAAAAGTAGCATATATTCTTCCCCAAAGCTTAATCCATCGCTACAGGTACTTTTCATCAAAATTGTACCAGCGGTTTAGTCGTGAGAATGTAACAGACAGCCAGAGATGGATTTTATCTGCAATTAATGGATAAGGGAACTAAGACCATGCCAGTCGATGCCTTTTTATATTATTATCTTTTCATTTTGCATTTAACTTTAATGTCATCATATTCATCAGAACTCCTTTTCTTTTGTCATTCGTTCATTCGGTGTCATTTGGTGACGTCACGAGGCGACACTTTTGAGAGTTATACTTGTTAAAAAAAATAAGTAGGTAGGTATGACATTTTTAATCTTGCACACATATTTAAATAAAATTGAAGTGTCTGTAATTTTTAAGTAAAGGCTTTTTTATGATTATTTGTACGTAACCAAAACCCAACATGCTTATAATATCTCATGCTTGTCTGTTTATCCGGGCTAATCTCAGGAACAGCTGAAATACTTTTGATGGGACTTTTATAGGGAGGTAAACTTTATTTATGATCGAAGGAGGTCAAGAACTTTTCAGTGAATAATGTAGGCTACTTTTTAAACCGCAAAGCACAGCTATTAATGATATGAGAAGTTATGACAAGCAAAACATCTTGCGAATTTTTAAACAATTTTGCACAAAACACAATTGTTTACCTTGTTACATTACAAATACATTAGGATGGCAACACCTTTACTATTTACGGACTGTTTCAATAAAAAAAACTTAACGAGTCCGTTTATACAGCCCATTGCAACCGAATTCGTTAATTACCCCGCGCCCTATGGCGATAACAATAAAGTTGATTTTCGCAGTTGTGATTTTATCATATTTTAGTGCGGAGAAATCATAGCAGTTGTATTTGCACATACATAATTGTCATAGAGGTTTGAGATATTATAATTACCTATCCATTTTAATAAAATTTATTTTGAAATTCTGTAGAATTTCGGAGATGCAACTGAATCTCTATGCAAAATAAGGCTTTTCCTTAATTTTTTTTCTTCGAGATTTTTTCTCTTATCGTGTTTCCACGCTTAAGGATTTCAAGATAAAGAGTTGAAGTTGTATGTGTCCAAATATTTAACTCTCAGTCTTCTTAGATATCGAAATCTAGATCACAAAGCACACCAGTCTGTACAGGCGGACTCTTAATGCTGATTTAGAAACTTTTATTTAAAAAAATAATAGTTTAACAATAACAGTTTATGTCTCAAATACAAAAATTCCCTATTATAATAAAGTTATCAGAATAAATTTGTTTTTTACTATTGAATTTTCTAATTTATTTCAGGCTTAACCGTGCTAGATGAGCCCGCAGCGGAGCAGAGTGACTCAGCTTTGTTGCATCTTCAATTGAGAGCGATATCGAAGACAACTAGTGGAAAAACGACAGTGGTAACATACAAATCCATTACAATTTTATGATGAGGTTTGGGGAAGATAATATTAAAGAGTGAGAAGAAGAGAACTGAAGAGAGTGGTGGGAAGCAGATGGATGCGGTAGCCGAGGACCGGATGGTGGCACAGTACACAATATTGGAAAGGCTTATGTCCAGCAGTAGACGAACACGGGCTGACAATAATGATGATGATGATGAATATTAAAGAGCAATTCTTGATACTGTGGCTCTACGTCATCTCTGTCGCTCCATTAAGAGCTGTTGGAACTCTTAGTGAGAATTTTTGCCGCTGATGGCGCCACAAATATATAACGTCTCATACCAAGAATCAAAATGAATTGAGCTTTTGCTCTAAGAGCATGTCCGTTTTTTGTTGACCTAGTTCCGAGACTTTTACTAATGGGCGTATGGAAGGGTACAATGACACACAGCTGAACATGACATATTTTTATTTTTGTGAATACTAGTAGTATATTGCAGATAAATATATTATTTCGGTAATGCAATGTTTTGTAGGTATTTTTTTATGTCAGAGGGACAAATGAGCAATCGTGTCACTGGTGGGAAGTGATCGCGGCCGCCCGAGGACACCCGCCAAGTCACGGGCGCGTTGCTCGCCTTTCCTCGTTTCATGAAGGTCCCTAAGTCGTAACGGTTCGAGAATACCGCAGCTATAAGTGACCACCTCCGTGGCGCAAGGGCTTAGCGCGTCGGAAAGTAAACGGGGGTTGCGGGTTCGATTCCCGTCTCGAGCCTGGGTGTTTATGTATAATATGTATTTATTTACAAAAGAAAAGTATATAAGTAGTATATCAGTTGTCTCGTACCCATAACACAAGCGCTGTGCTGCTTACTTTGGGCTAGATGGCGTTGTGTGAAATGTCTGAGTCTGATAGATATATATATATATATATATTATATTGTATTATTATATAAGTTCGTTACTGCTCTAATAAAAATGCCCATGACGCGTTGTGACAATCACACAAAGACCACATAACGAAATTTTTGTCCTGAGTATTATGCTATATGACCACAATCCACAACGCATTGTGGTAATGAAGAAATGCCATGATGCGTTCTGACGACGGACGTGCAGTTCCTAGAAATGTTTCTGGCGAAGCGCGAGATCAGAATCGACTTTATAAGAACACTTTTTGGGTAAGTTAGGTTAGACGTTTGTGTTAAATATTTTTGTTACTTGAAAGAAGTTTCACTTGTCGTAATTGTGGTCGTATAGCATGATAGCCACGTCACAATTTTCATTATGTAGTCTTTCAATGATTGCCACAACGCGTCAAGGGCGTTTTTATAAGAGCCATAACACGAATTTCGCGATGTGAATGTTTTACAGAGACCACAACGCCTTGTGAGCTATTTTTTCGTTCAATGAGCGTTTTCGGTCTTTGAGTTTAACATATCGCTTGCTTGTATGAACAGGGTATTAACTCAAAAAAGTCGATTTTCCAGGAGAGCAATTTTAAATTTTTATTGTGATATTCCAGTTTTTCTGTATTAGATCGGTTAACCATACCTATTTTTCTATGAAAGTTACTCCTTTGGTAAGGTCCCAGCCTACTTTATATTTTGGAGAAGTTCGTAATAAACGAAATAATAAAATATTACTGAAGAGAGGTACATAATACTCACCTTTTCTGTATAAAATGATCAACAACAAAGGTATTATTTTAAGATACTGCCGAATTTCAGAAATATGTGTTATTCAAATGTAACTTACCTTTTGATGAATACAGCATTATTTCAGTTTAATACTTTGTCAACAAAAACTGACGTTCTGTCGCTACCTACCAATTGACGAGAAAAAGGGGTCAAAACTAAATACAACTATATACATCCAACGGGGCGGCGAAAAAGTGCAAAAAGGACGGAGATACTACCCTGCCCGTCGACCTCCCTCGCGTCGGATAATTATGCGACCAAATTCATTCGAAAGATCTTAAATTTTTAAGTAAAGGTGTAGTAGTATTCCAAAATCACATTTTTTTTAGTTACTACCCTGTTCATCCAAGCAAGCGATATGTAATAATAATAATGACCCGCCTCGGCTTCACACGGATAGAATTTTTTTTGAAAATAGCAGTCTATATTACTCGCTGATAATGTAGCTTTCTATTGGTGATTGAATTTTTGAAATCGTTTGAGTAGTTTTTGAGTTTATCCATTACATACAAACAAACAAAGTTTACCTTTTTATAATATTATATGTACAGAGGTATCATTTATAAAAAATTGGTATTTCTCTGTATGTTTGCCCTCTGTACGTTCCAAAACCATTTATCCAATTGTTATGAAACTTTGGTGAGTTGTTCTGTGTACGTCCGCGAAGGTTTCCGAATTATTTAATTTAATAAATAAAAGAGTATGCGAATGAAGTCGCGGGCAACATCTAGTGACCTATAATAATATAATATGCTCAGACATTTCACACAGCGCCATCTAGTCCCAAAGTAAGCAGCACAGCGCTTGTGCTATAGGTACTAGACAACTGATATACTACTTATTTACCTTTATTTTGTAAATAAATACATATTACACATAAATACTCAGACTCGGGGCGGGAATCGAACCCGCAACTCCCGTTTACTTTCCGATGCGCTTAGCTGTTGCGCCACGGAGGTCGTCACACGTATAAAACCATGAAATCCATTTTGGAATGGAAACTATTACTTTAAATATAAGTTGTAGTTTTAAATACTGATTCTGTTGCTTGTGGGCTTACCTTTGATAAATCTATCTTCTATATATATATAATGAAAGTTTTTTTTCTCTGACCGCGATAAACTTGAAACTACTGGACCGATCGGCTTGAGGCCATGACCATTCGACGCGGAATTAGTTGTAGATGGTTTTAAGCTATTTATTTTTTGAACTCTATAGACCCTTTACCATTTTTCAAACAAAAATGTACTACTACGTATAAAATTTTCACTTACGTCCAGCGAAGCGGGCGGGAAACGGCTTGTAATTCTATAAATCAGTTGTAATAAATAAATCAGTTCTCATTACTTGCAGTTAACAAAGAAAATAGACAACGCCGAGAAAAATGCAAAGGCGATAGACCGTTGGATCAAAGACGTCAGTGAACTGCACCTCTCGAAGCCGGCGCCCACCGTCACTTACGCCAGGTCAGTACTTCGATATGGAGTCTCAGCCACTACCTCCACCCTCATTCCTATATTGGTTCATTACAGCACGAGAGGACCCTGCGTTTCATAGGAGATCGCAGAATCCCTCTACAACACAACCTAAAAAACCAAGTAAGCTAAGTATTAAGAATTACTTTTTAGTCATTAATGTAGATATATTTCAGAGAAGGTGGAATTGAATGAGAAAATTATTAAAAATATTATAATCTACACATCATATAGATAAAATTGAAGTCTGTCTGCGATTTCGAATTTCTACATAACTGAACTCCAAACACACTTTTCAAAATTTTTATCTGTTTGTTTGTCCAGCCCAATCACCGAAATGGCTGACCCGATTTAAACGGGACTTCCATTGACAGGTAGAGGACTTTTCGGAGAGTAATCTTGGTTATTTTTCATACAGGAAAAACACCACATCTTAAGCGAGTGAAACCGCAAGGCACATCTAATTATATACTTTTTAATGAGAGTTGTAAAACTAATAATTTTATGTACATATAATGTAATTGTTTTTTTTGGCACCAACTTGTGACAGTTTGCTTACCCATTGATATAGTTGCTCTATTCACTTATTATAAATGGTGACTGTTTACTTAACTACCTATAACCTAGGTCTATTTGTCTTTGCCTGTGTACCTATATCTGTATTCGTACCATTCTTGTTGTACCTAAACCCCCGCCCCAGTATGTAGTATTATCGCTGTGACGCTCTACAGACGGACGGACCGGTGTTGTACCTTCTTGCGTGTGCGATGTAATTAAAATTAATTAGTGGAACCCTGTGGAGCCCTTCCGTGAACCTTAAAACGTGGATTGAAATTGTGTTGTGCTTTGTGTGTGCTCGTGATTATTCACTACGGAGGCGCTGAAAACGAACCGACCTAGAACAGTACTTGTAAGTGATTAACAGTACCTACCACTAAGACTGACATTTAGTACATAATAATTTTGTTTTCTCCCCTTTCGTATAATTCTTTGGTAGCAGTGGTTAATCCCCCCTTTTTCCTACAGTGACGATATGTATGTTAGTCTTTGGACAGGCACACTGATAATTGTATGGACCCAGAACTAAAATTTCCGTCGCCTCCATAAAATAGCAAATTTTGACGTCAGCTATCGAAAATATATCACGTGATTTATGGTAAAATTACATGAATATATTTTAACATTTCTATGTAGAAAACAGCCCGTGTTAGCTGACGGAAATGTCGAAAGTACTCGCAAACCTAGACGAAAGTGTCTAAGAAGAATGATGAGATTTGAGGAACCAAAGAAGTATGTAAGAACCGCGATACTTCGCGCTCCGTCCTCTCCGCCTTCCCTGTTAGAGATACAGCGTGAAGATATGTATGTATTTCTATGTATTATACCCATATTTATTAGATCATTTTTAATTACAGCAAGATGCCCGACATAGATAATTTAATGGAGGAGTGGCCAGAGACAATGGAGGAGACGCTTAATGAAGTCGGGTTCCCTCCTGCTACTCTGGACTGTTCGCTGGCCCAATACGTCGACTTAGTTTGTGGTGTGTTCGACATACCAGTAGCGAGCGATACGCTGAATGATCGAATACAAGCGGTACATTTGTTGTTCAGTCTATACTCAGCTGTCAAGAATTCACAATTGTATGTTGAAAGAGAGAAAGAGAAGGAGAATGCATAGATATAAGGATGAAATACATTGTTCAATTTTTTTGTTTTTTTTTTTGCATATGCGAATGTTTAACCTCATTTTCATGTATTCTATCGACAGAATTTTGTAATGAGAAAGTTGAAACGAATAACTAAGCCGCCAGAGAAGTGGCAAGTGCTTTGTACAATCAAAACGCCTTTTGGCGTCATTGCTCGTGAAAAGTGCTACCGCAATTGCATACGAAGTTAAATTAAAATTCATTACGCAGAGTCACATGGTATTTGTCATTCTATTCTACCACTATTCTACTAGCGTTTACGACAATTGAGCCACTTGTATAAGGCTCCTGATCTTAGTAAATGTTTACAGTAGCACTTCTAGATGAGTCTTAAATGGATTAGAATAAGCAACGATTGAACTTAGCAGACTTGAAGCAATATTGTTCTTTGAAGTCTAAATAGAGCAGGAATTTTGTGACTTCAACCTTTTATTTAAAGTCCTGTGTCTACTACTAGGATGTACAGAGGTTCAGGCCCAATGTATACTCAATAAGGGCTTTGGAGCTTAGGACCAATGGGGTAGATACTGTTTTTAACAACCTAGTTAAAAGGTAAGTTTAGTAATCATAAACAAAACTGCGAAAAGATATTCGAAATACAATGAAAAATATGAGTTACTCGCTTTTAAATTTGAGTAGTGGAAACAGAGTCGAGATAAGTTCCGTCGCTCTCACGCTTATTACGTAACTTGCAGACGGCATGCGATAGCCAATATCGCGCGATATCTGCTGTCAAAACAAGAATTTGTGTAATGTAATTTGTATAGTGGCGTTAAATCTACCGCGAAAAGTGCATTTTACGGTCATGGAATAATAGATACGCAATCGTCATACATGATACTAATTTTTTGTTACAATTAATCACCGGTCGCGCAGTGATCGCGTCGCTGTCTGCAAATTTTTAGGTTATAATAACCCCGCTGTCCTGCTGCGCAGAGTCATTGCGCTTTGTGACGCCACATCTATGTAGCGCTATCTCTCTCTAGTTCATCCCCGCTCTTTTCCCATTACTTAAGTTTAAAACCCAATAACTCAGTTTCTGTCAATTAATGTCAATTACTTTTTTCTCAATCGTATTCAAATTATTTTAATACAGTGTATAAAATATGCTATGTTTAAGAGCGGTCATCTAGCGTATTAAGAACTGCTTCTAGTTTCGGCTCAATATATACTATTATAAAGGACTTCAATGGCATTTAAGGTCATAATGAAGTTTAAGTGATTCAATATAGCGACTCGAGTCTTTCTGACTCAGTCTTACACTTTTTCTGTTTTAAAAACATATCTAATAAATATTATAGTATATATATTATTATACAGGGCTGCGTGATGTCTGCCTGGCTGTTCGTGCTGTATTTGGACAGTTGCCTCCAAAGATTGAAAGGTAATATGAGTGGTATGGGATGTGATGACACAGTGGTAAACTGCCTATTGTACGCTGACGATGCTGTGCTAATAGCACCATCAGAAGCAGAGTTGCAGACACTAGTCACGTGCATGAAAGAAGATTGTGAAGTAAATGGATTGAAAATGAATGTGAACAAAACTAAGGTTCTGGTGTTTGAAAGAGAAGCGGTACAAACGAAATGTGTGATTTGTGTAAATGGAAAATATCTAGAACAGGTGAATGAAATTGTGTACCTGGGGAGTGCGTTTTCGTGGGATGGAAGATGTGTTGGATGTGGAGAGACGGGTAGCAGCTGGCAATAAAGTGAACGGTGCTCTGTCCGCATTAGTGGGCAGTGTGAATATATCTAACACTGCCACAATGGCCGTCTACAATGCAGTGTTGGTGCCAACTTTGTTGTACGGTAGTGAGGCCTGGATATGCCCGCAATCGAGTGAAAGTATGATAAATGCCATGGAGATGCGGTCTCTCAGAAATATGTGCGGTGTCACGCTTGCGGACAGGATAAGCAATGATGAGATATGCAGTATGACAGGGTTGCACAACAAAAAATGAAGTAAGGAATGCTTAGATGGTTCCGGCACTTGGAAAGAATGAGTGATGAAAGACTGACGAAGAAAATCTACAGAGCGAAAGTGAGTGGTAAAAGAAGCCAAGGAAGACCAAGGCTGACTTATGAAGATCAAATAGCCAGAGTGTAAGCAGACGGAAATGTCAAAAGCACTCGCATACCTAGGCGAAAATGTGTGAAGAGAATGATGAGATTTGAAGAAGCGAAAGTATCGCGACTCCTGGCGCTCCGTCCTCTCTGACTACCCCATTGGGGATACAGCGTGAAGATATGTTATGTTATATTATAGTAAGTAGGTATAAAAATCACAGTTTTGACTTTGGCAAATCTTATTTATTTCTCAATTTATAACGTCCTAAACAAAATATACATCTTTCGCTGCTTGCTTCCTAATACTAGCCTCTTAGAGCATACTAGAATACTAGGTGATATATTTAGTTGACTAAGTCGTGTTTCACGCACTAAAAATCTAATAGACTCCTTTGACAGTAGTTTTTGTTTACAGTTATTGTTTGAAATTGCCCAAAAATGAAATTATGTCTATGAGACAAAAAAAATGATGTAAGTGAGATTTACATTAAAAAAAATAGTGGTACTATTTTTAATATATTATTTAGTATTAATTGGTGTTCGTTCATTTTGAAGATCGAACACGAGACTAGATTATAAAGCAGACGTGCTATTACGTCATTTGCTTAAAATCTGATCTCATTGTCAACAAAAATCTTGCATTCTAACGAAAGAATAAAACATATTTTATCAAGAAATGTCCTTGACACCATTTTTCTGTCGCTCGTCAGTTTGGTTAGGTTAGGTTAATAGACTAAATATTTCGAATAAGTAAAAGAATACAATATACTTTATAAAAATTGTAACATTATCATGACAAATAAAATTACATATTCAAAATAAAACAAATATTTCAACAGTAACAAAATAATATTGTGCATCATTTTCAATGTAAGACAAAATACGAAAGAAAACGCATATTTTTTTTTTTTAATAAATGTAGAGGATTTAGACTAGTTGCCATCGAATTACACTTATTTTGTGCAATGGGGGATGTTCGAAATATTTTGAGTGTGACTAAACCTGGTTTTAGTTTTTAGAAATGTTTTAATTTTATATTACTTTAAAATCTGAATGTTGTGTTGCTATCTTTATTAATTTTTGTGCCACATTTCATGAAAATAACGCACGATGTTATTGTTATAATAGTTCCAAACTTTATATATAAAAAACCTTACCGTCTTACATGGCCACACTCATTCTTCAAGATATAGGTACAAATTGTTATCTAGTTAGGTATTACTAACACACATTAATATGTAATATATAGGAGCCTAAAAGAGATTTTAAATCTAATTTCACGTGCTGTGAGATTGACATGAGTTACTTCATTTTTGGACGGTATAAAATTACTCCATTTGAATAACGAAAAATTTCATAATAAGGTCTGCGTATTTTAGTTTAGGCTGTCCGTCCACTGGATATGGTAAACTATACAAATAAAAATTATAGAGAAAAATTTCGATTTAAGAACTTATTTTTTCTTACATTTGTAATTATATAGTTTTTTTAACAAGCTTTAGTACAATGACATTACATGCACTATGTAATTTAAGCGCGATTTTAGCGATACAATCACGACATTGACTTTAAAATATACTACTAGCATCAAATTATAAGTGATTTTATATATTTGTAATTAAAATGTATAATAGATGTGTAAAACAGAAAAAGCGATAGATATTAAATAAAAAAGATTTTTTTCATCAACTATTTTAGAAACCAAAGCGAAACAATATTCATCGTTTGTAAACGAATTAATCATACTTCCCACGTTAACGGATGACTCTGAAGCTCTATGATGTTAATCAGTCATATTCGATTTCTATTCATCTCTCCGTTTCGGTGGACAGACAGCCTAACGATTTTGTTTTATACCACTACACTGAGATCCATGCGTTTGGAAGACTATTTAAAAAGAAATAAAACATGTTGTAACTCGAATAAATAAAAATAGCTTTGCAAAAAAATAATTTCTAATGGAAAAGAATCTCGCTCCGTCGCGCTACGAATTTTATTCCTTATGTGTTTCACACTAAGTATATAACAAATTATTTACATTACGCAATCTTCTCATTTATCACAGTGTATCTTTTGCATTCACACAAAATTTTATTTACAAGATTATTCTAAAACTAAAACAAGTCGGTTGGTTGTTTAACAGAAACTATATTACAACATTGTAGTTCTTATGCAGTGTATACAAGGAGATAAATCTTGAAGTTCTAAAATGGACGAATTATTGAAACATTAAGGATGAGGCTACAGACTGCAGCGGGCAGTCGGTATAGTTGCGAAAAAAAATGCGAAAAAAATATAAAAAGCCAGACACTATCATATTTCGAAACACTGCAAGTCTTCGTAATTTTTTTTAAATCACGATATTCGAAAATATTTCAAATATATTTAAAAATTATAATTATCTTTTTTAACTTCACACTTTCCCGAATGCATCAACCAGCGCCAGTGCTGCTATCGCATGTCCCAAAATATACCTAAGTCTCCCCAATTACATGTGCAGTAGACAATATTGAGTAGCACGGGTAACTTTAATCTACCAATGAAAGTTGAGTATTTCTAGAGCTCATTGTAAAATCGCGGCCATCTTGTGGCGCGCGCCATCTTGTGCAATCAATCAGAGTTATGAATACGTAGCAAGCTAATTGCTCTTGTAAATAAAAAATAAATTAATAAGCGTTTAGCAGGTTCGGTTACAGTCGGGAATCGGCTACGCTTTTCTGTGCAAAATCGAAACTTGACAGGAATTAGATTTTCGGTAACATTACATTTTAAGTCGACTACTAAATCAGACCTACAATATAGCGTGCTGCTCATTGAAGACAGACCTTCTTGTATACCCTCCATAGTCGTTGTTATTGCAATTTGTCACGATATCAGACAAACATTCTTATTATTTTATGGTTCGATAAAATTCTTCTGCGCGTCAGCGCCATCTATGTGTTAGGAATGCCTGTAATAATTAATGTTTTCTACGAAATACAACGAATTGTACATCCTTTTATCTTCAATTGACACCGTACTCATATGCCCGCGAAATTAAACAAGAATTAGAATATTTAAATATGCCAACATTCCATGAGTAAGAAAAAACAAATTGTAAATTTGATATATTGATACCACAGATTTGGTACTATTGTAAATTAAAACGGTCAATATGAATCGGTAATTGACTGATTATGTTATAATTATAACTAAGTCAATACAATAGTGTCGATTCAATCGATACAATCTAAGGGTCGGCCCTTCGATTTTTAAATTGATTGATTTTCACTTCGTACTAATTTTGGCCTTTAAATTTGATTCTTTTGGAAGAAAGTAAAAACTAATTCATTATTTAATAGATAAATAATTACTCCAAACAATTATATTTTGTGTGATCCCAAATTAAGAAGTTTTGTCAAGTCAAGAGATCAATTAGTAACACCCAGCTTCCACAACAATTTAGAAATATTCGTCCCTTGGCTGAGAAAAACTCGAGACACTCAACTTGGAGGGAGGTACTCTACCACATTGTCGATAGGCCAATTAAACGCATTTTAATGTATTCTAATGGGGATATATAGTTACATGCAAGCTATTATTTAATCAGACCAAATTCTAGACTGCAAAAATTATATGGAGCAAATTGCAATATCAACGATGACAGCTATATCATTATTATTAGAACTAGCTTATGTATTTAAAGAAATGCTTAACTACAAATGTATGAGCGCAGTCATGAGGGCACTACTTATTTTTTTATCCATATTTCATTTGACGATACTCATCTTTATAATTTCTGCAACATGGCCAACCCTTACATATCTCTGGGCAGACTATAATTGAATATTACAACTCATAATATTGCTGATGGATGTGTTAAATTAAAGTTTAAATACAAAACAATATATATTTTAAAATTTGTTATTATCTAAAGTATACAACGAGCGCAATGCTTGACACTCCTGCCTCTCTAATTGCCCTGTCAGGGATACAGCTTGAGGATATGTATGTATGTATTGAAACTAATCGACTACAGTGAAACTAAAAGGAATATAGTGGTTTTTATTATTTGTACATATTATATCATACATGTTACGCTATATCCCTAACGCGTTGAACAGCGATATGTGGCTTTATAGCAAGCAATTATTTCGAAGTGTTTATTTCATAGACTCGGTCACAGAGTATATGACGTCACGTTAAATCCAATATGACGGCTATTACTTCCGTTTCGTTAAACCCACAGATTTATCACAAATAGATAACCTTTCACACGTCACGAATTGTTAGAATGAAAGGATTATATGGTGTAAGCCTATAATAGGAAGGGATGGCACTATACGTATTTCGTATCTATCGGTATTCTCAATATTTTAAAATTTATGCTGTTACATTTGACAGTCCTATGACACAAAACAAATCTTTGTAAGTTTTTAATTGCTTTTGAACTTTACAAGTGAGAAATTAATGTAATTTTTTTTGTAAATATGTGTGAGATAGAGACTTTTATGCATGATGGTAGAATGCAGTATTATAGGCTGCAAAGGCCGGTTTGGCAAACAGGTCGTTAAAGCGACCTTCACATCACATTAATGTGATATATATTAGGAGTAGATCTGTGGTTACACTACATTCGGAAATATTTTTTTTAATTAGGTATATTTATTTCGATCAATCAGCAATTTACAAAAAAATCATAATTTCATAACCTCCTTTCCTTTACATGTGTTATATCTTCATTGACCTTCATAACCATTTAATGAAAAATAGAATGAAATTAACTGAAATGAACAAAACTTATGTGACAATTAATTATTTCAAAACAATTATATTAGAATTTGTAATGAGATATGGTACCAACTTGTATGCGTAACGAGACTGGACCAATATATTTTCTGGGGTTTGAACGGATCTTAACACTTAATGCTGGAGTGAATGTAGGTGCTGATTACACGTAAAAGGTTTCACATAACTTGTTATAGGAAACGCCATTAGGCTTCGGCTATAAGTATCGTGGAAAAAGCGCTACTTTAGGCTTTTCAGGCATAAAGTGCAAATTTGACAATAACATCCATGATGTTAAAATGAGAATAAATTGGTTTATGGGCACTTCTGACTATCTAATGGTGATTTAGAATGACTTGAATAGGACATCAAGGTATTGGAAAAGCACAAGGCTTTGTTATACATATTCACCCACAGATTTAAAACAGCGCCATCTAGTTGTCTTAAACCATAATACCTTATATCCTAATTCCCACATTCAGCCATGACAAATTCATATAAGAAACGTAATATTTCATAATAGGCTAACAGTAAAAAGTGCATTCACGACTTTCAGTATAGCCTGGCAAGATCATATCGTTAGTAGAAGTTTATATGTTGATGTGTTCAGCATGAACGAAACGCAAATTATTTCGATTCGTCAACCAGTTGAATATCAGATCAATTTTTTAAATGAGTTTAATTAACTCGCTTCTGAATGGATCGATCAGTAAATGATGTGTTAGTTTCGTTACGTTGAAGAAATTTTGCGGATGTTTTCTTAAACAAAATTAGCTGAATCTGTTAAATGGTTTTTTAAAGGAACAATACAGTTGATTCGTAGACCAAAGACCAGCCTTTGGTTTAATTTGTGTGAACTAACGCTTACCTCTAATCCCTAAGGTTAATAACCAAAAGTAAGTAACAATATATGCCTGCCGGTTAATGTTCATTAAACACTCACTAATGACATTAATGGTAGTGGAACAGGTTGAATAGCCGCCTGTTCAGTGGGAACCGCTGTTGCTTCAGTTCGGAGAGCGGTTCCTCATCGTTCCGAATGCAGAAGTAGCTTGTGATTACGCTCCGACACATAGGACACTTGTCTAGTTTAGCTGAAATGGAAATGTTAAATAATATTAGGTTTTAATCTAGATCTTATTTTAAGGTGACGCAGTGATAAACAATAATTCATCTAAAATAGAGTTTTTGCGCCCATACAAAAGCTAGCTTGTGAAAAATACAAAAAAACGGTTATTTTAGTTTACATTAAAAACTATTGTTAATTTCACATAAATTTTATTAAAATTACCCACGTGTGATATTTTGTAACATTTTAGTAAAACAAGAATGAGGGTAGAATGGTTTTCGTGCATGTAGTGGGGCTGTATATAAGTCCGATTTTAGTCTTGTAAGGGCCCAGTTGTCGAGCAGCCGTCGTATAGTCAAGTACATAATAGTTGTGATGAAGAATTGATAGCGTGTTCATAGTGATCAGTGCTTCTGTTACATTTCATATTTAACACTATATTTAACTTTAAAAAAATCCAACTGGCATTTTGAAGAGTGTGTTTAGATTACTCTACACAGAAAATTTAGAAGCATAAATCAGTTTCGTTAGTTCGAAAAATGTAAATCTGTTTTAAAAGTATCTTTAATATTTTTCTGCAACTGGCAAAATGAAGTCAATGAAATGAAGAATTAGGTTACCAAATATCACTTTCATACGTTTTGTAATCACTTAGAAAAATCTACATTTTTCTGCCTGCCGTCAAAATTTGTATTGGGTCGCCTTAAGGAATCTATCCGTGTCTCAAAAGAATAAACACCGCCTATCAACGAGGATATTATCTAAAACTATGGGAACACGGGAAAAATTGTAATAATATTAATTCATTCAGATTGATTCGAAATTTTGTTTTAAATCTATACTTTTTGTAGCAAATGAGTAAAAGAATTAATATTTAGAACTGCAAGTTTCCACTATAAAGCTATTATTTGTGATTTTAATCATATGAAATTAAAAATTTATAGTTTCCAAAAAAAATTTTTATTTTTAAGCATTACCTGCTGTTCCAAATAAAATTCATAGTTTTAAAAATATTTTCTATAACTTGACAAAAGTAACTGTTAGGATGACAGCACAGATTGTATATGGAGTTGTATTTTAACAGTACAAATTTTCATTTTACATTGTCTTAGTTTTTATTAGTTTACAATTACTTTATAGCAGAAGTGGTAACTTTTTTTTGCAAGGTTTTATTTAACTTGCCGTGTTACTATGTGGTTAGTACGTGTGGATCAAATCTTGGAAGCTAAATTAGAACCACTTTTTAACGTTCGATTGGGCTCAAATTTGATATACTTGCGCATTTTCCGTGACAATGCAATAATATGGTACCATAGAGCTGGTCTGGTGATAGAGTCGGAAGGAGGCCATAGGAACTCCTAAACTAAACAAGATAAACCCATCGAGTTTGGGCTATTTGTTTTGTCTTGGCAAACACTGGTGCTACTTGTTATCCAGGGTATGAAGATGGAGACATTAGGTGCGCATAGGAACTTCTGAACTAAACAAGATAGACTCGTCGTGTTTGGACTCTGTTTGATTTGTCTTGGCAAGCATTCTGGTCCTACATGATATCCAGGGCCTGAAGATGGAGCCGGAAGGTGGCCAAACAAACACTGTAATAAAACGACGCATACCTATCGAGCTTGGGGTCATTTGTTTTGTCTTGGCAAACACTCTGGTCCTATATGACAACTAGGTTCTGAGGGGAGCACAACGTCGTGTATTTGGGTCCTATACTTTTCACCGCTGGGCAAGGTTATGTTGCCCTTAGCCGAATAAAATCTTTTTAATGACTCCTCATCTAATAATTAAATAGTGCAAAAGTATCAGGAAAAATACCTTGCAATAATGATGTATTACTATAAATGCACAGATTAAGGCAAAACTTAAAAGTTGAAATTAAAATTATTAATTAAAGAAAAAACTTTTTTATAAACAAGCTTTCATTCAAAAATTCAGTCGTACTAAAACGAAAATAATAATTTTATGCAAAAGTTGTGCTGATGAATGTTATATATATAGAGACGAATATAATAAAATAGATCGGTCGAAATCCAGCATAAAATTATCTACTTATATAGGCACGATGTTAGGATAATCACTAAAAAAATTAATATCCATAATTGTACCTAATATTGTAATATCAAATAATTTCAAAAGTTTGTAGCGCAAATAGAAAACAGAGAAAGAGGAATTTAAACTAAATAAATTTCTTGCGTCTAAGGCGATACGCAATTTTAATTGGAAAATAAGTAGGGCCTCTTATAGGTCCAATTTTGGGCCATTCGAAGTGCCTACTTTTGATTTCGCATGAACACCGAACCACCGCCGACCTCTGGGACAAGCCCGTTAAAATGCACGAAGGTGCGGAAAGCTCCCCTGGCGATGCCTTGAGCCAGAGGTCCACCCTCCATACGAGGTATCCCTTGGCTGGTGGAACCCTCAGGCGGTCGACCATCTGGCAGGGCGCCTTCAGCGCTCGCCCCAACGCGACCGGAGACGCTGTAAAACCACTAGGGCTAACAACAGCAAGGAGGGGTTTTTTAGTCGGTTCGAATCCGACACTATTCAGTCCACGTAGAGTCCGGCTGAGTGTCCGTGGGGATTTTTTCGCCTCTCAGAAACCAAAAAAAAATAAAAACTGGGACCATTCAGCTGAAGCCCTCAGAAAAGAAAGGAAGAACTCGAGAAGAAGCATAAGTATTACAAGTGAAAAAGGGCTCACTCACTTTGTGCCACATATATAACAGTAAGATGTATGTACACTGGTCGAAGAGAAAACAAATTATCTGTTTTACTGTTTTGCACGTCTGTTTTATTTGAAGATACAGTCCACCCCTTAAGTGAAGTGGGGTTCTATCGAGTAGGCCCGTCGAAGGCGGGACCCCATCAATTTCTAAAATCAAATCCTCTCTTTATTGTAATACAATACTACTCCCATTGTTCGCTTAAGGTAAAGGTTGCACGGTCTATAATAATATAAATGTATATAGTGGCATTGACAAAGAACACGTAGACTGTGACTGGAATAATGAGTTTAGGTCAACGTCTCACTACATGCTTAGCTATATGCTAATTATAATAAATCTAGTTCGAGAGACTGAAGTCAAGAATGTTCGTCAATGATCGTGCTTCGTGTTTTGATACTATTACAAGTGAAAACAACTTTGCACGCTGTCACCTTATGAATGGAATCATCTACTCTGCAAGTAAGATCACGTAATGCCTCAGATCTTATCTTTCGTGACGCGTTTTATAACTGGGGTTACCTAAATAAATTAATTTGAATATTGAAATCACAACTTGATATCCTACCCCTTCCTGGGCAACAAAATGGCCCTTTAAGAGTTTGCCTATGCAGCCCAGTGCAACCAAATTCGTTCATTATCTCCGCGCCCTATGGCGATTATGGAATAAAGTTGATTTTCGCAGTAGCAGTTTGATCATATTTTAGCGCGGAGAAATTTCAACATTTGTTTTTGCACATAACTAATTTTCAAGAAAACTACAGTACCAATTAAAAAACCAGTTGTAGAGATTTAAGATATTAGAATAACCTATCTATTTTAGTAAAAATCATTTTAAGAATCTGTAGAATTTCAGGAAGAACTGAAAAAAGGAATGCTTAGATAGTTCGGGCACATAGAAAGAATGAGTGATGAAAGACTGACGAAGAAAATATACAAAGCGAAAGTGATTGGTAAAAAAAATCAAGGAAGACCAAGGGTGACTTATGAAGATCAAATACCCAGTGTGTTAGCCGACGGAAATGTCAAAGGCACTCGCAAACCTAGGTGAAAATATGTGAGGAGAATGATGGGATTTGAGGAAGCGAAAGAAGTATGTAAGAACCGCGAAACTTGGCGCTCCGTCCTCTCTGACTACCTCGTTAGGGATACAGCGTAAAGTTATGTATGCATGTATGTAGAATTTCGGAGATGCAACCTGGAACTTCGTACAAAACAGGTTTTTTTCTGGAATTTTCTTATCGAGATTTTTTTCTCCAATCATGTTTTCACTTTTAAGGATTTCAAAATAAAGAGTTGAAGTTGTATGTATCGAAATATCTAACTCTTAGTCTTATCTTATTACATACAGAGATTCAGGTCACCAAATACACCAAAGTCTGCATAGGCGGACTCTTAACGATTCAAATCAATTTATTTCATGCGATGAATTCCTAAAATCTTTAGCGATTTTCTACAAAAACCACCGTCGACGCGTGTTTCGCCTCTCAACGAAGCAGCCTCGGGATATTCTAGAGATCAGACTCGGTCAGCTAACCAGCACCGATTCGGTGTGGAATTCAATTCGGAAAATAGCTAAAGATTTTAGAAATTCATCACATGAAATAGATTTCCGCAAAGTAGCATCAGAGTCTATACAATAACCAATTTATTTAAGTAAACTTTAGGCGGCCGCTGCACGTTATGTTATTTTCACTATGGTCTTTTTTTTCTTTCATTCGTTACGTAGGAGAAATCTGCACCAGAGACTGAATTTATTGGCGCTTTAGCCACCGAATCTCTTCGGTGGTCAGCACCGGGTTTATATTTAACGGGCCCTTGGGCACGAAGGTTGTGAGGGTTCCTGTTAGGAATACAACATATTATTGTTTCTATTGCCTCTCGATACCAAGAGATAGCGCTAGTTGTCCCGTCAGCGCCGGTTTAGTTTATTTTTTTTGGAATGTGGGTAATTTAGTGTGTGAATTCAAGTTAATGGAGAAGTCTAAAAAAGGCGTCGGTCGCTTTGTGATAAGAAAATGGGAAAATATTTGGAATATTGATTGTAAATCTCAATTGTCTTTTTCGTTTTCAAAATTTTTAAAAAAATTTGCAAAATTTCTGAAATTTTTTATGATGTCATCTATATTTATAAAATGTACAATATCACACTCCAAACTTATTATTGTTAGATTATTTAGCCTTCTTTGACTCATTGATACCCTAGAGGGATAATTAAAAATAACTAATTTTGAAAATGATCTTTCTGCAGTACATTTACTAATCATTAAGTTAAATACGTTCTTAAAATCTAAAAATATATTAAAAATTATCGGTTATTAAATATTATATTTTCTCAAAGAAGTTTTATTATCTGAGTGATCAATGTGGTATGTTCTACGTTCTTTGATTTTTCGAAAATATAGGAGACAAAAAAATGGGTTATGCAAATTGTGGCCTGGCTTGTGGTGGCCCCCAGAGACGTGCCTGCCTTTATGTAAATCCGCCACTGGCGATGGTCATCCTCGGTGTGTTATCGAGGAGTTCAGGGATCTCCTACGGAACGCGCTGGAGCCCCTCTCGCGTTGTGCCGAAGCACTTCTGGGAGGGAGGGCAGTACGCAGCCCACTCGCGCCGTCGTCCTCCTAGGGGTCGCGTGCGAGGGTGCAAGGGCGACCGGAGCCCCGCGCCGATCGGCGCCTCTTTGCCCCGGGGGCCCCTTTGATCATCTTTTACGATAGGCAGGGAACACCCTAGCCTCATTCTCTGGCCCGCGCTACAGGGCTGTTTACTACGGTCTAACCTAGGTCCAATGATTTGATGTAATGCGAATGGTTGAATGACGAATATTCAGCGAACTATCATGCAATAGGCTAGATGACTGCTCTTAAATGAAAGTATGTATAGTTTATACATTGTATTAAAATAAACATTTTGAATACGATTGAGATAAATGGCTAAGCTTTAGATAAACTACGTAAAAAAATCTCAAAAACACTTTCCGTGAGTTTTGACATCTAAACATAAATTCATAAAAATAAATATTTTATTGATGTACGATTCTCCCTAGAGAGGGAAGGCAAAGGGATCTATGCCCATACATCCGACGTCTTCAGTAATAAATAAATATATTCATGTTATTTGAACATAGAACTTTTGAAATGTGTGATATATGTTTATAAAGTTCAAATTAAAATGTAACTATTTATAAAAGTAATGAAGTCTTTTTAACTTTTTAAACTAACGAAGTTGTTTTGCTAATTGCTTTATTGCGGCTGTTACTGTTAACACTGCATCAACACCGCTTTATTGTTAATACTACTTAATATATAATAATATGTAAGTAATTCCGTATTAAAAAAAATACAAATTACAAAAAAATATCAACTTTCCCCCTCTCCCGCCTCCTCGGCAAACCCTAATTAATCCGCCCTATAAGAACACTGTTTTTCGGTAGGTTAGTATGTTTACCACAACACGCGAGTCGGGCGAGCGAAGTGAGCGTGCCGCGGCAACGGCCGGCGAAGCGTCAGAGCCGAATCGGCTCTATAAGAACACTCTTTTGGGAAGGTTAGGTTAGTATGTTTACCACAACGCGCGAGCCGAGTGAGATAAGCTAGCATGCCGCGGGAACGGCCGGCGAAGCGCCAGAACAGAATCCACCCAGTAAGGACATTCCTTTTGAGTAGGTTAGGTTAGTATGTTAATATGTTTACCACGATGCGCGAGCCGAACGAGCGAAGCAAGCATGCCACGAGAGCAGTCGGTGAAACACCAAAACAGTGTCCGCCCTATAAGATTAGTCTTTTGGGCAGCGACGATCGAAGCGCCAGAACAGAATCCGCATGAAACTTAGCTTTCTCGTTCGAAGTTCGAAGTCCTTAAGCGAACTTAAATGGCTGTCTCAAAATATGTTCATGTCTTTACGGTATCACGAACTTCTATACATGTAAAGCTAAAGTAATGAGTCAATGTGTCAAATCCATTTCGTTGGGTGCCACGAGACGTGAAGTGAATTAATTCTACTTGGAGACCTTCCTGTCGCGACCTAACCATTTATTACCGATGCTAGTTGCATAATTATCATCTATTTAGGATCCGATTATCTATCAATTAAATATCTGAGAATTTCATGTTTATGCAATATTATTGTTTTTACATTTTTGTGGCGAATAAATTAAATAATATTAATATTGTTGCTTTTAATCTCTGTATAGCTAGTCGTATGTGTCCGTTGTTCGTGTGTGTGTGTTGCTGCATTTTAGTGCGTGGCTGTGGCTATAAGCACACACACTGTGCTAAAATTGTATGTGTGCTGGGATGTTTTTTTTTCTTTCTTCATGGCATGGCGCACAGATTAGCGCATTTGCCAATGTCACGTAATGTATTAAAATACTACTCTGTCAAGAAAGTACCGGGAAAAGATCAATAATACACGAATTGTTAGTTATTCATCCAAATTTATATTATCACCTTCAAAGTATGCTCCTTCAGAAACGATACACTTATGCCAATGAATAATCCAATCATCAAAACATTTTTTAAACGCTTTTCCGGAATTGAGTTCAGTGTTCGCCGCGAATTCTCCTTGATGTCTTCTACCGAATGAAAACGGGTGCCACGAAGTGGTAGAGTTTAGGAAAAAGAAAGAAGTCGGCTGGAGCCATATCTGGTGAATGAGGTGGTTGTTTTGGTCAAAATCTCGTTCATAATGATGGCCTTGTGCGAAGGCGCATTATCGTGGTGCAAAATCCAAGAGTTTTCTTTCCACAAATCTGGCCTTTTTCGTCGAATTTGCTCTCTTAAACGCCGCATAACGCCCAAATAATATTCTTTATTTACCGTTTGACCTTCCGGCAAGAATTTCTAGTGCATAACACTTCGATAGTTAAAGAATACAGTCAACATGATTTTGACTTTTGATCGACTTTGGCGTGGTTTTTTCGGTTTCGGTTCAGTTGGAAGGCGCCACTCCGAAGCTTGTTGACTAGTTTTCATGTTAAACTCGTAAACCCACGTCTCGTCACCAGTAACAATGCGTTTCATAAATGTTGGATCGGAATTGACTCGTTCTAGCATGTCCTCAGCGACATTCGCATTCGCAATATACACTAGAACGATATAACTAAAAACAGCACTGTATTTAATCTAAATAACAAATGCAACTCAAACTCCGCGCCAAAATGGAAAACAGTTGTGCCAATCTAACAACAACAAAATTTGGATTTGGAATTGAATTTGGAACTATAACTATAAACAAATCATCCATTCTCGGTACTTTCTTGACTGAATGTAAGTATCGAAAATTCTTCCAGTAAAGTGATAGCAGACTTTACTGAAGTGTTGTAGGACTTGCGCGAGAACTTCAGCTACACATGTTCATTTAGACCTACTTCATTCTTTTCACTTACACAGAACTTTAAAACACATTATACTATCACTTTTGTACTTTAAAGCTCCCAAAAATGTAAAAAATAGAAAATCTAAATAAAATGACAACCTCACTTTTTCAGTTCCCGCCAAAAAGTCACTGGCGTGGCGTTTGTGTGGCTAAGCGCGATTTTTGTATGTGCACATGCATATGTCTGCACGTTAGTTTGCGTGTTTTTCACCAGCGGTGACTCACCAAGCATTCGTGTGTTTCTGTGCATGCCTGTCTGTGTGGCTATGGGTGTCATATTTAAACAAAATTCATATTTATGGCATATATGTAAATTACTCGAAGTCAATCGAAATGTAGCTATTTCTAACACGCGTGTGTTTGTGCGTACGTGCATGTTTGTATATTAGGGAGTGCCTGTGGGGATATATGCATATATTTGAATGTGCGTGCAGGGCTGCGTGCGTATCTGAATGTATGTATACGTATCTGTTGGTACATATCTTTGTGACTATAGGCGTGCGTTTGAGACTGTACGTGTGCGTGACTTATCTATACACGTATTTGTACATGCATGTGTGATTATGTGCGTGTCTGTGTGGCTATGAAAGCTTTCTATGTGATATGAAATATTTATGCATGGCATTGACTCTAAGCCCATAAATGACGCCTTGAGTACTTTTATAATGAAATTAGAAATTTTTTAAATTTTTTGAAAATAAAATACAGCCCATGTTACTCGCTGATAATACTAAGTTTATGGTGTCAGTGTGTGTGTGTGTATGTGTATGTGTGTGTGTGTGTGTGTGTGTGTATGCGCGAGCGAGTACGTACGCAGACAATGCGCGCACAGGCAGGCGTGGCGGCACGGCAGCAATGCGCGCGAGAGCGGCGCGGCGGCGCACACACAGCACAGCGCCTCGCCCGTCCCTCCCCCGCCGCCCCCCGCACCCACGGCCGCGCCCTCCGCGCCCGCGTACCCCTCCGCCGACCCGCCCTCACCAGTCACATACAGTTGCTGCGGGACATTCGCACACGTGTATGATATGTATAGCGTAATGAAACAACATCCCACGTGTATCATTTTTTAAAATTTGCGTGGTAGAGTCATGCTGCACTGCGGAACGAATTGGGCCGGCTTGCCCGGTGAAATACCATCCTCACAGAATATCGGCGTGAAATAATAGCATCTATTGCTGTTGTGTTTCGTTCGGTTGAGAGTGACAATTGCCCATCTCCCTCTTCCCCTTCCCCTTCCTTCCTTTAAAGGTCGGCAACGCACCCGTGACTTACCGGACGTTACAGGTCTCCATGGGCGACGGTGATCACTTTCCGCCAGGTGACTAGCTAGCTCGTTTTCCCCCTCTTTTACATAAAAAAAAGGTCGAGGCGTTCTCAAGTGATGCTCCGTCATTCATGTGGCGATTGATTTTTATTTATATATGTAGATTAATATTAGATTAAGAAAAAATTTTTTTTTTTATAAAAGGGGGCAAACGAGCAAGCGAGTCACCTGGTGGAAAGTGGTCATCGCCGACCATTGGTACGCACAACATCTGAGGAATCACGGGTGAGTTGCCGGCCTTTAGGGAAAGAGGGAAAGTAAGGAAAGGAGGGGGAGAGGGGAGATATGCCACCGGCACTCACTCACCGAACGAAACACAACAGCAATAGATGCTCTTATTTCACGACGATATTCTGTGAGAAAGTGGTATTTCAGCGGGCGAGCTGGCCCAATTCGTGCTGCAATGCAGCATGGGTCTAACACACAAATTACATGAAACACGTTCAAAATTTGATTAAAAACATAATTATTTCTTTTTTTTCTCCGTATGTGTGAAGATGACGGAATGAATCCGCTCTAAGATTAGAGTAAATACATTATAAAATATATTTCAAAGCCTATAAAAGTTTTTAATAACTTCGCATCGTTAAAATGAAACTGATCTTGAAAAAGGAACTGCCAAATAACAAGCCCTAGGCTGACTTTTACGATCTCTCCGGGAAAATAAAGAACTGCTACTTGTTCACTCTATGGTTTGACATTTTCGCCCAGGCCGATATGGAAATATATACATAATTACTATAGTATAGTAAACACAATTACCTTCAAGCACGAAAGATGTCCATTAGCCTGTTTTAAGTACTGCGCTATGATGCCACTGGGTAATGGACAATGTTCGTCTCTTATGTGGACAATAGTCACTAACGCCACCTATAAACGAGAAACAATGCATTCATATTTTACACAGGACGTGCCAGTACACCCCCTTAGCATGCGAAATATAATAATAAAGTTTCAAGTACCATATGTATTTGTAATTGTATCGGCTTATCCTTATGTGTCATTACCGTATCGTCAGGGCGCGTATCTATCATGTCGGCCGTGTCTCGCGCCAGTATCACCACGAGCGGGTAACAGGCGCGGGGCGGCGCGCCCAGCTGCGGAGGGGATGGGCAAGATAGCCTCAGCGGCTTCTCCTCATGTGGATTGCTTCTGTAAACACACAAGTGGATTTTACCACAGAGGAACACATGGCAATATCAATGTTTATCCCATAGTAAAATCTTTGATTAAGAAATTGAATACGTATGTAAATACTACAATCAAATCTGATAAATTCGCTGAGAGCAAAAGGGGTAACGGGTCCACATGCTTCTCTCCCCCTTCCTATATATTCCTTATGCTAGTTCTTCACTCTCGTCGAGGTCAGGCGAGGCAAGGTTCGACAAGGTCATGCGAGGCAAAGTAACACAAGGTGAAGGGACGTTTCTGTCAACGCTCTAGCCTTTGCTCAGTTTTTCCCTGTCGTAATGGACGTGCTCGAAGTGACAGTTGTCGCGTCGCGACTTTGTGCGTCTTTGCTCATACCTACTATACATGAATTTTGATATAACTTTGTTAGAATTGGACAAATCATCGTGGGTTCACTAGTATGTTATTATTTCGGCGTAAAATTCGACAATTTAACCCTTCGTAATCTGGTGACATAGTGAGTGAGCGCAAAAATGTAGTCGCTAAAGATGGGTAGGTTCGGATGGATAAATGGCCACAGATCCGTATCCCTACTGGTACTATAGGATGTACCTACATCCAATTGCAAATTAAACGCATATCCCTTCAAATTACAGACCAACAAAAGTCATTGCATATACTGGGTGAACACCAGTACCAGGACGACTTGTGTTACATAGTACCTACGATCCGCTCCAGTTCCACACACTCCGTACGACTGGTTCGGGAGTTGGTACGAATACAAGTTTCACAGACAAGTGACGTGGATGTAGATCCGCAGAAAGAACAATAAAATTGTCCCTTGGACGACTGAAAGTGCTTTGTCTCCTGGAGAACTAAGTACTACAGTAGAGAAAAATATAGAAATATTGTTAAAATTTAATTTAATACATATATCGGATAGGATAATATCAGTTTTATGATAATTACAATATTTATGCTTGCTTATATGAATGCTTCGATGCTGACTACCCCGTTAGAGATATAGCGTGAAGATATGTATGTATGTACAATATTTATGTATGATACGAATACGTATCTATATTTTTTGAGTAATTTTTTTAGGAATTCGGTAACAGCGGAGAGGTAAAAAAAAGTTGATCAACTCCTATAAAATATGTATAGTTATAAATCCATTGGAACATGAATAATGATAGTAACAGAAAAAGTATGCTATCATCATACAAAAACCCAGGTATTTGTTTAGCCTACTTAGCTAATAATAAGGCGCAAACGTCGCGGAAACATGCTATATAATTCATCTCATTGTGTGTCACTGAATTCTTCCTATAAACGGCTGGTCCGATTTTGCTGAAATTTTTTGTGTATTTGAGTGTGTCCCTGGATGGTTTAGATTCACAATTGGACCCGGTAGGTGGTGCTGTAATCAGGTTCTAGGATTTTTTAAATTTTTAACCGCCGCTTATAGTAGCAGACAAGCCGACTTACCTACTGGCAGGGCAATGTCTGTCGGGGCCGTTACTTTACAAGTTCACTGATATTTTTTTATATTATAAAAATTAATGCTTCCTTTTAAATGTAATGTGGGCAGTTGTGGGTATTTGATATCTCTATTCTGTAAATGAGAGAGAATGATGAAAGTTATCTTCGACCTATATTTAAAAACTCAGCCTCCGTATGTTTGTACATTCGGCGTTTGAGCAAATGAAATACTAATTTTAAAAAGATCATCGATGGTATCGAAACATAGCCTCATCTATGTATATCTGAAAAGTCAGAAATGCAATTCCTGTTGTTAAGCCCTTCTGTTATGGAGACGTTATACGAAATATGATTAATAGCATACTATATATAAGTACCTATATACACCTATAGCGACCCGCCCCGGCTTCACACGGATAGAACATTTTTTTGAAAATAAAATACAGCCCATGTTACTCGCTGATAATGGAGCTTTCTATAGGTGAAAGAATTTTTGAAATCGGTTCAGTAGTTTTTGAGTTTATCCATTCCATACAAACAAATAAAGTTCTCCTTATAATTTTAGCATTGTATAAATTAAATTAATAATTTAAATAGCATAGTTTTACTAACATTGTTTTATAAGTATTGTATTATTAACAAAGATGGATTTTTCTGGTCTGATTTAAAATTAAAATAAAATAAAATAAATAATATTAGTATAAGACATAGTAATAAGATTATAAGACTCAAGGATTTAGTGAGCGTTCGTATTTCAATTTGGTAATTAACAACTAAGTCAAGATAACGTATCGTTATTTGATTACTATGTCAATAAGAGTATTATTTAGAAAAGGTCTACGTCCGCTGTAGTTTCGAAAGGCTAACAAATATTTTTAAAATCAATACAAATACATGACCGTTAGTGTAACTGTAATGATCTAATGATATAAAAATATGACGCTTGACGCGCTTATTACGTAACTTACAGACAGCACACGACAGCTAATATCGCGCGATATCTGCTGTCAAAACGAGAATGTGTGTAATGTATTCGTAATTTGTATAGTGGCGCTAAATCTACCGCGAAAAGTGCATTTTACGGTCATAGAATAATAGACACGTAATCGTCATACATGATACCAATTTTTTATTACATATTTTATTATAATTATTTGACTGTCGCTGTCTGTAAATTTTTAGATAATAACCCCGCCGGTTTCCGCGGATTTGTCGTAGTTCGGAGGGCGTCCGGGGTCCGTCCTGAAGGTGGTTTCAAAGTGATTAAATCGAATAAATAAATAATCAACTTATATTGATTTTACTGTAAGCAAAGAGGATGAGGAGCTCTCGGTAATCTCTGTACAAAGGCGAGTTTATTTTCATAAAAGTTATCTTTAAAAATTTCCCTGAAATCGTTAAAATTTTAGATTTAACGGTTTAAGTCGACTTAAAAGTACCCAATTTGTCTTCTCTTTAATTCCTATGAATATTTCAAAGAAGAAATAAACATAATATGTAAGTACATAGGTCACGATATGTAGTTTCATGGCATTTTTGTAATCGTTGTTGAGAAAGCTATAAAATAGTTATTTGTAACATGATACCGATAAAAATCTATAGAAACGATAAAATTCTTAAATTGAATTGAAAACGATAAAACGCTTTCCTGGTATAAAGTTGACGCGTGCTTACTATAGCCCAGTAACACGATTGCGAAACAATAGGTAATTACATCTCGGTTTTCAATGTTATTGGTATACATACGCTAACGGGTGACGGTGTTTATTAGATAGAGTACTATATGCATTGCATTGTACTCGTTACAATCATATTCATTCAATTCAAGTGAGAATAACTGTAAACAGAAAAACGTGGCCTTGTTTTTATCTTCTACGCTTCTACGGCAAAGCAAAATAAAGGATTATTAATTTAGCAGCGTATGTACCTATAGGGTAAGTCCGCGGTAGTTGGCCATAGTTTTTCTTAAACGCTGTTAAAAAAACCTCACCCATTACTATAAAAATCTGTGTTTGTTATTAAACTTTAAACAGTCAACTTTGTGATATTAAACAAAAAAGTAACAATTTCTAATGAGATCGTTTTAAAAAAATACGGCTTTTTAAAATCACAATTGGCTATCTCTCCCGAGGTGTTTGGGTGTGATGGCCATAATTTAATTCTAACTTTACCATAGTTTATGGTATTATTGTCTGTTTTTTATATACATATTTGCAGTTTATGTATATTCTACCATACATACGTAATATATTCACGTTGTATTCCTAACGGGGTAGTCAGAGAAGACGGAGCGCCGAGCGTCGCGGTCCTTACGTATTTCTTTCGCTTTCTCAAATCTCATCATTCTCCTCACACATTTTCGCCTAGGTATGCGAGAGAGAAAAAATAAACTACAGTTGAGGGTAATAGCAAAAATAAATTTGACGTTACCGACAACTTCTCGACTGCATTTCCCGGCGATTATCATTTTCACGTGCTCTGTTACTCATCACTCTGGAGATATGAAATTTTCATTGTTCATAAAGTGCTCAAATATTCTGATGATAATTACCGACTACATAGTAAAAAAGCTAAAGAAGTTGGAAACACAATGAAAACGTGGCAAGAGGAAATGCAATAGAAACGATACCAGTTCATCATCTGATCGTCTTCTAATGATGTCTCATCCATAAACCAACGGTAAAATTAAATGATTTGCGGTAACTCTATGGGAGTTGCACTACCCTCAATTAGTTTTGCCAGCAATCGTAAAATTGTTACTGAACTATAATACTGATGTCTTATGATAGATAATAAATACATGAATAAAAAAACATTATCGTATTGCGGGCAGTCACTAGGACTGTCACTTTACAGAAACGGTAAAATTAAATGGCTTTGCGATATCTCTATGAGAATTGGGAATCTGCAATTAGTTTTGCGAGCAATCACAAGGATTGTTACTTAAGTATAACACTGATGTCTTGTGATTCCGTTGGTCAAACAATGTCATGTTTGTGTATTATCACTATGGTTGTCTGCAATTTTACGCTGGATTTACAAGCCAGTGATGAGGTGATGGACCTTCTGTAAAGAAAGTGTGTGGCGAAGGCATACAAGCTGATCTTGTGTTAAGGCTTGAATACATCACTACCAATGGTTTGACTAGAGAACAGTGCCAAGAACTACACAAGGCACAAATATAGACAAGTTCTATTTTGATTTAACGAAATCTTAAAAGCGGAGTAAGTCAGATGCTGATCTGAAGCTAGTTCCAACACTCGTCAGTCAACTGGCGAAAAAGAGTCGTTCTCCTGCTAGAACATTTCTCAATTCAAACATAAACTGGAAAGCTCCTGCGAACCACAGGTTTCAAGGGACTTCCAGAGTAAAGGAACCTGTACCTTCGAAGAACCAGTACGCAGGCTCATTGAAAACATCACAGCAAGCTCAGATTCGCAGCCGCTGCTAAGTACGGTAAGACAAGCAGGTCGCTTATCATCTTTTTATGATCGGTGATCAAAGATAACCTTTGATTCTACAATCCTTTCATGGATAGAGGATTATGAAATATTCTTCTTGCGACCAGTTAGACCACTCCGAGTAGCAGACCTTGTTGTTAGACATACTTTTCAGATATTTGTTTCGAGATGCTATTTTTGACCTATTAAAAATCGGTGCTATTGATACAGACCTACCCTCTAAAGGTCAATGTTATTAATGATACAATGACTGGCCCGTTGGCTTGGTGGCAGAACATCTGCCGTCCAAGACGGAGTCCCAGGTTCGATCCCCGGTCAGGTCAATTTGGGAAACGAACTTTTCTAAATTGTCTTGTAATCTGGGTGTTACTGGTAACTCCCCCAGAGTTCGTAGTGTGGTACAAGCCATAGTACAAGCTTACTGGTTGGTTTGGAGTCACACAATTTGTATAATTGTTTGGAGTATTATTATTACTAAAAAATTTGTCGAATACCAAAACTTAACGGTAAAATCAAATTAATACATAATTTACAAAATCTTAATAAATTTATAGACAGGGGACATTTTAAAATTGAAGTTTTTAAGATCGGATCAGATATATTAACTAGCCAAAAATTTTGCTTTATGAGCATGATCGATGTAAAAGATGAATATTGTTAATAAATATTTAATACTCTTGTATTTAATATTGGAATTCGATAATAAAGTTGTATGAATCGAATATTTTGCTAAAATTAATATTGATAACATTAAATTACACCGCAATGAATCATCTATCTACATAAATTTCTGATTTCATCGAAAGTTCATGTATTGGTTCTTTTTCTTTTTCTTATTCTGTCTTTTTTTTAGAGAAAGACCAGACAGACATGCGCAACAAACACTTCACGTGTTTATTTAAACGTCATAAAACTATTAATGTGAATAAAATTCTGTTCGTTTCTCATAAGAAGCCCACAAAGGTTATTGATTATTGGGATAACGGTTTTTTCGTTACATTATTTATTCACCGGAACTAGAAAAGTAGTAGTAAAATTGTGGCTCACAATTTTTGTAAAATTACATTATCTTATTTATAAGATAAAGTAGCTTTAGCTACAACAACAAGACTTAAAAACTCTTATAAAGTTAATAACATATTACGAGGGCTGCTATTTATGTATCTGGAACTGGCCAGTTACAGAACAATATTAAAAAAGTAATTATAACATTTAAAAATGGAACTCTTTGGCTGAAGAATACAATTTGTTTCATGTAGCTGTCATTTGATTATCCTTTGTGGCGTCATTTTGAAAATTGCGAGTCTTTATCATCATGGATTTAAGTCGTGAAAATTTTCGTGCTATGATTTATTACTATTTTCGGCGAGGGCTAACTCAAAAACAGTGCATCGATCAACTCACTTCGAGTTTTGGGGACGAAGCACCATCGAAAACTACTGTGTATCACTGATTTAGTAAGCTTAATCGTGGGCGGTCTGTGCTCACGGACGAAGTTAAAGAAGGTCGCCCTAAATCGGTTGTTGTACCTCAAAATATTGATGCTGTGCGGAAACTAATAATGCAAGATCGTCATATTACATATCGCGAGATAGATCGCGTCTCTGGGCATAAGTATGACGAGTATATATAAAATATTACACGAACATTTAGCTGTAAAAAAAATTTGTTCACGTTCTGCACAACTTGAGAATTGACCAAAAACGGGCTCGTGTTGATTGGTGTGAAAAAATGTTACAAAAGTACAATCAGAGTGCGTCAAAAGCTGTCTATAATATCTACACAGGTGATGAATCTTGGATATATGCGTATGATCCTGAAACTAAACAACAATCAACGGTATGGGTGTTCCAAGATGAGCCGAACCCAACAAAAGTCATTCGTTCAAAAAGCATTTTGAAGCAAATGGTCACTTGTTTTTTTGGTATAAATGGACATGTAGCTACAGTGCCACTAGAGGATCGTAAAACGGTTAATTTTGAATGGTACACGACCATTTGTTTGCCAGAAGTCTTTGAAGAAATAAGAAAGAACAACCGACAACGCAGAATCCTTCTTCATCATGACAATGCTAGCTGCCACACATCGGCCGAAACAACTCGGTATTTGGAAGATCAAAAGATCGAATTAACGGGTCATCCGCCTTACAGCTCCGACTTGGCCCCCAACGATTTCTATTTATTCCCAACCGTGAAGAATAAATTACGCGGTCAACGTTTTTCGAGCCGTGAAGAGGCTGTTGATGCATTCAAAATGCACGTTTTGGAGATACCTCAATCCGAATGGAAAAAGTGCTACGAAAATTTGGTTCCAACGCGTGCAAAAGTGCATCGATCATCATGGTGAATATTTTGAAAAGCAATAAAACTATAATAAATGCTATATGTTTGTTTCACTTTGTTATTCCGGATACATAAATAGTAGCCTTCGTACATCAATGTTACTAAATAATTAGACATAAATTTAATGAAAACCGTTAGCTAGTAGTAATCGTTCGGTCGAACCGCGCAAACACGACGCCACGAGGTTGGGTGTTAATTTATATCTCTAAATAGAATACTTAACGCTTTTGTTTCTTTTGGAATAAGAAATAGTAGTAATTTTAAAAAATTTGCTGTTATGCAATTATGTACACCATAAGTGAAAATACATGTCAATTTACATACAAGTTTACAGTTAAACTCACATGTAAAGTAAAGTTTACCGTTAGGTAAACTTATATGTAAATTGATATGTACTTGTCTCTAATCTCATAATATGATGTTAATTAATATTTCGCATTTAAATATCACTCAAAATCTACAGGTGTCAATTGCTAATCTCGAGGATGAAGCACTAGTATAACTCATGAGTAAACGAACTTACCTTTAAGTGAAGTTCTATCATAATTATATGAAGGGCTTCATCCGAAGAGATTAGCAACCCTCCCTCCCTAAACGAAATATTAATTCGATCCTAATGATAATCGCCGGACAATGCAGTCGAGGGGTTGTCGATAACGTCAAATTTTATTTTTGCTATTACCCTCAACTATAGCGCAAGAGTGACGGCACCGTATGTGATACTACATGTGTCAATTGTTAATATCTTCGGATGAAGTCCTTCCTATAATTATGATAGAACTTCACTTACAGGTAAGTTCGTTTAATCATGAAATGTCGGTTTAATTTTTTTTACAAACATATATATTATCTTCACACTGTATCCCCAACGGAGTAGTCCAAGAGGATGGAGCGCCGAGCTTCGCGGTCCTTACATACTTCTTTCGCCTCCTCAAATCTCATTAATCTAATTCAGTCAGATAGCACTCTGGTTATTTGATCTTCGTAAGTCAGCCTTGGTCTTCCTTGGCTTCTACTATCACTCACTTTGACTCTGTAGGTGTTATTTCTCTGTCTTTCATCACTCGATTTTTTCATGTACTTGAACCATCTAAGCGTTCTTTTTTACAATTTTACAATAATACTGTCGTGCATTCCCGTCATACTGCGTATCTCTTCATTACTTATTTTGTCTACAAAGCTGTCACCATATATCTAAGAGATCAATTTCTAAGATTTCTAAGACATAAGAGATTTTTTAAAATTTCGAGTTAGTTATTACAAAGTCGTAAATACTGTGTCCCTGTAACTTTTCAAGTAAAGGGTGGAACAGTCTAAAACAATTTAGTAGAATTATACTTTAAAAGTACATACTTTCAACGAAAATTGGTTTGAATAAGATAAGTTGAGTTTTGAGTAGTTTTTGAGATACACGATATTCTCGGTTACATGCTCCGCGACCGAAGAAATTTTTTTTTTAAGTGCCATTAAAAATGCAAATACAAGCTTATTTTTGCTGCTGATTAAATGAATATTGTGTGCTGATTATAGAACCCTTCACTGCGCGTAATCCGACATGAGCTTGGCTGGTGTTTAGTTGTATATACATGTAGATGGTTTATTCTAAAATAATATCTAATAACCGGTTCCTCTATTTTGTCTTCGAGCCATTTATGTTTCCGAATAAATTGCTTCGGTTTCCTGTTCTTAATTAGGTTTTACCATAAGTTTTATAATTCTAAGGTCCATACCTTGTAAAATTCAAGTGATTGCAAGCTAGTATTTCGGTTAGCGAGCCCCACAACGTCTTGTGTAGTTCCCTGACGGGCGCACCCCACCAGCTGGCATGCCAGTAGCGTACCGTCGACGACACGGAAGAGTTAACAGCTGGAACAAATTCAAACATTAAGCAACCTCGAAACAGGAACAGGGGGCTTACCACCATCTCTTAGCATTATTATTTTAATATTACTTGACTTGACTTACGGGGTAGTTCAGGTAGGTTGGACAACTAAACATAGCGGTTCTTACGTATTTCTTTTGCCTACCGATGATTGAATGTCGAATGATAAACCTAATCACTAACCTACTGTCTGAATTTCGAACTTTCTAAGTCAAGTAACATTAAAATAATAATGCTGGAAGGTATGGTGGTAAGCCCCCAGATTCTCAATTTGTCTGATGATGTTTGTATGCTACGTGAAAAGTCCATTCATGAAATCTCCATTTGTGACCCGATTTTAATTATTTTTTTTAGGGATATATACCTACACATAATGGAGTTATGGAATTAGTAATTTTATCTACAAATCTCAATATTTAAAATTTACGGTTTTCTATTTGAAGCAAATTTATAAATTTGCTTCTTTTAATATAAATCACATCTTTTTAAAATTAATGGTCTTTGCTATAAAAAATGGTAAACTTCAAAATTAAGAGTTTTCACAATAAAATTTTGGTTACAACTTCAATCACTGCGACTTTAATGTGGTTTAAAGGTGATAATGAATAATTGGGTGGAAATCGTGAGGACAAATGCAGGCTAAGGTTTAGATTGTTTCACATTGGGTAAAAAATTGCATTTTTTTTGTAAATTTATACAAACACAACGATATATTTGTAACAATTTTTTTTTGGGTTAGGTTAGGTTAAGTCTTTTTCTACAACAAGCGAGACGAGCGAGCGCAGCGAGCGTGCCGCGGCAGCGGCCGGCGCAGCGCCAGATCGGAATCCGCTTTATACATGGAGCAATATTGAAACAGGAGTCTGCACTCTAAAGAGATAGTTGAAGTCGAGAAATTTAATCTGGAAACATCTCTACAGTACTCCATCTCTTTTCATCTTTTGCTGTTGATATATCTATATATAACAATCTTATATAAACTAGTTAGGTGTATTTCCGAGTTATTTCCAGGGGCAGTATTGAAATAGTAGTCCGCACTCTAAGGAGATAGTCGAAATCGAGGAATTTAATCTTGAAACATCTCTATATCTTTCCATCTTTTATCATCTTTTGCTATTGGTATATGTATATATCGCAATCTTATATATACTAGTAGGTGTATTTCCAAGTTATTTCTAGGAGTTAGGAAGAGACGTTGCGTAATTGCACCAACTCCATCAAGGGATATATACTCCTTCAATTCCATACACTGCGTCGGATGTGCCGGCATTGTCAGAAGCTTGTCAAGTTTATTTACTTAGTTTATACAAAATGTTATTTTACATAGCACAATCCTTTATTTTAAATGACTGCTTATTTTTTTATTGTTAACAATTATTTTACAGCGTCTTAATTTTATTTTTTTTAAGCTAATATCGACTTAATGAAAGAGTAACATTTTATTGTATGACATTATATTTTTTATTAGCAATTTAGTCTATATTTTCACCTATTTTGAAGTGCCGTTAAATGCATCCTTTTTTTTAAAGTTTTGTAGTCAAAATGGCAATAAAGGAACTGATGGAATACATACATATTTTAATATTATAATATATTATGATACATTCTATAGACAATATACATAAATCATTGACTACACATGTGAAATTATTTAGTGCCACGGGTCTCACGTTTCGTGGCGTGCATGTACCCAGTTATAAATCAAAATACGGCTGTTTTAACTTCTATGTTCCATTACATGCCTGAATATAACGAATGAATACGTCGTAGGTACTGATAACATCTCATTATACAGGTCCAATGTTTAGTTGGTTAATCAATACGTGAATCGATACTTAATGGTTGTTTACATAAGTCTTCTTCCGTCCTTGTATCGATAATTAATTTATATTTAGAATCGAGCGTTTAAGAAATAATAACAGTTGCAACGTGACCATTATATTTACCTTGACCCTGTATACGTAAATAGCCTCATTTTAATTTTATTATGATACATATCAATATAATTAAAAAGATGACAACAAACGTATACTATATTTAGACACTAAGCGTATATAAATATATCCCATCAGAAACATTGAATGTAAAAAATCATAAAAATGAAGTCTCGTGACTTTTCGGCATAAAACATTGCGAGAACTCATGTAGAGGTAGAGCCGAATCTAGGGCTCTTATTACTCTCGAGTTTCGCTAAAGTAATTATATACTTGATAACATAACCTTAGGGCATGCATTTAACGGCACTTCAAAATCGGTGAAAATATAGACCAAATTGCTATGAATTGCTAATAAAAAATATAATGTCACACGATAAAATGTTACTCCTTCATTAAATTTTAAGATGCTGTAAAATAATTATTGCTAATAAAAAAAATAAGCAATCATTTATAATAAAATATTGTGCTATGTAAAATAACATTTTCTATAAACTAAATAAATCAATTTGACAAGTTGTCATCCTGACAATGCTGGCACATCTAACGCAGTGTATGGAGTTAGAGGAGTATTATATTCCTTGATAGAGTCGGCGCAATTGCGCAACGTCTCTTCCTAACTCCTGGAAATAAGTCGGAAATACACCTACTAGTTTATATAAGATTGCTATATATAGATATACCAACATCAAAAGTTGAAAAGAGATGAAGTATTGTAGAGATGTTTCGAGATTAAATTTCTCGACTTCAACTATCTCTTTAGAGTGTGGCTCGTTTCGATACTGCACTTGGAAATAAGTTAGAAATATACCACATCTATATATAACAATGTTATATACACAAATATATAACATTGCTATACATAGATATACCAACAGCAAAAGATGAAAAGAGATGGAGGATTATAGAGACATTTGGAGATTAAACTTCTCTACTACCTCTTTAGAGTGCGGACTACTGTTTCAATACTGCTACATGTATAAAGCGAATTCCGATCTAGCGCTTCGCCGGCCGCTGCCGAGGTGCACTTTCTTCGCTCGCTCGGCTCGCGTGTTGTGGTGCAAAGACCTGACCTAAACAAAAAAAGTGTTACAAATATATCGTCTTGTTTGTACAAAGTTACAAAAAAATTTGCAAAATTTTACCCAATGTGAAACAATTTAAGCCTTAGCCTGCGTTTGTCCTCACGATTTCCTCCCAAGCATTCATTATCACCATTACACCACATTAAAGTTTCAGTGATTGAAGCTGTAACCAAAATTTTATTGTGAAAACTGTTAATTTTTAAGTTTACCATTTTTTTTACAGCAAGTACCGTTAATTTTAAATAAGATGTGATTGATATCAAAAGTAGCAAATTTATAGAAAAAACCGTCAATTTTAAATATTGAGATTTCTAGATAAAATTCATAATTCTATAGCTCCATTATATATATCCCTAAACTTAGTACATACTGGCGTATAGACGTACAAAAAGTCCGATTGAGAATGTAATCTTTTATGACAGTGGCACGAGTAAGAAAGGGATAGCAAATGAGACGCTATTGTAACCAACCCTTTTTGAATGACAGGTCGTCACAAGTCGACACACTGTGGAGAACGCTGTTGATTTATTTTATTATTTTGTGTTATTCCTGTTTTATTATTAATAATAATGGTTACGTGTTCTCTATGTTATTGTGATATTACATATCGTAATAATCAAGGGAATCATTCATTTCATACGTGACATTGACGAATTAAAAATTGTCAAGCGTCAAAGAACTCTATGTTCGTCTATACGCCAGTATATACTATGTTTATGCTTGATAACCATAAATCGTTGATTGTAAAGAATACTGGCTGTTACGGAATTTTGTTTAATAAAAAAAAAGCATGTTTGTACCATAACGCTAGTACTAGTATACTATGTTTATGGTTTGTACTACGTACATATGTACGCATGTATTAACAAGCATGTAAGAAGTTAATCTTTTAGGCGTGAATTAAAAATTGAAAGTTGCCGCTAGAAATGAATGAAATGAAATTAACTTATTTAGTTACATTGATTTGGCTTTTAAAAAATATTAAATACTAAACCATATTTTTTCTTTAAGAGCCCTTTGACATTTTTGTGCGAAATAGTGATATTTTGACTCTAATTCTCAGAAACCATAAGATTTTTTAATATTCTGCTGGCAGTTTATAATAGATACATTTTCCTTCTTGAATATTGGTGTTGCATATTTTTATTTTATACTATCTTACAAAAACCATTCTACGAAGTCAATTTACAAGGAACATTTTTAGACGCGCTACTTTGACGCCCTAATTAACATTGTTTCGACGAGTTCTAACAATTTCTAAAATTCTAAAACGGGAAATTTAACGCGATTACCTTTTATTTTGGCTTGACATTTCGACCGAGTTGCATCGGCCGTGGTCTTGCTTGAGACCATGGCCCATGCTACTCCCGTTGCATTATAATGCGTCACATGCGTTAAATTTCCCGTTTGAGATATTCTATAATGCAACGCGAAAGTTTAAATGTTTATATTTCTAAAATTATGTTCAGATCAAGTACATTTTCTTATTGAATATAAGTGTTGTGGAAATGTCATAAATTTCTTCTTTTTTAAAGAAAAAAAAATGTAAAGGCTTTTTTCAAGGATAAAGTGTCGTGATTAAACGTCGATTTAGATCCAAAAAAAGCAATGACTTATAAAAAAAATGATATGAAATGAAACTTGATTCAATGTACAATATACGACAGAAATTATTAATTTTTAAATTAGTCAGTGTAATAAATATAATAAAATCAGCATAAAATACGTGATGTTGACGCGTGTATCTTAGTCCCTCTTACACATTACGACCATACCGCCACCACCGGCGGAGGTGAAGACGTCTTCCGCGACACTCGTAGGGTCTCACGTTTAGAAGCCCGATCACATAGTACTACACGCACAAACGCGGGCCGTAAGCCACATTGTTTACTGCCACGCGGAACATTAGGCACACTAACCGGCCTTCCGCCGTTTCGCCGGTCGGGTCCGCTGGAGGCCCGGCCCTCACCCGAAAAGGAAGTCAGTTAAAATGGACGCAGGTCTGGAAAGCTCCCCTCGCGACGCCTTGAGCCCGAGGTCCGCTATCCATACGAGGTATCCCTCGGCTGGAGAAACCCTCAGGCGGTCGATCATCTGGCAGGGCGCCTGTAGCGCTCGCCCCAACGCGACCGGTGACGTTGTAAAAGCCACTAGGGCTACAGCAAAGAGGGGTTTTGTTAGACGGTTCGAGTTCGACACTACCGTGGGGATTTTTCGCCTCTTAGAAACCAAAAAATGTGTCTCAGACTAGGGATGTGACATTGAGTGAAAAAAATCGATTAATTAAAAATCGATTTTAGTTACAAGAAATAATCGATTTTTGAGAAAAAATCGAGTTTTTTGGTATTAATTGAAAAAAAAGCAGCTTTTCTATAATTATTATCATTTCATATCAATCATTCGTAATAAAACTAAGAGATTAGTATAGGATTAACAATTTATCAGAATAAAAATAATATAAAATGATAAGTACGAAAAATAACCAAAACGACAACCTGGTTTCAAAACGAATCTTTCTGAAAACTTTCTAAGTTTAAACAATGAAAAAAAATTAAAAATAATTATTTCCATATTAGGTTACTGCCCCGGCATATCATTTTTGCTGTTTTGAGTTATTTACATCAGTCGATATCCTGAATATCATCTTCACGGGAGTTCTACGGCAAAAAATCGATTAAAAGATATAATAATAAATAATAATAATAAACTCAGACATTTCACACAGCGCCATCCCATCTAGTCCCAAAGTAAGCAGCACAGCGCTTGTGTTAGGGATACTAGACAACTGATATACTCGTACTACTTATATATTTTTCTTTTGTAAATAAATAAATATTATACATAAACACCCGACTCGGGGCGGGAATTGAAACCGCTACCCCCGTTTACTTTCCGACGCGCTTAGCCGTTACGCCACGGAGGTCGTCGAATTAAAAGATATGACCCGTTAGTTTCAAAATAATACAATACTTATCCCTAAAAGCAAGCAAGGTTCAGGAAAAGAAAATATTTTAGTTAATAAGTGTTTGAGCAGATGGTCTCGATGGTTAACTAATAACTTCCTGTGCTTTTAATTTTAATGTTGACTTTTTGGCGAGAACGGGAGAAGTGAGGTTATCATTTTATTTAAACTTTCTATTTTTTACATTTGTGGGAGTTATAAAGTACAAAAGTGATAGTATATTGTGTTTTAAAGTTCTGCGTAAGCGAAAAAAATTGAGTTGATCTAAATAAACATGTGTAGCTGAAGTTCTCGCCCTCTTCCAAGAACTCCTATAAAACTTCAGTCAAGTCTACTATCAGTATCACTTTACTAGAGGAGTTTTACGATAACGATCTAGATAACGATCCTTCTAGATTTAATACAATACTTGACATTGGCAAATGTACTGATCTGTGCGCCATTCCATGAAGAAAGAAAAAAAATTTTAATGTTGAGATTATAAAACGCACGACTCGCTTGACAGATATTATTAGTCATAACTGACATAAGGACCATAATTATAATAAAATATAATAATTTATGCTACCTGGTTAGCCTGTAGGACTTGTTGCTTGCTTTGCTTTGTTGCTGTTGCTTTAAATTTGTAATATTACTACATGTTTTCAATTCTTTCGGGCAATATTTGCATTGTGCTGTGGTATTATCCTTCTTCATGAAAAAATACTTCCGCCAGTCGCTTTTAGGTGTTTTACCGTTAGACGTTTTTTTAAGTTATTTACAGTCGAAAGAAAGGAAACTGTTGAACAAATATGAAACTGTTTTACGTACATACATACAGATGGCGCCGTCTTTTGATCGACTTGTTCATGGTAGTGAACTTACTTCGCATTTTTTCATTCGTCGCAATTAAAATGTGTGATTTTGGCAACATTGAATTTCTTTATTTTTAATTTCTTCATATTTTTAATAAAAACAAGTGTAATTTATATAATCAATTTTTAAAAATCGATTGTTACTATTAAGAAAAATCGATTTAAAAATCGATTAACAAGAAATAATAATCGATTAAAATGAAAATAGATTATTTTTTCACATCCCTATCTCAGACTCGCGCGAGCGCTTGTAGAGATAGGTCCTGTACGACAAATTTACGCGCTCTTCATAACGAGCGATCGCAAGCGAGAACATTAAATAGCGATCCGTATATGCCGACTGACTTGTTTTGACCCATTGTTGACCTCTGTTCCATGAATCTATCATGATCATGACTTTCTGATTTCCTGCATTTTTTCATAGGCATATAAACATTGTGTTTTAAATATAATCACTAGCAGTAAAGTTAAATAAAAAAGTTGTAAACTAATGCTAGCTTACAAGAAGTATTGCAAGCCGGGTATCAAGGTGATATCTATTACATTTATGACAATCTATACATATAAATAAAATTGAATTGTCTTTCTATAATTTTGAAATAAAGGCTTTTTCTTAAGCTTATATGTTTATTTGCGCGTTAACCAAACCCATAATACGCGTTTTTAATTTTTTTTTACGGTCTGTTTATTCGGCCGAATCTTCAAAACGGCTGAACCAATTTTAACGTGACATTAACAGGAAGATAGAGAATTTTTCAATAATAATCTGAGCTTTCTATGTAAAAATCGAAAAACTTTAGAAATAAGTAAACTGTAAGTTGATCTGCATCTGTTAATTAAAGATATTAAAAAAAAATAAGCCGAGAGGTACGTATAACACTAATGGGAACTAAAACAGTTTTTTTAGAAATTTTATACTGCTGCAAGAATTTAAAAATGGTTTTCATAATAGCATCTCTTAGAGTCAGGGTGCTCATTAGGTATGTTTTATCATGATCCGCCATTTAGAAGTTGAAATTTAAAGTGAACTCTTTAGTTAAGTTGTATCTGTAATATGGGTTAATTTTGTAGTGGTTTTTCCGTTAATCCGAAACATACATAAACATAGCAAAGACATCTATCTATATTTTATTATAAAACAGCAACAAAGCCATGTCTGCACATTAACGATCTTTTTAAAAATGATTGAACTAGGTATTTTAGGTTTTTATAATTCCAAAATAAATACTTATATAATTGTTGTCGGAGAGTTTGTATGTTTATTTCTTCAAGGCTAAGAAATTGCCATTGAATTTCTATACAAATCTCTCTGTTTGAAGAGTTGGAACGGTGCCAAGTTATTTTTAATTAGTCAAGGTTCTCAAGTTCACATACACTGCATTAGTAAAGGATTTATAAATTATATCTAATCATGACTACGTAACTAGTGGTTCCTAGGTAACCGATCTTAATACTAGTAGTGTTAGACAAGTAAATACTTACCTCTATTCAATCTTTACTTTTAAAATAGTACCGATATTAAACATAATAATATGTAACTAAATACAATATTTTGTATTATGGAATGTTGTTTTATTTCCTTTACATGCATTTAACGCGTCGAGAACACTTAATACTAATTACAAATATTATATGCATTAATCTAAAACAAAAAAAAATTAATAACAAAAATCGAAACTTTGATTCGGAAAAGTATCAAAATTATATTTTATACTGAAGTCGCTTCGTTACTTACACTACAATAAAGCTACGAAAGTCGCACGCATGCATGAGTGTCCGAGCGCGCCAATACCTAAATTCAAGTGCTCACGATTTGTCGCAGGGCTCTTAATTTAAAAATAAGGATTAAAAAAGTTTTAAACTAAAGTGATTTCAACCAAGCACTTTTTAGTTTTTAAGGATTTATATTCTTAAAAACTGGCCACATATAAAAAATAAACTTTTATTAAAAGATAATTTAATGGTTTACATAGAAAAAGTTTACATTTGTATCTATGCGCCTAACTTTTGTTTCTAACTTCATGGTGTTTTCTTCTAAATATCTAAAAGGTCAAAAACAATGATTAGTCAAAAACAATTTCCTTAGACCAGGGATCAACCCATCTTTATAGCTTTCATCAAAATCGTTTTAGTATTCGGCTGTGAAAACGTACAGATTCAGTTTAGTGTAACATGTCTGGAGCAATTTGTATCCAGTCGACTTAATCTTGCAATGGAACTTTTTAGAGATTTTTGACCAAAATAGTAAAAATGGAATCCTTTTAATTTCGTCACATCTATCTATCTGTCCGAATATTACAGTAGATTTCACTCCGTTATTTTTACACCTGCAGAACTAAAATTTGGCACAGACACAGAAACTGGTAAAACAATACCAGAAACTGAAAATGAAAAATTAAATAACGAGTAGTTTGGGAGCAGATTTATTTTTTATTTTATTATTTAACTTTTACGTAGTCCAATTATTAAGGAAACTTAAAGTAATTCATGTCGGATATGCCCTTGACCGTTATTTTTATTTAAACTCGCCTGCCCCGGTTTTGCCTGCATGGGTTGTTGAATGTTAGCAACATACCAATTTTTTCTTATTGAGATTTTCATAGAAAAATACCATCAAAAATTACGACTTTTCCGGTGGATTTTTACAAAATTTTCTTTCGTACAAACCTTGTACAGACAATTACAAACACAAAAAAAAGGAAATCAGCCAAACCGGTCTGATACTATCGATAATAATAAATATCAAGTAATGCTCCGTCATACGAATTGTTTTTTATTTACATAGACTAGCTAGCAGACCTAACAGACATTGTCATGTCAAAATAAATAAAAATCTGATAAAAAAAGACTGAGTTTCTCCTGAATTTTCCAATATTTCAGGCATATTTATCTTTCCACAAAAACCCTAGTCGGACTATTAAGAATATTTAAAAAAATAGCGAAATAGGTTCAGCCGTTCGCAAGGAATGCGTTACCATTAAATTTTTTTTTATGTAGATTATCTTGCAGTCTGGATGTTACGGGGTGCCATTTGCAGGAATTTCACAGGGAAAAGTAAAAGCTTTAACAATCTTTTATAAAATCCAAAATTAAATGACGTTTAATGTAGATGTTAACCTTGAATTCTAAATATACACATATAAGATCAGCATGAGTGTAGGAGGATCATATTCGACCTCTTTTGACTAGGAAATTGAATATATGATAATATAAATACCACGATAAACCGGTGTAAAGAAGGCAACCCATGAAAAGCAAAGCTATTTGAAACGAAACTATATATTATGTACCTATTCAAGCATAATTACGGCCAGCTAGCACATAATTAAAACGCCGAAGCTGTGGCCAAAGCTTCCCAATTTTATGAGTGAGATCTTCAGAGCTCGCTTTTGCTGAGAGTTATTCAGTCAATCTTCTGCTTAGTAAACTCATACGATATTTTGGCGGGAACAGAAGTGAATCACTTCGTTCAAATTTATTTTTACTTTTCGTATTTGGTATTGCTGATTTATTATTTCTTTAGTAAAGCGATAATTAATAGATATTATTATATATTTTATTGTTTCTACGCTGATCTGGGAGAGAATAAAAGGGGCACAATATAATATCTCGCGCATGTCGTAAAATTCGGCCACAGGTTAGGTTAAAGGTAAAGACTTATCCCATCAAAAACAAAAAATATAAAAAAATGCCAAGTCTCGCAACCCAGTTCTTCCACTACAAAAAGTTGTGAGATCTCATGTAAAACCAAGTCAGTTATTTTAGTTAGTGTCTATGGAAGCACCTATTCAACAACTTTGTTATAAATTGTTAACTAATCAATTGCCTCTCAACATTTGTAGCGACCGTATCAATATTAGACGTCTTTATTTCTATAATAAATATTTAAGCCTTTGCAATCGCACGACAACATAATATCTAGTATATCTAGTTGTACTAGTATTATGACCTCATAGTCACTGAAAATTCAGACTTCTAGTGTTATCCGCAACGAAGTTACAGGGTGGTCAAAAGTGCGATGAGTCGCTTCGAGAAAAGGATGGTACAGGCTGCTGCTTGACTTGGCGGGGGCACTGCCGTGTCACCAGACTAATTACACGCGGCCCGCCCTGGCTACGCACAGGTAGAATTTTTTTTGAAAATAAAATACAGCCCATGTTACTTGCTGATAATGTAGCTTTCTATACGTGAAAGAATTTTTGAAATCGGGTGAGTAGTTTTTTATTTTATCCATTACATACAAACAAAGTTTAAATCTGTATAATATTAGTACAGATATTAGTAAGTGTCGATGTAGGTAATGGACTAGCAATCGAGGAAAGGGAATGAATGGTATGTGCGTATGTATGCAATAGCAACATAATTCAATAAAACAAATTACATTAATGATTCTGACTACAGAAATTTGCTTGGCAGTAAATATAGTATAGCTTTGCTGTATTTGGGTGGCCGGCTCAGTCTGACGCATATTAGCAACGCAATGAGGTGAACGCACCAGAGTACTCCGTTCAACTGGCTGCCACACTCCCAATCGCGAGTACACGCGTACCCGAGATTACACCGAAAGCATATTTAATCCTAATCAAATACCTACAACGATCTAGATAATTCTGTTGATATGTTGTTACGAAAATAGATTTCTTGACACGTAACGAAATGATCACATGTTTTCTGTTTACTACGATTGATATCCACGAGGCAGAACGTTATTTCCGAACTAAATACATTAACACTAATTAACACTTATTAATTGTACCACAAATCTCTGTCTACATAATAAAAAAAATATGTCCTGTTAAAGATAAAAACACAGATGGTGTAATACATAATATATTTATATATGTAGATGGTGTAATACATATTTAAATGTCGTCAATATTTATTAATTTAGTTAAGTTCAATATAACTTTGTTGGTGATGCATGAAATATAAGAAAGCGAGCACACATAACAATTAAGGTTTTATTTAATAACCCTAATACCCATAGTACATAAGGTCAAACCTATCTACTTTAACATGTCCTGACTCACTGATTTCTCACCGCGCAGCTTAAAATCTAGAAGCTAAAACCATGAAAATTGGACAGTAGCTTCTTTTTGTAGCTTGGTACGAAGATAAGAAAGGATTATTGAAACACCAATCTCTGATGAAAAGAGTGGGAAAGGTTTGTATTGGGAAAAAAATCTTTACCTTTTATTTTAAAATTTAGCACAAAGTATTTTAGCATTTATCAAAATTACATATCCTATGGTTGTAAGATAAGTTCCACGCGGGCAAAGGCTAGTGTACTAAAAAGCTGTAACAGAGTCGTGGTTGTAAAATATGACTAAATATGACAGTTAATGAAGTCTGTGGCAAGCCTATTAAACTAATAGATTTTCTGTTGTTGCACATACATTTGGCACCGACTTCAATACCTTCAATAGCTAGTTTTAGTTTGTTACGACATACAAAGACATGGCGTCCTTTCCCCCCTAGAAAGTCACTATTAACTATTGCTTTCATTATTTAGAAACTGCAAAAATATATGGTAGTATTTAATGATAGCTACCAAATGTGTATCACGTGATTTATCGGCAAATTACGTTAGGTCTGTAAATTTCTATGTTTCTGACTAACAATTTTCTAAGAACTCCAAGATCGATGTTAATGATGACAGAAAATAAATTTCTCTAGGGTGACTCATTTCACTCGGGTTTATGTAGAGATATATTCTGGTACCGTTTTGGGTTTACCTAATTTTCGTGCCAATTGTTCTCATATCTTTTTCGGCAGTGGCAGATTTGGCATTTAAATATACCTTATAACGAGGTTAACTTAAATTATTTTGATTTCCGATACGTCCTACGTATATTTATCTATTTTATTTCTTTAGCTAATTTATTGTATTTACTACAATATACACAACAAAAAACTATAATATAACAAACACATTATTAGTGGTCCCTGCACTAAGCGGTTTCGGGTAAGACCTTAAATGAAGGTTTAAATAATCTTCACAAAATCTTTAAAACATCTTAAAAAAAGTTATATAAATTTGTTAAATCTTTCACAAGTCCTCCCATATACGTGTTACAATAGAAAACGACTCAATATAATGTCAGAAGCATTTAAGGAATTACAATATTTAACGATTACAAAACAATATTACCAATCATATTATCAAAGATAGATTACAATATGATGTTAGATACAAAACAATATATAGAAAAGAAATAGTTTCTTTGGAATTTGAAATCAGCGTCGAAGGTTGTATACATATAGCTGCTTTGAGTCGGAGGTAGATTAGGGTCTAAGCACACTCGCCACTTTTAGCATCAACGATCGACAAATTAATCGTTGTTTAGATGTTTGATGCAGCGAGAGCGAGCAGCTATTGATCTCTAAATCTCGCATATTAATTCGCTGGCTGATATACGTTAGTACAAGTTAAGGAATGTTATTTCGAAAGATCGGCTAATAGTTATCGTAACTGTGCGCCTGGATATTTGTCTATAATTCCTATTTATTCTGTTGTAAAGCTTAAGATGTCAATTTCTGACTCTTGTTTAATCGCTAGTCTAAGCGAAGCATACGTAAAAGAGGTATTGGCAGAGCAATCGAACGCAAGGTTATAAAACGCGATTCGGCATTCATGCAATCACAAAGTCACGAGTCGCCGATGCGAAAAGTAGCACGTGTGTCCGGTCCCTTATTTATATAATTTACCAGTTCCAACTTCCAAATAATAACAGAACAATGAAATAAGTTTTTTACTGTAACTAATTTCGTTTTATTGTTTACAGCACGTGCGTGTTAGTTATTTTACTACTGTTATAAGCAGGGAGTATAATTATTTATTATTTTACAGGTAGATAACCAACATACACAAAGAGAACGTTTACATGACTATGAAGCCGTGTTTGGTTAAATGTTCAAGGGGCTACCAGAGCAAAAGCGAGATCCGTTCATTCGTCATACGACATTTATAGATATGCTAAAAAATATTTTTTTTAATTAAAAATTATGGATATATAAATTATGGATATGGTATATTTTGGTAAAAGGATAACACAACGTTGACAGTCTGCTAGGCATCCTAATCAATGACAGCTTTCTAAGCGGCACCTCAGAGGAAGTCTATTTTAGATCTGTAAATATTAACGTTTAGAAATGTAATGATTTATTTCAATAAATGTAACTTAAATGAAGACACAATTTGATTTTTTCCAAAGTAAGTTCTTTACAAACTTCCGCTTAGTACTTCGAAATAGGAAGTTAATCTGGTAAAACAATAAAATATTTTGTTAATTCGTTTTATTTTATAGTAATTTTATTATTTGACGTTTAGGAACGTTGCATAAAATAAAGCGCGCCCGCTAATGATTTCTCTTTTTTTTTCGAAAGTGTGTAAGTAATGCTCTCACTCGCGCAATCTCGTTCGTTAGTCGCTCTTCATGCAGCGCCACAAGTATTATAAAATCTATTGCTAACTTGCGTTAGTTATTATAGTCCCACGTATCGACCTAGACATAGTATTCATTATAAGGGACATTATAAGGGCGATGAGCTATCAACCTCCATTATCTGGTATCTGGTTCCGCTTTGCCATTTATACTACTCGTGCATAATAAAAGGATATAATTAGCATTAAAAATGCTTCTTGTAACTTTACGTAATGATTATCGGGAGATTTTTTATTTTGTCGGGAGTCGAGAGGTGATTTCAAATATTGGGAAATCCAGCCATATCTCGATCGCCTGGCAACCCTAAAAAACACTGCCTGAGGATATGGATACATGTACCACTATATGTGCATAATAAATAATAACATGAGACCTGAACCTGATTTCGTGACGTCATTGTTTCGTGTTTCTACCCGGAAAATAAATAAAATACCCGACCATTTTTGTATGAAATATGCATTAGTTTCCTCTAGTTTTTTTGAACAAGATTAAAGTTAAATTTTTTTTGTGTACCGTAAATCCGAGACAATGACCTCGCATCATCGAGTTTAAGTCTTCAATGTTATCGTGCACGGGCAATTTTTTTTTTCAATCTCAATACACCAATTCTTGTACATTGATACTTGGAACGTCATAAAGTTTTGATTTTGTTGCATCTTGATTCTCTTACCACGTTGAATGGCAAATGGCGTGAAGCTATGTATGTGTATGCATATTAAGACCCGGCTGCCAAAATTTTGTACGTTTTTAAATAAGTTTGATGAGGCGGGCACACGTTTATTGAATGTAAAATTTAAATACATATTTCTTTATTATATTTATCTAGCGACTGCCTCAAACCATTGCGAAATTTATGTATTTTCGTTCGATACTTTTTTCTGTAATGCGATGCCTTTTTGAGAGATTTTTAAGTATTTCTCCTAAATTACTTAAGTAAGTTACATAAAATTGCGGCTAACAGGAAGACAATACAATTTACTAAATACTGGCTAAAAGATATTTTATTATATGAGTTAATATTCCAGTTATAACGATAAATGTCGCGTTCGGGTGGTGGAGGTGGAAACGACATCGAATTTTAATCACGGTTGCTCAGATTTTGCCTTGAAGACACCCAAATTGTATGTCTAACGGACGAAGGGTGTTTTAGATTCTAACATTATAAAAGGAAAAGCAAATCGCTTTATGCAGAGTAGGATGTCAGTAACATGAGAATAGTCCCTTCCTGTTAAAACAACGAAATGTCAACGATCAAGCGAGAAACTAACAAATTGCTTGGTAGGTAGAAAATTTCAACAAAAAAAATACGCGATGAAAATAAAGGCCTCGCAATTGTAAAAAAATTGTTCGAACTGTTTAAAACAAAATATTTATTCTAACGAAGTGGAAACAATAAACTCAGTTCTTAGAAAAACTCTTCACCGGTGTCGGCTCTTTGTTTTGTTCAAAACAAGTCTGTTATCACGTTAATAGCCAAGATATTGCAGATTTAGTAACAAAAGATGCTAGTATTTATTTTCCCGAAAGCGTTTTCCTTAACATCGTCTTTCTGTAAAGGATGCGAATGAAACAATCGTGCGTTTCACACGTGACTAATGTGAATCACTTCGAACAATCAAACGGGCGACGAGGACAGCTTCGGTTTACTTTTTTGGACAACTCATTGTCTGGTCAAGACGGAAACGATGCATAGGGGAACTAATTGATAACATAATAAGCGCAGTAGTTATCAAGAACAATGCCAGTGGCAAAAAGATTCCTTCTCAGAAAAACGACATTATGGATTCTACTTACATAATATACATATCATTTATGTTTTTGCAAAACTGAATCAGTGACTTCTTAGGATGTGATTGCCTTGATGAAGTCTCACTTGTGGAAATATTTTTTGTATATATAATAATAATATTTATTGCCAAAAATAGTTTTACAATATGATTACAATACATTAGCTAAACGTGACAAAATGAATGTGACAAAAACAGCATCCGTTGCTGAACTAGGTTAAAACCTGTATTTCAGTTTTCGGCGCCACTCTCCTCAGCATAATAGACACAAAACATGTGGACTAGGTTAGCCAGGTTAGCTAGATTTGATGCTTAGTTTTCTGACAACAAATATAAAGGCGATGCATTGACAAACAATAATTTAATCTAAAATAGACCTTCTGTTCTATGCAAATATGCGCGCGCTAGCTTACGAAAAATACGAAAAAACAGTTATTTTTGTTTATTTTAAAAACTATAATTAATTTTAAAAAATGCAACTGTCATTTTGAAGAATATGTTTAAAGTAAACTATACAGAAAATTTAGAAATATAAATCAGTCCCGTTACTCCGAAAAATGTAAATCTCTGTTTTAAAAAAGGTTTCTTTGATATTTTTTTTGTGTTACAAAAGTTAACCAACCGTGTATCGCAACTGTCAAAATGAAGTCAATGAAATGAGGAATCAGGATACAAAAAATCACTGTCATACGTTTTGTAGTCACTTAGAAAAATTGAGATTCCTGGAGTCAAAATTACCAATGCATCGCCTTAGCTAAGAGTATATAATTGATCCTCTCATTAGTATATGGTGTGTGTACGTGTATATACTTGAGATATATAAACTTAAGATACAACTGAATACAAAAAATAACGCAAGTTATAATAAATGAATAAGTGGAGATTTTCTTGAAGCATATTAACTATAAAACAACCTTATAACCTTGAAATATATTAACAACGACATCCAAAACTTCACCGTATCACCTTTAGAACCTTTTCAGTTTCACTGTAACCAAAGTTTGTAGCCATGCTGTAACTTTCTTTTTACATTGATTTTTATTGAGTGAGTAATTCGAGAGCAATTCAATAATTCAAGCTATCTTCATCAACTCTTCACAAAGTCACACCGGAATCTATACCTACACACCATAACAGTTCAAGATCTTATTTTCGGAAATTCATTTTATTTCATACAGTACCCGTCTGTTAATTGTTACACATAGAATCTATAATTGAGTGATTCTTCAATAAAATATGCCTTTCCGATTTCACATAAAAATTAGTAATTAATATTTATATCAGCGCTGTTTCCGTGATATTATGTCACAAAAACATGACTTATTGAGTAAATAAATGGAAAATAACCGCTTTTTATGGACGGCCTCACAAAAACTCGGAAGGACGAGATGAATAATTTTTGGCTGTGTGTTATGAGTTATACCGTTAGCAGTTATCCGCGAAGTAGGTTGCAAACGGAACAATTTACATTCTAAATTGGTCGACAATTAGTGGGTTAGTCTGGGCATGATTTTATTGTATTCACTTTCAATTTCGGATAAAAAACATATAGGATGGAGCCGTAACAAGTTGCTCTTATCGTTGTGTCAAAGAAATTTTCGTCCCTTTCTATCTTATTGAGGGTAACCACGAGTAATACAGTTATCTATAATAAGTATGGAAACCTCGCACTGTCAGTGTACTTCGTGCCAGCTCATGACCGACTTTACGTCCATTAGTAGAATATTATTTGCAAAACACTCGTAACTCGTGTTTTGACTACTAGTATTAGAAAAAATAAAAATATGTCATGTTCAGCTGTGTATTGTTGTATTGTGACTCTTCCCTAGTCACGCACACTAGTAAAAGTATAATACATGTATATTACAGCAGAGAAAAGCCGAGAATTTCAATGATTTGTAATGATGTCGTAAAAACATATTTTTGGGGGTTTACATTGCTAATGCTGGCTAAACCTTACGAGATAGATCAAGATAATATACTACGGAATTGTATATCTTAAAAAGGTCTACAGAAAAGTATGGTATTGTCTATTTCCTAAGGATAACCCACGGTAACCGTTTTTATTTTTTACATATTAATAAAAAAAAACGGGTTATTTACGAAGCTATTTAAAACAAAAAGTATTAATCTTATCTAATTAGATACGTTGTGCATTTAATGTAGATCAAAATTGCCCTTTCATATCATTAAAATTAATATCTTCGAAGATATTACAGATTTTAAATTATTAATCACTCCCAGCGAAACGGAATCTGTTTGTGTTGTCTAATGAAAAAAACAGCTATAAACATATTAATATACAGACATTCCATATTCTATATATATTATAGTTATACGACCTACGTCACATACACTACAACCATGCGAAGAAGGGGCGGATCGCTAGTAAATAATAAATTACCCGTAAATTACATTCAGAAATGGTAAATGTATTTAAGGCGACGCATTGGAAATTTTCGACGTCAAGGATCTCAATTTTTTTTAGTGACTACAAAACGTATGACAATGATATTTGGTATACTGATTCTACATTTCGTTGACTTCATTTTGACAGTTGCAGTATATGGTTGGTTAACTTTTGTAACACAAAAAAAATATCAAAGAAACCTCTTTTAAAACAGAGATTTACATTTTTCGGAACAACGAGGCCGATTTATATTTCTAGATTTTCTGTATAGTTTACTTTAAACATATTCCTCAAAATGTCAGTTGGATTTTTTAACATGAATTAGTTTTTAAAATATACGAAAATAACTGTCTTTTCGTATTTTTCGTCAGCTAGCGCGCGCACGTTTGCATAGAATTCTATTTTAGATAAAATTACTATTTATCAATGCGTCGCCTTAACGTATCATACGTTCTGTCATTAGTATAGGCTGAAAATTTATACACGTGTACCTAAACCCGATGACAATGCAAAATTATGATAGCCTTAATCTAATACTGCAACCAGGATCGTCTCCTCTCAAGAGAACTCCTCAATCGTTAGCAGTACAGACTTCAAATATAACAAATAAATAAATATCAAATGGCGGTAACATCTCTAGTGATAGCACATGCGTAAATATTCATACAGAGATCAATATTCATACTAATAACTGTACTGGAACTGGCCAACTGTAGATACCTGAACCGACGAAGGTACAGTTAATCAATGTGGCTGTGGTAGTGTGGTAACCACACGCCAATGTTGGGCAAAGTAATTGTAAAAACAATTACAATTACTTTTTGTAATTGTAATTGTTAATTGTTTGGCATACAAAATATGTTCACAATTACATTTTACAATTACAATTTTTAATTGTAATTGTTTTTACAATTACATTTTGCCCAACACTGCCACACGCTTATTACCTAACTTACAGTCTAGCACGCGACAGCCAAATATCGTGCGATATCTGCTGTCAAACGATATTTGTGTAATGTAATGTGTATAGTGGCGCTAAATCTAGCGCAAAAAGTGCATTTTACACGCAATAGTTATACATGATACCAATTTTATATGGGATATATATAATGGAGCTATAGAATTAGTAATTTTATCTACAAATATTAATATTTAAAATTGACGGTTTTCTCTATAAATTTGCTACTTTGATATAAATCACATCTTTAAAATTAATGGTCTTTGATATAAAATAATGGTAAACTTCAAAATTAAGAGTTTTCACAATAAAATTTTGGTTACAACTTCAATCACTGAAACTTTAATGTGGTGTAATGGTGATAATGAATGCTTGGGAATCGTGAGGACAAATAATGCAGGCTAAGGCCTGCATTTGTTGCTTTATAGATGGAGCAGTATTGAAACAGGAGTCCGCACTCTAAAGAGATAGTTGAAGTCGAGAAATTTAATCTCTTTTCATCTTTTCCTGTACATACATAGATGTATATCTGAATTATTTCCAAGAGCAGTATTGAAACAGAAGTCCGTATTCTAAAGAGATAATTAAAGTCGAGAAATTTAATCCCGAAACATCTCTATAAACCTCCATCTCTTTTCATCTTTGACTGTTGGTATATTTAAATATATAGCAATCTTATATAAACTAGTAGGTTTATTTCCATGGTCAGTATTGAAATAGGAGGTCCGCATTCTAAGGAGATAGTTGAAGTCGAGAAATTTAATCTTGAAACATCTCTATAATATCCTTCCATCTCTTTCCATCTTTTGCTGTTGGTATATGTATATATAGCAATCTTATTATACCAGTAGGTGTATTTCCGAGTTATTTTCAGGAGTTTATTTATTTAGTTTATAGAAAATATTATTTTACATAGCACGTTATTATAAATGATTGCTTATTATTTTATATTGACAATAATTATTTTATAGCATCTTAAATTTTTTTAAAGCTAATATCGATTTAATAAAGGAGTAACATTTACATACAATATATTTTTTATTAGCAATTCATACTTAGCATATTTGTTGTCTATATTTTCACCAATTTTGAAGAGCCGTTAAATGATAGATAGATAGATAAATAGTTTATTCGGAGCACAGCACGTAATACAGGAAATGTAAAAGCAATCAAAAAATACATAAAACAATAAAAAAGAAAAAAAGCGAAAAAAAAAAGAAAAATAAAGAAAAAAGAAAAAAAAATGCATCCCATTTTTTATTACAATTAGTCACCGGTCGCGCAATGATCGCGTTGCTGTCGCTGTCTGCAAAATCTTAGGTAAGTAATAGATTGATCCGGCTACGTTGTAGGACAAACAACAGAGCTGAACCAGTGAAAATAAAAACCAGACTTGTCAAAAAATTAATGCATGTTTATTTAAATGATATTACAACATTATTTTGAGCTGTCCTTCAGTTACAAGTCGCAAACGAATGATAACATGCACATTTTGTGTTCGTACATTATAGACCAACAGAGACCAAGGTCGTGCATAATAATTGGCCAGTGTTATATTTTGAGACTAGCAGTGTCTCGCAGTTTCCCTCGCTATTTGCTATTTTTCCTGTATAAAAAGTAGCCTACATTGATCTACATTACTCTATGAAAGGTCCTCTATCTGCCAGATATGTAACCCACTACACATATAGCCGAACATGCTTTTTAAAATTTTTGTCTGTCTGTCTGTTTGTTTGTCCGCGCTAATCTCCGAAACGGCTGAACCGATTATAAAGGGAATTTCATTGGCAGGTAAATTAAATATTAAGTTAATTTTTAGTACTATAATATACCACGCGTTTAATAACCAAATAGAAAATAAATAAGCGATCATTTTATTAATAACAAGCTATGCCTCGCGCTTTCATCCGCGTTTTTGGTAATTTTTTTTTATAAAAAATAGCTTATACCACTCTGAAAATACCTCTGCTTGCCACTACCTGCCAATGACTCTCATCAAAATCGGTTCAGCTGTTTCGAAGATAAGCAAACTAACAGACACACAGAACAGATAGAAAAAATATTTAAAACAGTGTGCTTGAGTTTTGGTTATGTACAAATAAATGGTTCATAACTCATAACCCAAATAAACTTAAAAAAAGTCTTAATTTCGACACAGACAGACTTTAATTTTATTTATATACATATAATAATATGTATATTCAGTTACGAATAGATAGATGTATAGATTTGTCTAAAAATTATTTCTGCATTGCACCACACTTGTAAAACCTTAGTTGCTTTTTAACATCAAGTTGCTAAAAATTTAAAACACCATCGTCAAAATATCGGTAATCATTTTTGAAATTACATAATATTATTTATTTTCTTACTTCTTGTTTTGTCGGTTGGCGCTGTCATTAGTCAGAGGTCGGAAATTAGGGAGCATAAATACCTAAACTTCATTTGCGAAATGATGTAGAGTTGGTTAAATAGGTACCCTAAAACGGATTTACGGGGGCCCCAATTTAATTTATAGGTATTGTAAATGTCTTTACATTTTGCGATTAAATTTGAGAATTCGATGACATTTGACGGAAAACGTTTCGTTGTGCTTAGAATGAAGAACAAAATTATAAAATACAATTTTTTTTAATTTTTTTATTTGGGAAACAGTATACATAATACATTATATGTGTAAAAGACTAAGTTATAATACATAAACCAATTAAGTTTCCACTTACAAATAATATACATAAATTGCGATGTAGACTAAAATAAAAAGCAATAGACAAACAATAAAAAAAAAACAATAGACAAAAAAAAACAAAAGAAACAAGAAAAACTACTTGCTCATCAAGCTTTTAAATTTTTTGAGGGAGTTACAAAACAGGTCATCGTTGCCATACACTTCATTATGATAATAACAAGATCTAAAAATAAAGATGTTACGAGTATAATTGGTTTTAATTATTGGTAAACTAAAAAGAGATTTATTACGTCTACTGACTCGAGAACATCTAAAATTTATTTTGTTAAGTAAATAAGGTGAATCTACTTCATTATTTATTAATATGTACAAATATAATTGGTCTTTTAATTTCCTTCGATTTTTGAGACCATTTCCAAAGTTTGGGATTTAAACTTTTTTTTTTTTATATATATCAGAGAGGCCAAACGAGCAAGCGTGTCACCCGATGGAAAATGATCATCGCCGCCCATGGACACCCGCAACGTCCAGGGAATCACGGGTGAGTGGCCGGTCTTTAAAAATATAATTATATATATATCCTATAAGTAAGATATTTAATAAATATATTTTGAATTCTGTTCAATCTGGATGCATAAGTATTTTAAAGTGGGTTCCATACAGTAGAGGCGTATTCAAGAACGGAACGGACCAATGGATTATAAAGAGTTTGGCAATAATTATCAAATATTTTGGTCTTTAAATGTGCATACCTTGTTTTTATGTTATTTTTTAACATTTCATACAATAAGTAGCCAGGGCCCAAGCGGCCTCATATTTTTAGTTTCGATATTTAAAAGTTGTTGATGAGGTTTCTAAATGCATTAAAATTATTCTTTTAAATTTATGCGATTGAATTTCTGTTTTCGCAGATATTTAAAAAATTCAAAAATATATCTATTTCAATTTAAGGATAACAAATACGTAAAAATAATTTCATTCATGAATATTTCAAGGTTTTGTTTTATAAGTACTTTTAATATACATACATACATATCTTCACGCCGTATCCCTAACGGGGTAGTCAGAGAGGACGGAACGCCAAGCGTCGCGGTACTTACAAACCTCTTTCGCTTCCTCAAATCTCATCATTCTCCTCATACATTAAAGTTAAAGTTACATAAAGTTACTTTATCTAAATTAAATCACATACATACATGGGGTCCCAAAGCCCACCGACTGGTTTCTGATATTTTTAAGATACTAGTCGAGGATTTGGGGCCGCCGGGCTGGCAGCTTCTTCCGCCAACGAATCAGTTTGGGTATTCAAGGCGGTAATGCTGCCAGTCTGCTGGGCACCCTAAGCAATGACAGCTTTCTAAGCGACAACTTTGAGGAAGTATTATTTAAGATAATGTTTAGTGGCAGCTATCATGGCTGGATGAACGACAAAAATTATATTGATAAGATTAATAATATAATTATAGAGGTGTATTTTACGAGTACAAACTATAAAAATGTTAGTGTTTCAAATTTTTTACAGCTTATAATATAATTTTATACTGTCCCTATATTATTTTTTTAATTCAGTATAATTTTAACGAAGTGTTCCGCATTAGGTACATTTTTATCAATTTTATCGTTATGTTCACCAATTAAATGTTAAATGCTGTGGAGATGTGGTCTCTCAGAAATATGTGCGGTGTCACGCTTGCTGACAAGATAAGCAATGATGAGATACGCAGTATGACAGGGTTGCACAACAGTGTTATTGTAAAAATGAAGAAAGGAGTGCTTAGATGGTTCGGACACATGGAAAGAATGAGTGGTGAAAGACTGACGAAGAAAATATACAGAGCGAAAGTGAGTGGTAAAAGAAGCCAAGGAAGACCAAGGCTGACTTATGAAGATCAAATAGCCAGTGTTAGCAGACGGAAATGTCAAAAGCACTCGCATACCTAGGCGAAAATGTGTGAGGAGAATGATAAGATTTGAGGAAGCGAAAGAGGTGTCTAAGGACCGCGACTCCTGGCGCTCCGTCCTCTCTGACTACCCCGTTGGGGATACAGCGTGAAGTTATGTTATGTTATGTTCACCAATTTTAACGTTCTTAATACATCTCATACATGTATGAGATTCTTATAAATCTTAATTTTCTTATAAACAAATTCTTACAAATAAATCCTAAAGTATTTTATTATATTTTAAGTCCGTCGGTCCTACACATACAGCTCACAAGCTTCTCACGACTGAGGTCAGAGGTGGCAAGGAAATAGGTCCTATTGCACCACGTGGACCACGTGAATTATAATTTAGTGATCTTTGATTTGAACCTCCACTGACAAAGTACGTTTTCCGAAACGTTACTTGAATATAAATTATAGTGTAATATAGTGTAATGCAACGATTCCTAAAGTGGGCTCCGCGGAACCCAAGGGTTCCTTAGAAGTCACTATGGTTCCGTGACTGTTAGGTTTGTAGTCGAATCATTGGAATATTTTGGTTGCTGCACTCTGTGGCAAAATCATTTTCTGCGCGAAATTTAACTATTAGCATTACACAGTGATAAACACTGAACCGCTTTTAATCTGTAGGTAGTATGATCTACATAATAAAAATGTTTGATGTTAAGCCTATTAATTCTATATTTCAAATATTTGTGGGTTTTTACGTTTTTTACTCTTATTTAAATTGCAGTAGGTATCTTCTATTTGTTATCATTTGGTATAGGGTTCCGTAGAAAAAGGTTCACTGAGTGTTCCGTGGCCTTTAAAGTTTAGAAACCGCTGATACAATGGACTTAGTTGACAGGGCCAAACATTATCAGCGAATATTTTATCAAAACTCTCGAGTATTTTCCGAGAGTTACCTATTACCTCAATAAAACAAACGTCCTCTCTTTACGACAGTAGGTATAACGGGGAGTATCTCTTACAACTGTGTATATAAATGTTTGTACTTAGTGTTAACAATACATTTTTTTTTTAATTGTTAGTAGTAACATTGTTTTTCACGTTTGTTTGACAGCACTTTTAGCAGTAAGGCTCAAGAACTCAAAATGTAACCAGATAATGACGGTTGCTTGCTCGTAGGCCTAGTTTCTGTTAATTTGCCATCTCTTACGACCTGTGGAAAATGAAGCATTTGGCAAATGCTGATTTTCTTTCAATGACAAACCAGCAAGAATCAATATTTCACCTACGTTATTCATGTTTATGTCATCATTTTCATAACGTTTGCGGGTTTCTCTGGCTAACTTTACCGAGTGCGGCGCTCTGTATTGTGACGTCACAAGACAAACAAATTGACCGAAATTGTATATAATTCAAATGTAAATTCAAAACTACTGGCTCTATTTAAACGGGACACAAACGCATTTATAGACACTTAGCTTCATTAAGCGATTACATTATGTTAGATATAGTACTGATATTCTCTACGGTTATTCTATATATTACTCCATTGATATAATTCATTTTTAGTTGGGGTTAGTTACCTATACGTATATATAACTGTATTTAATAGCACGTAAGAAGCGATGTCATTCCTGAAAATATCCAAAAAATTTGTAAATTCCTGGATATATTCTTAACACTAGGAAGACTGAAAATTTGAACTACCTAGAAAGACCAAGAGCGGTCAAATGACATTTTACCAAATAAAGGTGTTTCATTATTTGTTTAATTAAAATAACATATGAAAGTAATGAATTCATTTATTATTTAGTAAAAAACATAACTGTTAACCATATAATTAGATATTAAAAAGCAAAATTTCAAGCACACTGTTGACATTTGAATACCTTGTAGACATTGCAAGAACCGCATAAAGGTTTTTTACACGTGTCACAGTGTTTATTTGTTTTGTTCTATCTCAGGCTCTGGAGGTATATCGTTGGTATCTCTCATGATTACTTATCTCTTGGCCAACTAGCTCTCTTGCCAAGTCAAGAATAAACAATTTTCTACTGATTTTGGATTACTAGAAGAATCACTTTTTTGTCTACTGACATTGGAATCGATTTCTTCACTCTCCGAATCTAAATGCAGAATGTGTCTCTCTTCTTCAGTCTGTTCACAATCCGATTGATCCTTCAGTATATTTTGCAGCGCTTCAAGTACTTCAAAATCGCGAAGGGAACGGATTCTAGGCATGATTAGATAAATTTAGAGGGACTGTAATACGTCGTTGCTTTGATAAGAACAATAATCAACTAAGAAGAAATAAAATGAGACAACAATGCGTTGTTTGTTGATCTACCTACCAAAATGCAAAACACTGGGATCAAGTGACCGCTACGGTCTTTCTAGGTAGGTAATGTTTTTTCATTAAAATCATTCCAGCTATTAATATAAACATATCCAAATAGTGTAAACAAAGTCAATTAAGTCATAAAACGAAAACGTTTTCAATGCAACGGTTCTAGAGGTATATTCTTTCAAAAATGTAATTGCAGTCAATTGACTGCTGTGGTTTTTCTAGAGTTAAATATCGGGAACTTTAGCATCTCGCTTTTGCTTCATCCCCGTTTGGAATTTGGCCATTAACACAACATTATAAGTAATTAACGTTATCTCTTTCCCTTTCTCTAATCTAAAATGACGACCTCGTGGTTTAGGCGTTGTTTAAGCGCGGAAGTTCGATCCCGACTGGGTCAAAGGAAACGAACTTTTCTAGACTGTCTCGGGTCTGGGTGTACTGAGAGACGCCCCCGGTTGTTGTCGTCTGGTTCTCATAGCACAGGGAATGCCCTAGTTTGAGACCAGATGACAAAATTATTACGTCCACGTGTTTCTCTTAGGAGAGTGGCATGGGGCCGCCACGGCCTTATTAATTTTTTTCTAAAATGGCGGACCGCGTAAACCGACGTCAAACATTAGACGAAAAAAGAATAAACAAATAATCCTTTTTAGAATATTATAACAAATTAAAATGCGCTTTATGCCAAGTAAGCTAAAATATAGATACTGGTACATTATACTTCAATACTTACGCAGTATCAACATGGAGTCTCCTAGTGGCAATTTATTCTAATCCCTCTGACTCATCTCGTCTCATCCGCGCCAGTCGTTTCAGAAAATAATCAAATTGGCCGCGGGTGCTTCATGCCAACATGTTCGAGCCCCTTTCTCTTTTAAACCAACTTTCTCTGTAACTTACCACTGTATGATATTGGCTGGTTCTCCTGTAACTTGAATGTGAAAGGTATATGCACCCTTTGCATCAGGAGTCGTGGTGGTTGGATCGCGCTGCGCCATGCGTCTTCCCGTCCCTCACCGACGATGCCTATGAATTCCATGTTCCTGGCGGTGAAACAGTTTAATCAATAATGAAGAACTCTTAGGTTATGTACCAAACCCTATATTATTATACACACTACTGGTAGAGTAAGTCGACATGAGCGTCAACCATGCGGCAACTAAAGGCTATTATGTACTGTTATTTCATCAACTTCATAAAAAAGAGGGGGAGCTAAATCGTCGGATTTGTTTTTGTTTTTTGTAGCGATAATTCTTTACTACATGGACCGACTTCCATGATTCTTTTTTTATTTGAAAGGCTGAGGATAATATCATATATGTCCAGGGTGTTCCTATAGAAATTTAGTTAAGACCTGATAATGGGGTACTGCTTAAACAAAAGAACTTTTTAACGACTCATATATTATTTTGAACATATTTTTAATCAATCTTCCGTTTCAGAAATGGAAAAAGCTGAGTTGTAAACCTACCCTAGATATTTATTAGGACAAGGCCTCTCGAAAGTGAGAAAGAAAAAAATTAAACTGATTGTGGTTAATTCCTAAAAGCTCAAACTCCAAAAACCACCAATCGACACGTGTTCGCCTTCCAACGTAGTGTCCTCAGGAAATACTAGAGATCGGAGTCGGCCAGCTAACCATAACCGAATCCGATTTAAGCAGCACCGATTTAAAAATGTTAATCGGTCAACTCGATGTGGGTTGCGGACTTACGGGGTGGGGTAACTGACGGAGTCTAGGAGTCTAAACTCAAAATTTTCTTGAGGACCACGCTTCGTTGAGAAGCGAAATATGTTTCGATTAAGGTTTGAAATTTTGGCGAAATACAGTTAAAAATATATACATATAAACAAACTATAATTAACTAGCGACCCGCCCCGGCTTCGCAAGGGTAGATTTTTTTTTTGAAAATAAAATACAGCCACTCGTAACTTGTTACTCGCCGGTAATATGGCTTTCTATAGGTGCAAGAATTTTTGAAATCGGTTGAATAGTTTTTGAAATTATCCATTACATACAAACAAACAAAATTTACCTCTTTACAATATTAGTATAGATAGATATATGGTATAACCGACCATTTCATATTCTGAGTGCGCAAAGCACCAAAGTGTAACAAAATCACTCCGTGACACATAGAATAGACACGACAGAAATAAGTATTTGGAATTTAGAGTTTATTTGGAGTTATAATAATAAAGCAGAACCCAATAGCAATAAGTTGCTCGCCCCATGGCTCGCCCAATACATTATGCATGTTCAGTTTAATATACTCCAATTCTTTGTCCACTTTTATGATTTGCGCGGGAACCTAAGCAACTGCTGCTGTCCGTTTTCATTGCCAAACTAGTATTGAAGCAAAAAGAACGTGATGAGGTCAATATCATAATTTCTAATATGACAAAACTGGGAATATGTTCAGAAATGAGGAATAAATTGACGAAATAAAAAGCCAAATTGGGGATAGAGATTGTAGAAAACAAGGAGAGAAATATCCCTTTCGTTCGAATGTGGAACAGCGATAGTGAAAAAGACGGTCAGATGAGAGGGAGGGTTTTAGTCTTTAGGTCACTAGGCCTACTCCTGATGAAGTCGGGCATGCTGTGCCGTTAAGGCCGTACAGTATCCATGAGATATACCGCCTCCATCGCACGCAAAAACAAGATATGACGTGGCGTCCCCTTTTTGCTCCAATACAATTAATTTGCCAGGCAGTATGACGTATATGTACAAAGAACAGCTTCTTGTTTTTCGTTTTGAGTAATTGAACTTTGATTTGCAACTATCACAGTGGGCGATGACCACACCCGCACTCTATCTATCTAGATAGATAGTTGATAGTTATCTTTTTTGTGCATGTCGGCGTACGATAGTATTATTGGACAGATATATGAGCATTTCGTGAAATGCCGCACGCCACTATTTCGTGAAATGATCTATGTCTAGCGGTCACACTAAGATGTGCCCAATGAGAAATCGAACAGATCTATGAGAGCAATAAGTTTGTCGATATTATAAGCTAAAGACTTCGGCATATCATGATCATGATGGACAATGGACATAAAGTAAAACAGTTGCATTTTACACCGCTATAGTCAAAAAATAAAAGGCCCGGTTTGACATTTGTCATCGCGACGTAACTAGTGAAGTAACCATACGACTCGCTACTCGATACTCACGATAAATCGGTTCAAGTTTGTATGAGTATTTGATCGATTTGATTATGTATTGTAAAGTGCATTGCATTAAAGTTGTGATTAGAAAATTTAACTTCAACTTTAATAAAATTTGTCTTTAATTTAATATTTTTAGTTACAATAACATTCACTCAATCACAAAAAAATCAAGAAAAAGCGAAAGTGATTGAATCTTCATTCAATCATTTTCTTCGGATGATGAGCCAAAATCGTCAGTTGAGCTATCGTCACCTGTAAATATAATTATTTCATTTTCAATTATATTATCACGATTGACGTCTCTGTCAAAATCTACAAATCTTTTTCTACCACTTTTGCCCAGACTAAAGAAGTACTAAAGTTAAGTAATTTTGGCACAAGCTTCTTTCAGCAATGTCATCATTTTCTTAGTGGAGAATGGCGGCTTTGTATTGTGGCGAGCTGCGTGTCCTTCGACTTGAGCCCAGATCAACTCAATAGCATTGTACTGACAATGGTACGGCGGCATTCTTATCACTGTGTCCATGCTGAAGTGCCAATTCGTCAATTTTATATTTTAGTTTCGCAGCTTTATTTTCTTTTACCAGTTCCAGCAATTCAGCTTTCAACAATTTCATGTCAGCTTCAACGCCTTGTCTTTGTAGCCATGCCACTAAATCAGCCTTTTTGTTTGCTTGAGTAGGTGCTTTATCTATTTGAACTGAATGGTAAGATGCATTGTCCATAATGATTATGCACTGTTCAGGGAGGTTTGGTAACAAGTTAGTAAACCACTCTGTGAATTTATTTGCGTCCATTTCTTCGTGATATTCTTTTGTACTTTTAGACTCGAATGCGAGTAAGGCATCATTCACAAAACCTCCCCCGGCTGATCCGGCGCGGCAGATTATTAGGCGTCCAACTTTTTCCAATGGCACTTTTGAGCAAGATGCCTTGGTATTGTCCGTCCACGACTGCGGCACGGTATGATTCGAGTTCAGCCAAGTCTCATCAATAAATATGACATTGTCCCAATTTGTGATTTTGTTCATGGCCCTCAAAAATGATACTCTGTGCAAAATTAAATCATATCGTTCCATCATAATTTTCCTCTTATAGGTTTTCTTGTATTTGAATCCAATTTGCTTCATAATTGTTATTAAAGACGTGGAACTGCCACTAAAGAGGCCACATTCTCGTAGTGATATCAGCAATTTACTCACAGTTGGGTATTCATTTCTTGTGTAATAAGCATACACGTGGTTTCGAATAGCGTCTGCGTCAAATGTGTCAATACCTGTTACAGGCTTGCTTTTCTTCCTCTTTTTAGGCGTACGTAATACATTTTCTTCAGTATCGGAAGGCTCATACTTTTCCTTCAAGATGGTTCGAATAGTTTTTTGCCGATTCCAAGTGCTTCTGCGACGCGATCTTGCACTTGCGTTACGGGCAATAAAGGTCCATCATTAACTGATTCGCGTTCGAAGTATTCGGTTAACTTTACAACCAATTCGCGTGACTGGCTGTTGATTGTACGTCCTCTTTTCGACATGTTGAAACAGTTCGTACGATATAACAACAAACACCAAAATCGAGTCCAAATCACTATCTTTAAATCAACATAAACGAGCGCACAGTCAACTTCACAAGATGGCGAACGAAAGACTGCGCAGTGCGCGCGTCGACGCTGAGTCACGTGCCGCTTGGTCAGAGACAAGCCATTCTATAAAAACCAGTGTCGCCAATTCAAAATTTTATTTACGGCTTTGAGCGCCAAGCTTATTCTTTTCAGTAAAGATCACTACACAATATTTAATTACTATTAAAATCGAATGAAGCTGGTAAAATTCAGTAATTAATTGGTTACAACACTAGTATTTAAAAAAAAGACAGAACGTAACTGTTTTTGAGACGTTTCGTAATAATTAAAAATTGCATGCTACTATAAAGTAAGCGCAAAAAGAATACTCGCAATATATTCCATCATATTATTTAACGCGCCAAAAAAAGGTATGTATTTTTTAAATAACTATGTAATTCATTATTATTTTATTGTTTCTTTCAGTTTCGTTCCAAGTTACATTCTAGGGTCTTTCTCAAATGTCAAAACGGGCCTTTTATTTTTTGACAACTATAGTGGCGCTCTTTAAGTGCACTGATTGGTCGATGTACGTGCAAGATGGCTACATCGAAATAAATTGAATATTGCAACAAAAAAATGGTTTCATTGTATATATATATATATATATTCATCCTAACATTAAAAATGTTAGTCTGCCTGTTATACTTTTACGGCTAAATCATTAAGCCCATTTTGAGGTTTGATATGGAATGCTTAAATCTTAGGGAAGGACACAGGTTATTTTATAATAAATCTATTACGCGAACGAAGTTACGAGTGACAGTTAATTCTAGTACATTAGCCTACAGCACTACAATTTCCTACAGAAAATACATTTTCCTACAGAAAATAACACTAGCTATAGTAACCAGCGTCAGATTATTTTATTCGATAAAATCGCACACCACCGCATCGTTATGTTCATAATGAATAGATCAGTAACCATAATGTAATAAGGAAAGTTCTTTGAAATAATTAAAATAATTTGAAATGGATGGATAATGGATTTTGTCTGCTATAGCAAAATATATATTATAGTATATCATATATCGCTAAAAAACAAGATTCAGTGTTCATACTGTATCATACTTATCATGAAACAGAAATATGTACTTATACAAGGTAATTCCGAAAGGATGTGTAAATGCGAAAGGGTATTTAAATACCCATGACAAATAAAAATTCGCATTCTACAACTTCGCCAAAAATCTATTCTAGTGTAACACCTCAAAGTTAAAAAAAAAAGGTGAGGCAACCCTAATATCAGCGTTTTTACGTCATTAGCAAACATTTGGAATCACAGACAAACTAGCCTAAAGACAGGACATGAAATGGCACCGTTTTCTGCCATCGATTTGCACAAATGCATGAGCATTTAATAAGTTCAAACGCAAACGCGGCTCCTTTAGTATTTACCAGGAAGCAGATCCGTGACCTGTGTGTAATCGTTTTAAAGAATATAGAATAAAATACGTAAACAATGCCAAATTGCGCTGTAAAGTGGTATGGTAACGACAGTCGTAAAAATAGTTTCAAAAAAGACAATATTACGTTTCATCTGTAAGTATAAAATTAATAATAAACATTTATAACAGAAAAATGCTGAGCTCTAGTGATTACTGGTTGCTGATAGCTTTAAGTCAGCGTTTGTCCTTTTCTAGCAAGCTATAATTACATGTTGCGTCCTCAGTCTTGTAAGGTGGCACGTGTAAGTAGGGATGCGAAAAAACGTATCGATATGTCAATATCTTTTCCATTAATTTAGAGAATTTATAATGACTACCATTCTTTGAAATTATATACCTAGTTCCATATTATAATATCTTGTTTCTTTTCTACTATTGTTACAAACATAATTAGGTAATTAAAATATTTATTACATACATTTTTCAATGATTGCTTTTAAATTGAAAATAATGATTTAAGATTTTAAACCAATAAAAATAAATAAAAGCGGATACCCGTACTAATTTTATAAATGCAAAAGTCTGTCTGTCTGTTTATTTAATGATCCATGTTTCTTTTTATCAAAAAATGCGAAAGTGTCTGTTACTTTACAGATGAATTTGTACATTTGTTTTCTATGCGTTCCTATACCATTTGTCTGATTGCGATGAAACTTTAGCGAGTTCTTGTGGGAGGTTTCTGTATATGTGACGTCATCATAAATCCAATAAGGCGAATGCTCCGTGTTAGAAAGTAAAAGATCTCCTGAAATATAAGTATCAAATGAAATGGAATACACAGGGAACAGTTTCTGTATATGTGACGTCATCATAAATCCAATATGGCAGATACTCCATTGAAGGAAGTAATTTATTTGTACAACACCAACAATATGGGTATCAAATGAAATGGAATAAGCAGGGGAAGGATTCTGTATATGTGACGTCGTCATAAATCCAATATGGCGGATGCTTCATGGTAGAAAGTAAGTTTTCTGTTCAACACAAGTAAATTGGGTATCAAATGAAATGGAATAAGCAGGGAAAGGTTTCTGTATATGTGACATCATCATAAATCCAATATAGCGGATGCTCCGTAATAGGACGTAACTTTTTCGAGACTTTCAGTAATATGAGTGTCAAATGAAATGCTATAAGGAGGGGAAGGTTTCTGTGTATGTGACATCGTCATAAATCCAATATGGCGGATTCCCCATGGTAGGAAGTAACAAAAAGAAAAAGGCTACTTTTTATGAAAAATCTAGATCTACGGGAGAGAAAGGGAAACACTAATCCGGTAGACAAGGTAACATTTTCCACCAAATCGCAAGTACGGCTAGCATATAATAAATTCGTATACAAAAAAATAGTTAAAATGAATAAAGGCGCACAGTTTAGTGTTCCGTAGCCAAATAACAAAAACGGACCCTTGTAATTTCATATTGGTCCATCTGTCGATCAGCAAGTTACAGCCACGTCACTCGGAGAGTACTGTCACTATATTATACAGAAGTAGATAAGGTGTATAATATAACCCGCTATACAACGGCGTAGTAAAATTTGCAAACGAATGCCTGTCTCTATAAAACTGTTATAGTATAAATGAGTGGGTACATAAATTGTGTGCTCTTTTTTTATGACTTGGGGGTGTCGATTTTCTACAAAAAACATTCGTTAGACTTCTTCAAGTTAATAATAAAATGACCAAATTTTTCATTTTAATTCAAAGTAGTAGGTACTGAGTGCTGACCACAGTTGCTCGCTTTTGGAATATTTTTCCATGCCTGGGAGTGGGTGCTATACCCTGTAATGCTTTAGTTCCGGAGCACCCGCAATTTGTCAATTTAATTTTTTGTTAAAAAAATTTTACATCAAGAAAAACACGTACAACCCAAACCAATTTGATTTGTATTTCTATTCTAAATTTTTGATTTTTTTTGTGCTATTTATTTCAAAATAAAGAATCTTGTTTTGCTTATATATATATATATTATTGCTATTTATAAAATAAGCTTATGAAAATATTTCTTGTACTTATCGATATATACAATATCTACGAGTACATCACTTTTTCGTCTAGTACGTGACGTTACCGTGCCGCCCGCTTACGTCCCATTCTTCTAACCTTGATAGAATAGTTTGCTTAGAAATTCGTAAACATTTCATGTCTCTAGGTTAGTTTGTCTGTGTTTGGAATGTAGGGCACATGAAGGAAGGAGGAGACGTTGTAATGGCTGAGCCTGTGTGTAAAAAAATATAGGCTCAGCTTTAAAGCGTAGGGGTGTATCGACTACACGTATGCCAGTTCGATCCTGACAGTCACGCGTATTATTTTACGAAAAAAAAGATTTTCAGTGATTGTACAATAGAAAAATAAAGTGCCGTGTGGTTGGTTGCAAATCGCATTCAGATGGATGCTGTGATACTCTAAAAAATATCACATTTCATGTATAAGTATTAATTTATACAATATTACATCGACAGTTCTAGAAAGTTTTCTTGTTCGTGTAGGTTTTACTATTCGTCGACAGATGTCAACTTAATCGCCCTTTAAAATCATATTTTGCACTCAGATATCGCTAAGCATATTAAAAACCTACCTGTTTATTCCTAACATTGCTCAATTGTTAATTTAATTCATGAAATTGTTTGTAAAAAGCTACATCGATTCATTTACACCGAGTGAAGTGACCTCTGTTGGGGAATAAAAATTCTTGCTAAAACTGACATTATCAGCAGGACCGCACGCAGGAGGTAGACGTATTACAATAATACTAACATATTTTTTTTGTTACGGATAATTTCTGTTGGGAAATAGAATAGAAGTTACTTTACAAAACATTAAAAGGACCACACTCTTGACGTATTAATACTAATATACTCTTTTATAAAGGATAATTAAAGCCAAGGAAGACCAAGGCTGACTTACGAATATTTAATAGTCAGAGCTGTTAGCTGACTATTAAATGTGAAAAACACTCGCATACCCAGGCGAAAATGTGTGAAGAGTGATAATGAGTGATGAGATTTGAGGAAGCGAAAATTATGTAACTCTGACTACCCTGTTAGAGATACAGCGTGAGGATAATATGTTGTTGTTGTATAAAGGATAATTTTTATATGCTTTTCATAAACTAATTCATTTAATAATAACTATTATTTGATAATGCACTCATATTTTGTATTTTATAACAAAGTTATAACGTAATAAATAACTAACCGAAACTAAATTACGCATATACTGGCGTAGCAGTTTTATAGTAATGGGAACTGCTTACGTAGACCATAGAATGAATTGGTCTAATTCCAAATTTTGAGATTTTGTTTTGGCAAGTTCCGACATTGAATTCACATAGAATAATAAAATGGATTTTTCACAAATACATGTTTAAATATTCTCGCGATATGTTGCTAATGGGACAGGCAAGTTTGTACTGTTATCTATTAAATTAAGTAGTAGGTATTTTTAAGTTTATTATTTTAATTCGAAATTCTGAAATTTTAAATTAAATCGCTTTCATTCCAAAGATGCGATATATTGTCTTACCAATAATAAATATGTAGCGACCTGGCGATACTAAAAGTGCTGAATTGCATTTTAGTAGAATATAAAGCAATTTGAGGAAGCGAAAGAAGTATGTAAGGACCGCGACGCTTGGCGCTCCGCCCTCTCTGACCACCCCTTTAGGGATACAGCGTGAAGATATGTATGTATGTATAAAGTAATTCGAACGCGTGGCTCGCCAGTCGCTTTCATAACATCGCCCTGCCATGCCACTTCGTGCTAGTTAAATCGTGTAAGAAGAAAATAAAAGTTCGATACTAATATGTAATTAATTTATTTGGATTTACAATAAACGAAGAGAATGGACACTAAGAAAATCCCTAAAAACACATTACAATTTCGTAAGAGCGTATCTAGGCGGATTCCCCACTACAATCGCTGGTCAAGACTCATATTTCGTGGCGCGATCTCTATTATCATTCTATTTAAATAAAGAGACAGTTGCATGATGCGCATACAAACAAATCGACAAACGTTAATTTAAAAATTGCTATTCTAGACCGTTATTCGGTCCCTAACACGCACGATACATACATACATATCTTCACGCTGTATTGAACGATACTTTGTATTACGATAAAAAAATTTACGAATCTAAAGCTACATCTCATCCGCTTTACGGCTTCATCATAATATACATTATGCATTTATATCAATTTACTCTTAAATATAAATATAAGTATTGCATAACTTAATGTGAAAATTTTTGAATCGTGCAATTTCGAGTTACCGATTAATTACTAAGTACGTCTCTGTATCGAGAATGTATTTTACTCATATGGTGGTCAATAATAAAACTACTTGAAAAATCATAACACAATGAGACTGCTACAACTCGCTAGATGGCGGCAGATTCGCAACATCCCCTTCCATTTATTCCGCGTCCCCCTCAACCCGCATGTTGTTACACTGATTCGTATGAGGAAAATTTGTTACGGCGCCTCCTCTTCGATTTTACTTCGTGGTAGGGCATAACGATAGGGTTGTACATTATTTTCCATTATATTTTTTTTGGTATGGACAACAAAATAAATGTATGTCGTAATTATTATGTCTGAAATATAGCAGCCAACATTGACACGTTGAAACCCTGGCAAATTTATACCCCTTTCACAATAACCTTGTATATTCTGTACATGTCGATAAAATTCTTTATAAATATACACACCGGCACAATTAGCGGAACAGAAAAAAAAGTGAGACTATGAGATAATAACGCATATATTTGACGAAAATGTAATTAGACACAAAATAACAAATTGATTAACATCTTTTAACAACGACTTTGAAAAGTCTTCGTTATTTTTTATTGAAAAATAAAGAAATTTGAAATAAGTGAAATTTTTAGATGATTATGAACCATCACAAAAAATAAAAAAAAGTAAGCATTAAATGATTTAACAATAAAATTAAAGCAAAATGAATAACGAGTGTTTCCCCCTCTTGCTCTGATTACGGTTTCCATTCGTCTGGGAATGCTACAGATTATGTTATCGATGATTTCTTGAGGCAACCGCTCCCACTCCTCAAGTAATGCGTTTCCAAGTTCATTCAGATTGTTGGGGGGTGGCATTCTGGATTTAACCCTTCTTTTTAGCAAGTCCCAGACATGCTCTATCGGATTCATATCGGGAGAATTTGCTGGCCACTGCATCACCGGTATACCTACGTGGCTCAGATATGCCTGTACCGATTGTGCACTATGAGCACGAGCATTATCTTGCATTAGAATAAAGTCGTCACCAATAAATGGGGCAAATGGTACAACATGTTCTTCTAAAATGTCTCTGATGTATCGATCTGCTGTCATGGTCCCTCCTGTGACTATCACTAACTCCGTGCGAGCTCCCAAACATATCCCTCCCCAAACCATAATCGAGCCGCCACCATAAGCCACTGTGTGTTCAAAATTAGACTGTATGTGGCGTTCTCCTTTGCGTCTCCATATTCGCTGTCTCCCATCGATCTGTTTTAAAAGAACTCTACACTCATCAGTAAAGAGAACCTGCTGCCATTCGTTCAAATCCCAATGACGATGTTCTCGCGCATAGCTTAATCGGTTTACGCGGTGACGTCTCTCAAGTTTTGGGCCTTTGGCAGGTATATACGACCCTAAACCAACTTCTTCAAATCTCCTGCGAACTGTACGCTCACTTACTCGTACTCCTCGAACGTCTTCCAGTTCATTTCGAGCTTGTACAGCCGTTAATCGCGTATTCCTACGAACTCCAAGTTGTAAAAAACTGTCATCTCGCCTCGATGTACATCTTTTTCTACCTTGACCCCTCCTCCTCACAAGAGAATTAGACGATCTGTACCGCTGGATGCTGCGATGAATCGTTGATACTGGTCGACGAAGCCTTGAGGCAATCGATCTGTAGGTATGGCCATTTCTTCTCATTTCATCAGCCCTAATGATTTCCAGTGATGTTAAGTCAGGCATAATAAAGAGCTTTTAATAAACAAAATTGCCTATAGAATAACAAATTTATAAAAAACCATTAAGTGCAATTTTTCAAAAAAATTACAATTACGTAGTTATTACTCGAACAAGTTGACAAAACGTATTGTTCGGGAAAATAAAACAAATGAATGAAAAAAGTGTATGTCATCTAATTTTCTATTTTCAAATTTGACAATAAATTAAAAAAATATCATAACTGGCCAGTTCCTCAAGTAAAAGATTTTAAAATCCTGCTTTTTTTGTGTTCCGCTAATTGTGCCGGTGTGTATATTTCGTTCCTTTCTTTGTACATAATTTAGTAATGGCTTTTTGGATTCCTTCAACAGTAGGTTGTAGCTACATAAGCAGATATTTACATTGGATAGTTGTCCGGCCCGACTTCGCATGGCTAAAAATTTTTTTGTAAATAAAATACAGCCCGTTACTCACTGATAATAGTACAGTTTTTCAGTTTACCCATTACATACAAACACACAAAATTTACGTTTTTATAATATTATAGTATAGCTATAACAACGCAGGTATGGCATTTTAAATTTGATATACTTAATTATCATTAATAAACGATAATTTATAATAAGTGCCTGATAGTCTGAAATAAACCGGATGTCTATTGATAGTGTTCTAGTCTAGGCAATAATTTATAAACTATAAGTCCATAACAGTCAAGGTCAAGACTGGGGAGATAAGAGGAGGATAGGAGAATTAAGTATATGGACAAATACTTATGACCGTAATTTTAAAATTGTTATGTGAACTGTACCAAAATTGAAAAGACACTTATAGAATCACCACAGTGTCTGTCTCAGGATGGCATCACGTTAGGTCATTCTTTTTACAACAAAGCACGACAAGCTTTGTTTTGCAGTTAGAGGTTGATAGCAATGGTTAAGCACTTTAAAGTTAAAAGTAAAATATATTTCTATAAATTATAAAAATACGTGAACATCGAAAATTGACCATTTTTAGCATACATGTGCACGAAAATTAAATAAGTGTGTATGTTGCGGTTAAAGGCAGATAAAATAAAGTGGCTATGGACACAAAAATAATTTAACACTTTTGGCAGTGCAACCTTGAAGCTCGGGCCAGACAATAAGGTTACTGTGCTCCCGTCTGCCGCATAAAGCGACTACAGCGGCCTTCGATGTTGCAGCCGATCGGAGTGAGCCAAGGATGTTAGATATTGACGAAATGATCCTGGGTATTGAAAGAAAAATCGCTATAATCTTCATAAATACACGCTGTATCCCTATCGGAGTAGACAGAAAAGATGAAGCGCCAAGCGTCGCGGTCCTTACGTACTTCTTTCGCTCTCACAAATCTCATAATCTTTTTTTTCAGTGCTGCAATTCCTCTTCTGTGCACACCATGTGAGTAAACGAAAATGTTTATTTAGGGCGCCCCCCGAATATTATGTACAGGTTTATCCCCGCTAGTGTAAGCAGAGTGCAGGGCGGGAAGTGGACGGAGGAGTGCCGATAATAATCTTTGTATAGGAGAAAAATATCAACATCAGTGAAATGTACTTCCTCTCTGCCCTTCCTTACTCTTTTCCTTATAGAGTAAAGATAAGATTAAGAATTTGAAAATAAATCGCAATCAAAATCTTATGACAAAAAAAGTTGAATTTGGTTACTGTACAGGACACAGGCAGAATTTCGCCCATAAGCAATACTACTACTACTTTATAGGCTATAAAAATTATAATGCTCTATTATGAAATGTTACCACTTTATTAATAATATGTACTAACTCGGAAAAATGTAATGACGGTATAAAGCACTGGTTCCCAAACTTATTTTGTCTACTGAGTCGAGAGCTCATGCAGTCGTTGTCTAAGATGCCTCCTAGCTAAATGAAATTACAAATCACCCCCCAGGCCTCTACACAACACACCCATTTTTTTTCTGGGTCTCTTACTGCCTCCCTTTAGGCCTGCAGCGCCCACAAGGGGGCGTTATCGCCCACTTTGGGAATGGCTGCTATAAAGTAATTATAGGGCATAAAAAAATTTAAACAATATAAAATAATAGTTTGTAAACAGCTTTAAAAGCTACCCATTTCAGTTATCTAATAGGTATGTAAATTGAAACTAGTGAAACAAAAATTAGGAAGCGATTAATTAAAAAACTTGATTTGGTTTTTAGATACCAAACTTGGTTATATTAATACAATTAATTATAATGCAAGTTTTTGTGAAAACACAGAAAAGTAAATCTAAATTTTAAATACTGTATTCAATAGATTGGTGACAATTTGTAATTTAAATTTTATTTTGTAATCATTTAAAAAAAGCACTTACATTTCACATTCTGACACTCATTGAAAGTTTTTAATCTGCATTAATTGCATTAATAAATTAACATACAATACACATATAATATTATACAATATGTTCAACTTAGTAAGATTTTTCTTTCATTTGTTGCTATAAACATTGTCAGGGGTAATTTCTATTCATTTTAGTATTCATATATTAGATATAGAAATTAGAAATATAATTGTTTGTAGGGTTAAAGTACAATTTGTTTACTTATTGCTTTTTATGTGATAAAACTATTGATGAAACTATTGTTGAAAAATTTCAAGTTTTGAGTTACACTACATCATAACATGTTTGGCACAATTAATTTTTGTGATTTGGAATTAGGAATATTATCATAGGTGGTAAGATGAGATTTGAGGAAGCGGAAGAAGTATGTAAGAACCGCGACGTTTGGCGCTCCATCCTCTCTATCTACGCCGTTAGGGATACAGCTTGAAGATGTGTTTGTATGTATCAGAGGCGGATGATAAAAACAATTTTCTCAGATTACAGAAGTTTAAAACAAACTGTAAGAACTACATACAATTCAGAAGATAAGTTTTTAAAAGTGTGTTCAAGTCAATAGAAGTATGTGAAATATAAAACAAGAAATATGTGTGGCGTCACCCTCACGGACAAGATAAGTAATCAAGAGATACACAATATGACAAGGTTGAATGACAGTGTTTTTGTAGAAATGAACAAAGGAATGCTCAGATAGTTTGGGTACAAAGAAAGTGAGTGATGAAAGATTGACAAAGAAAACCATTAGAGCGAAAGTTAGTGGTAGCAGAAGCCAAGGAAAACCACTGGCTGACATAGGAAGGTCAAATGGTTTGAGTGATAGCTGATGGAAATATCAAAAGCACTCGCATACCTGGGTGAATGTGTGTGTGAGGAGAATTATAAGATAAGAGACAAAAGAGGGATGTAAGGACCGCAATGCTTCATCTTCTTTGACTACTCCATTACCGATACAACTTGAGAATATGTATGTATGTATATTCAAACTAAAGTTGCAATTACTTGTATTTGTTGCAGTTGGTTTATGAAAAATAAGAGAAAATCACGTAAACACATTATTGTCTTAAACCATATTAAAAATAGACTATCATTTTCGTTTTTCCTGTAGGTATTCCTGTATGTTGCGATTCAATCTAAAATTACAAAATTCAGTCTAATACAGAAAAAACAGAACAAAGTAAACAATAGAGCTATTAGAATAAATGAAACAATTATCAAGGGACCTCAAAACAATTTTCTATTTTCAAATATTTTGCTTTCACAAATATTTTTCTTGTAGTTGCTTATGTTAAAAATGTAATAATATGTTTTACGCTTAATATGCGTGCAATAATATGCACAATATAGACAATATATTATTTTTTAAATTATTATGTTTAAGAAAAAACAGATCTTTTAAGAAAATTCTGCTGTATAAAATTATTCAAATTGTATTAATCTATTAATGAATTATAGTTTTATTACTAGTGGCAATTTAGCAGAATAAATTAATAATTACACTAAATATGTACACAAAATATATATTACATAGATATATGTGGGCATCCAAGCAAAAAGGGTATAGTAGTGGGGTATTGAGTTAAGACTAGATTCAGAATTTAAAATAAGCAATTGATAATAAGGATTAAAAAAATATTCAAAAACTGGCATATATTTTTTTTTTCAGACCTTTAAAGTTGAAACTCTGAAAAAGCTTGTTTTGAAAAAAAGCATTTTTAAAGTTTGATTGAAAAAAAAAACACTTGGACTTGTTTGTTTCTACTTAGAAACATCATCAAGTCATTTAATATATGAACTTGTAGATAATTGAGCCTTAATTAATAATCAATTAAAATCGCGAAATGCCATTTTTTTACGTAACTACAAAACTGCGTATATCTCGAAAATAAAATGCCCACCACTGGACCCTTTTTGCTTGCACGCCCACATTTATATAAATGAAATTTGAGGAAGCGAAAGAAGTATGTAAGGACCTCGACGCTTGGCACTCCATCCTCTCTGACAACCCCAATAGGGATTCAGCATGAAGATATGTATGTATGTATGACCTTTTTAATTATAATGATTGTTAATGTTCATTTGAAACATAAATAAAGTTATTTATAATAATTACTTAACAGGTAAATATAATATTTTTAATCAAAATACATAGGAATTAACTATACTATACATAATTACAACATTTAAATAAATCTGATATAATTCAAAATTTTCTGTTCTAATAAAATGAATCCTTTGCATTAATAAAATTGAATTTTTAGGTACCTAAGACAATTATATATTCGTAGCATCACCACTGGGGTAGACCGAAATAAGTATATTCATACCATTATGAGTATTTTAAATAGTATTTAATTATATTTTTATAATGAACTTAAAATTTTAAAAATTAGATTAGAACTTTCATTTTGGGAACAACATATTGTTAGCTATTGTCAATATTCAGAATAACTGATAAAATCATAATTGTTAATAGATGGCAACACTATTATTTAGACGGTGTTGCTGCTTAATAATATTATAGTATTTTTGAATATCATCTCAGAAGTGCGACAAAAGCTTCTCATTCTTCTAGGGTGTTAACATGGATGGAAAAGCAGGATATATTGAGATATAATGAAAAGATGTTTTAGCTAGCTCATGTATTTCTAACTTATTTTTTGACATTAAAAAATGATACATCACAAGCTCTGCTACACTAAAATAAAATGTGACTGTTCATTACGTAGTTTATAATACAGCAGTGAATTTATATTAAGTTTATTTTATTAGTAGTTATTCCATTTTTACCAGTGAATTTATTGAAAAATCAGAATAAAACTAATTAAAATTAAATAATGTTATTTATTATGCACCATTGTTAAAACTAGTAGGTTTTTATTACAATAAAAAAATATTCGCAGCTAGCTATTAATTGAGATAAGTATGCAATGACTCGTAGCTTATCAAAAATGGTTTGTCAATAGGGTCACGTTAAACAAATTAATACATATCAGTAATACTACATTAATAACTGATTTTAAAACTTAGAAAATATTTGTATGTTCATGGTGAAGAAACTTACCTGAGAAGTATGACTAACATGACGAAAAGCGCTACAAGAGCGCCTATCATTATGAAAATATTTGGCAAGTCCGCCAGTGTGAGTCCCGTGGACCCCATTTTTAGTTTAATCACAAAAGAATAACACGACACCCTCGAAATTACGAGAAACAGTCTTAGTACGCATCAGTTCACATGCGATGCTCCAGAATCTTATCTCGACCTTGTCAAAGGTCTATTTTGCAAAAGCAGAAAAAATATTTCATCACGATCTAGTTTACAATAAAATTTACACAATGATTTTTTTCAATATAGATACACTAAATTATATTAACACTTTTACTGGCCCGACAACTGATATGTTTTTATTTCAAGACGACCACAATAATAACAAAATTCATTGATCGAGAAAATGAAAACAATGCGATAAACGAATGAAAATACCACGACAGACGAAAGAATTTGACAGAATGACGACTGCTGCAGTACTGCACTGCCGAAAAACTCAATATCAAAGTGACGAACGTGTTTTTTATTTATACAGGCAATACTTCGGTGACTATACTACAACGACTTTTTGGCGGGAACAGGAGAAGTGAGGTTGTCATTTTATTTAGATTTTATATTTTTTTACATTTTTAGGAGTTTTAAAGTACAACAGTGATAGTATATTGTGTTTTAAAGTTCTGTGTAAGTGAAAAGAATGGAGGAGATCTAAATAAACATGTGTAACTGAAGTTTTCGCGCTCTTCCAAGAAGTCCTTTTTGACTTCAGTGAAGCCTACTATCACTTTACTGGAGGACTGTTAAGGACAGTTAATGTTTCTCCAGAAGTTTCGTCATTAGGCTGATGGTCTTGTTACCAATGCCTTAAGAAATATAAATAAATAAATAATAATATAACTGTAACCAATATACCTTGGAATATTTTTATTTTTGTTGTATTCTGTACACCTTACTAATACTACTGCTAATGTAATTAAATTAATATTAGATTTATGAAAACAATTAACTAATAACAAATTAATATGATTAATGTACATTGAACTATTTTACAAACAATACATAGTTGATATAACAACACCAAAGGCGAACGTCAGTGCTAGTAGGTATAGTAGGAATAGGAACAGTATCTGCGCGGTAATTTTAAAATTATGTACCTTGGGTCATTTAAAAATCTAGCTGCAATACGTAACGCACAATCGTATTTGCAAATATTTAATTATTTTAATCAAAATTTTGGATTTAAGTGTCATGTAAGTAATTTTGTTGTGTCATTACTCTAATATTAGAATTCTCTCAATATTTATGATTAGCTAAAAGATATTAATGTACTATTTATTGACAATTTAAAATATATTATACTAACTTTTGGCTGCGACTTCATCCGCGTGGAGGGAACACTTTGAAAATGTTCTAAAATTTTATTAAATTATTTTTTCTTAATTTTAATTTTTCGTCTTTCTAGGTTTGCTCTGGTTTATTTTTCGGTTTTAATTTTATATTGTAAATTATTATTAAGGGAGTTTTTAAAAAAACTCACATTTTCCATATGTATTTGACTTCGTTGTCTTGACACTGCGTATTTACCTAAATTATAAGTTAAATATTATGATGCACCAATCGAAAATATGTGTTATTATCCACTAACCTACTTACAACCCTACCACGGGCATTGTGGTTGTCATGTATACAGGTTAGTACAAACTGTAAACAAAACAGCGATCGATATTAATTGAACTACAACTAAAAGCTTTGCAGTCGTCGTAAGGAAAACATCGTTCATAGAAAAAAATATTGTGCCATTTCGCGCGTTTTGCCCACTGATTTCTAAAAATCAGTGGTTTTGCCGTAATTTCGGCGGGAAATGTTGAAAATTGCACCATAATTTCGGCGGGAAATGCTAAAAATATTTGTTCGGGAACGCGAATGACGAATTCTGTGGTATATCGAGATCGTTCGAAATTCAAATTGTGGAACAACGTGGCGTCCTGTATGGAGAAATGGTTCGGTGATAAGCGGCTGTGGTTATTTGGTAACAACCTGCCGCTTTTACCAAGAAGGTATTAGATCATTACTTACCTACTACAAACAAATAAAATAACATCAACATAGCAATTTGAAAGGTTTTTTTTAATTTATACACTAAGTCATTAGGATTTATCCATTATTTACGTATTAAGTACCTATACGTTTCTTGACGATCATTTACTTTTGTATTTCAAGTATGTTTAGAAAAAGCTACGTATAAAAATGTACTCGTAACTACATTTATTGTACCTGCTGCACAATATATTTTATAACATCGTTTTATAACATTTTTTAATTAACCGCACCTATTTAATTCAAATACTTATATCACAAATGCAATACTATGAATTAGAAATAATCTTACATAAAATTACATTAAACATTATTACATTTAAAAGATAAAATCATATGACCAATTGTCATAATATACTATTTACGATAAGATGTGTGCTATCTTGATAATTGCATGATAAATTAGTCAATAAAACAGATATTACTTTCGTGGCGTAATGCTATGAAACCAAAGGGCTAATGAAAGGTCACGAAATTGACTCTTGGTCAGATCAACTTAAAAAAAAATCTATATTTTCTGGCTCTATTTCTTTTTATTGCATCGACAGAGACGTAGCCTTAAGTAGATCATACGATTTTTTTTAAGTTGATCTGACCGGGAATCGAGTTCGTGACCTTTCATTTAACCTAAGTTAAATATTATGAGGTTTCCCATAAACATTTAGCCTGTTATATAACCTATGAAGGTTTCCTATAGGAGGTACAATAATGCGCAAAGAAAAACTAACTTCACGTCATATAGAAGTAGAGTTCTAAACATCAATAAATCAATCAATTGGAATCTTAAACATATCATTCAATCTCGCAAATACTATTTTAGGACACGAATGTTATTATCGTAGGCTACGGGGGTCCATACCCTCTAAACACCATTTGTATTATAAGTCAATGCGTACTCCACTCGATCCACTCGAATTCCCTATTAAAAATAACTTTCTTTCTTCATGGCATGGCGCACAGATTAGCGCATTGGCCAATGTCGCGTATTAATAAGTAGAATCTACATGAAGTACGTTCGAAGTAAATTCGTTTTTTCTTCTTATTGTAAAACGCCTCCAGTAAAGTGATACTAGGTGTTACTGAAGTTATAAAGGACTTCTTGGAAGAGCGCTGGAACTTCAGTTACACATGTTTATTTAGACCTACTCCATTCTTTTCACTTATACAAAACTTTAAAACACAATATACTATCATTTTTGTACTTTAAAACTCAAAAATATAAAAAATAGAAAATCTAAATAAAATGACAACCTGATTTCTCTCGTTTCCGCCAAAAAGTCAAAAATAACTTTTTGAAGTGAAAACTTCTTTAGGACCTCGCGTTCTTTCTAAACAGTAAATCGCGGGTTATTACCTAAAAATTTGCAAACAGCGACAGCCACGCGATCTCTGCGCGACCCGCGGGGTTATTACCTAAAAATTTGCAGATAGCGACAGCCACGCGATCACTGCGCAACCGGTGATTAATTGTAATAAAAAATTAGTATCATGTACGACGATTGCGTATCTTTTACTCTATGACCGTAAAATGCACTTTTCGCAGTAGATTTAGCGCCACTGTACAAATTACATTACACAAATTCTCACTTTGACAGCAGATATCGCGCAGTATTGGCTGTCGCATGCTGTCTGCAAGTTACGTAATAAGCGTGCCGGTGACTAATTGCATTAAAAATATTATATTATGTATGACGATTGCATATCTATTATTCTTTAACCGTAAAATGCACTTTTCGCTGTAGATTTAGCGCCGCTATACAAATTATCGCGCGATATTGGCTGTTGCCACAGTACAAGTAAGCATACAGTATGCTATCTCGGCAGTGTCCTAGAGATAATTACCTACGGTCGTTTGGTACATAAACGCGCAATAGGGCTACCGACTTGGACTGAATGTTTTTCTTGGGTTACTTATTTGATAATAGGTACTATATTAAATTGTCATATTATCTTTTCATTTTATATTATTGCAAATTTAATACGTTTTTATTTATATAATTTTACTAGTATTTTATATCTAGTTTCAAAAGTTTGTGAGTTAGTATGGTGGAAATGGACAAAAAAAATGCTTTTTTATGTGCAGTATAATTAAAAATCAGCAATAAATTAACTAGATCATTATGATAATATATTTCCTACAAATTAGCAACAGAGAAATATTTCTGGTTTCGATATAGATGTATTCAAACATCCATACACTGAACATTGTGCTCGTAAACTTGATTGACATAATATTTAGTCAATAAATGCGGAGGAGCGTCTCATACCGTCCGACGACAACCGCGACGCGCTCGCGACCCTCGCGACTGTCGTATGTCGAGATATGTCGAGATTTCGAGCGCGTTGTTTGGGAGCGTTTGTATGAAGATAGCATACTGTATGCTTACTTGTACTGTTCTGTTGCATGCTGTCTGCAAGTTACGTAATAAACATGCGAAATTGACGACGAGTGAGTGATGTATACTTACGTACGTACTCGTACATACGTACGTACGTATGTACGAGTATACTTCGCTCCAGTAGAATCCAGCGCATATCCAGCGTTATAAACTTTTTAAACGATTAAACTTTCGCGTTGCATTATAAAATATCTAAAACGGGAAATTTGAACAGATTACTTTTTATTTTGGCTTGACGTTACGACCGAGTTGCATAGTCCGTGGTCTCAAGCAAACTCAATCATCTAGCGCTCATCAAACGCTCTCGTTACATATTTAAAAATTAGAAAATACCATAAGTTTTAAGTACTTCTATCGTGTGGTCACAATTCACAAAGTACACGCCGATCTTTTTTTTCTTCTATCAGTTTTTAAAATGTCAATGTGAAGAATAAAATAAATTTGTCATCTCAATATTAAAAGTTGTTAAATATGTATTTCATTCGATGATGTTTTAATTGATATTCTAATTAATATTATTTTTCAAATAAAAATTCTTATAAATTATGCTTGAAATTTAACAGTTTACGCGTTTGAAATCAGTGTAATGTGAATAGAGGGCTTGTGAATAAAATTACAGTGTTGTGTATATAATGAAAGGTGAAATCAATAAGGCGATCATATCCCCCTATATTGTTTCCGCTAGGTACAGTTTTGTATATTAATAATTTAGGTAGATTTCAAACCGGCCAATAAAATATGACAAATCGGCTTTATTATTTATAGCTAAGTAAATAATCAAATAAAAGGTTTATAGCCTTTTTATAGCCTTGTTGTAGCCCGGGTTCGAGGAATAGACTACGATAGGCTAAGCGTTACAATAACTGTATACTATACTGCCGCTGCTTCCCGTTTTGACACTTATTGATAATAGATATTAACTAGTTCTTTGGACCCAGAGCTATGCGTGTATACAGTGCCGGCTTTACCTATGGTGTACCTACCTCCGAATAGCCTGCGAAAGACTGCGCCCTTGTTATAGCCAATGTCTGCGACGGTATAATTTAGCTTGTCCAGGTTATCTTCTTAAGTTTATAGTTTTAATTTTCGATAATAAACTTCCTGTAGCCTACAGAGATCTCGAAGCTATGTAAAAAGTAATTATGGATATTTTGCATTTTTTTAGAAAAGACTTGATTAAATCTAATTAAGTAAGTACATATTTTGCAATCATTAAATTACCAATGTGAACTCGGTCTGCGAAATATCCATACCTATTACCTACTTTGTCCTGTTATATACATTTAGCTTTTAAATAAAATATATTTGAATTAACGACAAAGTCGTGCATTTTTATTCTTGTAAGCCCTCCCTTCCTAAAAAATTATTGTTGCTCTCGAGTCTATCTCGCGGGTCCACGAAGGCGTACCTCAAGCTATGTGAACGGGCTATTGCTCCCCAACTTCATTTATAATTGCACCATATGCACCTGAATTTCCGATCACTCTTGAAAATATAACTAACTATTCCATTTCGATCGCACGCTTATATACTAGAGGGCGCCAGGGCATTGATTGCTCCCGGGCGCTACATGGGCTAGAGCCAGTACTGCCTGTATATCTGGTATTCTCAGTATTAATCACATTACTAAAATAAAGATTCACTTTACCAAATCTTTTCTACCCAAAAAAGAAGAATTTTAATTTTAATCACCTATATTATTATCTAACGTCCATCCATGCGACCTCGTGGAGGTCGACAGCACGTGTAGTCCGTGCTTCGTAGTGCCGCGAGGATACAGAGGGGCTCCGTTACTGCCATCCTAAAGAAGTGCTTCGCCACAGCGCGAGAGGAGCTCCGGTGTGCTTTTTAGGAGCTTGAAGCTCCTGGTCATCCTGGAGCGCTTTGATAACGTTACGAGGACGACTATCGCCGGGGTTTTAGTTAACGAAAGCTCCACGTAACCCATTCTCGCACCAGGGGGCTGGCCCGGCTGGGCACTTGTGTTCTAGTTTTTCCAGCATGTAAGGAAACGAGCATTGATCATTGATGGTTATAATATTTGATCATTTGCTATCAACGAGATCGACCTCATGTGGTGTTCCTTATCATATTATTTGTAAAGTGATGTTTGTAAAATTAAGTTTTGGAGATTTATGTACATAAGAGGATTAAAATTGTTTTAAAGTGCCAACTAGATAATGAAAAATATCTCATTGATATATAGGGATGTTCGATTAGAAAAAACATCGATGTGGTTTGGATGTGACGTATCGTATGTCTGCATCACAGGTCATTGATGTTTTGCGATATATCATTGGAAAATATCGATGTATTTGATATATCAATACTTTTAAACAAAAGCATTAAAAATCGAAAAACATTTATAAATGTTTTCGTTTGAAATGTCTTTTATTATATTATAAAGTTTTGCACAGATTTACTACTAAATAGATATCGCCTTTCACACATCATGAATTGTTAGACTGAAAGTAATATATGGCGTAAGCCCGTAATAGAAATAGAAAACATATTTCGTCTCTATCGGTATGCTCAATGTTTTATGAGTTTTATGTTGATTACATTTGACAGACTTATGAACAAAATAAATCTTTGTTCGTTACTTTTAAGATTGGTAATTATTTTTTAATTTAGAAATGATAAAATTAATATAAAAATGTTTGTAACTATGTGTGAGATAGGGACTCTTTTGGGTGTGAACTTTTGAATTTACTGTTTGTCTTCGTCAAACAGTCTCCAAGGAAAACGGATTTGACAGACAGACAATTGACGGATTATATTGAGATGATTCCCAATGTATTTCTATATAAAAAATAATGAGAAATGAATAAGCTATTAAATATGTATATTTGTATGTGAGCAAATATAAAGTGCAAATATATAATTTGAATCTGATCTTAAAATTTTTCAATATTTAGATCGCGGGCTAGTAGCCGCGCGATGGAACGTTACGAAAAGCTCGCCAAGCTTGGCGAGGGCTCGTATGGGCTCGTGTACAAGTGTCGCAACCGTGACACGGGCGAGATAGTCGCCGTGAAGAAATTCGTCGAAAATGAAGACGATCCGCTCATCAGGAAGATTGCACTTCGCGAGATAAGAATGCTCAAGGTACGTTAACAAAAAGCTCATTTGAAACAATTATGTCACAGATCAGTAAGCCGATACATGAAACTGAGTAATGTATAATGTTAGCTCCAGAGGTCACAAGTCTGTAGCAGATACCTTTTATATATTATTATGGTATGGTAGGCCCGAATAAATAAATCGGGCAAGTGCTAATTGGACACGTATTTATTGGTGTGAGTTGTAAAAGCGTGACACAGACCTTACTCGTCGGGAGATACCAAAATAAAATACTCTGTATTCTGAGTCGATTTTCAGATACGCAGACTTTTGGATTTCTTTTTTATTTTGATTTCCTTTTTATTGACGAGTGAAAAAAAATTACCAAATTGGTGCAGCCGTTCTCGCTTAGCAACGAACGACATTTCATTTTTATTTATGTAGACTTTGTAGACGAAACTATCAAGGACTTTATCAAAAAACCCAAAACTGGCTGTTAATAAATGCTAATGAGTGTGTAATAAAGGCAAAAAATTGCCTTATATATTTTTTTTGCCTATTAATCGTATTATAAAGTCGTAATTAATAAAGTTATGTCTATATACTAATATGTCGAATCCATAGATTCGAGGACTGATTTTTTTTTATTTTGATTTTTTTTGTTCATTTAATCATAGCCTGCGATTCCACATAAATTCGCAGATTATGTTTTTTTATTTTGTTTTTTTTTTTAGTTTATTTCGATTTTGTTTTCATTAACAAGTCTAAAAGCTTCAAGCTTGAAAGAAGGATTAACATGGAAGGAGCTGTCATGGCAGTTCGTGTACACAGTCATAGACAGCAGAGAATTTACGAGTGTTGTGACGATACAGAAAATATCAATATATTGATCCACTGTCAATAGCTATACTCACCCATACTCACAGATTTATTGTGTATAGTCTTGCTTCTAAAAATTTGATCGTAACAAGAAAAACACTTTTGAATCTTTCAATCATGTACGTAAAATAAAAAATATGTACGAAAATTTGATAATTCGACCTGTTTATTGGGGAAAAAGTGTCATTTTGAGTGTCAAGGTTATACCAAAGACCCAATTATTAATGCTACTACTTCGAAACAATATTTTATTTTAGAAAGGTAATATTTCAATTATGTCAATAGTATTTTGAATTTAAAACGAAAACATAATGTATATAATTTATTTATAACAATGATGATAAAAATAATGTTTCACAATATTTTACTCGTATAGAGAAATATTTTGAACTTTTGTTTGGATATTACGTTACATAAAAATAAAAATACAGACCTTTAAAAATTATAGTTTTAGATAAGAATGTCCTAAATTTTTGTAACATAATGAACCCATTTTTTTTTCATCAATCAGAATTTTTTATTTTGATTTCCTTTCATCAATCAATCAATCTACGTCATCATCATCATCAATTTACGGATTTTTTCGCGCTCTTGAATCGAGCTTACGATGAGTTTTAAACATTTTCTTGCTGACCTGACAGTAGGGTAGCTAAAAAATGAAATATAGATGCAGCCTCGTTCATTGAGTTATATGAAAGGCATTTCAGGCATGTCAATAATCAACATAATATGTAGGAACTTCAATATTCTGAAACAAACTCATGGTTATTGATATACAACTAAAAATTAACATACAAGTGTTACGACCAATATTAATATGTATCTGTAGGTACTGCACTACAAGAATATGTTCGTGACACCCGTGTTGTTATTTTTTATGTAAGTAGATGAGTTATATATTACCTGAGGATAGTAAGAGCGTTTTACTTTGTTTTTCCATACAAAGTTTGACATCTAATTTTAATCCATTAGGAATATGAAAAAATCGTAAATCCCTATTTTGCTTATAGTTCACAAAAAATAACTGTCAAATTTTCATGTTTGTACCTTCAGCTGTTTTAGTTCTATTAACAATAATATAATACATTAGTTAATCAGCACAAGTCTTTGTATCTTTGTATCTTCCAGTGACGTGTACAGACATTTTCAGTAGGGAAGAAAAAAGAAAATTCACAGAAATCGCCACTTATAATTCGTGTGTAATAAATGGTAATGTGATTTAATTTCACATTTATTCAATCACTGCTAAAAGATTTTAAGCATACAAGGTGTTGTTTTTTACAATTCCCAGTTGCTACGTGCAATAGCGTCGATCTATTTCTGCTTTCTACTGACGTCTGTAGTAAATCTGGAAAATTATATTATTTATTAATACTACTTAGTACAACAGGTGGTGTGACGGGATGACCGACACATTAGGGAGGCAGTTATGAGTAAGTTAGATCTGCCACGAATGTTTCGCTCCAAAATAAACAGAATTCTTATCTCTAGCCACGTACGTTCCCTCGCTTGATAGCCTCAGCGTCGGTTTAGGGAGTTCCCGACACCATCCGTCCAGAATACTCCAAAGGGTGGAGTTGGCTGGGCCCAGCACTATCAGTTTAGATGAACAACAGATTCACAATACACAGACACGAATTTATTAAACGAAAATGTTCCTCGCACGAGTGATTCAGGTTTTAAATAAATTTATTTCTTCTTTATATTGTATCACGCCGGTAGGAGTTCGTGTAGAAGACAGTTGAAGACTACTACGTACAACGCCATCTCTCTGGTGGCACGTCGAGTGTCGGCGGCATCTTATTGGACGGAACGTATAAGAATGGACAATTACGCTCTGCTATTGGTTAAAATCCCCATCATTGGAGCGGAACAAACAGAACGTAATAACAAATAGTTAGAAACAAACATTACAATTGAGTAATGAAAATGGTTACGAAACAAGTGGGTTATCAAGGACTTTTAGAAACATTTCATATACATGAAATACAAATAAACGGCAAAAATCTGCTCATAATTATTTAGTATAATTAGACTGTACTTTGTAAATTAGAGTTACTGAGTCGAGTCGTGTTGTTCAGAAACCATAGATTGTTCTTCATAAAAAATGTTTTACTACTTAAATGCATATTTCGTAAAAATAAAAAAAACATCGCGTATTTATGTGTTAATACAGTGCTTATTCTTAGTTTCGCAGTAATCAATTTTATCTTAAATCACTTACACGATACAATCGACGGAATTCAATATCGATAAATTTACAGCACATGCACATCACTATTAGAATTTATTTTACTAAGAAAAATTCCTAAATTAGGTCTAATCTTTTACAATACATATTGGTTTTTCAGTTTCTGAATCTTAAATATCCTCTTCTAAATCTCAATTTTAAGGATATCACGTTCAAAGCACATGACTGGCAAATTAGTAGATAAGTCAAAAGTCATACACAGATACATAATTACGTAAATTGTAATATTCTCACGTTCTAACCTTAACGGGATAGTAAGAGACGATGGATCGTCAGACATCGCGGTCTTTACATACATAAATTTCTCAAGTCTAATCATTCTCCTCATCCTCACACGCTTTCGTCAAGGTACGCAAGTGTTATCGACATTTCCGTCAGCTAACACTAGTTATTTGTATAGACTCAAGTGTTACCCTACGGAAACCCACCTTAAGTGATAAGTTAAAGTTTTTAGGTACCTAATTATGTTCAGTCCAAAGTTTCAAAGTTCCAAAGATTCATTGTTGAATGACAGGTATTACGTTACTCCATGAAGAATACTGAGGAAAAGCCAGGGATCAGAATCAGCCAGCAAACTAGCACCGAATGAATAAAGTTAGAAACTTTGAGCGGAAGTAATTCATTACTTCATGTGACTATTTGATCTTCGCAAGTCAGCCTTGGTCTTCCTTAGCTTCCGCTTCCGCTACCATTCACTTTCGCTCTGTTGGTTTTTTTTTGTCAATCGTTCGTCACTGATTCTTTCTGTGTCCGAACAATTTAAGCATTCTTTTCTTCATTTATTTTTAGCAGATACGCGTAAGATTTTCATCCAACTCTGTCATATTGTGTATCTAAGCTCTTAATTGTTGGTTGTTTTGTCCGTGAAGGTGAGCCCGCACATTGTATTTCTAAGAGATGAGTTCATACTTAAATCAGTCGGTCGTATTTATAACATAGTTGTAAATTTCATTTCTTTTTTTGTATGGGCATGGATTTTGGTATTTCAAGGCCTCTATTCTCTATAACACGGAGGGCTAAAGAATTGTATCCTATGAGCTCTTTGGATGAAGTGGAATGGAACGTAGGGTAAAAAAAAATCGAACATAAAAAATTATTGACATTGAGTTGGGTACTTGTGTTATTAATGGATAATAGTAGGGGTTAAAGTATGAAATTGCTAGTTAAAGTATGAGTTGGGTACTTGTGTTATTAATGGGTAATAGTAGGGGTTAAAGTATGAAATTGCTAGTTAAAGTATGAGTTGGGTACTTGTGTTATTAATGGGTAATAGTAGGGGTTAAAGTATGAAATTGCTAGTTAAAGTATGAGTTGGGTACTTGTGTTATTAATGGGTAATAGTAGGGGTTAAAATATGAAATTGTCGTTTTAACGCACTGCAAACACATTGGTGAAGAACTTTTGAAATTCTTTACGATACACTTTAATGATTTTTACGGTATTGACTACGTAACTAGCAACGTTCATAATTTAATCCATGTTGTCAGGTTCGACGTTTTGGAAAGTTGGAGATGTTTAATGCATGCAGATTTGAAAATAAATTATATTTAATGAAAAATATGCTTAGACGAGGTAATAAACAACTAGCTCAAGTAGTTAAAAGACTTAACGAACACAAGAATATTAATAATGAACAAAATGTTGATCAACCAATTACAGATTATCCATATGTAAAAAAAAACTTGAAGAACCACAACTTACCTTTATATTCAACTCAATTATGTGTGTAATGTTAACATAGCAACAGTTACATTTTTTTTATATCAACATGTAGGTAGATTTCGCGTGTTTTTTTGTAAAACGGTTGGTCCAGTGAGGGTGGGTTGGTGTGTATCGAGACTACTCATGCGAGTTGTCGTATCGGCGTCGTGACAGCGCTAGCTTAAACGTGCAAATATCGAAAATTGTGATAAAAACAAAAGCAAAACTGGTGTGGTGCCAGTGTAGCCCGTTATTGTCGTAATGAATAGTCGGCGCCGACGTATGTGGGACAATTCCAGACGCAGGTGAGCCGGTCTTTGTGTACTTCCAACCTTTGTCACTGGATTTTCGTTATAGTAGCATTGAATATAGTTCCCCGACTCGCGGGGGATTGTACATTGTTTGGTACTTCGAGCCGCGGATCCTTCTGTGGTGGAAACAACTAACCTGTTCCATCACCCGAAGTGACGTAAGAACCGCTTTGTGTAGTTTCGTAACTGTTGCTATCGTTATCGCATCGGTAAAATATTCACAAGTAGTCGTATCTCATTACGTATTGTATTGTATCGTATCGTATTGTATCGCGTCGTATCGCATATTCTATATACAAATTTTCGTATCACAGTTCACAGACATTATCACATATCGTACATTTCGCACACACCCTTAATTGCGCTCTTGCGACGATTTAACGAACTCATAGTTTTGATTAATTGCTTAATGTTAAGTTATTTATTGTTATTATAATATTTGACGACCTCCGTGGCGCAACGGCTTAGCGCGTTGGAAAGTAAAACGGGGGTTGCGGGTTCGTTTGCCATCTCGAGTCTGGGTGTTTATGTATAATATGTATATATTTACAAAAGAAAAGTATATTAGTAGTATATCAGTTGTCTAGTACCCATAACACAAGCGCTATGCAGCTTACTTTGGGGCTAGATGGCGCTGTGTGAAATGTCTGACAGTATTATTATTATTATTTAATTAAATTATTTATTATTATTTGAATGTACCTAGTCATACAATTAATTAATAGAAAAGGTTCGTGTAGTCGATCTGGGAAGCATTTCGTGCTTACTATGAATATATTAGTAATATTAGTTAATTTGTTATGCAGTTGGATGATACCATATTCGCCGAACAATTTGATTAAAACAATTTTTGATTCGCTCCGTATGCCATCTATTAACATTACATTTAACCGGTTAATATCTATTTATTACTTTGTTCACTCTGTTCTGTGTATGAATAAAACTTACCCACAATGTACTTTAAATAATTGTAAAATTAATTTCCATGAATGCATTACGTTTCGTTGTAACATATCTAATTGATTGATGTTAATTTTATATTTAATGGTATTTGAGTGTTGAATGAAATTATACACACAAACACATCTTCATGCTGTATCCCTGACAGGGTAGTCAGAGGTGATGATGAAATTATAACTGTGTCAATTCCTACTTTTGTTACATGCTTTGCTTGGAATATATAATTTTTGTGTTCTCCTTGCGACGTGAAATGTAAACTGGTAGTCACAAACTATGAGTCGGAATTATACTTTGTTCCCTTACTACACAGTTATAATCATAACTTTAAATTAAAATAAGTTTAAAACATTAGATCATAGATAGTAGTGTATTACATTAAGAAATAAGTGATGCAGATATTTAATAAAACAATATTATTTAAGTCCAATAATTTTAGTTTCATTAAACACAATAAATCAAACCTAATCGGATTTTTACAATAACAAATAAAACTTTTAAAAAATATATGTAATCCTTATTGGGTAAACATTTTAGACACATTGTTGTGCTTTAAACCTTGTACTTTTTCTGGACATTTTTGTCAGTTTGCTTCTGGTACATTAATGTCATTTGATACATTGTCCTCTTCTGGGACATTAAGTGTATGCAATACATTACTTACTTGAATGAAAGTTCATTAGTTCACTGATCCCTAAAATAATACAGCCAAAAGCATAAACCTGCAAAACACATCAAATTAGTTACAATATAATACAATATACTTTATTGCACCATAAATATACAAAAAAAAACAAATGATCAAAAACATAAAAATATAGTACAAAAGGCGGCCTTATTGCTGAACAGCAATTTCTCCCAGGCAACCTTTGGGTTATAGGATATACATTATGAAAATAGGAAGGCGACGAAGAGGAATCAAACTATCATTGATACTTTAACTATGCTTTAAATACATATGCACAACATATACATACATACATATAAATACAATACACCTACTACATAAATATATTAACAATAAGTACATAGTGCACAGCACATTGTTATAAAAAATATTAGGAAAGTTAATTTGACAGAAAATGTTCCTTCACTCGCTTCTGGAATATATTGAGAGATGAAACACATTTGATGTCATCAGGCAGTGCGTTCCACAAACGAGTAGCTCGCAGAGTAAAGGAATTGGAATAGAAATTAGAAGCGTGAACTGGGATATTAAGAGTGAGCATACGGGAAGGTCGAAGGGTACGATTAGCAGTAGAGGAGTGGAAAACAAAACGGTTTTTCAGATAAGACGGAGTAGTGGGAAGGAATAAGACAGAGTATAAAAGAGATAGAACATGATAATCTCTTCGACGACGGATAGCTACCCATTTAAGTTGGGAGCGGAAAGTGGAAACATGATCAAATTTACGCAGATAAAAAATGAATCGAATAGACAGGTTTTGCAGACGTTCAAGCTTGTTTAAGGACTCAACAGTGAGATCAGGATAGCAAACATCTGCATAATCAAGAAGAGGAAGAAGAAGGAATTGAGCAAGAGATATTTTGGTGGCAATTGGGAGGAAATTACGCAAACGTTTGAGGGAACTCTACGCTCCAAACATCTTCCTACTGATTTCGGCGATCTGAGGTCTCCACGACAGGTGTCTATCAAAAATTACTCCTAAATTCTTGACAGTCACTTTAAAAAGAATATGAATACCGTCCAAAATAATCCGAGGTAAATTTTCATAGTCGATCCCGGATATGAGCGCGGAACTGCCAATGATGATCGTCTGTGTCTTTGACTAATTTAATTTTAAACCAAATGAATGACTCCATTTGGTTAGTTTTAGTAGATCAGCATTCATGTCATTAATGGCAGCTGGAAGATCACGCAAAGGTGCTTGCGTGTAAATTTTGAGGTCGTCTGCATACAAATGATAGGAAGAAGTAAGTGATTTGGATAATATAGCATTGATAAAGATAGAAAATAGTAGAGGAGATAAGACGCCACCCTGCGGTACACCGGCAGAAATTGCGCACCACTCAGAATATTTAATTCAATTCAATTCAATTCAATTTATTTATTCACAAACAATTTCTATGTAAAGACTTATAAAAAGAACATACAAAATTGGTACTTAGTAATGAACCTCTGATACCCAAAATAAGATTTAACTTGTGTTATGGGTATCAGTGCTCTCACAAATTTGACATTTCATTATTAAAAATATGGACATAAAGAAAATAAGAAAATTTTGCACATTAATATTGTGTTTTAGAAAATAAAGTAAACAATTGTAAAAATGATTAAAGAATAATTGGAATAGCAAAAAAAGAGTAATACATTAAAAATTATAATATTGGATACATAAGGACTCAGTGTCGCGATAATTTAGGGATTGCAACCATTTTTGAATTTTCTGCCTACAGTCATACTTATTAGATGAGTGAATATTCCAAAGTTTGTTGGCAAGGTTATATAAGTGATTGCTGATTATATAAAAATGTCGTTGAGCAAGGGAGGTTCTATGTTTTATAATTTGACACACTTTATATGAGATTCTTTTATTTATAGTTTGTGAAGTTTCAAAGTGAATACTCGAATGTTTTCTTAATATTGTTTGTAATACAAAAAGCTGTCTAACCGTGAGAACCTGACATTCCGGGTATAATAAATCAGTGGGATAGATATAACTTTTAAAAGTTAATACCTTAAGGACAGCCCTTTGAGCTCGCTCCAAAGTTATGAGGGTGGATTTATGTGTTCCACCCCAGACAGAAACACAGTAAGTTAGAATGGACTGACATAGTGCGTAATAGACCATCTTTAAGGTATTAAAATCAGCTGAGTATCTAAGAATTTTGAAAATAGCAATACCTTTACGAATTTTAGAAGCCAGTGTCTGTATCTGTAATTTCCAATTAAAAAAACAGTCAATTTGAACTCCAAGGTAACGTATATTAGTAGATCTGGATAGGGCAGCGCATGAGCAAAGAAGAGAATTATTAGAACAGGTGTGGGCTGTAATATCAAAAGTTCCTGGTGGGGGTTGAGTGTTCGGTTGTAGCGAAAATGTTACAAAAGATGTTTTATTTAGGTTAAGCGAAAGTTGATTTTTATAAAGCTAGTGCATGACAGTTTTGAGAGCAGTTTCAGCAGAGTGTTGGGCGTCATTCCAGTTTTGTCCATAAACTAATAGGGCGGTATCATCAGCATAAGTAAAAATAGAACAACTAGGAAGAACTAGACTGCACAAGGAATTTATATAAATTAAAAATAAAGTCGGGCCCAAAATAGATCCTTGAGGAACACCATGAGTAAGGGATAACTTATCACTAATGCAAGAACCAATTTTCACACATTGAGATCTGTTTGATAGGTAGTCTCTAAACATTTCAAGACAGCAGCCACGGATACCTATACTTTCCAATTTAGAAATAAGAAGGGGTATAGAGATGGTATCAAATGCTTTAGACAAATCCAAGAATATGCCCAGACACTTAAACTTGCAGTCCAGTTTATTAATAGCGCAATCAGTAAAAGCTGCAACAGCGTCCCCAGCTGACCTACCATTACGAAAGCCGTATTGACTATTTTCTAATAAATTGTTGGATTCCAGAAACTTGACTAATCTCCTATTAATCACTTTCTCAAGAATTTTTGATAAGGCAGGTAGGACTGATATTGGTCTGTAATTATTTACCGAACCCTTCTCTCCACTTTTATAAATTGGATGAACTATAGCTTTTTTAAACGCTGAGGGAAAGATGCCAGCAGAGATAGAAATATTACAAATGTGTGTAATAACAGGAATTAAATATTGAGAAGAAAGTTTCAAAATCTTTGTAGAAATTCCATCCCAACCCACTGCACTGTCGTCTCTTAAAGACATAATAATATTTTCAATTTCGGAACTATCTGTAGGAAAAAGAGCAAAGGAATAAGATGGCGAGGAAGTTAGCGAATGAGATCGATTTAAAGGTTGGTCTTGGAATTTGGCAGCAAGGCTTTTACCAACACTTATAAAGAACTCGTTAACTGCGTTAACTGATGTTGCATGATTAGTTTCTAGTTGGAGTAGATCATTTGTAGTAGAAGTTTGAAAACCAGTATTAGTGATATTTTTAATAATTTTCCAAGTGTCCTTGAGATCCTTTGCATTTAGAAGTTGAGTTTTTTCATAACTGTGTTTTAAGTTTTTTAAAAGTTTGTTACAAAAATTGCGGTATCTAATATAGGTTAGTTTTAAAATGTAATTATGGGGTTCATTTTTAACTCTACGATTCATTTGATCTCTATTACGTATACAACGCAGCAATCCAGGTGTAATCCAGGGCTTGATAATTCTATTTTTAGTTGAGATCTTTATACGAGAAGTATGTTTATGGATGATGGAGGAAATGGTGGACACTAAAGCATCAGCAGCTTGATCGCCATTTGTCATTTCCATAATTGGCATAAGATCAGTATTAGCAATATCTGTGGCGATACTCAAATAATCTGTTTTTACGCGTCTAGAATGGGACTTTACCGTGCTGGAACGCGTGTGAAGGGACAAGAGAACAGGAGTATGATCCGTGATACTAGCGTCAAGAACTAATGTACTATTAGGTGTTTGTACTTTAACAAACACATGATCAAGACAGTTCGGGCCACGAGTCGGAAATACATGTGAAGGGAGTAAACCATGCGAAGCTAACAAATTTAAATAATTATTAGAATGTTGATTCAGATTAGAAGGATTTATGTTGATATTAATATCACCCATTAATACAACATTTGTATACATCGTCACACTAGAAAGTAAAAGATTATTAACGCTACTTAAGAATTTGTCGAGATTATGGAATGATGGGGAACGATAGAGTGCAATTACGGAAATGTTACATTTTGTTATATTACAAACTAAACAGTTTGCCTCTGCAAAATCAGGCTCTAAGACAGAATGGATTATTTTTGATTTTACATATAACACCACACCGTCATTTTGAATAAAATTGTTATTTGTGCAATAGGAAATATATCCCTCAAGTGACGGAATAATAGAAACTTTACTTAGCCAGCATTCAGATAAAATAATGACTTCACATTGTATTTGTATAGTTGACAATAGAGCTATCAATCCATCAAAATTACAATTTATGCTTCGTATACTTAAATGCAGTATTTTAATTGAATTATGATTATCTTTCAATTTCGACATACAGCTTTCAGGTTTACAGAAATGAGAACTAGGACTTCCAAATGTCTCTAGTTCATTTAAAATAGAATTCAAATTAGCCATTTATAAATTTTAAGGCTGTGGGTGTGTTCTAATAGACAAGAAATAATGGGAATAAATTTCATAATTATAATTTTGCTGTGAAATAGCTGAATGTGATGTAGAAAGAATGTAGTAAAAGCGCTTTGCTTTGCGCTGTATGACAATAAACAAGATTTTTCCGTTCAAAACATTAAATAAACTTAGTGGTATTATTTGATTGCCAATATTTATAATCAAGCAGTTCAAAATAATCGAATCATAATTAAAGTTAATTAGGTAAGACGTTGTAATAAAATGTAAAAGCATCTTTTTATGTATATAATGTGACAGAGCAATATAATGTATTACATAACTAAATAGAACATGGACAAAATTTATCTTTAGAAAAGGTTTACATGATATATAAAATGTTATTATATCTTTCAAACAAAACTTATAGAACCTATAAAAGTGAAAATACGATAAAAGAGAAAAGCATGTAAAAAGTATTAAATTGTGAAATCTATTGGGGTTGCAGTTGGTTGAGACATTCAATTGACTTAACAAGAATTGGTCTAGTATCTTCTTTTTCACGCAGAAAAATTCTATTATTATTTGTCCAACAGAATTTATATTTATAAGTTTTTGCAAACTTTCGCGCCTCGTAGAACAATTGACGCAATGTGCTTGGAAGGTGTTCGGAAATGTAAATTGGATGAGGCTGACCGCCAATGCCAAGATGACCTGTGCTCAGTCTTTCAGGTGTAGTGAGACCTTTATTGAACATCCGTGAAGCTTCTAATACCTTGTTTTTATTCAAGACAGTATGAAATTCCGCTATTATATGTTTGTTTGTACATTGTTTCCCATGTCGACGGTACACGTCACGAATATCATTCTTAGTGATATCTGCACTAATAAACTTACAAATATTAGTAACGAGGGATATAAGATCGCTACTCGATTCGTTTTCTTTCAAGGGCATATTCCTTATTTCTACACTGGCGGACCGGGAGTTGGCTTGCATGTCTTCTATTTTTTTTTCAAGTTGAAGAATATGTTTGCGTTGCTATAGTCGTTCCCTTTCTAAAACTAAAATCTCGCTCTTCATATCCTCATACTTGTTGTTCATAAAGTCCAACGATTTCTCAATTTCAATATTCGTCTGCTGTATTTGGAGATTTTGTACCTTTACCTCTGCTATATCAGACGACAATTTATTCAAAGTAGCATCTTGATCTTTTTTCCAGCAGGTTAGCATGGCCAGGATATCTTCTTTAAAGTTTTGCAACTCATTACGGGGTGAACATTCAGAACGAAGACGTTTATGCCTTGTAACAATCTTGACTAATTCAGAATCACTTTGATTCCCTGAAGGTTCCGGGGTAGCATGCAGCTGTCGAGTTTCCACGGAAGATACAGCAGGAGGTGTGCGCTGGACTTTAGGCATTATGGAGAAGATAAATTTTTAATCCGTATACAAAGCAGAAGTGTGCAATCAGAGTAAAAAGCAACTATTGTACTCTCGCATAAGACCGTAGCGCTTCAAATAATTTTCGTAGTTGAGCGTAGCAGAGAATTATAATTGTCGTAGTACTATAATTGTTACGTTGTAGGTGATCACTAAATTCGACCGTTCTATTAATGCACTTTTAGTTGAATGGCATACACACCGCACTTAGCAGAGGAGGCGGGGCGGGTCAGACGATCGAATCCAATATGAATCATCTATGCGTATACGCTGCCGGCGTCCATGCAGATAACTATGAAACCAATCAATAACCGTTGGAGATATGTTCATTGAACGTAGTAACCCCAGCAAAATATCAAAGTCAAACAGTATCGAAGGCGTTGCTAAAATCAAGCTAAGTACTGTCAGCTTTCGATTTTCCATTCCCAACCGTATATCGTCACTGACCTTAACGAGATCAGTAGCCGTACTATATGACCTGCACGGAAATCGGACTGGAAGGGATATCAAGGAGATTATTTTCGTTCAAGAAAGAGAGCTGTTGATGTACTAGTTTTTCAAGAACTTTGGAAAGAAATGGAAGGATGGAGATGGAACGATAATCAGAAAAAGATGTAGGTTTCGATTTTTTAGAGAGAGAAATAACATGGGCATGTTTCCACACTGAAGGGAACACACCAGAGGAGATGGAATGGTTGAAGATTTTGGTTATAATAGGAGTAATGAAGTCTACAAGAGGAATGATCATACTACGACTAACACAGTCACTTCCTACAGCATTCGAAGCGATGGAAAGGACATTCTTCTTAACATTACAATCGGTAAATTGTTTAAGAATAAGGGGAGAAAAATTGGGATTAAGTAGCGATGAAAGAGATTTAAGTGTATCGAACTTGACGTTAGCGTCAAGAGTGGCCGATGAGGAAAAATGTGAATTGAGTAGATCTAAATCTAGATCTTTGGAGACAGAGGTGCTGTGTGATTTACCAATCCCTAATGTTTTAAGAAATTTCCAGACCCGAGCTGGACTACCGTTTTCTACGGATTTATGAATATGGCGTCGTTGAGCGTCCCTGATCATAGTATTGCAGCGATTCCTGTACCTGTTGTATCTATCGCGATTCATATCCGAAGGATAAGCCCTAAATCTAGTTCTAGCACGGTTCCGACGTTCCATAGCATTCCTGACTTCATCAGTTAGCCAAGGGACAGGAAGATGTTTGATTCGCACTGGCCGGATGGGAGCATGAATATCATAAAGCTGCGTGAGAAGCAAATTGAACAGATGGACTTGTTCATCGACTGTCGAAGCATTGTTTATAACAGACCAGTCAAGGTTATTGGCATCCTCACGCAACCTGTCCACGTCCAAATGCAGGAAACTGCGTAGGTGAAGGATTTTTGGTTTAGGTTTGGCAGGACGGGTTTTATAGGAAAGAAAGATAAGGTCATGATAGAAAAAGGCATCTGCATTAAATTGACCATGTTTAGATATGTGATCAAGGGAAGAGACGATAATGAGATCTAAAAGAGAAGGGACACGGTTAGGAAAATGATGAGTAGTATTGAGAGGAAGAATGTTGAGATTACAGGATTTTACAAGATTAAGTAAACTACGGAAACGAGCATCATTTTTCAGGAGACAGGTATTAAAGTCACCCATAATAATAGTGTGGTCATATGAAGGTGAAAATTCTTCTAAGAGCAATTCAAAAGAGGAAAAGTAATTTACTCTAAGTGAGGAACTATAATATACCCCTAAAAGAACTTTACGATTAATAAGGGTGATCTCAAGAAAAAGACGCTCAGCGGTTTCAGGAGGAGGAGGCTGTGGAGAATGACTAATAATTTTGTAAGGAATATAGTTCTTATACCTGCAAAAACAATGTAATAGCAATTACTCTTTTGAGCATCTAAACTGCATTAGAGAAATAAAACTCACATAAAGCTTTACTCTTCTGCATAGGAGAAGTATTTGAGCTGAAACTGCGGGTTAAAGCTATTTTCCACAGACGCCATGATTATTTTAGAAAAGTATTTGTTTACTTTCAAAATTTAAAGGTTAGTAGGTTATTTGATGATTTTTAAGCAAAATTCGCCGGTTTTCACTAACATTTCTTTTAATTAACGGATACACAATTGGCGTTTTGTAGATAATAAAGCTAGTAGTACGTAAAAAAATAAAAATAAAAATTTAATTTGAGTACCACTTAAAATTGTTACATATTTTTTTAATATTTTGATGTAATTTTGAAGGCGCTTTAAAGTTACACAAATAAATCCACCTTTATGCATGGTAAACTTAACTGCTTGAATATAAAATATTATAAAGTACATAAACATTAACAGTGTATATTAACTAATAAAATATGGCGATCATGTAGCACTTCCCTGTTACTATGTATTTGTAACGAAAAAAGGATTTTATTAAATGTAAAGAAAGCTTGATGTAATATGTTCAGTTCATTTACTCGTTCAAACTCATTCCAGAAGAAGTGCCACAACAACTGTAGTACGGAGTTAATCATTAGTTGCAGCTGTTGTGGCACTTTTTTGCCACCGTTATGCAGTTGAAATGGAACTGAGAGCTGCATAAAATTGTGCCCAAAATGGTGCTAAAGCTGCTGCACTAAGTCTGTAGAGCACGCTCTAGCGCTTACATCTAGCATCTTATGGAATAATGGAATAGGCTCCAAAGCCCTAGAGCAGCCATTTTGTGTTGCTCGGGTGGCCACTTCGAATAAAAATTAAACCTTATGGTTTCCGATTTAAGAGTGAAACTGTTTTCCACGAAAACCAGCACATTTTACATTTAAAAAAATCATGACATTTGATTATTCGTTTTTCAATTGTTTTTGGATTCAGCTTTAAACGTGAAGATGGATACAGTGAAAATCGCTGAGTAATTTTCGAGTACGAGTTCAGACGTAGAACTAACGCAGCAGAAACTGCTCGTAATACCAATGCTGTGTTTGGAGAGGATACGGCTAACGAACGCACCGTATGTTTTTGGTTTAATCGCTTTAGAAGTGGAAACTTCGACTTGAACAATGAACCACGGAGAAGACCAGCCACTAAGGTAAATAATGATGAATCGAAGGTCCGTATCAAACTATCGAGCTAGAGGCATGGTTTGACGTTAGCATACCCGCAATATTAACCCATTTGCAGTAAATCGGTGAAATTAAAAAACTCGAAAAATGAATACCTCATGATTTGACTGATCTGCGGAGAGAAACGTGCAGTGTAAGTTAAGCTGGTACAGAAATTAAGAGATTTAGGACCGAATTGTGAAGTGTGACGATAAGTGGATTCTTTATGATAATCGCAAGCGATCAACGCTATTGCTAATATCTGATCCCAGGTGAAACCACACCAATGCTTTAAAAGACTAAAACGAAGCATACCCATAGAAAGCTGATGATGATTTTTGTACGGAAGAAACATTTCTTCCAAGGAAGCACTACAAAATGCCTTCACACAGTTTGTGGAGTCCAGCCATGCAATTCTGTAAAAACTCGAATCACACAAACCGAGACTCGCTCGACAATTCACCCCACTTCGCTTTCGAACTCATTTGACCTTCAAATGGAATTCTCTGTACCAAACATTCTAGAAGCGAAGTGAAGTGATCTTAGATGCGAGTTTATCGGGCATTGCTATAAGAGTAAACATCTCAAACGATATTTCGTCTTAGTGTATTTTAACTTCTCTGAGATAAATACGTTAAATAAAACTTGTTTTTTTTTAGATTAGATTGTCAAATTTAGCGAAAAGTCAAAAAATTCATTAACGACGGTATGACTCGCTGCCGCACTCAACGCGCTAGTATCTCTGTCGGGTTTAGAGAATACCAGTCCACAGTTGACAATCTCACCGCGGATTCGGAAGTGAATTTGTCTAATTCCCTCAAATTCGCTTTAGAGAATCGCACGGCTAGTCCCTAGAGTTCTATACCAAATTTTTAAATGATTTTAATTGATTAAATAAATAATTTCATCCTACAAAAAAAAAAAAAAAATTTTTCAGTACAAAATGGCAGTTTCATACATTGCATTACATTTCATTCTTACTCTATATATTATATGTATATTCTATGTAAAAAATAAATCTGGTTATACTCGGATTCCTGCAAATAAATGTATTATATTATTATATTAATATTTTAAAAACATGTATAAAATTTATTACGAGTCCATCCGGCCGTTCTATTCTGCCGATTTGCTTAATTTTTTTTTAAATGAAAGTTATTGATGCACAAATTTGTCATCAAGTATTCGAAATCACCTAGCTTTCACCCTGCTCAAATTACAGCCAAACGCGATTTCCTCCTGTACATTTCTTATGTTTTCATAGCTTTCTTTCTCTATATCTCCGGTTCTAATTGAGATACACAGTTCGTTTTGGTTTAAGAACACACGCTGAAGCGAGCTCTTTCATTTGAGCTTTAGCTCACTTAAATTGCTTGAGTGGGAGGGAAGCTAGATGTAAACATTCAACTTGAGGTTCAGTGTTTGTATTCAATTAGGTTATGTTACAATTACTCCGCCAGCCGTTGCCGCCGGGGCCACGGAAGAATGCCAACACGCTATCGTTGCTCCGGCATCAAGGCTCACGAGGAACACCGTAAGGTTTTAGTGGATAGCCTTGCACCTTACAGCCGTGGAGTCTCACAAACTGCCCCGCCACCCCTCCCGATTCCGCCACCGGCGGGACCGGGGTGCATAAAGGATTTCTTGACGCAAAAAAAATTACAATTATTCATCATATTATATAAGTGTTATTTTTGAATAATATGATCAACAAAATGCTGCAGAGCAGCAGGGGTCCTCTAGTATATTATTATTGTTAAAAATGTAGACCTACCTATAAATATACATCAGTCTGTTATAAATATAAACAATTTAAAAATTATTATTTATTATTGGATATTAGATGTGCAAATTAGATACGTGTGGAATCCTAAGTTTGAGAATTAACATAAACGGTAAACGTCCTATTACAAGAAATTTGCCAAGTGCGAGTTAGACTCGAGCACAGAGGATTCCGTATTGACTTTTTTTTGTTGAGCAAATAAAGTAATACTTTTCAGGATAACCAATACCTGGTTTCTCCAAGATCCTGACATTACGGTGATTCCATGGTCAACCATACACTCGATATTGATTACAAATGTCGGTCGTTCGTATATTTTCTCATATGCAAGCAACATTGAACTTGTGGAATGACCTTCCTTCTCATGTCCGTGATTACAAGTCACTGGCCATCTTCAAGAAAAACCTGCTCAAACATCTTCTTACAAAATTCCTAAGTTATTGTGACTAAACGTGATTCCCACTATTATAAATAATTTTATTATTTTATGAGTATTTATCGCTTTGAGTGATAAGACCGCCTTGCACACATTAGTTTTAAGTTTAATTATAAACGATTTTTGTTAGTGTGCGCAACAAAAAATTTATTTATCTATCTAACATTCTGCTTTTTGAAAATTTGGCTTATATTGCCGGGCAAAATTAACACCTGTTTCTATAGCTTCATTTAGATCAGCCATTCCCAAAGTGGGCGATAACGCCCCCTTGTGGGCGCTGCAGGCCTAAAGGGGGGCGGTAAGAGACCCAGAAAAAAAATGGGGGCGTTGTGTAGAGGCCTGGGGGGTGATTTGTAATTTCATTTAGCCAGGAGGCATCTTAGACAACGACTGCGTGAGCTCTCGACTCAGTAGACAAAATAAGTTTGGGAACCAGTGATTTAGATGAAGGAAGCAGGATGTCTGTGATGTAAATTCATTGAAAACGTAAAAACATCTTGGACATTCTTCTGTCGCAAATGAAAAAGAATTAAACTTTTTGCGTTTTGAATGTTTTGCGCATTCGGTGGAATGCACGCATTTATTTTCTCTTTAGGAATTTGTTTAAAATAAGAGTTTCGCTTCGATGAGCTTCGACTATATATTACTATCGAGAATAGTTTCCAATTTGGTTAATGTTTTTATTTTTTTTACCCTTATTTTTATTTTTGTGATATTTAAATAAATGATCGACAATTAACTAAATTTAATTTCTTTAATTTCTTATTATTTTTGGTTATGTCATGCATGTCTTAGAAATAATTATGAAAGTAGCCTTATTTATTTATTTTTACATACATGAGGAAACACCTGTTCAAAGTTGGACCTTGAGACGAATACAAATTTGAATTTCGAAATTAGAACTGCCATCTCATAGTCTGCAATTCGTGCCTTTCTATTCGTCATCAATCGTGTTATCTCGCGATTGTATTATACGGCCAATTTAAAGTGACGGCCAATCTGCTAAACATTTCCTTTCTGCGATAGTACCTTCTGTAATCCCTTTGTGAGTTCACTTGAAATTGTAATTAACTGCCAACTGCCGAGTGCTAATAAATACACTATAGACTATACTTTTGTATTACATATATACTGTTAAATATGAAACGTAACAGAAGCACTGATCACTATGAACACGTTATCAATTCTTAATCACAATTATTACGTACTTGACTATTCGACGGTTTCTCAACAACTGAACTCTTACAAGACCAAAATCATGCTTTTATGCAGCCCCACTACACGCCAGAAATCCATTCTACCCTCGTTCTTGTTACTAAAATGTTACAATATATCACACGTGGATAATTTATGTGATTAAAATTAATGTCCAGGAACTAACAATACCCACTCGACGCTCCGTCATCTCGTACTACCCCGTTAGCGATATAGCGTGAAGATATGTATGTATGATATGTATATACCTACTATCAGATAAGAATCAAAAAGACAAGACTGAGTAAAAAAGTAGCTATTTGATATATACTAGCGACCCGCCCCGGCTTCGCTCGGGAAAAACATTTTTTTTGACAATAAAATATAGTCCATGTTACTCGCTAATATTGTAGCTTTCTATAGGTGAAAGAATTTTTGAAATCGGTTGAGTAGTTTTTATTTTATCCTTTATATACATACAAATAAAGTTTACTTCTTTATATCAGTATAGACTAGTGTATTAGTGTATTTATGTCACGAAACTGAGACAATCTATTGTGATTTGTGACGGACAGACAGAGGGCCTGACGGTTGAACTTATTATGAGTAATCATATAAGGGTTCTGATTTTCTCTTATGAAATCCTAAAAAGTAGGCAATATATTGGGTCCTTACATATGAAATTGGCGTTTTGTACGGGAGGAATATAAAGTCAATTTTTTTTGTAAAATATATTTAATTAATCAAAGTATGCACCGTTGTTATCTATGCACTTTTGCCATCTCATAGGTAGTTCATTGATCCCTTTACTAAAAAAACCATGGGGGCGAGAATCAATAAACTCTTTGAAGGCGGTTTGGACTGCCGCATCCGAGTTAAATTTTTTTCCTTGTAAGAAGTTGTCCAAATTCCGGAAAAAATGATAATCTGTTGGAGCAAGATCCGGGGAGTACGGTGGATGTCGCAGACATTCCAATTGTAGCTCATCTGACTTAGTGGTTGTTTGTTGTGCAGTGTGTGGTCTTGCATTGTCGTGAAGCAGCAGTGGCCTAGAGCGATTGACCAATCTCGGTTGTTTAGCAGTTAGTTCTTCCTTTATGGTTTGCAGTTGCTGACAATAGATATCTGCCGTAATCGTTTGGCCAGATTTTAGAAAGGTGTAGTGAACGACACCGGCGCTAGTCCACCAAACACTCACAAGTAACTTTTTCTGAGTCAATTTTCGTTTAGGGCAGGATTTGGCTGGGTCTCCAGGATTCAGCCATTGCGACGAGCGCTTCCGATTATCGTACAGTATCCACTTTTCATCACAAGTAATGATTCGATTTAAAATCCCTTCATTATTGTGTCGGTTGAGCAAAGTAACACAGCAGTCGACGCGTGTTTGCAAGTTCGATTCACTCAATTCATGAGGTACCCATCGTTCAAGTTTTTTTACTTTCCCGATTTGCTTCAAGTGGATTAATACAGTTTTGTCACTTACCCCGAAGCCTGCAGCTATCTCTGAAGTGCTTTGTGATGGATCCGCTTCCACAATAGCCTTTAATTCTTCATTTTCCACTTTGGTCTCTGGCCGTCCACGGGGTTGGTTCTGAAGGTCGAAATTTCCAGAACGAAAACGTTGAAACCAAAAACGTACCGTGCTTTCTTTTGCGACATCAGCGCCGTACACATCATTAATCCTTCGAGCTGTTTCTGCAGCACTGGTGTCACGGTAGAACTCGTACTCGTAAATATACCGATATTTCATGTTTTCCATTGTGCGTTAATAAGCGACGCCAAAGAAAAAAATAATGTGGAAAAAAACAAATGAATGACTGTTTTCAAAACTCAAATGTACCAGCTAAATGAATTTATAAATTTGAATTTGGAATTCTTAACCAAAGAGGAGATATTTCAGATCAAAGTGGTCAGTACGACAAAACGCTAATTTCATATGTAAGGACCCAATATTATGTTACATAATTAGCATCTGCCGTATTAGATTTGCTAAGGTGTCATAGACTAATAATTATGATAGGTATTCACTATATTTAGTAAAAAACTATCAAGCACTAATAGTAATTATCACAAAACCAAAACTGGTCTGCTAATGAAATGTTAATATCTAGTTTTACAGGCATAAAAATGACGCCTAATATTTTTTGTCTATTACGACTAGGATGTTTATCTTTGCGTTTTTAGAGTTCTTTTGTCACACTAGAGGCAACGTATCTTTATATTTTTAGTCTGTTCATTCGTGTGTTTATGTCGTAGCTCAAATGCCTCCCACCCATCCACATGTTAATATACATACCAATGAGCTAAAAACAGAAAAAAACAGTTCGAAGAGAATTTGAGAATTTGATTTCACGCGCAAGTGATACCTCTGGTGTTGCACGCGTCCACAGGCTCCGGTGGCTTATCAAGTGATCATTAGGCACATCGTAAGCTTGTTTGCCATCTTAGTGGTAAAAAAAAATTAAAACAGCATTTTTCTGTTTTTTCTTCTTCTTTTGTTTACCCCTGGAGTGAAAAGAACTTGTTCATTTTAATCCTTTAGTTAGCACAGGAGCTACAATTACCTTAAGAGCCCTATGGACAAATCGTAAGCACTTGAATTTAGGTATTGGCGCGTTCGGACACTCATGTATGCGTGCGACTTTCGTAGCTTTATTGTAGTGTGAGTAACGAAGCGACTTCAGCATAAAATATAATTTTGATACTTTTCCGAATCAAGTTTAGATTTTTGTTATTAGTTTTTTTTCTTTTTATATAAATATATATAATATTTATAATTAGTATTAAGTGTTCCGGACGCGTTAAATGCCTGTAAAGGAAATACAATAACATTCCCTAACACAAATATTCAGTATTATGTTTAATATAGGTACTGCTTTAGAAAGTAAAGATTCGTATAAAAATTCAATGACAGTCTTAGCTTTGAAGAAATAAACATGCAAACACATACAACAATTCTATAATCATTTATTTTGGACTCAAAAAAGGCTAAAATGCTTAGTTAAATCATTAAAAAAAATCGTCAATATACAGACATTACGTTTTGTTGCTGTTTTACAATAAAACTAACTGTACCTGCGACTTCGTCTGCGTGGAAAACTTTTTGTGGCTTTCCCGGATTAGATTAGATTACATGTACAAAGATTGTCTTTAAAAAAATTTCATTATAATTAATTCAGCGGTTTAGTTTTCCCATTCAAAGAAAAATCTACCCCTAAGAATGTGAAAAGGGGGACGAAAAAGCGGGAAGGGCTGAAAATCTTCATGCCAAAGCATAATTATTAACGAGGTCTAAAGTGGCGGCATACGTTAAAAAACACGTCAAAAATAGGGGTCATGTCTTACCCATCGAATCACGTATGCCCTTCGACATTTCACCTTATAATCATGCAATTGTTCCAAGTTTCAAGGGGCATACAAATCGTGCTGGGCAATAATCGTATAAAATTCGAATGAATGCTTACAACTAAATACGATGTATTAAAAAATTTGATATTATTTTTTATCAATGTAATCACGTATGCTCTTTGAAATTTAAACGTATAATCATACAATTATTTTAAAATTCAAGAGGCATACGAATTTAGAGGAACAATTGTATAAAAAAAAGCAGTATACCACATGTGATTTACAGAAAATGAAAATTTTGTAGTTTATTTAAATTTTGGAAGATTCGAAATAAACACGCCACTGGGCGAACTAGCGTCATGGTTTATTGACCTAAGACCTATTCTACATATCTACATTGCAAAGGTTCTCTTTTTGTTTTATGGCCGGACGCTGCGGGGGGTAGGGCTCCAAAGAAAAACTTTGTATTACGACACCTTCCATCTCCTACCTTCCTACGCTGTTTAAAAATTTATCATACGAATTTTTGTAAACTTAACAAGATTTTTGTTTTAAATGGTTAATATGTTTTTTTTTTATAATGACATCTGTTGTAGAAAATACAAACTATTAGCATGTTATTTGCAGGAGAAAAGCGATGAAGTACTTCGTATATTATAAAATTAGATGTATAAGTATATATTATAAGCTCAAGGTAATAAACATGAGCAACCCGTTTACTATATAAGTACAATGATTGCCCAGCATCATTCGTAGTCCTTTGAAATTTTTAATAATTGTATGATTACACGTTAAAAATTTTATGAGATACGTAATTAGATTGATGTAAAATAATATCGAATTTTATAATATGTCTCTTTTATTTGCACGTGTTAATTACAATTTTATACTATGATTGCCCAGCACGATTCGTATGCCTCTTGACTTTTAAAATAATTGTATGATTATACGTTTAAATTTCAAAGGGCATACGTGATTACATTGATAAAAAATAATATCGAAGTTTTAAATATATCGTATTTAGTCGTAAGCATTTATTCGAATTTTATACGATTATTGCCCAGCACGATTTGTATGCCCCTTGAATCTTGGAACAATTGCATGATTATAAGGTGAAATCTCGAAGGGCATACGTGATTCAATGGGTAAAAAAAAAATTCAAAATTTTGCAACTTTTCTGACTTTTGCAGTTTTGACCCATGGTAATTGTATGCCATTTTGTATACCTTTATTTAAAGGTATAAACTAAATTTTGCAATAGGTTTCGTGAATGATTCGATTGATTAAAAAAGAAAAAAAAATTTACAATAGTAGTAGTAGGCACTAATCCTCGAGACCCGCGCTACACGTATGCCGAGGGTTTTCCGCTGAATTTTGTCATCAAAATGATTATTTGGTACACATGGCATACGTGATTCTATTAATAAAAAGCATTTTTTTTTTCAAATGTAAGCGACAATCTTAGCCCAAAAGGCCCGCCCTACACGTATGCCGATGGTTTTCCGCTTGATTTTTTTTACAAATCATCATTAAACGTGCATGGCATACGTGATTCAATTCATTAAAAATTAATTGTTTTTTATCAATTTGAAACTCAATTGTACGAGGCATGTCCCGCGATCACGATCTCACACACCCGCGTCGTTAATCTACACCTACTAAATGACGAAAATCCTGAAGGGCATACGTGATTCGATTGATCGAAAAAATCTGCACCTAACTGCCGGTCTATTATATCATATCATCTTGATACCCGGCTTGCAATACTTCTTGTAAGCTAGCATTACTTTAGATTTTTTTGTATTCACCTTTACTATTAGTGATTATATTTAAAACACAATGTTTACATGCCTTACAAAAAATGCAGGAAATCAGAAAGACATAAAAGACTCATGGAACAGAGAAGTAAACACTGGATCAAAACAAGTCATACGACATATACGGATCGCTATTTAATGTTCTCGCTTGCGATCGCTCGTTATGAAGTTCGCATAAATGTCTTGTATCCTACCTACAGTGCTCGTGTAGGTCTGAGATACACGCGTCAACATCGTATATTTTTACTGATTATGTTATGTTTATTATTTATTACGCTGATTAATTTAAAAAAATAATTTCTGTCATATATTGTACATGGAATGAAGTTTCATTTCATATCGGTTTTTTTATGTCATTGCTTTTTTTAGAACTAAATCGACGTTTAATCACGACGCTTTATCCTTTAAATAAATGAAATAAATCTTTTTAAATATTTTTTTCTGTAGAAAGGAAGAAATTTGTGATATTCCACAATAGCAATATTTAATAAGAATATGTACTTGATCTCAACATAATTTTAGAAATTGTAAGAAATCATCGAAACAATGTTAATTAGGGCGTCAAAGTCGCGCATCTAAGGATTTTCCTCGTGAAGTGACATCGTATAATGGCTATGAATCTATTAGAAACTGCCAGTAGAATATTATGTTAGAATTAGAGCGTCAAAATATCAATATTTCGCACAAAATGTGAAAGGTCTCTTAATTTCTAATCGGTCCAAGCAAAAATTAAAGAATTCTGAGAACACTTTTTAATCAGGATATTCAATGAAAATAGTAACGCACACTGCACCAAAAATGATTTTGCTGCGTCATAACGAATTGAAGAGACATAATGACTAAATATGAATAGTTTTTTTAATGTTACACCGTATTCTCTTTATGATTCTTCGTAGTCAATATTTCTAAGAGTCGAGCTGTCGATGTTCGGCCGTTATAACATGTAGAATAAACGCTTTTCTCCCTTGACATACACTCCACAATCTTGAAACAGCCATGCAATTCTGTAAAAACTCGAATCGCACAAGTGAGACTCGCGCGAGAAGTCACCCCACTTCATATTCAAACTTACAGGGCCTTCAAATGGAATTCTCTAAAGTACTCTAAACCAAACATACTAGCCATGCAATTCTGTAAAAACTCGAATCGCCCAAGCGAGACTCGTTCGACAATTCACCCCACTTCATATTCGAACTCACTTGACCTTCAAATGGAATTATCTAATCCAAACATTCTAGTAAATATTCAGTGAAGTGATCTTAGATGCGAGTTTATCGGGGATTGCTTTAAGATAGAGTAGAAGAAGATAGTGTATTTTAACCTCTGAGATAATTACGCTAAATAAAACTTGTTTCTTCTTTAGATTAGATTGTCATATTTAGCGAAACGTCAAAAATTCATTTACGATGGTATGACTCGCTGCCGCACTCATTGAGGTGGCGCTAGTGTCTGTTGACTTTAGAGAATACCAGTCCGCAGTTGACAATCTCACAACGGATTCAGAATTGAATTCGACTAATCCGCTTTAGAGAATCGCACGGTAGCTCACTGCTCACAAATCGCACAAAATTCGCAGGTCGAAATTCATTCTATCAATCTATCGGCAATTATTTGTTGGTGATATTTATAATATCTACTATTTTGCGCGACCTAAGATTTGACCACAAACTGTTATGTGTTTGTCATTGGATATTTACAGAAGTAAGGAAAGAAAACAAAATAATTAGATTTTGTACTCATATTTTTAATTTAATATTAATCTACTAAATTAATACTTATTTGAAATTATGCAACGTCTGATTATGCAACGGCTGATTTTTAAGCGCTAAGTAGGTATTGTGGTAGAAATCAATTTTCGAATAACGACTAAATATGTTTTATGTGGTTATAAATTTATAAATAAGTATGTGTAATGTGTATAGCTAAGTATAATGTTCTCTACTATAGTAATACTGTTAAATGACAAATTATTTCAATAAACTATAAAGCGTAGCCTATTTTATGCTACATAACAAGTGCTTTTAGAAATCAGATAGATATTATGTAGGTAGGTATAGGTACCTACATAACTACGTATTCAATGATTGTCGTGAATCGATTTAACCGTGGACAGTGAGTGAGTCAGTGAGTCACATTGTTAAAATCATGTTTGAATATTTAATGATGATGATAACCAATGATACTATCACTGAATTGATCCTGAAAATTACTATTGTTCAATTTGCTAAAATGTCTCTTACAAAAATTGACCTACTTAGAAAATACTATTACCAGAGGAGAATGAGTGTTTAGTAGAAATACTTCGATCACAAATAAATAACTAGATTCACAATCTCCTATAAAATTTAAACAAATTACTGTCCGAATTGACGTATATATTTTTAATATCGTAAAGTATTATCGGCAATATTGTGTTAATCTAAAGTAGACCTTATTGTCCAAACATAAGGTTATAAACGCTCGTAAACGATTCTTGCATGACATTGAAACGAAGTTTGTTAAATAAAATACTTACGTCTCGTGCATAAAGTATAATTCAAATAATGTATTTGCGTTGCTATGTTGCTACGTTGATTTGTTACGTGAAAGTGACAAGGATACGACAAATATTGTCAGGTAATATTAAAAAAAATGATTACGAATTTAATAAAAAACAGCTATGTAACGTTATTACTGTAATGAAATAATGAACACGTACATAATATTATTTATTTATTAACCGAAAATAAGAACTCGTGTCTTTTTTTAGCGTTCTAGATGTGTTATTTTTGCAATTTTTGAAAAAGCACTGACATGTTCGCTGTTAGCACAGCTGTTAGCGTTTTCGAATACCATTAAAACAGAAGTGCGCTCAAATACTCATTTGAGCGCACATTTGATTCGGACATTTTTAGACCGTTGATTATGTATCTAGTTTTTTATTTGTGATCGAAGTAGAAATACCACAAATTCTCTGAAGCTTCTTTCGATATGCTATTATATCTAGTTTTTGAGAGAATATTTGTAAAAAAATAGAGTTGTTATTTTTCCAGGATTTGTTTATAACTCTGATAGTCCTTCCTGCCAATAAAAAGCCAAATTGAATGAGCAGTTTTGGAGTTTGAGTAGGAGGAGGAGTTGTATACTGTTACTGTTATTTTTGTACTGCCTGTGCCTGTCTTTCACCACCACCTATCGGATCTGACTTCGCTCATGATTATGACTATAATAAAGTCAATGTCAAATCAATTTATTCAAGTAAACCCAACTGTATTTTTTAACGTCAAATCGACTTTAGTTCGGTTCGAAAAGAAAACCTGAACACTGAGAGGAATCGACAAGAAACTCAGTCAGGTATCATTTTTTCATCATTATTTCACAATAGTTATTTAAAATACAATATTCATAAAGCCAGGAAATGCGTGTGTAGCGAGGATTACTTTGAGAATATTGTCTTTGGTCAATGAAATCGTTAATTTAGTAGTATGCTTTTCCAATCAGTATGCGTTTAATAACAAGTTAAATCTTCCGTTACTTGAGTAATTTTTTGAGGAATTATATTATAAAAACCAAAGTTGACCCACTGTATTTTTGTAATTTAAATTTAGGAATAACTCATTGATTACGACCACGAGTTTCCATACCAATACTTATGTACCTATGTATACAATTATACTTATAATGTAACGTACCTACAAACTTTAAAGCAGAGTTGCCATCCTTCCTGATTTTGCGGGACAGTCCTAATTTCGAATACGTTGTCCCGATGACGAAACTGTTTTTTAACCTACTTACAAAAAAGGAGGAGGTATGTTACCTCATAACTCCGTCATTTATGAACCGATTTGGAAAATTGTTTTTTTTGTTTAAAAGAATACACTTCCAGATTGGTCTCATTGAAATTTCACTGATATTGGAGCTTTGGTTTCGAAGATACACCAAATAACACGATTTGGTTATAACTTTTATTCATTTATATCGATGATTCTCGTGTATGTCATTTGTTAACTATCGTTATCTCCACATGGTATAAGTAATGGTAGTAGGGAGAAGATATAAATTGCCTGTTATATAATAAATTCAGTCAGTAGAGTCAGTCTTGTGGCGGATAGAGAATAGGCTGTCGTCTTCGGATTGTAAGAATACTGCTAGAGTGTAATTATGATGTAACCTTTACACTGTTCTTTTATAATTGATTGATATTGATATGATATTATATTGACGATATTGATAATGGCCATAATGGGCAATAACATCCCATGTTCGATCTGTTCGCATCTTTTATTGTGAAAGCCCACGGTTTGTGGTCTTCAATATAATGGAAGTTATCACATTGCGCTCCAGAATTAGAAAAGTATTTTTCGGTGTTCTTTTTTGAAGTCGGTTTAATTTTTTTATTAATTTTTTTCCACAATGTGATCGTTCACGAACTGAGTATGTTTCATAATTGTTAGTTGTTGTCAATATTCGTGGTAAACTGTTATAATGTTAAGGCGACACATTGATAAACAATAATAATTTAACCTAAAATTGACCTTCTGGTCTAAGCAAAATTTCGTGCGCTTGCTTACGAAAAATACGAAAAAGTAGTACGAATTTTTGTTTATTTTAAAAACTATAATTAATTTTAAAAAATCCAACTGTCATTTTGAAGAATATGTTTAGATTAAAACTATATAGAAAATTTAGAAACATAAATCGGTCCTGTTACTCCGAAAATCGAAATCTCTGTTTTAAAAGAGGTTTCTTTCATATTTTTTTTGTGTTACAAAAGTCAACCAATCGTGTATCGCAACTGGCAAAATAAAGTCAAAAGTCAGGTTAATGGAGAATCAGTTTACCAAATATCCTTTCATACGTTTTGTAGTCACTTAGAAAAATTGAGATCCCTGTCGTCAAAATTTCGAATGCGTCGCCATATTATTTTGAATAAGTATGGTATTTTTTAATTTCAAAAATAAATCGGTCGAGATATACACGAGCTAGCGAAACCACCTCTTTTGATTATATTCCAATATATCCTAATTTTCTATCAATGTCGACATCCTTGAATAACAATAGCTTACATAATATTCACCCATTGTCAATTGTCAGTTGCCAATTGTCAATGTCATTCAAAGGTCATTGAAGCCTTTGAATTGAATGACTAAAAGAACACCCATATATATACCTATTAAAAATTTTAAACGCAATTGCACTTACCTAAATTGTCAGTAATTATAATATTTATTCATGATAATTTATTCAGCTTTTGCTTTGTACGTATAATTCAAGTGATGACATTGTGGTTTGCATCAGACATACCTATTACTACTGTGTAAATTAATAATTATGCTACTAAAATTGTTTTTTTGGCTTACGGAAAAAACGCGTAGATACTTAGCTTAGCTAACTGAGTAAGGCTTTGGAATTTCTTGAGGAAACTTCTTAGAAAAGTGTCGATTAACAAGTTTGAATCTGACACACGGAAAGATACATTATACCTACATAATATATTAATTATAATTATGCTCAAATGAATTTTCGCAAAATGACATCCGAGTCCATGCAACATTGTATAAGTCTACAAGCATAGACTTATAAGCAAAATAAGTATGTCGGGAGCGCGACGCTGGGCGCTCCGTCCTATCTGACTACCCCGTAAGGAATACAGCGTGAAGATGTGTATGTATATTGCAAATACATAGATATATTCCATAGGCTCAATATATTATTTTATGAGATTTTATGAGTTCGCGTCACGACATGATATTTATTCTTTCTTTTTATATTTGACCTCTGCTATTGCATTATGCTTATAAGTTATTGCATTAGCGTGGTTAAACAAATTTCTGTGTTCGATAATATTTTCCTCGTGGATATTAAAATTAAAAAATCTATTAAATTTTATAACAATTTTAAATTTATATATTAAATTTTCAGAAATATGGTTATTAAGGCTCTTTGGACCGGTAAAGTACGAGGATATGGGATTTTGCTGAGTTTTGGGTAGAGTTTTTGGGTTAACTAAGTAAATTATACAAAAACTGCAAGTTGAAATAAGTAGGCCATTCTTTCATCTATAATCGTATGGATTTAAATTTTTAAAATTCATAGTAGAACATACTGACATTTTTTTGTTTCTCAAATAAGATTTTTCGCATTTACGCAGTACGCGAATTTATTAATTTTCAAGGAGTCCGCAAGGGCTTTTTAATCAAATTACACACAAAATTTAAGTTGAAATATATAGTTCGTTCTTTCGATTACAATCTGATAAGAAAATTTTTTTAAAATTAGTAGAAAAACATAGTGAAATAAATTTTTTTTCTCTGAGATGAATCACCAAAGAACAAGAAATTACTAACTTTTGAGTGTTATGTTCGGGCTTAATAAGCAAAGTATACACAAACTAAAAATTACAGTAAATAGATCATTCTTTCGTCTATAGCCAGATATGTAGGAAGTTTTAAAATTCATAGCAGAACATAATGAAATTAATTTTTTTTTCTGACAAGAATCGCTACAGTACGATAATTTGATGATTTTTGGGTACTACTTACGGGCTAACTAAGCAAATTGCACCCAATCTGTAAGTCAAAATAAATTGTTCAGTCTTTTGTCTACAATCGTATGGATTTCAAATATTGAATATCATAGCGGAACATACGAATTTTTTTTTTTTCTGAGAAGTATCGCCCGGTCATGGTAATTTTACTCGTAACTTTGGAGGAGAAGCCAGCTATAATGAAAGAACAGAAAAGTTTTCTATTATCACTAATAATAAGTTTATTGTTATAACAACCATAAAAAAAAATATTTTTCACATTCGATAAGAAAAGTAAAAAAAACAGGATTCATTGACTCGAATACTTTATGTAAAAGTTGATGTCACCGATGTGGCGCTTCAGTCGGGCTACGAGCCCTGTAGAAAGTGGATGTGTACACCAATTTTATTCATAAAAAGTGTTGCCAGTGAAAAAATATAAATGTAATATCGATATATTACTTCATATGTCCAAAATTTTAATAATCGGTTAGTATTCAATTTAAGTATGACATAATGTAACTCATTTACTGTAATATAACGTAAATTGTCATAATTATGTCATTTAGAAAGAAAACGAATGCCTAAAAGTATATTAAAGTTAATGTAATGGCAATATGCCAATTTTATGTCAGTAAGTAAGTGTCAGTAAGTACCTAGTTATAATTATATCTATAATTTATATTTTTACCAAATTTTTGGCGGGATTTTATGGGAGCGGTTGGGCGTTTATTTTAATTATTTGCAAATTGTTTACTAGTAAATATCGTGATGTAAAATTGATATAGTTTTGCGTCCCAAGTATCTACGCTGTTATGCATTATGCGAAATTGTTGAAATAAGTGCTTATTCTGTAGTGTGATGTTGAAATTTTTTTAGTGGTTTAGTCGGCTAAAGTCGATCCTACTATAAAGACTGCTTCGATATATTTGTCGCCAGAGAATGTAATGAACATTAAAATGTATTATGTCGACATTTGATATTTTAAGAAGAATATTTCATTTCATACTAAAGACGTCGGCTGTTATATGCATAGATTCCTTTGCCTTCCCTCTCAAGGCATAATTGTACAAAAAATATTTATATTTTTACCGCGCTTTCAAAATTTTTCTATCAATTTTGCAAATTTCTCAACTGCAAATACATAGTTATCATAATTTTTTCACTAATCGCTATTTATCATTAATTATACATATAAAAAATCTCTCTTTATTTATGTTCAATTATTCTTCTGTAAAGATATGTATTCGTAAAAGTGATTGTTTAAAAACAATAACTTTGTATATTTCAGATGGAGAAAGTAAGGCAATTTAACAAAATTACCAAAAAGAGGCGTTTGCATTTACAAATCTGTATAGAAAATACACGCAATACAACACGAAAACACCATTCAGAAAGGTAGGTAATTATTATGTTACAGAAAAAAAAGTATGCTAGTTACTAGTTAGGTATGAAACTGTTATAGTAAGTTTGAACCCATTGAACGTTTATAATTTATACTTGCCTATTTGAACTAACGAGAGCATCGATAATAACTTGTATAACATAATGATATTTAATTAATATTCATTTCAGACATTTCTCATAAGTCACAATTTAAACTTTAATTAATAGTTCCTAATGCATTAATGGTATTTTAGTGATTTTGTAGATGTCTCAGATCACCACTTATGTTACCACTGATTTATACTTATACCATTTGTGTGACCCCAAAATAAGCATACTTCATACTATGATAATGCACTCAGGCTACAAACTGGTAACTGGTAGTCTGGATGTTACTAGATACTCTTCCAGTAAGTAGACTCACAGTTTAACTCGTTTCATGAACATAATTAACCTGAGCAGGACATTGAAAGAACAAATTAAGTGATCAGACTGGGAATCAAATAACTCGGATCCTAGGACCTCGGAATGAACACAGCTTTATATTCATGTATATGTATATTACATTAAGAACCATAAAAAACGCATAAGGCCTATTTATAGAAAAACTAATACATCCGAGAATCTGGTAGTAACCTAGTATCAGTAACAAATAATTATAACGTAAAGCTGTTGTTCTATGAAATTTCTATGTAGGTACTTCATTAAAAATCACATTTATGACTTCATAAGTAAAGTTAACTGTCCCTAATTTATAATATGTAAACTAGGTGCCTAAATGAGAATTTATCAGAAATTGTATGCGAAGAGGACATAAAGTATAGTTTTAAATTTAAAAAATAGTAATCAAATCAATTCAATTTTTAAAAAATTGACAAATTTATATTATGTAAGTGAAAATTGCAATAAATATATTAATTTTATGTAACAATAACAAATAATTATAATGAAAAACTTGTTCCATGAGATATTTCTATGGAGGTATTTAATTAACAAATCACATTTGTTACAAATGAAATTAACTATTCCTAATTTATAATTTGTAAAGTACTTAAGTGAGAATTTATAAGATATTGTATGCGGAGAGGATATAAAGTATAAAGTTTTAAATTATAAAAATAGTTAATTATTATTAATGATTCAATTTTTAATAAATTGTTAAATTCATGTTATGTAAGTGAAAATTGTAATAAAGCCCATATATTAATTTTATGTATTGCAGTTCTATCAACCAGCATCTAACAAGTGGAATTGATCATTTCGAGTGCAACAGATTGAGACTGTATCTACAGTAAGCACTTACTACTTTATGTAATGTGTAGGATTTTGAAAATTTAGTACCTATGCCTACCCTAATATGATACTTACCTATATGACAGTATTTGCCTAATACTTACCTAATGTTTTTAATATTACAATAATGGGTTTTTTTAACAAAAATATTGTAATTAGTTTGCAATGTAAAGAAATGTAGTCTATTCGAGGACGATGTAACCCAGTCTATTACATGAGTAATGGTAACCATTGTCCACTGTTACTATTACTACATGATATGTGAAAGAAGTAATAAAAAATAATTATGTTTACATAGACATGTTATCTGTAGTAAATACAATTAATATGAATAAATATATTATATAGTAGGTATGTATAAAAGAGCAATAAATAATGTGAAATTGCTTGCTTGTTTGAAGCCAATTGGCAGCAACTCATTTAGTCAATCACCAGCAAATGACATAACACGTCTGATTCGTAAAGTAAACATTTCAAAATCTTATGAAATTTTAAATAAAACATATTTATAATTTAATTGCTTATTTTAGTTATGATGTGCAGTGTTTGTCGCCCAGTAATTAGGTAATAATTAGGACATTACTATTATTTATATAATAGTAATGTCCTAATTACTGGGCTGGATGATACTAGATAATTAATAGTTTTTCTGGCCAGTATTTAGGATTAAACACTTTTAGTAGCTAGTGCCCGTGAAAAAAACGACATGAAAAGTGGTATGTTACATTCGCAAATGAATTGATCTCGGATTTCATTCACTTCAATGATGATATTCACTGCTAGTTGGCAACATTTGCATTGCAATTTCGATATGAGATTATAGATACGTTCCGTAAAAAAATTCATAATTATTTCTTCCAATTGGAAAAAACATATAACGTTTGATTTTAAATGACGGTCACAGTCACACTTCACTAAAAAGTAACAATTGAACTATGAAGTCAGCATTATTCTTGTGTACAAAAAAGTTATGATTGAAACTCATTTGAACTAGATTTATCTATACCATTCCAATGTTCCAAATAAAATTACCATATTTAGTAAGTGATGTAGGGTGACCAACGTACAATGATGAATAATGGAAACTTTCTCTAATGTTATTACTGAAAGCAATAAATACTAATTTGTGTCGTTTTCCATATGGTAGTTACGGGAAAAATTTCTAAGCTTGTTTCTTATTATTACAACTAATGTAAATTCTTTCTTAATGATCCGTTTCGAATCCATAACTTATTCAGAAATATATTTTATAGTACAAATAGAATCGGCATTTCCATTACATTAATCCGTCTATTAATGAAATAACGTGAGCGCATCTTTCATAAGTATTTAACTGTTAGTATCCATAACAGAACTTTTATCTTGAAAATACTGAATATTGCATCAATTTGTCTCACAGTTATTTCGAATAGTCAGATATATTTGTTTTTTAATTTCAGTTTGCCAGTAAGCAAAAACAAATGCTTGTTAAACGGCAAAAAGAATTGTAGACAGATTATTTTTTTCAACAAATTCAGGAAATTGCAGATCATGAATCTCTTCATGACTGTAAGTTTTCTTATTTAAATATTAATAGAGAAGTTAAATTTGGTCTTTACTCAAAATTTTATGTTAATTGTAAATTGTGCAACAGAGTTTAATTTGGAGACGTCTCGTAATTCAAAAGAAAAAGCGACTATTAACCATGAAGCAGTAGCTGGAATAATTTCTATTGGATGTGGTTTCTCTCATTTAAGATATTTTCTGGCAACCTTGGACATACCATTTTTCACTGTGTAATTATATCGTTCTCACCATGACACCATGTTCACCTGGTGGGAACAGACAACTGCACACAGCATGGCTCAAGCTGCTCGTGAGGAAGCTGAGTACGAGCACCGAAATTAATTGGCAATGTCAATGAAAAGGGAATTAGACAAATAGAAGACAGCGTAAATTCAGGCCGGAGGAATGGGATCTGCGTGTCATGAAGCGTTACTATCAATAACGCTGTACTGTTATTAAAAAGGTATTCGTAATTTATAATGCGTAACTTTTATCATTTATTTTTGCTTTTATCTTCCCTAAAATTTTTACAATGTTCATTCCGTTAAATGATTATAATGTTCATTAGTATTGGTTTTTATTTTATAATAAACTTTTATGATTTTCTGATTTTCCTTTATACCATGTATTTCCAGCATATAGCAGACACCAGACTCCCCCGATGACAATTTGGTGGTGGTTTGAATGATATGTACATTGTATTAATAGAGAGTAAATGTTATAAATAAATGAATATTATCTCTTCATACTATGTTTTATCTCATAGTAATATGTAGTATAGAACAAGTAAAGAGACAAATGGAAGAAGGAGTACCTTCATGCCAGGGGATTATAATGTTCGTTATTACATCTTTTTATTTTATATTATATTAACTTTTATCTTTTATAATTTTTGGTCTTCCTTTATTTTTTCCAGTATATTGTTTCCCTTCATACTATGTTTCATCTTCTACTAGCATGTAGGAACTAGTGAAGAGAAGAAGAGGGCAGAGGGAAGAAAGAAGAAGGAGTACATAAAAGTCAGAGGAGAGGAAGAGGATATGAGGGTCAATAAGCATTATCATCAATAACGCTTGTTATTATATATATCATCAATACTTATGAATAATGGCAAACGGTATTATTATTATATAATGTATTAACTTTTATCTTTAATGATTTTTAAATCTTTCTTTATATTTTTTCACCATATTATGTCCCTTCACTCTGTTTTTATCTTAATACACAGTTTTGGAGAAGAGGTGATGTATTTAGTCTCTTCAGAAGAGAGAAAGAAAATCAGTGGGTCATGAAATCTTGGTAATGAACGGGTCATTAGCAAGACTAATAACGTTAAACTGTGTAAATACTTGTATAATATGTTAATCGATTATATATCAACTTCATCTCTTATTGTTTCCTATATTTTTAATCCCAACCCAAAAAGAGGGGTGTTATAAGTTTGAAGTGTGTCTGTTTGTGGCATCGTAGGGCCTAAACGGATGAACCGATTTTGATTTAATTTTTTTTGTTTGAAAGGTGACGTGGTCGAGTGTCCTTGGCTATGATTTAAGAAAATCTGTTCAGCCGTTTAAAGAATATTAGTTCTTTTTTAGTTTTTGAAGAGACGCTAGCATCTTCTACTAGTCTGTTCGATACGAAATTTAGTATCTTATGACTTCAATAATGTCACAATGACATGGTAAACTTGACCTGATGCTGCAGCATCGTCTGAAGTCAGCAGGATACCCAACTCCTCGCCACTTATAGCAGAGATATCATGTTTAAGCTCATTGAAATGGTCTCTATGAATAGGATATAGATAGATGGTGATCAGGGTCTGATGATAGATCACACAACTATTGTCAGAATATTCAGATTTTGGCGAGGCACGATCCCATGTCGCAATTTCGTGTATCGTCCCGGGAAGTATTTGCGTGAATGTAGATCGTAGTAATAGTGTAGATTGTAGTGTTTAAAAATCATTAAATAAAACAAATTTAAAATTTAAAAACCCCTGATTCAATAAAGAAACTCCAAAAAGTAAAATAATATGTACCTCATGGGCCTTATAATTTGTGATAAGTTTCGATATAAATAGTAGTAGTAATATATCCAAGCGTTGTCGCGTCGGGGGACCACTAAATAAATAAAGTAAAAACAATACAGCTAAAAACGATAAAACTAGGTATAAAATTTAAATACAAGTAAACTTAGCAGTCCTCAGACTTGAAGACGCTTGGACATATTACTACTTCTATTTATATCGAAACTTATCATAAACCTAAAGGTCATTGAGGTACATATTATTTTCTTACTTTTTAAAGGTTTATTTTTGTCGGGAGTTTTTGTTTTTGATTTTCTTGTCCTTCATACAGTATAGTGAGTTGCAAAGGACAGTTACATTATAGACTAAATAGGAGTGGAAATAACTTGTAACTCTTCGATATTATCAATACTTTATTTTGTTTTGTTAAGTTTATTGTTTTTGATATAGACAGAGTGAAGAGACGAAAAATGGAAGCAGAATTATCTTCGATTACAGTGAAGAGGTCCTGCAAGATGCGAAACGCCCCTAACAGTAGAAACTTGGAATAAAATACAGAAGAATCCGTAATGAGTAAAATAATAATGGACACCCTACTATTATTAATGTATAGTTTAGTCAAAAGTGTACTAAGTTTTAACAAAATATTTTAAATAAAAACTAAGTTATAAACGTTATATTATTTGCGTTACATGTAATTATATAAGTGCAGTTTCCTCTTTACTTGTACATACAATTGTCATACATACTTTCCTGTATTTATTACCTAAATTTTAAAAAATATAAGAAACCGATTATAATCTAGTATTTTTTTCTCAAATTAAATTAATAGTAATAGATCCGACTGAGGTTGACCTTCCCTAATCGAGTTTCCTAATAAAATAAATATTTTATACAATATAATGTATAATAAACAAAACGAGCTAGGGTTGCCACCCCACATCCCTGCATTTTGAATTAAAAATTATTTAATGAATTTTTTTCAATAATTATTGTTATGCAGTTTCTAACGAGTAAAAGATGTAAATAAAACTCCAAAGTAGGGTTGCAAACAAAGATAACCCTATACCATCGTGTTCCTAATATTATTATCTACATTTTCACATATAACTTTCATATGTAAGGAAACTCTATGAGAGTAAATTACTAATACACACTTAGCTATTTACACTTATCAACCTTTAATTATTGCTTAGAAAAAGGTAGGCAACCCTACTTTGGCGTTTTATTTACATCTTTTACTCGTTAGAAACTGCATAACAATAATTATTGAAAAAAATTAATTAAACAATTTTTAATTCAAAATAGCTATGCAGGGATGTTGGGTGGCAACCCTAGCACGTTTTGTTTAATTATACATTATATTGTATAAAATATTTATTTTATTAGGAAACTCGATTAGGGAAGGTCAACCTCAGTCGGATCTTGGACTAATTGAATAATGATTACAGAATTAGAAATTACCGTATAAGTGACCTTCTTTTTTTACTAGGAAGTCTGATTTTAACTAGCTGCAAGTGTATACAGTTGATATCAACCTTGGTGCACGTCAGGTTCAAGTTTAAATTACTAGCTAGCTTACATAGATCTGCATGGATGGATGACCGAAGCCTCACTCCGTTCGCTCGCGACCCCAAAGGCCGGCCTCTTGTCTTTAGAATACCGTAGCCAAATTCTCTGGCCCAAACCACAGGGTAGGTGTTCTTGTTATTGCCGCTGACTCCAAAACCATACTCTTACTCATACTAATAGAAACCTTGGTATTCACCAATATACCTACATGTCAATACCAAATAAGGCGAAGTCGAAATGGTCCGTAGGTACTAGACGGCGAATTGTTAACTCCACGGTATCATTAGGCTGTTGGTTATCATCCATTACCAAAGAACTTGTCGAAATCAGTAGAATGAGTTGGATTTCAATGGGTTTATTATGAGTCGTCTGACTAGGAGTACTTGGGTTTCGTTATCTACTGCATCACACTCAGATCTCTGAATCACATCATCAAGTACAGTACAGTACGTAGAATATAATATAAGTATATCCTTGCGCATCATCTGATCCTGGCCCTAGTCTCGTGACAGCAAACAGTTCAAAAAATCTACGATATAAGTAGGTGTAACGCATTATTTTTTATTTTATTATATACAAATGAACACCTAATATAATATATGAGAATATGTGTAATATTTTTCAAACTACGTTTAATATGTTTACTTCTAAACTAAATACGATTTCATCTCATAAATATTTCTGAACGTAATGCTTACGAAACATTCAATAGTATTATAACTTTATTTGCATGTGTGGCCTACGGGAATCGCGCGTGAGTGAGTGTGGGAGAAATCTGTGAAATTAGGTACTATGAACACGTTCGATAAGCAAACGCCATCTAGCGTACGAATGTTTCCCCTAAAAGGAGAGCCACAAGGCCTTAATGCAAAGTTATTGTTTATTACCTTATATTATACAAATTTTAAACTGAAAAATTTGCAAAAAAAGCCTTAGATGTTCAATTCAAACCTAGTTATGCAAACTGACTTTCATTTCAAATTTAGGGTTTATTAGCGAATACTAACGAAATTTCAGGTAGAAAAATATACGTAGGAATATTTGAAAATAAATGTAATTTGAATTGAAAATGTATAATAGTCTGACTGGACATAATTTTTTACATCATTTCATAATTTTAGGATTTCACTTCTGTCGGCAGTAATGACTGCCTATTTTTTTTAACAAAAACTAATCGGTGTAATTTTTTTTCTACTGTCATAAGTTGTTAAGATAAAAATGATTATCTATTTCTCATAATTATAAAAAGAAAACACTCCACCATTCCGACTTTTGGGTCTACTACGTCCATCTATTTTCAATTTGAAATAATAGCTTGCTAATGCGTTAATATTATTTAACAATGTATGAATGAACCGCACGGCGAGTCGTAGTCGCTCGATCCGTACCCTGTCTCCCGCGCCGCTCGCGTTCCCCTCGAAATATGCGTAATAAGCGTATATTTAATTTACAAAATAGACTATGTTCCGTAGTGTTTTCAGAGGTTGCGATCACAAAGCAGTTGGAATACGACCTATAAATGTGATATAAGCAATAATATTGACTACACTAATTTTGCTGGAAGTAGAATTTTGAAAAAAGTATTTTTTTTGGGTTTCGTAGGTCGCAACCGGTTGCAAATTTAAAACTAAGTATATTAAGTTAGAACAAGTGTTCGATGAGTTCGCAACTAGTACCACAAATTTTGCCTAGGAGATAAAGACGAATGATCACTTTTTTAAATTTAGGTATGTTCCGTATGTCGTTTGAATACGCAATAGGCACTGCATGACATTGTTGGTTCTGTAACATTACTTTTTATATTCTTTGCCCAAGTTCAGTAGTGCGATTCTCTAACGCAAATTAGTCAAATTCACTTCTGAATCCGCGGTGAGATTGTCAACTGTGATTTGGTATTATATAAAGTCGACAGAGATACTAACGCCGCCTCGATGAGTTGCGGCGGCGAGTTGTACTATCGTAAATGAATTTTATGAAGTTTCGCTAAATATAACAATCCAATCTAAATAATTGAGTTTTATTTAACGTAATTATCTCAGAAGAAGTTAAAATACTCCAAGACGAAATATCGACTGAGATGTTTACTCTTAAAACAATCCCCGACAAACTCGCATCTAAGATCACTTAACTGCACTCCTAGAATGTTTGGTTTAGAGAATTCCATTTGAAGGTCAAGTGAGTTCCAGTGCGAAGTGGGGTGAATTGTCGAGCGAGTCTTGCTTTGGGTGATTCGAGTTTTTACAGAATTGCATGGCAGGTTGGTTATAGTAATTTGCAAAGTTTTGGGGTGCCACTTTTCGAGCGCATGTAACTCATCTACGTCTTTTGTAAATATAATATCATTGATTGCAACCAATTTAAATTAAGAAACAATATATGGTCATTCTTTATCTTACACTCCCCAACTTGTAATTTAAATAGGTAAGTACAGTTATATTCTTCTTTATTAATACAGTTATGTTCTTTTTTATTAATACTTTTATTTATATTGAATACAAAGTTACTCTACGTTACAATGTACTTTATATCAAGTATAACGATATAATAATGTGCGCAACGGAGAGCGATTTAGAGCTTCTACGAATGCGCGAAATTAGACTGTTCCATATCAGTCGCTGGTTGTTGAATGTTGTCCGGGATGCGCTCCTTCGCCTTTTATCTTCGGGCTTCCATAAGGGTCGGGGGTGGCATGTGGTGGATGTCACGTAGGCCCTGTTTTAGAAATCTTCAGTAATTTAGATAAGGATGCGCTTGTGCAGTCTCTAACAGGAATTGATAATGCTAATGGATTCCTTTTCTCTATAGGATAACATGCTAGTAAGGCGAATTGTTTATCTCCGCGGTGTTGACAGTTTTAATGTCTTCTGCGTAGTGCTTAGTGTGTCGTCACGCTGATAACGTTGTCTGCAATTTTTGTGTCGGTCCGGCCGATAACGATGACGTGGTAGACTGTGGCATGTTTATTTCGCCGATAACGATGATGCAGTAGGCTGTGGCATGTGTTCTTCGTCTCTTAACAGTACATAAAATTACCTACAATATTTATAAATTTAAATGTGGTGGAGGTTTAATAATCTGACAGCATCGCGTTTTCTTTTGTACTTCCTTAGATTCACACAGATAGCTTTTCAAAGATTCTTCAATCGAGATATTCTCTAACCCAATGTTTAGAGGATATAACCTTTGAAATGCCCTCAATTTCAATCCATGCGCAGTCGTTATTTTAGTCACACTGACTTGAGCATCCTTACCCGGAAATACCTCTACAATAAATAACAATAATAATAAATATTGGAAATTGAACTAAATTGAACGTCTTTGCTTATCTAATAAAAGTTTTTTTACTTGTGATTTAAAGGTGTATACCGATTTCAGGCTACGCATTGGTGGCGGTAGGTCGTTCCAACACTTGGACGCGGCGAATTTGAAACTGCCGCGAAAAGCAGCTGTACGGTGTCGGGGTACATTAAGACAGTCACTGAAAGTGGACCGCGTAGCGTATGCCTTCACGCCCCGAGACCACACCAACTTATCGGCAAGATAGATTGGAACATTATATTTTATGATTCCAAACAGAAGATTTGCTAGATGAGAATCTCTTCGATATTTCATTTTTAAAATATTTGCGTCATTAATATATGAAGTTACGTGAGTGCGTGGTGGGATAGTGAAACAGAATCTCGCACAGGCGTTTTGCACTCGCTGGCTAAGTTGCTGTGTGCGCGCCAGAAGGCGCGACCCATAAACTATGTCCATGTAGTTGAATTTTGATAAGACCAACGAGTCGCAAAGCCGAATGCGAGAAGCTGTACTTAGGTAGTTTCTAATTTGGTACAACACTCTTATTCTATAAAAACAGTTTTTGGCGGTGTTAAGTACATGCTTTTCAAACCGAAGCTGCTCATCCATGAGAAGACCCAAGTTATGTATCTCTCTTACGCGTTCAATACTCTCACCCCTGATTGCAAGATTTATCCCGTGAATCTCAATATGAGCGATTTGTTTGTTAGTGCCCAGTATCAAGTACTTTGTCTTATTACCATTTAAGACCAAGGTATTCGCCTCCGACCATGTAGCAACCCTCTCCAAGTCCTGATTTATTCGATCAACAGCCGTTAGGGTTTCGTCTGGCTTAAAAGATGCGTAAAGCTGTATATCGTCAGCATAATGTGATATTTACAGTATTTAATACTATTTATTACATCAGCACTATAGATAATAAATAAAATTGGACCCAAAATCGAGCCCTGTGGTACTCCCCTTTTTACGTCCCGTAAGTTCGATAAAAGTTTATTTTCACCCAGTTTCACCTGTTGAACTCTGTTTGCAAAATAACTTTTAAACCATTTAACAGTAGATGGAGCAAAACCGTAATAATTTAATTTTGCCAAAAGTAAATCAATATTTATGCTGTCGAAAGCTCTCGAAAAGTCTAATAGTGTAACTACTGAACCATATCCACTATCCTGTGCAGTTAAGACGTCATCTACTACATTAAGCAATGCAGTCGTAGTGCTGTGGTTTGTTCTAAAACCAGACTGTTCCGCGGGTAGAATGGAATTAATTTCTAAATATTTTATAACCTGTTCAGCTACAATTTTTTCCAGTATTTTCGACGCACAGGGCAAAATGCTGATGGGGCGTAAGTCTTTAAATGTAGTAGGGTTTGTGATTTCGGGTATGGGTCTGATCAGAGCTCTCTGCCATTCGCTTGGAAAAGTACTTGTCTCTATAGACTTGTTTACTATGTTCGTTATCACAGGCAGAATAACAGGCAAGGCCAGCCGCAGCATATCAAGCGATATTCCGTTACTTCCCACGGCATTTGTTTTAAGTGATAGTATAATTTTTTGCACCACGTGTTCCTCTACAGGCTTCAATGCAAAGGTTGATTGAACACTACATTGCCGTTCAAAAATTGATAAATGCGCCGGGTGGACCCGAGTGGCCCCCGGAACATTTAGGAAGTGGTCGTTGATTTTGTCGGGGTCATTGTATATATGGATTGGTAGTTCGGATTTAATTTTTAAACGTACATTCTTTTTTATATGATTCCACAGCACTTTAGGATCACTTTGCTTATTTATACAGGGTGTATATGAAAACGGGACAGTTACTTTAATGGATGAAAGGGCATAACTTTAGTATGTAGTTACAAAAAGAATTATCGAAAAAAACGTATCCGTTTAAGAGTTATGACCGTTTTAATTTTCAAGTATTATCCCCACCATTTCTCGTAAAATTGGGTTGATCGAAAACCATTTTCGAAAATAGTGCGTATACCCCAATGGGGGTTTTCAGGCTGTATTTCAGTAACGGATGAAATTATTACAAAATAAAAAAAAACGTAAGATTTAAAATCTGTAACTGTACACGATCAACCCAATTTTACGAGAAATGGTGGGGATAACACTTGAAAATTAAAACGGTCATAACTCTTAAACGGATACGTTTTTTTCGATAATTCTTTTTGTAACTACATACTAAAGTTATGCCCTTTCATCCATTAAAGTAACTGTCCCGTTTTCATATACAGCCTGTATAAAAATTATAATAAGCTTGTTTTTCGTGAAACAATGCCTTGTTGACAATCATTTTCATATCCTTGTAATAGGTTCGACTATTACAAGCACGTGCCTTTTTATGGGCCTCATCTCTAAGCTTTATCATCTGTTTAATGTTATAAGTAATCCAAGGATACTGGCGGTGTTTTATGTACGTGGTATGTATAGGTGCATGAATATTATATAAGTTGATGACCATAACATTGAATTTTTCCACCATTTCGTCAACATTGCTAAGACACTTAATGGAACTCCAATCCATACCTCCTACGTCCCTATCAAACCGTTCGCTGTCGATGTCGCGTAGGCCTCTACCGGTCACTATTTCGGGCTTGCATTTCTCTTTCGTGACGTTTAAGTGGCAGATGATAAAAGCATGCTTACTTAGTTCAGGTACGTGATCCACAGAGACTCCGCTAATTTTAATGTCAGTACATACTATATCAATTAGTGTTTCGGTAAACTCTGTAAAATGCGTGGGCTCTCCGACACACTGTTGAAGGCCATGACATGACAAAAAATCTGAAAGTTTTTTGAAATTGGAACTAGATCTGTCCAAACAGTTAACATTAAGGTCCCCCAAAATAACAGTATTATTACAGCTTTTGAGGCAGTTCACGCTCTCGCTCAATGCTTCTATGAATAAATCTACGTTAAGCCATGGTGGTCTGTATGCGGTCCCTATAACTAGCTTGGCTCCATTTACAGACAAGCTGATCCACATTTGTTCTACAAGTGGCGTCGACGGATGAGGTAGTATTCGGATAGTTAGACCTCGTCGTATATAGAAGCCGACTCCGCCGCCGCGCGAGCGCACGTCGGCGGGTCCAGGTATATGCCGCAGTCTGTAGCCAGGCACGGCCGGCGCTCTCGCCTCGCCCTCACCCTCTCTCAACCAAGTTTCATTGATTGCCATGATATCGACATCATGTCGGTCCATGGCAACCAGTAGTTCGTCTTGCCCGGTCCCCAATGAGCACACGTTTAATAAGCCTAACTTCAATTTACGTCTAATATTGAATAGTACAGATTAAAATTATACATACATATCGCGCTAGCCGTATATTTGTGTGCCACTGAGTAATAAGGCAATAAGTCGATTTGTAGAGAATGTATAGTTGATGTGAAAGTGAGTTATCATTGGTGTAGTTTGCAAATAAACCGAATAACAAAATTATTGCTTCCATGTGTACGGCGTGTACAGTTGCAGCTCGACTGTGCAATACTGGCTGTACGTAAATATAGTTTTGGATACAACAACAATAATAAGTGATCAAGTGGTCCAATCCATATATATGAGTAATAAACTTGCCTAAAAGAGGAATCCAATGTATACATACTTAATATATTATATTAACATTACAGATACATAAAATGGATGCGCATAGTGACGTAATTGAGTATAATTTGATATTATAGAACAGTATATACACATATTTAAAAGTATCAAATGCAGATCGGAATATTTTAGTCATCCTAATCTTAATCATGAATGATTTCCGTTCGGGACAGCGTTGTTTCATAGGTAAAAGACTGCACAACAAAAACACAACAAAGTAAATGGGTACAAGCAACATATGTTTCGTAACGTTTAGCCATTTAATTCGCTGTAGACTCTCGCGGTCGAACTTTTGCGGGTCCAAAAACCTTGTCTACGTCTGCATCATAACGAATGCGATTGACCGGAGCACCGTCAGCATGCCGAGCGAAAATTCGGCCATCCTTGGTCCAGACGAATCGCCAGGACTGACGTTTAGCGGCTTCTCTTGCTCGGTAGAACAGCTGGCGGTTGGCTCGCGTCAACCGCTCGTTCAAATAGATGACTCGCTTCTGGGGCCCCACGCCCAGGCCCTCGGTGTCAAGACGGCGGCCAGGTTACCAGGTTACCAGGTTTTTCCTACTCTAAATTCGGAGTGGTAAAAATAAAAAGAAAAACAGTATATTTTCTTGTGTTCTATTTATTAAAATAATATAATTACCGACTTAATAGAATTAAAATTAAACATTAATAACGTACCGTAAGCGTAATTTCAACAATGCAAATTAACAATTATAGTTCCAACAAATACATCACTCCTATTAAAAAAAAAGTTTTAATGAGAGTGAGCGATCAAAACTTTTCTCGCAATTTCCCACAGCTTAGCATATTTTTCGCGTATTTCTGCCTGCTGCCAAAATGTTTGATAGCCTTTTTTAAATTTCACCTTCAGCTCCATTGGTGCTAAGCTCGAGTAACTCCTCTTGTAAAACCACATTTGCCACTTCCGTTTCATCAAATGGATTTATGGTGGTATCCATGGTGGTATTTCTATCGTCAGAATATCTTCAAATCTATTTTTGAAGTCATCATGCAGGGCATTTAAATGTTGAACGTATGTCTGAATATCCTCATCAAGACATTCTGCCTGTGACAAGTTTGGGAACTGGGAGAAATCGCGCCGACTAATATTTTGCTCCATTTTCAATTTTCCAAGAAAAGCCGAAATTACACCCTTTGTTTTTATTAAATTTAGGCAGTCCCTTTGTAACTGCAAGTTAATGTCATTAAATTTTTTTAACAAATCTGTCAAATAGGCGATGTCTGCTTTCAATTTGATCAGGTTTTCTTTTAAATCTAAATCCTTAATTTCCAGAAACTCTAAAACTGATTCAAAAAGTGAGTAAAATCTTGTTGAACATGCACCTTTCGACACTTCAGTATCAGGATCAATATAAAAGCAATCGTTGGAAGTCTTCATCATTTTCGTCGCACAATTGTGCAAATAAACGGGTATTCAACGCATTGCTTCTTATTTTGTTAACTGCTATAATCACAAATTGAAGCGATTGGTGCAATCTATCGCTCAAATTTTTCGCTACCAGGTGTTATCGGTGGATGACACAGTGAATTGCAGTTACTCCTGGTATAATTCTTTAAAGATGGCTTAAACCCTAAATATCGCCCGGAACATGGCAAGAGCTCCATCTGCTGCCACCGAAAGGTTTGTAAATGGAATCAATTTTTCCTTAAAAAATCACTCAGGACATTAATTATTGATTCGCCTTTAGTGTCAGTCTCCAAAGATTTCGCGAATAGCAGCTCTTCATGGATTTCTTCGTCCATAACATCGACCATATGCCAATAATAATGCTTCATTACCAGGTAAAGTTGACTCGTCCAGTTGAATAGAAAAATGAGTAATTTGCAGATAATTACAGAAGAAGCTTTCAATATCAGAGATCATTTCATCAATACGTTTCTGTGCAGTGTTGTTACTCAAATGAATTCTTTTGAGTACGTCAAATGGAGGTTTCCTCTTCAACAGCGGGTAAAATTAACTGATTTCCGATGGTGTGCGGTTTTCCAGATTTCGCTATAAGCAATGAAATATTGTAAAATGCCCGCAAGCCTTCATTCCATCATCGTTATTTTGAGACGTTGAAGCGAACATACTGTGCACGGTGGGTCTCTTTACATATTTTTCCTTAAATGTTTGAAAATATTTTAAAACTTTACCTATTTTATCAGGATGAGACCTTATTAGATGATCTTCGAGCTTCGATGGTTTCATAGAGTCATTGCTGAAATCTTTGTTACATAAAAGGCATATGGGCAATCGTTTGTCTGCCTTTGATGGAAGAAAACCAAATTTCAAATAATCAACACTGTACTGTCGACATTTCTTCTTAAATTCAGCCATGTTTCGTATCAGTTACCTACCTATAAAGAAAAAAAAAAATGTTTTAGTAATCATAAGGCGACTTTAACAGGGTATGGCTTTTGTAACAGAATAGAACAGAATTAATTAATTATTGCAATGAAAAAACCAAAATGCCAGCGGCAAAACTGATTTTAATTATTAAAAGTAATAAATCGCTAAGACCCATGTAAAGGTTTTCACAAAATGCTGCATTTATTTTAATGTAATGTTACGGTTGGACCTTATGCTTAAGGAATAAGATCGATTTTTAATGGAACTAGAAACCTAACTTTTAGTGCTTATATCTCGAGACCTAGGCTTTGCATAGTAATGACCTAAAAACGCATTGCTAGGTTTAAAGTCTACTATCGAATGGTATAAGTAAAATTAGGAAAGAAGAACAAAGGTGCACCTCGAAAATTCCCGAGCGATGACGTGTCATATAGCTATGACTCATGCAAACAGGCGGCGTCGAGAACAATGTCGAATTATTGTTAGCGAGTGTAATTAACTAGAAAGTTCCACCCTCTTTATTTCTATGCCTTATTATTACTACCATTCGGGTTTACTCTAGAAGTTTCCACCCTCATTTTTATCCAACTATAAATAGAGCTCCGTGTCCGCCGCCGAGTCAGTGTTTGTCAACTATCGATCGAGGCGACATCAAGGCGAATTACATAGACCACTACGACTACTGCGACGACCTTAGGTAGAATAACTCCGCGATTCGGGAACGTTGTTATTGAGTGAAGCGTGTACCTTCGGTGACTACTACGCGAGTACCTACTTCGAGGGCGACTAAGAAGACTAGGGACCGCCGTAATTAAGTTCGCGTGTTCTTGACATCTGCTTGTACGAAGGAAAATAAACTATTTGCACCCTTAACCAGCATCTTATTACCCTCAGCTCGTAACAGTAATATCAAACATTTTTTCATACAACATATCTTCATCAATCTTCTTAAATTGTCCCCAAAATCCTAGCCAATTCTTTGGATCGCCATCAAATTTATTCAAATCAACTTAACTTAAATTTTCTCTAGAGGATGATAGTTTCCCATATCAGGTTTCTAATTCGAACCACCTTAAACTTATATAATTTGATTGACTCAATTTCTCCTTGTAATGTATTTTCATCATCAATTTCGTACAAATATTCTTTGTATAAGTCATCCACTGCAACTAATTCTTCTGTTTTTTAGACCAATCATATAACTTATCAATTGTATCTTATTATTATATATTGTATCTTTAGTACTTTTGTTCATTTCTTCTTCTAATGTGTTTATGGCTTTGCTTAATAGATCTCTTGCGACGACGCGGTCCTTCTTCAATTTTTCCGTTTTCATTTATTTGTCACGATCGTCATTTACAATAAAAATTGTAAACTTTGTTGGAATCTATAATCTTTAATAAAATACATGCCAATCATTTTCGAACACAAATAAAAAACTAGATGCACAATCTTCTGTAAAATCTAAACAAATTATTGTCCGAATTCATATGCATTTCTAATATCGCATAGTATTATCCGTAATATTGTGCTAATGTAATGTAGATCTTATCGTCAAAGCATAAGGTTGTAAAAGCTTGTAAAAGATCCTTGCATGACATTGAAATGGAAGTTTTAAAAAAAAATATTTAAAATGCAATCTTACGTTTCGTGCCTAAAAAGTAAAATTCACATAATCTATTTGCATTGCTTTTTACGTCATTTTGATTTGTTATGTGAAAGTAACAAGAATAAGACATATATTGTCAGGCCATTTTTGAAAAATATGATTACGAATTTATAAAAAAAGAACTATGTAACAATATTAATGGACACGCGGATTATTGTACTTTGGTCGCGACCTAATATCTTTGTTTATATAACATGCAATACGCAGATTTTCTTTGTTTCAATTCAGTGTTCGATTAGACGCGGATCGGATAAGTTTATTTTTATTTATCTTCGTTCCTATCGTCCACTCATTTGCATTTGCATAATTTTGTATTCTGCAGGTTTTATTTGCATTAATCTTGCAGAAGACATTGCATCTCATGTATATTACCTTTACAGACACGTAAGTAACGAAACGAAATATGTAATAGAATAATGAAGTAACGAAATAGTGGACACGTAAGTAAAACTATTTAATTTATTTACCGAAAATAAGAATCGCAGTCTTTTTTACAGTTCTGTACGTGTCGTTTTTTACAATTTTTAAAGGAGCACTTAGTTATGTTTGCTGTTAGCGTTTTCAAATACTACTACAACAAAAGTGCACTCAAATACTCGTTTGAGTGCACATTTGATTCGGACATTTTTGGAGCGTTGATTGTGTATCTTGTTTTTATATGTGATCGAAGCAAATCATATCAAATTATATATTCATTGCAGAAATAAAAACCTCTCTTGTTAATAACAAACTAAATCACTATAGCAACCAATTTAAATTAAGAAACAATAATATATGGTGAGTCTTTACCTTACAAATAGATTGGTAACAGAGAAACACTTCAATTTTATTTACATATCTATGTTTAGACTTTAGATATATGCATAATAGATGGTCTTAGTAGTCATGGTAGTCTTGGATAACTACCTAATGTTTAAAATTACCTACCACATAATACTTAGTAAAATTTGTTTAAATGAAACTCGTATTTTGGTGAGCAATAAATATATAATAAATAAATCCTGTCTGTATTGGTATTAGTTTTTAATACCATAGATAATCAATTCGATTTGGTCAAAATTAATGTCATTTATAGCATAAGTTAATATGAATCGTTAAGTGGCACGTGGAGATGGGCAGGGTCCGATATTTTAAAGGATACAGGTTATACGAGTCCGTATATACATCCGGCTCCACGGACATAAAGGTTCCGTATCACCAGCCCTGCAGCCCGGACCAGACAATAAGGCTACGGTGCTACGGACTAGAGGAGCTTTCGGGGTAGCGGCCGATTGCATTGGGGGTTCTGGGCGCCTGTCCTTGAGACCCCAAGAAGGATGAAAGCGTGTGTGGTCAGCGCCGTCGTAGCACTGCGATACTGCACGGCTCCGTCACTGCTCTTTGAGAAGCGCTTCGGCACAGCACGAGAAGGGCTCTGGTGCGTTCTGCAGGACATCACGGATCCCCTCGAAGACAACCAACGTGGTGACGCATTGGGAATGTTGACTGCAGGAATCTCAATTTTTCTAAGTGACTACAATATGTATGAAAGTGATATTTGGTAACCTGATTCTTCATTTCATTAACTTTATTTTGACAGTTAAAATACGATTAGTTAATTGAAACACAAAAATTTTTTATAAAAAAATTAAACAGACTTCAAAAAAGAACACTGAAAAGTATGAAATAACTATCCCTTACGGATCGAAACTTAAGTACAAAAATAACTTTATAAAAATACTACACAAATACCCATATAATTAAATTTGACAGTTACTGAAGTCGGTGCCAAGCCTACTAAACTAATAGACTTTCCGTTGTCGAACATTGATTTGGCACCAACTTCAATAACTGTCAAATTTAATTATATGGGTATTTGTATCGTATTTTTATCAAGTTATTTTTGTACTTAAGTTTCGATCCGTAAGGGATAGTTATTTCATACTTTTCAGTGTTCTTTTTTGAAGTCGGTTTAATTTTTTTATAAAAGTTTTTTTATTTCTCCCTTTTGAGTGACCTTGGCCTAAATAAATATCTAGAGCAGGTCTACAATTAGTTAATTTTCTAATTCTGGAGCGCAATGTGTTAACTTCCATTCTATTGAGGAGCACAAACCGTGAGCTTTCCCAATAAAGGATGCGAACAGATCGAACATGGGATATTATTGCCCATTATGGCCATTATCAATATCATCAATATAATATCATATCAATATCAATCAGTTATAAAACAACAGTGTAAAGGTTGCATCATAATTACACCCTAGCAGTATTCTTACAATCCGAAGACGACAACAACCAGCCGTATTCTCTGTCCACCACAAGACTGACTGAATTTATTATATCACAGCCAATTTATATCTTCTCCCTACTTTACCATTATACCATACTACCATTATACCATGTGGGGACAACAATAGTTAACAAATGACATACAAGAGAATCGTCAATATAAATAACCAGGTCGCGTTATTTGGTGTATCTTCGAAACTAAAGCTTCAATACCAGTGAAATTTCAATGGGACCAATCTGGAAGTGTACCAATCTGGACGAAAACATGGAGCGTGGTGATGCCATCAGCAATAATCCTTACATGCGTGAGGTATAACAGCACGTTTGCATGAACAGAAGGTCTATTTAGATTAAATTATTGTACATCAATGCGTCGCCTTAATAAAAGGCCTTCAATTCAGTCTCATCCCCCGTGAGCTCGGTACCTGTGTTCAAGTTGCTCCTGCGTTGTCATAAAGAAAAGGTTACATGTCCGCAAGCCCACAGACAACTACTAACAAATACAAATATTGAATACTGCTGTGTGGGTACGACCTTACAATACTTAATTATAAATCTCAAAAAAAAAATCCCTAATGTGATGGGCGTATTGTGGTTAGATATATTTTATTTCATTTCATCATACTTTATTTTATAGCGGTCAGCGCGCAAAAAACTCGTACTAAAGGACATGTGTCCCATTTACACTTTTACATTTTACATTTACACTTGGAATACATCACAAGTGGTATTCTGTGAGTACCGGTCACGTAGTCATCCGCCGTAACTTGCAGTCAGCATGTGACAGCCAATATCGCGCGATATCTGCTGTCAAAACGAGGATTTATGTAACGTAATTTGTACAGTGGCGTTAAATCTACTGCAAAAAATGCATTTTATGGTCTTAGAATAATAGATACGCAATCGTCATACATGATACCAATTTTTTATTACAATTAGTCACCGGTCGCGCAGTGACTGTGACTTTTTTACCAGTGACTTTTTTATTAAATGTTTTATGCAATCTTTAAGTGTCATTCTTTATATTAATTTTCATCAATGATAAGCTATAAATAAATAACAAAATCCAGTTTGGTTTCGTAATGACAAGAAATTTTTTCTACATTTTTTTAGTTGGTCTGGTAAACGATTATTATAGGTAGATAAAAAAAAAAATGGAAAAACGTTTTTTCTGGAATACCCTGGAATAATTCTGAAATACATTTCAAGGATGTCGTCATAATAAAAAATTATCATCTTGCTACGATGTTTCGAATGAGATGCATTTCAAGTCTTTTGGTCAGGGGGACGGTGTGCTCATTGTCCTGTGTATGATTTGAGCTTTGTCGTTTATGTTATTATAAATTAAAAAAAAATATCTAATGGGGAGTTTCCACCGCCAATGGGAAGTGGGGGAAAATACACACTAAATTATTCCTAAATTAATCCATTATTATATTAAACGAGCAATATTTGTATATATATATATATATATTTGATTGCGCTTTCTCGAAAACTGTTCGAGCGATTTCGATGAAATTTACAATCTAGGGATCGAGGGGGGCAAAAAATCGATCTAGCTAGGTCTCAATTCTGGGAAAAATAGTTTTCTCTGTCTTTCACACACTTAAAACTTCTGAACTCTAAACTTCTAAACTTTTTTAATTTCGCAGTAGAGTTTACTTTCTCAACAGCACAGTGGCTGAGTGTAGGTCTACCACACTGAAGTGCGTGGGTTCGAATCCTGCAATGTGGTCAGACCTTTTTCGTTTTTTTTTTTAATATTTTGATTTAATATGTCTATGTTCAGTTTGCAACAAATACCTATTAAAAACGCATATCACTTTAATAATGTACTAAAGAAATAAAGTGAAAAAATGTGATAAGGAAATAAAATGAAAAATAATGAGGCAAATAAATTCAAATAAAATGTACGTGTGGGTGTCTTCTCAATAGCACAGTGGCTAGATTGTAGGTCTATCATGCTGAAGTGCGCGGGTTCGAATTCTGCAATGTGGGTCAGGAGCTTTTTTTTATTTTTATTTTTTAAAAACACCGAGTAAAGCTCGGTCGCCTAGGTACTAATATATTACATAAAGAGAGTAAATTGTTTATAACTAATTGATTATTAATTAAGTAATGAAGAAATAAGTAAAGCTTTAATTGAATGTTTTAATATTCAATTTCTACAGGAAGCGCGTTTCTTTACGACCTTATGTTGCTAAATAACCAAAATTGGTAATTGAAAAGTATATAAGTAGTAAATAAAATTAAACGTAGTCTTCTCTTTCAAAGAGACACGGTGACAGACTGACAGACAAACGGACATTAAGCTAATTCTATATAAGTGTTCTTTCTTTTATATTTTGGAATGAAAGAAAAATTTGCGCCACTTGCCATTTGAAGTGGAACTCCCTCCATTGCATAAGTTGTCAACTACTAGAATATGAAAAATGTACGGAATACTCGTATTATTCTCTTCTCATTAGTTAAATATTACTATGTTTAGAACCTGAAGCATCCCAATTTGGTGAACCTGATAGAAGTGTTCCGGCGTAAACGCAAACTTCATCTGGTCTTCGAGTACTGCGATCACACTGTGCTACACGAATTGGAAAAACATCCATCTGTAAGTATTAAGGTCATAGCGCATTAAATTGTTATTGTAAAAATGAAAAAAGGAATGCTTAGATGGTTCGGGCGCTTGAAATAATTAGTGATGAAACACTGACGAAGATAATCTACAGAGCGCAAGTAAAAGAAGCCAAGAAAGACCAAGGTTGACTTATGAACATCAAATAGCCAGAGTGTTAGCAGAATGAAATTTCAATAGCACTCACATACCTAGGCGAAAATGTGTGAGGAGAATGATGAGATTTGAGGAAGCGAAAGAAGTATGTAAGGGCAGCGACGAAGGGCGCTGCGTCCTCTCTGACTACTCCGTTGGGGATACAGCGTGAAGATATGTATATGTATGTAGCTAGCTCATTAAAGCCGGCGGTCTGGTGACGTTACGGAGTCGATAAGTGAGCGCATATCCTTATTACTCCATAATGTAAAGAATGATAACCGCACGAGGCGAGGCGGTACTGGGTGGTCGGGTGCCGAATGGCTTTTACTGCTTACTTATTATCTGTTATAATTACAAGTTTTGAACTATTCCTATTAATTTTGTGCTCGCATGTCATCGTCAAATTAGGTTCAAACTGTCATCCCCTTTTCACCCCTTATAGGCTATAGGCTTTTGATAAATAGTACCCTATGTTAGTTACCAGGTGTTAAACTATCTCTATGATGAATCCCTAAAATCTTTAGCTATTTTACGCTCAAACTCCAAAAACTACCAATCGACACGTGTTTCGCCTCTCAACGAAGCATCCTCAGGATATACCAGAGATCGGACTCGGCCAGCTAACCAGCACCGAATCAACAAATGAATCAGCTGCACGACTATTTAAACCAATTGCCTTCCTACTCAACATTAAAGAGTGAGCGACCAATCAATCTTACAATACATATTATAACTCGGAAATAACTCGGAAAACCTACTAGTATGTATAAGATTGCTAATTGCTATATATACATATACCAACAGCAAAAGATGAAAGAGATGGAGGGGATATAGAGATGTTTCAAGATTAAATTTCTCGACTTCAACTATTTCCTAATAGTGCGGACTCCTATTTAAATATTGCTCCTGGAAATAACTCGGAAATACACCTACTAGTTTATATAAGATTGCTATTATATAGATACTAGTTTATATAAGATTGTTATATATACATATACCAACAGCGAGAGATCAAAAGAGATGGGCGATTATAGAGGTTGTTACAAGATTAAATTTCTCGATTTCAACTATCTCTTTAGAGTGCGGACTCCTATTTCAATACTGCTCTTCGAAATAACTCAGAAATACACCTACCAGTATATATAACGTTGCTATATACTATAGATATACCAACAGTTAAAGATGAAAAGAGATGGAGGAGTACAGAGATGTTCGAGATTAAATTTCTCGATTTCAACTGTCTCTTTAGTCTTTAGAGTGCGGACTCCTGTTTCAATACTGTTCCACGTATAAAGCGGATTCTAATCTGGCGCTTCACCGGCCGCCGCTGCCGCGGCACGCTCGCTTTGGTCGCTCGGCTCGCACGTTGTGATAAAAAGACCTAACCTAACGAAATAAATTGTTATAAATATATCCTCGCGTTTGCATAAAGTAACAAAGTCAACTCTCGCTCGCATTATATAATATAAGTACATAACCAATACTGGACCTGTGTGTACACTTCTGTATATTCCTACAGATATTTAAATATTTATAAACAACATAACATAACATAACATAACTTCACGCTGTATCCCCAACGGGGTAGTCAGAGAGGACGGAGCGCCAGGAGTCGCGGTCCTTACACACCTCTTTCGCTTCCTCAAATCTCATCATTCTCCTCACACATTTTCGCCTAGGTATGCGGGTGCTTTTGACATTTCCGTCTGCTAACACTCTGGCTATTTGATCTTCATATGTCAGCCTTGGTCTTCCTTGGCTTCTTTTACCACTCACTTTCGCTCTGTATATTTTCTTCGTCAGTCTTTCATCACTCATTCTTTCCATGTGCCCGAACCATCTAAGCATTCCTCATTAAATATTTATGTAATGGCTTATTGTTCTATTCGGTTGTGTGGTAAGAACAGCTAAAAATCAAACTATAATACAGAGCGTATACACTGTTGCGGTTAGTAGAGGTAAATTGTTTTCATCCAAAAAAGGGCATTGCCATTTGCCACTCTATAGATTGAGTGCTCCATGGTGTAGCTGTACCATCACAAGCTGTACCCAGCTACGCGTTGCTGATGCTCAGTCTGGTCAAATTGTGTATATTATATTACAGAAAAAGCGTATATTCGAATTCGATTGCAACGTTGTGTCGAAATTTCAAAGAAATCTGTGAAGAGCTTTCGGATGACGACCTTAATGGAGCAGTGGTTTAGGCGTTGCATCCAAGCGCGGAAGGTTCCGGGTTCGATTTCCGGTTGGATCAATTTAGGAAACGAACTTTTCTAGATTGTCTCGGGTCTGGGTGTACTGGGAGACGTCATCAGTAGTAGTCGTCAGGTTCTCATAGAACGGGAAAATCGCCTAGTTTGAGACCAAACGATCGGTGTATTGTCTGGCGCTTAGAAAAAGATTTTGACAAACGAACATGCCATTTTTATTTATGTGATCGTAGAGTCAACAACTCTTTGTAACTTAATTACACAGGTAGTGTGAAATTTACCAAAAAACTAATGGTAATTTTGGATAGCTGTATTTTAGTGTTCCTTTGTAAATTGGAAAAAGAAACACATGTAGTACTAACCTCTATTATACTTAAATATATACATTTTTGTGAACATAGAAGGACACTAATAAAACACTAATAAAATTTCGAGATTTTTTAAAAAGGCGGGGTTTCCTTTATAAGAGATTTTTTCCAGCTAACCCCACTAAGCGGTGTGAATACTGTAGAGGGTAAATAACGAAATAACATTGTAACTGAATCGTTAGTTGGTTTGAATAAGATATATGTTGTGCAGTTTTTGAGATATGAGATATTTTCTTTTATATGCTAAACGATTACCATATTCCGTAGGAGATACAGCGTGAAGATATGTATGCATGTATAAGCTTAATAATTTTGCTGCTGACTACATCGACCTATAAGGCTGGCAATGTAGAACTAAAGAGTAGTCAATTGATTACAACTCATTTAGTCGATCACATGCAATTATGGGAACAGTAATGCGATTCTCTAACGCAAATTAGTCAAATTAACTTCTGAATCCGCGGTGAGATTGTCAACTGTGATTTGGTATACTCTAAAGTCGACAGAGATACTAGCGCCGCCTCGATGAGTGGCGGCGGCGAGTTGTGCTATCGTAAATGAATTTTATGAAGTTTCTCTAAATAAAACAATCCAATCTAAATAAAGGAGTTTTATTTAACGTATATATATCAGAAGAAGTTAAAATACTCTAAGACGAAATATCGACTGAGATGTTTACTCTTAAAGCAATACCCGACAAACTCGCATCTACGATTACTTAACTTCGCTACTAGAATGTTTGCTTTAGAGAATTCCATTTGAAGGTCAAGTGTGTTCGAATGCGAAGTGGGGTGAATTGTCGAGCGAGTCTCGCTTTGGGTGATTCGAGTTTTTACAGAATTGCATGGCTGGTTGTCTGATTTCTGAGCGCGGCACGCTATGATGGCCGTTTTGACGTTTGTCCGCTCATGAAATTTCGTATAAATTAATAACTACGTTTAAAGGAAAAAAATTGCTGTTCTTTATTGTCAATAGTGATGTGTAGTTAGTCATAAAATGTATCGAATGTATAATATTAGGACACAAAACTAATTTATTACATTGATTTCTAAACTACATAATATTATATTATGCTCTAAGTATAATATGGTCCTACGAACAAATCTTTTCACGTTTTTACCAACAAAAAAACCGCGCCATTTGACAGAATCCTTAATTGACTAATTGTGAAAGAGATGTGAAAATAGATAATATTTTAGAAAATGCACTTATAATTAATGTAGGTGATGATAGCAGCGACGACAGTGAAAATAACAGTATGGACGAATCTGATTAAATATGACCTTTGGTGGCACCTTTTTTTCTGTCTCTTTCTGTATGAATTTGTTTCTTATGTGCAAATAAGTAGGGTGGGGCGGGGCTAAAAGGTCCGCGCGTAAAAAGGTCCACCATTGCTATTTCGAAAAATAATACTCCGTGAGAGATTTTGAGTACTGGTGTAAGTGGGGGTTAGTGGACAAGAACGTACTGCATGGCGCCAAGTGAGCTCTAGAATACAAGTGAGCGTTGGGACTGCATGCAGTCGAGTCTCAAAAAGTTGACGTAAGTAAAATTGTTTAAATGTGTTATTTTTAGTCTGAGAATTGCGTTTGTAACATTACAAAGATCGTTTCTTTCTATTTATATTGCTTATGGTATAAAGTTTTAGGTAGAACAATTGCTTTTTTTATATACAAATTAGATTTTTATGCATAACTTCAAACTCAACGTGTGACTCCTTGAGATAAAAATGAAACAAATAAAATTTGATTCATGATGTAGGAGGAAAACAAAATCTTTGTTTAAAATAGGTAGGCCTTAATAGACGCCGACTATGTACATAAGAGAAACTAAATTAAAAATATTTGAATCACAGTACGTTATTCAAGTATTTATTATAAAAAATTTTAAAATGATTAAGAACTTTACACTGCAAATTTATACAAATAGTGATACATGACGATTAATACTTGCGATTGGTTCGGACCGATTTTTATTATTCGTACCGCACGGTCATCTCTCGCAATGTATGATACAATACTGGAAACGGGAAGAGGGGTACTTCGCGTTTGTAAACTCATAAAGATATCTTCGTGTGTTAGGCGTCTGCGAGTGTTGCCTTGAGCGGGAGCGCTCATTGTAAATACGATTTTACTCACATAGGCCTTATTAGACGACAGGCCTTATTACCCGCAGGTACCTTATAACGAGTTTTTAATGAAGTGTTCAAATGAACACTTCATAAAAACGCGTTCATTATTAAATTGCTATTGAAATTATATCGTGCAATATTTATGTGCATTATTTCAAGTATATGATATTTAACTTGTGATGTCCGTGTCACAAAGTTTTCGTTCTCAATGGCTTGCTTTGTAGTTGTACAGCAATGGCTGACTAAATGAATATTGTCCATCCCGCGGGTTATTACCTAAAAATTTGCAGACAGCGACAGCCACACGATCACTGCGCAACCGGTGATTAATTGTAATAAAAAATTAGTATCATGTATGAAGATTGCGTATATTATTATTCTATGACCGTAAAATGCACTTTTCGCGGTAGATTTAGCGCCACTACACAAATTCTCGTTTTGATAGCAGATATCGCGCGATATTGGCTGTCGCATGCTGTCTGCAAGTTACGTAATAAGTGTGCCGATTACGGATCCCTACACTGAGCGTACACATACCTAACTGGCCGGTTTTTTATTTTATCTCCGTAATGTGCTAAAATATGCCATTACGTATTTTTCTTTGTTGCTGCTAAATGTCTATATATTTACAATGTAAACAACAAGTATCAGTTGGAATACTATTTTTTTAATGTTAAGCAAAAAGTCCTCATAAGCACATAGAGATAGACCTCTTCTCACTAATGTGGTGAGGGCCATGATGATTCGTCGTCCTAAGGAAGGAATAGCAAATAGAGCTCTCCTTGTCAGTGCCGGATTAAGCAAGCGCGGGGCCCGTAGCAAATTCTATCAAGGAGCCCGTGATCTGCTATGGGTTCTTAAATATAGTGGTAAAAAAAAATTAATACTCGATACGATTATTTGCCATGTATAGGTTACAATTTTGTTGGTGTTTAATAGTACAATAGATCACTATAGGCCCTGTTGGGCGCTGACAAGTACACAAAGCCAGAGATGAGGTTGCCTGGCAATTTAGAATAATTTTGAATAGAAACTAACAATTTAAAACTGACGATAATACACAAAAAAATTATACTTACATCTTTCTTAGTACATATTTCAAAGTCTATGTGGAAAAGCAAACTTCCCAAATTTCTCGGGCGGTGTACTCAATGTAATAAAGTAATAAACATCTTTGTCGAGTACGAAAAAATGGACTGTATTGGTACTAGTGATTTATCGCGAATGCACTTGCAAGACACTTCCAAAAAGGGATGTGTTTCTATGCAGCCGTAGGAGCTGGAGATAGTTGATAAATACAGCTGACAAAGGGAAGGAAAAAACATGCACACTTACTTGCCTCTCTTTGCAGTCCTTTGTTTGCGATTTAGTCCAAGCTTCTAGAAAACGTCACAAACACACGGAATAACACAATCTCTTGGTAAAGCAAGCACACTCGGTTTTTAAATATGCGAAATATAAATATGCGAGATTTATACGATGAAAATAATTTAATTGCGTTTATTATGGCAGGTCACAAGCACACGGCATTTGCATTCGCGAGATGATCGAAGAGTGCATGTGGGAAAGGGATGGTTGCGGTTAGGAAAAAGTACCCACAAGTGCGAAGTTTGTTGTCAATTATTGAAATAACATAACGATACCAAACACTATGTTTATTACAGAGTATATTACATATACAGAGAATAGTTAATGTTATATTTTATCAATGATGTACTCTAAATTTAAAAGTACACCATTTAAAAGTACGCCGAGGCCCCGCGGCGGGTCCCCTTTTGCGCGGGGCCCGTAGCAATTGCTACTCTTCTACGTAGTTACGGCATGGTTACGGCACTGCTCCTTGCAAGTCGAGCGAGTTTGAGACGGGCTTTACTTAGCGTGACCATTTCTTTCTTGTCAGAGCGGGACGCTTGCGAAATTTGGTAAAATAAGGCTTATTTCACTATTTATTCAAAAACAAGAACACGATAACAATGTATTAATAATATGTAATGAATATAGGTAGGTAGGGGGTACGGTCGTACGGTCAGTAGTAATAATTATAGTTTAGTTTAGTTAATTGAAACGAACATAGAACCTTCTCCTTTTTTGAAGTCGGTAAAAAATAATTACGTGTGCCGTAATAACAGTATTAACCTAACCAAAGTGGTTAATAATCGTTTTTAACAAAAAAACACTCGTTAATTACCGAGTGGTTCCGGTTTCGCTTGTATAGTTTGGAAACATCCACAAGCGTTTCATGAACTTACGAGTAGGCTAATAATGTAGAAAAAACAGCTACATACCTAATATATGGTATAATATGTAGTTGTTTGCCAGTCGAAGGTATTATTATTTTTATTACTTTATTACTATGTTCTTAACCTCGCTGAGTTCTTGGGTTAGACATTAGAATACCTAACATGAGCTATTAACTTTATTGCATGGTAGTGAGTCCTGGATATGCCCGAAATCGAGTGAAAGTAAGATAAATGCAGTTGAAATGCGATATCTTAGAAATATGTGCGGTGTCACCCTTGCAGACAAAATAAGCAATAAAGAGATACGCAGTATGACAGGCTTGTACGACAGTGTTATTGAAAAAATGAAGAAAGGAATGCTAGGATGGTTCGGGCACATGGAAAAAATGAGTGATGAAAGACTGACGAAGAAAATTTATAGAGCGAAAGTGAGTGGTAAAAGAAGCCAAGGAAGACCAAGGCTGACTTATGTAGATCTAATAGCTAGTGTTAGCCGACGGAAATGTCAAAAGCACTCGCATACCTAGGCGAAAATGTGTGAGGAGAATGATGAGATTTGAGGAAGCGAAAGAAGTACGTAAGGATCACGACACTTGGCGCTCCGTCCTCTTAGACTACCCCGTTAGGTATACGGCGTGAAGATATGTATGTATGTGTTATTTGTTGTTATTTGATGTATCTGCGAAGTCCAAGCTCCAACACCGGTGAAATTTAAATAGTACCACATCGGCAGTATACCGTTTCTAACAGAAAAAGAATTTTAGAAATCGATCCACAATTGACGGATTTATCGGTGAGCAAACATAAAAAAAAATACAGACATACGAACATAGAACCTCCTCCTTTTTTTGAAATCGGTTAAAAATGAATGTTTCTTTGTATGTTTGTCTCCTATGTGTATTATGTCTCCTAAATCATTCATCCGATTGTGTTGAAACTTTGGTAAGTTGTTCCGTGTACGCCCGCGAAGGTTTCTGATTTATTTAATTCAGTAAATAAAAGACCTAAACGAACGAAACTGTGGGCAAAAGCTAGTTTACATATAAAGTTCACTGGGAGATAAATGAATGTCATCCTGTACGTAATATTATAATAATAATAATAATACTCCAGACAATAACACAGATTGTGCGACCCCAAACTAAGCAGTAAGCTTGTACTATGGGTACCACACAACGAACTCTGGGAGAGTTCCCAGTAACACCCAGACTCCAAGCCAATTTAGAAAAGTTCGTTTCCTAAATTGACCTGACCGGGGATCGAACCGGGGACCCTAAGTTTGGAAAGCAGATGCATATGCCACTGCGCCAACGGGCCAGTCATTTATTATAACTGTTATGCAAATAAGGTTACATTCTAAGCAGCATATTGAAATTAAAAAATTAACACAGACCCAAAAAGTGTCACGCATTCAAAATCTCGCGGAAATATGCATTGGAGTATTTGCGCTAACGTTTTTTTAACCTTGGATTTGGCTTAATTTGCATAAGAGCACTTCGCAAACTTCCTTTGATGTATGCGTAAGCAATTTATAAATGTGAAACCTGGTTACGCACAAAATGAGAATAAAGTACTGTTGAGCATCGCTGGCGAGTGAGTGAGGAAACCCAATGTAACGGTGGTAATTGCTATTAAAATTATATTAAACCGTGCACTATGTTGAAAGTGGAAAAAATACACTAAGAGGGTCAGACATACCCAGAAGTAATTATAGTGTCATAATAGATCGTTCTTCAAATATTTACTGTCCAAAGAGTCTTCGAATGAGTTCATCGATTCCTGTTTACTTATGGTTTTATGAATGCTGAAAACTTAGAATGCTCGTCTTTCATTTTATATGCTATAATACTGAAAAGGGTATTTTACGTTAGTTTAAAAAAAGGTTAATTTCTAAATAGATGAAATCGCAGGCAAATATTAGTTAAGGATATAATGTTAAATTTAATACTGATGGTTAGTTTCCAGGGAGCTTCATACCGTCTCTTATAGCATTATTATAATATTTCTTGACTTACAAAGATCGAAATTCTGACAGTAGGTTAGAGATTAGTTTTATCATTTGACGTTCAATCATCAGTAGGCGAAAGAAATACGTAAGAACTGCGATGTATCCGTCCAAACTATGTTAACGACCCCGTGCGTCAAGTCAAGTAACATTAAAATAATAATGCAAAGAGATGGTGGTAAGCCCCCAGTTCTTAATTTTAAAGTTAGTTAATTTTTTTTCAATCTGCCATCGTCTTCTGCTTCAAGAACCCATCCGCAGGTGAAAGCCTCCTTCAAAGAAATCTTTCTTTCTCTATCCTGAGTTATTTGAAGACAACGAAGGCCAGCATTTATTATTAAATTTAATTTAAGTACCCTTTATTTTATAGAACTATACTCGTGTATACATATATATCTTCACGCCGTATCCCCAACGGGGTTAGTCAGAGAAGACGGAGCGCCAAGCGTCGCGGTCCTTACATACCTCTTTCGCTTCGTCAAATCTCATCATTCTCCTCACACATTTTCGCCTAGGTATGCCAGTGCTTTTGACATTTCATTTATTTTTTTTCATTTATAAAACAATATATTCTTCATTTTTCAATTTTGTTTAGATTTTCGAGAAACAAAAGACCATTTTATTTTAATGTTAAGTTTTATTTACGTCGTATCCTTAGTAGAAACTACATAATGATGTTTCTTTCAGGGTTGTCCAGAACTCCTGTCAAAGCAAATAATCTGGCAGACTCTGCAGGGAGTCGCGTACTGCCACCGTCATAACTGCATCCATCGGGATGTTAAACCAGAGAACATTCTGCTGACCGGCGACGGCGTAGTTAAGTTATGTGACTTTGGATTCGCCAGGATGATCAGTGCGTATCTATTTGATAAGATTTATAACAGGAATTTATAAAAACTATTTTTAGTCTATTGTGTATTTTAGTCTCAGAATAATTACATAGCATAGAAGTCGGGTTAAAATAACACTCGGTGACAGCTTTCTAATTGTTTCTAATTCAGTTTTGTAAAGGCGCGGTGTATGCGAATGAGTGAAATAAATATTACTGGCTGTTATTTTGACATGTAATATTAGCGTTTCACAAGGTTTTTAAAACAAAACTTATTGAAATTGGTTTAGGTGAAGTCTTGACAGCTTTGTACTTCGCCTCACGAAAGATACAGTTATAAGCATGTCAAATGCCTTATCACTTTTCAATCAGTGTCGTAAGTAGAATTAGTTTTATTTTGTTATTATTATAGTCCGGCTTTCATGCTTTTGTCATTATTCTGAGAAAATAGCACCTACTTGATAATAAATGGTTTACTAAATTCTAAATACCATAGCAATCAGCAACCATCACATAATTTTAGATAGTTTTTTAAAGGTCGCTTGTTTTAAAATTGTACGCTCGACTTTTTGGATAACCGTTTTACCCATTAATACATAAGGTTTATTTTTATGCTTCCAACTTTTTTTATAAATAACTCCTGAAAAGAATCGGAGTAAAGATACTGAGGCAAAAAGTTTAAAGTTTTATGGTAGTTTAGTTAATTTTAATCGTCCGATTAATCGGACTCTATTCACGGGATAAACTGATGTAAAAAAAAGAAGTAAAAAATATTTAATTACAGTACCTATAATAATGTTTTCATATTGTGTTATGACATCGAATAAGATTTATTAGTTTTCATTTTTGCGGAAGAGATCTCTGTGGTGTATAGGAAATAAATCAATGAAATAATATAAGAATTATTACAAGAAGACGACATATGATATTTTGGATACATTACATACATTTTGACATTGCAATAGGCATTCAAATTTTCTGTTACCACTGTCACTGACATATCTTCTTTCGGTATACATTGGTACCACGTAATGGATTTAAGCTTCCTTCAAATCTCTGCGACGACAATTGTTTTGCGTCAGCGGGCTTGCTGGAATACTTGCGAAGGTTTCTATTCTGATGGTGCTGGTACGGTTTGTTCAAAGATGGAGACAATTCTGAACATCTTTCTCCTTTAGTGGACAGTTTTCCAATCTATTTAAATCCACAATGCCAGGGGTTGGAGTCTCGGGTCTCGCAGGTGTTTCGGTGAGTTCGCTGAAGTAGTTATCAATGATAGTTTAAATGACGGAAGAGATTTTAATCTTCTATCTTCGATTATTTCGTAAGATCAATGGCAGTTTATCTATTACGAGCAGATTAAATTATCAAATATTGACAAAGAATCTTAAAAAGAACGAATGAACAGTGAACGAAACGAATAATATTACCATGTGTAAGACATTAATCTAGGTTTTACTAATCCGTTCACTATTTCCATTTGATAATAGGATAGTGGATTAAACTATCGATCAAATTTTGTAGATTGCGAAATCCATAGTTTAAACTGCACTTGATCTTACGGCCCTAATTCGAACAGATTTTTTTTCAATATATTTGACATTACTTTGGAAATAAAAGAGTTATTGACTTTTAAATTACAACTGCAGTGCAGATACTGATAGGAATTGTGATAACAATCTCTATCACCTATTTATTACTCCGAGGCAATTGCATGGTAACGTTCAGAAAATATTTGCAACATGTGGTTGACACGCTTCTTCATTGTCATTTGAAACAATATAATAATATGCGTCATAGATATTGTCAATAATGAATTGTAATGCCGTACTGTCTGTCATAGGTCGCAGAAAAAAACACAAAAACAAAGATCTTTAACAACGATAGTTCTTGAAACTTCACAGTTTTTTTGAGAAGAAACGGAATATATATTTTTATGTCAGTTCAATTAACACGGTGCTATACATTTTTTGTATTTTGTAAAGTATGATAGCGTGTTTTAATTTTTTCTTAAAACTTAAGTTTATAGGTATGTAAAATACTAGTTTTGAAAACAGTTAATTGGTTTTATAACGTGTCTGTTAAGATTTCTGTCATAGATTAGATAATAAAAAACTACCGCGTAATAAAAGGTTAGACTCTACGTATACAAAATTGAAGCAACTAACAATCTAACATTTACATTTATTTTAAATAAGCCTAACAAATAGCCTTATTGCTATAAATCAAAGACAATATGTAAATCATTGCTTCTTGGGCTCCTTTCCAAGGAAATCACAGAATATGCGTTAGGTATAACTACTCGTCGATTACCAATCGAATAATCGACTTATTTGATGTAAATGTGTGCCATATTCACAGGTACAGGTAGACCTTAGATAACTTTTGAAATTAGGGTAATTAGGGACACTGATTTTGTCTTTTCATTGCATTTATTAACTTATGACAAATAATATAGCTATGATTAAATGATCTAGTCTTCCTAAAAAATAACAGTGAACTATCTCACGTGTCATATTTTTTCTAAGGTAAACTTATTACTAACATTTCTTACTAGAGGTGGAAAAATTTGGAGACAGCGACAGCCACGCGATCAATAAAAAATTTGTCAAGTATATAATTGTTTCTTGCATAAAACTTGAGAGTCATGCGTAATTAAACTGATTAAATTCAAGGAATGTCGTTCACCTGTATGTTCTTGTCCCTGATGGTATTGAACAGCACATTGAAACGATTTTTTTCGAAATTTGAAATGCGATCTCTTAGAAATATGTGCGGTGTCTCCCTTGCGGACAAAATAACCAATGAAAAAATACGCAATATGACAGGGTTGAACTACAGTGTTATTGTAAAAATGAAGAAAGAAATGCTTAGATGGTAATACCTCGCTCTGACTACCCGCTATGGACACAGCGTGAAGATATGTTACGTATATATGTATGTATAAAAATGAATAACGAACGACCATACTACAAGGGAGGCCTGATGCTTTATCGATATTGTATAAAATATATAGGTAGAAACGCTAAAAATCGAACTTTGACACTATCATCATCATCATATCAGCCGAAAAACGTCCACTGCTGGACAAAGGCCTCACCCAAAGATTTCCACAAAGACCGATCGCCCCAACGGCCGTCGGTTCTGCGAGCGATATGCCCCGCACACTGAAACTTAAGTCTAACAATTCGTTGACACTATAGTGATCGCGAATTCATTGTTCGGAAAAGTCAGTAGTCGCATTTCAATGAATGACAAAAAATTTAAGCTTTGGTTGTCATTGCAATAGCTACTCTACTTATCTGTTTTGTACATATTCTAAGAAAATTTTTAAAAGGCTGATATTGGTTTACTAGTGGGGACAGGGACCCCATATGCGTGGATTGCTTAGGGCACCAAATAAATTGAAGTAGTCTTAAATACGATATTGAACGTCCGTATATACATACATTTGGACTCATCCTTTAAAATGACAAACCTACCCATCACTACTTCTCATTCCTGTTTATTGCCAGGTGGAAGTTGTTCATCCGAATACTCCGTGCATACAATGATACCTTTCGGAGTGGACGTCAGGCGGAAAGCTAGTAACTATTTACTTTCTAACTACTTATTTAGTCTCTTCTATCGTACTGTAGTAAATCTTACAAAACTTCGTAGTTATGTACTATTAGTTACATAATTCTTAAGTAATGAACTAATTAATATAGGAATTTGTGGTATTCATATTGTAGATTATCTTTTGATGTCAACTATTGAAATTCGTAGCTTTCATTTGTACGTACGTAGATTTTAAACAAAGAAAACATCTTGAACATGTATAAACCATAATTATTCGTAAATGTACATACTTACCTTTGTGCTATAACGTCACTAGAATTACTGTGCATCCCGTATCTAGGCAGAGAGTAGAAGAATAGGATACGGTACCGCCAGCCACGAACTTTGTGGTCATGACTACTCGGGGATTTTTGTCTTAGGTGACCTCGAGAAGGATGGCAGCATGTGTGATTCGCGTAGTCGTAGCATTGCGAAGATATTGGGGGATTTTGGCCTCCCGCCCCCTCAAACGTGCTTTGGCACGGCGCTAGGAATCTCCGGTGCCTTCCGTATATAGATCTTGGAGCCTCTCAAGTCTCAGCATGCGTAGAGGTCGTCTAGCGGAGAGTGTTTTTGGGTAAAGGTCCCACAGTTCCCAAACAAACCCAATTTCTTTGCCTTGGGGTTGGATATATTTTGAAAGTTTCACCTGCATTACAAAGAAGGGGTAAGCTACTGTAAGAATCTAATTAAAAATCTATACTAGTATTAAAATGTATAATTAATCTGTTACATTTTCACGACTACACCACTGAACCGATTTTTAACTCTTGACGCAAAAAGAGGGATGTTATAAGTTTGACGCCTATGCCTGTGTTTGTTTGTGTGTATATCTGGGATATATCACTTTTTACGCGTTTTTATGTGTAGGAGATTTTTAATTTTTATTTTTTTTTATAAAAAGAGGGGCGAACGAGGAAGCCAACATGATGGACAGTTATCACCGCCGCCCATGGACACCCGCTACGTCCGGGGAGTCACGAGTGCGTTGCCGGCCTTTAAGGAAAGGAGGGGGAGGGGGAGGTGGGCCACCGACACTCTCACTCACCGAACGAAACATAACAGCATTAGATGCTGTTATTTCACGCTGATATTTTGTGAGAGGGTGGTATTTCACCGGGCGAGCCGGCACAATTCATGACATGGCTCTACCATACCAAGAATTATATGAAATTTATAATTTTTGGTGTGGTAGAGCCATAAATAATATTAATTTATACGAAATTCAGATGAAGGTAGCTTGAACCCCAGGTGAAGAACGTAAGTAATTTTTTTTAAATGTACACGAACCAAGTCGCAGATAACAGCCAGTACGAATATATGTTATCTATGTAAACGAAATGTTGTATTACGAGTTGTCTTTGCTATGAAAGCATTTTCACGTTGAATACAGTTAGCTCGATATTACAGATCGGTATAAGCTATACAGCCGTCCACTTTCCAAGTAGACTCTTATCGTCGATCGACCTCGCCTATTTGATTACCTTTAAATATCAGAAATGTCAGGAAATTGTAATTTAGTTGATGCAATGTATATAAATCGTATATATACATTATGATATATTTTTTCTAACCTAAATGGACATACGATTAGCGGCAGTCTTGTCTGATAGAAAACAGTTATGAAGCCTGATATTTATTACAGTTGTCCAGAAAATGCCTGTTCACTCGCCTTTATTTTTTTTATTGTAAATGTGAATAGGCACTGACAATATAACGGTGTTTCAAATCTTTGTAATAGATACGCATTTGCTATGAAACTCATAAGTTATTTAAGTTCGACGAGCATATAAGTTAATGCGGTGTTCGCGTCAACTTTATTATACGGTAGTAAAGCCTAGATATGTCCGAAATCAAGTGAAAGTAAGATAAATGTAGTAGAAATGCGAGCTTTTAAAAATATGTATGGTGTCACTCTTGAGGACAAAATAAGCAATGCAGAAATACGCAGTAAGTATGATAGCGTTGCACGACAGCGTTATTGTGAAAACGAAGAAAGGAATGCTTAGATGGTTAGCTATTAGGGCATATGGAAAGAATGACTGATCAAAGACTAACGAAGAAAATGTAAGCAGAAGAAAAAGGAGAAGCCAAGGAAAACCAAGGCCGACTTACTAAGATTAAATAGCCAGACGTTGACGGCTGACATCGGTTGATGGAAATGTCTAAAGCACTCGCATACCCTAGGCGAAAATATGTAGGCGGTTAATAAAAGAAAGGACAAATTAGTTCTTCGAACTCGATTATTCCCCCTTTTTCTCCCAAATTACTGGAAGTGAATTGAAAGCGTTGTCTAAAGTTAACGAGAAAAATAAACACATAATGACACTTCTTAGTCTTATAAATTCTCAAAAACCAAGTTCATAAAACCATTTTACTAACTCGAGTATGAGAATGATGACATTTGAGGAAGCGAAAAAAGTATGTAGGGACCATTATGCTAAGCGCTCCATCCTCTCTGACTATCCCGTTAGGGATACAGCGATACAGCGTGAAGATATATATGTACGTAAACTCAAGTTACTAATACACGTTCTATCTGGCGTTCTATCTGACGTATATGGCAGCGGTTCTCAAACGTTTTTGGCAATAGAACCCCTTTTGAAAACCTAAATATTTTACGGAGCCCTAAAATAAAAAATGCTGGTTTCATGTTTGTTCTAAGCTTAATAAAAGTCATACGAACGTAGATATTTTATATAACTTATAAAGTACAGTATTGATGTCATTGTAAAATAATAACTACCCCGTTGGGGGTGCAGCGTGAGGATATGTATGTAAATTAATAAAATTGTTTCAATTCAATGTGAGGTGCGAAATCGTTTTTTTTACCACATTTTCGGATATTAAGATGTTACAAGATGTGATGTTCTTATAATGATGATGATGGTCGTTGGTATTGTTTTGATAATATTGATAATTTTTTATTTTATGTGATATTATTTTGGCGGAGCCCTCGCAGAGACCTTACGGAGCCTCGGGGCTCCGCGGAACCAGTAATACTAGACGTCGCATAATTATAGTACACGTCACATATTTCTTAGTCTATGTACTATGTACTATCGGGGAAAGTGAATGTTTAGCAGTTTAAAAACCTTTGAATTTGCCGTGTAATAAACTGTTTTATCGACTCGACAAAGTCAGCATATAGTTTCAAATGGTGTCTTTGTCATTTCTAAATTCAAAATTGAAAGATGAACGTACGGGATATCAATCGGTAATCTTCGTATTCCGAACTAACACGAATGACGAGAATCGAAGAGCGACATGTGCCAAAGAACAGTAAATAAAATTCAACTGCAATTTATGGGTGCGTAATCAAACTTGGAACCCTTATGATTTGGCCGTGGGTCACGAATAAAAAATTTTAAGTCACTCTTCATAATTTGTGTTAATTGTTTTAAGTTAATTGGATGGAATAGACAAATACTAAGAAAAATTTACTAGCTGGTCGGGATACCGATAGCCACCTAAGATATTCCAAACAAACACAAATGACGAGAAATCGAGCTGTTAGCGAGTGTGATTATTTTGTGACGGACTATGTTTATTTAGTATCGATTTATGTTTCAATAATACATAAAACTAATACAGCGTCGCAATAAATTGATAGTAGCATTGTTAAACTGGGTGTATCGTACTATTCTTGCAAGGTGAAGAAAGAAGTCCAATCCGGTTGGGATTTATAGTTGCAATGACTCACGTAAGCAACAAGGAGTCATTGTTCAACTACTCAAAAAAATCAGAGAATATTTTCACATAGTCAATTCGAATTATTATTTTTCATAAACTGGATCAAAATTAATTCTAACTATATATTATAAATTCGAATGTTTATTTGTTCTTCTTTAACTTCCATTCACCATGTGAAAGTCGAGTTCATGCGGTCAAAGTCGCGGTTGGTGGCTACCTAATAATAAACTGAAGTTAAAAATAAGTTATTCAAAGTTTTTATCTCAAAAATACTTTAAATCCCAATCCGTGGAACCAACCAAGTGTATGGTTACCGTGTATTGGGATTACTAAAATTGGAAAAAAATTTTACTGTAAATTTTAAAATTAATATTTAGAGGTAGAGGAACCGCCTTAGCGTATTATATTCTCTTTAAAGGAAACCGCGACACAAAAAAAGTACGACATATCAATCATATGTCTTTGCAAAAATTTAAGGAAAAATTATTTAATTCATTCATATCGGTAGGCTCATAATAATGTCACATAATCTATCAACGCATTGTTCAGCTTCATATTTCTTTTTTTAAAACTATTTACTTAATTTTTTAGCGAAATGCAGTAAGCTTATGGGTCAGAAGGTATGCGGAAGAAGGTCACGTGCTAGACCAGCCTTTCCCAAAGTGGGCGATAACGCCCCCTTGTGGGCGCTGCAGGCCTAAAGGGGGGCGGTAGGAGACCCAGAAAAAAAATGGGGGCATTGTGTAGAGGCCTGCGGGGTGATTTGTAAATTCGTTTAGCTAGGAGGCATCTTAGACAACGACTGCATGAGCTCTCGACTCTCAACTACAACTTGTGAACATCAACTAATATTAATTAAAAGATTGCTCAAACTCGGGTCGATATTTCTCTCCACGTAGTTCATATATCTGTCCTGTTTTATTGAATATACAAAATAAAAATCATGTCAATCGGTCGTTCCGTTTCGAAATGAAAGTAGACACAAACAAACAAATAAAAAGGCAACAGACACACTTTCGCATTTTAATAGTTATTAGTACTCCCAGATATGTAATTTTCGTAGATAAGAGACCGCGGGCAATCATGTTTGAACAAGTTTTTGTCAAATAACCCGAATTGTGCATTCCTGTATCAATCGGCTGGTTCATAGAATACTTGTTCTGACTTGTTGAGTACGATTGAGCGTCGAATGAGATAAATGAGTTTATGCATGTTTGCTTTATTCCTGTCGGTGCGTGCTGCTTATGCAATCCTATATAAACAACGTAATATTTATTTTATTTTCATTTGCGGTTTCGCACGCAATAGATGAGCAGTACTCAAGGGCGTCGCCAAGGGGGGGCAGTTGCCCCCCCCTAGAGATCAAATGTAGCTAGCCGCAAAGCGACCAAAGTGCGAGCAATTGACTTCCTTACCTATTAATAAATTCCGCATCGCATGACAAAACGTAAATAAATTCACAAGATTTAATGTATATTGTAGAAAGTATTGAAATATTCAGAATAACATTAAGATTTTGCATCCGTTTTTAAAATCGCCGCCATTTTCATCACGACTATATCAGATTTGCCAAAACGCAAGGCCATTAAACAGTGTAAAAATATGTAGGTAGGTATGGTGTGTGTGCATTGCATTTCTTTCTACGACAGCCGTTCTCCAGCATTCACGTTAGTTTTGTATAATTTGTATGCGGCATACCTAAATAAAGTAGAAGTTATTGTTACGAACATACAATTTTAATTGGTTTTGTGGACAATGCCATCAGTAAGTGTTCATAAGAAATACCTACAGTTGAATAAATCGACTACAATCCTTGTAAAACCTAGTATTGCCACGCGACGCTAGATGGCGCTTGTTCAATGAACTCTCTGGAATTTGGTAGCAGTTCCTAGACCAGGTAGAATGTTACCGTACATTCTAGTATGATGTTCGTTTGGGTATATAAAGACGTGAGCTGCTGCGAGCGAGTCACTTTTTAATTAGAAGCGATCAACGAAACAAGCTAAACAAGCGAATTAGAAAGCGAATATAAGACTACCGGCTTGCCTGTGTTAGTCAATATTGATTTATATTTATTAAATAATAAGATCTCAGTGTTGAGTTGTGAAGTTTCTGAGTGTGTCTCCATTCATCATCTTATCAAAATGGACATCAGAAAGTTTTTTGGTAAGTTATGTACTGCTTTAATCTTGGACTTGGAGCTAGTATTTTTATTTTATTTCTCTTAGCTAATAGCTTTGGTAACGGATATACTAGCTAGAGACGTATAATAATCGTTAAGAATATCATTTTTAATTTTATCTGGCATATTTTTGATGTGGAAAGAAAGGATCGATTATGTGGAAGAGAAATTTTAAGAAAAAGTATTATTTTATTAAAAACGAGTTTATTGATTCAATCTCTATGAATTTAACGTTAACTAAACAGTGGTTTCGTTTTCAGTAATTAATTATGAAAACAAAACATAAATTATATTTGTGGTTTAATTAAATACAAATTAAAACAGATCCTTGATATAAATAAAGCTAAAAAATACAACTGAGTATTTATTTTAATATTTATAAGTAATTGAACAAAACTGCTCTCCCGTAAAAATTTAATTAATTACATAAAGTTTTATCAAAGCGTTTTGTTTTATAGGAAGTTTGAAACGAAAAAAAACTGATGGATCAAGTAGCGACAGCGATGAACAGGACAAAGTAACGACAAAATCGCATGTGTCTTCATCGGTCACCACAACCACAATAGGTTATATTCAGCCGCAGGAACTACCTAGACCAAGTTCCTCTAGATATCTGGCGCCGAATCCTGATTCATTGATGGATGACTGCAATGAAAATGATATCGGGTGATATGTTGGACGGGCACACATGTTATCAACCGAAAAGAAGAAGGAATTGATTGAAAACTGTTGGTCCCCTTCCGCGACCTATAACTCTGCGAAGGTGCAAAACATTTAAAGAGAAAATTTAATTATTCTTGGTTGGAAACATAATCTCCATGGTTGGTATATTCCAGGCGCCAAAAAGGAACATTTTGTAAATATTGTACTTTGTTCCCACCAAATCCAAATTCATTTAGAGGCATATTGGGATCATTTACTATAAGGCCCTTTTGTAAGTTCAAAGATATTCACGAGCAGTGCAAAAAGCACATTGAAACCCACCTCTATAAGGAGGCATTGAAAGCTGCTAAATCTTTTCTCGAAGGTGTGCCTGTCTATTTGCAACTGAACAAATATTCCCAGATTTATACAGGCTGCGAATTGACGCGGGAGATTTGATTTTAAAGAAACACATTGAGTAAGGGAAAAAGAATGCAAGCTACCGTTCAGTGGATATTCAAAATGAAATTATTGGTATTTGTGGAAGCGTTATTAAGGCTGATATTATGAAAAAAGTGAAAGAAACAGCAGCATATAGTGTGCTAGCAGACGAAACAGCTGATATTTCTGGCACTGAACAACTATCGATTGGGATGCGATATTTTGATGAAGAAACACAGGAAGTCCAAGAAATCTTTGTCGGATTCATTGAGCTAAAAGATTTGGATGCGAAATCGATTGCACATAGCATAGATGAGTTTTTGACAAAAGAAGATCTGAATATAAATAAATGCGTTGGTTTTGGTTTTGATGGTTGTTCAACGATGTCAGGAAAAGACGGAGGGGTACAAGCGATCTTACGCAAAAAGTACACCAAAGCCCTCTACTTTCATTGCTCGTCCCACAAACTGAATCTAGTTATCAATGATCTAAATTCACTTCCTGAAATTAGAAATGCCATGGGAACCACCAAAGATACTATAAACTTTTTTCGGGAATCAGTTTTGAGGAGGAAGTTGATACCTAATATTTCCAGACTTTGCGAGACAAGATGGAGTGAGAAACACAAAACCATCAGAGTTTTTAAAGAAAATCTTCCAGTAATTCTGGAAGCCTTACAAACATTATCTCTGGAAGGAAATAGTGCAACTCTGAAAAGTGCCCTCCAACTGCATGCGGCTACTTCAAGAATTTCTTTCATTCTCGGGATTATGTTGGTAGCCAAATACTCGGCTTTGATGGAACCCGTTGTCAACGTACTCCAATCTGCAGCTTTGGACGTGGTCAAAGCCTCGGAACACGTTAAAAGGATTTTACTTTGAATTAAAAACCACCGTGAAAATCCGGAAAAAGTGACAGACGAAATTATAAAGGAAGCTACTGCTGTTGCGGAGAAAGTCGGACTGGAGGAGGACATTATATCAATGCCGCGTATTACGGGGAAACAACGTCATAGAAGCAATCATCCAGCAGAAAGCCCTTCAGAATACTGGCAGAGGTCTTTAGTAATACCATACTTGGATTCAATTATCACCTCCCTTGAAGTACGTTTTGCTCAAGAAAACACGCCATCATTCGCATTATCTAAGTTACACCCGGCGCAGATGTAAAAGATGACAACTGAAAATCTGAAACAAACTTGTGAATCTATTGCCCAGTTTTATGATTTACCGAACATAAAGAATGAAATCGAACTTTGGCAGCAATTGTGGCACGATAGGCTTAATCTAACAAATCTAACAGTTGTTGATGTCCTAAAAGAAACAATTCCTTCTTTCCTGAAACGGAAAAAGCATTGAAAATTTTGATCGCTTTACCATGCACGACCTGTACAGTAGAGCGATCCTTTAGCAGCCTCAGAAGACTAAAAACATGGCTAAGAAACACCATGGCAGAAGATCGCCTTAATGGTCTGGCCATGATGAGTGTACACAGAGCTATAATAAATAAAAACCTAAATAATTTTAATGATAAAGTGGTTGAAAGTTTTGCAAAAAATCCCCGCAGGTTATGTTTTAATTAAATATTATTTTTGTTAAAATAAATAATTATTACTGTGTTTAAAAGTTTGATTTAGTTATTGTGCTGTCGAGGGCTTGTGAAGTTTTATACATTGATATTAGAACCGTTCTTATTACAATCGTCATCGAGGCAAAGACTTCCAAAGTGTAACGCTTCATGCTCTCGGCGTTCATATTTTAGTTATATTTTAGTCTAGTCCCCTTAGTCATAAGCTGGCGACGCCCTTGGCAGTACTTAAGTTCAGCACTTACTTACGTATTTCTCAAAACAAAACAATGTCGGAAGTAAAAAAAGAAGAGACGGCAATACTGTGCGGAATATATTAAATTCGGATTCATTGAAAATCCGACAAACCCATCGTCGCCTTTGTGTCTTCTATGTCTAAAAACATTTTCGAATGAAGCAATGAAGCCTTCAAGACTGCAAGATCATTTGAACAAAATGCATCCAGATAAGAAAGACAAGAATGTAGCATATTTTCAAGACCTAGAGAAGAAGCATAATACTCAGCCAAGTGTAGCAAAACTATTTTCGGCGGCTGCTAAGCAAGATGACGACGGACTTCGAGCTTCGTACAATATCTCTTTGTTCATTGCTCAAAAAGGCAAACCACATAACATCGGAGAAGAGTTAATTTTGCCAGCAATAAAGGAAGTAATAACTACTGTGCTTCATAAACCAGCCGCAGATATTAACCGAAAAATTCCTTTGCGTAATAATTCTGTGCAAAGACGAATTGATGAAATGGCTGAAAACATTGAAGGATCATTGTGTGGTCACCTGAGGACAAGTCAATTCTCAATTCAGCTCGATGAGTCCACTTTACCAACTAATGAAGCATTGTTGCTGTCTTACGTGAGGTTTATTAAAGATGAGAAAATATGTGAAGAACTATTCTTTGCTAGAAATTTAGAGACCGATACAAAAGGCGAAACCATATTCAATACATTGGAAAAGTTTTGTGATGAGAAAGAGATTCCCTTGAAAAATAGTATATCAGTTGCTACGGATGGCGCTCCGGCTATGACAGGGTGCCATAAAGGCTTCATAGCGTACTTAAAAAATAAAATTCCAGATGTCCTTGCTGTACATTGCGTTATTCATAGATAACATTTGGTTGCTAGAAACTTAAGTGAACGACTATTTCAATCACTGCAATATGTCATCAAAGCAGTCAATAAAATCCGCAACAGCTCTTTGAATGATAGATTATTTCATCAGCTTTGTATTATTAATGACGAGGATTTCAACCGTTTGTTGTTTCATACTGAAGTTCGTTGGCTATCAAGAAGCAATTGTCTGACTCGATTTTACAACCTGTTTGACTCTGTTATAGACTTCTTGGAAACTAAAGATACAGAATTGCACAACAAGCTCATTACATCAAAGAATAATATAGCTTACATGACAGACCTGTATAAATTGTTCAACGACATGAATCTCCAACTGCAAGGCGATGAACTAAATTTAATTGAAACAAAAAACGTCGTTGCTGATTTCGCAGCCAAACTGCTTCTACACAAAAAGAATATGGGCAGACGTGAATTTCACAATTTTCCGAATTTATCAGTATCATGCAGTAACGACGAATTGTTTGCCTACTGCCAACATTTGGAAAACCTCCACATTGACTTCACCGAACGATACCAGGACATTTTGAACTTGGAAATACCAGACTGGGCGTTGGATCCGTTTTCAAATGTCAACACAGCAATGTCACCTCAGCTGGAAGAAGAACTTATAGAATTGACAACAGACGAGGAAATAAAAATAAAGTTCAAAAATGGTTACCAAGAATTTTGGCTACAAAAACCGATCCCGCAATTGTACCCTGGATTGTGGTCAATCGTTCAGCGATTCTTGATAGCATTCCATCGTCATATTTGTGTGAACGTGGATTTAGTGCTGTGGCAACACTGCTTACTAAAAAGAGAAATCGTTTGCATGTTACCAAACGCGGCGACTTGCGACTGTTCTTGAGTAAATTGGAACCTGATATCAACAAACTTATTAAACAGCATCAGATTCATCCTTCACATTAGTTTTTATATAAGGATCGATTATATTTGTTTTATTTTGTAAAAAAGATACTCTGTTTGAATACTATAAAGTTGCGTTTCAATAATCATTCTCATTGGCAGGTGTAGCCCGTAAGAGTTAACTTGAGACCTGAGCGCCGTTGTGTATTACCTACTGCGCTCCGGTTTCAAGTTAACTCTTGCAGGTTATAGTAAAAGTCTCGTTTGGAATTAATGTTTAATCTCCGCTAATATAGCTCACAATAATTAATTAATTTAATTTGAAGTTATAGTGGTTTTTCAGTAGGTGAAAAAATGGGGGCGCTAAAAAATAATTTATTCTCAAAGTGGGCAGTAGACAAAATAAGTTTAGGAACCCCTGTGCTAGACCATCGTCAAATAAAGCGTGACATTGCGGCGTTATCAAATGAACAACTCTTGGAAATGTTACAAGCTTACGAAATAGATGGGTTAATACCAACTAGATATTTTGCGGAGCGTTTCGATGTGCATACTAAGATTATAAGAAATAATTTACATTCTATGGTCTGTATTTATAAAGAAGTAATTACTTGTGTAAAAGTAATTTCTTAACTAAGTCATTACTTAAGGCTAGAATTCTTCAGTATAAAATTTTATTCCATAGTTGAGTAATACATGTTACTTATCTTATCTAAGCAAGTGTTTAAGTAAAAGTCGACGCTTGACTATTGTTTCTCTCTGGCAATACTTCTTGCCGCGTTTAGTTTCATGAGAAAGAAAACACAAGGTCTAGATTATTTTTACAAAAGCCTGCATGAATACCTTTAATTTTACATACATTTTATTTTAGTGCATGGAATCTATAAAATTATCGTTATAAAGAGCAATTTAAAATGTAAAAGATACTCTTTTATCGTTTATTTCTCTCTGAACAAATGAAGAATGTTTGCAGATATAAAACGTTTGACGTAATATAACTCTATTAAATTTGAATGTTTACTTTTTACACTTGAATTGTTCATTAACATATGATTTTTAATTTACACTGATCATTTGTGTCAACGAAATAAGTTGACATGAAAGACGTAATAACATCTTTATTAACAAAAAGTACATACATATGTTAATATTTACAAACTTACAACTACACATTATCTTAAATAATAAACTTCCTCAAAGTTGCCGCTTAGTAAGCTGTCATTGCTCAAGGTACCTAGCAGACTGGCAGCATTGCCTCTTTGAATAGCCAAACTGATTCGTTGGCGGAAGAAGCTGCCAGCCCGGCGGTCTCCCGAAGCCTCGACCAGTCTCTTACAAATATCAGAAACCAGTCGATGGGCTTCGGGGCCCCAGGGACCCAAAGTTTCGACTGCAAAGGGCGTAAATATGAAACTCTCAGAGAGAGTCGCATACTTACGCCGCTTCAAGTTCTCGGCAGTGCTGGCCGCGGCACCTGCTGACTTGGAAGTCGCCGGCACATGGGAAACAGCAAGTGTATCGACACAAGTGGCATCCCACACCAGCGATCTTCCAAGTTTCCAAGGAATGAGCGTCAAACCATCCGGTCTCCTGCCGTCGCTGCGCACAATACCTACAGGCTCTAAGACTGCAGGAACGCCAGCGGCGACAAGAGCCCGCCGAATGACGTCATTCAAGGCAGCATGTCGTGACATGCGGCCCGCACTACGTAAACAGGATAAACCGTGGTGACCTAGTACATCGACGAGATCACCACAGCGGCAACGGTGAAGAAGGTTAGTCCTGGCCCCCAGACGAAGGGATACTATGAGAGAAAGCGTGGTATTGTCGATTAAGGTTCCTAAGTTTTTTGAAGGTATTACCTTCAACCAGTGTCCTGACTCCTTCTCAGAAACAGCTAGGAGGCGAGACCGATCTTTTTCGGTACTACAAGAATCTAAAAGTTGTAAATGAACATTTTTGCATAGAGGCTCATCCCAGTGTTTTTGAGAAAAGGTCGAGGTAGGCAGGTTAGCACTCGGACAAACACTTAACCAAGCATTTCGAGCATCAGTCAAGCACGGCACCTCAACCGATCCTAAGGAAGGGCGAATAACAGATAGGAAAAGGTTTTCCGTGCTGTAGGCTGATGAAAGAAAAGCTGGCAGTGACACACACGAAATAAGTATTTTTATCTTGTTGAATTTTCTTTTCTCCGTTTAAATATAATAAATTAATATAATAAAATTAGTAAATATATCTGTTTTAATTTGGCATCGATTGTATCTCTTCGGCAGAAGTATTAATATTAGTTATAGGTGTTAAAATATGTCTGGTACATGGGTATCCGGCATCTGCTACTAAAATACCATTTAATTCATTAGAGTGCACTTTGATATTTAGCCTGGAATCACGATAATTCTGGCTATCATTCCTGCCCAACGTACTACAATATCAAATATTTCCAGATTAGGTCCACCAACCACCTGGACATTTAAAGAAAAGTAACCTTTACGGTTACGATATTGTTCAGTATGTTCAATACCTCTAGGCCTTAAGATTTTGATGTGTGTGCAGTCTAAAGCCCCAATGATATACTTAAGTCCATTATAACGACTGATTTGTCCAAGGTTTTCAAAATCCATCTTTACTTTTCTCAATGAGTTTTCAGATTGAGGAAATTTTATAAACTCAGACATTCGGAAAGCTAGAAAATAACTCACTTTTTTATAATTTTGCAAACTGTTGATTGGGCTATACTCATGAGATCAGCACAAACCAGTTGAAACCTCCCTGTAGCGTAAAATCTTAAAGCCGTTAATAGTTGGCATTCTGGATTTATTGGTAATCCTCTTTGGGTCTCTGGACGTAAATCATCAACAATTAATGGTAAAATGATATTAATGACCACACGTTTTGTAAATCGAAACCTCTTTTTGAAAGTGCTTTCAGAATATTCCTGTAGAGGATTAACATTGCGAAAATACACTTTTGTTAGTCTCGGTTCATTAATATTGATAATATTATTAATTTCCTCTAGAGTCTAGGTTCCCAAACTTATTTTGTCTACGGAGTCGAGAGCTCATGCAGTCGTTCTCTAAGATGCCTCCTAGCTAAATGAAATTACAAATCACCCCCCAGGCCTCTACACAACGCCCACATTTTTTTTCTGAGTCTCTTACCGCACCCCTTTAGGCCTGCAGCGCCCACAGGGGGGCGTTATTGCCCACTTTGGGAATAGGTGCTCTAGAGGATAAGTAGTAATATTATCTAGACCTTCAAATAAATTTTCGATATCTTCCATTTTGAAATATATGTTTCAAAATAAAATAACAATTTGGGAGGTTAGACATCTGTTAATGTTGTTACTTAAGTAAAGAAATTGGTTACTATTGCTTAGCAAAGTAATTTGCATTTTGACAGTTCTTGCTTGGTCAAAATTCTTCACTATAGAATAGAAAATGTTACATAAGTAATTATTTTTACTCGAGTAATTACTTGTTTATAGATATGAGCATATAATTTTACACCACAGATATCCTGCTTACAAAGTAGATCTAACCGAAGCTCATAAAATTGCACGTGTTAATTTTGCAAAACAATATTTTAATTTTGATTGATCGTCTACAATTTTTTCGGATGAAAAAACGTTTAAATCAAGTGATCACGGTCGACTGAATCTATGGTGGTATAATATTAAATTTATAATTTATATATAAGTATACAACAGCGTAGATACTAGGGGCGCAAAACTATGTCAATTTTACATCACAACATTCACTAGAAACAATTTGCGAATAATTGAAATAAAAACCCAACCGCTCTCCATAACATCCCGCTAAAACCCTTTTCATTTCCGAATTGATTCGCATGTTGTAATTTTTTTTGGATCCAGAAACTCTTGTTTTCAGTTTTTGTACGGCGTACTATAATTTTTAGGCCTGGGTAATAATTTTACGCCCCTAATCACATAATTTTCTTTTAAAAATTTGGAAACCCGGCGCGTAACACACTGAGTATGTCTGGTATAGCGGTTTTTACATAAAAATAACTACATAAGTTGGTACCTACATACATATGTCGTAGTCAAACGATTTGATACACATATCCTCACGCTGTATCCCTAATGGATACTAGGATAGTCAGAGCGGACTGAACACCAGTTATAACGCGGTCTTTACATACTGCTTTCGCTTTCTTGAATATAATTATTCTCCTCACACGCTTTCGCCTAAGCATGCGAATGCTTTTGGCATTTCCGTCAACTAACGATCTGGCTATTTATCTTCTGTTACCACTCATTTTCGCTCCGTAGATGTTTTTCGTCAATCTTTGAATGATTTTTTATTCCTTAAAATGAGTAATATGTGCCAAGACTATTGTAAAACTTTATGTTTCTTTCTATTCAGAGCTCTATACTCAAAGGGTGCCAGCGCGATGCTATTACTTAGCTCTCGGTCTGTCCGTACGCCCATCAATATGCTGTGTCTTACGAACCGTCATAGGTTGATATTTTCACGGATGGCAGATGTTCTAAAATAAAAAATAATAAAAAACAAATAATAAAAAATTAAGAGACGTCCTTATACTCGTACAAGGAGACGTGTTTTCTATGTTTCTTGTTTTTGCTCAATCGTAAAAACGGTAATAGATACATACATACGCACAAGAGTCAGACTTGGTGTAGCGATTATAGTACAAACTCTAAAGTAAAACAAATAATGAAAATCGGTCAAGTATGAGTTGGACTCGCGCTAATTGTTGTGGAACTCTTTTATCACCTTTTTTATTTATAAAAGATTTAGAGCGAAAAAATGTAACATTGTCATGTTTTTTGTTAGAGCAGTAAAAGAGTAAGGCGCAATATGGCAGCAATATATTTTAGTCTTCGTATAAATATTAGTATTTAAAGTATTTAATAAAATACTTATTAGATGAGTCCGTGACAGCCGGGCTGGTGTACAAGCTGCGCCGGCTCGGCGTGCCCGACGATCTCGTACGCATAGTACGGGACTTTTTGTCGGACCGCTCCTTCCGCTATAGAGTCGAAGGGGTGCTCTCCTCTCCCCGCCCCATCAGGGCAGGCGTCCCACAGGGCTCCGTTTTATCGCCCACGCTCTACTCGCTCTACACGAACGACGTCCCCAAAACCCCCGGTGTAGAGCTCGCCCTATTCGCGGACGATACCGCTCTGTTCACATCAGACCGGAGTCGCCTCAGAGTCTCCCAACTCCTCCAAGTCGCGGTCACGAGCCTAGGCGAGTGGTTCCGTCTTTGGAGAATCGAAGTCAACCCCGAGAAAAGCGCCGCCGTGTATTTCTCGAGGGGAACGACGACCAGCCGCGCCCGCCGCGCTAACACTCAGAACAATCACACTTTTCGGCCAGGATATCCCTTGGACTAGGAAAGTCAAATACTTAGGAGTCACCCTTGACAGTGCCATGACCTTCGGCCAACACATCAAAACGGTCCGCGACCGCGCCGCGTTCGTCCTCGGTCGTCTCAACATGCTCATTTGCGCTAAAAGCAAAATGTCCCTCAGACATAAAGTTACTTTATATAAAACGTGCGTCAGGCCTATCATGACGTACGCCAGTGTAGCATTCGCTCACGCTGCGCGCTCTCACATCAACTCCCTCCAAGTTATTCAGAATAGGTTCATGCGCAGGGCTACCGGTGCCCCTCCTTACGTGCGCAACGTAGATCTGCACTACGACCTAGAATTACCCTCTATAACTCAATATCTAAAAGAGGCGTCCCAACGCTTCTTTCACCGTTCCTCCTTACACCCGAATCCCTTAGTGGTCAGGGCGTCATCGTACACCCCCGAACGCCGCGTCCGCAAACGCTATCGTAGACCTAGACATGTGTTAGGCGACAGCGACGACGACATTACACGTTCGAACTCGAACATGCCAACCTACACACTACGACCGCACCGCCCCCACCGGCGGAGGCGAGGACGACCCCCGCGACACCCGTAGGGTCTCACGTTTAGAAGCTCGATCACTTAGCTCTACACGCACACACGCGGGCCTTAAGCCACATTGTAAACTGCCACGCGGAACACTAGGCACACTAACCGGCCCTCAGCCGTCTCGCCGGCCGGGTCCGCTAGAGGCCCGGCCCTCACCCGAATAGGAAGCCCGTTAAGATGCACGCAGGTGCGGAAAGCTCCCCTGGCGACGCCTTGAGCCCGAGGTCCGCCCTCCATACGAGGCATCCCTCGGCTGGAGGAACCCTCAGGCGGTCGACCATCTGGCAGAGCGCCTTCAGCGCTCGCCCCAACGCGACCTGTGACGCTGTAAAAGCCACTAGGGCTAACAGCAAAGAGGGGTTTTGTTTAGTCGGTTCGAGTCCGACACTCCCCAGTCGGCGTAGAGTCCGGCTGGGTAGCCCGCGGGGGTTTAATTTCGCCTCTCAGAAACCAAAAAAAAAAAAAAAAAAGAGTCCGTGACACTAATGTTTTCGAATTGAATGAAAGAGAACACATTTAAAAAAAAATGTAAATACATAATACACATATATTATTATTATTACTTTGTATATATTTGGGTTATGTATAGCGTTCCGTAGCCAAAATAGTGAAAACAGAATAGGATTTACACTTACCTAAAAGCACATAGATTTGAATTTGCAACCCAAAACGAAACATGAGAGACAATAAATTAAACGAGTATTTTGGACCCATTTTGTTTTTTTTATCTAACGTTAATTTATTAAATACATTATAAACTTCTATAGTTGAAATGCAATGGAAGTTATTACGTGTCTGACTCGGTTTTAGTCACTAATTTACTTTTCCAAAAGTTATTAATTTACTATAATAAGGTCATTATATTTATTTTGTTTGTATAAATGCACACATTCCAACATAATGATCATATATTATAAATTGTAATCGTAGAAATGTAAAGTGATAGTCGACATTACTGTATTGGGGTCAATCCTGTAAAAGTAATGTGAGTAGAAATAAATAAATAAATAAATATTATAAGAGAGAAATGAAATGATGAGCGATGGTACTGTTTCTTTCAAAATGCCTGTAGACCTAAGACAGGAAAGATGTCTCGGAACCGAAATTTAATGTGTAACAACCAAACGAAACATAAGAACTACATATTATACTATATAAAATGTGTGAAATAATATATATACTTAAGCAATGGGTATTTATTATATTATATTTTATGTAGCATTTAAAGATATAATATATATATAGACACACATACGTACTATGACCACAGATTCCATATTGCAACTACACAGTAAATATTCATACCTATGTAGTAAATACTTTAAAAAATATACTACAAATACCGTTATTATACATATTACATACCTGTCTATGTATTACATAAATAAAATAATTTATGAAGTAGTTAGGGACAGATAGTGATCCGTGACTCGTGTTTTATAGTTGTTCCAACGTCATACATGTTAACTTTTAATAATATACAAATCTTTAAAGTTGGGAACTAGAACTAGGTATATTACTTGTCGTACGAAATTAATGCCACAGTTCAGGGACGCAATGCACACCGCGACATAGGCATATTATGAAATCATTATTTGCTAAGTACTGAAGCAACCGTTTTGTTTGTTTTGTAATTTTTCTTCATTGTTTGAACATAAATGTGACATACCTAGAGAAATAAATCGTTGCAAAATTCGACCGAAATAAATGTAGTCATATTATTGTGTACAGCGACATTGAAAAAGTATTGAATTCAGCTGGTTATATGTATGTATAAAGTAAGGAGAGATTGGATGATCTTAGCAAATTATTTATTAGGCTGGATAATGGATATGAATGATTTTAGTAGTTTGTTTATGAGAGCGGTTATGGATGATTATAGGAGTTTATTTATATTTATAGAGGCTATATTTATAGAGGTATAGAATACACCTACCTAAGGTTCCAAATCATACTTTCCAAATTTCATCTAAGTACGTGTATAGCACCAATAGTGTCCGAGTAAAATCGCTATGATATGCTACGGGCAGACAGACAAGCAGACGGGCATTAAAATTAGTCTGACATGTTCTTCGTCGGTTATCTCGTCTCCTAAACCTGTAGAAGTATTCCAATTACTTACACATTAATTAGTAAAATTATCTTCAATGTTGTAGTATGTACTCAGTTGATGTTAAGATTTGTTATGTAAGACTTAAAATTATATATTTTTTTTGTACTATTGTACTGGTTTTAAATACAATGGTATCAGAGGTATTTATTAGTTTAAATCGTACGCAAATCGCAACGACCGTGGCATAATTGACAATATAGTCTGTTGTATTGTCGTATTATAGAACCAAAAAGATTTTCGCTGTGTTATTATACTTACTACATACATATATGTGGGACTATATGTGGGAATATCCATATCATATTCTTAACATTCCAAATTTAGAGATACGATACTATGGAAAAAAGTATATGGGACAGCTATGTAGTATCCATATACTACATAACTGTCCCATATTATTTTTTCCACTGCGACTAAAAAAAGTAGCGTTTTCCTTCTTCAGGGTCCACGGATGATTCATCCGTGAAAAGGTAAAGACAAACAGACGCATTCATAATAGTAGTATGATAGCTGTTACTCGCGACTCGACTGGGATGTCGGTGATGCTGGAAATTACCTCACGTAATTGTGATTCCATTTTTTTTAAACTTCTATGTAACGTAGTTTCATACAAAGTTCAAATCTTTCTCTCGGCTAAGCTTTAGAAAAGCTACTGCTTCCCATTCTAACACTTGACATATTGTTAACTAGTTCTTGGGAGCCAAAACTATGCCTGTGTTTTTATTGGCCTGTGGTATTAATCAAATTTCAAAAACAAAATTTTGATTTACGCAATCTTGTCTACCCAGAAACGACTTCTTACCGTTAGGTTAGAAGTCTATGGAGCCATAGACTTTAATGTCATGTTTTTCTTTTAAGTATTCGAAAGTCTTCTATGAAAAAACAAATTTTATCGCTGACACCTCAATAAATATATCTCATTAAGTATGTAACACGTAAGCAGTAATGGAAGTAAAGTACTTCCCTTTTTCTCCCATTTGCGAGTGGATTCATGCAAAAAGGTGTAACACATCATTGTTTCTATTAATCAGTCAGTAGTTCGTATGAATGGTATTGCACTTTTATATAATTACGATTACTGTTATAAAACATAAAGAAGTAATAACAGAAGCCAAGAAAGACCAAGGCTGATTTATGAAGATTAAATAGCCTTAGTGCTAATTGATGGAAATGTCAGAAGCAATCACATACCTCGGCGAAAGTGTAGGAGGGAGATTGATGAGATTTGAGGATGCTAAAGAAGTACGTAAGGACCGCGATTAGCACCAACCTCTTTCACTATCCTGTTAAGGATATAGCGCGAATATACACATATTTAATAAGTTTCATACATACATATTATACATATTTATTGTACGGTAGTGAAGCCTGGATTTGGCCGAAATCGAGTGAAAGTAAGATAAACGTACTAGAAATGCGCTTTTAGAAATATATGCGGGTTCACCTTTGCGGACGTAAAATAAGCAATAAAGAGATACGCAGTATGACAGAGTTGAACGACAATGTTATTATAAAAACGAAGAAAGGATTGCTTAGATGGTTCGGGCACATGGAAAGAACGAGTGATGAATGACTGACGAAGAAAATCTACAGAGCGAAAGTGATTGGTAGCAGGAGCCAAGAAAGACCAAGGCTGACTTACGAAATCAATTAGCTGACGAAAATGTCAAAAGCACTCGCGTACTTAGGCGAAAGTGTGTGACGAAGGCTGATGAGATCTGTGGATACTACGGAATTATGTAAGAACCGCTAAGCTTAACCACACTGTCTGACTATCCCGTTAGTAATACCTACAGAGTGAATATGTATTTATTAAATAAATGTAAATCAGCTAAATACATGTTTATAAGGTCTATTCCTTCACTTAGTTGTCAAAAACTCAGACCAAGAAAAATAAAGAACGGAGGCATAATATGTTGCATCTCTTATCACCGTGTGTCAAACGAATTGTCGTGTCTCTTTGAGCGTAACCACGAGTAAAACAGTTAGTATAGTATAGTATAGTAAGTATGGCAACCTCGCACTGTCAATATAATTCGTGTCAACTCATGACCGACTTTACGTACATTACTGGAATAATTATTTGCAAAACACTCGTAAATCTTGTAAGTGTTTTGGGTATAATTATTCACAAAAATAAAAATGTGTTATGTTCAGCTGTGTATTGTTGTACTGTGACCCTTCCCTAGACGCGCATATTATTTAAAGTCTAAAAACTCGTTCAACAAAAAGAAGACACGCTCTTAGAGCAAAAAAATGCTCCGTCCATTTTAATTCTCGGTACAAGATCCGAAACCATAATTTTCGCATATCCATTTGGTAAAGAAAGTTGATATACGGCATATCTGTAGAAAGTAACAATCCAGTTAGAGCCGTAACATATAAAAATTCTAATTTCGGTTTCCGCAAACGGACAGCGAAAGTTTTTTCAAGGTCATTGTATTACATTCAACGAAAGGTAATCAAAAGATGAGTTCAAAAAACTCGTATAAGTACGTATAACTTGTTTTGAATGTAAAGTGGCTTGTTGTTTATGTAAAGGCTAGTAGGTGTGTCTTCCAAGCTCGAGAGTCCGTATCCGATCCTGGTTTGGAAAATTTATAAAACAAACTTTAGTCTGAGTAGACTCACCGACTATTTTATACATTGAGATTTTATGTAACGTGGTATCCCACAATTTCTTACTATTAGTGTTGTTTTAACATCGATTGTTTATTAATTAATCAATAGTGAATATACTATCGGACATTAACGATAGTTTGGTGAAATTATATCGATAATCACATGTGGGCGTCCAAGCAAAAAGGGTCCAGTGTTCGGCATTTAGTTTCCAAGATATACGCAGTTTTGTAAGGTTGTGTGAAAAAATGGCATTTGGCGATTTTAATTGATTATTAATGAATGCTCAATTATCTACAAGTTCGTATAGTAAATGACTTTATATGATGTTTCTAAATAGAAACAAACAAGTAGAAATTTGCTTTTTTCAATCAAACTTTAAAAATGCTTTTTCTCAAAGCAAGCTTTTTCAGTTTCAATTTTAAATGTCTGATAAAAAAAATATACGCCAGTTTTTGATAATTTTTTTAATCGTTATTATCAAATGACTATTCTAAATTCCGAATCTAGTCTTAACTCAATACCCCACTACTGGATCTTTTTTGCTTGCACGCTCACATATAGTTCACTAAACGGTGACGATTTTTGAAGGCACCGTTCTGACGTGGTTCATAACTAACGTGACCATTTATTATTTTTGTCAGAGCTCCCGCTCTGACAAAAATAATAAATGGTCACGTCACGTCACGTAATGGCACTTGCGATATTGCGACTTAAAAACAAAAAATTAGAACAATGTGTTAATAATATGTAATTTCAATTAATCAACATTAGATTCAATTGCAGACGCATTTGTTTTATATTTGTCGGCGGTCAAAATAGCAAAGTCTCAAAATGTCGGGTCTAGTTTTCAAGTAGGAATAGAGCTTATCACATTATTTGAATATACCTATATTCAAATAATGTGATAAGCTCTATTCTATGCTATATTCCTACCTAGGAAGGGGCATCCGTATGGTAAGTATTAATTATCGTTTAGTGTGTTTGCAAAAGCGGGACATTTTTGCTCTGGCTGGGGACAACGGGACAGACAGCCTGACAGCGGGAGTGTCCCGCCGAAAGCGGGACGTATGGTCACGTTATTCATAACTTCAGTTGATAAAATAAAAATAAGAGTGAAATTCATTAAAATAACAAAAAAAATTGTTTAGTAGTTATATACATATAGTAGTTATAAATATATATTATGTATAAGTTCCACTGGTTATACTCATGTATGGTTGTGCGATACATTTGTATAGGTCTCATGCTCGTCTTATTATTATGCATCGTTGCCTTCTTTATAATTAAAAACCTTAACGGCGAAATGGAAGTCGATAAAGACCTATTGTTACGTAAATAATACATCCGTTAGTATACGTGCTCTGATAACATCGTGTGTTGCGCAACCTTGACCTTGTCCTGCGGTGAGCCAACGCGACTGCACAACTTGTCATGCGCAATGCGTATTCAGAAGTCTAACAACAAAGTTTTTACGTAAATGTACAATATGAATGTGGTTGCCATCAAAAAATTAATTTAATCGGTATTTCCATGAGAAGGAATCCCAAAATCTAGGGATCAGAGGTTTAGGACATTTTTGTGTGTAAATAATCATTATTTATATGATCTATTTCTAAGTTCAATTTGCTAAAAAGAAAAACAATATTTCTGAGTCTTTTTCTATAAAACGGGTGTCGTAATCATTGACCTACAAGAAAAGCAATTGCAAATGAAAACTGTCACACATCAGATATCCGGTCAGATCCGGCCGGATTCCCATCGATGGTCACATCAAAACTTTTCTTTTCTTTCCAAAAGCAACTAAAGGGTGTCCAGCGGCAGATTTCAAACTTTGAATGTATTAATCTACAGCATTCGGGCTCTCGACGACGTTCTACTCTGCTCGCTCTTGCCTCATTCAGCAATTAAATTTTAATTTCTGATTTAAGATTGTTTAGTAGCCTGGAACAGTCTGTTCAGGCAACCTGTTCCCATTGTTGCATGTAATCGACTAAATGAGATGTAACCAATTGAGTACTCTTTAGTTGGGGAAATTTTTAGTTCTACATTGCCAGTCTAACAGTTTTGTAGGTCGATGGTTGTAACATAAGGCGATATTTATCTATACTAATATTATAAAGAGAGAGAGCACATTTGTAAGTTCGTTTATGTGCGGAGGTTAATCTCCGAAAGCACAAGCACATGTGAATAATTTTTCACCATTTGTAAGGTACATTATTCTAGAAGGACATTCTTCGGTTGTCCACCGAACTCGGTGACCAACCGATTTCGCTTGTTCACTACGAAATGTCAAAGATACATATTAGGCCCTCAGGGCGAAGTCGGGACGGACTGCCAGTATAAAAAAAAATGTATGGAATGAGACTATGATAAGTAATGTATTGTCAAATCTATTATATTATGTTATATGTATAATCATATTTTAACAAGTCGTGTTTAATTAAGCCGAACCTTAAATCTTACACCGTATGCGTATGAGAGACCCATTTTTTTGGTTACGCAGAAAAAATATGCATACAAATACACAGCCACTTGGGGGAGATACTAGATTATGTGGAGCTTTTACCCAGCAAATCTTCTGCGATGGTTGTGCTCGACGCGTTGTCGAGTGACTCGAGGGTCTACAGAACGCGCCGGAGTCTCTCTCGCGCTGTGCCGAACACTTCATAGGGGGGCAATAACAGAGACCCCTCACACTCTCACAGTGCTACGTCGGCGCGTTATTACCTAACAATTTGCAGACAGCGACAGCCACGCGACCAGTGACTAATTGTAATAAAAAATTGGTATCATGTATGAGGATAGCGTGTTTATTGCGTCATGACCGTAAATTGCACTTTTCGCAGTAGATTTAGCGACATTATACAAATTCTCATTTTGACAGCAGATATCGCGCGATATTTGGCTGTCGTATGCTGCTGCAAGTTACAAGTTAGGTAGTAAGCGTGCGGAACCTTCAGTCCAATCAACCGCGATCCCGTAGACCCCTTTAGTCGCCTTTACGATAGGCGGGGAACTCTGTAAGAGATACCTAAGTAGTGGACAAGCTGCTGATGATGATGGCGATAAACGCTCGTTAAACAGATCTTATATTTTCATTGACAGAGTCGAAATTACTCGAGATACTTAGTGCCACAGATTAAGACCACGCTCCCAATAAAAGTTTCTTGCGTAGACTCCGCTGTCACCACACTCCGTCACCCGAACGCGACATATATCGTTATAACTAGAATATTAATTCATATAATAAAAAATCCTTTAACCAATATTTAGTAAACTGTATTGTCTTCCTGTTAGCCGCAATTCTATATAACTTAGTCAAATAATTTAGAAGAAGTACTTATAAATCTGTCAAAAAGGCATCGCATTGCAGAAAAAAAAGTAGCGAACGAAAATACATAAATTGCGTTATGGTTTTAGGTAATCCGTAGAAAAATGTGTAAAGAAATATACATTTAAATTTCACATTCATTAAACGTGTACCCGCCTCAGCAGGCTTATTAAAAACGCTCAAAATTTTGGCAGCCGGGTCATTATCAGTTACTATCGTAAACTAGTGCGGATACTTGATGAGTGCGGCGGCGATTCGTATTATTGTAAATGAATTTTTTGACGTTTCGCTAACTAACAATCTTATCTAAATACATAAAACATACATATCTTCACGCTGTATCCCTAACGGGGTGGTCAGAGAGGACGGCGCGCCAAGCGTCGCAGTCCTTACACACTCCTTTCGCTTTCTCAAATCTCATAAAAAAAAAGTATATACGTAAAACAAGTTTCATTTAACGTAAATATTTCAGAAGTTAAAAGACTCGTAAGACGAAATATTGACTGAGATGTTTAGTCTTATAAAGCAATCCTCGACAAACTCGCACCCAATATTACTTCATTTCGCACTTATTATGTTTGGTTTAGATGTTTAGAGAATTCCATTTGAATGCCAAGTGAGTTCGAATGCGAAGGATAGTGAATTGTCGAGCGAGTCTCGCTTGAGCGACTCGAGTTTTTACAGAATTGCATGACAGTTCACAGTAGACAATCTCACCGTGGATTCAGTGTGCCTAGTGTGAGTTTTTTAACTATTCGAATACTATTCGATCGCGTTAACGTAAACTGAGAATTGTATGGCGTTGGAAGAGCGCCACCTAACGGCATTAATGTGAAACATAATCGCTGAGTGCAAGTTTTTTTTTGTCGATTCGAGTATCGAATACGTACACGAAAGTGAGCGCGTAAACGGGCGTATGAGATTTTGATACTAATTTAGCGAGTGTGAGTGACATTTTTGACAGTTCGAAAAGTAAACTTCTCACTATACGTGTAGTAAAGTTGTCACTGAAATTTTTTCGGTGAGAGCGTGTGATCCAGCATCGACTTAGATCGGAGTAACTACAAAATTTTGTTTTAAAACCATGGCAGCGCGTCATTTTTTTGCCTGGAGATTGTTTGGGACAGCTCAAGCACAAGATGAGCGCAATTACATGTCCAGTGTCCGTGCAAGAGCCCGTATTTCTAGGGATCCACTGGTTGATTTAACGGAGACGGAATTTAAAAATAGGTATCGCCTTTCTAAGAAGGCTTTTAAGTTCTTGTGCAAAGAGCTTAGGCGACTATCTAATTTAAAGCCATCTCAACGGGTTACCTTGGAAGTAAAGGTAAATATAAAATATCTATCGCCCCGTAAAATTAAAAATTATAATATTAAAAAAACAACCTTTTTAAAATTAATTATTAGCAATGGTTTTGATTTGGTTATTTATTATTATAGGTACTCACTGCACTATTTTTCTATGCAACGGGGTCTTATCAGCGGCCAGTCGGAGTCGCAAAGAACTTATCACAAAAAATGTGCAGTGTGTATATAGAAGAGGTGACCCGAGCTCTAACCCACAGGAACATGCTCAATAAATATATTCAGTTTCCTGATACTCCAGCTGCAAGACAAGCAGTTGCTCAAAGGTACCAATTTCAAAACAATATTTTTTAAATATATTGTTTGGTTAATTTGGTAACTTCATATTCATTTCAGGTTTTACAATAATTATGGTATACCTGGAGTAATCGGGTGTATTGACGGTAGTCATTTTAGAATATTTAGTCCACCTAAAGAGGAAGAACATCAGTACTATTGCCGCAAACACTATCATTCACTCAATGTACAAATGGTAATTAAGTAAACCTCTTAGGATTATTCTATACAATGTGACATAAATATTTTTTTATGATTTATTTATTTTGATTTTATTTATTCAACAGTTATAGTACCCATGTTTATTTCTCAGGTATGTGATGATGAATATCGAATTTTAAACATAAATCCCAAATTTGGTGGTGCGAATCACGACTCATTTATATGGGAAAATAGTGATGTGAATTTCTATATGCAGTCATTGCATCGAAGTGGAGAAACAGTGTGGCTTTTAGGTAAAGTGCCAGTCTACAATCAATTGTATAATAGACTATATTGCATTAACCCCTGAAACAATAACAATACTCAGTCTAATATTCTGCATAAATGAAATTGTGTTAATAATTTTAGGAGATTCCGGTTATCCACAACGTCCATGGCTAATGACACCAATTTTAAATGCTACTCCTGGCACACCAGAAGCCAATTATAATGATAGGCACATAAAAGCTAGAGTAGTAATCGAAAACACATTTGGGCGATTAAAAAATCGTTGGCGTTGTGTGAATAAAGATAGAGTTCTTCACTACAAGCCCTTAAAATGTGCCAGAATTATTCAAGCCTGCTGTGTACTACATAACTTCGATCTTAGTTTTGGTATTCCAGAATCATTAATAGAGGAACTTGATATAGGTAGATAACAAAATTATGAAATGTTTGTACTTTTTGATAATATGAACATTTATTTTTTGTATTTTTAGTAGAATGTGAGGAGCAAGGTGATGGTAATATTAGTACCGAACAAGGACAATCCACTACAGATTTAATTAGAGGAAGAGTGATAAGAGATCAATTGGTTAGAAGATTACTTTTAAATAGACAATAAAAAGATGTAAAACTTATATGAAATACTTTTATTTACAATACTTACATATATAGGATTGTTTTATTTTTTATTCACTAAATTGCCTAATTCTAAGTTTTTAATCAAATATACATTAAGTAATGAAAAATAAACATATGTATGTACTTTTTTGTTATTAATAAAGTAATGAAATATAATGTAATAATAAAATGAAACATAACAACAAAAACTTTTTTATTCTTTACAATACTTATTAACTAATTTATCAAGTAAACCTAAACCCCTTAATGCTACAGCTTGCCACTCCCTTTGAACTTCTACTTCCATCTCTCTTATTCTATTATGCTCCCTTTTTGCATCCATGTAATCTCGATGTTGCTGCTTCCTGAAATTTCTCCATTCTATATCAGAATGAAGAAATTGTTGAGCAGCCTGCTCTGTGTGTGCTGGCCTAACACGTCTCCGAGGTGATCGTCGATTACGTGTTACCCTTGCACTACGGCGAGGTGTACTTTGCCCAGACTGAGAAGGCTGTGCCTGAGGCTCAGATACAGCAACATGAGACTGGGGTGGACGACGAGGTGGTGTTGCAGTATCTGACAAAGTAAAATACATTTCATTTACGTCACAGTTCCATTTACTATTGTCAACACAAGAATACAGAGAAGCAAAATTATACATATATCTCCTCATAATATTATGCTTATATGATGGATATTCTCATAGTTATACATCCTTATTATTTTCATAAAATATTATTTATTAAATAATAAAGAAAACTATTGTTTTATATAGTTAATAAAATTAACTATATAACCAACAGGGACAGGCTATAATTTTACAAAAAGATAATGTTGTAAGTTTCTATGAGTTTATTTGGAACTACTGACCTATTTTGAAAATTATTTCACTGATAGAATGCTGTACTATTCTCTAGTCATAGGCTATCCATATTATGAATGTGAATGAAGTCACAGGCAAAAGCTAATCAGTCATACCTACATATATGGATGTTAGTTTCTCAGCAGTAAAGTTTTCGATTTTTTAATTTTTTTACATAGGTACTAGCAATAAATCAATAAACGTAAATATAATATATAAGTTATCTTACTTTCTATGATCTCGTCACCAACATATGAAGAGGCTGTAGGTTCTGCCAAGGGTGGTGGTGGCGGCAAGTGAGTCCGGCTTGACGGTCCAGGCTCATTCCATGGTTCAGTCTCTAAAATATGATAAAAAAGGATATCTAATAAACATATTAACAAATGATAATAATATGTTGGTACCATTATATGACAACTTACGCTCTTCAGTGATATTTCTAAATATTTCTGGTATTGGTGAGGATATCGGCTGTCCAATCGGTGCAGGGTCTGGCACTCTTGCTTCAATATGAAGCTCCTGTATATAAAATAAAATAGAGAAACAATGAAGTGCATTAAACAATACAAAATAGTATTCCTTATTGCACCATAAATATACAAAAACAAAAGAACAAAACCATAAACAAAAGCCCAAAAGGTGGCCTTAATGCTGAACAGCAATTTGTTTCAGGCAACCTTTAAGGCTTTACAGGATATATGTAGTTTATAAAAAAAGGAAGGCAAAGAAGTGTAAGTAGAACTATCATTAATAATTTAAGTATATACCTTTGTACATATATACATATACATGACATGTATATGCGTTATACATTTTATATGTGCAAATGATTAAATATAAAAAATATGTTGCTATCCAAAGTAACACATTAACATTTATAACCTGTGAAAACCCTGCCTCCTCAACCGGTAAACCTCTTGCAGCCTGTATGCCAATTAAGTTCAGAACTCGCTGTTCTAAATCAGATAGTTTGGCATGCACTGCAGGCCCACCACCAGTACCTTTGGCTGCTCTGTGGAGTCGAGCAGCCTTCCTCTTTGCGTTATTTTTAAAATCACTCCACACCTGAACATCCAAAAAAATAAACAATAAGCGTATTTATGTCAACCCAGTATCCTCAAATCTCAACCAATAACATTTATATATATATACAATTATTCACAAACCTTTTTCCACTTCTCTGTGCTTTTTGTATCACCACTTCCGTCGCTGTTTAACAGGGAGGTTAGGTCCTCCCAATGCATTATTGCTCCTATTCTACCTCTGGCACTGGTCGACGGCTTGTTGAGATCTCCATTCCTAGTAATAAGTAAACGGAATCAGTATATTGCCAATTTATATGTAAACATAAACTTGTATAACATATAAAAGTAACATATGAGGCATTCGTAAACCTAGGCAAAAGTGTGTAAGAAGAATGATGAGATTTGAATAGGCGAAAGTTGTATACTTAGGACCGCGATAGTTAGTGCTCGTAGAGAAGTTTGACGCTCCACCCTTTCTGACTACCCCGTTAGGGATACAGCGTGAAGATATGTATGTATGTACATTAACTTGTATATAGGTACTTACTGTTCCATAAAGGTAACCATCAACTCGAATTGTTGCTGACTGGTCTTCATTTTTGTCCAGGCAAGACGCAAGATGGGCGATGTAATAGCAGTACAAACTGTGCGAACGACTGGTTGCTTTGATGATTGGGTCAAGTTTGCGTGCGAAGGACTGTAGGATTAGGAAGCACTCGGAGGCGTAATCTCTATACGAGACATAGTGAATGCGACACCAACGCCGAACACTTGAATGCACTTGAAAAGTGAAATCACAGATTGAAACACTTGACGTTAACCAACGAACATGTTTTTTCTTAATAAAATTAAATTAGAAGTTATAACAACCAACATTTACTTTAAACGTAAATTCATTTGCATTTATAAACTTAATGTTGTAGTGCTGTATAAATGTCTCATGGCTAATCTTCACTTTCAACAATAAATGCAACATACTATGAAGAAACTCACAAAATAAGTGGATAGGATTCATATTGGATTAAATATATTTATGTTCCGTGAGAAGAAGTCACATTTGAAACACTTAAAATTGCACACATGTTTTTGTTCATATCGCTTTCCTTTTTACTTTCATATCTTAAAAAGAGATAACAATAGCAAACTTAAAACAGGTCCAATTTATGTAGACCTCTTGTAATGGGTATTTCAATACGTATGCGCGTTCTTCACAATTTGATAAGGTGCGCGCATGGACGGCAACATATAAAAAACTATTTTGTCTATGTTTATTCATGAAACCGATCGAGTAAACGAGATACCGTTCGTAAAAAGTTTGAAAACTCACACTCGCTCGTACTCACTTTACGGCGCGTTTTTCGTAAACTCGATTAACGCGATCGTTACGTAAAACGATTTATACTACGAAACTCACACTAGGCACACAGAAGTGCATGAATTCGACTATTTTGCGTTAGAGAATTGCTCTGCTGTGCTCAGCAGTTGAGATGAGCATATTGAGATAGATATGTGTCACATTACGGACCTGTATCTGTTGTTGTGATATTGATGAATGTACATTGAAAGTACATGCAATTACAAATCCGATAATTATCTGACCGAGCGCATGAATCACATGTTACTGAAAGCGTGACAGATCCTGTGCGTCGATAGCCATAATAAAATAAGTACTCTGTGGTCCTTAATAATTGAAAAGATCCTTATATTTTCGTCGACAGTCGATAGAGATATTAACTTTATATTAACATAGAGATATTAACTAAATGCCACAGATTAAGAGCAAGCTCCCAAAAAAAGTTTCTTTTGGAGGCTGCGCCCTCACTCCGTCATCCCGAACGTGACATATAACTGAGATATTAATTCATATAATAAAATACCCTTTAGCCAGTATTTAGTAAATTGCATTATCTTCCTGTAAACTGCAATTTTATATAACTTACTCAAGTAATCTCGACGAGGCTACGGTGCTCAATCTATCGTAAGAGAAGAGCCGACTAGGGGCCTTCGGGGTCGTGGCCGATTGAAGTGAGGGCAACGGTTGTCTTTCGACCCGACCCCGAGGAAGACGGTGGCGCGTGAGGTCAGCGCTGTCTTGGCATTGGGAGCCAGGGGGCTCTATAAATGTCTCCCACGAGAAGTATGCTCCGGTTTCGTTCCGTACGAGTTCCGAGTCCTTCGATAACGCGCCTATGGCAACTACCGTTAGGTTTTAATGGGTATATTCAGTGTCTGAAAGAGTTCCACCTACCCTCCCCTCTGCCCACAAGCGGTACAGGGACAAATAGCATTTCCTCACTTAAAAAAAAGTTACTCTGTGATCGGTCCCATACAGATCCGTGGACCTGATACATATGAAACTGACTCCGTTACATTTTCAGACCCTTACCTCGTCACTCATCAGCGAGATCTTTTTAGATTTCTACAGTACTGTAATTTCTGGAAAGAAACGATATTTTGTAAACAATGCTAAGTGTTTTCATAAGAACATAAAATTTTAGCACTGTACAAAAATAGACGTGACCCTGTGTTAATGATCCTCGTTGTCGAGTTATTTTGGGCACGACATTGAATTTTATCCATTAATCAATCCTTATTGCGTGCTGTCAGCGAATACGCTACAATTCTACCATATTGGAATAGAAATAGACATTGTATTTGTGGCGAAAAGAGGGATGAAACCTCCTTACAATTGTTTTTCTATTCATAATACAGTTAAACGTGGTCAAGTATGTAGATATACATACCTACATTCAAAACTTTAAAGCATTTTCAAACTTTTCAGCACTGCCGCGATGTAATAAATCTTACTGTACCAGGATATAATTACAATAATTATTATCTATCATAGGTAGGACAACAGGTACAGACGGGAACTTTGTACTGCTGACATTCCCTTTGAATTCTATTCCCACGAAGTGCTTCGCTCTTTCTTTTACTCACGAGTAATGATGCTTGTAATTAGAAAAAGACCCATTTCAATGGAACGCAGTGTACATTATCGCGTGTACGAAATAGGAAGTGATTGCGCTGCAATAATTTTTTCAACTTATGACCGTTGCATTAGATTGATTATAAAATGGATTTATCATTGCCGATATTTTCATCAGTCGTCTTTTCGTATCTGTGCGAACGAAGATTAACGATGCGCCACATCATTTGTGTCTATTCAGCATTCAACACTTCGCTCGTGCGCAGCCAGGGCGAAGTGTTAAATGTGTTAGATCGCAAGTTAATAATAATATTCAATCGTCACACTAAAACAATAACAGTAACAATTAATAACAGTAACAAAATAACATAACATATCTTCACGCTGTATCCCCAATGGGGTAGTCAGAGAGGACGGAGCGCCAGGAGTCGCGGTCAATAACAAAATAATGATGATAAATGATTTTCAGATATTATTTTATTCACTCCGAGAATTTTAGATGTTAAATGAGACAAAAGGTCGTAGAAGCGCAAAATTTCCATTACAATCGAACATAATAAATTCTAAATAATAATTTTTATTTGAGTACACACATACATACTTAAGTAGCTTGCTTACCTTGTTAAATGTCGCTTCCTAATTCTTGATAAAGTTATTCAGGCATTTACATATATAACTTACCTATGTGTACTATAAATAAATATTCCGCAAAAAAGGTGTGTCTTGTGACTCAATCCGTTAATTCAATAACCATTAAAACTGAAAATTATTATCAGCGACGTGTGTTGAAAAATAACTTTCTTTTTGGTAACACAGGAGAAACTTACACACAGGCATGACCCTGGGAGTGGTACTAAATTACGTGGCGGCTTTTACATATTACTTATGTATAGTTATATACCCCGGCTTCGCACGGGTAGAAATTTTTTTGAAAACAAAATACAGCCCATGTTACTCGCTGATAATGTAACTTTCTATAGGTGAATGAATTTTTGAAATCGGTTGCGTAGTTTTTGAGTTTATCCATTACATACAAACAAACAAAGTTTACAAAATATTACTATAGATATAGTGGTTTAACATAAGAACATAACACTTACTAGAACTAAAATAATAAGGGACATATTTTAGTTCTAGTAAGTGTTATGTTCTTATGTTAAACCACTATATCTATAGTAATATTTTGTAAACTTTGTTTGTTTGTATGTAATGGATAAACTCCTTTTTACTTTTTCAAGCAAGGAGAGTTCGTGAGTTTCATACTTTAATAAGTAATAGATAATAATCTTTTTCTTATAGAATAGAATGTTGCAATCATTATTTTTTTGTCGTCATGAGTACCATTTATAGACAAAACAAAATAATAAGCTTTTGTCTGTAGCGCTGGCGTATTGACGAACTACATGCTAAAGTTTCGCCAAAATCAGTCTAATTGTTTTTGTGTGACGTATCTAGGAAAGTAGAAAAAAAATGGAAAATTACATTTTTGAATTTGTTTCTTTCAAATAGTCCATCACATTATTTATGAGACGAAATATAATTGAGATAATGAGACAAATATGAGATTTTAGATACAAAAAATTAAATATAAAATTTGGCATAATTCCAAAGTTGGTTTTCATTTTAATCATTTTGCTGCACATATTTACTGACGAGCGTGGGGAGAGGTATAATGGACGGACGGACAGATAGTGTTCTACATCGATAATTAAAGAAAAGCTTGTCGTTGTGTATAAATAAAAATTGAAAATGAGTAGTTAAAAATAATAAAGAAATTCAAAGGCAATTTTCATTTTTCTTCCCCTATCTAGATATTTTTTAGAATCTTCTTGAAGATTAGCTGCACGGCTGCTGTTGCTCCATTATTCTCAATACGTAACAACGTTAAACTAATTGTAATTTAAAGTCAGACCCAGTAACTAACAGATATCATTCCGCCCTACATGTCCAGGCCCAGGCGAGAGCTACACGGATTACGTGGCGACAAGATGGTACAGAGCGCCGGAATTGCTCGTCGGTGACACTATGTACAGCACGCCAGTCGACGTGTGGGCTATAGGTGTGTATAACATTATCTAAACCATAACTATTACACTTTTTTACACTCTCACGGTTTGTATCCATTAAAACAATAAATTAACGGGTTCTTATCGCGATATTAAATATTTTCGAATTTCCCGATATTTCGATGCTGTTGCAAACACCATGTTCACGGATTAACTGGCGAGACTGCGAGTGGATATTCGAGAGCACATATTTCAGTCTACCCTCTTTCTGGTTCGTAGTTGTTATATTTCACCATCACTACCGGAACTCACTCGACAGTACACACTCACTATATCGTCACGATTTGTAGTAATCGCCGGCCCTATACTGTATTGCAATAGCATCGAAATATCGGGAAATATTTAATATCGCGGTAAGAACGAGTAAGATTTTCAATAAAAGCCTTAGCGGGTGCCAAGACTATAAAAGGAATCTGTATGCGAATTTTCAAATGTCTCGAGCTAGCGGCAGCGGTTTGATCTGTGCGATTGATTATGTTTCTTGTTTTATATGGTGTGTCTAGCTTTTGCCCGCGACTTCGTCGGCGTGGTAGAAACTTACAATGAAGGGGATAACATAAAAACCTCCTTAAAAAATTCATGGTGATCGGTCAAATGGTTTTGGAATTTAACGATTGCATAATATATACATACATACATACCACATACATACATTCAGTCAAGAAAGTATCGGGAATGGATGATTTGTTTATGGTTCCGAATTCAATTTTGTATTTTTTTTGTTGTTGTTAGATTGGCACAACTGTTTTCCATCTTGGCGCGTAGTTTCAGTTGCATACAGTGCTGTTTTTAGTTATATCATTCTAGCGTATATACAAATTCATAATGGACAAAAACATCGAACAAAGAGTTTGTCTTAAATTTTGCATCGCCAATGGAATTTCGTGTTCGGAGTCACTGAAAATGTTACAGAAGGTTTACGGTGAATCGACTTTATCAAAAACACGTGCTTATGAGTGGTACAAAGCGTTCAAAAGCGGTCGAGATGTGATGGAAGATTTGTCTCGCTCTGGTAGGCCATCAACGTCTGCAACTGAAGTTAACATCGCAAAAGTGAAGGAAATAGTGACTAAAAAGCTCATTCAAGTTTGAGAGAGATAGCCGCCGAACTTTCTGTGTCTCACGAGTCGATCTGTACCATTTTAAGTAATCACTTGGGTATGAAACATGTTGCCGCTCGGCTAGTCCCAAAAGATCTGAATTTTCTTCAAAAACACAATCGCATAAGAGTCGCTGAGGACATGCTAGAACGAGTCAATTCCGACCCAACATTCATGAAACGCATTGTTACTGGTGACGAGACGTGGGTTTACGAGTTTGACATGCAAACTAGTCAACAAGCTTTGGAGTGGCGCCTTCCAACTGAACCGAAACCGAAAAAACCACGCCAAAGTCGATCAAAAGTCAAAGTCATGTTGACTTTTTTCTTTATCTAACTATCGCGGTGTTGTGCACTCGGAATTCTTGCCCGAAGGTCAAACGGTTAATGAAGAATATTATTTGGGCGTTATGCGGCGTTTAAGAGAGCAAATTCGACGAAAAAGGCCAGATTTGTGGAAAGAAAATTCTTGGATTTTGCACCACGATAATGCGCCTTCGCACAAGGCCATCATTGTGAACGAATTTTTGACCAAAAACTCAACAAATACCATCGAGCAACCACCTTATTCACCAGTTATGGCTCCAGCCGACTTCTTTCTTTTTCCTAAACTCAAATTACCACTTCGTGGCACCCGTTTTCATTCGGTAGAAGACATAAAAGAGAATTCGCGGCGAGCACTGAACTCTATTCCGGAAAAAGCGTTTAAAAAATGTTTTGATGATTGTGGATTATTCGTTGGCGTAAGTGTATCGTTTTTGAAGGAGCATACTTTAAAGGTGATAAAATAAATTTGGATGAATAACTAACATTTCGTGTATTATTGATCTTTTCCCGGTACTTTCTTGACAGAGTATATATATTATATGCCTTCACACTGTAGTCAGTGAGGACACAGCGACAAGCGTCGCGGTCCTTACATACCTCTTTCGCTTCCTCAAATCTCATCATTCTCCTTACACATTTTTGCCTAGGTATGCGAGTGCTTTTGACATTTCCGTTTGCTAACACTCCGGCTTTAAATATCAATATATTATTAACCTACTCATTCATTATTTAAGTAAGTCAGACAAATCATTATAAGTGAACGCGAAAAGTCTATTTGTTTATTAAAGATCAAAAGTTGAACCAATTTTGATAACATTTTATATAGAAATAGCTTGAACTCTGAAGAAGGACATATGGGTTTGCGGACAAAGCCGCGGGCAATAGTTAGTTGATAATAAGACTGTAACCTTGACTTTGTGTCGAGGTTAGTTGATAATTTACGCAACGCTAACTTGTGTAAGATGTCTGTTAGCGACATTTTTTATGTAAATTGAGTAGGAAAACAATATGTAAGGTACCTGCGCGTATTAAAGCCTAGCTAAGGAAGATTTGAAATTAAATGAATAACAACCAATATAATCAACAAACTTTAATAATAATTAGGTCTAAAAGTACAATTACTATAAAATATAATGGGAAAATGTCATTTTTTACCATACACAAAATTAAACATTAGTAAAAACCTTGCCAATAGGCCTTATTTTACTATGGTAGGGTAATAAAGCCTACAGCTCTAATATACTTAAATAATCAAACTACGTGTTATACATTTAATACTTGAGATCAATAATTGCATAAACGCAGCAATTACATTAAAAATTATTGAAAAATCTGTAATTTTCTCCCCATAACAACCATTTATTTGAGAAAATGCTCGTTCTATGAACATCGTGGTCGTAGACACTAAAACCACACAGTATTCTATCTCGGCAGTGTCCTAGAGATAATTACCTACGGTCGTTTGGTACGTAAACACGCAATAGGGCTGCTGACTTGGACTGCATGTTTTTCTTGGGTTACGAATTTGATAATAGGTACTATATTAAATTGTCATATTATCTTTTCATTTATATTATTGCAAATTTAATACGTTTTTATTTATATAATTTTACTAGTATTTTATATCTAGTTTCAATAGTTTAATAGTTAGTACGGTGGAAATGGACAAAAACAATGCATTTTGTGTGCAGTATAATTAAAAATCAGCAATAAATTAACTAGTATATATTAACTAATATATTTCCTACAAATTAACCACAGAGAAATATTTCCGGTTTCGATATAGATGTATTCAAACATCCATACACTGAACATTATGCTCGTAAACTTGATTGACATAATAATTAGTCAGTAAATGCGCGGGAGCGTCTCATACCGTCCGACGACAACCGCGGCGCATTCGCGACTATCGTATGGCGAGAAATGTCGAGATTTCGAGCGCGTCGTTTGGGAGCGTTTGTATGAAGATAGAATACTGTATGCTTACTTGTACTGTGCTAAAACTAACGATTGTTCAATTAGCATTAAATTACACACACTTGTTAACATTCGTAAAACCTCGAAATGTATATAAAATACATTATGAAACAAATAAAATTTGATTCATGATGTAGGAGGAAAACAAAATCTGTGTTTAAATTAGGTAGGCCTTAATAGAAGTCGACTATGTATGTAAGAGAAACTAAATTAAAAATATTTGAATCACAGTACGTTATTCAAGTATTTATTATAAAAAATCTTAAAATGATTAAGAACTTTACACTGCAAATTTATACAGATAAGTGAGACATGATGATCAATACTTGCGATTGATTCGGACCGATTTTTATTATTCGTACCGCGCGGTCGTCTCTTGCAATGTATATTGTCGAAGTCGGATTGTATAGTATGTATTATTTTCATAAATTCCCTCAAAAACGTGTAGGTAGAATAAAAAAAAAAAATTTGTATTTCTGATATCTCGAGTTCTCGATATATATTTTTTTATTTTCAGCGAATTCCTGTAGATTTTCAGGTTTTCGAGAAATTTCGTAAATTAAAAAAAATCTTTATCGAATGGAAAATAAAACGTACATTAAAAAAATAATCAACATGTTTCCAATTTTCCGTTTTATTTAAATCAATAAGATATCTTCTTTTTGCTAAGTAACTTATCTAAGTACATATTTATTTATAAAATTTTAAAATAAAACTTCAAAACTTTTTTCATCATACGGTCGTTTCCATAATCAGCTAATTTAGTTAGCTAGTTAAAAATAACAAAACTTAATCATATCATATTTGGTTCAGTCACTGTGACTAAATAAATTAAAATATTTTAAAGATGTAAAGCTACTTCATCATCAGCTCTTTATCGACTTTATCCGCTACAAGGCACAACGAAGCAAAGCTATTTGCTTTGAATCTATGTAACGTAGTAGAAAAAAATCAAAATCAAAAATCTTCATTATTCGTTTGCGCATTGCTGCCAAGTGCCAACATGACGATATAAAATGCCTTAATAATAAATTAATTTTTGAAAACAAATTGTGAAGTCAAGGGTAAAAATCTTATGATTCCGCTAAAAAAAATCTATGTAACTGAGTCGTTCGTTAGTCTTCCGTTTCTTTCTTGCACTAATTCATTAAATCTGCCATTCAAATCTGTAAAAACTCGAATCGCCTAAACGCGACTCGCTTGACAATTCATCTCACTACGCATTCGAACTCACTTGGCCTTCAAATAGAATTCTCTAAACGACATACTAAACATCTCAGTCGATATTACGTCTTAGTGTATTTTAACGTCTTTTGTGATAATTACGTTAAATAAAACTTGTTTCATTTAGATTAGATTGTTGTATTTAGCGAAACGGAAAAAAAATTCATTTACGATAGTACGACTCGCCGCCGCACTCATCGAGACGGCACTAGTGTCTCTGTGGACTTTAGAGAATACCAACTCACAGTTGACAATCTCACCGCAGATTCAGAAGTGAATTCGACTAATTTACGTTAGAGAATCGCATCGCTGAAATGAAATTCGTCAATTTGGCGACGTTGCATAACACAAAAGACGGAATTTAGGAGAATTCCGTACATCTTTCGAAGTTCTTTGACGCCATGCCAATTTTAATTACTTTACTTGTTTTTTGGGAACATAACATATAGGTAATTTATTAAAATTCTGATAACGTTTTCTCCTTTTTTTAAAAAATATGTACATATTAATTTTTTAAACTACTTAATAATGTAAATGTAACATATTTGATACCTATACTTTATTTATACATACATACATACATTATCTTCACGCTGTATCCCTAATGGAGTAGTCAGAGAGGATGGGGCGCCAAGCGATGCGGTCCTTACATACCTCTTTCGCTTCTTCAAATCTCATCATTCTCCTCACACATTTTCGCCTCGGTATGCGAGAGCTTTTGACATTTCCATCCGCTAACACTCTGGCTATTTGATCTTCATAAGTCAACTTTGGTCTTCCTTGGCTTCTTCTACCACTCACTTTCGCTCTGTATATTTTCTTCGTCAGTCTTTTATCACTCATTCTTTCTATGTGCCCGAACCATCTAAGCATTCCTTTCTCCATTTTTACAATAACACTGTCGTGCGATCCTGTCATACTGCGTATCTCTTCATTGTTTATCCTGTCCGCAAGGATGACACCGCACATCATACTTTCACTCGATTTCAGGCATATCCAGGCTTCACAACTGTACAATAAAGTTGGCATCAACATCGCATTGCGGATGGCCATTTTGGCAGTGTTAGATATATTCACACTATCTACTAATGCGGACAGAGCACCATGCACTTTACTGCCAGCTGCTACCCGTCTCTCCACATCCAAGTCACATCTTCCATCCCTCGAAAGAAAAACAAGTAAAGTAATTAAAATTGGAATGGCGTCAAGGAACTTCGAAAGTTGTACGGAATTCTCCTAAATTCCGTCTTTTGTGTTATGCAACGTCGCCAAATTGACGAATTTCATTTCAAACGTCGGAAACTCAACTTTCCGTATCCGACAGGAAAGTTTTCAATGATTGTATGTAGGTACTTGTTTTTTGGGAACATAAAATATAGGCAATTTATTAAAGTTCTGATGTTTTCTCTTTTTTTTAAATAAATATTTACATATTATTTTTTAAATCACTTATTGGATATAAATGTAATAAGTATATTTGATATCTATAATTTATTTATGTATTTAAATAAACTTTCTTCACGTACATTGCTGAAATAATTATTTGCAAAATACTCGTAAATCTTAAGTGTTTTCACTACTAGTATTCACAAAAATAAAAATATGTCATGTTCAGTTGAGTATCGTTGTACTGTGACCTTCCATAGTCACGCTCATTAGTAAAGATCTAGGAACTCGGTCAACAAAAAAAGGACACCGTAAGGATACGTTTTTTGAGCAAATGCTGCGTTCGTTGTGATACTTGGTCCAAGGTTACATTTCTGTGATAGTTTACAAACGCCTGTTAAAAAACTTGAATATTATTTTACATTTGAAGAAATTATTGATATATTTTCACTAGGCGTATTTCCTCTATTCAGGTTGCGTGTTCGCTGAACTCCTGTCAAGTGAAGCGCTCTGGCCAGGGAAGAGTGATCTCGACCAACTGTATCTCATCAGGAAGACACTTGGGGATTTATTACCCAGGCATATGACTATATTTTCTCAAAACACTTTCTTTCAGGTAAAAAAAACAGTAAAACATGTTTTGATTACATTTTCCTATATTATTGCAAAGTTTGTAATTTTTGGTTGCTAAATCAAGAGTTACTATTATTTATTGACGTAATAAAGGACCGGAAGAGTTCTGTAACAAAATGAAAAAAAAAAAAGTGTAAAACGCGACTTTGACTCATGCAAGGGTTATGTAAAGTATTCACAAAATGATTTATTTCTAATCTAATTATTTACTGGAGATCTGTAAAACTTTCGTTATAACGAAAATTACAAGTAAAACTAAGTATATAGCCCAGTAAAGTTACGATATCGTTATTTATATTGAAACGCAAACATTCTACAATAGCTATTTTTGTTTTAATTGATAGATCAAATTATCTAAAAACACGGGAAATTAACGCGATTACCTTCTATTTTTGCTTGACGTTTCGGCCGAGTTCCATCGGCCGTGGCACAGGCCGTGGTTTCAAGTAAACTGTCGCAGCAAGCGTCACTCCGTGTCCGTGTAAAATCTCCGTCTAAAATCTGCCTCGGACATGGAGTGAAGCTTGCTGTACACTCTTATCTATGCTTGAGACCACGGCCGATGCAACTCGGCCGAAACCAAAAATTACAGCCGAAAGCGAAAATAAAAGGTAATCGTGTTAATTTCCCGTGTTTTTAGATATTTTATAATGCAACGCGAAAGTTTAAAACTTTATGGATCAAATTAGTTGCTAAGTACTAAATATTTACTGAAACCACCTAAAAAACTACACGCAAATAATTTAAATTAAATAGGTAAGTATAAAAAGTGCTTTATTTCTTAAAAATTATAAAGAAAATTGTAATTATATTATTAATTGAATACTTTTTAGTTCGTAAAAATATTTTTCTCTTTGTTATAAATACTTATCAAAGCAACCAATATTTCTAAACGGAATATGTTTAAAAAACCAGTTTTATTGTAAAAAGAAATGTCTTTATAGACCGCGCTTATGCGTGATACATGACGCTCCGTCTTCACTGACTACCGTGAAAATCTATTATTGTTTCTTTTTCTCATTTCTTGTTTTGGGTTAACGCTTATGAGGGCGTACAAAGGTACACTAGCGCCACTCCTTTAAAACAATATTATCTCGTGACTGAGAAGGAATTATGAATAACGGCTCAATAAGGACCCTCGGTAAGTGTGTCTAGAATTTTCTGATACCTTTTATAAAGTTTCATATTGAGACACGAACCAATAAAATTCGATCTAAAGAAAAGCGGCCACATTCCTCTAGATTCTAGGTTCCCAAACTTATTTTGTCTACTGAGTCGAGAGCTCATGCAGTCGTTGTCTAAGATGCCTCCTAGCTAAATGAAATTACAAATCACCCCCCAGGCCTCTACACAACGCCCCCATTTTTTTTCTGGGTCTCTTACCGCACCCCATTAGGCCTGCAGCGCCCACAGGGGGGCGTTATCGCCCACTTTGGGAATGGGTGCTCTAGATCCTATTTTGTTGCTTTGTGTCTCAATATGAAACTTTGTAAAAGGTATTAAAAAATTCTAGACACACTTACCGAGGGTTCTTATTGAAATGTTATTCATAATTCCTTCTCGGTCACGAGATAATATTTTTTTAAAGGAGTGGCGCTAGTGTACCTTTGTACGCCCTCTTAAGTTTTTGTGCCAAATTTCACGCTCAGTAGGTGTAAATACGGCACAATAAATCGACCGTATTATCATACGGATAGACATACAAACAGGTCCATTTTTGCTATTTTGGCTACGAAACTCTAAAAAAATGACTCCACTAGGAAACAGCGCATCAAGCAATAAGTAATATCAAGACTTGTGGATTGCGACGCTGTTCATATCGAAATGACAATGTTGTAAAGTCCGTTTCAATACAATTTGGCAAAAAAGTAATGTCTAGTGTAATTTAATTAAAGAAGACATGTTAAAATACCTAATTAAAATAGTTTTTGACATAAATTACTTATCATAATGACATGTCTTCACGCTGTATCCCTAACGTGGTAATCAGAGAGAACGGAGCGCCAAAAGTCGCGGTCCTCTCATACTTGACATAATATTGCCATATATATAACAATCGATTTATTAAAAAGGACCCTGTTATTAATAAAAAATTAGAACAAGGTTAAACTTAGATAGAAATGTTTGTCGATCCCTTTCTGACTATGACAAAAGACTTTCATAACTATTCAAAGTTTACGTCGCGTTTATTAATAGGGTTTATTAATATTAATAATAAAAGATTATTTACCCTTTTAGTAAATTGGATTGAAACGGACTACAAGCTTCGATAGGCGCATGTGTATGTTTATAGGTAGCTCGGTTTATTTTGGTTGCTAAACTTTGAGTTATTTACCTATGCAACATTCGTAACGTCTTGATTATATCTATCAAATGGTCTCAGGTTTGAGTCAGTGGGACAAGTGGCATAATTGTCGTAAACGTTAGTAGAATAGAATGACAAATACCATACGTTATCTAGCAAAACGAATTTTAAATTGGTAATCAAACATTATTAACTTTCTATTAAATCAAACGAAAAGTAAAGTGTGAAAACCGCCGTATAAATTGTACCCAAATGACACTTTTGACGAGCGTTTGATTTTACGAAGAATTGGCCACTTGTCTAGACGTTCTGGCCTGGTAAATAACACATCATTACTCTTAGAGTTTAATGTTCACAGATAAGTATATATTTAAAATTTATATTATAGGGTATGGCGTTGCCTGAGCCGACGACGCTAGAGCCATTGGAAAAGAAGGTTCCCCAACGTTACGCCAACAATGAGTTAATGATAGATTTTTTAAAGGTAAAAAACAGAAAAACTTTTTTACATGCTGGCTTGACAAAAGAGAAAAAAAAATATTACCGTCCGTCTGGTACTGGATTTTTACCGAAATCGAAATGCGACCGAAATTCGATTTCAGCTGAAAACGAACTTTCCTTGGTTTTCCTTAGCTTCTACCACACACTTTCATTATGGATTTATCCGTTATTCATTCCTCGCTAATTCTTTTTATATGCCCGATCGAATTCCTTTCTTAATTTTACAATAATGCTGTCATGCGAACCTATCACATTACTTCTCTTGATGTACTATTCTGTTCGCGAGATCCGGCTATATCTATGGTATGGACCAATATAACATATTCTTTAGAATTTTCTCGACAATAACAGAACTGTCTTTCAAACTAGCGCCTGGGAATATGAGTATGGCCACCAATATAACATATTCTTTAGAATTTTCTCAACAATAACAGAACTGTCTTTCAAACTAACGCCTGGGAATATGACTATTATATGGCCAATAGAGATATAACATACATACATCTAAAACATTCATAGGTCCAAATGCTACAGTAAAATCAACTTTAGGTACAAACCATAATGTAATACTACAATAGATAGCATGCTCCGAACGAATTAACATAATTGTTCAAAACCAGAAACACCACTTAAAACAGGTACCTATTACTCAGTATTAACGAATAATAACTTTAATTTTTAAGTGAATCTATTATCGTATTAAGGGTGATTTAAACTTTTAACTTGTGCCCTCCTGGCTTTCTCATATCTATTTAAAGACAACCTTAGTGTGCCTTGCACCAACTAGTGCTAGCCACCCTAAAAGTCCCAACATTTCTAATGAAATCAGTTTTGTTTGAGGACATGCGACAATGAACTTTAAATTGTTATTAAGTTATTTTATTTCAGAGATGCTTGGACAAAGACCCGATGATGCGATGGACCTGCGAACAGCTCCTTAGGCATCCTATCTTCGAGAACTTTCTCTTCACAGTACCACATTCCGACCATGAAGAATATGAGAAAGCCAGGAGGGCACAGGTTAGTTGCGTAAGAAAAAAATTGGTCTTTCGAGACAGATTCTTGTCTAACTTTTTGATTAGGTAGGTACTTGTCAAAAACCAATAGGGTTAATTGTCGATGATAATATTTTATCATATACTCAATATATTATTAATATATTAGGTATATCCGAGAATTATATCACGTAATAAAACACAGATCGGAAGACACTTCATAGGTTAGAGTGAAGAGTGAATAAAGGTTACTATCCTCCTTATAGTAAGTGGACTGCGGCCTATGCACATATACATATACAATATCAAAGCTAAGAAAGTGCTTTGGATTACAAATGCGTTGACAACCCTGAGGACTAAGATATTGTGCCTCTTGTGCCAAAAGTTTCACGGCTTCTGTACCGGACCTTCTGTACCGGAACATAATACTGCAAGTACTGCTTTTTGGCGGCAGGATTAGCGAGTAAGATGGTGTTAGCGATCATAGCGAAGAAAATGCTAGTACAATAAAGTGACAAATACCACATGATCTGGCGTAACAAATCTTAAATTGGTAATCAAACGTTATTAACTTTCTATTAAATCAAACGAAATGTTCATTTGTGTGAAAACTGTCGTATAAAACGCAGCCAAATGGCACTTTTGATGAGCAATAACTCCAGGAAGGGTTTCTATTTAACGAAACGCTTGCCACTTGTCTAGCCGCCAAGGTCTTGTTCCTACCACCCCAAAATTTATTTTCAATATAATTTAAATTCCTTAATGTAATGTTTCTCGCAATATTTACTACAGCAAGAGTTAATGGCACGAGCCAATTTAAACTCTGATAACGGATCCATCGGACAATCCGATGTTGCTCCAATAGCGACGCAAAAAACTGCACCAAATAAAAAAGGGAAAGGAAAATGATGACCTTCCGTGGATCGATCGAAATATAAGTGTTAATGAGGTGAATTGACAATCGTAATGTAGTGATGTATTGTAGTATGTAACACATACATAGTACATTTTATATTATCATAATAGTTATCAGTGACATGGTATTTTAGAAGTAGTACCTAAAATTATAATTATTATTACTTAGGTACTTTAAGTAGCCGGATTATATACAAGGTTATTTCTAAAGGATGTGTAAATGCGAAAGGGTATTAAAGTACCCGTGACAACGGGAAACTTGTGTTCTACAACTTCGCCGAAAGTCAATAGTTCTAGTGTAAAACCTGTTTAAAAAAAAATAAAGTCGAGGCAACCGTATTATCAGCGTTTTTACGTCGCTAGCAAACATTTGGAATGTAAGGCATGACGATAGGGTTGTACATTTTTTTTATTAATTTTTTTTGTACGGATAACAAAATAAACGTATCCCGTAATTATTATATCTGCAATATAGCAGCTCATGTTGGCACGTTGAAATCCTGGCGGATATATACCCCTTTTTGCAATAACCTTGTAGATATATACACATAAAATGTGTACGTAAGTCGTAACAAAACCTATAAACTTTAATTTCAACAGTCTTGAGCTCATCACATCACTTCCAGAATGCTGGAAAAACCCATGGCGTAATATACTATGAAAAGCTCGCATAAGAAATTAAAAAAAATCTGTTCAAGTGGTCGTTATATTATATTGTAAACATACCCGTAAAATACTTCTAAATTTTTGATAAAAAACTTTTTTCTTATTTCATTTGACATTTTAAAATAATAATAAATAATAAAAAAGATTTACTTAATTTTTTTTAGTTCCATTTGGTATTTCCATACATTATATCCAAGTCGCACTCAGTATATTTAGTTGAATCTGAGGTTAATGTATGTTACCAGGTGCAGTCATCACCCCTATTGCCTCAACTAAACATAGCTGAGCGCAATCAGCCGCACAAGGGGAAAAAAACGGATATGGACTCGCGAAGCCACCTACCAACAATCTGACTATCGCATCCGCGACAGCGGATTTAAAATAATTGTGATTAAATGTCTTATCTTCATACCATCAACTTTGTTTCAGTTTTATAAAATATATAATATACATAATAATAATAATATACTCAGACATTTCACACAGCGCCATCCAGTCCCAAAGTAAGCAGCACAGCGCTTGTGTTATGGGTACTAGACAACTGATATACTACTTACATACTTTTCTTTTGTAAATAAATACATATTATACATAAACACCCAGACTCGAGACGGGAATCGAACCCGCAACCCCCGTTTTACTTACGACGCGCTAAGCCATTGCGCCACGGAGGTCGTCAATATATCTGTGCATATATGCAGCGGTTGAGTCAGAGGAGCAGTCACCGATATTTATATTTTACATTAATAATAGACAAGAAATAAAATTAAAATCTCATAATAAATAAGATTGGTTCAAAAATGTAGGAAATTGAAGTAGAAAAACTGGCTATTCGTGCTGTATTTGGACATTTGCCTCCAGAGATTGAAAGGTAATATGAGTGGTACGGGATGTGGTGACACAGTGGTAAACTGCCTATTGTCCGCTGACGATGCTGTGCTAATAGCACCATCAGAAGCAGAGTTGCAGACACTAGTCACGTGCATGAAAGAAGATTGTGAAGTAAAAGGATTGAAAATGAATGTGAACAAAACTAAGGTTCTGGTGTTTGAAAGAGAAGCGGTACAAACGAAATGTGTGATTTGCGTAAATGGAAAATGTCTAGAACAGGTGAATGAAATTGTGTACCTGGGGAGTGCGTTTTCGAGGGATGGAAGATGTGAGTTGGATGTGGAGAGACGGGTAGCAGCTGGCAATAAAGTGAACGGTGCTCTGTCCGCATTAGTGGGTAGTGTGAATATATCTAACACTGTTAAAATGGCCATCCACAATGCGGTGTTGGTGCCAACTTTGTTGTACGGTAGTGAGGCCTGGATATGCCCAAAATCGAGTGAAAGTATGTTAAATGCTGTGGAGATGCGGTCTCTCAGAAATATGTGCGGTGTCACGCTTGCTGACAGGATAAGCAATGATGAGATACGCAGCATGACAGGGCTGCACAACAGTGTTATTGTAAAAATGAAGAAAGGAATGCTTAGATGGTTCGGGCACACGGAAAGAAAGAGTGATGAAAGACTGACGAAGAAAATATACAGAGCGAAAGTGAGTGGTAAAAGAAGCCAAGGAAGACCAAGGCTGACTTATGAAGATCAAATAGCCAGAGTGTTAGCAGACGGAAATGTCAAAAGCACTCGCATACCTAGGCGAAAATGTGTGAGGAGAATGATGAGATTTGAGGAAGCGAAAGAGGTGTGTAAGGACCGCGACTCCTGGCGCTCCGTCCTCTCTGACTACCCCGTTGGGGATACAGCGTGAAGATATGTTATGTTATGAAGTAGAAAAATCGGTCATCAATCTAGGTCTAAGGGAAGTCATAAACTTAACGATCCCAGTTCACTTTTCAAACCACTCATAACCACTTACATATTATCACAAAACTTAAATATATAATACGAATACAGACAAAATGAAGAAAGGAATGCTTAGATGGTTCGGGCACATAGAAAGAATGAGGGATGAAAGACTGATGAAGAAAATCTACAGAGCAAAAGCGAGGGGTAAACGAAGACAAGGAAGACAAAGGCTGACTCACGAAGATCAAATAGCCAGTGTTAGCTGACGGAAATGTGAAAAACACTCGCATACCTTGGCGAAAATGTGTGAGATTTGAAGAAGCGAAAGAAGTATGCAAGGACCGCGAAGCTTGGCGCTTCATCCTCTCCGACTAAACTGTTAGGGATACAGCGTGAAGCTATATATACATATAAACTAGAATTAAGTCCATTCAATATAACGACATGAATTTATATCAAAGTGGCAAGTTTCTAAATGTATAAAGAATATAGCATATATTTATATAACAGGGACAAATGAGCAAAGCCTTTGTGATATGTCTCAAGAATCATGAGCCTAATGTAGCAAGACTCTCTACTGACAATTAAATTCTCAACATTATTGACGCTGAGACCGACATGTTCAACTGTACACCGAGTGAATCCACAAGGACTGCTTCAATGGTCTTATGCTATAAATTAAAATCGTAGATATTCAAACAGTCGACATTACTGTATTGGGGTAAATTCTGTAAAAGTAACGTGAGCAGAAACACATAAATAAAAATAAGTTTCGCATAACACGCACCGGTACGTAATGGGTACAAATTAGATTGTATTTTATGTAAGGGCTGGGATGATTTTTAAAAGTATATGTGGTACTTTTTTAACAGTTTCCATTATGCCATCTATATTTCTATTATATTTGCTTTGATGTACTGTATAGTACGATCTGCTAGCACCGTTACACTCTGCACTCTATAGACAGCTTGTAAGTAATTTCCCTTCTCCAGACAGCCACTATTGTGGCGCTATCACGTGTGCTTGGGGTAAGACAGAATACTTCTTTTCCTTTCGCACCTGTACGCTACATATGATTGTATAATTTTTAGATATCCTGAATATAAAATTCTAAAATCACTATTGAAATTTTGACGGCAGGGATCTCAATTTTTCTAAGTGATTATAAAATGTATGAAAGTGATATTTGGTAACATTTCATTGACTTAATTTTGCATTTTCATATCAAGGAAACCTCTTTTAAAACAGAGATTTACATTTTTTGAACTAACGGAACCGATTTATGCTTCTTAATTTTCTGTGTAGATTAATCTAAACAGCTTTTTCGAAATTCCAGTTGGATTCTTAAAAATTAATTATGGTTTTTATTATAAACGAAAATAACTGTTTTTTCGTACTTTTGTATGGTGCAGAAGGTCAATTTTAGATTAAATTATTGTTTACTACTGTGTCATCTTAGCTAAACATCCTTGGCCAAAGATCAGATTCGGTCAGCTAACCAGTATCGAATTTTCTAATTCACGGATTCAGAGCTGGTTCGGTGATAGTCTGATTTTTGGGTGGTGGATAGGGGGATAGCTGAAAATTATAATAATTCATCACATAAAATGGATTTCAACAAAATAATATCTAAATCTATACAATATCTCGATGGCGCAGTGGTTTAGATGTTGAATCCATGTGTAAGGTTCCGGGTTCGATCCCGGTTAGGTCAATTTAGGAAATGATCTGGATTGTCTCTTTTCTGGGTGTATTGGGAGAAGTTGTCATATGGTTCATAGCATCGTGTGCATTGTCTAGTTTAGTGCATTATTTATTTGTTATAATATGTTACTTTTAATATTGAAGCATAATTTATTTAAATCACATTACTTTATACGATTAAGTTGCTATTACTTCATGAAGATAGTAAAAGATTGGTGCTCAGAAAGTCGTCTTTATTTTATAAATAAATAAATTTCAGGAACAACAATTTATTAATAACTTATCCATCTAAAACTGTACTATATACACTTAAAATTTCTTTAAGTTTTCTTTTATTTACATGAAGATTATTTTTCCTTTACTCCTTTTTATTCCACAGGTTCCTGAAAAACTGCCCAAACACAAATTTCATTATTATTAAATTATAATTACTGTAAAGTGTTATTTATAGCGACACTTTTTTAACCGACTTCAAAAAAAGGAGGATTTCTCAATTCGACTGCATGTTTTTTTGCCGTCATATTATATTTGATAACCTATGAGATAAATCATAGCTGGCATAGTGGAATAAAAATCACTTTTACAATGCCAGGCTATGAGTTTAATTGTTTTGAGAAAGAAGATCAAACCAACCAAACCATAAACAAAAAATAAGGTTCGTTAAGAAACTAGATACTTTTGCCCATTATGCCCAAAAAACCTGTTAAAAACCACCATAATTAATTAATTGATGGTAAATAATATGATGAAATTGAGTTAAGTTTACAAGGTCATATTTTTTTTTTCTAATTAAACTGACAGTCTTGATTTTACTATGTGTTTTCTTTGCTAATGCCAGCCTATCCAAATTCAATCTTTTTTGTAGTGCCAAGAAACAACTTTCCTTATAAAGGTCAATTTTACTATGTATTTTATTTGCTAATGCCGGCTTATCCAAATTCAACCTTCTTTGTAGTGCCAAGAAACAACTTTTCTTATAAAGGTCAATAAAAACTACAAAAATAATCATAACCGACATTACTGCAAGTATGCCGACTACGAGTCTTCTCATAGTAGGCACAGAAAGGGTTAATAACCCTTATTATAAGACAGTTGTATAAATAACTACTGTTAAATATGAAATGTAACAGAAGCACTGATCACTATGAACATGCTATCGATTTTCATCACAACTATTATGTATTTGACTATTCGACGGCTTCTCAACAACTGAACTCTTACAAGACCAAAATCACGCTTTTATGCAGCCCCACTACACGCAGGAAATCCATTGATTAAAATTAATGTGGAACTAACACTACTTTATCAACATCTTATTCATAAAAATAGTATTTAAATAATAAACTTAGTTGTTCAAGGAACTATGATTTACTACAAAACTACCATGGTGGTTTTATAATGAAATTTTTGTTAAGTTTTTTAATGCTCATCCTAGCACCAGCATCATTTTTTTCCATTTTTGCGGTGTTTTATACTGGTAGTTAACAGCATTCTAGAAAATAGGGCAATTTTTAGCAAGCTTTTCTCGCGAGCATTGGGACGGCGTACCAGAAAATGGGACGAATGTTGTCAAAGATGGTATATCATTACATAATTTGTCATTTAAAAACATACCGATGTAAAAGGAAGTTTTTCTCGTTCTTCCGATGACACCAAAGCATCAACAAATTGTAGTTTGTACCAACCATAGTGGCTCCCAATTATTACCGGTACCATTATCAAAACTACGATGTTTTTAGAAAAAAACTTTCGCACCTTCATTTCATCAACTATTTAGTGATGGGTTAAACAAATCTAAATATTGAGTATTATGGTACAATACAGGATAGGCTATTTTTACTTTGTTTTTATAAAGTTACCGAAATATGTATTTGTAAATGTCTATGGTTGTTTTATTTTTTTTTTCTCTTTGTTTTGGCTTCGCAGATTGCATTTAGCCATTGACCAAGTAATATGAGTCGAAAGTAAGGGAAACGAAGTTTCCCGCCCTTTTTTCAAGAAACAATGTTCTTCTTTCTTTCTTCATAGCATGGCGCGTAGACCAGCGCATTTGCCAATGTCACGTATCAATAAGTAGAATCACAGGTAAATTCGTTTTTTCCTATAGTAAAACCCCTCCAGTAAAGTGATAGTAAGCTTTACTGAAGTTTCAAAGGACTTCTTGAAAGAGCGCGAGAACTTCAGCTACATATGTTTATTTAGATCTACTCCATTCCTTCTATTTACACGGAAATTTAAAACACAATATGCTATCACTGTTGTACTTTAAAACTCCTAAAAATGTAAAAAACAGAAAATCTATATAAAATGACAACCTCACTTCTTCCGTTCCCGCCAAAAAGTCTTGTTGGTTGTTTTTAGCCACAGAATTGCACAGAATACTAATATATTAGCGTATATTTTAGGACTTGAGTAATTTATGTTTTTTTTTTAATGGCACGGTACGTGAGTACATTGCCAACGTCAAGTAAAGCGAGAAAACAATTCAATAGATGATTAGCGCATTTGCCAATGTCACGCATTAACACAAACTAGTATACAGACACAGAATAAGTAGAATCACAAGTAAATTAGTTCTGTTTTATCGTAAAACTCCTCCAGTAAAGTGATAATAGGCTTTACTGAAGTTATAAAGGACTTCTTGGAAGAGCGCGAAAACTTCAGCTACACATGTTGACTTAGATCTCCTCAATTCTTGTCACTTACACAGAACTTTAAAACACAATATACTATCACTGTTGTATTTTAAAACTCCTAAAAATGTAAAAAATGGAAAATCTAAATAAAATGACAACCTCACTTCTCCCGTTCCCGCCAAAAAGTCCTAATTTAGGTTGTTAGCGGCAATATCTTTTTGCTGACAAATGACGTTTAATATTAGTGCGGCACCACATTCTTGCCGAGTCGAGATGAGCGCTAGAATGTGGTAGCTGCGCTCGTGTCCGCTCGCCTCGGGTCACGTCGATTCGCCGCCGCTCCGCTCCATGTCGGTATTTGGTGCACGACAATCTTACTAATTTGTGTACACTCAAAGGTGCGCGCGCCTACTACACTCTCGCAATTGTCAGTGTGAATTTTTACTTCAAGCTGCATGGATGTTACTAATTTAATGAAACATGGATGATAATTCTGCGAATGCGTAAATACGAAGCGTGGGTCCTTAAATAAATAGTAAAATGAAAAACTGCAAAGTGATCAAGGGGAGCTGGTTGCGAAATAATTATTATCTTTATTAAGTACAAAATAATTATTATTCTTTAGTATATTAATCAAAGTTTAAGGGGAAAAATTATTTCACAAAAAATACGATCAAACGCCAGTTAGTACATATAATTTTTGACAGGTACTGAAGTTGGTGCTGAAACTGAACCAAATTAGTACCTACACTTTTTGTTGTTGCTTATTGGTTTAGTATAGACTTCAATAACTGTCCAATTTAATTATATCATGAGTTTACGCTAGTAACTAATTAATTTGTGAAATTGATATTACAATTGTATTATAATTATGAAGTTCTTTTCGTACTTGAGTTTTGATTAGTACTGTATAGGTAATTATTGTGTAATTTTGTAGTGTTTTTATTTTGAAGTCTGTTTAATTTTTTTTTCTAAACAGATTTTTATTTTATATTCTTTTCAGTGGCCTTGTCCTAAAAAATATTTGGAGGAGGTCTATAACTAACTACCTAATTCTAGAACGAAATATTAAATAAAAAGATTTTCAAAATTTATGACAGCTTGGCACTCCGTCCTCTCTGACTATTTCGTTAGGGATGCAGCGTGACGATATGTATGTATGTATGACTTGTTAAGGATTTCACTTGTTTAAGCAGTATTTCTTAATAGGATCTTAACTAAATTTCTATGGGGCAACCCTGGATATACCTACTTCTTTTTAAATAGAAAAATAATCATCAAAATTAGTGCACAAACGACGTACAAATCGGCGAACATAAATGTACACCTAATAAAAAAAACATGAACTTCAAATATAGAGCCATTTTCTCTTTATCCAGGGTTTACGTATCTTATTAACGTAATACATGCGAACTTAACTATAATAAGTGAGAGCGCATAAAGCGGTTAGTATAATTCATCGATTGTCATCAGCGAAGTCTAGACAACGACTGAGTAAAGCAAGTGTGTGGACGGTCAACGCTCGTTAGCGCATGCCTCGGCAACGTTCGCTCGAGTACCTGACCGAGTTACTCGTCAAGAGTCTGGAGCCACCATTATGTCGTCGTTTCGAAAAAGTCGTTTCGTATGTTTTTAGATCACAGACTACTACAAATTCTAACTATGTTATATTCGAGGTCCAGCCAGTCAAAAAAGCATTCAAAAAACCAACAAAAACAGAAGTTTTTGGCGGGATTTTATAGAGCAGTTGGGAGTTTATTTTAATGATTTGCAAATTGTTGCTAGTGGATATTGTGATGTAAAATTGGCAAAGTATTGGTGTAATTTTGAGTCTCAATTATTTACACTTTTGTACAATATGTAGAATTGTAAAATAAGTGCTTTCTTACTACCAAAGACATTCAAATATACGATATAAAAAATATACCCAATAGATAGATCAAAGCGAACAAATTCGTAATCTTCTACTTCTTACTACTAGGTAATAAGTCACTAAGTCTAGTGTGAAATGTCCGCATGAAAGGTCGTACTCGTGTCTTAAATTTTTGACTAAAAGAAAAATATTTTCAAAGAATATCTAGTGATGTGACGTTGTGTATCAATTTATCTATTTAAATTAATTAATTAATTTAGTTGTCATTCAAAAGTTCCTTCGGAGTAACGCAGCAGATGACTGGTATACAAGGGCGTCGCCAGCTTATGACTAAGGCGGGAGCAATGGGGCAATATTAAGGAGGATAAAAAATATGAACGCCATGAGCATGAAGCGTTACACTTTGGAAGTCTTTGCCTCGATGACGATTGTAATAAGAACGGTTCTAATATCAATGTATAAAACTTCACAAGCCCTCGACAGCACAATAACTAAATCAAACTTTTAAACACTGTAATAATTATTTATTTTAACAAAAATAATATTTAAATAAAACATAACCTGCGGGGATTTTTTGCAAAACTTTCAACCACTTTATCATTAAAATTATTTAGGTTTTTATTATTATAGCTCTGTGTACACTCATCATGGCCATCTTCTGCCATGGTGCTTCTTAGCCATGTTTTTAGTCTTCTGAGGCTGCTAAATGATCGCTCTACTGTACAGGTCGTGCATGGTAAAGCGATCAACCCTGGATTCAGTTCATACTGCCGGCGGTTGAAGAATTCAACAGCATTTCTGGTCTGGAAGTGGACATACGTTGTCGTAACTTCTTCGGATAATGCCGTTTCTTGTGCGAACATCTGCAACGCGAGTGATGTTAACGTGTCCAGAGTGTAATTAAACGACTCGTCCCAAGAGCCATAGTAGTGGTGGCTGATTCTTGTCCGTGACCAAAACCAAGGCTCCCAACTTTAAGTCATTGCTTGATGAATGCCATTTTACTTTGCGTTGAAGAAGTGAAACATATTCGTAAGAAAATCGCTGCCAAAAGTGCTGTTTCAATTTTTCTATCCTTTCGAAGCGCTGTAGTCGATTGATATTGACGTCGATAAGCTGCGGTCGAGGATAGACAGGAGCGAGCGTCCGATAAGGTGGTAAGAAGGCGTAAGACAGGTAAGATCTGACGGATCGGGTGACAAGGGAGTGAGCGGTCTAGAATTTAAGACAGCCTCAATTTGGATTTTGAATTTGGATTTGCGGTTTTCCACGACGAGCCATAAATCTGTAAAGAGCTGCTAAAAACGACTCCTTGGTAAGGTCTGTGACGAGTTCTAGATGTATAGCCTTGACCGCGAAGCACACAAAGATACAAATGTAAGATTTTAATAATCTAGCTCCTCTGCCCTATCTGCACTGGCCCGGCGTGCAGACTAAAGTGAAAAAAGGAAACTAAATGTGTGCGATCGATTGGTAAGTCACCCATTGTAGGTTGAACGATTTTTAACTTAAACCTAAAACATCGAACACATTTATGTACTACGTCCCGAGCAAGATTTCTGCCTCCGAGTGTTCAATAAGTTTCTCTAATATGAGACAAAAGTATCTATGGACCAGCATGTAGTAAATCCTTATGTACTTTGCATTGTACCTACTCGCAATAGATTGTTAGAGTCAATAAATGGAGACAATGCAATTAATCTATTCTTGTGGTGAAGAGACTTACTTGACTTAATAATTTCGTATTCGTGAGGAAACATTTCTTGTTCAGTTATGTGTAAAATGAAATTTTCCGCAGGTACGTAATATTTGTAAAGTTAAATAATTAAGATTTTTATTTTTACTGTTCCTACAATTAAAAATAAATCTGTACATGTAAGCAACTATTCTGATTAATTTTGAATAATTCGATGTTTTGTGTATTAACGTATGTAGTATAGTATTAATATTTTCGTTGTTTCTTGAATTACATGTAATGAAATTTCTGGAATGGTATCATTTTGTATATTCGGGACCTGAGGATATTGAATTTCAGTTTCATGTAAAAAGCTTGGACCACAAAGAAGAGGTGCTGTTGCAGTCAGCCCGATAATACATGTGTGTAACACGCTCGAGATCAAAATTTTTTCATGAAAATGTTTCCAATGGCTGCTCTAACTTACTACTTAGTATCGTGATGTTGGAAATTTTTTAGTGGCTTGTTTGCCTCAGCGGATCCTACTAAATGTCGATATTTTAATCTTTAATGAATTAATATGAAGAATGAACGTATGGGATAGGAATAAATTTTTTTGGCTTCCCTCTCAAAAGAGAATCGCACAAATGATTATTATCGATACCTTGTTACCTAATGAAATGTGAAATTTTTGGCGAGTTGTTTATGCGAAGTGGTTGGGCGTTTATTTTTATGATTAGCAAATTGTTTGTAGTGGATATCGTGATGTAATATTGTTTTGTATCTACGCTGTTGTACTGTTATGTGAAATTGTTTAAATAAGTACTTAATTAGTGGAATGATATTGAGATTTTTAGTGGTTTAGTCTGCCTCAGCGGTTCCTATTAGAAAGACTCCTCGATATATTTGTTGCCAAAAACTCCAAGAAATTTCTAAAATATACTACGTCAACATTTTGATGAAATAATATAAAGTCTTTATCGAAGACATCGATTGTATGGGGTAAGATCCCTTTACCATCCCTGTTTTGGGAGAATAGTACTGCTACTACTACTACCAATGAAATGTCATGAATTTTAATTTCCAACCAATAGCGATTCCGAAATCTAAATCTACTTCATCTATTTCATGTAATTCTATGATTATTTTATAAAAAAGAAAATTGAAAACACACTTCAAAACATGGTGGCAGCTCAGTGAAGAGGGTGAACGTTTTGACTAGTCATTAAAAATCACGAAGCTTATTTAGCAGGAGTGTTTGATACAAATTGTGAGTACATATCCGTGTTTCGGGAAACATGGTACGCAAAAAAATATATGCTTGAAACTATGTTTTTAGGTAAACACCAAACCAATAAGCTTCAACAAAAATAAGGATGACGTCTGAAGAAACCCAAATTTCAGAAGATTTGAAGGGATGTTACGAGAACCTCATTGTGATTGACATTGGCGCAAACCTGACTAACAAGAAGTACGGCCGGGATCTCGACTCCGTTGTGCAAAGAGCGAAAGATGCAGGTATTTTATTTCAAAGATGTAGTGGAAAAATTGTGCTATAAATTGCATGTATGTATGTAACGCAACAATGAGTTATCCGAGTGTGATACAATATCGATGTTATTTGTTATTTATTCATATAAAATCAAGTCATTTGCATACCCAAATCGTAATTCATGTAGAAATGTACCTACTTTGTGTGGGTTAGAACAATTTACTGTTTATTTGTAATGTTCATCCAATATGCAGTTACTATTTTATAGACAGTTTTCGTACTTTTAAGTTATATTTCTATAATATTTACAAACTTAAAACAGGTAGGTCAAACATAGGTTTATCTACAAATTTAAATCTGTAAATGTTTGCTTGTTCAAAATCTTCAAATCTCCAAAAGTTTTTCACCAATTGCATTTAAATTTTGACACAATGTTGCATTCGAATATGCGTGAGTTCCTACTGAGCTACAGCAATGCTTGGCCAGGTACAGCTACCTTAAATCAAACACTTCCTCAGTCTCAAAATTGCCTTTTAAAGTGTTCTCATTGCTTAGGGTGCCACAAAGATTGGCAGTATTACTTTGAACAGCCAATACCATCATTAATGTTTAGATATTTGTATATTTAATGCTTTCTATAAATTGTGTTATAATAATAAAGTTGGTTATGATGGGTCTGTTGACGCAGCCTTCTGAGCCGAGGATCCCAAGTTTGGTACCTCTGAATACACTGATTGTAATTGTATTTTTTGTCCTAGCACATTATGTTTTATCTATAGTATAAGACTTAATACTTAGTCTGGAGTCATACTAATATAGTATTTTAATTATATAGTAGTTATAATGTTTTTATTTCATTTTATTATATTATTTTATTTATTTTTTGTAATAGTAGTTGCTTGATTTTCTAATTTCCACAAATGAGCAACGATATATAAAATATTGTATATCCTACTAATCCTACTTCCTACTAATATTATAAATGCGAAATTGAGGATATATGGATGCTTGTTACTCTTTCACGCAAAAACTACTCAATGGATTTTAATGAAACTACAATAATATAGCTCATTCTTCAGAATAAATTTATAAAGATATTATGTGTCTTTGAACTTAACATGAACGAAGTTGTAGGCAAAAGCTAGTTTAAAATATAACTTTTATCTTAATGCCGTTAAGAAAGTATCAAAATAGCTTAACGATCTACAAGAAGAGTGACTTATTTGTTTCGAGTGCGTTTATATGACATTTTTGCTTTTTTTACCACAGTATTTGATTTAAGGTCATTTCACAGACTTCTTTAATTCCACTTTTGTAATTTTGTTAAGTATTTAAAAAAGTTAATTTTATTAATTGAAACTCAACATTTTCTTTTAGAGTCAATACATTAATTGTGAACTCTTAAACCAGGTACTGTGCTTTTACTATGGATGACTATTTGAATCAAGGTTTTTTTGTTTTCTATTTATTTCATTCTTTTTTTGAGATAGGTTTAGTGTTACTATATATGATAAGAGCCCGTGTGCTCCACTTCATGTATAGCATACAAATATAAATAATATGAACTTAGATTAATAAATAAATCTCAATATTCAATATTGCCTAATTCATGCTTACATGCCATGTTACTCTTTACTCCTGCACCTTGCTCCTCGCTTGTTCGTGCAGTTCTTCACTGCACTGAGACCTGATGGTGCTTTGTAACAGCGACGATCACAAAACATCAGAGTTGGTCACAGTGATACATATCTGGTATCTTTCGCCTGTACAGCTACTATTATTAAATAAAAAAATTAACCAGGAGCATGTCAAACTTTTACTTGGGGTTTTGTAGCAAATTTAAAAAAATAGAAATCTGGTTATTTTTTTTTTCATTTTTAATTATGAGTCGCTGTTTATGCTCCTGTGCCAAATTTCAATTCAGTAGAAGATGTAAATATGACGAAATAAACAGGCTGTCACATACGGACAGCTAGGCAGACAGACAGATATGATGAGACTTTCACGAGCTCTATTTTTGCTGTTTTGGTTAGAGAACTGTTAAAACTTGGAATATTACTAAGAAGCTGTCTAGGGATTGAACCTATGACACTTTCAGCTGGAGAATCTCAACCTAGTATCTGACTTCCGTTAGGATACTTTATAGCACTTGCAGATACAGGTGTCAGTTACAGGTGCAGGACGATTACAGATCTATGTAGATACAGATGACGGTTATGTCACTTTAGTAAATGCTATAATGAGAAATATTTTCAAAATGGTTTGAAATACCCAAAAGTCATACAAGAACATACTCATTTAATTAAAATAAATTGTTATTGTTTAGGTGTCCAAAAAATAATGGTTACGGGTACATCAGTGAAAAACAGCAAAGAAGCCCTTAGACTGACTCGCCTATATCCCGGCACCATATATTCAACGGCCGGTGAGTTGTATTATGTATGAAATAAAATGTATATAGCTTTAAAAAATAGGATGAATTTATTTTATTTTATGCATTTTAAAGTGACGAAATGTATACTTTATATAAGGTGTTACAAAAATACTCTATATTACCGAAAGGGGATTGACGCACCCATGAAACTGAACCCTAAGTAACATGGGTCGAAATATGAAAAAAAATTTTGGTCCCCCGACGCCCCCGATGGTGACGTCGCTGCCAGGGCTTACCAAGTGTCGGGCCGCATGTGGTGTTTGTTTATGTTCACCACACTCTCATACAAAATGAACGCTCAGCTGATGAAATTAGTATGAGGTCCAAAATTTTTTTTAATTTACAGGTAAGGTACATTAACCCCTTTTCGGTAGTATAGGGTATTTTTGTAACACCTTGTATATGCTGTATGAATGTTATGTTTTGTGTAAATTGCTATTTATTTTTAGTTTTTTTTTATATTATTACAAAGAAACAATGTTGTAAATGGTCCTTTAATTCATATTGAGATCCATTTAAAAGTTACGAGTGCGAATTTGTTTTATGTACTGTTTAGAGATTTTATTTATATTAGAGGTATATCAATAAGGAAATACATTGATAAAAGAATTGTTATTTATGTCGGAGTCATATCTATATTGTTTCTGATAGTATTTGAAAACAGGTCAGATAGTGTCAGTATTTGACAATAATAAGATTACTCTGTACTGATACTGCTAAACAGACTAGATAATGTCTAATTTAATCCGAAGATTATTTAAATGCCAAAAAATGAGAATGGTCTTGTCTACCCAAGTTGTGATTATAGAGGTCAAAACCTGGAATTTTGGTAATATAATTCTGCGGAGCTGCCTTATTGATTGGGCTAATGACTTTTTAAGAACTCTTCTTTATCTGCTTAATTTTTGGGTATAATTGAGTATAATCCATCAAATGTGCCGCCTTAGGCAATGCTTGGCCACAAGGAGTGGGGGGGCCTTTTTAGTAAGAATTTGAAAACCTGAACGGAAATATTAGAATATATTTATTTGGTTACACTGCAGTCTATAGGCAGCAGTAACCACTAACCTACCTATATAGTGAGTGTACCTTTCTACTATCTATCTACCTTTAGAGCCTTATCACACCAAACACTTCTACGTAAATTGAGGTAGAAGCGCCCTACATACAAAATTCTGAAACTTTAGGAGCTAATTAGCACCAGTGTGCTCAGGGCACTAAGAAGCGCGGTTACCATTGTATCAAGGAGATAATGGTCAAATGTAGTTTGAAAACTATTTTCTTCGTTTCTTCTGTGAATATTTTAAAATGTTACCTAGTGCAGCTTTATGTAAGTGACAAGGCTGTACATGTACGTCACACGAGAACATTGACTGTGACAGACAGACAGACAGAGGCACGAGTGATAAATTGCTGAAATCTTTAGCTAGTAGACTGAGTCTGATCCCTGGAATATCCTGAGGATGCTTCGTTGAGAAGCGAAACACGTGTCGATTGGTGGTTTTTGAAGTTTGAGCGGAAAATAGCTAAAGATTTTAGGAATTCATCACATGAAATTAATTTCAAAGTGCAAGTGTAATGCAAAGTAACACCTGAGTTTATACAATAAAAAGTCTAATGGCGTAATTCGAGCATTTGTGATAATGTCCTCAGGCGTTCACCCTCACGATGCTAAGTCTATGGTGGAGGAAGAGCAGTGGGGTGAATTGCACGAGATAGCGACAGCGCCCGAGTGTGTAGCCGTGGGCGAGTGTGGCCTCAACTACTCCAAAGACTTCTCCGAGCCTTCCGTGCAGAGAGACGTGTTTAAACGACAGGTAAGATCAATAATGTCAATAAACAAAGGGCTCATTTTTATTGGTTATTTTTCTGAGAAGGAAAATATTCCTCACCGGATTCTATGCCGAGTATAGTCGGATTCGAACGACTAAAAAACCTCTTCGCTGTTAGGTCTAGTGGCTTTTACAGCGTTACCAGTTGCGTTGGAGTGAGCACAGAAGGCGCCCTGCCAGATGCTCGACTGCCTGAGAGTTCCTTCAGTTGAGGGATACCTCGTATGGAGGACAGAACTCTGTTCAGGGCGTCGCCAGAAAAGAATCCGCACCTGCGTGCAAATTAACGGGCATCCTATTCGAGTGCGGGCCGGCCCTCTAGCAGACCCGGCTGGCGTGAGTGCTGAAAGCCGATATTTTCATTGGTCGATAGCGCCCGTATGCGGGGTGCGGGAGACTTTTTATTTACGCATACGGGGACCGTTTTCATTAGTCGATGGGATGAGCATGCGGGATGCCAGAGATCCTGCACCGTACGGTTTCGCAGTTGCTTTGAAAGAGTGGCACACAGGCGTACCTACTGTGAATCACCAAATAATGCGAGGATCCTATATTAACTGATTATGAGTTACTGAAGAAGGAATTATTAGCATACTTGAAGAAAAAGAACAAAAGGTTTTCGGTGTGGGGAATACCCGCATGCTGTGTATCGAATAAGCTATCGAGCAACTCCGCCTGAGGGTAGTTCCCGCATACCGACCGATTTATCGACTAATGAATATGAGCCCATAGGTCCAATCCAAGTTCAAATGTCATCACTGATTGCTATATGCATAGAATAATCAGGCTTAGAAGGAGTGCTTACTGCTAAGCGACACCGAACAAATTAAGAAATAAAATAATAAATGGAAGCGTACGCAGCATTTATATATAAATGTGTATTATAAACTCAAACTGTGGAATGCAATGATACTTTGTTTTTCCAATGTACTATGATGTCATTTCACTGCATAGACTGTCATTTTTCTATTTTATTTAAGGAGATATAGTCGACGAGTGTTTGCCCGGTAAATAGAGCCATGACTTCATTGTTCCATTGTGGAATTTTTTTTCCATACTTTGGTATAATTTTTTATCTCCGTAGGGGTCTCTTTTTCAAAATTGTCCGAAAACGCGTTTAATGACTTGTTTGACAAGTTTTTTCAACAGAGTTTTGCGTTCAAATACTTGCTGTAAGTAGTACCAAGAGTCTTTTTTGCTGCATCTTGATGCTGTTTAATAAAAAATTAAACCGCCTTAAAAAAAAAGCCACTGAAAAGTACAACTATCCTTTACTAATCAATACTCAAGTACAGTAAAAACAACTTTATAAATACGACATACATACCTATATAATTAAATTTGACAGTTATTGAAGTTGGTGCCAAATCAATGTCCAATAACAGACAGTTTATTAGTTTGGAAGGATTAGTTGGAAGTCTGTTAATATAGAATAATGCCATGATGATATGTCTTGTATATATGCTATATTCATTGTTAAGGGTTATGAGCGATCTAATACGTCTATGGTAATATTATAAATTGAAAACATTTCTGTGAACTGGTTTTGATGAAATTTACATAGGCTACTATTTTCAAATTCCACGCTAATGAAAATGAAGTCGCGGGCAATAGTTAGTATGTGTATTTGGAGAAAAATATATGTACCATTTGTATTATAGGGATATGCAAAATTGTATATGAAATTTCGTTACTGCTAATTTGATCTTTAGGGGTTAAATTGATTTACACTGCACTCCACATGCGCCTACGCATGCGCAATCGTTCGCTTGATCATTCCATTTACCTCCTTGATTTCATGTTCCAAATATGTATGTGGGTATTTCATGTTTCATTTATTGCAATAATCGGCACAACTACTGTGACCATAGTTTGTTGCTTAAACTGGAACATTCTTCTTACATACAAATTAAAAATTAATTTCACACCGTTTACCATTAATTCCAATTTCCGATGCATTCCTAAATAATTTAATGTCTCTCCTAACAATGTATTACAGCTTACATAGCAGAAATAAATAATAACAAGTTGTTATGTCCAATCGCTGATACCAATAGCTTATCAGTTCTGCCCTGGTCTAGCAATCGGTTACTACAGATGTGTGATTCTCGGAAATATTGTTAAATTCCTGGAATTTTCCCGACGAATTCCTTCTTTCGCTTTTTATTCCCGTTAAATTTTTATATCGACACATTAGTATTTCTCACAAAATGGTTACACTTTGCCATCGGCGAGCACGTAATATCTACTACTGATGGATGTCAAAGATATATACTTTGTACTGTTTGTAGTTGTTTGAGAAAAAAACATCAGTGTTAATTTATGATTGCAGAAAATTTTTTTTTTTGTTTTTAAGAAATTAACATTTTTTGGATTGTTTTATTACTTGTGCTGTGATGTATCAACATTCCTTCTTGCTAAAGTGTGTGATTCTAGATCTAAAGGGAAATAGCCTATAGTGTTTGATGAGTGAATTTGCTAGTATCTAGTATTATATTATATACATACATATTATCTTAACGCTGTATTCCTGACGGGGTAGTCAGAGAGAACGGAGTGTCAAGCATCGCGGTCGTTGTAGATTGTATGCAAGTAATATGTTAATAATAGTGGTATTATATGTGACTTTCAAAATATGTGACATAAATGGTCGTATCTTTTCATTGCATTAGAAGCTTGAATTTTTACACCTCCAAGCTGTGTGTAGGTGACTTTGGTATTAATTTTAATTTGATATATCTCAACCAACACCTAAGAATAAGGGTCTTGATCTATAAGTCACTTGGGGTATAAATCACAAACTTTTGCGCACAACTTCGTTCGCGTGTTCAGTACAAAATAAATCGACTGTGACATACAGACATATAGACAGACGAAATTAAGAGGGTTAGTTTTAGCCATCTTGGCTGCAGTACTATAAAACTAGGAATCTCTCATCGAAACAACTCACATGGTAACATTAGTCATGAGTCACATATTTTCAGTTTGTATAAAGTCATGACCTTATATTTGGCACATTACTGTCCGTCTTATCGCTAATGAGGATTGTTTTAGCGTCTATAATGAATGTTTATTTTTTGATAAATGTAGAATAAGGTATAATTACTTAGACAAATTAGATTCTTTTGTTATTTCAATTTATCATAAAATGTAATTAGTAATTATAACAATTGCTTCACAGTAACGCTATAATTAATATATATTATTTGTAAGCAATCGAATTTAACGACAGCAATTAGAATTTTAAATTAGTTAATTAGAATTTTTTTCTTTTCATTCTCTTTAATTTGATTACAATTTTTCAGGTTACTTTCTTAGGTCATGAAAAATATTGTGAAAAAATATTTTAAATGTAACGAAAAATACAGGAGTTATTACGCTTTTAAAATTAAGTAGTGGGATTAGTTTCGTCTCTGTCATTCCCAGCACTGAGTAATGTCACCGCGATTTTGTAACACCACAGCTATGTAACGCTATCTCCTTCTAGCTTATCCTCACTTTGTTCCCGCTACTGTAGTTTAAAACCCAATAACTCAGCTTCCGTTAATGCATTTATTCCGTTAATATTTTAATACTATGTGTAGACATAGTCTTAAGATTAAATTATTTATTAAAACTAATTTATAAACTGGTATATTATAAACTGGTATAATATACCAGTTCCAAAAGCAGTCGTCTGGGCTATTGAACCATTAGTTAAGATTAGTTCTTAACTAATCTCTAAGATCGAAATCTTCTTTGATGTATGTAGATGTAGATTGCTGATAGGGACGTCCGCCAGGTTGCAGACGGGCTGTCGGCTTCCCTTGGGTGGCGCCATTCAGCCCTGTTCCCTGATAGAGCTCCGGTTACTGTTGGCCTGGTGGTACTCCCTCCTTCGTTTCATCTGTGAATCTTCCGGTTTTCCTACAAAACATGAGGATATCCTTTAGTTTGGTTGTCCTCAGTTCCCTTTCCTCCAGTGTATCTGAACCTAATGTGTTATATCTAATTCCTGCATACATACTGCATTTTGCTATGAAGTGTATACTAGTTTCTTCCCTATTACAGTGTTTGCATAGGGGGTCTGGTGTTAGTCTGAGTAGTGATAGGTGTCTGTTGAGTGAACAGTGTCCCGTTATGATACCTACCATTATTCTTACATTACCTTTATCCAACCTGAGGATATACTTGGCCTTTGCTTTGTCTTTTTCTTCAAAATACATCTTTGTTTGTCTGCATGTTTTTAATTTCTTCCATTCTTCTTTTGTTTCTTCGTTAATTATTCTTTCTATTACACTGTTTGTTACTTTGTTCGAGATTGGAAGGTATGGTTCTGGTCCTATTATCGGTATGACCGCACCATATTTTGCTAACTCATCCGCCTTTTCATTACCTTCGTTGCCGCTATGTCCAGGGATCCATGCTATGATGACCTTTCTTTTTTCCCCTAGCTTATTAAGGATTGCTTTACATTCCCCAACCAAGGCCGATGTAGTTATCGGTTTATCTAATGATTTGAGGGCTGCTTGACTGTCAGAGTATATTGTAATGTTCTCTTCGACTAAGATCATGGAGTCTATTAGTGTTGATGCACATTCCATAATCGCGTATATTTCAGCCTGAAATACACTTGCGAGCTTCCCTAATGGTTTCCATATGCTTCTTTCCCAGCCGGAGATAAAAATTCCAGCCCCTGCCGTTTTTGATGATTTCCTTCTAGAACCATCCGTATAGCATATGGTGGTTTCTTTATCTTTGTTTAATTCCCAATCTTGCCTGGGTCCAATATGTACTCTATACTTTTTGTCAAAGATTCTTCTTTTCCTGATTAGGTTATTATTCTGTACAAGCATTCCTAGTTTGTTTTCTACTTCTGTTTCTATCGTTGTGTGTCCCTTATCGAAAGGTTTACCCTTCCATTCCTTATATCTCTTCATTCTATACCATTGTTCCATGGCTTTCTTTTTAAGTTCTAAGTGCATAGGGTTAAGATTTAGGATGATTTCCAGGGAGGCGGTAGGGGTAGATTTTATCGCTCCTGTCATCATCATACACGCCAGTCTTTGTACCTTACTTAGCTCTTCCTTTATTTCCTTAGTTGTTCTATGCCACCAGATTAAGGCACCATATGTTATCCTAGGCCTTATGATAGCTGTGTAAATCCAGTGCACTATTCTCGGTTTTAGGCCCCATTTGTTTCCTATAGCCTTTCGGCATTGATATAGTGCTACCGTTGCTTTTTTGCTTACTTCTTTAACATGCTTTGTAAATTTCATTTTGTGATCTAGCCTTATACCTAGATATTTGACTTCTTTGACTGGTTTCACTTCGAGACCTTTAATTGTTATAGGTCTCATGTCCAGTCCTTTCCTTCTGTTAGTGAAAATTACTATTTGTGTTTTCAGAGGGTTTAGGTCAAGTCCTCTTAGGTTACACCACTCTGAGACTGTCTTAATGGCCATATTTAAGACTGATCTGATGGTCTCTAGATGCTTCCCAGTTACAAGCATCACTCCATCGTCTGAGTATGCTTGCATATAGACTCCCATGTTATTAATGGAGTGTATTAACGAGTCTAGAAGTAGGCACCACAGAAGTGGCGACAGACATCCTCCTTGTGGGAAGCCTCTTTTTGCTTTAACTTTGCTTACTATATTGCCTAGTTGCGCTATAATTACTCTGTTTCTTAGCATACTTACTGTCCATTTTTTCAAAGTTTCAGTTATGCCTTCTCTGGTCATTGCCCTTTCTATGGCTTCAAATGTTGCTTTGTCAAATGCTCCCTCGATATCCAAGAAGCATGCCAACGCGAACTCCTTGTTCATGATAGCTCTTTCCAGCCTGATAGTGAGGTTGTGTAAGGCCGTTTCCGTAGACTTACCCTCCATATACGCATGCTGATTACTGTGTAGTTCCTCTTTACTTTTACTTAATTTGTGTCTAATATGATGATCTATTGTTTTCTCCAAGGCTTTCAGTACAAATGAAGATAAATTGATGCATCTAAATGATTTTGCTTCTTTGTAGCATTTTTTCCCCGGTTTTGGTATAAACGCCACTTTAACTTCTCTCCATCCTTTCGGAATATAACCTAGTGCTATACTTCCTCTGTACAACTTGATTAGATAATCTTTTGTTACTTTAAGTGCTTTTTGTAGTACTACTGGTATTATACCATCCGGACCTGCTGCTTTAAAGGGTACAAAGGATTTGATTGCCCATTCTATAATGTCCGGGTGTACAATCTCCTTTGCTTCTTCCCAGTTTCCATTTGGTTCCTCTTCAATATCTTCCCGCTTCTCGTCATATTTCTTACAATCTTGGAAGTGGGTTTTAAGCATTACTTCCAACACCCTTTCCGGTTCCGAAATAATTTCGTCATTTATCTTCAAACTGCTTAATTGGTAGTTTTTCTCATTACTCAATATTTTTACTAAACGTGCTGCTTCAGAATAGTTATTTATTTCCTTGCAATACGTTCTCCAGCTTGTTCTCTTTGCTTTTTGTCTTTCATTTGAGAATTCATTCCTTAATCTCTTATATGTGTTCCAGCTTAGTTCATTATTTTCCTTCAAGGCTATTCCTTAATATCGCCTTACCTTTTTCCTTAGTTTGTATAGCGAATCATTCCACCATATCTGTCCTTTCTTTCCCTGACATATTTTCTCAGGGCATGCTTGTTTAAATGCTGTCATTATTGCATTCTTTAGGTTTTCAGAACCTTCTTCTATATCTTCCTTTGTCTTGATATCTATTGGAATGGGTTTCCATCTTTCCAGTTCGCTTGTGAACCGTTCCCAATCTGTTCTTCTTGGATTTCTAATTTTTATCTTCTCTATATAACTGTCCACTTCGATCGTTATCCTTCTATGATCAGAAAAACTTTCTTCTCTCTCTACTTTCCATTTACTAATATAATTGTTAATGATGCCTTTTGATAGAGTAATATCTAGCACCTCTTTCCTGGATCTCGTTATGAAGGTTGGTTCGCATCCTGTATTGAGAATCTCTAAGTCGTTACTAGTTATGAAGTCTAATAGAAGCTCTCCTTTTTTATTTGTGTCCGAGCTTCCCCATACCACATGATGTGAGTTTGCATCGCATCCTATTATCATAGTTGAGTGCCTTCCTTTAGTTCTTAGTATTAGTTCTTCTAATTCTCTAGAGGGTGGTTCAAAAGTAGCTTCACTTTGTAAGTAGCATGTTGCCAGAACTACCTTCACAGTTCTTGTCTCTTCCACTACAATAGCTGTTTCTATCGCTACCAGGTCTCTGCTGCAAAAAATTTCCATACAACCAGTTGCTTTAATGTCATTACTTATGTATATACAAGTTCTTGGTTTATATTCCTCACTTTTATCGTAGAAGAGCTGTCCGCCAAGAGCTCCTAATCCATTGACGCGCCCGTTCCATAGGTATGGTTCTTGTAGTAAGGCCACATCAATGTCGTCCCTCCTGATAGTTCTAGATAGTTCTGTCATTGCATCTTTGCAGTGATGAAGATTTAATTGACAGATTCTAAGCTTTTTATGTGTTTTTGTGTTGTTTGTGTTTTTTGTGGTGTTATGTGTGTTTGTGTCCATTTGTGTTACTGAGTTGTGTTTGTGTCCTGCATCTGAAATGGAGTCCTCTCAAAGGCTTTGGATTGCGATGTTAGTGCATTTCCGCAGCCTAAGAGGTTTTCTCCCCACTCGCAGATGCCTCTTCTTCCTTCTGCATCTCCGCCTTGCGTGATTTAGCTTCTGTGGCCTCAGGTATTTTTATGGCTCCACAACTCGCGCATTTATTAGGCGGTGCACTCTCTTTAGCCATGGCCTCTACTTTCCTGGGGTTTCTCAGTAGTTTGACCCTTACCTGAGTGGCCTGGAAGTTAAGCCACCTCGTTGCTTCCTCACCCCACGTCTCCTCTACTTCCATAGGCATAGCGACTAGCAATCTGCATCCAGTGGGCATGACTTCTTTGTTTAATATCTTCCACTCATTAATTTGAAGTTCTTCTTTTTCATCGTTCTGGCCTATGAGAAGTTGTAGAGGATCCTTGGGAACATCCTCCTCACTCCCCGGAATCCAGATCGATGCCTTTGCTCTGTCTAGTTTCCTCGCCACGATTTTCGTATCACCATGGACACCAAAGTCGCAGTTCATCAGCCACTCCCTCGCCTCCGTCGTTATCGGTGTCACAAGGAAAAATCCCTCCGACACCAACCCCGACGTGGCGAAGCTGAGTGACCTCCCGCCCACTCTGGCTACCGCGGCTTTCTCGATCATGGCGAGGAGCCTTTTCCTGATTATGATCCCCAGAGCCTCATCCACCGAGACCCCGTCCTCTCGGCCTATGGCAACCGCAAGATCACGCTGCTCCCTTGCGGAACCTCGTGGTCCCGCGGCCGCCGCATTGCCCTGATTTCGCCGTTTCGCTGGAGGACGCTCTGAGGGACCCTCTTCTGGATCCGTGCTCTGACGCTTTATTTTTTGAGGTCTGCTGACATCCTTAGCTGTGCTGGCCGAGGTTCCGGCCGACATTTTTATTTCTATATTATCAGCAAGCCTTCGCTGGTTCCTTCTGGCTTGTCTTGCCTTCTTCTTTGATGTATACTTTAATGTCTAATATACGTAAATTCCAGGTCGCAATGGCGTGCGAGCTTAGAAAACCCCTATTCGTCCATGAAAAGGAAGCTCAGGACGACTTAATAAAGATTCTGGATGAATTTGGGAATCGTCTACCTGCAGTTGTGATCCACTCATTCACTGGTTCAGTAGAACAGGGCCTGAAGTACATTGAGAAAGGCTTCTATCTGGGCATAACAGGGTATATTTGTAAGGATAAGTCTGATGGTGGAATACGGAGGCTGCTGTCAGAAAGATTGCTCCCGGTTGACAAGTTATTAGTAGAAACGGACTCACCGTTCATGTACCCTAATATGAGGGCTTCGAAGCTGCCGTTACATGTCAAGGATTCTTTGACTGAGAGGTAAGATAGACTGATAAGGCTTTTGGTTCTAAAACAACCGTTTAAAACTATTTATAACCATAGACAAGTTTAAAACTTGAAACAAACTGTTTTTAACGGTTAAATACTCGACTGCATTGTAAAAGAGGGTTTACACAAAATATAATTACTATTATGGCATATAATATCGCGTAAATCTAGAGTTAACAGCACATTCAGTTTAAAACGCTAGAAAAAATTTAAATGTAAAGGACATTACATACCTATACCGCCTATACGTAGATAACCTACCTACGTTTATTACTTCGGTTATCTAATGTCCCCCACACACGATCAAGTATGCATGATCAAGCCTGTCCAATTGGCATGAAGCGGAGGTCGCATCAAGTGAATTGGATCGTGTGTAGCATTGTAGGGGCGTCATGCCAAACAACGCTTCATGCCAATTGGACGAGCTTGATCAAGCATACTTGATCGTGTGTGCCTTTGTAATTCTCTGTTGAATTATTTGATCGCCACGATTGTACTGTACACGGTACAATAGGGAAGTAATATGTGTGCAATTGTATGTAGACGTTTATAAATTTCTGTCGATGATAACGTCTACGGCATGACGTTATCATCAACGGAAAAAGCGACACGGTACGATCAGAGACTAGTATAATACGATTCTATTACCTGAAACCATCTAATACTACATTAGATCCAGCTCCGCATATTCCGAACTCCGATTCGGGAGTTGGTACCAAATTACCGATACAGGTCCGCTGCAGCCGCAATTGCTCAGCTCTGTTATGTAGTACATCCATGGTACATAATGTTTCATGTGTTTTAAACTGGCTATAACTAGCACTGCCATCTAGCGAAAGCCGAGATCAACGAGAAAATTAATTGTAATACAATATTGCAGATCAATGAACTTCGTGAACCGATATTGCACTTTCCAAAGGAACGAGCCATGCGCTTTGCCTGCGATTGTGGAACTTATCGCCGGCTTCTTGGGCCAGGGCCCTGAAGATGTAGCGTTAGCAACTGCTTTTAACGCCCTCAAGATATTTGGTCTCAGCCAGTGAGTTACTATTTATAAGGAGACTCGGATATTGGACCTCCAAATCTGAAAATATTAGCGACAATAAAAAAACAAGTGATTTCTGTTACATGACTTCTTTGGTAGTACAACAAAGTACTTTGTAACTACAGTATCAGATTGTTCTGATTTTTGATGTAATGTGATATTCATAATAAATAATATTTAGTCACTTATATTTTTATATTTAGAGGTCGATTTATTCTGCATTTTGGTGGGTATTTGGATGTCCATAAAACATGTACACAAGAGAGCATTGGCCATATCCTGTCCTGATAACAAGTTATTTGTTCAAAAAGTAAAGTTTAAGAAGTTTCGAAGTTGAAGTTTAAGTTTAATTAACTGCAACTATGTTAATGCGGTTTCTTATTGACAATATTATTATTATCTTGTTTCATTGCTGGTAGCAATAACTCCAAATTGTCTAAATCTTACATAACGACTTTTTTTTGCTATCAGGGCAGTCAGTAGTAATCTGTTATAATGTAGGAGTATTCCAGCAAACATGACATCATTCAAATACATTTCATTTTTTTAATAACAATTATTTCATTGTTCATTTTTCATGATTAATGATTGCCAAAGAATAGTTTATTTTTAAAAACAGTATTTTTATTAATATTGAAATTATAATTAATTTTAGAAAAGAGGCTGTTAGAAGTTTTACATAATGCATTATAAAAGGTGTGTCGAAAATGCCTACTTTACTGTGGATATATTTTATGGATGTCCTTTTGGAAAGAAAATATAAAAATATTTGAAAAAGTAATATCTGTTCTCCTTATTTTGATTGTAGGTTTGAGTCTAATATTTCAATACTATAATAAATAGGAACAAAATATTTTTATACTGCCTTATTAATTCAAGCTGTACAAAAATATAATTGACTGCTGAAATTATGAGATGGGTGATAATTTCTATAACTTTCTGTTATAATTGTCAATGTATGGTTAATTTGTAGTTTTTGTTTAATTTAAAGCCATTTACCATTCGGAGTGAACAGAGCATGAAAGTGTTAGATATTTACTACTTATTTACTAGTAATAACTTACAGATGCTAAAGCAGAGCCAAGTCATAAGTTGGTCAACAATTTTACTTGCAAAAAAAGTAAGAATCTCATGCATTGTTTGTATTACATTATTGGCACAAAAAACGTTAGCATTTTGTAATCAAAGTTATAGAAATTATACAAATATTTTGTAATATTGATTTAGATGTGACAGTTAAAGTAAAATTTTAAATAGATTATTTATACTGAACTCTACAATCAAATTAATATGTTTAGTAAGTTGTTGGTTAAAACCTATATACTCGTTAATATTTGTGCCTTGTCGATAATAAAAGATTATATTTATGTACGAAAAATATGTGTTAAGTGAAATATTAACAATTTTCTTCAGATGTCATCTAATTGAGATCATGAAAGAATGAAATTCAATCTGGTTTCGATAAAAATACTCAAGCAATTGAAGTCTGCATTTCTGAGTGTTCATAATATAACGACCATACTTTATGGAATTAAAATGCGATTAAATGGCAAAGAGGCTGATTTGTGTAATATTCTGTTATTGTCTTGCCATTGTGAATACTAACACCAGTGTTGCCTCTAGTTTAAATGTTCGTCTGTTAAATATGTATACATGTGTATACCCGAAAGACTTAAAAGAAAAATAAAACTACTAAAAAAAAAATGTTTTTGCATTATAAAGCGTATTTGAACGCTGTCAGTCTTATAATGCCATTTATTTAAATGTAGAAAATGAAAAAGCATAATAAAAAATGTAGACGCGATTAGATTATGACAATATTATTTTTATGATTATTTTAAAGCTTTGTGCACACGAGCGGTGTTTTTATACGAATAACGCTCGTGAATTCGAGGCTTATATGTCGCTTTTTATGTTACACGTATTTTGCACAGGCCTTTGCAATTTAGTAGTAAAAAATATGGTGGCAATAGATCGACCCTCTTAGTCATAATGATCTCATGTGAAGTGAACCTTACCTTATTTATGTCGTGCGATGTTGGTCTTGTTGTGACAGTTAAACCATCCAACACGGCGAACTGTTTACGAAACAACAAAGAAATCGTCTAGAAATTGTCGCCATGTGTAAAAAATATTTTTCAGCGCATTTCTGAACGACGAGTGTTTCATATGCCATTAGTTAAGGAAATAATGACATAATCTTGTATGTGTATATCCTGTTGCCACTATACATTGACTTTTGCACGGTGTAAGGTGTTTTAGTTTAAGCTCTGCACAGGGGCGATTCCTAATCGAATTAATTTTATTTTTCATCGAATATATTGTAAATAGATAATAATATATTAATTAAATGTTAATTTAATGCTGTAGTCACAACGAAATCAAAGACTGCAAGTATTAAAGTGGAATTTGACATGTTATTATCGTTTTTTGTAATATTTTTTATGTATTTAATCGTTAATGTGTAAGAGTATTGTTATTGATTCTTTTATTTTTTGATAATTACTTGTTAATAGCTCTTAAGTGTTTGTAGGCCAAAATATAAAAAATACTAGAATACGTACTGTTGTTCGATTGCACAATCGATTGTGGATATTTTGTCGTATTATTTATACTTATTCTAGTATTTTTTATGTATGTGTAAAAATATTTATATTGTGTGTAAAGCGGGCCTAACAGACGACGTAATGTAGTGCCTTCGACAAAACGTCCTTTTGTGATACTATATACTTCTGTAGATTGTACAGATATTTCTTTCAATATACAAATAAAATTTATATTTTGTTTTATTATTATAGTAATAAGCTGATGATAGTTTATAGGGTTTTGTAGTATTATCTTCTGTATCTCGTTACATTCATGATCACGTTTTATTTTCTTTATAAGATTGTTACAAAAATTACGATAACGATCTTAGAATTATTTGGGTTCTTAGTGACTACTATACATTTTATCTTTATGATGAATACATCTCAAAAGGCCAGGAGTCATGAAAGGTTTAATAATACGTTGTCTATTCGGAATTGTCGAAGTATGAGTATGGTCCACAACAGTTGTTGATAAGATATTAATAAATATATCAGTTGCAACATCAGGGTTGACAGAGTTCAAAATAGGAGAAAAGTCCAAACGACAAGACAAGCAAGTGGCCGGAATGTCAGGTCGATGCGTTACTCGAATCGGAGAACGAGATTTTAATTTAATATCGCAGCTGAATAAAATGGGTGCATGATCGGTAATAAAACTATGAAGAACCAGTGTCTTTGCAAGATTAGGAGACCTTAGTATAACATGGTCAAGGCAATTATTCTGTCTTGTATGTAATGTATGGGCTGGTAATGTACCGTGAGGTGCAACCATATTTAAGTCACTCATCTGCGTTTGAGTCAATATTACCCGGTATTAAGTTTATATTGATGTCGCCAACTACAACCACCGTTTCAAATGTCCTCAACAATTGCAGTACACTGTTGAGGCTTCTGCAGAAGGCAGTAGTAGATCCGTAGGAAGGAGAGCGATATAAATCAACAACAGCTGCACCATGCGAAAACTTCAGGACTAGACAATTACCTACTTGAAAATCTCGAACTTCAACAGAGTAATCTAGTCCAATTTTTACGTACGCAACAACCCTCATTCTAGTTGCCATATTTAGATTTGTATGCGTTAAATCCAGTAATAGAAGGAATGTTAGGGGCCCTACTAAGCTAACACAGCATAATTATGTCTGGCACGCATTTGATCCTGTGTAATAATAACCTAAGGCTATTAAAATTACAATTAATGCTTCTTATATTTACATGAAAAATGTTTAAACGATTGTTAGGATTACCTAAGTGTGCATTACAACCTTCGGGGGAACAAATGAACGATGTGGAAACCGAAAGTAATTCGATTTCTAATAATTGTGTTGAGGTCACCCATATTCGATGACAAGGAAAAACAGCGGCATAGTCAAATCATTACCAGTCGTAGTAACCATACAATTAGCGTATTCAAGGAGAAACGAGAATGTAAACATTCAGAGTTTAAAAAGTCCTAGTCGAAGCAATTCAAATATGATGAAATTAAAAGTGGAATAATTTGTAAGAGTGAAGTTGTGAGTGAGGCTGTGTAATGTTAGTTTTACATAATATACGAAAAATGAAAATGAAAAATAGAGTTCTATAATTCCAAATATCAAGATTACAGACATTATGACATAAAATCGTAGAGATGATATATAATATAACATATTCCTTTTTACTAGTCAGTTTTGCTCAATTAACTTATCAAAATCAGCTTCTGAGCTTACTGTATATAATGAACCACCCTCCCTTTTGTGAACAAAAATTTTTCCATTAGAGATCCAACAAAATTTAAAAATTCAATTAGTTAATTATAATTTTATTAATGAGAACTCACTCTGGCACACTCCAATCGTAACGTGAAGACACAAAGTTGAACGGCACAAATGAAGATCAACTACCACCAGCGTATGAGATCCTAATATTTTGTACAATTTTAAACAAATTAGAAATCACTCGGAAACGTCTGAACTGCTCAGAGGTCCGGAACAAAGAGAATATAATTACTACGTTTGTCCGGAGGGAAGGGTTAGTGCAAGCGAGATGTCAAATCCTTAAATCGAGCTTATAGTTTTCCATACTAATGTGAAAATACGGAAAAATTTTGTGTCTTTTTTTTGGGCTATTCGAAGTGCTACCCGTGCTTAATAACATGAGATCTGAATCCGGTGACGGGACGTCATTTTTTCCTTCTCGTAAAGTGATAAAAAAGATCTACACAATATTATTGAAGTTGGGTATTTAAATTGAATTCGTCACCGGGTTCAGGTCTCATGTTATCGTACACGGACAAATACAAAACAGAGGAAGTTAAAGCATACAGAATGTGTATAAAAATGCGTGTTTGGGTTTTGGTAAAATACAAATAACCAACCACATGAGCTTAAAATTAAGCCTTTATTTGAAATCACAGAATTCAGTTTTATTTATTTATATAAATTATATCAACATCTCTAAGGAAATTGAGATTGCCTCGAACAAAACAAACACTATAATCACACTATAATGTAATTATAACTAAAACACTATTTTTATATACATTTATAGGAATTTAAATATAATTTTATATATACAAATAAAAAAAGATTACCATTCTAGAGACCATACTATTTACGTCGCGAAACATGCTTTGATTTGATGTAAAACTTAAATAAATACATTGAAACTTTATTAGCTTGAAAAATACAATAATCCAGAACGCTACAGACTCTTTGATCCTAACTGATAAGAAATCGCCCTTTCTATACTTTAAAATTCCAAATAATGTATCAATTTATTGAATGTAGCCTAAGAGTTTGCGCGGCTTCGATTTTCCTCCATACGATATGATTGATACGATCATTGAGGTTAAACGACATTACGCGCGATCACTTAGTGGATGGAAAACCTAGTGGTGTTTATACTGAGCATCTTCAGCCATGACAAATCGTTGGTCCTGGCTAGCCCATAGGATCAGGAAGTGTAAAGCGTTCTTCATATTTATATTAATTAATTCTTGTCCAGTTTCCTGACGATGCCAGGTGGCGGTGACGTCAGCACTTTTCTCGACAGCCTGATCTGTCCGGACACAGGATCTCGGCCAAAATATTTCACTTGTATTTCAGAACCGACTTCCAAACCGAGCGCTGAAGGGTGCATTATCTATGAAAGAAAGGATAAAATAGTATTTACGTTAGTAACTAATTAATCTGTGGTATTACATACAATTTAAAAAAATAAATTTATAAATGTACTCAATAAGTACATTTTGATGCAAAAATATTAAAAAAAAACGAACTGTAAAAGGAAATAAAATGATGATTTACGTAGGCTTTTAAAAATTCATGCTGATAACATGCAGTCGGAGGCTACAAATATTTTTAGTCACTATGATTTAGGAGCTACATACCTAGATATCTAATGTAGTAGGTTAAATAACTTTATGATTACTAATTTTTGGCAGTAAAGTTGTATGTATGTACTAGTGATGTGCTGGATATCTATATTCGTATCCGCTGATATCCGAGGGAGAAGAAAGATCCGGATCCGTAACCGTCCGTAATCCGTTACTTTTTTGGCGGATCTTTTACCTTATTAATTTCCAATACATAGATTAAATTCTATATAAGTCGAAACATGTCCTGTCACACAAAGCGTCAAGTGGCGTCAACTATCGTTTTAAGGTCACGTACACCGACACCGATCGAGTAAGAAAGTTAAGATCCGTATCCATATCCGCAGATCTTGACACCAAATATCCGTATTCGGACCCATATCCGCGGATATACATTTTTAACGACCCGGCACATCACTAGTATGTACATATGGGTGTATGATGTATGTATAATGTATGATTGTTCCCTATATTTCTTTTATAAAAAGAGGGGGCAAACGAGCAAGCGAGCCACTGATGGAAAGCGATTACCGTCGCCCATGGACACTCGTAAGGTCTGGTGAGTCACGGGTGCGTTGCCGGCCTTAAAGGAAAGGAGGAGTGGGAATGGGCCATCGGTACTCTCACTCACCAATACAACATAATAGCAATAGATGCTGTTATTTCACGCCGATGTTCTGTAAAAGGGTGGTATTTCACCGGGCGAGTCGGTCCAATTCGTGCTGCAATGCATGGAGTACTCAACCTATAGAGTGGCAATGTCATTTATTTTGTATGAAAATAATTTACGTCTAAACACTGCTGCGGTTACTGCGTTCTCTTTTATAGTTTGATTTTTGCTGTTTTTGCCACACCACCGAATAGAACAACAGGCTATTACACAAATATTTAAATATTTGTCGAAATATAGAGATATGTACACACAGGTCCAGTATTGGTTATGTACTGATTAATGCGAGCGAAAGTTGATACTTGTTAGTGTAAATAAACTGAGCAGTGGTGAATAAGATGGTCCGATATTTCGTCTCTATAGGTTGAGTGTTCCATAGCTGTACCACACAAAATTAATAAATAAGAATACATGGATTTGACTTTTTGGCGGGAGCGGGATAAGTGCGGTTGTCATTTTATTTACATTTTCTCATTTTTTAATTTTTAGAAGTTTTAAAGTACACAAGTGATAGTATATTGTGTTTTGAAGTTCTGTATAAGTGAAAAGAATGGAGTAGGTCTAAATAAACATGTGTAGCTGAAATTCTCGCGCTCTTCCAAGAAGTCCTTTATAACTTCAGTAAAGCCTGCTATCACTTTACTGGAGGAGTTTTACGATAAGAAAAAGTTAATTTACTTATTAATACGTGACATTGGCAAATGCGCTAATCTGTGCACCATGCAATAAAGAAAGAAAGAAGGATGATACCTTCCTGTGGTCCAGTTGCGAGTTGTGCAGCAGGGCGGGCGGGAGGCTCGCGTGCAGCGAGACGAGCACGCCCACGTCCTTGACCTCCACGACCCTGGCGCGGTACACGGCCCCGAACTCAAGGTCGGGCGTGCGCTCGGCCGCCAGCCACGCCGCGATCCTCGCGCGAGCCTCGTCCATCGCCGTTTGGGACGGCGCGAACACACTATACTTGGTCTCGTCTATTGGAGTCACCTGACGACATTTACGATAAAAGTCATAACCCCATCCATAAATTACGTCACATATTTTTCAATTTTATATATAGAAATAAATTAAAATAGGAATTACAAAATTTTTTTTTTATGTCCACTAAAAATAATCTTTCAATAAAATCAACATAAAATCAAATATTTTAGATAATTAACAAAACATATGACTAATTAAAGAAGAATAAACTATTAATTATGTTAATTTAAGTTTTTTGTTTACTTATTCGCGTTTTAATATTTTAGATTTTGACATGTGACGTCACAAAGCTTTTGACCACCCTGCCCCTTGTCACACAATGTCACATTTCATTAACCCTCTCGGCCCCCTCTTAACGTGTGACGTAATTTATGGATGGCCCCTAACACAGCGGAAGATAGCAAAATTATAAGAATTAGTCACTCTTATAAATTGGCTATCTTCCGCTCACAATTCCAAAATCGACACGTGCTTAGCCTATTAACGAAGAATTCTCAGGATATTCCAGAGATCAGACATGGAACAGATCGGTCAACTAACTAGTGACCACACAATACAAGAAGTAATAACGTCACAGAAGTTTGTCACTAACGTAACATATGATCTGTTAGCGATGCAGCATTGGACACCTTTACTACAGTGAAACTGACCTAACTCCAAATTCTGTAATGTTCGGTTAGGTCAGTTTAGTTCAAATGGTTCAGTAATTGAACAGGCCGAAGGGTTCATTAAAAGAAGGGTTTTAGTTACAACACAATTACATTTAGGCTAATAGACTAGACTGACGTGATAACTGCTTCTGAAACTAAGTAGTAAGTTCTGAAACATTGTATTAAAGTAATTAAAAAAATTTGAATACAATTGCGAAAGAACTACTTGAAATTGAAAGACAGAAATTGAGTCATTGGGTATTGAATTTCAGTAGTGACAACAGAGTGGAGATAAGCTAAAGGAAGATAGCATTACATAGTTGTGACGTCACAATAAAGCAGAAACTGCACAGCGCTAGGAGTGAAAGAGAGAGAACGTATCCCAACACTGTACCCACTACAAAAGTTTAAAAGCGAATAACAATATTTTTCATTATATTTCGAATATCATTACACAGTTTTGTTAATGATAACGGAACCTATCTTTTAATTAAGTTAATAAAAATAGTTATCTACCCTATTACAATAATAAGACTAAGTGGTGGATAGTTGATGAATGCTTTCGAGTGAGATGTACATAGTAATGAGTACGTTGCGGGAATGAGCGAGTCAGCGGCGTATCGGCGTGAACATTATAATAAACTTATAATGCTATCTAGATGTAGCATGAATTTACCTATCTGTCTGCTCCAATAGCCACATATCGTAAAATAATTTATGTATGTATTTCTGATAAAGGTGGATTTATCGTCGTAACATTTCATAACAAAATCATGAAATTTGTGAATCAGGGTGCGATGTGTTTGTATGTATCTATTGTATATTTGTATCTACCTGTACACCAGTCTCAACATATAGTTTCTTCAGGTTGGCACCTCCCAATCCTAATAACTTTGGCCTCCTGTGTACTTCTACCTCCAATTCTTCAATTACTGGCATATTTTCTTTGTGACCTTGTCTGAAATAAATAAAAATTAGAATAAGAAAAATAATATATGCCAATAATATTATAAAGGGAAAAAATTTGATTTTTTGTTTGTAATGGATAAACACAAAAACTACTAAATCGATTTCAAAAATTCTATCACTTATAGAAAGCTACATTGTCAGTGAGTAACATGGGCTGTTTTTTTTTTGTCAAAAAAAATTCTACCCAAGCGAAGCCGGGGCAGGCTGTTAGCCGTCAATAAAATGGACAGTGAGGGATTATGGCGTTTCTGTCATATTTTTACGGTCACGTGTATTAATACAGAATACTGTGGAGAAGCATTTGTGTGTTTATTTTAATTTTATTTTCGTGTGAATTTAATAATTTTATATTTATTAATTTAATTTCGAAATGTCATCTACATGACATACACAACATGTACTTTAAAAGAAGTTAACTAATATTGTAACAGATTATTATACAAGGGTGCACAATAACATGAGACTAATAAGTAATGTGACCCCCGTCCGTTACACGTCTTTTTACACGCTAATACGTCACGTATTTTTGTTTCCTTTGGTCATCATATGTAAGACGATACTTTTCCATATTTTGCGTACAAAAAAGGGCTTGATGGTTACAGAACTTTTTAAAGCTGCTTTAAGGAGATAATAACTTTTATTATATAATAAATACCAAAGAATGATATTTCATTTTGTTTTTTTTTTGTACAGCTTACAAGCGCAAAATAATGACGTCATAAGGTTCAGGTTTCATGCTATTATGTATGAGTTATACAGTAAGATATCTGATTTTATAGAAGGGTGCTTTTATTTAATTGGTAAAATTTATTGAAAAACAAAAGTAAAATAAGATTTATCAAGGGCGAGTTTGACTCCCACGTAAAAGGTACTAATTTCATCTAACTATAAAAATCAACCTAAATAATGACTACCTCGTTGGGGATACGGCGTGAAGATATGTATGTATGTATGTATAAAAATCAATGTTTGTTTGCCCGAATTTTATGGGTTGCCATACCATGCATCCGATTGTGATGAAATTTGATACGGAGATAGCTTGAATCTTGAGAAAGGACATAGGCATTTCAAAAATAAAAAACGCCAACGAAGTCGCGGGCATCAGTCAGTACTATAATAAAATTTATTAAAAAAATTAATTTGTAGGATCTACGAAAAAGATTTTTATGTGATTCTTAAAAATCTAAAATAAGTCAATTTCGATTAGTCAATTACTAATTTGGCTTTTGGCTATTAGCCTCCTTTTTAATTCTCCTGTCCATATTTTGAAATGTTCTAGTGCAAAATGTGGGGTCAACAATCACAGGATTTCGAAGAAAATAGACAAGACAGACGATGATTAGTCATTTTATAAAGGATCAGTTTACGCTTTTAATTCATGGGAGCTCAAAACATTTAAAATAAATGCTTACCTCGGTTTGTCTATGCATTGGTTCATAATGTCTATGATCTTGCTCTTGGCGTCGCACGCTTTTTGTACAGATTCCATGACAACCTTCAATGGAAGACCAGGGATTTTGATGTCAGCTTGCAGAGCAGTTATGCCTTTCTTCGTGCCTGCCAGTTTGAAGTCCATATCGCCCATGTAATCCTCTATACCCTGAATAGGGAAATGTTGCATTGTCAATGTTTAGGATAAAAACTCTGATAATCTCATTTATTAACATTTACACAAAAATGAATATTATTCGAACTATTATAATTTATAAACTAACCTATTATTTGATCCACTTTGACATTAAGTTTTTGGACACCCTGTATTCTGCAGTGCTAGTATAAAATCTGAATTTTAATCAACTCAAGATGTTGATCAAAATTAATCTAATTAAATTTCGTCATAACGCTCCGGTTCTCAAATCAACTCTAACTCTACGTACACAATAATCTAATACATAAAAATCAATGTTTGTTTGTTTGTTCGTATTTTATGGACTGCTGCGTTCATCCGATTGCGATGAAATTTGGAATGCAAATAGATTATCCCCAGGGGAGGACATAGGCTGTTTTAAAAATAAAATACGCGGACGAAGTCGCGGCCATCAGTTAGTATAATAATAAAAGAAATCAACTGAACAGTAACCTAAGAGGACTCACTAACAAATCTGTAAGTATCCTATAATCAGTCATTTGGTCGCCCTCGTATTTGGATACGAGTCCTACGGCAACTCCGGCCGCGGGCGACGATAGGGGAACCCCCGCGTCCAACAGAGCGAGGGAACCCCCGCATACTGACGCCATTGAGCTTGAACCTGGAAATATTTAATGGATTTGTAGGATTACGCTACGATAAGAGGCGAAGCACGTTAACAAATTTGAGATTTTGGCCAAAATACGATTGTTACATACATACATATCTTCACGCTGTATTCCTAACGGGGTAGTCAGAAGTAGACTGTTACAAATGTCGTATAATAAGTGGTAATAAAACACGAGTGTGAGTTATAAGCCGAGCTGAGCGAAGTGAAAACGATTTTCTTACTACTTTAAAAATTCCTTAAATTTGGAGATACGGTCGAATTTACGTAAATCAAAATTAAAACGAATGCATACATTTTGAAGTCTAACTCGTTCACCAACAGTAGCATTGAGGAAACAAACGTTAGCATAATGTGTTACAGATAGTTGTTAATACCGGAATCTATACAATATTATCTGTTACAGCCTGAAATTGGAATATTCGGATGCACTCACCGTTGGACTCCAAGACCTCTGCCGTAAGCCTCACGGTGTATGGCAGATGGGGCACCACTGGCAGGAGGCCTCGCTCGGCCAAGGCCCCGTGGCCCGCCTCCCGCCGCCCCGCGCCCCCGCCCCCGCCTCGCCCAACCTCACCCGTCGCGTACGACGGGAACTCGTAGTGGAGGAAGAAACTCTTCTCTTTTATACCGCTAGGGGCAAAAAATAGGAATATGTATTTTAAACTTGATTTGATGTAACGTAAAGTAGTTCGGATACCTAGGCGAAAATGTGTGAGGAGAATAATGAGATTTGAGGAAGCGAAAGAAGAGAAGAAAGAAGAAGAAGCAAGGAAGATCAAGGCTAACTTATAATAATTAAATAGTCAGACTATTAGCCGGCGGAAATGTCAAAAGCATTCGCATGCCTAGGCGAAAATGTGTGAGGATAATGATGAGATTTGAGGAAGCAAAAGAAGTATGTAAGGGCCGCGACGCTTGGCGCTCCGTCCTCTCTGACTACTCCGATGGGGATACAGCGAGAACATATGTATGTATGTAAAGCAGTTTTCTTTAAATTCATTCGAAAAACGATGATTGGTTCCTTATTAAATGCGACCAAAATAGGTCTTTTCTATTAAAGACTTTAAGAGGGCGGAAATTAATTTGAATAAAGAATAGGTCGACTTAAAATATTGTATGAAGAATGTTACTGGCTGATATTTACCTGAATGACGGCGGCCGCGCAACAGAAAAAAAAAATAAGAAAAAAAAATAAGAAATAAAAAAATTTAAAAATCTAACATTTCTTTATACTACTTTTACATAACGTCTCTCGTTTATTTTTCTCACACGGGAAAATGAGAATGAATGAATGAAATGGGAACGAAAAGTAGAGTATATAACTCAGTCGTAAAATTTTTTTTTTGCTCAGACAAGTACACTTTCAATTGAAAATAATATTTTACTCTCCTGTTATACAATCAATATCAAATTTAATTTTAAGTAACATAGTTTTTCTTAAATATATTTTTAAATTTAATGATAACCTACGTGCTGGAACAAACTCTTCTCTATTATACTGCTGGTGGAAAATAATAGGAATATGTTTTTTAAATTTGATTTGATGAAACATTTTTCTTTAAATATATTTTTAATGTAATGATGACCTATGTATACCCTTAGGGGTGAAACGCATATAACTTATAACATCATTAAAACCTGTGATTCACATGTAAAATAAATAGATAAATAAAAAAAAAAATGAGCAATATAATTAGTAATTGAAATTGCATTAAAGAAATTGTTTCTGCTAGCTTATTATATCTTCATTACTTTCACGGTTTAGGATCCATTTTATATAAGTGAACTGGTTCACTGGTTCAAATTTTATTTTATATTAACTTATTACCGCGGTAAAAATATTTATAATTTTTATACATAATTGTTGCGCTCTAAACATTACTTTAGTATAAAAGAATTGTATTTGTGCCTTACCAGTCAGTTGGCCAATACACTTGCATTGATACACAAGTTTTCTTTCATTTAAATCACCATCAAAATTCGTATAAAGTGAAACTTATTACCGCATCAATAAATTATTTCTGTTTTATGTATTTCAAATTAATAGTTGTCGCATTAAATTATTCTAATTTATACTCCCCCTACTCATGATGGCGTTATGAAGTTATGACAGCAGTAACTTGGGTTGATTCACTATTTTTTGTACGGGTTGATTAACTTCATACATTTTTTTTTTAATTTATTTATTATAACTACATCTGTAGAGACTTTTTGGCGGGAACGGGAGAAGGGAGGTTGTCATTTTATTTTTTTAAGTTTTGTGTAAGGATGATTTTGATTTTGTGATTACTTTTGCGTGAATCTCTCATGAATAACTTGACACTGGCAGAATTCGTATAAACGAGAAGCCAATAATATTAAAAGAAGAAGAAGAAAAGAATGGAGGAGATCTAAATAAACATGTGTAGCTGAAGTTCTCGCGCGCTTCCAAGAAGTCCTTTAAAACTTCAGTAAAGCCTACTGTCACTTTATTGCAGGAGTTTTACGATAAGAAAAAACTAATTTTCTTGTGATTCTACTAATTAATACGTGACATTGCCGCTAATCTGTGCGCCATGCCATAAAGAAAAAAAAAAAGAAAACTACATCTGCAAATTATAAATCAAATGAAAAATCTTAATCGAATCGATCGAATAATAAACTTGTTAGAATTACTACTAAGATAAAGAGAAATATCAAAATAATACTAAAAGGATATTTTTATGGGATAGATATTAATTTTATAATAAATGTACTAATATTTATGTATGAAATATCTTTTCCAAGTAATTTTTGAAGGAAATACAAGGCCCAAAAAAAAATTTTAAACAGCATTGTATTTTAAAAGTAGAAACCATTAACATTTAAACATTTAAATTTTTTATAACCTGTAATTATTTTATAGTATCATGTTAGAAAAATTTTTAATAAAATGGTAACACTTTATTACAGCATATAAATTTTTTTTCGGCAACAAATGGCATTGTTACATTGCTTTTAAACCCAATTGTAAGGAAGCACAGCATTAACATTTATATGGCTGCTGTGTTACAGTGGCTAACCTGGTGAGCATAGTAAGTGTGTCCATCTTAAGTGCGCTCTCAGGCGAGTCGAAGGCCACAGTACACAGCACTTGTGTCTGACCGCGCTGGAACACTGCGCTACCATGCAACGGCTCGTATAGCGACACCTACAACATTTATTCACTTTAACAGAAATTCACTGTGGCTCGCGATTTCGCCGGAGTTATTTGTTAGTTAGTTATATTTTGCTAGAATAAAAAGAATAGAATACCCTGGAAAGTCCTTTACCTGGTAATGAAATTCCCATGAAAATCGATTCAGTTGTTTCGGAGAGTAGTCCAGACAAAAATTAAAAAAAATCTTTTTGGGTTTCCTGTAATAGCTTAAGATAAAGCCTTTATTTAAAAATCACAGGCAGACATATAGGAGACTATTATATTAAAAAAAAATAACACAAGAAGGATGCCTAACCTATTAGGGATTCTGCATGAAGATATGTATGTACATCTATATTACAATTTTATTAAATCGCAAAACTTTACCTGGCAGCTAATCTTCCTCAGATCATCAAGGTGCCTCCCATCACATCGCACATCAGTTTCAAAGATCATGTCCCTGAAAATCTGTTTGAGGTGTGAGTTGAAGCAGTCCTGTAACTGAGTCACGTCGGCCTCTGTGTCTCTCAGCTGGTTCAGCACAGTGCTACGTAACTCGCTGACCGCCACATCACGAGACGTTTTATCATGGGAATGATCACTGCAGCGAAAGGTAAATTTTTGACAATAAAAAAACAAATATATCGAAGTATGCTCGTTTGTCCCCTCTTTTATAAAAAAAAAACACAATTATCTATGTGATATTATTGTAATCTCTTTGCAACGACACGACACGGACATCGAATTTGCAGATGTTACATATTATTAGGAAGGTCGTGCATCGAGATGACGGAAATGTTGTTTCAGCATATTAAGCTGACACACTATAAAGTGAAATTTTTCTCAATGACCTTACAATCCTAACTAAACAGGGGTCTATGTCGTGTTTATGCTTTAAGGCTACAACCTTTTTTTTATTCCGACGTTTAAATCCGGATTGCACTGATCGTTATCACCGGCAGACTGATGAGGATGTGTCATCTTCGTAGTGTGCGGTTTCTGGCACACTTATTCATCATATTTTTTAATTTTTATTATTGTCGCTGTCGGTACTTCGACACACTACACCAGCGACTTCTACACACTGGTGACGTCCGGTTTTACGGCTCGAGACACACTCACTGATGACAGGATTCCATGAAGTTGATAAGCGATATCCATCTTTCGGGTTGAAATTATGTTTTTTTTTTACTTTCAACTGTCTCTCATGCTCTTCTGGAATAATAGTGTCGATTGGTGGAGAAGTGTGGCTGATGCAATTCAATAGTGGTTGGGTCCTGACTCCAGTAAGTGCTTGGCAATAGCTGACTTAGTTGTCTGTTCTTTCCTGACAGCTGTGAAATGTTCTCTGACCGTGATGTCCGATGTATGAACTACTACAGCTGCAATCTACCTACCTTGTAAACATTGTATTTAGCCTTCCAATATTAACATGACATAGACCCATTTAATGAGGATTCTCTGATGTGTATAAGTGGTGGAAGTTTAAAAACATTTTATCAATGAATGGTCATTATCATGAGATCAATAGAGTATTATGTTTCTGTATTGTTTTACATACGAGATATTCATGTTTTAGGGTTCTGTAGTTAAGATGATTAAAACAGAATCCTTATTACTGAGTGGTAGAGCCATGCTGCATTGCAGCACGAATTGGGCCGGCTCGCCTAGTGAAATACCACCCTCTCACGAAATATCAGCGTGAAATAACAGCATGTACTGTTGTGATTCATTCAGTGAGTGAGAGTGCCGGTGGCCCATCACCCCTCTCCCCGTCTTTTCCCGCATTTCCCTAATTCCCTAAAGGCTGGCAACGCACCCGTGACTCTCCGGACGTTGTGGGTGTCCATGGGCGGTGCTGGTCACTCTCCATCAAGTGACCCGCTTGCTCGTTTTCCCCCTTTTATAAAAAAAAAAGGTTCTTCACAATCTACAAATTCATAGTCGGCTAACGGAGACGTCTAAACAGGGCTATTAGGCGCAGGGAGAGCGAGTCCGAACTGCCAATGTTGTCGCCTTTGTAGTGGGCATGGGTAACTCAGCAAAATTCCTTGCATCAACTCAATAGCTCAGGTTCATCTTACTGCGCCGGCATTTTGAGTTATCTCGAAATTGCGTCATGGCGCAGCAAAATATTACGTGCCGAGTGAGTCGCAAAGCGCGCGCCACTCACATCCACCCCCGCTGGCTTTTAGCTGACTTTTTTACATTGGATAAAAACCTACATATACATCATATCCTTGAGACTCTAAATCATAGGACAATGGATGAAATGGAGCATATCTTACCTAAGTATCTCTCTTATCTTCATAGTGGACATCATCTTTACACTATCAACAATGTCCTGTGCAAGTGGTGGCTGAGTTTCATACAGCCTCTTCATCCTGCCATGCTCTTTCTGTAACTTTTCTATTCCGCGAACCACATGTTGTGCTTCTTTAGTACCTGGGCACACCACAGTGTTTACTAGCGAGTGATTAGGAAACAGCAAGATACCTTCGAAGCACCTAAACACTGCCCTTATATACGCATACGAATACAAATTTCTGTATACCGGAGGCAAACAATCTTAAGTCACATTTAGCTAATTATTCAGTATATACGTTTAAAGTCTCAGATAGAACTTTATTCACGAATGTCACTAGACTAAACAATTGTGTGAATTTCCTAGCAAAATTTTTGTTGTTGTTCGAGAATAGGTTAAATGGGTAGTTTTTTATTACAAAAAGATATTATTAAAAATATTATAAATTAATAAAATAATGGACTTTGAATAGGTTACGTCTAAATGATTTAGATTGGTATTTTTGTTATATGTAATAACAGTATAGTTTTTTATTTTATTTTTTTGGACTTAAAATAGTATACTACTACAGAGATCATAAAATGCTGATTTCAATGACATCACAAAGTGAAAATTAAAAAAAATGAACAGGATGGTATACCTCCGATATACAGATCTATATACGTAGGTACATACAAGAATTGCTTGTTTAAAGTAATTTTATAAGACCATGAAGTTGAAATTGGCATAGAGTCGTGAACAAAAAATAATGAATTTCAGACTTTTTTGGTGGGAACGGAAGAAGTGAGGTTGGCATTTTATTTAGATTTTCTATTTTTTTACATTTTTGGGGGTTTTAAAGTACAAAAGTGATAGTATATTGTTTTAAAGTTCTGTATATGGTAAGTGAAAAGAATGGAGTAGGTCTAAATAAGCATGTGTAGCTGAAGTTCTCTTGCTCTTCCAAGAAGTCCTATATAAATTCAGTAAAGCCTACTATCACTTTATTGGAGGAGTTTTACGATAAGAAGGAAAAATGAATTTACTTTGAACGTACTTCATGTGTTTGTCATGAATTATAACAATACTGTGATGTGTGTATTGCATTGCCTGTTTAACTCACTTAGTTATTAATATGTGAAATTGGCAAATGCGCTAATCTGTGTGCCATGCCATGAAGAAAAAAAAAGCATTTCTAAGTATGCATTTTGGATCCAATATCTTTTTTAACTTCTTTTTAAAAATTCAATGAACATTTTATCATCATTAAAAGAACAACTTTGGCCAGTTTTATGTCAACTATTCTTCATCCACTCTCTATAACCATCAGTCAACAACTCAACATAATTCTATACTATAATATCGAATCAACTTACATTCATACCTAGTTTGATGGCCTTCAGCAGATCCTGCTGCAAGATGTCGCTAGCGCTCCCCTCAAGCATCACCACGAGGCTGCCTTTCGTAGCTGAGACCACTAAATTTAGAGTGGATTTTTCTAAGTCTCTTCGAGTTGGGTTGACAATCAGTTCATTGTCTAGCATTCCTAATCTGTTGGTATTGAATAAGTTTTTAGATTTATTACAAACATAACTCCATGGCATTTATTGTTCTAGTTGGACACAGTACCAAGTGGTAATAAAATCTATTCTTCATGCCATTCCTAGCAGTAAGTATTTAGATTCACATTTGGCAAAGTGGAACCAGTTACAGGTTGTTAGCCTTATAACAAAATCTAGAATTTAATGTTATTGTCCAAGTTAGATAACATAAGAACTCAGTGATGCGACATCAATGACTAGTGGTGTGTGGTACTCAAAAAAAAACCGACAAAAATTTTAATTAATATTATGAAAAAAACTAAATCGTAGACATCCTCATGTATTCTATCAAAAGTGGAAGATTCATAGGCGAGCTAGAGGAGGCAGGACCAACAGATCAGTATATAACCAGAGTTCCAGTTCAGGAAACAGGACTGAATGGCTACTGCTTGGGGGAAGCCCACATCTGGCCTACATCCTGGCGGATGTCCCTACAATGAATCTAAATCTACAACCATGAGATATCATATTCTTGGAATTTTTGACTTCACGTAATCTTAGCACATTTTCTCTTAAAGCATAAATTTTTTTTCTTTGGGTTTATTATGTGACACTGATGTATGAATGTAGAGTGCCATCCAAGTAAAGAAGAAGAAAAGCTGTTTTACTTACAATAATAACAACAATAATAACATGTATACCTTACATATAGGAGTATTTGTTATTCGTTAATTAATGGTAGGTACCAACCTAACGGCACCAACAGGTCCATTCCATGGCACATCTGATAAGGCTAATGCAGTACTAGCTGCGTTAATCGCAGCTATGTCTGGTGGGTTGGTGGCATCTACAGCTAACATGTTACATACTATTTGAGTGTCGTAATTATAATTCTGTGGAAAAAGTGGTCGGAGTGATCTGTCAATCAAACGTGATGTTAATATCTCCCTTTCTGTTGGGCCTGGAAAGGAAAGAATTATAGTTACATAGTTTAAAGTTTTTAAATTATAGCTAACAAGCCATTATCCACCCGCTTTGTTGGGTGTAAATGAAAATTTTGTAATTATAGTAGATTTTTGTTTGAAAAATGGTGAAGGGTCCGTGTCCGTGTCGAATGGTCATAGTCTAATACTCATATATTCAGTAGTTTTCACTTGATTGCATGACAAAGAAAACAATTTTAATTTTATATATATAGATAACACACTGGTATGGTTAGGTCGCTAATGACATGCTTTTGCAACAATTTTTTAATACCTTTTTCTTTTAGTGCCATCTGATGTAACTTTATTTGAAAATAAATTAATTACATAGGTAATTATAATTTGCAGATGTGGCTTAGCTAAAGAGGGCTTAGTACCTTACAATGTACCATACATTAATAATAAAAGCAATATTTCATGTTATATACTCTAAGCAATGCAACTGCAAAAACACCACATAATTTCATGTAGTATGTAGTTTTTGTGTAATGCCTGTGCAAAAATACAAATATTCGAGTTCGGCATCTGATGTTATTACTACAGATTAATTAGATATTAGCATAATCACTACCTGTGCAATTTTTCCGTAATGAACATAAAATATATCATGATATTTACAGGTTTATTATAATCATAATACAATTTGATAAATATGTGACAATTGACATTAATAGTTACAAAAAATGATTCTTATCTTATAAATACAGTAGTCAGAATTGTTTTTTAATTTGACTAAAACTTACCCAGTTCTTTCCTTAAAAAGTTATGAAAAATTAATCTTATCTTATAAATACAGTAGTCAGAATTGTTTTTTAATTTGACTAAAACTTACCCAGTTCTTTCCTTAAAAAGTTTGTGGGTATACGACCAGCTGCCGCTGCCTTTTGTCTGTAGTCAACAACTAACGGTAGGAAGGAGTTTACACTCTGTTTAGCTTTGGACACCACTGTAGCAAGCACACTGGTGTTGCCAAGTGTGGATACACAAGTCCCATCCGCAAAACGTGCATATCGTCCAGTAGATAAGTTTAATGTGGCTCTGAGAAACAATTTTTATAATAAGTTACTTCCCATCTCAGCCAGAATATCCACTGCTGAACATACATCTATTCCATATGTCATTAAAGGTCATGTGTATGTGGCATTTGGATACACCACACTTCGACCAGATCATCACTCCATCTAGTAGGATTCTTAGATCCATTTTACATTGCATCATCACTTAATAAACTATAATAAGTGATTTCCTTATAAGATTTACTTTTGTTTCTTTTTTATCAAATGCTTTAACTTTTTCTTATAAAGTTAATATGAAGTTATTATATAATTTTTAAAATGACATCTTAAGTAATTTTTTATGATACTCTGCCATTTAGTATTTTAGCTTTCACTTCAATGGTTCCAAATTGATAGCCCCAATGGAAAAATTGTTCACAAAACATTTTACTGAGGATTTCAAGTACATATCGACTGGCATTTGATAAATATCACGGTTTTAAAAAAAACCCATTGATATTCTGGCCGTGTCAACTTCGGCATTACTCAGTTTGTAAATATAAAATATCATATTAATCATTTACTAAATTTGATTTTCTATTAGAAATATCTTCCTTAAAATAATACTACTGCAAGCTGTTGGGTTTAGTAAATATATCATGATAAATTTTCAAATTATTCTTTATGAAATAGAGGTACTTGCTCAGGGAAATTAATTACAGTGGTACCAGATTAAAAAACAGCGTGGAAACCACTGCTTTAAACTATGCTAAACAAAAAAAAATTATAACAAAATATAACCTATAACTTACCCATTAGATAAAGATACATCAATTTCCCCAACAGTCGGCTGTGTTGAGAATAATCTGTAGTAGTAACGCTTGGCTCTTAATTTAGATGAAATTATACGATTTTTGGCTAGCATCTTCAAGGATTTTCAGAGGGGTCAGGATAAGGACAATTCACAATTTAAATATTCAAATAAAACTGTAATGTTTTTGATTTTTTGTCATCTTGTGAGAGAAGTTAACGAAAATACTGTAATAAATAATCAAAAAGTTGAGATATGTTTAAAAAAAATTATTAAAATCAAAAAATGATCAAAGAAAGATCAGCGGGATTTTGAAACTTTTGAGATAAATTGTTGCCTGTTCAAAAAACGATCAGTTTCGTTCAGGAACTTTGTGAGATCGAAATAAAACGATGCAATGTTAGCTTTAGAATGTAATCACAGTACTAAAATAGTGTGATGTTGAGATTTTTTTTGTGGCTTAGTCTGCCTCAGCGGATCCTAATAAAGAAACTACTTCAATATACATATATATCATGAGAAACTACAAGAAACGTTAAAACGTATTACGTCGACATTATAATGAAGTAATATGATGAACATTTTACTTACTAATGAAGACATCGACAATATAGACATAGATTCCTTTGCTTGTCCTCAAGAGAAAATCGTAAAAAAATCGTCAGTTTTTGGCGGCATTTTATAAGGAGCGGTTGGGCGTTTATTTTAATTATTCGCAAATGGTTTTTAGCAAATATTGTAATGTAAAATTAGCGTAGTTTTGCGTCTTAAGTATCTATATTGCTGTGCTGTTATGTGAAATTGTTGAAAGAAGTGCTTATTTAGTAGAAAGATGTTGAGATTTTTTTAGTGGCTTAGTCTGTCTCAGCGGATCCTAATAGAAATACTGTCTCAATGTATTTATCGCCGGAAACTCCAAGAAACGTATAAAATGCGTTATGTCGATATTTTGATGAAATAATATGATGAAATTGTCTATTTATTACTGAAGACGTCGGTTGTATGGGCTAAGATCCCTTTATCTTCCCTCATACGGGAGAATCGTACTATTGTTGTAAATATAAATAAATTAAAAAAAAGTAATTGTAAATAGTAAAAGTAGGTAATACTAACCAAAATTATTATACTTTGTACTACCACAGTACTACTAACTATTCTCTGACATAAAGCACAGATTAATTAGCATAGTGTTTTAAATTTAATTATAAAAATGTGTTATATGTAAAATGTCTAAAAAATAAAATGAGGAAAGTTCAAGGAAATGATTCTTTTCATCGTATTAATTATCTATATCAAGTAATTGTTTAAATTGACTAAACTATGTGTTATTCTTAATTGATTACTTCCATCTTACAAACTAATTTATTTGTTGCTTTTATAATATTTTCTTGTTTTTAGATAAGTAAACAGATTGTAGAGAAAAATCCTACTTTATCTTCTTATTACGGTAATCTGATGGTAAACGTTGCAAAGAAAAATGTACTAAAAATGTAAGTGTTTTACATACATTATAAAGTGTTATCGAGATCATATTTTTTAAACACAACAAACAAGCAAAGGACGATTCAGAAATACAAATTATTTTTTTGTATTCAAAAGAATACAAAAAAATAATTAATTAAATATTAAAAAACATTAAAAAATGTCAAAAAAAATTTTTAAGCAAAGGTATTGTCAAAAAAATGTATGGAAATCATAGACAAAATGACATAATTACAAGATTGCATCACAGACTAATTTATGCATATGTACTGAACATCCAAATCCAGAAACCAGCAGCAGGATAGGATGACTTACCAATAAGTCAATAAATGATCCATTGAGAAATTTTATAAAGTGAACAAACATCAAAATTTAGGGGTGTGCAGGATGATGTGCTGTAACCAGATCAGTCCCATAGAGACTGGACATTAAATATTTGAAGTGGATAGAACTGTGGGCACGGTCACCTTTTGTGTTTAAGTGTCACTCTGGGTAGTTGCTAGGGCCGCCTTATGTGACATCTAAGTGCAGTGGTCTGTCGATGGGATGTATCAATATATAAATCAGTCAGTCGGGGATTTCCAGATTTCAATTTCCATTGCAATGTTTCTCAAACACATTGTGCATTCATGTTGTATTTAAAAATAGGTGTAGTAATTGTATGCTAACTGTTTTCTAGGCATCCAGATATTAAGCGGCAACTATGCAAGAAATGTCGTTGTATGCTAGTGAATGAAGTCTCAGCAAAAATGAAAATGAAATATAAAAATAAGGCAAAAACTATAGTCTGGACTTGCAACACATGTAATTACAAAAGAAGTTTACCAGTTGATAAGGAAAAGGACCACACAATCTGGGTGGAAAAACAAGAGGCAGTTGTTGAAGTTATTACTTAGTTATAACAATGTATGAATCTTTTGTGTGACTTTGTGTGTGTGTGTCATGCTCATATCTGATTTTGTAGAATATTTTAAATACAATTTTTGTAACAATTTTTTTTTTCAATTGTACACAAAACTAAATTTAAAGATAAGAATACATATGTCTATTTGTAAAAGTATACATTACTAGGGTAATTTAATTGAACATTAGCCCATTTTCATTCAGCCCCTGCCGCTTGGTTGCTGCAAAATACTGCCACGGCAGGACTAAGGGCAGTGAATGTTTACATGCTCTATCATTCACATTGCGTTCGACTTTAGACAATTGAAGACGTCAAAATGATTATTGCTTCAGCGCTTTGTCTTTTTAGTCTATATAAAATGCGTTTGTGAAATGCTTAAAAAGATATAACATTAAAAAAAAGTCATTGTCCTAGATGGTGGATGATATTGATCCATCTTAATAACACAGATTAATTTGTTACTAGCTTTTATAGCCTAACGCTATAGCTACTAGAATTATAGCTATTTATAGCTATAACAAAATGTAATCCATTACATTAAAATGTTACCACTTCATTAAAAATATACTAATTTGAAAAATTACGAGCCTATAAAATACTTTATCATATTATAAGCTACAAAAAATATAAACAATATGAAATAATAATATTTATTATTAAAATACAACTCCATAATTTTTTACATAATTTTTCCATTGTAATTTCTGCTGTCATGTTAACAATAACTTTTACTTGTTAGTTCGCTAGTAACTAATTAATAGTTAAAACTATTAATTCTAAAAATGGTAATAATTACATACATACGACCTAGATGGCGCAGTGGTTTAGACGTTCACCCAAGCGCGGAAGGTTCCGGGTTCGATTCCCGATCGGGTCAAATTAGAAAATGAACTTTTCTAGATCGTCTCAGGTCTGGGTGTACTGGGAGACGCCCCCAGTACTCGTCGTCTGGTTCTCATAGCACAGGGAATACCCTAGTTTGAGATCAGATGATTGGTGTGTATCGTCTGGCGCATTATTAATATTATTATACACACATAGATATCTTCATGCTGTATCTCTAACGGCGTAGTCAGGACGGAGCGTCAAGCGTCGCGGTCCTTACATACTTCTTTCGCTTCCTCAAATCTCGTCATTCTCTTCACACATTTTCGCCTAAGTATGCGAGTGCTTTTGATATTTCTGTCTGCTAACACTCTGGCTATTGAAGATCGCTTCATAAGTCAGTCTTGGTCTTCCTTGGCTTCTTTTACTACTCACTTTCGCTCTGTAGATTTTCTTCGTCAGCCTTTCATCACTCATTCTTTCTATGTGCCCAGCATTCTTTTCTTCATTTTTACAGTAACACTGTCTTGTAACCCTGTCATACTGCGTATCTCTTCATTGCTTATTTTGTCCGCAAGGGTGACACCGCACATATTTCTAAGAGATCGCATTTCTATTGCATTTATCTTACTTTCACTCGATTTCGGGTATATCCAGGCCTCATTATGGTACAATAAAGTTGGCACCAACACCGCATTGTGGATGGCCATTTTGGCTGTTAGATATATTCACACTACCAATGCGGACAGAACACCGTTCACTTTATTACCAGCTGCTATCCGTCTCTCCACATTCAACTTACATCTTCCATCCCTCGAAAACGCACTCCCGAGATATACAATTTCGTTCAATTGTACTAGACATTTTCCATATACCCATATTTCACACTTTGTCTGTACATCTTCCCTTTCAAACACCTTAGTTTTGTTCACAATTCATATTCAATCCTTTCACTTCACATTCTCCTTTCATGCACGTAACTAGTGTCTGCAACTCTGCTTCTGATGGTGCTGTAAGCAAAGCATCGTCAGAGTACAAAAACCACTGTACCATCACCTTTCAATGTTTGGAGGTAACTGTCCAAAGACAGCACGAATAGCCAGGCAGACATCACACAGCCCTGTCTGACGACTGAACAGACTTCGAAGCAGGGCGACAAGTTGCCATCAATCCTTTCACATGCTCTGCGGCCTCGATATAATGACCTCACACCTCACAGCCTGCAGTAAGGGGCTCTCCACGCCATATTCAGGCAAGAGACTCCATAATTTCTTTCACATTACTCTATCGAATGCCTTTTCAAGATCCACGAAAGCACAGAAAACTGTCTGACCTATAGCCAGAAACTTCACCACGATACCGCGGAGCGAGAAAATCTGATCCATACAACTTCTACTGTTCGTAAAACCGCCTTGTGACTCCTACAAATATCTTTCAGAAATGCCTTTCATACGTTCGGTCAATACCTTGGTATAGACTTTACTTGCTAAGCTGACCAAGCTGATGGCCCAATAGCACGCGCAGTCTAAACGGGAGCCTTTCCCTTTATAGAGAGGTACTATGGTGCGCCAGTCCTCCGGAGCCTCTATCTTCTGCCAGTAAAGATTGCACAGTTTATAGAATGTATCCCGTACCCTTGGACCACCATACTTAATCATCTCAGCAGTAATCTCATCATTTCCCGCAGCCTTTCCACATTTTAGACTTCTTATCACTTTCTCAATTTCTTTCTTACTATTGACTTCCTCTAGTTCCTGACCCGAGTGTGGCGATTCGTTACGATCACTCCCAGTGTCAGAGGCAGAGTCGTCACTCTCATACAGTTCTTCATAATAATCACTCCATCGCTGCAGAACATCTATATTGTCTGTTAGCAAATGATGTTATTTCGAACGCACTTTATTCTTTCTGCAAGGTGTCGGTCCACTTCGGTACTTACGTATTTCTTTTTAAAACAGTTTGAAATTTTCCTCGAATTTGTCCGACAATCTTTCACGCTTCCCTTTCACTAGTGCCTTCGTTTCTGATTTCTGCAGCTTATATCTCTCTTTCATCAAATCTTTCATACTACAGCTATTTTTGGCAGCAAAGTAGTTTCGCCATGCTTTCTTCGTCTTTTACACAGACTCTTTCACCTCGCCATCCCACCACAATTCACGCTTTTTACTATGCCCAATCATGTTCGTTCTATCATACTATCTTTAAGGTTCTGAATGAATTGTAATAGTTAACATTGACAAATATTAAACTTATTGTGGAAACCATTAATAATATAATTAAAGTCAGAAATAGTAAATTTATAGTGCAAACTCTCACTTTTAAATCTAAGTTTTAGTTTGATTCAGTAATTCTGTGCTCATATTGTATTACATATATTCTTTTTATTTTTACATCTATTAATTTAAAGGAATAAATACATGGGAGAAAAAATTGCAGTCCATGTTAAAATACTGACTTACATAGGTAAATGCATAAGTAGGTACTTACATAAAAATATTTTTCATACCGCTTAGGTAGTGTTTCGAAATTCAATAGTTCTGCAGCAATAAACAATTTTATTACAAATAAAGCATTTTATTATAAAGAAAAATGGCTCTATAGAGATGACGCCTCAACAATGAGGTGCTTTTTTCATTTCTCGTTGTTAATTTTTTATGTCACGTCAATAAAATCTTCCATCTACTCTGACCTAAAGGGCAATCTTTTAAATTTTTTGAAAGGAACGTTTGTAGCTGAAAATGATAAAAAAAGCGAGGACAAGACAGATATTAAAAACTTAATGGGTATGGTATTGAGAAATAATGAAGACATTCAGAAGAAAGCTAAAGACGTCACCGATATGAAACTTGCAAAAGACAAAGCTAATGTTTTGGCTAAAGCTAGAACTTTCGAAAGAGATTTGAACGATTTCGACATCGAGTTACCCGCAAAAAATGCTGAAGACAAACAACATTATCATATGGACCCTGTGTTGAACAAGGTAAGGCGGAATTCTAAGAATAAAATTGAGAGGAGAAAATATGATACGGATTCAGATTCATCATACGAAAGCAGTTCGAGTTTGGAACTTCCAAAATGGAAAGACGAATGGCGAATACAATGGATGAAGAAGAAATTGGAAGCAGCTAATATGACTAAACCTAAAGGCGACACCGTAAACATGATAGCTGCGAGTGAGTATTGAATTATAAGTGTAAGCAGTTGATAATGTAGGTGAGGCGTTCATGGTTGACCCAGTTTTAATTGATTAAATAGCCCTAAAGCTTGGGCCAAAGAATAAATTACGGTGTAGGGCCTTCGGGTTCGCAGACGATCGGAGTAGGAGCACAGCACACTTACCTATTACCTAACTTGCAGTCGACATGCGACAGCCAAATACCGATGTCTGCTGTCAAACTGAGAATTTGTGTAATGTAATTTGTATAGTGGCGCTATATCTACCACGAAAAGTGCTTTGCACGGTCAGGGCGCATTAGACACGCAATCGTCATACATGATGATATCAGTTTCTTATTATTACAATTAGTCACCGGTCGCGCAGTGAATTTCAGATAATAGCGGCGCGGTTATTACCTAAAAATTTGCAGATAGCGACAGCCACGCGATCAGTGCGTGACCAGTCATTAATTGTAATAAAAAATTAGTATCATGTACGACGATTGCGTATCTATTATTCGATGACCGTAAAATGCACTTTTCGCGGTAGATTTAGCGCCACTATACAAATTCTTGTTTTGACAGCAGATATAGCACGATATTGGCTGTCGCATGCTATCTGCAAGTTACGTAATAAGCGTGCGGGTTGTCTATCCACGTGAACCCGAGGTGAAGGCGCGTGTGATGCAGTGTGTGTGCGTGTGTCCTAGCACTGCGAGGGTGCAGGGGCTCCGTCATTGCCCTCCCGAGAAGTGCTTCTGCACAGCACGAGGGTGGCTCCCGTGCGTTTCGTAGGAAAACACGCACGCTTATTATGTAACTTGCAGTCAGCATGCGACACCAGTATCGCGTGATATCTGCTGTCAAACCGAGAATTGGTGTAATGCAATTTGTACAGTGGCGCTAAATCTACCGCGAAAAGTACATTTTACGGTCATATAATAATAGATACGCAGTCGCCTTACATGATACCGATTTTTTATTACAATTGGTCACCGGTCGCGCGTGACTGTCGTCGTCTGCAAATTTTTAGGTAATAACCCGCCAGAGCCCGTCAACAACCTGCCAACGGTTTTGGTGGCTAAAGCCCGACATAAGCCAGTCTTATCTCCAAGAGGCTGGGTACCTATTTGTTCAGGTTACTCCTGCGTCATTAAAAAAAAGACCCAAGAGATTATAGGGTTTCCCGAGATAATTATGTTAAATTACCTACTAAATACACAAAGTATTTGTACGATATTAAGTATGAATACTCATTAATTAATGATTATAATCAACGATTGAATAAAATTGTTATTTTAACAGCGGGTAGATATCTAAATATCTGCCATAGAGCCAGATCAATTTGAAGGAATGGATTGGCATGCCTCCATGTCACTAGGTTCTCTTTTAGTTAATACGACTAAAAGAGAATCCATTGGGCGGTTTTATAATTTATCGTTGAACGTTTTTATCGTTACGATTTTACCGTCGGAAAGGTGAAAAGAACTCCCATTCGCATACCTAGGCGAAAATGTGTGAGGAGGGTGTTGAGATTTGAGGAAGCGAACAGAGTATCTAAGAACGGCGAAGCTTGGGGTTCCGTGTTCTCTGACTACTCCGTTAGGGATACAGCGTGAAGATATGTATGTATGTATGTGTGATTTTACCGTCCGAGATATCATGGACGGAAATTTAAAATCGTCTTCATACAACTGCATACATTTTGCGTCGCTATTGTACCGTGGACGGAAATATAGTAGCGATAAAAACGTTCAACGGAAAATTATAAATTGCTTTCTTTTGCTTATAAAATCCTCACCATTTATATCTTTTAAAAGCCACTTTATCTATTCTATCTCTAATGTTTTACAAATGTAAATGCGTCATAATGTTTTTGTAAAGTTAGTTTAATAATAGGTAATTATAATCCATGAATCAAACTAGCAGCGTATCAAACCACAAGTGTCCGACAGGCGCAATGCCATTTTGTGTGATTTAAGTGAGGGTACTTGTTTATTTATATGAACATAGCATAAGTGCAGGTAATGGCCACTGTTATAATTTTCCGTTGCACGTTTTTATCGCTACGTATTTTCCGTCCACGGTACAACGGAGAAGCAAAATGTATGCAGTTGTATGGAGACGCTTTTATATTTCCGTGCACGATAACGTCATGCCGTGGACGTTGAAGAAGCGTCTTTATCGATGACATAAAATAGGGAAGCATTTTGCTTACGTATTGTATTTCGAATGTTAAAAACGTGACGATAAAAATGCGCAACGGTAATTTACAAAAGCGTCCAATGTGAACCATCTCAGACTGTTGTTTGTGTTACAATAGAAGTTTTGCTGTTCATATTTTTGACATCAGTATTTAGAAATATTTGACACAAAACAGCCCTGTTCCCGTTGTTTTTGTTCTGAGTCTGATAGAATCTAATGTCTTCGGCATTTCTCAAAATATGACACTGGTATCTGGTATATATGCACAAAAATACTAATACTATAATTCCACAAGGAGCAGTGTTGATGCTCTTGACCAAATGGTTCACGAACATAAGTACTATTCGACGTAACACAAACAGATGGCTCGTTGCGTTTTTTCAGAATATTACAAATAATGTTGGGGTTGGATCACTCATTATTTGGTAAAATCTATGTCTATCATGTTTTTTCACGCTTGATCATCGGAGGAGACATATAATATAATAAAATAAATAAACATAGGCTTGACTGTATTATTTATTATAAGTTTGCACGGGTACAGTTATAATCACAGTTACAACAGACTTAGACATAATTCTTCTATTGGCCGACATTGACTATAAGAGCAACCCATAAACTATGGGTGCATTCAGAATACACCACAATATCCCACTTAGAAAAGACGAAAAAAATCCTCAAAAAAATTTTTATTTACGTGAAATCGCTTTTGATTTAGTAACACCTCACATGTAGACGAATCAAAAAAAGGCTGACGAATTATCATCTAGCAGTCATCCAAGACGTAGTGGGATCAGACTAAGTATCACTGTGACAGGTGGAATCGCAATGTTTGCTCGAAACATTTTGTATAAAACATTATAATTTATTCCTCTGTTTTGTTTCAAATACCAAAAAATGTAGTAACGTTTTTGACAGGGTCTGGCACGATAGTCTCAACAATAAGCTTCCATCATATGGGCTGCCTACTTCTCTGTGCTCTTAGATCAAAGACTTCTTAAGAGAACGATTTCTTCGAGTGGTCGTTGACGGCTGCTCGTCCGATCAATTTGCGATTAATGCTGGTGTACCTCAAGGGTCTGTACTCTCTGCAACTCTTTTATTGCTACACACCAATGACCTGCTCAAGCCCGGTATCTTTGGGTACGCAGATGACAGCACAGTTATAGAAAAGTTCACTTCTGGTCCGAGGATCACAAGGGAGGAAATCCAAGCGTTAAGAAAGGATATGGTTGAGCGTATCAACCTGACTTAAAACAATATCCAGCTGGGGTGACGATAATCTTGTCAAATTTAACGCCAACAAGACACAGGCTTGCCTTTTTTCCGCTAAGAAGAGTCAGTTTTCATTGTCTCCCACTTTCCGGGATGTGTCCGTGGCTCGGTCAGACCATTTAGAGATACTTGGACTTATATTAACTCCTACATTAAACTACGGAGCCTATCTTGACAATAAAGCTAAACTGGCTAGTAAAAAACTTGGAATCCTTAATAAGGTTAAACGGTATTTTTCACCCGAGCAGTTGCTTCATCTATATAAGTACAAGTCCGATCGTGTGTAGAGTACTGCTGCCACCTTTTCCACGGAGCAGCCAAATACCAGCTGGAAGCTTTAGAGTCAGTGGACCGGCGTGCTGTGAGGTTGATAAGTGATGAGAAACTGATTACCAAAAAATTGCTTAGCCTCGAGCACCGCCGTAAAGTTGCATGACTGTCTGTTTTCTATCGGATACATTTCGGTGAGTGTGCGCAAGAGTTTCACAATCTTATCCCACCCTCTCCCTTCTACTACAGGACTAGTAGGAAGACGGCTCACTATCACCCGTACCTCGTGGCAATCCCAAAAATCCGTACGCATCGCTTTGGCTCCACATTCATAATACGTACTGCCCAAAAATGGCATTCTTTGCCGTCTTCTGTGTTTCCTGCAAAATATAATCTAGGCATCTTCAGGGCTAGAGTGAATAGATTTTCCTAGATCGACGTGCTCCATCTTCGGCCACATCGTCGTTTAGCAACAAGCGAGTTAGTGCCCAAACGTAGATCTATTACATTATAAAAAAAAAACCTTTCTGGTAGACACTATTGGTCAGTTATGCTATAAAAGTATACTGGGTAGTTAATGTTAAGCGATTAGTACACTACATCAATTATTGTTAATTAAAGATTTTTAATAGGTCTATTATAGATTCCTATTAATCCAGTGATCAAAGATAATTTGTGATTTCGGCGCCTGTAGGCTTCTTCAAGCTTGAAGTATGAATCAATTCATGCCACAGGTTCTAATATTTGAAAAAAATTTTGAACAACGTTATCTGAGTAAGCTTTACTTTTATTATTGTTCAAATATAATTAGTTCTGTTAAAAATGTATTAATTTACTTTTCAAGGGCCTTGGGGTGTTCCTTGCGGTGACCCTAATCAACACGATATGCCGTGGGGAACTTGTATGCTACCCAGTGAATGTGAAGCAGAATATAGAATATACCGCGGAGATCATTTCTGTGGCAGAACGCAATTTGTTTGCTGTGCCATCCAGCTGCACACTTACGACATGTATCAAGGAATGGATGTATCGTTCGGATCGAGTATGGCTACTGATAGCGAAGAAAAGAAGAACAGACATCGGAATTCCAAAGAGAGAAAACGGAGGCGTAGGCAAAGAGAGAGGAGAAAACGGAGAAGATACAGATTGAGAAGAAAGCGCAAAATAAAGAGTAACATAAAGAAGATAGTGAAGGAAATTAAGAAAATTTTGAACAGGTCGTACAGGAATGGGACAACGGCGCGCAAAAGGAAGACTAAGGAGTTGAAGAAATTCATAAAAGACCTTAAAAAGAAATATAAAAAAGACAGAAAGACGGTGCAAGATATACATGAGATGGAGATAATTAAGATCGATGAGGCATTGCAAGCAAAATTGAATCAAATCCGAGATGTGAATAAGAACTTTTTCTCGAATAGCACTTTCAGGGATATAGTGCTAAATGGCACGATAACTAAGAAGGGAGCTAGGATGTTAGTGCAAGCTTATCCTGAGCTAGCTAACTACGTGAACATCGATACGCGGCGCAGTGGGAATCTGGAAAATCCTGATAAGCCCAATGACTACCTTGATTATGATGTAGAGTATGGGTTATTGTATTATTGATGACGATTTGTAAGCATATTTTGAAAATAAAGGTTAAAAACTCTCTGCAATACATCAGTTATCGATAATAAAAGGTATCCAGGTAATCCTTGAGTAGGTATTAAATATTTTCTTGTAGAATGAAGTAGAAATAAAATAGGTCACGACATTCAAGGCTTCAAGTTGCGTTCGATTAGAGCAGGGTTACAAGTTATCCTCCTCAGGTTCAGTTGACTCCGAAGAGCTTCGGCAAACCTCGGAGCTCCTCGACGTGCACCGAGCACGACCACCGTAGCAGTTTTTGTGGGTATAACTCCGTCCCAGATAGCAATTCAAACTTGAATCAGGCATGCGCTAAGTTTGTCGTGCAACTGTATACACTAGAAACAAGTTTAAATTAGACTTCCTGGTTACCACATGACAAAGATACAATGACGACATAACAGTGTTTTGTGCTCGAGTTATTAATATACGACACTCCATTGTCGTACTAGAAGGCAATTGCAAACAAAAATTTAATACTTGCTGAAAATAAGAATGCATCAATATTGTCAAAAACTGTAGTCGTATTAGACGTAGCAGTTTGTAATTAATAAATGTTAAAAACTTGCCTTGTCATATTTGATTTGGTAATTTATAATCAAAGAAAAATCAAGCATGCAGCAATCTTCTAATGCAATTTGTGATTTAACTCGTTCTCTCTGGATAGCCTGAGCAGTTTTTGAAGTTTTCTCTCGATAAGAAAGTATAAAATAATTCTAATGCATAATGTAAATCTATTTTATGTCTTACAATTAACATGGAATAGATTTTAAGATTATAGCTAACTGCAGTGTTATATTAGTTTTTAGTTACCTATATTTATTTGCTTATTTGTCAAAGAATATTTTAATACAAAATAAAATTGACCTTCAATAGTCTGATCTCTTTGTCTCAGGAAATTGTCACACCGTTCCCATTTTAGAATGGCTGGTTGTGAATATTAAAATATTGAATACTTAATGATTTTTAAGTATATAAGTAAATAAAATCGAGACTTCGATACAACTGATTTTTTTAAATAAATCTTTATTAAAAGAGCAAGGTTTGCAGAAATATATTTATATGTAGGTATATGAGTTTTTTTTCTAATAAATAACTTTATTGAAATAAATGTACGTTCATATTACAAATTTAAAACTAAGTATTATCTTGCATTACTTATGTACTTACATCCACTGATTTATCTTACATCATGCGTATATTATTACGAATCTCATATTTTCCTTCTTATTTATTTATTTTTTTAATATCAGAGGGGGCAAACGAGCAAGCCATTTGCTTCTGATGTGGTTTTTGGAAGAGCAAAATCTATACATGATTGTGGATATTTAAACAAAGTTAATGGATCTAAATTGAGAGAAAATTAACAAACAAAGATATTAAATGGGATAAGAAATAAACGACTTACATTTTCATTTCTGATTTAGACTAACAGTGAAACATGAGAATTCATGTTCCAAAGACAAAATAAGCTACACAATGCGGATATCGAAAAAGATGCGAGTTATTTTGATCGCACTTATGGAAAAAACAATAATCGTTTTTCAAATAAATTAAATGATTAAATATTTATTCGTCAGTGACACTTCTACTGGTTTGTCTGTAGATAATGATAATATTTTAGACAATTATATAAATTGTGTGATCCCAAATTAAGCACTGGGCTTTGGGTACCACACTTCGTACTGGGTATAGTATGTATTCGGCGAGTTCTCAGTAACACCCAGACTCCAAGCCGATTTCAAAAAGTTTGTTTCTAAGTTTTCCTGACCGAGGATTGAACCCGGGGCCTCGGTTTACAAGACACATACTCTGTCACTGCACCAACGGGACAGTCATATGCACACATTTTATAAGATTCCCAAGAGAAAATTGAAATTGCAAGGAGACGAAGTAAGGATATTTAATTTTAAGAAAATTGTATCTAATACTTTCGTAATTGCAGGCAAAAATGTCAATAAACGCCAATGTAACGGTATTGGTAAAATGTCAATTTTCTGTTATTTACAGAGGTTAATAATGGCCCATAGGGAGATAGGGTGAAGTTGGAAACAGCTTGTCAGCGATCGAAGCATGTTAACGACGTCTTTACTAAAAGGAATCGCAAATGTATGTGGCTATAAATGTTGGTAATTTTTCTAATTGAGTAGGGATAATAAAAACTTGTGCAAAAAAATGCTTCGTTGTCGCAGTTATCGCTGAAAAAGATAAACCGAACGCCATTGGTTGAAAATATAAAAAACACATTTGTCTGACTGGCCGGTTCATGCCGAGGTTATATAAGAGCCCTATGACAAATCGTAAGCATTTGCATTGCATTGGCGCGCTCGGACACTCATGTATGCGTGCGACTTTCGTAGCTTTATTGGTAGTGTGAGTAATGAAGCAACATTAGTATAAAATATAATTTTGATACTTTTCCGAATCAAAGTTTCGATTTTTGTTAATTAATTTTTTTTTGTTTTAGATATAATATTTGTAATTAGTATTAAGAGCAAGCTCCTAAAAAAGGTTTTTTGCCTAGGCTCCGCCTTCCACTCCGGCACCCGAACGCAACATTTATCGTTATAAACATGGAATATTTAACTCATATATAATAAAATATCCTTTACCCAGTATTAAGTAAACTGTTTTGTCTTCCTGTAAGCCGCAATTTCACGTAACTTACTCAAGTAATTTAGAAGAAATACTTAAAAATCTCTCAAAAAGGCATCACATTGCAGAAAAAAAAGTATCGAACGAAAATACATCAATTGCGTAATGGTGTCAGGCAGTTGATAGAAAAATGTATATATTTAAATTTCACATTCATTAAACGTGTACCCGGACTTTTTGGCGGGAACGGGAGAAGTGAGATTGTCATTTTATTTAGATTTTCTATTTTTTACATTTTTAGGAGTTTTAAAGTACAACAGTGATAGTATATTGTGTTTTAAAGTTCTGTGTAAGTGACAAGAATGGGGGAGATCTAAATAAACATGTGTAGCTGAAGTATTCGCGCTCTTCCAAGAAGTCCTTTATAACTTCAGTAAAGCCTACTATCACCTTACTGGAGGAGTTTTACGATAAGAAAAAACTAATTTACTTGTGATTCTACACTGTGGATTACTTATTAATACGTGACATTGGTAAATACGCTAAACTGTGCGCCATGCCATAAAGAAAGAACGTGTGCCCGGTTCAGCAAATTTATTTAAACACGCTCAAAATATTGGCATCCGGGTCCTGTGTTCTCGACGCGTTAAATGTGTAAAATGTCACTATGGTCCTGTTATGGCTGTATTATCCAAACGCCTTTTGTTCAAACGGTTTATATTATCATTATTATAAATAAATTACATTACGAAATGAATAAAATCAATAATTTCTTACGAAAACAACCCAACACTGACATCTTTCATGTATTTCAATATTCATGTATAACGTTTAACATAATCCATATAATACATTCCATAATACAAATATTGTATTTAGTTACATATTATTATGTTTAATATAAGTACTATTTTAAAAGTAAAGATTGAATAGAGATAATTATTTACCTGTCTAGCACTAGTAGTATTAGGATTGGTTACCTAGAAACCACTAGTTACGTAGTCATCATTACCTAGATATAATTATATGACAAGATTCTCAAGTATGTGAACCTAGTCTAATTAAAAATGGGATATATACACACATCAAAAGAGTCTAGGGATCGAGTACATTTTTAACTATAAAAAATTATCCAATTAATATTAATCAAATCTAATCTTCCAGACTAGCTTCCTATGTTTAACAACTTATCCCTATATTTTGGAAAATTAAGAAAAATTGCAAATTTTGCAAATTGTTGGAAATTAACCTAAATTAATGTCGTCAATTAAATGCTAAAAAAAAACAAAAATGAGGATTTTTAAAATTTTTATTGTAAAGATAAAAAATTAATAATCTGTGTTTCCACCATTGAAACGAATCACACAATCACAGCGATTTGGCATGCTTAAAATCAGTTCATCAAAATCACTTTGAGGAATGGCCGCCCACGTTCTTTCTAACAGTCTAAAAGATGTTGTGGGGTATGCACGGCATCCATACTCGGCAGAGTTCTTCTTTGGCGCATATCCCATGCGTGCTCAATTGGGTCGAGGTCTGGCGATTGAGCAGGCCACGGCAGAATGTTGATGCGAGTATCGGCAAGAGTGCGTGTTACGACTCTAGCCGTGTGTGGACATGCATTGTCGTGCATTAGTCGAAATGAAACATCCAACCGGCTTCTCAAAGGGATGATCACGTCTGAAACAATCCTCTCCGCATAAATCTGAGCATTGAGGTTGCCCCTGATCCAAATAAGATCGATTCTTCCACCGATCCAAATATCGGCCCAAACCTATATTGTTCCCCCTCCTTATGAATGAACTTCCTGACAAAATTTCAAACGTTCTTGACGTCCAGAAGTCCTCCAAACTCGAGTACGTCTTGTATCCGGCCTCATACCGAAACGAGATTTATCGGAAAAGCAAACACAACACCAGTCTTCTTCTTCCCAATTTCTGTGTTCGCGAGCCCATTGTAAACGGGCCCTACGATTGCAGGATGCTATAGACGGAACTCTCAGCGGCCTTCAGGAACGCAGACTCACTTCACGTAAACGAATTCGGATGGTTTGGTCGCTTACGAGCAAGCCTGAAGAGCTGTGGAGCCTAATAGCCAACATCATGGCGGTCATGGTACGATTCCATCGAGCAGTATTTTGGATGTACCGGTCCTGCCTGCGAGTGGTGATGCGAGATTGTCCTCCATGTCGCTCGGCCACGCTGCCCGTGTTACGATAGCGTGTCCAGAGACGGCTTGTGACGCTCTGTGTAGTGCCAAGAGCGACAGCCACAGTACGTTGCCTGGCACCAGCTTGCAACATTCCAACGGCTCTCATGATCTCTTCTCGTGTCAAATGATGTCGTCGCTCCATATCGATGCAATTTTTTCAGTTCCGATGCAGAAATTGTAATGGTTTTGTAAAAACGCTATTACACACTTTTATAGGAATCCTGATTAACAGTTGATTTTCTATTTTTAATCAAAATTTAAAGAAAATTCTTTATTCAAATAGTGAAAATTACTAAAAAGAATCAATAACGATCCAAAAAATTTTAAATAATAATTCTCAATTGCGGCGATACTATAAAACGTACTTGATCCCTAGACAGTTTTGATGTGTGTGTAATGGTGGTGTAATGGAGCTATAGAATTATTAAATTTATCTACAAATCGCAATATTTAAAATTGATGGTTTTCTCTATAAATTTGCTACTTTTGATATAAATCACATCTTCATTAAAATGAATGGCCTTTGCCATAAAAAAAAAATGGTATATTTCAAAATTAACAGGTTTCACAATAAAATTTTGGTTACAACTTCAATCACTGAAACTTTAATGTGGTGTAATGGTGATAATAAATGCTTGGGAGGAAATCGTGAGGACAAATAATGCGGGCTAAGGTTTAGATTATTTCACATTGGGTAAAATTGTGCAAATTTTTTTAAGACTATACAAACACGACGATATATTTATAACATTTTTTTTTGGTTAGGTTAGGTTACAAATATCAACTCTCACTCGCATTAAGCAGTACATACCCAACTGGACCTGTGTGTACATCTCTGTATATTCCGACAGATATTTAAATATTTATGTAATGACTTATTGTTCTATTCGGTAGTGTGGCAAAAACAGCAAAAAATCATACTGTAAAACAGAACGCAGTAACTGCAACAATGTTTAGACGTGGGAAATGTGAAACAGGAAGCGTATCAATACAAATGGCGTCCCACACCAGCGACCTTCCAAGCTTCCAAGAAATTTACTTTATTTCTACTTTTTTATTTTCTACTTTTATATTCTATTATTCGTCATAAGATATCCTACAAATACTTGACTGAGTTTCCATTGTATTGGTCTTTACGGTTAAGAAGTATAAGTGAAATTCAATATCATTTATTAAAGAAAACAGAGTTATTATAAAGTTAATTACATTATTTAAAAAAAAACCCAGTACTGTGGAAACTCAGTCAAATATTTGAATATTTTATATAACAATAATATAGAGAGATTAGATTTTGTAGGTTTGTTTATATGTAGAGGGTAATTTCTTGAAGCACTGCACGTATTTGAAAAATGTTTTTACCATTTGAAAGGTAGGCACGTTATTCCAGATGGACGTAGACTATAGATTATGTATTCAACCCAGGCGAAGTCGGGACGGGACGGACGATTGAAAATAAAAGTACTTATATTTTAATTAATTTCAAACATTGACCTGGGGGTTATTCACAATCGTCGGAAACTTTTCATGGCGGAAAGGCCGATCGTCGAAAAGCATAAATTTCATAATCAGACGGCTTGGATTCGTCAATAGGACTATATATAATATGATATACATATAATATAAATATAATACGACTTCGGATTCGTGAATCGCGTATAGACAAAATCATCGAAAAGTTTCCTGTCGGATACGGAAAGTTGAGTTTCCGACGTTTGTGAATAATAAGCTGAGAGGAGGTTAACCTCTCAGAAATACTCTCGCCACCTTGATTGCTAATAGCTGCAGAGTGTAAAAAAATTAAGTTAAGCACATCACCGTTGAGCAGTTTTTAATGACATGGATCTATTTTCTAGTTATTGCCTGTACTGAGTTTACATGGTATAGTATCATATGACAGTTTTCCATCAAAATCCAATTACTTTCTTGTTTGCTAACAAACATTTGCTAGTACTTAAGTGCCCAAAGTTATACAATATAAATGCGATTGATGTAACAATAATAAACAAGAAAGGACATTAATGTTACTGGCGAAAGTGATATTATGTCACGTCTTAAAAAAATCGGTGAAATGTGAATTCGCCTGTCGCGTAGAGGGTTCTGTACAACATTTGTAAAATGGTAAATTGCTAAATCTAAATTTTAAACTTTCATGTGGCTTCATAAAATATCTAATAACACTAAGTTAACGCGAATAATTTTTATTTCGTCTTGAACTTTCGGCGAGTTGTATCCCCCGTGATATAAAGCAAACTGTCGCACCAAGCTTTACTCCGTCCGCGCATCGTCTACTCAGTCACAATATCCACACATTTAACCAGATTTGAAAAATGAGGTTTCGTTACTTGAATTACTGGAGACTACGGCCGAAGCAACTCGACCACAAAGTCGAACCGCAGCAAAAAGCAATCACGTAATTTATTACTTTCGCACAGTATCGTCACAGCCTCGGACCAAATACCAAATGGGCGGAGCCTTTGCTCTAAGTGCGTGTCCTTACGATGTCCTTTTTTGTTCACAAAGTTCCTAGATCTTTACTAATGTGCGTGACTAGGGGAGGTCATAGTACAACGATACACAACTGAACATGACATATTTTTATTTTTGTGAATACTAGTAGTCAAAACAACTAAGATTTACAGGTATTTTGTAAATAATTATTTCATGACCGACTCATAAGCTGACACGAATTTTTTTATTATAGCTAACTGTTTTACTCGTGATTACGCTTAATGAGATAGACAGAAAGTTCGTTTGACACACGGTGGCAAGAGCGGCGACTTGTTATGGCTCCGTCTATTATATTTCTTGATCCAAAGTCACAGGTATCGTGATCAGTCAGTAGCCAACAGCTGTCATGTATGTGATTTAAACAGATTGTCAACAGATGGCATCGATCGCAGCTGGATGGAAAAATAAAGTTTTTAACGAAAACGTTAATTGTAATCTATTTGTTTATTTTTCGTTATTAGCGGGGCACGTAATCTTCAAAATGATGTTTCAATCATTAATTTTGATGAAGTATTAAGGGAGATATGGCGTACCGACAGAACAACACTGGTATTTTTCATTGTGGTAGAGCCATGCTTCATCGTAGCATGAATTGGGCCGACTCGCCCGGTGAAATACCACCCTCTCACAGAATATCGGCGTAAAATAACTGCATCTATTGCTGTTGTGTTTTGTTCGGTGAGTGAGAGTGCCGGTGGCTCATCACCCCCTCCTTTCCCTATTTACTTAAAGACTGGCAACGCACTCGTGATTCTCCGGATGCTGCAGGTGTCTATGGTGGCCGTTGGTCACTCTCCATCAGGTGAACCGGTTGCTTGTTTGCCCCCTTTTTTATAAAAAAATAAAAAAAAAACTAATAAATTCCAACATGATGTATCGCTAGATATCCATGTCAAAATTCAAGTTTGTTACGTTATATGGGTGGATGAACTATTTTACTAGTCTTAATACCATTTATTTTTATGTATCGTCTTAATATCTAACTGAAAAGTATAGATAAAACATATATTTAAATCCATGCCGAACAACCAATTTTCATAAACGAGAATTATTAGATATAAAACAGAAAAAAAAACCTCAAAAAATTGTAAAGTTGTTCGTTGGGACAACTGAAAACGCCTGTCCTCCTGTACGACTATAAAAAGAGGAAAAAATAACGGAATATTGTTAAAAATTTATTTCACTATTGATAGATAGATTATTATTTGATATATCGTTATTAGCATAATAAATTATATATAAAATGAATATATAAAATGTAAATATATTTTCCGAGTAATTTTTGGAATTCAGGGACAGCGGTGGGATAAAAAATAGTTGATCGATCCACATATCTACTCATATTTTCTGAGGATATCGATTGAGGCCAACGATATCTATGTAATTGAAGCAGACGGATAAGCAGACAGACGCCTGAGACATCTTGGAAAGACTCTTCCTATTTAAGGCTCAGGATCCTAAAAATTGTGAATTTACTTGCTTGTGTTATTATGTTGTGCTTACTAAACTTAAAATGCTATTCGTATAACCGGCTGCTGTGTACGTACGCTCCAGGCGCGGTCGCAGTCAAAGACTGAGTGAGGGGCTCACATTAATATATGTCGCGGAAGTCATGAGTATGGAATTATGGATGCGAGCAGCGCCGTCTACGATAACGTTTGTCTGATGAAAACCGAACTGAAGCATAAGCGCCGTTTTGGCAGTGTTACGCAGAGTCTAGGTAGAAGGCGACATATTCGAGCGCAGTGAATCATTGTCTTTCCCTCGTGGTGGATTGTGTAGACTAGAAACTGCGTCGCGTTTCCCGCTAGTTTATTATAAATTAACTTGCACCTCTCTGCTTACCCCGTTAGGGATACAGCGTGAAGATTTGTATGTATGTATGTTTGTAATTTGTACAGTTCACACAATAATAACCATAACAATAGTTAATAGTGTCGAGTTTTGCTTCTTTTGCGTAGGAACCTACATGTATCCCGAACGCCTACAAAAACAATTTCGATTCCGCATCTGTGTACCTAGATGCGACATGATATGAATAAGTTCAGCAAATACAAAAAAAAATATGATACATTTATTCGAAGTTTATCGATTTGACTTGTATGATTTGGAGTTGGGGAGGGGGCATGACTTCTACGCCTCCCCTCGGACCGCCACTGGTACGATCAACGATCAACTACATCTGGTGCGCCGTCGGCGACACTTTAGTTAATGTGCAGTTTTCCAGTTTTAGAAAAGAAGTACTTTTATGTAAAATGTAGTAGACGGAAGTTGTAAAGAAAGTTAAATCGCAACATGCTTGTAAGTTGGAAACACTATTCTGCAATGCATATGCGAAATCCTATTACTATTAGTGTTCTGTTTTGTCATCCTTAAGATTAGAGCAAGCTCCCAAAAAAGATTTTTGCCTAGGCTCCGCCCTTGCACTCCGCCACCCGAACGTGACATTTATCGTTATAACTGGAATATTAATTCATATAATAAATATCCTTTAGCCAGTATTTAGTGAACTGTATTGTCTTTCTATTAGCCGCAATTTCATGTAACTCATTCAAGTAATTTAGGAGAAATACTTAAAAATCTCTCAAAAAAGCATCACATTGCAGAAAAAAAAAGTATCGAACGAAAATACATAAATTGCGTAATGGTATTAGGCAGTCGATAGAAAAATGTAGAAACAAATATATATTTAAATTTCACATTGCCTCATTCGCCTAATTCAAACGTGCCTTACCAAACTTATTTAAAACTAGCAAACCCGGCCCGTTTCACTGGGCGTTAGTTACACTGGGCGTAAAAAAAAAAAATTCTATGATCCGATCGCTACCAAACTTTACAGGATCACCCGCTAGGCCAATCTGAAGATTCCCCGAAAATTTCATCGAAATTGGTCCAGCCGTTTCGGAGTCCATAAGGAACATACATACATACATCGCCTTTTATATATATAGAATGCTCAAAATTTTGGCAGCCGGATCTTAAGTATAAATATCTAACACATACATAAATTATATACCTACACATATATAATGCATGTAATTAAAAGTGGGAACGAGAGCGGCTAGACAAGTGGCAAACGCTTCGTGCAATCGCAACGCTTGCTGGCGCTATAGTTTGTCAATAGTGGCCACGTTTTATCTGTATACAATTCGTCGATTTTCACGTTTCGACTTTATGTTTCGTTTGATGTATAACAAAGTTAATAACGTTTGATTACCAATTTAAAATTCGTTACGCTAAATTACGTGGTAAGTATTTGTCGTTCTCTACTAGCGTTTGTTTATAAAAATTCAAAAAGATACTGAATTTTTTTTTAAAGATAAACCGATTGTATGACCTCAAATTAAGCACTTAACTTGTACTGTTGGTTAGTACTGACTGGTTGGTACTGAGGGAATTAACAGTAACAGACAATTTTTACAACCAAACAAGTTTTGTCATCTACAACTTCTACCTTCTACCTCCGACACGGAGTGAAACTTGCTGCGACAGTTTGCTTGAGACCACGGCCGATGCAACTCGATCGAAACGTCAAGCCAAAATAACAGGTAATCGCGTTAAATTTCCCGTTTTAGATATTTTTATAATGCAATACGAAAGTTTAAAAGTTTATACTAACAGGCACACTCCAAGTCTTTATTTTTGAAGTTTTATGCCACGATGCATTTAGTAACTAAGGAGAGACGGAGAGTGGGCCTCATCCATAAAAGGACAGGCGATGTGCGATAACACCGTGGAAGACTGGTCACAAAGAGTCGTGAAGCGGACAGCCCTCATTGTGAAAACTTTTCACCCACATGTAAATTCTACAACACCGTTTGATATTACAAATAGGGTAAAAGACACCGCGGCTATTTCACGAAATGCTTACTCAATTTCAGCGAAGAAGAACATTTTCTGTTTAATATACACACAATCGGTAATAATATTTAAAAAACCGACTAAAAACGTCGGCTAAGCTCTAGAAAAACTACTGTTTTCCATTTTGACACTTGACAACAGATATTGTTAACTAGGTATTGGGAGCCAAAACTATGCCTATATAGATGGTGTTGTCGGTATTAATCAAATTTCAAATACAGTTTTGATTCACCAAATATTTTCTACCCAGAAACTACTACTACTGACGGTTAGGTTAGAAGTCTAATTCAATCGCTTCCCTACGCTTCACGATCGCTTTAGACTTTGATGTTAAGTTTTTTTTTATCTATTCGAAAGGCTTCTATCAAAAAACACATAACCAGTAGTGGAAGGAAAGTATTTCCGAAACGTGCGTTCCTGAGGAATTTCAGATAACGAAGAAGTTAAATTAAGAAAAAAAATCAGGACCAAGATGATCATTATTTAATTTTTTGGTTTAATTTCCGGATTTCGGTTAGATATCTATGTATATCTCTATACGTAGAGACATGCTAGAGCGTTTGACATTTCAGTCGGATAACACAGGCTATTCGAGCTCGATACGCAGCCTTGGTCTTTCTTAGGTACTGCACTTACTGCTACTACTCACAAGTCGTTCTCCATTTATTTTTTCTACGTCTCCAAATCATCTAAGTATTCTTTTTTTACTTTAATATTAATAACACTTGCATGTACTATTTATACATAAATCGTAAAAAACTATTCTTATAATATACGAAAAAATGTATCTACAATAGTTTTAATCTAATTCTAATCAAATGTATTTGGCCATCTGTCACATTTCTGGAGGTTAGCCAATCGCTAGAGAGTTAAACTTGGATTTATAGTTTCTAAGTTCTGTTACGTGCAGACTACCATCCATAATATTGATTTTACTTAAGTTATTAAACGTATTATAGACCATAAGCTTACTGCGATAGCTGAATATTATGCCAATAATATTGCAATTATTAATAATATGTACCAGTGTACCTATACAAAATATTATACTTATTAGCATAATCAAAAAAACATTATTTTATCAAAAACTTTTAAGCAAAAGGTACATTCGAAACCAATGTTTCAGAGTGTAGTTCTCATTAAGGAAATGAAAATTATAGCTAATTGACGTCAGTTAAATAAAATTTTAAAAAAACGTGTGCGGTGGGTTACTCCTGGCAGGAACGCAGTTCCTTACCTGACAATGAAATTCGCGTATGATTTGAAACAAAAAAAAAATTAGTTTTAACACCTCGTTTAAAGTAATAAGGTAGGTTTGGATAAGCAGCACGCGTTTAAAGTAATGAGATAGGGTTGGGTAAGCACAAATGTGTAAGCACAGTTTTGGGAAAGAGCGAGTGCCTCGTAGAATAAAAGTGTGGTAGTACCAAGCGCAGTTACACAATGGAACCATGTGAGACGCGAGTTGAGTGATTGATTCACAGATTGATCATTCGAAATTTTATTATCTATGGCTAAAGACAATGTTTAATTTCGTTAATAAAGCTAATGTTAATAAAGCTGGTGAATGTAGGTATACTTAGATAATATATAAATTTCTTTATCACTTGTTGCGTGCGAGCGAGGGGGGCATGCACGCATGCACGCACCCACCCACACACACACACACATACACACACACACACACACACACACACACACACACACACACAAAACACTGCGGGTCCTGTTCCACTTTACTCAATTAACTAGTGTGTTAGAAAGAGAGAGAGAAAGAGAGAGAGTCGCCTAGAGTCGAATAGAAAGGGCATAACGCTACGATTTCTCATTATTAATTAAATTTAAAAAATTTATTAATTAATAATTTATTAATAAAATTATTAATTTAATAACATTAAACAGCCTTTCCCAAAGTGGGCGGTAACGCCCACTTGTGGGCGCTGCAGGCCTAAAGGGGGGCGGTAAGAGACCCAGAAAAAAAATGGGAGCGTTGTGTAGAGGCCTGGGGGGTGATTTGTAATTTCATTTAGCTAGGAGGCATCTTAGACAACGACTGTATGAGCTCTCGACTCTCGACTACAACTTGTGAACATCAACTAATATTAATTAAAAGATTGCTCAAACTTGGTTCGATATTTCTCTCCGTCTAGTTCATATATCTGTCCTGTTTTATTGAATATACAAAATAAAAATCATGTCAATCGGTCGTTCCGTTTCGAAATGAAAGTAGACATAAACAAACAAATTAAAAGGCAACATACACACTTTCGCATTTTAATAGTTATTAGTACTCCCAGATAGGTAATTTTCGTAGATAATAGACCGCAGGCAATCATGTTTTAACAAGTTTTTGTTAAATAACCCGAATTGTGCATTCCTGTATCAATCGGCTGGTTCATAGAATACTTGACTTGTTGAGTACGATTGAGCGTCGAATGAGATAAACGAGTTTATGCATGTTTGTTTTATTCCTGTCGGTGCGTGCTGCTTATGCAATCCTATTTATACAACGTAATATTTATTTTATTTTCATTTGCGGTTTCGCGCGCAATAGATGAGCAGTACTTAAGTTCAACACTTGCTTACGTATTTCTCAAAACAAAACAATGTCGGAAGTAAAAAAGAAGAGACGGCAATACTGTGCGGAATATATTAAATTCGGATTCATTGAAAATCCGACAAACCCATCGTCGCCTTTGTGTCTTCTATGTCTAAAAACATTTTCGAATGAAGCAATGAAGCCTTCAAGACTGCAAGATCATTTGAATAAAATGCATCCAGATAAGAAAGACAAGAATGTAGCATATTTTCAAGACCTAGAGAAGAAGCATAATACTCAGCCAAGTGTAGCAAAACTATTTTCGGCGGCTGCTAAGCAAGATGACGACGGACTTCGAGCTTCGTACAATATCTCTTTGTTAATTGCTCAAAAAGGCAAACCACATAACATCGGAGAAGAGTTAATTTTGCCAGCAATAAAGGAAGTAGTAACTACTGTGCGTGCTGTGATCATTGTGTGATCACCTGAGGACAAGTCAATTCTCAATTCGGCTCGATGAGTCCACTTTACCAACTAATGAAGCATTGTTGCTGTCTTACGTGAGGTTTATTAAAGATGAGAAAATATGTGAAGAACTATTCTTTGCTAGCAATTTAGAGACCGATACAAAAGGCGTGGCGAAACGGCGAACTCTTTGTTAATTGCTCAAAAAGGCAAACCACATAACATCGGAGAAGAGTTAATTTTGCCAGCAATAAAGGAAGTAATAACTACTGTGCGTGCTGTGATCATTGTGTGATCACCTGAGGACAAGTCAATTCTCAATTTGGCTCGATGAGTCCACTTTACCAACTAATGAAGCATTGTTGCTGTCTTACGTGAGGTTTATTAAAGATGAGAAAATATGTGAAGAACTATTCTTTGCTAGAAATTTAGAGACCGATACAAAAGGCGAAACCATATTCAATACATTGGAAAAGTTTTGTGATGAGAAAGAGATTCCCTTGAAAAATATTATATCAGTTGCTACGGATGGCGCTCCGGCTATGACAGGGTGCCATAAAGGCTTCATAGCGTACTTAGAAAATAAAATTCCAGATGTCCTTGCTGTACATTGCGTTATTCATAGACAACATTTGGTTGCTAGAAACTTAAGTGAACGACTATTTCAATCACTGCAATATGTCATCAAAGCAGTCAATAAAATCCGCAACAGCTCTTTGAATGATAGATTATTTATCAGCTTTGTGTTACTAATGACGAGGATTTCAACCGTTTGTTGTTTCAAACTGAAGTTCGTTGGCTATCAAGAGGCAATTCTCTGACTCGATTTTACAACCTGTTTGACTCTGTTATAGAGTTCTTGGAAACTAAAGATACAGAATTGCACAACAAGCTCATTACATCAAAGAATGATATAGCTTACATGACAGACCTGTATAAATTGTTCAACGACATGAATCTCCAACTGCAAGGCGATGAACTAAATTTAATTAAAACAAAAAACGTCGTTGCTGCTTTCGCAGCCAAACTGCTTCTACACAAAAAGAATATGGGCAGACGTGAGTTTCACAATTTTCCGAATTTATCAGTATCATGCAGTAACGACGAATTGTTTGCCTACTGCCAACATTTGGAAAACCTCCACATTGACTTCACCGAACGATACCAGGACATTTTGAACTTGGAAATACCAGACCAGGGTGTTGGATCCGTTTTCAAATGTCAACACAGCAATGTCACCTCAGCTGGAAGAAGAACTTATAGAATTGACAACAAACGAGGAAATAAAAATGAAGTTCAAAAATGGTTACCAAGAATTTTGGCTACAAAAACCGATCCCGCAATTGTACCCTGGATTGTGGTCAATCGTTCAGCGATTCTTGATAGCATTCCCATCGTCATATTTGTGTGAACGTGGATTTAGTGCTGTGGCAACACTGCTTACTAAAAAAAAAAAACGTTTGCATGTTACCAAACGTGGCGACTTGCGACTGTTCTTGAGTAAATTGGAACCTGATATCAACAAACTTATTAAACAGCATCAGATTCATCTTTCACATTAGTTTTTATATAAGGATCGATTATATTTGTTTTATTTTGAATAAAAGATACTCTGTTTGAATACTATAAAGTTGCGTTTCAATAATCATTCTCATTGGCAGGTGTAGCCCGTAAGAGTTAACTTGAGACCTGAGCGCCGTTGTGTATTACCTACTGCGCTCAGGTTTCAAGTTAACTCTTGCGGGTTATAGTAAAAGTCTCGTTTGGAATTAATGTTTAATCTCCGCTAATATAGCTCACAATAATTAATTAATTTAATTTGAAGTTATAGTGGTTTTTCAGTAGGTGAAAAAATGGGGGCGCTAAAAAATAATTTATTCTCAAAGTGGGCAGTAGACAAAATAAGTTTGGGAACCCCTGCATTAATAAGTAACGAAGGTCAAAATTAAAACTATGCCTTAAATGTGTAATGTACAATTTAAATTAAAACTATATTAACGGATTCCCGGAAATATTTTTAAATATCGTAACTTTTTCCGATTTTCTCACTTTCGCATTTATAAATTTCTGTTGAAAGTTTTCCCATTGACAATTGATATTCCTTTTTTGTCAATGGAAGTTATGTAGTTAGGTTCCATACCAGGGGCCCATCTGCGTTATTGATAAACATTATTCAGGTAGGTACATCCACTACAATATAGAGCTTTACGATGGTGAAAAATCGATCTAGATAGGTCTCAATTTTAAGAAAGGTCGTTTTCTCTATGTTTTCGCATACTTAAAATACGATACAACGAAACGAAACAACTTTATAAATACGATACACATACCTATATAATTAAATTTGACAGTTATTGTATTCGATGTCAAATTAATGTGCAACAAAAGAAACTATATTAGTTCGGTAAGCTTGGCACCGACTTCGGTTTTTTTTCCGGTCATTTCTATTCTACAAGTCATTTCATTTCTACAAGTCATTTTTATTGTACTTGAGTTTTGATTAGTAAAGGATAATAATTATTTTAATTTTTGTGAATTTTGGACAACGATAGTTATGTAAGCCCCTGGTTGTTTCTACAAACGAAATTTTTAAATTGCCTGGATGTGGTTAGTTGCTTTGATTAAATAATCAAAGGTTAGGTACTTATTACTACAAACCAGAGATGTGCTCGATTGTTAAAAATGTATATCCGCAGATACGAACACGGATACGGGTTATTAGTGTCTCGATCCGCGAATACGAATAGCGATATGAATCTCAACTTTCGTCCTTCGTTTGTTTGTTCGTAATACAATTAAATGAATAGATACTTTTTTATGTAAATATAGTAAGTTAAATTACTATTATAATGTTTGACATAATTATTTGTTTGATCTTTGCAATATAAGAATATAACGTGCCAAAACTGTTGGTGGATTTAAAGTGAATAATATTATATTCAACATGTGATGCACTTGTAAATCGTTACAGTACTTCTCATTTTGCATCTATCCCTTTCCTACAATGCACACTGTCCGTGTATATATTATAATACGCTAGTGCTATATGTGTGATTCGCCAATCTTGAACTTGAACTCATCAAGTTAACTCGTGTAAAATTAACTACCGCACCACTATCAACTACAGCACGTGCTATATGACTTTATTATTTTGTGTAAACAGTTTTTTAATCGCAAGTGACTACGTTCAAATTATACATTATATGGAACTGCAGGCAATTGAGCCTGACCGAGGACTTGATCACAAAGGCTGCGAGCACCGGATTACGAATAGGTAAGTGTGCATTACTTCCACCCTTACAGAACTGTTTTTCCTTCCTAAATATTAGACCTTTGCAGTGCTGTTTCCATACCTGTGCAGCTATACGTAATTTACAAGTGCTCGCAGACAGTTTTTATATTATCTATAAATCACTTATGGTTTTTTAAGTTCACATTAAAAAAAATACAGTCCACTTATTATCTCGAGATATCGAAACCTTTATTAAAGAACCAGCATAGCATAATCGCACCCCACCAACTGTAATTTTAAGAAATAAACAGTAATTCGAAGTTATTATATTTTGTAACGGAGCAAGATGACGTCACTGTCACCGGGTCTGCCTAGCTGACATCACATCCTGCCTGCCACATCTGTTGTCACCAAGGCATGGGAGAAATGACGTCAGCAAGTCTATATAAGCCGATGCGTGCCAAGATATGGATCATTCTATATCATTCTGCGGTTTTAACTGTTGATTGTTAGTCGTCGGCTATTCGTGACAACGTGTTATAGTTTGTAGTTTGCTATTAATTATTGAGAAATTAAATGTAAAAGTGACTATGCGAGTGTGTGTTCTTAATTATCGCAACAATTTCATCGATATCTATTTTTAAAATTCCATATAATGAAATTCATTAATATAAAAGATCCGTTCAAGATCCGCTAAAAGTAACGGATACGGATACGAATAGATATCTTTTTTCTTTTTAAATATCCTCTGAAACGGCTACGGATACAGATATCCGGCACATTACTACTACAGACGTGTCATTTCCGGGAATATATTAAAAATCGTGTAATATTCTTAAATTCCGGATTATTCTTATTATTTCTTAATAATTATATTTTAATTTACAATTTCATTTATAATTATAATCTGAATTTATACTGTAGTCTTAAATATTATTATATCCATTCTTCTTCAGATATATATCCTCAGGTAATTACACCATTGCTTATTTGTGTCAATTACACGTAATTTTTTAAGAATAATTTAAACCGATCTTACAAAGAGGTAAAGTTAGATGATCTCATCCGATTTCAAAAACTCTTTCGCCATTTAGAATGGACCTTCAGGATGGATATAAGCTACTATTCCATTAAATTCCACGCAGGCGAAGTCGCGGGCAACTGCTATTATAAATAAATTACGTGCTGAGTGTTGACATACAAAGGATCTACGTCGAAGAGATGACGGGTGATATAAATTATTCCTTTCTCTTCAATTCGAAATTGGCATTTTGAAAGTAACTTATGGAATGGCTATAACGGAGCCTTTACCTTCATAATTTCGTCATGCCTGCATGTCCGTATGTCACACTCACCACATGCTCACAAGTCATAGCCGCATGCTTATTACGTAATTTGGAGTCAGCCTGCGACAGCCAATTATCGCGCGATATCTGTTGTCAAAACGAGAATTTGTGTAATGTAATTTGTATAGTGGCGCTAAATCTACCGCTAAAAGTGCATTTTACGGTAATAGATTAATAGATACCCAATCGTAATACATGATATCAATTTTTTATTACAATTAGTCACTGGTTGCGCAGTGATCACGTGACTGTCGCGGTCTGCAAATTTTTACGTAATAACCCGCAGATATATTCTGTCATATTTATACCTTCTGAACTCAACGATATCTATGTAAGTCACTATAATTCAATGATTGAACTACAATTTGATAGATTTTGATATTAAGTTACACTTGAATTGATAAAAACAAAGAAAAACAAAAAATTAAATAACGGATTTTGTTGACCCAATTTCTTTTTTCTTGATTTAATTTTGTGCTTTTTCCGAAATTGCTACGACCGTATCTCAAACGCTCTTAACTGGAGTTTTTATTTTTTTTGTTAGTTAATAAACTAATTTTATCTGTGGTTGGACTTTTGGTGGGAACGGGAAAATAAAATTGGCATTTTATTTAGATTTTCTATTTCTTACGTTATTATGGAAGTTTTAATTCGACGTTTGGGCGCCGTCCTTTCTGACTACCTCGTACAATCATAATACACGTAATGTATTATGATTTTAATGTCAAATAGTGATAGTATATCGTATCATGTTAAGAATTGAAACTGAATAAATTGTATGAAACTGAAGATTTCGCGCGTTTCGAATAAGTTACTTTTAACTACAGTATAAGTTATTACCGCTTTACAGGATTGTTAGGGGCTGGGTAATAAAAAAGACAGACATTTTGCGTTAGAGATACGCCCTAGGGATAAAATGAGTTGCCAGTGTATAAAAAAGAAGAAAAGTCTTTGTCCATTCACAGTTCACACCAAGACTTTTTAGCGGGAACGGGAGAAGTGAGGTTGCCATTTTATTTAGATTTTCTATTTTTTACATTTTTGAGAGCTATAAAGTACAAAAATGATAGTATATTCTATTTTAAAGTTCTGTATAAGTGAAAAGGATGGAGTAGGTCTAAATAAACATGTGTAGTTGAAATTCTCGCGCTCTTCCAAGAAGTCCTTTAAAACTTCAGTAAAGCCTATCATTTACTGGAGTATATCACTTTACTGGAGGAGTTTTACGATAACAATTCTACATAATAACACAATACATGACATTAGTAAATGAGCTATTCTGTGCGCCATGCCATGAAGAAAAAGAGAGAGAGTTCACACCAAACTAAACACCAAACTTACTTACAGTTTTCAATCTTTTCAATGTAATTTTCTAAGACTAAGTAATATACAAAATACTGTGTAAAAATACAAATATTATAAGATATAAAATTAACAGAGCATTCCAAACATTGTATTAATTTTCTGCAGAATTTACTTCATTTAGAGATATTTTCATAAAAGGCCAGTATAAATTGTTGTTAGTTTTTTTCTATACTTTGCATACAAACTGTCCCAAAATTTTTTTCTGCCCCAATAGGGTTCTTCATGTATTTGGAGGTCATTGTCCAACAACAAATAGCTGACGTTGTTGGGCTGTACTGGTAGCCACAGTATCGGTAGTAGCTGGGTACGTTCGGGAATGGGGTTACTGAAAAATATGCGAATTATCGATTGCGAATGAAAAATATACGAATATGCCTCGTATAATTGTTAACGGAGTTTATTTTGTAGCGTGTAGAAACGAAATATTATAAAGTAAGCATTGATTTATTTAGTATTTCCAACTTCGGTTAAAATTTAAAAATGAACGAAATATGAAATAATACACATATTTATATTTTTTCATTGTCTTAATTTGTCAATGAAATAACAAGGAAACAAATCTACGTACAAATAAATAAGATTCTTTCTAAGATTTCTTTTAACCTCATGTAGTTATTTGCACGTTACCAAAATCGGAACTCGCGTTTTTTAAATTTTCGTCTGTCTGCCTATTTCTATGTCTGGACTAATAGCAGAAATGCCCGAAGAAATTTTGAAAAGACTCATTGGTAAATAGAGAAGACAGTCTTTTCAGAGAGTAATCTTAACGCAGGTAAAACAGCGAGTTACAGCTAGTCTTAAATAATTTACTCCAGCACAAGTCTTACTTGCACAATTTGTGTTTCCTCTCCGTCTAAATTTAAGGGATGCAGTTCACATCTGTAACTATCATCTTCTACATTTTATAGTTATTTATTTACATACATATCTTCACGCTGTATTCCTAACGGAATAAATAATAATAATAACACTACTAATACTTATTTATGCTTTTAAAAACTATGTTTCAACTATCTATGTCGACGAACTTAAGGAAAGACGAGCAGACAGACATTGAAGCGACTTCATAAATATTTTGTCATTTTTATATAATATATCGCAATACTAATTAGGTTAATCCTAATTATATTTTTAGGGTTCCGTACCTCAAAAGGAAAAAGGAACCCTTATACTTATAGGATCGCTTTGTTGTCCGTCTGTCTGTCCATGTCAAGACCGTTTTACTCAGGACCGTGTGGAGGTATGAAGTTGAAATGAATATCGAATATTATTAATGCCTGCGGTTCCTTGCAGCTGTAAAAAATCAAGCTTCTAAGTCAACGCAATAAAAAAATATGGCCATGTATGCCTTATATTTTGACACTCGCAAGTAAACCAAAACCTGGAATCATACAATTTGGCAAGAAGCAATAAGGTCTTACAGCACAAATAAAGCAAAAATCGAAAAATTATTAATTTGTTAATTATTAATTTGACTGGCCCGTTGGCGCAGTGGCATATGCATCTACTTTCCAAGCTAGGGTCCTGGGTTCGATCCCCGTTTAAGTCAATTTAGGACACGAACTTTTCTAAATTGGCTTGGAGTCTCGGTGTTACTGGGAACTCCCCCAGAGTTCGTTGTGTGGTACCCAGAGTACAAGGATACTGTTTAGTTTGGGGTCACACAATGAGTGTAATTGTCTGGAGTATTATTATTATTATTATGTAGTTACATAAAGAATTGACTGTGATGTACATCGATGTTTTGGCGAACATTTTATGGAACCCTCGGTGCGTGAGTTACACTCGCACCTGTCCGGTTTTATTATACTAATTAGGTTAAGACGAAAGTGTTTGTCGTAACCTTTTATATAGGTAGTTAGTGGTTGTTTGAAAAAGTTGTTGGTTAAAATAATTTTGTAATATTATTTGATAATTGAAAACGTTGCGTCAACTAACCCAAATTTCACGAAATTCCCTATAATTCTAGCCACTCTATCCACCGCCAATTTGTCGCTATCGTTAATAATTGGTTTTCTCAATATAGCGTGTTTCACGACATCGGCATGACCCGCCGAGTCGATATTCTCGTAGTACTTTTCATAATAGCCCATGTTACCTTTATAAGAAAACTCCATCAGAAAAACTGGGTTACCATCTTTGGAATGGGCTTCAACGGAGTTCAAAAGTCCGTGAAGAATCATGAAATCTCCGAAGTAGTTTAAATAGTTGGCAACGGAGTTATCACCTACAGTTTTGTTATCAAAATAGAACCGTTTTATGTTTTTAGCAACTTCGTGTGCGATCTCGTCTGTGTCGAAGATAAGATCTGCTGGCACGAAGTCAAGAAAGTTAGACTCCATCCGTAATCTGTAATTGTGTTCATAGTACTCTTTACTTCGGAGGAATAGCCCCTCTAAGGTAGCGAACAAAAACATTATTGGAACTTTCTCAAATTTCCCCTTGGATAATATTTCGTGAGGGGATTCTGTAAGGAAAGGTTTTGTGCCAAACATCCTCTTTTCAATACAGGGAACGAATCCAAATGTGCCGTCAGTTAAGTTACTGTAATATTCATCGTTGACTTTGCTTAACTTTTCAGCTGAAACTTGTTCGTAATTGTCGACCAATTTGAATAAGTTATTTGTCTGCGGAAAACGTAATACTTCTGCAAAGTTCATTGCTGTAATGATAGGATTTGCGTCTACGGTCCAGACTGACGTCGAAGAACCTGATTCAACAATCGCTCTTTGGAATAATCCTTTACTCGTTTCAGAGAGAACATGGAATTCCACTGACGCTCCTCCAGCACTGGTCCCATAAATAGTGACATTTTTAGAATTGCCACCAAATTGTTCTATGTTCTCTTGTATCCATTTTAAAGCAGCCACTTGGTCTTTCATGCCAGCATTGCCTGGAGCTTCCTCTATGCCGAGACAAAGAAAGCCCAATACTCCTAGTCGATAGTTGATGGTTACTACTATAATATTTTGTTTGATCAATGGCTCGATGCCTTGTCTTGGCGCTGATCCCATGAGGAAAGATCCCCCATGAATGTAGACTAATACTGGCAACGGGCCATTTACTATTTTGGTTGGCGTGAAGATGTTTAGGATAAGGCAATTTTCTTGACCTTCACCTCTTTGTGCGCAATGGTACGCTCGATTCACTTCGTGCACGCCATTCCATGGTGCTGGTGGAAAAGGCGCCTATAAATACAACGAAAAGTTTATGAATTAATATAGATTGCCTATCTGTTGTATGGTTCTCGGGTTTGCATAGGACTTATCTTTAAGTTAAGTTTAAGAGATTTTAGGCGACATTCTCTGCTTAAGGTTTCTTCATAAATATATGCTATTTTTTTTATTTAAAAAATATACATATACCATTCTTTTTAATTTTTCCATAGTCGGATAGATATGCAAGTATCAAGGCGTTGTAGGACTACATAAATCGTGTTAGTTAAGAGCCCTATAACAAATCGTCAGCACTTGAAATATGGGTATCAAATGAAATGGGATACGCAGAAGGTTTCTGTATGCCACGCGGTAGGAAATAACTTTTTTCAAGACCTCCAACAATATGGGTATCGAATGAAATGGGATACGCAGAAGGTTTCTGTATATCTGACGTCATCATAAATCCAACATTGCGGATGTTCTATAATAGAAAATAATTTTTCTATTCAACACTAACAATATGGGTATCAAATGAAATGGAATACGTAGGGTAAGGTTTCTGTATATGTGACGTCATCATAAATCCACTATGCCGCCATATTGGATTTATGATAACGTCACATATACACGTTCCATTACAGAAAATAACTTTTTCAAGACGTCCAACAATATGGGTATCAAATGAAATGGGATACGCAGGGGAAGTTTTCTGTATATGTGACGTCGTCATAAATCCAATACGGCGGATGCTCCATAATAGAAAATGTTTTTTTTTGTTCAACACCAACAATTTGAGTATCAAATGAAATTAAATACGCAGTGAAAGGTTTCTGTATGTAAGGTCATCATAAATCCAATATGATTGATGTTCCATAATAGAAAATAACTTTTTTCAAACCGTCCAACAATACATTCATACATACATATCTTCACGCCGTATCCCTGAATGGAGTAGTCAAAGGACGGAGCGCCAAGCGTCGCGGTCCTTACATATTTCTTTCGGTTCCTCAAATCTTATCATTCTCCTCACACATTTTCGTCTAGGTATGCGAGTGCTTTTGACATTTCCGTCGGCTAACACTAATTATTTGATCTTCATAAATCAGCCTTGGTCTTCCTTGGCTTCTTTTACCACTCACTTTTGCTGTGTAGATTTCCAAAAATATGGGTGTTAAGTGAAATGGGATACGCAGGGGAAGGTTTCTGTATATGTGACGTCATCATAAATTAAATATGTCGGATGTTCCATTACAGGATATAATTTTTTATATCCATAGTTATACAGGATATAATTTGATACCCATAGTGTTGGTAGAGAAATACCAACACTATGGGTATCAAATGAAATGGGATACACAGGAAAACGTTACTGTACATTTGACATCCTCATGAATTCAACTCCGCAAGTGCTCGCGTAGATCTGAGATACACGCAGCGACATTGCGTATTTTATGCTGTTTTTATGGTTTATTATATTTATTACGCTAATTAATTTAAAAAAATAATTTCTGTCATATATTATTCATTGAATGAAGTTTCATTTCGTATCGTTTTTTTAATAAGTCATTGATTTTTTTTGGAATTAACCTGACGTAATCACGATACTTCATCTTTGCAATAAGCCTTTTTAAATATTTTTTTCTGTAAAAAGAAGGAAATCGATGACAATTCTACAACACTAATATTCAATAAGAATATGTACTTGATCTCCACATAATTTTAGAAATTGTTAGAACTCGTCAACACAATGTTAATTAGAACGTCTAAATAATGCGTCTAAGAATCTTCCTTGTAAACTCGTAGAATGGTTATTGTAAGATGTAAAATAAATACGAAAATATACAACTAATATTCAAGAAGGTAAATGGACCTATTATAAACTGCCAGCAGAATATTAAAAAATCTTAAGGTTTTTGAGAATTACGGCGTCTAAATATCACTATTTCGCACAAAAATGTCAAAGGGCTCTTAATTAAGAAAGAACAATTGACGATGTATATAATTCTGTATTATTTATTACGAATCCTTCGTTGAATAAAAGCAATTTTTGAACAAGCAACACTAGACTATCCAGGTCTTGCAAAGGTTGCACAGTAGGGCATGCAATTATCGAAATGTTTCGATAATCGATAAAAAAAATATCTTTTTTTTCCCCAGAAAATAATTACCGGTTTTTATAATATTTTATAAAAAGTTGTTTTTTCACACGTAGGTTTACTTCGCAATTACCTAAAATGAACCACAATATTAAAAATTAAGCAATTTTTTTTTGTAGGATGAGATATATTTATTTAATCAAAGTAATTACCCTCGTTGTTTATACATTTTTGCCATCTAATCAAAAGTTCATTTAAGCCTTTGCAATAGAACTTTGGGGAACTGGACTCCACAAACTGTGGAAGAGCATTTGGTAATGCTTCCTGGGAAGAAAATATTTTCCGTACAAAATGTTGTCCAAATAGCGGAAAAAATGGCAGTCGGTTGGGGAGTATGGAGGATGGATGACAGATGGTTTCTACCTGCAGGGTCTGTAGTGTTAAAACTGCTTCTCGAACAGTGTGAGGTCTTGCATTATCATCATGGAGCAATAGTGGTGAAGATCAATTGACGAGTCGGGGCTGTTTTGCTGCGAGTATCGCCATCGTTGTTCAGAGTTCTGCACAGTAGATATTTGCTGTTATTGCTTGACCGGATCGGGGAAACTGTAGTGATTTACACCATGAAGTGACCACCAAACAGTTACCATCATCTTTCTATGGGTAAGCTTCGCTTTAAGGCATTGGTGTGGCGTTTGACCCGGAGTCAGCCATTACGTTGTTTGCTCGCGATTATCGTCAAAAATTCAATTTTCGTCACACGTCGCAATTCGGTCCAAAACCCTTTCATTTCTGTACCGGCTTAACAAGTTCAAGGCAGGCAAGCATCAACGCGCGCTGCTCAGTGCAGATAGGTCAAATCATGAGGCACCTATTTTCCAAGGTTTTTAATTTTACCGATTGGCTGCAAATGGGTCAACATTGTGAGTATGCTAACGTCAAACGATGCCGCTGATTCCTTGGTAGGTTAATACGGATCGGCTTCCACCATAACCTTTAATTCAACGTTGTTTACCTTAGTGGCTGGTCTTCCTCGTGGTTCATTCTTCAAGTCGAAGTTTCGAAAATTACTCTGGTTTTCGCTGTATCCATCTTCACGTTAAAAACTGAATGTAAAAACAATTGAAAGTCCGAACAGTCAAATGTCATAATTTTTAAAAAATTAATATGTTATAGTTTTCGTGTGAAAAAAGTTACACTCTGAAATCTGACACTACGCAGGTTTAATTTTAATTCAAAGTGGACAGTGCATTATTACCTTATTACATACTGAAAAATAAAAATTAAAAAAATAAAGTATTTTTTAAATCAACGATTGTATTTCTGAATTAAATTAAATAGAAAATATTGAAATCAACATTTTGGAATTATTATAATCATTAGTTCTTTTCTTATATACATATATTTTATATTTATACAATATCGTGATTACAAGGTACCACCAGTAGGTAGTTTTAATTTTATCTAATTTTATTTAACCGTAAAAACAATTTACTGAACTAAAAGTACATAAAAATATGTAAAAACTTAGATTTATAGAAAAATATTATATTTTACGTATAATTTGCAGAAAGAATTTGATACACAATTAATACGAACCATTTACATTTTACACATTACCTACGCAATGTTATTTTTTCAGTTTTTAGGTTAGTCTTTTTTAACACTTCCCGAATAATCGGTGTGGTATTTCGGAATCAGCTCTAATGATTGGGAAATAATTGTAATATGATAATATATTTTTTTATCGAATACCGATATTTATCGACTTTTCTTTCGATATTTATCGTTTTTCAAAATGGACCGATAATCGATAATTAACCGATTATCCATTATCGGTTCGCATGCCCTATTACACAGTCACCAGCCATTTATCAAAAGAAAAAAATAATATCTAACCTTAAATCTGTGCTTGCCTGTCGGCGGGGCAGCGTATGGTATACTAAGAAAGGCCAAATAGTCGCCATCTTTAGCTATCCGCCCTCTGACTGAACCCCACTTTGTTATTACATCTTTATAATTCCCTACAATTTCGCTGTGGAACCATTTCTCCATTGTAAGCACATTATCGACGAGTAATAGCATGAAAATTGCGCGGGAAATGCCAGACAGTAACATGTTGCGTACAAGGTGACAAATGAAAACAATAAATGTACCAATTCACGTTTGTGCAATAATCGTATTCTTCATTTCTTGTTGATAATTCTATTCTAATTCTAAATGAATTCAAACATTACTGTAAATCGTGATAAACAATTCGTCAACGTCAATTCGTTTGGACAATGTCGTAATAGATTTATCAGTTACAAATTTTCCTTTTTTAATTCTTATTTAATCTATATTATTTTTGAATATTATTCGCTTTCATTACTTGTAATTTTAAAATATATTTTTGCAAATTATTTATTATCTTCAAAATTGACTGCAGTTGTCAAGACTGTGTCAAGAATAAAGTTTTTTTTTAAAATAAAACTTTGGCATCAAGGCAATCTTCAAATCAATTAAATATAGAAGATCAATACAATTGTGCTACAGTGAAAAAATTATGATGGATATTAGATATACATATCTATGGATTCTACGCGTGTTTCGAAAAAAAAAATAGTTAATAAACAAAAAAGCAACCATAATATTATTATGCTTCATCAATATAAGTACAGAAAGCCTCAGCCAGTGCCTTATAAAATTTTATAATAATATTTACACAATAAATTAAAAAGATATGTAATACATAGTTATGTATACATTTCTCCGTTACAATATGTTACATGATAACTTCGTTATATGCTGGGCACGTATCCCTTGGAAAAGTAACTTGGTTTCAGACTTTAGGTAATAGTAAGGCAGAACACGCTCCTGGGAGTAAGCTGATTAGAGCCTCAGCGTATATGATACTTCGTTGATTTTATGATTTAGTTGTATTTCAACGCCGATTCTGTTGGCTTTATGGCTTCAGAAGGAAGTTCTTAAGTGTTCTTACGTCTTCGAGTGTTTTTTTGGACTTATTTGATTGACTAGTTGGTGCAGTGTTTAGTGTATTTATTTTAGGGTATTTTCCAGCCAAGAGTCTCGGTTATGATTCGGTCTATTTATTTAAATTAAAATTAAATTAAATTAATTTTTAAGTAATAAAGCTTGAGAGTTACTGAATGTTCCTACAGTTCATTGCGTTCCCCCAGTTCTTATTCTAGGGTCACACAGTTGATATAGTTGGTATAATTTCATGTTTATAAGTACCAAAGTACCATGCAAGGCTTTTCTCAAAAATGGGTCAGCTCTTAACCATTAAAAAACCCTGTTATTTATCACAAAATACTTGTAAAGAATAGAGGATAAATAAAGGCACGGTGACATTAAAAGTGCCATGTGCTTATTTTAATGATTGGCCTTAAATCAAATTCGAAGAAAGGTAATTATTGCTAGTAAGACCAGATTATCCGAAATACCCAATTGCATATTCTTCTTGTATTGAGAGATACACCACTTTGACGATAAAAAGTGGACACTCGTTCTGCAGCTATAAACACAGAAAAAAACATGCGCAAAGGAAAAACACTCAAAAACTTCATTAAATAGAATTTAAGAAAATACTATATTTAATTAAAAACAAAATATGTAATTCAATAGATGAAAAAAGCTTTTCGAATTTGTCGTTTATTTGAGTGTAAAAACGTATGATTATCCATATGTTTTTCTTTGGAAATATGAACCGAATACTATCGAATTAAACGATTTATCGATTACATTTTTTATTAAGTTTATCGTTTTCTCTAAATCAACAAAAACATTTTAACTAACATATTTTTCGTCGATGATTTTAACCGACTTCAAAAAAGGAGGAGGTTTTTAATTTGACTGTATGTTTTTTTTTGTTTCTTACGCGATTACTGAGCCAATTGGGAATTGATTTCGAGGACTCTTTTTTGTTTGGTAGGTCATACTTCAGAGGTGGTTCCATTTAAATTTCATCGGTATTGGACCTTGGACTTTGAAGATACACCAAATAATACTACCTGAATATAACCTTTATATATATTGATGATTCTCTTGTATATTGTTGCGCTCCAGAATTAGAAAGAAGTTGCTTGCAGATCTGTCTAAGCAATTTATTTAGGTCAAGATCACTCAAAAGGGAGAAATAAAAATTTTTAAGAAAAAAAAATTAAACCGCCTTCAAAAAAAAAACACTGAAAAGTACAAAATAACTATCCTTTACTAATTTAAACTCAAGTACACCAAAAAATAACTTAATAAGTACCTATGTAATAGGTACTTATTAAGTTATTTAAGTAAAATAAAATTTGTTAGTTACTAAAGTCGGTGCCAAGTCTACCAAACTAATAAGCTTCTGTTGTTGCACATTGATTTGGGACCGACTTCAGTAACTGTCAAATTTAATTGTATAGGTATGTGTATCGTATTTACTAAGTTATTTTTATTCTACTTGAGTTTTGATTAGTAAAGGATAGTTATTTTGTACTTCTCAGTGTTTTTTTTTGAACGGCGGTGTAATATTTTTCTTCCAAGCTCACATTTTGACGAATCTCAATCCTAATGCTTCACCTCTACCTCACCCTCTCAACTCGTTCATTACTTAGGAATACCTGGCCATAATGTAACGCTAAGAATGTCTTCTTAAATATCCACACTATACAATATATATATATATATATATAGGTACCAAGTATATTCAGAACGATGATCTCTACTTTTGTTGGTAAAATTCTAATAGATTTTTATCGAAATACTTATTCGCTAGTAACTAACACGCTAGCAGCTTATTGAAGCAACTAAGAAAACAAGTCACGAAATTTCACAAAAATAATATCCATTTTACAAAAAAATGTTTTATTCCCAAGCGTGTATCTGGAGATACCGCGCTAAATTGGACCACTATCCCAATTCCCACATCAACTCGAAGTAGCGCCAAGAATGGGACGCGTAATGTGAGCGTATCTCGTGTCCCTACACATATATTCTTGCAAACATAATTTATACTCAAACGGAAGATACGCGAAACAAGATTTTATTTGTACATATGGAAACATGATTTAAGGTTCTCACGTGTTAGGGATGAATTCGTGAAAAAATTTTGAATATCTGACTATTATTCTTTTATAAGGCGACGATTACAATACCAAGGAATATACTTGCACAATACTATAAGATTAAATTATTGTAAGACTTTATCAATGCTTTCTAACTTGTCACCTAGTTGTCAATTAGAATAAGAAAATCTTTAAACCAGTCCAATCCAGTTCTGGAATAATATTTGTGGGGGGCCTCTATAGCGTTTGGTAAAATTGAGCATAGTCTGTTAACGCTAAATACTGATTATTCGTTCTACAATATACTGGTTGTGGGTGGCAGCACCTTGTGCGGGGCCCATTTTACTCTTGCACTATTGTGTTCCAATGTGGACTGTAAGACAGTCAGTGAAATTTCTGCAATTAGTGACATTGCATAAGAGGAATAATTACTTCTTCAGGCTGCCTATGCTTTTGCAATGTAATTGCTTTCTTAACCTTGATATAACACTGAGACCATAACTAAAAAAAACGAAATTGTGAACACTTTAACGAGCAAACAATTCTGCATTGCGGAATTTTTAATCTTCAAACAATCTCATGAATTATACATTGTAAGACTAATATTCCAACCTAACGTAGACTTGCAATATTGGTGTGATATGGGACATAATTATTACAAAATTTCAGTAACTGGAAATGGACATAATGTTTCATTCCTTTGGCGTTATTGTAAAAATGTACAGAAATGATTTCGTCTGAGTGTCAACTGTTTTCGTCGATTTTAGTTAATAAGAAGTTACATATGTGCGTGATGTACTTTATTATTGCTTTTACGTGAATCTTTCATGAGTAAATGAGAAGCCATTAATATTAAAAGAAAAATACTAGCCTTCTGTTCTGGTCAATCTCATTCCATGTTCTAATTGGTAAATTATATGAAAGTGTTCAAAGACCATTCCAATTTAGAATAACCGGTCCCAATTTATTAATCAGTTAGGATCGGAACGTGTATAGCGTCCTTAATTTCTGACTTCTCAATAAATATAACGAATTGAATTGTATCCTTCAAGAAGCCGTACGGCTCATCGACTTTTACCCACATTGTAACATTTTACTCATAACATTTATTTTCACTTAGCATAAGCCAAAATAAACTCTTATATTCGGTAATAAAAGATGAAGAATGACAAATATTAATTCGTTGTTTGGAATCCAGATACACGAGCTGGGGTTAGATTTTGGAACGCGGCCAGACTAGTCTATGGTGCAGGGGCGTAGGGAATCTATTGTTTATAACGCATTAAATCATGTGAGAACATTAGGGTATTAGCTATTATTATTAGGTATAAATAAGTTTTCCCGTTAATTTATTATTTTTAGGACGGAATATAATATACTCTGTATTACGGAAATTTTGTATAATTTGTAACATCATTGACACTTCTCAAAAAAAAATTAACGCCGTCATGAGACTACAATGTATAATCCATACTAATATTACACAAGCTAAATTGCGTGTCTGTTTGTCTGTTACGTTTTCACGACTAAACCGCTGGACCGATTTTGATAAAATTTGGAATGGAGACAGATTAAGATCTGGGTAAAGACGTAGGCAATTTTTTTTTTATTTATCTAATCAACAGCTAGTATGTATGTATACATATTGGTCATAATGAATAAATATAATCATAACTTTGTTAACACACTTACCGTATCAGTACATTATAGATATTATTTATTCAAAAAATATAAATTTCTAAGCTGGTTTGTGAGACAAAGAAAAACATACAACATACCATTGCATATACAGTGCAGGTCGTCACAGTTGGCCAAAAGATAAGGTTATCGAGGAACTACTATAATCTATGAGATTGTAATCTATCAATATCTGGGTCGCCTCTACAATTTGTAAACCCGAGTACTTAATACTAAAACCAGCCTTGTGCAAGTGGACTCACGCACCTATAGGATTCCAAAAAACCATGCAATGTATGTGTGTATATTAACCAAAAAATATTAATGTCAGATTCAAAAACAAACTTAACTTTGCAGTTAAAGAACACATTCTTCCTTACTCTCTAATTGCAAATGTAAGTTCATAATAGTAAATAAGCATCCAAAGTTATAACGCACTCGGTTAATCGCCATCTAAGTAAATTTCTATGGAATTTTAACGAAATTTTCACTTATTCAAGTACAATTTATAAGTTGGTTGACTATTACTCGTTAAATTGTAGAATTTACTTAGCCGTGACAGTTTTATTTAGTACAGTACCATCTGTGGTACCATTATTGTGAGTACTTTTCAAAAACAGCGGTTTAGCTGATAGAGGGAGACACGTGACTCTAACAAGAAAGATCGGTTTAAAGCTTAATATTTCACAAACTGATTCCCGAATCGTAAAATGTCCAATACATACTGTAGTGTTCTGTGATCTGTAATGAGAGCGGGTCTATGAGACTAGGTTGTTGTCTATGTTATGGTGGTTATGTGGCGACTTGCTCTAATGGCGTTCTTCAATATTTTTGAAAGACCTATCCAACGACATTCCATACAAATGAAACCCGCTTTACGTGTAAGGGTACCCAAAAAAAAAAGTTTTTTGAAGACATTATTTTACATCTTCGTTAGGCATGATTATTATGTATAATCATGCTAAATTATAGCTTTTTAGTACCAAGAGTCTCTGAAATAACCGCGGACAGACACACAGACGGACAGACAGACGGACTTGGTGAAACTATGAGGATTATTTTTCATTACGGGACCCTGAAAATGGCGATCAAGTTGTCATACTGGTTTATACCCTAATGCTCTGTCTACTCTGATTAAGAAATGGCGTGAAATTATTATGTATTTCATTGTTTACTGAGTTAATTTTGGACCTGGCAACCCTTAGTTGGAAATCATTGTTTTACTCTGTGTAGTCAAGTAAGTGTAATGCTTAAAGTGAACTTAGCGATATGTTAACGCTTCCTGTCCGCCCTCCCATTTCAGTGTAGTAGGTATTGTTTTACCTGTACCTGTACCGTATATATATTTTAAACACTGGGAAATAAAAACAAAGTAATTCTAAGATGGGTTCCTGGCCATGCGGGCATCGTAGGCAATGAAAATGCCGACGAACTCGCAAGGGCCGGCACAAAAATCACATTTATTGGTCCAGAACTTTTCTGTGGTATTCCCAAAAGCCAGGCTCAACTGATTTTGTGGCAATTCTGTTTCAAAACCTCTTGCGAGTATTGGAATAATATTTCAGGTCAGGAGCATTACAAAGCCCTAATAAAGCCATATAATCGCAAAGTGGCTTCTAGTGTCACGACAATGAGCCCGAGCAACTTGCGTATCTTGGTTATAGAGCGCTCACTGGGCATTGTTGCTTAAATAAACACATGTTTAACATGGGGATCTCCGACACAAAAATGTGCCGTACTGCCAACCGGATGCCGGATGAAACGCCTATGTGTGACTGCCAGCCATTGATGCGCACTCGTCGATCCTGCCTCGACCGGTATCTTCTCAGTCCGGAGGAGGTTCAGCATATCACGTTCATTAAGGAATAACTTGCAGTTTTTGACTGCAGTGGGACTTGGTAGTGTTTTATAACATAGTGGCAATTACAAAAGATCAATATGGTCGAAGTGATCAGGTCTGGTGGGACCTGCACAGCCATGCACATGAAATAAAAAAAAATATAATACCTCTATATCTGTGGTACAGTTAGTGTTTGTTGGCGTGCGTCATCACTCGTTCTCAGAGATACACCCATCTGGATGGATGGTGGATGGCGGTCTGCAACTGTACGTTTTTTACGACATTTCTCACCACGTACGACAATTTTATGGAACCAGCTTACAGTGGCGGTATTCCCGAACCGTTCAGATTTAGGGACCTTCAAGAAATGAGCCTATTCTTTCCCTTAATTTAACAATGTATGGACTGTCAATACATTAATTTCAGGAAAAAAAAAATTAAGTAAAAATCAAAACATAGGCGTGTTTTATGACTTTTATTTCCACAACACTACACATAATAAGCCCACTTAAGCCCTTACTTAAGCCAATAAGCCAATAAGCCACTAAGCCAATAAGCCAATAAGCCACTTAAGCCAATTAAGCTCACACACCCTAGTGGTGCATGCCTAATTCCAAAAGATGACAAAAAAGATGATCCCTTGTTAACCCTTACTGCAGAAATCCGACAACTGCGAAATGAAATGTCAACTTTTAGGACCGAAATTGCAGACGTGTCAATGAGGCTGGACCGCTTTGAATTTCACCTTGAAACCGTTAGTGCAAAAGTAGCAGCTACTGAAACTCGATTAAATAGTATTGAAGAACGTCTAGCCGAATATGATTCATTAAAGGCCACCAACGTTCTTCTACAGCAAAGGGTGGAATACCAGTCGCAAATGCAGATTCAAAATGAACTGGAAATATTGGGCATAGAGGAGACTACAAACGAGAACCCTTATCATACAGTATTGGTCACTGCTACAAAAATAGGTTTCCGAATGTCAGAGGAAGATCTTGATAGTGTCACCCGAACAGGATCACGGCGCCGCAGTGGTGAGGAGCGTACTGGAAAAGATATAAACCACCCTCGACCATTGGTAATAAGATTTACCCGCAAACACACTCGCGATGACTTTCTTAGGGCAGCTAAGTCTCGGAGAAACATAAATAGCAGGGACATTGTCGAAGGAAGCGAGGAAAGGAGAGTATTTGTAAACGAGCGATTAACCAAAACATACCGGCAGTTATTTCGAGAAGCTAGAGAGCGAGCAAAACAGACAAATTACAAATACTGTTGGACGCAGAATGGCTTCATTTACATTCGGAAACGTACCGGATTACCTGCTATTCGCATTGTTTTTCGAGATGATTTGCCGCATATATCATGTGATTCTGAAGCGCAAGGCACAAATGACTAATTACACTGCTGCTTTTCATCAACATCACACAGAACGGTTGCAGTCATTGGTTCTTCTGGTATATGTTTTTGTTTTAATTTTGGTACTTACCTGCCTTTTATGAGGCCTTTATGATTCCTTTTCCTATATGAATAGAAAATACAATAAACAAGAATCGAATTATTTAAGCTTGATATTACTTGTATTGCTTGTAACGGTATTTGTTGTATCGAAATCGATCGCACTGACTCTTTTGTTGTACGAGCATGCTGATTATATTATTGTATTCTTGAACTGAAGCTGAGAGCGGTGCTTTGTAAACTATCCATACTGAAATTCAAAATTCCATATAGCGCTTTAAGGCTACTGTATATATCGCTTGCAGATTCAATTATTGGTTACGGTCTGAGTAGTTATGGGCGAACATATAAATCCTATTTAGATAAAATACACTCGATGCAAATAAGATTATTAAAGACCGTCGTCCCTGAATATGTAAGGAATAGGTATAGTGATGACTATAACAAACTTTTTAACTACTGTAAAGTAATGCCAATACAGGGAAGATTTGTATTGTCAGTTTTGAGCGAGGAGAGAGTAAATAGGGGAACACTAGAAAATAATGTACGTAGGGATAATCTGAGGTCACTCTCTTACCTAAAAAGAGTCAACATGCCTAAATATAGAAATGTATATGGTAGTAGAACATATCAATGTATTTTGCCTAGGATTTTGAATAGTTTACCTGAGCATGTAGTAAATAGTTATCTGACTGACGACAGGTATGTAAAAATAGTTAGGGGATTTTTACTGGAGAGCACTGATTATTCATATATATACTGGTAACTTAATTGATGTACTTACCTCCACGGTTATCATTTCTTTTTCAATCATTTTAAATTCATGTGTGAATACCCATATGTTACAGAAATATAATACTACATTAAATGCTATAAATAAAAAGTGAACTCGCCGTATCGCAAAGAAACCTGTTTAGAGGTTTTAGCGAACGGGACATATACATTAGCAATATTGTATTCATGTAACTATTTTGAACAATAAAAAAAAAAAAAACTGCTTTAAAATTGCATGTATTTCATCTGCATTACATTCATGTGTTCTATTGCTTATATTGCTTTTAGTGGCTGACTTGTGTATGCTCAAAATATCGTCTTATTATGTAACTAGCTTCCTTTCGATTGCGTTAACTAATAAAACTATAGTAATGCTTCAAAACAGTATGTCCCAACGATTTTTCGGAAATTGTATTATGTCGATTACAAAAAATATTAAAAATGAATTCCTTAGAATATTTAAGGGATATTGACAATACTTTAACGATTAAATGTCATACTGTAGATCTACCTGAGAACTGTCGAGAAATCATAAACAAATTTAAATTAAAACTTCTAACAGTGAACATTAGAAGCTTGAGTCGTAATTTCGATAATTTCATTGTTGTATTTGAGCGACTGAACATTGATTACGATATCGTGTTGTTGACGGAGTGTTGGCTGGGTAAGACACCGAATACAAAACAAATATATGGTTACACAGCTTTCCATACAACTAGGTATACTAATAGGGCTGGAGGTGTAGTCGTTTATGTAAACAACAACTTGTCACCAATAGTTGGCGAGTTGACTATTGAAGAGTCAAATTCTTTATACATAAATGTACCAGGCTATTTCTAATTTCTTGGGATCTATCGTTCGCCTTCGCTGAACCCAAACATATTTCTTCGTTCTTTGGAAGCTACTCTTAAAAATCTGAACTGTAATCGCTGTCTTATACTCGCAGGTGACATAAATATTGACATAGGTGAAACTACGAGTGCTCCAGAGCTGGCAACCGATTATCTTGATATTTTATCTTTGGAAATCAGTGAGACGGATTGCTCACATAAATACGGGGAACAACAGCTCTTCCGAATTACTGAAATTAACAAATAATCCGGTTGAATCTTTGGACATTTGTAATGATTATTTCTCCACAGTAGGCACAAGGTTGGCAAATAAAACATTGTCGGAACTAAATGAAACAGAAGATTCATTAGCTTCACAACTTAGGTTACCATTTACTACCAGTAACTCTATATTTCTTTATCCGACAGACTATGGCGAGGTATCTGAAGTAATAAATCAGCTCAACTCTAATAGTACCCCTGGTCTTGACGGTATAGACAATAGATTAATTAAAAACATTAAGGACTTTATTATCCAGCCATTTACGGGGGTCCTTAATATGAGCTTGGCTACTGGGGAATTCCCTGAGATCTGGAAAATGGCAGTAATAACCCCTATACATAAATCTAAAGAAAAAGATCGACCTGACAATTATCGTCCAATTTCTTTACTGAGTACTTTTTCAAAAGTTCTTGAAAAGATAGTTAACAAAAGACTAATTAAATACTTAGAGTCACATAGTCTCCTTTCAAATAAACAATTTGGATTTAGGGCCCAAAAAATCTACCGAGGATGCCGTTGCTCTTTTAACGGATTGCGTCTGCTCATATTTGGACAGTGATGAGGCGTGCGTGGGGGTGTTCCTCGATTTGCAGAAAGCTTTCGATACAGTGTCAATACCTATTCTGCTCCGTAAAATGGAAGCTTTGGGCATTAGAGGTGTTTCGTTGGATTGGTTTCGTAGCTATTTAACGAGAAGGACTCAATGCGTGAGGGTTGATACCTACGTTAGCCACTTAAAATCTATAGCTTTCGGGGTACAGCAGGGTAGTGCCTTGGGTCCTACTCTGTTTCTCATGTATATTAATGACATAGTTTCTCTCCCACTAGTGAATTCTGACACAATATGCTACGCAGATGACACAGTTCTGGTATTTCATGGAAAATCCTGGGATGACGCTTTTAGTATGATGGTGGCTGGAATGATGCAAATAACAAAATGGCTAAATGAAAACTTGCTTGCCCTTAACACCGAGAAAACAAAATATATTTGCTTCCGCAAACGAAGCGGCTTGACCAGAAACTGTTTCACTTCAATAAAAATACACAAATGTAATCTCGGTTCCACAAGTTCTGGAAGTGATCCCTGCTAATGTTATGATATTTCCCAAGTTAAATCAGTTAAATACCTTGGAGTCATGCTGGATGAAAATCTTTCTTTTAAAGAACATGTTAACTCAGTGTCAATCAGGGTCAGGCGACTTACTTTCGTAATGAGAGAACTTCGGGATATTGCTGACTGGAAGCTTCTCAAGAACATATACATGGCTCTCTGTCAAAGTGTCATAGTATACTGCTTATCGGTGTGGGGTGGCGCAACTACGTCGGCTTTAATCAAGCTGGAGCGCTCACAGCTTTTGGTCCTTAAGGTGATGCTTCGAAAATCGCTGTATTACCCTACGGAATCATTATACAATGACGCCCAAGTCCTAAGTGTTAGGAAGTTGTACCTACAAATTATAGCATTACATGCCCATAAAGTTGTTTTGAACTCTCCTGATTACAAACGACTCCTCAAAAACAGAGTTTTTCGAATCCCAGTTCCAACCGTTAGAACCTCATTTGCAAGACGTTTCCGTAACTTCATGTCTTCTATCATTTACAACCGATTACTAAAAACATGTAAAATTAAACATAGGTCGCTCAAAGATACTAAAATAGAATTGTTTAAATTTCTTATAAACTACTTCTTATAAACTACAATTCTTATACAGTTCTTACGACGAGGGATAGAATTGTTTAAATTTCTTATAAACTACTTCTTATAAACTACAATTCTTATACAGTTCTTACGACGAGGGGTCAAATGACCCCTCGTCATTTGACTCCTGCTTCTCGCAGCAGCGAGCAGCAGCATTAAGCAGCAGATAATTGTAATCTATAGAAAAGGCAGGATAAACATTCAAACATTAATTTGATTTGTTAAAACATCGTTTATAATGACTCTAACCTATGTAACAACTTATTTACAATTTCGGACAATATATATTTTTGATTGATTGCATTGTCCACATAATGGTTTTTTGCAAATATCACATATTTTGTTAGATCTATTCTGAGAATTAGAAATAGAACAGTGGCTTCTTTTTTCCGTAGCTACAGCTGATTGCCTCGGTGCTGATGGTTGTATTCAAGCCATATTAGAAGATTCCTCCGACATATTGCTGTGTTCTAAAGCTAGCTGGCGTATAAAATCCCTTCTGCGCACTTTGTTGTTTGTCACCTGTTGATATAAAATCCGAGCATTTATAGCAGCAAGGTCTAATATATTATAAAAAACTTGTACTGGTCATTTTCTCGATAGATTTTAACCTAGCTTGTAGCGAGTGATACAGTAGAGTACACAACGATTCCAAACCTCTAAAATGAGTGCAAACCTGTCAGCCTGCGATCTTGAAGATCTTTCAGATCTCTTTGAATTGATCCCTAGACAAAGTTTTTGAGAAAAAAGCTATATCCTAAGATTTGTTCCAGAAATTTCATTTACAGAAATATTTTTGTAAATGTTCATTTACAGAAATATTTTTTGCATCATATGCACCTCTAGCATATAAACTCGAGTTCTTCTAATGTGATTCACCAACTTGAATGACCAAATACTCGCTGAGCTTCCGCCTCTGTGCACCTTTTGATGTGACACAAAATATTATTATCGAGTTACAGTTTTGGACATGTATATTGCGCGAATCCTACGCACTCGTCTCTTTTGCCCTTTTCCCCTACATTGTTGTTGACGTTGCACAGTAGCTGAAAGAAGAAAGAAGAACATCCAAGAGTAATTGTATGATATATCAAATCATCCACGTCGGCTATTCTAGGAATCGTACGTAAATGATTTTATCAGATAAGTATAGTAAAGTACCTAGCTAATTACCTGGTAGCATGTTGTCATTTGATTCGTTGCTGCTTGAGGAGTTCGTCTCGGGAGTATTTATCTCTTCTTCCGGATCACATTGACTTTCTACATCTTCAGCCTCACCATCTGATTGATCTTCAGGCAAAAATTATAAAGATAGGTCGATATTTTACGATCGCTAAGTATAGGCATTGTATACTAAATAACACTGATTGCACCTCGAAAGAAGCAGCCGTTGCGATATGAAGCTTCAAAATTAGTATAAAACAGAATACAAGAATAATGTAAACATTATAACCTACCTTCGATTGTTAAGTTTATCTCAATAAGTACCGCGTGGGTAAAATGACCGGCGTCGTCTTTAGAGGTCAATGTTATGTTTATTTATTACAAGATGATGATATGGCTATAATATCAATGATATATTCAAATATAAAACTTTTTGTTAAAAGTAACGAGAAGATGTAACATAAAAATAAATAGTTCCGAAATGATCGAACGCTAAACTTCAAAATGGATCAAAAGACCCTCGCCCGTCTTTCTAGTGTTAATCTACAATCACTGGTTCCCAAACTTATTTTGTCTACTGAGTCGAGAGCTCATGCAGTCGTTGTCTAAGATGCCTCCTAGCTAAATGAAATTACAAATCACCCCCCAGGCCTCTACACATCGCCCCCATTTTTTTTTCTGGGTCTCTTACCGCCCCCCTTTAGGCCTGCAGCGCCCACAAGGGGGCGTTATCACCCACTTTGGGAATGGCTGATCTACATGAATAATCTGTTTTTGGTAAATAAATTATTATTATTATTATAATATAAAAAATAATACATATTATAGCTGGCAATATTATTACTGATACTATTTAAGAATGGCTGCTGGGGTGAAGTCATCCGTACTATCCGGGTTTTTTATAGTGTTTTTTATTATTTTTCATTTCTTTTGAGCTAATGAAATGGCAATATTTTATGCATTTTATTTTACTGCATAACATGGTTCTATCTGGTCACTAACACAGCGTATGGTGTGGCATACACTGTCAAGTGCGTAACAAAATAGCTGATCATTTGATAACTGATAATAACATAACTGATAATGGTCATCAATTTAAAGTTATGTTCGTTATATACTCGTATTTTGAGGATTATTTTATTTGCTTCAGTTGAGCATTTCTATATTGCGCTGTAGCAAAAGCTTCAAACTCGAGGTAGCAGAATTTTAGCTCTTACACTTGCTTAGAATGTAGCCTCTCGTGATCATATGATCTTGACGCTGAACTATGTAAGCAGGCTTCTATTTCTGTGTCAACTTTCCTTACTTCTTTTATTGACAGTCCCATGAAAGGAGTACATTTTGTAGACTATGAAGATTTGATGAAGACTCCGCCCATGAAAATGTTTGGCTAATACTCGTTTATCAAGAAGTCTGTGCGAGCACCTTGCAGGATCCAAACTGTATTTTTGACTGAGCCATATATTAACCTTCCCATAGCAACCCTCGCAACATCTGCACCTTTCACGATTTTTAGTCCTATTATGGGCAATTGTGTTACTAGAAACACAAGATTTTTTGTCCGATAGTTGCCAGTACCAAGCATTCTAGCAAATAAAATGTATACTTTGAACTCTCAATGAAAAAGGTCAGTTTTCGGTACAGAGTTACGACTGAAGAAGGTCCCGATTACAGAAACCTTCAACAGCTATCTACTCTGTTGAATTATTTCCATACAAGGTTTTTTAACCGATTTCAACCGATATCAAAGAGTAAACAAGTGCATACTTAACATTCAAAACTTAACGGTCTGTTGGTAAGGTTGAATTATTCAAGAAGAAGTTTCTCACATACCGATTATTATTGGGACTAATGATGCAGATACAGACTGGTAGCAGATTTAATGTCTGAGTATGTCAATAAGTAATGCTTTCAGGGATAGTTTTTTCAAGGTTTTTTAACCGATTTTAACCGATATCAAAGAGTAAACAAGTGCATACTTAATATTCAAAACTTAATGGTCTGTTGGTAAGGTTGAATTATTCAAGAAGAAGTTTCTCACATACCGATTATTATTGGGACTAATGATGCAGATACAGACTGGTAGCAGATTTAATGTCTGAGTATGTCAATAAGTAATGCTTTCAGGGATAGTTTTTTCACGCGTTCTAAAAGGAGATGAGGACACGTAGTTTCCATAGCTTTATAGAAGGACCATCATTAGCTTTTGGAGGTCAAGTTCTCGGAGTGTAATTTATAGGAAAGGACAATACAGACTATTTCATGACTACGATAACTATGTCGTCGTAGGTCGTGCACCAAAATGACTGCCGTATTCTGCATATAATCAAGTACGTCAATGTTTTGTGAGTGGTGAAAGTCCTAGGTATATATTATAAATCTTATTAGTAGTATTGTTATTCATCATTTATTTTCATTATTTTAACATATAAAAGCGATATTAAAGTTGCTGTTACAATTGGTAATGAACGCTCCAGCATACAATACATTTACATCATAATTTTCTATGCATTTGGAAATGTACGCTGTGTCATACATGATTTTTCCGAAAAACTGAAAATCGTTAATTTTTTGTATTTTTATGTTATAGCAATTATTGCTTGTAATCGGTTTTTAACGCAATTTCTTAATTTTTATTGAATTTTTTTCCAAAGGCCGGCAATGCACCCATGAATCCCCGGATGTTGCGGGTGTTCATGGCCGGCGGTGATCACTTTCTATCAGGTGACTCGCTTGCTCGTTTGTGTCCTTCCGCCATAAAGTAAAAAAAAACATAACGCAGGATTCCAAGAAAGTGGATTTTATATAATAAAGCATATGTATTACCACGATTAACAAAAACTGTGTAAGTACATACATAATTATCTTCACTCTGTACCTCTAACGGGGTATGAAAAACTATGCACTTATATACATAATACATAAAAATCAATGTTTGTTTGTTCGTTCGTAATTTAGGGGCTGCCATAACGTTCATCTGATTGCGATGTAATTTGGTATGGAGATGGCTTGAATTCTCGGTAAAGACATAGGCTAATTTAAAAATAAGAATCGCGGAGAAAGTCGCGAGCATCAGCCAGTAGATTACTAAAATTAATTGATCAATATTATTACGTAACTCTTTGCAAGAATAGCCTGTATGTGTTCTCTACAATGAGAAGTACGTAGCCTTCCAATCTTTTTCAGGGTTATAGACAGAGCTGACAAAAGTCAGCGCAATGTATGCCTTAATTTATAATAACTAATGTCGTTAGTAATTAACTAAAACAACAAAGTCACTCCCTGTGACATAATTAAATGAGAGTGTTCATGTATAGGGTGTAACAAGTTAATATGAATGACGAATAAATAATTGATGTCGATAACGTCGGCGGCGGCGTATGATTTATTATAATGACTCGCGTTTAGTTCATTGGAGTAAGTTGAATTCGTCAATGTCACGTTGATTTAATTGTCGGTTTTTGCGTGTAAAATAAGAACTTGCAATTTGCGGATTAATGATTAATATCATAGACATGTTACGACAGCGAAAGGAAGCCTCTCGAAAACACACTGCTGTCAATGGGTGATGGAATAAAAAAAAGCTATTGCCTTTAGTATTTAGTATTAGCATTAGCAATTGTTAGTATAAGCTCTTACTTATAGCAATTGTTTTCATTTAAGTCAATAATCTTGTACTGATACTAGTTAGATTTTGCTTACACTGTTTTAGCAAACTCTGTTCTCTTACTTTTGTCAAATTTTAACACGCATCGTTAGAGTCAAGCTACGAATTCAGGTATTATTCCCAAACGTCCGCGTCGGAAACTTTCCGTGGCGGTAAGGCCGATCGTCGGAAAGCATAAATTCAATCCGACGGCTTGGATTTGTGAATACGACTTTATATAATATGATACATATATATAATATAAATATAATACGATTTCAGATTTGTGAATCCCGTATAGAAAAAATCATCGAAAGGTTTCATGTCGAATACGGAAAGTTGAGTTTCCGACGTTTGTGAATAACCAGCAGAAAGAGTCAAGGATTATTTTTTATCTCTTTCGCCTTTAAACACTGTGCTCTAGTCCAAGTTTTTTATGAATTCTCTATTCTATCGTAATCTAAATATATATGTACATATATACACAAAAATTGTTCAACTTTCGTATGTTTGTGGACGCAAAACTCAAAAAGTGGTTTGTCGGTTGACTTGAAATTTTGATGTAACGTTGCAATAGATTACGCGCGTGTTTTTATGTATGTACTAATAACTTTGTAAATTAAAAAACTTTTTAAGAAAAAATTGAACCGACTTCAAAAAAACATGATTAAATAATTTCATCCGTTACTGAAATACAGCCTGAAAACCATTTTCTAAAATAATGCGTATACCCCAATGGGGGTTTTCAGGCTGTATTTCAGTAACGGATGAAATTATTACAAAATAAAAAAAAACGTAAGATTTAAAATCTGTAACTGTACACGATCAACCCAATTTTACGAGAAATGGTGGGGATAACACTTGAAAATTAAAACGGTCATAACTCTTAAACGGATACGTTTTTTTCGATAATTCTTTTTGTAACTACATACTAAAGTTATGCCCTCTCATCCATTAAAGTAACTGTCCCGTTTTCATATACACCCTGTATAAATATACAACAGCGGAGATACTTGGGACGCAAAACTATGTCAATTTTACATCACAATATCCACTAGAAACAATTTGCGAATAATTAAAATAAACGCCCAACCGCTCCCCATAAATTTTCTAAATTGGCTTGGAGTCTGGGTGTTACTGGGAACTCCTCCAGAGTTCGTTGTGTGGAACCCATAGTACAAGCTTACTGCTTAGTTTGGGGTCACACAATCTGTGTAATTGTCTGGAGTATTATTATTATTATTGAGAACCACCTCTTTTTTTTAATAAATGTAAATATTCGTTTGTTCAACGAGCGCCACGGCAAAGCGTGACCGGGAAAATTGGTACAATAATAATCATAATAATAAATCTTCCCTACATACTTATAATTGCCTGATAAAAAAAAAATGTAAAACCATGTTAGGTATTAAAAGTTGGACATTTTGTTTATAGTACTATGATGAAGGATAGACAGCCGGATGTGTAATTACGAATATGGAATACTTAAACTTGAATAACTGCGTGCTACATGCATTAAGTATTAAGTATTCCATAAAAATAAATGTTGTTATTACTTCAGGACATTCTGTATAGGGAGCCTGAGAAGTGTCATGTTAACGAGGCGAGTGTATTAAGCAAATCAGCACATTAGCGAGAAATGCTTTTAAATTATAATGATAGAATAGGGAACATGTGTTATATGGCTTATTAAAACCAAGCCGAGAGTTTAGAGATGACGGTTCGATTTTATTTTGTGATATTAAAAGCTATGTTATAAAGCTATGCTACCTTGTAAAAATAGCTCGACTCTGTAAAAATGATTGAAAATAATTATTGCGCTTCTAGGCAGCGATATATCTTATTTGTGTAATTATAGTTAGATACTTGTCAGGCGAAAATGTATGAGGAGAATAATGAGATTTGAAGAAGCAAAAGAGGTATGTAAGGATCGCGACGCTTGGCGCTCCGTCCTCTCTGACCACCCCGTTGGGGATACAGCGTGAAGATATGTATGTATGGATGTATGTACTTATGCCAACATTTCATAGCTATCGGAGAAGAGCTTTTTTAAGATTATGAACGTACAAACATGTATATTTTATTTAGGTAAATAATAAATTACATAATTTTATATTTTGACGGATCAATTAATTAAGTTTTTGTGAGACATATGTATATTTCTCGTTTGTTTCATTTATTTCTCCAGTAGTTTTGTCGGCTGAGTGTATTATTGTGAACAATAGTAATATCGCAGTATAACGAGGTTGGATGACAGTGTTATTATAGATATGAAGAAAGAAATACTTAGATGGTTCGGACACAGTAAAAATGAGTGATGAAAGATTGACGAAGGAAACCTATACAAAGCGCAAGTGAATGCTAGTAGAAATCAAGAAAGATTAAGGATGATTTTTTTATAGATCGGCTCTCCGTCTTATTTCCTCAAAAAGTATTTCTCAGACAAAAATTTGTCGGACAAAATTTTGTCACACAATTATTACTCTCAAAAAGTATTTCTCAGGCAAAAATTTCTTGGACAAAATTTTCTCGTACAATTATTACTCAGTACAAATATTTCTCAGAGTACTATATTCTCATATTTTTACCTAACGTAACCTACCCAAAGAGAGTTCTTATAGGGCGAAATCTGTTTTGCGCTCGCTTCGCTCGCTCAGCTCGCGCGTTGTGGTTTATACACTTACCTAACCTAATCTACCCAGAAAGGGTGTTCTTATAAAGCGGATTCTGTTCCGGTGGTTCGCCGGCACTTAGAAATATTAATATGAAAATAAGAAATTATAACCGGGGAAATTTTATACCTAAGAAATTTTTGCTATGAGAAATTATTACAATGAGATATTTTTGTTTGAGATATTATTACAGAGAATTTATGTACTGAGAAGTTATTATCCAAGAAAATAAGATCGGTCGCCTTATAGATCAACCAATCAGTGTTGAGTGCCGACAATGTCAAAAACACTGGCATACTTCGGCGAAAGTATGTGAGAACAATGATGAGATTTCAGCAAGCGAAATAAGTTTGCGATGCTTGGCAGTCCGTCCTCTCTGACTACCCCGTCAAGGATACAGCGTCGAGGATACGTTTGCATTAGTAATGTCGAATATTTTTCTTGATTTAAGAAATATGTGCAGCTAAACAACTCCAACATTTAAGTACATGTCATTGGCTTTTTCTATTAGATAGCTGTTGGTTTCACGAATATTCAATAAAATTTTCAAACTACGTTTTTGTTACAATGTTCTTTATAATTTCGCTTCTCTAATCACTCTGTCAGGTTCGGCGTTAATGTCATTTTTCTCGAACGTGGATCTTGGTCACAGATCTGTCGCATTACACCATATTACACTGATATATGTAGCTACTCATTTAGCGAGACTGAGACTATGCAGGTTACGGTACCAGCTTTGCGTTGTCGGTTTCTATGACTACACTGCACGTTGTGCTATCGATCGATCGATAGGGTTACCACTAACGTCAAAATTTTAATGAAAATATTTTTTTTGTTAGTCAGTGATTTTGACACGTTACTAAATCACGTTGGTTATCGGTTATGACACTACATTTAAGTGTACTATGTAGGCATAAAATTTCGTCTAAAGAATAAAGGAATTTATTTGAGTCGTTTAAAAATGTTGTGAATAAGAATAAACATGGAAAATAATATAATAATAATATAGTAATATACTTAGACGTATCACACAGCGCCGTCTAGTCCCAAAGTAAGCAGCACAGCGCTTGTGTTATGGGTACTAGACAACTGATATACTACTTATATACTTTTCTTTTGTAAATAAATACATACATACATACATACAAAGGTAGTCAGAGAGGACGGAGCGCCAATCGTCGTGATTCTTACATACTTCTTTCGCTTCCTCAAATCTCATCATTCTTCTCACACATTTTCGCCTAGGTATGCGAGTGCTTGTGACATTTCCAAGTATTAAATACATATTATACATAAACACCCAGACTCGGGGCGGGAATCGAACCCACAACCCCCGTTTACTTTCCGACGCGCTTAACCGTTGCGCCACGGAGGTCTTCAAAATTGAAGGCTTTCTCAGAATTTCACAGCATATCAGACAGCAGCGTGGTAGCACAAGCGTCCCTTTTTTTTTTAAACGCAAAGGGCTTTAAATAGTCTTTTCCCGGGTACACGATTAGTTCTAGGGTTCTGAGTTGAAAATTTTTTTGATTTTCGTTGTAAATGGTTGATATTTATTTAATTTATTAATTTATTTTGGTTTTCTAACAGTCATTACAATATATATATATTTAAGACAATAAGAACCTGTTTTGGATTGTTTGGATAACCACTTACAAGCAATCACAGCATGCAGTATATCAACAAATAAAAACAAAAATAAATATAGGCAGATATGTTATATAGGTATACTCTAAAAGACAGCTAATGATCATTTTTCTGTAGTAGGTGTGACATGTTTTATACGAAGAATCGACGCAAGTAAGAAATAGATAGTAAAACGCGACGGACCTGGAGAAGGTTTTTAAAAAGTTAAAATAGGACTTTATTCTAAGCGAGGCGATGTTAGACTGATTTTATTTTAATATTAACATTAACTCTACGGGTACATTCATTTGTTATTACTAGTAAGAAATGCTCATGAACTGCTTACAAGGCTTTCACGGGTGGACGTAAAGCAGCTGCATTTATGCTGACTCTATGCCCGCATAAACTCATAAAGAGATACGGTGAGTCAGTAAATATAAACATATTTACTGACTCACTGTATTCATTCACAAGCCTGTATAATCGAGGAAAAGCAGAGTTGCTGGCTAGCACAGTAGTGACTATCGGAGTGACCATAGGTTTTCAGGGAGCGCGCGTAAGTCTCATCGGAGTTTGGAAATTAAAATTTGAAATTTTTTTTAAAATAAGTATGGTTTAATCCATATCAAGAGAGTTAAAAAAGAAGTTTATGATTTCAAAGACACTTTGTATAAGCAGACGCACAAATATTATATCAGTGGGCGAAATCTAGTACAGACTTCTCTCCTTTAGTTTACTATTGGAAATTAGGTATTTTTGAACTTTAATAGTAATTGGCAACCCTATCTCTCGTAGGGCATAGATTCAATCCGCTAAGTGGTTTCGACAGTTTACCTAACGATCTGCTACAAAACTTGCGTTAGTTGATCCATCGATTAAAATTAAAAGAACATCGAAAAAAAGAATTGGATTATTATTTTTATAATGTAATGAAGTAACTGTTGAAAGTTTTGAATAAAACCATGTCGTGATATTTGTATGAAATTCAGATATTTAGCTTCACTGTCACTAATTATCACAATAGTGATAAGTGCATCTTTTAGCGCACATATTTTGTATTAGCCGCTTCTAAATAGAAGTACCCACTGTTAACGTTTTAATATTTCAAAAAAGAATTGAAGAAGGGGCAAAGGTTATATCTTGCTTATATGTAAAATATAGGTTTCAAGTTTGTAAGTCTCATGCCATTGGTTCTGAATTAGTGAAAGATGGATTAAGTTACGGGACCCTAAAACAAATGTAAAATCTTTTAAATTAATTACTTGATTTTGATAACTATTCAAAAATAAATATATGTCGGAAACTACACGGTGCAATTCGTGTTTTTGCAACTCAGCCATGAGAAATAGATACCTAATCTTACAAGAGGCAAACTATCCCATAAAATACAACGCTAAGACAAAGTTAATGTGCAAACGACAGAAAACTCTTTGTAACAATTATTACGTAGGTAATTGGAAAATTAATAAGTGCAAACGATCCGTCGGAGAAATGCTATCGCACCGGCCGCCGTAGTCTAACAGGCTCTCCGTTCCGTAACTTTCCGTTAGCGCGGTATCTCTTCCAAACCGGAAGCCGCGCTTTGCCATAGTATAAGTCAAACGAGTGCCTTTTATTATTTCCACTGACATATATCTTCGGCTATACCATTGAATTTATTGTTATGAAGAAGTACTGTTATACCCCATACATGTAAAGGTTATTCTTGATGGCATCACCACGCTCCATGTTTTCGTCCCGTCAGCATTTCCGTTAGCCTACACTCTCTCCCATCACCCAGTCAGTTCGCATCCATCTTTCGTCCAAGTCAATCCAATCAAATTCCAGTCAAATCCTCGATAATTGTATAATTTTATTTCACTATAATAAATCAATGTATTTATTAAAATTTTTTTTTTAAAACAAAATAATCGCGAACCGCATAACAGTACTAAAGGAATGTTTCGATAAAATTCGTACATGATTGTACGGCGAATGAATGTCAATCATCTGGCGAAGATAATTTACGAAAACGTAGGAGCTATCGGCATTAACGGACTGACCTAAATCCAAGGTTGAATTAAGATCAGATAGCTCGTTGAACGGGACATCAAAAGGAGCCATCTTCCCATTATATTACACGTTGTACATTTAGTTTCATATAAAATTATAAATAATTAACATAAAAGTAAATTATATTTATTCTAAAGGAAATCTAAAAATGAGTAACAGAATTAACAATTCAAACACACAACAATTTACAGTATTGAAAATTAATAAGCCCACTATATAATTACTATTTCTGTTTTTAGTCATCCATATTTTTGTAATAGCTAGAGATCAAATAGCTAGTGTTAGCCGACGGAAATGTCAAAAGCACTCCCATACCTAGGCGAAAATGTGTGAGGAGAATGATGAGATTTGAGGAAGCGAAAGAAGTATGTAAGGATCGTGACGCTTGGCGCTCCGTCCTTTCTGATTACCTCGTTGGGGATACAGCGTGAAGATATTTATATATGTATGTATATTTTTGTAACTTAAAATTATATTTAAGTCGTCATTTTTATAGTAAAGGAATACATACTTAGATAGATAGATAGATAGATAAACAGTTTATTACAGGACTACAACACACAAGGTAGGTACCTTTACAGACATAAACATTATTAAAACAAAGTACAGAATAAAAAAAAATAATAATAATAATAGTAACAATCTTAAAAGTAGCTAAAGATACACAAACAATGTTACAACGACATAAATATCAATGCATGTCCCATGCATGATGAAATGCATGGACCATGGACAGGTGATTAAGTATAAGCAAAAGCCCAGGTGTGTTGCAGCACTGCAAAAGGTCATAGCTCAGAGTATAACATTACTCTAACAAGAGTAAAACTCTGTTATTCTGCTATAGCCTAGGAGCATTTGCGAGCTAAAAAGAAAAAGGAAAGTAAAAAGTTAATATAAATATTTGCTACGTGTGTGTTCAGTGTGCTTCATGTCGTGTTTGTTTTGTGTGCGGTTGCTCAATAAAGTAACACTGTATAGTGTCCAGACAATGTAATGTCCATTCCAGATATAATCATAATAATGAAGATGAAGATATGAAATAATGATAAAATAAAAGGTATTAACAACAATAAATTGCACTATCTACACAAACTCAAATTTGATTGGTTTAAACTGTATACCAAAATTATTTTACATAAAATTAATAAATAAAATTGAAATTTTGAATTATTGTCGTTGTACTAACTGTTTTTCGCGATTTTAATCCGCGCGCAATTTAGAATAAGTAGCCTAAGTACTCCCCCAGAGCTTAATCGATCTCCATTCTAAATGTCATTAAAATCGATCTAGCGGTTCAGCCATGAAACTCGACCAGACAGACAGACAGACTTTCGCATTATATATCACGTATCAAATTTAAAAAGCTTTTAATTGCATTCTAAAATCTAATCTGTTCCAATTATAAGTAAATATAAGTTTGATTTTAACTTGTTTAATTTAAAACAGATGACAGGCTGCATATTCTATGTCTAATAGTTTTTCATAAGTCTTTCTTTTTGTAGCATAAAGAAAAGCTTCATGCATTCCTCTCCCGCTCGGGGGCGGCGGGTGAGTCTATGTGGGACTCCACTTGACTGAGTGATACTCCACTAAGATTTCACGATGGTTGTAATAGGCGCTTTGTCGAGGGGCTCCGACAGAACGCAATTGGAGCCCCTCTCGCATTGTGTCGAAGCACACTTCTCGGGGGCCTGTTATAGAGTCCCTTCCTATACTATATAGATCTATTTATAAAGAAAGGCGATATTGGTGGTATGGAAACCCGAGGTCGTGATAAATTGGTTATTCCAAAATTTTAACTACATGTATGTCAAATGTTTAATTTTTGGGTAACTACATTCGTTTTTGTAATAAAGTCTCTCAAGAAGTAACTCAATTAACAAAAAATAAATTTAGATTAGTTATAAAACGTACATTATTATTACATTAGACAATCATATTATAAAATAAACGATTTCGTTGAAGATAAAACAATAGTCTGGAAATGGTCTTCTCTGCACATGCATTTACTGGCTCTCTGAATATTGTATTTTAAAATAAATGTTAACTTAAAATAAATGTTAATAAACTTTTTGTAAAATGACGTTTAAAAAATGATACCTGGCTGAGTTTCTCGTCGGTTCTTCTCAGTGTTTAGGATTTCTTTTCTCTTCTCTTTGCACCGAACTAAAGTAGATTCGACGTTCAAAAATACCTTGTAATTGGGTTTACTTTAACAAATTGATTTGACTTTGACTTTATACTCTCGCAGTGCTACAATGGCATGGACCATGCGCGCTGTCTTTCACCTCGGTGTCACGAAAAAGGACGATCGGACTCCCCTCCCGATCAGCTGTGACCCCGAAGTTCCCTTTAGTCACCTCCAGGGATACCCTTACGACCTGCAGTGGCGTAGCTATAGACTACCTGCTGGCCGCAGGTGCAACTGCCACGGACGCAGACCTCAGGCACACTCGTAGACCGCTTGAGTTATTTATTTTTTCTTATAACTATGAAACCTGACGTATAAATAAGTTAAACTTCATTGTGTTATTTCTCTTCTTATAAAATAATTAAGTAGATGCCATAATTTCTGTGGGGTGAAAATTAAAATCTTAACCTGGGCAACGACCTTAGCTACATCATCGACGAATTACTTGAAAAGATAAGCAGCTGGTGCGTTCTATCCCCTTTTTTCTCATCTAGATCAACATAGAAGTGGAGTTAGTAGTATCAGCCTATATTATTATGTATGGCCAAATGTTGGGCGCAGGCCTTTTGTTACGAATAAATAAGGTCGTACTATTCCACACTAAAATCGTTAACGAATAAAGTGCAATTCATTAGAAGCTCCCCAAAATTAGTCAAGTCTGAGTTCGATACAGGTATAGAGTCATAAAGTACATACATATCTCACGCTGTATTCGTTACGGCATAGTCAGAAAGGATGGAGCACCATGCATCGTGGTCCTTACATGCTTTCGCTTCCTCAAATCTCATTATTGTCCTCATATATTTTTGCCTAGATATGCATAGTTTTGACATGTCTTTCGGCGAACTAACAGTGTACAGTTCATTGATAATACCTAGTGATAACATAATTATAGTATTATCTGTATTAAGAAGACAGGAGATTGACAGCGAAAAGAGGTGGCAGCCTAGGACGACTTATAGGGCGGCAGTGCACTTAACATGTCCAAATACAATCGGTGTTTTATTTATAGTTTGCATGTTGTCATAGTACTATAGTAGTGTTCTTTTAGTTTATTTACATTGGAAAAATAGACTCGATAATTACATAGGGAAACCAGTAATTTTATCTTATTCCCTTGTCATGTTTTCAAGACGAGAGTGTGGAGTGGACAGTGGCATTCCAAAAAAGTAGTTTAACTTTATGATTTTTTAATATTTTAATCTAAAAGTGAAAAAGAAGAACTGAAAACGAAAAAAAGAACCCCTTATGTTTAATAAAAACTTGAAAATAAGGTGAAAATAACTGACACTGAGGCGGCGAAAGAGGACGTTAACCTCCGACTCTGTTTTTGTTAAATCCGTATTCGGATAATATAAATACTATTGCGACTCGCGAATACTCGGGGCAGTTCGGGTCTACGAAGAGGAGCGAAATCGCGGGGGTCCGAGAAAAGACTTCTTACATAACATAATACATCCGAGACGATCTCAAGCGCACGGTGTTAATTATATCTTAATTATTTATTGTATTTATTATATCTTCAATTATAAGCCAGCAAAATTCCAGTCTATTTTCATTTAAGTCCTTTAGGACCCTACAAATAGCTTGACGAAAATTTGTGAGGAGAATGACGAGATTCGAGGAGGCGAAAGAAGCGATGCCTGTCGCTACGTTCTCTCCGACTATCCCGTTAGGGATATAGCGTGAAGATATGTACGTATATGTATATACTCGGATTTACGCTAGTAACTAATTAATCTGTAACGTGGGGATTTTGGGTATACCTAAATGAACTCACTTTAAGTGACGGTGCTATAAGCCCCTTATTCCACCTCTGCTTTTCTGTACTGTACTTCGCAGGAAAACACACAATTAACGGAAGAACGGGACCGGAAGTGCGGTCTAGTAATGGCGGCCGGATATATGATAGACGAAAAATGACCGACTGCAGCACGTAGTGCCTGTGACTATTTTGGAGAATGTCTTTTACATGTTACATTAAGAGTTTTTTTTTCATGTACTCGTGACGCAAAATAAAAATCATCTTTTAAAGACGTTTTAGAGAATGGTGTTCATTACATTGTTTATTTTACCTTATTTAGTAATTATAATAAAGTCGTTAAGACGCGAAACATGTGTCCGAAGTCCGAGCTTCAATACCAGTGAAATTTAAATGGGACCACCTTGGAATATACCCTTTCAAACAAAAAAATATTTTTTTAATCGGTCTACAATTAACGAAGTTATCGGTGAACATACATAAAAAAACAATACGTACAGATGAACACAGAACTTTTCCTTTTTTTGAAGTCTGTTAAAAACCATAAAAATATGTACTTTTTCGGCGGTACGTCGTTCAAACGAAATGTTAGGCCTCATTTACACTCTAAACGGCTCAGTAACTTTACTACTCTGTTTGTCAACCGATTTTCTTTCTTTTTGTTTAATATCTGTTGACGAGCTTTAATGTTATCAAAAAAATTTGGAAAGAATCAGTTATATTGATATACGAAGCGAAAATTTCGGATCCCTTTTTAAAAATATTGCGTGCACGGAGTAGTGCGCGATTTGGCATAATTTATGTTCATACTGCCAATGTCAAAAAGATCGTTAATGTCAAACTCATTATAAATAGTTTGTGGAGTTTGTGATTATAGTAGCCATCACTGAAAAAATTGAATTGAATGGATTACATATGTATATTTCTATGCTTCCTTGAATCAAACAGTCGCACAGAGGAGAAATTGTCGCTAAAGACTTTTTATAAGTCCATATTCATATTTACGATCGAATTTTGATCACCGAGCGACCTGTTCTAGTAATTTTGTAATGAATTCGTGAGCTTGTTTAACCGACTTCAAAAAAAGGAGGAAGTTTTCAATTCGGTTGTATTTTTTAAAATTTTTGTATGTTTGTTACCTCAAAACTTCGTCATTTATAAATCGATTTAGAATTTTTTTTTATCTGAAAGGATAAACATCCAGGTAAGTTATATTTAAATTTCATTTACATTGGAGCTTGGATTTTGAAGATATACCAAATAACGCGATCTGCCCACAATCTTTATTGATTTATACCAATTGATGATTCTCTTGTATGTCTTTGCGGTCCAGAATTAGAAAAGAAGTTAATAGTAGACCTTCCTAAATATTTATTTTTAAGCCAATGCCACTCAAAAAAATTTATTAAAAAAATTAAACAGACCAATACAAAATCGCTGAAAATTACGAAGTAACTATCCTTAACTAATCAAAACTCGAGTACAAAAATAACTTTATAAATACGATACAAATACCTATGTAATTAAAGACAGCTACTAAATGTGCAACAACAGAAAGTCTATTAGCTCGGTAGACCTTATTTATAAAGTTATTTTTGTACTTTTCAGTACCTAATTTTGTTTCGAAGTCGGTTTAATTTTCTTATTAAATTTTTTTTTAGATTAAGAAATGTGTTACCCTTTGCTCGTTACTACATAATGATACTACTAAATATTTAGTATTATTATTTCAGGTCTTAAGTCTAAATAAATATTTAATAAATAGTAACTCAAATTCTCGCGCTCTTCTAAGAAGTCCTTTATAACTTCAGTAAATCCTACTATCACGTTACTGGAGGAATTTTACGATAAGAAAAAACAAATTTACTTGTGATTCTACTTGTTAATACGTGACATTGGCAAATGCGCTAAACTGTGCGCCGTGCCATAAAGAAAAAAGAAAAAAAAAAGTAAATAGGTACCTAATTAAAAAAGTTTTCTAAAAATAGCGGCGGCAGATGTACGATAACGCCGAAACGCCGACGTTCTGTGAAAAAATGGTGTGAACAGCTTGAGGAGCTAAGAAGCTCGCGCCGACACGACGGTGATATGATAAGAAAACTTCTGAATATCGACGTGCGTGGAAATGTAGGATACGGAGATATTTATTTATTTATTTAATTGGTTCGTCAACAGTCAACAGGCTCACATTTAGAAAAAATGTATTAAACTTTTTAGAAAGAACAATAATAATATTACTCAGACATTTCACACAGTGCCATCCAGTCCCAAAGTAAGCAGCACAGCGCTTGTGTTACGCGAACTAGACAACTGATATACTACTTTTATATAATTTTTCTTTTGTAAATAAATACATATTATACATAAACACCCAGACTCGGGGCGGGAATCGAACCCGCAACCCCCGTTTACTTTCCTACGCGCTTAGCCGTTGCGCCACGGAGGTCGTCAGGATTACAGGAAGCAAACTCAATTACAGGCGGACACAGCTGATATATAATGAAAAGACGTGTTTTACACGAACTATCGTGTAATTCTCGATTGCCTATTTTTAAATTAATCTGTCGTTAAGTAGCAACACTCACAAACGACGGCGTTACCATCTGTTAATGATCATCATTGTAAGTTTTAATCGCGAATATTAATAACAATAGCTAACACTTCGAAGTCTGGTTATTACGCATGTGCTGACGGGGCATGGCTGCTTAGGACAATATTTACATCGAAGTGTTAGCTATTATCAATATTCTCGATTAATCGTTCTAATCATAATCGTTAACAAATGGCAACACTGTTTTTTTGAAGGTGTTGCTACTTTCATAATAACATGGTATTTTTGAATGTCAGAAAATAAGTCAGTTGAGAAATTCACGAGTTAGCGAAAGCACGTCTTTTAATTATATCTCCTCATCCTACGTTTCCCATCCAAGTCAACATCCTAGAAGAACTAATAGTTTTCATCTCAGAAGCGGGGATTCTGAATAACCATAGCCCATTATTAAGAAAGTGAAAAACAAGACGACGAACGATTCCAAGGAGAAGCATAACGCGGAAAGCAGCTAAAGAAACACATCAGCGATGGACAATAGTTAAAGGTCAGAAATTTTAACCCGTGATTCAGTGACTTAGTGAATTTGTGAATCAGTGACAGTGACTTAGTGAATTCGTACTCTTAATATTATAAAAATTTAACAGTCTATTCTTAAGAAAATTTCAATGTTACGAAGTGTTCTTATCTTGTAAGATATTGTATGCATTCGTGGTAATTATTATCAGTGCGAATAACCCACACGTGGTAATGAAGAGGGTAGGTAAACCAAAACGTTAACTTTCTTTTACGTTATGAAATCATAAGATGTATCATCGTTCTATTACTGTTATTGTGTCTCTAAGGTTTCTAAATATGTCTATGTTTTAATTTAAATACTAATTACACGATACTATACTCACAAATGCCCGTTAGTGACATCAGAGATTATGCATAACGGAGAGAAGTTTAATCGTGTATGAGTTTTTGGTGATACCCTCGAGTGGTCATACGTTTTGTAGCCAGGGTTGTATTGAATTAATTTAATGATTACGGGTAGATCTCTCTCTAGTCTCTATGTATGTAGGCACACAAACGAATTTTTACAAAACTGCAATGTCATGTCGATATATAATTGGATAGCTTATCGCGAATTTACACACATTCTTGCACAGAAAATACTCCATTTCATATATAGGTTGTATATAGAGAACGTAGGTAGTACCGATTTACATAGGAAAGAAAATGAACCTTTCACATTCTCTTGTAACTCGAGATTACTCAAAGTCCCAAATTAAAACTTTGACATATTATAAAATACATATTTATTTGAGTAGATTCTTTCTCTGAAATAGTAGATTGTGATAGAAACTTGAATATTATATATGTGGAAAAGCTAGTAGATGTACGTGCAAGAAAAAGCAGACCCGAGCTTCAACGAGGTCGTTGAAGCTATCGTTATCTTATGAATCTACATTTTATGCATAATTCAGGCTTGTCTCATTGACTTGGTCACTTTAGAACGATTGTTATACACGAAACGGATACATTAAACATTTTATAATTTAAACATTAAATTTTTTGAATATCGTTCTCTAAAATTTTAATTCTTTTAACAAATTAAAGTATTCTCATGGATATTTCGGACATATTGACATAAAATTAGCATAGGTAGATACATATTTAAAAGATTAGAGTAGATCAGCGTAGGTACGCACATTAAAAAAAATCCATAAAGTATTTTACGGTCTTTCTACTACGTAGATAAATTAGATAGTATGTATAGAGAAGACTAATAATGATGGAGACAATATTCATTGCAGAGAGTTGATCATAACTAAAATCGTGCTCATAAGACGTTGAACAACTAAATTATCATGGATTTATTTATTAGACACAAATCTAGATTACGTATTATAATGTGACCATGTTAATTTAGCCATGTTTTAATTGTATTAATAATCGCTTAGTTCTCGTTTAGGTGAATCGAACGGAATATGTGAATAATAAATGTTGGTCGTTGGCCGTACGGCCCCTCGAGACAACTGTAAGAATATGTTTCTGCTAACATCACTTTCGATATATTTACTGTTCACGTGTCATACACTGAAAATATAGAATGATAATTTCTTTAAGGTCTCTTAAGTCTTGGACGTAATGAGAAGTAGTAGTATGTTTTCGTACTTAAAAAAATAAACATATTTATATATGTATATACACACGCGCACAAGCAAAGCAAGAGTTGGTTTAAAGTTCATCATTCATTCATTATTAAATCTTTCGGTTGTAGTAAAAAAAAAAACATGTCATGGCACAACGCCCTATAGTGCGGGAAATATGGAAAACGATTATCATAACATAACGAGGTATTTCGTATACGCAATAAAATACGCTAATGGCACTTAGCGGTTCATGTCATATTCTTTGAATTTATTAATAATGTCCTGAAGAGTACCAGTGAACCAAAAGGGCTTGTGCTTGGTCAATAAAATTTTCTCTTAAATAAGTTGCGGGCGACACCGAGCGGCGGACTATACGCCTAATATGTAGTTCTATTGTTTAAATACTGAATTCAAAATTGAAATTGACTTTGTCTCGTAGTTTTAAAAAATATATTTTAACAACGCATGAGTCAAATATAAAAATGCTGCCAGTCGGGCAATGAATGAATTAGAACATCTGATAAAATTGATCAACTCTTCGGCGTCGATATTATTACTTGTAGTTTTCATCTCTCTTGAAAACCGTTTCAACAGTTTCCTATGTTTTCATTTTAAAATACGCTGATGATACTGTCGGATGACATTTTTATTAAAGATTGATGGGCGGTTCCGTGACAGCTGTCGCAGCAGGTTTACTGTAGAGTTTCGTTGTTTCTCATTGGTTGATTTTGTTGTCTTCATTTTGAGTCTGCACATTTAAGTGGAGAGACAATTGGTTGGGGATACTGAGGAGTACATTTTATTAGGAGTGATTAGGATGGAAGGCTGATAGAGAGGTCATTGCGAGCTGTTATACATATGTCGTCTCAGTTTTAATCATGTCCGGGATTGTTGCGCTTAATATTGTTGTCATTAGATGTTATTAGTAGTAACATAGTATTTATTTAGCAGCAGCATTAAAATTCGTAAGAATCGCCTTTTGATACTATGAACATTATTGATTTACCGTTACGACTCGTTTCTTCCCACGACTTCCTTTGATGCACTGACAGAATAAGTATCTAATATCCTGTTATACATTAGATTGTACACTGTATAGCTTTGAGTTATGACGGAAATTCTTTATATTGAAATAGTTATTCATATTTATTAGCGCAGTGTGGAAAACGTGTAAGGTTTATCCAAATTTATCTTCAGATGAACTTCCCAACAATTCCATAACGAACTCTGATCTAAATTAGCAGTAAGGCATTTGTGCTTCAAAGTAGCATATTTTATTTCGCTGAATTGTATCTTAGCGGTGAGATCTTCAGGTCGGACTCGTATATTTGTACTAGAGGTTGTGAATTGAACGACATCGACGCATACGTGCTGGACACGATACAGCGGCTGAGCTATTCGTGATGCAGTGGGACACGAATTGATCTGTGTGCAGTATACCAGGCGAAAGAAAACAAAAACTCGAACCAAGACCCATTTGAAGCGGGAAATAGCAGGGATTCATTTGTGAACTTCTTTTGTATCTATTTCTAGGAGTATGCACAGAATCTTCTTGTTTTGGTTTCTACTAACACATTTATTTATTGTTTCATTATAGCGCCATACTGTTCAGTATCAGTAGAAAAACTTTCTCTGCGATTTGACGTAAGACTATGCAGTTTCGAAGTGATAAGGTTGTTTAGATAGTCTTAGAGCGTATATCAATGGTTGGAATTAGATTTAACTCTATAAGAAATTGAAATTTATTAACAATACCAAACGCTTAATTAGTTTCGAAATCCTTCGTTAGCTTATAGAGCTCCGTTAACATTTTTCTGTACAAGTATATGACCAAAAGCATTTTAACGCACGTATAAAACTTAATCTTCGGAAGGTAAAAAGTAGAACATAGGACAAAATTATAAGAATAACGGATAATTACTTAAACGTAAAAAATAAAAATAGAATAAAAATAAAAGGAAAACATTTACAAATTTTGCACGTGAGATTGACTGGCCATGTGTGCATTCCATTCAGAAAAGTTTTATATTAAAGAAAGACAATAGGATTGTATTATTTTACAGTGCGAAAAGGTCAATTAGCGTCATTTGTATTACATACTGGTTCGTTTCTTTTCAATAATCAGGAATTATGTAGTGTGCGAATTCGATACTGAGTGATCGAGACGACTATGTGTGTAGGTTAGACACTGATCAGCACAAAGTTCGAAATTTCAATCGCGTGTTTCAATTACTGTAAATATCCGTCTATAGTAGAATATTTTGAACAAATAATATTCCCGAAAAAATTGTAAATGTAGGAACATAGATGGTAGAGAACGGTACCTAATATAGAGTAAATATTCATAAATTACGCGTCTTTAACCGACAAAAGTTACCTATACAATTTGCTGTAACGCCATCGGAAAAAATATTTTATTATTATTATACTGACTCGGTAAGTTAATACAAAGCGTTCACGATGAGAGTGATGAGGCTCTAAAAATGAAAACTGTGACTAAATGAACTAGATTTAGAAAACAAAACGTTTTGAGCATAAGTGTCAAAAGTATATGAGCATATGTGTGCATATCAGGCTAAAAATTGATTAGAATCCATCGAAAGATTAAATTGTAAGTGATTATATTGAGAGTCGTTCGAATAATACCTAGTTCCTGTAAAATAAGTAAAAAAAATGACAATAATAAAGTGATGTAAATAATAAGAGAAGTAATGATTTATGAATATTGTGAATGATTCCAACTCTTCTTGTTATTGTATAAGTTTAAAGTAATTAAATAGAATATCTTATATTATGGAATTTGTACAATAATCTTTCTTTCTTCAAGTTAATTACCGGACGACGTATCTAGAGCAGTACCCTTAGTTCTTTACGTATTAATCGGGTTAATTAATTAATTCAAACTTATATTAAAAGTATGGATACCACAAGTAATAAGTCATTATAAAGAATACAGTGATTTAAATAAATATGAACATTACGAGATCAAGATTTAGAACGTCCTATGACTATGACGTCCTATATATGAGTTGTAATTCATTTAGTTATATTGAGTTAAATAGTACAATGTAGTGGTGGTTGCTGAAACTAAGTTGTGTGATTTAGTTAAGTCTATTGTTATTATAATAATATTATATATATATATATATATATATATAGAGTTAAGTCAGTTGAGAAATTCAGGAGATAGCGAAAGCACGTCTTTCAATTATATCTCCTCATCCTACGTTTCCATCCAAGTCAACACCCTAGAAGAACTAATAGTTTTCAGAAGCAGTCATAAATATTCGGCACGGTGATTCAATTGTATTGAGAATCAGGACAGCGCCCAGCACACGCCGGAGGAGTGCTCTTCGTCGACTTTCGACCGTCAAATCCTGGTCTGCCAAAATGAGTATGATCTACCCCTGCCAGTCTTGTGTATGTGGTAGTGGTTATGCTGGCAGAAGAGTCTTGCGAGGCCATACCAGAAGGAAGTATCTGAGCGGGAGCGAAAATAGCTCGATCCAGCTCGGAGTATTAGGGCGGTAGCAACCTGCACCCCGGGACATCGGTCCTGTCGCCTGGGTCAGAGAATAAGGCTAAGGTTACAGATTAAGGCTGCGAGAGTGCTGTAAATCCACTTTGCTCTCCCATCCGCGTGAAGTGCGTCTGCACAACGCTACAGAAGCTCTGCTACGGTACGTAGGAGATCGATATGCGCCGGGGATGACTACTACGGAAGTTTTATGAATAAAAGTTCCACATAACCTAGATTCGCCCCTGGAGGGTTGAGTACCTTCTGAAGGTCGCACCCCTGTCACCATAAAAAAGCCAATTGCGCAGGCCGCATAGTTGATACAGTTTAGCACATTATAAATTGATGCAAACAGTGCTTTATTAGGTATATAGATAAACACAATAATATATTGGTTTACGTTGCGTACAAAATCTGTTTTTTTATATACTTAAATAAAAATGAATGTTACATACATACATATCTTCCCGCTGTATCCCTAACGGGGTAGTCAGAGAGGACGGAGCGCCAAGCGTCGCGGACCTTACATACCTCTTTCGCATCCTCAAATCTCATCATTCTCCTCATACATTTTCGTCTAGGTATGCGAGTGCTTTTGACATTTCTGTCTGCTAACACTCTGGCTATTTGATCTTCATAAGTCAGTCTTTGTCTTCCTTGGCTTCTTTTACCTCTCACTTTCGCTCTGTAAATTTTCTACGAATGTTTCTTTGTATATTTGTCCTCTGTGCGTTCCATTGATCCAACTGTGATGAAACTTTGGTGAGTTGTTCTGCTTACGCCTGCAAAGGTTTCTGAGGTATTTAATTTAGTGAATTGAAGACCACGCGAGCGAAGCCGCGGGCAAATAAAAAAATTAAAAAGTAAAATAATAAAAACTTCAAAATTAAAGCATGTAAAAGCCCACCTGTAAATACATCGTACAATGATTTATTAGCGAAATGGCGGCTGATAGGTAGGTTTAATTTATGCAAATGTATGCCGTATTCACAGGCGGGTTGGGTTATTTGTGATGTGAAACATCTTGTACGGCGGGTCAGACCGGCTGTTGGTGTGGCGACGTGGCGACGCATCTCCACGCTTGTACTGACCTCGTATGCCTATAGAGGATGGAGTGTTGTTATTCACTTCGGAACACGTCGCCTGTGTTTTACAAATAAAGAATTTTTTTTTTCTTTAAATAAATCTGAATATTTTGCTATTGAATGTGCCATATTTTTAATTAGGTATGCCATACTTATTTAATACTATCTGTACCCGCAACTCCGACCGCGTGGAACATGTTTTCGTAAATTCTTCGGGTTACTGAGGTTACCCAAGATACCAATATTGTTAGAGATCTTGAAAGAAGTTACGTTGTATGTTGGTGTTAAATAAAAATATTATTTTCTATTGTGGAACATCCGCCATATTGGATTTATGGTGCCGTTACATATGCATCTAACTTTCCCTGCGTATTCCATTTCATTTGATACCCATATTGTATATAATAATATACCATCCTTTCATGGATATTTTCTATACAAAATAGTTTCAATGTTTCACACCTGCCAGGCGTCGCGCGACGGCTCATTTTTTGTTTAAATTGTTGTTTTATTTTCTTAATTACACGACGCGAAGTTTTTTTCTATTGTTTATATAGGTATATAGCAGAAATAATATATTCTGTAAATTATGTCGCCCTGCGTCTTCTTGTTTTATCTGTATACCTAGACTAAAAGTGTCTACATTTCTACATCACCTACATAGTGCGGTACATCACAAGTCACATTACCACGGTAATTCTATGATGAATGTGCACAAGTTATAACTTCTAATGAATGCGAGCGGGGTTAGGTCGCTGTCACAATACATCATTTGACTCGGAGTTATAAGGAAATTGGTTTATCGGTCGATGTTTATTACACGAAGGTATGCCATTAGCATAATAACAACTATACACTTGACTATTATAACGAAATAACAAATTGCGCTGATGGACGACAAATTAAACATGTACTACGTTAGTAAACTAATTAATCTGTGCATGTACTTACATATTATGTCACAGAGTGAACAGTACCATTTGTTGCCGAGACCAAAAATCATGCGTTGGGTCCGAGTGCTTTGGTACTGCTCGATTAATTAACTAACACCGTAACGAAATGTTTTGTTTTTTTTCTTTCTTTATGGCATGGCGCACAGTTTAGCGCATTTGTCAAAGTCACGTATTAATAAGTAGAATCACAAGTAAATTTGTTTTTTCTTATCGTAAAACTCTGAGGAACTGAGGAAGCGTGCTCGTCGCGACCCCTGCCAGCCCTTTTCAGGGCTGCAATTCCTCTTCTGTGCATACCATGCGGGACAACGGTAATGATAATGTTAGGGCGTCCCCCGGAAGCGACGTACACCGGTCTGTCCCCGCTGGTGTGTGCAGAGTGCAGTTCGGCGTTGGGGACCGCCACCCAACACGCTGTGCACCTCGCGGCGGAAAGTGGAGGGAGGAGTGCAGAGTAGCTGCGTGGAATGTGAGAGGTGGGATTGAGGAGAAGATGAATGAAGTGATTGATATTATGGAAGAGAAAAGATTGGATGTGCTATGTTTGAGTGAAACCAAGCGAGGCGGCAGTGAACTTGCCGACTTGCCCGGAGGAGGCATCGCTTTGTGGTCAGGGGTACCACAAGGAGATAGGGGATGCCAAGGGGTAGGCGTTTTACTGTCCTCTCGTATGGTTAATTGTATGACTGAGTATGAATGTATAAATCCCAGACTGCTCTGGGTACGCCTCAAGATTGGTTTGACAAGGATTTTTGTTTTGGCAGTATATGCCCCAGTGTCCTCTGTCGGTTTGGCTGAACTAGAGCAGTTCTGGGAGAATGTTAGAGAAGTTCTAGCGACGGTTGAAGAGAACGAAAGAATTGTTGTGTGTGGAGACATGAATGGATGGGTCGGGACAGCTCGAACAGGATTTGAGTCTGTCCTAGGCAAATATGGAGATAAGAGAGTGAATGATGCTGGTAAGATTGTGTTAGGACTGTGTATGGAAAGGGATCTTTTTGTGGCTAATACCATGTTTGGGCACAAAAGGATCCATCAGTACACGTGGGAAAGAAAGGGTGCGAGAAGTATGATTGATTTATTCTTGGTGGATAGCAGACTTAAGAAGCAGGCAATGGACACAAGAGCGCATAGAGGAGCCGATCTCGGGACGGACCACTTTCTGGTGATAACCAGAATAAGGGGTCTGTTCGCAGCATGGCGACATCGCGTAGTGTCCAAACCTGCAGGGGTTAGCCGCATTAAAAGCTGGAAACTGCAGGACTCGACCACCAGGAATGAATATGAAAGGGTATTATCCAGTAAGCTTGATGATAGATTGAAAGTGATGAGCGAGGATGTTGAAGAATGCTGGCAGAACCTTAGAGATAGTATGATTGAGGCTGCGAAAGAAGTGTGTGGAATGAATAAGATTGGGAACGGCAAAAAGCGTGATGTGTGGTGGGATGATGAGGTGAAAGTGGCTGTGTATAAGAAAAAGAAAGCATGGCGAGACTACCTTGCTACTAATGACTGTGGTATGAAAAATTTAATGAAAGACAGGTATAAGCTGCAGAAAGCAGAAACGAAGGCACTAGTGAAAGAGAAGCGTGAAAGGTGTAGGGTGTTAGATGAAAACAAGATGTCGGACAACTTCGAGGAAAATTCCAAATTATTTTGGAAAGAAGTACGTAAGTACCGAAGTGGTCCGGCACCTTGCAGAATGAATAAAGTGCGTTCGAAAGACAACAACCTGCTTATAAATAAAAAGGATGTTCTGCAGCGATGGAGTGAATACTATGGGGAACTGTATGAGAGTGGCGACTCCGTCTCTGATACTGAGAGCGATTCTAATGAATTGCCAAACTCGGGCCAGGGACTGGAGGATGCCATTAGTATGAAAGAGATTGAGAAAGTGATAAGAAGTTTGAAATGTGGAAAGGCTGCGGGAATTGATGAGGTGACTGCTGAGATGATCAAGTATGGTGGTCCTAGGGTCTGGGATGCCTTCTGTGCACTCTGCAACCTTTGTTGGCAGAAGGGGGAGGTTCCAGAGGACTGGCGCACGGCAGTCATAGTACCTCTATATAAAGGTAAAGGTTCCTACCTAGACTGTGCGTGCTATAGGGCCATCAGCTTGGTCAGCTTAGCGAGTAAAGTCTATACTAAAGTATTGACTGAACGTATGAAAGGCGTTTCAGAAAGATATTTGTGGGAGGCGCAAGGTGGATTCAGGAACGGTAGGGGTTGTATGGATCAGATTTTCTCGCTTCGCGTTATCGTGGGAAGGTTTCTGGCCTTAGGTCGGAAAGTTTTCTGCGCTTTCGTGGATCTAGAGAAAGCATTCGATAGAGTAGTGCGGAAGAAATTGTGGAGTCTTCTGCCTGAATATGGCGTGGAGGGCTCCTTACTGCAGGCTGTAAGGTCATTATATCGAGACCACAGAGCCTGTGTAAGGATAGACGGTGACATGTCGCCCTGGTTTGAAGTCTGTTCTGGTGTCAGACAGGGCTGCGTGATGTCTGCCTGGCTATTCGTGCTGTATTTGGACAGTTGCCTTCAGAGATTGAAAGTTAATATGAGTGGTATGGGATGTGGTGACACAGTGGTAAACTGCCTATTGTACGCTGACGATGCTGTGCTAATAGCACCATCAGAAGCAGAGTTGCAGACACTAGTCACGTGCATGAAAGAAGATTGCGAAGTAAAAGGATTGAAAATGAATGTGAACAAAACTAAGGTTCTGGTGTTTGAAAGAGAAGCGGTACAAACGAAATGTGTGATTTGTGTAAATGGAAAATGTCTAGAACAGGTGAATGAAATTGTGTACCTGGGGAGTGCGTTTTCGAGGGATGGAAGATGTGAGTTGGATGTGGAGAGACGGGTAGCAGCTGGCAATAAAGTGAACGGTGCTCTGTCCGCATTAGTGGGTAGTGTGAATATATCTAACACTGCTAAAATGGCCATCCACAATGCGGTGTTGGTGCCAACTTTGTTGTACGGCAGTGAGGCCTGGATATGCCCGAAATCGAGTGAACGTATGATAAATACTGTGGAGATGCGGTCTCTCAGAAATATGTGCGGTGTCACGCTTGCGGACAGGATAAGCAATGATGAGATACGCAATATGACAGGGTTGCACAACAGTGTTATTGTAAAAATGAAGAAAGGAATGCTTAGATGGTTCGGGCACATGGAAAGAATGAGTGATGAAAGACTGACGAAGAAAATATACAGAGCGAAAGTGAGTGGTAAAAGAAGCCAAGGAAGACCAAGGCTGACTTATGAAGATCAAATAGCCAGAGTGTTAGCAGACGGAAATGTCAAAAGCACTCGCATACCTAGGCGAAAATGTGTGAGGAGAATGATGAGATTTGAGGAAGCGAAAGAGGTGTGTAAGGACCGCGACTCCTGGCGCTCCGTCCTCTCTGACTACCCCGTTGGGGATACAGCGTGAAGTTATGTTATGTTATGTTATGTAAAACTCCTCTAGTAAAGTGATAGTAGGCTTTACTGAAGTTATTTTAAAGGACTTCTTGGAAGAGCGCGAGAATTTCAGCTACGCATGTATATTTAGACCTACTCCATACTTTTCACTTAAACAGAACTTTAAAACACAATATACTATCACTTTTGTACTTTAAAATTCCCAAAAATGTAAGACATAGAAAATCTAAATAGAATGACGACCTCATTTCTCTCGTTTCCGCCAAAAAGTCCAAATGTCTAGTTAATTCTTGGGTAGAATCATACATACATACATATCCTCACGCTGTATCCCTAACCGGGTAGTCAGAGAGGACGGAGCGCCAGGCGTCACGATTCTTACATACTTCTTTCGCTTCCTCAAATCTCATCATTCTCCTCATTGTTGCGTTAATTAAGAACACAGACTCGTATATTCACTTTTACATTTTATTTCTCCATAAATAATAACAAATTACAATCTATAACACGTTGTCACGAATAGCCGACGACTAACAATCAAGTTAAAACCGCAGAATGATATAGAATGATCCATATCTTGGCACGCATCGGCTTATATAGACTTGCTGACGTCATTTCTCTCACGCCTTGGCGACAACAGATGTGGCAGGCAGGATGTGATGTCAGCTAGGCAGACCTGGTGACAGTGACGTTATCTTGCTCCGTTACATCATACATTTTCGCCTAGGTATGCGAGAGCTTGAGTAGAATCGATTTTGCTAAATGGCAACATTGTCGATTGTTTTACGTTCGTGCAAGGGTAGTTCGAGAAACGGTTTGTGATGCAAGACAGAGTTTTAAGCAATCGACAATTGTAAGTTTTTTGTCGTTGCAGAGAGCACGGCGTCATTAGAATAATTCGCGTCTACCACATTTCGGTACCCATTTTGATCGGATTGATTGTTATTACCTATGGACATGATTTACAGTGCTCAACGAAGGGCCGCGGCCAGCAGCTGTTTGGTGACAAAAAACACTAATACCTATTCTATTGGACCCCCATGTATGTTTATCAAAAGTTAATAGTTTCTCGGATATTTACTAAGTATTGTCACCTAAATCCGCTATTACTCAAAAAAACATATCTAATCTGTTCGTATTAGAGTATCGATTTTTTTACTAACATAGTCCGTTATCGGACATTTCAAATAATACACTTTTATGCATCTCGTTAGTTATTGCCGATCTGCAAGGAAAAATTCCTTGTGCTTCTTTTTTCTTTTCTTTTCACATCTTATTCTGGTTCGGTAACTCTAAATCGCATGACGGATAGTATTGCCGGATTCCGCGCGAAGGTTAACGATAACATAATAAAATTCCTATTAGTTAATAAAAATTCAAATCGTAGTTAATTTAAAGCCTAGTTTCTCAACCTGGGGATCGCGACCCTAAGGGAGGTTTATATTTGTTATTAAAGGGGGTCGCAGTCTGTTAAAAAAATAAGACCTATATACAAAAGATTCGTATCAAGATCCAGGTCACCAAACACATGAAAGTCTGCATAGGCGGTCTAAATCTAAGAGGTCCGATTTTAACGACTCTAGTGGATATTTTGATTAGATACTTGACATCTGTTGATTATTAGTAACCCACCAAATGTGTTTTCTGTTTCATAAATTCAATATATTTTGATATCACTTCGTTTATGATTGAAGATCTCACTGTACTTTTATTACACGTAATATATTTATTGATTATTATTATTATTAAAAACCTCGCATACCTAGAAATGTGTGTGGAGAATGATGAGATTTGAGGAAGCAAAATAATTCTGTAAGGACGGCGACGCTTTCTTTTTAAAGTTATTTCTGCTTCCCTTGATTACAATTTATTTAAGGACTTTGTCTATCTTTATGCGCATTACTTATCTCTTTCTTACTCTATTATATTGTTTCCTTAACTCTATACAATTGTCGTCTTATTTTACTTAGCTAATCTTAATTTACTTATTTTCCATCTTATTCTATTACATTTAACATTTATTATCTTATCTACATTACATCTAATTTTCTTCTCATGCCTCCATAACAATCTTATTAATCTACTACATTTAACTTAATACTTATATCTAACCTACGATTCCTCTAATCACCTGAACTCAGAAGAGGGTAATCCTATTTCCTATTTTTTAAATTATATATTTAGTACAAGCCGTTTCCCGCCCGCTTTGCTGGGCGTAAGTGAAAATTTTGTACGTAATAGTACATTTTTGTTTGAAAATGGTGAAGGGTCTATGAAGTTCAAAAAATAAGTAGCCTATAACCATCTACAACTAATTCTGCGTCGAATGGTCATGGTCCCATGTCGATCGGTTCAGTAGTTTTTAAGTTTATCGTGGTCAAAGAAAAAAAACTTTCATTACATATATGGATATCTCTTATTCCTATATCTTTCTTATTACTACTTTTTGTGGGAAACTTAAACAATATGAGGACCGCGACGCTTGGCATTTCGTCCTCTCTGACTTCTACGCCGCTTGCCGCTCCGTGCTCTCTGACTACCTCGTTAGCGATACAGCGTGAAGACATGTATGTATGTATTATTATTACAATAACACAAAAAACATTGGTGATGACGCTTGAATATTCCCCATTTTAAAGACAGCGTTCAACGTCTATTACCTGCCCATTAGGGGTCGCACTAAACCCAAAACTGTAAAGCCGACATGCCTGTCGGGTCCACAGACGTCACAAATTGCGCCCCTAATGGACGGGCAAACAAGCTCTGCTGCTAAATTAAGTGCTCCTAAAATTTGAATTTATTACAGTCGGGAGTGCGTTAGATAGACCTCATATGTTTTACTTGATTAGGATTTCTGAAAAAACGGTAGTCTTTTGTGGAATATACGAATCCGCGGACACTTATCCCTTTTCGGAAAGGCCGTAGGCAGGGCGGGGATTTGATGGATCAAACCCTTCCCTAAACGCCTTAGCCAGCCAACCGTTTTACACATACACCATAAACCATCAGAGCGTACTTTTCCTCGTTGAGGAGGCTGAGAACATTCTTGAGAAACAGAATCGAACAGTCACGATTGACGGCCAAGGTTAATACATTGCTTGTGACCACGATCGGAGTGAAACGTCGGGGTAAAAGAGGTATTATATCCTTCAGTCCTGTAGCCTGGACCCGAGAATAAGACTACGGCGTTTCTCGCCTGCCATAGAGGCGAATAAAGGATTTTAAACTGTTTAATCCAAATCTTTAATTTCTTGTGATGCCATTATTACTGTAACAAAAGGATCATATATTTTATGTTATTTAGAGCAGTGGTTCCTTAATTTTAAGGCCATCGAAATCTCAATAAATCCCTTTTAATTTATGCATCTTCGTAGCAAACTATAATAAATAAAAGATACCTACTGCAATTTAAAATACGATTAAAAATCCTTTATTACAAATATTGGAAATGAAGATGAAAAAGAGAAAATGATCAACGAAATTATTTGGCTGCTTCCAATGTAAACTATTAATAATGTCAGTTGACTAGCACGAAAAGAAACTCTTTGCTATGGTACTAGCTAAACATCACTATCTTCTTTGATGCCATCATTATCATTATCTGACCGAGTCTGATCTCTAGAATTTCGCAGGGATGCATCTTTGAGAAGTGAAACACGTATCAAGTAACGAATTTCAGATTTTGAGCAGAAGATACATACATACATATCTTCACGCTGTATCGCTAACGAGGTAGTCAGAGAGCACGGAGCGGCAAGCGTCGCGGTCCTTATATACTTCTTTTGCTTCTTCAAATCTCATCATTCTCCTCACACATTTTCGCCTAGGTATGCGAGTGCTTTTAACATTTCCATTAGCTAACACTGGTTATTTGAACTTCGTATGTCAGCCTTGGTCTTCCTTGGCTTCTTTTACTACTCGCTTTCGCTCTGTAGATTTTCTTCGTCAGTCTTTCATCACTTATTCTTTCTATGTGCCCGAATCATCAAAGCATTATTCTCTTCGTTTTTACAATAACATTGTCGCGCAACCCTGTCATACTGCGTATCTCTTCATTGCTTATCCTGTCCGCAAGGGCGACACCGCAAATATTTTTAAGAGATCACATTTCTACTGCATCATCTTACTTTCACTCGATTTCGGGCACATCCAGTCCTGACAAGCGTACAATAAAATTGGAACCAACACCGCATTGTGTATGGCCATTTTAGCCGAGTTAGATATATTGACACTGCCTACTAATGCGGACAGAACATCGTTCACTTCATTGCCAGCTGCTACCCGTCTCTTCACATTCAATTCACATCTTCCATCTCTCGAAAACGCACTCACATGCTCTAGATAGCAGATAGCGCAGAAAACAGCTATGAATTATAGGAATTCATAACATTTTTACTTAACAGTATGTTACATTATAGTATATACAAAATGTAGCAACATTTAATTATGAGTCTTTAATTAATTTAGCAATTTAGCAATATTTACATTTTATAATTCTCATTGACATTTGAGCACATTTGCATTAATGCATTTGTATGTATGCATTGTTACATATATACAAAATGTATGCAACAATATGACATTGTAAAAGCGCCCGCAGTTACAGAAAATCCTAGGAGAAAATGAATTTATCGGAAAGCGAATTTGATAAAGGCCTACTAAAATACTTAATCGTTATTCGATAGATTAATTTTTTAATATCTCACAAATAAATGACTCGATATAGAAAATTAATTTCCGATTAGGGTGAGAGTAACGTGTTTTCCAGCCTCCCCTCTAAATTTACCGAAAAATAAGCAATTGTTTTGCGATCCATTAGCGGCAGTGGCGGCGACAGCAAACTAATTACGTTGGAGTGGAATATTGTCTACCGGTTATATAGCGCTGCAGACGGTGAGGCGATATGATGATATTGAATGAACAGTTGCTAATTGTACTGTTTTTGTGTCGTTTCGTTGCATGACTAAATGAAAAACCGGGTAGGATACGCTTCTAAGGGTTCCTTAAAATTTTGGTCAAAGCAGAAGGTTAAACAAAGTTAAGTTCGAAATACCATTATCTATTTAATTTCTTTCTTCTAATTTCTGGTTTTTAGTTACCAATATACGTCTGTAACATATAAACAGATAGACATACGGTCGAACGGACAGTCAGAATGAAACTTTAAATTTCATATTTGTCATTTTGGCCACGGAATTGTAAAAACAGAACTCGGAAGATCATTCACCTAATGAAAAAAGTATAACGAGTATTAGGCCTTATAGAATCATCACTGTAAACATATTTACTTTTTAAAATTAAGTTTAATTTCAACATAGGGATGGTGAAAAGATATCGATGTATCGATATATCCATATTTCTTCTTTGATATATCGATATCATCAGACGATATATTGTTATTCGATATATCGATGTAAAATATCGAGTATCAAAAACGTATCAAATACGATATAATCTATGAGTCGGACTTTCATTACTAAATGCATTCAAAACACGAAATAAATTAAATACGAAAATCTTGAAATACAGCATGTAAACACTGCATTTATTAAATATGCAATTGATACTACATACGTTTTATTTTAACATTTAATGAAACGTTCAAATGGTTATGAAATCTTACCGATATATCGATATTATTTTTTCGATATACCAATATCGATACTGATATTTCAAAAAATATCGATACGATATGTATCGACACTTTTCAGCGCTTTTGACATCACTATTTCAACACAAACAATGACTCGTTCAAATTAAGGGGGCGGGGCCATTAGTGGTAAGCTCGTATTGGTCACTCACTGTGGTGCGGATAGTGGGGCAACTGGTTTAAATAGTCGTGCAGCTGATTCATTTATCGATTCGGTGCTGGTTAGCTGATCGAATCCTATCTCTGGTATATCCTGAAGATGCTTCGTTGAGAGGCGAAACACGTGTCGATTGGTGGTTTTTGGAGTTTGAGCGGAAAATAGCTAAAGATTTTGGGAATTCATCACAGTAAATTTGTATCTCCAAAAAGCGACTTTTCTGCAACACTATACGGAAGCTATTGTATAGATCCAGGCGTTACTTTGCGGAAATCCATCGCATGTGATAAATTCCTAAAATCTTTAGCTATCTTCCGCTCAAACTCTAAAAATCACAAATCGACACGTGTTTCGCCTCTCAACGAAGCATCCTCAGGATATACCAGAGATAGAATTCGGCCACCTAACCAGCACCGAATTCGGTGATTTGATTCGGTTCGATTTGTGATTTTTAGAGTTTGAGCGGAAGATAGCTAAAGATTTAGGAATTTATCACTATACGGAAGCATTTTGCTTACGTGTGAAATTACCATTCATTCTGTTTTTTAGGTCAAACAGAGTTGCGCTGCCAACGCTCTACTCGCTGCGCATCGTGCGTAGCGAATTAGTGTGTTCGTGTTGCGTCGCGCCTGCGCTCCCCGTAGCGCCGACCGGGTTATCGCGTCGCGGGCTAGCCTTCCAACTCTAATCGTAGCGATTTCTCTGCGCGCCCGCGTGCGCTGCCATCGCTGTACTCACTGCGCATCGTGCGTAGGTGATTAATAGTGGGTGGCCCTCACGGGGCACGCGCCTGTCACACTTGCGTCTGTTTATCTCCCTCCCGGTAAAGCGCTAATTAGAAGCGATCTAGAGGCCCTCCTAAACTTAGACGACTCTGTCGTACTCGCCGGCGACCTCAACGCTAAACATCGTCGCACACCACCTCGCGAAATGGCAGAGCTTTAGACCAACTAACCGATGTCCTTAACTTTGACGTTATCGCCCCCATGACGCCCACCCACTATCCCAGAGTTACAACACACAGACCGGACGTACTCGACATAGTGCTTCTAAAGAACGTAGCTCTACGCTGCACTCAATAGAGGCGTTACACAAGTTAGACTTTGACCATAGGCCGGTATTATTTAAACTCGGACCTATGATAGGCACTAGGACTATCACAAAAACCGTGACAGATTGGCAGAGTTTAGACGAAACGTTAAACTTTGAGAATTCGCCGCGGCTTAACGCGATACCAGACGTTATCCGTTCCGCCGAGGACGCGACCGCGGCGATAGACGCGCTCACCGCCCACATCCGCGAATCGGTCTCCTCGTGCTCCCGTGAGGTCCCGGCGGCGAACGACTGCCGTTGGGAGCTCTCTGGAGACATCCTGATCAGAGCCAAGAACACCGCGACCCGCGCTTACGACTCGTTTCCCTCAGAAACGAATAAACGCAACTTACGCGCCCTCCAACGCGAAGTCTAAGACCGAATTTCCGAACTTAGGGATAACAGGTGGAGCGATCTCATGCAAGAGATCAAGCCGACGCACCAGGGTTACTGGAAGTTGGCTCGATCTCTCAAATCGGACACGTTCCAAACAATGCCGGCTCTGACAAAACCGAACGGACAGACAGCTTTCGACGATGTAGACAAAGCCGAACTCTTGGCCGACACTCTGGAGGCCCAATGCTCCCATAGCTCTCAGCCTGTAGATCAGAACCATTTAGACATGGTCAATCGCGAAGTAGGCTCCCTACCGCCCGCGACCGCCCCCTGCCAACTCAGACCCGCGACGGTTGACGAAGTTCAGGACATTGTCAAGGCTCTCAAACCTAGAAAAGCCCCCGGTAGAGACGGCATGTCCAGCCGAGTAGTCAAACTTTTTTCGATGCCACCATGGCGAACCGCGTCTTCCCAGCCGCCTGGGTTATCCCGAAACCGGGTAAGCCCCGCAGTAGCCCCAATAGCTATCGCCCAATCAGTCTCCTTAGCGTGCTAGGGAAAATTTACGAACGGGTCCTTCTGGCTCTTCTCAAAGCCCACTTAGACACTTCCGGTCTCTTCATAGACGAACAATTAAGCCCACTTAGACACTTCCGGTCTCTTCATAGACGAGCAATTTGGCTTTCGAGCCAAACACTCGTGCATACAACAAGTGCACCGCCTCACGGAACACATCCTGGAGGGCCTTAACCGCCCGAGTCGCATTATAGTCACGGGGGCCCTCTTCTTCGATGTAGCGAAGGCGTTCGACAAAGTCTGGCACGCCGGGCTGGTGTACAAGCTGCGCCGACTCGGCGTGCCCGACGATCTCGTACGCATAGTACGGGACTTTTTGTCGGACCGCTCCTTCCGCTATAGAGTCGAAGGGGTGCTCTCCTCTCCCCGCCCCATCAGGGCAGGCATCCCACAGGGTTCCGTTTTATCGCCCACGCTCTACTCGCTCTACACGAACGACGTCCCCAAAACCCCCGGTGTAGAGCTCGCCCTATGCGCGGACGATACCGCACTGTTCACATCTGACCGTAGGCGCCTCAGAGTCTCCCAACTCTTCCAAGTCGAGGTCACGAGCCTAGGCGAGTGGTTCCGTCTTTGGAGAATCGAAGTCAACCCCGAGAAAAGTCAACGCAGAAATCGAAGTCAACGCCGCCGTGTATTTCTCGAGGGGCACTACGACCAGTCGCACCCGCCGCGCTAACACACTCCGTACTATCACGCTTTTCGGCCAGGATATCCCTTGGACTAGTAAAGTCAAATACTTAAGAGTCACCCTTGACAGTGCCATGACCTTCGGCCAACATCCTCCTCCTCGGTCGTCTCAATATGCTCATTTCGCTTAAAGTAAAATGTCCCTCAGTCATGAAGTTACCTTATATAAGACGTGCGTCAAGTCTATCCTGACGTACGCCAGCGTAGTATTCGCTCACGCTGCGCGCACTCATATCAACTCTCTCTAAGTTATTCAGAATAGACTCATGCGCAGGGCTACAGGTGCCCCTCCTTACGTGCGCAACGTAGATCTGCACTACGACCTAGAATTGCCCTCAATAACTCAATATCTAAAAGAGGCGTCCCAACGCTTCTTTCACCATTCCTCCTTACACCCAAACTCCCTAGTGGTCAGGGCGTCATCATATACCCCCGAACCCCGCGTTCGCAAACGCTATCGTAGGCCTAGACATGTGTTAGATGACAGTGACTACGACATTACACGTTCGAACTCGAACATGCCAACCTACACACTACGACCGCACCGCCCTCACCGGCGGAGGCGAGGACGACCCCCGCGACACTCGTAGGGTCTCATGTTTAGAAGCTCGATCACGTAGTTCTACACGCACACACGCGGGCCTTAAGCCGCATTGTAAACTGCCACGCGGAACACTAGGCACACTTACCGGCCCTCAGCCGCCTCGCCGGCCGGGTCCGCTAGAGGCCCGGCCCTCACCCGAATAGGAAGTCCGATAAGATGCACGCAGGTGCGAAAAGCTCCCCTGGCGACGCTTTGAGCAGAGGTCGGCCCTCCATACGAGGCATCCCTCGGCAGGAGGAACCCTCAGGCGGTCGACCATCTGGCAGGGCGCCTTCAGCGCTCGCCCCAACGCGACATGTGACACTGTAAAAGCCACTAGGGCTAACAGCAAAGAGGGGTTTTGTTTAGTCGGTTTGAGTCCGACACTCCCCAGTCGGCGTAGAGTCCGGCTGGGTAGTCCGCGGGGATTTAATTTCGCCTCTCAGAAACAAAAAAAAAAAAAAGAGCGGTCCTTCCTTCTGCTACGCCAACTACTACGTCAACTGCTACCACAAGAACACTAGAAGCTCATCATAGAAAAACAACAGAAGTGTCTCACTTTCACCAACCACCCCGCTCCTGTCATCAAGTTGCAGTTAGCGAACTGGCGTACACGCAGTTCAGTTCGGGTGTGCATAGTGGCCTCGAGGCTATCGGGGATCGTATCCCAGCTGGGTCACGCACTCATTCTTATTAAGAATTTCTTAATTCTTAAGAATTTCGTAATAAGAATGCTCCAGCTTAATGAAAATGCCACTCCAATTCCAATGATATGTGAATTATTATTTATATTACCTTACTTCTAGTAACTTAGGTATATTCTTAAGACTTAAGATTTCTGGTGGTCGAAATGTAGCATTTTTTGTGCGAGGTCTGTTTGGTATTTGTGACCAATTTCTGTATTTTTTGTTTGGTCTTTGCCGTTTGTGACCTTTTTACTCTTCCTATACCACGTAACAGCTTAGGGAGTACAGGAGGAGGCATAGTATTCCATGGTACATCGGCTTATGACTGTTCTGCTAAATAAAGAAAATTATAATGGAGAACTGCAGATAATATATCAAATAGCGCGCGCCAACGGCTATAATAAAAAAGTAATTAATAACATAATTGGAAGAAAACAAAGGACACTCACTTATAACCTTCTGTACAAAGGATCATGTGCCTGTGCATGTGATCGTGTGCATGTGCTTACTAGTGAATAAGAATGCTCCAGCTAAAAATGCCGCTCCTAAATTAGTACCAACAACTCCAAGCAGTGATGCAGAAATTGCAGTGTCACCGACGACAACATTACAAAAGTCTTTGAATATAGGAAAGAAGCGTATCGTATCTAAGAGAAAGATTCCAAAGAGCGAGTCCATGGCTGAAGAGCGACTAGGGTCACTTACATTACCCCACGAAGCTGACGCGAAAAAGAGTTCTCGTTGCCACTTGAGACTGAAAACACTTGTACTGTTTTTTTTTCCTTTATGGCTTGGCGCACAGTTTAGCGTATTTGCCAATGTCACGTATTAATACTTATTAATACGTGTTAGATACGTGTTAATACGTATTAGAATCACAAGTAAATTAGTTTTTTCTTATCGTAAAACTCCTCCAGTAAATTGATAGTAGGCTTTACTGAAGTTATAAATGACTTCTTGGAAGAGCCCGAGAACTTCAGCTACACATGTTTATTTAGACCTACTTCATTCTTTTCACTTATACAGTATTTTAAAACACAATATACTATCACTGTTGTACTTTATAACTCCCAAAATTTTAAAAAACAGAAAATCTAAATAAAATGACAACCTCACTTTTCCCATTTCCGCCAAAAAGTCAACACTTGTACTGTGCAATGGTGCAGCGCAAGCATACCGGGCCTCAGCGCCGCGCTGCGCGTATGCCGCTTTCGATTGGGTAGAGTAGGTGCCATTTTCAGAAATATTTAATGTATTTTTATTTTTGTTTGAAAGAAAAAACTTATGAATTTTTGAGTCGTAAAATAAAAGTAATTGGGTATAATGATTAGTACACAATACCAAGAGGTTATTAGTATTTTTAAATTAACCTGTATAAAATATATCAAACCTGTATATTATAAGAAAAATCCTGAATAAAATGATGTTGAGACATGCAAGTGATTTAAAATTACACGTACCCACGAATTACGGCAAAAAGAGTTTTGTCTATGAAGGAGCAAAACTATACACTAAATTATCGATTGGCATTAAAGATTCAAAATCTATGTTTACTTTTATGAGATTACTTAAATATTATATAAGAAACACACTTTAATATACTTTGTACATTATACACCTCAGCCGTTTCCCATTTCTTTGCATCCGTGTTTTTTGATGTTATTTACTCGTTGGTTTGGATAACAACGAGCTATCTACTGCGTTCTCATGTAATGTAATTCTTTATAAGAATAAAGTTTCTTAATCGTCAGATATAAATAGGGTATGTACTTGATTTTTTTTTTCATTTTTAGTCGGTTACATTGTACGAAGTGTATTCTTGTTTTCTTTTTCGTAATTGCTATACACCGTTGAAAAGCCTACTTAATTACGCAAATAATTATATATATATAATTATATAATACTTAATTAAGCAAATCTTAATTTTGATGTGAAATATCTTTTGCGGTGGGTCAGACCGGATTTTGGCGTGGTGGCGTGGCGACGCGTCGCCACATCGCCGCGCGCTTGTAACTCTGTGTTTCTCTTCCTACTCGGCTCGGCGATCCCCGCTCTCCGCCTCAGCCGTCTCAACTTTTAAGAAATTTTATAATTTTAGTGTTAATATGTATTTTTTAAATAAAGAATTTTTTTTTGAAATCCAAATATTTTGTTTATGATTATGCCATATTTATTTCCTTTAATAAACCATCCTTTCATGCATTTTTTCTATACAAAATAATTTTGATGTTCCACATCTGCCGGGCGTCACTTGACGGCTCATTTTTTTTTCAACTGCGTGGTTCGACACTCCTTATTTTTCCTGTTTAAGGACGATACACAAAAATGACATGAAGTATAATACCCCGTATAGACCTTCTATGCTTAATATATTTTATTCTTTCCATCAAAAAGTTATTTGTCTATTTATGTACTCGATAAAACAATTCCAGTTTTATCGCATATTGAAAGGTGGGTTCGGTTTCTTATTATCGATTCAGAAACTATTTTCACGTAAAACACTTATTGAATGGGGACGTAATCGGTTTTTTGGCTCGGGGAGACAAGACATACGACAAATTGGGTTATTTATCCTATGTTCAAATAAATGTACATCGTGCCAGCTATTATACTGACACAACAAATCGTGATCTCTTTGCACGATCTGCGAATTAAATATCCAGCATCGCAGCGAAGATATGAAAAACTCATTGCATATATATTTTTAATGTAAATAGTCATAAAAATTAGAAATAACTAAGTATGATTTGTAAACGTTAAGCGCCATACAATAACACGTTGTAATTGTAACTATCAATATATAAGGTTATTTCGAAACGATTGATAAATACGGAAGGATATAAAGTACCCATGTCAACGGAAAACTTGCGTTCTACAATGTCGCCAAAAGTCAATAGTTTTAGTGTAAAACCTCAAAGTTTAAACAAAAATAAAGGTGAGGCAACCCTAATATCGCGTCTTCACGTCGCTAGCAAACACTTGGAATATGGGGCATAATGATAGGGTTGTACATTTGGGACACGTTGGCACCCCGGCGGATTCATAGCCCTTTTAACAATAACCTTGTATATCCAATACTATTATACGAGCAATATTTGTATACATATTTATTGTTACCGCGTTCTTGGGGTATATGGGGGTTTACGAGAGCGAAAAATCGGTCTAGCTAGGTCTCGATCCCGAGATAATTCATTCTTCCGTGTTTTGTGTTTTACACTTAAAATTGGTAATTTGTATTGATTAGAAATTTCGCAAGAGAGTTGCCTTCTAAATAGTATACAGTAGCTAGAGCGTATGTACCACACCAGTGTTTGAATCTTGCAACGTGGTCAGATTATTTTTTTTTTGTTTGTCAAGGTTAATGTGAAAGGGGGTATAAATCCGCCAGGATTCCAACGTGCCACTGTTGACTGTTATATTGTACATGTAATAATTACGAGATAGGTTTATTTTGTTTTCCATACAAAAAAAAACATTCCTAAACATATCTACATATAACATTCATTTAATGGAAAAAAATGTATAACGCTATCATTATGCCCTATATTCCAAATGTTTGCTAGCGACGGGAAAACGTTGATATTAGGGTTGTCTCACCTTTATTTTTGTTTAAACTTTGAGGTTTTACACTAGAACCATTGACTTTTGGCGAAGTTGTAAACCGCAAGTTTTTTGTTGTCATGGGTACTTTTATACCCTTCCGTATTTACCCATCCTTTCGAAATAACCTTGTATACAATCAACGAGCAAAAATCGGTCGTCCAGGTACTGATATATAATATACCAAACATCCAGCAGTATTATTCCATCAGAGGAAAAGTCCAGCAACATACGTATATCGTTATTGGCATTAGAATTAATGATTCACACTAAGAATGAGCGATGAAAGATTGACGAAGAAAATGTATAAACGCGAAAGTGAGTGGTAGCAGAAACTAAAGCGCTGGCTGATGAAAATGTCGAATTGTTAATCAAACCTATGTAGTTAAATTTGATAGTTATTGAAGTCGGTGCCAAATCAATGTGCGTCAACAAAAGTCCACTAGTTTGGTAAACTCGGCACCGACTTTAGTAACTGTCTAATTTAATTATATAGGTTTGGTTAACAATGGAAACTATTAATTTTAAATACGGTAAAAACGTACGTACACACACATTCTCACGCTTTAGTCCTAACGGGGTAGTCAGAGAGTATGGAGTGCCGAGCATCGGGGCCTATTCATACTTAACTTTCGCCTCTTCCAAGCTCATTGTTACTTTCAAATACTTTCGCCGAGGCATACGAGTGCTTCGACATTTTCATCAGCTAACGCTTTAGTTTCTGCTACCACTCACTTTCGCGTTTATACATTTTCTTCGTCAATCTTTCATCGTTCATTCGGCGGATTTATAGCCCCTTTAACAATAACCTTGTATATCCTATACTATTATACGTCTAATTTAATTACTTAGGTTTGATTAGTAAATTGTACTTTTCAGTGCTTTTTTTTGAAGTCGGTTTAATTTTGTCGTTACTTTTACCAATTTGAAAGTGTCCCTCACACTTAATGAGAGAAAATTGTTACTGCTTTTTAATTGAATTGGGATGTGGAGGGACAGGAACTAGTGAACTAGTCTTTCAAATTTACGCCTAAGTAATGTGTTGTAGTAATGGGATAGGTCAAACAAAGAGTTAGTTAGTTCAGAGTGATTTCAGAGTGAAGATGTACAAGTACATCCAGCTCCGCGGATCTACATTCAAGTCCCCTGTCTCTTTGGTATCGAGTTTGTGTTGCGTTTTAATTGTAACTAACGCGAGATACACACTTGGAAAACTAGTCGTGTACACACACCTTACTGACGTAAAAGAGTACCATCAATCTAGTCCATCATGAACACAAATATCAGATCGTTGTCAATCATCTCTTATTAGTTGCGTAACACAACACACGCGCGTAAAAATCCATTAATTAATAATAATACCATTAATCTAGTCAATTATTAACCAACTACAAAAAAAGGAGGAGGTTCTATGTTTGTCTGTATGTACACTTTTTTTTACATATGTTCACCGATAAAATCGTCAAATTTGGACCGATTTGGAAAATGCTTTTTTGTTCGAAAGGGTATACTTCCGAGGTGGTCCCATTTAATTTCAGTGGTATCGGAACTTGGACTTCGAAAATACACGAAATAACGCTAACTGCTTATAAACTTTATTTATGTTGATAATTCTCTCGTATATCATTGCGCTCCAGAATTAGAATAGAAGTTAATGTAGACCTGTCCTAGATATTTATTTAGGCCAAGGTAAGGTAAAATAAACCAACTTCAAAAAAGACAAATAAAGGTGTAAAATAACTACTATCCTTATCCCTTACTAATCAAACAATATCAATATGTAACTATTTAATTAATCTGTGCCTATATAATGAAATTTGACAGTTATTGAAATCGGGCCAAATCAGTATGCAACAACAGGAAGTCTATTAGTCTATAGTTTGGTAGGCTTCAGTAATTGTCAAATTTAATTAAATAGGTATTTACATCGTATTTATAGTTATTTTTGTGAGTTTTGATTAGCTAAGGATAGTTAGTTTACACTTTTTGGTGTTTCTTTTTTTTTAAATCGATTTTTTTTTATACCACAGAGAAGACAAACAAGCAAACACTTCACCTTATGGCCAGCGGACAAGATCCATGAATATTAACAATATTAAGGTTAGATAACAGTAAGGCTTAGATAACATTTCAGATTGTAAATGCGTCAACAACCCTGAAGACTATAGTGTACTTATCTTTTGTGTCAGAAATCTCATTGGATCTTTCTTATTACCGAAAATACCAGATCCTTCACAATCATCTATCACAGACTTTAATAAATGCGGTGATTAAAATACATCAATTCAAACATTTGATCTTATATTTGAAATCAAAGAAATGTTGGACATTGTCTTATGAAATATCAAGAATCTGTTATATATCTTTGAATTAATAAGTTTATGGAACTAAAGCGCCGCGCTGCGCGTATGCCGTTTTGACTGGGTAGAATAGGTGCCATTTTCAGAAACATTTAATGTATTTTTATTTCTGTATGAAAGAAAAAACTTATGAATTTTTGAAAGTCGTAAAACAAAAGTTATTGGGAATAATGTTTAGTACAAAATACTAAGAGGTTATAAGTATTTTTAAATTAACCCTGTATAATATATATATCATACAAGAAATTTACAAGAAGGCCTGCGCCAAAATTAGGCTGGAAAGGGATGGTGGAAAGTTTCCAATAAGAAGAGGTGTTCGGCAAGGAGATCCATTATCGCCAAAAATATTTATAGCAGTTCTAGAAAGTGTCTTCAGGAAACTTAATTGGTCCAAAAAGGGATTAAGAGTCAATGGAGAGTATTTAAACCACCTCCGGTTTGCGGATGACATAGTTATTTTTGCAGAAAACCTGGTAGATTTGGCAACCATGCTACATGAACTAACAGAAGAGAGTAAAAAAGTGGGCTTGTGTATTAATTTCAATAAAACTAAAATAATAACAAACACGAAAGAAAAGAACCCTATAACGGTTGAAGGACAAAATATAGCAATCGTAAGTGAATATATTTACTTGGGTCAGACTGTTTCTTTCGAAAACCACACTGGGAAAGAAATCCAGAGAAGGATCGCTACAGTATGGAAAAAATACTGGGGATTAAAGGAAATAATGAAAAGCAAATCTGTCAACATTAATATCAAGAAAAAGCTCTTCGAAGTAGCGCTCCTGCCGTGTTTAATTTATCGTTGTCAAAGTTGGTCACTAAGAAAATGTGAAGAAGAGAAGATGGCCATATGCCAACGTAAGATGGAGAGGAGTATGTTGGGTATCGGTCTATCGCAACGAATAAGCAACGATGTGGTAAGGAAATTGACTAAATTAACAGATGTTGTGGAAAGAGTCAGGGTGCTGAAATGGAACTGGGCCGGCCATGTATGTCGTATGAGGGATGATAGATGGACAAAAAAAATAATAGAATGGATCCCGCGAGATGGAATACGATCAAGAGGGCGCGAATGAAAAAGATGGGCTGATGTATTTATACATAGACTGGGACCACATTGGATGGCTAAAGCTAGGGACAAAAAGTTCTGGAAAGAAATGGGGGAGGCCTACGCCAAAGAGGCGACTACTACAATTCTAAAATAGTAACTTAATTAATTTGTTAGTAGACATTGTTGGTATTGAGACAGTAACGGTGTAATAATAGTATCAAATAATAAATAATTAATATAAAAATCAGCAATAATAATAATAAAAGTAAAAATAATAATAATAATTTGAGAAAGCTTTAGTGGAACCGACGTATACTGGAAATTATGGTATTGTATGCATGTAACATATTAATATGTGCTATATTGTAATTTAGTATTTATATTGTTGGTATTATTATGTAATTTCAGTGTTGATGTTCCGATGCTATATAGTATTAATTGTAATGTATAATTGTGTGGTAGAATAAATGGCTTTTTTATTTATTTATTTATTTTATTAATATATATATATATATCAAACATGCATATTAATAAAAAAATTCCTGAATAAAATGATGTTGAGACATGCAAGTGATTTAAAATTACACATACGCACGAATTACAGCAAAAAGTCTTGTCTATGAAGGAGCAAAACTGTATAATAAATTAACGATTGACATTAAAGATTGAAAATCTATGTTTACTTTTATGAGATTACTTAAATATTATATCAGAAACACACTTATAAGGTGTATATACTTTGTATATACACCTTAGCCGTTTCTAATTTCTTTGTTTTCGTGTTTATTGATGTTATGTACTCGTTGGTTTGGATATCAACGAGACGACAATTTTTATATCTTCCTACCCACTAATTCTACTTAAAAAAAAACAAAAGAAAAGAATCTTTTGTTTTTTTAAGTTTAAAAACAAAAGAAAAGAATTTCTTTTGTTTTTTTTTAAGTAGAAATAGTGGGTAGGTAGATATAAAAATTTTCGGCTCGTTGCTATCCAAATCAAACCAAACCAAACGCAGTTTTCTAACTGCGTTTATTTTATACGTTCACCCAATGTTGTATTTCTTTTTTTATGTATTATAATATTCTCAAGTAAGTGAATGTAATTTTTAATGAGAATAAAGTTTCTTAAACCTTATGCTGCCAGTCTGCTGGGCGTCCTAAGCAACGACAGCTTTCGAAGCAGCAAATTTGAGGAAGTCTATATCTGTTATGTAAGACAATGTTCAGTTTTATATTTTTAAAAATATTGAAGTTAATTCCGTTCATCAACGTTCGAAAATGTCTTTAAAATTTTTACGTTTCTTTATTTTATTTAGAATAATTTTTCGTTTTAATTTTAGTCATTTAGAATTACATAATAGTATGTTAAAATAATAAAAATTGCTATAAATAAAATATATTTTGTTTTTTTAATATTAAAAAAAAATCCTTGCAAGAAAATACTATCTAATTACATTAATTAATATCGTTAGAAAAAAAAAGTTTAAATAAATTATTTATTTAATACTGTTTGGTTATACATAAATTAAAAAAAAAAAATTAAAATGTATAGTCTCGACAGCTGCACCAGCTGCAGAAAACAACTGCACCAATATCCACCAAACACATCTAAGAACATTCTCTAAGAAATTTTTGGTTGAAAACTCCACAGTTCAAACCAAAAAACTCCGTAAATCGGTTCACCCGTTTAAGAGTTACGATGCCGTATAGATACAAACAGATAAATAACCGCGTTTTTCCCTAATACCCTTTTTCCGTTGAGTCTTAAAAAACACTTATGGAAAGGGAGACTAAATACTGAATACGTCCATGATGCGTTCATACTTCATATCAATTAAATTGTAGTTTGCGTGTTTAGCGTCGCGTGCGGGCGGCTCAGGCACGTCTGGAGTTACCACAAGAACCTTCTCAATTTAAACTGAGGAATTAGGGAACACCTTCAAAATGTTATTAGGTGTCGAGAGCCTCGGGTTTGGAAACAAAGTTTCTTATTCCCCCTTGGAGTACAACAGTACAAGTATAAAAACAGTATACAAAACAACTATACGTGTATAACGAGTTATACATATCTTCAAGCTGTATCTCTAACGGGGTAGTCAGAGAGGTAAATAGAAACTGTAAAAGTATTAAAAGTTATTCAATTAAAACCTGTATTTAAAAAAACATTCAGAAAGATTGATGATAGCAAGGGAAAACATAATTAGGTTGATCAACTATTTTTTTGCGGACAAAATAAGTAATGAACAGATACGTCGTATGACAGGGTTTCAAGACAAGTGTTATTGTAAAAATGAAGAAAGGAATGCTAACATGGTTCGGGCACATGTACAGAATGAGTGATGGAAGACTGACGAAGAAAATCTACAGAGCAAAAGTGAGTGGTAAAAGAAGCCAAGGAATACCAGCCCTGACTTATGTAGATCAAATAGCCAGAGTGTTAGCCGACGGAAATGTTAAAAGCACTTGCATACCTAGGTGAAAATGTGTGAGGAGAATGATGAGATTTGAGGAAGCGAAAGAAGTATGTAAGGACCGCGATGCTTGGCGCTCCGTCCTCTCTGACTACCTCGTTAGGGATGCGGCGTGAAGATATGTATCAATTATTTTTTGTACTGGTTGGTTAGTTCGGTAAAATATTTTTTTATTTATTGTTATAATAGAAAAAAAATTGTATAAGTATTTAGAAATCCGTTCTGAGCAACATACTTTAATGAACAGGAATGTTCTATCATAAGATGAAAAAAATCTCTAAGAATAGTGAAATTGTCTAGATAACTAAATTAAGTCTTTTGTGTCCTGGACAACTGAAGTAGGGAAAAATATCGAAATATTGTTAAAAGTTAATTTAATTTAATGAGGGGATTATTGTCAGTTATATGATAAATATAATATTGATAAACGAAATGAACATGTACCTAACTATATTCTCAAAGTAATTTTATCAAGAATTTAGGGACAGAAAGTGAGACAAATTGGCGTTTTGATATTTTATTTATTTATTCATTCTTTTATTTCGTAGGTAAATTGAATTACACTTGAAATATACCATCATAGAGAAATAAATGTAATATGTCATTACACAGAGCTAATTTATAAAAAACAAGTCATTTATAATGTCATTTATAAAATTCAATTATTTTTATTTTTATAATTTATTTTATTTTATTTGGTACACACAACAGGCAACAGCCACACAGTTTCACGATACAACAATGGACCTGTGCAATGGACAAACATACTATAACTAGACTGAAACCTAAAAACGTGTATACACATAAAAACATTACAATTGATAAAAAGAAACAAACAGTAAAATAATCAAATATATAAAAATTAACAACTTGTAGTGTAGTATGTATGTAGTAGTAGTGTATTATGTACAATGATCTATACTTGTAACAAATGTAATCCAATGATAGTCAGTAATAAAAGGTAATCGATCGAGAACAGTTGTTTTTAATAAAACAATATCCCCTCATGGCGACCCATGCCATATTTGGGTATCCATAATATAAAATAAATATTTTTCATCTTCATATTTATTATTAAATTGGAACAATCATCAGTGGAAAACGAAAAATCATGTGTACATCAAATATAGAAAAAGATACGGTTTTCTTAAACCAGAATGCTGCCGGTGCGAATAACGCTCATTACGCGTACGTAATTTGTCTGCTGCTGGGTCTTGGCATTATATATTTTTTGTGGAAGCAGTATAAGAAATGCCACCACTCGTGGATCAGGGACCAGATTATACAAAATAATTTTTGTCGATCGTTCAGCCGTTCCAGAGCTGCTCGTGGAGAAGCTGAAATTCGTATTACGACAAAGTAATGAAAAAAAAATAAAAAAAATTATGTACTTATTTTTCTTGTGTGTTCTGTGCAGGTTTTAATTATTATAAAGTGAAAACATTAATTTGTGGTAGTGTAAAAATAATCAAAATAAAATATTGATGTGTCGTTATTTTAAAAGAAAAATGACAATGAAATAATGGACATTATATTATTAATTTTTGAACTCTTTAATTTAGAATAGCATACTTGAAAATTGTGTTTTAGTTATTACTTAATGCATAGTGCACTAATATTCTATATTATTTTATTATGGAGAGTGACCGCATTCCAATTATAGTGTCATTTTACGGTTTGCGGCCCCTACCGTAGTCCTTTCCACTGATCGCCACTTTTATCCAAGAGTCGTGCGTGAAGCAATTGAAATCAAGAGACACAAAAATTTCAATCGGGAAAGCGGATACAATTTATCAACAGCGTGGAATCCTGTGATTCAAATGACAAAACCTCGTTTTTCACATCCGGTTCAGTGTGTGGACACCGTGAGTGTTGTGTGTAGGAACCCTAATAATTATTTACAAATATCGGGGGTAGATGAAATAAAATCTGCCTCTGACACGGAGTGAAGCTTGCTGCGACAGTTTACTTGAGACCACGGCCGATGAAACTCGGCCGAAACGTCAAGAGAAAATAAAATGTAATCGCGTTAATTTCCCGTGTTTTTAGATATTTTATGAACTAAATAAGCAAATTCAACAAATGATTGACAATGACATTATAGAAGAAGCAAAAAGTGAATGGTCTAGCCCTATCTTATTGGTACTGTAACGAGCCTATGGTAGTCCTATATAAAAATAGGCATATTTTAGGCTATAAATAAGCGCATATAATAATAGACTATATAAATATTATCCGTATGTACTACGATGAATAACCAAATTTTAAGTAACAAAAGGACGAGAGCTGTTGTTCTAAGCACCATGGGAAAGCGCGTGCAATTTAAAACGATTTACAATTTTTTGTTATATTCGACCGTCTCATAAACCATGCTTAAGCACTTACAAACGTCCAAGTAATTGAAAGACAAGTTTGGAGAAAACGAGAGATATCGCCACATGTGCAAGTTCTTTGTCTCCAACTATCGGTATGGTCATAAATTTAACAAGTTTATTAGGGGTTAAGTGTTTTGAGAAATATTAGAAGTGTTTGACAAAAAATTGAAATACTACAAAAAAAATAAATGCTTGCGAGTTTTGAAGAGAGAGCGAGGCGTTGGTTAAGGGACTGGACTTTCAGCCACGGCGGAGGATGGACGTCCTAGTACCGCGATCTGGATATTTGCCTAATACTGTGCATAGAATTAAATAATACCAGTGATAGTGATACATTGAAGTCGCATTACTAGAGGACCCCGGTGAGCCCGTTCTGATTTCCATGCTTTATATAATTACTATATATTTGTTACGAATTTAATTATATATAAATATGAATAATGTATATTAATTACAAATCTAAAACCTCCAATTCACTACAGGAGTTCTTTGAACCCTCCATGACAAAGCGAACCATGGTATATTCCTATCAGCCATCGAATGTATATTTGATTATTTATAATATTTATACAAACGCACTAACCTGCGCAGCGTCATAGTATCAGCTGCGATTTCCTTCGTTCCCTCCATAAATGAGGACGAACCATATTGTATGAACAACAAATCTAAACAGCAACTTGTTGACTACATTATTATATTATAATCGACAACAACCCATCAGAATTGTGGAACCAATATTTTGTCGCTGTTGCCCATGAGCTATGACCCGGGACGAGCTACGGAAACACTATCGCTATGTGCGCAACGATATGTTATACCTCATCAAGAAACCAACGACATTATCTACAGAACCGAGCCTCTCAGTGGTTTATACGACTTGTGCACGTGACACGATGAGTATCAGGTTTCACAATTTCTTAGAAACGCAACAAACAGTAAAACCTATGAATAACGGTATTTGACATTTATTGAATGGAACGTACCATGGTGGACTGCCACATGCACTCAACTGTTTTACACAGGGTCTCGCGACTCTAAACCATCACTGCACATTCGGTGACTTCAGCGTGCTCTGGTGGGCGATGCAACTCACTGGCGCTCATGACGGACCTACGATGATTAGGAACCCGGATCCTTGAGCGATACCTGCGGGTGCTCTTGTGTACGAAAGGTGTACAAAAGTCTAGGACGGAGGGGCGCCATGTGATTGTATCGTTATAAGACCCGGACCACGCTGGACCACTCCACCAAACATTAAACCATTCTGCCATCGGAGGCAGGCTATTAGGACACTTACACAATGCCTAGGTCAGGCTAGGGCCCCTAATACCGTCGGGTGGTGGAAGTTGAGCGAAGTGTATATTAGAGGGGCGCTGTGGTTTGTGCCTAGGCTCGTCAATTCCAATGCCGACTATAACTTAGTATTATAAATAAATATCATAAGCATGACTTATTATCACGAATCATACAAGACTACTCTCCGAAGTCCCCACATGGCGTGCGGATGGATGAGTCAACCTTTGATATGCACGGTCGGGTTGTAGGTGTGTTTGGGAGACCCGAATGCCCCCACGATATTAGGATATTATCACGGCTGGCAGAACTAGGTCTATCAGACGGGGCCTGATTCGCCTTGTTGTGCCAAGACTGTTAAATCTTATTGTTCATAGGAAACCTTATTATACGAGTACATATTTTATGGTATTGATAGTATATTGTGTACATGCTTGCATGATTAATAATAAGTATTATTAGAATTATATGCTGTCTTATTGGAATAATTATACGTCTCACTGTGTCTCTAGTAATTACTCATTCCTCATGAGCTAGAATAGACTTTAGTTGTGTGAACCGACTACCACGACTGGCCGACAATTAGACGTGCCTAGAAGGGAGAACGGGATTCCTGGAAACTAAGATAAGACGCATGCTTTCTCCTCTCTCTCCTATAATTTAAAATTATAAGTGTATACTATATTTCTTTATGTTAATGATAGACGAAAAGTATTATTCCACAACATTAGGGTCCGTATTAGGGAAATAGACGATCACGCCTTGGCCAAATTATATTAGACAAGATCTAGATAGACCTAGGTATCCTAAGTTAGGACACTAAAGACTAAGGTAGTGGTAGGAAGCTATGATGTAGGGGATTACAAATTAAATAGGTAGGTTGGGCGAGCGCGAATAGATGCGTGACGTCCGTGACGCACACCAACAAAAGGGATGGTTGTATGTGTGGTTGGTGGGTGTCGTTACAGAATGGTGCCGTGACCAGGATTACACGTCAGTAAATTTGATGTCGTATCGGTATCAAAACGTGTTAAAAAGAACTGATTCATTGGGTTACTACTAAACACAACGTAAGATACTTGAACAGCGTAATAAGCACGTTTAGGGCAAATTGAACACAACGTAGGAGATTTAGAGTTACAGTAGTAGGTGCGTTTAGGATCTCAATTACGACGTAGGAGTTAGGCTTAGACTAACGTAGTCGACTAGGATACTAGGTATAACGTAGGCTTTAGATTACCTTAGTCGTCTAGGTTAATCAGTGTAACGTAGGCTTAAGACTTTATTATTCAACTAGGTCATTACTTGTAACATAGGCATTATATTAATACGGTCATATTACGTAGGTTGGCGTTCCCGTCGGTGGCGTAAATTGTATTGTTAGGTTAGGTTACTGACTGCCCCGTTGAAGACACAGCGTTAAGATGCTTTGTTATTGTTGTTGCTGACAGTACATATGAGTATAATATGTAGGTTTGTTATAATGGGCCCAACTGTCGGATCGCAGAAGTGTTATGGAAATTTCATGGCACGGTGCGAGAGCGCAAAGGGACTGATGAGGGATCGATTTGGAAATCGATAGCGGGATGTGGTACCGCAGTACTTCATGTTTTATCTACCCTGTCTATCCGGTAGGAAATTAGGCGTGAAGATATGTATGTATTTATTATACCGTATTTTAAAAGAAGACGTTTCGCTGGGTTTCATAGCTAATGTCCCTTTTCAATAAGTGCCCACATGTTTGCAACTAAATTACTGAAAAAAAAAAAGGGAAGAGGAGTTCAGGTCAGGTAGACGCAAGCATCGGGGTGCTATTAAACTATTGTTTGAATAATGTATTGTTTGTTTGTTTCTATTGCGTTAGTCTCTTGAACCACCGAGTTATGATTTTATGAGTTAGATGTGCAGGGTATTGTGAGCATTTGCGTAATTGTCATATTGAAATTATAGCTGCAATAATGTAGGTATGGTACAAATTCTGTCCCTTTGAGTTATTTAGAAACCGTGTGGACCAACCCAATTCGTTTTGGGAGACCTATAGGCATGTTCATCAAAATCGGTAAACTAAAAATTACATAGGGTGATTGAATAGATCTGGAGGTAGATTGAGTGGATGTAATGTATTGGAGCTGTAATATAGTCGAGATGGTGCATAATGACCATACCTGTAAGTCGTTAGATATAAGTAGAATTAAGAATAAAGGTCTAGAGATGGAGGTGAGTTGAAATGGGATAGACCCGATAGTAATAGATATAAGGAAGTAGAGATGTATCGTTAGCGTACGAATAGAGGATAGGTGTTTTATAAGTGAGTAATGTAACGGATAGATATAAGAAGATAGATAAGAAAGATGTAATGTACCTAGTATAATAATAAATAACAAAGTTGAGGATAGTAAGAACAAGATAAATAAGGAAGTGGTAGTACTGGCCTTGACTTAAGTTAGGGGAACGAGGTTAAATAAATTAAAAAAAAAAAAAAACATGTATTGGATCTAGTATTAAGGTTGTTATGTGTTCCTTATATGCATTGTGTTGTAAGTTAGTATGTATTTATTGTCGCCTAAGTGACGTCACCCTAGGGGCGTAGGGGCGTATACGTTTATGTAGTATAAGTTATGTAGTGAAGGCGGTGGCCTATGCGCAACAGCTAAACACAACTTAGTTTGAGTTTCGGGTCTAAGTAAGACTTTCCTTGTGTAGTCCAACGAAAGCGACGTGCCTTGGAAGGTCGATTTGGTGATGAGACACAAAGGGCTTTGTGCAGCAGTGGTAGTTATACATTGGTGTGTTCAATTGATAAATTCAGATGGTGCTATTGCTTGGTGAAAGACACGTTTAGGCACATAGATGTAAGAGAGATCATAGGTTATGCCTAATATAGCGGTAGATATACGGGCACGCAATAATGTAGTAATTAGAACATAAAGTTGAACGTAAGTAAGACCTACAGGCATGTTGTGATACTGTTAGGGAGTGATGTTAATAATAAGGACATTGAAGTTGTAAGAAGTTAAGTAACGTTACCGCTAGGGGCGTGCTTCTGAATTAAAAATATTTGTAACAAAGAGAATAGAATTATACGTAGCGATTTAGTTATAATATGCTAAGTGTTCAGAAATAAAGTAATAGGATATGTGGGTTATATTAGTGCTAGGAGCGTACGCTAAGATTTCTGGAATAAAAGGAACACCAGATTATTCAGCAGTATTTACGGTATAACTTATTTACGCCATGCTACGCTTGGCGAGTCTGCTCTAACTTAAATATCCTGCCCACATTATTATTGACAAGATTGAATCTTTTATTTTTGTTTGATTATCAACATCATTTTCACCATCACCCTAAGCATTATTATAGTGATCATTAATTTTATATGTTGACCACTGTCTGAGGTTGATTTAGTATTAGATGTTACCTAAGTGTTAGGGGGCGTGTGCTGGTAAAAGTGTCTGCTCTTATTAAGTAGGTAAAATTAGAAGTACTTCCGCGAAAAAAAAAAAAAAAAAAAAAAAAAATTAGTCATTGTTAATTATATTGTAGTCAATAAATTTAGGTGATAATAGAATAATTGCGTCTATAAAATAGATGTACCGATGCTAGGGGCGTATATTGCATTACTCGTATTTTATAGTTGTCGTATGATGTACAAGTGGTTCCAGGAAATAAAGGGATCGAATCCAATTGCTTAGCATTCAATTACAAATAATAAAATAGGAGTAGATTAAGTTACATTGGATTGTGAAACGAATTATTATTTACATATTTCGGTTGTGTTAGGGTGTAGGGGCGTGTATAGACCTATCGCAGACACTTGAGAACTAAGTAGAAACTGTAATCATGTGTTGTGTATTTTATTGTACTATCTGCGTCTGAGCTTACTGCACTGCTGTGAACTTACCGTGAGTAATCAAACAGATTAAGATGCACTGGGTATCGTTAGAGGATTGGGAGGGAGTAAGCGTGTAGGTGTGTGTGTTTCTTATTAGAGAGAATACTTTCAAAGCCACGCTAGTATTGAGATAAGTCTAAGCAGGTGTTATGTTAATTTGAATAAGTGTGTTAGTATGTATGCTATCCCAGGAACTGGATAAATCATTAGTAAGATTAAGTCTTATGAAGGCCGTTTGATTCCATTCTGGACCTAGAAATATTGCGATGTAAATTATTTTAGGAAAAACTTAGATTGGTCTGGCTTAAGTCAAGAGCTCTTAGTGTTGTAAAGTGATTATCATGTATGTTATTTGATAATTTATAAATAGGGAGATTTGTTACACGGTTAAACCCGAGATAATTAGTACTAGATCGGATTGTGCGTTCGTGCTATATTTGGGCATAAAGGTCATATTAGATAAATGCCACTGTGACAGGTTGAATAAGATTTCATTTAGTTAGTCTAGATGGAGCTAACTAGACTAAAAACGTTGAAATTATTTTACCATTATTCGATGAGTCAAAACAGGTGCAGCCAAATGACATCGAGTACGTAATACTTATAGTGGACGCAGTGGTTTAAATGTTGCAGGTTTATTCGTTACCTTAGCAAAATTGATGCAGGAAAATCTGGACTAGTTACATGACTGAGCTATGTGCCCTTTACTGTGTTAGAGCAGAGAAATCACATTAGGAAGAATCGCCGAGTTAGGTAGGCTAGGTTTTAGATCGGTCTAGACTAGATTGAACCAAGCTAGATTAGGTTAGCCTAAAATTACTCTACCGATATTCAGTGAGCGATATGCGGCTCAGTCAAATTATATCTACTGCATAATACCTACGATGGGTTCAGTGATTGAAATGTTGTACGTTTGTTTGTTACCTTAACAGAATAGACGCAGGGAAATCTAGACTATTTACATTACTGAGTTATGTGACATCGTAAAGCGGTGAAGTGCTGTGTGAAGACATGTTAGCCATGTAAGCGGAATAATGTGGCTGTTGTTATACAAATGTATCTTTGAGGAAAATTGTGTGTATGTTTGTTTGCATAAGAATAAACCGGGTTTTGATTTTCTAAACCTGCTATATGTTTGTTCGTAATAAGCCCAGGAATGTCGAGTGAAGCTGCTGTACGTGGAGTTATTAAAAATAATTTGAATAATGCTAGACTACACTGTATGGTTCTATGTAAGGAGATTTATTACTGATTACGAGGTACTCGAGGCTTATGGAATTGTACAATGTTCCACGCACACTGTCCGCTGATTCCAAGTTAATGAAAAACAATGTACTAGCAAATAATGATCTAGTGAAATAGTGATGTACTGTAAACAGTAGATGTAGACGATAATGATACTATATGAAGGCGAAAGGCCCTACTGCCCTACTGCTGAGAAAGAGTTCCCTCCAGGTCATGTTTGTTATTACTTATAAGATACAAACTTGAAACATGTGTTGTATATATTCACTATTATGATGTACGATTGCAAAAGGGGAATATGGTGGGACTCGGGGTCAAGCTGAACCGTTTTTGTATTGTAGTGGTGAATCTTCGTAGAGTAGGACATTTTAACAGTATGCTAAACATTCGCGTGCTGTGGTGGCTGATGATATCAAATATGAAGCGATATGTGAATTTTAATGTCATAGTTTCATATTATTATTGCGCAAGTGATTGCATAATATAAGATTAATAGATAAGTGAATGAAATAGAAATTGGTCGGTGCCACTATTAAGAGACAAATGTGTTAAGGCACACGGCCGCAGATGTTTGAACTAACGAACATTTGTAGGTATCGTCATTGATCGCTATATACAAGAGTTCGTATAGATCCGGGCCTGTAATAGTTAAGTGTTTTGTCAAGGGTTAGTGTTAGTGAGACTATAGCACCAACTTTCATGTCGTACTAGATGAATCGCTAGCTGACTAAAGTCGCATTGTGTGATTGTCGGTGGTTATTATTATACACAGAAGGTATAAAGTTATCAAGATATTGGACATATCACGCGCAATTAGTAATCTCAAAGGCGATATTAACAGTGAGGCCCACTTAGGAGTTGATACGAATTGTGCACCAGGGACGTGGATTAAACTGAACCGAGTTACAAATACCTGACTCTTATAAGAGAAACGATGAATCTGTCTGTCTGTCTATTTGTCTGTCTGTCTGTTTGTCCGTCTTTCTGTCCACGAGTTTGTCTTCGTGTAGATAAGATGGTTTGAACTCGAGGCGGAGTGGAGAGTGAAGCATAATATGCCATTTCTTCTATTGAGAAGATAGACGCAATTAGTGTTATGTTATATAGACGTCATAAATAATAGATTGTGAAAATAACGCTGGTCAATAAATGTTATCAGTTACTGACATGTTGTGGGCACTCAATGCCCAGGAAATTGTATTGTAACGAGTCTAATATCAACGAAGACGAGGTGAAAGTTAGTTATAAATTAAGATATAATTGCGACGCTAGGTTATGTCCCTAAACAAACAATGCGTACTGTAATAATTTTAGAAAGGTCAACATGTAATCTGAAACGAAGGTCATAAAAATTAAACTATATTGCCTGATACTAAGGACTAAAAGACTTGTGAAATGGCAAATCAGAGGAGTGTCAAATTTCTTACAGGATCTCTTTCTTATAGGATCGTAAACTTAAGAAAAGTGATTCAATAGATAATAACTCAACGATTCCTATTTGAATTATCATAGAGTGATGCGACTGTTCTTATTAGAGTATTGGTGGACAGCTCTCACATATTATCATACCACAATCGTCATCATAGAGGACTTACCAGACGCTCATCGAGTTCTTCACTGTGCATGATGAACGTTTTCTTACTTTACATAATGTAATTAAGAATACATACACCTGTGGATCTTATATTTTTACAACCCTCATTAGGTTATACCATTGTTCATTGTACTGTGCAAATAGGGGTGGAGGCGGTGGTAACATCAAAGATTTCAACTAACTTCAGTTATTGGAAACATATGTTCCCAATTCTCATGATACGTTTATGTTGGCACTACTAGTACTACTAGTTTCGGACCTTTTTATGACAGTTAGCCGTAACGCTACTCTCACTGGACCCAAATGGACGTGATACAGCCTAACGTCAGTTATAGGCAATTAATTTTGAAGCAACGTTACTAATTGTATGTCCAGCAAATATGCTAGAGTCGCTAATGGGTTTGAAAGTATAGGAATTAGTTCCGAAAAAAAAAAAATTTTTGATTATTTATATTGATATATTGATATTAAAGTTAGTGATATATAAAGACAAGCGGAGGTGAAGAGTTGGTTCGAATCCGATGATGCCTTTCAAGAGTATAAAATTGCTGTTAGCTTTCATGTCGAGACTAAAGATGAATTTTATTTGTAAATACACTCGCCTACACAAGATGTTTCTGAATGCAGAATGTCTAACCTTACAATCCTTTAGTCTTACCTAACATACCAAGCCTAACTTAGCAATTCTACGTAAAGATTCGATGATCCTAGGGTGAATTTTCCTGACTTTTCCTTTGCAATGAAAAGCCAATAAAATTCAAGGGGCGTCTGTAACGAGCCTATGGTAGTCCTATATAAAAATAGGCATATTTTAGGCTATAAATAAGCGCATATAATAATAGACTATATAAATATTATCCGTATGTACTACGATGAATAACCAAATTTTAAGTAACAAAAGGACGAGAGCTGTTGTTCTAAGCACCATGGGAAAGCGCGTGCAATTTAAAACGATTTACAATTTTTTGTTATATTCGACCGTCTCATAAACCATGCTTAAGCACTTACAAACGTCCAAGTAATTGAAAGACAAGTTTGGAGAAAACGAGAGATATCGCCACATGTGCAAGTTCTTTGTCTCCAACTATCGGTATGGTCATAAATTTAACAAGTTTATTAGGGGTTAAGTGTTTTGAGAAATATTAGAAGTGTTTGACAAAAAATTGAAATACTACAAAAAAAATAAATGCTTGCGAGTTTTGAAGAGAGAGCGAGGCGTTGGTTAAGGGACTGGACTTTCAGCCACGGCGGAGGATGGACGTCCTAGTACCGCGATCTGGATATTTGCCTAATACTGTGCATAGAATTAAATAATACCAGTGATAGTGATACATTGAAGTCGCATTACTAGAGGACCCCGGTGAGCCCGTTCTGATTTCCATGCTTTATATAATTACTATATATTTGTTACGAATTTAATTATATATAAATATGAATAATGTATATTAATTACAAATCTAAAACCTCCAATTCACTACAGGAGTTCTTTGAACCCTCCATGACAAAGCGAACCATGGTATATTCCTATCAGCCATCGAATGTATATTTGATTATTTATAATATTTATACAAACGCACTAACCTGCGCAGCGTCATAGTATCAGCTGCGATTTCCTTCGTTCCCTCCATAAATGAGGACGAACCATATTGTATGAACAACAAATCTAAACAGCAACTTGTTGACTACATTATTATATTATAATCGACAACAACCCATCAGAATTGTGGAACCAATATTTTGTCGCTGTTGCCCATGAGCTATGACCCGGGACGAGCTACGGAAACACTATCGCTATGTGCGCAACGATATGTTATACCTCATCAAGAAACCAACGACATTATCTACAGAACCGAGCCTCTCAGTGGTTTATACGACTTGTGCACGTGACACGATGAGTATCAGGTTTCACAATTTCTTAGAAACGCAACAAACAGTAAAACCTATGAATAACGGTATTTGACATTTATTGAATGGAACGTACCATGGTGGACTGCCACATGCACTCAACTGTTTTACACAGGGTCTCGCGACTCTAAACCATCACTGCACATTCGGTGACTTCAGCGTGCTCTGGTGGGCGATGCAACTCACTGGCGCTCATGACGGACCTACGATGATTAGGAACCCGGATCCTTGAGCGATACCTGCGGGTGCTCTTGTGTACGAAAGGTGTACAAAAGTCTAGGACGGAGGGGCGCCATGTGATTGTATCGTTATAAGACCCGGACCACGCTGGACCACTCCACCAAACATTAAACCATTCTGCCATCGGAGGCAGGCTATTAGGACACTTACACAATGCCTAGGTCAGGCTAGGGCCCCTAATACCGTCGGGTGGTGGAAGTTGAGCGAAGTGTATATTAGAGGGGCGCTGTGGTTTGTGCCTAGGCTCGTCAATTCCAATGCCGACTATAACTTAGTATTATAAATAAATATCATAAGCATGACTTATTATCACGAATCATACAAGACTACTCTCCGAAGTCCCCACATGGCGTGCGGATGGATGAGTCAACCTTTGATATGCACGGTCGGGTTGTAGGTGTGTTTGGGAGACCCGAATGCCCCCACGATATTAGGATATTATCACGGCTGGCAGAACTAGGTCTATCAGACGGGGCCTGATTCGCCTTGTTGTGCCAAGACTGTTAAATCTTATTGTTCATAGGAAACCTTATTATACGAGTACATATTTTATGGTATTGATAGTATATTGTGTACATGCTTGCATGATTAATAATAAGTATTATTAGAATTATATGCTGTCTTATTGGAATAATTATACGTCTCACTGTGTCTCTAGTAATTACTCATTCCTCATGAGCTAGAATAGACTTTAGTTGTGTGAACCGACTACCACGACTGGCCGACAATTAGACGTGCCTAGAAGGGAGAACGGGATTCCTGGAAACTAAGATAAGACGCATGCTTTCTCCTCTCTCTCCTATAATTTAAAATTATAAGTGTATACTATATTTCTTTATGTTAATGATAGACGAAAAGTATTATTCCACAACATTAGGGTCCGTATTAGGGAAATAGACGATCACGCCTTGGCCAAATTATATTAGACAAGATCTAGATAGACCTAGGTATCCTAAGTTAGGACACTAAAGACTAAGGTAGTGGTAGGAAGCTATGATGTAGGGGATTACAAATTAAATAGGTAGGTTGGGCGAGCGCGAATAGATGCGTGACGTCCGTGACGCACACCAACAAAAGGGATGGTTGTATGTGTGGTTGGTGGGTGTCGTTACAGTACCAAAGAAGAGTGCAACCGACAAAAAATGGCGATTAGTGGTCTACTATCGGAAACTCAATGATTGTATAGTAGATGATAAATTCCCGTTACGCAATATCACTGAAATTTTAGAATCACTCTCTGGATCAGTCTACTTCTCACATTTAGACCTTAATCAGGGATATTACCAAGTAAACCTAGATAAGCACAGTGGGAATACACTGCATTCACTACAAACACGGGACGGTACCAAATGAAGAGATTACCAATGGGACTCAAAACCGGTCCAAGTGCTTTTAGTAGAGTCATGTCAGTAGCTATGTCAGGATTAAAGTATGATAAATGCTTCATGTACTTGGATGATTTGGTCGTATTTGGTAGAAGTTTAGATAACCATAACAAGAACTTGACAGACGTTTTAGAAAGACTGAGAAAAATTAACTTAAAATTGAATCCGGAAAAATGTAGCTTTTTGAAAAAAGAAATTCTTTATTTAGGTCATTTAGTGTCAGAAAAAGAGTTTTACCTGACCCGACAAAAATTGAAATATTACAAAAATATCCCATACCAACTAATAAAGATGAAGTAAAAAGATTCGTAGATTCATTTTGTAATTATAATAGGAAATTTATAAAAATTTTTGCAGAAATAACTAATCCTTTGAATAAATTAACAAGAAAATATGAACCGTTTCTGTGGTCTACCGAGTGTCAAAAAGCATTCGAAACATTAAAATATGCTTTGACAACTCCACCAATATTAGAATTTTCAGATTTTTCAGAAAATAACGAGTTTATAATTCAAACAGACGCTTCAGGTACAGCTATAGGAGCAGTCTTGTGCAATAAAAACATGAAACCAGTATCATACACTAGCAGACCACTCAATAAAGCTGAACTTAACTATCCAACTATTCAGAAAGAGCTACTTGCGATTGTGTGGGCTGTAAGTACTTTAGACCTTACGTGTACGGTAAATCATTCATAATTATGACTCACCATAAGCCTTTAATATATTTATTTTCAATGAAAGATCCATCAAGTAGACTTCTTAAATTTAGACTGGAATTAGAGGAATATAATTTTAAAATTGTGTATGTTAAAGGAAAAGAAAACAGCGTTGCAGATGCATTGTCTAGAATAACTATAACATCGGATACTTTAAAAAACATGAACGAAAAAATCGTAACAGTTATGACAAGAGAGCAGAAAAGGCGTTTAGACTTAGACAACCAATTAAATACACTTAGTTTTAGTAAACTCGATGAAAAGTGGCCTGATCAACCACAGGTAGTTGAGGTGCTAAAAATTCCAGGTGATTTAGTGGAAATGACTTTTATAGGTAATGACGAATTATACAAATTAAGAAGACAAAACAATATATATAAAGAAAAAGATTGTTTTTTTTACAGTCATCGTAGAAAAATGTTATTTATTAACCTTAACTTTAGGGCACAATATACGCGAGCCGAATTTGTGACTAAGTTAGGAGAATTTTGAAAAAATATGAATATAAATGAACTATGCATAGTAAAAAATAAAGAATATGATAATTTTATTAAAGACTTATTAAAATAAATAAAAGATAATAAGAAATGGACCAGTCCACGAATTTATGTATTAAGAGGAGTTAGAAGTGTTGATGACGACGAAGAAAAGAAATATATTGTTAGCATATGTCAAATAACCATTGTATAACCTACCTATAAAATAATATTGTTGCCAAGTCGATATAATTATTACTGTATTGTATTACCTACCCACATATAAAATAATATTGTTGTCGATGTAATGTAGGCTGTTTGTGCGCACGTGTTATTTTATTGTAGAGAATGGATATCTGTTCCTATAAAAGACCGATATCACGAGCGCACCGGCAGTATCTCCTCAGCTTTTAATAAAGCAAGTCATAATTAAAATGTCGTGTTTCAGTTCGATATAAAATATCTACCTAAAAGTATGTAGCGAGTCCTACAGTTTCTATCTAATATTATATCAGTGTCTAGTGAATCCTATACTACTAATCTCAAAGTGCCTAGTGAGTTTAATACTAGTGAGTTTAATACTAGCGAGTCTAATAATATATTGCACGATTTTCACCTACTACCCACTGCAGGTCATGCAGGTGTACGTAGAATGACTAACAATATTAAGAGAAAATTTTACTGGCCAGGCTTAGACAAAGACGTTAAAGAATTTGTGAATAAATGTATTAAATGTCAGAAAATGAAGCATTGTAGGTATGTCAAGGCGCCCATGGAGATAACTACAACGTCTTCATATGCTTTTGAAAAGATCTATCTAGACATCGTAGGTCCTTTAGAGAAAGATATTGAAAGTAATTGTTACATTTTAACACTGCAGTGTGAACTTAGTAAATTTGTAGAAAGCTATTCTTTAGATCTTAAGTATAGGTTATAAGTAGCACATCAAGATGCTCGTAATAATTTACTTTTAAGTAAACAAAATCGTAAGTGTTCTTATGATAAATACATAAATAATGTGACATATAATATACAGACAGATAGACAATTAATACTAATTAAGAATGAAACAGCTAAAAAGTTAGAAAATCAATGGAATGGACCATTTGTAGTTTTAGAAGACTTAGGTGTTAATGTAAAAATTTAAAAAAATAATGATACTTATGTAATCCATAAAAATAGAACCAAACCATTTATATCATAAAATCATATTAAATATGTAACTTTTTATATTAAAAAAAAATCTGTAATAACATTTTTTTTTTCTCTGTCACCCCCGAGGTGTAGTGTAGTATGTATGTAGTAGTAGTGTAGTATGTACAATGATCTATACTTGTAACAAATGTAATCCAATGATAGTCAGTAATAAAAGGTAATCGATCGAGAACAGTTGTTTTTAATAAAACAATATCCCCTCAACTAATTGAGAAATAATATTGTGGATAGAAGAAAAAAAAATTACAGATAAAATAAAAAAAAACAAGAAAATGAAATCACCAATTGATTTATACAATCTATGGCAGTCGTTGGGCGAATGCAAGCACATAATCTTACTAATTTGTGAATTCAAGGGCGAGTGCTATTCAATATTGATCATTATTATTTCATATAAGAATGTATACGAGAAGATTATACATAGATGCATATATTATAGCGTAGTAATGTATAACGCAATTAAAACCGCATACGAACCAGATTTCAATCCAAATTCTTGTGATAACGTTCCCTAAATTTAAAACTTAGTGTAGGAAAGTTCACGCAGCCAGCGCGTCGAGCTAATAACCTTTTTTGGTGAAACTCCGGGCAACTTTACGGCCCTCGATAGTAATAAAACTCCATCAGGAAAGTACCTACGAGTGCGGTGCCCGCCGCGGCATTTATAAGTCTCCACGCTCACATTGAAATAATGAAACCTAATGTATAATCTTTATTACTCAACTTATAATTATAATATGACTAACCTATTACACAATATATATTTATTAATAACAAAAAGTACATACGTTAATATTTACAAACTTAAAACTACACATTATCTTAATAGACTTCCTCAAAGTTGCCGCTTAGAAAGCTGTCATTGCTCAAGGTACCCAGCAGACTGGTAGCATTGTCTCTTTGAATAGCCAAACTGATTCGTTGGCGGAAGAAGCTGCCAGCCCGGCGGTCTCCTGAAGCCTCCACCAGTCTCTTACAAATATTAGAAACCAGTCGATGGGCTTCGAGGCCCCAGGGACCCAAAGTTTCAACTGCAAAGGGCGCAAATATGAAACAATTATATATACTACTTTTATTTTCTTATAACTAACTAGGGACCCGCCCCTGCTTCACCCGAGCGGGATTCTAGATCTCAACAACAGCACCATCTACCAGAGTCAACTATAGTTCAGAACCATCCAAGTGGGCCCGTAAGTACGAAAAAATTTCATCAAAATTGGTCAAGTCGTTTAGGAAGAGAAGAATTACGAACACACGCTCACCAGAAAACACATGTCAGATTAAAACTAATTCTTATACACACATTAAAGCATTTCCCAGAGAAGCGGCCGGGTAATGCCAACTACTTATATAAAAATCATTGTTAATGTTATGTGTTACAATAGTCTCGAATACCACTCCAATGCTTGAGTTAATGTTTACGGGTTATGTTTATATCATTATTGGAAAGAGTAGAATATTAGGTCAGATTATTTTACCAATAGTTTATCCACCCGCACGAAGTCCAGGCGAGTCGATAGTTTTCAATAAAATATCCTATCTGTGTATATAAAAATGAATACATTAGGGTGGCGCAAAAAAAGGCGCAGTATAAAATTATACTGTAACGAGAAAAAAAAAACGATTTTTACCTGTTAAACATTTTTTTTTGAGCTGTCCTTTGGAGGTAGCTCTTAAAACATCAAAAACTAACATTTTTCACTCGAGACTCAAAAAAAAATAGACGGTTTTTTTTCGCCACCCTAGGATATATACATACATACATATATATACATACATACATACACATATATATACATACATATCCTCTCACGCTGTATCCCTAACGGGGTAGTCAGAGACGACAGAGCGCCAAGCGGCGCGGTTCTTACATACTTCTTTCGCTTCCTCAAATCTCATCATTCTCCTCACACATTTTGAATGAATCTTCGTATATAATATGTATGTAATCACTAAAGTTCAATACTGTTTAACCAATCTCCATGAAAGTTGGCACGTAGGTATATGCATTTTTATGTAGAAGGTTTTTATGCTATCCCCTTCGTTATAAGTCGCCACCACGCGGACGAAGTCACGGGAAAAAGCTAGTTCTAGTATGAACAAAGTAGCAATACAATTTTGGTATTATAAAGTTTTTGGTCAAGCACGAGATGTTCATAGAAATTAAAAAATTTGTAAATTTTTTGTATACATTCATTTCATTAGAATTATGTCATTGTGTGGGAACAAAGAAATCTGAACAACCGAAGTTGGCATAATAAAATATTTTTTCATATTGGTGAATATAATATTTAATTATAATTACTGATTACTTCTATAATGCGCTGAATTTTTTCAGAAATTAAACAGTTCACATAAATATTGTAAAGATTTGTATCTAAAAATGAAATGTGGGCGAAATAAAATAATAGTACGAAATAGAATACTACTATAATATAGATAAAATACTACTATAATATAGATAAAAAGCATGGAGTTTTTCCTTCAGTTAACTAAATAAAGTTTTATAGAAAAATACAAAAAAAGTGCGTTTTTCCTTGGGACACATTTTCCTCAATTCGCACATACAGCTTTTACACGCGCAATAAAAGCAAAAGTGTAAAAACGCAACCGGTAATGAAGTAATTTTTTAGGTAGTATTAAAGGAAAATACAAAGATTTTAAAAACACTGGTGAGTTTATTTATAAGAAAATTTTTAACAGTTTGCACCTACAACTTTCGCACACGCAATAATAACGAAACTATAAAAATGTAACACATGATAGTTCTCTTCTTTAATTATTCATAGCAAAATTAAGCTTTAAAAGAAAATCCAAAGTTTCAAAAGAATCAAATCTCGAGAAAAATCCTTAGAGGCATTTTTATCAATTTACGCCTACAATTTCTTTACACATGATAATATCAAAAGTTATAAGTGTAAAACAAAAGTAAAAGTGGAGCAGATAATTAAGTTATTTTTAAGTTAACTACATAACTAAAGCCAAAGAAATACAAAGCTTTGAGAAGCCGCAAGTGTATATCGGGACGCATTTTTCTCAATTCTGCACTTACGGCCTACACACGCTAGCGCGGTATGCGAAAATCGTCGCAGGGGGCGGGGCGGCGGCGAAGCTAGTGGCGGTGCGTCGCGACGTTCAGTCGGGCGCCGGCCGCGGTCAGCGTCGGTCGCATGGGCCGTGGCACCTAGCGGCATGCGGGCCGCGCTCGCCCTCGCCGCGTGCTGCGTGGTGGCGCGCGCCGAGCCGCCGGCCGCGCGCCTCGTGCCGCGGAACCACACGCCACTGTCCACCCTCCAGTGCGCCGACGGGGTCGTGCTACCCGCGTGGCGCCCGCTCGAGGACGTGCCCACCCTCGACATTGCACTCCGCGGCCTCGTCTACTTCCTCTGCCTCACTTACCTGTTCATTGGCGTCTCCATTGTCTCCGACCGCTTTATGGCGGCTATCGAAGTGATCACCTCGCAAGAGAAGGAGGTGCGCGTGCGACGGAACGGCAGCGAGCAGATTATCGTCGTTCGGGTTTGGAACGAAACGGTCGCCAATTTGACGTTGATGGCGCTGGGGTCGAGTGCGCCTGAAATACTTTTGTCGGTTATCGAGATAGCCGGAAAGAACTTCGAGGCGGGTGATTTAGGACCTGGAACGATAGTTGGATCTGCTGCGTATAATTTGTTTGTGATAATTGCCATCTGCGTAGCGGTGATACCTGATGGCGAGGTGCGGAGGATTAAACATCTACGGGTGTTTCTTGTGACTGCTACGTGGTCGATTTTTGCTTACGTGTGGCTATACCTCATTTTAGCTGTGATTTCACCCAGCGAGGTCGAAGTATGGGAGGGAGCTATTACCTTCCTTTTTTTTCCGGCTACAGTATTAACAGCTTATATTGCAGATCGGCGACTACTTGTTTATAAATATCTCAAGAAGGGGTACCGAGTCAATGAAAGAGGTGTTATTGTGGAAGGTGAAGGTGACGGCTCGGTCGAAATGGCTTTGAAGCCTGGTGGTGACGACTTCGCATCTGATGACGAAGAAGGTCGAGAACTAGAAAAATCTCGTAGAGAATATGTCACAGTTTTACGTGAATTGAGAAGGCAACATCCTGAGGAAGACATCGAAACTATAGAGCGAATGGCGTTAGAAACGTTGATGGCTAGGGGTCCGAAATCGAGAGCGTTTTATAGAGTAGCCGCAACACGCAAAATGACTGGAGGAGGAGACTTTTCCCGTAAAATATCGGAAAGGGCGCAAAGCGATCTCAGCGAAGTCAAAGCGGAGCTTCAACGGAGGGGATCGAGCTCACCAACTATAGAACCTAAAGGATCGAATATTCGTTTCGATCCTGATCACTATATGGTTATGGAAAACTGCGGCTCATTTGAAGTTAGAGTTGTGAGAGCAGGAGATTTAAATGGGGAAGTTACCGTTCAATATACGACGGAAGATGGAACTGCGGAAGCTGGATCGGATTACGTTGCAGCAAAAGGTTCTTTGGTGTTCAGACCTGGAGAAACAGAAAAGACATTCAGCGTTCAAGTAATAGATGATGACGTGTTTGAAGAAGACGAGCATTTTTACGTGCGTTTGAGCGCGCCCAAAGGGGCTTCCTTAGCGTCGCCGTCGACGGCGACTGTAGTCATATTAGATGATGATCATTCCGGCGTGTTCTCTTTCCCCCAAAGAGACTTCGAACTAACGGAATCAGTGGGAACGTACGACTTACGAGTTGTGAGGACGGCAGGTGCACGGGGCAAGGTTCGAGTGCCGTATTGGACAGAAGATGGAACTGCGAAGAGCGGTGCTCAATACGAATATGCTCAAGGGAACATTATCTTCGAGAACAACGAAACCGAGTAAGTATTTATTTATTACATAAATTATTAAGTATTAATTATATTTTTCTATGTTATTTATAATTATAATTTCAAAGGTTCTTGAAGTAATTGCTTTTTAGAAAGTTTTACGTAATACGGCTGAACGCAAATATAATATTGTGAGTTGTCGTAAGGTTTCTTGGAAGCCCCAAAAGGGCCGGATAGATTGGTTGGATGATTACTCACGGTCCGATGCGTGATCCCCGACCTTAGACGCATCGACATTAGGTAATACCGGTAATCCTGTTAATCCCGGGTTATAGTTTTAGTTGCCGGTCAGTCAGTAGATCTGGTATACATTTTTACGATGTCATGGCATCGTGACGTATTACTTGCAGGGTATAAAAATTAATATATAATACTAGCTCATGCCCGCGACTTAGTCCACATTTTTTAATTTTTAAAAAGTCTGTCTTTCCCGGGGCTTAATCTCTCTCCATACCAAATTTCGTTGCAATCGGATAAACGATATGGCAGCCCATATAAATACGAACAAACAATCATTGATTTTTATATATTAGACAAGCCGTCTCCCGCCCGCTTCGCTAGGTAAAAAAAAAAGTTCAAAAAATGAATAGACAAACCATCTACAAACGATTCCGCATCGAATGGTCGTGGTCTCATGTCGATCCGTTCAGTAGTTTTAACGTGATTGACGCACAAAGAAAACATAACATATATATGTATATATATATAGATTAAATTAGTCTTTCAATTATTATAAATACATTTTGCCGTGAAGCTAAAACATTTTATGTATTTACTTTTGTTTTTTTAGGGTACATACATTACCTTAAATGAAACGGAACCTTTATCACAGGGGTTGGTGGGGGTTGGGATACTTTTGAAAAACTATATCGAGATACACAGGAAAATTCTCATTACTTATTAACCTTAAAGGGAGGCAGTAGGGGTGGCACTTAAAAGTAATTATTATGAAAATATTTGCTTAAATTGATCAATATTCGGCGGTCCTGGTTTTGACCTTCTGCAGTCCGAATGCGGACCGCGGTCCGGGCGTCGCCGACCGCTACTCTATAAGGTCACTCGTCGTTACGTTTATCGCAGCAGATTCTTTCAGAACGCATATGACACCGAAATTTGAAAGGCTGTTATAATTTCATTAAGCGTTTGAACTGTTTGAGTTTCATACATTCATATGAACCAAAGAGAGGGTAGAAATATAACGAACTTCGAATCAACCGTTTCTTTTTATCTCCGTAACGACTGGATTGGAATTAAAATCATAAAAAATAATATAACGACTGGTCCGTTGGCGCGATGGTAGGTAATCTGCCTTTCAAGCTTGGGCCACGGTTTCAAATCCCAGTCATATCAATTTAAGTGACGAATTTTTTAAATTGGCTTGCAGTGTGGTGTTACTGGGAAGTAACTCCCCCAGTTCGCTGTGTGGCACCGGAAGTACAACTAGTGCTTCAGGGTGCTTTAATGTTTTAGATTCTGAAAAAAAATCGAAGCCAAATTAAAAATACAAAAAAAAAAACTAAAAAAATTAAATTTGTAATGATAAACATAATACAACGCTTTATTAGATAGATAGATAGAAAAATAGTTTATACGGAGCACAGCACACAATGCAGAAAATGTAAAAGCAATCAAAAAATACATAAAACAATAAAAAAGAAAAAAAAGCGAACAAAAAATTGAGAAAAATAACGAACAGAGAAAAAAAATGTGCCTGACATGTGCTGTGACTACGAAGAGGTCCTGGCTCAGTATTATGTTGCAGACTGGCTACAACGCTGGTATTCAGCCAGCACCCAATAGTTGAACGTGTGTTTTCTGAGTTTATTATGAAATGACTGTTCTTCTCAGTGCCTTTATGATGACGAATTGAGCCTATATAATTTATATAATTATGAGTGAAGAAAATGTGTTAGAAAAAGTTGCTACATACATAATATATAGTGTGAGAAAGAAAATAGTATAGCTAGTGTTATTACACTACTATTATTAAAGTATATGTAAATATTGTACAGAATAGTCAATACATAAATACGAATACTATGAACATTGAATATGATTACGAAAGTTAATGCGAAAAGTAGCATGAGTGCACGAGTTTGTACGTGAATGTGAGTACGAATGCAACAATCTGAATGCGAATGCACGACAACTTCAGATATACGCCAGTGGACCAGATCCCTCTAAGAGTAATGTCTTAAACTGTTGCTTAAATTTGCTTCGGGAACTGATATTTCTAATGGGAGGGGGAATGTTATTCCAAATTTAGTTGCGTTATATCTGAAACTGCCACGAAATTTAGCAGTTCTATATTTATTTGGAATTTACGAGAAAAAAACGAAAGTTTATGTATCAGAAATTCATGTCACAAACTTATCGTTTTGTTACTATAATAATAATATATTCAGACATTTCACACAGGGCTTTTAGTACCAAAGTAAGCAGCACAGCGCTTGTGTTAGGGGTACTAGACAACTGATATACTACTTATATACTTTTCTTTTGTAAATAAATACACATTATACATAAACATACGACTCGGGGCGGGACTCGAACCCGCAACCCCCGTTTACTTTCCGACGCGCTTACCCGTTGCGCCACGGAGGTCTAAGGCTATGCTAAAGCTAAAGGAAAACTATGGGCCCTTCCTACACGTGTTAAACTCTTACTTAGTCTTGTTATAATATATGTTTGATTAAATATTTTTGATTTTGATTCGTTATACTTCAACTTTCATACGTACTTCTGTTATGCAGTGTCTACTGTAGATTAGGCAAACATAAAGTCTACGTTCAGGAGTAATAAGTTAAGACCGCTTGTAAAAACTTATAGTCCCTCCACCACGGCATTGACCAGTGTTATTGGCACTTGCATTGGCCAAATGTAGAGAAGTGTAATGTCCACCGATGCCACTTCTACAGCTGATAACGAGCATTGGCCAGTTCTATTGGCACAAGCATTGCTTAATGTAGAAAGGAGCTATGTTACTAAGACAACCAATGCCTCATCTACATATTGACTTTGGGCATTGGCCAGCGTTATTGGCGCATGTTTTAGTCAAGGTGTATAAGAGCAATAATATCTGCCAAAGCCAACTCTATAACCTTCTTTATGGCCATAGATATTAACCGATCCTTTTGTCACATGCTTGTACAGGAATCATGACAACAACTCAGGCGACCAAAAGCTCAAGAGGGTACAATACACATTTTACAAAATGTCCTTATCTTCCACAGCCTTCTTCAATTCTATTTGTTTTATAAAATGATTGAAAAGTATTACATACATACATATCATCACGCTGTATCCCCAACGGGGTAGTCAGAGAGCACCGAGCGCCAAGCGTCGCGGTCCTTACATGCTTCTGTCGCTTCCTCAAATCTCATCATACTCCATACACATTTTCTAAATGGAATTGGAAACAAAAGCATGCTTTTTTTGTGGCATAGGTATATTAATGTGACTGGAGATTAATTTTTACTAAAAATGAAATACCTAATAGAAATGTATTTATGATGATGATGTATTGATTGAATGTAGAATTGATTTTCGAAGTCAACAGCTATGGACATAATTGTGTATGAAAACGAAATCATTTTTTGTTTTATAATAAATATTCCTTTCGATATTTTTAAGTAAATCGTATTTTAATTAGGTACTGAATTTACGTATAACGTTTCAGATGAGATTTGTAAAATTAGAGACAATTATTTTTGAGAGCAATTAGCTAGAAGTTATATTAAAATATGGACAAGCGTTTAGATGAAGTAACGTAACGTACAAATTAGATATAAGGCTAAAAAGGAGTAGGGCGGCTTCTCGAAAATTCTTAACCATTTTCGAAAATTGCGCGACTGGCTTTGGCCAAGTTGAGGGAATCCGCGGGAAGTGGCGCGAGAAGATTTTATCCAGCTACCGTAAGGTGTAGTCGGGAGAATTCGAGAATTCTCACGACATCGCGGGCCTTTCGCGCAATGAGGCGAAATTGACGCATCCCTTTCCTTCTCTTCTGCGGTAACGCCCTTCATGGGTAACGCAGATTGAAACTAATGTATCTTTAGGCCAATTAAATATTTACTATTATAGTTCGTAAAGCAGTTCGTAGCACGCCTTTTCGGAATCTATAGAATAGAGCCCTCAGATGCAACATAAACACACCTTGACACTGCTTTTAGCAATATTCGTCCTCTGCGTTAGAGATAAGAATACGATTAAGAAGTACTTTAGAGGAACTACTGCAACAGTTTTTATACTTAATGAGGTGGGTCAGAGAGGAAGTGTGTTTGTGAAGATAGACTGTCGAATAGTTAAAAAAATACAAAACCGAAATCCAAGACTATCACTCCGTAACTTTGCTTTTAGATGCTTTTGGAAACTTTGTTTTAGGAAATAGAATAATAACAAAAGCATCAGATATACGGGCATAGTTTTGGTTTGGCTCCCAAAAATATCGATGATCAAGTGTCAAAACGAGAAACAGTAGTTAATCTAACGCTTAGCCTACGATGGCACTCCCGGATAACTTATCACAGGCAGCACTGCTTATTTTTTGACACTATTGTAGTACATACGTGTTCGATACAAAATGCAAGAAAAAATACGTGTCTTGACAGTCCTGTTCTCATTTCAAAAGCACGTAAATATTTGGACTTATAAATGCTAAGCAGAATTATAACACTGCAGTAGACATAAGTCTTTGCTATTTTATTTTTGATTTCTGAGAAGGGAAGAAATTCCGGCGGACACTAACCCCGAGTCTACACCAACTGAACAGTTTTGGACTGGAATCACTTAAAATAACTCTTTGCTGTTAACATTAGTGGCTTTTACGAAGTCACTGCGCTCGTGCTAGGGACTGCTTTCGTATATGTGGGTCTACCATGAAATTATTTATACGAAACTTCGGACCCGAAACACAAACGATATACGATGTTATGAGCTACCATGAAGTTGTATCGGATCTGTTTCTTTCGATCGGGAACCATAAAGTATGATCGTGAGTGAATGAAAGATAAGTAGTTTGTTTTCACTACAAAGTCAAAGTCAAATCAATTTATTCAAGTAAACCCAATCACGAGGTATTTTTGAACGTCAAATCTACTTTAGTTCAATTCAAAGAGAAGAGAAAAGAAAACCTGGACACTGAGAAGAACCGACAAGAAACTCAGTCAGGTATAATTTTTTCAACATCATTTTACAAAAGGTTTATTAAAATACAATATTCAGAGAGCCAGTAAATGCATGTGCAGAGAAAATCATTTCCAGACTATTGTTTTATCTTCAACGAAATCGTTTATTTTATAGTATGATTGTCTAATCAATGTACGTTTTATAACTAATCTAAATATATTTTCTGTTAATTGAGTGACTTCTTGAGGAACTTTATTATAAAAACGAATGCAGTTACCCAAAAATGAAACATTTGACTTATGTAATTTAAATTTTGGAACAACCAATTTATCACGACCTCGGGTTTCCATACCACCAATATCGCCTTTTTTTGTAAATTGATCTATATTTTTCCTCGTATACATAATAATTTCAAAGATGTATAAGGACGGCAAGGTCAGTACATCAATGTCTTTAAAACGATCTCTTAGTGATTCTCGTGCATTCATACTGTAAATAGCACGTATCGCTCTTTTTTGTAAAATAAAAATCGAGTTAATATGCGCCGCTGATCCCCACAGCAAAAGGCCATAGGACATTAGGCTATGAAAATATGCGAAGTACACCAGCCTAGCCGTATCCACATCCGTCAATTGCCTAATGCGTCTAATGGCATATATCGCGGAACCGAGCTTACTAGCCAATGCCCCGATATGATCCGCCCATTGCAATTTACTATCTACTGTTAAACCAAGAAAACTGGCAGACCTAACTAATTCTAACTGTTTCCCACCCAATTCTATTTTATCATGGATTCTGGGTACATTAGAAAGGGAAAATTTAATACATTTGGTTTTTTATGCATTCAGTAGTAAATTATTAACAGCAAGCCACCCCGAGACGTCCGCCAGGATCCCGTTCACCCAGGTAATATCTAAGTTCTTTCTGTCCAGTTTAAATAGCAATGAAGTGTCATCAGCAAATAATACTATTTCGCATAAGTTTCTGAGCATAAATGGGAGATCATTAATGTAGACTAGAAACAGAAAAGGTCCCAAAATTGATCCTTGGGGAACGCCCATTCTTAACCTCGAACCAACAGACAAAACCCCATTGACACTCACTTTTTGCTCCCGGCCAGACAAATACGAGACCACGAGATCGAGAGCGTTACCACGAATTCCATAGTATTTAAGCTTGCAAATTAAAATTTCGTGACTAACACAATCAAAAGCCTTGGAAAGATCGCAAGAAACACCAATGGCATCCTGAGATCCCTCCCAAGCCTGAAGTACAGTCTTGATCAAGCTTGCTCCCGCAAGAGTTGTTGACCGCCCTCTCGTGAATCCGTACTGTTGACCGTGAAACACCCCGTGAATGTTAAAATGTGCTAGCATTTGATTGAGTATTATTTTTTCGAATATTTTACTCAATGCTGGCAATATTGACACCGGGCGATAATTTGTTAGATTCAACATACAACCTGACTTAAATAATGGAATAATTTTACTGTGTTTCATTAAATTGGGAAACACCCCTTGATCGACACATTTATTAAATATCTAATTAATAAAAAATACTACATATTAAATTCTTAAAAAAATGAATTGATATAATTCGATTACTTTAAAAAGTACGTTCGCTTGTATTGAACCTATGTTAAATTATGAGAAACTGAATTAAGTCGAGTAAATGTGTCATCGCCGCATTCTAAGATGGCACGAAATGTTTGACAAATAATAAATCAAATAACGATATGTTAAATTTCAATAATATGTAATGTATTTTTTAATTTTGTTTGTATTGGAAGAAATAACCACTTATGGTAAGTAATTTTTATGTAATTTACTTGAACATTATGCTTTTTTATTTCCATGCTTGAATACATGTTTGTAAGCAATGATGGTATATTTCTGTAAATATAACATTATTTGTAAGTAACTAAGAAATAAAACACCTAAGCTTTAGATTGCTTCACACTTAATAAAATTTTGTAGATTTCTTGTGTAAAATTAAAAAAATGATGACATATTGATATATTCTTCAATGCAAATTAAATAATATAATTTTTTAACAAATATTTTAGATGAGCAACAATCCGATGTCGTGCCAAATAGATGATGCACTCAATGATGTTATATGATGCACTTCAATAATTCCTCAGTGAGCACCGGGAGTTAGCTCGTGGTCACTTGGAAGGAAGTCCAGGAACTTGTGGGTTTGGCTCACCGAGGAGCTGAACGCCCTAGTTAGACGTATTAAATTTGTAAAGCAGTGGCAAAAAGTAAGTCACATTTCTCGGATTCAAATATGCTAATTTTCCAATTACCTATTAGTAAAGTATTCTCTGACATTTGTCTGTTGATTTTAGGTTTGGCCTGATAAAAGTATTTAATAAAAAAAGTGAGTGCAGCTGGTCGACGGTCTCCTTCGGCCATCCGGGACCCAGGGTGGGCCGGCTACTGCTGGGCCACTGTCAAGTGTCAACACAGGAGTTGAGCGTCATAAGATTTTATTGAAAATTATTTCTTTATTGTATAATAATAATAATAATACGGCTGATTTTGTGATGTTAGTTACCTGAAGAAGAATATGTGTTGATTTTTTACGTATAAGTATATTGTGTAAGACTAGTTGTTAACGTACATACACAAACTAATAGTTCATTGTTTAAAATGAAAAATTACAAAGGATTTCTTATTCTGCTTTTCATTTTTTTTAATTCATTAAATAAGTGTTAGCTGATGGAAATATCGAAAGCGCTCCCATACCTAAGCAAAAGCGTGTAAGGAGAATGATGAAATTTGAAAAGGCGCAAGTAGGTAGGTGCGTAAAGACCGCGATGCTTTGGGGTCTATTCTCTGACTACCCTGAAGGGATATAGCGTGAGAATATGAAATATGTATGTGTGTAGATTGTTTAGAAATCTTAAAACCGCACGTAGTAAGTAAAAAAAATCTCATTATTTTATTATAGGTGTATTTTTTGGATTATACATAGGTACAAAAAATTACACAAAAACTACACAAAAAATTAATTTCTGTTAGGAATACTAATAGCTTCTGTCTGAAGGAACTATAGAATTTCCCAGTATAGACGATGAATTTGAAGATAAAGATCCTATGGCCGATTGTTCATCTCGTTCTTCTTGAGTCGCTTCGAACATCGCGGCTAATCTTAATTTTCACTAAAATATGAAACTAACTGATGATACGAGTATATTGTATGCTGGTGCCAGAAAAATAATATATATTGTGTTATGGCCCAAGTATGTAAAGGACCGCGAAACATAGCGCTAGCGCGCTCTAAGGGACTACCCCTCTAGGGATGCAGCGTGAAGATATATGTGTATGTATCACCAAATAGTTCCACTTATAACACATATCTCGCTTTAAACAAACATAACCACCGCCAAATCGCTTTTATGTCTTTTAAAGCACTTTTGACTATAAAATTCGTAGTAACGAAAGTAAAAAGTTACCTCTGGAACTATCGTCAGTTTGAGGTTAAAATCACGAAAAAAGTGCTGTCAAATGTACGTAACTTCGTTCGTTCGGATCGCTTCATGGTAGGGTTTAGGACGAACGAAGTGTCACATGCCGATGTCGGGGTCGTTTTCGGAACGAATGTACTTCATGGTACGAATTGCAACGAAATATCGGTCCGAAACTTCGTAATTGCGCTTCATGGTAGAGCCACTGTTTATTTTGAATCGTTAAATCAACTGTTTGAGAAATAGGTTAATTTCTTTCAATACTTCGTGCAGGATAACTGTTCGAGTCTTAACTAAATGTTCCTGAAGATCTTTTATTGAGAGGGAGGTATGATGGGTTTGTAACTTTGTTGTATTATAGCCATCGAACTAGGTCAAGTGCTCCATGATTACAGCTAAAGAATATATAAATAAACTTTAAATAATATATGAGATGGGTTTTGACTGACCCTAGTGCGGTGGCTGAGCATTCGCTTTCCAAGCCAAGGCCCCTTCGAACCCCGGTCACATCAATTTAGCAAAACTAAATTTTCTAAATTGATTTGGTATCTAAGTGTTGCTGGGAGTTTTCCCAGTTTGTCACATAGTATAAGTCTAGTGCTTAGTTTGGGGTTACGCTATTTGTGCAATAGGCTAGATGAATGCTCTTAAATGTGGTATGTTTTATACATTATATTAAATTAATTAACCATTTTGAATAAGATTGAGAAAAAACCAATCGAAAAAACCACTGACAGAAACTGAGTTATCGGATTTTAAATTTCAGTATTGGGAACAGTGTGAGGATACGCTAGAGGGAGATAGCGTTACATAGCTGTGACGTCACAAAGTCGCAATGACATTGCAGAGCGCTAGGAGCGACAGAGACGGAACCTATCCCTACTCTGTTCCCACAATTAAAGTTCAAAAGCGAATAAATCTTATGTTTTTCATTGTATTTCTAATATTTTTTAATTACATTTAATTAAGTCATTAGAAAAAGGCATCTAGCCTATTGTATGAAGTATTATTATTTCCATAAATTAATTCCTGAGATACAATGTAATTTATCAAAGTCAATGAATCAAATCGTTAATAATTAATGAAACGATCAATGAATCAAGAATGTGCGTTCGTTTCGTTTTGTTGAAGGAATAAGGTATGTCTTATCGTTTTAATACTAGTTAAATCTAATAACTAGTGTAAGATATCGCGCAACAGTGTGACAGAAGTGGCGACCCTGCTGACGAGTTATTACGAAGAATATAGGTAGAACTAGACTATCTATTCCTGTCGAGATTTTATGCCGCGTGCTCGTCGTGGAAACCTACACATTCTAGACGTAGATGAATCCTGGCCTTCGTGGCGTTTACATGTATTTATTTCAAATTGTAACTGTTACGTAAATGTAGTGAATATACATTTTATTCTTAATTCTATTTTTATTTGTGTTTCTTTTACTACTTTTAAATGAAGAAAACAGTCAATTCGACCCATGATCAAGCGTTGACATTATACTAGTTAGTAGACACAATACAGAAGCAGAATAACTACAATACAAGTATGTCGACGTATCTGGGAGATGTGTGTGTGTGTGTACGTCTTAGTTTAGGACTTTAGGTGCTTAATGTAAATAAGGAAATCTATTTAGACGCCTGCAAGCAGATTTCCCAGTAGCGTCGTGTTATCCGACAAAATCCACATTATCCCATCGGTTTTGTAGTTAATACGTTAGCAAGAACCTCTATGTTAGGCTGTATAATAGAGTCCTCAAGAGCGTTCTAATTAAAATCCATTGTGGCATTGTATTACTCGCGAAGTGATACCCATCTATAATAGGTGCTGAACACTTAAGGAATACATGTCCCCTAAGTAGATATGATTTTGGCACATTATCAATCAGTTCTTACTTTTTAAGGTTTAGTAGTCAACGCCAATTATTATCGACAGATGTCATCACCAGTAGCAACTTTTGCTAGAACATTAAAAAAATATAATAATCTTAACGTCAACCCAAAACATTGCCTATTCTAAAAGATTATTCTTGCTCTAAAATCTATCTTAAAAACTTAGGTAACACACACAAACATCAGATTCGGTTTAAAAAAAGATCGTACATAATCCACTATTGTATTAAACGAGCAATATTTGTATATATATATATTTGATATCGCTTTCTCGAAAACGGCTCGAGCGATTTCGATGAAATTTACAACATAGGCATTGTGGGGGGGCGGAAAATCGATCTTAAGTCTCAATTCTGTACTACTAATACTAACTAATTCAAGTTAACTCTCAATTCTGTACTACTAATACTAACTAATTCAAGTTAAGTCTCAATTCTGGGAAAAATCGTTTTCTCTGTCTTTCACACACTTAAGACTTCTGAACTCTAAACTTCTAAACTTTTTTAATTTCGCAGCAGAGTTTACCTTCTCAACAGCGCAGTGGCTGACTGTAGGTCTACCACGCCGTAGTGCGCGGGTTCGAATCCTGCAATGTAGATTTTTTGTTTTTATAATACACAGAGTATATAGCTCGGTCGCCCTAGTACTCTATAATAATAAAAGAAATACAACAACAATATAAACTATGGTTTAAATAATTTAACCTATCTACTGAAGAAAATTTAATAACACGTGATAAGACGATAACAAATGAAGCTTTTTCTTTTTTGTTTCCCCTGACGTATGTATGCAATGTCAAAGTGCTTATTTATCTTTTATTTTTCTTTCTCTCCTTCTTTCTCACATACCATTACCTTATGTTCTTCTTTCTTACTTAACGCTCCTCTGCTTTCCATATTTTTTTCTCTTTAATTTCTTCTCTTTATTTGCTATTAGGTACATCATTATAGTTCTTATTTCTATTACATTATTTTTCCTTTACATTCTCACTTTCTGTATATATGTATGTACATTACCACTTACTTCTACTATTCTCTATAGAGTGATTGAGTTTTATTTTGTTAGAGTACTTTAGTTTGTATCAGGTACTGTCGTTTTGACGTTTACATTGTGTGGTAGTACGGAACCCTTAGTATGCGAGTCTGACGCAGACTTTGCCGGTTTTTGGTTATGTAGATATGTTTGAGTAACAAACTTGACAAAATAAAAATTTCAAAATAAAAAAAAAGTTAATTGAAAAAGCAGAAAACACGACTGCCTATATGTAAAAGAAACTGAAAAGATGATAAATGATGAAATGAAATTATGAACGATGATTACAAATGATGCAATGAAGATGGGTTTACAATAAAAAATTTTAAATTTAAATTTTTATAATTTCAGGGAGTGTAAATTTTACAAATTTTGTTAATTTTATACATGGAGGAAATTTAGACTACTACTTTATACTTCAGGGAATGGATTGACTAGTAGAAAAAAATTATGTAGGCTTAAAAAAATTCATGCTATTAAATGTTAGTATGCAGGAGCCCACAAATATTTCTTGTGTTTATGAATTAGGTACCAACTTGGTACCAACATAACTAGATATGTAGCCATGAATTTTTGATAGCTACACACGTAGATTTTTTCTACAAGGCACTTTCTGAGGTATAAATGTTCTACTAAGTGCGAATTTAAAAAAGAATATTGTGAACCCGTCTTGCTTACAGTCATTTTTACACTTTTCAGTTTTTTAGATGCAGTTTAGTTTTTTGTTTTTTTTTAATAAATTTTTTTTCTTTGAATACGGTTCTGAAGCGAATTCGCCAAATCGCAAAGAAACCTGCATTGAGTTTTTAGCGAACAGAATTTACTAGCTTAAACTACTGTACTGCACTGTAACTGCTTTGATCAATAAAAAAATGCGTAAGTATATAAATGTTTATGAAAATAACTCCTTAACTTGTATATATACCGTTCAAATCCATAGATTGCGGTAAAACTCAGTGTTGACAGCCCTAAACGTAACACAAGTTTCTATTGTTGTTTGTAACCGTGATTTACTGGGCAATAAATTCAACCGAAACAAGCATTTTTAGCAGATACCACCGCTTCTGTCGCCTATGTAACGAAACAATATCATGTTACGTAACGCTATATGCGAGGCAAACGAATTCTTTCTAACTTTGGCGCAAGTGAAGAGCTCATTCAAAGGATTCGTTCGAATAACTCCTTTGTGAGACTTTCTGGATGAAACTGGAAAAGTAAAGTTTACGTTTTGTTTAGATATTCTATTTTTTGAACTTTTGGAAGTTAGGTTCTGCTTCCCAGAACGATACATAAGATCATGTGAGTGGGATACCACTTTGACGATAAAAAGTGGACTACTGCAGTGAAAACTGAAAAAAACACGCGCAAAGGATAAATATTCTATTGAATACTATATGGAATAGAACATATAAAAACCTATGTTATATGTAAATTTAATTTTATTGATATAAATCAGTACATATATCATTTTTTAACATTAATATTTACAAACTTAAAATTAAACATTATCTTAAATAATAGACTCTCTCAAAGTTGCCGCTTAGAAAGCTGTAATTGCTTAGGGTGCCCAGCAGACTGGCATTACCTCATATAATAAAGCAGTAGAAACCGTGTGTGTACACATTGAATAAATTTATTAAATAATGACTGCGGGCTATAAAGAGAGCAACAGAATACAAAAAAGCATTTTTTTTTAATTTTTGTTTGTCTATTTGTTACACGCTAATCTCCGAAACTACTGAATGGATTTTCTTGCAGTTTTCACAGGTAGATTAAGCTTAGCTTGGAGCAAAATTAAGGCTTTGCATCATTGAAATCGGATAAGAGTAAAACAAGTAATCGTCATTTAAAAGTTCTCCTTCTAAACGCTTTGACCGATTTTGATGAGAATGGAAATAGAAAAAGCCCTGGAGAAGAACACAGGCTACTTCTTTAATTCCCGCAGACGAAGTCGCGGGCAACGGCTATTTAGAAATAAAATATGTAATTTATTAGTCGAAAATGAAGTTTCCTTTTAAAGTTCTAGTTTATTTGAGCGGTAACAATAATTATGTACTTTGTTTTTATGTGAACTTCGCCCGGTGAAATACCACCCTCTCATAGAATATCGACGTGAATTAACAGCATCTATTGATAAGTTAAAAATAAGTTAGGACATAGAATAAAATAGTAGCAATAGGATACTATATATATAATGGTTATATATGTGTAAAGAAAATATTATTTCTTTATTTTGAATTCACCCGCGCTGTCATACGCAACTGATAAAATTAATATTGGATGATACGGGTAGGTAGGCATAACGAGATTAAGAAAAACAGTTCGTGTGTGATGCTCAGTATTATTAAATAAAAATTATTTGGACCTATTTAGTTGTTAAAAGTATAAGTGTGTGATAAGGGAATGACATTGGTGAAATTATAGGCTCTAAATGTTGTTTCTTCATTTACAGGTGAGAAAAGTTATTATGTGTTATTGTATTTGGCGGCGGTTTTAAGTTTGTGAATATGTAATAATAAAAACAACTTTATTTACAGAGAAACACAATTTGGTTTATTTTCTGGTGTCAATATTCCTAAACAATATAAAATATTCTTATATATGTATGTATAATAGTTGTAGATGAAATAACATAGATAACTTAAAGACAAGCGCAACAATACGATAAGGTGTAAGAGTGTAATTAGAATAAGATAAAAAATATACATAATAGTATTAGTAATAAAATAAAAATGAGACAACAAAGATATATGGTTAACAAGGGCCTTGACGCACTAGTCAGGGGAACGAGTATATAATAATAATAATAACAAAAAAAAAACAGTATCTATTGCCGTTGTGTTTCGTTCGGTAAGAGTGCCGGTGGCCCATCACCCCCTCCTCCTTTCCCTATTTCCCTTAAGGCCGGCAAGCACCCGGGATTCCCCGGACGTTGCGGGTGTCCATGGGCGACGGTGATCACTCTCCGGTGACCAGGTTGCTCGTTTGCTCCTTCTTTCATAAAAAAAACAACGTTATTGAATAAGTCATTTATCGATTACATTTTTAGAAGTTTGTTATTTTCTCTAAATTAAAGAAATATTTTAAAAAACATTATTGGTCGTTCAAATGTTAAAGGCTCACGTTTTGTTTCATCGTGTGTAGGGCATCCCTTTCTAACCGTGGATTATCAAAAAACACTTGAGTATCGTTTTTGAATTCATGAGTTATAGTACAAGAGAGATGATTGTGAGTGAATGATATTTTGTGAGTTAAAACTCTGTGCGAGTGTAGAAGAATTGGAAGATTTAATATTCATGTGCTATTTCCTTTTACATACAATAAAGCCTGCTATAACGATAGTAGACTTTAATGGAAACTACGCCCAAAAGATAGCGACGTCTTCAGTATTACTTACACTTAAACATAATAGACATAAAAGCTCCGTGGCGACGCCCTGAGCCCGAGGTCCGACCTCTGAACGAGGTATCCCTCGGCTGGAGGAACCCTCAGGCGATCGACTATCTGGCAGGGCGTTTTTTAGCGCTCGCTCCAACGCGATTGGTGACAATGTAAAAGCTACTAGGGCTAACAGCAAAGAGGGATTTTTTTAGTCGGTTTGAGTCCGACACTACTCAGTCGGCGTAGAGTCCGGCATAGTGTTCGTGGGGATTTTTTTGGCCTCTCAAAATACAAAAAAAAAGTACAGCACCGTCGCCGTCCACCCCCTACTTACAGAACGAAGATACCTGCAGAGACTCAAGCTCACATCGTACAGAAAAAAAGAAGCGTCTCATTTTCGTCTGAATCCCGCTCCTGTACCCGCGTCGCAGTTGGGGGATGGGCATGTGTACGGTTCAGTTCGTGTGTGTATAGTGGCCTCGAGGCGATCGGGGAACGTATCCCAGTCGGGTCATGAACGAATGAATGTTACTGGAGAGTAAAAAAGACTTAGTAATAAGGAAAAAGAGGAAGAATTTTTTAGATCAGTGGTCGCGACTAGGCGACGGTAACTAAACGACGGGCGATGAACGGGTAGACGAATAACTAATTATTGAAAATTCGTCCGTGTACGAACAGCTTTCGAGCGAGGTGTTTCAGTGACGATACAAAGTTGTTAAATGAGCATGTAATGTATGAAAAGTCAAAATATAAGTCCCAACCAGTAACCACTGGGAGGGGAGTAAAAGCGGTGATAGTCGGATGGTAAATGAGCGATGACCTTAATAACTAAAATCGTGTTTCGGAATAGTTACCATGTACGTCTTACATATGATAAATAAAGTCTTACATATGATTTTTAGTTACTAAAAATTTTATTAATTGAAAATGTTTTTATATAATTTTTTGTATAAAGCTGGTTTCTTATGATTTGGTCCACTCTTCTAGATCAAGCGGACATTATAGCGTCATAGCTTATGTATGAAGGAACTACTGCATGCGGACTGAAACACATGCCAATTGAATGTAACCTAATTGGATGTTTTCAATTTTGTATAGGGCAAATTGATGACGAATATTCAATTACGTAATCGATTTTAAAAGTGAGGTATAATAAGTTTTACAAGTCAAAGTCAAATCAATTATTCAAGTAAACCCAATTGCAAGGTATTTTTGAACGTCAAATGTACTTTAGTTCGGTTCGAAAAGACAATCTGGACACTTAGAAAAATCGATAAGAAACTCAGTCAGGTATCATTTTTTTCAATATTCTGCAATAGTTATTTATAACTTTGAAAGAAATAGTTGGAAATTAAAGGGTTAAAATTAATAGGTTCATAAAGACCCCTTTGTCGCCTTCTTTCTCACTTAAAGGTACCTAAATATAAAAACAGTCTATTGGATGAGGTAAGTCAAAAGAAATTTACAAAAATCAGTTTGACAATGGTAGTATAAAACTTTTCTTCAACAATTTCATCGTATTTATTTTTGGGTTATCATTCCACGTGCGTGTAGTAAAAATTTTAATACTGTATATGTCGGAAGAGACAGGGCCATTCGTGCTCTTGCGATTCAGCTGTGAGAAATAGATACCTCATCTACGCGGGAGGCGAACTACTCGATAAAATACCACGTTAAGACAAAGATAATGTGCAAAGACAGAAAGCTATAATTATTCGGTAGGTAATTGGAAATTTAATAATGGCAAACGTTCTGTCGTAGAAATGCTAACACATCGGACACCGTAGTCTAACAGACTGCTAGCGCACACTCCGACGTTCCGGTAGCGTGTATCCCTTTCAAATCGGAAGTCGTGTTTTGTCTTTGTTGTTGTAAACCGTGATTGAAACGCGTTTTAATTTTTATCGAACATAATTATTTATTAAAACTTTACAGATAAGAAACCATCTTCTTTTTTTTATACATAGTTCAACAACCGAACCATAGACTAAAAAAAAAAAAAATTTACTTTAATGTCCCTCAGCCTTACTGTGTAAATACAGTCAAATGAGTGCTTTTTATTATTTCCACTGACATTTATATATATACAATGAGAGGTCTGTGACACGCATATAGACTAGCATATAGACTAGCATATAGACTATCATATAGACAATTCACAACTACAAGGGTTCCCAGTTTGATTCAGTTGCTTGCCTGTTCTTCACAATGCAAGTGTTCTTTTCGAACTGAAGGTGGATTTGTCGTTCAAAAATACTTACTAAGTGCACTTACCTGAATAATAAATAACAATGACTTTGACTAAGGAACATTTAAACTGCAAGCATATGAAAGTAGAGTTCAAAAACTGCTGTCTGCTTCTAAAATTTTAGTTAACGTTGAATTTTGCTTTAAAATCTACAAAATATATAATGTATATCATATTATTAAAAACAAGCTGATATCCGCGACTTCGGCCACGTGAAAGTCTGTTTAATTACGCATCCTGTAACAGGCGAGCGGCGAATTTAAAATTATCTTTAAATGACGATAATTTTTTAACTGTCATCTGATTTCAATGAAACTAATCCTAAATGTTGCTCCAAGCTAAGCTTATTCTATTTTTGAAAACCGCAGGAAAATCCGTGCAGTATTTTCGGAGTGCGTGCGTGTACATACAGAAAGACCGTCAAAAATTAAAAACTGCTTTTTCGTGTTCTGCTGCTTTTTTTACCGCCCACATTCATTTTTTGATAAATTTATTCAATGACACGATTTCTGCTGCTTCAATATTATGTATAGATAATTCAATTCGAAAAAAAATATTACGAACGCATAAAATATTCGTGAAATAATTCTTGGACCCTAATTGCCAAAAATAAAGGAGAATGCCTAATGAGGCTTCTCGCGCCATAGGGCCCTCGTTGCTAATCTTACTCAGACCTTTTCCAAATTATGAGGGTCATTAACTCGTTTCGTTACTGAGAACATTTCAATTTTTACGAAGACGACTATCAACGTTAACAATTTATAAATTCAATTAAATGAACCTTGCGTGAGTAACATGCGAGTATGTACAAAAGAAAATGTTTTACGCCTCATGCCTTTTCTAATAGGATTCCAAAAGGGACCGATACAATTCACACATATATTAGTATTTAGTAGTATATATATATATATATATATAATGCAGGGTTAATTGAAAAATACTAATAACTTTTGTTGTACTGTCTGATACGTAATTAGTCCTTTTTTGCTTTTTTATTGTCTATTTATTTTTATTAATACATTCATACATATCTTATTTAAACTAGTCTATAGTGTAATTATACGTTAGTTTCCAACCACCAATTAGGCTATTACATTATGTTAAATTTACTAAATTATTGACCCAGTACTTATCTATCATATTTTTATTACAATATATTTTAATTTTATATATTACTAATACATGTCTAATTTATAAACATTATTGTCTACTTTTGTCTATTACATAGCTTACCTTAACTTACTCGTATAATATACAAATATTGCTTACACAGTAGTATACTACAACTAATTTATATATTTTTAGTCATGCGTGTCTTAGAAATAGGAATATAGAATTACAAAAAAATATGAAATAGGCAATTACTCAAAAGAATTAAATAAAAAAGAGAATAGAAATAATAATAATAATGGGTAAATGGAAGAAAACACATCATTAAGCTTTTAAATCCAATCATTTTTATTCAAGCAAAATCTACCACGATTCAGAATGAAGCTGGACTGAGAAGAACCGGCATAAAAACTCAGTCAGGTATCATTTTTTAACAAACTATTGAAATATAATGACGACCTCCGTGGCGCAACGGTTTAGCACGTCGGAAAGTAAAACGGGGGTTGCGGGTTCGATTCCCGTCCCGAGTCTGGGTGTTTATGTATAATATGTATATATTTACAAAAGAAAAAGTATATAAGTAGTATATCAGTTGTCTAGTACCCATAACACAAGCGCTATGCAGCTTACTTTGGGACTAGATGGCGCTGTGTGAAATGTCTGAGTATTATTATTATTATTATTATAAGCAATTACACTTTACTCATTTTAATTACACTGATTATCTCTCTAAAACATTATATGTATTCTAATATCATATTACCATATTACATTACACATAATATACGTATCACAGTACTACGTACAAACTATAATATCATACTACTAAACAATATGAATAACTTAATATTTTATTAGGATACTTATCTGCTAATCTCTCTAGTGTCCCGACACAGCAATATGTCATTCTGTAGTTACTTACAATCACTATTAGAAACTACCTTCCCCACCACTTTAATCATAACTCGTATCAGTATAAGTTGTATTCCTATTGTACATTACAAATATATTCATACTACTTATATATAAACGATAAATAACTATTTATAATTAGATTATTCATAATTGTACTGATTATCATAGACACCACATAGTTTTAAAGAGTTATGAAAATAGGGAGCTATTACAACTTTCAATCATTATAATGATCCTTTAATGTTTCATAAATAACTATTAGACTATTAAATCAATACTCAAAGGTAGCAATATTTCAAAACATAAATTTCAATGTAATAACATGTATCTATGTAATATATAATTATCCAACACGCGCGTATTTCGACTTAGATCTCCAATATTTTCTTCTCCATCTCCATCCATTTAATACTTCGGATTAAAATGGTCGTATCATACAGGCAGACGAATGTATAGACGGACAGGATGAAATTGCACGAGGTTCGTTTAATGCCATTTGGCTACGGAACTCTAAAAAGGTGTGAAATACAGTACAGGAAACCATAAATATGACTGCACATAAGGTAAATAACCATCTGCTTCAATTTAAGGAATTGTCTGAAAAAATGCTTTAAACAAATTAAACCGACTTCACAAAAACACCTGACAACTACAAAACTAAAGTCGGTGCCAAACCTACCAAACTACTACTAGTTTGTACATGTTGTTTGTAAATCAAAGTACTACTCTACATTTTCCGTTGTCGTACATTGATTTAGCACCGACTTTAATAACTGTCAAATTTAATTATATAGATATTTGTACCGTGTTTGTAGTTATTTTTGTGCTTGGGTTTTGGTTAATAAAAAGAGTCGCAGAGAGAACGTTTTAAAGACATTGATGTATTTTACCTTACCCTCGCTATATATTTATGAAAACATAATGTACACTAGAAAAAATATAGATCTATTTCAAAGGAAAGGTGTTATTAATGGTATGGAAACTCATGGTCGTGATCAGTTAGTTTCTGCTAAATTTAAATTACAAAAGTCAAGTGAGTCTTTTTTGGGCAACTGTGTTCGTTTTTGTAATAAGATTCCTCAAGAAATTATTTAATTAACGGAAAAGCAATTTAAACTTGTTATTAAACACACACTGATTGGAAAAGCATACTACAAAGTTAGCGATTTCATTGAAGAAAAAACAATAGTCTGGAAATAATCTTCTCTGCACACGCATTTCCTGGCTTAATGAATAAACTATTGTAGTATAATGTTGAAAAAATGATACCTGACTGAGTTTCTTGTCGGTTCTTCTCAGTGTTCAGGTTTTCTTTTCGAACCGAACTAAAGTAGATTTGACGTTCAAAAATATCTTGCAATTGGGCTTACTTGAATAAATCGATTTGACTTCGACTTTAAAAGGATAGTTCGGCAACTTTGAGGAAGTCTATTATTTAAGATAATGTGTAGTTTTAAGTTTGTAAATATTAACGTATGTATGTACTTTTTGTTATTAATAAAGTTTAGTAATATTATTAAAGGATAGTTATTTTGTATTTTTCAGTGTATTTTTAGAAGTCTATTTAATTTTTTTTTTAAGTTTTTTATTTCTCCCTTTTGAGTGACCTTGGTCTAAATATAATAAATATCTATGGTAGGTCTTCAATTAACTTGTTTTCTAATTTTTTAATGGAATGATATACAAAAGAATAGCTCCCATATCAGTGAAATTTAAATGGAGTCCTTGGAGCTATACCAACCCAACGGAAAAAAGATCACTGAAATCGGTTCATAAACAAAGAAGTTATGCCTAAACATACATTAAAAAAAATGCATACAGACGAACATAGAATCTCCTTTATTGTTGGAAGTCGAATAAATATGGAAGCAATTGACTCGGGTAATTTGAAAACTCAAGGACAACTACAGTGACTCGATAGCTCGAGTATAACTCGAGTGACGTAGATTCGAATGATTCCAGTGACAAAATGTTACTCGAGTCACATGAATAAAATATCTCTTTTCTGTACATATTGAAACATATGTCTGATCAGTCTTTCAAAATTTATGATCGCGGTAACGTTAGCAATGTTTACCAATCGTTCTCACCCTTGTTTGTGGTTAAGGGTCTGTAAGGGTACTTGCTATATGAATAGGATATGTTAGGCTGTTAAAAGAGGTTCGAGAATTATGAACCTTCCTGAAAACGAAGGAGGTACGCTTACTAAACCGTTTACTCTGTCTTATCTGTCGGAGACATAACGTTAATCTTAGAATTTCATACATCAAAAGGAAAATTGAACCCTTTAATGATTTGAAACTATCGATTTTCTTGGAATTGTATAAGAGAATAAGTTAAGATCAGATTATTTGAAATACCGTATTGTAAGATAAAATTTCAACGATAAAATGCCGGTTCTTCTATTGTAGCGTAAAACAAACAAAAAAAGTTTTAATATGTACCGAAAAAAACAAACAAAGTGTAAACAAAATATACTCTTGCAGGCGACGCATTCGAAATTTTGACGCCATGGATCTCAATTTTTCTAAGTGACTACAAAACGTATGACAGTGATATTTGGATCCTGATTCTTCATTTCATTGACTTTATTTTGACAGTTGTGATACACGGTTGATTAACTTTTGTAACACGAAAAAAAATATCGAAGAAACCTCTTTTAAAACAGAGATTTACATTTTTCGGAGCAACGAGACCGATTTATGTTTCTAAATTTTCTGTATAGTAACATATTCCTCAAAATGCAGTTGGATTTTTTATATTAATTATAGTTTTTAAAATAAACGAAAATAACTGTTTTTTCGTATTTTTCGTAAGCTAGCGCGCGCACAATGGCATAGAACAGAAGGTCTATTTTAGATTAAATTATTGTTTATCGATGCGTCGCCTTAAGTACTATAAGGAACATAGTTTATGCCAGACCGTGTTTGCACGAATATATAACGCCTTATGGCTCACGCCTTACACTTACGTATTAGATGTGAATGCATTTATAGACAATGTATGCGTTAGGCTCGAAGAACGAATATGCAATAGAGTGATAAAATGTTAGTGGTCTATAACGCTTTGTGGTCCACAACGAGTTGCGGTATCCATAAATTATCCGCAACATGATATACGTATTGCGCTTGTGACTGGGACACATGTAAACCAGCCTCAAAGCTTTGTGGCTGACTGAAAAAGCGAAATTCGCGTTGCGACTTTCCCGATTTTTTACCTCTATGCGTTATGATTAAAACATACTATTAACGTTTTCTGACCGTTAGTTCATATCGACCTGCTTAGTTGACGCATATACGATACGACAAACAGGTTTCAACATGTCATTAAGCGCAAAGTAAAATGTCGAGTTAGTAAACTTGACCAAATGAAATACATAAATACATATCTTCACGCGGTATTCAAAGAGGATGGAGCACCAAGCGTCGCGGTTCTTACATACTTCTTTCACTTCCTCAAATCTCATCATTCTCAAACATTATCGCCTAGGTATGCGAGAGCTTTTGACATTTCCGTCAGTGAACACTGGTTATTTGCTCTTCTTAAGTCAGCCTTGGTCTTCCTTGGCTTCTTCTACCACTCACTTTCGCTCTGTAGATATTCTTCGTCAGTCTTTCATCACTCATTCTTTCTTGTGCCCAAACCATCTAAGCATTTCTTTCTTCATTTTTACAATAACACTGTCATGCTACTCTGTTGTCACAATTTAGTCCGCAAGGGTGACACTGCACATATTTCTAAGAGATCGCATTTCTACTGGATTTATCTTACTTTTACTGGATTTTGGACATATCCAGGTTTAACTACCGTACAATAAAGTTGGCACCAACACCACACACCACACAAAGGTATCAAATAAAATGTTAACTATTATTAATACATCACTAAATAAATAAATAAGACGCAATAATTACAAACAGATACACATTTTTGATTGGTTTCCTATAATTAAATTATTAAAACTTTTGTGAGACATTATTAACGCACTAATTATTGAATACGGCTTTACTCACGTATAATCGGTATAGGTACCGACTAGTTTCGGACCTATTGGAGGTCCATCATCAGGGTGAGTGGGATGAGTTCGCGGCCGCGCCCCGTCTCGCACTCATCCCACTCACCCTGATGATGGACCTCCAATAGGTCCGAAACTAGTCGGTACCTATACCGATTATACGTGAGTAATGCCGTATTCAATAATTAGTGGTTTCCTATATTTCATATCCATCAATTTCTGGTTTTCATATCCATCTAGATAACTGGCTTTTTATTTTGGTGACGCACGAGAAACCTGAACAGCCCAGCCCCTCGGTGGTGAGACTATGTTATGTGTAGCCTTCACCCTAAAGCCCGTCTAGTGCTTATCCTCGGCGCATTGTTCAATGGCTACGGGACATACTGGAACCTCTCGCGCTGTGCCGAAGTACCTACTTCTCGGGAGGGCAGTGACGGAGTCCCCCTTGCACCATCGCAGTACTACGACAGTGCGGACTACCTGTCGTCCTCCTCGGTGTCGTATGGATGGACTATAACCTTAGTACATCCTAGCGTATATATGTACAAAGAGTGCGAGTGAGAATGTAATCTTTTATGATAGTGGCATGAGTAGGAAAGAGACATTAAGCAAGACGCTATTGTAACCCTTTTTGAACGACAGGTCGTCACAAGTCGTCCTGCTGTGGAGAACGCTGTTGACTTATTTTATTATTTTGTGTTATTCCTGTTTCTCTTCAAAGAAGTACTGTATTTTTTTAATAATGGTTACGTGTTCTGTATGTGATTGTGATATTAGATATCGCAATAATCAAGGGAACCACTCAATTAAAAATTGTTACGCGCCAACGAGCTCTATGTTCGTCTATACGCCAGTATATACTAAGTTTATGGGATAGACGACCCCTGTAATTGCTTCCAGGCGAACCCCAAGCGTATAATGTCGAATACTTGTCTATGAAGCTACGTCTCCTAGACAGTAAACTTCGGTGTCCCGGTTTTACTTTGGATCGAGGAACAAAATATACCCGGGTTTATAAATAAAATCACTTTGGAGACGTAAGTAGAACTCGGTGCTGCTTCGTATTCAGTAAAAAATTCAAGTTCCAATTACAATTTTTCTGTATTTACCGCCATTGTTTAGCATATTCAAAGTGGAAATCCTTGGAAGCACATTTCGCCGCGTCGTCGCACCCGAGCTTTTGCAGAAATGCAATATCGCGGCTGTTAGCCGCGGAATTCAACGCCGGCTCCCGGGACGAATTCATTCATTTTATTATTCATTCCCTTACCATAATTTTATTTGTGAGACCAGTTCATTGGATTACAATCAAAACATGCGTTTTATAAAACTGCAACGAGGCAATTGATACGTATTTAATATGTAGGAAATAGTGCGTTAGATATGTGAATGAGATGTAATGCGTGAACGAAAAATTGGATAGAGTGAGAGGCTAGAAAGTGGAAAGGGTTAGAAAGGGAGTTGAACAAAAGGTGCTCGGCACTCGAGGATGGAAAATGTTACGGTGTGTTATTGTAAGGTGGATAGATAAAGAAATTAAAAAATAAACATTCACTACCGTTTTTTTAGGCAAAACCCATCCCACATAAATAAAAATTACATTATAATATAAATAAAAATTAAATGCTGTTCGTTTGTATGCGCATCACTTGAGAAAAGCTGGACCTATTTGACTAATTTTATTTTAAATGTTTGTAATAGTCCACGAAATAAGGTTCTTAAGGGAAGAACATCGCAAAAGTTGTCCGAAAAATTGGGACTTTCGGGAAAAGTAGAGAATGCTATTTTCTATGAGATTTTTATTTATTTAAATTTGGACAGACGACATCTGTCGGGTCAACTAGTATTAAACAAAAATTAAATCTTTTTATTTCATATTAAACAAAATTAATAAACAAAAATTTAAAAATAAAAAAACTATCCGAGATTATGTAGGACGCGCATTACCTTAAAGTTCTGTAGTGATAGACCTGAATCTGAGCATTGCAGTTTTAGCATGGACGAACAAATTTCCATGCAGCTTTTTTGTTTGAAAGCTGCGGCGCAGCTGTCGAGAGTAATCTTAAATGTGATTGTTTGAAATTGGTACAGTTATGCTCAGGATATTGAGTTTTGAATTTTATATGTGAACGAATGTTATCCTTAGGCACTTCTGCTACTTTAAAAACATTAACTTTAATTTCAATCGATAACTGAAGGTGTGATGATGACCGGTATAAGTTAGTATTAAAAACAGGCACTTATCAGTTTCATTTCATCTAATAACTAGATATTGCCCGCGATTTCGTCTACGTAAATTTTAAGCGTAAAAATATAATTCTAAATAATCGGAAAATTAAAAAATAAATCAGGATGTCCACTACAACGCCACCTACCGGGTTCAACTATAGTTGTGAACCATCCAGATGACCCCATGTAAGAAAAAAAAACATCAAAATCGATCAAACCAAAGGAGAAGTGTTAGGAATAAAACATTATTGTTGAGAGTTGTAATGGAGAAGTCTAAGAAAAGGGTCGGTCGCTTTGTTAAAAGAAAAAGGGAAAGTTTTTGGAATATTGGTTGTAAATCTCAGTTATCTTTTTTGTTTTGAAGCTAAAAGAAATTCTGCCGTATCATGTTTACATGTTATGTTGTGTTCGCGGACTGGAATTGGTATTTAATTGTTTTGCATTATACTGTTACTCGTACTATATAATTTTTGAAGTGGTAGGCAAAGAGGTCAGGAAGCTGATAAGTGGAGATCATCTTCCGTTTTGTGGCTTTACAGCGCCGGAAGCCACGTCCGATTTCCACCACCCTGAAGACTAACGGACATTAAAGGTATTTAGCCTCTCTTATTTGTACATGTAATTTGGTGATTAGCGCCGCGTATCGCGGTCGATGTCGGCGCAGTTCCCGGCACGTTAGTTACCCTGCCGAAATTATAAAGGGCCCAGCACGCGCAGTGGTCGTGCCTGGAGCTGTACCGCACAAGAAGATTTATGAACGCACGCAAACACACAAATTTACACAAATTGTCTGACCTTAAATGAAGCACTCGGCTTGTACCACGGGTACCACGAAACGAAATGGGGGAGTTCCCAGCAACACCCAGACTCTAAGCCAATTTAGAAAAGTTTTCTTTCTAAATTGACCTCACCGGGGATCGAACCTGGGTTGGAAAACAGATGATCTGCCAGACCTATGTGAAATAATATTACTTGCTGATACTTGTAACACATCATTACTGTTTGAATTAAATAGAAAAGAATAGAAACTAATAATAGAAGAATAGAAAATAGAGAATAATAGAACCTTGGCGAACGTCTCGGTGGTTCGAACAAAAAACCAATTGTGTCAAGTTTTCTCTATACAATGTACCCAGAATCCATAATTAACTAGAACTGGGTGGGTAACGATTAGAATTAGTTAAATTAGCTATTAAACCAAGAATGGTTTAACAGTAGATAATAAGTTACAGAGGTTGGACCGTATTGGGACTTTGGCTAATAAGCTTAGTTCGGCAATATACGCTATTATCATAGATGCATGAGACAATTGACGGATGTGGCTATGGCTAGGCTGGTGTACTGTGCATATTTCTATAGCTTAATGTTTTATAGCCTGCTACTGTGGGGATCAGCAGCGCATAATATGAAGTCTATCTTTATTTTACACAAGAGGGTGATACGTGCCATTTACGGTATGAATGCACGAGAGTCGTTGAGAGATCGTTTTAAAGAAATTGATGTACTCACCTTAATCTCGTTATACATCTTTAACTACTAAAAAAAATATAGATATATTTCAAAAGAAAGGTGTTATTAATGATATGGAAACTCGTGGTCGTGATCACCTAGTTATTCCTAAATTTAAATTACAAAAGTCTAATGGGTAATGGGTTGTTTTTGGGCAACTGTGTTCGTTTTTCTAAAAAAAATCCTCAAGAAATTACCAGTTCACGAAAAAAAGATTTAAACTTGTTATTAACGCGCGGTTAATAACAAGTTAATTAACTGATTGAAAACATAATACAAAAATTAACGATTTCGTTAAAGACAAAACAATAGTCTGAGAATAATCCTCTCTGCACATGCATTATCTGATTTTATGAATATTGTTTTTTAAATAACAATTGTAGAATGATGTTGAAAAAAAATACCCGAGTTTCTTGTCGATACTACTCAGTTTCCAAGTTTTCTTGTCGAACCGATTTAAAGTACATTCGACGTTCAGAAATACCTTGTAATTGGATTTACTTGAATAAACTGATTTGACTTTGACTTTGAGCCAACTGCTAATCGAGCTTTAAAAAGTTCCAAATAAAAGTAAAAAAACCTAATATATAAACTAAACTAAACCTAAAATAAACTAAACCTAACATAATATATAATAAGGAGAGGGTTTTGTTACATCAAATCGATTGGTAGTAATTATTAAAATATACGTAACGTTATTTATTATTAAAAAGAAATATACTAAACGTATAGATCTCCATTACTGAATGTTTTTTCAGTTTATCGAAGTTTAATGCATTTTGAATAATTGACTTTTTTAAAAGCCTCGCGAAGTTTTAATTGAAAAATAAAGTTGTCGTCGACAAATACCTACTGCATCAATTTTTAATTAGTTTTAAAATTACTGGTCGCACGGGAAGGCTCTATGTAGCTTGGCAGTTGGGACTATAGATAAATAATAAATAATGTTGGGACTTGGAACTAACAATTTTATATAAGATCATCTGTCCTTGTGACTTCGTACATACAGACTGCATATAGTGAACAGTAACACTACAGTGTAATCAATTCGCACTTATTTTTTTAACGTCAAATAACGTACCATTAAAAACGGAACATTGATAGTTTCGTCACGCTATCTCGTACGTTATAACTCATTTATTTCATCATCTTTACACCTTTTTTTCGTCAGGAAAATCTTTACGCATCCCTTCTCACTCGGAGGCTCGAGAGTGTACTGAACCGATTAATGGAATCACTACCAAAGTCACTCAATCAGCAGGTTATAATAAATTGTAACTCGTTATTAATCGTGCTTACACTTGTACTTGAAAAATCATATTATAAGATTAACGATTTCATCCAACACACATCACTAGTCTGGAAATATATAATTTTCTCTGTACCCGATGTATTTACTGGTTTTCTGAATATTCTACTTTATCATAGGTAAAATGATGTCAAAAAAACTGGCCAAGTGCGAGCCGCACTCATGCACCAAAGGTTTCGTACCACCTTACAATATCTTTATATAGGGATACATGTAATGGAGTTGTAGAATTAGTAATTCTATCTACAACTCACAATCTTTAAAATTAATGGTTTTCTCTATAAATTTACAACTGTTGATATTAGACATGTACTTCAAAATTAACAGTGTCGCTATAAAATTTTGTTTATGTCTTTAGTCATTGAAAGTTTAATGTTGTGGTATAATGGTAATAATACATGGTTAGGAAGCGTTTGCGAAGACAAATACAGCCTAAAGTTTAGATTGCTTCACGTTGGGTAAAATTTTACTATTTTTTTTTGTAAAACTATGCAACATGACGGTATATTTATAACATAAGATATTCGATACAAGTATTCAAGATTTAAAGTGCTATTTTAAAAGTTTAAATTTTGTACGATAATAATTTTGTAATCTCTATGTAAATACTCTTTTTAGTTAGCTTATATTAAGGTTAGTATTTTTACCACACGCGCGAGCCGTGACGAAGCGAGCGTGCCGCAGCAGTGGCCGGTAAAATGCCAGAAATCCGCTTCATACAAGGAGCAGGTTTTAAACAGGAGTCCGCACTCTGAAGAGGTAGTTGAAGTCGAGAAATTTAATCTTAAAACATATCACAATATGTATACTAGTAGGTGTATTTCCGAGTTATGTCCAAGAGTTAGAAACAGAATTGAAACGTTAGTGATCAAAGGTTACTCGAGGTTATAATAATTTGCTTTCAACTACCTCTTGAGAATACCTATCTAGCTAAATTCGAAGATTCTTAGCGGTAGCCAAGTTCGAACTGTCGCCAAATATTCGCAAACTTTATGGTAGACATCATTGTCAGGATTACAGGTTGACAATTTGTCAAGTTTATTCGTTATTATTTGGAGAATTTTATTTTTCACAGCGAAATTAAATATTTTAAATGGTTTCTTATTTTTTTATATAGATGCTAAGATTTTATAGCGTCTATAAATTTTTTAATGAAAATATATTTTTAGTAAAGGAGTAACATTTAATTGTATGACGCTATATTTTTATACGGCAATTAATAGTAATTTTGTCTACATTTTCCCCAATTTTGAAGACAGTTTAAATCTATGTATTTAAAGGTTATGTATTTACCAAAAAAATATAAGTCGGATTCAAAAACAAATTTTGCAGTTAAATGACATGTTCTCCCATAATCTCCAACTGTAAATGTAAGATTGTATTGAAAAAAGTGTAATGTAATTGCAAATTCGCAATTTTTGGACTTTTCCCTTAATCGTGCTTTAAAGCCTTGCCTTTTGCCTTACATGATTCTACATCAACGGGCAGAACCCTATAAATTTTCGTTAGAGTACATAAACGGCCACATCTTTTGATCAAGTTGACTTTTACATCTCCAAGGAACCGTAAACTTTAGAGTTTGATATAAATTTCAACTTGATACTTGTAGACCCGTTCGTGAGATAAAGGATCTTGACAGGTCAGACAGACGGATACACGGACAGACAACGGAGAGATCTTATAAGGGTTTTATTTTTTATTTTTGAGGTAAGCCCTAAACATAAACTTGACTGAGTTTCTTGTCCGTTCCTCTCAGTGTGTAGGTGTTCTTTTCGAACCGAAGGTAAATTTACGGATAAAAAAAAAACACCTTGTAATTGAGTTTACTTGATTTGATTTTGACTAATATAGAGACATTAACTGGTAATTACAAAGCGGAAATGAGAATAATAAAATCTGATAAATCTGATTTTAAAACAACTGAAAAAAATTAACCTATAATTATGAAATGAAAATATTACATTTTCCGGAATTGACGCGCTCTTGGTGGGTTTTTTTTAGTTTTTGATAACTACGTGTTCTATGGATGTACTGTACGTGTGTGATCTGCTCTCAAAGTAAAAACTATGGCAGGTAGAGGTAAGGAAAGCCGTCTCTGTGTATAAAAAAGTGTCCGTAGAAAGGCGTTAAATAAGGGTGGCGCTACTATAGCTAGAGGGTAAATTTTCACCATTATTGTTTTATTGACTATTAGACTGGCCCGTCGGGGCAGTGGCATATGCATCTGCTTTCTAAGCCAGGGTCCCGGGTTCGATCCGCGGTCAGGTCGATTTAGGAAACGAACTTTTCTTATTTGGCTTGGAGTCTGGGTGTTACTGGGAACTTCCCCAGAGTTCGTCGTGTGGTACCCATAGTACAAGCTTACTGCTAAGTTTGGGGTCACACGATCTGTGTAATTGTCTGGAGTATTATTATATTATTATTATTTTCAAAAGTTTTATAATAGTCATCACAATAAAACCACTAAAAGATATTAAAAGCTCATGATTATTATAAATCACTCTCAACGTGGTTCAAAGCGATTTTTGTTCATGCTCTCTAGCTACTCTAGCGCAATTTTGGACAGTTTTTGAACTGTTATTTACTGTTTACAGCTGGACAGTTTTTATAAACCCCCATATGAGACGATTCTCCTTACCTCTACCTTCCATATAACAAACGTTTTGTTTTCACAGTTGTGTTTAAGATGTGTTTGCAGTGACGTAGGGAGCTGTATCAATATTTGTTGGGGCTCCTTTTCACCTGACTGCGGGAAACCCAAAAGGAGGATAATTTTCTTTTAAAAGGAAATAAAAAACTCGCATTAACAAAATAAATATCTTTAAAAGTATAAGACACAACTACATAGGTAAAATTACATACGATATGTATTAAAAAACTTAAAAACAATAATCGTAGGGTCAGAGTCAATCAAATAATAGTATTTGCTAGTAGTAGCATATAGACGATTTTTTGCTTAGACATGTCGGAGCCCCTGTAGCTGTTGGCCCTTGTATCAGTGATACGGCTAATATGGCGGTAGCTACGTTCCTGTATGTTTGTCACATTTCAATTTAGTCAAGTAATTACTCTTACTGTTTGCGACACTCGTATATGTTTCAGTGTTTTGTTAGTACTTTTACTGAAGTTTCTTTCGAGTTTGGCTTTTCAATGAAGCATCCTCAGGAAAGTTTCAAGTTTAGACTCGATTAGCTGAGAGAAGTCAAACACGTGTCTAATAAAGGACTTGAAATGAGATACACTTAAAAGCACTTTAAAATTCGTTAAAATAAGGATGAAAATGAAATTTATCGCTAATAATAAATATTATAACCTGTAATTAAGGTTCGGCACTTCGTTAAAAGCATAACTTTAAAAGATTTAAAGACGCTATAAAATAATATTATAGCCCATACATAAAATATAGACATGATATAAAATTTTGCTTTATATATACAATTCAGTACATAATTTTTTTCAATATAAATGACATTTGCACTGCCGATATTCCGACAATGACATCTGTCTTATTTAAATCAAAACAATTTTTGTGAAAAATCTGTAATTTTAAAGTTTAGTTAATGGTTAAAAACAACAAATTTATTGTGATAACGGTTAATTTTTAATAATGATTAATTTAAATCAGAGGTAGTAAAAAAGTAGAAACAATTAACTTAAATATAATAAGTTAGAGTTTCTAATTTTATTGCTCATTTATTTCCCATTTGAATTAGTATAACTAAACATAATACGAATTTATTTATTCCATTTTTTTGTTCCAATTTATATTAGACCAACTGTTGCCCGCGACTTAGTCTGCGTAGATGTACAATATACAGCCTATCTCCACCGTGAAGGTCTATAATAAATATTGGTGAAAGAATTTTTGAAATCGGATGAGTAGCTTCGGAGATTACCTCCTACATCTAATGTTATAAACTTACAAAGTTTCCCTCTTCATAATATTAGTACGAGTATAGACGAAATGTACATATTTCAATTTAATAAATAGAATACAAATAATACTAAGTTTTATTAGTTTTATTAATCCACTATTATATTAAACGAGCAATATTTGTATATATATATTTGATTTGATCTCGAAAACGGCTCTAGCGATTTCGATGAAATTTACAATATAGGGGTTGAGGGGGGCGACAAATCGATCTAGCTAGGTCTCAATTCGGAAAAAATCGTTTTCTCCGTCTTTGACACACTTAAACCTTCTGAACTTTAAACTTTTTTAATTTCGCAACAGTTTACCTTCTCAGCACAGTGGCTGAGTGTAGGTCTACCACGCCACAGTGTACGGGTTCGAATCTTGCAATGTGGTCAGACCTTTTTTATTTTTTTTTTTTATGTTCAGTTTGCAACAAATATCTATAAAAAACATATCACTTCAGTAATGTACTTATAATAAGGAAATATAAAGAAAAATAATGATAAAAGCATAGACTTCATAACTTCAGACAGCCTGTCCCGTACTACGAAGGGAGGCAAATAACATCCGATAAAATACAGATGTGTGGGTGCTGTTTTCTAACAAAATGGCGACCGATCAGCTTATCTGATAATAAATGTGTGTCATATGTACAGGTGAGTCAGGTTATCTGACACGGCGTCCGGCTTTGGAGTTATTTATAAAGTTTATGGCTAAAAGTCATGGAGAAAAATCTATTATTTATTTCCCTGAACAATGAACTTAATGTTAAATTTCATGGACTTCCTTTATTTTAAGATACTATGTCATTTAAAAGAGTAGTATTATACTAGCAATATTTGTATATTTATAATCGCGTTCTCAAAAACGGCTCTAACGATTCCGATGAAATTTACAATAGTAAATTCGTATTGTCGAATTGGAGAGCATTACGGTGGTCAAAAAGTGATCTAGCTAGCTTCCAATTCTTAGAAAATTCCTTTTCTTTACGTTATCGTACACTTAAAACTTCTAAATTCTAATCTTTTCTGGTTTCACAACAGAGTTTATCTTTTCAGTAGTGCAGTCGCTAGAGCGTAGACCTACCAAGCTGAAATACGCGGGTTTGAATCCTGCAATGTGGTCAGACTTTTTATTGTTATTTTTTTTGTTAGACACCGGGTAAAGCTCGGTTGCCCAGGTACTATATCTATATATATATATATATAATGAAACTTTTTTTCTTACCGCGATAAACTTGAAAACTACTGGACCGATCGGCTTGGGACCAAGACCATTCGACGCGGAATTAGTTGTAGATGGTTTAGGCTACTTATTTTTTGAACTTTTTTTTTTTTTTTGCCCAGCGAAGCGGGCGGGAAACGGCTTGTTATAAAGCGCTAAATCTATCCCCTAGTTGGAGCATTGCACGCTATAAATGGGGTTCATTACCCGTAAAGTGTGTAACATAATCTATAACACTCTCATAAAACCACATCTAAAATATCTAATAGAGGTTTGGGGTTGCAGCGCAAAGTCAGTACTCCAAGTTTACAGCAGTGTAAAATTTTATATAATTGTGATTTTTTAACTAACACTTCGAAAATATATCGAGAGACAAAACTTCAACCTCAAACAACTATATGTCTACAAAACTTCTGTGCTGGTCAGGTAAGTCATCAATAATGACATACTCTATGTTAAAGTTTACAATGAAATGTCATAGATATCAACTCAAAATTAACACCCATAATAAACTTAAAATATCCACAGTAAGAACTAATTATGGTAAGAAAAATATATTATTCGAGGGAGCGCAGGTATATAATACGTTACCTGAATCTATTGAGTCAGCTTCAAGTCTATAAATTTTTGAAAAAAAGGTTTAAAGCACACATTATGGAGAATAACCAGTTTTTTACATAATTATGGTAGATATCAGATATTGATAGCGTACTGTTCAGTCCGGTCATTTACTTAGTTGTATATTTATTTGTTTTCTCTTAAGCGAACTGTATTTTGTTCTTTGAGAAATAAAGATCTTTGAACCGATATTACTATTAAAGTTTACTGCATGTGTTTCAGATTTAACAGAAATCTGAAACACATGCAGTAAACTTTACTGTTAGTAAAGGAAAAGGTATGAACGCAAGTGTTGCGAATTGTAGGGCGGAGTAAGCAATAAAGTCAATATTTACTGAAGTTTTGTCGTTTATTTTCTGCGTTGTAATGAAAGTGTTTTGGAAAGTTTGCGTTCGTGAGCTTTCTTCCACTACCGTGTCGTAGCGAATACTATTTTTTTTATGAAAAAGAAACTGGCTAATGTATATCGTAGTCAGCGTTTCGTATACAAGTGGAGCAAAAAACATATAAATAGGAAATATAAAGCCACTGTTGATGTTTACAAGAAAATTATAACGAATTCGTACAGACAAAATTTTGTACTTCTTTTTAATACATTGCGTGCACAGAGGAGTGTGAGATTTGGCACAATTAAAGCTTATATGGAGAAGGAGTGCAGAAAGCTAAAAATATACGTATGTGTTACTAGCGATCCGTCCCGGCTTCGCGCGGGTAGATAATTTCTTGAAAATAAAGTATAGCCCATGTTACTCGCTGATAATGAAGCTTTCATTAAGCGAAAGAATTTTTGGAATCATAGTTTTTGAGTTTATCCATTACAAACAAACAATCAAATTTTTCTTATTTACCGGCCGCTGAGAGAATGCGTTCCTGACGACTGTCAGTTGGTCATGACTAGTAAAGTGATGGGCAAAAAGTAACACTGTATATTACGGCTCCGTCCATTAAAGGCTTTACTCACGGTGCAATCTGACTAGTAATTTTCTGCTGCAATCTGTTGCAAGGCAATTAATTGCATCGTAAAGAAGCAGGTTGCAGGTCGCATGCAACTTATCTTTTACAAAGCAATTTGTTGGTTTGCAAGAGATTGCAGCAACAAATTGCTAGTCAGATTGCAGAGCAAGGCCTTTTATGTTTCTTGGTCCGAGGGTCAAATAAATAGTTGCACAGAGCAGAGATTGTCATTAAAGGTTTTTGAAATGTTATCAAGAAATAATTATTGACAGATTGTCTGAATGAGTTTCGACTTTCGAGCTGTGAATTTTGCTGTTTCGAATCTGTGGACTGTATGTCAAGGGCTAAAAGCGTTTATTCCTGGAATTTTATTCTTGATCAGAGGTTTATTTTATATTTTCGATCGAATTTCGAACACTGGCCGACTACTAGTATACGTACAAATGAAACGAATGACGGATATCTAAGCTTAATTTCTGGAAATCTGCAAAATATATGACTTAAGTTGTATTTTTCCCGCTAATTGTAGTAAGTTAGGTTTTACTTTTCCGATTTTTTTAAATTCTAGATACAGAAGTTTCGTAATTTTCCCCTTATTTAACTTTACTTTACGTATTTTTCGTGAAAATTGTAGTGTAATAGAGGGACAGATGGACAGATTTTCTCTTTTAAATGGAACCCTAAAAGGACATTTTATGCACTTTCACTCAAGGTGTTTTCTGAATAAATATTGTTTCTGGTTTATAGCTATTCTATTAATAAATGATTTAGCTAACAAATAAAAGTAACGGATTAAAAATGCTAATCATCGCCATAAAAACATTAACCCACCATAATAAACTGCTACCACTTCAATACACCTATACTAATATCATACTAAGTTAAAAAATATACCGAAGTTATAAAATAATTGTAAGTTAAAAAAAAATTAAAACCCTCCGTATATAATTTTTTTCCAATACAATTTCTGTTGTCATCGTCATAATGATTTTTATCCGTGATTTATATGTCTTATATTTCAATAAAATTACTGTTAAAAGTTTTAAAGTTTGCAACAGGCAGTGGTTAAAGGCAATTTTATGTGAAATTTATTAATTTCAAATAAAACAAATTGAGGTTTGAATTACGAATTCTGTTACTCGTTTATTTAATTCCCTAAAGTAACAAAATGTGCTACAATCTAACGCGAGTATTCTCACATAGTTGCACTTCAGTAGATGCTTATCCTAAGCTGTCAGAATGGCTATATTAAAGTTTGTTGTGTACAAAGTTAGCAGTTTTCATAAAGTGTTGATGCACGTTTGCTAACTTCAAGTTTGCTATCGCTGTTTCTATGCAGTTGTGTCTTATTTTATAATAGTTTTTAGGATTCTGTGGCCAAAACGACAAAACATACGCGAATCGAGGCGTAAATAGATATCCCAAAAGTAAAAATAAAAAAGTTTATTAGATTATAGACAATTATTTTTAAATTACTTTAAATTTTTTTTAATAAAGAATAATATTTTTCATGCAGACAAGGCGGAATTATAAAGCCTCGTATTCATTAGGGGACAAATTCCGCGACACGTGTCGCCAGAGACGTCGGGTGAAGTTGAGCGACGTCGTCAGATTTCGCACGACATGCCTGGCAAATGATAAAACCGGCTGAAGATGTAGTGAGAGTAGATGTAGACGAAATAGGCCGTGAGGTAATATGTCTGGTGACGTCACACAATATCCAGCTGGCCGAGTCCGATCTCTGGTATATCCTGAGGATGCTTCGTTGAGAGGCGAAACACGTGTCGATTGGTGGTTTTTGGATTTTGAGCAGAAATAGTTAAATATTTTAGGAATTCATCATATGAAATGGATTTCTGCAAAGTAACACCCGAGTCTGTACAATATCATTAAGAGTTCTGTTTCTGCTTTGGTTACGATTACGGAATCTAAGAAGGAATAAATTATTTAATAATATTTCATAATTTACTCTCCTTCTTGTTTCGCCGTAGTTTAAAAAAGTTTAAAAAAAGTTACATACATATCTTCACGACCTATGCCTAACGGGGTAGTCAGAGAGGACGGAGCGCCAAACGTCGCGGTCCTTACATACTTGTTCCGCTTCCTCAGAGTGTTAGCCGACGGAAATGTCAAAATCACTCGCATACCTTGGCGAAAATGTGTGAGGAGAATGATGAGACTTGAGGAAGTTATAAATGTACATTGAAAATTAAAAAAAAGTTTACGGGCCCCTGTAGCCTGTCGATTGGTTACTAATATTTGTAAGCGACTGGTCGAAGCTTCGGGACCGTCGGCCTGACTGGTTGTCCCACAACGAATCGGCTTGGTTATTCAAAGAGGTAATGTCTCTAAAAACTTTGGAAATCGACATGAACCAATAAAAGGAGAAAAATCGAGATTTGGAAATTATAAGCATTAATCAGTTCAAAACAATTAAGTACCTACTAGACGTTTTGTCATTAAATTAATTCATGTTTATATTTAAAATTATCGTATTTCGTTGCTCTCAAAGGAATTTATAGACCATAAAAGTAAGTCTTCAACCACAGGGCCGGCGTGTACTAAAGCAAGATATGGAAAATTACTTTTTACTGTCCAAAAACAATTTTTTTTTGACAATTTGTTATCGCCAATCAGTAATTTATAGTTACGTAATGCCTCAAATACAATTAAAATAACTTTATAATAACGATACACATACCTATAATTAAATTTGACAGTTACTGAAGTCGGTGCCAAGCTATTGCACATTGATTTGGCACCGACTTCAATAACTGTCAAATTTAATTATATAGGTATGTGTATCGTATTTATAAAGTTATTTTAATTGTACTTGAGTTTTGATTAGTAAAGGATAGTTATTTTATACTGTTCAGTGATTTTTTTTGAAGGCGGTTTAATTTTTTTTAATAAAAATTTTTTATTTCTCCCTTTTGAGTGGTCTTGACCTAAATAAATATCTAGGGCAGGTCTGCAATTAACTTCATTCTAATTCCGGAGCGCAACGATATACAAGAGAATAGTAAAGAAAAAAAAAACAACATACAGACGAATTGAGAACCTTCTTCTTTTTTTGAAGTCGGTTAAAAATAGTTAAAACTGTTTCAGAACGAAAGGAGGAGTTCTATGTTCGTCTGTATGTATGTTCACCGATAATTCGTCAACAGTGGACCAATTTCGAAAATGTTGTTTTTGTTTGGTATAAGGTATTAAACCTTGGACTTCAAAGATACACCAAATAACACCAAACAATACGACCTGGTTATAACCTTTATTTATATTAAGGCGACGTATTGACAAACAATAATTTTATCCAAAATAGACCTTCTGGTCTATGCAAAAGTGCGCGCGCTAGCTTATGAAAAATACGAAAAAGTAGTTATTTTCGTTTATTTTAAAAACTATATTTTAAAACTATAATTTTAAAAAATCCAACTGTCATTTTGAAGAATATGTCTAGAATAAAACTATACAGAACATTTAGAAACATAAATCGGTCTCGTTACTCCTAAAAAAGTAAATCTCTGTTTTAAAAGAGATTTCTTCGATATTTCTTTTCGTGTTAAGAAAGGTAACCAATCGTGTATCGCAACCGTAAAAATAAATTTAAAGAAATGAAGAATCAGGTTACCAAATATCACTTTCATACGTTTTGTAATCACTTATAAAAGTTGAGATCCCTGCCGTCAAAATTTCCATTGCGCCGTCTTAATGATTCTCTCGTATATTGTTGCGCTGCTAAAATTAGAAATAGGTACGTTAATTGTAGATCTGTCCTATATATTTATTTAGGCCAAGGTCACTCAAAAGGTAGAAATAAAAAATAAATTGAAAAAAATTACCTACCTTCAAAAAAGAAACACTGAAAAGTACAAATTAACTATCCTTTACTAATCAAAACTCAACTACAATAAAAATAACTTTATAAGTACGATACATATACCTATATGATTAAATTTGATAGTTATTGAAGTCGGAGCCTAATCAATGTGCAACAACAGAAAGTTTATTCGTTTGGTAGGCTTGGCACCGACTTCAGTAACTGACAAATTTAATTATGTACTGGATACGATACCTATATAATGTTATTTTTTTATTTTATAAATTTATTTTTATTGTATTTGTGTTTTCCTTAGTAAAGGATAGTTATTTTATACTTTTCAGTGATTTTTTTAAGGCGGTTTAATTTACGGAAGATGTCCATAATGCTTGGGTATTTTCATACCGAAAATTTTTTTTTCTTGCTATCTTCAAAAAATGAAAGACAGCGACTTAAGACGGACGCGCACTAATTTATGGTTAAATTGAAAAAATTGATCTAAAATAATAATATTTGTTACTAAATTTTTTGCAACACATTTCTAGTTCAATTTTACGTCTGTACAAAATTTCAGCTCAGTAGAATTATAGATAGCGGAATTAATCTACTGTGACATGTGGACAGACAGACAGATCGATTTTGCCATTTTGGCTAAGAAAAAAGTATTTACGTTTTAAAAGGCGTCGTGTCATGCTTCAGTGTGTGCCAACCCTTAGTGTGAAGTTTCAGCCATTTGTGAGTGTGAAGCGAATTTGCTCTCAGTAAACCGAAGAGCACAATAAAAGACATAATGGGTACAGAATGTACGTTCACGGTTATAAAGTGCTATTTTACGATTACCGTAATTGTTATGATCCTCCTGTAAGTACATAATTTTAAATTAATCTGTTGTGTAGACGACTTCAGACATGAGGTGTGGAGATAATGTTTGAATTATACAACATGTTAACGAAAATATGGAATATATTTTCTTCAAAAGTTCAATTTTCTTCAAATTGTTATTGTTAGGTTCGATCTCAGTCTTGTCTGATGAAAAGCAGGAATGAAATTAAATTTTATTACTAATAATTAATTAATGCCAGAGCTTTCTAAGTACTCCATTCCCAATCGCCAAGTAAAGGAGCAAAGTCTGTACCCCTTTGTAATCCTTTTGTCCGCTTACAACGAATTTTAAATTATTTAGAAATTTGATCACGATAAAGATTATATCAGGATAAAATTACATACGTAAGTCAATTAAAATAAAATACAAATAATGGATTTTCAATTCTGAAATCCTGAAGTCGTTTTAAAGCTATGAAAATACAATATTCAAAATAACTTGAGTTTGGAATAAAGTCATTGTTTATATGTATACAAGGTGTTACAAAAATATCCTATATTACCCAAAAGGGCGTTGACGTACCCATGAAACTGAAAAATACAGTATTTTTGAAACACTGTATAAGGCTCATTGGTACGAAATATTTCGTACGTGATTCGGCTCGCTCTTGGTTAATTTTTTATCAATATTTTCTCTTGAATTCGTCCACTCGTCTCAAGGGAAATACTTACTAAGTTCAGATAACTCGCAGAAAGAATGGTTTCGAAACCTGATATATATTGTATTGTTCTCCAGGGATTAATAGCTGAGTATTTTTGTAAACTTTTAAAAGCACGCACACTGCGTACACTAAACTGATCACTAATTATTTAACTATTACTTTTGACTATACTTAAACAATATCAGTCTTACTAAAAAACATATTATAAACATTGGTCTAACACGTGTTTAGGTAAACACAGTTTTAGAGATAGACATAGTTTAAAAACGTAAAAAATGACGTTAGCAAAGGCTAGTGTCAATATATTACAGCGTTTCAGTGCTTTTAGTCACACGTTAAACTAGCTCCAGCTTGTGTTTACATATAAACATAGTCTACGCCGTGTCTATCTTTTTTGTAGTAAGACTGTATGTGTTCTCAGATACAGCTAAATATATACTAATTTCAATAGCATTACATTATTTCTATTTGAAAGCACATGGCAGCGGTTAGAATTATACTATCTCTGGCTACTTCCATTCGACTTCACTGTTAACGGTCACTTGGCAACCATTTCACAACTGCTTCACTAAGACTAAAGCCAGACTCGTTTAAAGGCTCAATAATACGTGGGTAACTTATTTTAACCCTACTCTTGACACTGAAATGTTAAACAATTGTCACAGATGGCTAATTGACATAATTAAAATAGTTGTGAAGCTAGCACTTTGGAGCTAATATCTCGTGATTAAAGAGTTAAAGAGGTTTGTATTTTGTTTCTATTATGAAATCTCATCGGTCTGTCCGTCTTAGTATAGATTCAGATGCTCTTGCCTTTTTGCAGGATTTACTAGCAGCTCGAACCGTTCCGTCCAGAGACTAATATTGTCTTGAATCTTCCTTATAATTTCCCTCAAATCGGATTTTTTCGATTTTATGTATGATGGTACTTGCTGTGCTCAATAAGACGGGTTAAAGTATTAATGAACACAGAAAATAGTAAAGATGACAACACAGTTAAAAGCACTGCTGAAATCTAATAGTGCAAGAAGAGCGAGCTGCGTGTCATCCATGCCATTGCGAATGTTATCCACGATTTCAATGAGAGCCGTGTAGGTGCTGTGCGCTGGTCGTAAACCAGATTGAAATGAGTTCAAGAGTTGATGATACCTTAGAAAGCGCAATAGCTGGTTTTGGACAACTCTTTCCAGCACTTTAGAGAGAAAAAGAAGAAAGGAAATGGGACGATAGTGAATGATGTCGGAGGAATTTGGGTTTTTGGGAATCGGGATAATGAAAGCCTGTTTCCAGGCTGTGGGAAATTGTGATAAGAGAAGAAGAGAGTGAAAAGTATAAAATATGGGTAATTATAGGTATTATATGATCAAAGATAGGAATAATCAAGTTACGGCCAATTCCATCAGTATTTTGCTGCATACTGTAAGTATAATTTTCTTCGTTATTACTTCAGACACCGGCTCAAAGATGAAACAGCCGCGCAGGCCAAGCGGCTGAGACTCAATTTTTCGAATAGTTTGTCTCTCCAAGGAAACATCAATAGTGAAAGGCAGTGATGAAAAATGATAATTCAGGGAATCCAGCCTAACAGACATTTAACCTTCCGATCGACATTTTTCAATATCTAGCGTCCGCAGAAACCTCCTCAATTTGTTATGAAAGCAATTATTAATTCCGTCTAATGTATGCTTTCGCGTAGAATTGCGTATCACTTGGTACAACAATTACGGGCCGATTTGAAACCAGTCCAGATTTCCTCTGTAGGATTCCTCTTGTGCTTACTTCGGAGACGGTCGCGGCGTGCCATAAGCATGTGGATACGATTAGTAAGCCAAAGAGCAGGGGACCTCTTAACCCGTATTCTACGAACAGGAAGATATTATAAAATTCGATAAAGTGGAGTTAAAGATCTCCACTTTAGAAACTACCGTGGCAGCGCTCAGAAATGGAGTCCAATCAGTACTGCATGCATCCTCTATAAGCTTATCAGCGTCCATGTGAGCAAAGCTACGCAACATCAAGATTTATGGTTTTAACTTTGGAGTTTTATCTTTATAAGAAACAAAAATCAAGACATGGTGAAAAAAACCAGATGCAGCAACGATGTACGACCATGATGTACGACGTGGTCAAGCTTAGACACCATTACAAGGTCGAGCTTCGAATGCACGTCATTTATGTGTAAAGTTGGGTCTAGTTGCAACAATGAGATTCCCATTGAATCTGTGATAGACCTCAATTTAATCGACCTAGCATTGTCGCGTTCCCTGATGAGGCACGTAATAAAATCCCCCATTATAACTACATGATCTACGTTAGGTGTAAAGGACCTTGTACTTGAAATCCGCGCGAATATAAATCGTTATTCTTCATCTACCCTTCCCAGTCTGATCGTTTCTAACAAGCACGTATCCAAATATACTGTAAATACTGATTTACAAGTATATTTGTCGGGATACCTGATATCCTCTAATTACATAAAAAATTGAGAAACTAAAAAGATTAAAAACTTTACAAAATAAAAAATACAGAATGTTGTAATTAAATCTTATATCATATACCATTTATAGCAAAGGATATTTTATACGAAATAAAAATAACAAAATATTAATAAATTAGAAATCAGTTTAACAAGACATCCAAGCGATCGAAATTGGCAGAATCAGAATAGTTATCTTAGCCTTAACAATGAAAAAGAGAGTTGCCTGATATCTGACACAATATGTGACATAGACATTGACAGCCTTCAAATTATCGAGACATACAACATATAAGATTTAAAACCTAGGATTAAAACAAACAGAATCGCCACAAAAGAGGAAAAATAATAGCCACAATCATTAACAAATACAACACGTATTTACGTATTACACGTACTGTGCACGTATTTATTAATTTGCCTTGTCTTTTGTTTTCAAAATTTGTGATTTTACCTATTTGTTAGCGGGCGCCTAAAACCATTTACATTGACATTGCCATATCACATTTATGCCAAACTCAAAGCAAAAGTCGTTACTCTATAAAATTGGTAGGTGTACATAAATGGAGTACTCACAAACCTACAATACATGATATGCATAATTTTTATTTCAATACAGGATATAACATTTACATAAATTCTTTTTACTGCTTGGTAATATTTTTTGGAATTATGGAATTACATATATCTAAAAATGTTTTTGAGCACTGGCAGTAAGGCCAAAGGTCAATGTACGCAATTCTTCCTGTTCCCCGACTGCACTTTAGCAAATACTGACCCAAAACCAGATGTTAATTTCGAAAGTTCAATTTCGACTTCGAATGTTAGCTTTAAAAGGCTTGAATAGGCAGTTAACTTTCTTTTTGAGGGTCATTGTTAGGGGTTTTAAATTAAAGCTCTTTTAATTAGCAGTTCAAAAATATTTATTTTCAACACGTTTTGAAATTACGCTTAGAACTCGCTGTTCCCTGACCCCACCTTATCTCCATGTATCGCTCAGAAAAATCTGAAATTGTTTTGAACATTGAGGGATGGTATGGATATTTCTACGGTAAACTTTATTTATCGGTTGAGGGTCAGGAACAGCTGACATTATGAAACACTACTTCTTCAAATGTATATTGCTTACTTCTTTCAATATATTGTATTTTTTTTTACCTTTTTAATCTTATTTGGTTTCTCGACACCATTTATTATTTTCTTTTTGTCCTTCAATCACGTGAAAACTACTAAACGTATCGGTATAGGACTATGACCATTCGACGCGGAACCGTTTGTAAATGGTTTTAGGTTATTTATTTTTTGAATTCAGAGAGCTTTCACCATTTTTCATTAGGTACAAAATTATCATTAACACCCGGCGAAGCGGACGGGTATCGGCTAGCAGTAGTATATTATAGCGGAACGTCTTTAAGCTGATACAACAATTTGATTTCACCGTTGGTGTTCCTTACTTTTATCAACATTATCAGCGAACAATGAAAATTTGGACTCGCGTGACTAATATCAGTGTAGAAGGATCAGAGGTAGCAGGGATTATCTAACTGCCATCTCACACGAACCATGATAACAATGTATTCGGTGTTTTTAAGCATGAAACGAGACTCCCGAAGTTTATTTTTAATAATTTCTAGACAAATACATGATTACTTGGCACCAGTATGAGACCTAAGATTGTATTGTAGGTGTCACATACCAAACTGGTGTATGGCGAAATATATGGCGAAGTATTTAGTTTGAAAATAAAACAATCAAAACAAAACAAGTCACGATCTGGTTGGGCACCTAAAATCATTGCTTTATAAGCAGATAATGGCGCTGTATCCGCGCTCTCTGATTGGTTTACATGTGCACAAGATGGCTGCATCAAAAAAATATTGTATGTTGTACCAAATAAAAATCGAGAGCAACAAAGTTATCAGAAGAAAAAAGATAATTTCAATGAAGCTATAAGCAGAAGTTATAAAAGTAATAGTCAAGTCACACGAAAGGCTTTTTTTTATTCTAATACCGCTGACATAGGAGGTCAAGGACTTTTCTTTCTTTCATTTATCTTTTCTAATTTTATTTATCTTTTGCTTTAGTCTATTACTTCCTTCTCGTTCTCGTTTATTTTTATTCTTTCCTTATATTCTATGTATATTCTAAAGCCCTACAAACAACGGCCATTCTTATATATAGTCTCACTTACGCGAAATGCTTTGGACATTCTTCAAAATCGATGTACCCAAACAAAGCTGCGTAATGGTCAAAGTAATGTAATCGCATTGATCCCTATCACGGGTCGCAATGATGCAGGTCTGGTGTGATCTGCGTAGCCACTTACATCAAGTAAAGAAAAATTCACGATTAACGCTCCCATCTGTATAAACCCTGGGTAGATTACTAGTTAACTAAATAAATCAAATTATTATAAAAAATCTTAGTACTTGAAGGCACCTAAAGCTTTACTTTCTATTGCTTTGAATTCTTTATCCTTGGTTAACGTAAAAAGTTTTCTTTATAGTTATTTTTATTTATTGAACTACTTTGAACTGGGTACAATGTGTAACATGAAAGCTAAGTTTAGATCTTTATTTTTGCTGCAATAAAATATTATAATTTACCTGCATTTACGTTTTTAATACATTTGTTTTTAATACTGTAACTTCTGCCCTACTGCCCAAACTCCATCAACGTAGTTAAGGCGCTTCCCCTAGTCAAATACTGTTTTTTACTAGTTTTAGAGGCTATCTTCTCGTTATTTGAAAATATATAAAAAGTAATAAAAATATTGTAATAATCTTCGACATTTTAACAACACTTTTGCCGTCTCATATTTTTCAGTTACATATAAAATACATATAAAATCTGTACTCAAAAGAAAGCCTAAAAATTAGAAATACATGCATCTACTTCATAAATAGAAGTTATATTTACTTGCGATATACACTAATTTATAGATAATTTTATGATATAAAACCTGACCATTTTAATTTTTTCAAAAGACCCTTTTTTCATAAGTAAATCAATAATTACTAGATTACATGAAGAATTTTACGAATTCTAGTATAAGGTGCTCTATACTTTTGCCTGCTTGCCTGGGGGAGCGCCTTAATTAAACACACCAGAAAGGTAGATGACATGATATTATGATTCTATTAACATTACCATAAATATTTTCTTGAACGTATATTAAATGATAAAACAATTTTACTGCCCAAACTCCATCAACGTAGTTAATTAAACACACCAGAAAGGTAGATAACATGATTTTATGATTCCATTAACATTACCATACATATTTTCTTGAACATACATTAAATGATAAAATAATTTTACTGCCCAAACTCTATCAACGTAGTTAATTAAACACACCAGAAAGGTAGATGACATGATATTATGATTCTATTAACATTACCATACATATTTTCTTGAACATACATTAAATGATAAAATAATTTTTAATAGAATGTTTCGTCACCATTTGTGTATCTAATTACTAATTACAGTTCCAATTTTGTAACATAAAATGTAGGTCACAATTTGTACCTAAGTTTACAATAAGTTTTTGAAGTATGTTAGAATGAGTTACTTGTGAATAATTACCGTGTCACTTGTCAAAAATTTGTTTTTTTTGAATGGATTTCCTTAACGCGGTTTGCAGGAGGTGTTAGTTGATAGAAATCGTCATGTAACGAATAAGCGGTATGTCACCTCCATTCGACTCTCAGCGACTCTCTCCCTGTCTCTTTCTAACACACGTCAGTTAATTGAGTAACGTGAGGCGGGACCCGCGCGGCGCGGGACCCTAGGCTCGTATCTCTATACATAGATTCATAGTGATCTTTCTGTCTCTTTCTATTATATATGAGTATGTGTGTGCGTATGAATATCGAGATTCTAGCAGCAAGCAGCGTACTCGGCCGGCTGTATACGGTATAACCTCCTTAATTTACACGAGGAAATTTTGTTGAAAGTTATTTGTTTTTGTTTTAAATCATACGTGAGTTTTAGTGTCTCATTATTGCAATTAAGTTTTGGGAAATGGAAACTGCAGCTAAGGAAATTCGTTTAACATGTTTCGTTAAACTTCGTTAAAATGTTTCATTCGAAAGAAAATCTTTCATAAAGTCGTAAAGAAAAATATTATAATTGGTTTTCGATACGACAATAAATTCTCGTAGTTTCATTTTGTTCATGATTATTTAATTTTGTTTTAATTGGAATTTATTGAGATTCGTAGACAGAAGGATATCCGATATCATTCGTATTTATCTGGTTAATGCGCTAGTAACGGAATGTCCACAAATAGTCCAGTTCCTATTTACCGGTAAATACATACTTCCATTCTTCCCACGCGCTGAGTGCTTTCCAGTTGACGGTTATGTGTCATGCTGTGTTTATGATGGCTAGCTAAAAGACTCGTAATATTTGGGTTATTTTACTGAATGTAAGAAATAGAATATACATCGAATACATATACTTCAAATGAATTAATATATACTGATATCATAACATCGAAACACTATCCATTTTTTTTCCCTCATGAAAACTTCTGGATTATAACATCTAATTTTGTACATTGAGTATTGATATCAGCAAAATGGAAGAGATACAGCATCAGCTCCTGACGTATGCGACTCTATAAACAAAGGGTAAGTTCTCAATGACATAAGGACTGACGCTGAGTCGAGGCGAAATAACCTATAGGTAGCTATAAAATCGACAGCTGGTATCAGTCTCACTGCAGTTTACTGTGTCTTTTCATCTTTAAGCTACTGACGTGAGACTGAGTCGTGTCTCAGTGTGTATACCTTAGAGTACACGATATTCTACCTAGAGTTCAGAAAATTAACTTAACGCGTGACCATGATGATTGATGACACAAATTGGCTGCGCAGCTATTCGAAAAACAATATTAATTAAATGTTTGTATTTTTTACCCGACGTGAAGGAGGATTCAAAGTCAAAGTCAAAGTGATGTCTGGCCTGTTGGCGCAGTGGCATATGCATCTCCTTTCGGTTCGATCCCCTGTCAGGTCAATTTAAGAAACGAACTTTTCTAAATTGGTTTGGAGTCTGGGTGTTACTGGTAACTCTCCCAGAGTTCGTTGTGTGGTACTCATAGTACAAGATTACTGCTTAGTTTGGGGCCACACAATCTGTGAAATTGTCTGGAGTATTTATTTTAAAGTCAAATCAATTTATTCAAGTAAACCCAATTGCAAGGTATTTTTAAACGTCAAATCTACTTTAGTTCGGTTTGAAACGAAAACCTGAACACTGAGAAGAACCGACGGGAAATTCACTCGGGTATCATTTTTTCAACATCAGTCTATAATATTCTACATTTACTGGCTTCATTAATATTGTATTTTAAATAAATACAATATTCATTCAGCCAATAAATGCGTGTGCAGAGAAGATTATTTCCAGGCTATTGTCTTTTCTTCAATGAAATCGTTAACATTGCAGTATGCTTTCCAATCAGCGTGCGTTTATTAACAAATTTAAATTGCTTTTCCGTTAATTGAATAATTTCTTGAGGAATTTTGCTATAAAATCGACCCACTTGACCTTTGTAATTTAAATTTAGCAGTAACTAACTGATCACGACTACGAGTTTCCATACCATTAATAACACCTTTCCTTTGAAATAGATCTATATTTTTTCTAGTGTACATTATGTTTTCATAAATGTATAACGAGAGCAAGGTGAGTACATTAATGTCTTTAAAACGGTCTCTCGGCGACTCTCGTGCATTTATACTGTAGATTGTAGATGGTCCGTATTGCCCTCTTTTGTAAAATAAAGATAGAATTCATATGTACCGCTGATCTCCACAGTAGTAGGTCATAAGACATAAGGCTATGGAAATATGCAAAGTACACCAGCCTAGCCGTGGCCACATCTGTCTACTGTCTAATGCGTCTAATAGCATATATTGCCGAACTGAGCTTATTAGCTAAAACCTCGATATGGTATGGTATGGATTATTCGAGTATATGTATGTATGTGAGTATGTATGGTAATAACCTGGAAATAATCTTCTCTGCGCACGCATTTACTGGCTTAATGAATATTGTATTTATTTAAAATATATATTAATATTTAATGAATATTGTATTTATTTAAAATACAATATTCATGAAGCCAGTAAATGTAGAATATTGTAGACTGATGTTGGAAGAATGATAGAAAATTGAATCCTATTCAGTTTAATTATTCCATAAATAACGTTCCCATTAGTAGGGTCACGGAGGTAAGAGATTTGGGCGTAATTGTTGATAAAAAATTATTATTTAAGCCTCACATTGATAATATTACTAACGAGACCTACAGAATGCTTGGATTTATCTTGCGAGTTGGACTCGATTTTAAGAAAATATCAACTTTAGTTATTCTTTATAATTCACTTGTTAGACCTATTTTGGAATATTGTTCGACAGTTTGTAACCCGCAGTATGATATATATATTAATTCCATTGAAAAAATTCAAAATAAGTTTATAAAGCATTTGAAATTTAGGGCTTTTACAGCTGGTCGTAGTTCCTTTCATGCTAATGTATACTCGTTGAGGGATCGTCGTGTCCTTCGCGATCAACTATTCCTTTATAAATTGATTAATAATAAATTCGACTCACCGACATTACTAAGTTGCGTTCTCTTTAAATGTCAGCGTCTTTCTGCTCGACAAAGAGAACTATTTTGGGTTGAGCGAGCCAGGACCAAATATGGATCTAACATGTTTATTAAAAGGATGTGCAGTAATTACAATAAGAACTTTAGTCATCTTGATGTATTTTTCTTTTCGCTATATAAGTACAAAGTACAGATCTTAGATAAATTTACGCCAGTTTCCCAAATTTAACAAATGTGTTTGTATATGATATACCGCTTTTATCCTAATTTTTAGTTATATTTCTTATGTGTATTGTTAACCTAATTCTATTTTTTTTTGTTTGTGTTCAATTAATTAGTGGAAACTATTTTTGGTTTAAGAGTGATACATGTAACATAATTCATTAATTGTTATATTGCAATCTGTATGTTTCCCTTAAATAAAGGTAAAATAAAATAAAAAATAAATAAAAAAAATGTCAATTTTTGGCACGCTCTGTAGCTAAAACGGCTTGACAGATTTTAATTTTTTTTTTATTCTTAAGGCATTGCTAACAAGACCATCAGCCTAATGCCGTAACTTTTAGAGAAACATTAACTGTCCCTAACACTCCTCCAGTAAAGTGATAGTAGTCTTTACTGAAGTTATAAAGGACTTCTTGGAAGAGCGCGAGAACTTCAGCTACACACGTTTATTTAGATCTCCATTTTTGTCACTTACACAGAACTTTAAAACACAATAAACTATCACTGTTGTACTTTAAAACTCTGAAAAATGCAAAAAATAGTAAATCTAAATAAAATGACAACCTCACTTCTCCCGTTCCCGCCAAAAAGTCCTGACAGATTTTAACATATGAGGTGTCATTAGATTTGTCTCAATTGTGGGAGTGACATAGAGTACAACATTTTAATATGGCACCCGAGAAAAAGAAAGTAGAGGGGGAAAAGTGTAACAATATGTGAATCAAATAAAAGGTAATAAATAGCCAATTCCAAATATAAAATTATTAATAAAAACTGTAAAATGCAGTCAGGTTTTTGTTTTTTAAATAATTTAGTCTTGTTTCTTTAGAGCTTCGTACCTCTTAAGGAAAAACGGAACCCTTATAGGATTACTTCGTTATCCGTGTGTCCGTCTGTCTGACCAGTCTTTATCTCGAGTCTTTATGTCTTTATGTTTAGTCAGTCCCTTTATCTCAAGAACGATTAGAGTTATCAAGTTGAAACTTATATCAAACACTGAGGCTTATAGTCCCTTGGAGGTAGGGTTGCCACCCGTACTTTATTATAAAGTATTGTACGTTATTTCGGGTAATTGTACTCTGTACTTTATGAGAACAATAAAGTGCGCGGAATACTTTATTTCGCATAATTTGATTTATCTGGGATTAATTTTTCAGGTGACATACAAAAAAGGTTTGTCGTAAGTATTTTTGCGTAAAACGGAACGACAGTTACTGGAGTCGATGACGTTATAGTTTGTTGCCGAAAAGAATTGATAATTACCGAATATATCCTGTGGCGGTCACCAATTAAACACTCGTTTTTAAACGCAACCTAACCTCAAATGTCAACATTGTTAATGTCATTGTCAAAACTTCTTGTTTTGTGTGTAAGGCAAATTGAGTGCAATAAAAATATGATTCATCGGTTTTATAGCTTTAACTTATGGTAAATCATAGACAGGGACAACCTCAATAAACAACAGGCGAGACGAAAGAAACAAAGTCTCTGACTGATAAAAAATGAATTACTTATTTACTTCAACTTAAATATAGACCGTAAAGATGCCGTGCAGATAATTATTTGTTAAAAGTTGCTAAAAGTAATGAAATATATGTTTCTAAGCAAAACAATAAAGTAAAATAAATCTTTCTTTCTTTATTTTGACACAGTGTTTCTTTCGACCTTTAATATTCGATATACTTATTTGCACAAAAAAAGGTGGCAACCTTAATTGGAGGTGCAAAAAATCCAAGCTTGTATATTATTCTATATTATGTATTCTAACAAAAACCCGTTGACCTAGAATCGTAAAGCTTGCTAAGAAGCAAGGTCTCACAGTACTATAAAAGCTAAAAATCAATAAATTGCGAATTTGTAATTATATCTCACTTTCTTTTGCCATTACAACCTTACAATTTATAGTTGAAGAGTATGGGAGAACGCGTCTTTCAATTGGAAAGTTAAGTTTGTTTTGAATCAGATTGACTTTTTTTTTTTTTATAAATGCATAACACAAATACATTGTATGGTGGCACCGAAACCTCGGTGCGTGAGTTCGACTCGCAGTTAGCCGGTTATTTCTGTTTTTGCTCTATCGTTATACAAGCGCTCTTTCCCTCCCTGACTACCCCGTTAGGGATACAGCGTGAGGATATGTATGTATGTATGTTGTATGTATGTATGTTATACAAGCGTCGAATTTGGTGTGATTTGCAAACTCTGAAGTAAAACAACAAAATTAAATATTAAAACCGGCCAAGTGTGAGTCGGAGATACGTAAGTCAAAGTCAAAGTCAAATCAATATATTCCAGTAAACCCAAATGCAAGGTATTTTTGAACGTCAAATCTACTTTAGTTCGGTTCAGAAAGAAAACCTGAATACTGAGAAGAACCGACAAGAAACTGTCAGGTATCATTTTTTCAACATCATTCTACAACAGTTATTTAAAAATACAATATTTATAAAGCCAGTAAATGCATATGCAGAGAGGATCACTTCCAGTCTATTGTTGTGTCTTCAATGAAATCGCTAATTTTGTAGTATGCTTTTCCAATCAGTGTGCGTTTAATGACAAGTTTAAATCTCTTTTCCGTTAGTTGAGTAATTTCTTGAGGAATTTTATTATAAAAACGAACACAGTTACCCAAAAATGAACCACTTGACTTTTGTAATTTAAATTTAGGAATAACTAGCTGATCACGACCACGAGTTTCCATACCATTAACAACGCCTTTCTTTTGAAATAGATCTAAATTTTTTCTAGTGTACATTATGTTTTCATAGATGTATAACGAGGGTAAGGTGAGTACATCAATGTCTTTAAAATGATCTCTCACCGACTCTCGTGCGTTCATACTGTAGATGGTACGTATTGCCCTCTTTTGTAAAATAAAGATAGATTGCATATGCGCCGCTGATCCCCACAGTAGTAGACCATAAGACATAAGGCTATGGAAATATGCGAAATACACCAGCCTAGCCGTGGCCACATCTGTCTACTGTCTAATGCGTCTAATAGCATATATTGCCGAACTGAGCTTATTAGATAAAGTCCCGATATGTTCCGCCCACTGTAAGTATCCTGACCTGATTGAATGAAAACACAATTTCTGGGAAATACATAACACGAATATATTATGTGGTGTATCGAAACCATCAGTGCTCAAAAAAGACTCGCTTGATCGTTTTTTTTTAAATTTCGGTTACGAACTTACGTCTTTATACCAAATTTGAATCAGTGGGTGTAAAGATAACGTTATAAATAATAATAATAATAATAATACTCCAGACAATTACACAGATTGTGTGACCCCAAACTAAGCAGTAAGCTTGTACTATGGGTACCTCACAACGAACTCTGGGGGAGTTCCCAGTAACACCCAGACTCCAAGCCAATTTAGAAAAGTTCGTTTCCTAAATTGACCTTAATTAAATGGGTCTTACCTTAATTAATTGAATTAAAAGAGCGGGGTTATTACTTATTATTTAAAAATTTGCAGACAGCGACAGCTACGCGATCACTGCGCGACCGGTGGCTAATTGTAATAAAAAATTGATATCATGTATTAAAAATTGATATCATTACGTGTCTATTACGCCGTGACTGTGAAATGCACTTTTTGCGGTAGATTTCTCTAAATCTTCCGCATAGTGGCTCTCACTATACAAATTACATTATACAAATTCTCGTGTTGACAGCAGATATCGCGCGATATTTGGCTGTCGCATACGCTATTTAACTGCAGGTTAAATAATAAACGTGTGGGTTTGATATACATACAGGTGAACAGACAGACATGACGAAACTAAGGATTCCATTCTTGTCTACGAAACCCTCGAAAATTTAAACATTTAACATTTAAAACTTACTTAATATTTAAAAGCACTTCAAAGTCAGTCAAAATATCGACGAAATTGCTATATATTACTATTAAAAAATGTGATGCCATACAATTAAATGTTACTGCTTCGTTAGGGATATATTATTTAAGTAACATTAAAATTATGACCATTGCATCATGCATGTATGGCCAATAAAAAAAATTAGAATAATAAAAAAATATTAGAGACCGTAATTTCGGGCAGCAGAAAAGCAGATGATGGAGAGTACCCTTATATATACCGCACTCACATAAAGAATTACCTCTAACACGTATCTTAGTTAAATGTACAGGTGTACACGAACGACCCAACCTCAAACGGCAGAGGCAGAGTGTACAGGTGTTTTGTTTATCGAGCCTGCGATGGACGAAAAACCGAGGTCTATGGGGAATTTCCGGTTGAATAAATGCATAAAATTCACCCTGGACAGACTTCTGCAAGCTTTTTTTTTTTTTTTTTTTGTAAATATAGTGGCAACTACCCGTAGATAATTTTTGCCAACGTCTTGTTTGGGTTAGACACTGTGCGGTATGCTAAAAATTATATATAATTTTGGCCAAGTGACGATTCAGTTGAGGACCTAAAAACAGACAACACAAACATTGAACAAGGACAACACAAATTAGTTAGCATTCTACATGAAATTAGATATATTGTGTTAATTACAAATACATAAAATGCGACATAAAAGGGAGTAAGAGTTATAAATTAAAGGTGAATTTTGTTTTCAGCAATAAACTTTGAAAGGGTTTCAATAAATGGGGTGTCAATATATGTAAGAAGGGAGTTGAAATTCGTGGGCAAAGGAATAAAACGGGGAAGAACGCTATATAGGGAATACTTTAGGTTTAACAAGCGAATATAAGTAATAAAACAAAAAAAAATCATTAATTTGACAAACTGTGCTGTCATTCTGACAATGACTTTTGCAGTAATAAGTTTACGAGCGCCTCATTGATAGAATTGTTTTTTTTTAAAGTGGTTTTTAAGTAAAGTAATTACCCTATCTACAATTGCGGCACGATAAAATTCTGTTTTTAACTATAGTCACTTTTAACCAGCTACAGCTCCAATCTGGTTAAAAGTGGCTATAGTTAAAAATAAATTTTTTATCGTGAAAACGGTTAATTTTAAGGTTTACTATATTTAGTAGATAAAAGTAATAAACTTATTGTGGAAACTGTGAATTTTAAAGTAGGTACGATTTAATTACAATATAACAAAACTATAGTGAAAACTATTAATTTTAAATATGGTAAGTAGTTGGAGTTACTAATGCTGTTGTTTATTTAAATGTATACAAGCCATTACCCGCCCGCTTCGCTGGGCGCAAATTTATACCAACAGTAGATTTTTGTTCGAAAAATGGCGAAGGATTTATGGAATTCATAAAATAAATAGCTTAAAACCATGTACAAACGATTCCGCGTCGAATGGTCATAGTCCCAAACCGAAACGTTCAGTAGTTTTTACGTAACTGCGTGACAAAGAAATCTATTTTCGTTATATATATATATATAGACATATCCCTATAAAATAGATTGTATCATTCAAGTTATACAAGATCCTTCATGCAATTCAGTAGATGAAAAGAAAAAATAACATCACAGCACTTCCCAAATGACAGTTTAATCAAATTCAGAAGAGCGTCGCCTCTGTTATTAAATTCAGCTTCGTCGGCTTAATAAATCGTTTATGCTTATTTTCTGCTCGTGAAAAAACTGTATCTCCGAAGTGATTTATTGCCAATCGTGTTTGGCGATTAAGAAAATATTTGAGTAGATAAAAACAGTTCTATTGAAACAACAATAAGTAACTTTATGAAAGGGTATTGATAAATCCTTTCAAGTAAAACTTAGAGGAATCGACAACGAAGTTAATAATCGTAACAATAAAAGTAAAAGCATTAATTCAGCGTTTTTCAAACTTGTTAACATTGCGACCCTGAAATGATTTAAAAAATCCCTGCCTAGTTGCTATTAGTCCCGCTACGCTAATCCCGTTGTAACAAATGCGTAATCTGACGTTCTCTCGTTACGTTATTTATTTATTTATTCTTCATCGTACTCCTTATTCCTAATACACATAAAAAAAAATAAAAAATAAAAATTTTGGGCAGTACAACTGGCGGTCTTATAGCTCTCCGCGATTTCTTCTAAACAACTTTAGGATAAAAATTGCGCAAAAAAACTTTTAAGCACATAACCGTGGTGTATCATATTGATATATACAATGTACAGTAAAACTTATAATGCAATAACACATACAAAACAATATATAAATACGATGCATGATAATGAACATGAATACATACATACATATCATACTATACGGACCATATGTATATAAAATAGAAAATACATGTGGTATATACATACATGCAAATAGCATATATATATACATGTTCTATATAGAACATCTTCTATATTATATGTAGATGTATATATATATAAACATCTATATAAAAATATAGCTACTTATATATATTGTAAGACATCGCGCAATAGTGCGACGGGTGTGGCAACCCCGCCTACAAATTATTATCAAGAATGTAGGTAGAACAAGACTATTCCTGTCGAGAATTGTCTGCTACGTGCTCGTCGTGGAAGCCTTCACATTCTAGACGCAGATTAATACGTGCCTTCGTGGCGTTAACATCTTTTTAACTTTAATTCATATGTAATGATAATTGCAATATAAAAGTGGTGAATATATATTTTGCTTTTACGTTTTATTTCTATTGGTGTTTCTATTAATACATAAAAGTGAATGTTTCTTTGTATGTTTGTCCTATATGCGTTCCTAATAAATAAACCCGTTTCACAATATCTGTTTTATTTAATTAATTAACTCTAACTTAGAAAAGGGTATGCTGATATCAAGGATATCAAGGAGCTCGCAACTCTCTTGGAATATGGCCTCGACGCTCCAGGGGGTCGCGGCCCACACTTTGATAAACACTGCGTTAGTCAATGTAAGATATCCATTGTTGCGTATAATACAATATAATAGAATGACGTGTGATGAAAAAATGATATGTTTGTTGAAAATTCTTCTTTGTGTAGATTCTTTTCAAATAGGTGGTAGATATGAAATTAAAAAAAGCGGCCAAGTGTGTGTCGAACTACACACAATTAAGGGTAAGGATATGCAATATTCAAGTGGCAGCGAAAATAAGTTTGTATTTCATAGCTAATTTTCGCTGAATTATAATTACAAATAAATTGAATTGCAGTGAATATATGAATAGTATCAATAATCTCCAAGTAAAATGCCTGTGACATACAACCAGACGGGCAGACGGACAGGACAAAATTAGGGTTTTGTATTGGCTTCTAAAATCCTCCTAAATCTTAAAAATAATCTTAAGGATCCTAATCCTAAGGGAATCCTAAAAATGCCTCGTAAATTAATTTAATGCAGCGGCTCTCAAACATTTTTGGCAACGTAACCCTTTTAGAATACCTAAATATTTTAAGGAGTCCTGAAATAAAATTCCTAGTCTCATGTTTATTCTCTAATTTATACAAGTTATATTTTATAATTTATACAAGCTATAAAGCACTATTGATGCCGTTGTAAATTAATGAAATTCTTGCATTTTAATGTGAGATATGAAGTTATTTTTTTTTATTTTTCATCATATTTTCGGCTGCTATGATCTGACGAGACTTGATGTGATATTCTAATAATGATGTTTTTGTTCTTTTGGAATTGTTTTGATGATATTTCAAGACTTTTTTTATGCGATATTATTTTGGTGGAGTCGTCTCAGAGGCCTTACGGAGTCTCGGGGCTCCGCGAAGCACACTTTGAGTATGGCTGGTTTAATGGAAAAAATTTAATAAAAAATCGTTAAATGGGAGGTTGTCTCACGCACAAAGTATTCCGCACGACATTGATAAAATTGTTTTCTAACCTTAATCTCTAGAGATTTATAAAACTCAGGATTTTCGTTATATCTTTCTTACAAAGTATGAAAAAGGCTTTACAATCTCGATCAAATTAAAAATTCTGTGACCAGTATTTTTGAGAATAAGGGGTATGGAATGGTGAAGTCGAGTTTTGGTACTAATTTTATTTCCTTGATTTTGTTAGGAATATTTTTTTTTTAATTTCTTTTTATTAATATTTATTGCACACAGAAACATTACAAAAAAAAGGTGCATACAGAAAGGATTTGCATAAGGTACAGCTTATTTCTAAAAGAGATTTCTTCCAGCAGACCTGCGAGAGTGACAAATTCAAAGTAGAAAAGATAGACATTGTGTGTACTTGCTATAATGGTCATAAAATGCACTAACATATATATACAAATATAATACATACTATATATTAAATACATGAGTATAAATATATACATAAGAGACAGATAAATATACATAAAGCTGTATAGAGTAAATAAATAAAAGTTTAATGTACATCTTTCATACAGTGTTCCTTGACAGCTTGTTTGAAATAAGCAATGGACTGGCTTCCCCGAATGTGAGAAAGAAGAGCAGAGCAGAGCAGCGCTTGGACAGTAAATGATTTTGATAAGAATTCAGAGGAGTAAAATGTTATCAGCATGAAATAATAATAATAACAATAATCCAGCCAAAAACACAATCACAATCGTGTGATCACAAACTAAGTACTAGGCTTATTGCTATGGGTACCACACTGGCAACTGGGGGATCTCCCAGTAACGGCCAGACTCCAAGCCAATTTAGAAAAGTTCGTACCCGAAATATATCTGATCGGGGGACACGGAACATTGACTTGGAAGGCAGATGTTCCGCCATTTGCAAAGGGCCAATCTATACCATTGAGGTGAGCCAGAAATGTATGGGTTAACAAGATATCACTATGCTTTCAAAGTTTGGACGTAAATAATTTGCGAGATAATCGACTGTGAGAAACAAACAGATGGACAAACACATTATTTAGCTAATAAAGTTTTCGTTTTCCTCTTATGTTACGGAACCCTAAAAATAAAAAATAATTAGAACTGTACGTTTTAGGCCTATCTTGCAAAATGATCTCTTTCAGATAGCCATTATTATGTTACAAACTCGCTCCACAGAGCTCGCAGTACTTTTTTGTATTCATAATTCAGGATTAGAAATAGAGAAACATTGAAGCAAAGAAAAACATTCCATTTTAAATAACATGTTAAAACATTCGTTCTCTCTTTTAACGGAATGGTCTTCAAAGAATAAAGCTGGTATCGTTACGGGCTAAGGGTTCACATTAATTTGTATTGGTACAAGGTACGAATTCAGAATTTATTTTAGGGGGCCAGAAGAGGCCTCCCGAAATTAACTTAAATGCAGGTATCAATTGTATGAAATCGCTATCGTATCGTAGTATATTTCGTACAATTGGTTTGTATTTGGGGATGTGCTTGCAAAATTTATTTGAGACGCGTTTGTATAGAAGTATTGAAACTCCTCACAATTCAGAGTTCTTTTCAGATTCCTACAGTGTTCAAGCAGTTCGTTTATGGAACTCCCTGCCATTGATAATAAAAAGCGCTAACATATTTACTCAATTTCGACGTCAACTCAGAATCTACTATCGTTTTCAATAGATGATGGAAGGACATTACCTTGTATCTACCTCTATAAAGAAGCAGGTAGATGCAATGTCTTTCACTTGTGAGGTTCCTTAAACTATGTATTTTGTTAATAATTCTTCATTTTACATGTTTATATTATATTTGGACTATATGTAAACGTACGTTTATTAATAATTGTATTTTTTCACCATCCAACAGGCTTTCCATATGCTTTTCCTTCTTTACCTTAAGGTAGCCTGGAAGAAATTGCTTTAGTGATAAGCCCGCCTAAATAGCACTATTTTATTTTATTTTTCTTTTTGGACTTGTATATTCTGTATTTCTGTACTAGTGCAATAAAGTGTATTGTATTTATTGTATCTGTCTGTTAAATTGAATATTCAGCTCTCGTTTGTTGACCATAATGACTAAATTGCTGAAGTAATTTTTTGGAATTATCTTATACAGAGCAAGGTAACTTCAAGGTAGTATCGATTATTAGTATCTAAAGAAAAATCGATGGCGCTGGTACAGCCATATCTTAAGACATTGGAAGATCACTTCAGCAAATAGGCCCTACGTATGCCCGACCGACCACAAAAAAGAAGACGCCTGCCCTTCACCTGGTGATCAGATATGCAGAAATAGATTCAGTAATAAACTTCAGTACACTGTCGAGCCAGAACAGAGCTATTTGGCGTAGATGTACCAAGAGAACCGATCCCAGATAATCTTGCTACAGGGATGAAAACTTAAGGCACCTACTTTATGCAGTTATATATACATACATATTCTCACGCTGTATCCCTAACGGGGTAGTCAGAGAGGACGGAGCGCCAAGCGTCGCGCTTCTTACATACCTCTTTCGCTTCTGCAAATCTCATCATTCTCCTCACACATTTTCACCTAGGTATGCGAGAGCTTTTGACATTTCCAACTGCTAACACTCTGGTTATTTGATCTTTATAAGTCAGCCTTGGTCTTCCTTGGCTTCTTTTACCACTCACTTTTGCTCTGTATATTTTCTTCGTCAGTCTTTCATCACTCTTTCTTTCTATGTGCCCGAACCATCTAAGCGTTCCATTCTTCATTTTTACATTAACACTGTCGCGCAATCCTGTCATACTGCGTATCTCTTCATTGCTTATCCTGTCCGCAAGGGCGACATCGCACATCTTTCTAAGAGATCGCATTTCTACTGCATTTATCATACGTTATCCAGATATGTCTACCAAAAACGAGATTACTAAATAATGTAAACACTTTTTATATCTCGTCTTAAAAACGAAGGCTACGTCCCCCACTTATTCCTTCCTTGATGCATATCTGACGTCTATAGGTTGATTAATGTTATTCTTTCATCTCCAACCGTTCGTTTGGGTTAATAATGTTTGACCACGATTACAAAGATATTTGTGTTATATTGTAAAAAATTATTGTTCTGGAAATACACATTACTTAAATAGACTTGTAACTCAGTTACAATATAATTGTAGGCTAGGGTTGTCTTTTGCTTATATGTAAATATGTAATGATATGTTTGTTTTTTTTCTAACAAAATGATGCTTCGATGTTTTTTTAATTTTAGATGTACAAAACAGATTACATACACAAACGACACAGTCTTAAAAAAAAAATGAACCAGGATGAAAATTCTTTCCATGTACACTCAACAAAATTAACAGTATTAACTAACTTATTGAATGAACTTGGCAATGAACTTATAAAACGATAACATACTTAAAATTCAGTAAGAAATCTATAACAGGCAAGAAATTCAAAATCAGTAAGAAGCTTGGTAACAGATAAGATAAGAAACTCAATACTCAGTAAGGAATTTATAAGACAAGTTGACCTTATAAGAATTACTATAGTGTCATTACGAAGCTAGCGTTATTTTTATTATTGTCTTCGGCGTTTGTGAGAATTTCGGATTATACGATACAGAAGTTGAGCTTCGGCAAGCAGCAACGCGTCTCGTGACTGATCCCTACGGATTACTTGATAGTATCATTTCTCTTAATCGGATCGTTTCTTGAACGAAGATAAACGATATTTGTGATACTGCACCTGTTTTTCATTATTTTTATATCCCTGTATAAGCAGATCTCGAACTTAAACAGTGATAACATTTATGTAAGCGTACGAAGTATTATATACGAAACAATAAGAGTAAAAGAGAGACTATAACCAGAGAATATGTCGAAAATAAGGACGACTCCCCGTCTCATGCGTAACGGAATGGTCTACTATCGGCCGGATACGTAGGGTTGTTGCGTCGATTGTGAGATACGGAGAGCATCTCGCTTAGTACGTATAGTATATAATAATAACAAGCGTATTAGTACAGATAAGTTTTTCAGGTTTGTTAAATTTAATTTCTTGTAGTTGTGTTAAAGAATAACTGGATTTGAATAACTAAAACTACTTAGGTAATGACATTATGATACGTTTGTTTAACCGATTCCGAAGTTTTTGTATTTGTGACGATGTGAAGAACGAATTAAAGACAAATGGAAGCGGTCGCATGTTTGCGTCGCGTGCGACCCCGACTGGCGCATCAATAATCACCCATATTTGCCCAAAATATTATATTTTATAAACACAACAGCCGTCAAACTTAGAGCAAAAGCTCTGTCCATTTTTATTCTTGATCCGAGTACGGAATCTTAAAAATTATGTTAAAGATATCGTAATGAATAAAATTGTCAAACAAATATTTAAAAAAATTAATTCTCTCAGAAGCAGTTAAGATAAGAAGAGCCTGGGATATTCTTTCTGGCAATCTACATTATGTTAATAATTTTAAATTCAAAACACATTGTACGGCGTAATGTTATATTACCTAAATGTAATAAATTGAGGGAAGTCACGCATCGCGCATGTCGATTCTTATTCGAACGTTCGGCTTTCTGATACTAATAAATTTAATACATGAGATGTGTGAAACGTATTGGAAAAATACTTTAGACGAGTCAAGATTTTTCCGTAATAAAGTGTCTTTTCCAAAGTAATATGGAATGATTTATTTGTGATATATATAGGTATACTTTTTTTATTGTGTTTATTTTATATAGAACAGTACACACCAATCACCTGCCCCTAAATAGGGCATTCCGCACATTTCCTGTGAGAACGAGACAACGACAAATCCAATACGTCTTCCAATACACCCAGACCCGAGACAATCTAAAAAAGTTTGTTTTCTAGATTGCCCTTAAAAGTCCTTAGACGTTTTTTTGCGAAATAGTGATATTTTGACGCTCTAATTCTCGGAAACCTTAAGATTTTTGATCATTCTACTGGCAGTTTATAATAGATCCATTTCCCTTCTTGAATATTGGTGTTACATATTTTTATATTTATTTTATAATATCTTACAATAACCATTCTACGAAGTCAGTTTACAAGGAAAATTCTTAGACGCGCTCCTTTGACGTCCTAATTAACATTGTTTCAACGAGTTCTAACAATTTCTAAAATTATGTTGCGATCAAGTACATATTCGCGCGTTATTATTTATTTGCGCGTTAACCAAACCCAAACACGGGTTTTTTAATTTTTGACAGCCTGTTTATTCGGCCTGACCTTTAAAACGGCTGACCCGATATTAATGTGACATTCACTGGCAAACTGATAATTTTTCAACAGTAATTTGAGCTGCCTATGTAAAAATTGAAAAAAATTACATGTAAACTGTAAGTCGATCTGCACTTGTTAATAAAAGACATATAAAAAATATAACCCGAGAGGTAAACATGACACTAATGGCAACCAAACATACCAACCAAAAAACGTATTTTTTAGAATTTTTATCTGTCCGTCTGTCTGGATATGCAATATATTATATGTATTTAAGCATTTCACAATATTTATTGCAAAGATTTTAAGATGGTTTTCATAATTGAATCTCTTAAATTCAGATTGCATATTAGGTATGTTTTATCGTAAGCCGCCGTCTAGAAGTTGAGATCTAAAATGTTGTTGCATCTGTAATATGGGATTCTTTTATAATGGTTTTTCCGTTGATCCGTTCTTCCGTTTCCGTAAACATACATAAGCATAGCAAAGACATCTATCTATCCACTATTATATTGAACGAGCAATATTTGTATACATATATATATCTATATATCCGATATCGCTTTCTCGAAAATGGCTCTAGCGATTTCGATGAAATTTACAATATAGGGGTTAAGGGGCGCGAAAAATCGATCTAGTTAGGTTTCAATTCTGGGAAAAATCGTTTTCTCCGTCTTTCACACACTTAAAACTTTTGAACTCTAAACTTCTAAACTTTTTTAATTTTACAGCAGAGTTTATCTTCTCAATAGCGCAGTGACTGAGTGTAGGTCCACCACATCGAAGAGCGCGGGTTCAAATCTTGCATTGTGATCAGACTCTTAGTTTTTTTTGTAATATTTCGAAATAATATGTCTAATTTTAGTTTACAACAAGTACTTATTAAAGCACATATCACTTTAATAATGTACTTATAATTAGGAAATAAAATGAAAAATAATGATAAAAACATTAACCTTATAGCTTCAGACAGCCTGTCCTCTACTACGAAGTGAGGCAAATAAAATTAAATAAAATATAGATGTGTGGGTGCTGTTTTCTAAAGAAATGGCGACCAATCAGCTTATCTGATAACAAATGTGTGTCGTATGTACAGGTGAGTCAGGTCATCTGATTTAGCTTATCGTTGCTGCTCGGACACGGCGTTTGACTCTGTAGTCTATATATATAAAAAGTGATGTATGTATGTATGTATGTTCCTTATGGACTCCGAAACGGCTGGACCGATTTCGATGAAATTTTCAGGGAATCTTCAGATGGCCCTAGCGTGTGTTCCTGTAAAGTTTGGTAGCGATCGGATCAGTAGATTATTTTTTGTTTTTTTTTGCAGTATCATTATAATTATAAAAACTGTTTAATTTATTGTAACTTCAACTAACGCCCAGTGAAACGGGCCGGGTTTGTTAGTTATTTATAAAATCAATAGTTGAAAATCATGGTGAAAAGTATATTATTTATTTTCCTGTACAATGAATTGAATGTTAAATTTCATGGGCTTCTTTTAATTTAAGATTTAGAAGAATAGTATTGTAAAGAATAGTAATATACGAGCAGTATTTGTATATTTGTAATTGCAGCCTTCAAAACAGTTCTAACGACTTCGATGAAATTTACAATACAGAGAGTTAAGAGGGCGAGAAAGCGATTTAGTTAGGTCTGAATTCTGTGAAATTTCGTTTTCTCTTTATTTTTACACAATTAAAACTTCTAAACTTTTCTAATTTAGCAACAGGATTTACTTTCTCAATAGAACAGAGGCCAAAGCCACGTCTACCACGCCGAAATACGAGGGTTCGAATCCTGCATCATGGTCAGACTTTTATAAGACACCGCCTAAAGCGCGGTCGTCCAAATACTATTTTATTATAAAACAACTACAAAACCGTGTCTGTACACTGACGATCTTTTAAAAATGAATGAACTAGGGATCTTAGACTTTTCTGATTCCAAAATAAATATTTATAGAGTTGTTGTATGTGTGTATGTATGTTTATTTCTTCAAAGCTAAGAAACTGCCATTAAGTTTCTATACAAATCTCTCTGTTTGAAGAACTGGATATTCACTTACTTAATAAAATGCATAATATCACGTTTGCTTTTATTACAACGGTGCGAAGTTATTTTTAATTATTAAAGAATGTGAACTTGAATTTTGATTAGTAAAGGATAATTATATCTATTCATGACTACGTAACTAGTGGTTTCTAGGTAACCGATCCTAATACTAGTAGTGCTAAGTAACGAAATACAATATTAATTTGTAGTAAGGAATGTTATTGTATTTCCTTTACATGCATTTCACGCGTCGAGAACACTTAATACTTTTTACAAATATTACGTGTATTTATCTAAAACGAAAAAATGTAATTACAAAAAGCGGAACTTTTGATTCGGTGAAGTATCAACATTATATTTTATACTGAAGTCGCTTCGTTACTCACACTACAATAAAGTTACGAAAGTCGCACGCATACATGAGTGTCAGAGCGCGCCAATTCCTAAATTCAAGTGCTTACAATTTATCATAGGGCTCTTAACCTTCCGTACTGAAGAGTTCGCCCATGCGGCCCAGTGTAATCCAATTCGTTGCGGGTGTCCATGGGCGGCGATGATCATTTTCCATCGGATGGCGCTTGCTCGTTTGCCCCCTCTGATATAAAAAAAAAAAAATTCGTTCATTACCCCTATGCTATGGCGATAAAAATAAAGTTGATTTTTGGTAGTTGTGATTTGTTATATCCAGGCGGAGAAATTTCAGCATTTGTTTTTGCACATAATTGTAATTTGCAAGAAAACTAAATTACCAATTAAAAAATCGGTTTTAGAGATATAGAGATATTATAATTAGCTAAGAATCCATTCTAGTAAAAATCATTTTAAAATTCTGTAGAATTTCGGAGGTGCAACTGGATCTTTGTACGAAACAGGGTCTTTCTGGATTTTTTCTCTAATCATATTTCCACACTTAAGAATTTCGAGATAGAGTTGAAGTTGTATGTATCCAAATATCTAACTTTTAGTCTTCTAAGATATCGAGATCCAAGTCGCAAAACACACCAGTCTGCATAGGTGGACTCTTAAATTCGTCACCTAAACCCCTACGTGATCGAGGTCGTCTACTAGCTTTTTACTATTTAGAAAGCCTTGTTTACCGTGCCCGCTAAGTGTAAGCTGGACTTCTGAAATTAATTGTCCCATTGTTCTGTACTGTTGGTTAGTTATTATCTACCTCGAAAATAAAGTTATCGCAGAGCTTTCAATGCAATCCTTCTGATTTCTATAAGTGTCGATATAAGAAAACTTTGGGTTAAATGACCTCGAACTTATTATCTAAGGAGACTCAAACTTAAATATTTGGAAATACGCAATTTCAATTCTTTATCTTAAAATCCTCAAACGCGGAAAATCGATTGGAGAAAAAATCTCGATAATAATTCAGAATTAACCCCGCTTTGCACATAAATTCATGTGGATCTTCGAAATTCTACAGAATTTCAAAATGATTTTTACTACAATGGATAGATTATTACAATATCCCAAATATCTCAAACAAGATTTATTAATTAGTAGATAATGCAGTTTTTTGTTAAATTACAGTTATGTACAAAAATGAAATTTAAGACATCTCTGCGAAAATCAATCCATTAGCTACTGTCATAGAGTACGGAGATGGACAAAGAATTCTCTTGCGCTGGGTTGCACAGAAAAAAATATTTTACAAACATTTTTTTATAATTGTTTTTTTTAATTTGGTACACACAACAGGCAACAGCCACAATACACAATACAATAATGGGAAAACATTAATGGACAAACAAATTAAGAACGATTGCAGATCTACGTTCGAATATGAAGAATATTCAAGTCTAAAGGGGTATAGAAGTTTTTGCCCAAAATGTTGTATAAAAATTGAACAATCATTAATAATGTTAGTAAACTAATAAATCTGTGATAATGTGTATAAATATGGTATAAATCGCTTCGGTCGTTCTAATGACGTCACGACCTTATGATTGGCGTTCGTGATCGCGTGATATCCATATTATGTTTTTATTACGGTTTTAATTTAACAGAATACACAAAATCCAAATAATGTTTTTATGAATGAAGTTCTAGTTACGTAATGTTGCCACTAAGTCCATAAGTTGACTTAGTAATTTTTTTTACCGCAGTAAATACCCAATGGCCGCATTTATAATTTTCCGTTGCACATTTTTATCGCCACATTTTTATCGTCCACGGTACAATGGTGAAGCAAACTGTATGCAATTGTATGGAGATGCTTTTATATTTCCGTGCACGATAACGTCATTCCGTGGACGTTGAAAAAGCATTTTTATTATTGACATAATAGGGGAGCCTTTTGCTTACCTATTGTATTTTGGACGTTAAACGTCTAACGTATAACGTTCAACGGTAAATTATAAAAGCGTCCAATGGGCTGGGCGCTTTTATTGATCGTTGAACGTTTTTATTGCCAAGATTTTAACGGTACAATAGAGAAACAAAATGTATGCAGTTGTACGAAGACGCTCTTAAAATTCCGTCGACGATAACGTCGTGCCGTGGACGTTGAAATAGCGTCTTTTTCCCCACACAATAGGAAAGCATTTTGCTTACCTATTCTACCGTGGACGGTAAAATCGTGGCGATAAAAATGCTCAACGGTAAATTATAAAAGCGGCCAATATGATAGATGACTATTTTTTGATAACCAAGTTTTAAAAAAAGGTTCAGTTATCATTAACGAAACTGTGAAATAATATTCGAAATACAATGAAAAATATAAGTTATTCGCTTTTGAACTTTTGTAGTGGAAACAGGGTGGCAATAAGTTCCGTCAATGTCAAACCTAGGTCTGTGCAACGTTTCCGCGTTATTGTGACGTCACAGCTATATAATGCTATCTTCCTCTCAGAGCAGAAAAAACGACTAGAAAGCCCAAGAGGGCAGTACCCGCCTAGTAAGCCCTATAATGCGCACTTCAGTCACCGCTTACATCAGTTGAACGCGGATTTTAGTACGCTCAACATCACAAAGACAGAAAAAGGAAACATATTTTTATTTGGTTAAGCATAAGGTCTACTTTCAAGTGAACTAATTAGGTAGTTTTGGAAGTTTTGACCATAAAGAATGCAGTTTGCACGAAGTTTTCACAGGCGCTCAATTGGTGATGTTAGTGATGTGTGTCAATGACATAAACTAGGTAATGATTTATAGACCCGCCATAAAACATGATAAGTACTAGGATTACACAAAAAATTTTCACTAGTCATTTTCATTATAGAATTATATAATTACACATACATATCTTCACGCTGAATCTCTAACGGGACTGTCTGAGAGGACGGAACGCCAAGCGTCGCAGTCCTTACATACCTCTTTTGCTTCCTCAAATCTCATCATTCTCCTCACACATTTTCGCCTAGGTTTGCGAGTGCTTTTGATATTTCCATCTGCTAACCCTCTGGCTATTTGATCTTTATAAGTCAGCCTTGGTCTTTCTTGGCTTCTTTTACCTCTCACTTTCGTTCTGTAGATTTTCTTTCATTTCTTCATTTTTACAATAACATTGTCGTGCAACCCTGTCAAACCGCGTATCTCTTCATCGTTTATCCTGTCCGCAAGGATGACAACATGTTTTTAAGAGATTGCATCGCCACAGCATTTATCATACTTTCACTTGATTTCGGGCATATCCAGGCCTCACTAGCGTACAACAAAGTTGGCACCAACACCGCATTATGGATGGCCATTTTAGCAGTGTTAGATATATTCACACTGCCCACTAATGCGGACAGAGCATCGTTCACTTTATTGCCAGCTTCTACCCGTCTCTCCACATCGAACTCACATCTTCCATCCCTCGAAAACGCACTCCCCATATATACAATTTCGTTCAGTTGTTCTAAACATTTTCCATTTACCCATATTTCACACTTTGTCTGAACATCTTCCCTTTCAAATACCAAAATCTTAGTTTTGTTCACATTCATATTCAATCCTTTCACTTCACAGTCTTCTTACATGCACGTAACTAGTGTCGGTAACTCCGCTTCTTATGGAGCTATAAGTACAGCATCGTCAGCGTACAAGAAACAGTTTACCACTGTACCATCACATATCCTACCACTCACACTACCTATCAATGTCTGTGGAAACTGTCAAAATACAACACGAATATCCAGGCAGACATCACGCAGCCCTGTCTGATGCATGAATAGACATCGAATTAGGGCGACAAGTCACCATCTATCCTTACACAGGCTTTGTGGTCTCGATGTAATGACCTCGCAGCCTGCAATAAAGGGCCCTTCACACCATATTCTGGCAGAAGACTCCATAATTTCTTTCGCACTACTATTGAATGCTTTTTCTATATCCAAGGAAGCGTAGAAAACTATCCGACCTATGGTTAGAAATTTCCTCACAATACCGCGGAGCGAGACGTTCTGATCTATGCAACCCCTACCGTTCTGAAAACCACCATGTGCACCCTGCAAATATTTTTCAGAAATACCTTTTATACGTTCAGTCAATACCTTGGTTTAGACTTTACTTACTAAGCTGACCAAGCTGATGGCCTTATAGCATGCGCAGTCCAAATGGGAAGCTTTTCCTTTATAGAGATTCACTATGGCCGCGGTGCGCCACTTCTCCGGAACCTCTCTCTTCTGCCAGCAAAGACTGCACAGTTTATAGAATGTATAGTTGATAATTATTATAATTATATTTAGTTTTTTAAAATTACTACAATTATTGTAGATTATGTAATCTTTATTTATACATGAATATTATTTTATTAAGTTTTCTTAAATCTATGCATGAGAAAGAAAGGTGGATTGAATTAACAGGGAGGCAAAAATCTAAATTAAGACACCATATCGATTTATCCAAATAATTGGTAAGTATTTGCCATCTTGGATTTCAAAATGAACGTCATTCTCGTAATTAGCATCCCGAGAAGCCTAGAATATGACACCTGGTTTAGCAAAAGCCAAACCATTGACGATAAGTAGAAAAGCAAAAGGGAAGTAGGTACCTTTATCTTGTAGCAACTTGAGCTGACGGTGCGAGTGATCCGAGTTTTTTTTACTGTTTTATTGTTTACTACACTGCAGTGTAAGTTTTATTATTTTTAAATTAAATATGAACGGAAAAATATTAACACACTGACGTATACAGTAGCAGCGACAGAAACATTGACAACTCCTGTTATTTCGAGCTGTCAAACGATTCGCGTTCCGCAGTGACGGAAACAACACCCATATCGATTTATTTAAAAAAGTAATATTCACCATCTTGGATTTGAAAATGAACCTCATTTTCACAATCAGCATCCCGAAAAACCTAGAATATGACACTCAAATCGATTTATCCAAAAAAGTATTATTCGCCATCTTGGATTTAAAAATGAACGTCATTTTCGTAATCAGTACTCCGAGAAACCTACAATATGACACCCTTATCTAATTTATCCAAAAAAGTTATATTCGCCATCTTGGAATTGAAAATGACGTAAAAGGTTACCTTCACTTTGTGTTAACGCTTGATTTTACTCCATAAAATTTGCATACCGCGGGGTACATATAAAAATCGATTTTTTGGGAGTTAACTCTAAAAATCGATCAAATGAGAATTTTCCAACGATATTTATAAAATGGTGAAGACTTTTTACATTTTACCTCTATATGATTAGGTAGGGCTTTACATTCCCCAAAATGTTTAAAATTCTCGATTCAGTAGTTCCGAATACGGGGAAGAGAGAAACGGAGAATAATCAAGTAAAATCCAAATACCGAATTGAATCCGAAGCATTAATAATCTTACGGGAATTCTGTTCTTTTTATTAAAGCATATTACCATAAAGGGCAAAAAACCCGTAATGACGTATTGAGATCCTCCTTTTTGAAGGCGGTTAATAACAATACTAATTTTTGGTGCTTAAAGTATATGCGTAACCAATTCAAACGTTTGATATTTTTTATTTAGTTTCGATAATATTGCTGTTATCGATAAACGAGAACATCTCTAGTTGATTCCACAATGTGATACCAGTCAAAACCAGATTTGGCAATATTGTGAAACATTCAAGTGTAATAATTTTTTAACTAGGACAATGGTAATTATTTTGAACGAACAATGTTTTTAAAAAAGATGCACGTTGGTATTGATAATGTAATAAATATATGAATGCTTATATTAAATGTTAATATTAAAGATTTCACACAATATTTATGAAAATTCTTTATCCTGGCAACTTTAATCTAAAGACAACATGTTGTGAGGTCTTTTTGGCGGGAACCGGAGAAGTGAGGTTGTCATTTTATTTAGATTTTCTATTCTTTACATTTTTAGGAGTTTTAAGGTACAACAGTGATAGTATATTGTGTTTTAAAGTTTTGTGTAAATGAAAAGAATGGAGATTCTAAGTATACATGTGTAGCTCAAGTTTTCGTGCTCTTCCAAGAAGTCCTTTTTAACTTCAGTAAAGCCTACTATCACTTTACTGGAGGAGAGTTAGGGACAGTTAATGTTTCTCTAGAAGTTACGTCATTAGGCTGAGGATCTTGTTACCAATGCCTTAAGAACAATAAATAAATAAATACAACATGTTGTACACATTAACATTGTCGTAATTAGGTTTGCAATTAGGTTTCTTTTTCTGTTGACGAATTCTTTTTCTCTTGTTCTGTTGACGAATGTTTGTTTGCGTGACGAATAGCTGAACAGCATTCTATGTAGTGAAAATATTACGGTTTCTGAGTGGAAGAGCCATGCTGCATTGCAGCACGAATAGGGCCGGCTCGCCCCGTGAAATACCACCCTCTCACAGAATATCGGCGTGAAATAACGGCATCTATTGCTGTTGTGTTTCGTTTGGTGAGTGAGAGTGCCGGTGGCCCATCACCCCCTCCCCCTCCTTTCTCTGTTTCTCTAAAGGCCGGCAATGCACCTGTGACTCTCTGGACGCTGCGGGTGTCCATGGGCGTCGCTGGTCACTCCCCATCAAGTGACCCGCTTGCTTGTTTTTTATAAAAAAAAAGTGTAAGTATATATTTAACAGGTGACGCAGGTTTTCCTAATAACAGTTCGGTATGCTAATTCCAGACATTTTTTTTGTTCCGTGATCTTCCTGTACCTTAACGCCACTCTGTTGCCACTACTTAAAGTCAAAACCTAATAATTCAATTTTACTTATAGTTTATTCGCAACTGTATTCAAAATTTTTAGTTATTTTAATACCATGTATAAACTATATTAGTTTCTAGAGCAGTTATCTAGCCTATTAGTAGTGGAAGTACGCCGGCTAGTTTTAGCATCGTGTCTGCATATAACTTTGTTAACGGTCTTGTCTACTCGTATCTTATTATCCCGCGTTACCTCTATTGCTATAAAACAGAATCAAATTAACTAACAGTCTTGTCTGCTTGTATCATATTATCTCGTGTTACTCATAGAAGTAGGTATAGTATATAACGGATTCACATTAAATGTAGGGTGCTTATGAAATTTAGTAACAAAAATAAAGGCTCATTTTACTATTTACTCAACAAGAACTGGAGAACAATGTCTTAATAATATGTAATTTGAATTAATCATATTAGATTCAGTTGCATACGCATTTGTTTTGTATTTGTCGGCGGAGCAAATCAGTTTCAAAATGTCGGGTCTAGTTTTTAAGCCGGAATACAGCTTGTCACATGATTTGTTGATTTTAGCTTTGGTCATTAAAATGGCTTTCAGAACTGTGACACTTAATTGTGTTTTGTCATTTGTCCATTTCTTATCCATTAGAGAAAAAACTCTTTCGACAGGTGCGTTACTTCCGATGCGCATTTCGATTGCAATTAATATTAATAACAACAAGTACGTATTATATTATCGTTTGGTCTGTTTGCAAAAGCAGGACATTTTTGCTTTGGCTGAGTACAACGGGACAGAGCCTGAAAGCGGGACTGTCCCGTCCGAAACGGGACGTATGGTCACGTTATACATGAGTCCAGTTTCAAGTTAATATATGATGAGATTGCTTCACCCTATGTGAAAGGCTTGACACCCATTACATCTGCTTAATTGTTAATGTAGCTACTTAGTTTATTCAGTATTATTATAAATGGTGCGGGTCGTTATAGCAATAAGACATAGTCGATTTTAAGAAAAGAACGTTTGTAAGAACAATGCACATGTTCAAGTTCCGAACTTCGCTTATCCGATTTTCTCATAAACAATATTAGGTACCTAGATACTTGAAATGTTAAGTGTCTAGGTACAAATATTGTTTATACATAAAATGAATTATTTAACATTTTATCAACTCAAAGTTTATAATAGTTACCAGTTTTAAGTCAACTTATAACCGTTATTCATTGGTTATTAGTTCCAGAAAGTCTACTAGTTCGGTAAGCTTAGCATCGACCTAAAGTTCAGTACCTAAGTACTAATTTAATTATTTAAACATTTATGAAGTTGCTTTTGTACTTAAGTTTTAATACATAAAGTACAATTACTTTGTAATTTTCATTGTTTTCGTTTAGAAGTCGGCTTAATTTTTTTTTTTAAAGTTATACATACATATTATATAGCAATATATCGCATATTATAACTGAGTTTTTCAGTCAGCATTAAATGAGTCATTTTGTTTTCCTAACTAAATATTTGCTATAAGTAGGTATTTGGTTTTCTGCAACAAGGCCGAAACAACAGCCGTTACATTGAATATTCATCCTGTTATTTATTTACATAATGGCTAATAATCTGGTACGTTGCGGATGTGCGAGCGAGATAGATAGCGGGTGTAATGAGGGTGTGAAAGGGATGAAATAAATTGGGGTATAAAATTATGACATCATCCGCCGCAGGCGTGTTTATCGGGGACAAGGAAAAATATGACAGTATTGATCGACTGGAAGTGATATGAGCGTGGTTTGTATAAAAAATATTAAACAAAGTTTTATCGTTATGGAAACTATATGGTTACAACTAAAAAAAGACAAAATATTACAAGAATAATATGAAAATTTACTATAAATATATATAGCTTCACGCTGTATTCTATTTGGAATAGACAAGTATTAACCCGAAATAAAATTGTATTTCACTGCCACTTCTAGCCATAAATATTTTTTAAGCTTTTAGCAAAACGGGACCTTATAGTGGCAGGTTGCTAGCTTTTCGCCTTTACAAGTTCCTTCTAATAAACCCTTGCCCCTTGGCCGACTTCTGTGACCTGTAAGGGATGCACGTAGCACATTCTGTTAAAGCGAACGTTCCCAACATTGAGTACCTACAACGGGAGTCGCGATTTACAGGCATTCCCCTCTGTCAAGGTATAAGCACAAAAATTGCCATCGCACAATAAAAACTAGTTTTGAATCAATTTGTTACCATTTCTGTAATCGAATTCACTGCGTCAAGTGCTCCGCAAAATTGTCGTCTTATACCGTCAGGAGGTGCAATGAAAAATCCGCCACCATCTAATCTAGTCAAAGACGGAATTATATTCCATAAGTAGATATAATTTTTGTATTATGTACTAGTTTTCCATTTCAAAATATTTTTTCAGAATCGTTTCACTAAATCGATTTAGCGATCTCGTTATAACGTATTTCGATTCATTCGAATACGTTGCATTAACGTGTACTTATATTTTCTAGAAAGTCATATCTTAACGTTTGTCATACAATAATGACCCTTGAATTGGCTTAAATTCGTACCTTACGGTTTTTAATTGCCAAATTGTACAAAATATGACGTAAACGCACTCCCTAGCGAGACTATATTTTTAGCTAGCTAACATTTGATTATAGACCTTAACGCATGCAAATAAATTTACAATTAAATTGGTAAAGAAAGAAAATATTTCGTGGTAGCATTAAATTTTAGACCTTAACGGGTCATGAATAAAATTTCAACCCAGTTATTTTTACGTATTTGTTAAATTGGGGTAATGTTGTCGAATTGTTTGTGTGCGTAAGCGTAGACACCGTAGACGTGGTAGTACCTCTCCATCCGCAAAAAATGCCAGAAAGTTTTGTGTGATAAATAGCGCGTATATCGCCTCCCGTTATAGGCTGTACTCAATGGTTCCCAAGCATAGAAATAATCCAAGAGAATTAAAAACGTCACATAGGTTCCCTGAGCGTAAACTGCAGATATTATGAATTGAAGAAATGCATTTTTAATAACAAAATTATGATTGCCAAAATATTTTGCCCATGCAATGACAAATATTTTAATAAATTTTATAATACCCACGAGTTACAACAAGTGTAAATTTAATGGTGTGCTATTTAAATTACAGATTAGACGATTGTTTGAGATGTTTTTCGATGTAGTGAATAAAATAGATCGTGTATTAAATGGCCGGGATAATGAAAAGAAAGAGTGTTAAATAACATACATATATTTTACAAGCGAACCGCCCCGGCTTCACACGGGTAGAAACTTTTTTGAACATAAAATACAGCCAATGTTACTCGCTGATAATGTAGCTTTCCATTGGTGAAAGAATTTTTGAAATCAGTTGAGTAGTTTTTAAGTTTATCGATTACATACAAACAAACTAAGTTTACCTCTTTATAATATCTATAGTGTTTTTTTAACTAGGACAGTATGGGGAAATCCGAATCTATAAGAGATTAAGAGCCTTAAGAATCGTTTGGTCTTTTTTTGTGATAACAATTTTGGCGTTATCGAAATAGCACGCACAGTCCTAATGAGAACCTTTCCCTTTATAGAGAGGTTCAACGATCGCGGTGCGCCAGTCCTCTGGAACCTCCCCCTTCTACCAACAAAGGTTGCACAGTGCGCAGAAAGTATCCCAGATCCCAAGACCATACTTGATCATCTCAGCAGTAGCCTCATCATTTCCCGTAGCGTTTCCACATTTCAGACTTCTTATCACTTTCTCACTCTCTTTCATACTAATGGCATCCTGCAGTCTCTGACCCGAGTGTGGAAATTCATGGGAATCTCTCCACCACCATTTCTTTGCATTATTACAAATCCCTCGAGAAATGCCTCCAAACATTTATACATCCCATCTTAGACTATGCTGACGCCTACTATTTGGATGTCATAGAAGAGTTCTTAAATAAAGTTGAGCGTTTACAGAATCTTTGCATTCGTTTCATCTTTGGACTTAGGAAGTTCGACCAGCACGCTTATTAGGAAACTTGCAGACAGCATGCGACAAATAATATCGCGCGATATCAGCTGTCAAAACCATAATTTGTGTAATGTAATTTGTATAGTGGCACTAAATCTACTGCGAAAACTACATTTTACGGTCAAAAAATAATAGATACGCAATTTAATTTTTTAATAGAATTAGTCACCGGTCGCGTCTGCAAATTCTTAGGTAATAACCCCGCGGGTCTCTCATTTACGGAAGGAACTCAAATGGCTTCCCATTCGTTTTCGTAGGGATACTCGGATATTGTGTCTCCTTTTCAATACATTACACAATCCTTCTTTTCCCTCCTACTTAAAAATGTCTTTTCGCTATGCCCGCTCGTTGAATATCCCATGCAGGCAGCATCTTATATCCCTTCTGAAATTCCCTACACATAATACTGATTCCTATTCTTATTCCTTCACTGTTCATGCGGTTAGGCTGTGGGACTCACTTCCGTCTATTGTTCAAGATTCTAATTCGTCACGTAATTTTGTTATTTTTAAAAGACGACCTTTCCTTGTCGCCATAAACTGATATTATGTTTACATAACATGTAAGTAGTTATAGTAATATGTGGTAATATATAATACATATATATAAATGAAGGTATTTGTATATAAAATGTGTCTTTATTTTCTTTGCTTCATACACATTAAATTTTGCTACTTTAACAGCTTTCCTATCATAGGTCTGCTGGAATAAAGTTTAGTTTGAAATATGTAGTACCTTTGTGCATAAGTTAGATTTCATGTCTCTTTTACAAGTGTGTGTATATATATACACACACTTGTAAATAGTTTTATAAATAGTGTATAAATAGTTAAAATAAAATAAATAACAGTTAACATAATGACTTAAGCGCTGACAGTTTTGTAAGCGGCAACTTTGAGGAAGTATTTAAGATAATGTGTAGTTTTAAGTTTGTAAATATTAACATATGTATATAATGTGACAAGTAATATGTTTGTTTGGGACTCTAGCGGAATAGCCTCTTTTAGATGTTACATTATCTGTGTCAGGATTATATGCGTTGACATGGGAAAAGCCGAGTATAATCCATGTCATACGTGGTGAGATATAATACACTATCTAACTGTTAATATGAGTATATATCATTGCGTGTCCATGTGTACACAACACAATGAATGTGTGTTTTTGTTACATTTTTTCTCGAAGTTTTCTATTTGACGTCTCGTAATAAATTAAATTATCGTTGAGAAGCGAAACACGTGCCTATAGGCCTTAAATTCCCAACTCTTCAGTCAAAGTAAAAATCAAATTAATTAATTCAAGTGAATCTAATTACAATGTGTTTTTAAAGTAAAATAAAGAAAACATGCAAATAAGAAGAACCGACAGACAGTTAGGTATTATTTTTTTAACATTATTTTTACAATAGATTTATTAAAATACAATATTCAGAAGACTAGTGATTGCATGTGCAGAGAAGATTATTCTTTATTTTACAGTATGATTGTTCAACAATGTAACCAATTTATTATGACCTCGGGTTTACTAGTGCCTAGTTTATATTGCCTTTCTTTTTAAACAGATCTTTATTTTTCCTCGAATACATAAAGATTTCAAATCAAACATTAACTAACAGGAAATTCAGTCAGATGTCATTTTTCAATATACAGAAAGTCAGCATACGCATATCAATTATTTTGGTCTTATCTTTAATGAAATCAATTATTTTATGCATTGACCTACAAGACAAGCAATTGCAAACGAAAACTTTGTTCACACATCAGACATCACAAGTTCTTTATCATACTTGAAATAAATCACATAAATATTGCACGAAATAACTTTCCAATAGTTGCATGTGATCGACTAAATGAATTGTAACCAATTGACTACTGTTTAGGGCGCGTTTATTCGGCACGAATTTCTTCGTGCTGTCACAACGCGGACGGTGCGCGTACGTCGCGCGGACGCCGCGCGGTCACCGCGCGGGTCTAGGCGAATATCGTTTAATTGAGCAAAACACACTATATATTTACATATCTAAGATCGTGTCAAGCGCAAGTAACTTCACTGTCTGGAGTGGTCAGAGACGAATGGAATGCGAGGATAGATATTGGGAGGATGCGAGATAGTTTTAAAACGCGTGATGACCGCGAACGACCCTGCGGAGACCGCGCGGCGGTCGCGCGTCGGCCGCGCGGTCGCCGTGTGGTTGGTTAGTTCCCAGAAATTCAAACATTGTTGCCTAGTGAATAGAATTTACATTCGCTTATAATAAATACAGGAGAATGTCAATGGCGCGGCCGCAAGAAAATTTTCGCATCGTCTAACTGCGCTGTTAGGTGTGCAATTAGGTCTACATTGTATACCATTCCCACCCGTATGCCACGAAAAGGGAATGGATAAAATAAATTTTGTAACTAATTCGGAAATTTTTTAAATAAAATTCTTATTGTAAAGGAATATATGTATAATGAAATTTATCAACAAAAACAATACTAACTTTACAAATGAAAAAAAAGAAAGGAATAAAAAGTGGTTGTGATGGTGCGGTGTGGAGTTTATCAAATAAGTATAAATGCGTTTTACATTCACCTTTTAAATTATAATTTACATATGATTAAAAAAACACTTTAACCACTGGCATATGTTAGATACTATTGTTCCATATTCATTAATTCCACTCTCGAACGATATCTTCAAATTTTAGGCAAACTTTTCATAATTTTTTAATTTTTCACATAAACCTCAACACTATTATTAGACATGTCTCGGCGAGGTGACAAAATAAACATATTATATTGCTTTAATAGTAAATATTATACCATTCTTGGTTATGGAATTTTTTATTATGGATTATTATCTTCACATTATGTTAATTTTTCTGACTTTTACTGAACTATATCCGTTCGTTATATCGTCTTTGTTTTTATAATAAAATAGAATATAATCTAGACAGCCATTCCCAAAGTGGGCGATAACGCCCCCTTGTGGGCGCTGCAGGTCTAAAGGGGGGCGGTAAGAGACCCAGAAAAAAAATGGGGGCGTTGTGTAGAGGCCTGGGGGGTGATTTGTAATTTCATTTAGCTAGGAGGCATCTTAGACAACGACTGCATGAGCTCTCGCCTCAGTAGACAAAATAAGTTTGGGAACCAGTGATCTAGAGGAAAAATCTTGTCCTCACTCCATCACATCCTTTCTTCTAATCCACGCTTTAGTTTTGTTTTCTTTCTTAAAAAATTCTTCTATTCTGCTATTCTTTCAAAAAACATATTTAAATTTTTAACTTGCCAGTTCTATAATTCATTTCTCTGACAACCTCTAAGCTCGTAAAAAAGGTAGAATAGAAAAAAAATCTTACAATTGGCAGTCTTGTAGGTCGACGATTTTACGATATGATTTCTTAATCAGTGTACGTTTAATAACTTTTTAAATCTCTTTACCGTTACGAATAATCAATGACATATTGTAGAAAAACGAACGCTAATTGCGAAAAAAATGAGACATTTGACTTTTAAATTAAAATTTTGGAATAACTAGTTTATCATGCTCTCGGGTTTCCATACCATTAATCTCGCCCTTGTTTTGAATTAGATCTATATTTTTTCTAATGCATAGTTTTAAAATTTTGTATTTATCATTACCTACGTAACGTTTCAACGGTTCTGATTGTACAGCGGGCGTTGGAGCTAGTTACCTAAATAAGCGGTTAACTCAATTAGTGGGACGTACCTCGCTCCGTAACCTTGGGCTAGTCGGATATGTCAACGGAAATTATTGAAGGGTTTCCCTATTATGACTGTATACAAGTATACATAACTGCTAATGTTTACTTTGCGACTCGTTATAATTTGTAGAGGCTGCTTCAGTCTATAATATTATACAATACTGGAAGGCTGTCGAAGAGTAACACTTGTTTATTCAATATCCGATAAATAATAAAATAGGATATAAGTCGAATAGGACAAAATAATTTTGTTTTACGACTCTACTAATATGTGGTAGTAAAGCCTGGATATGCCCGAAATCGAGTGAAAGTAAGAATTCGATCTCTCAGAAATGTGTGCATTGATGAGATGAGAGAAACGCGAGATGTGTTCGCGGATAAAATAAGCAATGAAGAGATACGCAGTATGACAAGGTTGGACGATAGTGTTATCGTGAAAATGAAGAAAGGAATGCTTAGATGGTTCGTACACTTAGAAAGTATGACTGATGAACGATTGCTGAAGGAAATAAATCGAGCGAGCGGAGCGAAAGTGAGTGGTAGCAGAAGACGAGGAAGACGTTAGCTGATGGAAATGTCAAAGGCACTCGCATACCTAGGCGAAATTGTGTGAGGCGAACGATGAGATTTGAGGAGATAAAGAAGTATGTAAGGACCGCGATATTTGTCGCTCCATCTTTTCCGACTACTCTGGTAGGGATACATCGTCAGAATATTATGTAATGTAAGCTCACTGTCAACTCTCGGTCTCAATTGTTCATGATTACTTGACGGTTGCGTGACAGCTGTTGACTTATATTTTTTAAATATCTGAGAAGGGAAAAATCCTTACACTCAATCAGTCAGGCTCTACGCCGATTGACTAGTGTCGGAATCTAGGCGACTAAAAAAACCCTCCTCTTTGCTGTTAGCCCTAGTGGCTTTTACAGCATCGCCGGTCGCGTCGGGGTAAGCTAGGCTAGTTTGTCTGTGGGGTAAGCGGAGAAGGCACCCTGCTCTCTCTCATGCAAGGCTAAAATTAGACTCTCTTATACAGTCCCATTTTTTTTTTTTATTTCATGTAAGTGGCTATGCAGGTCCCACCAGACCTGTATCACAGCGACCAAAATTGATCTATTGTGATCGCCACTGTGTTACAAACACTACCAAGTCCCACTGCAGTCAAAAACTGCAAGGTATTCCTTGGAGTGATATGCTATACAGCCCCATCACACACGGGCTACTCATTTTATTGTTATTGAAATGTTATAAAATAACACGCGTTTCTAAATAATGTGATTAAAATCAATACGAAACTAACACTTGTTACCCGATGTGTTACGTATTCTTGAAATAGTGTTTCAAGTTCAAGAACATGATTCTTGATTTTGATTCCATTTTGACGGGGTCCGAATATTTTACTTTGGTTCTCGACTTTTATGTCGACCATAGACGTCATATCGAATTTTCCAATAAATAATTAATCTTACTTATGACATGCGCGTATTATGTGTCCATTGGTACCTTCAATGTTGATGTCACTTCAGTGGCTTTTTATCTAACCGTTAAATTCAGCACCTCCTTTTTGCTTTACCCTGGTTAGGTGTTAACATTACTTACCTATAGGCAGGCTTTTTATTGTTATTTCACTAATAAAATAACAATGAAAAGCTTTTGAAACGAAGTGTTTATGGTTGTATGCTTAAATTGGTTCGCGGGTTATTTCGTTTCGCACCGAAATTGGAAGCATAAAAAATCACCAATTAAGATATCGTCGACATAGCAGGCAACGCTTTTATTATGTTGATGACAGTGTAGATAAACACGAGCCGAATCTCATTTTTGTGACTGCCCATTGTGGAAAATTACGATTATATCCTCGGATCAAGAAGCGTAATGGACGGAGTCGTAATAGGTTGCCACTTTTATTTATCGCCGTGTGTCAAACGAATTTTCGAGTCTCTATCTCATTGAGCGTAACTACGAGTAAAACATTTAGCTATAGTAAGTATGGCAACCTCGCACTGTCTGTGTAATCGTGTCAGCTCATGAGACGATTATGAAAGAGATTTGCAAAATATTTATAAATCTTAATTGTTTTGTGCTTGTATTCACTAAAATAAAAATATGTCATGTTCAGCTGTGTATCGTTGTACTGTGACCCTTGCCTAGTCGCGCATATTAGTAAAAGTCTAGAAACTTGGTCAATAAAAAAAAGGACATCATAAAGACACGCTCTTAGAGCAAATGCTTCGAAACAGCATAGCGTGAATACACCAAAACCTGGTGCAAATATAAAATAGTTTTAGAAGATTGAATTTATGCTTAGTTCTCGAGATATATAGCAAACAGTTGAATTGGTAAATACTAGGAAACCGTTCACAAAAGAACCCACCCACTATGAGTGGTAGTCCTGCGAGGATGGAAAAGTGCTTCGGGATCTCATACGGAACGTAACTCTAGTGCAGTGACGAAACACTTCGCGGAAGACCTAAGCCGTCTTCAGTTGTGTCACAGTGCTACAGCAGCTTAGACCACAAGAGCTCGTAGCTAATAGCAATTAATATGTGCACTTAAAAATAGAACACAATTATACAAATACAATTTACGAAGATATACGGGTACAGAGATACGCAATATGACAAGATTGGAAGACAGTGTTATCGGAAACAGGAAGAAAGGAAAGCTTAGATGGTTTGGGGACATAGAATTAGCGAGGAACGATTGGCGCAGAAAATCTACAGAGCGAAAGTAAGTGGTAGCGGAAGCCAAGGAAGACCAAGATCCAAGATTGACTTATGAAGATCAATTAGAGTGCTTTTGAGTTTTCCAGACGGAAATGTCAATAGTTCCATACCTAGGCCATGTGTAAGTGATGTATACCATACAAGAGAGCATACCTAGGCGAAAGTGTGTGAAGAGGAGATGAGAATTGAGGAGGCAAAAGAAGGATGTATGGAAGGACCGCGATACATGGCGCTTCATCTTCTCTGAGTAACCCATTAGGGATAGAGGCTAAGGATATGTATGTATTTATGTACGAATCTTCGTAGAAATTAAAGGTAGCTATGAAAGTACAAATCAAGTCCATATAAAATCTATGTCACTTGACTTGTATTAAGGTTGCCTATACTTTTATTGTAAATAATCTAGGCACGCAATAATGGTCGTTTGCATGTCAAGGTCGCGTGACGTCATTAGTGCCGTCACTGAAGTTTTAACCGTTTTCCTATCGCAAATATTTGATAGTTTGCTGTTAATAGAAAAAAGAAAGGTTCTTGGCAGCTTTTTGTCTATTAATACCAATATTTGATAACGTCTATGCGTTTAAATGATGCTAGTATAAATTTACATTCGAGTTCTACATTAAAACAGAATGGTTCCGCCTTGCGCATGGAGTTTGATATGAGATACCTACGTTTTTCGCAATGAATAATTTCTCGCTCTCGCTACAAGGTATTGCATCATTCTAACTCTTTCGCTGCTGGCTTATTACACACAACATGTTAGTAGAGTGGAAGATCGGTTGTGGTGACGAGGGGGACGCCTATACCTATAGAGTGAGAATCTTGTTAATTTTTGTATATATGGTGGGTAATCTCCGGATCCACCACCTATTTGAAAAAATTTTTCACGATTTGAAAAGTACTTTCTAAATAGACATAAATTATGTATTCGATCCAGGCCAAGTCGGAATAGAAGTATATAAAAGACATAAAAGTGTTGCTAGCGTTGATCAAGAGGTGATACGGTAGCCGTAATTAGATGAGATCTAGGACCTAGCTTTTGGACCTCCTCATAGAAATTTTCTTTCTCCACAGATACCTACTAAATCCAACCAACATGCATCATACCAACATGCAGCAAAAACAAATGTTGTTTTAATATAATATCATTTAGAAAAGGGTGTGACCTACTCGTAATTATCTTTCTCCTCAGATATAAATTACTTACGAAGCAAAAAAAGCGTTGTACTAAAAATGTTTTTATTAAAATCGTGGGTTCCTGCAAAAAATCCTTCCCACATCTTCGAACATTATGGACATTCCTCGGGTCAACTGATCTATTAATAGCCTATTTGCTTGTATCTGTAAGGGTATTTAGGTTAGGTACGGTAACTTAACGACCTCTGAAGGAGAAAACAATATATATGTGGTAGAAATATTTTAATATTTCATTTCAAAATTATAATAAAAACGGTTACGGAATGGAATCACTCTAGCATGTCTGTTAGTAAGAGTGTAACAATCATTTTTCTCACCGACTAATTGAGTCGATCTTCTATTTCCTGTGAAGAAATCCTGTTACTGCTATTCTTGAATTACTGGCAAAAAAATATACGGAAAATATAGTTACATATTCATTTTATGTATAAATATTGAAAGAGCATCTACAGAGCGAAAGTGGGCGGTAGTAAAAACCAAGGAAGATCAAGGCCGACTTATGAAAATCGACAGAAGATGGCCAGAGTGTTAGCTGCCGGAAATGTCAAAAGCACCCGCATACTTAGACGAAAATGTGCGAGGACAATGACGCATTTCAAGTAGGAGATAGAAGTATGTAAAGACCGCGCAACTTGGCGCTTACTGACTACCCTGTTAGGGATACAGCGTGAAGATATATATGTATCTTGATGATCATGATTTTTACCATAAACTGATGCTGCATTGACACACGGTGATAAGAGTGGCAACTCATTATGACTGTCCATTAAAATTCCTGGTCCGAGTTGATGGAGTACATTTTGGAGTACATTTTATTACACATACAGATACAGGTATAGTGGGAGTACATAGGTATTGAGGTATGTACGTATGTCTGAAAGAGGGCATTTTTTAGACTAGTTATATTAAGTTTATATTATGCTTTATTTCTTATATATGTAGTTCAAATCTTATGTAGTTTGGTTACATAACTTTGGAACTTCGTTCCAAAAATGGTTGATCAACTCTTGTACAGATTTCTTTTAGGTGAAGCATACGACGCAGAGTCTATTCTTTAATATACCTACAACTGAATTGAATGATCCAAAATAGTCTTAAGTATGGGTAATAAATGCGACGTTAATTTAATTAATCATGCAATTCCAAATTGAATCAGTACTAAGTAATGAGAGTCACGCAGCGCGGCAATGGAGGGCGTGACGTGCAGTCACGGTCGCGTGACGTCATAGCCTCTGACATTCGTCGGTCGCGAAGTCGCCTTAGTTCTGAAATCAATAGGAAGTTACAGCGAGCACGTTTCATTGATTGCATAAGTTGTGTGGAGGTAACTCGTTGTGTTGAGTATTGTTTTATTTATATATATAGATAAATACACAGGGTTCCCAATTTTTATTATAAAAATATATATTATAACCAGCAGACACGACAGACGTTGATTTGCCCAAAATTAAAAAAATCCTACAACCCGATTGCGGTGCCATCTACCGAATCTAAATGAATCTAACTATCCAGGGACCCTCCTAAACATACAAATAATTTCATCGAAATCGGTGCAGCCGTTTTTAATAGGAGTTCAGTGACATACACATACAAAAGAATTATATATTATATAATTATAATAATACTCCAGACAATTACACAGATTGTGTGACCCCAAACTAAGCAGTAAGTTTGTACTATGGGTACCACACAACGAACTCTGGGGGAGTTCCCAGTAACACCCAGACTCCAAGCCATTAGAACCCGGGAGCCTAGATTGGAAAGTAGATGCATATGCCACTGCACCAACAGGCCAGTCGTATAAAGCCATATAAAGATAAGGTCGGGGAAAGAAAATGATTATCCAGTGTTTAGGAGAGAAAACAACACTTATTTTATTTTTTTCGTTCAAAAACTAAAGAAGAAATCTCGGGAGGAAATGTCCGTGCATGTCTTTTGGTGGTGGTGATGTCTTAAGTTTTAGATACGTGTTATAGGGATGGCGTTAATCGTCGAAAATAGTATGTCGGATACTTTATTTTTCTTAAAGAGTAAACAGTATTACTGAGGAAAATAAAGTAAACTGTTAGTAACAGTATAGTTGACAACCCTATAAATATATGATGTCACACCATTTTCCATCGAGAGTCGACAGAACGTCAAAGTGCAACTAAAATACACTTTGACGCAATAAATGATTAATTAAATTAAAAGGCGGCAATTAATATTGAACCCTAATCCACCGCTTATACAATTCCTTATAATAAAGGCGACAAGTTGCCGGCCTGTTGCCGTTTGCCCATACTTACTACTTCCTTCAATAAGTCTTATTTTCTGGAAGACTTCCAAAACCTGTGCATTATTATAAGAAGACGACATAATATTACTCTTGTAGGGTTCCTTACCGTACGTCTACTTTGTTTTTAGTCCGTCTGTTCGTCTATTGTCCCATTTCACCGAAGTCCTCTAATACTTAGCGAATCCCTAAAACAGTCACTAACGATGAAATTTTCTTCGTTAGCGGACCCCTAAGTATAAGGAAAATTTGATGAAATCGAGCCTATCTGTACTACATTTCAAGGACTGCATGTTGAACAGTAATAGCCGAAATTTTCCCAGAACACGTGTTATTACGGCGAATATCCGTAATATATGATAAAAAAAAGTAAAAACTACTGGATCCTCATACTAGAAAGGTATTTTTCAAGTTTTTTTTTATTTTGCAATATCGTAATAATCACAATAATAATAATAATAATGCGCCAGATGATACACACCAATCATTTGATCTCAAACTAGGGTATTCCCTGTGCTATGAGAACCAGACGACGACTACTGAGGGCGTCTCCCAATACACCCAGACCCGAGACAATCTAGAAAAGTTCATTTTTTAAATTGACCCGACCGCAAATCGAACCCAGAACCTTATGCGCTTAGGTTAACGTCTAAACCACTACGTCATCTAAGTCGTCGTCACTATAATATGAACTCTTTATAAAGTAAAACAACAAACAGTAATAACCGGCCAAGTGTGAATTTAGGATCCAGATCTGAACGAAAAGAACACATTTTTTGATAAATATTATAGCACAAATATATAGTACGCAGTATGACAGGGTTGCACTACAGCGTTATTGTAAGAATGAAGAAAGGAATGCTTAGTTGGTTCAGTGGCCACATAGAAAGAATGAGTGATGAAAGACTGACGAAGAAGATCTAGAGAGCGAATGTGAATGGTAGCAGAAGCCAACAAGACAATGGCTGACTTATAAAGATTAAATAGCCGTCAAGTGTAAGCTGACGGAAATATCAAAAGCACTCGCATACCTAGACGAAAATGCGTAAGGTGAATGACAAATGATTCGAGGAGGCGAAAGAAGGAGCCAAAATAGTTATATCATTGGATGAATGTGTTTAAAACACAACAGTCCTATATTACTTGCCTATATTGTGTTTTCTTGAAAATTATTTTCCGAAATTCATAAATTCAAACTTTTTAGTTATAGGGTTAAAGTACTGAAAAATTTCTTGTATAATTAAATCGAGTATTATTGTGTTTTGTCCCTTAGAAACTGGAAGGAGTTTGTAGAATTTGGAAATGATTTGTTGAAGAAAATTGGGTGTAATATTTTTGCTCACATTAATAGAACAACAGTTTTATGCACCAGCGGCCTTAGACAAGTGGCAAACGTTGCGAACAATTGAAATCCTGGCGTAATTGCTCATCAAAACTGCGACTTGGCTATATTTTGTACGGCGGCTTTCACACGATTTAAGTTTTGTTTGATATATAAGAAAGTTAGTAACGTTTGACTACCAATTTAAAATTCGTTACGCTACATTACGTGGTATTTGTCATTCTATTCTATTAGCGTTTAAGACAATTGAACAATTTGTCTAGGCCTCTCTATGCAGAATAGTAATGAAAAAGAAAAGTACGACGAAAAAAGTACAACTCAGACGATTTTATCACTGAAGCAATCTCTTAGAATATACCTATAGAGTGAAAAAGTAAAATACTATGGAAAAAATATATAAAATATAGGCGACCCTATCTTTAGGCTAAAGGAGAAAAGGCATTCAAAATAGCCGCGAAAGTAGAATTATTACAGTAGAAAAATATTCAAATCGATGTTAAGTATACACATAATTCACAATATATGAAATACTAGCAAACCCGGCCCGTTTCACTGGGCGTTAGTTTCACTGGGCGTAAAAAACAAAAAAAAAATCTACTGATTCGATCGCTACCAAACTTTACAAGATCATCTGCTAGGCCAATCTGAAGATTCCTTGAAAATTTCATCGAAATCGGTCCAGCCGTTTCGGAGTCCATAAGGAACATACATACATCGCCTTTTATATATAGAAGATATGTACCTACTTACTTATTCCAAATATAATATAAACATATCTAAAACGGGAAATATCGCCTTCACCTTTTTATTTTGACTTGACTTTTCCACCGAGTTGCATCGGCCGTGGTCTCAAGCAAACTATCGCAGCAAGTTTCACTTCGTGTCTGAGGTAGACGTTTTGTCATCTACCCCCGATATTTGTAAATAGTTTTCGGTAAAGGTAATCGCGTTAAATTTTCCGTTTTAGATATATTTTATAATGCAACGCGAAGGTTTAAAAGTTTATGTACGTACGTGAACGTATAAAAAATGATGATGAGAATAATGAGATTTGAGGAAGCGAAAGAGCGCAAGGATTGCGACGCTTGGCGCTCCGTCCTCTCTAACTACCCCGTTAGGGATACGGCGTGAAGATATGTATGTATGTATATAAAAAATGACGAATTAACAAAGATATGCTAATTGGTACCATTAATTTAAGGTTTTGCATAAATTTTGGATGAAGTAGACCTTTATTTTAATGAATGAATGCTACGTTAAAATGTTTGGGTTCGAAATACCCATTGCCCTTTTCTCTTTTCTAGTATTATGTTATCTGTCAATTAGGGTCTCTGTGGCAACTTCCGTTCAGCAGGTGTAAAGATGGCGATATATAATATATTGGTTATGACTAGTGAAAACCAATTCCGACAATATTGCAAAAAGCGAGAATATTAATGGTAAAATTGATACGAGCTTGCTGCTTACACTTTTTAGGACACATACTCTTAGGGATGTACTCGGATTCACTTGACAACTACACACAGATAAAACAGTAAAAGTGTTAAGAATCTAAGTATAAACTAGGTATACTACTCTGTCAAGAAAGTACCGGGAAAAAATCAATAATACACGAAATGTTAGTTATTCATCCAAATTTATTTTATTAACTTTTTTTTTTTTTTTTTTGGTTTCTGAGAGGCGAAATGAAACCCCCGCGGGCTACCCAGCCGGACTCTACGCCGACTGGGGAGTGTCGGACTCGAACCGACTAAACAAAACCCCTCTTTGCTGTTAGCCCTAGTGGCTTTTACAGCGTCACAGGTCGCGTTGGGGCGAGCGCTGAAGGCGCCCTGCCAGATGGTCGACCGCCTGAGGGTTCCTCCAGCCGAGGGATGCCTCGTATGGAGGGCGGACCTCGGGCTCAAGGCGTCGCCAGGGGAGCTTTCCGCACCTGCGTGCATCTTAACGGGCTTCCTATTCGGGTGAGGGCCGGGCCTCTAGCGGACCCGGCCGGCGAGACGGCTGAGGGCCGGTTAGTGTGCCTAGTGTTCCGCGTGGCAGTTTACAATGTGGTTTATTAACTGTTACCAACACTGACGAATAAATATAAAGAGGAACACTGGTGCCCTCTAGAGGAGCGCGACGGTGTTCATGACGTCATAGAAAAGAACTGACGGCTTGTTCCCCACTACCGCTCGAGATTATATAAGTCAAATCTCGAGCGCTTTACGGCTCTCTATTGCTTTTTACCCTCACGACTGCAGCACGAAGTGTTTGAATACAAATTAATTAAATTATTAATCGATAATTTAAGTAAAATTTGGAGTGTTCAATTGCTATAAGTATCTAACTTACTATTTAATTTTATCGTAGCTAACATAACCGACTTCAAAAAAAGAAGGAGTGGTTCTCAATTCGTCTGTTGTTTTTTTTTTTGTTTTTTTTTTGGTATGTGTATCGTATTTATAAAGTTATTTTAATTGTACTTGAGTTTTGATTAGTAAAGGATAGTTATTTTATACTTTTCAGTGTTTTTTTGAAGGCGGTTTAATTTTTTTGAATAAAATTTTTTTTCAGTGACTGAACACGAAATTCCATTGGCGATGCAAAATTTAAGACACTCCTTGTTCGATGTTTTTGTCCATTACGAAATTCGCAATATACACCAGAATGATATAACTAAAAACAGCACTGTATTTAATCTAAATAACAGATGCAACTCAAACTCCGTGCCAAAATGGAAAACAGTTGTGCCAATCTAACAAAAACAAAAAATTGAATTTGGAACCATGAACAAATCATCCATTCCCGATACTTTCTTGACTGAATGTAACATCTAAACGTTAAATGACTAGGTTTGTGAAAATAAAGTCTTTATATTTCGCAAGAGATTTAATTGCATTCTCTTTGAGTATTAGGCTCATTAGTTCGTACGGCTCTTTGATTTTTAGCATTTCGCATGTATGTTCATGTTGCGCGCGTTGTATACTGAACCTAGGGCAGTCGTGTAAAAGATGGCTAACACTCTGTACGGAAGTTCCATCGCAAGGGCACGTCCAATCCTCGACGATTTTAAACCTATAAAGATACTCACGGTGGAACCCGTGACCAATGAGAGCCTGCGTCACGTGAAAGCATACTGTGGTCGATTCCCACAGTTTCTTGATATCCTCAATTTTAGGGCACCATGCCTTGGTGACAGCACCAGCTCTCGATCCCTGGAATTCGTCCTGCCAGCTGGCCAACCCAACAGCGCGTATTTTTTGTTTGGCAAAGCTTAGCGGAAAGTCCAGGTAGTCGGGTGCTTTCTTTAAGGTAGCCGCTGATTTAGCGTTAGTATCTGCGAACCCGTTGCCCATGATGCCAGAGTGGGCTTTAACCCAAAATAATTTTACAGATAAATTCCTCTCCATAGAGGCAAGCAGTGTCCCTTGGATGTCCGCAACAAGAGGATGCCTGTTATTTACATCCTGCAGTGATAGCAAGGATGACAGGCTATCAGTAAATATTTACGCATCACAACAGCAGACACCACCCACTGACATGCTTTCGCAATGGTAATCAAAAACGGATTTCTCCAATTTGATGTCATGTGGAAGGTGGTCGGTGACTCCTGTGTGTTTTACTTTGCACGTTTCATGTACCTCTAGCACTTTCAAATGCGATGGTGTAAACTGAGCCAATGCAAGCGACGTCACAGTGGAAATCGTTCGAAAGCCTCTAATGGCTTTAATTGCGAATGACGGTTGTACTCTAGCGAAAGAGCGCTGCACATGCTTCTTGTTGACGACATGTCCCCAAACCTCCGCAGCGTAGGTGACGGTTAGCTCAATTACGTGGTGATAGATAGTCTTTATATTATCGGTTTGGATGCCCCAAGTGGGACGTGAATATATACAGAGCTTATGAAAAACTTTGGTAATTTTATTTATAATAAACAACGTGGCTATTAAAATTAAGCCGTTTGTCAAGCATTACACCGAGGAGTTTAATGTCTCTAACCCAATCCAGAGAGCTGCCACTCATGCGGATAGAGGCCCGCTTAGCCTTTGGAGTGAAACCGATTAGAGAAGTCTCGGCTGGACTGAAGGTAAGCTTAACGCTTAGTAACTATTAGTGGTAAGCTCCAAGTCAACCACACTGGTAGCCGTGGTGATCAACAAGACGTCGTCGGCGAAGGCTTGCAGTCTACAACCTTCCAACAATGAGGAATTTCCAGGAGCTCGTCCAATATTAAATTCCACATGGTTGCACCACAGGCCGACCCCTGGATGCAGCCCTTAGTCATGATTTTTGTGGCTTTGGCTCCAGCGTAGTCGAGGGTCACCACCCTATTTTGAACATAATCTTTAATTAGTCCGTACACATTACTTGGGCAACCCACCAGTTTAAGCCTGTGGAAGAGAGCTGGCCACCAGGCGTTATCGAAGGCAGCTTTGATGTCTAAAGACACGGCAGCGACTAGTTTGCCCTCAGCTTTACTCCTTACAAAGTTTAGGACTTCCCTGATGGTGTCCGTGGTAGACCGTTGTTCGCGGAAACCGTACTGGTTGTTATTTAATTTTTCGAGTTTCTGGGCACGGTAGAGCACTCTCTTAATGAAAAGCTTTTCCAAAAGCTTTCCAAAAACAGGGAGCAGCCCAATAGGACGGTAAGAAAACAATTCGTCATAATCCGACTTTCCAGCCTTCGGGATGATTTTCACTAAGGCTGTCTTCCATCGGGAGGGAAAGTTTTGGAGCTCAAGACATCGGTTTAGAATGTCAGCGAGTAATTGGGGATAAGTCAGTGCAAACTGATGATAAATGTCTGCAGTCAAATGATCTGAGCCTGGAGCCCTCTCAGCGCTCATGCCCTTCAAGCAATTTAATATCTCAGCCGTGCTGAAAGGAAGATCGCTTTCCGAAGAAACACTGATTTGCTCATAACACTTTCTTAGTACCCTGTTCCCGGCAAATTTGTTATTTAAAGGGCCTTACTCACGATGCAATCTGACTAGCGAGTTGTTGCTCCGATCTGTTGCAAGCCAACAAATTGCACCGTGGATAGGCAGGTTGCAGATCGCACGCAATTTATTGCAAGTCGCTCCCTGCGCTAGCAACCGACTAATTGCTGCAGCAAGTTGCAACCTGTATAGCGCGGTTGCATGCTATCTGGGTTCAATCGCGTCCGTACCATTCACAGAATAGTACCTATACAGACCGTGGGCGCCATATAAACGAACAGCAAAGAATAATGAATAATATGAATAAAAAGTATAGAAGAAACGCATTTACACTAAATTTTCCCCAAAATTTTTTTTTTTCTCTTAGGTGATTCAATTTGGCAATTGCAAGACTCATTTTTGAATTTTAAACAGCGTCGGTGTAGTTATTACACATAGATAGGCGCGTGTATACGTTGTGGCACTCGTTCGTGGAATGAAATTTCAATAGCAGTTGCTTAAAAAATTAGTACTAGCAACCGCGACTGAAACAGATTGTAGCAACGAATCGCTAGTCAGATTGGATCATGAGTAAGGCCTTTAATATTCCCACTTTGTGAAACATTGCCGGCAACGGCACGTCACTAGTTTGACACATGGATAGAATCACGAATATGACAAACCGTAAAAATTCCGTTGTCGCTATTTTATCTATGGAACATTAATAATGTTCTTGTCAAATGGTTGTAGCTAAACTATCGACTATTGACTGTGAACATGAATTAATACATTGAACATTAATTTAGTTTTTGCTTCCTCATTTTTATTATTCTTTCAAATAACCTTTTAGGCCTTTTAGGCTTTCTACAAGCTTTCTAGTTGTACGTTGTATATCCTATTTTATTAATTTTTGACTTTAATGTAAACAAACAAGAAACTAACCAAAATTTCGCTAAATTTTCACCGTTTTCTGGTCCGGCGTATACACATAGCACTTTAATAACACTGCTTTTCTGTTATATACATGAAACTATGAAATATGCACAAATAACACTAATATTATCTAATACAGATTTAATATAGTACAGCATTGAAAACATTGAGGTTAAATGTCAAGCGTTTCGCTTTTAATTTGTAGTAGTACCTAAAGGTAGCCTGTGTTCCTAGATCAAATTAGTATCAGAAATCAGTTCACTTTAATATGTGAGTGACACGATTTATTCGTAGTAAACTAATTAATCTGTGGTAACACGGAATAATAACAGAAAAATATTATCGTTTGTGATGAACAAACAACAATAATCTCAAATCTCGTGTTCCTTATTTTTAAGTGTTTTTTTTTAAATGAAAATGTTTACACTTATTAGGACGTGTATTATTCTTTTAACTCTTGGTGGTTTAAATTGAAGCATAAACACACAAACACAAACATTCCAAAAATGTTTGTTCTACTAATCAATATCTATATAAGCGAAATACCACTCGCTGACTGATCGATCCATCACGAGATCTCTGAAACTATAGGTCCGATTGACTTGAAATTTAGCATAGTTTACTTTCGCGGTGTAGACGCTCACTTAGGACGGATTTTACGAAAGTCCTATCCAAAATGGCTCTGCTACCTGTGCCGAGCCGGAGGCGGTCGCTAGTAACTAATAAGTATAACAATCGAATCAATCATTTGCGAACTAGCTCATAGAAATATCATAGTCGCCACATTTGTTTGAAAAAAATAGGATATACATTAATATCATACATATTTATTATAACTATAATAATAATAATATAATATATATTAATATCACTGTCAGAAATTTTATTCATTGCAAACCTATGGATAAAAGTAATTCAGCTTATTGAGACATCCCCTATATTGAATTTATTATGACGTGACGGATTCTGTATAACCCACCGAGCTGTCATGATTCTAACGGTACCTTATTTGCATAGTCGAATCAGTTTCTAAGTTTGTAGCCTTAAACAGCTGTATGTCTGCGATTTGGTGTCTAATTTCTTTTTTCTTTGCACTAATTATGAGACCCTTTTGTATCTTAAGGTTTGAGATTTTGTTATTGACTAAATACGTATGTAATTATTATTTATTTAGTATATTCTTTATATAATTATTCGAATTATTATTATTTTTTTAATTTAACACCACTTTTCAGCCCTTAGGGCAGTTACACTTCGAAAAATCCCTTCTTAGTGCTTTCCTACATCATACAAAGAATATTTAAGTCGAATTTAAAGTTTCTCCGGCCCCGTATCGGTTTGGATTGTGCGAGGAGTCCCACCTGTACAGCTCAGTGAAACCGAATTAGTTCATTACCCGCGCCCTATGCCGATAACAATAAAGTTGATTTTCGGTTGTGGTTTGATCACATATTAGCGCCGAGAAATCTCAACATTTGTTTTTGTACATAATTGTGAATTGCAAGACAACTACATTACCAATTAAAAAACTGGTTTTTAAAGATTTGAGATGTTATAATTACCTATCCATTTTAGTAAAAATCATTTTATAGTTCCGTAGAATTTAGGAGATGCAAATGAATTTTAGTGCAAAACAGGATTTTTTCTGTTTTTTTTTTATCGAAATTTGTGGATTCATGGACACCCGCAACATCCGGAGAATCACGGGCGCGTTGCCGGCCTTCTTTAGGAAAATAGGAAAAGGAGGGAAAGGAGGGGAAGGGGGTGATGGGCCACCGGCACTCTCACTCACTGAACGAAACGCAACAGCAATAGATGCTGTTATTTCACGCCGACATTCTGTGAGAGGGTGGTATTTCACGGGGCGAGCCGGCCCTATTCGTGCTGCAATGCAGCATGGCTCTACCACCTTTAAAATCGTGTTTCCACAGTTAAAGATTTCAAGATAAAGAGTTGAAGTTGTATGTGTCTAAATGTCTCTCAGTCTTCTTGAATATCCAAATCCAGGTCACCAAACACAACAAAGTGTGTTATGTATATAGAAAATTTATGGGGTTTAATGGTGCAGAGATGGGGTCACCGTAATGAAAGGAGAACGGAGAATCTCGTGCAACATTGTGGAGACATATGGGAAAATTTGCGAGGGACCAACATTTGCACTCGCTTAGGCGAATGTATGCGTACGCGACTTCAAGCTGTTATTGATAACAATCATGCATACACTCGATATTGATTGCAAGGCGAACTCTTAATATATTAGTCCATAAGTTAGTAAGCTTGTCATTACAGTCTATATTTTTCAATATCGAGCGCGATCGGAAATAAATAGAATACTAATCAATGAATATATAATAGCATAAATAATTCCAAATACCGTTTTTTAGTTATACATACATACAACATATGCTTACGCTATATCCCGAACGGGGCAGTCGGGGAAACCAGAACGCAAAGCATTCGCCAAGTTTTTACATTCTTCTTTCGCCAACTCAATCTCATCATTCTTCTTACACACTCGCGCCTAAGTATGCGAGTGCTTTTGACATTTCTGTCAGCTTACAATTTGGCTATTTGATATTATATGTCGGCCCAGGTCTTCCTTGTTGTCTCAATTGTGATGACTGGAAATTATACTTAATGTTGGTCTTTCGAGTCAGAAAATACGGCAAATAAAATCAGTAACTCTGTAGATATTACAGCGTATGTTTACCTGAACATAACAAATGCTCATAAAAAGCCAATAACATTATAAGAGTAGTAAGTATATTTTTATTTAGGATATCTTCAATAGAACTTCGTATTTCTGTGGTAAATCCACAATATTACTTAGGAATTATAGTTATTAAATGAACTTTATTATGACGGGGATAAGGCGGACATTTGATGAAAGTAAATAATTACATTACAGTATTTTTGACCATTCATCAATTTGGTAATGACAGCTCAAGGGGTAGATGTTATAGTCGTTGTATGAAAGAAAAACTGATAGGTACCAGAGCTTATTCCAGTAATAATGTTTATGTATTAGACCGGCAGCCAGCGACAGATTTTTTTGATCAATCGAATCACATATGCCCTTCAGGATTTTTATCATTTAGTAGCTATTGATTACATGCGTATATGCGAGATCGTGATCGTGGACATGTCGCTTGCAATTTAATTTGAAATCGTTAAAAAAGAATCAATTTTTAATCATTCGAATCCATCGACCTACAAGACTGGCAATATAGAATTAAAAAAGTGCCGACCTAAAAATTAGTCAATTGGACTCATTTAGTCGATCACATGCAACCACATGCAACTATCGGAACAGGTTGTCTGATTTGTGAGCTAAATATTTGAACACTTCATTAAAAACGGGACGTTGCAGGTGTCCATGGGCGGCGGTTGGTCACTCTCCATCAGATGATCCACATGTTCGTTTGCCCCCTCTTTCATAAAGAAAAACGCGTTTAATGATTTAACTGCTTATTGAAGTTATTTCGTGAAATATTTATGTGCTTTATTTCAAGTATGATAATCAACTTGTGATGTCTGATGTGTGACGAAGTCTTCGTTTGCAATTGCTTATCTTGTAGATCAATGATCTAATAAGGTATGCCATGTACGGTACGCCTAGTGAGAGGTTGTAAAAAATAAATCCAGCGGATGCTCATCGGTATACGCGTAGGACGAGTCCCGAGGATTATGGTTTACCATTACATTTGTGACAAAAAGTTTTTTTTTAATCAATCGAATCACTATGGCATGCGTACCAATGACCACTTTGATAAAAAAATTCAGTGAAAAGCCAACGGCATACGTGTAGGGCGGGTCCCGAGGATTATGGTCTTACATTACATTTGTGACACAAAGGTTTTTATCAATAATAAAAAAATTAAACTGACTTCAAAAAAAAGCACTGAAAAGTACAAAATAACTATCCTTTACTAATCAAAACTTAAGTACAAAAATAACGTTATAAACACGATACAGACACCCATATAATTAAATTTGACAGTGTAACGTTGGCCAGGTATATATTTCTTTTTGGTATGGTGTTATTATGCGGTATTGCATGAGATCTTATTGATAATTGATATAGGGTGTTTTGGTTCGAATAGCTCACCCTGGAGAGAAATGCAGTATACATTCATGAAGAGGGCGCCTTAACGCTCCGGTTAACCCTAACGTTACTACCCAGAATATCGGACAGTAGTTACTGCCCGGGGTAACCGTGTACCCCGCCTTAATGATCGCTTCCTCATACACTTACATAAAGTTCATAATTTTTTTTTGTTATTAGAATTACAATAAGTGAGTGGAAATGGAGATAAGTGGATTTGGAAAGAATAATAATTGAATTAGTTGTTTCATTCAAAGCTACTGTACGTAATATTACAACAGATAATTTTTTCACAACTCTTGCTTTAACCCAGCATCTATTATTCTAGAATTTGACTATTGTTGGCACATTGAAACGAAATAAAAAATACATTCCGGAGGAAATGAAACAAACGAAAACTCAAGTAATTCATTCATCGTTGTTTGGATTTCATGGTGACGTTACGATAGTTTTTTATTATAATATATAGCGCCTGATATGTTCGTATATGCCAAAAAAATAAAACTATAATACTATTGTCATCTATGCGTCATGATAATGTGACGCTGGAGCCTAAAAAATCGGATATAATTCACTTTTATAATAAAACTAAATCTGTTGTTGACATAATAGATAAATTAGTAGGTATAATGTAAGAAGACGGACGAATCGGCGGCCACTTGCTTTTTTTCTAACATTGCTGCACTAGCTGCATAATTATGTTATTTATTTTAAAAATAACAATATGATCAAGAGCAAAACAGACCGTCGCCGAATATTTTTGAGGCAATTAAGTAAAAAATTATGTTTTCCAATCATTGAAGATCAATCCATAAATATAGAAGTAATGAGAAATTTAACTACAAAATTAGCTATTAAAAGTATCTTAGCTAGGACTATTGCTACCACGTCTATTCCCACGCCAACTGCTTTTACTTCTACACCATTGGCCGTAATTGGCCGAAAAATCATCGTCGGTTTTTTTGAAGTCGGTTTAATTTTTTTTTAATTTTTTTTATTTCTCTCTTTTGAGTGACCTTGACCTGAATAAATATCTAGGGTAGGTCCACGATTAACTTCTTTTCTATTTCTGGAGCACAATGATGTACAAGAGAATCATCTATATAAATAAATAAAGGTTATAACCAATTCTCGTTATTTGGTGTTATTTGGTGTATCTTCGAAATCGAAGCTCCAATACCAGTGAAATTTAAATGGGACCAACCTGGAAGTGTATCCTTTCAAATAAATAAGATTTTTAAAATCGTTTTATAAAAGTCAGAGTTCTGACGTAACAAACACAAAAAAAAAAACAAAAAAGAATTCACCCGAATTGAGAACCTCCTCCATTTTTGAAGTCGTTTAAAAATTATCATTGGTACGTATGGCATACGTGACTCTATTGACTAAAAATTGATTTTTATTAGCAATTTCAAATTAGCTTGCATGCGACATGTCCCACGATCACGATCTCGTATACCTATACGCATCGTTAATCAAAAGCTACTAATGAAAACTGATGAAAACCCTGAAGGGCATAATATGTGATTCGATTGATCGAAAAAATCTGTCGCTAGCTGCCGGTCTATAATTCGTGCAAAGTTTTCGATACATACATCTCTTCACGCTGTATCCCTAACGGGGTAGTCAGAGAGAACGGAGCGCCAAGCTTCGCGGTTCTTACATACTTCTGTCGCTTCCTCAAATCTCATCATTCTTCTCACACATTTTCACCTCGGTATGCGAGAGCTTTTGACATTTCCATCCGCTAACACTGGCTATTTGGTCTTCATAAGTCAGCCTTGGTCTTCCTTGGCTTTTTTTTACCACTCACTTTCGCTCTGTAGATTTTCTTCATCAGTATTTCATCACACTCTTTCTATGTGCTTGAACCATCAAAGCATTCATTTCATCATTTTTAAAATAACACTGCCGTGCAACCCTGTCATACTGTGTATCTTTTTATTGCTTATTTTGTCCGCGAGGGAGACACCGTACATATTTCTAAGAAATCGCATTTCTACTGCAATTATCTTGCTTTCATTGGATTTCTGGCATATCCAGGCCTCACTACCGTACAACAAATATTCACACTGCCTACTAATGCAGATAGAGCTCCGTGAGAAAACGCACTCCCCAGATATACAATTTAGTTCACTTGCTCTGGCCATTTTCCATTTACTCATATTTCACTTCGTCTGTACATCTTCCCTTTCAAACACTAGAAACCCATTTTTGTTCACATTCATATTCAATTTCACTTCACAGTATTCTTTTATGCACGTAACTAGTATCTACAACTCAGTCTCCTATGGTGCTATAAGCACAGCACCGTCAGCGTACATATCATACCACTCATACTACCTTTCAATGCCTGGAGGCAACTGTCCAAATACAGTACGAATAGCCAGGCAGACATTACGCAGCCCTGTCTGACACCCGAACAGACTTCGAACCAGGGCGACAGTTACCATCTATCCTTACACGTTCTCGATCGCATATAAAAAACAAGATACACAATCAACGTTCCGAAAATGTCCGAACCAAATGTGCACTCAAATGAGTATTTGAGTTTATGTTGTTTTCAAGCAAGAATTACTTATCCGATATACATGTTTTTTTAATTTATTAACTATGAATTATAACGAAATGTATAACCTGGCCAGATAACATAACTGTGTTATCTGGGGGCCTAGACAAGTGGCTCAATTGTCGTAAACGCTAGTAGAATAGAGTGACAAATACCATATGATCTAGCGCAGCCATTCCCAAAGTGGGCGATAACGCCCCCTTGTGGGCGCTGCAGGCCTAAAGGGGGGCGGTAAGAGACCCAGAAAAAAAATGGGGGCGTTGTGTAGAGGCCTGGGGGGTGATTTGTAATTTCATTTAGCTAGGAGGCATCTTAGACAACGACTGCATGAGCTCTCGACTCAGTAGACAAAATAAGTTTGGGAACCAGTGATCTAGCGTAACAAATATTAAATTAGTAATCAAACGTTAATAACTTTCTATTAAATCAAACGAATTGTAAATTCGTGTGTCGTATAAAACGTAGCCTAATGGCATTTTTGACAAGCAATAACTCCAGCGAGCGTTTCTATTTTATGAAACGTTTCCCACTTGTCTCGCCGACGTACGAATTAAGCTGAATCCCTCGTCCTGTAAATTGTAAGTTTGTTTTGTCTCTCGTAAATACTCCTCTTGTTAATATATTAGATAATTTTTTACGTGACAACAATATTAGACTATGAGGTGCACCAATATCGTGTTGTTTTTTTTGTTGTTGGTTCGTTTGTTTAAATGTAACTAATTCATGTGAAAATGTAATTGTGAATGTCTGTTTTGTCTTATGTGTTCCTTACATAACCCTATTTGTTTTAGGTACATTCATCTGTCAGAAAACAGCAGAACAATTTTTTTTTATTTCTATCAATCCCCATTAGTCTCTTCTGCAATACGTGACATTGGCAGTATTAATGTGCTTGACACATCAGAAACCATTTATAAAAAAAAAAAGAAGAATTAAGCTGAAGGACGGACACATCAGTGATCTTATTCGGGGTTTGTCTTGCTTTTCATGTATGAAAGTAAGGAAGTGAATGTAATAAAAAGAAAAACTAATGTCGACAGCTACTAAACAGATATTCAGGTTCAGCGAATAGTCGGCTTGTATCGTTCAAAGGAATCCCTAGCGAGGTTTCCAGAGAGCGGATTCAGTAAATCCTTGCAATTGAGCGCTAATCTTCGAGTTGTGGAAGTTTTTCGCATTTGTACCGAGAAAACGTAGTCTTATCTTAACTCGCACTCCAGTAAAGGAATCGAGATCTTTAGCTCTTAAAGCTTTGGATTTAATTTTCTTTTACTGAACTTAATTAAACGTCTCCATTATTAATTTATAGAAAAGGAAGATCAGAATATTCCGACTACTCATAACTCTGCGCAGGCAGTAAAAGCCGATCAACGCTTGTTCAAAGAAATGTAATAGGCCATTGGGCTAACAACCGTTTGGTTGTTATTGATAAATCTTTAAGCTCATGGAACTTAATACTATATATGGAGTAAATGTGTGTTTTTTGCTTCTTAAAGCTTTGCCCACTCAAAGAGCAGTAGCGTAAAGTTATGATATATATATGTCGGAAAAGACACGGGGAAATTCGTGCTTTGCAACTCAGCTATGAGAAATAGGTATCTAATCTTACAAGAGGCGAACTACTCCATGAAATACAACGTTAAGACAAAGTAATATGCAAACGACAGAAAACTCTTTGTAACAATTATTACGTAGGTAATCGGAAATTTAATATTACGATCCGTCGGAGAAATGCTATCGTACCGGCCGCCGTAGTCTAACAGACTCAGCGCCGGTCCCGACGAAGTTCCGTTAGCGCGTTATCCCTTCCAAACCGAAAGTCGCGCTTTGCCATAGTATAGTCAAATGAGTGACTTTTATTATTTCCACTGACATATATATACGTAATATAACATATATAGGTAATACAAATGTTATAATAAGTGTAGTGTATGTAGATATGCGCATACACTGTGTTGTGTGTTCAAGGTTCGAGGTTTTAAGTTTGTTAATGTCAGATCGATTCAACTGAGGTTTCATGTTTATAATAGTTTATTAGATCATAAATAGCAAAATTTACATATTTGCAATTATAATGCTTTTAATTAATAAACGTTTTTTTCTGTTTATAATTTTATTTATTAAAACAATCTGCTACTTCATTGTATAAGTGAACAGACGTTCCGTTTGTGCATCTGATGCAGATAATAGCTTTTGTAAATCATTAGTTTTCTTAATTTCACTCGTTATGAAAATTGATTAACTCGTCGTGGTGTATGATAACATTCCACTGGTGCATGAAAACAATAAAAAAATAGAGTATATTCACCAGATTGTCACACGTAATATGTACATTCATAAAATCTAATCTACCACGGGTTCTTGGCTGTGTCTTGGCGGTATTTTATGGAGAGCGGTCGAGCTTTTATTTTCATTAATTGCAAATTGTTTCTAGTGGATATTGTGATGTAAAGTCGGCGTACTTTTGCATCCCAAGCATCTATGCTGTTGCGCAATATGTGGATTTGTTAAAATGAGTGCTTATTTAGTAGTGCGAAGTTGAGATTTTTTTAGCAGCTTAGTCTGCCTCAGTGGATCCTACTAGAAGACAGCCTCAATATACACATATTTATCGCCAGAAATTACAAGAAACCTTAAAATATATTACGTCGACATGGTATTGAAATAATATGAAGAATATATCATACATTACTGAAGACATCGACTGTATGGGCATATATCCTTTTGTCTTCCCTCTCAAGGGAGAATAGTATAAAAAGAAAATTAAATATACCATTGATTCACAAAAAAAAAACGATATTGAGACGGTAATCGATAAAAAACTCTATTTATTTATTTAAGCCTAATCGTGCAACGCATATACATATATTTCACATACATATTTTACAAAAACGTTTCAAATCATCCCACTGCTGGGCAAAGGCCTCCCCCTTCTTTTTAATATAATATATTAAAATGAATATAAAAACAGTACGACGTTTTAAACATGTCCCGTTCTGTATTTGTAAACATCTGCGGATGCAAATGCTCGTTATCTACCGTCCACGGTTCAAAGACGCTTATGTAGAAAGACGTCTCTGTAGCAGCCCTGCTTTAAAGTACTACTTGAGTAAAATATGTTGACTTCAACTGTCCGGCATTCGCAATTGGTTGGGAGCAAATAAATGTGGACGTCGGTTATATCATTTGTCAACGCCCTCGCGCAAAGCAAAAACTTGTTCGGGCATTACATGCTTGGAATCTGCAGCCTTATTGCCAAGAATACATACATATATGTGTAGCTATGCTAGTGATGTGAATCGAACCATATTTCACTCAAGTGGATTTATTATTGTATAGACTCAGGTGGTGTTACTTTCTAAATCCATTCTTCCAATTCATTCATCTTATTAGATTTTATTATTTAGATTTAGAGTTGTGATTTTATTTAGATTTTGGATTTTGGAATACTAGACGAAGAATAACTAAATATCATAAGAATTCATTACATTGAGTGAATGAGTGAGTGAGTGAATCGAGTGAATTAGCAAAATCGTCTTATAATGTAAAGGATTATTTAAAGGACAAAAAACATGAGAATGATGTACCCATTTATGTCTACATAATATTTATTTTAGAACAAGCATTATTACTAGTACATATTTAGTTATTACTTTAGTTTAAGAATATTATATTGTGATGTAATATGACGACATTAAGTGTTCTACAATGTCCCTAATACTGAACAGAATAAGATAAAAAAAAATAAAAAATGCATATTACAGTGAAGAAAATATTGACTAATCCGGATTACCGAGTCAATTCGCCACTTTGAGATTCGGTGACCGTTAGATGCCACTAGTGAACGTAGTACGACGTTACGGTATCCTCGTGCGAAAAGTTTACGTGCAACAGCAAAGCGTAATGCTTGAAAATGGGAATTTACTCGAGTGTAACTTGAGTAATATAGAAAACAGCTCGAGTGATGTAAGAGATAAAATCTTACTTAAATCACATCACTAATGTACGCACTGCGTATACGTCTTATTGTACATATATCGTATTCGACCACAAATTGCTAGACACATATTTAGCTCGCAATTACGGAAAAAATGTCTTATATCTTATTTCAAGTTATACCATCAGATGAAAAGAAATTATTCACGTCGGAAGATAATAATGTAGAAATTACACAAACCAAATATGGCTCCAAATAAAACACTAGATTTACGAGCTGCGTACACCCAGTAACACCCAAATTCAAATCTGGACTTACCTTTCCTTTTTATTTAAAGAGAAACCGAGAGACTAAAAAGAAAAGCAGCAGAGATTGGGTTGGCAACCCCTCTTACTCTCAGCCGAAATGCGTCTTGGGAATAACCAAGACCGACCCCCAACAGCCTCGCAGTGCTATTATCCTTCTTAGGGACGCATGGCCTGTGATTTTTTTCGTTTGTCATTTTTCACTCAATCTTTCTACATGCCTGAATGAATCATCTAATAATTCCTTTTTTCTTTCTTAAAATAACACTCCATACCTGCCTGCCATATCGTATATCTTAATTGCGTATTCTACTGAGGAACATTTTTTTTCTTTATGGATAGGGGTAGAGCTCATGAACGCCATCTCAGTAAGTCACATTAATGTGTTAGAATCGAAGCCTTGCGTATGCAGACATTGCGGATTCGCAGTCTGAAAATTCCTACTCTCTTCTCTCTCTCTCTCTACAGGTGAACCACTGTAATGTTTTCACGTCAAGTCACTTTTAAGGCGTCTGGTCTTGGCTTAAGACTGCTCCGAAATATGGAAACGCTCAATGTGAATACTACTCACCAATACGTTCCTCATCTTCAATAATAATATCAAGCGTCGAAGCTCCATTGCACTATGAATGTCTATTGCCGTTTACCTTTCGGAAAATAAGAATAATGTTTTCGTAATATAACGGTAGCCTGTTTCGATATGCAACACACATCTCGTACTGTAGTCAAATATCTCTTGTGGCTTCAACTTGCCCATTACACCCTGTTTCTTGGCAAAGGTGAACATTGCCGTCTTTTCAACAGTTTAACAAAGTATACAAAGTCATAAGCGACAGCGATTTATTGTTTTAATTTTTGTTAACAATATTTCAATAGAGCGAAAGTAAACAGTAGCGGAAATCGATAAAGACCAAGGCTTGTTATGAAAATTAAATAGCCACAGTGTTAGCTAATGAAAATGTAACAAGCGCTCGCATACATCGGCAAAAGCTTGTGAAGATATGTAAGAAAAGTGATGTTTAGCATTGCGTCCTCCGTCCGTCTACCGCATGCATATATTTTGTACATAATATGTATGTACCATTTTTGATTTTTAGTGATCGGAGAAAGTTAATTAACCTGTTAATTGACTTCGTAAACTTTGTATTTCTTAATACATATCTACATACATGTACGTAGTAACATTTTGTAACGGAGCTTGATGACGTCACTGTCACCGGGTCTGCCTAGCTGACATCTTATCCTGGCTGCCACATCTATTCGCCAAGTCGTGAAAGAAGTGACGTCACCAATTCTCTATAAGTCAATGCGCGCCAACATTCGGGTTCTACATAATTCTGCGGGATTATCTGTTAATTATTCATCATTAGCTATTATTGACAACATGTTATAGCTTGCAATTAGTTATTATTGAGAAATATTGAGAAATTAAATGAAAAATTGATTACACGAGTGTGTGTTAATATAATAATATAAAAAAAATCAATGTTTGTTTGTTAGTTTGCTCGTATTTTATGGGTTGCATACTGTTCATCTAATTGCGATAAAATTTGATATGAGATAGCATGAATTATGAGGTAAGACTATAAGCTAGTTGGTAATAAAATAATTTTATTTATATCCTTTACATATTTCTAAACTGTATTCTAGTTTTTTTTTTTACTCCAGATAATTACGCAGATTAAGTGACCCCAAACTAAGAAGTAAGCTTGTACTATGGGTGTGTGGTAACACAACGAACTCTGGGGGAGTTCCCAGTAACATGCAGACTCCTAGCCAATTTAGAAAAGTTCGTTTTCCTAAATTGACCTGACCGATGATCGAACCCGGGACTCAAGCTTGGAAAGCAGATGCATATGCCACTGCGACAACGGGTCAGTCACGTAATCGACACGTATGATTATTATGTGTGCTCATGTGGTTTCAACGTTACTTACCTTGCTTTGATTGAAAGTATGAATCAGCTTCACATGCTTTTATAAACTCAATTACGGGTTACAGCTAGTTAAAAAAAAAAAGAAGATATATGTAATTATATCTTCTTTGTCCAAACGTAGGCTCATCCGTGTATTAACGTTAACATTTTTTCTCGACTATTAATTTTAATGTTATTTCTGCAAGCTCTTGTAATATTATGTTCACCTAAGTATATATTAATCGTATCTTTCTATGTAAATTTGTTTGAGACTTTTTTCTTTTTGAATAAATGTGTGGAAGCTCGAGCATACATTCTGGATACACTCTCTGTAAATTATTTTGTGGGTGTGTTTGTGAGAAGTAATATTGATCATTTTATAAGTCGAAGTATATATGCCGGAGGTCGATACCATATTGGTGTAGGTCGTATGTATGCGCATGAATCTTTCTGTGTCAAAGTATATTAGGTATGTATCTATGTGTATTATAGCTCTATATTATGTCTGTGTTACTGCAAATGTGAGGTTATATGTACGCCTCCTTGTAAATGTGAGTACCTGTGGATAAGTGGGCAAATTTGTGTGAGCATCTGTAGGCAGGTGTATATATATGAGTATATTATGAGGAAAGTTGTAAACATAGTGTATTTGTATCAATATGAGGATATATTTCCGGCTCGGTATTTAATTACAAAAAAATGTAGTGTATTGGAGTGCTTTAAATATGCGTATTTGCGTTTGTTTATGTACAGATTTGTAAAGTATTAATACATATTTATATGAATGAGTACGAATGTTTGTGCAGGTATAAGTTTCGGTACGTAAGTGTGTTTTCATTTGTGTATGCTAGTACCAATGCAGCTTGTGTATGCATAATGGATTTTAAAAAATTAAAAAGAAAAATTTGAATTCATTTAATAACCTTGTTTATTTTATTACATACTCATGATGGATAAACTACAAATATATTTTCAAAATATTCGTGGTTTACGAACTAAAACACACGTATTTTATCAAAATATATTAGCTAATAATTATGACATAATTATTATCGTGTAGACTTGGTTGTGCGAGGGAATACTTAATACTGAGTTTTGTGACGACCGATATGATGTTTTTCGCTTAGACAGAGATTTTATAGCTACTGGTAAATCCATCAGTGGTGGGGTTTTGGTATGCGTGAAACGTGAGTTCGGTGCAACTATTTGGAGTGAGTCGTGCTGGCCTACTGAGACCTTGGCAGTAACTATTCCTTATAAAACTCTCGGGTTGAATAATGATCTTCACATTATAGTAACCTATGTTCCTGTTGGCCTGAATCAGCACTTAGACTTAAACGTTTCTTTGATTTATTTTCATCTATTATCTCGTCTACCTCGTTGGATAATTATTTAACAGCAGGAGATTTTAATTTGCCGTTTGTGAGTTGGTTGCATGGAGGATTAACTTACGGCAGCAGAGGTTCCCTGGCGACTCAAGTAATTGCTAGGGAACTAATTGATCTGCTTCAATTCCATGGTTTCTCCCAGTACAATCTATTGTCTAATAAATACGATAACATTTTAGATTTGTTATTTAGTACTATTGAGATCGAGGTAACCAAAAGTGATTTTCCATTAGTGAAGGTAGATGTATTTCCTCCTTCATTGCATATTGATGCCTCTAATATTATTTTATTACCACCAAAGCGAACTTCGTTTAAAAAAAATCAGTTCAGTCTAGTAGATTACAACTCCATCAATACCTTTCTTAATAACATTGATTGGGATATTGAATTTCCCGAGAGAAACACTCTGTGAGTGTAAAGGTAACAAACACTGAATGTGTTTGTTACCTTTATAAATGCATTGGAGCATGTATTGATAAATATGTGCCAAAGAAAACTGTCTATGAAAGAGGCAAATACCCCGTATGGTATTCTCAATCCTTACTTCGAGTTATTCAGGAAAAGAATAGAGCTCAAGGGCGCGGTGGAAAAGATTTAATAATAAATTCGACTATGACGAGTTTTCACTTCTTCATGCGCGTCAGCACAAATTACAGTCAATAAGTTACAAAAATTACATATCCCTATCACAAAAATTAATAACAAGTAATCCTAAACTCTTTTGGACCTTTGTAAACTCTAAAAGGAGAAATGGCAATTATCCTACAACTTTTACTTATAAAGATCGACTTCTATTTAACACGGAAGATATTGTGGAAGGCTTTAACGACTTTTTTTTATAAAATGTTTATTCCAAAGGCCCCGTTTTATCACAATTTATGCTTTTCTCCTCCACAAGATGGAGTGATTGACTACATAAGCTCCATACATACTTCTAAAGAAATAGTTTTCTCCATTTTACACGATCTCGATGTAACTAAGGGCTCTGGGAGCGATGGTATTCCCTTGTCTTTTATAGTCAATGGTGCCGCCTCGCTCGTTTATCCTTTATACCTAATTTTTAACAAATCTATAAGTGGTGGTGTCTTTCCATCCAAATGGAAGGAAGCACGTATTGCTCTTGTTCATAAAAAGGGCTCGGTTAGTAAAAACGAAAATTACAGATCAATATCGATTTTGAATATATTTAGTAATGTATTTGAAAAAGTTGTTTATAATACTATTATATACCCCTCCATTTCACACTGTATCGCTAAGCAACAACACGGGTTTCTAAGGAAAAGGTTTTCTACCACGAACTTAATCTCTTTCTCTAGATTTATATGGAATCGCATTGAGTCTGGTGAACAAGTCGATGTGATTTATACCGACTTCGAAAAGGCATTTGACCGCGTCGACCACGTTATTCTTTTATCCAAGTTGTACAACCTGGGGGATTCAGGGCGATTTGCTGCGGTGGGTGGAATCTTACCTCACTAACCGTTCTCAAGCTGTAGTTATAGGTGGATGCAGATCTAGTTTTATAGACATTAGTTAAGGTGTACCGCAGGGATCTCATCTGGGTCCTTTATTTTACAGTGTTTATTTGTATCATGTATATACGTGTTTTCGGCATTCCGAGTTTTTGATGTATGCCGATGACACAAAAATATTTAACTAGATCCGAAACGTAGACGATGTTGGATTACTTCAGCTTGACCTAAATCGTCTCACTGAATACTACAATGGTAATAGAATCTCCGTAAATATTGATAAATGTCAGTTAATTTCCCTTACAAGACGGCGCCATCCCATTGCGTGTAATTGTGTTATCGGGAACAATATTATTACACGTACAGAAATGATACGAGATTTGGATATCCATTACGATAGAAAATTTTCTTTTAGTCCACATATTGACATAATTGTTTCTAGGTCATTGAAAAACCTCGGGTTCGGCAAGCGTACATGTTCCGTATTCACAAATGCCAATTGCATAAAGAATGTGTACCTAGCGTTCGTATGAAGTGTATTGGTTCTTGTGTCTGGTCTCCGTGTTATGGCGGTCAAATTCAGCGCGTTGAACAAATTCAAAGGAAATTTATCAGATACATAAACTATCGCTCATCGCATTCCCATTTGTCATACGAGAATGAGTGCCAAAATCAAAATTTAATGACCTTCAATAACAGAAGAACATTTCTCGATATGACGCTTTTGTATGACATAGTGCGCGCTGAGATTGTCAGTCCTGACTTGGTGGCCGAACTAGCTGTTTGTGCTCCGCGGAGGCGTACACGTCATACGAAGCTGCTGTATGTCCCTCTAAGAGGTACAAACTACACAAAGAATGAAACTTTGACTCACATTGCACACACCTATAATGAATCATTTGTTGAAGCAGATCCATTTCAATCCACAAGGCGTTGCTTCCGATGGCAGGTTAGGCGTATTTTAATGGAAAATAGGGGTAGTCAATCTTAACAGGTGTAGACCACCATCCATAAAGTTGATTAGGATGGAAAATGGATGGATGGATAATAAAAAGGAAAAAAAAAAAAAGAAAAGTGTAATTTTCGCAAATTAACTATGTTAAGGTAATCTGTTTTGGCCTTTTGTGTATTACGTGCTTCTGTATATTATCATTAATGAAATGGCTGTTGATTACCTGAATAAACAAATAAAAAAATTAAAAAAAAATATAATACACAAAAGAGGTGAATTTTGCATAATGATGATGATAAAATGATACCTAACTGAGTTTCTAGCCAGTTCTTTTCAGTGCAGTGTTTTTTTCTAAAGCAATAGTAAATTTGACGTTCAAAATTCTTCGGGTTTACTTGCATAGATTAAAGGAAAATGATTCGTTGACCAATGATCGACCGGTGAATTAAATAGTTCATAAATTCAAAGCTCGCTTTTGACATATCATATCTGCTGCATCCTATCAAACGGACCAGAAGCAATAACGTTCGATCTTCGGCCATATATTATTCGTTATTGAAGTAAGGCAGGACGCACACAATGCGTTACAAATGTGCTTTCAGATGCCCTTCATGAGACGAGGGTACAATCTTTTGTAAACGGGTCTATCACGAGGATGGAGCTATGAGCTTATGGAGCAGAAGGCGGAATCGCTATTGAATTAGACACAGCGAGCTTTATTGTACTTCCTTACTATAATAAAAAAAAGAAAATTGATCACACAGCACGTGAAATTTGTGAATACTTTTTAAAACTTCAAAACACAGTTACCATGTTATAGGTGTTGAGGTATCAATTAATGGATATCAGTATCTATACATCTACATTTACATATAAATAAAATTAATTTTCTCTCTTCGATTGCAAAATAAAGCCTTTATTTCGCAATCAGACCTTTGAAAAATTTCTTAAGGTTATTTGCACGTAATCAAAACCAAGCACGATGTTTTTAAATTTTTGTCCTACTTTCTGTTTGTTCATCTGAATTGATTGTCAAAACGTCTGAACCTTTTCAGAGTGTAATTTACCCAGTAGCCTAGATACTTGGTAATACTTATACCGGAAAATTCCAAATTTACCATGGGTGAAACTGCAAGGCAAAGTAGTGAAAAAAAATTTACGTAGATGATGGAAGTACGTGCGAACTATAAACGAAACCTATGTCAATAAATAATTTCATTTTGCTACTAAGACGATAAATGGAGCAGTTCTAATAACTAGTGATGAAACGATTACGATTAACCGTTATCGTTGATTATAATCGTGATTATCTAGCGATTAAGCTAGTGAGAAGCTAAATATAAGTAAGCAAGAAATGTTATGTTTTTTCAGTAAAAATTAAAAATTCCTTAATTAATCCATTATTAATTCCTCGGCTAATATTATTTAAATTTGTTTATGATAATAAATATTATGCTCTTTTAGCGATAATAGTATATTTTATTAAAAAACAGAAATAATCGCAACCATCATCGTCGATTATTAAGCACGATAATGGCAATTATAATCGTTATCGCTTAGTGATAATGGTTTCGTCACTAGTAACAACCACATACATAGCCGGAGGCTTTCCCCTGCTTAGGAGTCATCTCCACTTCAGTAACGAAATCGAAATAAAGTTATACATATTCTTTACAAGGGTTTGGTAATAAGTAGTCAAATTTCATCAAAAATGGCGTAATGGTACGAGTTAACGATACGAGGCTTGGATTAAGTCGAATGACTTGATGTATGTCAATTAAGTTTCTATATTGATTAGATAATCATACTATAAAATAAACGATTTCATTGAAGATAAAACAATAGTCTGGAAATGATCTTCTCTGCACATGCATTTACTGGCTTAATTAATATTGTATTTTAATAAACCTTTTGTAAAATGAAGTTGAAAAAATGATAACTGACTGAGTTTCTTGTCGGTTTTTCTGTGTTCAGGTTTTCTATTTGAACCGAACTGTTAAAGTAGATTTGACGTTCAAAAATACCTTGTAGTAGGGTTTATTTCAATAAATTGATTTGACTTTAACTTATATAATTTGCCAAAAACGTAAAGAAGATTTAGTGTTTTATTTTCTTTAGATGTACTAAAAAACATAAAACAGTTGTTGTCGTATGTTATTAAGCGTAACGACATCTCGCAATTTTTATTTCATACTAGCTGAACTCTACCACAATGTGGCTATTTTTTTAATTATAAACAAATTTGACCTTAACCGATCGAGTTCTTGTCCATATGCAATGTAATGTGAGATAGAGCCATGGATGAGTGGTAGAGTCGTGCTGCATTGCAGCACGAATCAGGCAGACTCACCCGGCGAAATCCCACTCTCTCATAGAATATCGGCGTGAAATAACAGCATCTATTGCTGTTGTGTTTCGTTCGGAGAGTGAGAGTGCCAGTGGCCCATCTCCCTCTCCCCCTGCATTCCCTCTTTCCCTGAAGGCCGGCAACGCACCCGTGATTCCCTGGATGTTGCGGGTGTCCCTGTGCGGCGGTGATTACTTTCCACAAGGTGACTCTTCTTCGTTTGCCTCCTTATTTATAAAAAAAAAGAATAACATCGATTTTTACGTATTATATTTATATAAATAAATATTACCGTAATTTACAACATTGCGTTGCAGCAATAATAGAAAACACATAGATATACATTCAGTCAAGAAAGTATCGGCAATGGATGATTGTTTATGGTTCCAAATTTAATTTTTTGTTTTTTTTTTGTTGTTGTTAGATTGGCACAACTGTTTTCCATTTTGGCGCGGAATTTGAGTTGCATCTGTTATTTAGATTAAATATGGTGCTGTTTTTAATTATATCATTCTAGTGTATATTGCGAATTTCATAATGGACAAAAACATCGAATAAAGAATTTGTCTTAAATTTTGCATCGCCAATGGAATTTCGTGTTCGGAGTCACTGAAAATGTTACAGAAGGCTTACGGTGAATTTATCAAAAACACGTGCTTATGAGTGGTACAAAGCGTTGAAAAGCGGTCGAGATGTGATGGAAGATTTGCCTCGCTCTGGTAGGCCATCAATGTCTGCAACTGAAGTTAACATCGCAAAAGTGAAGGAAATAGTGACTGAAAATCCTCATTCAAGTTTGAGAGAGATAGCCGCCGAACTTTCTGTGTCTCACGAGTCGACCCGTACCATTTTAAATAATCACTTGGGTATGAAACACGTTGCCGCTCGGCTAATCCCAAAAGACCTGAATTTTCTTCAAAAACTCAATTGCATAAGAGTCGCTGCGGACATGCTAGAGCGAGTCAATTCCGATCAAACATTAATCAAACGCATTGTTACTGGTGACGAGACGTGGGTTTACGAGTTTGACATGCAAACTAGTCAACAAGCTTCGGAGTGGCGCCGTCCAACTGAACCGAAACGACCACGCCAAAGTCGATCAAAAGTCAAAGTCATGTTGACTGTTTTCTTTAACTATCGCGGTGTTCTGCACTCAGAATTCTTGCCGGACGGTCAAACGGTAAATAAAGAATATTATTTGGGCGTTATGCGGCGTTTAAGAGAGCAAATTCGACGAAAAAGGCCAGATTTGTGGAAAGAAAATTCTTGGATTTTGCACCACGATAATGCGCCTTCGTACAAGGCCATCATTGTGAACGAATTTTTGACCAAAAAGTCAACAAATACCATCGAGCAACCACCTTATTCACCAGATATGGCTCCAGCCGACTTCTTTCTTTTTCCTAAACTCAAATTACCACTTCGTGGCACCCGTTTTCATTCGGTGGAAGACATAAAGGAGAATTCGCGGCGAGCACTGAACTCAATTCCGGAAAAAGCGTTTAAAAAATGTTTTGATGATTGGATTATTCGTTGGCGTAAGTGTATCGTTTCTGAAGGAGCATACTTTGAAGGTGATATAATAAATTTGGATGAATAACTAATATTTCGTGTATTATTGATCTTTTCCCGGTACTTTCTTGACAGAGTAGTATTGTAATTGTAATGACAAATCATAGACAATGTTTATCAAACAGCGAACGACGACTAATCAGTAAATCCTAGAGACCTATGTTGATCTTGGCGGGCATCGGCCTATATAGACTTCCTGTTGTCACTTTTCCCACGACTTGACGGCAGTAGGTGTGGTAGTAGGACTCTAGCTAGTAGAGTAGACTCTACCTTCATTACAATTGTTTCATGTAATAAGATCCAAAAAGGTAGTTTATCTATTTGTCAAATTCAATTGAAATGGACTATACCTACTAGGTAAAATTCAATTCGTCTGTAATTCAATCACTACAAAATGACTCATGATTAAGATTTTAACATGGTAATTTAACAAATCAACATCTTAAAAAAAACAGTCATTTAAGCACCTAACAATCACAAATTGATTTAAAAAAATACAGTTGTTTAAAAAATATATCGAGGTATCAAAATACGCGTGTACAAACAATTGTGTAACAATTTCAGTCGGGATTGCACATAATTGTAGGTACTGAAAGAAAATTGCATGGTTTGCTTGAACTTGTTACGGAATCATTATGTTAATTGTGAACCACCCACATGATTTCGTCGAATGAATTCAAATAGAATCCCGTATGCATGTATGAAAAAGGTATGTAAGGGCTATGATATTTGGCACTTCGTCATATTTATCTATAGCGTGAGGAATTGAAGACAAAATTAATAAAGTATCTAGAACGAGTAGAGTAAACAAAATGTCCACAACAAATCGAAGGACTTCTATACTTAGCGCAGAGTTGATTATTTTACTATAAAATCGATAATTCTATCACAAACGAAGGTACACAAGTACAGTCAGTTGCACTATACAGTGTTCTTGCAATTTAAAAAAAAAAAAATAAGCAAAGTCTTTTTTGGCCAAGTTAATGAACGAATTTTTTAGACTTAGAGCTTTGGTATTTCAAAATCTAAGTCAAATCAACTTATTCAAGTGAACTAGGCACCTCTCTATTCTTCAGTTACTTAATAATGGTGGAGGAGGCAAACTAACAATACAATTTTAATAATACAATTTTATCGAAATCGTTAGAGCCGTTTTCGAGAACGCGATTATAAAAATACAAATATTACTTGTTATAAGGTATTTTCGAACGTCAAATCTACCCTTGATTTGAAAGTAAAGCTGCTTTCAGGAGAACCGACAAGGATTTAGAGATATTTGTGTGGGTATTGTCGATTTGTTTGTATTCATCCGGTTCATTTTTCCACACTCATAAAGCAAGTTCAGTATTAAGTTTAGCGCAATTAAATTGATGTGTAGAAAAAAAATCGGCTCAAAGGACTTCTATATGAGAAAGCAGGAAAGACAGTATTAGGTACGCATTAAAGTAGATTTTCATAGCGATTTTAGACAAAGGTGACCGCATCTGGCGTCTGTAATTTCCTGAGCATGCTTCCTTGAGAGGCGTAACACGGGTCGATCGACAAGTTTTACATTTTGTGCCGAAGATAGCTAAAAATGATGGCAATTCATCCCAGACATAAGGAAACTATAAGGGTCCTGTATTTACGATTTCGGCTTAGGAACCTTCAAAATTTGCTTTAAAAAAGCTTAAAGCTTATTATAATTATAATTATAATTTACATAGCTTCTTGCTTCGCTTTTGAATTTTGAACTAGTAAGAGATAAATTAAAAAATGGGTCGAAATAAACGTTACCTGATTTCCGTATGAAAAACAGAACCGTTACAACATCACTCATACGTTGGTTCAAACTTTCATCTGTCACAGTCAGTTTTCTCAGAAATTGAATAACTTACAAATAAGTTTGGTATTGTCATACATCTTGTTGACCCACATATACATATTGCACTTTTTAACATCTTAAAATATTCATAGTATAATTAAAGGAAGAAAAATTTTAAGAAAAAAATTAAACCGCGTTAAAAAAAACTGAAGAATACAAAGCCTACCAAACTAATGAACTTTCTGTTGTTGCACATTTGGCACCGACTTCAATAGCTGTCAATTTAATTAAGTATATATGTATGTGTATCATACTTATGAAGTAATTTTTATTGTAATTGTGTTTTGATTAGTAAAGGATACTAATTTTGTATTTTTCAGTTTTTTTTAAGGCCGTTTAATTTTTTTCTTAAATATTTTTTAATTCTCCCTTTTGACCTTGTGACCTTGGCCTAAATAAATATCTAGGGCAGGTCTACAATTAATTTCTTTCTAATTCTAATTCTTCTAATTCTCTCCTCTCTTTACCTACGAAGCTACTGGACTTAGAATTATATAACATTCATGGAATATAAAGCATTACCTAAGGTCCTTAAGTTCCTTAAGTCCGAAGTATAGCTTTCCAGAAATTATGTTTTATTTCTAGTTTTGGATTATAGTGTATGTAGTATGTACATGTATTTATGTATATATAGTAGGTACAAGTGTGCCTTTCAATTCATTAGGTGTAAAGAAGACTGATCAATGACAAATGAATAGATAATTAGACATGAAGAATATACTGTATTATTAGATCCACGTATTGCTTTGAGAAAATCGATTTCATAGATGAATCCTTAGAATTTCCATACTTTATCTTCTGCCCAAAATCTCCAATCTATGAACACGTGTTTCGCCTCTCATCGAAGCATCCTCAGGAAATTATATAGATCAGATCCGGTCAGCTAACGAGCTCCACGAACCTATTCTTTCTTTCGTTAGTTAATTGACTCATTCTTTCATTCGATGCTATCGAGCATTTTCATTGTGTAGTGCCGACTATAGAATAAAAATGGTTTCAAGTAACATCGCCACAAATTATGATAGCCAAAATATTACAACAATTTAACGACCAATGTAATACTCGCGGACCCCTGGAGTCTTTTACACGGAACCCACTTAAGCAATCGCTGCTGTGAGGTGTTCAAAGTATTTATTAAATAAAAATTAAGTGAAATCGTATGACCTGCATAAAGGTATTGTATTTTCTGCTTATATCTTCATCGGAATTCCTAGATGACAGAAAGGAATGCTTAGATGGTTGGGGCACATTTATTTATTGAGATGAATATTTATTTATTGAATGCTTGATAAAGATATACTTACATAATGTATATAAAAGTACATTGTACAGTATAACTGGAAACATTGATCTAGTTATTCGATTCTAACTCAGCTATTCATTCACAGGAAACTCTTTCGCATGAAAAACTCGTCTTAGAAAGATTATAGGAGTATGTATTAAGCCGTGCACATAAGATTAATGACGGTGGAACGAGTATTATCAGGATTTCTACTTGAGATGCTTGGGAAAGCTGACGTTTATGTAACTAAGCAAGAATTTCATTTTACGGTTAACGTGTCCAATAAAAAAGGATGTAATGGAACATTATAGTTACTATGTACTTTAACGACGGCAATATTTTTCGGCTATGTGCCTCCACGCTATTATGGGAGACAAAAAACAGAATGTGCTAACTTCAATCTAATCTCCCACCACAGGTAGTAGAAATAAGCCTAGAGATAGGACTTTAGGCTTTAATGAACCGCAATTGATGAGAAATTACACTAGTGGAAGTACTATTTATACGGTTTAGGAGAAAGTAGAAAGTATTAGAAGGCGCACAGTAGGCAACGTAAGCGACAATTAATAAATTGGCTAGATAATTTAAACAAGTGAACGAAATGATCTTTCGTTTTATCAGTTTTTTCTAATATTGGTAATGACCAATATTAGACTGGTAACTGGTTTTGAATTGGTTTTAAACAAGAAAATATATTATACATAAAATCAATCCCATTCCAAAATAGTAAGCGAAAGTTTGCAAAAACAGAGTCTACTCGGTTAAAAAATTCTATGATTTAATCTAATTATGTTTTCATTTTACCATTACTTATACTACGTAATCTAAATTTATACGTCTTCCGCCCACAATTCCAAAACTAACCAGCACCGAATTGATTTGGTGCTGGTTAGCTGACCGAATCTGATTTTTGGAATATACTGAGGATGCTTCGTTGAGAGGAGAAACACGTATCGATTAATTTTGGAATTTTGGAAGCTCAGAATATTATAAGAATTCATCATATGAAATGGATTTCCGCAAAATCTATTCCGCACAGTCTGTACAATAAACTAAATTTCAATGGTCATACAACGAATAATTAGATTTTGTTTTTTTGCTCTTGTAGCTCTTTAAAGCAAATGAACCACTCGGTCACAAGTTGACAAAATGTCCACTCGCAACGCGCTGATTGCGAGTGAGTCAGAGTACGTGGCGCTCGCGAATGCTTCACGAGAGATGTGGTAATTGGTAATTCGACGATTCGACATCTGGCAAAGCGTCTATGTATGCTATTTCGTGATGGGTGATAAATACGCGTTGACCTTTGTAAGGAATTTGTGTAGATGATAAGGTAGACTAACATGTCATCTAAAGGCTCTGATGACATTTATAGTGACTGTATCAATATTAGACATCTTTATTTCTATAATAAATATAACGACTTGGCAGTCGCATGGCAACATAACATAAGAGTAATCTACTATTTAAACTACTCCTAATGGAACATAGTGCTAGCAGGCCTAATTTATGCAATAGGTAAACAAGCACAAAGCGCTCGGATCGCTAATATTAGGTAGATGTTATTATATTGCCGTGCGATTGCCAAGTCATTATATTTATTATAGAAATAAAGATGTCTAATATTGATGCGGTCACTATAAATTTTGATAGATAATTGATTAAATAACAATTTATAATAAAGTTGTTGTATAGGTGCTTCCATAGACACTAACTAAAATAATTGACTTGGTTTTACATGAGATCTCACAACTTTTTGTAGTGGAAGAACTGCGTTGCGAGACTTGCCATTTTTTACATTTTTTATTTTTGATGGGATCTCATTTCTTTTTCTAGGTCATACATACTCCTTTTTTTTCTCGGGAATATATCCTGTCCGTCAGCTGTACGTAAAAGCGTAGATAAGTACCGATAGGTATCTATGTCCTAAAATTATTTACAATATTCAAATATTATCAATTTTATATTATCCAAATAATATCAGTACATAAATACAATAAGTAAGCCTTTCAATCATCAAACCAATATAGCAATCGAAATTATAAAATGAAAATCGTAAACGTATAAGTAGGGTTTCGGGGCACCTCCGAACAGCATGTGGGCCCTCGTAGCATTTAATGAATAATGAATTCGAAATTTTTTAAACTAAACGCTAAACGCTAACTAAAATTCAAAATCTGAAGTTTGTGAGACTGTTAGAAGTACCTTAGAATTTTGATGATCGGTGAGTGTGTTAGTGACAAAATTAAGAAAAGTTGAAGTTTCGGGATTTTACATTTTTTCTTTCCTTTATAGGCTAAACGCTAACTAAAATTCATAATTTGAAGTTTGAGAGACTGCTAGAAGTACCTTAGAATTTTGATGATCGGTAAGTGTGTCAGTGACAAAATTAAGGAAATTTGAAAAGTTTCGGGATTTTACATTTTTTCCTTCCTTTATAGGCTAAACGCTAACTAAAATTCAAAATTTGAAGTTTGTGAGACTGCTAGAAGTACCTTAGAATTTTAATGATTGGTGAGCGTCAGTGACAAAATTAAGGTAATTTGACTTGCAACGGTTTTCAAACTGCAGAGGTTCAAATTCAATGTAATTTAGAAATATATCTAATTGTATTATGACCTCTTAGTCTCTGAAAATTCAGACTTCTAGCGTTATCCGCAACGAAGTTACAGGGGGGTCAAAAGTGCCCAAAAGGATGGTACGGGCTGCTGCTCGACTTGGCGGGGACACTGTAGTGCCCCCAGATGTGTTTTTTATTGCCTGTATAATTGAGTAGGTTAACATTTATTAATACTGTGTAGTTAATAAATAATTAAGAGAGTCGATAAATAAAGTTCCCAGAAAAGATTTGATAAAGAGTTAGTGGCCATCAACTTATTTCCATTTTTAATAGTATTTTTCTTCCTAGAAAAGATCGATATTTTTTAAGAAACTTTATTTCCCATCCCTAACAAGTGTCAACGACTTAATTTTCAAGTTGTTACATTCAAAGACAGTGATTTAGGTAGAGATGCGTCAAATGGAGCTAAATTGATTATGTGCCATCAATGTCGCGGGCGTTGAGAGGCGCGTTGTGATATATGGACGACACATTCAACACGATTCGATAGTTGAAAAGGCGCTGCGGTTTTTTGAAAGGCAATATATTTCAGTGGAGTAGTCGCAAGAATTAATCTTCTATTTCACTGTCAATCACGTGATTGACTGGATGGCTATTCACAATTGACTTGCCCGATAAAAGAGACATTCAAACTGTTATCAACCGACTTTATAAAAAGCCCACCACAATAGTCGACTTGTCGTTATTCTTGGCTTGGCAAGGATAAAAATTGCAAACTTTCTTTATTAATAATTTATTACTATTACAAATATTTGTATCATATAAGTCAATTTCGTATGTTGCTGTTAATAACAGTTAATTATGTGTATTGTGTACTTTTCAATGTTGTTATTTCAAAGTTGGTACATTTTTTCTTAACTCAAATTAAATTTATTTCTTTTTAAGGGCTCACGAACTATTTATCTGATTATACATATATACATATCCTCACGCTGTATCCCTAACGGGGTAGTCAGAGAGGACGGAGCGCCAAGCGTAGCGGTTCTTACATACTTCTTTGGCTTCCTCAAATCTCAATATATCTGTTTATAAGTTATATTATTGTGTACACCAATAAAATATATTCCAAAAACATTCGAACATATCTAAATATGATATTTTATTGGATTTACGATTCCGGTAGTGAGGACCAATGTTTACTAAAGAAAATGAATATGGCATAATCAAAAATAATATATTCAGATTCTTAACGACGACGCGTCGCCACGTCGCCACGCCAACAGCCGGTCTGGCCTGCCGCATAAGATGTTTCACATCCATAATAAAAAACAATGCACACGGATAATACGGATAATTTTCACGTTTGTTAAAGATAATTTCTTGTAGCTATGTCGAAGAATGATAACTCTAGATTAGAATAAATGAAATTATTTAGGCATCTAAAAACATTATAATACGTTCGTTCATGCGATTTAGACATTTTCGCATTTAGACATTTTTGCGACAATGTGAAAAACGAATTAAAAACAAATGGAAGCGATCGCATGTTTGCGTCGCGTGCGACTCCGACTGACAATATTGTGACCTATATTCGTCAAAAATATTGCCGTTGTGTGCGTGCCACGGTACGTGGATATTAGCACGCACATATACAAACCGCATACGCTAGCTTTCTATGAAGAAATCCTACTGTTATATATGATATACTGTGGTACCGTCTTCCTGTCGGCCATGACTGAATACGTGGCGTCCATTCGCTTACCGCGCGGAGTACACATGAGTAACTACTGATTTAAATGATTCGATACCGGACACGGAGTATCCCTACCTGGTAAGGAAATAAGTAAGAAAATAAGAGAAAATAATTACGTGATTCAAAAGAGTCAAGGAATCATTAAGCGGAGTCGGCTATGCGAAGGGATTCGCACTGATTCGAAACATTCTCCAGTCGAGAGTAGCCATAGCTACTGCGGAATCATTTCTGCGTGTGCTTGTTGACCACCGTTGACAACGAGTGATCGCTGAACGCAAAGCGGTGCTTGTCGAATGCTGGAGCGGTATAAGAGCGTTGACCTTAGCTATCTCTGTCACTCTTATCTTTGACGACGCTATGAGCTTGTGACATCATAGTTCGGTGGTGTAACTCAACACCTAGCGTATTCCTACTCTGAAATTTTCTGAAATATTTCTACTAAAATTACTCTATTACTCTGAAAAACTGCTACTAACATTTTCAACAAATAGAATTTTCAATGAATCTCAATTTATTTACAGTTGTGTTCATTATTTTCAGTTGTAATCTTTACGTATATAATTTTTCTGTACGTCAATGAACTACTAAACGGATGGACCGATTTTGATGAAGTTTTTTGTGTGTGTTTCAGTGGGTTTTTGGTTAGTTTAGATTCACAATTAGACCTGGTAGGTGGCGATGCAATTGGGTTCTAGGCTAATAGCAGGCAAGCCAACGCAATGTTCGGGCAGGACAACCTTTGTCGGGTCCGCTTAAATATATTAGTTTTAAGAACGGTTAACTTGTATTATAGTGAAAGAGGAAATGTTAGCCACAAGTGCTGCATAAAGTATTGTTTATAATATATAAGTCATTGTTTATTGTTCCAGAAAATTCATTGCCCTTCACATAATAGAAGAAGACAGTTACGAGAAAGATGTACTTTTCTACGTGAATCTCGGCGAACCAGAATTATTGGGAGGTGAGACTCACTAAATTAAAAATATTTCACATATAATTTCTAATTTTTACAAACTACAACTAACTTTCCATAAAGGATTTTCAGAAAAACATTACCTTTTTCTATTCTAAACTAAACAACGCATGTACCTAACATCAATTAAAAATGAATATTATTCCACACAGAATAAAGACCACAATAGCATGTTAAATGTAATTAAAATTGCCTGCATCAAGTGGTTCTTAGTCCCATTTCACACCAATTTAGAATTATTATCAGATGAATATACTATGTACTGTATATAACATTTGAGGTGGCATGATACGGTAATATTTCTTTTTGAAAAATTTACTCCAGGATTAAAACAGAATCATGATGAATGACTGATATAGTAAAATAATTCACTCACTAAAATCTTTTTAGTTTTAAAACCGTTGTGTATTTTGTACAAGCAATATTGGTGTTCAGAAAAAAAATTAAACAGTAGTAAAACTGATAGTATATATATATATATATATGTTCATGTTTTGTATTATTGTGTTTATTAATATAAATATGTACCTATTATATATTTACGTTTTATATTCTCCATATTAATTTTATGATAATATAATTTAGATTAGGTTAATTTAGCATTTTCATTTTAAGTATATGCACTACCAATTTCTTTGGCTTTAGTTACAAGCATCTGCAGAGCTGGCGCTCTAATATTATTTATTAATAAAAAGTTATAAACATTATAGTAACTGTAGTAACTCTGTAGTGATACCGATCAGTGGCGTATTTACACTAAGGCCATGCCAAGGTAGACTGCGAGGGGCGGCGCATGCCGAGTAGCCATCCTTAATATAGACGCTCACTTAACGAGCTCCTTATAATATTGTTATTGTTGACAGTGTTATTGAGGAATTCGTCAATCAATTTGCGCATCGCAATAATGTTAATGTTCATTATATATGTTTACTTTTTTGTATGACATTTTTTTATTATTTAAAGATTTTTGCTTTGTTTTTGTTAATTTATAGGCCAGCAAACCTTAAAGGCCCAGGGCGCCAAATCTTAAAATATGTCATTGAACACTATGCAGCAGTCATGTCAGCAGAAACAATGACTTACTGGCCCTTATCATTTCTCAAAAAAAGAACTTAATTCTCGGCATTCTCTGTAAAGTTACATTATTATTTATTTTTCGTGTTTTTATACATTTTTAATTTAATTTTATGAATTGATTTTATTGCTTGTATTAAGTACGTAGTTATTTTAAAACCATCTGCGTTTCAATGTGTGTACAAAATACATTTCTTTGTATGAATTTTATACTTTGTATGGTACAATTCGTGCATGATACGAATTTTATGTTGTGGACGGAGACCTCAATTTTATAGATTGGTCGTATTTAAACTGTAATTCCAATTCCGTGTTATGCGGTTATGTAAATATAATTAGTAGGTATTATTGTAGTGTTTATCATCTAATAATGCTATATTTAAACTATCAAAGATTGAAATCGCTAATACAGTGTAATTACAATTTTGATTTCCAATAAACAAAACTTACATTATTAATTGCTACTCAATTTTTACGTTTATTACTCGACTACGGTAGAACCTCATTGATTTCATAAACCAGATAGGTTGAAGCCTTCTTGACGACGCAGGTGCATATTATGTTATGTATAATATAATATGTATAGCGTATACCTTCAAGCTAAGGGAGACGACATTTTCACAAAGTAGAAATTCGTAGAATTAGAAGAACACGGGCTCATTAACAATTAGTAAAATTATTCCAAACGTTTTTATTTCATGTATTCTTTATTTTTTTCATGTATTCTTTAAATTCCCAAAAAGCTTTAATTTTTATATGACACGTTTAAGAATCCAATTGTTTTAGTTACATGGCTTGCGTAAATAACAAAAATTTAATTGACAAATGCAAGTCTTTATATGGAAGAATAAACTACATACACGCGCATTTTAATTTTTTATTAGCACATTCCACAGACTTCGTCTAGTTTATAAGAAGTCTGTGGCACAATTCTTTCTTATTTATTAATCAAGGCATAATTATAATCTAATATGTGTCTCGGATCCGTAAAATTAACGTAAAATATATGTAAATACCGGGTTGCCATCTCAGCGCCTTACTTGGTCGGGGTACGGGCGGACGTTTGGTACGCTTATTACGTAACTTGCAGACCTACAAGCCACTATCGCGCGATATCTGCTGTCAAAACGGGAATTTGTGTAATGTAATTTGTATAGTGGCGCTAAAACAACCGCGAAAAGTGCATTTTATGGTCACAGAATAATAGATACGCAATCGTCATACATGATACTAATTTTTTATTACAATTCATACAAAGTCACTCGTCGCGTAGCGATCGCGTGGCTGTCGCTGTCTGCATATTTTTAGGTTACAACCCCGCCGGATGGCCTCTCGCCGGTAAGCGCCTTCCCTGGTGGCTAAAACGGTCAGGTCCCTGGGTCGGCCATTGTCAAGTAGTCATATCAGGGGTAAGCGACCTGTAAGGTCCTCAGCTCGCCTGGTTCCTTGGCGAATGTATAAACATAGAATATAAAAAAATGGTATAATTATATTACCCCTTAGGTTTACAGGTCTGTATGAAGTCAATTGTTTTATAACATGTAATATGTTGATACCTTTTTGTTATACCATAGTCGAGTTTTATTGGTATCTGTCAGTATTTTTCAATATCGTTATGCATATTATTTACGTATGTGAATTGGTGTATTTATTTGATATTTGATTTAGATCTTTATTACACTGTTACATCATGAGATATTCTTTAATAGGTACCAGAAATAACGGTTTGTCATTATTTATCAATGAGTTGTAAATTTGTCAACGGTATTAAATAAAGGGTTGCTTCACACAGACCACTTTTTGATTTTGATATCAGTGGTAGCCAGTTTTTAAATCACAAACTACAAACATACCACTTGCTTTAAAACCGGTCACTATACTACAACTTTTAATTCGGTAGAGTGATTTCACGTTTCCAGTGTAATAAGTTTTTGCAAGTTTTTAAACAGTGTTGTCCCCCTATGTCGACTTCGTTATTATTAATCTGTAGCGGTTGCCTCGCAGCGTTATTCGCATCAAAATTTTCTTTTTGGATTCATGAGTTAGCGTAGTATCGAAAATGTGTAAATATTTGTAGCTATAAGGAAAATTGATTCAATATTATTATTATTATTATGGACGAGCAGCCATTGGCTGATGTGTCCACTTCTCAGTGCTGGGTGTAATTTGACTTGAGCTAATTGTCAAATAAAACTATTTAAAGTCTCTGTCGATATCACACTTTCTGAGAGCTTGTTCCAAATATCCACTACTCGATTGTTAAATTGAAATGAATTAGATGTTAGACTAGCCGATCGATGGAGTTGAATCGATATCGATTCGGTTCTTTCACTTGACAACACTATTTTAGCTGGCTGCATTATTTAGAATTTTGACACATTGAAATGTCAAAGTCAAATCAATTTATTCAAGTAATTACTGAAGAAATCAATCACATGGGCTTGATCCCTTTACCTTCCCTTTTAAGGGAGAAATGTAGGTACTACTACTATTACTACCTATTCAAGTAAACCCAATTACAAGCTGTTTTTGAACGTCATATCTACTTTAGTTCGCATTCGGTTCGAAAAGAAAACCTGGACACTGAGATGAACCGATAAGAAACTCAGTCAGGTATCAATTTTTCAACATCATTTTACAAGAGATTTATTAAAATACAATATTCAGAAAGCCAGTAAATAATTTCCAGATTTATTGCTTTGTCTTTAAATAAATCGTTTATTTTATAGTATAATTATATAATCAATGTTCAATTCATAACAAATCTAAATCTATTTTCCGTTAATTGCCCAAAAATGAAACATTCGACTTATGTAATTTAAATTTTGTATAAACTAGTTTATTATGACTTCGGGTTTTCATACCTTTAACGTCTTTCTATTTAGATCTGTATGTCAAATCACTCTACCGAATTAAAAGTTACACTATAATTTTATAACAGGCCAGTTTCTAATGGTATAATTTGCAAGTAGCATTAGTATTAATTTGCTTAGACTTATTTACATATACAATATCTATTATTAGACATACTTAAATGATTTTATTATAATACTAATTGCGCTTCACTATTTTACTTACGTCAGTCTACTACAGCGCCACTTATTGGATTCTAGCATAGCTAATAGTGTTGGGCAAAATGTAATTGTAAAAACAATTACAATTAAAAATTGAAATTGTAAAAACAATTACAATTAAAACTGTAATTGTAAAAACAATTTATTACGCAAAATATAATTGTTTTCACAATTATATTTTGCCCAACACTGATAGCTATGAATAAATGTCTCGACAAAATAAATAATATGTTGTGGGAATACGACCTCAAACGATTATATATGTATATACTAAGATTACATCTGATAAAATTAATGCTTTATTGTTGATGCCAATTGGTTTATAATTAATACACATTATATTTTCTAGACACCTGACACCATTACCTAGCTTGCCAGTTTTAGTTTTGCATGTTACTTTTGTTTTGGCAGAGGTATTTGAAAATTTTCTGCCGGACGCAACTGCCACTGTCTCAGTACAAATAACATCAGGTGAGTTTTTAAAATTATAACGGTTGCTGCACATAGGCCACTTGCCGCATAAGACTGCTAGTAATCACTACTAAGGGCCATTGTTAATGTATTCTGTAACCCTAATGTACGAAAAGTGGTCTGTTTGCGGCGAACCATCCTTTTTCTCATGTTTATTTTCTTCATAATAAGGTAGATATTTCTTAAAAGAGGAATTGTAAACATTTTATCCTATTAATATTATCAATTAACGTAGATAATTAATGTTTTTAATTAAGTATTATAAATATTAATATGTAGACTATAACTCAATTAATTAGAATTTCTATTATAAATGTGTTATTTTTAATAGTCTTATCATCGACCCACTAGACTGGCAATGTAGAAGTGAAAATTTGTCCACTTGAAGAGTAGTCAATTGGTTACAACTCATTTAGTCGACCACATGCAACTATCGGAACTGGTTGTCTTATTTGTGAGCTAAATATTTGAACAATTCATTAAAAACGTATTTATTATTAAATGGCTTATTAAAGTTATATCGTGCAATATTTATGTGCTTCATTTCAAGTAATTAACTTGTGATATCTCTTCTCTGGTGATGTCTGATGTGTGACAAAGCTTCCGTTTGCAATTGCTTGTCTTGTAGGTCAATGAGTCTTATTTAGCAATATAATTTTAATGCTATTGTTAAATAACATTTTATGAAATAACTATGATAGTGCAATTTAATTGTTAAAATATAGTAAAATATTCGTATTCAAATTTCGAAAATACTTTATTTAGTAAGAAGTTACATAAAGTATTCCTTCAATACTTTAACCAATAAGTGTAAAGCCAAGTTCCTTATATTTTATTTGAAAGCCATAGACTTATTGAATAATTCCAGAAGCCGTGTCCAAGCAGCAACGGTGAGGTAAATCAAATTATTTATTCAAAATTGGATTATTTACAACCACTTTTTGGTGTCAATATTTATCACAATGTCTATTCTGCCAGAAGTTGAGCTGCTTTGATCCCAACAATGTTTATCATCAAAATAATCAGATATTTTGTAGTATCCTTTTTTATAGAGATTTTTTTACAATACTTTTAAATCTACTTAATGATAGCTGTTAAATACCACTGGGAAGTTTATTGTAAAAGGGAATATATTGGCCCATAAAAGAGTTACTGATTTTGCGAAGACGTGTTTCATGTAATCGTAGCTTATGTTTATTTGTAGTATTTACACTTTTGTAGTTAAATATCGGGATATAAATATTTAAAACATAACATATCTTCACGCTGGATCCCTAACGGAGTAGACAGAGAGGACGGAGCGCCAGGAGTCGCGGTCCTTACACACTCTTTCGCTTCCTCAAATCTCATCATTCTCCTTACACATTTTCGCCTAGGTATGCCAGTGTTTATGACATTTCCGTCTGCTAACACTTTGGCTATTTGATTTTCATAAGTCAGCCTTGGTCTTTCTTGGCTTCTTTTACCACTCACTTTCGCTCTGTAAATTTTCTTCGTCACTCTTTCATCACTCATTCTTTCTAAGTGCCCGAACCATCTAAGCATTCCTTTCTTCGTTTTTACAATAACACTGTTGTGCAACCCTGTCATACTGCGTATCTCTTCATTGTTTATCCTGTCCACAAGCGTGACACCGCATATATTTCTGAGAGACCGCATCTCCACAGCATTTATCTTTCTTTCACTCGATTTCGGGCATATCCAGGCCTCACTACCGTGCAACAAAGTTGGCATCAAAATCGCATTATGGATTGCCATAAATATTTAAATACCGAGAAACTCTAAAATATTTAATATCACGGTAAGAATCAGTTTATTTAATGGTTTCTAGCATTTATTTTGTGAACATTACTATTTTTGCTAAAATTACTGATATTTTTATTAAAGATTTTTATAAATGTACTGGGATGCCACAGTTAATAACATCAATATCCTTTAATTTCTCTCAGAGCGGGACCCTAGGCTTCAGTTCGCAAATCAGATAACCTTACTCACCTGTACATATAACACACGCTGATCGGACGCCATTTCGTTAGAAAACAGTACCCACACATCTACATCTTATTTGATTTTATTTGCCTCACTTCGTAGTACGGTACAGGTCGTAAGCCGGTAAAATTTTAATGATGGAAATACCACGTCGCGCCGTCATTGAAATCAATTATTACTGGCTACGACAAGTCTCAATCGATAAGGCTTTTGAAATTCAAACAGTTTCGCAGAAGCGACCCAAAATCTAGTGATGCTTAGATTACATTATGCATAGACATTGCGTTCAAATGTATATAAAAGTCACGTAATGTCCGTTCCATCAAGTTTATGGGGGGTCTCCGGAAGGTCCGAATATATAAAACGTTCTCACACCAGTTCCTTCAAAGATTCAGCTAAGTTAGCACTTCGACCGCATTATGTATCTTCTTGTTACCTATTTTCCTTATGCCTTTCTCTCCATATATTTACTGTCGCTAAAATATTGTACCCGAGTATTTTTATTGCTTATGCCACCTTACACACTATTCGTAATATATCTTAATGTTCCTAAAAATATTTGACGTTAGGCTGTATAAATGTAGCTCGTATCGTCGTAAAATTGGGAAGATTACGATATGTCTGTGCAATTTGTGAAACACTGCCATTTCAGGAAATGACCAACTAATACTCCTATCGTTAACTACAATTGGTGTGAGAATTCGTCCAGTTATAGTTAGACATAGGCATATCGGTTATGTAGTGTAGCCTATTAGTAAATAAAACCATGTATGTGCAAGTGTTACTGGCGTATAACTCTTGTAACGTCTGGTTACAGCTTCATTTAAATGCACGTTTCTTTTGTAATTATTTTATTACTACAATTTTTTTTGTACAATATTCAATTTGTTTTGAAGCAGTCATCTTGCACGCACGTAAACCAATCGTAGAGCGCGAAGACAGCGTCACTAGCGACGTGAAATGCAACTGGCATAACAATGGCAATATGATTGGAATATTGTTGAATGAATTTCTCTCATCGATCCGCCCGACTATGTGTCGGGCACATCATAATATGACGGCTAGGCCATTTCATATAGCGTTTCACGAAATGCGTCACGATCTGTCCAATTTTACGATTGACGACGAAATAATAGACTTATAGACAGACACTGACATGTTTGTTACTAATGCCCGTTATCACTAAACTTAGGAGTCGCCTAAAGTAAATGCTTAATGAATTAGGAACTGCCTAGAACGAAAATGTATTTCACTAACCTCTAGGTAACGCCTAAGAGAATACATGAACGCGATCGTTTAGGTATAACCTAACATTAAGTATTACTTACTTAGGAGTTGCCTACGTGTTAGTGAAAACGGGCATAAAAAACTTGTGTAGGTAAATGAGATATCTTTAGAATACTTAGAAGATGAGTGAATAATAGTGAATGTGACGTCATCATAAATTCAATATGACGGATGCATTGAAATAAGGAATCACTTCCCGCAATTTTTATACGGATATGAAATAAAAGTTTTTGGTTTAAAAATTAAAAATAAATTTGCCAAAGCGTAAACCAACCAAGGCTCCTATTTCGAATACCTTTGTGCTGTAGAAGATATAGTGGGTAGGATATTTTCTTTGCAAGGAGTTGAAGGAAATGTTAGTGAGAAAAGCTTAGCCAGTTTTAGTGTTATGTTGCTAAATTTGAAAAAGGGTACGCTGATAGATGTTCGATGTCTGTCTGTCCGTCTGATATTATTGTCTGTGATATATTGAAGAAACATTATTAGGATCGAAGTATATTAGATAACTTTTTACACAGAAAGACAGCAAAGTTTTGCCGACAATAATTATTTGTGACACTATTAATTTTATATTGAATATAATTACATTCAGAAATATTGAATTTTTAGCGGTAACTGTTAATTTTAAATATATAACTTGTAATTTGAATTACTAATTCTGTAGCTCATTTAATATCATTTTTAGTTATCTGCTTATAGTTTAAATACTCCTTTTTACTTATTATAAGCAAGAATAACATCATGGAAATATTCACGAACACATTACGACAATAATCATCAACACGCAGTACTCCAGTTCAGTGTAAATATTCATTACAAGTGTGCATAGAGCTCATTGAAATTAAAATTTAACATGTAAAAACGTAATTATACATATATAATTCATACCAAACAAGTGAATGTTAATCTAAACAGAAATTGTGAAATAGATATATACTTTCTTTGGGTGTTTTTTTTTTCTTTCTTGGCGCACATGTTAGCGCATTTGCCAATGCCAAGGTATTAATAAGTAGTATCGCTGATGAGTTAAACAGGGAATGCAGCACACGTCACAGTATTGTTATAATTCATGACGAACACATGAAGTACGTTCGAAGTAAATTAGTTTTTTCTTCTTGTCGTAAAACTCCTCCAGTAAAGTGATAGTAGGCTTTACTGAAGTTATAAAGGACTTCTTGGAAGAGCGCGAGAACTTCAGCTACGCATGTTTATTTAGACCTGCTCCATTGTTTTCGCTTATACAGAACTTTAAAACACAATATGCCATCACTTTTGTATTTTAAAACTCCCAAAAATATAAAAAATAGTAAATCTAAATAAAATGACAACCTCACTTCTCCGGTTCCCGTTCCCCGTCCCCGTTCTCTTTGGGTGTTCCTGCTAGAGAACACGCTTAGTAAGTACTCAAGGCGACGAATTGCAAACTTTGACGGCAGGGATCCAGTTTTTCTAAGTAATTACAAAACGTATGAAAGTGACATTTAGTAACCTGATTCTTCATTTCATTGATTCATTTTGTCAGTTGCGTTACACGATCGGTTACTTTTGTACAGAAGAAAAATATCAAAGAAACGTCTTTTAAAGCAGAGATCTACATTTTTTAGACTAACAGAACCGATATATACTTCTAAATTTTCTATGTATTACTCTGAACACACTTCATAACATCATTTGGATTTTTTAAATTAATTAAAGTTTTTAATATTGTTACGAGCTGAGGGTAATAAGATGTCGGTTAAGGGTGCAAAGAGTTTATTTTCCTTCGTACAAGCAGATATCAAGAACAAGCGAACTTAATTACGGCGGTCCCTAGTCTTCGTAGTCGCCCTCGAAGTAGGTACTCGCGTAGTAGTCGCCGAAGGTGCACGCTTCACTCAATAACAACGTTCCCGAATCGCAGAGTTCTTCTATCCAAGGTCGTCGCAGTAGTCGTTGTAGTCGTCTTCGTAATTCGCCTTGATGTCGCCTCGAACGATAGTTGAGAAACACTGACTCGGCGGCGGACACGGAGCTCTATTTATAGTCGGATAAAACGAGGGTGGAATTTTCTAGTTAATTACGCTCGTTAACGGTAATTCGACATTGTTCTCGACGCCACCTGTTTGCATGAGTCATAGGTACATGACACGTCATCGCTCGGGAATATTCAAGGTGCAACTTGGTTCTTCCTTCTTAATTTGACTTATACCATTCGATAGCAGGCCCTAAACCTAACAATGCGTTTTTAGGTCATAACTCTGCAAAACCTAGGTCTCGAGATATAAGCACTAAAAGTTACGTTTTTAGTTACATTAAAAATCGACCTTATTCCTTACACATAAGGTCCAACTGTAACAATATAAACGAAAATAACTGTTTCTCGTATTTTTCATATGCTAATGCGCGAGCGTTTGTATGGTGCAGATGGTCTATTTTAGATTAAATTGTTGTTTATCCCTAAGTCACCTTAATAACTATTGAGTCACAGAGGTCATCAACATCTTTACTTCTCATCAAAAAATTCGAAACACCCCTGAAGTTTGGTTTTGAATGAGTCTTATGAATTTTTTACGCTAAAATAAAAAAAATAAAATAGTGCCAGTTAATTGCGAATATTATAAGGTATCGTTTAACAAACATTGATGTTCAAATTAAAATTAAATTTCTTTAGCTAGCGTGTTTTGTTCAACAGGTATGGTTTTACCCTTTGAGAAGAATTTGTAAAATGTTAGAAACAAAGACGTAAGACAAAAAAATGTTTAAAAAAGTTTATTCAGTATCTCGTATTTCCTCCCCGGGCTCTAATGACTGCTTCCATTCGGTTTCTCATGAAAAGGATGAGAGTCACAATCTTGTGTTGTGGGATGTTATCCCATTCTTCTCGTATAGCTGTTTTAAGCTGGCCAAGCGTCTCCAGAGCAGGATCTCTCGCTCTTACTCGTCTCTTCAACTCATCCATAGGTGTTCTATGGGTTTCATATCCTAGCTTTTTGCTGGCCAGCCTATAATCGTAATACCGACTTCGTTCAGGCATACGGTATGAGCCCTGGCATTTTCCTGCATAAAAATGAACTCTTTGCCAATAAAATGTGCGTAAGGTACCACGTGAGGCTCCAGACAATCTTCAATGTAACGTGACCCATTTAATGATGGTAAGCGAGGTCCAGATACAAAAGCAAGTTCGGTTTTTCTATCGGCGCTTATGCCTCCTCAAACCGTCCATGAACCGCCACCGTAACTGACTCTTCCGACGTGACTCGATGTCTACCAGATCCTGGACGGCGAGTAAACATACCAATATCCCGATAACGCCGATACACTCTATTAACAGCAGAGAGGCTAAGATGCAATTGTGCAGCCACAACACGTTGACTAAGCCCTGAATTCAGCAACGCCACGACTTGGGCGGCTTCCGTGGGCGAGGTATCCATATTTGTTAGGAAAATAATCTCCTTGGTAGGATGTTACAAAGCTGTTACAAGAAAAACGATATTTTTGAAAAAAAAAGTGATTAAATGCAAAAATTCCGATGGAATGCACATTGAAAATAATCTCCACATTGAGCTCCACATTCATTTATTCGATGAAAATTCGAAAATTTAAATTCAAAATTGGAATTGTGGTACACCATTGTGTAGACTAAACTGCCAGCTATTTCAGTAGTGTTTCGATTTTTTTGATGAGAAGTTCATATATATAATATTAGAAAATCGATTGATTAGATGATTAGTAGTTCGACTGTGACATTTATTCACAAAGACAAACAAAATTATAGGCGTTTGTTCATATTACATACTTTTAATGTGCTTTTTACCTATATATAAATAACTAAATATAAAACAGTTCAATATCTTTTTCTCCTCTATTTGTCGGTTTGTAAACCGATATTCGTTTTTTTTTATAAATAGCTATTGACGAGCTTTAGTGTTACCAATAAAAAATTTAATGCTTAGATGGTTCGGGCACATGGAAAATATGAGTGATCAAAGATTGACGAAGAAAATCTATAGAGCAAAAGTGAGTGGTAAAAGAGCCCAAGGAAGACCAAGGCTGGCTTATGAAGATAAAATAGCTAGTGTTAGCCGACGGAAATGTCAAAAGCACTTGCATACCTAGGCGAAAATGTGTAAGGAGAATGATGAGATTTGAGGACGCGAAAGAAGTATGTAAGGACCTCGACGCTTAGTGCGCCGTCCTCTCTGACTACCCCGTTAGGGATACGGCCTGAAGATATGTATGTATGTAATAAAAAAAATTTGGAAACAGTTATATTAATACGTGCAGCGAAAACTTCGGATCCCTTTTTAAGAATATTGTGCGCACGGAGAAGTGTGAGATTTGGCACAGTTTTACGTTCATACTGTCAATATCGAAAAGACTGTCAATGTCAATGTGTGATCATGTACCTCCTTGGATCAGTCGCACACAGTAGATATTGACGCCAAAGAGTTTATATTGTAATTTTACTTTTTATGTTTTTATTTACTGTCGAATTTCAACCACCGCGCGACGTCTAGTGTATTTTAATTCACAATCTCGACTTAAATGTCTCACTCTTTCTCTACTGTGGTTATTTGAAATTAAAGATATTACTTTTTTACAAAAAAAAAATCCTCCTTAAAATGTAACTTAATCTTCGCTCTAAATGTAAATATAAGTTGACAAATGTAAATAGATAGCGTCCTGTCCTGACACGACATAATCTGCTTTCCAGTAACAAAACAAATCAACGTTAAATAATTCAGCAGTCACATTTTGAATAACAAACAACGTTTTGTTTCGTTTCGTTTTACTCGACTTTACGCCTTCGTTTTAAGTTGTTTTGTTAAGACCAGGTTATTCGAATTACCGCCTTGAGAGATACCATTTTCACAATAATAAGTCTACACTTTTACTGAAGATATAAACTCGGAAAAAACATGCGTAAAGAAAAAATACTCCATTAAACACTTTATCGAATGGAATTTACAAAAACACTATATAAAATTAGAAATAAAATATACAGGGTGTACATACAAACGGGACATATTTTTGAATATGCTATAGTATATCGAGAATTCATCTTGATTACGATTTAATAAAGTATTATTATGCAATAATAACAAAGATACAGGTTAAAACACAATTTATTTCACTTGTGCTTCCCCTTAACACAAGTAAAAGACACCGAAATTTAATTTTTACCTAATTTCACAAATCCACAGAACCTCTTTTATTTATGTAACAATAAGGTTGATATTCCTGTGTATGTGGAAAAAACGTATTTTTAAATTAGATTAGAATGATAGGTAGGTAGTGTGGCTTTGTCGCCACGTTCTCGTCGCAATGATTCTGACCTCTCACTGCGGACGTACAAATGGTTATGAAAGAAATCGATAAAAAAACGAAAGATAGACTCTGACCTTGTATTCAGGCTGCAAATTACCAATGTGGGTAAATCACAAAATGTCGCACGATAACACTACTACAATTTGATACTTTTTCACATCACTTTTTTTTCCATATGTATTGAGGTCCGTAGTAATTACACATTCACAAGTTCACAAACGTAAATGTTCAAAATTGCGGCCTTGCGCTTCTATGCATGCACGTGCACGCCGCGCTATCTCACTATGCACGCGATGAAATACGTTTGACGTTTCTCGTTGTAATTTATTAAAGGCATCGATGATTTTGTGCTTCGTGACCTCTTCTGTATCAGATTAGGTTAAAAGGATGGCGCAGGTCTTCCTTCAGCACTTTATGGACCGTACTGTGGGGCACCTGTAGTAACCTTCCGGCCGACCTTTGTACTATCATCGGGATGTTCATCAAAATGATTAAGAATGAGATCGCGGATGCCTTGGTTAGCATAGCCGCCGGAATCTGTATTGCGCGGTGTAAAGCTGCCATAATCCCATAACCGTTGCACCACTCACGTCAGTATTCTACCACTCGAAGGCACGTACTCATCATTACGATGTCCAAAATGGTCCAAATACAAACACAAAGCTTTACTAGAATTACCACTAGCCATACCATAAGCCAAAACCATATCGGTGTATTGCAGATTACTATACAGATAAAACGGCATGATTTAAACAAGAAAATAATTCGTAAGTAGTTAAAAACGAATTGACGATGTACACAATGAATACGTCTAACAGAGATCGTAACCCGAATGCAACTGAAAAAATTTAATAATTATTGAAAAAAATCCTTATTATTCATAGGTAAATAAAGGTCGGATCACAATACCTAGGGATAAACAATCATGAACCATTTTTATTTCTTTGTAACATTCGATCGATTTAGGTACTGTTTTCAGTGATTTCAATATTTTATCTGCTTAAAATTACTTATTCACTTATTAATATTAAATTAGCTTTTTATTAATAAGAAAATAGGAAATTATTGTAGGTAAGTACCGATATACGAAGCCCTTCTTAAAAAAACAACTTTCTAGTAGATGTTTCATCAATGTAAAACAATAACCATTATTACTAACCGTTATTTACTGGCCTGTTATGATAATATCGTTGTGTCTTACATCCTTCGAACTACTTTGGTACATTTTGATAACATTTTATCTTACTGAAATTCATCTTGAGAAGCCGAGCTTCCTTGAAACAATGCTCTTACCTCATCAATTCATTCTCTTTGTCCACTTTCATAGAAACTTTCAAAAATATTCATTCATTAAAAAATCAATTCGTACTTCGTATGTACACACCTTTACATTTTGTCGGCATCTTTGTGACTTTCTGCATTTGACTTTGCCGACGTGTGATTTACGGTGGCTTTCTTTGATGTAACGCCCCTAATCCGCCATATTGAACAGCTGACAGTTCATGACCTTAGCGATTTGTAAACATTGTTAAGGGGTATACGAGGGGTATACGCATTATTTTCGATAATGGTTTTCAGGCTGTATTTCAGTAACGGATGAAATTATTACAAAATAAAAAAATACGTAAGATTTAAAATCTGTAACTGTACACGATCAACCCAATTTTACGAGAAATGGTGGGGATAACATTTGAAAATTAAAACGGTCATAACTCTTAAACGGATACGTTTTTTTCGATAATTCTTTTTGTAACTACATACTAAAGTTATGCCCTTTCATCCATTAAAGTAACTGTCCCGTTTTCATATTATTATTATTATTATTGTTGATGAGGGACGTCTGCCAGGCCCAGACGGGTGGATCAGTCCTCTTTTGGACCATTTCACCCATTTCCCTTACATGGAGTATGGTCTACTGATGGCCTAGAAAACGTTCCCCATCAAACCTTCTTGTACGCCTACAAAATTCTATTATGTCCTCGTAGCTGAGAGACTTCAGTTCCTCCTCCCCAAGTAGGTCTGTTCCGAAAATCTCCCATCTTATCCTCGAATACGTTACACATTCCGCTATGAAGTGTTTACTAGTTTCCTCTTTGTCACAGTGCGGGCACTGTGCACTTTCACTTCCCTTACTGATTAGAGCCTTGTGTCTATTTAGTAAGTTGTGTCCTGTTATTATTCCTGTGATCGTCCTAATGTTTGTTTTGCTCATTCTTAGGATCTTTTGTACCTTCTTCTTATCTATTTCCTTTAGGAACATCTTTGACTGTCTACAGCCTACTTTATTCTTCCATGCTTTGATTGTTTCTTTCATAGCTATGGTTCTGATGATTCCTTTTATTATTCTTTCTGATATTGGGAGAACTGGTTCAGGTCCGGTGAACCTCCTTTCCGCTCCCTCTCTTGCAAGTTCGTCCGCCTTCTCATTGCCCTCATTCCCTTGGAACACGCTAGTATATAGACCTAACGATATGCTCATTTCCTTTTGTTTTGATTTGGGTGTGTAAATGCCCGCTCCCGAGAGTTTTGTGCTCTCTCTGCGAGATCCATCTGTATACCCTATACATGTTCTTGTATTGTTTCTTATTTCCCAATCGTCTCTCTCGCCGATGTGTACTCTGTATTTCTTGTCAAAAATTCTTAGTTTCTTTATTAGGTCATTGTTTTGTAATACCATTGACAGTTTTCCTGCATATATGGTATCTATTTGTGTATGTCCTTTATCTAGATGATTTGCTTTCCATTCCTTATATGTTTTCATGACATACCATTGTTCTATTGCTTTCTTTTTAATTTCTATTTCGAGTGGATTCATGCCTAGGATAATTTCAAGAGCTGCCGTTGGTGTCGACCTTAGCGCTCCTGTCATCATCAGGCAGGCCATTCTCTGTATTCTATCTAGTTCCTTCTTATTGCTCTTGATCTGTGCTTTGTGCCACCATACCACCGCGCCATAGGTTAGTCTTGGTAGTATTATGGTTCTGTATATCCAGTGTGTCATGTGAGGCTTTATACCCCAGCTTTTACCCACCGCTCTTTGACATTGTATTAGGGCTGTTTTAGCTCTAGTACTTACTTCTTTAATATGACTGCAGAATCTTAGCTTGTCGTCTAGATTTATACCTAAGTATTTAATTTCTTTGACTATTTCTAGTTCTTTTCCTGATAGCACTATGTCTGGCATTATCATTATTTTCCTTTTCTTCGTAAATACTACCAGTTTGGTTTTGTCCGGGTGTATCCCCAGACCCTTATCCAGGGACCATTCTAGAATAGTTTTTATTCCTTCCGTTATTACTTCTCTAATACCGTTCAGAGATTTTCCCGTCACTAGTATTACTCCGTCATCCGAGTATGCTTGCATATATATGTGCATCTCGTTAATCTTTTTCACCAGTGAGTCTAGCAGTAAGCACCATAGTAGTGGAGACAGACATCCTCCCTGCGGGAAACCTCTCCTTGCCTCCGCAATATATGTCGTGTTTCCTAACTGTGCGGTGATTATTCTGTTTTTAATCATTTTTATTATCCATTCTGCTATGCAGTCCGGTATGCCTTTCCTCTTCATCGATCTTCCAATCGATTCAAAGGTTGCTCTATCAAAAGCTCCCTCAATATCGAAAAAGCATGCTACTGCATATTCTTTGTCGTTACTTATTGCTCTGTCTATTTTTACAGTTAGACTGTGCAGTGCTGTTTCTGTTGATTTCCCAGTCATGTAAGCATGTTGATGCTTGTGAATTGGGAAGTTGCATGCTTCAAGTAGTGTTCTAATGTGATTGTCTATTATTTTTTCTAGTGTTTTTAACACAAAAGATGATAGACTGATACATCTATACGCTTTCACTTCTTGATATGTCTTTTTTCCAGGTTTCGGAATGAAGACAACTCTCACTTGTCTCCATGTAGCTGGAATGTGTCTCAATGCTATACTTTGTGTGTATAGGTTCTTTAGTATGGGCATAGTTTTCTTCAAGCTTCTCTGTAGAATTTTGGGGAAAATTTCTTCTGGTCCTGCCGCTTTGAATGGCATGAACGACATCACTGCCCATTCTATCCCTTGTTCTGTAATCATCTCCTCTGCTACTGCCGCTGCTGGTTCTTCATACTGTTCACACATTGTTCCTTCGGCAGTGTATTCTGCACTATCTGGGAAATGTGTTTCAATCATTTTCTTTAGAACTTCTTTTGGTTCCGTGATAAGACGGTCGCCATCCTTAATGCTGCTTAATGTGCATGCTGTGTTGCCCGCTAGCATTTTCATTATTCTAGAGGCTTCAGAGTGTGTGGAGATGCTCTCGCAATATGTCCTCCATCCTCTCCTAATTTCTTCTGAGCATTTCTTTTTAAAACTGTTTCTTTCATTCCTATATACGCTCCAGCTGTTTTCGTCACCTTTATGAAGGGCTATCCTCAGAGCTTTTCGCGTTTTCTTCCTTAGCTTGCTAAGTTCTTTTGTCCACCATGGTTGTCCTTTCCCTACTTTAATTTCTCGTAGTGGACATGATTCGTGATAGGCTTGCTTTAGTAGTTCTTTAAGTTCCTCAGCTTCTCTTTCAAGGTCCTGAATACTCCCAATTCCTGTGGTCTTGGGTATCCAACCGTTGATGATTGAATCAAATTTATCCCAGTCCGTTTTTTTTGGGGATTCTTATTTTCTTTATTTCTACTTTACTATCTAACTCAAAAAAGATTCTTCTATGGTCTGAGAAGGCATAGTTTGTGTCCACTTTCCATCCCTTCACAAGTGAACTAATCTGTTTTGAGCTATAGGTAATGTCTAGTACTTCTTTTCTGTTTTTGGTAACGAAGGTAGGTTCGTTGCCAATGTTTAGGACGTCTAATTCATTAACTAAAATGAAGTCTAAATATCTCTCGCCTTTCCAGTTTGTGTCTGTGCTACCCCAAACAGTGTTATGAGCATTAGCATCGCACCCTACTAGAATAGGAACATTCTTACCTTTGCATCTGTTGATCAGTTCTTGTACCTTCGCTGCGGGTGGGTCGAAGTCTCTTTCACTAGGAGTGTAACTTGAGGCTACGCCGATGCTCATGGTTCTGCCTTCTTCAGTTTTCGTAGGGACTTCTACAGCCACTAGATCTCTGTAACACATAATAGCCGTATAGCCTACGTTCTTTATGTTCTTACCAATATATATATACATGCTCTGGGAGGGAGCTCACCTTCCGTGTGGTAGATGATTTCACCCCCCAGAGAACCGACTCCCACTACCCGGTTGTTGTACGTGTATGGTTCTTGTAAGAGAGCTATGTCAATTTTCTTCTCGATGATGGTTTTGCAGAGGTCGTGCATCGCCTCTTTGCAATGGTGAAGATTTATTTGACATATTCTTATTGATCTTTGTGTTTTGTGTTGTGTATTGCGTGTCGTGGGTTGTGTGTTCTGTGTGCTATACTGTGTGTTGTGTGTGCTATTCTGTGTGTTATGTGTATGCGTAGTGTTACTGTTTGCGTGTTTGTCCATTTTTGTTTTTCATCTTTGGTACCGTCCTAGAAGTCGGACCCCCCCCCAGACGCACTGCCTCCGCCAGTCTTGGCACGGCCAGCACCCCCAGAGAAGCACCCACTCCCCGCCGGTTTCCTCTGTCCTTTGTCCGCCTGTCTCGGTCCAGTCGGAGTACTTAAGGTCCTGATGCTGACATCCTCCTGCACCCGCGTGAACTGGTGCTCACCCCCACTCATAGATGTTTCACCCACATTTGAGGGCGCGCACCTGTGCACGCACTTGCATACGCATGTACAGCATTTGCATCCTGCCTTCTTGACTACTACACCTTTGGCCGCCGGAAGCTCACCTCCTCTCAGGCTTGACCTGAGTAGTCTCACCTGGACTTGGGTTGCCTGAAAGCTAAGCCAACGATGGTAGTCCTTCCAGCTTTCTGCATCTTCGTGAGGAATACCCACTATGAGTCGAGTTCCCAAAGGCAGTAGCTCCTTTGAGATCTCAGTCCAGTCGCATGTCCTCGTATCTGTCAGGTGTCTGTTCTGTCTCACCAAGAGCCTGAATGGGTCCTTGGGGAGGTGTTCTTTTGGACCTGGTATCCACACCATAGCCTTGGCCCTATCGACTCTCCGCGCAATGATAGAGACGCCGTCGTGGTCTCCGAAGGAGCATGCCAAGAGCCAGTCCCTCGCCCCCTCGTTCATTGGTGTCACAAGGTAATGACCTTCTGACACCAACCCCGAGGTGGCAAATGAGACCCTCGTCGTGTCTGCATCCTCTTCCTCCACCGCCTTCTCTATCATTTCGCCGAGTTTTTGTCGTATGATAGAGGCCAGGGCTTCATCTACTGGTTTCCCGTCTGCCCTTCCTATTGCGATGGCGAGTCCCGTCTGTCTTCGCGATAGTGTTACCTGTGGAAATGGGGCTTTTCAGAAGTGTCTCCTCTTCTAAGTGCAGATTGGCAAGGGAAAGTGCATCCTCAACCTCAACTGTACTTGGCTTTAATTCTGTCAGTTCTTTAGGAGGTACTCCCTCAGTGTTACCTTCGGGCTTCCTCTCCATTATATTGTTTTTATTTAAATTATCCATACAATTGGGTTTTTTTAATGGTGAGAAATAAAGTAAGGCACCCCGGCAGAGCTCCCTTGCCCAGGTGCCAGCTACATTTTCGCGGATACAGGGGGCGCCGCTCCCCTGTACTCAGGCTCGTACGACGCAGACGTTATGAGTGCTGGGTTCCTCCCCGGGTCTGGAAAGTTACTCGGCGAGTTTGACTCTCTGGATAATCAGTAGGTACCGGATAAGTAATACCTCTTATGGCCTCCTCTACTTTCCCCACCTTTCTCCAGATGTCTCCCTCCGAGTCGCTTCCCATCCCCGTTGACGAATCCAGCACTCACGACCCCCGTCTACGAAACGGCTCGTGAGCTGGATAGGCCAGCTCTCGAGCCGCGGGATCGTTGGCACGAGCTCTCCAACCGTAACCCCAGGGGGTGCGAGGATGTTGGATTACACACCCACCACCTCCTCGCTTTAGTGGCGGATGTAGGGACAGAATGAGGATGTGGTAGGATGGTTTGGATTGGATTAAGGAAGGTGCTAGGGAGGGGGATTTGTACATTACATACGGGTTTTCCTCCGCATGTGATGCACAGCTGTGAGGATAATATCTGAAGCCGAAATTCCGATATCATCCCCTGTGCCCTCCTCCTTTATCCGGGCTTGGGACCGGCACCATACTGGGGTTTTTGGTTGAGACATAATTCGCCCCATCCAGAAAACCCAGCATCGAGGCGGAGCTCCCGTTTTCATATACACCCTGTATAATTCAATAGCCGAAAATAAAAATAAAGTTTCCTTCCTTTTTTTTATGAAAGAGGGGGCAAACGAGCAAGTGGGTCACCTGATGGAGAGTGACCACCGTCGCCCACCGACACCCTAACGTCCGGAAAATCACGGGTACGTTGCTGGCGTTTAGGGAAATGAGGAAGAGGGGGTGATGGGCCACTAGAACTTTCACTCACCGAACGAAACATAACAGCAATAGATGCTGTTATTTCACGCCGATAATCTGTTAGAGGGTAATTCAACGGGCGAGTCGGCCCAATTCGTACTGCAATGTAGCATGGCACTACCACGTCGTTTCGAAGTTTTACTATACTAGAGCGAAAATTATAGGTACGTATTTCTTTTCGAATTTTGAACTGAATAGTAATGAATGAAATTATTTATCGATTATACTTTTTATTAAGTTTATCATTTTCTCTAAATTAACAAAAATATTTTAATATAATAAATTATTCGTCGTCCAAATGGTAAAGGCTCACATTTTGCTTCACAAATCTCAATCCTCTTTCCTTACCTCGGCCTTCTCTTCCTTCTCCTTCGGAGTTTTTTCTATTTTTATTTATTCAGGACCTTACAGCCTAAAAAAAGGGACAATTACAAGATTTCACCTAACGGTGTCCGCTTTTAAGCTTGGGATCGTTTTCACATCTCGCCTTTGAATTGAGCTAAAAGGTGCAAGCTGGTACACTGATGCTTCCATCCATAGGTAACAGCAGTACTCCTTTATGGCGCCAGACTTATACAATGGTAGCCTATCTCATGAAGATGAGCCCACCGTCTTAAGCGCACCAAACTTTTTGAACGCCAGCTTGACCTTGTCTTCTTAATGAGTTCGGAAATGAATATTATAAAAAACACTTTCAACGAAATTTGGTTTGAATAAAAAATATTGTGTAATTTTTGTGACATGGGATATTTTCAGTAAAACTAAGTAATTTCAGTAATTTCAACGACTTGTTGAAATAGATTTTTTTTTAAATCAGTCTCGAAAGCATTGCAATTCTATGGAAGATGAAGAGAAGAGAAGAGGACCTGAAATAAAAGTCGATATTATGTAGATATTATGTAAGTAACTGTAATTATTATTACAGTTACTTACATAATTAGAATGAAAGCTGTCAGAATGCTTTGTGTTGGAGCTACTGATATTTTTAACCGACTTAAAAAAAAGAAGAGGTTCTCAATTCGACTGTATGTTTTTTTTGTATGTTTGTTGCGCGATTACTCCGCCAATTATAGATTAAATTTGATAATTCTTTTTTGTTTGGTAGGTCATACTTCAGAGTTCAAACACTGAAAAGTATAAAATAACTATCTTTTACTAATCAAAACTCAAGTACAATTAAAATAACACACATCTATTAAATTAAATTTGATAGTTATTGAAGTCGGTGCCAAATCAATGTCACAACAACAGAAAGTCTATTAGTTTGGTAGGCTTAGAACCCGACTTCAGTAACTATCAAATTTTATTATATAGCTATGAATATTTACAAAGTTATTTTAATTGAACTTGAGTTTTGATTAGTAAAGGATAGTATTAAAAAAAAATACTTTTCAGTGTTTTTTTGAAGGTGATTTAATTTTTTTTTCTTAAAACTTAATGTCTGATCTCTGTGTACATTAATTATTTATTATTGTGAAAGACAACAGAAGACAACGTTACAAACGTGACAGAATAATACTGTAGTTCATAAAATATCTTCAATTCAATAATCGTCGATTGTAGCCGACTCGTTGCATCTCTAAACAATTTTATGAGTTACGTGGAGTTTGGAAGAGTGAGTGATTATGAAAATTATTACTTTTAACCTACTTGTATGTCTTGATAATTACATATTTATACACATAAAATAAAAAATAAAAAATTTATTGCCTTTTCAACGTCATGTAGCACTTTCATGTCATCTAAATCTGCAGTCGGTAATATAAAAAGACGAAAATATCAAAACGTTTTTGCTGCGTGATGTAAACTTTTTTTTAATATCACAAATGTGGCAAATAAGCATACGGCCCACTTGATGTGAAGCGTATCGTAGCCTATAGACGCGTGCAGCACTAGGGGTATCACTTGTGCGTTGCCGACCCTGTATTAAGAAAACCTCAACAGCTAGCTGATTCCGCAACAGTGTTTGAAGGAGAAAACTCCTTTACAACCATATCGTATGCGAACATTTTGGTTCCAAGACGTGAGAATGAATTCTCTGTTAACTGCAAGCAGTGCGACGGTAAAAAGTGGCCGTGGGAATCATGTCGAAAAGTTCCTCAGAACACAGTTAATTATTCAAACGGCAGAACACACAGAGGTAGGCGAAATCTCTTCTTACACTTATGTGTTCAAATCCGCTTGTAAGCTCGGGTTCATCGAGAATTCTCACAGCTCGCCTTTGAATTTAGTCAAAAGGTGCAATCTGGTACACAGGTGCTCCATATGGAGCCGAACTTATGACTTACATAATCCTCTCCCATGTTGACCACACAAAGTTTTTTAAACGCCAGCTTGATCTTATCCTGCAAATTACTTCGGAACTGAATATTGTCAAAGTCAAAGTCAAATCAATTTATTCAAGTAAACCCAAATGCAAGGTATTTTTGAACGTCAAATCTACTTTAGTTCGGTTCGAAAAGAAAACCTGAATACTGAGAAGAACCGACAAGAAACTCAGTCAGGTATCATTTTTTCACCATCATTGTACAATAGTTATTTAAAAATACAATATCTATAAAGCCAGTAAATGCATACGCAGAGAGGATCACATCCAGTTTATTGTTGTGTCTTCAATGAAATCGCTAATTTTGTAGTATGCTTTTCCAATCAGTGTGCGTTTAATGACAAGTTTAAATCTGTTTTTTGTTAATTGAGTAATTTCTTGAGGAATTTTATTATAAAAACGAACACAGTTACCCAAAAATGAACCACTTGACTTTTGTAATTTAAATTTAGGAATAACTAGCTGATCACGACCACGAGTTTCCACACCACTAACAACGCCTTTCTTTTGAAATAGATCTAAATTTTTTTTAGTGTACATTATGTTTTCATAGATGTATAACGAGGGTAAGGTGAGTACATCAATGTCTTTAAAATGATCTCTCAGCGACTCACGTGCGTTCATACTGTAGATGGTACGTATTGCCCTCTTTTGTAAAATAAAGATAGATTTCATATGCGCCGCTGATCCCCACAGTAGCAGACCATAAGACATAAGGCTATGGAAATATGCGAAATACACCAGCCTAGCCGTAGCTACATCTGTCAACTGTCTAATGCGCCTAATAGCATATATTGCCGAACTGAGCTTATTAGATAAAGTCCCGATATGGTCCGCCCACTGTAACTTATTGTCTACTGTTAAACCAAGAAAAGTAGCTGATTTCATTAATTCTAATTCTTTCCCATCCAGTTTCAGTCCATTATGAATTTTGGGTACATTGGATAGGGAAAACTTAACACAATTGGTTTTTTGTGCATTCAGTAGTAAATTATTGGCAGCAAACCATCTCGAGACATCCGCCAAGGTCCTATTCTGTCCGCTAATATCTATGTCTTTTCTGTTAACTTTAAATAATAATGATGTGTCATCAGCAAATAATATTATTTCACAAAGGTCTTTAAGCATAAATGGAAGATCATTAATGTAAACCAAAAATAGGAACGGTCCCAAAATTGATCCTTGAGGAACGCCCATCATTAATTTAGAACCGACAGATGTAACCCCATTTACATTCATTTTTTGTTCTCGGTCAGCCAGATATGAAATCACGAGATCGAGAGCTTTATCACGTATTCCATAGTATTTCAGCTTGTAAATTAAAGTTTTGTGACAAACACAATCAAAAGCCTTGGAAAGATCACAAAACACGCCAATGGCATCTCGTGACCCTTCCCAAGCCTCTAGTATATTTTTGACCAAGCTTGCTCCCGCATGTGTTGTTGACCGCCCTCTCGTGAAACCGTACTGTTGACCATGAAAAATCCTGCAAATGTTAAAATGTGCCAGCATTTGGTTGAGCATTATTTTTTCGAATATTTTACTCAACGCTGGCAATATCGACACTGGGCGGTAGTTTGTAGGATCTGACTTACAACCCGATTTAAATATTGGTATAATTTTACTATGCTTCATCAAATCGGGAAACACACCTTGATCGACACATTTATTAAATATATTTACTAAAATCGGTGTTACTATTGGCACTATATTAGCCAGTACATGAACAGATAATCCCCACAAATCTTCACTTTTCTTTTTTTTTAATTCTTTGAAAGTTTTCTCTATCTCAAATGAAAACGTGTGCCTGAACTGAAAACTAGGGAACCACTTTCCTATATTTTGGCTTAATAGTGCCCGTGCTGTACGTGCAGAGGATGCTAGACCACTAGTAATGTGTACAGGTGCATTGGAAAAAAATTTAGCAAAACCATCAGCAACCTGTTTTTTATTAGTAGCGATTTTATTGTTAATGTATATTGAGAGGTCTTCGTTTTTCTTATTTTGTTTCCCTACTTCTGTGTTAATAGTGTTCCATATCGCTTTTACTGTGTTATCTGCCTTACTAATTTTATTGGCGATATGAATTGATTTCGCGTGCTTTGATACCTTTTTAAATATTTTTGAGTAATTGCGGACATAGCTATGAAAGTTTTCATCCGATGTGTATGATTTTTCGTCATACAACTCATAAAGTCTGTCCCTACTTTTTCTAATACCTTTTGTCGCCCAATCAGAGAAATGTAACTTGTTGTCAGTAATTATTTTTTTCTTCTTTGGGCAGTTTTTATTAAATATGTAGGTTAAATTTTTCAAAAAACTCTTATACATGATATTTGGATCGCCAACAGAGGGAACGATGTTTGGTAATTTTGTTACTTCGTTGGTAAAACGTTTTAACTGATTCCCGCCTAATGGTCTAAACTCAATTATTCTTTCTAATTTATTTTTCATGCAATCTATTTTAATTAATTGAGCTTGATGATCTGATCGAATACCACTAATAATTTTGTGCTCTCTAATCCTGCTCTTATTCATAAAAACATTATCAATGCACGTCGCCGAATGGTATGTAACCCTGGTCGGTTCATCAAAAATGTGCACAAGATCAAATGAAAGAAAGAGTGAGATTACCATCTCCCTTTCCTTAGAGCTATTTCTTATGTCCACATTGAAGTCACCACATGCTATGATTGATTTGTTACATTTGCTAAGCATGGTAAGACTCTCCTCTACAGAAATTAAAAATTGAGAATAATCGGACGAGGGAGGTCTGTAAACACATAAGAATATGTAATGATCCGTCTCCGCACACGACATTTCACATACACGTTCAACCGAGCGAGCAACTATGTCTTTGCGATTTTTTATTTTGAGAGAATTTTTAACCAAAATCATACTACCGCCGCCATCTGTCGACGCTCGATTGAACACACTGGCCACCTTAAAATTATTTACATTAAAAGACATCTTATCAGCCCTCAACCACGTCTCGGTGAGGCACAAGATGTCTATATTATATTTGTCTACTAATAATTCGGTATCTAATATTTTGCCAGAGAAACTATTAATGTTTTGGTGTGCTAACATAATAAAATTACAATGTTGTTTCTCTGTTGTCTTATTACTTAATTTAAAAAAATATTATCCGCATTACTATTAGTATTACTATTAAAACTTGCGTCGTCTCTAATGATGTCATTAGTTATAGTACCTATAACTGAGTTAATACATTTAGCTACTAACGTAGCGAGTTTACTTTTTGTTTTTTTAGACAAGTACAAAGTACTTCTTGTCAGTCTAAATTTGAGTAAAATAAAAAATTGTATTCGTTGAACTGAAAAAACATCGTTGAAGAAGTTCGGTCTGAGAAATTGAAATACAAACTTAATTTCGCGGCCGTCAAAATGTATATTGGTTTAGCGTAAATGACAACATTATTATTTTTATAATTAATTTTGAATTTTAACCATTAACTCCTCTTGACTCGAAATCCTTCACTGTTGCCTAGTACACTAGCATGTGGCGATCTTTGTTATGTTATATTTTAATATTGCTTCAAATCCTATCCTACTGTGTAACACGAGCAATAATATTTATATGTTTGTAATAGTGTTCTCGAAAACGCCTCTAACGACTTCGATGTTTACAATATAATGGTTTACGAGGTCGAATAATCGATCAATTCAATTCTGGGAAAATCGTTTTCTCACTTCCAATTGATAACAGTCTACCTTCTCAATAGCACGGTGGCTGGAATGTGGGTCTATCACACCGAAGTTTACGGATTCAAATGTTATAATGTGCTTTATTTTTGGTATAAAATCAAACCTAAAAGACACTGAGCATAGCTCCGTCGCCTTATAGTAACAGAGCCAAATAGGGGATTTTGGGTTTCATTCAAGCGCGGCAGATTAACATGTGGGTGATACCTTGCACCCTGTTGAGTACCTCCACCATATTTTATTTAAGCCCTCTACATAGGGCCACGCGCGTAATAGGGCAGCTAATCAGAATAATAAAAAAAAATCGATAGTTAGAAATACTCGAGCGCGTCAGAGTAAGGTATGATGGATTAATTACATGCTGAAAAGTGTGCATTTCAATAATCTGACGACTTGAGCGTGACGTAAGGGAGTGAAAGGGTCCCAAACAAAAAGTCACCTCGACGTTCTCGAGCGCGGTCTAATTTTTTTTTATTTTGAAGGAAATAACTCAAGGATATCGGGAAAAATATAATTTGCCGATTTTCACATGCCGAAGTAATAAAAATTGTCAATAAAGTTTAGCGCGTGCAGCTGCAGTGAAGCATGTATTCCTCACTCCGCGCCTCTCTCTCCCTTTCACTTTTCCTATACTCCAATTTCTAATTTGAGATGATATACCTTCCGTCAGTCATTACGCCTTCACGCCATAACAGCACTCGTGATCAAAGAAAATGTAAAATTACTACGTAACAAGAGTCGGGACTGCCATAGAGCTAAATAAACTTCAAAACGTCAAAAAAATACCCAAAATAGCCAATCTGATGACTATAAAACAATCAGCTTTACCAACATAAAAAACAAAATAGAGAGACGTGCCGTCTAATATTCAAATTAATCGATGTCGATTCGATTATCCGAAATTAATCGATCTCCCGGTCTTAACCTATGGGGCGGAAACGTGGACACTGACAAAAGGCCTCGTCCACAAATTCCAAGTTGCACAGCGAGCTATGGAAAGGGAGTTTATGCTCGGAGTTTCTCTGAAGGATAGAAGAAGAGAAGAGAACTAAAGTGACCGACATAGCCTTGAGAATAAGCAAGCTGAAGTGGCAGTGGGCGGGGCACATATGTCGCAGAGCCGATGGACGTTGAGGTAGACGGGTTCTGGAGTGGAGACCACGTTTAAGACGTCCCGTAGGACGGCATCCCACTAGGTGGACCGACGACCTGAAGAGAGTGGCGGGAAGCGGATGGATGCGGAGAGCCGAGGACTGGATATGGTGACACAATATTGGAAAGGCTTATGTCCAGCAGTGGACGAACACGGGCTGACGATGATGATGATGATGATATCGATTATAATTAGTGCGACGTGCAGTACCAGAAATTGGTAAAAACGATTTAAACAATTTAAATTTTTTATTGGTATAACAGTCAGTCAGATTAAGAAAATCCCTCCACATAGTCGTCAGATTATAGATCAGTACGACCAGGACATCAAACTGAACCGTCTGTATGAAAATCTGACATACTCGAGTAAATTTTTTTTTCCCATTTTTAACCCTTCCGTACGACCGCCCCCACCATGCAAACCGGCTGATAAACATACATACCTCCGACACCGGAGACACGTGGGCCATATATGGTACACTAACAATATCTGACGAGGCACGGAAAGAACCAAAATATTACCTGGGTGAACAGGATCCTAACAGACGTCTCGAGATGGTTCGCTGTTAATTCATTACTGAATACACAAAAAATCAAATGTATTAAATTTTCCCTTTCTAATGTACCCAGAATCCATGATAAAATAGAACTGGTTGGGAAACAATTAGAGTTAGTTTTCTGCCAGTTTTCTTGGTTTAACAGTAGATAGTAAATTGCATTGGGCGGACCCTGTCAGGGCATTGGCTAGTAAGCACGGATCCGCGATATATGTCATTAGACGCATTAGACAATTGACGGACACGGGTACGGCTAGGTTGGTGTACTTTGCATATTTTCATAACCTAATGTCCTATGGCCTTTTGCTGTGGGGATCAGCGACGCATATTAACTCCATTTTATTTTACAAAAAAGAGATACGTGTCATCTACATTATGAATGCACGAGAATCACTAAGATATCGTTTTAAAGACATTGATGTACTCACCTTGCCGTCCTTTTGAAATTATTATGTATACGTGGAAAAATAAGGATCTATTTATAAAAAAAGGCGATATAGGTGGTATAGAAACCCAAGGTAGTGCTAAATTGGTTATTCCAAAATTTAAATTACATAAGTCAAATGTTTCATTTTTGGGTAACTCACTCAATTAACAGAAAATAGATTTAGATTAGTTATAAAACGTACATTGATTAGACAAACATACTATAAAATAAACGATTTCGTTGAAGATAAAACAATAGTCTGGAAATGATCTTCTCTGCACATGCATTTACTGGCTCTCTGAATATTGTATTTTAATAAACCTTTTGTAAAATGATGTTGAAAAAATGTTACCTGGCTGAATTTCTTGTCAGTTCTCAGTGTCCATGTTTTCTTTTCTCTTCTCTTTGAACCGAACTAAAATAGATTTGACGTTCAAAACTACCTTGTAATTGGGTTTACTTGAATAAATTGATTTGACTTTGACTTTGACGCGCTCGAGCATTTCCATATAACTGTTTTTTTTACATTTAATCCAATATGTCCCTACGATGCTCAAGTTAATCCCCATTTAGCATAGTGGCCTCTACTATTGATATTTGTTATAATAAGAGAGGCTTTATTATTTATCGTTTAGACTACGTTCTGGTAAAAAAAATTATGCGATATTATGTACATAGACTATATCGCTGCTGGAGTGTAACTGGGGCGGTGCCAATAATGAGAATACTACTATTATTTCCCGTTGAACGATATTTTATTGGAACGAGATGGGGTCGAAAACATATCGTAAACACATAGACAACAACAAACTGTGTAACAAACTTAACAGTGGCAGGAATATCTTGGTTATTATTTATTAGGAATTAATTCAGCTGTTGTTGGCATGTAGGACTGTAGAGTATATGATAATACGCCTGAGTCCAAATATACCGTTTCTACTAAGTCAAAGGTCAGTGAAGCGTAGGTTTCAGGTTTGCATTCCAGGATTTTGGAGAGTCGACTTAATTGAAATACAACTTTCCTATTGTAGTATTCTTTTTTTAATAGTGAATGTTGTTCATATCATTGCTAAAACGGTTTCATTTACATATCACGAGTCTAAAGCCACTATAGCTAATAAAACGCTAGTGTAAATATTAAAAATTCAACATAATTTAAATGCACAATATTTCTCATTTTTATAAAATATTAACCTGTAATCACAACTAATAATAATAAGTGTAGATCTAGTAATTTGAATTATATGCACAATTTTTAATTTATTCTTAATTTATTGAACACATCGCCTTTATTCCGTGACTAAGAACCATGTTTATCCTATAGACTCAGGAATCCATTTCATGTGATAACTTCCCAAATGTTTAGTCATTTTCCGCTCGAACTCCAAAAGCCACCAATCGATACGTGTTTCGCTTCTCAACGAAGCATCCTCAGGATATACCAGAGATCAGATGCGCACAGCCAACCAACACCGAATCGAACCGAACCGAATCAAAATTAGGATTCGGTGCTGGTTGGCTGGTTTTTGGAGTTTGAGCGGAAAATGGCTAAACATTTGGGAATTTATCACATGAACCATGTTTAGTTTATTTTAATTGTAATTAGAATATAATGTAAAAAATAAGTTATTAGTTTTTGACTAAGGCTGTTAAATACTTTGAAATTATTAATAATTTCTTGTTTTTTAGTCTGTGAGTGTTACTTTATATTTATTAAAAAACTTCTGATTACATTCGAATTGGCATTAGTATTATGAAATAATGTTCTTTCGCTTAAATATAAAAATAATATACAGCGCAGTTACTATATGTGTAAAAGTCTATTAAAAATTATCTTTTATATATGACGCAACCTAAAAATATATGTACATTTCTCATGTATAACCTCTAAAAATTTAAGGTAAGTAGTGTTATGATTTAACGAATTTAGCAGAAGAATCAGTTGAGATAAATATGCTGTGAAATATTTCGCTAAATCTAGAAACAGATGGACTGCATTTTAATGAAAAAATAAAAGGCTACGTTTTGCATCGTTCGATAAGCTTTTGTTGCACTCCTATCTGAACTTATATTTTTATTAGCTATATGGCGCCACTAAACTATAATAAAAATAATGATTTCATGAAGGTGAGAATTCGTCTAAATCACCAAGCTGCAGGTGCAACCTTTTACAATAAAAAAGAAGATACATTAGTTAAAACAAAACGGAATTCTCGGAACTTAAAAAAAATCGATCCGCAATGCTGTACGTTATGACATAAGTTTCCACAAATAGCAACAGTGGTTGGTAGTAATAGGGGTGAGTTTATTTGCCCAAGTTAGATGGGACCCGCTTTTATATTAGGATAATTTGATTACGACAATCAGGGACGGCGCGGCGCCATCGCTCCACTTGTTCTCAAGGATGTTCTTGCTTTATTAAGCAATTTTTATGCGTTGCAATTTTTTTCGTAAAACTGGTGAAAGATAAGTTAGTTAGTTAGTTAGTTAGTTAGTATGTACAATATTAATACATATGTACATGCATATATTCACACCGTATCCCTAACGGTGTAGTCAGCGAGTTTGGAGTGCCAAGTATCGCCATCCTTATATACTTTGTAGGTAACTTATTAATTCATATTTATATTCATTTTAAGTTAAAAAAACCAATGATATATTTTATATTATATTGCGTCGTTACTATGTATATCTTATTTAAAAAATGCACGTAATAAGTATATCGACACATATTTCGTTGGTTAATTTTAGTTTTTCATTTTCATTTACTCAACAAGTATTGTTTTCATTGCACATTCGTGAAAGAAATACTAATATTGAAAAAAAATCACAGATTCTAGTTATGTAATGTAATTATTAATAATTTTTTTTACATAAGGCGACTTTTAATTTTTAATGAATGCATGAATTTTTATGAATCACAACTGGATCTTCTTGCCAGCATAGCGTTATTGAAGACGAGACATTGTTTATTAAAATTATTATTAAAGCAAGAAAATTCAAATACCTGTCTACCGAAATTTTTTTTAATCCTTCCTTTTAATTAAATTAGTTAATTTCATATATTATTACTTCATAATAAAAGTAAAGGAAAGTAAACGGGGGTTGCGGGTTCGATATCCGCCCCGAATCTGGGTGTTTATGTATAATATGTATTTATTTATATAAGAAAAGTATATAAGTAGTATATCAGTTGTCTAGTATCCAAAAAACAAGCGCCGTGCTGCTTGCTTTGAGACTAGATGGCGCTGTATGAAATGTCTGAGTATATTATTATTATTATAATATAAGTTTATTTATATATTTTCTTTCTCTGTCTCTTTTCTGCTTTCTTACAATGGATGATACATCTGGTCCGCAAGTAAGAACTTCTTCTGTGGTTTAAAAATGTATCGATATCGTCGAGCTTGCTTTTTAGTGCTCATATTGTATATGTAGTTTATTGTTGTGCGCTTTTTGCTACTTTAGTATCATATTTCCTATTTATTTTTTTATTAAGAATACAAGAATTTTAATCAAAAGAATAATTTGATATATACATACACATCTTCACGCTGTATCCCTAACGGGGTAGCCAGAGTGGACGTAGCGCCAAGATTCACGGTTCTTACATATTCTTTTCGCTTTTTCAAATCTCATTATTCTCCTCACACATTGTCGCCTAGGTATGCGAGTGCTTTTGACATTTCCGTCGGTTAACACCCTGGCTATTTGATCTACATAAGTCAGCCTTGGTCTTTCTTGGCTTCTTTTACCACTCACTTTCGCTCTGTAGATTTTCTTCATCACTTTCATCACTCATTCCTTCTACATACGTGCCCGAACCATCTAAGCATTCCTTTCTTCATTTTTACAATAACACTGACGTGCAACCCTGTCATACTGCGTATCTCTTCATTGCTTATCCTGTTCGCAAGGGTGACACAGCACATATTTCTAAGAGATCGCATTTTTAATACATTTATCTCACTTTCACTCGATTTCGAACATATTCAGGCCGTAAAATACGAATAGAATACTAGTAAAGTGATAGACAAAAAAATGCTTTTATTGTAAAAAGCGGGGGTGCTTTTTAGTATATTATTGTAATAACTCCTTTTTTATAAATAGCAACCAATAAAATATTTTTAACAATTGATATGATGCACACCACACTTTTTAAAATAAAATGTTTTTTTTTTGTCAATCACTTTATTATTATTTTAAACTTAGTAAAAAGCATTTAATTATATTGAGTTAGTGGAATTATGATCACTATTAAACAAAATCTTAATAGATAAACATTATTTTTTACTTTTTAGTTCGGTTTCCCTTTAAGCACCCATTCCCAAAGTGGGCGATAACGCCCCCCTGTGGGCGCTGCAGGCCTAAAGGGACGCGGTAAGAGACCCAGAAAAAAAATGGGGGCGTTGTGTAAAGGCCTGGGGGGTGATTTGTAATTTCATTTAGCTAGGAGGCATCTTAGACAACGACTGCATGAGCTCTCGACTCAGTAGATAAAATAAGTTTGGGAACCTAGACTTTAAAGCGTGTTTTTTTAGTTTTTCTAAAATATAATTGTCGTTATTTTGTTGACTAAAAATTTACCAAAAGCGATATTGTGAGACTGAATAAAATAGGAAGCTTCCACAAGTAGGTACTTTTTTTCAATTAATCAAATATATTCAAAAAATTTTTAAAAATTTTTTCATTTCATTATCAAATTATTGTATTGTCATCGATCCTTGATAAGTGTGCAAAGTTTCAGTTTTATCTGACGTTTTGAAGTGGGTGAAAATTTCGTTCAAAGATTCCGTTACTTACAAACAAACACAAACATACAGGTAAAGCTAATAAAAACGTGTTAATAAGGATACTTCAACGTGTAGGTTTCGATACCCTAGACAAGAATGCGAGCAGACTAAGATAGCTGCACACTCTTCTGAGGAATGGAAAAATGGAGGCCGAATATGCTTTCTCAAAGGAGGATCAACAGATAAATTTATCAACAACTATAATCCAACTCAGGGGGTCAACTGAGGAAGCGTGCTCGTCGCGACCCCTACCAGCCCTTTTCAGGGCTGCAGTTCCTCTACTATGCTTACCATGCGGGACAACGCAGATTTAAATGCTAGGGCGTCCCCCGAAAGTGACGGACACCAGTATGTCTCCGCTGGTGTAAGTAAAGTGCAGTTCAGCTTTGGGGACCGCCACCCATCACGCTGTTGAGTGGCGGTCCCCACCTAGCGGCGGGAAGTGGAGGGAGGAGTACAGAATAGCTGCGTGGAATGTGAGAGTTGGGATTGAAGAGAAGATGAATGAAGTGATTGATATTATGGAAGAGAAAAGACTGGATGTGTTATGTTTGAGTGAAACCAAGCGAAGGGGCAGTGAACTTGCTGACTTGCCCGGAGGGGGCATCGCTCTGTGGTTAGGGGTACCACTTGGAGATATAGGATGCCAGGGGGTGGGCGTTTTGATGTCCTCTCGTTTGGTTAATTGTATGACTGGTATAAATGTGTAAACCCTAGACTGCTCTGGGTGCGCCACAAGATGGGGTTGACGAGAATTTTTATTTTGGCTGTGTATGCTCCAGTGTCCTCCGTCGGCGTGGGTGAGCTAGAGCGGTTTTGGGAGAATGTTAGAGAAGTTCTAGCGACGGTTGAAGAGAATGAGAGAATTGTTTTGTGTGGAGACATGAATGGATTTGTCGGGACAGCTCGAACTGGATTTGAGACTGTCCTAGGCAAATATGGAGATAGGAGAGTGAATGATGCTGGTAGGATTCTGTTAGGTGTGTGTATGTAAAAGAATCTTTTTGTTGCTAATACCGTATTTAAGCACAAAAGGATCCATCAGTACACTTGGGAAAGAAAGCATGAGAGAAGTATGATTGATTTATTCCTGGTAGATAACAGGCTCAAGAAGCAGGTTATGGACACAAGAGCGCATAGAGGAGCCGATCTGGGAACGGACCACTTTCTGGTGATAACCAGAATAAGGGGTCTGTTTGCAGCATGGCGACATCGCGTAGTGTCCAAACCTGCAGCGGTTAGTCGCATCAAAAGCTGGAAACTGCAAGATGCGACTACCAGGAATGAATATGAAAGGGTAGTATCCGGTAAGCTTGATGATAGATTGAAAGTGATGAGCGAGGATGTTGAAGAATGTTGGCAGAACCTTAGGGATAGTATGATGGAGGCTGCAAAGACAGTGTGTGGAACGAATAAGACTGGAAACGGTAAAAAGCGTGCTGTGTGGTGGGATGATGAGGTGAAAGAGTCTGTGTATAAGAAGAAGAAAGCATGGCGAGACTACCTTGCTACAAAAAATGACTGTGGTATGAAGAATTTGATGAAAGATAGATATAAGCTGCAGAAAGCAAAAACGAAAGCACTAGTGAAAGAGAAGCGTGAAAGGTGTAGGATGTTAGACGAAAACAGGATGTCGGACAACTTCGAGGAAAATTCCAAATTATTTTGGAAAGAAGTGCGTAAGTACCGAAGTGGCCCGGCACCTTGCAGAATGAATAAAGTGCGTTCGAAAGAAAACAACTTGCTAACAGATAAGAAAGATGTTCAGCAGCGATGGAGAGTATACTTTGGAGAACTGTATGAGAGTGGCGACTTCGTCTCTGATACTGAGAGTGATTCTAATGAATTGCCACACTCGGGTCAAGGACTGGAGGATGTCATTAGTATGAAAGAGATCGAGAAAGTGATAAGAAGTTTGAAATGTGGAAAGGCTGCGGGAGTTGATTGCGTGACGAACGCAATTGAACGTGACTGCTGAGATAATCAAGTATGGTGGTCCTAGGGTCTGGGATGCCTTCTGTGCACTCTGCAACCTTTGTTTGCAGAAGGGGGAGGTTCCAGAGGACTGGCGCACCGCAGTCATAGGACCTCTCTATAAAGGGAGAGGTTCTCATTTGGACTGCGCGTGCTACAGGGCCATCAGCTTGGTCAGCTTAGCAACTAAGGTATTGACTGAACGTATGAAAGGCGTTTCAGAAAGATATTTGTGGGAGGCGCAAGGTGGTTTTAGGAACGGTAGAGGTTGTATGGATCAGATTTTCTCGCTTCGCGTTATCGTGGGGAAGTTTCTGGCTATGGGTCAGAAAGTTTTCTGCGCTTTCGTGGATCTAGAAAAATCATTTGATAGAGTAGTGCGACAGAAATTGTGGAGTCTTCTGCCTGAGTATGGCGTGGGGGGCTCCTTACTACGGGCTGTGAGGTCATTATATAGCGGCCACAGAGCCTGTGTAAGGATAGAGGGTGACACGTCGCCCTGGTTTGATGTCTGTTCAGGCGTCAGACAGGGCTGCGTGATGTCTGCCTGGCTGTTCGTGCTGTATTTGGACAGTTGCGTCCAGAAAATGAAAGGTAGTATGAGTGGTATGTTATGTGTTGACACAGTGGTAAACTGCCTATTGTACGCTGACGATGCTGTGCTTATAGCACCATCAGAAGGCGAGTTGCAGACACTGGTCACGTGCATGAAAGAAGAATGTTAAGTAAAAGGATTTAATATGAATGTGAACAAAACTGAGGTGCTGATGTTTGAAAGGGAAGAGATACAAACGGAATATGATATTTGGGTAGATGGAAAATGTCTAGAACAAGTGAATGAAATTGTGTATCTGGGGAGTGCGTTTTCGAGGGATGGAAGATGTGGCTTGGATGTGGAGAGACGGGTAGCAGCTGACAATAAAGTGAATGGTGCTCTGTCCGCATTAGCAGATAGTGTGAATATATCTAACACTGCCAAAATGGCGATCCACAATGCGGTGTTGGTGGCGACTTTATTGTACGTTAGTGAGGCCTGGATATGCCCGAAATCGAGTGAAATTATGATAAATGCAGTAGAAATGCGATCTCTTAGAAAGATGTGCGGTGTCACCTTTGCGGACAGGATAAGCAATGAGGAGATACGCAGGATAATAGGGTCGCACAACAGTGTTATTGTAAAAATGAAGAAAGGAATGCTTAGATGGTTCGGGCACATAGAAAGAATGAGTGATGAAAGACTGACGAAGAAAATATACAGAGCAAAAGTGAGTGGTAAAAGAAGGCAAGGAAGACCAAGGCTGACTTATGAAGATCAAATAGCCAGACTCCAAGCCAATTTAGAAATGTTCGTATCCTAAATTGATCTGACCGAGGATCGAACCCGGGAGCCTAGATTGGAAAGCAGATGCATATGCCACTGCACCAACGGGCCAGTCGTATAAAGCCATATAAAGATAAGGTCAGGGAAAGAAAATTATTATGCAGTGTTTAGGAGAGAAAACAAAACTTATTTTATTTTTTTCGTTCAAAAACTAAAGAAGAAATCTCGGGAGGAAATGTCCGTGCATTTCTTTTGGTGGTGGTGATGTCTTCTGATTTAGATACGTGTTATAGGGATGGCGTTAATTGTCGAAAATAGTATTTCGGATACTTCATTTTTCTTAAAGAACAGTATTACAGAGAAAAATAAAGTACACTGTTAATAACAGTATAGTTGACAACCCTTTCCCATCGAGAGTCGACAGAACGTCAAAGTGCAACTAAAATACATTTTGACGCAATAAATGATTAATGAAATTAAAAGGCGGCAGTAAAGGTTGAACCCTAATCCACCGCTTATACAGTTCCTCATAATAAAGGCGACAAGTTGCCGGTCTGTTGCCGTTTGCCTATACTTACTACTTCCTTAAATAAGTCTTATTGTCTGGAAGACTTCCAAAACCTGTGCATTATTATAAGAAGACGACATAATATTACTCTTGTAGGGTTCCTTATCGTACGTCTACTTTGTTTTTAGTCCGTCTATTGTCCCATTTCACCGAAGTCCTCTAATACTTAGCGAATCCTTAAAACAGTCACTAACGATGAAATTTTCTTCGTTAGCGGACCCCTAAGTATAAGGAAAATTTGATGAAATCGAGCCTATCTGTACTACATTTCAAGGACTGCATGTTGAACAGTAATAGCCGATTGAAATTTTTCCAGAACATGTGTTATTACGGCGAATATCCTAACTCATGATAAAAAAAAGTAAAAACTACTGGATCCTCATACTAGAAAGGTATTTTTCAAGTTTTTTTTACTTTGCAATATCGTAATAATCACAATAATAATAATAATAATGCGCCAGACGATACACACCAAACATCTGATCTCACACTAGGGTATTCCCTGTGCTATGAGAACCAGACGACGACTACTGAGGACGTCTCCCAGTACACCCAGATCCGAGACAATCTAGAAAAGTTCATTTTCTAAATTGACCCGATCGCAAATCGAACCCAGAACATTATGCGCTTAGGTCAACGTCTAAACCACTGCGCCATCTAAGTCGTCGTCACTATAATATGAACTCTTTATAAAGTAAAACAACAAACAGTAATAACCGGCCAAGTGTGAATTTAGAATCCAGATCTGAACGAAAAGAACACATTTTTGATAAATATTATAGCACAAATATATAGTACGCAGTATGACAGGGTTGCACTGCAGTGTTATTGTAAGAATGAAGAAAGGAATGCTTAGTTGGTTCGGTGGGCACATAGAAAGAATGAGTGATGAAAGACTAACGAAAAAGATCTAGAGAGCGAATGTGAATGGTAGCAGAAGCCAACAAGACAACGGCTGACTTATAAAGATTAAATAGCCGTCAAGTGTTAGCAGACGGAAATGTCAAAAGCTCTCGCATACCTAGGCGAAAATGTGTGAGGAGAATGATGGGATTTGAGGAAGCGAAAGAAGTATGTAAGAACCGCGACGCTTGGCACTCCGTCCTCTCTGACTACCCCGTTAGGGATACAGCGTGAGGATATGTATGTATGTATGTATAATCCAACTCTCCTTAAAATATATGGCAAGGTAACATGGACATACAATCCTGTGGATCAAATGAAGATAAATGTGTAGCTCAAGCAACACGTCAAATATAACGAGAGGAAATGGATATATCACGCAAATTATTCAAAGTTTGCATGCGAATTTTAAAGGAAAGGCAAGTTTTAGCATGCGAATGTATGTACAGACTTTGTCTCTTGAATTCTAAGGATAGTTCTAGAAAATGCATATTTTTGAATACCAGGAAACCTGAGCAACGATATAAGTTGTTGAAGTTCAATGGAAATGGACAGGTTACAGGATACTGCTCAAACATTTTCGAACGGTATGAAAAACGTCCAGTTGAACACCCGGATTACGACTTCGAAAACATGTGACTACTTGAATTCGCCATGAAGTTTGAACAATATTATGCCAAACCACACTCTGATTCCGAAGAGAGTGGTGACCAATATGACTGTGAAAGACAGACAAGGCGTCGGGTAATCACACTTACTGACAACAGTAAGATAGTGATCAGAAACATACCAGGAGTTGTCCGCGTTCCCTACTTTATTGCAGGAAGTGATCCTGGAAACTATAATCATTATAGTTTGCTCCTTCAATACGTCCCTTACCAGAACGAAAGCGAGTTGGTTGTTAATCACGATACAGCAAAAGACGCTTTTCTAGCCAGAGAATTTTACCTAAGAGACACGAATACTCGGCTAGAGCTATATAAAAACGCGACAGACAATTGGAAAACGCTTTTAACCAGATTCATGCATTTAAAATATTAGAAGCAGATTATGAAAATAATAGATATTTATTTTTTCAGTCAATATTTTCGTTGGGTTCGCTATAGTTACAAGGTGTTCCCATTTTTTCATTGATATTGGAGCTTGGACTTTGAAAATACATCAAATGCTTATAAGCTTTATTTATATCGATGATTCTCCTTGATTCTTTTATATGACATTTCGTTCCAGAGTTAGAAAAGAAGTTAGTTGGAGACCTACCTTAGATATTTATTTAGCCCAAGATCTCTCAAAAGAGAGAAATAGAAAACTTTTCAAGAAAACAATCAAACCAATTTAAAAAAACAGTGAAAAGTACAAAATAACTATCACTTAACTGCTAATCAAACCTGTAGTTATAATTTGACAGTTATTGAAGTCGATGCCAAATCTATGTGCAACAACAGAAAGTTTACTAATTTTGTGGACTTGACACAGAATTCAGTAACTGTCAAAAATTAATTATGTAGGTTTGATTAGTAACTGATAGTTATTTTGTACTTTTCACTATTTTTGATGTCGGTTTAATTTTTTCTTAAAAAGTTTTTTATGTCAATAAAATATATTAAATATATCCATTACAGAAAGTTTCTCGTAATTAATTTCGTTTCGCTATACAAATAAAATGATGTCGATCCCAATAAAACTACAATTTTATTCGTATCCGAATCTGAAATATCATATTCTTAACCCTAATATCACTAATTTAAAATTTTGAAAAGTATGAAAAAGGAGGTAATTAAAAATGAAACTTGATCTCTCTTTCCGCCAATAATAGTATTCGAATTACTGCGCATTGCGGCGTCGCACACTTGAGGCCACGGAAACTGATTTACATAATTATTGAAGTTATAATTCGATCCTGAAATGGAAAAACGTAACCGGTGAAAAAATTGATGAAGTTTTACGAGAGGCAATTTTTTTTGATAATTTCTTTCGGATACTGTGTTTATAAGAGAAAATAGGTAGGTAGAATTTATATTTGAATTAATTTTGGATAACGTTTGAAAATATATCTTATATACATATAAAAGTACTAGGTGTATAAACGAAACCTGTCCTAAGTTTGATTAAAATCTTTCCATCATCTTTTGTATGATGAACGAAAGAAAGACAGACAAATTCTATGGACAGGAAATGAATACAGCTTATACATTCCGATGTTCGCATTGTAATTTATCTGATTGACTCTGATTGACGTTCGCCCATGAGCCAAGTCGCATTACAGATTCTATAGTTATGATTTCTATACCATTTTTATAAACATATTTCACTCTAGCTGTTACCGCGGCTTCGCTCACGTGGACTACGTATTTCATGCATAATTTTTTTAAAGTATATTTTTATTGTTATCCATTTATACATCCGCCCATCCATTTATCTGGACGTATTATAAAACACAACGTTTCACAGTCCATTCGTTTGTACTCTTGTAATTCGAAAACGTCCATTTTCCATATTTCCATACTAAGAACAGTGGACAGTGGGACAGTGGACAGTGAACATTAGTGGCTTTGCGACTTTTATTTTATTTTTTTAAATGTTTATTTATTTTTTAATAACATCATTTAAAAGTGTACAAAAGGACAGATAGATAAATGTTGTGTTATACAGTGTAAAAATATTTGTTAACGTCTTTTCAGACTTTGCGTCATTATTATTGTAGCTTGTGAATAAAATAAATATAAAAACTAAATTATTTTCTATTCTATCTCAAAAACTATGTAACATATTACTCAAGCGAAATTTTGTCAGAAGTATTTTCTAAATTCTATTGTCAAAGTATTTAGTACCGAACTTATTTGGAAGATAAGGTCAAAGTGGCGTTCAAAAAGCTTGGTGTGCTCAACAGGGCGAAGCAATGCTTCACTTCAGGGGAGAGAATGTCATTGAAAAAAATTGTAACAAATCAGAATTTATAATAAATCAGAGAATACATTGCCATGTGAGAAAATTACAATAGTAGGACAAACATCGGACAACATAATATACTACAATAACAGAACCCATCCATGCGAATCTTGACCTAATTTTTATAATATTATTATAATAGTATATTATATTGTATAGATTTAGTTGTTTCTTTACGGAAATCCATTTTATGTAATGAATTCCTAAAATCTTTAGCCATTTTCCGCTCAAACTCCAAAAACCACTAATCACCATCAATTCGTTGCGAGGCGAAACACGTTTCGATTGGTGGTTTTTGGAGTTTAAGCGGAAAATGGCTAAAAATTTTAGGAATTCATCACATAATAGTATATTATTGTAATGATTACTATGTTAGGTATATATATTTTATTATTGTAATAAATGTTGTATTGTGTATAGAGTAACGATTACGGTATGAAATAAATTATTTACTCTACGGAAACCTTACGAAGTTACGTATTTAATGTATGCAAAACGTTATGCGAATGTTAATTACGAAAAGCGACGAAACCATTAGTTGTAAAACGTTTTCATTATGTTGATTTCATTTAACGACCGAGTTCAAATTACAGTAGTCATTTCAATCTGGGCTCGTGGCTCATTGCTATCGCGTGGTAAAATCTCAAGATATATTAGAGGTCGCCCTGTGGTCGAAATTCGACCGTAAATATAAACTTATAATATAAACTCTTTGGCGACAATCTACTCTGTGCGACTGTTTGTTCCAAGGAGGTTACATTTATTTAATTTAATGTACTTAGTAGTTACTAGTAACACATATTACATGTACACACACACACACACACACACACACACACACATATATATAAGTTTGTATATATATATATAAGTATATATATATATATACAAACTTTCATTACATATATATATATATGTAATGAAAGTTTTTTTTCTTTGACCGCGATAAACTTGAAAACTACTGGACCGATCGGCATGGGACCATGACCATTCGACGCGGAATTAGTTGTAGATGGTTATAGGCTACTTATTTTTTGAACTTTTTTTTTTGCCCAGCGAAGCAGGTGGGAAACGGCTTGTATATAAATATAATTCTTCTGTACCTGAATGTCACTGAACTTCGTCTAAATGGCTGGCCCAATTTTTGACGACATTTTTTGTTTGTTTAAGTGGGAGTGCTGCAGTCGAGTTCCAATAATGTTTTTTTAAATCCAACGTTCGGGCATGACTCCGTGGATAGGTCAACGTCTGTCAGATCCGCTAGTATTTTATATATAATTTATGTGTAATTTTTGTGTATAGCACGAGCAAAATAACGTGAGATGTGAACGTGCCCCAGCACTGTACATACACGAGACATAAAGTACCAAAGAATTATTTTTTTATTTCACTTATATTGTGAAAAAGAAAATTCCTTTGGTATTTTTTTTGTGCACTGTACAACAAACACTACAAACACGAGACAATATCGACGCGCAACGCGTCAGACACATAGACCGATAGCATTATCTGTCAGTTAGGTAGGTAACTAGTGTGATTGGATGTTAAAAATCGATAGTAATGAAAATAGGGTAATTGAATTTATAAGTGAGGCTACATCAAAAATTCTGATTCTATATTTTTGTTACCATGATTCACTGAAAATATGTAAGAATTATGTTGGAAAAGGACGTCTCACAGGCTACGGATGCACTTTGACATCCCACAGAGACGGTTATTGAGATCCATCCCTCATTACAGAGCTTCCATTGCTTTGACTGCTCTTTTTACCGTTACACTTCCGTATCTCCTGTTTTCCTGTACAACTTTTTCTTGCGCTTTACTTATCTAAACAAAGTATCAGATCTACTTAACTACATGTAATCTTCCGTTACAGTGTTTATTAGGTATACATACTTTGGTAAAGTGTAAGTATAAGAAGTTAGATGATAGTCGAAGTAAGATGGCACGTCATGAAAAAACTTTGTTGGATACTTAAGTGACCTTCCCTTAAGGCGACGCATTGAAAATGATATTTGGTAATCTGATTCACCATTTCACTGACTTTATTTTGTCTGTTGCGATACACGATTGGTTAACTTTTGTAACACAAAAAAAAATATCAAAGAAACCTCTTTTAAAACAGATATTTACATTTTTTGGAGTAACGGGACAGATTTATGTACTTAAATTTTCTGTACAGTTTAATCTAAATGTATCCTTCAAAATAGGAGTTGGATGTTTAAAAATTAATTATAGTTTTTAAAGTAAATGAAAATAACTGTCTTTACTTATTTTTCGTAAGCTAGCGCGCGCACGTTTGCGCAGAGCAGAATTCCTGTTTTAGATTAAGTTATTGCCAAAGAAACTAGTATTGATCCACTTTAGTATTGAGTTTTGAAAGTATTAATCCATTTGCAACGAAATGCATTCATTATAAACAAAGAAAAATTGTGCTATCATTGTAGTTGTGCATAAAATGTTATCAGAAGTGTATTTAGTTTTAACTTTTGTAGTGTTGAATAAAAACATCTCGTAACTGTAGAAGTTTGTGATATAATCACATGAGAAGGTATGGTACAAAAACAATGTGTACTGGACTGATCAATCGGATACGACAGAGATTGTCTGCCAGTATAGTGTATAACTTGGGCCAAGAAACAATGGACGGAGTCATAACAAGTTGCCGCTCTTATTGCTGTATGTCAAACGAATTTTCCTGTCTCTTTCTATCTCACTGTGCGTAACCACGAGTGAAAAAGTTAGCTATAGTAAGTATGGCAATCTCGCACGGTCAGTGTAATTCGTGTCAGTTCATGACCGACTTTATGTACATTACTAATTACGTTAATAGTTATTTGCAAAATACTCGTAAATCTTAAGTGTATTTAAGTCATAACTAACTTACTATTCTATCTTTATAAAATATGTCATGTTCAACAGTGTATTGTTGTAATGTGACATCTCTCTAATCACGCACATTAGTAAAAGTCTGGAAAGTCGGTCAACAAAAAACGGACACGCTCTTAGAGCAAATACTCCGTCCATTTTGATTCTTGACAAGAAAGAGATGAAATGACAACATACACTTTAACTGAAGCAAGATAAAATATCACTTTTCATCACTATTTATCAGCAACGAATCATGTGTTCTTTAGAGTTATGAGATATGTACACTAGTGCCATATCCTTTTCCTTGTTATATGAATAGTAAAAATTGCTGTTTTGGTTGTTAGTGTTATACTATTTATATAACTAGCTTACTATTCTTTAGATGATGGCACGGTGGTGGCTACTGAAGTCAACCATCTCGCGACATTACCAGAACAAGAAGCAGCAGTCGCCATGATGGGTCTGCCTCGGGCCGGTGAGATTATTAGAGCACAGTTGAGGATAAAGGAGAGCAAAGAATTCAAGGTAAAATTAAAATTGGGTTATATCGACCTAAATATTATTATACAGGAATAAATTGCGTAACGTTAATATGATTATCTATAATTTTTTGAGAAAAAATTAAACCAGCTTCAAAAAAAACACTGAAAAGTATTTACATAATAACTGTCCTTTGTTAATCAAAACATAATTGCAATAATAACTTTATAAATAGGATACAAATACCTATATAATTAAATTTGACGGTTATTGGAGTCAGTGCCAATTAATGTGCAATAATACCTTGGAGTTGACTGAATCCAACGAAAAGAATAATTGAAATCGATTCATACATAAATAAGTTATGTCTGAATATACATAACAAAAAAAAAAGCATGTGTGTGTGTGTGTGTGTCTCATGTACGCACGTAAGACGTTTTTAAGCAAAACTGGCCACATTCAAAAAACAAAACTGGCCACATATAAAGAAATAAAACTTGCATCTTGAAATGAATGAAATAGAAAATTATAAATTATGTGTTAGTTCATCGCGCGCAACTTTATCACACGCTAAGTACACTCTGATCTGTTTTTCCAAACGCGCCAAAAGAAGTATAACTTCAAAAATGTAACAGAGGAATTGAAAACCTCCTCCATTTTTGGAAGTCAGTTAAAAATGAGTCGCATCGCGGTGCATGTTGTGCACCATAACGATGCTGCGATAATCATTATCGTTAGTCCGCTCGCCAAGACACTTCAACCAAAAGTGCTTGAAACTATCTAAAACATTCGTCTGCGTTAAAAATGTCATTCCACTATTATCGCTCCACGATTATTACACTATCTGTGATTCCATCCAAGTACGATACTGACATTTCTAAAATGCTATTGATAATCATTATGCCAGTTGTTAATATAAATTAATTGTAAGTAATAAGTAATAACATATAAGACGCAAGACGTTTCTTACCGGCTTTCCTCATTGCACAGCGTTCATTGCGTAACTTCCTTTAATGAAAATGAATATCAGTAAGACATTTCAGATACATTGATAATCGTCGTTTGAGCATTTTGACAATAAAACACATTTTATAGATACCCAATAAGATTAAAATGAAAAATTTTTGCGTCTCTTTCCTCAGAATACGGTCGACAAATTGGTACAAAGAGCAAATGCATCAATTATAATAGGAACTTCGTCATGGAAAGAACAATTTACAGAAGCTCTAACAGTGAGTTCAGGTAAAGTAATTTTATATACATACTATCTTTTACCGGTACCTTCGAATTAATTACGAAAGAGATATTTCGTGAACGGTATGCAAATGTTGTATTTATGTTTCTTCCTGTCGACTTCTACTTTCAATATGCAATACTTCTTTCTCTTTCATACATACACTAACAAACACTCATTTTAGTGGCTTTATCTCATTAGTTAGAGTTGGGCAGCACACACTTTAAAAATGAGTATCGTTCAAGGGCCTCTTTTTGCAAACGTGCTAACACAGTGCACTAGCACGCTGTGCTAGCACGTTTGTGGAGGCTGGAGAGGTAGGTGGGTGGCCTGTTGAGTGTTGAATGCACTGTGCACGTTGCACGCACTGTGCAAGTGTGCATGAGGCGACGACTCGCGGGTGGCGAGGATGTGTACATGAGACGAGGACTCGCGAGTGGCGAGGACAGTCATAAGAGGAAAATAAGATTTGTACGCCACGTCGTTCGCACGCAACAAGTACGAAAGAAATGCATATATTATCTAAGTATTATACCTTCACTAGCTTCAATTATCTATACGTACGAAATTAAACATGTAATTATGTAGAAAAGACGGCTTACTCCCACCTCATGTGTAACGCAATTGCCTATCTCGGCCGGCGGGGCTATAACCTAAAAATTTGCAGATAGCGACAGCCACGCGATCACTACGCGACCGGTGACTAATTGTAATAAAAAATTGGTATCATGTATGACGATTGCATATCTATTGTTCTATATATAAAATGCACTTTTTGCGATTGATTTAGCGCCACTATACAAATTACATTACACAAATTCTCGTTTTGACAGCAGATATCGCGCGATATTGGCTGTCGCATGCTGTCTGCAAGTTACGTAATAAGAGTGCGGATACGTAGGGTTGTTGCGTTGGTTATGATGTTATGCAGATACTATGTTGTTTAGTTATACGTTTAGTACAAAAACAATGCGTCCGGATAAGTTTTCGTGTTTGCAAAATTTAATTCCTTGTAGTTATGTTGAACAATGATAGCTCTGCATTCGAATTACTAAAATTATTTAGGCATCTAAGGACAGTATAATACGTTAGTTCATACGATATAAACGTTCGAAGAACGAGTTAAAGACAACTAGAAGCGGTCGCATGTTAGCCAGCGTGCTACCCTGACTGGTGCTACAATAAATAACCCATATTCACCCAGAATATTGTGTGCGTGCCACGATGCATTAGCGCGCACACATACAAACCGCATACGCTAGCTTTCTACAATTTTTTATTTAGTTTCTGAGAGGGGAAATTAAATCACCGCGGACACCCAGCCGGACGCTACGCCAACTGGGCAGTGTCGGACTCGAACCGACTAATCAAAACCCCTCTTTGCTGTTAGCCCTAGTGGCTTTTACAGCGTCACAGGTCGCGTTGGGGCGAGCGCTAAAGGCGCCCTGCCAGATGGTCGACCGCCTGAGGGTTACTCCAGCCGAGGGATACCTCGTATGAAGGGCGGCTTTCTACAAAGACATCCGACTGTTGTATTTATACTACAATTACTATGCATCCCTTTCTAATGTCCTATCAATACCTAAATATACAGTATGCTGAACTGTTTTATTTTGTTGCAATTTTTTGCGACTTTTATGGTATGTAATTATTCTGAGGTTTATAAACGTTGAACTTCATTCTCAATACTTTTTAATAGAATCAACTAGGAATTCAATTTGAAATTTTTCGTCAGTCCTGAGAGTTTAGTAGGTTACGGCCTTATACGATACGGTAATTAATTGAGATAAAGTTGAGAACCATGGCTATAACTTGGCTCATCTCAATTCCTCTCGTATTTTAGTTTGTAAGTTTATAAAACTTGGTGAACCGCAGAGAGAGATTTCTAAACGAAAATCTTTCAATAGTCTAAAAGTTTATTAAATTTCAGGTTCGGATGACCCAGACGAGCCGCCATCTTGGTCTGATTATGTGCTACATTTTGTTACGGTCTTCTGGAAAATAATTTTTGCTTTCGTCCCTCCTACAGGTGAATATTAATGAAGTAGAAACGTTTCCATCGAGGGATTACGCCACTTAATTTTTTTCAGCAACTGATATTTCAATGGATAATAGCAATTCTTAACATTTACCAGGAATTAGATATTTAAGAAGAAATACATATTTTTCATCAACCTATATTTTTAAGACACCATCATGACTAAATCTGTTACTTCGGTCGAATAATCAAACTCCATTATTACATTAAAAATAATGAAACCTTTATCAGATTACTCATGGGTCAGTCCGTCTGTTTGTATTTCCATTATAATCGGCTTTCTATACTATATTGAATTATTATACAAATATTGCCCTAGGTATTCAAATATTTTGGAGTTTACTGCTCACAAAAAAAACAATTAAAAACAATCGCAAGACATAAAAATGTTATTATTCCTACTTTACCTTGTAGACGAAGGTCAGTTTGATGTCACATTGATAGTCACATCAGTCCATTAGTTAGATTAGATTAGATTAGATTAGATTGATGTCAGACTGATTGCGTAATGTGTCAACTGACAGAACGATGATCCGTAATACCATTATATATTACAAAAAAATATTGGGTTACGCATAGAGTTAATTTCTAAGGTCATTCACTGTCATTCAGACATTTTTAGTATTGAATCATGTATCGAAAACACAATCGATAAATAGGGAAATAAGAATGTAAACATAAACATATAAACACTGTAATGTAATAATAATATTGTAAACAAAAAAACAATAAAATGAAATAATAATGTTTACAACAGCTTGCAGTAGCGACAAATATCATAAACATAGACTATAATCGTTTCAATTTTCTTACATAATCTAATTTTATTTAATGAAACCTTTATCAGATTACTCATGAGTCTATTACTGGGGTACTAATATTCCAACAACGTATATTTTTTTACAGAACTTATGCAGTAAAGGAAATTCGAAATATTATTTGCTCATGAATTCGATTCATATTGGTATTGAAAAAGATTTAACAGTCGCCAACTAAACTTTTCGAATAATTTTGTAACGTATCTGTCTAAAGAGGGTGTAGTGTAATCATGATCAAGATCACGGAATGGATTGACACCAAACTGAATGTGTACCGTCGCCTGTGACATGTTGAAAACGAATTGTGGCTTTTTATTTGTAACTCGATTAAAGGGAACTTCTATCCTCCATCATTACTGCCCTTATTCGAGCCTAATGGATCACTGGCTCATATTACACAAGCAAAGGCAAATTTTTGGTCCTTTATAATTTTAATATATTGAAAACATACAAACAAATATTATACGTATATAATATTATGTATTCTTTACATTGTATTGCGTGTTTTTCTTCGGATTTTTTACGAAAATCTTGTACGTATGAAAGTATGAGAAGATTCACTAATGCGCCAACGTTTAGTCTAACATTTTGATATTTATCAAGTTAAAATTTCATAAAATTCTCGTTAAAATTGCTTCCCTGAAGGGATGAAAGACGGTAACGTAATCTATAAGAACGGGTCCACGGGCGACTGCTAGTTAAGGTAATATTATTTACCCTGGGCTGCGAGATAGTAGCTTAGGACAGAATTTCTCAAATTATGGATCACGACCGGTACAAGCTACGAAATATTATAAAATGTTATTTGTTATTATTCCATTCTATTCCATAATAAATATATGAACCAAAGTCGCTACTTCTGTCTGTCCGTTTGTGTATTTAGTTATTTTAAACTACACAATAATATTTTAATGCGGTTTTTACAACCAGGCACGGTTTAAATTCTTCCGGAAGATTTTTTATATCGTTATCTATTGTAACGAAAGTATGATGCCGAAAAAGTATCTTAAATCCACAAAAATGTCACATCCACGTCACAGAGCCCAAAAACATTTCACTGGTTATTTTGAAATTATTTAAAAGTAGCGACCCCACCCTCGCTTCGCTTCACATTAGTTTTTTTTCGTTATTTTTATTAAAATAAAATATAGCCTATGTTAAACATGGATAATGCAGCTTTCAATTAATGAAATAATTTTTGAAATCGGTTTTGTAGTTCCAGAGATACCCCCAACATTTAAACAAGCACACAATTTTACCTCTTTATAATATTAGTGTAGATAATGTCTTCTGTGAAAAGACCAAAATCAATGATTCCGTTTTTCCTAGATAAGTTTGATATATATGTATATGTATAAATATTTTTATTTTATTCAGAAATATGAAATGCTACAATTTTAAATGGATCAAGAGGGCAAAAGCTAAACCCATTCACAAACTTTGGGAAAAGGCGACTTAGAAAATAAATAACTTGTCCTATGGCTAAACCCACTCACAAACTTTGGGAAAAGGTGACTTAGAAAATAAATAACTTGTCCTATAAAAATATGGCAGTGTCCACGGTGTCAGCAGATATTGCTTTATTTTTCAAAGGTCGCCTAGCCAATTTGTATTATATGGATACTATAATAAGGTTTCAATTTCATAGATATCGGCGGTGGTTACGTTTGCTTCGTCACATCCATCATCTGTATCGGATTAGTGACAGCTGTTATAGGCGATGTGGCGTCGCACTTTGGATGTACGTTGGGAATTAAAGACTCAGTTACTGCCATTGTGTTTGTGGCGCTGGGTACTAGTATACCAGGTTCGTAATATCTATTGTTCTCATTTTAAATTAAATTTTACAGTACATCTTTGGAGTACAGCATGGCCTTTTTTGGACAAACGTGATTAATTTTCGTTTTCGTCATTATTTTCCATCAGGCAAGACTGAAATATCAAGCCTTTATGCTAATAAAGGCGAGATTATAGTCAAAAGTATGCCCATCACAGAAAATAATCTTTTCGGAGTCCTTAGTATGAGAAGTTTATATGGGCGATATGCTGGTAAACTGTCGCAATACGATGTCGCTTTGCCTAGCCAAGCGAAAAAGTGCTGATAGGGTGTTTTGATTCGTAAAACTCTGTGCACCCACGATGAGAATTTGTATGGTGTTTGGAGTTTAGCGATTTGAGGAACGAGATAGGACAACTAAACGATAAAAAAGTAGAGGTACAAAAATCTCGACATTGGAATGTACATCAATTCCGCCAGATACGCGCTAATGGTTAGTTTCAGGAATTGATGAAACAAATATTAATCTAATGTTACACTATTCGGAGCTGACAAAGCAGGAAAATGCAGAAACGTCACTCCTCCGCACTACTGTTAGCAATATATTCAAGTATTTAGACCAGCACAAAGCTTATTCAGAATTTTCTGATTGATTAAAAAACCCATTACAGTCTGAAATTCGTTTTCATAGCTGAATCAATTTTCGTTTTCTTTCCAATAATTGTTGATTACAGAACCTACAAACACAAAAATAAATGTCTCCGTTTGGTTTGCGTAAAAAGATTTTTTCAAATCACATCGCGATCTAAAAAGCTATTGAATCATAACTAATGTAGAGGAATATTCTATATACATAAAGACCGAAAATTTATATTCTGAATTTGCCTTTAATAAACAAAAACATGTCATATAATAAAACAACACGAAAGCGGATTAGGTTCATTTGCACTACTTTAAAAAATATTCAACTTAACGAGGCTGAATTTACGTCCGCGTTGATACGTTATAAACATAATATAATAAACTGTGCTTACACGGTATTAAAAGCACAGTTAGTACCAACAGTACAGTACCACCGTTACCGTGCTGGGGCGATATCTTTGTTTCGTTTTGTTAAAGAAAGGTGTTAAAATTAGGAATATTTAATATTTCTTCACTCCCGTTAACAGTATAAACAAAGTAATGGTTTAGTATTGTGGATCCAAATCGATAACGTTGAAAACTTGTTGTCTAGATACTTTTGCCAGCAAAGTGGCAGCCATCCAGGACAAGTACGCTGATGCTTCAGTTGGCAACGTTACGGGATCAAATGCTGTGAACGTATTTCTGGGTATTGGCGTCGCTTGGACTGTGGCTGCTATAGTCCACTGGAGTAAGAACGAAACGTTTCACGTAGACCCTGGCAAGTAAGTTCCAGTTTCCTAATCAAACGCTGTTGAATTTATAATTGCGGTTGTAAGCCTTTGGAAAATTTATGAGAAACTTCTTAGGAATAGAATAGAAATTATAAGGACAGTAACATTTTCCTTACGCATAATTTTAAACTTTGAAACAATTTCATAAAGGCAAACTGAATTTATTATAAGCCTAGGATTTTTCTCGATTTCTAGGCTTGTTTGGGGCCTACTTTTATACGCACGTACAGTAAAATTATTTTAATTCATTTTGTGTGGTTAGAACTTGGGAAGCGTACAAAATTAATTTGATGAGTCGAAATTCACTTATGAAATTAATTTTGTTTTGCGCAAGACGTGCTTTTACAATGGCGTTCATTTAAAGAATAATAAGAACGAGGTAAATGGAGGAGGTAAATTTGTTCTCGCTAATGAAATTGCATTATAATAACACTGAATCACTTATTTAGGTTTTATTATATTTTATACTGTCCTAAAATGCATTCTCTGTAATCTCAGCGGTTTTACACCTTTCTTTTCTTTAATCCATTTAAATCCTCAATTAGACTAAATATTTTCTCAACATTCATTTCATTGTTCTCCATCACGCTGATAACGTTGTCTCTATTTCTGGTCGGTGTTCAGCCAACACGTTTGCACAACATCTATTGACTGGAAATCGACGTAACCATTCATTAACATCTGCGTCTTCATTGTAAATTTGTTCTCGCCAATGAATTTCATATGTCAAAGTGAAATTTATACGTATTTTCTTTAAATTTCCACAATTAAGTTCCCGGTTTTAGAACGAAATGTGTTCGGTGTCAAGTGGTAAAACTTATAGTAACGCAATCTTGCATTTTTTATCTCTTTACTTTAGTCTTGTCCATGTCCTTTACTGATCTTGCTCGCCTTGGTCAATTTACCCTCGTTGTTTATACATTTTTGCTACCTATTCGGAAGATCATTTAAACCTTTGCGAAACAACTCTGGGGATCTGAACTCTACAAACTATGTGAAGGTATTTTGTACTGCTTCCTGGAAAGGAAATTTTATCCGTGCAAAAATTGTCCAAATCGCGGAAAAAACGGTAGTCGGTTTGGGCGAGGTCCGGCGAGTATGGAGGATGACGGATGATTTCTAACTGCAGGTCTGTAGTGTTAAAATTGTTTCTTTACAAGTCGGGGCTGTTTTGCTGCGAGTTTCGCCATCATTGTTCGGAGTTCTGCACAGTAGATATCTCCTGCTATATTGTTTGACCGAATCTGAGGAAGCTGTAGTGAATTACAAAATTAATTTTTTGCGAAAAAAAAAACTTGGGTAAATTGAAATTTACCCAAGTTTAAATAAATTTAAATAAATTAAAAAAAAAAGACTAGTAAATTTCGGTTTAGGGCATTGATATGGCGTTTAATCTGGGGGTCAGCCATTGCGTTGTTCGCTTGCGACCATCGTAGAGAATCCACTTTTCGTCTCGCGTTACAATTCGGTCCAAAATCCCTTAATTTCTGTGCCGGCTTAAACAGGGGTAGGCAAGCTTCAAAACGCGCGTTGCTCTCTGCAGATCAGTCAAATCATGAGGCACCCATTTTTAAAGTTTTTTAATTTTGCTAAACTGCTGCAAAGGGGTCAATATTGTGGGTAACGTCAAAACATGCCGCTAATTCCTTGATACGGATCGGCTTCCACCATAACCTTTAATTCATCGTTATTTACCTTAGCGGCAGGTCTTCCTCGTGGTTCATTTTTTAAGTCGATGTTTTCACTACTCAAGCGGTTAAATTAAAACCACATCGTGCGTCTATTAGCCGTATCCTCTCCAAACACAGCATAGACATTACGAGCAGCTTCTGCCGCCGCGTTAGTCTCACATCGAAACTCGGATTCGAAAATTACTATGATTTTCGCTGTTTCCATCTTCATGTTAAAAACTGAATATAAAACCAATTGAAAGTCAAACAATTCCATTTTTTACGTCTTTTACTTACGTTTTTCGTATTTTTATTTACGTTTAAGTCACGATTTTTTAAAATTTAAAATGTTATAGTTTCCGTGTGAAAACAGTTGACAGTTGAGTCTGACACCATGCAGGTTTAATTTTAATTAAAAGTGGCCAGTGCGTTAAAATAGCAATTTCACACTTTAACCTCTATTACTAATGAATTGTGATGGTGAATGATGATGACATAAAAAATATTTAACGGCTTTATATCAATTATGTTTAATTTTATTTATTATGTATGTTTATCAAAAAAAGTGTCTAGGATTAGGAAGTGTGTAACATTATTTTAATCTTTAAAAATTAGTAGTAATGTTACAATTTTACTTAAGCAATTCTTTTTTTCAGCCTTGCATTCAGCGTTACAATGTTCTGTTCGGAAGCAGCTGTAGCAGTTTTGGTCCTTGTGCTAAGAAGGCGAAAGTCCATTGGAGGTGAGCTGGGAGGTCCAAGACGTTTCAAGATTATTACCTCCATGTTCTTCTTCTCTCTATGGCTGATTTATCTCACGATGTCTACTTTAGAAGCGTATGATGTAATTCCAGGATTTTAGAGCTATTTTAGTGTTGGGTGTAAAAGAATGGAACGAAACGAATTGCAGTCTGTTGTTATTGTGTTAGTACTGTATTCAGCTATATTTATTCTGAATTCGAGTCAGAATATTTTAAATTTCTCAGTGTATTCTAAATAAGTTTCATGTGGATTCAAAAGCAATTTGAAATAACCATTAAATTAGAAAATACTGGCTAATGTTAATATTTTATTTTAAGATAAATGATCGTATTATGACTTGTTACAATTTATTTTCCATTTATATACAGTCGTTTGAAGAAGTTCCAAAATATAAACGATTTTAACGTGTTAATAACTTAGTTAATAGTGAAATGAGTATAGCTGGAGTAGATTAGAGTGATGACAACGAACGTTACTCGAGGGCAAGGGTTTATGTGCTCAAATGTACATATTAAAATGTAATTATTCGGCATCCTTCCTTCTAGACCTTTCTCTATTTCAAATTCTCTATTCTGATAAGATTCTATCTTTAAATTAGGCCTTGGTGGCTGTGCTACGTGAAGATCTTCAACTGAATTTGATATGATACCCAATAAATTATAATTTAATAAGTAGTTTTAAGAGTAATCACCTAGATTATATTTAAGAATTTGTGTGCTTTTTGAAATGTGTTTTTTCTGCGATGTTATAAAGTTTATATTATTTTAGGTAATAATTATTTTCTATGTTTTATGTACAAATATGCTATATTAATGTTGCATAGTGTACATGCATAAAAAAAATCCTAATTTGAAACTACTTCCAAACAAATGAAGAAAGATCTATAATATAGTTTTTGAGACAACTACTTCACTATGCATAGCTACTTTCATGTCAAATTATGTAATAATAATAGAAAAATACAATTTGTATAACCAAACGATTAATACTTTTTACATAGAATAAAAAGATGGAACATCTTTCCAAATGATGTAATATACAATAAAGTAAACGGGGCTTATGCTGTTTATTTTAATAAATAAGTAGCAGTATTATTTAAAGCATGAAGGTTAAATGCATAATTTCGATAAATTTTCATCATTCCATCATTTTATAAATTGCTTAAAAGTAATATGTAACCAGTGACGCAGCTCAATCAACGCGCTCGTTAATAATGGATACATTGCTTAATTAACTTTAACAGACAACGGTTATTTTTAAATTTAACGCTATATGTTTACACATTCGTTTATTTTTAATTAAAGAATTAATTCTTTCGTTAAGAATAGTGTATCTAATACTAACGTAATACTTGTTTATTTTTCCTTTGAAATTGTCCTAAGACATTAATCTAGTTTTTAGTTTCATCTTGTAAGGCCTAATAATATAGCTACTGTTGTAATAATTTAAATTGAGTTTCCCTTGAGTAAAGTTATACTACAATTGTCATGTTTTTAAGAACGTAATAATTTGGAGTTCAATGTCTTTTCTTTTTCACTTAATACACTTTTCATTAAGAAAGACTTTCAAACAAGCTTTCAAATTGACTTCAATTTTCAATTAAATCTCAGTGACATTTTTAAATATTCGCCCATTGTTTGAGATTGTCTTGGCAGTTTTGGTTCATTGTTTCTATGTAATGAAATTAATAGTGGGTATCTTTTTAATGTAATTATATCCAATAGGTATGCGTGTATTTTTATAGGATATTAACCGCATGACAAAGAGCCGCAACTTATATTTTCGACAATTGATTGTGGAAAAGCCTTTAGCCTTTTATAAATATTGGTAAGTGTTACAATTTAACGTACTGCTTTTATCCGCGACATCGCTCGTGTGGTGCTGGTGAACGGTGGCCTATGTTTTGACCGAAGGTATGGCTAATCGAAATTTGAATTTTATTGGTTTAGTAGTTTTTGCGCAACAGAAAATTAAACAAACAACGTAAACAGACGTTTCGTTTTTTGTAATATTTGTAGAGAAGTACCTAAATTTATTAGGAATAATGTTTGATAATAGTGGCTAACAGATATCAAATATTCGAAGAAAAAAATTTGAATATCGAACCTGGCGATTTAATCTCGTTTTCTCAAAAATTGACTTTCAGCTAAATCGATTATTTCTTGCTACGGCTTTGGATTTCCGACGCTGTTCGTGACCAATCCATCACAAATACACATGATAAAATGTAAAAATAATATAAATGTGATATTTGCTTCCAACTATTAATAATAGCAGATAATTAATTACACTCGAAAGAGCTGAAATATTGAGTTTTAGTATGCGAGTCGACCGTTCGGGAACGCAAATATTTAGTTTGAAAACAGTTCTCAAATTGCGTATTTACTATTATAATTTAAATAGAGAAATTACAGTTGATATATTCAGAAATTTTGCTATGATCTTTAATTGGAAATGAGGCATTCATACAAAATGGCGGTGGCTGTATAATGCATTATTCGTTATGTTGGTAGGTAATCAATATTTCAATTTAGTATTGAAAATGATTTCGTATTGGTATTTAATTCAGTTAAAATATAAATAGGTAATAATCACAATTGTGTCATAAAAATAATTATTATAAGTAGATAGCGATTACAAAATATGTATTATACCAGTAAGTAAATATAGGTGTACGATTAATATCGTATTAAATGAATTTTAGTGTTAGAAGCTTAGAGAGAAAATTAAGATAATATTGTAATGGTGCCTAGAAGTTGGCTTACAATATGAGTGAATAAAAACACAATCAAAATGCTCGCTATTACTAGAAACGATAACAGTTGCAAGTATGAAAATCAGATAGCGTCGAAGCTTCATGTATTATACAATTTGCAACCTTAGATCGAAAGTGATATAATCCAAAACTTGTAATTTTCGAAATATAAATAAATGCCGTCATGTTGGTCTAGGAAAGAAAGACAAAGACATGTCAGATTATAATCATCTAGCGCAAATTGTAGATAGCAACCATCTGGTTCAAGTTTCTATTTATAATGGACTACTTGGTTTGGTTTTACTATTCATAATGGACAACTGAGGTCGGGACGATCGATCAAATGTTACCAATAAAAAATAGCGATTGAAATAATCTGAAAAATTTCCATAAAATTCACATATTTACAATATAGTTTATTTTGAATATTAATTGTTGGCGATTCGCCTCGGATTTGCACGGGTTTTAATTCTCTACATCTGTAAATTAAATGCCTATAAACCTTCCTCATTGATTGAATTACGTAATGGTAAAAACCACATCGAAATCCAATTAAAAGTTATAAGGGAAAACACAAACAAACGCAGTTCGCGACTTCAGTTGATGCTATTTACAGACAAATAAGTTAACTTGGAAGAACATTAGCTGAAGAGTGTGGAAAAGCTTAGCAATATTTTAAAACGCCAATTTCTTGAATGATTTCCACCGATTTTATAGCGACTTTGAAGTTATGTCATTATAAGGTCAAGGAAGTTTTTGATTTCCCACAAACGTCTGTATTGTCGTCCTGACCAACAAAGAAAGACTAGTAGTCTTGGCCGCCTTAGGCGGTGTAGTAGCAGCCGCCCTCTTCTCAGCTCCATCATTTACTGAGACATATGATATGAACTTACTTTGCTACAATTTTTGCCATGATTAGCCACCCCTAATATATGGCCGCCCTAGGCTCGGGCCTAGTCGGCCTAATGGGAAATCCGCCTCTGCTGATTAAAGTCACCTTCGTAGTTGTGGGTTAACATTCGTGTAGACAGCTTTTTAGCCATCTTACTAAACGATGCGTAGAGGTGTGATTTTTTGTGCTTTGATACCCTGTACCTAAAACAGTTTTGATTGTAAACATTAATTTTATGTGGATTTATTACCTTAAAATCGTAGAATACTGGATTACCCCACTTTCGTTTTGAGGTGCGAGATTTGTGTAAGGTAGGTAATTAGGGTAGCTTGCGCTATTTGAGCTCGATTTAAGAATTTGACATCTCGCTTGCATCAACTATTAAATAATTGGTGCAAGCGAGATGTCAAATCCTTAAATTGAGTTTATATAGTTGGTACACGCCACCCTTAGAATTCTAAGTACCTAAGATAAACAAATGCATGAAAATATTTATTCCGTGACACAAGTAGATCTCCCAAATTTCAAGGCTCGTGTTACGAACGAATAAGCCAACAAACGCGTGTTCTAAAAATCAGACTTTGGTCATTATGATATAAAAAAATGTTGATTTTATAGAAATAACTGTCATTTGCAATAAGTCTCACTTATAACTAATTTTTAGAGCTGTGTTAAAATAGCCAATAGAGCAATGTCTTATTTTATGCGTAAAAGTATTGTCAATGAATTTAGATCGCTTTTTTCGTAGTTATTCCATTACTCTATTTCGGACCAAATTCTTCGTTTCGAATTTATTTTACGTAGTAGAAAAAAATTCTATGCTATCTGTAGGTATCTAACCTAGATTTTCTATAAAATTTTCTGAATGTGTAGTGGAGTAATTATAACTTTTTCATAAGTTCAAATGTAGAAATTACAAGAAATTATAATGGAAATGATTATATATCAAAAAAATAACAACCACTAAAGAGTTTGCAGTAATATATTTAAAAAAAATAAGCCATTGTACTTTTTCTGATTATTTTTGTCTTACATTATCCGTCCAATCTACAAATTGACAATCTTCGCTGTCTGTAAGGACTAGAATCAACTCGAACCATAAATCGTAATGAACGGACCCATAACGAGTCGCCGGTCTTATCACCTTATATCGAACGAATTGTCGTATCTCTATCTCATTGAGCGCAACCACGAGTTCTAGATAGCTATAGTAAGTTTGGAAACCTCACACTGTAAGTGTAATTCGTGTCTGCCAGTGTTGAGCAAAATGTAATTGTAAAAACAATTGTAAATATTTTACAATTTTTACAATTGTAAATTGTAAAAATTGTAATTGTAAAATGTAATTATGAACACATTTTGTTAGGCGAACAATTTACAATTATAAAAAGTAATTGTAATTGTTTTTACAATTACTTTGCCGAACACTGGTGTCTGCTCATGTCCGGCTCTATGTACGAAACATCACAGTTTTGAAATAACTAATTATATGCAAAATACTCGTAAATCTAAAGTATTTTGGCTATTAGTACTCTCAAAAATAAAGATATTATGTCATGTTGTATTCTTGTACGGTGACTCCTCCTTAGTCTCGAACATTAAATTCATAACCTTGCATCAACAAAAAACGGACACGCTTTTAAAGCAATACCTTCGTCCATTACGATTCATGGTCCGAGAGAATCAAACGAATACATATCGGCATTCTAATGTGACCACTCAAGGTCCTTTTTTCATGTTTCAAACTTTTTATCGGTTCTGATTATTACAAGTATATTAATTCCAGGGTTCAAATCTTCTTCTTGTAGCTGCAATTCAGTGTTATATGCGCAATCCATTCTTAAAAAACTTTTAGTGAAGAACAAAAAATAAGGTGGAATACATTTGAATAAAATTGCGGAATTATGTTTTGGTTGATATGAGAACGCCATTGTATCCGTAACTGTTCAAATCGTCAAATCGTTTCTTCAAGCGCAGTAGATGAAGTCATGGATTCAAAAAACATTTCCGGAGTTAGCTAGTGTGAGATTCTATTTCCTTTTTTGTTAAATAGCATAGTCAATGAGAGCGTAAACTTACGTGAAACAATTATCCTGTAATAAAAATTAATGTCCGACCAAAGTTTAAGTTCGGAAAATTGCGGCACAAAATTGGAGTTACACTTTAGTTTCGGTTTTGGGAACTAACTTGCCGAAGCTACGTTCGTGAATTACGTGCAAATTGGCGTAGTTAAAAATCTCTTCACCCTCTGTCACATTATATACCAGAAAGTATTTTTAGAGCAACAAAATTATTAATAATTTACCAAGAAACTGTTTCGTTGTACATAAAAATATCTTTATATGATTCGGGCACATAGTAAGAATGAATGATAAAAAGGAAAATCTATAGAGCAACCGATAATGGTTACAGAAGCCAAGGAAGTACAAGGATAACTTATGAAGATCAAAGTACAGTGTTAGCTGGCGGAATTGCCAAAGGTACTCGCATACCTAAGCGAAAGTGTGTGAGGAAAATAATGAGATTCAAAGAGGCGAAAGAATATGTAAGGACCGCAATGCTTGGTACTCCATTCTCCCTGACTACCCCGTTAGGGATACAGCGTGAAGATATGTACGTATGTATGATATAGACATATGTTTGCAATTAGCAAAAATTAATAGACACTTAAAGAACGTCGGCGTTGTTTTCAGCCGAAATTGAGACAGACGTTTTGATAAATTTGGTGTTTACATTTCGGTTGTAAAAACATATTTCGGTCGGATGTAAATGTGTGTCTGACGTGAAAAATAATTTACTGCTTAGTACAAATACTTCTAAATAAACTAAAGTAGACGCGCATTATGCTCACCACACACGATCAAGTATGCATGATCAAGCCTGTCCAACTTGCATAAAGCGTAGGTTGCTTCAAGTAAATTTGAACGTGTGACGGTCGATTTGGCATGATCAGTTTTACTTGAAGCAAATCGTTTTTCGCTTCTGTCGGTTTGATCAAGCCACGAGCATCCTGCGTACTTGAACGTGTATGGCGGCATCATGCCATTTTGTCTTACGTAGTAATATTAAATTCTCTTTGTCAGTTAGCTCGAAATTTTGGTTAGCGACGGTTGTGTTATGTCTCAGCGATGCTTGTCTAATTACGAATGTCTTATTACGAATTGTTTTTTTTAAATCGTATTTATTTCATAGAAATATGTATTGATTTATTGAAATATATACCTATTGAAGCGAGCTATGTTTAAAATAAGTAAAAAAAAAATAATGTCATCACAATACAGGCCAGTAAAAATACGATTTGAAAAAAAAAAATTCGTATTTCTTTTTATAGTTGTTAAATATGTATAATATGTAACTTTAAAAAAATATTTGCGAATACACCCAGATGGTCACATATTTAAATAAGTTATTTTCATTCAATTACAACGATTTATTTGGTGGATTCACATTTTAATCTAAAAAAACATCGAATTTTTAAAACGTATTCCGTTCAGAAATTTTCTTTAATCATTCACCATAATATTTGTCTGACGATGTCGTAACTCAACTGGGCTAATCGGTAGTTATGTGCGTATGTATGGTTTTCACTACTATCTAGATCAGCCTTTCCCAAAGTGGGCGATAACGCCCCCTTGTGGGCGCTGCAGGCCTAAAGGGGTGCGGTAAGAGACCCAGAAAAAAAATGCGGACATTGTGTAGAGGCCTGGGGGGTGATATCAGAGGTATGTACGTATCTCCTACAAATTGCAATTAAATGACTGATAAATTTAATTTTATTTATTTATTTATAAATTTATTAACTGACTGACTAAATAACTTTCTGTGTAGATCGACAAACGGAGAGATGGTATGGATTTTTTGAGTTTTAAGGCTAGTTATTGCTGTCATCATCCCCCAACATCGTAAAATAGCGCGCAAGACGATCACCCTGCAGACAGAAATTGCGTGAATTGATGGCGAGTCTACTAAAACGGCACGCTTATTACGTAACCTGCAGTCAGCATGCGACAGCCAATATCGCGCGATATCTGCTGTCAAAACGAGAATTTGTGTAATGTAATTTGTATAGTGGCGCTAAATCTACCGCGAAAAGTGCATTTAATAGTCTTAAAACAAAAGATAAGCAATCGTCATACATTACATCAATTTTTATTACAATTAGTCACCGATCGCGCAGTGGTACGTGGCTGTCGCTGTCTACAAATTTTTAGGTAATAACCCCGCGGATCGTGTGTGTGCTATAGGGGTGTCATGCCAAACAACGTTTCATGCCAATTAGACGGGCTTGATCAAGCATACTTGATCGTGTGTTGCGAGCATTACGCGCCAATTCTGAAGCATTGAATACGGCACGCGGTCTTAGAAAGGTATTGTTGAAAATTAGAAAAAGCTTAAATAATTTTCTCTTTTACTCTTGTCGACTTCATATACTATATCTTTCTAGTTTCATTTACATTAATCTTGTTTGCGTGTGTAATACTTATTACCAATGTTTTCATTCTAGGATTGCATGAAAAGGTTCGTTTCTAGGAGTAGGGCGGGTCTATCTCAGTTTATATAGAAGGCTTTGGTTTGGTTCAGAAGCCATTTTTTTTTCAAAATTCAGCTAATAGAATTTTATACACTTATCATTACTGATACTATTAATGCGAAAGTGTCTAAGTCTGTCTGTTACATTTTTACAGCTAAAATACTAGACGAATTTTGATGAAATTTAGTACGGAAAAGGATAAAACCCTGGTGAGGGGCCATAAGTTAATTTTTAAATTTCACGCAAAGTCGTGGGCAACAACTAGTTTGATGTAAATGTGTGTCGTATGTACATTGCACAGACAGACTGATTTATATTGGTACCATCACCTTCGAAGTACGAAATTTGGAGTCTATCTTTATATTATGTCTATGCATATTATAAACTCCTACCACCACATCAATTTCAAATTAAATATATGTTAATAAGCGTTGATTTGAAATTTGAAATTTAGTGTAAAATTTATTTTCTTTTTAAGAATAATATTCGATAAGGTTTAGATAATATAAAAAAAAACATTAACGATTGGACGATTATCTCGTAAACTAAGTTTAACTAAGATCTGTTCACTATCGATCGTACTATTTACAATGATTATAGCTTTTTAAAGGTATGTTTGCAAATTATGTATTGTCAATGCCTTTATTAAACTTGTTAAGGTTGACACCATGTAGGGTCTTTATTATACTATTTTATTGAATAAAACTCTTTTTTACTGTATTATTTTCATTTATTAAAGTAGTGAGAGAGAGAAAAGTGAGAGAGAGTAAGATAGCAACGGCTGTGCTGCGACAACAGTAAATCATCTGTTAGTGTTGCTAACAAACTAACACGTTAGAAGTAACATAAAAAACATATTTAAAATAATAGTAAACAATCATAATAGCTCGAAATAACAATTCGAAAAACAATAAACGCTTACAGATAAAATATTTTATCCAAGTGTAAAATTGATATGCTTGTAGAGGGTTCCATTCTAAAAAATAATTATAAAATGGCGAGATTCTTAAATTAACTTTTGGACATCCACAAGACATATTTGTTAGAATTTTTCTGTAAATTTCATGTAAGGCGTTATGGTCCTTGGCATTTTTTACTGGTAGTTGTAGTTTCAAAGATAAGAGAGGAATGGCCGAGTCAAATTCGAATACCTTTGGTCCCTCTAAAAGTCAAACGAATATTTAAAATGGACAAATGTGTAAAAGAGACGCAGAATTAGTCATTCAAACAGAAAGTTATTTTATTAAAATTAATCTTTTACTATAAACATACTATTTCTGATTTAAATTAAATACAATTTAAAATTAGTAGTTTCCACAATTGTACTATTTTTAGGCATTTACCAAAGTGCATTTGACAATTAATATTTTTAACGTTACACTATTTAACTTCAATCATATGTATAAACAGAAAAATATTACTCTCAGAATGACGCATATATTATATTGAAAATTAAACATAATAGGCATACGAAATTGTATTTTAACAGTATAGCCTATAAATTAAAATTTTTATGGGCTGTAATAATATTTAGTATCATTTTATTTTTTAAATTTAATATATTTTTAACAAAAGCGTAACATTTGTTTTATGGAATTATGTATTTCATTTATATAAATGGTATTTTTATCGTTATTTTTACGAATTTTAAAGCGATTTTAAATGCATCTCTTTGAAAAGCTATGTTAAATAAATTTCTTGTGATCTTCAAGATCTTGAGTACATTCCGTTTTTCTTCCAGTGTACGGAACCCTAAAAATGAATAAATGGTATTTTCGATAGCAACAGAGTATTTCATTATTGATCTAATTGTCGTGCGTGTTTAGATTCCTTCGAGATCTTGTCATTGTATGTTACATGTCATTTATAGATAATAACGAACTGAAATAAATAAATAAAAAATAATATAGTTTGAAAGAAACTAAAAGAATGCGCTATGAAATTATTGTTTTGTCATCAGCTCTTAATATGTGTGCAAAATTTCAAATTATTCAGACGTTTCGAAGTGTGTGAAAATTGATTTGAAAGATTCCGTTATATAGATACGTACACATAGGTAAAGCTAATAAGTAGAAAGCATGTAATATTATTTATAAATATAGATATATTACATAGCAGAACTATTAGTTGAATTATAAAGTTTAAATATTTATTTATCTATCAGTAATGATAACGATTAGACATGTAACAAGAATACGTATGTCATAATTATGAGTTAAATGGATTTCATTCATAATGATCAGATACGTCAAATTTTTATTATTTTTAAGAGTTTCGTGGTCAAAATGACATCACAGAAACGTTTATACTTTCGTCATCTTGGACCAAGAACATAATGCACGGAGCAATAATTAGTTGCCGTTCTTATCGTCGTGTTTTTTTTTATAATATCTCATTGAGAGTAACCACGAATAAACAGTTAGCTCTAGTAAGTATGGCAACCTCGCACTGTCAATGTAAATCGTGTCAGGTTATAAGTCGGTCATGAAATAATTATTTGCAAAATACCCGTAAATCTTAAGTGCTTTCGCTACTAGTATTCCAAAAATGAAAATATGTTAGGTTCAACTGTGTTACACTATGACCTTTCCTAGTCACGCACTTCTGTAAAAATCTAGAAACTCGGTCAACAAAAAATGGACACCGTAAGGACACGTTCTCAGAGCAAATACTCCGTCCATTGTGAAACTTGGTCCGAGTTCGTCATATGTAATATCTATCTGCCCGCCTCTGTCAGTTTGCCACAGTCGACTTATACCCCATCTTTACACTTATATTGAACTGAAATGTGGTAATAATAATAATAAATAAATAAATACTCCAGACAATTACACAGATTGTGTGACCCCAAACTAAGCAGCAAGCTTGTACTATGGGTACCACACAACGAACTCTAGGGGAGTTCTCAGTAACACCCAGACTCCAAGCCAATTTAGAAAAGTTCGTTTCTTAAATTGACCTGACCGGGGATCGAACCCGGGACCCTAGCTTTGGAAAGCAGATGCATATGCCACTGCGCCAACGGGCCAGTGAACCATACCTAAATTAACATTAAAGTACATGTAAATTGAAAATTCAGCCAGCTCAGCCATTTTGTATTGGATTTTTTTAAATGACCGTTGATTGTCCGAAGTTACTAACCAACCCTAAATACTAAATAAACTTATACGTGTCGCGTTATTGGCAAGTTTTTAATAAAAAAATATTAACTTTAGTTTGAGTTTTCTGTTCATATTACGTAACCAATATGGACTTTAATACATAGAGAAAAAACGATATCTAATTGTCAATACGCGATTATTTCATAGGTAAATATTTAGTATGTACCTACTATGTACATTTGTATGTCTAATAATAAATATACAGTTAAGTATAATAAATTCAATGAATTTTATAATTACATTTACGAACGATGAGTTGAAATAGGCTTAGGGAAAATAATTTAAATACATGAAGAAAGAACTCTTTTTTCCCAAACAATACCATAACAAATATATCTGAGCGCTATAGCTTACAATTTAGGAAATATCATGTTTATTTATTATGGTATTGTAGACACAGTTTTAACGTCTACTATAAGTTTTTAGAATATGTTTAAATTAACGAAATAATTGCTTGAAGGCACTTATCATTTCGACCCACTATTATGCTTTATTCTAGCAAGTACACTATATACTAGTATACTATATAGAAGAATATAGTATACCCAAAGAAGTATAAAAACATATATAGTATATTCTAGCAAGTATATACTATATACTTGCTAGAATATACTTCTGCAATTTAAATGTGAGTAAACCATTCGTTAAATGTTCAAAATGATAGTGAAAGAGCACTGAAATCCACTTAGAAGTTTAAATGTTGTACCTAAGCGGATGCAGATCACGACTGTCTTATTGTATGCAGGTATCTTATGTATATGTATACAACTAACAAAGCTTCTGTCACATCTAAAAGGGGACAACCGCAAACAAAGATAAACAACTTCATTTGTTGTATAACTTTTGGCAACTTGCGGAAAATCTCGCCGTTTGAAATAAATCTTTAAACTGATGCATAGAGTAGCGGGTCTTCTCGAAAGTTCGAATCAGAATAAATGTTTTTTGTTCGAAATTATTTTCTTTATTTTTTTCATACTGTTATAAACACCATTATCTTATTAAAAAGATAAACATCGTATCGTTATATGATAGATAAATACGCAAATTAATTAAATAAAATAGGTTTATATTTAACCATTCCGTATGCAACCTTCGGAGATATATTAATTTAAATTCAGGGATATATTAATTTGAATCGCCCATTGCATATTGAAGTACAATTATTTTTGCTACAATTGTATTAAGATAATACGATGATAATAATTATAACTAGTGTTTCTATTAGTCATTTTTGAACGAATGTTAATATTTTTAAATTTTTCCTTCTTTTGCTTTTTAATATTACTTCAAATTTGTACTAAAGCGTGTATTGAGAACCATCTGTTTCGATAACAGAGATTATTTTAACAAATACTAAAATATTATCTGTGTGTAGGTACAGTATTGAATAAACCAGCTTAATTTTGTGTGTTTGCGTTACAAAAAAACAATTAAAATAATGCCGTCTAAAAAATATATTTGGTTGATTTAATTGTCATTTTGTAACACAATTGTAAAAGAAAAAATATTGGACGATTATTTTTAAGTACTTCTGTCTAATACAATTTAGAAGAAAAATAAATGATACGGTTGAATTTATTATTCTGTTTGTAATGCGAATTTGTGTGTGAATTTGTGAACTTGTGAAACATGACATTTTTTTCTTTTCTTGCTCTGAAGGCTTTTATATCACGAACACCGGCTTATTGTAAATTAAAATGATATTGTATTTAAAAAAAGAAGAATCGAACTGCTTTATGTAGATTATCATGACAAGAATTATGCCATGTATAAAGTAGAATGTTAATAATAAATGTAAAATATTATAATAGAATTTTCGCCAATAATTGTCTCTGATATGTGTGTGTTGTCGATATAAATTTAATTGATTTTATTAGGAAATAATACTGTATATTTTTCTGAATACTTAAATTATGGTGCAGATATTATTCAAAAATATTTCATGAATGTAATAAAGAAATACGTAGATTCATATAGAACTATTTAGGAACTCAAAATCAAAATATCGAAGCAAAGAATTCGTTCGTAAAGTGAAATAAATAAAAAAAAGCTTGTATGTACGAGTAGGTACTCATGTACGCACGTAAGAAGTCCGTTCTTTCTTCATGACATGGCGCTCAGATTAGCGCAATTGCCAGTGTCACGTATTGTACTAATAAGGAGAATCGTTGTCATAAAACTCATCCAGTAAAGTGATAGTAGACGTCCAGTAGAGTGATAGAGTTACTGGAGTTTTACAGGACTTCTTGAAACAGCGCGAGAACTTATGTTTACTTAGACCTAATCCATTCTTTTCACTTACACAGAACTTTAAAACACAATATACTAATATTTTTGTACTTTGAAACTCCCAAAAATGTACAAAAAAGAGAATCTAAATAAAATGACAACCTCACTTCTTCCGTTCCCGCCAAAAAGTCACGTAAGAAATTCTACTTCTTTGACGTGATTAAAAATAAAAAGCAAAACTGGCCACATATAAAAAAAAATTAAACTGGCTGCTTGAAATGAATAAAATAAAATATAAAAAGAACAAAACTGGCCACATATAAAAAAGTTAAAACTGTTCACATGAAAAGAAAAAAAAATGAAAAGAAAGTGAGTGATAGCAGAAGCCAAGGAAGAGCAAGGATTTCTGAAAGTCAGTTAGTGTCAGTTAGTGTTAGTAACGTAAATCTCAAAAACACTAAAATGAAGTGAAGGTTTGTGAGAAAAGTTGGAGAATGATGAGATTTATGAAGGCGAAAGAAGTATGTAAGATCGCGAACGCGATGTTTGGCGCTCCATCCTCTCTGACTACCCCTATAGTTACAGAGCGTGAGGATGTATAGGTATGTAAACAATAATTAATTACAATAATTAACAGTTGTAATTAATAATATCATGTGAAAAAGAAAATATTTAATAAAACTACGTCGCAAACTATTCAGACGACAATATTTCTTTAGCTAAAGAAATAAAAATACGAAAATTGTTTATTTATTATTCACCTGTCAAAGACCTGGCAATGGCAATCAACTGAACGATATAAGCACGTTTGACTCGTTTGCCAGTAATAATTAACAATAAAATTTAAAAAAATAATTCGTCGACTCCGGATCTTCTAAACGTGTCAGTACAATATATTTCTAATTAATGATTTTAAACTTTCACGACTTGTACACACCTTACAATATTTACTCACGGGTCTATGTCGCGTTTATACTTTAAGGCTAATTACCTATTTTATCCCGAAGTTTCGACCGGATTGCACCGATCGTGATCACGGCCAGACTGATGAGGATGAATGTCGTCTTTGTAGCGTGCGGTTTCTTGCAACTATCCACACTATTTCAACGCATTTTTTAATTTTTAACAAAAATTAAAGATGCGTTGAATGACCTAGAATGACATAGACCTGTGAGTAAATATTGTAACATATATTTCTATATCTAAGAACGTCATGCTATTTCTTCAGTAAACTAATCATATGTTTTATTAGAGCTAGGCATAAAGAACGATCACAAGATATTATTCATAGTATTGTCAGAGGTGGTGTTGTTACTGTCATAAAATCGCGTGTAAACGCGTGATGCGAGTTTCCAAACCCTACTAAATATTAGGAGATCGATTCTTGAAATATTATTGGCAAATTAATCATTGTTAGTGGTGGAAGAGTTGAAGTGGGTTATGGTTATAGCTATGTTAAAAATGATAAATGTAATCGAATTATGATTTGGTGTAAAGTGTCTCCAGAAAGTGTTTACCGTTGCCAATGCCTGCATATGCATTAAGTTATACAGCCGGAGGTATCTAGAGGCTATATTTGTAAGTTTTTGGTTTGATAAGGGTATAGGCGTTGTTAAACAAAATTATCAGAAGGCGTGGTGAAGCGAAAGCGTTACATAGGTATACGTCGTCAAGATAGCGAACCCAAGGCGAAAGGAAACTGTCGCGGGCTTCCTATATTTCCACCTTTTAATGCATTTTTATGTGCTATCTGAAGTTTGTTGTATTTTAAATGTAATTATGCATAACAGGCGCGCTTTGCTTTTGCATCACGTCTCGCCTTGGCTCTGCATTTAATGTAGTACATGCAAACTATTTATACTTTCGCGACAACCTATACGAACAATATTTGTATATTTGTAATCGGGTAGGTGTAGGTGGGTCGCTCAGGTACTGTTTTATAAGCGTGTGACTTGCCAAGGCGCGTTTCTTCATGGTTCGCATTCGCCTTTCAAATGACACGATTTGAAGGAGTATATTTGATATAAATAAATAATGTCCAGGGCGGGTCTACAACTAACTAATTATGGAACGGAATATTAAACAAATGAATCTTCAATATAATATATAAAGCATATATAGGTCTAATATCAGTGAAATTTAAATGGGACCACCTCGGAACCCCTTTAAACAATAAAGAATTTTTCAAAACGATCCATAATTGATGAAGTTATCGGTGAACATACATAAAAAAATAGATACAGACAAACATAGAATCTCCTCCTTTTTTTAGTCGCTTAAAAATTAAAAAAAATTTCGCCATGTGCTCATTTCGCCTTCTGTTTCAAATACAGAATATGGGTTCGATACTGTAATAAGAAGGCGAAGGAAGACGCAATGAAAATTAGGCCTGTAATGGTTTTGTATCGAGAGATGATAGTTTGTAATTTGTACTTAATTGAGAACGTCTAGTTGTATAAGTTGATGTTTATTGTACATGACAATGTGAATGTAATACTGTTGGAAAACTTATAAGAATGTAAAAAAGTCAGCGATTTCGTTGTCATTGGAACTGTTTATGCTGACTGTACATATTTTTAGTCGTAAAATAAGGTTTCGAGTAGTTCCTAACATATTCCTATAATGGCCTATGTTTTATTTTCGCCTCGAGTGAAGTTGATTACACTGAATATGAAATTATCGGTCATAATGTTTTCTATATTCTCATCGCATAAAAAATATCGAAATAAAAGTAAAATATTTCTCTCATCTTATCGAATAAAGTAAAGTATCAGTAGAAAAATCTTAATAAATACCAAAAATGTGTAAACTGAAGGATAATTATTGAAATTACATTATGTTGTACAATTTTGTACAAAATAATAAAAATAAAATAATGAAAAATGCTCTATGGTAATTTTTGTTAAACAGTTAGTAACAGTTATAGTACATTCACTAAATAAACCAAATATGTCTTAACTAAATTTGGTCGGTTTTTCATTAACATCTAAATAATATTTGTATTCGTTAGCGAAGCGTGAACAGGTACACTGTACATTGTACACGCTTGTATAGAAATGCGGAGAGAAAATCCAGGATCTGACAAATTAATCCTGTTGTCCTTCCAATTTTGAGATTTAGTTTATTGACCAAAACAAAATGAGAACTTAACTCTGTACAATGAATAACAAAATTAATTAGAAAATGCAAAGTAATTTGTTTAGAATCATTAACTGAAAATGTTTGAAATATTTAATGTCTTTGATTATTGACAAGTAAATAATCAAAGAATTAATGTCTTATATAAATAGGACATTTCTAAATATTGTCCGAAATAATTAAACCCGAGTTAATAAGAAATTATAATTTTTATTGTTATGAAAAATATTATTTACATAGTCAGGGTATAAGCTTTGATTGCTTATATAAGGCTCAGTTTATTAAGAGATCTCTGGTTAATTCTGTTACACTTCGTATATCTATTAATAGCATGTAGTGACAAATTGTCAATTTATTTGAGCAGGTTTTTGTGTAATCAACTGTAATAATTATACTATTAAACCTCAGTTTCTCTACTAGTAATGTTCATTAGTCAGGAAACTAAAATAGGGCTTATTATGTGTAGAAGAATCTTTTGTTATTTAGTGATGATTAATATAATAATAAAAGCTTAGGTTGTTAAGAATGTGTAATGAAAATTTAATACATTCATACTATTTACGTAAATTTATGTGAGTGGCACATTTTTCGTCAACGAACGCAAACGAATTATTATCAAGTCTTGAGCTGATATTGCAAAAACTGACAGCCTCTTATTTTTAACTACTTATTTTTATATGATTAGATGTGCCACCATTTCAGATCTAATTACAATTGACGTAGAGTGGTGCAAGATATTCATTATACCCCACGTTTATATCCTTTCTAGACCATCCCGGATTTCTTCTGGCACATCCCAGAATGCTTGTTCATTCTGGTACAGGTACTCCAGAATCCATCACAGTGGATTACATTAAAAAGCATATAACGATTTAACATTCGCCCTAAGAAGATCTGCTTCTATGTGTTAATGTTATCTAATAATATTAAAGCTGCTTGGTTGAAATAATCTTTGTTATGTTTCAATTATAATGTAATACGTAATTTGTTTGAAAAACTGTTTTCTGTTTTTCGAGCTCATATATTTTCAATGTACCTAAATACGGATTTCAAACGTCTATGCCGGTACCTATGCTATTATAACCTACCCGTTCTAATTTTAGAACAATAATACAATACAATATACTTTATTGCACCATAAATATAAAAAAAAATGGTATAATACTGTTTTTATAATTAAAAACATCAATAGGCTTTCATTAAAAGCATTACTATCATACAAAGATCACGATTTCATTCGGAGAATTCATTTAACGTAACGTGTGAATGATAACCGAACACGAGAAAAGATAATGCCTTTATTATACAGCTGTTCACAGAAATATTAATATAAAGAAGCTGTCGCCTCTTAGTTATATGCTACGCCTTTTTAAATACGGTATTTTATTTATTAGATGGCATCGGTATGACGCCGACACGCACGTGAAAGCAATGGAGACAAAAACGTATGTATGATACGTATTGTGATTAGAGATGAGACAGCTCATATAAAATATCTAAAAACACGGGAAATTAACGCGATTATCCTTTTATTTTGGCTTGACGTTTCCATCGAGTTGCGTCGGCCGTGGTCTGTCGCAGCAGTCTTCAGTCTGTATTGGAGAGATTTTTAATACATCAATCTCCGATATTCGTAAATAATTATTAGGGTTCCTACACACAAAACTCACGGTGTCCACGCATTTAACAGGATGTGAAGAACGAGGTTTTGTTATTTGAATCACAGGATTCCACGTCGATAAACTGCATCCGTTTTCCCTATTGAAATTTTTGTCTCTTGATTTCAATCGCTTCACGCACGACTCTTGGATAAAAGCGGCGATCGGTGGAAAGGACTTGTGGGCGAAAGGTAATCACGTTAACTTTCCGTGTTTTTAGATATTCTATAATGCAATGTGAAAGTTTAAAAGTTTACATGTGCTCATAATAATTCAAAATTAGGAAAATTTGTGAGTATTTCCTGGACATAAATGTTTCTAAATTCCATAGGAATATTTCCAATTACACCCGCTTCTGTTTTTTATTCTCGTTGATTTTTTCAAAGATACAAAGGTAATTGTTGGGTGCTTTGTTTTTTCCTCATTACTGCCTTGCCAATGCGCGTACTAACGTCGGCTATAAAAAGTTCATCAGTTTCGGCTTATAATTGATGGAATCGATAATGTTAAAGTATGTACATAGAGATTAGAATTTATTCAGGTTTTTCGTGTTATTCAATCTGAAATTATTGAGCTACGTTTCCTATTGTAAAAAAGTAACGAAAGGCGTAGAAATATCACTGACATCCGGCTCGAAGGACCAAAATTACGTTGTGTTTGTTGTAAACGGGAAATTTAATATCTGTTCACTTTGATAACCTTTTTAATATCAGAATTCATAATTTCCGCAATTTAGTTAACTCTTATTTCTATCATTAGGAATTGCGATATTTAGTATTGATATTGTAATTAGTAATTTTAGTTTTAAACTCGAAGACAACACGCCGTTCAGTTGTTATAATATTTATTACGTTATTTTGATAATTATTATTATTGTTAAATGATTAAAGTGTTTGTTAAGTAATACCTAAGTGTTTTATTTGCCCGCCTACATTTTTGGAGATGATATTTCATTACTATGCCACTACTATCCTATATTATAAACGCGAAAGTCTGTGAGGATGGATGTATGTATGTTTGTTACTCATTCATGCAAAAACTACTGAACGGATTTTGATGAAACTGTACAATAATATAGCTTATATACTAATATTATAAACGCCAAAGTTTGTGAGGATGGATGTATGGATGTTTGTAACTATCTCACACAAAAACTACAGAACAGATTTTGATGATACTTTACAGTAATATATCTTATACATCAGAATAACACGTAGGCTATAATTTATATGCAAACGAAGTCGCGGGCAAAAGCTGGTATTTTATAAGTTAACGCAATAAGCAGCAACTGCATTTGAACAGTGATTCAAAATTCAAATTCCAATACCTATTCCTATTTTACAAGAATCATTATTATACAAGAAAATTGTGTGTCATTTGAAAAACGAGGAATGTAATATGCATGCTTCTTCAATATGCTTGAACAAATTTAGTTTTATTTCGATGAGAGGTCTAATTCCTTTGCGCTTCAATAATAAAATGTAATTATATCCATATTCCTGATTTTTGACTCAAAATTTTGGGTACCTTATATTATACAAACGTATGACGCTATTTTCCATTATCAGTGGGTATCCAGGTCCTATAAAGTGACACCTTGACACTATTTCTAGCAATAAACATTTAAGCCTAAGAATAATGATTTAGTATAGAAGCCGGGCTAAAATAAAAATTCAGTGACGGCTTTCTTTCTCACTTGTTGTAATAAACTCAAATTTTGTAAAGCCTGATGTATGTGAATAAATGACAATAATGATGTTACCAGTAGCAGGTAACAGTAGCAGTAGCTACTGTTTTTTATTTTTTACATTTGTGGCATAGGTTATATGAACATAAAAAACGAAACGTATGTGATTGTAAGTCGATGAGATGCAGTGACGGACATATCATTTTTAAATGCCCTATCAAAATGCGTAAGTGAAAAAACCGACCACGCATAAACAAAAGTTCCGCAGTCAAAATGCACAACATCTGTTTAATCGGCGGCAAAATTAGATTGTATTTCATAGCCTTTCTCATTAGGACTGTGAAAAGCAAAGTTATTTCTCCAGTCTCTGAGCATGTAACTGAAAATACCCCGTATCTCAAAAACTACAAAGTACATATTATTCAAACTAATTTTCGTTGAAAGGGCTTTTCAAGTTCTAACTACTTAATTTTTTCAGAATTTTCCACCCCATAGTTGAAAAATTAGAGAGACAAATACACTTTTTACGACTTTAGAAGCGCATCTCAGCAACTATTTAAAAAAAGTCACTGTAGTAAAATTTCTGTTTCGTTTTTGGTGACCTGTCTAAAGATACACGGATATGTATACTGGAATTATTTTTTTCATCTTTCGGTAACATGTATTGAGTGCTAGACCTAATTTTTTTTTTAATTTCACTACACCACTATATTATAGCGATTCACTGAATGTACAAATTTTATTTATATAGTGCCAATAGCCTCCGAGTAAAAAGGCAGCGAGATTCGAACAGAAAGATACACAAATGAACAGGCTGACAGGACAAAATTATAAGTGTTATTAGTACCACAAAAATATAATTTTTTGTTTCAGTCCGGCTTGTATGCTACGTCATTATTCTGAGATTTTGGCTTATAGATGTGAAATAGTTTACTCACTCATACACATGTGTAAGCACTACAAAAATCAATAATACTGAAATAACCTTAGGTAGAAATGATGACTGTAGTTTACTCGAAGGTAAATTAAGGTAAACGACTCGAATGCATCTTTAATAATTCCCCTTGCCAGCTCGGCGAGAAATATTTCTCGGTATTAACGTTGGACTGTAAGAACTCGTGAAAAACAACGTTTAATTTGTGCATTTTCTTAATTTAAAAAATATTAAGTGAAACGACTATTGACTTTCAAATAGACGTGGGTATTTTTTTGGATTGGTCGGTTAAAAAAGATTGCTAATTTTTTTTTCATATTAACTGCAAAGATTAGACAATAAGGAGTTTTTGGCGGGATTTTATGGGGAGCAGTTACGTATTTTAATTATTCGTAAATTGTTTCTAGTGGATATTGTGATGTAAAATTGGCGTAGTTTAGCGTTCCAAGTATCTACGCTGTTATGCATTATGTAGAACTGTGGAAATAAGTGCTTATTCAGTAGTATAATGTCGAGATATTTTTAGGGGCTTATGCCGCCTCGGTGGATCCTACTAGAAAGACTGCCTCAATATATTTATCACCTGAAACTCCAAGAAACATTAAAATATTCAAAAAAATCGACATTTTAATGAAACGACATGAAGAATACCTCATTTTGTAATTGAAGACGTCGGTTGTTATGGGCATAGATCCCTTTGCCTATCCTCTCAAAAGGGGATAGACAATAATTTACATATTTATAAACCAGCCGCTCTCGTCTCCGCTCCGTCATTTACTGAAACACGTGATATTATGTTTTCATCAGTGTATTTTTTTGCGATGATTAGCCTCCCCTAATATCTGGCCGCCCCTAGGCTCAGGCCTAGTCGGCCTTAATATAAAATCACCGTTGGTGATAAATAGTGAAACATAAAAAAAAATTACAAGATGAACTCAAACATATACATTATTTTTCAAAACGCAACCGATAAAATTCCAAATATGGCAGAATTATAATAAAAACTTTAAAATATCGAAATCTTGATTGTATCTGTAATCTGTACATAATCAATGATTGATTGGATAATTTGATCGAATCTTTTTTCATGTCAATACTTGAACTATCGAATCTTTGAAATTGAACGATTGACACAAATCTATTTCATGCCGTTAATGGCGTTGTCTCCATGTTCACTTTAGTTTAAGTACATCCAGAAAATGGCTACTTCAAAATTGTAACAAAATAAATTTAATGATAATAAAGTAATTGACAATAATAGTGCAGTTTAATGTACTTTGGTCGCGACCTATTGTCTTTGTTTCAAGTTAGTGTTCGATTAGACGCGGATCGGATAAGTTGCATTTTTATTTATCTTCTTTCCTATCGTCCCCTCATTTACATTTGCATATTTTTATATTCTGCAGATTTTAGTTGCATTAATCTTGCACAAGACATTGCATCTCATGTATATTAACCCTTACACGCAGTGTAAAAAAATCTGGACCTCTGACTGGATTTTAGTGGTATAATATTTGTTTTTTCCGTATTTACCGTCATTTCCGAATTAAAACGTAAACTGTCGTAGTCCCTTAAGATTTCTCACAATTTTATATTGTATACTTGTAATTTTACGTGTCGAAGGTTTTTAAATATTATTATTGTGGTTACTTTGAAGTTGTGTACATATTATTTTTATTTCATTGGATAATAAAATACTAGAGCTGCTTTGTTTTTCGAATTGCAGGAGAGATAATTGTAAGTATTTACAATTACAAATAAGTAAAATTCAAGCACATTTCTAACTTATTTGGTACGTGTATGTATGTGTTTGCATGAGAGCGTGTGCGCGCGTTGCATGTGTGCGCGCAAATACGTGTACGCGTGAACGCGTGAATGCGTGTGAGCGATGTGCGTGTGTGTGTTTATGTGTGTATATTATATATCTATATATATATATATATATATATCTTATTTATATATGATACTAATAAACAAAACATAAAGTAATAATGACATTTAATAATGCGTTACATTTAGCGATAGCAAAGATATCTAAGTACCTGTCTTTAAATATATTACAGTAATAAAGCAGGTTCTGTGTATTTAGTATATGAAAGGACTGCGTAACATAAATCAAGACAAGTTTTATTAGCGGTTTCTCGGAAGCAGCGCTGCATTGAGAACTGCAGCCACGAAGTTGCGGTACGCGCAACTTGTTGGCTTTGAGGTTGAGGACATTGTGACAGGAAGTAGCGGAGATAAATAAAAATCTCATGGCATAAGCAATATACTTTATGTATTGTTTAATTACTAAAGTCTAATTTTACATTACATTTGCAATAACATTACATTTACAATTAACGATAGGTAAGTAATACATTCAAGCAGCAAACAATAATAGGATTCAAATATCAGTTATTTACGATACGAACATACTTATTTAAGCTTTATGTATGTACAATGAGGTGTACAATATATTTACAATTCAAATAAAAAAGAAATTGATAATTCACATTTTCATAACATTCAGGAATTTTTTAATCTATTTATCCCAAAAAAAATTTTTACAAATGTAAATCTACAAAAGCATCAACTAATAATGAACGCGATTTTCAATATTACGCGTCTCTTGTTCGCTCGCTTATGCACTCTATTTACAAATGCATCTTGCACGGTGTACATGTATGTGCCGTGCCAACTGTACCGTTTTCTTGGTAGTTTACGAATGTTCATTTACTTGCCACAAATTACGACCTCGGCTGTTACATTGATTCGTTACTTGGATTCCGTATTTATAGATTGAGACACATAGAAAACAATTTCATCGACTGGTTTCTGACACTTGTAAGACTGGTCGAGGCTTCGGGAGACCGCCGGGCTGGCAGCTTCCTCCGTCTATAAATCAGTTTGGCTATTCAAAGAGGTAATGCTGCCAATCTGCTGAGCACCCTAAGCAATGACAGTTTTGTAAGCGGCAACTTTGAGGAATTCTTTTTTATTCAAGATATTGTTTAGTTTCAAGTTTGTAAATATTAACGTTAGGTGTTCTTTGTTATAAACAAAAAAGTTAAGAACATGCAACGTAAAAGTTCGTTACATAAATAATACTTATAATTTATTGTATATATTTATTATCCTCACGCTGTGTCTCTAACGGAGTGGGCAGAGAGGACTGAGCGTCAAGCGTGGCGATCTTTGTATTTTTCCTTTACCCCCTCAAATCTCATCATTACGATGGATTCGGGAAAGATCGGCCGTGTTCGAATGGTATGGGCGCGACAGTGGATGCGCCGAAGGTGTGACCTTATTCTCGCTCTCGGACTTTTTTTTTTCCTGCTACCGTCTTGTTCTGTGAACACTTATTTTACGTACTGTTTTTTTTATTTGTATTTGCATTTAAACAATTTATAAAATCATGATATACCTATTACGCGAGACAGTGCAGTTTTCTTAGCTGTATACATTTTCACCCCGTAATCGGGGTAAAGAGTTGCGGCTTTACTAACCCAATCTATCTGCCGCTCGTTCTGCGTGTTCCGCGTATACTGCGCACCGGCCTACGAGACCCGGCCGCCACCCCTGTTCCTGACCTCCAGAGCTGCACTGCTTACCACAGGCCGACCATCTGCCACTTCAGGGAAGTGGAGGAACTTCGGAGGTGGAATCAGACGGGCTAATTTTACGTATAGACCTCACGACCCTTTCGTTGAATTTTTTAATATTATTTTATATATAAATTCGTGTTAGCTGAGGTTGTTCGTGTTTAAATCTCCACCCCATGTTACAAACATTATAGTAAAAAATACTGTTATCCACAGTAGGGTAAATATAACTATTGACCATAACTTTCCACCTAATGCGCTAAGGATGCTGTAACTCGAAGGAAGAATTTAGATACGACAATGACACATTTGAATTTCACGTAGGAAGGTTTCTTCTTATAAGAATGTTCTTTAAAAGTCATAGAGAGCTAATTTCAACTGTTGCCTATGGAAAGTAGTGATAAGATCTATGTCAATTAATGAAAGTCGATAAGAGATAACAAACGTACCATATTATAACGCACTTAGAGGAGAAGAAAACTTTAGTTCCTTTTTTAAAAAAATTGCGTGGACGGAGGAGTTTGAAATTTGGCAAGTATTTTTAAATTTTATGTGGAGAATGACAGAAAAAAACTAATATTTTAATATAATGTGCATTAGAAATAAATTAAATCAAATGAAATCATTCATTGTTTATGTTCAATGTCAAAAAGACTGTCAATGTCAAACTCACAACAGTTTGTGATCACATATACGTAACCTTCTTGAATCAAACAGTCGCACAAAGTAAAGACTGTCGCCAAAGAGTTTATATTATAAGTTTATATTTACGGTCGAATTTCGACCATAGGGCGACCTCTATTAAGTTTAAATAAGTTTAAAATAAGTTTGTTATCTTTAAGATAAGATTTACTCGGGGATGGGGTAAAATAAGAAAAATTAAATTTTTAGTAAAATGTGATACATTTTATTGATTTTAATTATACATATTAACGGTGATCATAATTTTTCTAGGTATTTGCTGTTTTTTTTTAGCATATCTTGGACATTTTTTCTGCTTATACGAATTAGTATACTATATTGCACTTCGTATTTTTCTTTGGTGGTAGCAGACCACTAAAACATGTGGCAGATGAACTAAAGACATTAAAATTTAAGAGGTCAGTTTTGACATTTGTCATTTTGACTTGATTAGGAATGTGAACAAAACAAATCGGTCACTCGAGTATCCGATTATCACGAAAAACTGATTTTAAGTTAACTTTAATCGTTATATTTTTCAGATTTTTAGTTTTAAGTAAAAAAGGGTCGTTTTTTATTTTTGAAGCGTATTTTTGAAACCTGACTTTTGTGGGAAAATAAAACAAATTATTTTACAATTATTGTCAGAAAAAGAGTCAAAATTGTCAATGAAGCTATCATCGCTTACATAAATAATTGTTTAATTTTCAGTTCAATTATCAATAATTGATTCAAAATGATCGAAATGATTTTAATGTTTTATTAATATTGATATTAACAAAGCATTAAAATCATTTCGATTTATTATTTATGTTCATAATTTCATATGGAATCGAATATAGCCGGTGCATCAGCGCAGCGATGAAATCAATTCAGCAGTATTATTTAAAAAAAGACTGAGCGCGCAACAGTTTTTGCGAGGTGTTATAACACAGCATAGCAAAGTTTTAAAATTACGTTTAACGTTGTAATTAACGTGAAAAAAAGTAAACGAATAGTTAAGCAGGTAGAGGAATCCGGGCAATGAAGGTGAAAGTTGATAGGTATCAAATGATGCCCATTAAACATACTCCTAGGTCGCAATTCCAAGGCACTGCTCCGGGCTTCTCTCCCGGCAACGGGATGGACTCGGTACCTGCATGTTTAATCAATCGAATGCTAAGAAATTCGTTTCCTAGAAAGTGTTTTAGAACCCAAAAGTTAATATTTTTCTTTTTATTATTTTGTTGATTTCATACTGTTACATTCCATTGAATTAAGTAGCTGTTAAAACGGATCTTTTAGATTGTGACAACTTTAAGCGGGTTCAAATTTTTTTAAAGTATATCGTAGAATATATATTAATAATAAGTTAGAATATTTATTTTAGGATTCTATTAAATTATAATTTAAACGAAGATATTGTTAAAAATGTAGAAAAAAAACATAAACCATTTATAAAACCAATATTTCGTAGTTGATAGGCAATGCTGATGGAGACAGTATTTCCACCAAACGGCATCAACATGTTATACGTATTTGCATATCGGTATATTAACTGAAACACTCGAGTTCCAAACTGGGATTAAAGTCAGTAAACTAATACAAGTCTGAAACCCTTTGTATAAGTGCTACCTCTGTAATACAGTGAAACAAGTCGACTGTGAAATCCCAACATAACAAATAGACGTTTGCGAAAGGACAATTTCTCCAAATGTGACGAAAGTGCGATTCACTGAGTTGTCGCCTCGGGCGCGGTTTATCGTACAGGATGAGCGCGGAATGTTTTTTTTTTCTTTTAGTATTCCGCCCCGAAATTATTAAGAGGTATATTTATAGAACATCTTTGGCAGCTGCCTGTCAGAACTTGGAGACTAAATTGAAATATGGCATGATCGTTGAATCTGGCTTAAAGGAAAAAATTATTAGACACTATTTACAAAAACAACGAAACAGAAACATTCATTAATTTAAGAAATATGTAAGTAACAAAACTGCCAAAAAAGCAATAGTAAATTACTACGAATGCAGCTTAGGCCAGCGATTCCTAAAGTGGCTTCCGCGGAACCCGAAGGTACCTTGTAAAAGTCACTAGGGTTTGTCCAGTGTTACATTTGTCGTTGAATCTTTAGAATTATTTGTATCAGTGCTACTAAAAATAAAGAAATTCAGTGCGCAAATAAGTGTCGTTTTTAAATTCTCTGGATTTATCGACTTCATCAGCCCTATAAGATTCATACACAGAGTGAAGTAATTTCATTCATTGCATTAATCTTTATTTCAAATATTTGTAATAAATGATTTTTACTCTTATTTCAAATTTTAGTAGGCATGTTTTATTTATTATACTTTGCTATGGGGTTCCATAAAAAGGATTTATTAAGCGTTCTGTGGCTTTAAAAGTTTAAGAACCGCTGGTCTAGGCTACATTTGACAAGACACGACACGAAATGTAACACAGGCTGGTGTTACATTTCGTGTCGAAAATGTCTGAGCTTCAGCATGCTGCAGATATATAATATACGTGACTGCATACAAGTAGATATATGCCTACTGCGCTGAATTTTCAATTAAAACTTAGAGCTGAGAGATGTTGCGTAATAAAAGTTAAATTTTGATATGAACAGACGTGAAAAACATTTTTCTTTTTCAAAGTTATTGCGTGGGATAGCAAATGAAGAAGTCATGAAATTCTCAAAAAAATTGAAAGAAATTGGCCATCATGAGACGTCAGGCAGATGTGAAACATCGAAAATGATAGTTGCCATAGGACATTAAGCTATGGAAATATGCGAAGTAGACCAGCCTAGCCGTAGCCACATCTGTCAACTGTCTAATGCGTTTAATAGCATATATTACCGAAATGAGCTAATAGCCAAAGTCCCGATATGGACCGCCCACTATAACCTATTAACTACTGTTAAACCAAGAAAGAAGCTGATTTCGCTAATTCTAATTGTTTCTCACCTAGTTCTAGTCTATTAGGTATGGATTCTGGGTACAATAGATAGGGAAAACTTGACACAAAGTGTTTTTTCAGCATTTAGTAGTAAATTAGCCGCGAACCATCTCGAGACATCCGCCAAGGTCCTATTTTGTCCACAAATATATATGTATGTATTGTCCGCTATACAAGGTCTTCCAAAAAACCCGTTTACTACCGAAAGGGGGTTGACGTACCCATGAAACTGAACAACTTTCCATAAGTAACAGGGGTCGAAATATAAAAAAAAATTTTGGTCCTCTCATACAAAACGAACGCTCAGCTGATGAAATAAGTATGAGAGGTCCAAATTTTTTTTCATATTTTGACTTATGTTCCTTGGGGAAAGTTGTTCAACTTCATGGGTACGTCAACCCCCTTTCGGTAGTATAGGGTATTTTTGTAACAGCTTGTATATATATACGAATAAAATAAATTTCTATATTGTTATAAACTCCCTTCTCTCATTTACACTTATGTATGTGTTCAATTTTAGTAGTAACCTTTATCTACATCTGCAAGGGTATATAGGGAGTGGAATCAAGAGAGACAATAAATTGGAATTTAGCCGACATAATGTGGTGAAGAATAGTTTACAGAAAAGGATTGGAAGAACATGACGTGACATAGTCTGAACCTTACCGGAAAATTATTACTTTTTAGATAAAAAATATTAGCCCAAGGTGGAGGAACACATTCTTGAGATGTTAAAATTTGATTGATTAAAATGAAAGTTTATAGATATATCCTACTTCTATTAATATTATAAATGTAAAAGTTTGTGAGGATCGATACATGGGTGTATGGACGTAAGGTTGTTTGTTACTCTTACACGCAAAAACTACTGAACTGATTTTGATGAAACTTTACAATAATACAGTTTATACAGCAAAACACACAGGCTATAATTTATATGCGAATGAAGACCTCAATTATTCATATGACCTTCGAAGTATAGTCAGTAGAGTTACAATAAAATTATTAAATTATAAATTTATAAAATTATAAAATAAAATTGTTACAGTATTAAATATATTATGTTATGGTTCGACTCACACACTTGTACTTATTACACACACTACATTGCCTTCCTAGAATTAAATAATTATGAGTAACATTACGAACAATCTCTGTTAAATTACAGTAATATACCTTAATAGTAAACATGGAATAATTTTCAGTTAAATTACAATAATATACCTTAACAGTAATCATGGAATAATTTTCTGTTAAATTACAATAATATGCCTTAATAGTAACCATGAAATAATGTAATTTAAGATACAATATATACTTTTCCTTCCTCTCCTCATCTTCCATATGATCACCGAATCCTTCATTATGGATGGATCGAAGTCATATTATGCGTGTCATTATCTGGTGGGAAGATTGGAAAAATCTTGACTTGCGGGTTGTTAACCTCATGCGAGTTCGGATCGCTATTACCATTTGTCTCGTTAAACCTGTCGCCAAGCGGTTACACTTTTATTTATTTGTTCCGGTGTGAAGAGTATGTGAGCCAGTTTTCTGGCACAAGAGGCACATCCTCGGATCAATAATCAAAATGGACAGAGCGATAACGAGCTGCCGCTCTTATCATCATGTCTCTTTCTATCTCATTGAGCGTTACCAGGAGTAAAACGATAAGCTACCGTAAGTATGGCAACCTCGTACAGTCGATGTAATTCGTGTCAGCTCATGATCCACTTGACATACAAAATCGATATAATTATTTCAAAAATACCCGTAAATCTAGTGTTTTGGCTAATAGTTTTTAAAAATAAAAATATGTCGTGTATTATTGTACTGTGTCCCTTCCCTAGTCACGCACATTAGTAAACGTCTAGAAACTCGGTCAACAAAAAAAGGATCCGTCCATTTTATTTCTTGGTCCGTGGGCACATCTTATAGTGTTTAAGGTTGCCAACACATTTGTATTCTGAAATAATTTCTCAGTCTCGATATTGTAAATGTCCATGAGTTTCAGTCAGGCCACTACCATCAAGAAGATTGTTTACTCATTTGTAGTCTCTATGGTGTAAAAATAAAAACAAAACAAAAATGGTTCGGGGTTTTCGGAACCTTTTTGTGTTGGACGCTGCTATTCGCACTATCCTACCCTTTTCTCTTTGTTTCCACTTTGTTGGTGTATTATATGCCAATTTTTAGAATCTTAAAAAGCAAAATTTTAACTATTTCAATTTCTGACATACTATTTAATTTTATTTTTTAATTTTAAACATATTTGGATACTTGTAAGATTTTGCGACGTTCGACGAAAATGAAGTAAAATTTAATGATTGCAGAATCAATAAACCCATCTACGGCTGCGCGAATCGTCAAACGATTTGCATTTAATGATAATATGCCGGCCATTAGTTCACAGTTTCATGAAATGCTCGCTCAATTCTATAATAGTATGACGATATATTGATAATTGAATTCACAATAATGCACCCCATTATTTTACATTAATAGTATAAATATATACAGTACAAATATTATATAGTACAAGTAGGTACAGGATCCAAAGACTTCCATATAAATTGAGGTAGATGATCCCTTATACACCAAATTCTGTACCATTAAATAGAAGTTAACACCACTGCGTCGCATGGTCTTACAAAAAATATTATTTAAAATTAGAAAAAGGTTAAGGTTGTTATCTCTTTTACTCTTGTCTTCATATAATATATTTCTTTTTAATTAAACTTACGTAAATATTGTAAGTGTGTGTATAAATATTGTTAGTCTTCATTGATTGATCTGTAGCGGCCTGGCGATGCGAAAAGGCTGAATTGCATGTATGCGTAATGATCTAATGATACAACGTCCTATACATACTATTCCCCTGTCTTGCCACGTTATGCTTAGTATTTTATAATTGCGTAAAAAGGAATAAATAGTCTAATTATTTTATTGAACTAATAAAAAAACGAAGTTAACACACAAATAACCTCAGAATGAGAACGACGTTTTTATCATTTGTAAGAGGTCGAGTGCAAAGAAAATGAAGTAATAATATAGGTAGCAAATCACAATGAGTTTTTTTGAAAGAGGGATTTTAGAGGCCGAAAAACCATTATCATTTCTCGTTCCTTAAAAGAATAAAATCGGCAGAAAAAATAAGAGAAAAATAAATTTCAATACTTAAATTCATTCGCTGTTCAGTGGTGCGAGAAGATAACGGTACGTTGCGCAACGCCCTCACCTTATATTCTCGTTAGGAACTCCGATTTCACTCTGATAGAGAATGGGATGGTTATAACTTCTAATCACATAAGAAACATATGAATACCGTGTCGCGTATTGCAAATTGATGCAAAAAAAATGAATCGGCTTGATTATAAAGGCGAGACATTCAAATAAGTAGAAAGTCGATCAACCGCCATTTCGCTATAACATAGATTGCAAATTTTATATCTTTGCATGATGCGCTGCCTAAACATTATTTTAAAAGCATATACTTTTAGCCCACCATCTAAAATCTTGCAGAACTGTTACGCTTCCGGGCTTAAATACGATGATAATAAGGTTTCCTTTTCTTTGAGAATCCAGAAATCTCTTAAGGTTTTTCTGTTTGTGCATCTGCACGCTGAATATTTCACGTTATTTACTTTTCAGAAAAAAAAGTATCACATAGGAGTACATATGTACATTGTGTAAGCTTTAGTTAATGAAATATTGTATTTACTTTTATTAATTTGATAATTTATCAAATATTTGTTATTGTCACCACTATTTAGTATCGTAACCAACTCTATGGATTCCGGAAACTGGTAACAGTGTTAAAATCAGTATAATGAAAATGTATAAAATACTCGCTGAGCCCGGCCACGCTTCGCTGGGGCTCAGCCATTGGCTAGTTTTTGAGTTTTGTGGACACAAACATACGGAACCTAAATTTTTATTTATATAGATGAGGGTATCTTTTGGTTACGACCGCCATTGTGGAACATGTATATGGAGAGAACGATACCAAATCGTAGAGCTCGGTTTCATTATGTATTTCGATGCTATAACATCAACTATGTAAACGTTATTAGTACAGTGCTCATTAATAATATAATAATAATATAATTGGTTTCGTTTTCTCTGCATCTTATGTTAACATCACAATTGTATAACTGTGGTTACAATACATTTGCGGTGGCGGATGTGGAATAACAATAGGACATCTTCGTACGAATGCTCGCCCTAATTTAACGGCCGTTGCGGATGTATTACAGGGAAGAGGAAGATGAGGGTAGATAGGGTATTTTCTAACCCCTCAAATGGATTCGCAACTATTAAGTTTGCGGTATATGCGGTATGCGGAATAAATAGCGGCAAGAGTAGTCGAAGGGGATAAAACAGAATCTTTATGTCTGTTTTTTAATCTTTGCACCTACTGACTTGAAATTTGGCACAAAGGCGTACATTTTTAATCCAAATTGATTTCCATACAAGATAAGTTTTTTTCATTTATTTTTTGTTTTCGCTCTATCGTAGAAATGGTAATACATACAAGCGTTAAAATTGGTGTAATTATAGAGAAAAGTCTGAAGTAAAACAGTAAATAATAAAAATCGGTCAAGTGAGAGACGGGCTCGCGCTAAAGGTTTCAACTTCTATTCAATATAAGATACGCACGATTCCGACTCACATTTGCCCGTTTTTCATTTACTCTAACTAATTCTATATTGTATAAGTTTTTAAGTGTTATATTTTTTAACTTTAAGCTCCTCTTAAGTGATGACGTCACAATTCAAATTGAGTTCTGATAAAAATCACGCGAGGTCGCACGTGCCCATCAACGCTGTCGCCCGTCGAAAACAAATGACGTCATTTCCGTTCGCGAGAAAATACACTTGGCCGCGCTTCCCCGCTAATTATCATATATCACGCTATGTTAGACTTTATTATTATTAGATGAACGAACTACTGGAACACCCGCGTTAACGTCTTTGTTCTATGGCGCTATTATAGGAAGCACCAATGAAATTTACAAATTCGTAATTCACAATTTAGAAATTGAACAGAGGCAATCGAAGGTAGTAGTAAGAAATGTTTGAAATTTTGCGGTGGTTTAATACATCTGCCTTCAAAATCGATGGTACAGAGTTCGATTCTCCAGATCCATTTATGAAATAAATTTTTCGGAATTGCTTGCGAGATATTATTTAGTACTTCTTCAGTTCGTTGCGATCTATAGAACAAGCCTTATGCTTTGTTTGGGGTCACATCATTGTTATAATTTTCTAGGATGTTCACTAATTTAATTATCGATTTTTCCTATCTCACTCGAATCTATACATATCAATACTAATATTATAAAAAGATAAACTTTGTCGATAAATTCGATCGATAAACTCAAAAACTACCTAACTGATTTCAAAAATTCTTAATACCTGTAGTGTAAGATACCTGTAGAAAGCTACATTATCAGATATTAATATGGGCTGTCTTTTATTTTCAAAAAAATTCTACCCGTGCGAAGCCGGGGCGGGTCGCTAGTTAATATATAAAATTGAATTCTTTGTCTGTGATTCGTGATTTTGAAGTAAAGGTTTACTCTTAAGACTATAGTTATAGATTAAGATTATAGATAACAAACGCGTATTTTAAATTATCGTCTGTCTATTTGTTTGTCTGAGCTATCTAAAAAGCGGCTGAACTGAATTTGACGGGACTGCCATGAAGAAGTAGCGGCTAGCTACCTGCCCATAAAAAAAGCTTAGCCATCGAGCATAAAGAAAATAGATTTTATACATTTATCATGAAACATATATATTTCTTCATAATAATAAAAAAAAAGGTGTTCATTTTAAGTTCTACTTTCTTGCACTGCATACTTTAATTCAAATATTTAACATCGTCGTACCGTGCGCCGTACTTGTCTGTACGAATGAGATCACATCTGTGTCTACGAGCTACGGCGTAGCGCTACAAGTGCTACGGACGTGCTACGAACGTTTGATGTGTACTGAACGAGCTGAATAAAACTAGACTACGTCTGTAAAAGGCGAAATGTAAATATAATTTTAGAGTGGCCCTTATAGCTACTAAAATTCCTTGAAATTGAAAGGAGCTAATTAGCGAAAAAATTTTTGTATAAGATAAATTACTAAAATCGTAAAAATATAAGGGATGCGACCCGCGCGTAGCGCGGTGCTAGGTTCCGTAGCTCTATACATAGTGTTATTGTAAAAATGAAGAAAGGAACGCTTAGATGATTCGGGCACATAGGAAGAATGAGTGATGAAAGACTGACGAAGAAAATCTACAGAGCAAAAGTGAGAGGTAAAAGAAGCCAAGGAAGACTCAGGCTAACTTATGAAGATTAAATAACCAGAATGTTAGCAGACGGAAATGTCAAAAGCACTCGCATACCTAGGCGAAAATGTATGAGGAGAATGATGAGATTTGAGGAAGCGAAAGATGTATGTAAGGACCGCGACTCTTGGCGCTCCGTCCTCTCCGACTACCCCGTTAGGGATACAGCGTGAAGATATGTATGTATATTATGTAACAAAGAGTTTTTGTTTGTTCTTCGAATTCACGTCATTATAAGCCGTGGTTTTTGATGCGTAATAAATAGCGTCTCCCTCATTCTACGATCCAGTCGCACCGAAAGCAAATCTTTGTCAAATTGTTTATAATTTAAGCTCCTTATGAATATTTCAATAAAACGAAGTACCTAATGTAAAAATAATATAAAGAGTTCAGTAACATAAATAAAAACCTCTAATTGGCAATTGATCAGAAGACATGAATTATAAAATCGCATTGATAGCTGAATCACTAATCGGAAACACCTCAAATGCCCATTTAGTTGCCTATTACAACAGGCGAGGAACACGGTAGCCTTATTCTCTAGCCCCGAGTGGATCTTCCTTATAGGTAAACTAATTAATCTGTGCGTATAGTAAGTGACATTAATGTTTTTAAACTTTCACGACTTGTACACATCTTACAATATTTACTAACGGGTTTATGTCGCGTATATACTTTAAGGCTAATTACCTATTTCATTATATAATAACGTCGGGATAAAATAGGTAATTTAGCCTTAAAATATAAACGCGACATAGTCCCGTTAGTAAATGATGCAAGCAAGCAAGATGCAAGCAATGATTGCCATTTTCTTTACGAAATAAAAACTACGAAAGTAGTTAAAAATATCTGTAATTCAGTGGAGTATATCGATCTTCAAAACTAGTAAAATACATCACTACTGCTAATGAAATTCACCATGAATCGATCGGATACACATTTCACAGTAATCGGAGTAAATGTTTTATCCTTTTCTGATTCCAAAATAAATATTTATAGAAATGTCTGTGCGTTTCTATGTTTATTTTTTAGAAATTAAGAAACTACTAATAAATTAATATGCACATGCACAGACTCGCAATTACTTAACAATGTGTATATCATTACGCTATATTCATCACATTGGTACAGAGCGATTAAAATGCAAATGTTTAAAATCTCTATTAATAAGACATTGTATTTATGAAAATATAGTACCATAAAAGAGACTTTTCGTCAAAAAAGGGGTGGAGTTCAGTTGCATAATAGGGTGGTGCAGTGTAGAAATTAAAAAAAGATTGCACTTGCGGTACATCCTAATTTTATTTCTATATGAAGGTGGGCGGACTCATGAAATTCGAAAATAAAGAAATGATTATAATAGAACATTGACAAATAAATATTTGCTCCGAACTGGTAGCACTATGAGGGTGCTGGAATTGCTATTACTGACCCCTTGAGACGTGCTTTGTCATAGCCCATTAGAGGCTTCGGTGCATTACATAAGAAATCCCGGAGGCCCTCACCAATGCGGCGAGGAATGACTGCAGGAGTTTTAATAGGCAAAAGACTCAAACAACCCCATTCTCTTGAAAGAGGTTGGATATATCTGTTCAGGTTTTTCCTGCGTCATATAAAAGCGGTTAATGTAAAAAATCTGAACAGATAGATTGGTTGTTTTTGAACGACTCGATTCTAGAACAATTTTTTTTTCATATTAATCCGACACCCCGTAAGCGGCGCCTTAGTCTGTAAACATTTATTTTAACAACGATAACTAAATTTAACAGTCCTGTAAACGGATATCAACGTCGCGCTAACGGCCTCACGCGCTATTAACTTTAAACTTCATTATACATTCAAAAAGTGAAATGAAACGAAATCGTAAAATACCCCTCGTTTCTATTATTGTTCTGTACAAAGCTTTTAGATTTAACGATTGAGGGCTTATTCTGAGTTTTGCGGTCGGTTGCACAAAATACCGCAGGGGGCGGTACGGGGTGTTAAAGTTCGCGCAGACGGAGTTTGTGGGATAGCTTAAGATAATTGCATATTTTTACATATTAAACAAGTGTTAGCTGAAAACCGTAATACCACAGTGTAAACAAATTTATAAATATTAGATGTCACCCGGTGGCCCGGTTCGACCAAAATGTAAATATAAACTTATGACAAACTATTTGGCGACGATTTCTACTCTGTGCGACTGTTTTCATCCAAGGAGGTTACATCTATATGATCCATGGATAGACTTTAAGATCACTAACTATTACGGGTTTGATATTGACAGTCTCTTTGAAATTGGCAGTTTGAACGTGAAACTGCCAAATCTTACACTCCTCCGTGTACCAATGTTCGCAAAAAGAGATTCGAAGCTTTCGCTTCACTTATTAATATATTTTTTTTCAAATTTTTTTTATTGATGACACTAAAGCTCATCAACAATGAGAAAAAATTACTGAACTGTTTTATATTTACCTATTTATATATACACTGTGATAATGCAATGAGCGCAGTTTACGCGTAATCTGTGATGACATCACAATATAGTGTAAGTACAAGTTTCGCATGATTGATCATCGAAGGTCATTGACATAAAAAAAGGTAACAACTATAAAAAATAAACAATATGAAACTAAAATCCGACTAACCAACGTATTTAATAACTTACAAATAAAATGGCTAGATAACTATACTTTCGCTAGCATATGGCCTTCAGCAATGAATTGAAAAAATTAGATATATGTATTTCATCTTGTTCGTAAGCTTTTAACCGACGAAAAAAAGGTGGGTCTGATGTCGACGCATATACAAGATGCTACAAAAATACCCTATATTACTGAAAGGGGGTTGGCGTATCCATGGAAGTGAACAACTTTCCCCAAGGAACATGGGTCGAAATATGAAAAAAAATTTTGGACCTCTCATACTCTCAGGGCTGTAAGCTGAGCTTTCATCAGCTGAGCCTTCATTTTGTTCATGTTGATTTCCCGTGTTTTATATTATACTAGCGGCCCGTCCCGACCTCGCCCGGGTTGAATACGTAATAACCTATGTCTATCTAGAATATTCTAGAATAATGTACCTTTCAAATAGTCAATAAATTTTTCAGATACATAGGTGTAGGGGTTCCGGAGAATGCCCTTCGGCACCATGGAGGGAGAAGTAAATAGGTTTAATGATGTTTTGAATTCACAAACTTAGTGCACACGATGTTCTAAATTCCATTTACTTTATCCTCTAGCGGATAATAACGGCTTTTGCATTCAGATATCGAAGAGCAAAAATACTCTTTCCGAGATGGGGAATGAAAATATTATTTTCATAATGTCAAAAACATTGAGAAACATTCAGATCACTTACTATTAATTAATTTACCTAATATAAAGACAAAAAGAGACCACAAATTCGTCATTCGCAAGGAATACGTAACAATTGTTGAGAAATATCAAGCCTTACGCCCGCCTAACACTCCAATCAATCGATTTTTTCTACAATATCGCAACGGAAAGTGTGTTAGACAGCCTATGGGTGCTAATAAAATTGGCAATATCCCACGAGAAATAGCAATATTTCTTGAACTTCCAGAACCCCTGTTGTACACGAGTCATTGTTTCCGACGAACTTCAGCCACACTTTTGGCCGATTCAGGAGCTGATCTCCTGTCCATTAAGCGCCATGGAGGCTGGAAATCTAATGCGGTTGTAGAGGGATACATAGAGGATTCCATCCAAAATAAGTCTAAAATATTGGGTCCTTACATATGAAATTAGCGTTTTGTCGTACTGACCACTTTGATCTGAAATATTTCCTCTTTGGTTAAGAATTCCAAATTCAAATTTGTAAATTCATTTAGCTGGTACATTTAAGTTTTGAAAACAGTCATTCATTTGTTTTTTCCTCATTATTTTTTTCTTTGGCGTCGCTTATTACCGCACAATGGAAAACATGAAATATCGGTATATTTACGAGTACGAGTTCTACCGTGGCACCAGTGCTGCAGAAACGGCTCGAAGGATTAATGATGTGTACGGCGCTGGTGTCGCAAAAGAAAGCACGATACGTTTTTGGTTTCAACGTTTTCGTTTTGGAAATTTCGACCTTCAGAACCAACGGACGTGGACGGCCGGAGACCAAAGTGGAAAATGAAGAATTAAAGGCTATTGTGGAAGCGGATCCATCACAAAGCACTTCAGAGATAGCTGCAGGCTTCGGGGTAAGTGACAAAACTGTATTAATCCACTTGAAGCAAATCGGGAAAGTAAAAAAACTTGAACGATGGGTACCTCATTAATTGAGTGAATCGAACTTGCAAACACGCGTCAACTGCTGTGTTACTTTGCTCAACCGACACAATAATGAAGGGATTTTAAATCGAATCATTACTTGTGATGAGAAGTGGATACTGTACGATAATCGGAAGCGCTCGTCGCAATGGCTGAACCCTGGAGACCCAGCCAAATCCTGCCCTAAACGAAAATTGACTCAGAAAAGTTACTTGTGAGTGTTTGGTGGACTAGCGCCGGTGTCGTTCATTACAGCTTTCTAAAATCTGGCCAAACGATTACGGCAGATATCTATTGTCAGCAACTGCAAACCATGAAGGAAAAACTAGCTGCTAAACAACCGAGATTGGTCAATCGCTCTAAGCCACTGCTACTTCACGACAACGCAAGACCACACACTGCACAACAAACAACCACTAAGTCAGATGAGCTACAATTGGAATGTCTGCGACATCCACCGTACTCCCCGGACCTTGCTCCAACAGATTATCATTTTTTCCGGAATTTGGACAACTTCTTACAAGGAAAAAAATTCAACTCCGATGCGGCAGTCCAAACCGCCTTCAAAGAGTTTATTGATTCTCGCCCCCATGGTTTTTTTAGTAAAGGGATCAATGAACTACCTATGAGATGGCAAAAGTGCATAGATAACAACGGTGCATACTTTGATTAATTAAATATATTTTACAAAAAAAAAATTGACTTTATATTCCTCCCGTACAAAACGCCAATTTCATATGTAAGGACCCAATAGTAAAGGCATCGTAGGAGCCATTACACTGAAAGAGCCTCAGTCAGATCCTTGGACTGGCCCTTCTATATCAAAAATGAGCCGTTACGAAACACCTAACCATCGCCCTCTCTCGCCAACATTTACGCCAAGGGAATCCAATGAATCGGTACAACTATTAAGTATGACAGATAGTTTACCGAAAAACAGTACACAAGTCACTAACACCAACATTACAGTACCTAACAAAAATATTACACTTAACTTAAGTAACTGTAGCAACGTTACTTTCAATTTTTCTTAATTATACCTAAGTATTATTTGTTATAATTTCAAGATTATTCTGTAATACTTACCTATCATAATGTAGTAGTTAATACGAAATTGAACTGAAATAAAAGTATCTTGTGATTGTAAATGTTTTTTTTTGCATTTAGTCATTTCCTCGCTGAGGTGGGATGAAAAGTTACGTGTTGCACTCGAGTGCAAAGATTTTTCACCTCGTGCTCTTTTGATTCCCTCGCTAACTCTCAGGATTCTAATTTTTGAATCCTTCGCTTGCTCGGTCATCAAAATTGAGCACGCGGTTAAAAAGCAACTTTGCACTCTTGTATAACAAATAACTATTCCAACAATGTTGGCCCCTTCCGGTCCGTATCTGCGTGGACATGCTACGGTCGCGTGTAGTATCTATATATATATACTCTGTACTTAATATTATAAACAGAAAAAATTTGACTGTTTGTTTGTAATGGACAAACTAAAAAATTACTCAATTGATTTCAAAAATTCTTTCACCTATAGAAAGCTACATTATCAGCAAGTAACATGAGCTGTATTTTATTTTCCAAAAAATTTTGTACCCGTCCAAAGCCGGGACGGGTCGCTAGTATGTGAATATACCTATAAACAATGTACATAGTATTTATACGGCCATTATTCTTATGTCTGTGCTGGTATGTACCACGTTCGTTGTCTGTAGATATTAATGATCTTTAGCAAAAAATATGTAAAATTTCTCACCACCAACCGACCAAATTCAATATAATAACGTGATTTGTAAATGTCCACCTGAATACACATCTCATCATAACGATCAGTGATTGCAAACTTTTCCCATTTATCGGGTAATTTAATTGAAATGAAAGAGCTTTTGTTCCACTCCCTCGAAGTTCTAGTCCTTTCAATTGACGTTTTGAGACAAAGAATTGTGAGTTATAGCGCTAAAGTACAGGGGGATATATTTCAACGGCTTTTTAATGAGCTGAATAAAATGGTCAAGTCTAATAAGATTCCCACTTACCCCTTTCTTAATTCTTCTGTGTGTGTGCAGCTTGCGCAGTCAGGCGTAAAAAAAATTTTGTCGGTATTACAAAAGTTTTACTAAACTCATGGGTTAATTTCAGGTTACACGGAAATTGTTAATATCACTAAACTTAAAATGTTGAAATATCTACGAAACTGTTTATAATATTAACTAAGCTAAGTCCGATTCACGTCATTAACTTACCATTCTCTTAAACTAAACTAGTAAATTTAACGTACGATTTTATGAGTTTTATTACAGCGAGAGCTTGTAACTCCAATCTTTTCTATTTTGTAAATTGAACATTAATAATATTGTATAAATAATTAATACTTTAATGAACTTTGGTTCTACGAAACAACAGATCAACCCTCGGATTTCAATTGCAGTATTTTTTCAGTGACTAAAATTTGTCCAATAAGAAAATTGCAAGTACATTTTCTCTTCAGCCAGTGTCCACAGAGGCATCGCTTTATAGACGTACATTCGCGATTATGCGGTTGGTTTCCCTCACATCGCTGCTTACATACAATGCGAAACTCAATCGATAGAGCAGCAACGTTGCGCTCGCTTAGTCGTATGCACGCTTCATAACACCTGTCCTGCTGCTTGCTACTTAGGAGTAGCAAGCAGGCGAACACCAAACATATGTTAACTATCGGTATCCCCACATGGTATAATGGTAGTAGGGGGAAAGCATAATTACCTGTGATATAACAAATTCGAGTCAATATTAGTATTCTGTGGTCTTGAAGCGGACACAGAATATGGCAGTCGGTTGTCGTGTTCGGATTGTAACAATACTGCTAGGGTGTAATTATAATGTAACCTTTTCATAGTTCGTTTATAACTAACAGATAAAATACAGATATTAGTATTGATGAAATATGATACTGACATTGATAATGATATTTGATGTAATCGATGTAGTTGATGTAATTATGAATAATAATTACATCAACTACATTATGAATAATAATTATATAGTTTGACTGACCCGTTGGCGCAGTGGCATATGCATCTGATTTCCAAGCTAGGGTCCCTGGTTCGATCCCCGGTCAGGTCAATTTGGGAAATGAACTTTTCTAAATTGGCTTGGAGTCTGGGTGTTACTGGGAATTCCCCCAGTGTTCGTTGTGGTACCCATAGTACAAGCTTACTACTTAGTTTGGGGTCACACAATCTGTGTAATTGTCTGGAGTATTATTATTATAATAATATCGCATGGTCGATCTGTCCACATCTTTTATTGTCAGAGCCCACGGTTTGTGCTCTTCAGTAGAATGGAAGTTAAGGCAACGCATTGGAAATTTGACGCCAGTGATCTCAATTTTCCTAAGTGACTTCAAAACGTATAGAAGTGATATTTGGTAATCTGATTCTTTTCATTGTCTTTATTTTGACAGCTGCGATACACGATTGATTAACTTTTGTAACACAAAAAAAATATTAAAAATCCTCTTTTAAAACAGAGATTTACATTTTTAGATAACGGAGCCAATTTATGTTTTTAAATTTTCTGTATAGTTTTAATTTAAACATATTATTCAAAATTTCAGTTCGGTTTTTTTAAATTAATTATAGTTTTTAAACTAAACGAAAATAACCACTTTTTCGTATTTTTCGTAAGCTAGCGCGCGCACTTTTGCATAGACAAGAAGGTCTGTTTTGGATTAAATTATTGTTTATCAATGCGTCGCCTTAACATATATAATTACGATTACGTTCTATTTTGGATTAAATTATTGTTTATCAATGCGTCGCCTTAACATATACAATTACGATTACTCGTCTATGAAGCTACGCCTCCATGGACAGTATCTCTAAGACAAATTATACTGTAATACAAACTTTAGCGCGTCAGTTTGCGTGAGCTGCACGGCACATTCTATACCGTTTATGAAGCTACTCTTCCGTGGAAAGTAGGCCTAAGGTGTACACTGACATGCCTTTCAAGTATATGTGCCACATAGTTTATGAGAAAATTGATAGTAAAAGGCGGACAATCTGACATTCCGACAGACAGACAAGGGTTCCGCTTTTTCTTTTGAAGTTCCCATAACTTTAATCTAAACGCATAGGGAGAAGATTTGAGGACGACGAAGACATAATGACGATGATGAATGAAGATTTTGAAGAGAACGGGGAAGAATACTTTTTAAATTGTTCGAAAGCACTGTATGAAAATGTGAGGAGTGCATTGAGTTACAGAAGATTGTATTAGGTCTTTACCTATGAAAATGCCGTTTAGTATACAATAAGTTGAAGTATTTTTTACATATTTTTTTTATTTATATTAATCAAAGTATGCACCCATTCTATCGATGCATCTCTGCCAGCGCAGTGGTAATTTTTCAATGCCCTTCTTGAGGAAGGTGTACGGGGACGTTTCTGTGTCTATTAAGCAACGCAAGCCATACTTGAACGCTTTCGTCGCGCTGGCGATCGTTCATTTCATGCGGCACCCACTTATCAAGCTTTTTTACCTTGCCAGTTTGACGCAAATGGACCAATATTGTTTTGATGCTAACATCGAAACCTGCTGCTAACTCAGTAGTAGATTGAGTATTGTCAACTTTCACTATCGCCTTTAAATCGTCGTTGTTGACTTTAGTTTTCGGGCGACCACGGGGTTCATTTTTCAAATCGAAATTTCCATCTTATAATAATATTTAAATTAGGGTCTATGTCGCGTTTATATTTTAAGGCAAATTACCTATTTTATCCCGACGTTTCGACCGGATTGCACCGATCGTGGTCACGGGCAGACTGATGAGGATGAATGTCATCTTCGTAGTGTACGGTTTCATGCGACTACCCACACTCATTCATCGCATTTTTTAACGTTTGTTTAAACTGTCGGTACGTCGACACACTACATTAACGACTCCTACACACTGGCGACGTCCGGTTTTCCGGCTCCGGACACACTCACTGATGCAAGATTCCATGATGTTGATAAGCGGTTTCCATCTTCCCTGTTGAAATTATGGTATTTCTTCATTTCAACCGCCTCTCGTGCTATTCTGGAATAATAGTGTCAATCGGTGGACAGGACCTGTGGCTGATGCAATTCAATTCAGTGATTGGATCAGTGATTGGGTCTCCGCGGACATCGTATGTTTCATTGGGAGGGAGCGTCGCCCCGAGGTCAGCAGAGTGCCTAGCATTCTTGCCATATATAAAAGGAGTATAAATGATAAATATGAATATAAATATTATAAGATGTGTACAAGTCGTGAAAGTTTAAAAACATTAACAAAATTTTCATGTCGGAAGCTTTTAAATCAATAACGGGTCGTGCGTTTGTTTGTAGTGTTCACTCCGTACACGTCGTTAATGTTGTGAGCCGTTTGTGATTGCTACCGCTACGGAACTCGTATTCCATAATTATTCGTATTTTTATTGTGTCCATAGCGATGAAAAAGATACAAATGTAGTGAAAACAAAACACTATTCAATGAACAAATGACTGAATTAAAAAATAAAATTTCATATTTTTAAAATAAAATTCATTTGTATTAAGAATTGATTGCCAGCCAGACACAAATTACATTTGAAATGGCCAATATTGTACAACGGCAACTTTATAGGTGAAGAAAAGACTTATTGTTAAAAATTAAATTGAAATTACTTAATTCCTAATTTCTGAATGCATCGGACAAAGAACTATTCAGCATCCTCTCTAAATGTATACATATAAATTACCACGAGTAAAATTATAATCTTCCCTTTACTTCGCCATAGTCGAGTAATATAATATGTCGGTAGTGTGTGAAAACGGTCTACGTCTGACTTTAGCCGTTGCAATAAGTAGTAGTCAAATAGTCATGTACAGTGTAGAATGGAGGTAGTCAGAAATGGGTTAATTCTCATTACCGTCATGTGAAATAATATATAAATAAAATCGAAGTGTTTGTAATTTCTAAATAAGGGCTGGTTATTTACATGTAAAAAAATCCATACGTGTTTCTTTAAATTTTTGTCTGTCTGTCTGTTTGATTGTGCGAGCTAATCTCCGAATCAGTTGAACCGATTTTGACGAGACTTCCGGGTTTTCAGAAGACAACTTCTTGTACACATAAAGTTAAAATCTTAACACTGACGAAACCACGAGGCTCATCTAGTTAATAATAAAATTGATGATTAAAGTGAACACGGTGTGTTTTCATTTGCAACAATGTCGATAATTTCTTGCTTGACTTCTACGGTCTGTGTGAAAGACAAGCAGTTAGCAAAATATCTAAAAACACGGGAAATTAACGCGATTACCTTTTACTTTCGCTTGACGTTTCAGCCGAGTTGCATCGGCCGTGGTCTCAAGTAAACTGACGCAGCAAGCTTCACTCCGTGTCCGAGGCAGATTTTATTTCATCTACCCTCGATATTTGTAGATAATTATTAGGGTTCCTACACAAAACACTCACGGTGTCCATACACTTAACCGGATGTAAAAAACGAGGTTTTGTCATTGGAATCACAAGATTCCACGCTGTTGATAAATTGTATCCGTTTTCCCGATTGAAATTTTTGTGTCTCTTGATTTCAATTGCTTCACGCACGACTCTTGGATAAAAGTGGCGATCGGTGGAAAGGACTTGTGGGCGATAAAATTCTATCCAATGATTCGTATCCGATTGGAGAAGATGTTCCGCTATCGCTGATTTGGTTGCTTGCTGGTTTTTTACAGCTGCAATGTGTTCCTTAATCCTGTCAGCAATAGTCCGCTTCGTTTGGCCAATGTAGGAGCTACCGCAATGTATGAGCAAGCAGTTAGCACCCGTTGACCTACAAGGCAAGTAATATCAAACGAAAACTGTCACGCATCAGACATCAACTCAGAAGATATCACAAGTTAATTTGTAATTAGTAATTACTTGAAAAAAAAACACATTGTAAAATTTTGTATGTGGACTGTATCTTGTTCTAGGTCTTTGGTTCCGCACACAAGAATTAAATTAAACTTGGTTCGACTTTGTTTTTGTAAGGTTTAATCCCGTTGACTGTTCTCTCTCTTTAGTAATTTTTTACATTCCAAAATGACAAGAAAATTAAAATTACCCTCATATATACATACTCAACATTTGACATGACATGACAATAATAAAAAATAGAAAAGGTGTTTAAGATTTTGAACATGCTGCCGGCGTTGAAGACTGTTAGTCTTCAATACTGTTTAATGGAAGTGGGCAGATGTTGTTGAAAGCGCGGCGTAAGATGCCCTTCTTCGTCTTGATGTCTGCGACACGGCTGATGCCATCTTGCCCGGGCAGGACACGAACGATGCGACCGAGGAGCCACATTAAAGGTGGTAGCGCCTTGTCCTTGACTACCACTAGAATGCCTTCTTTGAGCTCTCCCTGTGAATGGCGCCATTTCGTTTTCTGCTGAAGCCAAAGAATGTACTCATTAGAGAAACGGTTCCAAAAATGTTGCTTCAAAACCTCAATCCGTTGAAAACGTTGTAGAGACGTCACTCTAGTGCTGGTGATCTGTGGATGAGGCACCAACGTCACAGACCGTCCTATGAGGAAATGAGCGGGAGTCAAAGGATACAAGTCAGAAGGGTCGTCTGAAAGAGGCGTGAGGGGTCTGGAATTTAAAATTGCTTCCACTTGAATCAGAAGTGTAGACATCTCTTCATATGTCAAGTGTGTCATGTCGAGAACGCTTCTGAGATGGTGCTTAATGGATTTAATTGCTGACTCCCACAACCCTCCGAAGTGGGGAGTATAAGCCGGTATAAATGAAAATGCAATGCCTTGTTCAGCCACGCCGGTTGACAGAGATGAATTGAGGAGCCTCGACAGCTCGTGAAACGTACCGTGAAACGTTGTTCTGTTGTCTGAATACAACGTTTGTGGTTTACCGCGGCGAGATATGAACCTGTGTAATGCAGCAATGTAAGCCTCTTTAGTTAACTCTGAGACAAGCTCCAGATGGACCGCTTTTGTTGCTAAACATACAAAGGCACAAATGTATGACTTCACAAGACTGCTGCCTCTGCCTTTGCGGTTCGTTATCATGACTGGCCCGGCGTAATCGACACCAGTGTTAAGGAAGAGAAACTCGAGCTCTACGCGCTGTTTAGGTAGGTTACCCATTATGGGTTGGACTGTCTTCCCCTTGAACCTACAACATTTGACGCATGAATGTACTGTGCGTTTAGCTAAGCTTCTTCCACCCAGCGGCCAATAATTATGTCTAATTGTAGCCAACAATAATTGTGGACCTGCATGCATGTATGTTTTATGATAATGGCTAAACATAAGTTGTGTTAAGCGATGCTTGCTGCATAACAAAATAGGATGTTTGACATTAAATTCGTAATGTGAATTGTTTAGCCTTCCACCTACACGAATGAGGTTATTCTCATCGACAAACGGTGATAAAGAAAGGAGTCTGTTTTTGGAGGGCAAACTCTTTTTTGATAAAAACAGTTCGCATTCACTGGGAAACGAATCTTGCTGAGCTATACGTAGAAGAAGGAAAGTGGAATTTTTTAACTCTTGCAAAGACAAATTGCCCTTTCGTTTGTCTTTATTACGACAATTTTTGATAAAACGAAGAATGAATGCAACTATGGATTGCAGCTTTGAAAAACTTGATATGCTGTTGATTACGTGAGAAAAAATATTTGTGTTGGAGATTTCAGTGATATGGAAGGATTTAGTCACTGTTTCTGGTAGTGTAATGTTGGGATCAGTTTTAAGAATGTCAGGCCACTGAGACTGATTGAACTGTAGAAATTGCGGACCTGACCACCACAGCGAAGAGTGACCCAACCTATCAGCACTAAGACCACGCGACACAAGGTCTGCAGGATTCTCCTTAGATGGTACATAGCGCCACTCATAACCAGACGAAAGCTGTTGTATTTCGCCGACACGATGTCGAACGAAAGTTTTCAGTGAAGCAGGGGCCGACGCAATCCAGCATAGAGCTATGGTCGAATCAGCCCAATACACACACCCACTACACTCCAAAGTAAGTGACGACTTAACTTTGGCGCATAGTTTTGCGCCCAAAAGTGAACCACAGAGCTCCAGACGAGCCTGAGCCTGACGAGCCTGACTGGAGCGACCTTACTTTTAGAAGCCAACAGATGCACACCAACCAATCCATCAGTGGTAACGCAACGCACATAAACACACGCACCGTATGCCTTTTCGGAGGCGTCTGTAATTGTATGAAGTGTAATGTCGATTGGTGTCTCACATTTGATACAGCGTGGAATGTTCAAATTGTTTAAATTTGGAAGTGAGTTAGAAAAATTATACCACGCCTGTTTGATTCGTGTCGGGACCTCCTCATCCCATGAAAATTTACTAATCCACAACTGTTGCATAATTATCTTTGCTTCGATAATGCATGGGGAAACCAAGCCAAGTGGATCGAACACTTGCGCTATTGTTGATAAAATGTAGCGTTTGTTAATTTTGTCGGGCAAAGAAATTCTAATATTAAATGTTAGAGTATCGGTGGAGCATTGCCAATTCAAACCCAGAGTTTTTGACAACTCATTTGTGCCTAAATCCACATAACCTAAAGTATCTTTCTTTGAACAAATGGCTTGTAAGACGTCTTTGCTCTTTGAGTGCCATTTTCTGAGATTAACCCCGGCAGACCCCAATGTCTCTATAACATTTTGACACAAGGAAGTAGTATCTTGTATGCTGTCCTTACCTGATAGGAAGTCATGACAAATTGATCATGACAAATTGCGCGTTTTGTATTTATGTCTGTAGAGTCTCGTCCTAACTGTGTGAGACACCTTGTGGCTAAATATGGCGCCGAAGCAGTGCCATATGTCACAGTGTTCAGTGTATATGTCTTGAGCGTTTGTGTAGAATCGGACCTCCACAAAATTTGTTGCAGTGGACGCTGTGACTCTGTGATACATATTTGTCGGTACATCTTCTCTATGTCTGCTGAAACTACAAACCTGTGCTGACGAAAGCGTAATAATATAGATAATAAGTCGTCCTGTACTGTGGGACCGACTCTTTGTATGTTATTGAAAGATTTGCCCGACGTAGTGACTGTTGAAGCGTCAAATACTACACGTAACTTTGTGGTAGTGCTTGACTCTCTTAGCACACCGTGATGTGGTAAATAACTTGAAACCGTATTTGAATTTTTATCGACACTTTCACTCATATGACCTAGAAATCTGTATTCATTTAAAAAATCCACATAGAGCTCTTTTAGTTTTAGTTCTTTTTCTAGTCTGCGTTCCAGCGATAAGAACCTGCGCTTCGCCATGTGGTAAGAGTCACCCAAAGCTTCGGGTGCATCCTTTAAGGGTATTGTGACAACAAAACGTCCTTCAGCATTACGTTTTGTGGAGGTTAAAAACAACTCCTCACAAGCGAGTTCATCTTGTGTCATATAGTGTTTGAGTGTTACTGTGTCTAGTTCCCAAAATCGAGAAATGCTTGTGTTTATGTCTAAGTTTGTGTCTGTTGATGTTTCGTGAGAGAACATACATGTTTGTGATTGTGATTTGTGTTTGTGTTGATGAATTGAGCCTGAAACTAGCCACCCAAACTTAGTTTCAAACAATGTAGGATTGTGTTTACCTAAGTGTATGCGATTTGTCCCTAGTACTTTCCAAAATGTTTCAGCACCTACTAGGATGTCAATAGGTGAAGGTATGTTAAACTTAGGATCTGCTAAATGTATACCTGTCGGTATTTGTATGTGTTTTGTTTTCACGTACGTGTTAGGTAACAGAGTTGTTATGTTTGGCAGAACGAAACATTCAATATCTGTTCTATAGCTTCCATCGTAAGAGTCCAACGTAATAGAACATGCCTGCGAGCCTTTTGATACATGATTGTCGATTCCAGTCACTCTAGAATTAACGAGTGATGTATGAAGTTTGAGCCTACGACAAAGATCCTGAGTAACGAAATTAGAAGTACTCCCATTGTCCAATAGGATTCTAACTGCTTGAGAATTTCCCTCACTATCCCGCACATTTACCACAGCCGTGGAAAGCAAAACATGAGTGTTATTACGATTAATTTGTGAACCCCTAGCTGACAAAGCAACAGCTTCTTAATTGACTGGTTGTGATTCCTGGTCTTTATGAAGCAGTGTGTGGTGTTTAATTTCACAGTATTTGCAGTGACCCAATCGACATTGTGATTCTGAATGACCTGAAGAAAGACAATTCAAACAAACCTTGAAATATTTAGCTTTCTGAATACGAGTATCTACAGACATTTTCCTGAAAATTGGGCACTGATAAAGATTATGGTCTTTTTTGCATGTAGGGCAATGAGATTTCTTGGGTTTATTCTCTACTGTAGAGACGACGAAGCCTTTCGGTTTGTGATATACTAATGATGAATTATGGTTGTTTTTATTGTGCTTAGACTCCTCCAAAGACTCTAAGAAATCGGCTCTACTAGCAAGGAACTTAGTAAAGCATGATAAGCTAGCTGGATCTGAAAGTCTATTTCTATACTCTTCCCATTCTCTAGTAGTTATGCTATCTAGCTTGTCTGACATCAGGTAAACTATTAATGTATCCCAATGATCTGTGGGTTGGCCTAGTGATGCTAATGCCCTTAAATTTTTATTAGTGACGTCGATCATGTTTCTAAGTGCCTGACTCGACTCATGTTGAATCGGTTGAAAATTGAATAAATATTTGACATGATTATTGACTAACATTTTTTGGTTGTCATATCTGTCAGACAATAACTGCCATGCAATTGCGTAATTGTCTGCCCTGAAGTCTAAACTTTGAATAATTAACGCAGCGCTTCCTTTCAAAACAGCACGCAAATAATGAAATTTATTAATTGCATTGATAGACTGATTATTATGAATTAATGAAAGGTATGTATCTCTAAACGCTAGCCAGTCATGATAACTGCCGTCAAAGTGCGGTAAATCTATTTTAGGCAATCTTACAAAATTATGTGCTACACCAACAGAAGATCCATCTTGAGAGCCTACCTCAGATTCGCGGCGTTTCAAGTTCTTGCGATTGGTCTCAATCATAACGCGAGCAGCAGACACGAGAGGATAGTAGTCGGATTCGAAGCTCTTACGTTCTTCAATCTGTTTTTGTACGAACTCAGTGGTGTCCGATAACGTCTCCATTTCGGTCTGTAAAATATCGAATTCGTCGATTAGCCCTTCAATCCTGTCAAGGCGTAACTGAAGCTCAGTGAGTTGTAATTCGGTAAGCTGTAAGAAAGCTTTTTGTGATGAAAAGAAGCTATTAAAAATAGTAAACTTTCCCTTAATAGATGCGCGTTTCCGTGTAAGATCAGCTATTTTAGTATTAGGCATTTTTAATGACTAAAAAATTGCGAATGAGATAAAGGCTATAATGATTTAAAGATTATTTAAAAAAAAATGTATGTAAATGCCTATGGAAAACACCTATGTCAAAAAAGCAAGGTAAAAAATTTGTAATACAATAACAATTGCTAATAAAAATAAACAGGCGCAAGTAGAAAAATTAATGCAAAAAATTTAATTTAAAGTGCATTGAACCGCCAACCGTCGTCGACAAAGCGAACAGCTGACGACGTCAACAGCTAAAAACAAAAAAAATAATTATATATTATGTTACCCTATTGTTATTGCATGTGATTAAAAAAGTGAAATGAAGTGAATTATAAACACGATTTGAATAAATGGTTTGGCAAGTGGGTGATTATGAATTACAGTGAATTAATTAGTATGTGTTTACGCTATTTTGAATATGTTGTGAATTACTATGGTATGATAGTTTATGACAACAAGAATGATTATCTAACTACCGACACGAATGGAAGCGAAGTAATGGTGAATTTTTATGAATGATTAAATTGTGAAATTTATGATCGAGCACTACTATTTGAAATGAATAGGTAAGGAAATGGAACAGTCTCACGGCTTGTGCGATCCACTTCTCCACGTTTCTATGTGTGTAGGTAGTAGTTGAGGCTGTTGGCTGACGCTGATAGTGTGTGTCCTCTTGCTGTATGACCTTTTAAAGTTTTACGCTGTAGCCTTGTGATCGGCGTAACTGACTGTTGGTTACGTCGGTGATGTGATGATGAGTGACGAATGGGTTGCATCGTGAGTGCTGGCTCTGTTCACCCGTCGCTGGAAACCCTATGAGGGGTGCGATGCAAAGTGTCAGCCGGTCACCGTTGCACGTCGCTGCGATTGCCCAATGTCGTAGACCACGGCGCAGCCTGTGATGCTTGACCTCGTCAATCCAATTTCAATTCTTGGTCGCCGGTAAAGGACCATGTAAAATTTTGTATGTGGACTGTATCTTGTTCTAGGTCTTTGGTTCCGCACACAAGAATTAAATTAAACTTGGTTCGACTTTGTTTTTGTAAGGTTTAATCCCGTTGACTTTTTTTTAACTCTTGCGAAGGCATTTCATTCAGTTCAGTTTAATTTAATTCTTTTGTGCGGAACCAAAGACCTAGAACAAGATACAGTCCACATACAAAATTTTACATGACATGACAATAATAAAAAATAGAAAAGGTGTTTAAGATTTTGAACACACATACATATCGCACGATATAACTTCAATAAGCAATTTAATAATAAACGCGTTTTTAATTAAGTGTTCAAATATTTATCTCAAAAATCAGAGAACCTGTTCCCACAGTTGCATGTGATTTACTCAATGAGTTGTAACCAACGTCTTTAAGTGGGCAAACTTTTAGTTCCACATTGCCGGTCTTATAGGTCGATATTAGCACCTTCTTTCAGGTATAATAAATATTCACTGATGTACATATTATGTATTATTATATACATGATATTTAAATTGGATGCTTTTCTTGTCAAAATGTTTGGCATTGTACGTATCCGAATATTTAAAGGTTTATACAGAAACGCGAAACGATTTTAAAGAGTAACTTTATATTCCATTTGGCGGAATGCGCCTTGTATTGAGGGAACTCGAACCTCCGACGTCCCTCCCTATCAGCTAAGGCCCGTAAATCTTAACATCGGAATCGTAAGGGGAGCGTTTAAGTGAGAAAGCAGCATATTTTTTTCTATATTAATAAATAATTGATTAATTTCATAAATACTAAGAATAATAATTGATGTAAACGAGAAACATCCTTTTCCAGCAGTGTGACAAAAATAGAGGCAAAAAAAATGTAGTAAAACTTGTTCGATAAGTGGCGTCCAAAATTCGTCCTGTGGTTTAGGTCTGCGGTCTTAACCTTGCGATCTCGGCCTTGCGGCCTTGGTGTACACTTCAGACGCCTTATTTGATTAGTTATTTTAGCTACTTTGGTTTTAAGGACCGATCAACTCGTTTTTTGGACTAAATTATAATATTATGTTGTCATTTAGCGTAAATTATACCAATTTATTTCTAATGAGACTAAAAACTCAATTGTGTTATTTAAAAAATATTTTTAAAAAATCACTGATATTACTTACTAAAACGCGTCTCATCGATGTCCGTAGCAGCGGAAATGACGCCTCCAAGCGTCCGCTATCCAACTTCTTACTGGCTTGGACTTTTGTATTGATTGAAGCATGTAATATGTGATAGCCTTTGATATAAATCATACATTTCAACGCATTGCATTATAAGTTAAAGCAAAATGAAGTTTCACTTTCAATAAGTTATAACAAAAATCCTTATTAGTAGTTCTCTAGTGTAATTATTTTTAGTGATTTTTAAGATCTAGGACTTTAACTATAAAATCTTAGGTCTAACAGTTTCAACGTTATCTCGAAATCCAATTTTAATGGACGGATTTGAATGGTCCCGGATTTTTAAGTTTCTTCTGAGTAAACTGTTTATTATATGCCATTAGAAACCCAAAAAAAATTAAAAAAATCTGTTTTGGATATAATCGTCAGACAGTAAAAGCACAACATATATCAGAACTTGTCTCCTGTTTGTAAGATTTTTCAAAATTCAAATTTAAATACACCTTATGTATAATTCACATGAAAAAAAATAACATAAATAATAATAATAATAAAAATAACATATAATCGCTTCATCTAAATGGTACTTCGGCACATTAGTAACCTGTCAGTGACGTTGTGGGTTATGCATTTATTGTTCCTGTTGCAAATATATGAATTCTCTGTAATATAATGCAGTTCTGTTTGTCATTCCAAATAAAAAAAAAAAAATCATTAAAATCGATTCATTGTAACTGAATTCCGTTTTCGCTTAATAATGACTAATTGCACTACAGTTTGAATGCTAATGTGTGATTTATCATTTTATTATAAAGATTTGTTATACGTATGTATCCAGTTTGTATCGAACTTCACTAAACGATGTTGCTCGAGATACGCCGGTAATACGTCAATGTCACAGCGCAGCACGAAAAACAGGACAACGACAAAATGGCGGTTTCGATTATCAACAGCCGTCGAAGGAATATTTGGTTTAAATGCACCTAGTATTTATTTATACTGGATGATTTTAGAATAATTGGGTTCAGTTTAACCACTGTCTCTAAATATATCATAATATATTTAGAGGCAGTGGTTAATTTATAGTTACATATTATTAATAACATATAGTTAATATTTTATAGTTACATATAACTATAAAATAAATTCCGTTGGCGCGTAGAAACGGATCGCAAGCGACGAGTTCCCAAGTGGCATGTGCGAGAGGGTGAGCATCGCAGAGCGTTGTGATATATGTTTGCTTGTATACGTTTAGCCTCGGACCAAGAACCAAAATGGACGAACCCGTAATGAGTTGCCGCTCTTATCACCGTGTGTCAAACGAATTTTCGTGTCTCTTTCTATCTCATTGAGTGTAACCACGAGTAAAACAGTTAGCTATAGTAAGTATGGCAACCTCGCACCGTTGACGTGATTTGTGTCAGCTCATGACCGACTTTACATATAAAACTGAAGTAACTATTTGCAAAATACTCGTAAATCTCAAGTGTTTGATACTAATAGGTGATCACAAAAATAAACGTACGTCATGTTCAACTGTGTATTGTTTTACTCTGACTGTACTGTATAGTAAGGTCTGTAAGCACCGTTACACTCTGCTCTCTTCTACACGTTCGGTCCCCGCGGCGGTCCGCAACCAAAGAGACAGCTTGTAGGTAATTATTTCTTTTATCTAGACAGCCGTCGTTGTGGCGCTGTCACTCGTGCGTGGGGGAGGACAGAGTACTACTTTCCCTTTCGCACCTGTACACTACACTGACCCTTCGCTAGTCACGCACATTAGTAAGTCTAAAACTTTGAGCCAAAGTTTTGAGAGCTTCAAATAATCTTTTACAGCAACGACGGGTTCAAGGTTTTTGAGTTGAAGATTTATTCAATTTCTATTTCCATTAATAAAAAATACTAACAAGTAATAATATAATACTAAGACTAAATAGTATCTACGTGTGATACAGATTAGTTTAAAATGAAACTAATAACTTCAAATAATATCTATTTATCAAACAATTATACGGTTTCAGATTAAAAATTAAGGTTTTGTTATTGGTAACATCCGTGGAATTATTACCTAAAAATTTGCAAAAAACGACAGCCACGCGATACTTGCGCGACCGGTGACTAATTGGAATAAAAAATTGGGATCATGTATGACGATTGCGTATCTATTAGCTGTTGCATGCTGACTGCAAGTTAGATAATAAGCATGCCGATCTTGGCCACTTTTTTACTCACTGGACAACGAAATGCCTTTTTCTTTTCAAGCTTACAAGTTAATGTCGAGTGATTCCAGAATATTCCCTCAATGTTATCTGATAGTTACTACCTATAAATCACTGTAGGTACCTCTGCCTCAATCATTTCACCCTTTAATTGGAGGCAATCCAGATTTCATTATATTACACGTAACACGAGCCTATCTATACTAATATTGTATATAAAGAGGTATACTTTGTATGTAATGGATAAATTCGAAAACTACTCGACCCATTTCAAAAATTCTTTCACCAATAGAAAGCTACATTGCCAGCGAGAAATATGAGTTCCATTTTATTTTCAAAAAATTTATATCCGTGCGAAGCCGGGGCGGGTCACTAGCACTTTATAAATCAATTTAAATAATATGTTTTTAATAATATATTCAAATAATAATTAACATTCTGCGATCCGATACGACGATACGACGACGTCGATGGCGCAGTGGTTTTTAGGCGCTACTCTAAGCGTGGAAAGTTCCGCGATCGATTCCCGGTCGGGCCAATTTAGGGAACGAACTTTTCTAGATTGTCTTTGGTTTGGTGTACTGGGAGACGCCTCTTGTAGTCGTCGTCTGGTTCTCATAGCACAAGGAATGCGCTAGTTCGAGACTAGATGGTTGGCGTATATTGTCTGACGCATTTATAGTTTATTTACTCTAACTGAAGCCCGCGACTTCGTCCGCGTCTTTTATTTTTATAATAGTCTATGTCCTTTCTCAGAATTCAAGCTATATCCATACCACATCGCTATCGGATGAATGTTATAGCAGCCCATAAATACGAACAAACAAACATTGATTTTTATATATTAGATTATTATGTGTAAATGAGAAAATAACTAATATTAATTAAAAATTGACTTACAAATACCTATAATGTAAATAACTAAAAATATCCCATCCTAAATAATAATAACGAAAGACAATTACACAAATCGCGTTTCTAGACTTAGTACAAGACTTGTACTGTAGGTACCACACAATGATCTGGGGGAGCTCCCATCAACACCCACACCAATTTAGAAAAGTTCGTTTCGTTAATCGACCTGACCATTGATCGAAGCCGAGATCTCGGCTTGAAAGGCCACCGATTAACGAATTCGTTGCCACCGATGCTCTGCCACCACGCCAACGGGAAACTAAACTAAAATATTCAGCTAAAACATAGCTCCAAAGGCCGACTATTACGCTTAATGTTCAAGACCGTCTACTACACATCAAGCCCTCCCTACGCAGCCATGAACGAAGTGAATTTTCGGTCTTTCCCCAATTTAAACCAGTGAACTATGGATATCATCTAAAAAGTTTATCTATACCATTAAATAGTGGTAGTATAGGGACTTCTGTACTATATTTCCATGCTGGTCTATCCATGCTGGTTTAGAAAAGAAAAGAGAATATGTCTCGGAAATTAATTGAAGTTTACGTTGATTTCCTGACAGATGGAACGCCAGCGTCATGTTGTTACGCTCGACGGAGCCTAGTGACACCGTAATGTACCAGCGGGTAGTAATAGCAATCACTAATTTTATGTTCTCTTTGCAGCATTCTGTCTGTGACTCTTATTAAGTGCGGTTGACTGCATGTCGGTGGGAATCTCGGAACAAGAGACATAATAGATGGAGCTATAATAAGTTGTCGCTCTTATCACCGTGTGTCAAACGAATTTTCCTGTCTCTTTCTATCTCATTGAACGTAACCACGAGTAAAACAGTTAGCTATAGTAAGTATGACAACCTCGCACTATCAGTGCAATTCGTGTCAGCTTATTGCTTGTACTTCACTGACTCTACTTAACATTTCACTTTATGTACATTACTGAAATTATAATTTGCAAAATAACCGTACATCTTAAGTGATTTGACTATCAGTATTCATAAAAATGTTCAGCTGTGTATCGGTATATTGTGACCTCTGATCACGCACATTTTAAAAATCTAGAAACTCGATCAACAAAAAAGAACACTTAAAGGACACGCTCTTAGAGCAAATACTCCGTCCATTACGATAACTGTTCTGAGGTGGGAAGTGTTTCGCGTTCCTAGAGCTTAATTATTGTGATTATTATTGTCATTGTAAAATATCTACTTGGACTAAAAATAGATTAAATCGACTTGACGACTTGTTATCTCGTTTACGAATTAACACTATTCTCTATAAATCCTCATAATAAATAAATAAAATAAAAAAAAAGCCTTGTATTTCTTACTAAAAAAAGTTAACAACAATTTAAACAAGAGTTATATATAATGGAGGAAGAATGGATATATAATGGAGCTTTAGAACCAGCAACTCTATCCACAACTCACAATCCTCGAGAACAATGATTCTCTCTATAGCTACTACTCTCATTAAAAAGTTATTTTTAAACTAATAATTTATACATATTACACTATCTTAATAATCTTAAATTGCATATCAATCAACTTTCCAAGCAAGAACCCCTCGTTACTCGAAGGCGAAGGACTTCTCTACTGAATTCCAAATGTCTCTGTCATTCGCTAAGTTCATCCACTGTTGTCCGCCACTTGCATTATGTCTTCTGCCCACCGGATAATAGGTCTGCATCTTTTTCTACTGCCCGATGGTCCTTTTCAGAATGTCAGTCCGTGGGTTCATCGCTTATCCGTCAGCCTGGCTATATGACCAGCTCAGCGCCACTTTACTTTCTTACAGTAGCATAGCGCATCAGTAACATTTGTCTTTTTTCTAATAGTTTTATGAGATATTTTTTGAATTCTTTTAACTTTTAGTATACTTCTCTCCATACTTCGTTGACATGATCTAATCTTCATTTTATTTTATGCGTGAACTTCCAAGTTTGGCTAGCGAATGTTAATGATGGAAGAATACAAGTATCCAAAACTTTCTGCTTAATTTTGATTGGCATGTCGCTTTTCATAATTTCTTTTAGGCTCTAAAGTTTTTTCCAAGCGTTTGAAATTCTTCTTTCTATTCCGTATATGCTCATTTCTTTGCTTTTTAAAAGATATTTGTTTGCCCAGATAGATATACGTGTCAGTATAATCTAGTGCTTCACTTTCTAGGTATACTGGGCTCTGAATGCTGTTCGTCATAATCTTGGTTGACTTGTGGAGTGGAGAGCGTTTATCATTGATTGCAACTCTGCCGTATTTTCAGACATCAAAACAATGTCGTCGGCAAATCTTAAATGACTTATGTACTGTATATTTATATTTAAACTAGTTTTTTCCAGTTTTCAAATCCTCGTAGTTATATATACACATCAGCTACTTAAGTCTCCACGTAGATTTAAGAGTCAACAAGGCAAGGACTTATTACAAGGACCCTTTGTAGGCGACGTAATAGCAATCTGCTACAATCTGGTTCAGCTTTACTATCTGCTCAAATACTGTCAAACGTGGTGTCAAGATTTCATTGCGTTTACATACTATGTCCACTCCAATTGAGTAATGGCGCATTAACATGTACAAATTTCTATAATAATTCTACACGTAGCTGCGAGAAACTTTAAATGGACAATTATTCGAACACAAAGTTGTGGCTTTAATCGGATTATATCTCTGCCGCAAAACTGTATTAGATTACAATGGCTTTTAATACACTTCAGACAACTTGAAGAAACTACAACTGCGTCATTCACTGCGTATTTCGTTTTGTTAAGATTTGTCGCATAAAATTTTGAATCGTCAATGTAATGCGAAACGAAGTATATAGTTGTATCATCGTCCAAATTTTTTTGCAATTCTCCAACAAGATATAAAATCTTTTATTCGATACTACCAAGATATAGAAATTGTATTTAAATTCAATTAAACTCTTTTGTTCCGCTGATATTAATAGAGGTAGGTGCGTCTTTCCTTTTCAAACTATGGCTAGACATAAGTATGGCACTTGCCGGACCCTGATACCGTCGCGTAAGAAGAAAGACGACGCTCGGGAGTCCCAAGTGAACAGTATATTGACGAATACGCCTTGGTGCGTCTTTAAAAAGGATATCTGCTTCCCATTATGCATACATACATATATATCTTCACGCTATATCCCTAACGGGGTAGTCACAACGGACGGAGTGCCAAGCTTCGCGGTCCTTACATATATTTCTTTTGCCTCCACAAATCTCGTCATTCTCCCGACACATTATCGCCTACGCCTAGGTATGTGAATGATTTTGACATGTCCCTCATATAATACTCTGACTATATGATAAATTTGAAATTAAAATTACAAGTATTATAAATATTGTTTAGTGGAATATCTACTTCAACAGCAACAGTTTATATTATGCACTGTTGCTTTGCTTCCTCTTGCTGTCATATCTAACACAGTGGTCAAAGAAATGGCAAAAGATGGCGACTATTATATATATGTCGGAAAAGACACGGGGCAATTCGTGCTTTTGCAACTCAGCCATGAGAAATAGGTACCTAATCTTACAAGAGGCAAACTACTCCATAAAATACAATGTTAAGACAAAGTTAATGTGCAAACGACAGAAAACTCTTTGTAACAATTATTACGTAGGTAATTGGAAATTTAATAATGGCAAACGATCCGTCGGAGAAATGTTATCGCACCGGCCGCCGTAGTCTAACAGACTCTCAGCGCCGGCCCCGACGTTCCGTTAGAGCGTCATCGGAAGTCGCGCTTTGCCATAGTATAGTCAAATGAGTGGCTTTTATTATTTCTACCGACATATATCTATAGCACTTTGTACAAAAGTAAGAACATAAGACGTCCATTGATAAATTTATTGTTTTGCTTACTTATCCACAATATTTATTAACGAAGTATCGTGATACTTACTAATTTACTAGTGTTAGTAACGAAAAATTACAATGTATTATTTTTTATTAACTGTTAGTATCTATATATCTTAGTGTGGTGTTTATCTGAAGAACATTATTTTGTTACTAGTGCTATTCTCTTTATCTTTCATATGAAAAATTCAGCTTCGGTATGTTTGTGTCCGAAAAACTCCGAAAAGTGTAGCTCCGAAAAATGGATAGCCTTAAAATGTTTACACAACGTTGCATTAGAATAAGTGTGTTATATATATGATATATAAATAACTAGCGACATGCCCCGGCTTAGCTTAACTAAATGTAAGTGTTAAAATTAAATTTTTTTAAATCGTAAAATTTTTGACATTGGTTTAGTAGTTTTTGAGTTTATTCATTAAATACAAACAAGCAGAGTTTACCTCTTTAGAATATTTAGTATAGAAAATATGTGGGCGTCCAAGCAGAAAGGGTCCAGTGGTCGGTATTTAGTTTTCGAGATATACGCAGTTTTGTAAAGTTGGGTGAAAAATGACATTTCGCGATTTCAATTGATTCTTAATTAATGCTCAATTATCGACAAATTTATATAGTAAATGACTTTATCTGATGTTTCTAAGTAGAAACAAGCAAATAGAAGTGTGTTTTTTTCAATCAAACTTTAAAAATGCTTTTTCTCATAACAAGCTTTTTCAGTTTCAACTTTAAATGTCTGATGAAAAAAATGTCAGTTTTTGAATATTTTTTTAATCCTTATTATCTATTGACTATTCTACTGGACCCTTTTTGCTTGGACGCCCACATATAAATGTTCGCTGGCCGTCGGAACAGCTACGCGTGGCCGAGAACAACTAGCATTATTATAGAAACGTAGCTCCGGATATATCCTCAGACCCGAATCCCTCGTGGTTCTGATGGATGTACTTACATTCAAATGCAAGTTGAACACGCAGTTCAAACAAGTTGTTTGCCAGTGAAGTGAAATGGAACGTGTTCGTTAATGCAATAGAAAGGGAAGGAAGCCTTTGGAAGGAATGAGTGAAGGACAACTGACGAAGGAAACCTACGGAGCGAAAGTGACTGGTAGTAGAAGACAAGAACGACCAAAGCTGACTTATGAAGATCAAATAGCACGAGCGTTAGCTGACGGAAATGTCAATAGCACTGATACACCTCGGCAAAAGTGTGTGCGTGTGTATCTGATTTGAGGAAGCGAAAGATTTACGACAGGACCGTGAAGCCGGGAGCTTTGGTTTTGTCTATTCCGTTAGGGATACAGTATGATGCACCGTTTGTATTTTATACTGTATATAGGTAGATAAAAATCTTTACGTTTTAAAAAATTTTGGTTTGTTTGAAGTGGAGGGTACCTAAGCATTCTCCGATGGTCACCAATAACTTTAGGCCATCCGTCAGGGCGGACGGTTTGACGACGGCCATTATCTCTGCGAATAAATTGAGTTTTCCTCGTCCGTTTAAAAGCCATAGAACGTAAAATGTTTCGCTAATGTCGACATTTTTTTTTTTGCAACACCGTAAGATTGCGCATAATCAATCAGTCAAGAGTAAGTCGTGCTTACGTAAATACGATCTGTATTGTCGATTGATTCCAACAGCATACAAAGCTTATCTTTAAGCTTAAAAGTTAATTAATATATTGTAATTTATTATTTGAGAGGGTAGTCGTGTATTTTAAATCTCATTTTAAATTGTTACATTCAAATTGCATGTAACCTCAGTCTGACCTGTTTTCCTTTAATCTTGCGGTAAAGAACATACATTTAAATATAATAAATTTCTAAAAATTAATTTTACGAAATTATACATACATACATACATATCTTCACGCTGTATCCCTAATGGGGTAGTCAGAGAGGACAGAGCGCCAAGCGTCGCGGTCCTTACATACCTCTTTTGGTTCCTCAAATCTCATCATTCTCCTCACACATTTTGGCCTAGGTATACGAGTGCTTTTGCCATTTCCGTCGGCTAACACTCTAGCTATTTTGATCTACATAAGTCAGCTTTGGTCTTTAGTCTTACGAAATTGTCATTTTACGTAATATAAATCCTTCATGCTCTTGTCACACTTAACTACAACCAATTCGTTGCAAGACTACCTATTTTTTTATTGTTAAAGAACAATAAAAAAATAGGTAGCCAAGATTAGAAAAAGGAACAATTACGGAATCACTGTATGTCTGTCTGTGAAAGCAGATTTACTCGAATAACATTTAACATAATCAACTGAAATTTTGATTTTAGAAAGTGGTAGTAAATTTTTCATTTTGATACGTCGTTGATTTGATACGACGTCAAAAAAATATTTTCTAAAATCGAAAGTTGAAAATCTTACTATTTTTAAGCTTTACAGCTTAAGAGCCTTTGATCTTTTAAACACGAGGCTTAGTTTCAGAACTACGCTCCAATAGTGTGAATATAACCTTCAAAGTTATATAGTTTTTACCAACATAATGTAATTATCGAACAGCAGTTGTTAACTTCAAATAATCTTATTAAAAACGTCTTTGACAGAATACGTTTGACAAACTTTGATTCCATAAATGTTCCTTTTTGAAAGTTGCTACAGAAAACTAAAAGTAATAGATAGATATTAAGTCACTCGGCATTGTTACGTTCTCATGTCGGCAGCACCGAACGACGTCTTGAAATACACTAATTGGACAAAATTATAAATCAGATTTCATCCTAATAATGTTGCCAGCGAATTGGACGTGTCCTTTCTATCTTATCCTATCCTTAAAATCAAGTTTAAAGTTTCGGTCATCGCCAATTACAATTTTGTATTGACAAATTGCTCTTTTGACGAAGCCCGGAATTTAAAATTACATTATGTTTAATATTGGAGGTAAAATGAAGTTTATTATCCCCTCAAACGTGTTCCGTGGATTCCGTTCTAAGGATGCAAAATTTACGTAATTGTGGTTCCGTAATCAAAATAGGAGCCCTCATATGTAGTATTCTATTCGAGTCTGTTTATCGAGCCATCTGTTTGACAAATAAATCCTTCTCCGCTCATGCTCTCATAAATATGTTGCAGTGGAGTTATAGAATATACCGTTTTATATAATCGTGAGTTGTTTCACTAAACAGCTCCATCATGTACCTATAAGTTAAAGCTCAGGTAAATGACGTTAAGCTGTTACCCACGTTTAGACACAATGTACTACAAAATTAGCGATTTCGTTGAAGAAAAAACAATAGTCTGGAAATAATCTTCTCTGCACACGCATTTACTGGCTTTATGAATATTGTGTTTTAAATAACTGTTGTAGAATGATGTTGATAAAATGATACCTGACTGAGTTTCTTGTCGGTTCTTCTCAGTGTTCAGGTTTTCTTTTCGAACCGAACTAAAGTAGATTAGACGTTCAAAAATACCTTGCAACTGGGTTTACTTGAATGAATTGATTTGACTTTGACTTTGATGTAGAAAGACTAATATTCATTAATAATAAGTAATAAAATTACGACGCTTTTGATCTCTTGCAAAATAAATTATTTGTCAATGCACATCAAACTAGACTGATACCGCAACTACAAAGATTTTTTTACAATATGCAAATCTATTTATTATCAATACTTTCTACTTTGGTGTTTGGACGCCATTGCAGTTGTTATGTCCACCAGAGTGTTAGCAGACGGAAATGTCAAAAGCACTCGCATACCTAGGCGAAAATGCGCGAAGAGAATGATGAGATTTGAGGAAGCGAAAGTGGTGTGTAAGGACCGCGACTCCTGGCGCTACGTCCTCTCTGACTACCCCGTTGGGGATACAGCGTGAAGATATGTTATGTTATGTCCACACAGAGCCATGAGCGTTAAATATTGGAAATAAAATTTTTAAGTCTATTTCATTTCACACTGTTATACAAAACCGCTAAACATTGACCCACCTATACAATCCTGCATGTTAATAAAGTTCAGTCAATTTGGTAGCCATAATAATAATATAATATACTCAGACATTTCACACAGCGCCATCTAGTCCCAAAGTAAGCAGCACAGCGCTTGTGTTATGGGTGCTAGACAACTGATATACTACTTATATACTATTCTTTTGTAAATAAATACATATTATACATAAACACCCAGACTCGGGGCGAAAATAGAACCTGCAAACACCCGTTTACTTTCCGACGCGCTTAGCCGTAGCGCCACGGAGGTCGTGATTTAACTAAATGTAATTTTGCTCTTATACATTGTGGAGCCGCATTTGTAAAACCACTAGTGGCTACGTCAAATAGCTGATTCTACAATATCACTGCGACATGTAATATGTAGATATACCTATTGATTTGGATGTTAGTATGAGGACGTAGGTTAACGACCCAAAAATATGAATAACAACATTATTGCGAGAATATTGTTTTGGTTTTGGGCTAGGGTTGCCACCTTTTTCTAGAAGAAAAATGGTATTTTTTTTTAAATTGCAAAACCATAGTACTTTTGGGAAATTCAGGAAAAAAAATAGTACGCATTGAGGTTTTTTAACCATTATTTATTTTTACATGTTTTTACATATTTGTTATTGTTCTTCACTTTTACAGTTTTATTTTTAAAATAATTATAGGAATCTGAGCAATGTAGATCTAAATAAAAAAAAAAATGTAGATCCATATTAAAATACCTAAATTATCAATTTTGATTTTTAATTAAATAATTAGATGCTCTATTTATTTCTTCTAACCATTTTATATTCGTGATAGAAAAAAAACTTTTTGAAAAACTGAAGTTGCAGAAATGGAGAGAAAAAAGGAAATTATTTTAAATATATTTCTTTAATTTGTATCTATGTTTTTAAAAAGCATTTGCCATCTTATTTGTACCATTGGTAGACTTACATTCGCTCTTATATTTTTGAAGCCTTTTTTTCTTATCTTTGTTTAAATTTGAGAGGCGTGCAAGAACACTTCCACCTCCACAGCATCACTTTTCATGTTTTTTTATATCAGAAAATAAATTCGCTTAAGATTAATTAAGCTCAAAAATCAGACGGCATTTATCAACAAATTGTATTGACAATGAGAAGAATGCGTTTCGTTCTGAAATTGCCCATGCTGCGCTACAGGTGCGTTCCAGTCACAGTTAATATAAAAAAAAGTGCGACAAAGTATAAAAGTATAAAAAAAAGTTGAATTAGCGACGAAAATATAGTATTTTTCGTACTATATTTTCTTTATAATATATAGTACAATGCACTAAAATATAGTACGATACTATATATTATAGTACGGGTGGCAACCCTATTTTGGACACTACCACTACCAGTTGCTACTATTGGCCTACAAGACAAGCGTTTGTAAATACAAACGAATACTTTGTCACACATCAGATATCACAAGCTAATTATCGTACTTGAAATAAAGTACATAAATTTTGCACGATATACCTCCAATAAGTAATTTAATAATAAACGCGTTTTTAATGAAGTGTTCAAATATTTATCTCGCAAATCAGACATCCAGTTCCCATAGTTGCATGTGATCGACTAAATGAGTTGTAACCAATTGACTACTCTTTAAGTGATTAATTTTTATTTTTACATTGGCAGTGTTGTAGGTCGATGGTTGCTACAAAAAATAAGTTTGAGCGACGAGATAATCTCCGAATTTTGAATTCAGAGAAGTTTAAAAAGCCTAACCCACTCACATTTTCAAAAATATCTTCCGTATATATGTGCTATTTTTTATATTACAACTGTCACTGTTTTGTAAAAATATATGTAGATGTATAGATATTAATATACATACATATTCTAATTATACGTACATACCACAATGACGGTCAATGCAAGAAGATAAGCTGCATTGTAACTTTTTGAACTCATTAAAAATCAAAGATACAAAGACTGCTAATGCAAACTCAATGTAAATGAGCTAGTCAATTCAATCCAGACGGCGCAGCCGGCAAACATCCCGCTAATCGTATTTGTTCTCAGTGTTTTGTAAGGGAAAACAAAAAACTTCGTCTTGGCACCGTATTCGGAGAAATTGTTTGGAAATATTAATGTAGAACTTCTGAAGGGTGTACATAAATGGATTACAAATTGGGATTTCTGTGCGTGTCGTTTGAAATAACTGCTATAGGTATACATTATTACATTTAACTAATACATATATGAATAAAATTATTTTTCATGATTTATCTCCTATTGAAAAATTGTAATTTTTTTAAAATCAAAAGCATGTACCATTTATGATCTATTTAGGTACATGTTTTTTTTAACGTCATTAAAATAACCCCCGTATGTATAAACTATTAATAAACCTACGCAAGCTAAAATATGTTTTGTCTCTTTCGCTTCAAAACAGAAACCAATATGAAATTGAAGACAAAACATATTTCAGCACTAAAATGGTTTCATTTTTTTTATGGATAGGTAAGGATCCAATTGCGTAATTTATAGAAATGTAGGTCTGTTTCTCAAATAAACATTAAATTGATGAATGAAAGAACGAATAATGAATGAATGATGGAACAAACGAATTGAAGTGTCTGCAATTTAGATTTCCTTTTACTAAACTTGTTTTATGCACTTATTTTTATAAGTGACTAGCGATACGCGCTGATTTCATCCGTGATGGATGTCGAATGCTTACAGCACACCACATTTTTTTACCGAGATTCTCATACAAAAATACCATCCAAATTTCCGACCTTTGTGGTAGATTTCCGCAAATTTTTTTCCATATAAACCTTGTCCTGACAATAATAACTATGAATACAACAAAAAAAAAATAGGCAAATCGAAGGAGGCGTCCTCAAGTGATCTGTCATACATGTCGCAATTGATCTTTATTTACATAGATTAGGTAGGTATATTAAAACAGAAATACTTAGGTAATTAGTAATTTTAAAATCCGGTTTATTACTTCTGACCATTAACGTATTGAGACTAATTACAGCAAAATTATAAAATATCTGTGCTCCTGTTGTAGACTTCCATTAGAGAAGGTACTAGATTTTAAATATTATAAATGACCTACTCGTGAAATACTATTGAAATCAAATCATGTTATGGCAGAAATTCTCTCAAAATACTGCCTTTGTCAAAACAGAAGACTTATTTGTGATTTCAATAGTTGTAATTTATGCACAAATTGGGGACAACTGCGAAGCCACCCTATAGAGTATAGAGCTATGATCCAAAACTTTTGTTAACGAGACAATAACAATGGCTTTCATAAGTTCAAAATGTTCTATCATGGATTCGTTTTGTTTGCTATGTTTTCCGATTCTTGTCTGATTTTGGTAGAGTATATATACATTGTTACACCATTTTTATATTCGGGGCTTGATAATTTTATAACATTTAATAATAAGAGTTTTAAAGACCAACGCAGTGCAAAATATTAATTCTATTAAACTATTGTAACAGAGATGGTTTATGGAATTGTGTCACATAATAGTTTGTGAACTTGAATTCATCATAGATCATAGAGGTCTCATAGGCCATATAGATCACACAGGTCATATATAGATCACACAGGTCATATAGATCATAGACATAGCTACATGTATATATAATATATTGAGATATGGATATACAGAGCAATATTAAAGGTTTTATTTTAGTTTATATAAAATTGTTATTATATAGATACTAGCTTACCAGCACCGAATATTCGATATAACAAATATGGATAGAACAAATATGGATAGAACAAATATGGATTCGGTGGTGGTTAGCTGGCTGAGACCGATCTCTGGTATATCCTGAGGATGCTTCGTTGGGAGGCGAAACATGTGTCGATTGGTGGTTTTAGGAGTTTGAGCGGAAAATAATTAAAGATTTTAGTAATTCATCACAAGAAATGGATTTCCGCAAAGTAACACCTGAGTCTATACAAATTCCTGAAATCTTTAGCTATTTTCTGTATCAGCACTGATTCGGTGCTGGTTAGGTAATCAAGTCTGATCTCTGGTATATCCTGAGGATGCTTCGATGAGAGGCGAAACACGTGTCGATTGGTGGTTTTTGGAGTTTGAGGGGAAAATAGCTAAAGATTTCAGGAATTTATAACAAAAAATAAATGAAAAAATACTACCAAAGTTAGAATAAGGGAAGCCATTCTTTTTCAAAATCTGAATCATAAACTTAGTATATACTGGCGTATAGACATACAAAAAGTGAGAGTGAGAATCTAATCTTTTATGATAGTGGCACGAGTAGAAAAGGACAGCAAACGAGACGCCATTGTAACCCGCTTTGAATGACAGGTCGTCATAAGTCATCACGCTGTTGAGTTATTTTATTATTTTGTTAGTCCTATTTTATTTCAAAGAAATACTGTATTTTTCAATAATAGTTACCAGTTCTGTATGTGATTGTGATATTACATATTGCAAAAATCAAGTGAATCGTTTATTTCATCAACGAGCTCTATGTTCCTCTATACGCTAGTATATACTAAGTTTATGACCTAAACACTCAATGGTTTTATAAAATAGATGTTATACCTGTAATGTATGTATATCACTGTAGCCGTAAGTCTTTCAGGTCACTGAAAGTCATATAAAAGTTTTATATAGACACCACTTTTGTATGAAAGCTCCCAGCCGTCTCAATGAACAGACATTTATTAAAACTCTGAAAACGTGGTTTCATAAAGACTTCTATTTCAACATTCACTAAAGCCAAGTGTTTGAGCGCGTGTTACGAGTTAGCGCAATGAGGTGATTGTGCTACAGTGAATTTAACACAGTACCTACATTAAAAACAAACGAGCTTTTAAAAGAAATTGAATGAAATCAAAATATTCTTATTCCATCGAGTTCACAACAATACAAAACAATAAATACAAATAGAAAAAAATTGTCAGAAAAATTAAAAAGAAATCATGAACTATAAATAATAATTTATCAGAATTGAATATAATAATAATTTATCAGAAAAAATTTTTAAGAAAAAATTAAACTAACTTCAAAAAAGACACTGAAAAATGTAATATAACTATCCTTTACTAATCAAAACTCAAGTACGAAAATAACTTCATAAATACGATGTAATTCAATACATCAAAATACTTCATATGTAATGAAGTCGGTGCGAAGCCTACCAAATTAGTTGAGTTTATGTTAGTGCTAATTGATTTGGCACCGACTTTCAATAACTGTCAATTTTAATTATATAGGTATTTTAATATACCTACTTATTTAATTATATCGTATTTATGAATTCCAACTCCTCTCTGACTACCCCGTTAAGTATGCAGCGTGAAGATATCTATGTATTTATGAAATTATTTTGGTACTTGAATTTCGATTAGTGAAGAATAGTTGTTTTATAGTTTTCAGTGTTTTTCTTGGTCGGTTTAATTTTTTTTTATTTTTTTTATTTCTCTCTTTTGAGCGATTTCGGCTTAAATATCTAGTGTAGGTTTAAACTTCTTTCTAATTCTGGACCGGGACGACATACAAGAGTATCATCGACATAAATAAAGCTTATAAGCAGTTGGCATTATTTGGTATATCTTCGAAGTCCAAGTTCAAACAAAAAAAGTATTTTTCAAATCGATCTACAAAATGACATGAAACATGGCACATGGAAAATGGCACGATACATTTGAAAAAATGCAACCGAATTGAAAATGTATTTTGACGTCGGTTAAAAAAAGGTCCACGACAAACTTTGTATTGTAACAACCAACAATTAACAACCAACATTATACGTAGATGACATTAACTTATCGCGCTATTATGATTTACTCTTACTTGACTGCTTTGTATTTTTACATTAATAAATAGGTATATAATAAATATAAACACATTAGTTACGTAATTTAAAACTAAGCACAAGGCTTGCATCGCCAGCCCTGTAGCCTGAACCCAAGATTAAGGACACGATGTTCCCCGCCTCTCGAAAGAGGCGACAAAAGGGGCCTTCAGGGTCGCGGCCGATCTGAACGGGGGCTCCGGTCACAGTATAAACATAACAGTAGGATGTTTTCATCGAAAATCTGCGTACGCGGTTTATATGTGTGCGCGCTAATACGCACGCGCCGTGGCACGCACACAAAGGCAATATTCTGGGTGAATATGGATAATTATTGCGGGGTCGCGACGCGACGCGAACATGTACACGAACATGCAACCACCTTCATTTGTCTTTAATTCGTTCTTCACATCGTTGTAAATTCAAAAATGTCTAAATCACATAAACCAACGTATTTTAATGTCCTTAGATGTCTAAATAATTAGTAATTCGAATCCAGTTATAATTCTTCAACATAACTATAAGAAATGAAATTTAACAAACATGAAAGACTTATTCGTGTGTATTTTATTTTTATTATTATATACTAAATGAGATGCGCTCCGCATCACACTCCCAACACAACAACCCTACGTATCCGGCCGACAGTAGGCAATTCGGCGGTACGCATGAGGCGGGAGTCGGCCTTCTTATTTATGTACTTTCTGCTCCAGTCTTCCCCGAGGATGACGACAGTGCATATGGTCCGCGCTGTCTTTGCACTGCGAAGCTACAGAACTCTGTTATACTGCCAAGAAGTGCTTCTGTACAACGTGAGAAGGGCTCCGATGCGTTCTGTTACCGGGCGGGTCCTGAAGAACTTTAAAAAAAAGTAAATGTTCTCTTGAGAAAGACGTAATTTATTTCAATTTTATAAAAGCACCAAAATTTTAAATTTCAATTTTATAAAAGGACCAGGCTGTTGTAAATAAAAAAGTAAAAAATCGTAAAATCAGAATTATTAGGAAATGCTAAAGCGTAACGTAAATTGCAATTGGAACTTGAATGTAACGTCATTGAAATAGTTTGTATGCAATTGCAATGTACTCACTATTATAACACTTCCATTAGAAATCCTGCTACCTTATTACGTACTGCAGCCAGTAACTTGCAGTCAGCATGGGACAGCCAATATCGCACGATATCTACTGTCAAAACGAGAATTTGTGTAATGTAATTCGTATAGTGGCGCTAAATCTACCGCTAAAAGTGCATTTCATGGTAATAGAACAATAGATACGCAATTGTAATACATGATACCAATTTTTTATTACAATTAGTCATCGGTCGCGCAGTGATCGCGTCATTGTCGCTGACTGAAAATTTTTAAGTAATAGCATCACCGAATCTTAAGCGATCGATCGCGATATGTTGTTAAATCGAGCGCGATACAATTTCGCGAATCGCTATTGCTCTGATTAATCTGTGAACTAAAAACTACTGTAGCGACTCCATTTATGCTACGAACAGTCATTGTACCGCATGGCAAAGTGATACGAATTTAAAAATAATGGTCACGCGACTGCGGCGCAGCCATCGTTCTTTACGTGTTAACCCTACCGGAGCATTTTGACATCGCGCCAAAAACGACCATTGATGGACTCTCGGTGGATAAAAGCGCCATATAACCCGATCTCTCCCCCAGGGGGCTGGGTATCTGTGCGTAGATTTCTCCAGCGTAGCCAAAAAAAGGTATCATATCATACAACGAACTGGAAGAGCTCCCTGTAACAGTCCAAGATGCAGAAAAATTGTTTCACTAAATTGATTTGCCTGGGGATCAAAAAGACCCCTAGCTTGAAAGGCAGATATGTTAACAACCGCATCAAGGGATGGTTAAATAAAAGCTTTATATGTAAATACAACCTTCTCTTTATGTAACATTGAAAGGGGAAAATATTAACAATTCTACTTAAAACGGGATGAGAGGCAATAAATCACAAAACAACATCTGTAATACTAATACACATTCATGAAATCCTATATTCAAATAGATATACGTTCGCGGTTTTAGTAGGATAAGCTTTGGTACACCTGCTTATATGTGAGGTAGAATAAACAATCCATTTTTACCCGACTACGGCGAAGCCAAAATACGTTCATCTGTTCCCGCATAACTTTTAAACTACTTATCATAATTTGTCAAATAAGATATCGTTAGAAGTACCTTGATCGTCCGCTGGTTATAGGCTATGTGACATCACACTAAATTTATTATGGCGCCCACTAGAGTACATAAAATATTAAATTAAAAAAAAAAATTCTTGAAAGGTGCGTTTTAGGTATCAATTGAAAGGCTTAGTTACCACATTTCGAATACACATTACTAGTTGTTGCTCTCTGGTTTGCTGAGAGGGTTACTTATTTTTTTATAAAATTACATCTTAGATGAGAGGCAAACACTTTTTTTCCTATAAGTATATGTTACTAGCGACCCGCTCCGGCTTTGCACGGGTAGAAATTTATTTGAAAACAAAATACAGCCCATGTTATTCGCTGATAATGTAACTTTCTATAGATGAAAGAATTTTTGAAATCGTTGAGTAGTTTTTGTGTTTATCCATTACAAACAAACGATCAATTTTTTTCTCTTTATAATAATAAGAGTAGATTTATCTAGAAAAAAAAACAAAACGTGTGCGTAAAATAACTAAAAAAAAATTTAAAAATTAATACCCGACTACGTTAAAATCGCGTTTTGAAAAGTATGAAACAAGAACATATTCTTGTCTTCTCTTGAACATGCTTATCTACAAACCATTCAATATTTATACATCTACTATACATAAAAATATGTAAATTGTAAAGTACTGCAAAATATAAGGGTTATTATGACGTATCACATTACTTGGATATGGCCGAAATCAGATGAAACTAAGATAAATGCAGCGGAAATGCGATCTCTTAGAAATATGTCCAGTGTCACCGTGTGAATAAAATAAGCAACGACGAGATACACAGTATTACAGGATTGCACGACAGTGTTATTGTAAAAATGAAGAATTACCTTGCACCTACACACACACTGTATAAATGCAACAATTGCATCCTTATTAGAAAAATACTTACAAATTCAATCCATACTCACACTTTACCATTAAAGACACTAAATACGCTTTCAGAAATAAAAACAGCCTTATGTTGACTACACCAAGAACACAATATGGTAAAAAAACATGTTTGAGGGAGTAGTAAAGTCGTATTAAATATAATTATTGGATTTAATTATTTATAATAAAAGTATATTTTTTTTTTGTCACAGACTTATGTGACAAAGAAAATAAATAATTACTTACTTAATTTTGTTATATCATAACTAAAGTAGCGGTATCGCCAAATTACAGCGTTAGTCACATAATTATCTAAGTCAGCGTGTTATCAATAAACACATGTTAGTCTAAGTTTACTAAGTTTAAATTAAGTTCTGTAATGCTCATATGATAAACAAAAGTCTGATTAGTGTTCCTACTTAAAATAAAACAATTTGATTTTGATTAATAAGGTTTTTCCTTCAACATTTTGTTTTGTCACAGAATTGAATCAGTTTACCCTACAATTGTATAACGCCTTGCCTGAAGTTATTATGGTTTCCGTAACTTTAGCCACATTTAAAAACCAACTTAAGAAGCATTTAGAGTAGTTGGAATATTAATTGGGTATGTTTCAACTCCACGTCATCTATCCATTGTCATCACTCTGGTCAAATGCATAAATGTATAAATCATGCTGTAAATTAAATTTCTCATTTAAGTGAATGTAACATATTCTTATTGAGAAATAAATATCTTTAATCGAAAGAAAGGAAAGTTTAGATAGTCCAGTAGAATTATCTCAAAATAAGACATTTTGCATGAATAGTGGTACAAATGATTTTTGGCACATCGTTACACTAATGTCTGTGTATGATTGATTACCTTAAATTCGTAACCGATTTGGAAGTACTACGGAAAATGGTGGAAATTGAGAAAATCTCTGATTTTTTAATAATTCTATAAAATAATTGTGGTAGTAGTTGCGACAATACCACGTGCTTGGAGAATCAATACCTACCTACTCAAGCAATTTGGAGCGGTTAAGACATACGGAATATACCTCAACATAAAAAAGTGATTTTTCGTCCTTATCTCGTAGGCAAAATTTGTGGTACTAGTTGCGAACTCATCGGACACTTGTATTAGCTTATTCTACTTAGTTTTAAGTTTGCAACCGTTTGCGCCCTACGGAACCCTAAGAAAATACTTTTTTCAAAATTCTACTTCCAGCAAATTTAGAGTATTCAATATTATTATTGCTTATAGCACATTTATAGGTCGTATTCCAACTGCTTTGTGATCACAACCTCTAAAAACACTACGGAACATAGTCCATTTTGAAAGTAAAAAGTACCCATAATTACGCGACTTACGAGGGGAATGCGGGCGACGCGCGGCGAGCGATACAGGGACAGGACTAGCGTTGAAATTAGCGTTGCGTATGATAACTTTGCTTTTATTATTTGTAAGGGTACATATTCCAATAAAAATTCAGTTAAGATAGTATGTCGGTGAGTGATGAGTACTGCCTAAACAAAAGAATTTTTTTTTTTTTTGAAAAACAAATTAATTTTTTTTGCGTTTTAAAATAAATATGGGGTAAATATTATTCTTTGAGTGGTAGAAAAACCAAAGAAGACCTAGGCTGACTTACGAAGATCAAATAGCGAGAGTGTTAGCTGACGGAAATGTCAAAAGCATTCGCACACCTAGGCGAAAATGTGTGAGGTGAATGAGATTGAGGAGGCGAAGAAAGTATGTAAGGACCGCGAAGCATGGCGCTCCGTCTTCTCTGATTACTCCCTTAGGGATACAGCGTGAAAATATGTTATGTTACCACTTTACTAATTGAAAATTTGTACCGATGAATATAATAATAAACAAAGACCGTTTGTGCCTCTTCTAAAGATATGTAACTCGTTATATTATTTCATATTAACATACATTCCGTCATATAATGTATACTATATGATAATAATGTCTTTAACATATACCTTCTTCAATCGAGATCAAAGGTAGAACAGAATGCGTAGATACCCTGTTCTATACGTATTTACATGTATACAAATTAATTACTGAGAACAATACGGAAGTTTCGCTTTATGACAGCTTCGAAACTACAGGCAAAATGTTAATTAAATGTTGAATAAACGGTGTTAATCTCTATTTAACTAGAGGTTATGGGTCAACGCATCAGGCGTTTACGTTTAAGGCGACGAATTAGAAATTTTGACAGTAGTGATTACAGTTATAGTATAGTATAATACAAACGAAAGTAACTGTTTTCTCGTATTTTTTCGTAATCCAGCGCGTGCACGTTTGTATTGTGCAGAAGGTGTATTTTAGATTAAATAACGACTGCCTCACCTTAACGACGAGATAGTGTGGTTTTAAACAGAACTTCGCAACTAGTGAAGCGCACCTCCCTAATAGGCGTAGAGAAATGGAGAGCAGGCAACACGTTGGTACTTTTAATGCAAAATCTATTAAATGTCGCATAAATCCCGCTCTTTCCTTTAGATCATAATTCACTCATTCATTCAGTCATTCAGTAATTATACCACTAATGAACTTCTTCGATCGTTGCTCCAGATTGACAAGTCCAGCTTTGTTTTTACCTTCACAATGTGAAAAAAACCGACTAAGGTAATGGAAAAGCTTTAACTTAAGGTTAAATTAACATACATCCTCACATTGTGCCTCTAACGGAGTAGTTAGAAAATGTAGTGCCGTACATCACGTCTCTTATGGTTGCTGCCACACTGCCGTTATAACATGTTTTAAAACTTTATTTTGTTAGTTAGTTTTGTCACAAGTTGTTGCAAACATTACCAAATGTTGTCATGTTATATACATTATTTAACATTAATGTAATTAAACGAGTTGCAACAAAGTATAACAATTTATAACATTAGCTAAGTAATATTATCTTGGAGCTTGACGCATCCAATGAGAGCGCTTTTTCTTATTTTTAAACAAAAAATAAAAGCCAACTCAATGAGTAAATCTTCTTCCATTGCGACTAGCCTCCTCAGAACGTAGATCCGAACTGATAGATATAAAATGTTATGCGATGTTATACAACAATGTTACAACTTTTTCATCAGTCTGGGAGCGTTGAATAAATCTAACGAATTGTAACAAAATCTATAGCAAATGTTAGTGTTAGATAATGTTCAATAAGGCTTTAAAACATTTTATAACGGCAGTGTGGCAGCACCTTTACATATTTCTTTCACCTCCTCAAATGTCATCATTCTCCTCACACACTTTCGCCTAGGTATGTTAGTGCTTTTGACATTTCCGCTAATACTCTGGCTGTGTAATCTTCATAAGTCAGACTTAGTTTTTCTTTATTTCTGCTACCACTCAATTTCGCTTTGTAGATTCTCTTCATTAATCGTTCATCACTCATTGTGCCTAAACCATGAGAACATTTAATTTTCAAAATAACACTGTCGTTCAACCTTAAATTAACGTTAGACATGGGTATTTTGGTTATATTTTTTTAAATGAATGTATGAACATTAAACTATTCCGACCATTGTTCCTTAACCTTAGTGTTTTGTACACCTCTTTTGAATTTCCCGCCACGATGGGTTGTATTTTGTAATGCCATGTGCGCCATCTACAGTTACTCTGAGCGCGCGGTAATGGCTGCCGAAGTGAACTAATGTACGTGTGTGTTAATATTTGTACTAAATTTAAAGTGAACATTTTATCCTGTAAGAAGGTATCTGACTGTTTATGTTTTCAATTGTGTTAATCTAAGAAAAGATCAAGGACAGAAGCCATCTTCTAGTGCAGATATAGTGATAGCTAGCCGGCTGGCACGCTGCTGTCCCGTCGTTGGTGATTCCCGTCTATCCTGCCTATCCGGGTTGGTGTTTGTGTTTTCTTTTCATTTGCGAGACACAAGATGTTGAGAGCATATCAACGGATAAATGCAGAACTTCTCCTGCAAGGATCTCACAATGAACGTTAAATTAACTAAATTTAAGTTGAAATTAACGATAAACTTACAAAATTTTAACGGTAAAACAAGTGAAGGTGACGCTTTTTAAAGCATACTGCCAATCCTTCTACACGTGCAGTCTGTGGGTCAGCTACACGCAGAAGGCTTAAAACGCTCTGCGCGTACAATATAATAATGCTTTTAGGGTTCTGATGGGGTTGCCGCGATTCTGCAGCGCCTCGGGCATGTTCGCAGAGGCGCGGGTTGATGGTTTTCACGCAATCCTGCGCAAGAGGTGCGCTTCTATATTAACCAGGGTACGTGCCAGCCCCAATGGAATCCTTAGCATTATATCGAACAAATGGGACTGCCCAGTACTAGGACACTGGATGCGCTTGCATGCCAGAACGTGACCTGTGTCCAGTATCGTGCGGTCCAGCACTGTATAAATTAAATTATTCATTTAAATAGCATAGTTTTACTAACTTTTTTTTTTATAAGTATTGTATTATTAACAAATTCTGATTTAAAATAAAAATAAAAATAAAAGAATAAATGTGATAAAAAAAATCGACTGTGACGTAACAAAACCATGCACGACTATAATTTTGTTATAGCCAGTTGGCTGTGGAACCCAAAAACATGAAAATAAAATGCGCCGTCGTGGGGCGCCAGGCAGATGTGAAATATGAAAACTATTTTATATAGAAAATATGCATCAAAGTATGCTTTATTTAATGAAATAAATATGGTATAATCAAAAATAAAATAAAAAGGAATAATACTTCTCATGTATCGGCGATTTCGTAATCAGCAGGTGCCGCGGCCAGCACTGCCAAGAACTTGAAGCGGCGCCGGCGAAGGCGTAACTGTGCGACTATTCATGAGAGCTTCATATGTACGCCCTTTGCAGTTGAAACTTTGAGTACCTGGGGCCCCGAAGCTCATCGACTGGTTTCTGATATTTGTAAGAGACTGGTCGAGGCTTCGGGAGACCGTCAGGCTGGCAGCTTCTTCCACCAACGAATCGATTTGGCTATTCAAAGAGGTAATGCTGTCAGTCTGCTGCGCACCTTAAGCAATGACAGCTTTCTAAGCGGCAACTTTGAGGAAGTCTCTTATTTAAAATAATGTATAGTTTTAAGTTTGTAAATATGTTGTCATATGTAAATACTTTTTTGTTATTAATAAATAAAATGTTTTTAATGTATATATTATTTTTTTCAAAGAAAAAAATTATTCTTTGTTTAATAACACAGACAACGTGTTCCGAAGTGAATAACAACTGCGTACGCTAGAAATATAATCAGTGTACAAGCGCTCATAAATTGTTTCGCATCAATAAGAAAATCTTTTCTTAGTGTTACTTACAATATAAAAAGGAATTTATGTGCAAAATCTTAAGTTTCTAGACACAGCGGTTTCGTCTCGACGCTGTTTAATCAGTCAGCCAGGACATGTTCCTTCATATACATAAATAGATATAGTATAAATAGCAAAACAGTCAAATCTAAGACTGGTCTAACAAAAAGCCTTTAATGTAAAGAACCGGCAAAAACCCAGTCAAGTATTATTTAATTTAAAACGGAAATAAATAAACTGGAAAGCATGCATGTGGTTGGCAATGGGAAATTTAACTTTTAGTTTCTGTGTATCTAATGTGAATCGAAGCTACTAACTTTTCGAATTACAACTTCCACAAAACATGGTACACGTACAACTTACTTCTCTACTTCCAGCCTATATATTTCTGTGTAACTTTCAAGGCTGTTTGTGTGGTACCGTGATAGGTATTTTAATTATTTTTTGCCTCACTGCTATCTACCTACGTATTCATTCTTACATCAATATTATATTTATTAATATCTATCCCATCTACATATTACGTATTATAAAAAAATATGAAATCTATTACGAGTCCGACCGTTCTATCCAATCGATTTGCTTAATTTTTTTTTTATTGACGCACAGAATTGTCATCAAACATGAAATCACTTAACTTTCACCTTTCTTAAGTTCTTGTACAGTTCTTATGTTTTCATAGCTTTCTTTCTCTATATCTCCGGCTCTAATTGAGGTCCGCGGTTCATTTTGGTCTAAGAACACTCAGTGAAGCTCTTTCATTTGAAGTTTTGCCCACTTAATTTGGTTGCATTGAAGAAAGCTAGGCGTGAATATTCAACTTGACTTTCAATTTTTGTATTCAACTTAGGTTAGGTTACAATTATTTATCATATAAGAGCGTTATTTTTGAATTATATTATCAACACAATGCTGCGGAGCAGTACAGCTCCTCTCGTATGTATTAAATTAATTTTTAACAACATATTATCCATATATTTCCCTACTTTAGCGGTAAGAGACAAGGTCCAAGAGACAAAGCAATTTCAGTGGTCAAGTGATAATTTTACTATTCTCAGAGATTTTTTTTTTATTTTATATTAATTCCTGTTCATAAAAATACGTTGCTCAGCACAGATTTATATGTTAATTAATGTCTATCTTTTTCAGTTATTATGACAATAAATACGTCCGAGATAAAATAAGTTTCCTACCGAATGACACACTCCAATTTTTATTCTCAACTATGAGAAAAATAAATGAGAGACTCCATTCGATATGTAATAGTTTAAAGAAATTTAATACTATTAAATTTTCAGTTTCTTTTTTTCTGCCCGCCCAGATAATATATTTTCTGCCCGCACAGCCAGTAACATTTTTAAAAGGTTTTTCATACAAAATTTTCATTTGACCTCTGGTCGAAAATCATTAAGGATCGATTCGTGTTCCTTATTCAAACTAAATTCTGCCCTCTGTGAAAGTAAGAGAAAAGACCTATTTCGCTCTCACTTATCGAAGAACCAATCATCCTTTTTCAAATAGATGAAATGAAAGTCATTTTATCTAACTATCTAATTGAAACCATTTGAGAGCATTCACTTTATACATTTTTTATACTACTTGTGACTTAATATATACTTGTGACTACTTATGACCTTAATAGGGTAATTGTTTAGGCGTTGAATTTAAGCACGGTAGGTTTCTGGTTCCATTCCCGGTCAGATCAGTTTAGGAAACGAACTTTCTAGATTGTCTTTGGTTTGGGTATACTGAGAGATGCCCTTCTGGTCGTTGTCTGGTTCTTTTAGCACAGGGTATGCCCTAGTTTGAGATCGGATGATTTGTGTATATTATCAGATATATAATTTATTATTATTATTTACAGATGTATTTATTACTGTTATTTATTACTTATTACGTCATCATACATCGCATATAAAATATTATAACGACCATGATGTACCAGAGCATTTAGTAACGCCATTATTTCATATCGTTCAATGCAATAATTAGAGGTACGTCCGTTGATATCGTAGGTGTAGAAGTCCAAAAAAAAGTGTGAATATGTAACTGGCATAAAACCCATAACTTCGGCTCATATCTTCATTGAAGTTCACTTATCTCGTCTAATTACCTTATTACTAAAATTTTTGGTACAACAAACAATTAATTCACACGCAGCCGTCTTACGCACACGCAAACCAATCAGAAAACGCGGAAACAACGCCACTAGCGGCGTAAAATGCAACTATATTGGACAATAGGACAATGGTATAAATATAACGACACCGGAAATGTTACTTTTTTAACTAGTTTCTTACTTATATTGTAATGTTTTGGTACTATAATTTGATTTCGATATCAGTGAAAGATAGAAAAAGTAATTACTTTCTTTCTTTCTCTCTCTCTCTCTCTTTTATTTACATAAAACTAATTATATTATGTTGAAGTTAGTACTAGAACATAGACATGGAAATAATACTTTCCCTACGGAATTATAAATTTATTGTAATAGAAGGTTCGTTGATACTCAAACGCCACTGTTTTCTGTATTTAAGTAAACTATTTGGTATTTATAACTATTTATGCCTAGAGCCTAGATCAGGTAAAATAACAATTTAAATAACTTTGTAAGATAGAAATTAAACCGACTTCAAAATAAAACCACTGAAAACTTCAAAATAATTATCCTTTATTAACGAAAAAGTAAAAAAAAACAGAGACGAATCGATCGAGAATTTCTTCTATTTTTGAAGTCTCTCATAAATAAAATAATTATCCTCTATAACTAAGATTAGTTGGAAAAAGTTCGATATTGAAGTCAGCCCATCCAGTAGGCAATCGTGGGCAACGTTCTTAAACCTATTGAACGTATCAAACACAACACAAAAGCACCATTATGCTATAAACGCCTGTTAAGCCTAGGTGACATTTCAATAATATCTTATGAAAAATGCAGCTTTTTGAATGAGACACATAATTTGCTACGAAACGTGACAAACTTGTCTGCGGAAATAAAATATGAGGTATTATACCAAGCCTCGCAACACTCACAATTTTAGGTAGGGACCACATTGTTAATCTATATATATAATGAAAGTTTTTTTTCTTTGACCGCGAAAAACTTGAAAATTCCTGGACCGATCGGCATGGGACTATGACCATTCGACGCGGAATTAGTTGTAGATGGTTATAGGCTACTTATTTTTTGAACTCCATAGACCCTTCACCATTTTTCAAACAAAAATGTACTATTCCGTACAAAATTTTCATTTACGCCCAGCGAAGCGGGCGGGAAACGGCTTGTACTAAATAAGTATAATAATAAAGTTGATAATACTAAGTCGAGTTTATCACTGTATGTACAGTACAACAGCATTTAGATATCGGCAAAATTCGTGAAAATCGATCACTTCCGCACACTTATTACGTACTTGCAGTCAGCATGCGGCAGCCAAATATCGCACGATATCTGCTGTCAAAACGAGAATTTATAATGTAATTTGTATAATGACGCTATATCTAAAAGTGCTTGTAACGGTCATGTAGCAATAGACACGCAATCGTCATACACGATATCAATTTTTTATTACAATTAATCCCTGGTCGCGCAGTGATCGCGTATCTGTCGTTGCCTGAAAATGTTTAGGTAATAACCCCGTCGATTTACACAACCAATAGAAATCGCTTTTGCGTTTGTTTAAAGATAATTTTCGTCTAAAGCAGTAAAATAAGCATTGGCGATTACGAAGTGACACTCGGTTCGGTAGTGATCGGTTTTTACGAATTTACATATAAATTGTGTCATACTATCGTACCTACTTATAGATGTAATCGAACTGACTGTGTGCCGTAATTTCACCCGTGAGGAAATAAGTCGCGTTCATGATTGATTTCTTCACTCATGTCGGCTAGAGACATCCATACTTTCATATCCATACTAATATTATAAACCCGAAAGTCTGTCTGTCTGTTACATTTTTAAGGCTAAACCGCCAGATCCGCGGGGTTATTACCTACAAATTTACAGACAGCGACAGCCACGCGATCACTGCGCGACCGGTGACTAATTGTAATAAAAAATTGGTTGTGACGATTGCGTATCTATTATTCTATGACCGTAAAATGCACTTTTCGCGGTAGATTTAGCGCCACTATACAAATTACATTACACAAATTCTCGTTTTGACAGCAGATATCGCGCGATATTGGCTACCGTATGCTGGCTGCAAGTTACGTAATATCTAAGCGTGCAATTTTGATTAAATTTGGCAATGAGCTAAGTTAACACCAGGCAATTGACATAGCCTACATTTCTAATCGAAAATTACCACTAAAGGGTGAAAAGAGAGATGAAGCTAAACATGGCAGACTCTAAAGCGCTGAACAGATTACGATGAAATTTTGTACAGAGATAGACTTTATTTATCCAACAGATATAGGCTATTTTTTTATCAAAATTCTACTTCTGAGGAAATGAAAAGTGGGATGAGACTTTGTATGGGAAATGCTAAACCGCTGAACTAATAATGATGAAATTTGGTACACATTTAGTATGTATCCGGAGACAAACGTAGGCTATTTTATTTCTCTTCTAAAGTTGATTTCTAACCCGGAAAAGTAATGGAAAAATGTTCCACGCTGGATGAAGTCGCGGGTACAACTAGTACATTTATAAAGACGAGAAATGCAGCACTGAGAAATTGTCCACTTTTTTTTGCGGTCAAACTGTTGACACGGAATCTGGATATGGATCCTGGATGTATAATTGGACCCGTCTCCGACGTACCTATCGTTAATAATAAGCTTAGATAACTATTTTTCGTCAGGTTATAAAAGAGATCCATACACGACAATAGCAGTACAAAATCCGCTTTTCTCAAGCACTAAAAGTTCTTCCATAAATAAAACAGTCTTACCTACTAGGGGACTGAAATAATGTAAAGTCATATCTTCAAAACGTGCTATAAATTGCGGTGTCCTCTTGAGCCTCGTGTTTATCCATTTGCGACGAAACATAATTCGAGAAATATTATCACAATTTGCGAATTATTTATGTCTATATTACACTAGACAATAAATATTCAGAGGAAGTTAAAAATTTCGCGTTAGGTATGTACATATTTCTTGTGGAATAACAACTGCTCTACATTTACTAATGTTTACAATTAATCTTAGTTGCGTAGAAACCTCTAATCGCAATTATTCGTTAAGAATTTTATTAATTGACCGTTTACTCTTGGTTGACTATTTTTTTTTTATAGCTTCATGGCATGGCGCACAGGTTAGCGCATTTGCCAATGTCACGTATTAATTAATAGAATCACAAGTAAATTCGTTTTGTCTAATCGTAAAACTCCTCCAGTAAAGTGATAGTAGGCTTTACTGAATATGTAAAGGACTTCTTGGAAGAGCGCGAGAACTTCAGCTACACATATTTATTTAGACCTACTCCATTCTTTTCATTTATACAGAACTGTAAAACACAATATACTACCACTTTTGTGCTTCAAAACTTCCAAAAATATAAAAATTAGAAAATTTACATAAAATGACCTCACTTCTCCCGTTCCCGCCAAAAAAGTCGGTTGACTACTTATATTTTAAAACTAGTAGTAGTATAGTACGATTCTCCCTTAGGAGGGAAGGCAAAGGGATCTTAGGGCATACCACCGACGTCTTCAGTAATAAATAGATAATTTCTTCGTACTATTTCATCAAAACGTCGACGTAATACGTTTTTGATATTTCTTGGAATTTCTGGCGATAAATATATTGAGGCAGTCTTTCTAATAGGATCCGCCGAGGCAGACTAAGCCACTAAAAAATTTCAACATCATTTTATTAAATAAGCACTTATTTCAACAATTTCACACAACAGCACAACAGCGTAGATAATTGGGACGCAAAACTACGCCAATTTTACATCACAATATCAGCTAGAAACCATTTGCAAATAATTAAAATAAACGCCCAACCACTCCCCATAAAACCCCGCCAAGAGCTCATTAATTTTAAAAATAACTTTTTTAATGTCGTAGTTGTTTGTATTGTAACATTTTCCTTTGAGAGGGAAGGCAAGAGATATAATCGATGTCTCCGGTAATCATTTCTAATTAATTTCTCCTATATATCACTGAGCCCCTAATAATCCTCTAGTAAAGTAATAGTAGACTTTACTGAACTAAAAAAGATCTTCAGAGTGTCTTGAAAAATCTAAATAAAATTTGCCACTGTTTTCCATGTCTCCCATTCCCGCGAAAAAGTTTTTGTAACTTTTTAATTACGTCTCCCAATTTTGGAAGGTAAAAGATAGGTATACCCATGCGGCCGATGTGTTCCGTAAATATTTTATTTTTAAAAATAAATATTTTACGGTTATTACGTTGGCCACAACCAACCAAAACCAATTTAATTGACTTAAAAATTATATTATAATAAATTGTTACAAATTAATTTACAAGCTAAAATAGGTTTGGCGTCGTTCGATGATTCTAACGAAGTGCCTCGTCTCTCCTGTCGTTCATGTGAGCTCGATGTGCTCATCGCCCTGTAGCGCCGATTCAGCATATCGCTGACCGTAGGAATGTTCTTGCGAAATGGGGTATAAGGTCCATAACACCTCCCCCCTCAGATCAGCAACTATTTGAGAACGTTGAGCGAAAATGTTGCTGGCAGTCCGGATGCTTCAGGAACAAGTTTCGGCTTGCAAAACCAACCTTTGCGTCGTCCAATTATGATAATGGCTAGTGCAAGTGCACTTAATAGTGCTACATATAATGGTATTGTAGTGTGGTATATTAAATCGGGTTGAATTTCATTTATCGGCAGAGAAGATTGGAGTACTATTTTATCTTGGACGCCATGTAGCTGTTTCAAATCGATAGAGTTCAGATGGATTGTAGGTGAAGTAATTGCATTCACTTCCTTCTGGCAGGGGATCTTCATTATATTCAGTGGTTGACCCTTAATGCGATTATTAGCATTTATGATCTTCATTTCTAATGTACTAAGTGAACATGCAGTAGATATAATAGCCAGGTAGCTTCCTTGTAGAGTAGTGTGATCTTCGCGTTCGCAATTTAATTGAACTTTTGTTGGGTGCGGGAAGGACACAATGTAGTGTTTGTCATCCAACTGGTCCATAGCTTCTCTTGACAGTATGATTTTCGTAGTGTTGCATGTTTTATTCAGTGATTGGTTCACGATGAGGCTTTGGATGCAGTCAGGTTGTATGTGAGTTTGCTGATAACTTTTGTCATGACAAAGAAACCATTTATTTACCTTCGGGCATTCAGCCTCCATGTACAAGAATGATTGCTTTGTAAGGATATGGAGGTATAAGGGCTTGTTGATGTTTATTGGGAACTACGGATAGCTTATAGAGAGAATATATATAAGTACTGAATATAGGGATTCGGAATATTATTACTATTTTATTATCAGTAAAATAAGAGCCGGGCTTTATAATATTATAATATTCTCTTAGTTCTAAACCTATATCTACTTGATCTCGATTATATATGCTTTTTAACCTAATTAACATTTTATTGAGTACATCCGTTCTTAACATTGAATGATGAGTGCTCGATGCACTAATAAAAGCCAACATATTCTCTATTCTAATAATTTCTTGCAATATGTCATCTACATTTTCGGTTATGAATTATGATAGTTAGTAACTGAGCGAATTTAGCATATCTCGATAAATTATTTTCTTTATGTAATTCGTCCTGAAGCATAATTTCTAATGTCGAATTTATCCTATTCTGATAATCTACTAACTGAGAAATGTCGCTATATTTAGACATCCATTTGTAGTCACTCACTACTACTTACTGCTATGTATTTAAATAAAATACACCTTAACGGACAAACGTATTTTATATTTTACAAGACAGGTAATTGTTATAAATAAATTGCGCGCGCGACCGATGTTATTGTTTTTCTCTCGCGAGTGCCGGCGCGCTGTGTATCCAACCGGCAGGCAACGCCCCCGATGGTGACGTCGCTGCCAGGGCTTCCCGAGTGTCGGGCCGCATGTGGTGTTTGTTTATGTTCACCACACATTCCTTACTTAAACTAATATGCGAATTAATTTCGGGTACGAATATGTTTGATTCCTCGATAAAACTTTAATATACGTATCTATTAACTTATCACATATTCTAATAAACCTAGTTAACACGTTCGGATTACCGTCGAATTCTGGCACAGGGCGTAGTGCCTTAAAAATGGTATCCTGGTCGTGCGACATACCTATAATATCCTTACAGTAATCTAATTGTTGGTGTCGGCGAGACTGCCTCTGTGCAGACTCGCTGATCGTTTTATGATCTGGTCGAAAAATTTTTGGAACACTAGGATAACTAGGAAATAGTAAACAACACAAGAAAGATTCTGTGTACTTACAATATCATTATTTGGTTTCTGCGCATCGATGTCTGGATACTGGTCCTCGGTCTGCAGCTCCACGTAGATTCTGGATACTCGGATGTGTGGCGTTGAAAGCCATTCGGGCGACCCGCGAACCCAAATTCGATTTTTGGGGTAAACCGCTCGCGAACCGACCCGCGAGTATCCTACCGACTGCGCCAATTACGTTGGCCGCAACCGAATTCCTCAAAGAAAACCAATTTAATTGACTTAAAAATTATATTATAATAAATTGTTACAAATTAATTTACAAGCTAAAATAGGTTTGGTGACGTTCGATGATTCTAACGAAGTGCCTCGTCCCACCTGTCGTTCATTTGAGCTCGATGTTCTCATCGCCCTGTAGCGCCGATTCAGCATATCGCTGACGGTGGGAATGTTTTTGCGAAATGGGGTATAAGGTCCATAACACGGTAGTAATTATTATCACAGTGGTGTACTAACTAGGCTACAAAAAATAACAGACAGAAAAGACAAGAGAAGATTGCGATATAATAGTTAGGATACCTACATAATATGAAAATTAATGTGTCGTGTCGTTTCGAATACCACTTAATTGATTAAGCTCATGTTTATGGGCTACTAGCTGTACCCGCGACTTCGTCCGCGTAGAAATTTTTTCCGTGACCTTTCCATGCTACCGAGGTTACCCGAAACACCAACAATGTGGGTAACATTGCTGGTGTTGAACAAAAAAGTTATTTTCTATTATGGAACATCCGACATATTGGATATTGATGACGTCACATATACAAAAACCTTGCCCGGCGTATATCATTTCATTTGATACCCATATTGTTGGTGTTGAATAACGACAGTCATCTCGTTTGCGAGAAATGTGTATGGAAATAATTTTTGATAAAATATATAAAAACGTTGCAGTGTTATTAACATCTGTCGTTAAATTCAACCTCCTAATTTATATTTCTAAAATTTTTATTTATTTCATTGTAGTCAGCCTTATAGAAGTTATATTAATTAGACTACTTTTTGTACATTTTACATGCAATTGAATATGTAAAGGAGGATGATGCCTATTTTGTTTACTCAAACCTTCAGCAGCTCTAACCTTAAGACTTTGAATATTAGTTAGAATAAGGTCCAAAACACGATTGTTATCATTTATTATATGGTTGAATTGTCGCAGATCAACATGTCAATCAGTAACGAAGATTTTGTGTCATTCAGTAATAGAGTATGTTTTGTTTTAGTCCACACATCATTAGGAAGATTGAAATCACTGACAATAAGCACTTTCGTATGGCAATCAATACCTGACATTACTCGTGAACAGTTGTCATAAAAAACCGAAAAGGTATTAATTTGTAAATAGTTCGATAAATAGCAACAGTAAATATGTAAAATGTCATTATAAAATTAATTAGGTAAGATAGTCAACCATAGGTCCTCGCACACACTGTCCCAATCCTCGCGTCTAATCACAGAGTACTTTTTATGAATGGCGACTAATACCCCGCCCCCACCACCGATTTTTTTACTACTGATATGATCTCGATCACGACGGAAAATTTGAAAACGGTCATCCATGAACTCCTTACTACATATACTGGCACTTAAATCAGTTTCAGTTAAAGAAATTATATCATAATCAGAACGGAGAAAGTTCCGGTAAAATTCCTTAAATTTGAATCGAAATCTATTTACATTTTGATAGAAAATATCAATAAAACTTTTATAAAAATGGTCGAAGCGGGAAAACAAAATATAGTCGAATACAACAAGAACAAGTTCAATTAATTTGTGGTTTTAATATTATTCAAATATTCAATATTTTTAATCTGTATACATCCTGATTTTTCGTTTTTTCTTAGAAACACTACCATATTTAACCCAAACGTATTGAAATGAATTTTGCTTTGCGAATTCACGAATAGAGTGATTTCACCTCAGGCGATAAGTGCTCTGTTACATAGATGGGCACACTGCTACCCGACAGACCTAAATGTCTTGAGCTGAGCTGATCGTGAGGATTTGATTTATTGTTAGGACGTACAGGTGAAATCAGTTCATCCCACTGACGAGGTGAGGGTAACGTCACAGGAAGTTTCGAGGTCTAGGTGACGGACTGTCCTTTTTGGCCACTCGACGACAATGAATTATCTGTGAATCTGCTATAGAATATGACACAGACTCGCATAATTTTTTATAAGAAAAATGATGTTTCACTTCTCTTTTCTGGAATTGCCTGGATTTCAACGTTTTGACTTCGAGTCTTTCATAAGTAGCTTGTTTATTACTAAGTGTCGTCATATTATGTTACAAATTACTTACCTTATGTTCTAAGTCTACAATCATTAATTAGATTCTTGAATCGACGACTTCATGTCGCCTTGTTCAGCTTGAAGGAAATCCATTGCTTCAGTAAATTCAGTTTTAAGAGTATCGATTTCACTACGTATTAATTTCGACATCTCTACTTTAATCGACGATTCTATCCGCCGAACCATGTCTGATATTTTGATATCCAAAGTTTTATTGAGCAGTTCTTCAATACTACTTAAAATAATACTGGAACCTCCAATTTTCATTGCTTTGTTAGATTCGATGTGATCATTTCCCTCGCTACTAGTTTCAATTTTGACTTGAATGGGCTCAGCATCATCTGGCTGTTTATTGTGAGTGGTCTGGTTTGTTGCACTGTCCTTTTCGACGTGTGCTTTACCTCCAGAACCTTCACCAGGTGAGTCTGTTGATGAGACTGACCACGTACTGGCGTATTGTCATTATCCTTTTTTGGTTGTTTGGTACTGCACTCGGGACATCTGGTTACATTGTTGAGTCATCGCGGAAAATTTTTTGGAAGAGACATTAATACATTCTAGATCATAATAATTTTCGCATACATGACATTTCCTGAATTGCTTATTTCTTATAGTATTGTGACAAGCAGCACAAGATCATGACCTACGTGTGGGTGTCATGTTCATATACATAATTCAATACAACAATTTCAGCATAAAAATGCACTCCGCAATAAAGGACCACTATACAAAATTTCTGTTGCTAAATAAATTTCGCACAGCAATAAAGTCTCAGAATGTACTAGCTACGATCCACCCAGCACCAGAAAGATAAAAGTAAGTTGTTGTACAATTTCTCCAACGCAATATCTACTCAGAGTTGTTTATACAACTTTATTAATTAGAATTTATATTCCACATAAAAATTTAAAAGTTAACGTATTTACACGATAAAATATTTTATGCAGCTCTTATAATCAAGCACTGCCACTATGTTAAGCTTCACTATGAATCCGGTTAATATATTAATTCCTTCTATATCAATCAAAATATTTGTTTATTTTTGATACCCATATTGTTGGTGTTGGATAAAACGGTTATTTTCAGTAATGGAGTATTCGCCATATTGGATTTATGATGAAGTCACATATACAGAAACCTTCCTCTGCATATTCCATTTCATTGGATACCCATATTTTTGTTGTAACAAAAAACTTATTTTCTATTATGGAACATTCTCCATACTGGATTTATGTTGACGTCACATATACGGAAACCTTTTCCTGTGTATCCCATTTCATTTGATATCCATATTGTTAGAGGTCTCGAAAAGAGTTATTTCATATCGCGGAGCATCCGCTGTATTGGATTTGTGATGACGTCACACATACAGAAACCTTGCCCTGCGTATTCCATTTCATTTGATACCCATATTATTGGTATTGAACAAAAAGGTTATCTTTTATTACGGAATATCCGCCATATTGCATTAATGATGACGTTACATAAAAAAAAACGCCTGCCGCTTTTTGAGAAAGAAATTAGCTCAGATTTGTTTTCGGGCACATAATATCTCTGCACCAAATTTCATCATTTTCAGTTCAGCGGTTTAGCATTTTCCCTACAAAATTTCATCCCCCTTTTCACGCCTTTAGAGACAGATTTTTGATAAAAAAGAAGTCTATGTTTTTTTGATTAAAAACTTAACAAGCATTATGTATTTATGCTTAAAACTCACTTTTTCAAGTTATTACTCTATTTTATCGGAAATATATCACTTACATACCAGTCTGGATGGAAAAAAAAACCATAATTGTGCCAAGTACCTACTTATTTTTACCTGCAGTATGGGCGTCACCAGTGATAGGGATTGTTGTTAAGAACATTATCAGGTTACGCTTTGTCATTTGTAGATCGAAATAATAGTTGCTAGAAGTGGTGTAAAATCAGCGTTTTTATTGCGACTTGCTGTCTACTCCAAATGGGATATACCCTGAACTTCACTATAAATAAAGTAATTAATAATAGTAAAAGATAAAATGGTGATATAACCAGTTATGGTAGATATAGAGAATATAAAGGGAGATATTTTATGCATACTAACAGGAACTGGACATCGCAATGATGGATCACCCAGTATAATACAATTAAAATGGCGCGAGAACAATGCCTGTTATATTAGGTACGCAATTACAAACGGTTCTGCATATAGAACACATTTATCAAATCTTGAATTAAAATCTTTTAGGTCATTATTATTCGATTATTTACTGTGTATAATACTACTTATTTCGCTAATAGTAACTATGTACAGGACTTTTTGGCGGGAACGGGAGAAGTGAGGTTGTCATTTTATTTAGATTTTTTATTGTTAAAATTTTTGGGAGTCTTAAAGTATAAAAGTGATAGTATATTGTGTTTTAACGTTTTATTCTAAGTGAAAAGAATGGAGTAGATCTAAATAAATATATGTAGCTGAAGTTCTCGCACTCTTCCAAGAAGTCCTTTATATATTCAGTAACGCCTGGTATCACTTTACTGGAGGAGTTTTACGATTAGAAAAAACGAATTTACTTGATTCTATTAATTAATACGTGACATTGGTAAATGCGCCAATTTATGCGCCATGCCATAAAGAAAGAAAAAAAAACTATGTACAGTGCTACCTATCTATGTTTTTTCTATTTTATTTTAGTTATGTAAATAAACAAAAATTTTCACATGTATGACGGAGCATCACTTAGAACGGCTCGACCAAATCTGCCTTCGTTTGTAAAGATGTCCTGCACTGAGTAGAATCTTCAGTAACTCTGGTATCATTTATAAACTGAGACAAATAATTTAAACTAAAAGTTACAATTAATGTAATAGGATGTGTAATTGTTTAGTGCTATTAGCAAGTAATTTCGTAATAACACCCTTAATATGCCGTGTACGACGACGTCTATTCTAAAAGTCACGATTAATTATCACTCATGCGATATCAATAAACTGTTATGATTTATGTGAACACCGCCTTTATCGTGCAAATTTATTTGTTTGCACGAGTATTGTAGACTTAATTCGGTTACTGTCATCGATGTCACCCGAAAATTATTTTTCCTATTTTTTCCCAAAGCTACGTGTGGATACATATTTTTAATATGCTTTATAAGGAAGCAGAAACAATATTAAATTACTTATATGTTTTTCAGATAACATTTTATCAAATTATATATATTTACTTAATTTCAAATGCTGACATTTCAGAGCAGGTACTTTTCCTGATACGTGAACTATTTAAGTGGGATTCTTCAACATTTTCGCGATACTAAAAAAAATGTAGGTATGTTTATTTCGGAATATTTTTAGAAATTATGACGAATTATTTTTTAGATTACAAATTGGGATATTTTTGAACTACACGTTTCTTTAATATCTAATGCTTTTTTAAAAAATAGTTGTTAATAAAAGCTTAAAACCCTTGTTAGCCTTTATAATACATAAACAGGATAATACCTGCAAAGAACCGGTATATAAACAAAACACGGTAAAACTAGCTAAAATAGCCAGATATAAGCCAGTTCCGAGATTTGATTGTTTTTAAGTCTGTAATCATTTTAATTTTAATTTAATATAAAATCGATGCCAGTAACTATAGCATAAACCCAGGGCATGACACAATTAACAGCCATTGGAGCCATCTATCTGAGCACCAATAAAACTGTCACGCGCACTCACTGTCTACCCTTCAGTGTGGATGAGCCCTTATTGGAAGAGCTTCGAGTCAAATTGTACTTATTTTGTACCTATTATTCACACAATTTTAATAAACAGTGAGGGGTAAGTCCGATGTTTCGAAGTTTATAGGTCCGGAATTCAGATGTACTACATCCAGCTCCACGGATACGTCTTGGTTTCGTATCCGCTGATTTTTACTGGACGATCACAGAGTACTTTATTATACCCTGAAATGATATGTGCTGTGTGTGATGCGTGAACCTCGGACTAAGAAATAAAATGGACGGATCCTTTTTTGTTGACAGAGTTTCTAGACTTTTACTAATGTACGTGACTAGAGGCGTGTCACAGTACAACGATACACACCTGAACATGACATGTTTTAATTTTTTTGAGTACTAGTAGCCAATGTTTTAATTTTTTTGCTAAAAAAAACTTTTAAGATTTACGAGTATTTTGCAAATATCTAAATATTTCAGTAATTTACCTAAAATCGGTCATAAAATGACACGAATTACACAGATAGTGCGAGGTTGGCATACTTACTATAACAGTTTTACTTCTGCATGGTTACGATATATAGATAGAAATAGACAGGAAAATTCGTTTGACACACGACGATAAGAGTGGCGACTTTTTATGACTCCTTCCATTATGCACGTTCCATACGTATTATTGATCCATCCGAACCCATCCATGTAGTTACCCATACATAAAAGAAAGGGGTGCATTAAATACATAGAAACATTTAACGAGTATTTGGTTATGGAACCAGATTAAATTTCCTGACCTAAATATTTATTTTATTAATTTGTTCGATTATTTGTTAGCGGTATTTACACAGTTTAACGACGTAATATTCGTGGGAAACGAGCAGTTGTCTCGCACATTAGGAGAGTAATGTTTACAATAAAAGCTCTGCAAACATTTATTCACTCTTTCACAACAATAACAGTTATTGAGAGATTGGCCTGTGAAAATGTTAATAATATTAACTCCGTGTTCTAAAAATATTTTATTGCACAGGTGATTTTAATTATTGGTAATAGGGATGGGATTCAGTGTCTGCAAACTAATATGGGATCAACCATAGAGAAAATATGGTATCTATTAGAATCTCATACTCGTACACAGGTGCTCTATTTTACCACAGTACAAGTAAGCATACAGTATTCTCGGCAGTGTCCTAGAGGTAATTACTCGTATTACCTACGGTCGTTTGGTACGTAAACACGCAATAAGGCTACTGACTTGGACTGAATGTTTTTCTTAGGTTACGTACTTGATAATAGGTACCTACTATATTAAATTGTCATATTCTCTTTTCATTTTATATTATTGCAAATTTAATAAGTTTTTATTTATATAATTCTATTAGTATTTTATTACTAATTACAAAAGTTTGTGAGTTAGTATGGTGGAAATGTACAAAAGAAATGCATTTTGAGTGCTATATAATTAAAAATCAGCAATAAATTAACTAGACCATTATGCAAATTACAAATTAGCAACAGAGAAATATTTCCGGTTTCGATATAGATGTATTCAAACATCCATACACTGAACATTATGCTCGTAAACTTGATTGACATAATATTTTGTCAGTAAATGCGTGGGAGCGTCTCACACCGTCCGACGACAACCGCGGTGCACCGCGACTGTTGTATGCCGAGAAATGCCGAGATTTCGAGGCGCGTCGTTTGGGAGCGTTTGTATGAACATAGAATACTGTATGCTTACTTGTACTGTGATTTTACTCCATTGCGATTTGCAATTATTAATACGTAAATTCGGAACGCTTGCTGACACTATTGCCCATCAACAGTGCAATTTGACTATTTTTATACGGCGGTTTTCACACGTGTTTACTTTCCGTTTGCTTTAATAGGAAGTTGATAACGTTTGACTACCAATTTAAAATTCGTACGCTAGATCACGTGGTATTTGTCATTTTAATCGACTAGCGTTTACGAAAATTGAGCCACTTGTCTAGGCCCCCTGGTCCGTGGACAAATATCTACAGGGGCATCTTAAGCCATGCAGGGGCCGTTGGCCAGGTCGAATTTGGAGGCCCATTTAGAAAATAAAAATTATAATTCAAAAAATTAAATAAATATTTTATTATTAAATTCATAGACAAAAATCAAATAACCCTAAAATGTATTTATATTTTATTTACATTTATTACATTATTTTGTATATTTATTTATTACATTACATTATAAAGTAAACAAACCTTAGGGCAAGTTAGCATGCAACCACGGCTATCCTCTGAACATCACTATATCTATGTGTCAAAATAAAATATATACGTTGTTCACTTATTAGATTATAAATTGAATAGTTGGTAGATAAGAATTTCGGGCAAGAATATTTTCTTGTCTCATACTTTTTAGAGTGCGATTTATTCCGTAGTCGAGTTTTTAAACTTTTTTTATCCCTTTTCGACCGGTTTGCTCAGATCATGGTCACGGACAGACTGAGGCTGAGCGTCGTCTTCGTAGTGTGATGGTTCCTGACAACTATTATTTTATTTTCGTTTTCGTCACTGTAAGTTCTTATTGCAACAACTAAATTTAGACTTATCGACCCGCGTTACCATTTACGAACCCAGTTACCTAAGAGATGCGAAGATGTTATTTTGTTACCCCTTGATGCCTACTTTGTTCGCACTGATAAGAACAGTGTGTGGAAATGTCTACGTGTGCTAGAACATCGTCATAATCGTCATTGATTTCACGAGTTAAATATAACACTAAATCTCAGAATTGTACCTAAATATGCCAAAAGCATTCGTATACTCACATACTCGCGTATTGACTGGCCCGTTTAGGTCAGGTCAGTCAGGTCAGTTTAGGAAATGAACTTTTCTAAATTAGCTTGGACTCTGGGCGTTACTGGGAACTCCCCCAGAGTTCGTTGTGTGGTACCCATAGTACAAACTTACTGCTTAGTTTGGGGTCACACAATCTGTGTAATTGTCTGCAGTATTATTATTATACCTAGGCGTAAATGTGTGAGGAGAATGATGAGATTTGTGGAAGCGAAAGAAGTATGTAAGGACCGCAACGCTTGGCGCTCCGTCTTCTCTGACTACCCCGTTAGGGATACGGCGTGAAGATATGTATGTATTTATAAATACGCACCTGTTTGTACTAGTTTGTCAATCTCCTTGATCATTTTCTCAAACTAAATCTGAATCATAAATTTGCACTTGTTTGTACAAGTTCGCGTTATTGGAAATTAGTAAACGATACTTGAGATCTTAGCCTGATTGAATCTCGTAAATTTCTGTAGAGCCGTTAATCCATGTTGCCTCAGGGTCAGCTAAACTTTGGTGATAGAACTTGATGAAGTATTTGAGAGATTTGCAACAACCATGTTAATACCTAATTGTACCTCACACTAAAGTTTAAAGTTTAAGATAATCGTTGTGACACAATTATCTCCGAGGATTTCTAAATCCCAGGGTCGAATTCCATTCAAACAAAATTATAAACGAACAATTTTATCTTCACGCCTGAGAGATATTCCAAATTACCATTTGTTACGTAAGTACTTCATATACTTATCATTTTTAAACAAAAAATTTTGAAGGTTCCCTACCTACCTCGAAATGGATTATGGAACTCTTATAAGAATTACTTTTCACGTCTGTCTGTAAGAGCAGATTTTCAAATAAATTAACTACTGGACTACTACAAATTTATAAAAAAATCTTGGAACACGAAGTTTTACCAAAAGTTCGTAGGAAAATTATTCTGTTTTAAATTATCTACAAATAATTATAATGTGAGTGTCGATAGCGAATTGATAATATAGGTACAGAAAAACTTACCTTTATGACATGTATATTATATTGTTACGAACGAATCTTGTAACATTTTTGTAACAAGTAATAATAAACAAAAGTTTTTTTCACTCTTGAATTATTATACGGAACTAAATGATCTCCTGGACATTTCTGGAGTTAAGGCTCTTTGGACCGGTAAAGTACGAGGATATGGGATTTTGCTGAGTTTTGGGTAGAGTTTTTGGGTTAACTAAGTAAATTATACAAAAACTGCAAGTTGAAATAAGTAGGCCATTCTTTCATCTATAATCGTATGGATTTAAATTTTTAAAATTCATAGTAGAACATACTGAATTTTTTTTTTCTCAAAGAAGATTTTTCGCATTTACGCAGTACGCGAATTTATTGATTTTCAAGGAGTCCGCAAGGGCTTTTTAATCAAATTACACACAAAATTTAAGTTGAAATATATAGTTCGTTCTTTCGATTACAGTCTGATGAGAAAAATTTTTTAAAATTAATAGAAAAACATAGCGAAATAAATTTTTTTCTCTGAGATGAATCACCAAAGAACAAGAAATTACTAACTTTTGAGTGTTATGTTCGGGCTTAATAAGCAAAGTATACACAAACTAAAAATTATAGTAAATAGATCATTCTTTCATCTATAGCCAGATATGTAGGAAGTTTTAAAATTCATAGCAGAACATAATGAAATTATTTTTTTTTTCTGACAAGAATCGCTACAGTACGATAATTTGCTGATTTTTGGGTACTACTTACGGGCTAACTAAGCAAATTGCACCCAATCTGTAAGTCAAAATAAATTGTTTAGTCTTTTGTCTACAATCGTATGGATTTCAAATATTGAATATCATAGCGGAACATACGAATTTATTTTTTTTCTGAGAAGTATCGCCCGGTCATGGTAATTTTACTCGTAACTTTGGAGGACAAGCCAGCTATAATGAAAGAACAGAAAAGTTTTCTATTATCACTAATAATAAGTTTATTGTTATAACAACCATAAAAAAAAAATATATTTTTCACATTCAATAAGAAAAGTAAAAAAAACAGGATTCATTGACTCGAATACTTTATGTAAAAGTTGATGTCACCGATGTGGCGCTTCAGTCGGGCTACGAGCCCTGTAGGGAGTGTATGTATACACCAATTTTATTCATAAAAAGTGTTGCCAGTGAAAAAAATAAATGTAATATCGATATATTACTTCATGTGTGCAAAATTTTAATAATCGGTTAGTATTCAATTTAAGTATGACATAATGTAACTCATTTACTGTAATATAACGTAAATTGTCATAATTATGTTTTTTAGAACGAAAACGAATGCCTAAAAGTATATTAAAGTTAATGTAATGGCAATATGCCAATTTTATGTCAGTAAGTAAGTGTCAGTAAGTACCTAGTTATAATTATATCTATAATTTATATTTTTACCAAATTTTTGGCGGGATTTTATGGGAGCGGTTGGGCGTTTATTTTAATTATTTGCAAATTGTTTACTAGTAAATATCGTGATGTAAAATTGATATAGTTTTGCGTCCCAAGTATCTACGCTGTTATGCATTATGCGAAATTGTTGAAATAAGTGCTTATTCTGTAGCGTGATGTTGGGATTTTTTTAGTGGTTTAGTCGGCTAAAGTCGATCCTACTATAAAGACTGCTTCGATATATTTGTCGCCAGAGAATGTAATGAACATTAAAATGTATTATGTCGACATTTGATATTTTAAGAAGAATATTTCATTTCATACTAAAGACGTCGGCTGTTATATGCATAGATTCCTTTGCCTTCCCACTCAAGGCATAATTGTACAAAAAATATTTATATTTTTACCGCGCTTTCAAAATTTTTCTATCAATTTTGCAATTTTATCAACTGCAAATACGTAGTTATCATAATTTTTTCACTAATCGCTATTTATCATTATAAAAAATCTCTCTTTATTTATGTTCAATTATTCTTCTGTAAAGATATGTATTCGTAAAAGTGATTGTTTAAAAACAATAACTTTGTATATTTGAGATGGGGAGAGTAAGGCAATTTAACAAAATTACCAAAAAGAGGCGTTTGCATTTACAAATCTGTATAGATAATACACGCAATACAACACGAAAACACCATTCAAAAAGGTAGGTAATTATTATGTTACAGAAAAAAAAGTATGCTAGTTAGGTATGAAACTGTTATAGTAAGTTTGAACCCATTGAACGTTTATAATTTATACTTGCCTATTTGAACTAACGAGAGCATCGATTATAACTTGTATAACATAGTGATATTTAATTACTATTCATTTCAGACATTTCTCATAAGTCACAATTTAAACTTTAATTAATAGTTCCTAATGCATTAATGGTATTTGTATATGTCATGTATATGTATATTACATTAAGAACCATAAAAAACGCATAAGGCCTATTTATAGAAAAACTAATACATCCGAGAATCTGGTAGTAACCTAGTATCAGTAACAAATAATTATAACGTAAAGCTGTTGTTCTATGAAATTTCTATGTAGGTACTTCATTAAAAATCACATTTATGACTTCATAAGTAAAGTTAACTATCCCTAATTTATAATATGTAAACTAGGTGCCTAAATGAGAATTTATCAGAAATTGTATGCGAAGAGGACATAAAGTATAGTTTTAAATTTAAAAAATAGTAATCAAATCAATTCAATTTTAATAAAATTGACAAATTTATATTATGTAAGTGAAAATTGTAATAAATATATTAATTTTATGTAACAATAACAAATAATTATAATGAAAAACTTGTTCCATGAGATATTTCTATGGAGGTATTTAATTAACAAATCACATTTGTTATAAATGAAATTAACTATTCCTAATTTATAATTTGTAAAGTACTTAAGTGAGAATTTATAAGATATTGTATGCGGAGAGGATATAAAGTATAAAGTTTTAAATTATAAAAATAGTTAATCATTATTAATGATTCAATTTTTAATAAATTGTTAAATTTATGTTATGTAAGTGAAAATTGTAATAAAGCCCATATATTAATTTTGTGTATTGCAGTTCTATCAACCAGCATCTAACAAGTGGAATTGATCATTTCGAGTGCAACAGATTGAGACTGTATCTACAGTAAGTACTTACTACTTTATGTAATGTGTAGGATTTTGAAAATTTAGTACCTATGCCTACCCTAATATGATACTTACCTATATGACAGTATTTGCCTAATACTTACCTAATATTTTTAATATTACAATAATGGGTTTTTTTAACATAAATATTGCAATTAGTTTGCAATGTAAAGAAATGTAGTCTATTCGAGGACGATGTAACCCAGGCTATTACATGAGTAATGGTAACCATTGTCCACTGTTACTATTACTACATGATATGTGAAAGAAGTAATAAAAAATAATTATGTTTACATAGACATGTAATCTGTAGTAAATACAATTAATATGAATAAATATATTATATAGTAGGTATGTATAAAAGAGCAATAAATAATGTGAAGTTGCTTGCTTGTTTGAAGCCAATTGGCAGCAACTCATTTAGTCACTCACCAGCAAATGACATAACACGTCTGATTCGTAAAGTAAACATTTCAAAATCTTATGAAATTTTAAATAAAACATATTTATAATTTAATTGCTTATTTTAGTTATGATGTGCAGTGTTTGTCGCCCAGTAATTAGGTAATAATTAGGTAGTAATTAGGACATTACTATTATATGAATAATATAATAATAATATTATTTATATAATAGTAATGTCCTAATTACTGGGCTCGATGATACTAAATAATTAATAGTTTTTCTGGCCAGTATTTAGGATTAAACACTTTTAGTAGCTAGTGCCCGTGGAAAAAACTGGACATGAAAAGTGGTATGTTACATTCGCAAATGAATTGATCTCAGATTTCATTCACTTCAATGATGATATTCACTGCTAGTTGGCAACATTTGCATTGCAATTTCGATATGAGATTATAGATACGTTCCGTAAAAAATTTCATAATTATTTCTTCCAATTGGAAAAAACATATAACGTTTGATTTTAAATGACGGTCACAGTCACACTTGACTAAAAAGTAACAATTGAACTATGAAGTCTTATTCTTGTGTACAAAAAAGTTATGATTGAAACTCATTTGAACTAGATTTATCTATACCATTCCAATGTTCCAAATAAAATTACCATATTTAGTAAGTGATGTAGGGTGACCAACGTACAATGATGAATAATGGAAACTTTCTCTAATGTTATTACTGAAAGCAATAAATACTAATTTGTGTCGTTTTCCATATGGTAGTTACGGGAAAAATTTCTAAGCTTGTTTCTTATTGTTACAACTAATGTAAATTCTTTCTTAATGATCCGTTTCGAATCCATAACTTATTCAGAAATATATTTTATAGTAATAACAAATAGAATTGGTATTTCCATTACATTAATTAATCCGTCTATTAATGAAATAACGTGAGCGCATCTTTCATAAGTATTTAACTGTTAGTATCCATAACAGAACTTTTATCTTGAAAATACTGAATATTGCATCAATTTGTCTCACAGTTATTTCGAATAGTCAGATATATTTGTTTTTTAATTTCAGTTTGCCAGTAAGCAAAAACAAATGCTTGTTAAAAGGCAAAAAGAATTGTAGACAGATTATTTTTTTCAACAAATTCAGGAATTTGCAGATCATGAATCTCTTGATGACTGTAAGTTTTCTTATTTAAATATTAACAGAGAAGTTAAATTTGGTCTTTACTCAAAATTTTATGTTAATTGTAAATTGTGCAACAAGGAGTTTAATTTGGAGACGTCTCGTAATTTAAAAGAAAAAGCGACTATTAACCATGAAGCAGTAGCTGGAATAATTTCTATTGGATGTGGTTTCTCCCATTTAAGATATTTTCAGGCAACCTTGGACATACCATTTTTCACTGTGAAATTATATCGTTCTCACCATGACACCATGTTCATCTGGTGGGAACAGACAACTGCACACAGCATGGCTCAAGCTGCTCGTGAGGAAGCTGAGTACGAGCACCGAAATTAATTGGCAATGTCAATGAAAAGGGAATTAGACAAATAGAAGACAGCGTAAATTCAGGCCGGAGGAATGGGATCTGCGTGTCATGAAGCGTTACTATCAATAACACTGTACTGTTATTAAAAAGGTATTCGTAATTTATAATGCCTAACTTTTATCATTTATTTTTGCTTTTATCTTTCCTAAAATTTTTGCAATGTTCATTCCGTTAAATGATTATAATGTTCATTAGTATTGGTTTTTATTTTATAATAAACTTTTATGATTTTCTGATTTTCCTTTCTACCATGTATTTCCAGCATATAGCAGACACCAGACTCCCCCGATGACAATTTGGTGGTGGTTTGAATGATATGTACATTGTATTAATAGAGAGTAAATGTTATAAATAAATGAATATTATCTCTTCATACTATGTTTTATCTCATAGTAATATGTAGTATAGAACAAGTAAAGAGACAAATGGAAGAAGGAGTACCTTCATGCCAGGGGATTATAATGTTCGTTATTACATCTTTTTATTTTATATTATATTAACTTTTATCTTTTATAATTTTTGATCTTCCTTTATTTTTTCCAGTATATTGTGTCCCTTCGTACTATGTTTCATCTTCTACTAGCAGGTAGTATGGAACTAGTGAAGAGAAGAAGAGGGAAGAGGGAAGAAAGAAGAGGGAGTACATTAAAGTCAGAGGAAAGGAAGAGGATGTGAGGGTCATGAAGCATTATCATCAATAACGCTTGTTATTATATATATCATCAATACTTATGAATAATGGCAAACGGTATTATTATTATATAATGTATTAACTTTTATCTTTAATGATTTTTAAATCTTTCTTTATATTTTTCCACCATATTATGTCCCTTCACTCTGTTTTTATCTTCTTAATACACAGTTTTGGAGAAGAGGTGATGTATTTAGTCTCTTCAGAAGAGAGAAAGAAAATCGGTGGGTCATGAAATCTTGGCAATGAACGGGTCATTAGCAAGACTACTAACGTTAAACTGTGTAAATACTTGTATAATACGATGCTAATCGATGTTAGTATTATATATCAACTTCATCTCTTATTGTTTCCTATATTTTTAATCCCAACCCAAAAAGAGGGGTAGGGCCTAAACGGATGAACCGATTTTGATTTAATTTTTTTAAGAAAATCTGTTCAGCCGTTTGAAGAATATTAGTTCTTTTTTAGTTTTTGAAGGGACGCGAGCATCTTCTACTAGTCTGTTCGATACGAAATTTAGTATCTTATGACTTCAATAATGTCACAATGACATGGTAAACTTGACCTGATGCTGCAGCATCGTCTGAAGTCAGCAGGATACCCAACTCCTCGCCGCTTATAGTAGAGATATCATGTTTAAGCTCATTGAAATGGTCTCTATGAATAGGGTATAGATAGATAGATGGTGATCAGGGTCTGATGATAGATCATACAACTATTGTCAGAATATTCAGATTTTGGCGAGGCACGATCCCATGTCGCAATTTCGTGTATCGTCCCGGGAAGTATTTGCGTGAATGTAGATCGTAGTAATAGTGTAGATTGTAGTGTTTAAAAATCATGAAATAAAACAAATTTAAAATTAAAAAACCCCTGATTCAATAAAGAAACTCCAAAAAGTAAAATAATAATATGTACCTCATGGCCCTTATAATTTGTGATAAGTTTCGATATAAATAGTAGTAGTAATATATCCAAGCGTTGTCGCGTCGGGGGACCACTAAATAAATAAAGTAAAAACTTAGCAGTCCTCAGACTTGAAGACGCTTGGACATATTACTACTTCTATTTATATCGAAACTTATCATAAACCTAAAGGGCAATGAGGTACATATTATTTTCTTACTTTTTAAAGGTTTATTTTTGTCGGGAGTTTTTTTTTATGTTTTTGATTTTCTTGTCCTTCATACAGTATAGTGAGTTGCAAAGGACAGATACATTATAGACTAAATAGGAGTGGAAATAACTTGTAACTCTTCGATATTATCAATACTTTATTTTGTTTTGTTAAGTTTATTGTTTTTGATATAGACAGAGTGAAGAGACGAAAAATGGAAGCAGAATTATCTTCGATTACAGTGAAGACGTCCTGCAAGATGCGAAACGCCACTAACAGTAGAAACTTGGAATAAAATACAGAAGAATCCGTAATGAGTAAAATAATAATGGACACCCTACTATTATTAATGTATAGTTTAGTCAAAAGTGTACTAAGTTTTAACAAAATATTTTAAATAAAAACTAAGTTATAAACGTTATATTATTTGCGTTACATGTAATTATATAAGTGCAGTTTCCTCTTTACTTGTACATACAATTGTCATACATACTTTCCTGTATTTATTACCTAAATTTTAAAAAATATAAGAAACCGATTATAATCTAGTATTTTTTTCTCAAATTAAATTAATAGTAATAGATCCGACTGAGGTTGACCTTCCCTAATCAAGTTTCCTAATAAAATAAATATTTTATACAATATAATGTATAATAAACAAAACGAGCTAGGGTTGCCACCCCACATCCCTGCATTTTGAATTAAAAATTATTGAATTAATTTTTTTCAATAATTATTGTTATGCAGTTTCTAACGAGTAAAAGATGGAAATAAAACTCCAAAGTAGGGTTGCAAACAAAGATAACCCTATACCATCGTGTTCCTAATATTATTATCTACATTTTCACATATAATTTTCATATGTAAGGAAACTCTATGAGAGTAAATTACTAATACACACTTACCTATTTACACTTATCAACCTTTAATTATTGCTTAGAAAAAGGTAGGCAATTAGAAATTACCGTATAAGTGACCTTCTTTTTTTACTAGGAACTCTGATTTTAACTAGCTGCAAGTGTATACAGTTGAAATCAACCTTGGTGCACGTCTGGTTCAAGTTTAAATTACTAGCTAGCTTACATAGATCTGCATGGATGGATGACCGAAGCCTCACTCCGTTCGCTCGCGACCCCAAAGGCCGGCCTCTTGTCTTTAGAATACCGTAGCCAAATTCTCTGGCCCAAGCCACAGGGTAGGTGTTCTTGTTATTGCCGCTGACTCCAAAACCATACTCTTACTCATACTAATAGAAACCTTGGTATTCACCAATATACCTACATGTCAATACCAAATAAGCCGAAGTCGAAATGGTCCGTAGGTACTAGACGGCGAATTGTTAACTCCACGGTATCATTAGGCTGTTGGTTATCATCCATTACCAAAGAACTTGTCGAAATCAGTAGAATGAGTTGGATTTCAATGGGTTTATTATGAGTCGTCTGACTAGGAGTACTTGGGTTTCGTTATCTACTGCATCACACTCAGATCTCTGAATCACATCATCAAGTACAGTACAGTACATAGAATATAACATAAGTATATCCTTGCGCATCATCTGATCCTGGCCCTAGTCTCGTGACAGCAAACAGGTCAAAAAATCTTTACGATATAAGTAGGTGTAACGCATTATTTTCTATTTTATTATATACAAATGAATACCTAATATAATATATGAGAATATGTGTAATATTTTTCAAACTACGTTTAATATGTTTATTTCTAAACTAAATACGATTTCATCTCATAAATATTTCTGAACGTAATGCTTACGAAACATTCAATAGTATTATAACTTTATTTGCATGTGTGGCCTACGGGAATCGCGCGTGTGTGTGTGGGAGAAATCTGTGAAATTAGGTACTATGAACACGTTCGATAAGCAAACGCCATCTAGCGTACGAATGTTTCCCCTAAAAGGAGAGCCACAAGGCCTTAATGTTAATTCTCACTAAATAAAGATATTCACGTTTTAGACAGTTCTTTAAAAAATAAGTCACAAATCTTAAAATGTATTTATTCCACAAATGTACCAATATGTTATTGGACTATACTAATTAGTAATTACAAACAATTTAGTGTTTACATTATGATTAAGAAATTAAAAAATATTAATGAATAAAAAAATAATCATAATGAGTAGGATGATACAAAAGTTAAAAATTACAATTATTAACTCTGACATATTTATACATTTTCAAGTAGTGCCCAATTCGAATTAAGAAATATTATGCAATCTAGGTATTTTGAGAGTAGTCGGTTTCTTCTCAAATTTGTCATAATACCAGTTTTAGAAAAAAATCTTTCGGACGGTACTGAGGTAGCTGGTATACATGACTATTTTAAATGCACTTCATATAATTGTGGGTTATTCGTTTTCATGCTCTTCCAATAAACAAAAGGATTGTTCTTTCTGTCAAGCAACGGTAATTCTAAGAATTGTCTTAAAATTATTATATTCTCGCTTGTACCTGTGGATGAATCAACATAACAAGCCTTTTTTCTTTCAAAATGATCCCATATTGATGTTGGTTTAATCGCTTATTGCTGAAATGTTGGCGTTACGACTTCTTGTTGACTAGTCATCGAATTGATCGATCTCAACAACGTCAGTTCTTCTAAACAACGTTGTTCGGCGTTTGCAGCATTGGAATCTAATCCAAAACCCAGCTTTTTAGACCGGGGATCTAGAAGACATGCTATAGCTGCTTGTTTATTGCTTTCCAAGGAACCAAGACGACGTTGTATGACGTCTAGTAAAATGTGTTGTAGTCCTCGTATTAATGGGATTACCAATCCTAGGGCGGCATGTTTTTCGCCAGATAATTGTTCCGTAATTTCTTCAATGTGTTTCAAGAGCGCAACACAGTCTATTAATATTTTCCATTCAGTATTGTCAAGGGATACAGGTGCATGATCAATTTCAGTCAAAGCTATTGCAAGTGGTGCTTTAACTTCATATAGCCTCGTAAACATTATATTCGCGCTGTTCCACCTAGTTTCTATATATTGTTTTAATTTTAAAACCGGCATAATCATTTGTTTTTGTTGTTCTGCTAGGATTTCAGTACTTTTGGCACTGTGGCGAAAGTGACCAACTATTTTTTTACATTTTTGAATGATAATTTGAAGGTCTTGAATTCCACTAAGCGTTTCTTTAACACTTAAGTTTAGAGTGTTAACAATACATGTGTGGTTGTGTTTTTCAGTAGCTGGTTTATTGTTTTCTTCATATTTTGTGCATTATCTGAAACAATTGTAACTATTTTCTGTAGAACACCAAATTCTTCAAATATATGTCGCAATGAGTGTGCTATGTGTTCGCCAGTATGTGGACTTGGGAGTTCTCTGGTCGCAATAACTAAAGACTGCAATTCGTCTTTGTATATACAGTGACAAGTGACTGTAATATATGATTTATTAGAATCAGATGTCCATATATCAATATATTGTATACTTGTATATACAGTGACAAGTGACTGTAATATATGATTTATTAGAATCAGATGTCCATATATCGGTAGTAGCAGATAAATATTTTACATCGTTTAAAATCACATTAAGACGTGCACTAGCTTGTTGGTAATGATTCAAAAATACTTATAGATTGTGTTAGCACTTTCCTGAGTATCACTACCACAATTTCTTTTTGAAATATTCTAATAAACTTCAAGAATCCCCTATTTTCAACTAATTGTAATGGTTAGTAATCTACGCAAATAATTTCAAAAGTGCAGTGTCAATGTTTACCTTTTGTTTCTGGCTTAGTTCTTTCGCAACAATCGTGGTCGACAAAACTGATTGTTTCAATTTTTTTTCGTAGGGTTCGCTCACCTTTGAAGATTCTCCTTCCTCTGTAGTTGTATTTTGTCTCAGCCCGTGATCTTCAATGCAATGCATTTATTTCCACAAAGCTTTATTTTTTTACCACATTGTTTACATATTGCTTCCTGTCCCTTTTTATTAAAATACGTCCACACATAAGAACTCTTTCGACGTTTCATTTTAAATACAATCTAATTTAATTAGTAGGTATAATACACTGCACTGCCGTCTCGTTGTAATCTGAACATAAAATGACAAGTGATAACTCTCCCTTGAAACATGAAATTCTTTAACGAACTGCTTTCATTTCTTTACTTTCAAATGACGGGGAATTATTAGTAATAAAGTGAAGAGGTTCATAGACAATGATAAGGGAATCCCTTTTGTGCAATGACAGGGTTGTCATACTAAACCACGACAATCAACAAAAGTAGAAATTGGTAGTGTGGTAGAATTTTTTCATAATCGATCATTATAAATTATTCGAATTATAATCAATTGCAGTCGATTATTTTAATTATCGATTAATCTATTATTGATAATGAATTTCGTACATCGTTACCCTTAAATAATAAACTCGGTCAAAAATAAATTTCTGGTATATCGCATCGCTAGACATTTTTGATATATCTAGAATCTAGTGTCAGCGACGTCATTTTTTTAAGATTAAAGTTGAATTTAAACCAGTTTGATACTATATTTAATAAATTTCTCACTGGACTAACTTGTAAAAGAAACCGGTCGAGTCAGACTACTCACAGCGAAGTGATCCGTAGACGGCATTGTAGACAGTATGCATAATCTTCATTTGATTAAAAGCGAAATATATTCGGTTAATCGACAATAAAAATAAATTTGTATTTCATAACGTTTCTCAACAACACTGTGTAGAATAAAGTTATTTTTGCAATCGCTGAGTGTGTAACAGAATATTTCAAAAACTACGTATCTTATTCGAACTGATCTTTGTACCTCTAGAAAGTCCTTTTTAAGTTCTTCGATGACGATTATTTTTAAAATGTTCTACCCTATGCTTGATAAGATAGAGGGGAATCACTTTTCACGAATTGGGAAGCTTATATCTCAGTAACTATTGACTTACACGCTTATGTGCACTGGGTTTTTTTTTATTCCTCAAATACACGTATAGAGCGTACACGTACATACATACTGTAACATTTTTTTCCTATTCTACCTTTTTTATGAGCTTAGAGGTTGTCAGAGAAATTAATTGTAGGACTGGCAAGTTTAAAATTTGAATATATTTTTTGGAAGAATGGAAGAGAATTTTTGGGAGATGAAAAAAACAAAAACAGGGTGGAAAAGAGATAAGGATGTGATGGGGTGAAGACAAGTTTTTTCCTCTTATATTATATTCTATTTTATTATAAAACAAAGATGATGTAATGAACTTATAACATGCTGTAAAAATGTGAAAAATTAATATGTGAAAATAATAATCATCTGAAAATTCCATAACCAACATTTATTATTAATACTATATATATTTTGCTACCTCACCGTGACATGTCTGATAATAGAGTTCAGAGATTTATGTGAAAAAGTAAAGAACTACGAAAAGTGTGCCTAAAATTTGAAAATATCGTTCGAGAATGGAATTCATGAATATGGAACAATAGTATCTAGCATAAGCCAGTGGTTAAAGTGTTTTTTTAATCATTTGTAAATTATAATTTCAAAGGTTAATTTAAAAGGTATTTTATACTTGATTTGATAAACACCACACCACACCATCACACCCACTTCCTATACTTTTTTATTTTTCATTTGTAAAATTAATATTGTTTTTCTGGGTAATTTCATTATATACATTCCTTTTCAAAAATAATTTTATTTAAAAAATTTCCAAATTATATCAAAATTTATTTTATCCATTCTCTTTTCGTGGCATCCGGGTGGGAATGGTATAATACATACATATCTTCACGCTGAATCACTAACGGGCTAGTCAGAGAGGACGGAGCGCCGAGCGTCGTGGTACACATATCAATATAATTAAATTTGACAGTTATTGAAGTCGGTGCCAAATCAATGTGCTACAACAGAAAGTCTATTGGTTTGGTAGGCTTGTAATTGAAACATATTACTTAATCATTTTTTTTATTATGTCAGAAGGTGTCTAACAAGGCTCGTTTGGCGGTTCATGAGGGGGTGTTGGTTCCGACACTCATGTACGGAAGTGAAAGTTGGGTATGGCAGAAGAAACATGAAAGCAGAATAAATGCAGTTGAGATGAGAGCGTTAAGAAGTATGATAGGAGTTAAACTGAGTGACAGGATAAGAAATAATGAGATAAGGAAACTTTGTGGGCTGAAAGAAGATGTAGTGACAAAAATTGAGAAAGGTATGCCTGAGATGGTTTGGCCATGTCGAGAGAATGAATGTAGAACGATTGACGAAAAAAGTGTATAAGGCGAGTATGAATGAAAGTGTTGGAAGGGGTAGACCTCGGCGGACGTTTCGAGACCAAATCAGGGACGTCTTGAAAAAAGGCCAGGTCAAAAGTACCCTAAACCGAAGAGCATGTATGAAGGGAATAATGAAAGTGGACGAAGCGAAACAAGTATGTAAGGATCGTAGCAAGTGGAAAGAAGTGGTCTCTGCCTACCCCTACGGGAAAGCGGCGTGATTACATGTATGTATGTATGTTGCCATCTAACGATTACATGATTACTTTTTAAATTGCTGAGCCACTTTTTGAATTTTTTACCGAGATTGTTTAGCTAGAGCCTAACTGTATGCAAACATCGAAAAAAAAAACAACATACATAAGAAGTACGCTGTTAAGCTAACGACACGTTTTCCTAGTGATTGATACACACAACTCTCTATCTCAAAAACTACTAAACCAATTTTGATAAAACTTGCAGTTTTTCCTAAGTTGGAATAATCCAACTAAGAAAGAATTTTTGTAATCCGACTTATAGTCTTTGAGATATGCGCGGACAAACATACATACAAATATACATATTGCAGTTATTAAATTTAGCACACATGTTTTGAAGCTGGTATAGACCAACAAATACAAAAACTGTGCAATTCTGGCAATATTACATGCATACGGGTCGAATCGATAACCTTTTTTTCATGTGATAAATTCCTAAAATCTTTAGCTTTTTTCCGCTCAAACTCCAAAAAACCACCAGTCGACACGTGTTTCGCTTCTCAACGAAGCATTCTCAGGATATACCAGAGATAGGATTCGGTCAGCTAACCAGCACCGAATCATGAATGAATGAACGAATGATTTGAATTTGGAGTTTGAGCGGAAAATAGCTAAAGATATACCAGAGATAGGATTCGGTCAGCTAACCAGCACCGAATCATGAATGGATGAACGAATGATTTGAATTTGGAGTTTGAGCGGAAAATAGCTAAAGATTTTAGGAATTTATCACGTGAAATGGTTTTCCGCAAAGTATAAGTCTATACAATAACCTCCTTTTTCTTAAAGTCGCTAAAAAATAGTCATCGTGTAACAATGGAATACCTAAGCTACTTGTTACTTACAATATGGGTGTGACAGTAAAAATTATCTATTTACAAATATTGGCATAACAATTCGATAAATAATCAATTACTGATTGATTAACTAGTTTACTTAAGTACATTCCGTTTAAATAATGCATTTATAACTTGAGTAATATTAGGTCTGGAAATATTCTCGTTATCTCAGGTCAGTTAGTCGGTGGCATTGTGATGGTATAAACGTGTCATTATTATTTATTTATTAATAATTATTTGTTACAAATAGTCTTTGAGATGGATCCAGAAAGACAGCCGCTTTTAAGTCCTGTTTATCCAAATATACGGAACCGTGGATTCAGGTTTGTTTTCGATAAGAATGATATTGACTTGTATTGACTGTAATTGAAAATGCGCTAGTCTCGATTCTTAGCTTCTTAATGAATTATTTGAATAAATAAAATTTTTAGAATGTTTCATACATAAATACGTAACTTTACGCTATGTGCCGTTCGGTGTAGACAGATCAAGGCGTATCAAATTCACAACTTGACATAACTTCAAGAAATAATCTTTTTTGTGGATGTAATTGGAACTAATTTGTAATCATTAACTAGTTTAAAAAAATATATAAACATTAAAAAATAACTATACGATTCGAGATAGATTGTACAGGGATGTAACATTTTTATTAGGTAATGAAATGTATTACTTAATTTCTTCGTTTTGCAACCATTAAAGGTACCAAATAATTGAGCAAAAAAAAATTGTTTAAAAATTAAGTTAAAATAATATTGTACGCTAAACTTCAGCTACACATGTTTATTTAAACCTACTACATTCTTTTTACTTACACAGAACTTTAAAACACAATATACTATCACTTTTGTACTTTAAAACTCCCAAAAATGTAAAAAATAGAAAATCTAAATAAAATGACCTCACTTCTCCCGTTCCCGCCAAAAAGTCCACTATCTCTTATAGCATTATTATTTTAATGTTACTTGATTTAAAAAGCTCGAAATTCTGACAGTAGGTTAGTGATTAGTTTAATGTAATTAACCCTAAACAACAAGACGAACAGCATTTGCTAAAAGACAAGAGGCATATCTTGCTGAGTACTTACCTATATAACAAAATAAATAAAAAACTTAACATTTATCCACTTTCACTTAGTGTCAGTGTCAGAGTGTCAGGATGAGACCCGTAACTGGCTTCTGTCTCTTACATATATTGAAACAGAAGCGCTATATCCCTATCAGTCTCAAGCATAAATACTTATATATTACACAGTAGCTATATGCACACCATACATTACACACATTCACAATTTTCATGCACAGCACACGTTAACATACACCCACAGATACACACACTTATCGCGTGTTTCTTTTTGTTTTTCACGTTTTACTTAGGTTTAACCATAAGTTTTATTTTATTTTATATTTTTTTACTTCATGTTACTTTACTTATATTGACATTTTGTAATAACTTTGGAGAAGAAGCTAGCTACTGAGATACAGGCCATACTCCTAGTTCAACTAATATTGATTTCATTAATATTGTGAAATTTGTCAATAAAGAATTATTTATTATTATTATTATTATCATTCGACATTCAATCATAAGTAGGCGAAAGAAATACGTTAGAATGTTTAGCCGTCCAACCTTAACTACCCCGTAAGTCAAGTAATATTAAAATAATAATGCTAAGAGATGGTGTTAAGCCCCTGGGACGCGACTCGGCTCAGGCTTCTTCTTCTCAAACTTCGAAATAAGATTAATGTACTGTATTACTGTATATGTAATTAATACACTTTCTATGAGACGTTTCAATAAAATATTCATTTTGGTAAAATTAACATTCAATGCACATGAATAAAACCAAATTCTAAACCTTGTAACATTAATTAAAGCAATTCTCAAAAAATGTTAATAGTCAACTATAACTGATCACAAATCGCCAGTTTAAGGCGCGTGTAGTTCTCAACGACCTTGAACATCGAGCCATTGGGGTGTGCCCAAATGTTTTTCCCACGCCATGCCATCCGCGATGCAATATTCCACAATAAAACAGCGCATGTATGATTCGCCGCCTAGCGGCAATTTTTAACATTCACTTGCAAGACCTGCAAGAATTTAAAAGACTCATAAAATTCATCATGTTAATATTAGTTGTCAAATAAATAAATAAATATTAGCTGTTAAATACGAATAAAATAAAACATATTTAATAAGGGATGCATTTATAAATATTATTTTACAATTGGTAAAAAAAAGAGCTATTCATGGCTTGGTAAGAACCATTCTAAACAGTTTTGAACCCACAACGTATCATGATCGAGTTCTTACACACACATATTATCATCATAGGGAACCTTACTCATAAAATTAAAACGCATAATATTAAGCAGACATCGCGTATTGTTGCTCACAGCGCTTTAAGGTGACGCATTGGAAATTTTGACGGCAGGGATCTCAACGTCTCATTTTATATCTCATTTTTTCAAATCTCATTTTCTACGCCGATTTTCACAAGACTTTACTTTTCGTTTGATTTAATAGAAAGTTAATAATATTTGACAACCGATTTAAAATTCGTTACGCTAAATCACGCGCTATTTGTCATTCTATTCTACTAACGTTTGCGATAATTGAGCCACTTGTCTAGGCCCCCTGATTCTTCATTTCGTTGACTTTATTTTGACAGTTGCGATACACGATTGGTTAACTATTGTGACTTAAAAAAAATATCAAAGAAACCTCTTTTGAAACGGAGATTTACTTTTTTAGGAGTAACGGAACCTTATATAGATTAACTTAATCTGAGAACGTAACCAATTTATGTTTCTAAATAATCTGTATAGTTTTAATCTAAACATATTTTTCAAAATGACAGTTGGATTTTTTTAAATAAACAAAAGTAACTAAGTACTTTTTCGTAAGCTAGCGCGCGCGCTTTTGCATAGAGCAGAAGGTCTAATTTGGATTATATTATTGTTTATCAATGCGTCACCTTAAATACAAGATTTGACATATGACGTCAACTCTTTGGCTCAATTGACAACGATTTACGTTCGTATCGGGATTCTTTGGCTCAATTGACAACGTTCGTATCGGGATATACATTTTGTGTGTAAATATAGATTCGATACAAAAGACGCAATTTTTGTTGTGTTCAACCCAGCACACAACTCCATAGCTATCTACTGCTATCTGCACCATCCCTCACCCCTTTGACACCCGAGACGTCCTCGGACTCGACCTCTACCAGGAAGTCGAATTTAAACTTGACTCAATTATACATGCTTGCATGACAAACTTGGCTCACGATTAATTCAAGTTTAAATTGCTATCTGGGTTCTATAGTCTTAAGGTCTATTTATTTCTATTATACATGACACTTACATCGGGGTCAACATATACGACATGCGCGGAAAGCAGTTGGTACTATTTATATTTTGTTTATCCAGACCAGCACGAAACTGGCATGTTTCAAATACTAGAAAATTGGTAGAGTGAGACGAATGATGGAAAAATACATAAAATGCCTATGTTGCTTACATCCCGGTTCATGTTGTAAGTCTGCCAAGAGTGCCAGACTTTCAACCTAGAAACTAGTATTTATGTATGGTACAAGCGATAGGTTAGCAAGCAACTTCTTACTGTGTTGTTCTTGAGATTGTTCCGCTGTAACGCTAACGTGAAATATACTTTATTGCTAGCGTCAATATGAAATATTACGCCCTGTTGTTCTATCAAGAGTTGCCACTTGGCAACTTCATTTATTAATTAATTATACTTTATTTTACTTTTTACTGTACTTTAATATTGTTACCTGTTTAATAAAAATAAAGTAGGTATCCAAAATATGTACCTGCTTTTTTTGACAACCAGCCCTAAAATACTGGAATCCAAAGCCATGAGCTCGTAAATCTTGAGTGCTTTGGCTACTATTAGTTATTCACAAAAATAAAAATATGTCATATTCAGCTGTATCGTTGTACTGCGACCCTTGTACATTAGTAGGTAGGTAAAAGTCTAGAAACTCGATCAACAAGAAACGGACACGCTCTTAATAGAGCAAATGCTCTGTCCGCTTTGATTCTTGATCCGAGAGTGGACATTTCGGCAATCATAATTTTGTTAAATGAAAATGTAATTCTTCAATTCTAAAATATCTGCAATCGACGCTTGTAGAGCTCACGCGACGTTCTTTATTCTCTTAAGCTTGGGGACGCTCGCCTTAATAGCATAACATATTGTGTTCCAGACCGCTGACTTATGAAGAGGTGCAGATTGCACGTAAGGAAACTGCGTGGCGTCGCACCAAACTCGCCCTGATTATTTTGTTCTGGGCAATAATCGCTATGTTCGTATCAGTCATCGTCTGCATAATAATTACTACGCCAAAATGTGGAGAAACCACTATGGGACCGATACCTTCTGTGCCACCCGTCCATTTGACACTCGCGCCATTGTTTTCCTCTAGAAAAAGATTTGATGAAGATAATTTGTATTCTTTGTAATGAGTAAGAGTTGGCTATTTCCATTATTGATTGAACATAATGTAGGTAAAGAGTAAACATATTTATCACGTCTGATGTTTTGTTTGTAATTAATCTATATCATGGAGCACTCAACCTATAGAGTGGCAATGTTATTTATTATGTATGAAAACAATTTACGTCTAAACACTGTTGTAGTTACTGCATTCTGTTTTATAGGTTGATTTTTTGCTGTATTGGCCACACTTTAATAGAATAACAAGCCATTACGTAAATATTTAAAAATCTGTCGGAATATACAAAGGTGTACACACAGGTCCATTATTGGTAATGCGAGCGAGAATTGATATTTGTTAGTGTACATAATAAACTGAGCAGTGGTGAATAAGATGGTCCGATATTTCGTCTCTATAGGTTGAGTATTCCATGATCCTATATAAATACAAATTTAAATGTTTGTTTGTTCAAAATCTTAAATGTTGGAAAGATTGCTTTGTGACAACATTACGTTCGAAAACGCATGTGTTTTATATACATATAATAATGTGTCAATGCCACGCTGTTGCTGTGGCTCAATAGAGCAGATACCTTATGCTTATGGCTCAGTAAGATAGGTACCTTACTGAGTTAACGCGTAGCCATAAAGTTAGATATAAAATACATACATACATACATGTTCACGCTGTATCCCTAACGGGGTAGTCAGAGGACGGATAGATATAGATATAAAATGACTTGTTGATATTTGCGAATTGGTATAAGGACAAGTGCTACAGTTTTCAGTTTAAAATATTATTGCCACGCGTTGCTGTGGCTCAATAGGGTAGGTACCTCACTAAGTCACAGCAGTTGTACACAGCATTAGCGTGGAACCCTACTAAGACGCAGTAAGGCGTGGCCATAGTTAGATATAAAATGACTTGTCGTTTAATATTTGCAAATGTGGTATAAGGACAAGTTTGTTATATTTAAAAAAAGAATTATAATGAAACTCATCAGTTAGATACCGCTGTATTGTAATGTTTCCATAAAACGAGCAAAATTATTTGAATTTGAATGTATGTATTGTGGATTATTTTGTGATTTCATCGATTAGTAAGAAATATTAAGCGTGATATAGACAAAATATATGTAATAAATACATTAGTCTAAATTTGGAGATATAATTAATTTAAGTGGTAAATGTATAATTTACTATGGTTTTAGTGACAATTTTTTTTGTGTAAGGCTGAATATTTAATAATAAACTAATTTTCAAGATTAATACTAAATTGAGTTTAAGTGTTTTAAAATACGTTTTTTGACCTTGGCCCAAATAAATATCTAGGGTGGGTCTCCAACTAATTCTTTCCATTTGTAGAACGAAATATATAAAAGAAACATCGAAATGATCAGTATTTGTAAATGTACTTCCTTCATACACGCAGTGGCAACACTATCATACAGCTTCTCAATTCTCAGTTGCATCGGCCGTGGTCTCCAGTAAACTGTCGCAGCAAGCTTCACTCCGTATCCGAAGCAGATTTTATATCATCTACCCCCGATATTTGTAAATGACTATTAGGGTTCCTACACACAACACTCACGGTGTCCACACGCTTAACCGGATGTGAAAAACAAGGTTTTGTCAATTGAATCACAGGATTCCACGCTCTTGATAAATTGTATCCGTTTTTCCGATTGAAATTTTTGTGTCTCTTGATTTCAATCGCTTCACGCACGACTTGGATAAAAGCGGCGATCGGTGAAGACTTGTGGGCGATGAATTTCTATCCAATGATTAGTATCCGATTGGAGATGTTCCGCTATCGCTGATTGGGCTGTTTGCTGGTGTTTTACAGCTGTAATGTGTTCCTTAATCTTTTCAGCAATAGTCCGCTTCGTTTGGCCAATGTATGAGCTGTCGCAGCTGCAATCTATTTTACAGATACCTGTTTTCTGCAAAGGCAAAACATCCTTCGGTGTGCCCACTATTTTGTTTTGTGTTATTATTTTGTTCACCTTTGATCCCGTTGTGTACACGGTATACGGATGGAGTAGGTACTTTTGTCAAATTGATCGTGTTTTGTCCGTCACTCCTTTCACATAAGGCATGTAGGCGGGTTGTCTGCTCACCTCCGGATGTCTGTACCTCTTTTTAGATCGCCTCATTCTTCGGTCCATCTGATATCCGTTCTTTGTCAGTACTTCCTAAACTTAATCGGGCTCCTGCTCCAGATGTTCAGGGTCACACAGATCGTACGATCGTGTAGGCTTCTTATAAACAGTGTCATAAAGTCCCATCTTGCCTCGGGGTTATTTTTACGTCTAAAAATGACAGTGACCTACCATTCTCCATTTCAAAAGTAAACTTCATATTTGGGTGAATGGAGTTTAGTTCCCGTGTTTTTAGATATTTTATATTGCCACGCGAAAGTTTAAAAGTTTATATTCTCAATGAACTTTTGCTATTTATGCCTTAAACCTGGTGGTCAGATATTATTTTTATATATTTAAGCAGTTTTTAAGTCCAGAGGAATTATTGTATAAAGAGGAATTACATTACGGCAGGGTAATTACTTTTTATGCTTGTTTTTCTGCTGTGATGCAAAAGAGCATTACTCTTTCTTACATTTACATATATTTTCTTCCTAATGTGCCCTATCTCACTATGAACTTTATATTTTTTCACTTAATCATCAGTTACAGCCCGAGTGAAAGTTACTTTAGAGGATAACAATTTTGAACAGTTTTCGTTAAATAAAACTTTTTTTTTGAAAGACAAGTAAGCGTGTAATTAGTTAGTGATGCTGTAATTTACTAAAATAGACAACAAGAAGATTTAAAAAATGATAATTAATTTCAATTAATAATAAAGTAATTCCCTTGGAAGACTAGCAATTGTCCTGGTACAAATCGTGGCAGGGAAATGATACCAGGAGCATTATATATTTTGAAGAAATAAGTTAATGTTTCTTTAAAATACATTATACATTATAATATAAATAAATCATACCACTAAAGCCAATACTTTAAAACAAAATTATTGCAAAATACTTATATATTATTTACTTTCAGCACCAAATATCTTGTAGCAATGGAATTACACAGACTGGCACAAACACGTTTCCCATAATGGCTGACCGTTTAACATCTGATTTCGATAAACAAACTACGACTGTTATATCACTAACAACCAACATCACATCCCAATGACACCCACCTTACAATAATTCATAAATGCATTAATATTCCGGTAAAATAATAGGAGTGAAATGATTAACAGAGGAATTACTAGAAGGCGGGGGGACACATTGAGTCAAAATTTTGTTAAATAATTAGGAGCTTTTTAATTTTAATAACTACCTACCTATTTAAGTATTAACAGAATTTATTTTAAAATGACTGATTTATGGCGTATTTTTTTAATTCCTACTGTATTACATTTTACACATAAGTTAATAGACGATGCCGGAGCTGGGACACAGCAGGGGAATTACATTTTGCAGGTTACCTGGCTATTTGTGGAAAATATAATAACATTCTCTAAACAACATTAAATGTCCTATTACTATTACGAATTATGCATGCTATGGGTCACGTAATTATATTGTTTCACATAACAAATTATAAAAATATATGAAGACAGGCATTGACCCATAAATCGTTTAGGAGCGTTTGGTGCATCTTCGAAATCCAAGGTCCAATAAACACAGCGCAACGCAAAAAGAATAATTGAAATCTGTTCTTAAACAAAGAAGTTATACCAGAACATACATAAAATGAAACATATATACAGACGAATCAAGAATCTCTTCTATTTTCGAAGTCTGTTAAAAAAGGAACAAACTCTGTTTTGCGGTCGGCGGTTAGTTGGTACCTACTAAAAAATATACAATACTATTCATGATTAATTGATAAAGGCCACAAACACTTAGTCGCTTTTATGGTTTTTATATGTAAATGTGTCGCTAAAAATTAAAATGACACCTTAATTATATTCATAACATATGAGTGAAAAGAGATTTTGTGCGAAAGGGTTTATGAAAGAAAGTAGAAACGAGATACCGTAATCTTTCATAACATTTATTTTTACAATAAAAAAATGCAAAATTGTCATAAAATATAATACTGCCCTAGAATATTTCAAATCAGCGACATCGTGTCAATATAATGTAATTAAACGATGCGTTTTAGACGCCGCGTTTTTTCGACAATAATTGTTACTGGTAAACTTTTATCGGGGTACAAAATACCCTTCGTTTTTGCCCAAAATATTTTATCTAATACGATAAGCGTGGAATTAGAAGAAAATATACAATATTATCAAAACATTTCACTTTATCTTTGACAAACAAAAAACAGGGATACAGCAATAGCGGTATCACTTAACTATACTTATAATACTGCCTAAGCATCGTTTACTATTTATTCAAGACAGAAAAATCGAATGTATTTTTTATTAAATAATTGTCAAAATTTACAGCTATTGTGGGTCAGGTTTTGATGTTATTTTACTATTACGTAAGATATTCATGTTTTGTTTATCCAAAAATTGTATCCCAAAACATTTTATTAAAAATTATTAAACAATTTTAATTAGAAGCCAATGAACAGAATGCTTCACTTAACACAAACAGAACATATTAGTACGTACAGATCTCATTAAAAATTTATAAAACAATTTGGAAGAGAAGCCAATAAATAGAATGCGTTATTTTAACACAAAGAGAAGATTATTAATATACAGATCTTTGAAAAATTAAATTCGAAAAATTCTTACATTACTTGCAAATATTGAATACTTTCTATATTCTCTAAAAATATCAATGATGCAGGAAATTCAGCACAAAATCTTGCATTATTCTTTCACATGGAATAAACTCAAAAATTAATAATATTTTTTTAAATCAATAATTACTTACAAAGGTTTTTTTATAACAATAAGAATACATCTCCACCATGAATTCTCTAAAGTAATAACTCGTCATACTTTATTTGGTTTAGTCACCAGCACTACCTACAAAATATATGGTATTGGTTAACAGTATTAATTAGTCTAGATATACATTCCATTCTACCAATGGTCAAAGATCTCCTTTTTAGACTTGTCCTTTTAGATTGACGGACCATCCATACCAAAGAGTTAGGCAGTATCCACATGACTATACTTTTAAGCAGATGAGTTCATATTAGTCCAATCGAGCACGTTTTGCTTTCGTTACAAGGCACGTGGTTATCAAACCGGAGAGGAATCTGTTTTTTGTTATGATACATTCAACTGAGAATAGCGAGGCCAATCATTTAATTGTTGAGATTTAAGACTCCACTTTTGCTCTTAATGCAGTCTCGTCTTGATAATATAACCGTACACAAAAAAAGTTCATAGAAATATTACGACAGAGTAGGAGAACCATTAAAAACATGTTGGTGTCAATGGCAGAGTTGAGCAAAAAAATATGTAATTCCATCTTTTTTTTATTATATTTAATAAAAAAGAAACTATATTTTCTATCTCTTTCTTTCAATCATGTTGATTACTATGTATATGACTCCTCTACTATTTCGTAATATCTTCATGGTTACGTTACGAGTCTTACACAATTTCGGTAACAGGGTAAATAAATTCAAATTTAAAATAATAAAATAAAACTATAAATGGAAAGCTTATAAAGGCTATAGGGTAAAAAATTGATTGCCATGTCAGTTTTATTTCGCATACGAAATCCATATTTGTACATTACGTAACAATCAACAAGGCAAGATAACATTTTAGAAGAGCACAAATTCCTGCACTTCTAAGGCCAGATTCTCATAAATTATATGTCAAACCAATGTTGAGATGCGGAATGCAGTCAATTAAAAAAAGCAGTCCTTTTGCGCTCACTAATCAAGAGTTGAAGGGAAGACAACGTCGCCTTGTGGGTCGCGGTTTTGTCTTTTCATTTCGTACTTATTACAACAGAAATAAGAGGCAAAATAGCTGTGCTTTAACTCTTATTTAAGTCTCTCGACGCAGTTTCGACTTTACGGTGAACGTCTTATCTTCGATACGTTTACTGCGCAGATTATAGACAGCAAGCATATAATTCGCGGTCAGTGAGGCCAGTGGTGTTATTTGGAATACTTATTTTAACGAGCGACTCATCTTTGACATAGATTCTGTATAATCAACTAAAAGCGTATGCTATGAACAGAAATGTTGACGAGTAACAATAGTCTTTATACTAAAAGCGATAAGGTATCAAATGATAAGTCTAAGAAGAGAATCCGGTATTGAGTATAAAGCATAAAGTTGGACGTCCTCCGATCTGTTTTGGTTGACATGTGAGTTAATCATGTTAGTGAGTTCGTTTTGTACTTCTTCTAGAATATCCTGCCGCTTTGGAAATCTGAAAGAAAAAATTTGGTATCAAAGTTAGAAAAAAAGTGCACGTGTACTGACGAGTATGTACACACGAAATAAGTTATACTTCTTAAGAAAATTAAAATTAGACACTTTAAATCAAATAAAAATTAAAACTGGTCACATATAAAGAAAATTAAAACTGGCCGCTAAAATGAATGAGACAAAAATAACCACATATGAGACTTTTTGGCGGGAACGGGAGAAGTGAGGTTGTCATTTTATTTAGATTTTCTATTTTTTGCATTTTTGGGAGTTTTAAAGTACAAAAGTGATAGTATATTGTGTTTTAAAGTTCTGTGTAAGTGAAAAGAATGAAGTAGGTCTAAATAAAAATATGTAGCTGAAGTTCTGGCGCACTTCCAAGAAGTCATATAAAACCTCAGTAAAGTCTACTATCACTTTGCTGGAGGAGTTTTACGATAACGTATATCGTATTTAATGTTATCGTATTTGCATCGTATTCGTATATCGCATTTGCCAATGTCACGATATGTGACATTGGCAAATGCGCTAATCTGTGCGCCATGCTATGAAGAAAGAAAAACATATAAAAAAAATAAACTGTATATATTGTAATAAATAGTAACTGTGAATGTAGTCACATTTAAAGAAAATAAAGTTTTTTCGTTGCTAACTTCATATTATGGTAGATTGATGCGCGCTATGGTTGTTACATAGGTGACGTAACGTTCGTTGTCTGCTGAAATTACACTCTGGTCTTTTTCATCACTTAACACGCCAAAAGAAGTACAACTTCAAAAATAAAACAATTACATGGGTTGGATATTCACTCGAGCTGAGTATTTATTCAGTAGATACAAATAGAGTTATTGTTAATTGAAGGCTGCGATGGTCCGATTTCGAGGAATAGCAACAGTTCGGGCGGTATTGAAGTCTTTACTTGGTAAGATATTATCTAGTGAAATGGTGGCCGATTATTTTATCTGATGTAAATGTCTGTACATAAATTGAATTTGTAGGCGTGACGGTGATGAGTGTTAGTTGAAATTTAAATATCTATAAGTCCCGGAGGCCTTCTTCTTAACAGTTCCTTTTCAAAATGGGAAAAATAGAACACTTCTAGAATTTTTACTATCTGTCTATCTATTATAGACGTTTTCTCAGAAACTATAGACTAAATTGCTGAATAGAATAGTTATAGTAAATAACGGACCAAACATAAATGTCAATTTCGATACAAGAATTTAACTTTAGGATTTAATTTCGGGAGCTTCAGTGAAATATTAAAGCTTTTGGGGAAATAAAAGCTTAAATTAAAAAAATGTATTATAAATTGTGTTAATTAGTTTACACTTTTTAAAAATGGCTGTCCCTTCATCTTAACACCGAAACTACCACCAATTAGAAAAATTTGAATATGGACATTAAGTTCCTAATATTCATGATTTATGTTCACTTTATTAGATATATTTTAGCTTGTTAGCTATAACTAAGCTATAACTCAACCACGGCTACAGCTCCCCGTTTGAGTGTTCGTGAGGATTTTTTTTTCTCCATTGAATGGTGCACAGATTAGTGCGTTTGCCAGTGACAAATTAAAAATAAAGAAACTAGAAACGTCAAAAAGAATTAATTTCCGCGAGGATTTTTCAAATTGAGAACAAAAATAGTAAAGTAACGTGTGCGTGTAAGGTACCTTGGACCAAGAAACTTATGGACGGAGCCATAATATCCATAAAAAGCCATAATAAATTCTTATCACCGTGTGACAAACGAATTTTCGTCTCTTTCTATCTCATTTAGCGTAACTACGAGTAAAACAGCTATAGTAAGTACTGCAACCTCGCATTGTCAGTGTAATTCGTATCAGCTCTAGAGTCGGTCATGATATAATTATTTGCAAGATACTTTTAAATCTTAAGTGTTTTATCAACTAGTATTCACAAAAATATAAATATGTCTTGTTTAGACGTGTATCGTTGTACACCCTTCCATATCTGTGACCCTTCCTAGACACGTATCAGTAAAAGTCTAGAAACTCGGTCAATAAAAAAAGCACATCATAACTGTTTGACTGACTTGCTGCAAAAGAGTGGATTTATTATTACACTACCTACAAATCTTTGTTAGTGTAAGTTACAAGAGAAGTCAACCGACATTATCCAGCTACTTAGCTACCTTGATGAAATTACGGGTGTTACAAAATGTACACCATACATTACACACATTCACAATTTTCATTCACAACACACATTAAGATACATTCACACACACTCATCGCGTGTTTCTTTTTGTTTTTCACGTTTTACTTAAGTTTAAGCATAAGTTTTATTTTGTTTTATATTTTTTACTGCATGTTACTTTACTTATATTGACATTTTGTAATAACTTTGGAGAAGAAGCTAGCTACTGAGATATAGGCCATATGCCTAGTTCAGTAGTTAGAGATTTCACTAATATTGTGAAATTTGTCAATAAAGAATTATTATTATTATTATTTATTCACCCTTTTTTAGTATTCTTCTATTGGAGTTGGAATGATAGAGCAAAAGCTCTGTTAATTTTAGACAATCTAGTTAGCGCAGTGGTTTAGACGTTAACCCAAGCGCGGAAGGTTCCGGGTTCGATTACCGATTGGGTCAAATTAGAAAATGAACTTTTCTAGATTGTCTCGTAGTATAGGAGCTAGCAACGTTTTTGAGAGAGAATTTCAGGTCAGCTGATTTTCTGATATGTTGTCCTTCTTACTCTTTTGGTTAGAGTCTGGGCGAGCCGGTAGTGGTTGCGTTGATTACTGCGCACATCCTACCTGCACAGGTAATAATTCTGGATTTTTAAACAATTTCTAAAGACGTAATTTTCCAATTTTTGCCTTCAGATAGGTCTACCAGACATACATTTTTCATTGCCAGACATTTTTATTATTGTTAATCATGTGCCATACGCCAACTTATTATTTTTTAAAATAAAAAATTCAAAGTATTTTTTAATGTTTGTAATTTTTATATTATGTTCTTTGAAGATATGGAGATAAGAGAGTAAATGATGCTGGTAAGATTGTGCTAGGACTGTGTATGGAAAAGGATCTTTTTGTGGCTAATACCATGTTTGGGCACAAAAGGATCCATCAGTACACGTGGGAAAGAAAGGGTGCGAGAAGTATGATTGATTTATTCCTGGTGGATAGCAGACTTAAGAAGCAGCTAATGGACACAAGAGCGTATAGAGCCGATCTCGGGACAGACCACTTTCTGGTGATAACCAGAATAAGGGGTCTGTTCGCAGCATGGCGACATCGCGTAGTGTCCAAACCTGCAGCGGTTAGCCGCATTAAAAGCTGGAAACTGCAGGATGCGACCACCAGGAATGAATATGAAAGGGTATTATCCAGTAAGCTTGATGATAGATTGAAAGTGTTGAGCGAGGATGTTGAAGAATGCTGGCAGAACCTTAGAGATAGTATGGTTGAGGCTGCGAAAGGAGTGTGTGGAATGAATAAGATTGGGAACGGCAAAAAGCGTGATGTGTGGTGGGATGATGAGGTGAAAGTGGCTGTGTATAAGAAAAAGAAAGCATGGCGAGACTACCTTGCTACTAATGACTGTGGTATGAAAAATTTGATGAAAGACAGGTATAAGCTGCAGAAAGCAGAAACGAAGGCACTAGTGAAAGAGAAGCGTGAAAGGTGTAGGGTGTTAGATGAAAACAAGATGTCGGACAACTTCGAGGAAAATTCCAAATTATTTTGGAAAGAAGTACGTAAAATCCGAAGTGGTCCGGCACCTTGCAGAATGAATAAAGTGCGTTCGAAAGAAAACAACCTGCTTACAAATAAAAAGGATGTTCTGCAGCGATGGAGTGAATACTATGGAGAACTGTATGAGAGTGGCGACTCCGTCTCTGATACTGAGAGCGATTCTAATGAATTGCCACACTCGGGCCAGGGACTGGAGGATGCCATTAGTATGAAAGAGATTGAGAAAGTGATAAGAAGTTTGAAATGTGGAAAGGCTGCGGGAATTGATGAGGTGACTGCTGAGATGATCAAGTATGGTGGTCCTAGGGTCTGGGATGCCTTCTGTGCACTCTGCAACCTTTGTTGGCAGAAGGGGGAGGTTCCAGAGGACTGGCGCACGGCAGTCATAGTACCTCTATATAAAGGGAAAGGTTCCTACCTAGACTGTGCGTGCTATAGGGCCATCAGCTTGGTCAGCTTAGCGAGTAAAGTTTATACTAAAGTATTGACTGAACGTATGAAAGGCGTTTCAGAAAGATATTTGTGGGAGGCGCAAGGTGGATTCAGGAACGGTAGGGGTTGTATGGATCAGATTTTCTCGCTTCGCGTTATCGTGGGAAGGTTTCTGGCTTTAGGTCAGAAAGTTTTCTGCGCTTTCGTGGATCTAGAGAAAGCATTCGATAGAGTAGTGCGGAAGAAATTGTGGAGTCTTCTGCCTGAATATGGCGTGGAGGGCTCCTTACTGCAGGCTGTGAGGTCATTATATCGAGACCACAGAGCCTGTGTAAGGATAGACGGTGACATGTCGCCCTGGTTTGAAGTCTGTTCTGGTGTCAGACAGGGCTGCGTGATGTCTGCCTGGCTATTCGTGCTGTATTTGGACAGTTGCCTCCAGAGATTGAAAGGTAATATGAGTGGTATGGGATGTGGTGACACAATGGTAAACTGCCTATTGTACGCTGACGATGCTGTGCTAATAGCACCATCAGAAGCAAAGTTGCAGACACTAGTCACGTGTATGAAAGAAGATTGTGAAGTAAAAGGATTGAAAATGAATGTGAACAAAACTAAGGTTCTGGTGTTTGAAAGAGAAGCGGTACAAACGAAATGTGTGATTAGTGTAAATGGAAAATGTCTAGAACAGGTGAATGAAATTGTGTACCTGGGGAGTGCGTTTTCGAGGGATGGAAGATGTGACTTGGATGTGGAGACGGGTAGCAGCTGGCAATAAAGTGAACGGTGCTCTGTCCGCATTAGTGGGTAGTGTGAATATATCTAACACTGCTAAAATGGCCATCCACAATGCGGTGTTGGTGCCAACTTTGTTGTACGGCAGTGAGGCCTGGATATGCCCGAAATCAAGTGAAAGTATGATAAATGCTGTGGAGATGCGGTCTCTCAGAAATATGTGCGGTGTCACGCTTGCGGACAGGATAAGCAATGACGAGATACGCAGTATGACAGGGTTGCACAACAGTGTTATTGTAAAAATGAAGAAAGGAATGCTTAGATGGTTCGGGCACATGGAAAGAATGAGTGATGAAAGACTGACGAAGAAAATATACAGAGCGAAAGTGAGTGGTAAAAGAAGCCAAGGAAGACCAAGGCTGACTTATGAAGATCAAATAGCCAGAGTGTTAGCAGACGGAAATGTCAAAAGCACTCGCATACCTAGGCGAAAATGTGTGAGGAGAATGATGAGATTTGAGGAAGCGAAAGAGGTGTGTAAGGACCGCGACTCCTGGCGCTCCGTCCTCTCTGGCTACCCCGTTGGGGATACAGCGTGAAGTTATGTTATGTTAATGAAGATAAAAAAATCTAAAATTAATTTGCCAAACGTTAATTCGGTTGTTAAATCTTGAATAAAAATTAAAAACTCATGAAAAGTATTGCCGTATGATGCTGGTAGTCAGAGAGAGACAATTTGTATTCAAGATTTAACAACCGAATTAACGTTTGGCAAATTAATTTTAGATTTTTTTATCTTCAAAGAACATAATATAAAAATTACAAACATTAAAAAATACTTTGAATTTTTTATTTTAAAAAATAATAAGTTGGCGTATGGCACATGATTAACAATAATAAAAATGTCTGGCAATGAAAAATTTATGTCTGGTAGACCTATCTGAAGGCAAAAATTGGAAAATTACGTCTTTAGAAATTGTTTAAAAATCCAGAATTATTACCTGTGCAGGTAGGATGTGCTCAGTAATCAACGCATCCACTACCGGCAGCCAGCTCGCCCAGACTCTAACCGAAAGAGTAAGAAGGACAACATATCAGAAAATCAGCTGACCTAAAATTCTTGTTTTCTAAACGTTTTTAGCTCCCATACTATCGGGTCTGGGTGTACTGGAAGACGCCATCAATAGTCGTCGTCTGGTTCTCATAGCACAGGGAATACCCTAGTTTGAGATCAGATAAATAGGTGTGTATCGTCTGGTGCATAATAATAATTATTATTTAGATCAGCCATTCCCAAAGTGGGCGATAACCCCCCCTTGTGGGCGCTGCAGGCCTAAAGGGGGGCGGTAAGAGACCCAGAAAAAAAATGGGGGCGTTGTGTAGAGGCCTGGGGGGTGATTTGTAATTTCATTTAGCTAGGAGGCATCTTAGACAACGACTGCATGAGCTCTCGACTCAGTAGACAAAATAAGTTTGGGAACCAGTGATTTAGATAGTTGGTCGGAGGCGGGCACTCACAGTTGGCAGACATGCACGAAGGCGGCACGTAGCGCGTGCGCGGCGAGCGGCGCGGCGAGCTGCGCGGCGAGCGCGCGCACGATGCTCGCCTCGCACGCCGCCGCCAGCGCGTGCACGTGCGCGCGCGCGCGCCACCCACCGCCGCTACTGAGGCCCACCGCCTGCGCCGCCGCCGATAGCTGGCTGCTGATCTACGCAACAATCTTTCAATCTACCTGGATACTGTACTGTACTGGAAGAGGTTTGAGTCAAATTATATGACCTCGAGTAATCTTTGATCACTAAAGTTTCATTTCTGTTTCTAACTCCTGGAAATAACCTCGAAATACACTTCGATCACAAATAAAAAACTAGATACACAATCAACGCTCCAAAAATGTCCGAACCAAATGTGCGCTCAAATAAGTATTTGAGTGCACATTGAGTGAGTCACAGATTATGTGAATTATACTTTACGCACGAGACGTAAGATTGCATTTTAAATATTTTTTTACAAACATCGTTTCAATGTCATGCAAGAATCATTTACTAACTTTTATAACCTTATGGTTCGGCAGTAAGATCTACATTAGATTAACACAATGTTACCGATAATACTATACGATATTAAAAAGATATACGTCAATTTGGACAATAATTTGTTTAGATTTTACAGAAGATTGTGCATTTAGTTCTTTATTTGTGATCGAAGGAAATGCACCTAATAATATATATATATCAAAATCATACCAAATTAAATGTTTTATTTGTGATACACAGGTTAACGGCCTTGCAATACAGATGTTGAAAATAAAATAACCCATTTGAGCATGCTGTAATCAGCCGATTTGACATACAAATATACATATATGAACCTATAATAATTGAGACTAATACAGATACATATTATGTCTATGTCATTACTCTGATGACGAATTATTTCAATTTCAATTCAATTTGCCAATTTCAATTTTTTTTTTTCAGAAAAAATTATTATATTTTATTATCATTATAGATTATTATTACATAATATTATTTAGTCAATCAGGCAACTGAATCAAAATTTACACTGTAAGAACTCAGTAACAGAATGAAACTAATGGTCTATAAGGAAGTCAAACAATTTTCACCCAAATACATATAATTTGTTGTACTCTTTGAGATATTGAGGAATTTTGTTATAAGCTATTTTCAAGACACTGTTCTCGAATAATATAATATACACAATATACATATTGACGTCATCAAGAAAACGACCGACGCGGCTTGCTCCCCACTACCACTACGAGATTATATAAATCAAAACTCGAGCACGCCACATCTCTTTTAGCTTTTTCTTTTTTCGACTGTAGCGTGATGTGTTTATACATTAAATTAATTGATTATTTTGAAGTATAGTTTCAAGTCTTCCATTTTAATAGGTACCTAACATATTTAAGACTATTATATTTCGAAAGGAGGCAGGAAGGAAATACGTTGAAGCGAAAGAAGTATGTAAGGACCGCGGAACTTGGCGTCTTTTCGGACTACCCCGTTAGTGATACAGCGTGAATAATATATATGTATGTATGTTGTATATATGTACTATGTATGAACCGGGACAACATCCGGGGAATCACAGGTGGCGTTGCCGGTCTTTAGGGAAAGAGGGAAATGAGGGGGAGAGGAGAGATGGGCCACCGGCACTCTCACTCACCGAACGAACCACAACAGCGATAGATGCTGTTCTTTCACACCGATATTCTGTGAGAGGGTGGCATTTCACCGGGCGAACCGGCCCAATTCGTGCTGCAATACCGCATGGTTCTACCATTAGTCAAGTAATTGTCACTAATGACATAATTACATTGGAAACGTCAATGTGTAGCGTAATTGAGAAACTCATGCTGTTTCGTTCGCACGCGTACTTTTTGTTATGTGAAAAAAATTCAGTTGGCTTTTAGACTGGATTAAATTATGTTGTAACATTTTATTAGACACCACGCGCCACTTCTTAATTAATTTTCGCTTTTACTATAAAATAAGAAGTTACTCATACCTGATTCTCGCATTGTCTCTTGCAGTTCTTCGAGACTTTGTCACCAGCGGTGACATAAGTGATCGAGATGATTGGACTGTTTTTCTCATCATTCCAACTGTTTGACCGACTTGCTGCAAAAGGGTGGATTTATTATTACACTACCTACAAATCTTTGTTCGTATAAGTTAAAGGGAAATGAGCCGACATTATCCAGCTACTCAGGATCTAACCTTGACGAAATTACAGGTGTTGTATCCACCCTTTTTTAATATTCTTCCTTTAGTGTTGGTATGGTAGATAATAGCGATACTAGACTCTTCCCCATTGTTTCTGTATGCAATATTATTTCAGTGGACCGATAATGATCCAATAATGTAAACCAAGCTTATTAGTAGACAGTTTAATACATTTAGTGGATATGAAATTTATAAATGATAAACAAACAGCAACACTCGTTTCATCACTATTTTTTACTTCTTAAAATATATATCTATTAGCTACAAATTCGATAAATTTATGACAACATATTCTATGTCGATTTATAAAGAAATCGATTTTTATACTTACTTTCAGGACTTTTAGCCGATTCTAAATTTAATTTCTTAACAAAATCCAAAACTTCATTGTAAGGCACTTTGTTTATTCTGGAAATAAATTATTTCAATTAAATATTTATTTGCTTTATGAATTTGTAACTCATTGTCTATTTATTTATTTTGTCTATAGGACTATATTGTCTATTATACCATTTATACATTTATATACCATTTATATTGTCTATAGCAGGACTACTATCTGCGCGCAGGATTTCCGATGACTACCCCTACCACTTCCGCCTACCGCATCCCGCGCTGGTCTGCCCCTGCAGTCTCGACATAGATAGCGATCGCTTTACAACCGATTTCGGTTGATAAGTCATAATGATTAATTTTTAACGATTTTTGGTCCCTACATTAAAACTATCAACTTTACGATTGCTGATAATGTTTTTACGGTCAAATTTGACAGCTCGCAGTGTTCGTGCTCGCGTCGTTATGGCAAGCGATTCCTTTCGTTATTTTTATGGATCGATAAAAACGCATTGCTAGGTTTAAGGCCTACTATCGAATGGTATAAGTCAAATCAAGAAAGAAGAATCAAGTTGCACCTCGAATATTCCCGAGTGATGACGTGTCATGTACCTATGACTCATGCAAACAGGCAGCGTCGAGAACAATGTCGAATTACCGTTAACGAGCGTAATTAACTAGAAAGTTCCACCGTCGTTTTATCCGACTGTAAATAGAGCTCCGTGTCCGCCGCCGACTCAGTGTTTCTCAACTATCGTTCGAAGTGATATATCGAGGCGACATCAAGGCGAATTACATAGACCACTACGACGACTACTGCGACGACCTTGGATAGAAGAACTCTGCGATTCGGGAACGTTGTTATTGAGTGAAGTGTGTACCTTCGGCGACTACTACGCGAGTACCTACTTCGAGGGCGACTACGAAGATTAAGAACCGCCGTAATTAAGTTCGCGTGTTCTTGACATCTACTTGTACGAAGAAAAATAAACTCTTTGCACCCTTAACCGGCATCTTATTTACCCTCAGCTCGTAACAATATAATAAATAGATTTTAGCAGTGCGAGGATTAAAAAAAACTGTAAACCAAAAATAGCAGTCTTGTGTTATTTTGTGGTACAGGTGTTTATACATAATATGTTTTTGTCGTTAAAAGTATTTATTACTCAGGTGTTATTCTGTGGATAAATCCATCATTAAGGTAAATTCCGTCAAAATTAATATGTATACCTACTTGATGACACGTTTCGCACCTATGCGAGATAACCAGTGCGAGATAATTGACCAAACCTTAATTTCCTGAAGGTGTTTCATTGAGACACGGTGCGAGATAACTGACAAACCTTAATTTCCTGAAGGTGTTTCATTGAGAAATGGAACACTTATCATTTATTTGGTTTGTATTTTGGCAGAATGAAGCTAAAACTATGCATTGCGCCACAAAGTGCACATTTTAGGAAGGAGATAGTAGGTATGAGTCTCTTGTTGTTTTTTTTTATTTCAAAACTAAACGAAAGCTACAAGGTCTGTATTTCATTGATGTTAACAATCATTTTAACTTGGCGTTATAACTTTTTTGTGCTAACGAATATTGAGGATGTAACTTATAATTTTTTGTAGTCCTACTATATCTAATTATAATTGAAATAGCAGTTTATCTTTTGTATATTAATATGAAACACCAGCCTTTAGACTGTTTTAACAATAATTGTAGATTAACTTGATAATTAGTTAACAGATAAAAATCCGGTCATGTACAAGTTGTAGTCGCGCACAGAGGGTTCCGTATCAGCTTACAATGTATTTGTATTGTGTATTTACCGACAAAATATAAGTTGAATTAAAAACAAATTTAACTTTGCAGTTGAAAGACACATTTTCCCTTACTCACCAACTGCAAACGTAAGTTTGTAATGGCAAATAACAAGAAATATATGGTTTATGGATTTTTTTCTTTTAGTTGTGCTATAAGACATTGCTTCTTGTCAAATTTCATGATTCTAGGTCAACGGGAAGTACCCTATAGGTTTTGATTCTCTTACGAATGACAAAATATGCGGCACAAACGGCCGTATCTTTTGATTGCGTCAACTTAGAAGTTTGATTTTCTCACAGCTCCAAGGGATTGCCGATCTGAGTATTAGATATTAATTTTAACTTGATACCTTCACGCGTTCCTGAGAAAAATGGTCTTGATAGATAGACGGATGGACATCTAAGTGATCCTATAAGGGTACCATTTTCCCTTTGAGATACAGAACCCTTAAAATGGCAAAAATAAAAGGTTTTTAGCTCTGCAAGTCTGGTGACCTTTCTCCAGCAATGCTAACAGTAAGGCAAGTACCTCGCTCCGCTCTTGTCATAATAGCACACCCTCACTAGCGCTTCCTCCTGCGGTAGTAGCAGCTCTACGGGGGCCCTCGTGGCCTCGTGTGCCTCGTGTGCGCCGGCGGGCCAGAGGCAGGCGCGCTGGCCGCCCGCCCACGCGCCGCGCGCCAGCGCCGCGCGCCGCCCCGCCACCTGCCCGTCGCGCCCGCTGCCCGCGCACTCCGACACGCACACGCATATTAGGGGAGACTGGAAATCGAGGAAACGTCACTGAGTACATCTCACCGTTTTGGTAAGCAAACCTCTTTTCACAAATGAGAAGAGATGTCTGTAGATACGACACTACGTGAGACTAGTGTGGTTTGGTAGGGATAGGCTAGGGACGGCTGCCCACGGCTTCCGACACGCACACGCATATTAGGGAAGACTGGAATTCGAAGAAACGTCACTGAGTACATCTCACCGTTTTGGTAAGCAAGCCTCTTTTCACAAATGAGAAGAGATGTCTGTAGATACGACAATACGTGAGACTAGTGTGGTTTGGTAGAGATAGGCTAGGGACGGCTGCCCACGGCTTCCGACACGCACACGCATATTAGGGAAGACTGGAAATCGAGGAAACGTCACTGAGTACATCTCACCGTTTTGGTAAGCAAACCTCTTTTCACAAATGAGAAGAGATGTCTGCATATTAGGGAAGACTGGAAATCGAGTTAACATCACTGAGTAAATCTCACTGCTATGGCAAGCAAGCCTCTTTTCAGAAATGAGGAGAGAAGTGGTCTATAACACTTTTTGGCGGGAACAGAAGTGAGGTTGGTATTTTATTTAGATTTTTATTTTTTATATTTTTAGCAGTTTTAAAGTACAACAGTGATAGTATATTGTGTTTTAAAGTTCCGTGTAAGTGAAAAGAATGGAGTAGATATAAATAAATATGTGCAGCTGAAGTTTTTGCGCTCTTCCAAGAAGTCCTTTAAAATTTCAGTCACTTTACTGGAGGAGTTTTACGATAAGAAAAAAGTAATTTACTTGTGATTCTACTTATTATATACGTGACATTGGCAAATGCGCTAATCTGTGCGCCATGCCATGAAGAAAAGAAGAAAGAAGAAGTTGTCTATTGATACTACACTACGTGAGACTAATGTGGTTTGGTACAGGTAGGCTAGGGACGGCTGCCCACGGCTTCCGATACGCACACACTTATTAGGGAAGACTGGAAATCGAGGAAACGTCACTGACTACAACTCACTGCTATGGCAAGCAAGCCTCTTTTCAGAAATGAGGAGAGAAGTTGTCTATAGATACTACACTACGTGAGATTAGTGTGGTTTGGTATGGATAGGTTAGGGACGGCTGCCCACGGCTTCCGACACGTAAACACATATTAGGGAAGACTGGAAATCGAGGAAACGTCACTGAGTAGATATCACTGTTATGGCAAGCAAGCCTCTTTTCAGAATTGAGTAGATAAGATGTCTATAGATACTACACTACGTAAGACTCATATGGTTTGGTATAGGTAGGCGGGGGGTTGCCCACGGCTTCCGACACGCACACACATATTAGGGAAGACTGGAAATCGAGGAAACGTCACTTAGTTGATCTCACTGCTAAGCTAGCCTCTTTTCTTCACTCAAATTTTTCGATTAAAGAGCTTTCGGGGTTGCAGCCGACCAGTGTGGGGGCTCCGGTCGTTGAGCAATGCGCCCCTGAAGAGGACGACAGCAAGTTGTCGTGGCACTGCTAGAATGCGAGGGGGCTTTGTATTTGCTTCTTTCGCACCGGCCCACAAAACCCAGTCTCTCCCACAGAGGGCCAGGTACTTGTGTGCAAGTGCAAAAATGGTCGCACACCTTATAAGTGGCGGTAGTTAGGCCACTAATTTGTTTCTAAAAGTCAGTAGATGTAATACATAACTTGCATCTCATTTATGAGAAAATACATTAGCAGTGAATCCTAGGCTATTCCTGTACTTTCCAGTTTCGAATGTAATCTTATTACTAGCGAAGAGTACTACAGTTGTCAGTTAACAGTTTTGTGGACGTTTAGCACAGCAAGTGGAAGACGATGGAGTGGCAAGTAGCTGTTGAAAATCAGTATAAACGTCTGCTGCCGACGCTGAATATCGTCATTGCGTTGTCACGCCCCGATAGGGTTGAGTTGAAATGCATAAGAGAAAGAAATTGAGATCTGTAGAGAATCAAGACAATGCGCAAGTAAAAGAACTATGTAAATACTCGGCACAACTCCCAAAATTCAATCCATGTGTCGATAAGTGAGTAGGAACACGAAAGGTGATGAGTAACACTTGCTAAATATGAGTCTTACATACATCTTATCTAGCACAATAAAACTACACTTTAACGTTGAAATGGTGACGATATGGTGGAACTAAATACAAGTTCCTCTAAATATCTTGGCCGATTTTTACAATTCATGAAGACTATTAACTAGAAATAACTATTTACCACAAACCTCATAGTTCGCTCGTGGAACATCTTCGATCGTACCCGTCATCAGCATTGACATATGCTCCAAGTCCATAGAGAAGCCCACAGCGTGAATCTTTGACTCGGAGCCATCAGATATTCCACGGGTCACTTTCCCATACTCTTCTACAAGGGAATCATAACTGTCAAATTAAAGCAATGCGACAGTGAACTATTTGCCATCAATATGTAGTGTATTAAGGCGGGTGTTACTTTGCGAAAATCTTTCAAATAATTTGTATTTTTAGTTCTAGTTCTTGTATTCTACAAAAATTTCAAACTTTCTCGGTGCGAGGTATCTTACCGAGGTCAAACTTCCTTGAGGATGATCCTTGAGCATTATTGAATTTGAAATTTACATTTACACATACTTTATGTTAAACTAGCGATACGCCCCGGCTTCACAAGGATAGAAAATTTTTGAAATTAAAATACAGTCCATGTTACTCGCTGATAATGTAGCTTTCAACAGGTGAAAGAATTGTTGAAATCAGTTAAGTAGTTTTTGAGTTTATCCATTACAAACAAACAGTCAAATTTTTTCTGTTCATAATGTTATCATAGTATAGATAAATAGCCTTTTGTAAAGTTGGAAAAACAGTGGTAAAATAAATTATTGACAGTACCATTTATAGCTATCGATGTTTAAAATACCTCTCATGTTACTTGCTGATAATGTAGCTTTCTACAGGTGAAATAATTTTTATGTGTGAATTAATTAGTTTTTTAATTTATTCCTTACATACAAACAAACAAAGTTTACCTCTTCCTAATATAAGTATAGACATAATTAACGGCTATTCAATAGCCGATTATAATATTAATAATAATTGCAACAATAAAAAAGATTGGAAGTTTATTATAATGTACGGAAGTTATTGTCTCTACTACTCTTGCTATGCTATGCTAGGCCACAGATTTATAAGGTACTAGTGTAAACTATATAGGCAATAAAAGTTCCAGAAACCAGTTCGGAACATCATAGTCAGATAGTGTTAAATTTGTTCTTTTGCCGAGACTAAAAGTAGTTTAGATTACTCTCGGAAAAGTTGTCTACCTGCTACGAAAGTCCCGTCAAAACAATTTCAGCCGGTTCGGAGATCGACCTGCACATACAAACAGATAGAAAACGCGAATTTGGGTGTTGGTAACGTGCAAATAACTACATGAGGAAAGGCCTTTATTTTAAAATAATAGACAGATACATCAGTTTTATATTATTTACATTTACCTCCCGCCAGCAGCTATCATGGCACTTGGTTTAGGTTCCTTTGACTTGTTCTCCTCTGTCGTCATATTTATCACAGACATTTTCCAGAATATGCCTCGGTGTTGCGTTATATTGTAGGTTAAGAAGGGAGCCACAGTTATTTGGGTCTGCGGAGTAACAGAGAAGAGACAAGTGTGTGTTAGATCGTAGGCATAGATCATTAATCTTCGATCACGAATAAAAAACTAGAACCACAATCTTCTGTAAAATGTAAACAAATTATTGTCCGAATTGGCATATATATTTCTAATATCGTATAGTATTATCCGTAATATTGTGCTAATTTAAAGTAGACCTTACAGTCAAAGCATAAGGTTGTAATAGCTGGTAAGAGATCCTTGATGTCATTGTTTGACATTTGGCATGACATTAAAACGAAGTTTGTTAAAAAAAAAATAAAATGCAATCTTACGTTTCGTTCTTAAAGTATAATTCGCGTAATCTATTTAAGTCATTTTGATTTGTTACGTGAAAGTGACAAGAATAATTATATTATAGTATATTGTCAGGCCATTTTTAAAAATATGATTACGAATTTAGTAAAAAAGAGCTAGGTAAGAATATTATTATAACGAAATAATGAACACATAAATAAAATTATTGAATTTATTTATCGAAAATAAGAATCGTTGTTTTTTTTTAGCGTTCTAGACGTGTGGTTTTTACAGTTTTTAAAGGAGTACTTTGTCATGTTCGCTGTTAGCGTTTTCAAATACTACTAAAACAAAAGTGCACTCAAATACTCGTTTGAGTGCACATTTGGTTCGGACACGTTTGGAGCGTTGATTGTGTATCTTGTTTATATATATGATCGAAATCATTAATGCAATAATGATGATTATGTCAATCAACTGGCACTTTGGTGGGATAATTAGATTCATTTTTCACCAAACAAAATTTTGGTCAGATGTACTTTAATAATGAATTTTTGGATATTGGACTATTGTCATTTGCATACTGTTGTAACTCTGTGTAGTTCATTGTGTGGTACCCATGGTATATCCTTAGTACAATACAATATAACTTGGAAAAGCCAACATTTTCCTTTGTGAAATCAAGCTGAAAAATTTGCTTCATAGACACAGCCTACTGTGAACGTGTCTTTGAATTGAAGCAAATGAAAATCTACTTCTTATCAAAGTATTTAGGACAATATATTGAGTTAATGTTGGAAATACATGGGTTTCTATTGATCGAACGAATAAGTATATCGTTAGAACTTCCAACTTATGAATATTATAAGAATATTTAATGAACGACATAAAGGACTTACATCGCAGCCTAAAGCCGTCGCGTTCCTGTAGAGCACCTCTATTTCGTGGAGAGCGTTATGTGCAACCTTCAAAGATTTTTGTCGTTTTACGTACTGCGTTATGACTTCTCTGAGGCCATACACGGGTATATGCTTCTCCAGTAAACGGTTCAACTCAATATAGTCAGGGTGAGGCATGCACAGTGACGTCAAATGGGTCTGTAACTGCATGTTGTTTATGCGGCCTACAATAAATTAGACATTCAAAAACGATTAAAAGAGTACTACCTATTGATGTAGTAGAATCGATATCAACTCAGCTCTATTACTTGACAACACTATTTTTGCTGGCTAGATTATTTATTATATTACTTTGACACGTTATACATAACGTCAAAATACTCTACAGAATTAAAAGTTAGACTATATGCATGTAAATAATTTGATTTCCGTCAATGCTCTGCCTATTTGGTCTTCATAAGTCAGCCTTGGTCTTCCTTGGTTTTCGCTACTACTCACTTTCGCTCTGTAGATTTTCTGTGTTAATATACTTTCATATGGCGGTTTGGTGATGGTTTCATATGGTGATACCAAAAAAAAAAAAATTTAATGCCCGATTTTACCAGTCCCCTAATACTAAGCAAGCCCCTAAAAAAGGATAGGGGTCCGCTAACGATGATTTTTCATCGTCGTAACGATCATTTTTCATTGTTAGCGGACCTCAATCCTTTTTAGTGGTTCTCTAAGCATTAGGGGACTTTGATAAAATCAGGCATAAGATTCTATACTTAGCTCTCTAAAAAACTCCATATTTCGGCTGTTCACATTAAACAGTCTCTGAGAAAAGCATTTGTGACAGACAGTCACAATAAATCGTGCTTTTTTCAACTTTGTGGAAAACTAATAAATTAAAAAACCTACGACACAACAATTAATAAAGCAGGTAACCACCTAAAAAGCAATAAATTATTTCACCATTATTTGGTCTCTGGAAAACTCATACTTCAACAGAATAGTTAACAAATTAATGAACGCGGAACCAATCTACAAATAAGTGAAAACAATAGTATAAGAAACCTACACACCTATCTAAATATTTCAATTTAATTTAATAGTTTTTAAATTAAGAAAAGTAGTGTCGTGATTTTTATCTAAAATACTATAAAACGTAGCGACGTTAATATAAAAAAGAAAGAATTTATATTAACAGCACTAGCTTATTTGACGTTTAAAAATTCAACCATTTCCGGTTGATTTGTCAAAATACTTCGTATTGACGGTACTGGTTAGTAATGTTACATTCTCTTACGTTACGTTAGTAATGGTGCTGGGGGGGTGACAAAGATATCCGTCCAAGTAGCGGCAGTTGGTCTTCAATAACGATACAGAGAAGACGTGTAATAATGAGACATAGTTGTGAATCCAGTGAATAAAGGAGTGTTTGCAGAAATTATTCCTGTGTTCACGTACCGTTAATAATTATCATACGTGAGTTTTTCATAGTAGTATTCATTTTTAATATATCTCATATTAGCCATAATTACTATCAAAGCAGAGTCAGAATATCAGAGCATATTGGACTGATTTCCAACAAATAAACATATAAAGGTAAGAATGTTTTGGAAAATCGCAGGTATCAAACAAAAAAAACGCATATAAATTTGTTCATTCGTTTGAAAGATAGATGCCAGACTGATCATCAATAGACATAAACTTCTAAGACCCCTTTTTCTGTCACTAAAAAACCTATTAACAACATTATTTAAAAAAAAAAACATACCAGCACGAAATTCGTTGAGTACCTCATATATGTCTGCATGTTTATCGTGCGGTATGCCAAATGATAATAACAAAACACGTATTAATTCAGTGTGATTCAACTGTACAGCGATCTTGAGGTTGCTTTGACCTGCTGCCCGGCAAGCAACAACTAGTACTTCTGCATCTGACCATAAATTATCTGGAACAAACAAAATGCAGTATAACCTTTGGCAATCAAAAACATGGACATCTCATCCTGTTATAGTACAGAAATTATGATACTCGGTTACCGTCAGATTTATGTATAATTCTGTGAATAAAATTCGGCTTTATGCTACACATGTTACATCCCCTTCTGATATGTCTTCAATACGTAGGAAACTGTGCTTACATAGTACTATAAGCATAGTTGTGCAGTTGATGAACAGTGGTGCAGTTACTCACCAGTCTTGGGTGTGACGATGTCAAAGGCGCAGTGGTGTATCTCCCGCGGGTGGATGCCGGCCGTGTGCCGCTCGCGGTACACTCGCTCGAACACGTACCGCCGCATGTACTTGGTGTGCGAGTACGCTAAGTACCTGTGTGAGCGGGACGGAACATTCCAGATACTACTTTAACCTCGGATCAAGAAACATAATATCACCGTGTCAAACGAATTGTCGTGTCTCCTTCTCATTGTGCGTAACCACGAGTAAAACAGCTATAGTAAGTATGGCAACATCCCACTGGCAGTGTATTTTGTGTTAGCTCATGAGTAGGTCATGAAATATTTTTTTACAAAATACTCGTAAATCAAATATTTTGGATACTATTATTTACAAAAATAAAAATATGTCCTGTTCAGCTGCATATTATTGTGCTGTCACCCTTCTCCAGTCACGCACATTAGTAAAAGTCTAGAAACTCGATCAACAATGAAAGGACACCGTAAGGACACGCTCTTAGAGCAAATGCTCCGGCCATTTTGATTTTTGGTCCGAGACTTTATTGTCTTCTGTGTTAACAAAATTATATAAAGTTATTCAAAAAAATTCAATCATGCAGATCAAACTGCTGGGTCTACATTCTAAACACTTGAATTGTTTTTTCAAAGATTTTTGGAAATTCACCCCTAATTGGTTAAAAACAGTATTTTTGTACTAGGTAGGTACTTTAGGTACATCTTTATAAATTAATTTATCTACACCTAATATTCATTTTTGAGGATCTTGTTGCTTCTCGATTTTGTTTTAGGTTAAAATTGTATAACCAAAAACTTAGTATGCGGTATTATACTCCCATAGAAGTAGGAACTATATACTGACAGTAGAACACGCTCTACACTTACATCGCTTTGCCGCAACTACACTTAAAATAAGTGTACTTGGCGCATCCATTGTTAAACGTTTGTCAATAGCGGTATTAAGAACTCCATATTTATATCGTTTTGTAATGAAAAATGCCATCTTGTGCTGTAAAAGTGTGCAAAAATCACTTTAAATAAGAAAGTGAAAATTTGCAGTATTACTTTACTAATTTAGTAATTACTTTCACATGTAACTATTTCTCTTTAAGTTTATTCCTAGTTATGAAATGACAAGCTTTCAATCTGTTATCGCCCATATTACGAGCGCGTTTATTACCATGACAACAACTGGTGACGTTTCGCTAGTCATCTTATGTTATCGATAAATTATAGCACAAGCATAAGTAATATTATATGAGCATAAGTAATATTATATGAGCATAAGTAATATTATATGAAATAGGATGTTAATATAAATTAAATAATTTATGTACTAGGTATAACCATAGTACTATTGTATTTTGGACTGTTTTGTCTTGCAACTAATTTTATAATTGTGTATTATTTCAGATTTCCATCTGATCCAAAAAGACTGTGGATAGACGCTTTAGGAAAATAATAAATGGTATCCTAACGCTTGAAAACTTCTCAAAACTAAACTTATGTTTAAATAATTTAAAGAAGTTACAATTTTAAATAACAATATAAAAATATAGGCTTCATTATAAGTTACGTATGCATCAATATTGTAATAATAATTGTTATTAAATTATCTGTGTACGTGTAAATAATAAATAAGTAAAATAAAATATGGTTATGGTCATTTATCGATAACATGTAGTGTAGATACATAAACATACTCCTCTCCCTAGCTGCTGCACGTGTGCGACCCTTCCCGCCCTTCGCCTTGGCATATTCCGCGTACGCGGCTTGCGCCGGTCTCATAGAACGTTTGTCTTATACTGTGTCGCGACTCGCGAATCCTCGGGGCAGTTCGGGTCTACGAAGAGAAGCGAAAGACTACTACCCTCTGAACTTCCGAGACAGTCTCACGCGCATGGTGCATTGGATTCATTATTTATTGGATTTATTATCTTTTGTAAAGCAATATAAACCAGCATATATTACAGTCCACTCTTATTTTAAGTCCTTAAGGACCCTACATACTGCTTCTATTGAACAATATTGTAGAACTACAATATACATCTTCCTACTTCTGTGTATACCCCACAACTTAAGCAACATATCCAGTGGGACTCAAACAATCCTAATCTCAAAATTAGCAGAACCGGATTAGCAGGAAAATATTATACCTGGCAAAGGGTAAACGCAGATCTTGAGCTAGATGGCATACGACTCCGGATGACGTCATAACTTTTACTGCGTTTACATATTTCATCCATTTGTTAGCTCGAGGCGTCAATAGGGGCGGGGAATATTCTTGAGCGCCATGACTACGGAATATCTGAAATTATATTTATTTGAAATGAACATACTTTGAACCTACAAAGCTCAAGGAGATATGTGATTGGACTTGATAGACTAACGCAGTACCTGAGATTGTCTCATAAACAAGATATGTGCGTATTGCGTCGAATGGCTAAGTATAGTCCAAACTCAAATAACTTTTATTCATTAAATCTCATTACAAAGAAGTTTCGAACGTCAAATCTATCACCGGTTCGGAAATAAATTGCACTGAGAAGAACCCTCAATAAACGCAGTACATACAAGAGCGAATCTAGTTATATTAAAAAAATGGGATTATTATTTTTTTGATCAAGTTGCAAAATAGGTGTTATAGAACATCTACAGATGTATTTTAAGAAAGATTGTAGTAAAAATTAGATGGCGTTTCAGTTAATAAATACTTAAACACAGTATGAGCAATGTTCATAATAACTAATCATCAACAGTCCGTGTTAGTTCACTGTCGGATATAAAACTTTCTCAATGCGCGGCAATGTGACCGATCTTTGGCTCTTTGCGACCAAGCACTGTCAGTTACCTTACGCACATCGTCGTTCCATGTCGCAGAAGACACCTACATTATGTTTACCAATTCGTAAAACAATTTTTATAAAAAAAAATTAAACCACCTTCAAAAAAAACACTGAAAAGTTTAAAATAACTATCCTTTTCTAATCAAAACTCAAGTACAATTAAAATAACTTTATAAATACGATACACATACCTATATAATTTGACAGTTACTGAAGTCGGTGCCTAGTCCACCAAACTAATAGACTTTATGTTGTTCCACATTGATTTGGCACCGACTTCAATAACTGTCAAATTTAACTATATAGGTATGTGTATCGTATTTATAAAGTTATTTTAATTGTACTTGATTTTGATTAGTAAAGGATAGTTATTTTATACTTTTCAGTGTTTTTTTTGAAGGCAGTTTAATTTTTTTTAATAAAAATTGTTTATTCTCCCTTTTGAGTGATCTTGACCTAAATAAATATCTAGGGCAGGTCTGCAATTAACTTCATTCTAATTCAGGAGCGCAACGATATACAAGAGAATCGTCAATATAAATAAAGGTTAATATAACCAGGTGGTATTATCTAGTGTATCTTCGAAGTCCAAGCTCCAATATCGGTGAAATTTAAATGGGACCACCTCTGAAGCATTACCTACCAAATGCAAAAAGAATTTTCGAAATCGGTTAATAAATGACGGAGTTATGAGGTAACAAACATACAAAAAAAAACAGACGAACTGAGAACCTCCTTCTTTTTTTGAGTCGGTTAAAAAGCAAAGCTATTTCTTCTTTCGGTATGAAACTTAGAAAATTTGCGATAAGTTCAGGAAAAGTAATTTAAAGCGACGCATTGGCAGTGATTACAAAATGTATGAGTGATATTTGGTAACCTCATTCTTCATTTCATTGACTTCATTTTTCCAGTTGCGTTACACGGTCGTTTAACTTTCTTTACAGAAAAAAATTTATCAAAAAACCCTCTTTTAAAACAGATTTACATTTTTCGAACTAACGGGACCGATTTATGCTTCTAAATTTTCTGTGTAAGTACATTAATCTAAACACACTCTTTAAAATTCCAGTTGGATGTTTTAAACGCAGCTACAGTTTTTAATATATACTAAAATCACTGTTTTTTTTTTAATTTTCGTAAGCTAGCATGCGCACGTTTGTTTGGGGTAGGTATGGGGGTAGAAGGTCTATTTTAAATTAATTATTGTTTATCACTGCGTCACCTTAAGCCAACTCTTATACAGACTAAATTTTTACATCGATAAACTTACCTTTGTAATCATGTCTTTAAGGATTAATAACGTGTCATACTGACTAGACTTCATTTCACTCTGGAATGTGAAATCTAAAGCGTCAGTTTGCTTTTGCGAGAGACAAGCTGATATTAAACGTTGGTATCCGCTGGATTTGTTGTCACTAAGCGCATACGCGAGCAGGCCCGACATAGTGCCTTCAGCGACGGACCGAGGTACGTGTTCGCTCGCCAATAGCTCGCTACAAGTTGGCCGTAAGCTGGGGTCATGGTTTAGTAACCATCTGAAACATTAGTCAAGAATTGGAGAAACAAAACCAAATTCTAAAACTAGAACTTTTTCAAAGGAATTTAAGAGCACTAGAAAATTGGTAAAACTATCGACGGAATTGCTATATATTACAATAATACAAAAATGGGTATAAATCAAAATATTAGATTGCACAATAAAATGTATGAAATTCATTATAAAATAAATGAATGAACTTGAGTTCGCCTTCGGCTCACATCGAAACTAACTTCTTTCCTCGGGTAAGTAAAAGCGTCATTTTGTACTTGATATGAAATATACTATGTGAACACTGTATCACAAACGAGATGACACTGGTGAAAAAAAAATGATAACATAGGGAACTAACTTGATTACATGGACTTGTTTCTTGTTGGATTCGATCACAAAATTTTCTGGCATTTTTATATCTTTTTTTCTCAGCTCCGTTAGTATTGCGATCCTTTCCATTCCAGTATTAAAAGGAGGATGAAACATCTCGAAGAGTATAATCCCAAGAGAGTAAATATCCACTTTCTGATTATAAATGCCTTTTCCTACCGCTTGGAGGAGTTCTGGTGCCACATAAAGCGCTGTGCCTACCTAAAAATTTAAAAAAAGAAGTATATTTGGTGTGGAACAAGAGAATAAAGTACCCAGTTCGATTCCTGGACAATTCAAGAAATTACTCAAACTATTAATAACACATATTTAAAAACAAATGTTAGTAGATTCTACTCAGGTCCACATTCCAGAACAATACTCAAATAACAATTTCTACTTAAGGGTTGTTAGAAAGAAATGCCGTTATTTATCTCATATGGCAGCATCTCTTTCTAACTGTGCTCAATCAGAAATTCAGAATTGAACATCGTTCATGAGCCTTAGATTTCCATATGATAAATTCCTAAAATCTTTAGCTATCTAACTCTAAAAATCACAAATCGACACGTGTTTCGCCTCTCAACGAAGCATCCTCAGGATATACCAGAGATAGAATTCGGCCACCTAACCATCACCGAATCAACAACTAAATCAGCTGCACGACTATTTAAACCAATTGTCCCCCTACCCACGCCGAAAAGTGAGTGACCAATTAGAGCTTACCACTAATGGCCCCGCCCACTCAATTTCGACGAGTCAGTAATTTGTGTTGAAATCAAAACTAATTTTAAGAAGTGAATATGTCTAACAATGGCGAATAAATTGAATTTCTTTGTTCATTTAACAAAGCATTGTTGTTTTTACGTTTACTTATTTCTAATTGTTCCGAAATATTCAACCTAATACCTTTGTCACATGTGTGTAATATTTTGAATGTATGACTATCTGATAAATTGTGGCCTGTTTCTATAAGATGTTGTGCGAAGTGGGACTTTTTAGGATGATTATTTTTGTACGCTGATATATGTTCTTTGTCTTATTTCAAAACTCCGACCTGTTTGTCCCACGTATACGCCGTCACAATGTGCACACTTTAATTCATATACTCCATTCTTTTTATTTTTATCTGTTTTATCTTTTACATTACAAAGTTAATACCATTAAATCTCTTTGTAAATGTATGTAAAAGCTAGAGATTTTAGGAATTTATCACATGCGATGGATTTCCGTAAAGTAACACCTGAATCTATACAATATCTTAGATTTCCAATCGAAATTATTAGGACACTTGTTAATTTTCCTGTGCGAATTTACTTGGTATACATAGAATTTCGATTGCCAAGGACTATTGGAATGAAATATGGAATTTGTTATTTCGTTTAGTAAAAACAATTATAAATTGTTTACTATTATTATATATTATATAATATATTATAATTGAGTTATTTATGAAATACTTTTTTTAAATAATATAAAAAAAATACCTGGCCAGTAAGCGAGCCACTCAACTCTTCTGTCTGTCTGTTTTTATCTGAAATTCATCATCCAAAGTAAATGATAACAATCAATAAAGCCAGCATGATTTTTAATCTAGCAATCAATAAGGGACGTTTTTGCAATACATTACCTTCAGTAGGTATTGATGAAAATATTTTTGTCGCTAATCCAAAGTCTCCTAATTTGACATGATCGTACGAATCCAAGAATATGTTTACTGGTTTTAAGTCTCTATGGATCATACCCTGGCGATGGACGTGGGCTAAACCACCAACTATTTCTCTGAATAATCTCCATGATCTGCAGTAAGAAAAAAAAATTAAAAAAAAGGAAAAAACCGACCAACGATCTGTCGAACACGCCGACTTCCCTAATACCAATTTGACATGCTTTATGTCGAACATGCATTACCTTCTCTAATACGTGTTTGACACGTTCTGGTTACGGAAATCCGAACCCAAACAGTGACAAGTCTGAAATTGCTATGGCACTCTTTCCATATCAATTTGCGACAAAATAGAAGTTAAATTAAGAAATAAATAAAAATTGGGTTCAAAATACCCATTATTTTTTGTAGTTTTGAGTTATTGATATCTGTGCCAAATGTCTGTTCACTAAGATATAAAGATGTCGAAATAAGTCAGCTGTGACACAGACAGACACAAACCTACAGATAGACGTAACAAAACCACGAAGGTATCGTTTTTGCCTAACACTTTGATATCCTATTAGCGACATCTATTGCAGATGGCGAAAATAAACTAGATAGTGTTTCATCATTTTCAGTCTGTATTTGTGTGACTTTGATGAATCAATTGCTTCTATAGTCGATTTTCTAATCAGTATATATTTAATAACAGCTTTTAAACTTCTCGTTTAAATGGTTGACTTTCCACGGCTTCCTAACAAAGACCTATCTTCTAATTATTTTTTGGTTACAAAGGCGAAATATGCACACAGATACCCAGTTCCCTGGGGGAGAAATTTGAAGATGTAGGGCGTTTACCAACCAAAACTCCTGCGGTGGCCGTCCTGAGCGCGTTTTCGAGGGGCTCCAGCAGGATTATTACCTAAAAATTCGCAGACAGCGACAGCCACATAATCACTGTGCGACACGAGTAAATAGAAATTACAGATATTAGGGGACCTAATAGGACTTTGTCTTGTGGATGTCTCGAGATGGTTCGCTGCTAATAATTTACTATTGAATGCACGAAAATCCAATTGTGTTAAGTTTTCCCTATCAAATGTACCCAGAATTCATAATAGAATGGAACTGGGTGGGAAACAATTAGAATTAGCGAAATCAATTACTTTTCTTGGTTAACAGTAGATAATAAGTTGTTACAGTGGGCGGACCATACCGTGGTTTTGGCTAATGATCTCAGTTCAGCAATATATGCTAATGGACACATTGGACAGTTGACAGATGTGGTAACGGCTAGGCTGGTGAATTTCGCATATTTGCATAACGTTATGTCTTATGGCCAACTACTGTGGAGATCAGCGGCGCATATGAAGTCTATCTTTATTTTAACAAAGAGGGCAATACGTGCCATCTACAGTATGAATGCACGAGTCGCTGAGAGACCGTTCTAAAGACATTGATGTCTCACTCACCTTACCCTCGTTATACATCTTTGAAAACATAATGTACACTAGAAAAAAAATAGATCCATTTCATAAGGTGTTTTTAATGGTATGGAAACTCGTGGTCGTGATCACCTAGTTATTCCTAAATTTAAATCACAAAAGTCAAATGGATCATTTTTGGGCAACTGTGTTCATTTTTATAATAAAATTCCTCAAGAAATTACTCAGTTAACGGAAAGGAAATTTAAACTTGTGGTTAAACGCACATTGATTGGAAAAGCATACTATAAAATTAGCGATTTCATTGAAGAAACAACAATAGTCTGGAAATAATCCTCTCTGCGACGCATATACTGCGTTTATGAATACGGTATTTTAAATAACTATTGTACAATGGTGTTGAAAAAGTGATACTTGACTAAGTTCTTGTCGGTTCTTCTCAGTGTTCAGGTTTTATTTTCGAACCGAACTAAAGTAGATGTAAGTAGACGTTCAAAAGTACCTTGCAATTGGGTTTACTTGAATAAATTGATTTCACTTTGACTGGTAACTAATTGTAATAAAAACCATCGGTATCATGTATGACAATTCTGTGTATAATGCGCCATTACCGTAAAATGCACATTTCGCGCTAGATTTAGCGCCACTATACAAATTACATCACAAAAATTTTCGTTTTGACAGCATATATCGCGCGATATTTGGCTGTCGCATGCTGACTGCAAGTTAGGTAATAAGCGCGCGCGATTCCCCACGGAACGCGCCGGAGCCCCTCTCGCGCTGTGCCGAAGCACCTCTGGGAGGGAGGGCAGTACGCAGCCCACTCGCGCCGTCGTCCTCCTAGGGGTCGCGTGCGAGGGTGCAAGGGCGACCGGAGCCCCGCGCCGATCGGCGCCCCTTTGCCCCAGGGCCCCTTTGATCATCTCTTACGATAAGCAGGGAACATCCTAGCCTCATTCTCTGGCCCGCGCTACAGGGCTGAAGAGACCTACCTATAATCTCTAATTATTTTGATTATCAATAGATACAGCTTCCTTAAAAATCACAAATATTTTACCTGACATGTTCGTTGCACAATCCATTGTCTATGGCGTGTCTCAGTGTGTTTTTCTCACAGAATTCCATCTGTATATACAAATATTGTCGTCTGCTCGACGTTTGTGGTGTGGGTGTATCTGGTCCATGCTGTGATGGTATACTTTCAGATTTCTTAGAAACTTCCTCAAATTCTATATAACTAGATTCGTCTTCATTACTGTAAGGATATATTTAGTTTGCATTACACACTTTCTCTGCTAAAATATTTTGCCATCCTTGAGCTTAAAACCAAATACAAGTGGCGTCATGATGATTGAATCTCCAACCCGTATGAGACATTCCACTTGGGGTGAACAGTAAATCAAAGCATAACAAAATCTCACCTTGATGTTTAGCAAATCAGGAACAAATTTCTTAAAAAAGCATAAAAAAAACAAAAGTCACAGGTTGTTAGTCCATCGCCCTCACGATTTCCTTAAAATAAGCTTAGCCTACTTTTAAAACCTGTGCACGAAAGTGAGCAGTTGGAACATTCTATTTTTCTTTCTTCTCCGGACCGATATGATAATAAAATTTTTCGACATGATCTGTTCTAATAGTATGCATTTAAAAATTTGTGTAATTACTTGCCTTATATTAAAAAAAGGATCTGGCTCCTCATCTTGTTCTTCTCCTTCTCCCTCTTCCTCATTGTGAGAAACGGAGTTTCCCGTCTCCATAATAGACTCTACTTTAATCTCTTGTCCTAATTTTGCTCCAGTGCCTTCTGGACTTTCGTCAGCTTTAACACTACTGGCTCTAGTATTAGAAGTGTCATCTTCAACAATTTCGGTCACAAATTCTACCCATGCGCTGTAATATCGTACAACGTTTTCGTGATTGAGATGCGAGAGCAGTTTCACTTCGCGTGTGATCTTTTTGTTTAATTGGATACTCTCTGGGTTAAGTTTGACCCGTTTTATTGCATACAAAGCACCATCTAGTTTATTTTTTACCTGCAGTTCAAATACATAATAGTTAACTTTTTAATTTGTCTATACGTCTTTATTAATTGTTTAAGGAAAATAATCATTCTGTACAATCTTTTAACAATTTGGTTGGACAGTGAAGACGAGAGCCAGACAAATTTGGTTTCAAATCTCATACGAGCGAATTTATTTCGTAAATTCTCTCAAAGGAAAGTCCATATTCAGGTGGATGATATAAGAAGAAAATGAACGCTGTAGGAACTGCAATGTGGAACGAAAACTTGATTCAAAATAAAATAAATGACTTAAAACAATATAAATGAAATGATATTATGTAATGTTGTGTTTTCTGTTAAAGAAAACGTCGGCAGAAAGTGAATGTCAAATTTTCTAATGCTTTACCTTCAAGACATCACCAAAAGCACCCTTGCCGAGCCATTTTAGTATCTCGAATTCCTCGGTAATACGAGAAAGGCCGTTAGATGGTAGGCTGATGTTATGAATTGCAACATTTGCCTCATCCTCCTAAAACATTTAATGTTAGAATAAATTACACTTTACGCGCCTATAAACAAAGTAGACATGTATAAACATGGTATGAACACAGAAAAAATGCTATAAAATATTCATTCATTATAAATACATTTCTTCATGCTATAATCTAAGGTTTGAAAACTTATTGATTAAAAATGCGTTATTATATGTACTAATTGGTATAAAATGTAATACAATACTTTCTTCAAAAATATATAATATAATTTAGTCTCTGCCATGCACATTCATCATTAAATTATATTACTAAACTACAAGTTTTTTTTTTCAATTTTTTAAGCTTTATTAATAAAAAGTACATACATATGTTAATATTTACAAACTTAAAACTACACATTATCTTAAATAATAAACTTCCTCAAAGTTGCCGCTTAGAAAGCTGTCATTGCTCAAGGTACCTAGCAGACTGGCAGCATTGCCTCTTTGAATAGCCAAACTACAAGTTATATTTTATTGTTGGCAAATATTATTTCGAACTAACTAACAATGTACATTTAAAAAGGTAGTTCTCTTTTTTTAATCACACTTAGTTTTCCTTGAAGTTATACATTAATAAAAACATAACAAAAAGCATTATGTCACAAAATATGTGACATAATGCTTTTTGTTTTTTTTTAATTTCAGGAAATAATATTTTTTATTTCTCTGTCATTCATTCAAAAATTATTCAAACATTGAACAACTTTTGTGGAGTCTTCAACAAAGACTTATTATAATCAGTGAAATTGTATATTTGACATTTTATAATTGGCAGCAAAATCTTGGTATTAATAAAATATATATTACCTCGGAACTATCATCCTTTTTATCTGTAATCTGTTGTGGGGGAGTGTCTACCAGAAATCCATGTGTAACCAACTTAGCAGCGGACCATAGTGAATACTCGTCATCAATAAGACATCTGGCATGGAAAATATATAGTTTGAACGATTTGAATTTTGTTATAGCTTGGGGCTTTTAGATATAACTAGCGACATACACCGGCTTCGCACGGCTAAAAATTTTTTTGAAAATAAAATACAGTCCATGTTACTAGCTCATAATGTAGCTTTCCATGGGTGAAAGAATTTTTGAAATTGGTTGTGTAGTTATTGAGTTTATCCATTACATCCAAACAAATAAAGTTTACATCTTTATATTAGTACAGATATATTTATTTTTATTAGAAACACAGTTATTTTTTTCTTAGGGCAACACTTTCCCCTCATGTCACTCTTTCTGCCTGTATCTGTATTGTGCTGCACACCTCGTTATAATAAGTTATTAATTAATTTACGGTTATTAATTCAATCAAAAATATAATAAGTTTCTGCACCAAAATACTGACTGTACTACAGGCCTTCGATCTACCTTCGATCACAAATAAAGAACTAGATTCCCAATCTTCTGTAATATCTAAGCAAATCATTGTCCGAATAGACATATATATTTTTAATACCGTATAGTACTATCGATAATATTGTGTTAATCTAAAGTAGACCTTACCATCAAAGCAAAGCTAGTAAAAGATAATAAATAAATAAAATATTTAAAATTCAATCTTACGCTTCGTGCTTAAAGTATAATTCACATGATACATTTGAATCGCTATTTACGTCATTTTCATTTATATCGTAACTTGGGAGTTTCGTTCTATACAATTTTTAATATATATTTTTTGAAGTGAGGAATTATAAGCCAGTTATTATTGAAAGTATCATGATTGTTTTAGTTTATTAATTATCTAACAAAGACACAGACGAACGAGGTACAATTATCGAAAATATATTTAAAAAATAAGTTCCAACAAGATTAAATATTCGACTCTACAATTTAGAACAGAAATAAAAGTATAACCCGAGTAAATTAGACGTGAATGCAGTAGTATGGTTTTAAACTACTTATTCATGATTTTATACTTAATGGTGTCAAGGTCATGTCATTTGGAAAATATAATTACGAATTTAATAAAAAAAAGAGCTATTTAATTTATTTTATTACGAAATTATGAACACGTCAATAAAATGATATTAATTATTTGCCAAAAATAAATTCCTCCGGCTTTTTTTAGCATTCTAAGTGTATTGTTTTTACAAATTTTGAAGGAGCAATTTGACGTTTGCTGTTAACTTTTTCAGATATTATTAAACAAATGTGCACTCAAATAATCATTTGAGTGTACATTGAGATCGGACATTTTTGGAGCGTTGATTGTGCATCTTGTTGAAGTAAAACTTCTTTAGGCACGCTTGGCTTGGGGAGTAAGCTGGCGAATGCATGACGAGAGCGTTACGAAAAGTGTGATCGGGCGAGGCGAACGGAAGTTGAAAGAGAGAGATATGTAAGTAGAAAATATATGTATATGTATGTACATGTATATATATATATATGTACATATGTAAACATATATGTATATATATATACATATGGATGGAGCTAAAGAAGTTTTACTTCAGTTGTGTGGTCTAAAGCACACTCGTTTTTTTTATTTGTAATCGAAGGCCTTCCTGTAGAAAGAGTCATAGTGGTGCAATTTTATTATTTCCTTTCGTTGCTTTTTTTTTTAAAGTCAATACGCCTGTGCCCAACACTTATTTTTGTTTGCAAACTATAAGCCTTCGACGCCGTCCCGCTTTGGGAATTAGCATCTCATTTTACTAATTACTAAACTAACCTCGAAAAGAAGTCCTTCGCAGAGCTGGGCAGACTATGAGGTACTTCCACACAGTGATCCTGAGAAACTATGGACAAGAGCATTTGTGCTGCGGCGTAAATGTCGTGGACTTTGGTTTGCCTGTTTTAAAATGTACAGAAAATAAATTATTACTCCATGGTTATACATGAGATGGACAAATAGATAAATATTTTAAAGAGAATCAATACACAGCAGTAACAATGAATAATGAAATACTGCATATACACCTATTGATGTAATGAACGTTGGATTTCATATTTACGACTGCAAATGCGAATATAAAAAGCCTGCGAATAGCAAATTGCGAATTTAAATTCGAATTTCACGAATATCGTACGAAACTCTGTATGCTTGGCAAATTCGCGCTTGACCAATGTTTCTTTCTCTTTCAAAGCAAAATGGAAACTTAAGGGCAAAAAAGAGCAAAAAAGCAGAAGCTATTCATTCATCGTATGAAAATAATTGCAGATATGCTATGAATTTAAATTTTTAAATTATTTTAAATCATAATATTATACTCGTATTATAGTGCATGTTCTGGTTAAAGAATAGCAGAATTAGATTAAGTGTTCTCCGTAGAATTTTTTATCAAAGTAGACTGTTATTATAAACTTTCGCTTCTTACTTCGAAACAGAAATGACTGGTATGTATAATTTTTTAAATGAAACACTACGAACTTTAGAAAAATCTGATTTCTAAAGTTAACAATAGAAAAATATTATTTTACTAATGTTTTATTTTCTAGTCTTTTCTATTATTTGGTGCTTACTGTGCTTCATACGTGACCTATAACGCTTTCCCTTTTTTTCTCATACGAATGTAAATAGTGCTCTCGCTCATGCAATATCTCGTCTCATTAACTAAAATTAAGACAAAGAACAACTTACCTATCACAATTATTCTTGTTTTCCGATATATCCGCTAACCTTGCATCAAGGCTTGGACCGACCAACTTAATGCCACCGGAGTCATCCATGAAAACATTCTCACACCTAACATCTCTATGCACTATATCAACACTGTGCAACTCTTTTAAAGCACTAAAAACACCTAAAGCTGCATGTCTCATCAGTTTCAATGCTTCCTTCTTTTCGTTCAGCGAATCTAATTTATATTTCACGAATTTTAATGAGCACCCTAACACAAAATCTCTGAATAAATAAATGTATTGTTTCGTGACTCCCTTAACAACTTCTTTGGGTGTCTCCATTGCTATATATGGCACTAAATATGAGTTATTTAGTCTACACATAGTTTTCAGATCTTGTTGGACTGACGTCATTTGGCGACCTCGTACGTGGATGTCTGAGGGGACAGACAGGAACCACTTCTTGACGACGAAACGATCGCCGGATTCGTCGATTGCTAAATATGTCACCGAGCGATTTGCTGAGTGTCCTAGAAAAGTAGAATACGAGTTTTGAATCACAATCAAATTTTTAAACTGATGTACCAAATTACATATTAAAAGAACTTTTGTACAATGATACAGAATTTCACGCTTTCATTCAAGCTGGGCAGTACTGATGTGTAATAAAATCTAACGCTGATCATTTTAGGCGATTGAACAACAATCGATTTTGTTTCTTAAGCAGGGTGTAAAATATACCTTCTTAAAGGCCAATTTAACGATTAAAAAAACGATGATTTTAAGTTTCGATGATTTACGCAAGGTCCGTCAATCTGTTCGACCTAATTACATAAAATACATTATGCATTGTACTGCTATTGTGGCAGTTTTATCATTAAACGATATTTAGCGATGTGGGTAGACGCACACTAAAATGAATTAGCTAATAAAGAGTGCTGCGGCCAACTGGAAAGAGGCTCTACTCAAATTAGAGAGGCGTGTCATTGCGTATTGAATTATTGTCTGTATTGCAAACCGTATCAAATTGAATCAACAATATACTGTCGCCCTGTGGTCAAAAGGAGATGTTAGATTTTCGACTCGCGCATTGTACGCTATTTAGAAAATCGAAGAAAAATCTAAAGATTATTAGAAAAATAGTCGAATTGCAATTTTTATTATATATTTTTAGTACAAGAGCAATATTTTATTATTTAACAGGGCTATACGGACAACAAGTACGCCATAACGAGTTCGTTCCAAAACTAAATGCGAAGTATTCAATTTACTATGAAACTAGTTATATAGGTATATTATTAACAAAGTATTGATAAAAAAATCTCATCCATTAACTTATTCTTTACTAAACAAAAATACCTACTTATAAAAGAGCTTTCAGGGCAACTATTTTTATTTTGTTGAAAACATGTATAGTTGAAAATGTCTTAGAGTTGAACGTCGTGCACGTCACGGCTCAAATCGGTCAAAACGCTGTCAAAAACTATTGAGCACAGATTAAGTATTTGTAGCAAGCTACAGATGCGACAGTCGTTTTACCGTAACTGTTATGTATTTGGTTTTGGCGCTACTATCGCTTACTTAAATGTTCAGGTTACTTTTTTTTCATTATTGATATTAACCAAGCTTGATAAAATACAACACCATCTTTGATGTGCTGACGAAAAATCTCTACAATTCACACTAGAACTGTATATATAAAAAAAGGAGTGTTTATTTCTAATTTCGCTTAACTTTGACCTGTTCCTCAAACGGGGTTATTTTTTTATTAAGTACTTATACTTTACCCATATTGTTTACCAAGATTAATAAAATAGAACTTATTTCATCTGTTGACTTAACATTTGTTGTCGCTATATTGCATTTCTCAAAAGAAAAGTTGACTTGGTTGATCTGTTTCCCGAGGCGTCAAAGATTTCATTTCCTGTTAATTTTTTTATACCCTAAACTGCAGTGTGGATATGTTCAAACTGTGAACAGGCCACTGTTTGAGATTTTAAATAGGTTTCAACAGTTAAGACCTGCAATAAAATTTGTTACAAATAGTACTATTAATTAACTATTAAAAGTGGAATACGTCAAATATGTCATTGACGCCATCTTGTTTAGGTAAGGTGTTGCCTATGATATGTGCAATTGTGCATATAATACTTTTGTACGAAAGAACTAGGCTAATATATACCGAAACCATAATTAAAACACTTTTATTTAATATTAAAGTTTCTAAATTATAAGTGTACAAAGTGCAGGCTGGGGCTCCATACATTCGTGGAACGTCTCCTTTGACCGTAAATATAAACTTATAATATAAACTACAATTTGGCGACAATCTACTCTGTGCAACTATTTAATCCAAGAAGATTACATAAGATCACAAATTATTATGAGTTTGACTTTGACAGTCTTTTTGACATTGGCAGTATGAACGTAAACAATGAATGTATTATTTAATGTAAATGTACTAATTTGTAACACATATTACATAAAAATTGTAGCTTTCTCCAGACCTTCTCCATATAACCTTTAAGTGTAGCAAATTTCACACTCCTGCGTCCGCGCAATTTTCTTAAAAAAGGAACTAAAGTTTTCGCTTCACGTATTAGTACATAGATTACCTAAACAATTCCCTACGTAAAATTTCCTGTTATTTTTCTGCGTGACTCTTAGTACTTGAGTGCCTTTGGTATTACAAGTGCATGGTAGATCTATACTACCACTCCGAGGTATCCTTCTAGCAGGTGACAAATTGTCATCAGCATAACTGAAAAGGAAAGTGCAGTTAATTAATTGCACTGTTTGACATAGGCACGGAGTTCATCCTTACATTTTAGAATCAAAATGATTCATGGCAAAGATTCAAATGAGAATTCTCCTTCAAACCCTTAGATTGTGGAATGAGCTCCCCGTTTATATTTTCCGAAGCAAATACAGTAAATGATTAGAAAGGATGTGAAAAGGTATTAAGAGGGAGGGCGTCACGCAAGTGAAACATACTTTATAGGTATCATTAATAGATTACCATCAGTTTAACCATATGATGGTTTCACCTCGTTTCCTTAAAGACCGGCAACGCACCTAGATTCGGGTGACGGAGACGTTGCGGGTGGCCATGAGCGGCGGTGATCACTTTCCATCAGGTTCGCTTGCTCGTTTACCTTTATATAAAAAAATCCTAGAAAGAAAAATATAACTAGAATCCGAGTTTGCTCTCATCAATAAATTACCCTTAAGTAGCAACACTCAAATGACAGTGCTGTCATCTATTAATCATTATGATTGTACCCTTTCATCACAAACATTGACAATATATCAGAGTTAAGGTGATTAATCAGTTGTCAACACTCACCACACTAGTTCCGGGGCATCACCTTTCCCTTCTTCATGGTCTCTCTCCCCACTACTCGACCACTTCACTCGTTTTTCCGCAGTCCGCAGTATCTCTCTGCGTTTTTCGATTTCATCTTTCATTTTCTTTAGCTGAAAATATTAAATGTATAATTCATGAACATTTTTAATGGATATTTTCGTAACATATTGTATAGATTCAAATGTTACTTTGTGGTATTCCATATCATAAGATGAACCCTTACATTTTTAAAATATCCTACAGCTAAAACACCTAAAAATTATCAGTGATAAATAGCAGTTTCGCTGCTAGTTAGCTGACCGAATCTGATCTCTGGATTTTCCTAAGGTGGTTTTATTATACTAATATTTTGAGTAAATGACATTTACATAAATATTGCCACGCATAAAGAAAATTTAACTTTTGTATTCAAGCCAGTACTTTACGGTAGTAAACTAATTAATCTGTGCCAGTACTACTTACTTATAAATGGATATATTTTTTACAGCAAAATCTTGAAAATTGTATGAATATGAAATATAACTTATCAAAAACTATAATTTTAGAATTATGTGGCTTAGAACTATTGAACAACATTTTTTTTTTTAATATAAATGCCAGAAAATAAGTATGTTTGGAGGCAGATGATTGTTAGAACTATTGTCTAATACAATCTTTCAATTTTTCATGACAGGTTAGTACACTTAACTTTATTTCGACAAAACTGTGGCTTAGACCTATTGACATCCAAAGCAACGATATGTCGAATAACAAGTCTAAAATTTTAGTCATATGCTTTTAAGGGGCATAATACCTCAATTTGATATGACAATTAAATGTTACACAAAGTTGGCAAAGTTGCGAATTGTAACTCAACCCATATCTCTAACATGCATATATCTCTAATTTATGTTGTCTGTGAGAGTAAGACCACAAATACTTCTTTCTGAGAGACCGCATTTCTCTTGCTTTTATCCTTCCTACTTAAAATTTGCACTAACACTGCATTGTGATAAATGTAATGCACCATAATGAAAGGGCCAGTCAATAAATTAATAATCAAATAAGAACATTGCTTTTATTGTTGTATTTTGTGAAAATACAATATTACTACTTGCATAAATATCTCGACTACCCCGTTAGGGATACAGCGTGAGGATATGTATGTATGTATAAATACCTCCTCATTTTCCTTAGCCTGTTGGTCATGAAGTCTGAGTTTCTCTTTCTCATTATTTTCCTGGACCATTTCTTCATATATAGAAAGTGACGGTGTATTGTGATCATATAGAAATTGCTGAAAACCACAGTATAAAATAGAATAAAAACATACACTACTTTGAGGGATCAAAGGTGCATTTTAACTCCATTTTTATTTTACCAAAAAGTTTACCATAAGCAATTTATAATTAGAATGGCATAAATATATTTAGAATGGCAGTTGCTATGAGATTATTTGAAATTGATGCATTGTCATTGCCATACATATATGACAGACAGACAGTATTTGCAACTCTAATATACTATTTTGTTGTAGCAATACAGCCACCTCCAATTTCCTCTCTTACATTTTGCAACTCACACAGTAATGTATGCTCTACAGCACCCATTCCCAAAGTGGGCGATAACGCCCCCCTGTGGGCGCTGCAGGCTTAAAGGGGGGCGGTAAGAGACCCAGAAAAAAAATGGGGGCGTTGTGTAGAGGCCTGGGGGGTGATTTGTAATTTCATTTAGCTAGGAGGCATCTTAGACGACTGCACGAGCTCTCGACTCAGTAGACAAAATAAGTTTGGGAACCTAGACTGTAGAGTCTGGGTTGACTGAGTCGACTGAGGGTGGGTAGACTGAGTCTGTGAGTCTGGTATGGGTGCTCTAAAGTAATAAAATAAAATAATACAGTAATATAAGGTTTTATTACGTAAGCTTGTATGATACAGGCACTACATGGCGTCAACCCTAACATGGTGCCAAAACAATTACTGTATTACACAAATTTACTGAATAAAACCCTCTATAACTGAATTATTTTATTACATTAGAGTGTACATTTGAGCTGCAAAAATGGAAGAGAGGAAGTCAGAGGCGGCTGTGTTGCCGCAACAAAATAGTCTGTTAGTGTTGCTAACAGACAGGCTACTTAAATGTTTCTTTGCCTAATTTTCTAATTTCAGAGCAAAAAGAATATAATAAAAGCAATAAAAAATACCTGGGTATGTTGTGCTAGTTCAAATATCATGACTTCACCACATTGTTTCTTAGCTAATGTATTCAATTGTTTTAAGAGTTCTTCTATATCTTCATCTGATATACCTTGTACAGATTCAATTGATATTGATGGAGGCCTGTAATTAAATTTAAGTACAATAGTAATTTATCATTGATTTCCAAAGGTTGCATAATATTGCTTTAAATGATTATTATTGAAATTTCCATATTAATTTTAGACAATTCTTCTATGTTTGAACAGAAAGAAAATTTTATTTGGCTGAACTGTGATATAGTTATTGTTATGTAGCCATATCACAGTCACTAATTTTATTAACTTACTAGCGGCCCCAACCTGACTTTGCTCGGGTTGATTACATAATGTTGACACTAGGTCCATCTAGTATAATGAACCTTTCAAATTGTGAAATAAATTTTCAAATAAGTGCAGTGCTTGTAGATATTATCCTCCACATACATACAAACTCACAAAATTCACTCTCTTTTTATAACATTAGTGTAGATTTGTTTGATAACTATACATCACTTTCTTAGCTAGATAAATGTGGGCCATTTGAGTAAGCCATGATCTACTATTGATTAAAATGTTAATATATATATGCTATGCTTTGATAATAAAGACATGATATTCTGTCTCATTTATTCTTATAATATATAAAAATGAAAACATCAGTACTTAGTGATTTACTTTAAAATGATTCTGGAGGGAAAGTACCTACTACAAGATTTTCTCCTAATGATTTTTCAACTACAGTAGCATCCCAATTATCCGAACATCCGATATTATCCGATTCACCCCGGAAAGAGGTAATTCATTACGTCAAAGATCAATAACAAGTTATTTCCAGTCAAAATTTTAAATTCCATAGGTATTATGTAATTCATATCGTTATAGCTAGTAATTTTTTTATATCATATTGTCTAAAGATGTATGTAAAATCCATTACATAATAAAAATTGATTTAAATTTAAATATTATTTGATTTTATTTTGAAATTGATTATTGGGATTTTCGATTATATGGATTACCCCTGGTTTTATTTGATCCAGATAATTGGAATTTTACTGTATATTGTTGTTTGAAATATTACCTATATTATTATAAATTTAATTTTTGTAATTCACTTCCTACAATTTATTATAGATGGTTTTGAAGAAATGAATTCCATTGTTTTTATTCAATTTTTAATAACAGTTGTAACCATACCTTTCTGGATAACTATGGCAACATTTTACATGTAACGTTACAGAGCAGTGTATGCCAGGCACATTGGAATTATGTAGAGGATTGAGCTTTAATGAGAGGTCCAACGGATTCCATACTTTCCAGGCAGTGTTCACATGATGTGCAACTAAATCTTCTGCGAATATTGACTAAAAGAAAAAACATCTAATTTAGCTTTAGAACATTTTCTGTATTCACTTTCGATTTTTTGTACCATTTAAAAAGTTTATTTCTGTCCACATAAGGCGAGAGTTGTGACACGGCTCGATAAGATCCCAAAGGAATATATAGGGGGATCATTCAAGGTGGCTCCTGTTTGCGTTAAGGTGACAGAAGAACGTTTATTTTATGCAGACCACCAGCCACATGGTGGTCCAATATACAAAAAGAGATTCGAAATCAGCATATAATTCCACAGACGACCCAGAGCAGAGGTCTCTGGTGCAAATATATGAGAAGACCCAACCCCATATAAAATGGGATAAGGGGTAGACAGAAGAAAATATGAGAAGAGCTTAATACATACATATCTTCACGCTGTACCCCAATCGGGTCTGGAAAGAAAGAAAGAAGAAGAAAGAAAGAAGAAAGAAAGAAGAAGAAAGAAAGAAGTATGAGAAGAGCTTAATATTGGGTCTTTACAAATGAAATTAGCGTTTTGTCGTACTGACCACTTTGATCTGAAATATCTCCTCTTTGGTTAAGAATTCCAAATTCAAATTTATAAATTCATTTAGCTGGTACATTTGAGTTTTGAAAACAGTCATTCATTTGTTTTTTTCCTCATTATTTTTTTCTTTGGCGTCGCTTATTACCGCACAACATGAAATATCGGTATATTTACGAGTACGAGTTCTACCGTGGCACCAGTGCTGCAGAAACAGCTCGAAGGATTAATGATGTGTACGGCGCTGGTGTCGCAAAAAAAAGCACGGTACGTTTTTGGTTTCAACCTTTTCGTTCTGGAAATTTCGACCTTCAGAACCAACCCCGTGGACGGCAGGAGACCAAAGTGGAAAATGAAGAATTAAAGGCTATTGTGGAAGCGGATCCATCACAAAGCACTTCAGAGATAGCTGCAGGCTTCGGGGTAAGTGACAAAACTGTATTAATCCACTTGAAGCAAATCGGGAGAGTAAAAAAACTTGAACAATGGGTACCTCATGAATTGAGTGAATCGAACTTGCAAACACGCGTCGACTGCTGTGTTACTTTGCTCACCCGACACAATAATGAAGGGATTTTAAATCGAATCATTACTTGTGATGAAAAGTGGATACTGTACGATAATGGGAAGCGCTCGTCGCAATGGCTGAACCCTGGAGACCCAGCCAAATCCTGCCCTAAACGAAAATTGACTCAGAAAAAGTTACTTGCGAGTGTTTGGTGGACTAGCGCCGGTGTCGTTCACTACAGCTTTCTGAAATCTGGCCAAACGATTACGGCAGATATCTATTGTCAGCAACTGCAAACCATAAAGGAAGAACTAGCTGCTAAACAACCGAGATTGGTCAATCGCTCTAGGCCACTGCTGCTTCACGACAATGCAAGACCACACACTGCACAACAAACAACCACTAAGTCAGATGAGCTACAATTGGAATGTCTGCGACATCCACCGTACTCCCCGGACCTTGCTCCAACAGATTATCATTTTTTCCGGAATTTGGACAACTTCTTACAAGGAAAAAAATTCAACTCCGATGCGGCAGTCCAAACCGCCTTCAAAGAGTTTATTGATTCTCGCCCCATGGTTTTTTTAGTAAAGGGATCAATGAACTACCTATGAGATGGCAAAAGTGCATAGATAACAACGGTGCATACTTTGATTAATTAAATATATTTTACAAAAAAAAAATTGACTTTATATTCCTCCCGTACAAAATGCCAATTTCATATGTAAGGACCCAATACATTATAATAAGCATATTTTTTTATAATTTATACTTAATCTAATTTTATATGTGTAAGTACATTACAGTTATTTCATAGACTGTTACTGATAATATTACAATTAAGTACCTACTAGGTACTTCAAAAATGTGACTGTTTAAAATCGCAAGATTTAGGCAAATCAAACTGATATAGCATAAAAATACAAACCTACTTAAATGTAAAGAGACTTTATTAAGCTTGAATGTATAGACAGTCATGTCTCAAGACTTTTTGTGTCATTTCTTAAGACATGACGATCTATACATTCAATCCTGGATCTTGGATCAAATGAACTCAAAACTGTTGAGAATATATGTGCGTTTAGACTTAGCATTTTTGTTAATTTGTATACTATATAGATACTATTTATATTTAAGAATATAATAAAAATATTTTAAGTAAAAGAATATTTTGAATGATCACTAGATATAATATCAGATATAACCTAATTTTAAACTTCACTTCAAAAACTATTTTGGCAATTAAATTTAGATTCAAATTTGCAGGAAGTTTTAAAACAGATTTTTAAGCTTTTAACCACTAGGTATTTCTGATTAGAAATATTCAGATGTGAAATTGTTAAATCATGAGGTGCTAATGGAAATATATATATGTTTAAGAAGCAGATAAGTATGCTTGCTAACAATAATAATATAACAATAATATGCAGTTGACAGTGAGCATACACACGAAACTCGTGGTACATAATGTTTTACGGAAAAAAATACAAATTGTACTTTTTCTTAATTCTACTGTTGTGAAATTACCTACAATAACTTATGGTTTTTAACAAAAATTCGTTTTACAAATAGGTGCTTATAATAATCCAACAATTACCATTAAAATACTGGCTACATACTCAAAAAAAATTGTTTCTATACTGTAAATATGATACTACTTCTCATGAAAAGAGTTTTCAATTAGCCAAGAAACGAGTAACCAACCTTTAGAGCTTCAAATTCGTTATCCTGACGCACTTGAGGTGTATCGTCACTCATTTTAGATATTAAACTAAATATAGTTTTGTAGAAGAGACTTTTTAACTAATGATTTATTTGTAATTATTTTATCAAGAAAACAAACAGAATTTTTACAGAACGATATTTTCGAAGTTGGCGAGCGAAAAGCGGTGTTATCAGCAATTACAATTAATTTTAGACTGAGTAATTTCTAAAGTGACTGTTTTCAAAAGGCGCGGACGGTTTTCAGAATTATTTATTGTAAATTGTATTAAGTAAAGGAATTGTAACATTAACTATTATAAATCAATTTTTCTTCACAACTTATACAAGAAGTTAGTAGTAATTTCTTTTTTCTTTTCATTATGCATGGCGCACAGATCAGCGCATTTGCCAATGTCACGTAATATTAATAAGTAGAATTACGAGTAGGTACATTAGTTTTTTCTTATCGTAAAACTCCGCAAGTAAAGTGATAGTAGGCTTTTCTGAAGTTATAAAGGACTTCTTGGAAGAACGCGAGAACTTCAACTACAGATGTTTATTTAGACCTACTCCATTCTTTTCACTTAAAGAACTTTCAAATGCAATATACTATCACTTTAAACTCCCTATAATGTAAAAAATAGAAAATCTAAAAAAATAATGAGAACTTCACTTCTCCGTTCCCGCCAAAAAGTCTAGTAGTAATACTAATGCATAACTTGCTTGACACTAAAACTGAGAACTTGAAAATTATAAAATATGACATACATGTATCTACTCAAAAACGATATTTGTAACATTGTTCTGACGAAAACCTACTGGTTACGAAAAGGACAGAAATTATTGTGCTAAATGGAAAAATATCTGATGGCCCAGCATTAAATAGGACGCGAAATAGTCTCTTTTAGCTGGTCTAGCAACACTGACAAGAGAACGTCACTGCAGCGAGGTGTCAGCTGTTATTGTCAATGTCATGTCGCTGCATTGTGTCAACAGACTTATTGTTGAGTGACAGCAAGTGACAGTGAGTGCCTTTGGTTGTTGACTTTTTTTTTTACATTTTTTATCAACCCCTATAAAGTCTCTTTTGCAATACGTGACATTGGCAGAATCAATGTGCTTGTCACATTAGAAGCCTAATTGACTTTTGCGTTCCGTTCATTCGTGGACGGATTATGATTTATATATCTTCATTGTGGAACTTCAAATTGATGTTTAAACCTACAAAGTTTATGGATGTCGCATTAATCGTTATTCATTTAAATATTTAATAATGATTTAATATGTACCTATATTACACTGAGTGTTTTTTTCAAAGCGGGTCTGGAACAATACGGGAATTAGGAAACCATTCAATTTTTTTTTGTCAGAACAATTTTCAATGGGGATCGACTCAGTTTCATGTAAGCATCTATTTTTATAGATGTCTTTAATGTTTTCCTCGTGTTGGAAGAAAAAATCTGCATAGAAGTTGGTCGAAATTAATAACATACTTTTTCACGTACTTAGATACAGACCGAATAAAAAATTGTAGCAGTTAATTTTTGATTCTTCGATAACAAATAAAAAACTAGATACAAAATCAATGCTCCAAAAAGGTCCGAACCAAATGTGCACTCAAATGAGTATTTGAGTGCACTTTCTTCTATTTTACTAGTAGGTATTCGAAAACGCTAACGACAAACATGTCGTCAAAACAAAACAAACGACAAAAATTGTAAAAACAACATCTCTAAAGATGTGTTGTTTTTGTGTTTGCTAAAAAAGACGGAGATTCTTATTTTCGCTTAAATTAAATAATATTATTTACTTGTTTAATATTTCGTTATAGTAATAACGTTACATAGCTCTTTTTTATAAAATTCATAATCATATTTTTAAATATCGGGTTAAGGTAGAAGCAGTTTTTTTTGAGATTTGAGAGAAATATTTTTGCGTCGTATTAATTGACAAATGACAGCTTCATGAGGGTTCAAATTAAAAAATGCGGCTGTTTTTAGGGAGTCTGTGGACTGTGTACATAACTGTAGGTAGGAAATTGCGAAATACGTTACTTCGTTGTATTTTTGTAACGTTTTGGTACCTATTAATCAAGACAATATTTTTTTAAATCGCTGTCCCTCTTATAAAATTACCTCCGAACATACCATCTGAAAAAATTACAATTATCGACTATTATATTAAACGAGCAATATTTATATATATATATATATCGCTTTCTCGAAAACGGCTCTAGCGATTTCGATTAAATTTACAATATAGGAGTTGAGGGAGGCGAGAAATCGATCTAGCTTGATTTTAATTCTGAAAAAAATCGTTTTCTAAGTCTTTCATACACTTAAATCTTTCAAACTCTAAACTTCTAAAACTTTTTTAATTTCGCAACAGTTTACCTTCTCAATAGTACAGTGGCTGAGTATAAGTCTACCACGCCGAAGCGTGCGGGTTCGAATTCTGCAATGTGGTCAGACCTTTTTGTTTGTTTTTTTAATATTTTAAAATACCTCTAATATATCTAAATTTGGTTTGCAATAAGTACCTATTAAAAACACATGTTACTTTAATAATGTACTTATAATAAAGAAATAAAATGAAAAAAAAGCTTAGGTAAATAGAGTCATCAAAATGCATCCACCCTTTTCTCTTTAAAATACGAGTAACTTTGACGCAGTTGTCTGCCTATGTCTGTGAATCTGTGGGCGGCGTCATAACTTTTAAACGGATGCACAAAGCATAGGTTTTTTTTAAATTTTTTGTAAGCTGCATTTTTTCTTTAAGTTATTCTTAGACCTACATAACAGCTCAGATGTTTGGTGAAAATCGGTCCGTAGTAAAAAGTCCGTAGTATTGTTTTTTGTACTGGTGATTTTTAAGTTTTTAATTAGTCATTATGGTTAGATTTATACAAATAAAAGCTATGTGATTATTCTTTCAAGGAAGGAACTTACGTCGTAAATCAGATAAAAACAATGTTTTTTTTTTCAATTTATTAACTTAACTGGGTAATAAATATACAGGCATTGATTTGAATATTTCTGGATCCCCATCAATCTGGAGACTTTGGGCTGGTCCTAACCACGTGCGCTTAGGGAGAAGATATACAGCGCTAGGTAACGTCTTTTTTGTATTTGTCTTTTCATTTCAAAAATGATGTAATACATCTTACAAATAACAAAAAAAATCACTAAAAAATATTGTTATTTAATATCGTCTTGTATAGCGCTATCAGAATTTGTCCATTAGTAAAAGTCTATTCGGACAAGATAACCCTTCAAAATCCAAAAGGGTTTAGACCTCGTTTAGGCAAAAACTTCATTATTATTCCAAGTGGCTCAGGTGCACCTTGGGGTTTGGTACAAACTAAGCGGTTCTCAAAATAAAAAAAATAAAAATGTTATTAAGGCCCTATAACTAAAAGAATTTAATACTACTGTATCTGTACAAAGAATATACATATACATAATTTAATAATATTCATAATTATTAAATTATTATTAATAATGAATAAATTATTACAATACACTAAGAACAAAATTCACTCTTAGGTGAATTACGTAACTACAAGTAAATAAAAATACTTAATAAATATTTTTTCTTCCAATTATATGTACCTACGTAATAATTTTCTCATTATTTCGTTGTAAAGCGAACACAAAGCGGCAATTTTCTAATTTACATTAAAAACAACGCATTAATATTAATTGCTGGATTTCTTTTATCAAATTGAGCAGATCTTTTTTTTTGTAGGTAAAGTAAGGAGCAATTTATAGGTTAAAGAAACAGATGATTAAGAAGTTATAGTAAGTTCTATTTAACATCGATCTAAATGAATTCGTTAAATGCAAGGTTTACCCAATTGAATAGAATTGATTTAAGGAATTGTTTGGATAGAAAGTAAAACTAACGCTATTTAAAAGAAACGGGATACTTAAAATATCTAAAAACTCTAAACTTCTAAACTTTTAAAAGTTTAAGTTTAAAAGTTTAAACTGGTTACTTAGTTGAATTGTATATTACGATATTATATACATATATATATATATATATACCTCTACGTAAGATTCAATAAATTGATGTCGTCACGAGAATTGTTAGTTAAAATCCATTAGGTGTAATAATTAAGAACGTGTTGTAGTCGCCGAACCCTTATAACTTGTCACTCATCCCCAAAGCCGCAAGTCAGAAGGATTCAAACCTGACACAGGACTGTGCGAATTGACACAATTTGACAGGTGTCCTCCTGTCAGACGGGTTGGATGAAGAAAGGTGACAAAGTTGACAAGATTATCCATGGGATTGAGTGTAACATCGTAATGTAATTTAACTAGCCCGTTGGTGCGGTGGCAGGGCATATTATGCTTTTCAATCTGGGGGATAGTATAAATATAACAGTAGAATGTCTTCATAGAAAGCCAGCGTGCGCGATTTGTACCTACATAATGTGTGGGCGCTAATACGCAGGCATCATGGCACGCATACAACGTCAGTTTTTTGGGTGAATATGGGTAATTATTATAGCGTCAGTCGGGGTCATTCACGACGCAAACATGCGACCGCTTCCGTTTGGCTTCAACTCGTTCTTCACATCGTCGCAAATATATAAATGTCTAAATCGCTTAAACGAACGTAATATAATGTCCTTAAATGTCTACATACATACATACAAACATATCTTCACACTGTATCCCTAACGGGGTAGTCAGAGAGCACGGAGCGCCAAGCGTCGCGGTCCTTGCATACTACTTTCGCTTCCTTAAATCTCATCGTTCTCACAGCTTTGCGAGGGCCCGCGAGTTATAGTTTTGTGATAGTTATGTGATAGTTTTTTCATAAAGTGTACACAAAAATGTACAGGTTGTAGCATAGGCAGTACTGCTCGCTTCAGTCGCCCAAATATTATTAAAGAGTAGGCACTTTGAAATACCTATCAACTTGAATATACCTAGATAAAATATTTATCAAGCGCTTTATAGTCTGGAAACTTCGTTATGAAAGATGCAACTCGTTCTATTTAATGTGTAAGGATACAAAAAAATACTTTTTACCCAACCTATTACACAAACACATGAAACTGAATTATTTACGTAAATCACTTAGCTTTTTTCATGTTTTAGCAATGAAAAAGAAAGACAAATTTTAGGTTTTTTGGTTTTTACATCCATCTATTGCACAATAATTACACGTGATTCCTATAATAGGTACTTAATTTAGGAATTAAGTATCTTGAAGTGTTGTGCAATCGATGACGTGCGCACGAGACTAGCGACAGCCTGCCGTTACTAATATCGTAAATAATAACACTACGGGGTAGACCTTGAGCGAATGACTGGTGTCACGTCTTACTTCTTTCTTTTTCAGCATATTTTCAATATAATGTTAAAAATAGCTGTCGCTGCACCTTATTTCCGAAAGCACTGCTCAAAAAAAAATTAAGTGAAGTAAAAAAAGTGCCCCAGCACCGCACGGCTGCGTTTCGCGGCAGTTTTAGATACGCAGCCACCAAATGCTGGAACAACTTGCCTCCACCTATTCGAGAACTTTGTACTATTTCTAATTTTAAGTTGCGACTGAAACTGTATTTCCTCTCATGCCAAGCGGACGGATTCTATAGCGGTGGCTAGGTTGTTTCATAAATAAATAAATAATTTAATTAACGGAAACTTGATTGGTGCTAGAGTCGAAATGAAATGTGTTTGTATGCATATGGGTGCATGATAATATGTATTGAAATATAGCGTGTATATTGTGTATATATAACATAAGTATATAATAACATATTTTCAATTTCTTTATAATTATTATTTACTAGTCCTCTGACTACCCCGCTGGGGATGCGGCGTGGGGATATGTATGTATGTATTATTTACTATTTATTAATTTAATTACTACGGCTACAAATATTGGTCGCCGCTGAAAATCAGCGCTGCAGCACTTGTGTTGCAGCACGTACTGAGTCGGTGTCAATTTTAGCATCATATCACTCACGTCACATTTGACGACCTCCGTGGCGCAATGGCTTAGCGCGTCGGAAAGTAAACGGAGGTTGCGGGTTCGATTCCCGTCTCGAGTCTGGGTGTTTATGTATAATATGTATATATTTACAAAAGAAAAGTATATAAGCAGTATATCAGTTGTCTAGTACCCATAACACAAGCGCTATGCAGCTTACTTTGGGACTAGATGGCGCTGTGTGAAATATCCGAGTATATTATTATTATTATTATATTACTCACAGTACACATTGTTTGTTGTTTGCGTTTAAAATTTTTTGTTTATTTGTTTGTATTGTGTGTAATGATGCTAAATAAAATCTATGTCTATGTCTAAACATAATAAGAAATCCCAAACACTCAACGCAAGGTAGTGCTAACCATGTGTCGGTTTTTTTGACGTAATTGGCTATGCAGGTCACACCAGTCCTGCATCAATGCGACTAACATCTATCGATCTATTATAATCGCCATTTTGTGTGTGCCAGGTTGGTTTATGAGCGTTGACCTTTTAGCGTAGACTGTAGAAAAACTATTATGATTGGCATATTTTAAACTACAAAGTTTGAGGAAAACGCGAAAAATAACTGATATGGTCACTTTATAAAATTATTTACTATAAGTTGGAGGGGGTTAATACATTATGTAAACTTGAGGGCGTTCCATTCGATTTCCAAAGGTTTTTCATAATATTCCTATAAATAAGACTAACGTTTCTCATAATAACCCTTTATCGAGGATGTACTGCCTATAAAACGAGCTGGGCTATGACCCTGAGCTGGATGTCTTACACTAGATGCTGTATGCTTACAGGAAGATCATAACTGATCCTTCTGTGAATATTTAATTTATGAGCTAAATCAATGGGATTTCGATAGTTTCATTTACAACAAATGATTTCAATTTTATTTAGATATTGCAAAGTTCAGCCACAACATGCGAGAGAAGGTTATTTATAAAAGTTGAGTTGAGTTCATGCTTGTCACTGTTGTTGTACCTGTACAAATATATGTTGCTAATTATCTATACTTCTAAGAAAGTGCGCATCGGGACTTTATGCGACATTCATATTAATTAGTGTTGCGATCTGAGCCAAGTCTGCAGACAGTTGGTTGGAATCCGATTCGAAGAATCTTTATATATCGGGTCTTGTTTGTCTGAACATAAATCGATTTTTTCACTTGTTCTAATAAGAATTACAATATTTTGTGTGCACTAGGCAAAACCTTAATCGAACTATTTGATCTAAACACAATGATATAAAGGCAGCTAAGGAGCTGATGCGCGCTATCGTACATACATACGTACGTATCCCTAACGGGGTAGTCAAAGAGGACGGAGCGCTAAGCGTCGCGGTCCTTACATCATACTTCTTTCGCTTCCTCAAATCTCATCAACCTCTTCACACATTTTCGTCTAGGTATGCGAGTGATTTTGACATTTCCGTCGGCTAACACTATTTGATCTTCATAATTCAGCCTAGGTCTTTCTTGGCTTCTTTTACCACTCGCTTTCGCTCCGTAGATTGTCTTCGTCAGTCTTGCATCACTCATTCTTTCAATGTGCCCAAACCATCAAAGCATTCCTTTCTTCACTTTTATAATCGTAAAATTCATAAATGATGGTAGCGCGCTATCCTAAGATAGTAAAATAGTAAATTATTGTTAATAATAATAATACTCCAGACAATTACACAGATTGTGTGACCCCAAACTAAGCAGTAAGCTTGTACTATGGGTACCACACAACAAACTCTGGGGGAGTTCCCACTAACACCCAGACTCCAAGCCAATTTAGAAAAGTTCGCTTTCTAAATTGACCTGACCGGGGATCGAACCCGGGACCCTAGCTTGTAAAGCTGATGCCTAAGCCACTGCGCCAAAGGGCCTGTCATTAAGTAAATGTTATGTAAATGTTTATGTAAATATAAATAAACAAAAAATTTACTATTATAGTAGCAAATAAATAAATAGATTGCGTTATGTGCGACATAGGCATATAGGTATTTATATAGAACATTGACTACGTAGGTATAGGTTAGTTATATCGTCCTAGGTAGGTAAGTACTATTTGTTTTTTTTATAAACTTGTGTGTCCGATAACATTCACAGACATTATAAATATCTGATAACTAAATTATTATTATGTATTTAAATGTTACCTATGATACAATTCATAATTAACCGACTCATATCTTAGTAATGACATTAATTAACATTGATATGTTTTTGAACAGTGTTTCGAGACTTTCTTTATAATTTTTTTTATTTCGCGTTATTCTTTTATTTTGTGTGGAACTTGGAGAAAAAAATGTATAAATTACTGCTCTATAGTAGCATTTTGGGATTATGCGAGGTTTTAGTGAAATCGCAAACAAGTGAGTAATAATACCATTTTTTGGAACTTGGTAAATTTACGTTTTTAAAAAAAAAACTGCGACTCCGTTAAACAAATTGAAATACCAAGTGATCAGTTATTAGAGTTCTTTTGCCAAAAATGCTTGATTTATTCCGTCGTCTATAAACCGAATGAGTAGTTTGAAACGATGAATTACGAAGCAAACTTAAACCCGGAAACGAAAAAAAAAAATTAAATAATCAGCATTTTGGACTCGATTTTTTTATTTTATGGTTCTGCATCTTTTTATTATTGTTTTTTATTCTTTAGGTATACAAAACAGATAACATCCAAAAATGATACAAATTTTGCAAATATTAAAAAACACAATAAACTAGAATGAAATCCTAACGATGTGTACACAACTAAATTAATTATATTTGACTAACTTATTCATTATAAACATAAACAAATTAATATATAAATACAAAAATATAATAAAAAATCTAGAAAGAAAAAAACGGAGCCGTCATAGGATCACTTTATTGTCTGTATGTCCGTTTGTCCGACAAGTAAAGACCCTTTGTCTTAGAAACGGAAAGAGGTAATAAGTTGAAATTTATATCAACACTGAGGTCTGTGACTCAGGAGGTTTGCGAAATTCGAGCTTCTAACTCAACGCAATAAAAATTTATGACTAGTTATGTACTCAAACAAAAAGCTATAGGATACTTCGTGTTGACTTAAAAACATGAAATTTGTCAAGAAGCAAGGTCTCACAGCACAATAAAAGGGAAAAATCCAAAAATTACGAAATTTTAATTATATCACGCCTTCGAAAATATGAGGAGAACGATAAAATTTGAGGAGGCGAAGGAAGTATGTAAGGACCACGACTGATGCTCCGTCGTCTCTGAGTACCCCGTTAGAGATACAGCGTGAAAATATGGATGTATCGCACTGTCATGACATTACAAAGTTACATTTACAATTGATGTAACTTTGTAATAATTTGATGAGTGTGAGAGAACGTGTCTTTCAACTACAAAGTTAGTTTCGTTTTTAATTCGATTTGTATATTTTTGGTAAATACATAGTACAAATACACTGTTTTCTGGTGGCCTTGATGTGAGATTCCGACTAGTGCCTCGTCTTTTTTTTAATATAACTTCTACTTTGTCCGAATTAGCTACAGAACCCTTAGCTTTTGAATGCCTGACATACACTTGAAAAGTTAACATTTTATTATGAATGTTATTTTCATTTTTCCCTTTCAGTATCCAATACTCGCCTTGTGGATCACACGAGCTATGCGCGCAGAGTTGTGGAGGAAGTTATAAAAACAGTCGAAGCTCGTGAGTGGTGTAACTTGAAATTACCAGAAATTAGGGCGGATATAAAGTAAGGCATTACTTTAGATAGTGTACGGACCTCGTGTCACTAACTGTCCAAGTCCCTATAAAATCCTTCATTTTTTACTATACCCAGCATAAGTAATTTTAACGACTTTCTAACGGAGTATAAGGCTAGTGTTGTGAATTGTGATCTTGGTACCTATACTTTTTCGATTTCAAACTTTATTATTATCACTTTCATTAATCACAAAAATACTAGAAGTAGACTGCGTATGTCCTATTTTTTTCATGTTCGACTTTAATGTAAACAAATAAGAAACTAACCAAAATTTCGCTCAATTTTAACCGTTCGCTGGTCCGACGTATTGACAAGTAGCACTCTAACACTGCTTTTCCGTTATATACACGAAACTATGAAATATTAACGTTTTGAACCTAAAAAAAATATTTTTGAGATCATTTTGTGGAGTATCTGAAGCGATAACTTATTTAATTTATTTTATATACGAATACATATTATGTAACATGTTTATTTTAATATTGTTTAGCGCTTTTTCAAATGGTTGCTCCACTATGTCGCCAAAAGTAGGTACCAAACGAAAAAATTAAGTAGGTAATTTGGGAACAAGGAGCTTTAACTGTGAAGTTACGATTGTATTTAGTCGATTTTTTAATAAAATCTCTATTTTGCAGCGAAAACATTTTTGAGTGGGAAGTACTGGGTAGTGTGACTTATGCAAATGGATTCGTAGTGTCCATACAAAGGGTCGATATACTGCAGAGTAGTGTACAACAGGTGTGGCGATATGTTGCGGCGACAAATTTGACTACAGTTGAAGTCAGAGCGACAGTGCAGATGCATGGTCTTCATATAGGATATGATGCAGCTGCAAATTTAAATGACGGCTTCCATCGGTACACGGCGACCTACACTCATCCTCTCGTGCCATTCTTATTTACTGTAAGTTGAGTTGTCGTTGCACTTGGATCAAGATAAATCTATACTAAATTACAAAAGAGGGAGAACGAGTTGTGTTTGTTGTTATTGTTTGGTTGTTAAACTTTGTTTTGATGTTGTTGTTTGGTTGTTAAACTTTGTTTAAATGTGGAGGTTAATCTCCGGAACAACTGCACCTATTTGAATCACTCTATCACCATTTGAAAGGCACATTATTCCAGTTGGACATTTAATCCGAGCGAAGTCGGAACGGGCCGCTAGTATTAAATATTCGGCCATAGTCTGTCGTTATACCATTTTGATTTTCATTTAATATTTCAGATCATAAAAAATTTATTCACTGAAGAAATAACTGTGACAGTGGAATTAGGATTCGTTGCAAGAAATACTGCTATTAGAATGGCATTTATACCAAATGATGAAGTTGGCCAAGTTTTGTCTTTCTTGGTAAGTCTTTACAGAAAACACAGAGAATCGAAAATACATTTTATTTAACGAGCGAGTATGTAAGCTGTTATATATGTATACCGGCGGCCCACCCCCGCTTCGCGCGGGTAGAATAAAAAAATGAAATAAAATACAGCCCAGCTTTCCATAGGTGAAAAAATTTTTGAATCGGTTGAGTGGTTTTGATTTTATCCATTACATACAAACAAACGAAGTTTACTTCTCTATAATAATAGTATACTTAGATATAGAGAGAGAAGAGCAAAATACCACTCACTAAGGGTCCGTCCGCTAGGTTTGTATGAAACTTTTGTATGAGTCGAAAAACTGCTGTGAAATTGAGTAGAAACATTGCTCATTAAAATAATGAGACGCCTGTTTCACACTTTTGTAAAATTCCTCTCGCAAAGGAAACTACACACATCAAAAGTGTCTAGGGATCAAGTACATTTTTAACTATAAAAAATTATCCAATTAATATTTATCTAATCTAGTCTTCAAGACTGGCTTCTTATTTTAATTCCTATGTTTAAGTTAACAACATATGCCTATATTTTGTAAAAATTAAGAAAAATTACAATTTTTGCAAATTGTGGGAAATTAATCTAAGTTAATGTTGTCAATTAAATGGCAAAAAAAAGGAAAAAATGAGGATTTTTTCAATTTTTATTGTAAAGATAAAAAAATTAATAATCTGTGTTACCACCTTTGACACGAGTTACACAATCACAGCGATTTGGCATGCTTAAAATCAGTTTATCAAAATCACTTTGAGGAATGGCCGCCCACATTCTTTCTTACAAGTTAAAAAGTTGTTGTGGGGTATGCACGGCATCCATACTCGGCAGAGCTCTTCTTTGAAGCATATCCCATGCGTTCTCAATTGGGTTGAGGTCTGGCGACTGAGCAGGCCACGACAGAACGTTGATGCGAGCGTCGGCAAGAGCGCGTGTTACGACTCTAGCCGTATGTGGACGTGCATTGTCGTGCATTAGTCGAAACGAATTAGCCAACCGGCTTCGCAGAGGGATGATCACGTCTGAAGTAATCCTCTCCGCATAAATCTGAGCATTGAGGTTGCCCCTGATCCAAATCAGATCGGTTCTTCCACCGATCCAAATACCGGCCCAAACCATTATTGTTCCCCCTCCATATGAATGAACATCCTGACAAAATTTCAAACGTTCTTGACGTCCAGAGGTCCTCCAAACTCGAGTACGTCTTGTATCCGGCCTCATACAGAAACAAGATTCATCGGAAAACAAACACAACGCCAGTCTTCTTCGTCGTCCTCTATGTCGCTCGGCCACGCTGTCCGTGATACGATAGCGTGTCCAGATACGGCTTATGACGCTCTGTGTAGTACCAAGAGCGACAGCCACAGTACGTTGCCTGGAACCAGCTTGCAACATTTCAACGGCTCTCATGATCTCTTCTCGTGTCAATGATGTCGTCGCTCCATATCGATGCAATTTTTTTCAGTTCCGATGCAGAAATTGTAATGGTTTTGTAAAAACGCTATTACACACTTTTATAGGATTCCTGATTGACAGTTCATTTTCTATTTTTAATCAAAATTTAAAGAAAATTATTTACTCAAATAGCGAAAATCACTAAAAAGAATCAATAACGATCCAAAAAAGTTAAAATAATAATTCTTAATTGCGGCGATACTCTAAAACGTACTTGATCCCTAGACACTTTTGATGAGTGTATTTATATGGCTAAACTTTTGAACCGATTTTGAATTTTAGAATGCAAATAGATTAAGCTGTGAATAAAGCCCTGGGAATGGACACAGACTATTTTTTTTAATTTCACGCGGACGGAGTCTCAGACAACGGCGTGTTTATCTATACTATTATTATAAAGAGGTAAACTTTGTTAGTGCCATGTGTAATGGAGAAACTCAAAAATTACTTAACCGATTGCAAAAATTCTTTCACTTATAGAAAGCTACATTATCAGTGAGTAACATGGGTTGTATTTTAACTTTTAATTTTCGAAAAAATTTCTACCTGTGCAAAGCCAGGGCGCGTCGCTAGTATATTATGTAGTTACACCACATTTTCCTTTCGAGGTGAATAATGCAACAAGTCACAACAGAGCTATGACTAGAATCACCCCTTATTATAGCGACCAATTAAGTTAGGTTATGGTTATGAGTTAAATCCCAGTCCAACCTATTTTTTTTTTATGGCGTAGGGGGCAAACGGGCAAGTTTGATACAACGCTTTGAAATAATGTGTAATGCAGTGACTGGTGGTTGAGCGACGAAGATTTCCATGAATTATGTGAACCATCAGTCATTTTTGCATTATGCTCGCATGAGCGTATAACGGCTATCATTGGATTTTGCGGATAGCAAAGCGGAATCTAATATACGAGTATAATGACTGATGACATTGCTAGCCCATTGCCTATATGAAAACCTTCTAATAAATCCTTACCTTTACTTTTACAGTCTACGCAGGAAGACAAGCGATTAATTTATTTTTTTAACGAATATATTTTTTCAGTATAACGATATTGGCGGCTGCGATATCAACGGTCCTCCGGACTTGTGCGGTATTAGGGAATGGACTAAAGAGTTCCAGCCAATCTTACTGGATGTTGTCATGAACAAAGTGCCATTCCCTACGATCTGCTATAACTGTGCAGTTACTTCATAATTCTGTACAGGTATATTGTACAGGGATAAGGGCTGGCCTTATGCAACCGAAATTTGAATTCAGAAGTTAAGTTTATATCCATACAAATCCGAATTTTTGAAGTTATACTTCTTCTGGCGCGTTAGATGAAAAAGTTCAGAGTGTAGAAATTGCAGACAACAGACGTTACGTCATCGCTGTATCACATCATGAAGTTAACAACGCAATTTAGGTATTGATCTAAAGATAAGTCTTCTTTAAATTCGATAGAGTAATTTGATATTCCTAAGGCAACCAGTTCTCACAAATTTGTAAGGACTTTTTGGCGGAACGGGAGAAGTGAGGTTGTCATTTTATTTAGATTTTCTATTTTTTACAATTTTGGGAGTTTTAAAGTACAAAGGTGATAGTATACTGTGTTTTAAAGTTCTGTGTAAATGAAAAAAATGGAGTAGGTCTAAATAAACATGTGTAACTGAAGTTCTCGCGCTTTTCCAAGAAGTCCTATAAAACTTAAACAGTAAAGTCTACTAGGTATCACGTTACCAGAGCAGTTTTACGATAACGATGATTGTACTTATTAATACAATAAGTGACATTGGCAAATGTGCTTATCTGTGTGCCATGCCATGAAGAAAGAAAGAAAAACAATTTTTTAACTCAGGATGTCCTTCTATGTTGACGTCATTGATATTAGTCTGTAGTAGTTATAAATCAGTGATAGCAGTTGCCCTGCGGCGTTATCCGCATGAAATATTCTTAGATCATTATTTTCATGAGATAGCAATAGCGTGAAAATATAGCACCAAATTAAATGAATTAAATATTAGACTAGTCGATCGATTTAATTGAAACGATATCGGCTCAGTTCTATTACTATCATGGTGTTGTCACACTACTTTAACTGGCCACATTATTCAGAACATTGACACAAAATGTCAAATTACTCTGTCGAATTAAAAGTTAGGCTAACTCGGGCTACTGGGCTATAATAAGAATGTTCTTGGGCTATACATAACATGAAGTTAGCAACGAAGAGTTTATTTTTTATTTCAGTCATTTGAAGCGGCCAGTTTCAATTATCTAATGACGCCAAACAAATATAACTTCTTTCCTGTGTACATAAATATACGCGCGCTTTTCTAACTGGTTATAAATTATTCAGATTAATCTAAACAATATCGACATATGTTATAATTATAAGTCATTTATAAAATGTAAATATAATACATACATAAAATAAATGCATGACTATTATTTCCTCTTCCATATCTTAATTTACCAAATATGAAATAAAGTTGGAGACGTTCGTGGTTTTTACACTAGATTTTTATTATCGTAATAAATATTTAAAAAAATATCAGACCTTGATGCATTGATAAAATACTGCTAACCTTGAGAACGACCTTGAGAATTTTTACAAACATTACATAGGTATGTATATACAAAAACAAACGCATGACTATTATTTCTTATAAAGTTCGAGGCGGTCGCCGTAACGTGATACATTATTTTTAAATCCATTTATAAACATTCCTTATAGAATATTTTAAGTGCCTATTGTTTTTACACTGGTTTTTATTATAGCAAATAAATAAATACATATTCCAAAAGTAATATGAGACTTCAAAACACTGATGAAATATTGCAGCGCATAATCTGAATTTGAGAACGACCTTTATAATCATTACATTGCATTACATTAGATTACATTACATTACATTACACTGTAATGCATAAATTAAAAAATTCATAATTATTATTATTTTCTCTTCCACATTTTAGTTTACTGAATATGAAATAAAGATGAAGTTCACTGCAACTCATTATTTTTAATGCATTTAAACGAATTTCTAAGATAACATTTTAAGTGCCTATTATTTTTTACACTTACCTAGGTAGGGTAGGTAATTTTTATTATCGTAATAAATATTTTAAAAGTAATATCAGATCTTGATGGATTTGACTTTGACTTTGACTTCGGCAACGACCTTGAGAATTTTATAATCATTAAATGTTAATGTTGTGAATTAACCAAACCCTTAACTTTCACAGCTGTGTGTATAGATATACTGTATGTATGCGTATAGGTATGTGTGTTGGTAGTATGATCATGTCTTCTATCAAAGAACCGGAACCACATTACCTACCAATTCCTTATTATGTCTGTAATGAATTTCAAGGACTTACAGCTATTTAGTCATTTAAATATGCTGGTGGTCGCCCAGTGGTCGAAATTCGATCACTGGGCGATATATTTTTATAAACAACGCTTTTTTGCCTTAACATACAATTTACAGACTCGAAACAGCTTACAGTACACAAATCGCACAAAATCCACAACTCGAAATACAATCAACCAATCTGTCAGTAATTATTTGTTATTTATTTCAACTCTTTGGAGACTATCTCTGTTCTGCGCGACTGTTTGACTCTTGGACCAAGTTATTAGACGGAGCTTTTGCTTTAAAAGCGTGTCCGTTTTTTGTTAGCGTGATATTCTAGACTTGTAGATACTAATCTGTGTGACTAGGGAAGGGTCACGGTATAACAATACACAGCTGAGCATGACATTTAAATTTCTGTGAATATTAGTAGCCAAAAAACTTAAGATTTATGTTTATTTTGCGAATAATTATTTCAGTAATTACGTGAAGTCAGTCATGAGGTGCCACGACTTACACTGACCGAGGTTGCCAAACTTACTATAGCTAACCTCTTTTATTCGTGGTTACGCTCAATGCGATGGACAGAGAGACAAGAAAATTCGTTTGACACACGGTGATGAGAGCGGCAACTCGTTATGGCTCCCTCCATTATGATTATTGGTCCGAAGTTTGACCATAAATTACAGTGTATTTGACATCGACAGTATATCTATTATGTGTTTGACATTGTCAGTATAACATAAATAATGGATGTTCTGCACTCCTTCTCCATATAATAAACTTTAAATATGCCAAATCTCACTCCTCCATGCGCGTAATATCCTTAAAAAGGGCTGCAATTTTTTTTTACATGTAATAATCTATATAAATAAAAATCAATTGCCACATGTATTACGGAATATCACTTGAGATCGGCCGCCGGATTTGTCCGATTTCTTTTTTAATGTAATCGTAATTGTCAGGAGGAAATTTTTAGAAAATCCACGGAAAAGTCGGAAATTTATGGTATTTTTGTATGAAAATCTCAATAAAAGATATTTGGTGTATTGTAAACATTCAACATCCCACCTGGGCAAAGCCGGGGCGAGTCACTAGTATACTATATTTTTTGTTATGTAGTAAAAATACCTATTTAGGTAATATTAGTTTGATGTGGTTGACCCAATTATAATACATTAAAAGCTAGGTTGAAAAACTAGAAACTTCTTCTTTCTTCTGTTTTTCACCGGTCTGTTTCATTGCCTTCCTTCCTAATAAGCAGCTCAAACGTAGTTGATAAACCGATAACAATAGTGATTAGTGACTACGTCTGTAGTCGAATGATGCATTTGAAGCTTTATAAAGGCAAACTTAAACTCAAATCAATTTATTCAAGTAAACGCTATCACAAGGTGTTTTTGAACGTCAAATCTACTTTAGATCGGTTCAAAAAAAAACAGTCAGGTATCATGTTTTCAACATAATTTTTCAAAAGGTTTTTTATAATACAATATTATTCAGAAAGCCAGTAAATGTATGTGCAGAGAAGATTATTTCCAGACTATTGTTTTGTCTTTAATGAAATTTGATTGATTGTTCATTCAATGTACGTTTTACAACAAATCTAAAGCTATTTTTCGTTAAACGAGTAGTAACTTCCTGAGGAACTTTATTGTAAAAACGAATGTAGTTACTCAAAAATAAAACATTTGATTTTATATTTTAAATTTTGGGATAACCAATTTAGAATAACCAAGTGAATTCGGAATAAGTAAGTGATTATATTTGCTCCTCTTTTCTTAATAAGATTATAATATTAGGTAATTTGGCTGATTTTGAAATATATGTTTGTAGGTAGATACATTAAAACAAAATAGTGTTACAGTTGGACCTTATGCGTAGGGAATAAGGTCGATTTTTGGTGGAACTCGAAACATAACTTTTAGTGCTTATATCTCGAGACCTAGGCTTTATCGAGTTATGACCTAAAAACGCATTGCTAGGTTTAAGGCCTACTATCGAATGGTATAAGTCAAATTAAGAAAGAAGAACCAAGTTGCACCTCGAATATTCCCGAGCGATGACGTGTCATGTACCTATGACTCATGCAAACAGGCGGCGTCGAGAACAATGTCGAATTACCGTTAGCGAGCGTAATTCACTAGAAAGTTCCACCCTCGTTTTAGGCGACTATAAATAGAGCTCCGTGTCCGCCGCCGAGTCAGTCTTTCTCAACTATCGTTCGAAGCGACATATCGAGGCGACATCAAGGCAAATTACGAAGACCACTACGACGACTACTGCGACGACCTTGGATAGAAGAACTGCGATTCGGGAACGTTGTTATTGAGTGAAGTGTGTACCTTCGGTGACTACTACGCGAGTACCTGCTTCGAGGGCGACTACGAAGATTAGGAACCGCCTTCGCGTGTTCTTGACTTCTACTTGTACAAAGAAAAATAAACTCTTTGCACCCTTAACCGGCATCTTATTACCCTCAGCTCGTAACAATAGCAAATAACATCATGATTACAACCGTGAAAAACTTTTCTTTAATATTCGTTTCAAATACGAGATAAGCTGGGGGAGATAATACTATGAAGTTGTGACGTCACAAGTTTGTAGTGTCATTATTTAGTACTAGGAGTGACCGAGACAGAAAAATTAATGTCTACGCTGATTATATTTATATATTTAAAAAAAAATATTCAATGCACTGGCAACACTACTCACTTTCCGCCCGCTTCCACTCCCCTCCTAAAAAAGAAAAAATATATGTATGGCGCGATCGCACGCAACTCACTGGACGCTAATCTACCCAAATCATAGAAATAACATCGTAAATATAATATTAAACTCGCCGCGAGTGAAACATAAACTCAAGGAACTCAGTTCAAAGGTAAAAAAACAGACGCATGTTTCATTTTTCATAACTCCTCAAAATCTCTCTCACCAGTCTCCAGCCATTCACTCCCACAGTTAATATGTTGATAACTGTTAAATTTTTTAATATACCTATTTCTAATATTTAGCTCAGAATGTGGAGAAATCTTAAGAACTTTGTAGCCAGGAATGTCGGATTTGATCTTTGTTGGTAACTGAAAGTCTAATAATGACCAGTACAAGATATATTAAGAGTAGGTACCATTAAAAAGCGGTAAATAACATATTTCAGTATTAAGTGCCCTTTGGAAGATTCATAATTGAACAACAGCGGAGCTATTATAACCGTTACTCATATAAAAACAGAAGAAAAAATATTAGCGGTCTCCAAAGTAAATATTTCTTTATTTTGCTATCCCTACTTTATAAAGGGTGTAGTAAAGAAATATGATTATTTACTGCTTTTTAAGGGTACTGGCTAATTATATTTTGTCAGAGGATTTTTAAAAGTCATAGCTCAATACCATATAGCCACCCGGCACCTTACCAACACCACCTCGTCGCTCGGCGTCCATGAGTGGACGCCACGCTGTCAACCGGTGAACGCTGCGTGGTCTACGGGTGAACACCGCGTTGTCAACCAGTGAAAGCCGCGTGGCCCACGGGTGGACGCCGCGGTCAACTGGTGAATGCCGCGTGGTCCACGGGTGAACGCCGCATAGTCCACGGGTGGACGCCGTATCAACGAGTGAACATCACGTGGTCTATAATTTATTTAATAAGGTAATTATGCACCTATCTACTGTACTACTTTATGTTAAAATATTTGTAATAAATTTTACCTGTTAAATGTTGCTTATTTCCATCCGTACTTCATCCTTTTTTATAACGTAACTGCATGCAGCATAGTAAAATCATACCAATATTTAAATCGGGTTGTAAGTCAGATCCTACTAACTACCGCCCAGTGTCGATATTGCCAGCTTTGAGTACAATATTCGAAAAAAGAATGCTCAACCGAAGGCTGGCACATTTTAACATTATTATTTCATGGTCAATAGTACGGTTTCACGAGAGGGCGGTCAACAACAAATGCGAGAGCAAACTTGATCGAAACTAGTAGAAGCTTGGGAGGGGTCACGGGATGCCATTGGCGTGTTTTATGATCTTTCCAAAGCTTTTGATTGTGTTTATCACAAAGCTTTAATTTACAAGCTGTAATACTATGGAATACGTGATAAAGGTCTCGACCTCGTGATTTCATATCCAGCTGACCAAGAACAAAAAGTGAGTGTAAATGGGATTACATCTGTCCATTCTAAACTAAAGATGGGCGTTCCCCAAGGATCAATTTTGGGACCGTTCCTGTTTCTAACCGACTTCAAAAAAAGGAGGAGGTTCTCAATTCAACTGTATGTTGTTTTTTTTGTTTGTTTGTTTGTTACCTCATAACTCCGTCATTTATAAACCGATTTTGAAAATTAGGTAGATAATAACTTTAGAGGTAGTCCCATTTAAATTTCACCGGTATTGGAGCCTGAACTTCGAAGATACACCAGATAACAAGACCTGGTTATAACCTTTATTTATATTGATGATTCTCTTGTATATCGTTACTTTGTGGAATTAGAAAGAAGTTAATTGCAGACCTGCCTTAGATATTTAATTTGGTCAAGATCACTCAAAAGGGATAAAAACATAGAAAAACAAAACATAGAAATAAAACATTTTTACGAAAAAATTTAAACCACCTTCAAAATAAAAACTAAAAAGTACGAAATAACTATCCTTTTCCAATTAAAACTCAAGTACAATTAAAATATCTTCTTAAATACGATACACATACCTATATAATTAAATTTGACAGTTATTGAAGTCGGTGTCAAATAATGTGCAACAACAGAATGTCTATTAGTTTGTTAGGCCTGGCACCGACTTCAGTAACTGTCAAATTTAATTACATAGGTATATGTATCGTATTTAAGAAGTTATTTTAATTGTACTTGAGTTTCGATTAGTAAAGGATAGTTATTTCGTACTTTTTAGTTTTTTTTGAAGGCGGTTTAATTTTTTTTCATAAAAATTTTTTTGATTTACATTAATGATCTTCCATTTATGCTTAAAGACATGTGAAATAATGTTATTTGCTAATAACACATCGTTGTTTTTTAAAGTAAATGGAAAAAAACAGATATTAGCGGACAGAATAGGACCTTAGTGGATGTCCGCTGCTAATAATTTACTACTGAATGCACAAAAAATCAATCGCGTCAAGTTTTCCCTATCTAATGTACCCAGAATCTATTATAGACTAGAACTGGGTGGGAATCAGAATTAGCGAAATCGCCTTCTTTTCTTGGTTTAACAGTAGATAATAAGTCACAGGGGGCGGACCATATCGGGACTTTGGCTAATAAGCTTGGTTCAGCAATATTATGCTATTACACGCATTAGATAGTTAACAGATGTGGCTATGGCCAGGCTGGTGTACTGTCTTATGGCCTGCTACTCTGGGGATCAGCGGCGCAAATGAATTATATCTTTATTTTACAAAAGAGGACAATATGTACCATCTACAGTATGAACGCACGAGAGTCGCTGAGAGATCATTTTAAAGATATCAATGTCCTCACCTTACCCTCGATATACATTTTTGAAAACAGAATGTACACAAAAAAAATATAGATCTATATCAAAAGGAAGGCGTTATTAATGGTATGGAAACTCGTGGTCGTGATCAGCTAGTTATTCCTAAATTTAAAATACAAAAGTCAAGTAGTTCATTTTTGGCCAACTGTGTTCGTTTTTATAATAAAATTTCTCAAGAAATTACTCAATTAACGGAAAAGAAGTTTAAACTTGTTATTAAACGCACACTGATTGGAAAAGCATATTACAAAATTTGCGATATCATTGAAGTATAAATAATAGTCCGGAAATAATCCTTCTTGCACACGTATTTACTGGCTTTATGGATATTGTATTTTAAATAACTATTGTTGAATACCTGACTGAGTTTCTTGTCGGTTCTTCTCAGTGTTCAGGTTTTCTTTTCGAACCGATCTAAAGTAGATTTGATGTTTCAAAATACTTTCCGTTTGGGTTTACTTGAATAATTTGATTCAAGTTCGACTTTGACTTAGCTAAAGAACCTATCGCAATATGGTGGTTAAACTATTGTTTTGTACGCATTTTAAATTTTAATCTAAAAAAATATTATATGTTCGTAGTCGTAGAAAGACACTGAGAACCGGTCAGAACTGAATTACAAGTCGATAACTGATAGCAAAGATTTTAATCATTTAATTTTTGATTGCTCTAATCGCGCACACAGGTAATGCAGTCTTTTAAGAATCAGATTTCATTAAAATCTTATCTAGTATTTAATTGCGATATAAAAGCATTACAATAAATTAATACATTTAAATATCGATATAAACATTCATTGTTACAGAACGAAACATGTGGAAAGTTTTACTGGTTTGTACCTTTGGAGTAACAGCTGCCTCCAGTCAAGTAGTATGGAGTAAGTTTTTTTATTTGTGACCTTAATGACTTTATATTTAACTCATTTTACTATTATAACCAAAAGTAGAAAGCGATTTAGAGTAACTAAGGCACAACTTAAGAATCCATACAGTCGACCAACGGAGACGTCTAGACAGGGCCATCGTGTCGGGTGTGAGGGGCCAGACGTGGAGAAGGTGAGCCCGAGCTGCCCACGTTGCCGTTTTAGTAGCTCGGGACTTGTCTTCAGGGTTAACACTTATTCGTTATAAATGATTTAATTTCTCACAAAATTAAAACTGTACATAAAACATGTGCTGCGAGAGATTGAAAGTCGTCATCTCCATTAAATCGCTCGTTTATAATAGATTGATTTGGCAATTCATAAATTATAACTATAGTTTTACTTAAAATGTTGTGAAGTATTGTACTTCGTATGTTTTTTTTTATGGCGGAGGGGGCAAACGAGCAAGCGAGACACCTGATGGAAAGTGATCACCGCCACCCATAGATACCCGCAACGTCCGAGGAATCACGGGTGAAGAGTAGGCTCGTTTCTTAAAAGTCTCCAAGGCGTAACGGTACGGGAATACCGCCCCTATAACCTGGTTCCATAAAATTGCCGTATGTGGTAGAAAATGCCGTAAATCGCAGTTGTAGACCACCATCCATCTGCAATCCATAATCCAATCCAATGCAATCCAATCCAAAAGCACATATAGGTAGATATTTAAAGCATTGTAAGAAATTAATAATTAAACGAGATTGAATGTAAATGTAATTTAGATAATTTGTAATTTAGATGAAATAATTAAAAATGGAAACAACCCTTGTGGTGCATTGCGATGCAAAGCATAACAGGCGTTCGCCCATTGTTCGTAACTTTTTTTTTTGCGCTGTGACAAAGGTTTCCGTATTTGACACTTATTGAGTTGTCAATGACAGAATCACAGAAGTTCCTTATAGACTTTCGAATCCGACTATAAAAACTTTATAGTGTTTTTATATATAAGTTTAAAGCGACCTACGCTTTTCGATCACCTTTAGACTTCTAACCTCGCTATCAGAAATTGTTTTCAAAAATCGCCACAGGAGATTTTGTAAAGTTAAACTTTATTTGGGTAATCGGAATACACAACATAAAACACGATGTACTATCACTTTTGTACTTCAAAACTCCAAAAAATGTAAAAAATAGAAAATCGAAATAAAATGACAACCTCTCTTCTCCCATTCCCGCCAAAAGTCCTTTCCGCAGTTTTGCATCCTGAAGGTCTAAAAAAATTACTTAGATTATACCTGCATTTAAAGATAATGTTCCGAAAATTTTTAAGGTCATATTTTGTAAAAAAAAAAACTAAAATTAATCTAAAACCTCACCACATATCACCAAGCTAAAACATCACGTGATTAATAGACAACCTCTTACGTGAAACTTTATAGGATTAGATTAGTTGGATATATAATAATAGAATGTAGAAACAAAGGTGATTCGTACCAGCAAAATGGCGGCAGATGGGCTTACTATAATGTGTGTTAGTGTGTGTGTGTAAGGCTCGCATTTATAGGCGAACCGGCTTATTTGACTATTTCACTATCAACTTGACGTCACAGAGTTCTTATTTACATCCGGGATTGTTATTTATTTACTATTACGTAATAATGAATAGGAAAGAATGGAATATTCTTACCATATTATTCTTCTTTAATTGAATGATACTGTCGCAATTTGAATAATGTTAATTATTGATAAGAATAACAGAAAGAGGATAATTACGGCAATTATAGGAAGAATCCAGCAGTTGAAATGGAAAAATACACAATGTTGATAACCATAACATTATTTCCTTTCGTAATTTTGATTCCTGATTTGGAGTGTTGAGCAGTTATCCACATCTTTTGTCGTTTTTCATACTTTCGTGAAGAAAATCTATATAATATGTACATAAAAGTTCAATTTACGTATGTTCGTTGCAAAACTTAAAAAGTATTGACTTAAAATTTTGACACAACGTTGCATTTGAATATACGCATGTTTCTATGTACTAATATCTAGATATATATAAATAAAAATGTACATTTTTATATAAGTTTGTCCGTTCAACATCGCGTGGCCGGGAACAACTAGTGCTTTGTAAAAAATATTGTAATATGATTTAATTTTCAGGTAGCAGAGCTAGATTAGTCGATCCCGTAAATTTTTTACACAAAGTTGTTCAAGCAACAATTTTTGAAGTGGAGGAGCGCGGGGTCTGTAATTTCAAGATTGATGATATCCATAACACATTAAAGTAAGTTAAAAAATCATTACTTTATAATTTGATTAAATAAAACGCTAAGCATGCTGGCACGTTGTTTGTACTAAAAATGGTCAGTTACCACTTATCAGACACAAATACACTACTGCTAGTGTTATACTAATAACTGTTTTCTGTTATATGCTAGTTGCTTAAGAAAAAGAGTGACGCAATATACCGCAAAGAGACTGAGGAAAGCTCAGATCAAGAATCAAATTGGACGGAGCTTTCTATGAGCGTGCCCGTTTCTTGTTAACCTAGTTTTTAGACTTTTACTAATGCGTGCGAATAGGTTAGGGTCACAGTACAACAATACGCAGCTGAACATGATACAATTTTATTTTTGTCAATACTAGTAGACAAAAGCTAAAACACTAAGATTTACGAGTATTTTGCAAGTAATTACTGCGGTTTTGTGCGTCGAGTCAGTCGTGAGCTAACACGAATTACGCCGATAGTGCGAGATTGCCATATTTACTACAGTTAACTGTTTTATTCATTTCATTGTTACCTCAATAAGATAGAAAGAGACATGAAAATTCGCTTCGCACATGGTGACAGGAGCAGCAGCTTATAGCTCCGTCCGTTGTGATTTTTGGTCCGACAAGGCAAGTCATGGGCAAGTCGTCGTTATTTGTAAAATTTCGGGATATTTCGACTCGACTGGGCACCGATCCCTATAATTTTGAGAGCTTTCTCTTCAAATTAAGAGATCTATGCACCAGGAGCTCATGCCGTATTTTCTTTTTCGTTAGATATTATCACAGACATTGTAAAAGCTGTCTTACATTTATATCTTTACCAAAGTATATTGATATTTTTGCTTTATTGTACTAAATCTTTATAATCTGCGTTGATATCAAACGTATTCGTAGTATACAAGTATACTATTTCAAAATGAGGTTCTTATGTGATATTTATCGATTTCCAAGTAATTCTCCAAAGACATTTTTCCTTAGATATTTTCAATGTGTACCTGTAATATAACTCCGCTCACATTTATGACTATACAAATCTTTATATATAAAAATGAATGTTTCTTTGTATGTTCGGTCTCTATGCGTTGTTAAACCACTTATACGATTGTAACTAGGGATTGCAATCCGGCACCAATTTCAATCCGGTCAGATCCGGCTGGTCGGATCCAACCGGATCATTGGTCACAACAAAACTATTTTTCCTACTCATTAACAATGTCTATTTACATACGTTTATACGTATATTATGTCTATTTACTTAAATGCAACATCGCGAGATTAAAAAAAGTGTGTGTGTCAATTCCGACGCACGACTGGAGTTTACTGGTTTTTCCATATTTTATATACTTTTATTCACTTCACTGTATACAATCGGAATTATCGGATCCGGTAATTTGGTGCCGGATCCGGTAGACGTCTAAGGATGCTGGATCCGGTTTTCCGGATTGCAATCCCTAATTTGGACGTACGCAGTTGGTCTGCGTACGTCCGCGAAGGTTTCTTAATTATATAATTTAGTAATTAAAAGACTACGCTAACGAATCGCGAGCAACAGCTATATAAATATAAAAAGATGAACATTGCAGTCATATTACTTTTTATTCAGATGAAAAATTCAAATTACTATTCCAAGCCTTGGATTCGATTTCAGGTCAGACCAATTTTAGCCTACTTTTTCTTGTGTTGTAATCTATGTTTTAAAACGTCTATTTGTAATAGTCGACTAATAGAAATATTAAATCTAAACGAATCAACTCAACGAACATGGAACTAACAATATGTGCTCACTTCGTTGAAAGAATATCCAGGGTATATAGGTTACATTTATATATCATTTCATTTCCGGCAACATTTGATTCGTTGACCAGTAATCAATTGTAGATCTCAACGTTCCAAAGATCGCCTCTAACTGGGTATTAGAATACTGGGTAGGTACAGAATTAATCGTAAGGTACCCATAAAATAAGCTCAGGGCTTCGTTTAAAATCACACAATTGGTGTAATTGTCTGATTGTTTATAATTTATTATTATTGCAGTGAACAAATGTATAAGTGGCATGTAAATGGTACAGTCGCCTTCACAAACGGTTTTCTTATATCAGTTCAAAAGATTGATTTGAATCAAGCAATAAGTGGTTCCATTAGCACTAGTAACCAGGTATGTGGAAATTATATTTTTTAAAGTAAATAAATACTCGCAAGAAACTCGAAAGAAATAATGCGTAAATGATTCCATATCATATGTATGAAATAATGAATATGGATAATGAATTGGGATCAACGATTTTTTTTGGTAACGGAGAAAAAACCTAATCACAGGCACCTAGCTTCTCACTAGGGGCTAAGACTAGGTTATGTACTCCCGCGATAGTTCTCCTTCGGGCGTTGTCGAGGGGCTTCGACTACGGAACGCACCGGAGTCCCTCTCTCGTTTTGCCAAAGCACTACTCAGGGGCAATTACAGAGTCGTAGCTTTATTCTTTGGCCCGGTTTACAGGGCTGAGGTCTTTTAGACCAGGAACTCTCGTTAACTCCATATGTCGTGATTAATTTTGTTTTTAAATATACGAAGTACAGACTTGAAATTTGGCATAATGGTATGTCGCGTTAACTCATATTGAAAATGTTCGATTTGATACTTTGTCCTCCAATCTCTAAGACTCTCTGAGACTACCAAAGCAATCCGAGAACACTTACCAGACTGTAATACTAACAAATAAATTCGACAGTGAATCTGTATTGAATTTGAGAAAATTCTCGAGATTGGGAAAATATTAAGTCAATTCCCGAAGTAGTCGTAAACGTAGAAAAATTTCCTGACTTTCTATACTTTTTTTTTTCTGTTTTGGCTTCGCAGATTGCATTTAGCCATTCTTTCTATAATTTTTCTTCCCGTTCCAATTTTCCTAGTGTAGATACGTTAAACATCGATAGTTGTAAATGGTACTGTTAATAATTTATTTCACCACTATTTTTTCAACTCTACAAAAAGCTTTTAATCTATACTACGATAACATTATGAAGAGAAAAACTTTGTTTGTTTGTTTGTAATGGATAAACTCAAAAACTACTCAACTGATTTCAAAAATTCTTTCACCTATAGAAAGCGAAACTACCAGCGAGTGACATGGGCCGTATTTTATTTTAGAAAAAGTTTCTACCCGTGCGAAGCCGGGGCGGTTCGCTAGTAATATGTGAAATTACCGGAACAAGTGACGTAACTTATTGTGTAGCGTATTCCATTCATACGTTCTTTTGTTTTCGGAGCATAACTTAATAGATTGTAATAATTGTCAAGTCGAGATTGTATTTATTATGAATATTCACGTTTGCACATATTAATAATCAGTTTGCACAGAATTTTTTGAGCGACACGTTACTCGCAATGAGAAAAAAAGGTAACTTTATCTATGTATATAAAAGAATATCCAGCCTAAACTGCTGAAATTTGACACATGAAATTTAGCCATTGGTTTCTTTTTGTGACGTAGTGCCAAGATAAGAAGGGATTTTTCGAAAATTAAGCCCAAAGAGAGTGAAAAGAGGGGTGACTTCGTATGGGAAAAAACATCTTTATTGAGTTGAAATATAGTACAAATATTATAATAACAATTAAACGCCTATTTCAGTATTTATTACATTAAATTTTTTAAGGGCGTAAAATAGGATATGAACTAACTGACTGATCATCATTGCCCAACGGAGATTACTGTAGTTAGGAACGTGAAATATAGACAGTAGCTTCCTTTGATGATGCAGACAATAAATTTGGATTGACTTTTGAACATCAAACCCTAAGAGGATGAAAAGTAGTGGCCTAATTTGTATGGGGATAAAATTAGACCTAAGAGAGAACTGTTTATCACGTAGACAATTCTATGCGGCCTGTTCCAGAGTGAGTTTCGCTAGCGGTCTGATAGTCCTTGCACAGGAAAGCACCACAAAGTGCACACTGACGAAATCACGGGCAAAAGCTAATTATAATGTTACATAAGTAAATTTTACTTGTGAGACTTTTGACAGCTGACAGTTGACATCTATACTATTAAGAGTTTGTTGCCTGTCAGTAACTATCGAAAGTCAAAATTATCGATGTTTAACTTATCTACACTACGATTGGCACATTATATGTGACCATCATAGCCTGGTGGCAATCATAGCCTGGACTAACATTTGACTGAGGGGATGGCCAGAGGTTGCAATGAAGAGGGAGGAATGGAGAAAATGTATTTTGCCCAACGGTGGTACCCGAATGTAGGTTAATAAAGGAAAAATTCACTCGCTAGAGATTAGACATTACCTGTAGTCACAGATCAGTAAACCGATAGATGAAGTTTTGTGTAATTTTATAATGAAAACGGATATTTCAAAATATAGAGGCACGGGACTGCGTGTTGTAGTCTGATTGGCCACATGGAGACTAGAGGTTATGTATTCGAGAGCGGATAGGCGGAGAGCTGTGGGCGTGGTCGTCCATTAAGTAATACAATGTACTCAACTATAAGTAATTGCGAGTGTCTTTATAACCTTGTATGCGACCTCTAAGTGCTTATTGATCTGTGGCTGTATTAAATATGAAATATCGATTATGTATAACTAAATATTATTTTTACTCAGAACATAACAACTGCAACTGTCCGTGGAGTACTGAATTTAAGAGATGTCAGAGTGGGTTTCGATGTCATAGCCAATTTGACAAACGAAGGTCTTCAGAGATACACCGCTGTACATATTTACACGTTAATGGAGTTCAACTGTGCTGTAAGTTGCATTATTGATTATTTTATACGAATGTTGAAATCCATATTTTTACGTATAGATCTAACAAAAACGCACTTATCTATTGTTTATAAATCTCTAATTACTTAATAAATTATAATTTATTAGTTCTATTTAGCATTGAGGAGAATGATGAGATTGGAGGCGAAAGAAGTATGTAACGACCGCGAAGCTTGGCGCTCCGTTCTCTGTAACTACCGTGTTAGGGATGCAACATGAAGATATGTATGTATTTAGTATTTACTTACAGACAATTTGATTCTCTATTTACTTAAGAATTTTGTAGACACCCGGACATAGCGTACTATGCTCGTCTTTACATTCTCACGTACGCGATACGGTACCGTATCTAATTCTAGTATAATAATATAATAACTTCTATTTAAAACGAGAAATGTACATACATTTATAGTGTTTTACAACGTCGAATTAAAAAGAAATGTTTAAAGTACGGCTCAGTGTAAATGCTTGTATATTTTTGAAGCTATATTATTAAAGTAACTGAAAGTTAGATTTATTAGTTATTACTTATGGACAAAATTGTGAAAAAACAATTTCAAATACTAATTCAACGAAAAATAATTCATGATTCCTAAACTTTAAAATCCAAATGGTAGAGATACGCTCTGATTTTGTCAGTCCTAGCGTTGGGGCCGTTGGGCAATTACATTAGTGAGATCACATACCGACAGCGTAATATCACGCTTGTTTATCCGGGACTTCTGGAGTTAACAAGACAACAATTATTTGTCAATTAAATTCAAATGTTATTTTATGATTGTTATCATCAGAGCTCGGACCAAGATCAAAATAGATGGAGCCATGATATAAATTATTGTGTATCTCTTTCTATCTTATTGAGCGTGACCACGAGTAAAAAAGTTAGCTATTGTATGTATGGCAACCTCGCACTGTCAATGTAATTCGTATCAGCTCATGAACGACTTCACGTACAAACCTGAAATAATTATTTGCAAAATACTCGTAAATCTTAAGGCGACACATTGGAAATTTTGGCGCCAGGAATCTCAATTTTTCTAAGTGACTACATAACGTATGACAATGATATTTGGTACCCTGATTTTTCATTTCATTGAATTCATTTTAACTATTGCGATACTGGTTGGTTAACTTATGAAACACAAAAAAAAATATCAAAGAGACCTCTTTTAAAACGGAGATTTACATTTTTCGGAGCAACAGGACCGATTTATATTTCTAAATTTTCTGTATAGTTTACTTTAAACATATTCCTCAAAATGACAGTTGGATTTTTTAAAATTAATTATAGTTTTTAAAATAAACGAAAAGAACTGTTTTTTCGTATTTTTCGTAAGCTAGCGCGCGCACGTTTGCATAGAGTAGAAGGTCTATTTTAGATTAAATTATTGTTTATCAATGCGTCGCCTTAAGGGTTTTAGCTGTTAGGATTTACAAAAATAACCCAACCCGTTGTACCATGACCCTTTCTTAGTTAAATACATTAGTAAAAATCTAGAAACTAGATCAACAAAAAATGGAGACGCTCTTAAAGCAAAAGCTCCGTACATTTTGATTCTTGGTCCGAGTATCAGAAAATCAGTGTCGCCATCTAGTGAGAAGTTGGTGGTAATTCGGCATAACAAGAGTGGCAACAAAGCAACTCTGGTGGCACCCTCGGTGGGCCTGCAGCCATTCTACGGCTTACTAATCGCTTGTGAATTGGAGTAAATAATACTGTTCCTTGCTTTGGAATCAGGAACATCGTACACGTGTTGAACCGCTCGCCGACGTCGTAGTTAATTGGCGGGGTTTTAATAGGATCTCTTATGTTTTAACGTAAACATTTTACTTACTGATTGCTACGTCTATGTTATTGAGATCTTAAACACGCCCGAGATGGATAGTTCTGATGTAGGCTATACGTATGAAAAATTGAGGAGCTACGGAAATACCGTACCTGGTATAGATTCATTTTCACTGTTAGAGTTGCAACTGTAATGACATTGGCTAAGCTTTACAATAACTACTGTTTCCCTTTTTGACACTTGACAACAGATGTTGTTAACTAGTTCTTGGGAGCCAAAACTATGCCTGTATTTTTTACGCTTTATGAAATCTTTTCTACGCAAAAATAACTTCCGAGGTTAGTTTAGAAGGCTATGGCGATTGCGAAGTGTAGCGAAGCGAACGCCTTAACTTGCTTCCATGACTTTATCTATATACATTTAAAATACATCGTTAAGAGCGAAATATAAACAAATTTTAATATTTTTCAGGTTATGAAAAATCTTAATATTAGAGAAATAACATCATCAGTTTCATTATCAACTGTAAGGGGAGAAAGTAATTTGCGAATGATATTCATGCCATCCAATAGTACCACGGAAGTTTTGTCGAGACGAGTGAGTATTTTTGTATCTTTCCAATGTGAGATCCCTCAAGTGTGGGTAGAGGCATTCAAGCGAGTGAGAGATGACATTGCTTTCATCCATTAGGGCGAAAATTCATTTTCCAAACCGTGGTGCCTGGGCTTGATCTCATAAAAGGTCTCGATAAGAGGACAATTAAATAGGTGTTGATGGACCTACAGGTCGCATGGCTTATTACCGACGAGATACTTACTAACTTGACACTTGATGAAGGGCTCGTTTCCACAAATGGACGTCCATAGCGTCTATTTTGCATGCAACTGTTCCCGCCATCCTAACTCCTTCAAGAAGCCTAGCATCTTCTTTATATTGGTGAAAGCTTCAGGAAGCAAAGCCTTAATGGCAGTCAGTATGCGGTAACCAAACCTCACGTGATATTTATTATCATTACCAGCGGTAGCATCACGTGGTATAACATATAACTACTGCTGTCTTTGTTGAGTAATAACTAAACCAAAAGTCGCGGTAGCGATGCTTTTCCTACAGTGAAAGTTGATTGTACCGCATGGCAACGTGATAGCGCGATAGCTTTACGTGAGACCAATTTTGACACTTGGCTCTAAGAGAACATTGTATAAGATCGGTTTCTGCGAAATAATTTAGTCAATACAATACAGTAATATTAACGATAATCTTTTCAGTATGTAATCAGCAGCATATGGGACAGCGTCAGAAATTGGGGGACAGAAATGTCTACAATCATGTTAGAGCAAGCGATGAAAATAGGATTTCCTGAAATTTGTTATAATTGTTAATAAAATTATGTAAAAAAATTTTTTTTTTTTACTTTTTTTTGTGGCGGAGGCAGCGAGTCACCTGATGGAAAGTGATCACCGCCGCCCATGGACAGCCGCAACGTCCGGGGAATCACGGGCCTTTAAGGAAAGAGTAGGCTTGTTTCTTGAAGGTCCCTAAGTCGTAGCGGTTCGGAAATACCGCCGAAAAATTTTTCGAAGTATGTATCGAATGAATGATTACGGCTACTTCCTCAGTTGCTTTGAAAACAAAGAACAATAAAAGATAATGCGCCAGCTGCTTATTTTCTCGTGCAGCACTTAAGTCAACCAAGAGGTAAATAGAAGAGATAGAGATTATGTAAGATTTGTATGCGTTTGGCTAGTAATGATTCCGCTTCAGTATTTGTAGAAAAAAAAATTTTTTTTTGGATACCTATTATATAGTGTAGCAATAGAGTTAGTAATTGTAGCTACAACTCACAATATCTAAAATTAATGGTTTTCTCTATAAATTTGCTACTTTTGATATAAATGACATGTACTTTAAAATTAATAGTCTCCGCAAAAAAATTACTATTTTTATCAACTATATTTATTTTTATTTATTTAACAATTTATTGCACACACAACGTCATATACAAAGAGAGATACATACAGAAAAAAGAGCAGAAGGTACCGCTTATGTCTATAAGAAATTTCTCCCAGCGGACCCGCGAGTGAGAAATTTTATAAAGAAAGAAAGAAAGGTAGACACTGTGTGTAACACAATATTATCAAACTAAATATAAATAATAATGAATACGAAATACAGTAACAAAAACATATGCAATCAATATATCGGTACATATAAATATATAAATTTGACATATATAAATACAAATATATATGCAATATACATACATTCAATAACGATATATATTATATACATGATAATTATACCCAAGTGAAATATTTGTTTTGAACTAACTCTTCATATAATGCTCTTTAACTGCTCGTTTAAAGGATACTAGGGATGGACTCTCCCGAACGCAGGGAGGAAGATCATTCCATAGTTTAACGGCAAGTACAGTGAAGGAATGAGAATAAAAGTTTGTAGAATGGGAAGGTGTTTGAAGAGAAGTAGATAAATGACTACGACTTGAAGTTCCAGGTAACCTTAAAAATTGAAAACGCTCCTCAAGATAAGATGGTGACGATGGGGAATGCAAAATATTATAAAGTGAGGAAATGTGAATATGCATATTCCTGCGTAAACGGATGGGAAGCCACTTTAAACGCGTCCTAAATTCGGAGATATGCTCGAACTTACGTAAGCCAAAATATAACGAATAGATGAATCTTGAAGTTTCTCTAATTTGTTCACCAACTCTTCGGTAGCATCGAGGAAACAAACGTCAGCATAGTTGACGATAGACATGATTTAAGTTTGAACTAAATATATTTTGCTATGCAAAGGCAAAAAGTATTGGAGACGTTTAAGGGAGTGAAACGTATAATGTACTTTTTTATTAATGTCGTTAATATGTGGTGCCCAAGATAGATTTTTGTTAAGAGTGATACCTAAATTTTTAACTTACCTTTACTTTACTTTAGGTACTTATAGTACCTACCTGAGCTACAGAGCTTTGCTCGTTGATTGTATATAAAAGAAACAAAAAAAGAAAAAAAACACATTGCACGATTCAAACCTCCGTACTTCAGCGTGGACGACTTACGCTCTAGCCACTGTGCTAGTGAGAAGATAAGGTCTGTCGCGAGATATCATCTCGTTTGCACTAACTGTTAAATCGTTGGTGCAAGCGAGATGTCAAATCTTTAAATCGAGCTTAAATAGTTGGTGCAAGCCACCCTAAAAAAGTTTAGAAAAGTTTAGAGTTCAGAAGTTTTAAGTGTGTGCAAACAGAAGAAAACGATTTTTCCCTGAATTGAGACCTAGCTAGATAGACGCTTGCCCCCGTAAACTCCTATTTAGTAAATTTTATTGAAATCTTTAGAGCTGTTTGCGAGAACGCGATTACAAATATGCATATACAAATATTAACCCTATAATAATATAGGATATGGATACTTCAAAATTAACCATTTTTGCAATCAAATTTTGTTTACAAGTTTTATCACTGAAACTTTAATGTGATGTAATGGTGAAAATAATTGGTTAGGCTTAGGAAGCATTTGTGATGAATTGATGATAAATACAGGCTTCTTCACATTGGGTAAGCTTTTGCAAAATTCTTTTCTAAAATAATGCAACATATTATGTATCTACTACTTATAATGTGAGGAATTCGCTATAAGTATTAAAGATTTAAAGTGTCACTTTACAAGTTGAAATTTTTAGAGATAATATTAATTTTCAAATTCTTATATGAACACTCTTTTTGGTTAGGTTATTACTTATTACGTCAGTATTTTTACCACAATGAAGGAGCATGCCGCGGCAGCGGCCGGCGAAGCGCCAGATCAGAATATTTATAAGAAGTAAGTTTTTAGATAATGTATTTTTATTGAAGGAGTTACATTTAATTGTATTACTACATATTTATATAGTCATACAATTAATTATAGAAATTAATAGCAATTCTGTCCATATTTTCACCAATTTTGAAGACGGTTTAAATACATACCCTTATTTTTGGAAATATCGTAATAATGTGTTGTACCACTTTAACGATAGAAGGTCGACACTTATACTGTAGCTACAAACTTAGAATAAAACATGCGTTAAGGAAAAATACTGAATTAGACACTATATTTCATTAGAAATGAAATAAATAATTTAATAGCCGAAACTCCCTTTCAAAGTTTTAGGTTATATGAGCGATAAATTCCAGAGCTTACACTGGGTCAGCAATGCACTTGTTAGCTGACCGAGTCTGATCTTTCATAAAGCATCCTCAGAAAGCTCCAGAGATTGGACTCCGTCAGATAACTAGCACCGTATTAGTATAATTGGCTGTTTTAGTCTGATTTTTGGAGTTTTCTGAGATGCTTTGTTGAGAAGTGAAACAAGAGAAGATTAAGAATGTCGAAATTTTAGGGAGGAGATTGTTCAAAATTATAAGAATTCGTCACTCGAAATGTATTTCTGCAATGTGAAACCTGAATCTATACAATTTGTTGATTAAATTGTAGACAAAACCGTTTAGTACCTTTTTCTTCTCTGTTTGTCAATCAATTTTCTTTTTCCCTTTTTTGTTTAGTAGCTATTGAGGAGCCTTATTGTTATCATTAAAAACATTTTGGAAACAGTTATAGTAGCGGTATGCTATGATGGACGTTTTGACACATTACAATAGTGACGGGAATGTCAATTTATTATCGAAAAAAATATAATCAAATACGAGACGCATCTATAAGTTTTTGGAATTATAACTAGTATATCAAGTAGTAACTGATAAAAAAGTTTTAATGAAACGAAAATTGAAATGTTTACTTAATATATACACATACCTATGTAATTAAATTTGACAGTTACTGAAGTCGGTGCTAAGCCTACTAAACTAATAGACTTTCTGTTGTTGCACATTGATTTGGCACCGACTTCAAAAACTGTCAAATTTAATTATATAGGTATGTGTATCGTATTTAAGAAGTTATTTTAATTGTACTTGAGTTTAGATTATAAAAGGATAGTTATTTTATACTTTTCAGTGTTTTTTTTAGGCGGTTTAATTTTTTTTAATAAAAATTTTTTATTTCTCCCTTTTGAGTAATCTTGACCTAAATAAACATCTAAGGCAGGTCTGCAATTAACTTCATTCTAATTCCGGAGCGCAACGATATACAAGAGAATCGTTAATATAAATAAAGGTTATAACCAGGTCGCGTTATTTAGTGTATCTTCGAAGTCCAAGCTCCAATATCTGTGAAATTTAAATGGAACCACTTCTGAGGTATTACCTACCAAACGAAAAAAGAATTTTCGAAATCGGTTCATAAATGACGAAGTTATGAGATAACAAACATACAAAAAAAAAACAAAGAAAACCAACATACAGACGGATTGAGAACCTTCTCTTTTTTTTGAAGTCGGTTAAAAAAATTCTCTGCGTACGTTCGGCCATATCGACGAAATCCACAACAAAAGGCGTAAACAGAGTTCAAATTAACGAGCAACGGCCAACAGTAATGCAGTATCAATATCAGAAATCCAAAGCCAGGTGAAAACCATATCACAATCGCAGTGCATTTACAGTTTGTTCTTTTCGAAGCAACGTCAAACCAAAACTGCTTTGTTTTGCATTTAGCATTAACGCCAGTTTGCCGGACCTAGTAGTTGTGCGGGCCAGCGATTCTATATGCGACGATCGTATTTTTATTTTCATCGTATTTCATTTTTTTAAATTTTGAATTTCGATAAACATATAATTGTAATCTCATAAATTATATGTATAATATAATTGTAATAATATAATTAATTTATGTAATTGACTTAGTTCATTAAGGAATCTGTCAAATGACGCTATTTTTTTGTTAGTAAAAACGTAACAAGATTTGTTCGCGGGACTATATTATATATATAGTTAGACCATAAGGTATTTAGTTTAGAAATCAATGTAATAAATTAATTTCGTGTCCTAAAATTATACATTCGGTAAATTTTATGACTAGCTGCACGTCACTATTGACAATAAAGAACAACAATTTGCTCCTTCAAACGTAGTTATTCATTTATACGAAACTTCATAAGCGGACAAACGTCAAAACGGCCATCATAGTGTGCCGTTACTATAGTTATATTAATACATGAAGCGAAAACTTCGGATCCCTTTTTACGAATATTGCGAGCACGAAGGAGTGTGAAAATTGGCATAGTTGTACTGCCAATGTCTAAGAGATCGTCAATGCCTTAGATCAAACAGTCACTCAGGGTAGAGATTGTCGCCATTGAAGAGTTCGTATTAATATTATGAGTTTATATTTATATGTACGGTCTAATTACGACAACCGGGTGAACTCTAGTAAGTAATAATTCGGCTAAAATTTTACATGAAAATTTTTTTTATGTTGGGCTCGGCTCATTTTAAATTTTGGCTACCGATCCAATAAAAACTAAATGGCGCGAAATAATAAAAAAAAGCTTCTAACATTGTGTACATGTTTACAACCCAATTTTACGAGCGTTTAAAAGCTCGATAAACTCCATCGAATACGAATTACTTTACTGAAATAAAACCGTGCGAAAAACGTTCGGAAATTCAACTCTTAAAACAGGCGTTTACAAATGGCAGTTCAAATCCTCAATAAATGTAATAAATTATTAAATATAATAGGTACTGAGTTATTATTTTTAGCTTTATTGTAACAACTGTGAAGCTGTGAGTTCATGTATAAACGTTGCCAGCCCGACATTCTGCCGAAGCTTCGACCAGTCTCTTGCACTTATAAAAAAGAAGAAAAAATTAAAAAAGTCTTATTACATGTAATAAAATCCTCAAATTTTTAGCTATTTTTTACTCAAACTCAAAAAACCACCAATCGACACGTGTTTCGCCTCTCAACGAAACATATTCAGAATATTCCAGAGATCAGACTCGGTCAACTAACCAGCACCAAATCAATATTCATTATATTCGGTATAAACTCCAAAAACGAGTTTAAGCAAAAAAATAGTTAAAGGTTTCAGGAATTTATCATCACATGAAATGGATTTCCGCAAAGTAACATCTGAGTCTATACAATATCTAATTACATATAATATATTTTTTTTATTTTATCCTTTTCACGATAAGAAAAAAACAGAGTTGTAATTCCTCTACACACTTTGAGAAACTTAGGTTACTTTCTTTTGTTTTAAAAAATAGCAAAGAGTAATCGAATATTGTATATTACAAGTACATTACTCTTTGCTTTGAGTAATGGAATATTGCATATTCCATTACTCTTTGCTATAATATTGTTTAAGTGTATGATAACATTATTTACTTATTTCTTTAATGATGTTAGGCGTGTACTACAGTGTCATATAGTTGGTCAGAGAAGTAAGAGAAACACATATATTTGGAGATATTTCAAGTTATTAATAAAAGCAAACAATTAGACGACCACAATTTAAAAAGGTAGGTCGTGGGTATAATTTGACTAACCCTGGCTAGTAGTTCCCTGCTGCTGTGATGCGAGGCGTGCAGCGAAGGGTAGTTGAGGCAGGCACGACAATTAGAAGTAGAAGAGAGAAGAGAAGATGCGAGGTCGTATCCAGACATTTAGTCTTGGTTCAGCCTAGGCTTAGTTTCGATGTCAGTCCTACATCAGTCTTAGTTCCTTAAGCCGGGGAATACAATATGTTATGTTTTTTTCTTCGTCTTTTTAAATAACACTTCAAACAGTAATTGAGATTCAGAGACTTACAGAATACAGATTTAATATTTAAACAAGTACCATACAGGTCATACAGGTGCTTCATATCGTATTTATTAACTGAAAAAATACTTTAATTGAATTACGAGGGTTGATTTGTAGTTTTGTAAACCAACTTAAGTTCGCTAAAGTATTAATTATTTTTACGATATCACAAATGTTTAATTTGAAAAATAAAAAAGATTGAAGTTACAAGTTCTAACTATAATAAATTTACTACAATTTCTGTTAAATTTGCTAAAGAGTTAGAGTAGTCAATATTACTTAACAAATTTGTTAATTAAACAAAAAAGTTTTGTAAATATTTCAATATTTTAAGTTTAGTGAAATCAACGACTTCCGTGTGTTAGCTCGAAATTAACTTACCAGTTTAGCAAAACTTTTGTAAAACCGACTTAAGTATTTTTTCAGTGAATCATTCATACATGTACAATTTTTTTGCCTCGCTTCGTAGTACAGGACACGATGTCGAGAGTTTTTATGAGATCTATGTGGGTCCTGGCCGGTTTTTCTTCTGCTACGCTTATCGAAGTATTTGCTAGGCTTTGTTAAATAAGTATAATCTTTCGCATGTCTAAGTTATTTAGAACGCTCGAGTACTACGATAGGAATTATTTTTATGGTAATACTTTACGAACTGTCGAAAATGTGTTGTATTTCACGTCGAAATTTAAAAAGGGTAAGTACTTAGCATAATGCATACAGATCCTTTCGCGTCAGCGGTCTCGATGGAGAGGTACGGTGTGTACACTCGTGACCAATGTTATTGTTGAATTTTAATGTTTCTGTATAACATTCAATAATAATTATTTGAAATAATGTCTACATCATGTATTTATAAATTTCTTCAATGTAAAACGTTTCATTTGTAACTCATAATTATGTGTAGTATATATAATGGTTATGTTTAGTAATTATGTGTAGTATATAATGACCATGTAATTATGTGTAGTATTGTATATAATGGTTAGCTCTAATGTGATGGATTCTTATAATATTTAGCTACTTTCCGCCGAATTCCGAAAGTAATCGACACGTGTTTCGCCTCTCAACGAAGCATCCTCAGGACATTCCAGATTCGGCCATAACACTCGGTCAATTAACCAGCACCGAATCAACAAATGAATTAGCCCTAAATTATACTTAGTATAAAAAAGACCTGATCATCATTTGTATACGCTTACAACGCTAAGCTTCTAAGTGGATTTCAATGCAGTTTTCACCATAATTTAGAACATTTAACGAGAAACATAATTCGTATGTTATGGTATAACATAATTATTATTCACTCTATTGAATTAGATAAATATAATCATCAAGTCGAGGATCCAAAGCCGGAGCGAGTCGCTAATATTGCGTTACTTACTTGTTATTTTGAAATTAGAATTCTTAATTCTAATGACTACAATAACTTAATTCTAATTTGCCTATAAATTAGAGCCTTGCCTATAATAAGATAAGTTTTTTCTTTATTTTTCTTATATTGTGGTTTATGGATATTGATTGAGAAAGTATCATAAGTATTAAATTTTTGTGAACTTTAGCTAAGTATTAATGTCAGCAATACAATTTGTATAGTTTATTTTGGGCTAAGGTTTAGATTGTTACCCACTTAGTAAAATTTTACTATTCAAAAGTAATGCTGCCAATGTACTAGGCACCATAAACAACGCCAACTACCTAAACGGTGACATTGAGGATGTCTTTTGCAAAATTAAATAAAATGATGATATATTCATAGCACAAGACGATCATTATAAGTATTTAAGATTTAACGCATCACTTTACACGATAACATTTTTTAAGATAATAATTTTGTAATTTCTATATCAAGTTGCAACTATTACGTGTTTTATCACTTGCATACACATATTGTTCATGGTTTCCTATTATGAGGAATGGGGACGACACTTACTGCAAGTATTTTAAAGTTTTAGATTTTACGGCATTTAATATTTTAAGATATTAATTACGTAAACTTTTGTAACTGACAATTTTTTCGATGTAATATTAATTTTTTAATCATAGATATTATTTTTATGATTGTCTAATTTTTGGGAGGTAAAGGAACTATATACTTTTACAGCCAATGTCTTTTACGTTATTAGTGAATTTAATACAGAATGGAATCCGCCTTATGAAAACACTCTCTATGGGTAGGTTACATTAGGTTAGGTAAGTGTATAAACTGAATCCGCCTTATGAGAACACTCTCTTTGGGTAGGTTACATTAGGTTACGTAAGTGTATAAAACACAACGCGCGAGCCGAGCGAGCGAAGCGAGCGTGCCGCGGCAGTGGCCGGCGAAGCGCCAGGTCGGAATCCGCCTTATGAAAACACTCTCTTTGGGTAGGTTAGGTTAGGTAAGTATAAACCACAACATGCGAGCCGAGCGAGTTAAGCGAGCGTGCCGCGGCAGCGGCCGGCCAAGCGCCAGGTCGGTATCCGCCTTATGAAATTATTCTCTTTGGGTAGGTTAGATGAGTAAGTGTATAAATCATAACGCGCGAGACATAATGTCTAAGATGACTAAAGGTAACAAATATATTGAGTCCGTGAGCGGCAAATAAGTACTAATAGCGGATCCAATCATCAAAGCAAACAAATGTTATGTTATTAAAGGGAACTTCACTTGTTTAAGAAATATTAAAAACAAATTTCATATAACGAGGCCTCAGACCAAGGTTCTTGGTCCGAGGCTGAGGCTGATAACATAATTGTCAATATTTCGATACATTAAAAAAAAATTTGTCTATGTCATAATTAATTTTTTGTTGCTTTTATGTCATACATAATTTATAGTTACGTAAAAACTTAAAAATTATAAATTAAAATATAATTTTAGATTATATATATTGTTTGAAAAGTGTCAAATCTTGACGAATGAATTTTTAAAGTTTGAGAACTTATTGGAAATGTCTTTTTTAGTAACTGTGTCATTCAACTATTCAATAACAGTCAATCAAAAATATAAGTAATTTTATGTATTTTTCAAACATGTTTTAAAAAAAAGTATCCATTGATTTTCGTTATTACCGGTTATAAAATGTATTAGGACGTTAATTACTTATTTTACTGTCATCCTACTAATTCCTCAATCTTCTTTTAATACGATAAAAATCTAAAGAGCTTCCTTATTTTGTTTGTAAGTGTACACGTTGGGCGTTAAAAGCTGTGCCAAAAGCTGACCAAGTCGCTAGTGATTTATAGGTACGGGTCAGCTTTTAAAATTGTGACGTTAAAACCAGAAGTGTTAGAATTTGCTTACAAAGGGTTTTTCAAAATACATTTACTTATTTTCTCCTTACCTCCTCGTAGCTCCTCTCATATTCTGTACGCGTACTTATGTAAATCAAATTAAGATCAAAATTGTATTAATGATTGCGCGTTAGTGACAGATGTTGACACCCAAAGTCATTAAATTACTTTTAATATACTAGAAGTAGAAAGCATATAGTCATTTCATGGAAGACGTTAGAAAAATATAAATTTTTGTGCAAATTACAGATAAGAAAATGTATTTTAGGGTTTCTGAAAATAAATAAATCTTTTTTCAATTTATTTTTATTTATTAAACTTTTATTAATAACAAAAAAGTACATACATTCAGTCAAGAAAGTATCGGGAATGGATGATTTGTTCATGGTTCCAAATTAAATTTTTTGTTTTTTTTGTTGCTGCTAGATTGGCACAACTGTTTTCCATTTTGGCGCGGAGTTTGAGTTGCATCTGTTATTTAGATTAAATACAGTGCTGTTTTTAGTTATATCATTCTAGTGTATATTGCGAATTTCATAATGGACAAAAACATCGAAAAAAGAGTTTGTCTTGAATTTGGAATTTCGTGATCCGAGTTACTGAAAATGTTACAGAAGGCTTACGGTGAATCGACTTTATCAAAAACACGTGCTTATGAGTGGTACAAAGCGTTCAGAAGCGGTCAAGATGTGATGGAAGATTTGCCTCGCTCTAGTGGGCCATCAACGTCTGCAACTGAAGTTAACATCGCAAAAGTAAAGGAAATAATGACTGAAAATGTTCATTCAAGTTTGAGAGAGATAGCCGCCGAACTTTCTGTGTCTCACGAGTCGATCCATACCATTTAAATAATCACTTGGGTATGAAACATGTTGCCGCTCGGCTAGTCCCAAAAAAACCTAATTTTTCTTCAAAAACACACTTGCATAAGAGTCGCTGAGGACATGCTAGAATGAATCAATTCCGACGAAACATTCATAAAACGCATTGTTACTGGTGATGAGACGTGGGCTTACGAGTTTGACATGCAACTTAGTCAACAAGCTTCGAAGTGCGCCTTCCAACTGAACCAAAACCGAAAAAACCACGCCAAAGTCGATCAAAAGTCAAAATCATGTTGACTGTTTTCTTTAACTATTGCGGTGTTGTGCATTCGGAATTCTTGCCGGAAGGTCAAACGGTAAATAAAGAATATTATTAGGGCGTTATGCGGCGTTTAAGAGAGCAAATTTTGCACCACGATAATGCGCCTTCGCACAAGACCATCATTGTGAACGAATTTTTGACCAAAAACTCAACAAATACCATCGAGCAACCTTATTCGCCAGATATGGCTCCAGCCGACTTCTTTCTTTTTCCTAAACTCAAATTACCACTTCATGGCACCCGTTTTCATTCAGTAGAAGACATAAAGGAGAATTCGCGGCGAGCACTGAACTCAATTCCGGAAAAAGCGTTTAAAAAATGTTTTGATGATTGGATTATTCGTTGTCGTAAGTGTATCGTTTCTGAAGGAGCATACTTTGAAGGTGATAAAATAAATTTGGATGAATAAATAACATTTCGTGTATTATTGATCTTTTCGCGGTACTTTCTTGACAGAGTAGTACATACGTTAATATTTAGAAACTTAAAACTACACATTATCTTAAATAATAGACTTCCTCGAAGTTGCCGCTTAGAAAGCTGTAATTGCTTAATAATTCTTTAAATTCGTTAAATATAATTTAATAATTTTTGAAATTTCATTAATAAAATAGTAAATTCAGGCATTACTACTGCACGGTCATTAATTTTCTCGTACAGAACATGCGAATACGCAATATATCTACGAGAAGCGTTCAATAAAAAGTGAGAATGCGGTACGAACTCTTTGGAAGTTTAAAAAGTAAATACTGGCTGGCGAAGTTGGATTATCTGAACGAAAGAATAAACTAATTATCTACTTTGTGGCGGGAACGGGAGATGTGAAGTAGGCATTTTATTTAAATTTTGGGAGTCTTAAGGTACAAAAGTGATAGCATATTGTGCGTTAAAATTCTGTTCAAATGCTGAGAATTGGAAAGTTTGAATAAACATGTGCAACTGAAAATTTCGCGTATTCCCAAGAAGTCTTTTTTAACATAACATAACATATCTTCACGCTGTATCCCCAACGGGGTCGTCAGAGAGGACGGAGCGCCAGGAGTCGCGGTCCTTACACACCTCTTTCGCTTCCTCAAAACTCATCATTCTCTTCACACATTTTCACCTAGGTATGCGAGTGCTTTTGACATTTCCGTCTGCTAACACTCTGACTATTTGATCTTCGTAAGTCAGCCTTGGTCTTCCTTGGCTTCTTTTACCACTCACTTTCGCTCTGTAGATTTTCTTCGTCAGTCTTTCATCATTCATTCTTTCCAAGTGCCCGAACCATCTAAGCATTCCTTTCTTCATTTTTACAATAACACTGTTGTGCAACCCTGTCATACTGCGTATCTCATCATTGCTTATCCTGTCCGCAAGCGTGACACCGCACATATTTCTGAGAGACCGCATCTCTACAGTATTTATCATCCTTTCACTCGATTTCGGGCATATCCAGGCCTCACTACCGTACAACAAAATTGGCACTAACACTGCATTGTGGTTGGCCATTTTAGCAGTGTTAGATATATTCATACTACCCACTAATGCGGACAGAGCACCGTTCACTTTATTGCCAGCTGCTACCCGTCTCTCCATATCCAACTCACTTGAAAACGTACTCCCCAGATACACAATTTCATTCACTTGTTCTAGACATTTTCCATTTACTCAAATCACACTTTTCGTTTGTACCGCTTCTCTTTCAAACACCAGAACCTTAGTTTTTTAACTTAGTCTAAAGTCTAAACTAAGTTTAAGTCTTTTTTAACTCCAGTAAAGCCTTCTATCACTTTACTGAAAATGTTAGGGACTTATCAATAAGAAGACATATATTTTGCATTAAAGATACACTATTTTATTATATGAGAATGGGAGAAACGTTTCTATTATATTATATGAAACGAGTTGCCAGTACATAAAAAAAAAGAAAAATAATTAATTATGTTTTGTTTTTTAAAAATAGTAGTTTCATTGCTGTTTATTGTTACATATTGTACAACATGGAAAAAATTGAACTACGCGCAGCTATTAAGTTATTATGCATCTGTGTCTGGAAAATGTTACTACGGAACAAGTCAATCAAATTTTACGTGATACATTAGGTGTAAATGATCCGCCGTATTCCACAGTTGCACGTTGGTACATCGAATTAAATGTGGAAGAACATCCATCAAGGATGATTTTCACTCGAAACGTCCTGTGACAGCAGTTAACAACCAATTGAAAAGTCGAAAAAATTGTTTCATCAGATTGTCGTGTAACGGTCGTTTCATCGCTGTAAAATCGAAGATTTCAATGCTGCCTATTGAAATAGGCATAACATTTTACATGAACTTTTGGGGTTGAAAAAAGATCTGCGAGTTGAGTACCTGAAAGGCTTCTGATGTGCACTAATCAGACTAAATATCTTCCAACACTCTCTGGAATTGTGAAAATAAACTTAAGTACTATTGCTTAGGTCAACATACTTCTGAGAAACGACTCGAATACTCTGCCCATCGCATTGATAGATCACGTAAGTTGCCACACAATTTAGCTAAATTTTCTACATGATTCTACGGAAATTCAGTATCAGATTACATACAGATACGTGGTAATACAGATAGGATACTCGTGTCGCTTTTAACAGCGTTGGGGAAGATAGCCTTACACACCAATGACGAAGACCACTTGTTAACGCCGACTGACTCAGTTCTGTCGACAGCTCTTGTCTTCGTCCGATTGTAGTGTATTAGAGACTGCAGGCAAGTTAACGAAACGTGCATTGAATATTCGTGTTAGAGGTGAACATTGATTTAACGAACAAACCAAATCAAATCGATTATTGCCAATGAATCAACCGTTTTTTTTTGGTCCCTTTGATAGGTACTTAGTGATGATTGGTTTCTCGATAAGCGCGACCAAAATAGTTTCATAAAAACTTTCACAGACGGCGGAAATTAGTTTGGATAAGGAACATGAATTCATCCATAATGATCTGCGAGCAAAGAGATCAAATGAAAATATTTTTATTATCATAGTGTGAGAAATACCTGTTGCCTATTATTTGGAATTCACAGAGATTGAATGCATCTGCGATTACGACAGATGTCTACAGATGTTGAGTTGATTGCGGCGTCAGCACTGTATGCATATGTATGACAGAACAAGCGTCTCTATGTTAAGGGAAGCATCCACTAGACTAGAGAGAGCTATTAGAGCTCTATACGCTTGAAGTAAGAATAGGATTGCACACACAGATAACTGCACTCACTACTGCATACTTTTTGATATGGCACATAAAAAAATCAAACAAATTATGTTTAATTTAAATTATAAAAAAAATATTTCGTAGTATAATTTTTTTTGTACGCCGTACAAAGACAAAAAGACTGATCTGTGACGAGAGACGAAACAATATTACGTCACCGATTTAACCGATCTCATGTCATAATAATGAAAAAGCTTATTTTATTTCCTTAATCTTTTTCAAAACGTAAAATAAATTGCATTAAAAATTTCACATGAAAATGTAAACCAATATCGCAATAAAAAACTATCACCTACGAGATTTAAAAAATATTAGTATCTATGTTCTACGTGATTAAAAAAAATTAGAATGAGACAGCCACGATACCATTTTCATAGCAATATTTTTTGTTATTGTTTAATATTATGGAACGCGAAGCCTAAAAAAAAAACAAAAGTTTCAAATAATTACATATCTGAAATATTATTGTTAATTGTTATTACAGTATAAAATATTACTGAGATGGTTTTTTTCTTCTTCTTCTTTAGTTGAATATGGAATTATAGATTTAATATGTTGTCGATGACATTTTTTTGTTAACCTTACAAAATGTATTAAACACACTACACGAGACAAAAAGGTGTCCTATTTTTATGTCAAATTCAAACTCATAACACGATGACAATGTGATACCTGTCATAGATTGTATATATGCTGTATTTTAGATTGAAACTAGCGCCAACTTACTTTTACAATGATACACTAAAATTAAATAGGTAATGTTCATCGTAAGGCGATTTAGAGCGTAGCATAGGATTCCGTTTAGATGTCTAATCTGACAGCCAGAAGTCGTTTTAAGGTGCAAAAGTAAAGGATTGTGTAATATGTCAAGTGACAAGTGAAAACTTTGCATTCGGAATTTGAATAAGTGTAAACGTGAGCTCCAAATCTGTTAAAAAAAATTAACCTCATAACCTCAGCTTTAATGTTATACATACATACATATCTTCACGCTGTATCCCCAACGGGGTAGTCAAAGAGGACGGAGCGCCAAGCGTCGCGGTCCTTACATACCTCTTTCGCTTCCTCAAATCTCATCATTCTCCTAACACATTTTCGCCTAGGCATGTGAGTGCTTTTGACATTTCCGTCTGCTAACATTCTGGGTATTTGATCTTCATAAGTCAGCCTTGGTCTTCCTTGGCTTCTTTTATCTCTCGCTTTCGCTCTGTAGATGTTCTTTGTCAGTCTTTCATCTCTCATTCTTTATATTCTATGTGCCCGAACCATCTAAGCATTCCGTTCATCTTTTTTTACAATAACACTGTCGTGCAACCCTGTCATATTGCGTCCGCGCAAAAAGTGACACCGCACATATTTCTGAGAGATCGCATTTCTACTGCATTTATCAAACTTTCACTCGATTTCGGGTATTTCCAGGCCTCGCTACTACAATAAAGTTGGCTCCAACACCGCATAACAAATATAAATAACTTGAATATTAACAAATGGATATTATTGCATTTCTATTTACTGTTCTCTAATGTGCAGTCTCCTTTATACAGAATGGCAGCATCGACTGCATGAGTAATCAAAACGTCAATGGCGACTGAGTATCTGAGACTTACACTCGTATTTATAGACAAGTCAAAGTAATTACTTAAGCAAAAGTAATTACTTGAGCAACTATTTTTATTGCATAGTTAAGAAATCGGTCGAAGTCAGAACTGTCAAAAGTTAGAATTCTTAATCAAGTAATAGTAACCACTTTCGTTGCTTAAGCAACGCTTATTACTCGGTTCGTAGCTTTTTGACAGTGTTTAGTACAGAAAATATGGAAGATATCGCGCATTTATTTTTTAATTTGGACAATATTTTAAGTGATCCATTGGAAGAAGTTGAAAACAGTGTTAACATTAATGAACCTAGAAAAACAAAAGTATATTTCCGTAATGACCCTCTTCGCGAAAATACTGAAAATGATTTCAGGATGAGATATCGATTCAGTAAAAGTGTTGTACTTAATGTTATTTTGCCATTAATAATAACTACATAATAATCTTTCCAAGTTATAAATCACGTGTCAGCTAATATCCCAAGTATAAAAATCATACATTTAAATTTGGTAGGGTTATATCGTGTGTCAAACGTTTCGATTCTCCAAACATTTTGTTTGTTCAAAGATAAAATTGAATGATTAAAAAATATCTTCTACGTCTTATTTTTCTTTTTATACCGATAACTTTATCAAATTATATATTACAAATTTATATTAGGCAATATAATGCAAGACTTTGTAAAAATAATCTAGACCTCACGTTTGCCCTCTCATGAAACAAAACGCAGCAACGAAGTGTTGCCAGTGAGAAACAATTATCAAGCATCAACTCTAACTTTAAGCAATTGCTTAAGTAAGTAACGTGCATTACTCAATTATAGAATAAGATTTTGTACTGAAGAATTCTAGCCACAAGTAATGACTTCATTAAGAAATTACTTAGCAACAAGTAATTACTTGTTTATAAATACGAGTGATAGAATAGTGACGGAGTTAGAAACCAACTAAAATAGCAACAAAATGAAACAGTTTTTACTTACGGCTTTGATAGACCATTAGAAAGGGATGCATAATTCGCAATTGTGTAGGCGAGGTATACGCGGTAAAGTCGGAAGTACAACCCTGTAGCCCGGGCGCACAGACTTTTAAATGGAAGCAGACTATACCTATCGGTTCAAAATGCGTGGCAAATTTAACACTAACAAATATTACTCACACACATACAGAACTCAGGGCCGCATTAAGGAGTGGGTATCTATATTGTGTATTGTCTTAGAGCGGGACTATTTGGGACACTCCAAATTATATTTTTCATGTGATAAAATAAGGATAAAATAAAGATAATGTGTAGTTTTAAGTTTGTAAATATTAACGTATGTATGTACTTTTTGTTAATGTAAATAAGGATAAAATTAATTGATATACTAGTATTAGAGATTATTACTTTATTATATTCCTTCTTTTTGTAGATTGTTTTTGTCACATGAAGGATGTAATTTGGAGTGTTCCCAACGACTCCGCGATACAATATTATGATTGTTCGTTCGATAGATGAGGCCTGACGGCTGTGCGCTGCTGGTCTTGGGCTGCCTGTACATTGTGATGACCTTGCTTGCGGTTCGGTTTATGTGGGTACATGAAGTTTAATGACATAAACGATATATTTTTAAAAGTCGGGAAAAATTGATAATCAGGAAAGTAAAAGTTTTGAATTTAGACTTTTTGGTGTGAACAAAAGAAGCGTGGTTGGCATTTTATTCAAAATTCAGATTTGCAATTTTTTGCGCTTTTGGGTTTTAAGTGCAAAAATTATAGTATATTGTACGTTAAAGTTGTGTGCGAGTGAGAGGAGTGGGAAGAACTTCGTTTAACAGTTCTTTGTAATTCCAGTAAAGCCTACTTACCATTGCTTTACAGTAAATGTTAGAAATTTGATTATGAGAAAATAGAACAAGTTTTATATCAGACGAGTGTTATCGTTAACTATTTTTCTAAGGAGATAAGCGTCAGCGAATGTTTTATAAAATTATTAAATAACTTCATCGCTATGCTTTGTCCTTTTATTATTATTTTCTCTAAACTACGCACAAAACTCAAAAATTAAAAGAAATCGGGAGGGTGATCGATCTCATTGAGAATAAAAACTAAAATAGCTTACATAATAAAACAAAGAATGTTTTCAGTCTTTTATTTATTAATCGGATTGTTTTCTTATTACATTATCTAAGATCATTATCTCATTATAGATGTGCATCAAACACATCATTTCACTGTTTTTCAATGTGCGCCAGAAGTATCTAGCGCAGAATGTCAGATATGCTAAGGATTACCACTGCAAGTAATCGTAGGTATTATTTGTCATTATTCGCCGCGAGATATCCATATTTGTTTTCACCATTTTCACATGTGAACACACAATTTATGCACATAAAGTCCATCTTCGATTACCTGAAGCAAGAAAGTTGTATTATTTTATTAATAAATTAAAAATAATTTTGTCATTATGAGGTATGGATTCCAGCACTGGCTTTTTTCTAAACAACACTGGTCCAGGTTCAGCCCAGCATAGCGACTAGAGATTAATTTGGCGATAGCATGTTCATTTTTAATAGGTATGTTAAATTTCATGGTTAAACAACAACAGGGTTTTACGGGTATCTCTTTTACATAATAAATGGGGTTTAAAATGTTTTGAGCACAAAACACTGCCAGAATTGGTCTGCCAGTTTGTTCTATGTAGCCTTTCTTATGTATTTCTTTTATGTAGTTCTTTAACCAAAAAATTTGAAGATTTTCATCCTTTAGAAACCCGAAATTAACAAGGTATACATCAAAATCAAAAGATATTTGCAAAAAATAGATAGTTGCTTAACCTTAGGTACCTGTCCGTTAATATTTAATTTTATTACGAGACTCGATTTTCTCTGAATTCGGCCCACTTTAAGGTACAGGTACTAATAATGTCAAAATTGGTTAGGTAATTGGTACAAAAATATAAAAAACCTATGAAAAAAACCTTAAACAATATAAGGAAACTTTAATTTTAATAGTTTGCAACATATTTAAGTGTCGGAGCCAAGAAATACAAAAATATCGGCTAACTGAATGCAGTAATCAAATAATTTGCAACATCAGATTTACTTACCGATGGAACGTGATTTTCGGGGCTTTTCTGTATGAGGCGTTGCAACTATTGGGGGTACAACACTTTCGTATCATATTTTGCACTTTAAATAACCAAAATAATGTTTATACACCAAGAAATATTTAATCATCGAACATGTGACGTACTATACAAGTAAACAGACGCCATACTCCGCTTATTTTGACTTAAGCGGAAGATGGCGGCTGCCACGGTTCCGGAATTGTCTATGTGTGCCATTGTGTTGCAACAAATGAAAGAAAAGGATAAAGATATACAATTTTAAACTACAATGAAAGTGACAGTGTTATTACTTACACGATATCTATGTGTGAGTGAATTATGTTTGATGTGCTTCCATATATAAATCTGTGCCCGGGCCAATAAATAATGCTATGGAAGACCTCATTTCTTGTAAGAGGTTTAGATATAGTAATATAATTTTATCGAGCGAGCTTTCAGGGTTGCACCAAGAATATAAACATTAGTCAATGCGAGTTCAACTCACAGAGGGCAGAATAGATAGTCTTGACCACATCATGGAGAAGGTATAAAAATTTCGTATTTGCCATTTTGCCTACAGAATCCTAAAGGCGAAGCGAATCCCGCTTGTTGTTTATTTCTCTTTGATTTATACGATGTCTTGAACTAATGAAGATTCGTTGTGTCTCCGGCCAAACACCTGCTGCCATTTGCTAGTAATATGTGAATAAAACCGCAAGTAAAAGAATTATAACAGAATGTAAACAAATTTAATTTCGTTAACGCAATTTTATGGACAGATACAAACAATATTAATTACGAGAAATGTATTGAAATTAACATATTTCGATCGTTCAATTTATGTAAACATGTACAACTGAGTTATGTCGGCTAACGAATGACATTACACATATTGAATTGTAACAAGTTATTGGAAAATATTTATTGTAACAGTAATTTTAATTTTTCAAATTGGCGGCGATTACATTTTTAATGACGTTGACGGTAATGTCAAAAGCACTCGCAAACTTTGGCGAAATTGTGTGAGAGGAATGATGAGATTTGAGGAAGCGAACAATGTATGTAAGGATTGCGATACTTGGCGCTCCATTCTCTCTGACTACCCCGTTAGTGATACAGCGTGAGTATATGTATGTATGTAAGTATGTGTATGTATATTTCTTATTCACTACATTTAGTCGGTTTCCATATTCGGCTTACGGGCAATCAGATTGCATTGGTTTCGCCTTGCTCCTAGGGGTTTCCACCAGTATTCTGGACACGATAAACCTCATTGCCATACAGCTTATTGATACGACGAGTTTAACACGGATTTTAAAAATGGATCAAATTGATTCAGGGTACTTTCAGGGCGTTAATTTATTTCACAAAAATTCTTTTTTAAATTCAAATATATGCGGCAGTATGAGGGATGATCGTCAGGTTTCCATTAAAAGTCGTGCGACAGGCAGACAGACTGAATATTTATTAGTAATTGCTGGGATGCGGTGTGTTGTCGTTCTTGTGAAGGACACGGTATTAAATACCTACCTGTACCCTTTTTTAACATCTATTATTCAAGCAAGCAGTCCTTGGATTAAGTACATACATGTGATATGTGTCACACTATATTTCGCCTGTGACTTTATGTCGTAGATTTTGGTCTGGCTGGAGATGAAAAATTATTATATTAAAAGTTGAGGTGAAAAAAAAAGAAAGAATATTTTCTCTTTTTTTCTTTTCATAATGAGAGGCAAGCATCACGATCCTTACATTTGTTGACTCCCAAATTTCTTCATACTTCTCCAAACGTTCGCCATGATAAGCGAGTGCCATAATGCGTTTTATATTTCCGTTAGTTAACTCTCTGGTTACTTGATCTTCTTAAGTCAGCCATTGTCTTTTTGGCCTCTACTAGTTAGCTTGATAGATTTTTTCATCGGGTTTTCTTCATTCTTTCTATGTACCCGAACCAGTTGAGCATTCATCTGTGCATTTTTACAATAACACTGTCATTAACTCTTGCAAAACTGCGTATCTCTTCATTGCTTGTTTTGTCCGTAATGGTGACACCATACATAGGTGTTTCTGAGAGATCGAGTTTCTACTGCATTTATCTTACTTTCACTTGATTTCGGGTATATCTAGGCCTCGCAACGTACCTAAGTACAATAGAAAAAGTAGAATAAAGGCATTATAGGCAAATATGGCGTTGTGGATGGCTATTTTGGCAGATTTAGATATATTTCTACTGCTAACTAATGAGGATATAGAACTGTTTACTTTATTTTCACATCTTCTATCCATCAAAAACACGCTCCTCAGATATACATATACAGGGCTAATTTAAAAATACTAATGACCTCCTAGTGCAAAACTCCTGTCATCATACCTAACAACTTTTGTTCTACGACTTTTTTCAAAACTCAGTACGTTCCTAAAGAAATATTTTTGTTAAGTTTTCTTGTACTATCTGAAACGTAATTACTCTGTACGTATTTAGTAGTTTAGTAGAGTAGGTGCCATTTTCAGAAACTTTTAATGTATTTTATTTTTGTACGAAAGAAAAAACTTATGAATTTTTGAGTCGTAAAACAAAAGTTATTGGGAACAATGTTTAGTACAAAATACTAAGAGGTTATTAGTATTTTTAAATTAACCCTGTATAATTTCATTTGATTGTTCTACACGTCATGTTTCATGTACCAATATTTCAGACTCCGTCTGCATAACTTCTCTTTAAAATCATACCATATAATACCGTAACAATAGCAGGAGTGTAAACCATTTTCCCGCATAAAGCTTTAGTCTAGACTGAATAAAATTCACGGAACTGCCTCTACGAATAAAACTTTTTTCTTTGCATTCACGGGTGGAACACAGGGTGGATTTTGTGCCATGTGATATTCCGAGCAGTCATAAAAAACCGGCTAAGAGTATGCTGGACACGCATTAACACGGGATTCCGTAGCAATATCGAACAAAGTAAAGTTAAGGTAAAAGAAAATTGAATCATAATGCTCATTATTTAATTTGTTGTTTTCCATTTCTGGTTTTGGACTACAAAAGATCTCTGTCGCGGACTCTTTGTTTGCACCGCCTACTTGCGAGTACCAACTGACTCTAGGAATAAAAAGGACTGACATGATATAGGGAAAAGAAAAGACGATTTTTACATATTTTTCTATTAATATATAACAAATAATAAAGACCTCAAAAAGACTTGTTTAGTCTCTATGACAAATTTCAGCTCTAGGTATAAAGATGAGGAAATAAATCGGCTTTTACATACTTACAGACAGACATAAGGTATTCCTAGATAATGAAGGAGTTGAGAGTGTGACGTAGAGGTATAGAAATAGAGTTGGGATGTTTATAGCAAAATGTGAGCGTTTAACATTTGGACGACGAGATGGATTGGATAGATTATGTGAGTTTAAAAATTGTAATAGATAAATCATTTATTTCAGTAGTATTTCATATTTTAAAATAATAGCTTACTGTTTGAACGAGAACTTCGAAAGGAAACTTTATTTTCGGCTATGAAATTACATATTCCATTTCTAAATAAACATAGTGTTTTTGTAAATTGTATTCAATGAATGGAGTATTTTTCATTTGTACATGTTTTTATTTGAGTTTATAGCTGCAGTACAAATGCAGTACAGCATTTTATTGTTAAAGTGGTATCACACAATAATATACTTCGAGCATCCTGTTCCTTTTTTTTTTAAATTAATAATAACCTTCATTTCCATGGGGTTAAAATAACGAAATTCGTTGGGTTAAAAAGAGAGGATAAACGAGTAAGTGTACATGTATTCCAAACCTTTATTCACGGCTTGTTACATTTCAAAGCAAAGTAAAAAAGATGCATGATATCCACACTTAGTTTTAAAAATGTTTTCTTGAAAAGGAGTTAAAGCAAACATGTTTTTACTTTTACGTTACAAACTTAAAAGATTGCAAACTTTAAATGTAATTGAAAAAATGTGTCAATCTATGTGTAATATTATAAATAAATATTTGTGTATCTGTATCTATACTATTACCACAGATTAATTAGTTTACTACTATTACTATAATATTATAAAGAGAAAAACTTGATTGTTTGTTCGGAATGGATAAACTCAACAACAACTCAAACGGTTAAAAAATTATTTCACCTATAAAGCTACTTTATCAGCAAGTAACATGGGCTGTATTTTATTTAAAAAAAATTCTACCCGTGCGAAGGCGTAGTAGGTCACTATCATTTATAAACTCGAATACCACTCGATCGATTAAGCTTAGTTATGTTCGATAACAAATATAAATTCGTTGACGATACTACAAAGGTTATGGACGACCTGCGTGGCGTAACGGCTAAGCGCGTCGGAAATTAAACGGGAGTTGTGGATTCGATTCCCGCCCCGAGTCTGGGTGTTTATGTATAACTAGCAAACCCAGCCCGTTTTACTGGGCGTTACTTTCACTGGGCGTAAAAAACAAACAAAAAAATCTACTGATCCGATCGCTACCAAACTTTACAGTATCACCCGCTAGGCCAATCTGATGATTCCCTGAAAATTTCATCGAAATCGGTCCAGCCGTTTCGGAGTCCATAAGGAACATACATACATACATGCATCGCCTTTTATATATATAGATATGCATTTATACAAAGAAAAGTTTATAAGTAGTATATCAGTTGTCTAGTAGCCATAACACAAGCGCTGTGCTGCTTACTTTAGAACTAGATAGCGCTGTGTGAAAAATGTCTGAGTATATTATTATTATTAAATGTATATTATTAAAAAGTAGTTTAACGTTTTGTAACATTTTGATCTTGATCTGGTACTGTACTCAGGATCGTCTGCTCACAAGGGAACGCCTCAATGGCTAAGCGAACAAAAAAAAATAGTTTTAATAGGTTTTAACCATAATTTGATGCTCCATTTTGAATCTTGTATTTTAATAAAAGCTTATTTTAAAAAGTTTTTACTTATGTAAAAACTTTTTAATATCAATGGTCAATCATGAATCGCTTCCGATTTTTCAATTTGTTCAAATGTTTTCAAAATAGTTTTATACCTACCTGTTTTCGATTATGAAATAGGTAGCCATAATAAATGTCTCTAAAGTATAAAAAATAACAACAAAAAACATTAAATATAAAACCAAAACAAAGTCGTTTCGTTTCGTGTCGCTTGCGGTTTTTCATTTATGAGATTTTTAATTAAAAATTCCATTCCTGGTATTTCTAGAAGTTTCCTCAAACACCAGCCTCAGTTACACATTAACTAAGCAGGTCACATCCAAACATCTCACGGGAAATTATCTTGTACCCGAGTTGGCTTGAATTATAATTAATTTTGACTAAATTAATAAAATTGTGACTTAATTAATTTTATATTAAAGCAGATACGGCAACAAATTGTTTAATTATCCTACTTTGAGAGTTTTATATTATCTTGCATGTTAAATTTCAGATGTCAAAATTAAAATTTGAAGACTCAATTTCACCAACATCCCCTACGATTTAGGTAACCCATAAGAGGCAAAAGAGACCCCTAACGCTCTTTACGTATTACCAAACGCTGGAGGCCTCCCTACGAGTATTATTTAAAAACCGATTTAGAGATTTTCTTATTTTAGTTAACATACATAGGTGACATGTCATGAAGCGTTGGCGAAATCGGTCATTAAAGTGACGTATTGATAAACAATAATTTAATCCAAAATAGACCTTCTGGTCTATGCAAAAGTGCGCGCGCTAGCTTACGAAAAATATAAAAAAGTAGTTATTTTCGTTTATTTTAAAAACTATAATTAATTTTATTAAATCCAACTGTCATTTTGAAGAATATGTTTAGATTAAAACTATACAGAAAATTTAGAAACAAATCTGTCCTGTTACTCCTAAAAATGTAAATCTTTGTTTTAAAAGAGATTTCTTTGATATTTTTTTTGTATTACAAAAGTTAAAAGTCAATGAAATAAAAAATCAGGTTACTAAATATCATTTTCATACGTCTTGTAGTCACTTAGAAAAATTGAAATCCGTGCCGTCAAAATTTCTAATGCGTCGCCTAATTTTGTGTGGCAGGTTCATTGATTGTTTTGATTAATATTGCTGTTTTCTAAATAACTTTATTTTGCGTCTGTTATTTGAATAGTAAATTTTTAGCATTTAAACCCTGCAGCTCTAGTTTGATAATATGGTTTTACGTTAGAAACTAATTAATCTGTGATATGGTATTGTATTGTTTCATGTCTGTGTTACTTTGCGGAACCCTGCTCAATATTATAGCTACATATCTTATAATTAGCATACATTTGGATAGAATATTGTTAAAAACATAGTCTATGAATTTGTTATTAAAAATTTGATTAATCATGTAGAAAAAATTAAATATTTATTTATACTCGTATTAGGTATTTTTTCAATTAACTACGAGTAAAATTATACATGATCAAAAATAATTCAAATAATTTTATTAAAAAATAGGCCACGAGTACAAAAAAGGTTTTAAGTAATATATGTTAATTAAATTATTTTATGAATCTGTGAAGTAGGTACCAAGTTCTCTAGTGTAGTCGTGTGGTTAATTATTTCTGTTTGTTTTCAGATACAATTCTACGTTAAAAAAGGGTTTTTGGCTGGGCTCTATTTTATTATACATATTATAGTTTTATTTTAAAATCATTTCTATTGTAAACTTTTAAACTTTCGCGTTGCATTATAAAATATCTAAAAACACGGGAAATTAACGCGATTACCTTATATTTTTGGCTTGACGTTTCGGCCGAGTTGCAAGTAAACACTTACTTGAGACCACGGCCGATGCAACTCGGCCGAAACGTCAAGCCAAAAATAAAAGGTAATCAATCGCGTTGATTTCCCGTGTTTTTAGATATTATTTCTATTATTCGTACATAATATTTGTGGTCTGTTTTGTTCAGTTTTTCATAACTCATTCTAATTATCTTAATTTACAATTCAGCACTTCAGAGCTTTATATTTTTTCAATTGAAAATTACAGGGACTTTGAAGAGTGACATAGGGAGCATATTAAACAGGACTCAACCAATCACGTTGCCCGCATTGTGTATGACATTTCTGTAATCGAAAGGTTTTTAATAATATTTTCACATGTTTTGTGAGCGACCCCTCTCAATCAGCGTCCTTTTGTGTTCAACAATCGATGTTTAATTTGTTTTTCCATTATGGAATTAATTTTCATATTGTTGTAATTTATTCCTGTGGATGGCGTTCAGTGCTTTGATAAAAAATCTTACGTAGGACAATATAACTAAAAACACGTATTGTCAAAAGATTGCTTACACTCACAGCAATTTATATTACTGTAGATTTTGTGCGATGACGTCTGATTAGTCTGCAATTAGTTCCGACGGTTTGCATGAAATTGTGTGTGCGTAACATGAGTATGAATGTGAGATATATTATAATTGTATTCCGTTTTGATTACTTGTAAATGTATATATTTTTAAGTTTTCCAGGACCACTGTAGCGTTTTGCTGACAACTTTAAACACGATTTATAGTCTGATCTCAACACAAGGGTGTTGAAGATTACACCAGAGGGTACAGATTAAAAAGAACACAACACGCCCCACGTCGGGATTATAGGCAGGGTCGTTGCGGATATGTACGTTCTGTTCGGCGCATACAGACGGAATTAACTTGATTTTACATAACACTACACTATGGGTTATAGTGTAGTGAACTATATTTTGTGAAATTTATTCGAGAATCGACATATGATTAAATATAAAATGTTTTACAACATAATAAAAAGTAACACCTGTGATTATGATGGTATCTGTGTACTCGTATTAATACGTGAAGAGAAAAATTCCCTTCGACACCTTTTTAATGGAGGAGTGTGAGATTTGGCATAGTTAAACTTTATACGAAGAAAGAGTGCAGACAGCTGAAATGTATATACCTATAATATGTATTACAAATGGTTTAAATGAAATAACATAAAACATTCATTATTTATGCAGTATGACAGGGTTGCACGAACGTGTTATTGTTAAAGGAATGCTTAGATGATTTGGGCACATTGAAGGAATGAGTGATGAAAGACTAACGCAGAAAATCTACAGAGCGAAAATGAGTGGTAGGAGGTCAAGGAAAACCAAGGCTGACTTACGAAGATCAAATAGCCAGTGTTAGCTGACGAAAATGTGAAAAGTGTTCGCATACCTAGGCGAATATGTGTGAAGAGAATGATGACAATCGAGGAAGCAAAAGAAGTATGTAAAGACTGCAACGCTTGGCGCTCCGTCGTCTCTCACTACCCCGTTAAGAATACAACGTGAAGATATGTATGTATGTATTCATTGTTTACGTTCATACTGCCAATATCAAACAAGTAGATTACCTGTTAAACCACACTACGCTTCACAACGGCAGCGTGGTTATACGCCTGTATTTGTCAGCAGATTGTTCCACATTACTGAAAAATATATTTCAAAAGGCAGCCTCTATGTGATCTCTTGACTTGAGCGTTATCCAGCTAGACCTTTTGACTTAAGGGGCGATCTCAGATCGAAGGTGCCAGGGGGTGTTTTAATAAACGGAAAACTGATTTATGGCTGCGGAATAGGTATTTTCCGGCGCTGTGGCGACGTAGACGCGATATTGGTAATTGCACAATCATCCGGCTAAAAATTTGGGGGAGGACAAAAGCTGAAAAAGATTTTGCAAGGAAAATTTATGGTGAATGCCATGGTAAAAATATTTCTTGAAGAAATATATTTTTTGGGTGTTTTTGCTTTTCTACCGATGACATTTCTTTTTCGACAGTACATTTAAAATGTATTTTTTTATTTTAGTACACATTTCTAAGTATTGTGTTATGTATATTTATGTGTTACTACAGAAATGATCTAAATTAAAATTCTAAATAATGAATTTCAATAATTTTTAGCTACATTCCGCTTATAATCTCAAATAGTTAATCAATATATGTTTCACCTTTCAACGAAGTGTCCTCAGGGATTATATTTATTTATTCAGGAGAACAACAGCTCATTACAAACAAAAATAGACTTAAGACACTAAGTACATACAAATGGCCAATTACAGTTCTCCACATGTGTATACAATGTGCCCCTTATATAAACCAATACCTATAAATTATATTAGATCTTTACCTATGAAATTACCGTTTATTATACAAAAAGTGAAAATATTTTTTTTATATATTTTTTTTATTTCTAATAATAAAAGTATGCACCTATGCTATCGATGCATCTCTGCCAGCGCAGTGGTCATTTTTTAATAGCCTTCTTGAACAAGTCAGGTTTTCAACCCTAGCTCTTGTAGCTTAGATACCGTCTGTTGTGCCGTGTGAGGTCGAGCGTTGTCGTGCAGAAGCAGCGGGAATGAGCGATTAACCGAGGCTGACCGGAGATTTGCGAGCTTCTCCATCATTGTGTTCAGATCCTCACAATACACATCCGCAGTAATGCTCGTGCCATTTGGTAAGAAGTTGTGATAAATTACACCAGCACTAGACCACTAAACAGTAACCATCATTTTTTTAGGGTAAGTTTTCGTTTGGGGCATTACCTAGGTGCTGAACCAGGGTCTAACCGACATGATGACCGCTTACGATTGTCAAAAAGAATCAATTTTTCATCGTAAGCGACAACGCGGTTCAAAATCCCTTCGTTCCTGTGACTATTAAGCAACGCAAGGCATACCTCAACGCGTTCGTCGCGCTGGCGATCGTTCATTTTATGCGGCACTTATCAAGCTGTTTTACCTTGCCAATTTGAAGCAAATGGACCAATATTGTTTTAATGCTAACATCGAAAGCTGCTGCTTACTCAGCAGTAGATTGAGTATCGTCCGCTTCCACTATCGCCTTTAATTCGTCGTTGTTATAACTTTAGTTGTCGGGCGGCAAAACGGCAACTTCATAGGTTCTAATTTATGCATAAAGAAAAATGCATACCTACGTGAATATTTATACTAGTACTAAATATGTGTATGTTATATGTAATACAAATATAATATGCATATGTATAATAACAGGCATATCATCCATGACTATCACGATAACTACTGGCAACACGGTAACTCCGAAGGATTGTATCACTTCAAACACTTTCAAAGTATTTATTAAAAGCATTACAGATATCAATTGATTAAGAATATATATTTTTTTATAGCTAGGATAACCAGCGGTGGTGTTAAAAGATTTCATATAAGACAAAAAAACTTTGTATTATTTTTTAATAATTTTTCAGCTTTAACAATACCTATATTTTTTTTTGACATTCTTTACTAACTCGACGTACTCGCGCGCGTAATAAAGAAAATTCGTCATAATCAATTGAATTACTGTGCTTTTTCCATTTTTTATGTGCCCTACTTTTTCTAAATAATAAAATTATAGGGGTATGAAGCATAGTAAGAGAAACGTAATAAGTACTGGTAAGTCAAAACATTGTATCTTAACTTAGAGTGTATTGGACTTACACGTCAGTGTACCGATTATGATGAAATTTGGTACAGAGATAATATGCGTCCGGAGACAGACTTAGACTACTTTTTCTTTTCGAAAATCCGTCTCTAACCTGAGAAACTACGGAAAATTTTTCCACGTGGACGAAGTCGCAGATACAGCAACAATTTATAAACTAATAATTTACAACAAAGTCGCTTGGAAATTACAATAGAATTTTGACAACATATGAAGATAATATTTCAAATTAAATATAGGTACGATTTCCATTATGAAGTTTCAGAGCCAGGTATGTCACATTGCATAGATTTCTGATCAGTTTGCATAGTGGTTCAGCAAGCTGTATGAATGCATAGCGTGATGAATAATGTAAATACAGGGTGTGAATATTTGTGATGCGAACATTTTATCACGAACAATACTGTTATATCAAAATACGAACATAATAATTGAATGAATCTAATAACCACCATCAATAATAGTATCTATTGCTGTTGTGTTTCGTTCGGTGAGCGAGACTGCCGGTGGCTTTTCTCCCCTCTTGCCCTCCTTTTCCCTCCTTTCCCTAAAGGTTGGCAACGTGCCCGTGACTCCCCGGACGTTGCGTCACTTTCCACAGGTGACTCGCTTGCTCGTTTGCCCCCTCTTTTAATAAAAAAAAGACATGGTAATTTGGAATACCTTTATACAGTACCTTACGAGACTCAATGAGGAAGAGTGGATTTTCAAAGTACCCCTTAGGAGACAAACTAGGTTATGAGTATGGGGTTTTTACTAAATAAAACTCTTACAGTGGTTGTTCTTGAAGCTAAAGAGAACTTTAACGGATAAAGATAAGTAGTTTTGTCTGGGGTCTCAGACAAAACTCTGAAACCAGTGTTCTTTATCGGTTGTATTGAAGTACGTCACAAGAAGAGTTTACAGATCTTCTCAACATCTTCGCAGAGTTATAGCATTGTGAATCACATGCGCTCCCGTCCTCACGCTCACCTGAATCATGTGCAATATTTGCAAAACTCAGGTATGGCACGAGCCTAAGGGATATCTTCGGTTTTGATCACATTTTGCTTGACTATGAGAAATCTGCACGCCGCTACCCAAACCTCTGAGGGCTTAGAAGGTGAGACCGAGTTATTTGAGGATTAAACAAAATAAGCAAGAGTAGAGATACGCAGTATGACAGGGTTCCACAACAGCGTAACACAAGAACAGCGTAACAGAAGAAAGAAATGCTTAGATGGTTTGGGCACATGGAAAGAATGAGTGATGAAAGACTGACGAAGAAAATCTACACAGCAAAAGTAAGTGGTAATAGAAGCCAAGGATGACCAAGGCTGACTTATGAATATGAAATAGCCGAGTGTTAGCCGAAAGAAATGTCAAAAGGATTCGCATACCTAGGCGAAAATGTGTGAGGAAAATGATGAGATTCGAGGAAGCGAAAGAAGTGTGTAAGGACCGCGACGCTTGGCGCTCCAATCTCTCTGACTATCCCGTTACTTTACGTTATCCCGTGAAAATATGTATGTATGTACACTCACTAAAATTGTCGCGGTGGTCAGCCGCGGCACGTTGTCTAGGGGCTCTGCATCTCCTTCAGAACGCCCTTTTTGCGGCTATACTACTGCACTTCTTGGGATAATAGCAGTTAAAAAGCCTCCATACACCTTATAATACTAGAACAACGTGAACTATACGCGCTATCGTCCTCTTCGGGGTCGCATGTACAGATGATGGGAACCCTCACTCCATTCGACCGACATAATCCAAGACTGGTTTAGTCGCTTCTTACGTCAATCAGGGATCACTATACTCTTATTTTTTAGCCTAGAATAAATAGTTAACATTTCTGATCATATTTTTCACACTACTGGAAAGACAAACGAGCAAACACAACCGAATGGTAAGTGGACTGAGTGGCCCACGGCTAGTTACATTGTCGCTTAATCGTTGTGCCTCTTGTGTCGAAAATATTGCGAGCTGTTTCTTGCTTGCGGGCAGGATTAGCAAGTAACAGGGTATCAGCGATCCGGACGGATTCCGCACAAGGTCCTACTATCTGCAATATCACCTGTTTGTAGATGACGACGATGATGTTTGTATGTAGTGAAATGTAACATTGTATAATATACTGTTTCAATTTGTTTTAGCGGCACTACCCTTAGCCTACTCTCAACTGCTAAAGGTTAGTTCGAAGAAAATGTTATATAGCAAAGCTCGTCTTTGAACATGTTTAGTGCAATAAAGTATAAATAAATAAACGTTTGTAGATATAAATTAGTGCAAAATTTCGTGCAATATTTAAGAAAAATAAATTAAAACTGTTCCAAACAGCCTGTACATATTTTGGTGTGCACTCAACTCATCAATATCTGACCTTAGTTTAAGATGAAATTTACAATATGCTTTATGTGACAGTGATAAAGATGATTTTAGTTTGATTCAGTTTGACATTACTATTACAGTTATATCTAGAACGACAACATTCCGATTGCATTCCTTTGTATATGTCTGTGAGTAGAGGGGTTGCTGGTAATTAAATGTTCGAAACGTTATAATGTACATCTTTTTTTTCATTTTTGTTTTTAAAGTAAATGTGGTGGCTATGACATTTATAACATAACTAGAGATGGGCTAGTTCGCAAAAGATTCAATCCGTTGTCATACTTAATGGTTATTAGTCAAACTATAGCCGACCCCGTAAATGTTCGGATGAGTGGCAACACTAAAAAACGCTTGCGATGTTTACCCGCCCCACTCGGTTCCCCTTCTGCGGTTTTATACCGATAACACTGTTAAGATATATAATATGTATGTATATATATCGCAGTTTTGGGTATAGTACTATAACAAAACAATCGTAATCAAAATTCTCCTGTTCTGTTTTCTTTAAATTAAATATAGTTCTGGCTATAATTGGCCCAACGTCGCGCCGAACTTCATACATTTTCAATTATATCTATATAGTGATTCTGTGACGATTTATTGACTTGATGAGTGTTTAAAAGACCTAATTACATATTATGCACTCAGTGCAACACCCATTGTAATAGTTTTATCATATAAGTCAATGTAGTTATTGAAAATTGAACTCTGAGATTGTTGAACTGTTTATACTTATCTGGTTTTAGTTTTCATCCTTTACATATGAATCGAGTGTTTTCTGTGATAGCAAGTACTCAAGTAGTGTTATAAAACACTTGAGGATGAACTGTAAACAATGTTGAGTTTTTTTGTTTTTTTCTTTCTTCGTGGCATGGCGCACAGACGAGCATATTTGCCAATGTCACGTATTAATAAGTAGAATCGTTTGATGAATTAAACAGTTAGGCAATACAATGCACACGTCACAGTATTGTTATAAATCATGACGAACACATGACGTACTTTCGAAGTAAAGTAGTATTTTTTTACCGTAATACTCCTCCAGTAAAGTGATAGTAGGCTTTACTGAAGTTATAAAGGACTTCTTGGAAGAGCGCGAGAACTTCAGTTACTTATGTTTATTAAGACCTACTACATTCTCTTCACTTATCATATACAGAACTTTAAAACACAATATACTATCACTTTTTTACTCTAAAACTCCCAAAAATTTAAAAAATAGAAAATCTAAATAAAACGGCAACCTCACTTCTCCCGTTCCCGCAAAAAAGTCCCAGCTTCATTGTTATTGTAATAAACGGTGTATAGTATACATTTGAGTACCAAGTTGAAAATAAAAGATCTTCAAAATCAGTGCACAAACGGCGTATGAATTGGTGAACATAAATATATGTCGGTGGAAATAATAAAAGGCACTCATTTGACTATACTATGGCAAAGCGCGACTTCCGATGACGCGCTAGCGGAACGTCGGGGCCGGCGCTGAGAGTCGGTTAGACTACGGCGGCCGGTGTGATAGCATTCTCCGACGGATCGTTTGCCATTATTAAATTTCCAATTACCTACGTAATAATTGTTACAAAGAGTTTTCTGTCGTTTGCACATTAACTTTGACTTAACGTTGTATTTTATGGAGTACTTCGCCTCTTGTAAGATTAGGTACCTATTTCTCATGGCTGAGTTGCAAAAGCACGAATTGCCCCGTGTCTTTTCCGACATATATATCTAATAAAAAGAACATGAACTTCGAATAGAGAGCCTTCACCATTTTCTCTTTTTCCAGGGTTTACGTATCCTTTTAACGTAATTATGCGATTGATGTATGAATTATAATAGCTGAGAGCACAAAACTGTTAGCATAATTCATCGACCGTCATTTGCGAATTGTACTGACTTGACTGAGTAAAGTGAGAGTGTGGACGGTTGACGCTCGTTAGCACTTGCCTTGCCTCGCCTCAAGCGTCTCGCCGAGTGACTCGTCAAGAGTCTGGACATATCATTAAAATCTGTGATGCCATAAGTCGTGCTTTTGTGGACACTGGTGCTAAACAGTGCATTAGTAGTGTTAGTTTAAGACATTTAGTTAAGAATGGTCTGACATTTGAAAATATTGTAACTGAACTTAAATTTGCTGACAGTAGGGCAGCGTTGAAACGGTTAAGGTAGATATAACGGTTAAGGTAGATATAACGGTTTGCGGTAAAACGTTTTAATCCAATTCATTATGTTACCCAATGCTACCGAAACTTTATTAGGTATGAATTTTATACAGAGCGCTGGTATGTAGCTTATCTTAATGAAGGCCAATCAAGGAAATTTCAAATAATGAATGCAGACTCACGCCACTTAAGGAAACTCACGTCACCGTAAGCAAACTCACGTCACCTTAAGGAAACTCACGCCACCTTAAGGAAACTCACGTCACCGTACGGAAACTCACGTCACCATACGGAAACTCACGTCATCGTAAGAAAAATCACGTCACCGTAAGGAAACTCACATCACCGTAAGGAAACTCACATCGCCGTAACGAAACACGTCACCGTAAGGAAACTCACGTCACCGTAAGGAAACTCACGTCACCGTAAGGAAACTCACGTCACCTTAAAGAAACTTAAGACACCTTAAAAAAAGGAAACCCTATAAAACGCTTCATGTAGTTATTCATCCGTCCGTCGGTTACAGACGATTTTCTCAGAAACTGTGTCACGTACAAACTTGAAATTCAGAACAGTGGTACCACAAATTAATAGCATTTCGTTAACCCACATTATTTAGACTCGTTTAATATTTTAAAATATTCAGAGGATAATTATACAAAGGGCATTCATCGAGTACTCAGACTCGATTTGACCATTTTAACCTTCTAACCCTCCTCATTTCCAACTATTGCACCTAGAATTTTAAATATTTTAGTGAATAAGTTTTATATGAAGTTTACAGGAAAGATAAAAAGAAAACCTTTTAGACTAAGATATAAATGTCATTTTTTTACACATTGGCGTCTCCAAGTATTCATCGATTCGATTGGCGCATGGCGTTTCAAAGCAATGCTCAAAGTATTCTTCGATTTTCAAACAATTGAAGGTAGTCGGTGAATAAAATATAGCAGGTGCCAGAGCATAATGATCGCCATTTTTGGCGACCCCTCTTTCTCTGTGGGATGTAGATTCAAAACGGTAGATTTTTCTCGCAGTATTAACCCTACTGTTACTGCTGATTGTTCTGTGGTTCAAGTCAAAAGCGAAAATATTTTTCCATGACAGGAATATTTTATGACGTTGTAGTATTCCATAACGTTAAAATTACATGAAATAAATACTTAATTTCTTAGAACGAGAGATAAATATAGGCAAATTAAAAAAACTGTCTCGGATACGCATTAACTTAGATTTTTGTAACAATTTGACTTTAGTAAAAATGAAATAAAGAAATTTAGTTTTTTTAATTTTTTAATCATTTAATTTTTGTTTTTAATTTGCGGTTTTCGGTTTCAGGATTCCAATTTACGTTTATATGCCAAATTTTTGCTCAATAGATGTAAAGACGATGGAATATATTGGACAGACAGACAGATATGATGAATGTAATGCACCAAATGATAAATATTGTTATCATGAAGTAAACTACACTGTCCTTTCCTACAGATTGGGCTCCAACAACTTGGGCTACAAAACCTAATGATGGTTCTTCTATAAAACTATGGAATCTACGTGTACTCATCTCCTTCTAGAACGAGTAAAAGCCATTCCTAATAGCATTACTTATTGACATACTCGGACAGATATCAAATCTGATACTAGTCTGTGTCTGCATCATCAGTCCCAATAAATTATTATTGGTATGTTAGAAATATCCACTTCTTAAATTTCGTCTTCTCGTCTTCAACCTTACCAACAGATCATCCAGTTTTGAATATTGAGTATGCACTTGTTTACTCTATGATATCGGTTAAAATATCTGGAGAAAGAATTTTATAGGGAAATAATACAACGGAGTAGGTAGCTGTTGAAAGTTCATGTAATCGGGACCCTCTTCTGTGGTAACTCTGTATCGAAAAGTAACCTTTTTCATTGACAGTTCAGAGTATACATTATTTTTGTTAGAATACTTGGCAGTCGCAACTATCGGACAATATGTCTTGTCTTTCTAATGACATAATTAACTGACATAATTAATAATAGAACTTAAAAAGTTGTGGAAGGTACAGTTGTTGCAGGAATTAGTGGGAAGGTTGATATATCACTCAGTAGGATACAAAGCTACAGCTTAGAACTTGCAAAGTGCTCGCATAGACTTCTTGATAAACAGGTCTTAGCCTAAAATTTTCATGAGTGGGGACTTTATCTTCGTAGACTATAACATGTAATCCTTGCGTTGGACTGTCAATAAAAGAAGAAAGAAAAGTTGACATAGAAAGAGATGCATACATACATATTTCAAAGGCAAGATCATATGATCACCAGAAGCTACATTCCAAGTAAGTGTAAGAGCTAAGATTCTGCTACTTCGAGTTTGAAGCTTTTGCTACAGTAAAAAAAGAAAAGCTTAACTGAAGAAAATAAAATAATCCTCAAAATATATTATATACATAACTTTAAATTGGCAATGTATACAATTACGCACTTGGCAGTGTATGCCATACGCTGGGGCATACACTGCCATCAGATAGCACGCTGTTATGCTATAAAAATTAGAACAATTATAATTATAAACAATCCATTACACTGCCATCCATAAAATATTGCCATTTCATTTGCTCAAAAGAAATGAAAAACAATAAAAAACCATATAAATGACTTCGACAGTACTGATGATTTGATGACTGACAATCTGCCATTCTTATTAAATATTATCAGTAGTAATGATGCCAGCTATATGTATTATTTTTTGTATTGTGTGTAGATATTGTTGCGTCTAAATAGAATTCATAAAGCACGCTTATATTTTGACTTTTACTTTTTTTTTTCTTAAATTTGATGTATGACGGTAGTATCTTAGTAGTAATTGTCAAATTAAAGGTTAACAAAATAATCGATTTCGGATGGATCACTCAGAACACGGTGAAGTCGGACTGAGGTTGGCAATACGTCCATCCTCGTAACAAAACTGTGTTTTCTCGCTGCTTTGCAGTTGGCAGTTTATCACCGCCATTCTCCTGCCAAAACTCCAAAACTCTTCTTACAGTTCACCAATGTTGCCAACCTCCGCTTCCAAATACACCCAAGTCATGCTCTGCTTGACGTTCCGTTTAAACTCTGCGACATATATATATTAACATTTTTCTAACTAACCTTCCTCACCGTTGCCGCTGTGGTGATCTCGTCGATGTACTAGGTCACCACAGTTTATCCTGTTTACGTAGTGCGGGCCGCATGTCACGATATGCTATCTTGAATGACGTCATTCGGCGGGCTCTTGTCGCCGCTGGCGTTCCTGCAGTCTTAGAGCCTGTAGGTATTGCGCGCAGCGACAGCAGGAGCCCACCGAATGACGTCATTCAAGGCAGCATGTCGTGACATGCAGCCCGCACTACGTAAACAGGATAATGGTTTGACGCTAATTCCTTGGAAATTTGGAAGATCGCTGGTATGGGATGCCACTTGTGTCGATACACTTGCTGTTTCCCATGTACTGGCGACTTCCAAGTCAGCATGCGTATGCGACTCTCTCTGAGAGTTTCATATTTGTGCCCTTTGCAGTCGAAACTTTGGGTCACTGGGGCCCTGAAGCCCATTGACTGGTTTTTGATATTTGTAAGAGACTGGTCGAGGCTTTGGGAGACCGCCGGGCTGGCAGTTTCTTCCGCCGACGAATCAGTTTGGCTATTCAAAGAGGCAATGCTGCCAGTCTACTGGGTACCTTAAGCAATGACAGTTTTCTAAGCGGCAACTTTGAGGAAGTCTATTATTTAAGATAATGTGTAGTTTTAAGTTTATAAATATTAACGTACGTTTTTATTTTTAGTTATTAATAAAGACTATACATTTACGATTTAACAACAAATACAAAAAAAATATACATTAATTTTCTACTAGACACTATTATAAAGTCATTCTGTTTTGTAATTCGCGAGTAGTAATTTTAATTCTTTAAATCCAAATAAAACGTGCGTAACTTTTTACACAAAATGACGTGTAAACTTTCACATTTCCTTTATAGTTTAAAAGAAAGTTAAAAGTAAAACGCTGATTTCTTATGATTTAAAGAGACTTCGCTGTGACTGACAGTCTCAAACAAGAAATTCCCCTTCCCCATAGCAAATATCTTTGAGCGGTGCTAAATGATGTACGTGTTATTGAAAGATTTCGTTTTTATTATCTTGACGTTGCGTTCGTGCCTATTCCATGTTCCTACATGTCTACCTAGACAAGCAATCTATCTATATAAATGGATGATAAATCTTTAGCATTAAGACAGTACCTAAGTATGCCGCTGAGTTCGATCTGTCCTAGTGGTTATCAATTCTTAGATTAATGTGATTAGCCCACTGCTACGTTAACCTGCTTATTTTCAGACCTGTGTATGTTGAGTACATTGGTTCTCTGTCGGATCGCTTATTGTTAGTTCCGGATTCGATCCTTTAGAAACTTTGAGCATATTATTTCGTGCCATAATACGCTGAGAAACTTTAAACTTGTGGACCAGTTTCACTGTGTGTAGTCCGCGTTTCGCCTCCGTACGTCACGATGACGACGCATTAAGAACTTTTGTCTTCAAACATTGTGAGATGGGAGTAAAGAAGACCTGATGGGGTTTTCCAAATGATGCACTGTCACATCTGATGTGTTTAATAATTTTTGTGCCTACTGAGCTGTTTACAAAGACGTAAATTGCTAATTGAAAGTTCAAACACAGAAATGAAGGACAGAAAATTAAGGAGCGAGTATTTTGGAATCGATTATTTCTCTTTTATTTAACTTTGCTTTGTCTAAAATTATTTCAGACCTTTGTTTGTTTGTTTGTAATAGCATATTACATGCAGAAAAGTCAACTTTACTTTGTGTATTTTTAGTAATGTCTTATACTGTTACAAGCAATATAAAACGTATATTTGTAATCGCGTTCTCCAAAATGGCTCTAACGATTCCGATAAAATTTACAGTATGAGGGTATACGGGGGCAAAATTTCGATCTAGCTAGGTCTCAATTCTGTGAAAATTCGTTTTCTTCGTGTTTTCACATACTAAAACTTGCCCCCAAAATATGACTGATAAGCGAAATATGTTTGCTAATTTCGCAACAGGGTCTACCTTCTCAGTAGCATTGTGGCTAGAGCGTAGGTCCACAACGTCGAAGTGCGCGGTTTAGAATCCTGCGGTTAGGCAGTAGTGTTGGGTAAAAGTAATTGTAGAAACAATTACAATAACAAAATGTTTTTAAAATTACATTACAACACTCAGGCAGTCAACGAGCAAAGCTCAGTCGCCTAGATATTCAATAACAGGAATATTTTTCAATATATATTATATTTTTCAATATATATTATATTTTTCAATATTTTTTGTCAATAACAGGAGTTTTTTTTTTAAACAACATTATCGATGTTTTTGAAAAAAAAAAATCTAAATTATTTTAAGTGTTGAGTGATTAGATACACTCATCAAAAGTGTCTAGGGATCAAGTACGTTTTAGAGTATCGCCGCAATTGAGGATTATTATTTTAACTTTTTTGGATCGTTATTGATTCTTTTTAGTGATGTTCACTATTTTAATCAAGAATTTTCTTTAAATTTTGATTAAAAATAGAAAATGAACTGTCAATCAGGATTCCTATAAAAGTGTGGAATAGCGTTTTTACAAAACCATTACAATTTTTGCATCGGAACTGAAAAAAATTGCATCGATATGGAGCCACGACATCATTTGACACGAGAAGAGATCTTGAGAGCCGTCGGAATGTTGCAAGCTGGTTCCAGGCAACGTACTGTGGCTGTCGCTCTTGGCACTACACAGAGCGTCATAAGCCGTATCTGGACACGTTATCGTATCACGAGCAGCGTGGCCAAGCGACATAGAGGACGATCTCGCATCACCACTCGCAGACAGGACCGGTACATCGAAAATAATCCTCGACGGAATCGTACTATGACCTCCATGATGTTGGCTACGAGGCTCCACAGTCTTTAGGTTTGCTGATAAGTGACCAAACCATCCAAAATCGTGTACGTGAAGTGAGTCTGCGTTCCCGAAGGCCGCTAAGAGTTCTGCCTCTAGCACCCTGCAATCGTAGGGCCCGTTTACAATGGGCTCGCGAACACAGAAATTGGGAGGAAGAAGACTGGCGTTGTGTTTGCTTTTCCGATGAATCTCGTTTCGGTATGAGGCCGGATACAAGACGTACTAGAGTTTGGCGGACCTCTGGACGTCAAGAACGTTCGAAATTTTGTCAGGAAGTTCATTCATATGGAGGGGGAACAATAATGGTTTGAGCCGGTATTTGGATCGGTGGAAGAACCGAGAGGATTGTTTCAGACGTGAACATCCCTCTGCGAAGCCGGTTGGATGATTCGTTTCGTCTAATGCACGACAATGCACGTCCACACACGGCTAGAGTCGTGACATACGCTCTTGCCGACACTCGCATCAACGTTCTGTCGTGGCCTGCTCAATCGCCAGACCTCAACCCAATTGACAACGTATGGGATATGCTTCAAAGAAGAGCTCTGTCGAGTATGGATGCCGTGCATACCCCACAACAACTTTTTGACTTGTTAAAAAGAATGTGGGCGGCCATTCCTCACAGTGATTTTGATGAACTGATTTTAAGCATGCGAAATCGCTGTGATTGTATAATTCGTGTCAATGGTGGAAACATGGATTATACATTTTTTTATCTTTACAATAAAAATTTTAAAAAATCCTTATTTTTGCCTTTTTTTTGCCAATTAATTGACGACATTAACATAGGTTAATTTCCCACAATTTGCAAAAATTGTAATTTTTCTTAATTTCTACAAAATATAGGGATAAGTTGTTAACTTAAACATAGGAATTAAAGTAGCCAGTCTGGAAGACTAGATTCGATAAATTTTAATTGGATAATTTTTTATAGTTAAAAATGTACTTGATCCCTAGACACTTTTGATGTGTATATTTTCAGGGCAAGTGTGACTGACATTAGACCTTGAATGCTTTTTATCAGACAGGGCCGAGTTCAAACGTATCTACATCAAAGTAATTTTTTTTAAAGATAAAAATATATTTATTTAACAAAACTTTAGAAATGAATGCTTTGTTTTCGTAAATTATTATTTTTTGTTAAGTTTCGGTGACGTCGGGTTCCAATAATATTTATCGTATATTTTGCTCCAAAAGTCGTACCCATCTCTAAATAAATCTCTTCTCATATGTACTTTATCACCAATTTCTAGATAATTTGTCTCTTCATTTTTATATGGCAGCCATTTGAAGTCTACTAGTGCACTTTCGTAAGCTGTAGGGTCACTGAAAAAGTATAATATACGTTATCTTCACATATCTTATAAATATGTACTTCCAAATTAATATTGTAAAAGCGTCAGTATTCTGTCTATTTGTCTATTAGGTTTTCACGGCTAATCGCTGGACCGACTTTGATGAAATTTAAAATGGAGATAGATTATGGCGTGAGGAAGGAAACAGGCTAGTTTTTTAAAAGTCCACTCGGACGAAGTTGCGGACAATAGTTATAAATAAATTAAATAGTAGTATTTAACTTAATAATATTTTTATTATTTAGTGGCTCACTTAATGCGAAATGATAATTTAACCTTATACCGGCACACTTATTACCTAACTTGTAGCCAGTACGCGACAGCGAAATATCGCGCGATATTTGCTGTTAAAGCAAGAATTTGTATAATTTATTTTGTATAGTGGCGCTCAATCTACCGCAAAAATTGCATTATGCAGTCATGGCACAATAGACACGCAATCGTCATACATGATACCAACTTTTTATTGAAATTAGTCACCGGTCGCGCAGTGATCGCATGATTGTCGCTGTCTGCAAATTTTTTCTCCCCGACGGTGACTTATTAATCACGACATCACGAAACAATGTATCTCATTGTTATCGAGAAACTTGTAGGGTTTCGAGAGATAATCGATTGGTGACCTTGGATGTGATCTGAAGAATACAAAAGCCGGCAAGAGCGCGTCGGAAATGTAATAGTAGTAACTTAGGGTCCCGTAGGAATAACGGAAAAGTAAAAAAATTATTAAACAAGAAATTGGCTCCAAACTACTCATTGTGCAATATTTTTGTTTCGGATTTTTGGTGCTGGTTACTAATACATTTACGTGTCTGTTCTATTATTTAAGCTAGATGTAAAGATAATGTACGAGCTACCGTACAGACATTCTATATTCATGAAGTATACATACGTACTTATGTTACATAGTTATAAGTATGCGGTTCACGTCGCGATAAACATGCGATTTCAATATAATTTTAGTGCAATAAAGACACTCATTGGTTGCGGTCGTTTCAATGAGACTTTCAAAACATACTAACAATTACGAACATTACAAACAATCAATAAATGTGAGGGAAACAGACCCTAAATTTTTGGTCCTTTGAGCCGGATATAAACCAGCGACTTATGGATAAATAACGAGTTCTGACATACAGACGAACAGATTGACAGGTATTACGAAACTATAAGTTTTATTTGCAAACGATTTTGCCATTGTGACTATAGTACTCTAAAAACAAAGCAGGATTAAATTATTGTACCGACTTTGATTTAATAGCGTTTTTTGGTATACTTAAAAATTTTAGTATTTTTGCAAATAGGAATCCACACTCGTTTTGTTCCAAGAAAAATGCGATAAAACCGTTTTGTTGGTAATATATTACGGTTATATCTAACAGTGTTGGGCAAAATGTAATTGTAAAAACAATTACAATTAAAAGTTGTAATTGTAACATGTAATTGTGTGAACAATTTGCAGGCAAACAATTACAACTAAATTTACAAATTTTAATTGTAATTGTTTTTGCAATTACATTTTGCCCAATACTGATATCTAATCACTGAAAATAGAAGTTTTCTTTGAATAATAACTTTTAACACATTTCTCTCGAATTCTGACGAAGGAGCAGTTTGAGGTGTTTCAGATTATTGTTAGGTAAAAATCAATTTCCGGTAATTCTATTCTTACCCAAATAGCATATAGGGCTGCTGCATGTTTGATTTTCCTTTGGTTGTAAATTGTCAACGTCCAATATGACAAGGTAAGTATTTGACCCTTAGTGATTAAAACCTAACCTACGTCAAATTATGCCAACATTTTGAAAACCTTGCTGCAATCTTTTTTTTTTTATTAGGTATCAAGTTTCAGTTTATATTTTGGTACTTACTTTTGTGCATGCAGTTTATATGGACAAGGATTGGAGAAAGTAACAATTTATAGTATATTAATATGTGGGCGTCCGAGCAAAAAAGGTCCAATAGTGTGGTATTGAGTAAGGACTAGATTCGGAATTCAGAATAGTCAATTGATAATAAGGATTAAAAAAATATTCAAAAAGTGGCGTATATTTTTTTTATCAGATATTTTTAGTTAAAACTGAAAAATATTGTTTTGAGAAAAACATTGTTAAAGTTTGATTAAAAAAAAAAACACACTTCTACTTGTTTGTTTCTACTTAGAAACATCATATAAAGTCATTTACATGAAATTGTAGATAATTGAGCGTTAATTAATAATCAATTAAAATCGCGAAATGCCATTTTTTACCCAACTTTACAAAACTGCGTATATCTTGGAAACTGAATGCCGACTACTGGACTCTTTTTGCTTGGACGCCCACAGATTTGTTATGAAACTATAAATACATTATTGAGTTAAATTAAATAAAACATTTATTTTTTATGTTTATACTGCCGATGTCAAACAGATTATACTTCAATTTCAACTTCTAATTAATGACTCCTAATGTGTCAATCACATTAATTCTGCAAATGTCACGTATTGCAAAAGACACTAGGAGAGGTTGTTAAAAAAAATTTTATAATAAAATTATACCGACTTCAAAAAAGAACACTGAAAAGTATGAAATAAATCCCTTACTAATCAAAACTTAAGTACAAAAATAACTTTATAAATACGATACAAATACACATATAATTAAATTTGACAGTTACTGAAGTTGGTACCAAGCCTAAACTAATAGACTTTCTATTGTCGAACACCGATTTGGTACCGACTTCAATAACTGTCAAATTGAATTATATGTGTATTTGTATCGTATTTATGAAGTAATTTTTGTACTTAAGTTTTGATTAGTAAGGGATAGTTATTTCATACTTTTCAGTGTTCTTTTTTGAAGTCGGTTTAATTTTTTTATAAAAGTTTTTTATTTCTCCCTTTTGAGTGACCTTGGCCTAAATAAATATCTAGGTCAGGTCTACAATTAGCTTATTTTCTAATTCTGGAGTGCAATGTGTTAACTTCCATTCTATTGAAGAACACAAACCGTGGCCTTTCACAATAAAAGATGCGAACAGATCGAACATGGGATATTATTGCCCATTATGTATTTGATATTGATATGATAGATTGATATTGATATGATATTATATTGATGATATTATCAATATATAATATCACTCAGTTATAAAAGAACAGTGTAAAGCTTGCATCATAATTACACCCTAGCAGTATTCTTACAATCCGAAGACGACAGCCACCAGCCGTATTCTCTGTCCGCCACAAAACTGACTCTACTGACTGAATTTATTATATTACAGGCAATTTATATCTTCTCCCAACTACTATTATACCATGTGGGGACAACGAAAGTTAACAAATGACTTACAAGAGAATCATCAATATAAATGAATAAAGGTCGCGTTATTTGGTGTATCTTCGAAACCAAAGCTTCAATATCAGTGAAATTTCAATGGGACTAATCTGAAAGCGTATCCTTTCAAACAAAAAAAGAATTTTCCAAATCGGTTCATAAATGACGGAGTTATTGAGCTAGCAAACATAAAAAAAAAACCCAATCGAATTGAGAACCTCCTCCTTTTTTGGAAGTCGGTTGAAAATAATTTAAATTAAACAGATTATAGTTCGTAGTCGAATAGTCACATAGAGTAAATATTGTCGCCAAAGAATTTTAAAATGTTGCCAACAAACAATTACTAACAGATTGACTGGTTGAGTTTCGGGCTGTGAATTTTGTGTGATTTGTCAGCTGTGAGCTTGTTTACAGTCTGTGGATTGTATATCAAAGAATAAGAATAATTATTTTACATTTACGGTCGAATTTCGACCACTGGGTGACCTCTAGTTTCTGTATAACGCTTCAGAATTTGGGGCGTAGGTCGCGTCTACCTCAGTTTAAATAGAAATATTTGTAAAAACACCCATTTTTTTTCCACATTTGTGTTTTCGCTATCAATTTGCGTCTTTGTACCAAATTTTATCTAAGTAGGTGAAAAGATGATGAAATAAATCGACTGTGACATACAGACAGATGAACAGAGAAACATGAGTCACAAGGGTTGCATTTTTGCTATCTGTGGCAAGAATAAATTCCTCGTAGTTTCGTCATGTCAGGATTATGACAAATTAAATAGCTTCTGACCAACACGAGAATTGTATGACCCAAACTAAACAGATGGATGCCACGCAACGAATTCAAGCAGTAACCAGCATTACCCAGACTCCAAGCCAACCTAGAAAGCTTATTACCTAAATTGACTTGTATGGAGATTTTACTTTTAAAATAGCCTAAATATTTAAAAATTACAGTATAAAATAATAACTTACTCGTATATAACAAAATCAGACCACATAGAGGTCATTCTGTCTCTTGTGTCCAAATCGCTGTACTTGTTCGTCCAACCGAAAAAGTCCAAAACATATGCGGTTTGGTCTCTATGACTGGCTCCCTTTACTCTATCCATGTAACCATGCTTCATACTCAGTTCTCCCACATAAGAAAATTCGTATAAATAAGTTTTTTTTTTTGATCTCTTTGCGTGTAACTTAATAGATTTCATTATGGAATACTTGAACATAGAGTCCGAAAAATAATCAACATAATTTTGTACTAAGTCTTCGGTTATATTTTTGCCTTCAAAGTAATATTGCTTAATATCATTTATAACATTAGCTCTAGATTTTTCATCACCGAAAGATAAGTCAGCTGGTAGAAAATCTGCGAAATTTTCATTCATCATCTTACTCCATGAGTAAAATCTCATCGTTCTGCTCAAACCTTCCATATTAGCGAAACCAGCTAAAACTGCCACGTCGTTATATTCGCCTTTATTCAATATATCCAATGGAGATTCAGTCAGAAACGGTTCTATACCTTCATAAACATTTTCAATACAAGGCCCGAAACCAAATGTACTGTTTGGTAAGAAGAAATGAAGACTTTTGGCTGATAAGGATTTTATTGAGGCATTTAAGTAAAATTCTGTTAAATCTTCTATTTTTCCAGTGTCATTATAACCTATAGATTTAGCAATGTTTCTTGCAGTATCTATAGGATTCCCATGAATAGCAAAAGGTGATAATGCAGAGCCGCTATCTAGAATAATATTATGTATTAAACCTTTTGTAGATTTTGATAAAGCAAGCAGTTCAGCCATCGCTGCTCCTATACTGTATCCAGCAAAAGTAACTTTTTTGGGATCTCCACCGAATTTCTTTATATTCTTATTGATCCATCTCAAAGCAGCAACTTGGTCTTTCATTGCTGCATTGCCTGGTACCTCTTTATTACCAAGGCAAGCAAATCCTATTGCTCCTAACCTGTAGTTGTAACTAATAGCTATGACATCATGTCTTGTTAGATAATGATACCTAGCCATATTACCATGACCAACAGCATATGCACCACTATGTATATAAACAACTACTGGCACTAAATTATTCTCGTCAGCTACCTCTGGAATTAACATATTTAATACAAGACATTCTTCTTCTCCAGATAATATGTAGTCGTTTTCTTCGCCCGAAAAGTGGGACTGGGGACATAGTATGTTCCTTGAATTCGCTTCTAGGACACCTTTCCATGGTTGAACTGGTAATGGACCCTGAAATAATAATTTTTAATATTTTTATTTTTAGACGTGTAATACCATCGTTTTTGTATGGCACTCATTCAGTCATAAATTTAGTATATACTGGCGTACAGACATACAAAGAGTGCGAGTAAGAATGTAATCTTTTATGATAGTGGTACGAGTAAGAAAGGGACAGCTAACGAGACGCTATTTATTGTTACCCGTTTTCAACGACAGGTCGTTACAAGTTGTCACGCTCTGGATGACGCTGGTGACTTATTTTGTGTTATTCCTGTTTTATTTCAAAGAAGTTCAGTATTTTTCAATAATAGTTACGTGTTCTGTATGTGATTGTGATATTATATATCGCAATAATCAAGGGAATCATTAATTTCATAGGTGACATTGACAAATTCAATATCGTCACGCGTCAACGAGCTCTATGTTCGTTCGTACGCCAGTATATACTAAGTTTATGATTCAGATCACATTCCTAAGAAATGTATTAGTAATCACATTTCGCGAATATTCAAAATTTATTTCAATACGAGTTTTGTCTCTCAACGAAACATTCTTGAGAACGTTCGACTTTGTGAGTTGCCTATTACAAAGTACACTTGTACAGTACTGTGCTGAATAATAAATTTGAATATTATAAATGAGAAAGTTTGTGAGGAAGGATGTTTGGATGCATTGATGTTTGTTATTCTTTCACGCAAAAACTACTGAACGGATTTTGATGAAAGTTTACAATAATATGGCTTATACATCAGAATAACACATACGCTATAATTTATACGCAAACGAAGTTGCTGGCAAAAGCTAGTAAAATATTTATACCTAATACGGTAATACGTGAAATTCCCTTAAAATAACTATTTTTTACACCGCAACGCTTGACACTTCAACCTCACGTATCAGCGTATGGATTTATGTAATATGGTATTTCTATGAAATATTTTAATCAGTTTAATAGATGTAGTAGAATTATTAAGTTGCAAAAAGTCTTATTTACTGTACGTGTAAGGAATAATGCAAATTCACTTTTTAAAAATGTTAAAAGGCGTGGAGAGCGTTGAATTAAAATCGATATTCGATACCACAAAACCTAGCTAGTAAAAGACTGCACACAACTTCTCTTTTCCTTATTGATCGTACCAAAATTTAAAGCATTACATGGCCTCATTTAACTTAAATGAAAGCTGTTAAAAATTGCTGTATTATTTTGTAATTGATTAAGCAAGTTGACAGTTAATACAGAAAACACAAAACCATATTTAACGCTACAAATGTACGTTGCTATCACATTCATTATCTTAAATGGCCCACCTCTCTAGTGATATTACGGTATTATACAATACTTGTTTGTTAAAAACTAACCTGAAATCGGTCTCGCTCTTTTGGAACACTCGCGTATGGTACTCCAAAGAACTCATAAAAATCGCCATTCCAATATTTCTTCCCAGCGATAGCGCCTTCATCTAAAATAACTGTCCTGTACTCTTCCTCAGCAATCACATTTAAAAATAAAATAGAAAATATTAACACAGCCAACATGATTGTCAACTGTAAATCTATTTCATTTAATGTATTTATCGCTAATTACGATTTGACACTAATTGATAATTTTTTATCATCGATAAGTATAGTGCTTATCAGAACTCTCGTCGATAGTTATTATTTATTTTTTGTACTGGGATATTTGTCTGGCCTGAAGTCTTCATATAAACCAAGTTTTTGTGTTTGATTAAGGCGATTACAAAAATGTAAGGAAAATGTTCATGAAATCACATTGCTATTTGAATGGTACTAAAACTATGGAAGTATGTTCTCGTAGATTACTGTTGTCATCAGATGTGATTGATAATGTAGAATCGAATAATATAATAAAATCGAACATGATTCGATACAAAAGTGTCTGTTGGTTTTTATACTGGAATTCTTTTTTTTTAATTTATTTTATTGCACACAAACAAAAATTACATATAATTGAAATTGGAAGCAGTAATCTACAAAAAGCAATGCTTATCTCTTTAAAAGATCTCTACCAGCACACCTCCTTAATAAGAAAATGTATGAGGGCAGTGTGTGCTCATTAAAAAATAATAATATATATTATGCATAATATTATGTACATACATATGCCTATATATACACATAAACATACATACAAATTCAATACATCCCTAAAAATATAACATATGTACTGTAAACAATATATAAACATATAGGTATATGTGTAATGCATATTATGTAATGTAAAAAAAATATATATATATATGTGTACAACATAACCAAACCTAACAAAAAATATTATAAATATAGAAAATATGATAATATATCAGGTACATATTAAATACAATAAATCGGTATTATGCAAAAGACAGATAATGTAATTTCAAGTGTGGAATTCGTTCATATACTACAAGTAATATACGAATATTGTAAAAATTGATTGTTCTTTATGCACAATATTACTAGCGACTGTATCTTACGGTCAGCGGGGTAGGTAAGTAGGTTAATTTTTTACAACTGACAGTGTAAGTCAGCCTCAAAAGTAACACTCCTATAGTAATTAATTTTTTATATGTGCCAAACAATACACATCGATCATCATCTGGTCTCAAACTAGGTCATTCTCTATGCTATGAGAACCAGACAACGACAACAAATGGTGTCTCTCAGTACACCCAGACCCGAGACAACTAGAAATGTTCGTTTCCTAAATTGACCCGAAGGGAATCGAACCCGGAACCTTCCGCTCTTAGACAAAACGCCTAAACCACTGCACCGTCGAGGTCGTCTTACAGATAGTAGGGATCAGTCATTTGACGGGAATCATGGTCCGGAAATTGATAAGAATTAGCAAGGTCATAAAAAGCGTTTTATTAAAAAAGGAAAGGAAAAGATCGAAATGTTACAAAGAAACAACGATCCAAAATAAAAATAAATTATAAATTTTACAGAATTTTTTATAAACTAAAATTTTCGGGAAACTTTTATAACCATGGAACCGCCAATTTGTCAATTTTTGATCATCCTGCGGAGTTGATCTTATACAGGTTTAACCTTACAGAGTTGCACATTACATACCTGAAATTTAGTTATAATTAATGTAAACAATTCTTACTTCAGGTGTAAAACCTGTTGGCAAGCCTGTATTAAATAAATAAATAAATAAAAAACTTACATTTACACTGTGCCTTAAATATTTCTTTTATGTTTTTTTAATATTTTCTATTTTGGTCTTGTAAGAAATAACTAATAGAGAATTGCAGAATACTTTTATTGTTATACCTAAATATTCTGATCGGATTATTATTAATCGCCGAGGTTGCAGATTGTAGCACATAGATTTATTAAAAAGTAGCTGCTACGCGTAAAAAGCTATAACCACAAGCATTAACCATGTACACGTTAACGCATACACACATTTATTAACTTTGGCAACGGGCTAACGATTTTTATTCTGAAGGTTTCTTATTTGATCTGAAGCTACAGTTTTCGAGAATTTTTGGCTGAAATAGGACCAATTTATTGTGTCGTATGTCGGGAGCCGTTAAACTGTACCTACGGGCACAGATTAATTAGTTACTGTTTTAGAATTATTTGGTGGATTTTTGATATTAGTATTTTTCCGAGATAAAAAGTAACCTAGAATTATCTGTGAAAAATACTCTACTTGCCAATGTAAGTCTCGTCAAAATAGCTTTAGCCATTTCGAAGGCAAAGGAGGCACACAAGCAGACAGGCAAATATCTTAAAAATACGTGTTTCTGTTTAGGTAATGTGCGAATAACTATAAGATCATAAGAAAAAGTCTTTATTTCATAATCACAGTGACAATTCAATTTCATGTAGTTAATTATGATTGTAATTTATAATAATGTAACATATTATACGTGAATTCAAGGTTGAAACATTTGCTTTCATAAAATTCATTTCAATTTGTGAAGCAAATGGAACACGGAAATCAGTTAATAGATTCATAAGAATTGCAACAATTTTAGTTCAATTCAATAATGGAACTCTAGTGACTATAAAGTAACGTCATCTCGTGCTGTGCTTCATATATAACGTTTTAAGTCAATTGCTTTTTATAAAAATTGACAACGTCGGTTACTCCTCATAGATTTTCTCTTATGTTCGCCCTCCGACGCACCCTACAGCCATTATATCACATAAATATCGGATAATGTATAAATATATAATATTCCAAGAGGAAATCGCAAAGCCACGCCACGTAAAATATATTATCATAAGGTATCCAACACGGGCACATTTCTTGTGTCCGGCAGGCAAGTGTTGTTTGTAAAGAATTTTATACTGACCGATATTTTACCGGACCGTTGTCAGATTATACCCACCTGGCATCTTATTTCTTAAGTAAAACAGTGCAGGAGGAGACCAAAACCTAGTTGAAATAACCATTACCATACCATCTAATTACCATAATTACTTATCTTCAATTGAACTAAAATTATTTTTTTATTTAGTTTGAAACCCAAAGAAACAACATATACTGATAATTCTGATTGAATTATTGTCTACGAGTAAAGATGTTTATTATTATGACATTCGAAGATTTGGATACATCATGCTGTGTTATTGGGCCAATTACGTTGGCCGCAACCGAATTCTTCAAAAAAAAACCAATTTAATTGACTTAAAAATTATATTATAATAAATTGTTACAAATTAATTTACAAGCTAAAATAGGTTTGGCGACGTTCGATGATTCTAACGAAGTGACTCGTCCCACCTGTCGTTCATGTGAGCTCGATGTTCTCATCACCCTGTAGCGCCGATTCAGCATATCGCTGACCGTGGGAATGTTCTTGCGAAATGGGGTATAAGGTCCATAACAGGCCTGACAGCGCTTCTTTTCGGCCTTTCCTGTAAACTATTTCGATTACTTTAAGTTTTAGAAATAATTTTGCTTTTATTTATGTATGTAGTTTGATGTCTTTTTTTTAGATTAATATCTATTTTGTTTGTCTATCTAATTCTTCTAAGTTACGCCAAAGGAAAAATTAGGAAGTTGTTAGATCAAACATTCTATAGCTTATTACAATACGTGACTACGGAGGTTCTAAAAGTCCCACGCGCGCCTCTTCATGCTGAATATATTCGGTTTAGTAGGTTTTCATGTAGACCTGTGCATAAAATATGTTATTCTCTTTCACACTTCGCACCATTTCTGTCTGACGCCGGGTATAACATATATTTTGGAGTTCATAACAACTGTTAGGTATTAGAGTTGTTTTGGCAAAAAGTAAATTATGACTGAGTTTTGGAACTAATGGCAGAACTGGCAGTCTAACAACAAAAAATATTGAGTTGCCTGATGTTAACTAATACGAAACACATTTCATGTGTATAATATGCAAGTAATTTCTATATTACAGTTTATGTGTCAAATATTATGTGAGCCTGACGCACAATACATAATGTTGTCTTCATACGATTATAGGACAGGAAAGATAATCGCCTGGGCAATTGGGCAATTCGTGAAAAGTCATCATTTTCTTGGTATCGTTGGTACCATTGGGGGTATTGGTGGTACTGGCGGTTGGCGGTTAATATCGCCATGCCAAATTCCTAAAGCTCTTGACATCTGATTATAGCTTCACTGAAACGCACTTTTCTCGTATAATTACTGTACGAGTACCGGTTTTTAGAGGGTCGTACTCCGAAATGAAAAAACAGAACTCTTATGGGATCACTTTACTGTCCTTTTGTGTCGGTTTCTTCAACCAGTCAATACTCTTTATCTCAAGAACAAGCAGAGGTATCAAGTCGAAAATTACATCAAACACTCTCAGATCTATGGTTCTTAGTGTAAAAAATTCAAGCTTTTAAATGTAGAAACTAGCAATGAAATTATTTTTAGTAGCTTTTAAGCTTGCATGAATATTAGCGTGCCACGGTCAGTCTTTATACGCAAGCTTTATTGCCAGTTACACCACGGTCCATCATAGTACAATATTTCAGATTAAATTAACGTGTAATGCAGCGATTGGTGGTTGTGTAACTAATATTTAGCAAGCCATCGTTCAATTACCGTTTATTTTGCGTGTAAACGCAGCCAGTAATAGGTAGAGCGTAACAGTCGAACGGCCAGCTTTGCATAGTGATGGATACGAACGATATCCTAGATGATACGGGTAAGGATGTGCATCTAGCTCCATAAACTCACATCCCCAAAAACCTTACTAACACCCAAATTTACAGCCAACTACATGAATATAAATAGGCAAGAGAAACGCAGTATGTCACATTTTCACACACGTCCAGTAAGATAAATGTTCGATTTTCACTCGTATGTACATATCGTAATGTATCATCGTAATGTACATACATCCCTGAATACTTCAAGGGACATAGTTCGGCGGACACATATCCATCCGAACCTATCTACAACTACTGCATTGAGAAGGAATAGTGTTAAGAAGGAAGGAGAAGGAAGGAGAAGGGAAGGAAGCACGTAAACGAAAGAGTGCATAATAATAAGACTCTTAGTTTTGTTTAAATATATAAAATTTTGTGCAAAATTCGTAATACTCAACTCAGAGAGCGTTTGTGTGTTCGCATGGAGTTTATAGTTGGGACAAAATTGGTTTACTTGTGAGGGAAAACAAGCTTTGTTAGTCTGAGATGGACTCGGTCGGGGTAATTTTCAGTTGTTCCATGCTCTTTGTGTACCTACGTGGCTAATAACTAAAATACTAGCGGGACATTACCATACACGGAGTCTATATATCTATACACTAATGAATATATTTGATGTTGGTAAGAACATCAAAATTGCAGTCCTTTATCTCAAATTATTCAAAATCCAAACATGAATACCGAGGAAGCCTTTACAATAAATATGATGTTATCTATAAAATAATTAAGTAAACAACTCAAGTCTATCAAAAAGGCCGCGTAATAAATAACATTAGATGGTTATAATTACCGTTACAGATACTAAATTACTTTGGATTATCCTATAGTTTTGGAAAGTTTAAGTTACGGATATTACATTTTTTTAATTGAATTAAATTTAGGACGCGTTTTGCCCAGATTATTAAACAGCACTTTTTTATCGAAGGAATTGTAATCCCACAAGACTAACTATAAAATAGAAATAATTAAAATTAAACATTGCAAGCGACGCGCCTAGTGTTTTGGCTCGGCCGGCGAAAACCTGTCATAACGTGTCGTATTCAGATTATACCCTTATCCGACATTGTTCGAAATTTTTATATAGGATTTGGTTATGGTTTTCATATAATTTTATTTCGGATATTCGATAGTTTCGGTGACGGTTACAGAGCTCTGTAACGTCCCTACTTTAAACATCAAACTCTTAATTTTCCTTAATTAAGGGTCCAGCTTATTTACTTCGACCCATAACTCTCGATGAGGACAATAGCGCGTGTAGTCCTGTCGGCGAGCGGTCGTCAGTGCCGAGTTTCTAGAAAATGGTTCGTTGAGAAGTGAAATACGTGTCGATTAAAGGGGTTTGAAATTTTTGACAAACATAGCTACAAACATAATAGATAATACGTATATTATTTTTAGGTGTAAACTATTAATATATAATATATCTACGTGATGGATTTTCGTTAATAACTCCCGATTCAATACGACAGGGAAAAGTATTGCCATCAATTATTTATTTTTACCTTCGCACTAAAGTATTAAGATGTTTTAAATATACATGTATATTAAATAATTTCATTACTGAAAATCAATCGTATAAATTGCTACTTTTACATAATTAGGAAATATGGCTGAATTCAGATTCGATTTATACGAGTTTCTCGTTATTGTTGGAAACCGTAATTTCCCGCAGGATTTCTCGCTGTAAAGCTAAAGGTTAGGGCATGGTTATAACAATATTTTTCCTATAACAAATGTACCTACTCTGATCTCTGGCTCGTTTTAGCTTTTTGGTGAGCTTTATATTCGTAATTATAATCTTATTCGAAAATATTATACCTTCAAAAGGTTGATTGGATTATGTAAGTTGTATTATGTAAAATGTAAATTTAAAAAACGAAAAAATACTTTTAGAACACCTCAATGGCTATTATTGTGTTTGTATCTTTTTTATATCATAAAGGTGGCAAACGAGCATACAACCCGCTTGATGTTAAGTGGTTACCGTAGCCTATAGCGCCTGTGGCATCAGGGGTATTACTTACGCGTTGCTGACCCTGTAAAAACCTTTTGGCGCCTTTTTTGAAGAACCCCGTGCTGCAGTCTCTTGAGAAAACCTCAACAGGGAGTTCATTCCACAATTTCACTTTTCGATGGAGAATGGTCCTTTGAGACTGTTACTGTGCGTGGCCATTTTGATTCCGAAGTGTGAGGATGAATTCCCTGCCGGTGGCAGGCGATGCGACGGTAGTGTGGCCGTGACCGTGTGAAAGTGACCGTGACCAAAAGTCCAACATTCGAATAAAACCATAAAAATAGCGAATATGGAATAAGGCATAAATTAAAGGAATATGATGATTATTGTATTAATCTTTTTAGTTTTATTACTTAAGTATTACAATTTGTTTTAATGCAGGTATACGAAACTGATCTAATAATTAACTTGATTATTTTAATTTTTTTAAACCAAAATGTAAATAAATAAACGTATTCATGTTCCATATTTACATTTTCGATTTTTATTTTTACTTCCGTTTTTACTTCTTTTAATATTTTTAAAAATTACTAACCATTTCAAATTTTGCCTATTTTCCTGACAGAGGATGAAATTTCCGGACATGTCAGCAAAAATCGTATTGTCTGGCAACCCTATCTATCAGAAATATTGGTCTTTGGTCGGCGTACAGAACACTGACTCCTACAGTGCAAGACGACTTAACGACGACGCAACAAGCCAGCAAGACGAAACCAATATTTTAGTTCATACAGCATTATACTTTTTGATTTTTTTTTATATTCAGGTACTTGTGTGAATATATTCGTGGCGAAAATGAGTTCATATTAATAACTTAATTCTCTCTTGTCGAAACATGACAACTGGGTCATACTGTGCATATTCTAGAAACTTCTATTCGAGTATCTGTTAGTGATTACGGGGTACGTAATAAGGTAGGTACGCGCTACAAGTAATCATAAATAAATTATGTATGCACATCATGTGTATGTCGTGGCCAGATCTTAGAATTGAACATTTCATGATGTGGTCGACCATTACATGAAATGGTTGTATTCCATGACATAAAAATAAAAATATCCGCTGCCCACTCATGATATGGTTTGGCCAATAACATTGATCTGGCCAGTGACGTCTGACCTGTAGAGAGACAGGTAGCAGCTGGCAAGGAAGTGAACGGTGCTGTGTCCGCATTAGTAGGCAGTGTGAATATATTTAACACAGCCAAAATGGCTATCCACAATGCGGTGTTAGTGCCAAATTTATTGTACGGTAGTGAGGCCTGGACATGCCCGAAATCGAGTGAAAGTAAGACAAATGCAGAAATGCGATCTCTTAGAAATATGCGTGGTGTCACCCTTGCAGACAGAACAAGCAAGAAGAGATACGCAGTATGACAGAGTAGCACGATAATGTTATTGTAAAAATAAAGAGGGGAATGCTGAAACATGGAAAGAATGAGAGATGAAAGACTAACGAAGAAAATCTACAAGGCAAGGGAAAAGAAGCCAAGACTGACTTACGAAAGTTGACTTACGAAAAACAAAAAGCCAGAGTGTTAGCTGACGGAAATGTCAAAAGCACTCGTTTGCCTAGGCGAAAATGTGTGAGCAGAGTGATGAGATTTGAGGAAGCGAAAAAAGTATATAAGAACCGCGACGCTTGGCGCTCCGTCTACTGACAACCCCGTTAGGGACATAGTGAAGAAATGTATGTATGTATGTACATATCTAGTATATTTATCGATGGCATATTCATGTAATTTGATAACCAAATTATTTACCGTCAAATTCGAGATCAATTTAAATTTTTGAAGTGAAAACTTTTTTATGAGTTATTTTTTTTATTTATTAAATAAATAAATTACCCAACGCCTACCTTTGCTGTACATCAGTTGGGCAAAATGTAATTATAAAGACAATTACAATTAAAAATTGCAATTGTAAAATGTAATTGTATGAATATTCTGTAGGCAAACAATTACAATTACAAATACAAGTTAATTGTAATTGTTTTTGCAATCACATTTTGCCCAACACTGTAAAGTACATCATGCAATGAGTATTTCATAGTGGCTCAGGAGTTATCTTATTAGCGTGCTAAAACAAATTTCTAGTTGTTCGATGATATTTTTGCCATGAATTTTAAAATTAAAAATTCTATGAAATGTACTAATTGTAGATTTATGAGTTGAATTTTGAAAATTTATAGTTATGAATGCAGAATATTATTAAATTTGTGTGATGAATCCCTAAAATCTTTCCCTAAAACCACCAATCGACACATGTTTCGCCCCTCTCAACGAAGCATCCTCAGGATATATCAAAGATTGGATTCGGTGCTGGTTAGCTGGCCCAGTCCAATCTCTGGTATATCCTGAGGATGCTTCGTTGAGAGGCGAAACACGTGTCGATTGGTGGTTCTTGGAGTTTGAGCGGAAAATAACTAAAAATTTTAGGGATTCATCACATAAAATGGATTTCCGCAAAGTAACACCTGAGTCTATAAAATATCAGAATATTATTGTTTATTAGTATGTGTTATGGAAATTTTGGTTAGAAAATTTTGAAAAATTGTTAATTTCTCCTATCACTAAGTCTCTAACACTCCTCCAGTAAAGTGATAATAGGCTTTACTGGAATTAAAAGGACTTCTTGGAAGAGCAGGAAAACTTCAGCTGCAGATGTTTATTTACATTTATATATTTAATTAGACCTTCTCCGTTCACTTGTACAGAACTTTAACGCGCAATATACTTTTTTAACGCGCACTTTTTTAATACAAAACTCTTAAAAAATATAAAAAATAGAAAATCTAAATAAAATGTCAACTATTCTTCTCGTGTTCCTGCCGAAAAGTTGTTTCTTTTTGTTTCAAAGCTACAGTTTCGAAAATGATCTCAGCTGTATTTGGTAGAAAGCAGTCGAGATTATTGAGGCTTTTAAATAATATACAATTTCATTTATTATTTTATTAATTTTATTCGTTGCCGCGATTTTACTTGCGGTAAATTTTTAATTATCTGAGATAAAAAGTAGCCTATATAACTCTCTGAAAAATCATCTACCTGCCAATGAAAGTTCCATCAAAATCATTTCAGCCGTTTTAGAGAATCTCGGACAAACAGACTGACAGAAAGATAAAAATTCAAAAAATCGCGAGTTTGAGTGCAAAAAACCGTAATGAGCTAAGCTTACCTTTATTACGTAATCTCAGACAGACACTTCAATATCATGTATGTACAGTATGTACATGTCATGTACACAATTGATTATATTACTGAACTTACTTCCCTTAGTACATTCCCGTTTACATAAGCAGCAAGTGCATGCATACAGCTTAACTGACCGCACATCTTGCGGACGAAGCTGTCTCCTAACTTTAATTAAATTTACTACTTGAATTCTAAAGCGAATTTCACATGCTTTTATTGTATTTCAGCACATTAGCATATTTTTTTATATTATTCGATACAATCTGAATATTTTTACTGCCTTTTCTTTCGATAAAATACTTTTTATTTTTACAGAATATATTTTTTTGGCAAGTAAGGTTTATGATGATTTTTTTTTTGTAATAATATTCTCAGACATTTCACACAGCGTCATCTAGTCCCAAGTAAGCACAGCAGAGCGCTTGTGTTATGGGTACTAGACAACTGATATACTACTTATATACTTTTTTTTCGTAAATAAATACATATAATACATAGACACCCAGACTCGGGGCGGGAATCGAACCCGCAACCTCCATTTACCTTCCGACGCGCTTAACCGTTGCGCCACGGAGGTCGTCAAATTATTATGTGATGGTAATGTCTTAATATTACGATTTCATGTAATATGATTATACTGTAAGTAAATTTCAAGAGATTTTATTTATAATAATTATTAAAACTATCGAAAATATCTACTATTCGAGCAGTAATAGGAAGTTTGCGAAAATAAAAACGAAACAATTTTCAATTCAACATTTGTTAAAAATATAAAACGAAAATGCAGTTTACGTGAGATATTGTAATGTAGTCAGTGGCGGTACCTTCATACAAGCCCAAAAGCCTGGCTTCCCTTACTGAAATGCTCAGTCAAGAACACCGATTACTAACATGTCAAGAATGAGTAATAAATATATCAACTTCAAATTATATTAAATAGTTTTGAAAATTCCCGCGAAATACTTGTTAAACGAAAACAGTATAGGAAATTTAGAGAAAAAAAACAGTTTTTGACCCTAAATCGCGACCAATCAGTGCGTCGGTCGATTGACACTAACAAACTCTCAAGACATAATCAGAGCAAAAATCAGAGTAATCAATCGTCTCACTTTCACGCGTTGGCTCGCAACGGGGCTTGCAACCATTCTTTCTCTCTAATGGCAAAATTCATTATAGCTGTTGCTTTTTTACTAAGGTTTATATAACAATTAGTATGAAGCGAAAAGCCTGGCTTTAATACTGAACTTTGTACAGATTGAGAGATACGATAGTAATATCATTATGTGGATACGATGCGAATACAATACGAAACGTGATTCAACTTCATTGTTTTTACCTAATATTTATTTGTTTGAGCCGGTGGACGAGTAATAAGTATTTTTTTAATTTCCATCAAGAGAGTTAATTTGTAATAAAAAATCCAATAAGTTGTTCATTGTGAGGACTTAAAGTGTATACAATTTTTAATTGGCATAGAAAAAATTGGCGTTTTTCTGTGCACAGTTTGTACTTTGCACAAAAAAACAACTAATTGTTTTGTTAAAAGCCTGATTAATGTATTACTCGACTAGTACCTAAATTGCATAAAAGGCAACAAATCGGTGTACAAAGCTATTTAACTCATGAATGTGTTTCGCTGATTAGTAATTCTCATAAACGACAATTTAATATATCAGTTTACGAAACTGATTGGATTTTTGTTTGTTCTCCCGGTTCTCCTATCAAGTTATAGGTAGGTGTTACTACTTATTATTATTAGTGGTGAATATTTTATTCAAATGACGAAATATTTAGAATTATTACGACGATTAAAAAACTGTACTGGCGCTATAAAAGACACATGAATTGATAAAAACACATGAATACATTGATTTCTTTTAGTAAATTATATAAACAACTAATTGAGGCACATTAATATGTTAAGAAAGAAGATACATCACTGAATACTGATGTAAGTATTAATATTTCAAATATGTAGGTATTACAAATGAGGGAAGTATGGTACATTCAATTTGTCAGCATTGTGAGGGAAGTACGCATTTGCCTGTGTTGGTGTTTCGTATACGTGGCTTGTCACAGAAGCATTGTCCTTTGTCACAATTTACATTTTCTTCATAATCTTCTCCAGATAATTCATGAAGAAATGGTATATCACACGATGGCTCCCCTTGCTGTGGGCAATAAAGCACGGTATGTTCTCCAGCAGGACATCGCTCTGTAATAAATACCATTGTATTGGCTTCATAACTTTTTTAGTCACATCAAATACCCATCTGTGATAACTTTGTAACATTTCTATAACAAGAGCGGCGATAAAATAGATTGCCTACGTATTTATTGAGGCTGTATATGAGACTCTGACTTTTCTCTGCGTGAAATAGTAAATTTGCTGTCAATAATAATTATTTATTCTTTTGTGACGATCTTGTTGTTTACGCCAATATCACAGTAAGTATGTAAAACAAATTTAAAGGTTATCCGAGAGTGTTAATTCAGCAATGAAATTAGTCTAATGAGAATACAAGAGTGATACGACAGGAAATTTTTTACAGTAATTAACTGTCGAATTACAATAAAGTGGAATAGAAGTAGAGATAGTTCGCCTCCTAGCTGTTTCTGAGAAGGAGTCAGGACACTGGTTGAAGGTAATACCTTCAAAAAACTTAGGAACCTTAATCGACAATACCACGCTTTCTCTCATAGTATCCCTTCGTCTGGGGGCCAGGACTAACCTTCTTCACCGTTGCCGCTGTGGTGATCTCGTCGATGTACTAGGTCACCACGGTTTATCCTGTTTACGTAGTGCGGGCCGCATGTCACGACATGCTGCCTTGAATGACGTCATTCGACAGGCTCTTGTCGCCGCTGGCGTTCCTGCAGTCTTAGAGCCTGTAGGTATTGTGCGCAGCGACGGCAGGAGACCGGATGGTTTGACGCTCATTCCTTGGAAACTTGGAAGATCGCTGGTGTGGGATGCCACTTGTATCGATACACTTGCTGTTTCCCATGTGCCGGCGACTTCCAAGTCAGCAGGTGCCGCGGCCAGCACTGCCGAGAACTTGAAGCGGCGTAAGTATGCGACTCTCTCTGAGAGTTTCATATTTACGCCCTTTGCAGTCGAAACTTTGGGTCCCTGGGGCCCCGAAGCCCATTGACTGGTTTCTGATATTTGTAAGAGACTGGTCGAGGCTTCGGGAGACCGCCGGGCTGGCAGCTTCTTCCGCCAACGAATCAGTTTGGCTATTCAAAGAGGCAATGCTGCCAGTCTGCTAGGTACCTTGAGCAATGACAGCTTTCTAAGCGGCAACTTTGAGGAAGTTTATTATTTAAGATAATGTGTAGTTGTAAGTTTGTAAATATTAACATATGTACGTACTTTTTGTTAATAAATAAAAAAAAAAAAATAGAGATAGTTTAATTCTAATTAGCGCCATGTGCTGTAGGATAGAATTACTATAGTGCAATCAGAATTAGTACCTATATCTTTAACTGTATCTGCCAATGATCGTTGTTTTAATATAGTCATAATTAATAGTTAAATTAGTGATATGTTTAGTAAAAGTAGTGCGTGTACAGTACCTTTAATAGTACGAAACAAACAATTCATGTTAGTCTAAACTTCTAAATTTTTAAGTGGATTTCATTGCAGTTTTCTACAAAGCTTAGAACAAATATTTAACGAGAAATGGTTTACATATAACACATGTATAAATTTAATATACAGAAGTAGAGATTTATGGAAGTATCGTAATGAAGTCTCCGTGTGAAGCCAGAGCCAGAGTATGTAGATATTCATTATGTTCGCGAAACAGTTGCGCTCTGCGGTCGCTCCTAGTGGATACGTTGATAATACACTGCGAACGTATGGCGCTCCAACGAGGTCAAGTCAATCTGTAGCAGTTTTGTCGCGAATACGAAGGCATAGTATGAACATAACAGTAGGATGTCTTCATAGAGAACATCGGAAATATTTAGGGCGATTATGGGTAATTATTGCAGCGCCAATCAGGGTCCGCTTCCGTTTGTCTTTTAATTCGTTCTTACAACGAACGTATTACAATGTTCTTAGATACCTAAATAATTATAGTTATTTGAATCCATAATTATTATTATTCAACGTAGCTAGAAGAAATTAAATTTAACAAACGTGAAAAAGATCTGTACGCATTGTTTTTTATTATTATATACTGAATGCATAACTAAACGAGATGCTCTCCGCATCTCGCACCCAACGCAACAACCCTATGTATTCGGCCGTGAGTACGCAATTCCATTACCCATGAGGTGGAAGTCGGCCTTCTTTCCTACATTTTCTCTGACGAAGGGGAACGCTATGCTTTCGTACGAAGCGCCTACAGAAAGTGACCTTACTCACAAATGGCTCCATTTGAGTTGATGCAGGATCGGGGAACGCGAATGGTTCGCGATCATAATGAATACCAACTTTAACGTGATCACTATACGACCAAAACGTGCAACCGCGACTATAATATGGCCACTATGCAACTGAAATATTGTATTATTTGGCACTGTTTGCGTCATACAGATGTTTAAATGACCTAAATAACAACACTGGAAACGCGGTTTCAACCGTGATATTGCTTGTTTGAAAACTAGAGACTTAATTGTACAAGTTCCATTTACTGCAAATGGATATAACTGTTCTCTCATTACGTCGTTGTATATATACATCTAACTAACGATTTTATTAATCAATCTGAAACGCAAAATTTGTATGAATTTTCAATATAATTTATGTAATTGGGCTCTTTAAGAACTTACTATTAGTAGGTGGTCCACGACGTGGAAATAATGCATAAACAGTGATTGCCTTCAATAATATAAAAATAATTATCATATCGAGTACCTACTAGCGTCAGATGATGTACGAAATTAAAGACTTTACAGTAGAATGTTCCTAAGATGAAAATTACCAAGATTCGTAAAGTATAGAACACACTTGTTAAAAATTCTTTTGGTAATTTCTTTTAAACTTTTGAATAAAACTTAGAATACTCATATTCTAAATTTATGTCTTTGTTTATAGGTCTGTTGGTCTATTTAAACCTTTAACTTTCGCGTTGCATTATAAAATTTGCGGGGGTTGCGGGAAATTAACGCGATTAAAATTTTGAATACTCATATTCTTATTAATAACAAAAAAGTACATAACATACCATAACTTCAAGCTGTATCCCCAACGGGGTAGTCAGAGAGAACGGAGCGCCAGGAGTCGCGCTCCTTACACACCTCTTTCGCTTCCTCAAATCTCATCATTCTCCTCACACATTTTCGCCTAGGTATGCGGGTGCTTTTGACATTTCCGTAATAAGTACATACATATGTTAATATTTACAAACTTAAAACTACACATTGTCTTAAATAATAGACTTCCTCAAAGTTGCCCCTTAGAAAGCTGTCATTGCTTAAGGTGCCCAGCAGACTGGCAGCATTGCCTCTTTTATTTTGATTACTCTCTTCTTTTGCTCATATTCTAAATTTATGTGTTTGTTTATAGGTGCCTGTTGGTCTATTTAAACTTTTAACTTTCGTGTTGTATTATAAAATATCTAAAACGAGAAATTAACGCGATTGCCTTTTATTTTGGCTTGACGTTTTGACCGAGTTGCATCGGCCATGGTGTCAAGGAAAGTCAATTTTTGTCTGTTGGTCTGTCTGAATATCTGTTACAGACGTTTTTCTTAGAGACTAAAGTTTATCTCAGCTAACTTTTATGTATTATGCAACAACCATAAATAAAAATACAATCTCTCACTAACTCTCACTTTTGTTTATTTTGTATGAGCTGAATGAACATTATTTTTGGTGACTTAAAGAGGAAAGTTTTCACGTATCATCGTCTGGTGACAAATCAAATCTCTATAAAGCATTAATTCAAAAATTTACAGTACGATATTTTGTATTAATTTAAATAAGCAATACTTTTTGTAAAAAACGTTTAAAAATTGCTGTCTCCCAATGAATCTTCAGAAGTATTAGGCATTACCCGTAACCCCAACGTGATCCACTGTTGCTGAACTTTTCCTTAGTTTCTCTAATGTTGACGGAATAATACTGCTGGATGCTGTTGTGTTATATATTTAGGTATTTATTACAAGTGTTATTGTAGATCGCTTTTCTTTACAAATCATACTTATTTCTAATTCTTACGCTATTATATTGTAGATGTACGTGACAAGTTCCCTTGCAGCGTTGCCACTATTTAATTTGTAGATCGTACACAAGGTCACGATTTGCTGTGTCAGAGTAATATCTGGCACACTAGTCATTTAATGTCTGAGGTTCATTAGGAACATTGTGGCAATTTGTGGTAAAGTTCTAGAGATTTGTTGAATGCTATAATCACAGTACAAGTCTATAATGTACATAGGACGTAAGGTTATCACGACTGATAAATTTCATGGATATTATTTCCTCATTAAAGAATATCGATAAGGATGATAATCGCTAAAATGATTAGTTATTATTATTGTGATCATTGTTTTTCAACGTTTAAGGAAGTAAGACTTCATGTTCATACGAAAGCATTTGGATCTCATTTTCAATTTCAAAAAGCTACATTATGAGTACATAGGCTGTACTTTATTTTCAAAATAATTTTTACCCGTGCGAAGCCAGAGAGGGTTGCTAGTTATTTATACGTTACAAAACCCAAACACGCTGTTTCTAAATTTTCGTCTGTCCATCTGTCTGTTTATTTCTCCGGGCTAATCTCCAAAACGGCTGAACATATAGGCTACTTTTTATCTCGAAAAAAATTAATTCGCGTGAACTCGCGGTTTCACTAGTAGGGCTAGTAAAACACAACACATGTTAAAACTGTTTTTATTCTTAAATTCTAAATAAATATTATTATATGGAATCCTATTAACGTACTTAAAAATTAAAAAAAATGGAAAGGTCGTTGGACCACTCTGATAAATATTGCAAGTCTTACTGTCAACATTAGCTATTTTTAGGAATTTTTGCATTATTTTATTTTTATTAGTTCGATACATAACATAGTATCTCAAGAAGAGTCGCAGTGCAATTTTAATATTGTTTTACAATTTACATTTGGAAAGCTCCACACATTTCCCAGTTCTAGTGTTCCTCACGGTTGGTTTGTTGCAGAAACATTGCGCGACGTCACACAAGTTCCAATTTCGTGTATTACGCTGTAGTTCATGCACTGTAGGGTTGTCACATGAGGGTTCCGCCTTTCGTGGGCAATACAATACTGAATGTTCTCCTGGTGGACATTGTCCTATAAAATAGATAAAATAATAGGAATTAAAGCATAAATGATAGCTTGCTTGGCACATACATAAAAGGGTTCCACAGCTACACTCAATAACAATGTCTTCGTTATACCTACTGTTAGTTTCAAGCCGTCGAATAGTCAAGTACATAATAGTTGTGATGAAGAATTGATAACGTGTTTCATAGTGATCAGTGCTTCCGTTACATTTCATATTTAACATTACGTATGTATTATTTAACATGGCGTAAGCATGCGACTCTCTCTGAGAGTTTCATATTTACGCCCTTTGCAGTCGAAACTTTGGGTCCCTGGGGCCCCGAAGTCCATCGACTGGTTTCTGATATTTGTAAGAGACTGGTCGAGGCTTCGGGAGACCGCCGGGCTGGCAGCTTCTTCCGCCAACGTATCAGTTTGGCTATTCAAAGAGGCAATCTGCTGGGTACCTTAAGCAATGACAGCTTTCTAAGCGGCAACTTTGAGGAAGTTTATTATTTAAGATAATGTGTAGTTTTAAGTTTGTAAATATTAACATATGTACATTACGTATTAATAATATTTCATACAAGTGACCTGCCCCGGCTTCGCAAGGGTAGAAATTTTTATAAAATAAAATACAGCCCATGTCACTCGCTGGTAATGTAGCTTTCTACAGGCGAAACCATTTTTGAAATCGGTTGAGCAGTTTTTGAGTTTATCCATTACATACAAACAAACAAAGTATACCTCTTTATAATATTAATCTATACTAATATTACAAAGCGGTAAACTGTAACGGCCAATGTTTTCCTATAAAATCTGTTATTTTCGCTAAAAGTAAAAGCTACATTTCAGATTTTCTTCTGATTTTTTGAACCAATTTTTTTAGAAATAATATCAGTAAGGAAATCTCCAGACAGCAGCACAAATGATGTGCCCGAAAATTAAGTACTTGGTTTGGACTATAACAATAATAAGGATCGTCATCACTAAGCGAACCGGGGGAGTATCTAATAATACCAAGGCTCTAAAACAATTTAGAAAAGTTATTTTCTTCCTTCATTTATGAATCTAATAATAGGAAGTCTTACCCGGTTTGACCCTAGAGTTCGGAGAAAGAATACCATGGCAAAGGGCCAGCCATAAATAACTAAAAAGCTATAAAAATTTGTCTTTCATAAATCCTGCGCAATTATACCTTAACTTTATAGTGTAATTGCAATTTTTGTTTGGATATCTCTTTCACTGCAGAATAAGAGTACAAGTAAAATGAAGGCTATATTGTAAAATTTATAGAACTTGGGTATTTTAACATTAGGAACATTTCCGTAAAAGCGACTATAATAATAATAATATACTCAGACATTTCACGCAGCGCCATCTAATCCCAAACTAAGCAGCACAGCGCTTGTGTTATGGGTACTAGACAACTGATATACTACTTATATACTTTTCTTTTGTAAATAAATACATATTATACATAAATCGCCAGACTTGAGGCGGGAATCGAACCCGCAACCCCCGTTTACTTTTCGACGCGATTAGCCGTTGCGCAATGGAGGTGGCCATCGTCAATGTTTGTTTGTAATGAATTACTCAGCCGATTATAAAAAATCTTTCACCTATAGAAAGCTACATTATCAGCGAGTAACAAGGGTGGTATTTAATTTTCAAAATTTAATTTCTATCCGCACGAAGCCGGGGGGGTCGCTAGTATATTATATGGCTCTTTTCCGGGTTATACAGGCATTTATTTGGCTGCCATGTAACTATGCTGATAACATTAGCTCAATTGTTACTTTTTTAGTTGGTAGCTTACATTTTTATCTCGTAATATAAAGTTTAAAACGCCTTCTACTTTAAAATATAAAATTTAAAAAAAATTACATTTTCAAAAAAGTGTTTTACTCACTGGTAGGCACTCCTTGTCCATACACTGAGACTATAGTGACGAGCACAAACAAGAGAACAATTGTGCACTTCATTTTCACTACAATATTTTTCGTGGTTGATGGAAAACCGGCGAAGAGCGAATAGAGAATAAGGTTTTAGATATAAAGTCGTTATTTATAAGTATTTTGCTGAGTGATCGCGTGCTATTGCAGTAAGGAAATGAACAACAAAATCTGTAAGGGGATTCACCTTCTTGTGAATGTTAATATTTTTCCTGTTATACAAATCGTTACTAATAATCGAACGTTAATAGAATGCCATCATGTATGTATGGTACAGGAAAAGGGATATTTAATGGAGGTCTTCTTATAATTGCGTTTAGGTACATTTTTGGAGATCGACGTAATCAGTATATTATGTATTCAACCCGGGCGAAACTAGAATGAACCGATATTAAGTAATAAAATGGTAAAGTAATATTAAATAATGTAAAAAGAAGAAAAACGAAATCAGATTATTTCAATAATTTTATATTGTAACTAACTGTACCTGCGACTTCGTCTGCGCGGAAAATGTTTTAATGGATTTCCCGGATTAGGTTAGATCACCAAACATACTATGTACATGGGAACATATACCCATGTACATAGTATGTTTAAAGGTTGTTTTAAAAAAAAGGTTTACGTCTAGCCTACGTCTATCTCCGGGAACATACTATCTCTGTACCAAACATCATAATTAGTTCGGCGGTTCAGTATTTCCCATTCAAAATTTCATCCCTTTTTCACCTTCTTAGGGGTAGTTTATTGATAAAAAAGTAGCCTGTGTCCGTTCCCAGGTGTCCAACTATATCCATGCTATATCATAATCAGTTCAGCGGTTTAGCATTTTCCGTACAAAGTTTCGTCCCCCTCTCTCCCGCTCCCCTTTTCATAGATTGTTGATAAAAAAGTAGCCTATGTATTTTTGATAAAAATAGTCTTATCACTGCACCAAATTGTATCATTACCAAGTTTCAGCGTTTCCTATACAAACTTTTATCCCTCTTTTCACCCTGTTAGCCGTAGATTTTTTTATAAAAAGTAGCCTATGTCCGTTTTCTGATGTCAAACTATCTTCTTGCCAACTATCACCATAATCGGTTCAGCGGTTTACCATTTCCCGTACAGTTTCATCCCCCTTTTCACCCCTTAAGGGATAGATTTTCTAAAAAATAAGTAGCCTATCATGAGCACAATCACATGTTCTTACTACGTATCGATTTTCATCAAGATGGGTCAAGCTGTTCTTCAGTTATAAAAGGCCATACAGGCAGACGAAAATTTTAAAAATGGCAGAATCGAATTCGATGAGTTATAAAATGACTACTATCACAAAATTTGATAGTACAATCATAATTACAGACAGACGCTAGAGATTTATAGTAGTGCTAGCTGTACTTTTATGCAAACTTTTATATGGCTTTTCCGAATTAGGTTAGATTATATGTATGTGCACAGAGTAATTTGTTACTAACACAAAGTGTGTGCATAATGTGTTCAAATATAGTTTTTGAAAAAAAGTCTACGTCTAGCCTACGTCTGTCTCCGGGAACATACTATATCTGTACCAAACATCATAATTGGTTTGGCGGTTCAGCATTTCCCATTCAAAGTTTCATCCCGCTTTTCACCCCATTAAAGTTAGTTTTTTGATAAAAAAAGTAGCTTGTGTCCATTCCCATTTGTCCAACTATATTCATGCTACATCATAATATTAATACTCGTAGTAATATAGATTTTTAATCAGTAGGTCGGTAGGTATATATACTAATAGATGAATAACGTCACCTATTTCAATAGTGAGTACATATAATGGATATTATATAATTAATCAAATAATATAGCCGTTATTATTTTTCATAGATACATATCTTCACACTGTATTACTAAGTCAGAATGATGAGAGTTCATGAAACGATAGAAGTTTGTAAGGACCGCGACGCTTGGCGCTCCGTCCTCTCCGACCGTTATTTTCCATTATTAATTCAAATTAAAAAATAAACTGTGTAGTACATTTTTTATTTTATTGCAGGTTCAAACACATAGTCTCTATGTTTACAAGCATGCCGATTGCTGACGAATTACTATACGCAACTAACACTGGCACAACTTAAATAATTATTATATTTATTTGTATAATTAATAAGCATTTTATAATGTTGGATTTTATTCCTTAAGTGGCGATGTAAATAGTGTCTCGGTGCAGTTCATTTACAATTTACATTTCGAAAGCTCCACGCATTTCCCAGTTCTCGTGTTCCTCACTGTTGGTGTGTTGCAGAAACATTGCGGTCTATCGCACACTTTTGGTACACCGGGTGGCAAGTTGTGGACTGTAGGGTTCTCACACGTTGGTTCTGCCTTTTGTGGGCAATATAATACTGAGTGTTCACCCGGTGGGCAATTTCCTAAAAAACAAAAAATTTTGTTATAACCTGTCTTTGTATTTGGATGTTTAAAAATAATATTAATAACAGTCGTTCTATAGGAAGCACATATTTTAAAGTTATATTTCTAGTAACTTTGATGACACTACAACTCTTTTAATGCTAGTAAAAAGGGAAAAATTACATTTTGATTAAAATTACTAATCTGTACATTTATACACACAGATAAAATTGAAGTGTCTGTCTGTGATTTCGAAATAAAGATATTTTCTTTAAGCAAACATGCTTTTTAAAAATGTAGTCTGTCCGTCTGTTTATTTGTTCAGGCTAATTTCCGAAACGGCTGAACCGATTTTGATATATCTTTCGTTAGCAGGTTTAGACTTTTTGGAGAGTAATCTAGAATGCTCTTTGAATCGAAAAAATACGAAATTTAACGAGTGTGAAACCGTGAGGCGAGCTAGTTACGAATAAGAAGATAGTTTTCCGAAGAAGGTTCCAAAACATATTGTTGTTTCTTTAAAAACCACACTAATAACACTGCTTAATGGATCAACTGTATTTTTAAGAATATTTTTTTATATTATACGATATTTTTTGTAACAAAACTTTGTTGCTTACTTGTAGGTATTCCTTGCCCATACACAATAACCACAGTGGCAAACACAGCCAAAAGAATAAGTGTGGATTTCATTTTTGTATATTATTTAATTTTTATGGAAAACTGATGGAGAGCGATTAGCGACTGAGCTCTGGTGTACAGAATTATTCTTTATATACCAAGTAGTTACACTAACATAACGGGACATTTTTGTATAATGTTAATTATTTTCCTGTTATGCAAAGTGTTATAGCCAATGTTGTTATCGCATTACATGTATTGGCGTGTATGTAATGGTATGTAAACGGTGGAAAAAGGACTTCGACCCTCTTGCGCCAGTTGCGTCAAGCTGCACTGCGATTATTGTTGTCATTATATTACATTGTTGTCATTATATTATATTACATTGTCACCCGAAAAGGGACTTTATAGTATACCTATTAAAACAATGTGCATACGAACTTAGCTATTATTAGCTAATTTCAAGGTCAAGCCGATTTAAGAAACTAGTTTTGTTCAGAACAGAGTCCGCCGGGTACTCCCCTCGTCAGTTAAGCAGAAGTCTTGTTGTTACTTTGAAGTTTATCTTCAAATAACAACATACATACAATAGACTTAGGAACTATAAGTAGTTTACCTAAAGTCCTACTGGTAACATACGTATAGTATAAAATATATATAGCATAGGTTTATACATGTCTCCAGATAGTTTTACCAGTAGTACAATTACATACTAAACTAAACTAAAGTAGATTTGACGTTCAAAAATACCTTGTAATAGGATTTACTTGAATAAATTGATTTGACTTTGACATATACAAGGTTATTTCAAAAGGATAGGTAAAAACAGAAGGAGAAAAGTACCCATGACAACGGAAAACTTGCATTTTACAACTTTAAACAAAAAAAAAGGTGAGGCAATGTTAATATCAGCGTTTTTGCGTCGCTAGTAAACATTTGGAATATTAGGCATAATGATAGGGTTGTACATTTTTTTCCATTAAATGAATGTTTTTTTTGTATGGAAAAGAAAATAAATGTATGTCGTAATTATTACATCTGCCATATAACAATCAACAGTGACACGTTGGGACCCCGGCGGATTTATACCCCCTTTTACAATAACCCTGTGTATTATATCGCAAGGATATGACGAAATCCGGGTTTTAATCAAAAATTTAGGTGATTGATTAAAGCCCAGGTTAGGACAAAATTAAACCCGATTTTATAAGAACCTTTAAGAAATTCAACGTTTTGACGAGTAGACTAGAGATGTCCCTGTTTGTTTTGTATTTTACACACTATACCTTTATTATTTTGTATATATTATTTTGTATTGCTCTCATTTTACAGAGCTAATAAATAAACATCATAATTTACAGACAAATCTTACACGCACGAGTTGAATATATATATATACATATATATATATCTTCACGCTGTAACCCCAACGGGGTATATATTATACCATTCTCACCCGGATGCACGAAAAGAGAATGGATGTAAAAAATTTTTAATAGAATTTGGAATTTTTTAAATAAAAATTCTGTTTGGAATCAAAAACAATGACAAAATAAAAAAAAAACACAATACTATTAGTTTTATAAATGAACAAAAAAATGTAAAAAAAGTGCGAGTGATGAGGTGGTGTTGCAAAAAATATGTGGTTACCTTTAAACTAGCTTTGAAACTATAATAAACATATAATTAAAAAAGACGCTTTATCAACTGTCTTATGCTAGGATATTACTGTTCCATGTACACGAATTTGACTTACGAATGATATTTGCACATTTAGGCAAGTTTCTCGTAGTTCTTTTCTTGTTTCATAAAATACTCTGAATTGGACTGTCAGACGTATCCAGGCGAGGTGGCAAAATAAATAATTAATAAATACCTTTTGTTAATTATTTAAATATCTGCTGTTTATTTACGTATCCATTTTAATTTAAACTATGAACCAGGCTTCATTATTAAATTCATCCGATATTGTTAACTATTTCAAAACTCCTTTTACATTGCTTTTATTTGGACTTGGTAGGTATAAATTCTAGTATTCTTCAAAATTTTTCTCTTCCTACCTTAAAAACGAACTCGTCCTATTACCTTCACACCATCCTCTCCATTCTTTTCTGTTTTTTCTTCCTCAAAAATTCTATTGTATTCTTTCAAAAAAATATTTTCAAATTTATAACTTGCCATTTCTACATTTAATTTTTCTGACAGCCTTTATGCTCATAAAAAAGGTAGAACAGAAAAAAGTGGTACATATACATATATATATATCTCTCTCTGGCGATACTGTACGTCGAGCTGCGTGCTTAGTTCCGATTATATGGTATTCGTTGTTTACATTCTGTGTAACTTTCTCATTGTTACATCCTAAACCCATAATTCAAAACTTTATGCCTTGTTTAGATGTTAGTAAGTTAATAAGTCAAATGAACACCTTTTCCGCATGTAAACGTCTCGTTTGTTGGCGCTTTGGTGTTTTAGTTGACAAGTAAACTAAAATTACGTCTATGGCTGGAAAAGTTGACAAGTTATTCACCGTCACGAAAAATTATAACACGTAAACCAGGCATTATTACATACATATCTTTACCACAGTACAAGTAAGCATACAGTATTCTATCTCAGCAGTGTCCTAAAGATAATTACCTACGGTCGTTTGGTACGTAAACGCGCAATAGGGCTACCGACTTGGACTGAATGTTTTTCTTGGGTTACGTATTTGATAATAGGTACTATATTACATTGTCATATTATCTTTTCATTTTATATTATTGCAAATTTAATACGTTTTTATTTATATAATTTTACTAGTATTTTATATCTAGTTTCAAAAGTTTGTGAGTTAGTATGGTGGAAATGGACAAAAAAAATGCTTTTTTATGTGTAGTATAATTAAAAATCAGCAATAAATTAACTAGATCATTATGATAATATATTTCCTACAAATTAGCAATAAAGAAATATTTCTGGTTTCGATATAGATGTATTCAAACATCCATACACTGAACATTGTGCTCGTAAACTTGATTGACATAATATTTAGTTAGTAAATGCGCGGGAGCGTCTTATACAGTCCGACGACAACCGCGGCGCGCTCGCGACTGTAGTATGTCGAGATATGCCGAGATTTCGAGCGCGTCGTTTGGGAGCGTTTGTATGAAGATAGAATACTGTATGCTTACTTGTACTGTGTCTTTACGCTAGGAGCAGATAGAGAGCATCACGGTCAATATACATGTACATACATACTCCTTTCGCTTCTTTTTTCTCATACAATTACTCATTTACTACAAATATTCATACACTTTCGCTGTGCTAGTGCTTTTGACATTACCCACGACTAACACTATAGCTGTTTGATCGTTAGTCAGCCTTCTAGACTGTGTTAGTAATATGGTAAAAAAAACATCAGTATATAATATTACATTAAATGAAACGGTTTATTTAATTAAACAGCTGGAACACACGATAAGCAGAAAAAAATACTTGTGAGAACTAGACAAGTGAATATCTGAGCTCCTGTGCATACTAATGATTGTGATTAAACATTGTGATTAAACATTCAATTAAAGATTGCAAGCTGCCCGTGAAAGTTCTAAATTTCGAATCCAAAATTTATTTTTTCTGTATAATATGTTAAATAACATATAAATGTAACTTTACTTATTGGCAATTTGACTATTTCTTATAACTACCTAATTAAAAGGCAGGCTCAGTAGTTATGGATAAAACGGCGCAAAAATATTAGTAATCCAACGAAAAATATTTAAATGTTATTCGTTTTTAAACTCAAGTGGCGAGAACAGAGCGAGGATAAGTTCTAACTTTGTCATTCCTAGCTGGATATCTGACAATGTCACTGTAAGTCTGTGATGTCACAGCTCTGTAAAGTCATCTCCTTTTAGCTTAACCCCACTCTGTCCCCATTAATCAAGTTATGCCTTCTATGCGTGCTCCCCTAATATCATTCAGTGTATTGAGCATGTATTAAATGACTGCCCCTCTTTGGGGCAGCTAGGTTGAACTCGAGTCCGAGCTTGATGACAAAGTCACAGTTAGGGATTGGGAATTCTCGACATTTTTAAAATCCCGGGACACGAGACGTGTGAAGTTGGCTGAAGTCCCGGGACTTTGACACCCGAGACGTTCCGCGACCCAATCCCTAGTCACGGTTGCGAACCGGAGCTCCCTAATAGCGGGTAAACAATCAGGACCCAAAATTTAACAAATTCTGCGTCGAAGTAATGAAGGCTGTTGCTAAGGGTAACAATTCATCATTAACAATTCAGTCGCTGGTATTATATAATCGCCTATGTAGTAATATGTTTGTAATGAAGAAGAAGAAAGAAAAGGCGGTAGAGACGGTAGAAGGGGGAAAAGAAAAATGGATAATAATAGGAATAAAAATTTCAAGCTTGATGTCATTTTCACAGTTTTGTATTATTTTATGAAGATAATGAATTAGAATTTACAAGACCTCCAAAAAAGAAAAATCTGTGATTTAATATGAAAAAAAGGCACCTAAACCCAATAACTTTTACCTATTATCTCTATGAATTTCAGAATATTTTTTTCAAAATCATATTCAAAATTTCTAATTATTTTAAAGTATATATATGCGAATTTTAATACCCTACAAGGATAGGGTAATGTAATGTGTAGAAATCAGAAACAAATGAGCTTCATATTTTATTATTTATTTCCATTATTTTTTTAGTTCTGTGTCTAAAAGGAGAAACGAAATCCTTGTACTACATGTGGTCTGTCGAGAACCAGCGTGGTGGTGTTTATTTACACACTGTTTTATAATTTACACTTCGAAAGCTGCACACATTTTCCAGTCTTCGTGTCCCTCACGGTTGGTGTGTTGCAGAAACATTGCGGGACGTCGCATAATCCACTGTCCGGCGAATCAAAGGGCAGTTCATGTACTGTAGGGTTGTCACATGATGGTTCTGCTGCTTGTGGACAATAAAGTACAGAATGTTCTCCCGGTGGGCATTTCCCTAGAAAATATTATATATCATTGTTACAGTAATTATCACATATTTATTTTGTATTGTTATTATATTTATAACAATTTTTTGTATCTGCAAACTTTTAATTGGACTTTGACTTCAAAAGTTAAATAAAAGTCTTATTATGGCATGTCAAAATACTGAGCAGTGAGAACTGAGCCGGTACAAATACACAAAAATACTATTCACAGAAACTTATACTTAGTTATACTATTAACACCACAGTGAGAAAAAAAATTAATCAAACAGTGGACGAACACCTCTGATGTTTTGTAAAACCCGAAATCGCAAGACGCTGGTCATAACACCTAAATATTGACAAACTAAAATCTAAATAAAATTTTTAGTAATGAATCATATTTACTTATTTCTTTCTTTACAATGATTCAAATACCTATAACATGCACATTTTCAATACATACATTCATATCCTCACGCTATATCCTTAACGAGGTAGTCACAGAGGACGGAGCGCCTAGTAAGGCGATCCTTTCTTACTTTACTTACTTGTACATTTTTCACCTCCTGAGATCTTATAAGAAACAATTACAAATATCTGTAGTGAATTTGACTCTATGGTTGCGGGTGTTCATGGGCAACGGTGATCACTTTCCATCAGGTGACACGCTTGCTCGTTTACCCCCTCTGATATAAAAAAAATACTTCTATTACCTACTTATATTATATACTTTCCCTTTTGTAGTAAGAAACCGTAAGTAGCGAAGTATGTTACTCACTTGTAGGTACTCCATATTCATCTTGACCATACACCGAGACCACAGCGATGACCACAGTCAAAAGAACGACAATGAACTTCATTTTTATATAATACTAATAAATAATCTTTGATAAAAACCTAAAACGAACGATCTGAAAATGAATTCTTTAATATGAAATTGTTATTTATATACGCAGCTGACTACCTTAACATGAGGGGATTTACATTTTTGCATTGTCATTATTTTTCCTGCTATACAAAACGTCATTGCGAATATTGTTATTGTATTATATGCAACGTATGTATGTAAGCGGTGGATGACCCTCTCCCCTTAGTTGCATGAAGTTAACTCTTGGAAGCTGGAGTTTTTCTAATACAATGGGCTGCTAGTCGCTAGATTTTAGTAGTGAAAGAATAGCAAACAGAAAAAGATCTATCTTATGGAGGTTTACAACTTAATTTATATACTACTGTTTTACAGTAATTAAAATTTATGAGTATGTTTTTAAAGTTAAAATATTGCTTTTTTAAATGCATGTTATGCCATGAGACAGTTTCGTTTGCCTCATGATTGATAAGGAATACTTGCAAGGCCAATTTTACTGCTCGTAAAACGTGTGGCAGTATTATTTCTGTCACGATCTAAATAAAAAGTAAATGAAAGTTACATAATATAACTAATATTAACTTTATTTACCTAGAGGGTTTTGTATTGGGCAGAACATTAACCTTTCGAAACAAGAAAATATTCAATTTCGTTACCACTAAGTAACCAATCCAGAAGGTCATCACAACCAAAATCACTCATCAAATACAGAGGTATCACTACACTACATGTTAACAAATCTGGATTTTTTTACTTTTTGTTTTATTTTATGGAAAATAGATCTACGTTATGAAGATCAAATAGCTAGAGTGTTAGCCGACAGAAATGTCAAAAACACTCGCATACCTAGGCGAAAATGTGTGATAAGAATCATGTGATTTGAGGAAGCGAAAGAAGTATGTAAGGACCGCGATGCTTGACACTCCGTCCTCTGTGACTACCCCGTTAGGAATACGGCGTGAAGATAATATGTATGTATTATCTTCTTCACTTCTTATCACTTGTTATTAAGTCACGGTGTGGCGGAAGATGGAGCACGTCGAGGAAAAACCTATTCACTCTAGCCTTGAAAATGCCTGGATTATAGTTCTCAAGAAATTCCATTCTTGAGCAGTACGTATTATAAATGTGAAACCAAAACGATGCGTACTGGTTTTCCAAAATGCCACAAGGAACGGGTGATAGTGTGCCGTCTTTCTAGGCTAAGAAATTTTTTGGCAATCAGTTGGTCATCAATAATCAATCTCGCAGCACGCCGGTTAACTGTTTCTAGAATTTCCAGCTGGTAGTTGGCTGCTCCGTGGAAAAGGTGGCAGCAGTACTTTACACATGATCGGACTTGTGCTTGATATAAATGAAGCAACTGCCCCGATGAGAACTACCGCTTAACCTTATTAAGGATGCCAAGTTTTTTACTAACCAGTTTAGCCTTATTGTCAAGGTAAGCTCCGTAGTTTATTATAGGAGTCGAAGTAAGTCCAAATAGCTCTAAATGCTCTGCCAGAGCTATAGACACATCCCCGAAATTGGCAGACAATGAAAATTAACTCTTCTTAGCGGAATAAAAGGCGAGCCTGCGTCTTGTTGGCGTTAAACTTGACGAGATTTACGTCACCCCAATAGGATACTGTATTGCGAGTCAGGTTCATACGCTCAACCATATCCTCTCTTAACCTTTGCATTTCCTTCTCTGAGGCCCCCGGACCAGCGGGGTTATTCACAAACGTCGGAAACTCAACTTTCCGTATCCGACAGGAAACTTTTCGATGATTTTGTCTATACGCGATTCACAAAACCGAAATCGTATTACATTTAAATTACATATATATCATATTATATATAGTCGTATATACAAGCCGATGGATTGAATTTATGCTTTTCGACGATTTGCCTTTCTCCCACGGAAAGTTTCCGACATTTGTGAATAACCCCCAGAAGTGTACTTCATGTATTACTTTAAGGATTACATATTGTAGTGGTAACCTGTAGGTCGACCGTAAATATAAAATAAGCCCTTTTTTCCCTTGACATACACTCCTCAGACTCGAAACAGCTTACATCGCAAATCACACAAAATTTACAACTCGAAACCCGTTCAGTCAATATGTCAGTAATTATTTGTTAGCAACATTTTGAAATTCTTTGGCGACAGTATTTACCTTGTACGACAGTTTAATAACAAACTATTATGTGTTTAACACACAGAACACATGCTGTTTAACATTGACATTATAACCACAGACTAATTAGTTACTAACGTAAAGTGTAACTACACACATCAAGAGTCTACGGATCGAGTACATTTTTAACTTTAAAAGAATATCCAATTAATATTGATCAAATCTAGTCTTCCAAACTGGCTTCCTATGTTTAAGTTAACAACTGATCCCTGTATTTTGTAAAAATTAAGAAAAATTATAATTTTTGCGAATTGTGGTAAATTAACCTAAGTTAATCTCGTCAATTAAATTACAAAAAAAGGCAAAAAAGAGGGTTTTATAATTTTTTATCGTAAAGATAAAAAAATTAATAATCTGTGTTTCCACCATTGATTGGAATCACACAGTCACAGCCATTTCGCATGCTTAAAATCAGTACTTGAAACATTTAATAATATACAAATGTTAGCTTTCTGCACTTCTTCTCCATATAAATTTTAACTATGCCAAATCTAATTTATCTCCGCGCACGGAATTGGGGTACGAAGCTTTCTTTTCAAGGATTGATATAATTCGAAGCCTATACAAAAGAAAACGACTAAATACAAAATTCGAATACATATATTACCACTGAAAAAATATTGATTAATGTTTATCTGTTTTAATCTGTTAACAACATTCGAGATCTACGCATTTCCCAGTCTGTGTGTTCCTCACTGTCGGTGTGTCGCAGAAACATTGCGGGATACCGCACACTTTTGGTACACCGGGTGGTAAGTCGTGGACTGTAGGGTTATCACACGAAGGTTCGGCCCTTTGTGGGCAATATAATACTGAGTGTTCACCTGGTGGGCAATTTCCTGAAAGAAATAAAATTCGAATTTCTCTAGATTAAGCTGTAACCGGTAACTCTTAAAAATTAGCCAAGAACATGTTGGACAAAGACTTGGGTTATGGCACTATCGGTTAAAGTAGAACTTAGTTTTGTGAATCAATAATATTAAATTATAACTTTAAATTTATCTCATTTTGAGTTGCCACTTTAAATTACTGTCCTAAACAGTATGTGTAGAGATTATGAAATAAATCAAGTGTGACATACGAACAGACAGATGAACATGACGAAATACGAGAGTTATTTATAATTGTATATAATATAAGTTTAAGACATTTTATTATGCAACGCTTAAACTATGTCAGATAATGCCCAATCTAAAAAATTTTAAATTTGATGCCCTACACCTACAAGACAAGCAATTGCCAGCGAAAACTTTGTTACACATCAAACATCACAAGTTAATTATCATACTTGAAATAAAGCACGTAAATAGTATCCTAATATTATAAATGTGAAAGTTTGTACGGATGTTTGTTACTCTTTCACGCAAAAACTACTTCATGGATTTTAATGAAACTTTACCATAATATAGCTCATACATCAGAATAACACAGGCTATAATTTATACGCGAACGAAGTCGCGGATAAATGTTAATTTAATAATGAACGCGTTTTTAATGAAGAGTTCAAACATTTAGCTTACAAATCAGACAATCTGTTCCAATAGTTGCATGATCGACTAAATGAGTCGTAACCAATTGACTACTCTTTACGTGACATATTTTTAGTTCTACATTGCCAGTCTCGTAGGTCGATGGTTGATGCTATTTCTAGGTCTCGACAAAGAAAATAGCATCGACTCATTCACCAATTCATTCTCACTATCAAGTATCAACTCACAAACTCATTCATTTTCACTATCAAATATCGGTTTCGTTAGTAGAAAATGTATTGATGTAGATGTAACGTTAGCTGTCAAAAATATCGTGTGACCTTAAGACGGAAGATGCAATGTAATGCGCAATATATACAGTTCTTTTAGTGTAAGTATGCATTTTTATAAGTAAGAAAACAATTTCATATATTTTAATCATTTTGGTTAATTTTATCGGTGACGGACACTGATTTTTCTATGCGACAAAGTCCAACCAGGGGGCCTAGACAAGTGGCTCAATTGTCGTAAACGCTAGTAGAATAGAATGACGAATACTGTGATTTAGCGTAACGAATTTAAAATTGGTTGTCAAACGTTATTAACTTTCTGTAAAATCAAACGAAAAGTCGTGTGAAAAGCGTCGTAAAACGTAAGCCAAAGGGCACTTTTGACGTGCAATAACGCCAGAAGCGTTTCGATTTAACGCAACGTTTGCCACTTGCCTAGACGCTCAGATAATAATAATAATACTCCTATTACTAATAAGATAATAATAATAAACATAACATAACATAACTTCACGCTGTATTCCCAACGGGGTAGTCAGAAAGGACGGAGCGCCAGGAGTCGCGGTCCTTACACACCTCTTTCGCTTCCTCAAATCTCATCATTCTCCTCACACATTTTCGCCTAGGTGTGCGAGTGCTTTTGACATTTCCGTCTGCTAACACTCTGGCTATTTGATCTTCATAAGTCAGCCTTGGTCTTCCTTGGCTTCTTTTACCACTCACTTTCGCTCTGTATATTTTCTTCGTCAGTCTTTCATCACTCATTCTTTCCATGTGCCCGAACCATCTAAGCATTCCTTTCTTCATTTTTACAATAACACTGTTGTGCAACCCTGTCATACTGCGTATCTCATCATTGCTTATCCTGTCAGCAAGCGTGACACCGCACATATTTCTGAGAGACCGCATCTCCACAGCATTTAACATACTTTCACTCGATTTTGGGCATATCCAGGCCTCACTACCGTACAACAAAGTTGGCACCAACACCGCATTGTGGATGGCCATTTTAGCAGTGTTAGATATATTCACACTACCCACTAATCCGAACAGAGCACCGTTCACTTTATTGACAGCTGCTACCCGTCTCTCCACATCTAACTCACATCTTCCATCCCTCGAAAACGCACTCCCCAGGTACACAATTTCATTCACCTGTTCTAGAAATTTTCCATTTACACAAATCACACATTTCGTTTGTACCGCTTCTCTTTTAAACACCAGAACTTTAGTTTTGTTCACATTCATTTTCAATCCTTTTACTTCACAATCTTCTTTCATGGAGAAGATAATAATAATAATAATAAAGATGTATTTCGTCTTTGTTGATTTATATACTCACTCGTCGGTATTCCTTGTCCATATACCAAGGTTATGTAGATAAGTACAGATACAAAAATTTGCGAGCACTTCATTTTTCGTCAGTATTTTTTCTCTTTTGGAATAAATTCTCGAAGACCAGCGAATGCACTGATAGATACAACTGTTTTTTTCATTAGCGTAAGGGGATTTATATTTCTTTATTGAATAGGTAACGATACTTTTATCCATTATCTTACAAAGAAACTAATTTAAATAAATTATATAAAATGACATATTTATTTTGTCTGTATTTATAATAATTATAAACATTTCATACAAAAAACATATTTAATAATTTGCACCAAACATAGCTCAAAACATTCCTGAAAACTGCAGCTTTCAAACAAAAGAAACGGAATCCAAATCGGTTCATTCGTTTAAGAGGTACTATGTCACAGACAAATTTACAGACAGACGTCACATATCTAATTGTACTATTACGATTCTCACATACTAATAATAATATTATAGTAATTATTTGCAGGCCTATAATATGATGTCTTGTACAGACAGATAAACATATACTGCGCTGCGCTGCACTGTATATTGCTCATATACTGCAACGGAATGTATACACATTGCACTGCAGTGTACTGCAATATATTACACTGAATTACAATTAGTGTATATACGAGTATGTATATACACTCTTTGTAAATGTATGTATTTTTGTAATTGTAAATGTATGTATGTATTTTAAAAGGTGGTAGAGCCATGCTGCATTGCAGCACGAATTGGGCCGGCTCGTCCGGTGAAATACCACCCTCTGACAGAATATCGGCGTGAAATAACAGCATCTACTGCTGTTGTGTTTCTTTCGGTGAGTGAGAGTGCCGGTGGCCCACCACCCCCTCCCCCTCCTTTCCCTATTTCCCTAAAGGCCGGCAACGCGCCCGTGATTCTCCGGATGTTGGAGGTGTCCATGGGCGGCGGTTGGTTACTCTCCATCAGGTCACCCGCTTGCTCGTTTACCCCACTTTAAAAAAAAAGTAAACCATATATTCTGCAACTCGATTCGGCATAGCGTTTATATATTACATTTTATTATATCAGCAAAAATGTACACTCAAATAAGTATAACAAAAACAAAATAAACAAAAAAAGACAGTGGAATACTTTCCTAAATCTATAATTTGCAATACTCTTCCTTTATTGCCATAGCAGAGTACAAAAATTATGTAATTAATGAGCAAAACCTGGGTATTAGTTAGTTCGACAGATTACATTGAACACTCCTATATTATTAAAAAAAACAGACTGTGCCACTTGTTCAAATAAAGATTCATTATTCATTTCTTTTATGTACTGTAAAAACAAGAATAATTTTCAGCTTATTGTTCCTCAATAATACTGAGAAAAACAAACTTATTTGTACTATCGCTGAGTGTATAACAAAAATTACACCATATCTCAAAAACTACACAACACAATATTTACTAATTGAACCAATTTTCGTCGAGACTGTTTTTCAGGGGCTGGGGGCACACACTTTTTATACATAAGCTTAACTCACTCATTGACAGACTAACGGATTATTCACTAAACCTTAAAAATTACTAAAGCTGTATGCATGAAAGGTCTGATGATAGTTCGTACATATATTGTAGGGGCCCACCATGATAGGATTTCTGGAATAGTACATTGTAAGAGAGAAAAGGAAGGTTATACACCTTAGGTTTATTAGGTTTAGGTTAGGTTTAGGTTTATACACCTAGAACTAAATGCGGCTGTGAAATTGAGTACAAATATTACAAATGATCGACGCACTGTACAATTTAAAAGAAAAGGGGGAGGGGGTTAACTTTTATGTGGAACTAAATGCGGCTGTGAAATTGAGTACAAATATTACGAATGATCGACGCATTGTACATTTTAAAGAGAAAGGGGGGTTAAGTTAAGTAAGTCGTAAAAACTAGGTGGAGGTTTTGAACTTTATACGAAACTATGTACGTATAATAACATAGAACTTTTAAAACAATAGGGTCAGCCTCATTGACCTCCAGTCAGGTCTTGGATAACATAATTATAATAACATTATAAGTACAAAAGTGCATCTGTCTTTTTGTCTAATACTTTTTCACGGCTAAACCGCTGGAATAGAAGAACATGGGCTACTTTTTAAAATGTTATTGAAGACCTCTATCTAAAGATACTCCACACATTTATGTGCGCTGGAATTTTGTTTGTTTGTATGGAGTGCCATCCCTAATTTTATTTTCTGTTCTGTTTCTTGGTATTCGGATACGGAATCCTAAAAACGAAACCCTCGTAAGGTCATTCATGCATCCATCTGATTTCCTAAAATACTATGTGATAAACTTGAGACCACTTTGGAATTTGTCATTTGGAATCGACAGACAGATGAACAGGAAGATATTATAAAGTTTCCATTTGAAAGGTACATTATTCCAAATTGACATATATTATGTAGTCAACCTGGGCGAAACTGGGATGGGCCACTGGTATGAAAAACAGATATAAATATAGATATCATAATATATCTATGGACCATGGAGCAGTATTTAAATAGGAGGCCGCGCTCTGAGGAGGTAGTCGAAATGCAGAAATTTAACCTTGAAACATCTTTGTACGCTATACCCCCCCATCTCTTTTTATCTTATGTATTTCAGAGTTATTTCCAGGAGTAAGAAAGAGACAGAAATGAAACCTACTAGATTCAAAGATTCAATTCAAAATTCACCAGAAAGCAGGATAGTAATTGATTTGTTTGGTATATTACGAGTATTAACTGTATTCATAAAAACTGCCTATTATTAATTTGCTTTATTGTTTAACAAATCCATTAAATGACTATAATAATAATTAAACCGTGGTCGCACAAGTTAATTCAAATAAAAATGAACCTTGCGCGGTAAACAATAAAATGCATTTTTATTCAACTACTATGTTTAAGGAAAGTAGGTACAAGTACAAGGTATATACACATATTTTGTTGCCTTTTATTGTAATAGAGATGCTGCAATTTTTGCTTTCAGGATTACTCCTCAGATTTCCTTGTTCTTTTTTGTAATGTCCCTTTTTCTAGAGGGGAAAGGACAAAAGGTGGTATTAGCTTTATGACGTCTCGTAAACATGAAATGTAACGCAGGGGAAGATAAGCCCACTTTTTGTGAGTACATACCTGCGTTTTATTCGTGGAAATAGCTTAATTTGAAAGGATTCAGATTTGGATGAGTCGCGCTATTAATATGTAACAGCCTACCTATACTTCATTACTAGTACGAGTCTTTTCTCACCAATGTTGCAAGAAATCATGTCGTATTCGTTTAATCTATACTAATATTATAAGAGAGAGAGAGAGAGAGCGGATATTGTAAGTTTGTTTATATAGAGGATAATCTCTGGAACCACTGCACCTATTTGAAATAAGTATTCCATTTGAAAGGTACATTATACCAAATGGATGTACGCTATATATTATGTATTCAACCAGGCCACTAGTATATTATATACTGTACCCGCGACTTCGACCGCGCGGAAAATTTTTCCGTGACTTTTCCGGATTGGTGTTTCTTTTGCACCTCTTAGGGTTAGATTTTTCATAAAAAGTAGGCTTTGTCTTTTAGTTTAAAAAAGTCTATCACTGTAGTCACTGTACAAGCATCATAATCTGTTCACCGGCTTAGCATTTCCCATAGAAAGTTTTGTCCCCTTTCATCCTTTTAGGGACAGATTTTTGATAAAAGTAGCTGTGTCCGTCTTCTGGTTTCAAGTTATCTACGTACCGAATCTGACATACAGACATACTATTGCATGAATAATACTTATTAGTATGATAGTATGCAAGGATAGAATGGATCTAATATACCTATAGCGCATAACGTATATTTTAATGTAAATTTTAGATTTAAAATAGATATTATTTTCATAATCTGCACCGGAAGCAACTTCAAAATTACACCGGTATTTATCATTTAATTAAAAAAATAATGCCCGCCATCTTGGATTTGAAAATGAAAGTCATTTACATAAGTAAATTCGTATTTGACACCTATATTATTTAATTAAAAAAAAAACCTTGGATTTCAAATCCGACGTTGTTTTCAAGTTTTGAACCCCAAACAAATTTGGAAATGACATCCATGACATTTAATTAAAATAAATGATGTCCTCCCTCTCGGATTTCAAAATTCACGTCATTCTTGTAATCTGCACCCCGATAAACCTCAAAAATAATGCCTATATCAATATATTGAAAAAAGTAATGTCTGCCATCGTAGATTTGAAAATATACGTCATTTTTGTAATTAGTACCCCGAGAAACTTTAAAAATGAAACCCATGTCATTTCGTTAAAAACATAATATGTTCTATCTGTTGTCTATCTGTTGTTGTTGGCTGTTCTATCGGATGTTAAAACAGACGTATTTGTCATAATTGTCCCCGACAACATAATTAGCTTCACAGATCGTACCCCGAGGGTTCAATCTTTGGTTAGGTCAATTTAGGGCAGAATGAATTACCGCAGACTATAACAATACAAAAGAACAATCACAAAAGTACAATAATTATGTCAAGAAATATTGATCTAAATTTGATTCTTATGGCGTCCCACAAGGTAGTGGTCTTGGACCATTGCTCTCTTTATTGTACATAAATGACCTTCCAGATAATATAGCACAGTGTAATATAGCAAAATGACATAAATATGACTTTGTGCTGCGTTGTTGATTAGCTTGAGAGAAATAACTTAAAAATAAAAAGGGAAAAAACAAAGTACATGTTATTCAAAACACCCAACAGTGCACCATTAAGTCTCAATATAAATTATAAAAATTTTAATATCGAAAAGTTCAACACTACACTTCTAGGCATAACGATTGATGAGCACTGCAACTGGAAAATACGTATTAACTTTTGCAAAAAATTGGACAGATTTATCTATGCACTGAACCGCTTGAGATTAGGAGTTAATAAGAAAGCTGCAGTTACTGCCTATCACGCGTATGTGTCTTAAATATTGATTTAATTTTATGGGGATACTCGGTTGCAGCTAATGACGTTTTTAAAAAAATGCATAAGAGCAATTTGCGGAGTTCACAAATTCGACAGCTGCAAACCACTTTTCAAGGACAATAATATTTTGCCATTGCCTTGTTTATGGTTCTACGAGACATTCATGTTCGTTAAAAAAACACATGTCGCTGTTCCAAATGTCAACAACAGTAGGCCGACATAAGTACAAATTATGTGTTCCTATTAAAATATTAGAATTTTTTGCCAGTAACACATTGTATCTCAATCAATATATGTAATAAATTGCCGGAATATTATAAATCTGAGAGACTGACACTGTTCAAAAGAATAATCTTTCTATGGGTAAAAGAAAAATGTTTTATTTATGAATTTATTAACGATAATAGTAATTAAGTAAGTTATGTTATTAACAAAACCAATTTTTGTCATGACAATTTTTTTTCTTTTTTTTTCCTGTTTTTTGTTTATGTACAGTGCCTGACATTCAATAATTAATTTTTTGTTTGATTTTTTATAAATTTATTTGTCATTTATTTGACATTATATAATTTATTCGTATATCATTATGACTTTGATTGTCCATGACATGAATTTTTGTGTTACATTTTATAAATTTATTATTAATTAAATATTTGGCTATGTTGTTAGCAGAATATGAAGAGCCCTATATTTTTTGTACAATATCAACATCAATTTAATAATACCATATGTACTTATTTTATTCGTGTGAATATACTTATATTCTACAAATAAAATGATGATTATTATTATTAATCATTTTATCATCTATATTTTCTCTGCCTTGGAAATTATTCAATTTATACCCACTGAGAACGCCGAAATGTACGAAAGAATGAATGACTTCATATCCGTTCTCAGTACAATTGAAATTATAGCATCTGTCCACTACTTTATGAGTGTATATGTATACCATAAAAAATGCGAAGTAACTCAGCAGTTGCCGTTAAATTTAAGTGGAAATTAATGTAGTGACCCCGTTAACCCACAGTCATTAATACAAAACTAATAGATTAACACAATCCCAGCATCCCTTGTTAATAATGTGACCATGGAGCTGAAGGTCACACCTGTGCTAACTCGTTCAACTTCGTGACGCATGTCGGCCCAATGGGGACCCCAATGGTCCCAAGCACGTTATTCTTATTATCGTTATTGTTTTCAATATACTTTAAAATTTTAGATATTTATTCATAATAGACTAATTTATTAAACTAGTTTTGAAATTAAAAGACACAAATAGTAAAAAAAAATGATATTTCATTGCGAAACATAGGAGTTTTTGCCTTTTAAGCTCCTGTAGTAGAAATAAAGTAGAGAGAGTTGTTATACCACACATTATGACGTAACAAAGTGTCCAGCCTAGCGCTAGGGGTGACAGAAACGGAATTTATTCCCATTTGAATTCAAAATCCAATAACTTCTATATCTTTTAATAACATTTTTTTATTTTTTTACAGTTAGGCTTTTCAGAAAGCGCATCTCTGGGAGGACTTAAAACCCTTCCTGATTTCTTACCAACGTTAAGCTATGCCGATCATAAGCACTGTTGCTACCCTCGAGGTTACCTAATGTGGGTAATTCCTATTGCCCGCAACCCCGAAGACTGAGGGTCATCATTGTTTTAATCACCAACAACAAATGAGAGATACCACAGTTCACGGGCTAAGCTTTTCATACTGGTCTATGGAGATACCATACTATTATTCTCGGGTTACTTGAAAGAAATCATACGTCTCTACAATCCTTACCGACTACCACTAATTAGCAATAGAAATAAATGATTTTATGTAGTTTTCAAAGCCTTTTAATATGGGTTACTGATTATACTAGATCGGCCCATTAATATTAATTGATTTATATATATGTACATAAACACAGCATGTTTTGTCCATCTAATTCTAATACATCAACATTAACGGGAGTGGTCTCAGAAAACGCGATAGTTCTGAACTGGCCAAACTTATTTAATTGGCATCCGGTCCACGGGGGTGCTTATTGAATTTAATAACACACACAACTTGGGCGGATAATACTGTTTCAACTACAATTGGAAGTTAAGCTTACTATGGTTACATAAGTAATGAGATTAACAAGATTAGACTTACAATATTACATAGATCTACCGATATGTAGATACTACCGGAAGAATAATAATACGTTTTTACGATACTTAGGTATCCTTACATATAAACATAATGTAATATATTATCATCCTTTCTCATTTGCTAGCAATAAAAATTTTGACTTAGACTTCTTAAATAACTTACGACACCATGTCCCAGCAGATCTCAGATAACTTGACTCACCTGTACATACGACACACATTTAATATCAGAAAAGTAAGTTGGTAAGTTGATAAGTACAGAGTCAACTTGTCCACCTGTAAACAGCTATAGCAATTAGCAATCAGTTGTGGGTCTCTCCCAAAACATTATAAAATAAATAAATAGACATATGTGCCCAACTCTGTTCTTCTTACCAATTACAGAATTAAAGTGGTAACCAACGGCTTGCTACTTACCGATCTGATAACATGTGAAAATTAAGCTGACTCTCTATTTACCGACTTAGTAGCTAGCCCATTACATGTAAACCAGGCATTTCAAATAGCTAATCGAAATCAGATACAGACAGGCGGGTCATTACATTTGTACAAGTGCCTTACAATAGGCTTTTGTTTCTGGTTACGTAGGAGAAATCCACACACAGATACCTAGCCTCCCTGGGGAGAGACAGGAAGGGGAGGAATATGCGAAGTTTTAACCGGCCAAAACTGCAGTAGTTGTGCTTGGCGCGTTGTCTAGGGGCTTCGAGAACTCCTACGGAACGCACCAGAGCCTCTCTTTCACTGTGCTGAAGCACTTCTAGGGGGTACTTACAGTGCTCCCTTGCGCCATCACAGTGCCACGACAGCGCGAACTACATCCTGTCGTCGTCCTCGGGTCGCATCAATGGACTGCCGCGGTCCCCTACTTCGATTTGTCGCGACCCTGAAGGCCCTCTTACGATAGGCGAGGAACACCGTAATTTCATTCTCTGGCCCAGAATACAAGGCTTACGAACTGCATGAGAAGACAGACATCAAAAATGTTATATTTTTTATGTGAAAGATCTTATGCGGCGGGCCAGACCGACTGTTGGCGTGGCGACGTGGCGAAGAGTCGCCACGCGCTTGTATTGAGCTCGTGTACCTATAGCGTCTATGGCATAGACTCTATGCAGTGTTGTTATTCACTTCACGTTGCACGTTGCCTGTGTTTTTAAATAAAGAATAGTTTTTTTCTTAAAAAAAAATATGAATAATATGTTTTCGATTATGCCATATTTATTTCCTGTAATAAACCATCCTTTCGTGCATATTTTCTGTACAAAATAGTTTCGATATTTCACATCTGCCAGGCGGCCCGCGACGGCTCATTTTTTTCAGACATCTACAGATGTATGTAATGCAAAAATCTGTAACTGATTAAGAATAAAAACTCTTTATATTATGGGAAACTTATAATACAAAAAGAGAAATGCAGTGAATTGAATTAAATACTCCCACAAAGCTAAGAGCAATAAACCGGTGAAAACCAGTGCTTATCCCATAAGAAGGAATCAAATTCTTTCCTTTCTAATCAAATTATTCTTCTCCAGGATGACTTAAATTCTGTTCAATCTTGGTGTATTCAGAATAAAATGACACTGAACGCAGAAAAATGTCATTCGATAAATTTTACAAAAAAGAAAAAAGATATCATGGCTCCTAAATATCTGCTGGGGAATGTTGTTATCAAGGAAGTTAATCAGGCGTGTGATTTGGGTGTTCTCTTGGATAGATCATTAACATTTGCAAGTCACATTAATAGTATGGTGACAAAAGCTTGGAAAATGACCGGCTTCATAAAAAGGATTTGCAAAGATTTTAAAAATACTCAAACCATAATTTTATTGTATAACAGCCTTATTCGAAGCAATTTGGAGTATGCAAGTTTTATCTGGAATCCATGCTACAAACTCCATAGTGACAGAATCGAAAAAATCCAAAACAACATAACAAAGTTTTTGGTTTATAAATGTCAGGGCCGTCCTTACCGTTCTGATTATTCAGCACGTTTATTATATTTCCGGTTGGATACTCTTGAGAAGCGCCGACAAGTTACTGACCTTACATTTTTACATAAGATTGTAAACGGTTTATTGGACGCACCTGAATTGTTAAACAAAATAAACCTGACAGTTCCGCGAACTATACCACGTTATCCTATCACTAAATGCTTCTCAATACCTCAGTTCAGAACAAATGTAGGAAAATTCTCTCCTTTGAATAGAACTATGCGTACCTATAATGATCTGTATCCAGAGAATGTTGACATTTTTCATGAACCCCTCAACAAATTTCAAAAAAAAATTATTGCTATATTGTGATAAGTTAGCTATATTTTGTCTCATTTTGCCATGTTTTGTTTTATTGTTTTGTTTTATTTTATTGTATCTACAAAATTCAAAAATTGTAATGCTTTGTTAGTGTAGTATAGTTGGTATCACTCTCACTGTATAATAATTGTAAGTGCTGTATACTCCTGTAAAAGTGTTTCACACTGTTTAAGATGTTTTCGATACTTTAGTTGGTGTAATTTTGTGATAATGCTGTTGGAGTATCTATTGATCAAATAAATAAATTAGGCGTAAACTCAGGGGCTAGAGTACGTTCATATAAGAATTTTTAGATGAGACAGTTTTACAGCATGATATTTTTTGTTATTTGTTTTATGAGATTTGTTCAATGATATTTAATAAGGTACACAATTGCATCAGAACTTTATTTCACATAAATTATTTTTAGCTTTTAAATTTAGCTTTTTTTAAATTACCTTGGATTAAGAATTAAAATGAAAGAAACTTTTAGATATTGTATAGACTCAGGTTACTTTGCGGAAATCCATTTCATGTGATAAATTCCTAAAATATTTGGCTATTTTCCGCTCAAACTCCAAAAACCACAATAACCATAAAGAAAAAAAACAAAAAAAAAATGCAACCGAATTGAGAACCTCCTCCTTTTTTTGTAGTTGGTTAAAAATCGATGTACAAAAGGCAGAAAAATTGATGCACATAAATACATACTTTCAAGTCAGACTCCTTATAGGTTCATATTATCACGCAGGCAACTCTTATAGTCCACACATTTGCTATTAAAATGTTACAAAATTATCACAGATTCACATATTAGTTAATTAATGTGATTAATATTGTTTTGAAACTAACACATAGCTAGGCGCTTGTTGTGCGTCAAACCTGTGTTTCAATTGAGTGGCGAAATGTTATAACTCAAAGTAAAAAAATTATTCTCAGAAGTATTATTACTTTTCTCGTACCTACATAGTTCTATAGTTGCGAACAAAAATACTTAAATACCGCAAACGCTAGAGAAGAAGCCTACACGCACACAATTTGTGGCGGTGTTTTCCTACAAAAGCTACCTATTTGATTTGACAAATTGCATCCTTTGTTGGCCGTGAGCCGTCGATAACCTTCCACTACTTGTCGTCTCCTTTCCAGTTAAACGATTTGATTCTTCACGCAGACTTGACGGAATATAGTTTTTGTTGACATTCTTGTGGGGTAGTCTTTTGACAACGCACAGATGACGTCACAGAGCTATGAACAAATTATAACTAGTTTGTGTAAATTACGAAACCTGTGGTTTACACCATATTAGGACCAGAAACACATTTAAGTAACTTTAACTGAATGAAATGTAAATATATTACTTACGACATCATATACATCCCTTAGATATTTTAGAGTATTTGAAGAAAGATGGAATGAATGAACAGCGAACAGGTAATATCTAAATTCTTAAACCGTTTTTAGTAAGTTTTTTTCGATATGCGTAAACTACTTACTCGTCTTTGTTATTTAATGTTATTGTTATGGAATTTTAGCTTGCCTGCTGATGGAAAAAGAAAAATAGATGGGACTAAAATAATACAATGAGCACGGTTAGATGAATTTCATCATTATCTTAATATAACTACATGGCACAAACGCCTTCCTTTTTCAGAAAAAAAAAATTTCTATAATAATGGATAACAGTTGCATTTTCGGTTTTATGTCTGATATCATTAGATTACCCCTAAATGGTAAAAAAATCGCTTTCTGATAATATTACGAGGGTAGGAAGTGGGGCAGTTGAGGCTCGACTGTTTTGTTTTTGGACGCGATTTGATGCCGCAATGGCGAAAGTGTGGGGTGACAATAGAAGCAGAGGAAGACCAAGGATGACTCATGAGTATTAGGACAGCGTGAACGTTCATTCAGTTTCAAATTCATATTCAGATTAAAGTTAAAACTAGATTTTATTTTTTTATCAGTTATTTTTGAACGTCATATTAAATTGACATACTACACCATTTACTTTACATACCATTGATACATTGATTACAAAAATACTATTATATGCGAATGCTATTAAATTTCTAATCAATATGTCAATAGTATGTAAATGTAATTACATACTATTGACGTATTGATTATGTTAATAGAATTCGCATATGAGTATGCTCCACGGCCCCAATCTGCACCGAAAGAAATGTAGCGTCAAGATGTACTATGTAATTAACATACATTTTCGTGTTTCTTGACCTGTTTTACCGTATCAAATAATATAGACATTGAAACGCTGAGTTCTGAATAAAAAAGATTTATATTTAGTGAATAAGTATTGTAGTGTTTAAAAATTCTTTATGAACTAGAATTTGCTACTGGAAGAATGAGACTTAAGTCCAGTTAAGTGCCTATTAAGTGTTCATTATAAATATAAATTATCTTTATTTTAGAAAAGAAAGCAGTAAATATAATTTATAGTAAAAATAAAAATGTTCTTTCAAAAGCCGTTTCAACTTTGTTTTAGAACGCGTTTCTTTTTTATGTAAGGTTTTCTTTTTAATGTTGTTTTCTTTTTAGTGCTTGTACTCTGCCAATATACTTTCTTACGCTTTAATGACAGAACAGACGTAAAACCTTTACAAATAATAATAATGTGCAGAGTTATTGTAACATTTTATTCGCTTCCTTAACTCTCATTCAAAATTACTCAAAACGTATTTGGCTCTCAAAAGAAAATTCTTTTACATTTCTCAACAAAAAGGCTCTAATGAATCCCTAATTCACAAATCAGAATGTTCAACAAGGAGGCACTCAATTTGAGAATGGAACGCATTTTCCAAGTTCAAATCAGCCAATCACAGGAGCTCAAGCAAATACGTCATCAATCATGGCCGTGAGGATACGAAATTTAAAAAAGACAGCCATCTGGCCGCTTCGCACGGCTGTTTTCCTTAACTACAAAAAATGCTCCACTTTATTATCATTCATAAACATAGCGGAGACAGGATGTCTCCTTCGGTAGTAATTATTCCTTGCCTTGAAGAGAAATCAATGTAGGTACTTTTATTATTTACTTATGTTTATTAAAAATTTCTATATGTTCGTATATGTACAAAGACATAATAATACTAAAGACTAAGCGTAATCTACATGCTAATACGTGAAGAGAAAACTTTGTACCTCTTTTTAAGCACTTTGCGCACACGGAGGAGTGTGAAATTTGGTACACTTAAAGTTTGGAGAACGACTGAAGAAAGCTAACATTTTTATGTAATATGTGTTACAAATAGGTACATTAAATTAAATAAAGCGTTCATTGTTGACGTTCATACTGCCAATGTCAAAAAGACTGTCAATGTCAAACTCATAATATTGAGATCATGTGTAATGTAACCTTCTTGGATCAAACTGTCGCACGGAGTAGAGAGAGTCGCCAAAGAGTTTATATTATAAGTTTATATTTACGGTCGATCACAGAGCCACCTCCAGTTATCATATTTAGGTTATATACACATACGTGAATGACAACTGAAGAAGTTATCATAGTTAAACTTAAATGCATCCCTATCTTTACCTGAACACAGCGAAGCAAAAAGGATGCTTACGACTTTAGAGTCGTATGTACGTGCGTATGTATTACAGTCATTAATTGATTTCAATGTCCGAAGTACCTGCCATTGAATTTATCTCAATTCCGCGCGTGACTAGGTTAGTTTATTCATTGTAAAATTTAATATGTTGTCTGTAGTAAGACATTAAGTCAATGATTAAAAATAATTACATCGGACCTATCACGATGGGTGTAACAACAAATTTCAGGAGGTATTTGCAATGAAAATAAATAAATTGAAATGAATAGGCAAAAATGTGATAAAAAGTAATATTTTTCATACGAAAAAATGTCGTTAAAAATAAAAGTTATTAACTTTTTTTCTCTTCTGACGTGACGAAATTTGCGTGATCTATATCTATACTAATATTATAAAGAGTTAATCTTTGTTTGTTTGTATGTAATGGATTAACTCAAAAAAACTACTCAATCGATTTCAAAAATTCTTTCACTTATAGAAAGCTACATTATCAGCGAATAACATGGGGTGTATTTTATTTAAAAAAAAATTCTACCCGTGCAAAGCCGGGGCGGGTCGCTAGTTATAATATACTTATAATTAAAAATGAAATGCCGTTTGTCGGTAAAAGCATCACTTGAGAACGGGTGAACTGATTTGGCTATTTTTCGTTATAAAATGTTCGTAATCGTCCGAGTTAGATTTTTATGGAAAGAAAAATTTGAATAGTTGCCCAGAAAATTGGAAAATTGGGGAAAAACTGAATGTACTTTTTTCAATGCGATTTTGATGTGAACTCAAGACCATAACTCACCAATAATAATATAATATCAAGATATAATAATATAATCATCATAAGATAATAAGTTATACACACAGTCTAGCCATAAATACTGTTACAATAAAAAAAAAACAATAATATTAGATACACTTGAATTCGGAACCTGTTACTCTCATATGGTTATTGATAGTGTTTTTCCATTTTCGCGCCAAACTTGGCTAAATATTAAAATTGGTGATAAAGAGAATCGAATTGCTGTGATAGCATTACACAAAGTATTCAGGTATGGAGCCAAATAATTTTTGAAACTCTCCATCCGCTTGATATTAGTCGAATGTTTGAGTATCGGGCTATCGATAAGTATAATGAAACGTCCTCTGTTTGTGACATCAAAAGATCTGGCTGTCCACGTAGTATTCTTACTAAAAAGGCGATGAAAGCAGTGAAGAAAGAATCCGAAGAAATTCTGTCCGAAAGCAAAAGATTTTATATATAGGGAAATGAATACAGCATCTAGAACCACGTCGCGTATTTAAAAAAATGATTTAAGACTTGCAGCTTATAAGAGACGCACTAGCCATTACTTAAATGATAATTTAATGATGAATAGGGTGGGTGGTAACATCAAAATAACTTCTTAGGCGGTACTCAAAGGGAGGTCAAGGAAAAATTTAATTTACCCGATAGAAAAATTGTATTTACCGACGAGAATTGTTACTATCGAGCAACACTTTAATAAGCAGAACGACCGGCTTTATACTCAAAATTCTAGAGAAGATTCTCAATTAATAGGGTACAACATGGGCATTATCCGGCTTCGGTGATGATTTGGTGGGGTGCTAGCTATCAAGGAGTAACTCAGCCATATTTTTGTGAAAAAGATATCAAAACACCGGCCCAGGTGAATTAAGATACGATTCTTTAGAAGGTACTTAAGCCACTTAAGAACACCACGTTTCATAACCAATAATGGTACTTTCAGCAAGACACAGCACCGAGTCATAAAGCTCGATCCACACAAACGCGGGCTAGAAGGGAACGTTTTTGATTTCGTCAGAGCTGAACACTGACCGTTATCTAGTCCCGCACGTAATCCACTCGATTGACTCGATTATGATTTATGGTCTCTTCTAGAGAGTATAGCATGCTCTAAACGCCATGACAATTTGGATTCCCTAAAGCATTCCGTATGATAAGCAGTGGCGAATTTTTTCACAGAAAAAAATGCGCGTTTCAATCGATAACTGGCCACAAAGTTTAAAGGATTGTATTAAGGCATTATCTCCATTGGGAGATAATTTTGAATGAGCTTCATATTTTGAAAATGCTATTATGTTAAATGTATAAAGTAACATACACTGCAGTAATAAACGTTTCATTTAATAGAAAAAAACAATGTTTTCCTTGTAACAATATTTACTGACAAAATGACAAGCTTGTCGTATGTAATTGTATTTCTTTATTTTAAATATCTTACAGTGAATATTAACTTCAATATTCAAGTCATGTCACGGACAAAAACTAATTCCAAATAACGTTATCGCGTTTGGTGCATTTAACGTTTATTGTTCATATGTGCATTATGTTTAGTGTTTACTGGCTGAGAACTCCATATTATTTTCATGTAAATAAAACGTGCTCAATCTAGCTACAGTATGCTGCATTTACTTGCTAATTATAACCGACCGTTTAGTATTTTGCAATGAAATGTAATGGGAGTGTTCAAAAAGTTTCAATACTGGAAATAAAAATATAACCACTTTGGAAAAAATAATATATATCGGCGGAAGAATATCTTGCGTTGAAGCAAAATAAAATTATAAGATGAAATTCACTGTCAATATTTAATTAATGCATTAATTAATGAACTATCGAAGGTATGTAATTTCTAATTGTAAAATAAACTAGACTCGTGTTAATTTTGTGACGTCAGTGCAAGAAATAGGTAATTGAGGGTAAATGAACTATAAAGTGTCATTTGCTTGACAACTGCTTTTAATAATAGAAACATGAGGGTGATTGCGTTTTCTTGTACTGGCGAGTAAAAAGAAGAGATCTCTTGTGCTCCAGCTCTCGACCAGTGCGGACGTGAGACAACTTAGAGATCTCTCCTGTACATGGTGATATTTAGTTTATAGTTCATAGATTATAGATAGTGATAGTGAGTAACGATTGTAAATACAGTTTTAAATAAATTGTTGTGAGTTATTGTGATTGAGTGATATTTGTAATGAATTCAAAAGGAAATACTAGTGACGTCAGTAATGCTGACGTCACACATATTTTGAACCCTTCTGGTGTATCTGCTTCGACACATATAAACTTTCAAAAGTGACTAAGACAAATAGTGATTAGCTTTTGTTTACGAAATTGTAACGTAAAATGATGTTTTATTATAAAAAAGTATTTGGGTACTTATGTATGCAGGTAAGAAGTTATACTATTTGACGTTTTGAAACAAGACTGGCCGCATATAAAAAATCAAAACTGGCTACGTATAAAAAGATGAAACTGGCTGCTTGGAATGAATGAAATAAGGAGTTTTTGGCGGGATTTAATGGGGAGCGGTTGGGCGTTTATTTTAATTATTCGCAAATTGTTTCTAGTGGATTTATGATGTAAAATTGGCGTAGTTTTCCGACTTAAAGTGTCCACGCTGTTGTGGATTATGTGAATTTGTTGAAATAAGTGCTTATTTAGTAGTGTGATGTTGCATTTTTTTTTGTAACAGTCCGCCTCAGTGGATTCTACTAAAAAGATTGCCACAATATATTTGTCGCCAGAAACTCCAACAAATAATTAAAATGTTTTACGCCAATATTTTAAGGAAATAATATGAAAAATTTATCTATTTGACACTGAGGACATCGGTTGTATGGGCTAAGATCCCTTTGCCTTCGCGCCTAAAGGAGAATCGTACTATTACTATGAATGAAATAAAAATAATAAATTATGTGATCATCGGTGTGCGTATAACTTCATCACGCGCTAAAAATACATTTATCTGTTTTTCCAAACGTGCCAAAAGAACTACAACTTCTATAATATTTAACATAACATAACATAACATAACTTCACGCTGTATCCCCAACGGGGTAGTCAGAGAGGACGGAGCGCCAGGAGTCGCGGTCCTTACACACCTCTTTCGCTTCCTCAAATCTCATCATTCTCCTCACACATTTTCGCCTAGGTATGCGAGTGCTTTTGACATTTCCGTCTGCTAACACTCTGGCTATTTGATCTTCATAAGTCAGCCTTGGTCTTCCTTGGCTTCTTTTACCACTCACTTTCGCTCTGTATATTTTCTTCGTCAGTCTTTCATCACTCATTCTTTCCATGTGCCCGAACCATCTAAGCATTCCTTTCTTTATTTTTACAATAACACTGTTGTGCAACCCTGTCATACTGCGTATCTCATCATTGCTTATCCTGTCCGCAAGCGTGACACCGCACATATTTCTGAGAGATCGCATCTCCACAGCATTTATCATACTTTCACTCGATTTCGGGCATATCCAGGCCTCACTGCCGTACAACAAAGTTGGCACCAACACCGCATTGTGGATGGCCATTTTAGCAGTGTTAGATATATTCTCACTACCCACTAATGCGGACAGAGCACCGTTCACTTTATTGCCAGCTGCTACCCGTCTCTCCACATCCAACTCACATCTTCCATCCCTCGAAAACGCACTCCCCAGGTACACAATTTCATTCACCTGTTCTAGACATTTTCCATTTACACTAATCACACATTTCGTTTGTTCCGCTTCTCTTTCAAACACCAGAACCTTAGTTTTGTTCACATTCATTTTCAATCCTTTTACTTCACAATCTTCTTTCATGCACGTGACTAGTGTCTGCAACTCTGCTTCTGATGGTGCTATTAGCACAGCATCGTCAGCGTACAATAGGCAGTTTACCACTGTGTCACCACATCCCATACCACTCATATTACCTTTCAATCTCTGGAGGCAACTGTCCAAATACAGCACGAATAGCCAGGCAGACATCACGCAGCCCTGTCTGACACCAGAACAGACTTCAAACCAGGGCGACATGTCACCGTCTATCCTTACACAGGCTCTGTGGTCTCGATATAATGACCTCGCAGCCTGCAGTAAGGAGCCCTCCACGCCATATTCAGGCAGAAGACTCCACAATTTCTTCCGCACTACTCTATCGAATGCTTTCTCTAGATCCACGAAAGCGCAGAAAACTTTCTGACCTAAAGCCAGAAACCTTCCCACGATAACGCGAAGCGAGAAAATCTGATCCATACAACCCCTACCGTTCCTGAATCCACCTTGCGCCTCCCACAAATATCTTTCTGAAACACCTTTCATACGTTCAGTCAATACTTTATTAGTATAGACTTTACTCGCTAAGCTGACCAAGCTGATGGCCCTATAGCACGCACAGTCTAGGTAGATAATATTTGATTATAATAATGACGGTTTTTTTAGTTAGCACCTTGTACATGCGATGGGCTAAGAATAAGTCAAAATTTAATTACTCTATTATATCTTAGCTCAATTACTTACTTATTATTAAAAGTGAAAAAGCATTTAGGTAATGGTACATATTCTTCATCTGTTGTCTAGTCCTTATTGTCTAGCCTTCCCCGTTAGGAATACAGTGTGAAGATGTATGTATCATGCATGCACCTATAAATTTAGGTATGTCATGCATTCCAGTATGTACCCGTACGTTATTCAATAATCGTAAGTATTTCATTTCACTCACGCCAAAGCTATAAATTACAGTAAAAAATTGAATAATGTTTTAGAATTTAATCGCGTAACCTACAGCTCCTACAACTCATACGATGCACTGAGAGAGACTACTTATAGAACTCGTGCAAATACATAGGTGTTTCTTAACCTCAGAGGTCAGAGGACAAACAGGACGTCACACCTCCTTATTTCCCCCGAGGCGTTCAGTCATAAGTCTGTAGTTTTCCACTGCATTTACACAGAGCTTTCTTGGCGCTTTTACTCGTATGAAAGGTGTTCACGACGAGCTTTCATTTTTCTCAGCTCTGAAAGGAGTTTCTTCCCTTTACACTTTTTAACCCCCGACGGAAAAGATATTTAGATTTATACGTCTACCGTTGTCTGTCGATTTGTGCCCGTCTGTTGCATTGTCGCTTTGGGTAATGAAGACCGGAAACAAGTTTAGACCCGCTGTATTATCAGCTATCACGATAGAACGATAGCTGCGCCGCACTCACACGACGATTGTTTTAAATTGGTAATTACGGTGTCATGCGGTAAAATTACCTTTTGTAGCAAATAGGGTCGATAGCAGTAGTTATTACATAAAAATTTGCAGACACCGACAGCCACACGATCACTGTGCGACCGGTGGCTAATAATAATAATATTTATTTGCGTGAATATGAGTATAACATTGATGTAGATATTTTACACATAAATATAAAGCCCTTCAAATTCTGCTAACAACATAGCCTGCAAATATTTAATTGTAATAAAATATTGATGTCATGTATGAAGATTGCGTATCTATTATTATATGATCATAAAATGCACTTTTTGTGGTAGATTTAGTACCATTATACATATTACATTACACAAATTCTCGTTTTGACAGCAGATATCGCGCGATATTGGCTGTCGCATGCTGACTGCAAGTTACGTAATACGCGTGCCGGTCAGCTATGTCGATTTAAGGTTTTGAAATTTAATAAATAAATAATATAAATGCGAAAGTGTTGTTTGTTTTCACGCCTCAACTGCTGAATCGATTATGATGAATTTTGGTATAGAGATAGAAACGGGGGGGGGGGGGGAGATATTGAGTGTAAGGGGGGGGGGGGGGGGACTTGTATGAAACTTTTTATGGCAACCTCTGATTAGATTGAAATTTTGCAGAAATGTTTTTGATGAAGGGGATGACATGGTATACACTTTCTCCTTTTCCATACCTGTTAAAATAGTAACCAGAATAGTTTGACAAAATCAACATTAACGCGAGCGAAGCCGCGGATAAAAGCTGGTAGGTAATAATCCTAATTAGAAAAGTTCGTTTCCTAAATTGATGTGTCAAGAATCAAACACGGGACTCCGGTTTAGATTGAAGATGTTTTACCAATGCAACAATGAGTCAGTCGAATAAATAAACTATCTATGTTTGTTTTAAATCTTAAATCTTCGAAATTTCTTCACGGATTGCTTTCAAATTTTGCACAATATTGCATTCAATTACGCGCTTGTTTGTACCCAACTGAGCTATAACAACGCGTGGTCAGGTACAGCAAGTAAATAATGCAAAAATGTTGTTATCATCTGTACTATTATATAAATATCTTGCGTCTGTCTGTAATTTTAGTTTTTTTGCCAAATTTGGCGATAAATAGTCGTTTTACGCCTTTACGCCTCACTGATTTCGATTCTACCATTTTTAAAATTTTTGTCTGTTTGTCTGTCGGTATGTTCTTTTATAACTAAAGAACGGCTTGACTGATCTTGATGACAATCGGTACGTAATAAAACACGTGATTGTGCTCATGATAGGCTACTTATTTTTTGGAAAACTAACTCTTAAAGGGGTGAAAAAGGGGATAATACTTTTTATGGGAAATGGTAAACCCCTGAACCGATTATGATAAAATTTAGCAGGGAGATAGTTTGACATAAGGAAATGGACGTAAGCTATTTTTTTTTTAATTTACGCCTAAGATGATGAAAAGATAGACTTTTTCATCAAAAAACATAGACTACTTTTATTTTATCAAAAATCTACCCCTAGAGGGGTGAAAAGGGGGATTGCAATTTTGTATGGGAAATGCTAAACCGCTGTACTGTTTATGATGTGGCATGAAGATAGTTTGACACCTGGAAACGGGCATAGGCTGTTTTTTTATCAAAAACCTATCCTTATGGAATTGAAAGGGGTGAAAAGGGAAATGAAACTTTGAATAAGAAATGCTAAACCGCTGAACTATGATGATATAATATGATGAAATTTGCTACAGAGATAGCACGTGCCCGGAGGCAGATGTAGGCTAAACGTAGGATTTTTTCTAAAAACAGTCTTTAAAATATATATACAGGTACTCTATATAATAATCTAACCTAATCCGGGAAAGCCACGAAAAATTTTCCGCGCAGACGAAGTCGCGGGTACAGCTAGTCTTATTTAAATTTTGTCATTTAAACAACATCTGTTAAAACAACAGACTTCTTGAATTAGTAAATCTTAGAATTCAGTAACTTTTATAAATATTCAAAGACGATAACAATTGATTGGTTATGAATCGAAACTGAGTACAATTCGATTACAGACTGTGACAGATGGCTTCAAGTTTCGCAAAGTTATAATTTTCGTCCAAATGTAGAGGAAGCAAAGTATATATCTTTACGCCAACGTCTTAGAGTTTAATATCATTAATTTATTTTCATTAAGCACAAATTGAATTTGCGATAAATCCAATGATTGATTCGTTGTAAACTGTTATTGATAATAATGATTGTCAGTTACGATAACTTGAATTTTCGTGTCATAAAATCGCTTTTTAGCGTTTTGTAGCTGAAAAATAGCAAAAATAGAGCCCAATAAATTACAATTGTTTATTTTAATATTTGTTTTAATCTTGTAATTTATTTATTTGTGTCATATAACATATTCTAATGAGTATTGATACTTGATATGCAAATGTATGTATTGAATTTTTACAGCAACATGTCTGGTTTTTATATTATACCTACACACAATCTTGGTGAGCACCGCTGAAAATCAGAGCTGTAGCGCTAACGTCAACATATGCTGAGTCGATGTCCTATTTTGGCATCACATCGCCCATAATTGCATAGTGTTTAAGTCATATTCTTCTCTTAATCTAATCTAAAACAATCTAAAGATAAAATCACGGTAGCATATTTAGAAACCTGTTTAGATAATATAGATCAATGTCGAAAATTATTCAATGCCACATATGAAAGAATTGAGGCTGAAAACGAGGAATGTGAGTCGTCGTCAAATTGTAGAGACGATTTGTTTGAACAAGTAGAGGAAATTTACTTAGATTATAATCTAAATTGAAGGAGTTTCCCACTAGGTCTAAAGTATCAGTTTGTCTGAAGAATCATCACGTAATGAAGATAAATATGTGTGGTAAATTACCAAAGATAGACTCTTTCAGGCAAATATGAACATTTGACCAGTTATAGAGATTTATTTTTATTCCTGGTTCATAATCATAAAGGGTTGGATGACGTGCAAAAATTGCACTACCTGAAAGGTCAACTACAGGGAGGAGCAGAATAGATATTGCGAAATATTCCTATAACTGCTGCAAATTACGCTGTTTGTTGGTCTCAATTGGAAAGGACTTACGATAACAAAATGTTTGTCGCAAATTGCAATCTAAAACGTTTCATAAACCAAAAGACTGTTACTAATGCATCCTCAAGTGCTATTAAGGAGTTGTCGTATGTAACCAATGAATGTTTGCATGCACTTGAAAATTTAGGAATTGATGTTACAGCCTGGGACATAATAGTAATATTTATCGTTAGTCAGAAATTTGATCCCGAGTCTAGAAAATTATGGGAGACAAAAAACAACGATCCAACCGGAGAATTGCCTAAATTTAGTGTATTCGAAGCGTTTTTATAATAATAATAATACTCAGACATTTCACACAGCGCCATCTATCAACCATCATCCCAAAGTAAGCTGCATAGCGCTTGTGTTATGGGTAATAGACAACTGATATACTACTTATATACTTTTCTTTTGTAAATATATACATATTATACATAAACACCCAGACTCGGGACGGGAATCGAACCCGCAACCCCCGTTTTACTTTCCGACGCGCTAAACCGTTGCGCCACGGAGGTCGTCTTTTATAAATTAGGTTCAGTCTTAGAATGTATCAGTTTACAGACCATTGACAAGCATGGTAATTTTTGAAATAAGAACGCCATTGTATTACATTTGACTGCTTCTGATATGGTTTGCGTCTTTTGTTCTGAGCAAAATCAAAACTTGGATAATTGCAAACCGTTTAGTAAAGAGAATTTGGACAAACGACGTAACTTTGCCTAAACCAGTAGTATGCTTTAACTGCTTGAATCCACATCATACGATATATTCGTGTCGTCAGTCTACAATGTGTCATCTATGTAAAAGAAAGCTTCATACCCTTCTCCACCCAAAAAATAGTCCAAACTCTGCTGTTGATGTCAAATCAGGTCAAAACGAGTAGTCGGGTACTGTTAACCACAGCCTCGGTGAATGTCGCATCCAGACACACAAAGATTATTTGTGTGTCAAAGAGCCTTGTTAGACCAAGGCTCTCAGGCTTCGTTTATTACGAAATCTTCGGTCCAGTTATTAGGATTAAAGAAAAATCCCATTAAAATGTGAAAACAATTTGCCCGTAAAAGGTTTCTGTTATTGGATACATACAACAACAACAATACATCAGCGTCATCAAAGAGTATGTTAGTCTAGGTCACACGGAGACTGTCAAAAACCTAAATTCAGATGCGGTATATTTGCTACATCATGTCATGCATGAAGATATGACACTTCCAATCTTCTTTAAGTAGATGGCACCTTACCCGACGAATGTTACAAGATTTCTGGCGTAAATGGTCTCGCGAATATCTTACCCAACTACACCATCGATAATTGGATGGATCCGATATCTGAACCCAAGGTACGGGAAGTCATGTTAATAAAGGAAGACGATCTTCCACCAGCTAAATGCCTGTTGGGTATCATCACGGCAAAGCACACTGATTTGGACAAGCTTACACGCGTTGTTAGCATAAGGTGTAAAACAAATAATAATATCTAGTGACCTTTATATAAAGTAATCGTATTACCTGTTACCTAAATGTATCGAGTTTGTTAAGTATTTATTTGGTTTTGTTAAAGTTTAGATTTTGTTTTGTGTAAGGTTTAATTTTAATTTTTTTGAGGTCTGGGTTTAGTTTTGTAAAAAAACATTAGATATAGTTTATATTAAGTTGTTTAGAATAAGTGTAAATATTTCCAATTTTTTTTTTCATACGCCGTACTCAAACATAGTAGACGACAATTTGTATTTTTTGTAAGTTTTAGAATTTGTTTGTTTGATGGACAGTTTGTCCATGGTGGGCGGAATATTTAGAATGATATCAACTCATACTCCTAAGTAGGAATAATTACGTATAAATGATTTGTAGTTTGTGATAGATGGTAAGATTTGGTTCTAACACACGCAATGTCTTAATCTTCATATTTTATAAGTAGTTGACAGGTAAGTGGAAAATAAATGACTCTTATTAGCACCTGATTTTTGGAAGTTTTATTTCGAGATTTTTAGGATTTGTACACTTCTTAAACTCATTTTATATCCGTACTGTATTATTCGCGGAAAAATCAGGATCTCCACTAAAGAAGAAAAATAATAATAATTGGCGGCCAATAGATAACTTCTTCACAAACACTAAAGTCAGATTCTCTTATACAGACTCAATAATGCGTAGACAACCTATTTTATTCCCATTTTTGTCATCGAAGTGTTATAAAATGTTACGAAATTAATACAGACGGTAAATTGATGACACTAAAATTTTTGTGAAGCTGTAGTTTCATGTCCGTGTGTATGTGTATCTGAACGTTTCATGACGTTTCAAATAATTTTCTAAATCTGTGGTATGAACAAAATTAAGTCTACAGTTATTATAGAAAAAATGAAGACTATTTTACATATACTTTATATTTCAAAACAGCCCGTTTCGTACTACGAAGCGAGACAATTAAAATCAAATAAAGTGTACGAGTGTGTGTTTTCTAATGAAGTGGCGGCCGATCAGCTTATCTGATAGTAAATGTGTGTCGTATTTACAGGTGAGTCGGCTTATTTGATCTGCTCACCGTTGTAGCTTGGACCCGATGTCTGGTGTTATTGGTAAAGTCTACGATTTTTAGTTGCCAGAAAGATCAACTGTAACATACAGACAGACAGACATACATGAGAAAACCAAATGGGTTCTATTTTAGCTATTTTTTCTATGGAACCTTTAAAACTGCGCGTAAATCGGTTAAGTCGTAAGAATTACGACTACACAGGAAAATAAACAGATCTAGGGACAACGGATTCAAACTTAGAGTTATGTGGGGCAGAGGTGAGTATATTTTCTTTGAATCATTCTAAATCTTGTTTTTTTTTTATATCACAAAGATGGCAAACAGACATACGGCCCTTCTGATGGTAAGCGGTTACCGTAGCTAATGTACACGTGGAATTAAGTGGAATATAATAATACAATGTAATTTATTTATTCAAGTCTAAGGTAATAAAATAGAGCTTTGATTCTTGCAATTTTCGTATGAAAGAAAATTAAAAAAAAACATGTAATTTTTCAAACAAAATTCTATTTGACAATATGGACAAGGAATACAACCGTGATTGACTGCAAATTAGCCTTGTGTGTAACGTTGAAAACAAATTCAAAAGGGTAGGTTTCAAATGTTTAGTGTAAACGGTTTCTGAAATATTTAGTCTACGCAGACTTACCCACTGCACACACTGTCTTGTGGGGCAGATGTGTGCCGATGTGTGCAGATTTTTAACACCTGATAGAAAAGGGTATTATATAGAAAAGTATATTATAGAGTCCTGTTATATACCCTTTTCTACGTCAAATTGTCGAAAAACATCAATTTAAATAGAAGAATGTTGGCACATGTAGATTCACACGGAATGGTATACCGGTGGTCCTTTTCAGAACGAATGTAGGTACTAGATATGTACCGCATGCTAATGCAAGTCTTTCGCAGCCTTTCGCGTTATGTAAATAAATTATGCTCATATAGGGGCAGACGCGAAGTCGACTTATCTACACACTGTTTTTATTTTGTAAGGAATTTCTTTCTGAATGACGAATACATTTTTAAAAAAGACTGAGGATATGGCAAAGTATTTTCCTCGATCATGTTCCCCATGAGGCAGAGCCAAGCATTTCAGGCGCCTGATTGCATATTAACTAAAAATACATACATAGTTTATGTAAGGTATGAAGCATGAGTTTGAAATTTAAGAAAAATGTAATTTTTGTTGAAATTTCAAAGGATATGTAAGGTGCGAAGATGGAAACGAACGTGATATACATACGTGTGCGAGAGAGACGTAAATATTATGGACTTTTATGTTTGTGAAAGCGAGAGAATCAGTGAAGCTCAACAGCTATGGTAGTGTGTGAAAGAGACAGATGCATGTGAGAAGGTTGGGGATTGAGCGAGAAAAGAAAATAAATGTAATGGCTACAGACCGTCGATTCAATTAACGTCCCTTACATATATTCACGTTATATACTTAAAGTACGGCTTTATATAACTAAACGGAATAGTCAGAGTAGATCGAGTATCAAGAATCGCTGTCCTTTCATATGTCTTTCGCCTTCTTAAATAAAAAAAAAAAATATTAAAATATGTCATACGCATTTGGGCTGTTATATCTCTGTCTACCCTTACAGGAATACATTTTGGTAATATTCATGTTTACTTCTTAATTATTTTACCTATGTACGTACATTTATAAAAATCAATTTTTGCATATTGTGGTTGCCAACCTTAAATAGTAGGTAGTAACATTGCATTCGAATACGCGCGTCTTATTATCTACCTACTATATTACATATATATTAGTAGGTATACGGTAGTAGGTATAAAGGGTAACAAACTGTGGCCGTCCCTTAAATAAACAAAAACATTTCAATATGGAGTATTCCTCATACATTTCTTTATCATATCCAATTTTCATGTCTCAGCGGCATATTTTAGTCAACAACTCTAACGCCGTCCCTTTTCCAGGCTATGACGTGTGAAACAGTCAAGAGGCTCGTTGCCTTTTTCTTTCCTCTCTTGCCTTATTCAGCGTCGTACTAAAATAAGGAGATACGTAGGTGAGCTTTAATTTAGAAATTCAGTTTGCGGAGAGGGAATATTACAAATTCCACATGATGAAGGTAACGGAAATAATAAGAGCGGTTAGACAAGTGGCAAGCGCTTCGTACAATCGAAACGCTGGCTGGAGTTATTGGTCGTGAAAGTGCTTTTTGGGTACGTTTTATATGGCAGTTTTCATACGACTTCACTTTTTGTTTGAGTAAAAAATTAAGTTAAATTAAGTTAAGTTAAGTTAAGAATTGATTAGGTTCGAAGCGCCTTTTTGTTTAAGACAATTGTTCGTTTAGTAGCAGTTTAGTTAGTTTAAGGCGACGCATTGGAAATTTTAAGGCAGGGATGTTAATTTTTCTTAGTGACTACAAATGATAAAATGATATTTGGTAGCCTAATTTTTCATTTCATTGACTTTATTTTGGCAGTTGCGATACACGATTGGTTAACTTTTGTAACACGAAAAAAATATCAAAGAAATCTCTTTTAAAACAGAGATTTACATTTTTTGGAGTAACGGGACCGATTTATGTTTTCAAATTTTCTGTACAGTTTAATCTGAACATATTCTTCAAAATCCTAGTTGAATTTTTTAAAATTAATTATTGTTTTTAAAATAAACGATAACAACTGCTTTTTCGTATGTTTCGTAAGCTGGCGCACACACGTTTACATAGAACAGAAGGTCTATTTTAGATAAAATTATTGTTTATCAATGCGTCGCCTTAATAACGTTTGACTATCAATTTAAAATTCATTACGCTAGATGACGTGGTATTTATCGTTCATCTACACTTATTATATTTGGATTAAATAGCAATTTAGGAAAAGTAGAAGAAATTAAAAAAAAATTGGTTCATAAAAATCGCCTATTGTACTAAATTTATACAATAGGCGGACTCAATGTCTAGTGGCGTTCTCTACCAGTCAACCTGAGCTTTACCTTCAGAGAAATAATGTGGCGCTGGCGATACAATTAAGTCACCAAAAATAACAACATACACGTATACAGACACACACGCAACTTATATACAAATATATACATGATATATAAACATGTATATATATTACACTAACGACCCGCCCCGGCTTCGCACGGGTGCAATGTAGATAGTAATTCCTCGTATCCGTCTAAATATCTTTCCAAACAACGTAATTTGTATCAATTTTTTTAAACATTAAAATGGTTATAGAAGGCTATCCGTATAATATAGACATACGCCATCGCTGACTTTTTTGTAGTTCTAATAAAGAGGAACAATTCCATCATACATTGTTTTGGAATAAGACAGCATTTTCGATGAAAGCTCTCAGTCGGCTTGAGTTTTTCCGACATCTTGAACTATTATCATTATATTTCAATTAATTAACACATAACAATATTAAGCTAAACATATAAAACTTCCTCTTGAATTACTCTATCTATTGATGAAAATCGAATTAAATCCGTTGCGTAGTTTAAAAGATCTAAGCGTACAGAGGGACAGACGGCGGGAAGCGACTTCGTTTTATACTATGTATAGATATACACACAAATACCCTCTCATATACATATCAAACGTAAAAATACATAATAGTACATGCTTAAAAATAAAATTTGTAGACACATAATGGCGTGTTAAGGTTTGTTCGTATTTTATGGGCTGCCATACCGGCCATCCGATTGCAATTAAATTAGGTACGGAGATGGAATAAACCCCAGGGAAAAACATAGGCTATTTTAAAAATAAAAACGCGGACGAGTCACGGGCTTCAGCTAGTACATAATAATTATATATTGAAATATATGTAAAACACCCACATTTAATTTTTTCATTTATAATTTCTGATTTACGACTTCAATTCAGTGTTCAATTTCAGTACGACAGGTGTAAAGATGACGGAAGAAATCGGGTTTGATATAGGGTCGGATGGACAAGAAGGAAGAACAGACGTACGACAGATGGACAACACGGACAACAGACGGTCAGGCAGACGGACTGGTAGATGGATGGACGGATAAATGGACAGGCTTAGGAATAGATGGAAGGACAGGCAGAAGGAAAGACAGACGGACAGACAGACAGACGGATGGGCAGAGAGACAGACACATAGACAGACAGACGGACGGACAGACAGACAGAGAGACAAACGGACGAACAGACGGAGGGATGGATGGATGGACAATCGGACAGGTAGATAGACAGAAATACATATCGAAACTATAATAGATTTATTTTCGCCATTTGGACTAAAGAAGCCTGATACACGATAATTTATGTATTTAGCCTTTTAGAGTTGAAGCCTCTAGAGTTCCTTTTCCTCGTGCGTTAATACCTCGGTGTCACCTTTTTGTCTTTGCTTAAACCCTTGGCGTGCCTGGTGAAAAAAAATCACACGACATGCCTGGTGAGTCTGACGGACCCATAACTGAATATCGTTTGTTTATGTCGTGTCCATGTTTTGTAGTATTTTTTAAGTTGTATTTAGGTAAAATTAAATAATAAACCATAAATTACAGTTGTCCCTTATTAATAAATTCTCTTAGAAATATGCATATATGGTCAAAGAACTTTGCACCTTGTTTCTATCTATCTATGGTATTTTTGAGAATCTTTTTAATTTTAGTCATAAAAAGATGAAAATAATCCAGCTCAAGTAGATATGTCTTTTATTTGACACGGCGGTACCACGTGGGTTCCATTTTGAAATTTTATAACTTTTGAACTTTTTAACCCTAAAAATTAATTTGCTGTTGAATTATTTATGTATTAATATCTACTTATGAATGATTAGGTTTTTCAAACTTGCATACAGTTTACACTTGTGACATTTTAACAGGAATGCATTCTGCGTTGCGGAAGTGGCTGAAATATAACCACTAGTCTAAGACCTGCAGCTACTCGGGATCGCGGCGCTCGTAGATTTCAACTTTAAAAGATGTCGTCGTTTTTAAGCTACGGTGGGTCTGTCAGACCCTACCAGGCATGCAAAGGATTAACTTTATTGCGTTCTACGATGTGTCCCAACAAATATAAAATATGTAGTAATCTTCACACATTCAAAATAAATGCGCCGTACAACTCATATCAATATCTCTGTAACATGTAATACAATTTATAAACGGACAAACGGACAAGAATTTTACTTAATATTTTTTATTTTAAGATCTAAACATTTGGATGTTTAACCAAAATTAATACGATTCTTCTGAATTTATTGACGCATAGAGTCTCATGCGAATTGTATATCGAGGTCATACTATGTTTAATGCTATTAGTTCAAAAAGGTCATTGATAAGTTAACAATATATTTTCGCAAAAGGCACTGATTAATTTAAATGAAAGCCACTAATAGCCACTTAAGAAATTAAAGTTGTCATCGACAGATTTTTTACCGACCACAAGCTATCTGTTCAGGGTTGTGCATAACTAATAAATGACTAAATATTCAGTACCTATATACAAATTCACTATCATTTACCACAGTAATAAAATAAAAGACGGCAATGCAAGAGCGCCTTGCAAATGGACCCTTTATACTGAGGGGAAAGGTCTCAATGTGATGCAGAGCGGCACCGAGTCGAGTCAAAATAATCTGAAGCTATACATACGACGAACGACAGGTTATTCCATGGAGCCTTCAACCTATAGAGACGAAATATCGGACCATCTTATTCACCACTGCTCTCCAATATCAACTTTCGCTCGCATTAAGCAGTACATAACCAATGCTGAACCTTTGTGTACATTTCTTTATATCCCGACAGATACTTAAAAGTTTATGTAATGGCTTATTGTTCTATTCGGTGGTGTGGCAAAAACAGCAAAAAATCAAACTATAAAATAGACCGTAGTATCCACAACAGCGTTTAGACGTAAGTAATTTACATACAAAATAAATGACATTGCCACTCTATAGGTTGAGTGCTCCATGGGTTATCCTATATTTGACCTACAGTCAATTACATCAATTTGTTTCTAACCACTAGCATACAATACACAAAAGTATTGGTACGCACTGCGAGTAATGTGTCTTTTCCAGCATGCCATACCTAGCCTTTTATTAAATCAAAAAGCTATGATAATAATTTTTCAAGTACCGCAGAATTACGTTACAAAATTTCAGGGTTGAACATAAATTGTAATATTTTTGTGCTTAGTTTGTGCGAACGAGTATTAGACTGAGATATCAGAAGCACTCACATAACTCGTTAAAAACGTTTGAAGGAAAATTATGAGGTTTGAGGAAGTGAAAGAGGCTTAATATTTTAAAGTAGTGTCTTGACGGTGAAGTTCAACACACCATTCTTTTTTTTTTACTTCGCTAGGAATAATACGTAAAAATAAACACATATTTGTGTGTTTAATTTTGTGAAAGTTTTTGTGATTTGTCCATGCTATTTACACCTTTATACTTAATATTATGAATATAAAAACGTCTCTTTCTGTCTCTTTGTTACGTTTTCACAGCTAAGGCGCTGAACCGGTTTTGATGAAATTTGCTACGGAGATAACCTGAAACCTAGAAAAGGGCATAGGCTATATTATAAATTCCAGGCGGCCGAAATCGCGTGCAACAGTTTGTTATGAAGGAATAAAAGAAGTTTAATATTATTTACGAAAAGTTGGATAAATATTTATAAAAATTATTTTCAAGATTGCATACGTTGCAACCCTATTTCTTACTAAAGTTAATTAACTTAATATAAGCCCGTCAAACTCCGCCGCCGAATTAATTAATCTATAATTAATTTTATATTTGATTGCTTCCATTTTTTCTTTATTATTTAAAGTCAATTTCCTGGAAAGTTTTTCTTTTAATCTAAAAACAAGGAATTTTGTTTCCGAAGTTTGTTATGGTATGGAATTTTGTAACAAAATGTTATAAGGATAGTCTGCTCCGTAACTGTATGATTGGCATTAATCATGAACACTCCTGGGGAAAGTATTTTTATTTCGTTTTGAATTTGAACTGTAGTTAAAACCTCGGACCTAGAATTATAATGGACGGAATCATAATGAGTTCTCGATCTTACCACCTTGCATCAAACGAATTTTCATGTCTTTCTATCTCTTTGAACGTAATCACGAGTAAACCAGTTAGCTATAGTAAGAATGGCAACCTCGCACTGTCGGTTACTGAAATAATTATTCGCAAAATACTCGTAAATCTTGAGTGTTTTATCTACTTAACCAACTTACATTCAATTTGAACCTGTAGTTTAAAAACCATTGCAAGTCAAATTTTCTTAATTTCGTCACTAACACACTCACTGATCATCAAAATTCTAAGGTACATCTAGCAGTCTCATAAACTTCAAATATATCAGCTGTTCATCGTTGTACTGATGTCCAGTACAACGATAAACAGTCACGCACATTAGCACAAGTTCAGAACCTTGTACTAATAAAAAACGGACAAGCAAAAGTTCGTTCGTTCATTCGTTCATTATGATTCTCTGTCCGAGAATAAAATGTATGTTTCTGTCATATCTAGTACTGAGTAAATGACACTACTAATATGTGAAATCAAAGACCATTAGCGTCATCTCCTCCAGTTCATTGCTACTGTTGGAGTTTAAAAGGCAATCTTAATTCCTCGATAATTCCTCAATGAAATGGAAATATTTATTTTTAAATACGCATTTCGCAAAAACTCAACCAGTACTTTCTCTTGTTCTTACTATATTAAACCAATTTCGATGAAAAAAATATGTAATTATAATACAAAATTTTATCTATAAGCCTATATTCGTTTATATTCGTATGAGCCTTTTGACAATTTTTTCTCATTCTCATCTTGTCTCAGCGAATATCTTCGTCGAAGCCTTTGTCGAGAATGTAGAACGAGCTTTATTATAATACAATAATCAGAAACATTATAACTGAAAATCATAACTGAAAACTATAATCTGGGGGTACGAGAGTGCTCTCGCCAAGTTGAACATAACCGTACCATCCTTTTCTCGAAGTGACTCACGGCATTTTTGACCCCCCTGTAACTTCGTTGCGGATAACGCAGATGTCTGAATTTTCAGTGACTAAGAGCTTATAATACAGCTAGATATATTTCCAAGTTACATTCAATTTGAACCTGCAGTTTATAAACCATTGCAAGTCAAATTTTCTTAATTTTGTCACTAACACACTCACCGATCACCCAAATTTTAAGGTACTTGTAGCAATCTCATAAACTTCAAATTTTGAATTTTAGTTAGCCTTTAGCCTATAAAGGAAGAAAAAATGAAAAATCGCGAATAACATCTACCTAATATTAGCGATCCGAGCGCTTTGTGTTGTATGTTATGTTGCAGCGCGATTGCTAAATCATTATATTTATAACAGAAATAAAGATGTCTAATATTGATACGGTCACTATAAATGTCGATAGGTAATTGATTAAATAACAATTTATAAAGAAGTTGTTGAATAGGTGCTTCCATAGACACTAACTAAAATAACTCACTTGGTTTACATGAGATCTCACAACTTTTTGTAGTGGAAGAACTGCATTGCTAGACTTGTCATTTTTTACATTTTTTGTTTTTGATGGGATTATCTATTCGTTTAATATTAATTAAGGATGCTCTATGCCTTCTTAAATTAGAAATGGTATCTAAATCGGACTGCCTAATTTGGATAAGAATAATATTACGACACATTATTTTGAGATGCAAAAGTTTGTTTTTTTACATAGTATCTAAAATAATTGAGGAAAAACCGATCAGCAACGTATCAGACATGAACTGAAGGTTTCATAGTACTTTGACTAACTTTTTTTTTATGTATAAGAGGGGGCAAACGAACAAGCAGGTCACCTGGAAAGTTATCACCGTCGCCCATGGACACCCGCAACATCTGTCAAGTCACGGGTACGTTGCCAGCTTTTAGGGAAAGAGGGAAGGGAGGAAAAGGAGGGGAAACGGCGGTGGGCTACCGGTACTCTCACTCACCGAACGAAACAACAGCAATAGATGCTGTTATTTCATCCCTATATTCTGTAAGAGGGTGTTATTTCACCGGGTGAGCTGGCCCAATTTGTGGTGCAATACAGCATGGCTCTACCACTCGTAAAATAATTGAAACAAAAGTTACTACTTTATAAATTAGCGTTAATTTAGATAAAATAACGGGTCCACAATCTGATTGCATAAAGTGACGCATGATAAACAATAATTTAATCTAAAATAGACTTTCTGCACCACGAAGTAAAAACGAATTAATTTAAAAAAAAACAAGTGGTATTGTGAAGAATACGTTTAGATTAATTTACACAGAAAATTCAGAAGCATAAATCGGTTCCGTTGGTCCGAAAAATGTAAATCTCTGTTTTAAAAGAGGTTTCTTTTAAAACAGATCAAATATCACTTTTACGTTTGTAATTACTTAGAAACATTGAGATTCCGGTCGTCAAAAGTTCTAATTCGTCGCTTTAAGTTTTTTTGTGTATCTAGGTTTTGCGCTACCTAGTATTTGACAAAACTAAGATTAATTTTTGTGATTTTTTAAGGGTACCCAAAAATACAAGAGTAATTTGGTGGGAAGTTATTTTTTGTAGTTCACAGCGAATTGCCAAACTACTTATACTATGTACCGAATCCTTTCGGTTCGATTTGCGATTCAATTTTCCAATAAATTACTCAGGACACGGATAATCTTACTAGACATTTATTTGTTGTGATGGCAAAAACATAATAAAATACGAAATAGTGGTTCCGTTTGATCAGCAAACAAGGTTTTTATATTATCCACTATCTGCGTCCGATATTGCTTCATAAGCTAAGCAGATAAGAGTTTTTGCAGATTATTGCTAAAAATACTGCGTTTCTCTTCAACGGGCTTTATTGAGAACACCTGTATTATAGGGTAATTTTAAAATTGCAGTATTTGCAAATCAAAGAGATTGAAAATCTATAAAAATACGTGATTTTATTGCAATCTTACTTGTAATTTATTATACCAGCTATTTGATACATAATCTGTTTTAGTTCATTGCATCAAAAAAATCTTAAATACTCATTTAATTTGTAAAATATCATAACTATTAAAGTTATGTTTGGTAGTGGGTATTAAAAATAATTGTCATTGAAAGGGTTAGAAATTTTAGCGATTTAGCGGCGAATTGGGGTTTCGCTTTTCACTTAAAACAAATAATTCATAATAATAAATGGGATGCACTTCAAAATCGATGAAAATATAGACAAAATTGCTATGAATTGCTGTTAAAGAACATAATGTTGTAGAATAAATTGTTACTCCTTTATTACAAACATATTAACATAAAAAAAAGTGATACTATAAAATACCAATGGCTCACAAAAAATTTAGATTATTTAAATTAATAGCTTGTATTATTAAAACTGATAAAATCTATTTAAAATTAGAGAACAAACTTTTCAAACTGTCAAACTGTCATTCTAACAATGACATTATCATTCACTTGTTCCTTTTTATTGGTCCAATAGCATATAAGAATTAAAAACAAATAAATTAAAATAAAAAATGTATAGGTCCAATAGCGCATGAGAATTAAAAACAAATAAATTAAAACAGTAAAACCTGTAATTTTGGATAAAAATAGTAAATTTATTGCGGGGACCATTAATTTCAAAGGACATGTCATTCATATAAACAGTAGCAAATTTATTGAGAATACCATTAATTTTAAAGATTGTGAATTGTAGATAGAACTACTGATTCTATACATCCAATATATATATCTCATAATGAATTATAACTGGTTCTCGGCGCAGAGGCGCGTTCGGTTTCCGGCGGGGTTATTACCTAAAAATTGGCAGATAGCGACAGCCACGCGATTACTGCGCGACCGGTGTCTAATTGTACTAAAAAATTGGTATCATGTATGAAGATTGCGTATCTATTGTTCTACGGCAGTAAAATGCACTATTTGTGGTAGATGTAGTGCCACTATACAAATTACAATACACAAATTCTCGTTTTGACAGCAGATATTGCGCGATATTGACTGTCGCATGCTGACTGTAAGTTACGCAATAAGAGTGCCGATCGAGTCAATTTAGTAAACAAATCTTTTACATTGTATTACAGTCTGGATGTCACTGAGTGTCTCCTGAGTTCATTATGTAATACACATAGTAGAAACTCAGAGCTGAATTTGGGTTCACAGAATTGGTGTAATTGTCTGATGTACTCTGAAAAAAATAAGTTGTCGTATTTGGTTATTAAATTGACCTTTTCAATTAATATCTTCATTTTCTGAAAGAAAGCGTTTAACTAAATATTTTAAAATTATTTTTATGTTTTTCCTCATCTTGACTTATTTTTATGTTTACAGCAATATAAAATTATTATATTATTATTTACCTTTGAAACTTCGCGCGTTATAGTAAATATTCCTACAGAAATGTTGGTTTCCCACAGTTTGTGAAAGTTTTTACAGTACGAATCATTATTGCTGCGAGACGCTGTATTTAGTGTACACAAACCTTTATAAGCGATTGCTACATTTATACTAGGCGGATGGTCTCTAGAGCTCACTTGATAGGAGATTTTTTTCCTAAGCCTCGATGAGAACAGACTTATTATTGTTTTATAGTAAGGTTGTTGACCGAGAATTACAGCATGCGTAAATAATAAACAAATACAATACACATTTAGTATTTTGTAACAAGTAAAGACGTGACAGTAATCAAAATTCAATATAGCGACAGCCAGACGCCATATTGTGAAAAAGAAAAAAAGAAAGTCGACGAGGTGTGTTAAGTAGGGTATCATTGAATAGGCATTAGAAAATCATCTTTAGGTTCTTTCAGTCATTTTGTATTTCTAATGACCATTCTCACTAAAAGTTTTCAATACAAAACCGTGATAAAGTTCTTATATAATCGCATAATTAATATTGTTTTTAAACCGCAAAAACAAACCGCAAAACCGCAACAAATTGTAGTCCACTTTCATTATAAGTCCTTTAGGACCCTAACAGTCTCGCCTAGTAGCTTACAAAATTCAGAAGCCAGTTGACGGGCTTCGCGGCCTCAGGGTTCCAAAGTTTCGACTGCAAAGGGCGTAAATATGAAACTCTAGACCTAGATTCAAAGCCCAGTAGTTTCAAAGAAAAAGAGGAGAAGATGGTCAAATCGTGTTCCAAGATCCAATTTGCTTCACTTTAATTCTTATAAGTAGTTTTTAAATTTATTTATTTTTAACATGACATTACTGCACTATTATAATATTACATACCCTTGTTTTTTTTCTCTTTATTTAAAGGTTTGTTCATAAAAAGAACTTGCCACCTCCATTGTAGCTACATATGCTTAGTAATTTTTTCTATACATAGGTAACACATTTTTACATTTTTTTTTTCCTTTACGCAGTATTGAACTAATATGGTACAACATCCTCGCATTCACTGATAAGGCTGATGCAAGAATAATGTTCCACATACCAACATTAAATATAGGATCACCAAATGATCTACGTCTTTCCACTTCGTTCCGGACACGCTCACCCATGAGATGCAGAGCGTCTTCAACTACACCACACACATCACAGTTAGGAACACTTGATCTTCCCACCATGTATATAAATTTATTGAAAGGAATTTGGCCGAAACCAAGTTTCAGAGCTATAACAATATATCTTCTCATCTTGCAGTCGTCAAAGCAAGTACGTTGTGCGAGGTCTGGTTGGATAGTTTTGTACCATATACCTTTTGTTAATGATCTTTCAGCAAAATATTCCAACCAATTTCCGTAAAAAAAGTTAAACGGTCGAACACTAACCCTTCCTGTACAACCTCTTTAGCCAAGCGATCAACAATATCGTTCCCTTCGACTCCAAGATGAGAAGGCAAACACTGTATAATAAGATTCTTATTCTGAGCTTTGAGTTTCTGAATAGAAATTAAAATTGCGTAAGCAATTGGAATACCTTGAAAACAGAATATATCTAAAACGGGTAATTTAAGGCGATTACCTTTTTATTCTGGCTCGACGTTTCGACCGAGTAGCATCGGCCGTGGTCTCAAGCACAGTTTGCTTGAGACCACGGCCGATGCGAATGCAAAAGGTAATCGCGTTAAATTTCCCGTTTTAGATATATTCTATAATGCAAAGCGAATGCTTAAAAATGTATACATTGAAAACAACTTGTACATCGCACAATATGTGGAAGAGAACTTTTCGAATCAGTAAAAATAAAAAAGATATTATAACTTAAAGATTCTACATAAGATAGAGCCCTCAGCTAAAGCGATGAATTCAGTACGCATTATAGAAATTTTTGATTTAATACAGAGCTTAACATAAATCACCTGTTTGGATGTCAAAAAAACTGCACAATTTCTATTTACATATTTAGACTCATCAGTAAAAATCTTATAATAAGTGAAAAAGTATTCATTTACATATTGATAACATATAAGTTTCACAGAAATTGTATTGTATATTAGTTTAGGTTTTTTAATATTTTCTAAATTACATTTAATATTGCTAAATCAATATTGCTAACCCAAGTATCCAAGGAAAAAAATTCTAAGATCTTACTAGAGTATACTGACTTTGTTTTCAATAAGTCATGGATAATTATTATTAGAGGAATTTTTTTACGTCGTCTCTACTATGCTTGGCATTGGAGAGCTCATTTAATAAATTTATTATCATATTAGAATATTAAGCAATTTAGATTTCAACCAAAATTTATTAGCCAGAAAGCGTCCTCGAATAGTCAGGTGGTGACAGTAATTCTGACCCTATAACGTCTATAAGTGTACTTTTTATAAAACCTATTAAACGCATGCAATAATTTTGGATTTTATGTAGTTTTATTAAATGAGATTTGCTGCTGTTGTCATATAAAAAGCTAGCGTAGTCCATTCGACTTCTAATAATAGACATTAAAAGACGTCTTAAATGTTTAAAATGTATAACCCAACCATGTCCTAAGTTTTGCCAAACTGCAATACAATTTATCGGCAGACACTGATTCTTGCGTTATTACTTTTTTGTTTCTTCTTTCTTCATGGCATGGCCCACAGATTAGCAGATTTGGCAATGTCAGGTATTGTATCATTATGTAGAATCGTAATCGTAAAACTCCTCCAGAAAAGTGATAGTAGACTTTAGTGAAGTTTTATAGGACTTCTTGGAAGAGCGTGAGAACTTCAGCTACACATGTTTATTTACACCTACTCCATTCTTTTCACTTATTCAGAACTTTGAAACACAATACTCTACATGTATACTGTCATTTTTGTACTTAAAACTCCCAAAAATGTAAAAAACAGAAAACCTAAATAAAATGACAACCTCACCTCTCCCGTTCCCGCCAAAAAGTCCATCTTGCGTTACTTAGCAATATCTTTTGCGCAACGCTGTGAGTAATAGAAATTACAACTACCTCCTTTTATTTATAAACTATGTAACGTGTACATTATGAAAACAGCGCAAAGTCAATACTGAACTTGACATTAGAATATCAATATCAATTATTTTGGTTGCGTTTAATTATTACCTTTTCTTTCTTGTTAAATTGCGTAATTGCTGTAATGTCTTGAAAAATAATATATTTTAAAGCCCAACGAGCGAGTTGAACTATATTAGTCATTATCATTAATTTAGAGGAATGTGTTTAGTTTATTTTTCAATAAAAACAACTACAGTGGAAAGTAGACTGCATACTAGTGTCAACACTGAAAATAGTTTCAATGCGCGTTGTCAGCAGGTGTACCATTTTTATTGATGTTCAGTAATAATACATATAACATTGTTTATGTTGAAAGATTTACATCGCTACATAATAAATACCTTTTTAATTTCTTCTTCATTTGTTTTTTAGACTTAGGTAGGTCAAAATTAAGCGTTAACTAAAGGTACTACTACGCCTTAATCTTAAGGCGCTTCCCCTAGTCAAATACTGTTTTTTTGCTAGTTTTAGAGGCTATCTTCTCGTTGTTTGAAAATATATAAAAAGTAATAAAAATGTTGTAATAATCTTCGACATTTTAACAACACTTTTGCCGTCTCATATTTTTCAGTTGTATATAAAATACATATAAAATCTGTATTCAAAAGAAAGTCTAAAAAGTAGAAATACGTGCATCTACTTCATAAATAGAAGTTATATTTACTTGCGATATACACTAATGTATAGATAATTTTATGATATAAAACTTGACCATTTTAATTTTTTCAAAAGACCCTTTTTTCATAAGTAAAATCAATAATTACTAGATTGCATGAAGAACTTTACGAATTCTAGTATGTGCTATATACGTTTGCATGTTTGCCTGGGGGAGCGCCTTAATAGAGGAGGGAGCATATCCAGAGGTTCAATTGATGGATTAATACCGGCTCCAATCCAGTGAATAAGGCTGAATGGTCGGTCACCTCTTCAGGGAGACAAACAACCAGCCTGCGGCCTGGCTGACGCCCCTACAAACAATCTACATCTATATGTCATAAGCTTACATACGTTATATACCTTCTGAGAAAATCGAGCAAACTGACTTACAGGCAAACTGACTTACAGGCAAACTGACTTACAGGCGAACGTATGACTTTTGTTTTTTCATTTAAGATATGAAAAACTGCTGTTTAATCGTAAGAAGATCATGTTTGTTGATATTATTATGTGTTTCTTACTTATTCTGTTTGTTACTGCTGTCAGAACATGATGGTTAAATCTCAAGTGATATTCATAATCAAAACGTGAAATGATGTCACGTGATATCACAACCACTGGTGCTGCCTCTATCAAGCAATCAGTGAACTAAGAACTATTGCCAGTAACATTATTTTCGCGCCAAAAAATCATGTTACTGTCATTGCACCTTAAATAGCGTAATTGCATTGCGTGAATTGAATTTAACCATCCGTCGCGCGACAGCGGGTCCGGCTTTCGCTATATGTAAATTAGGTGATAACCCAGCGGTCATTTTCGTTTAATTTACACTCATCCTCAAAACTACGTTTTTTTATTATTCGTTTGTTTCTGAGAAGGGAAAATATCCCCACAGACACTCAGCCGGACTATTCGCTGATTGAGCAGTGTCGGACTCGAACCGACTAAAAAAATTCTCTTCTTGAAAAGCCCTAGAGGCTTTTACAGCGTCACCGGTCGCGTTGGAGTGAGCACAGACGGCACCGTGCTAGATAGTTGATCGCCTTAGGGCTCCTCCAGCTGAGAAATACCTGATATGGAGGTCGAACCTCAGGCTCAGGGCGTCGGCAGAGAGTAAACTATGGCACAAAGGTATGGTACAGTTGTTTAACTTTCGACTGTTTTGTTTATGATTTTTACTTACGAGGAAGGCAAAGAGCAAACCTAATGATACGCGAACTGAGATTCATGAACATTTAAGGCATCAAAGCTAAGAAAACACTACAGATAGCAAATGCGTTGGCAACTCTCAGAACTATAATGGTGTAGTTCTTGTATTATGCAACCACTAGATTATCACGTAAAAAACTGCAGACGGCAGATTGCCGCGCCGCAGTCGCGCGACGGGTGTCTTAAATTGGCATCACTATCTCGTAATTGTGCAATTATGGTGCTACGCGGTAAAATGTCTTTTTATAGCGTAAATAGATCGCGAAAGCTTCGGCTATCGCTTATTAGCTGCAGTTACGTAATAATGTAACGGCTGTCTTATCCTCCAAAGTGGAACATATCAGAACAAGCGCTGCTATTTGGTGGGAATATTAGCGAGAAAGATGGTGACAGCGATACTGACAGATCTCGCACAAGTCCTACCTTCAAATATCATAGTAGAAATAAAATAAATTAAAAATAGAATATAATTGAATAAATTCCAATTTATTATGCTTAGTAATTCTGTGATTAAATAGTAATAATATCGTTAATAAATGATCCAAACAATACATCAATTATTATCTACTCTCAAATTAGGGTATTGCTTGTGTTAGAGAACCAGACGACGACTACTTAAGGGCGTCTCCCAGTACACCAAGACCCAAGATAATCCAGAAAAGTGTTTCCTAAATCGAACCCTGAATCTCCCTGATACTCTGACCCCTAAACAACTGCGCCATCGAAGTCATCTTTCTTTCTATATCTTAATACTTTGAATAAAATACTGGTAAAAAGGAACTCCACATAAGGCTATGTTACAAACATTTTACTGGACATACAACGAACGACCTTTTACACGGTTTATCTCAAAACAATATCAAGCAGAAATAGAAACTGTTCCACTCTACTCACAAAACTCCAACAAAACACAGACATGCCATGTATTATTTACGAGTGCAATAATACTGAGTGGTTCGCTTTTAGTGCAGGCCGTCCCGCTTCATAACATGCTTAGCTTAGCGGAGAGCATGAAAGGCTTTAAGCAATATATGAACATCGTATATTTTGTAGGAAACGAAATGAAATAATTGTTCTTTAAAATGTTGCTCATTGCAACTAGTTAAATTTTTTTAATAATATTTTATTTTTGTCAATATTTTTATACATTTATGATGACTCAACAACTTCACTTACCCCTACGGTTCGCGTATGTACTAGGATTACCAACCATATTAATAATAATATACAGCATTCTTTTGTATTTCTGGTCTGCGTACTATACAGGATATAACATAACATAACATAACTTCACGCTGTATCCCCAACGGGGTAGTCAGAGAGGACGGAGCGCCAGGAGTCGCGGTCCTTACACACCTCTTTCGCTTCCTCAAATCTCATCATTCTCCTCACACATTTTCGCCTAGGTATGCGGGTGCTTTTGACATTTCCGTCTGCTAACACTCTGGCTATTTGATCTTCATAAGTCAGCCTTGGTCTTCCTTGGCTTCTTTTACCACTCACTTTCGCTGTGTATATTTTATTCGTCAGTCTTTCATCACTCATTCTTTCCATGTGCCCGAACCATCTAAGCATTCCTTTCTTCATTTTTACAATAACACTGTTGTGCAACCCTGTCATACTGCGTATCTCATCATTGCTTATCCTGTCAGCAAGCGTGACACCGCACATATTTCTGAGAGACCGCATCTCCACAGCATTTAACATACTTTCACTCGATTTTGGGCATATCCAGGCCTCACTACCGTACAACAAAGTTGGCACCAACACCGCATTGTGGATGGCCATTTTAGCAGTGTTAGATATATTCACACTACCCACTAATGCGGACAGAGCACCGTTCACTTTATTGCCAGCTCCTACCCGTCTCTCCACATCCAACTCACATCTTCCATCCCTCGAAAACGCACTCCCCAGGTACACAATTTCATTCACCTGTTCTAGACATTTTCCATTTACACAAATCACACATTTCGTTTGTACCGCTTCTCTTTCAAACACCAGAACCTTAGTTTTATTCACATTCATTTTCAATCCTTTTACTTCACAATCTTTTTTCATGCACGTGACTAGTGTCTGCAACTCCGCTTCTGATGGTGCTATTAGCACAGCATCGTCAGCGTACAATAGGCAGTTTACCACTGTGTCACCACATCCCATACCACTCATATTACCTTTCAATCTCTGGAGGCAACTGTCCAAATACAGCACGAATAGCCAGGCAGACATCACGCAGCCCTGTCTGACACCAGAACAGACTTCAAACCAGGGCGACAGGTCACCGTCTATCCTTACACAGGCTCTGTGGTCTCGATATAATGACCTCACAGCCTGCAGTAAGGAGCCCTCCACGCCATATTCAGGCAGAAGACTCCACAATTTCTTCCGCACTACTCTATCGAATGCTTTCTCTAGATCCAGAAAACTTTCCGACCTAAAGCCAGAAACCTTCCCACGATAACGCGAAGCGAGAAAATCTGATCCATACAACCCCTACCATTCCTGAAACCACCTTGCGCCTCCCATAAATATTTTTCTGAAACGCCTTTTATACGTTCAGTCAATACTTTAGTATAGACTTTACTCGCTAAGCTGACCAAGCTGATGGCCCTATAGCACGCACAGTCTAGGTAGGAACTTTTCCCTTTATATAGAGGTACTATGACTGCCGTGCGCCAGTCCTCTGGAACCTCCCCTTCTGCCAACAAAGGTTGCGGAGTGCACAGAAGGCATCCCAGACTCTAGGACCACCATACTTGATCATCTCAGCAGTCACCTCATCAATTCCCGCAGCCTTTCCACATTTCAAACTTCTTATCACTTTCTCAATCTCTTTCATACTAATGGCATCCTCCAGTCCCTGGCCCGAGTGTGGCAATTCATTAGAATCGCTCTCAGTATCAGAGACGGAGTCGCCACTCTCATACAGTTCTCCATAGTATTCACTCCATCGCTGCAAAAAAATAAAGGTGAGGCAAGCTTAATATCAGCGTTTTCCCGTCGCTAGCAATCATTTGGACATCAAAATAAACGTATCCTGTAATTATTACATCTAAAATATAACAGTCAATATACGTTGGAACACCGGCGGATTTATACCCCCTTTCACAATAACCTTGTACATGAAAACGGGACAGTTACTTTCATGATACAGCGTGAGGGTATATATATGTACAGGGTGTATATGAAAACGGGACAGTTACTTTAATGGATGAAAGGGCATAACTTTAGTATGTAGTTACAAAAAGAATTATCGAAAAAAACGTATCCGTTTAAGAGTTATGACCGTTTTAATTTTCAAATGTTATCTCCACCATTTCTCGTAAAATTGGGTTGATCGTGTACAGTTACAGATTTTAAATCTTACGTATTTTTTTATTTTGTAATAATTTCATCCGTTCAGCCTGAAAACCATTTTCGAAAATAATGCGTATACCCCAATGGGGGTTTTCAGGCTGTATTTCAGTAACGGATGAAATTATTACAAAATAAAAAAATACGTAAGATTTAAAATCTGTAACTGTACACGATCAACCCAATTTTACGAGAAATGGTGGGGATAACACTTGAAAATTAAAACGGTCATAACTCTTAAACGGATACATTTTTTTCGATAATTCTTTTTGTAACTACATACTAAAGTTATGCCCTTTCATCCATTAAAGTAACTGTCCCGTTTTCATGTACACCCTGTATATATAGCTAGTGTGTGCGTGTATGCGTGTGTGTATGTGTGTGTGTGTTAGGGTTCAGTGCCCAAAGGGTACCAAAGGAAACAGTCTCTTTTATTTTTATTACTAAGCTAAAGCCGTCTATCCGTCCGTCTGTACGTTCATCTGCACCACCTTCCTAGATCTGTATTTCTGAATCAAATAGCTAGCCAATTGTTTTCACAGAATAGATACTATTAAATATTATAGCTGACATACTAACAGATAAAAAACAAAAATGAAAATGGAATCTGGTCTCCATTCAGAAAAGCGTGTTTTTTTGTTTATGCTCTATCGTAAAAAAAGGCAATGCATGTATTTTTTTTATTTTTTTATTAGGGAAATACAACAGTTTACAATCATAAAAATTAGTACAATAATTGACAAATCATATAGGTATGTACGAGATCGAAATCTTAAATACATTTCCACGACATGACAATAACAAAATTGAGTAAAAATAGATTACATTAACAAACAATTATAAAGAAAGAAAACAATTCGGAAGAAAGACATAATTACATATTAAATATGTAAATATATACGAGACAAAATTAAAATTATTTAATCCACCCTCCCGAGGACATCTATAACCTTTTTCTTAATTGAAAAGGAATTTGAGTAAAATAAATCAAGTTAGGATGACTTCTACTGAAGTCTTCATATTGTCTACACATTCTGGCTAAGAGTTGGTGGAAAGAGATGTTGTTGCGATAGAGCGGAACTTTGAAGGTCTTTGGGCGACGAGGATTGTAGTCAATATTAAAATTAAGCGCTTCTAGAGGTTTTGGGCTATCCGTAACTGAATGTAGTATTTTATACAGTTGAAACAGGTCCTGTAATTTACGACGAGCATGGAGTGGCATTATTTTAAACTTTGCCAATCTTTCTTCATATGACTTATCACATCTTTTATGTTCACATCTAATGTTCAGGATAAACAAAAATTTTGATTGAATGTTCTCTATGCGATTAGAATGTACAGTATAATGTGTAGACCATATAACAGAGCCGTATTCAGCAATGCTACGTACTAAGTTGTTATAGAGTAAGATGGAGCTTTGGGATTTTTGGAAAGGTTTAGTACGTCTGACTATGAAACCCAACATTTTATTGGCTTTACTTACTATATGATCATAGTGTTGACGAAAACTGAGCTTCTCATCAAAAAATACGCCAAGATCTTTAACGATTGAAGTACGTACAAGATTTTGTCCATTTATAGCATAGTTGTTAATAATTTTGTGTCTTTTCAGAGAAAATGTTATTATAAAGAATTTCTGAACATTAAGGAACATGTTATTTTCAGTACACCAATCAGAAATAGTATTTATGTCATTTTGAATTTTTCGAAAGTCATCAGTTCTATTAAAAATTTTCAAATCAACGGCATATATTAAACACGGAGATACTAGTTTTTCAACCAGGTCATTAATAAATATTAGAAAGAATAAGCGTCTGAGGTGGGACCCTTGTGGTACGCCCGATTTAATTATCGCTGGTTCTGAAGTATGCCCCTTAATATTTAACAACTGACTTCTTTTCGCAAGATAACTTACCAACCAACGAAGTAAATTACCGTGAATTCCGTGAGCTTCCAATTCTTTACTTAGAATGTTGTGGTCAACCGCATCAAAAGCCTTTTTAAAATCCGTATAGACAGCGTCAACTTGGCCACCACTGTCTAAAACGTCGCAAAGAAAAGTTTTATATTCCAATAAATTGCTCATTGTTGACCGATTTCTTATAAAATCATGTTGAGCATCTGCTAAAGTGCATTTAAGATGAAAATATAAACGATCACAAATTACAGATTCGAACAGTTTAGGTATTGCCGATAGAATACTGATAGGTCTATAGTTTGTACAGTCACTTCTATCGCCATTCTTAAATATTGGAATGATATGTGCTGTCTTCCAATGCGTAGGGAAGATACCGCTACCCAGAGACTTGTTGAAAAGGATCTCCAAGGGTCGACAGAATTCAGAAGCACATTATTTTAATAATCGAGCCGGTATACCATCTGGTCCTGCGCCTTTGTTGGGATCAAGTTGTTTCAGTTTTAATAGGATTTACTTTTCTGTAAGTACGATTTTTGTTAAAGAGTTATTGGTTCTCATAGTGCGTGTATGTTGACTATTAGCATCAGGACGTAATCTAGGGTTCACAAACACAGAACCAAAATATGTCGAGATTATTTCACAGTCTTACCATCACAAGCCCATTTATCACAAAACCTCATTGATTGTGGTGTGCCATATGTACCTGTTCTTCTGTTATTAATAAAGTCCAGAAAGTTTTAGGGCTGTTGACGAGTTCGTTTTCTGTGGAAGACACAAATGCTGAATAACATTTATTCATGTCTTTTGCATCTTGTTCGTAGCATAGAGTGTGTCATAATCTCGCGGATTTCTGTATTTCTTATGTCGCATGTGATATTTATTTTTCTCATGTAAACAACTAATCAGAGGAGTGCTAAACCAAATGGGATATTTATGTGATTTGCATGAAACAAGTGGAGTGTGGTCATTAATAACAATGTTAAGCTTTTCATAAAATTGACAAACTGACTCATTTGTGTCCAAAGATAACAAAAGGCCGCACCAATCCACTAATCTCAGTTTATCCCTGATTACACTGTATTTACATCTCTGATAATTTAGTCGCTTGGCAACGCGACTTTTCAGCTGTTCATAACCTTTCATGACATAAAAATCAATTAATAAAGCTGGATGATGACAGTCAGCTTTCAAGATCGATGATTCTATTGATACTTGTGTTCTTTCCATTCAGAATTATATAATTTTCATTTAAAATTAAATTAAATTGAGAAAGACTGCACAGATTCAAAGTATCCAGTAATAATGTACTCTTATAGTTCATATTTGTGCAGCTAGGTAGAATCTGTCCATCGACCGGAACGTTCCCAGATATGTTTGGAGTATTAAAATCACCTAGTACCAAGAATATGTCATCGTCTCGTGCTTTCAATATAATATCTTGAAGAGTAGAATAGAAATGTGTGAGGTCTTCTTTATCTAAGTATGGTAGTAATTAACAAACGCATAAATTCAAATTGAGATCGTTTTTATTATACGGAAGTATACTAATCCAAATGTCCTCAATATGGCACTCCCAGGATTTCTGTCTGACAGCGCAATATTCAGTTTTGATAGAGATAAGAGTTCCACCTCCCTCCTCTTTATTTGGTTTCACGATCTCTTCTGAAAACCGTATATCGCCCATCAAACAGTTCCTCGTTAACAACACTATGGTTGTAAATTGTCTCGTTTAAACAAATAATGTCGTAATTACAATTTAAACAATTTCAAAACAAACAAACAAACATCAATTTTACTTCTTGCTTTATTAATATTTTGATAATAAATTAACATAATAAAGAACATGAAAAGTACCAAATGAATGCACGTAAACAAATTTAATTCAAACATACCAATCGATATTACTACAATATACCTAAACTTAATTAATATTTTTAAGCTATTTAAATCTTTGACCAATATTGCGGATGATTCATCATTTTTTCACCCACGTATAACTATATGAATGTTCTTTGGCCCATTTTCTTGTTGCTGCATGCAGTTCTTTGAATTCCGGTGAGAAATGTTCTACCACATATATGGTACATTTGTCACCAATAAGACCAAGATGTGATGAATTTAATGGGCAAGAACGGTTTTCTTTATTAAAGCGTTTAACCGCCGAGATGATGATATCTCGATGACGCTCAGATGGCAGAGAGACTACAATGTTACGTGGTCGATCCGAAGATGGATTCACCTTAGCCACTCTACTTGCAGCACATATATCAAATTCATTGATAGGAGCCTTTATAACCTCGCACAGTTTTGTTAACGTAAGTAGTAAGTTTTCTGATTTTTTCTCTGGCACAGCCTGGATTTCAAGATTTTGACTTCTCGATGACTTATCTTGATTGTTAGTTTTAAGAGAGTCAATTCAGATTCAAGATGATTATTTTAATTTTCAAGTGTTTGGATTTTATCTCTCAGTGCAGTCACATCCTTAACCAAGTCTGTAGGTCCGACAAAAAGTCAGTAGTAGCATAGAATTCGGTTTTCAGATCTTCAATTTTTGCACACAATTCCATTTTTATTTCTCGTGTCATGGTTTGACGCAAGCCTTCCAGTTTCGAGTCCAGCAAATTGGAGAACTGTTCCAAAGTGATTGTAGCGGTGGAGGAGGCTACTGCTGCCAGAGTATTATAATGTGATATGTCAGACTTATCATGCAACTCATGACTGGTTGGTGTAAAGTTATCACAGGACATATTAGTTAAATCTAACTCAGTCGTGCCTCCAAACTGTGCTCGTACCGGTGTATTAGAATAATTACCCTTACGTTGTGTAATAATGATACACAAGGGGCAAGTCCAGGTCCGTTTAAGATCGTGAACATTGCTTCTGTAGTAAGCTAAAGTTATGTTTAAACATTTATAATGCTATTCTGCATTGCATTTCACGCAACGGATTAATTCACTCACCGAAACAGGTGTATGGCAGCTCTCACAGTTCATTCTTATTACACTGCAAGTTACACGCGTAATAATTACGTTCAAAAGTAAAGAACCAACAGACCAACGCCAACAAATCACTCAGGAGATATTGAGGTTATTGTTTGTTATTAATATTTTTTAATATGTGTATACTTTGTGATGTAATACTAAATATTATTTTATAGTTTGTTACACAATCTTTATTTTTATGTAACTTTTGGCACAACAAAACTGAATCATAACTAACTTTATTTATAAATACAGAGCGAAACTAGCGAGAAATGTAGATACTTGCTTTTCTAATGTAGCGGACATTATTATATTATTATTTACATACATACATATCTATATTATTATTTATAACATTATTATATTATTTCTAATGTAGCGGTATTGCAGGTAACACCTTCAAAAAACTTAGGAACCTTAATTGACAATACCACACTTTCTCTCATAGTATCCCTTAGTATGGAGGCCAGGACTAACCTTCCTCACCGTTGCCGCTGTGATGATCTCGTCGCTGTTCTAGGTCACCGCTGTTTATCCTGTTTACGTAGTGCGGGCCGCAGGTCACGACATTCCCTTGCCATTGCCTTGAATGATATTATTTGGCGAGCTCTTCTCGCCGCTGGCGTTCTTGCAGTCTTAGAGCCTGTAGGTATTGCCCGTAGCGACGGCAGGAGACCGGATGATTTGACACTCATACCTTGGAAACTTGGAAGATCATTGGTGTGGGACGCCATTTGTATCTATATTGATATTCCCATTTATCGGCGACTTCCAGGTCAGTAGGTAGGCGGCCAGCACTGTCGAGAACTTGACGCGGTCGCGGCGTAAGTATGCGACTCTCTCTAAGAGTATCATATTTACGCCCTTTATAGTCGAAGCTTTGGGTCCTTGGGGCCCCGAAGCCTATCGACTGGTTTCTGATATTGTAAGAGATTGGTTGAGATTTCGGGAGACCGCCGGGCCGGCAGATTTTTCGGCCAACGTATCAGTTTGGTTATTCAAAGAGGTAATGCTGCCAGTCTGCTGGGTACCCTGAGCAGTGATTGTTTTTTAACCGGCAACTTTGAGGAAGTCTACTTTTATTTATGGTAATGTTTCGTTTTAAGTTTTTTAAATATTGAAATATACATGTATGTACTGATAAAGAAGGAATTTTATAAAATACTAGCAACCCGCCCTGACTTCGCATTAACATGGACATGTTATTCGCTGATAATGTAGCTGAAGAATGATATTCAGTTATGAGCTTGCCGGAACATATATACAGTATATATAGGGTGTTTTTTTTAGATGTATAGAACTTTAAGTATGCAACACTTTTTTAACTGGCGGTCATTTTGTAAGCTGTCAAGTGATTTATGTTCAGTTTGGTTTGGCATTTCAACATGAATAAACTGACGCCTGAGTAACGCTTCCAACTTGTGCAAATTTATTTTGAAAATCATGGTTCTGTTCAAAATACGTATCGCACACTATGTCCATTTTACGGTCAACATAATCGTCCACCAGAGCAATTAATAACTATGGAACATTTCGCACCACGTTTACTCTAAATGATAATACGCATCCACAGAGACGTCGTACAGTGCGTACAGAAGAAGTTATTGCTGCTGTAGAGCGTAGCGTAGAGGAAGACTCGAATCAGTCTATCCGCCATCGTGCACAGGAATCGGATATGTGTCCATCCACTTTATGGAAGATTTTGCGGAAAGATCTTGATTTGCGTGCTTACAAAATCCAACTCGTCCAAGAATTGAAGCCACACGATCACCTATCAAGGTGTAGATTCGGTGAATGGGCCCAAAACAAGATTGCCGTTGATCCCGATTTTCATAAGTGAATTTTGTTTAACGATGAAGCTCACTTTTGGTTCAATGGATACGTCAATAAACAGAACTGCCGTATTTGGAATGATGATAATCCTCAAGTGTATGTTGAGTCACCGTTACATCCAGAAAAACTGACTGTTTGGTGTGCTTTATGGGCTAGTGCTAGTGCCTAGCAACGTGCCTTTAGGGCAAGTGGAATAATTGGTCCGTACTTCTTTAAAAACGATGCTGGCCAGAACGTTACAGTCAATGGTGACCGCTATAGAGCCATGATTACTGACTTTTTCGTTCATCAATTGAAGAACTATGATGTGAAGGAGCTGTGGTTTCAACAAGACGGCGCAACATGTCACACAGCTCGTGCCACAATTGATTTATTGAAGGAAACGTTTGGTAACCGCATAGTTTCACGTTTCGGACCCGTGAATTGGCCTTCAAGAGCGTGCGATTTAACGCCGTTAGACTATTTTCTGTGGGGATATGTGAAGTCGCTAGTCTACGCCGATAAGCCCGAAACGATTGACCACTTGGAGGACAACATTCGCTGCGATATTGCCGATATACGGCCACAAATGTTGGAAAAAGTAATTGAAAATTGGACCTCCAGATTAGACCACGTCCGAGCCAGCCATGGCGGTCATATGCCAGAAGTCATATTTCAATTATAATGCCAGAAGATTATCTTTCGAATAAAGTAAATTTCATGTCAATTTAAAAAAAAAATCTTTGTTTTATTCCATTTCAAATTTCTATATCTCTAAAAAAAACATCCTTTACATAAAAATCAAACACCGTGTGTTAGTTTTGCAAAAACTTAAAAACGGCTTGATCGGTTTGAATTTTTTTTATTTGTCTCAATACTATGGTACTTTAGGAAAAACGAAAATTAGGGAAACCCAAAGAGACAGCCGAAAAATCGAAAAAATCGAAATTGGTAATTTTGTATAAGAATTGTAACTAGAAAGCTATGTAAAAATTTTCCGCGCGAATGAAGTTGCGGGTACAGCTAGTTAGAAAAAGACTATATTCCTAATTAGGAATCAAATGTCAAAAACTATTAAATGTAGATAATTTAATGTCTCGTTTTAAGTAAATGAAATAGTAAATATTTACCTATTCGGCAATTTCGATAAAAACTGATTTTAATTGGAAATAATGTTACACTTTTAAAAATGAAAATAGTGCATCAAATTTGATATGAAAAATTTCCAAGTCAAACAAGCTCTACATCTTATATTAGATGTCCTTAGCTATTCCAATGAATAATGTCTCCTGACCCCGGGACATCGTAATGTTGAACCCGGGAATCAATCCGGCCAGATTTATGGTTCTATCCACATTCCACTATGCCCGGATAGTTTTTGTCACCATCCCGGGATTCACGAATCTCCTTTGAGTTATAACGGACCTTTACAAAAGAAAATTGGGCATCAGTTTTAGTTCGCTGATTTACATGCGAAAGTTTTATTTCACCTTTTTTGAGACTCCAAAAGTGGGCAAAATAAATTATAGTAAGTTGATCTCTGACTCGACTTGTTACGATCCTGGATTCGTACAAGTGCTTAATTTTCAGAGCTTTAGCGGAGATAGATTTTGGGCAAGTGTTATTAATTTGTAACAAAATCGTAGCTTTTTTCCATATGCAATCTCTTTTTGTTAGTGCCAATGATATCGGCCTTAACTGACTGAGGCCGAATAAGGTGAACATAGCCAACTAAGGTCAAAAGCCAAGACTCGAAATGTTTTTAGTGTCAAAAGTTTTGAGGTCTCACATAGTCAAACATAGCGCTCTTATTACTCTTCTTAGCTCTCCATTTAACTAGTTATTCGATGAATATAAGTCTTCATTTAGGAAAATCAATCAAGTGCAAGTCGCTTTTGGGCAATAAGTGTTCCGAATTGTTACTGTTGTTAACCACCAGCAGTAAAACGTATTTTGTATGTGTGTGTGTTCGCCGTGAGGTTTACGAGCGTTTTACAAGACTGAACTTTGCTGCCGCAAATAGAATTTGTCTTTTGATACAAGACCTTGGAACAGATAAAAAAACCTAATAATGAGTCTAATCAATCGACAGAAATCGTTTTCTGTAGGATATTTTCCTTATCTACCATTGCGCAAACCATTTTCGAACTGTCGCAGCGACGCTCGTTAGTTATTGTGAAAAGTAATAAATTTATTGTGTAAAATATTGATTCTAAAGTACTTGTGATTTAAATAACAAATAATAAGTTTATAGCGGAAACTATTAATTTTACAGTGACAACAGTTTGATATACTAATTATGTTGCCATTTATAAATCCCATATTTTTCCAAGTACTTAGCAACAAAAAAAATCTAGTAAGTGCCATAAATCACATTGTAATCGACAAGGAACTTTATTTATTACGAAAAGTCATTTTCAGTCAGGTGTACGAAAATCCCGAGGGTATTTCTTGGAATCGCCTGTCACAACTTACAATGAGGTGGGCGGACTGGGATTCCCGTAAGTCACGGAGTTCATACTTAACTTTGGACGCACAGCAGCTATTTCGTATATTTATGATTATGTATGAATATTTCATTATCTAACGGTGTTTCTTGAGAATAGAGTTGTATCTACTGCTGTTGTGTTTCGTTTAGTGAGTGAGAGTGCCGGTGACTCATCTCCTTCCTGTATCGTTGCCTTCAGGTTGTTAATATTATTCAAAATAAAAATACTTTTAATTCGAGGCACTGGGGATGTAGTATAATTTAATATTTACAGTCATGCACAGTAAAGTTACAATAGAAATCTTACAGATAATAGAGAGTATGTCCTCCGCTTCATAAATACAATCACAGATAACAAAACATAGTGTTGCACTCCAATACACTCCCTTCTTTCCTAAAAAGGCAGCAACGCACCCGTGAATCCCCGGACGTTGCGGCTGTTCATGAGCGGCGGTGATCACCTTACATCAGAATACTCGCTTACGCGTTTACTCCCTCTGCTTAAAAATAAAACAATGATTTCTTTTCATAGATGAAATTTCATTGATATCTTTTATAAAATGAAATTATTAAAATTAATGAAGCTCCAAAGTACCTACTGCACTGTCATCGAAAATTTAGGTAATGATGAGATGAACATAAATATTACATTATAAATGACGTTTAAATGAAAAAATACACAAACTTGATTCAACTGTTGTCTTAAAAAAAATTAAACCGCCTTCAAAAAAAACACTGAAAAGTATAAAATAACTATTCTTTACTAATCAAAACTCAAATACAATTAAAATAACTTTATAAATACGATACACATATCTATATAATTAAATTTGACAGTTACTGAAGTCGGTGCCAAGCCTATCAAGCTAAAGACTTTCTGTTGTTGCACATTGATTTGGCACCGACTTCAATAACTTCAATAACAATATACATAAAACATTTATACGCATAAATTTGATGGTGAAAAAATGACGCCTGACTAATTTTCGTTTGTCGTTAAAATATCATGTAGCTGAGTTTATTTCAATAAATTGATTTGAGTTTGACTTTGTATGTCGAATTAAAATTACGTTATACTCTTGATTTTCCTATAAATCATGAAATCTTGCAAAAATAGGAGATTGTGTGCTCATATTACGATTCAGCGGATATACTCCTACAATGTTGTACTACATAATTCAATTCTAATTGAATTTTTGAGTGTCTATCCGAGGAGTATTCAGTGAAAAGTTCCAGTAACCCAGTGAAATAGTTTAAACATTTTATGGTATTATAAAACGGAGCTGTTTTACGAGCGGTGTTTAACTTTGGATGCACTCGTGGGATTACAAAGTTGTGAATCAGAAATTGCGACTTAAAATCTAATTCATAGTCATTCACAAAATACATTTTACATGTTGATTGCTGATTGTAGGCTGTGCAGTCAGCACAGCCCTCGGGTCAAGATCATAATGCCCAGCTATAATAGTTTGCCACTCTTATCACCGTGTGTCAAGGGAAGTTTCGTGTCTCTCTTTCTATCTCATTGAGCGTAGTCACGAGTAAAACAGCTACAGGCTACCTTGCATTTTCAGTGTAATTCGTGTCAGCTCGTGACCGACTTCACATACATTACTGAAATAATTATTTGCGAAATACTCGTAAACCTTAAGTGTTTTGGCCGCTCGTACTCACAAAATTCAAAATTTGACATGTGCAGCGGTGTTTTGTATCGTTGCGACCGAAGGGTCAGGAAAGCCTGGTCACACATAAGTAAAAGTCTAGAAACTCGGTCAACAAAAAAAATTAAACCGCCTTCAAAAAAATAAATATCTAGGGCAGGTCTGCAATTAACTTCATTCTAATTCCGGAGCGCAACGATATACAAGAGAATCATCGATATAAATAAAGGTTACAACCAGGTCGGTTATCTAGTGTATCTTCGAAGTCCAAGTTCCAATATCGGTGAAATTTAAATGGGAGTACCTCTGAAGTATTACCTACCATAAATAAAAAAAATTTTCGAAATCAGTTCATAAATGACGGACTTATGAGGTAACAAACACACAAAAAAAAAACAACATACAGACGAATTGAGAACCTCCTCCTTTTTTTGAAGTCGGTTAAAACTAAGGACATGATCTCAGAGCAACTGCGCCGTCATTTTTATTCTTGGTCTGAGGTACAACACCACCGCTTTAAGAGTTCCATTACGTGGCAATAATATAACATTTTTAAAGTTTCTTCATGTCTATTTCTAAATTAGGATATGGTACTTTGAACCCAATTTTCTGTTATTTTTTAAAATTTATCTTTTATTTTGTTCGAAACTACTACCGAACCTTAGCTTATTGTCTTTTAACCGGTTTCTTTCGGTAATCTGATTTCTGTGTTCGCTTTATAACTTCTTGAGGACATCGAGGACAGGATAAGCAATGAAGATATACGCAGTATAATAGGGTTGCACGACAGTGTTATTATTTATAAGAAAGGAATGCTTAAATGGTTCGGGCACAGAGAAAGAATGAGTGATGAAAGACTGCCGAAGAAAATCTGCAGAGTGAAAGCGAGTGGTAGAAGAAGCCAAGATACCAAGGCTGACTTACGAAAATCACTTGGTTAGAGTTTCAGCTGACGGAAATGTCAGGATCGCGACGCTTGGTGCTCCGTCCTGTTCAACTTCTCTGTTAGGGAGACAGCGTGAAGACATGTATGTAACTTTTTAATCATAAATTTACAAAAAATCACATTACGCGACTTGTGTCCGTTGCGTGGTCACCAAAAAAAATGGTCGGTGATAAGACTCATATAAATTAAACGAAGCTACTATATGACGTCATGTAATCGGTAGTGTTGCAAGATACTTGAACTAATAAATATCCAATCTCCGCAATTTATGGACATTAGTTTCTTAAGAAATTACATGATACTTAATAAACACATAAAAATAATGTGTATTTCTTCTTTGTATGCACTATAAATACAGGTCCTGATGGTTTCAAATCGATTCCTTCAAAGTTTGATATCATATAAGTATTTTATCTGAGTTCCTGTCATAAGAGCTCGCTTGCTTTAATGTACTAAGTTACCTTATACGTAGCATAAGTTGGCTTTTGTTGATAGTACTCGTATTCACATAACATTTTCTTTGAAATATTCAGAACTGTTTCAGTATGATGATGATAAAAATTTCAATAGCAATCGTAGAGATTTTAAGAAAAATGTTAAAAAAACACTATTTTATAAATGTGGTACATATCTGCACGGTATTTCGCATTCCGGTGGAAAGAGCGATAAGAAACAACAATACAAATTATAGGAATGTTTTTTTTTAAATCGACTGTTGTTTGTAAGAATCTACTTTGAGATTTACGCCAATGTAGCCGATGTCTTCAACAATAATTTCTGGCTCGCCCGGTGAAATACCACCCTCTCATAAATAACAATAAAATACAATAGAAATAACAGTAAATTATAATAAACAGTAAATAACAACATATATTGCTATTGTGTTTCGTTCGGTGAGCGAGTCTGCCGGTGGCCCATCACCCCCCTTCCCTCCTTTTTCCTTCTTTCTCTAAATGCCGGCAACGCACCCGTGATTCCCCAGACGTTGCGGGTGTCCATGGGCGGCGATGATCACTTTCCATCAGGTGACTCGCTTGCTCGTTTGCCCCTTCTTTCAATAAAAAAGAAACGTTATATCAGTTCGTAACACTCCTCCAATAGTGATCGTAGGTTTTACTGGAGTTGAAAATTATTTCTTGGCTCTTCAAACTTCAGCTACATAATATGTCTATACATATAGTAATTTATATACATATATATATATATATATAAAATAAAAATAATAAAAATATAAAATAAAATAAAATTAAAAGCATATATATATATATATATATATATAAATTTGTCCCTCTACTCAAACATGTCGCTATAAAACATAGGTCGCAAAAACGACCAATAATAACGCTGTACTTTTGGTTCATAATCATCACGACAGATGTCTCTGCGAAATCGCTATCTTTCAACGGCGGCTTAAAACGTGTAATGCATCTGATAATTATTATAAGTGCATTTTAAAATTAAAAGCATATATAATTGAAATACATATCGAGTGATGTAAATATTGCAAGCGATAATATTATAACATGTACCCGCAAGTTATTCCCAAATAACATGTAAATGTACTCACAGATGGTTACAAGCCGTCTAAACACGCTAATTGTACTAAACTTATGAAGTTGCCAAACAACTCAAACAAGTGAAACAGCACGACGTTCATACTTACATACGTAAATACATACGCATTGAAGTTAAGTGAAGTGTTGAGAGACAGGGATTATTATGTGGTGCTATTTCATAAGCGGAGCGGACGAAAGAGTGCGTATTACGATACTGGATACATAAACTAACTAATAATTTAATACCGTCACACAACGAATTGGAGGAGGGACCAACAATACCTGACTTGAAATTGAAGGTAATTGAAAAAAGTTTATCTTTTAATTGAATCGGTCTTGTTAACTCAATTTGTGTAGGTACGGTTTTTATCAAAAGCCTGACTAAAGGTTTCATTAAAAAAAAAGATTCTATAAATATAGAGATATTTGTTTGTATTTGTAATTTCAAAAATTCCAGGACAAAATCAAAGGCGGCTATTTGGGCATACGTAATACTTTATCAAATAATTCTTAATCAAAATCACTTTTATGTTTTTAGAAATATATCCACCCTAATAATAAATATGCTAACAGTACTGTGTATAAAAATCCGTTAAATTTTTAGTAAAGCACGAACAAGTGAACATACTAACACACAAATAAATAGACGAAACTTTTATGAAAACTATTGTTTTGGAATTCGAAAGGCTAGAAATACCTATTCTAGTCAATTTTCCATAAATATTTTCATATCAATCGTAATAGCAGTTTTACAATGTAGTTCTAAAATAGTTACGGTTACAGTTTGATAATATCGTGCTACATTTTTCCATGTATGATGTATCTTATAGATATATAAATTGACAATAAAATAATTTATATCAAAGTTTGTCAATTGGACCATGCACTACACGCGCACCTTGTGTTGGCGTGATGCAAAGTTCTAGTAAGCGGTGTCGCTTAAATTATCGGCACTGAGAACAGGGATCTGAGGAGGAGGAAACTTGGAGGGGCTCAGACTAGGGAGAGAAGTTTCGACGCCTGCTGTCTTCAGTGATATGACAGCAACTGGTACGGAAGTTCTCCGACTAATTTTTGATATTGTATTGAGTTTTTATTAAAGATTCACTAAGTGATACAGGGGTGAAACAAAGGTTATACCCAACTTTGTTAATTTACTTCTAGTACTATAAAATCTTCGATAACTGGCTCTTACGATCAACATTAATAAAAATATATACCACCAAGTTAGAGATAGAGAATGGGTCGCGCGTTTTGTTTTCTTTTAGGGGTCACGCTATGGGAAACGTCGAAAACGACTGTTATAAACGAAGAAGATTATTATAATCTGTTTTTTTATATTTCAAAAATCAATTCGCACATGCTCTAAAAAACTGTCATAACACAAAAAAGCGTGTTTTGAGAAAAACGCGTTTTTAATTTTTTTTTACTTTGCTTATTTTACTGCTTACATAATATTGTTGATTTTTAATCTTTTATAACTTTAACTAACGTAAAATTTATTAAGGTTTTATCAGAATGTAAAATCAAACGCATTGATAAACTCTTTATTTAATTTGGAAAAAAAAAACTCAAAAATGTCCTATAATGTGACTCTTTTTCACATTAAGTAAGAACTAAACGTACATAATAAAACTTTTTTATTCATAACAGAGATAAGTTATTACAAAAGAATTAACCAAATTTTTGGATATTTTATAGGAACTTTTAAAATCACATAAAAATCTATGATAAGTCACAACCATACAAGACTAAGAATTCACATCCCTTCATTAACTTCACTATTTTACTTAATTATCGTTCATTGGAATTAAAGCTGTGAATAAAAACTGGCATAGAAATTTGGAATGTGATTATTGGCTATTAAACTTAAAAGATCTTTTTTTTTATTTTCTTTTATTTTAGGTTTACATTTATAAGCCCTTTTAATATTAATATTTTGAGCATTAATTTGTCTTCGTGTAAATTCGACTTCTTGAAAATCATCGTCTTTATAAGAATGTTTATAAAAAACTTTAGTTGGTTCGCCTTGAACCAACTTCAAGACTTTTATTTCAGCAGTTTTTAAATTTTTTGCATTGAAATCAATGTCTTTTGCTAAACTTTTCATAGAAAAAAAATCATTGTAGCTCATTTCATTAACATTGTATGGTTTGCCTTTCTTTTTGGCATTTCGAATGATTTGTGCGTACTGGCTAGGAACATAAATGGGGCCAGACCTGAGGTTCTTTTTGATGCCTTTTTCTATAGTGGAATGTACTGCATCACCCTCATTTTGGGTGTGGCCGGTAATAAAGTATTTGTGAGTTATTGATTTAATTTTGGAGTACTTTATCAAAGCGAATATGTACATAGAAAAAATAAATTTATTTTTTTGCTGACCGCAGCAATTATCTGAAAAGAATACGAATTCAATCCCTGGTCCGTCATAATCTGCCATTATTTTGTCAATAAAATGTAGTACGCAAGATCCAATTTCGTCTGCTCCTCTGTTAGCTTCTCCTTCAAGCCATAAATAGCATTCGGTATGATCAGATCCAAGTTTACTTATAGTAAAGTTTAGATTATTTAATTTAGATTTATAATAGAAGACAGAAACATCTCCTTTTGGCGTTTGAAGCACAGCTTGTAGATACACTGCAACAATGTAGTCAGTACTCGCTTTAGTTTTATCTTTATCTTTTCCAAGTCTAGAGAGATCTTTTTCCTCCAAATGTGACATGTACTTAACACGTAATTTCTCTTTTCCAAACTCATCTGCATTTTCATAGCTAACACACAACTCGCATCGGTCTTTTTTAGGAATAAAGAAGCTTATGTTGAATTCTTGATTAAAAATTTTGGTGTACATTTCATAGTGTGCTGCTGGGACACCTTGTTCTAAACACTGTTTTTTGTAGTCTGCGTGTAAATCTGCTATACATTTACCACCATCGATGTACTCTCGGCTAGAATTTTTTCTGATATAGTGACTTTCTATCCGTGGTATAGAATTTATGTGTTCTCTGACAGACTGCTTAATGGATTCATCAACTTTGTGATGATGGCCATGTTTGCCTCTTTTATCTGGTTCCACAAAACCAAATTCTCTCTTATTAAATACTGTTCTTACAACTCGGTCATTGACATCCAATGTAGCCATGAAGAACTTTTTGCATACCCGTATTTGTTCATTGTTGACATTGAAATAATAGGCGTTGTTGTAGCCGCGAGGGTTTTGTTTTCCAGTAAAACGAACTGCAGGCACAATAGCTTTAGCACAGTTATTTATAAAATTTCGTTGTAAGTTAATATTCCCTAAGTCCCAATATTTATTAAAAATCTTACTTCTGTCGTCATTGTCAATTTTCTTCGAACATTGCATTTTACATTTACTTCCGCAGGGTGGTTTCATGACCCGCGCTGGAACAGTTTTTTTTGCTTTTGATCTCGAAACATAAGACTGACCAGTATTACGTAATTTTTTCGCTTTGACAGTTAGCCACTCGTCAACTCTTGCTAGACGTTTTTTACCTTTTTTTACAACTATTTCATCTTTATACTGTGTAGATTGTTGGATTGATAGTTGTTCAATGTTGTGGTTACTTTCTAACACTTGCGGGTTATTAATACTTATTGAATCGGGTATAATCTGAAGCGCAGACTCTGTAAAAGAACTCGAAGAGCTTTTGGAAGACCTGCTAGAAGAGCTAGATGAACTACTGGAACAACTAGACGATCTACTAGAAGAACTAGACTTGTAGTTAGGATCCTTCACTGAATCGTCATCATCTTCCGAAAATGATTGATTATCGGTTAGGGCAGTATCTGTTAATTTATTTTCAGGGGGGTTGTAACTGCAATGGGCGATTGACTGGATATCTTCAAAATTTGCATTATCACCCGATTTTATGTCTGAAAAAACACAATTATTATGTAATAAACAACAAAATAAAAACTAGCCAGACGACAGAAAATGCATACAAAACTTACCTAAACATTCAATTGGACAATTTTCGTCTAATGACTTCGTATTTTCTGAAGCTGATCTAATGACTTGGTCTTCTCTAAAAAAAATTACAAAATAGTACGTATAGAAAAAAAAATACATCAAACAAATAAAATTAAAATTTTACTAAAGTCTGGTTAAAGAAAAATCCATACTAGCTTACCTAAACATTCATTTGGACAGTTCTCCTCTATTGTCTCAGTATTTTCTGAGGCTTCAATGCCTGGTGTAATGACTTGATCTTCTGTAAAAAATAATAGTATTTATTTCACAAAAGAGTACGTATATATATATTATTTCTTAAAAAATACTTCAAGTAAAGATAGATTTTATCCGCATTTGAAATATTACTATAATTGTCTTATTCTTACATAATGCAGTCTGATATTTATAATTTTCAATAAAGGCTCACCTGTGCGGTTGCTATCATAATTTTCTTTATCTTCAATATTATGTTTTAATTGCAGTAATTTTTTAGCGCGACTCTCTTTAAATCTGTCAGCCATTTTATGTCCTGAAATAAATTATTAAAGAAAATTCTCAGTTATAATAAATTAATAAAGTAGTGGTATTGAACTGATAAACAATTAAAATTTTCCAGTTAAACTGATATAAAATAGCCATAACCCATAATATAACGGTATATCAATCATTCGTAAGTTAAAAGCACAAAGATTTAAATGTAAAACACAGTCGTAAGCTATTTATATCTGTTTTATATAATCTACATAAACAAAAATCTGGAAATGAATAATAAAAAAGTGCCACAACATAGAATACAACTATTTTCTCTGCAGAATAAAACTTAAACGAATGTCGAAGCTGAGTAAAACAACATCATAACCTGTGATGTGACACTTTTTTAGATTGAAATTTTAATATTTTTAAGATTAGATGTGTAAAAAAACAGTCGTATAATATTATAGGACTGTTTTTCACTCTTAAATCTACAATAATTGTAAAAAGACTTACCAAAAATACAGTCCTAAGACAGTTTATGACGATTTTTATGAGCACTAACACACGTTCACCCGACACAAGTAGTGATAAGTCACTGTCGACGAGTGAGGCGCGCGCGTTTTCGCTCCGTAAAAAACTGTCACTTGCGCCATCTTTGAACAACTATTCACACTACAGTTCTGGCGGTTTTATTGATCGGTAGAGAATCAAAAACTGACTTAAATTGTATCTTTATCTCAATAACATGTTTTTTTGTGTTATGACAGTTTTTTAGAGGATGTGCGAATTGTTGAATTGTTTCAAACACGATTTCAAGCACTGCACGATTTAGTTTTTCCCATTACGTCCCCAATCGAGAATGAAATAAGGACAACAATCAGGACTGAGCAGAACAAATGCATTCATTAACAACACTAGAGATTAAAGGGGCGAGTTGTTTCATTGTGATGCTAACCTACCCTCCCTCTAGGGAACCTAGGGCTCAACCCTTACATTGCCGGTGGGGTGAAGTCATAGTTAGTATGGATTGTTTTTGGTACACGACTTATTATGCCGCACTTAACTTATCGCTAAAAATTGCCATTGCTAAAAAAATATAAGATCAACTGTTGTATCAGTAGATAGTAGATTTGGGAACAATGGTGACTACGCAAGATATAATGATGTATTACAGGTTGCGTTTGAACGGGAAGTTTAGAAAATGTAAGGAAGACAGCTCAAACGTGTAACACCTACTTACATTATTTTCGCGTCTGTCCGTACAGTGTTTTTGTAATTGGTACAGTAAGGCGAAATCCGAATCCATAGGAAATATAGGAAACTATCTTAGGAACCATTTGGTCTTATTTTATGAAAAAAATTTGGTACAGTTAGTTATTGGTCAAGCGTGAGTGATCCATAAAAATTTGCAAAATGTTTAATTTTTTTAATGCGGATCCACTCTGTTTTACGTGAGCATTATTTCATTTTATCGGGAGAAATATCTGGATAGAACAAGTTAGTCAAATTAAATTAAATATTTTTTCCTGCAAAAGATGTATTCAATAACTTGTAATTAATCATAATCGACTAAGGGCCGTAAGATCAATGGTAGTTTAAATGACGGAAGAGAGTTTTATCTTCTGTCTTCGATTATTTCGCAATGGCAGTTAATCGATTACGAACAGATTAAATTATCGAATATTGACAAAATAATCTTTAAAAGAACGAACTAACTGTGAACGAACGAATAATATTACCATACGTAAGTCATCAATCTAGGTTTTACTAATCCGTTCACTATTGCCATTTGATATTAGGACAGTGGATTAAACTGTCGATCAAATTTTATCGTAGATTGCGAAATCTATAGTTTAAACCAGCCATTCCCAAAGTGGGCGATAACGCCCCCTTATGGGCGCTGCAGGCCTAAAGGGGGGCGGTAAGAGACCCAGAAAAAAAATGGGGGCGTTGTGTAGAGGCCTGGGGGGTGATTTGTAATAATAAATTCATTTAGCTAGGAGGCATCTTAGACAACGACTGCATGAGCTTTCGACTCAGTAGACAAAATAAGTTTGGGAACCAGTGGTTTAAACTGTACTTGATCTTACGGCCCTTACTTGCGAACAATAAAATTCATTCAGTGTTTCAAACGAATTTCGTGTCAATACGTCCTGCGCGAAATTCAAATATGGAACAATTTGTTAGCACACAGAAGTTGTTGGAACTTGGGATGAACACACCGTAAATGGTGTTTGGCCCTAACGCATGCAAGCAGTCAGCCACAAATTGTTCGCCAAGTGCGACCGCGCCTTTAAAATTAGAATGTGTCCAAATGCATAAATACGTAGGTATGTAATTTTCTCTGAATTCATAATTGGAATCCATAATTGCGTATACGTGTAGTGTATTCTGTACATGTTGTTATCGCATATTTTCTTATGAACCTATTTTTACCTTCAGCGTGACATTATTATATTAAATTACTTTAGTAATTTTCCTTTGAAAAAATTCGTCTGAATTCATTCGAGTCAGGTTAAACTTCGTTAGTTATCGGATGCCGTTCTCGCATTGCTTTTATAAGACAAAATGAAGAATTGTTTTATGTGAGCAGATATCTTATTTTAATTCAGATTCTAGGTACTTTAGTGTGAAAACTACGAAGATTTTTTAGGATACCGTAGCCGAACCAAATAACGGAATCCAAAGTGTCGTCCTGCCTGTCTGTCCTTATAGCCAGTTCATTCTGTTACTTTTATACCTACTGAAGTGACTTGCCACAGAGACGTACCAGGGTTTGATAATCTGGGATCGGCGGACCCCAGGGAATCTGCGGACCTATCCCAGGGAGTCCGGAGCATAATGGCGCGGCCGAGCATTTGAGAGAAATCTGCAGTGAAAACAAAGCAGCGCAGTACACTGTGCCAAATATTCTACATTAGATTGCATAAATATGCAAAATTAAAACGATATGGACAAGTCCATTGTCGCACATTGAGTTAGACTTACCCATTCGGAGCATTGAAACAATAGCACTCGCGTCACGCTCTGCCACCGCGTGGTACTACGATCATTGTTTTACCACACATTAATTAGGTTTTACTATGCTAGTCTAAGGTATAATTCAATACCTAATTTCATTACACGTTATATAGGAGAATAGCTATTGATTATAGCTAATACAATTAAACTTTGTTAATTATTTACTTAGCCAACTCCCTTTTCTTCATACGATAAGCATTAACTATATCCGAGAAATAAGTTGAATTCAATTACAACTTACATGGTAAACTCGATAACTATGAATTGTTCATTTTCTAATTTTACTGACTTATTACAGTTTCTTACGAAGAACGGATATTATTGTTAGACGTTTCTCCTTTGTCATTGTATGTGGATTCTCTTTGTAACATAATAGTACATACATACATAAATTAGGCGTTTGACTTTAAGTATATACGTTCTATTTTAAGCAGTATTAATACATATGGTAGATGTTACAATTGTACCTTATATCAGGGTAATTAGGTCAATTATCGAATGGCGCGTGAGACATTACTTCTGGGACTTACATTAGGTATTTAGAAGCTAGGTAGCTGTAAAGGAAAACATAAACCGTTTTAGGATCCTTCACGCATTTATCCGTTCATTTGTTTATCAGTCGATTTTCTCATAAACTATATGACGTATATACAATCTCGAAAGGCATAGTGATACGCTGTTTAACTAACATATTTTGCACTAGTTAACATTTTAAAATATTTATAGAAGAAAAATCTATCATTTTCGAAAAGAATCGCGATCCGCGAGATCGCGTCGGCGGTTAAAGGTTTTCAAAGTCAAAGTCAAAGTCAAATCAATTTATTCAAGTAAACCCAATTAAAAGTTTTAAAAGTAATTAAAGTCCTAAGTATAACAGATCTTCAGAAATTATTTTTATTTTACCATTTCATAAATATCGTATCTCGGTGCTTGAGTTTTTCGATCAATTCTTTTTTTAACAATACTTATCCTCAAGATTATTCGTTTAAATTATAAGATAAATAATTCTATCTCGTTCAAGGTTCAAGGCTCAAGGGCTGTAATTATTGTCAGTAACATGGATAAATACATAGTTTGTTACACAAGTGCTTTACTGAATACAGTATAGGCTGTCGGTAACTCTATTATTGCGTTAGAAATAAAACTTTGCTTGTCCTTTTGTATGTTTGTTCAATATTTAATTGTGTTATTATTAATTACAATTTACAAACGGCTATTCAAATTTTTCTTAACGCGTAAGATCTCAATCCGGGTGCTTGCAGGCGGTCAGAGAGGACGAGGCGCCAAGTACCGTGATCTCTACATACTTATTTCGCCTCTTAAATCTCATCATTCCCCTCACACACGTTCTCCGAAGTATGCCAGTGCTTTTGATTTTTCCGTCGGCTAACACTGACTATTTGATCCTCATAAGTCAGCTTTGGTTTTCCTTGGCTTTTGTTACCACTTACATTCGCTCTGTAGATTATATTCGTCAATCTTTCATCACTCATTCTTTCTGTGTCCTCGAACCATCTAAGCATTCCTTTCTACATTTTTACAATAACGCTTTTGTCTAACCTTGCCATACTGCTTGTCTTTTTTGCTTATATGTCCGTGAGGCGACACCGCACATATTTCTAAGAGAGGTAAATAAACATGAATTGGAACAGATAACGTTCTTAGCAAAAAAAAAACCACATAACTTTTTTTACATATAAATTTCAGCTTTATGCACTCCTCCATATAAACTTTACCTATAACAAATGTCATAGTCCTCCGTGCTCATAATATGCTTATTAAAGGGTAAGAAGTTTTTTCCTCACGAATCAATGTATCGATTTCATCTGTAAGCCTTTTTAGCAGTATGGTTTTAAATAGATTTATTTCTAAATACAACTCTAACAGATATAATATAATCATTGCATTATATTTATTTTTGTAATCACTATATAAATTAATACTGTTAATATTTGTATTTACATATATTTTTGTTATGTTTATAATGAGTAAGTTAGTTTAATACAGTTAATTTACTTATGTGCATATAGTTTGGATTTCATCTTAATTTATTGTTTTTCATTTGTAAAATTTATATCATTTTTCGGTGTAATCGTTTCGTATATCTAAAATAAAAAAAAAATCACAATAGTAATTATTGTGTCACTAACGAGTAATAAACAAATTCCTCAGAGAAAGTCACGAGAGCGAAGCTAGCTCACTAATGAAGCTAAACATATGTTCAGTTGTATTTGTAGGGGACTCGCAGAATATTAATGACGCAAGTTGCAGAGTTACTGAATGATAAATTGTATTATTGATTAACTATGGGTAGAGACTTCGATAATACATGCTACGTACATAAAGAGCACTTTGCCTTGCGCTGAAAATAAGAAATTATTTCATCGGGGCAATTAATGGCGTTCCATATTTGAAAGCCCAAGTCAAATCAATTTATTCAATTATATCCAGTTACAAGGGTATTGTGAATGTTAAATTCATTTATTAGGAAAGAAAGCCTGCACTAAGAAGAAACTACAAGAAAGCAAGGTGCCTTTCTTTCGACATCTTTCTTTCTTCTTTTATCTTTCGACAATATTATAGATTGTTTATTTGTTTGTTAGATTGTTTACAGATTATAGTTTTTTTAGGTTACAGAAGGAATCGTTTATTTCATGTATGGTTTTTCAATCAGTGTATCTTAAAAGATTGATTAAGAATTTATATACCAAAACGAATGATAAACTGTTGGCAACACCTAAACGCCTTGATAAAAACGTACCTTTTTATAATGAGATTTGAGGAAGCGAAAGAGGTACTAAATGAAACAGTGCGCACTGAGTTTCTTGCAGGTAGTACTACGTACTGAGTTTCTTGCCGGTTCTTACCTCTTTTCTTGCCCGTTTATTGAGTTTCTTGCTGATTTTTCTCAATATAGATTTTATTGGACCGGCGATAGATTTAATGATCAAAAAGAACCTCGTAACTTGGTTAATTTGAAAAAATTGTTTCGACTTCTATTTTGATATCAGGGATGACTCTAAATGCTCCATTGTCTCTGTCTGTCCTGTTAGAAGTATGGAAGTATGCCGTAAAGATATTTGTATCTGTATATCATTTCATGACAATTTCCAAGTACAAACTACCGTATAATTTCGAGTTCAGTGACTACTGCTGAATTGCGTTACGTTCACCACTATGCACCTCTGTCTAGAGTGCTCAGACTGTATTAAGCGGATTATAGTTTATATTATATAGACTATATTGCGCATTATGGTCTGAGCAATATCTCTCTGAAGGTGACTTCAATAACTGCCAAATTTAATTATATAGGTATGTATATCGTATTTATAAAGTTATTTTAATTGTACTTGAGTTTTGATTAGTAAAGGATAGTTATTTTATACTGTTCAGTGTATTTTTGAAGGCGGTTTAATTTTTTTTAATAAAAATTTTTTATTTTTCCCTTTTGAGTGCTCTTGACCTAAATAAATATCTAAGGCAGGTCTGCAATTAACTTCATTCTAATTCCGGAGCGCAACGATATACAAGAGAATCGTCAATATAAATAGAGGTTATAACCAGGTCGTGTTATCCAGTGTATCTTCGAAGTCCAAGCTCCAATATCGGTGACATTTAAATGGAACGACCTCTAAAGTATTACCTACCAAACGAAAAAAGAATTTTCGAAATCGGTTCATAAATCACGGAGTTATGAGGTAACAAACATACAAAAAAAAAACAACATACAGACGAATAGAGAACCTCCTTCTTGTTTGAAATCGGTTAAAAATATAAAACATTTGAAATTCCACTTCCAAACATTTGGAATGTGGGGCATAACATTATTTTCTATTATATTTTTGTATGGAGAACAAAATAAACATATTCCGTAATTGTTATATAAGGTAAGATAGCAGCCAACATTGACACGTTAAATTCTTGGCGGATTTATATACCCTTTCACAACAACCTAGTACAAAACAATTTAAGAAAAAAAATAAACCGACTTCATAAAAAGATAAACAGAAAAGTACAAAATAACTATTCTTTACTAATAAAACTCGAGTTCAAAAATAAATTTAATACGATACAATACTATGTAATTATATTTGATAGTTACTGGAATCAAGGCCAAGCCTACCAAACTAAAAAAAATTTTGTTGCACATTGATTTGGCACCGACTTCAATAACTGTCAAAGTTTATTACATAGATATTCATATCGTATTTATAAAGTTATTTTTGTACTTGAGTTTTAATTAGTAGATAAAGGATAGTTATTTTGTACCTTTCAGTGATTTTTCTTAAGTCGTTCTAATTTTTTAACTGACTTTAGACGAAGGAGGAGGTTTTATGTTTGTATGCATGTTCTTTTTTTTTGATTTTTTTATGTATGTGCACCGATAACTTCGTCAATTGTGGACCGATTTGAAAAATTCTTTTTTTGTTTGAAAGACTATATTTTTGCGATAATCCTATTTAAATTTCAGTTAATATGAGAAAATAGCTACTTACTGTTTATCCCGCATGAGTAATAAAAAAAATATTATCAGCGACGACATAGGCCTAGTCCAGGGGGGTCATGAACCCCGCGGCCCTCCACCCTCCCTGGATCCGCTCTTGCAAGAAAGTCTAATAAAGTAAATGCTTCATAAAGATAATGCTGTACAATTTAATAATCAATAATTACAGCAAGATTTTTAATGACTAAATGAGGAAGGACTAAGGAATACATATTCCTTAGAACTGGGCATCAAATATGTAGTTTACTTACATACTTTTTGAGTTAGACAACTATGAAAGTATATATAATATATAAGCCATAACTGTGAAAATTCTGCTCCTTTTAACATCTGATGTAAAAGATGAGTTTGACACCATTGTTTGTCTATGTGTGTGTTCGTCTATGACATCGATCTCTCAACCGAATGAAAATGTGTTTTTCTAAAGCTGCAGCTTTTGAGAATGTCTGTCTGTTGTTTCAAAGTTTTAAATTTAGATTTATAAGGTACTATCGACCCGTCTCGACCTCGCACTGAGATTTGACTACGGAACGTCAATATTTCTCTACCTTAATAGAATATATTTGAATGTGTTATACATACGACCTAGATGGCGCAGTGGTTTAGACGTTAATCTAAGCGCGGAAGGTTTCGGGTTCGATTCCCGGTCGGCTTAAATTACAAAATGAACTTTTCAAGATTGTCTCGGGTCTGGGTGTACCGGGAGACGCCCCAGTAGTCGTCGTCTGGCTCTCATAGGACAGAGAATACCCTAGTTTGAGAGCAGATGATTGGTGTGTATTGTTTGGCGTATAATAATAATTATTATACGTATAAACCTGAATGATGAGAATGATGAGATTCGAAGAGGCGAAAGAAATGTAAGAACCGTGATACTTGGCGATCTACCTACCTACTACCCCATTAGGGATACAGCGTGAAGTTATGTATGTATGTATGTATAAACCTGAATAATGATGGTGAAAACTGAATTGAAATTCACTTCGAATTTAAAAGTTCTAAATAAATATACAGAAAACGTGAATTTAGATTTCGTTCTATACATTTAGTAATTTAGTTACAACTTATCGAATAATGTTAATATAAGCAGAATTAGTAACAATACAACATTAATATTTACAAAGAGGATAGCGTTTTAAAGGGAGAAATGGAAGGGAGCGTTGGAAGTCGATAAATGCTTCCAAGCGTTGAAAATAATTTATTAATTGAATTACATAGTAAAGCTTTTAGTAAGCAACTTGATGTCATAACGATACTTCGACTTCGAGTAATGTCTACTATTTGATTTTGCTCGTAAAGCGAGTAGATCAGGGGACAAGATTAATTATTAAAAAAATAAAGGAAAAGTATTTGAAAAATATGAAACATTCTTGAAAAATTTCAAGAATTCTTCTTGAAAAAGTTCAACGAACCATCACTAGCCGTACACGACGCTTTTTTGTTTTTTTAATAAGTTGAAATAATATGTCTAAGTTAAGTTCAGTTTGCAACAAGTACTTATTAAAAATACGTATCACTTTAATAATGTACTTATAACAAGGATATAAAAAAAAGTATAGACTTCATAACTTCAGACAGCTTGTCCCGTACTACGAAGTGAAGCAAATAACATCAGATAAAATATAGATGTGTGGGTGCGGTTTGCTAACGAAATGATGAACGATCGGCTTATCTGATAATAAATGTGTGTCGTATGTACAGCTGAGTCAGGTTATCTGATTTAGCTCACCGTTGCTGCTCGGACACGGCATCTGGCTTTGGAGTAATTTTAAAGTCTATAGCTAAAAGTCACGGAAAAAAATCTATTATCTGTTATTTTTCCATGGACTTCTTTTAAGATACTATGTTATTTAAATGTATTACACAAACAATATTTGTATATTTATAATCGCGTTCTCAAAAACGGCTCTTACGAATTCGATGAAATTTACAATGTAGAGCTTTGCGGTGGTCCAAAATTGATTTAGCTAGGATTCAACTTACAGAAAAATTTTTTTCTCTGTTTTCACAGTCTTAAAACCTCTAAACTCTAAAGTCTTCTGATTTCATAACAGAGTTTACCTTCTCAGTAGTACAGTAACTAGAGCGTAGATCTACCAAACTGAAATATGCGGATTGGAATCCTGCAACGTCGTCAGACTTTTTTTGTTATTTTTTCTGTAAGACGCCGAATAAAGCTCAGTCTCCCAAAGACTGTTTCGATTTTTATTTTGACATCAGGGATAATTCTAGAGGTAAATGCTTCATCCTCTCTATCTGTCCTATTAGAATTATGGAGGTATGCCGTAAAGATACATCGCGATAATATTTATCTTTTTAATTCACCGAGCGTGGTCATGGAGAAACGTTGAAATAAAAATGCTAGTGTAAAAGTAGATAAATATTATAAGATACGGATCCGGTTATGTGTAATTGTAATATTTATTAAAACTTTCTTGAACTAATCGACTCAGAAATTACAATTTGGTAGTCGATTGTATGCAGAGATATTTTCTTCCAGCCAGTTTTCTTTCTCTAATTCCATCAGCCATTATGTCTTCCACAGACTATCTACTGAGCGGAGACACGATTTATGTTAATGTCGCGTTGGATCGATCTCTAATATCACTGAAGTTTGTTATTCTGTTTGTAAGGAAGTAGTGAAGTGAAAAGATCTAACCTTGTTTGCGAGCGCAGTTGAAATGCTATTATGGAATTGTGTTTTTTGGCCGTTTCTCTCTCTCTCTATTCAGCTTTTTATGAAAATAATATAAAATGCTGCATTTTTATTCTATTTGTAAAGAAATGATAAAATTAATATGTAGTTTGTAGAAAACATATTTATATAATACCATCAAACTAAAAAAATATATATATATTCACTCTTTTGAATACAAAAGTTACTTTATTTTTTATTTATTTTATTTTATTTGGGAAACACAGTAAACATAAGTCATATTATATGTGTAAAAGACCAAAGTTATAATACATAAGCCAATTAAGTTTCCACTTACAAATAATATACAACATATATTGCGATGTAGACAAAAAGAAAAAGCAATACACAAACAAAGAAAAAAAACAACAGGCAAAAAAAACACAAAAAAAAAAACAAGAAAACTATGTGCTCATCAAGAAGCTTCTAATACAATTTGAGATTTCGTACAAAGGCGAGCTTATCTCTATAAGAGCTTTCTTCCAGCTAACCCCATATAGCGGTGCGAATACTGTAGAGGGTAAGTAACGAAATAAAATTTTAACTAAATAGTAGGTGATTTGTTCTATTAAAACTTGAGCCAAAAAAATACAATAAAAAAAAACATGCTTGTATCTACAAAAAATAACATAAATAAATGAAAGATATAGTTATATATAAACATATATCAATACCTAATACATACATATTGCATACATACTTACATAAGAAATATTCTTCGAAGTAAAACAAAAAAATTAACTTATGGTTGCGCAGCATTTAAAAACTTTTTAAATTTAAAAGATTTGCGTCAGAATAAACCTTCCGGAAAAAATTCACTAAATGATAGTGAAAACCGTATCAAAATCCGTTGCGTGGTTAAGAAGAAGTTAGCGGAGACACAAACAGACAAAAACAGCGACTTTGGTTTATACTATTTAGGATGGCTTGCTCCAACTATTTAAATTCGATTTAAGGATTTGACAAAGTTGGTGCAAGTGAGACGTCAAATCCTTAAATCGAGTTTAAATAGTTGGCGCAAGCCACCTATAGTTATAGAGGTTAGAAAAAATAGAGGTTTAACTTTTTGTTATTCATCTCTTTAGATTTGGTAATACGTAATGTGTTCGAACTTATGCCTCTGTACTAAACAGATTAGAAGAATTTAAATCAGCTGTGAGTTAAAACGAGACGGACAGACAGACATCACTAAATAATAAGGTTTAGTTCTAACCGTTTCAACCGAGAAACCTTAAAAATTCATATTTTACACACAATGCAAACAAAAGACAAAGAAAATAAGCCAGCTGTTCGTCTTCCGTCTTAAGTCGTTAAAGTTGACTTACGGATAGCCCTATTGTACTCCTAGGTGGGCACAGTTAATCCAAAACTTAACTTCGTTAATCGTTAATTCGTTAATTGAAAAGTTCACTTCGATCGTTAAAGTGTTAAATTCCGAAAAGTTAAAGTTAACCGTTAAAAGTTAACCATGCGAAACTAATAATTCTTTTGGGCTGGAATACATAGGTATTCTTCTTTCTCTTCTTTGTCAACCCCTTATCCCATTTTATATGGGGCCGGGTCTTCTCGTACATTAGCGCCAGAGAGCTCTGCTCTGGGTTGTCTGTGGATTTATATGCTGAAGTCTGCCTCCACCTTTCGGTCGCTCGAGAACTCTGAGGACTTGTCGTATGGAGTGGTCTTCTACTCGCCTCATGATATGACCATACCATTATAAGCGTTCTTCCGCCATGGTATCGTGAACGGGTGCCACCTTTAATGATCCTCGTATGTATTCGTTACATATTTTATCGTGCCGTGTCACTCCTCCCGCCCAACGCTGCATCTTCATTTCATTGGTGAGCAGTTTTTGTTCGTGTGCTTTTTTGATTGTCCAGCACTCTGAGACGTAAATCATTGCTGTTATAACTACTGTATTGTAGACTTTACATTTTATTTGATGGGCGTTTTTGAGTCGCAAAGCACACCAGTTATAGAACGCCATTTCAGCCAGGTGGCATTGACACGGCTCGTAACATCTTTATCTATGTTTACATCAGAAATCACTGTTGACTCTAGGTACTTGAAGTGATCTACCTTTGTAATTAGCTGAAATACATAGGTAAATAAGACAAAAATAAGTGGGTAGATTTATTATTATAGGTAATGTAGAATGTCCAATTAAGTATACATTTATTTAGCTCTAAGATAACAATAAAGTAGTATGAATCTCTATCTATATCAGACCTTGATGCGCCTGTCTTTGGACATGGACCTCCTCTCTGTCTTTCCTTTCTTTGTTTCTGTATATCTCTCGCAACTTCCGTCCAGTTCATGCCTGCTTGTAGTCAGATGCCATCCACCCATCTCCGAGATGGTCTCCACTCCAAAGTCTTTTTTGCCCATCGACAGCAGTCCATCCTGACAATGCACCTTGCCCATCTCCACTTCTGGCGCTCAGTCTCCTCCGCCACCTCTCTAACTTACGTCTTTTGCCTTATCCACTCTTTCCTATTATGATGTATGATCGTTATTCCGAATGAAGGTTGTGATGATTGGCTTTCGGTATTCACGGCGCTTTTCAATTAGTGTCTTCAACGTTTGCATGTGGTCATTTGTGCCGCATCCAGATCCAAACCGGTCTGCTCCCTCGGTTGGTAGTCGTCGAGTTTATCAGCTAGGCTATTTAGTATAACTCGGGTAAATGATTTATATATATGGGACAAGAAACTAATAGAGTGATAGTTATGCAGCTTTCGAATGTCCCCTTTCTTATGGAGCAAGAATATCACTGCGATGTGTCAAGCCTCAGGTACCTTGCAGTTTAATGTGGAGTCTGTAAACAGCAGTGCTAGACCTCTCCATAGCGCCTCTGACCCTAGATTCAACATCTTGAGTATGATGTTACCTTGGTTTGTAGATCTTCTGTTTTTTATTTGGCTCAGCGCTAGCTGTATTTCTTCTACAAATACGTCAGGAATTTCCTTAGAACCGACATTAGCAACAGATGTAAAGGATAGTTATTTCGCACTTTTCAGTGTATTTTTTGAAACGATTTAATTTTTAGCTTAAAAATTTTTAGTTTTCTTTCGCTCAAATTCGCTCAGGTTTGAACCTGTCGACTGACGAGTGATTTTCGCCTTTCAATAAAATATTTGCAGGATTTCCAGAGGATAGACTCAGTTAACTATTTACACGCAAATGATTTTGTTCATCGAATTTTTAAGTCTATGAATCTATTGTGAAAACAAATTTTAAAACTGTAAGCAGTTTAAAGAACCGAAATTATGTATGAATTTGCTTAAACAAAAATCGCGGGTAAAGTCTGGCGTAAACTCTAGTATTGCGTAATTATCTAAACCAAACCATTCCAGTTAAGGTGTCACTGATTCACAGTGCTATCGATTATGAGAACGGCATGCAAATTAGGCTGTACTCCAGTAATATGGCGGCTACTGAGGAAAATTTGTGCAACAAAGAACTCATAGTGCTTTGAAATTTATTGGCACTTACCATAGATGTGTTACACATGACTGGGGTAAACTGTAGTGTTACGTATCTAAATCAAACAATTTTGATTCACAATGCCATCGATTATTACAGGAACGGCATGGAAATTAGATTATATTCAAGTTAATATGGCGGCTACTGAGAAGAAATTGTGTTTCAATATAAAGAATTCAGTGATTAATCTATTGGCACTTACCTTAAATTTGTTACACGTGAAAGTAAATATGTAATATTGACACATTACCTATTATTACCCAATGAAAAAAAAACTTTCATAAAGAAGTGTGACAATATATAAACCTATCATCGACCGTTTTCAATTCAGGGTAGGCAGAGCATCAATTTGTACTAAAATTACATTTGCATGATTGGTTCGGTTGGATTTTAAATGACCTCAATTTCCCTGTCCCTATCCATCGAAATTTGAAATTCGCGCGTCGTCGTGAATTAGACACTTACACTGATGCGCACACGCAGTACTAGAGGTCGCCTTCAAAAATAACTGATTCGATCGATAAACCGCCGGCCGGCTTGAAGCAATTTTACTTCAACTACAAAAATATCGTAATAATTAAAAAGGTGAAAAGAGTGTTCATGTGCTTGTGAAACAAGAGGAAGGGCGTTCAACTATCGCCGCAGATTTGTGAGTCCCAAACCTTTCTGTTGAGCTCTGGGTTGGTAAAAATTTCGAACCACAAAATTAGCGACCAGGTTCGTTGGTGCGGTGGCAGAGCGTTTGTTTTCTAAGCCGGGATCACGGGTTCGATCCCCGGTTAGGTTAATTTGGAAAACGAACTTTTCTAAATCAGCTTGAAGTCTGGATGTTACTGCTTACTGAGAGCTCCCTAAGTTGTGTGATATTCATGGTGCAAGCCTAATGCTCAGTTTGAGGTCACATTATGTGTGTAATTGTCAGGATTATTACTATTATTCTTTAGGCTAACAGGTGAGTTTGTAACTGACTTCAAAAAAAGGAGGAGGTTTTCAATTTGACTGCATGTTTTTTTTGTATGTTTGTTACGCGATTACTCCGCCAATTATGAACTGATTTCAATGATTCTTTTCCTGTTTGGTAGATCATATTTCAGAGGTAATCCCGCTTAAAGTTCGTCGCTATTAAAGTTTGGACTTCGAAGATACACCAAATAACGCGACCTGGTTATAATCTTTAATTGTATTGATGATTCTCTTGTATATCGTTGCGCTCCAGAATTAGAAAGAAGTTAATTGCAGGCCTGCCTGCTAGATTCTTATTTAGGCCAAGGTCACTGAAAAGGGAGTAATAAAATAAAATTTAAGAAAAAAAATTAAACCGCCTTCAAAAAAACACTAAAAAGTACAAAATAACTATCTTTTATTAATCAAAACTCAAGTGCAATAAAACTAACTTTATAAATACGATCCACTTACCTATATAATTAAATTTGTCAGTTACTACAGTCACTACAGTCCAGACTACTTCTACACATTCAAGAACTCCCAATGAAAGATAACAGATTTCGTCAAAAGAATGCATATTTTGGTTTGAGAATAGATCAAGATAAAGTTTGGGCTTCTCACAAAGTACGCCATAGCTGCGTAGAAAAACTTCGCTCGTGGTACAAACGAAAACTACTATCTTTTAGATTTGCTTCCAATGATATGGAGTGAGCAAAAAAACCATGGTGAATGTTACTTTTGTACCTGTTACGTTCAAGGTTATAATTCCGAAAATCAGAAGGTCATTAATTACCCTAATCTCAAATCTACTATTCGTCCGGTACCACACGGGTCTGGATTGCCAGTTCCTCAGCCCCCTCATGAATTAGACCACATTGATTGGAAAACAAAAAAATGCTTGCATGGTGGAAAAGAATGAATTAAACAGTGATTTCGAACCAGACAGTTCAGAGAACGAACCTGAGCTTTTTTCTCAACAGGAGTACGACTTAGAGAGAGTTCTTGAATTTCCAAAAGATGCTGCTTAGTTATTTGGCTCCCGGCTTAAAAACGAAAATTGATTACAACCAGGCACTTCTTTCTCATGGTATCGACATTACGGAACAGTTTTTGTTCCTTACTTTTCACAGGATGAGAATCTTGTTTATTGTAAAGACATTTGTAGACTGATGGACCAATTTGGTATACATTACTGACTGAATAATGACAAGACTGACCCGTTGGCGCAGTGACATCTGCTTTCCAAGCTAGGATCTCGCGTTCGATTCCCGGTTAGGTCAATTTAGGAAACGAACTTTTCTGAATTGGCTTGAAGTCTGGGTGTTACTGGGAGCTCCCCCAGAGTTCGTTGTGTGGTACCCATAGTACAAGCTAACTGCTTAGTTTGGGGTCACGCAATCTGTGTAATTGTCTGGACTATTAATAATATTTAATAATAATAATAATAATTAACATGACCCGAAACATTGGCGTCTATTCATAGACTCATCGAAGAAAAGTCTAAAGGCAGTTTTGTTACACAATGGCAATACATATGCTTCAGTTCTTGTTGGGCATTCGGTACATTTAAAAGAAACATACGACAATTTCGTATTAGTTCTCGAAAGAATTCGTTATAGTGAGCATAAGTGGTTGATCATAAGAGACTTGAAAGTACTCTCCATGCTCTTAGGTCAACAATCAGGGCATACAAAGTTTCCTTGTTTTTATGTTTATGGGATAGCCGTGACAGAATTTCCCACGGGAACAAAAAAGACTGAAAGAAAAAAATATAATTAAGGAAAGTTTGGTTTTTTCTGACAAAATCCTGCTACCTCCTCTACACGTAAAGCTAGGGCTGATAAAGCAATTGGTGAGAAGAAAAGAAGGTAAATGATTCAAGTACTTGCTTGAAATTTCCTGGTTTTCCTGGTGATGCCAAGATAAAAAAGGGAACCTTTGTTGGCCCAGACATGAGATGACTTTTCTCAGATGCACATTTTGCTTAGCCCATGGATGAGAAGGAGAAGGAAGGCTGGAATTCTTTCAGAGAGATTGTTAAGAAGTTTTGGTAATGTGAGGATCCCAACTACAAAAGTATCGTGGAACGCATGTTGAAGGCTTTTCAAATACGAGGTTGCAACATGAGTTTGAAGATTCACTTCTTGCACTCGCATGTGAACTATTTTCCGGAAAACTCGAGGAACGTCAGTGAATAACAAGGGGAAAGGTTCCATCAAGAAGATGGAACGTAGATATCAGGGCAAGTGGAACGTGAATATGATGGCGGACTATTGTTGGATGCTACAGCGTGCATCATCTGAAGAGCCCTATACCCGGAAGCGCACACAAAGAAGTTTCCAAGAGAAAAAGACTCGTTTTCATAAAAATAATAATTAAATACGCAACATTGTTTACTCTGATAACGTAATATATGTACGGATTTATGTATTTGGTATTGCAAATAAGATGGAAATAAATAAAACCTATTAGCTGATTCTGTTTTCTGCTTACTCGGGATTGAACAAAATCTGTATGTAAACGAGAAACATTGACCTCATTTTCGATTTCAGCACATCAAAAAACATTGAGATCAGATGATATTATCAAATCAAATTTCAAAAAGATTTTTTTGCAGACCTGTTTTATTTTAATTCCGAGATAGAAAATAATTAATACTTTACTTGTGGCATCTCGTTCGCTCTTAATAGAAGATCAATATTAAAATACTGTATCTGTAGGAACCGTGGTCTGAACTGGATCTACCAGTCATTTACATATTTATTGCCACCCTCGTTTCTGTTAGGTCTTCAGGTGATACTCACATTTTTATGTCACAGTTGAAAAAACATCCAGTAAGTAAACTTTAACACTTAGAATAATAACGCTTAAAAATCAATTAACCGTAAGAAACGGAAGCTTTTTACTTGAACCTGTAAATGGCACATCTCGGGGGGAGGAGGAGAGCGGTAGTGTCAAAGCCACCCACTACTGCACAGTGGCAGTGACACAACAGCGCGGACCCCATGAGCTTACTTCCTTCTGGGCCCAGTTTAAAAGTATGAAAAAAATAATATTTTTTAATTACTGATAAAATTATCTACATATTTTTAATGTTTTAATCATGGCAAAAGTATGTTGTTTTTTTAGAATTTTGTAGTCAATTTGTTCAAAACTCATAGTTTCAATATCTTTCTGTCATCTGTATGTCTCTTTGTCCGTACCACAGTTGATTTAATCCGTCATTTTACAGCTAGGTACAGAGACGTAATTATAAAACATAATATTAAAATTGTGAAAGTAAAAACGTTTAAAAGTAAAAAAGTGGCTGTATACATAATATATTATTACTATTATTTCTTTTTTTTACTGAGTACAGATTACCCTCACGTATTTTATTTTTTAACATGTCGTTGTAGACGTCTCTTAAGGAGACATTAGGCATATATAGGCATTGCCTTTTGTAGATTGCTGTCAATTTTGTTTACATGTAATTTTGTTTGCGTATAATGAAAAAAAATGAAAATAAAATTATTTGATTTAAAAAAAATATAAATAAATAATTTATAAATTAAAAAAAAACAATTATATAATGGAACTTTTAACGCATTGCGACACGCTCTTAGGCGGTATTTTTGCTTTTAGAATATTCCAATTTTCAATTCGAAATAATTATGAGGTGCAAGTTCAATGTACACTAATGAAATTGTTATTGGACAATCTTTAATTACGTGTTTTACAAATTCGATAAAGAATAAAAATAGAAATTAAATGTAAACGTACCTATACTGTGATATTTTTATCACAATGCTGTCAATAACTCAATTTCCCGACGAATGAACGATTAACAGGGCAATTTGGGATGGAGTTGTTTGGGGTCTTTTGATCGTAGCAGTTTATTACCTTATGATTGTCAATGGTTAACTTTTTTAGTAGTCTGTGATAAGAAGAAAAGAACACTTATGGAATAATTTAGAAGTCCGTCTGTCTGTTACAGTCCTTTTTATTAGACTATTATTTAACGTGAGCAGAAACATAATTTTTGAAGTCTTACATATTTAGATTTCATAAAGATAATGCTATTTGGTCTATGAATGATTTGAAACTTAAGAATTTAGTTCCAGAACAGCTCTTCAGAATAGTTTATGCCACAACAGCTATCTGACGTGGAACAGGAATCCTCTAGAGGAGTTAGTTCCGGCAAACAACCGCTATAACAACGCTCACTGAATTTCGAAGCTAATCCCTGCTCTTGTGAATATTTAAAACATCGCTTTTAGTTGCATTCTGCGGCTCTGTGTGGTTATTACTTTTAATACTATACTAGAATTCATAACGGAGTTGAAATGTTTTACGTAAAATATTAAACCAGTTTAATTTAATTGTAACTGATTACGGCAAGCAATATTTTTTTATTCTTCATTTTATTTGTTTCAACTAAGGCTGTGTTTCGATTGACTTTGTAGCTCGGGCAAGAAAATAGGACTAAAGTGTTGCCCGCCTAACGGGCGACTAAAGGAGCCTCCGATGGTCGCGACTTAACAAGTGGCAAATGCTTCGTATAATCTAAATCTCGTATTAATAAACGCTTGCTGGCGTTATTGCTTATCAAAAGCGCCACGTGGCTACATTATATATATACGGCAGTTTTAACATGACTACGTTTCGCTTGATTGAATAGAAAGTTAATTGCATTTGACTACCAATTTCAAATTCCAATTACCAATTCAAATTCCATTACGCTAAATCACGTGGTATTTGTTATTCTATTTTACTAGCGTTTACGACAATCGAGCCATTCGTCTAGGCCCCCAGGTTGTCCATCCGTGCGACCCTGAGGAAGACGTGAGAGCGTGTAGCTCGCGCTTGTAGCACTGCGAGGGTGGTTGTTAATGCCCCCACCGAGAAATATTTTGGCATAGCGCGAGAGGGGATCCGGTGCATTCCGTACAAGATGCCGAAGCCCAAAACGGGTGGGTAAAAGCCCCAAATAAGCCAGTCTCTCCCCCGAAGACTGGGTATCCGTGCGCAGATTTTTCCCGCGTAATAAATAAAAGAAAAAAAAGATTGTTTTGATAAACGCAGTGAACTTCATGGTGCGACATACAGTGAGGGCTAAAACAATAACATCAGACTCTATCATGAAGGTAGTCAAATTCAAGTGCCTCAGAAACCCGTTTCAAAAATATGGCAACGACCAAAATAAAAAAGTATAGCTCTCCGACTCGGGCTATAAATTCAAGGAATTACGGTTACATCATCTCATTTGGTTTTTATGAAATTTATATTTACATATAATATATATCTTAACGCTGTATCCCTAACAGTTGTCAAAGAGGACGTAGCACCAAGTATAACCGTCTTTACGTCCTTCTTTAGCCTCCTCGAATCTTATCATCTTTCTTACACGAGTGCTTTGGACATTCCCATCAGCTAAAACTCTGACCATTTGATCTTCATAAGTCAGCACCATAGCTTTAGATTCGTAGGTCTTCCTTGGCTTCTACTACCACTCGCTTTTGCTCTGTACATTTTCTTCGTCAGAATTCACTTCATCACTCATTGCTTCTATGTCTCCGAACCAACTAAGCATTCCTTTCTTCATTTTTACGATAACACTGTCGTGCAACCCTGTAGTATAGTATATATATAGTACGTAACTCTCCATTGGTTATTTTGTCCGCAAGGGTGACACTGTACATATTTATAATAGCTCGTATTTCTACTGCATTTATCTTACTTTCACTCTTGCTTTATTTTGTGATTTAAAGACATTATTTTATTAATTTTGGTAGAAATAAATATTAATTATTCGGTATATTCTAGTATTAGATTAATAGTCCGATATTAATCTTATATAGAAAAATGTTACGCAGAAAATAAGTACGGAAACTTTTGGATATCTATTTGACTGTCAATCACAGCTTCTTTTTATCCCTTACTTTCAGGATTTTTTTTATCCCGTACTGAATATATGATTATTATAAAGAAGTCTTTTTTTGTCATCTTTGTTTGCATCACAGTGCTTGTATGGCTGGGCGCAAAAAGTTGCATTCTTCGAGAATGTTCTTATTTTAGAGACTGATAATAAAAATAAAGTAAAACAGATATAATGTACAAAATCTAGAATTTCGGTATTTGACGATTGGGGATAATTTTAATATGTACCAATGCATATGTAACTTATGTTTAGCAATAATGCTAGGGCTGATTAGAGCATTAGAATTAATAAAAAATGAAGAAACTATATAAGCATCTAGAACGATTATTTATTAATTATGAATTAATGGAACACATTCTTGATCAGTCCTAGTGAACGTCAGCTTGTCTCACTTTCACTACAGTCTATTGCAGGATTTCCTAGCCTGGGGTCCGCGGAGGCACTTGAAGGTCCATGAACCTATCTTAAGGGGTCAACAAGCAAAATAAAAATTACAAAATCATGTAACCGAGCGCTTGACGGGAATATTTATTTTTTTACTTATGTGTATTAGTAACTATTTCAACAAAAACGAGTTGTTTATTTTTATCATTGTTCTTTCAATATTTAGGAGTTAGTGTCGATTGTTGTAGAATCTTTTAGGGGTCCGACGTTAAAAAGGTTGGGAAAGGCTGGTCTATCGCATAAATTACAGAAAGTATCGTGTAACACTGTGAGAAATACTTTTGTTTATGTGTTTGTGCCTGGTCCATCTTTAGAGTACAGAATATTTTAGCAAGGCATACATAGTATTTAATTTAATTAGAGCATCAAGATTTGTCTTTGTTGCGCCCCGATGCACTTTCCTCCCCATATTAGACACAGCACGAAGATGTATATATCTATATTTCAGCTGTTACAGAACACGTATTGTACAAGTTCAAATTGCCCGAAACAGTTTTTAACTCCGCCAGCGAATATTAGAATTCTGCCAAAATAATGTGAGAAAACTTAGTACAACTAAAGATACAGCTTTATGTATGTTCGTTTAAAGTGAACACGTGGCAGTTGCTAGCATATGTCGAGAACATTAAAGTGGTCTTACAGTTTCAATGTATTTATCTAGAGGAGTTACAATGGGAACTCGATACTATCTCGTTATGGCTATCCATTTTCACAAAACATAATATGCATAAGTGTTGTTGAGCTTCTTTTTGGGAGTTAGGTAACCTTGTTCTCGTTAAATATTTTTAGTGGGCATAGAAGTAATACAATTTAATATTAACGCAATATGCAATTTATTTGTGAAAACATTTTTAAATACATTTTTGTTTTAAATATTTAGCTGTTAAGATTTTTATGTTTACGGTATTTTAATATTCAGGTTTAGTTTATCTCACTTCCCAAAGTCGGTATTCCCAAAAAGTTAAATCACAGACAATAGATTTTCTTAGGTTTAGATTGGATATATTTTGTTATTTACTTTTCTTTTATTTTGAGTATTGAGAAGATAATTTTGAATTATTTGACGTTGCATTCAGCATACAAAAGTTCTCTAATGATACCCCATCTACCAAACTCAAGTGTCATTTACTTGTAAAAAAAGAAATAAAGAAATGTTGTACCTAAAATATAAACTCTAAAAACATATACTTATGTACAACAAAAAAAAACCTAAAAACAAAAAAAACACTCTTCTTGTGTAGTCGTACACTGTTTGTTGTCCAAAAACAAATGGTAGGGGTTGTCTCCCTGAGTACTAAGTATGTAGTTTTATAGTCAACTTTAATTCAAGTTAACGTTGTAGCGTTAACAGTACGGCTTTACCCGAAAGTGTTGTATTGTTAAGTTTTATAAGACACTTTGTGTGCAAACATAATAATATGTCTCATGTGTACTTTACAAACGATATAGGTATAATATTTAAATATAAATAATATAAAATAAATAAATAAACTTTACGAAAGATGTATAAGAAGTAGAGAGAGAACGAATATAGTAAATCTGGGTAACTTTGATTTCTCTGGGTAACATTGACATTGATCGATGGCATACTATGTAGTTTCAACTGTTTTTTTCGTGGGTGAAAAAAAGAACTATTTCATAGATAATATTGATTAACGAAACCAGTTTTATTTACTAAACTTCACATTTTAGCAACAAATAAGATGAAACTGCAACTTTATAGTTTAATGACTCAACAGAATCTTCAATTTCTTAAAGATGTAATGTAAAGTGACTCGAGAGTTATAAAAAATCAAAACATACTGCATTTCTATTACTTATTTCTTTGCGTGTCTCAAAGTTACCCCTTTATGAGTGATAACTTCAACATTCAATAAAAGTATAAATGTATCATTGATATTTTTTTAAGTTATTTACCAATATTTATGGATGAGTAGCAATTCGAGATCACTAAAAAAACAAAATGATCTTGAACACCGGTGTAAATGTACCATTGATCTGTCTAATTGTCAACTGCTTATTTTCCCGCGTAGTCTTTCAATGTCGATCAGGGGTTGGAATTTAACAGTTCAGCGTCGCTTTTTTTTTATCGGATGAATTGACGTGGTTGGATTTGAACGTTATTTTCGTAATCAGCACCCCGAGAAACCGAAAGTATTACATCCGTACCAATTTATTCAAAAAATAATTATCCACCATCTATATAATCTATATAAAATGGTGGGCCTTATAGGCTAACAGCTATTATTTTTTCGACGCATTTTGTACCACCAGACTGTATCTTGTAGTAAATAATAAATAATAATTGACTATCCCGTGACTTTTCATAGAGGTGAATTTAAGAATAATATCGAGTTTCATGTTCCATTCAGTAGTCGGTTTTATTACAGATAATTATTTATTTGACATTTCATTTTAATCGGAAACAGGCAGGTGCCTCTGCCGATATATTGATGACAGATCTAGTCGGCGGGTGGGGTGACCAACACTGACGAAAACTTGAAGCGGCTTAAATAGCAACTCTCTCCAAAAGTTTCATATTTGCACCCTTTGTGAAAGTCGAAATTTTGAGACTTTGGGTTCCCGAAGCTCATTGACCGGTTTTTGAAATTTGTAAGGCTAAATTTGTGAGGCTTTTACGGGAGACATTCAAGCTGGCAGCTTTTTGCTCCAGCGAATTAACTGGACGATTCAGACGTAATGCCACTAATCTACTAAATAGCCGAAGCAAAAACAAATTAAATGGCGGCTTTTAAGAAGTTTAGAACTTATAAATCTTTTATGTTTTTTTAATAAATGTTTTTTATTCTAATATTTTCATTTAGTTACTGTAGCAAAACGTTTCTTATTTGTATGTTTTTTTTTCAAGTTAGTGCACACCGTAGTGAAGTGTAACCCACCCCTGCCTTGCAGCTGTGTGCGTCAAGTAACTACGGACTTTGCACTCAAACGCAATTACCGCTGCGCGTTATTTACCTAAACTCGAGTTACCGATTGTGAGAGCGCTCTTAACTCCGAAATGAAAATGTTAATACACTGTATTATTAGTAAATTACAATAATAAAAATTTACAAAAACATATTTCTTCTTGAAATTATACATATTACAACATACATAAATAATATAGAATTTTAAAAATATTTTACCTGTACACGTATCGAAAAGAAAATCAGAAATTTGGTTATAAATAAAAATATTTTATAATCGAATAATACTAGTAGCGACATTTACTTGTAATGTGTTTTAAAAGAATATCTGGCGCAATTTTTTTTTAGTAACTACTAATCCATTTATTTTGATTTCTAGCAACACATCGTAAATATTTAATTATGAAAAATAGTTTCAGGTCAATTTACTGTATTTTACGTATGAAATGTGATTCGTTATTCCTTTTTTTGAAAGTATAATTATTTTGCGACATTTTACTTCGCAAGAGTGAGACGGCATTATTTGTGTTTTTTTTTGTGTTGCAACAGACGTTGTCTCGCTGTGCTGTTTTCTAATGAAACGCCAGTCGATCGGCTTATCTGATGGTAAACGTGTATCGTTTGTACAACTGAGTCGACGCGGACGACCACAGGACGCGGTGTCTGGAATTTTACACATAATATTAACACAGTTGGAGTAAATAAATTAAAAAAAATGAATAAATGAAATAGGGTTAGATATAAAACGCTCTTTACTTTTAAAATTGAATTTTACCCAAACGACGCGGCACTTAATGATAAAGCGATAATATAAATTCAATACGTGTACATTCTCTTACAATAGATGGACAAGAATCGATTTTCTTTCTTCACTCGTTAGAACGCCTAGTCAATGTCTCTGAGCAATTTTACTCAGTTCAAAAGCTTTGCGTAAGTACTTCTTGCGGGTCGAATCAATCGGCAGGAAAGAGCCTTTTGTGAATCTGCCTCCAGCCTACTAGCTGTTTGAATTATTAAACTACGAACTTGGGAATTTGAATACAAATACATTTTATTTTTTCCCTTTATTTGGCAAACGCAACATCTTAAAATAAGGAAACAAAGAATGTTAATAGAATTAGAAATCTTGTCAATCTTTACATTTGCTGACTTGATAAAAAAATGACGTGTCTTTTTAAAAATTTTTAGCGAATCTTATTCACTGGTAAGTAATTAACGTGGTTGTTGTAAATTATGACAAATACTATACAGTAGGTATACTAACACTAATACAAGATATCATTGAATATTTAAAAAAAGAGTTATTGATACAATGATATTATTAACGTATAAAAAATCTACACGGCTGTGTTTTTTTAAAATCTAACAATTAATACTTACAAAACAATTGAAATAGAAGTTCTAAATATTTTTTATCCATATATTATGTAATGTATGGATGTAAACTTTATAATTTTTGATACATAACTGCAAGTTAATGCCGGTTTTTTAAATATTTAAGTCTTTATTTCGAGTAGAAAAAAGAGAATTGATATTGAGCTGGGAAAGAATTAAGAAAGTAGAAAAAGAAATAATGATAACAATACATACTCTAGCAAGTCAGACATGACAAGAATTACATTTGGAACACTTGAAAAAAATATTCAAAACGTTCGAAATTTAAGATTTCATTTTTATGATAAGCTCTAAATTCAAAGTCACGCAAGTCTACCTATACATGGTGTACATTAAACTGTTAGCATGTCTAACGATTCGCTTTTGAGGGAGCGAACGCTTCGATATTCCTTTTAAGCGCCAATTCTAACATTAAGCTTTTCTAAAAAAAATATTGTTCTTGAAAGGAGTCCATATTATTTTTAGAGAACCCTATCATTTCAAATGGAAACGCTTTTCTTAGAAATCTAACGCAGGAAATTGAATGTTATATTTGTAAAAAATAGTGCCTTATTGACGTAACGTCTGTAAGGAATGAAAGAAACTTTTTGTAAGGTCAAGTTGAATTTGTTCAAAAAATCAACAACTAAAAAGAAAAAACATAAAACTTAACTAAAAATATACAGTCTGGCCATAAATACTTTTACAATAAAAAAAAAACAATATTACATTTGAATTTGAAACCTGTCCTTTTTATATGAATTTTCATAGTGCTTTCTCATTTTCGCGCCAATCTTTGTTAAATATTCTTGTGATATTGAAATGGAGTGGAGTGATAACGAGAACTGAATTGGTGTGATAGCACTACACAAAGTAGATATGGAGTCAAATGCGATTTTAGAAACTTTCCATCCGCTTGGTATTAGTCGAATGATTATGCACTGGGCTATTGATAGGTGTAATGAAACGTTCAACGACAGAAAAAGATCTGGTCGTCCACGTATTATTCGTACTAAAAACGCGATCAAAACAGTGAAGGAAAGAATTCGAAGAAATCCTGTCCGAAAGCGAAATATTTATTCTAGGGAAATAATTTAACACTCAGAACCATGTTGCATATTTTAAAAAATGATTTAGAACTTGTAGTTTAAAAGAGACGCGCTGGTCATAATTTAACCGATAATAATTTAAAAATGAATGGGTTGATAAAATCAAAACAACTTCTTAGGCGGTACTCAAAGGTGGGTTACAAAAAAAAATGTATTAACTGAGGTGAAAATTTTTACTATCAGCAAAATTTTAATATGCAGAATAATCGAATTTATGCTCAAAGCTCTAAAGAACTTTTGAAATATCAGTAGGGTACAACGTGGGCATTATCCGGCTTCCGTGATGGTTTGGTGGGGTGTTAGCTATTAAGGAGTGACATTTTTGTGAAAAAGGTATCAAAACATCGGCTCAGGTGTATCGACATACAATTCTTGAGAAGGTAACTAAGCTTCTTAATGACTTAAAGAATGGTCCTTTCAGTGAAATTCAGCACCAGGTCAGCAAAGTTTGATCCACACAAGCGAGGCTGGGAAGAAACGACACGAAAACGACGACGAAAAGACTGGCTGACATTTAGTCCCAATCTTAATCCACTTGATTATGATTTGTGGTCTCTTTTAGAGAGTATGGCATGCTCTAAGGTATGCTTTAAACGCCATGATAATTTGGAGCCCCTACAACATTCTATAACATTATCAGTACCAAATTTTCCCATAGAGAAAGTGCGTGTTTCAATCGATTATTGGCCACAACGTTTAAAGGATTGTATTAAGGTCAATGGAGATCATTTTGAATGAGCTTCATATTTTCAATGTAACAAAAAAAAAACGATATTTTCTTTGTAACAATATTTATGGTAAGACTAAAAATAAACCGTTAAATGGTTTACGAATTTAAAAAATTAATCTTATTTAAATCTACAAAAACAATAACTATTTAGGTTAGTAATTGGTAACATACATCTATGTTGCAATAGTCCACCGTCTTTAGTGTTTTTTTTTGATGACCCAGAAATATAATATGTAATTCCCTCAACAGACTTAATTTTACGATCCGCACGAGAAAACTTTCAATTCTCGATTTCGATTCCAGGTCAGAAAATATACTTCTCTAAATTGCCTCAGAGTCGGTATTATTGGGAGCACCCTTAGTTTCTCGTGTTGGTACCCATAGTACAAGACTATAGTGCTTACTTATTTGAGGTCTAACAAGTAATGTAATTGTCTGGAAATAATAATAAAAATTTAAGACGCTGGTAAATTCTATGATTTTATCTTTCTCTGAGATCAGCCAGCATGAAAGCTATACTTTCGCACGGATACTTGAATACAAAACGTCATTATTGCTCTAATTCTACAGACTAAATTTTAATGTGTTATACATGCAAATCTTCCTCGTTTAATGTTCTAAATGATGGTTTAAACCGGATCGAAATCCACTTATAAGTTTAGAAGTTACAATATAAGCGAACACGCAGGCGAACGTTGATTGCGACTTTATTTATTATTTTTGGAGATCGATATATTAAAAAGTTCTTTACAGTAAGTATTATAATATTCGTTATTGCAACGTTAATTAATTATATCTTTAATTTAATGTAATGTTCATTAATGGGTGCTTTGACACAATCTTTTAATTTTTCCTTTTTGCCCAAAATTGATAGTGAACCATAAGATTAATCTCCACTGTTATTTGCTTTAGAAGCATAACTTGAGGTGTTTCAAAATTAAATAAAAAAATAAAAACTGACTTACTGATTACTACAGGCACACACGCGTACCTTAAGCCACATTGTAAACTGCCACGCGGAACACTAGGCACAATAATCTGCCTTCAGCTGTCTTGCCGGCCGGATCCGCTTGAGGCTCGGCTTTCACTCGAATAGAAGACCGTTAAAATGCACGCAGGTGCGGAAAACTCCCAAGGCGACGCCTCGAGCCCGAGGTCTGCCCTCCATACCAGGTATCCCTCGGCTCGAGGAACCCTCAGGCGTTCGACCATCTGGCAGGGTGCCTTTAGCGCTCGTCCCAACGCAACCGGTGACGCTGTAAAATCCACTAGGGCTAACAGCAAAGCGGAGGGTTTTTTTAGTCGGTTCGAATCCGACACTACTTAGTCGGGCTGAGCGTCCGTGGGGATTTCTTTCTTCTTTTCTTTCGTCTTTTCGAATCACATAATTCTCCTTACGCATTTTCGCCTAAGTATGCGGGGCTTATGACATTATCTTCAACTAACACTGAGTATTTAATGTTTGTAAGTCAACCTTGGTCTTCCTTGGCTTCTTTTTTACCATTCGCTTTCGCTGTGTAGGTTTTCTTCGTCAGTTATTCATCATTCATTCTTTCTACGTGCCCTTTCGCTTCCTCAAATTTCATCTCCCCCTCCAATATTTTCGCCAAATTATTTTAAATAGTCTATGAAAATCATTAGTACTGTGGATTTGTGGTCATTCACACATTGTTTTGCTATTATTATTATTTTATACTATTGACATCTGTACTATTATTCTGTTTGGACATTATTAATAAGTGTGATGATTGTTTAATATTATTGATTTTGTCGGTGCGTCGCTATTGGCGAGCGGAGGGTGAGCGAGAGGGGAAGAGATGTCAACCAACTGTCATAACAACTTCAGACTGACGAAACGAGCAGCTACTTTTTTGTAATCGTTTCTTTCACCTACAATTTATTGTTAAAGCTAATGATATTTTTCCTAAAATTAAGAAGATATTAATTATCATATCGAACTCTGCGTACATCATTTCTATCCGTAACAATTTTGTGACATTTATTTAAAAATCCTGATTATTTTATGGTACGATTGATATTAATATTGATAAATGACCTTATAAAAATATGTGAGTACAATTTGCAGTAAACATTAATTAAAAAAAAACTCAAAATGGTTCAAAATTAAGTAAAAACTAGCTAAGCGATTGTTGGACACACTATTTCTTTTCTGTAGATACTCGTTATTGAAATCGAGTGCCTTGATTCGTAGTTAATTAATTCATTTTCTATTGTAAAATGAAGTACTGACAGTAATATAACATTTTGTTTGTGAAACTACAACAGGAAATGCGACTCCAAACAAACTTGAAAGCGGAAAGCCTATTGTGGTGTTTTACATAATTTTCGCATCTCTATGCCCATTTGGGGAGCACTTATATTATGTGTACATGTGTGTTTGAAGTATGACGGAGTGGTTATGTTTGTGAAGAATTTGTACAAGATCATAAGATACTCTGTTACAAAACGCACTAGTTTTTGGCTGCAACTTTGTCAGTGTGGATGAAAATGTCTAATGGCGTTAGTATTTATAAGTTATTTCCGAGTTTGTCGAGGGAATATCAAATCAACCTTCTATAGGTCCGGAATGAATTTGCATTGAGAAGAACTGGCTAGAAACTCAATCGAGTGTCATAGCGTTGAAAGAAAGTTTTGGTCCCGCGAAAAAGCAAGAATGAGACCAAGTCTTGGCTTTAAAAAAACCAAGATTTTTTTTTTATAAAAGCGGGAGCAAATGAACAAGCGAGTCACCTGGTGGAAAGTGATCACCACCGCCCATGGACACCCGCAACATCCGGGAATCACGGATGCGTTACCGGCCTTTATGGAAAGAGAGAAAGGAGGGAGAGAGGGGAGATGGGCCATCGGCACTCACTCACCGAACGATACATAACAGCAATAGATGTTGTTATTTCACTCCGATATTCTGTAAGAGGGTGGTATTTCACCGGGCGAGCCGGCCTAATTCGTGGTGCAATACAGCATGGCTCTACCACACACAAATCAAGCGTTGATCGTTCACAGTCAATGCACTGTAATCATTTTTCTCCTTATGACTGTCGCTAAGATTGATTATAAACTGGATTTAGCGTTGTGGGTATTTTCGTCGATTGTCGATCTGTGCGAAAGAAGATTAATGACACGCCATATTATTTGTGTCTTACTGTAAGTGTTATGAGTTGATATAATTTTTACACACGTCTTTAATTCAGTGCTGGTACTTGGTAGAGTCTGATCTCAGGAATGTACTGAAGATGCGTCTTTAAGAGGCAAAACACGCGTCGCTTAGAGATTTTGAAATTTTGGGCGGAGAATACCTGATAACTGTAAGAATTTATGCCATGAAATGGATTTCCGCAAAGTAATATCTGAGTCAATTGAGTACCTACAACGGGAGGCGCGATTCACAGGCATTCCCATCTGTCAAGGTATAAGTAAAAAATGTAACCACAATAAGAAATACTTTTGAATCGATCCATTTATGTAATCGAATTCACTGCATCAAGTGCTCCGCAAAATACGTCATCTTGTACAGTCAGAAGGTGCAACAAAAAATCCGCCACATACAATCTAGCCAAGAATGAAATTCCATTCCATAAGTAAATGTAATTTTGATATAAGTATTAGTTTTCCATTATAATATATTTTTTCAAAATCGTATCACTAAATCGATATATCGATCTTCGTAACGTATTTCGATTCATTCCGATATGTTGCATTAACTTGTTCATCATTCTAGAAAGTAGTTGTGTAACGTTTGTGATACAATAATGAACCTTGAATTAGCTTAACCTTAGTTTATAATTACCGAATCGTACAAATCGTGACGTAAACGCAGTCCCTAGCGAAACTATATTTTTAGCTTACATTGAATTATAGACCTTAACGGATTACGAATACAGTTATAATTAAATTCCAAAAGAAAGAAAAAACTGCGCACTCCCCACGAGACTATTTCGTGGTAGCATTTAATTTTAGACCTCAACGCGTTACGAATACAATTTTAAGTGGGGGAACATTGTCGTATTGTTTGTGTGCGAAATCTTAAATACACAACTCAGCATTGCATTTGAGTGCCCCCATTTACTTAAGGTAGTACCTCTCTTCCAGCCAAAAAGTATCCTCTCGTTGTATGTACTCAATGTCTCAGCCTGTACAAACTTAAGTAAGTAATATAAGTTAATAATAGTATTTATTATGAAAGAATGGTATAATAACTTCAAAGTAATAATTAACCCTAGAATCATAACATCGTAATTTAGTAACATTAACCGCCACACGGGTCATAGCTGACCCCAAATAAAAAGTCGTATTTTGAAAGGATATCAAACTTTATTTGACGTTTTCTTTTAATATTACATTTTATAGACGTATTAAGAATGTCTAAATTGAAAAGAATAATCAAAATATCTAAATTTATACACATTGAGAGCAAATTCGTAACTTATGTTCTGCACGTATATTTTTGGTTCCTTTGATACATCGCTCTCTGTCTTTCTTGTTTTTGGCTCAGGTACATAAATAACAGCAGGTACTTGAAGTCGGTTGAGCTCGGATTACCTGAACACTACTTTCCTCTTCTATTCCTAAGACATGCATCATTATGATTCGTAGAGATTAAGGTAAATTTTGACGTCTTCTAGGCGACGTTTTATGTAGGGCTGTACAACTAAAGGCTCAGATTTCTTAAAAACATACTTCTTTTTGGGCTATTCTTTTGTATGTTTGCCTTCAATATCACGTACGAGTTTATGCCATAAAAGAACCGGAGTGGCCATATACGTGTTTTTCTAGCTGTTGTCTTAGATCTTAGAACGACAGAGTTGATCGAATGTATCAACTCCACCCTTTGTAGCATTATAATCTAAAATTATTTCAGGTTTTTGCGTAACAGAGTCGATAACATTGCTTCTGTGCATCGTAGGAATCAAGACAGCGTATTTGTTTTTCTTGAGAAAATGAAGAAACAAATCTTTGTCAAATGCAAAATACGACGAGGGAAAATTATTTTTCTTGGTTATAAATTGAGGTAGTATTTCCGGTTTGTTCTTTGGAAGTGTACCTATCGTTGTAAGTCCATAATCGCGTAAATAATTTGCAAGTGGAATCGAAAAGATCAAGTGTCCATGGTTATATTACGATTAGTACGATGAATAGGTTCTGATAGCTTTAAAACACAGTGAGAATGGACTGGTCACAGGGCAAAAATTATATATAAGACGATTTGGACAGACACATCATTATATTTTTTATGCCATACTTGTCAGGCTTAAAACGAGTGAAATTCAAATCGGTCACTCCCGAAAAAATATTCCACTAAACACAACATGGGTCGCGGGAGACCCCAAACTGCAATATTTCTGAAACTAATGAGAGTGCGCACACTGCGCACTCTCATTAGTTTCAGATGCGCCGTTGTAGAATAAGTACCTAATGAAATGAAACGAAATGAAATGAAATAAAAGTATTTTTATTTGCAGTTACATTTCTCATTAAAAGTACAAAAAACTAAGATCTACAACTGTAATAAAAAAACTAAAAACTAAGAAGCACTCAATAACAGAAAATGTATTGCAAAACGGACCCAACTCAGAATGAGCTAGCTTTACAGCCAGCACTGATCTTCCGTTAGACCGTTTGGTGACGTCTCTGAATAAAGGTACTAATACCATACATAAGTAGGTACATAGCTATCCCATCTTATCAACCAATAAAAAACACTGATGTGAAAAGTGATATACTCACGCAAACGTACATAAATATAGATGCACAAACATATACTCACACACATGCACATACACGTACATTTATACACATACATATATTTATTTATATACACACATGCACATATATACATTACATACATACTGTTAAATATATTTTAACATTTATACTAATAATAGAAATTAACAATATAATATTTATTAGCAGACATTGGGTATGTCCCTTACATAGCACTTGTGTTATGTTTCTGAGTTTCCTCATTTCTCTGGTGTTCGCACAGATATTTCTTCAGTTTATTTCTAAATTGTTGAACACATTGCAGGTTCCTTATAGGTGGAGGAATATTATTTCAACATTTTGATGCACTGTAACAAAAACTACCCCTAAAAGCGGCCGAGGCATGCTGACAACCCTGACGTAGGAGTACACACCACCATCACTGTTACAACGGTTTAATACGATTTATTATTTTTACGGACAAAAATTACGCCAACGTACACGAGCTGTTTTGGTATCCTCACGTCATCTTCCTAATAATGAAGGTATTCAGACGCGCAGTATTGTAAGTATAAAATTTGTAGTTTTGGAGCGAATAAACAAGTGCTTGGGGTCGCATATGACTCCCTGTTGTGGTCTATAGGGTTAATATTATAATATTTTGTAATACACCAACATTTCAAAAGGTCAGCTAAAGAAGTTATTCCGAAAGTTGTAGCCTTGTTTCTTATTATTACAGAAATTTAAATCCGTCTCAAATAATTCAAGATCAGCTCAAGTATTTTGAATTTTAGAATTGCAAATGCCTGTCTGACATTGAAGTTTAAATAGATTCACTATTTTATACAGCCCTACGTTGCCCTCTTTGTAACCCCTAGCGGAAAGAGGGTTGTTATAAGTTTGATGTCGTGTGGCAGTGGCTAAATATGGCTAAAGAAAACCCCTTGCGAGGGGTTGTGCGGTCATTATATCGTGACCACAGAGCTTATGTAAGGGTAGAGTGACATGTCGCCCTGATTCAAAGTTTATTAAAAGGCCTAAGTGATGTCTGCCAGGCTATTTGTATTGTTTTGGGACAGTTACCTTTTTATACGCTGAAGATGCCATCCTTATAGTTATTTGCTTTTATTCTGTGGTTTAAAGCGCCAATAAAAGCAGAATTGAAGGAAAAGAGAATTACATTTATGAATACAGCATGAGGATATGTATGTATGTATATAATATATACACATTCATATCCTCATGCTTCACACAGACTTATGAAGAAAATCTGTAGAGCAAAGTAGCAGTAGCCAAGATCAAGGTTCGTGCGTCATCTAACACTATGGCTATGTCATATTCACAAGAATATAAACTGGCTATTTGATATTCATAAGAATAAGACTGTTACATGACGCATGACGGAAAAGAAGAAAAGGCACTCGCTTACCTAGGCGAAAGTGTGTGTGAGGAGAATTATGAGACTGGAGGAGGTGAAACAAGTATGTAATGACTTCGATGCTAGGTGCCCCATTCTCTCTGACTGCTCCAATACATATATATAGCGTGAAGATATGTTACGTTAAATTGATAGTTAAAAACATTTTTTTGGGTCTTCGCGTAAGGTTTTCGAATATAAGGTCTTCAAAAATGTGTAACACTTTGCTTTGTGGCAGAATTTTTGATAATATTTGTTTTAAGTTCTTGAGAACTGCCGTCCCCACCTTAACTCTCCTAACACTAACACTAAGGAAAATAAAAAAAAATTATGAACGTAGAGAATAAGATCTGCATTTGCTTGAAGACGGGCTCGTTTCCGCAACTCGACGTCTATTGCGCCTACTTTGCGTCACTCATATAAGATCCGCATAATCGGCTGATTAACATACACATCTTCACGCTGTACCCCTAACGAGGTAGTCAAAGAGGTCAGAGCGCCAAACGTCGCGCTCCTTACATACTTCATTCACTTCCTCAAATCTCATAATTCTCCTCACACATTGTCGCCTAGGTACGCGAGTGCTTTTGACATTTCCGTCAGCTAACACACTGGCCATTTGATCTCCGTAAGTCAGCCTTGATCTTTTTTGGCTTCTGCTACCACTCACTTATGCTCTGTAGATTTTCTTCGTCAGTTTTTGATAACTCATTCTTTCTACATAATATGTCCCGAATCATCTAAGCATTCCTTTCTTCAGTTTTACAACAACACTGTCGAGCAAACCCATCGTACTGCATATCTCTTCATTGCTTATTTTGTACGCAAGGGTTAAGATAGTATTATGTTTAAATACAATTTTGACTATTTTCATACATAAAAAGACAACTCTACGACAAACTTGTTTATACTAACTGAAACAAATTTTTTAATTTTCTCAAAACCTGCTTTTGAATATTAATGAATCCAGGAAAAATTTAGGGAAAACCTTACTTAAAATTTACAAGAAAAATAACGAAACTCTGAGGTGTTATAATTATCTCGAAATTAAGTTATACATATCGTAAGTTTTTTCCTCTAATAGTCTCAGTTACCTACTACATATAATTATTTATATGCATAACTAATCTACGTATTTGTGGCAAGCATTTGTGTGAAACCGAAAAAGTGTTGTAGGTACCTACAGTTTTCGCTGTATTTCCCCATTGCAAATACATTTAATGTGACAAAAGAAAATATAAGTACAAAGGACCGGCGGGAAACTTTCAGAGATCAAATATTCTTTGAATATTTCGACAAAGCGACAAAGGGGTGAAAATTTTCTACTGTATGAAGACTTTCACATTATTTGTCTTTCGCATTGCTGAATATTTTACGAGGGTGTTTCGTATCGTAACACTTAAATTGATATACCTATTTGTATTTTAAAACGCTTAAACCATATATCGTGGTTGCATTTTTTATGCTACGGGAAGCCAAACAACCAAACAGTCCACCAGACGATAAGTCGATTGAGGCCCATAGATAATTACAATTACAAGACTGAGAAAGTGGTAACCATAAGAACTATTTACTGTATAAGTATTTAACTCAATGTTTTAAAGGAGTATTTTCATAAAGCACTCGCATACCTAGGCGAAAATGTGTGAGGAGAATGATGAGATTTGAGGAAGCGAAAGAAGTATGTAAGGACCGCGACGCTTGGCGCTCCGTTCTCTCTGACTACCCCGTAAGGGATACGGCGTGAAGATATGTATGTATGTATTATCTATTTCCATAAACGCGACTGTAATGTGTAACCGCGGCTATAGCATGGCTACTATGCGGCTGAAATATTGTATTATTTTGGCCTTTTAAGGTTTCACAGATGTACGAGCACGTAACAGTACTAACAACCTTGACTTTGCAATTTGGGCGATTACTTGCCTGTTACATTTCACCATGCTGGTCCAATACGAATGGGTCTTATTCAATTTTTCTGCACAAATGTGCTCCATCTTGCAAAAACATTTGTATGGAAAATTGTAATGATAATTTAAAAAATGTAAGATGGGATCTGATTTCGACAACTGATAGGATTAGTGATTTGAATTATAGTATCATATTTCTATTCGATTTACATGCTCTTCTGAAGTCAATTGTAATCAAAGATCGCTCTTACCCCTGGATAACGGATACAAGTAAATTAATGATGAGGTTATGTGATAAAGCTGTAAAGGATAACAACAGGACTACAACAGTAAAATATATATACTATAAAACGTTAAAATCTAATGTAAATCAAGCACTTTATCATGAGAAATCAGCTTATTTCAAATTTAAATAAACAATGAAATATGTAATCCAAAGTCATTAAGAGTAATCTTAAAACTATTTTATTACCGAAAATTAAACGGAGCTACTGTTCTTTTTAGATGAACCGAATATTATAAATAATTATTTTGTAAATGTACCAAACACTTCAGCGGTTTCCATATCACAAATGACATATTTTGAACATCGCAAATATGGTGACGTTTTTCATATGGAACCGCTTAGTCCAGATAAGTTGATCAAAATAATCAAGTTTAAAATCAAATGCAACTGGTTGTAACGGCATAAGCTTGGATATGTTATTAATGACGTTTCCGTACATAATGAAATGTACTATATTAGATTTAGTAAATATGCGTATTTACTGATGTGTGGAAACTTGCAATTGTGCGTCCCTTGCCAAAACATTCGAACCCGGTTGACTTAAAGGATTTAAAGCCAATTAGCATTTTACCATGCCTGTCAAAGATTTTAGAGAAAGCGGTTTGGGTACAATTTACGGATTATATAGAAAAAAAACAATATATTGCCTAAAGTTCAATCGGGATTTAAGAAGGGAGAAGATACAAGGCAAAAGACCTTGTAAATAATTTGTGAACATGGTAAATTATGTCACCATATAAAAGTTCACTGTTTTAAAATAATACTGGCGTAGTTTTTGTAATTTAGTAATACCTACCCTCCAATTATCTAGCTAAACTAGAAAGCAGGGCCTATAATGGTGTAGGGACTATAATCCTAAAGTGGTGACCCCGACGTGATATGAACACGCAACCTTCTGATAGTTAGGATATTCCTATTTATATAAGTTATACTACCACTTTAGGATATTCCTATTTATATGAGTTATACTGGGAATCACTGGCAGAAATAAAGATGTAAATTTAGACAGTTCCGTACAATTTTATTGTCCCAACTGAACCCCAATTTAGGTCGCGTTCGTTCCGATCGGGCAGTGCGCAGTAACTGCCGTCGACGCTCGCATACATCGCGCTTCCACACAAAACTGCTGATTCGTCTTTTCTAACACACTTACAATGTCCCTACAATGGTATCTGGAAATAATAGCCGAAAGGTGAATATAACCAAATAAGGTTGTTGCTGGTAATAAAAATATGTAAACCAATGTTGCCAACAAGGTGATTATTGATCAGTGTTCAGTAGTTATTAGTATCTTTATACCGAGACGTCGCCAAACGGTCGAACGGAAGATCAGCGCTGGCTGTAAAACTAACACATGCTGAGTTGGATCTGTTTTGGGACACATATTCTTTAATTGTTGACTGGCCCGTTGGCGCAGTGGTATATGCATCTGCTGTCCAAGCTAGGGTCCCGGGTTCGATCCCCGCTCAGGTCAATTTAGGAAACGAACTTTTCTAAATTGGCTTGGAGTCTGGGTGTTACTGAGAACTCCCCCAGAGTTTGTTGTGTGGTACCCATAGTACAAGCTTACTGCTTAGTTTGGGATCACAATCTGTGTAATTGTCTGAAGTATAAAAAAAAAATTGTGCGATTTTAGTTTTTAATATTTTCACAGAGTACTTTGTTATGATGACTTACGACGCATGTGATCCATGTAACGCTTTCATTTACTTACGGTCAATTTCACTCTGCCGATAAACAAACCATAGGATACATGTCTGATTTGCACTTGAATTCATCCATCAATACCGCATGGGAATCGGATCCGCGTACTATCCATTCAAACCTACCCGTCCCTACTGTCAACCGCTATTGGTACATGAAACGTATGTACGTATAATATGTATTGGTGGTAGGTGTATATAAGAGAAGTATACAAAATCGTTGTTTAAACTGAATGCCAAAAATAACAATCTTTTTCAAAAAATATTTCCTGTCATTCTAAATCCCGAAGTAATAGACATTAAGCTTCTTAGGTGGTACGACAGTTTGCTAGAAAATTCTTGAAACATCTTGGTTTTACTTTAAATTTTCATTCTCAATTTTACTATAATATCCTGACAATAAAGTAAGTACCTGAACTCGTCTAGAAATCGATTTGTACTTATATTTTAACTATCGCATCTCAGCTTTTAGCTGAAATCAAAGTATAGTGTAAGGTATTTAGTTATCTTCCGTTCGAAGTTTGTAGATGCACGCGTTTGGGTTTTCAAATTCAGACTCCGCGACTCAGGGCTACATAGATAGCTGACTGAATGACTAAAATTAATTACAGAGTTGGACTTCCGTAGAGTAACATTTGTGTATACAACTGTACAACATATTCAAAATTCACTATCGAATACTTGTTATTTTATTTGTTTCATAGCATATTCATACATTAAATCATATAAATAAAATTGAAGTGTCTATCTGTAATTTTGAGATGAACGGGTTTACTTACGCTCATATAGTTACTTACGTTACCAAAATACAAAACAGGCGTGGGAAAATTAGGTTAAGGCGACGCGACGCATTGATAAACAATAATTTAATCCAAAATAGACCGTCTGGTCTATACAAAAGTAAGCGCGCTATCTTACGAAAAATACGAAAAAGTAGGTATTTTCGTTTATTTTAAAAACTATAATTAATTTTCATTTTGTTAAATCCAACTTGCATTTTGAAGAATATGTTTAGATTAAACTATACAGAAAATTTAGAAACATAAGTCGATCCAATTAGGTACTCCGAAAAATGTAAATCCCTGTTTTAAAAGAGGTTTCTTTGATATTTTTTTTGTGTTACAAAAGTTAACCGATCGTGTATCGCAACTGGCAAAATAAAGTCAATGAAATGAAGAATCAGTGTACCAAATATCACTTTCATACGTTTTGTAGTCACTTAAAAAATTTAGATCCCTGCTGTCAAAATTTCCAATGCGTCGCCTTAAACTAACTGTTACTAAACGAACTATTGTCTTAAACAAAAAGGCGCTTCGAACCTAATCAATTCAAAGATATATCCCACACGCTTACATAGCAGCAATTTGGAACAATTATATAAATGGTGGGCGGAAGACAAGAGTTAACTTTAAAAATCGAGTTCAATCGAATTTCTTTGGGTTTTACTAACGTTAAAATAACTACCTATAATGAGCACAAAAATAATCTTTTGTATCGAAATCACAGTCAAATATTCCGTTTTTATTAATTTGTGTAGATATACTTAAATTATGGTACGTCTCCTCTTCATATTATAATATTACGCACTACATATAGACATACTATTCTATTGTGTTTTGTTGTGCTGTGCATGTTGTGTTGTATTTTATATTGACTTTTTTATAACTACATATCATAAGATTACACACCTAATATAAAAAAACCCTTTGCAATCGTTGCATCTCTTTTGGTTTTACACTTGTTCTGACATTTGTACACTTCGCCTTCGAAGTAGATATTATATACATATCAATATCATTATAGTGCCAAGAAGTAATCAATGAAATCGTAACTTGAACTATTTCTAATATTAAATATTGGGACGTACAAATCACAAATTGGAACCCTACCGTTATAGGTTATTAATTCGTCACCTCAACTAGTTCAAAGCTCACCCCTTGCCCGACTTCAGCGGCACATACCATATTATATATTTTTCCTTCTCACACAGACCGGGATAGAATCACCTATAAATAATAAGTGATCACTATTTGTTTTTGACATAAATTAACTTCAAAATGTCCAAAATTAGAAAATAGAATCTCAGTAGGTGTCAAATGGATGATGGAGAAATTAACGGTCCGTCATAACGTAGAAGAGGCTTAGGCGGACGACAGGACACTTTCCCTCCAAAAACTTGATTGTCACTTAAAATCCTTAGTCATATAGAGACTTAGTTTTTTGGATGCGGTATTTTATATTTTAATGTTACGAAGCTGCACTCCAGACAATGTACATTGTATACTTACGTAGGTACGCACAACGTATGTGTTTGTGTGTGTGAATGTGATTTGGGTAGTAGGGTGTGCACGTGTGTGAGTTTACCTCTGCGTGTGTTTTACAAATGTGGACATACTGTGTCGTGTGTGTGCACATATTATTCTGATAATGTGTAACTTAATTTTTATTTTCAGACAAAAAGTGCTCTAAGTAACAAAAAGTAAGTAATCTAGTAAAAAGAATAACTTTCTGTTGCAATCTATGCGCATAAATAAAATTGAAGTGTCTGTCTGCAATTTCGAAATAAAAACTTACGAGTTTATAGTTATTTGCGAGTAACCAAAATTCAAACACGTTTTTTTAAATTTTTGTCTGTCAGTCTGTTTATTTGTACGGGCTAATCTCCGAAACGGCTGAATAGATTTTAATGGAATTTTTGTAAGCAGATAGAACGCTTTTTACAAAGTTTTCTAGGTTATTTTTTATTGGAGAAGAATACCAAATTTTAGTTCTTAAATTTTAAATTTAAAGTCAAAGTATTTAGTTGCAAAGAAAGTCTTTCATAAATTCTAAATAATTTTAAATAGTACAAATAGTATATACTATAAATGTTTTCGAGCAGAAAGAGGGTGGATTCTGCCTTTAAAACTAAGCAACTTACGTGTAAAAAATTGAATGCACGATAATTTTTTTAAACTTTTTATGCAAAACGACCAAATGAGAAACTTTATTTCATATTTTTAAAAATTAAAAAAAACACGCATTTTCTTATTTTTATTTTCTTAATAAAGTTTTTCAGTTTCATCAGTAAAATCATCCTCTTTCAGCTCGGAAATCTTGAAAATTCCACGATATATATTATACCATTGTATTGATTGTACCACATTATAAGTTATTCATAATAGAATTGACTCAGTATACGTATAATATTATAATATTGGGTCTTTACATATAAAATTAGCGTTTTGTCGTACTGACCACTTTGATCTGAAATGTCTCCTCTTTGATTAAGAATTCCAAATTCAAATTTATAAATTCATTTAGCTGGTACATTTGAGATTTGAAAACAGTCATTCATTTGTTTTTTTCATCATTATTTTTTTCTTTGGCGTCGCTTATTACCGCACAATGGAAAACATGAAATATCGGTATATTTACGAGTACGAGTTCTACCGTGGCACCAGTGCTGCAGAAACAGCTCGAAGGGTTAATGATGTGGACGGCGCTGGTGTCGCAAAAGAAAGCACGGTACGTTTTTGGTTTCAACGTTTTCGTTCTGGAAATTTCGACCTTCAGAACCAACCCCGTGGACGGCCGGAGACCAAAGTGGAAAATGGAGAATTAAAGGCTATCGTGGAAGCGGATCCATCACAAAGCACTTCGGAGATAGCTGCAGGCTTGGGGGTAACTGACATAACTGTATTAATCCACTTGAAGCAAATCGGGAAAGTAAAAAAACTTGAACGATGGGTACCTCATGAATTGAGTGAATCGAACTTGCAAACACGCGTCGACTGTTACTTTGCTTAACCGACACAATAATGAAGGGATTTTAAATCGAATCATTACTTGTGATGAAAATTGGATACTGTACGATAATCGGAAGCTCTCGTCGCAATGGCTGAACCCTGAAGACCCAGCCATATCCTGCCCTAAACGAAAATTGACTCAGAAAAAGTTACTTGTGAGTGTTTGGTGGACTAGCGTCTGTGTCGTTCACTACAGCTTTCTAAAATCTGGCCAAACAATTACGGCAGATATCTATTGTCAGCAACTGCAAACCATGAAGGAAGAACTAGCTGCTAAACAACCGAGATTGGTCAATCGCTCTAGGCCACTGCTGCTTCACGACAACGCAAGACCACACACTGCACAACAAACAACCACTAAGTTAGATGAGCTACAATTGGAATGTCTGCGACATCCACCGTACTCCCCGGACCTTGCTCCAACAGATTACCATTTTTTCCGGAATTTGGACAACTTCTTACAAGGAAAAAAATTCAACTCCGATGCGGCAGTCCAAACCGCCTTCAAAGAGTTTATTGATTCTCGCCTCCATGGTTTTTTTTAGTAAAGGGATCAATGAACTACCTATGAGATGGCAAAAGTGCATAGATAACAACGGTGCATACTTTGATTAATTAAATATATTTTACAAAAAAAAAATCGACTTTATATTCCTCCCGTACAAAACGCCAATTTCATATGTAAGGACCCAATACTAACGGTAAAACTGATCTGATAAAACTGTAAAAAAAAAATATTAATTATTTTGATTATGCAACCACTGCCACATCCAAAAAGTATTACCTGCATCCAAAATAAGCGCTGTCACCGTCGATCCATCGGAGCGAATTGACGGAGGCTTTTACAGAAAATTGTGACGTCCCCTGTCTACGAACAAGTTTTAAGTCAACCCTATTTTACTCAAAATACATATTTCAGTAGAAGACTTATTAAGTAATGCAAGTGTTTCAAGAGCGATTTTTAGTAACAGTGTTGAGTTAGACATTAGCTTTTAAGATTTACACAAGCACAAAAGTTACAAACAACTTGTTTAAAGTATTTTTTTCTTTCTTCATGGCATGGCGCATAGATTAGCGCATTTGCCAATTTCACGTATTGTATTATTACAGAGATCCACTATCTAGATCGTTATCGTAAAACTCCTCCAGTAAAGTGATAGTAACTTTTACTGAAGTTTTATAGGAGTTCTTGGAAGAGCGCGAGAACTTCAGCTACACATGTTTATTTCCTACTCCATTCTTTTCACTTACACAGAACTTTAAAACACACTTCACATCACTTTTGTACTTTAAAACTTCAAAAATATAAAAAATAGAAAATCTAAATAAAACGACAACCTCATCTCTCCTGTTCCCGCAAAAAGTCAAAATATTTTTCTTTAGAGAAGAAGTCTCTTTTTTCCAGCGCTGAACTCATCCTGCTGTTTAAATTTTACTAACACGTAAAGTAACATTATGTGAATAAACTATGTAAATGATATTATTATTATCTTTGATGATTCAGACACATAAGTATAGAAAATGAATGAGGAGAAAATCTACAAGGGGAAACTGAGTGATACCAGAAGGCGTAAACTTAGTATATACTGGCATATAAACGTACAAAGAGCGCGAGTGAGAATGTAATCTTTTATGATAGTGCCACGAGTAGGAAAGGGACAGCAAATGGGATGCAATTGTAACCCTCTTTGAATGACAGATCGTCACAAGACGTCACGCTGTGGAGAACTCTGTTGACTTATTATATTATTTTATGTTATTCCTGTTTTGTTTTAAAGAAGTACTGTATTTTAAAAATAATAGTTACGTGTTCTGTATGTGATTGTGATATTATATTACATATCAATATAATCCCGAGAATAATTGATTTCATGGGTGACATTGACAAATTAAAAATCGTCAGGCATCAACGAGTATAAGTTTATGCCAGAAGCCAATGAAGACCAAGTCCGATTTATGGCCATCAAATAATCAGTGTTAATTGAAGGAAATCTTAAAACACTCGCATATCTCGATTACAATATATGAGGAGAATTATGAGATTTGAAGAGACGAAACATGTACATAAGGACCGCGATACTTGACGCTCCGTCTTCTCTATATACTGCGTTAGGAATACAGCGTAAGGATGTCTATGTATGTTACAATTAAACAATTATTATGTTTTCATAGTATTAAAAAATAAAGATGTAAATTTGTAAACGTTACTATTGTTGTAATTATGATTATTAAGTTAGTACATTAATACTTAGTACAGATTAGTTTACTTTTATGATTCAGTGTTCTAATTTAGAAAAAAAAATAAAGTTTTATAGTTTATTACATAGATACATACATACATATCTTCACGCTGTACCTCATACATTACACATTTTCGCCTAGGTAAGCCAGTGCTTTTGACATTTCCTTTAGCTAACACTCTGGCTTCTTTTATAATTTATTAACAATAATATTAATTTCAATAATAAAATTTTAATGAAAGGTCAATAAAATTATAGCGCATATCACTGTGCGGGATGTCTTTAGAACGCTTTTCGAAAATGATGCAGAAGACATAAAATAACTTTTCTAAGTCCATAGTGAGAACTGCACTGGTAGAAAGTCATAAGTGTGTAGGTACTCCTAAGTCAAAAGTGTGTAGGTACTCCTCTAACTTTTCAACTGTGGTGTAGAAAATTCTGAAAAAATGTGAGGTTAAGAACTTCAAATATTATATTTCGTACCGAGTAGAAAATTACGCTGTTTCTTACCCGAGATAGGGAGCTAATTTCGACGAGAGCCGAAACGCGAGCCTTTTATTTCGAGGGTAAGAAATGCCATTTTGTACTCGGTACGCACGATATTTTTTCTGCTACCTAAAAGTCCAATACATTTAATTCATCATCAGAATCACTTACAGAAAAATTCGCCATGTTTTCCATGTATTCCCGTCAAATTGTAAGTCTTTTATAATGAGTGGCTAGTATCATTCCGACAACGCGCGCCGGTCTGTCGCCCGGCGTTAATAACTGGTCAGTTTCGTTCTGCTAACTATGGAGTCGCGAGATAATTTCGAGTGTATGGACAATCTTAAAAAAAAAAACTAACCGAGTACGAAATGAAATATCAACCAATATTTAGTACTGACCTGAGACTCAATTCGCACCGTGACCGTGAATGGTTACATGTTGTTTCGAGTTTAGTGCCCGCAGAAATAAGTAGGTTTGTTTGACAAATACTATGAAATACAAACTTATTTCAGTTGCTGATCAAATAATATTATAAATCTATACTACTATATAAATCTCTAGCGTCTGTCTGTAAATATAATTTTACTGATAAATTTTGTGATAGATAGTCATTTTATGACTCACTGACTTCGACTCTACCATTTTTAAAATTTTTGTCTGTCTGTCTCTATGTTCTTTTATAACTGAAGAACAGCTTGACCGATCATGATAAAATTCGGTATGTAGTAAGAACATGTGATTGCGCTCATGATAAGCTTCATATTTTTTTAGAAAATCTATCCCTAAGGGGTCTAAGGGGTGAAAAGGGGGATGAAACTTTGTATGGAAAATGGTAAACCGCTGAACCGATTATGATGAAATTTAGCAAGAAGATAGTTTTACATCAGAGGACAGACATAGGCTACTTTTTATAAAAAATTTACCCTTAAGAAGGTGAAAAGGAGGATGACACTCTGTATAGGGAACGCTAAATCTAGGTAATTATAAAATTTGGTGCGGTGATAAGACATTATTTATCATAAATACGTAGACTACTTCTTTATCAATACGTAGACTACTTCTTTATCAAAAATCTGTTAAAAGGGGAACGGGAGGGAGGGGGACGAAATTTTGTACGGGAAATGCTAAACCACTGAACTGATTGTGATGTAACATAAATATAGTTGGACACCAGGGACGGACACAGGCTACTTTTTTTATTAAAAAACTACCCCTGAGGGGGTGAAAAGGGGGATACAACTTTAAACGGGAAATGCTGAACCGTCGAACCAATTATGATGTGTACACCTTACAGATATAGTATGTGCTCGGAGACAGACGTAGCCTAGACGTAGACTTTATTCAAAAACAATCCTTAAACATCTATATTTATGTACAATTGTACATATAATCTACTAACCTAATCCGGGTTAAAACCTAAAACGAAAAAATTTTCCGCGTAGACGAAGTCGCGCGTACAGCTAGTATTTTATAAAATATTAGAGCCAACAATTTATGTAAACGTTATTTCCAACTACGGAATCCTGTATATACGTAGTCCAACACGCACTTTGCTGTTTTCTTTAAGCTACAGTTTTTAAATCAATCCATATTTCTCTGTAAATTTTTAATTTAATCTACTGAGCCCAAGACATTCAATAAAATCTAAATAATCGAAAAACACTGAGGTTATCGATATATCGAACTTTTTGAAATGCCGTGAAATATTAAAATAAAGGAGGGTGATGGCAAACTTCGATATATTTTCATAAATATTAATGCGGGGGATACGGCAGTTACGTAGCAGTACGTTTATAAAGTTTAGAATTTTATATTGATTTCTAGTTGTTGGTTGCGACTTCGTTCACGTAGTTTTTTATTGACTAAATTAAACAATTCAGAGACATGAGACATACATAGAACAACTCGTAGAACAACTAGTAGAATGGTTTCGGAACGCATATGGAACAAACATACAAAGAAATGTTCGTTTCTATTTATATTGATATCTCAAAAAAGACACGGGAATTCGTGCTCTTGCGACTCATCTATGAGAAATAGGTGCCTGATCTACAGAAGGCGAACTACTCAATTAAATACCAACTTGTAACAAAGTTAACGTGCAAACAACAGAACTCTCTTAGCAACGATTATTATAGGTAGATAATTGGAAATGGAATACTGGCGAATGATCTATCACAGAAATGCTTGTGCCCCACGGGGTTATTACCATAAAAATTTGCAGACAACGACAACCACGCGAGCACTGCGCAACCGGTGACTAATTGTAATAAAAAATTTGTATCATGTATGACGATTTCGTGTCTATTGCGCCATGACTGTAAAATGCACTTTTCGCGGTAGATATGGCGCCACTATCTAATTATATTACACAAATTCTCGTTTTGACAGCAGACATCGCGCGATATTTGGCTGTCGCATGCTGACTCCAAGTTAAGTAATAAGTGTAACAGACTGCCAGCGCCGGCCTCGACGTTCCATTAGCGCGCATCCCTTTCAAACCGGAAATCGCACTTTGTCTTAGTATAGTCAAATGAGTGCCTTTTATTATTTCCACTGACAGATATTCAAACTAGCTTTCCACCCGCGGCTTGACTCACGTAAGGCCCTAATACTAATATAATTTATTGTATCGATTCAGGTGTTACTTTACGAAAACTCATACCAAGCGAACAATTCGTGTATTTTTTGTCAGCTATCATCCGCCAAAGCTTCAAACTTTTCATACGCGTTTCATTTTTCAGCGAAACACCCTCAGGAGTATCCAGAGATCAGAATCGATTAGCTAACTCTTCTAATTCGATACTAGTCTGATGACAGAATCTCATTTCTGGAATTTCCTGACGATGCTTCCTTAAGAAGTGACATAAGTCAATAACATTTGAGTCTTTGAGTGGAAGATGGTTAAAACAAATTTTAATATAAGTTCATTATTTACGCGGTTTTTTGATTTTAAATCATTCAACTAAGTAAAAACTTTGAGAAACTTCAAAATTAATTCATAAATACGACACAAATACTTATATCATTTTTGACAGTTACTGAAGTGGGTGCCAAATCTACTAAACTAGTAGACTTGCGGTTGTTGCTTATTGGTTTGGCACCGACTTCAATCACCGTCAAATTTAATTACATAAGTATTTGTCATAGACTTTCATAAATAATTTATTCTAGACGCGCCGTGTCCGATCAGCAACGATGAAATAAATCAGATAAGCTGACTCACCTGCACATGCGACACACATTTGTTTTCAGATAAGCTGATTGACCACCATTTATTTAGAACACAGCACTCATGCAATTACATTTCATTTCATTTGATTTTATTATGTAGTACGGAATAGACTATCCGGAGCTATAAAATCTATGGTATTTGTATCCTATCTGTTGCTCAATAAGTATATTAAGTATATATATTAATTTTAGGTAAGTATATAAATACATGCGAGTAATTGAATGCAAAATTGTGTCAAAATTTCGCAAAAGCAGTTCGGCGTTGGGGACCGCCACCCAACACGCTGTGCACCTAGCGGCGGGAAGTGGAGGGAGTAGTGCCATAATTTCTTAGCAATTAAATCTATACTACTACATAAATCTGTAGCGTCTGTCTGTAATTACAATTTTACTGACAAATTTTGTGATAAATAGTCGTTTTATGAATCACTGATTTCGATTCTACCTATTTAAAATGTTTGTCTGTCTGTCTATCTGTCAGCGTGTCCTTTTATAACTCAAGAACGGCTTGATGGATCTTAATGAAAATTGATATATAGTAAGAAAATGTGATTGCGTAGATGATAGGATACTTTTTTTGTCGAAAATTTACTCTTAAAGGGGTGAAAAGGGGGATAAAACTTTTTAACTTTTTTAACTTTAACTGAATCAATTAAGATTAAATTTGGCTTGGAAATAGTTTGATATCAAAAGCCGGACATTGGCTACTTTTTTAACAAAAATCTGTCCCTATCTTCATAGAGGCAGATTTTTGATAAGAAAGTGAAAAGAGGGATGAAACTTTATATGGGAAATGCTAAACTTCGGTTATGATGAAATTTGGTGCGGTGATAGACTATTTTATCAAAAATACATAGGCTACTTTTTAACCAAAAATCTAACCCTGAAGGGGTGAAAAGGAAAACTTTGAAAGGGAAATGCTAAACCGCTGAACCAATTATGATGGAATTTGGTACAGAGAGCTGCCCAGAGGCAGACGTAGGCTTTTTTTCAAAAATGTTCATGAAATCTAACCTCTTCCGGGAAAGCCATTAATACTTTTTCCACGCAGACGAAGTCGCGGGTACAACTAGTACACATATAAAATCGCATCCTACCACTATAACCATCTATAACATTTCAAGTACTGAACGACACAAGTTCAAACATTACCAAATTAAGAAGTGTAAATATACAAAAGAATTATGGTATGTAAAAAAAATTTATAGATATGTATGGGTAATGTCTGAAACTATTAAACTGATTCTAATAATTCAATCAGTAATAAAACACTACATTATCTCAAATAACATGTACTACTTATATTTTATTTTGATAAAAATAAGTTTCCAGTGCGAAATCTCCATAATTGTAAATTAAATCACATGATGTATGTACTTTTATAGTTATCCTTAATATTGTTTTTTTGTTAAAAATAAATTGAAAATAATTACGAGGCCAGAAACGAACATAATGTACATACACAATTATATTTATAATACATAAACATTACAGTAATTATAGTACCTCCATGTGATGACAGCGCAATCGCGATCGCGATATAGAATAAAAAATAATTGTATTCCACGCAAGTGAAGTCGCAGTACGCAGCTATCTATTATACAAATAAAGAAATATTGACCTTTCGTAATCAAGTCCCCGTGCAAAACCGCGGCGGGTAGTTAGTTATTAACATGCAGACAGTTAAGTAAAAGTATATAATCTGTTACACACCGCGGACGCAAGTAGTTGATAAAGTTAGCATAAGTCTCAGACGAAACTTGCAGGTAATCTCCTTAAATTTCACGTTAATTAGAATGAGGGAATAATTAAATTTAAATAATAATTAAACCACGAACAGGTGCTGAATTTAGTTCGACTCCCGCGGGTATTAGTGCAAGTGTTCTTAACAACTTGCGAGCTGGAACGATTTATAAGTATTCAGCCGGCAGTGAGGGAAAGATTTTAGTTTATTTTCACGTTTATTTACTAGTTACTGCAAATAATTTAGGTTGCAGTTTTTCGTTAGTTTTTAGTTAACGCTCTGTTCCAAAATTGACAAAATCATATGCGTTTGGAACCACCTTTATGTCCACGTAAGGAAAACCAAATTGCCAAGTACGACTTACAATTTACAGGTGAATCAAAATTAATCCTATAAAAGCGAGACTTTATTGGACAAATGCATATACCGCGATTTTTTTATAAGTTTGTGTTAAATTTTTCCAGTTTTATAATTAAAAATGTTTTTCTCCATTTTGAGTAATCGAATAACGGATTTTGATTTAAAAGGCAGATGGAAGACAAAGAAAGGTAAATAGATGTGCGGGCATAGTTATTATACATATTATACATACATAATATATATAGTTATTATACATACATAAATATTTATATTTTTACATATTTAAATTATATGATTATAAGTACTTACATATACTCACCACATTCGTGTAGGCAAACATAAAAAACATAATATATAATAATTTTTTTTTTTTTTTGTCTAATAATCATTTATTAACAAAAAGTACATACATATGTTAATATTTACAAACTTACAACTACACATTATCTTAAATAATAAACTTCCTCAAAGTTGCCGCTTAGAAAGCTGTCATTGCTCAAGGTACCTAGCAGACTGGCAGCATTGCCTCTTTGAATAGCCAAACTGATTCGTTGGCGGAAGAAGCTGCCAGCCCGGCGGTCTCCCGAAGCCTCGACCAGTCTCTTACAAATATCAGAAACCAGTCGATGGGCTTCGGGGCCCCAGGGACCCAAAGTTTCGACTGCAAAGGGCGTAAATATGAAACTCTCAGAGAGAGTCGCATACTTACGCCGCTTCAAGTTCTCGGCAGTGCTGGCCGCGGCACCTGCTGACTTGGAAGTCGCCGGCACATGGGAAACAGCAAGTGTATCGACACAAGTGGCATCCCACACCAGCGATCTTCCAAGTTTCCAAGGAATGAGCGTCAAACCATCCGGTCTCCTGCCGTCGCTGCGCACAATACCTACAGGCTCTAAGACTGCAGGAACGCCAGCGGCGACAAGAGCCCGTCGAATGACGTATATAATATATATAAAATATATAATAATTAAATATTTTATATACACGCATACCATTTTATATACATTCAGTCAAGATAGTATCGGGAATGGATGATTTGTTTATGGTTCCAAATTCAATTTTTTGTTTTTATTGTTGTTGTTAGATTGACACAACTGTTTTCCATTTTGCCAAAAAATATTCAAAAACTTCAATAATATATTTTTTAACAGACATTTAAAGTTGAAACTGAAAAAGCTTGTTATAAGAAAAAGCATTTTTAAACTTTGATTGAAGAAAAACACACTTCTACTTGTTTGTTTCTACTTAGAAACATCATATAAAGTCATTTACTATATGAACTTGTATGTGATTGAGAATTAATTGATATCAATCTAAAATCGCGAAATGCCATTTTTTCACCCAATTTTACAAAACTGCGTATATCTCGGAAACTAAATGCCGACCACTGGACCCTTTTTGCTGGGACATATATGTATCATAGATGTACCTATTGATAAAGCATTTGGAAGTTACATCTATAAGTGGGTTATTATGGAATAGTTTTGTTTTTTCCAATTGCTAGTAAAGACGTTGATGCCTCTTATACCACAGTCTCAGAAATTATGCGAAATATAAGTGAATCTGACATCTCGTTAACCTACATAATATACTGTTGGGCAAAATGTTATTGTAAAACATTTTGTTAAGCAAACAATTACAATTACAATTAAAATCAGTAATTGTAATTGCTTTAATAATTACATTTTGTCCAACACTGCCTACATATACATTATGTTTCAATTAATATTTTAAAATTTTCAAAGGAAAATTGTGTTCTCGAACATGACTTCTCCATTACCCTTTTTTCCGTAATTACTGGAAGAATTACGTAAGGTTTCAGTAAATACTGGAATTTATGTGTCTGTTTGTCTTAAATTTTGCATCGCCAAAATTTAAGACAAACTCTTAAATTTTGTGTTCGGAGTCACTGAAAATGTTACAGAAGGCTTACGGTGAATCGACTTTATCAAAAACACGTGCTTATGAGTGGTACAAAGCGTTCAAAAGCGGTCGAGATGTGATGGAAGATTTACCTCGCTCTGGTAGGCCATCAACTTCTGCAACTGAATTTAACATCGCAAAAGTGAAGGAAATAATGACTGAAAATGCTCATTCAAGTTTAAGAGAGATAGCCGCCGAACTTTCTGTGTCTCACGAGTCGATCCGTACCATTTTAAATAATCACTTAGGCATGAAACATGTTGCCGCTCGGCTAGTCCCAAAAGACCTGAATTTTCTTCAAAAACACAATCGCATAAGAGTCGCTGAGGGCATGCTAGAACGAGTCAATTCCGACCCAACATTCATTAACGCATTGTTACTGGTGACGAGACGTGGGTTTACGAGTTTGACATGCAAACAACAGTCAACAAGCTTCGGAGTGGCGCCTTCCAACTGAACCGAAACCGAAAAAACCACGCCAAAGTCGATCAAAAGTTAAACTCATGTTGACTGTTTTCTTTAACTATCGCGGTGTTGTGCACTCGGAACTCTTGCCGGAAGGTCAAACGGTAAATAAAGAATATTATTTGGGCGTTATGCGGTGTTTAAGAGAGCAAATTCGACGAAAAAGGCCAGATTTGTGAAAAGAAAATTCTTGGATTTTGCACCACGACAATGCACCTCGCACAAGGCATCATTGTGAACGAATTTTTGACCAAAAACTCAACAAATACCATCGAGCAACCACTTCTTCACTTATTCACCAGATATGGCTCCAGCCGACTTCTTTCTTTTTCCTAAACTCAAATTACCACTTCGTGGCACCCGTTTTAATTCGGTAGAAGACATAAAGGAGAATTCGCGGCGAGCACTGAACTCAATTCCGAAAAAGCGTTTAAAAAATGTTTTGATGATTGGATTATTCGTTGGCGTAAGTGTATCGTTTCTGAAGGAGCATACTTTGAAGGTGATAAAATAAATTTGGATGAATAACTAACGTTTCGTATATTATTGATCTTGACAGAGTAGTATATATTTTATTTTATGCTTACCTAAATTTTTAACGTTGTGCGCTTGCGCGTAATATGAGTTTTGTGAATTATTTTTTGCAAAATACCTTAGAGAACGCATGTGTATAAATGTAATGTGCTTGTATGTCGGAATAATAAAAAATGTAAAAATATAGACCAGCATATCATTAACGTACCATCATTACCATAGATGCAAGCGATATACGAACGATAAATAACGTATCTATATCGTAGTAGTAGTCTAACTGCACATCTTATCTGTGATTGGTTGATTTTCTGATGCAGAATGGACGCCATATGAGTCGAGTCAAAGATGTAGGAGGAAATGGTGTATAGACTTAAGTGTTACTATGCGAAAGTCCATTTCATGTGATGAATTTTTATAATTTTTTTCTATTAACGAAGCTAACTTATTCGTTGATTCAGTGCTGGTTAGCGGACCGAGTCTGATCTCTGGAATATCCTGAGGATGTCTCGTTAAGAGGAAAAACGCGTGTCGATTAGTGGTTTTGAAATTTTCGGCAGAAGATAGCTAAAAATTATAATTTTAAATAAAAAATTAATTATAAAATCATGTAGGAGGAAAGTAATATTCCATCCGCCTTATGAATCGAAGAACAAATCATTCACTATTACGTCACCAAATAAAACAAAATTGTGTCTCATGTTACTGTGGGATACCGATTTGCTTGAGCACCCTATTTCATAGAGCCTCTTACCATGAAACTAACTACAAACCACTTATCGTATCGCCCACGGTGAACAATTAATAGTACATCCTAATATTATATTTATTCATAAAATCTTGTGATGAGGAACTCGTTTGGGTGACAGGCTTGCATCTGTCATTGTACTATGATTCAGTTCTGGCCTATGTGAGCTCGAACACTTAGGGTCATTTTACTCCACAAAATATGTTACATATGAATTTTTGACCTTCGTAGTAGTGTGGTCTAGCATAGTTAGAGGTATATTAGAATATAGAAGTATGTAGGTAGTGATAGTTCAGCTGCATTCGATTTGCGCCTTATTTATTGAACTTTGTACAACGTACAAACTGAGATCAAACCTTGATATTAAAATAATTGAATTTTGCAATTCATATTATTATTTCATTATTATTTAATTTCGTATTACTATTCGTTGTTATTATTATCAAGTATCGTTATCATTTTTACGTATTTTTGGTATAGAAATGAAGATTACTTAACAGTTTTAGTCTAGTTTTGTTATATGGCACTAGATTGAGAATTTCAACTGATATTTCTATTTACTATTTAACTAAGCGCGGAATGGTCCGGGTTCGATTCCCAGTTGCGTCAATTTAGGAAATTCACTTTTCTACATTGTCTCGGGTCTGAGTGTACTGGGAGATGCCCCAGTAGTCGTAATCTGGTTCTCATAGCACAGGGAATAACCCTAGTTTGAGATCAGATGGGTGGTGTGTATCGTCTGGCGCATTATTATAACGTATATACATAATATAAATAAAATAATACATAATATAAAATAATTAATAATCAATATATATATATATTGTACTCTGTGCTTATTGCCAAAAAGTGATCTCAAGATGTAGTTTTGCTAAAGTGTTGATGTCTTGTCACTCCAATGTGAAAGGACATGATGTAATGTAGACAAATATGTATGCCTACCAAATTAGTCAAATACAATATGAAATGTGTAGTATACCAAATAAGCGGTCGTCTTTATGATATTAATTAATGTTGACACATAAATGTGAACCTATCTCCCTTTCGCTGAAAGGTACGTAATAATAAATTATTATGGTCATACATTATTCCTCTAAACAAAGCCGCGTTGCTGTAAGTGCCTTCGGTATTCCAAACCAATTCTGTTTTATAATTGATTGCTGTGGTCGATTCGCCATTTGTATCGGACCTACACATTTGTGTCTCCACGGTGCGTTGGTTTATTCCACTTTCGACAAATGGGTTGTAACTTTCATACATTTATTACTGTTCTATTAGCTTTTTGGTGCTCGTCAGTGGATTTTCTAGTAGATTCCGTGGTACCCTGAGGAAGACGATAGCATGTGTGGTTCGTGCTGTAACACTGAGGTTACTGGAGAGTGGTCTTATTCCTGCCCAAAGACGTACTTCTTTACAACGCAAGTGGGATTTTGGCGCGTTCCAAAACATAAGAGATCTCAAAACCCCTAAACGATGCACCGAACCCGGTTATCTAGCTCCTCTGGCTTAGTTAATTCTACTTAATTAGACCTTCTAACTTTATTGTGTTCACTCATAACATAAACTTAATGCTTAATTTGTGTACTCTAAGAACTTATTATTATTAAAAATAATTAGTAATTTATTTATATTTCAGTCCGTATTAGGAATTGCTTTGTATTACAATAACATTTTTTTTTCGATAATTTTAAATTAAATTGTACTTTTTTGAGTAAAAGCGCAAGTTTAGTGTTCTTTTTATCCTTGATTCTCCGTCTCTTGATGACATTTTTTTATAAAGATTTTTTTATAAGAGTTTGTTACTGGGCGAGCAAAGCGAGCTCTGCTACTAGGTCACAATCTATGCATTTTTGTGGTACACTGTGTGGAAAAACTATCATACCTCTAGATTTGGAGTTGAACAAAGTAATTTAAATTCATGTTTAGATGTGTTATCTATCACTATTTTTGGAAAATGTAAAAGAATATTTTAAACTATTAATTAGAGCGTACTACTAACGCCATCTGTCGGAAAGTACAGAATTAATAGGGCCCGCGAGCCCTTGCAAAGCTGTGCTTATTCTCGTTAAAGCGATGCATTGATAAACAATAATTTAATCCAAAATAGACCTTCTGGTCTATGCAAAAGTGCGCGCGCTAGCTTACGAAATAATTTAAATATTTAATATATAGAAATCAATGTTTGTTTGTTTGTTTATATTTTATAGACTGCCATACCGTTCATCCGATTGCGATGAAATTTAGTATGGAGATAGCTTGAATCCTGAGGAAGGACATAGGCTATTTTAAAAATAAGGAACATAGATGAAGTCGCGGGCATCAGTATTTATAAATTAGATTTATAGTCATCGAGAAATAAGTTAAGTATAAAGTTATGAGTAATAACTATGCTAGATTACTCTTCTAGGTTTTACACAGAACTCGCAACTTTTTATGATAAAAGAATTGCAAAACTAAGTTTAATTTTTGGACTTATTATTATTTATAAAATTTCACAGACAAAAGGGCGGTCGTAAGTTGAACACACCCACAGAACCACGTCTAGAGGCGACCGCAAACCCAACTGAAATTAATTGTGGACCCCAAGCCCCGAATACCCCATCCTGTGCTGGCACTAAGACATTGTCAAACGAATGAGTTTTTAACGAGGATTGGTTAAGAAATATATTTCCTTCGTTAAGCAATTTACTGTAACATATATTATTGACTCATATTAACGATGAAGTTAAAATTGGGATTGTTGTTATTGAATTCAAAGAAGTGAAATCAAATAAATTTATGTAAACATTTAAATACCGTTACTTGCAAAATCGCAAGTATGATTAATATACTTACACATGACAACAAACCGAATATGAATCTAGTGTACATATACCATAGACTTTACAAATCCAGACATGACATGAGTTAAAATATATCTAAAACGGGAAATTTAATGCGAATACCTTTTTATTCTGGCTTGACGTTTCGACCGAGTTGCATCAGCCGTGGTCTCAAGCAAACCACTTGTTTCAAAGTTTCAAAGTCAAAGTTTGCTTGAGACCACGGCCGATGCAACTCGGTCGAAACGTCAAGCCAGAATAAAAAGGTAATCGCGTTAAATTTCGCGTTTTAGATATTTTATAATGCAACGCGAAAGTTTAAAAGTTTACATGACATGAGTTAAATCATATAAGTTAACTCAACTGTACGTACAACACATTTATTATCAGATAAAACAACACCCACACATCTACGGTTCATTTATTTATTTTATTTGATGTACAATACAGTTACAAGAACTTACATGCTAAAATAACATTCTGTTTCTGGGCCTTTGAGATTCTTGTGACCAAATTTTGTGTATACATCGTGCATTAAACATATGGTTACCAGTTACTGCAAACTTTGACAAACATATACAGTGGACAGTGCACAAAACTCACAGACTGAATTTAAAATAACTAAATTATATCAAAGATAATAATAAAAAAAGTCAATTCAAATACAATCCAAACAGCGCCTGACTGGCTCTAAACGCACCCAGTTTCTCACCAAATATATATAAATTATTGTTTGCTCGGGAGAGATCGTTGTATAGAGTGCACATTTTGTTTAAAGAACTATACAAAGCGGCATTTATGGTGACAGGCGACGTATGGAATACTTTAGGCTGACGTAATTTGTAGTTAGTGTTAATATTTTGATTATCGGTCTGACCGAACAAGAGGTTGAAAAGATAAGGTAGGCATAATAAATACACTGTCATTTGATTTTATCTCACTTCATAGTATGAGATAGACTGTCTGGAGTTGTATAGTCTATGCACTCTACAGTCTTTTTTCGAATCATCTGCTCGTTCGATTGGTAACGATATGATTATCGATCTGACCGAACGTAGTTAGAGTTGAAAATGTAAGGTTTAAAAAATACACTTTGTCAAGTTAACCCTTACAGTATCTTTAGCAGGCCAGTTAGAAGCTACACCTATATCTGTAAACTAGTGACCCGCCCTGGCTTCGCTCGGGTGGGAAATGTTTTTGAAAATAAAATACGGCCCATGTTACTCGCTGATAATAGCTTTCTATGGGTGAAAGAATTTTTAAAATCGGTTGAGTAGTTTTTGTCTATTTATTTTCCAATTTACGTGTAATAGCACAATCACCGATGACATTTATCTTTAGAAAACGGTCGTAATACAGACGGTCAGACACCGAAATCTTATTTTGAGAGTTTCCTTGTGACATTTTGGATAGCAAATCCTAAAAACATTCTTTAAAGCAAAGAAAAGACTGTCAAAAGAATCAACCAAGTAATTACGTAAAATGCTTAAAAAATATTAAAAATCAATGTGACTAAACTCCATATGATATATTATTAAGCTTTTCACGTTATTTCCATTTTTTTTTCTTAATCGCATGGCACACAGATTAGCGCATTTGCCAATGTCAGGTATTAATAAGTAGAATCAGAATAATAACTAAAGCCAAGTAGAATCGACTTGAAGCACGTTCTAAGTAAATTCGTTTTTACTTCTTATCGTAAAACTCCTCCAGTAAATTGTTAGTAGGCTTTACTGAAGTTATAAAGGACTTCTTGGAAGAGCGCGAGAATTTTAGCTAGACATGACTGTGTATTTAGACCTAGTCCATTCTTTTCACTTATACAGAACTTTAAAACACAATATACTCAATATAACATAGTACTATATAGTATATACTATATACTATACTATAATTATAGTTTTCACTGCGTCACCTTAGAACAATTTGATGCTGTTTAATTCTGACATACTTCTATCGCTTTTTTAATCGTCGCCCATTCAAAACTTACTAGTATCCAGAATACGATCTGATTTCGCCCCTAAATTATCATTTTTAAATTGCCCTGACGTGATTTAAAAAACCGGCCACGAGCGAATCGAACTGGTGCACTGAGGGATCTGTATTACCATACAATGTAATTGTGGTAAGTATTCATCGATAAAATATAAGTCGGATTCAAAAAAAAACTTAACTTTGCAGTTGAAAGACACATTCTGCCATAACTCCAAGTGTAAATCTAAGTTTGTAATGACAAAAAAATATAACACAATTACAAACAGTTTTTACAGTTTTTCCTTTTATTATGCTATGAGACCTTGCTTCTTGCCAAACATAATTCCAGGTCAACGAGAGTTACTCCATAGGTTTTTGTTTGAATACATAAATGTCAGTATCTTTTGATTGCATTTATTTTTGACATTTAGAAGCTTGAATATCTAAATGACTATAGATTTCATTACTTATATAAATTTCTATACACTTCTATTTACTTGATATAAATTTCAACTTTATATTTGTACCCGCACTTGAAATAAAGACGGACACACGGACCATGAAGTGATAAGGGTTCCGTTTTTTCCTTTTGAGTTATGGAACCCTAAAAAATTAAACATTAATGAATTTCTAGCCAATTCTTCTCAGTGCCAGTTCTTTTCCGACTGATGGTAGATTAGACGTCAAAAACATCTCATAACGTGGATTAATTGAATGAAAATCGTCTAATCGATTTGCTCAATTTTATCTTCTTTTGAATATTTGAAAATGTGTCGGTTAATTACATATTTTACTATAACACGATTTAAGTTTTTTTTCGTCGCTTAGTTTAAGGAAAATCAATTGTGGCAAACGGACAGACAGACGGAAGCACGAGTAATCTCATAAGGGTTACGTTTTGCTTTTTATGCTACGAAATCCTAGAAATTCAACGTTATTTGCATAAAAAAGAGCTGACCATTTTCAAACGGCTGAACAGATTTTCTTGAATTATAGCTAAGAACGCTCTCGATCAAGTCACCTTTCAAACAAACAAAAAACATGTGTGTACGCATGTGTGTACGCATGTAAGAGGTTATACTTCTTTGCCATGAATAAAAAGGAAAAGCAAAGCTACAGCTGAAATTGCACTCTGATCTGTTTTTCAAACGCGCCGTAAGAAGTATAACTTCATAATAATAAATTATGTGTTACATCGGCGCGCGTAACTTTGACACGCGCAAAAAATGCACTCTGATTTGTTTTTTGAAATGCGCCAAAAGAAGTACAACTTCAAAAATAAAACTGGCTGCTTGAAATAAAAAATAAAAATTCATCGTATCACAGACAGGCACGCTGATAGACACGTAAAATCAAACTCATAACACACCTCTTTTTGCGTCGGGAGTAAAAAAACCATCTCTGGTTATAATTCAATAGAGTATATGCATGTGATTCAAATAATAGTCAAAAATTTTTTATACGATGTTTATTGCCAAGGAATTATACTTACTTTGAATAACTTCTTTGAACATGAACAGATTTCAATAATTCTTCCGTTGCGTTCAGTATAGCCCAAGGTGGTCTCATTTAAATTTCACTGATAGTGGAGCTGGACTTCGAAGATAAAACCAACATAATCCCAACTGATTACAAGCTTTATTTACATATATTGGTAATTCTCTTGTATAGATACCTGTCATTCCGTACCAGAATTAGAAAAGAAGTTAGTTGTAGACCTAGAGTAGATATTTATTTAGGCCAAGGTTTCTCAAAGGGGAGAAATTAAAAATTTATTAGGAAAAAATCAAACTGACTTCGAAAAAAGACACAAAAAAGTACAATATAACTATCCTTTACTAATCAAACCTATATAATGTTTTACAGTTATTGAAGTCGGTGCCAAATCAATGTGCAACAACAGAGTTTACTAGTTTGATGGGCTTGATAATTCTAGCTTGGCACCGATTTCAGTAATTGTCAAATTTTATAATGTAGTCTTGATTAGTTAAGGATAGTTATTTTGTTCTTTTTGGTGTTGTATTTTTGAAGTCGGTTTAATTTTTTTCAATATAAGTTTCATATTTACGTATTTGCAGTCAAAACTTTGGGTCCCTGGGGCCCCAGAGCTCATCGCTTGGTTTCTGATATTTGTAAGAGACTGGTCGAGGTCGAGGCTTCTGGGGACCGCCGGGCTGGTAGCTTCTTCCGCCAACGAATCAGTTTGGCTATTCATAGAGGCAATGCTGCCAGTCTGCTGGGTACTTTAAGCTATGACAGCTTTCTAAGCGGCAAGTTTGAGGAAGTCTATTATTTAAGATAAGGTGTAGTTTTAAGTTTGTAAATATTATAGTATGTATGTACTTTTTTGTTATTAATAAATGCCTAATAGTTTTTTGTTAAATGTCATAAGTAATATATTAAATAAAAGTTTTTTGTATTAAATATAAGATATTTTAAACCATCATATAAAATTAAAAAAAATACACGCATGTGGCCCTATTAACAAAAGAAATGTAAAGCAATTTAAAATAATGAAAGTGAAACTCACCCTTCAAGGGCCAGATAGAGCTACGTCTAAAAGAAGCGGGTAATGCAATATGGCACGGGGCATTTACTTTACGTTTATGGGTGGAAATCCTGCTTGAAAGCCTGCCAGATTGTCGCCGCGGTTTGTTCAGTATTTTTACGTGAGTTCTTTTTCTCTGGAACATAAAAGAAATAGTTTAAGTGGCATAGGGTTAATAATGGTTTATTGCAACTCTTAAATAGGAAGCACAATATTTTATATTCTACTTTCTTTTAATTATTGCATTAAACATCACACTCGTATAACTAAATAAAAAACGAAGCTGCAGCATTTTGTACAAAACACGATTTTGGCATTAATTTTTTTAGAACATATTTATGTAGAACATAATATAATGTAGAATGTAATGTGTTTTAAATTAATTAAACCAAGTGCACATGTAAATACTATTTCATTTTATACTAGCCGTACCCGTGACTTCGTCTGCGCGGTAAATTTTTCGTGGCTTTTCCGGATTAGGGTAGTTTATATGTACATGTATATATTGTTTTTGAAAAAAGCCTAAGTCTAGCCTACATCTGCCTTCGCGCGCATACTATCTCTGTACGAAATTACATCATGGTTCAGCGGTTTAGCATTTCTCATACAAAGTTTCATCCTCCTTGTCACCCTCTCATGGTTATATTTTTGATAAAAAGTAGCTTATATCCGTCCCTTTGTGTTAAACTTCTTCATGTCAAATTTCATCAATGGCGGCTTCTCAGAAATTTCAAAAAATCAGAGAACTTAATTACGGCGGTTCATAGTCTTCGTAGTCGCCCCTCGAAGTGGGTACTCGCGTAGTAGTCACCGAAGGTAATATTAATAATATAATAATAATACTCCAGACAATTACACAGATTGTGTGACCATAAACTAAGCAGTAAGCTTGTACTATGAATATCACACAACGAACTCATTGGGGGAGTACCCAGTAATACCCAGTCTCCAAGCCAATTTAGAAAAGTTCGTTTCCAAAATTGACCTGACCGGGGATCGAACCCGGGACCCTAGCTTGGAAAGCAGATGCATATGCCACTGCACCAACGGGCCAGTCACAGCCAGGTACACGCTTCACACACAAACAATGTTCCCGAACTTCCGAATTGCAGAAGTCTTCTGTCCAAAGTCGTCGCAGTAGTCGTCGCAGTGGTCTCCGTAATTCGCCTTGATGTCGCCTCGATATATCGCTTTGATCGATAGTTGAAAAACTGACTCAGCGGCGGACACGGAGCTCTATTTATAGGCCGATAAAATGAGGTGGAAACTTCTAGAGCAAACCCGGATGTTAGTAATAATAACGCATAGAAATGAAGAGGGTGAAACTTTCTCGTAAATTACGCTCGTTAAACATATTCGACATTGTTCTCGACGCCACCTGTTTGCATGAGTCATATATCGGTATTTCTAAAGGTGGTAGAGCCATGCTGCATTGCAGCACGAATAGGGCCGGCTCGCCCTGTGAAATACCACCCTCTCACAGAATATCGGCATGAAATAACAGTATCTGCGGTGTTGTGTTTCGTTCGGTGAGTGAGTGCCGGTGGCCCATCACCCCCTCCCCCTCCTTTCCCACCTTTCCCTATTTCCCTAAAGGCCGGCAACGCGCCCGCGATTCTCTGGATGTTGCGGGTCTCTATTGGCGGCGGTTGGTTACTCTCCATCAGGTGAAAAAAAAAATTACACGTCATCGCTCCGGAATTTTCGAAGTACAACTTTGTTTTTCTTTCTTAATTTTGCTTATACCATTCGATAGTAGTAGACCTTAAACCTAGCAATGCGTTTTAGGTCATAACTCTGCAAAGTCTCTCGAAATATAAGCACTAAAAGTTACTTGTATAGCTCCATTTAAATGTCGACCTCATTCCTTAGACATAAGATCCAATCGTAACACTATGTACCAATCTTTATCTAGAAAGATACATTCATAAATAAAATATTTAGTTGCCTTACCTTTATGGTATCTACCAATCTATCATTTACATATCTCAAAGTAGCAGTGATTTGGTGTCGCACCATATCTTGACTATGATTCTATCATAAATTATGAAAATCTTCAGTTGAATATGGGACATGACTATATTGCGAAAAAAATAAATAGAGTCCAAATGTATAGAAAAATGTAAAAAATATCTCGGAATTGTAGTTCTTTTATATTCATTATAGCTGATGACCGCGACTTTGTTTATGTTTTTTGTTTTTAAAATATCCTATGTCCTTCCTCAGGATTCAAGCTATCTCCATACCAAATTCCATCGCAACTGGATGAACAGTATGACGCCCATAAAATACGAACAATGAAACAAACAAACAAACAAACATTGATTTTTATATATTAAATTTCTAGGTTTGTAAATCACTTTGTTCTACGTAATATGCTGCAATTATATAATTTCAAGATCGGTACAGTTGTAATATGTAAATATGTACGTTGAACACACTTTAATAGAATTATTGCTGCGCTAGTCGCTTCATTCACTAACAAATTCACCTTTGTTCTGACTTTCCAGACGGTATCGTTAGAAGCGTCAGACCCTGTTGATGTATGGTACAAGTTACAACAAATTGCGTTTTTAGAATAATAGTAATTTAATTGCATGGATCACATTATATCCTAAAAAATAGCTTATAATCTTATAACGTTCCACTGAAGGGCACGGTCTATTTAGCAGATAGATCTGTTTCAGATTCATTATGAAAAATATTTACTGGATATACCTGGTTTTTGTTAAAAAATAATCACTTCTGAATGTAAATATATGTATAATAATACTCCAGACTATTAAAACAATTATTTTACCTCAAGCTAAGCATGAGGCTTGTATTATGGGTACCTTACAACAAAGCGGAGGAGCTTCTAGTAACACCCAGACGCGAAATCTAGACTTGAAAGACAGGCGTTTTACCACCACGCCAACGCGAATGGGATGATTAATATAATAAGGTGTCTGTGATTAATTCACAAAATCTTTAGCTATTTTTCGCTCAGACTCCAAAAACCACCAATCGACACGTGTTTCGCCTCTCAACGAAGCATCATCAGGATATTCCAAAGATCACACTCGGTCAGCGACCCAGCACCGAATCAACAAATGAGTCAGCTTCACGACTATTTACACTAATTTCCCTACCCACGACCAGAGAGTAAGTGACCAATCTGGAACTGGAATATCCTGAGAATGCCTCGTTGAGAGTCGAAACACGTGTCGATGGTGTTTTTTTGGAGTTTGAGCGGAAAATAGCTAAAGACTAGAAATTTATCACATGAAATGGATTTCCGCAAAGTAACACCTGAGTCTATATGTGTCTGACGATCCGTGTGTTAATCCGTACACTACTGACAGCTTACATACACACATCGACATAACGAAGATATAATTGTATTGCGCAGTAGTGAGCAGCGAAAATACTTGTGACCCGTACACACACTTGCACATATTTAAATCGCAGTCGACATCACTCATTGCATCATTCGTCACGGTTCAAATCACTTGCACATCTTTAATTCTTCTGTGTTGAATATTTTACTTATGAAGTAAGCGAGACAAAGTCCTTATTTTTTACATTCGTGCTAACCATTTGATACTTTTCATTCTCTCCACTAGAGCTTTTCACTTGTACTCTCAATATTTCAAAGTTCATCAGTCTCCGATGATAATGTCGTTACTGAACTCAATCAGGGACCATTGACGAGACGACGTAAGCCCAATTAGATTATATGACTTTATTCACCTTCATACTTGTCGGTGCATGTGTTTTGTGATGTTTTGTATTCCTTAGTAATCAAGAATGTGTGAAAAATTCGATTCTAGGCTATAAATGAAAAACTCACTCACCTTTCTAATACCTTCTTAAAAAAGTGCGAATAGATTAATTCTTTTATTAGTAGGTAAATTAATAATTGTGTGTGTTTATCTATGTTATTAATTATTATTTGCTACAACAGTAATTCTCTTTTGTATTTTTTAACCGACTACAAAAAGGAGGAGATTTTATGTTCGTCTGTATGTATTTTTAATTAATTTTTTATTTTTTGATGTATATTCACTGATAACTTCTTCAATTGTGAACCGATTGCAACAATTTTTATTGTTTGAAAGAGTATACTTCCGAGGTAGTCCCGTTTCAATTTCACTGGTACTGGACCTTGGTCTTCAATAAACCAAATAACGTGAACTGGTTCATAACCTTCATTTATATTGATGATTCTCTTTTACGTTGTGTCACTCCAGAGTCAGAAAGGAGTTAATTGTAGATGTTCCTAGATATTTGTTTATGCCAAGATCACTCAAAACGGAGAAAGAAAAAAATTATGAGAAAAAAATTGAACCATCTTCAAAAAAAACACTGAAAAGTACAAAATCACTATTTATACTAATTAAAAGTCGAGCACATTATTTTGCAAGAGTCGATAAAATCTGATCTTAACTACCCCTACCGTTCCTAAATTTGCCAATATTTACAAATAGTTTTTAAAAACGAGCTTTTGTTCCTTTAATCTCAGGATTCCACATCATCGATACAATTTATCGACGATACAATTTATACGATACGATAAAATTTATTTACTTTACGCTTTCTTTAAACTATCGATCTTCACGACTTTCACGATGAACTTTCACGACTTGTACACATACAATTCCAAATTACCGGATCGCTTATTATCTAACCTGTAAGTGTAACTGTCGTCAGCATGTGACAGCCAAATATCACGCAATACCTGTTGTCAAAAAGAATATGCATAATGTAATTTGTATAGTGGCGCTAAATCTATCGCGAAAAGTGCATTTTATTATCATGGCGCAATAGACACGCAATTGTCATACATGATACGAATTTTGTATTACAATTAATCACCACTCGCGCAGTGATCGCATGGCCATCGCTGTTTGCAAATTTTTAGGTAATAACCCGGCGGGTCTATATTATGTTCTTCCTTTAAGGCTAATACTTTTTTTATCCTGACATTTCGACCAGATTGCACTGATAGTAGTTAAAGGCAGACTGATGAAAATTACGGCCACTTTCGTAGTGTACGGTTCCTGGCAACTACCCACGCTTATTCAGGAACCACACACTACGAAGACGACGCTCGTCTTCATAAGTTTGCCCGTGACCACGATTGGTGCAATCCGGCCGAAATGTCGGGAACAAGTGGCTAGACGCTAGACGTGTACAAGTCGTGAAAATTTAAAAACATTATCTTTCACTGAAGCTATAAGGACACATATTGATTGTTTCTATTATTCAAGAAACGTGTAGTCAGATTTGTCAACAATGGTATACCGTCAAGTTTACCACACTGACCAATTTAAGCAAGCCTTTCGAACGAATTCCACTACCCCTTAAATATCAAATTACAGAGGCATAAAAGGGAGGGAGGAAGATCTTTTAACACTGGATCTTATATGTATTTTATATTCCATAGGTCAATGTGCGGACTTCTGAATTATTTAAACATTACTAAACGCGAGGGGTTCGTAATTATTAATGTATTGAAAGGGTAGAGGGAATATTTTAGCGTTACCCGACACTAGGGAAGGGTTGGGGACAAGAGAATTCGTGTGTGTAATGAAAATATTGTGAAAGGCTACATTAAACAACCGTCATAGTAAAGCTTGCAAATAGTTAAGCATTACCTATTGAAGTCTGATGCCAAATGATGTATTCGTTACTGATTGTGGATCATCTAATATTTGCTCATACGTAATATTATCTATAGTAGGTATCTAAAATTATTACGAAGTTCCCATGGTCACCTTCTTGGAGCCACATGGCCCATCATCAGATCAGCTACAGATCATAATAAAATTGCATTGTCATCCAATTTACATATGCATGCAAAATTTCGGCTCAATCAGAAGCCGGGAAATGGGTCAAATTTAACTGGCAAGATTTAATTACAGAGAGACACCTGGACAGGTGAAACTAAATAAAATATATGTAAGAAACAATATTTTCTGTACATAGAAGATGTAAAAAAACCGGAAAGTTGCGTGTTGGACCACGAGCAGTGAAGGGTTCCGTAGTCGGGACGCACAATAACTATATGTACATATATTTCATAGCGTTTCTCAATGGCACAGCGAAAAATAAAGTTATTAAATTGAAAATACCTCATATCTCTAAAAGTACACGACATGTTTTATATAAACCAATTTCCGTTGAAAGTCCTTTTCAAGTTCTAGTATCATATATTTTTTCAGAGTTGTCCACACCGTAACTAAAAAGTTAGAGGTGAGGAAAACCTATCTAAGGATCCCCCACACGCCGCTAGAATTGTTATTCATCCTTCGGTTACATATGTATATGGAGTGCTAATCCTAATTTTAATTTTTTCAAAATTTTACTACACCTTTATATCACTGTATATATCACTATATAGTCTCCAAATAAAATGGTTGTGACATACGGACAGGCAGACATACGAACAGACGGATAAATCGACAGGACAAAATTATAAAGGTTCCACTTTTTGACATTTCACGGAGCCCTGAAAATGATTTAAATGCAATTTCGACTTCTTTACAAATGTCTAATTTTTGTTCTTGTTCACTAAACTTTTTTTAAATTTGGTCGTTGAGAACAATCACGTAACCTATTGCCTCGAAATAACGAAACGACTGTAGGCCACATAATATACACACTACACTATAGACATATATATTTACACTTTATTTATATTTTATATAACTATATATATTACAACATGTGTACTCATTAACATACATACACACAGATATTCACAAATACAAAATCTATATATTAAAATAATTAAATATAATTTATGAACATTTTATATACGTATTTTATTTTACACCTACCGACGCTTTTAACATTTTGCATGACACTGTGCACGCCGCGCTAACAAATAATAACGGTCGCGCCAACACAGTGCACGACACAAATTCATTCTGCGTTCGTTCTCAACGGCTATTACAAGTGGAAATTGTGCTGATTATATTCGCCTTGTTTATAATCCTTAATATCTGTTCTTATTTCTTAATTATTGTCGTATCTGCGTGTCGCTTGTATGTTATTGTAATTGTGACTGTACATCGTGTTCCTCAAAAATATATTGTTGACTCTGTGAAGTGTTCGTCTCAATTATTTGTGCTCGTCTACTAAGTGTCCTTTTTTATGTGTGTGGTGTAATTAGATAACCATATTTACACCCTCACACGACTATAACAAAAATAAAAAGGTGTGGTGACGTCTGTCTGTAATTACGATCAATGCAATCGGTCATCAAAACGTTGACTTAAAAAAAGGGCTTAAAGTAAATGTTAACAAGACAGAGATCCGGTTATTCGTAATTAACTGTAATATGAGTATTGTGTACAAGTCGTGAAACTTAAACATTAACATGACTTACGATGTTTTTGCGTATTAGGTTATAGTAACATAAGAAAGTAGTTTATAGTACTTGCTATCGTATTTACTTGCGAGCGTATTAGGTGTACTGATGGATGTTTAAAGTGTTTACCACAGATTTCGTGATATAAACGTACCCCCTATATAATATTTCAAAGCGGTACTCCCTCCACGTGAGTGTAACTTAGTTATTGGATCCCTCATCAGCACTAATGAAAATGCTACATGTGTCGAATACATTATTAGGAAACCGTAACACGATTTTACCACTTTTTAAACCAATATTTATAACATAAAAGGATCTTGAAGGATAGATTGTATTTTAACTAAATGTGCCTTCGAGTTTGTCCTCGTAAATCGTAGAAAAATTTAAAATTTTTAGAGCAGGGTATAGATGAATTTACTAATTCATCTAGCTTCTATTGCCACCGGATATTGACTTTAATTTTACAATTCATAGGCATTGATAAATGTCAACCAATTACTAGGTATTTATTATAAGATAGCAACTAAAATCCCTATAAACAGCAGAATCGTCACAAAAGAAGAATAATAAGTATCTTAACCGACAATGATGTAATTTGAAATTTTAGTCTTATTTAGCAACCTTATATGTATCTGTACTTCTTTACTAATATTATAAAGAAGTAAATTTTGTTTGTATATACTAGATAAGCTTAAAACCTACTTACCTGATTTCAAAAGTTCTTTCACCTATAGAAAGCTAAACTATCAGCGAGTAACATGGGCTATATTTAATTTTCAGAAAAAATTCTACCCGTGCAAAGCCGGGGCGGGTCGCTCGTAACATTATAAAGAGGTATACTTTGTTTGTTTGTATTTAATGGACAAACTCTAAAACTACTTAACCGATTTCAAAAATTCTTTCACCTATAGAAAGCTACGTTATCAGCGAGTAACATGGCTCGTATTTTTTTTTAATTCTACTCGTCACTAGTTTCACGTACTTTGTGTGTAAATATAAGCCCGTAATAAATATTGTTGGTTTCCATTAAAATAGACTTTTCATAAATATTAACTTTTTAAGTTTGTGGTATTTGATTTTGATAGTTTTATTCTAAAACAAAAACAATGTTTGCTTTTAAAACCCTTATTTATTTTCAAATCTGATAGGAATGAAAGATGCTGGTTCTTCTCATATTGAACAAGTCACCCTTAAAAATCACCCCTATCTTATGGCAACAATAGTAATAGGGTGTCATGAGAGTGTAATTTACAGGATTTTCCCCTCTATTGTAATGTGATTTTGAAGAGGGACCGATAGTGACTTGCAAGGGGGTACTCATGAACAAGGAGCTATAAATGTTTTCAATGTGGATGTGGTCTGTAGCTGTCGTAGGATCCGTCTTCTCTGCTTTATCATAGAAACACTGGTTCGACAATATATACGTACAACGTCACACTACTTCCGCTCTAGCCGCCGGCTCTCGTGATACTGACGTATCGACTTGTACATAAACACACGAGACAGTGTATGCACGTACCTACATACACTACATGGACGATTATTATTTGTACAATAACTTTACTGTCATTTTTGTTCGGGCGATTGGAGGTTAGTAAAATTGAACTCAGTACAGGATGCTACTCGTAGTAATCTGTTACAAATTTACTAGCTAAAATCTGTTTACGTGAAGCTATTGCAGTTATTTATTTCAGTATTCGCTATTACAGTTTTACTTACTAAGCTTGCGTCCTCTAGATATTTTGTAATATCCTGGCTTGAATACTCGTTTTCAAATCTGTTTACGTGAACTTAATTACTACCTCGCTAGCATAATCCCCCTATTTTTTTTGCATAATGAAAAAAGTTCCTCATGAATGCCTACTACTTTGTGCAGGCAGTCAGTGTCCCGATTGCATTTACTAAATAACTTTCTCCTTGTCTACTTAGTTTACTTACCTTTTTCCACTTTCAATACTCTGTCTTGTTCTCTCATCCTTTTGTCTTTTTTTTTATATCAGAGGGGGCAAACGAGCAAGCGTGTCACCTGATGGAAAGTGATCATTGTGATTGATCAAGAATGATTGTCTTTTCGTTATATTTCTCTTAGCTTTCCCTTAACATGTCGTCATATTTTCTCCAGTCGTCCTCGCTCAAAGCATCCATGGTCCATGATTTTGCATCCTTAATTTACTACTCCTTTACTCTGATAGCTTCAAAGGAACGGCATTTAGAAATTGCATGATTTGGTGTGTGTTTCATTTACTAGTACAATCTTACTATCATAGTATAATTTAATGTGATTGATCAAGAGTGATTGTCTTTTCGTTATATCTCTCTTAGCTTTCCCTTAACATGTCGCCACATTTTCTCCAGTCGTCCTCGCTCAAAGCATCCATGGTCCATGATTTTGCATCCTTAATTTACTACTCCTTTACTCTGATAGCTTCAAAGGAACGGCATTTAGAAATTGCATGATTTGGAGTGTGTTTCATTTACTAGTACAATCTTACTATTATAGTATAATTTACTGGTTTCCTATCACTCGACCAGTAAATATTCTGCACTCTAAACCTCTATCTAATTACATATGGAGTACGCCAATACAAAATATCACATCCTAAGAGATTCTTTGTTTCTTGACATTGAAAATGAGTGTGCGTTTAATATTTCGGAAGACTAAACTGATTTATTGTCCTCAAACATTTGTACCTTTAGGAAATTTTACTTACGAGTACATTATTATACTTTAATATACGTCATATGTCACAGATTGTAAATGTTCCGTAATGATATTAAAGTGTACATAACACAAGAAATTCCAATTTGTTGCTGTGATGAACATAATATTTTCGTTAAACGGGTTAATCAAATATTTTTTTATTAAATAGTTATTTGTTCATTGTTTTAATATCTGTTAGGGAGTTATAATAATTTACATATTTACAAACTTAAAACTTAATAATTATCTTAAATAACAGACTGCCTTAAAGCTGTCGCTTAAAATGCAGTAATTACTTAAGGTGCCCAACAGACTGGCAGTCGTGCACAGGGTTTTTCAACAGGATAGGCAGTCAAAACAACAAATATTATATATAAAAAAACAATTTTAGTACATAATACTTACTAATACAGCAATACTGACAAGCGAGAACGACGACGAGGTACCATTACTTAAATTTTTCGTAGTGGTTGTTATTTGTTATGATAAGATAAAACACGAAGAAAGCAAATATAGAGTTTTATTTTAATTCAAGAATAAATCAACTATACACAAAGCAAAAACGAGTAATTTGAATTTATCAAATGCATTTAACTCTATAATGTCGTTGATGTAGTCAATGCCTCCAAAACACGCACACAAACTTATAGTATTCGTGTATATAATAGCACACATTTGAAAGATTATTTCTTGTACTGATAGACGAAATATAAACATGTGTGCGTGAATTGTAGGAAGCAGACCGACGTGCCTACAGAGAAGTGTTATGTCGGGGGTTTTTTTGAGATCATCGCGAATATACATACAGACAGACAGACGCGGCGGGGGACTTTGTTTTTAATATGTAGTGATAACCCGTAGATCCGTTATTTAGGTATTCAATCATTTACTGTTTCTTGACTATGCCAGAAAAGAGAGTCTCTGATCTTACCGGGGGAATGACTCACAACTTAAGAAATTCAATGTGAGTCACATAGAATTTCTTAAGAGTTGGAAATGATGTTTATTTTAAGTCTTAAAGTCCTAAACGTTAATTTCGTTTTGTTTTTCTTATTGGTGACTCGTAACTCTTATTGGTGAAGCCACATTTCGTTCATTGTTATGAACCGAGCCAGGTTCAGAAAACGATCAGGACCTTGTTGCAACTGTTCCATAGAGCGTCGAGAAATATTCAGTTGATAGTATTGACATCATCTTCAGGTGACGCGTGTGTTCCGGGGGCACGTTCACTCACAGTGAACGGCAAGTATATGTGTAGAGAGGCCTCCTAGATTACCTTGTTCGCTGTGCACCCTAAATTTCGTTGAGTCCATCACATTCGCCATCTTCATCAAGAAAAAGGAAGGATGAAAAAGGTAAATATTTACAAGATATGTATGTATCTTGTTATTATTTATTATAGGTTACTTATAATTTTATTGTAAGACGCGTACAGATTATCAAAGTATAAAAATATAGTATATATAAGAGTATATTTATTAAAAAATAATTTAGAGAATTATTATAAAAATATGAAATAAACTCGAGCGTCAATCTTATTCAACCGACCGCAGCGAAACGAACAGTCATGTAATTGTTTTCCATTCTGCAGTAATTGACTTGTGGTGACCACCAACAAAACGTTTTTTACATTTAATCGACTGAATGCTGAAATTGCAGTGACAATATTTGGCTGAACAATGCTCCCCGCCTCGACGCAGTTGATTTTATTTCAATGTGATTAACACAACTGGATGTTTGTTTTTCGTTGAAGTTTATTTGTTTTTCATGTTAAACTAATTATTATTTATTCCCAAAAATTACAATAGTAAAATGGATCATTTTCATCCAAAATAATCCATTTGACTTATATTTTAACGCGTTCGGTTTTGGAACATAGTTTAAGAAGTTACAAAAAATGGTAAGTAAAAGAATTAAACCGTCTATTAAAAAAAACACTGCTAAGTACAAAATAACTATCCTTTAGTAATCGAAACTCAAGTACAAAAGTAACTGTATAAATACGGTACAAATATCTATTATAAATCAATTTGACAATTACTGAAATCGGTGCCAAGCCTACTAAACTGAAAACTTTCCTTAGATTTTTTGTTGCTGCACATTGATTTGGCACCGACTTTGGCACCGAAATTTAATTATATGGGTTTTTGTATCGTATTTATAAAGTTATTTTTATACTTTTCAGTGTATTTTTGGAAGGTGGTTTAATTTTTTTTAATAAAACTTTTTTATTTCTCCATTTTGAGTGATCTTGATCTAGGGCAGGTCTGCAATTAACTTCATTCTAATTCCGGAGCGCAACGATATATAAGAGAATCGTCAATATAAATAAAGGCTATGACCAGGTCAGTTATCTAGTGACACTTTGTACTTTCAATGTTTTTTTATTGAAATCGGTTTAATTTTTTTTTTAATTTCATTTATTTCTCTTTTTTGAGTGACTTTGGCATATATAAATATCTAGGGTAGGTGTAGAATTCTGGAGCACGATTGAAGAGAATCATCGATATAAATAAAGTTTATGAGCAGTTACAGTTATTTGGTTTTATTTGATGTATTTGAAGTCCAAGCAGAGAAATGGAAATGAAACCACCTTGGAAGTATACTCTTTCAAATAAAAAAGAATTTTCGAAATTGAACATACATAAAAGTACATACAGAAGAACATAGAACCTCCTACTTCTTCGAAGTCCGTTAAAAATTAATGGAAAAGTGATTTAAACTTGCTATTAAACTTATTCGAAATGGAAATTCGTACTGTAAAATTGTAACGGCTTTTCTTTAGGCCGAAATTTGAGAATGATTGGTAAGTGTGGTATTGGTATTTTTTAGATGTCATTTGTCGTTTACAGATATACGTGTATAGGAATCTACATAAAAGCGCCTTACATGCTCCTGCATAAAATTTCAGTTGCGAAATCATTCCACCAGTATAACGGACACCACTTATTCATATATATAAAAATGTATAATCTCATCGTAAATTACAAACGTCACTCTTCAGACAGATCCTTTCATGGGTAAGTTACGTAAGTATATAATTAGACTTACACAAAGTATGTTAAAAAATCGAATAAGAACTTTTTAAGTTACCTCGAGGTATCTATTTAGAAAAATCCTATAATATAGGTAGTACATATAATTTAGTACACTCACAAAGTTAATTTTATTATTTAATATTCTTAGGATAAGCATGGATGTACTATTACAACTGTTTCCTGCGACTTAGTTTACGTGGTATTCGAAAAAAAATGTATGTCTTTCTTCAGGATTTAATCAATCTATGGAGATTGAATATCTGGACCGCAAGAAGAAAAAAATTGGTTTAGACCAAATTCCGTTAAAATCGGTTCAGCTATTTAACCGTGAAAGCGTAACATACAAACAGAGAAAATTCAGATACACTTTTGCATTTATATAAAAGTATTAAGTATAGATGAGGTCATCCGTATTAGCCAGCCGCGTCGTCCATCTACTGGATCGTCTTCCAAATTGACCACTTTAATCGACCATAGATATAACTGCTAACACAGGATAACTTTATATCCCAATTGTTTGAGTTCCTGAGCTTTAAATCGTTGTTTCATTTATTAGGTATATTTCTGCAAGAATATCTAATTAAAATCATGGATACGTCAAGAAAGTTTCAGATATTCCTAGGATATGCCTGGAAATGTCGAGAAAAGATCAAAATATTGAAATATTAATTACATATTGCAAATCTAATGTACTGCCAGAAAACAGCAATAAGTTTCCATTTATCAATAACTAGCGACCCGCTTCGGCTTCGCACGGGTAGAATTTCTTTTAAAAATAAAATACAGCCCACGTTACTCGCTGATAATGTAGCTTTTTATAAATGAAATAATTTTGAAATCGGTTGAGTAGTTTTTGACTTTATTACATACAAACTAACAAAGTTTACTTCTTAGTAGTATTAGTACAAATATGCCTTCGTAACAGAAATTACGTTATATAAAAAAACTTACCAATTACCATATGATTTATCATGGGATACAGAAAAAATAATAAAAGAAAATAACGTCCCAGTCATTACTGAAAGAATCCTGTGACGTTGGTTAAAAGGAAGAGAATAACTTTTAACGCGCGAGTCTAACTCACAATGACTGAAATTTTAGTTTGAATTTTACTCAGCATCAGAAACTAAGGTACTATAATATGTATGTCGTAATATTATGGTATTATACCATTAGGTGCATATACTTTTTTGCGTGTTTTTGAACTTATCGTAACATCATCTATGAATCTATTATTCAAAAATCAATGTTTGTTTGTTCGTATTTTATGGGCTGCCATACCGTTTATCCGATTGCGATGAAATTTGGTATGGAGATAGCTAGAATCCTGAGAAAGGATATTAGCTATTTTAAAAATAAAACGCCGGGAACAAAGTCGCGTGCATTAGCTAATAATAAATAAAAATTAAATGCTGTTCAGTGATTAGTGTATAACTTGAGAACGTCTGAGCCGATTTAGCAATTTTTTTTAAATTTTCGTAATAGTCCGAATAAGAGTTTCTATCTATTATTATAATCTATTATTATTATAATTTATACAGCGAAAGTGAGTGGTAAAAGAAGCCAAAGAAGATCAAGGCTGACTTATGAAGATCAAATAACTAGAATATTAGCCGACGGAAATGTCAAAAGCACTCGCATTCCTAGGCGAAAATGTGTGAGGAGAATAATGAGATTTGAGGAAGTGAAAGAAGTATGTAAGGACCGCGATGCTTGGCGCTCCGTCCTGTCTGACTACCCCGTTAGGGATACGACGTGAAGATATGTATGTATAGATGTATAGATATGCACTTCGAAATAACGAGTAAGTCGACAATATGTCTTTAGAACCAGCCAGCATTAATTCAATAAATTATTTCGTTTAAGTCGACGTCCAAAAAGGACTTTTGGACTTTATGTTCATTGTATCGTCAGAATTGGACGACTCACTGTCAATTAATTACGCTACAGAAGTCAACTGAGGCATTTGATTCATGAGTGTACAGATTTGAACAAAGTACATAAAAACGTATCGATTTCTTTACATTAACGAGATGACAAGGAAATGGACATTATTTATTTTTGGTATATTAACAATAATGACTTTAAACTAGCACGAGTAAAATCTAGGAGTTATGGGCATTTTTGGATCAGACGCGATTGGGGTTTTTTTTTATCAAGTCTACGGCCAACTGTACTTATTATTAGAGAATATTATTATTGCTCTTTTAATAAATGGCGTATATTTTTTTAAATATTTGATCATAGATAATTGGTATATTAACAAACTGTATTTTAGTACACCCATTTTTTTTTAAATAACGTGTTATACATTTTTAAATCCATGATTTAAAGGCTTAAACTCTTCTAAATTTGCTCCGAAACTAAGCCTCAGAAGTCAAAACACGGACTTGTCTTCGGATCACTGCTTTTACAATTCTTTACGTCAAATTATCTGAGAAAAACTTCAGTGACAGACTGACTGATACAATACAATACTCTTTATTTCACCAGTAGAATTATTTTATAATATAGTAATAAAAACACTAAGAACAGTACAATATGGGCGACCTTATCGCTAAAGCGATCTTTTCCAGGGAAATGCTAGACATTGGAGTACATTTACAGATACAATAACAGTGTACAGGTACAGATCACCCAGGACACCCAAATAATTCAATAAAATTTTCTTTTTATCCCGTTTTGGGACGAAAAATTAAAAAGTAGGTATACTCAAAGTCTGTACGTATCCCATCAAAAATTTTCTTCAAAGTCCAAGATTTACGAGTTGGGCAAGTATTTTGAAAACAGAGTTTAATCGTACCGATGGCTTCCCAACGAAATAGGCTATTAACGAAATTCCTTTCGAGTTGTCTAAACTTCACAATGAAATAATGGCTGCTCTGACGTTCCTTAGCTTCCTGACGTCCTTTTCGACAGCGAAGCGCTTAACCCTTGATGGATGTCACTAAGTTTTTGTCGCGGTGAAAAAAGAGGCTAATGTTTTTCGCACATGTGGGAAAATATATTGCGTCGTCGGAGGTGGATAATACTAATAGTTAATAATACAGCTTTAAATAAGATGTACAGACGGTTTACTGAATAATAACAGATTTTAGTCTGTATAAAACTGTCTACATTTAGTATAAATAAAAATTATGTATGTAGTATACAGGTTTAATTGAAAAATACTAACCTCTTCGTGCAAAATTCCTGTCATCATAGCTAACAATTTTTGTTCTACGACTTTACAAATTAATCCATTTCTAAACTTCACTTAGTTTGTGGAAGCTTTATTTATTTGACTTGATATGCAAGAAAAAATACTATGAACTGCATTGCTTTCATTAATATTATAATTCTTACATATAAAAATAAATGTTTCTTTGTAAGTTTGTCCTCTATGCGTTCCTTAATCTTTCATCCGATTGTAACGGAACTTTGAGTTGTTCTACGTAAGCCAGTTAATGTTTATGTATTATTATATTTAGTAAATAAAAGACGATGCGAACGAAGTCGCGGGCAACTGCTAGTATATTGTAATAAACATTAAAAAGCAGAGTATAATGATTTTGTGATAAACCACTTGATGTTTTCCCTCTTTCTTCCTATGAAATTAACTGAGCAGAGTCCTATCTCTCATACACAAACTGTTATGTTAACAATCCGAGATTAAAAAAAAAACACTATAACTATCTCTGTACTATATCGATAAATAGGCGATGGACTAGCAATATTTCACTATTTTATTTCGTATTGTCATGTATTAGCTCAAATACTTATACGAGTTACTCGAATTGGTGACGAGGCGTGGTTTAGTTACATTCCTCAGTGGTAAATAACGTAGCGTGACGTAATTACGCAAAAGATTATAACAATTTTATTGAAAAACTGTTAGTTAATGGTTATCGAGGGTAAAAAACACCAACCTTTTTGTGTCTTGTCACCACTCTTGCGTATCTATTCTAAAGGCACGAACACACTGATATGAAAATGTCTTAGACTTTCGTGTTTGACTACATAATATATATTACATACTCAAGAGCAGATAAAGTTTGGATAAAAATATAGATAATACTTGACTTCTTTCTTATTTAAATGACATCTTATTTTGTTTAAGTATTAGCTGTCGCTCGCGACTTTGTCCTTTCAAGGTCACCTTCAAGGTTCGTTCTGAATATTGGCGGAAAAGTTCTTGAAATTGGATGAGTATTATCGGAGATTACCTCTTATATCCGAACTTACAAAATTTTATCTCTTTAAATTATGAGTTTACATTTATTGCACACACTACATACACGAAAAGAAAGATAGATACATACAAAGAAATGAGCAAAGGATATAGCTTATTGAACATAAAGACTAGTTCACGAACATTAAGCGATTTGATATATGCAAGAAAAAAGTAAATAAACTATGTAAGGATATGAGATGAAAATTTGTCAAAAAATTTATTGACCCTGAAATATAATTGGGACAAGTCAGTCTATGGCTACCATTTTGAACTTAGAATTAATAACACATACAAGCCAGAAAAACATAATTATGAAATAAATCAATTTAATATAATTTTCCTACAGAGCAGCAATGTCATTTATTAACCGAATTGAAAAAAGGAGGAGATTCTCAATTCGCCTGTATTTTTTTTGTTTTCTTTTAACTCCCTCATTTATGAACGAATTAGGAAAATTATTTTTTATTTGAAACGATATACTTTCAGATTGGTCTCGTTTAAATTTCACTGCGGTATTGGAGCTTGCATTTTGCAGATCACCAAATAATATCAAATAACGCGAACTGCTTATAACATTTATTTGTTCCTATTGATAATTCTTTTGTATTTCATTGCGTTATTTAGTCCGGAAAAGGAAGAAATAAAAAAAAATTATTAAAAAAATTAAAATGACTTCAAAAAAAACCGCTGAAAAGAACGAAATAACTATCCTTTACTAATCAACACTCAAGTACAAGTAACTTTATAAATACGGTACAAATACCTACATAATTAAATTTGGCAGTTATTGAAGTCGGTGCCAAATCAATGTGCAACAACAGAAAGTCTATTAGTTTAGTAGGTTTGGAACTTGGTTTGGACTTCAGTTACTGTTAAATTAAATGATATTGGTATTTGTATCGTATTCAAAGTTATTTTTATACTTGAGTATGGATATGTAAAGGATAGTTATTTCGTACTTTTCAGTCATTTTTTTGGAAGTCAGTTTGATTTTTTTATTACTTAATTTATTTTTGTGTAAAAGCAACTTACGTCTAAACTCTCTAAAGACTTGCGGTTACTGTGTTCTGTTTTATAGTTTGATATTTTGCTGTTTTTGCCACATCGGGCATTCTAAGGGGGTCTCGCTATGAATAACTTTGGAAATAACTGGTGTCATTCCAAATTGTATGGAATGAAAAAAATTGTTACGAAATTTTATCACAACATGAATTTGCCCTTATTTGCCGTGCCATCTTTCAAAGGTGTGCTCATTTTCTTACACTGAGCATTGAAAAGATCTTTCAAAGGAAAACTGTAGCTCTTAGAGTATCTCAAAGAGTGAATTTATTTATGTATTTCCACTAAGTAGCTTACTTGTGAACGTGTAATACATTATTAAGTAAAAACACATTATAACATTACTGTCTTTGAAAAGTTAACCTTAAATATATTGCGGTAACAATGGTAATGTGTAAACGTTTTCTTTGTTTTTATATTTTTAACAAGATAGAAGATATTTAAAATCTATTTGGAACCAATATTTCATGAACGATTCACAACTCTCCTGAAACCAGTTCAATAAATGTGAGTCTACGTCGAGGTTTCTACCTCCTAATGCTCTCCATCTTGACAGAAAAGTTACAAAAAGTTAAAGAGTAGAGTATTTCATGTGGAAGAAATTTATACAATATTCATCTAAAATATATTTTGACGAAATAGCTATATAAACTACAGCTATTTCAACAAATCATTTAAGTAGCTATAGAAACACACATTTAAATACCTATCTATAAAAACTTCGAAACAATGAAAAACGTAAAATCCAATATTTTCTTGAAAAACGTCGATAATCTATATAAAAATTGCCACACGTGTGATGGAGCATCACTCGAGGAAGGCTTGACTAAATCAGTCAAGCCTTCCTCGAGTGATGCTCCATTCATATTTTATATTTTTTTTTGTTGTGTTTGCAATTGTCAGGACAAGATTTATATGACAGAAAGTTTTGGGAAAATTCACCGAAAATGTCGGAAATTTAATTATATTTTTGTATGAAAATCTATATTAAAAAATTTTGGAATGTTGCTCACATTCAACATTCCACCGGGGCGAAGTCGAGGCAGAGCGCTAGTATACTATAATATCTAATCTAATTTGATAATAAAAAAGTTAAAATTTACAAACATAAAACTATACATTATCTTAAATAATAGACTTCCTCAAAGTTGCCCCTTAGAGTGCTGTCATTGCTTAAGGTGCCCAGTAGACTGGCAGCATTACCTCTTTGAATAGCCAAACTGATTTGTTGGCGGAAGAAGCTGCCAGCCTGGCGATCTGCCGAAACTCCGACTAGTCTCTTACAAATATCAGAAACCAGTCGATGGGTTTCGGGGCCCATAATCAAATGTAAAAATTATGGGCCCCGAAACCCATCGACTGGTTTCTGATATTCGTAAAATACTGGTCGGGGTTTTGGCAGATCGCCAGGCTGGCAGCTTCTTCCGCCAACAAATCAGTTTGGTAAATATTTGATAATATAATAACGTCTGTAAATGAACAACAGAAATGACATCCAATGTCAACTTAAAAATTCGAAGCTATCTTTCAAATATTCTAAGAAAAAGTAACTCGTAAACCTTTACCGTCAAAGCCTCAGAACACTTATTAAACATTTTAAACATCTGCAACAGTACCCACAAAAATCTACGAAACAGACACACACAATTATAATATTACAACGAATTAAATGTTGCAGTATTAAAGAATGCTGTATGAAAATATTTTACTCTGTAGCATAAGAAGTTAATAGGGTTCCCAAAAGTCTCCCAGTGGGGTGTAAATTGAATGAAACAAAGATCTTACATGTGAAGAGGGTAATAAAGCTAGAATTTTATGAAAGATATTCTCATATACTGTGGAGTGGATTTACTAAGTAATGATATCGTTATCATATTATCCTTATAATGAAATCTAACCATAATGTATACGTGAAGTCGTGACTCGTAAATGGTTAATACTTCTGAAGAAGTCAGAATAGAGTACAGTTGTATCCCAGTTCTGTGGGCCGATATCAGCGTCCTGTATTTTATTTCTTTGAAAACAGGGGGCTTACGAGCAAGCGAGTCACCTGGTGGAAAGTGATCACAGCTGCCCATGGACACCCGCAACCACGGGCAATCACGGGCACGTTGCCGGCCTTTATAGAAAGAGGAAAGGAGGGGAAGGAGGGAGATGGGCCATCGGCACTCTGACTCACTGTACGAAATACAACAGCAATAGATGCTGTTATTTCACTCCAATATTCTGTATCTGTAGATGTGTATGGGACTGACCAAAGAATATGTCTGTGACCTTCGGTGTTTAAGTCCGAACGTCGTGATTTTATACATGTGCTATGCTTGGCTTGGGCCCTTTTACAATTTCCCATTGAACGATTTTATCGTCACAATTTTACCGTTCACGATACAATAGTAAGCAAAATTCCCTATCGATATAAAAAGACAGTTTTACGTCGATAATAACCACGGCACGACGTTATCGTCGACGGAAATTTAAAAGCGTCTTCATACAGCTGCATACATTTTGTTTCCCTGTTGTATCATGAACGATAAAATTATGGCAATAAAATCGTTTATCGGCAAATTATAAAAGCGGTCATCGGCGACACATATTATTAAAACATTATTATTGTAAAACAAACAGTCATGTCCATTAATTCATACGAATATGTATTGAATCTAATGAATCAGAACTTGAGATATTTTAGGTAACTTTAAAGACTATTTTCGTACGTTTTTCTAAGGAACTACGTTGTTCTCGACACGAGGAAATTGCTTTTTGTCATGAAAAGGATTATATTAATTTCCTTATACGTGTGGGGAAATATATTCTTATTTTTAGAAATTCTTGTTTAAATATCAATTGCTTATTTCGACTACATACAAGAGGACGACACGCATATAGAAAGTGATGAGTGATGATTGAGTGATGAAAGACTGACGAAGAAAGGAGAATCCGAGAAGAGCAAAAATGAGCAGTAGTAGAAACAAGGGAAGACTAAGGCTAACTTATAAAGATCAAATGCAGTGTTAGCTGGTGGAAATGTTAGATGTACTCGCATATCTAAGCGAAAGAGTGTGAGGAGAATGATGAAATTCGAGGAGGTGAAAGAAGTACATTAGGATTGCGAAGTTTGGCGTTTCGTCTCTACCCTATTAGGGTAGAGTGAGACGATATACATATGTGTATAACCAAGCAAGAAGGTTCCAGTAGTGGGGTATTGAGTTACGACTAGATTCGAAATTTAGAATAGTCAATTGATAATAAGGATTAAAAAAATATTCAAAAACTGGCATATATTTTTTTTATCAGACATTTAAAGTTGAAACTGAAAAAGCATGTTTTAAGAAAAAGCATTTTTAAAGTTTGATTGAAAAAAAAATTCATTTCTACTTGTTTGTTTCTACTTAGAAACATCATATAAAGTTATCTACCATATGAACTTGTTGATAATTGAGCATTAATTAATAAACAATTAAAATCGCGAAATGCCATTTTTTCACTCAACTTTACAAAACTGCATATATCTCGTAAACTAAATGCCGACCACTGGACCCTTTTTGCTGCGACGCCCACATATGTGTATCATAGATACATTAAAAGCACTTACATCTATAACTGGGTGATTATGGAATAGTTTTCTTTTTTCCAATTGCTAGTAAATTTGACGTTGAAAAATGTCTCATCTGTATACCACAGTCTCAGAAATTATGCGAAATATAAGTGAATCTGACATCTCGTTAACCGACATGATATTGTTTTGGCAAAATGTTATTGTAAAAATATTTGGTTAGGCAAACAATTACAATTACAAATAGTAATCATATTTGTTTTTACAGTTACATTTAGCCCACCACTGCCTACATATACATTTTGTTCCAATTAATATTTTAAAATATTCAAAGGGGAATTATGTTCTTGAACATGACTTCTCCATTGCCATCTTTGTTTCCGTAAATACTAGACCAAAAACTTTCAAAATTTTAGTGAATATAGAACCTTGCTAGAAGTTCGAGAAAAATATAATGAGAGCTTTGGGTTTTGAAAATCTTTATCAATAGAAATACAACTTAATATAGAATTTATGTTCTTTTTGTAAAATTTGGCGAAATTACATATAGGTTACATACTTATATATACCTCAATTTCAATTGTTGCTATTACTTATTTTACAATATAGTTTCAGTTAAATATCTATATAGGCATACTGGTAATTCGTTAATGGCATTGCAAGTTGTGCATTTATTATTCATTTTTCACTTCTGTTTGCCGTTATAAATAAAAAAAAAGGAAATTAATTTCACAAATTCTATTTTTTAAATATGAAACAGAGCATTTTCCACGCCAGTCAAAGTTTTAAGAGAGTAAATATTATCAAAAACGTCTTCTTTAACCAGCTTAAAAACTGCGAACATTATTAAAATTATTTTGTTGCTGATACACGTCAAACAAGGTCCCACCCAACGTTTAAATGAATGCAAAAAGTGCTTCGCCTCGTCTCAGCTATTCAACGAAATTATCTGAAATGAAGACATTATGCGCTGCGCGCGCGCACTCCTCCTCTTCGTCTTTTTGCCTCCATCACGATCCGAGGCCAAAGTTGAAGGTTCTGATCGCGAATTATTTCTCATACAATGTTTTTATGAGTTTGTTTAATCGGTTGCCGAACATCATATTAAAAACAAAATAATATATAAAATTAACACTTCATGTTATACGAGTACATACATAATTTACTTTATGTAATGTAAACTTACTTTAAATGACAAACTATAACTAGATACTGAACACAATCGACAAAATCGACACTGATCTGCTTTTGCTGTTCCAAACGCGCCAAAAGAAGTATAACTTCAAAAGGCAAATAAATATTAAAAATTGGTACTACATGTAACTTGTCCTGAAGTGTAAGTATTCAATGCTAAAGTAAATTCGAATATTGTATTTACTTTGTATAGGAATATAACATATTATTTTTCCTATTGTCTCTCGATAGCAAGAGATGGCGCTAGTTGTCCAATCAGTGCCGGTTCAGTTTATGTTTTTTTTGTATGTGAGTAATTTAGTCTGTGAATTGAGTTGTAATGGAGAAGTCTTGAAGAAGGGTCGGTCGCTTTGTGAAAAGATTAAAAAAGGGAAAGTTTTTGATTGAAAATCTCAATTATCTTTTTTGTTTTGAAGCTAAAAGAAATTTTGCCGTGTCGTGTTCACGTTATGTTGTGTTCGCCGACTGGATTTGGTATTTAATTGTTTGCATTATACTGTTACTATATAATTATTAAAGTGGTAGGCAAAGAGGTTAGGAAGGTGATAAGTAGATCTATCTTCCGTTTTGTGGCTTTACGGTGCCGGAAGCCACCTCCGACTTCTTTTACCCTGAAGACTAGCAGTCATTGAAGATATTTAGCCTCTCTTATTTGTACAATTTTGTTGATTAGCGCCGCGTATCGCGATCGATGTCGGCGCAGTTCCCGGCACGTTTATTACCCTGGCGAAATTATAAAGGGCCCAGCACGTGCAGTGGTCGTGCCTGGAGCTGTACCGCACGTATGTACTTTGAATAGCTATAATATTTAACCGGAGCTCCAATCCTGAGAAGAAGGCTGGATGGCCACCTCTCTAAGAAGGCCGGCAGCCCGTCTGCGGCCTAGCGAACGTCCCTACACGCAATTTAATTCTACATCTCACATAAACATAATATAATATTATAACATATAGTTTAACATTTTTTATAAGTTTGATGACAAGATTATATTCCCTAATTTACCGTTTACAGGCACGTCGAGCTTACAATAGTTTAATGTATTTATACAAATATTATGAATACGAACATGTCTCTGTCCGTCTGTTGTTACGTTTTCGCTAAACCAGTAGACAGATTTTGATGAAGGTATGGAGAGAGATCGAACCCCGAAGAGGGACATATGAAGCTACGTTTTAAAATGAACGTGGACGAAGTCTCAAATAACAGCTAGTTTTGAAATATTATAACATTCAAATTAAATGTGAGAATGGTATAAATTAAATTTTGATTAGAATTTGGAAATTTTTTAATGAAAAGTTCTATTTGGAATCGAAAACATATAATGGCAAAATTTACTAATAAATAAAAAAACAATATTAATTTTACAAATCAACAAAAAATGTGTAAAAAGTGGAAGTGGTGGTGTGGTGTTGAAAACAATTATAAATTACGTTTAAATAATTAACATGTAATTAAAAAAGGCACTTTAACAACTGGTTTATGCTAGATATTACAGTTCCATATACATGAATTCCACCCGTGAATGATATCTTCACATTTAGGTAAGTTTCTCGTAGTTCTTTACTTGTTTCATATAATCCTCTGAATTGGACTATCAGACGTGTCCAGGCGAGGTGGCAAAATAAATAATTAATAATTTAATTACACGCGCTCCGTCCTCTCTACTACCCCGTTGGGGATACAGCGTGAAGATATGTATGTATAACATTTAAATCGTAAACATCTGCTTTCGAGATATATAGAATATTACGTAATAATAGCATACATTAAGTAAAGGGTGTCACAGAAATGAGTTCGTTTTTAAAATATAAAATAAAAAAACTATGACACTTTTTATTAATTTGTATAGCATTACTAATCATATCATTTTTTTAGCGTTCATTTTGTACCTTTAGGTTGAAGTGTTTTATAATTATTTGTATTACAGATGTTGTTATGATGTCGAGAGTTATTATTATTAATATATTTATGTATTACATAGATTACGGTCATTTTTAGTACCTATTTATTTTTACCATAATTTGAAGTTATGTATGTACAGTGTACAAGTACAAGATTAATCTGATAGTTTCTGAAATTTAACTGAATATTTATTCGCTTCAAACGCGCGTTTGCTACTGGCATAGAGAAATATAAATATGCTTCTGGATAATTCAATAGGCATAAATATGATATTTTTTACTTCCCTACGTCTTCTCTTTCTAACAAAAACTCCATTTAGACTGCCGTAATGAAATGTATTCGTTCAAAACATTAATAATTTAACTGTAACACAAGTAACAAAAAAGTAATAATTAAGAATATTGTTTTATTTTGAGTCGAAGATAACTAAACAAATCAAGAGTATGAATTATGCGCAGAACATATTTTTATTCCGTCAGAAAGAGCGTTATAACTTTATGTTAGTGTTATAAAACTGATGTAATAAAGTGCACTGAAATTTTTAACACAGAACAAAAAAAATAGAACTGCTCAAAAACAATAACTTAATAGTTAGTACATAGGACAACGTTGATTTCTAAGTTCTCGATTAAAATTATTTCACAAATGTTTTATAATCTGTGAAAAGAAATCGAACGTATTTTATTGTAACTTAATTAGCTATATATTTATTTAATATCTTATGCGATTTATATTTAAAATGTTATTAATTTCTTTTTCAACATGAGAGTTGATTACAGAAAAATATTGATATCGAATTCGATGAGAGATTATAAATTTTCAAATATAACATAACATGTATATTACACATAACATTTTTTTTAAACTACTATTTTGATTTCTAATATTCTGTTCTGTTTTAAGAAAGGTATGTATTATTCTGTGGACCTGTGGTATAATAGTTCACATTAATATTCTTGAAGAAGGTGAATGTGTTCGAAATATGCTCTTATAACTTATGGAAACGACTCTTGAATTCTTCATGTTTAAGGCGGAATTTATTTGTCTTCTTTGCATATTGCTAATGTCTTATGAAACTGTAATATTAGTTGCGCTGCTAACTTCAAGTCATTGTTAATTTTGGGTGCACAGAGCAGCAAGGTATATCAAAATCTCATGACTTAAATTGTAACAATAACTATCTAATTAAGTTTAAAACCCATGGTTTCCGTGTAATAAGTATTTATAAAATGTCAAAGACTTTCGTCACACATTTTTCCTCTGAACATTAGGGCGACATATTGGAAATTTTGACGACAGGGATCATAATTTTTCTAAGAGACTACAAAACGTGTGAAAATGATATTTGGTAACCTGATTCTTCATTTCATTGACTTCAAAAATGAAAAAGATTGAAAAAGTGAACCAATCGTGTATCGCAACTGTCAAAAGACAGTCGCGATACACGATTGGTTAACTTTTGTAACACAAAAAAAACAAAGTAACCACTTTTAAAACAGAGATATACATTTTTTGGAGTAACGGAACCGATTTATATTTTTAAATTCTCTGTATAGTTTAATCTATAAATATTCTTCAGAATGACAGTTGGATTTTTTAAAAGTAATTGCAGTTTTTAAATTAAACGAAAATAACTATTTTTCGTATTTTTCGTAAGCTAGCGCGTGCACGGTTGCATAGAGTTTGCGGTCTATTTTAGATTAAATTATTCTTTATCAATGCGTCGCCTTAAGAAATCTTTCTAAAAGTTCAGGTCCAGCGGTTTTGGAAATAACGAAAGGAATTGTCAGGTTAGTGCATACCCCTTTTAAGGATTCCGTACCACGAAAGGAAAAAACGGAACCCTTATAAGATCACTTCGTTGAATGTCGTCGTGTGTCCGTTTGTCCGACCAGTCAAGATCTTTTATTTCAAGAATGGGTCAAGGTAACAAAATGAAATTTATATAAAACACTTAGATCTTTGTTCCCTTGGAGGTGTAAAACATTCTAGCTTTTATGGCCATACGGCCTTCTCCCCATGTCTGTCTCCTTCGAAAGCCATTTACGGCCATTTATGTACTCAAACAAAAACCCATGGGGTACTTCCCGTTGATCTAGAATCATAAAATTTGACAAGAATTAAGACGGACGAAAAAATCTAAAATTATTATTATCATACACGCAATCACGCACACACGCATGCACTCACACATACACACATCTACGTGCCGCATCTGCAACGGGGTATCAGAGAAGACGGAACGCCAAGTATCGCGATCCTTACATACTTCTACATACACTCTCATCCTTACATACTTTCCCATATTAAGGTACGGCATTTTAAGAATAACAAGAATGAAGAAGATAGTGACAGATTGCAAAGTTCATTGCTTAAGTTAATACCTTATAGAGATCTCTTATAGAGATAAGCTCGCCTTTGTACGAAATCTCAAAATGTTATTAATGTAACCTTTGTATTGAATAAATAATTTATATACCTTCTACGACAAGCACAAATGAAATTCATTAATTCAGGAAATTCCAAGAATGAAATTTGGTCAGCTAACTAGCACCGAATAAATGAATACATTTAAAACACTACTTCACACGTTATCAACTCGTTATCAAGGAGTAGTTGACAAGTTTGTTTTACAACGTTTCACCCTTTTAGCGATACCACGAGAACGTTAACGCATTTTTTTGTGTTAAAGGCCTAAAGTTAACGTGTCACGGCTTACATGTTCGCAAAAAGTTCACAATGAGCCATTACGTTGAAGCTCGTTATTGTCGAACAAAGAGGAGCCGACCCTACTACCTATCTGATACTGAGGTGAAGACGATCATGGATCCGTGAATGATTATGGACTGGTAATAACACCATAATGTATTATATATTTTAAAGTGGCAGGTTTTTAACAAACTTCAAAAAAAGGAGGAGGTTCTATATTCGCCTGCATGTTTTTTTTATGTATGTTCACCGATAACTTCGTCAATTGTGGACCGACTTTTTTTTTTAGTTTGAAAGGCTGTGGTACTTTCGAGGTGGTCCCATTTGAATTTAACCGGTATTGGATCTTGGACTTGGAAGATACACCAAATAACACCAAACGAGGCGACCTGGTTATAATCTTTATTTATATTGATCTTTTATAACGTTGCGCTCCAGAATTAGAAAGAATTTAGTGGTAGACCTGCCCTATTTATTTAAGCCAAGGTCACTCAAACGAGCGAAATAAAAAAAAAATTAAGAAAAAAAATTAACCACCTTCAAAAAAACACTGAAAATTACAAAATAACTAACCTTTACTAATCAAAACTCAAGTACAATAAAAATAACTTATAAGTACGATACGTATACCTATATAATTAAATCGACAGTTATTGAAGTCGATGCCAAATCAATGTGCAACAATAGAAAGTTTATTAATTTGGTAGGCTTGGTCATTTGCTTCGTAGAGCCTGTCCAGTGGTAATTTGTACATGTCACTGGATTACGGCATTTTTTTATTTGCGACAATGTGAAGAACGAATTAAAGATAAATGTAAGCGGTCTCGTGTATGCGTCGCGCGCGACCCCGATTGGCGCTACAATAATCACCCATGTTCGCCCAAAATATTGCCATTATATGCGTGCCACGGCGCGTAAGTATTAGCGCGCACACATACAAAGCGCGTACGCTGCTTTCTAAAAAAAAATTAAACTGTTATGTGTATACTGTGGCGAAAGCGAGTAATAACAGAAGCCAATGAAAACCAATGTTGACTTATGAAGATCGAATAGTGTGTTAACTGGCGAAAATGTCAAAAGCACTAGAATACTTCGACGAGTGTTTGAGGAATATGAAGAGAAATGAGGAGGAAAAAGAAGTAGCAAGACCTACGACGCTTGACGCTCCGACCTCTCTGCCTACCATTAGGGTTACAGCTTGAAGATATGTATCTGTATATATCTCAAGAAGTTTAAAATTCATTTATTAATTTTCGTGCTGGTCTGGGATGGAAAGAAAAGTCTGGTACGTATACAGCTCAATATATTGCTGCTTATGGAACCGCTAATTATTAGGAACTCTTAGGCGATGAGGTAGCAGTCCGTTGCTTTGCTATAAGTTCATATATTAATTGCTAGACGTGGCGTACAGATCTTACTTTTTCGCGCCATGATGTTTCGTATATTCTGGATGGGAAAAAGCGTGAAGTTGTTAGTAAATGAATGAATAATACTAGTGTTTTACTTTTAACTGTGTATCGTAGATATTAATTATAACTTTTTTGTTATTTGGAAAGCCAAAGAAAGGCGTATGCAACGTAACGTAATAACGTAAATATCGAGAATACCATAATAGTAAAATACGCTTCGGTTACATTTTTCATAGTATTAAATTTTATGTTAGATTTTGATTTAAATTATCAACGCACGCACAAACATGCTTAAAGGCATAACAGGGTTATAAAATTACATTTTTTTTAAATTTAACAGCTTCAATGTTTTGTACTTTTGTAATGTAGATACCGTAGGGTACTTCACTTTTATATGGGAGACCAGTCTTTCAATCAGTTCAGCAATTTTTTAGTGATACTCAAAAGAAATGACACCTTTATTGTGGAAGAAAAATAAAGCTCGTGTGCCTAACTAATTTTCGCGATTCTGAAAACATAAATACAATACAAATTCTGGAATGTATTGTATTAATAATGAAATCGATCAAAATACCAAATATCCGGTCCATCTGTTATCAGCTTCTTAGAGCAATGTTTAACAGTAATGGCAGACGAGTAGACGTCTTGTAAATATAGTCGTTAGCATTTATTCACATAATGACTTTATTATGGATGGCTATCTACGAGCCTAATGGTTTATGGTCCGATTGCCTCCAGCCGACATGCAGACGCCTCGTGTGAAACTTTGTATTCAAAAAAGTAAAAAACACTGAATAAAACTTCATTGGAATTTTATGTTGGTAGGTCTTAAATAGGTTATGTGTTAAGGGTTACTTAATAGTTCATTGGTGTACATTAATGGGCGATATATAAAAATAAAGAATGTAACAGCTGCTTCTCACGGTGCAGGTCAAGACGTAGTCAGGTCACGCAGGTCAGGGACGCAGGGAAGAGTCAGTCAAGGCATACAGTTTATTACAAGGAATTGGTATAGGCGAAAGGCTAGCTGTCTTTGTCTGATTCCGCTTTATTAACTGTAAGTTTAATTCGGCGGTTTCTAAGAGTAAGTTGCTTTTGATAAATGCACAGTTTTGACAGTATGTTAGAAATAAATTATTAGAAGAAGAATGATTACTTTAAGAACGAGTTGCATCTGCGTTTGTAAGAAAATAAAGTAATAGAAAAAGAATGAAATATAATTCGACGGTCTTCAACAAGTCGCATCTGTTAAATGCACAGTTACAGCAATTAGTTAAAGCAGACTGTGTTATGTCTTTTTTTCCGTTTTTTATTGAGTTATTCAGTTAGATTTTTGTTACATACTTCCTTCATAGTTTTTTATTTAACACTAGTTAACTGCCTGCATATAATATTTAAAAAAAATAAATAAAAAAATTAGACCGACTGCAAAAAAAAACACTGAAAATTACGAAATAACTATCCTTTACTAATCAAAACTCAAGTACAAAAATAACTATAAATTTGATAATTTAATTTGACAGTTACTGAAGTCGACGCCAAGCCTACTAAACTAACAGGCTTTCTGTTGTTGCACATTGATTTGGCATCGACTTCAATAACTGTCAAATTTAATTATATAGGTATTTTTATCGTATTTATTGTGTAGACTAAGGTATATCTCTGGTATATCCTGAGGATGCTTCCTTGAGAGGCAAAACACGTGTCGATTTGTGGTTTTTGGAGTTTGAGCGGAAAACAGCTTAAAATTTGAGAATTTATCTCATGTATCGTGTTTATAAAGTTATTTTTGTACTTGAGTTTCGATTAGTAAAGGATAGTCATTTCGTACTTTTCAGTGTTTTTTTAAGTCGGTTTAATTTTTTTATTTTTTTTTATTTTCTTTTTTTTATTTCCCCAGTGATCTTGGCCTTGTTAAATATCCAGTGCAGGTCTATAATTAACTTCTTTTCTTAATCTGGAGCGCAATGATATACGAAAGAATCTAAAAAGAAAATAAAAATAATAAAGTTTATGAGCAGTTCGCGTTATTTATAGGAATGAGCGTCAAACCATCCGGTCTCCTGCCGTCGCTGCGCGCAATACCTACAGGTTCTAAGAATGCAGGAACGCCAGCGGTGACAAGAGCCCGCCGAATGACGTCATTAAAGGCAGCATGTCGTGACATGCGGCTCGCACTACGTAAACAGGATAAATCGTGGTGACCTAGTACATCGACGAGATCACCACAGCGGCATCGGTGAGGAAGGTTAGTCCTGGCCCCCAGACGAAGGGATATGAATAATAAATTAAAACCATTCATTTATTTCAACAACTGTTTATGTAACCTGTCTTTTTTGTCAACCCTACTGACAATCGACGCGTTCAGTTCTATTTCTGATTTTTTCCTGGCCGTATACAACCACTGCCTATAATCGTGGCATGAAGCGTGAGGAGCCTTAACTTAATTTAATCTCGTCTCTAAATCAACTGAACTGCAGGCGCTTCTATTATATTAAATACGTATATTCAAATATACTACATGAGGATATACTAAGCAGTAGTTATCACGTCGGAGCAGTCTTGTAAGCGTCGTATACTCTTGAGGCAATTTCCTCAAGGCAGAAATGCCACTTAAGTAAATAAGACTTGCATAACATGTGCGTGGGTTATTAGCGTTAACTCAACTTATGACGCGAGTTAACCCAGTAAACGTCGTTACGTGAAATATGTTTAACTGTTTTATTTATTTTGGCAATATTCGAAATTCAAAGTATGGATAAACCAATTCATAAAAAGCGCGAACATATCATCTCACTAGCGTTTTGATAATTTGCCAATACGCGAGGACGGAATGCAAAACCTTTGTCTTGCTAATTATGATTTAAATAAAATGATGTCAGCTTCGAGGCAATACTAAAGTTTACTCCTTAAGAGAACAGTAATTCGAGTATACACATGTACACGAGTTCAGTATAAGATGCGCGAATATGTTGCACTTGTACCTTGCTTTTTGTTGACGTTTACACTGCACTATTTAACTCAAGGCAAGCAGACAGGTTACAATATAAACTTATTCATTACTTTGTCTAACAGTTTAAATTTCAAGAACATGTAGGTGAACATCAGCTCATCATTTCTTTTTTTGTTAGGTACCCATTTTAAGATTAATATTAGCATCAGCACAGCAATCGGTAGCCAGTCATTACCAAAGTTTTGTTTTATAGTTAAGTAAAATGATAGTTTGGTGGATGATTTTTAACAATGTTTTTATTTATAGATTTTGTCTTAAAAGCTTTGACTTTGAGTAGAGAAATAATGTCTGAAAAAAAAACGGAGAAAAATAAATGACGCGATAGACAAAATACGGAAGAGGTGTGTATTGAATGGAAAAGAGATTATAGCTGTTACTGGTTCTGGAAGAAATGTGAAACGAGCAGTAACGTTGGCAAATATGACTTACCGTCTATGCCTTGGGCATGGACTGCACAATCTAGTGACAGTTGATGGCATAAATTCAGTACCCGAAATTACAAGAAATGTAAAAAAATTGTAAAGGCTAGGAAATGTCGCGCACCAGAGTTGAAAGCTGAAGCCGAAAAGGTACAGCTGGAGTTAGAGTTTTTGAATGGAATAGATAGAATAGTTGAAACGTTAGAGGCTGGCGAACGTGACCCTATTCCTCAAGTTAACTTGACACTCGAAAATGCTGAAGAATTTGAAGACGAGATATTGCCATCAGGTTCAGGACATAATAACAAATTTCAACAATCAAAACCGCAACGCCAACTCTCTAGCACAGCGTTCTAGAAATGTTAGAAAATGTGATTCGTATTTGCAACGTATATATTCGTATTTGATTGGCCAAGAAGAACTCAGACATACTCAAAGCGTGGATTTTTTTAGAAGATATGGTAAAGTTTTTGAGAAGCTTTCGTGAAGCCGTTGAAATATTGTCGTCACAGAAGACATTTACAATGAATGTTGCTCTCGTGTTCCGTTCCGCAATTATCGACATTTTAAATTCCTTTCAAGATGATGAATAATTATTTATGGTGCACTTAAAACGCGATATGATGGTAAAATTAAACAAACGATTCCCTGTAACTAAACCGTTTGTTGCAGCAGCACTTTTAGACAACCGTTTTATGAGTCTGAAAGAAGTTAATATATCTTTAGAAAACCAAAATACGACTAGAACTTCTTTTGCTATCCACGTATGTACATCAAAGAACTAATAAGTATTAATGACATGTCAGAAAGTTTAGGTACTACAAGCAACAGCAGTAATGAAACTGATACATTATTATGGAAACTGTCAAAGAAACACAGCATTGGTCGATGGTCGATCGAATAGAGCAAGAATATTGGCGTTACATTGCTGCAGTTGACCCAACAGAACCCAAAGATGGAAATCTTTTATTATACTGGAACAGTAAGAAAGAAGCATTTCCTTGCCATGCTGTTCTGGCAAAATCTTTACTCTGTGTGCCTGCCACAAACACACCCAAGTGAGAGGTATTCTCGACAGCCGGATTAACAATAACCGCTAAAAGATCACGTTTGAGTCCAAATGGGCTGAACAAAATAATATTTATTCACGACAATTATAAATATTGTAAGAATTATAGTCATAATTGCCCCGCAAATGACTATTATTATTAGGGCGGTTGAAAATATCACAATTAATGTTATTATTTCATTACTTCACTTTTAATAAACCGAAAGTATTCATTAGTATAATTGGGTTTTTATTTAAGTACCTAACTTCAGTATTTACTATAGTATATTGTGCAACAAGTGCGCTAAGTTGTCGATTGCCCACTCAAACGAAGTTGAGTGCACGAGCGAAGCGTGTACGCTCATTCGCTCGAGTGGGCAATCGACAACACAGCACGAGGTCCAGATACTATTTTTATTATTAATGCGGAGATAATTTCGGTACAAAGAAAAATTATATAAAGTAATAACTTTATTATTATTTATAATTATATTAATCTAAAACTTCGAAATCAATTTTTTTTTCATGTAAACAGTTATATTTGAACAATTTGAAAACCTAATGTTGATATTTTTTGAGTTTTTTGTAGAATAAAGATTTTTTTATCTTTCACACTGATGTCAATGGGTACTAAAATCGATTGTGTTTTTTTAGATATTCATTTTACATTCTTTTTTAAATCGTGAATTGGTGTGCCAAGAAAAATTTGACAATTTGACAAAATTTGAGTTGTAAAATGAGAAAATAGCTACTTATCAACCGCAAAAATGTGCGTATAGATACTGTATATCCCGCATGAGTAATAAAAAAATAGTTGTAATGCCTTTTGTTTTATACGTGAGCACAGCTTGTTAAGGCTTACACAGACCCAAATATGGATAGCCCTCACATAACCTTTTTCTAAGTAAAGGGAGTAAAATTGAGCGACGCAGAGACAATTCGGGCTAGATTAATTGAATTTTTTTTTCAAAAAAAAAAGTTAGGCTCGTGCCATCGGCGTCTCGCGTCGTCTGAAAATCTGCAGCGCGCCGCCACCGATGTTTTTCAAGGCGGCGCTCACGTATAATTGGAATTAATTAAAATTATATATTTATTTGTTTGAATTGAAAGTGTACCTAATTTTTCATAGTAATCGTGACACTGGTTGAGTCTAACAGTATGAATACAAACTAACACAAAATGAGTTAGCCTTAGTTTAGTTCTCCCTGTGAAATGTACTAGGTACTTGTTCGCCATAAATTACATGTTCAAACAAATAACATACACTTAATCCTTTTTAACAGTAGGAAATAAGATCTAGCTGACCAAATTAAGCTTTTTCCAGATTTACATTCAAATCATAATCATTTGTAAATGTACAAATATATATATAAAAGTTTCTCGTGACATATTAAATATAACTGGTAAGGTAAAATTTTATATTCTGTGAAAATGTTTTTACTACAAAAGCATTGAAATAAAAAACAGATAAAAACGAAATACTGCGGACGCCTCTAGATTTAAACGGCGCCCCCAACGTGTTTACGCGATAATTTAACAAGTTTTAACAGGAATAAATATGTTAATCCAGCTGTGATGTTGATAACAACCGTAACCAGGCGACCGGAGTTAGGTCGACAAAAAACTACTCAGTTGGATACATGGAACGAAGTGAATTCAAGCTTGTTTTTCGTAAACTAAAAGTGTAACTATTGTGTCCATAACGTGAGAAATATAAAGATGCTGTTTAATTTAAATGTGAACATTGATTAAAATAAACACACAAATCAGATGAATAAAATTAGTTGTGCTTAGATGACATATTTATAATAATAATATAGCTCCAATAAAACTTTAATAACATTAAATAAGAGAGAAACAGAAAGTGCGAGTTATTACTTAATGCAGACGAATGTAATCATCCACATTAACTTATTTCTTTCTTAGTCAAGGATCATTAAGTTTTAATTTTTCATTTTTTCATTTCTTACAAAGATCTATTATTTATATCGTTATAAAAGTAACAGAAAGAAAAAGAAGACTCGTATTCATTTCTTTTAACAAATGTTGAGACTTTTACACGAACGACTCGCACAGGCCCCCGTTTGATACTAATTAGTCGATTTGACAAAAAAATGTCAAATAAAACCTATAACGATTTACTGTGTGAAACATCTGAGCTTATAGTAGAAGCAACTCAAACGGATGAAGCCGTATTATCAGCAGGAGTCACTGAACGCGCAGCGCTCCAACCAATTTTATCTGAACTACATGTGAGGTACACAGTGTTGCTTGCTAAGTTAGACTCTGTGTATGATCAACTATTACAGCCACAAAAACGAATAATAGTCAGACGGTTGCTGGAGGCATGCTTGGGAAGATTGATTGAAATTAAACACGAGTTAGTTGAGTTACATTTATCAGATTATACATTTGATGATGATGAGGTAAGTCAGTTAACAAAATTATTTAAGTAATAATACTTGAATTAAACTTATATTTTATTAATCAATATAATATGTGATTACTTTATAAGTGTGAAAGTTTTTCGTGACGACATTAAAATCCAATATTGAAAAGTTTGTTAATATAACGTGTCTAAATTTATAGGTTCTACAAAAACTTCAAGTCACGCCCTATGAAGCAGAACCATGTGTGCCACAGTACTTTATTGGAGAGAGGGAAGACGAAGTGGAAAGTCGGAGGCAATTCATCAGTGAAATTCTAAGAAAATTGGGTCATGAACCGCCAAAGCCTAGACCATTGGTCTTAACTGAACAGCAAGCTGTTCTCATTATACAAAGTCATGAAAGAGCTAGGCAAGGAAGGTTAAGGTAAAAATTTAAAATTTATTTAACAAAAACAGTACATATATGTCTTTTTACAGTTTTTTTTGTCTAATATAATGATGACTATTTTTTATATTTTCATTAGAGGACAATTTATGAAAGAAATTCGATTACTTAAAGAAAAAGGCAGGGATCAAAAAGGAGAAATGTCTGCTACAGCTGCTACAATTATCCAAAAAATTTGGCGAGGATTCATAGCTAGGAGAGAGACAAGGCGAAGGAAGAGGGAGGAAATGTTACTGATCGGAATGGAATTTCCACCTTATAAAGAATCCGAAGAGGTTAAAAAGGCAGAAGAAGTGAGTACAGTTCCCAAACCTTCACAGAGCCCATTCAGATTATATAATATATCCACGCTTATTATTTTGTAGGTTAAACAATATCGTCGTAATCTTCAAGTTCAACGTCAAAAAGAATATGAAGAGGCATTGATTACTACAGAAGATCAGCTTAGAAAGCAGCATAGTGTAAGAATAAATGAACAAATAGGAGACGAACTTCGTAGGTGGATTACAGAGTATTATGAAAGGACTGGGAAGTTACCAGAATTTCCATCAGAGGAAGGTGGTGGTAGCAGAGCTATGTTTAGTAGACAAGGTTAGATTAATATTTGTTTTAAAATAGGAAAATTTTAAAAACAAAGAGAGTAAATATAAACAGAAGCGTGTAATGTGTAATCAATAACAAAAGTGAAATATTCCCTAACAAATCATTCTAAACGAAGCATGAATTTTCAAAATTTTGTCATAAGTGGAATATAAAAGCTAAATAGTTATTACCATTTCTTACTTTTTTCTTTTATTATTTAGGTACCGGTATAGATAGTGAATTAAGTAAATCTCCAGTTTCTTCAAAAGAGTCTAAGAAAAGTAAAGAAAGTAAAGATAAGAAGAACAATAAAACAGAGGAAACGAAGACTAAAGATGAAGCTGAGGATCTACAAACATATAAGTGTAATAATTCTGCTTTTCTGCAAGATGTCGTAAATGCTAATGAAGAGTAAGTTACAGCTTCTATTGAAAGAAATAGAGTAAATTAATTTTGCACCTGTTAGCAGCTCATATTGATCAAACAATTAATTAATTTAACAACAATCTAAATATTATAATTGCAATTACGTTTAAATTTTACTTTTTGTATTTAGAATTTATATTCCAATACTTCTTCATATTTAAGATTTGAAGACATTTGGAAGTTCAAAGACGACGCCGATAATCCACATGAAAGATATTACAAAGACATGATAGAGCGTGAAAAAATGGTGAAAGTAGAACAAGAAATTCGTAATGTAGTTGACGAGATCATGAGAAATGAACTTGAGTTACTTCAAGCAGCATCCGATAGAGATCGAGCACATAAGGGAAAAAAGTCTAAAAAGCCTCAGAAAAAGGTGGTAGTACAATTCAGTCGCTTTTGATTATAATGACTGATTTTAAAATGAGAACTAGCATTGTAAAATACACAATGTACACTTTTATTCGGAGAAAATCTTAATAGTTCAGATAGCATTAATAAAAACTTTCGTATTTATTTCGTATAAAATATAAACGGAATAATTATTATTTATGTAACAAACCTATAAACCGTTTACTTAGTTAAATATTTTTGGTCTTAAGGTTCGGCGTGGTGGAAAGAAGAGTAAAAAGAAAAAAGAAAAAGATTTAACGCCTGACAGAACGACTGAATCTTTGTTCGAAGAGCTTGTATCTAATGGCATTATACGCCCTTATGCAGATACAAAAATAGATGATTTTTTTGGAGAGAAGTGTTACGGTGGTGCAGATTCAAGACGTCAAGGTCTTGAACCGTCACCTTGCTTAGGAGATATAAGGCAATTAGTGAAGGAATACTGTATACTGCCTCTAGGTTCTGAGCACGTTAAGAGTAATGCTCCTTTGATAAGATCCGTGCTTATATCAGGTATTTCTAACATTTTTTAAATATTACAATAATACAATATTATATTATATATCCGCTTACTTTCACTTTTTCCAGGTCCTTCAGGAAGTGGTAAGAAAATGCTCGTACAGGCAATTTGCAGCGAGGTTGGAGCGACTCTTTTCGATTTAACTCCAGCAAATATAGTTGGAAAGTACCCAGGGAAAACTGGTCTGATTATGCTCATACATTTAGTGATGAAGGTATCGAGGTTGCTTCAGCCTGCAGTTATATGGATGGATGATGCTGAAAAGCCTTTCGTAAAAAAGATACCGAAAACTGACAAAACCGATCCTAAAAGATTGAAGAAGGACTTAGTGAAAATTATTAAAGGCAAGTGATTTTGTTAAGCATATTTTGGAAAAATACTGCCTATTTCCCAAAATATATAACAAAAACACATAATTCTGAAGGGAGATTTTTTTTTTATGAAGTTTGTTCTTTAGTTCTTGAGTTAAGCACTCTATATATCTTGAGTTACACCTTTAATCTGTGGTTACACACTGTTTCAAAGAAAAAATAAACGTTTTTATCAACGATATATATCGATAACGAATAAAAAAGAATAGTCTTTATTAAAGTTTTTCTTATATTATTTCAGGAATTTATCCTGAGGACCGTGTACTATTTGTAGGAACGTCTAAAAGCCCGTGGGATGCTGAACAGAAACTTCTCTTCCAATGTTATTCTAAGGTCATTCAAATACCAAGAGCTGATTACGGAAGCATATCATTGATGTGGCGTTTAAAGCTACACAGAGCTGGTGCCTTAAATCCAAGATTAGATATATCATGTTTGTCTCGAGTTTCCGATTCTTATACTATTGGTAAGATTTTGGAGAATGCTTAAAAGTATATTTGAAATTGAAGGAAAATGATGTATCTTTTATAGATTTCGTATATTCTTGGATTAAAAAATGTAAATAAAAAAGAATGGTATTATCGAAATGTTTAATTTGAAATTACCTTCATAGTTTTATTGTTGTACTTCAATAGGAACATTGCTGGCAGCATTAGATGCCGTTTTGACAACAAAAAGACGTCTGCAACTGCGAGTGCGAGCTTTGACTGCTCAAGAGGTCGCAGTCCAATTAAGCTTTAGGGAACCAATATATGCTGAACAGGTAAGATACATTTTTATATAACATTTCATAATTATAATCTTATTTACATTGACTTCTAGAGAATAATTATCAGATGCCAACGACCCAGTAGAAAAGATGGTACCGAATAATCCACCAATAGAACAATGCAGCAAAGACTGCGGAGAGTTATTATATATATTGTTATTGTAATATAAGTATATCGCTATCAATACAATATACCTACGAGATAAAGCACCTGTCTCCTCATGATTGGAAATACTCTGGTTGTACCTAAGCTAAGTTGGCGTTACGGTATCCGTAGTGTGTAATTTACATTATAGACGTCCGCTCCCACAACAAATAGACGCTTATTTTTCCTCAGGTACTACACCTATTACAAAAAAAAATACTGGCACAAAGCTAGATAAATATATAAGGATTTCACTAAAGTAAATATAAATACTTCCAACTCAGAAATGAATTACAACTTAAGTATTCAACTTTTCGGACAAATTAATATTGCTTAGAGATTTTGACAATTTACACTTACATTGATATTTCGAAAAAATATTAGAAAGTATATAAATGTTATAACCTTTATCATAAATTAGACATTGTTATCTATCTGTTAGTATCACAATTATATAAACAAAACACTTAAATTATAGTCAGTATAACGCGAAACTCTCATACTCATACTCATATCTACTCATGTTTCAGATACTCATGTCTACGATTTCGCCGCGCTATTGACCTTCATTGCGGTAGTATTACGGCGTAATTTTTTATAACGGTATAGGGTTAATTTAAAAATGCTATACACCTCGTAGTGAAAAAATCCTTAATACGTTCCTCAAAAAATATTTGTTATATATGTCGGAAAATACACGGGGCAAATCGTGCTTTTGCGACTCAGCCATGAGAAACAGGTATCTAATCTTACAAGAGGCGAACTACTCCATAAAATACAACGTTAAGACAAAGTTAATGTGCAAACGACAGAAAACTCTTTAAAACAATAATTATGCAGGTAATTGGAAATTTAATAATGGCAAACGATTGGTCGGAGAAATGCTATTGCACCGTTGCATAGTATAGTTAAATGAGTGCCTCATTTGACTGTACTAGCACAAAGTGCAACTTCCGGTTTGGAAGGGATAATGCGCTAACGGAACGTCGGGTTCGGCACTGGGAGTCTGTTAGACTACGGCGACCGGTGCATTTCTCCGACGGATCGTTTGCCATTATTAAATTTCCAATACATATAATTTATAATATATAGGTCTAGGTGGTGCGTGTGCAGGTGGTACGTGTCTAGGTAGAGCGTGTATAGGTGGCCCTTGTCTAGGTGGCGCGTGTCTAGGGGGCGCGTGTCTAGGTGGCGCCTGTCTAGGTGGCGCCTGTCTAGGTGGCGCGTGTCTAGGTGGCGCGTGTCTAGGTGGCACGTGTCTAGGTGGCGCCTGTCTAGGTGGCGCGTGTCTAGGGGGCGCGTGTCTAGGTGGTGCGTGTCTAGGTGGTGCGCGTCTAGGTGGTGCGTGTCTAGGTGCTGCGTGTCTAGGTGGTGCGTGTCTAGGTAGAGCATGTGCAGGTGGCGCCTGTCTAGGTGGCGCGTGTCTAGGTAGTGCGTGTCTAGGTGGTGCGTGTCTAGGTGGCGCGTGTCTAGGTGGTGCGTGTCTAGGTGGCGCGTGTCTAGGTAGTGCGTGTCTAGGTGGTGCGTGTCTAGGTGGTGCGAGTGCAGGGAGAGCGTGTACAGGAGGTGCGTGTCTAGGTGGTGAGTGTGCAGATGGTGCGTGTCTAGGTAGAGCGTGTCTAGGTGGCGCGTGACTAGGTGGCGCGTGTCTAGGTGGCGCGTGTCTAGGTGGCGCGTGTCTAGGTGGCCCGTGTCTAGGTGGCGCGTGTCTAGGTAGAGCGTGTCTAGGTGGTGCGTGTCTAGGTGGCGCGTGACTAGCTGGCGCGTGACTAGGTGGCGCGTGTCTAGGTAGTGCGTGTCTAGGTGGTGCGTGTCTAGGTGGCGCGTGTCTAGGTGGTGCGTGTCTAGGTGGCGCGTGTCTAGGTAGTGCGTGTCTAGGTGGTGCGTGTCTAGGTGGTGCGAGTGCAGGGAGAGCGTGTACAGGAGGTGCGTGTCTAGGTGGTGAGTGTGCAGATGGTGCGTGTCTAGGTAGAGCGTGTCTAGGTGGCGCGTGACTAGGTGGCGCGTGTCTAGGTGGCGCGTGTCTAGGTGGCGCGTGTCTAGGTGGCCCGTGTCTAGGTGGCGCGTGTCTAGATGGCCCGTGTCTAGGTGGCGCGTGTCTAGGTGGCGCGTGTCTAGATGGCGCGTGTCTAGGTGGCGCCTGTCTAGGTGGCGCGTGTCTAGGTGGCGCCTGTCTAGGTGGCGCGTGTCTAGGTAGTGCGTGTCTAGGTGGTGCGTGTCTAGGTGGCGCGTGTCTAGGTGGTGCGTGTCTAGGTGGCGCGTGTCTAGGTGGCGCGTGTCTAGGTGGCGCCTGTCTAGGTGGCGCGTGTCTAGATGGCGCGTGTCTAGGTGGCGCCTGTCTAGGTGGCGCGTGTCTAGGTGGTGCGAGTGCAGGGAGAGCGTGTACAGGAGGTGCGTGTCTAGGTGGTGAGTGTGCAGATGGTGCGTGTCTAGGTAGAGCGTGTCTAGGTGGTGCGTGTCTAGGTGGCGCGTGACTAGGTGGCGCGTGACTAGGTGGCGCGTGTCTAGGTAGAGCGTGTCTAGGTGGTGCGTGTCTAGGTGGTGCGTGTCTAGGTGGCGCGTGACTAGGTGGCGCGTGACTAGGTGGCGCGTGTCTAGGTAGAGCGTGTCTAGTTGGCGCCTGTCTAGGTGGCGCCTGTCTAGGTGGCGCGTGTCTAGTTGGCGCCTGTCTAGGTGGCGCCTGTCTAGGTGGCGCGTGTCTAGATGGCGCGTGTCTAAGTGGCGCCTGTCTAGGTGGCGCGTGTCTAGGTGGCGCGTGTCTAGGTGGCACGTGTCTAGGTGGCGCCTGTGTAGGTGGCACGTGTCTAGGGGGCGCGTGTCTAGGTGGTGCGTGTCTAGGTGGTGCGCGTCTAGGTGGTGCGTGTCTAGGTAGAGCGTGTGCAGGTGGTGCGTGTCTAGGTGGTGCGAGTGCAGGGAGAGCGTGTGCACGTGGTGCGTGTCTAGGTGGTGCGAGTGCAGGGAGAGCGTGTACAGGAGGTGCGTGTCTAGGTGGCCCGTGTCTAGGTGGCGCGTGTCTAGGTGGCGCGTGTCTAGATGGCGCGTGTCTAGGTGGCGCCTGTCTAGGTGGCGCGTGTCTAGGTGGCGCCTGTCTAGGTGGCGCGTGTCTAGGTAGTGCGTGTCTAGGTGGTGCGTGTCAAGGTGGCGCGTGTCTAGGTGCTGCGTGTCTAGGTGGCGCGTGTCTAGGTGGCGCCTGTCTAGGTGGCGCGTGTCTAGGTAGTGCGTGTCTAGGTGGTGCGTGTCTAGGTGGCGCGTGTCTAGATGGCGCGTGTCTAAGTGGCGCCTGTCTAGGTGGCGCGTGTCTAGGTGGCGCGTGTCTAGGGGGCGCGTGTCTAGGTGGCACCTGTCTAGGTGGCGCCTGTCTAGGTGGCGCGTGTCTAGGTGGCGCGTGTCTAGGTGGCGCGTGTCTAGGCGGCGCGTGTCTAGGTGGTGCGTGTGCAGGTGATGCGTGTCTAGGTGGTGCGTGTCTAGGTGGTGCGTGTCTAGGTGGTGCGTGTCTAGGTAGAGCGTGTGCAGGTGGTGCGTGTCTAGGTGGTGCGTGTCTAGGTTGTGCGTGTCTAGGTAGGTAATAATTGTTACTTTGTAATTGTAATTGTAATTAAATTGTAAAGCTTTCTGTCGTTTGCACATCCTCTTGTAAGATTAGGTACCTATTTCTCATGGCTGAGTTGCAAAAGCACGAATTGTCCCGTCTCTTTTACGACATGTATATGTATATGTACTACCTATATTTTTTTTTGAAATACTTTTAGCAGCTTGTTTTTATGTAAATTTAATTACTTCAACACAAGATTTTCACTATTGGACTCAATTTAAAACAAAACAGAAAAAATATAAGTGGACCAGCGGACTTATGAGGATGTTCTAAGAGCATGTTAGTCGAACATATTTTTACGTCGATAGTCGATGGTGATTATAATGACAAAAAACTTCAACCTTTGCAAACACACAATTATAGCAGGTGCATTAAAATGTAGTGTAAAATCACTGATGTATATAGGCCCACACTAACATAACATAGCATATAGCAGGTGCATTAAAATGTAGTGTAAAATCACTGATGTATATAGGCCCACACTAACATAACATAGCATATAGCAGGTGCATTAAAATGTAGTGTAAAATCACTGATGTATATAGGCCCACACTAACATAACATAGCATATAGTAGGTGCATTAAAATGTAGTGTAAAATCACTGATGTATATAGGCCCACACTAACATAACATAGCATATAGCAGGTGCATTAAAATGTAGTGTAAAATCACTGATGTATATAGGCCCACACTAACAAACAAAACGGTCCAATAAAACCAATCTGATTTGCAAAATCAGATTGGTTTGCTTATAGTCAGTTGCGAGCATTCGACTACTTCAGTCGCGTTGTCTGCCGGGAACAAAAAAATAAGTGGAGTAACTTATTTCTAATTGAATATAAATTATAATAATAAAAATCGTTTTTTATTTGAAATACGATATCTTATGTAGATCTCGATGTAGATTAATATTGATATATTAATCTGCATTAAAAATTAATACGTTAATCTACATTAAAAAATGTAAGTTTACTGTCCATAAATCTGTAATGTCAATAAAATAAAAATGAATAAAAATTCTGTTCAGCCAATGTCACCTTATGTTTTCTCTGTGCTGTACACCTGTACGTACACGTGTCACTTGAGGCCCGCACTGCGGTTTCGTACAATTTTTGAGAACCAATCGGAATCGAAAATTAATACGAAACCGCAGTGCGCGCCTCAAACGACACGTGTACGATTTTGGAACGTTTTTATTATGCGTTTACTATCGGGGCGGCTCATCTATATAAATCAGTGTGTAAAATAAAGTATTATGTGATTAACTTTACTATAATATCAGTTAAGTTGAAACACAGATATTCGTAAGAGAGAAAGAAATTCTTCGAAACAATTAGGTAATACTTTTGAAATTAATAAAGGTTTTCTATTTTAGGATGTCGCTGCTGAGTCTTGGTGGTCCAAAACGCCATTAGAGAGACGACGTCAGAAAGCCTTGCAAAGAATAGCAGAATTGCAACAAGAAGCAGAGGAGAAGGCAGCTGCTATGAAATAAAGAATAAAATTGAATGAAATAAATAATCAACTTAATTGACATCTTTATTTTTAAAATATCGCAACTATGAGATGACATTGATATCTACAGAAATGATGTTGGTGAAGTCAGACAGATTTTTGGCGCAGTTGTAGCGCATCTATTATTCATGTTGAAGCTCCCGTTGAATACATACAACGGAAGTCACGATTGACAGGAATATCCCCCTCTGTCAAGGTATGAGTAAAAAAAATAGGCACCCCACAATAAAAACTAGGTTTAATTCGACTTGTTACCATTTCTATAATCGAATTCACTGCATCAAGCGCTCCGCAAACTTGTCGTCTTATACCATCAGGAGGTGCAACGAAAAATCCGCCATATTAAATATAGTCAAAGACGGAATTATATTCCATGAGTAAATATGATTTTTGTATTAAGAACTAGTTATCTGTTTTGATATATGTATTTTTTCAGAATCGTTTCACTAAATCGATTTACCGATCTCTTCATAAAGTATTTCGATTCATTCGAATATGTTGCATTAACTTTTTCGTCATTCTAGAAAGTCGTATCGTAATGTTTGTCATACAATAATGAACCTTGAATTGGCTTAAGAGCCCTATGACAAATCGTAAGCACTTGAATTTAGGTATTGGCGCGCTCGGACACTCATGCATGTGTGCGACTTTCGTAGCTTTATTGTGGTGTGAGTAACGAAGCGACTTCAGTACAAAATATAATTTTGATACTTTTCCGAATCAAAAGTTTCAATTTTTGTTAATATTTGTTTTTCTTTTTAGATAAATACATGTAATATTTTTTGTAATTAGCATTAAGTGTTCTCGACGTGTTAAATGCAAGTAAGGGAACAACAATAACATTCCTTAACACAAATATTTAGTTACATATTATTATGTTTAACCCTAGAAAGATAATCTTACTTTATAGTACGGGAAAGATAATCATACGTCGTTTAGACGTGTGCTCTAGTTATTAATAAATATTTAAGACCATCACGTAAATTTAGTATTTTTGTGAATGGTACTTATGGTCCATGGTGTTTTTTTTTTTTTATGTAAAAAATAAAAATATGGTTTGCATTTTAGAATTTTAATAAAAAAATTGAATTATAAAAATTGTAAACTTTTTTAACCAAACAAAAATGAACTTAAATTGAGATCTTTTCTTTAGACTAATTATTCGAAATTATGGCTCACATAATCAACTTTTTATAACGTCTTTACTTATTTTATAATAACAAAATAAAAGAACTAGTCATATTTTATCTTAAATGCACTTAGAACAAACATTATTTTTATGTTCTCCACATATAGGATTTTTGCACTTATCACAGAGAAATTTGACATCCTTCTAAGTTTTGAAGCAGAAAATGCGCAATACTTCCTCTTTTTTGGCATAGGCACATCATCTTCTTGTTCGGAAGACTCAGTTGATCTCTTTGTTAAAATATTGCTGATTGCAAGGTAGGTATATTCTGCCGTGTCAACATCCAAGGAGCTGTGAGGCTATTGCTGAGGTTTTTCATAAAATTGCGGCGACTCAATGGCTTTTCTTGCTGGCGTAAAATTTTGTGACAGTAAATAACGCAGGCATTTACATGTAGCTTTTGTAGCTGCCCAAATATGACCATTCTTGCCTCTTAGCCTTTGTCTTTGTGGCCTATAAATAGGATAATTCGTAGCTGAAGACGCGGGTCGCTCTGTTGTATTTTCAAGTTCTAAAGGACTGTCAGTATGAGGTAGATTCACCTCTTCGTCTTCAGTGTCACCGCAAACTTCATCTTCTTGCAAATTATTCTCAATCTCACTATTCGATTCTCTCACCTCTTCTTCGCTAAATTCTTGCAATAATCGGCATATTCGCTCGTCATTTAACATATTTTGTGACGTCATGATGTTATGCTAACTTTCACCTAAGACACAAAAAAATACATGCAAAAATTAACCGTATAAACGTAAGAAAAACATGTTCAGAAATGACACAAAAGTAACTTAAAAGATAATCATACGTTGCTTAGACGTACGATAGGTTAATATCTACGAAAAAAGCGCACTTACCCGAACAACGAGTGTGTGTCCTGCGAGCTGTTGGGGACCTCTGAGTTGATCAAAAAGATAGTCGCCGTGTCGCGAGTCGCGTACGAGTAAAACGGATTTAACAAAATGGCACACGTCGATTAGACGTAGATTATCTTTCTAGGGTTAATATAGGTACTATTTTAAACGTAAAGATTGATTAGAGTGGTGTTTACCTGTCTAGCACCACTAGTACTAGGATAAGTTACCTAAAAACCACTAGTTACTTAGTCAGATTACGTATAATTATCTTTTACTAATCAAAACTCAAGTTCATATTTTTTACTAATTAAAAATAACTTCGCACCATTTTAGTAAACATGAACGTGATGATATGCACTTTATTAACACAGTAGACAAATAATTGTGTTGGTAATCGTAAATAAAAATTTGCAGGATTTTTTTTTTGTTTTATGAAAGAGGTGGCAAACGAGCAAGTGGGTCACCTGATGGAGAGTGATCACCCCCGCCCATGGGCACCCGCCACGTCCGGGGAATCACGGGTGCGTTGCCGGCCTTTAAGGAAATAGGGAAAGGAGAATCTTTTAATAACTACATTGGTATTTGGATAAAATCCGAGCTTCATATAAGCATTTTGATGCTTCTATGAAAACTATGATTATACGAATGAAGGAAATCTTGTAAATAATGGAAAAATTCAACCGACTTCAATAAAAGCACTGAAAAGCAAGAAATAACTTTACTAATCAAAACTTAAGTACAAAAATAATTTCATAAATGCGATACAAATACCCATTTCATTAAATTTGACAGTTACTGAAGTCGGTGCCAAGCCTACTAAACTAATAGACTTTTTGTTGTTGCACATTGATTTGGCACCGACTTCAATAAATGTCAAATTTAATATGGGTATTTGTATCGTATTTATGAAGTTATTTTTGTATTTAAGTTTTGATTAGTAAATAATAGTTATTTCGCACTTTTCTGTGCTTCTTTTTAAGCCGGATGAATTTTTTTATTAATTTTTTTTTATTTCTCCCATTTAAGTGATCTTGGCCCAAATAGATAAATATCTAGGGTAGGTCTACAATTAACTTCTTTTTAAATTTTGGAGATACAATTGGCAATGAGATATAAGAGAATCATAAATAATGATAAATAAATGTTATAACCAGTTCGCGTTATTTGGTGTATCTTCGAAACCCAAACTCCAATACCAGTGAAATTTAAATGGGACTAATCTGGAAGTGTATCCTTTCAAATAGGTTTATAAATGACGGAGTTATGAGGTAACAAACATACATATATACACATACATATCTTCACGCCGTATCCCTAACGAGGTAACAAATACTCGTATAAAAAGAAAAAAACAACAGAATTGAGAACCTCCTCCTTTTTTGGAAATCGGTTAATAACGGTAAGTGTTATTGTGAGTAAAATAACGCCGCATTTTCATTTTGAGTCATTTGAAATCTCTACTATAATGACTTTAATGTATGGTATATTTGTTGTGTAATAATTTATATTATAGCTTGTTTTTAAAGTTACGAACATCTTTCGATATGAATTCAGTCCCCTGACCGTATTGCAAATGTTCACGAGTGACTTTAGCTTCAATAGATATACTTACAAAAGATTCTTTTATAGCATCGGAATTATTTTTTCGTTAAACTCTTGCTATGCATATTTACTGAAAACATCGATTACACACAAAATGTATTTATGACCATAATTGTATTCCCTGTAAAAACGCATGTCACCTAAATAAGCTTGCTAAAGTTCGCTAAAGATAGATAAAATATATTTGTCGGTGGAAATAATAAAAGGCACTCATTTGACTGTACCAACGCCCGATTTATATTGGTCAAGAACAGTGGCCAGTGGCTTGTGCATGTACAGTGGCGAGTGGCGAACGCCGGGACAGTGACCGTTTACACTACAGCAAGTCAAGTGACCTTACTCCGTCGAAATGGACGAGCAACATCTAAAAATACGTGCAATTTCGTGCAGAAATCTTTTCATTACAATGAAGTAAATAGAAGAGAAAACGTTATCTTCATCTTCTCTTATGTATAAAAATGAATGTATACCATTTAGACGTCATTTCGTTTACAATATCGCATAAAACAGCACACGCGGACCATCCTGCTGCCGGTCACTTATACACTGTACCAAACTTGATCGTTTACACTACGCCAAGTGGCGAGTCATGAATCGTGCGGAGGAAAAGAGCGCGCGCGAGGGGCGTCACTTACCCAAAAAATATAAAGCGGTTCTATTTGGATGAACTTGCAAGGCAGCTTGCAAGCCAAGTTGACTCGCCACTGTCTCATCGGTTTAAACGACTGTACTTAGGTAACTGTACTAATCTACTTCGCTAAACACTTGACCAATGTAAATCGGGTGTAAGGCAAAACGCGACTTCTTGTTTGGAAGGGATGCGCGCTAACAGAACGTCGGGGCCGGTGCTGGTAGTCTGTTGGACTACGGCGGCAGGTGAGATACTATTTCTCCGATTGATCGTTTGCCATTATTAAATTTCCAATAACCTACCTACGGAATGATTGTAACAAAGAGTCTTCTGTCGTTTGCACATTAACTTTGTTTTAACGTAGTATTTTATTGTTATAGTTCGCATCTTGTAAGATTAGGTACCTATTTCTCATAGTTGAGTCGCAAGAGCACGAATTGCCCTGTGTCTTTTCGGACATATTTATTTTTTGGAAATCGTCGATGTACAGGTTTATGCAAAGTGTAGGTTTCTTGTGATTGAAACCACCTTTTTATTTCTTCTCTTGTCACTTTATTTTTCATTATATCTGATAGTTTATTTCTTTAACTGCTATAACCAGCTGGATGAAAAATATCATAATAGATGTGATGTTCTCCCTATTAGAAATCCATAACATCTATTATGATATTATGTCCATCCATCTCTGCCAATTTATTTTCTTTTTAACTTTTTCTCTATCAGCGCTGAGGCTTGATTGTGGAGTAAAATGCACCTCTTCCTTATTACTCCCACTTTCAGATCTCTTTTCAGAATTAGAAGTACACGACACTGATAAATGTTGCCCTTCTGGGATTACCTTAGGTACTCATAGCTCTTTTAACAATGTTGAAAATTCTGCTCATCTACGAAGTGAACTATATTTTAGGAATCTTATGACATCATTCACTAAATCTACAATGTTACTTTTGTAAATTTTTTTGTTATCAATAAAAACCGTACCATAATTTTTCCTGGAATTTTATCTTTGTTACATAATGGAATATCCAATAGAAGTTCACCTAGAATTGTATCATCATTCATAGAAATCTTTCTCAGTCTAAACTAGCTAACGTACTTAATTGAGTATTAAATTCTATATACGATTTCATCCATGGACTTTGCTTAAATTTCAAAACTCTTTGCACTTTATTAACCTTTCAACCCAACTCTAAACTTTGTAAAAGATTTCTATAGTGTATTACATATTTCTTGTCATTTAAATTTGTTAACAATTTACTTTCTTTATCTCCACCAATAGGAATATTTTCGGGGCACAACGAGTAGTAGTAGTAAAAATGCCGACTATGGAGAGAATCAGGATATTCAGAGTCTACCTCTAGATTATAACCAACATCTGAATTAATCGGAACATTACATTTAATATCAGTACTCTCCCACTTGAATTCGGATATTGACAAATATAGCCTATAAGTAACATATATCATAGCCTATCCATACAAATTATTAGCATCTAAATAAGTTAAATAAGATATTAGTACATCAATTCTAAAATTATCCATGTAGGGATTATTAGTATATGCATAGCGATTACTGCACTGTGACACTCCACCTCTTATACCAGATTTAATAAATGCTGATTTATCGAAATCTGTCAATAGTTCCAGTTCCACTTAAGTATTTTTAAGCCTTTTATACCAACTGAATACTGGAGCAGTATATGATTGAGCTGGGTCCAAATCATATGTGTTCAAATAAACGTCTCTAAAGTTTTCAAATATGTTGGTTTAAATAGTCACACCTGTTTTTAAATAAATATCAGAATAATCACCATAGTATGACAATGAAAAGTAGTCCCAGTAAGGGATAGCTCTTTTACTGAGACCACTATTTTCATCGATGATTAAGTCTTCAATAGCCGGTAATGACCTACATTTTAATGATTCGAATGAGGATATAAACTCATAAGGGAAAATAGGATCTCGTTTTAGTAACAGATTTAATCTTCTTTACTAGGGAAATCTTTTTTATTTAAGTTCATAATATTGGTCATCGTTAAAATTACCAGCTAGAGAATGTAAACTACAAGACAAAAATTTAAAGGAATCTAAAAATCTTAATCTCACGGTTTGACCATTTACGTTTAGAATTTTAGAAAATGTAGTATATTATTCTTTGTTCTGAGGTATGATCCTCACCTCACCTTCGACTAAATTTAATGCATTTACAGTAAAATGTGCATCGTAATTACTAAGATTATGTAATAATATTGGTATGAAATATGTTTTATAAAATTTTCAACTGCAACTTTCATGAGATACACCTATGAAACGATTTGTATGCCAGTCATAATCGATATGCTGCTCCGAGATGCTTTTTTCACAAATGCGAAAGACAGTCGTTTCACTTATAATTTTTTTTGTCAAAATCAAATAATTCTTAAAATCAAAATCTTCGTGAAAATCAAATATTTCTTAAAAAAAAACATATTCTATCATCCGTAAGAAATTCCCAAAGCACGGAGGGATACTTTTAAGAGGTTGTCTGCAAGATCTCAACATCTGATAAGATTCCCACGCGCATTTGTGATGAAAAGGAAGAAATTAAAGCCAATATCCGATTGAAAAATCTTGTTTTAAACGTGGTGACATTTTATACAAAAAATTCAGGGCATGATCTTTTGGAAAACTTCTTTATTTATTCAAATATAAGGAAACACTTTTTATTTTAAAACGAAAAACAAAGGGATACATAATATTTATATTGAAGCTATAGAATTAATAATTCTATTTACATCTTTAAAATTAATGGTTTTCTCTATAAATGTGCTACTGTTCATTTTAATGACATGTACTTTAAAATTAATGGTTTCTGCAATAAGTTTACTATTTTTATCGAAGTTTAACAGTATCGCTATACAATTTTTTTACAACTTTAATCACTGAAAATTTAACGTGGTGTAATGGTAACAATAAATGCTTGGGAGGCTTTAGCGAGGACAAATACAGGCTAAAGGTTAGATTACTTCACGTTGGGTAAAATTATACAAATCTTTTGTAAATTGTTTAAAACATTTGATACAAGTATTCAAGAATTAAAATGCTACTTCACAAGTTTTAATTTTTTACGATATTAATTACGTAATTACTGTATGAACGCTCTGTTAGGTTAGGTCATGTTAGGTATGTTTATCAAAATGCGCGAGCCGCGTGACCGAAACGCTAGATCAGAATTGGCTTCATACAAGAAGCTGTATTTAAATAGGTGGCCGCACTAAGGGATAGTTGAAATCGAAAAATGTAATCTTGAAACATCTCTTTTCTGCTCCATCTCTTTTCATTTTTTGCTGTTGGTTTATAGCAATCTTATATAAACTAGTAGGTATATTTTCGAGTTGTTTCCAAGAGTTAGAAAGAGACAAAAATGAAACATTAGTGATCAAAGGTTATTCGACGTCATATATTTTGTCTTCAACTACCTCTTCCGAGTAGTATCCAGCTAGATTCAAAGATTGGAAACTATCTATTTCTATTAGTTAGTTTTTTACATTTTTTTTTTAATTTATTTGTTCTTGATTCTCATACACTATTAGGACCAATAAAAATGAATAAGTGATGCGTAAAACGAAACTTTATGGCAAATGTCATTGTTAGAATGACAGTTTGAAAAATTTGTCCTCTAATTTTAAGTAGATTTTATCACTTTTAATAATACACGCTAATTTAAATAATTTTAATTTTTTTATAGGCTTTAAATATTTTATAGAATCACTTATTTTTTTTTTGCTAATATCTTTGTAACGAAGGGGTAACATTTTAATGTGTAACATTATCCTATTTAATACCAATTCATAGCAATTTTGTCTATATTTTCACCGATTTTGAAGTGCCATTACATGCATCCCAAAAAAAATAAAAATAGGAGTCAAGCAATTTAAGACTTTTAAAAAATAAATCGTGTACCGTCCAAGCAGTACTTTATAATACAAAGTTTACTAATAATTATTTCAATGGTCGATCAACTGTTTTTCATGTCCATGCACTTCATTTCTAACAAAAATTATTAAATATTTATAGTAAATTTTGTTAGGAATACGTAATTTAACAATATTTAGATATTTTTCCTATCTATCCTTGTCAGTTAAAAGATAACAACAATTTAAAAAAAAATACCAAGCTAACCAATCAGTAAAAAAAAATAATTGTTGATTAACTTTTGAACATTTTTATTACTTGTTTTTTTGAAGTTGTACTTTGGCGCGTTTGGAAAAACATGTCAGTGTATTTTTTAGCGTGTCACGAAGTTGTGCGCGCCGACGTAACACATATTATTTTATTATTTTTCATTTCATTTCTTTCAAACGGCCGGTTTTATTTTTTAATATGCGCCCAGTTTTGGTTTTTTATATGTGACCAGTTTTGTTTATCAACTTCAAAGAAGTATAACTTCTTATGTGCTAAAAGTATGTATGTGCTACATGAGCACATACATACTTTTTTGAAATTATAGGTACTTCTTTTGGCACGTTTGGAAAAACAAATCAAAGCGTATTTTTTAACTAGTGCCGAAGTTGTGCACGTCGACGTAACACATAATTTATTACTTTTTATTTCATTCATTTCAAGTGGCCAGTTTTCAAAACGTCAATGAAGTATAATTTCTTACCAGAGATGTGAAAAATAGTTTATAAAAGTATTTGAATACAAAATGGAAATGATTAGCAATTTTTTGATTTCAAATACAAATACGAAATGGTTATGAATAAAAGTATTTAAATACAAAGTACAAAATAGGTATTTTCAAAATACTTTCTTCAAATAAAATACTTATTTCACTGATTTTAACACTAGTTTTGTTCGAAGAGTTCATCATTCATGTTCCGTCTATGTGGCCTCATAATCATTCCAGCAAACCAAAATAAACAAATAAAGAACGGACAGATGAGCGAATAGACGTAAGTCACAAAAGCATTTTAGATATTTTGTCTACAGAACCCTAAAAAGTGAAGTAAAGTTTGCCAAAAGTCAAATCTGTTAAAAGTCACATTAACGACCCTACAAAAAGGATATACATATTATTACCATGTCATTACTAAACAGTAAGCAAAAAAGTTACGCTTTGCACGCTCAGGAAATCTTTCACTACACGCCAAAGTAGGACATTGGGGAGAATTTACAAAACAAATCACTTTCTGCGAAAACAAAATTCGTTCACTGTTTTTACGCCTTTGTGCGACACAAAGGTACACTCGCAAAGCTATTTTTTTCAACGTAACTGACATACTGTTTTATACAGAAAAGAGCTGAACCCAGCTCTTTTGCGGTGACGTGGTCTTTGAGAGTTAAACACTTTGTTAACTAAATTCGCCTAGTTGTAGTAGAACTACAGCCTATATGTACTTAAATCTCGTTACTGAACACCTTTACACTAATGACGGGAAAATGAACTAACCGCAACAAATAATATATATATTATACTGGCGACCCGCTCCAGTTTAGCGAATTAGGTTCAATTTTTTTTTATATCAGAGGGGGCAAAGAAGCAAGTGTGTGTGTGAGATTTTGATGTTGTGGAACCGTGTTGCATTGCAGCATTGCACTGCAGAATCTGCTGTCTCAGGGGCTGTTTTATGAACTGCAGCTCGCCCGGTGAAATACCACCCTCTCGTAGATTATCGGCGTGAAGTATCTATTGCTGTTGTGTTTCGTTCGGTGAGTGAGAGTGCCAGTGGCCCATCTCCCCTCTTTCTGTCCTTTCCTTAAAAGCTGGCCACGCATCCGTGATTCCCCAGACGTTGCGCGTGTCCATCGGCCGTGGTGATGACTTTCCATCAAGTGATTCGCTTGCTCGTTTGCCCCCTCTTTTTATTAAAATAATTACACAAAAATACTATATTTTTGACTTATTCCGTGAATTTACCATGAATTTTCTTTCATACGAACCTTGTCCTGACAATTACGGACACCACAAAAAGAAATCGCCCAAATTCATCGAGCCGTTCTCAAGTGATGTTCCGTCACACATGTGGCACTTGATTTGTAGATCTTTCGTCAAAAACTTCAAATTTCATTAAAAAACTTTAGATGGAAATATTCATTTACATTTACTTATGTATAACGGATATTTACATATAACAGTGTGTGTACGCCATTAGATAATTGTACCCAAAGCTACTTTTACCAAAATAATTAACATAACTCAAATTTGTAAAGCACCTTTTGCCTGCAACTTCGTTCCCTGGTGACGGCTTACAACAAGAGGATAATATAAAAACCTTCTCCATGAAAAAATACATAATGCAATGCAATACAATACAAAAAAGGAAAGAAAAAAACATCTAACATTGTTCTAACGAAAAGATACCTAAGTCGGATTGAAAGACAAACTGAAAAATCTTATTGGCATATAACATTTAGAAACAGTTTACTTAAATTAAGTTAAATAATATAAACATTGACACAAAAAAGATACACTGACTATCACACTAGGATACCCTGTGTTGCGAATACTGACTACTCCTACTCCTTCCCGTAAACTATACTTATTACATAAGTATTAATATAAAATTTAATGTACATGAATGCTATTTCGTAACTTATATCGTATAAAAATATATACTTATATTACGTATTCAACTAAGAATAATTACAAATAAATATAAGTAGATACTTGTACGTTCTTAAAATGTTATGAATGCACGTGGTTGAGTATGTGTATATATGTGGCGTGAGCTGTAAGTGTGTGTATATTAATGGAAAATATAAAATATTTACATGTGTTTGCATGTATTAAATAGGTGGTTAAGGAATACTTTATTATATTAAAGAGATTTTCTGTTTCAGAATAATTAATAGACAAAAGCCATTAAATATTATATTTTTGTAATTATTACTTTCCAATTTATGAATGTCCAACAATTTATTAATTTTGTTATAAATATAAGGTCCAAGAAAATAAAAGGATCGTTGTGCCTTATTAGTTTTTGTTTCTGGAGTGCTCCAAGTTATATATCGTAAACTTCTAGATGATGTGCATATATTCTCAGGGGCTGTTCTATGATAGGAAATGATAAATCTATGAATAAAAAGTTGCCTAACACTGAGCACTTTGCAATCAGCATATAAGGGATTGGTAGAAAATCTAAATAGTTACCAAAAGCCACCTTCAAAATAGCCCGTTGTGAACGCTCTACGTTTAAAAGAAGAAACTGAAGCTGCACCCCACGTAATTATGCATTAAATTAGAACCGATTGATAGGGCGCCGTATATACCTACTTGTTTTTTAGTGACCACATCTAATACATTTCTAATACGCCTAAAAATATGCGAAAGTTTTTTCAAACGACAGTGAAGTAATTCCAGTTGAATAATTCATGTAAGACTAGCATCAATAACCACACCTAGATACTTTATTTGTGTTACCTGTTCCAGAATAAGACAACTGCATTGGGAATCATTCAGTGTGCCACACTGATGGAGACAAATAGATAGACGAATTTTAAATACCGGGCGCTGATTGAAACTGAAGAGAAGAAATTTAGTTTAATTAATTGATAAATTGATAAATTAATTGAACCAACAAACAAACAGACCCGCAGCCATTTAAAGCATGGAAAGTTCATGCACCAAATGAACAGAGCAGGTTAGGCCAATCCGAATATAAACGTACCGAAAAACATTATTCGCGTCAATGTATTTATATTTGTTACCAAGTAATTATAATAAATATAGCTTTATTATTATTATTTATTTAATGGTAATACATAACATTAGTATTATTATTCTTGTAATAACTCGATAGACATTTTTAATACAAAAAAAGTATTGTTTGTATTTAAAAGTTAATAAACGCAATGTTAATTTTGTGAAGATTAATGCTATCGATATTTTAACTTTACTAAGAACAGTATTCAAACAATTACACTAATCGTTTGAACTCAAACTAAAAATTAGACTTCCATGAATATCATGAAACGAAGTGAGATCATTCAATAACATCCAGCCTAAACACGGATTTGATGCGAAAATGATCCAACCCTCCTCTAATTTCAAAACAAGTATAAGTTTTTAAAATTTAACCAAGTATTCTTTAATAGAATACCACTAGTGATGTTTGTGTATTGATGAATGTTTTAGAAAACATAGTAAATACACGGCTTGATTTTTAAATTATTCGTTATTTTGATTCATTCATTTTTTTTTGGTTATTTTGCCAGTTTCGTATATTTTTGTCGAGATGTCAATTGGATAATTTTTGCATAACTAGGTTCGATTTAGAAAAGTTGGTTTTCTAAATAGATCTTTTGGTATGACGCTGTCAGTTAACTTATTCTTGTAACTCTTCCGCCTCTTCTGTGTCTGGTGACGTTTCAGTCTGACGTTTCTGTGACCACAATCAGTTCAATCCGGTGGATATATCAGGACAACAAGATATCTCATTTTTACAATTATAGATTGCTAGGTCTACGTCGTGTTACTATTTACTATTATAAAATCAATATTAACATAACATAACAAAACATTTGTAATTATATACTGTGTACAAGTCATGAAAGTTAAAACCACGCATTACAATCTGTAATAAGTAATATTAGGACAGACGAAAAACCATTTTTAAAGGTGCAGTATCAAGATCAACTACATTAATTTAAGGACAGCAATTGACCGTTTAGAACCTAGTGTCCAGCTAAACAACGCAGGTTAAACTGTTGGTGGGCACATCGAATATTCATGGGAGGTAAACACTGCCCAGGAAATTCCACTTCGGCTTCGTGATAATTCGCTTGTGTTTATTTGATATTGCTTCAAAGGTTCGATTACAGGTTGCATAATGAGAATGGTCGCTTTGATTTCAACTTTGAATAATTTCTATCGTCTTTATGTATCTAGCTACGGTGACGATGATATTATGTAATGGTAATTTAGGAAATAGTACGTAGTAGTAAGTTGGTCGGAATCTCGGTGCGATTTCGAACATTATCATTAACATGGATATGGCTAGGTAATTCCGGAGTTCTTTTTTACCAACTTTATTTGTTGTGCATTTCAACTTTATATACAACATAGCGCCACTTTAAAAATTAGAAATTTTATAACTTTTATATAAAAGTAAAGAACTAATTACAGTTAGGATTTATTAATTTGCAATAAGTCATTTTAAGTCTGTGACAAGTTTTACTACATGTAGTTTGTCAGTAAAGCTTGTGGAATTATTGCAGATTAGAGATCCATTAGACTTTATTTTTCAAAGACACTGGCATAGGTCTGAAGGAAAAAAATATTGTATTTGTGCATTAAAACATTAAACATCTAATTGTATTACAGAAAAGTGCAATTTTATCTTGTATTAAAATTTATTACTGAAATTCAACTCCGGAAATCTTCGTTTGTGTGGATACTTTTGATAGCACTCACCCCCATGGTTCCAATAGTAATCACCGTTGAGCGACTGATGAAGAATCTGTAAAGTGAATGTGAGTTGTAGTAAATCAAAGCGAAAAATGTAAGGACCACGATGCTTGGCGCTCCATCATTTCGCTGCTTGGCGTTCCAACATTTAATACGCATCTACGTATTTTAAATTATTGACCGATATTGATACTAGAGATGCACATGTGCTCAGAAGAATATCATAATATTTCCAAGGAAATATAATATCTCCATAGATGTGAATATTGGACGTCTGGCATTTATGTCTACGATTGATTATAGGATATTAATTAAAATAATACATATTAGCACTTTTTTATGTTCTTAGGATTGTCTATATGCCACCGTTCATGGACACCCGCACCATCCGAGGAATCATGGCTGAGTTGCCGGCGTTTAAGGAAACAGCTCGTTTCTCAAAGGTCCATAAGTCGTAACGTAGTCGGGTCCGGGAACGGTCCGGGAATTTCAGATACCCCTCCAGCCCCCAATTACTTTAGCGTCATAATATTGAAATAGGGGGTTAAAACAGACAAAATGACGTCATCTATAAATATAAAACCAAAGTCGCTATTTCATCTGTCTTTTTGTACACTTAGTTGCGCAACGAATTTTGATACACTTCTGAATTTCTTCCAGAAGGTTTTTGTATAGGTATAAATATGAGCCACTTGACTAAAGACAACGGGTTTCCTATAAAAGTTTCCTATAGAAAATCAGCAATAGTTTTTTGTAAATGTTTCTTTACGGCAAGATCTCTCCTCCTATCCTGCTTTAGGTTACCATCATTCAATGACTAGACCTCCCCTTTAATTTCAATAGACGTAATATATAGAAGGCCCTCTATCAATGTTTTGTAGTCAACTCAGAACAATTCCATTACATTTGAGTTATTTCATGACATAATTATAGGTCATAAACGTACACATAGCATTGTGTGTACAACATTGTAATACGTTCCAATCGACGGACCCTCTACCCTCATCCTATTTCTACACCCCCTTGTAAACAACTCGTTAATTACTGGTCTTAACCCCTTGTATGTTTTATTCATATTGGGTAGTAACCGAACTAGCCTAATGAAAAGGGACATGATGATATCAAAGAAGGCCACACTACACACCGGATGGTAATCTATATATATACCTTCATAAAAAGTGTCTAGGGATCAAGTACGTTTTAGAGTATCGCCGCAATTAAGGATTATTATTTTAACTTTTCTGGATCGTTATTGATTCTTTTTAGTGATTTTCACTATGTGAATAAAGTTTTTTTTTTTAAAAGTGATTAAAAATAGAAAATGAACTGTCAATCAGGATTCCTATAAAAGTGTGTAATAGCGTTTTTACAAAACCATTACCATTTCTGCATCGGAACTGAAAAAAATTGCATTGATATGGAGCGACGACATCATTTGACACGAGAAGAGATCACGAGAGCCGTTGGAATGTTGCAATCAGGTTCCAGGCAACGTACTGTGGCTGTCGCTCTTGGCACTACACAGAGCGTCATAAGCCGTATCTGGACACGCTATCGTATCACGAGCAGCGTGGCTGAGCGACATAGAGGACGATCTCGCATCACCACTTGCAGACAGAATCGGTACATCCAAAATATTGCTCGACGGAATCGTACTATGACCGCCATGATATTGACTACAAGGCTCCACAGCTCTTTAGGGTTGTTGATAAGCGACCAAACCATCCGAAATCGTTTACGTGAAGTGAGTCTGCGTTCCCGAAGGCCGCTGAGAGTTCTGCCTATAGCACCCTGCAATCGTAAGGTCCATTTACAATGGGCTCGCGAACACAGAAATTGGCAGGAAGAAGACTGGCATTGTGTTTGCTTTTCCGATGAATCTCGTTTCGGTATGAGGCCGGATACAAGACGTACTCGAGTTTGGAGGACCTCTGGACGTCAAGAACGTTTGAAATTTTGTCAGGAAGTTCATTCATATGGAGGGGGAACAATAATGACCGATAATAAGAACCGATCTCATTTGGATCAGGGGCAACCTCAATGCTCAGAGTTATGCGCAGAGGATTGTTTCAGACGTGATCATCCCTTTGCGAAGCCGATTGGATGATTCGTTTCGACTAATGCACGACAATGCACGTCCACACACGGCTAGAGTTGTAACATGCGCTCCTGCCGACACTCGCATCAACGTTCTGTCGTGGCCTGCTCAATCGCCAGACCTCAACCCAATTGAGCACGCATGGGATATGCTTCAAAGAAGAGCTCTGCCGAGTATGGATGCCATGCATACCCCACAACAACTTTTTGACTTGTTAGTAAGAATGTGGGCGGCCATTACTCAAAGTGATTTTGATGAACTGATTTTAAGCATGTCAAATCGCTGATTGTATAATTCGTGTCAATGGTGGAAACACAGATTATTAATTTTTTTATCTTTACAATAAAAATTTAAAAAATCCTTATTTTTGCCCTTTTTTTGCCATTTAATTGACGACATTAACTTAGGTTAATTTCCCACAATTTGTGAAAATCGTAATTTTTCTTAATTTTTACAATATATTGGGATAAGTTGTTAACTTAAACATAGGAATTAAAGTAAGAAGCCAGTCTGGAAAACTAGATTTGATAAATATTAATTAAATAATTTTTTATAGTTAAAAATGTCCTTGATCCCTAGACCCTTTTGATGTGTAAATAATGAAAGTTTTTTTTTTGACCGCGATAAACTTGAAAACTACTGGACTGATCGGCATGGGACCAAGACCATTCGACGCAGAATTAGTTGTAAATGGTTTTAGGCTACTTATTTTTTAACTTTTTTTTTTTGCCCAGCGAAGTGGGCGGGAAACTGCTTCTCTATATATACTAGTCTATATATACTAGTCTACTCTGTCAAGAAAGTACCGGGAAAAGATCAATAATACACGAAATGTTAGTTATTCATCCAAATTCACACCAATGAATAATCCAATCATCAAAACATTTTTTAAGCGCTTTTTCCGGAATTGAGTTCAGTGCTCGCTGCGAATTCTCCTTTATGTCTTCTACCGAATGAAAACGGGTGCCACGAGGTGGTAATTTGAGTTTAGGAAAAAGAAAGAAGTCGGCTGGAGCCACATCTGGTGAATAAAGTTGCTCGATGGTATTTGTTGAATTTTTGGTCAAAAATTCGTTCACGATGATGGTCTTGTGCGAAGGCGCATTATCGTGGTGCAAGATCCAAGAATTTTCTTTCCACAAATCTGGCCTTTTTCGTCGAATTTGCTCTCTTAAACGCCGCATAACGCCCAAATAATATTCTTTATTTACCGTTCGACCTTACGGCAAGAATTCCAAGTGCACAACACCGCGATAGTTAAAGAAAACAGTCAACATGACTTTGACTTTTGATCGACTTTGGCTGATTTTTTCGGTTTCGGTTCAGTTGGAAGGCGCCACTCCGAAGCTTGTTGACTAGTTTCCATGTCAAACTCGTAAACCCACGTCTCATCACCAGTAACAATGCGTTTCATGAATGTTGGATCGGAATTGACTCGTTCTAGCATGTCCTCAGCGACTCTTATGCGATTGAGTTTTTGAAGAAAATTCAGGTCTTTTGGGACTAGCCGAGCGGCAACAAGTTTCATACCCAAGTGATTATTTAAAATGGTACGGATCGACTCGTGAGACACAGAAAGTACTGCGGCTACCTCCCTCAAACTTGAATGAGGATTTGAGGAGGAGTCACTATTTCCTTCACTTTTGCGATGCTAACTTCAGTGGCAGACGTTGATGGCCTATCAGAGCGAGGCAAATCTTCCATCACATCTCGACCGCTTTTGAATGCTTTGTACCACTCATAAGCACGTGTTTTTGATAAATTCGATTCACCGTAAGCCTTCTGTAACATTTTCAGTCACTCCGAACACGAAATTTCATTGGCGATGCAAAATTTAAGACAAACTCTTTGTTCGATGTTTTTGTCCATTATGAAATTTTCAATATACACTAGAATCATATAACTAAAAACAACACAGTATTTAATCTAAATAACAGATGCAACTCAAACTCCGCGCCAAAATGGAAAACAGTTGTGCCAATCTAACAACAACAACAAAAAAAAACAAAAAATTTAATTTGAATTTGAATCATCTATTTCCGATACTTTCTTGGTTGAATGTATATATAATGAAAGTTTTTTTTCTTTGACCGCGATAAACTTGAAAACTACTGGACCGATCGGCATGGGACCATGACCATTCGACGCATAATTAGTTGTAGATGGTTATAGGCTACTTATTTTTTGAACTCCATAGACCCTTCACCATTTTTCAAACCAAAATGTGGTATTACGTACACAATTTTCACTTACGTCCAGCGAAGCGGGCGGGAAACGGCTTGTAAAATATGAACATATTTCATTATCTGTATTTTGAATATTGTATAACGTGCTGATAATAGAACAACTAGTGAGAAAAAAACGAAAACGGATGAGAACCGAAAAAACAGAAGAAGTCAAGTTAGTATTTTGCTTAGATTTTCTATTGTTTACGCTTTTGGGAGTTTTATGATACAAAGGTACATTGTGCGTCAAAGTTCTCTGCAAGTGAAAAATTGCGAAGTTGAAATATAAATGTGCAACTGATGTTTTCATGTTTCTACAAGAATTTATTTTTAACTCCATTAAAGCCTTTACTGGAAGTGTGTTAGGGATTTAGTGATAAGAGAAAATAAAAAAAATTATACATCAGATATATTAAGCTCCATGATGAAGAATTTTTACATGGGGAAAGAGCTCTTCAAATCTGAATAACGAATAATAAATACGGAAGACAAGGCATAGTTCTCTTTGCCTTTTAATATTTAGGGAATAATTAAATAAAAAACTAGTGACTCACCCCGACTTTGTACGAAGTTGAATTAATTTTTATCCAACTACATGGGGTTATGAATGTCTTGTTAATCTGTTTCCTTACAAAACTGAGACCACTTAACCAATTACTACATATGAGGTATTATTGGGTTCGCCTCAATTGTGCACGTGAGGCTAAACACCTTTCTAACAATTCGATGTAACACCTGTAGTACGACATAAAGATAAACACTAAAAATAGTGTCATAGGATTTCAGTACATTCGATATCCGATATGTCATTTTTGAGTTTCGTTTTCAGGGTTAGACCAATAGTTTATCCTGCTGCACATGTGAACACAGACGGATCGTTTGCCATTATTAAATCTCTAATTACATACGTAATAATCGTTACAAAGTTTTCTGTCATTTGCACATTACCTTTGTCTTAACGTAGTACGAGGGCTGCTATTTATGTATCCGGAATAACAAAGTGATTCAAACATATAGCATTTATTATAGTTTTATTGCTTTTCAAAATATTCACCATGATGATCGATGCACTTTTGCATGCATTGGAACCAATTTTCGTAGCACTTTTTCCATTCGGATTGAGGTATCTCCAAAACGTGCATTTTGAACGCATCAACAGCCTCTTCACGGCTCGAGAAACGCTGACCACGTAATTTATTCTTCACGGTTGGGAATAAATAGAAGTCGATGGGGGCCAAGTCGGGGCTGTACGGCGGATGACCCGTTAATTCAATCTTTTGATCTTCCAAATACCGAGTTGTTTCGGCCGATGTGCTAGCATTGTCATGATGAAGAAGGATTCTGCGTTGTCGGTTGTTCTTTCTTATTTCTTCGAAGACTTCTGGCAAACAAATGGTCGTGTACCATTCAGAATTAACCGTTTTACGATCCTCTAGTGGCACTGGTAGCTACATGTCCATTTATACCAAAAAAACAAGCGACCATTTGCTTCAAACTGCTTTTTGAACGAATGACTTTTGTTGGGTTCGGGTCATCTTGGAACACCCAAACCGTTGATTGTTGTTTAGTTTCAGGATCATACGCATATATCCAAGATTCATCACCTGTGTAGATATTATAGACAACTTTTGACGCACCCTGAATGTACTTTTGTAACATTTTTTCACACCAATCGACACGAGCCCGTTTTTGGTCAATTCTCAAGTTGTGCGGAATCCAACGTGAATAAATTTTTTTCACAGCTAAATGTTCGTGTAATATTTTATATATACTCGTCATACTTATGCCCAGAGACGCCTCTATCTCGCGATATGTAACATGACGATCTTGCATTATCAGTTCCCGCACAGCATCAATATTTTGAGGTACAACAACCGATTTAGGGCAACCTTCTTTAACTTCGTCCGTGAGCACAGACCGCCCACGATTAAACTCACTAAACCAGTGGTACACAGTAGTTTTCGATGGTGCTTCGTCCCCAAAAGTCGAAGTGAGTTGATCGATGCACTGTTTTTGAGTTACCCCTTGCCGAAAATCGTAATAAATCATAGCACGAAAATTTTCACGACTTAAATCCATGGTGATAAAGACTCGTAATTTTCAAAATGACGCCACAAAGAATAAACAAATGACAGCTAAATGAAACAAATTGTATTCTTCAGCCAAAGAGTTCTATTTTTAAATGTTATAATTACTTTTTTAATATTGTTCTGTAACTGGCCAGTTCCGGATACATAAATAGCAGCCCTTGTATTTTATGGAGTAGTTCGCCTAAATTAGGTACCTATTTCTCATAGCTGAGCCGCAAGAGCACGAATTGACCTTTGTCTTTGCCGACATATATATTACGACCATAGATTTCTTATAATAAATCTATTATCTCATTATATATAATATGTCGCGAAAGTCATGAATATGGACATATTACAGTGAAACGCAAGCGCCATTTTGGGGGGAACTTACGCAGAGTCTAGGCAGAATACGGTAAATTCGACTTGAGTTGTTCAGAGTGTATCCCTCGTTGTAATTGATTGTGTAGTCTCCACTGTGTCGCGTTTCCCGCTAATTAGTTGGAAATTAAATTGCATGGTTGGTACAATCAAATCCATCAATTTAAAAAAAATCAGTACCTAATAATTAAATAAAGAGTTTTCTTTTGGATACTTATATTCCGATTGCCTAGAAACTATCTAAGATCCTGCATCTAGCCCCCAGGTGCGACATATAAGTGATCATGTATTACTACTTAGTGTATACAGTATATAGGTACATAGTATATAATCGTGTACATACAAAGACGCAAAAGTTGCGAAGTTAGTTCATTTTTGTACAGTGTTGTACAAGCGTAAAAATAAATTGTACTGTGCAGAACTGTACCGCCGCCTGTGCGACTGCATTTCCTATTATACGGGGTTAACTTAACAACACTAATAACATCTTAGTGCAAAATTCCTGTCAACATACTTATAAACAAAGTTTTGTTGTACTGTCTGAAACGTAATTACTCTGTATGTATTTCCAATGGTGCAGTGCAACGGTTTAGCGACTGGGTAGAGTAGGTACCATTTTCAGAAACATTTAATGTATTTCTATTTTTGTATGAAAGAAGAAACTTATGAATTTTTGAAATTCGTAAAACAAAAATTATTGGGGAATATGTTTAGTACAAAATACTAAGAGGTTATTAGTATTTTTAAATTAACCCTGTATAGGCCTAGAATGACGGTCTGATGGGCGGTCTCTGCTAACTTACCTAAGAGTAGTTGCGAGTTATATTTGATATCTTGTTTCAAACGTCACAATATGAGAATACTGTTCTAAGTTTTAGGCACCATTTTATAGCTTACCCTACCTATTAATATTGTCTGATGTTTAAATTGGACGATTTAGAGACGTCGTACAAACGGTATTAGTTTACAAATCATACTGTGATTTAATGATTCAAATTATAATATTAATTCAAGTTTTTTATGTCACTAAGAAAAATTACATGACTATAATGTGTTTGTTCGCTCACCTTAAACTTTTATAGTCTTTGTATATGTGTCGTTTGTGACCACAATGTAATCCATTAACAAGTTCTTGTTCGGCCTCGGTACCCTAATTTAACCTGCAATTAGTTGCGACATGACCCTAGGTTACATACAAAAAAAAGCACTCGAAAAGTGTTTAGATACTGCATGTTCGGAAAAAAAGCAAAAAGCTACACGGCTATCTATGCCACATCGATTGCTACGTTTGTACAATCACTAATTTGTCCGACAAGTCAGAACAAGCGGAAAATTTAATTTTCTTAATCGGTCGAATTTGTTTGGACGATTCGAGAAAGTCCGTGTCAGTGATTAAATCCGTTTGGTCGAGATTATAAATTTTGTCGTTTATAAATTATCTTGATGCGCTTACTTCGTTGCGGTTCATTTTGAAATTGATGGTAATCGCGTTTTTGCTTTCATCAGTCTTTGCTTTCCTTTGTTTATGTTTTCAATTTAGAACGTCTGAAATCCTTTTATAACGGTTAGTAGAAAACATTTCTACCGACTCAGCTTCTGAGATTACCCTACAAGTGTATGACGTGTTTATGCAAATGCGCTTAGAACCACTCTTATCGTATATTCCCGAGGGATAACTTTGCTTCCATATTATGACTCCGACCCCAAGATATGCGAAGATTGGACATCTGGAATAATATGTCCATGTTTTGTAAAAACATATTGAGTTAACTGCTACCTGACTTGTGCCGATGTATCAAAAGACGTTATTCAAACTACAGTCTTAAATGGTCTGTTGATGGAAACTGATTGATGTTGCGACCGTTGGGATGCGATGAGCTAAGTCCTGTCACAGTGCGTAAAGTAACAGCATGTAGTATAGTAGTAGTAGTGACAATAGTAGTATCTTATGTACCTACCTAACAACCAAAATACTTTCCACTAAGAAAAACCCATATTTTCTCTGATTAGTATTTTCAGGTTAAGACGACGAGGAACGTGTCGTGCGTAGTCCTCACTGTAGTAGCTCTGCAAAAGTTCTAGTGAAAGACTTTTATTAACCTTCCTCGAGACGTACGATCCCATTTAACACTACAGTGCTTCAGCACGTTCTGTAGGAGACAGCGAACCTCGACATGCACAGAAAACGACCACACTATACGTGTTTTTGTGGGTAAAAGCCTCATATAAACCCATTTCCCCACCCATGGCAGGGTGAATATGTTCTAAAAGTTTTTTTTTATGGTGGAGGGAGCCAACGAGCAAGCGAGTCACCTAATGGAAAGTTATCAACGCCGCCCATGAACACCCGCACCGACTAGTGTCTTTCACGTCACCAAATAAAGTTTATAAAAAAATTTTACAAATAATTCAAGAAGGAAGCAGATACACTCTACCCATCGTGGACCAGAGAGAATTAAAATACTCCAGATGCGAAAACGTGAAATATATTGTCTGAAGTAAAATATGATCGAATTATCAAATGCCTTTTTGAAAATTCAACCCCTAAGAGAGGAGAAGGGCTTATAATACTTTGTGGTTTGCTATAATAAATAAATCAAATGAAAATAGAACACGACTAGGGGTAGAAACAAAATTACGGTAACTGGAAATGATTTAGTGGCTCCAATGCAATTAACCAAAGACCCATTTAGTTGAAATTTATTTCTGTAATGAAAAGAAAAATCTCACTGCTTCCACAGTAAATTAGCATGAGGGGGAGTATTATGAATTAGTGCCTTAGGACGGGCAGATTTTATCTCAAAAATCTTTAGTTCTTTGCCGGCAAAGTCTTGGCTTAATTTATTTGAAAACACTTTTCATAAGCAATATCGCTGAGAACAATCTTGTAGACTAAACTAATCATAATTTTACTTACTTTGAGAACTGTAGAGATTCGAAATACAGCAACATGTGAAAACAGTAACAGTTAACCACGTATTTTATGAATAGCACCAGACGTTGTGTCGCAGCAGTAACGGTGAGGCAAATCGGATAAGCTGACTCACTTGTCCCAACGATACACATTTATTACCAAATAAGTTGATCGGCCACCATTTCGTTAGAAAGCAGCCCCCACACATTTACATTTATTTCATTTTTAACCGACTTCAAAAAAGGAGGAGGTTCTCAATTCGACTGTATGTTATTTTTTTTGTATGTTTTTGTTCCTCATAACTCCGTCATTTGTGAACAAATTTTGAAAATTCTTTTTTCGTTTGGTAGGTAATACTTCAGAGGTGATCCCATTTTATTTGCCTCACTTCGCAGTACGGGAGCGAGTAAGCTGTTTGGAGATCTATGCAGTTAACGTAATGGTTTTATTATTCAAAATTCGTTATGTATTTGACTCACACACAAGTGATGCATACATACATACATGTCCTCACGTTATATCTCTAACGTGATAGTCAGAGAGGATGGAGCGCCAAGCGTCACGGTCCTTATTACAATTCTCCCCGTTCCTCAAATTATAATTCTTCTGACACGCTTTCGTCTAAGTATGCCAGTACTTTTAACAAATCCGATATTTATAAAGTTAGTGAAACAAACGATGAGATTTGAGGAGGTGAAAGAAGTATGCTCTGACTGATTACACCGTCAACGATACACCGTGACGATATGTCAGTGTGACGAAAATGGTATTTTAGAAAGCAAAAAACATATGCTAGGTCACGGTCGGAGTCTTCTTTCTATCTATAGTGTTAGGAAAATAACGCAAATGGACAGCTGTTGCATCAAAAGTAAATAATCGAAATGAAGTTTAAAAAAGTTAAGACGATTACGGTTCACAAAAGATAGACATTATATATTTTTCCAAACGTATGACGACGATGTAACAATATAATAAGTTTCGCATTTATTATGTCAAGACTCTAAAAATATTGAAATTTCATTGTAGCAATAGGTTTACGAAAATACTTGCATTTTATTTTATGTATGACAGCGATCAGCCTTATCTTCTTTCTTTTGGATTAACTACTTTTGACGCTGATTATACTCGTATATAGCATCTCTTCCTCTTCAAACTCTAAATAGTACAAAAACGTTCCAATTCTTATTTCCCTATATATTTTAATACTTTTATATCTGCATTTCAATGCAGTTTTCACTATTATTTAGAACATGAAACGAGGAAGTGAGTGGTGTGTGAGTGTGTGCGTTTAATTTATAGAAGTACAGAATTATTGACGTTTTATAATCAAGATTCCTCTGAAGCCAGAGCAGGTCAATTGTGTGTAAAATCTTATTTTAATTCTCCTACAAATACACACGATCTTTTTAGTATTAATAAAAACATTAAATTAAAAACGTTCATATCAAAATTTTAAATAAAAAATATCACGTTATTGGAGAAAATCAGGCAGAAAATTAATCAGTAATCAGTATGATTTTCATAATATCTACATATTCCACTGCTGTTTTTTATTTCGATTTTAAACACTGGCCATTGATAAAGCAATAAACTTTCGCCATTTGAACCAACAAAAGACACTCGTTGAATAAAAGTGTGTACGGAAATAAAATGCCCAAATCATGGGGTGACAAAAAATTCCTGACAATCAAACTTTTTCCATTTTCGGGAGAATCTGCTTTCGGCTGTGAACCTCGGCATTCTTTAGTAAGAATTCTTCAAAGTTATCAGCGCGATGACGCTGTACATATTTTACTTTTATGGAGACGATCTCTGCTGAAATATGCCGAAGGCTGTGTTTTCATTATGTGAGGGTGGCCGAGCAAAGTTTCAAAGTAAATAATGGATTCGAATAAAGTGACTCAGTAACAGAGACATTTTTAGAGTGTTGGTAAAATGAAACTTCACAATTTTGTCTGTGTATTGATTGATCTGTGAAAATAGGCAAAAAAGATAACTGCATAGAATGGACCAGTTGCCAAGAGAAACAGAGGTAGACTGACGAATTTGGATTGGATAACAAAGGCAAAGGATAGATGGATGTGGATAAAATGGAGGACGCCTTTACTCTTCAGGGAGGTGCTTAATAAATTAATCATAATATATATAAAATAGTGTATATAAGAAAAAAAAAATTACTGCGTGCATAAAAAAAAACAAATAATTATATTTATAACTAATATCTTATAATAACATTAATCTAAACGAAACATTTTATATCTAAAAATTGGTACTATAATAATTTAAACATTTTTTTATTAAGGAAATAGAAAAGCATTATTATTATTGTTTCCAAAAAAATCACGGCTTACATTTATACCGGTAAACTATCGAGCGCGGGCCTAAGCCAAGTGCATAATTTTATTATTAATCTGTGTATTGTATTGATAATAATATTCTACTTTTACGATATTAATATCTATAATATAGTTCGTGTCAATCCAATTCACCAAAAAGCTAAACAATGTTTTCGAGTTTCTAAAGATAAAACAGATGTTACAATATATCACAAAGTTTATTTAAAATAAAATTCGTTGAAAAATATGTTTATGGCAAAGAATTTACGCCAAAGACTATTTTATACATTTTAACGTGCCTTGTTTAATTATATGGAATTTGTATCCAATAAATTTTATTTACCTCTTTGGCAAATTCAATTGAAAAGGTATATACATATATTTTTACTTTTTAGAGTGGACGGAGTACTATCATAGCGTAATAAATCACACCTTGACGCAACTTCTACCAATAAAACTTGCACTTACAAAGCGAAACCATATTGACAGGTCCGTCATATTGACAGGTGACAACCGTCGTAGACCATATACAGACGAAAGATTGCAGAAAATCTGTTAGTAAATTTTATTTTATTTTTTCTCAATGAAATCGAAATCGAAAATAACGTACATTACGTGTTATCTATGTAAATATATACTATACAAGGTTAATTTAAAAATACTAATAACCTCTAAGTATTTTGTACTAAACATTATCCTCAATAACTTTTGTTTTACGACTTTCAAAAATTCATAAGTTTTTTCTTTCATACAAAAATAAAAATACATTAAATGTTTCTGAAAATGGCACCTACTCTACCCAGTCGCTAAAGCGGCACACGCACAGCGCGGCGCTGAGGCCCGGTACGCTTGCACTGCACCATTGGAAATACGTAGAGTAAGTACGTTTCAGACAGTTCAACAAAACTTAACAAATATTTTTTGAGGAATGTATAGTTTTGAAAAAAGTCGTAGAACAAAAGTTGTTAGGTATGTTGACAGGAATTTTGCACTAAGAGGTTATTAGTATTTTTAAATTAACCCTGTATAAGTATATATACATATACATAACCACACGCTGTATTACGGGGTAGTTAGAGAGGATAGAGTGTTAAGCATCGTGATCTTTGCATTAATATTATGCATTTGTATTATGCATATAGGGGAAACACCATAGTTATTGGCCCCTATGTAGGCCATTGGAATATTTCCACTTTATCGTTAAAAAATAAGCATTGTAATGCTTTCTTATTTTGAAAACATAATTGAAATTATTATGTAACAATACAATTATATCTCAAAAAGAAATATTATTTCTCGTATATTGTGGAATAACAGATATAAACAGAGGGCAAGTATGGGCCAAGTAATGTAACGAAACTGCCATAGATACTACGTGTGTGAAATGGCTAATTACTGCAATTTTCTCATTTTATATTTGACTTGCGACCCGCCCCGGCTTTGCACGGGTAGAAATTTAAAAAATAAAGTACAACCCATGTTACTCGTTGATAATGTAGCTTTCTATAGGTGAAACAATTTTTGAAATCGGTTGAGTGGTTTTTGAGTTTATCCATTATATACAAACGAAAGTTTACCTCCTATATATTAGATAGTATCAATATCAGTTTATTTAGAAGTTATGGAAAATATTTGTAATCAATTCAAATTAATAAACAAATACGCCAATTTAAGACCTTTTTAGATCTAACTTTGCTGTAAGAAAAGAGTTGATCAAGGTAGCTTAAACGGCCAACAATTACTGTGGTGTCCCCTGGATACTAATATTATGTCTATCGGTATTATTTCCCTTAATTCACAGATCAATACTAAACAATTAGGTATTTAAGCACCAATCCTTGTCGACTGTCAATCACAATAGAAAGCGAAAGCGTTTTTGTGTACACTAATGAGGTCTCATCGTAAGGATTTTTGTGTCTTCGTCATTCCTTTACAGTGCAGGAGAAATTAAAATCGAGTAATTCATTTTAAAGATGTCTAAAATTAATGAAATACGGGTTACTTTATTCTTAATTTAAATAAAGTTTTAATACTTTTTATTGAAATGCGATTATGGTTATCTCACAAATTCCCCTCAATAATAATAATAATAATATACTCAGACATTTCACACAGCGGCATCTAGTCGCAAAGTAAGCAGCACAGCGCTCGTGTTATGGGTACTAGACAACTGATATACTACTCATATACTTTTCTTTTGTAAATACATACATATTATACATAAACACCCAGAATCGGGGCGAGAATCGAACCCGCAACCCTCGTTTGTTTTCCAACGCGCTTAGCCGTTGCGCCACGGAGGACGTCAGATCCTTTCATTGAAATGAAATTTCATTGATTTCATTTATCAGTGTTGAAGCTCCAAAATATTTTTAATTTTCTCCTACTACAGATCGTCATCAAAAATTCAGGTAATGATAAAATGAACACAAATATTATTACATTATGAATCCCACTTCAAATGGAAAGATATACAAACTTTAATCGTTCAGATTCTCCAAATTCCTTATCGAGTCTCTCGAACAAGTCTTTCAAAATACGCTACCGGTCGTACGTTCTCCATGCAGATGTTTCATTGAATAGCTTTGTATCTCAAATTGTTGTTGTTGTTGATTATGTCTTATTGTAGGTACAATTATAGGAGTGTTACGTCTCGTAATTGTTAAATCTGTCTTGATACAATCGAACAAGTTATCGATAAACGGTGATCGGAATCAAAAATATGGATATGAACCAAAATTTCCGGAATATACTGGGTTTCAGAACTTTAGTAACGGATGTAAATGGGTAGTTCTCACGAAATCCTGAAATTTCATCTTAAGCAATTTATTAAAAAAAAAAAGTTTAATTTGTAATTGTTTTTCGGACATTTGATAGCACTTATGCTCTTAGTATTTGATAAAATAGTGGTCCCCAGAATAAATGTGTCTCAAAAATTCATAGCGATTAATGTTGGTAAAATTAGAAATTTATATGAGGGAATGACGGATGAGGGATTGACAAAATGATGAATAATTAACAAAAACTCGCGAGATAATGTTATATCAGTATTGAATTTTTGTATGAAATAATACCTTTAAAAATCCATTTCACTGAATAAATAATATTCAACTAAACGACGATCAAAAATGTAACTCTTGAAGAATATTAGTTAAACGTTTTGTTAAAAGAACCTCTAACACGCTTAAAATGAATCTACTAAATTTAAAAGTAAATAGTACTGCTAAGTATCAAAAAACAATACGAGCGTTAAGGCGTGATTAAAGATGCGTTCACAAATTGGGTGTCAATGAGGACGTGAGGAAATTATTTTTTTACTTGGGACATACATAAAAAATAATTTCTCAACTTTTTTAAATACTACAGGAAACTGGCCACCAAAATAAGTAAATAAAACAATAATTATGATTTTCGGAGTCCATCTTTTTCTCAAAAATAAACAATATTTAACAGCTTTTACTAGGCAATCAAATAAAAATTCATTGTATAAACTTCATTAATATAATATTTTTTTGGTTATATCCACACTTTTCATAGTAATTACATCTATGATTCCGATGACTGCTCAGAACGAACTGGGAACTTGTCTAAATTGTTTTAAAGTCTCGGAGTTCGTTTTTTACATCTTTCTGGCCAGGAATATGCATATGCTCAGATGCACTAATCACCGCTCCAAAGGTCTCACATAAAAACTCTGTACACCTACAATCTGTTTCTTGACAGAGGCCTTTTATCATTATTTCTGTAGCCTGCACCAAATAATATGGCTATGGTATCGCCCGCCTGTCAGATCGAACGGGCAGGGGCTCAGAGCGTTCACATCTGGCAAACTCGAGGAGTACGACAAAGAATGTGGCCCGCGTTGTCGTGGCACTGCGAGGGTGCTGAGGGAAGAAGGGTTCTGTTTCTGACAGTGCGTTGAGGAATTCCGGTACTCCCCATATGGATCTCGGGTTTTTTTTCTCTTTTCTATTGAAAGATGGGGCAAACGAGTAAGCGAGTCATCTGATGGAAACTGATCACCGCCATCTATGGAGACCGTCTATGGAGTCTATGGAGACGTCCGGGGAATCACGAGTGCGTTGCCGGCCTTTAGAGAAAGGAGCGAAAGGAGGGGGAAGGAGGAGATGGACCACCGAATGAAATACAACAACAATAGATAGTTATTTCACGCCGATAATCTCTGAGACGGTGGTATTTCACCGGGCGAGCCAGCCCAATGCAATGTTCCCTCGACATGCTCCAAAGATGACCACTGTGCTGGAATTTTAACGCGTAAAAGTCTCACATAACATTAAAAAGAAAAGGCTTTTTTTATAAATAAAATAAAAAGGAGAAAATATTTTGATATATTTTTAAGCCAATACTAACGACCAGGAGAGATAATGTATAAAAACCGGCCAAGCGTGAATCGGACTCGCATACCGAGGGTTCCGCGTACCTTGGAAGGAACCATATAGGATAGAGGAAATATTCGAGTGGTCCTCAATTCGACTGAGTGTATGTACTTCGAAAAAGTCAATGCCCAAATACATAAAACGCTGAACAGCTCTGAGGCTGCGAACTTGTTAGTTTGTTTGTGAAGAATTTTTGGTTGATTTCTAAAAAACTGTAATATTTACATAAACTTTTATCAATTTTTATTATTTCAGTTTTATGTATTTGCAAACTCTAGAGCAAAGAAGTCAAACACTGTGCGACATAAAAGGAAATTAAATTATATTTTATAACGTGCAAATGAAGCTTTTTCGTAAGAAACCTCACTTGGTCTAATAACCCCGCGTTAAAATTTGAAATCACTATGTTGGCTCCTTTTTCAATAAAAATAAAATTACACTGTTTTTATTTGTAATAAAGATGATTAAGCATTATTGAAAATTTTAAATGTCAAGTATTCATGAGTAGTTGCTGAAATAAATAGTTGTAATCTGTGACAGACAGATTGACGGCCGAAGTCGCTCCAAGGTTTCTTTTTTACCATTCTGGCACATAACCATTTAACCAGAACGTTTCAGTCATAAATAAAATTATAAAAACAGAAAAATACTCTACCATTCAGGTCTCCGAACCTATTTTGATAATATTTTTAGATAATTACAAATGAATTGACAGTAAAGTACGTATATGTGTGAAAGCGGGTGCGTTAACCTTTACAAATCTCACCGAAAACGAAATCGTATATACAGACACAAACATAATCAAACATTAGACATATGTTAAACATTAGACATTTAATAATATAACACTCCATTTATACGTCAGGATAAAAAAGTTAGATCAACCCCATCTTCCAGTAAAATAAATGTCCAGTCATTAACTTGTAAAGTACGCTGTAGGGTAGCACAAGAATTCTCATTACGTGGTTGCCCATGGGACGAGGGTGACCTTCAGGGCCTGCTACGTGTTAGCAAGGGTTGTAGCAATTCATTTTAGAAATAGGAAATAATTTGGTACCAGTTATATTTTTGTAAAACTTACATGTCCTATTGTAGGCGGATCAATGCTTGTCTGGGTTCAAAGGAGTCAGGACCTTTTCTCAAGCACACATTTGCCTCGGGTGAATGAAGTCGTGAACCCATAAACCAAGACGAATTCCAAAATAATATCGGAATTATTTTAATTGGAAATAAAATTGAATTAAAAAATGTGAGCCCGAGTAATTTAAAAATGCTTTTGTTTCTGTATTAAAATAATAATTGCAAAAACAGAAAACGTATGGAATCACTTCAGTATCAGTCGGCCTGTCTATCCGCTCTTTTGACTATCCTTTTTAGATTCTTGTTGATAAATAACAACAGATAATTTATTAATATGTTAGGTTTGGCACGGATTTCAGTAACTGTCAAAACTTTATGGGTTATTTATGACAGTTACTTTTGAGGTTAGAAGTTTAGACGTATTTGTACTTTAATTGTCCTGGTTTTTCCATTTTTGTGTAATGATTTCTAAAGTCTGGCGATGACAACCCTACACAAGTTAAACTTATACGTGGTCGGTTTTTCAATTTTAAAGTTCTGAGTCATAAAAAAGTCAGGAAATATAAAGCTTTACCCAAAATTTACAGAAAAAAAAAACGAAATTTCTAGATCTTGTCTCCAGAAATTAAGTTTAATTTATTCTGTGCGTTATTTGAATTCCCATGCATCTTCACGCTGTATACCCATTCAGGATACAGCGTGAAGATATGTACATATGTATGTATGTTATTTGAATTCGTACTTGTCTAATTTTTTGTTATATCTATTTCATAGTCTAAATTTAAATATTATAAAACTTATAGTCACTACATTAAATTTATTTTGAAGGCTTTTTCACTTTCTCTGTTCTTTCACCTCCAGTTCTTTGAAAGATATATTTGACTTTACCTTAACCGCAGTTTAATAACCTCTCGAGATCATAATTAAAGTTTTAATAATTGAATGGGTCTTCTGGGGTGAAATCTAATTAATTCGTGAAATCGGGGTGTCAATCACTGGCTTCAATTAGTTGAATGAAACTTGCCGGAACAATTTTAACTTTCGCCTGTTTAACGGGCAGGTGGTTACCGGATTCTAATTTGCCTCATTAAATGAATAGTGAATTCAGAGGTTTCAATTACATTACATATAAAGAGTTAAAATGAGCAGAAGCAAAAACCTTAGTTTTATTTTTATAATATTTTTATAAAACTAAGGCTTATTTAGGCTAAATATCCAGTGTTAGCTGACGGAAATGTTCAAAGCACCTGTATATCTCGGTGTAAGTGTGTGACTACAATGATGAGATTTGAGGAGGCGAAAGAAGTACGGTTCAACCACGATTCATGGTGCTACGTCTTTCTCTCTGATTCGTCTCTGATGTCTGTATAGAATTCTAAGTTCCCAAACTTATTTTGTCTACTGAGTCGAGAGCTCATGCAGTCGTTGTCTAAGATGCCTCCTAGCTAAATGAAATTACAAATCACCCCCAGGCCGATCCACAACGCCCCCATTTTTTTTCTGGGTCTCTTACCAAGGCCTCTTTAGGCCTGCAGCGCCCACAGGGGGGCGTTATCGCCCACTTTGGGAAGGGGTGTAGATGTATGCATTTACATAATTTTTTTTGTAGAAACAAAGAAAAGAAGTGTTGTGTTTTAAAATTAAGGTGTTTTACTGGAGATAATAATTTTCGTGGGTTTGGGGTTTACCCAATGTTATGGGTTTTATGAACTCCATAGATTTTTTTTGTGCATTTTTAGTTTTCCAAAAGTATTTTGAGGATTTATTTTGTTACGAGAATAGTATTTTTAGAGCTCAGTAGCCTAAGTGTTTAAAACAAAACCTTTTGTCTTATCTGTCTATTGATACGTCTGTGTGTATGTCACACTCAATTTATTTTGTCTACACTTATTGAGCTAAAATTTAATTAAATTTCAAAAAAATAAAATTAAAAAACGACGTACTTTGGTAGCCAAAGCAAAAAAATATACCTAGTATAAAAAAAAAATCCTTTTGTCTAATTTAAATAAGTGTTGAGACCAACTAGTCAGCTCATATGGGTAAACGCGAATTAAGGTGAAATAATGTGTATCTTCAGCATCATACTTTGATAGAGAAGCGAGCCGTTCCAATTGTTTTCTAACCATGCAAGCACATTGTGACGGCGGATAAAACTCTGTCTTTTATACGCTGAAGTAGCTGTGCTTATAGCACAATCAGAAGCAGTTGCAGACACTAGTCACGTGCATGAAAGAAGAATATGAAGTGAAAGGATTGAATGTGGCCGAAACTAAGGTTCTGGTGTTTGAAATGGAAGAGTACTGAGGAAATGTGAGATATGGGTACATGGAAAATGTCTACAACAAGTGAATGATATTGTGTATTTGGGGAGTGCGTTTTCGAAGGATGAAAGATGTGAATTGGATATGGCGAGATGGGTTGCAGCTGGCAATAAAGTGAACGGTGCTCTGTCTGTATTAGTAAGCAGTGTGAATATATCTAACACAGCCAAAATGGCCATCCATAATGAGGTGTTGATGCCAACTTCATTGTACAGTAGTAAGGCCTGAATATGCCCGAAATCAGTATATAAATGCGATCTCTTAGAAATACGTGCGGTGTCACCCTTGCGTACAAGATAAGCAATGAAAAAAAAACGCAGTATGACAGGGTTGCACGACAGTGTTATTGTAAAAGTTAAGAAAGTAATGCTTAGATAGTTCGGGAACATATAAAGAATGCGTGATGAAAGACTGACGAAGAAAATCTACAGCGCGAAGTAAAAAAGCCAAGGAAGACCAAGGCTGTCTTACGAAGATCAATAGCCAGAGTGTTAGCCGATGAAAATAACAAAAACACTCGCATAGCTAGGCGAAAATGTGTGAGAAGAGTGATGAGATTTGAGAAAGCGAAAGAAGAATGTAAGGACCGCGAAGCTTGACGCTTCATCATCTCTGACTACTCCGTTAGGGATACAGCGTGAAGATATGTGTGTATGTATATCTACTAGCCACTACAGTTTTACTTAAGTTTAACCATAAGTTTTATTTTATTTAATATTTTTTTATTGCATGTTACTTTACTTATATTGACATTTTGTAATAACTTTGGAGAAGAAGCTAGCTACTGAGATACAGGCCATACGCCTAGTTCAGTAGTTAGAGATTTCATTAATATTGTGAAATTTGTCAATAAAGAATTATTATTATTATTATTAAACACAAAATTTTAAATTAAAAAAAACTACATGTGTCGTCTGGAAACTGGTACTTAAACATTGAAGTTAGGAACAGCGTCGAAAACCAATATAAAAACAATGTTATAAGAAATCTTATAATTCCAGGTGCATTATTTATAATTTGTTAACTCCATTACGAATAAAATATATGATCCTTGCAGAGAACAGATAAAATTGCAAAACATAATTATTTGTCGCTTTGTGAAAGCACCTATTAATTCTTTGAAGACATATTATGTGTACCTAAATAGGAAAGGCGAGAAGTTAAACCAGAGAGTTATACTATAAAAATACTTCTTTAACCGAAATTCTCATTACATTGGCACACATTATAAGCAGGCTATAATAATTTGGCGTTATTCCCCTAATCCGCTCATGGTGGTAGCAGACCTCTATATTTTGCCGCTTATCCCCCTGTCATAAGCCAGCAGGTGGCCTTAAAGTAATAATTTTACGAGATCCCACTTAAGTTCGTTCCTGATAGCGTTCAAGATTCAAGTTTGGCTTCCGTTGTGTGGTTAGTGATGGCCGACTATTTATTATTTATTGTTCTAAATATCGATAAAATACTATTTCTGTAAATAATCAAATTTTCTAGGGCAGATATAAATTCATATTCATTATATTGGGTCCTTACGAAATTGGCGTTTTGTACGGGAGGAATATAAAGTCAATTTTTTTTTGTATAATATATTTAATTATCAAAGTATGCACCGTTGTCATCTATGCACTTGCCATCTCATACGTAGTTAATCGATCCCTTTACTAAAAAAACCATGGAGGCGAGAATCAATAAACTCTTTGAGGGCGGTTTGGACTGCCGCATCGGAGTTGAATTTTTTTCCTTGTAAGAAGTTGTCCAAATTCCGGAATAATCTGTTTGAGCAAAGTCCGGGGAGTACGGTGGATATCGCAGACATTCTAATTGTAGCTCATCTAACTTAGTGGTTGTTTGTTGTGCAGTGTGTGGTCTTGCGTTGTCGTGAAGCAGCAGTGGCCTAGAGCGATTGACCAATCTCGGTTGTTTAGCAGCTAGTTCTTCCTTCATGGTTTGCAGTTGCTGACAATAGATATCTGCCGTAATCGTTTGGCCAGATTTTAGAAAGCTGTAGTGAACGACACCGGCGCTAGTCCACCAAACACTCACAAGTAACTTTTTCTGAGTCAATTTTCGTTTAGGGCAGGATTTGGCTGGGTCTCCAGGGTTCAGCCATTGCGATGAGCGCCTCCGATTATCGTACAGTATCCACTTTTCATCACAAGTAATGATTCGATTTAAAATCTCTTCATTATTGTGTCGGTTGAACAAAGTAACACAGCAGTCGACGCGTGTTTGCAAGTTTGATTCACTCGATTCATGAGGTACCCATCGTTCAAGTTTTTTTACTTTCCCGATTTGCTTCAAGTGGATTAATACAGTTTTGTCACTTACCCCGAAACCTGCAGCTATCTCTGAAGTGCTTTGTGATGGATCCGCTTCCACAATAGCCGTTAATTCTTCATTTTCCACTTTGGTCTCCGGCCGTCCACGGGGTTGGTTCTGAAGGTCAAAATTTCCAGAACGAAAATGTTGAAATCAAAAACGTACCGTGCTTTCTTTTGCGACACCAGCACCGTACACATCATTAATCCTTCGAGATGTTTCTGCAGCACTGGTGCCACGGTAGAACTCGTACTCGTAAAAATACCGATATTTCATGTTTTCTATTGTGCGGTAATAAGCGACGCCAAAGAAAAAAATAATGGGGCAAAAAACAAATGAATGACTGTTTTCAAAACTCAAATGTACCAGCTAAATGAATTTATAAATTTGAATTTGGAATTCTTAACCAAAGAGGAGATATTTCAGATCAAAGTGGTCAGTACGACAAAACGCTAATTTCATATGTACCCAACCCAATATATGTATATTGTACACTTACATATGTACAATTTAGATATTTAAATCTAATATTACGCAAATAAAATAATTGACATCTTTTATTCTCAAGCTTTCATTTAAATATAAATCGGATATAATTGCAAAAATACAGGATATAATTTTATCAGCTTCAAAGTGCATTTTTCATGTTTCACTAATAACGAAAATAGGTATTATATTTATTTACAGAAATATCATCGACAAAAATTTTACAGCCTTTAAATAAGACCGACACGTCCTCAAGTGAAGACTTATATCCGAGTCACTACTGGACACTGGACTGAGCTTAGTTCCGCTGTCTACCAATCAGAAGGTCTTTGCGTTGCGAGATTGTTAAAGCACGAGATTATAACGTTTATAGGTATATATACGTATGTAATGATTTCTATCTCAAAATGATTCAAGAATCTGTGAATCTGTGGTGGATAATATACATACATAATAATTTCTTTCTCAAACTGGAACCTTTCGAGAGTAACACCTGTGCATTTGTCGGCTGTCATTATTGTAGTAAACTTTAATGACGATCTCTACCACTAATAACAATTATTTCTATATTTTATTTTCGGCGACTGCGTCTTACGTTCAAGTCACTGTTAAACAGATGATCTTAGAATTTTTTTTAGATATAATTACCCTAACTTGAAGTTTTACTAATATTTACGTAGGTATTAAAAAAACATGAGAAGAATATTTATGCCTTTAATACACTTAAAATGAGGTCCTGAATGTGTCGGTATTTTTTTTTGCAGCTTTTTTTCATTATCTGCTCCGTTTACAAACCGATTTAGGCATAACTCCGTTGTGGTACTGCAGAAAACTTATAATGTGATGATGGAGTATGAGATAATATATAGACCACATCAATTCTATATTATTTTTGATATTTAAATATTATTTAAAATGATTATACATCAAGTTACAGTGACAATTTCACATTCAAAAAGACAGTACATAACAAAATATAAATATACTAACTCAAAATAAACATCAAATACTATTTGCTATCTTATCGCTATTTACTTAGATCTTAAACCAAACGTAAAGCCAATACAGACCGCTATATGAGTATGATTTGGGGCTTTATCGATTGTCGACTACTGACAACACTAGTACTAGTACTTGTTGTGAAAGAGATTAGTGATTTTCAATGTATCGCATTTATTTTGACTTTGTAATCCGTTCTTAGTTAAAATTATGATGTAATTTAAAAGAAATAAAATGTACTGTGTGTTTATAATAGATAATATGACATTATTATTGCTATTTTTAGTAGAAAATATTTTCAAATGGTAAATAATTTATGACATAAAGACGGAACATTCATTTTTGTTCGTTCAGGGTAATACTCGATCAGTTATAGTGTTTTATTAAAAGGTAATTTAAATGTATATGATAAATACCTTCAAGTCAAGCGCGAGCGCTTGTAAGAGGTAGGACCTATACGAAAAATTTATGCGCTCGAAAAAAAAAACGAAATTAATTTTGACTGTATCTAAAAAAGGACATTCTGATAAAGTGTCATATTTAATAATAGTTACACATATTTTTACCTGACTACGACAATATGAAAATCAGTAAAAAGTTCCACATACTCGCAAGAGTAAGGACATCCAAATCATACCTTGATGTAATTTCTGAAAATCTTTCAAGCTGCGGTTTATTATGCTGATTTGGAAAATGATCGATTTCGGGCCTCGCCGTACTTTTGCATTTTACTCAATTAGCATAAAAGAAATGTTTAACCTAACGCTGCTAATATTGAAACTGAGTGATAATTTCTTGGATTTAACATGCAACCTGATTTAAATAATGGAACAATTTTACTGTGTTTTATCGAATTGGAAACACCCCATATGATATGAAATAAAATAGAAGCTACATGTAACACTAATAACAAAGAAGTTGTCAGTAAAGACAATAAAAAGACAGAAAATCTTCTTAAGGGTCAGCACAGATGAGGAACAGTTCTTAGCTGACTTTTTGTCCATTAATCATCTAAAATTGCATCGCATAACGCACACGACTGATTAAAAGTACCGAATACAAAAATAGTGCAGTGGTTTAGACGTTAACCCAAGCGCGGCAATTCCCGTTCGGGTTAAATTAGAAAATGAATTTTTCTGGATTGTCTCGGGTCTGAGTGTACTGGGAGACGCCCCCAGTAGTTGTCGTCTGGTTCTCATAGCACAGGGAATAACCTAGTTTGAGATCAGATGATTGGTGTGTATTGTCTGGTGCATTATTATTATTATTATTACTGAGAGAGCAGACCGCACAAAAGCACATGGGATTTTAGTCCGCGTTGACCATTTGAAAGTGACCTACCTGTGCACCTTTAATTTGAGATCAATCCGACAATTCTAATTTAATAAGTTTAAAAAAGTACTCCTTTTTATGATATGTCAAGAAAAGAGTATCATGACATAAATTTAATGTATTCATATTTAGGGACAGACCCAGTATAAACGTCTGTTCTTCTTCTTAAACTTTAAGTACATTGCAACATATCGTAACCTCAGAATATTTCCTTGTATAGCGTGAGCTATGTGAGTCTATGGCAACTGTCAGCGGACATTTTTTTCCATGCTTCACGAACTTTGTCCTCTACGGACAATAGTTCTTCATCTACGCTGCCCATAAATGATTTCATCGAAGACAAAACCGGTCAGTCTGTTAATCTTCTCTGATAATTAATTCATTTGCTGACTGACATTCAGAATATTTTATTATTATTGTAAAATGATGTTGATATCTGATCAAGTTTCATGCTAGTTCTTCTCAATGCAGGTTTTATACAAACCATTGTAGGTTTTGACGACCATAACTGCCTTATTGGGTTTCTTTGAATAAATTGCTTCGACTTTGACTTTCAACCTTCAAGATAGGTACCATTTCTCATGCTTCTAGTGCGATACAAATGGCATATACGCGTAATTCAAACATTATTTTATTTATGACATTGCGTCTTACTTTGCGACTGGCTGATTTATCGCCTCGCAAAGCAACGTGCTCCTCGCAAAACACTGAATATAAATCATAGCGCAGATGGTGAAAGCGTTTCAGGAACGTTTTTAGACATTTTTTTACTTCACATATAGTCTTACATTTCGTATGTACCTACGCATAAATATCGTAAATATTTGCTTAAATTGATATTGATTCTGATATATGCTGTAGGAGATTTTCAATTATGTGTGGCAAAAGGATAGTTTAGATACTGTGTACTGTACTGTTTAGATAGTTTACAACTATAGCGTAGGCAGTTTACGATCTAGTATGTACTTTAGTACTCTATACATTTTTGAAACAGACATGTTTGTAAAAACAAACCCTCAACTTTTCCTTCGACTATCAGATATTGTCACACGAAATAGAACTGAAATAGACATAACAAAGCAGTTTTGGCACCGTTTACATGGAGCGAAAACTGCTCTCGGAAAAAAGTAAATTCTGTATGGCACCAAAATTTTTTAATAAAATACTTGATGACCATAAAACATTCAATGTCAACATTTTTAGACAAAAGATGAAAAAACTGTCATTACGTAAGGCATATTATAGTATAGATGAGTTTTTAACAGACATTTCATAAGTATACATTGTTTTTATTGGAGAGTTTGTTAATTTTCTTTATTATATTAACATTATGTTTTTGATTTAATTTGATAGTTTGTCTTTAAAAAGCCAAACAAATCAATCAAATCAAAAAACAACCACGATTTAGACATATTTATAATATTAAAAAAAATGATTTGTTGATGGTTGTGTTTTTTATTATTTTTTATTACTCATGCGGGTTAAACAGTATCTAAACGCACATTTTTGCGGTTGATAAGTAGCTATTTTCCCATTGTACAATTTAAGTGCGACAAGTTTCACGATTTAAAAAAAGAATGTAAAATGAATATCTAAAAAAAAAGCAATCGGTTTTAGTACCCATTGACATAAGTGTGAAAGATAAAGAAAATCTTTATTTCGAAGTTTTAGATTCAATTTCTACAAAAAACTCAAAAAATATCAACATTAGGTTTTCAAATTGTTCAAATATAACTTAAACTTAAAACTTACATGAAACATTAGTTTACATGAAAAAAAAAATTATACATCAAGTTACAGTGACAATTTCACATTCAAAAAGACAGTACATAACAAAATATAAATATACTAACTCAAAATAAACATCAAATACTATTTGCTATCTTATCGCTATTTACTTAGATCTTAAACCAAACGTAAAGCCAATACAGACCGCTATATGAGTATGATTTGGGGCTTTATCGATTGTCGACTACTGACAACACTAGTACTAGTACTTGTTGTGAAAGAGATTAGTGATTTTCAATGTATCGCATTTATTTTGACTTTGTAATCCGTTCTTAGTTAAAATTATGATGTAATTTAAAAGAAATAAAATGTACTGTGTGTTTATAATAGATAATATGACATTATTATTGCTATTTTTAGTAGAAAATATTTTCAAATGGTAAATAATTTATGACATAAAGACGGAACATTCATTTTTGTTCGTTCAGGGTAATACTCGATCAGTTATAGTGTTTTATTAAAAGGTAATTTAAATGTATATGATAAATACCTTCAAGTCAAGCGCGAGCGCTTGTAAGAGGTAGGACCTATACGAAAAATTTATGCGCTCTTCATAACGAGCAATTGCAAGCGAGAACATTAAATAGCGACCCGTATATGTCGACTGACTCGTTTTGATCCAGTGTCGACTTCTCTATTCCTTGAATCTATTATGATTTTCTGATTTCCTGAATTTTTTCTTAGGCATGTAAACGTGTGTTTAAATGTAATCACTAATTACTGGTAGTAAAGTTAAATAAATAAGTTCTAAAGTAATTGCACCTTTCAAGAAATATTGCAAGCCAGGTATCAAGATGATATCTTTTACATTTATAACTTATAAACGAAATCTATACATATAAATAAAATTGAATTGTCTGTCTATAATTTTGAAATAAATGCTCTTTCTTAAGCTTATAAATGGTTATTTGTGCGGTAATCAAACCCAAACACAAGTTTTTAAAATTTTGGACGGTTTGTTTATTCGGCCTAATCTTCAAAACAGCTGAACTGATTTGATATTCACAGAAAGATAGAGAGTTTTTCAATAATATTCTTAGTTTCCTATGTAAAAATTGGAAAACTTTACAAATAATTAAACCGTAAGTTGATTCGCACCTGTTATTTACAGATATAAAAAAAACAAGCGGAGAGGTACGCATAATACTAATGGAAACCAAAACAGTTTATTTTGAATATTTATTTGTCTGTCTGGATATACTACATATATTATGTACTTAAGCATTTCACAATAAGTACGGCAAGAATTTAAATATCTTAGAGTCAGGTTGCATATTAGGTATGTTTTATCGTGGTCCGCCGTCTAGAAATTGAGATCTAAAATGAGCTCTCTTTAGTTAAGTTGCATCTGTAATATGCGTATATTTTCAGTCTCTGAGCATAAGAAGGAGGAGGAACATAGGAAATCATTAATGTAAACCAAAAACAGGAAAGGTCCCAAAATTGATACTTGGGCAACGCATATTTTTAATTTTGCATCGGCCGATGAAATCCCATTTACACTCACTTTGTGCTACCGACCAGATAAATACGAGACCCCGATATCGCGAACGTTGCTATGAATTCCATAGTGTTACATACATATCTTTACACTGTATCCCTAACGGGGTAGTCAGAGAGGACGGAGCGCCAATCGTCGTGGTTCTTACATACTTCTTTCCTTAAATCTCATCATTCTCCTCACACATTTTCGCCTAGGTAAAAGTTTGCAAATTAAAGTTCCGTGATTAACACAATAAAGTCTTGAATAGATCACAAAAACAGCAATTGCATCCTGGAATCTCTCCCAAGCCTAGAGTACAGTCTTAATCAAGCTTGCTCTCGCATGGATTGTTGACCGCTTTGTTATGAACCCTTGCTGTTTAATCTCGAATTACCCTGCGAATGTTAAAATATGCTAGCCTTTGGTTGAGCCCTAGACCAAATAAAAATAGAGGTTGAAAAATATTTTTTCGAATATTTTACCTAACGCTGCTAATATTGAAACTGAGTGATAATTATTGTTTTTAAACTTTCACGACTTGTACACATCTTACAATATTTACTAACGGGTCTATGTCGCGTTTATACTTTAAGGCTAGTTACCTATTTTATCCCGACGTTTCGACCGGATTGCACCGATCGTGGTCACGGGCAGACTGCTGAGGATGAATAACGTCTTCGTAGCGTGTGGTGGTGGTGTGTCATTCATCCTCAGCAGTCTGCCCGTGACGACGATCGGTGCAATCCGGTCGAAACGTCGGGATAAAATAGGTAACTAGCCTTAAAGTATAAACGCGACATAGACCCGTTAGTAAATATTGTAAGATGAGTGATAATTTCTTGGATTTAACATGCAGCCTGATTTAAATAATGGAACAATTTTACTGTGTTTTATCCAATTGGAAACATCCCTGGATCAACGTATTTGTCATGCTTTGATCAAATATATCTACCGAAAATGGCAATATCATAAGTTTCAATTAGTTATCACATAAATTGTGGAATGATATTCCAATATTTTGGCTGGGAAAAGTCTCTGCTGTAAGCGAAGATAATCCTAAACCATTAGCGACTTCTATTACAGGTGTATTTGAGTAAAAAATTTCAAAAGCATTAGGAAATTAGGTAAATTTTATTTGTAACAACTTCATTCCATAATAGATATATCCGTCAGGCCTTTTTTGTGGCTCAGTAGTATATAGTTGTATAAAAATATATTTATTTGTATCCAACTTTGTATCAAATCTAAGCAATCGGTGAAAAATTTTCAGAGATTAAAATTTTGAACAAACGAACTCTTACATTTTTATTCAATATTAATGTGTACTGAACAATCTTAGTCTTTTTATTTTCTTTAACTTCTATGTTATTAGTGTTACATGTATTGTATTGCTTCTATTGTATTATCTGACTTTCTAACTTTATTCACATGTTGGTTGCTTTAGTCTGTTGCGACACTTTTTAAAATAATTTAAAATAAATTTAAACAAAGATATGAAAATTTTAATCCGCCGTGTAAGATTTTTCATCACATCACATAACTCTGAGTCTATCTCTGATTTTTCTTATGCCCTTTTTAGCCCCACCCGCATAACTTAAATTATTGTTACTTTCCTTTCCCATATACCTAAAATTGTTTTTAATATTTCGTATAAGTTTCTGACTAAAATTTCGTACATAATGTTTGGATCATCAACAAAAGGCAGTGTTTGCGAATTTTGCTACTCCCTACATTTTCGTTTGGGCCCTATTAAACTACGTCGAAATCCCTAATGTTAGAATCTCAATTTTAGTTAGCGTCGACAAAACCCGTGTATTACAGCAAACGGCCCCTCAAATTGAATCTGACTTGCTATTAGGTTGAAGAAACACGAAATTAATTTTGACTGTATCTAAAAAAGGACATTCTGATAAAGTGTCATATTTAATAATAGTTACACATATTTTTACCTGACTACGACAATATGAAAATCAGTAAAAAGTTCCACATACTCGCAAGAGTAAGGACATCCAAATCATACCTTGATGTAATTTCTGAAAATCTTTCAAGCTGCGGTTTATTATGCTGATTTGGAAAATGATCGATTTCGGGCCTCGCCGTACTTTTGCATTTTACTCAATTAGCATAAAAGAAATGTTTAACCTAACGCTGCTAATATTGAAACTGAGTGATAATTTCTTGGATTTAACATGCAACCTGATTTAAATAATGGAACAATTTTACTGTGTTTTATCGAATTGGAAACACCCCATATGATATGAAATAAAATAGAAGCTACATGTAACACTAATAACAAAGAAGTTGTCAGTAAAGACAATAAAAAGACAGAAAATCTTCTTAAGGGTCAGCACAGATGAGGAACAGTTCTTAGCTGACTTTTTGTCCATTAATCATCTAAAATTGCATCGCATAACGCACACGACTGATTAAAAGTACCGAATACAAAAATAGTGCAGTGGTTTAGACGTTAACCCAAGCGCGGCAATTCCCGTTCGGGTTAAATTAGAAAATGAATTTTTCTGGATTGTCTCGGGTCTGAGTGTACTGGGAGACGCCCCCAGTAGTTGTCGTCTGGTTCTCATAGCACAGGGAATAACCTAGTTTGAGATCAGATGATTGGTGTGTATTGTCTGGTGCATTATTATTATTATTATTACTGAGAGAGCAGACCGCACAAAAGCACATGGGATTTTAGTCCGCGTTGACCATTTGAAAGTGACCTACCTGTGCACCTTTAATTTGAGATCAATCCGACAATTCTAATTTAATAAGTTTAAAAAAGTACTCCTTTTTATGATATGTCAAGAAAAGAGTATCATGACATAAATTTAATGTATTCATATTTAGGGACAGACCCAGTATAAACGTCTGTTCTTCTTCTTAAACTTTAAGTACATTGCAACATATCGTAACCTCAGAATATTTCCTTGTATAGCGTGAGCTATGTGAGTCTATGGCAACTGTCAGCGGACATTTTTTTCCATGCTTCACGAACTTTGTCCTCTACGGACAATAGTTCTTCATCTACGCTGCCCATAAATGATTTCATCGAAGACAAAACCGGTCAGTCTGTTAATCTTCTCTGATAATTAATTCATTTGCTGACTGACATTCAGAATATTTTATTATTATTGTAAAATGATGTTGATATCTGATCAAGTTTCATGCTAGTTCTTCTCAATGCAGGTTTTATACAAACCATTGTAGGTTTTGACGACCATAACTGCCTTATTGGGTTTCTTTGAATAAATTGCTTCGACTTTGACTTTCAACCTTCAAGATAGGTACCATTTCTCATGCTTCTAGTGCGATACAAATGGCATATACGCGTAATTCAAACATTATTTTATTTATGACATTGCGTCTTACTTTGCGACTGGCTGATTTATCGCCTCGCAAAGCAACGTGCTCCTCGCAAAACACTGAATATAAATCATAGCGCAGATGGTGAAAGCGTTTCAGGAACGTTTTTAGACATTTTTTTACTTCACATATAGTCTTACATTTCGTATGTACCTACGCATAAATATCGTAAATATTTGCTTAAATTGATATTGATTCTGATATATGCTGTAGGAGATTTTCAATTATGTGTGGCAAAAGGATAGTTTAGATACTGTGTACTGTACTGTTTAGATAGTTTACAACTATAGCGTAGGCAGTTTACGATCTAGTATGTACTTTAGTACTCTATACATTTTTGAAACAGACATGTTTGTAAAAACAAACCCTCAACTTTTCCTTCGACTATCAGATATTGTCACACGAAATAGAACTGAAATAGACATAACAAAGCAGTTTTGGCACCGTTTACATGGAGCGAAAACTGCTCTCGGAAAAAAGTAAATTCTGTATGGCACCAAAATTTTTTAATAAAATACTTGATGACCATAAAACATTCAATGTCAACATTTTTAGACAAAAGATGAAAAAACTGTCATTACGTAAGGCATATTATAGTATAGATGAGTTTTTAACAGACATTTCATAAGTATACATTGTTTTTATTGGAGAGTTTGTTAATTTTCTTTATTATATTAACATTATGTTTTTGATTTAATTTGATAGTTTGTCTTTAAAAAGCCAAACAAATCAATCAAATCAAAAAACAACCACGATTTAGACATATTTATAATATTAAAAAAAATGATTTGTTGATGGTTGTGTTTTTTATTATTTTTTATTACTCATGCGGGTTAAACAGTATCTAAACGCACATTTTTGCGGTTGATAAGTAGCTATTTTCCCATTGTACAATTTAAGTGCGACAAGTTTCACGATTTAAAAAAAGAATGTAAAATGAATATCTAAAAAAAAAGCAATCGGTTTTAGTACCCATTGACATAAGTGTGAAAGATAAAGAAAATCTTTATTTCGAAGTTTTAGATTCAATTTCTACAAAAAACTCAAAAAATATCAACATTAGGTTTTCAAATTGTTCAAATATAACTTAAACTTAAAACTTACATGAAACATTAGTTTACATGAAAAAAAAAATTAATTGCTCTTATTAAACAACATGTCCATTGTTTGCAATTTTATTGCTTTCTATAATTTTTCTTTGTACCGAAATTATCTCTGCATTAGTAATGAAAAATAATATCTGCAACTCGTGCGGTGTTGTCGATTGCCTACTCGAGCGAATGAGCGCGCTCGCTTCGCTCGTGCGCAACTTCGTTCGAGTGGGCAATCGACAACTTACCGCACTTGTTGCACAATGTACTATACTTACTATAATTGTAATTCGTATATATTTTTGTAATTTATAAAATTTATACGCCTGATGTGGCAGAACATGTTACAGTAATGTAACAAGTATTGAAACACATGTTATGAACAAATAAATCTTATCTTATACTAATATCAAATTGGTAAACTAGTATTTCGAGTCCGGTTGGTATAGTGCTTTGATGACACGCAAGGCGAACAGTCAAACATTGTAACCAGCTAGTAACTAGCTACGTGTAGAATTCGTGCGGACCATTTTTAAGCAAGTAAGGACACTCATGACTAGCATATTATGCTGGCGTCATTGGCTTTCTTCGTGCAACTCGACTATTAACAGTAAGACGTATCTACCTATTTTGTATTTTGTCACGGACGCATAAGGCGATTATACTATTTCAAACAAAATTCGCTATCCATTATAATTTTTCACCTGTTCCTTCGTTTATTACTGGAAAATTGCGCATAAAAATAAGATTGTCAATGTGTGATAGAATTGAACTTTTAAATAATTTACATGTATTTATATACATATATTCACGCTGTATCCCTAACGTCATAGATAGATAGTCAAAGAGGACGGAGCGCCAAGCTTCGCGGTTCTTACATACTTCTTTCGCTTTCTCAAATCTCATCATTCTCCTCACACATTTTCGCCTAGGTATGCGGATACTTTTCACATTTCCGTCAGCTAACCCTCTGGCTTTAAATAACATATTTATAAAAAAGATATATTGAAGATACAAATTTATTTAATGGTTAATATTTTATTTTATTTTTTTACGTTTTGACAGACGTCGCTTAAAAGAAAACCAACTTAAATTCGTTCCTACAATTCTTGCTCAATCTTGCAGCCGCTAAAAAGAATGTTTTCTATACTAAAATGGCCCTGGAAAAGCAAGCACATCGAATAGTCGGAATCGGAACTTCGTTCAATAGCTACCGAGGAAATCGCGAGCATGTAAATAAATGTACTTATGCGCAAGACGGCGTATTCTTTCTATTTTAAGTCCGGGGTCTACCCGGAAAGTATATTTTAAAATATTTTTAGAAAGTATCTTTTTGTCGCTGGCAAAGGAAAGTTGGAATTTGATAATTCTTAAAAATTATGAACATTTTAAACAAAAAAACATGAAGTAGTTAAGACTGTGCCAGACACGCGTTAATACAAGCGATAAGTTTAATAACAAGTTTGGATAACAGACAAATTGACGGATGGAGCGACATGTTGAAATTGCAAGAGCTCCATTTATGCTATTCGGCAACAGAACTAAATGGAACTGTAATTTACCTAGATTGTTTATATTTAAATTAAACTTCTTTTTTTAATAGGTACAGTAAAAAAAAAAGTTTAATAAGTCTTCTAATTCTAAACTGATATATGGCCTTTTTTACTCAATGGAAGTTGAGTAATTACATTGTATCGAATTAAATTTATTAGATTTATAACACGGTCAAGACCAAGTTTTTGTCTTGGACTTGCTTTTATGCAGGATTTTGATTAAAGCAAAACAAAGTAATGGTGAGCAAATTCAGTCTTGGTCTTGTTTTTTCGTAAGACCAAAACCAACTTGGTTTTGCTTTGATCGATGTCGAATGATTGCTTAAAAATTAGACCAAAACTTTTGTTAATTACTAGAGCCAACTTGAATCGATTCGCGTGTGTTATTTTTATTCGAATGCTGCAGTGCTGTACTTTTTAAAAGTGTTCTTAACTTTAGCGGAAATCGATTTAAATTATTTTTTTATGTCGTGAGTTTTTAATATATAGACTTCTATTCCAAATTTCAAAAAGGAAACTAACTAATGGAATGATCTCGGTGTCGTTCGCTCGAAAAAAAAAATAGAAGTATGAAACAGAATTCTTTTCTAATTCAATAAATTATAACCTTAGGATGTTAAGACACACAAAATGTTTAAAAGACATTTATTAATATTATATCAAAAATTCAGCCTTAATACTTATATTCAATTGGACAATAAGGTAGAAAGTTAAAATTTTGGGACCCTGGGGCCTCGAAGGCCATCGACTGGTTTTCGATATTTGTAAGTGACTGATCGAAGCTTCTGGGGACCGTTGGGTTAGCAGCTACTTTCGCAAACGAATCAGTTTGACTATTCAAAGAGATGATGTTGCCAGTCTGCTAGGCACCCTAAGCATTATCAGCTTTCTAAGCGGCAACTTTGATGAAGTCTATTTAAGATAATATGTAGTTTTAAGTTTGTAAATACTAACTAAACTAAAGCTCTCGCATACCTAGGCGAAAATGTGTGAGGAGAATGATGAGATTTGAGGAAGCGAAAGAAGTATGTAAGCACCGCGACGCTTGGCGCTCCGTCCTCTCTGACTACCCCGTTAGGGATACAGCGGGAAGATATGTATGTATGTATGTATGTAAATACTAACTTCAAGATACACAGTATGTACTCATTTATTCAATAAAATAACTAATATACAAGATGAAAACATTTTGTTTATTATTTAAAACAAGAAAAGTAGTTTTTACAGTCATACAGACTTCCTGCTTGTTACACGTGGTTAATTGTAGCGAAGCAAATTTCGGACTTTGGTTTGTCTGTAATCAGAGTTCCTACAATTAGCACTGTACAAAGCGCTCCAGTCCAACTCGAATTTGTTTGGTAAATCCAAACAATGCTGTTTGGGTTTACGCGACCAATCAAATTAGAGTGGACGCTGGCGAAGCGTTATTAGTTTACTATGCTTTTGTGCAAAACATCTAGTTCACTTTGTTGCTAACAATCATATTTGTTAAATTTTTGTTGACGACGAGTCAGTTTGTTTGGAATTTATTTTTTTAATGTACATGTGTTCATCAACTTTGCATCTGTAAACCGAAAAAAACCACGCCAAAGTCGATCAAAAGTCAGTCATGTTGACTGTTTTCTTTAACTATCGCGGTGTTGTGCACTCGGAATTCTTGCCGGAAGGTCAAACGGTAAATAAAGAATATTATTTGGGCATTATGCGGCGTTTAAGAGAGCAAATTCGACGAAAAAGGCCAGATTTGTGGAAAGAAAATTCTTGGATTTTGTACCACGATAATGCGCCTTCGCACAAGGCCATCGTTGTGAACGAATTTTTGACCAAAAACTCAATAAATACCATCGAGCAACCACCTTATTCACTAGATATGGCTCCAGCCGACTTCTTTCTTTTTCCTAAACTCAAATTAAATCGCGGAGAAATCGCGGCGAGAACTGAACTCAATTCCGGAAAAAGCGTTTAAAAAATGTTTTGATGATTGGATTTTTCGTTGGCGTAAGTGTATCGTTTCTGAAGGAGCATACTTTGAAGGTGATAAAATTAATTTGGATGAATAACTAACATTTCGTGTATTATTGATCTTTTCCGGTACTTTCTTGACAGAGTAGTATATAAAGAAGTTATACACGAACATATCTAAAGAAAATATATACAGGTTGTTTGAAAGGTCTATGCCAAATGCTTGAGGGGTGACTTCAATATAAACTGATGTATGTAGTCTCACTTTGCACCAAATTTTGAAGCGTTAAATAATAATTAACACCTAAAATGCTGTTACCGTTGTACGTTACGTGATCTTACAAAAATATTTCTTAAAAATTTTGAAAAGCTTCAATTGTTCTCTGTTTTACTCTTGTTGTCATCACATATATTGCTTTCCAATTACACATACGTAAATATTTATTGTTTATGTGTAAAATTGTATTTATTTATTTATTCAGGTGAATAACAGCGAATTGCAAAAGAAAATGAACATAAGATACTAAGTATTATACATATAGATGGCCAATTACAGTTCTCTAAACGCTTATACAGAGTGCTACTTATATAAACCAATACATACATTTAAATACATAATAACAATTACACCAATCCAAAAACATGTATATTGTTACATATTTTTTGTAGTCGAATGAAAGTGAAAACCCACATGAATATTGTTTATACTAATACTGAATATGTAAATGTATAGATAATTAATATTGTCATCATATATATTACTTTCTAATTATATGTATACGTAAATATTTATTATTTGTGTATAAATACTGTCAATGTTTTATTTCGAGCATTGCGTAAAATTTTCATTTTTTAGAGAAGGACGGGTCTACCTCATATTATATTGAAGACTTTGCTCTTAGACCCCTTAAGGCTGGCTTTCCAAAAATCTGTTTAGTGCATGTTAAATTATGTTGAAGAGACCTTCAGATCTAATTGCATAATTTTCCAACCGGCGGGATTATTCTCTAAAAATTTGCAGACAGCGAGAGCCACGCGATCATTGCGCAACCGGTGATTAATTGTTTTAAAAAATTAGTATCATGTATGACAATTGCATTTCTATTATTCTATGACCGTAAAATGGACTTTTCGCGTTTGTTTTAGCGCCACTATACAAATTACATTACACAAATTCTTGTTTTGACAGCAGATATCGCGCGATATTGGCTGTCGCATGCCGTCTGCAAGTTACGTAATAAGCGTGCGGTTCGACTTATTGGTTCATATGTGAATATTTGAAACTGTTACCGGTTTATAAAAGTTTTTGAGAAAATCCATTGTGCTCGAGCTCACGAATGATTAAAGGTGCAATTTTGCTATTTCGGATACAGTACTCTAAAACAAAGACGTCTACATGAAGTGAGGTAGACACGCCCTACGTACCAAAAACTAAGTGCTAAATAGGAGTTGATTAACACCAGTGCGCGCAAAACGCCGTTACCGTTGTACGTTACGCTGCGTTTTTTTTTTCTCTTTGTTTTGGCTTCGCAGATTGCATTTAGCCATTGACCAAGTAAATATGAGTCGAAAGTTAGGGAGACGAAGTTTCCCGCCCTTTTTCTTTTCTTCTTCTTCCTTTATGGCATGGCGCACACTTTAGCGTATTTGCCAATGTTTAATAAGTAATCCATAGTGTAGAATCACAAGTAAATTAGTTTTTTCTTATCATAAAACTCCTCCAGTAAAGTGATAGTAGGCTTTACTGAAGTTATAAAGGACTTCTTGGAAGAGCGCGAATACTTCAGCTAAACATGTTTATTTAGATCTCCTCCATTCTTGTCACTTACACAGAACTTTAAAACACAATATACTATCACTGTTGTACTTTAAAACTCCTAAAAATGTAAAAAATAGAAAATCTAAATAAAATGACAACCTCACTTCTCCCGTTCCCGCCAAAAAGTCCATTACGCTGCGTTAATTGTTATTGAAAATTAGAAATGACCGAAATTACGTTATCTTTTACTTTTGTTGTCATTATACAGGGTGTATATGAAAACGGGACAGTTACTTTAATGGATGAAAGGGCATAACTTTAGTATGTAGTTACAAAAGTAATTATTGAAAAAAACGTATCCGTTTAAGAGTTATGACCGTTTTAATTTTCAAGTGTTATCCCCACCATTTCTCGTAAAATTGGGTTGATCGTGTACAGTTACAGATTTTAAATCTTACGTTTTTTTTTATTTTGTAATAATTTCATCCGTTCAGCCTGAAAACCATTTTCGAAAATAATGCGTATACCCCAATGGGGGTTTTCAGGCTGTATTTCAGTAACGGATGAAATTATTACAAAATTAAAAAAACGTAACATTTAAAATCTGTAACTGTACACGATCAACCCAATTTTACGAGAAATGGTGGGGATAACACTTGAAAATTAAAACGGTCATAACTCTTAAACGGATACGTTTTTTTCGATAATTATTTTTGTAACTACATACTAAAGTTATGCCCTTTCATCCATTAAAGTAACTGTCCCGTTTTCATATACAACCTGTATATATCTCTTTCTAATGACGCTAGCATAAATATTGTTTATGTGTGTGTAAGTAATACTGTTAACGTTTTAGTTCGATTCAAGGATTATACAAAAAGGAGTAAGGGAGTAGGGTGGGTCTACCCCAGTTTATACATAAGTCTTTAGCCTAAAAGTACTCTTTGCTACCTGTTGTGTAAAAACAACATCTGATATTACGTGTATTTTACCAGACACAACGCTGGAGTCCACTTGGGGCAAGTTATGAAAACAGTCATTCAAAAGCTTTGCTTGTTCATCAACTGGACACGACTCCTCGAAGCTACGAGTGTATTCACGGGACTTAAAAAGAAGTAAACAAAATATTGTAAACGAACAAAAGACGGAAAAGTGGCCGGTGGACTGTTTGAGAGCGGCGCCGAGTGACCCCTACCATGGAAACAAATAAATTGTTTAGCGAAAGACACTGGAGCTTATAAAATACTGCTATTGTCCGTGACTTCGTTTGCTTTTTTTACAAAATAAATAATTCAGAAACTTTAGCTGGCGTACACAAAACAACTCACCAAATCACGATCAGATGAGCGGCTTAGTGACACATAGGTTATAAATATAGAAACAAAGAATCGTTTTTGTACGTAAAATTGTAATTGATAGACGGCGTGAAATTTAAAAAAAGCAGCAAGCAGCTTCGCCAGGAATTATTTATCTCTATTGTGTTAGCTTCACTACATTCTAATCACATCAATTAGTCATCTATGACAATTTTGTGACGTTTTGACAGCAAAAGTGGGCTCAAAATACTACGTACGTACCTACGTATTAATGAGGCTTTATTAAAGGAATCTAGCGTTAGTCTTTGTGTAGCAACAAGTAGCAACAAGTGATCGTGTACAGTTTATTTGAATGGAGGTCGTCAGAAATAATTTAATTATACCCTCCGCCATGTGCTGTTAAATAGAAGTAGTTTAGTGTAATCAGTGTTAGTATATCTTTAGCTGTATCCGCGAACCGTCGTTGTCAAAATATAGCCGAAGTTAGTGTTCAGTGAGTTATTCAGTATGCAGTGCAGTATTCAGTGAGTTTAATACGTAGTGTTTTAATGAGTGATTAGTGAGTTTTATAGTGCATTAAATTAAATATACGTATTAATTAGTATGCTTTTAATCGTTTCGTCAAAATCAATCAGCGGCGTAGCTGTAAAAACGTAACAGACAAACAGTTTCATACGAAGTTCGGCACGCTTATTATCTAACTGACTTTTGGCCGCGTCTTTGCTCGCGCGAAGTTCAAAAACACACAATACCTTTATAAATTAAAACCTATGTATTATTCTGAAGTATAAGCTATATAACTGTAAAGTGTCATCAAAATCCGTTCAGTAGTTTTTGCGTGAAAAAGTAACAAACATCCACCCATCTTCACAAACTTTCGCATTTATAATATTAGTAGGATTAATAGGAGTTGCAGTCAGCATGTGAAAGCCAAATATCGCGCGATATCTGCTTTCAAAACGAAAATTTGTATAACGTAATTTTATAGTGGCGCTAAATCTATCGCGAAAAGTGCATTTTACGGTCATGGCGCAATAGACAAGCAATCGTCATACGCGATGCCAATTTTTTATTACAATTAGTCACCGGTCACACAGTGATCGCGTGGCTGTCGCTGTTTGCAAGTTTTTAGGTAATAACCGCGCCGGTCTACGACGAGAAGCGAAAGACGTGGGGGCCCGATCTATTAGACGATCCCACGCGCGCAGCGTTGTTTATATTGTGTATCTTCTGTAATACAATGTAAACCATAAATAAATACAGTCCATTCATTTAAAGTCCTTTAGGACCCTACAAAAATTTAACTCTCTCCTCCTTTAACGAGAGAAATTTTACAAAAAGTAACACGTGTTCATTATTTTTAATAAGCAATATTTCTACTCAATCTCACAGCAGTATTCAATTCTATATAAAGTTTCGTACAATGTTTAACCCCCTCTTTTCTCCCTTAAAATGTAAATTTAAAAAAATCTTTACGATTTATATAACACAAAAGCAACATTAGCCTAAATTTCGTGATCCTAGATTTAGTAGTTTTTGAGATTTCATGATTAATGTCAGTGTGAGTCAGTCAGTCAGTGAGTCAGTCAGTGAGTCAGTCAGTGAGCCAGTCAGTGAATCAGTCAGCGAGTCAATCAGTGAGTCAGTTAGTGAATCGGTCAGTGAGTCAGTTAGTGAGTCAGTCAGTGAGTCAGTCAGTGAGTCAATCAGTGAGTCAGTTAGTAGTCAGTGAGTGAGTGGTATTTCGCTTTTATATATAGATTGTTTATGGAAACAAGATCAACGTTCATTTATCATCTCAGCTTCGGCACTCCAACTAAAACCACCACTGATTGGCGGATCTGTCACGTAGTTTCTGTTGCCTGAAAATTGATATCATAGATGGTATCTAAGACTCATTCATTAATTTGTAGACTTATTATTAGTAAACGTAGAAGTGTATGTTTTAACGTAGAACATTAAATTAATTTAAAATTAATAAAAGTTAAATTTTGCAGATATGTACATAAATATTTTTTTAAACTGAATAACAATAGTAAGGTCCGCAAAGACCATCGTTTCAAGCATTCAAGCCACTGTTTGGAAAATGGTCGCAGGATTTCCATTTTTCGTTTCAACCGCTGCACTTCTTTGTGACGACTCACAGAAGTACTGGAGCCTCTTTTGAAATTTTTGGTTCCTTTACTTATTTTTAAACAGTTTTTTTAAACGTAGGTTCCCTAATGTAAAGGATTTCGCACATAATGTAAAACACACCCGTGTAACAAAAAAATTTATTAAGCAGTGCTCATTAGAAATCGTATCTGGACACAATTTACAAGGAATTTACTGTAAGACAACTTGAGTTCAACATAAAATATATTTGGTGAGAACTTAAAGAAATCGACCAAATGTGAGTCCGACTTGCGTACCGAGGGAAATAGCAAAACAAATACACTTTGGATGGAAATGTATATAATATATTTAGGTTAGACGGGCTACTCAAATAGTGCTCAATTCGAAAGAGTGAATCTACTCTACTAATAGCGAGTGACGACCTCGATGACGCAATGGTTTAGACGTAACATCCAAGCGCGGAAGATTCCGGGTTTGATTTCCGTTTGAGTCAATTTAGAAAACGAACTTTTCTAGATATTTCTTTCCTGTTCTGTGTCTCGCATATTCCGAGAAGCCCGCTATTGGTTACGAGCAAAACTTTTCTAGATTGTCTCGGATCTGAGTGTACTGGGAGACGCTCCCAGTAATCGTCGTCTGGTTCTCATAGCACAGGGAATGCCCAAGTTTGAGATCAGATGCTTGGTATAATAATATATTGTTTGATGGTTTATTGCTATAGTTATTATTATCTTTATTATCTTTCTTATCTTAACTATAGTTATATGTTATAATTTTTCGCTAAATTTAATGTCAATTAAATAAGAAAACAATATTTTTTTTAAACCATACTTCGCTGTTACAAGGTTATGTGAACTATTTATTTTCGTAGTGATGTGCCAAAAATAACAGGCGATTGTAACATTATCCGTCATTATACTATAAAATAATACGTTTTTCTTTCTAATAATTTTATAATAATGGAATATACTAACAAATGGATATTACAATTGATAATAATATAATTATACATGTAGGCAAAGATGACGACGAAGATGATGACCTCGAGCGAATCGGAATCTGATTAAACTTGTGCGTTTGTCAGACGCAAATATTTTTTAAGATATTTTTATTGTTGATTATCATATTAAATATTTCCGAATGTTACTCTCGTATTTTTATATTCAACCGACTTCCAAAAAAGGAGGAGGTTCTCAATTCGGTTGTATGTTTTTTTTTTTATGTTTGTTACCTCATAACTCCGTCATTTATGAACCGATTTGGAAAATTCTTTTTTTGTTCGAAAGGATACACTTTCAGATTGGTCCCATTGAAATCTAACTAGTATTGAACCTTTGGTTTCGAAGATACACAAAATAACGCGACCTGGTTATTTATATTGACGATTTTGTTGTATGTCATTTGTTAACTATCGTTGGCCCCACATGGTATAATGGTAGTATGGTATAATGGTAAAGTAGGGAGAAAATATAAATTGGCTGTTATATAATAAATTCAGTCAGTAGAGTCAGTCTTATGGCGGACAGAGAATACGGCTGGTGGTTGTCGTCTTCGGATTGTAAGAATACTGCTACGGTGTAATTAAGATGCAACCTTTACACTGTTCTTTTATAACTGATTGATATTGATATGATATTACATTGATGATATTGATAATGGCCATAATGGGTAATAATATCCCATGTTCGATCTGTTCGCATCCTTTATTGTGAAAGCCTACGATTTGTGCTCCTCAATGGAATGGAAGTTAACACATTGCGCGCCAGAATTAGAAAATAAACTAATTGTAGACCTGCTCTAGATATTTATTTAAGCCAAGGTCACTCAAAAGGGAGAAATAAAAAAACTTTTATAAGAAAATTAAACCGACTTCAAAAAAGAACACAGAATAGTATGAAATTACTATCACTTACGGATGGAAACTTAAGTACAAAAATAACTTTATAAATACGATACAAATACCCATATAATGAAATTTGACAGTTATTGAAGTCGGTGCCAAATCAATGTTCGACAGCGGAAAGTCTATTAGTTTAGTAGGTTTGGCACCGACTTCAGTAACTGTCAAATTTAATTATATGGGTATTTGTGTCGTATTTATAAAGTTATTTTTGTACTTAAGTTTCGATCCGTAAGGGATAGTTATTTCATACTTTTTAGTAGTCGGTTTAATTTTTTATAAAAGTTTTCTTTACGCTAGTTACATTCCGAAATTATAAGCCAAACAAACAAGTATTGAGACTTATGTTAGGTACTCTATTTTTGGGTCATAGGAGAAATAATACAACAGTGTTATTTTTTGCCCATCACTAGTCATGACCAACTGACAGACGGCAGGAAGGCATTCTCTCAGCGGCCGGACAATAATCAGAAAGAGTCAATGCTTCATTATTCTTTGTCAAGGATTTTTTTAAGTCAAGGATTATAGTTTAGTTTCTTTGTCAAGGATTTTTGCTACTATACCATACTATATCTTAACGCCGTATCCACAACGGGGTGGTCAGAGAGGACGGAGCGATAAGCGTCGCGGTCCTAACATATTTCTTTCGCTTCCTCAAATCTCATCATTCTCGCCACACATTTTCGCCTAGGTATGCAAGTGCTTTTGACATATCCGTCTGCTAACATTCTAGCTATTTGATCTGCATAAGTCACCCTTGGTCTTCCTTGGCTTCTTTTACCACTCACTTTTGCCCTATGGATTCTCTTCGTCATTTGTTCATCACTTATTCTTTCCATGTGCCCGAAATATCTTAGCATTCCTTTCTTCATTTTTACAATAACACTGTCGTGCAACTCTGTCGTACTGCGTATCTCTTCATTGCTTATTTTGTCCGTAAGGATGACACCGCACATATTTCTAAGAGATCGCATTTCTACTGCATTTATACTTTCACTAGATTTTAGGCATATCCAGGCCTCACTACCGTACAATAAAGTCTGCACCCACACCGCATTAACACCTCATTTTTGCTAAAACTATTCCAAATTTCAAATCGATCGACTTCAAAAAAGAACACCGAAAATGTACAAAACAACTATCCTTTACTAATCAAAACGAGTACAAAAATAACTTTATACATACGATACAAATACCTAAAAAATTAAATTCGACAGTTACTGAAGTCGGTGCCAATCCTACCAAACTAGTCTGTTCTCGCACATTGATTTGGCACCGACTTCAATAATTATCAAATTTTATGTACACAGGTGTATGTATAAATTTAACCAACTTCAAAAAAAAGGATGATGTTCTCAATTCGTCTGTATAACATTTTATATGCACTTGAGTTTTGAGTAGTGTATTTTGTACTTTTCAGCGTTTTTTTTGAAGTCAGTTTAACTTTTTTTTAAATGGTTTTTTCGACATCATTTTGCTATAGGTTTATTGAAATACAATATTCAGAAAGCAGAAAGTAATGGTTGCCAAAAATAATTTACTACTACTAACCATTAACTACTGTAAACTTTAAAATTAATACTTTAAAATTAATACTACACATTATCTTAAATAATAGACTTCCTCAAAGTTGCCGCTTAGAAAGCTGTCATTGCTTAAGGTACCCAGCAGACATTGCCTCTTTGAATAGCCAAACTGTTTCGTTGGCGGAAGAAGCTGCCAGCCCGGCGGTCTCCCGACGCCTCGACCAGTCTTTTACAACTATCAGAAACCAGTCGATGGGCTTCGGAGCCCCAGGGACTCAAAGTTTCGATTGCAAAGGGCGTAAATATGAAACTCTCAGAGAGAGAGAGTCGCATACTTACGCCGCTTCAAGTTCTCGGTAGTGCCAGCCGCGGCAACTGCTGACTTGAAAGTCGCAGGCACATGGAAAACAGCAAGTGTATCGACACAAGTGGCATCCCACACCAGCGATCTTCCAAGTTTCCAAAGAATAAGCGTCAAACCATCCGGTCTCCGGCGAGACCGATCTTTTTCGGTACTACAAGAATCTAAAAGTTGTAAATGAACATTTTTGCATAGAGGCTCATCCCAGTGTGTCTGAGAAATTCATTCATTCATTCATTGAGAAAAAAAAAGGTCGAAGTAGGCAGGTTAGTACTCGGATAAACAGTTAACCAAGCATTTCGAGCATCAGTCAAGCACGGCACCTCAACCGATCCTAAGGAAGGGCGAATAACAGATAGGGAAAGGTTTTCCGTGTTGTAGGCTGACGAAAGAAAAGCAGGTAGTGACACACTCGAGATTTTGCGTATGCCCAGGCCTACATAACAGATAGGAAGTGAGGCTTGATTCCAGGCCCTGTCATCAACAAAGGAGCAATTTAATATTTTAAATATTGTATTTTTGAGAATATTGTCTACAGATTTTAAAAGCGTTTGAAATTTAAAAAGCTGAGAACAGCGAAGAGCATAATATGTAAGTTTTGGAACGAAAAGTGGACAATGAGGAGAGCCATGTGGGAATTCATTTTGAAAAGTTTGTCTGAAGACTGGCTAAATTTTTGTATTTGATCATTGATAAATGAGGGTATGGAGTCATCTAAAACGGGACCACCTAGGAGGTACAGCGATTCTTTTGACAAGACTTTAATATTTGGTGCCAGATTGTTAAATCTATTAATTATTTCATTTTTTTTTAATTCGGAACAGATTCGGAAACAAAGAGTTCACATTTAGAAAAATTTAATTTTAAGCCATTATCTTTAAACCTTTGAATGAGGGTTTTAAGGTCGTCTAAAACAATAATTGCGTTATGTCCTATTGTTCCGTCGTCAAGGTACCAAATATTAAATTTGAAATTTAAATTACAAATCTCAGGACAGATAGCCAAACTGAAAATAGCTGGTCCGAGAGGATCAAATTGTTGACAGCCAACATCGGAATGTAATAAATTATCTTTATATATTAATTTTGAAGGACTACTGTAAGATTTCTAGAGGTAGGGATATATGTCCGGAACATGCTGTTTTGTCTGTGTCAACAAGGTGGATCTATCAACAGAATTAAATGCATTTTTTATGTCTACTTTGATGAGTACCTCCCCTCTATCATGTGTCAAGAAAGCACGCGCCGCATGCACTGCCGCTTCACATCATCTCTTCGAGCCAAAATCTACTTGTGTAGGACAAAAATAGTTTTGATACGGTAGAGAGAATGTGACGGCAACAGATTTTGTAGGCAATGCGGCGTATAGTTGCACCTACGGCAATTGGCCTAATGCCATCGTCTTTTTTTTTGTTCACATAAATTTGCACCATACAGGATGTCGGCACCTTAATAGCCAGCATAATGTTTATTAGAGCTGTTAAACTAGATAAGAGTGTCTTACCGGTATCATCGACAGAACTTGTAATCAGATCTTTATAATGTTGTGGCGTTAAGCCATTGAGACCTCCCGCGAAACCGCTTTTAAAAGAATTTATTGCGACAAGCACATCTTCCTCCGTAGCTCGAGTCGACACTTCATTTGGATGTGGGGGATCTTGCAGACAACAAACCACAGAAGAATGCTTTGACCTTAGAGCAAAAAGAGTCAGTATTCGGTGCCATAACATCGCTGGAAAATAGCAAGTGGGCGACTCCTCTTAGATCGCCGTCGCTAATTTTTGTTTCTATTTTTGGAATACTGTCTGAATTGAAAGATTTATAAATGGGCCGAACATGAATCCTCGGAACTGAAGAGTTAGAGCACTTATGTTTAATTTTTTGTGTTAAGGAAATTTTGTCTTTATCATTTTGTTCCAAACATAAAGTTCTATAACCGAAAATGAGCAATTCTTCCCAATCGCATTTGTCATTTCCGTTTAATATTCTTTGTATTCCTAAATTAAGAGATTTGGCAACGCTGATGCGTGCGCCACGTGGAATACGCTTTATTAAGCACACATTGTTTTTGAGCAAACCAATTTATTGCTAAAAAGGTGCGCGATTGTGACTGTGAATTTGAGGAATTAGTCAAATTATTGGACTGAAAGCAGAAAGTTATTTTGAGTCTATTGTTTTGTCTTTAACGAAATCGTTTATTTTAAAGTTATTTTATTATCTGATGAATGTACCTACCTTCGTGGAGTTATGCTGAACCCAATGAAAATAGAAACATTGAAATCCATTCATGAACAAAGAAGTTATTTTTTTTTATATCAGAGGGGGCAGACGGGCAAGTTTGTCACCTGATGGAAAGTGATCACCATCGCCCAATCAATCGGAACCAATCGGATCAGAAAAAAACAATCAGAGCTCACCACTAATGGCTCTTTCATTTCACTCTCTGGTCGTGAGTAGGGCAATTAGAAAAATAGTCGTGCAGCTGAGTCATTTGTTGATTCGGTACTGGTTGGCTGACCAAGTCTGGTATCTGGAGTGTCCTGGGGATGCTACGTTGAGAGGCGAACCACGTGTCAATTGGTGGTTTTTGGAGTTTGAGCGGAAAATAGCTAAAGATTTTAGGAGTTCAGCATATGAAAAGGATTTCCGAAAATAACATCTGAGTCTATACAATATCTTAACGAAGTTATGCTTGATCATACACAAAAAAATGTACACAACATAGAACCTCCTCCATTTTTCGAGTCTGTTAATAAGCAGCTGTGACATACAGACAGAATGACAAAATCGCACTACAAGAGTTTTTGGGTTTTGCACCATTTTGGTAAAAAGTACTGAAAATTGTTGGAAAAAAGAACATTAACTTTTTTTGGAATACCTACCTAAGTTGCAGTTTAAAAAAAATTGGTTTTATAGTTATTGTCGTTTTTTGTCAAGCGATTTAGTCTTTATTACGACAGCTAATTTTGATTTTAATGCCGACTGTACCTTTATTTTTAATTTCAAATTAGATGTCGTTTGCGTAATTTCGCAGAAAGCAAGTATATGTTCCTTTTTTGTCCTATTACAGTGAAACTTTGCACAGGCTATTAAATGCATACGTTTCCGAACCGAAATTAATTACACAATCGTTTGCATGAAATACTCATTTGGTATCTTTTACAATTACATATGTACATATAATGTGTAATATATGTAATAACATGCTAATTGTTACTTTGTATTCGGTCAACTATGAGGCGAAAATTTAATTATAGTTTTAGAATAGCCTATTGAGAGTCGAACTTGGGCAACGAGGTAATATATTCTTGTTATACATTTAGCCAAAAATATATCTCAACCTAACTTTGCAGTTGATTGGCATGTTCTCCCTTACTCTGAAACTGCGATAGTACGTTTGTAATGCCAAAAAAATTCAATTTTTGGATTTTTCCTTTTTGTTGTGCTGTGAGACCTGACTTCTTGCCAAATTTTAGGATTCTAGGTCAACGGAAAGTACGCTATAGGTTTTTATTTAAGTACATGAATGGCCGTATCTTTTGATTGCGTTGACTTAGAAGTTTGAATTTTTACACCTTCAATGGACCTTAGACCTCATGTGTGTTAAAAAGATTTAAGGAGGCGAAAGAAGTGGAATTTCTTAAGGCTTCGTTCTGTCTGTTTACCTCGTTAGGAATACAGCGTAAGGATATATATGTATATGAAAAAATTGTTATAAGTAAATTTTATAAATCTTTTCTACACAATGTATTACATTTTTTCACGATGTTAGGAATCCGGACTACAGAGCGCATTTTGCTTGTACAATTTTCCAACGAGAAACTGAACGCAAATCCTCCGCTATTTTCATAATATAAGTGTTTTTGCATAACCTGAAAAATCTCGTTCCCGTAGATTTTGACACGTTCTCAGGTGTTCCGCGTTATAGGGTTGACTGCACTGATACTATTGTTATGAAATGTATATGAAACATTGTTAATTAATTATCATTATTATAGCAAAAAAAAACGTTTTTACCGACTATGAATACAGTATTTTATATTTATAATATGTTATCCATTTGTTATTGACATCTCAGTTTCATAGGTTATATTTTTATCATTTCCTACGAAAAAAATTACACTATTTTGACATTTGTCTATGATGCGTTCCGGTGTCCGTATGGAGTTGCTAAGCATGCCTTTATGCTTATGGAATGCCCCGCATATGGAAAACTTGCGAGCGAGGCGTTGCGGTACCAATACGGAGTTGCTAAGCTTGCTTATATACTTATGGAAACGAATTCTAACCATTGGAGGAGAGGAGGTGCTGGTCTGCTGATGGATTAGCAAACTGGCATTAACCTTTATACTTTAACTTATATACAGTTACGGTAAAACTACTTTAAAGCAGCTAAAAGGCTAAAGGTTGTTTGAACTTCTATGTCGATTCAGGTGTTACTTTCCGGAAATACATTTGATGTGATAAAATCTTAAACTTATTCATCGACACGTTTAAATAACCAGTACCGAATGCTGATTAGCTGACTAAGTCTGATTTTTGGAATATCCTGAGGATGCTTCGTTATAAGGCGAAACACGTTATTCATTACTAAGTTTTAAATTTTAGGCAGAAGATAGTTAGAAATTATAAAAAAATCTCACGTTGTATAAACTTTCCGATACACGTAATGTGACCTTTTTGTTTGCTGAGAAAGGGCTGCTTGCAAGTAGTATCAAGGTACAAGATTTTGCAAGGGCGTGGAATTGTATAGACTACTATGTGCTATCAAATTGATAGAATGTCATCGAAACATTGTATTTATGATAGTTTTAACTATTTATCAAATTAATTAAAAAACAAAACTGGTCGGAGGTAGCCCAAGGCCGAGACAAATGGCTAACTTTGGAGGAGACCTTCACCTGTGAAGACGGGGTTCTTGCTCAAGAAGAAAATAATTGTAGTTTTATTTTGTAATTTTATTTTATATTTTATTAAAACTAAAATTTTAAAAATATACACATAAATAACTCTAGAATAAGCTTATTAATTTAAAACTAACCTTCATGCCTTGAAAATGTTTATGCAAGAAAAAAAAGGCTTTTTATTTTATATTTATTTATCATTATTATTCATTACATTAGTTAAATAGCATTTAAATATTATTTAATCATAACCTAGTATTTGTTTGGAATAGAGCTTTTAATGTCATTATACAATAATTCATTATTATTCATAAAATAGGCTCTGAAATGCCTAGGTGTAATGATACAAAAACATAAAATATCGGTTTAAAAAATCTCTATTGAGCAGCGGACGCACGTACCGTGTTGCAAATTCGTCCCTACCAAACGAAAAATTACTTTCCGGAATATTTTTTGGAATCGAATTTTGGGAGAGGGGTGTAAATGTGTTGTAATTTAGATTTCACACCCCAGAGAGAGATTCCAACCCCTGTTCTTATTTTGATGAAAAATGTATTGTAGGAATTGAGAATTTTATTAATATTAATAGGGTTTTATTGAGTGGAAACATTTCGTTATTGTTAGTAGAGATGTAGAGATAGTAGACATTTCTATAACTTTGGGGCATACTTTTCAAACTCTCACTTATTCAGGGTGGATGAATCATCCAAAAGAATCAGTATGAGTACATGTCTTTTCGTCACTTTTAGTAATAAGATATTGCGGTAACAGATGGAAAAGAGGAACAGTGTAGTAACAGGTTGCTATACCACCGCTTATATCAGTTCATACGCATTATATTGTTAATGCGTTAAATATTTACAAAACGTACAATCACATTTACAATTAACTGCTAGAAAACGAAGCAATCACACATTAGTTATGAGTTTGTTTAATGAATAGCGGACTACGAATAACTGAAAAGATATAGCCGCCCATGGCTTATATTACCCTGTTTGACGTCACTTCCCCACAAGATGGCAGCAGTAAGTGCGCAGGCTGAATGTGACGTTGGCTAGGTCGACTCAGCAACAGTGGCGCTGTCTGGCTTCGTTACGATATACAATATTTTTCTTTCTCACTCATACCATCAAAAAGCATTAATTTTATTCATGTTATAAAAATAATGACTAAATCACTTGAATAAAAACGTAAAAGCGACATTAAACAAACATTATATAATACTTGTTAGTTTAAAAAATGCCTTTTTCATTAGTTCACTTTCGTTTTTAATTAATACTAGATTTTTCCTGCGACTTAGTTCGCGCGGTGCCAACTCGCAACAAAGGGGATAATATAAAAACCTTCTTCATGAAAAAATACATACACGTGCCAAGTTTCATGATGACCCGTCAAACGGTCTTGGATTTAAGCTATCCATTTTGTACATACATAAGATTGTTACTGTTAAAATTGGTGTAACTAGAAATTGTAGAAATTAACAGCTCAATATTCTGACCACAGAGTACATTATATATAGGGAAATAGAGTTATCAGTCGAAATTCTCCATCTAGCGCCATCTAGTAAACCTAGACTCAAACTGTCAAGTAATCTTCATACGTACTCGACTGGCCCGTTGGCGCAGTGGCATATGCATCTGCTTTCCATCCAAGCTAGGGTCCCGGGTTCGATCCCCGGTCAGGTCAATTTAGGAAACGAACTTTTCTAAATTGGCTTGGAGTCTGGGTGTTACTGGGAACTCCCCCAGAGTTCGTTGTGTGGTACCCATAGTACAAGCTTACTGCTTAGTTTGGGATCACACAATCTGTGTAATTGTCTGGAGTATTATTATTATACAATAAAACTACGTAAAAATGTTATTACTTGGTTAATAACAGTTAATAATAATACGAAATTGAATAATAATGAAATAATAATAAACAATGAATTAAAAATCCATGACTTTCATCAAGATTCGAACTTTGAATGTTATAAAATATATCTCTATATACAAGGCAACGTCGAATGAAACTAAGCTATTATTATTTTTAATATAACGACGAAAAAGTTCAATACTTGACATAAAAAAACTAGTGGTGACATCTAACTATGCTAGACTACACCACTACAAAGGCCAAAAATTCACAGGAAATATTTTTGTATGGAGTAAAATGACCCTGATTCTGGCAACATCTAATTTATTCAGACGGGTTTAAGTGATTAGCCTGTGGAATAGAAACATGAGTTCAAACTTGAATATATCTTTTCACTTTGCCGTAGTTAGGTAATAAACTACTTATTAAATAACTGATTGTGACCATTAAGTAGTAAGTCTGCTACTGTTTGGAAACGTCCACGGTGTAATCATTACAGCCTATATATTGCTAAGTTCCATTTATTCTTCGACTGGTGGCCTAGTGGCAGGGCATCTGGTTTTCAAGCTAGGGTTAGTAGGACCCCGGTTGGGTCGATTTAGGAAATGAATTTCATTTTAATTAGCTTGGGGTGTGGGTGTTACTGGAAGCCCCTCCAGAGTTCGTCGTGTGGTACCTAAAGAAGATGCTTACTGCTTAGATTTGGGGCACACAAATTGTGTGATTTTCTGGATTATTATTATTATTATGACAAAAACTGATGTAAGGCATTTGCACCAGTACAAGCGATCTGCTAGTCACAAAGCTGTCACTAGGATCAGATAAGTAGGTTTTTGCAGCTCTGATAAGAGGCCAAAAAATAAAGCTACAGCGTTCCTTATCTGTTGCTTAAAATTAGTTGAAATGGATTCAGTTTACGATTCTGAATAAAGTAGTTTTTGGTTAATTAAGTTACAAACTGCGCTGAATTATTTTAAAGAATCTGTACCCTTTTCAAAAATGTTATCATTAAAATTTAAAATCTTGTAAAATAATTAATAGAAGGATTAACTAAGATACAACTTATAAACGCAGAGCCCTAAAAAATCCTCACAAATTTACCTCATTTGTTACAAGGGCATGATTTATTTCTCGCTTAAAAAAGGATATTTCTAATGAGTAGATTTTGCTTTCCTAGGAAGAGGTCAATGTTCAGTTAAAAAGAAGAAATACTTAAATAAGTAAAAAGCATTTTCTGTATTATATTTTATGTAGTCGCTATCGTTATTAGAAAATGTGTAGGTTTAATATAATAACGCATAGAAACCAATTTGAAGCAATAAATTTAATTAATTTACTCGAAGCCAATAAGTAACAACTAATTTGATCTTTCAATTAGAATAATAAAGTAGTCATCTTATACCAAGAAACATATTGAGCGGAGCCATGAGAAATTGCCGTTCTTATCACCGTGTGTGAAATGTCCGTGTCTCTTTCTATCTCATTAAGCTTAACCACGAATAAAACAGTTAACTATAGTAAGTAAGTATGGCACCATCTCACTGTCAATGTAATTCGTGTCAGCTCATGACCGACTTCACAAACGTTACTGAAACAATTATTTGTAAAAAAATTTTTATTAAAAAAAATTAAACCGCCTTAAAAAAGCACTGAAAAGTATAAAATAACTATCCTTTACTAATCAAAACTCAAGTATAATTAAAATAACTTTATAAATAATCGTATTTGCACATACCTATTAAATTAAATTGGACAGTTACTGAAGTCGGTGCCAAGCTCACCAAACTAATAGACTTTGTTGCACATTGATTTGGCACCGACTTCAATAACTGTCAAATTTAATTTAATAGATATGTGTAAATACGATTATTTATAAAGTTATTTTAATTGTACTTGAGTTTTGATTAGTAAAAGATAGTTATTTTATACTTTTCAGTGTTTTTTTTGAAGAGATTTAATTTTTTTAATAAAAATTTTTTATTTCTCCCTTTTGAGTGATCTTGACCTAAATAAATATCTAGGGCAGGTCTGCAATTAACTTCATTCTAATTCCGGAACGCAACGATATACAAGAGAATCATCAATATAAATTAAGGTTATAACCGGGTCGTGTTATCTAGTGTATCTTCGAAGTCCAAGCTCCAATATCGGTGAAATTGAAATGGGACCACCTCTGAAGTATTACCTACCATATGTAAAAAGAATTTTCGAAATAGGTTCATAAATGATGGAGTTATGAGGTAACAACATACAAAAAAAATGAATTGAGAACCTCCTCCTTTTTTTGAAGTCGGTTAAAAATACTCGTTAAACTCGTAAAATATATATATATATATATATATTTATATTTATTTGGTACGTTGAGCTGTGTATTGTGGTACCGTGACTCTTCCTTAGTCTACATCTACTACGTCCTTTTCGATTCTTGGTCCGAGGTAGCCGTTCTAGAATTTTTGTACTTCACTTTACATAACGATGTCATAACTTTACTAGGCTATATAATAAAAGTCCTAGGCCTTAGATATACAGAAATTAAGTTAAGAAATTTTCAATTTTACAAAATGTTTAGTAATCCTCTGTGCACGAGTCGAACTCACTTTTAATCAATTTTTTCCAATTTTCGAAGTTATCTCTGAAAATGAATATTTAAGCACAGTACTCAGTAGGTACCTATTTGAGCTATGGTACTCAAATACCTATTACAATACCAATGAACCGAACAGTTTACCTAATTCTTTCATATTTCACCTAAACGGATTAAGCTAACTTCGAAAGCTAATATTAATATAAATTATAGTTACTGAAATAAACACATATCCCCTAACAGACATGGCGAAAAAGCGTAAGAAAATCCGACACAACCATTTCCCCCGGACATAAGGGTGGCCATATTTTATTTTTCCCAGACGAAATCCATTAAGAACATCTGAAGGTAGGCCCGGAATGCCTCTAACTCCTTTAACCCATAAATAACGAGTGAAGGCTTTGTACAACTGATGTAAAAATTGCGTTGTTTTGGAAGAGATAGAGGTGGTTATGTCCGTTGTCTAACAGCATCAAAATTCAAGGTCAATGCTATCATATAACATTACAAAGATCAACACAACAAAACAAAACGCAAATGGAACGGGAAAATTTAAAATTTGTTGTACACTATGTGTAACGAATCGCTATTAATTTTGTTCATTAAACGAACGACAACTCCTCAATTTAACATACTTTTCCAACTTATTGTAACATAAAGCTATTGTTAATGTTATCCTCTAGAGCCCATTCCTAATAAGGCAAAAAAAAAATCAATTTCCTTATTTTCTCTGTCTATGATTCTATTATCCATGTATCCATAGTATCCATGGCATTTTTTTAATTTTGAAAGTGGTCTAGGACTACAATGAGATAAGACACCCTGGTCTATAGGATAAATGCGAACATATTACTTATGCGTAACATAAACCTATCTCGTAAAACGTTCTAAACGACGGTGCAAGCCGTATTCAAATCCACCAAGAAGTTTAGAGGTTACAAGTGAATACGCAGACAAACACAAATGGCGCCGTTATTCTATTTAGAGATCTTTGAGTCCCACGTTGGACGCCATTTCATCAACGTGATCACTTTTATCTTCTATGATTCTGTATATCTTTGTCTGAGCGCTTTGTATTGGACTGTTTCAATTAAAGCTCGCCTCGCAATAAATTCGTTTGTCGCAATAAGATTTAGAATATAAATCAGTATTTATTTTTCGGCAAACTTTAAACTAGATTTTGGAGTAACTTTATGACAAAATTTAGTTCGAAGCAAGCTATATCGAGCAATTAATGTAGGCTTTCATTTGATTATTATATTTCAATAATTGAGTTCGGAGATATAAAACTTGGTTTTACAACTTCGAAAGTACTATAACTAACTTTAATTATCAATCGTTGAGAGTATTAAATTACTTAATATTTTGTGAGATAGCGTCGTAACGAAATTCCAAGGAAATAATTTATATTGAGTTATTTTTGGCATAGAAAATATTTTGCCAGCAAAAAAACTCGTTCGATAATAGGTTAGAAATTATTAGCTATATGAAATTACTAACGATTCGCCCCGGCTTCGCACGGCTAGCAGAGTCATTTTGGACAGCACTTTCGTAAAATCCGTTCTCCGAGCGTCACACAACGTCAAAGGAGTATTTATGTTAATTTCAAATCAATCGAACCTATAGTTTCGGAGATCTCGTGAATATGTGTATATAGCCTATGTTCATCTGGAATAATCTACCTTTCAAATGGTGAAAGAATTATGCAAATAAGTACATTGGTTCCGAAGATTACCCACCACATATAAATAAACTTACAAATTCGCACTCTCTCTTGTAATATTAGTACAGATTACTATAAGATTGACCATTTTGTATATGTGTTCTATTTTTTTACACTTTTTTTAGTTCTTGTTTTGTTTTCTAAAACTGTTAATATTATTATGTAATGTTAATACAATGTTAATATTATGTTAATACATTCGTGTTGTATCAGCAAGCTTGGTTCTGATAGGTTTTACTGTTTTATCATTTTTGTTATCACTGAATTTTACTGTTATGACCAGGTATTCCCAGATAATGAGTAAGTTGAGAAGGCGAGAACAAAGGTGAAGAAATAAGGTTGAGATTGGTAAAGTTGAATGAATTTTTATTATATGGAAGATAAATACGAATAATTTTAATAAAATGTTTTGATTAATTTAGAGAAAATGATACAATTAATAAAAATGTATTAATAATCGATCAATACAATTAATAATCGATAAATCATTTAGTTCAATATTATTCAGTTTATAACTCGAAAAAAAATATAGTTATCGCTCAAATGAAAAAGAGAACTTCGGAAGGAAACTATTTCCGACGAATAAATTACTCATTTCGTTACTCATACACGGTTACTTTCATAGCTCACTTTTACACTACAGTTCTTAGATAATTTTATTCAAGATTTATTGAAACGTCTAATGTCAAACTTTTGTATACGCTCCCATTAACACACATAATATATTTCTCAAATTTCTCAAATTACTTTGTTTTAGACTGCATTTGGGTCGTGGGTTTCATTCGTATTATAGCTGTTTGCTAAGGTTTGACGTACTACCTCTTCACACTCGTCGAAAATATATCGATCTAGTAACACTTTATAAGATTGTGCACTCACATATAGACTCTCCATACCTTCTTTCTCTTCTAAATTTTAACATCATCCATAGATCTCGCAAGCCTACATCTCGTCTTTTCACCCTTCAAGTATACACTAATAATACATCATACTATAATCCTATCACCAGAATGTGCCGTATGTATAATGATTTTGCCAACGAAAACTCCACCCTTGATATTTTTAAGCCAAAGCTTTATACATTCAGGAATGACATCCGAGCAATTCTTTCTGTTTCATCGGTCAATTGACCCCTGCAAAATACTGATAGCACTAACGTATAACTACTTACTTATAGTTTTGCTAAAAGTTAGATAATAATATCATTACCTAATACTAGATAACCTTCACCGTTTTTTCTTCATAATTCTAGCTGTCTGTGCATACATGTTTAGAGTCATAGTCTAGATTTACAATATGTTTAATGTACTGCTTAATTTGACTGTAACTTGTTTTGTGTGCCAAATAAATAAATAAATAATATAACCCATTTTTGGACATTGACAGGCCATTCCCATCAAATATAATATTCTAAGCTTTTTATTCCACGATACTTGATATTTCATGGTGCCAACAAACACATCTAGTTCCTTTGCAGAAAACTAATATACGGTTAAAGCAGAAGCATTTCGTAACATCCTTGCAAACAGCCCAGACAAGATGTATGGCAGACAGGGGTTAGTTGAGCTAGTACAAGATACCCCACTCCTGGCCAGGAAGTAAGCAGGAAATGGCAGCGACTTCCGTTAAACGCACGACGTATAAAAGTCGTTTGGGTTAATTTCAGCGAGGATATTCTTCGGGTCACTTGCTTATATTTTAGATGATTTTGGATTATAGATTGGCAGTTGCAGATGACACAATAAGTTAATCAATCAATAGGTACATGTAATAAAAATATGTAAAGAAAACGGTAGAGATCTGACTTAAATTTTAAATTAAATGTTGAAGATACATTAAATTTTTATTTCAACTCAATTGGATTATTCAATGAAAATACATAAAGACTGAAATTCTTCTAATTGAGCCATAATTTTGTATAATTGTAAAATGTAGGTGCAAATTGCAATTCAAAAACCTTTTGAGACTAACAACAGGGCTCCATTTAATAATAATAATAATAACAATAATTTATTTACCAAAAAGCAAATGTCAAAAGCACCCGCATACCTAGGCGAAAATGTGTGAGCAGAATGATGAGATTTGAGGAAGCGAAAGAGGTGTGTAAGGACCGCGACTCCTGGCGCTCCGTCCGCTCTGACTACCCCGTTGGGGATATAGCGTGAAATTATGTTATGTTATGTTATGTTATTTACCAAAAACAGATTATTCATGTACATTAAATTACAGCGACTCCCACACTAGGCTCAGCCTGTATCGTGAGGATCCGTATACGTTACTCAGATTTGTACAACATACTAACAATCTTTACATCAACTAAATCCAAAAATCTTTAAATAATCATATCAAATATCATAATTAAGTAAAAATGACAATAATTTATGAAATCAAAATAATAACCAAAATAACCTGCTAGGTACCTTGAGCAATGACAGCTTTCTAAGCGGCAACTTTGAGGAAGTTTATTATTTAAGATAATGTGTAGTTGTAAGTTTGTAAATATTAACATATGTATGTACTTTTTGTTAATAATTAAACCAAAATAACTAATAAAATAATCATTCGTGCATGCTCAATATTTTAAAAAGTAAATAAGTAAAATAAACGAAGAAAAATTTGCTAGGATATAACTTTAAGTATTTCTTCGTATGTAAACAATGTATGTATGTATACGCAATGTAGTATGTAAACAATGCTCTCTCTATAGTAGTGAGATGGTTCACAGTAAATAATCTGCTTCTCAATGAAAAAAAAACGAAATGTGTCAAATTTACATTACCAAATGTAAGACAAGTCAATACAAATATAAAGATGTGGGGGTGGGGCCCTGTAGAAAGTACGACCTTCTTAGGTATTACTCTGGATGCCAGGTTACAATGGGGTCCTCACATTTCGGAACTAGCGAATCGCCTCGGCTCTGCAATATATGCTATTAAAAAAATCCGTCATTTAACAGACATAACCACCGCTAGATTAGTATATTTTAGTTATTTCCATAGTCTTATGACATATGGCATCCTACTTTGGGGCAATGCCGCTGATATACATGCCATCTTTGTTTTGCAGAAGAGAGCGATTCGTGCAATTTTCAGGCTGGGGCCCAGGGTATCACTAAGGGATAAATTTAAAGAAATTGACATTCTAACTTTAGCGTCACAGTATATTTATGAAAATATAATATATGTAAAAAAGAATATAACTGCATTCTTGAAGGTCTGTCATGTACATACATATAATACAAGAGGCAAGAATAAGCTTGCACCACATACTACTAGACTCCACAAGGTTAGAAACTCATTTGTGGGTGTCTGTATACACTTATACAATAGGATCCCTGATGACATACAGAACTTACCTTTGAGTAGATTCAAAAACACAGTCAAGCGAAAATTGTGCTCTAAAGGTTATTATAAAATCTCGGATTATTTGAATGATAAACATGCTCGGGATTAACCACTCAGCCACCATGCCGATTATTTATTATAAGTATATAATAGAATAATTATGTAATAATGATTAAGACATATGTTTATAAGAGCAACCTCTGTGTTTCTTGCACGTTCTTCACAGAAGGAATACTGCATTAAGAAATGTGGTAGATTTATAAATTATTATATATCATGATCCTAATTATATATCATAATTCTCGACGATTTCAAGTGTATTTTAAAAATACTTACGAAATAAAAAAATTTTTGACTTTTGACTTTGACTTTTTTTGACTTCGATTTCACTATATGTTAAGAATATTATTTATTAAATTGTTCGTTTAAACAATTCGATTTTAGTATCTTTGAGCGACCTATGGTTAATTTTACATATTTTTAGTATTCGGTTGTAAATTTTAATTACTTTAATTATTTTGGCATTGCAAAGTATGTTGTGTTAGATTGACTTTCATTTTTAACTAGCGACGCGCTCTGGATTCGGATGCTATATGTTTCCAACACACATAATTTTTTATTAAGATTTTCATAGAGAAACACCATGCAAACTTCCAACTTTTCTGGCACATTTTATTAACATTTCCTTTCATGTGAACTTTGTCCTGACAAATGCAACAAAAAAGATATCTGCCGAATCGGTAGAGTCGTTGTTAAGTAACGCTCCGTCATACATGTGGCAAGTGATTTTTTTTATGCAGATGGACCGATCATTTCACAATTTCTATAATTAGATAGATCTCAAATTAGGTGACTTGGAATCGTCCTAGCTCTCAAATGATACATTTTGAAAACGCATCGTAGTAATATATAGTAACAACATTCCTTAATTTCCAAACAGCTTGAGGTTTATCCAAAATGTCAATGTGTAACTTACATTTACTTGCAGTTACTTACATTACATTTTTCAGTTGACAGACGTTACGCATTTTGGAATCCTGTTCTATATAGCTTAATCCACAAACACGTACCCACTCTTTGTCCTTGTCGCTTACAATGTAAATACACTGTATAACTGTACTGCTAAAATGGCAGTTCTATCTTTACGCATTAATTAGTTCTGCGTGCACAAGCCTACTAAAACAAATTCGCTAATCAAGTGAGAGCGTCACTGTTAATATAGGAAATATCCTCTACCTAAAATAATGAGACGTGTCATCGTGAAATGAGCTACCTATACTCTACTAGATAAGTAAGTAAGCTAAGTATTAGTGGTTAAAATCAACCACTTAATTTGATTGTTCCCCTAAACCAAGGCAAACGACTACACTGTACGCTAAATGCTACCAAAAACTATACAGCAATACATACCATACGAGATAATAGAACTGGCTCAGTTCCAGATAGTTTCACGCCCTACGCTCGATGATGGCTTGCTGGATTAACCAATGTTGTTTGCAATGTACTGTGCACAGTTACAGCGGTTGTATGCATCTATTATGTAGCACTATTTACAAATACCGTTTGGTACTCCATTAAGTAATATTGACATAACAACAATATCATTTTTAGGTGATGTATACCTGTATTATCTAATAAAATCGGTTGTCTGATACAACATGCCGCTTCATTTCAAACTGTTCTTGTTTATAGCGACATGTAAGAGGTTATTTTATTTGATTTGAGGAAGCGAAAGAAGTATGTAAGGACCGCGACGCTTGGCGCTCCGTCCTCTCTGACTACCCCGTTAGGGATACGGCGTGAAGATATGTATGTATATATGTAAGAGGTTTAGGACTACAGGCTTAGGCTGTAACTGTTTTCATTAATTAAAGTACAGTTTAGGTGGCAAGCGTAACGAAACATGGGCAGAGTTCATAAGAGCCTTAGAAATCGACATTACTGAAAGTCCACAGTTTAGTAAATACCGAGGCGTTAAGGCTTAGCCGCAGCTTTGGAAAGTATTTGTTGACAACGCCTATTCGTAATTAACAAATACATAACTAAAATACATATGACACTTTTAAATATTATTGATATAATGGTACCGGCAAGTATGATTCAGACAACCTATTACTTACGAGTAACACGTATAAAGTATTACCGCAGTACTAAACTGAATGCATTAATATTAGCAACATAATCACGACGTCATTCGAGTTCGAAAAATGCGAATTGCTGAAATAACATAGTGAAGTTTTTTGCAACGTTCACACTCCTTTTCCGTACTTTAATAAGCACTGTATAATATTTTGTATGCACTCTATAAAAAAAAATATTCACTATAAGAAAAGAATTTACATCAAATTATTTAGGAATATTTATTTATTCAGCGATATACATATTAATATATGCTTGTGTTTGAATATTCCGCTCCTCCTCATGTAATTTTGCAGTTTAGTGAATATATTATATTATTATATATATTATATATTGAATAAAATAAAATATCTATATACATACAGATATGTCCACTCTGAAGGTTCATTCTAAATACTGGTAAAAGAATTTTTGAAATAGGATGAATAGTTTCTTAGTAGTCTGAGATTACTTCCTACAACCACACTTACGAACTTCATAATATTAGTTTAGAATAAGATGTGCGTTTGAAATATATGGTTTTGACATACAGGCAAGAAGTTCAGAACACAAAGACCTCATTTCCTGTTCCTGAAATGAAATTATCCTTGATTATATTCTAATAAATAAATAGATTCTGAATAAGCGAAAATTTGGTATATGTGTAAATATTACGATAACACGATTGTACTTTTGCGCAACAAATAATTTAAAATTAAATAGAAGAATCGAACCACACAACATCCATTTAGGTTCAAAAAGACTAGGATCCAGATTTTTATAAAGGTTACGTACATACATATCTTCACTTTTCATTCCTAACGAGGTAGTTAGAGAGGACGGGGCGCCAAGCTTCGCGGCCCTTTCCTTACATGGTATATTTCTTTCGCTTCCTCAAATCTCATCATTCTCCTCACATTTCCATCAGCTAACTGGCTATTTGATATTTGTAAGTTAGCATTGGTCTTTTTTAGCTTCTTTTACCACTCGCTTTTGATCTATAGGTATAAAGGTTACATTTTCAATAAACCGCTAAAATTAAAATAAAACAATTATTTCGTTTCATAGCTTTCCAAGTTTATTTCGTGGAAAAAATGCGACAAAGAAATTGCCAAGTGAAACGGATAAATCATTTTTCAGGTGAAATATGATCACATAAAGCGTTTCCGAAAGCAATTAGTTTCTGTTACGACCGCAACGTGGCGTACGGAAAAAAATAAATGCTACGCACTCGACAGAAAATTGTTGCGTTTCAATGGATCGCAAAATCGAATATTTAAAATTACAATAAAAATGAAAACAAATAATTGGCTATTTAGAAGATTTATAGACATCTATTATAGTATTTTATTTTATGAATTACTAGTGAAACATAGTTTCTCACCTTGAGTATACATTTTACAAATTCATTGTTCGATACTAATATACATAAACATATATGCATTCATGTACACGCTGTATGTTGTCCGTATATACATACTTCTTTCGCCTCTTCGAATCTAAACATTGTTCTCACGCAATTTCGGCTAGGTATGCGGGTGCTTTTGACATTACCGTCAGCTAGAGCTCTGGCTATTTGATCTTCGTAATTCGGCCTTGATCTTTCTTGGCTTCTGCTACCACTCTGTTGCGCTCTGCAGATTTTCTTCAACAGTCTTTCATCACTCATTCTTTCCAAGTGCCCGAACCTACTAAGCATTCCTTTCTCTATTTTTACAACACACTATCGTGGTAATATCGTCGTGTCGATATTAATATTATATAAATTTAAAACATTAATTAATTGTACTATAGTCAAATTAATTAAAATTCCCTATTAATATTTATAATTTAATTTCGCTTTTCGTTCGTATATATTCGTATCTGTACATTTTTCTTCCTTGATAAAGCCACTAGATCAATCAATTGAAACACAAACCAGGGACTGCCCATTTAGTGATGGGTAGGTCCGACATCTTAAGGATGGATATTCATCTTAAATGTTCGTGGAACTGCATTAGTCAAGCCCAACGATATCGATGTAGTACTAGACTGCTTATTTGAAAGAATCACTATATTTCACAGCTGCGCTGCACTGCGCTTTGGAAACCACACCTGCTCACATGCACTTTGACGCTTTTACAGTAAACAACGCAGGAAATTTCACTTAATTCCATAATAACAGCGATTAATTAACAAACATTTAATTAATTTCACACTTCTATGATAAACTAGCGGTTCAATCCGACTTTGTCCGGTTGAGTACACAATGCATAGGTTAAGTCCATATATGGAATAATGTACCTTTCAAATGATGGAACAATTTTAGGTACAGTGGTTCCGAAAATTACTCATCACATATAAATAATAAACTCACAACATTCGCTCGCTCTCTTTATAACATTTATATAGATAATAAAGGAAATTAGTACTCAATTTATTATTAGTACAAAAGTAAGTAAGTAGTAACACAAAACTAAAAGTTACAAACAAGTCCATTGTCGAACATTGAATACAGATATTATATTTAGATGATATTCTAGTATAACGCATAATTGAATGATGACAAATTATTTATCTGTGTTGTAGATAAAATAAAACGTCGCGGTATTCTGAACTAGTGCGTAAATAAACTTAATAAATATAAATATTGTATGGCATGAGAACGTTGCAGGTTTACGATATCGCCACAATAATTTAATACTAGCTCTTGGTTTAGGTATTTATTTAGGTTAGCGATAAGGTTGGTATCGCCCGTTCAGCTACTTTATGGCGGAGTACGTGCTTCGCGATATTAGTAGTGTTTAACTCAAGAACAACGTTCAGTCTGATAGCTTTGGCTCAGGCGTAAAAAATTCCAAAATTAAATAGATTTAAATTAAAATTTTATGCAAACCTCGATCACTGTCTTTGATATTTGTAAAAAATTTAGCATCGAAGCATTCTCTTATAAATAGGAAATATGTATTTAATCAAACAAAAAAATTCATAATAGTTTCTGATTTTAAATCAATCAATAATCGTTTCTACCTTTGTTTCTACAATATTAACTATTGTAAAAACTAACTATTGTAAAATTTATTTTTTCACAGTAAAAGATATGACATTGGCAGATGTCCTTGTGAAATCATACTGGAAAGAATTATATACGGATTTGTATGTTATTAATACGAACTGTAACTAATATTTCAATTAAATTATATTTTTCATAGCTCACTAGCGACCAGACCCGGCTTAGCATGGGTAGATAATTAAAAAAAAAATACAGCCCATGTTACTCGCTCATAACGTACCTTTCTATAGGTGAAATAATTTTTTAAATTGGTTTAGTAGTATTGATTTGTTTCTCTTTGTAATGTTAGTACAGATACCTAATATTTTATAGCATCATTGTTTTTTTCAGTGTATTTTAATGAAGTGGTCACATTCTAAAGTATAAGATAAACATAGAGATTATATTTTTTTAAAGAAAGAAAGAGAATTTTACAATTACTTTAATCAATTTTAATGTACTATTAAATACATTCCATTACAAACGTTTTCATTGTATTTATACCACGCTAAATTGTTTCTCATTTGCATTACGAAAAAATTATTGGGAACCATGTATTTAATATAATCGACTAAGTTAGGTAAGTACATACAATACCAATGTACATAATATACTGGTTATGTTCTCTTATAAAGTTTAAACAGAAAACTGTCTCCACATTCAAACTAATGTATTAAAACCTCATCCAGTGTGTGGCATGTGTCCGGTATTTTGAAATTCAATATAGCGCATACAGGAGTCTTTCTCTACAGTGTTCTAACAAAGTAAGTTGTGGTTCCACTGAACGCGGTTTACTGATATATATGAGTACTTAATTGTATCGAACATTATAAATACATTTTTGAAATGTTGTTAAGTTATGTAGAGTCGATAAGCCTTTAGTAGATACATAATGACTGAACAAAGATGATGTAAAAATAACTGATTTGTAATGTAAAAAAAGGAGCATTCGTAAAATATACATAGGACTTTTTGGCGGGAACAGGAGAAGTGAGGTTGACATTTTGTTTATATTTTCTATTTTTTACATTTTTTGGGAGTTTTAAAGTACAAAAGTGTAGTATATTATGTTTTAATGTTCTGTATAAGTGAAAAGAATGGAGTAGGTCTAAATAAACATGTATAGCTGAAGTTCTCACGCTCTTCCAAGAAGTCCTTTATAACTTCAGTAAAGCATACTATCACTTTACTGTAGGAGTATTACGATAAGAAAAAAACTAATAAGCTTGTGATTCTACTTATTAATACGTGACATTGCCAAATGCGCTAAACTGTGCGCCATGCCATAAAGAAAGAAAAAAAATCTACATACATAACTACGTACATATCGTCACGCTGTATCCCTAATGGGTTAGACCACCCCTTCCCAAAGTGGGCGGTAACGCCCCCCTGTGGGCGCTGCAGAAAGAAAACGGGGGCGTTGTGTAGAGGCCTGGGGGGTGATTTGTAATTTCATTTAGCCAGGAGGCATCTTAGACAACGACTGCATAAGCTCTCGACTCAGTAGACAAAATAAGTTTGGGAACCTAGAGGTTAGACAGAGGGGACGGAGCGCCAAGCGTCGTGGTCCTTACATACCTCTTTCGCTTCTTCAAATCTCATAATTCTCCGAATATGCGAATGCTTTTGACATTTTTGGCCTTTTTTGCCACTCACTTCTTCTTTCTTCGTCTTTCATCACGCATTCTTTCTATGTGCCGAACCATCTAAGCATTCTTTTCCTTATTTTTACAATAACACTCTCATGCAACCCTGTCATACTTGTATCTCTTCATTGCTCATTTTGTCCGCAAGGGTGACAGCACTACACATTTCTACTGCATTTATCTTACTTTCACTCGATTTCGAGTATATCCAGGCCTCACTATCGTACAATAAAGTTGGCACCAACACCGCATTGTGGTAGCATTTGTAATACAGAAAGAGACATTTTAACTAGTTCAAAAGGATGGTAAGGCCTCATGTGGCGTCCTTCTGGATCGCTGTCATCATCTTACTCTCTAATCTTACCACCAAAAAGCAGTACTTCCATTATTCTATTCTGATGAGGAGAGTAAGACAGCCGGTAAAACTCGCACAAGGGTCCTCAGGGGTGTCAACGTATTCGCAGTCCGAAATCCTTTCTTGCCCTTGATATTATATAAATTTATTTTGAAAGGATGGTTAAATACGGAAAGGTATAAAAGTACCCATGACAACGGAAAACTTGCGTTTTACAACTTTGCCAAAAGTTAATAGTTCTAGCGTAAAACCACAAAGTTTAAACAAAGTAAAGGTGAGGCAACCCTAAAGTCAGCGTTTTCCAGTCGCAAGCAAACATTTGAAATGTAGGCACAATGTACATTATTGTACATTATTTTTTCATTAAATGAATGTTTTTTTTGTATGGAAAACAAAATAAAAGTATACCGTAATTATTACATCAGCAATATAACAGTCAACAGTGACACGTTTGGACTCCAGTGGATTTTAATCCCCTTTCACGATAACCTTATATATGTCTGTGGGCCTCGGTTCACTTATAATCAGGTGGACTATTTCCTCTTTGTCTTTTTCGTATAGTATAATAAATAGGTTTAGTTTCGTTATAAATAAGTAGGTAGTTATAAGACTAAGGCTGAACTAATTGACAACCCTCTAAACCAAATTGTAATCATGGATACAGATAAAATTGTTTCATTACCGGAAGACTTAGAAATCTATATTAATTTTTGACTACTTATAATTGAAGTGGTATGATTTTAAATCGAATCAGATCATGTTTTAGCTATTGGAAATAAAACCTTAAAACCCTAATATATTAGTTTCTCTCTAATTTTACACCAATTGACAAGAATTTTGGCACATAGAAGTGTGTGACTCAAAGATAAAATCGTGGAGATTTCGTAAAAAGGGATCGATCTCGTTTCCACAGAGAGCAGTTATTTTATTTTTATTTATTTATTTATTTATACATATTTATACAAAGAATAAACAGAAACGATGACACCCACAGAAGTATAAACTGTGTTGCAGATATTAACGCCCTCCGAACAGAGTATGCTTATTATAACATAATATACTTTTTTTTCTTTCTTCATGGCATGGCGCACAGATTAGCGCATTTGTCTATGTCACGTATTAATAAATAGAATCGACATGAAGCACATTCGAAATAAATTTGATTTTCCTCTCATCGTAAAACTCCTCCATTAAAATTACTAAAGTTATATAGGGCTTCTTGAAAGAGCGCGAGAACTTCAGCTACACATGTTTACTTAGACCTACTCCATTCTTTTCACTTATACAGAACTTTAAAAGACTATAAAATATACTATCATTTTTGTACTTTAAAACTCTCAAAAATTTAAAAAATAGAAAATCTAAATAGAATGACAACCTCACTTCTCCCGTTCCCGCCAAAAAAGTCCCATAATAAACTTGTAGTTAGATGTTATTAGTGTGGTGAAACCTCCATTATCTTATGTTGTATAATGTGAAAGAAATTGTAAATGAAACTGCTGTGACAAAAATGATTTTCATTACGTTTTTGAAATTTTGGAGTCCTACCATCACGATAGCGATTTGTAACTGTAACTCCTATATTCTTATATATATTATATAATTACTATACACCTACATACGTAATCACGAAAAATAATTAAGCATTGTATTCAGCTACCAATGGGACCATAACCTGAGGCCATTTTAATTAACTCATAGTGGAATTTTCTTTATTAACCACCAGAAAACTGTTCCGTTCTGCTGGATTAATTCAGAAAATGGAAATTTTAATTTAAAACCAGTATACTTCCAATTCATTTTTCATTTTAATGTATTGGCTTACAATTTTAAAGGATTAATTAAATATCGTTACTTTAATAAATTTTTTTCAATGTAGAACAGTTATTTAATTGATGAAAAAGCAAAGTTTCACAGCACAAGTAAAGAAAAAATCCGAAAATCGTTAATTTGTTGTTATTTGCCATTACAAACTTACCTACATTTAGTTAGAAAGTATCGGAGAACATTGTTTTTTAACTGCAAAGTTAAGTTTGTTTTCGAACCCGACTTATATAATAGTTTATCGCTAAATACATAATATGTATACATGTATGGTGGTACGGAACGCTCGATGCGCCAAGTTTTTATTATATTTTTAAAGTTGTGTACATCCGGTGAATTAAAAATTAATAGTATGCAATGTGATGATTTTTATAAGGAACTCTCTTCATGCAAATCTGATTCTCACTTGACCGTTTTTTTCTAAAAACGTTAAAGTTAAAATATATGCAACAAAAGTCTTAATTACATTGCGATTTAGCGACATGAATAATTCTATTTTAATCCCATTAAGGTAATATTTATCGTCGTTATTATCCCTATGACATCGGCAACCATTGGCGATTAATACCTCCGTAACATATTTCCAAATTAAGTATGACACCGTATTCGTTGCGGTGAATCCACAAATAATCGTAGATTTTGTGGTTATATTGTTATCGTTGCGATGTTGTGTGGTCTATGTCTAGAAATGAGAAATTAGTGGGCGAATTTTTTTATTTGTTAACATTGTGTTCAAAATTAAAAAGCAGTACTTTAAAAAATTATAAAAAGTCATCACGTTAATTACAACCTTGATTCAGCTTTACAGCCACTATTCTTAAAGAGATTATATTAAAAACGAGAAAGAAACGAAACAAGTACAATGATGTCAGTTTCTTCTCAGAAAGTACCGGGAAATTCTTAAAACATTTTAATAAAATTTATGTTCATTAAAAATAAAACACTTTGAAATTTAGGAGTTTTTATTTTTAAATAAATAATTTTATCGCATATTATAATATGATAGTTACAAGTTAAATCGCATTTTGTCGCTAAAAGTTTTCATCGACAGGACATCACTATCACTTTCGTAATGTTGGTAGTACGACAGGTGTGGAAACGGCCATTTTGTTTTTTCCTTCACTTTTTTATATCAATAAAAACCTCTTTTTTATTTCAATATAAATGAAAGTCTCGCCTCTTAAAACGTAGTGTCCTTACTACACAGCGTGAATAACAAAAGCTGAAAATAAAATCATAATTTAATTATTAAAACTTTCGTGAGACATTATTAACTAAATAATCAATGAACACGGCTATACTCACATCTAATAAATGTAGGTACCGACTAGTTTCGGAACTATCGGCGATCTTTCATCAGGGTGAGTGGGATGAGATCGCGGACGCGCCCCGTCTCGCACTCATCTTGATGTGTCCACGAACGAATTATTTAGTTAAAAATCATAGTGTATGCACTTAGTCCATACATGGTACATACTACATTATAATTTTGACGAGTAAAACCGTGGGGGCCCGAGCTATTAGACACTTCACTTCACTTATTAGACTTCCGAAACGATCTCACGCGGATGGTGTTATTAATATTTTAAATAATTGTTGTATTTATTACAATATATCTTCTGTATAATATCAATATAAACAATCGAAAATTACAGTCCACTTTCATTTAAGTCCTTTAGGACCCTAACAAATAAGGTATAATGTATGATAATACTCATATAACAAATATATTATTATGCAAATTACTGCTTAGTACATACACACATATCTTCACGCTGTATCCCTGACGGGGTAGTCAGAGAGGACGGAGCGCCAAGCTTCGGTCCTTCCATACTTCTTTCGCCTCCTCAAATCTCATCATTCTCATAGTGTAACGCAGAAATGGTATAAATAAATAAGGATTTTATTTGAACAGAGTAGGCAACGTGTGAAACAAGTATGCTATTATGATTGATAGATGCAGAAATTTTCGTAATATAAGACTTTTCCGCTTTTCATGTATTATAAATCAAAAAATATTGCATGCGGTAGGATTTTCATTGCCGTATCATTTTTTACGGCAATGTTGGCTCTGTTTACACACAGCCACTGTCAAAATATAGCGCCGTCAGTATTAAAGTTATTGCTTGGTGCACTGTTTTCTGGCGCAATAGACTTACTAGACCATTTTTTGACATTTTGATTTTGATTTGATGGTAAATGCAGTAGAAATATGACCTCTCAGAAATATGTGGAGAGTCAATCTTGCGCACAGGATAAACAATGAAGAGATACACAGTATGACAGGGTTGCAGGACAGTGTTATTGTAAAAACGAAGAAAGGAATGTTTAGATGGTTCGGGCACATAGAAAGAATGAGCGATGAAAGACTGACGAAGGAAATCTTCAGAGCGAAAGTGAGAGGTAAAAGAAGTCAAGTATGACCAAGGCTGACTTATGAAGATCAAATAGCCGGAGTGTTAGCAGACGGAAATGTCAAAAGCTTTCGCATACCTAGGCGAAAATGTGTAAGGAGAATGATGAGACTTAAGGAAGCAAAAGAGGTATCTAAGAACCGCGACGCTTGGCGCTCCGTCCTTTCGACTACCCCGTTAAGGATACGGCGTGAAGATATGTATGTATGTATTTTAACTAAACTAAAAAAAAACAACTACGTTTTGGCTACATAATATGGTAATCATCCCGAGACAATAATAGGTATATAATCTGTCGAAACGTAAAAAGTATGTCAAAGTCAAATCACTTTTATTTAGATATAACCTGTTACAACATTACAAGTTTGGAGCTGTATGTAAGCAAGAAACCGCACTTTGAGTAGGTAGTTGAAATCGAGAAATATAACCTCGAATCATTTCTTTATCCCTCTATCTCCTTACACATTTTGCTGTTGATATATCTATATACACATAATATAGATAACGATTTTATGTATGTTTGTATTTCAGTTATTTCCAGGAGTAAGAAAAAGGCAGAAGTGAGAGATAAGTGATCAAAGGTTATTCGTGTCATATAATGTGTCATAAACTACTTCCTCAGAGTACAATACCCGGCCAGGTTCATGATTACAAGTTGGAACGTTAAACATACTATCGGTACCCGTTTCGAAAAAACCTACGTTGAGAAGAACATACGCAAATAAACACAGTCATAATATGTCATTATTTCGACATTACATCATTTCACAATACAATTTTACAATTACAATTTACTAAAGGTTCATTGAACGCATGTGTAGGGAAGATCGTCCCCATACTACAAAACCGTTTAATATCATACAGGAATATTCCTGTCAATGTACAATCATTAAAATTTTTATCAAGATTGACCCAGTTGTTTATTATTGTAAGCGTGATACTTGTACCCTTCTAAATCGCGAATAATTGAACCGAGCACGTCTGAATGATATTTTTGAGGATTATGAGCTTCATAAGTTTTATATTGCTGTTATAATACATATACTATGCATAAAATATATCCATCGTTGAACAACAAATTTCACTTTTTGACGACCTCCGTGGCGCAACGGCTTAGCGCGTTGGTAAGTAAAACGGGGGTTGCGGGTTCGATTCCCGTCTCGAGTCTGGGTGTTTATGTATAATATGTATATATTTACAAAAGAAAAGTATATTAGTAGTATATCAGTTGTCTAGTACCCATAACACAAGCGCTATGCAGCTTACTTTGGGACTAGATGGCGCTGTGTGAAATGTCTGAGAGTATTATTATAAAAAAAAAAAAAAAAAAAAAAAAAAAAAAAAAAAAACTTTTATACACGTAAAATTTGCAGATCTCTCTAATGAGCTCTTGTAGAACCCTGTATTTCAACTTATTAAGAAGTTAGTAACGTACGATCATAGACCGGTAGATCAACGGTGAGGTAAATCCAATAAGGTGACTCACCTGTACATATTATGGTACACAATATCAGATAAGTTGATCGACCGCCGTTTCGTTAAAAAACCGCACACACACGTCTACATTTTATTTAATTTTATAAATATTTGCCTCACTTCGTAGTATGGGAAAGGCTGTCTAGAGTTATAAAGTCTATGCATTCGATAGATTACCAATCGGTGGAAATCACAATGAGGCCTTTATAATCTTCTATTGCACGTTTTTATCGCCACGATTTTACCGTCCACGATACAATAGATAAGCAAAATGCTTCCCTATTGTGTCGCGAGAAAAGACGCTTTTTCAACGTCCGCAGTATGACGTTATCGTGGACAGAAATCTAAAAGCGTCTTTATACAAATGCATACATTTTGTTTCCCTATCGTACCGTGGACGGCAAAATCGTGGCGATAAAAACGTTCAACGCTAAATTATAGAAGGACCAATGATAGCAGCTTGCTTCCTTCCGTTGTATAATGTCATGTTTCTAAACGTTGAATACTTCTCAATGTTGCTATTACTTTAAGATCGATAGTTAATTAGTACGATTTTAAAATAACTGAATTACGAGTCAAAAAAATCGATGGAGTCTCCTTTGGATTATCAATGTATTTATCTCACTTCGTGTATGTTTGATATAAATCTAAAACAATGTAGGTACGTATGTTATAAGACCAATAACTCACATGTTATAGCGGCAATTAGTAGGGTTTTATTGAGACAAACAAGTTTAGTGGACGGCCGATGATGTCGCCAGACCATACTGATGGTACGATAGAACATGGATCAGATAATCTCTAGATATGCCATTCATAATAAAATCGCTCAAAATATTTCAACGAGCCAATATTTACAAAAAAAGAAATGATTAAACATTTCTTCACTTTTATTTTAAATAAAACTTGAAGGCTATTTTTGGTTTGTTAATAACTTGTTTTAATTTTAATTAGAAGATGTTTTTTGAACGTTAAATGTTTTGAGCATGATAAAGGTTTGGTGAATAATATGTACAGCAACGTACCATTTTTGCTTTGGCCACTTGCTACGACAAAATTCTGATATAGTGAGTGCTTTGAGCGTTTCTGGTCGGATCTTCTTGCGCTCTGTCACTATTTGGTTTGTGAAGTTTGATTTTGAATCCAACTTTTCGATTGTACTATGTATGTACATTTGTTGTAATTACGTATTTATTTTCTTAACATTTCTTGAGCGATTTTATGTAGATAGATAGATAGATAGATATTATTTATTTCGACATCTCAACACAGTACATGACATGACACAACATAATACATCAAGTAAAAAAATAAAATAAAATATTTAGACAGTACAGTAAAACATAATCAGATTGTAACAAAAAGCACACATAGAAACGTATTACATACAATAGACGACAAACAACAACGCTGTCACGTGCTGTGTTGCGGCGTGCGAAAACGGAGTGCACTCAGCATTAGCCTCGACCACCGGGAGCGGTCGCGACACTAATTTTCAGTGCATCCGAGTCCAATGACAGTGACGCAAGGACTTTAACCTATTAAATACGATGTTATAATTGAGTGTCAGTAAAAACAAGTTTAATTACAAATATTTTATAAGTAGTTATATATATGTCTATCGAATACTTTTGAACTGTGAACGTTAACTGCGTTTGTTTTTCATTTATTACTAAAGATGAAATATGAAGGATATCTAATCGCAATGAACACACTATCAACTCTCCATCTCATTACTACAATTTAATTTTTTTTTGAGAAAGAAACATACCCACTGTCTCTTGAACGCTTCCAACACTTGAGGATAGTATGTGAGGACCGGCTGGGTTGTGTCGGACACTAACCAACTGAAAAAACCCTTCTCGCCCTACGCCCTGTTGCCGTCGCAGCGTAGGGAGGAGCAACAGCAGTTGACAAAGTCTGAGGGCCCCTTCGTCCAGGGAGTACCGGGCCGGAGGACGAGACCTCGGCTCAGATTGTCGCCGAAAGATCTGCACCTGAGTGCCGGTGAGAATTTGTACGGGTAACAGGCAGGCCCCAGAGTGTTTAATGCCGGCCGAAAATATTATTGGCTAAAATCCCTAAATAGTGAAGGCCTATCGGATGTTGCTACCGAGCTAAAGCCCGCGCTCAAGCTTTTGTGGGCCCTAGTCTCAACGCATGGGACGTTGTCGCCTCTCCTGAAGGGAACGGTGTTGTAACGCTGTGTTAAATTGATTGCTGTTGTGTCGGGGCATGATTTGCCATAGTATTAGAGTCGTCAGCATCTATAAGCACATTTCAAGGACACCTACGGTGGGACCTAAAATAGAACTTCACAGTGTTTATAATTGTTCCCTTACTACTCAACATGCCATCCCCAAACACACTGGCAACAAATTCAAGTATTAATCTTATTTAAAACAACCAAAACAGAATCGTATTCATATCTTACTATTTCTCTCTATATCTTACGAAATCTGTAATTGTTATGAGAATAATGAAGGGAAGTGAAAAGTAGGACTTTTGTCAGGAGGGCTTTTTGAGGTATTTGTTCATTGATTCGTAATTTTTGTATCAAAATTTTGAAAAGATGATAATATATCACCTGCAATAACATTAATGTGACTCTACTAAAAATAAACATATCCAGCTGATTTAAAAAAAAGGAGGCGGTTCTAAATTCTTTGGAATCTTTTTTGTGTATTTTTTTATGTATGTTCACCGATTTTTCCACCATTACTGCATCGATTTTGAAGATTCTTTGTTTATTTAAAAGGGCATATGTCCAAAGTGTCCCACATTAGTTAAGATCCAAACAAAAGACCTCCTCAATGGTATATATATTTTGATGATCCTTTTAATTAATATTCCGTTCCAAAATTGGAATAAAGTTAGTTGTAGACCTACCCCAGATATTTATTTACGACAAGAACGCTCAAAAGGGAAAAATAAATAACCTTTTAAGAAAAAAATTAAGTCGACTTCAAAATGAGAACACTGAAACTACGAAATAATTATTCTTTACTAATCAATAATAAATAAATAAATAAGATAAAAAGTCTTTAATTTTTTTGCAGTAAATATTAGTTCACAAAGCAGTCTAAATCCATGTTAATATTTTGATCTGACTATTAATATAAATTTTACATTTATTAATCTAATTTACTTTATAAGTGTATTTCGTAATTTACATATCTGCAAGAACACCTCTACAGGTAAAAGCCTCCTCCAAAGATTGCCAGTCCTCTCTGAACTGGGTTGTTTGAAACCAGTTCAGACCAGCTGACTTTTTGATCTCATCTTCCCATCTAGCACAAGGTCTTCCATTCTTTCTTTTGACTTGTGAACCTCTCCATGTTGTGACCCTTTTGGTCCATCTCTGGTCCTGAGACGTGCTACATATCCAGCCCACTTCCATTTCAAATATTAAGCGAGTACTAGACCATTCGTTGCTTCGGTGATTTTCCTTATTTTAGTGTGTCGTATTTTTTGCATTTTGTTTATGTAATTATCTTGTTTAGCACGCTACTTCTGAACTTCCACGTTTGGCAACCATATGTTAAAAGAGTTCCATACTCTGGTTTTTATGTTTTTTGGCATATTGCTTTTGATTTGAATATTTCTTTTTAACTCCAGTATTTATTCCACGTTAGTTGTTTCCTACGTTCTACTTCCCATTTATTGTTTCCCTGATCAAAGCTATTTGTTTACCAAGGTATATGTACTGGTATAAAAACTATTGAACGGATTTTAATAAAACTTTACAGTAATATAGCTTTATACATCAAGGCTGTAATTTGTAAATATATTGTGTGTTTTTGAACTTCACGCATAGGAAGTCGCGAGCGTTCGGTAGTTAATTTATAGTTTCTAGTGGTTTCAGTTTAAATAGTTAAGAGTTTAGTTTCATATTGAAGTCTGTTTAATTAACTAAAAGACTACTGAAAACGTTACGACAAAGTGAATTTTGTATTATTATGTAATGAAAATTATAATGTTTTTGGGGGACAGTGAATACTTGAATGTTGATGTTACCTTCATTTTATTCCTTTTCTATAATACGTTTCCTATGGACAAATGTTTACATTTCCCGAAAATTTACAACCAGCTCAGCACAATTTGTTATTGAAGTAAATTACCGACAAAATTAGAATGAATTGGTCTTAAATGAACATAATTCTAACTTGACGTGTCCAGTGGCCGCCTACTCCGTGTATACGCCGAGTATTCACAACCGTAAGTTAAACCACTATCCTATAAATCAAGCGACAAACCAAATAGCCTAATAAAATGAGAATAGTCCACGGGTCATTGTACCCACAGTTCATTGCCAAAAGAACCTAACCTTTTTATGATCTTTTATGGTCACATTTTTATAATATGTACGAGTATATTGACAGGCTGAGGTTTAGATCATCTACGGTTTCGTAGCGCGATGATATTTTTAGTTTGAAGGCACTTCACTTCATTTCGAGAAGTCTTTTTGAATCCCAAAACGACTTCTGACGGTTAGGGTAGTAGAGTTATTTATTTTACATAATATTTACATACATACACATAATATAGAATTTATTTTATTTAGTTACATATCATAACGTTAATATTTACAAACTTAAAACCTAAACATTATCTTAAATAATAGACTTCCTCAAAGTTGCCGCTTAGAAAGCTTAGGTTAGGTTACAGCTTAGGTTGTCCAGCAGACTGCCAGCATTACCTCTTTGAATTGCCAAACTGATTCGTTGGCGGATGTAACTGCCAGCCCGACGGTCTCCTGAAGCCTCAACTAGTGTCTTACAAATATCAAAAACAAGGCGGTTGATTTCGGGACCCTAAGGTCCCAAAGTTTCGACTGCAAAAGGCGTAAATATGAAACTCTCAAACAGACATTTTATTTCCATAATATTTATATTTAAATACATATATTTATATTGCATATGCGACTATACACTATAATGTTTGATTAAGCCAGAAGAAATAGTAACCAATAAGTGAACCAATAAATAATTTAAATAAACATGCAAATTTTAGGCTCGTATCAAATAACGAGCCTTTCGCAACAGTGCGAATCAAGAAATGAAAAAAAAAAACAAACTATTCCAAAGTGCAATTATTATTGTCTATCGAAAATAAGCAATAAAATAGGCAATAAAGTAAAGAGTGCTTTGCCCGCATTAGTAGGCAATGTGAATATATCTATCTCAGCCAAGACGACCATCCACAATGCGGTTGGTGCCGACTTTATTCCGTGGTAGTGAGGCCTGGATATGCCCTAAATCAGATGAAATTAAGATAAATGCAGCAGAAATGCGATCTCTTAGAATTACGTGTGGTGTCATCCTTGTAGACGAAATAAGCAATGAAGAAATCCGCAGTATGACGGGGTTGCATGACAGTGTTATCGTAAAAATGAAGAAAGGAATGCTTATATGGTTCAAGCACATAGAAAAAATGAGTAATGAAAGACTTACGAAGAAAATCTGCAGAGCGAAAGTGAGTGGTAGCAGAAACCAAGGAAGACCAAGTCTGACGAAGATCAAATATTCAGAATGTAAGCTGACGGAAATGTCGAAAGCACTCGCATATCTAGGCGAAAATGTGTGAGGAGGATGATGAGTTTTGAGGTGGCGAAGGAAATATGTAAGGACCGCGAAGATTGGCGTCCTCTCTGACTACCCCGTTAGGGATATAACGTGAAGATATGTATATGTCTATTGAAAAAATTGTCATCGACACCTCAATGAATCATCCAAATAGCTCATAACTTAGAATGGAAGTGGGTTCTATACTTGAATTTAAAATAAATAGGCCAACTTACGAGCACACTCGCGCTTACTGGGTTCATATAACATTCAATTATAAGAAATGATAAATTTGTAATTTTTCTTTTTTTTTATTTATTTAATACTAGCTGTACCCGCGACTTCGTCCGCGTGGAAAAATGTTCCTTAACCTCTTTAGGTTACTGAAGTTACCCGAGGTACTCATATTGTTGGTGTTAAAAAAAAATTATTCTCTATAATGGAACATCTGCCACATTAGATTTATGATGACGTCACATATACAAAAACCTGCGTATTCCATTTCATTCGATACCGATATTGTTAGTTTTGAACGAAAAAGTTATTTCCTTCTATGGAACATCCGCCATATTGGATTTATGATGACGTCACATATACAAAAACCTTCTCCTGCGTATTCCATTTCATTTGATACCCATATTGTGGGTAATGAACAAAAAAATTATTTCCTATTAGGGAACATCCGCCATATTGGATTTATGATGACGTCACATGTCCAGAAACGTTCCCCTGTGTATTTCATTTCATTTGATACCCATATTGTTGGTGTCGAACGAAAAACTTATTTCCTATTATGGAACATCCGCCATATTGGACTCATGATGACGTCACATGTCCGGGAATTTTCCCCTGCGTATTGTATTTCATTTGATACCCATATTGTTGGTGTTGAACGAAAAAGTTATTTCCTATTATGGAACATCCGCCATATTGGACTCATGATGACGTCACATGTCCGGGAATTTTCCCCTGCGTATTGTATTTCATTTGATACCCATATTGTTGGTGTTGAACGAAAAAGTTATTTCCTATTATGGAACATCCGCCATATTGGATTTATGATAGCGTCACATATACAAAAACCTTCCTCTGCATATTCCACTTCATTTGACACCCATATTGTTGGTATTGATCAATACCCCGAGAAACCTAGAACATGACACCCATGTAGATCTATAAAAAAAAAAATAATATTCGCCATCTTAGATTACAAAATGAATGCCATTTTCGTAATCAGCACCGTGAAGTACTTAGAATTTGACAGCCATATCGATTTATCCAAAAAAGTAATATTCGCCATTTTGGATTTGAAAATAAAAGTCATTTTCGTAATCAGCACCCCGAAAAACCTAGAATTTGATACCCATATCGACTTATCCAAAAAAAGTAATATTCGCCATCTTAGATTTGAAAATGAACATCATTTTCATAATTAGCACCCCGAGAAACCTAGAATATAATACCTATGTCGATTTAACCAAAAAAATAATAATCGCCATCTTGGATTCGAAAATAAACATAATTTTCGTAATCAGCACCCCGAGAAACCTATAATGTGACACCCATATCGATTTATCCAAAAAAGTCATTTTCGCCATTTTGGATTTGAAAATGAACGTCATTTTCGTAATTAGCACCCCGAGAAACCTAGGATATGACACCCATATCGATTAATCCAAAAAAAGTAATATTCGCCATCTTGGATTTGAAAATGAACGTCATTTTCGTGATCAGTACCCTGAGAAACCTAGAACATGACACCCATGTAGATTTTTAAAAAATAATAATATTCACTACCTGGATTACGAAATGAACATCATTTTCGTGATCGGCACTCCGAGATACTTAGAATTTGACACCTATATCGATTTATCCAAAAAAGTAATATTCGCCATCTTGGATTTGAAAATGAGTCATTTTCGTAATCAGTACCCGAGAAACCTAGAATTTGATACCCATATCGATTTATCCAAAAAAAAGTAATTTTCGCCATCTTGGATTTGAAAATGAACATCATTTTCGTAATTAGCACCTCGAGAAACCTCGAATATGATACCTATGTCGATTTATCCAAAAAAATAATTGCCATCTTGGATTCGAAAATAAACATAATTTTCGTAATCAGCACCCCGAGAAACCTAGAATTTGATACCCGTATCGATTTATCCAAAAAAAGTAATAATCGTCATCTTGGATTTGAAAATGAATATCATAACATTCGCCATATTGGATTTATGGTGACGTCACATATGTATCTACCTTCCCCTGCGTATTCTATTTCAATTGATACCCATATTGTTAGGGTTTAGCATTATAAAGTTCCCCTACATAGTTTCATCCCCTTTTTCACCCCTTTAGGGGTAGATTTTTAATAAAAAGAAAACTATGTTTTTTTAATGGAAAAGGTGTCAAAAGGTATCTCTGTACCAAATTACATCTTAATCGGCTCAGCGGTTAAAAATTTCCCATACAAAGTTTTATCCCCCTTTTCACCCCTTTAGGAGTAGATTTTTGAAAAATAAAGTAGCCTATGTTCATTCCCTGGTGTCAAACTATCTCCATGCCAAATTTTATCCGGCGGTTTAGCCGTGAAAACGGAACAGACAGACAGACAGACAGACAGAGAGACTTTCGCATTTATAATATTAGTATGGATAAGGTTCAACATCATTTGTCACAATAACAAATAAACTTAAACAAGTTTTTCCGTACTACTATTATTCGCCGACAGTTCACAATTCACATTGTAGTTTAAACAACTAAGCAGCACAATCGACCGCACTGCCACCGTGCGCAGAGCATGAATCTAGCGAGACCTGTTTTTATGAGTGTGTAATAACAAATTAAATTATTGTTATTGTAAATTAGGATTCTGTCGATGCATCACAGCGAAAAAAATTGCGTTTTTTGTTACTTATTCCCACCCTATGGCGACAGCAATAATGTTGATTTTCGCAGCTGCGATTTGAATAATGTTAGCGCACCTCAAAAGCCTTGAAATTAGTTTTTGCACATAATTGTAATTTGCAAGAAAACAACACTACCAATTAAAATACTAGTTCCAGAGACTTAGTATGTTATAATTACCTGTCCATTTTAGTTAGAGATTCTGCAGTATTTCGGAAATCCAACTGAATTTTTGTGTAAAATATGCTTAAAATTAAAATAAATATTTATAATCTTTAAATATAACATATTTCATATACCTGTTACATATTTACGTATTTATTTCTTAATTCCCTGAGTGCTACTGTCATACAAAGAACTTACCTATGTACAAAAAAAGCCGAGCCGTGTACATTTTTTTTTCTTTCTTTATGGCACGGCGCACAGTTTAGCGCATTTGCCAATGTCACGTATTAATAAGTAGAATCACAAGTAAATTAGTTTTTTCTTATCGTAACTGCTTTACTGAAGTTTTATAGGACTTCTTGGAAGAACACGAGAACTTCATCTATACATGTTTATTTAGACCTACTCCATTCTTTTACTTATACAGAACTTCAAAACACAATACACTTTTGTACTTTAAAACTCCCAAAAATATAAAAAATAGAAAATCTAAATAAAACGACAACCTCACTTATATACTATACACACCTGTAGTTGATAAGTTCACGGAACTGAAACTCTTAAATCGAGAACTTGGTATTTTGTATTGTGAATCATTCGTTGATGCATATAAATAAAGAAATAAATAGTTTAAGTTTGTAAATATTAACGTATGTATGTACTTTTTGTTAATGTAAATAAATTATAACTAATAGCTGTTAAATGGCTGTTAGCTCATTGCCTACAGAGGTTCCTTATAAAAAGTTCTGACCCTTGTCGCTCTCTTAAGAAATTCAATAAGAGGTAATGATATTATCAAGAATCAGTAGATAATAAGTTCAATGATACAAGTTTTTCTATAAAATATAATTAGCAGTAAATAAAGTTTTTCCAAGATCTGCAATAAATGTACTGAGCAAAGTGTGCTAGCAAAGTACTGTGCTTAAAACATCCCATAAGTTCATGTATCAAAAAAAAAACCCTCGTCGAATTTCCATAGCAAAAACGTTTTAAATCAATTCAATTAAATCCAATATTATCCAAAAAAGCATTTAAAAAGACGTATGAAATAAACACGTATGTCAATGACCTTTAGATTTCGTAGATAAGAGTCATTCACATCTTTTATAGCCGTATTTTTTGTAATTAACAACCATCTTTATGTAATAATTACTTGTCTATAATTTACGAGTAAGATAATTAATTCTGAATATTTCGTTTTTATGACATGATAATAAAATGTGTGTTATTGTATAACAATATTTATTTTTGTTAGTGATTTTGCTAGTGCACCAAATTAATTTGCTTTTCAAAAGGCGACCACAATTGGCTACGAAATGGTCATTGTTGGTCAATCGTTTAGATTGATCAATATTATTGTACTGTTTATGAAGTACTTAAAATCTGAAAGTCGTACATATATTTTATTACGGGGTGTCAAATCAATTGTATACAAAAATACCTACAAGGCTATTTCAATGGACCACGATTTTGTTACAATTGATAAATATATTCCAATCATTGGTCACAAATTATGCTGCCATAGTATTTTTGGCATGCCCTTGAAAGTTGATAATAAATTATTACATCAAAATATACATTATTTAGCCATTTACTTGACTGGATTGCTTTAAATTCTGACGTTAGTGCCTTTTAAGATTGAAAATCGAGACAAGCAGATCTTGGAATCTGTTAGGATGATACTGGGGAGCGGGTGAATGAGACAACTGTTAAAAGCAGACTTATGACTAACTATATTTGATCTAAACTCTTGTTACATTATTACACATATGTTAAAGGTTCGACACACACTTGTACATATTACACACACTACAGAATCAAAGTTCTTTATTAGAAAATATTAAGAGAACATTACGATTTAATTTTCAAATGCGGTAATTTACATCGTAACTTATTGTAAAATGAAGTAAATTCATTTTAATGGTAATTTTTACCCTTTTTTTATGCCCCGTTCACGAGGGGACAGGACATTAAGACTACAGCCCTGAGGGATCTTCGGAGTCGATGTCGATCAGAATGAGGAGGTTATTAATCCATGTGACCCCGAGAGGGACGACAGCGTGTGTGGTCGCACTGTTGTGGTACCGTTAGTGTGCAGGGCTTATTATGTCACTCTCCTCCCTGAGAAGTGCTTCGGCGCAGCGCGAGAGGGGCTCCCGTGCGTCCCGTAGGAGATCCTAGAGCCCCTCGATATGCCCTATTTTTCCATATATGGTATCTATATATATCATATATCCCTATAGTCCCGGTTATGGTAGGTAAAAGTTCCACATAACCCAGTCCTGATCTCAGGAGGCTTTTTTCGGTTTCGCAGGTTTCTCCTGCGAAACCGAAAAAAAATTACGAGTGTCAACTCCGACCCGTGATAGGAGTTTACTTCTTACGAACGATCGTTATGATATATGTATATAGAACACAATAAAAACTCCACAAATTGACGGTTGTTATTTGTATACGTTGTAAAGGTACAGTAAATACTAATACACTAAATACATATTATGACATATGTAGATGCTATACAGTATATGTACATATATCCATGCGTCAACTGTTGCGCAGCATACTCTGTACTGGGGGCCTAGACAAGGGGCTCAATTGTCGTAAACGCTAATAGAATAGAATAGCCGCTTTGTGCGGATAGACAAGTGCCAAACGCTTCGTACAATCAAAACGCTTGCTGGCATTGCTCGTCAATAATGGCATTTGGCTACGTTTGATATGGCGGTTTTCACGAGACTTTAGGTTTCGCTTGATATATAAGAAAGTTAATAACGATAACGTTTGACTACTAATTTAAAGTTCGTTACGCTAGATCACGTGATATTGGCATTTTATTCTACTAGCGTTTATGATAATTGAGCCACTAGTCTAGACTCCCTGGTCAGACGTATACAAGTAAGCTGATTATTTATACACACATACATGATTTCGACGTGAAAGATCAGAAACGTTGAGCTTCACTTTTTAAGTTAACGCTTGATTCTACTCTCCATAAAATTTCCGTACCGCGGGCTATATATGAAAATCGGTTCTTAAGGAGTAAACTCAAAGAAGCTCCAAAAATGACATCTACAAAATCGCAAAGCAGCCTGTAAAGTTTCCTGGAAGATTTGTACCTGCGCGAGGAGCGACAAGCAGTTGGTACATTGTATATGTCTGTTTTGTTTTCTCTCCCAATTCATCGCGGTAGCGTCTAACGCGTTTGAAATACTGATTTCCATAGTCATTGGACAGTCTGTTGTCATGAGTTCCGTACAAAATGACAGCTTTTTTTGTGGCCATGTGCCATGTAAATCCCAGGATTTTTTTTTTATACCACGAAGGTGGGAAACAAGCATACGGCCCGCTAGATGTTGAATTGTTACCTTAGCTAATGGACACCTGCGACACCAGGAGCATCACCCACGCACTGCCGACCCTGAAAAAACCTTTTTACGTCCTTTTTGAAGAACCCCATGCTGTAGTCTAACCTTGACAGGGAGCTCATTCCACAACCTCAAAGTTCGAAAGTGAAAGCTCCTTTGAAACCGAACCGTGTACGACCATTTCGGTTCAAAAATGTGAGGACGAAATCCCTGTCGGTGGCGAGCAGTGAATTGGTAGAATGTGGCCGTGGGCATCACGTCGAAAAATACCTATGAACACAGCCGTTATATATAGACGGTATAACATACACAAGGAGGCGGAATCTCTCTTCATAATTAGGTGTTCGAGACCGCTTGTAAGCCTGAGATCGGCGACAACTCTCACAGCTCGTCTTTGAATCGAGTCAAAAGAACCAAGTTGGTATGCAGATGGTTCCGCTCATAGGTGACAGCATTACTCCATATGAGGTCGAACTTGCGACTTATAAAATAATAGCCTCTGTTCGAAGTTAAATACTGCTTCGCTCTGTTGAGCACACCGAGCTCTTTGGACGCCAGCCTGACCTTGTCTTCCAAGTGACTTCGGAATTGAAGGTGGTAAGGAGGCTCAGAGGTGATAAGGGACTTGTCCTAGAACTGAAAAGTCACAGCAACTGGGGTTTTTTTTTTGCTATGAATGCACAAATTTTTGTCTTGGTGGGGTTAAACTGGACTAAGTTCCGTCGTCCCCAATCGGATACCCTGACCAGAGTGCTTTCGATTTTAGACACAAGTTCCTCGCGCCTTTCATCTATAAAATAGAATAAGGAGTATTTGTTCTACCTGTTTATAAGCGTCCCCAGTGCTGTCATCCGCGTAGCAATTTATATCGTTGATACACAACATATCATTGATATGCAGCAGAAACAGTATCGAGGACAACACAGAACCTTGTCGGACTACATTTGAAGACTTTATTGGACAGTACCATCTCTTACATTAGTTACGTAGATTTTCACTACTACCTATTGTTACTGTTAGCGACAAAATGTCGAGAACCAAGTTCAAATATAATACCCGTCCAGTAAACTTGTATTACAAAACAGCGGTCGATGGTTTGAAATTTGAAAAATAAGAAAAAATAGGAATTGATAACAGCTGTACATAATTTTAAACAACTTACATGTATGGTAGTAAGGACTAGATATGCCCGAAGTCTGACGAAAGCCAAACTCAAAGTAAAATCAGTTTATTGATGTAAACCCAATTGCAAGATACTTTTGAACGTCAAATCTACTTATATATTATATTATATAATATATTATAATACCCGTCCAGTAAATTTGTATTACAAAACAGCGGTCGATGGTTTGAAATTTGAAAAATAAGAAAAAATAGGAATTGATAACAGCTGTACATAATTTTAAACAACTTAAATGTATGGTAGTAAGGACTAGTTATGCCCGAAGTCTGACGAAAGTCAAAGTCAAAGTAAAATCAGTTTATTGATGTAAACCCAATTGCAAGATACTTTTGAACGTCAAATCTACTTATATATTATATTATATAATATATTATAATACCCGTCCAGTAAATTTGTATTACAAAACAGCGGTCGATGGTTTGAAATTTGAAAAATAAGAAAAAATAGGAATTGATAACAGCTGTACATAATTTTTAAACAACTTAAATGTATGGTAGTAAGGACTAGATATGCCCGAAGTCTGACGAAAGCCAAACTCAAAGTAAAATCAGTTTATTGATGTAAACCCAATTGCAAGATACTTTTGAACGTCAAATCTACTTTTATATTATATTATATAATATATTATAATACCCGTCCAGTAAATTTGTATTACAAAACAGCGGTCGATGGTTTGAAATTTGAAAAATAAGAAAAAATAGGAATTGATAACAGCTGTACATAATTTTAAACAACTTAAATGTATGGTAGTAAGGACTAGTTATGCCCGAAGTCTGACGAAAGCCAAACTCAAAGTAAAATCAGTTTATTGATGTAAACCCAATTGCAAGATACTTTTGAACGTCAAATCTACTTTAGTTTGCTTCGAAAAGAAAACCTGGACACATAGAATCGACAACTCAGTCAGGACAAGAAACTCAGTCATTACGGTGAATGCTGTTGAAATGCGATCTTTCAGATTTCTGAAAAAGAGTGATACTGCACATATTATGTGCAGTATCAAATACGAGCAGTATCACTCTCGCGAATAAAATAAGCAAAAGTGAAGAAAGGAAAGCTCGGATGGTTCAATAAAAAGAATGAGTGATGAACTATAGAGGAAAAAAATCCACCAAGCGAAAGTTAGTGATAGCAGAAGCAAAAATGGCAAGAGTGACTTATGAAAATCAAGTTGTCGGAGTGTTAGCTGACGAAAATGTTAAAAGTATTCGCATACCTTGGCGAAAGTAAGTGAGGATAATGATGAGATTTCAAGAGGCGTAAGAAGTACATAAGGACCGCGAGGATTGGCTTTTCATTCTTTCTGACTACCCTGTTAGAGCGTGTGGAGATATAATATGTATGTTTGTATATAGAATTATTTCTGGCGCTTAATTTATGCATCCATAAAAAATATCGATTACCGCACCTTTCCACTAACTTTTTAAAAGCTCTCTAACATTTTTATTTTAAATGATCAATAACGAAAAATTGCATCGTAAAATCATAAATTAAAACAAAACGATCGACAATCAATGTCGTTCAAATTAAATGGTAGGGACAGGTTTTTAATAACACTAAACTTTATGGGACACTTCGAAAATTTATTGTTACTGCGTTTTTAATTTGGACCGTAAAATGTCCAGGATACCTCCATATCACATAAATTAAAAAAATAGGTACACTTTTGTGAGATATACGAGCAATCCGAGCTGAGTTTGCTCGGATATTATTTAGTTTATAGAACTTGACAGTATTTCATAAGAAAGCGTTGGTGGTGATTCACTGATAACTTTGATGCTTAGCTCCTATAAATAATAGGGCAATTATTAATGGTGAATAATTAGAATATATAGTGTATAAACTGTATCCAAATTCCTTCAGGTTATATGACCAGACAAAGAGATAGATAAAAAGCTTCACTTCGGCTTCACTCGGTACTCAGTACTACCTAATCGCAGCAGGAAATATTTGAATAAGATTCGTATTTCGAACTACAATTACTATTTTACATTCATACTTACACACATTCCCACGCTGTATCCCTAATGGGATAGTCAGAGAGCACGGAGCGCCAAGTATCGCGGTCATTACATATTTCTTTCTCCTCCTCAATCCTCATCATTTTTCTTGTAAACTTTCGCTTAGGTTTGCCGGTGCTTTTGACATTTCCGTCAGCTAGCACTCTGGCTATTTGTTTTTCATAAGTCAGCCTTGGTCTTCCTTGGCTTCTACTACCACTCGCTTTCGCTCTGTAGATTTTCTTCGTCAGTCTTTCATCACTCATTCTATGTGTCCGAACCATCTAAGCGTTTTTTTCTTCTTTTTCGAACTACTATTTTGATTGAAATAATTATTCAAGTTAATAATTATACATACATTTTGTCACATAATTTATATAAATATTGGGCAGATGTCATTCACCTGAAATGATATTGACAACAGAAATTAAGTAAAAAAAATTATACTTGTACGAAATTGTATTTCGATAGTACTGTCATTTTGTATTGTTTCAATTTTTTTAATTAAAGCTCAAATTTTAGAATTCGGCAAATATAATGTTTGTTACAAGAATACAGTATAGGCGATGAGCTAGCAAAGAATCTGCTTTTACTTCGCCATCTGTAAGCCCCGTTGTATTGCTGAAAGTAGAGAAAAGAATGATTTTGATTACACCTTGGTCTGTTCAGTCCTAATTTTAAATGATGTAATGATATGTATGTCAGTATACTCGTATAACCAGTTGATTTTTTTATTAATTCATGACCGATCTCAACCGGTTAGCTTAAAACATACCGATTATTACAGGTTCTTACCGGTTTTACCTGTATCAACCGGTTTTAACAGGTATTTGAAACAGATCGTGATGGGTAATAATTGGTGCTTTACAGGTAATATGTATATTGGAGAGTGCTGAAAGTTGAAAACGGTTTTAACCTAGTTCGCAACGGATGCTATTTTTGTCATATTCATTTTGTCACGTTTAGGTAATGTGTTGTAATCATATTGTAAAATAATTTTTGGCAATAAATAATATTATTATTAACAGATTAATAAAGTGTGATAAATTTCTAAAATCTTTAGTTATTTTCAGCTCAAACTCCAAAAACCACCAATCGACACGTGTTTCGCTTCTCAACGAAGCATACTCAGGAAATACCAGAGATAGGATTCGGTCAGCTAACCAGCACCGAATCCATTCGAAATTTATCACATGAAATGGATTTCCGCAATGTAACACCTGAGTCTGTACAATATCTAATAGATTAATAAATATAAGGAGGGCTTATTTACCTTTCAGTGTTTTTAAAACAGCACCAAAAGTTAAAATACGATTTTTAATTCAACTACGTCGTTTGACACTGGCGCTGTTCATGAACGCCGTAAAACTGAAAATTTACAACGCTCTCGTACAGTTTACGGCTCATTTTTAATTCTGCAACTTTGTTAAGTACAGTAACAGATTTGGTACGAACATTGGAATAGGTAATAAAACTGATATTGAACTTTGAATTTGGGAAATTTTTGTGTGACGTAAAGTGATACACAGTTCGTTCAAGTAATAAACGCTACAACCGCTCTATTTATATCTTTACAAACTCAAGTTTTATTAAATTTCATTTTGTGATGAAGTACCCATTCATTTAATAACCATTCTCCGCCAATTTATAACTTGAAATCGACATGTGTTTCGCCTCTAAACGAAGCTTCACCAGGAAATTCCAGAGACTAGACTCGTGGGGTTATTACCTAAAAATTTGCAGACAGCGACAGCCACGCGATCACTGCGCGACCAGTGATTAATTGTAATAAAAAAATTAGTATCATGTATGACGATTGCGTATCTTTTATTCTATCACCGTAAAAAGCACTCTTCGCGGTAGATTTAGCGCCACTATACAAATAACATTACATGAATTCTCGATTTGACAGCAGATATCGCGCGATATGGGCTGTCGCACGCTGACTGCAACTTACGTAATAAGCAAGTCGGTCAGCTAACCAGCATTTAGTTAGCGCGTGTTGATTAACCTTCCTATACCCGTGCGTTGTTCTTTGATACCGACGATTTACATTTGCGTTGTTTTTAAACGGAAAATACCAGCGCAATAAGCTCATTTCTAGCTTCATAATTTATGACTACCCTCAATTTAGTGTGTTGCAAGCAGTGGCGTGCACAGGATTTTTTAACAGGGCAGGCAGTCAAAATAACAAATATATAAAAAAACAACAATTTTATACATAATTATACTTACTAATACAGCAATACTGACGAGCCAGGACGATACCATTACTTTAATTTTTAGTAGTGGTTGTTTTTTGTTAATAATGCAAGGAAAACGAAATTAACTATTAGTATGTGCACAAACCGTCAGCCAGTTAAATATTTTAAAATATTTAAAATTAAAATTTCGAGTCATATTATCTGACTTTTGATATACATAAATGCAACTCTGGACAGACCTTCCTTTAGTCATATTTTGTAATTTTTCACTGTATGAAAACTTTGAAAACGCGGCTTATTTTAGTTTTTGTAAATACGCACTGCCAACACAATTATCATAGCTAAAACACTCCATTCTTTAAAATACAACTGAAATTATCTATTATAAACCGATACTTTAATTCGAATACGAATTTTAAGAAGAATAGAATTTTTTTAACTAACTCATAGAACAACAAATCACTTGCACGATGAAAGCAATCATGGAGTTTTATTTTGTTTCAAGTATAAATCACCCATAAACAAAGCAAAGAAGAGTAATTTGAATTTATCAAATGCATTTTGATAATTGATGTAGTCAATGTCTCCAAAACACACACGCACACAAACTTAGTTTTCGTATATAAAACAACACACATTTGAAAAGTTATTTCATGTACTGATAGGTCAAATGTGTACATGTGTGCGTGAATTGTAGGCACAGGACCGACGTGGCTCCACGGAAGTGTTATACGCGGGTTTTTTATATCGATAGGTGTCGTGATTGTTAAAAGTAAAATACAGCTAAGAAAAAATACGAAATACGATAAAAACAGATGAAGGACGGAAGATTTGGAATGTTAGATGGCGCTCTTTTTAAACAATGCGTCGCCGGTCTGTTAGACCAATGCGCGTAGATGTAACAAATTTTCCGTGAGTAACACTTTTAATAATTCCTGTTATTATGTAATGTTTATAATATTATTGAGTTAATACCATAATATAATATAACTCCATATTATTTGTAGGTTATATTTTGATCTCGAAATGATCGAGAAATAGCTCAGATTGGTTTTAGGAAGTATGAGCTTGATTCCAACTATGATGATGGCTTTTACCAAAGACTGTATTAAGACTTAATCATAAACAAAAGTAAACATATTCTATAAAATTTTAGTTTATACGTTTTCACACATTTCCATTTAATAATAAACATGATTTTACTGAGATTTTAACCCTTAACAGGCCGGGTGCGGTCACTATGACCGCAGTAGGTGGCAGCACTACGAACATTATACTCTTCCAATATTCGATAGTACTCGCCCCTCCCGGTACCGGTCAGCCGATTAGTACGAGAAGTGGACTAGCAATAGTCGCACGCGTCTTTTGTTTTGAGTTTTTACTGTTTAAAAATTTAAAACCTATACCCGAGATAGATGAAAAGCTGGAAACTAGAAAAACATGCTATACTTGTAATACCAAAAAAAAAACGAAAGACCTATCATATATGTTTTTGTTGTAGAAAGCCGATGTGTATCGAATGTAGCCAAAAGATGTGTCGCGATTGTCGCGAAACGAGACCATGAATGACGGTTGTCAATTTTTCGTTAGTAATATGGTTTATGATTATTTTTTATTTTTTTTATGTTATATGATCTCTTAAGATAACAAAACCAAAATGTTTTTCCAAAAATTGCTTTAGATTTTTTTAAGGAATTTTTACAGAAGCTTATAGATTTTGTTTATTTTTAGCGTTTGAGTAATGTTTTTTTTATTTAACATTTATAAAAGTTACATTTTGTTATTTTTTCTTTTCTAATTAAAAGTAAATACTATCAGTAACACTGTGTATTTTTATTTATTTATTATTTGGATAATAACATAAAAATATTATACCTACAGTACATGCGGTCACGGTGACCGTACCCGGCCCGTTATGTTACAAAAAAACCACCCGGCCTGTTGAGGGTTAAATGACTTATAAATTGGCTTTTCAATTTTCGATTCCACAGAGCGTGCGCGTGTATACCAACTTGATATTCTGTTCAACGTGAATACGGAAGGTTAACTGATTTGAAATTTTGACAGCTAGATTGCTAAAAAAAAGACTTCATCACTTGATATGGAATTCCACAAAGTAACACCTTGATAGGTCTATATTATTTCGATTTCTTTTTCTTCATGACATGGCGCAAACATTAGCTTATTTGCCAAAGAATCAACATGAGGAACGTTCGAAGTAAATTCGTTTTTTCTTATTATCGTAAAATTGTAAAATTCCTCCAGTAAAGTGACAATAACCTTTACTGAAGTTATAAAGGACTCCTTGGAAGAGCACGAGAACTTTAGCTATATATGTTTATTTAGACCTACTCCATTCTTTTTACTTATACAAAACTTTAAAACATAATATACTATCAGTTTTGTCCTTTAAAAATCCCAAAAATGTCAAAAATAGAAAATGTAAATAAAATGACAACTTCATTTCTCCCGTTCCCGCCAAAAAGTCCATTAATTGGATTGGTCAATTACTGTGGTAATTATAATCTTTTACTATCAAATATAAATGTGTTTCTAAAGAAAGGCGATATTGATGGTACGGAAACCTGAGGTCATGAAAAACTAGTTTTTCCCAATATTAAATTATGAATGATTATTATGAACTGTGCTCATGTTTAAAATTAGGTTCCTCAAGACTCACTCAATTAACAGAAAAAAAATAAATTTGTTCAACATACACGGAATCATATTATATTATAAACTACCTATTTCATTGAAAACAAAAGTATTGGGTTCTTACCTATGAAATTGCAGGTTTATATAGAAAATATCAAACAATTTCTTTAATCAAAATGTACCTTTGTATTAATAACATCGAAGTAACGGAACTTTTACTGCATTACATGCACTTTTATCATATTGAAGATCTTATTTACCTAATTTTCAATTTATATGTGTACATGAACTGTATATTTATAAAATTTCAGTTTATATATGTGTATGTACATGAATTGTATATTTATAAAATGGAAAACTAAACTATACATATGTTTTATGTGTACAATTTTCTATTTTATACCCTTGTACATGTTACCATTTTTTTTATGAAAAGTTCAAGCTTTATAAAGTCTATAAAAGGCTCATAAACTATTAAAAAAAGTTCATAAGTCACAACTATTATTATAGATCTCAAGAAAGTGAGTTTAGTTTATCATTTTTGAAATATCTTAGAAGAACCCTTTGTACGGGAACGGAATTCACATATGGCTATTTTTTTTATTCACTCGCAGTGTGTATATAACAATTAAGATAAATTACACGACTAAGTTATAATATAAATAAAAAATACAACAACCAAAAAAATCAAACCGACTTCACAACACAGAGATAACTTTCCTTTACTAAGTTGACAGTTTTAACTAGTATAATTACTTTGTACGTTTCAGTGTTTTTTTGAAGTAGGCTTAATATTATTCTTAGAAAGCTTTTTATTTCTCTTGAGTGACTTTGACCTAAATAAATGTCTAGGGTAAATCTACAATTAACTTCTTTTCTAATTCTGGAGCGCAATGCTTTTCAAAATAATGATCATTTTAAATACTAGGTTCCCAAACTTATTTTGTCTACTGAGTCGAGAGCTCATGCAGTCGTTGTCTAAGATGCCTCCTAGCTAAATGAAATTACAAATCACCCCCCAGGCCTCTACACAACGCCCGCATTTTTTTTCTGGGTCTCTTACCGCACCCCTTTAGGCCTGCAGCGCCCACAGGGGGGCGTTATCGCCCACTTTGGGAATGGGTTTTAATTAAGCTTAAAATTAGTTAGCGTTATTTGATGTATTTTCGAAGTTCAATATCAGTGATATATAAATTAAATGACTTAAATAAAATCACTTTGTAGTTATACCAAAGTCCACGGAAAAAGAATAATTGAAATTGATCCAGAATTGACGAAGTTTTTGGTGAACATACGTAAAAAAAACATACAGACGAATATAGAACTTTTCCTTTTTTGAAGTTGGTTTGAAAATAGAGCGCCTAACACAGTATCCTAGTGTAGGGACTAGAGTCTCTACAGTAGGAAAATGTACAGAAGTGTTGTGGGGTAATATTATGAATTTCGAAATAATATGTAAAATTTTTAGACCAGTCGATTGTTTTTAAAATTGTATATATTTTTTTAGAATAACATATAAAAATCATGTCATCAATCTTTAAAACAAATAATTTTTCAGTTGCCTCTTAATGTTCCGTGGGCGTGTTGTAATAAAAGCAGGCAACAACAATAACTGTGGAATAACAGTCAATACGCCATGAAACGGTAGCAACTGACTTTTTTACTTTAACCCACACAGAGCCTAACCTATCATTTTGGGTTACAAATCACGCCTACATACGAATTTATGGGTCTTACCCACAATCGTGAAAGTAACAACTTTATAGACGACGGTTTAATTGTATAGGTCTATTAATAAAATGCTGACATGTTAATTTTGTGTGTGGGTGTGTTACTGCCAGTTAGATGAGTATTAAGAAGCATTCATATCTAACGACACGTAACGTGTCCAGCGCGTATCGGCACATCCACAGTCCAAATCATTATATATTTTACATAGGCGCATATTTTACATATACCTACCTTCACGCTGTATTCCCAACGGGATAGTCAAAGAGGACGGAGCGCCAAGCATTGCGATCCTTACATACTTCTTTCGCTTCTTCAAATCTCTTTTACGATAACGATTCTACTTATTTATTAATACAATACGTGACGTTGAAAAATGCGCTAATCTGTGCGCCATGCCATGAAGAAAGAAAGAAAGTAACTAATGTAACTAATATATACTAAAAACTTATTTCTTTTTTTCTCTTTAATTAAATAAATGTTAGAGATCTGCTCATTCTCTTAACATCCATCTCTCTCGCTCACACAGCTTTGTAATCATTATAATTTTGTACCAGATGTATCGCAAACTTAACCAAACTTCCATTACGAAAAGCTACCAAATTTTTGTCAATTCATGTCCGACACGCTCGTAGCCATATTTTTTAAACTGATTTGGATAGACCTGTGATCTATCTAATCATGAAAAATCTATCTAATACATGATTTTTGGCGTGTTATTGCTTACATAGACAAACTACTTATATTTCAATTCTAATTCTTACAACCTACTGAACTAAGAATATTTTATACCAAATAATCTGTACTGTGTAACAAAGCGATCAACAGTTTGAACATAATTTATGATGGTTCATGTATTCAACTTTGATTCATCTTACTTGAAACCAACTTGCCTAAAGGAGTTACGCCCAAACATTAATTTAATAAAAGACACTTCTATATTATTTTATGTTGAAGGTAGATGTTATCAGACTTTACGAATTAAATAAATATTATTTACTAGTTTTGCCCGATACTTCGTTCGCGTGAAGTTCAAAGACACATAATATCTTTATACGAGTAAATTATAGCCCTATGTGTTATTCTGATGTATGAGCTATATGATTGGAAAGTTTCATAAAATCCATTAAATATATATGTATTACAGTATCTATACATAGTATAAAACAAAGTCGCTTCCCGCCGTCTGTCCCTCTGTATGTACGCTTAGATCTTTCAAACTACGCAACGGATTTTAATGCGGTTTTCATCAATAGATAGAGTGATTCAAGAGAAAGGTTTATTCGTATAGTTTACTATTGTTTTTTTTTATTTGTTGAATTATGCCGACTATATAAATCAAATATAATCTATATAGATTCTCCATATAAATCCTTTCCATTATACATTGTTTTGGAATAAGACAGCATTTTCGATGAAAATTCGGAAATTCTATCTTATTTGAAAACATAATCAAGCCGACTGAGAGCTTTCATCGAAAATGCTGTCTTATTCTAAAGCAATGTATGATGGAATTGTTCCTCTTTATTAGGACTACAAAAAAGTCAGGGATGGCATATGTCTATGTTATACGGATAGCCTTCTACAACCATTTTAATGTTTATAAAAATTGATACAAATTATGTGGAGTTTGAAAAGGTATTTAGACGGATAACAGAAATTATTATCTACATTGCACCTGTGCGAAGCCGTGGCGGGTCGCTGATTATATTATATTAAGTTGTTTTTGCGTCAAAGAGTAATAAACATCTATACATCCATCCTCACAAACTTTCGTGATTACAATGTAAAAAAAAATTAATAATAATAATATAAGTAAGATAATTGACGCGCAACTTGATAGACATTCTTTTAGTTTAGATGGTAATTCGTACTTGTCCGGTTTTTTGGTATAATGTTTAATTGCCCTGTAGAGACCAAAGTGACTAACAGAAAAACTGCATTAACCCTTAACTTCACTGAACGTGGAGTCTCACAGACTACTTCTTTCAGTCTTTTTTTTTAATCAAAGTAAATTCGAATGATTGAACATCGTATGTTATTATAGGTGTGTAGTAATCGATACATAATTAAATGTAATCATCTTTTATTATCTTCAGATCAAATAGTCAGAGTGTCAGCAGACGGAAATGTCAAAAGCACTCGCATATCTAGGCGAAAATGTGTGAGGAGAATGATGAGATTTGAGGAAGCGAAAGATGTGTGTAAGAACCGCGACTCCTGGCACTCCGTCCTCTCTGACTACCCCGTTAGGGATACACCGTGAAGGTATGTAGGTATGTATCTTTTATTATTATTCACGAAAAAAAAAATTCAACGGTCACTGCGTACTGCTCAAGTACTGCTCAAATCTGCGTTATGGTATAATATTGTGGGGTAACTGTGTTACATTAAAAATACTACTGATAGGACAAAAACAGTGTATAAAGGTCATGTATTGGGTCCTTACATATGAAATTAGCGTTTTGTCGTACTGACCACTTTGATCTGAAATATCTCCTCTTTGGTTAAGAATTCCAAATTCAAATTTATAAATTCATTTAGCTGGTACATTTGAGTTTTGAAAACAGTCATTCATTTGTTTTTTCCTCATTATTTTTTTCTTTGGCGTCGCTTATTACCGCACAATGGAAAACATGAAATATCGGTATATTTACGAGTATGAGTTCTATCGTGGCACCAGTGCTGCAGAAACAGCTCAAAGGATTAATGATGTGTACGGCGCTGCTGTAACAATAGAAAGCACGGTACGTTTTTGGTTTCAACGTTTTCGTTCTGGAAATTTCGACGTTCAGAACCAACCCCGTGTACGGCCGGAGACCAAAGTGGAAAATGAAGAATTAAAGGCTATTATGGAAGCGGATCCATCACAAAGCACTTCAGAGATAGCTGCAGGCTTCGAGGTAAGTGACAAAACTGTATTAATCCACTTGAAGCAAATCGGGAAAGTAAAAAAACTTGAACGAACGAATTGAGTGAATCGAACTTGCAAACACGCGTCGACTGCTGTGTTACTTTGCTCAACCGACACAATAATGAAGGGATTTTAAATCGAATCATTAGTTGTGATGAAAAGTGGATACTGTACGATAATCGGAAGCGCTCGTCGCAATGGCTGAACCCTGGAGACCCAGCCAAATCCGGCCCTAAACGAAAATTGACTCAGAAAAAGTTACTTGTGAGTATTTGGTGGCGTCGGTGTCATTCACTACAACTTTCTAAAATCTGGCCGAACGATTACGGCAGATATCTATTGTCAGCAACTGCAAACCATGAAGGAAGAACTAGCTGCTAAACAACCGAGATTGGTCAATCGCTCTAGGCCACTGCTGCTTCACGACAACGCAAGACCACACACTGCACAACAAACAACCACTAAGTTAGATGAGCTACAATTGGAATGTTTGCGACATCCACCGTACTCCCCGGATCTTGCTCCAACAGATTACCATTTTTTACGGAATTTGACAACTTCTTACAAGGAAAAAAATTCAACTCCAATGCGGCAGTCCAAACCGCCTTCAAAGAGTTTATTGATTCTCGCCCCTATGGTTTTTTTTAGTAAAGGGATCAATGAACTACCTATGAGATGGCAAAAGTGCATAGATAACAACGGTGTATACTTTGATTAATTAAATATATTTTACAAAAAAAAAAATGACTTTATATTCCTCCCGTACAAAACGCCAATTTCATATGTAAGGACCCAATATAATGTAAATCCTTGGACAACCTGTAAGCCTTTATTTTGAGAACTGAAAATACTGAGTGTACTTTGCTTGTACATTTATGAAATTTATAATTCTGTAAAAACTCATCCAAACTTATTTAAAATGAAAATGCCAAACTGTAGGCCTAGATTATTAATAGATATGCCAATAGACTGATACATCCCAGCATGAAAAAAAACTCCGTCCAGCAACGCTAATTCGTATGTATAGTCATTTACCGGAGAATATTAGACATCTGACTTATAACAAATTTAGAGTAACTACACAAATGGCTATTTGATAAATGTTTTTATTATGTCCAGGAGTACCTGAATTGTTAAATTGACTTATAGGTGTGTATGTTTCTTCTTTAAAACCCTAAGTTAATATACTTAACACATAGTGATAAATTTTGCATGCCAGATATTGTGAATGCGTGTACAAAAGAAATATCATGTAACAAACACATATTTATGCAATTAAGCCATTTGTTTAGACGGAGTGCCAAGTTACGTTGCGTTCCTACGTCACTGCGTTCCGTCCGTTCATTCGTTCCTTCACAGACTATTTGGTCTTAGTAAGTCAGCCTTGATCTTCCTTTGGTTCTATTAGCATTCACTTTCGCTCTGTAAATTCTCTTCGTCAGTCTTTCATCACACATTGTTTCCATGCGTCCGAACAATCTTAGCATGTCTCTCTTCATTGTTACAATATCATTCTCGTGTAATCCTGTCATACTGCGTAACTCTTCATTGCATATTTTGTCCAAAAGGGTAATATATTTCTAAGCGACCGCATTTCTACTGCATTTATCTTACTTTCGTTTGATTTCGAACGTATCCAGGTCTGCAGGATTATTCATCTTTATATATAGTTTATCTGGCCGACATAGCTGAATTCGGTGTGTCACAAAAAAAGTCTGACTACATTGCAGAATCCGAACCCGCGTATTTCAGCTTGGTAAATCTACGCTCTAGCTACTGTACTACTGAGAAGGTAAACTCTGTTGTCAAATCTGAAGAAAAAGCGATTTTTTTCAGAATTGTTCTCTAGCTAGATCGATTTTTGACCACTGTAAAGCTAACATTGTAAATTTGATCGAAATCGTTAGAGCCGTTTTCGATAACGCTATTATAAATATACAAATATTGCTTGTATAATACTACTCTTTTAAATAACATAGTACCTTATAATAAAGAAAGTCATGAAACATTAAGTTCATTGTTCAGGAAAATAAATAAAAGATTTTTATCCATGACTTTTAGCCATACACTTTATAAATAACTCCGTAGCCAGATGCCGTATCCAAACAGCAACAGTGAGCTAAATCAGATAACCTGATGCACCTGTACATACGACACACATTGATTATCAGTTAACCTGATCGGTCGCCATTTCGTTAGAAGAGAGCACCTACAATACCTACATATCTATGTTTTATCTGATGTTATTTTAACGGGGCAGGCTGTCTGAAGTTATGAAGTCTATGTTTTTGTCATTATTTTTCAATTTATTTCCTCATTATAACTATATTATCAAAGTGATATGTGTTTTTAACAGGTACTTGTTGCAAACTGAACTCATATTATTTCAACGTTTTTTAAAAAAAAGATCTACCATGAGTTAACGCCGTCGATACTCGCTATCGACAACGTAAAACTTTGTATGAAGAATTGGGCAGGCCCCTAGCGGTTACTATAGTGAACTAAGAATCGTCATACAACACTTTGACGCGTTCGCTATCGAGTATCGACGACGTAAACTCATGGTAAGGCTACTGAACAGTTTGCAGGATTTCAACCCGCGCACTTCGACATAGTAGACCTATGCTCTAGCCATTGTGCTATTGAGAAGGTAAACTGATGCAAAATTAAAAATTTTAGAAGTTTAGAGTTTAGAAATTTTAAGTGTGTAAAAAACGGAGAAAACGATTTTTCGCAGAATTGAGACTTAGCTAAATCGATTTTTCGACGCCTTCTACTCTTATATTGTAAATTTCACCGAAATCACTGAAGCCGTTTTCGAGAAAGCAAAATCAAATTTATGCAAGTATTGCTCGTTCAATATAATAGTGGATAAATCTTCTGTGTATGTGTTTGTCACTAAACTCCTCCTAAACGGCTGGACCAATTTAATATTTATTTTGTGATTGTATAATTGGGTCCCTGGCTGGTGTAGATACACAATTGGTCCGGGTAAAAATGGATATAATAGTAAAAAAAAAGGTATAGTAAAACGTGATGTTCATTTATTCGAATTGTTTATACATTATATAACGACAATACCACAGGACCATGTCAGCGCCAAATTAAATTAAATAAATGTAAGACTAGTCGATTAGTTGAATCGATATCGACTCAGTTCTGTTCCTTGACAACACTATTTGAGCTGGCCATATTACTTAGAATTTGATGAATTAAAACATCAAATCACCCCATCGAATGAACAGTCAGTCTACTATAATTCATTTTTCTTTACAGAGACGATATCAAAGATACACAATTTTTCCCTGTTCAGTTAAAAACTTTAAAAACTAAGTAGTACAGAGCTAAACGCTCTCAGAGTCACGTCTTGTCGTCGCAACAAAGGGACGTAAAAATATAACACTTCTAATAGGAAATTTCATTTCGCACTTTCGAACAAAGAATGCTGGCAATTGTAGCTTCGGGCATAAAACGTTTTGTCAGCTCGTGTCTCTATATTTTATATCTATTATATTACTTACTTCACTTAAGTACAGCTTTTTAAGTTTCAAAGTGCTTTTTGAAAACTTGTAGTCAAAATAGTTTGCTCTCGGTCGATTCGTTTAACTGTACTGTAACTATTTATATTGGCAAAATTTAATTTGCAGTTTTTCTCAAGTTAGTATTTTGTCGAAGACATATATTCTGTCGTATCCAACATTTATAACTATGATTGATTGATTTTTCTCAATTGGCTTGAAGTTTGGATTATTCTGAGAGCTCCCCCAATTCATGGTGTCGTACCAATTGTACAATTGTCTGAAATGTTTATTTATTTACACGCTAGTTTTAGCAGTTTTATTTCGCTGTATGCGCATTTTATACGATAACTTCCAACTGGACTAATAAGAAGTCCGAATGACAAAATTCTTGCTTGGTGCAACGTTTAAACCATTGCGCCGACCTCAATGGCGCAATGGTTTAAACGTTGCACCAATCGCGGAAGGTCCCGGGTTCGACTCCCGGTCGGGTCAATTTAGGAAACGAACTTTTCTAGATTGTCACGAGTCTGGATGTACTGGGAGAGGCCCCCAGTAGTCGTCGCCTGGTTCTCATAGCACAGGGAATACCCTAGTTTGAGATCGGATGGTTAGCGTGTATCGTCTGGCGCATTAAAGAAAAAAAATATATATTGTTCCATCTTTTTGCGTGTGAACAACTGTATCCGTGGGGAAGAATTTACCTTCGCGTTGCTAACATCCCTTAGTACGTAACAAATAATTAATTTCTCTCTTTCTAATGCACACTGCTGATCCAAGTACATAACACAATATATTATTAGTAAACCGATTTAATTGTTTAATACACTGGCATCAGAAAACATTATAGTAGAATAATTGTAGATGAAGGTTAGCGACACGTTCAGTTTAGAGTTAGCTTATTTTGTGATCTTCATCATTATAGTGTCAGTGTATTAAGGCATTCAGATCAATATTTCTTCATACTAAACGTTTGAATCTACGGCCTTTAGAAAATCTCACCCTTGTCCAAAGCACTACAGGAACAATAAGACATCAATGTGATCGATCTTTTTGATTGTAGACTAATAATAATTTAATATTATGTATAGCATTCTGATCATAATAGAGTCACTTATTGAATTATGCGATCAATTTGACTTCAATAAGAAAGAGCAATGAACTGAACTGATGCCAAATTGAATGAGAAATCTTTATCTACGGTATTTAGATAATTTTGACGTCAATTAATGCTTTACGTAATTAATCTAATATCAAAGCAAGTGGTAAAAGAAGCAAGGATGACTGACTTACGAAGATCAAATAGCCAGTGTTAGCTGACAGAAGTTTCAAAAGCACTAGCATACCTAGGCGAAAATGTGTGAGGAGAATGATGAGATTCGAGGAAGCGAATAAAGTATGGAACGATCGCGACGCTTGGCGCTCCGTCCTCTCCGACTACACTATTAGGAGGATACAGCGTGAAGATATGTGCATATGTACCTATCTAATATCAATCTTAATAGACTTATAGACTCAACTAAATTATCTCACAGTAAGTTTCACCCAAAACTCTCACCAAAATCGTTTAAAATAGTGTAACGAACTTTGTTACACGAAGTCATAGGTACAAAAAAACAAGAAAACCGTATTGCAAATATTAGATAGTTTATGTGAAACCAAATTCTAACTACGTCCATAATCCACAATAACTACCTGTAATTATTAAATATGTAACTGAACGTAAATTACTGCATTTCTATGTTTGAAAAAGTTAACTTTGAAATTCCTTGCGAAAAATGAAAGGATTTTATCTCACAAATTCGAAATACTTGAGACTGAAGATTTTTGTCGGATTTTCCATACTCTCTACACGTTGTTTTCTTGCCTAAAATTTTGAAAATGAATCCAACGCTTTATAATCTTAAAGTTGAACATTCGATAAAAGTAATCTGACCAGAATTTGCGGCACGGACGAAAACTCAATATATTAGATCTGAATTCGTTTCTTTCCTGAACTTTATTCGATAGTTTTCCAGTCGTGAATAGACATGCAATGCGATATCACAATGTGTTCTTGTGTTCATTCTTTAAGTAGCACTTAGTGTTATTTAATTACACATAATATGTCATCGGAAATGTCAATTCCAAACTTTTTTTAAATTTAAATAAAGCAGATTTTTCATGTTAATTAGGTACTCAGAAAAGTCTCGAAAGAGTCTAGAATCTTAATAAACAAACTTATGCTTGCACTGCTCGCGACCGAGATACAATACAAAAAAAAAAAAGATTGCAAAAGAAACCTTCTACGGCAGCTCGGTCAGAAAAACTTTCATCTTTTACTATCTCTTTAAATACATCTTACTATAAAATATTCCTTTGACTTCAAAAGATTGAACAAGCTTGTAGGTTTAACAGAAAAACCGTCTTTGTAGATATGTCCTACTACCGTTGTTAATAGAAAAAATCTCTTGACGATTAACTCATTTTGAATGCCAATATTTATTTTATTTATTTACACAGAGTTTTTATATCTTCACGCTGCATTCCTAACCAAGTCAGAGAGGACGAGGCTCCAAATTTCGCGGTCCTTACATACTACTTTGGGCTCCTCAAATCCCATCATTCTCCTCACACACTTTTGCCTAGGTGTGCCAATACTTTTGACATTTCCATCAGCTAACACTCTGGCGATTTGATCTTAGTAAGTCAGTCTCTCTTGATCAATGTCAATTCGCAATCTTGGTTTTCCTTGGATTCTCCTACGACTTACTTTCGCTCTGTAGATTTTCTTCGTTAATCTTTCATCCCTCATTCTTTCTATATGCCCGAACCATCTAAGCTTCCTATCTTCATTTCTACAATAACACTTTCATGCAATAAAGTGGATTTTTTTCATAAATGTAGACTCGATAAAGAGTAGTAATAATAGAACTCCGAACAACGACAATTAATTACCCTAAACTAAATACTCGACTTATAAAATAAGTACCACAAATCAACTGCAGGAATACTCTATATTTGTTCACAAAATTGTCCTTACTTGGATCAAAACCAGGCCATTTGAATAACGAAACACTACTACTATGCAGACCATTAATATGTGTCAAATAATGTACGTTATAAAAAAAATTGTGTAAGGGCGAGTTTGACTCGCATACAGGGTTTTATATTTAAGGTATATAGGAACAGTTCTGTTTACCGAATGGTAAAATACAAAACCAATGTTACGCCAATAAAAGTCACACAAAGTATAATCACATTTACATTTAAATATTGGATAACGACCGATAATCATAAATTAGTTATGAATATGACTATATAGTAACAGATGGCGGACGGATAACTAAAAATATTAAGTTCTAGGAGGGCATCAGCTTATACCACCTTGCTTGACGTCACTTCACCACGACGTGGCAGCAGTAGGAGCGGCAGGCGGGATGTGACGTCGGCTAAGTAGAGTGTTATTACCTAAAAATTTGCAGACAGCGACAGCCACGCGATCATTACGCGACCGCAGACTAATTGTTTTAAAAAATTGATATCATGTATGACGATTGCGTGTTAGTTACGCCGTGCCCAAAAAATGCATTTTTCGTGGTAGATATAGCGTCACTACACAAATTGCATTATAAAAATTGCCATTTTGACAGCAGATATCGTGCGATATCTGGCTGTTGGAGGCTGAAGGCTGAAGCTGACTGCAAGTTAGGTAGTAAGCGTGCCGGTAACAGAGGCGCGGTCTGGCTTCGTTACTCCGTCACGTTACTATTTTTGGAGATCTATAAAAATTAGATCTATTAAAATCCTGTAACTAAAAATAAAATTCTTGTTAAAATTGAGTTAGTCGTTTCGGGGATAAGCCTGGACAAAGAAACTGACAAAAATTTTCAAAACACGTATTTTGGTTTTTACAACGTACAAGTAACTAGGGTAAGTTGGGGTAAGATCGTAAGCGGGGTAACATCGTATAAATCGAATACTTCCTAATAATGTATCATTTTTACATTGGAAATGTAAGATCGTAGGCGGGGTAACACCATATAAATAGTAGTACTTCCTAATTATGTATCATTTTTACATTGAAAATGTAAGATCGTAGGCGAGGTAACACCATATAAATAGTAGTACTTCCTAATAATTTATCATTTTTACATTGAAAATGTAAAATCGTAGGCGAGGTAACATCATATAAATAGTAGTACTTCCTAATAATGTATCTTTTTATATTGAAAATGTAAGATCGTAGGCGGGGTAATATCATATAAATAGTAGTACTTCCTAATAATGTATCTTTTTACATTGAAAATGTAAGATCGTAGGCGGGGTAATATCATATAAATAGTAGTACTTCCTAATAATGTATCTTTTTACATTGAAAATGAAAAATTATACATTATTAGGAAGTATTACGTTTATTACACCGCTTACGATCTTACTCCAACTTACCTTACATGAGCTTAAGAAAAAGCCTTTATTTCGAAAACACAGACACTTCAATTGATTTGTTAGTACAAATAGAGCTTAATATTGAATCATATACCTCGACCGATTAATGCGATCTGTGCGAGACGACAGGTTGCTGGCACGTTATATATTTTTCTCTATCCCTAAGACCAACGTAGAAGATTCTATAAATAACTTTGCATTTTCCATCATGCAAGGTCCTTACGAGATTCCTCCGTATTTACCATTATGAATATTTTACTTTGCACTTCGGTGACTTCAACTGGTTACCTCCGGTACCTCCGTGCACTGCAGACGAGCGATTAAATCAGTTGTTAGCTGTTACGTCAATGTTAATCTTCTTAATTAGCCAATAACCATGTGTGTTAATTATGTAACATTTCAATAACCGGAGCAAGGATAAAAAGTAGCCTACGTATTAATGGGACATACCCGTATGCAAGAGTCTGTGTTATGAGTTGACACCTTGTGATATCTGTATCACATATATGTGTTTATTTCATATATTTACTGAATAAAACCTTGTATTATGTATTATTTGGATTTACTGAATTAATACGTACAGTACTGTATGAGTTGCAAATTGAGAGACAGAGAATATTGGCGGCAGCAGTGTTGCCACGACAAAATATCTCTTTGTGGCGTAGCCGCCAAGTACTTAGTCGCATACAGTATAACCGAATGGAGGTAGTTAGAGAGTTTAATTCTAATAACTGCTATCTAAAAGTCTGTTTCCTAAATTACCGGACCTTACCGGTCGAACCCGAGACTTCGGCTTGGAAGGCAATTATTCCGCTACCGCTCCGACAGGCCTTTCAGTAATCTTGTAAATGGTCTGTTTTCTGTTTAAGGTATAGAGCCTTAAAATATGAAAAGTAGTACTCCAGACAATATTTTAATTTTCAAACTTTGCGAACCAAATTCAAAGACAAATTAGAAAAGCTCTTTCTTTTATAACGATATTTCTTAGAAGGATATTATCGTGCAACTTTTATCCGGAATACTGGATCTCTTGAAGACAGCACATCCAAACTATATTCTGAACCACTGAGCTATGATTTTTCAAAACCTATTTAATGAACTTAACTCAAATAATAATAAATAATATAATTTCTATCAAAAATGACATTAACGAGTGTTAGGGAATACAATATATATAAAACATTAATTTATTTCAATTTTAGTAATACGGTCAAAAAACTTGTTATAATTGGGATCTGTTTGAGTGCAGTTTAGTGTAGTTTTGTATTTCAATTAATAATATTTAGTCACATCGAAAGCGCTCGTTTGCTACACCCTTTCGACAGGATTTCTCTGAACCATAGTCTGAAGTCTCTAAATTTTTTGAATTGACAGATTGAATGACAGTGCGTACGTAGTACTCACTCTTCAGTTTCATCCGACTAGAGAATACCTATGGAGTTCCAGGAAAGCGATCACAGGAATTTATCGATTATGGTACATACCGATGAAGGGGGCATAGTTTCAGATGGGAGAGACACGTAACTAAGATGTGGGCCTAGAGAAGTGGCTCAATTGTCGTAAACACCAGTGGATCAGAACCGCAAATGCAACATCTTGATCTAGCAAAACGAATTTTAAATTGGTAGTTAAACGTTATTCACTTTCTATTAAATCAAATGAAAAGTAAAGTCGTGTGAGAACCGTCGCATAAAACAGAACCAAATGGCACGTAAACGTAGCCAAATAACGCCAGCAAGCGTTTCGACTGTAAGAAACGTTTGCCACTTGTCTAGCCGCTTTGTTATACAGATGGTAGCATTTACGCCTGACTTTTAAGTCTAAAGAACTCTGCGTTGGACCTCTGCTAAAGTTTATTATATACATTTTTTATTTAGATGTCTTCTATCCATAGCATAGAGCACTCAACCTATAGAGATGAAATATCGGACCATTTTATTCGCCACTGCTCAGTTTAGTTACACTAAAAAAGCATCAACTCTCGCTCGCATTAAGCAGTACATAACCGAAACTGGTCATATATGTAAATATTTATGTAATGGCTTATTGCTCTATTGTGGCAAATACAGTTAAAAATCAAACTGTAAAACAGAATTTCAATAGTGTTTACCATAGACGTAAATTGTTTTTATACAAAATAAATGACATTGCTGCTCTATAGGTTGAGTGCTCCATGACCCAGTTTAAATTAAAGTATTTAATCAACATTCTTTGCGCTTCTCAATGAATTAGAAATCGTTATGGAATCACTGGCTTAATTTACTATTCTTGTCTCACCCTTTTTTGGTGGCATGATCATATGTACATTATTATTATTTTTGGTCTTTTTTTTCTATAATAGGTATGTATTATACATTCTAGTTTTTGTCCATAGCAAACTCGTCGTAGCTTATTTCAGTGTATAAAAGTATATAAAATATAAAAGCATATAAGACTTATTTTTGAGAATGTTAATAAAATAGAAGTAAGAAATAGAAAACTATATATGACAATATCGTAAAGTATAATATATGTTGTATGTAACTACATATTCGAGTTTCAACAATGTGCAACATTAGAATATGTAAAATTAAAAGTGTTTTGCGGACAATTTATTCCGCACATGTGCTCAGAATGTGCTGCGAATGTATTTAGTGATGTAACAGTGTAAGAAATACGAAAAATATGTCGATAAATGGAACTAATATTTTAAAATTAAGAATTTCTAAACTGTTTTTAAGCACTTCCCGTTAAAAGCGAAATTGTTTGTTCATTAAAGTTTTCTCAGTTTTATTTATTTAATTTACCAATAACTTTGATAATGCCTAAGCTGCATTACGCAAGAGTAATTTATCCATACGTAATTTTATAAATGAAAGTGTCATCGTTTTTTTGTTTGTCATGTTTTCACAACTAAATCGCTGGATCAATTTTGACGAAATTCGGTACGTATGGAGATAGATTCAACTCTGAGGAAGGGACATAGGTTACTTTTTTTTAAATTCCACACAGACGAAGTCGAAGGCAACTACTATTACTTAGTTTACTTAGTACTTACTTGGTAATGTTATTAATATGAATTTCTCTCTGTCGATTTGTTACTTATTCAATCAATTTTAATGAAATTTGGTATGGTGATAGCTTGAACCCTGGGACAAGGTACAGGCTAACTTTAAATTTCAACGAAGTCGGGGGTAACAGTATTATACAAATATTAGTGTAGATGTGTCGATACGTAGGAATTAAGACATTTGCTTTTCTAATTAAATTAGTAATATAACAAATATAAGTAATAAATTAATATGTAATTAATATTAAATACGTTCCAGAGACCGAATAAATGTACGGTATATACGAGTATACATTAAAGTGGCCTTTTGGTGTCTATTTATGATATTTTCTTTCCAAGCTAATAGTTTCTGATTCAGTTCATAATCCGAGTGTCTGATTCGAAGTAAACTCGTCTAAATTGGTTTATATATTCTGGACGTCATTGAGAATTCCCCTCATTGGTTATGGTCAATGTCCATGACGTAAACTTAGTCCTCAATTTGAAAGTATTCAACTGATACGTCTTTTCAGAAAAGACAAGAACCACTCGGTGAAAATAAAAAATATTTTATAGCGTCAGAATCAAACTATGGTAGTCTTTATATCTTGATTGTACCTTATTACGATATCTACACTACAGCACGTCGTTAACAAAAAACGGCAGTGATTGCCATTGTTTTACAATACAATAATTATGGATGTGATTTCCTCAGTGACAAGCCCATAAACATTCACAAAAAGCACACTCGAAATATACGGTATCTCGTTACTTTTTAACGAATCTCCTACACAGTCTGCTCCCTCAAATTGAATCATTTAAACGAAGCTAGCGAGAGCTATTAAGAGAATAATGGATAACGCCTCTGAAATGCAAAGGCAATATTATTTAATATGAAACGTTGGTGACGGTTATGAATAACTACGTTACGGACTCGTTACATTTTATAACGTCGTAACGTATCAACGTGTTCGCTCTGGGGAAATTAGACTGAGTTAACAGCTCGGCCGTTACAACTTAGAATCGTTAGTTCAGAATATAATCGTTCATTTGTAGGGTTGCGTGACAGGAAATTGGTTTACGTTTAAAAATAAAACCTTGCATAGTACTAATAGGTATAACTTGTAAAATTCCAGAAATAAACATATAAAGGAAGTAATGCTACATAAGTGAAACGACATAAACAGAATTTAAAAAGCAAAAATATTAGATTAGCACTAAAGTACCTTAGAAAACGAATATATGAAGACATAGTGAACATGAGTAAAGCGGGAGAAATGACAAGAGAAAGCAATTTACGGAAACTGTTTCCCCTCTGAGACACGAGTATAGAGTAACTGTATGTTCTAGCTAAAAAAATGTGTTTTAATCTTTTTGATATAAATCACTTACGTAATTCGCTTATTTGTTTATTTACACACACAATAAAATTTTCCGTATCACGTATTATTGTACGTTTTTTTATGTACAAAGTGGAAAATTGTAATATGTCATAATATTATATTTCAACATTGTTTAGACTAGACGTTATGTTCTAGAGCCACCCATTCTCAAAGTGGGCGATAACGCCCCCTTGTGGGTGCTGCAGGCCTAAAGGGGGGCGGTAAGAGACCCAGAAAAAAAATGGGGGGTTGTGTAGAGGCCTGGGGGTGATTTGTAATTTCATTTAGCTAGGAGGTATCTTAACAACGACTGCATGAGCTCTCGACTCAGTAGACAAAATAAGTTTGGGAACCTAGATTCTAGACAGTGACGATATTCGTTCCCAGATTAACGCAGAATATATTTAATCCTTGGAGTTATTTAATAAGTTTTTGCTATCAATTTAAACAAAGAATAAAGTCGCGTTTTGGCGACAAGTAGACTGACAACCCTATTCAGTATGGTGTCGTAATTTTAGACTAAATTCGGGAATATAAGTAAATTCAATATCCCGGGCGAGACGGTTTGGTGATTTACGACTGCTGACTTCACCTGGATGTAATGGGAATGGAATTTTTATTCATGGACGATCTGATTATTAAATTTTGCACCAATTCTGAATGTTTATACTCACCATTTTTCATTCAGATTTCTACTTATTTAAACAGGAAATTTTAACATCCATAATATGTATTTTTAAACAACACACAAAACAGTAACAAAGTAATCAGTAAAGTTATGGACGTCATACAAAAAATCCAGTACGATCCAAATTTAAGCAAATTTAGGAAATTAATTGCTGTGTTCACTGACCTAAAGCAAGATAATTATATTTTACGACAGTAGACATGCTATCAATCTGATAATCTTTTTCGATAAAGTTCTTTTTAATATTTTGTACAAGATTGGAAATAAAAATAGATTGGAAATAGATTTTTTAGATTTTTTAGAAGATTGGAAATAAAATTAAAATATTATAATATGCATAAAAATATAGTTTAATAACACTTAATTTTAGCGAAAGTCAGTAGTAACAATAACATTTTTTTTATTGATATTAAAATGTAACGTGGCTTATTAGATATTACACACGAATTTCATCGATATTACGGCACGGCCTCATCACCATTTCACTGAGACAGTACGTGAGTCAAGAGATCGATACACAAATGTGCGCCAACACACGATCAGACGATAAAGATTTCGAGTATTGCTGAAATATTACTAGTTATACAAATAAATATTTGATATCTATTTGGTATCACTACCGAAAGGAAATAATACCAAATGTTAGTGATACCACTACAAAACGTAGCAATACCATTATAATTACACATGTAAATCTTACACCATTGATAATTTTGGGCATCTTTAATTTCTGGCACTCCTTTTTGAATAACTGCCTTCGTTAGATGAGAATGAGTGATGAAAGACTGACAAAGAAAATCTACAGAGCGAAAGCGAGTGGTAAAATAAACCATGGAAGACCAAGGCTGACTTACGATCAAATAGCCAGTGTTCCGACGGAAATGTCAAAAGCACTCGCATACCTAGACGAAAATGTGTGAGGAGAATGATACAATACAATACACTTTATTGCACCAGTACAAATATACAAAGTCAAAAAGAAAAATATAATGAAAATGTAAAATTTAGGCGGCCTCATCACTAAAGCAATCTCTTCCAGGCAACCTTAAAGTAAAGAAGAAAAAGCATAGGAAAAATCTGCTGGGTGGTGCAAAAAAAAATTATTAATAAATATATATATACATCTGCTACAAATATTATATAAACATATAAAAACTAACAACGATGAATTATTAACATAGTTTAAGGAATCACGTTACAAATGAAATGAAGTCAAAGTCTAAGTCAAATCAATTTATTCAAGTAAACCCAATTACAAGGTATTTTTGAACGTCAAATCTACTTTAGTTCGGTTCAAATAGAAAACCTGGACACTGAGAAGAACCGACAAGAAACTCAGTCAGGTATCATTTTTTCAACTTCATGTTACAAAAAGTTTATTAAAATACAATATTTTCATTAAGCCAGTAAACGCATGTGCAGAGAACATCAATTCCAGGCTATTGTTTTATCTTCAATGAAATCGTTTATTTTATAGTATGATTGTCTAGTCAATGTACGTTTTATAACCAATCTAAATTTATTCTCTGTTAATTGAGTAATTTCTTAAGGAACTTTATTATAAAAACGAATGCAGTTATCTAAAAATGAAACATTTGACTTATGTAATTTAAATTTTGGAATAACCAATTTATCACGACCTCGGGTTCCCATACCATTCATATCGCCTTTCTTTTTAAACAGATTTGTATTTTCCTCGTACACAAAATAATTTCAAAGATGTATAAGGAGGGCAAGGTGAGGACATTAATGTCTTTAAAGCGATCTTTAAGCGATTCTCGTGCATTCATACTGTAGATGACACGTATTGCTCTTTTTTGTAAAATGAAAATGGAGTTAATATGCGCGGCTGATCCCCACAGCAGAAGGCCGTAGGACATTAGACTGTGAAAATAAACAAAGTACACAAACCTTGAAAAATGAAAGACATTACCTCGCATCCACCTACATCTTTATACAGGTAAATGCAAGGCAACGTCCAAAGATATTGAAAAAGATAGTACATTTTGAGTTGACGTTGAAATTAAGCAAGTGTGTTAGCACTTCTTAACGTCAATGGGAGCGAGTTCCCTATACGAACTGCTTGAACGCTGTAGGAATTAGAAAAAGGTAGTGTGGGAAGGAATTTCAAGACGGAGAGTTTCACAGCAACGTAGGCGTCGATCTCGACCACTGCGGAATTTAAAATTATGTTTTAGATAAGCTGATATCAAAGGATTGAATAGAATGGTATAAAGAAGATTAAAGATGTGTGTATTACGGCGAATACGAATTGGAAGCCATTTGAGCCGTGCACGAAACTCTGAAATGTGATAATATTTGAGTAGTCCAAATATGAACCTGATACAAACATTTGAAGACGTTCAAGTTTTTTTATTGCTTCTATGTGATTCAGGTAGCTGACATCCGCATAATCAAGAATAGGCAGCAATAATGACTGAGCAAGCGCCATTCTAGTGCTAAGAGGCAAGAAATTACGCAGCCTTCTTGGTGATCCCGCAGCAGCGAACAATTTCCTGCTGACCTTTGCAATTTGCGGTGACAAAGTACGATCAATATAAATTCCAAGATCCTTCACGTGTTCGTAATATGGAATACAATTTTTGTCAACAAAAACGGAACGAATGGAATTCCAGTCAGTTTTAGAAATCATATTGGAACTGCCAACAACGGTGGCCTGAGTCTTGGAAGGGTTTAATTTTAAGCCGTAACACTTATTCCACTTTGAAATTTTAATCAAGTCACCGTTGATAGAAGGCACGGCATCATGTATATTTTCCAATTTCGCATGCGTATAAATTTGAAGATCGTTTGCATATAGATGGTAGGAAGAAAAACTATGAAGAGCAATAGAATAATTGAAGATGGAAAACAGAAGAGGAGACAACACGCCACCTTACGGGACGCCAACAGATGTATCACACCTGGTAGAAAAGGAGTCTGTGAATGCGTTGCCGGCGTCCATGCAAGTAACTGTGAAACCAATCAATTGCCGTTGGAGATACGTTAAGGGAGCGAAGTAACATTAATTAAACGTCAAAATCCATAGTATTAAACGCTTTACTAAAATCTAAGAGAGTCGAAACTGTAAGCTGTTTGTTTTTCATCGCCAGTGATTTCGACGAGAGCAGTAGTCGTGCTATGACCAGGACAGAAACCGTACTGGAGAAGATTTAAAATACTGTTGCTAGTTAGGAAATAATTGTTGGAAAACAAGACGCTCAAGAAAGGAGAGCTAATATTGAAATAGGTCGATAGTCGGAACAAGAGGAAGGATTAGCTTTTTTTAGGAAAGGGACAATATGAGCGTGAATTTTTCCCTCTGTGTGGAAAACACAGAGGGAAAAATTCCAGTAGAAATGGATCGATTAAAAATGTTAGTAATAATGGGAAGAAGTGTATCTAGGAGAGGAATAACCATATGGAGGCTAACGTTATCATATCCCAAAGCGTTAGAAGTGATATAAATAATACTCTTCTTAACATTACAAGACGAGAATTGACTAAAAGAAAAAACTGGAAAATCAGGAGTCGGAATAGAAGGAAGAAAGTTCAAAGTGCGTATTTTAGCCTCTTCATTAAAATCAAAGGCAGAAAACCAAAAGTGTTGATTTAAGGAATCTATATTAAAATTATTTTTTAGAGATTCATTCCGAGAATTTTCGACTCCTAGTGATCTCAAGAAGTTCCAAACTTTTGCTGGATCTTCACCTACCTATCTATCGACTTATGAATATGGCGTCGTTGTGCATTCCTACACCTCGTATTGCAGGTTCTGTAAAGATCTCCGAACCTAAGAGGATTGCGTTTGAATTTTGACTATGCCCTGTTTTTCTTTTCAATTAATGATTTTAACTCGTTAGCCAAGGTGCAGGAAGATACTTAAACTTCAACGGGACGTATGGGAGCATGCTTATCAATGACGAGATATGAGGAAGGGAAAGAAGTATGTAAGAACCGCGACGCTTAGCACTCCGTCCTCTCTGACTACCCCGTTAAGAATACAGCGTGAAAGTATGTATGTATGTTATTATAATAAAGTTTTTCAATTAACTCGATTAACGGAAAAACAGTCAAATAAACGATTTCATAGAAGACAAAATAGTAGCCTGGAAATAATCTTCGCATATTTGTTTCTAAATATTGAATTATATTTTAAAATATATTATCTATTGTAAAATTATATTGATAAAATGATACCTGACTGAGTTTCTAATCGTTTCTTCTCAGTATGCATGTTTTCTTTTCGAACAGAAGGTAGATACGACATTCAAAAATACCTTGAAATTGGATTTACTTGAATAAACTGAATTGACTATGCATTTGGACGATAGTAAAATAGAGAAGATTATGATGTGACAACTACGTCTACGAGCCAACCAATACTCGCCATGTCGTTCAATACAAATCCTTTGAAAATTCACCCAGATATATTCAGGAACATCCATTCTATAGGATGTTCAAAATATTAGTAGGTAAACAAAGATTAAGTGCAATGTACATATTTCATAAAATTTTTGCAACTTCTGTTCATAGCTTCGTTGAAAAGACTTTTATCATTTAATCACTTGTTATTACATTTTTCTTCTTTAACGTTCAATTTTTTTTGACGCAGCCATAACTAATACCGATAAATTAATCAGCGCCCCTAGCACAGTTAAATGCAACTGTTTTACGCTGCTCATTCAGATCATGATGAATAGCGAAGTATTTGGCTTGGAATGTCAAGTAACTTATCACTCTCATCGATCCGCCCAACTTTCCACAGGGAATATCATGATATGACGGCTAGACAATAGTAATTTCATGAAATATTGGCATTTCCCGGAATGGCTCAGGTCACGATTTGCTCAACTCTACGATTATACGAAGACGCCATTACCTTCACGCCAATTTTTATTCGAGGTAGACGAAAATATCTGTATAAATAAATATCAATCGTTGCATGTATGAAAGATCATCACTTGCGAACGGCTCGACCGATTTGTCTAATTTCTTTTTGTTGTGGTTGTAATCGTCAGGACAAGGTACATACGAACGAAAATTGTGGTAAAATCTAACGGAAAGGTCGAAGATTTGGATGGTATTTTGTATCACAGGACACGAATAGCTAGTTTGCAACAAAATTAAAACAATTTTGGAAATAAACATTTCGACAATTTAATGGTTGGTAGTTTATTGTCTAATTTAGTTTATTGTATGGACTCAGGTGTTACCTTGCGGAAATCTATTTCATGTGATGAATCCTAAAATCTTTAGCTATTTTCCGCTCAAACTCCAAAAACAACCAATCGACACTATAATCGACCGAATTATTCGGTGCTGGTAAGAGCTGATCGAGTCTGATCTCTGGTATATCCTGAGGATGCTTCGTTGAGAGGCGAAACAAGTGTCGATTAGTGGTTTTTGGAGTTTTAGCGTAAACAGCTAAAGATTTTAGGAATTCATCACATAATTTAGTTTATATTAAATCACTTTATAATGAAATACGATGTATGTAAATGAAAATATAAATAATCATTTGTTTACAATCTTTAATCTCCGAAAGTTTTTCATAGATTGCTTTGAAATTTTGACACAACATCAAATTCAAATACACGCGTGCTTTTATATTACTAATAGCAACGCGGAGCCGAGTATAGCTAGTGTTAAATATGAAATGTAACAGAATCACTGATCACTATAAACATGCTATCTATTCTTCATTACAACTGTTACGTACTTGACTATTCGACGGCTGCTCGATAACTGAACTCTTACAAGACCAAAATCAGGCTTTTATGCAGCCCCACTACACGCAGGAAATCCATTCTACCCTCTTTCTTGTTACCAAAATGTTACATAATATGACATGTGGGTAATTTATGTGATTGAAATTAATGTGGAACTAACACTAGTAAATATTAATTTATGAAATAAAAAAATGTACGCTATAAAAATGACAAAAACAAGCCTTTTCACATTTGCAAAAGCGTTTTCTACCTCAAAATTATTTTATATATAAAATTAAAGTAAGTTATTTATCTTTGGAGCTGTTTCGTTTGCAGAATACTAAAATAAAAAATCTGTCATAAAAAGAGTTCTGATTTTATTCTATTCCTATATTGAAATTTGTGTTTGGTAAACGTAACAATAGAAATTGATCAAGCGCGAGTAGACTCGCAAGAAAGAATATGACACACGAATAAGGGTTCTGTTATAACAGCGAATCCATTGCAATTGTATATGAACTATTTCGATGACGTTGTATTCAAGTATCAAGTGAAATTGACGTAACGTTTAGTATTTCCTCATAATTCCGATTTAAGATTAAAACATTTTGGTTTTGAGATTCGTCACGGTCACAAATAAAATACATCTTTCATCAAAAAAACATTTTCTTTTTGAAAAGATCTACAGAAGCCGCCCGGTAACAGTTACGTATGTGGGGACCACCAGGCTAGCAATAACCGGAGCTCCTATCCAGGGAACAGGGCTGAATGGCCACTTCTTGAAGAAGGTGGACAACCTACATAGAATCTACATTTACAACAGTTCTGTATCATATTTACGAATCGTTAAAGTTGTAAAGCAATAGAAATAAGACCTAACGCTCCTTATATTTTCTCTAAAAACTTTAAGCAAGAGTTATCCACACTCCATGCGAATACTACAAATATGAAAGTTATGTTCGTTTGTCTGTTACGTTTTGACGGTTAAACCGCTGGATGAATTTTGATGAAATTTAAAATGAGATAGATTAACCCCTGGAGAAGGATATAGGTTACTTTTTTTATTTCCAAGCGGACGAAGTTGTGGGAAACAGCTAGAATAATAACTATAAATAAATGAGTTTTTACCGCCATAACGGCTTTGCTCTATATTTTGATGCCATTCCATGCACCGTGATCATGGGTTAACTGGCGAAACTGCGGGTGGATATATGAGAGCAAACATTTCACTCTACCCTCTTTCTGATACGTAATTTTTATTTTCACTATCACTACAGGAACTCATCCGATAGTCACCTCAAGCAAGCAAGATTTCACTTAAGCAAAAAGTTTTCCAGGTTTTTTTTTTAAACCTTTGAAGTGTCGACTTTTCGAGAAGTTATTTGACATTTAATTCTCCATGAATATTGTAGCGGTAACCAATGCATACATGTAATTAGCGACCCGCCCCGGCTTCACTGGAGTGGGATCTCTTGCAATATACCTATACAAAAACCTTCCGAAACGAATTCTCTGAAGGGAACCCTAAACAGAAGGACTTTCTCGACGGTTCGTACTCTTACTAGAATTTTCGATGAGATGGCAAAACGTGATTACCAAATATTAAAAAACTGGTTTCGTGTTTTCATGACGTAGTGGTGCTTCCGAATTTGATATTACCATCGAGATTAAACAAACTTGTGTGTCATCTCATATTGGATGGGTAGTCCAGTGGCATCCACGTCGAGCATATCCATGCTTTAAAACAACAAAACTTTCTTTAGTTTTGACTGTCGCTAAACGGCACATTGGTCTCCTTCTAGATGGATGATATAAAGGTATTTCGTGCACCTCCATGTTTTCTAAGGCACGCCATCTCACTAAATCAGTTAGAGATTGTATGGGCATGATATGTGACAGAAGGTTAGCGTTGAATCTTTTTTGCGTAGGAAGGAATCAATCGCATGCATCCCAACAACACGGCATGGTCGAGTCGAAAGAAATTTAAGACATTTACCCAGTGACCTAAGGACTAAAACCAATCCTCTTCTCCTGACCCTCTTTCTGTTGAAGCTTTACATTCCATCGAGAACGTGAACTTGCAGACGGACGGGCTTATGGGTGCTTTTAAAAGGGTTCGGTTTATGGAACACCAAAAATAATGAAAAGGTCCGATCAACGCGTCGTTCAACATTCAATTAAAGAAATGCCAGACATTCATCGAACAGACAAAAATAACAATAGCAGAAAGAATCAAAGAACATATCACAGCTATCAAAAAACATAAGACAACTAAGTCAGCCATCACCGAGCACTTGATGGAGTCCCGACCCAATCACTGGATTGAATTGCATCAGCCACAGGTCCTTTCCACCGATCGGCACTATTATTCCAAAATAGCACGAGAAGCGGTTGAAATCAAGAAATACCACAATTTCTACCGAAAAGATAGATACCGCTTATCAACATCATGGAATCCTGTCAACAGTGAATGTGCCTGAGCCGGAAAACCGGACGTCGCCAGTGTGTAGATGTCGTTAGTGTGTCGAAGTAGCGACACAGTAACAATAATAAAAATTAAAACATGTGATGAATGTGTGTGGGTAGTTGCCAGAAACCGCACATTACGAAGACGACATTCATCCTCATCAGTTTGCTCGTGACCGTGATCGGTGCAATCCGGTTGAAACGTCGGAATTAAGAGGTATTTAGCCTTAAAGTATAAACGCGACGTAGACCCGTGAAAGAATATTGTAAGATGTGTACAAATCGTAAAAGTTTAAAAACATCTATAAATTACTGTTCAGAGACTTCCACTTGACTGCTTTTGTACAAATGTACCGCTACCACTAGACCGCAAAAAAGCTAGACATCCAAGCCTCAAAAGTTGTTCGGTTATTGTATTAACGTAATACCTACATTGACACAATTCAGTTAGATGTGAAGTCAAACTATGAAGTATCGCGACATGTTTATCTGATTTAAAGCGAGAAAGACGCTTCTAAATAACACCTTAGTGATTAGGGCCAGGAAATCAGCGATATACAGAGAACGTCTTCATCTTATATAATGCATAATACACATTAAAGCAAATCATTTAGTGTAATCATAAATTATTATAATAATAACTGTAACTTATGCCAGACGATATTTACGCACATATTTAAATATATTGAGTGATTTTGCAACCAGTTTTTTTTTAAATTAAGACACTATTTGTTGATACAGATTATCATTACCCCTCGCACCGAGGAACATTATGCGTAATTTTTTATTACGGTGTTTTTTTGCGATTTTTATGCTGGTCTGAGATCGGATCTTGATCTCGCGCAGGTTATATAAGTCGACTCGGGGATGAGACATATAATAGGGTATTAATATAAAACATGAAGGGAGCAAGTCGTCGCTATAGTTCTGCTTTTCCTTTTATAAGCCTAATAGATTATACGCTCAATGTGTCTTCAAGCTTAAATGTCATGTGTCCTGGTGCTCCGTCTATCTCAAAACCGAAGTGGCGTGGAGATATGCATGTACGTAATCTTTGTAATCTAATTATTCTTGAATTCTAAAACCTTGATTTCGTCGTATAACTGTTAAAAGGCAAAGTGAGGTCGTCTGCTCCTACAATTAAAACTGTCTATCGCACTGTTCTATCTCTCGTTTTATATTGAAGAAATTGTTCAGGAGGATTGTCACATATCGTTTTTCGGGAAATCGTTGGATTTGTTTTATTTACACACATTACCTGAATTCGGATTGTAGCACATACTCGAAATAATAAGTTCAAACTAATTTTTAATGAAATTGTATCTGAAATAATTAAAATAAATGTATTATTGCCGGAAAGGTACTAAGTTTAGTACGTAATTATAACCGTGAAATTATTTATTATTATGAAGTTAAACTCTCATCTCTGTCTTTTATGTAGACCCCTTTCTAATAGAAGGCACATACCTAATTTAATACTAGCAAGTAGTTTTAATGCTAAGTTAATATCACAATTAATGGCCCCACTCACCAACCTACGAAATGATTGATACATGGCCTGATCTACAACGGCGCGGGCGCACGCGTCGTAGATACCATCACGTCCGTTTGAATTAGGAATGCAATTGTCGAATGTCATGTTATTGTATTAGACAGATTTGACGGCTGTAGCTTAGAGATTCGGACAGTCAAAGGTACTTTTTATTAAAAATAATTAAATTTATTTGTATATTGAGATTGCAAACGGGTTCTTTTATGTACAAAAAAAAATGTCATAATTAGTAAAAATCTTCATAAAATTGTGAAAACATACGAAAACTGACTTTACTACAGCATTCACATTTTGTGATTTTTATATACAAAGTAATAATTGAAAATTGCAAAGAATCACAAATTTCTTGCATTAATTCAATTCCAAATATCGAGAATCCTCGTTATTTTCCTTGAATTAATTATTACGCTTATTAACCAACAAACTGAAGGATTAAAATAATATGTATGTGTATATTGCACACTCATTGTTCAATAAATAAATTTATCAAAAAATTTTTGAAATTTGGAAAAAAAATTAGGATTGAGGAGGCGAAAGCAGTAAGGACCGCGATATTCGGTGTCCCGTCCTCTCTGACTAATCTGTTAGGAACACAGCATAAAGATGTGTGTGTATCAAAAATGTTTGATGTAAAACATCAAAAACATGAGACGTGGCGATGCGTCGCCACGCGCTTGTATCGAGCTTGTATACCTATAGCGTATGCAGTGTTGCTATTCACTTCGGACTACGTTGCCTGTGTTTTTTTAAATGAAGAATAATTTTTTCTTTAATAAGATCTGAATATTTGATTATGGCATATTTATTTCCTTTAATAAACCATCCTTTCATGCATATTTTCTTTACAAAATACTTTCGAGTTTCAGTCTGTCAGACGTCCTGCGACGTCTAATTTTTGTAGTCGATAAGAACCACAAAATGTTTATTTAATTATTTAACGTCTTTATAACTAAAAAGGATATAAAGATCATAATTTAAATATTTTTAAAAAATAGTTAGATTATTCCATGTAGAACTGAACTGCTGTCTTCGGTACAATCACTAAGGTAGGGAAAATATCTAAATATTGTAAAAAGTTAATTTAATATAGCTATATTTAATTTATGATAAGACAATACTTAAATAGTAGGGCAACAGTAAAAAAATATTTATTAATTTTTTTTAATACAGATTTATTCATGAAGCCAGTAATATTTTTTAATGGAATCCCTTCTAACTTCTAGCCTTCTAGTCTCAGGTTCGATCCGATTTATTAAATAATCTTTTACTCATTGTCTTATAGTCACTGGGTCCTCCCCCGTTCGTTGCATGGTACCCATAACAGAAGCTCTAGAGCTTACTTCGGAGTCACACAATAGATGTAATTACCAAAAGTATGTGTTATTATTATTTGCAATCTTTAATAAAACTTAACTAGAACCTAAAGAGCATTTTTCTGTATATGCCAAGTCTCAGACCAATAAACACAATGGACGAAGTCGAAGTTGCCGCTCCTTCCACCATGTGTCAAACGAATTTACGTATCTCTTTCTATCTTATTGACCGTAACCACGAGTGAAACAGCTATAGTAAGTATGGCAACCTCGCACTGTTAGTGTAATTCATATCAGCTTATGAGTCGGTCAAGAAATACAATAATTACTTGCAAAATATTCGTAAATCTTCAGTGTTTTGTTTACTAGTACTCACAAATTAAAAGGTCATGTTGAGTTGTGAAATATTGTACTGTGACCTTCCCTAGTCCCTATACCAAGAAAGAGTTTTACTAATGTTAGTGAAATATAGTGTTAGCCGACGGAAATGTCAAAATCACTCGCATACCTAGGCGAAAATGTGTGAGGAGAATGATGAGATTTGAGGAAGCGAAAGAAGTATGTAAGGATCGCGATGCTTGGCGCTCCGTCCTCTCTGACTACCTCGTCGGGGATACGGCGTGAAGATATGTATACATGTATGTATGTAATGTATGTTAGTGAAAACATTAGCACACTAGTGTAAATCAAGAAACACTTTCAACAGAAAAGGACAGTTTAAGGACACGCTCTTTGAGCAAATGCTCTGTCCGATGTGATACTTGATCCGAGTGTCAGGTGCTGTCAAATCAAACGTGACTGAAATAAAAAGCCTCATGTTGACGTGTTATTACCGGAAAAAAACCCAAAATTGAGAAAAATAGTAATTCCTCGTAAACGTACTAAGTACCGGGAGTTTTCCCAATAAATTCTTGCTTTTGTATTTCATTCTTGTTAAATTTTCTCATTGACGCATCACTACACCTTTATTATACAGTCCTCATATATTGCTGGCCATGCTTTAAAATGTTTCCTTTCTTGAAAGATATTCGTCCAAGTCCAGTTGAATTATTTATATTGTGTATGTACATAATATCATCACGCTGTATCTTTAATGGGGTAGTCAATGAGCACAGAGTGTCGGCTATACATACTACGATCCTTAGTCTTCTTTCGCTATCTCTGGTCTGGTTATTCTCTTCACTCATTGTCATGAGGTATGCGAGTAATCATTAGACCTTTGAGACCTCTTTTTATTTGGACGACATAAGTCAGCCTCGGTATTCTTTGGCTTCTGATACCATTCACTTCCGCTTATTTTTTTGTCAATTTTTCATCACACACTCTTTGTGGCTCGTCTAAACATTCCTTTTTTTATACATTTATATTTTCATCTAACCCTGCCATTTTCTTGCATGTTTTGTCCGCGAGGGTGTCAAAGCGAAGTATTGTAGTAAATGGAATAGAGTTATTAAAATAACAGAAAATTCCTTAAAATACAGTTATTAATAATACATCTTCAACGAAGGCAAATAAAGGCAAAGGCAGCATAAGCATAGATAAAGCGATTTCAAAGTATTTGAAAAATAATAAATATAATGTTAAAACTGCTATTTACAGCTTTAAAAAGATATTAATATGTTCGAAAGAGAAATGTTACCACATCATTAAAAAAAGACGTCCCTAAAAATATTATGATGCTATAAATTATAGGCTATAAACGAATCAAAACAATATAAAATAATGTTCGAATACTATTAAAATATAGTTTCATGTACAATTATTTTCAGTATAATTTTTGCTGACTTTTTGTCAATGACATCTGCTTGGTTTATACGATTTCAGTGACAAAAGCAAGTTTAGTGTGAAGAATATTAGTTTTAAAGTTAGCAACATTTATGGTTAAAAGCAGGATGTACCTGCGTTTATCGTGAAAACTATTAAAAACAAATTTAAATATAATACTTAGTAGTTTGGTTATTTATTCTGTAAATCATTAAAACAGGTACATTTTACTCTTTAACAATCTCAAAGTCCTACAAAGACCTCGAGTCGATCCGAGTTCGTAATAACTGACAATATTTTACGAGAGGCAAGGAAATATCTCAATGGCTACTTTAACGGGATTCGATTATTATTTCCAATACTTCGCTTTAACTGAGGCACTCAGTTCCGACAGACAGATGGTGTATTAAATTTCCTTCGTGTAGTCACAATGACAGGGTGTCCTTCTGCCTCTTAGAGAGATGACTCGGTACAGATTAAGATAGGGGGCATTTAGCTTCTGAGAGGTACCTAACCAGGAAAGACAAGTAGTAATAAAATTACGAATAATAATTACTTATTATCTATATAAAATATATATTATAAAGTCATCATTACCTACATAATAAGTATATATGTAAAAATCTATTGCCGTGCATTAGTCTCGCAAAGACTCGAAAATGACTCGATAGATTTTTATGAAATTTTTGTGTGTATTTTAGTGGGTCCCTGGATGGTTTAGATTCACAATTCGACCCAGTAGGAGGCGCAGTAAGTTTTTTTTATTTAAGACAGAACAGCGTCTATCGGGTCCGCTAATTTAAAATAGAATAAGTTATGTAGTTCAAGCATTAGAAGATATCAAGTGTCAAAATTACTCTTATATCACAGCAAAAGTGTGCGAGTATATTGATAAAGTTTGAAAAGGCTTAAGAACTATGTACGATATGGCACGACACTTCGTCTCTATCTACCCCATTAGGCATGCATTGTGAAAATATGTATGTACATATTGTCCATTTTCTGTAAACACATTTTCTACACATCTCTGTCGTGATCAATACCTTAGACGACCATCACTTGTCAATATGTACTGTGCCCAGGAGTCAATAAAATAATATCCCTTACATATATATACACTATAGTACGTATTGTACTCATATACGTGTGAAAAACTGTTAAATTTTACTTTAAAATTGTTAAAACTGAGTCATACACAGAGATCGTCATGATTGTATGAAACACAGCCCTATTGTACTTCGAGCAATGTATTATAAATAGAAAAATGAAATTTTTAAAACTTGTCACCCATAACTCTGTGCCGAGTAACCGTGTATACTCCGCTTCAGCCTACGTCACTCTATGCCCGCCGTGTGAAAGCCTAGCAGACACCCGGTAATCTAATTTCTTTAAGTTCAGCATTGATGCACTTTACTTAGACAGTGGAGTTTTTTAAATCTTGTTCTTGGCAAAGAAATCATAATATTTCTATCTCAATTCTACTTATTACACTAACTTTTTTAATTTATTTATTATTACGACTAAGGCATTACAATAAATTATTTTCATTAAATTAATTGTAATATATATAATGTAATTAATTCAATTTAATTAAGTAAATAAATAAATTATTATGATTGCAAACTTAGTATTAAGAACATAACTATGTACATCTATCTATATAGTAGGTACTAACGGACTAATGTGTTTTGGTCGTTTATATAGTAATGTTATATAATACCCCGTACTCTCTGACTACCCCGTTGGGGATACAGCGTGACGATATGTTATGTTATGTTATGTTATGTTATATAATATGTGATAGATTATTAATGCGATAATTAATAAACAGTGTATCTCCGAACTTCATGGGTTTCACTTGCCTTTAATCCCGATAGTACATGGCGACCCTGCCAGGATGGCATAGTTCTAGACGTGCCCGAGTTCTTGCTATGTAAAAGAACTTATTGTATTCATAATCTGTGATGAAATTCATGTTAAATATCAATTAATAATGGCTTATTACAATCTTTGACGACCTAGACGGCGCAGTAGTTTAGAGGTTAACCCAAGCGCGAAAGGTTCCGGGTTCGATTCCCGGTCGGGTCAAATTAGAAAATAAACTTTTTTAGATTGTCTCGGGTCTGAGTGTACTGGGAGACGCCCCCAGTAGTCGTCGTCTGGTTCTCATAGGACGGGAAATACCCTAGTTTGAGATCATATGATTGCTCTGTATCGTCTGGCGCATCATTATTATTATAAAAATCGAAATCAAAATGGGAAGAAATTATATCCATCAAAATGTGGTTGAAGGAAACAACTCCAGTCATTTGGAACAACTAAAATATTCCGTGTCGGCGATAAATACTATATTGCCGGTGATTGGCGTGTTAATAGCTCTTGGCGGACTGATTACCGTATACCGAATGTCTGGAAGTGGCATAGCAGATGCGTACAACGAGCAGTCAACGAGTTCTCATTGAGGAGATATGCAAGCCTACTTTGTAAGCTTCAGGGTTCGGCAAAGGTGGATGAAATGGCATAGCGATAGTGAGTGAAAAAAAAAGTGCTGAGTGCGCGGAAAATAAAAAAATATATATAAATATAGTGAAAAATTTAAAAAGTGTTATAACTATGACTAATTGCTATATTTAATCGTAATGGTACAATATTTTTAATATCACATATACAGATAAATAGGTAAGGCATGCTTAATTTTATATTTAGTTATGTAATGGCCGATTTTACTGAATTAATTAGAATAATTTAGGAAGTAGGTATTTAATAAAAATCGGTCCTAAGCGCAGGCAAGGAAGTATATGCATTTTACAGTTAAGTCAGGCTAATAATGTGTTCAGTTAATATATTTTTTTAATTGATAAAATAAAGGAAAGTAAGATTGATGAAAAGACAGTTGGTTCCATCAATCGATGTTGTTCCAATTTTTTATCTTTATATAATAAGGTAGTTGAGCTTTGTTCTTCAACAAAATTGCATGAAGAAAACATAACAAAAATGGAAAATACCTTTGAGTTAAAAAAAGCCTTGAACTTATTACCTGTGCTAAATGATGACATAATTGTAACAAAGCAACTAATTGATAACATCGAATATTATAATTCCATTTTAAGTAAGTCCCAGTGTAAAAAAAAATTAACTACAATCGTATTGAAAAGCAGGTCTGTTGTCTGGTGTTGTCTGAGACCGCAAAAATAAAATTTTTGTCTAATTATGACTCTATCAACGATTTGTTGAAGAATATGCGAAAATTTCCACATCCTCATTATCGAAAAACATCCACATTATCGAAAAGCTTCCACATCGTTGGGGCCCACCGAAACTATTTGTATGTACCAGGCGTCTGTGTGTCGCAGAAATAATAGGGTTTTTTACAAATACGTTCTCGAGAATGCCAAGAGGTAGAGGTAATTGGCAGCGTGGATTTTATTTTCTAAGTGGGATGCAAAGAGGCGCACAAAATACGCGCGGCTATAATGGGCGTTATCAGACCCCCAATAGAGGTGGGTATCGAGGGCCCTACGAGCGTAGAAACTATCAAAGTAGATCATTTGAACATAGAGGTCGAGGGTTTCCATCAGTCAATATTCATGCTTTGACGCCAGAACATAATCAGAATGACTTCGAGGACCACCCACTTACTGAATCTCTGAGTAATTTGTTTCGAGGCTAGCTATATTTGCACTTGTAGTTCTTTAAAGAAGGTCATTTGATTAAAAGTACGGCAAATAGCGCATTTAAAAAAATATATCTCAATATAATAGGTCTATTACCTTAAGAATGATAGTGGTTATTGTTACGTACTCACATTACAGTGCGAGCTGATTAAATACATCGAGGCTTATCCACTACAAACAAAAGATGCGGTAAGTGTTGCGAAATCATTAGTAGATAATTATTTTTATCCTTCGTTACTCCATTCCACGAGATGTTTGTATCTGAGTTCATATCAAACGTAATGAAAGGTAAGGGAACACCTACAGCCTACCGTCACGAAAGTATAGGCGCATTGGAGAATTCGCATAAACATTTGGGTTCATATTTACGGATAAACTGCGAAAATCTCACTAACTCATGGAGCGGTTGGTTACCCTACTGGTATTGCGCATATAATAATAGCGTCCACTCTGAAACCCGATACACGCCGTGTGAGCTTGTGTTCGGCAATTTATCTAATATACCAAATAACCTAAATGTTAGTTCCGTGGATCCTTTGTATAATCTCGCCAACTATCCGTGTGAATTTAAACATAGGTTGCAGTTAGCTCAGAAAGATCCTAGAAATAATTTACGGAAAATAAAATTGTAAGAAAAGGCCATTTTGATACAAATATTAATCCAGTAAATTATAATAAGGGCGATTTCATGTTGTTGAGAAAACCATTAGGGATAAAATGCAAAGTAGACATTTAGGATCTTATTTAATTTTAGAAGATTTAAACTGTAACACAAAAATTAAAAAAAAAATTGTACTAAATTGTTTAATATTTAGAATTAAGGAAAAATGTGTAGCGTTTATAGTAATCAATTTAACCCAGTGTAACTATTATATCTAAATAAAAAAAATGTGTCTATTATTTTACATTTTAAGAATTATTCAAAGTAATATTTTTGGAAATTGGAAATTATTTTGAAAAATATATTCCATTTTTTTATTTTTTTAGTGGATAGGAGATGTAGTGGTGTACGGTAGTAATACTATATGATATATATGATGATTATGAATGTGATAATTAATAAACATTGTATCTCCGAACTTCGTGGGTTTCACTTGTCTTCAATCCCGGCAGTACAGTGTCGGAGCGATGCTATTGCGCATACATTCTAATGAATGTATTAAAAGCACTTTTAAATTGGTAATAATGGCTATTAAAATCCTATTTATAGCTATAAAAATATAATGTTAGTAGAATGTACATAAAAAAAATATAATGATTTCAATTCAAAATATTTAGTTGTAAAACTATCAACAAACAAACAATCAACTATTAAATTGTTGGTGCAAGCGAGATGTCAAATCCTTAAATTGAGTTTAAATAGTTGGTGCAAGCCACCCTTAAAAGTTAAAACTATTGTTGACTTACCTATGAGTTGTAGTTTAAGTTACTTATTCTATTGCTCGTTGAATAGTACTATATCAGTTTATTGAAATAAGTCAGTACATACCTATATTGTGTCTTGACAAAAAAGTGACGATGGGCTTATATTATGGTAACCACATACTTAAAGGAACATCCAATGACACCCCAGACTCCAAGAAAATTTATAGAAGTTCGTTCCCTAAATTGACCTGACTGCGAATCAAATCCAAGATAAGAATAAGAAAATATATAAATTGGCCACGACTCATTCTGAGATTCTTATTTACGCCCTTCGCAGTCCAAACTTAGGCACGCTGGGACTCCGAAGCATCAACTGATTTCTATCTGATATTTGTAAGCTCGACTCGACTGGTCGAGGTTTCGGGAGATCGTCGGGCCAAAACTTCTTCCACCGACGAGTCGGTTCGGCTATTCAAAGATAGTAGGATATTCAAAATGCTGCCAGTCTATTGGCCACCTTAAGCAATGACAGCTTTCTAAGCGGCAACTTTGAGGAAGTCTATTATTTAAGATAATGTGTAGTTTTAAGTTTGTAGATATTAACGTATGTATGTACTTCTTCGTTATTAATAATTAAAAAAAAATTTTGAAATATTAATGCAATGTTTATATGAAAGTAAATTAGAAAATGTTTTTACGCTCTGTGTTAAAAAGTATTTTATGTTTTTAAAAATGTCTTCTAACGTCTTACTTAAATTTTCCTTACCTTTTTGGCAAACTGGATTAAAATCGACTTTACATAGGTACTTGTTATACATATGTATGTAGATATATTTATTAACCCGAAAATACTATTTATATTATTATTTAGTAAATTCATTATTATATTGCAAATTAGCGACCCGCCTCGCTTTTGCCCGGGTGGATCTAATATAATGTGTCTATACAAAAACCTTTTGTAAAATTGTATCAAAATCAGACAATCAGACGATCAGAAATAGCAACTTTGTTTTATATATTTAAGAAAGATAAGATATAAATAGATAAGATGAAAGATATAAGAATATAAAATAAGGTATGAGACAAAAGGAGATAAGATAGAGATAGATGAAAAATTATAGCATTTTTGGTTAACTCATTTTCGTTCTAAAGATACAAAATATTCATTGCTCAAACACAAACAAATGTTTCTAACAATCACCACATAGTAATGTACAGTCGGTAACATAAATAAGTTTATACTTGAAGATTTAACACCAGCTCTAACAGAGATACATATCATTTGAATCTATTGCCCACCGAAACGAATAAATGTCCGATGTATTACAATGCAGTGCTTTGTTACTAGATAGTATACATGTTATATGTTGTTTTATATTAGCGATTCGAGGAAGATGAAGATAAGAAATAAATAATGCGCATATCTAGGCCAATCTGTGAGGAGAATGATTAAATTTGAGGAAGTGAAAGAAGTATGTAAGGACCGCGACGCTTGGCGCTCCGTCCTCTCAGACTACCTCGTTAGGGAAATATAGCGTGAAGACGTGTGTGCGTGAATGCGCGCGTGCGTGCGAGCGTGCATGTACATATGTATGTATATGTGTATTGTAGCAATTGTGTGACTCCAAACTGAGCACTAGGTTTCTAATATGGATACCGCTAAGTGAAATGCGGCAGGACTTAGTATATAATACCCAAACTATGTGTTGGTTTAGAAAAGCTCGCTTCATTTTAACTAGATGGGAATCGAACCGTAGACGTTTATGTAAGGAATCGTCGCACCAACGCCAGGAAGATGTATGAGATTCGGTATTTACTTGGAACTCTTGCCTCCCGTATCTATTCCTTTAATGATATGATGTCCTTTATTATATACCAGCGGCCCGCGCCGGTTTCGCCCGAGTAGGATGTTGAATGTTTGCAACACACCAAATTTCTTTTATTGAAATTTTCATACCTACAAAAAAACTATCCAAATTTTTGACTCCGGTGGATTTTCTCAAAATTTTCTTTCATAAAAAGCTTGTCTTGAAAATTACGAACATAACAAGAAAAAATCTGCCAAAATGCAAAAAAAACTATCCAAATTTTCGACTCTTCCAGTGGATTTTCTCAAATTTTTTTTTCATACAAAACTTGTCCTGACAATTAGGAACATAACGAGAAAAAATCGGTTGAGGTGTTATCAAGTAATGTTTCTAAGATTTTTGTGTTTAAAAAACTTACCGTAGAAGAACCAGTATGGCGACGTCTGTCATAGAATATAATTTCAACATTATTTTAGCAAATTTTGCTATACGTATGAAGTTGTTTTAAATCACCTAGCCCGTTATTGTTATGCTTACTATAAAACACAAGCATATGCATACGTCACATACATCAGTATGTGTTATTAGTCTCTTCATGATTATTATAGTGATGGAGTAATTTTATGCCAAAATAAACGTGGATATTATGATCACTAATTATTTGTTGTTGATTTGTTAAGTTGATTGCTTGGCTTCTAGGACAAAATTATGAGAAGACTGAGGTGCTACTTGAGTTCACGAGGTGAACACACACACCCGCACACACACACGCTCGCACGCGCGCACGCATGCAAACACACACATACACACACACACACACACACATGCACACACACACACACATTGTAATTTGTAAATATAACATCACTGGCTGAGTCATAACGTAATCAGATAGTGATAGATTCTGCCGCGCGGCAGTCACGTGACGGGTGTCAAAAATTAAAGGTAAAATGACCGTATTGCGAAAGTAGCGCCACCAGTAGTAATTTTTTGTTCGCTGATTGTATGACAGAAATAGTGATTTATGATACCGCATGGTATCATTTCTCGTTTTGACAATAAAACATTGCCCGAAATTCGACTATCTCACACTGTCTGTAGTTTAGTAATATGCTAGCTGGTGTGTTGGCGTGCCTTCGATATAAACTAACGGGGTAGGTGATTTAAAACAACTTCATACGTATAGCAAAATCAAACCGGTATTGAACGCTGAAAACCGAATCACATCTCGACTTGAAAGTTTGGAACGCCAACTTGAAATTGGAAGCCATAAAGGCGCGAACTGGCCGGAAGTCGGACGGGCGCTCCATCAGATCTATATCAGGACAGACGCCGCGAACGGATTCATTTCCGGTCGATGGTTGCATTTTGAATTTTAGTATTCCATTACGCAAAATGGGGTTTACTGTAGAAAATACTTAATAGTATGTTACTTTCTTGTAGAAAATAGTTAATACTATAAAACATGTCCTTGTTTTTGTTGCACTGCGGTAGAAACGATGTTTACGAAAATGTTTTCTAATTAAATAAGTCATTGACTTCATCTTCGAAAGAATTCCTAAGCGAAATATAACTCTACATTTCCTTATTATACTCATGTTGTATTTATATATCATGAATCCATAGATTTCATTTGGTTACATCGATTTAAGACGATTGGAGACTAAGTGTTACTTCTTTTTCTTTATGTAATACTAAAGTTGCCATCAGTACTATAATATAACATTATAGTACAACACGCTACTATGTTCACGTGGTTCGGGCACGGACAAAGAATAAATTATGAAAGATTGACGAAGAAAATCACCAGAGTAAAAGTGCTCTTTCGGTGGGCAGGGTCTATTAAAAGATAAAATAATACAAAATAGAAAATAGAAAAAAATAAAGACTAAGAAAGATGATGAAAAAAATAAAAGCTAAATAAAAAAATTCTGAAGACGAAATCGCAGCAATGAATAATTAAATTAAACAAAACAAGTAGTAGCATAAGTCAAGGAAGATCAAGGCTGACTTACTAAGATCAAATATCCAGAATGATAGGTGACAGAAACGACAAAAGTACACGCATATATTGCGAGTGTGCAAAGAGAATATCATTTCGTACGTCGTATATAAAGAGAATGAAAATATTGTAGTAGGTGAAAGAAGTATGTAAAGACCGCAATACTTGGCGTTCCGTTCTATCTGATAATCTTATCATGGATACGTGTGAGGTTATGTATGTACGCATGTCGTAGATATCATATGGACCCTTTTAAGATTTTCAAGTCTTATTTTGCCTGTAAATTTAAATTTTTGCTTGTCTTATTGTTCGTTCGGGTTAATATCCGAAACGGATACATCCATTTTGACGGTACTTTCTTTGGAAGGTAGAGGAGTAATCTAGGCTACTTTTACTCCAGATTAATATCAAAATAAGCGCGAGTGAAACCGCGTGGCACGACTAGTAGAAACTAGTAATTCAATTATAGAAACATAGAAGAAAAAATGAGAACAAAAATTTGGGTAAATACTTTCTTACTGATTAGAGAGATACAGAGAGCTTGTCATCTCGCGCAGGCCATAAAAACAGGCAAAGAAATATAGTTCTTTATAAAAAACTTGTATGGGCAAGAGGCTAGAAAGCAGCAACCTGTCGCCACTTTGCCAGAAGTGGTAACGATGTGTGATTTTGTAACGCCTCCATGGAATAAGAAGTGGAGTTACGAACAAAATAAATAAAGTCACTTAGGTATTTTGTAGAACCACCCTCTTCACCCTCAGATACGGTATTCATTACATTCTGTATGACCTGCAAAAGCGGTCAGACACAAAAACAGGAATTCTATCAATGATTATTATTTAAAAAAAGGCAGATATGTCATAAGCGTTCGGTGAACCTTTTAAAACGAGGACGAAAATAAACTAAATATTTTATCTCTTTTGCCGCTGGCGGATAATAAACAGTGTACTGGTTTGACAATGTGAGTAATAGGTATCTAGGTGTGTATTTTTTTTTTTGGTAACAAAGGAGAACCCAGTCTCTGGGTTGAGATTTAGCACGAAGTTTTTACTCACCAAAACTCCTTTTCCGACTCTGGGATCTCGTACGAAACGTACCGAGTTCTTATTATGATGTGCTGAAGAACGTCTCGGAGGACAAACATCTTCCTCCTCACCAGCACCATCGTAGTGCTACAACAGCGCAAACCTCACGCGCCGAAGGCCTTTATTTGCCTCGTACGATAGGCGGAGTACAGTACTCTCTGATCCGGGCTAATGAGCTGCAGTCCGGGTCATTACGTCGCCACCACTTCCATGTCGGTACCGTTATCTTTATTCTTTGGTCCAGGCTACAGGGCTTTGTGGTCACTATTGATATCGATCGTTCCGTAGCCAATAGAACCTTCTTTAGCAGTATATACGACAGGCGACCGATACCATATCGCTTGTGCAGTCCCGTACAGCTCCATAACCTGGCAGTTCGGACTACAAGGCTACGTCCATCTTTCATCTGATCCATCTTTAGAGTGTACAATGTGAGCATGGCATATCTAGCCTTTTTATTTAGTCAAAGGCTACTTTACATTTTTTCCATAACTCACACCCCAGTCATCCCCCATTTCAAGGCTCATAAACGTACAACGTAAAACCTTAGGTCGATGAGCTTGATTTTGGTATACGTCACGTATACGTTAAGTTTACGGTCGGTAAAGGTAAGGGTCCGTAATATTTACGCGGGCAAAGCCTACTCAATATTGGGGCGGTTTGATACATCGTGGATAACGGTATAGTTAGTATGAAGACGGCTTTTCATTTTTATAATTAAAAATGTCAAAACTAACACTTCAAATACGAGTATGTTTGATAGTTAGACACCGCTTAAATTGCTTTACACAGTTTAGCTTTTGACCGCGACTTCATCCGCGTAGAAACAAAAAGTAGCCTATATCCTATCCCTTGGTTTAGTCTATCTCCATTCTAAACATCAAAATCGTTCCAGCGGTTTACGTGAAAGCCGACAAGACAGATTTGCGTATTTATAATATTAGTATGGATATACAGATACGAACACAAACCCTTGCGCGTGTTGCTCATATTAACTTTTTTTCCACCCCTGGGAGTGAGGTTGAGTTACATGGGAATTTTATTCAATAGAACTCCTGTGGTGGCCGCTCTCAGCGCGTTATTGAAGAGCCCATCTTGCGTTATGCCAAAATTTTTTTTGGGTTGAGAAGTGACAGAGCCCTCGTAGTACCCCCTAGACGTTCGTAGTGCTATGACAGCATGGACCAGAGATGCTTAACAACCTATGCATAACAATAGGAAATTAAAAATTTGACCATCTGTCTGTCTGTCTGTTTTTATGTCACAGCCGAATTATTTTATCATCTTCATACCTGGTAAATTATGGTAAAAGGTACTCAAACTTTTAGTCCCTATTTTTTTTTTAATTAAATTTATACTTTATCCAAAATTAAAAACCCATAATTATGAGTGTTCGATACGTTCATAGCCGGTTTTCTAAATAGAATTCTAGACTCTTTGAATTTTTTAATGAATGCGTTCTCCATACAATGTAATCACAGTTTAGGTCCCATATTAAATCTTGTTTACGAAAGGTGGCGTTATGATCTGCCTTTATCGGTTTCCGCCAAATTTCGTGAAACAATACTCTTTATGATTATATGTACCGAAAAATAAACGGTAATGAGATATTTTACGATGTATACCTACCGATTATGGTTTTTATGTGAGAACAATTTATTATTCTATACTGAAGGTCGTGTGAGTTTCAACGAACTTGTAATATTTTTTCTAACAGTATAAATACCAAACATTTATATTGTTAGAGGTAATAATATATGAATATACGTATATAAAAAAGGCTTGGTTTTTACTTTTGAGGTGCGGAAACGTAACGATAAATGCAATCTCTCAATCGCACTTTAATTTCACTTCATTTTCAGTTTGTACCAATATTAAATAATTCTCCTGCAGTATTTTTCGATAATCCCATTATGCACAGGACTCAATGTGCAGTGGATCGGTGGAAGCGACGCAGATAATCAATCAGTAATAAATAAATTACGTGTGCACCACCATGTTTCCGATAGCGGACAGTGCGGCACGGTATAGTCGTTTTAAAATGACTTCAGATGAAAATATTATGTGCTTTTTCGTTTTGTGGTGTATTTGAATTACGCTTACAACAAGGCACTGCTATGCTCTGGTAACACAAAATTAGTACACCAGGATAGTAAAGCAAGCTAGCATATTAATATCTATCTGTTTAAACATACCTATTTGAAACTAACAAACTACTAAGTTAGCATCAATTAAATTGTATAACCTCAGGCGCTAATCTGTAAAAATCCATCGCAGTAATTAATTTATACATAGTTTCTCAAATTTTAAAATTTATCATTCATTGACATGTGTTTCGTCTGAGTATAATGTAAAACACATATTGATCAATAACTTTAAAACTTTGTTTATTTTTTACTCCTATCAATGTTGTTTATATCGATCAGTGTCACTCAATTAAAATTGAAATCGTAAACTAATATCGATTTATATTATTCGTATAAAGCTGTTAACCCAAAAAAATTACTAGAAACATGTCTGAATGATGATGAGGACAAGATAGTAGAATCATGTTAGCAAGCTAGCTACTGGCTTCATATAAATAAGTTCTAAGCTAGAACCCTAGTGCTAGTTTAAATGCAAAGTGAAACAGAAAAATTGAGTATGTGAATTTAGAAGAAATAATGTGATGGAGGAAAAAAACCTTTGAAAGAGACATTGAATCATCGGTACCGGCTACTAATATATGGCGGTAGCTGGTAAGTTAGTAATTCCCCGTGCCCTTATGTTCCCACGAAAGTCCTCAAAATCGGCCAAGGTTTATAATAAAGAACTTTGGTGGACGGGGAGCACATTTTGACATTTGCCTCTGCCATGAGTTTTGAAAAATGATACCTGACTGAGTTTTTTGTCGGTTCTTCTCAGTGTCAGAGTTTTCTATTTGAACCAAACTAAAATAGATTCGACGTTCAAAAATATCATGTAATTGGGTTTACTTGGATAAATTGATTTGATTTTGACTTTGAATAATTGCACACCGCTCGAGTATCGACGGCGTAAATTCATGGTAGAGGTGCTGTAAGCCAAAGAAATTATAAATGAAGTGTATCAAAATTATAGGTATGTTTTTGTTGCACTGTGATGATTTTTATACCCCGAATGGCAAACTACATGATTTTGTTATTCTGTGGTAGGTATAAAATACTACAATAAAGTTATATAACGAAATACGGTTTACTGCAGAAAGTTTCAGGGCAATATTTTCGACTACGTATGTCTAAATAACAATTTGTTTCGCTGTGACATAATAATACAGTGCTGTCAACAATTCCATCTAAAATTTATCGATATGCGTCAGTAAAAAGAACAACGCAGATTGCAGACTATACAGCACGTTGGGAATAAACAATATGGCGGACGTGCGTGATTTACGCGCCGCTCGGATATTGTTGAAATTCACATCGATAGCGCTTTTGTTTTGCCGTCTGCCTTCTTATCGGTTGTTAGTGTTGGGGTAATGCAGGGCTTTTTAGTTTTAAAATTTTGCTTTGAAGTTGTGTCTGAATATTATTTCTTAGAAATTATTACTACATTAAAAAATGTTAATTTTGTTGTTACGGTAGTCGGTAAATATTTTTATTACTTTGAATTTATTTGCAGCTTTTACTTAATATTATTCTTTATTATTAACTTATTTACTAAAATTATTGTTTAAAATAATATTATGTACAAAACATATTTTTCGTGTGTTGTATTATTTCTAGAAATAATGGAGAAAGATTTTCTAAGTAAAAATTGTTAAACAATATTAAAATAAACAGGTTATTAAGGTGTAATTATGTAACAAAAGGAAATTTAGAAAATGTAAAATATATTGTACTATACGATGAAAAATGTAACATGTAAAATCGATCTTAACCTGACTCTGATACTTTCGGATTAAAATATTTTTACCTACATAATTTCACATTGAATGCACAGCGGTTGTGGTAAATTCACTTTTAAATTGAAAAATCAAGCACATTTTTCATTATTTTTTTAAAAGAGGGAGGAAACAAGTAACCGAGTCACCTGATAGAAAGCTATCACCGCCCCCCATGGACTCCTGTAACGTCCGGGGAATCACGGGTACGTTGCCGGCCTTTAAAGGAAGGAGGGGGAGAGGGAGATGGGCCACCGGCACTTTTACTCATCGAACGAAACACAATAGCAATAGATGCTGTTATTTCACGCCTATATTTTGTGCGAGGGTGGTATTTCACCGGGCGAGCGGGCTCAAATCGAACTGTAATGCAATGTGACTATACTATACATAATATTCTTATATATTTGAATCCGTTATTGTAATAAAACATCTCAAAAAACCACTCTAATAACTGGGAAAAAATTAAACTGATTATTATACCTACTTTCATTACAAAAAGAATAATTATTCTAGCTGCAATAGATTGTAATTAAAGTGTTGTGAAAACTTATCATAACAATGTATTTGTCTTCAACATATGTTTTTTCTTATAATGGTCTATAAGTACTTAATACTTATATAATTTTATATCTGATGCATAACTCAGAATATCGCGTTGGTCCCGTCAATATGTATAACATTCATTAAGAACGAAGAAGTATTGTCGATATCGATAAATTGTTTTCACAACACTAATAAAAGGATGTACTGTTTGTCCCTTGCCGCATGATGTTCCAAACGGGCAAATATTAAACGCATTCTGTTGTAAGGTTTTGAAAAATGTTGTCTAAAAGGAATAAGTGTTCGGCGCACTGTAACCGCCTGTAATTTTTTTTAATTTTTGATTTTGTGTAATAATGTGATCATAAGGTGGCCAGCATTTCCATCGAGTGTCCTTTAGAAGGTTTAACCATTAAAAATTGTTTCTGAGGAGGGATAATATCAAACTCGTTTGCGTTAAAAAATAATATTTAAAAATATATTTCCAATACCACTGACGAAAATAGAAGTACAAACATATGTACGTATGTATGTATTTAAGTATATCCATAGTTATATTACTTTTAATATAATATAAATACGAAAGTGTCTCCATCTATTCGTCTGTTACGTTTTCACGACTAAGCTGCTCAACCGGTTTTGATTAAATTTAGAATGGACATACATAGATTAAGCCATGAGGATTTTTTTCCACGTGAACGAAGTCGAGAACAATAGCTAGTACGTACATTCACTACAAGACCAATAGCCAAAATTCGAACATAGATATGAAAAATAATCCAAAAAGTCACAGAAGTTTTTGTGATAGAAGCTTTATATTCCTCATCATTTTTTGATTTGTATCTGTCGCATATGAACTGAGCGTGCAATATGAAAGTTTAAAATAAAAAACAGCGTCCATTGTTCTGTTTCCAAACCTATGTAGTCCACATTTGTAGGGTTAGATATAAAATTTGAATACGGCGGCAAAGGATATATATACATATATAGAGCGAAATCGAAAACGTGAATTAAAGGACATTGACAGGCTTTCATGACGTTTGGTCCGAATACTGCCAAGAATATAAAGTTAGTGAATTGTGTTCCTTAGGGCAGATATACATTGAGTCAGTAGTTACTGACTTCGATTTCAAGACAAGTCAGCGCTGGACCTGGTACTGCCATCAGTATCGGGTCACCACTGACTTGGCTCGATTTCGAATTCAATGACTGACTCAATGTAAATCCGCTTTTATACTAACTGTAGTTACCCAAGCACATCAAGAACTGTTTCAGAAATAATCTCACTCTTTTATTCTAACGGTTTATCGCCGATTGACTTCATTGACATCAAAACTCAAGTACAATAAAAATAACTTTACAAATACTATACATATATCTATATAATTAAATTTGTCGGTTACTGAAGATTAGCCTACCAAACTAACAACCTTTCTGTTGTTGCACATTGATTTGACACTGACTTCAATAACTGTAAAAATTAATTATATAGATATATCTATCGTATTTATGAAGGTATTTTTGTTGTACTTGAGTTTTGATAAGTAAAGGATAGTTATATTGCACTTTTCAGTGTCTTTTTTGAAGGAAGTTTAATTTTTTTCTTAAAATTTTGTTATTTCTCCCTTTTGAGTGACCTTGACCTAAATATCTAGGGCAGGTCTACAATTAACCTCTTCTTAATTCTAGAGCGCAACGACATACTAGAGAAGTTATCGGTGAACATACACGAAAAAAAAACTTGCGAACGAACACAGAACCTCCTCATTTTTTGAAGTCGGTTAAATAGCCAGAACATAACTAACGAATATATCGAATGCATACCTCAATGAAAGTGTGTGAAGAGAAAGACGAGATTTGAGGAGGCGAAGGTAGTAATGTAAAAACTGCTATGCATTCTGTCTTCTCTGACTGCCTCGTTGAGGACACAGCGTGATGATATGCATGTATGTTGGTATGTTTAAATACCTATCGTACGAAACATTGGGCAATTTTTAATTAATTAACTATTTATTTTAGAAATCTCTAATCTCTTAGTAATATGTACGATGTCACCCTTGCAGACAAAATAAGCAATGAAGAGATAAGCAGTATGACAGGGTTGCACGAAAGTGTTATTGTAAAAATGAAGAAAGGAATGCTAAGATATTTCGGACATATGGAAAGAATGAGTGATGAAAGACTTACGAAGAAAATTTACAGAGCGAAAGTGAGTGGTAAAACAAGCCAAGGAAGACCAAGGCTGACTTATGAAGATCAAATAACCAGAGTGTTAGCCGACGGAAATGTCAAAAGCAGTCGCATATCTAGGCTAAAATGTGTGGGGAGAATGATGAGATTTGAGGAAGCGAAAGATGTAAGAACCGCGACGCTTGGCGCTCCGTCCTCTCTGACTACCCTGTTGGGGATACAGCGTGAAGGTACAGCGTAAGGTAGGAAAATTGAGTTATACTTGAGGTGTATCCGCATAGAGCAATATGGGTAATAAATATGCCATACACAATCAAGTAAAATGTCATCTTATATAATTCAATTATTTGCTAATTATCGACTATTATTTTGAACGAGCACTATTGGTATACATATATGTGTATATATTTGACATCGCTTTCTCGATAACGGCTTTAGCGATTTCGATGACAGTTACAGTACAGTATTGGGGTTGAAGGGCGAGAAATCGATCTAGGTAGGTCTCAATTCTGGAAAAAATCGTTTCCTCCGTCTTTCACTCAATTAAAACTTTAAAACTTTTTTAATATCACCGCAGAGTTTACCTTCTCAGTAGCACACTGTCTGAATGTAGGTTTACCACATCGAAGTGCGTGGATTCAGATCCTGCAATGTGATCAGACGTTTTCTGTTTTTTTTTTAATAAGTTGAAATAATATAGTTTGCAACAAGTAGTACCTATTAAAACACTTATCACTTTAATAATGTACTTATATAATAAGGAAATACAATGAAAAATAATTATAAAAGCATAGACTTAATAACTTCAGACAGCCTGTCCCGTAGTTAAGCAAAAAAGGTAAGCAAATGACATCAAATAAAATAAATAGGTGTTTGGGTGTTGTTTTCTAAGGAAATGGCGACCGATCAGATTATCTGATATTAAATCTGTGTCGTATGTACAGGTGACTCAGGTTATCTTTTTAGCTCACCGTTGGTGCTCGGACACGGCGTCTGACTCTGAAATTACTGATGAAGTCTATGGCTAAAAGTCATGGAGAAAAGTCTCTATTACTCATTTTCCTGAACAGTGAATTGAATGTTAAATTTCATGAGATTCCTTTAATTTAAGATACAATGTTATTGAGAATAAAGAATAATATTATACGAGCAATGTTTGTATATTTTTAATTGTATTCTCTAAAACGGCTCTAACGATTTCGATGAAATTTACCATATAGAAATTTACGTGGGCGACAAATTGATCTATCTATCTAGGTCTCAATTCTGGGAAAATATGTTTTCTCTATGTTTTTGCACACTTTAAACTTCGAAACTCTAAACGCTTCTAATTTCACAACAGAATCTTCTTTCTCAATAGAACAGTGGCTAAAGCGTATGTCTGCCACGCTGAAATGCGCGGGTTCGAATCCTGCAATGTGGTTAGACTTTTTTTATGAGACACCGAGTAAAACTCAGTCGCCCAAGTACTTTATTTAAAAATGAATTCACGATATTATTTTTGATTTCGTGCGTTCTCTGTTTTTATTTGAGACAGAAGCATTTAAAGCCTCGTGCCATCACTAGGGTTTTTCATAACCTCATTTAAATGTTGTTTTTCATAAAAATATCACAAAATTAAAGTGTAAATAAAAAATATGTCATCAAACCATGTTCAGTAACTAGGCACTACATATTCAAGTCTTAATTTAAATCCGGCCGCTAACGTCCTATTTACTGGAATAAATGAATCATTTTTTGTTCTCTTTAAATTTTCCGCCTCCTTAAGGCGAGAGGCTCGGTAATGACGTTTACAGCCAACAATGACGTCATAAAATGAAGCCGGGCCCGTCGTAATAGCTTTACAGTCTGCGTCACACCTGTGGCCCTACCATAGTTCCGTAACTCGAATTAATTTCGGATAATTAACCGTAAACGACGCACGATTGTAGGAACACTATAACTATCCGCAACGTTCATAATATACATGGTATTTAGAGTGTTTGCTTGAAATTGAAATTTAATATCTACGCGGAACTATTTGCGGGCAGAATTTCTAGTACGGGAAATTAATGCTGTCACCTTTATTTTGGCTTCACGTTATGACCGAGTTACATCGGCCGTGACCTTAAGCAAACTGTCAGTCGTCGGTCGTCGACGGTTCAGTTTCGTTAGCTGTTGAAAGAGTGCAAAGTCTGCTTTAAGAAATTTTCACTTCAAAAAAAACACAAATCTAAACGAATCTAATGAAGTGATAATAAGTGTCTTTAACAAGTTTGTTGAAGAAGTTACCGATGGACCATTACGAATTTTGAAAGGTAACTTATGTAATTTAGTGGCTCACGTAGTGAATGAATTGTAAAAGAAACTGGAATTGGATAGAAGATATTTTAATCCTCATAGGGACGCCAACGTAGGTACTTAGAATACAGTGCTGCCTTAGCCTTTTTTTTTGCGTCAGGAAATGCTTTATGCATTCCGTCTTGCCGATGGGGGTGGCAGGAGGGTATGTGGGACTCCACGGCTGTAAGGTGCAATGCTGGGCTACCCACTAAAACCTGACGGTGTTCCTCGAGAGCCTTTGTACCGGGGCAGCGGGTACAGTTCCGTATTCTTCCGCGACCCCGGAGTGCTTCCTTAGCCTCCTTGGACGTTAGTTCACTTACCAATAGGTGAACTGTTTGCTTGCCTTTTCCGTTATTACGTATTTTTAATCTTGAAATAAAATATTTTTTCTTAAAAAAGGTCCAAAATAATACTGACAATAGATTTACAGCGGTCGTTTTACTTAAACATTTTTTCCCTCTATAATTTGAGGATTTTCTCCTTTTAAAATCATATATGTAAACGAGACGACATAAAATTAAAATTGGTATATGTTATAGTGTTGCTGTGCCTAGTAGGGGATATACCTTTATTTAACGAATAGAATTCTTTAATTATAAATAGGTACGAAAGAGCTTGTGATGAACATAATAACAAAAAAAGATACTGAGATTAAAATAATAATGAATGTAGGTTAATAAAAAGAAATACTGCTTTGACGATAATTTCTTCCCAATTATTCAAGGCAAATTAAAACTCGCTTTGAATAATTAACTGTAATTAAATTAATATACAATTAAATCGTATAGTTTAATTTAATTATTTAAGTAAATCTTTACTTAAACAAATTAATTCTAACTCTTGGCGTGTTTCTCTAGTATATCCAGAGGATACTTCGTTGAGAGACGAAACACGTGTCGATTGGTGGTTTTTAGAGTTTGAACGGAAAACAGCTAAAGATATCAGAAATTTATCACATATTATATGAATGCTAGCAGTAGTTTTTAATTCACTGGTTAATTAACAGAGGCAGCAAAAGTGTATTCGCGACATTGCATCGTGCTCGATTTAACAACATATCGCGATCGATCGATTTGGCTATCGTTTACTGTCTGCAATTACGTAATAAGAGGGCGGTATACGCATTATGCGTTATGCTTAAGGCATTCTGGATCAGAGGCGGCTGCTAGTCTCAGGATCGCGGCGCGCTTATTATTTATTTTAGTAAATTCAGCGTTTTGGCGTATCAGCCCAATGGTGGATCTGTCAAGTCGTACCAGGTATGCGAAGAGTTACTGTGAGTAGGCAGCAATTATCAAAGGACATAGACGACAAGCAAGTTAATGCTACACTAGATTCTGGTCCTAACATCGGTGCTCGATATAAGCAAGCACTAAAGCTTGGAGCAACATTATCAGGCAGGATATAATCAATTTTAGTACACAAGCGGGTGTGCGCGGTACCTCGCAAGAACAAGCCCGATACAGGAGTTATCGCTACACTAAAACATGTGTGGTATAAGTAATAAGCGGAAATACAATTATAAGTAGGTGAAACTCGTATTTAAATATATAACGGAGTAGATTCATTTAGTCGATTATTTTTGGCCATAACCACTTACAATTATTACTGTGAGCGTTTAACGAGTAAGTGTTGGTTCAAAGAGAAATAATAAATCGACAGTTACATCAAGTCTACTTTTAATCAAAGTAGGTATTTCTGAATAATCCCAATAATTGTATACATAGAACGCGCGACAGTTCCCACCAATACACAGTCAACCGCACTTCACGGGAGTCACAGAAAGAATGTTGTTGCCACCTGCAGACAGACGACGCTGACGCTAGGCTCCGTCAAGCGCTACAACATGACGCTAGCGTTCTATCTGTCCGGAAATCAACGTAATTGTTAATTAATTTCCGACATGTATATGTATGTAAGTTCGTACACAACTTTGCACTATTTTTCATTCAATATTGTCCAGCGCTGGGACTTATTATAATACTAACAGAATTATTTCATTATTAATTGCGCCGCAGACATGTTAAGTTTTACAAATTCGTTTCATTAGTCCGGGATTGAGAGAAAAATATAGAGTACATGTCTAAAAGTTGGATATCTAGGGGATAGCTCTTGGTCTACTTCTAAAATTTAAAATTTTCTCAGAAAAAAAAAACAAAAATACAAATTTTATTGATTTTCTTGTTTTTTAAATATACATATATGTTTATTCTGACACGTATATAGCATGAAGGTATTTGCAATGAATGTGTGTATTAAATTAGATACTCGTATAATGCCGTTCTTGTATTTTATATTTTTCATCAAAACTCGATCAGTTATCTCGCACTAACTATAAACTTTTCTGATGGTGCTTCGTTGAAAAAAGAAGTGTGTCGATTCATATGTTTGAATTTACTGAAATATAGTTACAAAATATATATAAATTAAGTATAAGAATTATGTGATATAAAAACAACATTTCTAGTAATATAATTTTTAAATAGCTTCGTTTTTTAAATTTTAGGCCAATCGTGTTCGCGTTTCTTTTAACTTGCACCAAAATTTTATCGCGATACCAAGAGACAATAGCGCCATTATACTGAGCGAGTTAACAATGAACCGAACGCTGATTAAGCGGTACCCTGCTGATCGTAAATTATTTTGTTCTTAAACATCCCCCGGACGTAATGTCGTAAGTATATTGTGAATGGGAGCAGTCTACTGGCGATTCAACGTTTCCAGGGGATCCATTGTGTTATAATATATTGTTGGTATGATTTAGATTTGATTGTTCTCTTTGTTGGACAAAAACGAGATCATAATTAAAGAAAATTCAAGGAATTCTTAAGTCGTTTCTTTATTATTATCTTAAAATAATATTACGCTAAATGAGTACATCATAAAATATTTTCGTACAGTTTGCTGTGAAATTATAACAAATACAAGCAAAAATACCACTGAAACGTCAAACGACGTCAAACGTCAAGATAGCGTAACGAACTTTTTAATTGCTAGTATACATGAAAAATCTTGTTATTGATATACTTACTATAGACTGAAAAAATATTTTAGTTGAATTCAGAGGGTTGATATATTCTTACGTAAAACCAATTAAATTTGACCAAAGTATTAATTATTTTTACAATATCAGGAATATTCAATTTATAAAATAAAAAAGATTGAAGTTACACGTTCTAATAGGTATAATAAAATTTACAAAATTTTATGTTAAATTTACTAAAGGTTCATATTACACAAAACTGTATTGTAAATATTTCATACATTTTTAGTTTAGTGACATTAACAATTCGGTGCGTTAGTCCAATATTAACCCGCGAGTTTATTAAAACTTTTATAAAACCGGCTAAAGTACTTTTTCCGTGTACAGAACATAATAAATAATATTAGTATTTTATTTACACGCAATGCCATAATTCAATAATATATCAAAAAATCTAAAGGAGCATTCCCACAGTCGGAATCTGCCGCAGCGATCCACGATTGGCGACATATCGAGACATGAGCGAACGTGCGCTGATTTATGCGTGGACGGACAACACGCCGGCACACGGCGATAAATATAATTGTACGGCACTGACCCACCCAGGGAGCGGCCGCGCGGCAAGTGTACCTCTGCAAGGGCACTTACACATTGCCTGCAAAACAATTAAAATAATTCTTGGAAATATTTTTGTTACTCAATTCGTAATTAAATATTTAATAAGGTATTGATTGGGAAAACATCAATATTAATTTAAATGTGATAAATTCCTAAAATCTTTAGCTTTTCTCCGCTCAAACTCCAAAAACCACCAATCGACATGTGTTTCGCCTCTCAACGAAGCATCCTCAGGATATACCAGAGATAGGATTCGGTCAGCTAACCAGCACCGAATAATAATAGAAACACATGTCGATTGGTGGTTTTTGGAGTTTGAGCGAAAAATAGCAAGCGAGAAATATAAATAAGATTTTAGGAATTTATCACATGAAATGGATTTCCGCAAAGTAACATCTGAGTCTAAACAATATAAATACTTAAGTTACATAAAACGACAATTTTAAAAGTGTTAAAACGACCACAGTCGTAGTTAGCCCACTATTATTGTCTCGTCTACAAGTTTTCTGAGCGATTACTACCTGTCATGTTAAAGGACGGAATATTCACTAGAAGTGTATCTTTTTCATTAATTTATTACACAATTTAAAATGCTTCTGTGAACCTTCTGGCGTAATTGGATAGAGAAGGTAATTATGAAGATATACAGGGTGTATATGAAAACGGGACAGTTACTTTAATGGATGAAAGGGCATAACTTTAGTATGTAGTTACAAAAAGAATTATTGAAAAAAACGTATCCGTTTAAGAGTTATGACCGTTTTAATTTTCAAGTGTTATCCCCACCATTTCTCGTAAAATTGGGTTGATCGTGTACAGTTACAGATTTTAAATCCGTTAACCGTTAATGAAATACAGCCTGAAAACCCCCATTGGGGTATACGCATTATTTTCGAAAATGGTTTTCAGGCTGTATTTCAGTAACGGATGAAATTATTACAAAACAAAAAAAAACGTAAGATTTAAAATCTGTAACTGTACACGATCAACCCAATTTTACGAGAAATGGTGGGGATAATACTTGAAAATTAAAACGGTCATAACTCTTAAACGGATACGTTTTTTTCGATAATTCTTTTTGTAACTACATACTAAAGTTATGCCCTTTCATCCATTAAAGTAACTGTCCCGTTTTCATATACACCCTGTATATAATATGTAGACAATTTTATACCGTTATAGAAATAAACAGACCATCGAAGTGCAGCAAAAGGAACTGTGCCCATACTGCTGATGTCTTCGGTATTAATTATTCATATTCCAATAGCACTTGCCTGATGTAAAAATTCTTCTTCTTTCTCCACAAAAATCAATCGACGAGTTACCAACGCCGTTTGCTAGTACCAAATTCACCTTTATGTGATAATGACAACTCTGCAATAACTGTTTACTTAGGCAAAATAACCTACATAGATCCGTTGCGAAAAAATGATCTCATTCTGCTTTGTCATAATGGCATTATACGAGAAGAGTACCATGGCTGATTAAACTAATAAACTACTGAAGAATGTGTTGACTGTATACCTTTTCTATTTGCTTACGCTGGGCAAATCTCCACCACCAGCCACCTGGGGTAGAGACTAGGTTATCTGGGGCTTGGATATATACCTACCAAAATAGAGGCCTTTTAGGCTGTGCATTTCTCAAGGGTCAGTAGTAGATTTCCCATCAGCAGCTCCACAGTGCCGCGACAGCGCGGACCACACGTGCTTTCGTCCTCCTTGCGGTCACACAGACAGACGATTAAAGCCACCATTCCAACCAGCCGCGACCCAAAAGCCCCTTTCGTCGTTTCTTACGACAGATAGGAAGCACCGTAGCATTATTCTCGGGCCCGGGCTGACAGCCCAGGGGTACGTTGCCGCCGCGCTACGTCGTCTTTTTTTAAACCTTGTAGTGGGTAAAAAAATAAATAAATGAAAAAATAATAACTGTATTAAAAAAACGCTTCCTTATGCACACGCCTTTAAAAGATCACAGTCGTACGAACAAGCATTGGTTCAGGAAGACGGTTACATCAAGTGGACGTAGTCCCCACTATTCGCAAAATTATTTCCTAACTCAAGCACTGCAATATGACATTAATTACAAAGTGATAAGGTACAAATAAAATGAAACAGCAATTGCAAATTCCATTCAAGGACTATTGTTCGACAACTGCGTATATTACTTTGTGAAGTCACATTGTATTGCAGGATTGTACCTATATAATAATAATCTATGGAATAATATGATTACTACAAGTTATATAGTAACATTTGTAGCAATATTAAGCATGTATTCATGTAATATACATTGGGTATGTAATACATATGGGTAGATACTATCGTCATACGTCCCATTAATGGGCACAGGTTTTTTCTCCTATCTTCTTTAAGGCAATTAGCCGAATTCGTTGGTAATTAGCGACATCGTTGAAAATGATAATTAGATGACAGTCATAACACAGAGATAGTTGTATTTAATGTATTTTATAACACAGAGACATTTTAAGTTATTTAATTATTTTAATGAACTTTAAAGTTGGTAAAAATAACTATAAAAGTTTTAATAGTCGCTACTAAAAAGTATAATGCTCCGCAGTTCAATATTATGTGTTACCAATCAATAAAAGTACTTTACCTTGAAAATATACACACGTATAATAAGTTTATGAAATAGATTCTGGTCATAAATGCGCTCCGTCCTCTCTGACTACCCCGTTAGGGATACAGCGTGAAGATATGTATGTAAATATATTATTTATTAATGACGAAACAGAATCTATGTCGTGAATTATTTTATCAAAGATTTCTGATTAGATCTATGAAGTGCTCCATTATCTATGATAACATACACCCAACGTACAAAAGTAGGTTTGTTGATCAAAATGTTCCAAAATAAATAGTATCACCCTGATTTGCAAATTATTGCCATACTTAATAAGTTTTCTATGCATAAAATATGATGACATTCTATGAAAAGTCCGCTCTGACTACCCCGTTAGGAAAATGGCGTGATAATTTGTATGTATCTTAAATATGACGACTATACAATTTAAAATTTTTTTGAATGTGTATCTACATATTGATATAATTATAGTGAGTTCTTTAACTGGTTGCGTCTGCTTACAAAGACAGAATCGTAATGACGTCACCATTCTTAATAAAGTTTTATATTCTTACTACTTTTGACGCTGACTGTATTAATGGTAATTTTTGACAACAATTTATGATTAAGAATTTGACACATACGAACATGCATATTATATTAACGATTATTATATGTATAGATATTAACAGTTTCGGAAATAAAATAAAATATATAATACATAAAATTTTGTATAGACCTAACATAACGAAAACAACCAAATTTTTAACATCGACATATTATAGAACACCTTTTGCAGTTTAGAAGAAATCCTGGCTTTCAGGTTTCCATTCTTAAATGTCTTAAGTCACTTAGCACATTAAATATTAGTAATACAGAAGACGAACTCAAGGAACCTGATCAGGCATAACGTGAAACATGATACTAAAAGTTTTGGGCTTCAAGTTAATTATAGAGAAATCAAATGATTACATTTTGGCTTCTGAACATTGTCTGCTGAATTAATGCATATTTACGTTATCACATTGTGATAAGATATATTATTTTACTATTAATACTAATCATACACACACCTGTTTATTTCTTGGCTTAACTTCAGAAAGACAATGAATTTATTAGTAAATTTTTTTGTATTTCTTATAATTGTAGTTACAGTTATAGCTGAAAAAAAAAGTTACGATGGTTATAAAGTGTATAAAATAATTCCAAAAAGCAAAGAAGAAGTGAATGCTTTAAATCATCTTCAAAAAACTGGATTAGCCGAGTTCTGGGATGAAATTTTCGATGTAAATAATGAAATAAAAGTTATGGTTTCGCCAGAAAAACGAAATGGTTTCATTGATCATATGATGAATCTTAACATGGAAGTTGACGAAGTTATACATGATTTGCAGAAGTAAGTTAATTTTCTCTATTAGTAATTTATCTATACTAATATTAGAAAGAGTTAAACTTTGTTTGGTCTAACACTACTCAACCGGTTTCAAAAATTCTTTCACCTATGGAAAGCTACATTACCAGCAAGTAACATGTGCTGTATTTCTTAAAAAAAAAAATCTACCCGTACGAAGCCGTGGAAGAAGACTAGTTATTTATAATGAAATAATTAAACATTTACTTCATTTTTCAAATAACAATCTAGTCTCTCAAGTAGAATCTTACACCTCTGCCTATAAATAATGTTTAATGAGACTGACAATCATTAAAATTTATTTATTTCACTATCAATAAAATATGAAATATTTTGACAATATTTTATGTAGATTATATTTCGTTTCCTATGTTAAAAATATGAATTTCACCAGTAATAATCTTATTTAGTCTTTCAATTGAAATAAAAATATTGTGTCCGAAGGAACTCACTACAACATTGCGAAGTGAAAAAGGGTCAATATTGTGTAAAGTCACAGATGAAGTAACGAAAAACGTTCTGTTCTTGACGAATTGTGATAAGTATGATATGAATTGCATAAAATAAGATTGACATAAGCATAAAAATGTTTATGAAATTGTTTTACATCAAAGTATATTGCTTTTCAATTATATATTTATTAGGAAAAATAATAAGTAAAAATATTGAAAACCATGTAATTTCCAGGATATTGCGTAATATTATGTTTAGTGAGCAATCTTGATTAATATCTAGGAGTGATATTCACTAAACTAAAGTTTCCAAACTTTCCTGAATCAGATGAAACTATCGTGAGCGAGTCAATCTTATATACTATAATTATAATTAGCTTTAATAGGATAGTAAGTAATAATGTATTTGTTGTCCATTATAATGCACGTAATTATATGATAATTAATTATAAACAAACCGAGAAACACATCATATGGGAATGGCTGTATAGACATTTTAGTCGTACCTGGCTGTCTGTCTGTGTGTCACTTTGGGCTAAGCTGAAAAACAGCGCGGTAACGTTTCGCGTTATCGCTTAATGCTGAGACGAAGCCCTTTTGTCGTTACAGAGCGCTGTGCCTCCACTGTATTAGCTTAGTTAAAACAGGTATTAGCTACTGGTTAATTTATATCTGTATTCGTTTTTATTATTTAAGTGTTTTTTGCTCTGTGGTGATAAATAAATCATTTTCTTTCTTTTTTTCTTTCTATATAATACTAGGGTCGTGCCCGGGCTTCGCACGGGTAGCAGAGCACGTATTATGTATAACTACATTTTTTTCTGTCGTAGTGTCGTTTGGTCCCACCGTTTGAATTTATTTCGTCGCGCGATAGTTTTAATTTTGCTCCTAAGATATTAATTTAAATTTTGTGGTGTGAAGGGCAATTGTTATGTTCATGAAATGCTTATCGTAACTAATTTATTAATTTGATAAAGATTAATATTGTATCCGTCTAAATAGCTTTCTAATTACCACATTACATGTAACCATTATTTTAAACACTAAAATAGGTATAGTAAGCTATCCTTATAAGATAGACATATGCCACTGGAAACTTTTCTGTAGACCTATAAAAAGGGAACAGTTCCATCGTACGTTATTTTGTTATATCTCGAAGGGATTAGGCAGCGTTTTAACGATGAAAGCTCCCAGCCGGCTTGGTTTTTCCGACATCTTTGACAATCATCATCATATTTCAACCAATTTACACAAAACGTTAATGAATTATACACATAAACTTTCCTCTTGAATCACTCCGTTCATTGGTGAAAACCTTATGAAAATCCGTTCAGTAGTTTTAGAGTTTATTGTTTTCAGACAAACTGACGGACAGACGCGGAGGGGGGACTTTGTTTTATAATATGTAGTGGTTTACAAGTGTCAACATTCATTTGAAAAATTATTCACAGATTCATCGACGTGCTTATTCTAATAAACTTATAGATATGTGATGTGATGTGCCATGTGAATTCTTGAAACAGGAAACGAGAGTGAATTAATGATGTCGTTTGTTCATTATTTCTTGTTTTTTGTGACGAGAATTCACAGTCACTTCCAACATTTATAAATTGTACCTATTTGAAATGACAGTTTAATCAACATTTATTATTATCAGGGCAATTGATGACCAACTGAAACCAGCAAGGCATAGTGCACGTAATTCGAACACATTTTTATCTTATAATTGGAATGAATATCATAACCTGGCACAAATTTACAATTGGCTTGACGAACTTGAAACGACTTATCCAGATATTGTTACAACTGTCGTTATTGGAAAATCAGTTGAAGACAGAGATATCAAAGGCATCCAAATTAATTATAATCCAGATAGAAATAATTCATTAATTGGTATGATTGAAGGAGGAATACATGCAAGAGAATGGATCTCACCAGCAACAGTAACATGGATAATTAAGGAGTTTTTAACAAGTAGTGATCCTGAAGTCAGAGCTTTGGCTGAAAATTTCGAATGGCACATTTTTCCGGTTGTTAATCCTGATGGATACTCATATACATTTACTGACGTAAGTAAAGAAAATATCTATAATAATTCGTATTGAATTATTTAAAGAACTCGCTTTGAAAACACCATTCAAAAATTTTATATTCAAGTACCTAACAGCGTACATTCAGTTTTCGATATTACAATGAGTTTAATGTTAAGTAAACTATAGAAATTTAACGCATTGTATTTTAAATACGGAAAAAATTTCAGAATAGAATGTGGAGAAAGAATCGCAGCAAAACCAACAGTACAACTTGTGAAACATTAGGAGTAGATGATGATTTAAGCAATGGAGTAGATTTGAACAGAAATTTTGATTTCGTTTGGGACTGTAAGTATATGAAATAGCAAACACACACACTTCCAGTTAGGAATCATACAATTAAGTTCCTAAATAAACAAAACACTTTTTTAATTATCCACGGAATAGACTTGTGGAAATATTATTTTTACCAAATAAACCTTGCGCCGGAAACAGATTACTTGATTAAAAGTCATAATGAGACCTTAATGTCGTGACTTGATGCTCAGTAACCATATTTTTCATCAACTACATTCAAGCTATGGAAGATGAGATTTCCTTTATCTTTCGCTTTTTTCAATACAAATACAATCTTATATTAATTACTGTATCAAGTATTTGTTTACCTTAGAGAAAAATAAATTGTGCATTTATAAATGTGCCAGCTTTTAATTTAGATGATACAGACTTTTTTATCAGTTCTTTTTGTGGCACTCATAACAGGCCGAGTAAGCACGGATTGTGTATTGTATGATCTCAGACTAAGCTGTATGAGTTCGTACAATTATATTGTTGTAAATGTTTGAAATTTTAATTGACATAAATGTATAAGGTAATCAAGACTAAAGAAATGTTACGTTAAATCTTCAGCTGAAGGTACATCACCTGACCCTTGCAGTAATCTCTTCGCGGGTCCAGCGCCATTCTCGGAACCGGAGAGTACAGCTATTAAAAATTACGTCACAACCCTTAACGAAGAAGGAGAAATGATTTACTATATCGCTTTCCATTCTTATACCCAATTAATCATTATACCATACAGTCATTTGGGATCTGAGGATGCCTTGCTGGCTGGAAATTTTGGTGATATGGTAAGTGTATAAAAATTAGTCGTAATTGGTCTTAGCCTATGAGTTTGCTTGGTACCTAATATCGGCAGAAGGAACAACTTGTACTTTTGTAACCTACGCTTCCTGACACACAATCACCGAGATATAAGTGCTTGAGTACTATTACATACATTTTAATTGTATCCACACAACTTCACAGTCTAATATTGTATGTATAGTATATCTCAATAACTAGCGTCTCGCCCCGGCTTCGCATGGGTGACAGAGCCATTTTGGATGTCTTTCGTAAAATCCATTCTTAGTGAGCGTCTACAACGCAAAAGGAATAACTGTCCTAAATTTCAAGTCCATCGGACCTATAGTTTCGGAAATCTCGTGATGAGTCAGTCAATGACTGGTATTTCGCTTATATAGGTATAGATTACAAAAAATTTTAATGTATGAAATTGAAAAACTTATAAAAATAAAACACGATCTCAATAACTAAAACACAACAAAAAAAATGTCTTGTACTCATATATAGATAATCACGCAGTCAGATTTTGGTACAAAAATTTATTTTATTTAAAACATTAGTTTTAAATAAAATAGATTTTTGTACACTTCTCAAGCTCTCAAATTTGATATCTATAATGATGGCATCCCACGAATTTTTTTTTAGTCCTATGCTTTCTTTCGTACTAAAGACACTGAGTTTTCCAAAGAAATAACCTAACCTATGTCACGTGCGTAATTAAGACAAATCCATTTATACCTTATACCAGTATTAGTCGGCTTTGTGACGAAACAGATGATGATACAAACATACATACACACATATACGGATATACATACATAGGTACATACGGGGGTAATTTCTAATAAAGTCGCAGTCGCAAAAAAGTTAATCATGACACTGTGTTTTTGAAATCTACGTGTTTTGATAACACAATCATTTATAACTCATGATATTATGTGCTAGATAAATATCTTAGATTACACCGACTAATGTTTTTTTTTAATAGAATCTTTGAGCATACCGAATTCATTTTTAGTACGAAATCGCAATAAGGGGTTCAGATGCACTGAATCAAAGATATGGAACTCAGTACAGAGTTGGTTTATCATCAGAAGTAATGTGTAAGTACGACGTAATTCTAATCAATTTCTTTAACAGTGGTATTGGTATTATCGCTATGTTATCGCTAATTGATTACAGTAGAAGTTGAAATGAGATTGTTATTTTCAGACAAAATGAGTGGGACCAGTTTCGACTGGGTCAAATACGCAACAGACATACCTGTTTCATACCTCATCGAGTTAAGAGACCTCGGCGAATATGGATTTATCTTGCCTTCAGATCAAATAGTGGAGAGCTGTTTAGAAATAATGGATGCATTTCTCGAAATGGATAGGACAACGAGGAAGCTTGGATATTATTCTGGAGCAAATTCTGTTTTAACCTCTATTTTTACTCTAACTTTTGGAGTTACTTTGTTATTATTTAATTATTGAATAAGTTTAGAAAGTGATAAACTGATATATAGCGGTAGCTGTGACCCTTATATTGTTACAAACCATATCAATTATTGTCGGTTAAAAGGAAATTGTTTATTGAAGTTTTTACTTCGATATTATTTGTAACAGTTCTGTAAAAACTTTTTGGTATTCCACATCATATTAATGCTTACTAAATAAATACAATTTTGTTTAAAACTGAGTGCCAGTAGGCACCATCTGTTTTTTGTTGATACCTATCTATAAGTAAGGAAGGAAGTTTTGGAGGGCGTTTAAACAAAAAAGGAACCCCTATCAAGTAAAGATTATTCACGTATCTGTCCGTTCATTTTGTTTATTCGTCTACATGTGTCGAATTTATCGGAAAGGATCAGCTCCATCTTCAGCCACATCGTCGCTTAGCAACAAGTGAGTTAGGAGCCAAACGTAGATCTATTAAATTATAAAAAAAAAACTATAAACAAAGTATACATAACATAAACATAACAAAACTTCACGCCGTATCCCCAACGGGGTAGTCAGAGAGGACGGAGCGCCAGGAGTCGTGGTCCTTACACACCTTTTTCGGTTCCTCAAATCTCATCATTCTCCTCACACATTTTCGCCTAGGTATGCGAGTGCTTTTGACATTTCCGTCTGCTAACACTCTGGCTATTTGATCTTCATAAGTCAGCCTTGGTCTTCCTTGGCTTCTTTTACCACTCACTTTCGCTCTGTATATTTTCTTCGTCAGTCTTTCATCACTCATTCTTTCCATGTGCCCGAACCATCTAAGCATTCCTTTCTTCATTTTTACAATAACACTGTTGTGCAACCCTGTCATACTGCGTATCTCATCATTGCTTATCCTGTCAGCAAGCGTGACACCGCACATATTTCTGAGAGACCGCATCTCCACAGCATTTAACATACTTTCACTCGATTTTGGGCATATCCAGGCCTCACTACCGTACAACAAAGTTGGCACCAACACCGCATTGTGGATGGCCATTTTAGCAGTGTTAGATATATTCACACTACCCACTAATGCGGACAGAGCATCGTTCACTTTATTGCCAGCTGCTACCCGTCTCTCCACATCCAACTCACATCTTCCATCCCTCGAAAACGCCCTCCCCAGGTACACAATTTCCTTCACCTGTTCTAGACATTTTCCATTTACACAAATCACACATTTCGTTTGTACCGCTTCTCTTTCAAACACCAGAACCTTAGTTTTGTTCACATTCATTTTCAATCCTTTTACTTCACAATCTTCTTTCATGCTCGTGACTAGTGTCTGCAACTCCGCTTCTGACGGTGCTATTAGCACAGCATCGTCAGCGTACAATAGGCAGTTTACCACTGTGTCACCATATGCCATACCACTCATATTACCTTTCAATCTCTGGAGGCAACTGTCCAAATACAGCACGAATAGCCAGGCAGACATCACGCAGCCCTGTCTGACACCAGAACAGACTTCAAACCAGGGCGACATGTCACAGTCTATCCTTACACAGGCTCTGTGGTCTCGATATAATGACCTCACAGCCCTTACACAGCCAGTAAGGAGCCCTACACGCCATATTCAGGCAGAAGACTCCTCAATTTCTTCCGCACTACTCTATCGAATGCTTTCTCTAGATCCACGAAAGCGCAGAAAACTTTCCGATCTAAAGCCAGAAACCTTCCCACGATAACGCGAAGCGAGAAAATCTGATCCATACAACCCCTACCGTTCCTGAATCCACCTTGCGCCTCCCACAAATATCTTTCTGAAACGCCTTTCATACGTTCAGTCAATACTTTAGTATAGACTTTACTCGCTAAGCTGACCAAGCTGATGGCCCTATAGCGCGCACAGTCTAGGTAGGAACCTTTCCCTTTATATAGAGGTACTATGACTGCCGTGCGCCAGTCCTCTGGAACCTCCCCCTTCTGCCAACAAAGGTTGCAGCGTGCACAGAATGCATCCCAGACCCTAGGACCACCATACTTCATCATCTCAGCAGTCACCTCATCAATTCCCGCAGCCTTTCCACATTTCAAACTTCTTATCACTTTCTCAATCTCTTTCATACTAATGGCATCCTCCAATCCCTGGCCCGAGTGTGGCAATTCATTAGAATCGCTCTCAGTATCAGAGACGGAGTCGCCACTCTCATACAGTTCTCCATAGTATTCACTCCATCGCTGCAGAACATCCTTTTTATTTGTAAGCAGGTTGTTTTCTTTCGAACGCACTTTATTCATTCTGCAAGGTGCCGGACCACTTCGGTACTTACGTACTTCTTTCCAAAATAATTTGGAATTTTCCTCGAAGTTGTCCGACATCTTGTTTTCATCTAACACCCTACACCTTTCACGCTTCTCTTTCACTAGTGCCTTCGTTTCTGCTTTCTGCAGCTTATACCTGTCTTTCATCAAATTTTTCTTACCACAGTCATTAGTAGCAAGGTAGTCTCGCTATGCTTTCTTTTTCTTATACACAGCCACTTTTACCTCATCATCCCACCACACATCACGCTTTTTGCCGTTCCCAATCTTATTCATTCCGCACATTTCTTTCGCAGCCTCAATCATACTATCTCTAAGGTTCTGCCAGCATTCTTCAACATCCTCGCTCATCACTTTCAATCTATCATCAAGCTTACTGGATAATACCCTTTCATATTCATCCTGGTGGTCGCATCTTGCAGATTCCAGCTTTTAATGCGGCTAACCGCTGCAGGTTTGGACACTACGCGATGTCGCCATGCTGCGAACAGACCCCTTATTCTAGTTATCACCAGAAAGTGGTCCGTCCCGAGATCGGCTCCTCTATACGCTCTTGTGTCCATTACCTGCTTCTTAAGTCTGCTATCCACCAGGAATAAATCAATCACACTTCTCGCACCCTTTCTTTCCCACGTGTACTGATGGATCCTTTTGTGCCCAAACATGGTATTAGCCACAAAAAGATCCTTTTCCATACACAGTCCTAACACAATCTTACCAGCATCATTCACTCTCTTATCTCCATATTTGCCTAGGACAGACTCAAATCCTGTTCGAGCTGTCCCGACCCATCCATTCATGTCTCCACACACAACAATTCTTTCGTTCTCTTCAACCGTCGCTAGAACTTCTCTAACATTCTCCTAGAACTGCTCTAGTTCAGCCAAACCGACAAAGGACACTGGGGCATATACTGCCAAAACAAAAATTCTTGTCAACCCAATCTTGAGGCGTACCCAGAGCAGTCTGGGATTTACACATTCATACTCAGTCATACAATTAACCATACGAGAGGACAGTAAAACGGCTACCCCTTGGCATCCCCTATCTCCTTGTGGTACCCCTGACCACAAAGCGATGCCTCCTCCGGGCAAGTCGGCAAGTTCACTGCCGCTTCGCTTGGTTTCACTCAAACATAGCACATCCAATCTTTTCTCTTCCATAATATCAATCACTTCATTCATCTTCTCGTCAATCCCACCTCTCACATTCCACGCAGCTACTCTGCACTCCTCCCTCCACTTTTCGCCCCTAGGTGCACAGCGTGTTGGGTGGCGTTCCCCAACGCCGAACTGCACTTTGCACACACCAGCGGGGACAGACCGGTGTACGTCGCTTTCGGGGGACGCCCTAACATTATCATTGCCGTTGTCCCGCATGGTATGCACAGAAGAGGAATTGCAGCCCTGAAAAGGGCTGGCAGGGGTCGCGATGAGAACGCTTCCTCAGTTGACTCCCTAAACAAAGTATACATTTATAGTAAAAAGTTGAATGGCATAGTAATACATCTTGTTAACAAGATGTACTCGTATTACTATGGCTATATGCATCAAATAGTATGTTATGCGATTTACTATTCGCAAGGGCAAAAGAGTAAGGGGATTACCTGATGAAGAGTGACAAACCGCAGCCCATAGACACCCGCAACATCCGGAGAATCATTGGTGCGTTGCCGGCCTTTAGGAAAATAGAAAAAAGAGGGAAATGAGAGAGTGGAGGTGATGGGCCACCGGCACTCGCCGAACGAAACACAACAGCAATAGATGCTGCTATTACACGCCGATATTCTGTGAGTGGATGGTATTTCACTGGGCGAGCCGGCACAATTCGTGCTGCAGTGCAACATTCTACCACTGAAAATTCATATTCATAGGAAAATTAAGGAAAGGAAAAATGATTCACTTGAACGAGTTGACTTGACTTTTCTTCCCAACTTATCTCGGAGATTAAGTCAACAAAGAATATAAATTTGTACTTAGAGCACATATTAATTAGTTACTAACATATAAACGTAACGTAGCGAAACGTTATTTAAAATATACCATTCTATAAATGTTGTACGAAACCGTTATTGTAGACGTTGTCCTGTCCGAAATAAAAAAAATTCCTGGAACCCGATTGTAGTCCCATCTATCGAGTCTAATCGTGAATCTAAACCATCTAGGAACCCACTAAGACACACGCAAAAAAATCATCTAAATTGATCTAGCCGTTTAGGAGGAGTTCAGTGACAAAGATGTATACAGAAGAATTATATATATATATATTAATATATAAAGATATTAACATTTGAGTAAATGGAAAATGTCTAGAACGAGTGAATGAAATTGTGTATCTGGGGAGTGCATTTTCGAGAGATGGAAGATGTGAGTTGGATGCGGAGAGACAGGTAGCAGCTGACAATAAAATGAACAGTGCTCTGTTTGCATTAGTGGGCAGTGTGAATATATCTAATACTGTCAAAATTGCCATCCACAATACGGTGTCTGTGCAAACTTTATTGCAGTAAGGCCTGGATATGACCGAAATCGAGTGAAAGTATGATAAATGCAGTAGAAATGCGATCTCTTAGAGATATGTGCGGTTTACCCTTGCGGACAAAATAAGCAATGAAGAGATAAGCAGTATGACATGGTTGCACGACAGTGTTGTTGTAAAAATAAAGAAAGGAATGCTTAGATGATTCAGGCATATAGATAGAATGAGGATGAAAGACTGACGAAGGAAATGTACAGAACGAAAGTGAGTGGTAAAAAAGCCAAGGAAGATCAAAGCTGACTTATGAAGATCAAATAGCCAAAGTGTTAGCAGACGAAAATGTCAAAAGCACTCGCATATCTAGGCGAAAATGTGTGAAGAGAATGATGAGATTTAATGAAACGAAAGAGGTATGTAAGGACCGCGACGTTTGGCGCTCCGTCCTCTTTGACTACCCTGTCAGGGATACAGCGTGTAGATATGTATGTATAATATTAAACCTGATGAATATATGAATTGCATAACCCTAAACTAAACACAAGGCTTGTACTATGTCATTACGTAACGAACTAATGAATTACGGGAGCTCTCATTTACACACACACTCTAAGACAATTTAGAAAATCTATGTTTCCTAGATTGACTAAACAGGGATCGATCCTGGGACCTCGAGTTAAAAATTAGGCACTTTACCATCGCGCTAATAGGGCAGTCGTCGATATAAATTTAGAACAGATACAAAATTTAACTAATTAATTCAATTTTATAATTGGAAATTTTACCAAACCATTATCGCAGTGAACTTAAAACCACAAAATGTAATGTGAATTGTGTATTTCAGTTATTTCATTCTGTCGTAAATGGAATTTACTATAATATAAAACTATTTGTTACACGTAATATTCAATTTATCGGTAATTAAGTACACACGAGATAATGTTATCATTTCTCAATATCTTCAACAGTCGTAATATCGACAACACACATTATTTTATGACCAAAGTATAAAGAGTCACTATGGTCTCAATAAAAATATTAGTGTTAGCTATGTTGACGATAGTTTGTGCAGAGTACAAGAGTTACAAAAATTTTAAAGTGTATAAAATAACTCCTCAAACGGTTGAAGAAACGCAAATACTTACTGATTTACAAAAACAATATGAATATGTCTTCTGGACTGATGTGGTTAACGTCGGTGGAGATGTTAGGATTATGGTTGCTCCGGAAAAGAAAATTGAATTTGAAGATTATTTAAGTAAGGTTGGAGTGAAATCAGAAATTGTTATTGAGGACATACAAAAGTGAGTACTTATGTAACCTTTCAAAATGGAATTATCTAGCAACGTCTTTATGTTGTTTATTGTATGGTAGTGAGTCCTGGATATGCCCGAAATCGAGTGAAAGTAAAATAAATGCAGTAGAAATGCAATTGCTTAGAAATATTTGCGGTATCACCCTTGCAGATAAGATAAGCAATAAAGAGATACGCAGTATGACAGGGTTGTTGAAAAAATGAAGATAGGAATACTAAGATGGTTCGGGGGCACATGGAAAGAATGACTGATGAAAGACTGACGAAGAAAATCTATAGAGCTAAAGTGAGTGGTAAAATAAGCCAAGGAAGACCAAGGCTGACTTATGAAGATCAAATAGCTAGAGTGTTAGCCGACGAAAATGTCAAAAGTACTCGCATACCTAGGCGAAAATGTGTGAGGAGAATGATGAGATTTGAAGAAGCGAAAGAAGTATGTAAGGATCGCAGCACTTGGCGCTCCGTCCTCTTCGACTACCCCGTTGGGGATACAGCACGAAGATATGTATGTATGTATGTATCTTTATGTTGTTAATCAACAGAATCAACTGGCAATCAACATGTTGGCATTGGCAAAATGTTCGCAATCAACAGAAACTTTTTTCGTTGCTACTTGACTTATTTTAATCCACTACGAGTTAAAGTTTTTAATACATTTAAGTTTTAATTTGCGTAATTCTCTTACTAATTTATATTAATATGTGACAGACTCATTGATATTCAACTGTTACGGCCAAATAACCGCAACAGTGGCGAATACGCTTGGGACTACTATCAGACATTAGAAGAAATTAACGACTGGTTAGACAAAACAGCTGAAGACTATTCGGATGTCGTGACAAAACTAACTATAGGTAGAACTGTCGAAGGCAGAGAAATAAAAGGAATAGTAATTGACTATAAGAAAAATGATAATGCCACCATTGGAATGCTAGAAGGTGGTATACATGCAAGGGAATGGATTTCACCGGCAACGGTTACGTGGATCACTAATGAATTTTTAACCAGTTCTGATCCAAACGTGAGATATTTGGCAGAGAATCTAGTTTGGCATATCTTCCCTGTCACTAACCCCGATGGTTATGCATACACGTTTACAAATGTAAGTTTGCATCTTAGTTAAGAGTCGCTTAAACCTACTATTGTATGTTTTTTAAGAAGCAATTTTGATTTTGCTTTCAATATCAGAATTTTAAGAACCGAAGAGAACCGTGTAGAATTCTTTGATTATGTTCATATTGTACCTATCTCGCTATATGTAGGAAATTAAGATTTTAAATTTTGAAAAATGATTTATACCTACGCCAATATTTTAGTTGTTTATTGTTAGTTATGATTTTACCTGTTATTCAAAATGCTGTTTTACTTCGAAACGTAAAAATTAATTTCAGAATAGAATGTGGAGGAAAACTAGAAACATGGCGAATAATGCTTCGTGTGCTCAATGGAATCTTAGTGACGACATGAGTAATGGCATTGATCTCAACAGAAACTTTGGTTTTCGCTGGATGAGTAAGTACTATTAATTTATTTTTGTCGATAATAGTATTTTAAAAATTTCGATAGACATTTTTTTTATTCACTTTTCATATTCAAGTAGGCAAGAGACGTATTTGCAAGAAGAATGTTTTAAACAACTTAAACTATTTAAACCTCGCTACTGATCGAAATATTCTTAGAAAACTTCAATGTTTAGTGCTAATAATCTGACCGAATCTGATTTGGTTGGACATGTAATAGCTGACCGAATTTGAACTTTAGAATTTCTTGAGGATGTTTCTTAGAAAAACGAAACACGTATGACACTTTGAGCGAAAGATAGAAAACATACAAGTTCATTTAAATGGATTTTCGCAAAGTAACACTGGAATTTACGTATTAATCAATATTTCGTCGATGAGTTTGATACGTCGAAGTTTACTTACTTAGGTTTACTCGTGGATATTACGCAAGACATAACCATTAATTCATAGTCATAACATGAGTGCATTCAACATGCAATTTCATCTCTAATATTAACACGAGAACAATATTTTGTTATCCACTTTTCAGCTATTGGTGCATCATCTAATCCTTGTGCGGAAACCTATGCAGGGCCAATTCCTAATTCTGAAAGCGAAACTTTAGCAATAATAAATCACGTTAATACAATAAAACAGTACGGACATTTAGTATATTATTTTGCATTCCACTCTTACTCTCAAATGGTGCTGGTTCCATATAGCCATGCAGGAGGTAATGATGTGCTTGAAGCAGAAAACTATGGAGACATGGTAATATACTATATTTATCTATGTACTTTTAACTGTTTACATCTCTGTTGTGTTTACTGAATAACGAGATTACTAAATGTTTGTCAAGTAAATTAACTGAATATTTTGAGTCCTCATGAGCTTTGCAAATGTAGTAAAATAACAAGTATAACATTTCTATTCTAAAATTTGGAAAAGCTTGGATTGAGGTTTGGCGGCATTCTAAAGCGCTTAAATAGGACTGTTTCGACCGAGGAAAGTGCAGACAGAATACTTCTTGCTTGTAGATTGAAAATTACTAAAAACTTTATTCCTTTTTTAGCAACTTCGGTATTATTTCGCTTTGAACGTAATAGCTATTGTTTGCATCTAAAGTGTTATTTATAAAACGTGGATGTTCTTACATCTGAACAACAGAACAACAATATCTGCTAGTTATGTTAGACCGTAAATCAATACCACAACGGAAAAAAACAAGTACTTGTACCAATCTTCCAACATAAACTTAGTGATGTTCACCTAATTATCGATAATAGTGCTGTACAATTCGACATCGTTATCGATATTTGGTATGTACCTACCCCCCCATTGAATTTCAGATTATTAGTAAAATAAATGAAACACGTTCAATGTATTTTTATTCATTTAATACAAATAGACAAACAGTAAGCAAAACAATCAATTAAAAAGCAAAAAAGTAATTTAAAATTTAGTACCTACTGAAAGTATAAAAACTTTTGATGCAGTCTACATTAAAATTAACGTTATAGAAAAACATCCAAATACAAAAACATGGTAAAAACACTATTTATTTATAAATCCCTACACTACGTTAATATACACTGTACAGATTTATGTGTTTATACTAACTGTAGACACAAATCACTCATAATGAACACTAAAATAAAACTAAGAACAGTCGCGAAACACGATAGCGCTAGAGTTTTACGGATATATACACCATGCATTAAATATATGGAAACAGAACAGCAAATTGAGTTGAGTACGTACGCATACAGCCAACATAAAAACTTAATTTAATTATGCTTTTTGTGCAGTTGGTGTTGAAATGTGGTCTCAATCAAATTATGATTCGCAGCTGTTATGACCTGAATCGATGAAGCCGTTTTTATTTTGCGTTCGGTTTATAAAAATTTGTAATTTTTCAAAATTTCAATTTTTCAAGGCAGTGTCCGTGCACTGATTGAATGTTGTTCTGTTGCAAATAGTACTTCTGATTAAAAGTACAAACATTGAGATTTTCAAAAATTACTACGTTGATCTATTTGCGAACTAAATACTACTCTTTCTTCTAACTTATATTATGACGTGTTACATTTGCTTCGTGCAGTCATTAACATTTTGTTCTTGGATTCAAAAGGTTTTTAATTTTATTGCTATCTTTTGCTTCATAATATGTTTCAATTTTCTCATGTAGTACTGCACAAAACTGCAACTGAAAGCAAAAGAAGCAAAAGAAATTAATATATGTAATATTTTGTCTGCGCAGTTTGAAATCGCTATACGAGGAATGGACAAACTTAAAGAGAAACACGGTACCAATTATTTAGTTGGAACTTCTATGGATATTCTATGTAAGTAACATGAATTCTACATGACTAAAGAGTCTAAAACGAGTTCGGTTTTTTTAATCTCAACATTTTTTCAGACCCCACGAGCGGAGGTAGTTTTGACTGGGTTAAAGGAGTGGCAGAAGTCCCAATAGTTTACTTGTTTGAACTACGAGATACGGGTGCATATGGATTTCTGGTTCCTCCAGAACAAATTGTACCCAATAGTGAAGAGATCTTAGCTGGTCTTCTTGAAATGGATCGTGCAGCTAGACAACTAGGCTATTATAGTTCTGGGAGTGTTCTGAAATTCAGTACGATATTAATATTTTTAGCTATCTTTTTATCACTTTAGTTTTGTTTAAAGATAATGACAAAATGAATTCAATTACAACAATTTGTGAAAGAAATCCGAGTAACTATTTTTTAACCCATCATAGTTTGGAATGCATAATTGTTAATCTAAGTACCATTATTCTAATATCATTTGATGCAAGAATGTACAAACACAAAATTTATCAGATATTTTGATATTATTAAAAACTTTTTTTTAATAAAAATGCAATTGAGCGTAGTTTTCATTATTGTTTAATGACCAAAAGATTATGTGCAGATGTCAAAAACTGTTTTTATTCGAATCGACTAAGTATTTCTTTTGATTTTTGATTTTGTAACTCAAACAAATAACAGAATTCTACTCAAATATAAAAAAAAATCAATGTTCGGTACGAATTTTCTTTTTATTTGCATCTAAATCTTTATTGAGTGTTATGGGTACACAAGTAATTATTGTTTGCTAATTTAAAAGTAAATTGCGTGTATAATAAATAAATAAATAAATTTGAATTCATGGCTTGACAAAGAAGGAAAAGAACAAATATTCAAGTGTGTGAAGAATTCCGCAGTCGGAATGCACAATAATAATTCAATTGGCAGCAAAAATATGTTGTATTTTATAGCGTTTCTGAATGACACTGAAGCAACACGCAGTTGCTGAGCGCTTATCGAATAATACCACATATCTCACAATTTACACAACATGTTTTATTCGAACTAATCTTGATCGAAAATGCTTTTTAAGTTCTACCATTCCAAACTTTATTAGAACTTTTCACTCCATTTTCAAAAATTAGAGGGGCGGGATACTCTTGCTTTCTTCATGGCATGGCGCACAGATTAGCGCACTTGCCAATGTCGCGTGTTAACTTTCTTTCTACTGAAGAGCACAAACCGTGGGCTCTCACAGTAAAAGATGCGAACAGATCGAAAATGAGCTACGATTATCCATAATTACATCATTACATCTATTGCATCAAATATATCAATTACATCATCAGTATATCAATTACATTAATATATCATATCAATATCATATATCATCAATCAGTTATAAAAGAATAATGAATAGGTTACATTATAATTACACCCTATAGCGGTATTTTTAAAATCCAAACACGACAGCCGACTGCCGTATTCTCCGTCTGACACAGGACTGACTCGAATTTGTTATACTTCTCTTCTAATTTATACCTTTTCCTTATTACCACCCATTATTGTTTGACTCAACAAAATACCATGTGCGGATAACAAAAGTTAACAGTCGGCTGTCCTGTATGTTCACGTCCTCGTAAATAAAATTCTGTTTAACTCAAATATTTTTTTTATTAAATATAATATAGAATAATCTAAATATATTAATAAAACACAAAATTGTTAGGAAAATATGAAGTGTTGAATCTCCTCCATGTTTCCATCACTTCCATCACTGTATTGTTTTAATTAAACTTAACCTTAATTCAACATACAGGCGAATGAAACTCTTTCCTGTTTCCATCACTGTATGTCTCATCATAATATTAGCGAATGAAACTCATTCCTGTTTCAATCACTGTATGGCTCATCATCATACTAGCGAATGGAATGGAACTCCTTTCTGTTTCCATTACTGTATCTCTCATCATTGTACTAGCGAATGAAACTTCTTCCTGTTTTAATCACTATGTTCCATCATCATACTTGCGGGTGAAACGCCTTCCCGTTTCAATCACCATATGTCTTTGGGGCGACTTGGAAATCTCGCACTTGTACCATTAAAAAATTTGAAGAGACCATCTGGTTTCTTCAAATTTTCGCTGTAACCATGATCCCCCGAAACATCACTGACAGCGGGGTCTCTCCTGAAGGCTATGAGATGAGAGCGGGATCACCGTTGATTCCAGTCGTAGTGTCGGCAATGTCTATCTCTCATAATGTCCTCGGTCTTCGGTACTTGAGATACGGTGGTGGCTCCTGCGCGAAAGATTGCGACAAATTCCGTTTGGCCGATCGATCTAATATGTAATTGTAGGGCTCGTAGACGCTGAGGAAGCTGATTGGTCTTAGCTTATTCACATGGTAAAGATGGACACAACTTCATCATATACCGCTCGTCAGGGTACTAGACGAAGGAAAAACCTTCCTAATTTTGATTATGTTGCAAATAAACACGTTTTGATATCTCTCATGCCAGATCAGTCTCGGGTTGCCCTCGCTGTAGAGTTAGTACCAGTCATGCTTGGCACACACGAATGCACAGTGCCAGGGTACGGGCACATGCACAGTGAGCGAGAGCCACAGTGGCGGCAGGAACACGATTTGCAGTCGCGTGCTCACTAGGGTCTTTCAGTACTTGCGAGAGCAAATATCTTTTCATCTTTCAGACTTGACGGAATACGATACAATACTTGACACGTTTAATTTGTTCTCCACTTTAATTTTGGAAAAGTGCATAGAAAGTTACTGTGAAAAGTCGAATTTTATGTCATTGTAAAGAGTATTTAATAAGCTATATAGTGGTGAATTATAATTCAAATCCATCCAAGTGATCAAATTATATAAGAGAAAACAATTTAAATTATAAAACTAAACCGTTAAAATTAGCACAAAGTGCTTGTCTCCGACCTAAACGCGTAAGCGACGCAATTTTCACGGCGCTTACGCCCTTTTTCTCAACGCCCTCAGCTAGTGAAAGAAGTCGAATACAGCAGTACCTACCGGTCCTAGTGAAGTGTTTTTCGTTGCTGTATATACTGGACGATACAAAATATCTTATAAATAAATTTTCTACCCACCGGTAACATCGACTGTCGAATCTCCCAGTTTGATTATGGCGACTATTTACCGCAGCGCATGCGGTAAGAAGATACTATCACTTCACTTTATGGAATGCAATCATTGTAAGCAGCTTTACGACCTTCCCTGTATTAACCTGGAAATTGACGTATTCGGAAAACTGAGTGAGGGTGATAAGAATAGCTGGTTGTGTCCCGCCTGCCAAGCTGCTCTTCCTAAAGAAGATAACTCAAGTACCCCAGTTCGTAACTTAAACGATACTTACCCTAAGAGTGACAACGTCAATCAGGTACGCGGAAACCGCATGAGAACTGACAATCTCTCTGAAAACAAATCAGGTCCTAATAGTATAGCTTCCCTAGTTTCGGAAATTCGTCAGCTAAGGCAGGAGGTACTGGAACTCAGACGTCAAAACACCGAAATATCTCTATAAAGACAAGATGTACTAGGTTTAAAAAATCAATTCTCACTGACATCGAACAACCTTACTACTGCCCTAGTTAAGTATGAAAAAAAACTTAATGTACGTCTTCGATGTCTTGGAAAAATACCCAGCTGCCTTTTATACTGTCACTTGTATTTCGACCTTACTTTTGCTAATGTTCATGATAGTATTTGTATCTATGTTCATCTAATAACACTTTGTCTTGAATGTATAAATCTCTTCAAAACTTGTACTGTACTCGTCTATCAATATCACTACAACACGAATACCCATACACTTCTCGTAACACTCGGCGAAAAATATACTATAAATAAAAACTTGTTATTAATTGTACCAGTACAAAGACATTGCACGTTAGACAGACTACCTGAAAAGTACACTTTTCATACATTCCTAATGCATATGCTAGATTATTGTTGCTGTCATAGTATTACACTACCTTTCACAATATGGATAAGCAAACATAGCGTAAATACTGTTTTGTTGTTGAGTTTATACATTGCACTACGTTATACATTGCATTGTGCACTACGTGATACATTACATTATACACTACATTATATAATACCTAAACTACATAATAACAAATTACGTATGTCAAATAAGAAATGTCAAATTCTCACGTACTGTATAATATGAAGCAAGTCGGTGGTTGATATGGGGAGGCTCATTCTTATTTGCAGCTATTGCAGGGGTGGGGTTCATCCGGAGCGTGACAGCTTACCTAGCAAAATTTATACAAGAAAAGCGTATACATATCAGTTCAAATGACGTAAAGAACGTAGCGAATGAACTCGACAAACTGGAAATAGGCTGTCACGTTGTGAATGAATTGGAGGAATGTAATCTAGTTTTAGACTCCGACTACAATTTCACGGTATTGACGTTTAATATTAGAAGTATTAACAAAAACTTTGACTCTTTTCTGATTGCTCTAAAGCGGCTTCAAAGACCCTACGACATCATTGTCTTAACAGAGTGTTGGATAAGTGAGAGTTCAGTAATTCGACATATCACAGGCTACCGTGCTTCTAATACTTTGAACGTAATATATCAGAACAGCGGGGTGGTAGTGTATGTGAAAGACATCTGGAGCGCCACAGTACATGAACCTGATTTTAATGAAGGAAAATGTTTAGTACTCGACATACCTGGTACCGTTACTGTGGTGGCAATCTATCGCTCCCCCTCTTTCTCGAAATTGGATAAATTTCTTGAATCACTAGACGCTGTGCTCTCGTCATTATCTCAGCGTTGACATCTTATTCTCACAGGAGACATAAATATTAATATATAATATATTTCTCAGAATGACGAAGATATTAAAAACAGTGCAGAATACCTAAGTCTCACGGCTGAACACGGTATGTTACCAGCCATACTAAAACCCACAAGGGGAAAACCCACTTTAGACCACTTTTTTATAAAAAGTAACAAGAAATCAATAGGTCTCGTTTGTCGGACGGGAATTACCGATCATGATATTATTATGATCGGTCTTATCCTAAATAAAGTGAGACATGAACGACCTAACCGCACTATTTTTAAAAGAAATACGGATGATATCTGCAAAGAGCTATCTGAAGTCAACTGGAAAGATAAAATTCTAAAAATATCGGACGTGGATGAGGCTACGCACACTTTCACACATTTATTAACGACAATCATAGATAAGCACACTAAAATAACAAAAGTTAGTCGGTCTCGATTTGCTCTAAAACCGTGGATCACCGTCGAACTAATGAGGTGCATGAGGCACCGTGACCAACTACATACACGTGCCAGAAAAAACCCGAACGATCCAGCAACTCAACTAGTGTATCACCGATATCATAATTTCTTAACAAATCTACTACGGAAAATTAAAAATGAATACGAAAACAAGGAGCTGACGGAAAGCAAAGGTAACGGGAAAAAACTATGGAAAACTTCTAAAAATATATGCCATATGACACAATATAACAAGGATCTGGTTGAACTTCTATCCACCAATAATACACTCAACAAAAAGGCGTCTTTAAATCAGTGTAACGAATACTTCTCCAATGTGGGAAAAAACCTTGCAAACGTGATACTAAATGAAATGAACACGGATGAGCAAATACTGGCGAGGTCCGTTAATACAATAGAAAAATCACCGTGCCACTCTTTCTTCATGAGACCAACAGACGAAAGCGAAGTAAACTCCATTATAATTCAGCTAAATAGTGATAAAGCGCCAGGTATGGACGGGCTAAGCAACTCATTAATAAAAACCATTAAAGACTACATCATAGAACCGTTAACTTCTATTTTCAACAAGAGCTTATCGTGTGGTATCGTCCCAGATGTATGGAAAACTGCAGTGGTGTGTCCCATCCACAAAGCGGGCCCTAAAGATGCTCCAGAAAATTACCGACCAATATCTCTCTTAGGTGTCTTCTCGAAATTACTAGAAAAAATAGTAAATACGAGGCTAACAGCTTACCTGGAAAAAAAATCCCTAATATCAGGAAATCAATTTGGTTTTCAGCGAGGAAAGTCGACTGATGAGGCTGTTGCACTTCTCACACAAACAACAGCATCTCACTTGGATAAGAAACAACGTTGCATTGGCGTGTTCCTTGACCTAGCTAGGGCTTTTGATACCGTCTCTGTGCCAATCTTACTAAAGAAGGTGGAGTCCTTAGGTATAAGAGGCTTGGCCCTTGGCTGGTTTAAGAGTTACCTAACGAACAGGCGACAATGCATAAGAATCAACCAAAATCTAAGTGATTTGCAAACAGTCCATTACGGTGTGCCACAGGGCAGCATTTCGGGGCCTACGCTTTTCATAATATACATGAATGAAATTCATGAACTACGGCTGGATGGTGCAGAAGTAATATGTTACGCAGACGACACAGCAATACTTTTTCACGATCCCAGCAGGGATAATGTGTTTGCGGTAGCTGAAAGTGGACTAATGCGGGTGTCTAAATGGTTAAGGCGAAACTTGCTGACATTAAATGCTAACAAAACAAATTATTTATGCTTCCATAAGACCTCAGTATCTACTGCGCCGCCATCACTGAATCTCACCATACACAAATGTTCTGGGGAAGACGATGGCTGTGACTGTAACCCATTGGAGAGGGTAACTGTTTTGAAGTACTTAGGAGTCCTAATTGACTGCAGGTTGACTTTTCGCCACCATATTGAAAAACTGTCTAGTAGAGTACGAAAGGTAGTAGGAATCATGAGATTGCTGAGAAGCGTAGCAACCCCAGAAACACTTAAAACTGTTTATTTGCTTTGTGCCAATCTTTGCTCATATACTGCATATCTAGCTGGGGCGGCGCATCAAAGACATACATGCTTCCTATTGAAAGAGCGCAGCGAGCAGTACTCAAAACCTACCTTCATAAACCGCGACTTTATTCAACAATAGCCTTGTACAAAGATGCCGACGTCTTAAATGTTCGCCAATTATTTATACATAAGGCTATTATCGATGTTCACAAGTCAGTTTTAGCATCGAAAAACTATAATGATCTATTAAACAAACGCATTTTCAGGTTGCCCTTGCCTGAGAGACACTCCAAATTCAATTTAATCAACTCATTTATATAATAATGCAGTTCAGCTGTGTAACTTCAGGAACTGCTCTATCCATGAAGCGAAACATGTACTTTACAAATGGTTAGCAAACACATGAGCAACCATAGCAAACATATGAGGATACCGAAAAACTTCTGACAGAAATGCTTTAACGTGAAATGCTCCCATGTACTCGTACGCGTACGGTCAATTCATCCATAACACAAACGAGCACACACACATACACAAACAAACTATTGAGCATGCAGTAAAGATTATTTTATTAGTTATTTTGATTATTATTATTATTATTATTATTTTGACTATTATTTTGATTATTATTTTGATTATTATTTTGATTATTATTTTGATTATTATTTTGATTACTATTTTGATTATTATTTCGATTATTAGTACTTTGATTGTTATATTGATTACTATTCTGATTATTGTTATTATTTTGATTATTATATTCATTATTGTTTGATTATTATTTTTGATTTCATAAATTATTGTCATTTTTAATTTAATTATGATATTTGATATTATTATTTAATGATGTTTTGGATTTAATTGATGTAATAATTTGGTTGATGTAATGATTGTAGTATTGTGCACAAATCTGAGTAACATATACGGATCCTCACGATACAGGCTGTGCCTAGTGTGGGGGTCGCTGTATTTAATCTACATGAATAATCTGTTTTTGGTAAATAAATAATAATAATAATTATTATTATTATATTGCTATTACAAAATATTCATTAATCTCCACCAAACTCTGGCTCATGCAGGCCTGATACGTCAGGATCATATGTCTCTTCTTTATAGCCATGGATTGCTTGTCCACTGCCTTCTTTACTAGTACGTAAAGGTGTTGTGGGTACTATGGTATATTACGGATTCGGATTACCCGATTATCAGATAAGGACGTAGTCAAACAATATTCAATTTTTTCTAAGTCTTTTGTTAGCTATTGTCGGTATTCGCGATTAATCGTTTTAATCATAATCGTTAACAAATGGCAACACTATTATTTCAGAGAGTTGCTACTTTAATATTAACATGATATTTTTGAATGTCAAAAAATAAGTCAGTCCAGAAATACACGAGATAGCGGAAGCACGTTTTTTAATTATACTTCGATATTCTACGTTTCCATCCAAGTCGAGCATAGAAAAACGAATAGCTTTTAGTTAAATGTGAACAAACTTGTATTGTTCTTCTTCTGTTATTTTCAGCATCTCTTTCTTTTGGTTAAAGTCGCGAGGTAATTCAAACTCCAGTTTCGCTTTACGGCTGCCACTCTGTAGGGTGTCAATCACACTATAATAAAGTCTCGACGAGACCATGTTAGGGGTGTAGAATCTCTGCCGATCCTCGAAGAAAGCAGCATATGTCTCTGGGCACCGCACCACTCAGGATACTATTAGTCATTTCACAACTGAATCCTCGTTGGAGACATGAAAACGCAATGGTGGCGAGTATAGGCCGACGCGACGTGAACATCAGCGGCAACGTCCTGCTGCCAATCAACGCCAGCTGCGGGTTAACAAGATACGCTTTGCCGCGTTGACACAATCGGGCTTATAGGTACCAGCACTGGCCTCGTGGCCGCAGACGATTTATCAATCTGCTCGCTGATATGCGTTCGACGAGTTTGTAAACTAAAGTCTGATGAAAAGTAACTCTGCAACATCACCCGATACAGATGCACATCAGGGTCCGATATAAAAAGAAATAAAAAAACTTAAAAGCCCCAAAAACATAAAAAAAAAGATATTCTAAATAACATAACAACCTCACTTTTCCCATTCCTTTCAAAAAGTCCGGGGTATGCTTTTTACGACTGTCGAAGCGCACATCTCAGCAATGATTGTCCTAAAACAGATACTATGTAACCTTTATTCTTTTTTCAAGACCGGATATTTCAAATACAATTAATAATCTAAGAGTTATTCGTTTTTAAACTTTAGTAGTGGGAAAAGAGTGAGGATAAGTTCCGTTTCTGTCATACCTAGCGCTATGCAATGTCACTGCGAGTCTGTGACGCCACAACTATGTAATGCTATCTCCCTCTAGCTCATCCCCACTCCGCTCCCACTACTAAAGTTTAAAATCCAATGGCCGCTTTTATAATTTTCTGTTGAACGTTTTTATTTCCACGTTTTTAGAGTCCGCAATACAATAGGTAAGCAAAATGCTATCTTATTACGTAGACTATAAGACGCTTTTTCAAACGTCTACGGAATGGCGTTATCGTGCACGAAAATATGAAAGCATCATACTACTACATAAATTTTGCTTCCCCATTGTACCGTGGACGGTAAAAAGTAGCGATAAAAACGTTCAACGGATAATTATAAAATTAAAAAGTTATAAAGTTCTGCCAATGAATACCAATGAATTTTTTCTCAATCTTATTCAAAACGTTTAATTATTTTAATAAAATGTATGAAACATACCACATTTAATTGCAGTCACCTAGTCTACTGTTTTAAAAAAAATACTATTGTCTTTTTTCCATAGTTCTACACTCAGTCGTGTTTCATTATGCGAATTAAACACATAATAGTTAAAAATAAAATAGAAGTAGCAGCAGTAATTGTGGGGTATATTGGGGGCTTTAACTATAAAGTAAAAAAGAACCAAATAACGATGGAACGATGCGAAAAATATACAATTATAATAATATAATATACTCAGACATTTCACACAGCGCCATCTAGTCCCAAAGTAAGCAGCACAGCGATTGTGTTGTGGGGGTACTAGACAACTGATATACTACTTATATACTTTTATTATTTTGTAAATAAATACATAGTATACATAAACACCCAGACTCTGGGCGGGAATCGAACCCGCAATCTCCGTTTACTTTCCGACGCGCTTAGCCGTTGCGCCACGAAGGTCGTCAAAAACAATTGATTATTATAAGAATGAAATGGAAGGGTTCTTACCGCGATATTAAATAATTTTGTGTGTCCCGATATTTCGATCGTGTTGCAAGCACCATGATCGCAGAGTAACTGGCGAAACTGCAGATATAGTGAAACATGCGACAACAAATATTTCATTCTACCCTCTTTCTGGCTCGCAATTATCATGTTTCACCATCACTACTGGAACACACTCGATAGTCACCCCGAGTATTCGTGGGTCTTATTTTTCTTGTAGGATTAAGAACAAGCTAGGTATAATGATAACTGTAACCAACTTTTTAACTACCATAAGGTATTGCCAATAGAGGGATGATTTGTATTGTTGATTTTGAGTGAGAATAGAGTAAATACTGGAAAATAATGTACGTAGAGATAATCTGAAGTCACTCTCTTACCTAAAAAGTTTCAACATGCCGAAATATAGAAATGTATATGGTAGTAGAACATATCAATGTATTTTGCCTAGGAATTTCAATAGTTTACCGGAGCATGTATTAAATAGTTATTTGACTACTGACAGGTATGTAAAAATAGTTAGAGGATTTTAACTAGAAAACACTGATTATTCATACATGCATATCTACATGCTATATCCCTAACGGTGTAGTCAGATAGGACGAAGCGCCAAGCGTTGCGGTCCTTACATACTTCTTTCGCTTCCGCAAATCCCATCATTCTCCTCACACATTTTCGCCTAGGTATGCGAGTGCTTTTGACATTTCCATCTGCAAACACTCTGGCTATTTGATCTTCATAAGTCAGCTTATTGGTCTTCCTTGGTTTTTTTTACCACTCGCTTTGGCTTTGTAGAGTTTCTTCGTCCGTCTTTCATCACTCTTTCTTTCTATGCACTCGAACCATCTAAGCATTCCTTTCTTCGTTTTTACAATAACACTGTCGTGCAACCCTGTCTTACTGCGTATCTCTGTATTGCTTATTTTGTCCGCAAGAGTGGCACCACAGATACGAGTATGTCTGAGAGATCGCAATATTATTTATTCCTCTACCATATATATTAGTAGCTAAATTGATCGTTTTTTTTTTCAATTATTACAAATTCTTTTTGTGTATGAATAACTAATATTATAGTACGATATTACTTATTACCAATAAAAAGTGAACTCTCCGTATCGCAAAGAAACCTGTTTAGAAGTTTCAGCGAACGGGACTTACATATTAACAATATTGTATTCATTAAAGTATTTTGAACAATTAAAAAAAATTTAAAAAAAATAGAAATTACCAAGAGTATTTGCTTGTTAGATCATGTCAAATTTTTTTTAAGCTAGTCTTAAATCTTAAGCACTACATACTCAAAGTTTTCGTCGCTTTTATTACTTCACTTCTAAAAAAATTGCAAGTCTAATAATAAAGTAAATGTTTTATACAATCCGTCTTTTAATAAATCAATTACAAATTATCGAAATCCATGATCAAGTCAGATTAAATATGCAGCTATTGATAAACCAGCTTATCGTGTTCGATATAACTTTATTTGTATTAGGGGCTATAAATTTCTGCTTAATACGCTTATGTGGAATAAAATATTCGTAACTAAATGTTTACTTTATATAGGAGTAGGAATTAGGTGACACGTACGCAACTATGATTGATAAGAAAATATTTTTATGTTTCCTTACATTATTCGCTTCAATAGAATCACTAAAAAGTTATAAAGATTTTAAAGTGTATAATGTAATTCCCAGTTCAGACGATCAAGTGCAAATTTTGACCGATTTAAGTAAGGAAGGCTTTGAATTTTGGAACGATGTCATCCTTGTTGATAGCGCAGTAAATATCATGGTATCGCCGGAAAAGAATGCAGAATTTTTGAACTACAGTGACACAGTTGGTCTTAAACCTGAATTAAGTATTCCCAATGTGCAAGAGTAAGTATAGGTGAATTATTCTAAGAACGATCACTTATTTTGTTTTTTTCTGACCCGATTATTTACAAATATAACAAAACTATATTTCATGAGATTTAAAAAAAAGCCGACTCTAAATTAAAAAATCTATTAACGACCAAATATATTTTTCGTTCTTCTATTTTTATACATTTAAGCATTTAGCCCAAGTATTATTTAAAAATTAGTGAAATAAAAATCTTCATATAAACCAATTTTATGCCTAAGATTAATAGATGCTCAAAGAAGACCAAGAAATGCAAGAAGTAGCGTTTCACTCGGTTCATTCAACTGGGACAATTATCATAATCTTAGTGTCATCCACAATTGGTTGGATGAACTCCAAGAACTATATCCTGACATTGTTACTACTATTAACATCGGCATATCTAATGAAGGTCGCAACCTGAAAGCCGTAATTATTGATTTCAAAGCTGGAGAAAGAGATATTCCACTCATAGGGATGATCGAAGGTGGAATCCATGCTAGAGAATGGATTTCTCCAGCTACAGTGACATGGATTATTAAAGAGTTTTTAACAAGTAACGACCCTGAAGTCAGAAATTTGGCCGAAGCTTTCGTTTGGCATATTTTGCCAGTTGCCAACCCTGATGGATATGTATATACCTTTTCTAATGTAAGTTTTATGGTATTTTTAATAATAAGCAATTTATATGCATTGAAATTGGTGCAATGTAAGGTAAAGAACTGACAATCAAACCTTACATTTTTTCAGGATCGCATGTGGAGAAAAAATCGTAATCCAGCTAATTTCGTAAATTGTCCGACGTCTGATGATGACTTGAGCAATGGAATCGATTTAAATAGGAATTTTGATTTTCTATGGATGGGTATGAATAATAACAGATATTGATGATCTATATCTTTAAATCTGTAGGACTTTTGAATCAAACGTTTCTTTTGAAAAATACACTGTATGAGAGCTCGTCGTGTTGAAGGGGGTTTTTATCATCTCAATAACTTTAGGAACAAACTAACGTTTTATAAACGTTCAAAAACGATTATTTTGTAATCTAAGAGCATTTTCAATTTTATTGAATCAACACAAAGAATATTATTACATGTGAACTATACTATATTTAAAATAATTTTTAGAAACTGGTGCATCCTCCAATCCTTGCAGCCAAACATATGCTGGTCCAAATCCAGCGTCGGAGCCAGAGACCAGAGCAATCGCCAACTACGTCCAGCAGTTAAAGCAGGATGGCAATATGATTTACTATTTCGCCTTTCACTCGTATTCCCAAATGATTCTGATTCCTTACAGTCACGCTTCAGGTTACGATGTTTTACAAGCTGAAAACTATCCTGACTTGGTAAAGTATCAGACGAACATTACATCTTAATTTTTATCAGATTTATGACGACCTGTAATACATTTGTCTTTCAGTACGAAATCTCAGTTCGTGGAGCAGAAAAATTAAGTGAAAGGCATGGAGTACAATATACTGTTGGAACTTCTGCTGAAATTCTGTGTAAGTTTTTATTTATAAAGTTATTAATACAAGAGCTTATAAGTAATACGACCTTATCTATATTTACACAAACAATTCGACCGAACGCCACCATTCCTGTGTGACCTAATATTCAAATTAATATTTGGATTTGATAGCTTACCAAGTATACTTTTCTAGGAACGAACAGAAGTGTCGTTGTTGATAAACACATCGTGAAGGATTTTAATATCATTATCATTAAGCATTTGAGTATAAGCAATGTGCGTTGTAAATTGTCCACGACAAAATATTTATTAAATATACAATATACGTAAATACAAGATAATACGAGTAATTAATCAGTCTTTATAGTCGGTTTATAGATACCTTAAGTTATTGCTGATAAAAAGGACTACTTAAAACATTCTCTGTGAAACTAATCAAAAAATAATAAAGCCAAAGTCAAATCAATTTACTCAAATAAACCCGCAAAGTGTTTTAGAACATCTAATCTACCTTAGTTTGATTTGAAAAGAAAACCTGAACTCTGAGAAGAACCGACAATACACTTAGTCAGGGAAGGTATATAAGTATTTATCTTCTAGGTAAGAATTAATATCAAAAAAATAAGGGTGAAGTTAGGGATTGCAATGCTGGATCCAGCAATCCAGCTGGATCCAGCACATTTTTGGGCTTGCTGGATCCAGCATCCGGCGCTGGATTCAGCGATGCGGATCCGCAATCGGCTAAAAACAAGTAACTAAATTTCTTTCCGAATTTTTCGGCGAATACGCCACAAAAATGCACATTGCCGCTTTGTTGCATTTTATAAGCGAGCTACGCAATTTTATTTCGAAAATTTGTGAGATTGAGAAACTTAGACTACATAGTTAGTAAAAGCCAGTCTGCTAGGTACCTTGAGCAATGACAGCTTTCTAAGCGGCAGCTTTGAGGAAGTTTATTATTTAAGATAATGTGTAGTTTTAAGTTTGTAAATATTAACATATGTATGTACTTTTTTTTGTAATATTTGTTAGTAAAATAGGTAAATGAATAGGTATTTGAGATATTATATAGGACATCAATATGTAATAATATAATATAGGTCTACATATTTAGTAAAAAGCTAAATGAATAACTATTTCAGATATATAGGATACCAATCTAAGTGATTTATGATTGCATTGTGATAATAATAATACTAGTAACTAATACTTACTATTATTAGATTTAGAGTACTTTACTAACACCGAAAATTACTTTTAACTACAAACGAATATGTGATGTAAATGTAGGTAGTTAGTTATTGAATTTACGAGTTTAAAAAAAATAGTTCCATTTCTTTGAAAAATCAGTCTGCGTTGAATCCAGCTGAATTTGCTTTGACCCAGCATAAATCCAGCTGGATTGGCTGGAAAATACTGCTGGATTGTAATCCCTACGTAAAGTAAAAGGTATGATACAAATAAAAACCGTCAAAAGGATAAAATATTCCATTAGTGGTCATAAAATAATAATATATTTTGCCAAAACTAAACTTAAATAGACAATAATTATTCTATTTAGACAATAATAATTATTATTAATTATTATCCGTTTACATCATTGCCTTGAAGTTAATTATGTAGAATAATCATAACTAGTGGTCACCTAGTGGTCGAAATTGGTCCATAAATTCAAAAAATGAACACTTTTTTCCCTTGACATAGACTCCGCAGACTCGATACAGCTCATGCTCACAACTCACAAATCGCACAAAATTCCCAACTCGTAAATAATTCAATCAATCTCTAAGTAATTATTTGTTAGCACACATATACGCGAGAAAGAATATAGTGGACACGTCAATGGAATATCTAATAATATCTAATAATAGTTTGTTTACCGGCCTTTACAGCTTAAAATATTGCAATCTCATCACGCCCAAAATAGTCTCTTTCACACATACATTTATGAAAAAATTGAAATGAATGTTTCACTTGTAAAGTTCATAAATAGTTCGAAAACTTAAAATTACTAACAAACAAAGATTTGTTTGGTTCTTATGTCTGTCAAATGCAACAGCTTAACAGTCTTAAAACATTGACTATACCGATAGAGACGAAATATATGTATACCCATCCCTTTTTATTACAGACTTACACCATATATTTTTTTCAGTTTAACATTCCGTGATGTATGAAAGGCGATATCTGTTAGTGGTAAATCTGTGTTTGTTGGCAACATTTAGAAATTCTTTAGCGGCAATTTGGACTCTGTGGTCTATGTGACTGTTTTATTGAGATACAAACTATTAGGATTCCTTGTCTGTTTGACCCTCTCACGAAGTATCACAATGGATGAAGCGAGCAAACGAACTCCTTTCCGAAACTAATTCCTTTTTTCGTAGACCGATTTTCTAGATTTTTTCTAATGTGCGTGACTAGGGAAGGTACAACGTAACACAGCTGAGCATAACATATTTTTATTTTCGTGAATACTACCCAAAAAACTTCAGATTTACGAGGATTTTGCAAATAATTATTTCATGACCGACTCATAAGCCGACACGAAATACACTGACAGTGGGAAGTTGCCATACTTATAATTAACTGTTTTACTCGTGGTTACGCTCAATGAGATAGAAAGAGAGGAAATTTCATTTGACACACGGTGGTAAGAGCGACAACTTATTATGACTCCGTGCATTATGGTTCTTGGTCCGAGTTTTGACCACAGACTATTATGTGCTTGACATTCATAGTGTAACTATTATGTACAAAGAGAATGCAAAATTAGGAGAGTTTGTATCTCAATGTGTTAAATTATTATTATGTATTTTGTATTGGTAGTATGAACGTAAACAATGAATGCTTCGTTTCATTAAAAATGTGCTTTCTGCGCAGCTTTCTGCAATCCTTCTCCATATAAACTTTAAGTATGTCAAATCTAAATAATATAAAATACAGTAATGTAAAGATAAGCCTAGATGTAAGTATGTATTAGTTCTAGAATTAATTTAAAACTTTAGTATTTTGTTGTAATAGATGAAGTCAGCGGCTCAAGTTTCGACTGGGTGAAGGGAGTCGCTGATATACCCATAGTATATTTATTCGAATTGCGTGATGTTGGTCGCTATGGGTTCTTATTGCCAGCTGATGAAATTATACCTAACAACGAGGAAATTATGGATTGCTTGTTAGAAATGGACAAAACAACCAGGAAATTGGGCTACTACACGTTTTCTGGATCTCAAACTGTGTTTGCTTCTACAGTTTCTATTGTTATGAGTATTGGATTGTTAATTGTTGCGTATTGAAAGAGAATCAATGAAACTTTTTTACAAATCTGTAAACTTATAATATAGATATAATTAAAAATTGATGAAATAAATTGGCTATATGCAACATATGGTAATATTAGAGTAATACATTTAATAAATGGAAAAGTAGTAAAGGTTTTTTAATTAACTTTCGTGATATTGATACGGACGCGTAAGATGATGACAGATGGTGAGAAGGAAATACGATTTTTTACAAAATAATCGAAGTAATATAGTAAGATGGTTGGATATTCTAATCTTATCTTAGCAGTATTGCTACTAAAAACTTCGAGTTTGATCTCAGTCAAAGATGAGATGAAGATAGCATAAAGCATTAATAAAAATAGCTACTAGTTATCTTTTAGCAATAAGTAAAACAATAACCAATTAAATTTAGTTACAATTTTTTGCATTTTAAAAGATTCACATCCTAGTCGTGGCTTTATTATATTAACATTTATGTTTCTATAGACAGCCTTAAAAACGGAAAAATAAAACAATATCGTAAGAAACCTGTCGGTAGTTACCACATTTATTAAAATGCTAACCCCACCATTAAATTACAAATCTTCTAGAAGACGGATAACAATATAATATAAAAATAAAATTATTTTGTTATTTATACTAGCTGTCTAATTAGCTACTTACTAGTAGATTAATATTAAACTTTTAATTATTAAACTTAATTTAAAAAATTATTTAAAATTGTTTGAACATTTTAATGCAAGTTACACATAGATCCTTGATAGCGGCAACAAGACTGTTTTCATTAAGATGCCTAAAATGCTATTCCCATCTTCTTCACTCGTGTCAATATTGACTTTTATTAATTTAAAATTGAACTTCTAATATCAAATTTTTTTTTTAATTTATTTAAATTTTTTTTAACTTTTTAATGCAAGTTACGCATAGATACTTAATAGCGACAACAGGATTGTTTTTGCTAAAAATATTGTTCCCATCATATTCACTCGTGTCAATAGCGACCTTTATAGTTTAAAATTGAACATTTCATTTATACATTTTCATTAAAAATGTATTTAATCTTTTTTTAACTTTTTAATGCAACTTACGCATAGATTTTTGATTCTTGATGGCAACAACAGGACTGTTTTCGTTAAAAATTTTATTTTCGTAATTTTCACTCGTGTCAATAGCGACGTTTTCAATAGCAACAATCCAAATTAATTGAATCCCATTATTGTTACCATTAACTATTATAAATTAGACTTCGGTAAACTTCAATTACAAGTCTACAAAATCTAGTTTAGGTAACAAATTAACATACCTAACAAGATTTATAAAGCTAATAAATCACAGAATGAAATAAAATGTATTTACCTCAAAATACGAGTATTTCAGTAATTAATGAACACTGTTAGAGAATCAAAGGGAATGGCTATAGTACCTCAGGGAATATGTGGACGATTTGCTATCTATTTTAGTCTGTTGAATGAAGTTTGGGGATATTTTGTTACTTTGTTCTTATTTCACATATTATGTACCTACATATTTATAGAGAACAAAGGAGGACAGATTCCGCCATATTGTTTCTCGGAATTCCTTCGTATTGTGTTTGTGACGATTTCTGTGAAGCAATTGCTATGAGACCTAGCTAGCTAATTTCCATTGTCGAAAATGAATATCAATTGGACATCATAGACTCATTCATGAACATCAATCAGTTACATTTTTACCTGTGAAAAAGAACATATATTATAATTATGTGATTTTTACCATTTAATTAATTATTATGTCCATCAATGTATGTTATACAATTACGTCCTTGGATCTAAAAATGTACTTTGATTAATTAATTCTTCACCAACTCGTTAGTCCGGAAAGGAAAACAGATGTCCTACTTGTTCTCCCTTTCAAGCCGCGGTCCTGGATTCAATTCCCAGTCAGTCAGTTAATTTTAGGAAACAACTTTTTTAAATTGTCTCGAAGCTGGGTGTTACTGGGATTACCCTAGTTCGTTATGTAGTACCCTTAATACAAACCTGGTGCTTCCTTTGGGATCACATTTTTTTTTAATTGACTGGAGTAGGATTATTATTATTATTAAAAATTTAACAGTGCATTTAATTCTTTTCGAGGTGCTCATTGACAAAACATATCTGATTCGCGTTCATCAATAAGTCTGATATTATGTTAAATTGATATTTATTATAACGGAAATTACTTAGCCCTGTAGGCCGGACTAGAGAATGAGGCTACGGTGTTCCTCGCCTATCGTAAAAGCAACTAAAGGGTTCTTCGAAGTGGGGACTCTAGTCGTCCATCCATGCGATTCCCTCAGAAGGCTTCAGCACAACACAAGGGACTACGGCGCGTTCCGTTGGAGATGCCGATAGATAGCGTGTCGAGGACAACCACTGCATAAGTTTTGGTGGGTAAAATGCCTACATAACTCAGGCTCTTCCTCGAAAGGCTAAGTATTTGTGTGCAGGTTGCTCCTGCGTAACCAAAAAAATAGGTCTATCAAGAAATTAAAAGTTAACACGCTCGAAAGTAACCGAAAGTGAAATCAAGTAAAAAAGAATTAAAACGCCTTCAAAGAAAAACACTGAAAAGTAAAAAATATATCATTTACTAATCGTAACTCGAGTACAATAAAAACAACTTTACAAGTATGATATACATACCTATGCATAAAATTAAATTTGACAGTTACTCAAGTTGGTGCTAAGCCTACCAAACTAATAAACTTTCTGCTGTTGCCCATTGATTTGACAAAGACTTCAATAACTGTCAAATTTAATTTAATTTTTTTCTTAAAATTTTCTTGAATTTTTCTTAAAATTTACTTTCTCCCTTTTGAGTGACCTTGGCCTAAATAAATATCCAGGGCAGGTCTACAATTAAATTCTTTCTAATTCAAGAGCGCAACGATATGCAAGAGAATCATCAATATAAATAAGGCTTATAACCAGTCCGCGTTATTTGGCGTATCTTCGAAGTCCAAGATCTAATAGCTGTAAAATTTAAATGGGTCCACATCGAAAGCATACCCCTTCAAATTAAAAAAAATTTTTGAAATCGGTCCACAATTGACGAAGTTATCGGTGAATATACATAAAAAAAAACATACAGACGAACATAGTCTCTCTTTATTTTTTTGAAATCGGTTAAAGAAACGTGTGTGTTTATGACCACAGGATAGAAGTGAAAATTTATATGATATTCTAATTTTAAAACATACGAGCGAGTTTGATGTCGACTGGAGTTGAGTATACCCAATTCAGCGTCACCTACTTGAGCGTGACAGTTCAGTTTCGTTCACTGTTCAGAAAGAGCACAAGGAGCACTAAACAAGTTTCCACTTAAAAAAAAATTTTTTTTTCGACAATTATATTACTAATTTAGGTAGGTAACAACAATTTAACCATTTTCAACTATTAACATTAACAAATATTTATCTTTACATAACTATAAATGGATTTACAAAGATCAAAGTAATATTATTATGTTCTAAATTGACAGTTTCCACTAACGAAAGTGGTTGAATCCACAGCTGCACAAAAGGAGAGCGTTCGAGTGTCACGCATTAGTTTTTATAAAGTTACACCTACCTAGTAGAAAATATATCGGTCTCCTCCCTTGTCGTACCTCCTAAGGGAAAAACTGATATATACATGGTTAGGTTTTAGATTCTTGTAGTACCGAAAAAGATCGGTCTCGCCTCCTAGCTGTTTCTGAGAAGGAGTCAGGACACTGGTTGAAGGTAATACCTTCAAAAAACTTAGGAACCTTAATCGAAAATACCACGCTTTCTCTCATAGTATCCCTTCGTCTGGGGGCCAAGACTAACCTTCCTCACCGTTGCCGCTGTGGTGATCTCGTCGATGTACTAGGTCACCACGGTTTATCCTGTTTACGTAGTGCGGGCCGCATGTCACGACATGCTGCCTTGAATGACGTCATTCGGCGGGCTGTCGTCGCCGCTGGCGTTCCTGCAGTCTTAGAGCCTGTAGGTATTGCGCGCAGCGACGGCAGGAGACCGGATGGTTTGACGCTCATTCGATACAATTGCTGTTTACCATGTGTCGGCGACTTCCAAGTCAGCAGGTGCCGCGGCCAGCACTGCCGAGAACTTGAAGCGGCGTCAGTATGCGACTCTCTCTGAGAGTTTCATATTTACGCCCTTTGCAGTCGAAACTTTGGGTCCCTGGGGCTCCGAAGCCCATCGACTGGTTTCTGATATTTGTAAGAGACTGGTCGAGGCTTCGGGAGACCGCCGGGCTGGCAGCTTCTTCCGCCAACGAATCAGTTTAGATATTCAAAGAGGCAATGCTGCCAGTCTGCTGGGTACCTTAAGCAATGACAGCTTTCTAAGCGGCAACTTTGAGGAAGGTTTTATTATTTAAGATAATGTGTAGTTTTAAGTTTGTAAGTATTAACACATGTATGTACTTTTTTGTTATATACATAGTTAGGTAAATGAAGTTTGATATGATGGTTTTTATTACGATTTTTACATTAATTTTATTTTAATTACACTTAGGGGCTGACCTTAATATCTTTCTCTGAACTGAGAGTGGGGAGGTTTAATTATTTCGTAGTCATTTTAGCACCGGCGATATCGCTGAAGATTGATATCAAAATTCTCAGAACTTCTGCGCTATATCTTTCAAGTAGAATGGTTCTCCTTGACACGACTATTTCATACCTTTTAATTTTAATGAAACGATAAATCAAAATCTCATCTCCTTAATACAGGTTTAAAATTGAGAATTTGGTTAAAATAATACAAAATGAAATTTTTTTGGCTTTTGGCAATTATTTTAGATTTACAAGTATTTGACATTTTCGTTTGATTAAAGACACGAATGGGAGTGATCTTTTTGTTTATTAATTTTATATTACGTGGTATTTCGAAAGGTAAGATATTTCTAAATGAAAACTGTAAATGTATCTCGTTATTTGCTTTAGGTGTATACACTAAAGTATTAGAGATAATCCAATTATTACCTTGAAAATAATGCGTCCCAAAAGTAATAATAAAGTGTTGCCAATGAAAAAAAAAGATAGCGTGAAAGCTGAGTTTTCAGGGTTTTTAAAAATGAAGCACCACACGAAAGAACTGCGTGTTTTTATTCTTGAACAATATTTTTAAAATAATGAAGATTTGACATCAACCGTGCGAATTTCGTGCAAAATATGGTCGAAATATTAATTTACCGATATGAACTGTGAAGAGATTTTTTCAAAAATTCAGGGCCTCAGAGCCTTTAGACTTTTTTCTGGAATTTTTTGAAGTCTAAGGTTTACGTCAGCAAGTCGTCCACCCTAGTCTTGAAAGAGGAAATTGAGCGCTGTAATAACGAAATTCGGCCGCATTTAGTCATAAAAATTTCAACAAAAGTTATTTCAGTACCCTATACAGTATACTTTGTGAAACGATAAAAAAAATTAAATTTTTTATTAAAATCTTGTATTTTCCACCAAAATTACTTCTTGCGTGAATTTTGGGACACCCATTATATTATTATATGATACATACATACATATTATATGATACATACATACATATTTTCACGGTGTACCCCCAACGGGGTAGTTCAGATTTTTTAAATATTGTTTTATAAAAATAAAAACTTGTCGTTTTAAAAGGCAAGCTATTTTAAAACTGGCCAACAGTGTATGGGATATCCATTACTTAGTGTTCCTTGGTATAGCATTTGAAGACAAATAAATTAAACAAAATAAAAATAGGTCTATACCCTTTATATTATATTTTTTGTTATTTTTGTCATTCTTGGTTATCAATATATATCCCTGTTACAGACAGCTCAAAATATGTAAAGGTGACGGAATATATCGGTTGTAACAACCAGACAGACAAAGAGACGGACAGATAGACATGATTAAACTATAAGGATCGTGTTTTTGCCATGTTGACTGCGGAATCCTAAAAGCTTAAATTTATAAACAGTAAACTTCGATCACATATAACTAGATACACAATCAACGCTCCAAAAATGTCCGAACCAAATGTGCGCTAAATGAGTATTTAAGCGTACTTCTGTTTTAGTGGTATTCGAAAACGATAACAGCGAATATGTCAAAGTGTTCCTTCAAAAATTTCAAAAATAGCACTTCTAGAACGCTAAAAAAAGACGCGAGTTCTTATTTTCGGTTAATAAATAAATAATATTATTTACGTGTTCATTATTTCATTATAGTAATAACGATACATAGCTCTTTTTTATTAAATTCGTAATCATATTTTGAAATATTGCCTGACAATATTTGTCTTATCCTTGTCACTTTCACGTAACAAATCAACGTAACTAGATTATTTGAATTATATTTTATGCACGAGACGTAAGATTGCATTTTAAACATTTTATTTAACAAACTTCGTTTCAATGTCATGCAAGAATCGTTTACGAGCGTTTATAACCTTATGGTTTGACACTAAGGTCTACTTTAGATTAACACAATATTGCCGATAATATTTTACGATATTAAAAATATATACGTCAATTCGGACAATAATTTGTTTAAATTTTATAGGAGATTGTGAATCTTGTTATATGTGATCGAAGACAGTAAATGATCTCGTATTACAATTTTTATTATAATATACAAAATGTTCATATAATTTTGCGTTTCAGTTTATATAGATAATCTTACAAAACTTAACTAAAAATAAAGACGTTTGATGAACAAAAACAGTAATTATGACGTGATGTCTTCAACGCTTCTTGTGGTATTTAGTTTCAACTCACTTAAAACGTTTGTAAAGACCTTTCACATTACATTTTTCACATGGTAACACATATTCAGAAATATGTTTTTGCTATTATACATAGGTAGGTTTTTTGGTAGATTCAGTGAATTGTTTTTTCCGAGAAGTTTTTCAACAACACTTAAATGGACCAAATTTTTTATAATATTTGTCAATCTAGTGACAAAACACAATAGAAACACGAACACATTACAGGTACGATATAATAGAACGATATTTAAATTTAGAAAACATTTTTATTTTAATTTATTTATTTATTTAACATGTGAATCACAGGTTTAATGGTAGTAATAATGATGGTATTAATGGTAGTAGTAACGCACTGTGTTCCACCCCTAAGGGCATACGTAGGTCACCATTATATTTAAAAATATATCATAAAGAAAAGTGTTACATCAAATCATTAAACTCATTGTCATTTATTTTAACTCTCGAGGGAAAAGAAGGGTATTGTAGGGTTGGTGCAATTCTCGATCAGTCTATTTGTGTGTATGTGGTACGTATCTAGCTCTCGAATGGACTGTAAAGACACAGGTGTTACTTTGTACAAATCCATCTCAGCAATCAATTTACATATATTTTTGACTATATAACTTTTGCCTGAAGTTTCTAATTCGACGCACGTTTTGCTTTACAACGAGGCATCACCAGGAAATTCACTCGGTTTTGTATAAGTCTTAGTCTGGCCTCTAGAATTCTTGAAAGGTACAAAAAAATTGTATCTAAGTTTAATTTTGTCGTAACTTTTTATTTAATAACAGTTTAATTATTGAACGGATGAAAATGTATTAAATGCTTTACTTCCATTTTGACCTGGAAGGAAAAAAATATATAATGTGCCATAAATAATGTGCCAGCTTCCCGAAAGTCAACCCAAGCTACAGTCAAGGACAAAAAGGCATATTATAATGGTACAATACACATAATAAGCCCTTAGTCCTACGATACATGCATGAAGACAATTATTACAATATTTTTTTGTTAATATATTTATTCCATATTTATTCAAATTTCACAAATTTTTCATCTTGAAATAGTAGAATTGTGAATCGTATCTAAGAAGCAGAAATCGCAGCGATTATCACACGTGTGAAACTCCTTTATACGTTTAAAAATACTCACCCTCTCACACCGGATGACACAAGTATTACTGTAGGTAAATAATAATAAATTATGACTCCCCTGACAATCTGACGCATGACTGAAATCAGACGTCACAACGAGACCACAAATCATAATGCATAGCTATTCACCGGGAGGGAACAAAAAAAGAAAAGGAGTAGTAAGAAAATCTGACAGATAATAATGTGTAGAAAAACTTTAGACATTTCCATTTTTTCCTTACATTTTCACTCTATTTTCTTATTTGACCTAGACCTTAACAACAATAAAGCGCAACAAAATTTATTGTGAATATCAGCAATCTCACATAGCCTTTTATTGTGATACTATTGTGATATTAGTAAAAAAGTAAAGTGAATAAGAAAAGCAGTAACATCATGACATATAATGTACATGTAAGTACATTACAATAGCACTATGTTGAGGAGAAAAAGAAGATGAATAGAACACGTGAGTGCTGTTATAAGGTTATTCTAAATTTTATAACGACGAATACAAGCTCCACATATTTCATGTGCTAGAAACATTTTCAATTTATATGATAATACTTCGTAATGACCCTCTTTTTATTGTTTTCTTTTCTAACCTTGCGTAAAATTAAATTCCTATGAGGGATTTACTTTATATTAACGTTGTAACAGTGGTTTGAAAGGGTAATCCAAAAAAAAATGATAATTTAAAAGCAATAATTCGCTGCTCAAAGAAACAAACATTGTATATCAGTATATTTTTCAGAGATCATCAATCATTTAGAAACCGTTAATGACGTGAAACCAATATTTCTTAGAAAGCCATTTAGTAAGCACCAATGTAAACAGACCTGTGAATCTCAACACTATCTATGTAGTATAAGAACATTTACAGAATGGACACCAATTTTAACACGACCCCTTTTAAGTAATAGTGTCTGAATATATACAGGTTTTCAAATATTGGTCACGGCCTTCTAATTTTAGTCTTTAAATGTGCCGTTTATGTCTACCGACGTTATAAAAGCCATAAAGAACTGGCAAAGTTGTTTATTAGTGCTCTAAAACTTAATTCTCGAATAGTTTTGGAGTTATTTTAGTGAAAACGGATGCTTATTTGTAATAATTAGTTGCATGATCAAAAGAGTTTTTATTGTCACCGGATTTTGTTTGTATTAGACTTTTGTTTTGGATTCAAAATTCTTGTTTCATCTATTGATATTTTATTCAACAGAGCTCAGGGGTATTTAAAACAAAAGCTGTAATAATATCATGAGGATTCACTAAATTAAAAAAAAGTTTAGATTTGTCTGTTCACTCGTTCGTTTGCGTATCATTGAAAATAACTTAAAAAATTTTAAATGGTTTTAAAAGCGAATAATAAAAAGAAATAAAAAATAAAAATTGATTGGTGTTCTATAATTTCGCAAAAAATTTAATTTAGTTTAACTTTTATTAAAATACAATATAGAAGGAATTTCTTATTGCGTCATCTCGGCGTCTGTCTGTCTGTCACAAACGTTTGTCTCGTAGACTATTTTATTCCGTAACAGATGAAAATACAAAAGCGGTCACTTAAAGATAGACGTTAACTTTTTGTAGGTTCAACAAAAAGTTAAAAAAGGTTGCTTTCATTGTGTGGGGTACCGAATGACAATTTTTTAAATCACCAATTCAAAATTGTATAATATAATATGTAACTTTGATTTACTTTTTTTAACACTATTTCACAAATGCACGTCTAAATTGCTGTCTCCCACAACATCTCCAAAATACCACTTACTAAAATTAAATTAAAAAAAACATGAACGTTGATTTTTTTTTTTTTGTTTCTGAGAGGCGAAATTAAACCCCCGCGGGCTACCCAGCCGGACTCTACGCCGACTGGGGAGTGTCGGACTCGAACCGACTAAACAAAACCCCTCCTTGCTGTTAGCCCTAGTGGCTTTTACAGCGTCACAGGTCGCGTTGGGGCGAGCGCTGAAGGCGCCCTGCCAGATGGTCGACCGCCTGAGGGTTCCTCCAGCCGAGGGATGCCTCGTATGGAGGGCGGACTTCGGGCTCAAGGCGTCGCCAGGGGAGCTTTCCGCACCTGCGTGCATCTTAACGGGCTTCCTATTCGGGTGGGGGCCGGGCCTCTAGCGGACCCGGCCGGCGAGGCGGCTGAGGGCCGGTTAGTGTGCCTAGTGTTCCGCGGGCAGTTTACAATGTGGCTTAAGGCCCGCGTGTGTGCGTGTAGAGCTACGTGATCGAGCTTCTAAACGTGAGACCCTACGGGTGTCGCGGGGGTCGTCCTCGCCTCCGCCGGTGGGGGCGGTGCGGTCGTAGTGTGTAGGTTGGCATGTTCGAGTTCGAACGTGTAATGTCGTCGTCGCTGTCGCCTAACACATGTCTAGGCCTACGATAGCGTTTGCGGACGCGGGGTTCGGGGGTGTACGATGACGCCCTGACCACTAAGGGGTTCGGGTGTAAGGAGGAACGGTGAAAGTAGCGTTGGGACGCCTCTTTTAGATATTGAGTTATAGAGGGCAATTCTAGGTCGTAGTGGAGATCTACGTTGCGCACGTAAGGAGGGGCACCGGTGGCCCTGCGCATGAACCTATTCTGAATAACTTGGAGGGAGTTGATGTGAGTGCGCGTAGCGTTAGCGAATACTACACTGGCGTACGTCATGATAGGCCTGACGCACGTCTTATATAAGGTAACTTTATGTTTGAGGGACATTTTGCTTTTAGCGCAAAGAGCATGTTAAGACGACCGAGGACGAACGCGGCGCGGTCGCGGACCGTTTTGATGTGTTGGCCGAAGGTCATGGCACTGTCAAGGGTGACTCCTAAGTATTTGACTTTCCTAGTCCAAGGGATATCCTGACCGAAGAGCGTGATAGTACGGAGAGTGTTAGCGCGGCGGGCGCGGCTGGTCGTCGTGCCCCTCGAGAAATACACGGCGGCGCTTTTCTCGGGGTTGACTTCGATTCTCCAAAGACGAAACCACTCGCCTAGGCTCGTGACCGCGACTTGGAGGAGTTGGGAGACTCTGAGGCGACTACGGTCTGATGTGAACAGTGCGATGTCGTCCGCGAATAGGGCGAGCTCTACACCGGAGGTTTTGGGGACGTCGTTCGTATAGAGCGAGTAGAGCGTGGGCGATAAAACGGAGCCCTGTGGGACGCCTGCCCTGATGGGGCGGGGAGAGGAGAACACCCTTCGACTCTATAGCGGAAGGAGCGGTCCGACAAAAAGTCCCGTACTATGCGTACGAGATCGTCAGGCACGCCGAGCCGGCGTAGCTTGTACACCAGCCCGGCGTGCCAGACTTTGTCGAACGCCTTCGCTACATCGAAGAAGAGGGCCCCCGTGTCTATAGTGCGATTCGGGCTGTTAAGGCCCTCCAGGATGTGTTCCGTGAGGCGGTGCACTTGTTGTATGCACGAGTGTTTGGCTCGAAAGCCAAATTGCTCGTCTATGAGGAGACCGAAAGTGTCTAAGTGGGCTTTGAGACGAGCTAGAAGGACCCGTTCGTAAATTTTCCCTAGCACGCTAAGGAGATTGATTGGGCGATAGCTATTAGGGTTACTGCGGGGTTTACCCGGTTTCGGGATTCCGATGACGATCGCTTCCTTCCAGGCGGTTGGGAAGACGCGGTTCGCCATGGCGGCATTGATAATAGCTGCTAAGAGCGCGAGAAGGCGCATCGAAAAAAGTTTGACTACTCGGTTGGAGATGCCGTCTCTACCGGGGGCTTTTCTAGGTTTGAGAGCCATGAACGTTGAGAATAAGGTACCGTACCATAGACTTTGTAATTCCAGACCTTGGAGCAACAATTAAAATGAACGGCGCTTTTGCTTTAAGAGCGTGTCCGTTTCTTATTGACCTGGTTTCTAGACTTTTAATAATGTGCGTGACTAGGGAAGGGTCACAGTACAACAATACATAGCTGAATATGACATATTTTTCTTTTTGTGAATACTAGTAGTCAAAACATGTGTTTACGAGTATTTTGCAAATAATTATTTCAGTACTGCGATGTTTTGTATGTCAAGTCAGTCATGAGCTGACACGAATAACATCGACAGTGCGAGGTTGTCATACTTACTATAGCTGTTTTACTCGTGGTTACTCTTAAAGAGATAGAAAGAGCGATACAAAAATTCGTTTGATACACGGTGATAAGAGCAGTAACTCATTACGGCTCCATCAGTTATGAACCTTGATCCGAGTTCTTGACAGGCCGCCCCGTACCGAATAAATGAAATGTAGATGTGTGTGTGTGATTTCTAACGAAATGACTAATAAATGTGTGTCGTATGTACAGGTGGGTCAGCTTATCTGATTTAGCTCACCGTTACTGCTCGATCAGTGGCGTCTGGAGATATTTATAAAGTCTATGGTATATATTGAAAGCAAATTAACGGGCTTGGATTATTTCAGTCATATTTTCGTAAAAATAAATGCTCCACTACCAAATTTTCTTTGCGGTTGATAATATTTTTATTTATGCCTCAAACGCGGGTACCAAATGCATGGCCCGCTTGATGGTAAGTGTTTAAAGTACCTATGAACGCAAGCATAATTAGAGCAAGCACTTGGGCATTGCCGATTCAAAAAAATTTCTTTCACGAAGAGGTAGCTATAATTTTTGTACGGTTAGTTGTCGGTATTGTCTCGTTTTTACTCTGTGGTAACGTCCAACAACCAAGCCAACAACTGTTATTGACAGTATGAAAAATTTATTATAGTCCAACTTTTAATTTGGTAGAAAGATTTGACGTTACCAGGGTAATGATTGTTTGAAATTTTTTAAATAATGCTGTCCCCTTATGTCGACTTCATTGTTATTAATCTGTAGCGTTTGCCCAGCGGCTCTATCCGCTTTTACGGATCATTCACGAGTGGTAGCGTCGTAAATACCGTAGTAAAATAGTAAAAAAAGGAACAATAAAATAATATGATGTTTATTTATTCGAATTATTTAATACATTATGAAATAGCGACGCTACAGGCCCATGTCAGTATCAAATCAAGTGAATTAATCTTAGACTAGTCGATCGATTTAGTTGAATCAATATCGACTCAGTTCTATCACATGACAACATTGTTATAGCTGGCCACTTTATTAAAAACTTTGACATGTTGAAGCGTCAAATCACTCACTCCACCGAACTAAACATTAGACTATGAGCTTCTAGCTTTACACTTGCTCGGTTTCTAAGTCTATAAATTAATCAATAACCTAGTGAAGTATATTGTTTAGTTTATGAATATATATTAGCTTCATTGCTCATGTGTTGACTTGAGAAGTTTCTGTATTTTGACGTAGTCAATAAGTTACGGCACACGCCCACTGCGCGTTCCTCATACTGTCACCCTAATGCTAGGGTGCGATGGTATGTGTGCATACCAATAGGCGGTAGCGGAAAGTAATCGTATAAATATTTTATTAAATAATTGAACACGTTACATTTTAAGGTTCTGTACATTAAAGGAAAAACCGAGTACTTATAAGATCTCTCAAGTATCTGTCAGTTTGTTCATCTGTCTATCATACACAAAAATTTGGCATAGTGGTACATTTTATTAACTCAAACTTGTTGTAGCAGTTAACATTTTGAAGTATTCTTAGAAAAATTTACCAAAGGGGGAAATGTTATTCGACATTGACTTAACCGACATTACCTTGTATATTTGAATCTACTGTACTTAGAATCTTTAAAAATTAGGGAATGTAATTCTATGTACCTAAAGAGCACAAGAAAAATATGACGTAAGCCCTAGGCTTAACACATTTCTAGTAATTACTAAGTAAGTTTCAGAAGTTTAACGTTTTATAAATATCATACATGAAACCATCTATGCGCGATTTAAAATCAAACAAAGTTTTTGTTATGGTTTTATCACCTCTTGCGGCAGGCGGCGAATTATTGCTGAATTTGGCGCAAAGTATATTTTTGTTGAGCTTGAATACTTTCTCTACTACAAAAACAAATTATAAAGACACATTTGTCGTAATTCGCAGTGTTATGATAAAATATGAGTTTTGATTATAAACCTAGTATTTTGACCAAAAAATTATGTGAAAAATTATTAATTTTATGTTTTTACACGTTTTGTTTATAATTAAATATACACTAAATATTGTTTACTTTCTAAGCGAATGGAACTGAAACCAATTTTACCTAGCAGATGATCTTCTGCTCTTTCCGATAGGTGGCTTTCCGATATGTTTGATTTGCTTATAATATTAACTTGATTACGGCGCCATCGATTGGTTCATAGCATAGCTATGAATTATCGTTACAACAAAATAAATTATATATTGTGGGAATATGATCATAATTGGTCAAATAGTACAAAAATTACACATGACTAACAGACGCACCAATGATTATATATGTGTAGATAAAAAATAATGTACAAAATAATTCATAAAATCTCAATCGCTCCTCTTATCACTGACTCCTCACCTTTACCTTTGCGTGTGAAATAGTTGACAATTTTTTTTGATCACATTCCGTCCTCCATTTGGAGAATATCTACTGTAACGGACTCCATATTTAACTGACTGTCGCTTCCTTTAGCGTAGTTTTTATGATACCTTAATTCCAAGAATTTACTCGTTTGCGGTAACGTTAATTGGTTTAGTTAATTGGCAGGGTTGTTAACACTTTTTTGCTGCATATATGTTAGCAATGCGTTTCTGTATAAAGAATTTCTGTTTGCAGTTTGTAAAAAGAAATATTAGAGAACACTTTATGCTATAATAGAACTACCTAAATCATTTTTATTCATAAAGATTCAAAAATTGCGAAACAGACTTCATAGAACATTATTTAAAAAATAAAAACCAAATAAATATAAAAAAAATTGAATGTTTGGAAAATACTCGTAATTTAATTTTCAGTTTCTCATTTCTAGTAAGTAGTAAATTGATAACCCAAAAAGGTTACCAATTTTCGCCTCCATTTCGAATTTCAGCTCAGTTGGTGTTGTTGTTGGTTGGCTCAGGTAATGAAATAAATCAGCTGTGACCTACAGACAGACATATATGATGAAACTGTGTGAAATTTTACAGCCATAATGACAAAAATGACCCAATTTTTGTCATTATGGCTGTGAAATTTTAATGTTTACTAATGTTTTGATTATTACTATATATTAAAGTAAAACATGTATATATTTAAGCAGCAATACCGCAGCAAGCCAAGTTAAAACAGGTAATCTTCTTAACGGTCCTGTAGCCTGAGCCCGAGAATAAGGCTTCGGTGCCCTCCGCCTTTCGTTAGAGGTTACTAAGCCTTCGGAGTCGCGGCCGGTCAATATGAGGATCCGCACGCTTATTACGTAACTTACAGTCAGCATGTGACAGCCAATATCGCGCGATATCTGCTGTCAAAACGAGAATTTGTGTAATGTAATTTGTATAGTGGTGTTAAATCTACCGCGAAAAGTGAATTTTACGGTCATAGAATAATAGATACGCAATCGTCATACATAGAACCAATTTTTTATTATAATTAGTCACCGGTCGCGCAGTAATCGCGTGGCTGTCGCTGTCTGCAAATTTTTAGGTAACAACTCCCCGATCGTAATACCACGCGAATCCGAGGAGGATGACAGCGCGTGTAATCTGTGCTTTCGTAGCACTACGAGGGTTCTCGTAAGGCTCTGTAAATGCCTTCCCCGCAAAGTGTACTTCGGCACAGCGCGAGAGGGGCTCGGTGGGATTATTACCTAAAAATTTGCAGATGGCGACAGCCACGCGTACACTACGCAATCGGTGACAAATTGTAATAAAACACTGGTAACATCTATGGCGATTGCATGTCTATTGCGCCATGACTATCTCCTAATTATTGCTATATTTAAATTAACAATTTATTAAAGCAAATGAAAAAGTCAACTGCGTCCGTTTTCATAATAAAATTCCTCAAGAAATTACTCAATTAACGGAAAAGAAATTTAAACTTGTTATTAAACGCACACTGATTGGAAAAGCATACTACAAAATTAGCGATTTTATTGAAGAAAAATCAACCAAATGTCAATCAAAATAATCCTCTCTGCTCACGCATTTAACGGCTTTACGAATATTGTATTTTAAATAACTATTATAGAATGATGTTGAAAATGTGATATCCGACTGAGTTTCTTGTCGGTTCTTCTCAGTGTTCAGGTTTTCTTTTTGAACCGAACTAAAGCAGATTTGACGTTCAAAAATACCTTGCATTTTGGTTTACTTGAATAAATTGATTTGATTGATTTTGACCGTAAAATGCACTTTTCGCGGTAGATTTACGAATTACATTATACGAATTGACGTTTTGACAGCAGATAAAGCGTGATATTTGGCTGTCGCATGCTGATTGTGAGTAAAGTAATAAGCACGCCGGTAGCGTTCCGTAGGATACCCCGGAGTCCCTCGCTCACACAACGCGCCGATGGCGACCACTGCCAGCTTTCAGTGGGTATAATATTCAGTCTAAAGGAGTCCCATGTACCCTCCTGACTTCTTCTTCTTCTTCCTGACTTTGCAAGAAAGGTCGTTTCCGAAATTGACGGAACGAAATCGAAAATTCAAATCTCAGTTTTGAAGGCAGACGTAAATCTAACTTTCATAGCAATAAACAAGGCAGATAATATTCATATTGTTTTCATATCCATTAAGTAATTCTTTCAATGTCACGCGATGATATTATATCCCGCTGTTATACAAATTAATACTTGTATGTTGTTAGGGTTCCAAAATCAAAATTATTGAAACTAAATCTATTTTGTTTCGTCATTTCATATTGTTTGTCTTTATCAGTAGATTTACTGAATTGTTTGGTATAGAGACGTGAAAACATTCTACGTTGTGATCTTTTTTACTTTTTTATTTCATTTCAGGATATGTGTAATTATGACGTAATTAAATTGAAACACATTTATTGGAATTGGACTATTAGGAATTTCGCAAAATTTAATTTTATAATCAGATCAATTTCAACTAATTTATTTTACATGCTACGTTGTTAGTCGAATATTTAGAGTATATATGCACACATTATTATATTTTATATTATTAAAAGTTATTATTAAATTGATCCGTCCTTTCTGCCTACCCCTTTGGCGATACCGCGTGAATTTATGTATGCATGTATGTTATTAAATTGATAACTCTTGACCATGAGAAACAATAAATTAAATAATGGATATTTTAAAGTACTTTTCCGAAATGCTACAGAACCCCAATAGATATACGACACGGCCTTAGCCTTTTATTACTTACATGGTGTTTCAGGGTTTTATGTTAATAGAACTTTTTATTACACTTTACTATTCGTTTTAATTATAGTTACAACTCGCTAACTGACAATTGACTAGCCCATTGTCGCACTAACATACTGACCCCATACATTTTAATAATACCTGAAGTTCTCGTAATAAATCTCTTGAAGAGATAAGCACTGTACTGTTTCAGTTCCACTTTTGTAACGTATATTATTATTATTAACTAGCGGCTCATCCCGGCTTCGCCCTGGTTGAATATATAGTATATAGTCTATGTCTATTTGAAATAATATGTCTTTCATATAATTAAAGAATGATTCAAATCTAATACTTGTTCCAGAGATTACCCGTATATAAATAAGCTTATAGAACTCGCTCTTGCTCTCTCGATAATATTAGTAATTATTTATTCGTTATAACATTTTATAATATCTATTATTATCCAGTCCTATTCTTCTAGAATAATATGTATATCTATGCGACCATCTGTATATCCGTCTGTCACAGACTCACGGTCGATTTTATAGGAACGATGTGAATTACAAACAATGAAATTTAGCGTACATGGGTTGATCAATAATTGTTATACTAGTCAGTTCGATAAAATATTTTTTTTATTTATTTCTTGTCTTAATAACCTAAAAGTATAGACAATAATTTACATATTACAACGTACGTACCTTTATAAACATGATTATTATTTATATTACTATATACAATTGAAACTTTGAAGCCAATTATGAAGTTATAAAATTACAAACCATTTATACAATACAAGAGGGTACAGAATAATTGTTTTGAAATAAGAAATAATTATGAAATTGAAAATATTTCAAACAATAATAGAATTGTCTCTTGAGCAACTAAAAGCATTCTATCTCTTGGACAACCACTATAGTAGAGAAAAATACCGAAATATTATTAAATACATACACACATACAAAAAAATGATTACGAATTTAATAAAAAAGAGCTATGTAACTACGTACATACATACATATCCTCACGCTGTATTCCTAGTCAGTAGGTAGTCTCGGGGTTCTTACATGCTTGTTTCGCTACCTCAAATCTCATCATTCTCTTCACACGTTTTCGATTAGGTATGCGAGAGCTTTTGACATTTCCTTCTGCTAACACTGTAGATATTTGATCTTCATACGTCAGCCTTGGTCTTCCTTGGATTCTTTTACCACTCACTTTCGCTCTGTATATTTTCTTCGTCAGTTTTTCATCACACATTCTTTCTATGTTAAATGTTAATTTAATTTATTGACGGGATAGATATTAGCTTTATGAACAATATTTGTACCTATTCTCACGCTGTATGGTTAATGGCGTATACAAAATTCAAATTTCTGTGAGTCGAATTTTGCAAAAAGGTGAAAAACGTGTTTCATTATTTTTAAGTAATATTTATACTTAGTTACACAGCGGTATTCCCTTCAGTTTCACAAAAAGTTCAACCACCTTTTTTCACCTTAAAATATAAGTATCCAAAAAGCCCTAAATGTCAAATATCAAATATCAAAAAGCCCCAAATGTCAAGATTTGGTCAAATTAGACCAAATTTCGTACTTTTAGCAGAGATTTCACGAAAAATCAATCAGTCCATCAGTGAGTGAGTGGTATTTGGCTTTTATTTATATAAAGACTGTAGTTTTAAAATGAAATGCACATATACTCAGGATTAGTAAAAATCCCCATGAGCAGAATAGGTGTTAAATTGAGAAGTGTAGATATGAATTCAGGGTTTATACAATAGAACGAATGAGTCAAAATGAGAATGGTAGTAGATCCCCAGAAAGACCGAGGCTGATTTATGAAGATCTGAATTCGATCATTAGGTAATGGAAATGTTAAAAATATTCGCAAAATCTAGGCAAAAATATGCGAGGAGAATAATGAGTCTCGAATAAGCGAAAAGTTTAAAAGACTTGGATTCTTAACGCTTTGTTGTTTACCTCATTAAGGATATGGCGTGGATTAAGAATACTTACCCATGTTTGTGTGTTATTAAGGGCCGAGATAGACTGAGGTTCTACCCTTTTTGTTACCCCATTGAGGATACAGCGTGATATTCATTATGTTTGTATTCAGATGTATGATTATGACTAATACTACAACTGCTGCTGCAAATTATCGCAATGTATGTGAATTTTTATAAACTGCTCCAATTGACCACTTAAAAATATTTATGCGTGTTTTGACAATAGTTGTGAGCCGGCTACTCTATTGAGAATATAATATAATAATAATAATAATATATTTACCAAAAACAGATTATTCATGTATATTAAATACAGCGACCCCCACACTAGGCACAGCCTGTATCGTGAGGATCCGTATATGTTACTCAGATTTGTGCACAATACTATAATCATTACATCAGCCAAATTATTACATCAATTAAATCCAAAACATCATAATAATATCAAATATCATAATTAAATTAAAAATGACAATAATTTATGAAATCAAAAATAATAATCCAAACGATAATTAATATAATAATCAAAATAATAATAATAATCAAAATAATATATAGGTATGTATGTTTGTAAGTATGATTCTGTTCAATGCAGCACGCTACGCTGCACTAAGCGGTCGATGCATGCAACTGTGGTGCAAAATGTCGCAATGTGTATAAGCTCTTATGGACCGGTGACAGTTCAAAGATATTTACGTCCCACACGTTTTAACGCTTGTTCTGAAACCGGAAACCGATCAACTTCCACGCACGTTACCGTAACCCTCAAACAAACAAAACTAACAAACGCGTTCGTAATTGATGGGGAAACGACGTCCCATTTCGTCAGCTGTCGCGAGGAGATGACATCTAAGATGACGTTAAACGTCAATGTATTATGTTAGGTTGAGTCCACACGATGCTTTTTACGACCCAAAATAGAATTAAAAAAGTAATAACGAAAGAATACGTGTTATATGATTATGTTGCATTAAAGAGCTATTTATTACTGTGTATGCATATGCCATAGACTTTATAATTTCAGAGAGCTTGTCCCATAATACAAAGTGATGAAAGTAAAATCAAATGAAATATAGATGTGTGGGTGCTGTTACGTTAGGTAAGTCCACACAATACAATGTCTTTTACAATCCAAAATAGAATTGAAAAGTAATAACGAAAGAATACGAGTTAAATGATTATACTGCACTAAAGAGCTATTATTATACGTATATGCCATAGACTTTATAACTACAGACAGCCTGTCCCGTACTGGGAAGTGAGGAAAGTAAAATCGAGCAAAATTAAGATGTGTGGGTGCTGTTTTCTAACGAAATGGCCGATTAGCTTATCTGCTAATAAATGTGTGCCCCATGTACCTACAGGTGAGAAAGCTTATTGGATTTACCTCACCGTTGCTGCCGGGGCACGGCGTTAGAGTTATTTATAAAGTCTACGGCACAGGTATTCCAATTCAAAATATTCGAATTTCGAGTTGACTTATATAGAGAAATAAAATCGGTGTGGTACACGTGGAATTTGTGTATTTACTAATTAGTGTTCATGCTATCAATAGTTACCAACCACCAAACAAAAAACAAAGTTTGTTTTCCTTTTCCTAAAAAAACCTGACTGCAAAAAAGTTGACTTATAAGCTATGCACTAAAAAGACCGATACAAGATTGAGAATAGAAAACACATTAAAAAATGCACTAAAAACAAAGTAAACTCTACTAAAGTTTAACATACTATATTATGAGCTGAAAGTCTAAGTTAAATACCCGCATTAAGTTTGGTAGCAGGCGGGATCCGTTTGCAAATTATAAACCGAAAGAAAATTAATGGGTCGGGTAATAAAAAGGAAAACAAATTTTTAATTAAACATTAATTAATAGAATGGCATCGTGTTAAAATACATTGTCCTATATAAGAAGATATATTTAACCACGATGTCATTCTGATAATTTTATTTCTTTGAATGTACACTTTGACCTTAATATTATAGATTTTTTTTTATTTTCTGGCCATTTCTTTTGAAATCACCGTAAAAGTCGAAAATTTGAATGGTATTTTTGTATGAAAATATCAATAAAAAAAATTGGGTGTGTTGCAAATATTAACATCCCACCACAGAACCCACACTGGCAAAGCCAGGGCTTGTCACTGATAAAATATAAATATCTTGACCGTACCATGAAAGTTGGCACGTGTATGTATTTTTTTCAAGCAGAAAGTTTTTATGCTATTCCCTTTGTTGTAAATCGCACCACGCCGACGTAGTCACGGCCAAAAGCTAGTAACTTTATAAAGCCCAATTAACGTATAATATCCAGAATATATTTTTGCCTTCGGTGAAATCATTGATAACACAATTATTATATAAAAAAATCAGTATAGTGAGAGTTCCACAGAACACATAAGACTTTAATAATGAAATAGTACAACAAATACAAAAAATAGTAAACTACACTTGATTTTTAGTTTTTAAGATTTTTGAAAATCTTTATGACCTAGTGTAAGAGGTCTTGTTTCCTGATACATGAATCTTGTTAATCTTGTTTAAAATGATAGAAAAGTACTGATGCTCGCTTACCCCATAAATAAAAATTTACCTAGGGCTTACTTTATATTTTCCTGTAAACCTTACGTATAGTTTTATATATATATATATATATATCCTGTCACAATTGTTGATTTAGAAATAGTATTAAGGGAGTAGCAAACCTGAGTTCTAGTAAGTATTCATTTTGCAGTCCACAGATGGACGGACGCGTCAAGTATAAGAGTTCCGTCTTCCTTTCAATAAAAGGAACGCTGGAAAACATTCAGTATATCTGATATTACATACGCTATAAAGGGAGAATCGCTTTTAATTGAGATACGGCAGTCGCATTTGTGTTTTTATAGGACCAAAAACCTTTGCAATTCATATTAATTTAGTTTGATACTTGTTTGTTGTTCAAAAATATATTCTAGTGGTCATGAACTACAATAACTATAAGAAAATAGCGAAACTATAGCTATATCCCTTTTTCATTTCCGGAATCCCAAAAAAATTGGTGTATATTCTGCGATATGTGATTGTTCCATACAATGGTACACGTCTACTCCATTAGCAAGTGTTGTCAAGTCACTCGGGCCTATTGACAGATGATGCCATTTCAGTCGGGAATCGAATCCAACACTGTTGGGGGAACGTGCTTAACGATCCGTATGATTTATTACTGTCATTACAGTGTTACTATATTAGAAAGAGAAATATGCCAAATCTAACACATGCGAAACTGAACTTTTACGCTTTAGAATAAAGTACTAAATCAATTTTTACTGTAATACATGTTGAATGTTTTTGCTATTATTACACAAAGAAAGAGGTCTTTATGCGTCTACTGTAATTGCGTTTTTGAACTTTTTCTTCATAAATATTCCAGATCTCAATAGTTATTTCAATGCAATCGTTTTACGGAATCAATGTGGATTTTCGGTAATAGCTAGAAATTACAAAAAATAGTTGTAACAGTAATAGCAATCTTGTCTAGGCCTAAAAATTTGGGCAGGTTCTTCCCTGGGCTCTTTCTAAGGAGCTTGTATATGTTAGAAACCTGTCGGTTATTTTTTAAAATGAGCTCAAACCCTTATTCCGGTAAATAATTTAGGTAAAAGTGTACATTTTGCACTTCATGCTCTGTTTACCCCGAATACGAGATGGCATGCAAACATGCCGTTACCAAAAACACAAACGATAAAAAAAAATAAGTACTATGATAAAAAATAAAACATATTTTTAAATTGAAAAGTTATGTAAAATTATTGAAATAAATTTCATGTTATGTAAAAATTACGAGCAATTACATTATACATATACTATAACAGTACATATAATACTCATCTCAGTCATACTTACATTTTAAATTATGCGGCTATTTTCTCGCAAAAAAAGAACTATGCCCATAAATTTTAACTCATGAAATAGGACTGTTCACACGAAGTAGAAACTTTTGCATAGAATTCGGAACAATTGGGGAGTTTCTCAATTCAACTGAGGCACGAGTCTGTCAGACGCCTTATCATGCTAAACATGGATGATGTTATTCAACAAAGAATAATTTTTCAAATGCGATTATAAAATGTCACGTAATCACGTAAAACAATGTATTGTGTAACAATGTAACAATGTATGTATTTAAATGTTTTACTAACAAAGTTCAAAAAGTAAACAACTAAATATTATCAACAGATATGCACAAAATTTATTTTATACCGTCGTATCTAAATCTTCAAACTACCTTAAATAATTTTGTGCAAAGTAAAAGATATACACATGTTTTTTTTTTCAATTCATATTCTGCTTGTGATATAATAAAGAAGTGTTGTATTATGTATGCACTCTACTATATAAAAATGATTCTAATCGTTTAAATATTACAATTCACATTTAAATAACAACCGTAGTTATTGTGGGATGCCCTAAGAATCTAATTAAAAAATCTTAGTGTCTGTTTTGGATTTGACGAAGCTTATGAAGTCTATTTCAATTTTTTATTTTATTTTAATAACTTCAATGTACAGACACAGCTTTGTATTTCTATTTTTATTTTTTTAGTACATGCAACAGGCAATAGCCACAATATATTCACAGTACTTTCATGGGTAAACATAACATAACTAGACTGAAACCCAAAAAATGAATATACACATAAAAACACTACAATTGATAAAAACAAATAAACAGTAAAATAATGAAATATATAAAAAATAACAATATCTTAAAAACAAAATATTATGGATACAAGAAAATAATTTATGGCAGTCGTTGGGCGAGTGCTATTTGAGTATAGTTTAGATTATTGATTTGAAAGCAATATTGTTATTTTTATATATTGTTTATAACATTAAAGGTAGATTTACGCTTGTAACTAATTATACATAATTACAGAGTTATAGATGTAGAAATATGGGTACAATATTTCGCTCCCTATTAGGAATTATTATATTTATTATCTTGTTACATAAAATATTACTCGTGTCATAATATATAAAACCGTTCACTTGAACAGATATAGCAGCAAAGATGTCACCAAGTTTCGTTTATAATATTAAAGTGTGTATTAATAATCTCCACGAAAATTAATTATTCCACAACAAAAAGATACTTCGGCTTTTATCTTAGTTGTTTTTGCGTATAAATTGTTGACTGAGTTCCAAAGTTTTGCTAAGTGCCAATTAATTACGTTTTGAAGTTGTAACATAAATTTTAGCGGTGTAATTTAACAACAGCGAAATATGTAGTGTTTTCTGAAATACAAAAGGCTCCTTTGCGTGTCTGTAGCAGTGTTTAAACGTCCACGTTCGATTCCGTTCAGGCCAATCATTAAGCAATCACGTGGTTTTTTTTTTAATTTTATTCATATGAACTCCTACGAATAAAAACCTTTTATATACTTATCTACTATTGGTGCCGCACAATTTGAGGGAGTATCTTATATTATATTACGTAATCGTTGGTACGTCTGTTTATTATCGTGTAACTTCTGAATGGCTTGACTGATCGAGGGTATATTCCCAAAACATATTTTTGTTGAGACGATTATTCATAGCAATCCCAAGACACAATAGGCGGCGCTATAGTCTACAGGTGAATCTGAAAGCGCAGCAGCAGAAGGATCATCTGTGTTACAATCATATGTGTTGAAATAATAGAGACACACGACGCTCTAAAGTTTCGGGCTCCGATGGCGATAGAGTCAATCTAATACAGATTTCTTTTTTAAACATTAAGGTTGAACTTGTAATCAATTGGGGACAACTTGATTACTTCTTAATTTAAGTATCGGTAAAGTATTGACATGTTAATCAAAAAATTTCCACAGTGAATAATAATTAAATTTGGAATTCGTCGGAAGAATTCCCGATATTTGAAAATAGCTCTTGGAATTTATTCGCTAATATTTCTAAACATTTTCCGAATTTTGGGATTTATTTCACTACTGCGATGGCGCAGTAGATTAGACCTTACATCCAAACGAACTTTTCTAGATTGTCTCGGGTTTGGGTTTACTGGGAGACTAGTAGTCGTCGTCTGGTTCTCATAGCAACGGGAATGCCCTAGTTTGAGACCAGACGATCGGTGTTTATTGTGGCGCTTTATCATTGTTATTAACAACATCTCAGCTCCAAGAGCAGTAAATTAGTCTATTGGTGTTATTGTTTGAAAATTGTTATTATTGACTGCAAATTGCCCTGTACATTCGCTGACCTCATAAAAGCTTACATTTCGTTTCCATCCCCTTTGAGCTTAATAATTCAAATGAAAATGGCGCGTTCTTTTTTAATTATTCTCTTTGTTTACTTTTTAATTGAGCTTACGCGTGTTACGTAAGCGTTTTTTGTATTTTTTTCAGCCGTATAAATAATGGAAGATTTACGACCAGTATCCTGTCAATATCAGAGATTATTTTTGAAAGGTTACGCATCGATGAATTTTTTGTTTTGCATCTGGGAATGTTTGATTTTTATGTACGATTTATGTTTTATAGAATCGTGTCTATCGATTTTAGGTTTTCATGTCTCATAAAATTGGAAGCTTTATACGATCATCTGTCCGTCTGTTCATCTGTTACAGTGGATTATCTTAAAATATAAAATTTCTAACTTAAAACATCTTGGTAATCCACATGTTTAACATTTAACAACATTCTCAGGTCATTTCAATAAAGTGTAAAAAATATTCCATTATCTCCGAAACCTCATTCTGAATCAAGAATTTTTAACATTGTAGGAAATATACAACCTAATAAAAAAACTACAGGAAAACATATAACAACAATTTATATGTTTAATTATATATGTGTATTAAATACAGTATATTTAATAAATGTATATTATGTAGGTATTAAATTTTTAATAATATCATTTACTTATAGTAACAGTACTTACATATATTTACAAACTAAACGTTAATACTTACAAACTTAAAATTAACCATTATCCGAAATAATAGTTACCGCTTAAAGTTACCGCTTGTCATTGTTTAGGGTACCCAGCAGACTGGCAGTATTACCTCTTTGAATAGCCAAACTGATTCGTTAGCGAAAAAGCCCGACGGTCTCCCGAAGCCTCGACCAGTCGCACCACAAATGTCAGAAACCAGTCGATGGGTATTAATTGTATATAGCTGACCCCGCAAACGTTGTTTTTCCCGATATTAAATATATATTAATATAGGGTTGTATATATTTTTCAATGGTGAATTATAAAATAATAAAAATAAAAAAATTTGTGCAAAAAATAAAAATAAAATTTTTGGGGTGGACCACCCTTATCACTTAAGGGTATAAAAAAATAGATAACAACCTATTTGCAGACCTACCAAATATACATATGAAATTTCATCAAAATCGGTCAATCCGTTTCGGAGGAGTATGGTAACTAAAACTGTGACACGAGAATATTATATATTAGATGTATTTCTATTTTCTCTGCTTCATACTCATTAAATATTGCTACTTTAACAGGTTTCCTATCATAGGTATGCTGGAAAAATTTAATTTTGAAATAAGCAGTACCTCTGTGCATAAGTTACATTTAATGTCTCTTTTAAGTGTGTATGTGCATTAATAATTAAATAAATAAAATAAAATTTCAGGTTTTATAAATCTTCAGATATTAAATATGCATACAAGTACGAATTATCGTAACATTTGATTTTTTAATTACAATTAACGATTATTTGTTTTAATTATCTTAGCGATATGAAAATCCAGTAACAGTCTTTAAGCTAATTTAGAAAAAGTTCTGTTGAATCTAAAACAAATATATGAGCCAAAAATCTCGCAATAATAAAAATAATGTTTTGTATAACGCTAGTTCGACTTGTTCACATAGGGTTCTGTAAATTTGGAAAATTGATTCGTGGACGATAGCAAATTAATTAATTTTTTCTTCATGTTTTGTTACGGTTCTCCTGCAAATTTCAAGTCAGGCATTATTTATATATTGAAGTACAAAAAGCTTTACTTTTGTTCTGGTCATTACTTTGATAAAATATTTTATGTTAATTATTTATTATTTTAACTGAAAAAGATAGAAAAATCACTGAACCGACTTAAAAAGAATCACTTAACGAAATACTAATAACTGTCCTTTACAAATTAAATCGAAACTCGAGTACAAAAATAACTTTATAAATGCGATACAAATGTGACGTAACATAACACATCTTCACGCCGTATCCTTAACGGGGTAGTCAGATGCAAATATAATATCTATATAATTAAATTTGACAGTTACAGAAGCCCATGTCGAGCCAACTAAACCAATAATAGACTTTCTGTTGTTGCACATTGATTTGGCACCAACTTCAATAACTGTCAAATTTAATTATATAGGTATTTGTATCGTATTTATAAAGTTATTTTTGTACTTGTGTTTTGATTAGTAAAGGATAGTTATTTATTATTTTCATAGACAAACATGACAAAGCTATAAAGGTTTCAGTTTTCCCATTTTGTCTACGGAACCCTTAAAAACCAGAATGCATCCCCTTCAACATTTCTAATGCTATTAGCACCCACACGTGCAAGTTATGTACAACACAATTATTTGCGCATTGTCGCGCCGTTGGAAACACGTGGCAACACTGGTCGAACATTAATTACGTGTTAACATGACACTGTACAGCGCTGTGTCGCCAGCTACATGTGTGAATTTCCCTTATAGGCAGTAATAGAAAGGTGTAACCAACTTTATAAGGAAAGTTACATAAAAGATAAGAATTTATTTCTCTAGCATCTGTGTTACGATACATTTATTACTGAATACCCTATTCGTTCGATAGTCAGTGTCATTAGAAATGGTGTAAAGGTAACATTAACCAATATATGATTCCATTTTGTCACTTACAAGCACAAATGTGTCAATAGGAAACTTCCCAATGGGAATAAAAAGCAAAAGTGAGAATTTTTCCAGAAATTTGTCGATATTTAGAAACGATTCTGGGAATTTTCCCAGGAATGACTCTTTCTCTCATCTCTATCGTCTAAGGAATTCTTATTAGGGTGACGTCAAACTGTAATTTTATTGCTCTGTCCACCCTGAGTGGGTATTGTTATTTTTTATAGCGGAGCAGGCAAACGAGCGAGCATGTCACCTGATGGAAAGTGATCATCGCCGCCTATGGACACCCGCAACGTCCGGGGAATCACGGGTGCGTTGCCGGCCTTTAAGGAAAGGAAGGGGAGGGGGATGACGCCAACACTCACTCACTAAACGAAACACAACAGCAATAGATGCTATTGTTTTACGTCGATCTTCTGTGAGAAGATAGTAGTTCCCCGGGCAAGCCGGCCCAATTCGTGCTGCAAAGCGGCGTGGCTTTACCACACATGAAATTATTTTTATTTTATATATCGACTGAGTTCTTTGGCGCAGTGGTAGGACATGAATCTTCCACGGCGGAATCCCGAGTTCGATTCACAATCACATCAATTAAGAAAACGAACCTTCGTAAATGGATTGCGAATTTACGTCTTAATAGGGGCTCCCCCGGTTCTTTGTGAGATATGTATAGGACAAGCCCAGCGCTTAGTTATAAGTCACACAATTGAAGTCATAATTGGTGTAGGTACGTGAACATATGAGGCAAACAAAAATAATAAATGAATAATAATTTGTGAACAAACTTTTTAACATTTCAAAATGAATAATATTTCTGGCAATAATATAGTTGAGTTAAAAAAAGCATGATGTGTATATGCAGCATAATGTTAGTATACCTAGCGAAATAGAGTACCTAACGAACATGAGCTGTCAAATGAAACCGGAATTGAATGACACTTGGGTGCGTCAAATTTGCCTATGAGTGAGTGTTTTAGGGATGTCTTGGTACTATCGACATTATATCGATGGCTTGTAAACATCATACTCAAAATGATGTAGATGAGCAGTCATGAACCTAATATACGAGCGTAATTAACTTAGTGTAGTATGTAAAAGCTTCACTTAGCTTAATAATTACTTTATTTTCAATGTAATTGCGAAAGCTTTTAAGCTGTTATGGAATTTGCGTAATAAAATTTATTTTTTTACTTTACAAGTTTACTCAAAATGTGTTTTACGGTGCATACATACCACTGCGTGTTAGTGTAACGTATTTTACAAACAAATGCGCCCATTGAAGTGTACAGATTAAACGTTTTACGAACTTTGGGTATACACTTTTCTATCTTTGGATCGTAAACCACGCTGGATATCAAGTTCTGTAGATATTGTTTAATAAAGTAATTTCTGTCTGCCGCCACTTAACAAGTACTTCTTACATGCACATTAAACATAACACACTATCAATGTTATGAATTTCTCACGTACAATAAAAAAAACATTGAGCAAGGAACAAAGACAAACAAGATTTAATTATATTAAACATTTTTTCAGACGACGGTGATGTGAGACGGCAACATTGTCCCAGAAAAAGAATAATACTGTTATAGTTTTATAATAAACCATATTTATTTATTTTGGATTGTTATTTTTATTTTATTTTTAATTATATTTCTCATACTTTGCTGTTTCTTCTTGATCTTTTGTTTTAATTGTGAACATTTATTAATTCTATTTTCTTTCGTTAATGATTTTGGCTGTGATGTTGAAAGTTCTTGCGAATTGTTTTTGCAAATATACGACGCTAAAGGTTGCCTGGGAGCCGAGATTTACATTCACCTGTAACAAGAAATGACTCTATAACACATTATAACAACCCGTACACATCAAACGCCTGTTCTAGGTGGAAAGGTGGAAATCGTTGTATTCACCATGCTTTGAAGAATTGGGGTAGTAATTTATAGGCGGTAGCCACTACCATAAGGAAAATCCACCAAAAGAAAAGCTATATGACGCCAGCAGTAATAATAAACTAGCTACAATTGCAAATATTAATGCGTTACTATGTAGGTACTTCACGGATACAATATCTTTTTATTTTACACATATAATTCAGAAATAATAAAGAGTTAAGAAAATACATGATTTATTGCGTGTCATTAAAGTATAATGAAGTAATTTTGACAATAAATACAATTAAAATAAAAGTAATGAATATGGTATTTCGTATTTTGTATTTACCTGTGAAACGTATTTTTGTTTGGGTTATTGTTGTAAGCTACATCACAATTTAACACAGAACACAGTACCGTTAGTATTTTTCTTGTTTTTTCAATAAAATTTAGGACGATTGCGGAAAAATTCACAAAACACAAATGACTTTTAATTTTAAAGGAGTCTAACGAAGACTAAATAGGTTTCAAACTGATCCTACGAACATTTTGTTTCTGACTCTTTCTTGCACTTAGCTTTGGCCATAAGGACAGATTTACTGTCGCACACTTTGTTCGTCTATGACTCTAGTATATTATTATGTTTATACTATGTTTATGGTATGCACGTAAGAAGTTACTTCTTTGAAGTGAATAAAAATAAAAATCAAAACTGGCAACATTTAAAAAATAAAATTGGCTGCTTGATGTGAATGAAATAAGGAGTTTTTGGCGGGATTTTATGTTCATTAAATTAATTAAATTATCATTAATTAAAATTAATTAAATTAACTAAATTAAACAATTGTATTGTATAATATTATAATAAATCTTGAAATTAACATTAACACTATTAAAATATAATCTTGAAATTAAAAACATTGAGACCACAAATTATATACGTTAATTAATATAATAATAATAATAATATGTACTTCTCTGCTGGGATCCCTGATTCCTAAACTATGTTAAAAACCTGTACTTTAGGAAACAGTTTCTCCTCATTATAAAATAAATCCAACAAACTGAAAACAACGTGTTCGCATCATGAATGAGGTAGTACCGTAATACCAGAAAGAAAAAAATAAATTAAATTAAATTCAAACATAGAATTATAATTAATTAGCAATATGTGTATGCATGCAGGGATGTGTGTGTGTGTGTGTGTGTGTGAGTGTGAGTGTGCGTGTGTGTTCTGTGTGAGAGTCGTTTAACTATATGCCTATTTTTGTTAGTATAGTTTCTGTTTCAGAGTAAGATTGTTTTTGTAGCCAACTACTTACCTTATTTTTTACCTCAAATATATTTAGAGGATATATCCATAACGCTTTATTTGCTCTGTTATATATTTGTTCACTTAATGACCAGTACTGACGACGGGAGAACACAGTACGACTGCCAACCTGAGGGCAAACTGGCATACCCGGGCGTTTCCTAGCGTTGCTACTTTCTAGGGGCAGCTCGGAATGCTTCCGTAGGATCTTGCGCAACACGAAGAGCTGTCTCACTGTGAGTACTGATGCGTCGGCATATAGATTAGTGGTTGAATATAGACGTGGTTTAAACAGCATAACTTTTGTGAGCGCTCTTTGTGCTTTCTCTAGCTCTAAAAATTTTGTCTTAAGTGTCCCACCCCATGCAGTAATGCAGTAAATTAATATGGATTCGCACAGCGCGGAGTTTGCCATACAAATAGTTTTCCTGTCTGCTGAGCCCCGTAGGTTTTTAAATATATAGAGTCATCTTCTAACACGTGGTATGACATAGAAAGGCTGTACTTGCCATTTAAGATTCTCATCAATGTATACTGTCACGAGCCTCAAGGGGGACTCCCAACTACTCCGCAACTAGGCAAACCAAGTGCAGAGAGTTCTCTCCCTTAACCTCGAAATAACCGGGATCGAGATAACCGGGAATCCCGGTTAACTAACATTTCGTGTATTATTGATCTTTTCCCGGTACTTTCTTGACAGGGTAGTATGTTTGCACATTGTAAATCGTAGTGTGACATACATTTACAGCATTGTAATATTTGGTGGGTTTTTATCGATTTTCTGCATCCGTTACAAATCTTCGGGTCTGATATATTTATTGTCTTTTCTCTTTACAAGCGTCTAGTCAAGCAAGCAGCACAGGTGTAGGAGCTACGAAGCACAATGCGCGCTACCCGGTTTTTGCTATCGCGGCTCCCGTTTGCCAGCTGGTCGCATCGTCGTCGCTGCTTCGGCGCGGTGCCTATTTTAACACTATATTTACTTGCTTTGTAATTCACCGCCACAGTAATATCGTTGCCCAAAATCATATGAACAGGAATAATTTTCGAGGTTTAAGTTGTAACTGTCGTTAGAAAAACACTATGTTATTTATTAAAAAAGCTCCGGTATGATTATTTGTAACTGTTTTCGATTTAAATTCTCAAGAACACAGTGCGTGATATGTCCACATCAAGCGCCGCTCGGTCCGAACTTATTTTCGCCTTAATGTAACATTGTTGAATTCATAATTATGATTTTCCGTATTTCCATAGTTAATTATTGTCGTTGCAATTAATTGTAATTGTTGGTATATTCCAAAAATTTCTCAAATGTGTAATATAGTTTTTTTTTTCTCTTTGTTTTGGCTTCGCAGATTGCATTTAGCCATTGACCAAGTAATATGAGGCGAAAGTAAGGGAAACGAAGTTTCCCGCCCTTTTTTCAAGAAACAATGTTCTTCTTCTTTCTTTCTTCATAGCATGGCGCGTAGACCAGCGCATTTGCCAATGTCACGTATCAATAAGTAGAATCACAAGTAAATTCGTTTTTTCCTATAGTAAAACCCCTCCAGTAAAGTGATAGTAAGCTTTACTGAAGTTTCAAAGGACTTCTTAAAAGAGCGCGAGAACTTCAGCTACACATGTTTATTTAGATCTACTCCATTCCTTTCACTTACACGGAAATTTAAAACACAATATACTATCACTGTTATACTTTAAAACTCCTAAAAATGTAAAAAATAGAAAATCTAAATAAAATGACAACGTCGCCAAAAAGTCGTAATATAGTTACCAGCGGCCAAACATAATCTTGAGCGCAAAGTGTGTGATAAAAAGGACATAAGTGCCATGTATACGGCGTCGCTTACGCGTTTTAATGATACACTCTTTGACAATGTTAACTGTTCCAATTTTAAACAGTTTAAATCTAAATTCGAAATTATTTTATTACTGTATCACAATTTAACACTGATACACCAAACACTTATTTCATTATGGTATATAGAATAATTCATTTTAGTGTTTTTTAATAGTTGTAGTACTAAAAACAACTAATTGACCACTTTTTACAAATAAAAATTGTTACGGTACATAATACATGAGTCGCTTCAACGTACACACATACAGATAGATGATAGATATGGCGAGCTGTTGGGCGTTTATTTTAACTATTCGCAAATTGTGTCCAGTAGATTTTGTGATGTGAAATTGGCGTAGTTTTCCGTTTCAAAGTGTACAGGCTATTGTACATTATGTGGAATTGTTGAAATAAGTACTTATTTAGTAGTGTGATGTTGAGTTTTTTTAGTGGCTTAATCCGCCTCAGCAGATCTAAAAAGACTGCCTCAATATATTTATCGCCAGAAACTCCAAGAAACAAAATGTATGTAATGTAAAATGTAACAATATGAATAATTTATCTATTTATCACTGAAGACATCGGTTGTCTGGGCTAAGATCCTTTTACCTTCCCTCCTATGGGAGAACCGTACTACTAGCACAGATTAATTAGTTTACTACCGTAAACTACTAGGTACTACTGAATGAAATAAAAAATTCTAAATTACGTGTTACCTCGGCGCGTGCAATTTCATTACACATTAAAAAATACACTCTGATCCTCTGATCCTATGCTCTGATCTGTTTTTCAAACGCGTCAAAAGAAGTATAACTTCAAATATATTTAACTATTTTAATAGTAAAGAGTAAATGGTGTAGAGTGAATGGTTCAAGAGGGGTTGTAATTATAACATTTTCAATATATTCTCTATTACTAATTAAACTAAGTAAAATAATATAAGCTCTGTGTTAAAGGTCTATTACTAGGTATATTGCGAGATTATCCTCAGGGAAAGCCTTATATTCTGAGATAGATTTAAGACGTAGTTAGGTAATTTACACGTTACCTACGCAACATTTCAGATTCTGAGTATAATAATACGTTAATACAATAATATGGTAATACCATGTAATACGTTAAAATTGAACCAAATTAACTGTAGTCTATGTACGTATGTTGTAATCTTATTCAAATAAAACCAACTTTTCACTATGTAACATGATTTTACATATTTAGATACTGTATCTTGAGACATCACCGTACTTTGTAATAGAACTATTTTCACTTAGTTGTAATAGTTTTATATCAGAACCTAAACACTGTATCGGTCGACGAGTGGTTTTCGTGTTTGTAACAGATTTCAAAAAAAGAATGAGGTTCACAATTCGTCTGTTTAAATATTTTATGTATATGTCGGTGGAAATAATAAAAAGCACTCATTTGACTATACTAAGGCAAAGCGCGACTCCCGATTTGGAAGGGATAACGCGGTAACGGAACTTTAGGGCCGGCGCTGAGGGTCTGTAGTACTTCAGCGGCCGATGCGATAGCATTTTTCCGACGGATCGTTCGCCATTGTTAAATTTCCAATTACCTACGTAATAATTGTTACAAAGAGTTTTCTGTCGTTTGCACATTAACTTTCTCTTAACGTGGTATTTAATGGAGTAGTTCGCCTCTTGTAAAATTAGGTACCCATTTTTCTTAGCTGAGTCGCAAGAGCACGAATTGCCCTGTGTCCTTTCCGACATACATATTTTTTGTAAGTTCGGTTATAACTTCTTTGTTTATGGATCGATATGATATGATCAATGATTTTTTTCCCATTGGGTTCAATATAGATCCAAGACGGTCCCATGTAAATTTCAATGATAATGGAACATAGACTTCGTAGATACGCCAAATAATCGTAATGGTTTATTTATTTTGATGATTCGATATCATTTCGTTCCAGAAAATTTCCAATTGGAAAAGAAGTTAGTTGTAGACCTAATTTAGATATTTATTTAGACTATGGGCACTCAAAAGCTTAAAGTGTTTTTTTTAAGAAAAAAATAATCCAACTTAAAAAACATTGAAAAGGACAAAATAACTATCAGAACAAAAATGTGTAGTTATAACTTTGTAAATAACATATGTATGTACTTTTTTGTTATTAATAAAGATTATCAGAACAGAAATTGAGTTTTAATTCAGGTACGTATTTAACATGAACTTGCATACGAGATGCAAAAACTGTAATTTTTAATTCATTACCCGGAGTCTGATGCCTATTTTACTTTTTCTTATAGCTACCGACACCGGCAATTAAATAATAAAATAAGTTTTTTCATCTCGCACACAAGTTTATGATAAACGTACAGTCGGGTTTCAGTTTCATAATTTTTATTTTCGTCAAAATTTCAATAAATAATTTGAATTAATTAGTTATGTAATTGCGACTAAAAGCATAACCCTTCTTCTTGCTTCGCCGTAGTAAATTAAAAAAAAATTGAATCAACACTTTAATAGCATAACAAATATTTATCCTTCACTACCTCCTGAACACATTATTAAACTTTGTTACCCATTAATTAAGGAACTTCGAAAACAATTATTTTTCGAACATGATATTTTTTAATGCGTATTTTTTTAAACATGTTATATGCTCATCATAACTCTTAAATATTACGGAAACTAAAATTGTATTATTCTGACTAGGCAATTTTTTCCACGGGTTATTCTCAACGAGGATTTGGGCGATTTTTATACTATTTTTTGTCTCGATTCGCGGCAAATATGTTTTGTTCTCATTTTTTACTATTTAATAATATCGATCGACTTTTGTATTTTGAAACAATAAAACTACATTGTAATTGGATCTTGTTATTTCCGATTGTGAAATTTTATTGCTTTGGTCAAAAAGTAGTATTCCCATTTAGCAAAAACTAGATCTTCAATTAACTTTGAAGGATGAAGGCAAAGTCACATTCAAGGTACCTAGTGTTTTATTTATTTTTACTAATTGATTGTCCGTTAGAAATCTCAAAACTTTTGTCACAAGCTTTGTCCCAAATAATGAGATTCAATAACGTACTTTACTTTATTGTCCCAACATAAAAACTCAGCCGAAGTAGTGAGAAGATGGATAGTGTAATTGGAAACACAGACTTCTTGCACACTAATTTCAGCCTCTTAGTGAAATATTACTTCGTAAATGCTTCGTAAACTTATAGTCATATCGAGACTTGAGGCTACAATACGTACCTACAATTATGTACATTACATTATAATAAATTAATACATTTATTATAATGTAATGTACTTATTAAAGTACATTACATTATAATAAATGTATTAAAAAATTCACGGGTGGTAGGATACGACCAGTTTGTTGTAATATAAACATCTGAACTTTCGCGTTGCAATATAAATAATAGTTAGCTTGACATCACGGTCAATGCAACTCAGTTGTAACGTCAAGCCAAAATAAAAGGTAATCGTGTTAATTTTCCATTGTTGTAAGTCGCCACCATGCGGACGAAGTCGAGAGCAAAAGCTTGTACATTATAAAGACAATCCAGTGTTCACAGTGTACAGAATACTTTTTTGACAATTCTTTTATCGAAAACAATATTATGTTTAAAAAATTAAACCGACTTAAAAAGAAGCACAGAAAAGTACGATATAACTATCCTTTATTAATCAAAAGTCAAATACAAAAAGAAATTTGTAAATACGAATGAAGTCGATGCCTAGCCTATTAAAGTAATAGACTTTCTGCTGTTGCACATTGATTTTACAGTTTGGCACCGACTTCAATAACTGTCAAATTTAACTATATAGGTATAAATAACGGAGTTCTGAGGTAATAAACATAAAAAAAAATACAACCGAATTGACAACCTTCTCCTTTTTTTGAAGCCGATTAAAAATAATATTTTATCATGTAAATTATTCGGTAACATTTTTGATGCGTTTTATCAAAAATACAAAAATGTTATCACACGACCTTCGGTGTTCTAGACTTATTTATCTACTATCATAAAAATATTTATCACACACAAATATCAATAATTATGAGATTATGAAATGAAAAAAATTTGCGTTACCAAAGTTAAAGAAAATAAACAGATATAGTATAAAACAAATAATAATATAATAAGATAGTAAATAATAGTGACAAAATTTGTGAGAAAGAATAACCCAACGAAAGTATACAAAATATTACTCGGTTAGTTTAGGGGCGTGCCAGACATGACATATTAAGCTTATTCATCACATCTCATCCATCTACACTGAAATATGCCTATTGTTTTAGTTGATTACCCATGTGTACACGCCCTTAGAGACTAACAGTGGTGGTTAACTAATGAATTATAATTAGTTTGACATATTTTGTTCGTTGTTTTGAGCTTGTTTTTATTTATCCTTTATTTTCATTTTAAGTTTGGTGGATAGAATCGAATGAAGACAGTTTCTATAGTAAGAGGTGCTTCGCACAGGCAGGGTGTAGTTCGCGATAGTCATTTTTTCCGACTGACTATGCAATGGTTTTATTTATTACAAAACTAGCGTAACACCCCGCGGACCCCGCACTCCCCTCATGTCTCCACGGCCGCCTCTCCTAACCACCCTACATTTATTCAAATAGACATTCACAATAAACTACATTACAAGTACAAACAAATTACAAACATACATACATATCCTCATGCTACATTCTAATGGGTAATACAGGTAACAAAGCGTGTCGTTAACAATAGGTAAAAGAATTTTCGAAATTGGTTGGGTAGTTTTTGAGTTTTTCCATTACATACAAACAAACAAAGTTTATCTCTTTATAATTTTAGTATAGAATACGCAATAACGCCCAGGTTGCATACTTACAAAACTGCGCAAGTAATTACCTTTTTTTTTTTTTTTTTTTTTGCGTCAGGAAATGCTTTATGCATCCCGTCCTGCCGTAGGGGGGTGGCAGGGAGGTATGTGGGACTCCTCGACATTAGGGTGCTAGGCCGAGTCTACCCACTAAAACCTGACGGTGTTCCTCGAGAGCCTTGATGCCGGGGCAACGGGAGCGCGTTGGCATTCTGCCGCGACCCCGGCGGCTATGCCCAGCCTGAGCCGGGCCCTCCTCCGTTTGCGGGCAGTTTGACCTGCCCGCTCTCCTGGGATGCGCGCGGGAACAACCGCGCGCACCATCCCGAGGCCATTGATGAGGCGCCTTCCCCCGAAGGACACCCCAGGCCTCCGAAGTGGCGGCTTCCGCACCCCGCCTACACCACGGCAGGGGCGTCAGCACGCCCACCTGATTTTTACGTGTTTACTCACGGGTTTTTACAAGTTTTCCTTCTTCCCACCTTTGATTTTAACGTGTTGTCTCACGGGTTTCATTTCGAGTTTTCCTTCTCTCCACCTCTGGTTTTAACGTGTTTTCTCACGGGTTTCATTTCGAGTTTTCCTTCTCTCCACCTCAGATTTTTACGTGTATCCTCACGGGTTTTTAAAAGTTTTCCTTCTTTCCACCTCCGGGGTCACAATACCCTTCCTGGAAGAGGGGCAAGTGACCCCGACGCCTGACCCCCGCCCTCACGCAGAGGACGGGGAACACAACTTGTCCCCATAAATGGGGACATCCCCCCCCGGTCCGGGCCAGGCCCTTTCGGCACTGCAGCCTCATCGGCCCCGACCCGGTACTGAGGGCGCCGCCGAAGCACCACCCTCAGGAGTGTTTATCGACTCTCCAGTCTAGATCCGCAGTGTTCAGTAGAAACAGGGTCACCTCGAGAAGGATGTAGACATGAAGTCTACGCACTGCGGTCTTGGGATGGCAGGCTAAGGCTCCACTTAATGGGAGCTATAAGCGCCTGTTGGTCCACCCCCCTGTGGCGGGTCACCCACACCACTCGGTCCCCGCAAGTAATTACCTACCGTGTCTACGTATTACATTGGCTAATCTGTGATATTACGTAGAACATACAGAACGACGTACCTACAATTTCGTATAATATCCCTTTTATTAATTCGGTAGTGAATATTGATCTAACACCACAGAGTAATTAGTTACTAATGTAAACTAACACTTTATAAACCATTTTCTCGATCTATTTGAAATACGTGAAATTATATATAAAATTAAGACGTTATTTGTTCGTTATGTTCAAAAATCCGTGGCTATTTTCCGTTTTATTTATATATGGAACGATTAAGCTCTTATTCAAATTTATAAAAAAAACAATTTCATAAAAAGACCAATTCATAATCTTTTTTAAGAGACTACAAATAACTTGAAATTTCGTGTCCCAGCAGCAAGGTGAGTAAACCAGATTATCTGATTCTCATACGGACACATACGACACACATTTATTATCTAAACTGATTGACCGCCAATTGGTTTGAATACAGTACCCATACATCTAAATTTTATTTCACTCACTAGCTGTTGCCTGCGACTTCGTTCACGTGGAATTTATAAAAGTGACATAATATGTCCTTTCCCAGGATCAATCTGTTTTTTCACACCAACTCAAATTCGGTCATATCAAAGCTCACAATTACTTTCTATCCACTGTCTTATTATAGGGCGTTTATACATGCATGTATACTACGTCAAGTTGTCATGTTTGTGTAGCATTTGTATGGTCTACTGTGTTTACATAATATGTAGAGCTGAGTGCCAATATTGAACATGTGATGCTTAGCTAGCAGTGGGAGTGGTTCACAGATCAACACCAACTCTGAAAGTAACTTTTTTGGTCCGTGACCTCTCCGAGTTACAGAGGTTACACGAGATACCTATATTGTTGAACGTTTTGAAAAAAGTTACTTTCTATCGCGGAGCATACGCCATATTGGAGTTATGATGACGTCACCTTTACAGAAACCTTCTCCTGCGTATTCCATTTATTTTGATACCCATATTGTTGGTATTGAACAAAATAAATATTTCCTACAGCTTTTCCCCGCGACTTCGTTCGCGTATAAATTACAGTTTATGTGTTATTTTGATGTATAAGCTATATTATTGTAAAGTTTAATCAAAATCTGTTGAGTAGTTTTTGCGTGAAAGAGTAACAAACATCCATACATCCATACATCCATACAGCCCTACATCTATACATCCATCTGCACAAACTTTCACATTTATAATATTAGTAGGAAATAGGATATACTCGTACTTACAAATGTAAATCTAAAGTATTTCAATACTTTTCGTGTGTCTATTTGACTGTTGGAGTTTTCCAATAGGAACTAGAAAATAGATTTCATTGAAGTTTTACTTGTATAATTGTATAAATGTAAGTTATACATACAATTAAGGGTAAGCTCGGTTAGGTATCTCTTTATAGGTTATAAAGCCTGCGGTGCAAACCTGCATGACTAACGGCATGAGAACGATCGTCGCCACCATTGCTGCTCCGGCTGCCTCACACCCCCTGGTAGGGGTCAATGGTCTCTGACAGGGATGACGTTTGGGGGAACGTCACTTGTGGGATGCGATGGACGTCGCCGTCGAGGCCGTGGAAGAGTGCAAAAGCGTACCCGCAGCTCCGGTACTATGGCATCTCGAGCAACACCGTCAAGTTTTAGTGGGAAGAATCGATCGATTAGTGGGAAAAATACCACATACCACAGGACAAGGATACAGAAAGCATCCTGACGTAAAAAAAAAGATCATCTTTTTGTATGAGAGTGGACAGTATCTATGATATTCGATAATAAAAAGCCGATTACACTAGAATATTAACTGAGAAACAATTATTATCAATCAAAATTATGACCACCATTGCCGTCGATCTTTTAAAGATAATGTGCGAAGGTGTTATAATACAATTTTCTTTTTGTACATAACACAAAACCACATTTCAATAATTGTAAGAAACAAAGTGCACATGAAAACTATTACAGAAAAACGTTTGATAGTTTAAGCTTTAAGCCTTCGGGCGGGGCTTTTCTGAATTTAAAACTTTTATATTTTTACAATTTTATCTATTTGTTCGTTTGTGCGTTTGAGCTTTCGTTCAAGTAAATGGTGATCTATCTACGACGTAGACGATAATATCAGTTATAGTCATTGACGGCTATCGCACGGTCAAACAAAGAACAGTATAGTATATATACTAACAATCCACGATATGTTTTGTGTCAACAAGCGGGATGACACTCCGGCTTTTTGTCGACTTTATGATCACTGTCCATTACAATATCAAGTTTGTCAGTTAAGAGTTTAGTTTCGATCCGACGTTAGTTGCAAAACAATATGAAAATATGCTATACGGTTTGAAAATAAGTCAAAAATTGTATATATTCTATAATAGTGATATATGCGTGATGCGCTTAAATGTAAAAAACTGACAAACGGACAAACAGACAATAATTTCTAAATCTATGGTTTACGTCTCGTTTATATTTTAAGGCTAATTACTTATTTTATCCCGACGTTTTTACCGGATTGCACCGATCGTGGTCACGGGCAGACTGATGAGGATGAATGTCGTCTTCGTAGTGTGCGGTTTCTTGCAACTACCCACATTCATTAAACCCTTTTTTAAGTTTTTATTATTGTTCCTGTTGGTACTTCGAAACACTACACTAACGACATCTACACACTGGCGACGTCTGGTTTTCCGGACACGTTGGGATAAAATAGCTAACTAGCGTATAAACGCGACATAGACCCGTGATTAAATATAGTAAGATGTGTACAAATCGTGAAAGTTTAAAAACATTAATAGTTCTTTATGTTCTGTCAGTTATTGTTCACATCACCAAAACATTTAGACCAAACCAACACCAAATTCAGAAAGACTAAGGGTGGCTTGCACCAACTATTTAAAGTCGATTTAAGCATTTGATATCTCGCTTGCACCAATTATTTAATAGATGTCAAATCCTTGAATCGAGTTTAAATAATTTGTGCAAGCTACGCTAAGATTTTTATTTTTATTTTGATTCAGGCTAATCATAACGCCGTCTTAATTTATTTTTAAATATATTTTTATTATTTATTCCAAATATAGTATTTACATTGTTTATTTCCAAATATAGTACATTGGCACATACATTTTCATTGTACATACATAATATGGTGTGAAAAAGCACTTCCTCCCAGTGACGTGTTGCATTATGGGCTTTATAATTAAATTTGAATTCTTTTTTATCTTTTGATTAAATGGAAGTGAGTTTGATTTGGATAAAATAAACACTACATGTTACTCAGATAGAAGGTTCATATTTTTCAGGAATTAGATTCAGAATTCAATAAGTGGTTTTTGCGCGATGCGCTTACAAACGGAGAAAGTCTACGATTTTATTATATGCGTAGATAGATATAAATTTTGTAGCACGGGACAGGTTGTCTGTAGAAAGTATATACTTTTTTAATTTGAAAATCATAATACAAACTTATTCGACTTCGAAAATACTCATATCAGTTAATAACTTCAGCACTAAAGGAGAAGTACATTTTTATTAAACTTTGTAAGCTCCTGTCGCACTGCTAAGTGACAGCTACTTAAAGGGATTTCTAACTTAAGTCATTTAACAGGCAATCCTAAGACATTGAGTACCATTATATCCATGTCTTTCATAGTTCAGATACTTTAGAAGATAAATAGATAGAAGACATAAGAGAAACTTTAACTGCTTTATAAAAGTAAATAATATGGAACGTCTTTTATTAAAATCAACTTTTAACTTATTACAGACAATGAGATAGATAAATAAATTAATAAAAGTAATAATTAAAAATTCAAACAAAGTAATAACGCTATTAATAACCACCACATAGAACCAGATAGAATGTTTGTCCCAGAATAGTATCCCAACAATCTGGTCACCTTGTCCATTTCAACTAGGTAATCCATCATTTCTTCATTATTTGGGACAATTTGGTCAGCTGGCAGTAAGAAACCATAAAAACCTAAATCGCGTAACTCGATTACTTTTGCAATTGGTACTTGTAATATACCCTTTACCCAATCGAAACTTGCTCCCGAAACGGCATCTGTAATTTAAAATTTCATAGGTAATGTATCTATGCATAAGAACAATATTAAATGTTTTTACAAAGCGAAAATCAAGGACTCATTTTAATAGGCTAGTTATCTGCTCTTCAATCCGTATATACCGTAAAGTGTACTAAAATAATGAGAAGTATTTATTAGATACATAGTAAAAAAGTACTTGTAATTCGATAATAAAATAATAATAATATTTATTTATACACTTTTATACCTGATGTGCGGATACAGTAACAACTGCACTAGTCATTTATTGACTGATTGACTGTGTCGCAGTTGTCAATGCTCTTCCCTGTTAACATTTCTTAACATTTGTACACCTATGTCTATTTGTATTTTTGAAATCGTTTTGATAAACAAAGTAAATTAACTAAATATATAATAATAACAATATTTAAGAATTTATAACAATTACAAAGCGGTAGCTATCAAAACTTTGTACTAATTTGAACCTTACATAATGTTACAAAATTCTGTAGGATAGTATGATCAAGGCTGCGAAAGAAAAGTGTGGAGCAAATAAGATTGGGAACGGTAAAAAGCGCGATGTGAGGTGAGATGATGAGGTGAAAGAGTCTGTGTATAAGAAGAAGAAAGCATGGTGAGACTATCTTGCTACTAAAAATGACTGTGGTATAAAGAACTTGATGAAAGACAGATATAAGCTGCAGAAAGCAGAAACGAAGGCACTAGTGAAAGAGAAGCGTGAAAGGTGTAGGGTATTAGACGAAAACAAGATGTCGGACAACTTCAAGGAAAATTCCAAATTATTTTGGAAAGAAGTACGTAAGTGCCGAAGTGGAACGGCACCTTTCAGAATGAATAAAGTGCGTTCGAAAGATAAATAAAAAAGATGTTCTGCAGCGATGGAGTCAATACTATGGAAAACTGTATGAGAGTGGCGACTCCGTCTCTGATACTCAGAGCAGTTCTAATGAATTGCCACACTCTGATCAGGGACTGGGGGATGCCATTAGTATGAACGAGATTGAGAAAGCGATAAGAAAATTCAAATGTGGAAAGGCTGCGGGAAATGATGAGCTGGCTGCAAAGATGATCAAGTATGGTGGTCCTGATGTCTGAGATATCTTCTGTGCACTGTGCAGCCTTTGTTGGCAGAAAGGGGAGAGAGAGTTCCCAGAGAACTGGTGCACCGCAGTCATTGTACTCCTCTATAAAGGGAAATGTTCTTATTTAGACTGTGCATGCTATAGGGCCATCAGCTTGGTCAGCATAGGAAGTAAAGTCTATATCAAGGTATTGACTGAACTTATGAAAGGTGTTTCTGAAAGATATTTGTGGGAGGGCAAGGTAGTTTTAGGAACGGTAGTGGTTGTATGAGTCGGATTTTCTCGGTTCGCGTTATTGTGGGGAAGTTATTGGTCATAATTCAGAAAGTTTTCTGTGCTTTTGTGGATATTGAAAAAACATTCGATAGAGTAGTGCGATAGAAACTGTGGAGTCTTATGCCTGGAAATGACGTGGAGGCTATGACGTCATTATATCGAGACGACAAAGCCTGTGTAAGGATAGATGGTGACATGTCGCCCTGGTTCGAAGTCTTTTCAGGCGTCAGACAGGGCTGTGTGATGTCTGCCTGGCTTTTTGTGGTGTATTTAGACAGTTGCTTCCAGACATTGAAAAGTAATATGAATGGTATCATATCTGATGACATAGTGGTAAACTACCTACTGTACACTGACGATGCTATGCTTATAGCACGATCAGAAGCTGACTTTGCAAGCAGTAGTCACGTGCATGAAAGAAGAATGTGAAGTGCTAGGGTTGAATATGAATGTGAATAAAATTAAGGTTCTGGTGTTTGAAAGGAAAGCGATACAGACTGGCGATAAAATGAACGGTGATCTATCCGCATTAGTAGGTAGTGTGAATATACTCATATCAGTCAAAATAGCCATTTACAATGCAGTGTTAGAATCAACATTATTTTACAGTAGTGATGCCTGGATATGCCCGAAATCGAATGAAAGTAATATAAATCCAGGAGAAATGCGATCTCTTAGAAATATGTGGGGTATCACCCTAGCGGACAAAATAAGTAATGAAGAGATACGCAGTATGACACGGTTGCACGACAGTGTTATTGTCAAAATGGATGCTTAGATAATTCGAGCACATAAAATGAAAGAGTGAGGAAAGATCGACGAAGAAAATCTTCAGAGCGAAAGCGAGTGCTATAGGAAGCCAAGTAAGACCAAGTCTGACTGGCTGACGGAAGTTTCAAAAGCACTCGCATATTTAGGCGAAAATGTGTGCGGAGAATGATGACATTTGAGGAATGGAAAGATTTATGTAAGGACTGCGATGCTTGGCGCTCCGTCAGTGTAAAGATAATGTATGTATGTATGAATAGTTTAGATTTTAATTTGTTTTCATATTTTAGATAACTAAGTACTTGACAAAGTAACTCAGCTTTTTTGAGATCTTATCGGATTACATATATGCTTTATAAAGCAAACTCACATAAAAGTTCTGATGCTGTTCCCACAGTATATATCGTACCGTATCTTTCTTTTAATTTGTCGGCGGCACGTATCGATATTTCATACTGTGAAAGAAAAAAAAGAACTGTTAAGTCAATTTTAAAAATGTATTTTTAAAAGCCGAAGTTTCTAATAAAATACGTCACTGAGAAGTAAAAATTATTCGTATTTCTGTAAGCTTTTAGTATTTATTAAAGGCAACTTACCAAATCTGGGTAATTATCCACTGTTAACACATTTATTCCGCTGAGATGACTATGAGGTAGCAAAATTAACTGTGTGTAAGAATGGAAAGAAATGTAATATATTATTTTTCCTTGTTCATTCAACTGCGTCATGTAATTGGTCATTGCTTGTGTTTCGGGTTCCGATAATGGCGAAGACCCAGAAAAGAAGTGGTGGCAAGGATCATCCGAAGTGCCAACGACTGAAGATATAGATATTACATTAGTAGATTACATTTAGTACTAGGTTTTTTTTTCAAAAGTTATGTCATTAAAAAACAAATCTTAATATTAACTCAATGAAGGTAATCGTAGACATTAATTTATTCACTTATTGTATAAGAAATCCAACATAAATTTTTAAAAAATTCTATTGATCGTTTCATCTTTAATATAATTTGTATTAATGGAAGTAACACACTTTTAACTAATAAATGCAAAAGTGCTCTTAATAATCCTAATAATTTAAATCTTAAAACTTACGATTCCAAAGGAAGTCGAAATTTCTATTCAGATCTACTCCGCCACTTTGGTCGTTATCGCCATCAGTACAGTTGTTAATTAAATATGACGTGTTACGGTTCTTCCTCCACATTCGGTTCTGGAAGAAAACACTGTTCGTCTCTAATACAGTCAAAATATATTTATTACTCACTTATTGTTGACCACAAACTAGTAGGAAAATCACAAACAAACAATTACTTACATTTGTAAACGTATAAACATATCCATCTGGATTCATGACTGGTATAAAATGCCAAACGAATGATTCAGCCATAGTTCTAACTTGAGGATCATTGCTTGTCAAAAATTCCTTAATCACCCAAGTAACAGTTGCAGGAGAGATCCATTCATTAGAATGTATACCACCTTCAAGCACTCCTATCAATGGTGGTTCATTTCTTTCTCCGCGTTTGAAGTCTATTGTAACTACTTTAATACTGCGTCCTTCGTAAGAAGTTCCTACGTCACCTACAGTGACGACTTCTGGATATCGTTCCTGCAACTCCTCAAGCCAAGTTTCTATTTTATTAAGAGGATGATAGCTGAAAATAGTCGGAAATAAACATTTATTAGTACTTATGTTTACGTTACTGAGAATAATAACTGTGATTATAAAATCGACACTTACTTGTCCCAATCGAATGAAAGAAAATTACTTCGAGATGCTCTTTCTGATGATTTATATTGACCGTCTATTAATCTAAAAACAGACAGTCATCAAATTATTGCCTTATATGAAAATAGTTTTGTTCAGGAACATTTATTGGAGTAACTTTTGAAAATACGCAAATACTTCTAAGCAAATATTTCTAAGAGATCGCATTACTACTGCTTTTATCTTACTTTCACTCGGTTTTGGGCTATTCGGGCATATATAGGCCTTACTACCGTACAATAAAGTTGAAAGCAACAACAACACATACATTGAGTCTAAATCTACACTTAGTCTAAAAAATTAATAAGAAAGCTAGTGATGTTGTGTTAGATATTAAAATTTAAATTACGTGCAATATTTGAAAGAAGTGATTGTAATAAACTATTGACATAAAAACACAAAGTTGTTACTTACGTTTGGATATCGCTAATAATAAGCACTGGGTCCATACCAAAATTTCGCATATCTTCAATAAACTTTTCCTCCTTTTCTGGTGCCACCATAATTTTTACTTCACCTCTAACAGTAATAGTTTCTGTCCAAATATTATAACCATTAGCACGAAATCTTTCTAAAATTTCAACTTCCTTTTCTGTACTTGGAACAATAACATATACATTATAATCTTTATAACTTTTTCTCGTAGTGTTTACTAGTAAAGGTAATAAAATTATTAATATAATTTCTAAATTCATCTTTCAATTCAGTATAAAGTATATAAACGACTGAATTTTAGATAAAATATACTTGAATAATAAAATAAATGTTAACAAGGATTATTTTACTGTACAAAGATAACAATCAAATGTGCCGCTTAACCTTCAATACTTCTACGTGGTACATCACGTATTAATATACGAGTATAGGTAATATGTTATTATCTACATTGACAACGTACTTTCTGAAATTAATTTGAACAAGTCAAGGAATTTTTTTTTGTATGATTTGAAACATAATACAAGAGTTCTTGTTGGAACCATTTGCATAACGTTATCCTTAGTTTGATCACAGATTAATTAGTTACTAACGTAAAGCTTGATAAAAAAAGCCTTAGAAAAAAATATTTACTTTCTTCCATACATAAACGCATAAAAGTATATAAGACAAGAATACAAGGGCTCAATAAAAAGCAGTAATCTCTGACAACGAAACAATTTATTTCAAAGTAATTACAAGCAAGAAAATATACATGCAATTCCCTTTAAAATTCGTAGCCTGGTTAAATAAATTGCTCCTAACATATTTAGGTTTCGCCGTCATCAACTCTATCATTCCTGTCAAAGTTTCTTTGCAGGTTGGTAGAATCTGTCCAGACGGGAGGGCGTGCCCATAGGAGCCGTTGTCTCGAAGAAGGAATGTCAACACGTATCTGGTAAAAATAAAAACTGATAACATTCGTCAGAATGAATTTTAAGTCTGAGTTTGAGGTGCCAAATGATTGCTATTACGTAACTAATCAAGGAAAAAATAGTTTTATTGGTTAAATTACTAATAGTAGTTGCGATACTTAAGAATGTCTAAGCATGGCCCCATTAATACAATATTGCTTTGTATTTTATAATTCCAAAGTATTTAGTATTATTGTTTTTTATGTTAATATTTTGTATGTTGAACGGACAAACAATCATATTTATTAGTAGGGAGTTGCAATGTCCCGCGTGAGCTAGTGACCACCTCGGCCGCGTGTGATGGTACACGGCGCGCCCGCGCCTGCACCGCGACGGTCTTATTTAGTCTGCTGCTTGCTTTGGCTGCAGTCGCATGATAATACGCTTTTAATATTTAATTGCTCGAGGCTTCGTTATCGCAAATTAGTTATTTATGTTATTCTATCCTTCTTCTTATGTGCTTTGTTATTGTTCTCGTTTGTGTCAATTCTATGCGCCTTCTGTGAACTTTTGTACGTCTAAAATAAACTGTATATATTTTGTGTGTTCCGCATTAATATCACATTACCTCCGAACGAACCACATACACGTACATAGTAATTAATTATTTATTATTATAATTAGTTTGGTTTTGTAGAAATCAAAACGGTATTTTGAATTTTAGGAAAAATTACCTATTTTCTCATAAATTTATTGTAAATAGCTATTGCTGGCGACTTCGTCCGTGAGGAATTCAAATTTTTATTATCCTAAAAACCTTATTCGGACTATTACTAAAATTAAAAAAAAATAACCAAATCGGCCCAGCGTTTTCAAGTAATGGGATTATAACAAACAGCATTTAATTTTTATTCACATAGACAACTATTAAAATTTTTTTTTTGCATTTATGTTACTCTCATTCAATAACTATTAATAACAAATGGAAAAAAAATCGACGAAAAAGTTCAAAAATAAATATTTTTCGTACTCTTTCATGTCCATCCACGGACATTTTCCTATCAACTTGCTTTTAATATCAATCAAAAAGTACCAAACTTAGTTATCGACGTAAAACACACAATGCAAACCTTATAAGGCAAAAACGAGGATTTTAATTCTTGTCGATGTATAGAATCATATGTATAGAAAATAAACTAACAAAAAAATATATTCTAACTTTTTCGGAATCATTTATAATTTACTTTTCTAATTTATGAAGGCGATAAATATAAGCCACACTGCAACTCATGTGATATCATATACATACATGCTATCCCTATCGCCAAACTAAATGTAATTATATTTTTAAGCTCTACTCATGCTCTATCTGACAGAGTTTACCATAATATGTAAAAAGTAATAACAGCAGTCAAGCGAGAGTTCGATTCACACGCAGATAGTTCCGTAAGATATATAATTATGTATTTATGAAACCAACAATTTTTAAATAATAATATCTGAAAATCCATGACACCTGTGTAGGACTTTCATTATATTTTTCCTGTAAACATTACGGCAAACCTTTATTTATAGTGTGTACGTGCGAGTGTGTGATGTGTTAATCTCAATATTCGATTTTAACTATTAGTTGACTGGATTACTAATGGATACAATAACAATGACATTCATCAGAAGACAGAGTTCATTATTAGGAATATGCCTCAGTTAAAAATTCAATTTCAAATGTTAGTAATCTTTTAAGACATACGAGTATGAAAAAATTGTACATAAAGCAGATCTAATTTAAAACATCAATATAAATAAATCTGTGATATTTATTAAGTGTGGGAGCCTGGAGGTATTTTAGAATTCAAGTATATATTACCTCACTTTGTATTTGCTTTTCACCCATCCAGCACTGTCACCTGAGAGTCGCATGCCTGCAAGATACTAAGGTTTAGCAAATGATCTAAAAATCAGACAATTACGTGTCAACTTTTTAGGGTTATTAGGTATACAGTATCACTTGAAACTGTTTTAATACTGTGATAAAAAGCTATATTATATCTCGTCAGCGTTTATTGTTATCTTCTGTCGTTTGACGATTGTAAATACAATAGAATAATACAGCTTATATGATATACAATGTGTGGTAGAGCCATGCTGCATTGCAGCACGAAATGGGCTGGCTCGCCCAGTGAAATACCATCCTCTCACAGAATATCGGCATGAAATAACAGCATCTATTGCTGTTGTGTTCCGTTTGGTGAGTGAGAGTGCCGGTGGCCCATCACCCCTTCCCCTCCTTTCCCTATTTCCCTAAAGGCCGGCAACGCGCCCGTGATTTTCCGGATGTTGCGGGTGTCCATGGGCAGTAGTGATCACTTTCTATCAAGTCACTCGCTTGCTCGTTTGCCCCCTCCGCCATAAAAAAAAAATAAAAAAAACACACAAAAATGAAATATTGTTTGTTCCTTGCTAAGCGCAAAACTTGAGAACGGTCGAACCGATTTGGTAAATTTTTTTATTACGTGTTCGTAATAGTCTTACTTGTACTATTTTATATATACTTTCCATGGAAAAAAATTGGAAAAGTTGCCCGGAAAATTTTGAAATTGGAGAAAAATTGAAAGTACTATTTTGTATAGGATACTTACTGAGGCACAGCAGTGCGTGGCCGGCCAAAACTAGTCTATACTATTCTATTCTAGTCTATACCAGTATGTATTATAAAGAGGTAAAATTTGTTTGTATGTAATGGATTAACTCAAAAACTACTCAACCTATTTCAAAAATTCTTTCACCTGTAGAAAGCTACATTATCAGCGAATAACAGGGGTTTTATTTTATTTTCAAAGAAAGTTCTACCAATGCGAAGTCGGGGCGGTTCACTAGTTTTAAATATAGGTAAAATATATTTACCTATATTTAAAACTACCGCTGACGCATATTTTGTATGGTGATCTCAACCCTTTTTCACTACTCCAGTGTCCTTATTTTCTACATCCAAATAGAATAGAATAGAATAGAAATAAAAGTACACCATTAGTTAGAAAAACTAGCTTAGAGTGTGTTTGATACGCTTTAATTTATGGTTACGCAGTGATTTCTCACAAAGTAGAATTTAAATTCAAGAAAAGATAAAAATGTAACTGCGATATCCACTATTCAATTGTTGTGTTCATTTCTGGATTTTGGTCGCTAAATTAACGTCTCTGTAGTAAATTTTAGTTTAGTAGATGTAAAAAAGAATAATAAATTGGCTACGACATACATACAGATAGACAAATAAACAGACAGACACATGGTGAAACTATAAGGGTTCCGTTATAGCGATTTTGGCTACAAACACCAAATAAAAAACACTAAGAAAACAACAAGAAAATTAATGATTTTGAGTTATTTTCAATGGCATTTTCTGCTCTCAAAATCATTACATATTTGGGAAATATACAATAATTTTAAACTTTGATACATACATACACACATACACACATCCTCATGCTATCCATTACAGGGTACGGAGAGACGTAAGAGATTGTATGGGGTACAGAAAATATTACTCTGCTCTCTGACTATCCCGAATCCCAGTCTTATCATCGCGGTCAGTTCCAGTATCCTCAGTCTTTGTATACTTCATTCAACTCCTCAAATCTCGTCATTCTCCTCACACACATTTGCTCAAGTATGTGAGTGCTTTTGACATTTCCGTCAAATATAGTATATGTTTCATTCCGTCAAAATTTTGATACAATGCTACTAAATCGAAACGTTAATTTCAGCATTTATATTGGGAAACAGAAATACATCGAAACTTAATTTAACTCACCAAAGGTGTCGTAATATGTCCCGATGCCATATTTTACTCCGGTCGTTTTATACATCCTCACTATAGCCTGTTTACCAAAATTTTCCTGGAAACAAAATTTGTAATTCAAATCCTTCATGAATATTCCCCCGTCTAATTGATGCAGTCGATGAGATGAAAGCTTGGATTGTTAATTCAGTGTCGTTCCTTCCATCAATATAACGACACGATAAATATAAAAAAAGACGATCAGACGAGAGCGCAACTCATTTTTCGAATATTTTAATACTAATTTGATATAATTATTTGCAAACTAAATAGTATACAAAAAGTCCTCTGAGAACCAAATGAAAATTTTGCCAAATCCATCTACAGCTCCATGAAGGGCAATATACAGTCAATCTTTAAATATAAATAAAATTGAAGTGTCCGTCTTTGAAGGCTTTTTCTTAAGCTTATATGGTATTTGAATATTACCAAAACTCGAACTACTTTTTTACAATTTTTGACAGTTTATCTGCTTGTCAGTTTGTTTGTTTGTTCGAGCTAATCTCTGAAACGGCTGAACCGATTTCGACGGGACATACATTGGCAGGTAGAAGAGTTTTCAAAAAGTAATCTAAATACTTTTGTACCAGAAAAATATCAAATTTAACCTCGGACGAAACCGCAAGGCACAGTCATAAGTAAATATATGTATATTATATATGTAACTTGCAAAATAAGTATCTACAATATGTTAAAAACGTGTGAAGGTTTCTGCATAAATTTAGAATTGGTTTTTTAATAGTCTCCATTTTTTTTCTATTTCCTGTTCGTGTATTGTCCTTTGGTGAGTACGCCTGCCTTCCAAGCCGATGGTCCTTGTTGATTCCCGACCAAATGAGATATCCTTAGAATTAGAATGTCACCGGCTAAATCTCCTCCTTCTTTGTGTACCCATGTGCCCATAATATAAATCTAGTGTCTGTTTTTGAATCACAATTGATGAATTTCTGAATCGTTTTGTTTATCACTGTTTTCTACATTATCAAATAAATCATTTTGTACCATATCGCTAAAGTTTTCCGTATGCTTAATCCTGTCGCCGAATGGTATGATTATCTTTTGTCCATAAGCGTGGAAAGAGAAGTAGAACTTGAGATTAATTTTCTTCTGGGAAACGAAATCAGCCAGAGCTTTTGTTTCTGGCTCTGAAAACGGTCCTGGACCACAGTAATAATCGTCTTTCAGGTCGTTACTCGTACCGTATTCTGAAAAAGAAATATTGTGAAAGTACATGGATGATGAACGATAGTGTTATCTTAAATTGATAGTTGGGGCGCATAGAAGGAATGATTGATGAAAAATTGACGAAGAAAAACTACTGAGCGAAAGTGAGTGGTAGCAGAAGCCAAAAATGACCAAGGCTGACTAATGAAAATCAAATTTGAAAGTTTAGCTGACAGAAATGTCAAAAGCACTCGCAAATCTAGGCGAAAGTGTGTAAGAAGAATGATGAGGTATGTCAGGACCGCGATACTTAGCGCCCCGTCCTCGCGGTTTGAGCATACAGCGTGGGGATATGTATGTATGTATATAGATGATATGAATATAGTGTTTCGTGCCTTTAAGAGTGGTAGAGCCATTCTGCATTGCAGCTCAAATTGGGCCGGCTCGCCCGGTGAAGTATCAACCTCTCACAGAATATCGATGTGAAATAACAGCATCTATTGCTGTTGTGTTTCGTTCGGTGAGTGGGAATGCCACTGGTCCATCACCTTTCCCGATTTCCCTAAAGGCCGGCAACGCACCCGTGATTCTCCGGACATTGCGAATGTCCATGGGCGGCGACGGTCACTCTCCGTCAGGTGACGCGCTTAATCGTTTGCCCCCTCTTTTTTTAAAAAAAAAAACATGGATGATTTTATTTGCCAAAAAGATAAATCAATCTTTTAAGTAATTTTTAGATGCAACAGGTCTAGGTATACGAGTGCTTTAACATTTCGGCCGGCTAACACTGGTTATTTGATATTCATAAGTCAGCCTTGGTCTTCTTTGGCCTCTTTCACATTTTTGGTATGGAATAGTATCCCTAATTTGGAATACCAGCATTTCTCGTAAACGAAGATTTCTAGATGCAATAAGCAGTGAGAGTCTATCGACAGTGACTGCTTTTTCTGCGGTTAGAGGTGTTTGTTTTGTTGCTGTCAGAAAACTTTTCCAGGTACGTAAGATTTAAGTATTTTTTCTCTGGGCATATAATGACTGCGCTGGTGCAGAGTTCGGCACCTGGATTTGTGGTTATTGCAAGTTTAAGTTCCTTTTTTTATTTGATCAAAGTTCCTGAAGATTCGCATAGAAGTTAAGGTTAATTTATGGACATTTTTGTAGTGTTCCATATTTGAGATATCGATTCTATTATTAGACTATACATTATATACCTTTGCGTTGATTTTCAGAAATTACAGTACTTATAATTAATAAATACAATACAAAACTGTTATTATATAAAACGCAAATATGTATATGATTTTTTATAATTACTATGAAAAGTTTTTGATTTTTAATATTTGTTTTATTTATGTCAAAAAACAAAACGATGTTCCGTGTTTGGTTACTTTCCCTTATGGGTGTCTAAACTCAGTGGACAAGAAAGTACAATCGAAATTAATTTTTTTTTAACACAAAATGAATACTGTATACTCACTTCCAAAATTATATTCAAAATTTCTGTTCAAATCAACTCCATGATTGTTTCCAATCTTTCTTCTACTTTTTCTCCACAACCGATCCTGTGATTAGATAGATATTGAAATATTATTTTAGCCATCTTAAGGATTAATATTTTTATTTTCTTCTAATGATTAACGGTTATATACAAATTACTGAATAGGTATTATATGTAAGCATATGTTCCCATATGGCAGGGCGCCCTTAGCGCTCGCCCCAACGTGACCTGTGACGCTGTAAAAGCAACTAGGGCTAACAGCAAAGAGGGGTATTGTTTAGTTGGTTCGAGTCTGGCACTACTCAGTCGGCGTAGAATCCAGCCAAGTGTCCGTGGATATTTCATTTTGCCTCTCAGAAACATAAAAAAAATGTAAGTGTGTAAATAATAATAATAAATTACCATATATTTACTACAGGTCGCACCGGTTGTCGAAATTCTGCCGTAAATATAAATAAACATATACTTAATATAGACTGCTTGGCGACAATGTCTACTTTGTGCGACTGTTTCTAGGTTTGATCCAAGGAGATATATACACATACATGATCACAATTTACAGTCTTTTTACATTGGCAGTATGAACGTAAAGCTACGCCAAATCTCACACTCCTCCGAGCGTGCAATATTCTTAAAAAGGGATCCGAAGTTATCGCTTTACGTATCAACAGAACTGTTTCCAAAACTTTTTTATTGGTAACACTAAAACAGCAACTAAGCCAGAAAAAACTTGATCGACAAATAGAGGAGAAAAAGGTATTGAACTGTTTTGTCTTCGCCTATTTCTACATGGATATGCTACTATTCGAAATTAGCCGGTACTAAGCTAAAAATTAATCTATGACAAAAACCGAAATTATGAAGAACCTATACAATACTTAGATTTTAATTTGTACATAATTCCGTCAAATGTTCTACTGTCAAACTCAATCTCTTGTAAAATCTAAACAAATTATTGTCCGAATTGACGTATATGTTTTTAATATTGTATAGTGTTATCAGTAATATTGTATTAATCTAAAGTAGACCTTACCGTCAAACCGTAGGGTTATAAAAGCTCGTAAATGATTCTTGCGCGACATTGAAACGAAGTTTGTTAAAAAAAAATATTTGAAATGCAATCTTACGTCTCGGGCGTAAAGTATAATTCACATAATCTATTTGCATTGCTATTAACGTCATTTTGCTTTGTTACGTGAAAGTGACAAGGATAAGACATATCGTCAGGCAATATTTAAAAATATGATTACAAATTTAATAAAAAAGAGCTATGTCACTTTATAACTATAACAAAATAATGAACATGTAAATAATATTATTTAATTATTAACCGAAAATAAGAATCTCCGCCTTTTTTTTAACGTTCTAAATGTAACAATTTTCGAAGGAGTACTTTGACATGTTCGCTCTTAGCGTTTTCAAATAATACTGAAACAGAAGTGCACTCAAATACTCATTTGAGTGTACATTTGATTCGGACATATTTAGAGCGTTAATGGGTATCTAGTTTTTTATTTGTGATCAAAGGTTACAAATACATAAATCAAATTTATACGTAAACGTTCTGAATGACATTTCTAAGAAGTCGACATTGACTCATAATATTGTTTTCAAAATACCATATCTAATGGATAAAGACGCTACTTTAGATTTACACAAAAAATTTTATAAATAATGTAGATATAATCGAACAATTATATACATCGAAGTTGCACATGATATTTATTATACAGAATTGTAAATGTCTAATCTCAATTGCTGGCAATAGAGGACCTTCTTTGTACTTTTCTCGTAAATCACTGGTTCCCAAACTTATTTTGTCTACTGAGTCGAGAGCTCATGCAGTCGTTGTTTAAGATGCCTCCTAGCTAAATGAAATTACAAATCACCCCCCCCCCCCCTACACAACGCCCCCATTTTTTTTCTGGGTCTCTTACCGCCCCCCTTTAGGCCTGCAGCGCCCACAAGGGGGCGTTATCGCCCACTTTGGGAATGGCTGCCGTAAATTATAGGTGAGGCATATCCATATATTCAGAAAATTTCAATATTCTGTTACAATATATAAAATAACCAGAAGTAGCCAACAAAATAGCCAGAGTGTTAGCCGACAAAATACGTCATGTCGCATACCAGGCAAAAATATGTGAGGAGAATGATGAGATTTGAGGAATCGAAAGAAGTATGTAGGGTTCGCGAAGCTTGGCGCTCCGTACTGTCTGACTACCCCGTTAGGGATACAGCATGAAGATATGTATGTATGTATATTGTAGACCATATTTGGTTCCTTTCCTCTAGTATTTTAACGTTTTTATAAATTAAAAACAGTGGAAATCCTATCCCGGAATAGAGACTGGGGGCAATTCGAACTCCGAGATATTAGAATAAATAGAGGGTAAATTTGGTAATTTACTCTCTAATAATTCTGCTATAAATGTTTCAAAATGTTAACTAGTACAAAATATGTGAGTTATAGTTTCTAAGAAACTCCTGTGACTGACCGACAGACGAACAGAAAACAAATAGAGAGATGGAAGATCTTATGAGCACAGATTAATTAGTTACTAGCGTAAAGTATTAGTAATATTAATAGTGAAGATATATGGGCGAGAGATGGTCGGATCAAAAAAAAACGAAAAGAAATCCCACTGTACGTCACAATCATTTTATTAGGAGACTATTGGCACTATGTAGATGAAATTTGGAATGAAGATGTATTTTATGAATCGCTATACAATGGTGTATTGAAATTTAAAAAATAAGATTAGGGTTGGTACTCCATATAGTATATATTATGATGGGATGAAAAAAAAATTCAATGTACATAAAAGTGTGGGGTATTTTTAGACAGGTCTTAAAAATGATATTATAGAGGTTTCACAGTGACTAATAAGTCACTCTGAAACGTTTGTGTAATTTTTCTCTATATCGTAAGTTTCAAAGATACTAAAAAGTCACTTTGAAACCTCTGTAACATCATCTTTTCTCTATATCTCTACATCATGGGCAACCGTTGACTTATATGAAAAATGGTTGCCTGAATTTGCCCTTCTGAAGTCATAAAGTCAGTTTTACTTTTAACGCATGAAAATAAAAAAAACATTCGAAATGCTTACTGAATTATGTGAATATACGTAGCCATCAGGATTTAATATTGGAATGATGTACCACTGATACTTCTTAGATACATTTATCAATTTGCCATCTCCAATTTCGTTAGCATGGAGCAATGAATTTATCAAATAAGTGGCATATGCGGTTGAAATCCATTCGTTGCCGTGAACACCACCTTCGACTATAACTTTCTCACTACTTGTACTTTGTATTATTCCCATAGCATATATGTCTCTACCCTCTGCCGACTTTCCTATAGTTTCCAGTTGAACCATAGTAGGAAATTTCAAAGCAATATCAGCGAGCCATTGGTAAATATCTTCCAAAGTGTGATAATATTCAAACGAATATGTTTCATCTTTTAAACGAAGATATTTTCGCACTGTCTGGTTATCGAATGCCCTAAAAATAACAAAGAAATAATTTTGTGAAATAACTTTTAAAAATTATAATTACAGAATCATTAAAATCATCTTGTTATAGATCGACAGATATGTACCCTTAAATTAAATTCCCAGTTAGATGTATCTGTTCATCCAGTATAAATTCGAAAACTATTACCTGTATTAATTCATTACTGTTTCTAATAATGAATTTTAACAAGAATTTTAAGTGTAACAGAACAAAGAAAAAAGTAACAAAATCATTGCAATATTTCGAAAAATAAACAAAATTAAAAAAGAAACTGCAATCTAAAAATAGTTCTTTAATATAATAAGAATGTAGGTAGTTGAAAATATCTACGATCAATTGCCAAAACGGAAAATGGTAGTTAATAACCGGTCGCTTAGTGATCAAGTATTTCGACCATATTTTCATGAAAGCAGATAAGATAAGATAATATAAGACAAAATAATCGTTTATTTGTTATCACAATTTGTAACAATATTGCCAGGGGTCCCCGCACTAGGCTTCGCCTATATCGTGAGGTAAAAATTACATAGCAAAATTTACAGTTACGTAGGTGCATTAAAATAAAGAGAGTAAGAGACAATTAATAGTACAGAAAACAAAATAGTACAAAAGAAACCTAAACAAAACATTGTACAAATGAAACTCAAAAACATGATGTACATACATACAGGCACATACATATGTACACATACATAAGTTAGGCTACTTTAGTTAGGATATTCTCTGTCTCAGCGTAATGTAAAGAGAGAAGCAATTCAAAAATTCGTTTTTTTGCTTCATTTGTAGTATAATCTTTAAGGTTACAGTGTTTCAGAATGGCGTTATAAGTTGATGCCCTTATGTGATCCCCGAATCGTGCAGCAAGAATATATTGTCTGTTTAACTTACTTCTGTACGTCATCAAGCAAAACTTCGGTATCAAGTTTGTAATGATTTGTTCTTTCCAAAAACATGTCTTTATCACTTGGACTAACAATTACTTGCACACTGTCATAAACTTTAGAAGGTCTCTTCCAAAACACCAAATCTATGTACTTCTGCATTTCCAAATTTTGTAAAAATTTCAAATGCTCTTTATCTGAAGGCATAATGTTGAAAAGTACAAAACCGTTGTACTTTCTGCTTTGACAAAATCTGAAGTTAGTTATGAATATAGCAATAGCCACGATTAGTTTTGCATTCATGTCTATTTATTTAAAATGTATGTAAAATAGGTTACAATGACAAAATTTTAAAATATTTGACATAATCTGACAGGAATAAAATTTCAATATCAATAACCGACAGAAGAAAGTTCAATTATTTAGATAAATTCTATTTGCTTGTATATCTGAAAGAAAAAAATATTAGACTCCTTATTCAGCAGATTTACCTTCGGACCATTCTTGGCCCGAGGCACACTGCTAATTTTGACCTAAATATTTTGATTCATGTTTAAACTAAGAGAGGCAGTGTTACTTGTACAAAGGCAGGAAGAATGTAAAATTACTACGTAATATGAAAAATTATTACGTAATATGTAAAATTACCACGTAATATTTAAAATTACTCCGTAATGTGTAAAATTACTACGTAATAAAAATCGGAACTTCCACAGGGCTAGACTTCTAAATGTCAAAAATAGATGCCCAAAATGAATGACCTCAAAATAGCCAATCTGACCACTTCAAAATAATCAGCTTTACCAACATAAAGATCAAAGTAGAGACATGCTGCCTATTTCCGTCGCGACGAGCATGCTTCCTCAGTTGACCCCCTATGTGCAAACACGTGGTAATATCTATTCACTTAGTCCAAAAAGTACATGATCCGTATTGTGTAAACCTCAAAAACATTTTTTTTATCAGACAGTAAGTATTTAACAACAATCTGTCTCATTTTCGTAGGCGTTCAATAAAGAGCTCAAAATTAAAAAAAAATCTCGGCTCTGGATGGTCGTATGGTAATAGTTTTTTTTTTAAATGCGTTAAAAAATATAAACGATCATAACCAGTAGTTTGGTTTCGATAAATGTTGAATTGAAAAAAATTACAGCGAAAAAACCTAACCTCCAAATTTTGTCATTTTTGTGGCGCACTTCTTGGTACTTAAAATTAAAAAATTAAATTATAGGCAATCGCACATGATAGTACAACTGTTAACGAAGAAATAGAGTACTCAAATAATGCTGTAAAATCTCGGACAGCTGTACACGAACAGTTTTACAAAAACGCAATTTTTCACAAAAATGAAATTTACTTGAGCAGTTTTTAAAATTACACGCCAAAATAAAAGATACAGTTTTTAATAGCCAAGACCAACATTTTCACGAAGTAACAAATTTCTAAGTCGCTTTGATAAAAAGTTGTTATTAAATGAAAAAACGCGATTTTTAACGGTTTTTTGCTATTGAGATCTTTATATATAAGGCAAAAATCGATATTGCACAGGACATCAATCGAAAGATAATTTTATCGACTTTCTTATTTAAGTTTTTTGGATACAAGTTCAACTTTTTGTTTCATTAGCGAAAAACCGTTATTTGACTTTTAGCGAAGTTTGTAGGTTAGGTTCCTTATTGACAATCCGCAAATATTCTTTTTTGTAATTTATTGTTCTACACGCTCATATATTTTTTTTCTGCCTTAAATTGTCTGGAAATAAACAGTGAATCCGTAGATTGATTGGACTATTAGAAAACATACTTGTTCTAAGAAAAAACATTCAAAAATAGCTCTGCTTCGTACATCTTTTTTTGTATGTAGTTACGACAGACTGGCAAAAGGTACAAAATTTTAATCCTTGGGCTTGCCAAACGTTTTTATAATCTGAAGTGCATCGATATCGTAAATACCTCAGCCCACTTGCCACCAGACGGAATTTTTTTTCGTTTGTCTTCCCCTTGGAGTCTGAATGTTTTAAGAAACTCCCAAGGTTCTTTGTGCCGTACCCAAAGTACGAGCCTAGTGCTCAGTTTCATGGTTTGAGGTCACACAATTTGTGTAATTATCTGGAGTATTAAAGAAAAATTTAATTCAAAATCATACTTGACTGCTTTTTATTAAAGTTATAAAAAGTGTCTATGAAAGTACTAATCTATGAATAATGAGATTGTGTGTTCATCTGTGTTGGTCAATGTAAAATCGGTCCCTTACGATTTATAGGGCGGTCGTAAATCCTCACAATATAAGGGACACGGTGACCATTTTGGTACTAAACTATATAGTAAGAAGTAGTTACAATATATCTTATCCAGTTATGCATACTAATTCCTATCAGAAGAGTAATCCTTGAATTCAGGATTCCGGTTATTAGCTGATAAGAATATCAAAACTATATTATTACGTAGTATTTCTATGATGTACCTATTTCAAAAGTAAGAATAATCTTTTGACGTCATTTTTCCGTTTACTTCCGCTAAGTTTCTTTAATTACAGATACCTGAACTTTTTTTGAGTTTCTAAATACAGGCTTGAAGGTCACTGCCTTCAAGACTGTAGATTCACATTTTTTCTAAATTAAGGCTATGAAATTGTCCAACTAACCAATTACTGTGTTTAGATACAGTAGTTGGTTAGTTAAAAGTATTCATGAGTTCGTAAAGTGCTGGAGGACTTATTTTACCTACCAGGACAACATCTCTACGATATTCATCAGTCAGTGTTTATATCTAGGATTCTACGCCTCACATTGAGGTCCAGATCTTCATGAGATTTTCGTGATATTTCATTTACAATTTAACTTTGAATAAATTGAAACCTTTACACATTTCTTTCGATATTTTCAGTCAAATTTTGATTTTTTAGGGTTCTGTACATCCGATGAAAAAAGTGAACCCTTCATGGATTACACGCGTGTCTCATACATTCTCTCACAGTTTATTTTTTCCGAATCTACTGAGCGAAAGAAGTCAAAGTTTGATTTACAAAAGTTGAAATTTGATTTGCTATATAAATTGAATTAACCTTGTCGCGAAAGTATAGCGCAAGTAAACTAATTTTGATTTTGGGGATTAATTTTATGGGTGAAATCGAAACAGAGTGAAAGTAAAATAAATGCAGTAGAAATGCGATCTCTTAGAAATATGTGGGGTGTTACTCTTTTGGACAAAATAAGCAATGAAGAGATACGCAGTATAACAGGGTTGCACGACAGTGTTATTGTAAAAATGAAGGAAGGAATGCTAAGATGGTTCGGGCACATGGAAAGAATGAGTGATGAAAGACTGACGAAGAAGATCTATAGAGCAAAAGTGAGTGGGTAAAAGAAGCCAAGGAAGACAAAGACTGACTTATGAAGATCAAATAGCTAGAGTTTTAGCCGACGAAAATGTTAAAAGCACTCGCATACCTATGCGAAAATGTGTGTGGAGAATGATGAGATTCGAGGAAGCGAAAGAAGTATGTAAGGACCGCGATGCTTGGCGCTCCGTCGTCTCTGACTACCCCGTTAGGATATAGCGTGAGGATATGTATGTATGTAATTTTATGGGTAATTTAGAAAATTAAAAACTGGTAAAAACAATATTTTATCAAGAGCAGCTCGTTAGGCGAAATAAGTTCAAATACAAGACAATATACATGTTATATAAATTTAAAAACCATAATACATTATTATGATTTAAGCAGATTGCTTAAAAAGATTAATCAGATTTTTAACATTAAAAAGTACCTCTTATAAAAAGGACTGTTCAGGGTTATATGATTCAGTCAATCTGGATTCGCACGACATTACTGACAAGCACCTAGGCTACAACTCGATGACCAGCAGAAATTATCTAACACACAGCATAAAGCTTTACTTTTCACACACGTCAACTAACGAATTATCACACACAAAACAGCAATTCACGCTAAGTGCCAGGCCGTGTATCCCAATTGCTTGGATTTATTGCCCTGTAATAAATTTCTCTGCCCTTTTCTGGCCCATTAAATATCATGAAAAGTATCTAATAATGCGAAATAATTTCGCTTTGGCCCTAAATGCGTTTTGTTTTATTTTATTATAGACGATTTATTACAAATTTCGTAACGCTCATTACTGTGACTTTGTAAGATGTTCACTTAAACTATTTATGGCTTGTTGAATTACAGTAATTTTTGTGTAATATAAAAATAATTTTAATTACTGATATTACATACATACATACAAATATACAGGATGTTTTGTTTTATCCTTTTTTGGTGATTATATTTCTAATTAACCGAAACTATATTTTCATGGTTCACTATTTATTGTTATTATAATTCTAATTTACGTAATGTTTTTAAATCCGAAACTTATGTTGTGTTCTTTGCCTAGTATATAATCTACGACGTGACATAATTATTTAAGCGGTCAAAAGAACGACCGTCTTACTATATTATTTTAGAACGCCTGGAACGACTATATATAATTTTCTCTATGGGAACGACTGTCGACTGGGCCGCTAGCTACTGATACAAAATAGCCTAGTCTACAAAATGTGTCGCTACAAATAGATGGCAGTGTACTACCAAAAATTACAGGTGATTTATAATTTTCAACAACTCGAATGTTAGCTGACAGAAAACAAAAGCACTCGCGTTCTCCGGTTTACATTTGCTGAAAAAATGAAAAGATTTGAGGAGGCGAGGAGTATAGGGAGAGAGATGCTTGACGCTCTATTCTCTCTGTTTAAATCCCGACCCGTCCCGGTTTCACCAGAATGAGATGAATATTTTTTATTGATGTTTTCACCTAGAAATACCATCCAAATTTCCGACTTTTCAGGCGGATATTCACAAAATTTTCTTTCATACATTCTTTCATATCCTCTTTTTTCTTCCATTCAATTCAATTCATTCTTCAAAGATCTTTCATATCCTGACAATTACAAACACAATAAAAAAGAAATCAGCCAAATCAGTCGAACCGTTGGCAAGTGATCGCCAGTCATGCATAGAGAAAATTATGACACTGAGCAGTCATACATGTGACAATTGATTTTTATTTATATAATAGATAAATAATAGAAGAAGATGATGCATGTACGTATATTATGCAGGTATGTTGGCGGTGATAACATTATTTGCGTGGACCGTCTAGATCGCTACCACCGTCTTAGTTACTAATCCTGCCACAAAACAGTAGTGTTTGCACTGTTGTCTTCCAATGAGGCGGGTAAGACAGCTGGCAAAATTTCTGGTACAAGAGACACTACAATTAGTCCTAGGAGTTGTCAAAGCATTTGTAATCTAAAATGGTTTGTAAGCGTGAATATTTTAAATGTCGTATAGTCAGGTGATAAATTTCTAAAATCTTTATAGCTATTTTCCGCTCAAACTCCAAAAACCACCAATCGACACGTGTTTCACTTCTCAACGAAGTATCCTCAGGATATATCAGAGTTAGGATTCGGTAAGCTAACCAGAACCGAATCAACAACTGAATCAGCTGCACGAATATTTAAACCAATTGCCTCCCTACCCACACCAAAGAGTGACCAATCAGAGCTACTACTAATGGCCCCACAACAATTTGTAATAATTAATAATTTCAACGCAAATATTGACTCGTCCAAATTAAGTGGACGGGGCCATTAGTAGTGGCTCTGATTGGTCACTCACTCACATTGGAAACACGTGTCGAGTGGTGCTTTTCGGAGTTTGAGTGGAAAATAACTAAAGATTTTAGAAATTTATCACATATTTTAAATGTTGTAACACTTATTATCAGGTGGACTTTGGGTAGACTGAAACTCGGACCAAAAAATGTAATGGACGGAATCATGACAAGTTGCCATTTTTATCGCCGTGTTTAAAACGAACTTTCGTATCTCTCTTTCTATCCCTTTGAGCGTAATCGCGGTATGGCGTGCCAATCTCGCACTGTCAGTGTCATTCATGTCGCCTCATGACCGATTTAACTTACATTACCGAAATAATTATTTTCAATACTCGTAAATCTTAAGTGTTTTGACTACTTGTATTGTTGTACTGTGACCCTTTCTTAGTCACGCGCCTTAGTAAAAGACACACTCTTAGAGCAAATATTCCATTTATTTTGACTCTTAGTTCGAGGAGTGAACGCTCATTTGTCTTCCTCTTAGCATAAAAAAAGAATAAACAAAGTATCGTTGAGACAAAATAAAACTTGTTACAGACAGCGTCTAAATACTCCTTCACTTCTAAATAAAAAATAGTCTTAAGAGATAATTAACGAAAGACAAATACAAACTCGAAATATTTGAGCCAGCATCTCAGTTAAACTTCCCGCATTATTCAAAAAACTTATTCCTTCAGACAGTTGTTCACGTTGTTTTCATTAAAACTTAACTTTTAATGAGCCAGACTTTGTCTTTCTTCTGCTGTTCTCACTTTCTTAATATACATTTGCGACTAATTTATTGAATATATTTTCAGAAAAAAAAATTGTAATTAAAAATTATTTACTACAATCCGAATTTTCTTAGAGACTCTTTCACGGAAACAGCTGCAATTTGGAGAGAAATCGTACTAAGTACGTATCCAATAAATAAAAAACTACGCTTTAATCAAAAGTAATGGCCTAGATACATACGTAACTTACACTAATCGAATTTCTACTTGGAGGATTAATGTTGTGGCTCAAAAACAAAATCACAAATTTTGTTAGGCTCATTGTTCGAAAATGAATAAGCTTCAAATTATAAATTGAAACATGTTTCACATGTTACTTTGTATTATTTTTTAACATTTTTCCAACAAAATGATTACCAATTCATGTCTTTACCTAAACCATGGAGCACTCAACCTATAGAAATAAAATATCAGACCATCGAATTCATCACTGCTCAGTTTATTTACACTAACAAATATCAACTCTCGCTCGCATTAAGCAGTACATAACTAATATTGGACCTGTGTATACATCTTTGTATATTCCGACAGATATTGAAATATTTATGTAATGGCTTACTGTTCTATTCGGTGGTGTGGCAAAAACAGTAAAAAATTAAACGAAACAAAACACAGTAACGGCAACAATGTTCAGACGTAAATTGTTTTCATACAAAATAAATGGCATTGCCACTCTATAGGTTGAGTGCTCTATGACCTAAACTCATTTTGATTCCGTAAGGAATCGCTCAAAAAATTGGTAAACTCATGAATGTTTAGAATGAAGTGTTAATTGAAGAAAATTATCGAAGTCCATCTGAAATACTAATTTTAAGCAAGTGGTAGAGCCATGCTGCACGAGTGGTAGAGCCATGCTGCACGAGTGGTAGAGCCATGCTGCACGAGTGGTAGAGCCATGCTGCACGAGTGGTAGAGCCATGCTGCACGAGTGGTAAAGCCATGCTGCACGAGTGGTAGCGCCATGCTGCACGAGTGGTAGAGCCATGCTGCACGAGTGGTAGAGCCATGCTGCACGAGTGATAGAGCCATGCTGCACGAGGGTAGAGCCATGCCGCATTGCACCCGAGACGAATTGGGCCAGCTCGCCCGGTGAAATGCCACCTTCTCACAGATAATAGGCGTGAAACAATAGCATCTTTTGCTGTTGTGTTTCGTTCGGTGAGTGAGAGTGCCGGTGGCTCATCTCCCCCTTCCCCTTTCCCTTCTCCTCCCTTTCCTTAAAGACCGGCAATGCATCCGTGACTCCCCGGACTATGCGGGTGTCCATGGACGACGATGATCATTTTCCATCAGGACTCACTTGCTCGTTTGCCCCCTCTTTTATAATAAAAAGAAAACAAGAAAAATATGTAGTTAGAAAGGAATATTGCTATTCATCGTATGTAGCAGAATCCTTTTCGAATTCTGCTCACTCAGAAATTCGTACTTTTTAAAATAATGGCAACCACCCATAGATAATTTTTGCCAACGATTAGTTATGATAAGACTTTGCGGTAACTGTACTGTAACTATTTTAATTTGTGATAAGACCCACAAGACCCCTAAGACACTGTACAGTATGTTAGAAATGCTGAATAATTTTGGGCCAGGTAAAATATTCTAGAGGGACGATTCAATTGAGGATCTAAAAACCGATAACACAAACATTAAACAAGGCCTTCACTACAAGTTAATTGGTATTCTATCTAAAAATATGTTATAATTTCAAAAACCAGTACAAAAAGTAGTTGATCAACCCCAATAACAAATACATAGGTTTTTGTTTTTGATTTAAGTCATACGAGAGTTTTGTTGTCTCATTATTACAATTAAGTTTTAAGAAATGGAACTGCATCTAAGGAACTTCGTTCCTAACGGGTGTCCTCCGACCGGACACGTTTTTTTTCTTTTTTGTAAAAGGAGGGAGCAAACGAGTCACCTGATGGAAAGTGATCGCCACCCATGGACATCCGCGACGTCCGGGGAATCACGGGTGCGTTGCCTGCATGCAAGAAGGACGTACATGGAATGTAGCACAACAAGGAGTACGAAAATATGTAATAATTAAAGGTGAATAAGATTCACACGAGTATCGCTCTGGAATACGGGCTTGGGCAAGTGTAATTTCTACTCGGCTGGACTTTAATTTTTAGGATTTAATATAATATTCAAAGTCCGAGTTTCAAACAATATGCGAAAGGAGGCGAAAGGTTTTCTTTGATGTTATGCATTATGCAACAATATTGACAACGTCATTGTCATTATACAGGAGAAAATGTTAAATCACGTAGGTCTTGGCGCACTTTAAATTATTTTAATACTTCCTTATATCCCTTACCCATTCTCTATTCCTTAAATATTTTTTAATTATATTGCTACGAAAATATATTCGAAATGAACTCGTACAATGTCATGTTGTTTATTAAAACAACTATTCTTTACATACATATTTGCTCTTCCAAAAAATATGATAACTATACTTTGTACAGAGGGATACCTGTTACTACCAAACATTTGGACTTCTTCGAAAAACTTAGCGAGTTTTACGATGTGAATTATTGGAGAGAACCAAGCGCTGTGTACAAGCCAGTCGAATTTACTATAGCACCTGATGACAAAGAACTGTTTACTAAAGATGCCGAGAAGAATGGCATTTACTTGACAACTATTATAAAAGACATCCAAAGGTATGTTATCCCTATTTACTTGATAACAAAACCGAGAAAGAAGCTTAAAATGAAAGTATCTTAGTATAAAATTATTTTAGATGAAACAAGTCTGAGAACTAAATTACGTTGCGTCACGAGCAAAGCCAGTAAAAAGCTAAAGACTTGATGGACTCAGCAATGACACATACTCCCAATCGTAAAGTGCCACCTCGAATGAGATACCTTAGCTCATAGAAATTACCTTTTGTAAAGAAGTATTTGATGACATTTAAAATAACTTCAGAAAGTATTCGACAAATTGATTACAACCAGTAGTCTTAATCAACGCAAAAGAAGCTTCAGAAACATGAGACATTTCGTTATTTACAGAGCATTCGATGAGCAGACGGTGAAAACATACATAAGACGGAATATGCAATCTTTTGACTGGAAAAGCTACTTTCGGCTACACGACATTTACAATTGGTTATATGATCTTAACAAATTATATCCTAAAGAAATACAACTGCAAAGTATTGGAAGAAGTTATGAAGGAAGGGATATAATGGTTGTCAGACTTTCTCACCAGCAAACCAAAATGAGGTAACGTAATATGATTTGTATTCAGCCGTATGTTTTCCTGCTATTGGGACATCGATATTTTTTTGTTAATAGCAGAGCTAATCCGCTAATCCCTTCAGGGGCAATGGTTTTTAAACTGGTTTTTAAAAATGTTTTATAACCAAGCTTTAGTCTGTCAGAAGTCATTCAATTTGCTTATTACCCTTTTCTTCCAAAAAATAACCATTGTCACATGGCAGTTACTCATTAAACAAATATTTTGCGCCTCTAAAAGTCTGCGTATTGAACAGTCAGCCATCACTTTTCCTTTTAAGAAGTGGATAGCATTATGATGTATTTATCCATTCGAAAGGTTATTTAAATTTAAAGAATACCAATTGGATTGAATTGGGTAAGAAAGTTCACTGGGTATTCAATATTTAGAGATACACCGTTGAAAGGCTTTTGCATAGGAACGGGTTATACAATCCCTGATTAAAGGTATTAAAAATGAGCCATTTACCATGTCATAAATTATTATAATAAAAATATTGCGTGTAACCTTCTGTGTGCGTCGAACTCTCACTCCAGTACTCGACACATTTTCATAATAGAACTCACATCGTATTTTAAAACGTTATATTAATAACGTTTTCCAAGGAATTGTTTCATTGCTGGTCTGGGAAAGAGAAGAAAAAAAAAAAAATCCTTTATTTTTTTTTCTTTTTTTTCATGCCAGCTGTTTATCTGTTCGTGTAGGTCGTAAAAATAAAAAAAAAGCTAGTTTGTTGTTAGCAACTTTGTATAGGTGACGTAAGAACCTGTCGTCTAGTTCAGCTTAATATTGTCTTAAAGTCAAGATTACAGTAATCAGTTCTCCAAGAGATCAGTTTTTGTTCCACTCCCCTTCTTCTCTATTTTATAACTTGTTTTTTTTTTCTAATAATAGCATACCTATCTAAGCTGCATTTACATATCACAAATTCAGCTAAAATTAAAATTATTTTAAGGAAATCAATGTTCTAAATTAATTATTAATATTAAAAATTTGTATAATAGGTCAGAAGTGATTGTAGAAGGAGGCATTCACGCTAGGGAATGGATTTCAGTAGCTTTTGTAACGTACATGATCAACGAATTACTGCACGCTCCTATGGAAAATAATACGAACTTAATAGAAATCGCGTTGACGTACGACTGGTATTTTGTTCCGGTTATAAATCCAGATGGATATGAATACACCCATAGTCAGGTAAAATATATAGGTAAATATTTCTCAAGAATTTTCCGAAGTTAGAGCAAGAATTAATAAGGTACTTGTTTCCAAACGTGGTTAATGTTCCATCTTCCTAATGTTTCTCATCAGGTACGATTAAAAACAAAGCTCAAGTGTTAGCAGTTATTCTGCCATGCTTGCTTTTTCTCTTGGTCACTTTTTTATACGACGACCAAGAAATATGGCATATTGTAAGATAGGGGATGGCTTAGTAACCTAACACTGCGGTTCCGCTTTGTTCTATGTAAGCACAAATATAGCAAGAAATGTCAAGGTGTAATTTTGTAACATTTTTTTTTTCCATTTATTGGGGGTCAACAAACAATATTACAATACAATATTTATGAAAACGTTATCACATAAGAATTTAGATAATTGTAATACCAACTACGTTAACCACAGTTTAAGATTATATAGATTTATAATTAGAAATAGATGAGTGAGGATACATATTCTGTGCCTTATAAAGTAAGCCTTATAAAAGCTAATCAAAGTTTAATGTTAAGGTTAGTTAAGATATTATTATTAGTAGATTTAAGGTTAGGGTTAGGAATTAAATCTCATCAAGTATAATTGAATTAGTTAGTCTTATAATTAGCAACTCAATGATTAAGCAGAGGATGAACTGCTGAAGATATTTAACGGTTGATTGTTTTTATTTTATCAGTAATCGCCTTTTTATATTGATGCTCTATTCACTTTGAATAAGAGCTCGTGGCCCTAACTTGTATTTCTTGTAGCCAAGTTGGTGCACATTTAAACTTTCAAATCGACTGTAGTATTGTATTTATCATATATATCAGCCATTCCCAAAGTGGGCGATAACGCCCCCTTGTGGGCGCTGCAGGCCTAAAGGGGGGCGGTAAGAGACCTAGAAAAAAAATGGAGGCGTTGTGTAGAGGCCTGGGGGGTGATTTGTAATTTCATTTAGCTAGGAGGCATCTTAGACAACGACTGCATGAGCTCTCGACTCAGTAGACAAAATAAGTTTGGGAACCAGTGATATATATCGTAAACAGGTATGTGAATTAATCATTCATGATAAATTCATCTTTTACAACACGCTTCGAGATAATGGTTGCAGTGAAAACGTAACCAATTAGATTGGTGTTTATTAGATGAATACTAAAATATCTAAAAACACAGGAAATTAACGCGATTACCTTTTATTTTCGCTTGACGTTTCGGCCGAGCTGCATCGGCCATAGTCTCAAGTAATCAAGTTAATATAGATGAATACTTTTTATCAGCGAGTTCTATCAGTCACATAGCATTAGCGAGACTATATTAGACCATGATTATATTAGATTTAATAAATAAGTATAATAATTATATAATAATTACAATTAGTATAATAATCAATATATTGTTTTTCAGGACAGAATGTGGAGAAAGAATAGACATAATGGTCAATACGGTGTCGATTTGAATAGAAATTTTAACGTTGCTTTTGGAAGTGAGTGTAAAATATTTTTTCGAACTCCGAACTAATTACTACGTTCGCACTGCATCTATAGCAAGCACAACGAACTCCGGGACTTCTCTATAAAACTCAGACTACAGGCATATTTATAAAAGTTCATTTCCTATATTGATCTGACGGGAACGGAAGCCAGGACCCTGGTTTAAAACACAGATGTCTTACCACAGGCCATTGGGGGAGTTATTTCTATTTATGACATTTAAAGACTAGACCTCGCTTTAAATTATAATATCACAGCTTGAAATCCTTTCTCTACATTACTATTTTTGTCTCTTCTCATGCAATCCAGCCCACAGCTAATATCTTCACGTTGTATCCCTAACGACGTAGTCAGAGAAGACGAAGCGCCAAGCTTCGCGGTCCTTACATACTTCCTTCGCCTCCTCAAATCTCATCGTTCTCCTCACACATTTTTGCCTGAGCATCCGAGTGCGTTTAACATTTCCATCAGCTAACACTCTGGCTATTTGTACTTCGTTGGTCAGCCTTGGTCTTCCTTGGCATCTGCTACCACTGACTTTCGTTCTGTGGATTATTTTAGTTAGTCTTTCATCATTCATTCTTCCTAAGTGTGCGAACCATCTTAACATTCCTTTCTTCATTTTGCATTAACAGATAATAAAAACAATAATATTTCAAACGATTGCACAAATTGTGTGACCCTAAACTAAGGCTATACTATACTATGAGTACCACAGGATTAATTGGAGGAACCGCTACAAACAAACTTCAAGCCAATTTAGAAAGGTTCGTTTCCTAAACTGACCTGGCCGGGGATCGAACCCGGGACCCCGTTTGGAAGACAGTTGCTCTGACACCGCACCAACGGGCCAGTCAGTAATGAATGGATTCTCTCAATTTTTGAGTTCAATAGAATAGTATGAAACTTCAGAAGGCAAAGCTTCTTGATAAAAACAGTAGTATTCTTTTCATTCGGTAGTTGATCTCGATGGTTACCTATTGGATACTGCATCTGTTATAGTACTACAAGTGCTTGACATGGTGGATTTTGTTAATGTAGATCGATAATGCAAATATTTAGAAGTAAATATTCAAAATTGTTAGTCTATAATGTAATTTAAATTTATTTTCAATAGCCGTTGGAGTAAGTTACAACAAATTCTCCGAGACATACTGCGGTGAAACGGCATTTTCAGAAGCGGAAAGTAAAGCGATGAGTGAATTTATTCGTTCCCGGAGTAATAACTTGGAGTACTACCTCGCTTTTCATGCTTATGGACAATATATGGTCTTACCATACGCTCATTCTAAAATGCATTACGATAACTACGAAGAAGTGGTAAATGTTTTGTGTCTTCGTTTGACAAGATTTTATTAGTGATTTCGCTTGCATTAATTTCGTAATTTATGTAATTTCTGTATTTCAATACATATAAATCTCCATCCCATTTACCATAGGTACTGTATTTACAAATAGCTCCACGTCTTTATAATACGCATACTCTAAACCTATATAAATAAACTAGATAAATATTAATTACATACAATTAAAATACTCTAAACCTAGATAAATTAATATTAATTACATACAATTAAGTAATTTTGATCTTACAATAATTAGTCCCATAGAAACGAACCCATAAGTGAACACAGAGACATATACGTTGCGTTTTATTTTAAAAATACAAGGCCGAAGAAAACGGAAAAATTAAATTATACCCTTACTAAAATTAAACATTTTGATTCATTTGATTAAGATGAATTTATTTATAGTGACGCAGAGATAAACAACAATTTAATCTACAATAGACCTTCTGCACCATATAAACGTGCACGAGCAAGCTTACGAATAAGACGAATAAACAGTTAATTTTCGTTAATATTAAACACCACAATTCATTTTTAAAAATCCAACTGGCATTAATTAATCTACACAGACAATTTAGAAGCGTAAATCGGTTCTGTTAATCCGAAAAATGAGGATCTCTGTTTTAAAAGAGGTTCCTTTGATATTTTTTTTTCTGTTACAAAAGTTAACCAATCGTGTAACGCAACTGGCAAAATCAAGTCAAGTCAATGAAAGTCAATGAAACAAATACTCAGGTTATCAAATATCATTCTCATGTGTTTTGTAATTATTTAGAAAAATTTAGATCCTTGCGCCGCGTCAAAATTTCCAATCCGTCGCCTTAATGTTTATATATGCAGCTACGGATAACTGAGCCTATTTCAAATTTCAATTAAGAATTTGTATTATATTTATTATATATATACACTTTATTCAATACAAAGGTTACATTAATAACATTTTGAGATTTTGTACAAAGGCGAGCTTATCTCTATAAGAGATTTCTTCAGCTAACCCCTCAAAGCGGTACTGTAGACTGTAGAGGGTAAAAAACTGAATTTTAATTAAGCGTTAATCATTTAATTCTATAAAAACATGATCAAAAATAATTACAATTAAAAAAAACTACTTCATATGAAAAAAATACATAAATATATGAAGACAGTTATGTAAGCATTTATACATAATACATACGTAATACTTAATATATTTACTTAATAATTACGTAATAATTATTAAGTTAGTTAAAAAAATTATTATTTCGTATCGAATTTTAATTTCTCGTAACAGAACCGTCGTGTTAGTGCATAGATGTTATAATGTATGTTTTAGTGTTACCCGATGGCTAATGGAAACTTATTGTAAACTAATACAATGTCATGTTTCAGAAAACTATGGGAGAGCTTGCAGCGAGTCGTATTTTGCGTAGATATGGAACTCAGTATACCATTGGTACTGCTTTTGATACAGTGGGTAAGTTTTTATTCACATCACACATCACATCACATCACATTAATCTGATGTAATTGATAGAATCGACAACCATTGAAACCATTGATAGAATCGACAATCATTGAAGTTGCAACACCATATAATTAGCAGTAACGATTGGACTGTTATCACGATGGCAAAATATCCACCTTCCAAGCCGGTCTCCCATGTTCGATTCCTGTTCACGTCAATTTAGGAAAGGATTTTTTATAAATTATCTTGGAGTCAGGGTGTTATTGGGGCTCTTCAGTTCAGTGTGTGGTACGCATAGTATTAACCTAGAGCTTAAATCGTGGTCACACGATTTATGTAATTATCTGAAGTATATTCAAAAAAAAAAAATAGTAGGTACTTTGGCTGTTTGTCAATTGTTACATTTCATATTAAGTAAAATGTCCATTGATAAATAACATTAACAGAAGTTGCGGTATGATTACCCTGCACATGGAACTCGTAAATGAAGTCTAAAAGACACAATGTGATGCGTCCTTGATCAATCGCAATGAATAACGACATCTCGCTCCCTCTTCAGTACACTAAATCATTTTGTCACTTTCGTTGCTTGCGTATGACACAAAACTTATTACTGTAGGAGTAGTATTCAATAGTCGAGTGTACAGTGTTCTGCGCGTAAATCATACATACATACATGTCTTCACGCTGTATCCCTAGCGGGGTAGTCAGAGAGGAAGGAGCGCCAAGGGTTGCGGTCCTTACATACTTCTTTCGATTCTTCAAATCTCGTCAATCTCTTCATACATATTATTAACTGAGTATGCGAGTGCTTTTAATATTTCTGTGAGCTAACACTCTGGCTTTTTGAACTTCATAAGTCAGTTTGTCAGCCTTGAAGTTCCTTGGCTTCTGTTACAACTCAGTTTCGCTCTGTAGATTCTCTTCGTCAGTCGTCATCACTCATTCTTTCCATGTGCCCGAACCATCTAAGCATTCCTTGCTTTATTTTTACAGTAACATTATCGTGCAACCCTGTCATACTGCGTATCTCTTCGTTGGTTATTTTGTCCACAAAAGTGATACTCGCTTTCGGGCGTATTCAAGCGTTACTACTGTATAATAAAGTTGGCACAGTTGGCAGTTGGTTGGCAGTTGGTTGGCAGTAAAATATCTATTGATAAATAACAAAAAAAAATTTGCGGTACGAAAACTCTGCACATAGAACTCGTAAATGAAGTCTTAAAATACGCAATGTAATACGTCCTTGAACAATCGCAATGAATAACATCATATCTCGCTCTCTCTTCAGTACACTGAATCATTTTATCTCTTCCGTTGCTGAGGTATGATACAAAATTTATTACTATGCGAATAATGTTTAACAGTCAAATACACAATGTTCTACGTGTAATTTTACTGTGTTTTCCGTTTTTAAATTAATAAATTCAAAATCGAACAAAAACATGGACAGAATTATTTTGTTATATCTTATCATCCATTGTTTAAAGTAATACGAGTAACTGTTAATGTATATTGCATAAATCCGTCAGTGAAGGGAATTAGGTATCTATATGACGAATTAATTTTGTTTATTTTCAATCGAATATGTATTTTCGTTTAGTGTCTAATTATGTCGGCCGCAACGAAATTCCTCAAAAAAACAACAATTTTATTAATATTAAAATCATATTATAATAAATTGTTACAATCTAAATTACAAGCTAAACATGTTTGACAATGTTCGACGATTCGAACGAAGTGTCATGTCGCCCGCGTTGTTCACGCAAGCTTTTCTTCATCGCCCTGTTGCGCTGATTCAGCACATTGCTGGCCGTGAAAATGTTCTTGCGTAATGGGGGCTTATGATCCATAACAGACTTCTGGGTTAAAATAAAAATATATTAATTTGTAGGTTACGTAACGTCAGGAGTTAGCGGTTGCTGGGTGAAGAAAACGTTTAGAATTCCGTAAGTAACTTTCGTGAGTGGAGTAAGTCATTCGTCGTTTTTTAATGTATGCGATATCTCTGACAAGCAGCAAAAGCGTAAGAAAGAAGAAAAGTAGTAAAAAAAGGTATATTGGTATTAAAATAGACGTTATTATGTCAAAAAGGGCAAATAACTTCTTCTTCATTCTTGACGACCTACGTGGCGCAACGGCTTAGCGCGTCGTAAAGTAAACGGGGGTTGCGGGTTCGATTCCCGTCCCGAGTCTGGCTGTTTATGTATAATATGTATATATTTACAAAAGAAAAGTATATAAGTAGTATATCAGTTGTCTAGTACCCATAACACAAGCGCTATGCAGCTTACTTTGGGACTAGATGGCGCTGTGTGAAATGTCTGAGTATATTATATTATATATTATTATATTATTCTTTGCCATATTTCAGCTATTTTGCGGCATGAATATTAAAATTAATGACTAATTATTAATATTAAAAAAAATTCTAATTCTTAGGAGTTATCCAACAGCTAACTTTAATTTCGAAAGAAAAGTTACTTTTATTGTACAAGGTAGAAAAACTTTCTAATCGTTACGAGTTATATAATTAAGAATTGACTTTAATTTTGACAGAAAAGTTACGTAAATAAATAGATAAAGAAGAATTGGAATGAATAGACGTTCTTAAGCTGACAACACTTGTTTAGCCGAAATATGGTCTCTCCAATCACGAAGTGAATTCAAGAGTGCAAGACTCTCTCTCCGAAGACTGGTCTCTTAGAATACAGAAAGCATCTGTAATAAGTGCTGAAAAGAGACAGATTATAGCTTAAAAGTCAAATAATTACAATCGTTAGATATTGTGTATTATTGCACTTTTTAACCGACTTCAAAAAAAGGAGGTTCTCAATTCAGTTGTATTTTTTTGTATGTTTGTTACCTCAGAACTCCCGTCATTTATATACCGATTTAGAAAACTCTTTATTCATTTCAAAGGATATATTTTCAGATTTTAAATTTCACTGGTATTGGAGTTTTGACTTCGAAGATACACCAAATAACACCAAGTAACGCTAACTGCTTGTAATCTTTATTAATATTGATAGTTCTCTTGTAAGTCATTGCGCTCCAGAATTAGAAAAGGAGTTAATTGTGAACCTACCCTAGGTATTTATATAAGCTAAGGTCTCTCAAAAGGGAGAAATAAAAAAACTTAAAAAAAAAAATAAAAAATAAAGAGACTTCAAAAAAAATGGTGCCAAGCCGACAACAACTACTCGTACAGAACAGCAACAACAGAAATCTATCACTCTACCAAATATCAATTTGGTAGACTTGGCACCGAGTTCAGTAACTGTTAAATTTAGTTACATAAGTATTTGAATCGCATTCATAAAGTTTTATTATTTCAGTACTTGTCTTTTAATTAGTAAAGGATTGTAATTTTGTACTTCTTAGTGTTTTTTTTTGGAAGTCTGTTTTGTGTACGTATTATTAAACTTTTCAACGATTCTAGGGCTATTTTTCATTCTCATGTTTCCATAATTTCGAACATAAAAGGATCTTAAATGCTTTCAATATTTCAACAGGTCCATCAGTGAATGAAAACATTTCTATTTTCAATTTAAACTTCTTTTTTAAATGGTCTCAGGAATCAGATCCCGTAATTTTAACAGTACATACATTAGTAACATTTTAACAGAACTATGAATATTTTTATAAAACGCAACGGTTCAGAAATTTCAGAATCGGTCATTGATACTTACAAATAATATTTTGACATTATTTTTAATGTTCTATTGTTATAGATACGTTGTAACTTTCGAGCTTAGAGACACGGGTCAACACGGCTTTGCTCTTCCACCGGACGAAATAATACCGACCTGTGAAGAAACGATGGATGGCCTTATTTCTTTGCTTACTCCTAGAACAGTGAAAAATTATAAACTCAAAAAATATGCACTAGATAGCGCAAGACACAATGTTTTCGATAAAATTGTTATTATTGTTAATATTTTATTTTTTATTATAGTACGTTTTGACTGAAAAGTTTTTTTATTGGAACGAAGTTCTTTAACGCGGCTTGCGGGAGGTTTGAGTTGGTAGAAATCGTCACGTAAGGAAAAAGCGTTACGTGGGGCGGGACCCACGAGTCGCGCGGCGCTAGGTTCGTTAACTCTATGCGTTGATTCGCAATGATATTTCTGTCTTTTTTTGTTATATACGAGTACGTGTGTGTACGAGTATCGAATTTATTATTTTTTGTTTTTTAAATCATACATGAGTTTTATTGGTCTCATTATTGCAATTAAATTTTGTGAAATGGAAACTGTAGCTAAGGAACTTCGTTCCTAACGGGGATCCCCTTCGCATACGTTTTTTTTATGCATAAGTATCTCATACGCTTTATCCCTAATGGGCTATTCAGAGTGCATGGGACGCCAAACATCGCGGTCCTCACGTACTTCCTTAGCCTACTCAAATCTCATCATTCTCCGCATACAATTTCGCTTAGGTAGGTTCTTTTGTGATTTCCGTCAGATGACACTCAGGCTAGGTATGTGATCTTCACAAGTCAGCCTCGGTCTTCCTTGGTTTCCGATACCATTCAGTTTCATATATTATATACATATTATACATATTTAAGTATGCATATCTAAGTTACGACAACCTTTAACGGTGACTGAGAAATTTTTGTTTAAATATTTTTTATTTTATTGTAATAAAGCACATACACGGTCTGGCCATAAATGCTGTTACAATAAAAAAAAAAAACAATAATTTTGCATTTGAATTTGGAACCTGTCATTCTCATATGAATATTCATAGTGTTATCTTATTTTCGCGCCAATGTTTGTTAAATATTAGGTGATTTTGGGTTCAAGGTGATAAAGAAAACCGAATTGCTGTGATAGCATTACACAAAGAAGGTATATAGTTATATTTTAGGTTCATTATTAATACGATATTTTTGTGGTATAAGTGATGCTACAAATCATTGTTGCAAATTAAAGTACGATGCAATATGTAGATAAAGCATATCTTAATAAAATCCTTCATGAGGTTGAAATAAATAAAGATTGTTGCGAAAGTACGCTATGTAGCAATTAAGCGCCTTTGCATAAATCTTATTTATGGGTCCACTGTGTCTATAATAAAACATTAATATGTTTTAATTATTTTTAAATCAAAATACATAAAACCTAATTTATTGCGAACATTCCGAAAATTCATTTGCTTTTCGAAATGCATTTATATTTTAAATCACGAAGGGACGGACGAGGTTTACGAGTTTTGAAATGTGGATTTTCTGTATTTGTTGAGAGTCAACGATTTTATAGTAATGATTCGTTACATGTTCACAAAATAACAAAAAAAATGTTCTAAGCGCACACATACTAATTTTTTATTTTACTTACACTTCTCCACATTTCACTATTTTGCCAATTGATATCAAAGGGATAACGTTATTAAAACAATAACAACAAAAAAAATACAAGATAGCATTTGTCATTTGTCCGTTGGATAACACACAGATCCACTTGGTCGAGAGCGACTTAGGCCAAGGGGCCTAGACAAGTGGCTCAATTGTCGTAAGAGCTAGTAGAATAGAATAGTCAAACGTTATTCACTTTCTATCAAATCAAACGAAAAGTAAACTCATATGAAAACCGCCGCATAAAACGTCTTTGACGAGTAATTAACGCTAGAGGCCTTACCATGAGTTTACGCAGTCGATACTCGATAGCGACCGCGTCGAAGTTTTGTATAACAATTCTTAGTTCACTGTAGTAACCGCTAGGGGCGCTGCCCAATTCTTCATACAAAGTTTTACGTTGTCGATAGCGAGTATCGACGGCGTTAACTCATGGTAGAGGCACAGCAAGCGTTTTGTTGGACGAAGCATTTGCCACTTATCTAACCGCTCGGTAAGGTAAGGCTCCTCATTTTAAGATTCCGTAACCAAATGGCAAAAAACAGAACCTTAATAATTTCGTCCTGTCCTTCTGACTGTCGCAGCTATTTCTAGAGTAACGAATTTGAAATTGGTAGTCAAACGTTATTAACTTTCTATTAAATCAAACGAAGAGCAAAGTTGTGTGAAAACCGCCTTCTAAACCGTAGCCAAATGGACTTTTGACCAATAACAACGCCGGCAAGCGTTTCAATTGTAGCCGCTCATAGACTATAATTGCTGTAGATAATAATAATAATAATACTCCAGACAATTACACAGATTGTATGACCCCAAACTAAGCAGTAAGTAAGTACTGTGGGTACCACACAACGATCTCTGGGGGAGTTCCCAGTAACACCCAGACTCTAAGCCAATTTAGTAAAGTTCGTTTCCTAAATTGACCTGACCGGGGATCGAACCCGAGACTCTAGCTTGGAAAGTAGATGCACATGCCAGTGCACCAACGGGTCAGATAAATATATCTGACCCGTACGTTTCATTTTCGGCCTCCTAGTAACGTATCTACACCTTAAATATCTATGTACATTATAAAATCATTGTTGGTAATATCACTTCATTCGTGATTATCGGGTTAATAATTCGGATAGATCGGGTTTTCTTCTTTTTTACAATTTTTAGGCTTCAATAAACAAAAACACAAAATGGGAACTCTTATATTTTTATGTCTGTCTATCCGTTTGTCTGTCTACATGTCACAGCAGATTTATTTTGTTATCTTTTATATAATGAGTTGGATTTTGGTACAGAAATATATTAGTTACCCAAAATGAATGGGAAACAAAAAATGAACCGGCTATCTAAGACATCGCTTGTTAATTTTTTTAATTTTTTTGAGTCTTATGTGTCCGAAATTACAACGGAAGTCTAATACCAGTCGCACATGGTCTTGGTTGTTTTTTTATATCGCCAAAAGCTCTTCAAGTTTAATTCCTCTGTCACCAAGAAGAATCTTTATACACGTTAACACTGAATATTTTAGAGATTCCGAAGTCTTTCAAGGGCAACTTTCTAATGTTTTATCTTCATACTTTCTCTGGTGAATTTCCACAAAGGAACTGAAGGTTCTGCTTTAATAGTGTGGGCTGCGAAATCCTAAAAACTGAGGCTTACCAGATAATCATAAGGTAATGTGCTAGACGACTGCTCTTAAATGTGGTATGTTTTATACATTGCATTAAAATAATTAACCATTTTGAGTACGACTGAAAAAAAACTAAAACATTCATTGACAGAAACTGAGTTATTAGGTTTTAAACTTCAGTGGTAGGGATAGAGTGGAGATGAACCAGAGGGAGATAGCGTTACATAGTTGTGGCGTCACAAAGACGGAACTAATCCTCGCTCTGTTCCCATTACTAAAGTTAAAAGCGAATAACTTTGTTTTTCGTTGTATTTCGAATATTTTTTCATAGTTTTGTTTATGATTACTAAACCTATTTTTCAATTAGCTCGTTAACAAATAGTCATCTAACCTATTAGAGCATTCATTTCTAATTTTACCGACTGACCAGATATTATTATAGTTTATCGTTAGATTGAAGGCAATTCAAAACTCGTTCTGTTATTAAACAAACGTTTTATAGCTATACGATGAAACCATTTATTATTTTTATAATTTGCTAAAGTAGGCTGCCATTAATTTATATTAGGTAAAAAAAATTCGCCGCTACCATTCACTGCAGTACATGATAAATTCCCTTATAGAAGCATAAACGATGTTATCGAAGGTGGTAATATGACTAATGATCCATGTAATCGTTTAGGCGTCACGACAAATCGTCAGATCACGTGACCTTATACCATTTATTTTGGTACCACCGACCACTTTATAGTGATCTCTTTCTCCCTTCTAAATACTTATGAACTGGTTATGGAGGGAATATCGTTTGACCATTCAGAGTTCAAGTTTTAATTGACGAAATATTGTATTGCTTGTAGCATGAATATCTTTTTTGTAGTAAACGAATAATTTTATTCTTTATATCGTAAGATTTACAGTAGCTTTTAAATTGAGTCGTAAAGTTAATTGTCGTACAATTTTGGGCGTTGCATATTATTTTGTATGAGAATTAATTGCTTATTCTTGTTTATTAGATTGTTAGCCGCGACTTAATTCAGTTGTAATTTCTCTAAGAGGATACGAGGAATTTATTTCTACCGATCAAATTTTTATAAATTGTGGGGCCTTCATTGCGTTAGAAGAACACTTAATGTGTTATATTATCTACTTTTGTTTCATTCTACAAATAAAAATCATACACACATTAACGTAAGATTACATAGCAATTATGTACAAAGTGAAAGTTAAATAAAAATATTAAAAAGCTGTACGCACATTAGAAGTTATTTCTACTTTTCTTTTTCCTTCTTCTTGGCACGGCGCACAGATTAGCGCATTTGCCAATGTCACGTATTAATAAGTAGAATTGACATGAAGTACATTCGAAGTAAATTTGCTTTTCTTCTTATCGTAAGACTTCTCCAGTCAAGTGATAGTAGGCTTTACTGAAGTTATAAAGGACTTCTTGGAAGAGCGCAAGTACTTCAGCTACACATGTTTATTTATCTAAATAAAATGACAATCTAACTTCTCCCGTTACCGCCAAAAAGTCCCTATTTCTACTTTTAGGGTGTAAATAGAAAATTGAAACTGGCCACACGTAATAAAGAAAATAATGTTTAATTCAATTTTTTCCTACAGAAATATTTTCTTCTCTAGTACAAGTACAAACTTAGTAACAAAACAGTTATCTTGTAACAATTCTGAAACTGGGTTAACATAAATGAAGTGCAATCTATTGTCTCGCTTCCAACTTGAAGGGGACAAAGTCGACTTGAGAGCTGCCACTCGGGTTTTGGCAAGAATTTTGCTGTATCTTTAAATTTTCCGCTTAATCTGGAGTATTCTCCAGTGATTATTAAAGCTAACGAGACTCCGTGCAGTTCATTGTGGTTTCACACTACAATCTAAATAAGAGAGTGGAGGAAAGGTGTTTAGTTAGGGTTTCAACTTGCTTGTGAAAGTGTTAGTAACTTTTTTTTTGAAGCGGTTAAAGACAGTCAAATAGATTTATTTGCTATGTGATGAATTCTTATAATTTTTAGCTAATTGTAACAATGAAATAATCGGGTTCTTACCACGACATTAATTTTTTTTTTTGAGTTTAAGGTTAACTTAAGTTAACGCGTTAACCCATTAACTTGAATTAACTCGTGATCAAAGTGCTTGCAATAACATCGTAATATCGGGAACCTCTAAAAAAAATTATTGCTGCGGTAAGAACCCGTTTATTTCATTGTTAGAATGGGTACAAACCGTAAGAGTCTAAAAAAGTGTATTTCTGGCTAAATTACTTTATTGCATAAACTCGGTTTTTACCAGCACCAGCATTAAATCCAACTCGCGGTTGGTTAGATGACTGAGTCTGATCGTTGGAATATCCTGAGTATGATTCGTTAAGGCGAAACACGTGTCGATTTTTGAAATTCTGAGCGGAAAATAGCTTAAAGTTATAAGAATCCATCACATGAAATGGATTTCCGCAATGTAACAGCTACCGCAATTGTGACAGTATAACAATTTATTTGCATCCAAAGACATCCAAAGTATTTGCGTCCACACACATTACAATGTGTTCATTTATGCGAGTTAAACATTTTCGTATTAGTGACGATTAGATGAACGAATTAAAGACAATCGGAAACGGCCACGCGTTTGACGGTGGCCTTGCGGCGCGGTGGCAATTATTGCATCACTAATCGCGGTTACGGTGTGACCCCAACTGGTGCTGCAATAATTACCTATAATCTCTTTTAATAGTGCCGTTGTGTGCGTGCACATTGCCACGCACACATACAAACCGCGTACGTTAGCTTTCTATGAAGACATCCTACTGTTATGTGTGTACTGTGACCGTAGTCAATCCGACATAGTTAACTTAAATAGTGAAGATACTATTTTCGCTTCCTATATTTAATTAGTAAGGTCCATAAACGTAAATATTCTTAAATTTACTACGAGTATAATCCGTATTGCACACTGCCGGTTATAAAACATTAGTCAAACAAAAATTGACTCAGATTCGTAATTCAAACTTTCTGGTGAATTAGCTAGTTTTTTAATGTAAAAGCGATTTTGAAGTGCCCATTGTTTGCTTAGACTGCAGCTACGAAAGGCATTGGCGGTGTTCCAACCAGGACTAATTAATTGGAACATCGGGGCCTTCCGAGGGTCTTAAGGGTAGTGTCACATACATAATATGCGTTACTGTGAACGTCCGAAGCGCAGTGTGTGTATATGAGTTTGTGCCTCTTGTGTCGGAACTATCAGAAATTTTAGTTGTTTACGTTCGATAGTGTCCGAGAAAAACAGCCGTGACGGACAGACAGACACCAAGTTAATTCAAGACTAAGTCAAGTTGAAGATATATATATACATACATACATAATACGTACACACATACGTACATACGCACGCACGCACATACTCACACATGCACACACGCACGTACCTACTTAGGCAAACACGCGTACAAAAACACTCACACATCCATATATATTCACGCTCTGCCCTAATGGAGATAGGATGGAGTGCCAGGCACCGCAGTCCTTACATACTTACTTCTTTTGCTTCCTAAAAAGTACTTTCGGAGATTAACACGGACAAGTAAACAGACCGACGGACAAATAAAAATGTTATAAAAGCTTTTTAACTAAATGTTAACAGCCTAGTTTTTTTATTAAACGGCGCCGTCCAACTAGCGGCCTAAATCATATTCAGACGATGCGTCTATACAACATTTAATGAACTGGCTAGTTGATGCTTAAGCCATTCAAACAATAGGTTGACAATATGACGAAAAAAAAAGTTGTAATATCTGACATTAGTAATTGTTTATTTAATTAAATCATTTTAAAATAGAATGTATTGTTTTAATTTAAAAGTCGATTTGCAACAATAATTGTAGCACTCATTTATTATTAGGTAATTATGAGATCAAATAGCGTAACTTAATAACTAAGTACAAATGTAATAAAGTGGCTTTGCTAGGGTAACCTACAAAATAAAAACAAAATGAATGATTATACTCTTTATCGCACAAAACAATTGTAAACTGAAATAAGTAAAGAAGTGAGTGCCAATGAAGTTTCAAAAAATATTATTTTAGAAACGTTTATAAAAATCTTAAAACCTTCTTTTGTGTAAGTTAGTTTAAGCTAGTATGTTTACCACAACGCGCGAGCCGAGCGAGCGAAGCGAATGTGTCGCGACAGCGGACGGCGTAGCGCCAGAACAGAGTTAACCCTATGAGAACTTTTGTATAATTTTATAAAACTAGGCGTGTGGTTGAATGACGTTGTCAAATGAAAGTGCTAGCCGTGCAATTAAACGGCTAAAAAATACTGTAGGTAAAATGTGTAACGTAGGAGCAGTGCTGTGAGTCTTTTAAAAATTAAAGTCTTCATATGCAGTCTTTATTTTTGTTTTGGTGGTATATGCCCCAGTGTCCTCTGTCGATTTGAACGAGCTACAGCAGTTTTGGGACAATGTTAGGGAAGTTCTAGAGACGGTTGAAGAGAATGAAAGAAGTAAAGTGTGTGGAGACATGGATGTATGGGTCGAGACAGCTCGAACAGGATTTGAGTCTGTCGTAGGCAATCATAGAGATAAGAGAGTGCATGATGATAATAGTATTGTGTTAGAAATGTGTATAGAATAGGATATTTTTGTTGGTAATACCTTATTTTAGCACAAAAGAATTCATCAGTACATGTGGAAAAGGAAGGATGAAAGGAGTATGATTGATTTATTCCTGGTGGACAACCAGTTCAAAAGCAGGTTATGGACTCGAGAGCACATAGAGGAGCCAATTTGGGAACGGACAACTTTCATGCGGTAACTAGACTAAGGGGTCTGTTTGCAGCATGGCAATGTCACGTAGCGTTCAAACCTGCAGCGGTCTGTCGCATCAAAAGCTAGAAACTACAAGATGCGACCACCAGGATAAAATATGAAAGGGTATTATCCAGTAAGTTGATGATTGATGATAGATTGAAAGTGGTGAACGAGGATGTTGAAGAGTGTTGGCAGAACCTTAGGGATAGTATGATTGAGGCTGCGAAAGAAGTGTGTGGAACGAATAAGATTGGGAACGGCAAAAAGCGTGATGTGTGGTGGGATGATGAGGTGAAAGTGTCTGTGTAGAGGAAAAAGAAAGTAAGGAGAAACTACCTTGCTGCCAACAATGACTGTAGCATTAAAGGATTTGATGAAAGAGGGCTATAAGCTGCATAAAGTAGAAACGAAGGCACTAGTGAAGTGTGAAAGGTGTAGGGTGTTAGACCAAAAAAAGATGTCGAACAACTTCGAGGCAAATTATTAATTATTTTGGTTTGAAAGTATTCTGCGTTTTCATTGATCATGAAAAAGCATTCGATAGAGTAGTGCGAAAAAGATAATGGAGTCTTCTGCCTGAATATGGCGTGAAGGGCCCCTTACTGCAGACCGCGAGATCATTATATAGAGGTCACATAGCTTGTGTAAGAATAGATAGTGACTTGTCGCCCTGGTTCGAAGTCGGCCCAGGCGTCAGACAGGGCTCCGTGATGTCTGCCTGGCTATTCGTGCTGCATTTGGACAGTTGCTTCTAGACATTGAAAGGTAGCATGAGTGGTATGATATGTGATGGTACAGTGATAAACTGCATTTTGTACGCTGACGATGCTATATTTATAGCACCATCAGAAGCGGAGTTGCAGACACTAGTTACGCGCATGAAAAAAGACTGTGAAGTGTAAGGATTGAATATGAATGTGAATAAAACTGAGGTTCTGGTGTTTGAAAAGGATGATGTACAGACAAAGTGTGAAATACGGGTAAACGGAAAATGTTTGGAACAAGTGAATGAAACTGCATATCTGAGGAGTGTGTTTTCGAGGAATGGAAGATGTGAGTAGAATGTAGAGATATGGACAGTAGCTGGCAATAAAGTAAACAATACTCTGTCCACGTTAGTAGGCCATGTATATATAACTAACTCAGCCAAAATGGCCATACACAATGCGGTGTTGGTTCCAACTTTATTGTACGGTAGTGAGGCTTGGATATGTCTAAAATTGAAATATGTGTAGTGTCACCCTTGCGGACAAAATAAGCAATGAAGAGATACGCAGTATAACAGGGTTGCGCGACAGATTTATTATAAAAATGAAGAAAGGAATGCTTAGATGGTTGGAGCACATAGATTAAGTGATGAAAGACTGACGAAGAAAATCTACAGAGCGAAACGAGTGGTAAAAGAAGCCAGGGAAGACCAAAGCTGACTTACGAATATCAAATAGTCAAAGTGTTAGCTGACGGATATGTCAAAAACACTCGAATACCTAGATAAAAATATGTGAGGAGAATGATGAGATTTGAGGAAGCGATAAAAGTATGTCAGGACCGCGAAGCTTGGCGCTCCGTTCTCTCTGACTGCAATTAGAGATACAGCGTGAAGATATGTATGTACGTTTATTTGCAATTGTCATAATATCGTATTTGCTCATCCAGTAATAATCAATGGCCCTCCTTTGCTATTTAAAACTGATGGTCACCTGAGCTTTTTTTATGTCGTTTATCTTATCGAGGAGACCCTAGAAAGATAAAACACAAATCACGTTATTTATGTGCCCATAATTGTTAAGTTATTACACAATTCACAGAACAAACAATAATTACGAAAAAAACAAAACAAATTTACCTTGATGGTATTCGTTATGAGTACTTTCTCTCCTCTTTTCGATATAACAACAAGACATGCTTTCGACATAAAATTTCTTAAAATTTTAAACTGGTCAACATCAGTCACATCCAATTTCACATTATTTTTGTCACTACGCTCTTCCATTGTATTATTTTTCTGCGTAAACGCAATTAAACTGTGAGAAATACCAACAATATTGTTGCTTTCCGTTGCAATATTGATAGTGTGTGGGTTTCAGCACCAGTGGCAGAAAACGGAAATAAATTTAAATGCCTGGCCAAGTGGTTAAACGTTATCAATCCAATCGTTTGCCTAACTGTTTGATCGAATGGCTGAATATCATTCAGACCGCCAGTTGAACGGCGCCGTTTAGTAAAAAGGCATGGCTGTTAATTGAACGGCTAAGTTAGTTAGCTGTGAATGTACATACATTGTCACTAAACCTTGTCATACTGCGTATTTTTTCTTTGCTTATTTCGTCCGAGAGAGTGACGCTATACATAACAATATTTCTGAGAAATCGCACCTCCACGGGATTTATTCTACTTCTCTCGATTTTGAGCATATCCAGGCCTCACTACCATGTAATAAAATTGGCACCAACGCCGCACTCAATGTGGATGGCCATCTTGACAGCTTTAGATATTCACACTGCCCACAGAGCACTGCGCGTTAACTTTATTCCCAGTACAAAGTTTCATTCATTTGTTCTAGACAATTTCCATTTACCCATATTTCACAATTCGCCTGTACATCTTTTTAACAGTTTTATACATCTCTGTAGATATTTGCGGAATCTATACATTACAATACGTGAAGTGAAAACTTCGGTTCCCTTTTTAAGAAAATTGGGCGGACTGAGGAGTGTGAAATTTGATACACTTAAAGTTTATATGGAGAAGGACTGGTGAAAGTGAAAATTTGTATGTAATATGTGTTACAAATAAGTTCATTAAATTAAATTAATTCAATTCAATTTTTTCAGTAATGGCTTCTAATAAATTAAATTAAATAAGACATTCATTGTTTGCGTTCATACTGTCAATGTCAAAAAGACTGTCAATGTTAAACTTATAACAGTTTGTGATCATATGTAATGTAATCTCCTTGGATCAAACAGTCGCACAGAGTAGATTGTCGCCAAAGACTTTATATTATAAGTTTCTATTTACGGTCGAATTTCGACCACAGAGCTACCTGTAGTATGAAATAATTTATCTTCTATGTCATGAAACATATTTGAGACGATAGAGCTCAGGGGGTGTCAACTTTGTATGGAACTATTGCAGACTTTATAAGGAAACAAAATGAAAGTGACAAGAGATATAGAAAGAAAGAAGATAGAAAATTCCAGGGATGTCATTACAAAATATAATTTATTGATATTATTTATCAATGTACTGATATCGATTATTGATACTGAAATTTCATTTATTTCGTTAATTTATTATAATTATTTGAGTACTACATATAAAAATGACAATAATAAAATATTTTACTTCATTGAAAAAAGATATTTATAAATAATTTGAACAAAAATAACACATTTTGTTATCGATATAAATAATCAAATAAACTACTAATTGAATTCAATAATATAGCAACCCTGTTTGATGAAATGTCAAAAATTTTACAAATCGAAAAAATTTCTTCATAACCGTCAATTATTTTTTCTATTTGTTTATAGCTTTTCTGTGTTTCGCACGAGCTATTCTCCCCCTGATCGCTTGAGGAAACTCGAATCGGTGTGGTTGAGACTTGTGGATCAAGACAGTGGATCAAGACTTTTCTCCGTAATAAATAATTAGAAATTGTTGTTATTATATCCACGTTTAATTGTAATCAGAACTCGTGATTTAAAATTAAAAAAATATCAGTAATTCTGTTTGTTTTATTAACTTTCCAAATTCCATTACCTTGTTATCCGCTGAAGATACTAGTTTAGTCATCTAAGAAAATACACTCAGAGTACTATTTAAATCTCCGTAATTTTAGTTTATGGAAGCATTACCAGATGGCGCATAGTCTACACTTTTTTTGTATGGAGTTGTAGTTCTTCTCCTTGGAGTATATGTGTTCTGTGCATTAGAGTTAAACCTCACAAACATGACTGTATATTACATTCAGTTAAGTAACATTCGAGTCTCAATCAGTGTATTTTAGGAATGCAAGTTGGTGAAATCGTCAGAAACGCCACGAAATATCAGTATTGGATGAAGTGCCACTGAAATCGAAATACCGTAGACACTGACTCGAAATGCACTCAGACACAAATCAAATTGCAGCTTGGATTCATGCCAATTGCTTATCTAATTGCTTGCTGTTTGCTATTGTGAGATTTATCCGAACATAAAGATATCTTTATTGACTGTACTTTGACTGTATAATGTATTTCAGTGTTCATTTATTTTATATCTTCTATATTAATAGCCCATAAGGAAGTCGATAAGGGTGTTTCAAGCAATTAAGAACATCGATATTTAATGATGCATTTTCAGTTCCGCAACGTAGAAGATCCAGTTCGTCGTCAGTTTATTATTATCCAAGTTCTAATCGAAAATGCGAAATATCATTACGCGTTTCTGCTTTATCTATTAAATAGTTGGCTAATTGTCGAATAATGAAACCGATGAAATAAGAAACTGAAAATCAAAAGTAAATTAAACCTTTTTAGTCTTAACAAAATCCCTATTGAATATAGGTAATTAATTTTGAATCAGCACCAAACAAAAAATAAGCGGAGATCATTCAATTACTAAAGAAAAATAATCAAAACAAGACAGAGTCCCCTTGTCATTATCAACACGTTTTTCTGAAAAAGTGTTTAAAAAGTTACTTAGAGAAATACGTTAACATTTTCGTATTCGTGTTTTTAAGAACTTTTATTTGAAATCTCGTTCGATGATTTCGAAAAAAATCGTTTCTGAAGGAACGGCAGTGCCCCCGCCAAGTCGAGCATAGCCGTACCATCCTTTTCTCGAAGCGACTCATGGAACTTTTGACCCCCATGTAACTTCGTTGCGGATAAAGCTAGAAGTCTGAATTTCAGAAACTAAGAGGTCAATATAGCTAAATATATTTCCAAATTACACTCGATTTGAACTTGTAGTTTAAAAACCATTGCAAGTTAAATTTCCTTAATTTCGTTACTGACATATTCACCGAGCATCAAAATTTTAAGTCATCATATTTGTTATAGAAATAAAGACGTCTAATATTGAAACGGTCACTATAAAATGTTGCTAGGTACTCGTAATTGATTAGATAACAATTTATAACAAAGTTGTTAAATAGGTGTTTCCATAGACCTTTTTTTTTTACGTCAGGAAATGCTTTATGCATCCCGTCCTGCCATGAGGGTAGCAGGGGGGTATGTGGGATTCCTCAGCTGATGGGTGCACTGTCGAGTCTACCCACTAAAACCTGACGGTGTTCCTCGAGAGCCCTATTGCCGGGGTAACGGGTGGTGCTTTCGCATTCGTCCGCGACCCCGGCGGGCAACAGCCGGCGCTAAGTTCCGCCGGCTTCGCCTCTTTCGGCATTACAGCCTGTGCTACTCAGAGAGGGGCGCGGGAACACCGCGGGCGCCATCTCGAGGCTATAGTTGAGGTGCCCCCCCCCAAGGTCACCCCTGAGCCTCTAGTGGGCGCTCCGCTACAAAAGTTGGCGGAGCATTAGTCGCCCGAAGGCGATAAGTAACTTGGATGGCCACTAATCAGTGACCATCCCCTCCTCTAATGAAAGGCTACGAACAAAGATTGGCGCGGAAATAGCCGCCGTCTTTTTACTTTTTGTAAACTTTGCCATTCCACACCCTTTGGACCCCATAATGTGATCCACCGGCTTTTGTTCAGCAGCGCACAGTGTGCAACGCGGTGCCACCGAGCAACCTGCTGCTATGTGACCCGGCTGACCGCAGCGGTAGCACAATTCGCTGCGGTCAATCCCCGATGTGCAATTGACCCGGACGTGCCCGATTTTTAGGCACTTGTAGCATCGGAGTGGTCTCGACTCGAGGATCTTGACATTGACCGAGACCCAGCCCACTAAAAGACGACCGCTTGCTACCTTTTTCGCTGCCTCCACGGGGCAGCGTACCCACACCGAAGACAATCCCCGTGGGGTACGACGCACTTCGCCTACTTTTACCGCCTCTTCTGCGCATAAACAACTCTAGCTACGGCTGCGGACACCTCAGCAGCCATCACTGAATCGCCCGAAACACGGAGCTCCGCGCATTTAGTGGGCCTGGATACTTTAACAACTCGGGGCTGAGATGCTCTCTTAGTTTAGCGGTAAACGCATCCGCTTTCTCACTAGTGGCTGCGCCCGGCAGCTCCAAAACAGTAACTCCGGTAGCGGCTTTGCGAAATCGTAATTCCGTAATGCCCAGGGGCTCTAAACTAATTTTATTTTTTGCCTCCCTTCACGAAACCGCCCTTTAAGTTTTTTGAATCTTTGGCCACTTTTTTAATGGCGGCCACGCTTTCTTCTACGACCTTTTTACAACCGATGGTTGTTTTGAGATTGGGTTTCGGTGGATATTCCGTTAATCCCTCAATAACACCAAAACGACTTGGCGACAACTCCCTGGACCAAGTACATTGCAGCTCATGAGTCATCGCCGTGACTTCTTTCTCCGCCTGGGCGAGACCCACATACTGGCCAGTCGTTGGAGGCCTGCCTCTGCCTCGGCCTCAGTCCCTGCTTGAGGTACTTGCCACTTTAGCGGCTGACACTCCCGCAGCGCTCCCAGAACTGGAGTCCCTTCTCGATAGTTCGCGTGTGCGCACACGTTTTTTTGCCTTTGCAGGCAATTCAACCTCCTCCTCCTCATCGTAGCACAAGGTTTCGGCACTTTTGCCATTGTACCACGCCGAATCCAAGAGAGGATAAAACTCCACCTCTACACTCTCCTCCTCTTCTACTCACTTTATCCCCCCTCCCTTAGTTTTTAAACAGGTTTTTCCATAGTTGTTCCCACGAGTAGGGCCGAACTACGGGCACCACCCCCGGGTGACGCCCATTCCGGGAGCTAGGGTATATACTGTGGAGGGCCCCAGGTATCCACAGGTTTTAAACGTGTTGACTCACGGGTTTGTATCAAGTTTTCCTTCTCTTGGGCCGGCCAATGAAGGCAAGCCCGTCGTCGGTCCGCGCAGCCACGACGTACCCCCTTAGCACCGTGACGGGGGTCGTTGAAGTGACTGCGCGGGGTCCCGGGGAGGGCGGCTGGTGCCGGTCCACCCTCCACACGCCACCCGGCGACAGGTTTAGTGCCGCCGAGCGCGTTCCACCTTGACTTTGCGTCCTCCGCGGAGGACGCAAAAACCAACAATGCGCAAACGCGCGCGACAACCATTCCCCTCTGAAAGCAGAGGGCTAAGGTGACGACAACAAATCCCTTTCGTCCTCAAAGAGGACGATTTCCCCCCCTTGTCCGGGCCAGGCCCTTTCGGCACTACAGCCTCATCGGCCCCGACCCGGTACTGAGGGCGCCGCCGAAGCACCACCCTCAGGAGTGTTTATCGACTCTCCAGTCTAGATCCGCAGTGTTCAGTGGAAACAGGGCCACCTCGAGAAGGATGTAGACATGAAGTCTACGCACTGCGGTCTTGGGATGGCAGGCTAAGGCTCCACTTAATGGGAGCTGTAAGCGCCTGTTGGTCCACCCCCTGTGGCGGGTCACCCACACCACTCGGCCCCACTGTTTCCATAGACCTTTTTTTTTTTTTTTTTTTTTGCGTCAGGAAATGCTTTATCCATCCCGTCCTGCCGTAGGGGGGTGGCAGGGGGGTATGTGGGACTCCTCGACATTAGGGTGCTAGGCCGAGTCTACCCACTAAAACCTGACGGTGTTCCTCGAGAGCCTTGATGCCGGGGCAACGGGAGCGCGTTGGCATTCCTCCGCGACCCCGGCGGCTATGCCCAGCCTGAGCCGAGCCCTCCTCCGTTTGCGGGCAGTTTGACCTGCTCGCTCTCCTGGGAGGCGCGCGGGAACACCGCGCGCACCATCCCGAGGCCATTGGTGAGACGCCTTCCCCCGAAGGACACCCCAGGCCTCTGAAGTGGCGGCTTCCGCACCCCGCCTACACCACGGCAGGGGCGTCAGCACGCCCACCTGATTTTTTACGTGTTTACTCACGGGTTTTTACAAGTTTTCCTTCTTCGCACCTCTGATTTTAACGTGTTGTCTCACGGGTTTCATTTCGAGTTTTCCTTCTCTCCACCTTTGATTTTAACGTGTTTTCTCACGGGTTTCATTTCGAGTTTTCCTTCTCTCCACCTCTGATTTTTACGTGTTTCCTCACGGGTTTTTAAAAGTTTTCCTTCTTTCCACCTCTTGACCCGCGTCCTCCGCGAAGGACGCTGGAACCAACACTTAGCCAACAATACCCCTCTCAAAGGAGAGGGGCAAGTGGAAAGACGACCCACACGGCAGACCCCCGCCCTCACGCAGAGGACGGGGAACACAAACTTATCCCCCCCGGGTCCAGGCCGGGTCCTTTCGGCTCCACCTCCTACTCGGTCCCAGCCCGGTCCCACCCCTGATTTTAACGTGTTTACTCACGGGTTTTAATAAGTTTTCCATCTTACCACCTCGGGGCCGAAAGCCCCACACGCCGTACCCCCACCCTCATTATGAGGACGGGGAACACGACCCCCTCCCCCCCGGTCCGGGCCGGGTCCTTTCGGCTCCACTACCTACTCGGTCCCAACCCGGTACTGAGGGCATCGCCGAAGCGACACCCTCAGGAGTGTTTATCGACTCTCCAGTCTAGATCCGCAGTGTTCAGTGGAAACAGGGTCACCTCGAGAAGGATGTAGACATGAAGTCTACGCACTGCGGTCTTGGGATGGCAGGCTAAGGCTCCACTTAATGGGAGCTATAAGCGCCTGTTAGTCCACCCCCTGTGGCGGGTTACCCACACCACTCGGCCCCTTTCCATAGACCTAAAATAACGGACTTTGTTTTACATGAGATCTCACAACTTTTTGTAGTGGAAGAACTGTATTGCGAAACTTGGCATTTTTTTACATTTTTTGTTTTTGATGGGATTATAATTTTCTATTTAATAATCTGTCAAAACTGACTCACAGAATTATAAATTAAACTTTTGAAGATTAAGATGACATTTTGATTATTAAGCATGTTCTGTGTATTTACACAGAATATTATTAATATTAATACTATTAACAATACTGTAGATAATTACACAAATTGTGTGACCACAAACTAAGCGGTTAGCTTGTACCATGGGTACCACAGAACAACTCTGGTGGAATTCCCAGTAACACCCAGACTCCAAGCCAATTTAGAAAAGTTCCTAAATCGACCTGACCGGGGATCGAACCCGGGACTCTAGCTTGGAAAGCAGATGCTATGCCACTGCACTAACGGGTCAGTCAATCATTATATATATAGTTATATTATATATATATAGGGTTTGTTATGTATATATATATTTAATACTCTGTTCGAAATTTCAGCTATTTACGTTAAATAGGTTCGGAGGAAAACGGCTATGTTATACACAGATACACGGACAAACAGACGGATAACGTCTGTTCCTTTTCTTCAATATTGCAACGGAAAACTAAAAATTAAGATGACAGAAACGAAACGCAATAAAACACAGTAGTAAACAGAAATGTAAGTTTAAATTACAAATGAAATAAATCAGGCCCGTCTCTTCTTGCCACAATAACACGGTTGACTTCATCTTCGAATAATTCTCTTTGTTCCTTGCAGTCGGCATTTGCCGTTTTTTGATGTCAGTCCAAGTTATTAACGTCGGGTTAATTTAAAAATAACGTGCTATGTTGTCTATACTTAGGACATTCATCCACTGTACGACCACAGGTGTTTTGGGAATGACGAACTCTGCCTCGGTAACTTTATCGTCACACATGTAAAGTTAGATTTATTTATTTATTTATTTTTACGGAAGACCGACAACTATACAATAATATTAACAAAAATAAAAAATTAAATAACATAGATTGAATAGGTTGGGGACTTTATAATAATAATGATATTGGTATTATCTGAATAAAATTATTATTAAAATTGTATATACGCAGAACCTTAAAGGAACATTAAGGAGTTCAATTTATCTAATGGTATAAGAATATTGAACATTCGGTTACTAGCGAGCCGCCTTCGCTTCGCTTCTGTAGAAAGGTTTTTTTTATTAAAATGAAATAAAGCCTATACTAGACACGGATAATGTGGCTTCCTATTTGGGAAAGAGATTTTGAAATCAGTTGAGTAGTTCAAGAGATTACCACCAGCATACAATCAAACACACAATTTATCTCTTTGTAATATTAATGTAGATAATAATTTGTCAGAATTACTGAGGATAATCTGCGTAACAAAACATTATTGAATGATCTTTTTCAAAGTAGTTTGCCGAAAAAGTAAACAAATTTTTTGAGTCTTCAAAACAAGGAAATGCTTATTTGAGATACAATTTAATGAAACGTGTTTTTGTCGCTATTTTGTGAATTACCACATGTCTTGTCTGGTGATATGAAATGGATTACTTGCATGCATTAAAAGTGACATCATGCTTTCGTCACAAAAGTAGTAAGTAACTACTAATTATCTATATATTAATACGTGAAGCGAAAACTTTGGTTCCCTTTTTAAGAAAATTGAGCGGACGGGAGGAGTGTAAAATTTGGTATACTTAAAGTTTATATGGAGAAGCGCTGGAGAAAGCTAACATTTTTATGTAATATGTATTACCAATAAGTACATTAAATTAAATAAAACGTTCATTGTTTACGTTCATACTGCCAATGTCCAAAAGACTGTCAATGTCAAACCTATAATAGTTTGTGATGATCACATGTTATGTAATGTAACCTCCTTGAATGAAACAGTCGCCCAGAGTAGATTGTCGCTAAAGAGTTTATATTATAAGTTTATATTTACGGTCGAATTTCGACCACAGAGCGACCTGTAGTATCTTCAGATACAGTAGGTACCTACTACGTATGTTCTAGTTTAAAATTCTAAATTATTGATTTATCGGTCATTATGAAATTAGTCACATTTTTTTTTACTTGTTATTCACTCATTCATTGACTCGTGAGGATGTTTGGATGTGCACATGATATTTGGATGTTCGACGCTTCCTGGCATTATTGCTAGTTAAAAGTGCCATTTTTCTTAGTTTTACAAGACGGTATCCACAACTTTACTTTTCGTTCGATTGAATAGAAAGTTAATAATGTTTGATTACCGATTTAAAATTCATTAAGCCAGATCACTTGATAATTGTCATTCTATTCTACTAGCAATTACGACAGTTGAGTCACTTAGCCTCCCAGGGTCCTTAGAAAAAGTCGCTATCTATGTATTCTTGCTTTCGTTAATAGAAAAACTGAAATTTCCCGCGTGCCCCAAGTTAATTATATTCTCATATTACGATTAATTTTTTATAGTAATGTTTATATAAAAAGTTTTGCCGGCTAACGTCAAATTCTAAGCATTCTTACATTTTCTGGTAATTAAAAGTAATAGACCGTGATTTTATTAATAACTCGTCATAACACAGAAAATGGTTTTATTTATTCACTTGGAGTGAATTAGATACTTCATCAATTAATCATAGTTAAAAATTAGAGGTTAGTTTCGGGCCATATAATTACGTTTCGTATTAGTATCCTCTCCGCTACCTCTCATATCCTAAGACATATATTTGAAGCCGTACATCACGATGTGTCGTTAAGGGCAGGAGGTGGTCCAATAAATCAGGGGACGTCGTCTACGCCGCTCTGCTGCAGTCGCTAATGCGTGTTATAGTAATGAATGAGATCATATGTGATTGTCGGAAGATTTTGAGACTTAGGCAATGCTTTATTTGAATAAAATATACTCAGATTGAAGTTAAATAGTATGTAAATCAACATAACACGTCTAATCAGTGAAGTAGCGATTTCCGTAATGTTACCTTGAAGTTATAGCCTAGATCTTGGCTTAAAATTATGTTTAACTGGTTCGTAGTATGGTAACTATTTCGAGCGCCGCCAGCCTGTCAAATGTTCCATACTGGTCTATGATACCAGTACACAACTTATAAATATAGTGGTACATACATATAAATCATAATTTTACAAACATAATAGAAAATAATTTTGGGATAAGAAAAAATACTACCTATGTCAGGAATCAAAAATATACATTATGTGTGTATATAAGAGCATGTTCAAATTAATAGCTCACATGGTGTTTATTTAAATAAATACACAGTATCATTTAGCAGCATCAAGTGCAGTACAGAAATCATCAAAGTGCAGTGCTTCGGTGAGATAGCATGACAATCGTGACGGGAAAATGGCCGCTAGACATACTTAGCGCAGAGAGCCGTGATAGAGAGTTTCAAACACTGTCGAATAACCTTTCGGTGAGTGGATGAATTGCGCCAGCTTTGAGATTGCTACATTTCTTGGGATAATGATTATTATGGAGCATTATAACGGAGCATCGTTATGGCGGACAACAGACATCCTGATGCGACCTATTTACGATGATTTTTGATAAATATACACATACTATTAATTTTATTTAGTCTTAGCATATCAAACAAGAAGTAACTTACGCCATTTCCTATTCGAGGTGCACAGAGCATCCAGACTCGACAAAAGACGCCGCTTTTAGCAATAAGTAAGACTAATAGATGGTAAAGTAAACTAATGATGCACCGGATAGTGGTCTTGCCATGTATCTGGCAACCGGGTGCCAGATATTAACTCTGCCCGATACCGTGCGTGATTTCTATTCTCCTGCCGCCAAAATTAGTCTGGAAACAGCACTCACACTATTGCCACGAAATGGTACACGCAAGATGTGTGTGGATTTCTGAGTTAGAATGTAAATTCGTATGTCAAGATAGTTTCGTATGGTTTCGTTATACTTATTATAACATAACATATCTTCACGCTGTATCCCCAACGGGGTAGTCAGAGAGGACGGAGCGCCAGGAGTCGCGGTCCTTACACACCTCTTTCGCTTCCTCAAATCTCATCATTCTCCTCACACATTTTCGCCTAGGTATGCGAGTGCTTTGACATTTCCGTCTACTCACACTGGCTATTTGATCCTCATAAGTCAGCCTTGGTCTTCCTTGGCTTCTTTTACCACTCACTTTCGCTCTGTATATTTTCTTATACGTTATACTTATTATTATTACTGCAATTTTGTTCTTTTTAAGATCCGGCACCCGGCCGGATCTTAAAAAAAGTGCCGGATCCGCCGGGTACTGGATCTAAACTGGGTATCAGTCCCATGTTCAAAGAGGAACCAATACGATAGCGAAAATTCGGGAGCCTATCGTCTATATAGGTCCCCTTTTCTTTAGTCGATTTACGACCTGCGCGTGAAGAAAAGCATCTAGCACTTTATATATAATCATACTCATAAGCGTAGCTAGGGATTTTTTCTTATGCGGGACTGCCAGCCAGCTGTTTAGCCACCAAAATCTTATGATTTTAGTAAATCAAAAACAGTAGAAATTTTTATGTGGACCGTTTTCTTGATATTCGTAAGGTTTTTCTAAAGCAAAGAGTTTTCTTGCTTCGCAAGCAAAAATATCACAAACTAATCTATCAAAAAAATATCAAAAATTAAATATCTAAAATATTACAAACACACTTTATTTTTTGGCTTTGTTTAACATTACAATGAGAATGATAACGAAAATGATTAAAACTTTAACAATAGGCACAGCACAAAAAGTTTCAAACAAGTATCTAAATTATAAACTTTCGTTCATTCGTTTTTCCAACTTCTTCAGATCAGAGAAAATAAGTTTGTTTATTTCAGGGTTCCTGAAATAAACAAACTTATTTTCTCTTATTATTACAAGATATTCTTCGACAGGTTATGTTTTATAACTATGGCACAAGACCTTTTTTTATTAATTCATGACTTAAGAGCCTGCCTATGACCGCATTGTGAACCTCCTTTTTTTGAAGTCGGTTAAAAATGAAAGTTATAGCACTAAATATTCACTACATATTTAACGTACACACGTATTTAGCCAGTAAACAAGACAAAATAACTGTGTTTTAGAAATTACAATTATTGTATCGTGTCTGAAATTGTTTACTTAGAACCCGCCTATGCGCCCAGCGCAGAAAATTAGATCTGTTCTGTTGATTTTCGTAGTTACAGTTTGATCATATTTTAGCGCGGAATTATCTTATTTGTGTTTGAACGTAAATGCGATTTGAATGAAAGCTACATTACCAATTATAAAGCTGGCTCGCAAGATTTGGGATATTATAATTACCTATCAATTTTAGTAAAAATTAAATCTAAAATTTTGTAGTATGTCGGAGATCCAAGATGTTGTATGTGTCCAAATATCTAACTCTCAGCCGTCTTAGTTATTGACATCTACGTCAACAAACACACCGAATTCTGCGTGTTTTTGACCTTTCAGCAATTATTGTATACTATCAACCCGTCCCGACTTCGCCTGGGTTGAATACATAATGTATAACCTATTTTTTTAATAGGTGCATTGGTTCCGGAAATTATACTCCACCTTCGATCTTTATTTGTGATCGAAGTTCTCCACATATAAACAAAATGATCCGATACAAGATCCGCTCTCTCTCTCTTTTTATAATACTAAATGAATGTGTAGTTAGAAAAAATTTCAAAAATTAGTCAAGTGTGATTTCTATTCGCACACAGTTTTGTAAGATATTCATAACATTTAATATTTGTAATTTGTGAAGACGAGAAAAATATAGACACCAAAATAAGTACATACATATCCTCACGCTGTATCACTAACGGGGTAGTCAAAGAGAACGGAGCGCTAGTATCGCGATCGCTACATACTTCCATCGCCTCCTCAAATCTCATCATTCTCCTTACACACTTTCGCCTACGTTTGAGGGTATTTTAAGACACCGAAATGATTCTATAAAAACAAATTAAACGACATCTATATCGTGTTATACAAAACAAAGTTTAACTACGTTTCGATTTTTTGCAGTGACAGATAAAATCACATCTGTCAAACAAACTAAACTGTCACTATGTGAGTAAAGCGAGTAGTCTCAAACTCCCACTGCAAAGCAATCCATCAAACTGGCGCATTTATTCACGCGCAGAGCTATAGTCGGATCTAATGTACGATTGTTTTAGCACATCTCGTCCTGGCAGCCGGCCAGACGTTTGTTGTAATTGGGATGTATACACTTGCACTTTATTGTGTTGTACTATACGCTTTAATTGATTTATTAATGTTGGATTTTAATAAATCAAACTTGAAGTTTTGACTCTTGACTCTTGACCTTGACTTGACCTTGACTCTTACGCAAATCGATAGTTAAGGCGACGCATTGATAAACAATAATTTAATCTGAAATAGACCTTCCGGGCTATGCAAACATGCGCGAGCTAGCTTACGAAAAATACAAAAACAGTTTTTTTTCGTTTATTTTAAAAACTGTAATTAATTTTAAAAATCATACTGTCATTTTGAAGAGTATGTTTGGATTAAACTATACAGAAAATTTTGAAACATAAATCGGTTCTGTTACTCAAAAAAATGTATATCTCTGTTTTAAAAGAGGTTTCTTTGATATTTTTTTTTGTTAAAGTTAACCAATCGGTATCGCAACTGTCAAAATGAACCAAAAAAATGATTAATCAGGTAACCAAATATCACTTTTATACGTTATGTAGTCACTTAGAAAAATTGTGATCCCTGCCGTCAAATTTTCCAATGCGTCGCCTTAAGGGTTCTGTTATCTTTTTGGGTTTAGAATCCAAAAACCCGTCAAGTGCAAGTCGTAGTGTTCTGTATTGTCAGATGTTAGACGCTACTAACCATGAAACAAAAGTTATCCTAAACATTTCTTTACATGAAAAGAAATATGACATAATGAATTCCTGATAATTTTATTACAATTTATGACTTGTTAACGTTCATGATCTTTTCACTTTTTTCTGAGCACTACCATTGGAAATCGCCCACCGTGGGCGTTAGCACTGAGTATTTAACACTTTCTATAAGCTTAACCTGAAGTAGTAAAATAACTGAATGAAAGGATTAAAAAATAAATTGTCTTTTTTATTTTAATTACTAATTTCATAATAAAAATTTCGTAGACGACAGGAAAATCGATGGCGTCACCGTAACCACAAATATTGTTCCGAGTCTCAAACATTTCATACAAAATTACATTTTTGACGGATAACGAACGTAACCGATATGACTAGTTGTTAACTACCTCATTTTGAGGTGTTTTTTTTATAGGAACCACACGATGACATCAAAAAAATTTTTTTACTTATTATTTAAGCTCTAAAAACTAATCCATATAGTCAAAACTTAACTTTTGAACTTTACTGTGTTTGGATCACTATTTACTACAACTGTTCCAATTAGACGTTACGTCAAATAGTGTCTATAGACTCATATAATAGATTTAATCCCTAAGCTGACTGATATAGGCTTAATGAACGTTGACAATAGCTAACACCCTTGCCTCAATATCCTCTCAGGATTGAGGCTCAATCCAAACCAGTGATGTCAAATGTATCAAAGCTTGGCTTAACTTGTTGGAAAGCAACAGTGTATGTATTTGACAAATTAAAAATATTTTTAACCCCCGACGCAAAAGAAGGGTTGTTATAAGTTTGACGTGTCTGTGTATCTGTATGTCTGTCTGTGGCATCGTAGCTCCTAAACGAATGGACCGATTATGATGCGGTTTTTTTGTTAGAAAGCAGGTTTTCTAGCGCTGTTTCTTTATCAAAATCGTTTCAGCCGTTTGAAGAATATCAGCCCTTTTTTAGTTTTAAAGGGACGCGAGCATCTTTTATTAGTCTAATCGATGCGAAATTTAGTATACTGTGACTTCAATAATGTCACAATAACATAGTAACCTTGACCAGATGCTGCACCATCATCTGAAGTCAGCAGGATATCCAATTCCTCGCCCCTTACAGTAGAGGTATCATGTTTAGTTTAGACTCATTGAAATGGTCTCTAAGATAGGTTATAGATAGATAGATAGATGGTGAAATATTGTCAGAATACTCAGATTTCGGCGAGGCACGATCTCGTGTCACAATTTCGTGGATCGTCCCGGAACCTATTTGCGTGAATGTTGGGATAGAGTGTAGATCGTAGAGTTTAAAAAGCATGAAATAAAACTTGAATACAAAATTCAAAAAACCCCCGACTCAAAAAAAACTTTTTGAAGGTTTTTTTTTTATTGATAAATTCTCGTATTCGCAACGTCTTCCGATTTTATTCCTTCTATGCCGAATGGGAAAATTACTGTACGAATAGCGTAAGGTTATGCATATACGAATGTATGTATGTAAGTATATATGTACACATCATGTCCAATAATTTAAATTATTTTATTATCTGGTTTAGTAAATGTATAATGGAGTGCATAATAATGTTTTTCGTTGAGTAACATTCTTCAATGTATGGTGTTACAAAAACGTGGTATAAAATTACATGTAAATATTATTTCCCTACGCAATGTTTAGCTGCATTAAGTTTGGATTTATGTCGCATGAGTTTAGTCCTGAACATCGCATTTTGTGGTCAGTTATAATTGCATGGTTTATGCGGCACATTTAGCTAAGCTGCGGTTTTCAGTACTATACAGACGAGCGATAAAAGTAAAGCGTTTCTTACAGACTTAAATCTTTCTCAACATATATGAAACAATCGTTACCGTATCCTGTAGTCATACTTTTCTATGAGTATTATGTATGTAGGTATATTAATATATATATATGTTTATATGTTTAGAAGGGTATAATCATTATGTACATATATAATATTTAAAATTATTTAATCGAATATTACAAAAATTATACTTGTTCTTTTTTGTATTTTAATGTACCTACATACATAGTACTCATAGAAAAGTATGTCTACAGTTCTACAGGATACGGTAATGATTGTTTCATATATGTTGAGAAAGATTTAAGTCTGTAAGAAACGCTATATATATATATATATATATATATTTATATACATACATTTTCATCTTTTACTATTAATTTTGATTATTTAAAGTCAAATTATATTCAGTCAATAAGTTTGAGTATTTATTACCGTGCACCAGTTCAAAAAGAACCTACATGGAATAACGAGCAAGATACTCGAAAGTTAGGTGTCAAATAGAAAAAAAGACACTTTTTCCCAGAAAACACTTATCTAGTCTTGCTTTCAGAATACTCTGGTCGCATCGTTAAAATATCAATCAATCGATCGATCAATCCATAATAAATACTATTAAAGCTATTTTTGGAAACAAAATCCGGATTTCTTTGCATTTAATGAGATTATAGAATCTTATTTCAAAAACTTTATACAATATTTTCCGTAAAGAACATTGAGATTGTATTCTAAAAAAAATTATAAAAGCGAAATAAACATATAAGATATATTTTGTATAATACATAGGAACCTAGACATGTCTTTAGCTTATTGAGAGATGTTTGCTACTTCAAATGAAATATAAAAAAGTTTAAAAATCAACATTACACAAATATTCACAGTACACAAATATTCATAAAAGATGGTTCATTTAAAAAACCGCTCGTCTGCATCAGCATTAACTCTTCGAGTGAAAAGTAAACTGTCTGTCGGAATGGGAGCCACAAGACAAACGACGTCGCGACGACTGAACGCTCATTAATCACAATTAGCGATGGCCGCAGCGAAACCGCAACGCCCGTGTGGAGCGAGCTTTATTTAAAGTTTCACCGATGACGGTTTCATATTTACGATAAAATGTAATAATATTGAGTGCAGTGTAGTTAATAGCTAATGACTATGTGTCTAAAAGAAAATTCTCTGCTGGACTTGAACAAAAACTACGTGGGTAATGGGACCCAGCTGAATGAAAGCATAACAAGACGACAAAAATATTTTACATTATATCATAATATCAAGTGTTAGTCACAGCATAATATCGAGTGGTATCAGCTGAATTTAACGTGCATACCTAATGCTGAAAAAGTAACTGCTTTGTCTGCCCTACGCACTTCAAATTCTTTTATTTAACTCAGTCTCCAAGTGTACGTACGTATATAAATATTGTCATTTTTTTCCACCATCTTAGCATTTCCCAACACTCAGAGTCCCTATATTTTTACTCCATTCGAGCTATTTCAGGTAACTTTTGCGTTAAGAACCTTCGTTTTTAAATATTTTTCTTTTGGAAACGATCTCGTCCTACTTTTTTTCACTATGTGATCACTGCTCATCACATTAATAGAAAATGTACTTAAAAAAATAGAAGAGCATATTACTACGGTTAAAAGGTTACTCTCCTATTGATACTCTATCAGTAACCTGTTTTTATCAGTGTCTACAGATTCAAGCAGACTTTGTTTGCTAACTCCTTTATTTTATTCACTGACATGTACATATAATATATCAAGACAGAGATTCGTGTTGTTTGATAGCTCTCAACACTGTATTAATATTTTGAATTTGATGTCTATAGCACAGAACTGAACTGAAGATCACATATCAATACCCTACATACCTCTTTTGTTTCTTCAAACCTCACCATTTCCCTGATATTTACACCAAGGTATGCGGATTTTGAGTGTTCCGTCTATTAACTCGTACAGCTCTCGTACTGTCTAATTTTTTTAAACCAGCACTGCTTTGCCTTAGCTTGTACTATGGCACATTATATTTAATCTCATTCCCAGATCATACTTCTTTTCTAGATAAAATCCGGAAGGCAAATTTCACAATGTGGTTCTTTAATATTATATTTAATTTCAATTTGAAATGGGTTATGTGTATTGTTGGCATAAGTCTCTTAAAAATACCATGAGAGGATATAAAGCTATTAGATCAATGAAATAATGTGTGGAACAATGGAAATACGCGAATAAAAAGCAGACTAATTGACAAAATTTAGTCTAAAATAGTCTCGTTTACTGTCAACTTTATACCCATTTAACTCAATAAATTCACATTGACCCGCACTTAAATCCGGACCGCTCAAATTATCTCCAGCCGCCTCAAACCACTCTCGAACTCTTTCGTTAATTTCCGCTACAAAATAAACACCCGCAGTTCACCTGTCAAAACGTCAACAGTTAAAAATGAACTGCAAAGAGCTCTAACCACCGAACCGTGGCTAATTACCTTCGGGCAATCAATCTTGTAAATTCGCGCTTTTCTGTTGCAAACAAATTGTCATTGTGGTGCGTAGCGACGTGACCGGTATAATTACTGATAGATATTACGGATTTATGACGTCGTTATTATTATTACTATTCCAATCTATTCCCAATAACAATGATGCAACGAGCACAAGTGTCATCTCTAGAGATGACTCTAAATTACATACATAGAAACAGTTACCAGTAATTCAAAACGAGTAGAAACATATTTATACAAGTTTGTTTTTTAAATCTATTGCACGAAATCGAAACTTCTAATTGCAATAAAAATTGTAACGAATACTTAAAAAACGACATATCGTAACCTAATAATTAAAACTGTTCATTTCATTGTAAAAAAATAATGACCGAAATTAAACAGAACGCACAAACAGCTTTTTTAGCTTGCAGCTGATTTTATTTAAATAAAATATATAAGCTATCGGCCTGTGAAATTTCATACATAGTACATTGAAGTATCTCAAATTGTAAAATTATTTTATTTATACGAATCGACAAAATTAGAATTCATTGTCAAAGTTAAAGATCACTCAAATTATAACCTACGTGTAGTTACATTACATTACATTACATTACATATCTCACGCTATGTCCCCACCGGGGTAGTCAGAGAGGACGGAGCGCCAAGCGTCGCGGTCCTTACAAACTTCTTTCGCTTCCTCAAATCTTATTATTCTCCTCACACATTTTCACCTAGGTATGCAGCTTCTGACATTTTCGTCGGTTATCACTCCGGCTATTCAATCTTCATAGGTCAGGCTTGGTCTTCCTTGGCTACTTTTACCACTCTCTTTCGCTTCGTAGATTTTCTTCGTCAGTCTTTACTCATTACTTCTATGTGCCTGAACCACCTAAACATTCTTTTCTTCCTTTTTACAATAACACTGTCTTGCAACCCTGTCATACTGCGTATCTCTTCGTTGCTTATTTCGTCCGCTTTTATGACACCGCACATACTTCTAAGAGATCGCATTTCTATTGCATTTATCTTACTTTCACTCGATTTCGAACATATCCAGGCCTCGTTATCGTTTAATAAAGTTGAAAACAACACCGCATTGTGTATGGCCGTTTCGACTGAGTAGATATATTCACACTGCCTACTAATGCGGACAGAGCACCGTTCACTTTATCTCTTCCATTCTTCAAAAATGCATTCTCTGATATAAAACTTCATTCTCTTGTTCTAGACATGTTGCGTTTACTCGTGTTTCACACTTTGTCTGTACATCTTCTCTTTCAAACACCAGAACCTTAGTTTTGTTCACATTCACATCCTTTCACTTCACAGTCTTCTTTCACGTAACTAGTGTCTGCAAATCCGATTCTGATGGTACTATAAGCACAGCAGCGTGCGTATGTGCAGTGTTAACTTTCTTTCCAGTAATCAATTAATTTCATATTGATGAAAATTGTAAGCTTTAGAAATGTAATATTTCCATTTTACTTGTAATTGTGGGTAATTGTAAAACATATAATTGATTAAAGTATAATACTAATCATCGATCCACTCGTTTCAATTCAGTTATCTGAACATTATCCATTTCGTACTGATTAGGGACATTCTTAGATAAGATACGCAAAGAAGTCCTAGTTCTACTGAATAAAGTAACTTTAATTTCATGGAATATTGATCTTTAAGAATTCATGTGTAAAAGTCATTGTAGCTAAAATTTAGATTATGAGATTATACAAACTCTTGATAGAGTTTTTATTACCAATCTATTCGTAATAACTGTTAGTACGTCGAATCATAAATAGCAAAGGTTAATAATGTTATTACAATTAACCATATTGAGTGTTTTAAGTAGTCTTGCATGGACAGAGAGAACTTTTTACAATAATTATACCCTGTACAAAGTGCATCCACAAAATGAAGATCATTTGCTCTTTCTCAAAGATCTGTACGAAGATAGTGATGGATTGGACTTCTGGAAACCGCCTTCAAGAGTGGATGATTATGTGAGTGTGGTGTCTACTCCAGAAGTGAGGGAAGAATTTGAACATTCTCTTCTAAAACGGAGTATTCGTTCTGAAGTAATGCTTGAGAATATTCAAGAGTAAGTATTGATTAAATGTCAAGATAGTAAACACTGCTAGTCAGGTTTTTAACGTAAATTATTAGTGTTAAATACAACGTTATCATACTAAAATAACCTATAAAATTAAAGATAGTATTGTCTAGTGTCGTAGTAATTTTTTAGTTTAACATAATAGTATTTAATTCACTCTTTGGTGTTTGATAAGCTTAATAGTTATTAATTTTCTTACGAAAGCTAACCTACAACAATCGAAGTGATTTTAGGTAATTTTGTCAACAAAGTATGAAGAATTCTGAAAATTTTCCAACTAAAACAGAGTTATTCAGCTTTAAATTTGTTTATGTAAAATGTTAATCATAACTTTCTTATACAAAAACGAAATTAATTCTTATTTTTGGTATCTCAAATTACTGTTTCTGGCACAGTAGTAACACATGTCGTCACTAATATTAGCTACTTGTACTTAAATCTAATTGTTTCTTCAGAGCTTTCGATGCTCAAGTATACAGCAGAAGAAAACGTGAGTCTAACCAACTTCACTGGACTGCATACCAGACACAAAGTCAGATCAACGAATGGTTCAATCAAATAGCCGAAACTCACAGCAACATTGTAACTGTTGTAGAAGGCGGAACATCTTTTGAAGGTAAATCGTATGTCATTTTACTTTACGTCATATTTAATATTGCAGAAGGAAAGTCAAAAAACAGAACATCCCAGAGAGTAACTTTGCAAATAGCAAATTTTAGGACACAGTTGTTTTTCCTTTTGAAAGAACATGTAAAACGTATTGTTAGTTCCACATTAATTTTAATCACATAAATTACCCACATGTGATATTATGTAACATTATAGTAACAAGAAAGAGGGTAGAATGGATTTCCTGCGTGTAGTGGGGCTGCATAAAAGCCCGATTTTGGTCTTGTAAGAGTTCAGTTATTGAGAAGCCGTCGAATAGTCGAGTGCATAATAGTTGTGATGAAGAATTGATAACGTGTTCATAGTGATCAGTGCTCCCGTTACATTTCATAATTAACAGTATATTACTAGTATTGTAAGTAAAAACTTTACTTATATTCTGCCAAAAATGTACACCCTTCAACTTTCAAATCCTCTTGAAATCTTTGCACCAAATGCACTCACTGCTCTGAGTTAGCTGTCTCACGAATCCACTTCTAATCCCCGTACCAAACGTACTGTCTGCACTCACGGTTATCTGACCGGCTCAAACTCTCATTAGCACGCTTCATTGAGAAACAAAACACGTCTAGTAACGTTGGTGGAATATAGCTAAGAAACATTTTAAAAGGTATAAGTCATATTATATGAGATGGTTTATCGCAAATTAACACCCGAATGCAAGAAACAAATGCGGTGTCATGTTCAACGAATCATCATCACGACACATAATTGCCGTTACTGGTTTTATTTTGTTTCAGCTTTTAGTAGCTTTCGTTTTTTTTTTATGGCGGAAGGGGCCAAGAATCGCGAGTCACCTGATGGAAAGTGATCACTGCCGCCCATGGACACCCACAAAATCTGGGGAATCACGGGTACGTTGCCGGCCTTTAAGAAAAGAGTAGCCTCGTTTCTTAAAGGTTCCAAGTCGTAACGGTCCGAGAATACCGTCGCTATAAGCTGGTTCCATAAAATCGCTGTACATGGTAGGAAATGTCGCAAAAAACGCACAGTCGTAGACCACTATCGATCAAAGTGGTGTGGGTGGCAGGACAGACGGTATACTTTTGGTAACAAACATTATTTTTATTGCTACTGTTTTTTTGTCTCATTTTACACATAACGATAGAAAAAGAAGGAAACGTTTCGTAAGGTTTATAACATATGACTAAATTATAAAACAAAACTACAGTATCACCAATATGTTCTTTATTTAACCTAAGTTGTCTCTTTCAGACAGAAACATTACTGGCGTGAGAATTGCAAGAGGTTCTCCTTCAAGAGCCTTTATTCTAATAGGTGGGGAAATTGGTGCTGATTGGTTATCTCCTACAGTATTAACTTATGTGGTTAATCAGCTTGTAATTGGAGAAGATCCCGAAGCACGGGCAGCTTCAGAAGATTTCGTTTGGTACATCTTTCCTATAGTCAACCCAGATGGACATGAATTTAGCGATAACTCTGTTAGTATACTATATATTGAAACGCAATTGTCTAAAAATTACAATTGATTTTCACTATTTCTGTCGATAATCATTACTATTACGAAAATCATTGCTCATAGTATGGTACAGTTTGGCAGAAATTAACGCATCATATTATGGCAATGTCTGTAAGAAGAATCAAAACTACTTATCGTGTCATTTTCAGGCAAGGTTATGGGTAAAAAATCGAAGACCAACTTCTGGAGGAAACATTGGTGTTGATCTGTCAAAGAACTGGAATGCCCACTGGGGAGGTAAATATACTTGTTTTATATAATTTTAATAACAGTAATAGCACAGATTGATTAGTTTACTAGCATAAAGTAATAGGTTAGAACAAATATTGATAGCGCATTATACTAGGTGACTTTGATGATATGATGATGACAGCTGTTAATATTCTTAGTCGATTGGAGGTCTTATTAGTGATGAGATAAAGACAGTGTTTTCGTCAGCTTATCAGTACTTCCAATGATCATCGCTAGGCCTACGTGGTGGAATAACTATGACTCATTTTGCTCACCCAGAACCTTCCTCTTTTGGTAAAGTCAAACTCAAATCAATTTAATTAAATCCAGTGGGTACTGTTTCATGTCAAATCTATCATCGCTTAAAGAAAACCTGCACTGAGAAGAACCGACAAGAAATTCAGTCAGATATCATTATTTCGACTTCGTTTTACTGTACATGCAATACAATATTCAGATGCATTTTCTGAGAAGATTATTTTCAGACATTTTACTTTTCGATATAATAGTTTTTTATAGTGTGATTTATTAGTATATTCAATTAATATATTTCGTGTAGGATTACCTGTGTCAAGCAGTTAAACCTGTTTAACTGTTCATACTGCAACTTGTAAAATGTAGTAATATTTTTTATTTTTCAGTATCCGGAGGCAGTTTTGCACCAGCTAGTAACAATTTTATTGGTCTAGGACCCTTCTCGGAAGTGGAAACCAGAACGTTGTCTCGTTTCATCGAAACAATTCCCAATATTTCTGGCTTCTTGACTTATAGGTCGTTTGGACAGCGAATATTAATACCCTTTGCGCATACTACCGAACCTATGCATAATTATCTTGACATGGTTTGTATTGTCGATATTATCTATTAAACTATATTAAAGGACAACCCACGAAATTTATTAAGAAATTAGACCCCTAAGAGTGCAATAGCTCCAAACACATCCACTGATATTCCGTCGTTCTCGTTGTAAAAATGTATCTCATTGATGTTTTTCAAAGAAGTGAAATGTCAAATCGATACGCGTTTTCAGTTAATGCCACTCAGTCCAATGAAATCTAAGCCTAACCTTATTGAGACCATTTATTGTGTAATTTTTAACAATACAATTATTTAACAATAATTTAGTATGGTAATTGCTTGCATTTGTGTTCTTTAACCATTAAAAATATATATGTACTCGAAGTTCTAGACGTTGAAATGTCTATTGAGAAATTTAAATTTCTTGCAGATTGTTCTCGGTTAGCTTTTTTAAACTGGTTGTAGTTTTGACTTTCAAAGTTTGTAATTAACAAGAGGTATTTGAATAACATATTGCATTTTGTAACAACTTTAATTATTGTTACATCTCTATATGTGTATTATAAAGTTTCTGTGTAGATTATATAATAATGTGAGTGACGTAGTGATATTTTTTCGGAATTCATTCCACTTATTCAGCGACTAAAAATTGTTGTCAAACAAAATTTAGCCTGACAAAATTTATGAATTCTAATTAACGTTCTAAACAATTTATTCAAAAAAACTTAGTTACGTTCAGATAATTTAGTCAAATCAACAAAACTTTACTGAGAAAAACTGGCAAGAAATCCGACTTCATTTTTAAGGATTCGTACAAAAATTATATAAAAAGAACAGTTATGGAATTACATTAGTATCCATCTGTCATATATGTCTAAAACAATTCATTCAACTGTTCAATTACAATTGAAACTTTTACTGTGGCTAATAATTGACACAACGAAACATTTCATTACGCGAGTCAATCTTACATTGGAGCGATTATTAAAATAAATTTTGATTACAATATTAATTAGGTCATCGTATACACTGACCTGAACAAATTTACTGTGATTTATTGTTTTTCAGATAAAAGTTGCAAGAAGATCTACGGGATCTTTTTCGGTTAGATACAACACGAGATATATTGCTGATATGTCGATGCTTGTGTCTGGTAAGTGAACGTCATCCTTATAATAATAATAATAATGCGCCAGACGATACACACCAATCATCTGATCTCAAACTAGGATATTCCCTGTGCTATGAGAACCAGATGATACTGATACTGAGGGCGTCTCCCGGTACACCCAGACCCGAGACAATCTAGAAAAGTTCATTTTCTAATTTGACCCGACCGGGAATCGAACTCTGAACCTTCCACGCTTGGCTTAACATCTAAACCACTGCACCATCTAGGTAAACATAGTTTTACGTTCCCTCTTGTCCCGGTACGCGTGTTAATAAGTAGGCTAGCCGGTAAACAGAATCGAAGTAATGTACTATGGGAGTGGGTTAAATAAAATTGGCGTAGATCGGGTATCAAATTTATTCATCGACAACTCGCTATACGCCGTACAAGGTGATTAGTTCCTAGATAGGATGGAGTCACTGGCCTTAGTAGTATGGTCCCCCTGCGATGCATCGTGCAATACAGCACGCCGTGGTCCGGAGGTCGGTTTGGGTCCCAATCAGAGACCACGCAATAATTCCTGAGCCTAGCCTAGACCAGGCGTAAGCTCCAAGCTCATACGGGGAATCCTGGAAACCCAGAACATTGGCATCAGACCAGGCGTAGGCACGGTGGGTAAGTGCAAGTTCTAAAAGTTCAGTGGCTCAATTAACATAGATCTCACAACGCAGCGTTAGAGCAGCTTACAACTTAAGCACTAAATACACTACGCAAATAGGTACTCACCCCAGCGGGATTCCAACGCAGCTTGTAGTTTGTAATTTTAATTCATATTCTTATTTATAATAAGAATATAATAGAACGGTACGAGTGACCGTATTCTCGCCTTCAGAGGTGCAGTAATAATAAAAAATCAGATAGCTAATTACCCTCTTAGCGAATAATTTTCCACGCGTACCAGAGTTATGCAGTCACACTTTCGCGAACCACTGCGTTATTTACAAAAGTTAAATGTTCCGTAGATAATTTTATATTACAGTTATAATTAAAATTATGACACAAAATTTATAACGTTACACTCTCCTTTCTTTGTCAAAGAGGCTTGTGCCCAACAGTAAGACGAACCAATTATAAATATAATTTACACAAATAAGCTGGTATTATTATTCACCTCGCGCACTATACGGCCACGACCATGACCAGCCGTCATTTTGCTGCGGCCAATCGTGCGACAATATTTAGCCAACTTTTTTGAAATGGGGCCAAGAGTCCACCTGGTGTGGTTGATGGTAAGAGAACTGAGGTTCATTGATATTTAGAACATCAAGGCCAAGAAAACATAATAATAAAGCCTTTTTATTTCCTATAACCATTTTTACAAAGTATGAAATACATATTATATATTATTGAAAGTGTTAGTTATTAATTTAAATGACTCTGAAGCTAATATTAGTTGCAATTTTTATATCTTAATATTTAAATATTTCTATTATGTTTATGGAATCCCTGATAGGGTATAGGCCTCCTCCATTGTCTTCCATTTTTTCCTATCTTGTGCTGTTTTCAACCAATTGTTTCCCGCTATTTTTCTTATATCGTCCACCCATCGCTGTTGTGGTCTTCCTACGTTCCTTTTTCCGTTTACCACCACATCATGCCAAGGAAACGTATAAGATAGCAAATGCTTCGGAATCTCTGAGGGCTAAGATGTGCTTCTTGTGCTGGAAATTTGACCGGTTGTCTTACCCTCCACATTGGAACAAGAGAGTGCAAGCACTACTGCTGCAAACGAACTGCTGAGTTCAAACTACGATCTAGTTCCTGTGAACTTTCCACTGAAATATTAAATATTTTAAAAAAAACAATATTTCTATTTCTTAGTTAGTTCGAAGTGATCGCCAAGTTTATAGAGAATAGAAGACAAGAGGAAAGAAATCGTAGATATTTGTATTAAGCTATAGTTTTTTTTCTTTTTTTATGGCATGGCGCATAGTTTAACGCATTCGTCAATGTCACGTATTAGAAAGTATAATCACAAGTAAATTAGTTTTTTCTTATCGTGGCATGGCATGGCGCACAGATTAGCGCATTTGCCAATATCATGTATTAATAAGCAGAATCGCTGATGAGTTAAACACTTAGGCAATGCAATGCACACGTCACAGAATTGTTATAACTCATGACGAACATATGAAGCACGTTCAAAGTAAATTAGTTTTTTCTTCGTATCGTCCAGTAAAGTGATAGTAGGCTTTACTGAATTTATAAAGGACTTTTTGGAAGAGCGCAAGAACTTCAGCAACACATGTTCAATTAGACCTACTCCATTCTTTTCACTTATACAGAAGTTTAAAACACAATATACTATCACTTTTGTACTTTAAAACTCACAAAAACTTATCACTTCTCCCTTTCCCGCCAAAAAGTCCTAAGCTATTGTTAATTAGGCCGCGCGGATGGAGGCGGGGCAGTTGGTCGTTGCTGCCAGTTGGTTGTTCATAGTTTATTTAACCGCCAATTATCACTGGTTATGGGAGTGTTGTGGTTGTGTAGTGCGCGAGATGCCTTAGTTTACTTAAACGATCTCATAAATGGAGTACACTTTATATTATTAATTGTGTTCCAGATGGAGCCACAGGTTCTGCTACTGATTGGGTGAAACATCGATTCAACCCACCTGTAGCAGCCACATTTCTCTTGAGGGATGAAGGTTCGTGGGGTTACGTTTTGCCTGTAGCCCAAGTACTGCCATCGTGCGAAGAAACATTCGACGGATTGATGGGCATCGTCAGGGAAGCAAAGTTTACGAACGTTCTTTAATATTGGAAAATCTGAGACATTACGAAAATAACATTATTTTATAAGAATAAATATACATAGTAATATAATATGTAGAACAACACAGTTTTTATTATTTACGTAATAAGGCGTTGGTTCGGACATGAGACAACAGAAGGAACAGGTCGGACAAAAGAATGAGTAATGAAAGACTGACGAAGAAAATCTATAGAGCGAAAGTGAGTTGTAGAAAAAACCAAGGAGAACGAAGACTGATTTATGACGTTCAAAGAGCTATAGTTTTAGCTAAGGGCAATAGCAAAAGCACTCGCATACCTCGGCCAAAACGTGTGAAGAGAATGATGGCATTTGAGATGGCGAAAGAAGTATGTGTGGACCGCGAAGGTTGCAGTTGCGTCCTCTTTGAATACCCTATAGAGCACCCATTCCCAAAGTGGGCGATAACGCCCCCCTGTGGGCGCTGCAGGCCTAAAGGGGGGCGGTAAGAGACCCAGAAAAAAAATGGGGGCGTTGTGTAGAGGCCTGGGGGGTGATTTGTAATTTCATTTAGCTAGGAGGCATTTTAGACAACGACTGCATAAGCTCTCGACTCAGTAGACAAAATAAGTTTGGGAACCAGTGCTATAGAGGATAAAGCGTAAAAATATGTATGAATAAATGTAAGAGCATTTGCAAGTGATAGTACGAAAATGTGAATTTATAAAATAGGTCTTTCTTTTGAATTCACAAGAGATTTCTTCAAGTCTCTGGAATTCCTTGAATTTCTTTAGGCTTCTGGGCTTTATTTCTTAATGTTGTTTTTATGAACTTATCCTAATTTCATTCGTATTGTAATTGCATTGTGCATGTACACGTCTCGTATTAATTAATGTTGGTCTAAACCCGACCTGCAGTCTTTTCTTGAACCATTTCCGGAAACATTCTCTCAAGGAAAACGCACCCTAATCTGTTAGATATACAAAAAAATCACGTAGTAAAGAATTGTGTGAAATTAAGAAATCTATATAAAACTCAGCGGTAACATACATTATTATTACTTTCTTTTCACAATTCATATATTACATTGTACCACAGTAGAAACAACTATACCGGGCAAAGTTGCGGCAAGCATAAATAAGTTACTAAAACCTTCCTTTTCGCTTCGTCATAGTCTGCTAAAAAGTAAGGAAAGTATTGATAATAACATTAGTAAATACGATATTAATAGTGACAAAAGATAAAATATGTAGAATATCGCAGTCTCATTGAGATATAGTAGAAGTGGATTATTAGACCAAAGTTCAACAGATGAAACAAACTGAATACAATGTTGAAGCGACGAGCTCCTTAATTAATTTTCTTTTTCTGTTTCGTCTTTTCATATTAATGTCATTAAGTAGTTATAAACATTTTGTTGCGACGTATTCCTCTCGACTTAGCAGTTATGTAGCTCTGATAATATTTAAAAAAACACCAGTCAAAACCCAAAATTTTGATTGTTTCTCTCTCGATTTCACAAACATCCCATGCTAAATAGGTAACCCGTAAAAAGGTATAAGGACCCCCCCTATCGCTCTTTAAGTTTCATCAAACGTTAGAGGCTCCCACGAATATTATTTAATAACTGTTTCAGAGCTTTTTTTATTCCACAAGTGCATAAATAAGGAAATGTTGGCGAAATCGGCGGGGTTATTACCTAAAAATGTACTGACATCTACAGCCACGCAACCACTGCGCGACCGCTGCCTAATTGTATTAAAAAATTGATATCATGTACGGTGATTGCGTATCTATTGCGCCGTTACCGTAAAGTGCACTTTTTGCGGTAGATATAGCGCTACTATACAAATTACATTAAACATATTCTTGTTTTTACAGCAGGTATCGCGCGATATTTGGCTGTTGCATTCTGACTGCAAATTAGATAATAAGCGTGCGGATATTAGTTTCTTAAAGGTGACTACTTTAAAGTCTAATTAATTAACATTAGTAATCTGCTCCGAAATTGGAAGAACGAGCAAACAGAAATAATCTGTCTTCCCACTACTTAGCAGTTTTGTTTTTTTTTTTTTCAAATGATTACACAAACCGCGAGACCCCGAATTACGCATTAGCCTCGCACTATTTGTACTGCACAATGAACTAAGGTAGTGTTTCCACTAACACCCAGACACTTATCCAAAGCAAAGATAAATTCGTAAATCGACCTGACAGGGAATATAACACGGGATTCCAACTTAGAAAGTAGATGCACTGTGCATTACCGTCGTGTCATCGGGCCAGTCAACGGTGCATTTAACAAAGAATGTTCAAAAATGTTTCACGAGTGTTCCAATTCTGCAACAGAACATTAACAGTTAAAGTAAAAGTTAAAATCAAGTCAAAGTCAAATCAGTTTATCGATGTAAATTCAGTTGTGATGTATTCTTGAACGTCTAATCTACCTTCACAAGAGCGTATCTGAAATGAATTAAGTTACAATATCGGATAATATTACAATATCGGACAAACCAAATTATTAATTTAATAAATTATTGTAACATAAAAAAAAGTTAAAATCAAACTGGTCTTAGTTTACCAATTAACGTCTGTATGTAAAATTTATCTTAATACGTGTAAAAACGATGCCGTAAATTGATTGTTATATGCAGACAGTCAGATGGATAGGCGAACACAACGAAACTAAAGGTTTTGTTTTAGCATTTTTGGTTAAAATTGCAAAAATGACATCCAACTTTTTAACTCGTTACAAGTAAAAGACTATTATATTCATATAATTAGGTATTTATATTAAAATAGTGATTAACACCATTAAAATTTAAAATATGCGTATCAAGGTGACAAAATGGTATAAATTAAAATATTTATCAATAACAAACATCAATAAAAGTGTTTCATAAAGATACTACTGTAGATACTCTACTATACTGATAATCATTTTATGATCCAGCATATTACATTATATTCATTATTATAATTACTTTGTAAGTGGAAAGTAGCAACTGAAATTTTCCATTACATTTGGATGGGGACAAAATTAAGCTTAGCAACAAATTAGGTAGGTAATAGCAATAGTAATTACTTTTCTCTTTGTGTATTTCATAAGCAACTATTAAAAAAGATCTAACTGAATCAACAGAATCAAATTTAATTGATCGAGTTTCGCAATTTGAAATAAATTATAAGCCTATAATGTACAATAGTAGTAGTAATTACTGGCTTAGTGCAAACACATTATTATTAAAGTATTAAATAAGTCTAAACAATATTTTTCAGTGTAATATCATTTGTTAACATTCAAATTCAATTTTTAGAAACGGCTTATAAAATAAATAGGTAATAACAGGCAATCGTAGCAATTAAATGTAATTTACGACCATTTTTTTTTACATTCCTGGACCTAAATTATTTTCAGAATAATGTTAACACAAATAATACTATTCACGTTACTTTTTTGTAACTGCCATGGAAAATTTAGATTCGATAACTATACCATGTATAAAATAACACCGACCAATGAAAAGCAACTTAAGGTGTTACAATCCCTGATTGAAAATCGTGAATTGGACTTTATGGAAGACACTCTAACGCTTCAGGATTCTGTCAAAGTTGTTACTTCACCGTCATATAAAACACATCTTGAAGAAATATTGAAGTCCAGCGAAATCACCTCAGAAGTGGTATTCGAAAATCTGCAAGCGTAAGTAAATAATTTAAGATTTTATTTCAAATTTCGTGCTCGTAATATTTTACCATAGACACCATTATTGTAATAGATACCACATTTCTTATGCTAAAGCATATTTGGATATGTAAATGTTTACATATTCAGTACATTTGCAATTTTACAAAATTGTTACGAAGTCACCAGATCGATTTAATAAATTATTCGAAGTTATCTTTCAGAGTTTAATGAGTCTTCTTATAATGAAGGTACTGTAATTACATTAATCCTTAAATGGAATCTGTCTCTCAGTGATTCCTGGATAAATACCGAAAAAGACAAAAGTTTTATTAATATTTACTATAGGCTCACCGAAGCCTACAGCGCTACTATAGGGCTACAGCGTGAAGATATGTATGTATGTATTATAGAAACAGAATTTATATTCGATTTATGATCGAATGAAAAAATATAGAATGACAATATCGGCGTGCTCTATCTCTGAACGAGTTGTTACTTCAAAAGACAGAGAAAATTTCTGATGAAAGTTTGTTGACTCTTCGAAATTTAACTTTCGTGGAATGTTATAAAAGTTCATGATCATGTTATTCACAGAGTAATCGACAAACAAACTATAGGTAGATATGTAACAAGAAATGCAAGGTCAATGACATGGGATGCGTATTACACCCTGGATGACATATATGCTTGGCTTGAAGACCTTGCAACAACCCACAGCGATATCGTACAAATAATCTCTGGAGGTACTAGTTATGAAGGCCGCGACATAAAGGGAGTCAAAATCTCTCATTCAAGTGGGCGAAGAAATATATTTATTGAAGGTGGTATACACGCCAGAGAATGGATATCACCAGCTACAGTAAACTACATTATTAGTGAGCTTCTGTACAGCGACGACCCTGAAACAAGGGCTGCTGCTAATGATTTTGACTGGTATATCTTTCCTGTTACCAATCCCGATGGCTACATTTGGACTCATGACGAGGTAAAGATTATTTTTAAGATTATGTACATATGTACATAATCGCCATTACCATATGGTAATACAGAAATGTCACTTGAATATAATTTTATTTTACAGTACAGATTGTGGCGAAAGAATCGACGACCAGTTGGGAATGAATATGGTATTGATCTCAACAGAAATTGGAACAGTAACTGGTTATGTACGTAATAGTTTCGAAAAAGATATTTTAACAAAGTATTTATGTCTATAATCATATCTTTTTCTTATTGATCAAAATATTTACAATGCAATGTAGTCTATGCGCAAAACCCCGTGATATCGGTTTTCAATCAGATCGAATAATATAATATTCCTGTTATATATATTATATTTTAAGAACTAGCTGTACCTGGTTTCCGTTAAAAAAGTAGCCTATATAACTCTTTAAATAGTCTTCTACCTGCCAATGAAAATTCAGTCGAAATCGCTTCAGCGCTTTTGGAGATTAACCCGGACAAACATACAAACCGACTAAAATTAAAAGTAATTGTGTTTGGGGTTATAGTTACGTGCAAATAACCATATTATAAGCTTTAAAGAATGACTTTATTTCGAAATCACAGGCAGATACTTCAATTTTTTTCAATTTTTTAATTTTTTATTTATACACGTAGATACGTATATTAATATTAATTTTGCTGTTTATTTAATATAGCTGTTTATTTAATATAATAAGTAATATTAATTTAGCTGTTTATTTATATATAAAGTAACAAGAACTTTTCAGTAAAAAATCGTCCCTATTGCACAGGCTAAATCATCTTTATATACGTACCAAATCAAAAATACCGGGTTCGATTCTAATTTGTTAATTTTGGAAACAAAACCGAATTGAAACAAACCCGGGTTTTATTGGATGTCTTTTTATATTCTTGTGTGACATCTTTATTACATCGTCGATGCTTATTGGTGCTTGATTTGAATTCAAAAAAGGAAGCAAACGATGTATTTCTAAAATTCGTTATTCAAAATCATAAAAAGTAATAGTGATAACGAAATTATTTACTTAAAATATTTCAGTAAAAGGCAGCAGTACAAACCCCGCTAGTAATACCTATGCTGGTGCGGGACCTTTTTCTGAGCCAGAAACAAGAACATTATCCCAATACATCGAAAGCGTAGCAGACACTATGGACATGTATATAAGTTTCCATTCTTCTGGGCAGATGCTTATGGTACCTTATGGAAACACAACAGATCCATTGGACAACTACTACGATGTGGTAAAAATGTAACATTAATTAGACGAATCTAGGAAAAAAGCGCAATTAAAAAAAAACGCAAAGAAAATAAACGCACAGAAAAAAGCGCACAAGACATATCCACACTCTCTCTGAGAAAAAATCTCTCATGTGTAAATGCGCATATAGAAAAAAACACAGTGATGTGCGCTTTTTTCCGAGAATAAAATTAGGTTATGTCAAAAAAAGTTATGTCATTTAAACATTACATGTAATCTAAAATTACATTTTAATTTATATTTTTTAAGTTTTTTAAGTAATTTTATAAGTTATGACATAAAACAAAAAACCTACCCAGAAAGAGTGTACTCATAAGGCGGATTCAGTTCTGGCGCTTCGCCGGCCGCTACCGCGGCACGCTCTCTGCGCTCGCTCGGATCGCGCGTTGTGGTTTATTTACTTACCTACGTTTTCCGGACACGTAATTAGACATTACGCACATTAATTAGACAATCATACCATAAAAGAAACGATTTCGTTGAAGACAAAACAATAGTCTGAAAATAATCTTCTCTGCACATGCATTTACTGGCTTTCCGGACATTGTATTTTAATATTCCTATTGTAAAATTATGTAAAAAAAATGATACCTGACTGAGTTTCTTGATGGTTCCTCTCAGTGTCGAGGTTTTCTTTTCGAATCGAATTAAAGTAGATTTGACGTTCAAAAAACCTTGTAATTGGATTTGCTTGAATAAATTGATTTGACTTTGCCTTTAACAAGAAAATTAAATTAATTATTAATTGATTTTATATTTCCTACACTATTTCAATTTGTATTTCGATTTTAAAACAAACTACCTCGAACTAAAAATATCTCTACTTAAATAGTTTTATCAAATAACACATGTAAAGTACTTTTAATGTCGATATTTAATTTTATACAGGTAAAAATTGCTAGACGATCTATGGGATCCCTATCAGTAAGACATGGAACTATGTATGTTGCTGGAAATATAGCCGAAACTATTTGTGAGTATTTAAAATTGAGTTCCACAATTAAGAGTCCTCCTATGCAGCCCAGCGCAACCGAATTCATTATTTATGCCCTATGGCGATAACAATAAAGTTGATTTTCGCATTTGCGGTTTGAACACATTTTAGCGCGGAGAAATCTCAATATTTGTTTTTGCACATAATTGTAATTTGCAAGGACCATTACCAATGAAAAAACTGGTTTTAGAGATTTGAGACATTGTAATTATCTATTCAATAGTAAAAATCATTTTGAAATTCTGTAGAATTTCGGAGATGTAACTGAATCTTTGTGCAAAACAAGTTTTTTGTCTGGTTTTGTTTATCGAGATTTTTTTATATATTCATGTTTTCACGTTCAAGCATTTTAGAATAAAGAGTTGAAGTTGTATGTCAGAATATCTAACTCTCAGTCTTCTTGGATATTGAGATCCAGGTCACCAAATACACCAAAGTCTGTATATGCGGACTTTTGACAATAGACGATTGTTAAATTCAAATCAAAAAGAAAATAACATGTTAATTATTTTATATCAAAATTTTACAAAACACAAAAGGAAACCATCCTTTTGCGCATGAAACGTGCACGAAGAAACAGCCTATTAATTAAGTAATATCCATTGCACTGGAAACGGATGCGAAATTCATTTATTTCAGAGTACACTGTAATGATTAATGAACTAAAAGTGACAGACGTTCACATATAATATGATATGTATAATATGATACGTATAATATGATATGTGATATTGAAATAATTTCCAGAGTAATGGAGGCTCTTAATGTGATTTGTGATATTAAAGTTAGATTCTTTAAATATAATTCACCTAGTTAAATTCATGGAATAATATATTAAAAGTCGAACACTTCCTGATTATTACAGATGAGTGTACAGGTACCAGCGTGGACTGGGTGAAAGAGAAACTCCGTATACCACTCACATTCATCTACGAGTTAAGAGATAGAGGCGAGTACGGTCATCTTCTACCAGCTGATCAGATTCTACCAAACAATTTAGAAATAATGGATTCGGTACTTGCACTTATAAGAGAAGGTCGTGCTATAGGTTATTTCAGCTCTTCATCAACCATAAGTGTTTCTTTGATATCCATGTTATTTGGTATTGTTATGTATATAGTGATATAGCTTGTTTTATGAACATCGTAAATACATCAAGTTTATCATATCTGGAATTATGGAATTTTATCTCGAGTAAAATTATCGGTGTCTACTTATTTGATTTCAAAGCGATTATATGCAAGTTAAGTCAATAATCGATTTTATTATCGCTGTTAATGTATTAATTTTATTTGATATTATAAAAATTTATTGTTATCGTAGATGTTAAGCTAATTATTGTAAATTTAAATTACTGCAAAGTCTTTTGAATATTATCAATCAATATTGTAATTTTTCTTGAAAATAAAAGTCACGTTTAATAATGAGGTTGAAAAGTGCACTATTAATTATTTCTTTTATACTAAATGTTACGCTAAGCGAAAAAGTTCGATATGATAATTTCACTGTATATAAAATACTTCCCGAAAATTTGGAACAAATTAAATTACTTCAAGAAATACACGATAGTATGAAATATGATTTCTGGAGTGATCCAGTGCCTTCTGCTGAATTCGTTACCGTTATGGCAAGTTCAGGTTATAAGGGTGAATTAGAAAAAGTTTTGAGTGATAATAAAATGAAAGTGGAAATAACATTAGCTGACGTGCAGGAGTAAGTATAGAGAATACTACATTTATTTGAAATGAAAACCCAGTGTGTTGTCGCATATTATATCTTAAACATTACAAATTTTGCTAAAATATTTCAAATAGATTCAACTATACACATTATTTGGCCAAAATTTATTTTAATGTAACGATATTTCAGAGCAATTAACAAAGAGAAAATAAATTCATACACTAGAAGTAACGTCCGGAGTATGGGCTGGGATTCTTATTACGATTTAGAAAGTATTAACGCTTGGCTTGACGATTTGATTGCTACGTATCCTTCGATAGTCTCAGAAGTGATTGGTGGAGTCTCTTATGAAGGCAGACAAATAAAAGGTATCAAAATTTCACATGGCGCGGGAAGAAAAATCATATTTATAGAAGGTGGAATACATGCTAGGGAATTTATTTCTCCATCTGCCGTATGTTACATAATTAATGAATTGTTAACAAGTGATGACGATGAAACTAAAGCAGCAGCCAACGACTTCGATTGGTACATTTTCCCTGTTTTTAATCCTGATGGATATGTTTATGCTCATGACGTAGTAAGTGGAAGTTTATGATATTATTCTTAGCCTATTTTAAGTTACTATTTAGTAATATTTTACTCTAAATTAGACCGACAAATGTCGCCTTTTCGATAAAACAAGCTAAAACAGGAATTGTCTCAGCGTTATTTCAAAAAGTTTACACAATCTTTAACAATGGATTTTCATTTTTCATTCTTTTGTGAAAATCTATTGTAACAAATTGATTTCTAAGTACTTCAATTTAAATAAAATAATTTTTGCTTTCAGGACAGAATGTGGCGTAAAAATAGACGTCCCGTCAGTACTACTTACGGTATTGACTTAAACAGGAATTGGAATAATAACTGGTTGTGTAAGTAAAATCATATTTAGATAGGTTTGAAGTGATATTTTAATGTAGATGTTAACGGTCGTTACTTTTCTAAGCCTACATTGCGCTGATATTCACCAACTGCTAAAAACCGATGGTAAAAACGCACAGAGACTTAGTTATCTATACTAATTTAACTAAGAGGTAAACTTTGTTCGTATGTAATGGATAAATACAAAAACTACTCAACTGATTTCGAAATAACTTTCACCCATAGAAAGCTACATTATCAGCGAGTAACATAGGCTGTATTTTATTCTCAAAAAATTTCTACCCGTGCGAAGTCGGGGTGGGTTCCTAGTCAAGTATATTCTCAAAACACAACAGGTGGATTTTAAAATTTTATAATTTGACATGGCAGTTATTATATCAAATTATGTACGTATAAACATGATCGTTATAGTTCAAGAAAGCATTCACATGCATCTTTCACATGTGCTCTTTTAGTAATAATAATCCACTGTTATTATTTGTAAATATTTGATACCACTTTGTTGAAAACTAAATTTACAATATAGAGGTTAAGGGGGAGAGAAATCGATCTAACCAGGTCTTAGTTCTGGAAAAAATCGTTTTCTCTGTCTTTCACACACTTAAATCTTCTAAACTCAAAACTTCTAAACTTTTTTTAATTTTGCAGCAGAGTTTACCAACTCAATAGCACAATGGCTTGAGCGTAGGTCTACCACGCCAAAGTACGCGGGTTCGAATCCTGCAATGTGGTGTGGCCTTTTTTTGTTTTTTTTATTAAGTTGAAATAATAGATCTAAGTTCAGTTTGCAACAAATACCTATTGAAAACACATATTATAACTTTAAGAATTTACTTATAATAAGGAAATAAAATGAAAAATAATGATAAAAGCGTAGACCTCATAACTTCAGACAGCCTGTCCCGTACTATGAAGTAAGGCAATTAACATCAGATAAAATACAAATGTGAGGGCGCCGTTTTCTAACGAAATAGCGACCAATCAGTTTATCTGATAATAAATGTGTGTCGTATGTACAGGTGAGTCAGGTTATCCGAATTAGCTAACCGTTTCTGCTCGAACACGGCATCTGGCTTTGAAGTTATAAAGTCTATGGCTATAAAAGTCATGGAGAAAAATTTATTATTTATTTTCCTGAACAATGGCATTAAAAGTAAATTCCATGGAATTCCTTTATTTTAAGATACTATGTTATTTAAAATAGTAGTATTACATAAGCAATATTTGTATATTTATAATCGCAGTCTCAAAAGCGGCTCTAACGATTTCGATGATATTTACAATACAGAGCTTTAATGTGGTCATAAATTAATTTAATTAGCTACAATTCTGAGAAAATCCGTTTTCTCTATGTTTTCACACACTTAAAACTTCTGAACTTTAGCTCACAACAGAGTTTACCTTCTCAATAGTGCAGTGGCTAGAGCGTGGATCTACCAAGCTGAAATACACGGATTTGAATCCTGCAGTGTAGTCAGACTTTTTATGTTATTTCTTTTTATAAGACACCGAGTAAAGCTCGGTCGCCCAGGTATTTGTCATTAAACATGAACTTAAAATTTTTTGGTCAGTTTGATGTTGATATCACTAATATTAGTGACAACATTTGTAACAATGATAACAGTACTTATGCATTCATAAATGAGCATTAGAATTTCAATATACCAGTCGCTGAAGAAGATTTTAAAATGACTCAAAATGAATTACCAGTACTCACTTACATTGCCGGATACTGTGTTCAATCTTTGTTAAAGAAATATAAATTTAAAATTTGTATGAATTATTTAGTTGCAACTAATCTTGTAAATACGGAAAAAATTGTAATTATGATTTAATTAAAAGTTTCGATAGAAGAGGTTTGTTACTACCACATTCCGATGTTGTTAATGTTGTGATTTTAATTAATTGTTGTTAACAAATTAATAAGTGCTGAATTTGAACAAAACTTTTTGAAATGTAACAATCAAAGACTAGCTGTAAATAATATTACATCTGCAATAATCATTAACGAATGTGATTTTTTGTTGTCAGATTTTTATTGTAATTTATCAGAGCACTCTAGTAGTAAAATTATGTGTCGTATTTTAAAAACATCCACAAATATATTTTTAAATAACTATGTCAAAAGAAAAATGACAGCATTAACCAAAAATAAATTAAGAAAAGAAATTGTGTAATTTTTCAACTTAGCATAAAATAACGCAAAGGTCTGAACCACTGCGCCATTGGGGTCGTCGAATTAAATAATATGTTAATTCATTGAGATAAGATTGAGATGGAAACTGTAAGCCGTTGGCGAACTACCATTTCAAATTTAGATCGCAAAAAAATAGCGGTCGGAAGTACCAAAACAAGTCAGTATCGTTAGTAACGACGTGCTTTAAATAGCGTTTCGCTTTTTCGTCGAGTACATTTGATTTATGCCGTCTATTTTTGTAGATATAAAGTCCACAACTACCAGTAGTCATATGACAAAACGCATAAATGTTATCAGGAAAACTACGTACATATCACGTACTTGTTTGTTGCACCACTCAAACTTTATGGAGAGTTACGCAGAAATGGCAGAATCTTTAGATAGAAGCAAACATTCCAGAGCCACGCTATTATTATCAACGAAGTACTTGAATTGTTTATGTTAAAGAATTCCTAGAAAGTAAACATAAGAAACGACAAAGTAACTTGCTTTATAGATTGAAAGGTAACTTGCTTTATAGAGATAATATGAGTGGTATGGGATGTGATGACACAGTGGTAAACTGCCTATTGTACGCTGACGATGCTGTGCTAATAGCACCATCAGAAGCAGAGTTGCAGACACTAGTCACGTGCATGAAAAAAGATTGTGAAGTAAAAGGATTGAAAATGAATGTGAACAAAACTAAGGCGTGTTGAAAGAGAAGCGGTACAAACGAAATGTGTGATTTGTGTAAATGGAAAATGTCTAGAACAAGGGAATGAAATTGTGTATCTGGGGAGTGCTTTTTAGAGGGATGGAAGATCTGAGTTGGATGTGCAGACATGGGTAGCAGCTGGCAATAAAGTGAACGGTGCTCTGTGCGCATTAGTGGGTAGTGTGAATATATCTAACACTGCTAAAATGGCCATCCACAATGCGGTGTTGGTGCCAACTTTGTTGTACGGTAGTGAGGCCTGGATATGCCCGAAATCGAGTAAAAGTATGATTAATGCTGTGGAGATGCGGTCTCTCAGAAATATGTGCGGTGTCACGCTTGCGGACAGGATAAGCAGTTATGAGATACGCAGTATGACAGGGTTGCACAACAGTGTTATTGTAAAAATGAAGAAAGGAATGCTTAGATGGTTCGGGAACTTGGAAAGAATTAGTGATGAAAGACTGACGAAGAAAATCTACAGAGCGAAAGTGAGTGGTAAAAGAAGCCAAGGAAGACAAAGGCTGGCTTATGAAGATCAAATAGCCAGAGTGTTAGCAGACGGAAATGTCAAAAGCACTCGCATACCTAGGCGAAAATGTGTGAAGAGAATGATGAGATTTGAGAAAGCGAAAGAGATGTGTAAGGACCGCGACTCCTGGCACTCCGTCCTCTCTGACTACCCCGTTGGGGATACAGCGTGAAGATATGTTATGTTAACTTGCTTTAAAAATTAAACAAAACTTTTGCCTAAAGCAGTCACTTACAGAGATTTCAAAAAGAAATCAGAACGATTTTTTCTCCGCTTTTCTCTTAACCTGAACCCTCTAGTGGTCAGGACGTCTTCGTACTCTCCTGAGTCTGAAGTTCCCAAACGCTATCGTAGGCCTAATCTTGTGTTATGTGACAGAGGTGACTATTCACGTTTTAATACGAACAAAATTTTAAATTACATAATACCTATGTAATTTAAAATTTTGATTGGAAATAACTTGTTATTGATCTTTGACGTAATGTATCACAAATCAATCGGATGTTCGGATAATCGATGTTCAGATAATCGGGATTGTACCGTAGTATGATTAAGTTATAACAAAATTTATAATTTATATTATTATAAAACAAAATAACAAAATATTGATCCGCCGATTTTCACCTTACCAACTTGTAAATATATCAGTATCTGTAAACATATCAATTTCAATCTGTGTAAGAAGTTCATTTGCCAAAGGGCCGTAAGATCGATGGTAGTTTAAACGACGGAAGAGAGTTTAGTCTTATGTATTCGAATATTTCGTAAGCTCAATGGCAGTTAATCGATTATGAGCAGATTAAATTCTCGAATATTGACAAAGAATCTTAAAAAGAAGGAATGAACTGTGAACGAAACGAATAATATTACCATGTATAAGACTGGAAAAGCAAACTTCCCAAATTTCTCGTGCGGTGTACTCAATGTAATAAAGTAATAAACATCTTTGTCGAGTACGAAAAAATGGACTGTATTGGTACTAGTAATTTATCGCGAATGCACTTGCAAGACACTTCCAAAAAGGGATGTGTTTCTATGCAGCCGTAGGAGATGGAGATAGTCGATAAATACAGCTGACAAAGAGAAGGAAAAAACATGCACACTTACTTGCCTCTCTTTGCAGTCCTTTGGTTTGCGATTTAGTCCAAGCTTCTAGAAAACGTCACAAACACACGGAATAACACAATCCCTTGGTAAAGCAAGCACACTCGGTTTTTAAATATGCGAAATATAAATATGCGAGATTTATACGATGAAAATAATTTAATTGCGTTTATTATGGCAGGTCACAAGCACACGGCATTTGCATTCGAGCGAGATGATCGAAGCGTGCATGTGGGAAAGGGATGGTTGCGGTTAGGAAAAAGTACCCACAAATGCGAAGTTTGTTGTCAATTATTGAAATGACATAACGATACCAAACAAAGACATTAATCTAGGTTTCAGTGGATTAAACTGTCGATGAAATTTTTTCGTAGATTACGAAATCCATATAAAGAACTCCAGAGATAAGAATTTTGATGATAATTATTTTTACCAATGGCATTGCAATTAAATATTTTTTCTTAAAGGAATAAGTCATTTTCTTCAAACGAACCCCGAAATCAAAATCATTGACTTTCTCGTGTATGTTTGTTTAAAACACATTTATAAACATTACGCATCGAAATATCAGTCGTCTACCAGAATATTTCGACTTCAACAATTTGATCGAACTAATAACTCTTTCATTAATTATTTGCAGTAAAAGGAGCAAGTTCTAACCCTAACAACCAAGCTTACGCTGGACCAGGGCCGTTTTCGGAGCCAGAAACAAGATCTTTGTCCACATTCCTGAGATCAATAGGGAGTGACATAGAATTGTATCTTTCGTTCCACTCGTTCGGTCAACTACTGTTGATACCTTTTGGTAATACGACCGAACCGCTTATGAATTACTACGATGCGGTAAGAACTATTTAGTTAAAATTTGTTTATAGTCCATTTTAAGATTCCATATCTCAAAAAGAAAAATAGAACTTGCGGGGTCCACCTTTTTTACCCTAGAAGCATTGGCGTGACAAAGTATGTAGCTATGTATAACGTCTCAATACGTCAACTCTCGCTGCCGCCTTTTGTGTTACTGACATACCGACTACTTTATATATAAACATACGAGGCAGTGTATGCGCATCAGTCTTGGGGAAAATGTATTTATAAAAGCAATTAACAATTTAAATTGTTATTGTAATTTTGAACCACAATTAAAATGAATAATTGTAATTGCGGTTCTTGACAATTATGTTGACAATTAACAATCAATAAGTTGTAATTGTGAAATCTAACAATTACAATTACAATTAATAAATTTTAAGTGGGAATCTTACAATTATATTTAATAAATTGCAAAAATTGTGAAGCGCTTTTTTACACACCTTCATTATAAATTAAATATGAATCTGTCAAACATAATATAACCCTTCCTCGTGAATTGTACTAAACGATGGTGAAAACTGCTTTAAATCCACTTAATTTAAAAGCGAATAGGTACACATTGCCAATGTAACGAAACAATCATCGATGTCAGTTATTCTTAAGCGCTAAACCAAAATATAAATGAAGGAGAACAAATTGCCATCACTTAACTGTTGTAATATCGGAGAAGACTTCGTCGGAATAATAATAAGGGGATCTAATTCAATGTAGTTATGATATGTGGGTATGGTGTAGCTTCTTTATAATATATAATAATATTATTATAGATGTGGATAGATAGCCTGATAGCCTCTAACCTAATATCATACCACTACTCTAGCCTGTAGTGTACTACTATAGCATATAGTAATGACCTATGTTACTCGGAAATAAATAAGCTTTTTAAAGATAAAATAATTTTTAGAATCAGGCCAGTAGTTTACTTTCGTGTAAGGAAAACTTTCAATATACGTCATTGAAATCTTCAGAAAGTTTATGTTTTACTTATAAAATATTAGTCAGGTCAATACTTGATATCTAATCTTCATAAAAAACGAACTCGTAACATTTTAAATTCGACATTAGGAATATTTTGTCATAAGTTTTTCTGTCGCTTCCTGGAAATTCACGTTGGTTCTTCTTCTTTTTTCATCGAAATCAAAAACATTAACAACAAATAGAGCTATTTAAAATAGAAGGAAATAATTAACGAAATACTCAAATTTGTTACGACTATGATTTATGCATTCCAGATGAATATCGGACGACGCGCAATGGGTGCTTTAAGTGTCAGATATGGAACGCAATATGTTACAGGCAATATTGCAGAAGCTATATGTAAGTTGGACATAGTGCCTAATTAAAATATAATGTTATATTGTTAGCAATGCCCCTGTTTTTTTACCTTTCAGCAAAATCGCGCCGTTAATAAGCAATATGCTCGTAAAGTCGCTTCGTGATAGGCAAGCACCATTTTTGACCATCAGCCAATCACATACCCAGAAAGTCATAATCACTCTGGGGTCGGTTCAAGTATTATTTAGTTATTTCGTACAGATTCACACCGGCACAGAAGTGCAGACCTTCCGACGACAATCTGAGCTGATGTCTCATCCTCTGCCTCGGGTATCCCTTGGACGGAGGATTTGCCGACCTTTCCGGGCGGAACACCTTCCGCTGCTCCCCCACTACTTTTGTAATAAGAGGTAGATTCTCGATCGGTTCGAGTCCGACATTACCCAACCGAGCATAACTTACTCTCCTTAGTAGTGATAGACGCTTGGGTGTCCTTGAAGATTTTTTCCTTCTCAGAACTCAGAAACTTAAAAAAAAGTAAAGGGTTGGGCACTTCTCTTTCGTCGTTATTATTTGTTAATGTTGGCGTGTACTCGTGTTATGTTAAGTTTTTCATACTGTTTGAAAGTTAACGATGAACCTGGTTGACGAACGAATAAACTACGATCAGTGATGTCGTCATTTCCTTAGTTTTCTTTCAGTTGAAATTGACAGTTACAACCACAGTTCTTTTGACAACCAAAAAAAAAACTTTCAGATGAAGCTACCGGTGGCAGCGTGGATTGGGTGAAGGAACATCTTCAGGTGCCTTTAGTTTACTGTTATGAACTTCGCGATCGTGGAGTTTATGGCTTTCTTCTTCCCGGTGAACAGATTTTGCCCAACAATCTTGAGGTTATGGACTCGGTATTGGAACTCATTCATCAGGCCAAACGATTCGGCTACATGAATAGTGGTAGCATGACACATGTCTCTATTTTGCTGACGATAATTGCTATTTCTTTTAATTTTCTATCAGCCTAAACGTTTGATACTTAATAAAGAGAAAAATGTGTAATAAAAAAAATTGTACATGAATTACGGCTCTTCGATAAAACAAACTAAATCGTTTTTGTGGAAAGAAAAATCAATTTCAATGTCGTCTTATTTTTGTGGTGGAACGGAAGTAAATTAGTTGAAATTTCAAATAGTTCATAATTTAATCAAGCAGTATATTCTAGTGGTAATTGATTTTTTATTACTCATGCGGGATAAACAGTATCTAAACGTACATTTTCGCGGTTGATAATTAGCTATATCCTCACTTTACAATTTGAGTGCGACAAGTTTACTTGTCGCACGCAAATTTTGCTTGGCACACGCAAATTTACGATTTAAAAAAATAATGTAAAATGAATATCTAAAAAAAACACAATCGATTTAAGTACTCATTGACATCAGTGTGAAAGATAAAGAAAATCTTGAATTCGAAATTTTACACTCAATTTCTACAAAAAACTCAAAATATGTCAACATTACGTTTTCAAATTGTTCAAATATAACTGCTTATTTCAATTAAAAACATAATGAATTGCTCTTGTTAAACAACATGTCCAATGCTTTCAATAAAATTATGACTTTCTATAACTTTTCTTTGTACCGAAATTAATAATTAATAATTAATCCGCATTAGTAATAAAATATAGTATCTGCAACTCGTGCAGTATTGTCGATTGCCCACTCGAGCGAATGAGCGCACTCGCTTCGCTCGTGCGCTCAACTTCGTTCGGGTTGGCAGTCGACAACTTATCGCACTTGTTGCACAATATACTATTGTTTACTTACATTTTGGAGGTTAATTTTTAACTTTACTAAAGTGTTAGTAAAAATGACTTGTTTTGTTTTGGTTAACAAAACATATATTTGTTTATTTTGGTAAATAAAGATTACTCAAAGGATGGCTTTATTTCATTATTGTGTAACTGCGCAGTGACAGAGAGTAAATATGGTAATTAATAAGTAGTGAGTTGCATTATAATTATTCAACTTAATAAAATTGTACGCTATTGTAACATTTCAGTTAAAAATTGTATTTTAATTTTTTAGGGTTCGTTAGATTAAATGGAAATATGGAAGTCTTATCAGATCGCTCATGCGTCCGTCCGTTTGTCTATCAGTCGTAACACGTAAATGTGAAAAGATACGTCAGTTTAACCCACACAATATTACGTTGCAGTACTTAACATTTTGAAATACTAACTGACCCGTGCGAATATTTCGCACAATATCGTGTTCAATCACCAACCAACAGCTGTCATGCCATGCACGTTAATTAAACATATCGTCAACAGATGGCACTGATGGCAGAGGGATGAAAAAATAAAGTTTTTTAAAGAAAACATTCGTTTTAGACCATTTGTTTATTTTTCGTCATTAGAGGGGAACGTTTTCTTTAAAATGGTGTCAGAATCATTAATTTTTTAAGAAAGACATGGTACATCGACAAAAAAGCACCTAAAAATAAGTAATAAATGCATGGAACAGTATTTAAGCAGACGACCGTACTCTGAGGAAGTAGTTGAAGTCCTTGAAAGATCTTTTACCCTTCCATCTCTTTTCATCTTTTGCGGTTGGTGTATTTATATAATTGTAATCTTATGTAGATGTATTTCCGAATTATTTCCAGGAGTTAGAAAGAGACAAAAATGATTAATAGAAAATCTATACAACTGCATTGTATCTACACAATTGCATTCTTGTGTTTTTAGTAATCATATGTATGAATTATTTCCGGGAGTTAGACAGAGACAAAAACTTATTAAGTTCTTATTTTTGTATGGAAATCCGAAGCACATTACGGTTAGAGGACTTTTTATTTTGTCCATTACAACTGGTCCATTCTGTTGCATTTCGTATTCTGTATATTTAGATTAGTTCGTATTCATTACATCAGACCACTGCATATGATAACAGTGCTCAGTAAACAGGAGCCACTTTTGTGATTAAAACTGAGAGTATGTCTATTGAAGGAGGCTGTATAACACCATGTGAAGATTTAGCCTCTAACCATTAGGCTATATGAGGGCGGTCAGTGGGCAGGTTGCAGTATTATGTAAAATGTGACAACTTCACAAAAAGGAATAAACAATATGTAGTTTATTAATACGTTAGAAAAAATGTAAGAAAATATACTCTTGACATTACTTTATTTAAAATTATATGTCCATAGTATTGTCCGAAGTAACTTTAATTCACAATATTTAGGTACATAATATATCGACTAGTCTCATAAGTCCAAAAGCCTAACTCAAGACATGAACATAATTTATAATCTTGTGAACGACGTAACATTTTCATTAATAATAAATTAAATAAACCTATACAATGAAATTGCTATTAAAAACAAGCAAGTTCCATAGGTTTTTTGCATGCATATGCACAGTAACTATTCGTAAACGACTTCAAAATATATATCAAACAGAACCAAGCCACAAAGCAGTCAGATGAACCGAAATTTGTGTTTATAAGTTATTTGCAATGAAAAATAAAATATTTAGCTTCGCAGTAAATCAATGGTTACCTTCAGCGTAAAAGCGATCACGGACCACATAGTGTTATCGAGATCGAAGCTCTTTGAGCCACACACCCCCAGGCTACTCGGAACTGTGCTCGAATTCCTTCGACCTGTGTGCATCGTGTGTATAACGGGAAAACTGCAAATAATAAAGTTTCTAGAGGAAAACGCTTTGAGCAATTTCAACGTAGTCGGCATTAAATCACATTAAAATCGTGTTTGTGAATTTTGTTAGTAAGTACTCTGCTTCATTTTGTAATTAGATAGTTTTTTTAATCCTATAAACAGACTAGTTGTTACTCGTGACTTCGTTTGTATTGAATTTTGAAAAAGTATTTTCCCCAGATTCAAGCTATTTCCATACCAAATTCATCAAAATCAGTTCGGCAGTTGAGCTGTCAAATTGTAGCAGACACAATTATCGCATTCATAATTGGTACCTACAGATAGTATAATATATTATAGATAATAAAAGTATGACAAGGTCAAATATATACACTGAAGATATCAAAAAATTCAATTTAGGGCATCATTTGAACGTAATAATATGAAAATAAACTTTGCTTGTCCGTTTATCCATTTGTGCGACTCTAAAAACTATAATTAAAAACTACTACACACATTACATAAAACTTTCTACACTACAGTTAGGTACGTGTTTCTTTTATTTCTGATTTTGGCGAGTATTAGAATATGTTACAATATTACAATAACTGTGATTTTAATAACTAATGATATGAAATTAATGTCGAACTCAGAAAATATATAATCTTTATAAAATAATAATAGTAATCCTAATAAAATATCAGATATTTTTTTCACAAATAAAATAGATGAAGTCGCAGGAAAAAGCTGTAGGTAGACTATTAAATCACAGGCTCAGACAATTTCTTTTAGTCTGAGATCACAGGTTATAATGTGATTCTCAATGGTGTTAATTAAATTAAATTCCAAGCTTGAAAATGGCCTATAATTAACTGGAGGTATTTAGCAATAACGAGAGTACCTACAACCCATTAAAAAAATCGTCACTAAATTGAAGCAATCAGTAGATGTGATACAGGTCTGTTATGTCTTGCAACATTAATATTAAAACGTTTCAGCCATGAAACAATGGAATTGACTACAACCGATTATAATTAAAATCGGACTGTTTGTGGCAACCATTCCACTGCTTATTACTCGTATTTATCAACCTGATGTCCGCAACATTTTCCGCGTTTTTTATCTTTAAAATAGTCTAGTCCTTTCTCAGGATTCAAGTTATTTCCACACTAAATTTCATCGCAATTGGATGAACAGTATGGCAGCCCATAAAATACGAACAAACAAACATTGATTTTTATGTATTACATAGGAACAATTCCAATCGGCGGGATTATTACCTAAAAATTTGCTGACAGCGACAGCCACGCGATCACTGCGTGACCGGTGACTTCATGTAATAAAAATTAGTATCATATATGACGATTGTGTGTCTATTATTCTATGAAAGTAAAATGCATTTTTCGCGGTAGATTTAACGCCACTATACAAATTACATTACACAAATTCTCGTTTTGACAGCAGATATCGCGCGATATTGGCTATCGCATGCTGACTGCAAGATACGTAATAGCGTGCGGGATGCGAGCGCATTGTTTGTTGTGGCGGTGTGTTGTTGTAATAATAAAACTATTCATACTTGTTACTAAACTAGCTGTACACGCGACTTCGTATGCATGAAACATTTTCCCGTCGTTTCCCAAGATTAGAGGAAAGTTTTTGAAAAAGAATGTACATCTGTTTCCGTGCATATACTATCTCTGTAAATTTCATCACAATCGGTTCAGTAGTTAGTATTTTTAATATAGAAAGTTTTAACCCCATTATTACCCCCTAGAGAATAGATTTTTGATAAAAAAATAACTTTTTGTTAAAAAAGTTCTGCCTGTGTACCAAATTTCATCATAATCGGTTGAGCGATTTAGAATTTTCCTCCTCATCCTCTTTCTCCACCTTTCCATCTTTCCTTAGGAATAGATTTTTCGTAAAAAAGTAGCGTATGTCTGTCCTCTTGTGCAACTATCTCCGTACCTAATTTTATTAAAATCAGTCTGGCGATTTTGCTATGAAAACATAGCAGACAAACAGTCTTCTGCATTTATTTGCATATATTTTGAGTGGTATAGCCATGCTGCATTGCAGCACAAATTGGGCACGCTCGCCCGGTGAAATTCTCACAGAACATCGTCATGAAATAACAGCAGCAATTGCTGTTGTGTTTCGTTCGGCGAGTGAGAGTGCTGGTGGCCCACCTCCCGTCTCCCCCTTCTTTCCTTAAATGCCGGCAACGCACCTGTGATTCCCCGGACGTTGCGGGTGTCCATGGGCGGGGGTGATCACTTTCCATCAGGTGATCGCCCCCTCGTTTCATAAAAATAAAAGTATTGCTATGGATAGTATGGATTAGTATGTGTTAATATGGATTGGTATGGATTAGTATCGATTAGTATGAATTACTATGGATTAGTATTTTTTTTTAACTCCAGACAATTACACAATTTGTGTCCCCAAATTAAGCAGTAAGCTTGTACTATGGGTGCAACACAACGAACTTTAGAGGAGTTCCCAGTAACACCCAGACTCCAATACAATTTAGAAAAGTTCGTTTCCTAAATATTGACCTGATCGGGGATCGAACCCGAGACCCTAACTTGGAAAGCAGATGCTATGCCACTGCGCCAACGGTCCAGTCATGTCAACTCAGTATGGATTAGTATGGATTTGTGTGGATTAATATGCATTAGTGTGGATTAGTATGGATATTAGTATGGATAACATTGATGTTACATTTACAGGAATAAAGACAGACGCGAAATGACACACGCGCGAACGCAACGCAAATGACACGCGACAAATGTTTAATTATTGAAATAATAACTTTTAATTAAATCTTGTACTATAGATACAGAGTAATAAATAGAGGGAATACCCAAACCTTTAGATATTGTAGAAAAACTAATTTCCTAAATTGACTAGGCTCAAAAATCCAATCCAAATCCTCGGTTTGAAGCTGTTTAAATTAATCTCTGCATGATCGATAGCGATACATAAATAAGCAATAAATGTTACGATACTAACATCATTCGACTTCATAGAATACAGGTGAAATTCCAACAAAACAAGCATTTTGAGTACTATGATTATAAAAGCGTTGTCCGGTTATTGTTAGCAGTTTCATGGTAGAGCACTCAACGGTAATGGATTTGGTGAAAATTAATTATTTCCGACGCTTCGCAGGACACTCGCGTAGCTAGAACTTTCCATGTCTGAAATTTATATGTTGATAAATATTAAATATTGAAATTTTATTGGTATAGTATTTGTATTTCAATTCACTTTAATTAGCAAAGGGGTCTTACTGAGTGTATTCTGATTAATTGCTGTACAGGTTGTATTTCAATAATTTTAATAAACTTGTTAGCTTTTCGACTAAATGGAAATATAATTCTGTTTAAGAATAAAGGCGATGTGAATGGTATGAAAACCCGAGGTCGTAATTGGTTATTCCAAAATATTAATTACATAAGTCAAATGTTTTATTTTTGGGTAATAATTACATTCGTTTCTACAATAAAGTTCCTCAGGAAGTTTCTCAATTAACGAAAAATAGATTTGGATTTGTTATAAAACGCGCAACATGACACGAACGCACAGAATCACAACCCCGTGAGTCCCATGCAAACCCATGCAAAAATGTGTGAGGAAAATGATGAAATTTGAGGAAACGAAAGAAATATGTAAGGAACGCGACATTTGGCACTCCATCCTCTCTGACTTCCCTGTGAGGGATATAGCGTGAAGATATGTATGTATGTATAAAACGCACATTGATTAGACAAACATACTATAAAATAAACGACTTTGTTGAAGACAAAACAATAGTCTGCAAATAATCTTCTCTATACAGGCATTTACTGGCTTTCCGAACATTGTATTTTAATAAACCTATTTGAAATGATGTCTGACTGAGTTTCTTGCCGGCTCTTCTCAGTGTCCAGTTTTTCTTTTCAAAAACACCTTCTAGTTGGGTTAATTTGAATAAATTGATTTGACTTTGACTTTGAATTTATATTGGTATATTCTTTAAGAATTTAAATTTTCATAAATATTGAATACTTTACATAATTTAGGATTTTTCATGTTAATTTCAAAGTATAACTTTCCAATCGGCGTACGTTTAGTAATAAATATTAATCTCGTTTCTGAATCTTGAGGTACTTTGTTGTAAAAAGGAACGCAATCGTCCAAAATAAAACTATTGGACTTTTCAAATTTTCAGTAATTCTAGTTCTTTTTTAATGTCATTATTCTTTTTAATCAGATCAATCGTTTTACCCGATTGCTCGAGAAGAAGAAAAATTTCATGTTATTAAATCTTAACGTGCAGCCCTAGATACATATTAACCAGTGTAGCCTGAGTTTTTGAACGCCTACTTAGATATTTCTACTACGCACTCCTTAACGTATATTATAGCAATAAGTATTAATTTAAAAAAAAATATTATGAACCCGTATTGTTATTATTATTTTAAACATCTTTTTAGTTCCTTTCTTTTACAATGTTTATAGTCGGGTATTTTTATTTTTGTAACTAACTTTTTTCTAGTACGCATTATATTCTCAAATGGTCGGTAAAGTGAATATGATAATCATATTTTTATAGTATTGTAAAGGTCTTGTATTACTGAGTAATGAGTCCATAACCTCAAAGTAGCTCAGAAGCTATGCTAAGAGCTATGCTTGGCGTCATCATGAGAGACAAGATACGAAGTTACGTAGCAAACTAGTTCTGGAGACGAGACCGCATTGGTCAAACCATGAGCAAATGTCGTGTAAGGCGACCCCTTGCTAACTGAATACATGGAGCGCGAGATACGACATCGTGGTTCTCCTCGAGAGAGGGTTATTCTTTTGTATTAACGTAAATATATTTACTCTTTCACTTTCTGTCTCACTTCTGTCTTGGACTTTCTACAAGCTACGTGAAATTGTATTTAAACTTAAAATAAAAATGATTAAACCGCCTTTAAAAAAACACTAAAAAGTATAAAATAACTATCCTTTACTAATCATATGCACATACATATACAATTAATATTGTCAGTTACTAAAGTTGGTGCGAAGCTTAATAAACTAATAAACTTTCTTTTGTTGCACATTGATTTGGCACCGACTTCAATAACTGTCAAATTTAATTATATAGGGATGTGTATCGTATGCAATGATATTATAATACAAAAGAGGTAGATAGGTTACCTTAGTACTAATCCAAGTAAAATATTGTCTCAGTTACAACGTTAAAAAGTGAGACAAATATACATTGCACTGCTTCGCTATGCAATGTAAAACATAATTGCATTTCAAACTAACAAATCACATAGTTCTCTAAATCATTGTGATTAGTCAATTTCAATGTCTTACTACATTTTAAGCGAATCCGTAACTAATTCATAGAATATTAGTAATTAATTCCACAGAACAGAAATTTAAAAAAAATATGATTCTGATTCAAAAATATGAAGTTCGTTTTTCTTAAATCATGTACATGAGAAGAGAAAAGATCTCCAACATATTATAATTATAAATTTGAAAATGATGAATTATATATTATTTCTTTTAATAAATGTAAACGATGATTGAAATTGGGTGGCTGCGTCATCACATGATCGTGTATATTATAAAAAACGTTTGGATTATTACAATATTTTAGAATTTTTAATGCGCAATAGGCATTGCATGACATTGTTGGTTCTGTAACATTACTTTTCATATTCCTTGACCAAGTCCGGGTTGGCTAATTAGCAAAGTTTTGAGGGTGCCACTTTTCGAGTGCGTATAATCCATCTACCTCTTTTGTATTATAACATCATTGATCGTATGTATAAAGTTATTTTCATTGTACTTGAGTTTAGATTAGTAAAGGATAATTATTTTATACTTTTCAGTGTTTTTTTTCTTGAAGGCGATTTAATTTTTTTCCTTAAAATTTTCTTATTTTTCCTTTTTGAGTGACCTTGACCTAAATAAATATCTAGGGCCGGTCTAATATTACTTCTTCCTAATTCTGGAGCGCAACGATATACAAGAAAACCGTCAATATAAATAAAGGTTATAACCAGGTCGCATAATTTTGTGTTATTTGGTGTATCTTCGAAGTCCAAGCTCCGATATTGAAGAAATCTAAATGGGACTTCGGAAGGGACCCTATCAAACAAAAAAAAAAATTCGAAATTGGTCCACAATTGACGAAGTTACCGGTGAATATACATAAAAAAAACATACATACACACGAACATAGAACCTCTTCCTTTTTTTGAAGTCTGTTAATAACAGTGCAGTTATTAGTTAATTTAGGGAACAATATAAATAAATATTCCAATTGAATAATAAAAAGTGAAACGTACAACAAGATTTTATTATTTTTTAGCTTTAGTCCGTTGTGTCTGTCATTCACCGTATGAGCCCAGTTCTAGCAAACGATAGTTTTGATTATTTTAATTTAAAATTATTATAATTATTACTATCGTAAAACCGTATCATTCTCTATTTAATATAATATATCATACATATAAACAAAACTACCATTTGCTTCGTGGTTTCCGATGAACTTGCTACTGCGTATACTACATATTTTATAAAAGTTTAGTTTGTATCGGCTGTCCCAAATATGGGTACACAATGTTCAATGTCGTTTTGTTTTTACACGCGTTTATGTTTCGAACACTGCAATTGAATATCTAGTTCTGCAAAAACGTATTGTATTACAATTTATAGACTGGCGTTGTTCTCATTCCATTTCTTTATATAGCTTTGCACTGATTTCATTATACGCCTTAGTTCAGATATGTATTTTAATATCGTCTACAGTCGTACTATAAACTTGGTGCAAGAAACCATTCGCAAGTGAATATAAAAAGCTAAAGTGAAGTAGTAGCTAAAGCTAAAGCTAAAGCTACTAAGCTAAAGTGAATAATATACCACTCATGTTTCATTTAAAGATTGTAACTGTGATCTCATGTGATGAATTCCAAAAATCTTCACCTATTTTCCGCTCCAACCCTAAAAACCATCGATCGACACGTGTTTCGCATCTCAACTAAGCTTTCTGGTTATATTTGGTGCACTGAAAGCAGTGCTGGTTGTATTCGACGCACCAAATACGGTGCTGGTTAGCAGACCGAGTCTGATCTCTGGAATATCCTGAGGATGCTTCGTTGAGAGGCGAAACACGTATCGATTGGTGGATTTTGGAGTTGGAGCGGAAAATAACTAAAGATTTTTGGAATTCATCACATGAAATGGATTTCCGCAAAGTAATACCTGAGTCTACACAATAACTGCGATCTCAGTTTTTGCTGTAATAAAGTTTATTTCCTAAAAAATGACTTGTCTTTTATTAAAAAAATTTTATCAAAAAAAATTAAACCGCCTTCAAAAAAAATACTAAAAAGTACAAAATAACTATCCTTTACTAAACAAAACTCAAGTACAATTAAAATAACTTCTTAAATACGTTCCACATACCTATATAATTAAATTTGACAGTTACTGAAGTCGGTGTCAAGCCTACCAAAATAATAGACTTTCTGTTGTTACACATTGATTTGGCACCGACTTCAATAACTGTCAAATTTAATTATATAGGTATGTGTATCGTATTTAAGAAGTTATTTTAATTGTACTTAAGTTTCGATTAGTAGAGGATAGTTATTTTGTACTATTTAGTATTTTTTTTGGAGGCGGTTTAATTTTTTTTTCATAAAAATTTTTTATTTCTCTCTTTTGAGTGATCTTGATCTAAAATAATCTAAATAAATATCTAAGGCAGGTCTGCAATTAACTTCTTTCTAATTCCGCAACATAACGATATACAAGAGTCGTGTTATCTGGTGTATCTTTGAAGTTCAAGCTCCAACGCCGGTGAAATTTAAATGGGACCACCTCTGAAGTATTGTCTACCAAACAAAAAAATAATTTTCAAAATCGGTTCATAAATGACCGAGTTATGAGGTAACAAACATAAAAAAAACAACATAGAGTCCAATTGAGAACCTCCTCCTTTTTTTGAAGTCGGTTAAAAAACACTGAAAAGTACAAAATAACTATCCTTTACTAATCGAAACTCAAGTATAATTAAAATGACTGTAAATACGATACACATACCTATATAATTAAATTTAGTAAAGTTATTTCAATTGTACTCGAGTTTCAATTAGTTCAATTAGAGTTTCAATTAGATAGTTATTTTGTACTTTTCAGTTTTTTTTTGAGGGCGGTTTAATTTTTTTTCATAAAAATTTTTTGTTTCCCCTTTTGAGTGATCTTGACCTATATAAATATCTAGGGCAGGTCTGCAATTAACTTCTTTCTAATGCCGGAGCGCAACGATATACAAGAGAATCATCAATATAAATAAAGGTTAGAACGAGGTATTATTTATCTTCGAAGTCCAAGCTTCTATACCGGTGAAATTTAAATGGGACCACGTCTAAAGTATTACCTACCAAACAAAAAACAATTTTCAAAATCAGTTCATAATTGACGGAGTTATGAGGTAACAAACATACAAAAAAAACAACATACAGTCGGATTGAGAACCTCCTCCTTTTTTTGAAGTCGGTTAAAAAATAATGTCTTATACCTATGGCCCTTATATTACTTTCTTCACGTTAGTTTCTAGAAATCATCTAGAAAAAGTTAGTTTCTAGAAATCATCCCTTATCTCGGCGATTGCAAGTCACTCTCAATTAGAAATTGTGTATGAGAAACACGAGAAATATTACTAATGATTGACGCCACATTTGCAGTGGCAAACAATGACCCTGAATTTACGTGAAATAATACTTAGTGCAATTGATTTACACCGCTCCACTAATGTAGGATTTTGATCGAAACATTGCATTGCTTAAAAATAGCTTAAAATTATTTCCATTTTGTCAAAACCCTATCATCAATTTTCTAAGCTTTCGATCTAACGACTATAATATGCACATAGATTACTAATCTAAAAAATTATGCTCATTCACACCATCCCATTTCGTTGTAACATTTAAAACTCGTCAAAGAAATGAAACAATCTTTGAACAATAAATACAAAAATGCTGAATCACGCCAGAAAACAAAGATGTTTAACCGATAATTACTAATGGCGTTGGTAACCGTTTGCCAAGATTTTGTGTATAAGAAATAAAATGATTTGTCTGTCGGTTTCTAAAATATAAAAATAATAACAATAACGTAGACCTATATTCAATGTTTATATTAATATTATTATGTTAGTGCTTATAAGTAATGTGACCATTTCTATTTTCAGCACAAAGAAAAAATATTTTTTATTTATTTGATAAGCTTTATTTATCCACAGATCAGTGGTTTGTGTATTACAAATACAAATATAATTACAATATAAAATTGTGTATCAAAAACAGACGTATACATATCGTAAGTATATTATATATATGTTATAGTGTATTAATTACTAATCTTCCTATTGCCGTTCTTTGTATATGACGACGAAGCCTTCCAGTTTTAGCGAATCGGGTGTTCTACAGCTCCCAAAAATTTTCAGTCCACAAGTATAGCACATCAAATGTGTAACTACATTTGAAGTTTTCGTGACGAATGTCCCAATTTTTGTGTAGCTTTCTCAAAACGGGACGATTCTTTATCCCGAAGATTTCCTTGGAGACACCGGGACAGAGTAACGAAAAAAGGGACGGAAAACGGAACGTATGGTCACATTAGTTATAAGTAACATTTTACGAATAGTCATGCGTAAACTGTTTTTCAAAAATAAATTTAATAATAATACTCTAAACAATTACACAAATTGTGTGATCTCAAACCAAACACTAAGCTCGTACTATGGATATCACACAACAAACTGAAGGAGCATCCAGTAACACTCAGACTGCGAACCAATTCAGAAAGGTTTTTTGATTTCCTGAGAATCGCATTATTACTATTTATACTCACTTTTTTAGTGAGTATAAATAGTAATAATGCGATTACTATTAAAAAAATCGACAGCGAATGTATGAGGTTAGCTTAGTGAGATTCGTTACAAATGCGGATTCTGATCCAAGCACTGATTTATAGATCCAAGAGAGTTGTATAAATAATATATAAATATATGTTTTGTGTAATAATAAAAATATGGAAAATAAGTATGTGTGTACTCATGTATGCACGTTAGAAGTTAGACTTCTTTGATGTTTTTAAACAAAACTGGCCACATATAAAAAAAAAACTGGCTACAAGAAAAAAAAAATAAAACTGGCCGCTTGAAATCACCCTCAAATGAATGAAATAAAAAATAATAAGTTATATGTTATAAATGCATCACTTTTTGGCGGGAATGGGAGAAGCGAGCTTGTAACTTTTTTTAGATTTTCTATTTTTTACATTTTTAGGAGTTTTCAAATACAAAAGTGATAGTATAATGTGTTTTAAAGTTTTGTATAAGTGCAAATAATGGAGTAGGTCTAAATAAACATGTGTAGCTGAAGTTCTTGCGCTGTCTTTTATAACTTTATAAAAAAGTCTTTTATAACTTTGTTAAAGCTTATTATCACTTTACTGGACGATAAGAAGAAAAAACTAATTTACTTCAAACGTGCTTCATGTGTTCGTCATGAATTATAACAATTCTGTGACGTGTGCATTGCATTGGCTAAGTGTTTAACTCATCAGCGATTCTGCTTATTAATACATGATATTGGCAAATGCGCTAATCTGTGCGCCATGCGATGAAGAAAGAAGAATGTACATTCTGATCTGTTTTTCCAAACGCGCCAAAAAAATATATCTTCGAAAATTGTTATAGATCCTATATACCGCGTAAAGTGCAAACATCGCCGTGTGGCAGAACAAGGCTGTGCATACGGCATGTCTAAACAAAAAAGAAACCGTAAACAAAAAACAACATTAACGCACTGAGCGTATCTCTGTATCGATCAATTACATTCGAAATAAGAGCATTTCTTATCAATAATGGATCAATCACCACAGTAACGCCGACGCAAGTTGACCACTTGTCATTGTTTATAGTATTGAATATTGGATGTGGTCAATTTAATATTTTTATGTGTCCTTGTCAATCAAATACAGCACGATACGATAACTTCTTCATTAGAAGCCATCACTAAAAAAATTAATTGAATTGAATTGATAATTTCTTACATAATGTAGGACAAGTAAGTAAAGTAATAAATTATCTTGTGTGTCAGAAAGTCAGAACTGAAGCATACGACAATTCATAGTACCATAATATAGTAGTGTCTTTTACTCTTTTGAAGTATAAGTATAGATTGTCGCAAGGTTAAATTAGAAATTTAAATCCAAATACTTGCTTGTAAATTCATTCATGCTTCATGCATATTTATGTACTTTAAGATGTTATAAAATCCATCTTCCGTTCGATTAACGCTTTAACTGTCAAGAAACAGACAAATATAATGTTTGACGTGAAACATCTTATGCAGCGGGTCAGACAGACTGAGCTCGTATACCTATTGTGCATAATATGCAGTGTTGTTTTTTTCATTCTTCATGGCATGGCGCACAGATTAGCGCATTTGTACTATTATTTATGTAGAATCGTTGTCGTAAAACTCCTCCAATGAAGTGACAGTAGACTTTATTGAAGTTTTATAGGACTTCTTGGAAGAGCGCGTGAACTTCAGCTACACGTGTTTATTTAGACCTACTCCATTCTTTGCACTTACACAGAACTTTAAACCACAATATACTATCACTTTTGTACTTTGAAACTCCCAAAAATTTTAAAAATATAAAATCGAAATAAAATGACAACTTTACCTTCTCCCATTCCCGCCAAAAAGTCTGCAGTATTGTTATTCATTTCAAAACACGTTGCCTGTGTTTTAAACAAGAAAAAAAGTTTTTTTTAATTAAAAATATCTGAATATTTTGTTTTTGATTATGCCTTTTTTTATAATGCCCAATTTATTTTCTTTTATGCATATTTTCTATACAAAATAGTTTCGATGTTTCACATTTGCCAGGCGTCACGCAAGAGCTAATTTTTTTTTAACGTTATTTTACAATATAGTAATTTGAATACAGGTTTATGCAAAACAATATTCTTTAAATGTCACTAATCTTTCTGTTAAATAAACGTGAGAGATCTCGGAATCTTAATAATGTTATGCTTTTCTTTATTCTAAAATAATGACGTGGGTAGAAACGTCATACAGGAATATAGTTAAAAGTCGTGTTTATCCTAGCTCGTATAATTTTCGACTGAGTTTTTAGAAACTTACTAACGAAGATACCAACCGTCAAAAAATAAATTATCCAGGTACACCCTCAGATGACAGCACGGCCATCTACTAATGATTATGATTGTAACATTAGTCACAAATATTGACAACAGCTAACATAAACAATGGAATAAAATAATAAAATATTCTTTTATGACATGAATACGAATAGATAAATATTAATAGTATGAAGAAATATCCATAAAAATTGGCTTTTAACGCATCACAGCAACAAACTGACGTACATTGTAGATAACAATTGCATTTTTATCTAACCAGTAAATAAAACAGTTATGGCTGCCATTAAATATCTCTTATGAATTCCCGCTGGGAAGTAAGTGGTATGGGTCACTACCGTGCTACGAACACTTAATATTATATTTTAGTGGCCAACTCGACGTTTAGTGGCCACCTGCGAATGTTTATTGTCCAACATTGTCTTATTAATAACGAGCTTCTGCTTTGTGCTTTGTTCTGTGTATTTTAGATTTTCTACTACTTACACTAATTTTTTGAAAACAAAATGCTTTTCTTCAAACACTAATTATGTGCAACATAATTTGTTTTATGTAAAAAAATAAAACAACACTAACAGGCACAATTAACCGCCCTCACTGTTTTTTCTTGGTTTTTTGGAAATGATAAATATTAAACAAATGGATTTATTCAAATTTTTTGCAGAAAAACCAATTTTGCAAAATTTAAACGTAAGAGAACTTTTTCATTTTTACATAATTAAGGCGTTTCTCTTAATTTTTTAATTTTAATAGCAAGGGTTACCTTCGCGAGCTCTAATAACTCCTAGAAGTCTATTTGTTTGTCCATCCATGACGTCTTGAATGCCAGATTGAGGGATATTGTACCACTCTTCAACCACAGCTGTTTTGAGTTGTCCTGTGGTCGTTGGCGCAGGTATCCGTATCCCGGAGTCGTCGTTTAAGATTGCGTTTTCAAAAGGATTAAGGTCAGTACTGCGTGCTGGCCAGAGTAAAATTTGAATCCCGACCTCATTATAATACTGAATAACAGATCTAGCTACATAGCAACGTGCATTATCATTATCATGCATCAAAAAAAAAATTTCTCCAATAAATGGCGCGAAAGGGACGACATGATTATTACTTATTATGACACTAATTTTTATTTCAATTACTATTGTGTAATTCTTATATTTATCATAATATATCGTGCAAAAGAATGAAAAAATAAAAATCTTTTTGAAAATATGCATGTACCTACTAAATTTTATTACATAAGTTCTTCGATATATATACGTAGTTCAACAGACAAATTTGAATTAACTCACCAAGCAGCTGCGATTTGTCGATTCCACTAAGGGGATCTCCAGCGAGTCCTGCACAAAGCGGTTAAGATTTTCTTCCTATTCGTGCCAGATATTCTTGCTATTAATCTTTGAAATCAGGGTTTTGAAGACGAGATAATTATTTGTTCTAATGTTTTTCAAACTTTATACATACGGAATGAACGCTTGCAACATTACCTCTTTAAATAGCCAAACTGATTCGTTGGCGGAAGAAGCTGCCAGACCGACGGTCTTCCGAAGCTTCGACCAGTCATTTACAAATACCAGAAACTCTCCGTGATCATAATACATGAAAGTCGAATATTAAGTTTGAATTTCGAATTCTTTCAGAATTTGGTGATGAACCGTCTACCAAACAGAATACTAAACAAAGTTATATCTGTACATACTGTGAACGAAATAATAACGATTATGTGTGACATAATCATAATATAAAATATTTTAATGTAAATATTTATTACAATATTTATAGCGCCAATACTCTATGGGCGTATTAACAAGGCGCTATAGTGAATAAACATAATCGTTCACACAGTCCAATCAATCGTTTCGGTCGAGTGACCGCCCTAACAGATACATTCACATTTATTGTTGTTATACAATCAAAAGCCAAAATCTAATGCATAATTTTTACAAAAATATTTTAGTTCTAATAAAATGATTACATATGCACTCTTCATTTATATTTGCTAGTGAAAGGATATACTAATTAAACCGATATATCTACTGTAAATAATTGTGTATACTTTAAACTGCAATTATTCATAAATTCATCATTAGACTGCATTTATTTATCAATGTAGTACTGAATTAATCTAACCGGAATTAGAAAAATAGAGCTAGATCCTTCAACTTTTGTAGATAAGCAACTGAAGAAAGCGGAGCAGCAACTCCATGCGTCTACTTTAGACGACCCTGAGGAGAACAGGAGACAGCGTGCATTGCTCCTAATATACATTTCGGTACAGCGCTAGAAGGGCACGGTGCGTTCAAAAAGACAAGAATCCTAAAGGCCTAACATTTGCTAAGAACGACCACTGCGGATTTTTTTATGGACTACAAGGGCTGCTATTTATGTATCCGGAACTGGCCAGTTACAGAAAAATATTAAAAAAGTAATTATAACATTTAAAAATAGAACTCTTTGGTTGAAGAATACAATTTGTTTCAAGTAGCTGTCATTTGTTTATTATTTGTAGCGTCATTTTGAAAATTGCGAGTCTTTATCACCATGGATTTAAGTCGTGAAAATTTTCGTGCTATGATTTATTACGATTTTCGGCGAGGCCTAACTCAAAAACAGTGCATCGATCAACTCACTTCGACTTTTGGAGACAAAGCACCATCGAAAACTACTGTGTATCATTGGTTTAGTGAGTTTAATAGTGGGCGGTCTGTGCTCACGGACGAAGTTAAAGAAGGTCGCCCTAAATCGGTTTGTTGTACCTCAAATATTGATGCTGTGCGGGAACTAATAATGCAAGATCGTCATGTTACACATCGCGAGATAGAGGCGTCTCTGGGCATAAGTATGACGAGTATATATAAAATATTACACGAGCATTTAGCTGTAACAAAAATTTGTTCTCGTTGGATTCCGCACAACTTGAGAATTGACCAAAAACGGGCTCGTGTCGATTGGTGTGAAAAAATGTTACAAAAGTACAATCAGGGTGCGTCAAAATTTGTCTATAATATCTACACAGGTGATGAATCTTGGATATATGCGTATGATTTTGAAACTAAACAACAATCAACGGTTTGGGTGTTCCAAGATGACCCGAACCCAACAAAAGTCATTCGTTCAAAAAGCACTTTGAAGCAAATGATCGCTTATTTTTTTGGTATAAATGGACATGTAGCTACAGTGCCACTAGAGGATCGTAAAACGGTTAATTCTGAATGGTACACGACCATTTGTTTGCCAGAAGTCTTTGAAGAAATAAGAAAGAACAACCGACAACGCAGAATCCTTCTACATCATAACAATGCTAGCTGCCACACATCGGCCGAAACAACTCGGTATTTGGAAGATCAAAAGATCGAATTAACGGGTCATCCGCCGTACAGCCCCGACTTGGCCCCCAACGACTTCTATTTATTCCCAACCGTGAAGAATAAATTACGTGGTCAACGTTTTTCGAGCCGTGAAGAGGCTGTTGATGCGTTCAAAATGTACGTTTTGGAGATACCTCAATCCGAATGGAAAAAGTGCTACGAAAATTGGTTCCAACGCATGCAAAAGTGCATCGATCATCACGGTGAATACTTTGAAAAGCAATAAAACTATAATGAATGCTATATGTTTGTTTCACTTTGTTATTCCGGATACATAAATAGCAGCCCTCGTAGAAGTCCGTTACGTCCGTTTAGAAGTACGTAGAAGTCTGTTGGGTAAATTTTGGAAATTTTTCCGTATAAAAAAAGTCCTCTGACAAGAAAAATAGAAGACGAACCGTAATCTAATACGCGGTCTCAATTCAGATTAGTACTACTTTACCGCCAGATGCCAGTCTACTGTTGGTTTCTAAGCATGAATTGCCTCTCTGTTTTTATTTTGGTGACGCAGAAGAAATCTTTAAAGGTACCCACCCTCTTTGTGGGTTATTTCATGGTTTTACTCATTAAAACTCATGATGGTGGTTCTCTATGCATGTACGACGTGCGATCTCAGGTGGAACATATCGATGCCTCTTAGAACTACGCCTCATCTCAAGAGAATAAAGCAGTCCTCCGAGGCCAAGCATAGCGCTGACATGCGCCAATCGTCCCACCATGACCATTAGTAGGTAAAATTCACACACGGCCCACGACTAGGAGACTGGATATCGTTTAAAGTTGTTTGTATATTCTAGCTTCATTGAAAAAGTGAAAAATTAATTTCAATGCATATTGTATTGTTTGTAGACTAGGACTTGAGTTACTTAACGTAAATATAATATCACTAACCTTTTGTATGTGGTAGAGCCATGCTGCATTGCAGCACGAATTGGGTTGGCTCGCTCGATGAAATACCACCCTCTCACAGAGTATCGGCGTGAAATAACAGCCTCTATTGCTGTTGTTTCGTTCGGTGAGTGAGAGTGCCTGTGGCCCATCTCCTCCTTCCCTTCTCCATCTTTTCCTCAAAGGCCGACAACGCACCCGTGATTTCCCAGACGTTGTGGGTGTCCATGGGCGGCGGTGATAACTTTCCATCAGGTGACTCGCTTGCTCGTTTGCCTCCTCTTTCATAAAAAAGAACCTAATTATTATTTTACCGAACTCTGAACTGAAATTAAAAAACTGGTTGCAATAAAATACAAAAGAATTTCTTCAATAGCTAGTTTATTATAAGAGGTGTGACAATTGTGTTTGCATTATAAAATATTTATAACTAGTACTGGGACTTGATTAAGAAATGACACTAATTCTATACTTTTATAGACTATGTAAATGTGAGTGCGCGTGTATTCGCGTGTGTGAATGTTATAAATCTTTATCGTTAAAATGTACTCTGCCTCTCTGTCTCTCTTTAACGAAAGCGATAATGCAATTAAAGGGATTGAAGAAGAGATCCCCTTCTGTGTCAACCGCTGTAAATAACCTTCACTAACTATACGCAAATATTTGAAGTAAATCTCGAAGGTAACTACAGCCTATACGTTTACAAAGTAAAAAATATCTAGGCAGACTGTCGTAAAGAGCGCTCCGTACATTTAGATCTTTAGCAATTCTACCCCCCGCTATTTGAGCCCCGGTTCTAAATGGTGATGAATACTGTATTGAAATCAGAAGCTTATTAGTCAAAAGTGAATTTACTGACAAACTTAGATTGCAACTCTGTATCATAATGTCTATTAATATTTTTCTATACTTATTGTACAATTTCGAACAAAATTATAAACAAACTTTCACAAACGAATAATAAAATTCTCATTAAATTATTGTCAATTTACAAGTTATGATAAAATGGCACGCATTTCTGTCATTATGTGTATTTGAACACAGGTGATGGGAGCTAACTATGGGAATATTTGAATAGTTTATTGTGAATGAGTTGAATGAAAAATTCGTAATTTGGGTAAGTGATATTTTATCAAAATAATGACATGCTTTCTTCAACACTAATATTTGTTTACATTAATACATATACTAGCTATTTCTGTGATTTTGCCTGAATGGATTATAATGAAATGTCTAATCAGACATTTAATTTCAAAGGTTTAAATATTCGAGATTCGGCTAACCATAACGCTTCGTCATATTTTTAATGACCGGGAATAGAATCCCAGACCCTCATTTGGTAAGGGTCGGTTGGCTCATCTAGGTTGGATCTACCAATAAATGTTGTCAAAAAAATAAACTTAACATATTTTTCTATAAATACGGTAAAAACGATGAAATCTGTTGAAAACAAGTTTTTATCTTTCACGATTTTATTTTCTTGCTTTCTTGTACAGAAGTATATAAAAGGTCATCGTTGAGTAGACTGGCCAAGCGAAGCAAGTATCACTTACAAATGCCGAGTGGCATTTATTTTTAAAATGAAATCTATTGTTGGTAGATGTAAGATGCTTGGTTTTGTCAAAACTTAAGAGATTGGATGCGAGGCAAATAATCATGACATTTTTTTTATTACCCGACTTCAAAAAAGGAGGAGGTTCTCAACTCGTCTGTATGTTGTTTTTTTTTTGTTTTTTTTTGATGTTTGTTACCTCATAACTCCGTCATTTATGAACCGATTTCGAAAAGTCTTTTTAAGTTTGGTAGGTAATACTTCAGAAGTGGTCCCATTTACAGTTATTGAAGTCGGTGCCAAATCAATGTGCAACAACAGAAAGTCTTTTAGTTTGGTGGGCTTGGCACCGACTTCAGCAACTGTAAAATTTAATTAGATGGGTATGTGTATCGTATTTATAAAGTTATTTTAATTGTACTTGGGTTTTGATTAGTAAAGGATAGTTATTTTGTACTTTTCAGTATTTTTTTGAAGGCGGTTTAATTTTTTTTAATAAAAATTTTTTTATTTAACAATTTAATATTTTAAATTTGATTTAATCTGACGTTACGTAACAATAATTAATTAAGTTCGTATAGGCCACAAAAGCGTCTTTACACATAACAAAAAAAAAAAACAAAATAAAACGGATACAGAAACTTTTGCTAGGTACAAGAGGACGACCTCGAAGGCAGTGGTTTCGATATTGCATCGAATTCGAATTCGGATCTTGGTGTACTGGGTAACGCCCCCAATTGTTGACGTCGTCTGGTTCTCATAGCACAGGGAATGCCCTTGTTTGAAACCAGATGATTAGTGTGTATTGTCTGGCGCACTGTTATTTTTATTATAAGATTTCTTCCATCAAAATCATTAAATTAAAATCTTTAATCCAATGAAAAATAATACATTCGGCTTAGTTGAGTAAAAATGTAGAATGTGAATATAGCACTTCCTATTTTAAATTTTAATCATTTTTTTACTTCGATCGATCAAACAGACAGAGTATTAGCTGATGGAAAGTGCGTGAGGAGAATGATGAGATTGTAAAAGGCAATAAAAAATTTGCAAGGACCGCGATGCTTGGCGTTCGATCTTTTCTGACTACCTCATTAGAGATACAGCGTGAGGATGTACGAGAATACATATTATGTATAATATTTTCAACTAACTTCAAAGAAAGGAGGAGGTTCTACGTTCGTCTGTATGTATTTTTATTTATGTATGTTCACCGATAATTTCGTCAATTGAGGACCAATTGCGAAAATTATTTTATTTCCGAGGTAGTATTCTTTATACTTCCGAGGTAGTCTCATTTAAATTCACCAAATAATAAACCAAATAACAGCAAATAACAAGAACTGCTTATAACCTGAATTTATATTGATAATTCTCTTGTTTGTCGTTGCGCTCCGGAATCAGAAAAAGTTAAATTACTTGACAGTTATTGAAGTCGGTGCCAAACCAATGTGCAACAACAGAAAGTTTATTAGTTTGGTAGGCTTGGCATCGACTTTAATAACTGTCAAATTTAATTATATAGGTATGTGTATCGTATTTATAGTTATTTTTATTGTACTTGAGTTTTTATTAGTAAAGGATAGTTTTTTTTAAAGCGGTTTAATTTTTTTTTTTTGTATGTTAACACAGTGAATGTATTGTATAAATGATAACAAAATTAAAAATGACGTCAAGCTGTGAATTTATTTCACCTTAGTGCTATATTCTTCAACTGAAAAATCGCTTGAAGATGTTATAAAATGGGTAGTTTTAACAGCTATTGGATGCCGCATCAAAATTTCGTTACTTAAAGTTTGCTTAAATTTGGAAGAAATTCAACTAGCATTGAATCTATTGTGACCATTTCGGGTAATGACTCGGTTATTCATATATTAAGGAAATGTGAATATAATTGGGGCAAACATTATTATTTACTTAGACATAACGATGTGGCTTCTCTAGGAGTATGATTTGAACGAAAGGCATAACAATAGATAATTACCAGGTCACAGTATTGTCCTACAACCTCGACTTTAACAAGACGAAGAATCGAGCGTTCAAAATATTATATTTAAAATCGACCAATTGCAAGTCGTATTTGGGCAGATACTATCAGCTATTACCAACTGCAATAAAGTTCGTCGCTGAACTTTCTCTACATGTCGAAAAATTATCATTATACATACATACATATCTTCACGGTGTATCCCCAACGGGGTAGTCCTTACATACTTCTTTCGCTTCCTCAAATCTCATCATTCTCCTCACACATTTTCGCCTAGGTATGCAAGTGGTATGATAATTATCATTATCTGTACACATAATCTATACTACCATATAAATCTCTAGCGTCTGTCTGTAATTACAATTTTTTTGTTAAATTTTGTAATAATTAGTCGATTTTTGATTCACTGACTTCGATACTACAATTTTTAAAATTTTTGTCTGTTTGTCTATCTGTGTGTATTTTCATAAATCAATAACGGCTTGACGGATCTTGATTAAAATTGGCATATAATAAGAACATGTGATTGCAAAAATGATAGGCTTTTTTAGACTTTTTTATCGAAAATCTATCCCTACAGCGGTAAAAATGGGAATGAAACTTTGTATGGAAAATGCTAAACCGCTGAACCAATTGTGTTGAAATTTGGCATGGAGATAGTTTGACATCAGATCACAGACATAGGCCACTTTTTTATTAAAAATCTATCCCTAAGAAGGTAAAAAAGGGGATGAAATTTTGTATAGGAAATGCTAAACCGCTGTACTAATTACGATGTGTTACGGAGATAGTTTGACACACCTGGGACCGAGCATATATTATTTTATCAAAAACCTACCACTAAAAGAGTGAAAAGGGGGATTAAACGTTGAATGGGAAATGCTAATTGCTTAGCTGCTTAACCAATTATGATTAAATTTCGTACAGAGATAGTATGCGCCCGGAGGTAGACGTAGGCCTTTTTCAAATACAATCTTTATACATAGAAGGTTATTGTGAAAGGGGTGTATAAATCCGCCGGGGTCCCAACGTGTCGCTGTTGACTGTTATATTGCAAATGTAATAATTACGGGATACCTTTATTTTGTTTTCCATACAAAAAATAAAATTAATTTAATGGTAAAAAATGTACAACCCTATCATTATGCCCTATATTTCAGACGTTTACTAGCAACGGGAAAACGCTAGTTTAGGGTTGCTTCACCTTTACTTTTGTTTAAACTTTTGTTAAAACACTAGAACTATTGACTTTTGGCAAAGTTGTAGAACGCAAGTTTTCGTTGTCATGGGTACTTTTATGCCCTTTCGTATTTACCCATTTTTTCGAAATAACCTTGTATGTACAAATATACATGTACATGTAATATAACCTAATCTGCGAGTCACGAAAAAATATTCCGTACAGCTAGTATATTATAAAACTCAGTCTCTCTTTATCTCCACTTATGTTCTTAGGTGAAAACCACTTATCCAACTTATATGGTTTTTTTATTTCATAGCTATATTATCTGCCCCGCTTATAGGACATATTTTGTTGCAGTGAAAATATAATGATGAATGTGCTTACATCGCTTACGCTGAGTAAACCATAAGAGTTATATGACTGGCCCGTTCGTGCAATGGCATATGCATTTGCTTTCCAAGCTAGGGTCCCGGGTTCGATCCCCGATCAGGTCAATTTAGGAAACGAACTTTTCTAAATTGGCTTGGAGTCTGGGTGTTACTGGGAACTCCCCCAGAGTTCGTTGTGTGGTACCCATAGTACAAACTTACTGCTTAGTTTGGGGTCACACAATCTGAGTAATTGTCTGGAGTATTATTATTATTATATTAAGTTAACGTACTACGTAATTACGTATTAATCTACAATTGTAGATCTAAAAAAATCCTACAAAAAAGTCCGGTGTAGCGTATGTCTATTTTCTAGGGATCAATAATCATTTTTCTTTGAAGTAACCGGCAGCTGCTGGGCGACCGCCGCAGGTGACGGGCGGGAGGGAATCAGCGCGATTCGCACTGCGCTCGACCGACGACAGTTCGTTAAAAACCTAAACAATTATTCTGTAGCTCAAGCGAGTGGAGCGATGCGCACAGTTAGTATAACATAATCCAATCATGATAGTTAAGATAGCTGTTGTCAATCATACAACAAAAATTTTCGTAGAGCTTTTTCTTTACGTCAAAAATATCAATACGTAACATAATCCAATTCAGATTTTGGACAGCTATTACCACATAACAAAATTCGACGCCGTTTCTTCTCTGTTTAAAAAAAAAACATGAAACATTATCCAATCTTGATAATTTTCACAAATTTGTTTTTGAGTGTTTCCTAGCGCAGAAGTAACGTGAGGGAATGACGAACGCTGCAAAGGTATCACAGGTGTCGATTGTATATATTATGGAAATAATAAAATGCATGTTCAATAACAAAATTATGATTGCCGAAATGTCTTACCCATTCAATGATCAGTATTTTGGTACACTTAACACCCGCAACCAAGTGTAACTCGAATGGTATGATATTTACATTACAAATTAGACAACCGCTTGAGGTTTCCTTGATACAATGTGTTAAAACAAATCGTGTATCAAATAGCCGGCATGTACTAAAAGTATAGTTAATAGCATAATATATGTTTGTGGATTTGAAATTTGTATGATTTCCGAATACAACATTCTTGAAAACAGTCCCTACCGGAGGTATTTACAGGAACGCTCGTCTTAGAGGAATTTCAGCTTTGCGAAATCCATTTAAAGATACCTACCGGATATCCGACCATAATTTGCGGAACTATATCTAATACAACCACTCGTATTCCATAATTGGTAAACACGGATATCTAATCTGTCTATTACTTTACATTACATCGAAATATTTTTAATGAACTTTATCATCTAGTACTAAAAGTGAAACTTGTTTGGCAAACCGAGTTCAGATAGATACAGCAATTTTGCAATGGCCGGGAAACGCCACAGGGCAAATATCGGCCTAACTGAGTAATTGAATATTGAATCTCAACCTCGGATGACCCAGATATGGAATGCGTTTCTGCTTGATTTGTAGTGATGTACTTTTGTTGTGTCAGCTTTAATTAGAAATCCTTTTAACTCTGAAAATAGTTGTATAATAATATTTGTTCCAGTGCCATGAAATTTAGTGTTGCTTGAGATGCATATATATATATATACGCATATCTACGCATACTAAATTTCATGCCACTGGATATATATATATATATACTGGATATATATATATATATATACTGGATATATATATAACTGCAAGCCAATTTTTATTCAGAGTATTAACGTACATTGTACAGACTCAGGCGTTACGTTACTTTGTTGAAATTAATACCTGTGATTATTGTATTATATAAATTTATTTAGTTATTTTTTACCTAAAGTTTTAAATGCTTCTCGACGACGTATTTTATGGAAATTCGAGAGCTATGAACTCTGGAACGTATGACCGTCAGTTTGTTCGTATGTCACAACCATTTTTAGAACCTATTAGAACCTAGACTATTAGAACCATTTAAAAAAAATACGAAAAAGTAAAATTAGGGGTGGCACTTTAGCTGTAACTGACGAAAAAAAATTCCACTGCACATAAGTGTGCGAACTATCTGTAAACATATGTACTTAATGATTGTTTCATTTTTTAAAATGGTTGAAAACAGAAGATCTTAAATAACAAAGAGAACTCGCTTCAAAAGATAACTTGACAAATATTATGTGTATATTCAGAATGATTCGATCCAGACATGAAACTGGATCGAAAAAAATTAAAAAAAAAAAATTTAGTCATTTGCTATTTCTGGGAAAAATGCAAGCTTGACAAAATTTTTTTTTTCACAATTCTGTTAGAATTGATAAATAAGGAATGTTTTTAAAAGCGACCGTGCTCCAGTTTTAAGTTCGTCCTCGGTCAGGAACCAAGTTCCTCAGTTACAGTTTCCATTCCTCGAAACTTAATTGCAATAATGAGCCAATAAAACTCACGTAAGCTTTAAAACAAAACCAAAAAAACAAACAAGTTTTAACAAAATTTCATCGTGTAAAGTAATTCACACAGCCTGCCGCGCACGCTGCTCCTCGAATCTCGATACTCACAAGTACTCACACACTCGTATATAATAGAAAAAAGAGACAGAAAGATCACTGTGAATCTAAATATGTATGAAGCTAACGAACTTAGCGCCGCGCAGCGCGCGGATCCCGCCCTACGTTGTTCAGTTGTCTAGCGTGTGTTGAAGAGACAGAGAGAGTTGCTTGAGAGTGGAATGGAGGGAGCATTACACTTTTTCGTTACGTGACGGTTTCTACCAACTCACACCTCCCGCAAGCTGCGTTAAGGAACTTTGTTCCAAAAACATAGATCCTAATAGATTTGTATGATAGATTATCTATTTGTAATATGAAATAATATCTTTCAGTCATTTACTAATGCTGAGTATTGGTAAGGGAATCTTGTAAAAAACATGAGAAAAACCACCTTGCATAAGCAGGAAAACAGTCCCTAAATCTAAAGAAATCATCCTATTGAATCTTTAAAAAAATTCTTCCACCCCATTGGCTGGTACGTAACGGACGATAGAGGGTGTTCCATAGCAAATATTCAGGCAACATTAGCATATGAATGATACAGGCTAAAAAAGCCCCCCAGGTGGCGTGTCCGGGCCGGAAATAGGTTCTAGAGACGCTTCCGTAAGCTTAACGCTGTAGAACGCAACTCGTCGCGTCAGTTATAATGTATTTTTAATTTCATTGAAAGTTAACTTACATAGTTATACTTTATTACTAAATCAAATGAATTCAGCGAGATTGTCTGTGTATTGTTTTATTACGTATCAATTTCAATATGACAAGCCAGTAATAATCGTGTAATATAATTATCTGGAATTTCTATGCCTTTTTTATTATTTTCAGCTGTTTGTTTATTTAGCTGCAAGAATAAAAGAATGGATTTGAGATCACTGTATTTATACTTTGAAGCATTTTTTTTTCATATATTAAACACAAAAACGTCTCACTTTCGTATCAGTCCGTTATCTACATGGCGTGTATAGAGTAGGTTTTTAAAATTACGTTTAGTTTCTCAACACTGCAACTGTTTATAACAACTAATAATAGTTCAATACAAAAGAATAGATAAAAGAATACAACATATAATTCATGAATAGCTAGTCTTTAAAATAGGGAGAAAATATCCAAAACATGTTTCAATACTTTATAGGATTTATAATAAAAAGCCCAAAAGTTGTAGAGTTGATAATTAAATAATGAGTAATTCCTTTTAATAGGTTTTACTTAAATAATATTGTGTGAATTTAAATATTTTTTCCTAATATCTGCTATTAATATAATATTAGAGTTATTGTAATAAAATACTTATTTAAGCGTGTAACTTTACGTTGTAAGTATAACTCTTAGGGTGCAAGTGAAGAACTGTGGTTCAATATGAAATGCACAATTTGGTAAATACAAAATTTTTGGTGGTTTTGTAGTAAGTATCCATTATACAATATAAATGAACGGATTCTTACCAATAATAACAACGATGCTTACAAGTACTAAAAACGTGATGATTTCATGGTTGCGTATTGTCAAAATAGAGTATGGATTATATTAATAGAGTGAGTTCCAGTAGCGATGATAATATTGAGAATTAGAAACCAGAAAAAGGGTAGAGTGAAATGTTTGTTCTCAAATATCCATCCTCGGTTTCTTTAAACAACCCGTATTTATAACGCTTGCAACAACACTGAAATATCGGGAAACTCGTTCAATTTTATTATCGCAGTAAGAATCTTTTTATTTACATTGTTTATAATTGTTATTAAGGAGGCAAACGAACTATGTAAATACCCCGATACTTGGCGCTCTGTCATTTCTAACCACCCCGTTAGGGATAGAACATGAGGATATTATGTATGTATGTATTACTAAATTCGTACACTGTGTTGATGCGAAGGTACTGTGCTTCCATGCTGATCGGAGAGAAGAAGAAAAATACGAATGCACCAGTTGCTTATCTTCCATCACAAATCCCAAAAAGCCAGGCAAGGAATAGGTTGATTATAAAGAATTTGTCGAACTCTTTAGCCAACATTATGTTAACATTCTGGTTCTGCTCCGCCATAATATGTAATCTCAAATACTTGGGTATTTAAGTTTAACTTAAAATTTTTCTCGGTCTCGATGCTCGATTACCATGCTTAGAAATCTGCCTAACATTATGTGTGTATCTTATTATATTGTTTGAACTTCTATTATTAGAATACTAATGAAAGAACTCATTTGTGGGACCTGCTATTTTGATTACTTTTAAATATGTATTTGAAATATAAAGATCGAATATTTTGACAGCAGCCTATGTATACCTAAATTCAATTTTATAACTCGGTAAACACGAAGCCGATGTCTGCCGAATATTTCCGACAAGTGGCGATGTTTGGTAACTGCTTAATCTTTATAGCGACAATGCTAGTATACGAAATCTCCTTCGCTTATGACTCGAGCGTACAAATCAGAAGGAACATGCGAATCACGTTGTTGCCCCGGAATGGCGCGACTGAGCTGATTTCGGTCTCTTTATACTTTTCCAATGATAGATAGAGTCGATTCTTTTATTAGGAGGTGCCGTGCCGTGAGTTCTTTTAACGTATTTCTTTTGTTGCTACTAGCTGAGTGTTCTCTATTTTTGAGGGTGGATTGAGTCTGATTGTAGACTGGAAACGGATTTGAAACGTTTTGCTTTTTCAATCAAATAGCCCGGGTAAACCTCTAAAAGGGTATGTTTATATTCAATTTGGAGCCGAGAGCTTCTTGTGGTAGCTAATATTGCGGATTGAAGTTGTTAGTTAAAATCGATGGATGGACTCTTGCTGTATTAGCTCTTTTTTCACTGTGCAGCAAGTCAATAGCTGCAGTTGTTTTAAAAAAATGTATTATACGCATATTTTATGGTTTCTGTTTATTTATATTTCATATTTATATTTTATTGTTTCTAGATTCTATGATATTTACTGTTAAGATCGCACTTAGTTTTTTTTTTCTTTCTTTATGGCATGGCACACAGATTAGCACATGTGCCAATGTCACGTATTAATAAGTAGAATCACACTCACAAGTAAATTAGTTTTTTTCTTATCATTAAACTCTTCCAGTAAAGTGATAATAGGCTTTACTGAAGTTATAAAAGACTTCTTGGAAGAGCGTGACAACTTCAACTACACATGTTTATTTATACCTACTCCATTCTTTTCACTTATAACAGAACTTGAAAACACAATATACCTTACTATCACTTTTGTATTTTAAACCTCCCAAAAATGTAAAATATAAAAAATCTAAATAAAATGACAATTTCACTTCTCTTGTTCCCGCCAAAAAGTCCTTGCCCTTAGTTAATGTGACCCTTTATTCACATAAATAAAATCATGTGTGGTCGCATGCAGTTACAGATCAGAAGAGCAGAGATGCATCTTTGTGTTGCTGGTATCATCTCTGAGGTATCAGGTACCAGTTAAGGACTAAAAAGAGAGCTATGCATTGTTAAATTATTAAAGTATTATACGTGTAAGGTTTCAGATAGTTATTAACCAAGGCATTTACAATGAATGTCGAAGAATGCTTTTTAACATTAGCAACATAGTTTATGGAGTAATTATAGAATAATTAGTACAGATACAGAACACTTTTGTGATTCTTTGTGGGTGTATTGTAATGCAAGGAGTAAGGTGAAATTTATTAATTCAATTATTTTTTTGCTTGTGTGCTTGCTTGCATATTTACTAATATCGTGTGTATGTGGAATATATGCAAGACCCGGCTGCCAAAATGTTGAGCGTTTTAAATAAGTTTGCTGAGGCGGTAACACGTTTACAGAATGTGAAATTTATATATATATATATCTTTATATATTTTTCTATCGACTTCTTCAGACCATAACGCAATGTATCCATTTTCGTTCGATACTTTTTTTTTGCAATGTGATGCCTTTTTGAGAGATTTTTAGATATTTCTCCTGAATTACTTGAGTAAGTTACATAAAAATGCAGCTAACAGGAAGACAATACAGTTTACTAAAAACTGGTTAAAGGATATTTAATTATATGAATTAATAATCCAGTTATATCGATATATGTCGCGTTAGGGTAGCGGAGTGTGAGGACGGAGCCTATACAAGAAACTGATTTCGGGAGCTTGCTCTTAAACAGGTACATATTTATTTCTATTAGCGTTAACGTGTCGTCGTAAATAAAATATTATAATTAGTAGTTTTATTCAAAATAACGTAGGCATTCCGTAAACTAAGTCCACGAATAATCCTTCTTTGGGTAGTTTTGTACCACCCACGGATTTTCATAAATAATCATAGATTAGTCAATGCAAGCAGATCAAAAGACTCGGAATGGGGGCACATAGACTCGTCTATAAAACCCATGGTTAATAAGTAATCCATTACTGATACAGAATACGTAGAGGGTACAGAAATAACACAATAAAAAAATATTATACTAGTTTTCCACACCTTTCATGAACATCAATTTAACTCAGAGTCCAAGGAATATATCTTTTTTAATAAATATATTAAAAAAGATATATTCCTTGGATTCTGAGTTTCCATCTCCGTCACAATTTTTTTGCCTTTATTTAATTATAATATATATAATAAATACATAATTATACCTTTTATATGATACAATATAATAACATATTATAATGTTACTAGCAACAATTTTTTTGTGTCATTTTATACACAATATTTTATTTTTATTTAAAGACTATGTCAATTATTTATTTAAGATAACACATAATTTTAACCTTTTTTTATTTAGTCTGAGATTTTAAATTTGTAAATTAATATAAAAATTAACGTTTAGTTATTTAGTTTTGTATTTCATGCTTATATTATGAACGCAAAAGTCTGTCAGTCTGTCTGTCGCTAGAACTTCGAACAGCTAAACCGCAAAACCGACCGTATTGTGTGGGTGATTGCCTGGTCTTTCATATATTGACGATCAGAAACAGAGTTGCAGACTCTAGTCACGTGTATGAAATAAGAATGCGAAGTGAAAGGATTGAATGTCAACATGATTTAAATTAAACTCTCACCGTCTTACTACAAAAAAGATAGACACGGCGTAAACTATGTTTATATTTATGTAAACACAAGCTGGAGCTAGTTTAACGTGTGACTAAAAGCACCGAAACGCTGTAATATATTAACACTAGCCTTTGCTAACGCCATTTTTCACATGTTTTTACACTATGTCTATCTCTAAAACTGTGTTTACCTAAACACGTGTTAGACCAATGTTTAAAATATGTTTTGTAGTAAGACGCTATCCGTCTTACTACAAAACTAAACTAATGTTTAAAATATGTTTTGTAGTAAGAACCGTCTTACTACAAAACATATTTTAAACATTGGTCTAACACGTGTTTAGGTAAACACAGTTTTAGAGATAGACATAGTTTAAAAACACAGACACAACGTGAGGAAATATATTTGTGGACGTTTATTTTCTGACCTAATAAGTATATCTGGATTCTCTGTGATCCCTCACTACTCTGTACAACATACGTCACTAAGCCGAGGTGAAACGCAAATAGGTCCGTTAATGTGTTTACTGGCTTCAGTTTTAAAATACAGTGTTTTAAGTAAACAAATATTTTTAGGCATAATGGCGTCGTATGGGGTAATATCTCACAAGGACTCATCAGTCCTTTTACTTGTTATAGTAGTTATATACTTACGCATATTAATGCTTTAGAATGTAGACAATAGAAACATAAAATGAAAAGGCGGCTGAGTGTGTTGGGCACATAATAACGTAAGTTCCATAGCAATTATGCAATGTTAAAACAATGGACTCATCAAAATATTACTTTTTTACAAAAAGGAGAGGGCAAACGAGGAAGCGAGTCACCTGATGCCAAGTGATCAGCGCCGCCTAGTGACACCCGCAACGTCCGGGGGAGATGGGCCACCAGCGTTCTATCTCACTGAATGAAACAGAACAACAATAGATGCTGTTATTTCACGCTAATATTCAATTAGAGAGTGGTATTTTCACCGGGCGAGCCGACCCAAATCGTAAATAGTACTGCAATGCAGCAGTACTCTACCACGCATGTAGAACACTGCAGCATTGCAGTACAAATGAAGTTGTGTATCTGGAGAAGGCGTTTTCGAGGGATGGAAGATGCGTTGGATGTGGACAGACGCATGCAGCTGCAAATGCAGCTGGCAAAAAAGTAAACGGTGCTCTATCCGTATTAGTAGGCACCGTGAATATATTTTACTCAGACAAAATGGCCATCCATAATACGTCGTTGATGCCAACCTTATTGTTAGGTAGCGAGATTTGGATGTGCCCGAAATCGAGTGAAAATATGATAAATACAGTTGAAATGCGATCTTTTAGAAATATGTATGGTGTCACCCTTGCGGATAAGGTAAGCAATGAAGAGATACGCAGTATGACAGGGTTGCACGACAGTGTTATTATAATGAAGAAAGGAATGCTAAGATAGTTCGGGCACGTAGAAAGAACGAATGATGAAAGATGAAGAAAATATACAGAGCGAAAGCGAATGGTAAAAGAAGCCAAAAAGATCAAGTCTCTTATGAAGATGAAACAGCTAGAGTGTTAGCCGACAGAAATGTAAAAGGTACTCGCATACCCACCCACGCGAGATTGTGTGAGGAGAACGATGAGATTTGAGGAAGACAAAGAAGTATGTAAGGACTGCCACGCTTGGCCGCTCTGTTTTCTCTGACTACTCCGTTAGGGATACAGTGTGAAGATATGTAACAATGTATTCACGACTTCGTCTGAGCAGAAATTTTTTTTGCGGTATCAATGTTCACCAAGATCGATTAAGCCGTTCTTAAGTTATAAAAGAACATACAGACAGACAGATAAAAATTTAGAAAATGGCGGAATCGAAGTCAGTGAGTCATAAAATGACTATTCATCACAAATTTTGACAATTAAATTGTAATTACAGACAGATGCTACGGATTTATGTATTAGTACAGATTTTTAAATTATAATATAAAATTATGACAATCCCAATAATTTAATCAAATATTTTATTATGTTTTTTAGAATAGTTTGGGGTTTAGTATAAACAATATTTTGTTCAATTTCACAGTAGATAAATAATAAGAGTCGAGACGGAAAATTGTAAGACAATTCTCTTAGCGACATGGAGTCGTCCCGTTTCGGTGCACAATTTATTTGGTTCTGACACCGAGCTCTCATTTATCGGTACAATAAAATAAATCAGGCGAGTTTAGACGCAGCGACGTTTACGCGCCGTTGACACATCGTTCTGTATTAGGCTGAGCGCACATAATACTCTAATACGCAATATAGATTTTTTAGTTATGCAATTTAAAAAAAATGGCCTTGAACGTGTCGCACTTATTTATATATTTTTTATTATATTTATATATTTTTCCTTGTATTTTATATTTTTTTTCCTTCTAGCCAATTGTAGTTGAGTAGATGTACAGTTGATGAAATAAATCGGATGTGACATCAAAATTACAAATTATAAAACGGGAGTCGGAATAAAATGATCAAAATGACCTATGTAAGCGATATTTTTACGAGGTTCTTAAGGCAGAAAATAGATGGCGTTAGAATTGATTTGACTTCTCAGTTTTACCCTCTAAATAAAACATAGGGCTAGTTCGTTGAAATCGTTCTTTGAAGCTTTCATTCTTTAGTGACGTTATACAGTTTGCTTATATGATTACGTGGAAATTTTTTGTAATGTTTCAAAATTCTAGAATCAGTGATTTGGACTGTGCGTTTGTTGAAATGTTTTTTTTTTTAATACATATTGTATAGACTCAGGTGTTACTTTGTAGAAATTCATTTCAGGTGCTGAATTTCTAACATTTTTATCTATTTTCCGCTCAAACTCCAAAAACTACCAATCGACACGTGTTTCGCCTCGGTCTCGGTCTGGACTCGGTCAGCTAACCAGCACTGAATCAACAAATGAGTCAGCTGCGCGACTATTTATACCGCTACGTTTTGTTTAATACAGGCTACGCCCCACGGTTTCGCCCGCGTCAAACTCTTTATTTTTCCGTAATAAGAAGCAGCCTAGATCACTCTGAAAAATCCTTGAAAATCCTTGAAAATCTACTAATGAAAGTGGCATCAAAATCGCTTCAGTCATTTCAGAGATTATTCGGAAAATAAAACCGATAGACGAATAAAAATGCGTATTTGGGTTATGATAACATGCATATACGAGATACTAGCTTAAGGAAAAGCCTTTCTTTCGAAATCACAGCCATACACTTCTGATTTATTTATTTCGTTTAATTTTATGTTTCTTAAGACAACATCTTACGAATGTAAGTTATAAATATGTAATAGTGTTTAAACTGTATTAATATTTACTTAAGATTGAAATGAGCTAATATATTTTTTTACTTGAAGGTTTCGACAGGATTGCATATATTATGGTTACGGATAAGACTTAGCGATATCTCCGTGCGTGCGGTTTTCGTCAAGAACCTACTCTTAGTTTAGTCACCACATTTTTTTTTATTATCTTCACTGTTGATAGGTAGTTCAACAAACACTAATAACGTCTACACACTGGCAACCTCCGGTGTTCCAGCACCGGTTACGCTCGATGACTAAATTTTACAATGTTCACAGCTCGGACCAACAATCAAAATTGACGGAGCATTTGCTCTAAGAGCGTGTCCGTTTTTTGATGATCTAGTTTTTAGACTTTTACTACGGAAGGATCACAGTGCAACGATACGTAGCTAAATATGATATATTTTTATTTTTGTGAATACTAGGAGCCAAAACATCTAGGACTTACTAGTATTTCGCAAAAAATATTTCAATAATGTACAAAAAGTCATGAGCTGACACAAATTACATTGACAGTGCGAAGTTGCCACACATACTATAGCTAACTATTTTACTCGTGGTTACGCTTGATGAGATAGAAAGAGACACGAAAATTCGTTTGACACACGGCGATAAGAGCGACAATGTATTATGACTCCGTCCATTACGTTTATTGCTCCGATGCTCACAGACGGTAGCCATCTTGCCGGTTGAAATTATAGTACATATTTTTTTTAAGAAAACGTGATTTTAAAAATATGTATAATAACCCGATTAACTAATTTTTGTCTCACTGCTCTCTTTGAATTCCTGACATTAATTACTCGGAAAATATTTTTAAGTATTCATTTCATACAAAACTCTTTATATTGATACACACACAATTGACGACTTCCGTGGCGCAATGGCTAAGCGCGTCGGAAAGTAAACGGCGGTTGCGGGTTTGATTCCCGCCCCGAGTCTGGGTGTTTATGTATAATATGTATGTATTTACAAAAAGAAAAGTATATAAGTAGTATATCAGTTGCCTAGTACCCATAACACAAGCGCTGTGCTGCTTACTTTGGGACTAGATGGCGCTGTGTGAAAATGTCTGAGTGTATTATTATTATTATAGCTATTGTATTTATCGTGACGCCAATATATACCCCTTCAATATATTACATATTTCTCTTTGAAATCTCTGTAAGTGACTGCTTTAGGCAAAAGTTTTGTTTAATTTTTAAAGCAAGTTAACATAACATATCTTCATGCTGTAACCCTAACGGGGTAGTCAGAGAGGACCGAGCGCCAGGAGTCGCGGTCCATACATACCTCTTTCGCTTCCTCAAATCTCATCATTCTCCTCACACATTTTCGCCTATTTACATTAAAGTAACTTATTTCAATATTTCAATATTTATCCCAACTTTATTAGTTGTCTAAGAGACAAAACATATTCAGTTGTCCAAGGAAGAATGTAAGTATTCTTTGAGATATTTTTCGATTTTATAATAATTCTTGTGCTGAAAATACGTAGTTCAGCACGAATTTATAAATATATGAATTATCTTTTATTTAAATAAATAAAAAAAAGCGTTTAATCAAACTAAACAATCAGGACAAAAAATACTTTGTCAAACCAAATGCTCCTACGTTTGCCAACAGCCTTAGTTGCAGTAATCCGTTCTCGAAATAGACAAGAACAGTTTCCACGGTTCTGGGAACAGGGTAAAGTAATGAGGATATTTAGTGATACTGAGTAGACATTCTTAATTATTAAGATGTATATTTTGTTTCTTTTGTTTTAATCCTATATCAAAATTCAAGCTAACGCAGTGTTAATCTGACATTACATATTTATTGAAAATAAGCTGATCAGCCGCTACTTACCTGACTAATGCGGAGCAAAAAGGAGCAGCCTATGTACGTATGTATGCATGTAAATACACACAAATAAATATGTGTTCATCTGTTCCCTGATATTGCTGAAATCACTCAGATTTTTACGTATTAGGTATCATTTAACTGGTGGTTTTTGCGGTTTTATCGCTCTACTATGAATAAAAAGTAATGCTATAATTTACTAAATAGTGTATAAGGATGAAATTTAAAACATTGGAATCCTCATTATGATTCTAGACATCATGCTGAATTAAATATTACCAAAAATTTTTTAAATTACAAATTTTAAATTACATTATTAAACCAACATTTTTTTTCATGTATGTTCGAACATAAGTTCTTTGTTTTTTAACTTTCATTCACAAATAAAAACAAGATATACAATCAACGGTCCAAAAACGTCCAATCTGAATGTGCATCAAATGAGTATTGAAGTATACATTGTTTTTTTAGTAATATTTTAAAGAGCTAACAGCAAACATGTCAAAGTGCTCTTTCAAAAATTCTAAAAACAACACGTCCAGAATGCTAAAAAAAAGCCGGAGATTCTTATTTTCGGCAAATAATTAAGATCATTTTGTTAAAAGGACGATTAAGTTTTTGCGGAAGGTTTCAAAAAATATATATTCATAATAATTTATAATGTATGAGACTCAAGGTGGTTTTAGGAATGGTAAGAGTTGTATATCAAATTTTCTCGTTCCGCGGTATCGTTGGGAAGATTTTGGCCATAGGTCGGAAAGTTTTCTGCGCTTTTGTGGATCTTGAAAAAGCATTCTATAGACTAGTGCATAAGAAATTATGGAGTCTTCTGCCTGGATATGGCGTAAGGGGCTCCATACTGGAGGCTGTGAGATCATTATATCGATAACAAAAAATAAAAATTACATAGAAGCCACAGAGCCTGCGTATGGATAGATGGTGACTTGTCGCCCTGGTTCGAAATCTGTTCAGGCATCAGGCAGGGCTACGTGATGTCTGCCTAGCTATTCATGTTGTATTTGGACAGTTGCCTTCAGACATTGAAAGGTACTATGAGTGGTATGGTACAGTGGTAAACTGCTTTTTGTACGCAGACGATGCTGTGCTTATGGCATCATCATAAGCGTAGTTGCAGACACTAGTTACGTGCACGAAAGAAAACTGAAGTGAAAGGATTAAATATGAATGTGAACAAAACTAAGGTTCTGGTGTTTGAAAGGAAGATGTAGAGACAAAGAGTGAAATATGAGTAAATGGAAAATGTCTAGAAGAAGTTAACGAAATTGTATATCTGGAGAGTGCGTTTTCGAGGGATGGAAGATGTGAGTTGAATATGGAGAGACGGGTAGCAGCTGGAAAGAAAGTAAACGGTGCTCTGTCCGCGTAAGTAGCCAGTGCAAATATATATTCAGTCAAGAAAGTATCGGGAATGGATGATTTGTTTATGGTTCCAAATTCAAATTTTTGTTTTTTTTGTTGTTGTTAGATTGGCACAACTACCTATTCACTGTTTTCCATTTTGGCGCGGAGTTTGAGTTGCATCTGTTATTTAGATTAAATACAGTGCTGTTTTTGGTTATATCACTCTAGTCTATATTGCGAATTTCATAATGGACAAAAACATTGAACAAAGAGTTTGACTTAAATTTTGCATCGCCAATGAAATTTCGTCTTCGGAGTCACTGAAAATGTTACAGAAGGCTTACGGTGAATCGACTTTATCAAAAACACGTGAGTGGTAAAAAGCGTTAAAAGCGGTCGAGATGTGATGGAAGATTTGCCTCGCTCTGGTAGGTCATCAACGTCTGCAACTGAAGTTAACATCGCAAAAGTGAAGGAAATAGTGACTGAAAATCTTCATTCAAGTTTGAGAGAGATAGCCGCCGAACTTTCTGTGTCTCACGAGTCGATCCGTACCATTCCGACCCAACATTCATGAAACGCATTGTTACTGGTGTCGAGACGTGGGTTTACGAGTTTGACATGCAAACTAGTCAACAAGCTTCGGAGTGGCGCCTTCCAACTGAACCGAAACCGAAAAAACCACGCCAAAGTCGATCGAAAGTCAAAGTCATGTTGACTGTTTTCTTTAACTATCGCGGTGTTGTGCACTCGTAATTCTTGCCGGAAGGTCAAACGGTAAATAAAAAATATTATTTGGGCGTTATGCGGCATTTAAGAGAGCAAGTTCGACAAAAAAGGCCAGATTTGTGGAAAGAAAATTCTTGGATTTTGCACCACGATAATACGCCTTCGCACAAGGCCATCATTGTGAACGAATTTGTGACCAAAAACTTAACAAATACCATCGAGCAACCATCTTATTCACCTGATATGGCTCCAGTCGACTTCTTTCTTTTTCTTAAACTCAAATTACCACTTCGTGGCACCCGTTTTCATTCGGTAGAAGACATAAAGGAGAATTCGCGGCGAGCACTGAACTCAATTCCGGAAAAAGCGTTTAAAAAATGTTTTGATGATTGGATTATTCGTTGGCGTAAGTGTGTCGTTTTTGAAGGAGCTTACTTTGAAGGTGAAAAAATAAATTTGGATGAATAACTAACATTTCGTGTATTATTAATCTTTTCCCGGTACTTTCTTAGTAGTATATACTACTCTGTCAAGAAAATACCGGGAAAAGATTAATAATACACGAAATGATAGTTATTCATCCAAATTTATTTTATCACCTTCAAAGTATGCTCCTTCAGAAACGATACACTTACGCCACAACTTGGAACACAATTTGGAACACAATTTGGAACCAACATCGCATTGTGTATGGCCATTATGGCTGAGCTAACTCAGCAATAATGGCCATACACAATGCGATGTTGGTTCCAAATTCATTGTACGGTAGTGAAGTCTGGATATGCCCGAAATCGAAAGTGAAAGTAAGATAAATGGAGTATAAATGCGATCTTTTAGGAATATGTACGGTGTCACCCTTGAGGACAAATAAAGCAATGAAGAGATACGCAGTATGACAGAGTTGTACGACAGTGTTATTTTCAAAATTAAGAAAGGAATACTTAGATGGTTAGGGCACGAGTGATGAAAGACTGACGAATAAAATCTACAGAGCGAAAACGAGTAGTAAAAGAGGCCAGCGAAGACCAAGGCTAACTTATGAAGATGAAATAGCCAGAGTGATAACAGACGGAAATGTCAAAAACACTCGCATACTTATGCGAAAATGTGTGAGGAGAATGATGAGATTTCAGAAAGCGAAAGAAGACGAAGGTGTATGAGAAGGATCATGTGGTTTAAATTTAAGAGTATGGCGCAATCTGTCACCTCTGTATTTACCCCGTTAAGGGCACATCATTGAATGTATGCACTATTGCATATTTACTATATTGTGTATATATTTATCCATAGACCCATAACAGGGCACTAAAGACAGTGTAATTAAGAATCTTCCAATAGTCCATTTAACGAGTGGATACAACCTCACTCATTCATTACTACCCACTATAAGCAAATTCACTAAATAAAACCAAAATAAACGTGTATAAACCAGTTTGGTAATTAAATGGAAATGAAGCAACATCTGTATTTGCGATTTTATACAGTAACATATAGAAGTACTGGATGTGGCTAGAGTGTACCTGCACCACTGCATGCGACTAAACATTTACGATACTCTCAGAAAAATTAATGTCTACATTAAATTGAAACTCTAATACCGCTTATTGTAATTGACATGAACTAATGTTTAAAATATCAACGTTTGATATCCAAATGTTTGTCCGAAAATAAAAAAAACAGCTCAAAGCGTGTCGGATTCGCACTAACTTAAAGTTGAAAGAAATTAAAATCAAAATGGGTCTAAACTACACATTATTTAACTTTCTTCTCGTCTCTGGCTCTAGGTTACCAATTTATATCTATGTGCAGAATTTCTGATCAGTAGGTATAAACAAAGGTTTCTACATAAATTGAGGTAAACGGGCCCTACAAATTGTAAGTACCTACGTATTTTTTTATTTATGTAATTGTATATTTCTGTCTTCGACGCTAAGTGTAAGATTTATGTATCTATGTGCAATCGGTTCCAACTACTCACTCGCCACTTATCACGCGAAGTGAGTGAATGAGCAATATGCAGTTAAGATCACTATATAAATCTGCAAAAATATTCTCAAGATAAACACGAGAGAGCGCCGGCGTTGAATACAAGGATGTTTGGAGTTAATTATGACAAGAAATGTGGATATGGCATTTATTCTTTTCATCTTTTCATTATTTAAAAAAGTTATCGATGTAATGAAATGTAATTAAAAATGCTAATAAATCGTAGATACAATAAATAAAAGTCGTATGCGTTTGTTTGAAACATTTTACTGGTTAACCTAATCAATATGAATATTCGGCGTTTAAAAACAATTTAAAAACGATAAAGCGATAGTTAATCATATCTAATGTAAAATTAGATAAAAAGAAAGCAATCGTGCAATAAAATGCAAAGAATAGAAAAGTGTAAAGTTTCTACACATTTTTAAAATAAAAAACGAAACGAATACATTGTACCTACCTACCAACGCACAATTTTAATTCACGTTTATGTAGTTTCATCTACGTTCGGCCTTATCGGCTACTAACTACTACTACTAACTAACAATACTATTTAAGCTGTATGTAATGTAGATCAATTTAAAAATAATGATAAAAATTAAAAAATGTATCTATTTGTAAATCAAAGAAAAATATAATCATCCACATTCGCCAGCGCCAAAATCTGTTAATGCCGTATCCATATTACATCCAAGTAGATTCACATTCCGTGTTCTCCAGTAGCGCGACAATTCTCCACCTTCGATGGAGAGACATTTGCATAAGATCTTAAAACAGCAATTGGCTGATCGCTACATTTTAGCCCCGAGTCAACATTGAGATACTACAGCTAAAATATTTATTCAAAGATTACAGTATACGCTAAAAATTCAGCACTTTTTTATGCATGTGTTTACTTTGTACAGCACAAAATCATTTTTAACTGACTTCAAAAAAGGAGGAGCTCTTATGATCGTCCGTATGTGTTTTTTATGTAGTTTCACCGATAACTTCGTCAATTGTGGACCGATTTCGAAAATTCTTTTTTTGTTGAAAAGGGTGTAGTTCCGAGGTGGTCCCATTTAATTTTCACCGGTAGTGGAACTTAGACTGCGAAGGTACACCAAATAACGCGAATTGCTTATAACCTTTATTAATATTGATAATTCTCTCGTATATCGTTGCACTCCGAAATTAGAAAGAAGTTAATTAGACCTACCCTAGATATTTATTTAGGCCAAGGTTGCTCAAAAGAGAGAAATAAAAAAAATGAGAAAAAAAAATTTTTTTTTTTAAGAGGGGTAAACGAGCAATCGGGTCACCTGATGGAAAGTGACTAACCGCCCATGGACACCTGCAACGTTCGGGGAATCACGGGTGTGTTGCCGGCCTTTAGCTAAAATAGGGAAAGAAGGGAAAGGAAAGGGAGAGGATGATCCGGCACCGGCACTCTCACTCGCCGAATAACACACAACAGCAATAAATGCTGTTATTTCACGCCGATATTCTGTGAGAACGTGGTATTTCACCGGGCGAGCCGGTACAATTCGTTCTGCAATGCAGCATGTCTCTACCGCTCTTGAAATCAGTATGCAACAACTACTTCGATAACTGTCAAATTTTATTATATATTTATTTTATGTATCGTTTTTATATTTATTTTTATTGTAGTTGAGTTTTGATTAGTAAAGGAGTAGTAGAGTAGATATTGTACTTTTCAGTGTACTATCCTAATATAAACTGTACCTTCTTTGATCTTTAAACGAATGTTATCTTTTCGAATTATTTAATTCATTACGCGTATTACACTACATACATATGCACCGATATACACTGACACGCATTAGCTTAGGGTACTGTTGCACTTTGGAACCAATTTTATTTCGTAAATTAATTTTAAATTAAAAATCGGGCACAAATCTAATCACTATTTTTTCGTGTTTATGGTTTTGAGTTCGTGTTTTAGGTTTGTCTCTGTCTGCGTAATGCTTCGGTTTATGTAAAAACAACGAAATAAATTGCTTGAGACAAATAAATTAAAATAACGAAGTCTTAAAGACTTAAGACTAAGTCTAAGTTGTAAAGGTTTTTGCGGTTTATCATGGAGATCTAAAAATAGGTGATTACTGTTTGATGATGTAGTACTTTACAATCCATATGGTAGAGATTATGTTTTCGGACTTGCTTCATAAATGTTATACAGTTTATAAGTCTTGTAAGAATAATGTCAGACTTATTGAGTAAAGCTTTGATTGAAGAAACAACGAGCTCAAAAGATTATTCAGATTAGAGGCGTTCACTCGTGAATCTGTCAGTGCGTCATAGATCTCATCAGTATCAGTATAATGGAGTAAACTGACGTTGAATCCAACGTGTGACGTCACATTTTAATATATATTATTTACCATTAGTCTTTCATCAACGCTTACAACATCGATCTTTATTCTGTCTACAGTTATAGACTAAGTTAACACTAATGCGAATGTGTATCTTTGATTTTTCTTAAATTCAAATAAGCTTATGCTGGAACCCGATACCGCAACGTTGGCATTGTAGTTTCGTGCTAATAAGATGCGATACAAAATAGAAACAAAGAAATGTTTTTTAAGTAATATCATTTAATAAACAAATTTAATTATTTTGGGAGCTTTTTTTACACACCGTACAAGCACGAGATAATGACTCATATTTCTTGTTATTGTGCAGAGGCTATTCTTTTTATATAATAGAAGTCTCTCAGTGTTCGAAATTCGATCGTATAAAATATGTATATAAACTTATAATATAAACTCTTTGGCGACAATCTCTACTCTGTGGGACCGTCTGATCCAAGGAGGTTACATAGTAAATATGGAAATATACAAGCTAACAAGTTTATGGCACTCTCTGACTATCTTCTATTATTTTTGTTATGATTTCGTATTCTGGATTAAAATCATTGTCTTCAATTTTCAATTCACAATTCACTGATGTTGAATGATGGTGATGATGGCAAGCAACGTGTTGAAAACTCCATGTACACACAAATCTTGAAGTAATCGTGCGAATATTGTAAAACTTACTTATGCTTATTTCGAATAAGACAAACACAAGTAATATCAATCACAACTTGTTACAATAAAGGTTGGAACCTCAGTTCTAATTACGGTTGCTGTCACGCGAGGTGGCGTGCGGACACGAACATACGGAAGCCATTGAAAGGGTAACTTAATGTGACTAAGGATATGAACATCATTTCGTATATATGCCTAGTGAAGTAATTACTCGATTAATCAGATGAACATTTTCTCTCAATTCTAAATATACTGTGTCGCTCTAGGTGTAAAATATTGCTGGTAATACTGAACGATTAGAAGCACTCTACACGCGCCTCTGGTAATTTATACATAACACTTAAAGGTAGACGTTCTAGAATTATGTACTGAAATAATGTCTATTGCAATGTTAATGTTTGCTGTTGGTAGGTAAATTGTATATTACTGTATTAATAAGTATTAACTTAGTCGTTTGTGGGGAAATCTGTGTTTCGTCGTAGAACTCTTACAGAAAAAAAAATCAAGTTGGCGTTTAAGGCTCTTACTAAGAATTCCACATTTATAGACTTCATTTCTAGAGAACTATAAAATATTTAGAATTTCGTTACTTATATTGTTTCTGTAAGCTTAAAGTAAATCTTTGTGTTCTCTATTGTTTTTTAATTCGAGATCTACTATTTAGAAAACAATGGGAGGTATGGCCAAGTTGTATTCAAGTGCCGCATTTCTTCCGTCTTGAATTATGTTAAGAATAATTTAAAATATTAGTTAACGAAAAATATATGAGTTAACAGCACGTGTCCTTAGCCAAATTTTAAGGTTTAACGTCATGTAGTTTCTAAGAAAATGGACTGTATAATTGACGAACTGACGGATGGACGGACACATAAATGACCTTTCATAACTATTCTGTTTTTCTTTTGAAAATATGAAGCCTTCAAAATTCGAAAAATATTTAAAAAAGTACCTTTTGGAAGCTAAAAAACTTTTAAAGAAAGTTTTTAAATCACATCTATAAATTACAAAGTTCTTATTCCTAACCACGCTTTCTGGTTGACAAGTGTCCACTTTTCTAGTTTCCAATGAATCATAAAATCAGTTGAACTGAAGACTCAACAACAAGCTTTCTACAAAATACATACAATCGTTACAAAGTCGTTAGTTACGCGTGTTTGCGCGCAATGTCTTGCAAAAGGATGCGCATACGCAGCGGTTCCGCCATTACACCCATTCGCGACACCGGCGACATCTCATAACGATGTGTGTCAACTAACTCCGCACCAATTGCTATTACATAAACATTTTCGTTTAGGGTTGATAAGTGTGCTAATAATTAAAATTTTGACATCATTTTTCTTAAAATATCAAAAAAATTAAACAAAGGGAAACTCGAACGACTACCTTTTATTTTGGCTTAACGTTTCGACCGAGTTATATCGCCCGTAGTCTCAAACAAATTTTGGTTATTCTCAATTCTCAAGTACAAAACCCTTTGTGAGCAAGTACGACTGGTACTTGACCGTTTTTTGGAACGAAGTTCTTTAACACGGCTTACGGGAGCTATGAGTTGATAGAAATCGTCACATAAGGAAAAGCCGTTAGGTGGGGCGGGACCCGCGTGTCGCGCGGAGCTAGGTTCGTTAGCTCTATACCTAGATTCACAGTGATGTAACTGTCTTTTTTTATTATATACGAGTACATGTGTGCGTACGATTATCGAAATTTTTATTTTTTGTTTTTGTTTTAAATCATACGTGATTTTTATTGGTCTCATTATTGCAAATAAGTTTTGAGAAATAAAAATTGCAGCTAAGGAGCTTTGTTCCTGACGCGGGTCTCCTGACTGCACACGTTTTTTGTTTATTGATTTAAAAAAAAATCGATATTCAACAAGAATAAAAAAGTTGTGAGATTGTTTTTATTCTATTTTATTTTTGTTTTTAGTGCTCGAGCTGGACAGTCTAGACAGTTTTTCAGGAACATAATAGGTACTCCCGGTGAAGTTGTTTAGAAAGTGCATTTTGCCTTTATGTAGAGAAAATGATATGATAATATACATACTTTTTGTATTTTGCGACCGTTTCTATTAAGTACAGTAACAATAATTCATTATGAATTTATATTTTAAATAATTATATTGTAGGTATTAGCGGACCCGACCCGAAATACAAAAAATAATGCCCAGAACCCGATTGCAGCGCCACCTACCGGGCCCAATTGTGAATATAAACCATCCAGGGACCCACTCGAACACACACAAAAAATTACATCGAAATCGATCCAGCAGTTTAGGAGGACCTCAGTGACATACACACGTACATAAGAATTATATACATAAAGATATCCTTACATAATAATCTCCTAATTCAAATGTGATTCGTATGTAAAGAAATATTTTTATTATTTGATAGCTGTTGCTCGCGACTTCGTCTGTGTGGAATTAAAAAAAAGAGTTCTCTCTCAATTTTCCGTTCTTATTGAATAGGGTCAAAAATTTTTAACTAAATCGTTAGTGATTTGTTTTATTAAAACTTGAGCAAAAAAATACAATTAAAAAAAACACTTATTAACAAAAAAAAACATAAATAAATGGAAAACATAGTTGTGTAAACATATATACACAGATATACATAATACTTATTATATACAAAACATATAAATACATACTGCATACAATACATACAATTTCGCGATTAATGAATCAGTTTTTATCCGGTTACTTTCCTCTATAAATAAAGTAACGTAGTTTTCCAGATTTTTAATTCATTTTATTTTCACAACCCTAAATTTTAGCAGTAATTTTAAATTCCGAACGTCCATTGTTGTCGCCTATCCGCTCCTATATCAACTTTATTTATTCGCGTTACTAAACCGTTATAACAAGACACCGTTGTATGTCGTGTTTGAATAGGAATATGTGTCTAACTATGCGGTTTGGTTATCGCAGTATGTTAGTATTGCTGTCTATGGCCTTTAAAGGTTCCTTAGCTATGTTGTACTGTTTTGGTATCCAGTACTAGCGTTCGTGGCCATTGTTAGAAGAATAGTGCGAAAAGGCTTGCATCTTACTAAAAGTTTTTTAAGTGCGTTTTTATGCTTTAGAGCGAATCAAACGTTAAATTACTTACTTAACTTTAGGCGACGCATTGGAAATTTTGACAGCAGAGATCTCAATTTTTCTAAGTGACTACAAAACATATCAAAGGTAATGGTTGGTAACCCGATTTTTCATTTCATTTACTTTATTTTGTCAGTTGCGATACACGATTGGCTAACTTTTGTAACGCAAAACAAAATATCAAACAAACCTCTTTCAAAACAGAGGCTTACATTTTTCGGAGTAACGGGACCAATTTATGTTTCTAAATTTTCTGTATAGTTTAATCTAAACCTATTCTTCAAAATGACAGTTGAATTTTTTTTAAATTAATTATAGTTTTTAAAATAAACTAGCGCGCGCACGTTTGCATAGAGCAGGTCTATTTCAGATTAAATATTGTTAATCAATGCGTCGCCTTAACATACATACAAACCTTCACGCTGTATACCTAACGGGGTAGTCGGAGAGGGCGGAGCACCAAGTTTCGAGGTTCTTACATGTTTTTTTAGCTTTTTCAAATCTCATCACCCTCCCCTTGCTCACACATTTTCGCCTGGGTATGCGAGTGCTTTTCACATTTCCGTCAGTTAATACTCTGGCTATTTGATCGCATCGTAAGGCAGCCTTGGTCTTCCTTAGCTTCTGCTACCACTCACTTTGACTCTGTAGATTTTCTTTGTCAATCTTTCATCACTCATTCTTTCCATGTGTCCCGGAACTTAAAATACACTAAACCATAGTAATTATGTAAGTGTTTATGTGTTGTGCGTGTGTGGATGTTTATGTCCGTCTGTCGTACAGTCTCACAAAAGTTTCTGAACTGAAAAATGTAATAAATGGATTGTGATTGCAGAGCGAGTTAAAATTATGCTATTTAATTTGCGGGTAAAGAATAAAAATTTTAAAGAAATTAAAATAAAATTGAGAATCTTTATGGACATCATAGAAAATATTTTATCGGATTTAAGGTGCGCTTTCCGGCCCTATATAACTTCCGGCTGTATTCTTAACGGGGTAGGCATTTTACAATTTTATTGTTCGAGAAGCCAGTGGAAACTGGAAAATTAGAGACTCATAACACGACCCGCTAATAAGTAATTAATCTGTGCCTGTAGACTATATTTTAGTCTGTGATGAGAGCAATTATTTTTTAATATGTCCTTCTAATCAGTGTACAGCAAATTAACTTTATTTTGTGTCAGGGGTTAATCATAATTATTTAATAAAAGACAGACTCTGCATCGCGTATTTCAGAAATGAAAGAACAAAAATGAACCGGCCCGCCTATATATACAGCGTGGTAGTTAAAGTAGACGAAACGTCAAGTATCTCGGTATTTACATCCCAATTTCGCCTTCTCAAATTTGATTCTCCTCACACGTTTACGCCGAGGATGCACATTATTTTGACATTTTCGTCAGCACACACTCTGACTTTTCATAAGTCAACCTCGGTCCTTGAATTTCTTGAATTTTCTTGAATTGTGTTACCAGTCACTTTCGCTCTAAAAATTTTCATCGTAAATTGTTTGTTACTATTTTTTCTTGTAACCGGTACTTTACAACAACATTCATCAAAGTCTTGTTTATCCGGCCAATATCGTTTTATGTTATAATTATAAAGTATACAATCATTTAGAAAATTCAGTTATTGAAAAAAATGAACCGTCACGGGACATCTTGCAGATGTGAAACATCGTTTATTAAAGGAATCAAATATGGCATAATCAAAAAATATGGCGTAATTGGGAACAAATAATCAGATTTTTTTTAAAGAATTGAACTATTATATATTTAAAAAACACAGGCGATGTGTTCCTAAGTGAATAACAACAGTGCATACGCTACAGGGATACAAGCTAAGTACAAGCGCGTGGCGGCGTGGCGACGCGTCGCCACGTCCCCACGCCAACAACCGGTCTGACCCGCCGCATAAGATGTTTCACATCAAAAACTAAAGTTAAAAAACATTAATCTGACAACGGATGTAACGACAACTATCAAACAACTCGAAATACATAGATAACTTTAACTTCTCAAATTCAACAAGCAAACGAAAGATGGAAATTACTCCGGATTACAGGACTTTCATGAAACAACCTACCTAATGACATGCGCCTGAGATGATTCCAATGATACCAACAACTGAAATTGGTTAAGCGATTTTAGCTTCGTAAGTAAATAGATCAACACTCATGTGTATACATTTTAAGTACGTACATAATACTGCTTGAATCATAACACTCTTTTTTGCTTTTTTGGGTAAAAAATTAATAATAACGTTCCGTAACGTAAATTCTGAGTCTTACACGCGTTTTCACGCAAATAAGATTGCAAAACATTGAACGCTTTTGTAGCGGCGCGGGCGCGGCACGGCGGCGGTCGCGTTGCGTTTTTATTTTTTGACAAGTGCCATCGATACTCACCGACCGCTGCCATTGTTCTGGCTCCGACGTCATTGCTTGTTATACAGGTGCTCATTACAATGGTGGCATATTTCAAGACTTTTTATTTTATTCTTTTATTGAAACTTCGAAGCATATCGATATCTACTGCACACTGTCATGGTGAGTATCGTACTATAAACTATAATAATCTTTGTGTATATATTTTTTTTTGTGAAACATTTTTAAATAAAGATTTTTTTTTAAATATTATTTAAAAAAAAAATTTATTAAAAAATTAAACCGGCTTCAAAAAACACTGAAAAGTATAAAATAACTATCCTTTACTAATCAAAACTCAAGTACAATTAAATAACTTTATAAATTCGATACACATACCTATATAATTAAATTTGACAGTTACTGAAGTCGGTGCCAAGCCCACCAAACTAGTAGACTATGTTATTGCACACTGATTTGGAACCGACTTCAATAACTGTCAAATTTAATTATATAGGTCTTGACCTAAATAAATATCTAGGGCAGGTCTGCAATTAAATTCATTCTAATTCCGGAGCGCAACGATATACAAGAGAATCGTCAATATAAATAATGGTTATAACTAGTTATCTAGTGTATCTTCGAAGTCCAAGCTGCAATATCGGTGAAATTTAAATGGGACTACCTCTGAAGTATTACCTACCAAACGAAAAAAATTCGAAATCGGTTCATAAATGACGGAGTTATGAGGTAACAAAAAATCTAAATATTTTGTTTTTGATTATGCCATATTTATTTCCTTTAATAAACTATACTTTGATGTATATTACCATACCATAAAAAAAAGTTTCGACCTTTCACATCTGCCAGGCGTCCCGCGACGGCTCATTTTTTTGTATATGTATTCATATAAACGTTACATTTATTCGTAGTCGCGAAACCTCAGAACTTTCTCCGATTGTTGTCATATTCCCAAAATATATGATTTGTTTCATCGAGATGGTTTGATAAACTAGATTTCGATAAATGGCACTGTAATCCAGTGATGTTAACCAAATTATGCAGTCCAGTGATTTTAACCCAATGAATGTCATCGAACTACCTACCGAAAAGGACAAAACAACTTTGACCAGGCCGGTCAGTGTATTTAAAGTGATAATACAGTGATTGATTTACTAAATATGGAATGGAAACAAATCGTTATGTCTCATAAACATCGTTAATAAATAAATTGTATTAAAAGGATTTCTCAATGTATCGCAATCAAAATAATGTCAGAATTTTATTATGATATGATACTTAGCTTTTACATAATATATCCAAATCTATTCATTAGTGTTCAATTAAACTACATACATTATGAGGTAGTTTTGAGCATCATGCTCAAAACTACCTACTGCTTGCGCCGGCTCACTGAAAAAACCACACTGAAACGAACCGGCAAAGAAATACAGTCAGATCTCATTCTTTTCACATTACATCATTCCAAAACAAAATTTTATAATTACGATTTACTAAAAGTCAATGAACGCATATGCAGAGAGAATCATTCCCAGACTGTTCTTCTGTTCCACAAGTAAGACATGCATACAAGTTTAATTTAACTCATAACAGGTTTTGCTTAGTTTGATTAGCGATTATTTAAAGTGAAACAAAATTAATAATTATTTAATTAAATTTCTAAATATATTATTAGTTTATATACCTACAAAGTAAATGAAATCTAACGAATCCCAAGATTCATTACATCAAACTAAAAACGTGACCATTGTAGACCGTTTCGCGCCACCAAAGCATCCGAATCCATGCCATTGGCGATTGCGATTCGATGGAATATATTCTGATGTGTTCGATTTTCAAAATTCTACTTTTTGTGTTTGCCGCGCGCGGCCAGGACAATGTGGTCTCGGGCGTAACGAATAAGTTGATTTATAAAAATGCATGTTTGCCGCCGGGCTTATATTCGCTTTTCAAAACACAGAATATAAAATAATATTGCATTTTTATTTCAGATTTTTTTTTTAATTCATAGACACATACATACGTTGGCGCTTGCGGAAATTAATGGTTAGCATATTGCGTATGGAGAATATTAAAATGTTTGGTATTATTTAGAAACATCAGATAATATTACTTACCTGGATAAAATCAAAGGTGACGCGACAATTTTGGTTTCAATGGGAAAAGAAACTTATGTTATAGGTTTTTTCAGAGAATTGGTTATTGTACTTATTCTAGTTGCAAAGAAACGAGAGTTTATATATTCCTTCATGTTACAAGAAAAAATTAAAAAAGGTGATGAGAAACACAGTGCTAAATTATGGATTTACTGATTATTCTATCGTATGATAAATGGTAGACAATTCAAACTGAAATAAAATCAATGTCAAACGTCGCTATTATGCTTCAGTTAAATTACAACTAGGTACATCAAGTACTAAGTTCAACAAGTACATGAAAGCATGTGACGGGTATCAGCCTCAAGCGCCACCTAGTTGATAAGTTTCCAGCAACATCAGCAAAATCTGATCAAAATTATCCGAGGAAGAGAAAATGTGTCTTTTTATTATAATGTACGTAATTGCCAGTGACGATATCCTAATTAAAATCAATGAGTTAAACAACCCTGACACAAATATTTATCGTATACTCGTACCTAACATTTATATTATACGAATAATAAAATTCTTTGAAAAATTTTTGGTAGTAAAAAAATTATATACAGGGTGTATATGAAAACGGGACAGTTACTTTAATGGATGAAAATAATGCGCCCCAATGGGCGCATTATTTTCGAAAATGGTTTGAAATTTCATCCGTTACTGAAATACAGCCTGAAAACCATTTTCGAAAATAATGCGTATACCCCAATGGGGGTTTTCAGGCTGTATTTCAGTAACGGATGAAATTATTACAAAATAAAAAAAATACGTAAGATTTAAAATCTGTAACTGTACACGATCAACCCAATTTTACGAGAAATGGTGGGGATAACACTTGAAAATTAAAACGGTCATAACTCTTAAACGGAAACGTTTTTTTCGATAATTCTTTTTGTAACTACATACTAAAGTTATGCCCTTTCATCCATTAAAGTAACTGTCCCGTTTTCATATACAACCTATATATAACTTCAAAAACTTTTTATTTGCTGTAGTGCTAAAGATCTGATCGATTAGTATTCAGAACCATAGAACCTGAAGATAGTTTATCGATTAGCACCAGACATAGGTAAGTCGCTTGCAAATTCGCTTGCAAATCAAACCACAAACAAACAGACAGTCCACAACCTCAAACTTGTAACACCTCTTCTTTATCTATAAATTAATAAGTGAGGCGAAGACTTTGGTTTCCTTTTTAACAAAATTGCGCGGACGGAGGAAAGTGAAATTTGGTACACTTAAAGTTTATATGGAAAAGAACTGGAGAAAGCCAAAATTGTTACGTAATATGTGTTACAATAAGTACATTAAATTAAATTTAAGAAAACGTGCATTGTTTGCGTTCATACTGCCAATGTTAAAAAGACTGTCAATCTCAAACTCATAACAGTTTGTGATCAATGATCATATGTAATATAACTTCCTTAAATCTAACAGTCGCACAGTGTAAATTATCGCCAAAGAGTTTATATTATAAGTCTATATTTACGGTACAATTTCGGCCTCTGGGCGACCTCTAGTATTATGAAATCTATCAGAAGTTACTTGTATCCGACAATTGAAAAAAAAAAGATATATTATTTAGATTAAATACATGTTACTATATGTATAGTCTACTCTGTAACAATGTCGTGATTTGTTTAGTTCCGTAATAGCGTAACGTGAATTTTATGTGCATTTTGTAGGCGCGAATGTTTGTTGAATTGCTTTTATGATCGTGTTTATTGTCTGCCTTTTTATTTCGTTTGTAGTTTAAGGTATATTTTTTTCATATTGCATTAAAAAGAGTGCCGAAATATTCACATTCAAATTACAAGATGATGTTACTCTAGCAGTTAATATATTAGCACTATTCGTAATCTATACAGTTTACTCATATCTATACATCTACACATATTAACAAAATTGAAGTGCCTGTCTGTGATTTCGAAGTAAAACCTTTTTCTTAAGCTTATGTGGTTATTTGCAATTGCAAGTAACCAAAACACAACATGCTTTTTTAAAATATTTCTGTTTGTTTGTTTGTCCGGTATTATTTCCGAAACGGCGAAACCGATTATGATGGGACTTTTAATGGCAGGTAGAAAACTTTTCAGAAAGTGATCTAGGTTGCTTTTTATACCGGGAAAGCACAAAGTAAAACACAACACAAAGCGCGCAGTAACTGCAACAATGTTAAAATGTTAATTGTTTATAAACAAAATCAATAATATTTCCACTCTATAAATTAAGTGATTCGTGGTTCCAAAAAACATACTGGTTGTATTAAAAAAAGAAAATGCTTTGATCAGTTTTTTGTTCTTAAATTAAAAGCAAGTTTTTTCGTTTGAATTTAAAATGAATTTTCCTTCACAGTATTTCTTTGATTTAACTTATACGTTGTCAAAAATTGCCATTGAACCCTAATTTAACGCGTGTCCTAACACTCTTAGTCATTTTTTTTTAATTTATCCGCCTACAGTGGCCAGGACATTATTTATACATTCGGCCTCCGCAAAATTGGTAACTGTCGAGTAAGGAATACGAAACAATGCATTATAAATTTAAATGGCTCGTTAAAATATCAAGTTTGGATGTTTGTCTGTTTGTGCGTTGAAATGACAACTGCTACATGAAAACAATAGCGCTAGTTTACACTGAATCAGATTTCAATAACGTTGTCGATAATATATCAATACATACTTTTATATGATATTCTATGTGGTTACTATACCTATAATAGAAATAATGCTAATCGTTCATGTTATATAAAAGTTATATAAAAATATATTTGTATTTAAAAATATTTTATTTTTTAATTATTATTATTATTATATGCGGTGTTACCCTCGCGAAGAAAACAAGCAATGAAGAGATAGGCAATACAGAGTTAAATGCTCAGATAGTTCGAACACATAGAAAGAATGAGTGATTAACGGTTAACGAAGAAAATTTTGAAAGTGAAAGTGAGTGTTTAGCAGAAGCCATGGAAAATCAATATTTAATATGAAGATCAAATAGTCAGCGTACGTGCTAACTTTCATGGTGATCGGTCAAACGGTGTCGGAGTTTAGCTCCTTAGCTTAGCTGGCTAATTTAGTTAGCCTAGCTTAGCTAGTTTAGTGGTAGAGCCATGCTGCATGGCAGCACGTATTGCGCCGGCTCGCCCGGTGAAATACCACCCCCTCATAGAATATCGGCGTGAAATGACAGCATCTATTGCTGTAGTGTTTCGTTCGGTGAATGAAATTGCCGGTGACCACCCATCTCCCCATCTCCCTCCTTTCTCTCAAGATCGGCAACGCATCCATGATTACCCGGACGTCGCGGATGTCACTTTCCAACAGGTGACTCGCCAGCTCGCTTTCCCCCTCTTCCATAAAAAAAACACATACACAAACAGTAATTTTTATATATACAGATAGATGTATCACGTGCATATTAAACATTTTAATTATCTCATTATTTTGAATTTGATGCGTACAATGTTGTCTAAATTACAGGTATACACTGAAAAACGTGCACACACTTTTCAGTATCTCGCATTTTAGTGTACTGCACATTTAGACAACATTCTGAATGCAGTTTTATATTCAAAATAAATAGATATCTATCTCAAAATATTCAATATCATCGATAATAACCCCGGTTCAATGCTAATGTTCAGTTCAGGCAGTGTTCAAATTTGGTTTTCGACCAACATAGTGGTCTATAGGTATGTATATTATATTATAAAGGTTGTCAGTTGGTTTCTTGGTCACAAAGGGAAAATACTTTAATATCCAAAACAGCTGATTCGATTGCGATGGGGCTTTCATTAGAAGGTAGAGGATTTTTCAGAGAGTATCTACCCGAAAATACTAAATTTAATGCGGGTAGAACCGCCCAGGCACGACAATTTTAAAATATGGTTTTGTCTTTTTTTAAGTTACTACGGCCTTGCAATCAATATTACAGAGTTCAGTATATGGACATCCAATATCTAAATTGACAATGTAATTTATTTATGAAATGAAATAAAAAATATTTTTGTTATAGGTATATGAATCTATATGCACATATATGCACTTTATTAAAGAGATTAAATATTTCGCAAATTTTATTACTTAATCATTCGAACATGACGTGAAAGATAACTTTAATGTATGATTATTGAATTTAGCGAGTATATTAAGGTCAGGAACATAGCAAGCTCAAGTTTTGTTTTAACGAATACGGCGCGGGCGCAGAATATCTGAGTTTTGGTACAGACAGTGAAATATTGCCGTTGTATTAATAAATTTAAATTCATACTAAATGGGGATTCTTTTGCGCGTATCTTACCACCTATCGACTTCAATAAAAATGTCATTTTGTAATCTCTGTATCATTTTTAAATTAGTTAGATATAGATACTTACGTACATGTAGATGTAGTTATTGCTACTCCTATTTTTTTTTAATTTACTATGAACACACACAAGGAACACGGAAATTCCTAGTAACACCTAAAGTCCAAGCCAATTTAAAAAAGTCATTACATCATTGAATAGCGGTTAAAAATTATACCTACCTTCCAAATTTCATCTAGTAGCCAAATCTCTGAGTAAAATGGTTATAACTTACGCGAGACAGACAAACAGATTGATAGGAAGAAAAAGGGTTCTGTTTTTTGCCATTTAGTTATTGAATTCTAGCTTTAGTTTCCTGAATTAATCTGACCGCGTATGGAACCAAGATCTACGATTGGAAGGTTAAATATAACCACCATACCATCAAGCTCAAAATGAGATTAATTATTTTTTTCTATCAGCCAACATTACTTTATTTTAAATAAATATAACAATTCTGCAGTAACATTGCTGACGGTACACGGCACGCGGTGGGTATCGTGATGTTATAATACAAACCGGTCCGGCCCACCGTTGCGTTTTCAATACTTACCGCCGGAACACATGCTCGCCATTTAAAAAGAGTAAAACAAAAATATGAGCGTTTATCTGAGATTTTTTAAATTATTGTCTTTGAGCGTCGAGACAGACGTGTTAGAACGCCTCTTTTAGACTCCGTTTCAACCGGTTTTAAAGAATTATGAATACCAATATTACGGCTTATTCTTTTAAAAGAATGAATGTGGTCCAGTTTGAATATGATCACAGAAATACTGGCTCAACTGTACTTATAGTGTGCTGATAGGTAACTTAAATTGACAAAAAAATTCACAAAACTGTAACCCAATTTAGTAAAACTTGCAAACATGATGAAATGATTGTATTTCATTGTACACCCTGTTTTAGAATCTGGGTGTTGTGGGGCAATCCCCTATTTCATTAGGTAAGAGTCACAAGTCATAATGAGTCCAATCTTAGTGCTTAGTGTGTAGAGATATGATTTGTGTGTTCGAAATTTTTCAAGAAGTTTGTATCAAATTTTACAATTTATTTTCATTATTTATTTTACGAGCTTTATTTTCTGTTTATAAATCGATATTCGAATCTGTAATCATCGGAAGCCGAGAGAATACAGTCTCATCCAATAAATGCTCGGATTCGATTATCGTTATCGGGTTGCATCGCGCGTTCGAATAGAATAGATGATAATCTAGGATCTGAGAGTGTTGTATATAGTACTTTATTCCACGAAAATTTTACAAAAATGTATTTGTCCAGAGATTATTAAATTATTCCATACTAGTTTCTGCTTGTGGCTTCATTCACGTAGGTTGGAGTAAATATATCTAACACTATTGGGGTTGGAATTATATTTTAAAAATGTTTGACCCTATGTACCCATATCATAAAAATAGAATAATGTTATACCCTGTTTATGTAATTTTGACTCGGGTCCCAGTGCTGCATTTAATTCGTCAGTGAAGCTCGATTATTCGAGCTTTAAACAGATTTTAAAAATTATAATTTAACCAGTTGTTGCCTGCGATTTTATAATGTAAATATCTTACATACTTTATGTATCACTAGCGACTCGCCCCAGTTTTGTACGGGTAGAAATTTTATTTAAAATAAAATATAGCCCATGTTACTTGCTGAAAATTTTGCTTTCTATAGGAGAAAGAATTTATGAAACCGGTTGAGTAGTTTTTGAGTTTGTCCAATACATACAAACAGAGAAAGTTTACTTCTTTATTATATTAAGTATAATAGAGTGACTCTACTTTAAGATTCTAAGACTCTAAAAAAAAACAAAAAAGTCTGACCACATTGCAGGATTCGAACCCCGGTAGACGTACGCCTATGCTACTATTATATTGAGAAAGTAAATTCTGTTGCGAAATTAAAAGAGTTTAAAGTTTAGAAGTTTGAAGTGTGTGAAAACATAGAGAAAACGATTTTTCCCAGAATTGAGATCTAACGATTAACGATTTCCTGCCCCTCTCAACCCCTATATTATAAATTTCATCGAAATCGCTGGAACCGTTTTCGACAAAACGACATCAAATATGTACTGTTAAATATGAAATGTAACGGGAGCACTGATCACTATGAACACGTTATCAATTCTTCGTCACAACTATTATGTACTTGACTATTCGACAGCTTCTAAACAACTGAACTCTTACAAGACCAAAATCACGCTTTTATTCATTCTATCCTCGTCCTTCTTACTAAAATGTTACAAAATATCACACGTGGGTAATTTATGTGATTAAAATTAATGTGAAACTAACAGTACAAATATTGCTCCTTTAATACAATAGTAGATAGAGATTAAATTTACACTTACTGACAGCTATTGATAGCACCACCGCTGCCACACGTCTGCCCTTTTTTTTAATGAGGGTGTAAAAACAAATAAAAATTCCTTACTGACGCCTACCACCCAGTACTGATAGTGAGTCCGACTTGCCCGGATTAAAAAAACCTCTTTTTCATCTACAAGTCTACACGGAACCGCGTTTGCATTTCTTGCAGATTTTTCTAATCTGCTTTCTCTGTCTGCGTTGCTCTCTCTTTTTCTATTTACATCGTAATTTCTACCACACGTCTGCCCTGCTAAGAAGAAAAAACATAGGTCACGATTTTTTTAGGAACTGAGTTATGAGCGATTCTGGACTTAGATTTTTGCGATATTTGCTGTAGAAATAAATCAATCATCACGTCATACAAATTATAACTTAAACAACTGAATTAAAAGAGATACATTATATTAATTTATGCGATTTCTTCTTAGTATGAGATAAAATGTGAAAACTCAAAAGACAAATTTGTGGTTTTTCCGATTCGTATGTCTATCAAATTAAGTACACTGTTTTTGGTTTGTAGTAATTTTAATAGGTATATAAATATGAATGAACCTGCATTATTTAAATATATGTAATCTTAGTGTTATTTAGTTTCTTATTTAAAAACAATCAGGTGTACATAGTATGTTTCTTTCTTTAGTACGTATACATTTATTATTTATTTAAAATTATTTAAAACAAATATTATGTATCTACAACTAACTTAACTCTATAACTTAGATTAAAAAATTACGGTAAATTGTTTTTAAAATACAAATGGTAATTCAAAATTTCTCGAAACTTACCTTTCGTCACTTGTGCTTTTCTTCTTAAAAGGGCAAACGTACTTAGTGCTGTCATCCAATAAACATAAAAATTCAGACTCTCATTATTAGATCACATATTAAAAGAAACACTCCAGAACACTTGACTTAAAATACGATTATTTCCCTTTAATAATACAGTTTCCGTTGGTTCTGATAGTTATCGTCTCCAAAAATCGCCACTTAATTGAAACAAGAGTACAAGTAATTAATGTCACGTAACTCTTTGTTTAATTACCCAGCAACAAAAGAAGACAGTGTTTAAGTATTCGTAATAAAGCTCAATTTTCTATAGAATAATAAAATCATTTAACATTTGACAAAGCAACTAAAAACAAAGTCTTAATCACAGCAAACAAGACGACTTAATTAAAAACCCGAAACTTGGACTCATTGAAATGAATTAAATTATTTACATTTGCAATTCTTTATTCCACAGTAAAAAAGAATAGTTAGTATTTACACAGGCATGTAGCTATGTATATGTATTGTGTATATTATACATGCGTCACAATTTGATTTTCTCAACCCAAACTTACGCAAGAATTTCATTTAGCATACACACGAATTGATGTCACTATGCAATGAATGTCACTTTAACATGATATAGATACGACACGGAGTTCACTTGTGAACTTATTAACATGACGTCATATCAAGTAGATACTTTTCTTGGACACATAATTAATTTGCACACTTAAATAGTTGAGAACGAAAGGATAAAAAAGATGGAAAATAATATGATTGGAAATATTTAATATTTTAAATTCAAATTTAAAGTATCGTACTAATTATAACTCTATATAATTTAATACTATGTGCCAAAGAAAGATGGAAACGATGAAGTACGATATTAACTATAAATAAAAGAGATTATTCATTAAAAGTCTCGAAGAAAAAATCTAATTTTTTTCTTCAATTTAGCGATAGGGTATCAAACATAGATTAACGCACGAATTAGTGAATTAATCGTGAAACGTCGGTATTTATAATTATCTGGTCATAATTTAGAATGTCTGTTGACCCCCTTAAGAGCTAGCTACCAATAAAGTTTTTTTACGTAGGCTTCGTCCTCACACTCCGCCACCCGAACGCGACATATATCGTTATAACTGGAATATTAATTTATATAATAAAATATCTTTCAGCCAGTATTCTGTAAACTATATTGTCTTCCTGTTAGCCACAATTTTATGTAACTTACTCAAGTAATTTTAACGCTCAAAATTTTGGCAGCCGAGTCTTAAACCATTATGTTTAAAAATACGTTAAATCACATCAGAATTATAGGGCAATACTAATATCTCTTTATTTAAATAATGGCAACTAGATATAGACATATTTTGTCAATGACTTATTTGTTTGGATAAGACACAGTACACTGTGATAGAAATGCTGAATAATTGTGGCTCAGGTAAAATACCAAAATAACGACTCAGTTGAGGGCCTAAAACAGACAACACAAGCAATGAATAAGGCACAGATTAGGCCTCACATGAAATGCTGTTCCCATCTCTGGGTTGGAGCGCCCCAGTTTCAACTCCTTCCTTTTGATCGTATACAATGTAGAGCGGTTCGGGTTATCGGCGATCCGGTATTCTCTCATCGGCTCGACTCTCTGGCCCAGCGGAGAGACGTTGCGTCCCTCAGCAGATTTTAGCGCATTTACAATGAGGAATGTTCTGAAGAGTTGTTCGGAGTACTGCCCGCTGTCGAATTCCATTTCCGTACGTCACGCAATCGACTTTTCTTCCATCCCTACCCCCTGCATCCCTACCCCCTCCCTACTAGCAACGCATCCGTGATTCCCTGGACGTTGCGGGTATCCAAGGGCGGCGGTGATCACTTTCCAAGCCTTCCAACCCCTCTCCGCCACAAAAACAAATTACAAGATTCCAGATCAAGATTGATATTCTACATAAAAATATTACATGCGTGACTCAAATTATATTATAAGTGGTTTCTTAATCAGTAACAGGGCTAAAGATGACATACTTTTGTCATTATACTACGTATCAGCCTAACTTCACGGAGTACGTGTACGTTTATATCTCCATACTTGCCATACTCTAACGACTATAAAGCAAGCAAAACATTTCTTTACAAAATCAGAAAAAAAAATGCAGTGAAAAAACGTGTTTTGCCAGTTTACTTATACTGTGGGTTTATGATACCCGTTGCATTAAATCGGTTCACAAAGATTTCAACCGATAAAATTTTAATTTCGCCTCCCACGAAAGAGTTTTTATGCAAAAATTAAGAGGAGCGAAGCCTCATTAGCATCGTTTTAGGTCTCTTTTAAAGACTTAATTTAAATTTGGAAGCGGTGCGGATCAGTGAGAAAAGGTTTTATTTGAATAAGGGTATAATGCGTGACCACTTGACTAAGATAATTTTAACCTTTTATTTTTAGGGGCAATTATCATTTATTTTTATAAAGCTTGTCTCCATTATACCTACCATTTGAGTCAAATAGTACTAGTATATTATGACCATAAAATAAAGATTATACATATATAATATACAGTATTTTGCAACTTTAATCGCGAAACGAGCACTCGAAATGGTTCGCCATATTTTTAAAGTTTGTTATTTTTAGAGTTACGCGATAATTACAAAATATGAAAATTGATTACGCAAGTTCGAATTTAAAATTATTTCTAAATTTGGTGTTTAGACACCTACCAAACAGCATACCAAACAGAATACACGAATGAACAAATTCGAAGTGTCTGCCTGTGATTTAAAAAAAGGCTTTTTCTTAAACTCATATGGTAAATTACACGTTATCAAAATTCAAGCCAGTCTTTAAAACTTTTGTTTTGTTTGTCCATGCTAATTTATGAAACGAATTAACCGATTTCAACGGAACTTTTAGTTTAAGGTAGAGGACTTTTCTGAGAGTAATTTCAGTTACTTTTTATGCCGAAAAAATACCTTAATTTGAGTAAAACTGCGAGTCATTAAATATGAGAGTGAAAATCTAATCTAATGTAATCTTATATTAAATGACTAAAAAGTAGGCTATTTTAAAATAAATTGCAATATAGCAAGTTAAATTGCTTACAAAGAATTCACTTGACAATTAAAGAGTAATTTAAGTGTTAAGTAAGCTTGCCCTACAGACAATGTTTACTAATGCGGTAGTGTTGTAATATTTTCGCAAACCTGTTCCATACAGAACTTGGTTAACGCATCATTATTTCGTCGGGATTACATAAAAAAGTAGAAAAATATCACAAATATCAATAAAACTTAATATTACGGTTTACAATAAGGAATTATACGCAATGGAACCAAATTTGGGACAATTTTGAGCTCAAAGATTTTGAAATTGTGGAAAACCTTTCTTAAGAAAAAAAAATTATCTACATTGGGAATTTCTGTTAAAATACTTTATTTGCTTAACAAATTTTAATTTAGAAATTTAAGGTACAACTTCACAACTTCATTTATAAAATTTTTAATTTTTTTTTTAATTTTCATAATTAGTTTTCTTTATATTACTTTAATTTATTAATTTCTTGTTTATTTTATTAATTCTTCTTGTATCAAAAAGTTTCATTTTAATTTAACATATTTAATCTAAAATTCATGTTTCATCCATCTTCTCTTTCATTTTGCCCCCCCCTGGCCATTGATTACCGACGCCCTGGCATGGCATATATCACATTTATTTCTTTTTAAAACCAACATAGAAGTTACTTACGTATAAATTACTAAAATGTTATTAAACCATGCTAATGCTAAAACCATTTATAGTTACTTTTGATCGTGAATGCGAGTGAGTGGAACATCACTAATACCTAGATAGAGCTAGTAGAGATGAAAATCTCTATTTTTATCACTTAACGGATTCTCTCGACTTCATTACTACAGGATTAAAACAAAGTTTAAGTATATTTACCTCTTGATATCGCTGAATGGAAGTGAAAAAACTACGAAAAATTCTGTGGAAATTGAAATAATAGTGAAGTTACTAAAGATGCATTCGTGTATATTTTTTTAAAGCTTCTAATTTTTTGATTGGCACTTGTTTCGGTGTCGGAGAGAAGTATTAATAAATTTATGGCAATAATAATTTATTTTAACCATTGTCAAATAATCTAAACTGTCAAAAAAAACAAAAAAAAATATAGCACGCAATGCAATGGAATGCAATATTTTTTACACAACAAAATAAAAATATACCGTATGAACAGGGTATAAGTTATGTAAAAATAGACGTAATAAACAGGAATATTTAATGAATAATGAAGTAAAGATGAAACTAGAATGAATCAATTTTTTTATAAATAAAATAAAAAATAAAAGCCCTTATTACACGTAAAGTTCGTAGATAGCAAATATACTATTTATCGCTTAATCAACTTGATATTCTTTAAAGATATTGTAATTAATATGCGTATTATTTACAGTTACTTTATTAACTTCTCTTTAACGATTCCGTATCGTGCTTTTAATAAAGATATTTGGTTGATATAGCCTTAAGAAGGCTGAATGTTGTCTAATTAATTAGTGAATCGCCATCATGATAGCTGCGCAAGCTATTAATCAGAATAAGATCTAGGTATACGATAGGAGCGACAAACGGCCTATCTGTGTACTTAAATCGGACAAAATAATCCCGGTAATATATCCGTATACAAAAAGATATTTAACAATAAAAAAGCGGTCAAGCGCAATTCGAGTTTTCAATAAATGGTCCGAACTGAATTTAATAGCAGTGACTCAGTAATTCAAAAGAATGAAGAGAATGCAAGTTTAAAATAGTAATAATTCAGACAACACACCAATTATTATTATACATATAAACCCAAAACTAACCATTGGACTTGTATATGCCACAGAAACCATTGAAGTAGCTTCCAGTAACACAAGAATTCAAGACAATTAACAAAAAATTGTTCATGAAATTCTCTTCTTTTACGAACCCTGGGTCCAGACTTCCAAGCAAGATACTCTTTCACTGCTCAGCGGGCTAGTTCCGTTTCAATAAAGTTAACGAAAATGTTATCATAAAACTGGATTAAGTATTGAAAGCCATGAAGAGGGGTCATAGTCTCTAATCGACTGATCTGTTGCAATGTAATATACATAAACATATTTCTGTTTTTAGGGATCCGTAGATCAAAAGAAAAAACAGAACTCTTATAGGATCACTTCATTGTCTGTGTCCGTCTGGCTGACCAGTCAAGACCTTAAGAACAGGTATTTTAAGAACAAGTATCAAGTTGCAATCAAACACAGGTCTATGTTCCTCTTTGAAGGTATAAACATTCAAACTTGTTTCTAACACAACGCACTCAAAACCATTTATGCAGTGAAACAAAAATCTGTAGGATATTTTGCATTGACCTAGAATCATGAAATTTGACAAGAAGCAATGTCTCACAGCGCAATGAAAGAAAAAAACCAAAAATTGCGAATTTGTAATTATATTAGATTTTTTCGTCATTACAAACTTACACTTGCAGCCGGAGAGTATGGGAGAACGTTTTATTCAACTGCAAAGTTACGTTTGTTTTTGAGTCTGAGTCTGTCGCTTAAATAGATAACACAGATGTGGTATCAGGGTATGGACCCCTCGGTGTGCAAGTCCGACTCGGACTTGGCCGGTTTTTTAATAAATCTTGTTTTCAATTTCCCGAGAATTCTCGGTAAAAAGGGGGTAACCCGTACAGTTCGTGACCGATGGTCATGGTTTGTCAACGTTTGAGCTATATAAGGAAAGTTTCGTTCGAACAATCCGAACAACAATTTTCAATCAAAGTCGAGTAACGAACTTTGTATCGGAAAAATTCAATAAAAGGGAAGGCATGCGATAAGTGAAATGATGGTCAAAGTTTTTGACAAAAATGTTTAACCAATAGCGACAACATTTCAATTCTGCTGTGAGAGCAATTTTGCAATTCACGGCAATGAAATACGAGAGTAATCACAGGGTTATCTTTCGCGAAACCAATTTCGACTTTACTTTCAAATGCTTCCATATTGTATTACTTATTTTCTCCCGAAGCTATAATAATTAAACAACCCAACCAATATCAAGATTTAATTAATAAATTAACGTCGTTATTGTTTTACAGTTTTAGCGAATATGTAAATATGAGATTTTACTCTGTGTCTAATGTTTACCTTCGTGTTAAAAGACTAACTTTCTAATTATTAAGTGTTCTCACTTTAAGACGGGTTCTAAGTAAACGTGCTAAAAGAATTTGAAAACGACTTGTGTATTTCCGCGTATCATATGGGCGTGCACGTGATACGTGGGCGCCTATGCGCAGTGTTGGGCAACATGTAATTGTAAGAACAATAACAATTTGTAATTTTAATAATTACAATTTGTAGGCAATTGTAATTGTTTGCCTAACAAAATGTTTTTACAATTACATTTTGCCCAACGCTGCCAATACGTGCAAGAGTGCATGCATGTATACGTGTATGTGTGTGTGACTGTTGTACACCCTAAACGCTGATTTGATTTTAATAAAAGCATTTGATGAAAACTTTATTCTAAATTCAAAAATTATAGTTAACACGTCATAATTTAAAAGAAATGGTCGAGCTTTCTGATTTTTTTTATAAAAACTGCACTAACAATTTATTTTGTTTTAACTTTGGACATAATGAATTTAACAAAGTCTTTAATAGGACACAATTGATTTTCACTATTAGACCAGGAAAATGCTATTAGGGTATCTCCCATATACTTAACTAAGTTACATGCGCTCGTACGCTAACCTTCGTGGCGTAGCAGTGAAGCGTCGCTCTACCATTTATTACATTTACGTGCATATAAAAGCGCTTTGAAGTTAGTAAAAATATCAATATGTTGAATATTAATTATCACTGTAGAAATACATTGCACTAAAATAAAATCACTTGATTGAATTATTTTTTTTCAAGGTAACAATTATGTTTACTTGAAAAAATACAATGGCGCCATGAAATAATTGTGGACCGTAAAAAGAAAATGTACATTAAAATTTAGTTTCTGATTTCGTTTTGACCATGACATCTCCATAGTGTACATATGACATAAGTTGAAAAATTGTGAAATTATCTACAAATTTTAAATTATGTTAATGTTAACTTACTAATTTTAAATTATATATTAATTTTAAACTACCAATTTTAAATTATATATTAATTTTAAACTACTAATTTTTACTTACATATTAATTTAACTTAAAAGGTAAATTGTAGTCTAATAATAATAATTTGTATTTAGAAAAATACATACATATCTCCACGCTGTGTACTTAACAGGGTAGGTACTTCTTTCGCCTCTTCAAATCTCATCATTCTCCTCATACATTTTCGGCTAGGTATGCGAGTGCTTTTGAAATTTCCGTCAACTAACACTATGCCTATTTGATCTTCGTAAGCCTTGGTCTTCCTTGACATCTGCTACCACTCACTTTCGCTGAGTACCTTTTCATCGTCAGTCTTTCCAAACCAAAAGACAATATAAAAAATGATTTATTGAGTGGGAAGCAAATCTCTCTAGAAATTATCAAATACATACGGTATTTAGGTGTAATATTTTTCTTTGTTTTATTTACATTTTGTTTGTTTTTTTTTACGTTATATGCAAATGAATAAGTTTATGAAAGATGTATGATAGAGGTTCTATGAAAGTAAATCACAGGATTAAATTTGCTCACAGGCCCAAAGACCAACCATCGCCAACTCAGCACGAGCGTTTATGGGAAACACCTCTCAGTTTCACAAACACGCTCAATAGTGTATTTACATTACAAGTGGCATCTTCCGGATAAGGCTTCCTTAAGGTCTTCTTAAGGCAGTATAATGTAGAAACCTTTGTTGAGACCAAACGATACACAGATATAGAGTAGACATCAGTTTAGTAATCTCATTTTTGAGCGTACTTTTATTTTCGTATTTTGTATGATTTTAGTTGTATGACTGGGCTGTGAAACTGCTGGTCGCGGGTTCGACTTCTGGCCACGTCAATGTATAAAACGAACTTTTGTAAATTGTCTCGAAGTCTAGGTGTTACTAGGCCTTTGTCAATATTCGTGGTTAACGGTGGTGGGTGGCAACACTATTATTTAAATATGTTGCTGCTTATTAATAATATTATGATATTTTTAAATGTCAAAAAACAAGTCAGAAGAGAAATACATGAGATGACGAAAGCACGATTCTTAATTATATCTCGATATATATCCTATGTTTCCATCTATTTTGACATTCTAGAAGATTGAAAAACTTTCTCAAGGAGTACCTTCAATTCTTTGCATGATAACCATAAATTCTTGTATGATACTCATACATAACCCAGTAAGTCCTGGATAACGCTTATGAGTGTACCTGTGACTATTCATAGATAAATAATATATTACATAAACGGCGACCAAGACCGTAGCTCTCCTTCCTATCCGCTTTCGAATATCCAACGTGCGATTTTGATGAAACCAATCAGATTACAGAGATAAGTTTGTTTTTTTTATTATAAAATTACTGTGTTAAGACACACTAAGTAGAAAAAGTCCTACTTAGTGTGTTATGTGTAGTCACATGGTTAAATGTTATTTAAGTATTTATCTATTTTCACTTTCTTTTTACTAACATTTTAGTGTATTATTTCCCTATATATACATTTTTACTAATTTTTTTTAAATTGCAATTTGTTTTTAAATTATTACAATACAAATTCAGACATTAACTTATAATTATTCTATAAAATTTAACCTACTTAACAAATAAATAAATACTACAAATTAAATCTATCTTATTCTAAAATGTGTTGTGTAGATTGTATGATGTGAAAATGATATTCGGCTGGAAGAAGACAGCTCCCTAATTTACTATTTTAATGATATTTCTACAACAATGTAAATAAATTTATGTTGATACTGGTATAATATTACATTTATTATCTTTTTTTTATTTTTTTATGAAAGAGGGGGCAAACGAGCAAGTGGGTCGGTCACCCGATGGAGAGTGACCACCACCGCCCATGGACACCCGCAACGTTCGGAGAATCACGGGTGCGTTGCCGGCCTTTAGGGAAAGGAAAGAAAGGAAGGGGAGGGGTGATGGAACACCGGCACGCTCGCTCACCGAACGAAACACAATAGCAATAGATGCTGTTATTTCACTCCTATATTCTGTGAGAAGGTGGTACTTCATTGGGCGAGCCGGCCCAATTCGTGCTGAATGCAGCATGGCTCTAACACACATGAAACTGCTTTCCTACTAGCTATTATGATATTTTTTTTTTAATTTATCTGTGTACGTGTATTACATATGTATATTATGTATAACATGTAATATTAGACAATATGTAGGTATGTAGAGTGTATTATATAATATTATGAATACTATGTTTAATTTTTTTATTATTATTATTATTTTATTGTTATCATTATTATAATTTCTTTTTAATGTGCACATTCATGTTAATACCAGTTTTACACCGCCTAGCGTAAATGTACTCCGACACAGAAAAACACTAACCTTACAAGTAGCATTCCGTTATCCAAAGGTTGCCCGGAAGAAATCGCTGTAGCGATAAAATCGCCCAAATTGTACTATCTTTAGTTTATTTCTATATTTGTAATATAATTTTACTGGTACAATAAAGAGTATTGTATTATATTATAACACAGATAATAAATACAAAGATAATACGTAAATTTTTTTTATATATTTCCTTACTTGCATGGCATAACGATAAAAATAACGATAAATCTACAACATATTTCTTTTCATTCACAATAATAACTGTAATTCTGTTTAAAAAACCTGTTATTTTGCAAAACGTGGTTTTTTGTGTAGCGTTAGCATCTTTGTTTAACAAGTACGTTACATATCATTTCCAGCTTCTTTTATATACATCTGAACAGCTCTTTTGTTGGCACGACGGCTCTTTGTTACCATAACCACAATGAGCGCGTTAAACACCGTCTGATGTGGAGGATTTTGCGAACAGGCCCTTTGAGAGTGACCCCTCCGGTGTGAACTGTTCTTGAGATCTTTTTAAGGAATTACTGGATTTAACACGACGCCATATAGGGATTTGGCTCTCCAATTAAATACGAGTTATGTAAACAAAGGTCTGGTTCAATTCCACCCGAATGTCGACTCTGAAACAGTTCAGATCAGCAAATTGAATTTCCTAAATCTACTGTAATAATACGATAGCAAAATTAAGCACATTTGCACTGTGAATTTATGTATATCATAACAACATGAAAACAGGCACATATTTCTTTACGTATATTACTAGTACGTATATTTATCTAGTAAATATACGTACATGTACCAAGGCTGGCCGAAAAGTAAAAAGCACTCGCATACCTAGACGAAAATGTGTGAAGAGATTGATGAGACTTGAGGAAGCGAAAGAATTAATAATAATAATAATACTCCAGACAATTACACAATTTGTGTGACCCCAAACTAAGCAGTAAGCTTGTACTATGGGTACCACACAACGAACTCTGGGGGAGTACCCAGTAACACCCAGACTCCAAGACAATTTAGAAAAGTTCGTTTCCTAAATTGACCTGATCGGGGATTGAACCCGGGACCCTAGCTTGGAAAGCAGATGCATATGCCACTGCACCAACGGGCCAGTCATGTAACTATGTAAGGACAGAACCATGTAAGGACCGCGGAGCTTAGCGCGCCTTTCTCTCTGACTACCCCGGTAGGGATACAGCGTGAAGAGATGTACGTACGTATGTACATAATTACAATTTTAGACACTGCACTGCTTAAAATCACGACTTGAAATGCAACATTATTTATGAACTTACATGTAAATGTGCATGCTTATAAAATAAATGTTATTTGTTTATACAAAGCAAAAATCAAAAAGAAACATGCACTTTTCGTTTAACACATCTCTCGTCTCATGAATAAAGGACCTTGGAAAATTATTGAATAGTGGTCACGGTGACTTTGTACTTTCTTTGTACTTGTTTGCAAAGGGCGCACCATGAAGATTCGAGTAAGGTGCTTGTAAAAGAAAAACATTAACCTTACAAACTATTTTTCATTACAGACGAAATATTGGGTAATACAACGAGATACATATTACAGTAACATGATCGTGCAAGTTTCAAGCCATTAGGGGCATCACAAAGGGCGTTGGCGATATGAAACACAAATAAATCCGTGGAACAGGAAGATCATCCGGGTAACAGATGATGAATGAATTTAAAACGATTCCGCGACGCGAGGTTTGATCTCAGATGTACTAAGAACACTAGCACAGTCGGCAATGAGTCGAGACTCGAGATTTTTTATTAAAATCAAAGTCCAATCAATTTATTCAAGTAAACCCAATTGCTAGGTATTTCTGAACGTTAAATCTACTTTAGTTCGGTTCGAAAAGAATACCTGGACACTGAGAAGAACCGACAAGAAACTCAGTCAGGTATCATTATTTATTATTTCCTGTCGTTATACATGTAGGTACTTATCTATATAGCTTTTGCTAATTCTTCTCTCATTTATAATAAAAATTAAGAATTTCAGAATTTTTAAGTTTGTAAATATTAACGTATGTATGTACTTTTTTGTAATTAATAAAGTCTGATATATTAAAAAAAAAAAAGAATTTCATTGAACTACAGAGAAAAAATACTCATCAGAATAGTCAGAAGAAATTAAAAGAAAGATTTAATGTGTAAAATATTATGTTTGATTACAAGAAAGAACTCTCTCTAATTATATATTCTGCACAACACCTGTCATGATAAAAATTTATTATTAGAGTTTTCAAATTAATTTTTTATTATGATAATGCCCTATAGTTAATTATTATGTAACACGTAAGTGTAAATTTACGATCAAAAAGCTTATTATAAAATCACCTCGAATTTAGAAGTATTTTTGCCTTCTCCATTTAAAATTAGTGTTCCAGTATCATCCACATTTGGCGGTTTGTCGAAAATAATAAATCTGCGGTTCTTCTCAAGAGAACGCTGTCGGGGTCGAAAGTTTGTGGACGTCTTTTGTTTTTCTTCTCATTTTTTTTGGGACGATGTCACAAAAAATGTGTGAAGCTGAAGAAATTCACACATTTTTGTATACAATTGATACACAGATCGTATGAGAAAGAGAATGAGTTATGAAGGTGATATAAAAGAAAGAGTTTTTAAGTAGAAAGAGATTGTGATAATCGTGGAGATCAAATCGTCAAATACGTAATATATTCTAAATATTTAAATAAATGTAAATAACTACATGGATGTAAATAAATATGTGAATGAGGATTGATAAATTAACAAACAGTTATTTAAATCTTCTTAAAATAATGTACCTGACTTCAAATAACTTTCTAACAGATTTTAATATGTAAAACATAATTTTAATGCATTTTATTGGTAATTACTCAAATTTCCCATTAAAATATGAAAACGTGAGCTACTTTGATAGTAGTTTGATCCACAAGTTTGTAACTTCGTTCTATGGAGCGATCTTTACGAGGTAGAGTCCGAATTTAATATGCCCAACAGAGAATTTCCTTGGGGATACCCCTGAATCGAGGTCGAGGTTCGTCCTCTATATTAGGACCTCTCTGTTTGAAAAACCTACAAGCTTTGATCATCTGGCAGAGCGCCTTCAGCTCTCGCGTAAATTGCATAAGCCATTAGGACTAATAGCATAGAAGAATATTTTTAGTTCAGTCCTCTCCATCGCTATTCAATCGCCGTAGACTGTCCGGTTGAGCATCCATAAAGATGTTTTTACTGAAAAAATCTAAAATGAATAAATTCGAAAACGAATTATAGTAACTGGTGAGACTCTTGGGTTTACAGGATCAGTAAGCCATAGTAGCAATGAGTCGGTGATATCTATTGTGAGATTGATAACCTTGGAATAGCATAGACAATTGTTATGTGAGTCTTATTTCAACCGGATGATCTTTCAACTGAAGGCTTTGAAAGAACGATATCATTATAGCAGTAGAGAAATGTGAACTTATAGATCCTATGATAATAAGCAATTAACGAACAAACATTTTCCTTCTGTTACAAGAATAAGAAGTACGTTCACTTAATCCATCATCGTGTATGCCTAGCAAAATAAAAGTTGATTAAGGTTTGTTGATCCACCCAAGACAATAAAGATATAACAGTCAATATCGACTTACGTAATATAAGACACTTTGCGATTTGTAAAAACAAGTAATAAACTAAATAGGCTCACACTTGAAGGTGCGACTGACGCATTGCCCTTTCATTTCAGATAGTAATTTATATTATGCCAAGTTGTTACAGTAATATATGCTGAATTATCGTCCTGAGTTTCGTAAGAGTAATCGAAATCAGAATTTGTTAATAGATACCCACTGCAGTTAAAACCTTTGTTTTGCGTACTGTAATTTTACACCTTTTTTTGTTTCGCAGTAGAAACTTGCACACAAGTACTCTGTGACTGCTTGTGGTGGTATGCGGGGCTTTCATTCATGAAAACTCGGCGTAGACATCCTCAGCGCATTGTCGAAGGGTTCTGTGATTTCCGACAGAACGCACAGAAGCCACTTGCGCGCTGTGCCGAAGCACTTCTCGGGAGGGGAGCCCCGCGGCACACTCGTAGTCCTACGACGGCGCGGACTGTCACTACAATATGCACCGTAAACTCGCCAGGCTAACGAAGGTGAAATGGAGTGAAATTAGAAAGATAGGTAAATAGATATAAGAAATAAATGATAGCAAATAAAGATAAAGGCTGAAAAGACATCGTGGGTAGAGAAAAAAAAATGTGTATGGTCATGCTCCGGTCATGCTCCTATCAGCGGAATTAATGAACGCCGGTACTTCTACTCCGATCCAAAGGCTCTTTTATTATAAAATATCTAAAAACGCGGGAAGTTAACGCGATTAACCATTTATTTGGCTTGACGTTTCGCCCGAGTTGCATCGGCCGTGGTCTCAAGGAAACTTTTTCTCAAGTAAAAGTTATTTTGGTCCCTTTATTAACCTCTTTATAGGCAGGGAACATCTTAGTTCTCCTGCCTAGGTCTACAGGCCTAGTCATAATTTTATTGTAACGCTAAGCTTAGAATCCGGTTAATAGTGTATCAGACACGATATAACTTAAACATACTAATTTCGAACAAAGTAGAAGTTACATTTAAAAAGTAAATACAAACCATTAGATAATTTCAATCCATTAGGCGTAAAAAATGAATAAATCGACCGAGATGAATGGATAGACAGATGAACAAACAGACATGACGAAATTATAAGTCCCAAATAATTGATTATTTTTTTAACTTAATACTTTTAATATTAATAGTTCTAACCAGAAACATTCACCAAGCTACAGTTTTTATATGATATAGATCTTCTTGTAATACCTACAATAAGCAAGAGATATAAAAGTTAATAGTTATAAAGTTAAAAGTTATAAGGAAGTAAAAAAAAGATATACAAAACGATATATTGTAAGATTAGGATACTTTAAAATGTTTATGGCGATCTTTTTGGCATGGTTTTAAACTGCTTACATACCTGTATACTTGACATATGTATGTAACTAGGAAATATACAAGTATTATAGGTAAGCACAATTTTAATATCAAGGCTAGTTGAAAACTAGATATCCATACAAATAAATAAAGTTACGTCCAGAAGTCGTACTGTAGGCGAATTTGTTTGAATAAGCTAAACCGTCTGGCCGTAAGGCGCCATGCACACTGCACATACAGCATTTTGAACATTGCACCATATTTAAAAAAATATATATACAAATGTCTCATAGATGTGCGTATAAATAATGCGAAATTTCCCGAATATTATTGTATGAAAATTACTTTATGAGATAGGAAAAAATAGTTGAATATGGATTATCTTGCAGCTTTGTAGTGATTTAGAAGAAATTAGAAGTGTAATTTATAAGTTACTCCGCGACTTCGTTCGTGTTGCCTTTTACTTACTAAATAAAATAATTCAGAAGGAATGCTTAGATCCTAGTTTCTCAAACTGAGGGTCGCGACCCTTGGGGTGGTCGCGTTTGTAATTAAAGGGGGTCGCAGTCTGTTAAAAAAAATAAGACATATATACCAAAAATTCGTTTCTTAAAGTAATAAATTTTAGTGTAGTGTTATATAATTAAATATTACCATGTAATAACAACATGAAAAAATAAACTTATAGCTTACTTTGTTTAATTAAAATGATTTATCATGAACATTAATTAATTATTGCGATGGTTGGCTTTGTTTCTCGCTTAAAAGTATTTCTATACGTGGATCATCTTTGCAAACACTCGTAAGTAAAATATTTTCGAGTCATAATCGACGATTTCCGTATTTAGTTTTCAAATCTACCATAAACGAGAAATCTTTTTCGCACAGGAAAAAAGTAGCAAAGGGTATCAATGTTTTCAAAGCTTCCATTATCAGGCTTCCGTACTCACGTCGTTGTGCAAGCCAAAATTTATTAAATCTTGAGATAAAAATTCCAGTTGTAAAGTTTTATCAGTCGATAGATTGATTGCCAATATCAGCTCATAGATTGCCAATAAGAAGATTGTGAGATTATGAGTCTCAGCTCGTAACTTGGCAGCTGCAACAATATTTCCATCAAACGGATTGAGAACCCATCTTTTCGAGAAATCATTGTTGTCATCTGAAAAATATTCTAGTAAATGAATCTTTAAATCACCTAAATGCGTTTTCATGCTCTCCTACAGGCGGTCAATAACTGAATTTTCTAAATTAGCACTTTAGTTAATATAATCAAAAGTGTTAGATATATTCACAGTATCTACTACTGCGGACAGAGCACCATTCACTTTATTGCCAGCTGCTACCCGTCTCTCCACATCCAACTCACATCTTCCATCCCTCGAAAATACACTCCCCAAATATACAATTTCATTCACTTGTTCTAGACATTTTTCATTTACCCAACCTTCACATTTAGTTTGTACCACTTCCCTTCCAAACACCTTAAAGAACCTTAGTTTTGTTCACATTCATATTCAACCCTCTTACTTCAGATTCTTCTTTCATGCACGTGACTAGTGTCTGTAACTCTGCTTCTAATGGTGCTATAAGCATAGCATCGTCAGCCTACAATAGGCAGTTTACCACTGTGTCAACAGATATCATACCACTCATACTATCTTCTATTATCTGAAGGAAACTGTCCAAATACACCACAAGCAGCCAGACAGACATCACGCAGCCCTGTTTGACGCCTGAACAGACATCGAACCAGGGCGACGTGTCACCTTCTATCCTCACACAGGCTCTGTGGCCGCTATATAACGACCTCACAACCTGCAGTAAGGAGCCCCTCACGCCATACTCTGGCAGAAGACTCCACCATTTCTTCCTCACTACTCTATCGAATGCTTTTTCTAGATCCACGAAAGCGCAGAAAACTTTTCGACCTAAAGCCAGAGACCTCCCCACGATAACGCGAAGCGAGAAAATCTGATCCATACAACCCCTACCGTTCCTGAATCCACCTTGCGCCTCCCACAAATATCTTTCTGAAACGCCTTTCATACGTTCAGTCAATACCTTAGTATAGACTTTAGTTGCTAAGCTGACCAAGCTACTGAATGCAGTGTTGGTGCCAACTTTATTGTACGGTAGTGAGGCCTGCATATGCCCGAAATCGAGTGAAAGTATGATAAATGCAGTAGAAATGCGATGTCTTAGAAAGATGTGCGGTGTCACCCTTGCGGACAGGATAAGCAATGAAGAGATACGCAGTATGACAGGGTCGCACGACAGTGTTATTGTAAAAATGAAGAAAAGAATGCTTAGATGATTCGGGCACATAGAAATAATGAGTGATGAAAGACTGACGAAGAAAATATACAGAGTGAAAGTGAGTGGTAAAAGAAGCCAAGGAAGACCAAGGCTGACTTATGAAGATCAAATAGCCAGAGTGTTAGCGGATGGAAATGTCGAAAGCTCTCCCATACCTAGGCGAAAATGTGTGAGGAGAATGATGAGATTTGAGGAAGCGAAAGAAGTATGTAAGAACCGCGACGCTTGGCGCTCCGTCTTCTTTGACTACCCCGTTAGGGATACAGCGTGAAGATATGTACGTATGTACGTATAATCAGAAGTGGCAGTAAATGCATCAAAATTACGTTTTTCGTGGCGTATAATTCAATTACTAAGCTTTTTGATAAAGGCATTGACTTTATCTGTCCTAAGTAAAGTGCTTTAGTTACGGCCTTGCAAACTCGTATTCAAGTCATTCAAATGTAAAAATATGTCACTCAAGTAAGCCAACAGTAATAAGGATTCTTTATCTCATAAAAATTTTAAAAATGAACTGTTTTTATCTGTAAAATTTTTTTTTTAACTTATCTCGCAATAAAAAAGCCTGGTTAAAACTTTTCCTCGCGAAAGCTATCTCACTTCAGTATGGAAAAGCGGTGATTTGTTGTTAACACCCAATTCTTCGCAGAGTGTGGAAAGCAATCTAGTTTGCAACGGTCGGCTTTTAATAAAATTAACAATTTTAGCAGGTTGTGATAAAACGTTTTGCAAGCGCATGACTGTGAAGAAAGCAGTGCGTCCATTTCACATGCGGCATAATGTCTTTTAATTTTACTATCACGCCACTGTTCTTCCCCGTTATTCCTTTCGCGCCATCAGTACACACTGCAATGCATTTATTCCAGTGCAAGTTTTCGTTTTGTGTTGCTTCAATGAATACGTTAAAAACTCCTTCGACAGATGCTCGACCAGGAATTAATTTGCAAAACAGCATATTTTCTTTAATAGACACCTAGCATTCGTATCGGACAAAACAAAAACTGCGCCAAGTTCGACACGTCTGGTTGACTCGTCAAACTGAATGGCATAAAATTCACTTAAGTTAACTTTTTCAGATATTTGGTTGTGAATATCGATGGCTATTTCATTAATACGTCTCGATATTGTATCATTTGAAAGGGGTATAGTTTTGAATTTTTTAGCTTTTTCACTTATCATAATATTGACCATATCAATGGCAACGGGTAAAACGAGTCTTTCCGCAATAGTATGGGGCTTAGATTCTCTCGCGACTCGCAGTGCTACTAAGTAGGACGCATAAAGACTTCAAAACAAGTGACTTACCTTTGAAGAATTCTAACGGTTCGCTTTATAAAGACGGGAGTCTCGTTTTCAGATGTCGCAGTACTTTAGGAGGCTTCATACTTTTCGCGGATATGACTTGAAACCAAACAACACATTGTGGCTTGTCGTCCAATGCAATAAATCCATATTTTAAATATGTGACGTTGTATAACCTGGTCTTTTTCGTCACCGTTTCACTAGACTAGAACGCTTATTTCGTTTTGTCACAAATTTGTCCATTTTAATTTAAATTTGTCACTGTTATTTATAAAAATTAAACACAGGTTGAGTGAGATAAGATCGTTGTTGTATGTACTTGCTTCCCTGTACTACCTCCCTAAAACTGTAAATGACAATGAAACTCTACCTCGCGTCAGGCATTTAACATGTACGAACCTGTCTAACGCACGTGTCACGGGATGCGCAGGCGGCTTATTTGACAAGTTCGTGCAAGTACGTCGCAGGTTAAAACCTCGCCTAGACAGTAATTTTAGACCCTCAGACAGACGGGGGCGATTTACACGCACGATAATTTATATTTGTAATGCGCTGTTTTGCGTTTTTATCGCCTGAGGAAGCCTTGAAAATTCAAATTAAACGTATAAATAAACTATTAATTAATGATGATAATGAAAAGACGAAAAAAAAATTAAACATAGTAGAACCTCAATAAGGTGAAAACCTATATAAATTACTACCTGTGTTCCTTTCTCCTCAGAACCTAAAACCTCTTTAACTTAAAATATGAACCTTTTACAACTTAAACCAATATTTTGAGAATTAGAGCTTAGTAACTCAAAGTTTTGATGACCTGCATAATCCGGTCGAAACCGCGAGATAAAAGAGAGCATCTTTAAATAAGTTTTAGGATTATCTTTATTACGTACGCTTGTTTGCCACTTTCGTGGTATAAAAAAAAATTAACACGATATAGACCCGGTTTTATTTAGAGTTGTAATATGTCTACAAGTTGTGAAAGTTTAAAAACATTAATGACCTGCATAATTTAAAAAAACTGTTAGTAACTCATTTTAAAATAATTAAAAGGTTCTGTGTAGTTTGTGTAAGTCTAAAATTTTATTCAGCAGATGGTTATAAGTGTGATGTGCACTTACTGTTTCTGTTTAGATTCTTCGAAGTTCTACGTGAAGCCACTGTACAAAACACATAAACGAATCTCAATAAGTAAGAACATGAACTATTACATACTCCTTAACTTTTCGCAAGTTAAAAACTCAATAAATCAAACTATTTAACGTTTTCTTAGATTTTGATACTGAATATTTTAGAGATATTTTAGATTTTTTTTTTATTTGACTTCTACTTGTATGAAATGCTATGAAATCAAAACGTGTAACGTGTTCGATGCCTTCATGGCTTGTTTTTCAAGCAAGTTGGCAAGTTTCGTCTAAACAACGGAACTGCCAATATCACATTCAATTTCGTGCGCACGCAAACGTACAGACAAACAGACAAACAGACAAAAAGTTGAAGTAGTTAAATAAACTAGTTGAATCTGTCAACTGTTATTTCGAAAGAACAAATAGTTCATTGAATCAATGGTCACCTCTAGTACCTACCTATATGTGTATATGCTACACAAACAGTATTCGTTGGGTGTGAGAAGAATGAAAACGATCGCAGCGAACGACGAAGAACCCAGGGCGACAAAACTTTCATTCTCGCCGTTATTGAAGTCTGTAAAATATTTCAGTAATGTGAAATATTTTTGTAATGAAATGAAAGGAAAAATGTACAACGAATTTTATCTCCTTTATTGTAGTCTGAGGTTGAAATGTGATAGGTGTGATAACTCGAAAGCCAGTTTTGTTTTAATCACTAATAAGCTTATTGTTATCTAAATTTAAAAATAATAACGTGCCTATTAACTACATAGAAAATACACATAAGCGACCACAATTTCTCTAAAAAACAATTATTTCAAATTTAGAATTATCTTAAAATTGCTGAGATTATAATAAATAGTTTAAAATATAGATCAATTTTATCGTTCTATAAGGATTGTAACTTCTGTGCGTCCGTCCGTTTCGTACGAGTATTGTTGCCGTTAGTTAGCGCTGTCATTGCGCAGCGAATTGTAACATTTAACAGTTTTCATATTAAATACGTGCTGAATTCAGCATATATTTTATGACACGCCCTTATCCTTAACAACAAAATTGTACCCGAACTTGGCATACTAACAGGACAGTCGGATACCTACCAATGCAAGCGAAAGGGTCGGCCTATATTAACTCAGCGATTTAAATGGGACACCGAGTCGGGAAGTGGGTCTTTTTGTGGGATAAACCTCAACTAAAACTAGTGGCTTTCTGATGTGAAATTAGTTTTTTAAACAAATATTATACACGACAATATATTTTTGCATATAGCGACATCCCTTTCTAACTGTGCTCAATCAGAAATTCCCTTCTATAGGCGTCTAAGTATTTACTAAAGTCAAGTTCTTATTATTAACTGTTATTTGCAGCGTGCAACAAAAAGGTTGTTAACTTTTATTATATTATTGCCTAGAATGAAATGTGAGGAGAATGATGAGATTCGAGGAGGCGAATGAAGTATGTAGCTCGCGAGGCCTCGCTACCATACAATAAAGTTGGCCCCAATATTGCATTGAGGATGGCCATTTTGGCTGTGTTAGAAATATTCATACTGCCTACTAATGTGGAAAGACCACCGTGAGGAAATAAAGAAGTATGTAACGATCGCGAAGCTTGGAGCTCCGTCCTCTCAGACTACCCCGTTAAGGGTAAAATGTAAAGATGTGTATGTATGTATGTGAAATGTGAAAAGTAACATAGAGCATTCCATTCGAATTTTAAATTTAATGTTATTCAAAAAGTTTTTTAAACTTATGTATTTGTACACAGTTAAATAAAAAACATTTGCATGAAATATATGTATTTTAAAAAACATTTGCATGAAATATATTATATATTATATACATACACACCTTCACCTGTACCTCTAACGGGGTAGTCAGAGAAGAGGGAGCGCCAAGCTTCGCGGTCCTTACATACTTCTTTCGCCTCCTCGAATTTCATCATTCTCCTCACATTACACTACACATTAGAGAATGGAATTCATAAATTTCATGCAAATATTTTTAATTTAAATACATAAGTTTAAAAAACTTTTTGAATAACATTCCATTTAAAATTCGAATGGAATGCTTTATGTTATTACTCAACATGTCGATTTTTTTATTTTATATAAACAATTAGGTGGGATTGACGAGAAGATGAATGAAGTGATTGATATTATGGAAGAGAAAAGATTGGATGTGCTATGTTTGAGTGAAACCAAGCGAGGCGGCAGTGAACTTGCCGACTTGCCCGGAGGAGGCATCGCTTTGTGGTCAGGGGTACCACAAGGAGATAGGGGATGCCAAGGGGTAGGCGTTTTACTGTCCTCTCGTATGGTTAATTGTATGACTGAGTATGAATGTGTAAATCCCAGACTGCTCTGGGTATGCCTCAAGATTGGGTTGACAAGAATTTTTGTTTTGGCAGTATATGCCCCAGTGTCCTTTGTCGGTTTGGCTGAACTAGAGCAGTTCTAGGAGAATGTTAGAGAAGTTCTAGCGACGGTTGAAGAGAACGAAAGAATTGTTGTGTGTGGAGACATGAATGGATGGGTCGGGACAGCTCGAACAGGATTTGAGTCTGTCCTAGGCAAATATGGAGATAAGAGAGTGAATGATGCTGGTAAGATTGTGTTAGGACTGTGTATGGAAAAGGATCTTTTTGTGGCTAATACCATGTTTGGGCACAAAAGGATCCATCAGTACACGTGGGAAAGAAAGGGTGCGAGAAGTGTGATTGATTTATTCCTGGTGGATAGCAGACTTAAGAAGCAGGTAATGGACACAAGAGCGTATAGAGGAGCCGATCTCGGGACGGACCACTTTCTGGTGATAACTAGAATAAGGGTTCTGTTCGCAGCATGGCGACATCGCGTAGTGTCCAAACCTGCAGCAGTTAGCCGCATTAAAAGCTGGAATCTGCAAGATGCGACCACCAGGAATGAATATGAAAGGGTATTATCCAGTAAGCTTGATGATAGATTGAAAGTGATGAGCGAGGATGTTGAAGAATGCTGGCAGAACCTTAGAGATAGTATGATTGAGGCTGCGAAAGAAGTGTGCGGAATGAATAAGATTGGGAACGGCAAAAAGCGTGATGTGTGGTGGGATGATGAGGTGAAAGTGGCTGTGTATAAGAAAAAGAAAGCATGGCGAGACTACCTTGCTACTAATGACTGTGGTATGAAAAATTTGATGAAAGACAGGTATAAGCTGCAGAAAGCAGAAACGAAGGCACTAGTGAAAGAGAAGCGTGAAAGGTGTAAGGTGTTAGATGAAAACAAGATGTCGGACAACTTCGAAGAAAATTTCAAATTATTTTGGAAAGAAGTACGTAAGTACCGAAGTGGTCCGGCACCTTGCAGAATAAATAAAGTGCGTTCGAAAGAAAACAACCTGCTTACAAATAAAAAGGATGTTCTGCAGCGATGGAGTGAATACTATGGAGAACTGTATGAGAGTGGCGACTCCGTCTCTGATACTGAGAGCGATTCTAATGAATTGCCACACTCGGGCCAGGGACTGGAGGTTGCCATTAGTATGAAAGAGATTGAGAAAGTGATAAGAAGTTTAAATGTGGAAAGGCTGCGGGAATTGATGAGGTGACTGCTGAGATGATCAAGTATGGTGGTCCTAGGGTCTGGGATGTCTTCTGTGCACTCTGCAACCTTTGTTGGCAGAAGGGGGAGGTTCCAGAAGACTGGCGCACGGCAGTCATAATACCTCCATATAAAGGGAAAGGTTCCTACCTAGACTGTGCGTGCTATAGGGCCATCAGCTTGGTCAGCTTAGCGAGTAAAGTCTATACTAAAGTATTGACTGAACGTATGAAAGGCGTTACAGAAAGATATTTGTGGGAGGCGCAAGGTGGATTCAGAAACGGTAGGGGTTGTATGGATCAGATTTTCTCGCTTCGCGTTATCGTGGGGAGGTTTCTGGCTTTAGGTCGGAAAGTTTTCTGCGCTTTCGTGGATCTAGAAAAAGCATTCGATAAAGTAGTGCGGAAGAAATTGTGGAGCCTTCTGCCTGAATATGGCGTGGAGGGCTCCTTACTGCAGGCTGTGAGGTCATTATATCGAGACCACAGAGCCTGTGTAAGGATAGACGGGGACATGTCGCCCTGGTTTGAAGCCTGTTCTGGTGTCAGACAGGGCTGCGTGATGTCTGCCTGGCTATTCGTGCTGTATTTGGACAGTTGCCTCCAGAGATTGAAAGGTAATATGAGTGGTATGGGATGTGGTGACACAGTGGTAAACTGCCTATTGTACGCTGACGATGCTGTGCTAATAGCACCATCAGAAGCAGAGTTACAGACACTAGTCACGTGCATGAAAGAAGATTGTGAAGTAAAAGGATTGAAAATGAATGTGAACAAAACTAAGGTTCTGGTGTTTGAAAGAGAAGCGGTACAAACGAAATGTGTGATTTGTGTAAATGGAAAATGTCTAGAACAGGTGAATGAAATTGTGTACCTGGGGAGTGCGTTTTCGAGGGATGGAAGATGTGAGTTGGATGTGGAGAGACGGGTAGCAGCTGTCAATAAAGTGAACGGTGCTCTGTCCGCATTAGTGGGTAGTGTGAATATATGTAACACTGCTAAAATGGCCATCCACAATGCGGCGTTGGTGCCAACTTTGTTGTACGGTAGTGAGGCCTGGATATGCCCAAAATCGAGTGAAAGTATGTTAAATGCTGTGGAGATGCGGTCTCTCAGAAATATGTGCGGTGTCACGCTTGCTGACAGATGAGATACAACAACTACACAACTTGCACAACAGTGTTATTGTAAAAATGAAGAAAGGAATGCTTAGATGGTTCGGGCACATGGAAAGAATGAGTGATAAAAGACTGACGAAGAAAATATACAGAGCGAAAGTGAGTGGTAAAAGAAGCCAAGGAAGACCAAGGCTGACTTATGAAGATCAAATAGCCAGAGTGTTAGCAGACGGAAATGTCAAAAGCACTCGCATACCTAGGCGAAAATGTGTGAGGAGAATGATGAGATTTGAGGAAGCGAAAGAGGTGTGTAAGGACCGCGACTCCTGGCGCTCCGTCCTCTCTGACTACCCCGTTGGGGATACAGCGTGAAGTTATATTATGTTATGTTAAACAATTATGTTTACAAATACGATTTTTAACAATAAAATAATTTTGTGTTTTTTTCTAAAATTTCATCCTGAGTCTATTTCCGCTGCTATGAAAGCTACGTAATTAACTCACTATGCTTGAACCTGAGATCCCAAAATTAGAATGTAACATGTTCGGCCAACGACTGACTGTTCTTGGCTAAGGCTGAGAGTTTATTTGAAATAAATTCAATATAGAATTTAAATGTATATAATTAAAAAAATAGTAAGTAGTAAAACTCGCAATTCGTTCTTATCACACACTTATATTTAGGTATAGATATATCCTACGTTATATTACAAAGTTATAATTCCTCTTTTTTAAAATACTACACATTAAATTACTCTCGTACTCACTCGCACTTAGACATTCACACTTAAACACCAATTCACACATTTCCACACTCAATCACATACATCAACACGTATAATTTCGTAGTTTAATATTTTTATTTTTAAGTTTTCGTTTATTAATAATATGTATACATTTTGATCTAAATTCACTAAACTGGAATATAAATTGAGCAGTAGCGGAATATTCTAATACAAGCATATATTATGTGTGTCGCTTAACAGAATATTAATAAATAATTTACTGTAAATTCCTTTCTGTTATGAATAAATATATTATTTATTTCATTTTAAAACGTTGTAAATGTTTCATTAAAGTTCGTATAGTATTTACTAGTCATTATTGTGCGTTACAGAATTTCTCTCAGACGCCAACATTTTTAATTTATGAAGCCAAAGAGAGACAGGCACGTACATAAGTCATGTTAAATGTTAAAATTAACGTCTCAATGCAATGCGTACCTCAAACACGTAAAGTATGAACTTGAAACATTTTGCATACATAACCAGCTGTTTCTTTAAAAGGAATGAACCTTGATTTTATCGAAACTCGACCATTTTCAAAACCAAGATATTTATACCTATATATCCTCAGAGAGAATAGTGTCAAGCATCGAGGCCTTCCCATACTTCTTTCGACTCTTCAAATCTCATCATTTTCCTCACACACTTTCGCCTTATTCTGCTAGTGCTTTAATATTCTCGTCAAAGCATTTTGACTATTTGATCTTCATAAGTCAGCCTTAGTCTTCCTTGGCTTCTGCTACCACTCACTTTCGCTCAGTAGATTTTCGTAGATTTCAATCGTCAATCTTTCATAACTCATTCTTTCTGTGTAGCCGAACAATCTAAGCATTTCATTCTTTATTTTTACAATAACACTGTATCTCTTCACATGCGTATTTCTTCATCGCTTATTTAGTTCTCGAGGTTGACACCCGCTTAATTTTAGTTTTCGTTAATTTGAGTTATTTATGTACATAGACTCCTATAGATATAGTTACTCAGTTTGTTGTCAACAACGAATTTATATAAATAACCGTTAAATGTTTGTCGTCAACAATGATTTTACATAAGTAATCGTTAATGTTATTGTTTGTTTCTATTTGTAATAACATTTAATATATTTAAATTAATCAATATGAAATTTTTGTAAGAATTTTATTGCGGTTTCCAGGGCCATTTATAAAATTTAGCGAAAAATATTACTATGTATTTCGAAAAAGATTCGAAAGAAAAACTATAAGAATAAGGAATTACAAACGTTTAAAATCAAGTCTCCGTGCGAAGCCAAGGCTGATCGCTAGTACCTAGATATAAATATAATTCGTTGTCGAAATGGTTTAAGTTCTTACATTTAGTAGTGTCACATTACGTACGGATGTTCAAGTAAAAAAGTCCCACTAAGCGACAGGTTAATCGGACCGATCTCATCGCTACCGTCAAATAAAAAAGTTACGAACCCGTCCTACGTAATATCGCTCACTATAGCTATGTTTAAAGATGTTTTTGGACTTACTCGTAGCTTGGGGTACTATCCTGCCTTGTGGAGTTAGAAGAAGTAATCAAATATATCTTGTCAATTTTTATTAGGGTTCCATAAGGTAAAAGGAAAATGGGACCCTTACATTAGGCGTCCATCTGTCTATCTGTCCGTCACATTAGATTTTCTAAGAAACTTTGTTAATCCACATATTTTTCTCTAGTCAACATTGTACAATATTATTAAGAAAATGTGGGTATTAAAACTAATTATCCTTATCTTCCTTACAAGTATCTACCACCCTTATCTACCGTTATCTTCTGAACTATTACCTAGAGTTCTAAAAATTTTAGAAAATAGTCATAACTTTACATAAATAGTATAGGATGAATGTGACAGAAGTCCTAGGTATCACATCTATAAAACCAATGTCCGATTTCACCAACGCTTCCTAACTTGCCACCCACCTGTGTTAACTACAATAAGAAAATCTCTAAAACGGTTCTTAATAATACTCGTAGAGAACTCCCGCGCTTGGAGAGACGTAAAGAGCGTTAGGGGTCCCCTGTGCCTTTTAACGGGTTACCTAAATCGTAGGTGATGCTGGCGAAACCATGCGTAACACTCATTATATTATTTAAGGGGAGCGTTTCCAAGCGTAAAAATAACCTAACAAAGTGATGAATGCGGTACATCAGTGGGCTTATTTTTTGATGACGTTAATTTAAAAGCATAAGTTTTTTACATCTTTAAGAGACCGTAGACTTTAGGACTTGATTTTAGTTTCAACTTGATTGATACCTTTTCCCATTCCTGAGAAAAAGGGTTTTGACAGACAGCACAGACGGTCGTACGGACAAGAAACTGATCCTATGAGGGTCTTGTTTATTCTTAATGATGTACGAACCCTAAAATGTAATTAAAAACAAATGAAACTGCAGTAAAGGGAAGAAATAATGAATAAATATAAAATTTTTAATGCAACGTTTCAGACGAGGCTAAACAATTTTATTGGGTTTTCTTCATTTCCATGACATTCAAACGACTTTCGCATAAATGCGGTGTTCTAACAATGTATTTTATTGACCAACCGCCTTGGCACGGGAAAACTGCTTCCTAAGTAAATTGTAAGTGAACTGCGTTGTTACCATCTGCTAATTATCACATATACTTACATAAATGTATTATTTACTACACGCTAAATATCCACAGCGTAATAAAGTCACTCACTGTTTCAAATACTAGAGATACATTAGCTTAGATATTACTTACATACGGAAATCAGATATGATAGGTCACTAAGTCCATTGCCTACACCAATTTCTTATACATACATATCTTCATGCTGTATCCCTGATAGGGCAGTAAGTTACATATAATAAGGGCTGTCCCTCGGTTGATTTTCACGCATGGAAATGTAAGCATTTTATGTATTTACGTCACAGCAAAAACTACTAAACTAAACTAGATTCAACGTTCAAAAACACCTTGTAATTGAGTTTATTTAAATAAATTAATTTGAGTTTGATTTCGACTTTGAAAACTTTGATAGGAAGTGACTAAAGGGTCCTTAGAAGTCGCGGCAAATCGGACTGTAGGTGCCGATCTTCCATCCATACAATCAATAGGAGGACGACAGGTTGTGTGGTCCGCACTGTTGTGTTGTGTCATTACGGAGGTGGAAGGAAGGCACGCTTACATCCGAAAAGTACTTCGGCACGGCATGGAAGGGACTGCTCTGTTGCGTTCCGTAACGGATCCCGGAGCCCCTCATCAATGTACCGACGATGGCCACCGCAGAAGTTTTAGCGAAAAAATATTCCATATAACCCGATCACACCACCAGCAAAAAATGTTCGATTTTTGAAAAAGACAACATGGCGTCTGTAGTAAGACACAAAGTCATAGACTGAAAACATTGAATTATATTTTACGCTGGAATAGTACATCAAAACAATAATCGTGTCCCTACGCGCTAGTAGAGCGGAGCGCGGGAACTACCGCTTCGCCTAGTAATAGTGAGGCAGTGCTATTGTGTCGTCGCTCCGAATAGGCAAGACCTGCACGAAGTTTTAATATTACATATAATAAAATAAATTTAATTCATTAAAATCCATTTTTTATTAATATGTATTTTGCAGTCTTATAATAATCTGAGCATCAATTTTTTAATTATTTATTGTAAAAACATTACATAAGTGCTTTAAATATGAAATGAAGAAAGTAAGACACGATATGTTGTTCACTGCACAAGCGTCGAAATGAAAGTGACCTAGGTGTAGTCCCCGGAGCCTCAGTTGAGTGAAACAGTGATTGTTTCGAACAGTACTTACATAGATATGTACTGAATAAAAAAGGCCACTTCGTACAGCAATAATAAGTTATGTAGGCAAGGCAAGTTTCCGATTTTTAAAATTTTAATATAGAAAACCAATCAAGTCTGTGTCGGAAACACATATCAACTCAGATTTCGAAAATAATTTATTAAATTTAATGAAAGAATAAGTGTGAATTAACAAATTAATGTCAAATTAAAAAATCGTATGTAATAAAATACTCAGAGTTCAATTTTTTTGTTTTTCAATTTCAACTTTAGATTTCATTGGAGATAAAAGAATACTCTGAAAATAATCTTCAACTGACATACATTTACTGGCTTTCTGAATATTATATTTTTATATTATGGTAAAAGAAGCCAAGGAAGACCAAGGCTGACTTATGAAGATCAAATAGCCAGAGTGTTAGCAGACGGAAATGTCAAAAGCACTCGCATACCTAGGCGAAAATGTGTGAGGAAAGTGATGAGATTTGAGGAAGCGAAAGAGGTGTGTAAGGACCGCGACTCCTGGCGCTCCGTCCTCTCTGACTACCCCGTTGGGGATACAGCGTGAAGTTATGTTATGTTATATTTTTATATTATACGTATTTATTGTAAAATGATGATAAAAGTAATATCTAACCGAGTTTTTGCCGGTTTTTTCACTGTGCAAGTTTTCTTTTCGAATAGAAGATAGATTTGACGTTTTACTTAAATATATTAATTTGACTTCGACTTAACTTTTATATTTTTTTTGCACTGTACATCTATAACAACTATAAAGACTTCCATTTTACTATTTTGGCTATGGAATTGTAAGCATTAAATTTCTGAATAACTTATCAATACTTATTGAATCATGAAAGTATTGAGTAGTATGTACATTGTAAGTACGGAAAGCCAGCGATTGCCCGGCGGCGCGTTGTACCGATTATATTCTGAACTCAATCGTTGATTTGTATCTTTATTGTGAAAGAAAGTACACTGTTAATACAAAATAGAGCATTAGCATAATATACGTATTTATTTCTAAAAACTGACAATATACCCGTTTATTTCTAATAGACAAGCATCTTTACGCTTCTTCTGAGATTTAATTCTTAGCTACGATTAAAGTAAAACGAAGTTTATGAAATAGTTTCGAATAGATAATTACATACATACATATCTTCACGCTGTATCTCTAACGGGGTAGTCAGAGTGAACGGAGTGCCAAGCTTCGCGGTTCCTAAACACTTCTTTCATTTGCTCTAATCTCATCATTCTCCTCACACATTTTCGCTTAGGTATGCGAGTGGTTTTCATATTTCTGTCACCTAACCCTCTAGCTATTTGATCTTCGTAACGCAGTCTTGGTCTTCCTTGGCTTCTTTTACCACTCGCTTTCGCTCTGTAGATTTTTTTGGTTTAGTCTTTCATCACTCATTTTTTCTACGTGCACGAACCATTCATTCTAAGCATTCCTTTCTTCATTTTTACAATAGCACTGTCGTGAAACCCTGGCATACTGCGTATCTCTTCATTGCTTATCCTGTTCGTAAGGATGACACCGCACACATTTTCTAAAGATCGCATTTCTATCGCATTTATCACTCTATTTCGCCTAAATAACTTATCATTTCACTTTATTTCAAGCATATCCAAGCCTCGCTACAGTATAATAAAGCTCCAACACCGCTTTGTAAATGGCCATTTTGGCTGAGTTAGATGTATTCACACTGCCTATTAAAGCGGACAGAGCACCGTTCACTTTATTGCCAACTGTTACCCGTCTGTCTACATCCAACTCACATCTTCCATCCCTCGAAAACGCACTCCCCAGATACACAGTTTGATTCACTTGTTCTAGAAATTTTCCATGTACCCCAAATCTCACATTTCGTCTGTACTGCTTCTGTTTCAAACACCAGAACCTTAGGTTTTCAATCCTTTCACTTCACATTCTTCTTTCATGCACGTGACTAGCGTTTGCAACTCTGCTTCTGATGGTGCTACAAACACAGCATCGTCAACGTACAATGGGAAGTTTACCACTGTACCATCACCTATCATAACACTCATACTACTTTTCAATGTCTGGGTCAACTGCCCAAATACAGCACGAACAACCAGGCAGACATCACGCATCCGTGTCTGACGCCTGAACAGACTTCGAAGCGGGGCGATATGTCACTATCCTTACATAGTCTCTGTGGCCTCGAAAAAATGACCTCACAGCCTACAGTAAGGGACACTTCACGCTATATTCAGACAGAAGACTCCACAATTCCTTTCGCACTACTATATCAAATCCTTTTTCTAGATCCACGAAAACCCCACGATAACGCGGAATAGATAGTTCTATATTTAAATACTCAGCTTCTTTTAATACGCGGAATTCAAAGATTTTTTTTTAAATCAGCCACGTACAAATCGTGCAAATAGCGTTTTGTGTTGTTGTTATTGTACCAGCCGTAAAACAAAGTGCCGCAGAACTTGCTTTTAAGTAAAAAAAGCTGGTAACTTCATGTATTTATTTTTATGAAATCTGCATCTTATTTTCAATGTTCATGATTTTTTTTTTCATTATTTGTAGCAGTACTTTCAGAGACAAAGTGGAGTGGTAGCAATTTTTAAAAGTTTTTTTTAGTAAAAATGTTAAAAATAAAGTTCTATAAATTTTTTAAATCGTGACTTAATTAACGCGACACGCTGTGACCTCAATAAACATTTTTTTTCTTTTCATTCTCAGGTACCTCTAAAATTAGCACCCAGATTAAAGTCAAGTTCTGTAATTCACGTCTCTGTCTTTTAGATCACTAATTACTATAACTGTTTCAAAAAACTATTTCCGTCAAATAACCTGAAAAAAGAACTGGCAATTAGACACACAGACAGATACTTAGAAGATCTCATATTATGTGTTCCGTTTTTCCAATTTCAATATCAAGGTGGGTAAAAGTCACGACTATTACCGCGCACGCATATATTACTGTTCCGTGAATTCGATGAATCTTTGCGAAATAATTCTAGATAAAAGTGAGTTTGCTCAAATGCAAACGAGGTTTGTCTTTTTTTGCCTCGGAATTAGCGTTTTGACTTGCAGTCGATACCAGAAAGTTAATATTTTCGATGTAAAAACATAGCGATATTTAACGAAATACAGATTTTTTCAGTCCGAATCTGTTGTAAAGTCTAGATGAGTTCGGAGTGATCGGCGACCGTGAAACACCTCATTTTTAATGCTCCCTTGCGCGGCCTATGACGTCATCATAATCATAGTGATTTAGTTGTCACATTAGGCTTTACAACGGCATCACTATTGCTTTTCTAACTTCGGAACTTAAGTGACACAAAGCTCTCGAAAACATCCACTTTAATGTAAGATATCAACCAAACTCACGTCAAAAATGAAGAAAGGTAGCAAGAAAGTCAAGCATACAGCGTATAAAACATTAATGGGGGGTGTCTGGTGTAAGATATTCTCAATTTTAATAGCAAAATACTTATACTCTTAACCGGAAATCCCAATTTAACAATCGCCATCGAGTAATCCTGCGGTGTACAGTCTGGATCGGATCATACGTCCCCTGACACCGGACCTTATCTATTATGTAAGCCGGAACCTCTCCTGGGGAGGTATTATAAATAATAGAGAGCAAGTAACTAATTAGAGAGCTCTTTCATTTTGTATTATCAGGCTTTCGGTTGGGTAAATCAACTGAATAATTTTTGTTGGGATATTTTATTAATATGAAGGACATGTGACCCAATAACGACTTATGGAACATAATTAATAAGATTATCAAAATTTTGTTCATTTCATTATATGTATGTATATATAATTTTTAATTTTATAATAAACTAGTTGCTACCTGCGACTTCATCCACGTGGAACTACTAGCAGTAAGGGCTTAATCTAGCTCTAATCGAAATTTCATCAAAATCGGTCCAGCGGTTTAACTGTGTAAACGTAGGAGACAAACAGACAGACAGTTTCACGTTATTTGTAATAATGCTATGGAAATATGGAAAAAAAATTATTACATTTTTTATATTGTTTTGTAATAAATAAAAAAGGTATATGCCTTAAAGTAAATAACATTAAAATAATATAGGTGTTTATAAGCGTAAGATACTTGCATAATGTATATTATTTACCACTCTGAGTAGACACAGCATCGAGGTACAACGATATTATACTTGACCGCACGACCTGTGTTAGACGGTGAGCTACTGGCACGTTTCATATTTTTTTTTCTGTACTAGGCTAGCATGGAAGCATATTCACGCACGCAAAAACTTACGATTTTTATTAGTACTTACTGTACTTAAAGAAACTAAATTTTCTGGTGAGAGTCTAAGAGTGCCTTAATATTTTCAAAGCAACCGGTGATCGCTACGCCTATTGCAGTAAAAATTGCCGCTGTAATGATAGCGATGATTTGAGCATTGCCCAAATCATCGCTATCATTACAGCCTTCCCAATTGCCAATGTATGAATGTGCGGTTAAAAGTGCCCGAGAAAGGCGATGCGAAAGCGGTGGTTGTAAATAAAAGTTATTTAGTGAATGTGACCAAGAGAAAGCTTCTTGCATGTTAATTGATCACTCCCATTCATGGATTCCCTCTTAGTAAACATTAGATGGACTGAAATCAAATGTCATACTATTTTCTGGGTCAACTTGTTTGCCATCTGCCATACCAGTAGCACAAAATAATGTGATTTCTAAATGTATTTTGCTAACAGTACTAAGATTTGGATGTACCACATCTTAGCAGCATTAGTACAAAACAACAGAAAGTTAAATATTAGTATATTGTGCAACTAGTGCGGTAAGTTGTCGATGGCAATCGACAACACCGCGAGTTGCAGATACTATTTTTTATTACTAATGCGGAGATAACTTCGGTACAAAGAAAAATTATAGAAAGTAATAATTTTATTATTATTTATCATTATACTAATCCAAAACTTTGAAATCAAGCATATCTCTATCTTTCACACTGATGTCAATGGGTACTAAAATCGGTTGTGTTTTTTTAGATATTCATTTTACATTGTTTTTTAAATCGTGAATTTGCGTGTGCCAAGAAAAATTTGCGTGCGGCAAATAAACTTGTAGCACTCAAATTGTAAAATGAGAAAATAGCTACTTATCAACCGCGTAAATGTGCGTATAGATTCTAGGTTCCCAAACTTATTTTGTCTACTGAGTCGAGAGCTCATGCAGTCGTTGTCTAAGATGCCTCCTAGCTAAATGAAATTACAAATCACTCCCCAGGCCTCTACACAACGCCCCCATTTTTTTTCTGGGTCTCTTACCGCCCCCCTTTAGGCCTGCAGCGCCCACAGGGGGGCGTTATCGCCCACTTTGGGAATGGGTGGTATAGATACTGTTTATCCCACTTAAGTAATAAAAATCATTACAGTTTCATCTTATTTTCCCCTGTCAACAATAAACCCTGGCTACTCAAGCCGTGCTCTTAGTTGCAAGTAATTGGAGAGACGAGACTTTTTACATCGTGAAGCTAAGTTTGTGAAACACTTGAGTCACTCATTGTCTTCAAGACGTAAATATGTCAGCGAAAAATATTTACAACGCATAAAATTTTACTCACTACCTCGGAAGTTTCATACATCGTAAAAACGTTTTCCGTCAAGACGAATTTTACTTATGAGATTGTAACTGTCATTTTTACAACAATGAAACTTGATATTGTATTGTAAAATTAATAGAGTGAATCATTGCTTCTTGTTGGGTTTTAAATAGACATGTAAACTAAATTAAAGTTAATTTACTCAATTTAATTGTGGATTACCTAATAATTCATTTTACTTTATTTCTATGTGGATATTAAAATAGATTCCTATTATTCCTAAAAACTCTTTCGTAGCCAACAAAAGTTGTATATAAACGTGCCTCTCGAAATTGTGATGAAAGATCAAGTTAGCTTCGCTCAAACTTAGCCTTATCTCGTCTAGACATGGATTTTGTGCCAGTACAGAAAAACCTTTCAAAAATAAACTTGTAATTAAAGAAATTTATTTTCTATCAACTGTTAATTTGCAATAATAAATTTTTGTTATTTGTCTATTCATTATGTAAACAATCCGTATACAGAAGATAAGAAATAAAACATTAGTATTTTTTACAAAACAACATTTACTTCAAAATTGGTAAAAATATCGACAACATTGCTATTTATTATAATTATAATATACTAGCGATACCCACGACTTCGTCTGCGTGCAACATTTTGCGTGGTAAACCGGATTACCGAGTTTACCCGAGATACCTATATTGATGGAGTGTCTTGAAAAAAATTACTTTCTATCGCGGAGCATCTGCCATACTGAATATATGATGACGTCAAATGTACAGAAATCTCCTGTGTATCCTATTTCATTTGTTAACTTGGAGGTCTTGACAAAAGTTACTTCCTATCGCGGAGCATTCGCCATATTGGATTTATGATGACGTCACATATATAGAAACTTTCTCCTGTGTATTCTATTTCATATGATATCCATATTGTTGGTGTTGAACAAAAAAGTTATTTTCTATGAGAAACATCCGCTATATTGAATCTAAGACGTCACATATACAGAAACCTGCTCCTGTGTATTCCATTCCATTTGATACTCATACTGTTGGTGTTGAGTAAAAAAATTATTTCCCATTATGGAACATCTGCCATATTGGATTATGTTGACGTCACATATACAAAAACCTTCCCCTGCGTATTCCGTTTCATTCGATACCCATATTGTTGGTGTTGAAGTTTCGAGAACGCGATTATAAATATACAAATATTGCTTGTATAACACTATTCTTTTAAATAACACAGTATCCTCAAATAAAGGAAGTCCATGAAATATAACATTTAATTCATTGTTCTGGAAAATAAATAATAGATAGTTCTCTATGACTTTTAGCCATAGACTAAATAACTCCAAAGCCAGACGCTGTGTCCGAGCAGCAAAGTGAGCTAAATCAGATAACCTGACTCACCTGTACATACGACACACATTTATTATCAGATAAGCCGCTCGGTCGCCTTTTCGTTAGAGAGCAGCACCCACACATTTATATTTTATCTGATGTTTTTTACTCACTTCGTAGTACGGGACAGGATGTCTGAATTTATGAAGTCTATGCTTTCGTCATTATTTTTCATTTTATATCCTTATTATAAGTACATAACTAAAGTGATATGTGTTTTTAATAGGTACTTGTTGCAAACTGAACTTAGACATATTATTTCAACTTATTAAAAAAAAAACAAAAAAAGGTCTAACTACATTACAGGATTCGAACCGGCACACTTCGATGTGGTAGACCTACGCTCTAACCATTGTGATATTGAGAAGGTGAACTCTGCTGCAAAATTAAAAAAGTTTAGAGTTTAGAAGTTTTAAGTGTGTGAAAGATGGGGACAACGATTTTTCCCAGAATCGAGACTTAGCTAGATCGATTTCTCGCCCTCCTCAACCCCTATATCGTAAATTTAATCGAAATCGCTGAAGCCATTTTCGAGAAAGCGATATCAAATATATATCGTATATATATACCATACAAATATTGCTCGTTTTATATAATAGTGGATAAGTACATATGATTTAAATCAGAAATAGCAAATTTATTGTGATAACTATGAATATTAAATGTGATAAGTTGTATGAAAATAGTTTATAATTAGGTCTATTTCAATCCAATTTGCCAAAAAGGTAACAAAAATGCTTTATTTCATTATCTATAACATGTCTGTCATAAATGGCATTTATAGTTTGAGATAACACAATAATTGCTGTAAACATTTATTGAGTAATGTTTTCATGGTGTCATTTATTAAAAAAACAGTTATGTGTACCTATATCAACGTGTTGAACAATGTATGTACAGTAACAATGTACTGTGTTGTTTAAATGAAATACAGTTAGAAATTGTTGTATAAATATACAACAATTTCTAACTATATTTTATTTATTTACAAAATAAATTGTTCTTAGAACTTTACGTTTTTCTCACTGTGTTAATGTTACTATAATATAAGATATAGTGGTATAAATGCAACGAATTTAAACCATGTATGTCTCACAATATGGTATTAGCTGGAAAACGAATGTAAACAATAGTTTAGTAATTTAGTCACAATATCAAAGTGCCGACGCGTGGACAAGACTCGTAAACAACGAGCTTCCGCGACGACGGTGTCGATGTTTGGTACAAGTTATTAACTTATTGCTAATAAAAAAAGTCTACACAATTTTTTTTTTATTAAACTTAACATTAAATGGTATGTTTCTACGTGTTTAAAAATATGGCCCGTATTTTTTTTTAATTATTTCGTTTTAGGGAATCCGATTATTTTTGCAGTCTTATTATTGAATTAATGTTTGATATTTTTACTCCAAAAATTTATTATACTCGTATTAAACAGTATATACATATTCTTCTTATATTTTATCTTTTACAAAAAAGTAAAATCTTAGTGCATTCTAAGAGAAATGCCAAATTAACAACTTTCACTCACAACACAGAGATAACAAATTATCTAATAATATGCAATATACTATACTTAAAGTAAAAAATTAAATGTTCATTATTAAATATTTAACGGAAAAAAATATATTGTGACCAGGAAAAATTGTGTTATAGATATTTTTTACTGTACACGATAATTAGTCATAATTGTAAGAAACATTTGTGATTGCCAAAAGTAATTGAATCATTAGGCAGCTTCTTCCATCGACGAATCTGTTTGGCTATTCAGAGAGGTAATGCTGCCAATCTGCAGCACCCTAGGAAACGACAGCTTTCTAACCGGCTACTTTGAGGAAGTCTATTATGATAATATTTAGTTTTAAGTTTGTTAAATATTAAGGGTAGCTTGCACCAACTACTTAAGCACGATTTAAGAATTTTACATCTCGCATGCACCAATTATTTAATAGTTAGTACAAGCGAGACGTCAAATCCTTAATTCGAGTTTAAATAGTTCGTGCAAGCCACCCTAAACTTAAGATTCGTATGTACTGATTTACGTGAATGAAGTATGTTTTTTAAATAAGTATATTTTATTTTAAAAAAAAGCATACGAAATATATATACGTGCCTCAAAAGATTTTAGTATTAACCCCGTGGAAAAATCGAACAATTATGGCCGGTTGCAATAAACCTTTACTAAAATTCACCGTGGCGGACAGTCCAAAGTCTCATATTTATGGCGCGGCTGGAACGCGAGTTATTACCGTCGGACAGGCCATTACGCAGTCTGTACGTCATGCACGCTGCATTGTTTCTATTACTTCACGCTAGTGACTAATTAATCTGTGCTATTACTAACAAAAAAAACTGTCACGAACGTGTCGGACACCTATTATTACTTAATTAAAGTTCTGTAACAATGTTAGACTAAATTAAAGTTAAATTATAAAAAGAACCAAAATCGAATTTTTTTTGGTATCATTTTGGTTCAGTATTACGATTTTACGTTTTTGTGTTAAATCGAAGCTTAGTAGATCTAAATATAACGGCATAAATCCGCTGTGACATACAGACTGATAGACTCACTGGTACAACGAAATTATGAGGATGTCGCTTTTGTAATTTTGGCGCTACCTTAAAAAGGTAAAATTTCTTGTACCTACAAGAATACTTTGTATCTGTGTTAAACATATTAATACTCGCAATTTCTGCGATTGTCCACTCTTAACTATAACTCTGGCATGTCTGATACCGAAAAAGGTACAACTAAGTAATACGAAAACCAATAAAATCAGGATTTCGCCCACGATCGACTGTGTCTCAGTCGTGCGAACATCGTCGAAGAACTAAAGTGGCTTGTGGGCGGTGAGAAGTTGTGGCTCCACTGTGAGCGATGGAATATACTTACACGGAATATGGGAGACATTCCGACTTTGTGATTGAATATTTGAAATATTTATGAAAAATAAACTTGTTTATTATAAATATTCCGGTATTCATTGGTTTTAATAAAGTAGAATAGGTATTGCAAGCTTTGAAATCGCGTTGGGTTGTGTTTGAAATTCGTAATGCCGATGTGTAGAACATCGATTTTAGTTCAGTTCCTTTACAATTTATTTATTTTATTTGATTTAATAAACAACATGTATAATCTTACAATATTTATTTACGGGTCTATGTTGCGTTTATACTTTAAAGGCTAAATACCTCTTTTATCCCGACGTTTCAGTCAGTGTGCCCCTGACCACGATCGGTGATAGAGCCATGCTGCATTGCAGCACGAATTGGGCCGGCTCGCCCGGTGAAATACTAACCTCTCACAGAATATCGGCGTGAAATAACAGCATCTATTGCTGTTGTGTTTCGTTCGGGAGTGAGTGCCAGTAGCCCATCTCCTCCCTCCCTCTCCTTTCCCTCCTTTCCGTAAAGGTGGGCAGCGCATCCGTGATTCCCCGAACGTTGCGAGTGTCCATAGGTAGAGGTGATTACTTTCCAAACTTGCTTGCTCGTTTGCCCCCTTTTTCGTAAAAAAAAATCCAGTCAAAACGTCGGAATAAAAGAGGTATTTAGGCTTAAAGTAGAGTGCGACATAGAGCGGTAAATAAATATTGTAAGAAATGAACAAGTCGTGAAAGTTTAAAAACATTAATAACATGTATAATATCAACGTTTTGAAAATTTTTTTAGATTTTGAAATTTTTATAAATACATGGTAAATAAGAAGTTTCATTTTTTTGTTTACAGTTATCTCTAACAATACTTACTTTTGTTGATAATAATTAGTTTTAGGTAGCTTAATTAATTTAAATCAACTAAGACCGTGTTGGACACACTTTAACTTGAGTTTCGTAGCAAAACGAAAAAAAAAGTTCAAAATTTTTTTTCTTTATTTCTGATCTTAAATTGCCAATTTATGTCTTAGTGCTAAAAACGTGAATAATGAAAAGATGAAGGAATAAATTGACTAGGACGTGACGTACGGACAGATAGACCGACAGACAATATGAAAATGTAAGTTCTTCTTCGCCATTTCTCTGTAGGCCTTAAAACTAGGTCGATAAAATCTACGTGTTTAGGTAAAATGCAGTCTTAATACACATAGAATAAACATTAATATAATTGAACTAAATTATTTATGGCGAATAATGTTATTTTTTCTCACAAGAAGCAAATTGGTACAAAATAGTATTTAACATTTATTTCTTTCAACAACGGTTAGAAGGCCTTTATTTAGAAATTGAAAGTTCAATATTTTGCATTACGGACTATAATCAGAAAAATATCTTTATAAAGAAAATATATCAGAAAAATATTCGTGTATAGGTACTATATGGTGGATAACCACACCCAACCTCTAGAGATCCGCTCCCACTAGATCATACGTCTGAAAACATTTTAAATCACGTTCCCTTGTTTTGAGGGATATGGCCAAGAATTTTATTGCAACGTTCGATAGACATTAAATTTTCCAGTTAGAATTATGTACAAATTGTTTACATAAAAGAGTTACAGAAAGGTGACAGCATGAAGATCATTTTAAATTCTCGAATTTGGTCGTTTCTTTAGCACTTGGAATGGAACAGACAAGTTAAATTTAATGAAAGTGCAGTCCTTGGTCGAAGAACAAAATTAGTCAAAAGGATTATTCACTATTTTCTTAAGTTTAAAATTTAAATGATCGAAATTGTATTATGGCTTCGTTAGGAATAATAGAACGTTTATGGAATCATCTTCGTGGCCGTTCGACTGTCTGTTAGTTGTTTTTCTCGAAAATTATTTGACGTAAACAGTTGAAATTTGGAATATATGTAAGTGTATCTCAAAAACAAACGTAAAAGAGAATTTTTAATTTTGTATGAGATCCGCGAAAATAACATTAATAAAAGCATTATAAGCAACGATAGAAAATGTTATCAGAAAGAAGAAGCAGATCACTTTGTAGGAAAGAAAGTGATGCCAGCAATGTAAGAACGGAGTCGCCCCGTACTTCTAGTTATCCTTTGATAGAACGGAGACGGTGGAACTAGATTATGTAAATCAGACGCACATTCTCCGAAATATACCTTACAAAATACTACAAGACTAAAAAAAGCACTTCGTAGTTCCTTTTTGATTAACTCGTAGTCACATACGAACTCCCTAGTCTCGTGATCTTCAGAGTCCATGTGGAGGTGATCTATAGATATCATTACAAAGAAAGAACAATTCATTATTACACGAGTCTAAAAAATAGCCGAATGGATTTAAAACGCTTGAAAGCACAGCCGTTGTGTTGCTCTCAAAACTCATAGAAGAATTTGTTCTGTTTTTTTCAATCCAAATATTTGTTCTTACCAAAAAATAGATGGATACTTGAAGGAATCATGACATTTATTATCTCAACTTAGATAATCGCACAGTTAAAAAATAATAAACGAGTTTTCATATTATTTCCTTGACTTTTCTTTGTCTGTTGTTAGAATGAACATTTGTAATTTTGTAATATTAAATCCGCCATTAATATTAGAAAACCAGTGACCGGAATAATGTGGGGGAGCGAGAAGACATTATATACCTTGACTTGCTTAATTTTTGGAACCACTGGGGTAACAAAAGCTTATTGAAACCACAGAACACTGAACCTATAGAGCCGAAATATCGGACTATCCTACTCACCACTGCTCAGTTTATTGACAATAACAAATATTATCAACTTTCGCTCGCATTAAAACAGTGCATAATCAATATTGGACCTGTGTGTATATCTCCATATATTCCAAAAGTTATTTAGATTAGGCTTCCTTTTCTATTTGGTGGTGTGCCAAAAATAGCAAAAAAACAATCTACAAAACAGATACAATCTCATTTCATCGCTAAGTAACAGAAAATATACAATTTTCAAATTGACACTCATTCTATCATGGGTCAAGTTAAACGGGACATTCAAATGACTTGCTCGATGGCGTTCCAACCAGCAAAGTATTACCTTGTTAATGGCTTTCATGACTAATTTAGAAACAGCCATAAGAAAGTTCTTAACATACCAAGTAGGTGTTTAAAAGGACCATACACGAATTATTAACATTTTTCACTATTCGGTCACATAGAAATGTGGAGTAAAGGTTTACTCAACATGTTTATAACACTTTTAATCGATGATCGTATAACAATGTAATATGATTACCTTTATACGACTACAATTTGTATAATAGTTCTTTAAACGTTGTCAAATTGCTAAATAACCGCGCTTCCTACGTAGCAATAATAGAACCGTTATTAGGCACTGCGTCTTTTCGCATTATTGTGGTATAAATGCTCTTCTCACAATCAAACAGCTACTGGGTTACTATTTCCAGCACTGAATGTTTTATAAAGGCAGTCATAATGACTTACTCATTCTGTCCATTGGCATTAAGTATATGCTTTGGCATTAAGTATAAGTATATGCGTGAAGCAACTTCTAGGCGATTTTGAACCCAATTATACACCAAAATAGTAACATAAATGATATTTGAATTCTTTCTAAGCGCCACTGTGTGCGCCATTTTCCTAAGTCAACATAGATAAATGATAGTGGTTCCGTAGTTGTTTTTTTCTGTTTCGACTGTAGCTGAGGAGAAACAATCTACCAACGGTTTATTAATTGTAGATACAAAATTCAAAAAGTTATAGTGGTTCCGTAGATCTTTCCTAAGATAGCAGTGATTTAGATTTCAGTGTTAACTTTAATGAAGAATATTCTGAAATTGAAGAAAATTATAATTCAAATGACAAATTTTGAACAAGATTTGGCACTGCAATTCAATATCTCTCATGATGCTTGAAAAAATAGACCTAAGTTTTAAATAATAGAAAATAGCATTTGAATAGAATATATCAATATGTCAATACAGTGAAAATGACTACTTACATACATACAATCTTCACGCCGTGTCTCTAACGAGGTAGTCAGAGAGGCGGAGCGCCAAGCGTCGCGATTTTTACATACCTCTTTCTATGTCTACTTTAACTATTTTAATTTATTTTGACAATATTTTACGCGTGCACTGCTTCTGAATACAATCACACGATTAAACAGCCGAATTATTGCAGCGTAATAACTGTTACAGCATTAATAATTCGAATGAAAGTAAATTATACTGATTTTAAGCCAACTAATGTGTCGAAAAATGGAATTTCTATTGCTACTTTAGCACAAGTAACGCTGTACATTGCCTTCACGCAAATTTTTTATGACTATTTAGGTTTCAATACGATAATGTTACGATATTTATAGCACCTAAAAGTGAAAACCTTGTGCCCAAATCGCGTCGAGGGAATGTTTCCAGAGGTTGTCCTCGACTGCTTTAAAGATACTTTTTACAGCTGCAGGCTGAATTAGAAATGTGCTCTCGACTTTTATATGACTTCATTTTGCTGGTTGGGTGTATCTATACATCTCGCTTTGACCGATGCAACCTCTATAACGTTATCTCGCACGCACGTTTAGGTCTTGTAACAGTGTATGTGTACTCGATCAATCGGAATGCAGTAACCGCAGCAGTGTTTAGACGTAAATTGATTTCGAACAAAATAAATAACATTTCATCTCTATAGATACGTCCATGCTATAGCTGTAAGGTGAGTGTTCCATGATTGAAACACACGTGTAAAAACAGAAACACCGAACATCTATTTGCGCGGAACAGACGTAACAGTTAGGAGTATATTTTAAATATCATAAAACATCGATGTCCGCGTTTGTACTCATTTATAACTTCTAAATATATATCAATGCAGTATTTACTATCTTTAAGAACATTTCTCCAGAAAGGTTCATATTACAAATAACACATTAGTCACATGTCTCTGGTTTATACATAAATGAGCATTATAGGAATAAAATAAAGAAAAAGCATTATATGATTGAAACAAAAGGCCTGATAATATTAAATTTATAACAAAAATTAGTAAAATATGCGATTTCAACTAAACAGAGCGCTACGGTATATAAAAATGTTTTTTAAATTTAAATGGTGGTCTGTATATGGTATATTTTGTACATTGCATTAATGTAATTAAATATTTTGAATACAATTGTAAAAGAACTAATAGAAACTTTTAGACACCAATTAAGTTATTCGTTTTCGAATTTCGGTAGTGGGAACAGAGTGCAGATAAGCTAGAGGAAGATAGCAATACCTAGCTCTGGCATCACAATATCGCAGTGACATCACTCAGCGCTAAGAGTAAAAGAGACGGAACTTATCTGCACTCTGTTCCCACTACTTGAGTTTAAGCGCGGTCACAGACTTAGAGATTCCTTTCTGTTCTACTAGAATAGAACAGAAAAAATTTAAATCGGTAGGCTAGAATGCGATACAAAATGTACCACTCATCACATACCTATCGACCCGAATCGGCAAGAACGCCCGGTGAGCAAGCAATCGGCCAGCATCGCCGATCAGAACGTTCTGGCCGGTCAGAAAGAGGCGTGTCTTACGACTAGCTCCGTATATCGTAACACACAGCCCGGTTACAACCCGGCGCCGGCGATTTTACCTCTGTACCCCTGCAACTGCGCGCTTGAATACATCTAGTGAATGGTTGTTGCAAAAAATCATCGTTCGTTCGTTGGTCATTGTTGCAAAAAATGACGGAATCGACAGAGACTTATTATGCTTCTTGTAAAATTGCCGTGTTTGTGAGACATGCGGTCCAAAGAATATCACAACAAGGACCTTAAGATCTCGCATGGAAAGAGGTCCTTAAAGATCTGTTTGTGGACTGGGATATTTTGGATAAAGAAGAACAAAAAATGACAGCATCGACAGAGACTCTTATTATGCTTGTTGTAAAATTCCCGTGTTTGTGGGACATGCGGTCCAAAGAATATTACAACAGGGACCTTAAAGATCTCGCATGGAAAGAGGTCCTTAAAGATCTGCTTGTGAACTGGGATATTTTGGATAAAGAAGAACAAAAAATGACGGAATCGTCAAAGACTCTTATTATGCTTGTTGTAAAATTCCCGTAAAAATCAAAGAACTTATCTGGGTATTTTCTTAATTTTGCTCTATTCGTGTAGAATTGACATTCTTGCAGCCTGTGTAAGTTTAAAGGGTGAACCCAGTACTTTCTTTTTCTTTTACGCTCTTCGTGCCAAAGTAGTAAGGCAATGCAGATAACTTCGTCATCGTCCATTACAATTTATTACGCAGTAGGTACGTTTACGTCTCTCGGCAAGCGCTAGCTTACGACTGAGCGCGAATCAAGAAAGCTCGGCGCCCGGTGTGTCGTGTGTGGCGATGAAACCGGATTCTATTCTGTTCTCGTAGAACAGAACAGAATCGGTAGGTTTGTGGCCGCGCTATAAGCGAATATATTTCTTATATTTTTAATTTTCTTATATTTTTAATTGTACTTGTATTTATTATATTTTTGCACGGTTTTGTTACTGATTACTAAACCAATCTCTAATAGATCATTAAGAAATAGTCATCTAACCTATTCGGTGGCCTCAAACCGCAGATTAGTAAGTGACGAGACGACGCTTACGAAAGCACCTGTGACTGTCCGTGCTTTGGTAAAATATTACTTAAATGGTAATCACGTCTACAACTCTCCGTCTCTCCGCTCAACATTCAACAACATTCAACATTCGATCTGTATGTGACCAATCAGATCACAGAACGTCGTCCCGAGCCCGGCAAGAGTTTAACACGTTAATTTTTATTATAAAACTGTTGCCCGTAACTTCGTTCGCGTGGCTTTTGTTTTACAAACCAAGGTCATTTCACTCCACACAAACATTTTTCATATGAATTTTTGGCCTTCGAAGTGGTGTAGTCTAACATAGATGTCACCACTAGTTTTTGTATATCAAGTATTGAACTTTTTCGTTTATGAGTTTATAAGTAGTGATAGCTGAATTGTATTCCATGTTGCCTTGTATATTGAGCTTCGTAAAACTGAAGTTCAAACCTTCATGTTAATCATTGAATTTTCATTTACTATTATTATTATTTCATTATTATTCAATTTCATATTATTATTCATTGTTATTAATCAAGTAATATCATTTTTACGTAGTTTTGTTGAATGTATGAAGATTACTTGACGGTTTTAGTCTAGTTTTACTAGATGTTTCTAGATGGAGAATTTCGATTATACCTCTATTTCCATGTACATAACGTACCTACTATGTGTTACAAACCTTCTCTGGCGTATGCAGAACAACTCGCCAAAGTTTCATTGTCATTGGATAAATAGCTTAGAAACGCATAGAGAACAAACATACAGACAAACATTCATTTTTGACTTCAACATATATGAAGATGACTCAGTGCATTATCTACGGACTGACTGATGGCATCTTCAACAAACTAACCACTATATCGTATGGACTTAGGTGTCAATTTGCGGAAATCCATTTCATCCAATCAACGAATGAGTCAGTTCTCATTCTGACAATTGACGGCTAATCCATTCATTCATTCAGAGCTGGTTAATTGCCCGAGTTTGATCTCTGGAATGTCCTGTGGATGCTTCGTGAAAGGCGAAACACGTGTCGATGAGTTTTGGAATTTTGGTCGGAAGATAACTGAATATTATGACTTCATCATATTACAGCACTGGGCTAGTATCGTACTACACAACGAATTCGAAGATTATGTATGTATATTTAACCTATAATACTCGTATTACATTTATAATAGTGTTGTGCAAAATCGATTTGTAGCTAACCTAAACCTAACAATGTTCATATTGAGTATTACATTTAGTATATTCCTATGGATAAACTATACAATTTGTAAATCAAAGATTGCATATAATCATCTCGCCTCCAACGTGATTGCCGCCAGTAGGTATTTATTAATATATACCATAAGCCGTAACCGTCTGTGACTAACATCCCGTAGGATGAACGCGTGGACGGTTTATTATACTTTTTATGATGTGACCCAAGTTAGCACCGGTAAGAGTTCGAAGATTTTAAAAAAGGTATTGTGAATTTAGGATATCGATTTTACATAATTCATATGTTTTATTTCTTTTGATTTTTTTATTTCTTTTATATATTTTATCATATGCATACATATACTAAATAGGACCGAACGTCCTTCAAATATTATGCTTCTCTATACACCTAGTTCATGTTCCCCTTAGAATTTTTTTTAACCTTTTATTTTCAAAAGCTGATTTCTCAAAAACTGGGATGTACCGAGCCGTCTATAAGAAAAATTTTATAAAAAAAAATTAAACCGCCTTCAAAAAAACACTGAAAAGAATAAAATAATTATCCTTTACTAATCAAAACTCAAGTACAATTAAAATAACTTTATAAATAATTATAAATACACATACACATATAATTAAATTTGACAGTTACTGAAGTCGGTGCCAAGCCCACCAAACTAATAGACTTTATGTTGTTGCACATTGATTTGCCACCGACTTCAATAACTGTCATATTTAAATATATAGGTATGTGTATCGTATTTATAAAGTTATTTTAATTGTACTTGAGTTTTGATTAGTAAAGAATAGTTATTTTATACTTTTCAGTGTTTTTTTTGAAGGCTTGAAGGTTTCATTTTTTTTAATAATTTTTTTTTATTTCTCCCTTTTGGAGAGCTAAATAAATATCTAGGGCAGGTCTGCAATTAACTTCATTCTAATTCCGGAGCGTAACGGTATACAAGAGTATCGTCAATATAAATAAAGGTTATAACCAGGTCGTGTTATCTAGTGTATCTTCGAAGTCCAAGCTCCAATATCGGTGAAATTTAAAAGACTTTCTGTTGTTGCACATTGATTTGGCACCGACTTCAATAACTGTAAATGGGACCACTTCTGAAGTAATACCTACCAAACGAAAAAAGAATTTTCGAAATCGGTTCATAAATGACGGAGTTATGAGGTAACAAACATACAAAAAAATATAATAAAAAAAACAACATACGGACGAATTGAGAACCTCCTTCTTTTTTTTGAAGTCCGTTAAAAATGTATTGCGTTTCTTTGACCAGGACTCAAAAGCAAGTTCAAGGCAAGCTGGTTGTCATTTCGTCGTCAGTAGAATAGAATAGAATGATCATGAGAATCCGCAACTCCTTCGACCATAGCATATTAGGTTAAGCGTACCATATTAGGATAAACGTACATATATTCACGCTGTATCCCTAACGGGGTAGTCAGCAACGTAACGAAATAGTATTTATTTGCGAAAAATATATTTGATATTATTCATGTTTTTAATTTTTGTTTATTTATTACTTTTCATTATAATATTATCATTTACTAAAAAGCACACATTTATTTAACGGGAAGATTTATATCTACTATTATATTAAATGAGCAATATTTGTATATTTATGGGTAAATGGAAAATGTCTAGAACAGGTGAACGAAATTGTATATCTGGAGAGTGCGTTTTCGAGGGATGGAAGATGTGAGTTGGATGTGGAGAGACGGGTAGCAGCCGGCAATAAAGTGAACGGTGCTCTGTCCGTATTAGTAAACAGTATGAATATATCTAACTCAGCCAAAATGGCCATAAATAATGCGGTGTTGGTGACAACTTTATTGTATGGTAGTGAGTCTTGGATATGCCCGAAATCGAGTGAAAGTAAGATAAATGCAGTAGAAATGCGATCTCTTAGTAATATGTGCGGTGTCACCCTTGCAGACAAAATAAGCAATAAAGAGATACGCAGTATGACAGGTTTGCACGACAGTGTTATTGAAAAAATGAAGAAAGGTATACTAAGATGGTTCGGGTACATGGAAAGAATGAGTGATGAAAGACTGACGAAGAAAATCTATAGTGCGAAAGTGAGTGCTAAAAGAAGCCAAGGACAACCAAGGGTGACTTATGAAGATTAAATAGCTAGAGTGTTAGCCGATGGAAATGTCAAAAGCATTCGCATACCTAGGCGAAAATGTGTGAGAAGAATGATGAGATTTGAGGAAGCGAAAGAAGTATGTAAGGATCGCGACGCTTGGCGCTCCGTCCTCTGACTACCTCGTTGGGGATACGGCGTGAAGATATGTTTATATGTTTATGATGCGATGCCTACTAAACTAATAAACTTTCTGTTGTTGCACATTGATTTGGCACTTAAATATATAAAATTAGAAGGCACATTTAGAACCTCCTCCTATTTTTGAAGTCGGTTAAAAACTAATAATTTGTATAAATTAACTGCTACTGTCAACATAAACGTTTTATAATACGTATATACAAAACCTTAACTCAAGAAATGTACGAAAGAATTACCATAGGAGGAAGTTCCGCTTTCGGATTTGTTGTTCAGCCGAAACTGAACAGAGCCCGAAATTCGGTTTTTTCGGTTATTTTCGGTTCATTTTCAGCCGTAATTGTATAGAGACCGAAATTCGTTTTTTATTCCGGTTTCAGTTATTAAACAAATTTTTTGAACAAACGAAAGTTAGTTTCTTAAAGTAATTACATATTTCAAAATCATTCTATTTATTTTCTACCCCCTAAGAGATGTATCACGAAAGACGTCTAATTCCCTACTGTTTCAAATTTGATTAGTATAGACTTATGGTAGAGACAAATTGGCCATCACTCGGCTTTATCCATCAAATGCTCGTTTCAATTAGAGTTTGCCAATCGAAATCTATGACAGGCTTTATTTGTCTGTCAAAAGGAGAATAGTTCTGGGGAAATCAATTTCGAATGGAAATGGGCTATGAAGCCGCCAATTTCTTGTTCATTTGTCAGTATGTCCGTGAAAATTTATAGAATAAATAATAATTTATGTTTATAAAATATAATAGGGTGAACGAAATCACGTGTTTTAGAAAAATGTTTTCAAATGTAAAACCAGGTTTTTCCCAGCTGCAAATTTTTTTGTGAATTGATTCTAGGATTTAGTATTACCCAGAAGTGTCATATAGCTACGACAGAATAACTAGCTTGCAATTGATCTTTAGAGAATCTATAAATATTGTAAATTGTTAGTTAAACACCTGTTAGTTAAAAACTGTCAATGATAAATCGAATAATTATTATTATCGAGAATTGATATAATTTTTACGTATTTATTTACAATTATCCTTACTAAGCAAATAAACTCTGCTTACATTAATAAATATAATTAAACATACCTATTAAACTATACATTCAGTCAAGAAAGTATCGGGAATGGATGATTTGTTTATGGTTCCAAATTCCAATTTGTAGTTTTTTTTTTGTTGTTAGATTGGCACAACTGTTATCTATTGTGGCGCGCAGTTTGAGTTGCATCTGTTCTTTAGATTAAATACAGTGCTGTTTTTAGTTATATCATTCTAGTGTAGTATATTGCGAATTTCATAATGGATAAAAACATCGAACAAAGAGTTTGTCTTAAATTTTGCGTCGCCAATGAAATTTCGTGTTCGGAGTCACTGAAAATGTTGCAGAAGGCTTACGGTGAATCGACTTTATCAAAAACACGTGCTTATGAGTGGTACAAAGCGTTCAAAAGTTGTCGAGATGTGATGGAAGATTTGCCTCGCTCTGGTAGGCCATCAACGTCTGCAACTGAAGTTAACATCGCAAAAGTGAAGGAATAGTGACCGAAAATCCTCATTCAAGTTTGAGAGAGATAGCCGCCGAACTTTGTGTGTCTCACGAGTCGATCTGTACCATTTTGATAATCACTTGGGTATGAAACAAGTTGCCGCTCGGCTAGTCCCAAAAGACCTGAATTTTCTACAAAAACTTAATCGCATAAGAGTCGCTGAGGACATACTAGAACGAGTCAATTCCGATCCAACATTCATGAAACGCATTGTTACTGGTGACGAGACGTGGGTTTACGACCATATTATTGCAGCATATGTTTTCTTGGTCAATGGGAAACCACTTTAAGTTGGATCCACTTTATAAACACAGCTAAAATAAAGACAGTTTAGTTTAGTACTAAGTTTCTGGGGAGTCGATAACAAATAAAAGATACACCATTTTATGTTAGAATCTATGTAATACAATTCGAAATTTTTTTTTAACTTTTCCATGATGCTTGAGTAATACAAAAAATCTTAAACCTTTGTTTTGACTCATACTAATGTTTTTACTTTTAAGTATTTTTTTTCGTAAATATTTTTAACTAGCGGCACGCCCCGGCTTCGCATGGGTAGAAATTTTTTGAAAATGAAATACAGCCCACGTTACTCGCTACTGATAACGTAGCTTTCCATAGGTAGACGAATTGTATGTTGTATGTAATGGATGGGTTTACCTCTTTATAATATTAGTATAGACATAGATGTAGGTATAGACAAGATTCTTAATAGTTTTTAGATTTATTATATGTATATGTCGGAAAAGACACGGGGCAATTCGTGTTTTTGCAACTCAGCCATGAGAAATAGGTACCTAATCTTACAAGAGGCGAACTACTCCATAAAATAAAATGTTAAGACAAAGTTAATGTGCGAACGACAGAAAACTCTTCATAACAATTATTACGTAGGTAATTGTAAATTTAATAATGGCAAACGATCCGTCGGAGAAATGCTATCGCACCGGCCGCCGTAGTCTAACAGACTGTGCGCCGGCCCCGACGTTCCGTTAGCGCGTCATCGGAAGTCGCGCTTTGCCATAACATAGTCAAATGAGTGCCTTTTATTATTTCCACCGACATATAGATAAACACGAAAATATCGCAAATTCACAGTTGATTTTTGTTGACAAAATTGTTCTTAAAAGAATCAAAGAAAGAAAAAATCATATAGGTATTTGAACTCTACTTGACAATCCTTCTCCCCTTTTAACTTTGAATTTATCGACCCTAAAACGTTGGTACTGTGGAGCAGTGATTTCTAGTCTTTATTGTACCGTCACCCACATGCTCAATCAATATTTGTATTGTTACCCCTTCAACAACGAATATAGTCGTCATTTTTTAAATTTTTTTTTTGTTTTTTTATATTAGATTCTTACCATTAAACAACTAGACAACCAGGGGCACTATATCACCTTATCAACATTAAAGTCTCTACTCACGGTGCAATCTGACTAGCAATTTGTTGCTGCAATCTGGCAAATTGCGTCGTAAATAGGCAGGTTGCAGGTTGCATGCAACTTGCACCTGGCTATTTATGGTGCAATTTGTTGCCTTGCAACAGACTGCAGCAACAAACTGCTAATCAGATTGCACCGTGAGTAGAGCCTTTTAGCCGGCGCGGCGTTTAGGTTGGCGCGGTGTCTAGGTCGTTTGCCCAGTGTGCATGTTACACGTACTAAAAGTCCTCAGTCATGACAAAATAACAATATTAAATGAAATCGCCCTTAATCCTCTTTCCTTCAACGGCCGTACCTCCTAAAGAAAATTGCGTAATGATTGCGCAATTATGTATCCAGTATCCACTATAATATTTAAGTAATATCCTACTTTTACAAAGAACACAACGTGTATTCAAATTAATTCCATAAAGTTTAAAATACACGAACACACATACAGAAATTGTAAGCGTTACTATATCATATTTAGAGAAGTACTAAGATAAAAATATCACCTCTATTACGTAGCTTTATTAATGTTTCATTAGAGGTATAAGAATAAATGCTATAAAAACACCCACTAACTGTTATACTTCCAAGATAATTTATAAAAGTTTGATTCCTATGTTAACCTAATCTGAACCGAACTCGGCGCCCTTAGTTTGAACTTTAAATACATTAGATATTATAATAATTATTTATATTTGCTAGAATTTGAGTATAACATTTGACGTATGTATGTAAAAAGATATTATCTCTACGCATTCTGCTAACAAGACAGCTTGCAAATATTTGATTACATTAATTAATTGAAAGCGTAGCGTACTTGTAATAATTCCTGATATTGCTGCATTTTCAAACATTTTAATAACTTAATACTTATTATGTCAAAAATAAAAATTTGTTTATGAAATGTCATAATTACATGCATAAACAAAACATAAAGAAAGTAATGATAAAAAATCATAACGTAAAATGCATAGAAATCAAATAAAAGACAATCCGATATTGTCTCCGATAATAAGATAACTTATTTATTATTACTAACAAAATAACAATTAACAATTTAAATTTTTTTTTTTAAATTATTGTTATTATAAAAATGTGCGAACCAATCAATATGGCTTTATTAGGTATATCGTTTATATATTACACAATAACAAAATATCGTAATTGATTTGGTTAAGGCAATTAATTAGCGATAGGTTGCATGCAAGGAACATACTACTGTCTGCGTCACATATGTGGCTGAATATCACAGTCGACGGACTCTCTTGGCCGACTGCACTCTCTCAATCTCCAACCTGCATACACAAAACCCCCACGCTTGTTGCAGCCGCTCTCCCACCCCACCTGCGATCCCATTTCAACCATCCCTTTTCATCCACCCTACTTGGTCACCTATCTCATTCACACCTCAAAATTCCATTCGGCCGTTTTCGCTTATGCTCGGCTGCAATAGCCGGTGTGCTTCGCAGCTAAACATAATTACAGAGAGCCACAGCCAGTCAGTCGCTCTCCGTACATCGGAGTAGTTGTGTTGCTGCTGGTCGACACTCTCGCGTCCGTAACATCGTACAGACTCGGTGCATCGGTCTGTTTGTATAGGGATGTTTGTTCCGAGATAGTGCGCCCTACAAACCGCCCTGACTCACTACGTCGAACGGATTTGTGACTGTGCTGTGAGCAAACTCAGTGTGTGCTTGGACGAAAATTTTCCGAATTTTTTTTTTTGTGAAAGTGCTGTGGTCGGTTTGATGGTCAGTGCCAATGTTGCAACTGGTCTTACTAAAGACGGATGTTGATGCAATGAGATCTGTTTGATTGAGCGACGTAAACACGCATATGTCAAACGTTAATATCAGAGCAATATTACAGACTCTGCTGACAGCTGACAACGTTTTAATGAAATGAGTAGAAGCATAAATGGTAACACAGCGGCGGAAACATGAAATTATTTAGTTTCAGTGAACTGTTATGACTTTCAGTACAATTTTCACGACTGTGAAATATAATATTACTGAGAACGCATGTATAAACTTTAGTAAACATTAAATTCAACAGCGATTAGCAGAGTAAACATATGGAAGTCCCTTGATGATTGCGTATATGGAAACATTGAAACGATAGTTTTAATTATATTTAAAGCAATCGGATATTAGACTTAGGTAATCGATTTAATTTGTAAAGCATTATTTTCAAATTTAAAATATGTGGGTGGAATGAAAGCCAACAATGAACAAGCAGTTTTTGGATGAGCAAGTAACAAAACAATTCATTATAACAATAGAGTATTGTTTATGATTGAGTTACAACTGTTTGTCAGTAAATTACCTTTGTCTATGAATTTATTATATAATGGTTCTGTGTAGGCAGAATTATGTGAGTAGAACAAATATACTTAATCAATGATTGTAAAAAACACTCACTGCAATAATTTACTTACTAAGTTACATTAAGTGTACATTTCAGTAACATCACAGGGTTTGTCGTTTTTTATAACATATTTTATGTTGTAATAACGTCAAATTATTTTATAGAATGCGTAGCATTACATAGATATGTAATGTTATTATAATAAGCCAACCAATAATTTTAAAAAATACATACACTAAAATAAGATGATTAACGTATTATAAATACTCAAATAAGTGAGACGCTTTATCAATATTGAGAAGCGAAACACATGGGACTTTATAAAGATGAATGCAAATTCAAAATATATAGAAGCAGTTGTAAACACTGAAACCATTACGAAGCTTGAAACAGATCTCATTACACCTACGCCTCAAGATCAACAAACCAACTCCTGATATACAAATTTTCATAATCTTACAGTAAATATAAGCCGATGACAATAATGCACGGTACAATAATTTGTTTACCGTGAAATAATTTGGCGGAGTCATTCAAAACTCGAGACACAAGGTGAATGTGATATTAACCAAGTCCTCTCGAAAGGGAAATTTCTACACGAGGAGATAATATTACAAACAAGTAAGTTAATTCTAACGATTCATCTCGAGCGTAATTTCATTTGTACTGTAAATGTTATAAAATTTTCTCTAATTTACGAAGGGTACCTACTCTCTTTGAATGTAGTCAAGGAAATGTTCTCAAAATACTTTTGTTGAATAAGGATTCTGCCTTTATTAAATAATATCAATGAGGTTATTGTGTACGGTACCATACGTATGTTGGCTTCAAGTGCTCGCTAAAATATATTTTATTGAAAGGGTTTCTCATTGTAATCGAAAGTAGACGTTATTTTTATCCATGCATGTAGAATATAATTCATAGTACATGATAATAAAATCATTCTCATTTTTAGTAAAAGGCAAGAGTATTTTTCATCATCATTGATTAAATACTATTTCGTTTATATATTACCTTAAAATTATTACATTGAACTATGTGATCTAAGTATTGTGCACGCTTATTCTGTTTTAAAATCCAGTTCAAAGTATTCCAAAAGATATCTACCGGTTGGAATTTTATCAGTTCCCGACACACCTGATAAAAAAGGACGTTTCAAACACAGTAGATTCATCATCGCCGTTCGCCTTTCAAACTGAACAATTCTTAACAGATGTAGTACTTGCCTAACATGCCTGACCGACATTCTATGTATGATGGATGTAACGTGCTCAAGCCGGCGTTTTATCAATGTGCTCGCTGGTAGCTGGTTCTATTTCGAGGTATTCAGTGACTGTGAATTGTGACTTGGTTTTTTTCGTCATTCATAACGATTAATATAGACGTTATTAATGGCAAAGATTTTCAATTGCATACTTATTTACTTGAAATACACGTACTTGTAAAATAATTACTACATTTTTAACTATAAGTACATAGAGTTTTTTTAATCTTTTCGCTAGGCGGTAAAAATCTATCAAGAAATTAGACTAATTTCAAGGAACTTTTAAGGACTTTGGGCTAACAATCTTTTCACTATCTGGTTCCTTTTTCTTTTAAGTAAAGTCATCGGAAAGGTTACATATTATATGTTACTAAAAATGGTGTCAACATATATTGTTTCGAATGGAAAGCCGTGAAATTATGAGTGTAAATTAATCCCGCTACTAATTAAAATGATTAAATAGCATTGTCATAATATAACTAGTTTACATTTTTTTTTCTTCTTTTTTTCAAAATGGAACCTGTTTAATTAAATATACTAGTATAATTGACTATACTGCAGGTGGAAAAGAAACACCAGGTAAAAATGAAAAAAAACTAATAGGTAGTAAGAGTCATACCCAAAATTCATTCTATTCACCATACACCGAATAATAATGTTTATGTACGCTATAAATGACCGCGAACAACTCTGATCTATCGTAACCTGTGATATATGTACATAATTATACTTAACACATAATACTTGTCTTAATTGGAAAATTATTTGAGCTAAGAAAATCCAAATTTTACATTTTTATAAAATGCTAGCACAAAATAAATGTGTAAGATGTATAAATGAAAAGCGGTCTAATTCTTTTTTAATTTTAGTTACTAATTTTGTAAAAAAGTCGTCAACGAAAAAGAAAGAATGATGTCTCCGTTGGTAATTTCGGATTCCTCCCATGCCAAACTGCGTTTGTGATAAATAACTTTTTTTTTACTTAATTTTTTGAATAATAATAAAAAGTAATCGATTTGACTAGTTATGGACTACTCAGCCAACTCGATTATCTTTCTATTCAAATACGCAATTTGCGTGTATTTAAAATTAACCGAAGTTAAATGCTTGTACGTAAATCTAACCGAATAAAAGCGTAATAATCTCATAGCTTTTATTTTAAGAAAACAACAGTAGTGAATTTTTTAAAAGTTCATTAGAATTCATTCACAAACGACTGGGTAATTCATTTCATACTGAAATTTTTCCGCGAAATACAGCGGGAACAAAGCAAAAAAAATGGCGACTGTATCGGTTTCTTTTCATTAGAGATCATTAGAGTCTGTAGGATGAAAAACGAAAAATAAATAAAAGGCTTTCTTTGTAGGCTTTTCTGGGGATTCAGAAACACAATGTCTTCGCTTGACCTCTGTGGCGACGATTTATTTTTAATTAGCGACTTGGCCTGACGTCGCTTAAGAGGTTATGGTTATTGCAATAAAACTTTGAAATGTTTATTTGCTATAGTGTTGAGTACGGCCATCGCTACAATTTGTATTAAATTATATCTAGTCTTGTGACTGCACTGGCGTGGATATATCATGAGACGAACTTAGAACACAAAAGTTTAAAATTTATAATTTGATCGTACATTTCTATATTTAATCACATTGGTAACATTTAGCGTACGTAACGTACTTCTATCACAATTATTGCTGCTGTCTATTTTTGGAAAATTACCATAATTCAGGGATCATTTCATGCTATATGCATGGCGTTGATTATAAAAAAATTCTGATATACACATTCTGAAGAACGGTAAAAACCACATCTGAATCAACTCTGTGGCTTGAATTTCGTTCAATATGTCTTAAAGGAGTTGATTTTCAAAATTATAGTTGGTAAATTGTTTGAACACAAACTTGTGACATTTACTTAATCTTTCATTAAGAAGCGAAACTTATATCGAATTACCAACAGTCAGAGTTCTGTCAACGACTAGAGTAATAACTCACGTTTTTGATATCGGATTGAAATTCTCACTGAGCCCGAATAATCGGACTTGATCTGACCAACTTCAAAATAAGTAACTTAATGTTATTCAAAACGTGTCGCTACATTTATCCAAACCGGGAGATCTGGCACGACTTCACCGACAGCAAGGCAACTCCATATAAATTTCACCTGAATATATTTAAACTTGGTAATAGCAGACGGACAGATTTCGTCGGAAATTCTACTTATGAAAACTCAAAGAGAGATTTCAGAGCAGTGGTTGAGAGAGCGGATATAATCTTCACCACCACCAAGGCTAGCAGTAGTCGGCAGTACTTTAAAATGGAAAAAAATGAAATAGATGAAAAAATAGTTCTGATATTTGTAAGAGGACTGGTCGAGACTTCGGGAGACCGCCGGGCTGGCAGCTTTTTCCGCCAACGAATCAATTTGGCTATTCAAAGAGGCAATGTTGGCAGTCTGCTGGGTACCTTAAGCAATGACAGCTTTCTAAGCGCCAACTCTGAGGAAATCTATTATTTAAGATAAGGTGTAGTTTTAAATTTGTAAATATTAACGTATACATGTACCTTTTTGTTTTCAATAAAACATAATATACTTACAAAAAAATAGTTTAAATTTTATATCTTGATAATACGAACATTATTTATTTTAGGCAAATAAAAAGCCACATATTTTATAAAAATACTGTGCCTACGAATTAAAAGATATTGTCACACTCCAAGTACAAATTATTAAACTATGAAGTAATTTCTATCAAACATTAAGATGAAATAGTAAATAAGTAATTACCGATCAATAGGTAAGTTTCAGTAATCATATAAGTTACTAAAATTTATAGAACAAACAAACTGCTAACGCTACTAGAGAAGAGGCGGCCGAAGTTGAATCTAGTTCTAGTAAGATAAAAGGCGACATGTCCAGCATCGCGTCTCTGAATAGATAATTTCCTATGTTCTGCGACCAAGATAATGACGCGAAACTTGGATGCGGACTCATTAGTGAGATTGAACTGACGATTGTCGAGTTTCAAAGGTTTCAGAAATTGGAAAATATCATTTAAAACAATTTAAATTAATTTTGCAGAAATTCCGTAATCTACGATTAAAATTGTAACAGAATTTAACTCTGTTTTATTCAAAGACCGTACAAACTCCAAAAGATATCTGGAAATGTAAGCTGAAAACAGATCCTGAAATTTCTGAGGATGTATTTATTGAAATAGTTTTAGCAAAATACGAAGTGTGGCGAAATAATGGTGTCTGCTCTTTAATTATAATGATTTCTTATAAATTCAAACTCTTTTAGTGTCACGTTGTTCTTGAGTTATTCGGACAGAATTACAAATTTACCAGAATTCCAAAAAGGAGATAAAACATTAATATATTAAGGTATTTTTTGCTTTCTTAAGCCTCATAATTTCCTCCAATTTATTTTGAGATACGTGAAATTTTTTGACTTTTCCGTCAGCAAATGGGAGCTGTAATTACAATTTATAAATTTAACCATTGTAAAATTTTTAGGCTTTTACTCCTTTATTTTTCCTAAATCCTTGAATCATCTGAGTATTCCTTTAATAATATGACATTCAAAGTGACTCAAAACAGTTGCTATTAATCAAAGATTTCGTCGAAGTCTATCAGAAGTAAATATGCTTTTAATGCTTTTTTTAATTGGTTGGTTATTCTTTAGCGTTATTTATTACTGTCATAATTTAATCAAAGTTTGTAATAAAACACTAGGGAAGTCAAAATAGAGGCTATGGGCCCATAAAATCAGTTTTATGACAAATTTTGTTCAATATCTACATCGTAAATCATTCGCTTGATCTGTTTTTCCATTCCTAAACGGAAGTCTGAACTATTGGGCGGTAACGCAACTAACGTAGAACTTCCAGAAGTCGCAAACAAGATACGTATTAACTTTATGAGGGTAGTTAAAGATAAACAACGTTTATAAAAGGAAATTCTATGCATACGTGTTACATTGTTCAATATGATAAAGCGGAAAAAGATGAATGTAATACTGTGACTTTATTGATCGGAACGAGGGTTTGTACATCATCCGTTCCGAATAGAAGGTTCGTTACGTTTAGAAATCAATTCTAAACGTAAGTGTAGAAAACGGACTCTTCCTTACTGGTTTGATTGATTTATTTCTTTAACAATTAATTGCATACACAACAACGTATATAAGTAGATAGATACACACGGTAAAAGACCAAAAGGTACTCCTTATTTCTGTAAGAAATTCCCAACAGACCTACGCCAGACATTTTATAAGAGAGGTGGACACTGTGTTTATTTTAATATTATAGTACTAAATAAAGGAGTTCATGATATCAAAGATACAACCAAGTATTAAGTTACATAAAAACAAACATTATAATGTTACTATTTTTTTAAACTTCCACGTAATAGTTTCATACAAAATTTAACCCTTCTTTTGCGAGTGGAATTTTCATTGTCTCATTATTTTTTTAATAAGTAATATTTGTACTTAATTTCACGGTAACATTTCGTCCATACAAAAGTAATGTCATACAAAATTCAACTTCTCCTTTTTCTCCTTAAAATATAAAATCGTTTCCGTAAAATTTCCAAAAATCGTTTCTTAAAGGGCCCCTATATTACACATCATCAGACCTTTCACACTATGAACCTAGCTATAGTTTTTGACATTTCGCGATAATCAGTCAGTGAATCTATTGTCTATACTAATATTATAAAGAGGTAAACTTTGTGTTCGAATTATTACCGAACGCGCAAATTGTATCGGCAAACGTCATCTATGCTGACGCCGTAATACTGCAGCGGCCGCGCTTATAACATTTTAACATACAACAAACAGTGCAATTTTAACCGTATAAGCCGGCGGACGCGCTCATCAACTTTATCATTCATTAACATTTTAACCATTAACATTTTGAACATTAAAAAACTTTTGTCCCATAAACTTCTATCTTTTAACATCTGCCATAGTTCAGGACGCTACACTTTGTTCGTATGTAATGGTTAAACTCAGAAACAACCAATTTAAAAAATTCTTTCACCTATACAAAGCTACTATCGGCGAATAACATGGGCTGTACTTTATTTTCAAAAAAAATTCTACCCGTGTCAAGCCGGGGTGGGTCGCTAGTAAGGTATAAGGTAATAACAATAATAAAACCTATCATCGCTGATAGGTATCTGTTTAAAAATCCAATTTGGTTATGATGCGTCTGTCAGGAACGATCGTGAACATCAAAGAGTTAAATTTAACCCTCCGAAGTTTACGTCTGACACCGGATAAATATTTCCTAATATTGTATGTAAACATCAAATTATTATGTTTATACGTACCTACATTTATTTATGTAAAATAGGTTTTGTCTCTACTGGGTACAACAAACCCAAATCTATGAATATTAATAGAACCGAACGTGGTGTCCATACATTTATAACATCGCTCCTTTTACTATAAAGGTGGACTGCCACAATCATACGTTACTGCCATTTTTACTAATAACGACTTAGGTTTGCAGACGCTAGAGATAGAGTATGAGAGAAAACTGTGAAGTAAAAGGATTGACTATGAATGTGAACAAAACTAAGGTTGTGGTGTTTGAAAGGGAAGATGTACAAGCAAAGTGAGAAATATGGGTAAAATGGAAAACAAGTGAACGAAATTGTATATCTGGGGAGTGCGTTTTCGAGGAATGGAAGATGAGTTGGATGTGGAGAGACGGGTAACAGGTGGCAATAAAGTGAACGGTGCTCTGTCCACATTATTAGGCAGTGTGAATATATCTAACTCAATCAAAATGGCCATACACAATGCGGTGTTGGTTTCAACTTTATTGTAAAGGTAGTGAGGCCTGGATATGCTCGAAATCGAATGAAAGAAAGATAAATGCAGTAGAAAAGCGATCTCTTAGAAATATCTGCGGTGTCACCCTTGCAGACAAAATAGCAATGAAGAGATACACAGTATGACAGGGTTGTGCGAGTGTTATTGTAAAAATGAAAAAAGGAATGCTCAGATGGTTCAGGCACGTAGAAAATATGAGTGATGAAAGACTGATGACAACAATGTACAGAGCGAAAGTGACTGGTAAAGGAAGCCAAGAAGGACCAAGACTGGCTTATGGAGATCAAATAGCCAGAGTGTTAACAGACGTAAATGTCAAAAGCACTCGCATACCTGCACGAAACTGTGTGAGGAGAATACTGAGATTTGAGGAAAAGAAAGAACTGTGTAAAGACCGCGACGCTTGGCGCTCCGTCCTCTCTGACTACCCTGGTAGGGGTACAGCGTAAAGATATGTTGTCGTTGTTGGGTACAAGAAACCCAAATCTATGAATATTAATAGAACTGAATGTGCTGTCCATACATTCATAACCACACGCTCTTTTCTATATAGATGGACAGACATAATTATATGCTAGTGCCATTTTTAGTGATTACTATTTGGATATCCATATTATAGTGATAGGTGATCAGCTCATCGGCTATACAAAGTCGTTATAATAAGGCCTATAATTGGAGGAGTTTTACGCTCTGTTTGGAAATATAAGCATCCGGTATATTTAATATCTTTGTACTCTTCCAGATAAGTTTTGCACAATATATTTTGCCCTCTATAAGTATAGAGGGCAAAATATTGTGTACACAACAGATGTCAAAATTGCCTAAAGAATTCTTTAACTTATCTAAAAAACTGGAAATTACGCGATTACCTTTTATTTTGGCTTGACGTTTCGACAGAGTTGCATCGGCCGTGGTCTCAAGCAAACTGAAAACAAACGTCAAGCCAAAATAAAAGGTAATTACGTCAATTTCCCGTTTTTTAGATATATTATGATGCAATGCAAAATTTTAAATTGTATTTTTTTTAACTTATATATTTTTATAATAATTTATGCTATTTACACAGGAATGCGTAATGTAAAGTACTTTAGCATGAAAACGAAAAAGTTCTATTAGTGAACTGATCCCAGGCAATGTAAATAAATTACGAGGAGCGATTATTACAAATTTTGTCCAACGAGATCTTGAGTACATCATAAAAGATGAAAAAACTTGTGGTCCGCTTCGCGTAGGTACATATTTTATTAAAAAACTTTCTCTATCTTGTCACCGCAGTCAACGTTACAGCTTCGACCGACGATGCCAATCTGTCCTTATATTAAATATTTTTCGTCAACGAGTCATTTCGGCGCCTGTGTGAAACTGAACTGGATTTAGCAAAAGGAATAAAAAATGATGAAATTAAAGCAAAAAAAGACGATGTTGATTCATTAAACAAAGGTAAAGTTTTAAGTAACGTCGTTTCAAAGTTTATAGAAGTTGGGAAATTATTCGTTCATCTTCCTAATACGTAAGAACTTGGAATGTTACACCGATGGAAGATATAGCCATGCAGTTAATTTAATAAATCTTTAAGAACACACAACTAGATTTAGTTTCCGAGAACGTTTTGAAGTGAGAATTAAGTCATTGCAGATAAAGTGTGAGAAAGTACTTTCTTGGAAATGTAATAAATATAAAATAATATTTTTATGGAACAGTAAGGTAATGTTTGTAAATATTTTCTAATATTTTGTACCTTGAAAATAAATTTAGAAATACATGGACATATTTGTAAGTGTAAAATCACATGTCACAATTACTAATCCATTTGAAGTTTCAATGTATGTAAATCAAAATGAAATGCTTACAATACAGAAATACATATCTTTATTTGGTTATTTAATAAATATTACTATTACCCATCTTTATACCATTAACAACTAATATTAAACTGAAATAAACTCTCTTTTATATTGATTTTATCAAAATAATATCAACACAGTTCCTTATTACTACATATATGTATGTTCACATTATATAATAAGTATAACATAAAATGCCTTACGGTTTCATTCGCGTGAAAGAATACGAAATTTGTGTATAACTTCGGATCCTATTGTAGCTCTAAACCACTGGTTCCCAAACTTATTTTGTCTACTGAGTCGAGAGCTCATGCAGTCGTTGTCTAAGATGCCTCCTAGCTAAATGAAATAACAAATCACCCCCCAGGCCTCTACACAACGCTCCCATTTTTTTTCTGGGTCTCTTACCGCCCCCCTTTAGGCCTGCAGCGCCCACAAGGGGGCGTTATCGCCCACTTTGGGAATGGTTTAGAGTCTAAACCATCATCAACGACAAATCAAATGTATTGTGATAGTATGTATGTAATAAAGGAATGCTTAGATGGTTGAATGAGTGATGAACGACAGACGAAGAAAATCTACGGAGCGAAAGTGATTGATAGCAGAAGCCAAAGAAGACCAGGGTTGATTTGTAAAGATCAAATAGCCAGTGTTACCTAACGGAAATATCAAAAGCACTTGCGTACCTAGACAAAAGTGTGTGAGGAGAATGATGAGATTTGAGGTGAAAGAAGTATGTAAGGACCGCGGTGCTTGGAAATGTTGGCATCCCATCCTCTCTGACCACCCCGTTAGGGATATAGCGTAAAGACAGAAATAAATACCAAAAGTGTGACGGTTATGTTACAGTTATTTTGGTTACGGAATCCTAAGGAACAAAGGGGGAAATATAACAAAATATAATAAACGATCGGTCAGATAAAATAAAAATGCACTTTAGTTGCGAAGTCGAAAGCGAAATCAATGTGCTTGTAAATTATACAACGCTATGACAAAGGTTGAACACTCCAAGATGCAATAAAACAAGAAAGCAAATACATCTCGAGTGTCTCCCATTGTAGGCCGTGCCATTGTCGTAATAAACGTAAAAATCACTTAGCATTGGTTTCTTTGAAGCAGTAAAACAATTTAACTGCGGGAAACATGCACCCAACGGAGCTATTTACCCAGTATTCTGTGGAATTTTATTGAGTGGCCCTTTTCATTAAACCTTACGTTAATGAGGATGTGTTAATAGACACTTCCTTGCTCTGACTACATGTTTGGGTTAAACATTGGAACTCTCTAATTCGATTTTTTATTTCCCACTTTGTTTTACATATTTACCCACTCTATGTAAATCCGTTGTAATTGGACAGTCGCACGACTTTTTGTTTGAATAACGTGTTCTGGGAAGTTCGTAACGTAGTGCTTTGATTTTTGATACGATTAATGAAGTTAAACAATATTGCCAAGGTCACATACTGGGTGGGTGATCTGATGGCGTTCATATTAGGCGTTTGCCTGTTTTGGAAGATGCAGTAAACAGTTGGTCCAATCTAATGTTTTAAATATGGCGGTAGTTGTGAAGTCTGGCTTAAAAGTGTAGATTGGCCATGAATAGTAAAAAATATTAAATTACTCTCAAAAATCCACTCTGGTCCCAAGTGGAAGCGTATGACCCGTTATTTCTTGTCACATTATTGAGCAGAGTCCTGTGTTTGGCAGAATTCTGTTTATATAAGACGAAGAATCAATCTGAAAAGAAGAAATTGACTGACTAACAAATCGATATCAATGCAGAACCCAAACCGCTGGGTACAGAAACTTGAAATTTTAGACAGTTCCTTTAGTTAATGTAGATCAGCGGTTTGGGTATAAACAAACAAACGGGTAACTTTAAATTATAACAGTAAAATGTGAATATTGAAATTATTTCACTACTTCCTTTAAAAACTATTAATAGGTCAAAATTCGATTAAAAATAATTCAAATTAGATAAGGCAGTCAATAAACAAGAATGTATGCACTTTGATACTGTAGTACAGAATGATGGTAATAAAATACATCTCAGTTAATAAAATAATTGAGATTTTACCAGACTTTTTGAATAAAAAGCAATATTCTTTTTTAGTAGGGAATATTTTTCGGGAAAGGAATTTATGAAGAATTTAATACAATCTTCTGAAGCCTCTGCAATTTAGTCGTTTGCAAATGAAATTTAGAGCTCAAATCTCGCCTTTCAACATTATTTTTAGAATATTAAACGATGCTATATGAAATACGCAGTAGACCATAAACCCAAGCAATCTTACAAATTCGTTATGAATGATTTTTCAACAGGATCGCAGATAGTGAGACCTAGACATAGTTAGAGATGCCTATTCGGCGGGGTTATTACCTAAAAATTTTCGACAGCGACAGCCACGCGACCACTGCGCGACCGGTGACTAATTGTAATAAAAAATTGGTATCATGTATGACGATTGTGTATCTATTATTGTATGACCGTAAAGTGCATTTATCGCGGTAGATTCAGCGCTACTATACAAATTACATTACACAAATTCTCGTTTTGACAGCAGATATCGCGCGATATTGGCTGTCGCATTCTGATTGTAAGTTACGTCATAAGCGTGCGGATATCTGACCGCAAATCTGTAAGTGACCCAAAAAATTAATAAATAAATACAAATTAAAAGTAGAGGTACCTATTGTGTAAAATAAACAAAAATAAGAAATTGTTCATGAGTTAGGAATATCGATTGTTTATAATAATTAATAAGTGACAACTTTTTTGTTATTAGAATTTGCTTAGTTTATGACTTTCTAAAAAGTAATTCTTCATAATCTAACCTAAACTTTTAAGGTTATGGAACACTCAATAAATCCCATTTATGGAACCCTATAGCAAACCATAATAATAAAAAATATCTACCGCAATTACAAATAAGAGTAAAAATCATTTATTACAAATATTTGGAATAAAGATGAATGAGATGAGTGAAATTTTTCACTGCTTCTTATAAAAACTATTAATAGGTCTAAAATCGAGCATTTTTATTGTGTAAGACCTCCTATAGAATAAAAATGGTTCAATGTTTGTCAATATGCATGCGTAGACGAATTCCACGCAAAAAATAATGTCGCCACAAATGACGGTAACCAAAAAATTCCAACGATTTAACGACCAATGTAACATTCGCAGAAACTTAGTGTCTTATAATATACGGAACCCTTGCGTTCCGCAGAACCCACTTTAGCAATCTCTGATCTATATTTTACACATCGGAAGAAGAAATATCGACCACAATTTCGAAAATTTTTGGAAATTTGAAAATTTCTCATCATCTTTACTATTTTTATTAATTTTATTAATTTATCAATACAGTTTTTAATTGGACATGTCCAAAAATACCCGTACGATACTAACTGTACACATACATAGGTGCTCATTAAAAGGCACTAGAAGTATTTCTAATATAATGAGTGAATGCTCAGTTGCTATTGAGAGTTACGAAGTAAAGCTATGCCTTTAATTTGGAACAATAGCAGATTTTATTATTAATTTGCAAATATGAAAGTGATAAAGCAACACCTGCTATCTACAATGCATCATGTAATAACATTGACTAAGGAATATTTCTGGATCACTATAGATCAACATTGGTCGCAGTGATATAGATCTGGCGTGGCCTGCATATCCACACACATCAAAGGATTATTTCTGGAGACTAAAAAGCTCTGAACTATTATATAAATATATTATATATAATCGATTAATATAAATACCGTTAATGAACGAGTACTCCATTCAAACTGTAATTACCGTTGAAGATTGCATAAAATGAATCCAGTGCTAGTACATTACGATAGAGAACATGTAATACTAGTATATCTTAAAACACGACACTGTAAAATTATAATTATACTTGACTATGGAACAAAAAAACAAAAACTTTTAATTTCAAATGATTTATTCATGTACTTCATTCATGATAGGAATGAAGTTAGTAAAGCACTTTATTAATAACTACCGACCTGTCCCGGCTTCGCATGGGAAGATTTTTTTTTTGCAATTATAATACAGTCTGTGTTATTTGCTGCTAATGTAGATTTCTATAGGCGACAGAAGTTTTGAAATCGGTTGAGTAGTTCTTGAGTTTATCCATTACAAAAAAACAATCGAATTTTTTCTCTTTATATTTCTAAATAGTATGAAACAGTCGCTGTCCGCGTCTGTATGTTTTTCCTCCTATTTCTTCTAAACCATGAGATGGACTTTGATATGATTTTCGCTATCATTTAAAGAATTTCTTCCGGAAGGTTCTTGTATATTATAACAGTTTCCATTCGGGCGAAGCCGGAGTGGATCATTAGTGTAAGGTATAGACATAGAAGACAGTAAAACACCAACAATATTTTTTTGTCGAATATAATCGAATACACCGATAACAAAATAATACATTTTTTGTAAATGGAAAAGAGATAGGAATAATTCTATTCTGTTTTAATTCATCGAATCTATTATTGGTCTTAAAAATAACATCGGACTGAATTCCTTACTGAGTATTCGTAGTACGTATCATCTCTCCCAATCGGTGGTAGATTTCTTTTCGAAAATAATATTTTGTTACTTTATTTTTTTTATTGAAAATAATTTACTACTTTTAGCAATTCCTTATACCTATCTAGATTCTTGGTCAGGAATTTATCAGAGTAACGAAGGGGCTCTGACGACGTACGAGATTACGTCAGCTTTGTTTTACGGTATCGTTTCCTAATGCAAAATGTCGCCGTGCCAATTGAACAATTTCAGGTGTTTTAGGTAGGTTTTTATTGCTTTTATCTGAAAAATCACCCAAATTTTTAAATTTAAATATTTTCATTCTGTCCTCATAAATTAATAAAAGCTTTTGTGTAAATATTGTCTAGCCTTTGCCCAGACTCCTCTATTCTTCTGAGTCTTTAAGTTTTCTCATCCAATCCGGCCCACATTTCAAATCTAGTTAACTCAGAATAGTTAATAGATACAGTTAAAATTCTTTCATTGATTTTTAAAATGGCCTTATCATCAGTATTAAAATAAAGTTTTAAAAACGAATAATTCAAATGTCTTTTATAATTTTTGTCATGGTTATTGATATGTATAATGGAAAAACCTGGCAGTTAAGAGGTCATTGTTATCAATCAATACGGTCCTATTTATTCTGCAAACACAATCAGTTTAATAGAAGTGAAAGTACAATTTTATTTGAGCTCTTATTTACCCCGAAAGGCCTCGATACGTAATGTGTAGAAACTCTAAAGGGAACGTATCGATAAAACCTTTGTTGGAGCCATTTCTGTTTCCCGAGCCCTCTTAGAATTTCCTTTAGAGGGGGTATAAAGTAAATTGCACACATCCTTATCTCCTTCAATGTAGGACCCTTCAGCGCTTCGCTTACTAAGTTATGAATTTTCAATACGACCCTTAATGGTAACGAGAGGAGATAAAATTTGAGCTAGTTACTAAACGCTTGCGTGCGGATTGTCGGGTGTAGGTGCGCGCTTTATAGCTGCGTTGGATTATTGCTCACTGACTTAAACTCATTGTTAGTATGCCTTCCTAAAAGAGTCTTGTAGGGGAATCAATAGTATCGTTTTATAACATTAAATAATTGTGACGTTTCTGATCTATTCTTTGTAAGTTTTTTAAAGTGATAATAATATATGGAAATTTGAAATTGGTGAAATTTCTAGCACAAGAGGCACAATATGTAAAAGTATTTTATTACCCTCGATATTGCAAATAGCCATGTGGGCCACTTAATCTACTTAGCATACGGTGTACTTTTTGATTGTCTTCCCAGTAGATTTAAAAATTACGGTCAGCTTATTGTTGACTGAAACAAAGTGTTTGAAAGATACGTTTCTCTAGACCAGCCATTCCCAAAGTGGGCGATAACGCCCCCATGTGGGCGCTGCAGGCCTAAAGGGGGGTGGTAAGAGACCCAGAAAAAAAATGGGGGCGTTGTGTAGAGCCCTGGGGGGTGATTTGTAATTTCATTTAGCTAGGAGGCATCTTAGACAACGACTGCATGAGCTCTCGACTCGGTAGACAAAATAAGTTTGGGAACCAGTGCTCTAGACTGTACTGATAGAAAATTGAAACCAACATCTCCCTTTTTTTTAGCTCAAAGTTAAGATTAAAATTTCCTAAAGTTAAGATTAAATTCTAAAATTAGAAATTTTGATACCATACCACTGTAGTTTCTTTTTTATTTTCTCGTAAAGTGGAAATTATTAGTAATAAACATCGCCTACTAGTGACGAATTTTTGCAGCTACAACAATTAAATTTATTTTCTATGAATAAAATAATTTGTAATATTTACATGAAATCCATTGATTTCGCGTTGGTAGTTCTGGCTAATAATATTCGTGAATGTTATACAAAATGCAATAACTTCCTTGCGTCAGCATAATGTTATTTCGTAAACAACTGACTTAGGTATAAACTATAATAACTAAAGGCTTTTTTATACATAAGGATATTATGAAATAAACATAACTAATTGTAAAATTCTATATTCATAAGCACGCAAGATAAGTAGACGTTCATAAAATATATCTTTACTTCAAGCACTCAAGTTAAAAATATAAGATTATAATTTTCAACACGAGTCACATAATTTAAGCTTTATAATAGACGATAACATTCATAATTATCAATAAATTTCTTTACACAACTTCGTTGAATTTTATATAGCGGATTGGCTGACTGTATCAAGTTTCAATTAAAGTTTGAAGGTTGTACTGATAATCATCTCTGGTCACCAGTATATTCTGATCTGGAGTTCTCTCTTAATACTTTATCAAAACACAATCTGGAGAAAATGAAGTTCAACGAACTATCAGAGCTCATGATTTGATGGTCGTTTGTAATAATTATTGCCTCTCCAAACCAGTTGCCTGTTCTATAAGGGTTTTAATGATGTTTGCGGGAAACACAAGAGTTCAGAAATGCGTAGTTAATTATATAGAAGCCTTTGTCGTCATTATAACTTAATATTATATTATGTTGACAGTGGAATATCTATCTAATTTATTATTGTATTATATAGTCATGTTAAGGTTCTACGGGTTCCTTGTTACAAACACTATAATATTTTTATATTACATTCTCGTCTGTGAATGAAATGGAAAATTATTGAATGCCAATAAATAAAATGCCAGCTGATTTTCTTTCCACACAAGCCGTTATAAGTGGGTTATCATAAAGAACTCGTATATGCAATGGTGTAGAAATCATACACTCTGATTTTACTTAGCCATTTGCCATCTGTAGGACGGGAGCTCGTTTTCAAAGGTTCCATTGAATCTCACTGGCCTATCTAGCCTAAATTTGCAGATAGCGATAACCCTGTCATGCCACAGATGTCTTTTGGTATCATGTAAGGAATTTGAGTTCAAAGATTCCATTGAATCTCACTGGCCTATCTAGCCTAAATTTGCAGATAGCGATAACCCTGCCATGCGACAGATGTTTTTTGGTATCATGTAAGGAATTTGCGTGATTCGGTGCCTTGGTGGTACAATAACTTCTGCCGCTAAAGTAGCGCCACTGGCAATAGTTTTTAGTTCACTGATAACTTACTTGACAGTGATTTGTGAAATTACATGAAATTATCATTACTCGTTTTAACAAGAAATATAATATATCTATTGCTTACCATATAAATTACATTTTGAAATCTTATTATTATTAAACATCTCTAATGTTGTTATTACTTGATGTTGTTTACAGATACAGTATATTACGGTAGGGTCGTTCTGGAAACAAATAAGAAGTATAAAAGAACCGTTAGTCTTAGACATAAGTCTAGTAATGAACACGTATTCGTAGCGAATAGACGTTTTGAACATTTTACAGATTTTAAACTGTGTGTAGAGTTGACTTCTTCTCTTATTGAGAAGAAGTCAACTTCTTTTATTGAGAAGAAGTCAACTCTATCTTTGTCTGTTCACAAGATGTGTTCAATTATTTTTTCATGAGATCGCGTATTACACAACCGAAATAAATCATATTATGAACAATATCCATTGAACCACTAAAGATGCTATCGACTCTCAACGATTTAAAATGTTGACCTATCCGCATAATATGTTTGTTTTATTCATTTGTATAATGTCACATACATTTGCATAATGTCCTCAATAATATAGATAGATTGGAAATATTATATTATACCTTCTGAGCAAGTGTATTATGAATCGTTGCTGCTTTCTGTCAGGAAAGTTTACAGTCAAAAATATACTGATGTTCCTTTAAAAAATATGGCATATTAAAGAAATTATTCATAGACAGATAATTACAAAATTTTATATAAATTCCAAACCTCTCGACGAGTTAATTATATTTGCAAAATTTTAGCAGAACCTTTTATTAAGTTTCATCTTGTGAATATTTATATTAAAGATATTCCCCGAAAATTTTGAGGTTCCTCAAAGTTTTATTGGTACTAAACGAAAATTTCTTTATTATATTATTATTGTTGTGAAACCGTTGTCTTCAAGAATTTTTTTTATGTAGCATGAATTAATCAAAGAGAAGTTCAAAGTAATTCTAAATTTAGATAACGGGTAGAATCCTGTTTTAGAGAGCCTTTTTTAAGGTTCTCTAGGAAAAGGAAATCGATAAAAAAGCAGAAGAAAATAATATTATAGGAAATCTTAGCGATAGATAATAATGAAGCATAATTATTGAACAAGTGTACGTCATACATACAGATTAGGGATCAACATGAATGAACACAGTAGCTATTTTAAAATTCACTAAGGAAAGACAAGAATAAAACGTCGTCTATTGTCGACATAGTATTGTCAAGTAAAATCATGTGAGGAGAATGTCACGTGTGGCACTAATGCTAAGTGATGACCAAATGACAGGTTTCATTATTGCCTTCGTTTCAGACCCCGAATTTATAATAGATCGATAATTTCGTCATGATGAGGTTCAAAATATTTTGTTAGTTATTGCAATATTTCGAGCCTGAAACTAATTTTCTTAAGGATTCTTTATTTATTCTGTTTTAAATTTTACTTTATTTGTAATTGCTCTTTATTCCAAATATATAATAAAATGTAGCGCATCGATCCAAGGAACTTAAATCTTCATGATTTTGTTTACTGTTGAGTATTTAATTGAGTTTTAGTGACATTTCTTTAGTAATTTCATTCATATTAAATTTATACATTATACATGTATGTATATTCATTCGTATTAAATACATACATTATACATGTATGTATATTCATTCATATTAAATACATATATTATACATGTATGTATCTATATACTACGCTATCCATTGCAATTTTCCTATTAAAATGATCACAGAATCAAGTGTCATTGAAATAACGCTTTGGTACCACTTTCAGAAAATAAGGATTTGGACTTAGGAAGGACAAGAAAGATTCCCAGTTGTATACCCGTTGTCTGAAGAACAGCTTACTATAATAAGCCTTAAAATAATCAAATTGACACACCGCATGTTTTAGTTTCACTTTGAAACCAAATTGAAATTCATTGAAATCAAATGTTCTAACGAAACTATTGCCTACATCAAACACACTTTGCGTTCACTGTTCTTCGATCAAGATGTCAGTAAAGTTATAACACAAGATCATTAATTTGGTGCGACGGTTATACTGCAATGTACATAGATGAAAAAATTTCAACGAAATGCCTTTCGCGTTTGCCTTTTAGATGATGTTAAAAACTTTACTGGTACATACTGGAACTTAACGGTGTAAGTTCATAATGGACACGCTTATTATCTAATTTGCAGTCAGCATGCGATAGTCAAATATCGCGCGATATCTGCTGTCAAAACGAGAATTTGTATAATATAATTGGTATAGTTTTATTATATCTATCGTAAAAAGTACATTTTACGGTCATGGCGCAATAGACACGCAACCGTCATACATGATATGAAGTTTTAATACATTTAATCACCGGTCGCGCAATGATCACGTGGGTGTCCCTGCCTGCAAATTTTTAGGTAATAATCCCGCAGATTTCCTTCAGGTTGTTTAAAGGTAGGTTTCAATACAAGCATTTTGGCACGAAAGCAAAAGAAATATTATTTTCTAAGATAGTAATATGGCGTTTTAAAAAATGTATAAAAACGCTAATTTTCCGAATATCAGTACTTCGAAATGTTTAATTTCGAGTGATACAAGACAAGACTATTCTAGATAATTCTACAGCAATGTTCAATCGTGACAACACAGGCGAGCATGACGCTTCTGGCGATCACAGCGGGTCTGTAATGGCCTATGGAATTATTCACGTTGTTTCCCCATTCGTGTGCCTGTTTTGGACATATCTAGACACTTCTAGACATCCGTGTCATTTTATACTAACTTTTGTTTGCAGTTTTGTTTGAACTCCTTTTTATATATAGTTCCTGCCCTCGACTGACTTTGCTTTAAAATTTTTAGTAGCTATTCTTTGAAAATAGAAACAATAAAAATCGATGTTGGAATGAACTTTGGGCTTTAGAAAACTTTGTTACACAAGATTTAACTTTGGAACGTGATTGCAATTTTTGTAAAAATAAAATTGCGTCCAGTAACAGTTAAAAGATTTATGTGTTTGATAAAATATGAGTTAAAACTTTAGAATCCTAAGAACTTTTTTTTCAAATAAAAATAGTTTCTAAAGCTTTTTTGTAAGAAATTGTTGCACCTCCTTAACACATTTCTAATGTCATACTGGTTTAAAAATTAGCTTTATTAATACGTATTTTTAATTGGGTTAAAAAATAAAGATTAGGTGAAATATTGAAGGTCCATCAAAGTTGCTTAAAGTTTAAAAAAATAATTGTTTATTCTTATCGAAATCAAATACTTACTCAACAATTTCGTCCATCCTTGCGAAAGTATTAATGCTTATATCTAATAAAGATTTTCAATAGAGATAAATTTCACCGCTATTATGTATAGTGCATGTCATCAATGTGACCTCTGTGTACAAAAAAAATGTTTAATTGAAATTAAAATCGCTGTATCTTAACCTTAATATCGCAAGCTATTATTTGGGTAATTTCAACTGATTGCTTTCCATAAATTTTTTATTATCGATTAACATTTTGTCTTATCTGATTGTGTTGAAACTTTGCGCATCTAATCGATGCAATTAAAACTTTATGCAAGTTTATCTCCATTTTTTACCCGACACGAAGAAACAAAAAAGAGGGTTATGTTTTTAGCAGGGTATGTATGTATTCATATAGGTATGTATGTTCATCTGTGTACATTTTTCCATTAACTTTTTGGGTAGATTCAGTAAATATTTTGTAACAACTAATATGATTTTTCAATTAAAACAATATGAATATAACTACAGTTACAGATTTTTTACATTTAACCATTATATTACTTTATTATATTTGTGTATGTAGAACGATATTGTAACTTTATCCGATTACAAGTGGTTCGCATGGGGCAGTAAAATTAGCACAATATAAAGCATGAATTTACATTAATTGTGGTACTGATTTTTGAGTAATTGGATATTAGTCTTCGCATTAATTGACATGACATTTAAGCATAAATTGATCGCGAGTCACGATTCAAATAAAGTTAGAAGACTGTTCCCGTAATTATAGAAATTGTTCCAGGGATATATTTACTATAATATAAGGAAATTGTGTTAGCTATGGATTAGACATCTACACTTGTACCTTTCTTGTACCTTTATGTGTGTACCTTTCTGCTTTTGGGGTTTGAAAGCCTAAACGCTAAAAATAACATCAACGCGCTTTTTGTTGATCATTGCTTTGTTCATTTCGATTAGAAAATAACGTGAATTGTAAATATCTGTTCATTTAAAACATTATTTGCTAATGAAATACCAATAAAAATTATTTGTGCGAGTGAGTGAAACTTTATGAACGGACAGCCGAGAAATAATGATCGTGGAAGGCTAATATAAAGGAAAGTTGGTGCCGTAAGCAGATATTCGCGTTCATCTTTAAGGAGCAATTAAAGTACTTTATTTCTTTCATTAGATCGCGATTCGTTGTAAGCGTTTTATTTATAGTAGGAACTTTCGACGCTACTTCAGTAGTTTCTTCCGGAAACAGCAGGAAACTCCAATATTCTTCGTCGGTCTATGTGTAGCGTTAATTTAATTAGATCGTGTCTCTCAAAATGCTATTCTTTAAAATCTTCTGTGTGTATATTTAAGGTTGCACCGATTTTTAGGTGTTACCAAACACATTTAGTAATATTTTTATATTATGTAGGTAATTATGTAGTGATTCTACTGATGATCCTAAATTTTCTTTACTTTCAAATAGTATCTAAAATTAAGCCTCTGAGTCACAGTTCCAAAGTTTCGGTTCAGATTAGCTGTCCGAGTCTGATCTCTGGAATATCCTGAGGATGCTTCCATAATAGGTGAAACACATATCAATTAATATAACTTTGATATTTTGGGCGAGAGACAGCTAGAAATTGTAAGAATTCGTCACATTAAAACAAGTACCCAATGTCCTTCCCAAGAGTTCATCTACATAACAATGTTCATCAACATCGGTCCAGCGGTTTAACCACGACAATGTAACAGACAGACAGCAACACTTCCATATTTATAATATTACTAGCGATTCGACCCGGCTTCACCCGGGTGAGATTTATTATAATATAGGTTCCTAATCAAAAACCTTTCGAAAGAAACTTTCTAAATGATGGTAAGAACCGCATTAAAATCTATTGCGTAGTTCAAAACAACTACAATAGACAACAAAAAGAAATAGCAATTTTGTTTTATATTATTTATATTATACACAGGATAAGTATAGATTGAATTGTAGTGAATATTGTAGGCTACCGACTTGCCACTATTTAGTTCCTCTTGGCCATCTCTAATACTTGTTGATAAAAGTGATGAGAAGGTTTAATTTTCTAACGCCTTGATGCTCTATTTACGCCGAACCGAAAATTGCCTACTGAATACAAGTACAGAAATGACATGACTTGAAAAGAGATAATTCAGAGAAAATTTGATCTTATAGTCTGGTGCATCGGAAAACACGTAATTAAACATACAGCCATCTCTATCTAAAACAGAGGAACTTTAATATGTGACGTATATTATACACAGGATAAATAAATATAGATTGAATTGTAGTGAATAGTGTAGGCTACCGACTTGCCACTATTTAGTTCCTCTTGGCCATCTCTAATACTTGTTGATAAAAGTAGTGAGAAGGTTTAATTTTCTAACGCCTTGATGCTCTATTTACGCCGAACCGAAAATTGCCTACTGAATACAAGTACGCAATCACATGACTTGAAAAGAGATAATTCAGAGAAAATTTGATCTTATAGTCTGGTGCATCGCAAAACACGTAATTAAACATACAGCCATCTCTATCTAAAACAGAGGAACTTTAATATGTGACGTTATTACATGTACTAGTTTATTTTAATATAATTCATAACTAGATAAAATTTCAATTTAAAAAATTTTAAATTTCGAGTTGCAATCAGTAGACTATATTATGTATGTGTATGTATGCGTGTGTAATATAATATAATCTATGTATCGCTTGTACGAAGAGTTTTAGCATAACTAACGCTTGAATTACCGCGTTTCATTTCTAGATTATACTTTAGATTGGCGTCAGAATTAGACACATCATCATCTAAAAATTTTCCATGCGCTTCTCACAGAGTTGCCACCAACGGATCTGATTCTGTCTCCCGAATACTAATAAGTTAATCTTTTATATCACGTTTTCGTGAAACAAAGAGATGAAGACGAGTATGGAGATAAAGCGTCCAATCCAATTAGACCCTCCGCCTGCTGTACATTTCCACATTTCTCACCCAATCGTTGAATAGCCGAGAGGGGACCGGAAGGTCTTCAGTTTGGTTTAGAACTGCGATGGTCGAGTGTGAGCCTGTATTAAGCTGCAGCGGAATTATGAAGCATTTGCTCTTTGAATACTAAACGGTTATTCTGAAAGGTCTGTCCGGTTGAAGCGAAACGAGCGTGGAAGCGGCATGTTCAAAAAGTCAATGTGACTAATTCTGAGATTTTTTCAAGCACTATGTGAGAATATTCATATGAAAATCTGATATGTAAACAGGGTAATTATGAGTACAGGGTACACGTTGTCCTGCAGATGTTACGACTATAAACATAATTATTCTTTGTATACGTTAAATACATTGGATATTATCATGTCTTAAAAACCAATGAGAAACTAAAGCGCTAAAAAAAGTTATCCGTTCCTAATGCGATCGTTAAGTGGAATATAATTGCATAACTCTTACTGCGACGTTTTCGACTTATTTATGAATGTAATACACATTTCTGTGAAGGGAAAGTCAGAATTAATGAATTATTATTACATTTCCAATTAATTAAACGAACAGACACCAGGAACACCTATTTACCTAGACTAATGTATTCCGCGATTTTCTTGCTTAATTTTTTTTACTCTTCTAACTTTTTATCTAAGTATTTCATTAGATACCTATAACCATATTATTACATAATACGGTTTAATTAAAATGTCTAAATTATTAATTAATTCCAATTCAAACTTATTTATTACAAACTCGTAACATTACAGTTTTATTATCAATAGTCAGAGAAGTTGGAGCACCAAACATCGCGGCTCTTGCATACTTCTTTCGCCTCCTCGAATCTCATTATTCTCCTCACATACTTTCGCCGCGGTATAAGAGTGCTTTTGAAGTTTCTGTCTGCTAACGCTCTGGCAATTTGATCTTCATAAGCCATCCTTGATCGATTACTGTTTTATGTTATAAGTATACCTAATAAATTGTTCAGGACTTGGAAATTATAACTAATTTTTTATAACGATAACATTTTTTTCTAAAAATGTTTTTTATTTAATCTCCAGTTGCAAGAAATTTGAAAATTGGCGTTTCAGTAACGTGTCCAAAGTAAAGGTCTGAAATCTTTGAAATCAATCAAACCTAGTGTGAAGTTTCTTTTAATACATGTTTGTGTTATTGAAATTGCGACAATAATTCTAGTTCATACATACATACATACATATACTCACGCTGTATCCCTAACGGGGTAGTCAGACAAGACAGAGCGCCAAGCGTTGCTGTCCTTACATACTTCTTTCGCTCCCTCGAATTTCATAATTCTAATACATAAATAGTCAAATATAATATTATGTGTATGAAATATTTTTAAAATCTTTCTTTACACCAACAACGTAGCCATTTTTTAAATATATTTAAATAGTTAAGATATACAACATGAATTAAAAAAAAATTAATGGTGTGTATTGTCTGGCCATTATTAAAGGCAGTTAAAAAAAAACAAAAAACGAACGTAGACGTCTTATATAACTAAAATGAAAACATTGAAAACCGAGATTTAAGATCTACAAAAGTTTTCAACGCAGCTCATTTGTATGTGCGGAAGGTCCGCCGTAAACGGCTGTACTGTTTTAAATAAATCTTCAGCTTAAATACTAACTCAATAAGAGGAGAGCTCGTTTGGCCCGTGTCGAAAGTTAACGCTTGCTGAATTGAAAAAGGTTAACTTCGTTTGCATTTTGTCTCAAATCAGTTTACAGGATATACAAGGTCTTACTGGAATGTCACAATATAAGACTGTTATTTATTTACCTGTTGATACTATCTTAGTGAAGGTTAAGGAGCTTGCGGGACGTTTAGGGGCTTAATGTGGAAAATTATTTAAAACGATCTCTTTAGTTACTTACTTTAGTTACAAATATACTTTTTAAAGTTTCAAGGTTTGTATAGATCATACGATATAAATAATCATGTAATTATCACTGTCAAAGTTTTTAGACACTCTCCGATATTGCGGCGAAGGTTGATTGCCTAAGCATGGGTTGCTCTTGAGCAGAGAGTGCTATCTACCCTCTTTCTGGTTTCCAAGTTTCGGTAGTGATGGTAAAAACGAAGAAAATCGAACTAGAAAGAGAACTAATAGAAATTACTACCACCTACATTTAGCCAGTTAAGCGGTGATCATGATGTTGCAACAGTAGCAGCTCCAAACTTTCGAGGAGTTTCGGTAACTTTTATTGTGCTAAAAACCTCATTGTTCGTCATATAAAGTACTAGCTATATATAACATAATAATAATAATAAAGACTTCATTTATTTCTCATCACCTAAGTATTACACGTATCTATTAATATGTAATATTGAGTTTCACTTATTATGATTTACACTTACATTATTTGTATATTTATTTTTTTACTTATTACAAACTGGAGGAGACCTATAACAAAAAGGGGTTCCTAGTTATAATATATTACATATTTAATAACACTATTAGTGTTATTAAATAAAAGTTCAGTCTGCGCCTTGCTACTTTTCGCGCCTTGCTTTTCAAATACCTTCTGAATAAAAGAAGTTGAAAAGCCAGTTGTAACCTCTGACACAAATAAATATACAAATGTGAATGTGAAGTTAAATGAAATCATTACAAATTAATACCGGCTAATATCATGTCTAACACGTATTATAAATTAGAACTAAAGTATAACTAAAGTAGATTTGACGTTCAAGAATACCTTGTAATTGGGTTTACTTCAATAAATTGATTTGACTTTGGCTTTGATTATTTAGAGTTTCGTAGCATTATTGGATAAACTAGAAGTTTAGGTAATATAATTAATTTGACGTGAAATTAAACGATATAACAATCACAATAAATTATAAATGCCCATTTCTAATTTTACGTTTTCAATTTACATGTCTTTTCTTGTAGCTCAGAAGGTGCAAGGATGAGAGAATAATTCGATCATACGGACAGTCAAATTAACGGTCAAAAGGACACACAGACGGACATACATAAATAACGAAACGTTTTAGCCATTTGTTAAATTGGCTATGTAATTCTAAAAGATGTTCAGTTTCTTTTATAATTACGTTAATTAATTATTTATTAATTATTAATAAATTGTTTATGGCTTAACAATTAATCAACTAGTAAGTAATTATTTCTACCATACAAATACATCTAAATCTATAGGGGTAAATATAGTATACTTAAGTTAATAAGTCTTAATTCCATAAAAACCTAAGTTTAAACAAAAAACTGTGAGTTGAAAAATAATGAGTTATCCACAATCGACAAGTTGGAATATAATTTCAGTGATATCATTAAAATATTAATTTACTAAAGTAAACTGATGTTTTTTTAACAATAATACGTTTTCTCTGATCACGACCATGTAATAGTTTTGTGTTTATTAAACGCTTCCTTTTTCGAAGTAACAATCTAAATTCTCTCTCTCATTAAAACTGTTTTATCTCTTCTATGTAGCCAATAAGAAGGCTTACAGGGCATTTTATTTTCCTTTTATTCAATTGAGCCACATTTTTAAAGTTACTGCAAATAACTGAGAACAAATCACGAGTTTTCAATTACTGGTCATTAGCCATCACCAAATTTGCTTCAGCAACCGCCGCCTCGTTAGAGCAAATTTAAAAAGAGGAAATGCCTTCATCATAACCACATGACTAAGTTGACCAAAAATGTTACCGTCTCCGTCATTACCACTACGAAAGACGCTGATTCATACCAAACAATTACAACTAATGAATTGTCTAATTTCTTGTACTGGACACTGACAGCATATTAATAGGCTTGGTTCTGTTTGTATGGGATTCCGAAGCACTTGACTTACTTGTACGTATGTATCTATAGACGCATAGATCAATGTAGAGATAAAGCACTTTTGAATTCGTCTATTTTACCGACTTAGAAATGTGAAACCAAGAATGTTTGTAATGTTATTCTGTTATTTTCCTTTATAACATGTTAATGATTTATGATGAACTAGATAACTATATAGTTGTGTTAATGCAAAGGTTCTTTTTTTTAATAAAATTATTTTCACATATTTCTAATTGTACATCCGATTAAGCATAAGTATTCTAGAAATAATATTTCTTTCAAATAAATGATTTTAACATGGATTTGATAATTGTATAGAATAATGAATTTCATTTAATAATATCTTTTACAGTATTATATAAATTCCAATATTTTTACCTCCGTAACCCTAAAAATATTGGAATTTATTAAATATTGGAATATTAATAATCATATGAATGAAAACATAGAACACTTCGTTGTTTGTCCGTGTGTAGGGAACCCTTGGCGCGTGAGTCAAACTCACAGTTCGCTAGTTTTAATTACTTCTTTTACTTCTGTTGTTAGTATAGTTAGTACAATTTTAAATTTCTGTAGAGGAAAATTATTGATAGTTAGTTTTACGACAGTTATGAGACATTGTTAGACGTACACTACCTTGTCTTTTACGACCAGTACTACGATACTATACGCCCGTTAGTAATATCTAGACGCGAGCCAATTTAGAAAATAGCCCTGTAAGTACTGTTTCTATTCTTTTCCGTAACGTTATTAACGTCGTTACATGCGTAAGTATCATACGAGATATTGCGTGTCAGACCTGTGTCGAATGTTTCGAGTTACACAGCAATATTACCAACAGAGCCCATCTTTATTTCCCGCCCATCACGTTCCGTGGATCCGAATCAATTGGCCAGCGAATAATGAAGACATTACTGTCTGCTACAAAGATATCTATCTTTCCATCGCCGATAATCGCGGCTATATCACGATTGCGCAGTACGGTTCACAGAATAAGTTGTTTAAAATGTAAATCATTGTTCATCAAACTAAACTGTTATAATTATCTATTATACTATTATTGACACAGTTAAATATTTGAAAACTTCTTCTGTTTTGTTTTGGTTTAATTTTTTTGTTATACACCTCGATTATTATGGGAATGCTTTAAATATGGGAATGATTTAAAACATTTATTAGAATCTTTTAAGTGAAATATTTCTCTTCAGTAACATAACAATTTACATTTTAAAAAATGGCATCGAAATCTGGTGCTGATTCTGCGTTTATATTTAATTAATATCATATTCTGAAACAATACATAATTCTAAGTTTGTATACTAAAGCTTAAACGTAGCAAAATTTAAAGGAAGAGGTTTCACACAAAGGATTCATATGTGAAATAATTTAATGTTCAAAACTTTAAACTGATCCGATTTAGTTTCGTACGCCTGAAGTGATATCCTTTGAGGGTGAAACCAACTTTCCCTTTCTATCGGTTTATTAGTATTCAAACAAACTTTTAGGGTCTTTCATTTAGATTTGTATCGGCAATATATACCTGATACGTGCTTTGAAATTACATTTAATTTACCTGAGTTTTTGGAGATTTATTACAGAAACGATCTGATAACTACCTCACCTGTATACTAAAGTGTGACGAAGGAAACGTCTTTCTCTAAAAATTGATTACTTGTCATTTATTTGACATACTTTCTGGTTACTAGTTAATAATTTTTTTTTAATCTTTAAAAATATTAGGTAATGCTAAAGCTCAAATCTCTTGCACTGAATTCCACAGTGGCACAGATAAAAATTTGGTGTTGGGTTTCTATAGTAATACCTACTTTTATTATAGTATTTTATTATTTTATTTTTGTACATAGTATTTAATTTTATTATTGCTTTAGTATTATATTATTTGTTATTATCTCGGAAATAATAATCTTTCAAAAATCATCAAATCAAATCAAATCAGATGAGTGCGATAATAAAAATAGGACATCAATATTGTAAACATTATAATATTGATAAAATAAAGACCAATAGATGGGTGTACACTTACCTTACACTTACTTAGGAAACCGTTTCTACAATGCGTTTAGTAAACGAAATAAGAGCTTACGTACGAATAGTCATTGCACAAAAAAACACAAGTAATATTACACATATTTGAAACTTTTTCTTCTAAAACTAGTTCTATTGCCAATTATTTCAATATACATAATCATATATATTATCATTATTTCACCTAGCATTGGATTATAATCATCAGTATAAAGCAAAAAATACTTCAATTTGGCACATTTAAATAAGGTGGACCACTCTTACACGAGGAATTAAATCAATTTGATGAAGATGACGCTGCAGAACATGAAACTTATGTTTTGCGGACTAAAAAAATATGGCGAGCACTCACATTTGTATGACGTGAACATACTAAAACAAAAGGCTTAATCAATACAATAAAAGAAATGTTTGAAGATTCAAACACTTTCTGCGTGTAGGAAAGAAACCCACGTACAACAGGCCAAATTAACAGACAACTATGACGAGTTACAAGTGCATTTGACTAGTTCATATTTTCTAGTAAAGTATCATCGGCACACATGAACATTGATCTTAATGCCATGACATAAAGAGGAGTTCCGAATATTGATTGGTTTTGAGAACAGCAAATGCGTGTCGGAGAGGCTGTAGCACCATTGAGGCTTTGTGCCCGCTGTTACAAAGACAATAAGCAAGACAAAGAGCTCTCAGCGAGTGGTCAACATTTCTGTATGAAACACACCGTTACTCTTTGGATACGTGACTTACTTGCTAATAGTGACTAGTATGATTGAAATGTACAATATTTTATTTGATAACCTTTATGGGTTTTTTTGATTCACTGATTATGAAAGTAAAAACTTGAGAAATACCACAGAACATTAACGAGATAATACATTTTGAAGAATGCGATATTTATTGAAATTATTGTAAATGAAGTCAAGTATTAAATATTAAGTAAGTATTAAGACATTTAACAAGAATTTTGTAATGCAGTGATTTATTTCATCATTAGAAAGCATTGACGTAAATTGCGATATCGAAATTAATATATACTTTATGCAGAAATCACCATTACACTAACATTGTCTTCTGTTATTCTTAGTATAGAATCTTAGCTTTCAAGTTTGTTTAGGTTGCAGCTGCTTATGTTCACGCGTAAGACGTAGAAGTCAGCTACAGAATAGGATTTGTTAGGAATTATAGTATTAGGGAATGGGCTAGAAAGCTATTACATTCGGTATTAGATTAAGCTTTGGCATCTATGAGCCCCAAATACGTATTGTTAAAGTGACTTCAAAGTGTTCTGTTACACCTTGATTATACTGACTACCTCGAAGAGGAAATGGCGTGAAATTATTTATGCGTGTAATATTTATTGCTTCTTTATCGATGATAGTAACATGGCTTATCGTTTTGTGTTTAGACTCATGAGTATTTTCTCTTTTAGAGCAGAATTAATGTAATGACAAAACATTCTGCTCCATTTACGAGAATAATTTTTTAAGAAATATCCTTTATAAGAGACATTTTTCTTATAAAAGTTAATAATATTATGAATTATCGATTTGCTGATTTATCTTCTAATTGTATCAGAATAAATATTACCATTTAAACTGATTTATAAACGAGAGTTGTTAATAAATTCACCTCGTGACCGCACCACTGTTTGAACATCACGAGTCTTTCAGGATAAGACACAATCGTGATTCTGATCATGTATCGTCATGGATTTCCTCTTTGTTACAGTGTTTTGTCTCTTTAATATTATGATTTATCTCAACTGCTTACTCTATTCGAGTAATGAATTTATTAACTTTGAACTTTGACTGCCCGGTATTGATATAAATAAGTACACTTTTTTATTGTTTTGTTTTGCTTTAGTGTAGCAATTTTTTAATGGTGAACATTCAATGAATATTTCTGTTTTATGGTACAACAAAAAAAATTATTGTAAGTTTGGACACAAATATTTAAGGACAATTACTGATAATTTTGCTAATTCTATGACTCCGATATTGTACAGACTAAGCTGTTACTTTGCTGAAATCCATTTCATGTGATGAATTCCTAAAATCTTTAACTATTTTCCCGTCCAACTCCAAAAACCACCAATTGACACGTGTTTCGCCTCTCAACGAAGCATCCTCAGGATATACCAGAGATCAGACTCGGTCAGCTAACCAGCACCTGGTTACGCTGGTTTTAGGAATTCATCACATGTATGACTCCCATCGATCAAATTGCCTGAGCGTTAGATGATGAATATTAAAAACACTCGCATACCTATTCGAAAATTACTGAGGCGGATTATGAGGTTCGAAGAGGCAAAAAAAGTATGTAAAGACCGCGATGCTCGGGCACTTCAACCTCTCTGATTACCCCATTAGGCATATAGCGTGAGAATATGTAGGTACGTATATATGACTTCAATCTAATTTCTGGAACTAGCCATTATGCTAAATGAAATTGCCGGAGAACTAGCGACCTAGCATTGATCTTTGAAGTTACGAATCAATAAGGCAATTTTCAGCAATTTTAAATTTGTCACTTAAATTTGCCATTTTAATTTAAAAAAAGCCTAGGCCCTAGGGCCTAATCTATCTTCGTTCTAATTCTGTTTAAAGTTGGTGTAACAGCACAGATTAATTAGTTACTAAACTAAAGCAACAGTTTAGCCGTGTATAAAGTTTAATTTGAGAGTAGAGTTTTTTAAAACTTTGAAATGAGTGTGTCATTGTTTTTAATAATCAATATCTGTACTTAATTTTTTCCGATCCGTATAAAAGTATGTTAAAATTCAACAATCAATTCAAGTTCAATACAGTAACTATCGTCAGATCGAATTTTTTGATCCTAATTTTAGCAGTCTGCGATCACGTGATTAATCAGTAAGTATAGTACTTATAGGTTTTTTCGAACTGGATTTGACTTTAAGAAATGTCTGAAGATTTACGTGAATAAATGATATTAATAACATACTTTTAATTTTGAGTATCTAGTTGTTATTTTATATCTAAAAGGCTATCCTTCTCTTTCTTCTTATTAATAATTTTTTCAACCACAAACCCCTTTCCAAAAGAGTGCACTCCAATACTGACTGATAACTCAATTTCAATAAAAAATAAATCTACTTATAAAGAAATTAATAAATAGCATTACACCTCTCAGTTCGTTTTCGATCCCCTAAATCTTTTTTAATACGTTGCCAGGTCAGTAAAAAACAAGAAAATTCTCTTTTTGTACTAAATCAAAGGGGTTTCGTTCGCAAGCTGATTTAGTGTGAAGGCGAATTTAACCCACAAACAAATTCAAAGGACACGCGGTATGTAAAAAACTGTTGGGTTACCTGAGACCCGGGAATAGAAGCCACTATTTTTCCCTCAGTAGATTAAGAACTTACGTTCGTATTAAATTTTGCAGTCTCGATATGTTTTTGAATCTTGATAATTTTATTTCTTACGTTGACCGTTGATTCTAATGCTTGACTCAGGGCAGAAGCTTCAAAATCAGAAATCAGTCTAGTGGTATCGGCGTGAAGTATTCTTGCTGTTTCAGATTTTTAAATAATGTTCATGTATTTATTTTCAAACAATATTCTTAACAAAAATATCGTCCTGTGTAATTGTAATGTCGCAATATGTAAAGGAATAGCTTTAAGCTATTAGCAATTTCATGTCAACAACCCGAAATATAATATATAATATAATATAGCACAAGCCTATAACCCAAAACAATATCGTGAGGCATTTTTATTACTGGCTAGATTTTTTTAGACAAGAATTCCATTAAAAACGCCGTTTAGTTAAACATTGCACAGATGTGTAAAAATAACTCAGGTCACAGTTATAAGGAAGACATCCAGAAATGATGTACATACGAATTAAATATTTACAAGATTTTATATAAGAATGTAATACATGGCAATAACACTGCACACGGGTCAATCCCAAATTAGACCAAATACAATTTTACATTTTTTAAACTTGTGATTTTTATAAAAAAAAATAGATAAATAAACGGTGACCTGGATCTTGATATCTAAGAAGACTGAGAGTTAGATATTTGGATACATACAACTTCAACTCTTTATCTTGAAATCCTTAAACGTGAAAACATGATTGGATAAAAAAATCTCCATAAAAAAATTCCAGAAAAACACCCTGTTTTGCATACAGATTCAGTTGGATCTCCGAAATTCTACAGAATTTTAAAATGATTTTTAATAAAATGAATAGGTAATTGTAATATCTCAAATCTCTAAAACCAGTTTTTTAATTGGCAATATAGTTTTCTTGCAAATTACAATTATGTGCAAAAACAAGTGTTGAGAATTCTACGCGCTAAAATATGATCAAACCACAACTGCGAAAATCGATTTTATTGTTATCACCATAAGGCGCGGGGGTAATGAACGAAATCGATTGCACTGGGGCTGCGTAGGCGGACTCTTAATATAAATGTAAGTGACAAATATATTATGATATAGTTATAATTTACGTAAATGAAATACTCCACCTGCAAAAAATATGATATACGCATACAAATAAACTCGACACATGTAACCCAATACCATGGTATCATACTGTTTATTTACCATCGAGGGAAACCTACTATGTTTTGTGTTCACTTTACGCGAAATTTTTATTGTACGGTATACAAAAAAGCTATGAAAATAAATATTTTGAAATTTTTGTGTTTGTACTAATCGAGAAAGTTACATAGATTAATAATAATAATAAACTCAGACATTTCACACAGCGCCATCTAGTCCCAAAGTAAGCAGCACAGCGCTTGTGTTATGGGTACTAGACAACTGATATACTACTTATATACTATTCTTTTGTAAATAAATACATATTATACATAAACACCCAGACTCGGGATGGGAATCGAACCCGCAACCCCCGTTTACTTTCCGACGCGTTAAACCGTTGCGCCACGGAGGTCGTCAGGTCGTGAGATTAATTCATGTAGAATAGCAAAGTTTAATGTGATATTTTTTTTTATCGGCATATTACGGAATTGTTGAAAATCTGTTCCATTTGACATAAAATAAAGTATAAATACATGCCATTACAAGGGGATTGAGTCGCTACAAAATCACACTGTGAGGTCTTTTCTGGTATTACGTAGTACAACTTAAAAAAAACTTACAGAAAGCAAATAACCAAATAGTGATATAACCCTAAATCTACAAATTCCTAGTAAGTAAACCCTGTCTCTTGATTAACTATTACAACTTGCGATGAGGCTGATATATACATAAAAATACTATATATCTCTTTCGATTCCATATCATCATGAAAGTTACTTTGTTTTACAAACATAGAATTTCAAGAAATTGAGAGTAAAATAAGAATATAACAATTATTATGCCAACAGTAACTATACAGTGTTCTAGAACATTCTGTATTTATTTTTGTATACATTTATTTTTGTAGAAATAAACCACAGTACAAAACATATCACTAATATTAAGTCAATTATAGCATATATTATTGGGTTACTTGTTGTTCTTGTAATATAATGTAGTTATTTTTAGTTAAATCATTACAACTATAAAAAGATAAATATAGCTTAAATTTTAAACACAACATTTGGAACTAATAATTACTATTACATCAGATGTACTTGAGCATATTTTCAAGGCAGAATTTATAAAAAAAAATCTAGCTTGCATGTAATATGGTGTCTACCAATTTAAAATTAAATACATAATTTATGGTCATTCAACCTTCCCCAATAGGAATATTAAATCCCTGTAGAAATCTTTGCAAAAACCTGCGATTTTTATGTTGACCGTATTTTGTTCATCCCTCTCTTAAATATGATACCCTCAGGAGTGGATTGCTAACAAAAAGGCCATTCTGATTTTGTTTTGACTAAAATCTAAACAGGCCAAAGATCGTATTTCACAAAACTTGTTTGCTCCAGAATACATTTGACCGTTGAAAACGAGAATTGTTTTTGTAAAGCTTCCATTGTTCATTATGAAATCATTTTTTCGTTCGGAAAAGAAACCTTCGCTATTGATTTGACTGGGAAAAGCTTTAGAATGATGCTCAAACCCTTTCATAAATATGATATGCTTATATACGTGCACAGAATGTCCGGTAAGTCTACAATAAGTGGGTAGTAATTTTTAGTGATAGAGAACTAGAGGAGTTCGCTACCATCCTAAAACTCGATAATTATTATCAAAGTCTAACTGATTTAAATATTACTTCAAAAATAAATTAAAAACTTTTAGGTCGAAGTTAAGTTTTTTTATTATTGTTTGCTGTAGAAAAAACTCGAAAAATTATTAGATAAGCTAACACATTAATGTCAGTACATACGGTTCTTTTTTATTTGATCATCATGTATTTAGTTTTAGAACGGTGGTATACCCCTTATACTAAGCACTAATGTCTTTACAATGGTTTACTTGACATACTGTATATAAGTACATAAAAATATAGACTCAGAATGTTTCTTTCCGTATCTATTGCTCACTGTTCTCTCAAATAACTGTAATCGAAGTTCTGTTATAAAATTCAAAAATGTCGTTGCTAGACACCAAAGCATCATTAAGCTATCGGACACCTCTATTTATAACCGCCTACCTAACTATGAAATTTGAATACGAATTTTGGTGAAATCAAAAGTAGGATAACGATTTCTGCATGTCTGTCTAGCTCAACAAATTAATTAATGTTATTTGTTTTGATGTTCCGTATGAGACAAGATTGGTGACGTCACGAAACAATAGTATCGTATGGTCGCCAAAAAAGCCTAGCAAGACACTATTTTTAATTTTTGTGGTATTTGGTTACTGAAGCATAAATATCCGAGCTTTATTTTACTGACAGAATATTGTACAATTTTTACTGACAGGCAATGCTTTTGCTTTTGTATCAGAACTGTATCTAATCTAAAATATATGCTTGTTCGCGGTGAGATATCTTAACGCAAAAACCAACAGTTCTTCCTTTTGTCTGATTATAATGGCCCGGATGTCCGTCGAACACTCCGCGCTATCTAAAGATTCTGCATAAAAATATAAATGACAACAAATAGGGATTGTGTCCCATATTCGTTTTATTGACAACATTACAATAACGTCATATGAATAGCTACTGCGGGGTTCACCCATGTTATGGTCTAAGCTCTTTCATATTATTGTGTCGAATATTTTTGCTTCCTTTACCATTTTTTTCTGTGCCAACCGGTGATGTGTTTCTTTTGATATAATCCTTACAGCTTTCGATTGAATTATTCGTATGGGTTTCATATTTTTTTAGATTGTTTGTTACGTTTTCTGTCTGCTGTAAGCTCCCTACTTTTTTAAAATTTGTCATTTTTTTGTGATCATTAAACGAAATAAAATTGTAAATTCTTTAAATTGTATAATTTAATCGGAACTTCTATAGATGGTTAAGACATATCTATCTTATCTAGACAGCTGATAGAATAATAATTACCCAATTGTTTTGATGTCTGATGTGTCTTAGGGCGTATGCACACGAGACGATTATTTTTAATATCAATTGAAGTCCTTAGGTCCCTAAAAAGTTATTACAACGGTTTTTCTTGTGTTGTTTCGATAGATACTCGCTTAATACGCTATAGATGCGTTTTTTATGTTGTACAATAAATTTTTAATTACTTTTTCTTAAAACTTCCAATTATATTTTACAATTACATTAAATTTACAATTACATTTTGCATTTATAGCGCTTTTGAAACGAAAATACATATAGAGGTACATACGCATTTATGTCCTCGTACGCAATGAGCGCTTAAAAAAATCAGCCTATAAATACGCCCTTAGTCTAATCCTAGGAACACACAGGAATATATTAAATATTCACAGGAATATATTAAAGTCCTAGGCCTAAGCCGTTTTTGTGAAAATTAGTATAAATTAAATATGTACCTACAGATAAAACCTAAACAATCAGACTTCATAGATTATCGGAACAGAAGTAATTGTAAAAAAATTAATATAATTATATTATGTCAATTATAAGCTGAGGCTGAGATCTGCGATCTCCTCGCCGTTCAATGGAACAGAACATAATATTTACGAAGCTCAGATTTGGAATATTGTATGAAGTGATGGTTTTTTGCATTAAGTAATAAAAGTTTGCATTAGTAATAAATAACAAAATGTACATAACATTGTAAAGCTATTTATATACAAACTTACATATACCTCAATAGGTGTAAAATATTACGTAGGTATGTAAAAATAAGTTACGCGGCTACTTAAAAACTTAATGAGATACTCAGAAGCCGCAATTCCTACACCTGCCTTTAACACTTGAATTATCTTGTAACCTATTTAAGTAAGATTTATGGCATTCTTCTATTAGTTTCAAGTGCTTCAAGATACAATATATCTTTGATACTGCCGCCTTCTTATGCCTGTAATCTTTAGAAGTTTCAGTATCTTTTAGGGCCCCGTAGCCAAAATCGCAAAACGGAATCCCGATAGGGTTATTAACATGTTCGTCCGTCAGTTTTTCTGTCCATATGTCACAACCGATTTATACAACTGTTTTTACACGATTACAACTACTGAACTGTGTGGCAAAGAGGTAAATTTAAAATAAAATGCAGATATGAAAAACGAAAAATTAATAACTGGATATTTTGGACCCATTTTTTTAATTTTACTATGTGCGAAGTTGTAATGGAATCCTATGGTAATATGTGTCTAACGCTCTTAGCCAGTTTTAGGGTTCCGAATTTCAAAGAAATAAAACGGAACCCTTATAGTATCACTTCGATGTCGGTGTGTTGGTGTATCGATTTGTTTGACCAGTCAAGACCTTTTATTTTAAGAACGGGTAGAGGTATTAAGATGAAAATCATTTATAAATAGTGAAATCTATGGTCTCTTGAAAATGTATGAAATTCAAGCTTCTAATTCACTGAAATCAAGAGATACGGCTACTTTCTCAAACAAAAACTTTATTAATATGTTCCCTTTGACTTACAATCATAGGCAAAAAGTAAGATTTCACAGCACACTGAAGGAGAAAATTCATTTAGTGCATAAAAACAAAAAACAATGCACACGGATAAGTTTTTCGTGTTTATTAGCAGTTATGTTGAAAAACGATAACTTTATATTCAAATGACTAAAATTATTTAGGTGTCTGAGGACATTATAATACGTTCCTTTATGCGATTAAGACATTTTCTTATTTGCGACGATGTGAAGAACGAATTAAAGACAAACAAAAGCGGCCACGAGTTTGGGTCGTGTGCGACCCCGACTGGCGCCACAATAATTACCCATATTCACCCAAAATATTATCGTTGTGTGCTTGCTACGGCGCGAGCGTATTAGCACTTATAAACCGCGTACACTGGCTTTCTATAAAGACATCCTACTGTTATGTTTGTACTGAACCTCAGTCCACTAATCATCAGATGGACTATTTGCTTATATCTCTTCTTCATTTTAAAAGTCTCTATTTTAGAGAAGATCGCTTTTGTCGATAACCTGACCGGTTGTATTCGGTTGCTGGGCATAGAAGGTCATAGATTTAGTTAAAAACTAAGACTTGAAATATTTGGAAACGAATTTTCTTTGCAAGGAACTCTTTGTAGTACTCCTTTATTCAAATTTAGCTTTTAATTCCACGAACTCCTGGTTAGCTTTCAATAAAACGAAATTGTTTTATTGAAAACTTTCTAAAAAAAAATTGGAAACTACCTATTTCTTATACGTAAGTATACTTCTGTATGTGAGAAATGTAAATCTCTGAAAATAAAACTATTTTCAACGAAAGCTTCAAGGCATTATATTAAAGCATGAACTTATCTAGAAATATTATTACGAGATATCCCAAAAAATTCTTCTAAATAACTTATATCGACACTTTTGGTAACAAATCGAGTGGAAAGGCAAAAGACCGATCGATCTAGTGTCGTACAGTCGTAGCGAAACAAATTGTCAAGGCGGGCTTGGGTACGTCGCATTTTTTGCTTTCTGCTCGGCCCCTACTCTGCTCGTTGACATATTGATGCATGATCTATTTCATGTTATGAACGGTATGGATTTGATCTTCAGGTAGTTTTTGATGTCTTCGCTGAATGGTTTCATTGACTCACTTTTGAATATTTTTATGTATACTACTATCTTTTGCCCGCGACTACGTCCGCTTGGATTTCTGAGACACCGTCGCTTAGACTACTTTCTGAACCTTTCTACTGCTTTTTATTTATAAAACAGTAGTAAGCTTTCATTGTATACGTACAATCAGATATTTTTTAAATAATGAAATGCTGATTTTTTATTACTAATGTTACGTTCTGAGATTCCAGATGTTATGACTTTACATCTTCTAGAATATCGACGTGGGTAGAATGTAGCTGGATATATAGGGATATAATGAAAAGACGTGCTGTGCTAACTCGTATAATTCTCGACTGAGACTGACTAAATCACAAATTATTATTAAGCAGCAACACCCTGAAAAGATAGTGTTGCCACTCACCAACGATTATGATAATATGTTTAATCACAAATATTAACAATAGCCTACACTGATTTGATAAGATTTTACAACAATCAATTCAATTTGACTTGCAACAATGAATTCAATTTGCCGTTGGCGCAGTGGCATATGCATCTGCTTTCCAAGCTAGGGTCCCGGGTTCGATCCCCGGTCAGGTCAATTTAGGAAACGAACTTTTCTAAATTGGCTTGGAGTCTGGGTGTTACTGGGAACTCCCCCAGGGTTCGTTGTGTGGTACCCATATTACAAGCTTACTGCTTAGTTTGGGGTCACACAATCTGTGTAATTGTCTGGAGTATTATTATTATTATAAATTTTATTGAACAAGTGGGAAGCCATTTCTAATTTTTTTTTATTGCATGATAAAATTAAAAAGCTTAGATCGCTTAAGTAAATTTTAATATAAAAATTTAATAAGAGAACATGACAATTTTTTTTAAATGAGTCATATATGTTGTTTGATAGAGACGGACCATCTGTGTCGCTTAAAGAATAATTTCATTGTTATTCCCCTCGAATTCCTGGACTTCTTTATTCAGTAGTTGGGGTGACAGTTGGATTTAATTCCGTTCAATATTTGTACGGTTGGTAGAAGCTGTTCAAATAGTGACATCACATATCGGTAGAAATCAAATGTCTTTAATACGATCATATGCTTTGCTCACTGTAGAGTTAACATCGCAGATATTAGATATCTGTGGTTAACATACACATTATAATAGGTACCTAAAGGTTGACTTCTAGTAACTAAAAATAAATATCTTAAATTATTATTCTTTCAACAACCAAACGAATGCAAACAAATAAATTCATACTATATATTTAAATCACAATTTTTGTGCACACAAAAAAAATAGGAACTAAATGTATAATATTATTAACCTATGTCAGAATTGTCATATAACAAATACGGTTGCTAAAATGATGGTATTCATTCAACAGAAAAAAACATGTCTTTAACTTTAATCTGTTTATGTAGACGAATTATAATTAAGGTATCAATAAAATGGATAAACTGTAAGGATATGTATGTATTTATTTTTATAAAATAAAAGAGTAATAAAATGTAATGGTAAAAATATTGGCTGACTGTGATTAGATTCGAAAAGATTACCAAAGTACTGAGGTATTTACAAAAGCCTACTATGATTTTCGCTGTATTCTTCCTAAGGCTTTTTATTTGCTGCAACTTTCAAAACTCCAAATCCTTTATAAGGTGACAAGAGGGTTTGCCGTCTCTGTTCCTCTGAGAATATTTTAAAGTGTAAAGTAGTGCAGAATATGTGGATTAATAAGAAGTATTATTATGCGGTAGATGGTTCGGTCACTTAGATAGAATGAGTGATGAAAGACTGACGAAGAAAATATATAGAGCGAAAGTGAGTGGTAGAAGAAGCCAAGGAAGACCAAGGCTGACTTATGAAGATCAAATAGTCCGAGTGTTAGCGGATGAGAATGTCAAAAGCTCTTGCATACCCAGGCGAAAATGTGTGAGGAGAATGATGAGATTTGAGGAAGCGAAAGAAGTATGTAAGAACCATGACGCTTGACGCTCCGTCCTCTCTGACTACCCCGTTAAGGATACAGCGTGAGGATATGTATATGTATGTATGTATTATTATACCTTCAATCTCGGACCAAGGATCATAATCAAATTAAAAAAAAATTCAAAAAAAGTTTATTCAAAAAAAAGTTTAAGTTGATGTATTTACATGGGCTGGTGTCCCCCTTTAAGCAATTAATTGCTTGTATTGGGAGAAATAATGAACAAAGATATAACAAGTTGCCGCCCTTACCACCGTGTGTCAAACGAATTTTTCTGTTTTTTTCTACCTCGTTGAGAGTAACCACGAGTAAAATAGTTATCTATAGTAAGTACGGCAACCTCGCACTGTCAGTGCATTTCATCTCAGCTTATGAGTCGGTCGCGAAATAATTTTTTGCAAAATACTCGTAAATCTAAGTGCTTTGGCTACTACTATTCATGAAAATAAAATTATATCATATTCAGCTGTGTATCGTTGTACTGTGATCATCCCTAATCACGCACATTAGTAAAAATCTAGAAAGTCGATCAACAAAAAAAGGACATTTTAAGGACACGTTTTGAAGGCAAATACTCCCATTGCGAACCTTGCTCCGAGCCTTCAACAGTTTCACAGTTTCAGATAAAATGGGCTATGTCAAATTGACAGACAGACGAGTGAGTGATTGCTTATAACAAAGAACAACTTTCTATAGCTTATAAAACGAGGGTTTTATTTTTCTTTTGAAGTGCGAAACTCTAAAAATACAATAAATAATTTTACTTAATAATCCCACTGTTTAATTCTTATTGTACGAGGGCTGCTATTTATGTATCTGGAACTGGCCAGTTACAGAACAATATTAAAAAAGTAATTATAAATTAAATATAAACTCTGGCTGAAGAATACAATTTGTTTTATGTAGCTGTCATTTGTTTATCCTTTGTGGCGTCATTTTGAAAATTGCGAGTCTTTATCACCATGGATTTAAGTCGTGAAAATTTTCATGCTATGATTTATTACGATTTTCGGCGAGGGCTAACTCAAAAACAGTGCATCGATCAACTCACTTCTACTTTTGGGGACGAAACACCATCGAAAACTGTTGTGTATTACTGGTTTAGTGAGTTTAATCGTGGGCGGTCTGTGCTCACGGACGAAGTTAAAGAAGGTCGCCTTAAATCGGTTGTTGTACCTCAAAATATTGATGCTGTGCGGGAACTAATAATGCAAGATCGTCATGTTACATATCGCAAGATAGAGACGTCTCTGGGGATAAGTATGACGAGTATATATAAAATATTACACGAACATTTAGCTGTAAAAAAAATTTGTTCACGTTGGATTCCGCACAACTTGAGAATTGACCAAAAACGGGCTCGTGTCGATTGGTGTGAAAAAATGTTACAAAAGTACTATCAGGGTGGGTCAAAAGCTGTCTATAATATCTACACAGGTGATGAATCTTGGATATATGCGTATGATCTTGAAACTAAACAACAATCAACGGTTTGGGTGTTCCAAGATGAGCCGAACCCAACAAAAGTCATTCGTTCAAAAAGAACTTTGAAGCAAACAGTCGCTTGTTTTTTTGGTATAAATGGACATGTAGCTACAGTGCCACTAGAGGATCGTAAAACGGTTAATTCTGAATGGTACACGACCATTTGTTTGCCAGAAGTCTTTGAAGAAATGAGAAAGAACAACCGACAACGCAGAATCCTTCTTCATCACGACAATGCTACCTGCCATACATCGGCCGAAACAACTCGGTATTTGGAAGATCTAAAAATCGAATTAACGGGTCATCCGCCGTACAGCCCCGACTTGGCCCCCAACGACTTCTATTTATTCCCAATCATGAAGAATAAATTACGTGGTCAACGTTTTTCGAGCCGTGAAAAGGCTGTTGATGCGTTCAAAATGCACGTTTTGGAGATACCTCAATCCGAATGGAATAAGTGCTACGAAAATTGGTTCTAACGCATGCAAAAGTGCATCGATAATCATGGTAAATATTTTGAAAAGCAATAAAACTATAATAAATGCTATGTTATTATAATTTTATTGCTTGTTTCACTTTGTTATTCCGGATACATAAATAGCAGCCCTCGTAATATGATCTACAGAAGAATTATAATTTTTGAAACTCACATTTTATCATGAAAAAAAATCATTAATAAACTAACTTTATTAGACATTTGTAAGCGACTGCTCGAGGCTTCGGGAGACCGTAGGGCTGGCAGTTTTTGCTACTTTCTAAGTAGCAACTTTGAGGAAGTCTATATTGAAGATAATGCTTAGTTTTAAGTTCGTAAATATTATCGTTAAGATGTACCGCTTTATTTGGTATTTCATATCTTCCGTTTATTAGCATATAATAGTTCCAATATAATTTGGTTACGTATTGTAAAAGGAGCTCATGACGTCACTCCGTTCCTTATATCATTTCCTATAATACAGTTATGTTATTCCCAAGTGATATTACAATGGAATTGGTTTACATATCTAACTATATCACGTTACGAAATCTTAGCGCTTCCGTCTCTTTATGGTTCGAGTAAAATTCACCAGACGGTAGGGATGCGAAATGTTCTCGATATATTTTTTATCGGCCTTCCGCGTCGCGAAGGACCAAATGGATAATTCTCGAAGTATTCCGCCGCCACTTTATTTCTGTTAGGTGCGTGACAACGGTCGTTTTCCTTTAAGATGGAGTTATAAGAAGACTTAAGGGATACTCGAGTTGAGTTTAATTAATGGTTGTTGTGTTGCGTGGGATGATGCATAGATCAGATATGTGTATTTATATTGGCATTACGTACGTATATTTACGACAGCACAGTAAGTATGATTATATTATGAAGTTAGGGATTTGCCAATTTTCAATTCGAATCCAACCATATTTTCTGTCATTTATTGTTAGGTTTAGTTGAAGGAGTCCATAAAATTGCTGAACTCTGACTTTTTGAAATGAAGTGTCTGATATACCTATTAGTTTCGAAATAATTAAGCAAAGAATCGACTTGGAGTTTGGCATTTTGAACGGTGTTGGCAACATTAAAATATTTTAAGTATCTATTTTTATTCTAATAGCAACACTTGCTAATTCTCTTCCGATAATTGCACTTACACACACATTAAATGAAAAGCTACAATATAAGTAATAAAAACCTTAAAATTATACAGTCCGCTTGACTTTTATTTATAAATAAAAACAAGCCTGAACTTCTACTCAATATGAAATATCGATTCGTCGTCCGATACCTACTTCATCTTTGCTACTGATTTAAACAGTTGATAGCTAATGTATTTACCAAAGCAAGTTTAATTAATAGCACTTACAGAGTCAATTTTAAAAAATAGACGCTAATTTTGGTAGAGATAATGGGAATTCGAAATGATAGTTTAGAAAAGTTTGGGTCAATAATTTCAGTGTTTCATTCTTTCATCGATACGGTCTTTATCACAACACTAATAATCGCTTTTAATTATAATTATCAGAAACCAGATTACACCATTCAATTACTTACTTAATATATGAAATTCAATGAAAATTAAGTTAGGTTTCAATCTAGTTTTACTAGATATTTAAATCTTGCACTAATTTACTTGCAAAATAACAAGTTCAGTGGTTTTACTGTTTATTGCTTATGCAGTTTTAATGCCCAGTGTTAATCTCAATAGCATCCTGATAGCATTCCATTATGTGGGTTGAGGATTAAATGTCTATTACTGCTTCTGCTAAATTCTAGTACCAACCTAATATCTCTGGCCATTTATATCCTTGTCTTCAAGTATCTTTAGTAATGTGTATGATAGTGATAGCAGTAGATTGTATCGTATTCTTGATTCTTCATATTTCTGACGAGTTTATACCTAAGCTTATATCTATTCGTGGAGACATAAAACAAATTACTTCATACCTAACTATATTGAAATAAGTTTTTAAATATAGATTCTTTTCAAATCGGTGAGAGATTTGTTTTCGAACAATATGTTCTTCTGACTTAGATTTTATTTTGCGGAAGTACATTTCGTATATTATGTTATTTATAATTAATTTAATGAAACATACTTATTCCAGATCATTTCCCTTTCGGGGGTGAACAGCATCAAGACGCAACGAAAATAGTTAGACGCAATATAAATTGGGCAGACAGATAAAATGAAACTAGATAGTGACGGATCACTAGCCATTCATTTGTGCAATTTCCACATAACGAGCTCTATCCTTAGGTTCTGTCGCTTGAACGAAATATAAGCAGCTAGCTATAATCTGTGATTTTCTGTCCCTCTCAGACTAGGATTAGGTTTAAAAATGTCCCTAAGTAAAATTTCCCTAACGCGTCCAAAAAGACAACCTTCTACAGTGAAAAATCGAGAGATTCCGATTTCTTCTGAGAAATCTTTCTTCTTTTTTCTTCTTCTTGAAATACATTTCTGAATACAACCAAGCATAGGAATTTGGAATATGACATAACTACTTCTAATATGTAAAAGCCAGAACCCACAGTGGAGCACATGCTGTTAATACACTCTTTAATTGATAATTAATAACTGGAGGCAAGTGTTATCCCATCACCTCAGTAGCCCTTACCTGATCTGTCGTCTTATCAGTTTGTAAATATGAACAGACAGGGTTTATATTAACTGAGAGGACGTAATGGATTACGTGTCGACTCCGGCGTCGCGACACGTGGGCAGAGATACTGTGATGGATCGTCGATGTATTATCAATTTGTTTGAGCGTCAGAACCTTTTTTTGTTTTGACGGCTGTTTGAAGGTTTCTTTCAGTTTTATTATGTCAATAGAAACAAGGACAAGGGCTATTAGCTTTATATTACTAATGCAACATGCAACTAGCCTTTGCCGTCGACTTTGCTTATTAGGTATCAGTTTTACACTTTCGAGTTTGGCTTAGAGATTCAGCCCCTGTAATGATATATGTTACATACTTACCCTTTAATTAAGTAACTGAAATGCTTGAAGAGTAATTCGTATTAAAATCTAATCATTGGTTCTTTATTGAAATTTCTACAAACAAACGATCAAACAATGTGATGAATTCCTACAATCTTTAGCTATTTTCCGCTCAAACTCCAAAAACCACCAATCGACACGTGTTTCACAACGAAGCATCTACAACATATACCAGAGACCAGACTCGGTCAGCTAACCAGCACCGAATCCATCCGAATCCAAATGTTGGTTAGCTGTCCGGTCCTATCTCTGGTATATCCTGAGGATGCTTCGTTGAGAGGCGAAACACGTGTCGATTGGCGGTTTTTGGAGTTTGAGAGTCAGTCAGAGAGTCAGTAAATGGATGTGCAAAGAACAGTTCAGTTCTCTGCACATGCATTTACTGACTCTCTGAATATTATATTTTAATAAACCTTTTGTAAAATGATGTTGAAAAAATGATGCCTGGCTGAGTTTCTTGTTGGTTCTTCTGTGTCCAGGTTTTCTTTTCTCTTTTCTTTAAACCGAACTAAAGTAGATTCGACGTTCAAAAATACCTTGTAATCGGGTTTACTTTAATAAATTGATTTGACTTTGACTTTGAAACCGTATACACATGTTTCGCAAGCGCTCAAATTTATTTCAGAGCTCCTCTGAGACAACCAAATTACATTGTTCTGATTTTAATTTTTTTTTAATTTAATGTGCTGTGCATTTGCAAAAATAACCGCAAACGTCCTTCCTGACTCACCATTCCTTATTTAGATATTATTAAAATATAGCTTTTTCATACTTTTCTTTGGCATAAAAAGTGTTATGAAAATTCGTTATCAGCTCTTGGACTAATAGAACTTGTTATGAGGAACTAGTGCAGGTATGAGCTTGTAACTTACTATAATATGGTTCCACTTGCGATCTGTAAATCATTATTTTGTGTAAATTATAATTAAGTGTAATCAATAAAATTTAATGATATCTTCATGCTAATAACCACCAATGCGAAATTCAACATCGATGAAATATTCAATTTTACGACAATTCTCAGCTTTTTAATAGGAATTTCATTATTTTAAATTAAATTTTATAATGAAATACATAATTTTATAATGAAATTAAAATAATAATTTTATTGAAGTACAAATCTAACTTTAGACCATTAAATTTATAAAATATGAAATTTCTTACGGAATCGAGTTCGAAAGTTACGGGAAACATTGAATAAGCAACAGATTTAATAATTCATACTACAACTTATTATTTAAAATTAATGTTTTCAACTGAATATTTAAAAGGTACTTCTGATATAGATCATGTCACATTATTTGTTTTCATATTTTTTTTTTGAACTCGAGTCTAACAAACTTATTGCAAATATGTACGATACAGAGTTGTATTTTGAATTATATTTTATCTATTTATTTTTTATTGCTACATTATAGTTATTTTTAACGTTAGAATATTTTAAATGAAGTGGTAACATTTCAATGTAGGGCTTGTATTTTTTATGGTGATCGAGACCATTTTATACCATTCCATTTTAAAATGATTTTAATTTTTCAACAAAAGGTGCGCCTACTCGCCAGAGCGTAACCAGTCGATGGATATCTATCACAATATGAAATCGCATTATTAACATAAATATAATATAAAGTCGTTGACAGACGGTACGCCTCCTTGTTTTCAAGTCTGTAGGTTAATTTGAATACCACAGAATTCGGGGTAAAACATTTTTTCGATTTTCCGTTAACGCCATTGTACATAAAATTTAGTCACATTGTGGATAGATAAAATAAAAAAAAATACTGGAAATGGCTGGATTATCAAGCAAAAGATGGAGGGCTTGGATGAATATGTGTAGGCCTTTACTCGCCGAGAGACAGAAGGAAAAAGAAATCCTTAATAAAAATGCATTCGATTTTAATTTTACAGGATTTATTTATGTCAGTAATAAGTTTATTAAAAAGACAAATTTATTAAAAATGTATTGACATAAACGAGTACATGCATGTCTTAATGTTAATATTTACTATCTTAAAACTTAACATTATCATAAATAAATAGACTTCCTTAAAGTTGCTTAGAAAGCTGTCAGTGCTTAGGGTGCCTAGCAGACTGGCAGATTGACAGATTAATTACTTTGTATTGTAATTTCGTTTTTTTTATAAATTGTGTCATGAAGGAGCACTAAGCATCGCCATCCTTATACATACGTCTTTCGACTCTCGAACCAATATCAAATTTCATATGGGAAGGTGTAATGATGTCAAATATATCAACAGTGATCGATTGTGTTTATCGGCTGTAAAGATCAAGAACACTACCATGGTACCAGTCAACAATAGAGTGAGATAAAACATATCCATGAAGGACTTCGATGTCATATTTTCTTGCTTCAAACATTTTTAGTAATGTAGATAGATGTAGATTGGCAGTTGGGACGTCCGCCAGGCCGCAGACGGGCTGTCTGCCTCCTTGGAGAGACGGCCATTCTGCCCTATTCTCAGAATTGGAGCTCTATTTGTCTGTAGCCTGGTGGTCGTCCCTTCTCTTTATTGTCCATGAACCTTCCGGATTTCCTACAAAACATGAGGATATCCTTTAGTTTGTTTGTCCTCAGTTCTTTCAGTGTATCTGGCCCTAGTGTATATGAAATCTAATTCCCGCATACATAATGCATACTGCTATGAAGTGCATGTTTGTTTCTTCGCTATCGTAGTGTTTGCATAGGGGATCCGGTGTTAGTCTGAGTATCGTATTTTAGTAATGTAAATCTAGTATGATTCTAAGATTCTTAGCTGTGACCAACAGATCTACTACAAATTGACATTGCGTTGATGTGATCACTATAGTCTTTCTCGCTTTGAGGACCTATGTTTGCTAAACCAGCATTTGTAGTCAAAAATACTACATTCTAGCATCACACCCAAAAGTGTCTATCTCTCATATATTTACAAAGATTTTTACATTAATTTTCACTTGTGAAGGAAATATAACCAAAAAATTTAAAAGTATTAACGAATGTTTTGTTCATAGATCTGTCAAATGCAACAGCTTAATAGTATTATAACATTGCACATACCGATAGAGGCGAAATATGTGTATTCCCATCCCTTTCTATTATAAGCTTACGCAATACGTTGCGCTCAGTCTGACAATTTGTGACGTGTGAAAGCCTGCCTATATCTATTACTAGTAATATGTAGCTGTGGCACATGGTCAGGCAGATACAGACAGAAATGGAATGAAACTATAATGGCTTCATTTTGGCGATTCTGGAGACGGAACTTTATAAAAACTCACCGTTATCATTCAAAATGAGCAAATATAAAAAATTAAACAGTTATTTTAAACAAAAACTGTCGGGAATTTTTGCCTACAATATACATAATTTGTTTCACGTCTGTAAATTTTGTAAACCTGTAAACAAAGTTGGCGTGAGACCGAATATATTTTTAAATTCCGAGGATTGTGAGTTGGATTATAATTTGAATAATTCCATCAAAAACCGTGGATGAAAATATAAGGAGCTTAAATACAAAACACAAAGTTTTTTTACTCATTTCTTTCTTTACGTCATTGAATAATTTATCCCCTTATTTGAATAACAAAACGTGAATATTCGATGATTTAAAGAATTGCGTTAAATTATTTAATGACATTTCGTTTTATTGACGGATACGATTACAATCTACGAAATCTACAGAGCAAAAGTGAGTGGTAGCAGAAGCTAAGGAAAACCAAAGCAGACTTATGAAGATCAAATAGCCAAAGTGTTGGGTGATGGAAACGTCAAAAGTACTTGCATATTTAGGTGAAGCTGTGGGAGGAGAATGATGAAATATGAGAAAGTGAAAGAAGTATGTAAGGACTGCGGCGGTTGGCACCCTGTCCTCTCTGACTACACCGTTGGATATAACGCGTGAAGATGTTTATGTATGTGCGTGTGTATGTCTATGTGCGTATGTGTGCATATATGTATGTACGTATGTATGTATGGGCACGAGTTTTAAAAGGTTTTACATATTATATGCTAAACAGTACATTAGTGGCGATTTTGAATCTGTCTCTCTAATGCTGACTACAGTCTTCTCCCAGGGTTCATTACCGCACTCGTTCTTCCATTTTATTGATCAAATCGTTTTCTTCGTCCTTCATAAGTGCTAGTACAGTTTTCCATTTGACTGAAGGGCACCCCGCAAACAATAGATTACGATATTATGTTTTCAATACCTTAAACGAAGGTATTTATTACAAAACATTATGCCATATTATAAGTAATAAATTCATTTACTTTTAGCTGGCTTTCGGTCAAAGTATCAACCTTGTTAATTAATTCACTTCTCAGGAACTCCCAATTCGTTAAACTAATTAGTACCGAATCTGATTATTTAGAATTGAATCTTCCAATCTAGATTCGATGCTATTTAGTCGTCTAACTCAGGATCTCTTTTATTCGCTCGAGAAGCTTCGTTGAGAAGCAAAACGCGTGTCGATCCACAAGTTTTAAACTTTGAAGATAATTCTAAAATATTTGAATTCATGGCATTCTGTATTGTAAAATATTTCTTACTTTATTTTTAAAATTACAATATAGTTTTCAAAGCAATTTTTGGGGATCTATAAGAGCTCCGTCTTCTCTGACTAACTTATTAGGGATACAGTGAGAAGATGTATTATATTATGCTATGAGACTCACATTTCTAGATAGTAAACTTTTCTGTAAACTTCAAGCTTAGCTTTATATTCTTTGAAATTCATATGACTTTAGGTTCAGCATCTCCAAAGATAAATGAGGAGGAATAAGTCATGTGCCCCTTCGTTAATTGACATGGATATTTCAAAATATTAATTAGCGCAAAATGTGTGATTTAAGAAGAAGTCTCACTATATATAGATTCAGGTGTTCCATTGCGGACATCCAATTTCATGCAATGAATTCTTATAACAAAAGGTCGCACGGTGGTCGAAATTCGACCGTACATATGTGTAAATATAAACTTATAATATAAACTCGTTGACGACAATCTCTACTCTGTGCGACTGTTTGATCCTCTGACCAAGAAACAATGGACGCTGTCATAATAACTTGCCACTCTTACCACTGTGTGTCAAACGAATATCCTGTTTCTTTCTATCTCAGTGAGCTTAACCATGAGTAAAACAGTTAGCTATAGTAAGTATGGCAACCTCGCACTGTCAGTGTATTTCGTGTCAGCTTATGAGTCGATCACGAAATAATTATATGCAAAATACTCGTAAATCTTAAGTGTTTTTATTAATCTTAAATTAAATATGTCACGTTCAGCTACGTATCGTTGTACCACAGTTTAATTAGTTTACTACCGTAAAGTTGTACTATGACCTTCCCTAGTCACGCATATTAATAATCTAGAAAGTAGGTCAACAAAAAAGGACACTTTAAGGACACGCTTTTAGACCAAATGCTCTATCCATTGTGATACTTGTCCGATGTTCGATCCAAGGAGGTTAGATATGTATGATTGCTAACTAGTATGAGTTTGACACTGATTTTTGACATTGGCAGTATGAACGTTAAAACTGTGCCAAATCTCACACTCCTCCATGCGCGCAATATACTTAAAAAGGAATCCGAAGTTTTCGCTACACAATAATATAATCGTTCCTGAATTTTTTGTTGATGACACTAAAGCTCGTCAATAACTATTGAAAAAAAAAGAAAATCGTTTGACAAACAGAGGAGAAAAAGACACTGAACTATTTTGTCTTTACTCATTCATATGTTATAAATATTTAGTATCTTCCATCTAAAATACCTTACTCTTTAATCGACACGTGTTTCGCCTCTTAACGAAGTAGCTGAGGATATTCCAGAGATCGGACTAGGTCAGCTAAGACAGCTTAGACAAGTAGCTCGAATGTCGTAAACGTTAATAGAATAGAATGGCAAATACCGTGTGATTTATAGTAACGAACTTGAAATATTGGTTGTCAAACATTATTAAATTTCTTATATATCAAACGAAACCTAAAATCGTGTGAAAACCACTATAAAACGTAGCCAAAGGGCACTTTTAACGAGCAATAGCGCCAACAAGCGTTTCGATTTTACGAATCGTTTGCCACTTGTTTAGACGCTCAGCACCGAATATTCACAGAAGAGTGAAAGAGGAAAGAGGTTCCGTATTTCCTTTTAAGGCACGATACCCTAAAAGGGAAGTAAATTTTTGATGAACATAAAATATGCAGTAATATTACATTTCATATTCATTTATTCATCAGAAGATATGTAAATATTACCATAAGAATTAACATACCAAATCATCTGATGATCTGATTAAGTCAAATCTTTTTATTTTGTTTTTATTATTTTTTGCACTTTTATAATCTATCTATATATATATATATATATTGTACTGTAGATGTTAATGTGTACATATGTTATGATTAATGTACCTCTAGTATTTTATATATGTAATAAATACGGTATAAATTAAATAGATGCACACAGAAAAACCACATAGGTTTATGTTTGCGCAGTTTTTTGTTTAAAAAATGGGTTAAAAAAAAGCAAAATAAATTAAAAAAAAAAAAGGCGATGTATGTTCCTTATGGACTCCGAAACGGCTGGACCGATTTCGATGAAATTTTCATGGAATCTTCAGATTGGCCTAGCGGGTGATCCTGTAAAGTTTGGTAGCGATCGGATCAGTAGATTTTTTTTTTGTTTGTTTTTTTTGCAGTATCAAAATAATTATAAAAACTGTTTAATTTATTTTAACTTCAACTAACGCCCAGTGAAACGGGCCGGGTTTGTGCTAGTCTGATATATAAAAATTAATGTTTGTATGTTTGTTCGTATTTTATGGGCTGCCATATCGTTCGTCTGATTACGATGAAATTTTGTATGGAAATAGGTTAAATCCTGAGAAAGGACATAGGCAATTCTAAAAATAAAAAAAGCGGACGAAGTCGCAGGCATCGGCTAGTGCATAATAATTTTTAAAGTAATTTTAATAGTTAAAGAACTCGGTCAAACACTTAGACATGAACATTATCTATGTAAGTATGTGAAAATATAAAATAAAGCATTTATCATAAAATACACTTTTCCATCTAATAAACCTGATTCATGGAACCAAAGCCCCGAAAGCCTCAAATCACGGGCAATCTATCTAAGAACCACGTACTATAAAAATAATAATACGTCTCACTCAAGGATACGGTACAAGGCTTAAGTACTAGCGAGTTAGAACATTGTATACCTCGATTTAATTCTTTTTTTTACATCGTAGTGACATTTTTATCTTATAATATATTTCTTAAAAATATACATACATATTCACATTCACGCTGTATCCCTAACGGGGTAGTCAGAGAGGACGGAGCGCGGTCGCGTCGCGGTCCTTACATCTTTCGCATCCTCAAATCTCATCATTCTCCTCACACATTTTCGTCTAGGTATGCGAGTGTTCTTGACATTTCCGTCTGCTAACACTCAAGCTATTTGATCTTCATAATTCAGCCTTGGTCTTCCTTGGCTTCTTTTACCACTCACTTTCGCTGTGTAGATTTTCTTCGTCAGTCCTTCATCACTCATTCTTTCTAAGAAACTGAACCATCTAAGCATTCCTTTCTTCATTTTTACAATAACACTGTCGTGCAACTCTGTCATACTGCGTATCTTTTCATTGCTTATCCTGTCCGCAGCGGTGACACCGCACATCTTTCTAAGAGATCGCATGTATATGTATCTATGTATCCAGACTTTACTACCGTACAATAAAGTTGATACCAACACCGCATTGTGGATGGCCATTTTGGCAGTGTTAGATATATTCACACTGCCTACTCTCCACATCCAACTCACATCTTCCATCCCTCGAAAACGCAATCCGCAGATACGCAGTTTCATTCTTTGTTCTAGACATTTTCCATGTACCCAAATCTCACATTTCATCTGTACCGCTTCTCTTCCAAACACTTAATATTATGGTATGGAGATAGCCTTAAAAATACTTCTTCTAAATGAAATAGCTAATATAATTCAATATTATCTTACAAAATGAAATATAAATTTAAAACAATTTAACAATAAATTATTTTTCTATTATTTCAATTATTTTAACAATAACATTATTTTAAAACGATACCTACCAATTTAAGAAGAGAAGAGTACGTATTATGTTATATTTAATTCCCTAAGTTTATTCAGAAATTTTTAATAAAACCGCGATTTTTTTTCTCTCGTCATTTTTCACTAGACATAGGTACAAAACTAAATCAAACTTTGCCGCCATTTCTCACAGTAAAGTAGATACCTCTTAAACAATTTCTAGACACGCACGACGACATAAGAGCTCGGTATGTAGAGTCTGTGGATATCTCTCTTTCTCAGACTAGTAGACTAAATGGATGCAAAACTACAACAGATTTATAATAAAAAAAAACAATGAAATTAAAAAGAAAACAATGCTGAAAGCGAATAACAGAATTGGATGAAAATAATGCATGCTTATGCACGAATATGTATTGGAAAAATAAATAAAATTAATGCTTTAACAGAAACTATGTTGTGTTCTCGTCTGAAGGGTAAGGCAGCCGGTGAAATTTCTGGCACACGAGACACAGTATATTAATCCTCCGGGCTGCCAACTCGACATTGTAAATGTCCGTGAGCTCTGGTCCACTTATTATTTGATGGAATTTAGCTTGTTTGTTTTCCTCGCAGTATAAAAAAGGAAATACATGTACGAGTATATTTATATATAACAGAATCTATCGTTTAAACTATCACTCATTACATTTAAATTAAAAACTTCCACCGTTTTACTATTTTTTAAATAGTAATAATTTTTTTAATAAAATTAATAGTTTCCACAATAAACTTTTATAATTAACCATTAGCTTTGAAATAAATTCAACAATAATTTCTTTTGATTTAATTACCTAATATAAACCACGGGAAAAGTCATTATTACGATGATAACATAAATTATCTTAAAAAACTTACATATGGAGTTATATATTAATAGTACGAAATATTCGTTTCATATTGTTTTATTTTTTGATGCTTTACATTTATTTAATAGCGTCATTATGTTCTTCTTAAGTTAGTACAATTTTAAAATCGGTAAAATTTTATTACAGTGATTATGTATTTTACAGTGATAATAGTATGTTTGTTCTTATTTCTACAAAATAATGATTAGATACTTTAAATATATACCTACCTAAAAAATAAAAAAGGTTTCAAATAATGATGTACCTACACATTATAATATGTTTAGTAAAAAACAAGTGTTAAATATAAACACGTTAATTATTTTACTTATAATATTATTGTACTTATACCAAACAACAAAAAGCGTTCGTGATCCCGGGACTAACCGGCACGGTGTAGGTAATATCCCTTGTAAGAGAAGCCTTCGACACCATGCGATAGACGAATGTATACTAGAACAAGTGACGCGTTAAAACTTATGAAGCAATTTGTTAGGAAATAGTTTATATTAAACACTTGGAATTGGAAATCTAGAGTGAAACAGAATCTTATAATACATAGAATAACATGAAACGGAAAATCAGTATTACAGTGAAATAATCTAGATATTAGGCTGATAATTACAAAAAAAAAAGTGTTAGCAACACCGACAAATAAACGTAAAGGGGAACACTGGCGCCCTCTAAAAGAGCGCGACGGTGTTCGTGACGTCATAGAAAAGAACGACTGACGGGGCGGTCAAGTCGAATTCAAGTCAATTTGAAATCCTATTAATTCTACTATAAATATAATGTCAACCGTTACAACATGCGCATCAACAGGATGTATTGCTATGTAAATTTCAAAATTTCTCTTCACAAAATTTACTGTGACAGACGGACAGAACGCACGACTGGTCTCACAAGTTTCGTCTTTTCTTTTGAGATATATAAACCTTAGAAAATGTCTTGACAATTCCCTTACACATCTTTTAATTAAACTAAAGAATTTTACGTTACTTAAATTCTTGCTTCTATTCGGATTTGGATGAAAAATAAAATATATCACCTGATTTGTCCCGCAAGTCTTATAAGCCGGCAAAAGATAGAATTTATTTTAAGGAAGAAATAAACGGAGAACTGGCAACCTATCCTTAGTTGTTTACTTTTTATTATCTATAGACTCAAATATTGATTGCTAGAATATTTGATGGATGGATGATAAAGGTGTGGCTCCATGTACGTATATTATGTGTGAACCATAGAGTACCAAAATTGTTGCCATTTTATATACACACATGTAATTAATATTACATTTATGTATATAAAATCTTGTAACTGTAATTGATATTACATTAATAATTAATATGTACTAAATACTATCAAAACGAAAATGTCAAAAAATATGGTGCATAAGTAGTACATGATATTAGTGACACCGTCGCGTATGTGTTATCGGTGGCGCAGCTTAGGTAACTAAGTGTTCAGGTGCTCGAAAAATGGATTACATCTTGCCATTCATGAACTGCAAAGCATAAAACAAAAAAGGTATTTAGCAGTACTATCTCTTTCTTTATATTCGTAGTATTTAAATAGTGAAATATTGAGAACATTTTTAGAAACGCAATATCTTTTAGTGAAAATTAATTATGGAAAAACGCATGAAAGAGAATAAGTAACCAATGAAACAATTTATTAGCAAAATAAAGAAAAGTTTTTCGAAAATAATTTAATAGTATGTATTAATACTGTTTCCTAGAACAATAACAAAGAGAATTTTCGAGATCTCAGCATAAAAACAATAATCATTGTCGGCATTACAAACAACTACGCCGAGCCTACACTGGCCTCACTTTAAAAAAAGACCGGTTCTTACGAGTAGGCGATTAAGTTATCTTCCCGCTATTTCACCGATTTCGAGTTAATTTCTTCATTTTGTTGCGCCTCTCCATTCGAATTCTTGTATCTTCTAAAACATTTCTTATTAACATTCGTCAGAAGTTGAACAAGCAATTTTTCTAATGGACTCGCTAAAATCGACGATTTGATCAAAAAGCTTTCATTGTAATTGTTGCCAAGATCGCTTTGTTTCCTGCTTCTCTCAGTTTTGTAATGTTGGAGTAAAAAAATTGGAACAACAACAACGTCGCAATTTACTTCGCATACTGAATTTTGGATATATTAAAAGTTTTTAAATTTGTTTAAAACTTAGCCGGTGGTGACAAATGTACTTTATATACCTAAACAATTTTATTGAGACTTTTTTAATTAATTAAAAACGTAAGTCATTTGTTTATTAGTAAATCAAATATTTGTCTGACATGTCAGTAAAGCTAAAAATATTTTTTAATGAATTTGACATGAAAAATTCAACAGGCTAAAGAGATTCATAATTTTAAAAGTCCAACAAAAGAAAGCTTCAATTACAAGTAAAGTATATTATGTATAACTCTTTACATAACATTAAGGTTGTTAGATGGTCGGGACTTATCTGGATTGTTCCGAAATTTCATATGATGTCCAAATTCCCGAGAAAATACAAAATGTGCCGGCAAACAGTTTCACGTAAAGTTCATAACAAAACAGAAATTTAAAATCATCACGCAGTTCAAAATCACTTCACTCTCACTTCATCACTTCTCTTAATGTAAAACGTTAAGTTTGTTTGTCATTATTTCAATTTCAGTAATAAAAAGTAACCTTTCGATTTATAATATCTACTTGTCCCGACAGCAATCCCAAAATCCCGATTTCTCGAAATTTTGCCCAGATATTTTAGTCTTTCTAACTGGCAACCCTACATAACATACATTTTAATCAGTTACATTTTATTCGTATGTTAAGTATATACTATTTTGCGCACTGTACACAACAATCATATCAATCTTCTGACCAACATGAGCTACGACCTTGTCAGAAAAGTTCAAGCCTGCACCACGTCTAAAGCTCGTCGCATGACAGCTCCACAGATTCCGATTTAGTCGTGAGATGTCATTCTCATGTCTTTATCTGTAATGTTCGTGTCTACTTTTTTATTTTTTGGACAATCGTCTATAATATTTTTTGTCATGTTTACAATTGCTGTACCTACTAGACCCGTATTTATCGTTATCATCTATTTACTATTAAAACTAGTTATTTATAACTGTTTTTTTTGTTTTTGTCACACAGTTATGAACGAAAGAGTTATTTCAAAATTTTTAGAACAAAATTTAAATATTTTGGTAAGTGTTATTCTCATTTCAGAAAAGAGAGAGCTTTACCTGGACTTATAAATATTATTCTGGATAAATTTTAGATTGTAACGTGAATGCATTTACGACTTAATAAAGTTGTATTTAGTCCAATGTAAACGTGATATTTATATTCTATATATTCAATCAACATGACATGATTTAAGGAATCTGTTTAAAAGGCTAAATAATTGACAAAAATTTCGTATGTAATGGCTTTCATATCCATCATCCAATCAGCAGATTGAGTGTCAGTTGAAGTATTTCCAATGAAATGAAATCGCACTAGTCACCGTTAAAGTCAAGCGTCAATAACTTATAGCGATCTCGTATAAAGGTCAATAATGTTAACGAACAATTCAGTCAGGGATAATATGAGTAAGGTTCCATAAAATTAAGCGATATTTGCAGCAATACGTGATTTTTAATGAACATATTAGATTGACAGTTATGCTTCTTTTTCAAATTCAACCTAATCAATTCGTTAAAGTAAACAAACTATAGAAAAACGCCATCATAAGTAACGAAATAAAGCTCACAAAACCAGAAATACAATCGAGCATTGAAAGAGTATTATGTCATAAATAAATCTAAAGAAGGTCCGTCGATAGTGATGGAACATTTATATAACATTCGATACCCCAATACGATTATATTGCTCGGAATAATCGTAAATTTGTTAGTGTAACCGACAATACTGTTGAGTGCGGTCCATTTTGTTAATGCCATATCCTCAACTTTTGTTTTGCTTCGACGCATTCTAGTAATAAACGAGGTGGCAGATCGTAAAACTTAGCTTTATCGGTATTTGTCCAAGATTGTTTATAGCCCTACGGGATTACCGTTTGTGATTGATTAGAGTTCTCCCAAATGAATTTCGTAAAGGATTACCGTTCGACAGAACTTTTTAGGTCTGTTTGTTTTATGTCGTAGCATTAAATTTTGAATTTAACAGAGTTGCCTGATTAGATTTACGGTTTGATTACGTCTTAGATAAAGAGGCCGGGAATTATTAAAACAAAATTTATCTTTCCCGATTCATCGATACAGGATTTTACGATTCCATAAAAGATATAATCTTATTTAAGATTTATGTGAAGACGGAGGTCAGTGACATCGATTTGGGAAAAATTTAATTTAACACGTATCACAATAAAGTGCTGTGGTACTATTTACAAAAATAACTTCTAATCAAATCAGTCCGGAGCAAATGGATATGGGTTGCCGACAAAACACATGTAAACCATCCAGTACCAGTGTATCTGTTGCTAAGTCACATTCAACGTTTCTAAAGCTGTTACTGACTCAGGATGCAGTAACATTAGTTGCTGAAAAATGAAGTGTATCTTCTATGCAATAAAGTTCATTATAACAATCAATGTAAATATCGAGCGATTGGAAACGTCTAATGAAGAGTCTCATGGTACCGATATCTCTCTCGCTTAGTTAATTAAGACATGGATTATCAAGCGTTTTGGAGTAGTAAATAAAATTGTAATCTTTCGCCGTAGAGTATAGGCGTCTCCATAACACGCCTTTATCTAGGAATGGTAAACCGAAACGCATAACGCTTCTTTGATCCCACACCTACGCGCACATTTAAACAGTAATATCCTAATACTAATGCACTGTCAATATTTAATGTGTTTTTAGATAGAGTTACAAGAAAGCTTAAATACCTAACACGACGTATGTTTTTATAAGGTTTAATAATTCGTGTAATGGAATTTGGACAGAATTATTTATTGACAGTTCCATTCGATAATAACTATGATCTCAAATCCTTAGGCATAAATAATATTAAATGTTTCTTTCTTTTCACAGGTAAGTCCACCGTTTTTATTCTTTTGAATTCACAACGAAGATTTAGTAAGTATCTGAGATAAAAATGTAGCGTAAATCATGATTACATTTAGCAGAAAAAAGATCAATACTGGTTTTTTTAAATGAAAGGAATTGATATAAAATTACACTATGTACATACAACATGCATAGTTATAATCAGTGTTTCAATAATGAAATAGACGTGGAATTATCTTTATGAGTTTGTGGTAAGAATATACGTATCAACCCCAGTAAAAAATATGAATATATTTATGTATGTATTTCTTTTTCTTTCTTCGTGGCATAGCGTATAGATTAGCGGATTTATTAATGTAATGTATTAATAAGTAGAATCGACATGAAGCACTTTGCTTTTCTTCTTATCGTAAAACTCTCCAGTAAAGTGATAGTAGACTTTACTGAAACGACTTCTTGGAAGAGCGCAAAAACTTCAGCTACACGTGTTTATTTAGACCTACTCCATTCTTTTTACCTACACAGAACATTAAAACACAATATACTATCACTTTTGTATTTTAAAACTGCCAAAAATGTAAAGAATAGAAAATCTAAATAAAATGACAACCTCACTTTTCCCGTTCCCGCCAAAAGTCATGCATGCATTTATTTAAAAACTACATTTTTTTTATTATAGAAACTCAGAATTCCAAAATTTGAATTTCAGTTTCGTTATACGAATGAAATTTTTCAATTCATAAAAAGAAGATAAGGAGACGCTATCATGTTGGTCTGAAAGAGAAAGAAAATATTGAAATGTGCTACCTGCTTATTTTCTTGCGCATTCCGTAATAGAACTAAGGCTTACTGTGAGAAAATAGTATGGGCGATGAGCTTACAACCTATAACTATCTACCTTCGCTTTCCCATTTGTAAGCTAAAATACTTATTTCTAAAAGTAATAAACGTGTCTGGATATTTTATTCACTCCGAACATAAACTGCGTGAAATTACACATGTGGATATATAAAAAGTTTTTATTTTTATTATTTTTTTTTTATGAAAGACAAACAAACGAGCAAGTGAGTCACCTGATGGAAAATGACCACCGCCGCCCATGGACATTCACAACGTCCGGGGAATCACGGGTGCGTTGCCGGCCTTTAGGGAAAGGAGGGAAATGAGGGGGAGGGGGGAGATGGGCCACTGGAACTCTCATTGAAGGAATCGAACGAAACACAACAGCAGTGGATGCTGTTATTTCACGTCGATATTCTGTGAAAGGGTGTTATTTCAACGGGCGAGCCGGCTCAATTCGTGCTGCCATACGGCATGACTACCACGTCTAATACCATGTTTATATCATGGTAATAATGATTGAATAATTAATTAATAAGTTGTAATAATAACAATAATGTTATCGATAATGATAACGATGACGCATTTATAACGAAATTATATTATATTTTCTTCCGGATCCGTTCAGTTCCGAAAACATTAATTTACTTCCCCTCGTTTCACACTTCGCCGTAGTTACGCCCTTAATTTAAATCCAAGTTCAACTGATATAAGTCACGACTAAACTTTTTGTTAAACAAGGCAAAGGAACGACTAAAACAAACTGATTAAATACTTTAATCTTTATTTACTGCAACGTCTGATATACAATTTTGTTTCGCTATTTATTGCCTAAGTTCTTAATAAGGGGATCAAGTTTGAGTTTCGAAAGTTGACTTTTAACAAACGCTAGTACTTTGCAGTCCGGAAGTTAATTTTGCAGCGTGATATAAGTTCGTTACATGGATTAATAACCTTTAATATTCATTTGTGGCACGTGAAATAGCTAAAATACGTAACTTCTCTCGGACGAAGAAACTAATGGACGCGCGGAGCTGTAATAAGTTGCTCTTATCACCATATGTAAACGAATTATCGTGTCTCTTTCTATCTCATTGAGTTGAGCCGCAAGTAAAATTGTAGTTAGCAATAGTAACTATGGCAACTTCGCCCTGTCAGTGTAATTTGTGTCAACTCATAACCGACTTCACGTACGTTACTGAAATAATTATATCCAGATTACTCGTAAATCTTAAGTATTTTGGCTTAATAGAAATAAAAATTTCATGTTTAGATGTGTATTGTTGTACTGTGACCTTTCCTTAGTCACGCATATTAGTAACTTTCGAAACTCGATCAACAAAAAAAGGACACTCTTTTGGGGTAAATTCACCGTCCAATTTGATTATTGGTCCGAATTACTCCCATTGTAAAAGTGCTTAATTGAAACGACAGTTCGTAGTCATTGCATTTATTTTCGTGTCTCGCTCACTCCCTGATCTTCTCGCATACATTTTCACACACTAATTGTCAACTTCATTCATTCTCTCGCTTTCACATACATAAAAATACATCCTTTCGTCTCTCTCGCACACGTATTACTTTCTGTTATGTTTACACCTTACACCATAAACTGAAAATAGATTATCCAATTGGCATTTTACATTAATCGTTATACAATAATCAGACACACAATCAGATTATTTATATTTTATATAAATATAAAATAAAATTTGTATAGCCCCAAACTAAGCTATAAGCTTTAAAGGTACCATATAGCAAACAAAGTAAATTACCTACCCAGTAAGACCTAGATGCCAAGATAATCTAGAAAAGTACTTTTTTAATTAAATTGCCTGGGGATTGAATCCAAGTGTCTCGACTAAGTAGGCAGGCGTTCCAACCAATGGGATTTCTAAATAGGAAATTAAAATCGTTTCTAATGAATTAATAACTTTACATTAATTTAAAAAATTGTTTTTAAAGATTCAGTGAAGGGTTTTGCAAATTAGCAACTTTAGCAAACTATGAAAAAATAAATAGTTTTGGTCAGTTTATGAATTATTTAGGTACACACCTATGCTAAATAGCTGATAGTAGCCTCTGACTGCATGCTAAGTTTTAAAAGCATTTTTTGAAAGCATTTTTTGAAAGCCTGCATAAGTTTTATGTATTAGACGCTGCGAGGTATAAAAATAAGCAGTATGAATTTTAAATTTTTTATTGTAAACACGTCTCGTTTACACCTTCTTTACATATTTTGCATTCCATACAAGTTGTTTGTTATTAAAGGTCTCTTTTTTCTTTCCATTTTAATAACGATGCGAAAAAAACTCATCTTAGTGGTCAAACTTCAGATTTCTAGACGCCAGTGGGTCAAGAAGTTAGTTTCTACATTTATAACATAACATAACATAACTTCACGCTGTATCCCCAACGGGATAGTCAGAGAGGACGGAGCGCCAGGAGTCGCGGTCCTTACACACCTCTTTCGCTTCCTCAAATCTCATCATTCTCCTCACACATTTTCGCCTAGGTATGCGGGTGCTTTTGACATTTCCGTCTGCTAACACTCTGGCTATTTGATCTTCATAAGTCAGCCTTGGTCTTCCTTGGCTTCTTTTACCACTCACTTTCGCTCTGTATATTTTCTTCGTCAGTCTTTCATCACTCTACATTCTACATTTATACTTATACTATTTTAAGCAATTGACCCATTTCAATATTTTCTTCCTCTTTCGGACCAGCAATAAAGCGTCTTATTTCGTTCTTTTTATGATTCGAAAAATTTCACCAGCAGAACGAAACTGAAATTCAAAATTTTTAAATTCTGAGCCGTAATGAATTCAAAAAAATAGATTTTCTATTAATAGAAGTAAAAATACTCAAATGCTGATGAAAGTTGGTATAATTTTAGTTCATAATATGCTTAGGATTTAAGCTTAAATAATCTGGAAATTTCTGCAGGATTAACCTGAAATTTATATGAACAATTTCGCAGGTGAAAACATTTTGAAAATAATTAGCACGCCATTATAAATGGTTTCAAATGCACCTGCATCTGTCAAAACAAATATTAAACTGAAGAAATGTTACCATAAACAAAAAAGACAAGTTCGATACATTTGTTCCCAATTAAAGCGTTGAAATACTCACTGTGAATTCCTTGGATCGGATATCTGTCTCTTTGCTCATTAATTACTCCTGAATGTTCCCACTCAACACGTGTGCGGGTTATGTTACAGATTTATTGCACAATTACAATTTATTTTAGTTTAACAATAGGTTAAATGGTCTGTACTTATTAGTACCCCTTCTGTTATGATAGGAAACATTACTTTTTATATGAATCTATAAAAGCAAAAAAAAAGATTTGTCTGTCATTTTTTCAACATTGATGAATGTTATATCGTTTGATTCAACTTGAATTGTTAAATGTCCTAGAAAATATAACATAAATAAAAAATCGAGGAATTGTTAGAACGTTTTTGTTTTAAATATTCCAGGCAATACGTCAACTGTGTAACCCTAAACTAAGCAGGCTAGGGTAGACTTATACCATGAGTATCACATAACGAACTGAGGGAGTAGCTCCCAGTAACGCTTAGATTACAAAATAATTTAGAAAAATTCTTTTTTTAAATCAACTGATCGATAATCGAACTTGGAGTCCCGGCTTAAAAATGGATTCGGATATCGTATTCGATCTTCCAGTCATCTCGGAACCGATCAGGTTCATACATACATACATTGATAACGGATTTTTCAAACTGGCTAGAACTTGGATCAGTCCCAACTCTCACATTGTCAGACTAAGAATAGATCAGTTAAGTAGGTGCTCGAAATTACCTGACTATTTCGTAACAGCTAATTTCACGTAGCAAAGCTTTCGTCGTTCACCGGTTACACCACGTTTTGCCTATCCCGTTGAAGCATTGCGTGAAGAATTTAAAATTCTATATATTAGGCTATGTCTTTTATTTGTTTGTTAAGCCTACACGGGAAGATACGTAGCTGGCATATTCCGTACTAGAAAATCTCGATTGCGACAGAAACTTCAGACTGATAATAATTCTTGGACATGACATATAAACGGACACGACTCATTTCGTACTCAAGTTTTTCAAATACGCACATGCATCTCATAAAGACTTGCATCAAATGGCCGGATGAACGCATTGACTGGAATCCGCAAAACGATAAAAAAAATTGTTTTTTATTCGTTTCGAATAGTTTTGTTACCAACCACCAAAAAGAGTTAAAATGTAGTAGATATTTTTGCTATATTTAATAGATGTATATTTTTAAATAGACAAAATTGCATTTAATGTTTCTTTTTTCAAAATATTTCAATTCTCGTCTCTGACATCTGAAACGTTATCCACATTTTAGCTTGTACAAAACGCGACAATGAATTTGTCCCCAAAACTTAAATAGGGAAACTTTACCCATGGCCAACTTAATTACAAAAGGCCCACACCTTTGACATCCGCAGCGGAACACAAATACAGACCGAAAAACAAACAAGTTTTTGGGGTGGCGACGGAGATATCAAAGTTGAGTGAGGGTACCATCATACTAACATAGATAATGGTCACGCCGGTCAATATTTGAAAAACCATCAGTGACAACGTCGAAATGACTTCTTCACTTATTAACACAAAGTTGATTTTGAAGTTGAATAACCTTGAAAACACGTTTAACCCAAATGTAATAGAGTTCAAAACGAAGTTATTAAAGTGAACATAGAAAGCGACTGGCTACTTGATCCATTAGGGAACCGTTGCGGTATTGAAAATAAAAGAAATATACTGTTGTATGAGATTTGAAAGTTTTCGTAGGTAATGAAGCAGTTCTCCTTTTGATCGGTGACGATGAAGGAAGACGATGTGACTCAATATTATGAAATTGCAAAATAGATAAATTTTAGGTATTTCTTTTTAATAAGTCCTTGTTTATTTATTGCTTAGGTAACTAATAAAGACCTATCTTTCGAAGACATCATGTAATTCCAAAGTAAGATCTAGGTTGTACCTATTATGGAAACCATATACACCATCCAAGAATATCCAGATATAGAATATATCTAAAACGGGAAATCTAACGCGATTACCTTTTTATTCTGGCTTGACGTTTCGACCGAGTTGCATCGACTGCTTGAGACCACGGCCGATGCAACTCGGTCAAAACGTAAAGCCAGAATAAAAATGTAATCGCGTTAAATTTTCCGTTTTAGATATATTCTATAATGCAACGCGAAAGTTTAATAGTTTATATAACATCCAGATATGTCTAGTTTCCAAAACAATTTAGAAAATGTTTAATACTCATAATAATTATCTTTGATAAAATCTTTATTTTAAAGATCAACTAAAAATAAAATGACTTTTTTCGTAATATTTCCTTTTTCTGAGGCAGTTAGGTATATCTTCTACAGCACTTCCTCAACACAATGATCCATCTCTTTTATTAATATCCATAAAGCAGTTTAGGCTGCAGAATACGCCAAAAGAACCGACATATATATCTACGTACACTCGAAAAATATTAACTTCCTTCTGGGGCAGCTTTTAGGGCAATTAACGGTTTCTAGGTCACAATTTAAAACTAAAAATCATGAATGAGGTTTTTAGATAAGTTCAATCACCATGGATTCGGGTTGGAAATTTTTAACACATAACACACATCTACAAACAATTCAAGAACACACCATCTTAAACATTTTTTATTCTCGGACTGCTCTAGAACGTTTAAAATTTTCAACATTTTGTGTTCTAGGAACAGTCTTAGAACACATTTTAAACAAAGAGTTTTGTGACGTGCAAATAACAGATTATGTAACACAAAATTTCTTTTTATTAAAATAAATTATTTTTGTTAAAATTAGAAAAAATTGTGATGTTATATTATGTGTTAAAAATTTTGTATGACCGTTGAAGGAAATGTCATGTTCAATGAATTTCCAAGCATGAAATCGTTGGATTGCGTGGATGACTCATAGACGCCAATGATACTCCTCATAATAATTCGAAACCTGCACAATCTTACACAATTTATTGGCAAATGCAATGGTTTTATTGATGAGACATCTATAATATTTTACGATCCGCTGTTATAATTTGATATGCATTCATAAATCCTGAACTAATAAACATTTTACGAACAATGTCAATATAAAATCACATAAGCAGTATAATATCCAATAAAAAGGTAATTATCTTGCATCATCGCATCGTATCTCAATAAGTTATCTGATTAACATAACAATACACTTAATTGTAAAGCCTGATGTAAGCCGGTTGTATAAATTGAAGACATATGAACGTCCTGAGCTGAGTTGTTCTTAAAATAAACTCCACATTGTATCTGTAGAAATTACATGAGTTTTCAGTTACAATAAGCAGGTATTATTTATGATTTGTGACGTAATTTTTACTAGTCAGTTCAATGTAGTCTTAGAATGAGACGATAAATATCATGGCGATAGACTTGGTGAATACATTGACCATACACCGGAGCTGGTAATTATCTAACAAAAATGTTTTTAATATTATTTTCAGTATGACTGTGTACAGCAATGATCATTACCATTATCATTATTATAATAATGAAATTATCAGGCCTTTATTGTGAATTTAAAAATCAAGTTTCTCGATCAATAAGTACTCGAGCGCTAATTACAAGGCATCCTGCTGGCAACGTAGCAGACGGCTACAAACTACATCTGTAATTACTGTGTTAAACTTCTTTAACCCTCCGAAAGTGGCGCTATTTTTCGAGGACGGACTAATTTTTAAGACGAAATGACATAAATACATTTTAAGTGTACTTTAGATTTAATGGTTACTATCTATCACTTTTTATGACTTCTAGATACCCTCAAGTCTGTGTTTCCGTAAGACTCAAAATTAATTAAAAAAGTTTAAAAATTCTAACCGTATGTAACAGTACACACATAACAGTAGGGTGGCTTCATAAAAAGCTAGCGTACATGGTTTGTATGTGCGCGCGCTAATACGCACGCGCCGTGGCACGCACACAACGGCAATATTCAGGGTAATTATGGGTGAATATTGTAGCACCAGTCGAGGTCGCACGCGACACAAACATGCGGTTTTTAATTCGTTTTTCACATCGTCACAAATACAAAAATGCTTAAATCGCATAAACATACATATTGTAATGTCCTTGGAGCCCTAAATAATTTTCCTTAATGGAATCCATAGTTATCGTTTCTCAACATAAGTACAAGAAATTAAACTTAACAGGCATGAAAAACATCCGTATGCATTGTTTTTTATTATTGTCATTTATTATTGTTATTTATTTATTTTATTATTGTATTGTTGTTACTAAATAAAATTCTCTCTCCATTCACACTCAACGCAACAACCCTACGTATTCGGCCGTGAATCGGCAATTCCGTAAAGCGCGAGGCAGGAGTCACCCGTTTTTTATACATATTCTCTGGTACGCCTTGATTTTTTTTTTTTTTTGTATAAACTATAAAATAACGATGTCTCTAAATCAAGTCAATCAATAAAACTACTCACAATCTTACTGATTCGTCGGAATTTTTGTCTGGGAATAGTATTATTAGCTCAGTATCTTATGAAAAAGCCTTTTAAAAAGCAAGAAAAACGTATTTCGTATACTTTTACCTCGAGTCGTATTCAATTCATGTAATAATTCATGTAATAAGGCCCGCTACACACGGTCAAGTATGTTTGATCAACCCCGTCCAATTAGCATGAAGCGTTGTTTGGCATGACGCCCCTACATTGTCACACACGATCAAATTTACTTGATACGACCTCCGCTTCATGTAAATTGGAAGGGCTTGATCGTGCATACTTGATCGTGCATACTTGATCGTGCATACTTGATCGTGTGTGACGAGCATAAGGGTTAAACTCAGATATATTTTCCGTCATTTTTTATTTTGAAACCATTGTAGTGAGATTTCTTCTCTTAAAAGACTCTTTATGTAATCGATAAGTTTTAGTAACGCAATTATAAATTAAAATTTAATTGTTACTGTTTTTGTTGATTTCAAGTACAAAATATGTCAATCATATTAATAATGTACATAATTTTTTCCGGACTGGTCTTTAAAAATAACTTGAAAAACTCGTTACGAGGTAATTTTTAAAGACCAGTTTGGAAAAATATATACTGTAAAGAGCTGATAAAAACATAGTCATATTCCAAAGCTTTATCTGAAACATAAAATCTTCTTTGATTGGTCTAAGTGTCTCATCACATTGAGATACTAGATTTTTTTTCTACAAATCACTTCATTATTGAAGCGTCTAATGGGTCAGTGGTATTAAATTAAAAACGAAGCTTGTTAGATATCTCATCAGCGCTCTGGTGTGCATTCCATCGAAGTTTATTCAGGACCAGTTTGCAGCAAAAACAATGATCGACCCAGTGGCATTCACAAAGGTTTTTGTCACCTGCCGCCGGTTTCTCTGTATTAATATAATGGCAATTCCATTACTCTTTATGAAGGGAATACTAAAATTTATCTTGATGATTCTCTGATGAATTATGACGATACGAAAACAAAGAGTAAAGTTAAAATATTTATTTATAAAAGTCGAATAAAGGAGAGTATACTTTAGAGGAGCACATTTTTTTTAAGCTCCATTTTTAAACAAATACTGGGACTCCGATAAGTTTGGTCGGTAGTTGAGAATACGACGCTAATGAAAGTTACTTTTTTATTTTATTTCAACTTTCCAACTCTTTCTGACGGAACTCGAGTGAATAAATATATACATTATAAAGGACAGTAATTTAAAGCATTCTTTTAAAATAATTTTGCGCTTCTTTAGTAATTGTAAACAGAAAATCCGTTGACAAACAAAAGAGAAAAAGATACTGAACTGTTTTGTTTTGGTTTCTACCTATTTATATACAGATATATGAATGAACCCTTCATATACTCGTAAGTTCATCAATAAATCCAGTTTCTAAAATACATTATTGAACCAGAGTCCAGAGTTCTCTTTATAAAGAAAACTAGGTACCAGTTGCAGAACACAAGCACACTTCATTAAAGTCAAGTTGCCGATAGCTGGGATGAATGATTTATTACTGTTATCTCCTAGATAAACAGCCTCCTTCGTGGTACATTTTTACTGTCTACATATTTCCATTTTTAATAATATTTTAAAACAACGAGTGACATTAAATTCTACTTTATATTTACGTATATACATATCTTCACGCTGTATTCCTAACAGGATAGTCAGAGAGGATAGAGCGCCAAGTGTGGCGGTCCTTACATACTTCTTTGGCTTCCTCAAATCTCATCATTCTCCTCACACGGAAATGTCTAAAGCACTCGCATACTTAGGCAAAAATGTGTGAGGAGAATGTTTTAAATTTCATTCGAAAAAAAGAAAATTTAGCAATGTGAGATTACCATGTCACTACTCAAATGTACTTCAAGGAACATGTAAAAATACTATGTAATCTAATCTAATTACTTAATTCCTTGAATGTCAAGTAAGCTTTACAAACTTGTGTTACATCCATCGCTGCGTCATTAGCGAAAACATCAGTATCGCCACAAACACTACGTAACATTAGTTGTCAATTCGTATAACTGAGCTAACAATATGTAATATGTTAGTTGGAGGCTTTCACGTCAGCGGAATCACACGAGACGCCTCATGTTTTCATTAGCAAAGATGTCGAGTTAAGCTATTTTTTTTCTTTTAAAAATCTATTATTTATTTTATTATTTGTATATTTTCAGACTAATCAGTGTGCGTTAATGTTGACTTACAGGAACAGATAACCTGAATATTCGTTGAGAATCTTTTAGTATCAAAAGCACCTCCAAGCTTCTGCGTTTATGTGAGCAAAATCAAGAGCTTTGTAAAAGGTAGTTAAATAAGAATCGTGATATTCTTTTTTATCCACTTCCTTAATAATTACAAATATTTTAAACATTTTATTATATTTACTAGAAATTAGCATAAGCAGTCTTTAACTGACTTCAAAAAAGGAGGAGGTTCTATGTTCGTCTGTTTGTATTTTTTTCATAGCTATAGTAAATTCTCATGTAACTAGTTCAGTAAATATATTTTTAACGCAGGCGACTTAAAACTATTCCAACCTATCGACCTTTGCTCTCAAAACGTCAAAACTTTAATTATTATTCGTAACATCATAATCATAACAGTCGTGATCATACCAATGTATGTAAGAATCATCGCCCAATTTAATTAGATACACAATCTTCTCATATTCCATAAATTTCATGTGCCTTTATAAATTGGCTGAGAAAATATAGATTATTACGTTACCCTCACTGTATGATACTAGTTTACTTGTCCAAGCCACCCGCTGTGCTTGATGTGAGGCGTCCGTACAACCTACCATACGGTCTAGATATCTCACTTATTGAAGCTATTATAAACTTTATTTCTCTTTAGGTAAAGACTTTAGTTACTTACACTGTAACAAACTTTGTGGTAGACTGTACATCTCATGCCGTTTCATTACAATCCTTACATCATTTATCATACTTCACATTGCCATAATTTATTCATAATGGCGATCTTGTTTTATTTCTTTAAAGCTCAATTTACAGGGTGCTCTCAGATTTCTCAATACGTGACGCTATTCTGTACTAAGCTCATCGCGTTCGATTATAGCTTTATTGTTTAAAACAATATTTCACACGTCGCCAAGTGCCGTGTAAAATGAAACCTTGTCTTATTTATGTTACGAGTTTACTATGAATAGGTCGTTTTTATTGTGAGGGTAATGTGTTATTAAAATTATATTACCGTCGTCGGCGTATCCCCTATCGAACAGTTAATTTTCATGACTTTTATACATTCTTTTCATTTTCAATCATGTTTATGTATCAGTTTATCTTTTATTTAATTACTATTTATGCGCAAATATGTAAAAATATAATTATTATGCGCCATTTAGATACAGAGCTATTGCTTATTTAAAAATAAAATTCCAGCAGATCTGTGACAGGCATAATATTACAAAAACAAAATTAATTTTCTAAATTATTTAATTTAATTGAACTAAATATATTATTTATGAATATTGCATTAAAATAGTAAATTCTAACTCTTAATTATCTAAATGCTGGAAAAAAGAAAAACATTGACTGCTTCCGAAAATTATTGTTTTTTATCACCATGTATATGTATATCAGAGTATAATTCTAACGAAATTGTAGCAACATCTACCTGTCGCGCGTTTATTAGCGGCTTCTAATGATAAATAGTTATTAACATAGGCAATACATAAACGGTTAACATTAATGTCTTGTAACATTAAGTTTAAACGGTGTAGATAACTGTTTGAATCACTTAATGGAAGAGCGTTTTAAAAGAATTTTTCATACAGATATTTCGAACTCATTAGAAAAATAATTCACACTTATAAAAAGCCCTATTCTGTTGAATTGAAGTATTACAACAAATATGTACATTTGTTTTATTGATAGTGATATCAAAGTAAAAAATTCTAATTAATAATGATCAAACAAATTCGTTCTCATTTATTATTTCATTTATTTAATTTTTCACTTAATGTAATTGATACTTACATGATAAAAAGTGCTTTAAGCAAATCAAACTTGTAATTATAGTTAATATTGTATGTGCTTATATATTTTCAACGTAAGTAGTAGGTACATAATTATTAAGAAGATACTGTAGTTATTTAATGCAAAATATAAAAGCTGTAAAAGACTTGAATTCATTTGTTAATCTCTTTTAAATATTCTAAATGCTAAAATGTTTCGATTAATAAAATAATATCTAAAACGATAAATTAAACGCGATTACCTTTTGGTTTGGCTTGACGTTTCGACCGAGTTGTATCAGCCTTGATCTCAAGCAAACTATCGCAGCAACTATTCACACACACAACACTTAGTGTCCACGCGTTTCACCGAATGTGAAACACGAGGTTTTGTTCCTTGAATCACAGGATTCCACATAGTCGATAAATTGTATACCAATCACGGGATTGAATTTCATCACTCACAAGTCCTTTCTACTGATCGCCACTTTTATCCAAGAGTAGTGCGTGAAGCGATTGAAATCAATAAACATAAAAAATTCATTCATTTTAATCGGGATAACGAATACAATTTATTGACGATGTGGAATCTTGTGATTCAATGAACAAAACCTCGTGTTTCGCATTCGAGTAAGCGCGTGGACACTGTGACTGTTTTGTGTAGGTATCCCGAAAACTATTTGTAAATATCGGGGGTAGATGACAAAACGTCTACCTACGGAGTGAAACATGCTGCGACAGTTTGCTTGAGACCACGGCCCATGCAACTCGTTCGAAACGTCAAGCCAAAATAAAAAGTAATCGCGTTAAATTTCCCGATTTGGATATTTTATAATGCAAAGCGAAAGTTTAGAAGTTTATAATAAAACAATATTTTGATCTATCTGATAACGTTCTTTTAGCAGCATCTCAGATGCAGAAACAACGCACTTCTAGAAAAAAAAACGATTGAAAGAGGTTATTCCTCGGACTTAGTATCAATGGACGGAGGATTTGCTATAAAAGCGTCTCTTTGTAGTGCCTATTTTTGTTGACTCTAGATTTTTACTAATGTGCGTGATTACTGATTAGAGAAGGTCATAGTACAACGATATGCAGCTGACCACGACATATTCTTATTTTTGGGAATACTGTGGCCGAAACATTTAAGAGTTACTAGTATTTAGCAAATAATTATTTCATGATCGACTCATTAGCAGACACGAATTACACTGACAGTGCGAGGTTGCCATACTTACTATAGCTAACTGTTTTACTCGTAGTTACGCTCAATGAGATAGAAAAAGACAGAAAAATTCGTTTGAGAGACGGTGGTAAGAGTCCGTCGATTATGTGTCATGGTCCGAGGATTATTCAGTAGACACTGTCGTGAGCAATACTGCTTTTAATCTGTAATTAAATAGCTTACCAAAGATATAACGACATTTTGATTACACTCACTGGTCTACTTTTAAATCATCATTAAAGTTATTCCTGTGTGACTAATATCTAACATTTCCTTTAAATATTTTATTACCAGTTCATTACCAAGGTTTTGCTTAGGCGTTTATAAATACTTCAGATCTAAGGAGCCATCCGTTTGAAACTAAGAATACAAGATACTAATGTGCTTGCCAAGCCTTATTTACATATTTAGTCACGCAATATAAGAAACGTTTATTACTTAATTAAACATTAAGAGTAAACTTAAAATGTCTAATGACCAAAAGATTTCCTTCATTTATCAAAATTAATTAATCAACTTAAGTCAAACGGTCATTATGGTTTAGTATTATATTGTTTTATTTCATTGTTTAATCTGACAATCTGTCTACTGCTCTCAAAAGGTCGTAAGAAGAAAAAAATAATGTATGTCATACAAAAACAGAAGTACATATTTTATTGGTTTTAATTAAAGTTTTGATAATAAAATTTGTTCATCGAAAGAATGTAACATAGCTATTGTTAATATTCGCGATATAATGTTACAGTCTCAATCATTTATAAATAGCAACACCGACATTCAACGGTATTGCTGCTATACGATAATTTATTTGATGATTATAACAGTTGGTATTTTTGAATGTCGGGTTTTTAAAAATGCATTAGAATCATACTATACCTATTATAATCTATTATTTCAACGCACGTTGATATATTCTTTTAGAAAGAGAAACATATATAGATATGGTTTTCCTTCTTAAAGAATTAAAAAAATCTATCGATTTTTCCTAAAGAATTTCAGATTCTAGAATCCGAAATTGTTTGCAAACGTAAATTAAAATGATTGTATCCTTTACTTATTAATCCTTTTTCAATTATTGTATTATAACTACTGTAATAGTTATGTCTCCATGGGTTTGTATTTAAAGGCGTTAATATAGGATGGTAATATATGAAATAAAATAAACAAAGAAAAAACTTAAGCCACGCTCGGACGAGCCACAAACGTCCAAATTATTAATTGAATCTGACTCAAATTTCCACCTCAACCATCAAACCGTAAAAAAGGAGGATATTAAATCGACCATAATTTATGACTATGGAATGTATTAATATGTAAATCATAATCACAGACAAGACTTAATTGATGTTAAAAATAAATCAAAACGAATAATATTAAGCTGTAAATGAAAAGGCAGTTTTACACCTATAATAATGGAATCAACGTGAAATCGATTTTGTTTGATTGCTGATATCATAAATTGACGGCTAAGACATGTGTAATGATTTTTATAATTGAACTACGATGGTATGCCAACGAGAGGAGCAGAATTAATTGTGTTTTTAAGGTTTATGGTATTAATGATTTAACGAAAACCTGTCAACATAGCGGTGTTTTTATGACATAATTTGATAATATAGCAGTAAAGTATTCGGTTCTCATTATTAAAATGAATTCCGTAATAAGTACGTGTAATGCATTCATAATATCATGCGATTTCCGCATGTTTGAGCGTTAAGACGACAAAATCATAACTTGAAGCTACTTATTTTAGTAGTTTATTTGTAAAGCTGAACCACATAATGACAGTTTATTAACCCATTGCTTATACAAATACCTCTTCAATATGTACATGTGTACATGTTAGACTAAGGTGTTACTTTGTAGATTAATTTAAATTAATCAATTTGCATATATTTGATCCATTTTTTGCCAAAAATTTTAAATTTGACTCAGTGAAACTTCCTTGGGAAATTCAAGAAAGAGATGAGAGTCGGTCGGTTATTCAGAACGAAACTTGGAATGAAATGATTCGCAGTGAATAAAAAAAAATTCAAATGGGTGCTTCGTTGAAAAGCAAAACATGTGTCGAAAGCAAAACATCAATCAGTTTAAAATTTATAAATTATTTAATTACATACATATCACGTATGTATGTATGTATGTATTACCTCACTCCGTATCCCTAAGGGGTAGTCAGGGAGAACAGAGCGCCAAGTATCACGTATTTATATACTGCTTTCTCAAGTCTAATCGTTCTCCTTACACACTTTCGCCTAGGTATGCGAGAGTTTTTGTCATTTCCGTCAACTGAAACTGTGACTATTTGATCTTCTTAAGTCACCCTTAGTCTTCCTCGGCTTCTGCGTCTACTCACTTTCGCTCTGTACATTTTCTTCGTCAAAATTCATCACTCATTTTGTTTATGTGTCGAACCATCTAAGCATTCCTGTCTTCGTTTTTACGATAAAATTGTCATCCAATCAAATTCATTGCTTAAAAATAGATTTATGCAAATTGATTACTACACAAATTTTCTTAATAATCTCCATTCTTTGACTGTCTTACGAATTGTGAAGAAAAATATGTACCGGGTACATTCCATATTTTTTTTTCTCGTTCAAATTAACACGCTTCTAAAGTAACGGCAAATTATTGTAAATATTTTAATCATACCCGACTTTATTAAGTTGTGTAATTGCCGGAATTCCATCCAAGCAATTGCGTTTCCACTGGTTTTCGAAGTTTCAGCTGCAAACTTCCTTGTACGGATTGATCCTCAACCATTGTTTCCTAACTCCCGAACTATCCCATAACAAAAACCGCCAAACCCTAACTCCGACCATATTCGATTGAAACGTCAGTAACTAAAAATAACTTTGAGCAAAGCAGCCGACGAATGTCTTAATTCCACGAACCCAATACGAATGGCTAACAATTTGTCGGTCTCGTTGGCTTGATATCTAAATTAGTATGGAGACAGGCTTATCCTTTTTTCTTTTGGTCCTCCTGCAAACTTGACGGCTCAATTAATGATGTGTAATTTCAAAGATCTGAATCGCTAACGACTCATTTCTGAATGAAACGATGCTCGCACTGTATAGCAATTTTCAAGCGAACTGTTTATTAATGCATATAAAGTTGCTAGGCGTACCGTTTTGTTATTATATTTTAATGTTGCCAGTCCCCTTTAATCATAAATACGTTCTGTAGCCGTATTTTAATATTCTGTTTACAAATGAAAACAATGTTGCCAACTCTCTCATTATATTTTTTTTGTTTTCTCCAATTAATATTGATGACTCTATTCATTGTAAATGTATCCACATTTTAATGTTTATATACTTCGCTTCAAAATGTGGGAGACTACAAAGGTTAATTAAGACATTTCCTACAGAAAGGTGGAACTCTGATGTAGGTTACACTTTGTCAAAAATGAATGCAAAATAATACAATTTTGTTAAGAGCTTCCAACGGGCAGAGGTTGTAAAAACCCTCTGCTTTTCTAGTTATCCAAGCGTTCTCGTATTTATTTTAGTGCCTAATTTAAATAAGACAGAGTTTAAGTTCTTTTGTGACTTCGTTGGGATTCGTAAACAAATTAGCCTGTGAGGGGGAGACGAGATATTTTATTTACAAACGCGCATTATCATAATATGACAAGAGTTCTCCGAGTAACCTTAACAACATTACTTTTTCTCTCTTTAAGTGAATTTTTAGTCGAATCCTTTGTAAACGAATGGATTCGAGTGTTTTGTATTAAAACATGAAGTTAATTATCGTCCTAATGACTTAAATTATGAGTGAAAAGGTACGCTATGTAATTTAGGAAGGTAATCCCTCGGAGCGTTCAAACAGAGTAGCCGGTGAGAAAATACACAAAAAACTGAACAATTCATCATAATAGTGCCAGGCAATTACTGTTAGAAGCGTTAATGACTGGCATCCATTATTAATCTGTAGAGAACTTGTTTTGAACTTACAAGACTTATAGCGATTTCGATAATAATCTTGTTTTAAATAATTACTCAGTTATTTTTCTTCCCACAATCTTGATAAAAGTCTATTTTGTATGTTATTTTTCTCTGCGCCCGTTAGACTTAATTTGGTAGCTTGACAACTCTTTTAGGAATGCTTAATTTTTGTGATTTTTCTTGTCTACTTGTTATCTGACAGTGGATCTGAAAGCAAAGTTCTAGTAGAACTTTTTTGCTTTCTTTTGTTTCGTTATAATGTAGCAGTCTTCTTTATGTAATTTTAATGAATTTTAATATTACGATGTGTTTAAATATTTCTTTTACTGCAAGTAATTTTAATTTTTCCTTAAGTAGTAAGCTCGGTTTCGCGATACATGCCATTAGACGCATTCGGCAATTGACGGATATGCATACAGTTAGCCTGGTGACAGCATGTTTTCATAGCCTAGTCTTTTGCTGTTAGGATCAGCGGTGCATGCCTATTAACTCCATTTTTATTTTACAGAGAAGAGCAATATGGGCCGGCCCATCTACAGTATGAATGCACGAGAATCACTAAGAGATCGTTTTAGAGACAATGATGAACTCACCTTATCGTTCTTTTGCATCTTTGAAATTATACGAGGAAATTATTATGTATACGAGGAAATTATTAATGGTATGGAAACCCGAGGTTATAATAAACTGGTTATTCCAAAATTTTAACTACGTACCTAAGTGAAATGTTTCATTTTTGGGTAACTGCATTCGTTTTTATAATAAAGTTCCTCAAAAAGTTACTCAATTACCGGAAAATAAATTTAGATTTGTCATAAAACATACATTAATTTCTTGTCATATGCATAGTTTTAGGGTACAATTGCGGGCTCCTGAGATAGAGTTTTGCAACTAGTTCGGGAGTCAGAGGATTTTTCCATTTTCTGTACTTTGATTTTTGATTGGAATAAATTATTATTATTATTATCTGTATTTACATTAACAAAAAGTACATACATATGTTAATATTTACAAACTTAAAACTACACATTATCTTAAATAATAAACTTCCTCAATGTTGCCGCTTAGAAAGCTGTCATTGCTCAAGGTACCCAGGAGACTGGCAGCATTGCCTCTTTGAATAGCCAAACTGATTCGTTGGCGGAAGAAGCTGCCAGCCCGGCGGTCTCCCGAAGCCTCGACCAGTCTCTTACAAATATCAGAAACCAGTCGATGGGCTTCGGGGCCCCAGGGACCCAAAGTTTCGACTGCAAAGGGCGTAAATATGAAACTCTCAAAGAGAGTCGCATACTTACGCCGCTTCAAGTTCTCGGCAGTGCTGGCCGCGGCACCTGCTGACTTGGAAGTCGCCGATACATGGGAAACAGCAAGTATTTCGACACAAGTGGCATCCCACACCAGCGATCTTCCAAGTTTCCAAGGAATGAGCGTCAAACCATCCGGTCTCCTGCCGTCGTTGCGCGCAATACCTACAGGCTCTAAGACTGCAGGAATTATTTTTATTATTAATTGGACAAACATACTATAAAATAAAGGATTTCGTTGAAGATAAAATGATAGTCTGGAAATGATCTCTGCACATGCATTTACTGTCTTTCTGAATATTGTATTTTAATAAACCTATTGTAAAATGATATTGAAATAAAAAATGATACTTGACTGAGTTTCTTATCGGTTCTTCTCAATGTTCAGGTTTTCTCTTTGAACCAAACTAAAGTAGATTTGACGTTCAAAAACACCTTGTAATTGGGTTTACTTGAATAAATTTATTTTAAACTTCTTAGTATTACCTCACATTCTTCTGTGTAGCATCTCGTTGGAAAGGCGATGAATTGAGTAATTATTATCGCAGTTATCTATGTGTTAGTTACTCGATCAGCTAACCAGCACCGAATCCAAAACTAACTCAAGACAAAAAAAATCCTGGTTAGCTAACCGAGTCTGATCTTTAGAATATCTTGAGGATGCTTCGTTGCGAGGCGAAACACGAGTCGCTTTATAGTTTTTTGAGTTTGAGCGGAAAATAGCTAAAGATTTTAGGAATTCATCACATGAAATGGATTTCCACAGGGTAACACCTGAGTCTATACTCTCTATACACACCTTTACAAAATGTGACTTTACACGTGTGCATGTTTTTTTTGGCAGCATGTGTGTGTGTATACGTGTAAAGGTTAATTTTATTAGGCAATATTTGTACTCAATTTCACAGCCGCATTCTATTTCCATATAACAGTTCAACTCCCCCTATTTCACCTTGAAATGTACCAAAAATTTCTTTTTAGCGGCCCCTACTCTCTACTTTATACAAACTATCATCAGTCAAAATTTCATGATCCTAGCTTTAACATATTTGATATAATATCACGATTTGATTAATTGATTTGAGTTAGTCAGTAAGTGAGTGATTTTTCGGTTTTATACATATTTAAAGACAATACAGCTCTCGTTCCCTCTTTAAAATGTGTATAAAAAAATTTCATCGTTTGATAATAAAATCAATATATAATTATTGATTTATTTATGAAAAGAATACACCTGTACATGCAGATATACTTATATGGTAATGATGGCACGTAAATTATATGCTGTTCTATATTTTTACATTTTTTATTATTCCGGCATACAAGCACATTACATTTATACACGTGCGTTCTCTAAGGTATTTTGCAAAAACTAATTCACAAAACTCATATTATGCGCAGGCGCACAATGTTAAAAATGTAGGTAAACATAAAATATATATATATATATATAATGGTATGCGTGTATGTAAAATATTTAATTAGTATATATTATGTATTTCATGTTCACCTATATGAATGTGGTAAGTATATGTAAGTACTTATAATAATATAATTTAAGTATATAAAAATATAAATATTAATACACTACAATGTGTATAATAAGTAAGCCCACACTTATATTGCATCAAATTAGTACTTACTGTTTGTACAATATTTTAAAATATTAAATTAACATGAATAACAAAATATAATAGGTTTCTTTTTTCAAAGTGTAAAAATTATAATCTACTTGAAATTATCGAAACTGACACTCATTTAATTCGGTAATAAATATTACTCGTTCACTTATTCAAATGTTTCCTGCTACTGTAAGAAAATTACAAATGCCAAGACTTATTTGATTCATAAAGACCTCATTATCATATAACAGAGAGTGGCGTGTGGGATGATAGGGTATTTTTTGTCCGGTTATTCTTGTATCCTAGTTATTGGATGTATTTGATGAAGGTTGGTTCAATTACATTTTTTGCTTTTTGATTGCCTACATTTATTTTATTTATTATAACATACATTCAGTCATATGTAAAAAAAAATCGTCTATAAAAATTCAGCCCGTGTATGTTTGGGCTCTCAAAACTCAAAAAGTAATCTGTCGATTGAGTATTATTTCGAAAGGAAGGCGTTTTTTTATGTTTATATGGTTTTTTGCATGTAACAGAAACCCAAACAAGTTTTTTTTTTAATTTTTGTATGTTTGTTTGTGCAGTCTAATCTGAAAAAGAGCTAAACCGATTTTGACGGGACTTTTATTGGCAGGTAGAAGACTATTCAAAGAGTAATCTACGCCACTTTATATATCGGAAAAATACCAAATTTAAAATGTGTAAAATATATAAATCCTAAGTCTAGATATATCGGGTACCGATTTTATGTATAAGTAAATCCATTAATGAATCTACAAAATCCGACTTAGTAATTTATGTTTTTTAGTTATCTTTGACCCAAAGTTTCCAGCTTATTAATCGACACGCGTTTCGCTTCTCAACGAAGCATTCTTATTAAATTCTAGAGCTCTGACTCGGTACTGAGTAACTGACTAAGTCATGTACTATTCCTTGCTTACGGCCTCTAATTACGGGAAGGAATTTAGAGAATTACAGTTAAATATTTAATTTTGTTTTCATATTTTGTTAAATACGTAGTCAAGTTTAAATTTTATGACAATATCCATTCCATCCATTCATATATTAATTCAGATGCGTTTCACATTATTAATCGTTTAACAGTTTAATCTTCATCTAATGTTTACCAGTAAAATTATTGCGTGGGAGAGTTTTGTAGGAAGAAGAGATTATTAAAGAAGACTGAGCTAATGTCACGCTCTTAGTTTGTGTCAATTCCATCTCTTGAAATTCTAGGGAGTGACAAAAATCATTTTAATATTTTAATATTAATATTTCATGGCTATCGCGTTTATGTTTTAAAGTAGGTGCGCTAGATATAGCGTAATTAATTTAGTAAACATTTGACGTAGAACTAAATTAATTGTTGCATTTATACAGAACTCCTTGAAAGCTGTTTAATGATACATGTAAATGAGCTTCACCTAACACATCTAATATTCAACTGTAATGATCAATCATTCAAATATCAACTTATTAAATACACACCTTCGCGTATAAATAAAATTAGCCGCCATTTTGTTTAAGCTCGTTACAACTCGACGCACGCCACCGGCCCCCGTAATTATGATGTTAAGTTGTGAACTTGTGTGTGTACCAGCCCTAACGAAGCGCGAATAAAACACATCGATGTGTGAGTTGATCACAGTCTGCGTGCGCGCATCGATGTCGTTACTAGTGTGAGTGTGATATACATGTGTTTCTTTGTCGGCGTGTTTGAGTTCGATGCTTGTCTAACAATAATTACTATATACCTTACACCCGCAGGCGGCGTAAAATCCCATCACTTTTTTTTTCTTTTTATAACGTCTTAATCACAAACACTTCATATGTGGCTTCAATCTTGATAAAATATACTGGTACTTTTGGCCTATAGCCAAAAATTGTTTTGCGTTCGTTGCTTAATGGTTAATCATGATTGTTATCTGTCTTCGATTATGAGAAATGTCCGAGTTTCAGTCTATTTTGGCAGACTACTTAATTTGATGGCTATTATGGGATGGCTTTATTCGAACACATTTTATTTAGGAATATTATAAAAATATGTATATTTTTGATAAACTTATAGTTGACTACAACTATTACGAAATGGTAGAGCTTACATTTTCTGCAACAAAACGAAAGTAAAATAAATATATAAAATCTTGTTTAAAGAAACACTTTTGTTTCCCAAATACTGTAAAAAGTGGTCGTTGACTTTGTACGGGACCGTGTCTAAACAGTCACGTAGGACGCCATCTTCAACGTCAAAAGAAAGTCCAGAGAAAAAACTTTTGAAATATTCAAAAAGTTAACGCTTAAAGTATCTCTTTATGATTTGAAATTGAAACAAAGGTAGTCATTTTTTTTTGTTTGAGAATCTCATTTTGTAAAGAGAAAAGTTTGTAGGAATATTTCAAAGAATAAATAACCTTTCGTGCCTTGTAACTATGTATCAGGGTCACACCTTACAAGACATATTAACGTTTTAAAAAAAAAAATAGGTTTACATGTAACAGAGTGTAAGCTAAGCGCTAAATAAAATAATTTTCTAGTTTTATAGTATGCAACGTAACTTTTTTTCCATTTTTTTTTTATTACCGTTATATTTTCATTTTCTTTTACAAATATTACTATATTTGTAAAAAAAAAGTTACAGTTAGGGGAAAAATAGCTATTGTAACATTTCGTCGTGACGTCGCAATCACGGTGCATACTCGAGGGCATTTCTCATGAATTCAGCACTTAGAAACTTTTATTTATCTTTTGTTAACAATTTCATTGTGTTTGTATTCGTTACTTACTATGTATTTACATTTGGCTTGTTTAGTAGGATAACTTGTTTGAGTCGAGGCAAATGATGTCAGACTTTACGACGTGAACGTTCTTGACTTTTGTTCTAACGAGAACGAATTTTAATTATTTCGTTTTTTGTTTATTCTCTTAATTACCTGGGAATTTATTTTTGCTTTTCGAGGTCACCTATGTGACAACTACAATGAAAACCAGTTCTCAAATAATATTTTAGAGGGCCACCAGCGTTTCGTGATACGTAAAGAGCTTTGGGGTCCTCCGTGCCTTTTTAAGGGTTACCTAAATCCTAGAGGAGGTTAATGAAATCGAGCGTCAGTTTAGACATCAATTATTGTGTGTTGTTGAAAGTTGTCTCTCTAAAAATGTATAAAATTCTTCGAAAAGGAAAATAAATGTAAACGAATAACCGTTAAATAATTGAAAATATAACAGTCTCTTCACTAATTAATGAGACGTTTTTACTACATTATTAGTAGCAGTACTTCCTTTATATTATATATAATTTACATAACCTACTTGAATTTACCACAACAACCGTCGTTGTTCCCAAATTATTACTTTACAAAAAAAAACTTGCGAAATAACGGGTCAATACACTTTTGGAAGTCCAAAACAAGAATTTGATTAACAGTTTGCTATCCCATTATGTTCTATTCAATCAGACAAGGGCAGATAGTTATGTAATTACACAAATTGACTGATTGTTTAATCTAAGTTGAAGAGCACTTAGAGCGCATTAGTTACTAGAATGTCGGTCGTCGGTAGCAATACAACATCACGACCGGCACACTCTACAATTGTCGTTTTTGTATTCCATTTGTTCTGTTTACTTGTTTTTTTGTTATTTTTTTTGTTCTCTACTTGTTGGTTTTGTCAAGAATGTAAAGGAATTGACGTCTCCATCGCGGTTCGTCACGCTTTGCCGTTGACTGAATGACGGTGCGATTTTTTCCGCTGTTACACCAAGGAATTTCTTGTATTCTACTCGAAAATAGTCACTGTCGTCTTAGATTTTGAGTTTGTTTTTAGATTTGATTTCAATAAGTGCAGCTTGAATATAAGAGAAGTGGCTTGGAGACCCCTTATAGTGAGACATGATGACTTAATTTTAACCGTCCTCTTTTATGGGCGCAGGATTGCATATCTTCTTAACTTGTAGTTTTATGCGACAGCTTATTTTTTTGTATGTCGTCTACAATTTTTATGTTTTTAATCCTCGACTCAGTTGTAGAATTATATTAGAGTAAAGTAGTTTATCTTCTGTTAGTAATTGGGATTAATTAGGAAAAGAAACACGATTTATGGATATGTTGATTTTGGTATTAATTCATGTTTTTAAATCTTCTGTTTTAATTTGTAATGAATTCTTAGGGTACGTTATATTCTTACAGATGCACGCATTTTTTTTAAACTGATAATTTCATAAATTAGAAGATTTTTTAGTGAATGGTTCACATTTCTACAACTAATGTAAAAGACAATAATTCGATTAATACATACATACATATCCTCACGCTATATCCCTAACGGGGTAGTCAGAGAGGACGAAGCGCCAAGCGTCGCGGTTTTCACATACTTCTTTCGCTTCCTCAAATCTCATTATTCGATTAATGCTTGTAATAAAATCCTCCAAAGACCAAAAAATTCATTCATTTATAAATTCATAAAAACCGGTCAAGTACGTGTCAGACCACGCACAGCGAAGGGTTCCGTAGTCAGGATGGTCAATATTCATTTAATCAGCATCCAAATAAAGTTTGTATTTGATAGAATTTCTCAATGACACTGTGAAAAACAAAGTTATTTCAGCAGTTGCTGAGCGTGAATCCAAAAATACTTAAAACTACGGAACATAAAATATTATCCGATTGTTATTATATTATGTATATAAATACTGAGAATGATAATTCTACTTTTCTTTCTGGAACTGAGTTTTTAGAAAACGTTTATTGATCTTTCTGTAAAGTTTAATCAAATATTAAGTCATGAAAATAAAATTATTAACATTTCAAACTATTTATGCCAATAAATACCGTATCATTTGAGTTTCTTCTTCTTCTTTCTTCCTTATGACATGGCGCGTAGATTAGCGCATTTGCGAATGTCACGTATTAAAAAGTAGAATCACAATTAAATTAGTGTTTTCTTATCGTAAAACTCCTCCAGTAAAGTGATAGTAGTAGGCTTTACTGAAGTTTTAAAGGACTTCTTGGAAGAGCGCGAGAACTTCAGCTACACATGTTTATTTAGATCTAATCCATTCTTTTCACTTACAAGGAACTTTAAAACACAATATACGCTGTTGTACTTTAATACTCCTAAAAATATAAAAAATAGAAAATCTAAATAAAATGACAACCTCACTTCTCCCGTTCCCGCCAAAAAGTCCAAATTTGAGTTTTCGAAACGCAGTAAATATTCTTTTCAATGTCAACTTGTGTCTTCATCGTCTTCCCCCTCCGTGATGTAAATTCCTTGAAACATAATATACTTTTTGGTAAATTGAAATAGGTATGTACGTACCTTAGTTTCCATTACAAAGATACGTATCTACTTTGAACTTGAGAACGTTTCTTAAGTGAGATATTCAACGGAATTGCGAGTAAAGTACAAAATAGCTGTGCAGGAAAGCACTCGGTTTCCCATAGGGATACACAGGATTCAGTAAGATTACATCAGGAACCTACGCACATAAATTACAACGCGTATTGTGGCCGCGCATAGTCGGGCGAGTGTGTCGTGGCAGATATATTGTGAGTTCAGTTTCAAAGATACAAGATATGTCTTGAAAGGCCTGCTATTTCTTACATTAGTACTGTTCTTTACAAGTTTACTTTATTACCACTTCTATTTCTTATTACTGTATTATTTGTTCTGCGGCAACCTATAAAGTTGTTATCGATTTGAATTTTCTGTTCTGGAATCAAATGATATTAATAATACAATATATTATATTTTTTAGAAGTGAGCGTTGATTCAACGAATGAAATTAACGGTTGTTTATGGTTAACGAATCAACAGTTTTCTTCTTCACAAAACCAGTCGACGAATTTAACTTTGTATGTAGTTTTATGTAACAGAATAAAACGTCAAGAAACCTAATTATATTCTTTTAACAAGACGAAACGAACGTACGTGGCTGATCTTGTTGTTTGTCAACGCGTTGATTCGTTGACATTATATGGTGGTTGAAATAAAATTAATTTAAAAGTGTTTTTAAAATCAGCTTTTACTAGATTACATTATCATCAGCTGAAATTGGTGTAAAATTCAGTTGCAAAATTTGACCCAAAGATAGATAACAAATAGAAAAGATAACAAATAGAATTGAATCAAACATTGTAAAATGAATCTGTTTACCAGTTGGTAAACAGGTTCATTTTACTTTATTTTTTAATCAGTTGATTAACAATACAAAATAAATGTTTGTGTTTCATTAACGCTACAAGTTAACCCCCTCTTATAATTTTGAAGGTACTATTTTGAGATAAAAAGAAAAATATATTTTTGTGACTAAGTGTTTGCAAACGATTATTCTGTTTAAATGAATGAAATTCGATCTTGAAGTAAACAAAAAGTACATACATATCCTAATATTTACAAACTTAAAACTACACATTATCTTAAATAATAAACTTCCTCAAAGTTGGAAAGTTGGATATGATTTTGAATATAGATTACTATTAATGTATATACGAAATTCCATCTCCAACTTTGAGCTCAGAATTGAAGTTTCAGAAATAAGTTTTATAAGTAGGTACATTTAGACTTACGAACAGATTAGGACTTATGAACACAGTAGACAGTGGGAATAGGTTAAGTGGAATAAGGTAATTGGTTCATAGCTTATCGCTTTTGGAAGCTGCATGGAACAATCTCTATCCATTGGCCAACTTTTACCTGCCTTTTCCCATTCAGGGTGTACAGAGTATTCTGTCCATACAAAATGTGAAATGAAAGAAAAGAAAAAAAGAATACAACATAATATCCTGTACCTTATTTTATTTTCGGTTACACACTCATTGACCACAGAAATATTTTATTTTATCAAAATGTCATTGAGAAATACAATGAAATGCGAAATAATTTTTGCTACCAATTAAATTAATATCATGTATTCCCACTACGGAACCGTTCGCTGTGCTTGGTCCGAAATGCGTTTGGCTGTTTTTTTCATTTTAACACGAAACACTAATCATCGTATATAAAGTTCCGTTGTGCGTGTCTCGTAATTCTCCTCCTAAACGGCTTGACCGATTTCGATAAAATTTATAATGGAAATAAATGAACCCAGGCAAGGACATAGGCTAATTTATTTTTAACTTCACGCGAACGAAATCGCAGGCAAGAGCTAATGTATTGTAAAATATTTACGAATATCAAAAATAATATTTATACTTCTTTTCTTCTTCAAAATTTTATAACTTATCTATCTCCCTGGAACATTAAACAGGAGGTTATTAATTAAATAGGGAAGCGTTATTGGTCACTAGCAATATTTAAATGTAGAGATGACAAAGTGCTATCAAATAGCATCAGGTTGTTAATTCATCGCCTTTACATACATACATACATATTTATCTTCACGCCGTATCCCTAACGGGGTAGTCAGAAAGGACGGAGTGTCATGCTTCGCGGTCCTTATATTCTTCTTTCGTCTCTTCGAATCACATGATTCTCCTCACGCATTTACGCATGGGTATGGGGATGCTTTTGACATTTCCGTCAGCTAACACTCTGGCTATTTGATCTTCGTAAGTCAGCCCTGGTCTTAAAGGTCACATTTGCTCTGTACATGTTATTCGTCGTTCTTTCATCACTCATTCTTTGATGTGCCCGAACCATCTAAGCATTCCTTTCTTCATTTTTACAGTAACGCTTTCGCACAATCCTCTTATACTGCGTATCTCTTCGTTGCTTATTTTGTCCGCAAAAGCGACACCGCAAATATATTTCAGAGATCGCATTTCTACTGCATTTATCTTACTATCATTTGCTTTCGGGCATATCCAGGACTCGCTACCGTACAATAAAACATTTCATAAACATTTCCTTTACGCAATATCTAAAACGGGAAATTAACGCGATTACATTTTTCAAAGTCAAAGTCAAAGTCAAATCAATTTATTCAAGTAAACCCAAATGCAAGGTATTTTTGAACGTCAAATCTACTTTAGTTCGGTTTAAAAAGGAAACCTGAATACTGAGAAGAACCGACAAGAAACTCAGTCAGGTATCATTTTTTTAACATCATTCTACAACAGTTATTTAAAAATACAATATTTATAAAGCCAGTAAATGCATATGCAGAGAGGATCATTTCCAGTCTATTGTTGTGTCTTCAATGAAGTCGCTAATTTTGTAGTATGCTTTTCCAATCAGTATGCGTTTAATGACAAGTTTAAATCTCTTTTCCGTTAGTTGAGTAATTTCTTGAGGAAATATTATAAAAACGAACACAGTTACCCAAAAATGAACCACTTGACTTTTGTAATTTAAATTTAGGAATAACTAGCTGATCACGACCAAGATTTTTCATACCATTAACAACGCCTTTCTTTTGAAATAGATCTAAATTTTTTCTAGTGTACATTATGTTTACATTATTTTATTTTGACTAGACGTTTCGACCGAGTTGCATCGGCCGTGGTTTTAAAACTATTTACAAATATCGGAGGTAGATGATAAAACGTCTACCTTGGACACGGAGTGAAACAGTTTACTTTAGATCACGGCCGATGTAAGTCGGTCGTAACGTCAAGCCAAAATAAAAGGTAATCGCGTTAATATCCCGTAATAGATATCTTACAATTCAACGCGAAAATTTAGAAGTTCATATCGCCTTTACGGTTACCCAATTTTTAGAACCTGCACATAAAGACAAGCTGTCAGTAAATTGTGTATATTTCCTTCCTTTTCAGACTAGAATGGAATATCTAGAAGAAAAGATAAACGCCACAGTACTGCACCCCATTTACATTTCGTGGAATATCTGATCGTGTGTTCCTATTTCGAGGTACATTCCTATCATAATGTGGCAAATATTATCTTGACTTTATTATTAATTTACATACATTTTAAACAATTCCGTTGAAACTAGGACTTTGTTATCGCTGAATGTAATGAAATTATTTGCATTTAAAGCTTTTCGCCTTTAAAAGGTAAAATAATAGAGATATAAACGTCCAGAGCGGACTAAATATTTTATACTCCGTTTTAAAGCTGTATGTTTTTGATCGTAACTTCACATTATGTAAATATAAGTATCATTGATGGAAACGACTTCTGTTATTACGTCGTTAATGTCAAAATTGTATTTAAATTTAAAAAAATGCGTGATTATTTTTAAATGTCAATACTGAGTACGTACATGTCTTGGTTGGAAAAAAATATGTTAATTATAGGATTATACTTCACTTATAAATATATTTATATCCTTGATTTAGTATCGTTGTTTTGTTTCGAAGGTGGGTTAACCAGGCAAGAGAGTACCGGACATAGATTAGTAGGTATACCGTAGAAAGTTAAAAAAAACCGGCAACTTTGTGTCGGATCACGAACAGTGAAGTGTTCTGCAGTCAATAAATTATTATTTCACTAGTTAATATTAAAATAAGTGTCATGGTGTTTCTTAATGACGCTGAAAAGCAAAGTTATTTCTGCAGTCCCTGTGTAATCTAAAAATACACCATATCTCAAATACTGTACTACGTAATATTTTACTCGTTTCATTATTTATTTTATAGTTAAGCACGTCGTTGTTGAAAAGTCAGAGGGGGTATCTTTAGATAAACAGAAGTTTCAAAGTTTTTTCTACGTAATACACTAGCTGTTGCTGATTCAAAGTTACTTCTACGTAATACACTAGCTGTTTCTGTAGCTAAAAAAAAACTTCAGTTGGAAAATAAAAAAAAACTGGATCTCGACAACAGCGCCATCTACCGAATACAACTATAACTAAGAACAATCCAGGTGACCTTAAAAGTACAAAAAAAAACAAAATCGGTCAAGCTGTATAGGAGAAGAATTACGAACACACGCACACAGGAATTTTATAACTAGCTTTTCCCGCAACTTCATCCGCGTGGTGGCGATTTACCACAAAGGAGATAGCGTAAAAACTTTTTCCCTGAAAAAATACATATACATGCTAACTTTCATGGTGATCGGTCAAATGGTGTTGGATTTTAGCTATAGCGTATATACAAACATCCATTTTAAATTATGCTAGCGATCTGCCCCGGGTTCGCACCGGTAGAATTTTTTTTGAAAATAATATAGAATCCATGTTACTCGCTAATAATGTGGCTTTCTACAGGTGAAAGAATTTTTGAAATCGGTTGAGTAGTTTTTGAGTTTATCCATTACATACAAAGAAGCAAAGTTTACCTCTTGTAATACTAGTATAGATTATCTAAAAACACGGAAAATTAACGCGATTCCCTTTTATTTTCGTTTCACATTTCGGCCGAGTTGCATCGGCCGTGGTCTCAAGTAAACTGTCTCAGCAAGCTTCACTCCGTGTCCGAGGCAGATTTTATTTCATCTACCCCCGATATTTGTAAGTAATTATTAAGGTTCCTACACATAACACTCACGGTGTCCACACACTAAACCGGATGTGAAAAACGAGGTTTTGTCATTTGAGTCACAGGATTCCACGCTGTTGATAAATTGTATCCGTTTTCCAGATTGAAATTTTTGTGTCTCTTGATTTCAATTGCTTCACGCACGACTCTTGGAGCGGCGATCGGTGGAAAGGACTTGTGGGCGATGAAATTCTATCCAATGTTTTGGTCTGTCATTAGTATATCACTATCATTTTTAGACGTAAAATTAACCGCGAGACAAGAAGGTACTTTATCATACTCTGTTAATAGGAAGCCTACACACACAGACAGATACCTGCACGCCACGTCGCACCACCATCCCAGTCATCTGCAACCTGTTATAACTTCACTGAAGAACAGAGCGTACGATCTGTGTGACCCTGAACATTTGGAGCAAAAGCTCGATTATGTTCAGGAGGTACTGATAAAGAACGGATATCAGATTAACCGACGAATGAGGCGGTCTAAAAAGAGGGACAGACATCCGGACGTGAGCAGACAACCCGCCTACATGCCTAATGTGAAAGTAGTGACGGACAAAATAGGCTCGATATTAAAAAAGTACTCCATCCATACCGTGTACACACCGGGAATTAAGGTAAACAAAATAGTGGGCACACCGAAGGATGTTTTGCCGTTGCAGACACCAGGGGTCTACAAAACAGATTGCAGTTGCGGTAGCTCATACATTGGCCAAACGAAGCGGACTATTGCTGTCAGGATTAAGGAACACATTGCTGCTTTAAAAAACCAGCAGACAACCAAATCAGCGATAGCGGAACATTTTCTCCAAACGGATATGAAACATTGAATAGAATTTCATCGCCCACAAGTCCTTTCCACCGATCGCCACTTTTATCCAAGAGTCGTACGTGAAGCAATTGAAATCAAGAGACACAAAAATTTCAATCAGGAAAACGGATACAATTTATCAACAGCGTGGAATCCTGTGATTCAAATGACAAAACCTCGTTTTTCACATCCGGTTAAGTGTGTGGACACCGTGAGTGTTATGTGTAGGAACCCTAATAATTATTTACAAATATCAGGGGTAGATGAAATAAAACCTGCCTCGGACATGGAGTGAAGCTTGCTGAGACAGTTTACTTGAGACCACGGCCGATACAACTCGGCCGAAACGTTAAACGAAAATAAAAGGTAAACGCGTTAATTTCCCGTGTTTTTAGATATTTTATAATGCAACGCGAAAGTTTAAAAGTTTATACTGGTATAGATGTACAGAAGAACAGATATTGTACCTATTTATTTTTTTAAACTGTTGGGAAAACAAAGGAACAAACAGCGCACGTGATGAGAAGTGGATTGAGCAGCTCATTTACATTTCATTCAGGCTAAGAAAGCGCTGCATATCGCAAATGTGTTAGCTTTAGCCTGACCTGAACCTGAGGGCTAAGAAATTGTACTAGTACCAGAAATTTCAGTGGCTGTTTCAGCCTCTACATGATACACAACAATGAAAACACTGCCGTTTGGCGACGTGACAGCGATTAAGATTGTTATCGATCCGGACCATTGCCCTACAAGCCAAGCATTTGAAAACGAAAAGACATCACAAGTTAATTATCATACATAAAATAAAGCACATAATTGTACAATATAACTTCAAGAAGCAATTTAATGATAAACAAGTTTTCAATGAACTGTTAATTAAATAACAAATATTTAGCTGAAATGAAATATTTAGCTCACAAATTAAACCTGATCCCATAGTTGCATGTGATCGACTAAATAAGTTATAACCAATTGACTACTCTTTAGGGACACATTTTTTGTAGAACATTGCCAGTTTATAGGTCGATGATCCGGACAGACTCCACACAAATGTCTAACCACCCGCTTTAGTTAAATAACGTAAGTGACATGAATAAATAAGTTGTTGGAGTGAATATTGAATAATTTATATTATATACTTCGATAGCTTAACAGTTAACAGAAAAAGTTGAACCTACTCACCGAGCAGCCAGGACTTGCCAACTTCTAAGGGGGCTCCAGCGAGTCCTCCACAGTGTGGCTCGGACACTCCTCTAACTAGTGCCTATCTTTTCGAAATTAGGATTCTGTAGACGTAAGAAATCTCTTGCAGTTAATTTTAAAGCTTTTTACGCGGAAAGAGCACAGCTTGGTTCGTCATATTTTTTCATGTGTGTGGGTTACACCAATCGTGCGTGTGAGAAAGAGAACTATCTCCTTTCGGAAGTAAGTACGCAATAACTATAACTAAGTATGAAAATTGATTATATACGAAATTTCAAATTGGGAATTCTTTCTAAAGATGCTTAGACACTTACCAAATAGATTACTGAACATAAGTGACATAACGTAATCATTACACTGTAATCCTGTAATGTTAGTTTTGCGAAGAGTTATCAGCGAAATATAAACTCAAGGGGTTGATGTGAATTATTTACGATATCCGTTACGCCATCAGTATGCCACCATTATAACAATTTGCATCTCTAACGTTCAGACTATATGCAAATTAGGTATTCGATACCGAATGCTAAACTATCAAATAACAGAATATGTAATATGAGTACTTACGAAATATAGGGTAATTTCATGTTCGTAATTGATGTAGTGTTCTTGTTTGTTTATTCGACAGCCGTAAATATCACAAATGGAAAATAGAAGAATTGAAAGCAAAGCTCTGAATCGCGTTAACAATATTTTACTCTGTTACATATTACATAGTAACAAAAAGAAAAATGGAATGAGCTTCTAGGGTATGGGTTTTACATTAAGGGGAATGCTTTCAACGTGATACAGAGCGTCATGGAACCGAGTCGAAACAACCCCAAACTATGAGTATTGACAGCTTGTCTCACTCTTGCCTCAGTCTATTGCGCCTTTCTGTATCTTTTGCTCCAGAATATAATAGGTAAAGTACTACTATAACATTATCAGTGTTTCTGTGCATGTACTCAAAAAATATGAATTTTTTATTGCCAGAAATGACAAACTTCCATACATACTTCTTAGAGGACTAATTTTCCAAAATCGTTACTTAGTTCTCACCTACATTTTATAAGAACCTCTTGTCTTTTAATGCTTCCAGACCTACCAGTTAAGTTTGTGCATTGTACGGTCTTTTAAACTTTAGTTACGTAGATAAGAAACCTGTCACTGTAGCTCCGCGTTGCCGTAAGTCCAAATCATTATTGTTAGAAGAATCATCAATGTGTGATTTGTTATGCTTTGATGATCCACCCCAAATGGGAAATGGTGTGAAGTTATTCATGTGTGTAATTGACCCTTTTGTTTCACACCGACACGACGGAAAGAATCAAGGCCTGCAGCCTGATTCTTAGTTCTTTTAGGCACTTGTTTCTGCGGTCCCTTGAGTACCGCAAGTTTATAGCTACCGTCTGATTACTAACTTTGAACTGATAGCAAAATATTTTCTCTTATATTTAAAGTAGATTCTGGATGAAAATATTATATCTTACAAGTACATTGCTTTCTAGAGCTATTTTATTTTACTTTGGATAAGATTTAAGAATAATTGGGCCGTTATTGTAAAGTTATGTATACTTTTTATACGAGAAGTTTTAGATGCGATTTCCAAACAAGCAGATTTAGACAACGAACACTACGAAACTGTCTCATGTCATCATCACTATCAAATCAGCAAGTGTATTACTGAACAGTCTATGTCAATGCTCGCCACTGAACCCGATCAGGCACGCGATCAGTTACGCTGGTTGTTGCTCCATCTTGTTGAAGCATACTTTAAACTACGTTTGCACAAACACGGTGTCCTTTCTTAGACTCGCTGTCTCAGCATTTATCAGTTCTTCGTCAAATGTGCTCAGCCCACTACTTTGGTTCTCTGCATGATCATCTCGTTTTGGATCCTTCAAGGAAACTTCGACCATAACTTGTTCCATAGAATGTTGCGACTTGTGAACCGGCCTTGTTAGTATTCATGTATTGGCTTTGTACTTGTTTGTAATAATCTTGTAGTCTATCCACAAACACAGAATTTATTTTCGGGCCTTTGAAGTATAGCTTAACTTATAAATCACATGTGTATTCATGACGTTTTACACTTAGTTGTGCCTATATAGAAATACCAATAAAGCGTCAACTAATAATGTACCACGCTATCAGAATTTACATTTCAAACGATTCCCCATAGGACCCCAATACTAGGCTAATGTTTGGTGCGAGAGAGACAGAAATTTACCCACATTAGCCTGCCGTTTAGTTAGCTTTAACGTGTTAAGTTATAAGTGTAAGCGATGAATATAGTAATGTCTTTAATATTATACAGTCCATAACTACATCAGCAATAAACTCAATAAAAGTTACATTAAAAAACATAGTGTATAATAGACTCAGAGTTCTCAGAGAGTTCTGAGAGACAGAGTTAATTTTTTGTTTCTCATTTCGGGTTTGGAGATATCAGTTTACGTCCCTGTGCAAAATTACAGCTTTATAAGTTCAAAGATGACGAAATAAATTGGTCGTGACATACGGACACACTTTTTTTCTGGGAAGGGAAAAATCCCCGCGGACACTCAAGTGCTTCCCACGGCTTCCCACGTCTCAGGAAACTACGTGAGGACCAGTTCGGTAGAGTCGGACTCGAACCGACCATAAAGGCGCCTCTCGCTAGTGACCGTCGGAAGAAACCTAACACTAACAGATAGTTTAAATAATAATAAGCAGTGGTTCAGCGCAGCCACCGCTTTCGGTCACACCCATTTTACAGTTCATGCAGTCATGTATGCTATATTTAAATAAATTAAAAAAATACAGTCAGAGGTTTTAATTCAATAAAAGTAATATAATATAGACCCTAATATAGTGTTGAAAGCCTTTATCATCGCCTGGAAAAGTGGACAAAGCCTGAGGGTCGTACCTAGCAGGAAGTACTTAGAGCGGAGACCTCGGCTCACGTCGTCGCTGGGAAATCTGCACCTGTGCACCGGTCAGTATCCATATAAGTAAACGAGCGGACAAACAGACAGGACGAAACTATAAGGGTTGCATTTTTGCCTTCTTATTACGAAATCCAGGTTATGGGTCATATTGTCTTATTACGTTATTTTGATAAATTCAAAACATACATCATATTTTTCTAAACAAATAACAAGGTTTCAAATGTTTTCGTTGGTTTTTCATAATTACCGACAAAGAAAAATGAAATTTATTGTAGTTTCTATAAAGTCTTCATTTGTTTAGAAAAATGTGTATACGTAGGTACAATACATCACGCACATTATGTCAGTCAAGTAACTCTAATAACTGTCCTAACTTTTGAAAGAAGTATTTTTGTGATGTAAAAAAATGTTAAAAAGAACGTTACATATTAACTGCTATCATAAAAACGCCATTTCATTTTAAAAATCTAAGTTACAGATTGCTAACTTAAAAGTGCCGTTTTGTTAATGTGTATTCTTTAACAATAAACCTAAAAAAAGTGGTGAAATACGTTATTTATATTTACATATAAATCAAAATCAATTGATATTGATAATGTCTGAGTTAATAAAATAAACTTGGACCACAAGCAAGCACCAAACTCGCAGACGACGATAATTCATCAGAACGTGATAAGGAACAGTATGACACTGGAGCGTATATTATATTATACTCACATTACTCACTGTGCTAAGTGTTAGAGTCACGACGACATAAGGACACATGCGTATTTATTTATAATTAAAGTAATTTGTAGACAAACAGACAAAAGTAATTTACCGTAAAAAGAACATTCCACTTACATATATAAATACATAGTCATTTATAAATATACATACATACATATCTTCACGCTGTAACCTTAACGGGGTAGTCAGAGAGGGTAGAGTACCAGGAGTCGCGGTCCTTACATACCTCTTTCACTTCCTCAAATCTCATTTTTCACCATAAATTTATAAATATATGTGTAAAATAGGCTCTTTTGAAACTATGGTAAATAGTGAAAACGATTACTATGAGAGTTTCCACTTCTTACAATTGAAATACTTTTTTAAATACATTTTTTTAGACGACATCGATGGCGCAATGGTTTAGACGTTGCATCGAAGTGCAAAAGGTTCCGGACTCGATTCCCTGTCGGGTCAATTTAGAAAAATGAACTCGTCTGGATTGTCTCGGATTGTGGTGTACTGGGAGATCCCCCAGTAGTCGTAGTTTGATTCTCATAGCACAGGGAATACCCTAGTTTGAGATCAGATGTGGGGAGTATTGTCTGACACATTATAAAAAAAAATATTATTGTTTTTTTAAAAAACAGACAGATAAGAAATAAACCGATTTACATGCTGTTTTTTTAAGGCTACATTTAGAGTTTTAGAGTATTCCAGTGATCTTTAGTGAAAATCAGTTTATACATATAGTTTTTTGTGTTGGAAGTTTTTAAATTCTTATTACACTTTGCTTGCGGTTTTCGTAGCGTAGTGAAGCGATTATAGCATTGTAGTACTTCGGTATTTAATACCATCACTGCGGTTAAGCTTTGTCGCACGCGGTTAACTACTGGATGGGTAGTGTTCCTCTTTTTTTATTTCTGTGGATACAACGCTTTTACTTATCTCCTAATTTATTAGACTAGACCTGCTCCTATCGGAACCTACCTACAATCCAGGTTGTTACAATAGTACGCAAAATATTTTTTTGCTTTTTATGTTGTTATTTTAATATCAATAGTATTATTAGTAACCTATAGTATAGTATTAACCGATAGTACATCATTGTAATAAACATATTTCAATACCACTAAAACTCAGGTATGTGATTTATCTAATTAATATTATGAATATTACTTTTAATATAAGCGCAACATGATCAGAAAACTTTAACAAACAACAAACTAATCAATTCCTTCAGTAATTGATTAGTAGAAAATGTATAGGTATATTATTATATCTACTCTTGTTTACGAAAATTCTTGATATTATCAGAATTCTCTTAGTTTATTAAAATTTAGTTTTCATTAACTACAAACGAGTACGCATTAACTTTTGATTTAAGGATAATTTAGGATTATATTGAAGTTTATTGTAAGATGATTTAGTAAGAAACTAGTGAACTGCTCTTAAAACTGACTATTTTGTACATTTATCTTTATAAAAAAACCTTTTTAAAAAATTGTAGCGGGTGTTTCAAAATTCACGTAAGATTTGAATTTTGCGCCATTTGTAAGGTAAAGTGTTGCCAATGTGAAAAAAAGACAGCGTGACAGCTGACTGTTCAGGGATATTACAACTGTTGCACTACGTGAAAGACAAGCGCGTTTTCATGTCGAAAAACATTTTAAAAATAATAAAGATTTGTGAATTATCAACCGTTCGCAATTTTTGTACAAAATATGGTCGGGGTATTGATTTAACTTCATCCACTGTGAAGAAATTATTTGAAAATTTGCAAGAGGCCCCATAGACTTTTTTCTGGAATTTTTTGTTTTGGAATTTTATGTTAACAAGTCTACATCCTGGGACATTTTGGCGGGAACGGGAGAAGCGAAGTTGTCATTTTATTTAGATTTTCTAATTTTTACGTTTTTGCGAGTTTTAAAGTACAAAAGTGATAGTATATTGTGTTTTAAAGTTCTGTGTAAGTGAAAAGAATGAAGTAGGTCTAAATAAACATGTGTAACTGAACTTCTCGCGCTCTTCCAAGAAGTTCTTTATTATATAACTTCAGTAAAGCCTACTATCACTTTACTGGAGGAGTTTTACGATTAGAAAAAACTAATTTACTTGTGAATTTAATTATTTAATACGTGACATTGGCAAATGCGCTAAACTATGCGCCATGGCATAAAGAAAGAAAAAAAGTCTACATTCACCCTAGCCTTGAAGGAAGAAAATTAAGCGCTGTATTAACGAAAATCGGCCGCATTCATCCAAAGCAGTCATAAAAATTTCAACAAAAGAGTATGTGTGTGCCGGCAAAGCCGTGGAGACCATTTACCCAACATATTATTCCATACAATAACCCTGTACAGTATACTTTATGAAACAATAAAAAAAATAACAATTTTTAATTAAAGCTTGTATTTTCCATCAAAATTAGTTCTTGCGTGAATTTTGGGACAGAGACGGAACTTATTCCCGCTCTCTTCCACTACTCGAGTTTAAAAGCGGATAGCTGTTATGTCTAGCGGCACGCTATGATGGCCGTTTTGACGTTTCTCCGCTCATGAAGTTTCGTATAACTACGTTTGAAGGAGCAAATTGCTGGTCTTTATTGTTAATAGTGACGTGCAGTTAGTCATAAAATTTCGAATGTATAATTTTAGGACACAAAATTAATTTATTCATTGATTTTTAAACTATATATGTTATGGTCTAACTATATAATATGGTCCCGCGAACAAATCTTTTGACGTTTTACTAACAAAAAAACAGCGCCATTTGACAGAATCTTCAATGGAATAAGTTAATTATATAAATTAATTATACTATTATTTTTACAATTATACACATAAGTTATAAGATTATAATTATTAGTGTACTTATTTACCACACAACTCGGTATTTATGCTTTTCAAAATTCGAAATTTAAAAAAATGAAATCTAATACCATCGTCACATATAAGATTGCTGGCCAGCACAACTACTAGCTCTCCGGCAAACTCGCATCAATGCTCAATGCGAAACAAAGCAGTTTCGAGTTGACGTTGCTTCGAAAAGAACAAACTGTGAGTGCACTGCGATTGTGATATAGTTTTGACGTGGCTTTGGATTTTGGATATTGATACTGCATTATTGTTGACCCTTGCTCTTTAATTTGGACTCTGTTTACGCCTTTAGTTGTGGATTTCGTCGATATGGCCGAACGTACACAGTGAACTGTTTTAAAATGTCAGACACGTGAGTTCGTTATACTACTTCATATTTCGAGCGTAAGTCTCTAAATGGAGGGCCAATTTTACCTATAACGTCAGTGGTAGAATGCGTAGCTGATGCGCTTAATATTGGACAACGAACTGTTAGAGGAATAACCAAAGAAAAATATTGTGTGACTGGCACAAAAGAAAATAAATTTCACACACCAAAAAAAAGAAAACGATCAAAACCAGTCGTAGAAGTCAGTAGCTTTGATGTCGATGCCATCCGAAGACATGTATACGTCTACTATTTACGGAAGGAGTATCCAATGAGAAAAAGTTAAGTGCAATCACTTAAGGAAGCTGGATTATTCTCCGGTAGTGAAAGTTCGTTAACGAATACGAGTATTTTGAAAATCGTTGGATTTCCATACAGTGTGACAAAATATTGATGGAAAGATTCGATAGCGTGATGGCAAGGTATCCTTTTTTACGGCAAATGAAAGAAGTTTAAAATTACCAAAATGTCAAGGTATCCTTTTTTATGGCAAATGAAAGAAATTAAAAATTGGCAAAATGTTTTGTTTTGGATAAAACATGTAATCATACTGTACTAATCATACTGTAAGCCGTTCTCGGAACCGATGACACTGCAGCATCTACGTCCAAAGTTCCTGTTGGATAAGGATCGCGGCTTATAATATGGCATACCGGAACCATCAACGGGTTTGTTGAAGGTTCTCTCATGGCTCTTGCGTCAAAAACCACTGGATACTATCATGAAGACATGAATGGAGAAAAGTTTACTGAATTGTTTACCTCAATGTTGTGTAGCCTCCCTGAACATCTATTATAATTATGCCTCCCCAAACCCAAAAGAAATCTGACATCGTCATCGAATATTAGAAGAAGATTTTGAACATGTGTCTAAATGAGACTGGGAAAAGGTTCTGAATAGAACTGTTAAATTAATAAGAGAAGATTATGAAAGATGTGAAAATAGGTATTATTTTAGAAAATGAACTTATAATTATTGTAGGTGATGATAGCAGCGACGACAGTGAAAATAGCAGTATGGACGAATCTGATTAAATATGGTCCTTTGTGGCACTTTTTTTTCTCTCTTTCTGTATGAATTTGTTTCTTGTGTGCAAATAAAGTATGTATATTCATTTTCGTTCCAGTATTCAGTTCATTGAGATATATTAAGTAAACATTTATATTTTCATTTTATTAAAACTTTTTAATTAGCTACTACTTGCAATACTGGTTATAAATCCAAAAACTAATACTGGTTGTAAATCCAAAAACTTATAGATGCGACTCGCATTTCATTATATTTTTTTCCATAATAAATTGACATTTCATGCCACTACCTTATGTAATGCGTCAAAACGGCCATCATAGCGTCCCGTTACTTATAAACCTATCTTTGTCTATAGTACGTAATACGTGTAATACTTACTGATGTTTAATATAGATATTTTTTTGAACATTATTACATATTACATTGCTATCGATATAATAAGGGTGGCTTGCACCAACTATTTAAGCTCGATTTAAAGAACTGATGTTTCGCTTGCACCAATTATTAGATAGTTGGTGCAAGCCACCCTTACGATTTAAGGATTTCACATCTCGCTTGCACCAATTAGGTATTTAATAGTAAGTGCAAGCGAGATGTCAAATTTTTAATGGTCTTTAAATAGTTGGTACAAGCCACCCTTAGATTCGTAGATGCTTAGGATGTTTAGATTCGAGTATAACCTAAGATAAATAATATACAAATGTACTTCTATAATCTGTACATAGCTAAATTATTACTACAAAAATTGTGTTTGTAGCATATGTACAGCATTCAAGAACTGATATAAATTAAAATATAATTGCCTTAATTATTTAAGTAAAAATAAAAGTTCTTCTAGTCCAAGTCGCGTAATTTTCCACACGAGAGGTAATCATTTAGTAGCAGATTTATTTGTTCGCTAAGCGAGAGAATGTGCTGTTTTACCAAGAATAAACTTAGTTTCTGTGAAAAGGAAATAACATAGAGTTGTGTATTTATATATTTGTTGCCGTTTACATAGAAAAACAATTAAAAATCCGGCAGCATGAATATACTGAGTACACATATTCACATCGAAACAATGTATTTATTCATTAAAAACTTATAAAAGAGGTTTGTTAACAATTACGCACCGGAAACCTGGCTGGTTGGTAAGGCGATAATAATCTATGCGTTTTAATTTTTTAATTATACCAATAGGCCCCGCCCGGCGTCGTAATTTATATGAAAACGTCCAATCATATTAGGGATCGTTGACGTGGAGTGTCATTCGAGCGAGCTCCAAGAATATTAATCACGTCACAAATTATGATTCAAAATTGGAATTCGACCGTTAGTGTTAATTTTTTTTTCTAGAACACAGTATTTGAATTTACGTATAAAAAGTTGACAGCTTGAATTTAGAAAACAATTGGACTGTGATTAATTAATGAGTAAAAAACTTGAAATATATTTTTCGTTCTATTTGTTAGTACAGAATGGGCGTGTGCTTAGATAATAAAAAAGATAATAATAATTCTCTTGACTTAAAAGAAAGTAATTTAGTTTGGTTTCGTAAAATTCAATTAAATAACTTTTAAAATTAGAATACCATACATCTCTCCACAAATTAGCTTAATGTAGTTATAGAGAAAATTTAGAGCTAGAGTCGAAAAAAGATCTATTCATACATTGTCCATACACACGTAAGATCACAACTATATAATGTCACCCCTAGAGGGATAGTCGGAGACATATTATTCCGCTTGTATATTTTTGACTTGTAGCATGTTGTCACGATATATACCTACGAGACAGATAGGAAGCCTATCGCCACATGAAATCTAAGAGGCAGTGGATATTTCTTAAAACTTAATCACCTTTTATGATACCTTTATAGATGCCGAAATGGAATGTTCTAGTCTTCGAAAATCGCAGACTTTGGGAAATTATACTGTAACTTATTTCCGCCAGAGACAACCCTAACCCACAAAAAATCACGTCGTGACTGACAGGAGTACGAAAAGTAAAGTTTATATTTTCTTTATTTTTATATTTCTTTTATTCTCCGATGTTTAAAGTAAATACCTAGAATAGTGATAGGTAGTATATTACGTATGAACTTCTAAGCTGTGTAATATTCAAATAGTTAAAATAACCAAATTTTTCACGTTTTCACACAAAAGCTTTTCTATTTTCAGGAACATCTACTATCACTTTGCCATGAATACTTTTTAAAATTGTACTTTTTTCACAATAATGTCTATAAAACGACTAGTGCTGTGACCCCTAACTACTCAATAGACTCGTGCAACATCGCACAAAATCTGTTGGAGCACCCAGTAGCACTGAAACTACAAGACGATTTAAATAAATTCATTTTCTAAATTGACCTGGCCATGAACAGAACTCCATACTAACCACTGCACCAACGGGCCTGTCAAAAATGTTGTCTTTGATGTTATAACTATGGCTAGAGGCTGATTGATGGCTAATGGTCAAACCTTTAATGAAAAAAAAAACCATCTATACATTCACATTATACATTATATTCACATTGTATCCGTAACGGCGTAGTCAAAGAGGATGGGCTGCCAATTATTGAGGTCCTTGCATATTTCTTTCGCCTCCTCAAATCTCGTCAAAACACACACACACATGCGCTTAGGTACGCGAGAGCTTTTGACATTCCCATCACCTAATACTCTGATTATATGATCATCAGAAGTCAGCCTTGGTCTTCCTTTGCTACCGCTATTACTTACGCATTATAGATATTCTTCGTCGATTGTTCATCACGCACTTTAACGCCATCTACAATCCGTTTTAAGTATAAAAGATTTAGAAATTAACTTTATAATTAAATAAGAGATGATAAAATACATACAATAGTTACAAACATCTATTAAACATTTTTCAACCAATTTTTATTTCAATAAAAAAGTTGTTTACCTTTTTCGAAAATAAAGTGAAACGGATCATACGTAAATAATGTTATGTTAACTGTATTGTCAAAGATCAAAATCCGATTTTGCCGCGACATTATAGGAAATGGATAACTGTTAAACCTAAAAGTAATCACGTCTCGTTGCGAAGCGTAACGCCCGCAGTAGCCCGCTGACGCCATAGAGGTAAATGCACTTGATACTAACTTACGGCTATAATTTACAGCTGCTCAAGCGGATGCCTTCTCACAAATTATGATACAAAATAACACATTTCTCAGCCGACACGACTCTGCCCATAATGCGGGGAGACTCGAAATTAACCATAATTGCTTAATTCAGAACGTATGCGTTGTTTGCCCAGATCTTGCCGCAAAGGGTTTTACGAAAAAGAGATAGTTGTACAAAAATGTATAGTCAGGACAGAGATGGGTGATGCAGGGATGCTACGGAAATATTGTTGAATAGGAAACATATTTACATTATATTTAAATTTATTTACAACACAAAAATGGGTAATAATAGAATGTGTAGTTAGAAGTTTCACCTGAAATATAATACAATATGTATTTAATTGTTTTAATAGATATGAAATATCTCTAAATATTATATAACAAAGTCGCTGACCGCGTTTATCGGTTTGCTTGTCCATCGACTACTTTTAATCTAGGCAACGAATTTTGGTTTTTTCACAGTTATTTAGATATTTTTTTCCGAAAGGTTTGTATATGATATATTCTAATTAAAATAAATAGTAAAAGGAAAGTCGATGAATCAATCGGACTCGTACAAGTACTTGGTTCTTTTTATTACTAACTTTACGCTTTGTATTAGCTTTACCTGTGTATATGCATTTATATTTATATCGGTTCGGTCCTGGTTAGTTGACCGAGTTCGAACTCTGGAATATCCTGAAGATGCTTCGTTGAGAGGCGAAACACGTGTTGATTGGTGGTTTTTGGAGTTTGAGAGGAAAATAACTAAATATCTTCGGAATTCTTCACATATATTTATATGTATCTACGTAACAGAATCTTTCAAATTAATTTTCATCCACTTCCAGATGTCTGAATAATTTGAAGTTTTGCCCACATATAAACAGCTGATGAAAGTACAATAATTTCATAACTTTGACCTAATGTCCTGGCAGAATAATCTGGATAAGTGTGTTTTTTAGTCTAACTATAATTAAATGTATAAGTAATTACACCTAAATGACGCCATGTTAGTCAACTGTACCTGTGCGAAACCGGGAAGGGAGTATATACAAAGATGCTAAGAACTTTTCCGAAAAACTGTACCTTTAAATAAAAAAAATCGTGTGCTCATTGGTTTATCCATTCAAGGACTATCATGGACATTCAAAGATAACACAAACAAACACAGACAACGTCGCGACAACGTTAAACTTAAATTACAACTTTCATCATCGAAAGTTAAAAGATGTACTTACAGTGATAAATTATTTTGATGGGATCATCACCCAAGTTAATTATTTTAATTTCGATAGATACCTAACTATAAAGATCCAGAATATGCAAATACACCTTAACGATTTTCTGGTTTTGATCCAATTTTCACATTTTGTACTAGCTTAAAATGCAAAGGGTTATTATAGAATTTACATTGCATAAAATGAGTTTCAAATGAAAAATCTCTATTAATAAAATAGTGTTGTGGCATCCCTAGAGACGTTCCAGGTAATTGGGAGAATGTGTGAAGGGATAGGATATACTTGTTAGAAGAAATGTTTTTGATCAAAAATGATAGACGTACAATGAATAAGAGAATAATCATATTTGTATATATGCTACGTATTAAGGCATGTACAATCTTTCTCTTATTTATCCCGCAACTTGAAATCTCGGATTTTTAATTAAAAGATGAAAAGAAGATAAAAAAGATATCTAATATTGTGAGAAAGATATGTAATTTATTGTAATATATTACTAGCTTTTTCCCGTGTGAAAAATTATAAAAAAAAATGTGGTCGGATAATTAAAAAAATCTAAATTTCAACAACAGCGCCATCTATAAAGTCTAACTATAGTTAGTAACTATTTAGGTGACCCCATGAGTACACAAAAAATTCAACAAAATCGGTCAAGCCATTTAGAAGGAGAATAATTACGGATATAGGCACACCAAAATGTTGTCTATGAAGATAATAAAATGAACACAATTTGTCATTTTAACTTTAAAATCGTAAATTGTATCAAAGATCTTAATTGTGAAAAATGAAACCCAGTTTCACGATTATTTCACCGCAAAAAGTTGTGTAATCTCGTGTAGAGTCAATTATAGCATTCGTATACATTACCTAACGAGGTAGTCAAAAAAACTTTTATAAAAAATTAAACCGACTTCAAAAAAGAACACTGAAAAGTATGAAATAACTATCCCTTGCGGATCGAAACTTAACTACAAAAATAACTTAAAAATAATAAAACTTAAAAATAACGATACAAATACCCATATAATTAAATTTGACAGTTACTGAAGTCGGTGCCAAGCCTACTAAACTAATAGACCTTCTGTTGTCGAACATTAATTTGGCATCGACTTCAATAACTGTCAAATTTAATTATATGGGTTTTTGTATCGTATTTACAAAGTTATTTTGGTACTTAAGTTACGATCCGTAAGGGATAGTTATTTCATACTTTTCAGTGTTCTTTTTGAAGTCGGTTTAATTTTTTTATAAAAGTTTTTTCATTTCTCCCTTTTGAGTGTCCTTGGCCTAAATAAATATCTAGAGCAGGTCTACAATTAGTTTATTTTCTAATTCTGGAGCGGAATGTGTTAACTTCCATTCCATTGAGGAGCACAAACCGTGGGCTTTCACAATAAAGGATGCGAACAGATCGAACATGGGACATTATTGCCCATTATGGCCATTATCAATATCATCAATATAATTACCCCTACAGTACCCCTACACCCTAGCAGTATTCTTACAATCCGAAGACGACAGCCACCAGCCGTATTCTCTGTCCGCCACAAGACTGACTCTACTGACTGAATTTATTATATCACGGTCAATTTATATCTTCTCCCTACTATACCATTATACCATACTACCATTATACCATGTGGGGACAACGATAGTTAACAAATGACATACAAGAGAATCGTCAATATAAATAACCAGGTCGCGTTATTTAGTGTATCTTCGAAACCAAAGCTTCAATACCAGTGAAATTTCAATGGGACCAATCTGGAAGTGTATCATTTCGAAGAAAAAAAGAATTTTCCAAATCGGTTCATAAATGACGGAGTTATGAGGTAAAAACATAAAAAAAAAACATACAACTGAATTGAGAACCTCCTCCTTTTTTGGAAATCGGTTGAAAAGGACGGAGCGCCAAGCTTCGCGATCATTACAGACCTACTTCTTTCGCTTCTTCAAATTTCATCATTCTCCTCACACATTTTCGCCTAGGTATGCAACTACTTTTGACATTTCCGTCAGCTAACACTCTGGCTATTTGATCTTCGTAAGTCAGCCTTGGTGTTCCTTGGCTTCTTTTACCACTCGCTTTCGCTCTGTAGATTTTCTTCGTCAGTCTTTCATTACTCATTCTTTCTATGTGCCCGAACCATCTAAGCATTTCTTTCTTCATTTTATCCTCGTTAGGGATACAGCGTGAAGATATACATGTATGTACGTATATATGTATGTATACATTAATTATCCTTAACATTGCGTTTAACTAATTTACTCGAAGATCATAAATATTTATTTGTAAAAACAGTTCGTTGGTTTTATAATATAATTTTTGTTTATATGACAATTAAGTATTTTATCAGGATAAAGAAGTGTCTATATAAAATAATACAAAATATAAAATAAATGTATTATTGTTTTACACCAAATATCACAACTCAGAACCCGTATATTTCGTGTAAAACAAATGTATATATAAGTACATAAAATTGAAAAAAGAACGTTGTTATAATCTGCATTTGTCTTGTTTCAGATGTTGCTGTGTTTCAAGACTTATAATTGAAAAAGGTATGCAAGGTATTCAAAAGTAATCACCAATATTCGCTTTTAACCCCTACGCATATCGGTGTTTTGTATCAAGGTGATTGCTATGTACAAATAGGATATGAATTGAAATTTTTACTTGTTTCCTCCTACTATTTTAATGGGTTGTTTGTTCATTCTTTTATCTTGAACGATTCTATAATACATACAGACTGTATTTATTATAGAGTCACGAATTCACGCCATTTCAAAATAACGCTAAAGAAATAGGTATGTGGGCATACAGACGTAAATGTGGAGCCAGGGTAGTGACAGGTAGCTAACTTTCCGTCTAAACCAGTTATTTTTAATAAAACTCAGCAAACCTACAATGCCTGCACGGAAACATATTTTATTTCCTTCTAAAACCAGTATAATAATTATGTAATAATATAAGATTTTAAAATAAGTATTTCTGCTACAAAGAATCTGAAATAACCATGGCTACTTCAGAACTTTTCGACCCTTCGGCAGCTAGAAACAATGTTACAAGGAGCAATAAATACGGCGATTACTGAATGATCGCCTGACATGCTAACGACTGTTGTAAACAAGAGCTGAGAGTGATGTACAATCAAAGTTTAGCACAGAATATTTCTCAACGAATTTTGGTAGCTAACAGAAGCCAGCGGAAATTGCGCGCCTTGGGCAACAACCATTATATTCTTTTTATATTAACTTTATAGCTTATTTCGCTTATATTTTTCTTAAGACTCACATTTATTGAAAATGTCAAAGGGCTCGAGACAATAGCGTTTCCAGAGACGGTTGTCGTTAATCTTAAGGTTGCCAGTTCTAAATTTTGTAAACTACTATGTCAAACTTATTTAAATCGGTGTTGTATTTCTTGATTTTTTGCGTTAAATGTCTGCCAATAAATTCAGCTTAAACAGTCGAAATATATTAAGTAGTAAACTTGTCAAAATCGAAATCCATTTTTTCTGCAAACCACAAATACCTATGACAGAAACAGTTCCGATTTTAAAGTTCGAACGCACTTATTAACCGCCAGTCCGACATGCTAAAACAGATGTTCCACCTTCTCGCTTGATGGATGGGTCAGGCGAGGTCGACCGCCATCTTGCAAGAGTCCCGCCAATCGGTGCGTCCCTTGGGTGCCTGTCAACGGTACATGCGAAACAATTACCGGGATCGTGACTTTGTAAACAAACAGGTTAAAACACAAAAACGTTGAAATTAGAGAAGAATTCTGTTAAATATGCTCTCTGTTAAAATAACACAAAATGTATACTGTGACTTTCGCGTTAAATGCTTACAAATCTCTTAATGTATTTAGTTACGACGTCATTCGAAGAACGGGAATGTTCTTTAAAGAAATAATAATAATAGGCACATAAACAACTCATTAATTCGACGTAACTATTATACTAGTAAATCGGAACCAGCGGCTGGCAGCTTCCAATCATTTTGATATGCACCTGTTCGATGTTCGAACCCAAAAGTTCTATCTCATTTTAATGAAGACGTTTTCGTCAGTCGCAGGTGCCCGCACCTTGATCCACTATCGACGGTTCATTATGTTGTTTAATTCATTATGCGCTTTGTTTTCTTCGATCGTTTTTTTTCTCCATCCCGCGAAATAAGTTTATTGTCTCTGTTACAATTTATTGCGGTACAATGGCGCACAATAAATCGTATCTGTCTGTTTTAACATATGTATGTAATTAAGTTGTAAAGTTTTGTACAATGTTTTTATGGTCCTCAAGGGAAAAAGTGAATCAACGAATATCATTTGACCTTTTGTGCTGGAAAGTGCTTTTAATTTGGTCTAAACAATAGATGTAAATGAGGCGAGCTTTTTGTGGCGTCGCCGTGAAAAAAACAAATGGACCAGCCAGTAAGTAACAAACCCGCAATGGCATCTTGCTCTATTTTTTCGTCTGACAACTTTTCGAGCGATGGCATCAATATGGCATCGACAACTCGAGAAACATCGTTTCGCGTTTCGAATTTCGAACACTCGTTGACGTTTTCTACATTAGTTAAAAAATGAGAACGTTGTTTATATGCTGCTCACATCATATAAAAACAATCTAAAGGTGAATCGGAATAAGTGTCAAATTCAATTGTTCTTTTTGTTTATCTTGTGACGCGTTGGAAATGGACAAGTAGGCTGCTTTAAGATAATACACGAGATTTGGTTTGAAGTTTACGTCGAAACGTACACGGTACTGTCTGCTTTATGCACGATCGACTAAAGCCTCACATCGCTTGAATTGGTAACGCTTTGATCGGTTCCTCGAGGCTTGAAATAAAAGTTATTGAATGATCTCTGATTAGATGATTATCAGAGTGAAGCTGCGTTCGATCGTGGTTCTTGTAAGAACATTTTATATGGTAATTGAAATGTAATATAAGCATACGGTTTTGAGGCGTTTGTTATCAGCTAACGATGATCCTTATCAGTAATTCGAGTGTATGACAGACATGAACTTTGTATGTAGAATTAAGCGTACGCGCATAATGTTAAGCTTGGTGTCAATTACGGCGGAATACAAAGATTATATCAAACACGTTACAAATAAGCCACAAAAAAGAACACAATAGAAGCGGCAGATGTATTCAAAGACTGCACAATTAATTTTATACCGTATATAAAAATATAACGTCTCTATCTGAAGGAAGCCATTTCTTCTAAGATTTGACATGTTATAAATTTTCGTGTGAATAGTTTTTGTTGGGCGAACGTTTCGGTCACCATATGGTCTTGTAAACTTTTATTCAATTTACAAATATGTTGTCCAATAGTTTTTGTACTTTTATTTTTATATACTTGCTAACAAATAGTTACTCAAATCTACTTTTGTTATATTTTATAAGAAAATATCGTTATAGTAGATCAGTAACCAAAATGTTAAATCGATACCGTTATGTAGTAAATGAACTCCAATATTAGTCTCCTCATCTGCTATCTCTGTGTATTTACTTTGCTATGTTTATATAACAAGTCATTTCAACGCAGTAATTAAATTATTGAATCGTAAAAAGAATTACGATAAAAATCTGAACCAAGTTACATTAAATTAAACAAAATATTGCAACTTATTAAATTTAAACGTGAATAACGTCATTAGCGCATACTCACGAATAAGTTAAAAGGTGACAGATGGCCAAATATACACCACATTCATAATATTCTATTGTTCACATTTTTTTTCCACGAGTGTACAAAACATTAGGTCAACAAAATGAAACGGCTCACAAAAGGCAACGAATTGTTAGACCGCGCGACCGCCACAATATAATGCAATTTACGCAGAACTACTTTTTGCCCGAAATTTGTTGCGAGACAACATTAATAACCATTTTATGTTAATTTCCACTTTTGTAGCGCATTTAATCTGATTATAAAAGGTTATTATGTATTTTTGTTTATTTTTATAAGAGTATATCACTGAAAGAGAATAATAATAAACTCATTAATTATCGTTATAATTATTATTATAGGCATATTAATTTATTATTATTATTTTTATTTTATACGAGCAGTATTTGTATGTTTGTGATCGCGTTCTCTAAAAATAGCTCCAACGATTTCGATGACAAGAGGTTTACAGGGGCAAAAAATCGATCTAGCTAGGTCTCAATTCTAAGAAAATTCAGTTTCTCTTTGTTTTCACGTACTTGAAATTTTAAAAGTTGCCTGCGAAATGTGGTAATTTTGCTACTGAGTTTACCTCTTCCATAGCATTGTGGCTACAGCGTATGTCTACCACGCGGAATTGCACGGTTTGGAATCATGCGATACGATAAGGCTTTTTTTATATACGATCGATCTGCATTATTCAAGGAAGGTTTACATTTATTTACAAATGCTCTATAGTACACAAAAACTGAGCGTTAATGATATTAATGATCCATTTAAAGAAAAACTTGGCTTGTAGCATTGTCATCGAATATTGATAGTTATAAATTAATAACGTATGGGTATGCATATTATTATACTAATTGAAATCCATTTCAAAATTGAAAAATGAAAAACTTATTCGATCAGCTCGGCGTCCGGCTGTTTGTCTGCCTGTCATATACGTTCTCTTCGGAGATTGGTTCAAGTAAACAGCTGAAATTTAGAGCATTTACAGTAAGTTATGGCTCAACTATTGTTGGTTTAAACAATGTTGGCTCATTTGCGTCTGACTGTATGTCTGTATGTTACAACTTGTAATGTATGGTACTGTACTGTAACTGTATGGTAACTTACAAGCCTTTTTCTTGGAAACTATTTGAAGTAAACAACTGAAATTTGCAACAAGTACATGAACGTTGCGAATGTCCATGGGTGGCGGTGATCAGTTTCCATCAGGTGACACGTTTTCTCATTTGCCCTCCCTGGTAATAAAAAAAAACCTTAGGTAGATTCGTGTAATTCTCTGTCGAAGAAGAATAAAGAATAGAAAATTTTGTATTTGTATCACACAAGCCGTGGGGATTCGTTTGTATTAAGGATTAATTTATCTTTGTCTGATATATAATGTAATAACACTCAATAATTAGTATTTTGTATACAGTAGAGTAATAAATTCATGTTTTTAAGAGCACTGCACAGACTGATATTTTCATGAAAACTCAATAAAGAATTTTTAATGTCTCTATACGAAGGCTTTACAAAGTAAACCACGTGGGATGTATTCTGTAATATCGTCATAGTCATTTAAATCATATGGCGTTTCGTTTGTTTTAGGCCTATGGCGCCTAACATATGGTGTTTGAGATAGTAATAAACATTTTGTTAGGCAACTTTACGATGGCACTCAAACTTGAATAGTGAAGTTTTTTTCTCATTTCGAAAAGATCTATTTGTTTACCACTTGTCAGGATGACTGCACGAAATAGTTTCGCTACCAGCCGACGTTTATTGTTCTTTTTTGTGCGTTTAAGGACCGCAGTTTAAGGGTTTTTACTGAGATTACTATTTTTTGTGGAGTACATACAATTTCTTTCATCGCTAAAATCGTATTTTATTTCCTAAAAATGCTATCTGTCTTAATACCGAAAATTTTCATGCAAAGTACTAATATCGAGTTTGCGACATAAATTTTCTAGTTACTTTCTTTTAGCATGACGTTATAATTATATACCTTTATTTATGACAGTAGCGCAATTAGAGCAAAATCTCAAATGAACTCATTAAAAGCATTTATCCTGTAGTAAATACGTGATAATGTATCTAATTATTAAAACAATATAATATGAAAACAAATTAGAAATTTCTAGAAAGAAAGTCCTAAAAAGCTTAACGTATACCCAATGTCATTCCGATTTTTTTACAAAAGTTGTTAAAACGAATGGCAGTCAAAACACAATGAACACTTAAAAAGAAAATAACTTCGAACTGGCCACTACAAACATAAAATTTAATAATAGTAATAAAAATATTTAAGTTATCTTCATAGCCTACCGATTGCCCGTTGTCCATTCTTTAAGTTGGCTGTGTTTCCGCTATTAGATGCATTACGCAATTGTTTATATGTGAATATTTGAAATAAACGCTAATACTGAAATCTTTTATGGGCTCTATTTAAGCGCCTACAACTATTTTTTGGTAATATTAACTATTAAAAACTGTCTTTTGGAATATATATAATTACGGAAGAATAACACCTAATTTTAATTATTAAGTTGTTTCTAACATGAAAAATTAACAAGAACAAATTAAGCTATAATTATTCTATTCTCTTTGACATGAAATAAGTTATTTATAATTTTGCAGGCATCTATCAAAAGTTAACAAATACTTGAAAGTTCCGTCGATTTAAAAAAAAATATAGATAATCGTTATAGAAAAGTACCTACATAAAAATATTTACTGGCTATTCGCATATTCTTAAGAGTCCGCCACTCAAACATACACGAAATTTCATCAAAGTCGGTTCAGCCATTTAGGAGGAGTTCAGTGACGTAGACGTACAGAAGAATTATATACAAAAAATAGAATAGATCGTATTTTTTATCGCTTGAAGTTCTATTGATTTTCTTTTCTAAACCGAAGTAAGATATTCATTCTATAAGACTGCTTAGTAACTGCGCCTCGCGGTTTCACTCGCGATAATCTATTACTTCAGTGCCACGTATAGGATCCCAACTGTAAACCATTGTCTCAAAAAAAAATAGGTATTATGTGACCTCATCGCTAGAGTCATTCAGTTCCACGAGAGTAAGTAACTGACTATGCAGCGGTTATATACATATACATACATACATAATTCATAAAATGAAGAAAGAAATGTTTAGATGGTTACATGGAAAGAACGAGTGATGAAAGACTGACGAAGAAAATCTACAGAGCGAAAGTGAGTGGTAACTGAAGCCAAGAAAGAGTGAGGCTGACTTATGAAGATCAAATAGCCAGAGTGCTAGCTGATGGAAATGTCAAAGGCACTCGTACACCTGGGCGAAAATGTGTAAGGAGCATGATGAGATTTGAGGAAGCGAAAGGAGTATGTAAGCACTGCGACGCTTGGCGCTCCGTCCTCTCTGGCTACCCCGTTAGTTGAAATGTTCAAATATTACAACAGATCAAGTTTAATTGTCACTTATCAACCGTGCGTGATGCATATCTTATTCAAATAGATCATCAACACCTTTGGTATCATTTTTTGTAAAGAAATGATCAGAGCGTTTATCCTGTAGTAATTTAAAGGCTCATCAATCATTTTCATATAAACGCAATTCCTATAACCATATGCCGAGTTGGGTATTTTACCTGGAACGTGTAAAAAAGTAACAAAAAAACGACAGTAAAACCGGCATGTTCGTAAAATAGTAAGACATCTCAATTTATGAAGTCAACTTCACAATTTACAATCTCATGCAGTTAGGGATCTGAAAAATCAATTTGTTCTTGGAAGTCCTCTCAAACGTTTGGTGACAAAAGTTTTGAACTCAATTATCTTCAACACCGCCTAGTCAATTTTATGACTTTATCAAATGCTTTTGATGCTACCGAACCTCTATAATGTTTTAAGTCTCGTAAATGGTAACTGAGTTAAGTATGAAACACAGTAGATAACGTTTATTGATGCGATCTGTATGTATATGGCTCATTGGTGACCACTTCCCCGTGTCTCCACTCAAATTCCTGCATCTCGAATAAAGCTATAACTCACTGACTGACGGCAACTGATAAACAATCTATAAAGCCTGCCTTCAAACGTAACAAACTTGACGGCTCATTCCATACTTAAATCGAGTTCACAAAGTGTGAACAGTTAAAGATAAATTATTATACAGTAAAGACAAAAATTTTCATCAGATTGTGGAAGACCCCAACAATTGTGACTTCTAAGAAATTATAGATGGTAATCTTGTTTTTTTTTTTGCTTTGAGCCTCAATACCGCTAACGAAGGTCGGCTTCGGTACCTGTATGAATATTTTTTTATGTTCGTCGTATCCCCTACGACGCAAGTGGGCACCCACACGTCATTATGTGCGAAAGAGACAGTAGGTTATCGATGGCCACCGATTGCTGTCAACAGAATTTTCGGTGCCGAAATAAATATGAATTATCAAAGTGTCTCTTTGTTACTTCGAAAATCTAAGATTGTATCTCTTTAAAAGCGATAGGGATTTAGCTTCTTAACTGATTTTCAACGTATCATTGTCGTTTCAACTTTATCGAGAACAGGATGACTCATTTTAATAACCGTAGTTTTTATCTATATCTACGACAGTGTCATAATATTTGTTTTCTCTAGCTTGTCTTATCTGTTTGTCACGGTCATGTACGGAAGGTTCTACCTTAAACGGTACGTCCAAATGTCAAAAAACTCGAAATACATTTGAGTGATAAATGCTATCTCTATAATCCTGCACCCGTCCGTTGTTAAGCTTCACCTCGCGCATATGTCGCACGAGTTAACGCTCTTTTGTAAACCGTATCAAAATTAAGATAATGGATAATGTCCGTCGAAATTTCTACTTTATTATTAGCCTCGTCCTTCCAACAACAGCTGTCGTGTTTTGTTATATATTTTTTGTCTACGAGTGGGCAGTGACCGGCCGTTATAGATTGGTGCGGTCCCATAAAAGCGAGCAGGTAATGAGCTTGGAAATTGGTAATGACTATATAAAGTCCGATACGTTACGTGTTCGTTTTGATGCCGTAATATCGTGTTATAACTTCATATCCTGAGTACAGATAAATTTATGATACGTAACATTGTTATATCGCCTCCAATAACAGCTTGCTTTACTATTACTGGTTATTAAAGTAAACTATATTGACTATTGCGTTTTTATAATATTCTGAATTAGTTCGTAAAACGTCAGAGCATTCTTCTTTCAGAATGTATCCCAATATACCAATAGCTATTATATTAATCGAATTTGTTAAAAGTACTATAACTACGTTTGGACAGTTTCTTTTGTGAAATAAAAACCCATTTAGTTATATTATTGTAAAATACTCTTTTAAAGACTTTAAATGGCTAAAAATAACTTTATTTACATAATCGTTATTGGAATAAAAACCTTATAACTTAGTTATATCTTTAAACCTTAGGTTTAAAGATATAACTGCCTATGTACTCATTTCGAGGTCGCTGATTTGTGTATTTCAATTTCATGTTTGTCGATCCCTTAAAAAGTAATTTGAAAGTGTTTTATCACATCGAATTTCATTTGTTGCGTTGTGAAGCCAAACATTTGTTCGTATTCTGTCGATGTCGTTAGTTTCTGTCAATATGTCCGCAGCGACGACATGACGTGTCGACAGCACTAAATTGACATCCCAATTTAGATCTTGTGTCGTAGGGTTAGAACTCTATTTCATAGGGATGGAATTTGAACAAAATGGGACTGTGCAATTAACAGTTGTAATCAATGTTTCGCATTATTGTTATTGCTAATTACAGTCGTCACGCAATACCGTTTCACATTGTTAATTAAAATTACAGTTTATGTACCACGTACATATAACATAACTACCCACTCGCTCCGGCTTCTCTCAGGTAGGATCCATTATGATACACCTTAACAAAAACCTTCCGAAAGAAATTGTCTAAATGATGGTGATACCGCATTAAAGTCTATTGCTACGTTTAAATAACTAAACGCGCAAATAGACAAACAGAAATAGCGACTTCGTTTCATATATTTATAGACAGATATAATATGTTATTTGCATCTCGTTCATGAGATTTATATTTACGAAAATAGAACAAATAGTATTGTAACTCTTGATATGACCTATGGTAGTATTATTTACGTTTCATAGTAGTATTTTTAACCTTTCTCATTGTTCATAATTAGAAGACCCGAGTTCAAATATTATTTAAACCATTGATTTAAATTGATTATTGCCTATTTTAAATTCTTTAACTGTAAGCGTAGGGATAATTATATTAATCAACCGTTGTTGTATCTGTATTGTTACTTCCACGCACTAAGATAATGATTGTAAAAGACATCCTAGGGACTTGCGTAGGCGATGGGTTAGCAATCGATCATTACATGGTTCTTTATCATAATTATGTAAGCTTAAATACTACCAAATGTAGTGTCACTGTGTGTTTTATTGTGTCATGATACTCTAACTACCCCAAAATTTAAAACAATGTAATGTTTTAATTGTCTTAAAAATATGGTATAGATATTGTACAGGCAGATGCTTCATTCCATTCTAAAAGATGTCTTCACTAACATGTATGATACTTTCCTTTGTCAGAGCAGAAAGTCCCTCAGCAAATAAGTTTAATCGTCTTTGATGTTTCACCAGTTGTAAAAATTTTATTGTCCAGTTTTATGTCTGACATGGTGCATAGCAAGGTTTACAGTTCATTTTATGTGGTAGAAGTGTTCTGGCTATTGTCCATAATTTAGTGCTCTCTCATAATTTGATAGAAGATTATAAATTACTTCATTATCATTTTCGTGTCCAGTCTTATTTACATAACCATCATTAACTTTTTGAATGTTGATTTTCACGGCGTTTTAATTTCTATTTAAATAATAAAAATGTCGAGAAATAGTTTTACCTTTTGTAATAAATTCCAAGGGGCTATTTTGTTTTGCATTTGTTCTGAAAAACGAGGCATGTCTGAAAAGTAATTTCGCACTCTGGCTTTTAAAAGAATCTTCTTTGTTAGTTCCTGTGTTTATTAGGAAAAATATTAAAGAAATGATTTTAGTGTTCTATTGGAAAGAGCTATTGCCTCGGTTTACTTTTTGGGATTAGTAGCTAAAGTAGAAAAAGAAGTTCTTATTGTTGCATCATCGAACCGACCATTGGCATTGCCTATTTTTCCGTCACATTTACTCTTACTGAACTGATACTTGGCACAGAAACATAAATTAATTAATCAAATTTTAAATTAATTAATCAGATTTTAAATTAAATATCAGATTTTGGAGATAATTCTTTTACTTTTTTACTCAAAATTAATTTGTTAAATAAACTAATTCGTTCGAAACTAATACGAAACGGAAAACTTGTCGCGCTTTTGAGCATTTTTTTTTACGTATATTATTAGTACTTCAGACTGAATTACTTCATCGATTTGAAGTTTTTTAAAAATTTATTGAGGTATATCTTCCCATAATAGGAATTGTCTTGTGGTATTACAGCATAAGTTTAGTACATACATACAAACATACATCTTTACGCTGTATCCCTAACGAGGTAGTCAGAGGACGGAGCGCCAAGTGTCGCGGTCCTTACATACTACTTCATTTGTTTCCTCAAATCTCATAATTCTTCTCATTTAGGCGAAAGTTCGCCTAGGAATGCCAGTGCTTTTGACATTTCCGTCGACTAACACACTGGTTGTTTGATCGTCATAAGTCAGCCTTGGTCTACCTTGGCTTCTTTTACCACTCACTTTCGCTCTATAGATTTTCTTCGTCAGTCTTTCATCACTCATTATTTCTATGTGCCCGAACCATCTAAGCATAAGTTAGTAACATAACATGATAAGTTTATTACGTATTATAAACATCAGCCCGCGTCACATTTTTTAGTTTCCGCCGCCACGTGATTTTACGTTGCGCCTACAATAAATCGTCTGTAAATGGACGAGCAGTTGCACAATAAATATCTGATCTAACACCGTCTTCCTGCCCACGCCCATAATTCAGAGAGAATTATTGGTATAAATTAAATAAACATCTCAAAGTGAGACATTTACAACGAATGTCCGAGTCACCGCGAAATTATTTATAGAAAGTTGTACTTACAACGTTCAACATTTGAGTTAATTGAGTGTTACTAATTAAATTGTAGCATCGTTTAGAAGTTACTACCTTTGTATTCAAACCAAAACAATGGTTGCATTGTGTAATTTTAATCTCATTATGGTAGTAAACGGCGAAATTGCAGATTTTTTAACTTTTTTTTTTATAAAAGAGGGACAAAGGAGCAAGCGGATCACCTGATTGAGAGTGACCAATGTCCGGTGAATCATGGATGCGTTGCCGGCCTATAGCGAAATAGAGAAAGGAGAGAGAGGAAGGGGAGGGTGATGTGCCACACCGGCACTCTCACTCACCGAACAAAACACGACAGCAATAGGTGCTATTATTTCACGCCGATATTCTGCGAGGTGGTATTTCACCAGGCCAGCCGGCTCAATTCGTTCTGCAATGCAGCATGGCTCTACCACTCTTAAACATAGCGCTACCACACTTGTTTTTGAATTTAATTTTCTCTTCCTCCTTCCTCACAGAAAAGAAAGTGTTGTATAAAACTGTTACCTGTTTGTATGCGTCTGTGCGTTTTCGATTTATTTGAGAATTGCAGTTTTTCAGAATGTTTATAAATAAACATACATACATACCTTCACGCTGTGTCCCTAACAGGGTAGTCAGAGAGGACGGAGCGCCAAGCTTCGCGGTCCTTACATACTTCTTTCGCTTTCTCAAATCTCATAATTCTCCTCACACATTTTCGCTTAGGTATGCGAATGCTTTTAACATTTTCGTTAGCTAACACTCTAGCTATTTGAGCTTCGTAAGTCAGCCTTGATCTTCCTTGGCCTCAACTACCACTCACTTTTGCTCTGAAGGTTAATTCTTTCATCACTCATTCTTTCCATGTTATTAAATTATTTCAAATCCAATCATCTCTAAGATCATCAGCTCTGAATCCTAACAAAAAAAGTTACAATCGTACATTTAGAATTTATCATATTATCATACACCATCCGCAGGTTTTATTTATCACAATGCCATAAAAAATGATTGACCTATAAAACTAAACGATAATAATTTCAATTGCAAAAACCTAAAACTTCTATGACGAGAAGAAATATTTGCGATAATTTCGAACATTGGAAATTGTTTTTATCCTGTTATTACCGCAATAAAACATTGATGTTGTGTTCGAGTGGGTGTTAAAGGTCTGACTGATTCTCTTATGCTTAAACGAACTTACTGCGATAAAAAGTGAGATTTTATGATACGGGAATCTCTAAAACATTGTTCATCTTGGGTGGTCAGCGAACAGGTCGAGTGTGATCACTTGGTCTAATAAACATTTGATGTGTTCGCACCAGCCGGTTGGTTTTTTAATGTTTGTTTTCATATCATACTAAGGAAACCTCATAATGTTGTTATAAGTAGACGTTTAAAAACACTCTGTTTAATTCTTCGTCCACTTCTAAATTAATTTTTATAGTGTTTATAAAAAGCCTAATAATACAATGCAATAAAAAATCACAAACCCCAACTGTAAAAAATGTAAAAGGAATTAAAATTATGTTAACAAGACAGGTTTGTGATAAATGTTTTCAAGGTGTACTTGGTAGAAAAATCAACTTAGACTTTCAAAAATTCAAGTTCTTTTATTAAATCTTAACATGCAGTCGAAGACTATTTGCTTTACCAGCTTTCTAGGTATGTAGCTACCTAATTCATAAAGTGACTAAAAATAGTCGTAAAAAATAAAAGGAAACCTCATAATTTTGTTATAAGTACTCATTTAAAACACTATGTTTAATCGTTCAACCACTTCTAAATTAATTCTAGTCTTTTAAAAAGCTGAATAAAATAATACCAAAAGTCGACAAATTCTTATACTGCTGCATAAAATATAATATAGTTTCTAGATACTAAGTAGACATACACACATATCTTCACGCTGTATCCCCAACGGGGTAGTCAGAGGACGGAGCGCCAAGCGTCGCGGTCCTTACATACCTCTTTCGCTTCCTCAAATCTCATCATTCTCTTTATACACGCCTATGTATGCGAGTGCTTTTGACATTTCCGTCTGCTAACACTCTGGCTATTTGATCTTCATAAGTAAAAATTATGACATACGCTAAGTAGACATATTTTTAATAATTGAAATTAATTACTTTGACGACCTCAATGCCGAAGTGGTTTAAGTCCTGGAGTTAGCTACGGAAGGTTCCCGGTTCAATTCCTGGTCAGGTCAATTTAGGAAACAAATTTTTCTAAATTGTCTCGAGTTTGGGTGTACTGGGATAGGGCCCTAGGAGTCGTCGTCTGGTTCTCATAGCACAGGGAATACCCTAGTTTGAGACCAGATGATTGGTGTGTATTGTCCGGCGTATTTATTATTATTTATTAATAGCGACCCGCTCTGGCTTAGCCCCGGTGGGATGTTGAATGTTTGCAACATAACAAATACGTTTTTATATAAAAATACCGTCCAAATATCCGGTTTTTTCTGACAATTACGAACACAACAAAAAAGAAATCATCCAAATCGGCCGAGCGGTTCTCCATTGATGCTCCGTCATACATGTGGCAATTGATTTTTATGTATTTACATTTATTACTTACAAATTAATTAAAATGAAATATTCCTTTGTTTAAATTTAAATCCCTATAACTTTGAATATGAACTAACTGCAATTCGCAATCTGAAGTACTTCCTCAGCGTTGATATCGTAAATGTTCTTGTGCCTCAATCCACTTACCATCAGGTCGATTGTCTTCCCCGTGGTGTAAATAATCATAGCTTGACTGGCGCAATGGTAGTACGGTTAGAGTACAAATTTACATTCTAATCGGAGGATATTGTGCTCGATCTTCGGTCTGAAGGTTACAATTTTTTTTATTGGCTTGGAGTTTGAGTGCTAATGGGTTCTCACCCATTTCTTTGCGTGGCATCTAGTACATATAAGCTTGGGGCTTGGTTTTTATTGATGTAGGTATAAAATAATAATAATAAAAGACACATTATCGAAGTTAAGTGTGTTCAAAAATGTTCTAATTTCGACTATTTCGACAGGTTTGTACTATGAAGATCAAAAGTTCTTGCATTAAAGCACTTACATTCGCTTACATTTATGTAAAACTTATATATGTGTAAATGTACAAGCTTTAAATTCTTAACAATAAAAATATTTTTATAACGTTAAGAATAAATTTGTAGACTCGAGAATCCTATCAAGTTCACTATTAGCTGGTTTCTTATATCAAAAAACGTGGAAGCAACAATGTTGTTGGCCATTTAGCGACGTTTTCACATTGAAACATGTGTTCGTTTCTTTGAATCGGGTCTTGTCAACTGAGTGACGACATTTCATCTCAGAGACACATGTCAGGACAGGCCAGGACAACTTTGTCGTCAGCTTATTAATTCGCTTTTGCGCCCGTTTATTGCCACTGATTGGATTATTTCCGTGGTGACTTTCTTCCTCAGGGATCTATAATAAGATTCTTTGCTACGTTTTATTTAAATCTTGTTAGTTCACTTTAATATCGTTGGACTGTCGACGAATTTTATTACAAAAATTCTTTTCATTTTAACTCCTCGCTTATTTTATACTGTGAAGGCTCATGTTGTTATTAACTTTGGTATTCCTTATGATGTACTGATAAAATCTTTCATTTTTTAATAAGTTTTATACATTTTTAGCGATTTCTAAAAAAGAGGTTCTCAATTCGTCTGCATACTTTTTTTATGTATGTTCGGGCATAACTTTTTTGTTCATAAAGCGATTTCAATGATACTTTTTCCGTTGGGTTCAGTATAGCTCCAAGGCGGTCCCATTTAAATTTCAATGACATTGGAACTTTGACTTCGAAGATACACCAAGTAATCCCACCTCCATATGAGCTTTATTTATATTGATAATTCTCTTGTACATCATTCCATTTGAGAATGAGAAAAGAAGTTGCTTGTAATCTTAGATATTTATTTAGGTCAAAATCACTCAAAAGGGTAATAAATTTTTTTTAAGATAAAATTAAACTGACTTGAAAAAAAAACTGAAAAGTACAAAATAAATAATAGGTATTATTTACTAATCAAATCTATACAATTACATTTGACAGTTATCGAAGTCGGTGCCAAATCAATGTGCAACAACAGAAAGTCTACTAGTTTGGTAATGGCATTGACTTCAGTAACTGTCAAATTAAATTTTATAGGTTGGCTAGTAAAGGATAGTTATTTTACACATAGTTTTTTCAGTGCTTTTTTGAAGTCGGTTTGATTTATTTTTATTTTTTTTCCCGTAAAATTCTCATCGGAAGTGAAAAAATTTTAATAAAACACATTTCAATTGTCACTAAAATATGTAAAACGACTTAATATTAAAGCATTCTTAACAAAAAAAAAACCTACACATAAAAAAACTGACGAACAAGCTATCTTTAGGAAATCTTTAACTAATTTTAGATACAGCCTCTAGGATCCTTTTACAATTAGGATTCAAAGCCGAAAATCTAGATAACAGTTAGACTGATTTCTACCAAACTTAACTTAGAACATCATCGAAAACTACAAATTTCAAGTAAAAATAATCAATCAAAAGTAAAAAAAATACAATGCCACAAACAAACACACACACAGGCAAACAGCAACGTCAAACTTATAAGTATGACGTTGTTTACAAATCTCTTTTCCGCCAGGGTCTCAGAAACAAAGACTTAATTACTGTCGTCAAAAAGTCGTAATTTGAACGTAACATTAGGTAGAATTGAATTATTGTCGTGAGTTTCTCTGTTATTAATATAGTTATCATCTGTTTCAGCATCATTGTTGCTTATAATTCAAACATAAATTTTATTGATATTGAATTATTAATTTTCACCATAATACTAAAGTAATAACAATGTTGGTTATGTTCTGATATATGCTTTAACTTACGCAAGTTTGTGGATAGACATTCAAATGGTTACTTTCATGAACATTCAAAAGAATCCATTACTGAATTATTATTCATTCATTGCCATATAGATTGGTAAGTGTGTTGATGCATTTGTTTTAGATACAGAACAGACGCAAGCTTTTTTTCTCACAATTGATTCTCCAATAAATCATTTGTCACTGAGGAAGCTATTGTTTAGTTCCATCAGTGACGTATTGATTTTGATAAAAGTAATGGTAAAAGACATTCATTCATGTTCGTCATTCATAATCTCATGTTGATAATGTAGCTAATACTTTAAATGTGTCGAAAGGATATGTTAGTTATAAACAATACCGGATACATGATAGTTTTATTTTTATTTTACAATGATGATTTGACGTACTAACACTATAAATTAATGTATCAGGTGCAGTAAACCATAACAATATTTAATGATAACTACCATGATTAAATTACATTGCAAAGAAGTTGTGGCTCAACGAAGAAATTTTGAAGTAATAAAAAAAACGAATAAGACATGTTATTGATATATTATGTAGCTTACTAGTGAACATTGTATAAATGCATGTATTCGGTATTCGAGTGTTTTTTTAATCAGCAAAAACTTTAAACCAATAATATTACTTATCTAATATACAGCAGGGGCGCCGACTACGTGGGTGCTCACTGCTCAGGGACTGGAGCACCCACGAGAATCATTAGTGCATATAGAGCACCCACAACCTGAGAGGCATAGAAATATCGGCGATATGAATTTGAAAAGGAACAACGATGGTCAGTAAAGCTTTGCATATAAATCTTGAAATAATAAACTCGTCTTAAATAACTTAAATATTTAAATAAGGAACTTAAATAGTATCATTTCTAACACTCTTATGCTTTTTTTCGAATTCTTTATGCGAAAATTGCACATCTCTGCTAATATATAATGATGATAATGATGGGCCTCATCGAAATGGAAAACTTTTCTTTCAAAGTCCAATCACGTAACAATTCTAATTGAATCTGTTAATCATGCAGTCAGGTCGATGAAAGCTGTTTATTTCAGCAAGCTTACAAGTTAAATTAAAATTTGTTTTCCGAACTTCAAATAAGATAAGTGCGTGTGTGTTATTCTGTGAATGTTTTCAAAAAGATAAAGTTTGTCGTGACGTAATAAACATTATAAATATGTGTACGTAATATCCTAACGGAGTTAAGGCCAGAACTTCTTCGTACAAAAGAAAGAACAGATAGCGAAACAATTAAGTCCTCAACGAAAAACTTTCGCAAACTCCGCAACTAAATACGACGAAAATCACTTAAGATCCTTAATGCCGAACATTACAATCCCTCCCAAGTTTTTGCAGGAGAACAAAAACGAGAGCGGTGGTTGAGTGTCATACATTTTGATGCTACTGTTTTTGTTCCCTCGTTATTGTTGAAGCAAAAACGTTTGTTGTACTGTCACAGCTTTTTGTGCAACTGACAAGTTACTCGACGGGCCGACTTTAATACCTCGTGAATAATTACATCACTATTTGTCTCTTTGTTTCTTCCTGGCTAATTATCTGAGTTTTTGATTACATTTTTTGTTCTGTATGAACACGTGCTGGTGAATTCTGAACGTTCATTTTCTTTCAATTTATTACGTTGTGATCGTTATATTGTATTAAATTGTAATTTTGTTTTAAGGTTTCGCAAGCATTGTCTATTGTAGTGCTGTGGATACTAGAGAAACACGAATAATGCTCTCCAATGGTGCTTTTATTGTACTTCAATCAATACACACTCATGTTATGTACTTATAAAGTTTATTTTACTAAAGTACAATGACACAAGTACGAATCAACTTTTTGGAATCTGTTTCCGTTATATTTTCCTTAATTTTTAGAAGAAATGCAAGTTGTATTTGAGCAACTACTGTTATATATTGTGTAGGTACTCTCATTTCTTACTAATACAGCTAATCATAAAACAAAGTTTGTTAAAGAGCCTCGTCCTCAATGTACAGGACTTTTTCCAATGTTTTGAGTGATTGATACTTGTGGATTTATAAAGGATCAGCAGTTGAAGTGACAATTTCGAAAAAAATAGCTCAAGGTTTCCTATCATTCATTTTTGAATTCCTGCTTCAAAGAGCTTTAAAATTATATCCCAAAAAAAGTTTTTTTTTATTTCCTATTTAAACCCTCGAAGCTAACCCCTAGCGTAAACTGAACTTTTGAAATTCACATCTGTCTTTGAGCCACAACTAGCTACAATTGTTCGAAATTTCAGTTATTAATATTCAACAGTCCCCTAAAAACATCGCAGTGATAGACAGTTAGATAAACATTTAGACAGACGAATATCAAACCGATTCCATAAGTGTTCCTTTTTCAATCTGGTAAGGAAAAATAAAAAAATTCATTACGAAAATTTAATTTTTAATTAGTCATTATTATCAACTTATAATAAGATATTATGAATCATGAGTTTTCCTCCAAAAAGTTTAAAATATACTTAATACCTATCTGAAAAATAAATAAACTTATAACCTTTTTCTGCTTATGATTAACTGTTGAAAAATAGACGCAGATTGTTCTAGTTACCTACCTTGCCGCGCAGGTCATAAAAGTCGGCCAAGAATTAGGGCTAATTGTTAAGAATTTAAAGGCGATGGCCTAACAATTCTTTGCCACCTATGTAGTTTCATTTTACTATCATCTGTGAGCTCAAATTAAATACTAAATATTTAAAATGGTTTCAAGTGACCATGTTATACCTTGCTCTATCCACTCCGAAACTTAAATTGCGTGAAGACATTCATCAACTTTTTGTTTTCATCCTTTAACTAATTATGAACAAAAAGTTGTACGAGTTTCGAAAACATAATGCGTTGATTTCTAATTAATTGGGTAATTCTGTGAACGTTGTTTTCAAAGCGTAATTTTTAAAATTTTGCCGATCTAACTTTATTAAGGACCACAAAACTTGTCCTTCAATAATTGGCTTTTATATAAATTAGCCGGGGTAAGTCTTAATAATAACTTTTCATAATTTTAACGAAACATGTCGGAGGGGCGCAACAGCGAAATGAACTGTCAACTGGGACGTCCAAATCCAATTATTCTTGGACTAACAAACACGGGATTTCAAATTAACCTTGCCTGTCTTCTTTTTACAACCAATCGTGGGCTTTGCGAAGTTTAGTCGGATTTGACGGAATGGTGTTGGTGATTTAAACTGAATTTTATGCACAAAATGTAAAAGAATCCAGACAATATACTTTTTGCGGAGACCTGTAACATTGTTATATAATATTGAATACTGAAATCTAAAGACACGGTTTTGGGTCATTTCGTCAGCTATTTAAACAGACTCTTTTTAGATGAAATGTTTGCTTTTTGTCATTCAAGAAATGGACCGAACAGTGAACTTTTTGCAGGATATATTTTATAAAGCATGGTTTGGAATTTTGTGAGCTTTTGTTTCATCTTCGTCACCAATCACCAATCGCGCAGTGGTCACGTGGCTGTCGCTGTCTGCAATTTTTTAAGTAATAATAGGTGACAAACCACTTCATGTAATTCATGTAATCAAAACCTTACTGGCGTTATTGCCCGACAAAAGTACCATTTTTTACAGCGGTTTTCACACGAATTAATTTTCATTTGATTTAAATGAAAGTTAATAACGTTTGACTACCAATTTAAAATACGTAAAGCCAGATCACGTTGTATTTGTGATAGACATTCCAGTAGCGTTAACCACAATTGAGTCACAACTTGTCTAGGCCCCCTGATCCTGCACAAGGTCTTACCACCCGAAATGCTTCGTCTCATTATCAAAAACATTTGTACTTCACACTATATATTTTCTAACTTTTTATTTAACTTCACTATATATTTTAAATGGCTCCCTGCCACTTCTTGCTATAATGACATCATCAAGACTATGTGCTTATAATTAGTCTCTAAAACCGAGTTTTAAGGCACTTTATTGTCGGTTGTAGCTAACATATCTGCGTTAACAGTATTTCATGATTTGTAATGATTTGGAATTATAATTGTGAATTGTAATTTATTCATGTCTCGTTATATTTTTCTGAATAAACTTTAATTGATTTGGTTATATTGGTAATTCATCAGGGTAGCTGTATTATTTTTTTAATAAAACCTCATCGAGTTTCCTTATATTATATACAAATATAATATACTACCAATTGATAAAGGGAAAAGGAATAATATTTACAAGTGACCTATTTTTATTGAAAAAAACTAAAAAAAATCCCCATAAGAAAAATTTTGTCATGTACTCGTATCCAGTAGCGAGCTTTCGCTGTAATCAAGCGAAACACAAAATAAAGTAAAAAACACTATCAAACACTCGATGTAGAAAGTGATATATATGTTGTTAAAATCATTATTTGCGCTACAGTGATTTGTTTGTTTTCTTGTAATTAGTGTTGCTAGAATACAGCATACAGAATGCCCATTCCTACGACAAAAACATGTTTAAGGAAAACCCGAGACTAGTGTTCTGGAAAGTGTAATTAAACTTTTGTGATAATTACAAAAAAACTCAAGGATTTGTTACTTTAATTTTTAATTTATTTAATTAGGGCCTTTAATTTCCATTAAGGAGAGGTAAATATTTAGAATAGACGGGATAGCATTCATAATAAGAAACTGGTGTAGGCTACAGGCTAACAACGTATCTTTATACAGTTCCATTTTCCCGTCTGTAACCCTTAATACTATTACTTCTAGTGGAAAAAGATGTGAAGTTATACATGTATACATACACAGTGTATATTATGTAGAGCGGGTACAAATGAGAAATGATTTCAAAAATTTAGAGCACTTTCTAAAACAACATTTGATTGACTTTTATGTGTAAAGAGTGCGATGATCCTCTGTCTTACGTATATGTCATCCAAAGCGTTCCGTTCAGCAATTATATATTACATACAATTCAAAAAATATTATATCCTACATACATAATATATGTATGTATGTAAATACTTGTATAATAATCTATGTATGTTCTAATTTATTATAACCAATTCAATACATCCCAATAAATGTAATGTAGGTACATAAATACGTAAACCCTATTTACTGAGAGAAATTGCCAAACTAGACACTTTAGTCTCTTACAAGTTAGGCCTAAGTTGGCACTAACTCAAGACAGAACTAATAATTTAGACTTATCACTTACGTAGTTCGTATACTCAACAAGTAATCTGAATCTATTAATACAGAATAGGGACGTTTATTTTCTGTACAAATGTAGTTACTGCTATCGCTTCTGAAGAGAATTCACAAGGTAGTCAAAGGCATTGGAAAGTACCCTTATATAATTAGAATACCAGTGTCTTATTAGATTCATCGAAGACAGAATGACGCTAATTTACTTCAATGGAATGTATCTGGATAGGTACATTAGGGTTTCTGAGACGTACCCTATAGTTTCGTCGTCTGACTATCAATCAATATGCCGCAATTAAATATTTATGCCATTACATTTTCATCTACTGAGCTGTACAGAGACCTAAATTGGTAATACAAAATCATCTCCATGTTTTGTACGAGTATGACTCTGTATGTCTCTGTACTTTATGACAGACGGTCAGCTTGTCTTCTATTTAAATAATACACATCCAGAACCAAGAAAGTATATAAACTGCCTGAAAATTGCAGCTGGTTCTTACATAACGTCGCAGATGTCATTTTAGAAACCATTCAGTTTTATTACTGTTTATTTCGATATCCTTAGAGATTTCCAAGAAAAATGTTTTTCAGTCGCTTTTAATTTCAACATTATTTATGTATGTTGTATCTGTTCTGTCCCATTTTATGCTTTCTTTTATTACGTGTTTATGTGATAAGTGAATTTACGTCCTATGTTTAGGTACACCTGCGCATTTTATAGCTTTTATAAAACCTAATTTACATATTAAACGCAGAATTGAAGGCTACCTTAATAATGCTTTATATTACGAATTAAATATTTTACGCCCTTAATCATAAAATTTTATTCGCTTTTACACAGACATCATAATAATGTACATATACATTTTTAACCCTTGACTTTATACATAATACATATACATATTGAATTTCAATATTTCATGTTTAAACAAGCGCCCCGTCCCTACTATGCCCGAGTTGAATACGTACTACGTAGCCTGTATCCATATGGAATAATGTACGAGTACCTTTCGAATGGTGAAATAATTTACAAATAGTTGCAGTTGTTCTGGACACTACCCTCCACATATAAACGACCTTACAAAATCTCTTTCTCATTTTAATATTAACATAGATATTTATAATAATAGTGTAGATATTATTGACGAATAAAATATACAAAGCAAAAGTGAGTGGTAAAAGAAGCCCAGGAAGACCAAGCCTGACTTATGAAGATCAAATAGTCAGAGTGTTAGCAGATGGAAATGTCAAAAGTTCTCGCATACCTTTGCTAAAATGTGTGAGAAGAATGATGAGATTTGAGGAAGCGAAAGTAATATTTAAGAACCCTGACGCTTGGCGCTCCGTCCTCTCTGATTACCCCGTTAGGGATACAGCGTGAGAATATGTATGTATAGATATTACAAAGAAAATGAGTATAACTTTCCAAATATTTATTTGAATCCGTAACGATGTTTTACAAGCTTATTTATGAGGTATAAAATTGTATGAATTAATACACTTTACATACATACATACATATCTTCACGCTGCATCCCCAACGGGGTAGTCAGAGAGGATAGAGCGCCAAGCGTCGCGGTCCTTACATACCTCTTTCGCTTCCGCAAATCTCATCATTCTCCTCACACATTTTCGCCTAGGTATGTGAGTGCTTTTAACATTTCCGTCTGCTAACACTCTGGCTATTTGATCTTCATAAGTCAGCCTTGGTGTTCCTTGGCTTCTTTTACCTCTCATTTGTAGACTTTCTTCGTCCGTCTTTCATCACTTATTCTTTCACTTTACGTATGGATATAAAATATGTAAATATAATGATCAAATTAGGAGACATTATATTTTGTATGTTTTTATTTATAGTAGGTATTGAAGACACATATTATCCTATATATCGATCGCTTTTTGAAATTATTTTTTTAAAAGATTTTCAACTGTATTTATTTTAACTCTTTTTTCATTGCAATTTACATTGTAGCAACATATTCGTACCTATATATTTTGCTAACAATATCATCATAAATTCGTCGCCTAGTCTTTGGAATCTAAAATATCTTTGAACAGAAGTATTTAGCGATTTCTACCAATACTCTTTTAGTTTAAGAACAGAGAATATCCAATCAATCAATTCTAACTAAACTAACTCAGATAACACAGTGATAAATGATATAGTAATTGCACAGGATACTCGAAGGAACAGAGATATTTTTTGTCTAAAGATGGATTCTCAGATAATTTAGTAAACGATTGATGGGCTGCGGAGGCAAATGAAAAACGATTGTCGGTGTTGCTCTCGTTTACTATAGAGTAGGTGATGCCAGAGACAGTTTTTGTAGCAGACTGTAACAGTGAACAGTTTCAGAGTAACGCTTTAATGACTTATTAATAGCGTTTTATCTCGGTTTTCCTAACTGAATCGTTACGAAAATACTGTATAGTGCAAAAAGAATAAAATAGAAATCATGCAGATTTGTGAGCACTGATTGTTTGCCTATAATCAAGTATAATCTCGAGTAATATAATATAAATAAGCAAAGGGACCCAAAGTTTCGACTGCAAAGGGCGTAAATATGAAACTCTCAGAGAGAGTCGCATACTTACGCCGCTTCAAGTTCTCGGCGGTGCTGGCCGCGGCACCTGCTGACTTGGAAGTCGCCGGCACATGGGAAACAGCAAGTGTATCGACACAAGTGGCATCCCACACCAGCGATCTTCCAAGTTTCCAAGGAATGATCGTCAAACCATCCGGTCTCCTGCCGTCGCTGCGCACAATACCTACAGGCTCTAAGACTGCAGGAACGCCAGGGTCCCTGGGGCCCCGAAGCCCATCGACTGGTTTCTGATATTTGTAAGAGACTAGTCGAGGCTTCGGGAGACCGCCGGTCTGGCAGCTTCTTCCGCCAACGAATCAGTTTGGCTATTCAAAGAGGCAATGCTGCCAGTCTGCTAGGTACCTTGAGCAATGACAGCTTTCTAAGCGGCAACTTTGAGGAAGTTTATTATTTAAGATAATGTGTAGTTTTAAGTTTGTAAATATTAACATATGTATGTACTTTTTATTAATAAAGCTTATATAAAAATAAAAAATAAAATAAGCAAAGGCATTATTTTTTTATAAAACCATATCCTTTTACGAGTAATTTTTCCTCATTTATGTTAGGGAAAAAATTATAATATCTTATTAATATCTGACTTATACTGATATCTAGAATTCAATGGTGCTTATGTTCGAAGGTAGTTTATTGATACATTATAGCCTATTATAATAAATAAGAGAAAGCCTAGTCTTTCAAACAACGCTTTTTACATTATAATCTATTCTGTAATGTTTCACTGGTATGTAAAATGTATAAATGGACCTTTGTAACAGTTTTATAATAGATTTCTTTATTGTTGTAAGACGCCTCTTTTTATATTCATAGGAGCTCATTTATTAAAATTGGCCAGATATGTGGTTAGTTATTTATTCAATACATTATTTACACAAAGTCTTGGGATAAAGTTTGGATATTTCACACATTTTCAATTGTGTACTTTCAAATGTGTGTTTCAACTTTAACACTTCCTTTTAACACGTTGAGAATATTTTCAAAACCCCCTTTTAGTGTTCGTACAGATTACACACATAATCTGTACGAAATTTCCAGTTTGTAGACCTAAATTTACCCTGCGTGTTGATATGTCAGTTACTATGTGTCAGCTTCCAGCGTCCACGGTGATAGTGAGTCAGTCAGTTTTAATTCTATATACCTATACAGATTTTACTTTAGTTAGAACGAATGAAATAATATGTTTGAAGATAAAACAAATCTTTTTCTGTTTTTTTTTGTTTGAGATGTTTATTTTGCTGTCCTCTCTGTAGACAAATACTCTGTGCCAGGTGCAACCGCCTTATTCAAACAGCGCGGAGGTCCCAGCTTTCCCCGATTTCGTCGACCTCTCACCGAGAAAAACTCTGAGATTTATGACTTCAGATACTTTACTACGGAAAAACTTGAGCATTTGGCGCTTTAGGACTTCTGAACGGCGAAAAGATGTTGGGGACTTTTTGTGGCTGACGACAAAGTCTCTTTGACTGCCGATTATTGACTTTTGTAACATAGTTTATTGAACTTTATACGACTATTCCGTTGGTTTTAAAGTTAATAATCTAAAAATCTACCAAGTTTGGTTTTCAACTGGATCAATTCATAAAAAAACTGTTCGAAATGCCTTGAAGTCTGGTTTTTATCTGGTCAACGCACTGGTATCCCAGTACGTTGGAACATCCATAGTGAAGCCCAAAGTTAAGTATGGCATAATATATATATTTCTTTTGTTTGGAAGGTTATGAAAAAAAAAACCGCCAGGAGCATATCGAACACAAATCAACTCAAAGAAAGATTAAAAAGATGGGGCCAAAATCTGTTTTATGTGTCATTTCTATGGTTTTGACTTACTAATTTGCTTCTTTATGCTAAATTACAGGTCAGTAGGTATAAACGCGACGAAATATATTAACTGACTGCGACATATGGACGGACAGAACATAATAAAACTATAAGGCTATATAGAAACTGTTTCTCCCATTTTGGCTACGATATCCTGAAAAAGCAAAATTGGAGTGGTAGTCTGACTCAAGGTTAGAGAAACTCCTAACAATTAATTTCTGTTGAATAACTTTCAAATAGTGCTTCGTACAGGAATAATAGAACTATTCTCCTAATACATACATACATATCTTCACGTCGTATCCCTAACGGGTTAGTGAGAGGTGGTAGCGCTAAGCGTCGCGGTCCTTCTTTCGCTTCCTCAAATCTCAACATTCTCCTCACACATATTCGCCTAGGTATGTGAGTGCTTTTGACATTTCCGTCGGCTAACACTCTCCTAATACTTTCATTAAAATGGAGTGTCGTGGACATAGACATAACTACTATGTAAGTTTTATAGATCCACTAGCTGTTTCCAGCTACACGTCTCTGGGGCACACATTGAACAAACGAACATGTTTATTTATATAGATATTAGGATAAAAAACACGCGCGAGTTCAGTTACAACGTCGTGTCAAAGTTTCAAGTCGATTTCAACTACTTTTCTAGTTTTACGAACACAAATATACGGATGATAAATTTTGTATGATTGGCAGACACTTGTATGTAGACAGCTGGTACTTTTCCTTATCTATAAACAAAATGTAAGTTACAATTAGAAGTGAAATAAATGCTAGTTTTATCTACTCTGTAACTTAACCGTAGAAATTTCAAATTAACTAGAAGTTAAAAAAAAAATAATGGATGGAATACACATGATTTGTTTCTCATTTCTGATTTTGGGTTGTAAAATTATATCTCTATGCCGAATTTCAACTTAATAGCTGTGTACATGACGGATAGATGACAGAATAAATTGGCTTTGTTATATACCTATATACAAACAGACGGAAGGACAGACAGACAGACAACATCTTGAAACGAATGGTTCCAAAAATGCGTTAAATATCAACTACGTGTACTCAATAACATTTAAAAGTTTTTGCTTGTGCTCAATACTCATTTATTTCATTTCTCTCAGATAAAGTTATTGTTATTTTCTTAAGTAATCTCACATAGCTATCAAATTTCTAAAAAGTAGCCGTACACAAATAAATTTGATTCAAAAAGTTAAAGAAAGAAGTTCAAAGTGCCGCTTGCAGAATTTACGATCCATTCAAGCGAGGTTTGTTTTTACTGTATAACCGACCGCGATTTGAACGAGCAATCTGAAGGCATGTTTGGGGTAAAAACTTTGCAAAACTCTACAACGCTTGGTCTAAGTCACAAGATATAGAATTCTAATAAACTGGCGACCCGCCCCGTCTTCGTCAGGGTAGAATTAAAAAAAAATTACAGCCCATGTCACTCGCTGATAATGTAGCTTTCTATAGGCGAAAGAATTTTTGAAATCGGTTGAGCAGATTTTGCGTTTATCCATAACAAACAAATAAACAAATTTACCTCTTTATAATATTAATTATAGTGATACATGGCATGTATATGTCTATCAACTATGTTGTATACTATAAGAAGAAATGAAGACACTGAACGCGTGATGCAGACTAACACTTTATATGATAAACAAGAAAATTATATTCTAAATCATGTTCACGTGTAGGTTCATTAAACAGTGACACATATATAATAATATACTGCAGATCTACATATTTTCTTACATAGTATTTACTTCAATACATTACAAACAATAATAAAAGAAGCTTAAGAGCAGATTGCAGCTGCATAAATATCGAGAAAATCTGTAAAAGCTATATTTAAGGATTATTATCATATTGAATATTGTACTTCAATGTTAGGTTAGGTTAGGTTTAGGTCCGCTCGGACCAAAAAACATAATGGACGAAGCCATAATAAGTTGCCACTCTTATCGCCGTTTCTCAAATGAATTTTCGTGTCTTTTTCTATCTCATTGAGCATAACCACGAGTGAAACAGTTAGCTATAGTAAGTATGGCAACCTTGCACTGTCAGTGTAATTTGTATCAACTCACGACTGACTTCACGTACATTACTGAAATAATTATTGACAAAATACTAGTACATAAATACTAACTACTAGTATTCAAAAAACACACACACACGTTGGAAACACTATTTTTATTTATTTTTTATTTATTCTTTTCAACATTAGGGACATTGTAGAACACTTAGTTTCGTCATAAATCACAATGTTACATTACAATACAAATTTTCTTAACTAAAGTAATAACTAATTAAATAATAGTAATAATGCTTGTTATAAAAGAAATATTATGTTAACACATAAATAGGTACATCATTCCCATGCATTTTTGTCATTTAAATAATCCTTTACGTTATAATACGATTTTGATAACAGTTTATGTTTAATAATTTTTTTAAATTTGGTAATAGATAAATCCAGCTTGTCTTCAGGGAGTTTATTGTAAAAACGTATACAATTACCCATAAAAGAATTACCGACTTTATGGAGTCTAGTCGTAGGTGCAACCAGTTTATTTTTATTTCTAGTGCTGAAATTGTGTACATCACTATTTTTCTTAAATTTATTAATATTTTTATGAACATACATTAAATTTTCAAATATGTACTGATTATAGACTGTCATTATTTTAACATCTCTAAACTTATCTCTTAGAGAGTCTTTTGGACCCATATTGTAAATCGCACGAACGGCTCTCTTCTGCAGAACAAAAATAGTGTCAATGCCGACTGCATTACCCCATAATAGAATCCCGTATGACATAACGCTATGAAAGTAACTAAAGTAGACCAATCTAGCTGTATCTACGTCTGTCAACTGTCTAATCTTTCTAACCGCAAATGCTGCAGAAGAGAGCTTACCCGACAAGTCATTGATATGAGGTCCCCACTGCAGTTTGGCATCTAAAGTTAATCCCAAAAATGCGGTAGTGTTTACTAGATCCAATTTCTGGTTATCAAGCTGTATATTGTTTCTAACATGCTTAACATTAGGTAATGTAAATTTAATGCATTTAGTCTTCCTTTCATTGAGCAGCAAATTATTAACATTAAACCACCGTAATGCCTTAGAGATAGCGTCGTTTATATCATTGCAAACATGTTGTTGCCTATTTATCTTGAAAATAAGTGATGTGTCGTCAGCAAACAGTACTATTCCATGATTATTTTTGACAAGATAGGGTAGATCATTAATATAGACTAAGAATAAGAAAGGCCCCAATATTGAGCCTTGTGGAACCCCCATTTTCACAATAGACCCGGAAGAAAGCTCGCCATTCACGTCTACCCGTTGAATTCGGTCTTTTAAGTAAGAATTAATAAGATCTAAAGCTATATTCCCAAGTCCATAATGGTTCAATTTCTCGACTAACGTTTCATGCAGTACACAATCGAATGCTTTTGTTAAATCACAAAAAATGCCAATAGCATCACACGACACCTCCCAGGCTTCAAATATATCTTTCATTAACTCGACACCAGCATCGGTTGTTGAGCGGCCCCGTGTGAAGCCAAATTGTTTACAATGTAATAATTTATTACTACAAAAATGATACATTAGTTGATTCAGAATAAGTCTTTCAAAAATTTTACTAAATATGGGTAGAACTGATATTGGTCTATAATTGTTGCAGTCAGATGTGCTACCCGACTTATATAATGGAGTTATTTTGCTAATTTTCATCAAATCAGGAAATATCCCGTAGTCAATGCATCTATTAAATATCACCACCAAATATGGTGCAACAATATCTATCAATGATCTAACAACGACAACCGAAATGCCCCAAAGGTCATTGGTTCTTTTTACATTTATCGCTTTAAAGGTTTTAATAATTTCGTGTGTACTGACATGTCTGAATTGAAACTTAACATTGCATGCCGGTACATTATCTTTTAAAAGAGATATAGCGGCGGCAGGTGAAGAATTCAGGGATTTAGTTAAGGAAACAGGATTTTTAGTAAAAAAAGTTTCAAAAGCTGTTGCAATTTCCGAATCTGTCGTTATGATTTTGTTGTTAATATTTAATTTAAAATTATTTTTTTGTGGTTTCATTCTTTCTGTTTCTTCATTTATGATTTTCCACGTCGCTTTGATTTTATTGCAGCTATTTTTTATTTTATAATTAAGGTGATTTGATTTTGAATTTTTACAATCATGTTTAAACTTTTTAGAAAACTCCCTGACATAATCATTAAACTCTTCATCAACATTATATTGCCTTTCCGCGTATAGATCATATAATATTTGTCGATTTCTATGTAATTCTGTTGTTGCCCAATCGTCAAATTTTAAGTCCTTAGTAACCGTAATTGATTTTGAGGTAAATATTTTGCCAAATATACTATGAAACATGGTAAAAAAGCAGTTATACATTTCATTCGGATCAGTATTAGCCAACGATAAAAATTGTATATCTTTAATTAAGATATCTCTCATAGTATCCAATCTGTTTGACGTTATTGGCGCATAAGTTATTTTATGTTTTGTTACAGTTTTTCCTACACTTTTAAATTGAAGTAATTGACCGCTGTGATCAGAACCCAATTTATTGAATATACTTTTACTTATTGGAGTAAAATTTGTATAAATATTGTCTATACAAGTAGCGCTTGTAGCAGTTACTCTAGTAGGCTCCAAAAACATGTTTGTAAGATTGTAACATTTAAACAAGTTTAGCAATTTCATGCTGGAGAGGCCACGTTCCAAAATATTTATGTTAAAATCTCCACAAATGATAAGTTTTTTATTTGATTTTGATAATTTAAATAAGACCTCCTCCATTACCTTTTCAAAGATATCAAACAAAGCTGATGGAGGACTATATACAGTTACTATTATGAATTGCTCTATTTCTAATGCGGGCATCTCTATTGTCCGTTCAACAGACATGTCCACAATGTCTTTACGCTCTTTAAATTCCAATTGGTTATTTAATATTATCAACGAACCTCCATGCATTAATTTTTTTCTGGTGAACGAACTACCAACCCGGTGATTACTAAAGTTAAACATGTATTCACAATCTCGCAACCAATGTTCCGTAACACACAAAATATCAACATTACAGCTATTCATGAACAATTCAACTTCTAGTACTTTACTTAACAAGCCTTGAATGTTTTGATGCACTAAGTTGATGACGTTGACATTCTTTTTACCTTGCGGTTTAACATTGCACTTAACATTATTTGTTAACACAGTGGTACATTTGCTAGTCTTTGAACATTTTTCTTGATCATTAATTGAAGATAGTATATTACTAGATATTTTTGTCTGTTTTGGCAAACTATATCTCCCCAAAACAATTTGTGGCTTATGTATGCTAGAGGCTTCCTCTATTGTCTTATGAACTAGTTTAAATTACTAGGAATAGCTTCGAATGTGGAGATGTCACGGATGTGTTCAAAAGAAGCAGTCTGCTTAGCCAAATTCTTGGCTATTATGCTAAAATAATATTTCAGAATTTTATTTATAACATTCTTAGATTCAATATTTGATTTTATAATTGAATTAATATTTGAATTTAATTTTAACAAATTGCCAGAGAAATATTCTGTTGTCTCAATCTCAACTAAGGGCAAAAGATCGCGCGGTCGTTCACCAACAAGATGGACCTACCAAATAAAAGACTCGTCGTCCTCTAAATTTACAATACAGTAGGAGACGCGATGGACAGAGAACGGTGGAGGCAGATCATCCGCGCCAGATGCGCCAGATGATGCTGACCACGATCCTCAGACATGAGGGACCGACCCTAGAGAGAGAAAGTATTCAAAAAAATAAAATATGTCATGTTGGGCTACGTATTGTTGTATTGTGTATTGTCCTATATAGTCACGCACATTAGTAGAAGTCTAGAAAATCGGTCAATGAAAAACGGACACGCTGTTAGAGCAAATGCTCCGTTCATTTGGATTCTCGGTCCGAGGGTCTACGAGTACACAACAGAAAAAATATAAGTAAATGTTGACGATTATCAACCATTTACGTGTTCCTAATAGATCCGTTTAAAAGAATCGTGTAGGATATGTATTTTTTATGTAAAGAAAAATCCTATTGTAAAAATCGCCATGTCGTAATTTTATCCAAATATTTCTATATTCGTAAACATCAAAACATAATATTGTTTTATTATATCGCTATCTTTTGTCAATTGTACCATAATTTAGGGCACGTTTTCAATCCTGTGGCCAAAGTTTTCCTGTCAGCCTAAATTATTACCGTTATAATGAGGGAACAAAACGGTATTTAGGCGAACTGGTCACAGTTTAAAAGCGAAATTTTATTTATTAGTACTTCTCACCATTCCAATAATAGTAATGATAATGACGTTCTATGACAGAGGCAATACAAGACACTATTAATCGATGGATTAACCAGAACACTCATTTATTATACGTTGAAGTTTATTTTACAAACAATGTATACCTGTTATTAGCGTTTCTTTCCAAAATAGGAAAAATGGGACACTTGTAGAATTATTTCAGTGTCTGCCTGTAACTGTTGTTTTTTTAGAAACTATTCTATATTGGAATTGGAAACTATTCTAAATAAACAGCAGAATTAAGAGTTATATTACTTAAAAAGATTTGAAATTTATAAGCTGAGTTTAGACTTTTGAAGGATAGATTTGAGAGGAGGAGAAGTACTGCCACAAGTAAATGAGAGCATTCAAATGCAATGATGAGTTGTGTATTTACGCATTCGCACATTAACAATTCAACAACATTCCCCAAATTAAATAAATACGTAGAAATAACTTGAATTAAATTTTATTCGTGATTCGTTAAGGTTTAAAATGCAATGCTACCACAAAATTTTTTCTTCCTGTTGCAATTTAATTGTAACTTTATTTTTAACGCGTTAAGGTGTATAATTAAATGTTAGTTAGTTAAAGTAAATGTGATCTCGCTAGGGAGTGCGTTTACGTCATAATTTGTACAATTCGGCAATTAAAAACTGTAAGGTACGAATTTAAGCCAATTCAAGGTTCATTATTGTACGACAAACATTACGATACGACTCTAGATTAATGTAAAAGTTAATGCAACATATTCGAATGAAACGAACTACGTTATATAGGTAAATCGATTTAGTGAAACGATTCTGAAAAAATGTGTTAAAATGGCAAACTAGTACTTAATACAAAAATTATATTTACTTATGGTATTCCATAAGTCCATAATATAATTTTTGTATTAAGTATTATATGTATTTAATTCCGTATTTGACTAGATTAGATGAGGCGGATTTTTCGTTGCACCTCCTGACGGTACTTATACTGTACAACAATTTTGCGGAGCACTAGACCCAGTGAATTCGATTATAGAAATGGTAACGAATTTTTTTTTGTTAATGGTAGGGATAAAATCCGCACGAGCACCCAACCGCTCTCACGCCTCAGGAGTGAACGTGATGGACCGGTCGGGTAGTGTCGGGCTTGAACCGACTAAAGCAACCCTCCACTCGCCACTTGACCCTACAGGCTGTCGTAGGGAACCGAACGCGTTGGGAGGGAGCAGCGGAATGCCGGGGAGTACTCGGGACTCGGGACGGGACCTCGGCTCAGGTTTTTGCCAGGAAATTGTGCACCTGAGTGCCGTCAAGAACCTATACGGGTGAGGGCCGATTCCACAGTGGTTATAACTAGTTGGCGATCGATCGGCCGAAGGTTCAAAATGGTGAGTGGGTATCGCGTAACGCAGCGCGGGCGGAAGGCCCGCGCTCGATTGTGGCACTATCTGAGTGTGTGATGTAGTCGAATAAAACCTAGAGGCCCTAGTATTAACGTGCAAGACGTCGACGCCCCTTCCGAGGGGGCCGGTACGGTGTCGCATCTTTGTTGTTAATGTTTAACAGGGCCTCGTTCGCCACTGTAATGTAATCGTTCGGGTCAGTAAGAACGTCTCTCGGTCGTCTACGGTGGGGGCAAACTGGTAACAAATCGATTCAAAACTAGTTTTTATTGTGCGGTGGCTATTTTTATACTTATACCTTGACAAAGGGGAATGCATGTGAATCGCGCCTCCCAGGTATTCAATGCCTAAACACACAGAAAAAACATTTTTCGGAGTCATAATGGGGGTGCCAAACGAAAGTAAATCGCAAATTAAAAATCATTACACTTTACTTTGTATTATTTTTCTTATAACTTTGACAAAATGCTTAATAATTATTATACCTCAAACCTATTATTATAAGTATCACTATCTAATAATCTAATCTAATCTAGTCTATCAAGTTTATACATATGTACAAATTTATGCATTATATATTTCAACTAGTACAGTGTTTCAGCTAGTACAGTGCCAAGGTGCAGAGATGACGAATAAACAGTTTACAGAGACTGAGAGCCATGACATTGATGAAACTACAAGGATTTCAATTTTAATATTCTGTCCTACGGATTTCTAAAAACAATTAATACGTCATCACTATCAGTCTGTGTACAAACACACGACTGAGTCTTATTTTCAGCTTTTCTTATTCAACGACTGACAATCTTGCGCAGATCGTCACTCCTCACTAAAGGACGCCATACACTTGTTGCGAAAACGCTGTCTCCATTCGAAAACTCGTCTGCCCTAGCGGTTACCAGTTTTTCGACAAATGTGATCGGACTACCGTTGGCTTTAGCTTGATTATGTTCTCTGAGCTATGTCGATTACTTTGTTTCTGTGTCAGATCACCTCCATTCGGATTCTATCCTTTGTAGAAACTTTGAGCATAACTCAGTTCAATAGCACTATTTATAAGTATCATTTTCCTGTTGTTCAAAATTTCGTAACAAAAACATCAATAGAGTAGCACCTTTAAGCTTGTAACTCCCTATTTATATTGAACACGAAACTAACTTAATCAGTTATTTAGTGATGCATCCATCTCTTTCTCACCTTTATACAAATAGTAGGTATTAAACCAAGCCAACTTTTTATATAAATCACGAACTCTATCAAGTCTTTATCGCTAGCTTACAAGATTGTACGTGCGTTGTGAATTTGTAGCATTTCAAACAGGCGATGTGCTTGATGTCGTAATAATTGTGAACGGCTCTTGAACTACAAAACTGTCGCCTTTTTTGTGGCCACGTCGGGGTTACTCCGCTTTTTGCCGGCTCAGTGTTGATATTTCTTAAACGGGAAAAAATCGTTTCAGTTTTTACGGCACATTAGCCGAATGCGAGTCACAAAACGCGTAAAAAACTGAAACACGTTTTATTACCTCCTGTTAATAGTTCTGGACCCAGATTTTTGATAAGATTATACAATATGGACGTAGTCAATATAGAGAAAGATGGGATAGTGGGATACCCCCCTGTCAAAAAAAAATATAGGAAAAGCTTTGAAGGATTTGTCAAGTTCCGAATTTTTGTTGGTTATTGTTGAATTGAGGTGCATGTAAATTGCTATCTAAAACCAAACCAAATATAACAATAATTTTTATCTATTTATATACAACATATTTTATTGACTTTCCTTGTTATATGGACGTATAAATACATTCTACGCCCATATATGTAACATTCAATTTTTCAATTTCTCGCTTTTACTCGTAGGCTTGTCATAAACGTATTTTTTACCTCTCCTAATTATTTTTGTGAATACAATAAAAACATGTGTACGTATAAATCAAGTATCAGTAGACGGCAAACCTAAAGTCTCCTAATATTAAAAAAAACAGCTAGTTACATTAAAGCCTTAGGTTCACTAAATGTCTAATATTCACTGTCACTTTTTAAAATTTAGATTATGGTAAACCTATTTACTCGTATGTAATAACCACAAACAAACTCATTAACAACAAATTATATCTTAACGCAACAAGTATATTTAAATATAATAAATAATAACGTCTCAATTAGTAACAGTGAAATTGGAAGGCGGGCTGTCTTAATAAATCCTGTAATGGCGACATGCGGAAAACGAATTTACTATGAAAGCATTATTTAATTTCGTTGTTTGTACAGTCAGCGTGACAGTCTTCATATAATTTTTTATTATTCATTTCACATTTTATAATATTTATTAATAGCATAATATTATACAATATGGCTATGATAATGTAGTCGTACATACATGTGGGCATCCAAGCAAAAAAGTCTAATCCAATTTTTCGAGATATACGCAGTCTTATAAAGTTGAATGAAATAATGGCATGTCGCAATTTTAATTGATTATTAATTAATGCTCAATTATCTACAAGTTCATGTAGTAAATGGCTTTATATGGTGTTTCTAAGTAGAAACAAACTAGTATAAGTGTGTTTTTTATTCAACCGAACTTTAAAAATGCTTTTTCCCAAAACGAGCTTTTTCTAAGTTTCAACTTTAAATGTCTGATAAAAATAATATGTTCCAGTTTTTGAAAATTTTTTTAATCCTTATTATTAATTGACTATTCTAAGTTCCGAATCTAGTCTTAACTCAATACCCCACTACTGGACCCTTTTTGTTTGGACACACATATTATCAAATACAAAATGGCGTGAAGTGACATCATACGTAACTTTATACTACTTCCTTCATACGGTGGAGTGTATCAAAGCTTAAAAACACACCGTGATGCCTACTGTTAATAATAAGTATTATATTTGAGATTACATATAGCAAAACAGACCGAAATAGTGACATGTTATTGCTAGCCTATAGCCCATAAACTCTATCTCTCAGCCAACTTTTACGCCCTGCGTGAGAAGATAAGTAGCTAGCACGTACTGTTTCATTCTTTCTCTTCCAGAGCTGAATAAAAGCAGTTTATTTAGCAAATTTTTGCCATACAGTGGTCATGTAATGGCAAATGATTGTAAATTAACTTTCATTCCATCCCAAAAAGGCTTAGCAGAGGTTTTCTAAATAACAGTTAAATAGAAACAGCTTCTCACCAGTTTTATTAATATTAATTCCCATTGTAATTAATGCTTACTGTTTTTTTGTGGCATAAGCATGATGCCTTTAATAATATTGCAACAACCTGAGTACAACTTGAATATATACATGAATACAACTTGCGTAGTTACCTAAATATTAGTTAGTTATAATTACACTACTTGGAAAAATATGAGGTAGGTATATTGAACCACGAAACTTTTCGCGCCATCCTCCCAGTTCATTCGTTAGATATATTATGTCCGTTACATTATAACAACATTCACTTAATTAATTTTTGACTAGCTCGCTGTCATCATTATGTTGGATGGTTCTCTTAAAAAGTATTCTCTTAAAAAAGTATTCTCTTAAAAATCGCACATGCGATACAGGCGCCATCTTTTAAACTCAACTCACATTTTGTTCTATAGTAATATAATACGCACATAATAATGTAATTACGAATATATTAAAAGCATAACCAATTAAGATATTTTATATTTAGCATGCCTATTAGCTATTTACATTTATCTACGTTTTGCTAATGATATTCGGTTGATACGCATTATACTTTGCAGGCAGCCACTATTTAAAAAACTTTACCATATATTGGTTCGATTTATAGAAATATTATATACGTGCAACTAATCACAACTAATATTTGTGATATTAAGATATTTTTATAAACATAATTTCTACATATATTCCTAAATTATTTTTTTTCTTTTCTGCACACCGTACACTCCACGCCTGTTTACTAAGGCGAAGACGAGTTACTTTGATACTCGTAGACATAATATATTACACACATATGTACACGAAAACCGGCCGATTTTAATTAACGTTTCTCTTGAATACAAGTACATCTTATGCAAAACAGTGTGTTAATTTTGTCCTTTAGTGTACTTTGAATTTCGGCCACTAGTTTAACTGATGCAAAAGTTTTTAGACGTTAAATCCCTGAAAGTTTTACATTAAAGTGAGAATTAATTACTATCTAGGGGCGTTTAACATGGATTCTAGTAAAATTAATATTCACTGCAAATGGGTTGCTTTTTCTGGCCATTTTATGTGATCAGTGGTGATAACACTAGTGAATTGAGAGCAAACTAGAAAACTATGAAGGAAAATTGGTTCGCAGAATAAATTGAAAAAAATCCATGCTCAATTTCAGCATCGCTACCTAAATCGTCATCTATATATTTCCTAGATAAAAAGTACACCTAATTCTTCTTCTCCTTAAAAATTCGTAGGTAACCCTAATGTTTGATGAAAGGCAAAAATAGTGTTAGTAGTCTCCCTATGCTTTTCTATAGGTTCCCTAAAATATAGATGTTGGTGAAATCAAGTGTAAGACTGAGTTACAAACTTGGATATTGAATATAAGCTTATAAATATTCATAAGTGCTCAATTTGAGAAAACAATAAAATATTTGTAACATGTATAACACCGTTCAGACATATTAGAACCGCAACACTTGGTGCAACATTCTTTTTGATATCTTTTGTACTTTAAAACAGAAAAGATATGTAATACATACCAGGGTACCTTGACCTATACCGTATATTTTATACCGGTTTGAGTGGTGCCAAAACTAGCAAATTGTGTGCCAAAAATGGTAGTCACTCTCAAATACATACAAACATATCTTCCCACTGTATCATCACATCTGTATAATGTGGTGGTTACAGAGGATGGAGTGCCAAACACGGCGACTCTTACGTACCTCTTTTGCATCCTAAGATTATTCTACTCACACACTAGATATGTGAGTGCTTTTGCATTTTTCGCCAATGAACAACTGCCTATTTGATCTGCATAAGTCAGTCCTGCTCTTCTTTGTCTTCTGCTATCGCTACTTTCACTCTGTATATTTTATTCCTCAATCGTTCATCACTCAGTCTTCGTATGTGCCCGAGCCGTCTAAGCATTACTTTCTTTATTTTCACAATAATACCTACTCTCATCCAAATGTCCATAATACTCTCTTCATTACTTATTTTGTCCTTAAGGATGTCAAAGCACCCTCTTGCACTTGCGACAATAGTCATATTAATACAATATTATTGTCTCAAGTAGTAATGAACTAAATATAACACGGGTATGTAGTACATGTGTTTAATTTTGTGACAACCCAAACAGAACTTTGCTACAAAGCGAACAACACATTAGTCCATGCATTTATGTCACAAAAGCGCTTCGTAACTGGTTTTGTCTTTCATGGTTTGATATCAAAAGGCGTTGCTTTTTTATTATTTTGTCGTACTAAACTGTCACCCTTACAGGGATAAGAATACTGTTCGCGCACAAAAGTATATTCGTCTTGATTTGTTGCGGCTTCTGCGTGGCTGGCTAGGTATGTTACGGAATCTCTGTCCATTTATCCTACATTGTGTTATGACGTTTCCCTCTACAGATCAGCAAAATCTAATCAAATTTCAAAACTCATTAATGACGTTTTGCCAAAGAATTTATCGCTAACACTAGTTTCAATATAATAAGCCCTATTACTGACTATTACATAGATAACTAGTTGATATTTAGTAAAATATTATTTTTCTCCCAGAACAGCGTAGCTGTAACGTCATCATCAGGCAATAATAATAAACTGCTGGACATAGGCCTCTCTCGACACATGTCGCCGAGCTTGACCTCTGGCTTTTCTCATCCAACGATAGCCAATGAAGTCAACTATGGACAACGATAGCCAATGACACCTTGTGCAGATCGTCTATCTTACTCTACACTCTATAATTTGTTTGTCTAAATGCGGTATCAATACTGGAACTCATCTGCTCCAGTTGTTATCAATTCTTTGACTAAAGTGACCAGCCCCTACCGTCGCTTCAACTTGCTCATTCTCTAAAATCGGTTATTTTGTTTCTCAGCCAGATTAGATTTCCAAGTCAAGGTCATATGATTCGTTAATTATAGTACTGCCTTAAGAAATTGTATAACAAAACAGCATATTTATGAATTTCGACTAGTCTGTTATTTAAAATATCAATGTTAAATCATCTATCAGAAGAAGCAATTTGCAACGCCTATTCGAAGCGTCAATTATTAAAACGTTCAGGCAATTTACTTACAGAACAAAGTGAACGATAAATTAAAGCATAACTAAAGTACTACCTCGAGTACCAATTATCGTCCTTGCATCTATAAATAATGCCAAACGTCCAATAAAATTTGTTAACTGTGAGTAAAACTCTTGTTATGCTAACATAAATTCTCTATTTGTAAAGTAGACGTACTTTTATTAAATTACTTTTCCGTTTTGGTCTGTTATTTTGTGTGTAAATGTGTAATGTTTTGTAGCAAGGGTATTGTAATTTATAATTTAAACTATCTGTGCCCCGTGGCTTCACCTACGTTAAACTTAGTCATGTTCTGGAATAAAATGTAGCTTGGATTAGTCTCTGAACAGTCCTCTAACTCTAATGAATTCATGTTTTCATGTGGTTGCCCAGTATTATACGAGTAATAGAGATTAAATTTAACAACCACTAACTTTATATTTTTCTATTGAATTAAAATATCTTATACAGATAATATAGAAATACAATACCTAGGCAAATTATGTCCAAATAATATAAACACATACATAGGTAACGCATGTTTAAATATATACGCACATATGTACAAAGTCAAGAATTATAAAAACAATATGCAGACTAATATAAATTAATAGGGTTACCTTGGGAAGTTTATTCCAAAGTCGGGCAGCATATACAGAATTATATAAGAACTTAGTATTAATTCTAGGCACAACTAGCATCGAAATAATACAGGGACGCCTAGATCGTGTTGTAGAGGGAAGCGAGTTAAAGCGGGAGCGAAGGTAGGGAGGACAATTCAAATCATTTAGGATGTTGTACAGAGAGAATAGGAAGCCACTTAAGTTGATCACGAAAATTAGATACGGTCATATTTACAAAAACCAAAAATAAAGCGTATGGCGAGATTCTGGAGACGCTCAAGCTTGCAAAGTAGTTCCTCTGTTATATCCAAATAGCAAACGTCGGTGTATTCAAGGAGAATAGTTATCTTTCCGTTTTTTTTCAAAAATATAGTTCACGAAATAGTCAAATAGCCCATGAATCAAAACAATTACAAAAAGTTTCATCGATAGATCTGACAGTAAATCAAAGCCGCTTGTTGTTGAGCGCTAGTTTCAATGTTTTTTTTAAAGAATGGCCTTCATTAAATGAGTGGCAGTCAAAACACAATGAGCACTTAAAAAGAAAATAACTTCGCACTGGCCACTACAAACATAAAATTTAAGAAAAGAAATAAAAATATTTAAGTTATCTTCATAACCTCCCAATTGCCCGTTGTCTATTCTTCAAGTTGGCTGTATTTCCGCTGTTAGATGCATTACGTAAATTGTTTGTATTGAATGTCTTATAAATAAAATGAATTGTCACATGTATAAAGCCTCACTTGAAAACGACTCTACCGATTTGGCTGATTACTTTTTTGTTGTGGTCGTAATTGTCAGGACAGGGTTTGTATACAAGAAAATTTTTGGAAAGTCCACGGGAAAAGTCTGATATTTGGATGGTATTTTTGTATGAAAACATCAATGAAAAAAAAATTTGTGGGTTTCAAACATTCAATATCCTACCCGGACAAAGTCAGGGTAGGTCTCTAGTTTGAAATAGATTCTAATTGTATTAAACTTTATTAATAAAAGGTACATACATATGTTAATATTTACAAACTTAAAACTACACATTATCTTAAATAATAAACTTCCTCAAAGTTGCCGCTTAGAAAGCTGTCATTGCTCAAGGTACCTAGCAGACTGGCAGCATTGCCTCTTTGAATAGCCAAACTGATTCGTTGGCGGAAGAAGCTGCCAGCCCGGCGGTCTTCTAATTGTTATTATGACCACTACATAAACGATTTCTTTATACCACAAAGGTGACATATTACGGTAGCTTACCTGATATTTTATGGTTACCGTAACTTATGGCAGCCTACAACACCAAGGGCATAACTTGAGCGCTGCCATCCTTTTAATAATAACCGTTTCGCGTACCGTTTGGAGAAATCATGCTCTAGGGAAAATATTGATAGGGAACTCATTCCATAATTTAATTGTTCGAGAGAAAAATCTCCTAAAGGATACTCCGCGAAGGTCATGAAATTATACTTGCGATAGTTTGCATTTAGCCAAGAGTTGTAGGTCCATATAAATTCCTTTTCAGTATGATTCTCCCTTAGGAGGGAAGGTCAAGGGATCTTAGCCCATACAACCGACGTCTTCAGTAATAAATATATAAGTTCTTCATATTATTTCATCAAAGTGTCGACATAATACATTTTAGATGTGTCTTTCTAACAAGATCCGTTGAGGCAGACTAAGCCACTAAAAAAATCTCAACATCACTTTACTAAATAACCACTTAATTTCAATAATTTCACATAACACCACAACAGCGTTAGAGCACAACGCGATATTTGGGACGCAAAACTATGCCAATCTTACATCACAATATCCACTGGAAACCATTCGCAAATAATGAAAATGAACGCCCAACAAGCAATAAAATTTCGCCAAAAACTCCATATGAAATCCTTACTAAAGACATAATGAGAAACCTTCTCTTGTTTTTTTTTTCACGTAATCACGGAATAGTTTTACCGTAAAGTTTATAAATAGTGCTAACAACGGTGAGGTACATCAGATAAGTTGACTCACCTACACATACGACACACATTTATAATCAGATAAGCTCATCGTCCGCCATTTCGTCAGAAAACTGTACCCACACATCTATATTTTACTTGATTTTATTTGCCTGACTGACAGAGAGTTTGTGCTGTACTACAAAAGACAAACTCTCTGGACTTATAAAGTCTATGGGTTACCTTTGACTAACCATAAGCTGCAATTTGCAAGTATCAGACAAAACCACGTGTAAAATTTAGTTAATAGTAAAATTGATCTTAACAAAAACAGTTCAAATTCTTCAAATATTACCCTAGTTTTCACATACTTTTTTGACATCGTGCCAAAACATCCCGCCCAGAGAATCTATGGATTTACATTAATAAAACGAAGAATAAGGCCATCTATTAAGACATGTACATAACACAAGCTATCTCCAAACAGAACAACTTCGCGTGCTGTCTCATAAATTGAAATTAATAAAGCATCCATTAGACTTTTAAATTAATATTTTGTGTCCCTGTACATTACTAGGTTTATCAATGTTTAACAATCTACATAATATCCATATATTATTATATAAAAATGAATATTTCTTTGTATGTTTGTCCTCTATGTGTCCCTGAACGATTGATCCGATTGTGATGAAACTTTGGTGAGTTGCTATACGTACGCCGCGAAAGTTCCTGAATTATTTAGTTTAGTAATTAAAAGACTACGCATACGAAGTCCCGGAAAACAGCTAATATCTTATAAATTTCTATAAAAAAGCTCCTGAAACGTAAATACCTATAATGGCTTGAACATGGACACGTGAATTGTTTCGAATTTAAATCTTGTCAGTTGACTGTCGTAAATTCCTTTACATAATTACACACTTAATTGGTGGATCAATGAAGTAAATTGTAAAACAGGGATTGTATGTCTTTTCAATTAGTAATAAAATATATAATTTGTTACTCAATACTCAATAACATCTCTCAAATTTATTTCAAAATTCCCACCCACCGGCAAAATTGTTTTAATTAAATAATAAACAAGCATTCTTTCTCCAAAGTACGCATAATATGAAGTAAACAAAAATATTGTTGCGTTATCTAATCTGAAAATCAATAGAGTTCTATACAAGTCAATACTTAGTTCGGAATCTAAATTCGCGAACCTAGTCACGTAAACAGTCTAGCGGATGGGCGGCTAATATTACTCGCACTCACGACTATCCCGCCGTGATGCCAAGCTAAAAACTGAAGAGACTTAATTAAGATCTCAAACGACGCCAATTTACAAGGAATCCCTTACGTGCTCGCAGACTTAAGATGCTATTAGAACAGATCTCGATGCTAATAAGGCACGCGGAACTCCGTTTTCGGAATGGCGAAGTTCAGAGTTATAATTGCTTGTACGTGGAGTACCTTAGCATACGAAATCCAAAACTCGAACCTATAATTTTTAAGTGTAAATACAGCTTTCCAATACTACTTATATGGTTTTCCAATAATATTGTGTTGATTCTAACATATGACTGTTTTAACGGAGATAAGACTACAATAGTTTTGTTTTGTGGGAAAAATATACATGTAAAGGAAGTTCTTCGCCCTCCATTTAATTTAAACCTGCCGCGCATTGCCATGACAGCTTTGTCGACGTAGCTTGAAAGTATAAAGGAGTATTACTGTGTATGAGTATAAATGTGAGTTGAAGAGAGAGGTTATGTTTAAGGTTAAGCAATATTTAATGTCTAATAAAAAACTCAAAATATTCTCTTTCCAGAACAACGAATTTTGTTTTCGTTTCGCACAGTATTAAAAACACATTATGTACATACCTCTAGAATCTAGGTTCCCAAACTTATTTTGTCTACTGAGTCGAGAGCTCATGCAGTCGTTGTCTAAGATGCCTCCTAGCTAAATGAAATTACAAATCACCCCCCAGGCCTCTACACAACGCCCCCACTTTTTTCTGGGTCTCTTACCGCCCCCCTTTAGGGCTGCAGCGCCCACAGGGGGGCGTTATCGCCCACTTTGGGAATGGGTGAACTAGAATGTTCCAGTTGGTAGCTGTCTGTGAAAACGTAAAAGTCGGCCTAGGGATAGGGTCTATTACAACTAGTTCCTATTTATCACTATATCTGATTCTTACTAGCCCTGTATAAAATATAAGTACATAACGTATTTATTGTATTTTATAGACTAAAGATTAATTTTGGGGAAACCCAAATTTTTAATTTAATAAAAATAATAATATAATATACTCAGACATTTCACACAGTGATCTAGTCCCAAAGTAAGCTGCATAGCGCTTGTGTTATGGGTACTAGGCAACTGATATACTACTTATATACTTTTCTTTTGTAAATATATACATATTATACATAAACACCCAGACTCGGGACGGGAGTCGAACCCGCAACCCCCGTTTACTTTCCGACGCGCTACGCCGTTGCGCCACGGAGGTCGAATTTATGAATATATTTCTATCTATTTACCGCCCTAAGTTTCAAACTTATTTATCGACACGTGTTTCGCTTCCCAACGAAGCATCCTCTGGAAATTCCATAACTCAAACTCCATCAGTTACCAAGCACCAAATGTAAGAATAAATTCTCATTTGCAAAAATGAATAAGACCTCCATCTGATTGAGTGTAAGGGTACCTAACCGAGTCTGACCTCTGAAATTTTTAGAGAACGCTTCGTTGAGAAGCGAATTACGTCTTGATCAATAAGTTTGTAAATAGGTAAAAAATATGTTTTTATAATAATAATTTATTACAAAGTACTTAATATTGGAAACTATTTCTTGAATTTTATCTGTGTATAATATACCGTAAAATGTTTTACTCCTTAAATAGTGTTAAGAGTTTAATATCGCAAGACCCAAAATAAAACAACTCTAAAACCTTTTCACCTCCTTTTCGCAACGACCATTCTCTACATTTTAAAGCACCTCCCACACCAGCACTTCTGTAGTATTTATGTTGTCAATAAAACTGAGCGCGTCGCATGGGGAGTCCTGCGGATATAAACATGAATGAAAATAGTCCAAAGACTCTCTCGTGACGTGCTGACGGCTTCTGTTTTTGTGCAGCTTGCAACCGGCTTTAGTACATGGCTACTACCTTATATAACGCATTGCGTACCTTTTTAATAACTATTGGCAATCGTTATCATATCTTGTAGAGGTGTGAGATAAAAGCTTTATTTTAAACTTGATGTGCTCCGCGTTTTTACACGCGTTAAATTTGATAAAAAGTAACCTTAATTATTTTATAAAAAATTCTGTATCTGACACTGAAATTCTTACTAAAATCGGCTCAACCATTTCGAATATTAGCTCTGACAAACAAACAGACAGACAATAATTTTACAAACGCGGGAAACGCGTGTTTAAGTTTTGGTAACGTGCAGATAACCACGTGAAGATGTGAACATAAGAAAAAGCTTAACCTTGAAATCGCAGATAGACACTCGATAAAGTAGAATTGAAAAACAGGTGTTAAATTTATGAGATTACTAACAAAAATTGTGATAATAAATTATAATTTTTATGTGTATAATACACTTAGGTTTGATGCTGTTCATTTATTTATCGTAATATTTTACGGTAGTAAACTAATTAATCTGTGGTAATATATTAAAATTGTTGTAACAATATCAAGAATATTTTTATAATTTTTGTAAAAACAATATCTTTCAGATTAAACCTCATAACATACAAAACTATTTTGATTTTGTATTTAAAAATATGCTTATTTTTACAGTCCATTGAATAACTTAATTTAACTTAAATAGGATAATGATATAGACTGCTTTGTGAACTCAACGACGACTCATTGATAAATAAAATATCTAATTATTGTGTGTTCCTATCACTTCGTTGGCTACGTTAGGTTACGTTATTTAAAAAAAGGAAACATGTGATCCGGTGACAAACGATTAGCCGTTAATTGACTGGTTTGTTGATTCAACGCTCACCTCTACGATTTTAACTGAATCGAATAGTGATTTGATAAGAAATGTAAATTTGGAAACATCGAGCTTTAAAGTTTTCGTATGCGTCTAGTACAGCCATTCCCAAAGTGGGCGATAACGCCCCCTTGTGGGCGCTGCAGGCCTAAAGGGGGGCGGTAAGAGACCCAGAAAAAAAATGGGGGCGTTGTGTAGAGGCCTGGGGGGTGATTTGTAATTTCATTTAGCTAGGAGGCATCTTAGACAACGACTGCATGAGCTCTCGACTCAGTGGACAAAATAAGTTTGGGAACCAGTGGTCTACATATGTATCCACATTTTATTCTACTCCAAAGATCATTTAGATATCTAGTTTTTATTAGTCTGTGTTATAGGCACCTGAGCAGTGGAGATTTTAATGATTATTCTTTCAGATAGCTATTGATATAAAAATACGATCTGCAATAATTGTATACATACATATCTTCACGCCCTTTCCCTATCCCTAACGGGGTAGTCGGAGTGGACGGAGCGTCAAGCTTCGCGGTCCTTACATACTTCTTCGCTTGCTCCAATCTCATTATTCTCCACACATATTTTCGCCTAGGTATGCGAACGCTTTGGGCATTTGCGTCAGCTAACTAACTATTCGATCTTCGTAAGTCAGCTTTGTTCTTCCTTGGGTTCTTTTATCACTCGTATATTATTAGAAATCCAAAATGTCCAAACTGTCTGAATTTAGTCAGTAATGTGGAGCTCTATAGCTATTTTAAATAATTTAGGGTAATTTTAAAATTCATATTTTATTTATATTCTTTCGGTTATAGCGTGAAGATGTATATTATTTAATATTTGCGAGTGATATCTCTCTAAAAGTTGTTTTACTCGAATAGGATAAGCAATATAAAATAAAATATATTATTTGAAATTCTATTTTCACCACGGGTAAAAAATCATGAAAATAATAGTAAATTATTATCTAAAAGTCTCTGTAAATGTCACAAAAATAGGGAACGATACAGCCCAACTCATTTCCAAATAAATCGTTTTATAGAACTATATTATTAAATATATTCCAAAGCAAAAAACTAAGAGATAACTAATACATACCATATATTTGGCGAGCGACTCATCTTGCTTTTCAAACAAAACGTTGAACTCAATATGTGCGCATCCGGAATTGTTGCCAAGTCGTGTCCCCCTAAAGTGGTGGATACGTTAGGTACGTGAAGAGGCGTGCCATTCGGTAACGAATGCCATGCCTTGGCATCTAGTGGCTCTTGGCAAATGCTCGGCAATGCGAGACGCCGTAACACATCCGGTCGTACTTGGATGTACAATGGACGCATACGGTATTACCCCAAATTTTCCTCGGGGAATGGGGAAAAAATTGGGTTATGAGGTTGTTTTTACATCTTTTGATGTGTGGAAGGTCGTTTATGAAAGAAATTGGGTACGCGTTCTGAGTTTGCCTACGCCTTCGTATTATGAGAAAAATCTTATTTTATTTACTCATCGGCAGACCTAATTTGTGGTTCATGGGTAAAGACAGTGTATGAATACAAATATTCATGTTGTTTTGTATACGAACGTAATTCTAAAAATTCACTTTTATTTTAAAACCACATATTACCTTCAAATCAATTAGTTCAAGTAAATTAAATTACAACTAATATATTTTACAATAGTTGAGTTTTAAGTTTGTAAATATTAACGTTAGGATATGTATATGTACTGATTTTACAATATGTTAATTCAAATGTAATATTGAAAGAGTCGGTTAATGTATGCATTTGTTGCTGTATATTAAATCTAAATATACTATAATAATATTCAAATCTACTATTTGCTATTCTATTGTTAATACCTCCAAATATGCACTTGGATATGACTTTACATAATAGTGGACAGTGTAATTGAAAATTAAATAATGAAAGTATAATATTGAATAACTTTTTAATAAAAACATTTTTAAAGTCTATTGCTAGGAGACACCGAACACTTATATGGCGGTCATGACACAAGTAGATGAGTGAGTCAACTCAGCCCTTCGATTTGATCAACTCAAGGGATCCGATGCGTACACAAAACGAAAACGTTTTTAGCTTTTAAGAGGATAGTACGTGTTTACATGTTTGCGTTGGTGTTAGCCGCGGTCCGGCTAATGGCTTCTATGGCGGCAAGCCTTGTTCTTTGGTCACCGAGTATGGGTGTTTTCGGTAACGCACAACATACAATAAAATGTATCGTTGTAGTATGCGTTGTTTGTCCCTACATTCATATGTATATCGTATTTAGTTTTTTTGAGCTTATTAAAATATTAACCCGTCAGGGATACAGCGTGTGGGTATGTATGTGTGACTGTCTGTACCTATTTCTATTACATATTACGTCTTAATATATATTACATTTTTAGAAAATTGTATGAGGAATCACTGCTAAGTATATCTAATAAATCAAGTTATACGTATATGGAACTTTATCAATCTTATTAGAAAATAAAGTTGTTCAATAATGTTTTTTTAAAATAGTCCATAATTCGTGCTCATTTTAAGTGTAACGAATCGTTTTTAATAAAAAAATATTTTAGATGCTAGAGTTCTTTAAATAGAGAGGAGAATAATGAGATTTGAGGAAACGAAAAAAGTATGTTTGGAACCGCGACGCTTGGCGCTCCGTCCTCTCTGATTACCCTGTTGGGGATACAGCGTGAAGATATGTATGTAAGTATTACTTTAAATAAAATAAATAAATATTTATATCCATATACGCGTATTTAATTTCTGAATTTTATAAAACGTAGTTTTCGGATATTTTCTGTTCCACATTCCACATATTTCCACATTACACTGTGACTCGTCAGATACGTGGAATAATTTTTAAATTATAGTAACGTAGATAAAAATATCACTAAATAATTTTTCATTTAAAGATCTAATTTTAGCTCACGTGGACAGAACAAAATAAATCTGTGAATTATATCGATACGCGCGTCTTTCCGAACGCGCACCGTGTTACCTCAGCTAATCGCTTGTGCTAACTGCTAGCAATATCAGTTGGTGATATGCGGGTTACGCTGAGAAAAATAACTGTCTTCCTTCTTTTTTGGACCACCTATGACGACGAAATTCTTGAAATATTATTAATGGTTAAGGCGACGAATTGGAAATTTTGACGTTAAGGATCTCAATTTTTCTAAGTGATTACAAAACGTATAAAAGTGACATTTGGTAATTCGATTTTTCATTTTGTCAACTTTATTTTGACAGTTGAAAATTTGCAATACACGAATGGCAAACTATTTTAACAGAAAAAAAAATCTAAGAAATCTCTTTTAAAACAGATATTTACATTTTTCGGACTAATGGGACTGATTTAAGCCTAATTTTCTGTGTAATTTAATATAAACATAATACTCTTCAAAATTCCGGTTGGATTTTTTAAAATAATTATAGTTTTTAATATAAATGAAAATAACTATTTTTTCATAAGCTTGCGCGCGTACGTTTGTATGGAGAATGTTTGGGCGCAGAAGCTCTATATTAAAGTAACTATTGTATATCACTGTGTCACCTTATGACGAGCGTTCCCAAGCATAGAAAGAAAGGGTGACAACGTCGCGTTCGCTAGGAGAGCGTCGAATGTAGATATTGAGAATTGAGGAAAGGCATCTTCTATTATAAATAACGATTGCCGAAATGTCCCATCCATTCAATTACAATTATTTCGGTATGTTTTTAATACCAATAACCAATTACAACTCGAATGGTATAATATTTCAATTACAAATTAGAAGACCGTTTGAGATTTTTTTGATGGAGAGAATTAAAACAGATTTTAAATCGAATAGCTGGTACCTACCAGCTATTATATTAGCTATTACAAATACAAAAAAAAATTGTCAAATAACTTATATTTTTTATAGATTTGTAATGTTTATAATTTGCGAATACAGCAATCTTAAAAACACCAGTGACAGTGGCATGCACAGGGTTTTTCAATAGGGTAGGCAGTCAAAATAACAAATATATGAAAAAAAATAACAATTTTAGTACTTACTTAAGTATACTTACTAAAACAGCAATACTGACGAGTGAGATCCGTACCATTACTTTGATTTTTCGTAGTGGTTATTATTTTTTGTATGTAGTTAATGCAAGATAGACAAAATAAACTATTAGTATGTGCACAACCCGTCAGCTAGTTAAGTGTTTCATAATATTTAGAATTAAAATTTCGATTCGCATTAGCTGACTTTTGGTATACATAAATGAAACACACCTGCCAACATAATTACCATAGCTAAAATATTCCATTCCTTAAAATACAGCTGAAATTATCTATTATAAACTGATACTTTACTTCCAATACGAATTGTCAGAAGAATAGAATATTTTTAACTAACTCATAGAACAACAAACCACTTGCACGAAGAAAATAAATATTGAGTTTTATTTTGATTCAAGCAAAAACGAGTAATTTGAATTTATCAAATACATTTAACGTTGTATGTAATGTTGTTGAAGTAGTCAATGTCTCCAAAACGCGCACACAAACTTAGTTTTCGTGTATAAAATATCACACATTAGAAATATTATTTCGTGTACTGATAAGTGAAATCTAGACATGTGTGAGTGAATTGTAGGCACCGGACCGACGTGCCTCCAGGGAAGTGTTATATCTCGGGATTTTATATCGATTGATGGCATGATTGTTAAAAATAAAATACAGCAATAAAAAAATACGAAACACGATTACGAACAGTTGAAGGACGGAAGAATGAGGATGTTGGATGGCGTTGATTTTAAACAATTGTTTAATTTTAAATTGTCTGTAAAATATAAATGTTAGATATCGAAATAACTTTCGTTTCAATTGCCAAGGTAGGCAGTGTCTCTGTGCCTATATGGGATCCACGCCACTGCCCAGTGGTACTATCAGGAACTTCGCCTTAAACACTAAAAAATGCATCTATAAATATAAATATATTTTTCTATTCATATAATGTACCATCTGATTATTTTCTCACGCAGGTTGTAAAAGTCGACCAAAACCTAGATAGTACTTATTTTTAAGGTTAATAACCTGTCATTCTCTGGTTCTGCTTTGAATTATAAATCGGACGCACCAACGTGTCAACAGGTCACTTAGTATAAAAACCTAATTTATGTATATTTTTAGAAAATTCTGACATAATACGTGTATTGCTAGGGATAATTTAACAGCGCGTAACTTATATAGATATCACGTAAGGGTTTATTAAAACACAGACGACATTCACAGCCGTTGGGGGTAACGAAAAATGCCGGGCGTTATTTCGCCGAATATTTGTATAAAGTTCTGCGGCTAGCACAAAACTAGAATACTGCTTGAGTACGTGTTAACGCAGTATAGTTTCACTTCATACGTGAAATTTATTTCGCCGGAGAGCGAGACATTAAACGCATTATTTTCTCTCCCCATACCTTGAAAATGGGAACACCAATAATAATCATTTGTATCTTGTGACTATGATTTGTATATTTGTACATTGTGACAGATGATGTGTTTAGCGTTTTTATTCATATTAGAATTAATCAATAATTTATTATATTTGAGGTGGCGAAATCTTGTCATGTTTCTATTTTCCCTACTCAATGAAATAACGCTTAAATATGAAAACTGAGAATACCGCATAAATATTAGATTTTTGCTACTCACAGCTGAACAAGACATAAAAAAAAGTAAATAATCAGTAGGTTTTTATTACTTATCCCTTCAAATTAAATTTACAATTATGATAGCCGTGCAAAATGTTTTTAATGAAAATACGTTACTATTATGTTAACAATATATAACAATATATAACTGTCTGGTTTAGGAATATAAATAAGTAATACATTACTTAATGTATTACTTGATTTATATTTCTCTGAAGATTTAACTTCTTTTAAAGTTTCCTTTTTTTAAATATAGTTGAGGAACTCTGCACAGGATAGCTCCATATTCAGAGCTCAGTGCTTACGCATTGAAACAAAACTAATAAAGAAATGCAATATTTAGGACTGAGTGTGTCCCGCGGGACATTTAATTTTTAAGAAAAAATCGCGACGTCCCGCAAAAATCGGAATGTCTGGCAATGCTGAATATATATAGTATATATATGGTAACTACATATAGTATAATCTAAATAATATGACTTTGTAATATCTTCGATACACGTGTGATGACTTTATTTAGGTAGTGTTTAAATTCATAGATCTATAAATCCGCTCATAGGTCTCTTCGTACGTTTCGTTATTTGTCACTCATACGTTTAAATCCCATAATAAATGCCTCGACGACATTTCTGCGAACACAACTAAAAGGGATCTTCAAAAAGCAAATAGTATAATGAAGGCTCATGTACAATATCATATCCTTTTTCGCGAAATAAAGCGAATTAAAATATATTCTTTCGAAGACGCAAAAAGCCCGGTTATGTCATCGCAAAAATACATGATACTGTGTCAGATATTATCGCTCCTCCTATCTCGTCGACTACATTACGTATTGCATTTTTATCGGCTTCAAACCTGTGGCCCAAGGCACTGACTTTAAATAATATTCGGTTAATTTTTTCTTCATTTTTTTCAACTTATGTTAAACAAAAATGTCCATATTTCAATATAATGATTTTTAGGATTCCCTATAGCTCGTATGTTAAATAGCAAAAGACGTAACTTTCGTAGTTTCATCACGTCTGTCAGTCAGTCAATGATTAGTTTCATCATCTTTACACGTATTAAGCGAAAATTTACTACGGAGACCTCAAGTGATAAACAAAACCAAAGAAAAAAAAATCAGATTTCGGAGTAATTTTTAACATTTATATTTTTAAAATTTCATGAGTTATAAACATTTTGCAATTACAAATAACGGAGTCTATATCTATTTAAAAAAGCGGGGAGAGAAATAAAAAAGGATTGGACTTTTAATAAATGTTAACTCATTTTAAACACGCTTATGTACATATTTATAATTGTAATGATTTACTTTATTTGTTAAAAGAACATTATAAAGAGCCAATTAACGTAATTTCTTTACATACAAAAATAGCAGCCTAAATTTTGTCTTCGTAACGGTTAACAAAATTTTTTTCACGAACCTCTGATGTGTTGTTAACGTAGTATCTACGCAGAACTTCACAATACGCGAACTCTTATGACATGTACTAAACTATAAAGGCAAAAATGGTAAATGTAGGCACGAATACGACGGCACATTTGGCAAACGGCTCGCATGACAAAAATGCTAATTCAATTTTCTCTAGTGTTCTTTTTAAATAATCTGTTTCGTGTTTGTGACTTTAATATGCGTCGGGAGGAAAGAGACGAAACGCAAAGATAATTGATAGACGGTAAACAAATATAACTGCAATAGAGCGGTGTCGAGAACATCTTGTTTTGAAAACGTAATTTATATATACTTATGAACACGTCTTTAAGTTGTACTGAAGGCAGAAAAGATAGAACTTTGAGCGCCACGGTTCTCAGATATTTCTTTCGTTTCCTCAAATCTCAAATCAAATAACCGGTGTTAGGTGACGGAAATGTCAAAAGCTAGCACACCTCAGCGAAAATAAGTAAAGAGAATGTAATTTACATGATGAATAAAATGCCAGGAATTCTTATACATACATACATACATATCTTCACACTGTATCCCTAACGGAGTAGTCAGAGTGGACGGAGCGCCAAGAGTCGTGGTCCTTACATACCTCTTTTGAATTCTTATAAAGAGTTGAAATTATTTTAGACATATTTTCATACACTAGTTTCATAATGTAATCATTTACAGAGTTCTTTTTTAAGAGGCCTCATTGAAAGCGAAAATAGATGACAGTAGACAGTATGTGTAATTAATAATACCACAAAAGCATTTTGTATAACTACTTATAGAAAACACATAACAATTTCGACGACTTAGGCGCAATGGCTTAGACGTTAACCCAAGTGCGAAAAGTTCCGAGTTCAATTCCCGATTGGGTCAATTTAGAAAATGAACTTTTCTGGATTGTCTCCGATCTGACTGTACTGAGAGATGGCCCCCAGTAGTCGTTATCTGATTCTCATAGCACAGAGAAATACCCTAGTTTGAGATCAGATTATTGGTGAGTATTGTTTAAAAAAAAAATTATCACAACATAATATTCGTACAATAATAACACTCAAGTTTTTCCTTGAAAAAAGAAAATTTTTGAACATAGATATGTTTAAGAAAAGCATATTAAGCATATAAATGCATACTAACAAATAATATTAGGGTATGCGGTGAATTCCTAAAATCTTTAGCTATTTTCCGCTCTGACTCCAAATACCACCAATCGACACGTGTTTCGCTTTTCAACGTAGCTTCCTCAGGATATGCCAGACTTGGTCAGCTAACCAGCACCGAATCTCTCTTAACCTCTTCTTTTATTCTGGTCTGAGAAAGAAAGAAGAAAAAGTAAAATCCGACTGCGTGATTTTTAGATTGCGAACGTACAAGTACGAAATAACTTCCTAGATTCTAATGAATGATGATGAATGTATTATACGTAGGTACCTTCTCTTACTGATATATGAGTTTAAGAACTGACAATTATTTCAAGTTATAGTGTTTGTTAGTTTATGTATAAATGGGATAAAATATAGACACATAGATTGATGTCGAGGTAATTCGCATGAGTGTTTCTTGCTCCAATTTTAATATTCAACATTAAAAACAGAAGCTCCTCTCTCCAGAATCCGTTAGAAACATAATAATATGTACACGCTTAATACTACGAGTAAATCTAATTAAAATACCAACGCTTGCAACTATATCCAAATCATATACGTTACATCCATTCAAGTTTCCGGTTACCGTTATAAAATAACTTGTAATAATAATTCACACGAGAAACCTATAGAATAGGTTCGTTAAGAGTCGTAAGGGCTCTCATATTCGGTTCCACATTGTGCTGATGTCAGGTCTTGCATGACATGCATCGAGTGGCCACCGGAGCCGTCCATATGATAATGAGCCAACGACCTGCGAGAGGCCATTGATCAGTCATTTGTCAAGTTACCCGGGTTAAGCGTTAATTACTACACTGTCATGACTAAAATGAATTATTATAATGCATCATCGACAGTGTTCATTGTTTGTTTAGAGATTGGTATCTTTACTTTGATAAAATACGCTTAAAAAGATGTTCACAAATTGGTTCTATAATATGCATGACGATTATTAATGTTAGTGTATTAATATCTATGATATTAATTAACAACTAGAAATTGTTGCTTGTTGTCAGTAAACTAATAAAACAGTATTTTTTGATTGCCAAATGAAAGGAATAATATTCCTTAAGTTTTGCACACATAGGTATAATATGATATACTTTCATGCTGATCTGATCTTTCTTGCTTTCTCTTTCTTATTACTTTCTTGATTTATTCTTTCTCGCTCACACATAGGTATAATATTATATAGTGTCATACTGATCTAGAAGAGAAACAACGATACAGAATGTACCATCGTCATATGCTTAAATTGGCCAGTGTATGGTTTATTGTAGGGAATTAATACAGATAGTGTCGACTGTCAGTATTACGATTTTGCTTTGCCATCTGCAGAGACGAATAAACTCGTAGATGATGCATTGAGTACTTTTATAATGAAAACAAACAAAAATCTTGCGGGACGCGGGAAGGTGTGCTGTGATCTGATTGGTTACATCGACATCGGATATCGAATAATGTAGAGCGAAAAGAGATAGAAAGCTGTTGTCGTTATTCTACACTATAAGAAGAAATGAAGACACTACACGCATGACGCAAACTGTTATTCTACAGACAACCACATTATATCCTAGATTATGTTCACACATAGGTACATTAAACAGTAACAGTCATTATATGATGTATATCTTTGAACTGTAAGATATCGCGCAACCGTGTTGCTGAAATGGCAAGCCCACCGATAAGTTATATGTCGAAGAATGTAGTTAGAATGAGACTGCTCCTATCGAGAATCGTCTACTGTGTACTCGTGGTGGAAGCCTACACATTCTAGACGCAGATTAATACTGACCTTTAAGGCGTTGACATCTCTTAATTTAAATTGTAAGGTAATCGTAATTTAAATGTGATGAATGCATACTTTATTTTTAAATTACATTCTATTTTATTAGTTTTTCTTTGTAGTACATATCTTTCTACATTACTTACTTCAATACATTACAGTCGTGATCGCTCTTTAAGTAATATATAACTGAACATTGTTAATCGCAGGTGCTCTCATAAGCGTCATCTACAGTTTACTGGTCTATGGTATGGCTCGAGCTTCGAAACACCGGTTTGATTGTAACTTTGGAATTTCGAAAAAATTCAAGAATCAAAGTCAGAGTCTTTTTGTGCAAAACCGGAGTAGACACTCAAAATTTAAAACGAGAATATTTTTTATTAATTGCTCGAATGTTTCGTTTAGTACCATACAAAAGTAGTTGTAAGTAATTTTTATAATAATGATTTAATTTAGGACTAAAGTTTGACTAATAGTGTTCTTTCCTTCTGCCGTAACTTTAAAAAGGTGATTAATTAACACCACGGTTTATATTATTTACTCTTTTATTTGTAGCTTGAAAATACCGACACCATTACAATATAGTAATTTCAAAATTTGAGAATTCAGAGACAATAACAAAAGGAGTGAGGGCAGAGTTGCCACACCTTCCATATCACACTATAGAACTTTAATTTATGTACCAAATAACAAAATTGAATAGACGTACACTTTCTATCATATATAACTGCGTTTTCTTTTTAATAAACCTTCGAAACCCAGAAGTTGAGGATTAGAATTATTAGCACTGAAACCCAACTCAGGAGCTAAAAAAATGCTCCGTGTTTCAAGTTCTAGTCTGCGGCCACCTGCAAGCCCAATTTATCACTGCAAAAATGGTTGCTTGTGGCGTTAAAAGTGTGACTTTCTTTTAATAACTATAATAAAAATGTAAGTTTTACATAATCTCAAAAGCATTTCCAAGCAGATACTATTCTAAAAGATTAATAAGTATGTTCTTATATACTCAAAAGATGTAAGATGTAAAATATAATAAAACACTTGTACTGAAAAATATCGTGTAGTAGGTATTGATCTTGAGATTCAAATAAAACTCTACTTCGAAATCGCATTTTCTATATCAAAACACCTCTCAATATTTTAGTCGGCACAGTACTCTTTATGAGAGCTATCTAACGCCTGTTGACCCTCCGACCTCACAATCTCACCGCTCTCCCGAGGAACGCCTTACGCATGCATAATTACTCACTCATACCCATATCTTTATCTACAAATATTTCCATTTGCAAGAGAAAATTCTCTATAAAATTTGCCAAATTGAGACAATATGTTGAAACAAAGCATTCAAAAAAGTAGACGAATAATATCTTTAGACGTCTGTTAGTGTAATAAAACTGGCTTAGAAAAAAAGACAATTTAAACATTGACATAGAGACACTGTACATATATGTCATGAATGTCAGTGAAAAAGCAATAAAAATCTGAAGCGGAAATCAAATCGAAATACCAACATGTCATCCAAAAAGATCACTCCAATAAAGGCGTACTGATCTACAAATTAAATATCAAAAAATGAACTTTAAACTTTCGAAACTAGCTCGTCGAACTATCGTGATTGTAATAAAATACCGACCGATGCATAGCTAGAAACCCGTCTGTCCAATTTGAAACGATAAAAAATAAATTAAAATAACCAGCGGACGGGGCTGATGATATCGCCACGAGTTCCGCACCCATTGTGCTCTTAGACGTGGTAGTCTACAATTGCGGCGCCTTTGTTATACAAAATGAGGTGTTAGCTCTTCTATTAAATAATAAGTGGTTTGATGCTAATATAGAATCGATACATTCTATATTAAAACGAAATTAGGTTGCCATTAATTGTTTTGATGTGATCACAGTTTCAACTTTCTTCCTCTTACTAATTCTTTACGTGTGATTAAATTTTATTATTTGCTGTTACAGATACCGTATAAGAAAACTGCGTATGGCCGAAAGATACCACGAAAGTCCAACTAATGCGTCCCCGTACGCTTTTTGGACGTTCCCGAATGCTTGGCTCAAAAAAATCAATTATTTCGAAAGTAAATTACTTGCCAGAAGAAACGACATAAGTACTGATTACAAAAATAGTGAAGACAAACAACATGTGGAAAAAACAGATAAAAAATTACATATTGAAAATGCAAGTTCCGAAACGACATTTACTGATAACAGTCGTCTTATAGCAACAGAAGTCAATTTAGAAGACGCTATAGTCAATACTGTGAATAATGAAATCAACACTGATGAAGATGAAGAAATCAGGAAAGACGTATGGAGCGATGTCGACGACGAACTTTACATAGCCGAATTAATTAAATTAAGGACTTCAAATGAAGTAAAACGTGAAATACGTGATACTAGTGGTTATTATAGTGATATCAGTGAAAAGGTTGTGAGTAGTGTTAAGTTAGATTACGAGATGTGGGAGATAGAGCCCACGGACTTGACCGAGTGTGACTGTCTCGGACCACCTCCTGAGTTCCTGCTTCCGCCGCCGCCACGGCCGCCATTTTTACAAGCTGATTATTACTGTGGTGACGACTCTATACCTGATTTGGAGACGTGTGACACAGAACCAGTAAGTAATTCTTCTAAGTTTAATTTGTAGTGTATAAAACATAATATAATGATATCGACTTTTATTATAAAAAATCTTAAACCGTTATTAGTGGTACTTTCTCATGAGTTAGAATTTGTCATAATTCAGAATTCACAGCTTAGAACGTTTTGTAGCTCTACAGCGATAGTGATTTTTTGGTAGTTTTCCTTCATCCATAGTAACTCTTTTTTGTTTTGTTAGTAAAGCATTCATCAGTATGATGCCAACACATAATTATTATCTGTGAAAAATGTTGTACTAATTTGCACTAAAACTAAATTTAACTTGTGTTCTATTTATTTTTAAAAACATTCCGTCTATAGGATTACTGATGAATAAAACATTTTTATTTACTAAGACGTTTACTGACGTCTTGTCCGTATTCAACTAGGCATCAAAGTTTAAATCACAATCAAAAGTCAATTAAGAAGATTGACGATAACATTTTTGTTTCAAGATTATCTGCCTCTGAATGGATTGAATTACTCAAAACATTTCCACAATTACATTTCAAGTCAAAACATTAAACCCGTTACGGTTTTTAGCCAAGGTTGATGAATCAACTCCAAAATTCTTATCTCTTAAAACGTTTATTCCACTTTTTGTTTTAAAAATGGTAATGAACAAATAGCAACGCTGGGCGTTATCTGTCTTAGTAAATATTTGACACATGCGGGCATTAATGAAGCCGTGTTAGCGACAACGAAGGTTTATCTCAACATCAACTTTTTACGGTCTACAAGTTTATAAAACAGTTCTTACTTTGCTGTATTTGCTCGTGCTTAGCGTTGTTTGCCCGAAATTTTAAATCCGTTGGAAAGTTAACGGTTTATTAGCCCCGTATGTACAGTGACAACATAGATAGTCACTATCTTCTTAGCTTTCTCTTTACATATTTCATTGGAGTTGCTAATATTTGAGTCATAATTGTGTTTTAAGGGAACTGACTTGTCGTTCCGACGTCCTTCAAATTGTTACAATCCATGAAATGACTAACTTGTATTCTCGCCTTTTACAGTCTAACTTGATTTTTATTCAGGATATTTGATGTTTATTGCTATTTCTTAACCACACTCAGGTACAACATTCAGATAATATATTTCTGTTATCGGTTTTTTTTTTTCATAAAATATTTACGAATTCATTTTCATCATTAATTCCATAAAAAAAATTAATGTCTTCGCCTGTCTCTCTGTTCTGTTACGGCTAAACCACTGGAACGATTTTGATGTAATTTGGTATGAACATAGATTTTAGTGTGGAGAAGGACGCGGCTATTTTTTTTAAATTTCACGTAGACAAAGTCACGGCCAACAGCCAGTAAATTATAACTTTATTAAAATTTTCAAATAAATATCATGATTTTGTCTCCATTATTTAACTTTCCCTAAACATTTTATGTATTTTTATTTATTACGTAATTTTCATAAACGTTAGTCTAATCATTTGCCTAATATCTAATAACGTTAAAATATAATCATTATAAAAACTAATGTATCTATGTTAATACATACTCATTCTAATCCAAAGATTTCGATTTAATTTTGATCGATAAACACGTAGTTACCTGATATGACTAGACGAACCGCAAATCCATTTTCAAATTTCGAACGGCAATTTATTAATCTTAAACTACCGCATTAGCATTCTATCGACCAGTTTGTAAAATAAAACGAATATCAAGTGCATGATTAAGACATCAACCTTAATTGGATACAGTGAAGTGGCCGACACCTCAGATTATACGAGGAAACACTGTAGGTGTTCTGTGTTCTGTTGATTCGTTACACTTCGCCGAATTAACGGGTGGTCGCTACAAATATATACCCGAGTACAAGGTTATACCTTTTTCGTAGTCATAAAGCCGTTCCATGAATAAAATGTATGGCTCGATCGAACAGTATTATCTGTTTTCTTTTGCGACAGATAATCTATGTACGAGTACATACAGAGCAGCCTTGTAGATTGGGCCAGAGAATAAGCGTATAGAAACAGTCAAAAAAAAGTTCGGTGTTGCATCCAGCACGTGTGGGCCGTGCTGTCAGTACTGTGAGGGTCCAAGAGTCCGAGAGAGGCAGTCGTGTACACCCCTCCCCCACATTAAGCAACTTTGTCTATCTATCCATATACATTAATGTAATCTTATAAAAAAATGTACTGGCGATTATTAATTCTTTATTAATTAATTCGGCTTTGAACGGAGTATTCAGAGTATTTCTGTACTTCTAATAACTGTATACTGAATGTAATACGCATTTAAACCTTTCTTGCTAAGTATTTTAAGTGGCTTGCACCAACTATTTAAACTCGATTTAAGGAACTGACATCTCGCTTGCACTGACTATTAAAATACTATTAAAATAGAACTGACTGAACTGACATCTCGCTTGCACTAACTATTAAAATAGTTAGTGCAAGCGAGATGTCAGGTCCTTAAATCGAGTTTAAATAGTTGGTGCAAGCCACCCTAGGTCTTTTATACTATTTAGATGGAAAGATAAATCCACACTTCAACTTAGGTGATCTATGCCTATAAAAATGGTCTGTATGCAAAATTTAGATCTGAAGCTGATACAATAAATGTATCAGGAGGTGATTATAAGAATATTTTGATTACTCAAAGTAGATTAATCATTGGATTTATAGACAGTAACCTTACCATGAGTTTACGAAGTCGATACTGATAGCGACCGCGTCGAAGTTTTGCATGACAATCCTTAGTTCACTATAGTAACCGCTAGGGGCGCTGCCTAATTCTTCATACAAAATTTTACGCTGTCAATAGCGAGTATCAACGTCGTTAACTCATGGTAGAGGTCCCGAAGACGGAACGCCAAATATGTTTGTCGCTAGATACCTTTTTCGCTTCTTCGAACTTCATTATCTCTCGGATACGCCAAAACATCTATGAGACCGTGTTGAAGGTATTCCTTTGTTTTGGTAAAATAAAAGCTTATTTTTTTGCCTATGTGATATGGGACAGAAAGGAAAACTGTAGCGCGTAAGTTAATTGCTTTACATGTAAAATTCACCCAAAGATTAGTTTTTTAAAAAGAACTGTTAAAATTTGTACAGTGATCCAGCCTTGTTATTGTTAAGTCTTGCTATAAAATCTGTTAGCCAGAATACTTATTCATAGAAATGAGATCAGTACGTGATTTTGTCTCATTTTTGTCTCTCTCTCTACCCCTGTCCATGCCCATTGAGAAGTGATCTAAAGTTATACACATAACTTTTATTACTAGATTCCAAAGTCGAACAAGAACAACAGTTATGTAATCACTTAGATATCTGACTGTCGCAGCTATTTTTCTCGAAGACTGTTTAGCGAGCAGTACAGATTTGAAACTGTTATAATAAGCGGTCACTTAAACAATAACGTTCGCTACTTACTAGTTAATGTTAACTTAGTTCCGAGGGTTTCAATAGAAAGTTAAATAAAAACCGACCAGCCGATTGTCAAACCTTGTCATTAACACTGTGAAAAACAAAGTTATTTCTGCGGTCACTGGGCGTATAACCGAAAATACCCCATATCTCAATTGCACAATATATCTTATTCAAATCAATTTTAGATGAGAGTGCTTTTTTAATTCTGCTGCCATATAATTTTTCAGAATTTTTTCATTTTATAATTTATTTGAAGTGTTAGAGGTGTGACACTTTTTACGACTTTGGAAGTGCTAGAAAAATGTATTATATATTGTAAACAGCTATCGACTTACCTAAATAAAAAAATCAGTTTGCAAGTTCTATGTTATATTTTATGTTCTATCGAACTATCTAAAGACACCCCAGGCCGGCCGACGCGCTTATGTACACTGGAATTTTTTTTTCTCTCATTTACATTAATATAATTATGGAATGCCACATCTAATTTCATTTCTTTTAAATTTCACTGCACCATTGTACATCGTTCATTACATTTAACTGCAACAGTATGGGGAAATTCGAATCGTTAAGAGATACAGGGAAACTGTCTTAGGAACCATTAAATCTCTTTTGTGAAAACAATTTATTGTGAATTTATTATAATTTTTTTGGTCAAGCGTGTGTAAAAGTTGATTCATTGATTTCTAAATTTTATCTATGGTACAATTATACATGGTATGGTACAATTAGAGAGGACGGAGCTTTACTTTCTGAGCTCTTAGTTCCGGATTTTACTCCGTGTCAGGAATTATTTAAGGAACTTAAGGAACAAATTCATATGTATAAGAATTGTGTTTATCTGAAAAATGTATAATTTATTAATTTATTTTGTTCAACGTTACTTGTACGTCGTCGTCATTATCATTGATCAATACTCGTCCCTATAGCAGCGATTCTCCTAAAGCGAGTTCCGCAAAATTCAAAGAATCCGTGTAAAATACACTAGTGTTCCGCGAGTGTTACTTTGCTCGTTAAATTGTTGTAATATTTTAGCTACCGTCATTTGTGGCCACATTACTTTTTGCTTCCTCTAATCTTATTTTTCTTATGAGATTATAGAAAGCGAAAGAAGTATGTAAGGACCGCGAAGCTTGGCGCTCCGTCCTCTCTAACTACCCTGTTAGGGATACAGCGTGAAAATATGTGTGTGTGTGTGTGTTACTTTTTGTGCGGAACTTGATGTAAGCGTACATATTGACAAACACTGAATGATTTTTATTATATAGTAGGTCTTAAACAATAAAGACGCTCAATTTCAGACCTATTAATAGTTTTTACAGCAATCTTCATTTCGAATATTTGTAATAAAGAATTTTTATTCTTATTTTAAATCGCAGTAGGTATCTTATTTGTTATACTTTTCTATGGGGTTCTATAAATTAAAGGAAATTTGCTGAGTGTTCCATGACCTTAAGTGCCTTACTAATAAATGCGGCGTAAACGTGGAATAGTTATGACAACCTTCTGTCAGACTCAAGCTTATGAGCAAAGGAAAATGATGGAAAGGGTCAAACATTTTTTCCGAAGTTTAACCTCGTAACTTTTATAATAACAGGGTAATAGTTTAGAAACCACTGTACTAAAGAACACAAATCTCTAGCAACCTTGCGAGCCATGCCACGGGTCTGATGTTGCACTTCATGCATTCAGTTCCAAATACTTTACGTAGGTCGTTACGCCATCAGAAGTCTATTTATTTGCTCAAAACCAAAATACATTAAACGGATACTACGCTATCATAGCCTATAATGTCTGCGATAAAGACCTCAACTTAATTCTAAATATTTAATCAACAAATAACTATTCAAACTTAATTACATCATTCGTGATACAATTCAAACATGTCGTTAGGTAAACACACCGCAAATGTTCCCTCAAAGTAGAATTACTGTAATCAATTTAATTCTGAATTAGATAACTTAACTAAGAAATAATTTTGTTAATTATTTCTGAAGCATTCAATATATTACTATTTTTTTAATTTACATAATAAAACAGTACAATCTGAACCGGTGGGTGTACTAGGATGAAAATTTGTACAGGACTTTCTTATTAACGTATGTGAGTATCAAGGAAGTATTTTTGAAAATTCATTCCCTAAAGGGGTTAAATAGGACATGAAAGTTTGTATGAGTATGAGTTTGAAGTTAGAAATATGTAATTGGTGTTTAGACTTCCGCAACCAAAGGGTAAAAAACCGGCCAAGTGCGTGTCCGGTCACGCACAGCGAAGGATTCGTACTAGGGGTGCACGATATTCATTTAAGTTTTAAGGCGACGAATTGAAAATTTTGACGGCAGGGATCTCAATTTTTCTAAGTGATTATGTAACGTATGAGAGTGCTATTTGGTAAACTGATTCTTTATTTCATTGACTTCATTTTGTTAGTTGCATTACAAGATTAGTTAACTTTTGTAACAGAAAAAAAATATCAAAGAAACCTATTTTAAAACACCGATTTACTGATTTATGCTTCTAAATTTTCTGTGTAAATTAATCTAAACATAGTCTTTAAAATGCCAATTGGATGTTTTAAAATTAATTATAGTTTTTAATATAAACTAAAATAACTGTTTTTTCGTATTTTTTGTAAGCTAGCGTGCGCACGTTTGTATAGTGCTGAAGGTCTATTTTAGATTAAATTTATTGTTTATCACTGCGTCACCTTACGCGTTCCTCAATGACGCTGAAAAACAAAGTTATTTTTGCGGTCGCTGAGAACGTAACCGAGAATACCCCATACCTATCTCTAAAAATCTTAATTGTTAAAAGTGCTTTTTAAGTTTTGCTATTTATCTTATTTTTTTAGAATTTTCTATTTCATAATAGAAAAGTTAGTGGTGGTAGGACACACTTTTTACAGCACATAACTCCTCAATGCTTGATTTTTAAAAAAAGTCGCTTCGAGGCACAGATATTATGTTTAAAGAACTAACTAATGATACTCCACGCGCTTATGGTCTTTAGAAGATTTTTTAGCGCTCAGTTACATAAATATATTATGCTGTGCCACTCCTAAATTTTTTTTTAAACTTCACTGCACTTGTATAGCGGTTCCCAGAATACACGTGCCTTCGAAATAGCATCTACATATATTATGTGGCACGAAGAGTATACGACTAAAGTGGCTGAAATAATGCCTGAGCCTAAAAATCCCCAAAAACTTTAACGTTCGAGAAAAGTCGGATAGTTTTTGAGAAATGGGAAATCCCATCGGTCACACGGCTGTACATTTTACGCTTTTCTTTGTCCTTTGTAGACCAGCTCTAACGACGGTAGCCTCACGATATATACATACATAGGTTTCTTCATACAACATGTAACAGAATAACCAGAATCCAGAAATCACTTTATTTAAAATTGTAAACAATTATTAAAATTAATATGTAATATATTATTTTACTATTAAATAATGGTCGAACATTAATAAATTTGACTGGCACAGTGGCATAGCATCTGCATTCCAAGCTAGGGTACTGAGTTCGATCCACGGTCAGGTCAATTTAGGAAACAAACTTTTCTAAATTTGCTTGGAGTCTGGGTGTTACTGGGAACTCCCCCAGAGTTCGTTGTGTGGTACCCATAGTACAAGCTTACTGCTTAGTTTGGGGTCACACAATCTGTGTAATTGTCTGGAGTATTATTATATATTACATTAAAACGAAACGCAGGATGTGGAGAGACGGGTAGCAGCCCGCAATAAAGTGAACGGTGCTCTGTCCGCATTAGTAGGCAATGTGAATATATCTAACTCTGCCAAAATGGCCATACACAATGCGGTGTTGGTGCCAACTTTATTGTACGGTAGTGAGGCTTGGATATGCCCGAAATCGAGTGAAAGTATGATAAATGCAGTGGAAATGCCATCTCTTAGAAATATATGTGGTGTCACTCTTGCGGGCAATAAACAATGCAGAGATACGCAGTATGACAGGGTTGCACGACAGTGTTATTGTAAAACTGTAGAAAGGAATGCTTAGATGGTTCGGACACTTAGAAAAAATGAGTGATGAAAGACTGACGAAGAAAATCTACAGAGCGGAAATGAGAGGTAAAAGAAGCCAAGGAAGACCAAGGCTGACTTGTGAAGATAAAACAACTAGAGTGTTAGCAGACGGACCGGCGAAAATGTGTGAGGAGAATGATGAGAATTGAGGAAACGAAAGAGGTATGTAAAGACCGCGACGCTTGACGCTCCGTCCTCTCTGACTACCCCCGTTGGAGATACAGCGTTAAGATATGTATGTATATATGTGCACGTTACTAGTCAGAAAAATAGAGAGAAAAATATTAACTAAATGTTTTGAAGCAGCTGGATATCCATCAATAGACAATGAATGCTCATATGTTTGTAAGTTTAATTGTCCAAGATGAGACTGCAAGTTTGTCTTATCAATATGCGCATATCATTTAGAATAGTTCGTTACTTTTGTTCGAGTCCTATGTAGATTAGGACGACTTAGGAATTCGGGTTCGATTGTTTTTAAAAGTTAGTCTTATACTGACAACTTCTTTAAGAATTTGGTTTCTTTTACTTTTAAAGATTCACGAAAAAATAATAAACGTGAAAGTTCTTGAATAAAATATTAAATTAGAATAGACTAATATGAAATTCTAATATTTTGCTTATGATTTTACTAAATTTTCACTATGTTAAATTATTGTAATACTTATTTTTAACATGATTAAGAATTACCTGACCAAAAAATAATGTGTTCAAACAAATACAGCCGTTCCATCAAACACAGCTAAGAAGTTTTCCAAAAAGCCGCTTGAAAATCGGATCATACGTTCGAGGGGTACATTGCCGCAGACAGAAAGAGAGAAAACGGTGTGTATCCTCTTAAAAATTAAAAATTGAAATAGAATAAAATTCGGTATTGTTATTACCTTCTTTGATAAAGTTATTCGATTTGATACTGACTTATCTTTTCATCCAGGTGGAAGACAAACAACACGGTATATTTGTTTTATTTTTTATATTTTTATCTTTTTGCGAAGTTTGGTAATTAAAACTAAAATTGAAAAAACAATAAAACTAAAATACAAGCTTATAGAGTTACAATTTCATCATAATATAATTATTGTCTATTTCTAATCATAATTCAAGTCTTAATTGAACTGAAACACAAATTCTTCGTTATAATTTACGCATTACTTATTCAAATTATAAAGAAAAGTTCACTTTTTATTTGCTAGAACTCTTTATTGGCGCGACTTTAAGTTAGGATCCGCGTTAATAATAATAATTCGACCAAAAAGTTCAGAAGGAGCACCGACCCAAATTAATTAAGGTTTCATTCAATTTTTATATCAACGGAAGACTTTTTATTAATTAACGAAGAGGCATTGACAAATCGGCTACTGCCTACAGATGGACAGTTCGATAAACGACAAACAGAACGCTTCGAATATTGTAGTTTTGAAGATTTTTTTCCATGATATTGTTGTTTGATGCCGAGAGATACGTCCGATAAATTGTCTTGGGACCGATGACGGATTTTTGTTTTGATAGTGCCACGTTTTGACAAATTGAAGTCCCTTTTTCAGGCTTAGCGCATTATGGGGCATGCGCTTAGATGTTATCTTTAAACGAGTCAATGACCCTTATGAATCTTAGGGGCATTATAGTTTTTGTTGAACTAAGAAAAAATATCCTTTGTTAATTCCTCAAAACAGTCAACAACTTGTAATGTGCAAAAGAATTTAACAAAATAAACCAGCGATATAAAATATTAGATTTGAGAGTACTTTAAAAATAAAACTGGAACCTTATGAGAACTATTTGCGTCCTGAAGACTTATTTATAAAGAGAAAAAATTTGATTGTTCGTTTGTAATGGATAAACTGAAAAACTATTCAACCGATTTTAAAAATTCTTTCACCTGTAGAAAGCTACATTATCAACGATTAACACGGATTGTATTTTCTTTTCAAAAAAATGTCTACCCGTGCGAAGCCGGAGCGCGTCGCTAGATTTTAATGCAAACGAAAATAACTGTTTTTTTTTGTATTTATCATACGCTAGCGCGCGCACGTTTGTAAGACGCGGAAGGTCTATATTAGATTAAATTATTGTTTATCACTGCGTCACCTTAAGACATACGTCGGAGAGAATGTAAGAAGGCGTAAGAGTATTCTGATTCAACTTGAACATCCCCCTCACCTCTTATTCCGAAACTAAAGGACACAGATTTAAAAAATATGGAGGAATTCATGGTGATTTATAAATAATGTTAATAACGACTCCATCAAGACCAAACTCAAGACGAAGGACCAGAATTCGATTCCTATTACTTATTGTAGGAGTCGAATTCTGGACCTTCAGTTTAAATCTATTATTTAATACGTGAAGGAAAACTTTGTACTCTGTCTCAATGTGAGATTTGACATAGTTGAAGTTTATATGCAGAAAGATAAAATTTGTAAACAATATTTTTACCACATTTGTCGACCTCCATGGCACAGTGGTTTAGACGTTACACCCAAGCGCGGAAGGTTTCGGTTTCGATTTCCGGTCGGGTCAATTTAGAAAACGAAATTTTCTAGATTGTCTCGGGTGTGGGTGTACTGAATTTGAGGTCACATGATTAGTATGTATTGTCTGGCGCATAATTGTTATTATATGTGTTACAAATTTAAAGACATTAACTTATAAAAAATAAAAGATTAATAACGTTTATACTTCCAATTTCAAACATGTTTAATGTCAAACAGGGTCATACCATTAAACGGTCGCACATAGTAGAAATTGTCGCCGAAGAATTTCAAAATATTGCCAACAAATAATTACAGATTAATTGAATGAGTTTCAAGCCGTGAATTGTATGTGATTTGTGAGCTGTGAGCTGTTTCGCGTCCGTGGAATGTATGTCAAGGCAAAAAGAACTTATTTTTATATTTACGGTCGAATTTCGATCGGTCTGCCGCTAGTTATAATGATTGTACTAATGCAGTACAGATGAGTCAGTTATTAAAAAAAGTTAAGATCATGTAAAAGTATTACCTAAGAATTCCCTGGCAATTTCGAACAAAGTAGATGTACTACTTAATTTAAAGAAAATAAGTCCAAAACAACCATTATATAATCTTTTTCACATTTCTTATTTCATGTTTATGTATCAAATATCAGCTTAGTGGGTGTAAAGATGATCTCAGTGGGTGTAAAGATGATGTGAGATAGATACAGACAGGCAGGCAGATAGACATAACGGAATAATAATTGTTTCGTTTGCCATTGTGAATACGGACTCACGGAGCCCTAATAAATATAACCCAATAACGTGTTGATCGATTGTTTTTTGTATTGGTATTAGGTTAGGTACTTTGGTATAATATGTTTTTGTTTATTTGTTGTCATTACTTATTACTGAAAAATATAAAATAACAATTATATACCTATATTATATAAATGTGTGATGTGTGAATGTATATTTAAAAACAGAAATTATTATAAAATCGAAAAAACCTCATAGAACAATAAAGTTTTTCCCTTGGACAACAGAAAATGCTTTGTCTCCTGGACAACCACTGAAGTAGGGAAAAATGTATGTTTATAGAATATAAAAAAGTATGTGTGTACTTATGTACGAACATAACAAGTTATACTTCTTTGACGTTTTTAAGCAAAACTGGCCATATATAAAAAAAATAAAACTGGCGGCTTGAAATGAATGAAATAAAAAATATTGGACTTTTTGGCGTGAACGAGAGAAGTGAGGTCGTCATTTTATTTAGATTTTCTTTTTTTTACATTTTTGGGAGTTTTAAATTACAAAAGTGATAGTGTATTGTATTTTAAAGTTCTGTATAAATGAAAAGAATGCAGTAGGTCTAAATAAACATGTGTAGCTGAAGTTCTAATGCTCTTCCAAGAAGTCCTTTATAACTTCAGTAAAGTCTACTATCACTTTACTGGAAAAGTTTTACGATAAGAAAAAATTCGTTTATGAAAGTTTATTAACTTGTGATTCTACTTCTTAATATTTTAATATCATTTGCCAATGTCACGTATTAAGAAGTAACCTGTGCGCCGTGCCATAAAGAAAGAAAATAATAATAATAATAATAATAAATTATGTGTTACATCGGCGCGCGTAACTTCATCACTTCGCTAAAAATATACTTTGGGGCTCTACCAAAAGTTAACGGCGTCGATACTCGCTATCGAAAGCGTAGAAAATTATACGAAAAATCGAGCAGCGCCCCAAGCGGTAACTACAGTGTACTAAGAGTTGTCATACAAAACTGACACGTTTGCTATCGAGTACTGATGGCGTAAACTCATGGGGTACTCTGTTTTTCCAAACGCTTTGTCCTTTGTTTGTTGCCCGACTTTCTAGATTTTTACTAATGCGCATGACTAGGGAAGGATACAGTACACCAATAGCTTAACATGACAAATTTTTAACTTTTTGAATACTAGTACCTAAAACACTTATGAATTACGAGTATTTTGCAAATAATTATTTCATGACGCCCTCATAAGCCAACACGAAATACACTGACAGTGAGAGGCCCCCATACTTACTATAGCTAACTTTTTTACTCGTGGTTACGCTCAATGAGATAAAAGAGACAGAAAAATTCGTTTGACGTTTTGTGGTAAGACTGACAACTTATTATGATTCCGTCTATTATTGTTTCTTTAACAAATGTTCCTCCATAAATGAATTGAAGTATATCTCACCACACCCCAATTCGATAAAATCTATCCAATTATTCCAAATAATTCTATTTCACTATACTCGTTAATTGCGTGCGTTGTTTATAAATGTTTTTATAACAGAAAAACATTTCCAGATCTTAGTGATATGTGTCCAGTTCAAACTGACCTCCCCCGTTTCGCTGAATAATTAAAGGCCCGTTGGAAAACGGGTGTTTCAAAGACTTGTTGGAGTTCAAATCATTCTGGACAATAGTTACATAGCAAAAGCGCTTTTAGATTCGTAGTGATATCGTAATAAGCGGTATTGTTCCGTGACTTGAATTATAATTCGGTCCATTTGTTTCGTGAATATTCCCAATTAATTTTGATAATGTTACTTTATGTAATCTATATATTGTATATAAAAGGCAATGTATGTATGTATGTTCCTTATGGACTCCGAAACGGCTAGACCGATTTCGATGAAATTTTCAGGGAATCTTCAGATTGGCCTAGCGGGTGATCCTGTAAAGTTTGGTAGCGATCGGCTCAGTAGAATTTTTTTTTGTTTTTTTTTTTGCAGAATCAAAATAATATAAAAATTGTTTAATTTATTTTAAGTTCAACTAACGCCCAGTGAAACGGGCCGGGTTTGTTAGTATACTAATATTGACACTGATTTATTTATGAGCATGATCGTATATGATGCATTATTCTGTCTATGAAGAGTTTGAACTCTAAAGGCATATGAGGCGTCAGCCCCACCCCATGACATTTTGTAATCGCTTTGATTTTTGATTTGATTTCGTGAAATCGCGGAAGAGTATTTATACAATTATATTTATATAAAGCTATTTACTTTTATATTTATATTTACATTTGCTTATTTATATTACTTTTTATTTATTTATTTATATTTACATGAAACTACTTAAAATAAATAATCAATAAAGTCATTAAACAAAGTTACATTTTGATGTTGTTATTAACTTTTTTTGGTTTTCTAAAAATGCCTTCAAAGACCCCTGCATTATTTAAGACCGCCCTCTGTATATGTATATTGTATATTGTCTTCGATACTGGAATAAAACGTAAAAGCCTTTAAAGACTTGTAAATACCACGGCAGTTAAACCGATTTTATGTAGTAGTGTGGATTCTAGGGGTAAAATGATGTTAAGTATTAGTGTAATTTAATTTGTCTGAACGGCCACCAGTTAATTTGTTTCGATTTTGGTGATCAGTCACAGAATTTAATTAAATGAAATTTAAGGCTTTATACAAAGTTTACGGGAAAAATATAAGAAACGTTCTAGACTTTATACACTGATCTCCAAAATTTAATTTTAGAGACTTACCATTTTATTTGCATCATACAGAACACTCTGTATTCGAATTGACCTTGCACTACATCATTTTTTTCAAATTAAACTGACACCACTTCCATTCCCTACAAATACCATACTGCAATAATTACAGGGCCGTATTGAGTTTTTGTCGGGGGCTACAAGGTGCGTATTTAGGGGGATGAACGTGTTTATATATTAATAATTTCGTGCAGTAGGCGTCACGCAACTGATATATGGTATAAAAAAGGTCATTTTGACACAATGGTGTTTTTTGTTCCGCGCCCCTTGGCCCGTGCGACCCTCTAAGTGGCTGCATTATTTTTATTTTCCGTTCCCTCGGCAAAATTGTATAGGTAAAGGTTCACGTATATTATTATTGTTCGAATTACGTCGGAAAAATAATATTTTTTTGTGGCAAATGTCGCAATAATTAAATACTGAATAAGTACGAAGGAAGCATAAAGTTAGCATTAAAGTCTTCTGTTCTCTTTCATATGAATACCGAAAAAGGAACTAAAATCCATTTTCTTTTCTTATTTTCTTTTTTTTTTCATTTTATTATTCATTAAAATTCTTTGTCCTCACTTATTTGTCTCATATTTGTCTCTCATTGTCTCTCATTATATTATACGATAAGATGCAGTTAATAATACCTAATTAACTTTTTTATTCCTTGGTTATCTTATTCTATAGGTACTAAAAGATTAGCGCGTTTGCTTTTTAAGCTTAAAAACTTCAAAAACTTTTATTTGAATTATTTCATTGTCTTATCCGATTTTCATTTCGACCATAGACAATTTTGACCAATTTTAGATTCGTAGATGGATGTCAGCTACTTGTTTACAATTCATTTGCAGCATACGTACATCTGTACATTATTAGTTATAAAAGAATGAAAGCTCGCAAAGAAAAATAATTAAGTTAAGTAATAACACAGTGCTCGAAGACAACACTCACACACAGACAATTAAAACGGAACAGTCTCGAGCTATGATTATAATACGCTCATGTTACTAGTATCGTTACTAGGTACAAAGTGCCAACATTATTTCTTATTTTTCCGCACGCAATACCCTACGAAAATACATACATACATATCTTCACGCTGTATCCCTACCGGGGTAGTCAGAGAAGACGGAGCGCCAAGCGTCGCGGTACTTACATACTTCTTTCGCTTTCTCAAATCTCATCATTCTCCTCACACATTTTCGCCTAGGTATGCGAGTGGTTTTGGCATTTCCGTCGGGTAACACTCTGGCTATTTGATCTTCATAAGTCAGCCTTCATAAGTCACGTAAATAATACTCAAGTACCTACCTAATTAAAACTGTTTACGTTATTGCCAGCCAATGACCTATAAATTTCATAAATACAGTCAAAAGAATGAACAGATTTTGGCATGAAACAACAATTCTTTAACGGGCAAGACAAATTAGCAATTGCCTTTTTGTTGAAATATTGGAATATATCCAAGAACTTTATTTTTGTTTATCGATACAATAACTTTGATAAAGATACCTACAAATTGACTAATCACAGAAAAACTTAGAATTAACTTCGTTTCTTGTTATTTTCCGGAGAAAGGAAATAGAGCTATGAAGAATAGTTATTTAAAAAGGGTATTATTTCTATATTTCACGCAAAGGAAATAACGTGGAAAACCTTATATAACTAATATTGGTAATTTTTAATGTATAGAAAATTATGATTTGTTGCAATACAATTTACCAGAAAGGTAAACAACATTTTTTACTCTTTTTGAATAGAAAGGATGTCATAAAATTAGAAAATGCTTTTATGAAATTTGCCAATTTAATGTAGAGTAAGTAATTTATGTCAAAAACTAGTATAATAATAATACTCCAGACAATTACACAAATTGCGTGACCTCAAACTAAGCAGTAAGTTTATACTATGAATACCACACAACGAATTCTTCCACTAACACCCATATTCCAAGCTAATGTAGATAAGTTCGTTTCCTAAATTGACCTAACCGGAGATCGAACCCGGAACCCTAGCTTGGAAGGTAAATGCTCGTTTCAATGCAACACTGAATATAATTTACCTTTGTGACAAATTGGATTAAAACGGACTTTACTACAATATTAAATAGCCTTCATGTGAAAAGTAATATCCATACGTAGGGTTCAGTGCAATTCAAACTAATACGTTACCTTTATTCGAATCCACTTATTTTCTCTCTTCACCTAACATTAATGTGCCTCTTATTTCTAATTTCAGAAGATAGATGCATACAACCACAACAGTCCGTCGCTACAGACATCGGCGGTCATTGGCCTCTGTTCCATAGTGCTGGTGGTCGGTATACTCATTGGCGCCATCCTTGTTTGGAAGTAAGTGGTATCTCATATCTATCTGATAGGTAAATGACATTAAATCCTAAAATTTTTTACGTAACCTGTATATTATTACGTGAAGATAAACTTTTGTACTCTTTTTTGGACATACTGTGGAAAACTGTGAAATTTGGTATAGGTAGTTAAAGTTTATATGGAGAAAGAACGCAGAAAACCGAAATTTGTTTGTAACTAGCTGATGTCCGCGACTTCGTTCGCGTTTTTTATTTTTAAAATAACATATATTTTTCCTCGAGATTCAAGCTATCTCTATACCAATTTCATTATGGCCGCCCATAAAACACGAACAAACAAACGTTGGTTCTTATATATTAGATAGCTCATGCCCGAACCTTCGTCCGCGTTTCTTACTTTTAAAATAGCCTATGTCCTTTCTCAGGTCTTCACCTATCTCCATAACAAATTTCATCTCAATTGGATGAACACTGTGGCAGTCCATAAAATATGAGCAAACAAACAAACAAACATTGATTTTTTATTAGATACTTGAACTATGTGTTACAAGTACATAAAATTAAATTAAACATTCATTGTTTACGTTCATACTGCCAATTGAAACACATTGTAGTTATACTGTTAATGTCAAACGCAATAGATTGTGGTCAATCCATCAAACCTCGGACCATGAAATGTAATGGACTGAGCCATAATATGTTGCCCCTCTTATCGTCGTATGCCAAACGAATTTTCTCATCTCTCTTTTTATTTCATTGAGTGTAACCACGAGTAAAACAGATAGCTATAGTAAATATGGCAACCTCGCATTGTCAGTGTAATTATTTGCAATATATTCGTAAATTTTATGTGTTTTGGCTAATATTTATATATTTTTATTTTTATGAATACATAAAAATAAAAATATGTCGTGTTCAGCTGTATGTCGTTGTACCGTGACCTTCCCTAGTCACATTAGTAGAAATCTAGAAACTCGGTCAACAAAAAAGAACATCATAAGAACGCGTTCGAGCAAATGTTCCATCCATTGTGATAGTTGGTCCGAGCATCAAACAGTCACACAGAGTAGAGATTGTCGCCTAAGAATTTCAAAATATTGCTGTTATTTCATTTATTTATTTAGTTGTTCATTTGTCTGTGTATGCGTCCATATGAATATTATGTATAAGTATGACATGTATTATGTAATATGTAGATATGTTGAGAGTGCATTATATATATTATATTATACATTATTATGAATCTAAATAGTATGTGTATTTTTTATTATTTATGTATTTATTTGTATTTTATTATTATTACTATTATTACCTATTATTTTTTTTTTAATTGAGTACGTATTCCTGTCAATATCAACTTTGCATCGCCTACCGTAAATGTACTCTAAAGCTTTCTGTTACCCTAAGGATACCTGGAAGAAATCGCTTTTGCGATAAGGTCACCCAAATTGTACAACTCTTATTTTTTTATTCATATATTTGTATACTTTTAATGGTGCAATAAAAGAGTATTATTATTATTACTGACAGATTGATTGAAAGAGCTCCGAGCTCAACTGTTAAACGTGCTAATAAAGATACTTGAACAACACTACGAATCATTAAATAAAAGTCTTACCGTGGTTTTTCTCGCGTGTAACTGACAAATGATTGCCTGTATTATAACCATAAGATGTACGTAGATATATATATATATGACTACATAAAAAGGCTTATCGACTCCTGACTACTTATTCTTCAAAATTGTCAATATTCCTCTTCAATCATTTTTAACGCTTCTTCTTTAGTAATAATTAAATTATTATCGTCCATTTTATTATTGCCTGATTGCCCCAGAAGGAGGGTGTATTTTTTGAACATAATATATTATGTATTTCATAAAAATAAAAATTTTTTATGTAGTCATTGATATATCTACGTACATCTTATGGTTATAATATAGGCAATCATTTGTCAGTTCCACGCGATAAAAACCACGGTAAGACTTTTATTCAACGATTCGTAGTGTTTTTCAAGTATCGTTATTAGCACGTTAAACAATTGAGCTCGGAGCTCTTTCAATCAATCTGTCAGTAATAATAATAATACTCTTTTATCAGTTCCTGTAACCTAAATGTAGTTTAAACAAAAGACTTGATGGACTTAAATAAACGAGGTGTGGTTAGATTCTTCGTAATCGTGGAAGTGCTATAGAATATATACATTTTAACCAATTGCCCCAGGAGACTGACGATTTTCTACGTTAGTGTATGTACCTACAAATTTCGATTCCTTTGGGCCATCATGTAGCCTATATTTAGCTTAAACAGTTTGATGGATTTTAACAACTGAGGTGAGTGTTTATAGGTTATACATATAACCTTTACTAAACTGCCCAGAAACCGTTAATAAACTGTAATATTCTTGAGAATTAGATTTTTCTCCAATTTTTGGAGAAGAATATATCTAGTAATTAGGTATATTCTTCTCCAAAACTACATCTCAAACGAATAAAGTGTTTTCTCTATTTTTCAAAGTACTTTAAAGTATATTTAAAGAAACAATGCTCAGTTCTTCTTCGAAGCTCTTAATTGCAGACACCATATCCGTTACAATAATTTAACGAATTAGTTACAAACTCGAACAGAGTGTGTCGACAATACTCTGTATGTGACAGTTTAATCGACGTTAAAACCGTCGTCACATACGTATGGGGAGGCAATGGCTCGAGAAAGTTGATTAGAGTGGCTGTCACCTATCCGAGATTTAATCCCGGCATCGAATTGACTGTGGTACAAGTCAAAATATATATCGATCGTGGCACATTTCATGATTTTAAACAATATTTTTGCTATCTATGTACCATGATAATAAAAATAATTATCAATAGGTACTTTTAGAAAACGATGGAGTACAAAACTAAAATGTTTGAGGTTCCGTAGTCAATATGGTTAAAACGAACCCCTTATCTAACTTTGCCATGTTTGTCTGTCCGTCTAATAAGAGACATCTATGTCGTAGTCGACTCATTCCGTCAACTTTGCACCTATTGAGCTGACCTTTTGCACAAAGATCCAATTTGATAATAAAACTAAGATTTAGAATCGAAAAATTGCAAAATTGATATTTTAAAGCCAAGATTTTTATATATAATTACATTTTTTTTAATTAAGTCTTTAGTTGTTCGAAATTGTCAAACGCTTGAAATGCACCTCTGACGCAAGCTTAGCCATTTTTTTTATTTTTATAGCGTTGTTTGAATTAAATGAAAACGATATAAAATAAGGTTTCTCTGCGTTTATCGAACAGATATAATAATAATAACATTTATTTCAATGGCACAACACAGTACATGACACAATTATATAGTAAATACAATGAATGAATGATATCGTGGTCGCTGTTGAAAATTACCTCGTGATGCGCTACAGAAAAAAAATCGTAAACCAATATTGAAAAACATAGATAAATAATTGTTTACATTTAATGATATAAATTATAAATTATTTTAATTCTTGACTGCAGCTATAAAATGATAAATAGTCCAAATTAACTTACTGAATGATATCAATAGCTCGTATATACCTTCTGATATCTTCCAGTGGCACTAGTTTGGAAAAACCTAGTGGTTTTTTTACTATTTTTATTATTATTATTAAATGTAATAAAATATCTACTAATTATAATTATAAGTACTTACTGAAACATGTCAACACAGAATTTAATTTTCTATTACATCAATTTTATATGTGAATGTTTATCTGTAACTCAGTACATTTAATCCGGCCTTTTGTTAAGCTTCTTATAAGCCACTGCTATGTTGAAATAACGAGACACAAAATCCCATTTGATTCTAATTTATCACTTATCATCACATCGACAACCATTAATTAATAATATAAGAAAATGCCTATATTTTAGAAACAAAAGAAGAAACTATTTAAATTATAGTGTAGTTTTAATAACGAAGCCAAACTTAAAGAGAAAGAGTAAGTAGTTTTTTTTAACTCTCAACATATGAATAGTAAAATATCTAATATTGAAACATATTTTCAATAAGTAAATAATCCCTAATACTAAAGTACAATAAGACCATTTTATAATACTTACTAATATAGTACTGTTACCTATAAATACACCGGAATATGAAATCAGCTTCTATGAAATAATACTCGTAGCTCTGTGATATCACTAAATATTGCTAAGTCATTTTCAAAGACTTCAAAGTTTTTATTTTTTTATTTGCACATAAAATTACATATAAACAGTAGTCAAAGACGCCACGACAGAAGGCAATGTATATCTCTTTAAGAGATTGCTTCCAGCACACCTCGGTGATAGAGAAAATGAACGAGGGTAGGATGTGCTTAAAAATAAATGTAAGAAAATAAAATATCACCGAAATAACTAAATTAATAAGTACCTACCATATAATTTAAAATTAATGTAAATCTAAATTACAAACAAAACGTAAAATATATGTAATTTACTTCTCAGACAATCAATATTTCCTATTTTCTAATCTACATCAGATGATTTATTTATATTATACATTTTGGGAATCTCTTAAATTGGCTTTTTAAAATTTACATAACTAACGGACCCGACGGGCGGTGTCCTGCCCGAAAGTCAGTCAATAAATAAATAATTAAAAAAAAATCATTTCCAAAATTCTTGAAAATTCAACGAGGCCGTCTACTAAATCGCATCCAACAATCCACACTGGACCCGCGTTCATCTTTCTTACCCAATTTAAGAATAAGCTTATGCCAGAACATAATAAAAGCCGTTATTCCCTACTATTGTCTACAATTATTTATTCTGCGCTATTGTTCTGTATCCGCTATCTCCTATGGCGTACACCAATACGATAGTGTAATTAGACGTGTCACAATATTCTTGTCATCATGTTACGGACAGTTTGACGGCGGATTTAGGAACTGGATACCAGATACAGTCGATAAGTAGCCGTCCGATTATACAAATATTATTGTTTATTATCATTAAAACTCCGTCTATGCTGCTCAGTGCAACCGAATTCGTTTATTACCCCCGCGCCTTACGGCGGTAACAATAAAGTTGATTTTCGCACTTGCCGTTTGATCATATTTTGACGCGGAGAAATCTCAACGGTTTGTTTTTGCACATAATTGTATTTTGCAAACTACATTACCAATTAAAAACTGGTTTTAGAGATTTGAGATATTATAATTACCTATTCATTTAGTAAAAATTATTTTAAAATTCTGTAGAATTTCGGAGATGCAACTAAATCTTTATGCAAGACAGGACCTTTCTGGAACTTTTTTATCTTGATTTTTTTATCCAGTCATGTTTCCACATTTACGGATTTCAAGATAAAGAGTTGAAGTTATATGTAGCCAAATATCTAACTCTCAGTCTTCTTAGGTATCGGGATCCAGGTCAACAAACACACCAAAGTCTGTATAAGCGGACTCTTAACTTAAAAGATTTGGGATAACTGTACGCAATCCAGTGCTTTGAGGTCGGGAATCACGCGATGAAAGCACAAGGTTAAAACATGAATATTTGACTGTCTGTCTCATACTGTTTTATGTTAAAAGTATATTATGTTCAGCAAATTTAACCCGTCGGCGAAAAATTACGAATTGTTTCGGTAATATCGAATACGAAACTTTCGGTACATTTTTACTTAATACGTATATAAAATGTTCTTAAACAATCGTTACATTGAACTCAATTGGTAGGGAGCCGTCACAGTAGCGCAGTAAATTATATTTAGAACAATATGGCCGCAGACGGAACGTGTTTATTGTTCATAAATCATCTAATTGTCAATACATACACGCCTTTAAATTAGTTATTAGGGTGCAGCTCGGTAACAAAACAGAGGTGTTGGTTAATTATTGTTAAATTGACTATAAATAATTTTAAGTCCGTTGTTCTGTAAAAAGAACACCGAATTTTTTATAATACACTGCAATAACAACTTTAATGACCATAATAATATTGCATTATAATTTGTAACTCATCCATATTTTCAATACTTCATGTTCTCTGAAGAGCTCTCGAAAAAATCTGTCATTAGAAAAATATAATTCATCTCCTCAATAAATATAAATTGGTCATATATTATGTATGATTGATTTAAGCATTTGGTATAGAAATACTTTACATTAAGCATTCATTTGTTTCCAGTACTGTAATCTTCTGTCGAGCAATCAGAATTGGTTTTATTATAGAACTAATCCTTTGTTATTATTTTACATTATGTAAGTTCGTTTTTCTTTTCACGTATTTATTTAAAAAAATATTTTCTTCTTTTAAGGCATTTTCTTATTTTTAATGAATTTTTTTGTGGTTTTAAAAATATATTTTGAAAATCGTAACATTTTTAATTTTCATTATTTATTTATTTTAATTTTAATTGCGTAACTGTAATGAAATCACTGTAATTTTACAAATTTTCTTCTAATCCGACGGTCTCCCGAAGCCTGGAGCAGTCACTTACAAATATAATTATAATATTGAAATAAATCGGTACATACATATCCGAAACTTAAAATTAAGTCTTATCTTAAATAATTTCTTACAGTACCCCATAATTCTAATATGTAACTGTCTAATATACATCATGAATCATGATGTATATTAACATTGATGAATATAACATTTATAGCACTATAAACGTTAGAACACAAGGTTTCCCAAGTTAGGTGATTCAGATTCTCTCTTACTAAACGTCACTTTTTAATTGTTAGTCATACAATACAGCCAATAAATACTGCAACATTGAAATTGAAATTGTTTATTGAAATTGTTTATTAGGAACAAAAAATATAACAACAACTTAAAAAATGTTAACAGCTGCAAAAGTTTAGAACTGTAGCGCAGCTACTAACGCCCACCTTAAGAACGCTGACGTTACAGCACTTAATCTAGTACAATGATAATTTCAAAAACTTAGACTATATGTGTAAAACTGTACCAGAGATGGTATAGGTAGTGTGGACTGTGTAGTGTAGTGTTGTGTAGTATAGTGTGGTGTAGTGTAGTGTCGTGTGGTGTTTGTAGCGTAGTGATGAATGAATATAGATACTTTATGATTATATAATTGTTGTAAATAAGAAATAAGAAAGTAGTGTGTTACTGGTTGGTTATCTATTTGTGAGTAAGTATTGCATTTCAACCATTATAATAAATTATTAAATATATTTTCCGTTTCAATGTAATTTAAACTAAGTAGCCAATTATGTGTTATTATTTTGATTTCATGTAATGATAGGGGATAAATATTTAAAAGCTGATTTACATTATTATAGAGTTTAGAAGAAAGGAAATAATAGTGACGTTTAGCCAAAACCGTTCTGCAAATTTCCACTTTACATACATTTGTATTCACGCGCCGAAGTTTGTCATTATCTTTAATGAGTTGTAAATCAAATGGTAAATTAGAGTGTTTCCGAGTAATAACAGATTTTAGGAAAAGTTTTCTGACAGTGAGTACTTTGCACAAACTATAAAGATCAGTTGTAGGGAAACGGTAAGGCTTATTAGTCATAACCTTAAGTACCGCTCTCTGAGCCCTCTCCAATCGAAGAATAACTGTCTTACCAGCACATCCCCAGACCGTGACACAATAGTTCAGCAATGATTGCGCTAGAGCGTAGTACACAGTTTTTAATATTGGGAGATCAGCAGAAATGCGGAGGTTCCTAAAGACGTAAATTAATTTTCTAATACGGGGAATAAGCATATTAATGTGTTCCTTCCAGGACAGGACACTATCCACTATCACCCCAAGATATTTTGTGCTAGTTGAGCGAGTTATATATAGACATTCATCGTTGTAAGACATGTCTGTAAAATAAAAGTCTATGATTGGTCACAAAAATTTAATTATCGTGAGACAGAGTCACTTCTAAATTATGTTTAAATACTATTTAAATACTAAACATTTTTTAAACATTCATTAAATTATTATTAAATTCAGCCTTGTTATCTTTCTACGGGTAAATTAACTAGATAGATAGATAGATAGACAGACAACGCAAGCTTAATCTTTCACGAGCTTAAATATAAACATTTTTATTTTTAAAAAGTTAAATAAATGTTATTATTATATGTATATATAATTCTTCCATTTAAATAATGTACAATATTTCCAATAAAATTACTCGTGAACTTTTAAACTACTCGTAATTACATATCCAACATAATGTCTTAATAAAACTGCTTGTAACGAAACAAAACAGTTTAACGAGAACAAAAGCAACTGTTGTCATTTTTTGCTCTTTTTCGCCCAGCACCTCATTATCTGATGCGTGACTAATTATGCCAAAATTATACCAAGCGTTTCCCGTTGGCGGTGATTGGCCGAATTGAACTTAGCCGACCAATAAACGCTGAGGGCGGGCCGACTCCTGCGCAAGCGTTCCTCGCATATTGTAATGAACGTCTACGAATAATTACGAAGAAAATATGTTTCAATATCGATAAGGAGTTGGCGATTCGGTAACATTATTTCATTTGGATACATTTTCATTTGAATATTGTAAGAAAGTACCTACGTATTATATAATAGGTTTTGTCCACAACTTCAATTTATCCCCTTCTTTCAATGGCTCTACCCCCCATTTCTGGAACCTTAGTCGTTCAAACCGCACGATTTGCATTGAACTTTATTTAGTACTTTGAATAAATGAATTCGATTTCATTAAAGCTCAAACAAAAATCCACACAAAAAGTTTGTTTTGGTGGAGGCAAAAGAGAAGCCAAATAAGTCTATCCTAGTCATTTATAGGGTTACATACCCAAAAAGGGGAAATGGAACCTTTCTATTAAAATCACTCATGAATACATCCGTCTGTCGCAATCACGTCACGATTGATGATTTTAGAATATATTAATCTACAAAATTGTTTATATATCCTCAGAAATTAAGTTTAAAAAATCATTTCATAAATAAGGCACAGAACGAATTTTTTTTAACACCTTTGATTGACTATTAAGCATCAAGCGGAATTTAAATTAAAATCAAAATACCTATAGCTTCCAGTTCTTTGACTAATATTTTCGATCTATAAAAAACGTCATTGAATAAACATTAATTATTAATTTTCTTAACAAAAGCCTAGGAATAACTCTGCGCTTTAGTGGAATATAATGTTTAGTGCGGAATAAACTCGAGCGTAACCGCCATATAACAGTCCGTTCAATAACGAAGGGTCTAGGGGCACTCGGCACAGCTTGTTCTGGCCCGTCTTACCTTACCTGAGCACGGCTCTCGAAAAAAGTGCTGCCCCTCAGAACTAAGACAAAGCAACTCGGTAAATACTCCATTGTGTTGGAACCCCAACGGTGTTGAATCTTGAGTGCTTCTCGAGTTTATGCGAGGTTTTTTCGATTTCAAAATCCTTTTTGAGAGTCGTTTAGACATCCACGGATAAAGTGTTCTATCGTAATAAAATTCTTAAAGTGCTTTCATACAAATGAAATTATTTTTGTATCTACTTTCAAATTGAAACTAATATTAATTTGATTTGACAGAAAGTAAACGTTATTAAGCCTTTCATGTTAATTTAAATTCGTTTTACATAAACTATAGTTCTACTTTAATTTGTTAGAATGATTTAACGTTTCCAGGGTAACTAGTTCTTACGATTTTTTAAAATAGTGGTGTCTCCCTATGTCGACTACTCCGTTATTATTAGTCTGTAACGGTTGCCCCTCAGCGTTATCTGCATGAAATCCCATGAAAAATTTTAGATAATTCCTTTCCTGAGACAATGGTAGAGTTGAAAATTTATAAATATTTGTAGCAATAAGGGATCTGAGTAGAATATTTAAAAAAATTAAATGTAATATTTATTTATTCGAATTATTCAATACATAATGAAATAGCGACGTTACAGGTTCCTGTTAGCAGCAAATTAAATGAATTAACTGTTAGACTAGTCTATCGATTTAGCTCAATTAATATAGACTCAGTTCTATTCTTGACAACACTATTTTAGCTGGCCACGTTATTTCAAACTTTCACACATCAATATGTCAAATCACTCCATCAAATTAAAAGTTAAATTGTAATGTACTTATGTATACACTATTATACGTTCATGTCTGTACATTGAAGATAGTATATAGATAGTAAGAAATGAGTTAAATGGGACAAGCACAAAAAATAGTTGTTCATCCGAAATATACATACATTTAGATTTTAGGGGAACTAAACGCTTGTTTGATATAAACGTTTAAATCCTCCATTTCATTGAATTCCATGGATCAGGATCACAGCTAATCTTATATTTCAATTATTCGGTCCTTTGCAATCGTCCTAGGATTATCACAAACATCCTTTCCGATTCTTGTGATTAACCTACGACATACATGCGTAGGTATAGCTTAAAGTTAAAGAGATTATTACAATTATAAGTATCACCACAGAACCCAATCAAGTGCGCGCTAAATACGTTCTTGTTTTAAGAAGATTAACAACGTGGGCGATTCCACGTCACTAATGTTCTCGTTAATTCCTTCAACTGAGCATAGGGTTGTCCCAAGGGGAAATCACGTCGGTAGTGCAATTGCTAAATTTGAAATCAGTTTCGTCTCGTTTGAACTCACCCTCGAACCTCAAACCATTAATGTAACTAATGTTTTAGAGATAATACATTCTTCGATCTAGGTTCCTCGTTTTATGTATTTTATGTTTATCTGATTATGTAAGAAGAATGATTGAGAAAGCGAAAGAAGTATGTAAGGACCCCGTCGCTTAGCACTTCGTTCTCTCTGACTACCCCGTTAGGGATACAGCATCAAGGTATTCATTAATGTATGTACATTCATCCATTTGTCCCTATTAGTGATGTAGATACGTCTTCATTCTGAGTCAAGAATCTCTTTCTACCCCGTTACCCCGCAAGAAGTCTGACTATTCCGTTAGGGATACGGCATTAAGATATGCATGTACGTATGTATATATCTATAATTGTATATTTATCCTTATTAATGATGTGGGTACATCTTCATTCTAAGTCAAGAATTTGAGTACCGATTATTTATTATTGGATGCCAGATAGTTCTAGGTTATACGCCTTACTATCAGTGCGAAGCCGGGGCGGACCGCTAACTTATGATAAAAGTAACTTGTATTAAGAACTTTTTATTCATATATAATATGAATAAAAAAGCGATTACGGATTTATGTCACTGTAACGAATATTCAGCTTAGTTGGCAAAAAAAACTAATTGGTGCAGGGGCTCTGTAACTACTCCCTAGGCCCCGAAAAAGTGCTTCTGCACAGCGAGAGAGGAAGTCTGGTGCATTCCGTTGGAGATACTGGAGTCCCTCGACAACGCGTAACGCAGAAAGGACGACCTATTTACGAGTTTTTATAGATAAAAGTCTTACATTATCAATCTCTGTACATAGATACCCAGTGGGTGGGTATGTACAGATTTCTCCAGCGTAACCAAAAAAAGCGTTAAAAAATAACGGAGTACATAAATCGACTGTAATCTGTGACATACCAGACATACAGATTTACTTGACGAACTATAAGGGTTCTGTTTTAAACATTTCTAAAAAACTTAAGAAAATTTAACAATCGGATCTTGAATCTTGAATTAAGATTTTTTTACTTCGTAATTATAAAAATTTAAAGAAAGAAAAACATCTAAAATGTAGATAATAAATAAATACATAAAAATAACCATTAAATTTCTTATAGAAATTATATTTTTGATTCTTGATAAAATAACGAACGTTTTGTACTGACTTTATCTGGTAATGTAATGTTGCTATCTAGAATTTTTATCAAGTTATGAAACAGGCCCTTAGTAAGTTTTTACTGGAAATAATTTTCCTCCTCTATATTACGACTTGTATATTCTTCTTGCTTGTTAACATTATCTACTTGTGAAATCGCAACATATTTATTACGATATTTGTGGGAACAAACGATAAGTACCTAATTGTTATTTTTCCCTCTTCCTTTACTAGCAAAACATTCAAACGAACAATGTTTCTACATATCCCTTAGGGCGCCTTGACTATCTACAAATCTGTTTCTCTATTTATGGTCTAACGTCTTTATTAAGTTCTATTGTCTCATTCTCATTATGGTGAGCGGATTGAACACCGTTCATTTCGAAGCGCAACGCGTTATTATTGGCAATCTGCATACAATCACATATTTGCATAATATCTCAATTCGTTCTTATGCTGCGCACCGATTTGAATAGCCACAAAACATTTCACGCATGGTGGATTTGAGACACATTGCTCGAACGTTCACTGGAGTAAAAATGTTGTGAGAAGAAACTGTCTGTGGATAAGTCATACTTTCCTATTTAGGGTTCCATATGTAATTAGCAAAAATCAGAACTCTTAGAATTTCATCCCGCCTGTCTGTCCGTCTGTCTATTCATATGTTATTTTCACAGTGGTACAGTGAAATTTAAGAATTAAATAAATTATGGCTGGCTGTTCATACATGTATTTAAGGGATGAAAAGAAAACGTTCACTACAAATAAGGTCTCTATAGATAGATCTTCAAAAATGACATATTTATATAGAAGATAGACATAGACTTTATTAATAACTTCAGACGCCGTGTCCGAGCATCAACGGTAGGGTAAATCAGATAAGCTGACTCACGTTAAGACACATTTGTTATCAATAAGTCGATCCGCCGTCATTTCGCTTGAAAACAGCACCCACGTATTTATATTTTATTTCATTTGTTCGCTTCGCTTTATACGGGAATACGGGAATACGGGACAGGCCGTCTGAAGTTATAAAATTTACCAATGATCGAGGTTTTAAAGTGACTTAACCTTATTGACACATATTACGGTTTAACCTAGAGTATAGATTAAACCGCAATATGTTGTCACACAGGCGACACAGTTCAACATAACACAGATTTGTTGAATGTAATGGGAACTGCTAAGATCTAGAACACCCTTCCGACGTCATATTTTCGTCATTCTTACAAATAAGCTATTTCAAGACGAGATTCAATAGATATCGTTTAGGCACATGTTATTAATATCTATTAAGATTGGTCATTGTATTTCATCAATTATGGATGAGTTAAACACCAAAAAATGCTCGTTTATGCCTAAAAAAACCGGCCAAGCTTTCTAAGAATAAGAATACATTACATAAAAAAATTAACTAAAAAATTGGAACTAAATATTAACTTTTACTTCATTTTTAATTCTCAGGTCCAGCATATGGTACGTATTTCCGTTTGTACCATTTTGGCTGCTGAACCTAAAAATTTTACTTAACCGTATACCGTAACAGCCTCATAGCACATGTGACGTAGGTACGTAAAAACAATCTGTGCTGGCCTAAAATAGTCAGTGCAGCCCGCCGTATGCATAAGCTCGATTGGTTCGAAGAACAGGATGGTAGTATGTCAGAAAAGGAATGTTACGCTTCGTGATCGAAAGTTATTGTATTGTTTTGTAAATAACAATTTCGACACTGAAAATATAAGTCACTTGGTGACGTCCGTGACAATAATAATCGTGATTATGTTTATAAAGGTCATCCTAAAATCGTAGCAGGATGCTCTAGTTGTTAAGTCCAACCTGTTTTCATTAGCATAAGTCGATCTTTTGTTCTCTATGAACTATGACGTAATGGTTAAGAAACCAAGGTATCAAACTAATCTGTTCTCCGGCAGAACCGCCTCAAATATTGTGACACCGATAGAAACGTACGGGATTTAGAGTAAAATAAAAAAAAATATTGCAGTGTTTAGAAAATTTCTTAATCTTATTTTTTTTTAAAGTTAAAAAATCGACAATTTCTTGTCAATTACGAGTTACATTATTAGTATTCCATAGCAGTTTCTGAGAATTTCGTAAATAAATATTAAATTTGAAAGAACTAAAAAAATCTGCAATATTTAATGATTTTTTTACATAATCTTTTGTTTCACATTTTGATTTTGGTTTAACCTCTCTGTGTATTTCCGATCATTAGGTGTAAAGATGACGGACAGACAGGATAGAAAGAATGAAAACCAGCGAAGGAAAACTTAGTAATTGTCGTCAAAAAAGGACCTGTGTCACATAATATTATGTACTTTCAAAATCTGATGATATTTCCCTACTCTGATTTGTATTTCACTGGTTATAATGACAATCTCTTTACACCATTCTGGCTACGAAACCCTAAAAAAAAATAATGATTAATAAGCACATGTTCTGTACAAAACCTTTCGCAAAATGAACAATTGTTATACTTATGAACAGACTATACGTTTAGCAATTTGACTATCTGTTCCGAAAATTCAGAATTTTTATTTATGTTCCCTTCGAGATTTGCCGCAGCACAAATAACTTTTATGAGTCCAATATTTATATGAATAGTATTCAAATACAGAGAGCCCATTTCTATTTATTCGTAGTTTATTATGCACCAACAATTTTTACTTTTCATTTGTAGCAAAACATGTTGCATTTATATTTGTATTATCGTGAATATATTGATGGCGACGCATTGGAAATTTTGACGGCAGGAATCTCAATTTCTCTAAGTGACTACAAAAGGTATGAAAATGATATTTGGTAACCTGATTCTTCATTTCATTGACTTTATTTTGCCAGTTGCGATACATGTTTGGTTAATTTTTGTAGCACAATAAAAATACCAAAGAAAGCTCTTTTAAAACAGAGATTTACATTTTTCAGAATAACGTGACCGATTTATGTTTCTAAATTTTCTGTATAGTTAATTCTTAACATATTCTTAAAAATCACAGTCGGATTTTTTAAAAATTAATTATAGTTTTTAAAAATAAACGAAAATAACTGCTGTTTCGTATTTTTCGTAAACTAGCGCGCGCACGTTTGCATACAGCAGGTCTATTTTAAATTAAATTATTGTTTGTCAATGCGTCGCTTAATATCGACCCTTTTAAATTTTAAACGTAAACTCATAAACTATCTTTCGTACTAGTTATTTGTTAAATTATCTGCATACGTGTATTACGTGTGTAGGTATATGTGTATTATGTTTATGAGCAGCATGTGTTATATTACTATGAATGCATATCCATAAATATTTTTTTATTATGTTTTTAAATGTTTAATGCTAGTTTTGTATCGCCTACCATAAATGTCTTCCAATGTCTAGCATTCCTTTACATGAAAGTTGTCTGGAAGAGATCCTTTAGGAATAAGGTCGCCATAATAGAGTATTTCAAATTTTTTCATAACCCCCACAGATGAAATCGCGAGCAGTAGCCAGTTATTTATATATATCTATCGACACACTTATTATGTTCCTGCTCATATGTTTACATTCACTATTGAATTAATTAAGTTCATCTTTGTACATATTATATATTTAATCAAAAGGTCTTATAATGTTACCATTACAATTTGTATCGGGCTTTAATCAATTTTCCCGGATTAGGGACAACCCTAATTTGGATCAAAAGCATTAGTTGGAGGGCTCAAATGTCAAAATAGAAATGTACGTATATTTACTATTAAGATTAATATTTGTCCTTTAATGTAGTTAGGGGTATTTTAATCAGTGACACATTTTACATTATACATATAGGTAGTAGATATATTTCAAATATTGTAATATAATAAGCAAATGGAAGTTTTTTCGGATCCAGGTTCTTTGATATTTAGAACAATAAATTGTATTAAAGTCTATCATAACATAACATAACTTCACGCTGTATCCCCAACGGGGTAGTCAGAGAGGACGGAGCGCCAGGTGTCGCGGTCCTTACACACCTCTTTCGCTTCCTCAAATCTCATCATTCTCCTCACACATTTTCGCCTAGTTATGCGAGTGCTTTTGACATTTCCGTCTGCTAACACTCTGGCTATTTGATCTTCATAAGTCAGCCTTGGTCTTCCTTGGCTTCTTTTACCACTCACTTTCGCTCTGTATATTTTCTTCGTCAGTCTTTCATCACTCATTCTTTCCATGTGCCCGAACCATCTAAGCATTCCTTTCTTCATTTTTACAATAACACTGTTGTGCAACCCTGTCATACTGCGTATCTCATCATTGCTTATCCTGTCAGCAAGCGTGACACCGCACATATTTCTGAGAGACCGCATCTCCACAGCATTTAACATCAACAAGTCTATCAACCTTTAAATTTCTTTTTTAACATGTAATACATACATACATACATATCCTCACGCTGTATCCCTAACGGGGTAGTCAGAGAGGACGGAGCGCCAAGCGTCGCGGTTCTTACATACTTCTTTCGCTTCCTCAAATCTCATCATTCTCCGCACACATTTTCGCCTAGGTATGCGAGAGCTTTTGACATTTCCGTCTGCTAACACTAACATGTAATAAGACTTAATAACTCTAAACGACAATTTAAATACCTAATAAGAAAAAACTAAGTAATAGATTATGTAGTTAATTTGTAATTAGGTGTAGTTATCTCATAGTACCTCCCATAGTACTCTTCCGGATTTCACAATTTAGTCAAAGATACCTGTGTAGAATGTAGGCATAAACTGTTATGAATAGCTTAAAGGTTCCAATGTTTCTTTTCTCAAAATTTAACAAAAATGTGTTAAAAAATTTATGATCTTCTCCACCAGGAAGGCCACTGCCGATTGGTCGAATTAGGTTATAATTGGCCAGTTTACTGTCAGAAATGTAGGTCTAGATCTCTTTTTTGGAGCTTTTACTTTCTCGTTATTTCAATGTGCTCTTGGATCTCCTACAGAACACACCGGAACCCCTTTTGTGCTGTACTGAAGCATATGTGTATATAAGGATAGAACATCCCCTCAGCACTCGCAGTGTTACAGCAGCGCGGACCACACATTGTTTTCTTCCTCCAGTCTCTTCAAATGAATGACCCGATGCCCGAAAACTGATCGACGACCCCCGGCTCTGTCTTAGTGACTACCACTATACGACAACGGCCTGGATTAATGCGCCTTATGAAACACATAGATTTTCATTTAGGATACCGCTAGATACCCATCCACTAGGTATCGACCTTATGACCTTATGACTGTCTGACCTTATGACCTATGGCGCGCGACATTACTTAACCTCAGTGCTTCTATCAAACACCGAAGCATCACTACGCAATGAGTGCCTTTATATAGATCACTATACATAAGTAAATATGCGTAGATAGGTATATCATTCTCTCAGTAAGTATCACGAACGTAATTTAATCCTCCTTTGTATTGGACTCAGACATAGAACCCTTCCCTGTCAGTTTAACGCCTCACCCGGTTTTGGAATTCTGACACCTTCCGCTGACATATTACGTATCGTGATGGCCATCGGAGGTAACTAAATAGTTAATGGTGTAAATAAATACACCATCTGTTTAGCCATGTTGCCTATCATCCAGAGTCAAAGGAAAAAACCTATTAACATGTAAGATTATTTTCAAGAAATTAAACGCTTTTCACAGAAAGAAGAGCAGAGATGCACTAAAATATCCAATAATACTATACTCTATTTCACAGCTATCAATTTAGAATGCCATTAAATAATACAATATCTACTGTATAAGCTTAATAAAAAATATTATGAGTTGCTGTTGCTGCTGCAAAACCTGGCCAACAGTGTGTCGAATATAACTTACGAGTTCCACAGCGATTCCGAACAAAGCAGAAGTTCAATACTCTTTTTTTTTCATTTTTGGATTTGGGTTACCGATTTATGTCCTTGCCAGACATAAGAATGACGGAATAAACCGACTTATATAAATTTACTCGATTTTGGAAGTTATGTCCCAATCCCAGGTCATCAACAGGTCAATTACTCGTCTCCGTCACGTTGAATAACTAACAATCTGGATTATTGTAAGCAGTTTGGTGACGGATCTACTGCGATAGATAGCTGTCTGTAAGACTTTTTGCATTTAGAAAAACCAAGGCTGACTTATGAAGATCAAATAGCCAGTGTTCTTTCTTTTATTTGATGTAAGTGGCTGTGCAGGTCCCACCGGACCTTTATCACTGCGACCAAAATTGATCTATTGTGTTTGCCACTATGTTATAAAACACTACCAAGTCTCACTGGAGTCAAAAACTGCTAGGTATTCCTTGGAGTGATATGCTGAACCTCCTCCGGACTCATAAAATACTAACCGAGGCAGAATCAACGAGTGCGCATCAGTGGTTCGCAGTCACACAAAATATGCATAGGCGATTCATCCGCCTCTTGGCAGTACTGGCACATACTTGTTTCAGAAAGCCCCATGTTAAACATATGCTTATTTAAGCAACAATTCCCAGTAAGTGCTCTAACCAAGATACGCAAGTTACTCCGGCTCATTGCCGTGACATCAGAAGCCACCTTGCAATTATATGGCTCTATTAGGGCTTTGGAATGCTCCTGGCCTGGAATATTCTTCCAATACTCGCAAGAGGCTTTTAAACAAGATTTCCATAAAATCAGTTGAGCCTGACTTTTGGAAATACCACAAAAAGATTCTAAAGATAAAAGAAATGACTAATAAATGTGATTTTGGTGCCGGCCCTTGCAAGTTCGTCGGCATTTTCATTGCCTATGATGCCCGCATGGCCAGGAACCCATCTTAGAATCACTCCGCTTTAGCCAGTGTTAGTTGACGGCAATGTCACAAAAGCACTTGCATAACTCGCCAAAAGTGTGTGAGGAGAATGACGAGATTTATGAAGGCGAAAGAAGTATGTAAGGACCACAACGCTTGGCACTCCGTCCTCTCTGACTACTTCGTCAGGGATACAGCGTGAGAATATTTTTGTATCTATTTATGCGTTACTAAAATTTTAAAGATATCTACATGACATGAGTAATTTTCTTATAATTTCGTCGACTATCGAATAAATATTAACAGTGATAGTAATAGACTTTACGAAGATCAAATAGCGAAATAATATATATAATAAGTGTCGAAAATTTCGGAAATGTAGGAAAGGAAACGTCAAATGCAACCACATACCTAGGTGAAAATGTGTGAGATGAATAATGAGATATGAGGAGGCGAATGAAGTATGTAAGGACCGTGATACATAGCGCTCCGTCCTCTCTGGCTACCCTGTTAGGGAATCGGCGTGAAGATATGTTTGTATGTACTTTGAGTTCACGTACTTTTGTGTGATGATTATCGGTTATGATCTTTACGATACGTGATATGTCAATATTTACGATATTCTTAAGCAGGCGCCACCCGAGGCGCGTTCATTCAAGTATGTTGTATTAGTCGATGGTGTACTAATTAGACCACCGACATTGGTGACAAATGAATGTATTGAAAAACTTATATACCTACCTACATAAAGTTTCGAGACATCTGGTGATTTTCACATTAAAATAATATGAACTTACATTTTATCTTGTACAATTACAGGTATCTACACATACTGTTCCAAAATCGTAACAACGGAACATTATGTAATAACATTTTAAGTCAATTTGTCTGTCTATGTCTGTCTGTCTATCACAGCTATAAACAGGTGAAATTTGTCAATTATAGAAAATAGTAGTCCAAACATAGGCATAAACTCCAAAGATTGAGGTTTTACTCTAGGGTTAGTTTAAGTAGAAAATTAAAAAACTTTTTTTGGAAGCGTAGGTAGGTAACAAATAAAAGCGAAATGAATATAATACATTAATTTCTGTTCTTTTCTTTAGCACTTTAAAAAAAAACTCCTGAAACCTGTGACCACAGTTTTCAGGTTTCGTTTGCTTTATCTCCGAAAGCATCATCCAGAAAAATTTGAAGATAACTACGGATATTAAGAAAAGTGTAGGTTCTAGGCAATGCTTTTATCAGCAACATTAAACAAAGATATCTAGAATATTAATATATCAAGTTTTTTTTTAAACTGAAGAGAAAACTACAAGTTTTTTTTTTGCGATTAGCAACTAATTACAATAAGGAACAGTAATTATACAAGTTCGAGTGACATTTGGCTGGTCTTTTAATGTATATTACGTTTACATTTGGTCCTTGTCTTGCCCGATGAAAACAAATTCTGGTCTGGAAATTCGTCATTTTCGTAGTTATATATTGGTGTGTGCGTTTCTTGAGTTTCATGCGAAGATTAAAGAAGAGGACATGGGCCAACGGTATCTACATAATACTAGATTGAGTGTTCGAAACAGTCCACAATGTTTATATGTTATATATATGTTTCACTGGCAGAGCTGGTTATCCAAAAACTACACATCTGAGAATCGGATGGATACTGAGATATATTGTAGACTCGGGTGTTACTTTGCGGAAATATATTTCGTGTGATGAATTCTTTTAATTTTTAGCTGTCCCTCGACCAAAATTTCAAAAGCACTAATCGACACGTATTTAGCCTTTTAACGAGCATCTTCAATACATTTCAAAGATCAGACTCGGTCAGGCCAGCAATGAATACTGCTACCGGATAATGAGATGTCGTCGATAGGAAACCCCATCCAGCACACTATTCTATTTACTTATATCTAATATTCTATACTATTACATCATGCTTGTTCAGAAGATACCTGATACTTATTCACTCTCCTCTTGAAAGTGCCCACGTCATAAGAATGAGGAATAAAAGAATGAACATATAAAAACAAATAATAATAATACACCCGTCGCGCGATGTGTCTGAAACTGGTATCGCATATGCGATTAGTAATGCTAATACCGTAAAATGACATTACGTTACAAAAATAGTAACACTTATAGTACTTTTTATTTCACTAATTTCTCGACAAAGGTGTACTAACGATTTGTACTTTCTTTATCCAGCTTTGTCGAATGAAAGGTGATATTATTGTTCATTTTCACAATAAATATCGCGTGAAGTTCAGCTATTGTGTACCGGTTACAGATAGCCAGCCACCCAGTCTTTAAAATAGATAACAATAAGTAAATCTCTTTGTTCAAATTAAATAATGTGAACAACATAAGAATGAAAATTCTCTCTAGTTATTCGAAGGTAGAACAGTAATAGTGAAAGTAGATCATGTTAATTAGACGTCCATTCTCCGAACTTCTTCCTGAACATTATAAAATTGACTTGGGCGGAAATCGAACTCAGAATCCTCCACTTGGAAGGCATATACTCTAATAACCGAGCCAGAAACATTTTACAAAAAAACAAATACAAAAAAGTGCTACAAAATACACATTCATCGTTACACATCGCGCTTCATTATCACACATAACTCGTCGACAACAATATAGACAAATGCCAATCAATCTCATAATACGTCCCTAACGATTAGTTACGTACCAGTAATTATCGAGTCTCGTGTAACGCGATACCACACTAAAACCGTTAACCGGTTTCTTATTGTGGTTAACGACAAAATGTGGTGTCGGAGGCGATTTGGCGCGCGCCGTGTCCAAAATATTTTTGATACTGGCAACAAAAAAAAATCGAGTGTCATTTAGGTGCTAATTATTTAAGCATACATATTTCCCCTTCGAGATTAATAGAGCATTATGGGCCAAGCAAAATAAATCATAACTCCACTTTTAGCAGTATCTAAGTATTATCGCTTATGCCCGGTTTACACGTTGTAAGTGGATAAGTCGGTTAGTAGCGAGTCAACTATTGAGCCGTGTGTAAAAAGCTGATTCTATTCTACTTCCCAACGAAACATCTAAAGCAGCTGCAACTTACAGAGCCACTTATCATCACTTATCATTTATCAAGCTGTGTAGATACAAAATTTGGTGATAATTAATTAAGTAATGGTGTAATTTACCAATCGGTGGTTGGGTTTGGAGCGTCAGGAGGTATTTCGGTTAGAACAAAAGCACAACTAGATAGATATAAGTTGCTAGCATCACAACGCGTACACAAGGTCCTCATAATCATAAGACATAGAACTTATCATTACCACAGTACAAGTAAGCATACAGTATGCTATCTTCATACAAACGCTCCCAAACAACGCGCTCGAAATCTCGACATATCTCGACATACGACAGTCGCGAGCGCGCCGCGGTTGTCGTCGAACGGTATGAGACGCTCCCGCGCATTTATTGACTCAATATTATGTCAATCAAGTTTACGAGCACAATGTTCAGTGTATGGATGTTTGAATACATCTATATCGAAACCAGAAATATTTCTCTGTTGCTAATTTGTAGGAAATATATTATCATAATGATCTAGTTAATTTATTGCTGATTTTTAATTATACTGCACATAAAAAAGCATTTTTTTGTCCATTTCCACCATACTAACTCACAAACTTTTGAAACTAGATATAAAATAGTAGTAAAATTATATAAATAAAAACGTATTAAATTTGCAATAATATAAAATGAAAAGATAATATGACAATTTAATATAGTACCTATTATCAAATGAGTAACCCAAGAAAAACATTCAGTCCAAATCGGTAGCCCTATTGCGTGTTTACGTACCAAACGACCGTAGGTAATTATCTCTAGGACACTGCCGAGATAGCATACTGTATGCTTACTTGTACTGTGTCATTACTAAGAGATAGCCCTCAGTCGACTTTTAGGTAATACATGAAAAAAATTTAAACAACTGGCACCATCTGTTTTTTCTCTCTCTCAAAGACCACGATGCAAACTTAAAGAAACACGAGTTACATGATATTATTTTTAATTTAATAAAATTTAATAAAATTATAATAATAACAGGCTTTTATTTTTTTCTATATTAAAAACATATATGTATATAAAATATGCATATAATAAATTTGCTTGGGCTGTCAGTTCATTGATAGGCCAATGGGTATCTAGTATCTACATTTTTAATTAATATAATGAGAAAGTAGAAAATACATACATGTTCTGTATATTCGCTTCTAACTACCCAACTCCTAAGTAGATTTCAATGCGATTTTCACCCCCAAAGTTAAAGTCAAATCGATTTACTTAGGTAACCCAATTACAAGTGTTTTTGAGCGTCTAATCTATTTTAGTTTGGTTCGAAAAGAAAACTTGTAGGGCTGTTATGAACTCTTACATCCAGTCAATTTACGGCCGTAAACTGAACAGAAGAACAGACAAGAAAATCATTCAAGTATCATTTTTCCAACATCATTTTACAATGGATTTATTAAAATACGTCGTTTAGGAACGTTTAACATGGACGGTTTATAATTCATTATAGGTATGCATCCGTCTTTAATCTGTAAAAGTAGACAAATATTGACTTTTCGTAATCTAGTCGCCGTTTGTAGTCGATGCTGATCGCTAGCTACATATAAAATATTATTAGTTATTTAATCAGATAAACTATTCTTTGCTTCGAAAACTTTATATGTAATTTATTAAAATTCCTAACAGATATATTTAATATAAGGATACGAGACAACATGGTAGTGATAGATGCTTAACTTTTCGTGTCTTATCCGTAATCAATTCTTCCAAAATGATCAACAAATCTAAATCTCATAAATATTTAACTAAGATAACTAGAGTGGAATCTTCAAACAACCCATTTCGTTACGATTAAAATAATCTAATTAATTAATTACAAATGCAATTTGTCTCAACTATCTAATCCTTTGAAAGCACATCGATATCGATATAATCAGACATGCACATAAAAATAGATTATTATTTATGTAGAAAGTTAGCCTACCGTCCATCTATATTAGTTTGATTTATTGAATTAGCTTTATCGACAAGCGACATCCGAAGTCAAAAAGTTTTTCCCAACTCTAACACATAAGTGTCATAAGAAGTAACTCGGATTAATCGAATGTAGTTTTTATGTTCAACGACGTAAAGGTTACAACGATGTTGTTTTATTCTGCATACACAAAAATAAGAATAGTTTTATCTTTAAAAAATGAGATAATAGATAACAACTAGACATGGAATATAAAGTTTTGAACAACAATTCTCTTACAATAAGATCGTTCCACAATGGACCGTGATTTAGCTGATATAAAACACAAAAGTATGGTAGTTATTATTTGCTTTAAATATTTTTTCCAGTATAGAATTTTTAATATAAAAAGTTAAGCCAAAGTGCAAATGTATGAATTAAATAATAAATTATTCTCTATTAATCTTTTACTTTATTGTGTTCTAATAAAGTTAGAATTTCGTAATTAATATTTTTAGTAAAAATACCAAAGTATCCCCAACGAGATATCCCTCGTTAGGGATACGGCGTGAAGATATGTATATATGTATGTATACCAAAGTAGTATGTAATAGTAGGTATATTTTTTACAAATTAACTAAAAACAGGCAGGCAGATGTGTTGGACACGCATTAAATTAGGATTCCGAAGCAAATTAGAAGAAGTAGAAGTTAAAATTAAAATGAAAAAACTTGAGTGTTAAACACCCTCTATTAATTTTTCTTTTTCATTTCTTAGTTTGCATTGCATTGCTGTACCCATTTTCAGCTCTATGGGTGTAAAGATGACGGAATAATTTCGCTGTGACTTACGGGCAGACAGGGTTACCAACTATACTCTAAAATTAGTATTATATTATATTTTTTGTATTAAACTGTTTACTGTTCGAGAAAAATATTAAACAATAAACAAAATAACGTCTTCGAAAATCATTCAAACACTGGTGTCTAGACCAAAAAAAAAAATACGTGCACGGAAATAATAAAGTACCTAATGTTTCTCAGCACTCCAAATACTGTTTTGCAGTTTATTTTTTTATTTCCGACTTCATTATGCTGTATTCATTGTAATTAATCTTGGCAATCCTATAGACAGACATGACAAAACTATAAAGATTCCAATAATGTAATTTTTCCATCACGGAACCCTAATATAATAAACTTCAGACCACAGGTCAATTCACGACGTCATTTTTATAGTATATCCGGCTTGCTGGGCTAATGTCGTCAGTGGGTGGTCGCGGACACAATGTCACGTCGAGCTCCTGTATCAATCGATGCTTATTTACTATAAACATGATTAATTTTGCAAATGGAAAATGCTCATCTTCTGTATTGTTATTCAACTAAAAATGAAAGATAAAGTATGTGGTAATTTACTTAAACTACGGTACATAATATTTTCGATTGATATTTACATCTGCATGTGTAAAAATAAAATCAGTTCATTATTTCAACGAAAACGCCACAGATATATCTTCTCTATTCCATCGTAGGTAAAGAAAACAATTTTTTAATGCCATGTAATGAATTATGTACCTACACATAACCCACTTCAATCTATACCGCAACGTAATTGCTTCCTATAAATTGCTTGGCAAAATTTAATAAAAATATCACCCACATGTTTTCGCTACCTGATTTTTTCTTTGAACATCTGTTTAAGGTATTGTGAAATTAGCGTATCTAATATGCTTATAATAACGCCATATCTTTTACGTATTATAAATTGAAAGAAATCGTACCATTCCTTACAAAAAATGAGAAGATATTGTTATGGACATACCAATAATGTTTCTAATAGGTACTTATAAAACATTTTTTTCACTCTTTTTTATTTTTCTATTAAATTTTTTTTTAGTTTTTACTGCTTCAATCGAAGTTTGTACGAAGATATTCATTACTCTATAAACCTATCTGCGAATATTCAGGAACATTTAGAGCAGCCTTTCCCAAAGTGGGCGATAACGCCCCCCTGTGGGCGCTGCAAGCCTAAAGGGCGGTAAGAAACCCAGAAAAAAAATGGGGGCGTTGTGTAGAGGCCTGGGGGGTGATTTGTAATTTCATTTAGCTAGGAGGCATCTTAGACAACGACTGCATGAGCTCTCGACTCTCAACTACAACTTGTGAACATCAACTAATATTAATGAAAAGATTGCTCAAACTCGGTTCGATATTTCTCTCCGCGTAGTTCATATATCTGTCCTGTTTTATTGAATATACAAAATAAAAATCATGTCAATCGGTCGTTCCGTTTCGAAATGAAAGTAGACACAAACAAACAAATAAAAAGGCAACAGACACACTTTCGCATTTTAATAGTTATTAGTACTCCCAGATAGGTAATTTTCGTAGATAATAGACCGCGGGCAATCATGTTTTAACAAGTTTTTGTTAAATAACCCGAATTGTGCATTCCTGTATCAATCGGCTGGTTCATAGAATACTTGTTCTGACTTGTTGAGTACGATTGAGCGTCGAATGAGATAAACGAGTTTATGCATGTTTGTTTTATTCCTGTCGGTGCGTGCTGCTTATGCAATCCTATATAAACAACGTAATATTTATTTTATTTTCATTTGCGGTTTCGCGCGCAATAGATGAGCAGTACTTAAGTTCAACATTTACTTACGTATTTCTCAAAACAAAACAATGTCAGAAGTTAAAAAGAAGAGACGGCAATACTGTGCGGAATATATTAAATTCGGATTTATTGAAAATCCGACAAACCCATCGTCGCCTTTGTGTCTTCTATGTCTAAAAACATTTTCGAATGAAGCAATGAAGCCTTCAAGACTGCAATATCATTTGAATAAAATGCATCCAGATAAGAAAGACAAGAATATTTTCAAGCATATTTTCAAGACCTAGAGAAGAAGCATAATACTGAGCCAAGTATAGCAAAACTATTTTCGGCGGCTGCTAAGCAAGATGACGACGGACTTCGAGCTTCGTACAATATCTCTTTGTTAATTGCTCACAAAGAAAAACCACATAACATCGGAGAAGAGTTAATTTTGCCAGCAATAAAGGAAGTAATAACTACTGTGCTTCATAAACCAGCCGCAGATATTATCCGAAAAATTCCTTTGAGTAATAATTCTGTGCAAAGACGAATTGATGAAATGGCTGAAAACATTGAAGGATCATTGTGTGATCACCTGAGGACAAGTCAATTGTCAATTCAGCTCGATGAGTCCACTTTACCAACTAATGAAGCATTGCTGCTGTCTTACGTGAGGTTTGTTAAAGATGAGAAAATATGTGAAGAACTATTCTTTGCTAGAAATTTAGAGAGCGATACAAAAGGCGAATCCATATTCAATACATTGGAAAAGTTTTGTGATGAGAAAGAGATTCCCTTGAAAAATATTATATCAATTGCTACGGATGGCGGTCCGGCTATGACAGGGTGCCATAAAGGTTTCATAGCGTACTTAAAAAATAAAATTCCCGATGTCCCTGCTGTACATTGCGTTATTCATAGACAACATTTGGTTGCTTAAGTGAACGACTATTTCAATCACTGCAATATGTCATCAAAACAGTCAATAAAATCCGCAACAGCTCTTTGAATGATAGATTATTTCATCAGCTTTGTGTTACTAATCACGAGGATTTCAACCGTTTGTTGTTTCATACTGAAGTTCGTTGGCTATCAAGAGGCAATTGTCTGACTCGATTTTACAACCTGTTTGACACTGTTATAGAGTTCTTGGAAACTAAAGATACAGAATTGCACAACAAGCTCATTACATCAAAGAATGATATAGCTTACATGACAGACTTGTATAAATTGTTCAACGACATGAATCTCCAACTGCAAGGCGATGAACTAAATTTAATTAAAACAAAAAACGTCGTTGCTGCTTTCGCAGCCAAACTGCTTCTACACAAAAAGAATATGGGCAGACGTGAGTTTCACAATTTTCCGAATTTATCAGTATCATGCAGTAACGACGAATTGTTTGCCTACTGCCAACATTTGTAAAACCTCCACATTGACTTCACCGAACGATACCAGGACATTTTGAACTTGGAAATACCAGACTGGGTGTTGGATCCGTTTTCAAATGTCAACACAGCAATGTCACCTCAGCTGGAAGAAGAACTTATAGAATTGACAACAAACGAGGAAATAAAAATCAAGTTCAAAAATGGTTACCAAGAATTTTGGCTACAAAAACCGATCCCGTAATTGTACCCTGGATTGTGGTCAATTGTTCAGCGATTCTTGATAGCATTCCCATCGTCATATTTGTGTGAACGTGGATTTAGTGCTGTGGCAACACTGCTTACTAAAAAGAGAAATCGTTTGCATGTTACCAAACGTGGCGACTTGCGACTGTTCTTGAGTAAATTGGAACCTGATATCAACAAACTTATTAAACAGCATCAGATTCATCCTTCACATTAGTTTTTATATAAGGATCGATTATATTTGTTTTATTTTGAATAAAAGATACTCTGTTTGAATACGATAAAGTTGCGTTTCAATAATCATTCTCATTGGCAGGTGTAGCCCGTAAGAGTTAACTTGAGACCTGAGCACCGTTGTGTATTACCTACTGCGCTCAGGTTTCAAGTTAACTCTTGCGGGTTATAGTAAAAGTCTCGTTTGGAATTAATGTTTAATCTCCGCTAATATAGCTCACAATAATTAATTAATTTAATTTGAAGTTGTAGTGGTTTTTCAGTAGGTGAAAAAATGGGGGCGCTAAGGAATAATTTATTCTGAAAGTGGGTAGTAGACAAAATAAGTTTGGGAACCCCTGATTTAGAGCAATGCAAGTATGCATTGCTTTAAATGCTAACCTGGTAACATGAAAATAACTTTTATTTGCTAATCTTAAAAAATGCTAAAATTGATCTTTGGATATTACAAAAATGTAATATTTTATTAATTTTGTAATCTAGTTAACTAATTAGCCATATATGTACTTACATACACATATGTGCATATGTTATGTACTTTCTTACTTAATGTACATACCAACTTTATACTAGTTAATAATAAGAAACCTATGTTCCATGTCCATGTTATGGAAGGCACTAATAAAAAACAGAGCGGAACGCGGTATGAATAGATCTGCGCAAAATACTGTACAGCAGATAAATATTAATAGAGATCTTTTGAAGGCTATTGAAGATACCAAGTATCTTGCGGTTCTTTTAATAATATTATAATTTCATTGAAATATTAACTTACTAGAATTGACATTTCAAATAAAATATGTACGCTTTATGAAAAGAACATCTAGACTTGAAGATACCTAATTTAGAATAACTCATTTTTTAAGTTCAACTTCAGCCTAAGTGTAACTTTTATGAACTAAAAATGAACATTAATTTATCATCTTCGAACCACTAACGATATATTTTTTTTACGATAGGAACGAGTTTCCAGTCAATGGCAGTTTCGTAATTAGATCCCTGATCCTCAAAATAACTTGGTTGATTTAGAAGGAAAACCTATACTGGACTAGACTAGAAGTCTCGTGCTATACATCAACCTATCCTAACGTTCTAAATCAAAACCCTGAATCGATGATATTAAATCTGACGTCTTAAATGAAACCAGAATTGCGTTAGTATAAGGTCGCAGTACAACCATGTTTATATATTATTGTAAAGTTAAAACTAACAGTAATTTAGTGTATTTTTGTTACCTTACTAATGTCGTGAAACTATCAATTTCCTTCACTTCTTCCAACCATACACTTTCGTTCAGAAATTCTTCACTCGCAAATCGCGAGCTCAAACGAAGCATGCAATAAAGTGACTTAAAAATATAATTTCTCATTTCGCAAAACAATTTAGAGCACCATGTGCACACGTATTTCATATAAGATAACATTACGTCACATGCACACCGCGATCCTTAAATTAAAGCGATTAATCACCCTCTATGTAGTGAAAAGCCAAATTTCGTAAAAGCCCCTGACATTATTGTACAACAAATTGCTGTTCTTATGACAGATACCTATTAGTAATTTTGACATCAAGCTCAATTTTCTTCAACCAACATTTTATATTAATCAAGAATTCATTTACTTAAAGGCCTCTTGTAAGTTAAGAGAATTTCTTACAGCCTTTAGAAATAACAACGGAATCTTCGTTCAAATTTAATCCGACAATTTCTATTTCGAATTTAACCTAATAGGAATTCTTAGTTACAATACTGAATACAAAGCGCTTCAAAAAGAATAATAAAACAATGATTGAGTTGATTTATATCTGTTAAAAAATAAGATGGTTAAAATTAAATAATACATTACTTGTTACAATTTCGAGTTTGATAACCGTTAAGAATAACTTATCACTGTATCTTCCAATGGGTTTTTAACTTCAAATAATATTCTTCAAGTTGAAAATTGCTGGGAACTTGTCACATCTAAACATATAATATTTTATTTCTAATTACAAAATTATACCTCATACTATATCGGCAATGGACAGCTAAATTTACTAAAATACCACTTCTTTAGAATTAACTAAGATATATTTTCCTATTTTCTATTTCTTTTATGTCTATCTGTCTAGTCTTGGCGACGATCCTAGTGGATATTTTTGGGTGTATTACTTTAATTAGTTGCAACTAATAAAAAGCAAGTAATTTCCTTGTCTGAATTTGCTAGTATGGCACTACAGCATCATTGCTTTTCGACTGACGATTTTGCTAGGTTATAATATGGTTATATTATTATATTGTTCTCAAAGGCTTAGGCTTTTTAATGTTACAATAGAGAACATTTTGCCATAATTATATCTGACAACAGATTTTAAGAGAATTTGGCATTTCTCTGAATATTTATATTATCAACAGGCACAAGCGAAAAGTCACCAATCTTCTGCCCTCGAAGTCGTCAGCACCTACCCAGAGTACCGGCTCACAACGACGAGCTCCACCGCCAGCACCTCTATACGAGGACCTCCAAGACTTACCAAGACGACCACCTCTACCACATAGGCCAGAATTGGAACCACAGTTAGAGGTATATAAATAAATCTTTCCGATCAACATTCTTAACTTAAGTCGACTCTCATCGAATTTATTCATGCGTTAATAATAAAAGATTCGAAAAAAACTAACGGAAATTTCAGTCAGGCATCGTTATTGGGATAAATGTAGGTATCTATTCCAGAGTATTTACAATGAAAAGCTGAAGTCCAATCAGGTGTACATTAAACTCATCCTTGTATCGTCTTAATTTATTTGAGTTCGTTGATTATTTTTTATATCAGCAAACTTTATTCACAAAATAATAAATACAAAGTAAATTTTACTCATTTTTCACACACGTAATTTTTAATTAGAATATACAAAGTTAACACTAAATCAAGTTCTATTTACCACAGATGGTGGAAGCAAAACGACCAGGTTGTCCTGGTCGAGTTTTTGTTTGCGGTTCCGGCAGCACATGGCGAGGAGGTAACTCTTGCGGTGGTGATGCATGTGGTGCTCCTTTATACGAAGAACTTCCACATAGATCTGACGACTCCATTCACAGCGACGACCACTTCGCCGAAGACGAATTAAGTTTAGTAGGCGAAGCGGCTCCTTGTCGGACTTGTTCTCGGCCTACTCCACAGTCACTACCGCACCGCCCGCGCCCACAACGCTTAGATCGACGACCAAAGTCCTTAGAAAGACGAAGAGCCCAACATAGACTGCCTCGACACATTCATCCGCCTGATCCCTCTGAATTTCATGAAGGAGTCCTTTTGGATGCTTTGTTACGTCTTTATCCACAAGTTGGTACAGTTGGAGCGAGACCTCAAGGGCCAGTACCTGTAGGAGCTGGTGGAGCTTGGCCTGGCGGAGAATTGCCAGGGATAGGTTGCTGGAGAGGTCCTCGAGCTTCTCCCAAGCCTCCAAGCGGTGATTCTTCCTTCGGATCTGATTCCGGATATAGCAATAATACGTGTGGAACGTGCGGCACAAGGGCTTCATCTAGACATCGTCTTTCAGCGGAAATACCAATGTCGTGAATTAGAGAATGAATTTTGAAGTGCAAAGTAATAAATGGTCGTGTGCCATAAAGTTGTGTGTGTCAGTGATATTATCTCAAGGGAAAAACATAATGAACAATTTGTAGCCTAACATTTTGGCCTACCGCAAACGGCCTCTTTTTTCATGCCTTCTACTGTTAACTGGAAAATTTCACATTACTATCGAAATGTTTATAAACTATTAACTCCGTATAGTTTCTTTTTTCCGACTCTGTACAAAGTAATTAGAGAATTTCCTCACTTTAGATTCGATCATAGAAATCAATTTTGATAAATATTACTTTCCTTTATTGAACTAGAAAAGGACACGTAATGATTTTGTATATAATTCATGTGACCATATTTTACGTAGTTTTATAGCTGTTTTGTCCTAGTAAGTTATTTCAAACTAGTCCTAAAATTATCACAAATTATGAATTATAACAATAAAGAATTAATGCAATTGTTTTTCTTGTATAAAAAGACAATTAATTGTAAATCATTTGTAAGAAATTGTAGATATTGTACAAACGTAGCTAAAGCAATCATTGTAATAATAATAATAATAATAATAAGTTAAATTTTATAATCATATCACGAAAAACTATTCCGCATCATATTAAAGTAATAAGAACACAGTATTTTTTTTGTATTGCTTTTATCATTGGTGCTAATGATACGATGCTTTTTTAACTCATCTTTTATATCTTTACATTTTTGTTTTAGTGTGACGTGTGAGTTTTGAGTCATTTTATCATTTACAGCGGCATACATAACTAGATATGCCTTAAATTGTAGTAATGTTTACGTGATACGAGTGAAGAAGAAAGATATCGTCACTGATTTGCTATCCTTTTTAGAGATGGCCACAAATTCCATATCTATTTAATATCATTTGGAGGTACATTTTATACACTGTCAGGGCATATCCAGTTATATAATACTTATGTTGATGGTTATTTATCTTTGGTCCACGAAACAGAAATACGAGTAGAGATGTCGTAAATAAGTGAAGGCGGACTGAACTTCAAATCACTCTGTGAATAGTATTGTGCTTTTTTGTTACATACTCTATGTCATACGCTGGAGAGCATAACCATTTATTTTAAGTCGCAATTTTTTTCTGGTAATCCTGTAGTCGATTTATTTTGTACTAATGCTAACGTATCTTACTCAATAATATTATTACATACCTGTAATAATATTATTTTCTAATGCATTGAACGATTATTCCTAACTTTCATTAAACGTAGTACTATCATACGAAGATTGTAAAGTACAGCATTTTTGTTTGTCGAAAGTTGTTTTTGTTTATTATGTTTTGTATTAATTTAAGTGATATTTATTTCTTTGCAATAAATTGTTTAATTTTCGTAGAGTTATATCACAATTGTAATTTCAACTTTGGACTGGTCGTCCTATTTATAAATATGAGAAGCACAATAAAATGGAGAATAAATACGTTTTTAAGAAATATGTGAGCTTTTTATTATTATATTCCTAATTTCCTAAAGCCAAATAATATTTAAAGATATTTTTGGAGTTATAGTTTAACAATTCTTGTTAGAAACCTTATAGTCTTCTTGCGTGAATTTTGTGTAAACAAAACACACAAATAAACGACAACAACTAATGAAAAGCAATTACATTGATATCTTATCTACCTGGATTTACATAATGTTTTTTTTACACAACTACAAAGAACGATAGAGTAAACAAAACTTTAATCTAAAACAGAGCTTCTGCGCCGTACAAACGTGCGCGCGCTAGCTTACGAAAAAGCCGTAATCATCGTATATATTAAAAACTATAATTAATTTTTAAAAATCCAACTGTCATTTTGAAGAGTGTGTTTATGTTAATCTACACAGAAAATTTAGAAGCATAAATCGGTCCCGTTTGTCCAAAAATTGTAAATCTTTGTTTTAAAAGCCGTAAAAAGTTAACCAATTGTGTAACGCAACTACCACCAACCAAATATCACTTTCATACGTTTTGTAATAATTTAGAAATAGTGAGATCCCTGCCATCAAAATTTCCAATTCGTCACCTTGAGTTCTATTAGAGTAGTATTTAATGCGTTTTAATCAAATTACATAATTTATTTATTATAAGTATTCTTGGAACACGTCTCTTAGGAAAGTGTATAATGTCTTCACTCTTATTTGAAATTATATGTCATTTAACCACACATTTATTTTTTAACGAGCGATAAAAATTCTCCAATATTAAATTTATAATTCATTTATTACAAAGTATTACTTTCTTAGAATATAATATATTATCTCTTTGAACAGTGTACAATGTACATCTTGACTAGTACTTGAAATTCATTGTGTACATTGTCATTTATTTTGGTATCGCGTTATAAATAACCCTTCACAGAGCAATTTCCTGCAGAAGGCATTTAAATTTTATCTTTATTGCCTATACAACAATAGCACGATGAACTTAATTTACGAAGAAAATTACTGCGCGAGATTAATGCCAGGTATATAACGAAGAAGAATAATATAGGACTTTGGTAATTTGTTGCAAATGTTTGATTAAGTTATCGGCTAGTTGGTGCCGTGTAAAGGCATTCGCTTTCTAATACGGAAGCTCGGGTTTGATTCCGGTCAGGTCGATCTAGGAAACGAATTTTTGTAACATGGTTTAGAGTCTGGGTGTTTCTGGGAGCTCGCCAGTTCTTTTCGTGATACCCATAGTACAAGCTTAGTGCTTGTGCTTAATTTGAAGTTACACTAATAACCTAATTGTCTGGAGTATTTACTACTACTAGCAGTCGTCCAGTGGTCGAAATTCGACCGTAAAAATAAACTTAAAAATTCTTTGGCGACAATCTCTTCTCTGTGCGACTGTTTGATGCAAGGAGATTACAACTATTATATAATCACAAACTATTATGCGTTTGACATTGACAGTTTTTTTGACAAATGCAGTATGAACATAAAACTGTGCCAAATCTCACACTCCTCCGTGCGCGCAATATTCTTAAAAGGGATCCGAAGTTTTCGCTTCACTTATTAATATAACTGTTTACGACACATTTTTTTCCTTGATAACACTAAACCTCGTCAAAACCTACTACACCTATTTATTTATATATTAATTACTCACACACCATTCTGAAATCAAATATTACTATATATATTCTGTAGATAAACTTGACCCCAGATGTATGATAATAAATGATGTAATTCAATTTTCTAAGAAGGTAAACAATCTTTATGAGTCTTTTCCGATAAAAAACTGTTACAAAATAAGGCAAAGTACGTGAAAAGTCATCAAATTCATTTGGACATGTTTATTCCGACCCTTCAATTCTTCAATGTGCAGTATACACGCGCTATATACTACCACCCTTGTACATTAATACTCTCAAGAGCGTAAGAAGTTAAAAATCTAATCAAAATGCAAACTTTTCGTCTCCCATACACGCCAAAAAGTCCTGTAGCTTTTTAAATTATGCATTTTGTTTTATTTCTAAATTCAAATTAAAGCAGAAGATATCGAAATTCGAAGTAGGCAGTAATTAAATCTGTCGCTTCTTAGATCAAACACTCAATATGTCTCAAGACACAGGCAATAATAAAATTCAGTCACAGAAAATATATTATGAAGTAAAAATTAAAACAGGTCAAATGCAATCCATGAAGTCTACTCTGAATATAAAAATAATTTTCTATCAAAATGAAGATTTGTATTTCGTTGACACAAACTATTAAGTGAGTTTAAATAAAGTCCTCATTGACCAAACCTAAATGTCGATTTTTAAACATGAAGGGAATCTCTGAATCCTAAGTCTTGAAAAGCAATCTCGATGCAATAACATTTACGTTAATACATACTTATTTTATCTACAGATATAAATAAAACTGAAGTGTTTGTCTATGATTTCAAAACAAATGCATTTTTTTAAGTTAAATATGGTTATTTGCACGCAACGAATTCGGAATTTGCACGTTACAAAACTCAAACAAGCGTTCTTCAAATTTTTGTCTGTCGGTCTAGACCACTGGTTCCCAAACTTATTATGTCTACTGAGTCGAGACCTCATGCAGTCGTTGTCTAAGATGCCTCCTAGCTAAATGAAATTACAAATCACCCCCAGGCCTCTACACAACGCCCCCATTTTTTTTCTGGGTCTCTTACCGCCCCCCTTTAGGCCTGCAGCGCCCACAAGGGGGCGTTATCGCCCACTTTGGGAATGGCTGGTCTAGACTATAATCTTCAAAACGGCAAATCTATTTAAAATGAACTTTCATTAACTTTTCTGTGAGTTGTTTCTGTGACTTTTCTGTGAGTAATCTAGGTTAGATTTTATCTCACGGTAATAGCAAATTTAACGCCAGCGAAACCGCGGGTCACGACTATTATTCAGTAAAATTATAAAATGCTTCTGATGCTCTTTTAATATATTAATAATTTGTTTATTAATTGTATGTTAATTTGTTAAAAGTGCAAATTACAGTAAAAACTTTAAAAAAATGAAGCTAATTGTTGATCAAACTATAAAAGTATTCAATTAAATACTTGATCGTTCGGTTTTTTATGTCAATCAAATTCAATAAAAGTATCTGGACGAAAAATTGGGATTCGTTCATTTGAGCGATCAAATCTTTCAAAATAAGTGAGTGACATAAGTTAGCTAGTAGTAACCTAGCCAATGGTTAGTACATACTATTTGCTACTTAGTAGCCCAAGTGGGTTTCTACGTAGTTACCTATTGCTAGGAGTCACATAAAATTTTCATGTATAAAATATGAAGTAAAGTTATGTATTTCTATTTCTGTAAAAGTATAAACAAATAAATTTGACTAATAAATAATAACCTCATTTAGTTAGCAGGGACAATATTCCTGGCGACATGACACCTCATGTCTCATATGCGTGGATGTTTGTTTGTGTGTCTGTATGTTATTAAAATATATTCATTCGCAAACGCTTGTCTAAGCACATAAATCAACACTGCCTTAGGCGGCTTATTAATATTTGCTGCGCGACATGGATCTAACTCGAGCTGGATGATTCAAGTATCACTATCATATATTTCGAAGAAATAAAGTACGCGGAACGTTCATTATTAATTCGTTCATCTTCCTTTAATCATTTCGACAAATTATAATTTGTGGCATTTACACGATTTTCCATTTTCCGTTTAGAAGTTTTTACTTGAAAATTATCGTTTTGCGCACATTAAACGAATGACCAAGGACTTAAAAGGATAACCATATTTTGACAATAAAATATTTGTAAGCTGGGACAATTACATCCATCACAAACTTGTTTAAAGAAAATTCAGTCAGGATTAAAATCAACATGCCATATCTAGTACAGAAATGATCTCTGATGCAATATAACGCGAGATCTTATCTTAACCGTGATTGTTGGGGGTTCGCGCAAAAGAGATGCAAGATTTGGTACGTACAGACGACAAGAATAAACTCGACATAATGAGAATTCGTTAACATGTGGATAGATAATTTCAATTTGTGTTAACTTACAAATTATTTGAGTATGTATATTTCTTAATCTTGATGTAGTTCAAAAAACATTATATGCAAAAAGAAATACAAAGTTTTAATAATCAGATGCAATGAGAGAGTACTGAGATATGTTTATAGAATTAAATTACTGATATCACTGATACATACATATCTTCACGCTGTATCCCTAACGCGGTAGTCAGAAGCCAAGCCAAGCTTACCGGTCCTTACATACAGTCAAGGAATTTGATTCACATGAAACGAGAACTATGTGTATAGTTCTTGTTTCGGTTCCTCAAATCTCATCATTCTCCTCACACTTATTCGCCTAGATACTTTTCGCCTAGGTAGGCTTTTGACATTTCGTCTGCTCACTGGCTATTTGAGCTTTGTAAGTCAGCCTTGGTTTTCCTTGGCTTTTTCACTACTTACCGCTTTCGCTCTGTATTATAGATTTTCTTGCTCAGTCTTTGATCACTCATTCGCTATATGTGCCCCAGCACTCTAAGCATTCCTTTCTTCATTTATACAATAACGCTACTGATTAACTAACACTAATCTACTGATACAATAACTAATAATATTGCTCGTTAATAAAACTAACTTTTAATAAAAAAAATCCTTGTTAAATGTATGTAAAAGTGCTTTAACTGTTAGTACAGCTAAAGTTAATTCGCCATGTATAAAACAAAAAAAGTTATAAATTGAGTACTGTCTAGATATTTACTTAGCTGACTGTACAACTTGACAACTCTATTTGTATTTGTCTTGTCGGAAGAGACTTAAGGCGGTCGGTATTAAAAACTTATTTTGCTTTCGAAATGTTTAACAAGCTACATAAACAAACAAACGACATATTGTACGTCTGACGATGTGTAGATAAAGAACAACTTTTGGTGACGTGGGAGCAACCTGCATATTATGGTAAAGAACCGGTACGTGGAACTTTGACTTTTACCCATAAAATAATACCCCGCAGTAGTTGGCCTCGATAACGCTGAGGGACTCCAGGATCTCTTAAGGAAAGTACTGGAAACCCTCTCGAGCTGTACCGAAATAAGTTTCGAGGTGGCAGAGACCGTCCCCCCAGAGCACCCTCGAGAGTATAGATAGCGAGACAGATATACGATCGAGATGCTATATACGACAGCGCGGATCACACGCGCTGTCATCCTCAGAGTCGCATGAATGGACGATCAGAACTCCTATATCGCTACCTTGTTACATAACTGCAGCAAGTAAGCGATAGCCGCACGCTTATAACGTAATTTGCAGACAGCATGCGACAGCCAATATTGCGCGATATCTGCTGTCAAGACGAGAATTTGTGTAATGTCATTTGTATAGAGGCGCTAAATCAACCGCTAATAGTGCATTTTACGCTCATAGAACAATAGATACGCAATCGCCAAACATGATTGATTATTACAATTATGATTTATGATTTTTTATTACAATTAGTCACCGGTCGTGTAGTGATCGCGTGGCTGTCGCTGTCTGCAAATTATTAGGTAATAACCCCGCCGAATCTTACGCTATCGATCGCGATATTGTTGTCAAATCGAGCACAATATAATGTCGCGAGCCGCTATTTCTCTCTATTGACTAATTAGTGAACTGAAAAGTACTGCTAGCGACCTTATTTATACTACGAAAGTAGTTTTATAGCATGAAACCGTAATTATCTATATAAAACAATCGTCGCGCGACTGTGGCACACCTATCGGCAAGCCGATCGCCCGTGATCTGAAGTCTCGTTTTGTTGGCTCTTACAACAGGTTGAGAAAACTGTAACCTTGTTCTCTGCAATATAATATAGTTATCTAGCAACTGCACGTAACATCATGTTTGAGCAATAAGGTTTAAAGTTCATACAGTTTAACTGTATTTGTAGCCCATTGCACAAGTGCCATAAAATAAGTCCTATTTCTTAGCTTACATTTACTACAGGCGCGGAGGGTTAAACAGCATATTATATGTTCCGCTTCGCCATGTGAGTCTATGGTAAAGAACCGGTACGTGGAACTTTAACTTGATCCATAAAATAATACTTCCGCAGTAGTTGGGCTCGATGACGCCGAGGGACTCCAGTCCCTCTTGCTAGAATAGGCTACAGAACTGTAGTATAATCTTAATCTACATTCTTAAACTAGATAACTGAAAGCTTGGTTTATAAAAACCGCTACGAAAAAACATTAAAAAACTGTAAAGGTAAACCTCACTTCTTCCGTTCCCGCCAAAAAGTCCTTTTCAAGTGTCAAGTAATGAGAATGGTTAAACTGTCAAACGTTAGATGGACATAAAAATAATAAGCAAGGTACCCATTTTAAATTGGAAACGTTATTAACTTTCTATTAATCAAACGAAAAGTAAAGTCATGTGAAAAGTTCCGTATAAGGACTTTTTGGCGGGAACGGGAGAAGTGAGGTTGTCATTTTATTTAGATTTTCTATTTTTTTCATTTTTGTGAGTTTTAAAGTGCAAAAGTGATAGTATATTGTGTTTTAGAGTTCTGTGTAAGTAAAAAGAATGGAGTAAGTCTGAATAAACATATGTAGCTGAAGTTCTCGCGCTCTTCCAAGAAGTCCTATAAAACTACAGTAAAGTCTACTATCAATTTGCTGGAGGAGTTTTACGATAATAATATTACATAAATACAATACGTGACATTGGCAAATGCGCTAATCTGTGCGCCATTCCATGACGAAAGAAAAAAAAAAACTTCCGTATAAAACGCTCAGAGCGGCTACACAAGTTGCAAACGCTTCGTACAATCGAAACGCTTGCTGGCGTTGTTGCTCGTCTTTAGCTATGTTTTATACAACGGTTTTCAGATGACTTTACTTTTCGTATTGATTTGAATGCAATGTTACACATGTGCAACCTTTGACAACCAATTTAAAATTCATTACGCTAGTTCATCTGATATTTGTCATTCTATTCTATTAGCGTTTACGACAATTCAGCCACAAGACCCCCTACTCTTTGAAAGATTCATATTTTAGCAGTGGAGTTAGCAAATTAATATATACCTTAGGGACCGCTATAAAATCTGACGAAAATAATATTATTAGAACTCTTAGCGGTCCCCGAACCGTTTATTAATTTGTTGATTTTATTATATATTATTATAGGTTGAGTATATTTAATTACGTATTTTAATTGGTTGAATATCCAAACATTTCTATACATATAAAATTGAAGTGTAACATGTCTGTGCAAAATCCAAACGCGTTTTTTTTTTATTTTTGTCTCTCTGACTGTTTGTTTGTTTGTTCGAGGTAATCTCTGAAACAGCTTAAGCAATTTTGGCGGGACTTTCATTGACAAGTAAAAGACTTTTTCGAGAGTAATTTAGACTATATTTTATGCTCGACAAACTCCAAAATCGCGGTTGAAACAGCCAGTATTAAATAAAGTACTAGACATGACATAATAGAAGATTGCGTACTATAAAAATGGAGTGGGTACGCACACAGAGACACTACTGACAGTATCACACCAGTATCGAGGTCATCGTGTATATACGTAAGCAACGAAAAAAACATTGTGACGCTATAGGTGGCTTGCACCAACTTTTTAAGCTGGATTTAAGGAACTGACGGAAAGGAGATGTCAAATCCTTTAATCGAATTTAAATACTTGGTGCAAGCTACCCTTAGTGAGAGTGAGTTAAGTTGTCGTTCTTTAAATATTTTCGGGTCGTTTTGACTCGCTTCTGCGACGCAACGGTGCCATTAAAACAAAGAAGAAGAAGAGTCGACTTGAATATAAGAGGCCTATTTTCCAGACTCTCTTGCCACATCTTCATTTCTAGGGTTCCGTATTTCAAAAGGATAAAACAGAACCCTTAAAGAATTAATTCGTTGTCCATCCGTGTGTCCGTTTGTCGAACCAGTCCAGATCCTTTATCTTAAGAACGAATAGAAGTATCAAATTGAAATTTACGTAACACACTGAGGTCTAAAAAATTCAAACTTCTAAGTCAACACAATCAGAAGATACAGCTATTTATGTAGTTTAACAAAAATCTATTTATCAGTCGACAAAGAATCATTAAATTTCGTAAGAAGAAAAATTACACGAAACAATAAAAGGGAAATATGTAAAAATTGCAAAATTGGAATTTAATCACACCTTTTTGCTGTTACAAACTAACATTTGCAGTTGGAGAGTACGAGAGAACATGTCTTTCAACTACAAAGTTAAGTTTGTTCTGGAATCCGACTCCTGTATATTTTTTTGGTAAATACATAACACAAATACGTTTTACGGTGATATGGAACCCTCGGTACAGAAATATGACTTCCATTTTGCCGAATTTTAGTTATGTATAAAGTTGTCTTTATTTATTGCAACATTTGTATATGATAGGTAAAGGTCAACCACCACCACCTTACCGTGACACCTGACCAACAGCGACTCGCCTCGTTGCTCGATGTCCACTCGTTGTCAACGGATGGTCAACCAGATGAGCGACAGCGACAATGAGTTGACACCTTGTAGTCAATGAGTGGATGCCACGCGATCAACAAATTGGTCGATGTCACCGCATAGTCAACAAACTGTCGAGAATTTATTACCAAACTTAATGTGAATTCACTCGCCATCCGCGCACAGATAGCTCTTGAACGAAGCGTTCCGGTATTTATTTCTTCATCGACGTTGGGAAAGAAATTGTTACCTCAGGCAACACAAGCACTGTAATTTTAAGTACATTTGAAATAGTTATTTTCTCTTATAATATTTTGAATGAAGTAAAAGTCGTCTTAACATCAGAACATCGCTTTCCTATTGTCAGTAATGTGATCTAATGCAATGTGTAATTTTTTTTTTAGGTAAACTAAAAACCGGCTAAGAGCGCTTTGGACATGCGTTTTAATTAAAATTCCATAGTAATTAAAAAAGTAAGAAAAACTTAATTCCGAATATTATGGTGAAAATCGCACTGTGAAAAGTACGAAAAAATAAAATATTCTTGTTTGAAATTCTTATCTACCAACCATTCAATTATATCATCTAATGAGTAATAAGCAAATATATTTTATTTTAACACATAGTGATGTTCAGAAAATAGCTGTGGTCGCATGCCACATACACCTTGTTAAGATTAATTGATGAAGATAATCTATAGAATATTCCAGAACACGTATTCCAGAACGATGAATAACGGTATATTTTTCTAGTTATTCTTAAGCAGAAATTCACGCTTGAGTATCGTTCTGTAATACGGGCCTAAGGCTGATTTAGGACGATCAAATAGCCAGTGTTAACTGACGGGAACCTTTGACGAATGTCTGCGAGGAGAATGATGATGATTTGAAAAACCGAATGATGTAAAGACCGTGACGCTTAGATTTCCGCCACTTTGACTACCTCTTTAGGGATACTGTGTAAAGATATGTAATATGTATGTACAGATATCATGCAAACGCAAAAAACATTATCCTCTTTTATATCGTCACAGTCGGTTAATATAAGGCGTGGTCGATGAAAATAAACTACGCAGACGATATGTTCCATGCCTGAATTCATCAAACGCTACACCAGGCTATAATTTCTGGGCAACGAACATTGTCGACCGCGAGGAATGCTATTTGTCGAGTTTGACTCAAAATCAACTGAGAGCGTTCGTGACGATCTCGCGACTAAATATAAATAACTGGGGGCTATTCTATAAACGTATGATAATTTTCGTCGATGGTATCCAAATTTGAAATAACACTTAGTTTTTAATATAAATGAAAGTAGTAGAGAACGACTAAAACATGTGTCGACTTCAATCTTTTTTTATTTTGTAAAATTGCATTTTTAATAAGTAAATTTTGAAGTGGATACCAACTTGATATGTAAACTTCACAACAATCATATTGTGATAATTTTATAATCTATCTATTTTTTTTCTTCTTTATGGCATGGAGCACAGATTAGGGCATTTGCCAATGTCACGTAGTAATAAGTAGAAAATTATGATTCACAAGAAAATTAGTTTTTTTATCGTAAAACTCCTCCAGTAAAGTTAGAGTAGATTTTACTGAAGTTTTAAAGGACTTCTTGGAAGAGCCGGAGAACTTCAGCTACACATGTTTATTTAGATCTCCATTATTGTCACTTACACGTAACTTTAAAACACAATATACTATCATTGTTGTATTTTAAAACTCCTAAATATGTAAAAAATAGAAAATCTAAATAAAATGACATCCTCACTTCTCCCGTTCCCGCCAAAAAGTCTTATAATATATCTTTAACAAGAACGGGGGAAAATGAAGGTGTCTGACTTTAGTAGAGTATTTGTCAAGTAGCTGTCGTGTAATCATGTACAATGTTATCAGATGGAGGTAGTCAGAGATAAAGTAATTCTAATCGCCGCCATATACTGTCAGACAGAAGTAGTCGTATGTAATCAGAATTAAACTTTAACTACAGCTGCAAACGGTCATTCGTTGTAGTCAAAATGAATAGTAAAATTGGTATTAATTGAAATATTCAACTTTCTGTGACACGATTTTGTGCACACCCAAGCGAAGAACGAAGATGGCGCCACTGGTGGCATACAATGAAACTGTTTTCCATTAAGCCTGATTACGGTATGAAAAAACTTATCTAAGAATACGGACTAAACATTGCTCTTATCAATCAGCCCAGTTTTGCATTGGGCATATCATGAAATGACAGATCAACAATAATTGTAGGTACATAAAATGGCAGCGTGTCACGTTATGCTCGGGCATATTATGAACTGCTGAGATCTCCGATAGTATAACGACACGTATAACATGATCTATGGCTTTAGAAAAAAAGGCCAGTAATAATATTACTGAAGTTACGTTACTCCAATCTTCGAACTACGGAACTGAACGTTCTTAACGGCCGTGTTTTTACACGTGTTTCCCATTATTTTTCTATTTGTTATCTGTTGGTGTAGTAAATAGAAAATAAACATCTCTTACTAATAAAAATAGCAATAAATATCGTTCGGAAAAACGAAGAAAAATGTATCAAACCTATTTTTTGGAATCTTGTCTTTTGTACTAATTGGTAGTTATAGAGATTCATTATTATTATTTACATTAAATATGTTTCGACTTTGTGTTTAGATATCAAAATAGTATCGTCTTACCTAAACAAATATGAGTTAATTATGTTTAACTTGTAATAATTATAAGAATATAATAATAAAATCCGAAAAGAATAAGACTTGTACATATTACTCAAATAAAAAAAATAATCTGAAATCTATTATTATCATTTGTGTCTGACTCAGCAAATCATTTTTTTTTTAATTTTCATCGACCTCCAGTGTAGTGTCCTCTTACAATACGTGACATTGGCAGAATTAATTTATTGTTGCATCAAAAGCCATTATTTAAAAATTTAAATTGAAGTTGAATCTATTATTATTATATGTGAGGTATAAGTATTCACTGGTTATATATGTTTAGGCACTAAACCATGCACATAACAATGAGTACCTTAAAAAGAACTTGTATTGAGTAATATGCAACGAGTAGGTATCAAAAGAATTAACTAATGAGTACAGTTTGGTATGAAAATACTAATGAACTAACCCAGTCGAAGAAAAGTATTACGATAATCAGAAAACCCTTACGTAATATCGTTAAAGAAAATTAAAATTGGCGTTGAAGTACGAACATAGTTAAAAATTATAAGGTACGAATATAAACACATTTGATTTTGAAAATGACAAAGGGAAATTCGTCCATAAAAAAGCTTGTGAAATCTGTACACATAACTATAACAAGTCCGTGTTTATGTATGTAATATTTTTTAATATTTTATTGTAAATAATAATCCCGATAAACATTAATGGAAATACAATAATATTATATTTGAAGTTTAAATAACAATATTAGACATTTTTGTAAATTTTTGCAAGTATCACATGGAAGTTCCTGGACTCATTTTGATAACACCGAACACAGTGACAGCTTACATATTTATCTAGTTTTTTTTTATTATCTGCTTCCCCTGACATGCAGAAGGTCAGAGTCTTTGTCATTCTTTTGCTTTCTTTTCTTTCTTTTATTTTCTGCATACAAATTTCTTTCGTAATATTTATTATCGTCTATGGTATTTATATTTATTTTCTATAATACACCTATGTATGTATATCTAGTTAACGTGAGGTGGTTCTCATCTCATACTTTCGGGATAGTAAATAAAGGTTTATTTACTATTTCGAAAGTAAGAGATCTCATACTTCCTGAGATGAGAACCATCATATGAGAACTATCATACTTCCTGTGTCTGAAAATCCTCGTGGAATCGCAGCCACAGCTCGTTATAAATATGATAATCAACCCCTTTACCCCTTGATTGAAGATTTCACAATTTAATTTTAGAATTTAAACGTTTACGATCCCTGTCACCTCTCCTTTGTAAGGACAAGAAAACATAGCAACGTATCATGGCACATTGCCGCCACAGTTCTCTTTGATATTATTTTATTTTTGACCGTTTTCGTGTGAGACAGTGTTAGTTCACTTACCAGGTGCTGGGTAAGTTTCAGTCCTAAAATAACAATGTACAGTGGCGCCACTGCGATCGGTACAAATGCTTTTAAGTATTCGGTGTATAATGGTACCTACTACTTTCGCTAATTAAAATGATGTATTACCTTAAATGAAATAGTGCCTGCTAGTAAAGGGTATTAAAGTACCCATGACAACAGAAAATTTGCATTGTACGACTTCGCCGAAAGTCAATAGTTCTAGTGTAACACTTCAAAATTAAAAAAAAATTAAGATGAGGCAACCCTAATATCAGCATTTTTACGTCGCTAGCAAACATTTCGATTGTAGGGCAAAATGATAGGGTTGTACATTTTTTCTATTACATTTTTTGTATGCATAACAAAATAAGCGTATTCCGTAATCATTATATGTGCAATATAGCAACCAACATTGAAACGTCAAAACCACGGCGGATTTATACCCCCTTTCACAATAACCTTGTATACGAGAAGCATATTAAAGAGAAGAAAAAGTACATTATTGTAAAAACATTAATAAGTGCAAGTGAGTACACGTGGGTACGAATTATTGCTTACTGGTGTGTGTAATTGTAAGTGTATGATCTATATGTACGTGCGTGCGTGTGCTTATAAGAATATATATTGTATATACAGGGTTAATTGAAAAATGCTAATAACCTCTTAGTGCAAAATTCCTGTCATTATACCTAACAACTTTTGTTCTACGACTTTTTTCAAAACTGAATACGTTCGTCAAAAAATATTTATTCAGTATTGTTGTACTGTCTGAACCGTAATTACTCTGTGTACGTATTCCAATGATACAGTGCAAGCGCACCGGGCCTCAGCCTTGTACTGTGCCTCAGCGCCGCGCTGTGCGTGTGCCGCTTTAGCGACCGGGTAGAGTAGGTGGCATTTTCTGAAACATTTAATGTATTTTTATTTTCGTATGAAAGAAAAAAAATTACTAATTTTTAAAAGTCGTAGAACAAAAGTTATTGGAGATAATATTTACTACAAAATACTAAGAGGTTATTAGTGTTTTTAAAATAACCCTGGATACAACTAAATTAAACATTAAATATGTATAATATATATATAATATAAATGTTACTTACATTTTATGATAGTGTCGTATGTTGTCATATTCTATTTAGTATAGGATAAAATAAACGACCAACACCCTGCCGCTTCTTTCTATATTGCGCACCAAAATGAAACAAATGCTCTTCGTTGGTAAGTGCATCACGTAAGAAAGGCTGGACCGATTTGGCTAATTTTTTTAAAAATGTTCGTAATGGTCGAAATATGGTTTTTAGGAAAAGGAAAATTGGAAACGTTGCCCGGGAAATTATGTTTCCCACAGGCATGTCTAAGTTGAGTTAAGTGAAGTTGCCATGACTGATATTCCTAATATTCATGACTGTACGCCATAAAGAAATACTACCTCAGGTACTATTAGCCACCAAAGAAAAAAGCTTCTCGTCTGCGAAAAGTTTATATAGAAACAGAATACAGACGAAACTAAAATATTCAACATTTAAATTTAAAAAATACCACAGACTATAAAGCTCTGTATTTTCAGAATCGCTCTTGTTATTACTTTTCCGAACGATTCAGCACGCCATTATTAATTACTTACAAATGGATAAATGAATAGTGTTGTCAGCTCGTTGCGATTGTTATCCGATATTCCATACCGTTTTGTGGTCACACCACATGCATTTCAATTTGATTGCAATCTAAAATGACGCGTTAAACCGAATTAGACAAGTGTGAAAGGGAACAGGTAGATAATGACATGATATCGATTTGTCATTGGGAATTTGGTACTATTATACAAGAACAATGATTGCATTTATTTAACACTTTCCAGAAAATGCTGCTGCCCTGGTACTATGGCATCTCGAGGAACACCGTGAGGTTTTAGAGGGTAGGCTCAATCCATGAAAAGTCCCACTACCCTCTCCGTTGCCCTCGAGCAGGACAGGGTGTAGCAATCATATTGAGTCTCCACCGACATGGAGAACAATAATTTATAATATTTATAGATGCACGTAATTACTTAAAGGATAAATTAACTTTTAACTTCTGTTATCTAGAAAAATAAAGCATTCCTTGTTTAACCTAAATGTTTACAAACAACATTCACTGTGACAGAGGGACATGGACAACGTAGACCAATTTGAGCTTTCTTAAATCACGTTTGAAGCATTGACTGTAAGCCTTTCAACAGGAATAAATTTGTTATAAATATAGTATCTTTGAGTATTGAGTGATATTAATGTAAAAATAACGAACTATGAATTAACTAGACCTGCTTTAGTAATATTATTGTTAATAATTCGTTTGTAAATAGAACTTTCTACAACATTCTAGAACACGCGCACGGCTTCGATGACAAATGTACCGTTGGTCTAGTCTAGATTATCTATACTTAGAAGTATGGATGTAAAGATATGTTCGATAATCATATCGATAGACTCTAAATATGTAGCCTTTGTTTTCAGATAGAATAAGCTCTAAATTAATGAAATATTAGGTATCTAGTTCATAAACTTATTAGTACTAACGAATAATAATAAAACTATGGTTGACATAAACGTCATACACTTGGAAAGAATTAATGAATTTTATCGACTCGCTAGGTAGGTGTAATTTTAGATAGGGTTTGTCGACCACTGTCTCTTCCCTAGTTGTTCCAGGAGTAGGAGCATAGGTGACTTTCGTCGTGGGGTATAAGAAGCGTCTCGTATCCGACAGCTTCCTTTTTCTTTTCTCTCTGCTGCGGGACAAGCTGCCTCATCAAGGTCTCATGAAGAAACTAAAGTTAGGCCACATGTCGCCTAGGATAGTCTTAGCTGTATTTGTTTGGGAGTAGCAACCCCAATTAGAATAAATGAGTTAGTTAAGTTAATAATATGTTAAAGTAGTTGAGGTAATCTCATGGTGGATCCCATGAGTTCAAAGGCCACCTATAGAAACCAGGTGGACCTCCTGTCCCTATATGTAATGAATACTTTGGAATAGTAGTAAAATCTATTCAACATTAATCTAAACTTCAGTATAAACTAATCAAAATAGTTCCTAGAATGGTTTGGTGCACTACTCTGACTATCAAGAAGTCTAAGTCTTCTTCACTTGGGTGCTATATCGCGTGGCCAGGTCGCAGTTCCTGTTAAGGGGGAATCTTTGAGGACCGGGGCATGTGGGTGCTGTGATGTCAGTAGATGTTCGATAAAGGGGAAGGGGGGAAAGGGGTAGAGTGGGTGCAGTTGGTGGATGACCACCTCCTTCTTAAGATTGATCAGTGATAAAACTGATAACACTCTGCTTGTAACTAATAAATAATTCTCTGTTAGATATTAGCTCCACATAAAGGTATTGTGTATCTAATATATTTTTCTCTGTGAAATGAAATACTGATTAATAAGGTATAAAATGTACTTGGGTTTATGTATCTGTACTACTAAGAATTTAAATGCAGTACATAAACAAGGTAATGGTGTCTAAGTCTTTATAACTAGGTACACTTCTCTTTAATTTAAGATAACATAAATAAATTATGTTGTTGTAACTATAACAAGTAATATCTGAGCTCAATACTTGTAAAGCTTTAATACTAATGAATTATTCTGTAAACTAATTAATATTTAAGTGCTGTTATATAATAGATGTTCTTATTTAATATATATAATAATAAACAGGATAATGTTGTTTAACCAGAGCATTTAATCTTTTTAAATTGTTACTAACTTTTATAATAAATACATAGTGAGCTGATTGAACCCACAATAGAGATTAAGTTATAAGAAATAAATGTTGTTTCTTCGTGTGCTGTTTTTCTGGTGTCTAATTAATAAACTTTCTATAAATATCCCATTAGATGTCGATTGCAGAGGTGTACTAGGCGCCCTTAAACAAATTAGGTACACCACTCTCCAGATGACAGTAATAATAACATCAACAATTACTCAACCCACACCTCACTCTGCCGGCCTGAGCAAGCCACGTTGCAAGGGATGCAGAGAGTAAAGTTACGGTATTCCTCGCTTGTCGTGAGAGACTTCTAAAGGAGCCTTTGGAGTCGCTGACGATTGCTATTGCAACCTCTGTTTATTAATCACTGAATTAAAAACCACTGTTAGCTACCCTATTTATGTTATAAAAAGTATTTTACCGAATGCCACCGTAATTACAAACTTAAAACAATCGTCGCGCGACTGAGGCGCAGCTGTCGCTCTTTATCCAATAACCTTGCGGGCCGGTCGTCCATCCATTCGACCACTAGGAGCACAGCAGCGCGTGGTTCGTGCTATCGTAGCATTGCGAAGGTGCAGGGGTCACTGCAGACAAGTGCTGCAGCTTCGACACATCGTGATAGGGGTGCCTACGCGCCGAGGACGACTAGATTTTTGGTGAGTAAATACCTACATAGCACAGTCTCTTCCACAGGGGGCTGGATATTAGTATGCAGATTTGGCCTGCGTGACCAAAAAAGATTACTCCTCTTCTCTGTATAAATATTCACCTATCGCTCATTAACATCTTAAATTATCATAATATCTGAAATTAAAAAAAATTAAACCTACTTCTATATAAATACACTGAGAACACTGAGAAGTACAAAAAAAATATCCTTCACTAATCAAAACTTAAGTACAAAAATAACTTCATAGCTACGATACAAATACTATACTATATACTATACTATATATACTATATACTATAGGTACATACCTATATTATAATCTAAGAAGTCATTTTTTTTACACTCTGCTTATATGTTACCAATGCCTAATTTGATATTTTAATAACTATATCACAAGGGTACTGAACAACTATTGAAAACTGAAAATAAATAAAATCAAAATAAAGAAAACAAATAAAATCAAAATAATGAAAACAAATAGGTATAAAGGGTTGTAATGAAGGATATCTTTTTGTATTATATTTTAAAACCTTGCCCAGAATTACTTTTTACTCATTCATAAATTTCATTGCAAACGCACTAATAGTCGCTAATTTAGTGCCGTCGTGTGTTGATTTAACGATGCACATAAATATAAAAGATTTAATTGAGTTATGATTATGGCGATGTTATAATCTTCAGTTGAGCGGCTCTGCATTTCGTTGACATAGTGTTGCATTTATTTTATTATCGATATTTTGCATATCAACTTATTATTATTAGCAATATCTGTAAATGTAATGGTGGATGATTTTGATTTATTAAGAATTTATAATTTGTATGATGAGGATTGTAGTATATCAGTAAATCTATATATTTTAATTTTGAGAGTAACTAGAGGTGGGTTTCAAGTCGAATGATTGTTTCGTAACAAACATTCACTATACATTTAGCAATTAATAGTAAAGGTCCTTTAATTCGCATGGTTATTTTGTACTTACCTATATTTTTAACAAACGACCCGGGTGGTTCTTTTCCACTAACGTTTATTTCTTATTTCTACTAACTTCTAGACAGATATTCCAAAAGATAATCGTACTACATGTACTATATGTATTCTAAAGGTAATTCCGTTGTCATGGGTAAATATTCTAATGGTAATAAAATGAGAAACTATTTAGTTTGATAGATATGTTTGTATATATATTTTCTAAGTTAATATTTTATTTCCATGCTACTACAAATATGTATATGTTTTTGATACATAGTTGCTTCTTCGATTTTAGAGTTTTCCTTGGAAAAATAAATAAATTCTCAATACGAGGTCGCCATTAGCTCATCAAACACAGAAATCTGTAAGAACAGGACAAAAAATAAAACACACTTTTACATTTGCATTTTTTCACTTTAATTATCTCTTTTCGTCTCATTAACATTTATTATGCAATTAAAATGCTTTTACTGACTATTCTCATATACATATGTAGTTTGCTTAGGTTCTCGTAGTTACATACTATTTACAAGTAAATAAATTTAGTTTACTTTGTTAATACAAAGCATCTGTAGGAAAGTTTAGGTTCGATAATCTCGCTTAAATATATGAAACGGATTGCAAAATAACACAAAATAAAATATCTTACGTAATTCTTCTATCAATACTAGTAAATGTCATTATTTCGATATTTTAAACATCCTCCACAGTCATTAGTTGTCACGCTCGCAATTGTACAATCACCCTGAAACAATACAATATTTTACATAACTGTTCTATCGATACCGATATACCATTCTTATTTCGACATCCCTATAGCCTATTCTTAATTAATCCCCTCCTAAGTCGTCAGTCCTCATACTTGCAGCAGATTGCCTCCGCGTGCAGCCGCGTAACCCTTTCGGGTCAATCAAGCGATTCTATTTAATTTAGTCACGAAGATAAAGCTTAAAATGCTGCGTCAAACTTGACACTGAAACTGCTCGCCGCTTCACTGCCGGCTGCTGCCACTCTCAGTGTGAATTGAGCCTAATTGTTCTACGGATATTGATATACCATCAATAAGTCGATACCCTATAGCCTATTTTAATCCCCTTCGCAGTCATTAGTCGTCGCGTCCTCAGCTGCCGCAATTACACTGACAATGAGTCAATGCAATATCTTACATAACTGTTCTATCGATACCGATATACCATATATATTTCGACATCCCTATAGCCTATTTTTAATCCCCTCCATAGTCGTCAGTCGTCACACTCGCAGCTGCCACAATTTGTCCGAACGCTGCGACAACGAAACTTCCACGATGCCTTGTCGCTGGAGCCGTGTTAACAACATTGTTTTGACGTAGCCTACTGTTTTTGGAATAGAACGCAATACTTGTTTTCTTTTTTTCATTCAAAAATACATTGTTGAAATTAATATATACAAATAGTCCGTGTTTAAGTTATGTCACTTTATATTTTTCATTCAACTGATCGTTTTTTTAGGACTTTCCAATGGCATTTATTTTTTACATACTTATAAGTATATACTGTTACGCCAATTTCCATTGGGGATGGACTACCAAATCATATCCTGATACCAATTTTCAACAATAAGTACATGGGCTTACAGATGACCAGTGATCGGAATCATGCGTAGGTATGCTTTAGTATCAAAAGTATGAATATGACCCAAATTTCCCAAGATTTATTATTATTTTTATTTGATTATGTAGTAAAAGCTACACTTTGTTACATTTTGTTTAATTTTGAGAAAAATATAGACTCCATGCATTTCCAAGATTCAGAATTCATAGAGAAATATTTTGCAAGTAAGCAATAGTAATGTATCGAATCCTGGGACATCCCTAGAATTTTGGGTCATATCCATCATATACATTTGATAGTAATCGCGTCCATGATTCTGATTGCTGCAGATGACAAATCAGTTACAGGTTGTTATCCCATCGACTATAAATTCCTTATTAGAAGTCCATAAACCTTTGGACAGTTTTTATGATGTGCATTGAAAGATATGTAAAATTCATATTATATTCTACACTTTTCTTTCTCCCCCATATCAGCGTAGTAGCCGTATATTCATTTTTTGTAAATGTCCTATGTTTTTACTTAAAACACAAGTTTTAAGTAAAAACATAGGATTTTAATAAAGTCCGGGTTAAAACGAACTGGTTTAATTGTAGCTTAACCCCGTAGTAAATGTAGTTTTTGATCGATACTGTAAACTTGTGATTAAATGAATTTAAATGGGTACAAACCTACTAGTTTCTTTCTATTATTAGCTTTAACATAGATTAGAGAAGAGCTATTATTATAAAATATTTGATCAAATAACGTGAAATAATCCACCTTTGTTGTTTCGTCATGAAACCCCAAAGAACATAATAAAATAGGTCATAACACCAAAACGGCGTAAAGCAAAAACCCTAACAATTAGTACGATAAAAGTATGTATAAAACGACAGCCGAAAAGAAATATTACTGAACATAAAAGGTGGCAAAATCGACTGGATCTGAATTTTCCATTGTGGCAAGAAAAAATATCCATTGTGCGGAATACGTGAGCAGAATGCCTGTGTCCAATGGTCTGCGTCAGAAATTATTATTTCTCACGAATCTTTTTTTTCGTTGATTACGTACAGACGTAGGTAATTAATTATACGCGCCTTCTTCTAGAAATGTCCTTAGCATACATAATATGATACAAAGTTATTCATTATTTAATTGTATAGAGTCGCTTAAGGCGACAAGAGGGAATTAGTTGATGAGGTTAAAATTCAAAGAGGTCAAAGAGGCAATAAATTTTGAAGATATCATGTTTACAACATTAAAGGAATTTATTTAAATTGAAGTAGTTTTAACCTCATTATCACTAAAAATCTGTACTATTGTAATTCACTATCATGTTTCTCTAATCGCGAAAAATTTATTTTTAACTATCTATCTATTTAAACCGTCGAAACTTCAAAAGTTGAGTTTTGACCGAAAGAGTTTACGATCAAAATTCAACTTTTGAAGTTCACATTTATGTATTAGCCACTATTTTTTATGTAACACAAAAGAAATCTGTTCACAAGTATCCAGCTTGCTAGCGGAGCGGTTGGGTTATTGTTATCAGAAGAGGGCTGTAATAATAATTATGGATGATGGGTGATGCAAAACTTTCAACCCTAGCTCTTGTAGCTTAGAGACCGTCTGTTATGCTCGTCTGAGGTCGAGTGTTGTCGTGCAGGAGCAGCGGGGACGAGCGATTAACCAAGGCTGGCCGGAGATTTGCGAGCTTCTCCATCATTGTGTTCAGGTCCTCACTGTATACATCCGTAGTAATGCTCGTGCTATTTGGTAAGAAGCTGTGATGAATTACACAGGTACTAGACCGTCAAACAGTAACTATTACTTTTCTAGGGGTAAGTTTTCGTTTGGGGCATTTTCTTGGTGCTGAACCAGGGTCTAACCAACATGATGACGGCTTACGATTGTCAAAAAGAATCCATTTTTCATCGCAAGTGACAATGCGGTTCAAAATCCCTTTGTTTCTGTGTCTATTAAACAACGCTAGGCATACCTCAACGCGTTCGTCGCGCTGGCGATCATTCATTTAATGCGGCACCCACTTTTCAAGCTTGTTTACCTTGCCAATTTGACGCAAATGAACCAATATTGTTTTGATACTAACATCGAAAGCTGTTACTAACTCAGCAGTAGATTGAGTATCGTCAGCTTCCACTATCGCCTTTAATTCGTCGTTGTTGACTTTAGTTTTTGGGCAGCAAAACAGCTTCATAGGTAAAGACCTATTATTAGGTCTGTAATACAACAAAAACAGGGATTAAAAAACTAGTAAATTATGTGAAAAAATAATATAGATATTTACTTATATAAAGCCAATTTTAATATTCGAGTATCAGAGAGCCTTAAAAAGACAATTTTATTATTCAAATTCCAGAGAGCCTCCCACTATAGAAGACTTTAAATGTGTTTCTAGTATATTCTTAGTTGAAGTTCTAATATCTACGTTCCTCTTCCTCTATTTAACGCCGTTATAGACACCGATCAGCAGAAAGCATTTTCGAAGAACTGTCCCATTTTGTGGATTGACTTTTTCGTAATATTCGCTAATGTCCCATAAGATTTAACGTCGTCATTACAAAAGCAATGAAATTATACTTTTTATTATAATAACTGCAGCCAGTTTGAAATCAGGTCAGATTTATTTAAATTAACCTTGACACAAATTTACTTCGACATTTTTACGCTGGAAAGCAGTTATTGTGTGATTTTCTTCCAGTTCACGTTTCTTTTTCGTTCCGCGGATCCCTTTAATCAGTAAATTATATATTCATTTCTCTGTAATAAAACTCACAGTTTCTTTATTTCCAAAACGACAGCTGAATGAAGAATTGGTGTTGTAAACGTCTAAAAAAGATCTGTACCCTACATAGGTACAATAAATTAAAATAAAATGGGCTTTTTATTCAGTTCTACATTACTTTATTTGCGGTGAATTTAGTAGTTTATAAAACCATCGATGAGCGAGATAAGTATATTCAAAGGTTTCCGTAGCCATTCTCACTAACATTCTTGTAAAATCCTTATGGCGGTAACGTGTGGACATTACGCCGAACTAATGATTTGGAAATTAAAAGGCCTATCCTTTAACAGCAGCTTTGAAAACAAAATATCTTGTAAGTGAGTGATTAAAATGCAAATATCTACAAACATTATTGTTTGCATTTTAGAAAATCTAATCAGACACCACTCTCGATACGGTAGGTATGCGGAAAAATATTGAGTGTAGTTTTTACATTATGAGAATTCAAAAAAAAACTGTTTTTGGTTCGTCTATGCCTTAATATGGACATATAAGGACATATCTGTGACATTCAGACGGATGAATGAATTAATGAAAGAACAAGCAAATCTAATCTAGGTATAAGGGTGCCTATAGTTGACTACAAAACATTTATAACAGTAAAAGTAACATAAATAATTATTTGATAACCCGGTTATCTCCAAGACAATAGATTAGAATAGTTGTACATTTCAATCAAAACTACGTGTGAAATATACATAAACGCGATACGAGTATAATATCGTCTATTTAATTAATTACATCCAAAAATTTGCTTACATTCATGCAAATTAAATAAATGAAGTATATTTATGTACATTGAACATCCCTGTGACGTCACCCAGTTTGCTCCAACGCGTTACATAAACAAGATTTTAGAAACACGTTGTTCTTGTCAGCTAAGTGTGCCTCGTGTAAACCGCGCTGACAACGCCAGATAATTACGTTATATAAAACGATGTTCGTTAAATTGTTATCGGTACTATGACGTACGTCCACATTTTTTAACAGAATAAATAGCGATCCTCATTTATACATAATCATTGGTGCATCAGTTAATAATTGCGTCGCTTCTGAAATGACTTGACCGATTAAGGTCACCCGGTGGTGTAAACTCGACCATAAAGCTCTGACAGTGTGTCCTTACGGTGTCCTTTCTTGTTGACCGAGATTCTAGACACTAATGTGCGTGGCTAGGGAAGAGTCACAGTACTTCAATACACAGCTGAACGCGACATATTATTATTTTTTTGAATACAAGTAGCCAAAATATTTATGTTTACGAATATTTTGCAAATAATTATTTCAGTAGATACTGTACGTGAAGTCGGTCATGAGCTGACACAAATTACAAATTACACTAACGGTGCGAAATGCTGTACTTACTACGGCTGTTTTACTCGTGATTACACTCAATGAGATAGAAAGAGAAACGAAAATTCGTTTGATACACGGCCACAGTATAAGGTAAGTGCATACAATAAGGCCAAGGCTACAATAAAGCCATACTATTGTGAATTAAAAAAAGGAAATATTAATTTCAAAAACTCGTGTCATATTTTGAACGCAGTGTAACAAAGTTACTTGCAAATCAAACCAATACAGAGGGCTCTAGCAATGATTACAATATGGCGATTTCGGCAAGTAGCTGTAGTTGTCGTAAAAAATAAGGTAAGTTGTACATCTAAAATTTTACTTTTTTTTATGAAATATATTATATTTCGATTTAATATTAGTATTTTTGACTTTATTTGTTTACATAATTTGTTTACATAACATACATACAACATTATTTGTTTACATAATTTTAATGTGATAAACATACGTTTATGTGTCATTTCAAACACAGAAATAAAGAGGTAATGTTTGCACGTGGTTTCAATAAGGCCATGCAAAATATCCAGATGGCCGTATTGCAACCAAGAAAATTTTTATGTTTATATATGCAGAATAAGGCTGTATATCTTATTTGACGTTATATCTTGTTTGTTTTAGATACCTACATGAGCACAATGAACACAATGAGCAAACAACAGCGTAATAGGATTCGCGGCAAATGGAAGGAAGAAGAGTTAGTGGCAGCAATGAAAAGTGTTGATCGCGGAATATTGTCTGTGAGTGCAGCTTCAAAACGATTCTGTATTCCACGTCGTACTTTGAGAAACCATATTGCTTTAAAATGTGAATCTAAGAAAATGGGTAGAAAACCTATTATTAGCCTTGAAGAAGAAAAGGAATTGGTAGCCAGAATAATTCGGTTTGCAGACATTGGTATACCCTTGGTGCCAAAAGTTATTCGATCTTGTGTCTATGAGTACTGTAAAAACAACAAAATAAAACATAATTACTCAAATAATAACATGATTGGGCGCATGTGGTTCCGACTTTTTATGAAGAGGAATTAGCAAAACGAAAGGCACAAATAATAAATCCTGCGAGAGCCCAAAAGTTAAACTGCTTTATTGTTGAAGATTATTTTAAAAAATTAGAGGAAGTGACAGACCGTATTGATTTTAAAAATAAACCAGAATGCATCTACAATGTAGATGAAAAAGGATGCAGACTCACTCTTCATCACCAAGCAAAGGTTGTCGCGGCAAAGGGTTCCAAAAGAGTTCGTATGCTAGCAAAAGAACACGGTGAAAATGTTACCATTGTAGGTTGCGCTAATGCCATTAGTCAAGCAATTCCTCCGTATGTCTTGTTTAAAGGAAAGAGAATTAATGTAGATTGGAAGGATGCCCTGCCTCCTAGAGCAGATATTTATATGACAGAAAAAGGATCCATGACGACGGATTCATTTATAACGTGGCTGAATCATTTTGCTAAATACAAATGTATTGGTCCAGCACTTTTCATTTTTGATAGGGCAGCCAGTCATCTCAATTACAAGATTGTGGATGCAGCTGAAAGTCATAACATCACACTATTTTGTCTTCCCAGTAACACGACCCATGAGCTCCAGCCCATGGACAAGGCTGTTTTTAGATCCTTTGAAAGTTATTGGGATGAAGAGGTTCTACGATGCTGGCGTAATACTACAGATAGGTCTATTACACGTGTAAGATTTGGTTAAATTCTGTCCACTATTTGGCCTAAAGCTATGTCTTCAGCAAATATAATATCATAATATCTGGCTTTCGTGCTACAGGTATCTACCCATTCGATCTAACTGTCATTCCTGATATTGCTTTTGCTCCGAGTATTCTTTCTAATACCACAGGAAATGTTGGTGTAGAAACTAATATCGAGGCTGTAGCTACACCACTGCTTACAATTGTTGACAATCTTCCTAAAGATAGCGTAGAGATTTTACTAAAACCATCAATATCTTACAATCAAATGGACGAATACGATATTCTCAGTGAAGAAACTAATATCGAGACGGAAGCTATACCTCTGCCTACAGTTGTTGTCGAAAATCTTCCTGCTGCTGGCAAAGAAATTTTACCAATTACGTCAACGTCTTGTAGTCAAATGGATGAGGACAATATTCCTTTAGCAAATTTCTTTGATACCTCTTTTCAGAACATTATGAGCACACCAGACATTAAAAAGCAGAATAATAAAAAGCTGGGACGTAAAGCCATAAACAGCAGAGCACAAGAAGTTACTAAAAATCTTTTTAATAACAAAACAACTATCAAAGTCAATAAAACATCTAAAAAAACGAAGTCAAAACAAAATGCTTCATGGTATTGCTTTATATGCTCAAGAGATGAGGTGTTAGACATGTGCATGTGCATAAAATGCATGACTTATGTGCATGAAGAATATTTATGTTGGGCTTACTAGGAATGATAAGTGCAAATTTTTATGCCCTAGGTGCGAATAGTGCATTCATATTTAATATGTTTTTGTTGTGACCTTATTGTAACACAGGGATTTATTAAGGCCAATAAGATAAAACTTTAAAAAATTATAATATCTTAAGTCTTCTTTTTAAGTTTAATTTCTGTTTGCATTATAATGATATAAAAATAGTTCTTTTATAAGATTAATGACAATAAACGATTTAGAAGTATTTATTTTTGTATTTTTTTTTGTTTTAATTAACCATGGCCTTATTTTATGCACTTACCTTAAACATAACAGAAGATGACTTCATAGAAAGCTAGCGTACGCGGTTTATATGTTTGCGTGCGCGTGCCGCGCACACACACACGCGCCTGACACTAGGGTTTCCGGTCGAGACTTCTCGAAGCGAGAATTCCCGGGAAGTCTGACTCTACTCGAGACGAGAAAAAAAGTGTCGAGAAATCGAGTAATTGCGTCTTGATCTCTTGATTATGTTCGCGTCCGTGCTCTCTTCTCCCGCGCGGTTTTTTTTTTATTTAATTAAACGAATGTGATTAAAAGCTCTATTTATGGGAAAAAAGATAGGGTGTGTTCGACTTTAATTTAAAAATGGTTTGTATGAAGATACTCGTTATTTTATTTGGGGCTATTGCAACTCCCGCGCAACTGCGCCGTTTAGCTATAACTTTCGTTCTGTAAGGCCTCAGTAGAGGAAAGACTCATTATTTCGTTAAATAAATGTCATTATTAATAAACCTTCTAGAATGAAAGTTATAGACAAATGGCGCAATTGCCCCGCAGTTTCAATAGCTCCGACCGATTATTTACTATTTGTTTAATGAAAAATATACTCAAATTTAGTGTTATTTTGTTTATAAATATGTGTTATTACTCACAAGACTGAAGAATTAATAAATGTTGATGATTATTGCATAATAAGCGTAGTTTTATTTTGCATTTAATTAAAAACGTTCTATTTTTTTTTTAATTTAAATATTTCTGAATGTTCGAGAATTCCCGGGAATTCTTAGTCGAGAATTCTCGAGCTCCGGCAAAAAAATAAGTTGAGAAATCAGAAAACCTACGTGGCACGCACACAACGGCAATATTTTGGGCGAATATGGGTAATCATTGTAGCGCCAGGCGGGGTCGCACACGACGCTAACCTGCGATCGCTTCTTCTGTTCACATCGTCACAAATACGAAAATGTCTTAATCGCATAAACGAACGTATTATAATGTTTTTAGATACCTAAATAGTTTTAGTCATTCGAATGCAGAGTTATCTTTCTTCAACATAACTATAAGAATTTAAATTTAACAAACACGAAAAAGTTATTCACTTGCATTATTTTTTTATTATTATGTACTAAATGTATAACTAAACGAGATCCCCTCCTCATCTCGCACTCAACGCAACAACCCTACGTATCGGTACGTATTGGTATTTACGCGTAAGGCGGAAGTCTGCCTTCTTTTCTACATATTCTTTGATGCGGCTATAAGTGCAGCAACTTATTATTGGCTCCGTCAATTATGTTTCTTGGAGCGAGGTTTGATCCAAGGAGGTTACAACTATTATACGATCACAAACTATTATGAGCTTTTTTTTTCTTTCTTTATGGCATGGCGCACAGATTAGCGCATTTGCCAACGTCACATATTAATAAGTAGAATCACAAGTAAATTAGTTTATTCTTATCCTAAAACTCCTCCAGTAAAGTGATAGTAGGCTTTACCACAGTACAAGTAAGCATACAGTATTCTATCTTCATACAAACGCTCCCAAACGACGCGCCTCGAAATCTCGGCATATAACATCTCTAGGACACTGCTGAAATAGAATACTGTATGCTTACTTGTACTGTGGCATTACTGAAGTTATAAAGGACTTCATGTTACTCCATTCTTTACACTTATAAATACAGAACTTTAATATACATTATACTTACTATCACTTTTGTACTTTAAAACTCGCAAAAATGTAAAAAAAGAAAATGTAAATAGAATGACAACTTCACTTTTACCGTTCCCGCCAAAAAGTCCTATTATGAGTTTGACATTGACAGTCTTTTTGATATTGGCAATATGAACCTTAACGATGAGTGTATAATTTAATTTAATTTAATATTTGTATTTGTAACACATATTACACAAACATTTTAGTTTTTAGCACCTCTTCATATAAACTTTAACTATGCCAAATCTCACAATCCTTCGTGCGCGCATTATTCCTAAAAAGGGATCCGAAGTTTTCGCTTCACGTATTAATGTAATGAAGGTTATATTCCCACAACCCACAACATACGAGTATTTTTTTTTTGCCAAGATGGGTTCATATTCATGCTAGGACCCGATAGATGGAGCCGTAGTCGAGTTATTATTACCATACACAAAGGCAGGGACACAAAAACAGCTAGTGTTATATAATTGGAAATATCTTTGGTCCAGGTATGCATGAAAATTGTACGTACGATTCAGGCAGTCGCCTTCCAGCGCCTCCGTAACGACTAATTCTGACACAAGTAGGCCCGACACAATCCACAACACGTATCACAGTTATTGGATCCACGGAAGGAATCAAATCACGGTTTTAAGGGTGTCGTCGCATACGCAGGGATGCACCAGCCGTGGCTCCGTCCAACGTCACAGTGAAATTGCAACTGAAGGGAGGAGTTCACTATAACTATGCGTGGTTCGATTACAAGTGTAATAGAGGAATATATTTATACATAGGTCATACATTCATATTTAACTGAACAATAACCATATCAAACTCATCACACCACCTACCGGAAAGGATTGGTCAATGTCTGTTGGGCCAGCTAGTCTTTATTATCGTTATTTATTATGTAACTTCTGAACGATTGAACTGATTATGGTCACATTTGCACAATATATTATTATTAACCGACTTCAAAAAAAGGAGGAGGTTCTTGATTCGACTGTATGTCGTTTTTTTTGTATGTTTGTTACCTTATAACTCCGTCATTTAGGAACCGATTTTCAAAATTTTTTTTGTTTTGTAGGTAATACTTTAGATGTGATTCCATTTAAATTTAACCGGTATTGGAGCTTGGACTTCGAAGATACACCAAATAACGCGACCTGGTTATAACCTTCATTTACATTGATGAATCTCTTGTATATCGTTGCTCTTAATTGCAGAGCTGCCATAGATATTTATTTAGGTCAAGATCACTAAAAAGGGAGAAATAAAAATATTCGTGAAAAAAAATTAAATCGCCTTCAAAAAAAACACTGAAAAGTACAAAATAACTATACTTTACTAATCGAAACTCAAGTACAATTAAAATAATTTTATAAATACGATATACATACCTATACAATTAAATTTGACAATTATTGAAGTCGGTGCCAAATCAATGTGCAACAGCAGAAAGTCTATTAGTTTGGTAGGCTTGGGATCGACTTCAGTACCTAACCGTCGAACTTAATTATATAGATATGTGTATCGTATTTATAAAATTATTTTAATTGTACTTGAGTTTTGATTAGTAAAGGATAGTTGTTTTGTACTTTTCAGTGTTTTTTTTTGAAGGAGGTTTAATTTTTTTTCATAAAATATTTTTTTATTTTATCAAGATGGTGGTTCATAGGATTGCCGGTATCCAATAGGTGGTGCTGTAGTCAAGTTATTGAAAAATTCATCCAGAAACATTAAAATTGGTCAAATACGTGTTAGACTCAACAGAGGATTCCATACCAGGTACTTGTTGAATGTTAAATAAGAGAGTTACCTCTCTAAGGGGAAAGATTTTGGTACACCCATCAGCCGCCACTTTAATTATTTTCGAAATGGCGGCGCAAGATATAATAACCTTCGATCAATCTCTTGCAAATAACTCTGTAACATGACACTTTAAGAAATAGCGACCTCAGTAATTTTCAGTTAGTTTAGTCACCAATCGATTAAATAGGTTTTATAGTACGTAGTTTTTATAGTCTTAATTTTCAAAAAAAGAAAATAGTGGCCGTTGAGTATGCCAGGCTTTGAACACAAATCTTCAAACCCCATTTTAAACATTGTGTATACAGATTTCATTACATTTTTCACAGAATTAGATGGGATGGTGCGAAGTTATTTACGTACCTGAACATACAAAAATTACAAAGAAATCACAAAATTATTTGAAAAAACTCATAATCAACAAGATAAACGTTACTTATCAAGTCTACCTGTTGCAACGTTACTTTACCTCTAATAAATATTTAGACAACTGAATACCTACTAATCTATCTTCACTGACACCCAATATCGTTCCTAGTTATTCCAGAATTCCAAATATTTACGCTCAGCTTCCTTTGCTTATATTAGCCTTACTACACACCGTAAACTAATGTTATTTTTCTGGCAATAAAACACCAGTGTTCTATTATGTTTTTTTTAGATGATCCATTTTTGATTTGATAATACATAATCGCTAATAATATTAGTCATTTTTTTCTACGTATAAACTTGTTATTGAAATAATTCATTGCAGTAATCCAGTTAAACTTAGGATGCTGTTATTTGAATATCTCAAAGCAGACACTACGAACGCTTCCAAATCCGTCTCCGAGACTAAAATAGAATTCCGTTTATAATTCAAATATGAGTGAGTAATAATAATTGCTATGCACTTAACGTTGTTCAGTTTAAGTACTGCTATTTGACAGGTATTTGCAGTCTTAAAGCTAAGCAGATTAAAAAATTATATTCATAAAACAAGTGTATTCGATTTTCACGGATAACCACATCAAAGCTCACCAGTATTTTCTGAGAAAGTCTGATTAACTTAAGTTGCAAGACCATTACACAACCATAATACTATTAAACAAGACTGGCTAAAAGATAAATTAATAAAACCAAAATATCGCCAAAAGGTAGCCAAGTGCCTACTGAGACTTTATATCTGGCATAACTGTTCACATTTCATATGAATTTACTCGTAGTAATTATTGCATTAGGTTTACACGACATCATAAATGGCACGCTCTTCCCTAGATTTAAAAAATCTTGGATATAGTTTTATTATTTTATTTCTTACAACATACACAAACACAAATAATTGTAAATTGTACTGGTATAATGATACTGCTTTATGTATTCTATTATAAGAATCACACGACGGTGTGATGAACAGTCGTCTTAATTAATGCAGAGAACTAAGAAGGATTTTTGTTTATTTGTTTTACTTCGACTTTAAAATTTGTTTATTGTCGATAAGTATTTAAGTCGAAAGCTTCTAAGTGATTTGGGTTCAAATAACAATTACTCATTCTGTTTCCCCCTGTATACTTGCTGTTCCTTCCGGTACTTTCGTATTGCTACCCGTGTTTCCTAGGGTTCTATATTTCGGAGGGCGGGTGCCACATCCTCCATAATTTTTCAATTATTACAAACATGACTGTTACCATAGATATATTAAAAAATAGACATTGCAAGAAATAAATAATCAAAATAAAAGAGGGTCAACTATTACTATATTAACTATATAATATTACAAAGATAACTGTAAACTATAAACCTTTATATACTCTGAATCACATAATAGCCGAAAAATGAGGTGAAATATAAAAACAACTTCATACCTCACATTAAAAAGAAAGAACTACATTCTACAATGACGTCAATACTTTATAACTCGTACAAAACATCTAATGTTGTATGATTTTTATTAAACTTGGAATATTTCCGTATTGTAATAATATCCTTAAAATAGTCAAGTGTTCCGTTGCCAAAAAAGTTTGAGAACCGGTGCTTTTGTGAATCGCGTGTATGTCAGGAAAGGTTTTTGAATCAGTAGGTACTGATGTAATTACCACGGGAACAAAGTCGCAAGGACAAGCTAGTAGTACATATACAAAAATCAATGTTACACTGTGTATCACTTAAACTTTTAAACTCAGTCGATCACTATCACTCGATCTATTGATCTTAAATTTGTGTTCTGTTCGAAATAATATTATTAAACTCAGTAATATCCAAAACCCAAACCAATTTGCAAAATTTCATTTTGTAAATTAACTTAATTGGGAATCAGTACAGAGTCATCGCTACGACAACGCCATACATGAGTCACCCAAGACCCAAGTATCGAAATCTCAGAGCAAAAATAATTCGAATACTGTCTCCTAGTAAAATGGTGGCAGATTGAACTATTTCTTGGAAATGTGTATCAGATTTAATGGCAGACCGACTTTCTTTGGTTGTTTCACTTTAGAGGTAGGCATTTATAGATACCGAATCTATATTTTATTATATCTATGCCTCTTGTCAATATTACTGAATCATACACCAGACCTAAATAAAAATCAGGCAACAAAAACGTTTTTCTTCTTAACAAACAATATAAACAAAACATTTTTTTTAATTCATAAATATTGTATCTATAATGTATATTCGAGAACGCAAAGAAATATTTTGTATATCTAAGTGTGTAACTACTTTAATGCTTGGGACTCTGTATCAAAGAATATGAAGAAAAGAAAGCCGACTCTCGGCTCAAGCGTAACGGCCTACTCTCGGCCTGATACGTAGGGTCGTTGCGTTGGGTATGAGATGCGGAGAGCATCTCGTTTAGTTATACATTTAGTACATAGTAATAAAAAACAACGCACATGGATAAGTTTTTCGTGTTCGTTAGATTTAATTTGTAGTTATATTGAAGAATGACTGATTATTTCGACATCTAAGAACATTATAATACGTTCGTTTATGCGATTTAGATTTTCCTATCCTTGACGATGTGAAGAACGAATTAAAGACAAACGGAAGCGGTTGCATGTTTGCGTCGCCTGCGATCAAGACTTGTACTCCAATTGAGTGGTAGAGCCATGCTGTACCGCAACCTGAATTGGGCCAGCTCGCCCGATGAAATACCACCCTCTCACAGAATATCGGCGTGAAATAACAGCATCTATTGCTGTTGTGTTTCATTCGGTGAGTGAGTGCCGATGACCCCTCACCATCTCCCCTCATTTCCCTCATTTTCCTATTTCCCTAAGGACCAGCAACGCACTAATGATTCCCCGGACGTTGCGAGTGTCTATGGGCGGCGGTGATTACTCTCCATCGGGTGACCCACTTGCTCGTTTACTTCCTTTTTCCATAAAAAAAAAAGATAAAAATTAATTACCCATATTTGCCCATAATATTTCCGTTGTGTGTAGTAGTATTAACGCACTCAAACAAAAACCGCGTACGCTAACTTTCTATGAAGACATCCTACTGGCTGTATTCTCTACTTACCCCATTAGAAATGCAGCGTGATTTAGGGTTAAAAATATTGTATGTAGATAAACAATGACAACGACTTAGATGGCGCAGTGGTTTAGACGTTATCCCAAGCGCGGAAGGTTCCGGGTTCGATTCCCGGTCGGGTCAAATTAGAAAATGAACTTTTCTAGATTGTTTCGGGTCTGGGTGTACTGGGAGACGCCCCCAGTAGTGTAGCCGTCGTCTGATTCTCATAGCACAGACAATACCCTAGTTTGAGATCAGATGATTGGTGTGTATCGTCTGGCGCAATATTATAAAAAAAAATAAAAAAAATGCATTTAAGTTGTCCGCCTACATTTGATTTTTTGTAAATTCGACAATCGAGCCGAATTTCTTGGTGACTTTCATCACAGATTTTGTGACCGACTCAAAGCATACGTCTGCCACTCTGCCGATAGATATCGTGAGAACTAGCAAGTGAACGCAGCCGACTATCTATGAGTAGTTTGCGTCTGCGCATATACCTTTTTGAACGTTCCATTTCTACTGACAATTCGGGTCGACCGGGATGTGCCGATTTTTTGAGACGTGTACGTTTCGATAATAAGCTCTGTATGTTTCATTTTCAAAAAATTGATCACTGATTGTCTGATGAAGATGGGCAGCCTTACTTATGCGTTAACGCATACTACTCACAGTTGGCCGCGTTCGCTTCTAGATCCCACGATATCCGCCAACTAAGTATTATTATCTCCCTAAGCCAGATCGCTACGGTTATACTTTCACCTAAAAAAAGTAGGTATCTTTCACTTAATTATGAGGAAACATCAAACAACCCTCAAAGAGAACTGAGTTTAATAAAATAATATCCAACTGACTTCTAATTAGTTCTTCATTAAGCTCCGACGCTGTCTTTGTTTTATAATTTACGAAATAGTTTTTTATTAAGGCTTGTCCAGGGTTAATGAACCTTTTAGCAATCAGGTGTCAGATTTTTAGCTTTTATTCGACTGCCTTGTTCATAATGAAATCACGCAAACTGATTTTAACACTATCTGTCTTCTAATTAATCATCATCATCAAGTGTATCATGTTATTGAGGATTGGACGACATACATACATATCCTCACGCTGCATACGGCATCCCTACCAGGGTAGTCAGAGAGGATGGAAGCCCCAAGTAATCGCCGTCCTTACATACTTCTTTCACCTTTCGACGACAGTACTTATGTTGTAATATCGTATTACAGTAGGTACTGTCAAGATGTTCTATTGATCTATATTTTCTATAAGCCAGATCGCATATACAAGGAATGTATAAATGTGAGTATTTATTCATAATATGATCCATTTATAAGTTCAGAAGTTTTAAGCAAATATACAAAACAACCCGAATAGTGACTTTGTTTAATACCGTTAGTGACATAGACATGTCATCTAATTAACGACGAGAATCAGAGTTATACTTATATTATACATTCTTCGAACCGCCATCGTTGTAACTTTTCGAACAGGTCTTTTGATATTTAATTGATCTTTGTAATCGAAAACTCTTACATTCTAAACATTTACAATCTTTAAAATTAAATGAAATATCTTTTCGATGATGAAATTGACAGTAGCGCGTAGCACTATGAGCCATGCTGTTTCTCCAAGGCTTTTTCGACACGGGCTCCGATTTATACCGTAGCAGATCTCAGACCTTCAACAAGCTCATTCTGATTTATTATTTTTTATTTGTTTGTGTAATAAAATGTAATTTTAATGAAAATGTAAATTAATAGCAGATATGTCGCAAATATATAAAATTATAAGTATTAAGCTCAGGAGAGTTGGCGAAAAAATTTGATACCGATTAGTTTTGTGCACCCCTGTGAAATATGAAGATGCCTCAAATTGCTGGATTATACGCAAGCTTCTGATGAACACGGCATGTCATAAACTTAAGCGATTTTTAAATGATATTTATTTTGTAGTAGACATTTCTTGTACTCACAAGATACATAAACTAACAAGCGCATTGGTATAAAACTGTGTGCACAAGAGGCATAATTAGATCTTTTATAACAAATTATAAACATTTTAACAAATACATCGATTACATAATATGTATATGGCCCCAAAATACGCATAGACTTGTAATACGGACGCGACATAATGACTTGTAAGTATACCAAGTAACACCAAGACATCTGTTATTGTTTTAAAGTCATTTACCAATGACTGATTTTCGATAAAGGACCTTCGACTACGTGAGAATTTAGAAAAATATTTTTCTAAATGGAACCAGCTAATAATCACGCGCTGGAATCAGTCGGATAAATTAGAAATAGTTATATTTAGTGTCATGGAATAACAACAAATTAAAAACAAATATATATGTAAGTTCCCTACCTGAATACCTACTACCATACTTATATCTTTTAAGTGGCAACTTGATTGTTGAGTGCTGACCGATACAGTATATAATATTTTTATTGGTATTACAGGCATCTGTTTTATTACGTATAGCTATGCCTGTATATGCGTTGCTGTAGCTCAATCTGGTTAAACGGTACATAAAAGCACTTGCATATTTGAATGCAACGTTGTGTCAAAATTTCAAAGCAATTGTTGAGAAGAACTTTGGTAGATATAAAATTTTTAACGAATGAACATTCGCGTTTCTATTTCGATAGAGACGATCTTGTACTCGTATTATAGGTATTTCTGTACCTACTAGCGGACCCGATAGACGTAGTCCTGCCCGAACGCTGGAATCAGCGCCATCTTTCGAGTCCAATTACAAATCTAAACCATCCAGAGACTCATTCAAACATACAAAAAATTTAATGAAAATCGGCCCAGTCGTTTAGGAGTTTAGTGACATTCAAAATAATCTCTTTTACCACTTTCTGTACTGTCACTTTATATTATTATGTTTACATATCGTACAAATGTAATTGAACTATGATTAAATAATTAGAAATAATAGGTACACGTTAAGTAACGTGCGCTTATGCTTTATACCAAGTGTCGAACACCGTCTGCCGCGTTATGAGAGAGCGTGTCCAGAATTTTATAGAGCACAAATGAAGCGGGAGTGTTATTTTTCAGAACATCTGTTTAATTATGCTAAACGATCTAAAACATTAAAATTTGCGTATAAAAATTGACATTACCACGTAATACATTCAGAATGTGTGAATGCAGTCACAAAATGTCGGATTACGTAAGTACTTAAGTTACAAATTGATTCGGTTGATTTTTAAAGCTAGCCTGCAATTAAATTATTTTATAACCGACTTCAAAAAAGGAGGAAGATCTCAATTCAGTTGTATTTTTTTTTATGTTCGTTATCTCAAAACTTCATTTATAAACTGATTTGGAAATTTCTTTTTATATTTAAAAAGATATACTTCCGGATTTGTTCCCATTAAAATTTCACTGGTATTGAAGCTTGGACTTCGAAGATACACTAAATGACACCTAATAACTCGAGCGACTTCTAAGCTTTATTTAGGTATATTGATGATTCTCATGTATGTCATTGGTTGCGCTCCATAATTAGAAAAGACGTTAATTGTAGACCTGTCCTAGATATTTATTAAAGCTAACGTCAGTGAAAAGGGAGAAATAAAAGAAAATGAACAAAAAATTAAACCGACTTAAAAAAATCACTGAAAAGTACAGAATAACTAGCTTTACTAATCAAAACTCAAATACAAAAATAACTTATAAATACGATACAAATACTGTATAATTAAATTTGACAGCAGCTATTGAAGTCCGTGCTACTAAACTAATTTTATTTACTTATTACTTACGTGCAGCCGACTCATTTGTTGATTCGGTGCTGGTTGGCTGACCGAGTCTGATCTCTAAAATATCTTGAGGATGCGTCGTTGAGAGGCGAAACACTGGTCGATTGGTGGTTTTTGGAGTTTGAGCGGAAAATAGCTAAAGATTTTAGGAATTCGTCACATGAAATGGATTTCCACAAAGTAACACCTGAGTCTAACAATATCAGAAAGTCTGATAGTCTTGGCACCGACTTCAGTAACTGTTAAATTTCATTCCGGTCATCTTTCTGTCATGTTCATAACTTCTATCAACAGGTATACTTTGAAATGTTATCGTTGTGAGCAACATTAAAACTATATCACTGTGATTTTATTTTTAACAAAGGCTACTGGCATTTTTATTGCGTTTCTGTTAATTAATCATAACCTAATTATTTACGCCTGTGTTCTAATCTTGTCTCAATAAACTCATTAGGGATTATATAGATTATAATTACACCGTTAAGGATTCGGCGTGAAGATATGTGAATTTTGAACGGTTAACAATTTTTACAACTATTTCTATCAATAACGACAGTTTAAAGAAACGGTTTAGACGTCGATTTTGGAAATGAAACTTTCAGGGTGTTTCTGTAAGTTACTGTACACCAGTACAAACTTAATGCTGACTACGGAGTCGTACGATAAATGTGAATGATTGGACATCATTTGTTTTTTGCTTACTTACATTCTCATAAGAGATCAATATAATGTGTAATAGATGATGAAAAAGAAAGGAAACGCAGAAATTTGTACTTTTTCAGTTTATTTTTGTACTGCAACCTCATTAATTATCTAGTTTGTCGCAGTAATAAGATTAAGTCTTTTCGCAATTTAGTACCTCGATACATAAGTGCCTATCTACAATATGCCGCAAATGGGCGGCAATTTCGTTGCCGCAGAACCGCCTAATGGGTCATCCTGTATACAAGCGAGGCCGGTTAATCCGTATTAAATAATTGGATATGGTTCAAAAACAACGTGTTACATGTTTTATGGGGAACGGATTACTCTAAATTGCAAGACGCCTGTATAAAAAATAGCAGCAATACAAACAATTCCGCTTCAAATGTTATTGCGGTTTCTAACTGATAGGCGTTTAATGATGGTTTAAAATATAAAAAAGCAGTTAAAGTTGTTCATAAAGCTTTGTTTTAATTATTTATTAACATATTATCGTATTGATAAAAAATATTCAATAAAAATATATTCACCTCGACAAAAATTAAAATATGAAATCCAATGACTACATATTATTCTACTAATTTCTATGTTAAATACAAATTATTACATTTTAAAATATGTATTAATAATTTTTCAATTGCCTGTTATATTTTAAGAATTATTCTAACCGGAAACTCGTGTAATAAATAATATTATGAACAGAAATCTCATCTAGCGACCCTATTTCCAGTGTTGCGCAGTGTATACAAGTATATTTTATTATTATTACATTCCCACTGTATATTTTGCTGATACTACGTCGCGGTAATATTCGGCTGAATCCCCCCCTCCACCACCCTGTACAAATATGCGGCTTACGCAAGTTCCATAAATATTTGAGTTTTGTGTTTGCCTACACTTGGTTTTCGGTAGGCTCGCTAGCGAAGCTAACGCGTTGCAGTGTTTCGTACAATCTTGAACGAAATATAATTATGAACAGAAAAATAATTGACAATAATCTAAATGAAGATAACAAACCTATTATTGTAACTGTAAATTGGCCGTAATGTTAAAATCGGAATCGATTCAAAATTTTAAATATGTAGATCTATTTTTATGAAAATATAAATTTTTCGGCCCACGCGCTGCTCTACTATGTTCAGTCTATTTCTTAGGTTATTATAAGATTAAGAAGAGACCTGGATCCAGCAGTGGTATATTTTAAATGAAACTATGAATCATTTTTTATTTTATATGTTACAGTTACAGTTGCAGGCGCAAACAAATCAATACGATGCAAAATTATCTGAGGAAAACATAGGCCTCTAATTAGAACATATTTCATCCTTAAAATACTTTTGTCCCTGAATATACTACAGGTAACGTGAGGTAGACAAATTAGAAATTCCGTATTGACATTCACATATCAAACTTGAGTAATGTTCCCAATTAAATCCTCCATGTTTTTCGCTAATGTTTTGAGTGCATGAAACATAAATCAGTACAGGCATGTGCCTTATGCAAACACCAGTTATTAACATTTAACCAGTAGATACCTAATCACATTGCCATGAATTCTACTGTGAAATTAGTGTTAATTTATAAGGTTTAGGAAATTTATGACAACACATACTTACTACGGGTTTTTTAAATATTTTTTTGTATTTGAATCATTTATGAAAATAGTTCACACTTATATTTTCTAGTAGGTACATAAAGTATATAACTGCCCCATTCCAGGAAATATACACTTGATGTAAATCAAGAAGACGAAGTCTAATTAGATATATTATACTTCACGAAAAGGGTCATCGCAGATAGTAGAGGTTCAGTAATAATTGTAATAATAATAATATAAGTTTATTGAGCATTAATTGTCACCGAGAAGCGTACAAAATTGTATAACAAATATACAAACTAATAATATTGTGCAATTTCTTTGCCGGGATCTCCGTTTCTTAAACTAGAACCTGTGCCATAAGAAAACGGTTCCTCCTCAGATACAACTAGCAGTAACAGAGTGTACTCAACATCATTACACTTTTTGTATTAAGTATTGCAAATAGATGTAACAGCCAGAAATAGGTAAGTTTTAAGTAACTAAATAAAGATAAAAAGTATCTATTATGGTTTTGTGGTGATGGTGGTGGTGTGTGTGTGTGTGTGTAAGTGTGTGTGGGTGGGTGTGGGTGTGGGTGTAGGTTAGGTTAGGGGTTTGTGTGTAACAAAGTTTAATTATACTATATAAATATTAGTATTAATTTTTAAGAAAGTTTTCTATTTCTATGTACGTTAATTTGTTAATTATTTTATTTCTAGGCGCAAATTATATTACATTAATATTAGTGTTCATTTTTAAGCAGGTTTTCTGTTTCCGCGTACGTTAGTTTCTGTATCCAATGCTTTACTTTCCTTTTAACTTCAAATACAATTCAAAGGATATATATTCAGTACTTTATTTACTTTATTGTACAATCTTACGCTTAGTGACCAGTACTGGTGACGGGAGAACGCAGTGCGACTGCCGACTTGGGGACAAACCGGCATATCCTGACACCATCATCACCCATTGAGAGTCTGCCTATCCAGATTTTGGTTTGTTCGGTGACCTGGATCTCGATATCTAAGAAGACCGAGAGTTACATATTTAGATACCTACAACTTCAACTCTTTATCTTGAAATCCTCGAACGTGGAAACATGATTGGATAAAAAAATTCCAGAAAAAACCCTGTTTTACACAAAGATTCAGTTGCATCTCCAAAATTCTACAGAATTTTAAAATGATTTATACTAAAATGGATAGGTTATATATTGGATATAATATCTCAAATTTCTAAAACCGGTGTTTAATTGGTAATGCAGTTTTTTTGCAAATTATAATTATGTGCAAAAACAAATGTTAAAATGCTCCGCGTTAAAATGTGATCAAACCGCACCTGCGAAAATCAACTAACTTTATTATTGTCGCGATATAGGGCACGAGGGCTATGAACGAATTCTGTTGCGTTGGGCTGCGTAGGTGGACTTTTAAGAAAAATACGTCACTAAAGATTGGATGACTTTTAAACAGACTTTTTTTGAAAAACTTATACAAGCGCGTATTTTTTCGGTCCCGTACCTTTAAAGAAAAAAGGAACCCTTATGAGATTACTTCGATATCTGTCCGTCCGTCTGTCAGTCAGGACTCTTTTCTCAGGAACGCGTGGAAATATGAATTGTCTGCGATCGCTTGAATCTTAAAAATCTTAAAAGTCAACACAATAAAAAAATATGGTCATTTGTGCCTTATATTTTGATACTCGCAAGTAAATCAAAACCTATAGGATACTTCCCATTGAACTAGTATTATGAAATTTGGTAACATGTTAGGTCTCATAGCACAATAAAAGGGAAAAATCCAAAAATTACGATTTCGTAATTATATCACACTTTTTTCCCATTACAAACTTATATGGTTGGAGAGTATGGGAGAACTCGTCTTTCAACTGTAAAGTTCAGTTGGTTTTTAATCAGACATTTTTTTTTTGGTAAACAGTAAACACATAACACAAATACATTGTATTATGGTATGAAACACCCGGTACGCAAGTGCGATTCGCACTTAGACGGTTTTTCTTTACAAAGTGATTACGCTACATACATACATATCTTCACGCTGTATCCCTAACGGGGTAGTCAGAGAAGACGGGGCGCCAAGTGTCCCGAGCCTTACATACTTCTTTCGCTTCCTCAAATCTACTCTGTGACTACTCTGTGAGGGATACAGCGTAAAGATATTTGTATTTGTATGCATTTATAACACATAATAATATATAAATTAATCCATAATATAAACTTTAACTATGCCAAACCTCACACTCCTCCGTGCGCGCAATATGCTTAAAAAAGGTAGGTACAAAGTTTTATCTGAACGTATTATATAGATGACTGAAGTTCCGTTAAAGCTCCGTTTAGTTAATATAAACTCATAAAGACATATTAGTATTTTGTGTAGTAAATTTTACTTAACAACCCAAAATACTAATTTCATTAAAATTTTCTGCTCATAAATATAGATTAGAACAACGCCGACAATGTGGAAGTTGCAAAAAAATAAAGAATAACTCGATTCCGACGAATAATTTGAGAAGTTTATTCGGCTTGTGGTAGAACTAAAATTCATTTGAGTTAAAGTGTAAAGAGTATTATCAGAATACACTGTTGTGTATACACTTCATTACATAAAAAAACGTTATGACGAACTTTGTTTTACGGTTAGCGGTAAATATATGATAATAGTTGGCGATAAATGCTAAATTGAACACTAATCGATAGTACGATTTACATTTGGCCAGTTTTTTTACATATTTGCTAAACAAACACATTCATGTTCTATAACGTAGTAGTAAAAATGAAGACAGGAATGCTTAGATGGTTCCGGCTCATAGAAAGAATATGTGATGAAATATTGACGAAGAAAATATACAGAGCGAAAGTGCACAATAGCAGAAACTTAAAAGACCAAGGCTGACTTCGAAGGTCAAATAAGCAGAGTACCAGGTGATGAAATGTTAAAAGCATTCGCATACTCGGTAAAATTGTGAAGAGAATGATTAGATCCTTAATTATTATTTACTCTAGATGAGATATAAGAAGGCGAATGAAGTATGAAAGGACCGAGATGCTTAGCGTCCCATCTTCTCTGTCCGTTGTGGTTTGGAAGTACTATGTACAAAATATTGGATAAAACTTACGGAATCTTATTAAGGACTTATCTTTGGCCTTCTTTAGTTTCTCCTAACATAGACATCACATAAGTCGCCTTATAATACTACACCATATATTTCCAATTTCACAAGCAAACAAAGAAAATTGCAAACAATTTAAATGCATGCATCTACGTTGGAGATCGACTGTCTAATTATATGGAGAGCTCTTTTTGGCACGGTTCACGTATAAAACCTATTTGGGACAGATTGGAGAAATTATCAAAAGAAGACTTTTATCCTAAATAAAAGTCTATGTCTAAAACGAAGTGTAATGTAATTTGTGAGGTAAATGCGCTATGTTAACTGATAATTAAAATTAAAGAAACAAAAATTAGGAAATATTTATATTTTTTTAAATTATAAATAAGTATAATACTTTCTATTATGCATAATATTTACCTATTCCACGTTTCAAAAATGTCCTCTCTAATATCATCTAAGTATAAGAAAGATCATCACTTTAGAAAGGCACCGATTTGGTGGATTTTTTTTTGTTGTGTTCGTCTTGTCATAACAAGGTTTTTATGAAAGAAAATTTTGAGAAAATCCACGTGAAAAGTCGGAAATTTGAAGGGTACTTTATTATAAAAATCTCATGAAAAAAAATTTGGTGTGTGTCATACATTCAATAACCCACCCGGGTAAAGCCGAAGCGGGTCGCTAGTAATACCTAATAATAAACATGGTCTCAATCTGTCTGTGTATTGGCTTATAACTTTTAAACTTCTAAACGAAATCTTCCTTTTTATAATAAAATTCCTCAAGAAATTACTCAATTAATGGAAAAGAGTTTTAAACTTGTTATTAAACGCACACTGATTGGAAAAGTATACTACAAAGTTAGCGATTTCATTGAAGAAAATACAATAGACTGGAAATAATAGTCTCCGCAAATGCGATTTACTGGCTTTATGAATATTGTATTTTAAATAACTGTTGTAGAATGATGTTGAAAAAATGATACCTGGCAGAGTTTGTTATCGGTTCTTCTCAGTGTTCGTTTTCTTTTCGAATCGAACTAAAGTAGATTTGTCGTTAAAAAATACCTTGGAATTGGGTTTACTTGAATAAATTGATTTAACTTTGACTTTGAATGTGGTTATTTAGAACATAATAAATAAGAAAGACATTGACGTTTCTAATCAAGACCCTGTGCAAAGCCAGGGCGGATCTCTAGTTATTTTATAAATCAGGAAAAATTGAGATTCAATCGAAAATGTAAATAAGAAATAGTTTCTAACCTTCCATATTTAAAAATTCAATTTTCTTTTACAAGAACGAATGATTTTAAATTTTCTTTTCATTTTCACCACTAGAACAATAAAATTAAATCAAATGGAAATTAAATAAAATTAAATCAAATTGAAATTAATATAAAATAAAATTGTCATTTTTACCAGTCAACTGCTATTTCTTTTTGTAATGAATTTCGGATCTAAGATATGCTTTTCCTTCTTCTAGTGTATCCCGGTGGGTAGAAATGTAGAATACCTACCTATATGGGGTTCAATGACAAAACGTGCTTACATTGGCTCGTGTAATTCTTGAATAAAATTTGAAAAAAAACTGACATACAAAAATACCACATTATTGTTATATCTAACGATATAACACCCACAAATAACGGTGTCGTAATTTATTAATAATTGCGAGTGTACCAATTAATCAAATAGCTGTAACCCTTCGCTCTATTTATCTAGACGCACAAACGCTCTATAATTTGTCCTCGAAGTGGGTAATGGAACGTAGATCGATAGATTATTCCAATTTAGAATTAAACTCGTTTTTAAGAGTTAAAAAACGTTGTCACTTATCAGCAAGTTGGAATATCGAAAAAAGATACAACCTTTTCATAAAAATCCGTATAAGGAAAACGTTCTTCCCATTTAAAGGGACTGCTTGACTGATGGATGACCCTATTAGAGGGTCGGGTCACTTCGCTAGTCTTCACTTCCATGCGTTATACCTAAACCATTATAATCAGACCTCCTCTGCTTCGCGGTCACTTTAGAAAATCTTTGAGCATAAAAGAAAACAAGAGAGCTGTGAAAGCTCAGTTTAAATGGTACGCTTATATTACTCTGTTGAGAAAACTCGAGTAGAGGGACAGAGAAAAAACACGATTCATCATGGTCGACTAAATAATATTAACTTTGTCTTTGAGATAGCTTACAATGGCGCGCAATCAGCATTTCAGGAGTCGAAATCGTTTTTGTTATGTTTTTCATATACTTTGACTGAAGCAAGCGTCATGCTAATGAACAATGAGAAAAACTCATATATACATATATAGAACATATACAAAGAGACCTGCAATATTTGTAATATTTTTCTAGTAATAATAATAATGATGGGAATGCTTAGGGTTCGGGCAGACGGAAAGACTGATTGATGAAAGACTGACGAACAAAATTTACAGAGCGAAAGCGAGTGGTAGCAGAGGAAGAGCAAGGTTGACTTACGAAGATCAAATAGTCAGTGTGTTAGCTTTCGCATACTTAGGCCAAAATGCGTGAGGAAAATGATGAGATTCGAGGAGGCGAATGAAGTATGTAAGGATTGCGAAGCTTGGCGTTCCGTCGTCTCAGACGAGATATACCGTGAAGATATGTGTGTATGTATGTTTTTACTGTTATTATTAAACTTACTTATCTTAGTAACGTTAATATTTACAAACTTAAAACTAAACTAACTAAACATTATCTTAAATAATATAAGACTTCCTCAAGGTTGCCGCTTAGAAAACTGTAATTGCTTAGGGTGCCCAGTGGACTAGTAGCATTACCTCTTTGAATAGCCAAACTAATTCGTAGGCGGAAGAAGCTGCCAGCCTAACGGTCTTCCGAAAGCTCAACTAGTCTCATTTGATAAAAAATTAAGCATACTCGTATAATGTATTTCAAGTATTATAGAATCATCTATAAATACAAATAGATAATAAAAACTTAATCCGCATACTACATTCAATAGAATTGTCATCAATAAAAATTATTGAACACGTGACACGGTTGTTAATGCATCTGCTAATCTACTACCAATAGACGGTCCCGGGTTTGTTATACCTGTAAGTCCATTTAGGAAACGAACATTTCTAAGTTATCACTTATCAGTTATCACAGAGGTTGTGATAACTGATGATACTATAACTGATAGATAACGAACTGGGGATGTATCACAGATGGATACATCCCCAATTCGTTGCGTGTAATCAAAATAGAGCATAAACATAATCATTGAGCAGCAATATTTACCTTTTGAGTTTGCTTGAGACCACGGCCGATGCAACTCGGTCGAAACGTCAAGCCAAAATAAAAAGGTAATCGCTTTAAATTTCCCGTTTTAGATACATTTTATAATGCAACGCGAAAGTTTAAAAGTTTATAATATATACCTTGTTCTCAATATTCACGGTTCCTTTTCTGTGACCGAGTGATACTTTCGGGTGCTTTTGGTGATACGGAAGGAGGCAGCAAAGTACACCTTGTCAAGCCAAGTCAAGTCAAATTAATTAATTCAAGTAAACCCAATTACAAGGTATATTTGAACGTCAAATCTACTTTAGTTCGGTTCAAATAGAAAAAACCTAGACACAGAAGAACGGACAAGAACTAATGAATGATCAGTCAGGTATCATTTTTTCAACTTCATTTTACAAAACGTTTATTGTAATACAATATTTTCATTAAGCCAGTAAATGCATGTGCAGAGAAGATAATTTCCAGACTATTGTTTTATCTTCAATAAAATCGTTTATTTTATAGTATGATTGTCTAGTCAATGTACGTTTTATAACTAATCTAAATTTATTCTCTGTTAATTGAATATTTCCTAAGGAACTTTGTTATAAAAACGAAAACCTTGTTCTCAATATTTACGGTTTCTTTTCTTTGTCCGAGTGATACTTTTGGTGATACGGAGGAAGCAGCAAAGTACACCTTGTTCTCAATATTTACGATTTCTTTTTGTCCGAGTGATACTTTTGCCGATGGGAGGAGCAATGTATACCTTCTTGTCAATATTCACAATTCCGGTTGTTTGTCCGAGCGATACTTTTTGTGTTGGGGGGAGGTGGCAGAGGCAGCAACAGCAAAACCTTCTCAATCTTCACTATTGTTTTTGTTCGTCTCAATAATACTTTTGGTGACAGTGAGGACGGAGCAGCAATGTACAGTGTACACCTTAATCTCAATATTTAAGGTTCCTTTTCTTTGACCGAGCGATACTTTTGGTATTTGAGAGGGAGGCAGACCTTACCTTATTATCAATATTCAATATTCTTTTTCTTTGTCCGAGCGATACTTTTCGAGATAAGTTGAGAGTAGCAATACGTAATTCTCAATATTCATGTTTTGTTTTCATGTTTATTTGAGTAAGTATATTGAGTATTTGAGCTTTTGTAGATAAGTAAGGGACAAAAACAACGCCGCGTATTTTCAAAAAAGCGTTAAAAACACGAATTCATTTAGTTCTCATGCATTTTTGAATTGGTAGTTTAAAGATCTTTCATTCGACATCCCACAAAATGAAACCCAAATTGAATAATTTTTTGTTCTTTCTGTATAAACCACAGAACTTACTCTTAAATCTAATAATTAATATAATAATAATACATAATAATAATAATACTCCAGACAATTACACAGATTGTGTGACCCCAAACTAAGCAGTAAGCTTGTACTATGGGTACCACACAACGAAATCTGGGGGAGTTCCCAGTAACACTCACCCAGTAACAATTCAATTTTAGATGTTTACGCCTGTCTGTGGGCTGCACTACTATAACTGTTCCTTTCAGGACTTTGAGTCAAATATGTAATCTCCGAGTTTTCTCTTTCGGCTTTAATAGACAGACGGATACCAAGATCAGTTTACAAGTGTTCCTTTTCCAAATTGTGCAACGGAACACTAAAAGTCGAGTAGAAACAGACGGATAAATAGACGAATATTTGTAGCGTACGTAGATGTACACCTATAACCAAGTGTATGTCTATAATCGAACATGTCTATATTGTAACAATTAGTCTGTAACCTAACGTCGTATAATAAACAACATGACAATATAAGAAGTCTTTAAATTGAAGACCTCATATTATTGTTCCATTACAATAAAATGTATACTGTATAAATCATATATCAAATCAGTATTACCAATATACCACGACGACTACCGTGGCGCAACGGCTTAGCGCGTTAGTAAGTAAACGGGAGGTTGCGGGTTCGATTCCCGTCCCGAGTCTGGGTGTTAATGTATAATATGTATTTATTTACAAAAGAAAAATATATAAGTAAGTAATATCAGTTGTCTAGTACCCATAACACAAGCGCTGTGCTGCTTACATTGAGACTAGATGGCGCTGTGTGAAATGTCTGAGTATATTATTATATATTATATTATAATATAAGCCCAACAAAATAATTAATAATACCATAAAAACATTCCAAAATGACAATGAAAAGTTAATCCTTTAGAAAACAAAAGAAGCATGAAAAATTTAGTATAAATCCACGAAACCACGAACGGATCCAAATTATAGGATCCAATGGGAAAAGGGAACTGCAATAAGTTTTTACGAGATGCCAGTAAAAATGTATGAGCATGTAGAACATTTTGGTCGCTATATGAATCGATTTAACGAATACTAGGTCTGTTAATTTTTCTTTTTATAAAATAAGTAAGTACCTCAAGAAGTCACCTAATTAAATGAAAGGAAAATGAAGCATTAAGCAAAAAATCCTTAAAGACAGAATATGCTTGGGAATGACCTCCAGGAATGACCATCTGCACTTACGTTCACTGGCTTTTAGCGAGCTGTAATTATGTATATCGAAAAACTTAAATAATCGTTATACAGATATTTTAAGCCAGTATATAAAAATTTCATTGTGTGATCCATCCCTTACATCTTCCAATGATAGGGGGGATATTTGACATACTCGCATTTCCATTTTATGCTACTACTTCTCGTATCTGTTGGGTGACCACTAATATGCTCGCAGCTGTAGATTTCCCTAGCGACGCCCTGAGCCGCCGAGATCCGTCCTCCATACGAGGTATCCCTCGGCTGAAGGAACTCTCAGGCTGTCGACAATCTGCCAGGGCGCCTTCTGCGCTCGCCTCAATGCGACCGGTGACGCTGTAATAGCTACTAGGCGTAGCTACCTACTCAGGAGGCGTAGAGTCCAACTGCGTCCGTGTGTATTTGGGCACACGGACACGCACGGGAATATTTTCTCTTCTTAGAAACAAAAAAAAAAGAGGCGGTGGTAAATAATATTCTCACGATCTTACTCTTGGACCATTTTTTTTTATTATTTTTTAGTGTTACTCTCCGAATTATAAAAAAGAACATTTATTATGGAATTACCTCGGTGTCTGTAGGTGTGTCTGTCACAGATGTTTTCCTTGGACACTATTTAACGTAATCAATTTGGAATAGTTATATTTATACCTTGGCCCAAAGTTGGACGTTACCTTTGAAAAATGAGTTTTGATTTTTGGGGGCTTAAATAAAATCGGTAAAAAGGAATTAAGTGAAAGTTAGGGTACGTAATAACGTATTAAAAGAAAACGATATGTGACTCAAGTTTACACATAAAAAATCTTTATTTAAATAAAAATGGTCGTCGAGTGGGGTAGCTTCTGATAGCTTCGCATTCGGACCAATAATCAAAATGGACGGAAATTTTGCCCCAAAAGTGTGTCCTTTTTTTGTTGACCTAGTTATAGACTTATTAAAAAAGGCCATTTGCCATATTTAGAAGTTCTGACATCATTGAGTACTTAAGCGGGAGATTCGAACACAGAATTTAAAATTCTAAATAACTTAGGATGGCTTGCCCCAACTTTTTAAACTTGCTTTAAGGATTTGACATCTCGCTTGCACCAACGATTTAATAGTTGGTGCAAGCGAGATGTCAAATCCTTAAATCGAGTTTAAATAGTTGGTGCAAGCAGTCCTTACAGTTAATTCTCGAAAGGGAGATCTTGTAAAATATTAAATTTTATTCCAATTTGATATGAAACTTCGTGACCTTCTTACATCTTATTCTTCTTAATTACAACTAATTAATTTCTATGATATTTCCAAACACGCTGGAACTGTTTGTACAATCTAGTTTCTAACAACTAACGATATTTGTGGTATAAAGAGTCGATGGTATAAAGTCATAAAATAAGTTTTTCATCTTGGTTTATTTCATTCAAAATATTTGACCATCTAAAGATTGTCAAATTGTTGATATATGAAATAAAAATAAAGTTGGAAGAGGTTCAATTTCAAATGTATGTCCGACTAACATAATTTACAATAAAGTCAGATAGATAATACCTACAAAGCATTGCAGATTTATTTGGATCGTATTCGTAGAGTTCAACAAAAGGTTAGGCCAGTAAAGTTTTATTCGCCCGTAATATAAATGTATCATCGGAACTGTTCCCAAAAGGGATTCCTTTGGGAGCGGAATATGATATATCCTGTAACAGCCTAGAACGGCACATGCTAGTAAAGATATGTTACCAATGGCTTTTATTTGTAAGGAAATAATAGATACACGTAATAGGCGACAATTTTTCGAGTAATAAAAGACGATTAACAGCATTTGTTATATCTATTACAAATTATATAATGTAGCAGTTTATATTACGCTCACTGATGACCAATTCTAAATATAAATAATATGCCATCTCCAATAATTCGAAACAAAAATTACTGATTCAAAAAAAGCATGTGTGTGCTCATGTAAATACGCATGTAAGAAGTTATAGTTCTTTGAAGTGAATAAAAATAAAAACAAAACTGGCCACATATAAAAATATGAAACCGGCCGCTTGAAATTAATGAAATTAGGAGTTTTTAGCGGGATTTTATAGGGAGCGGTTGGGTGAATTTGCAAATGGTTTCTAGTTGATATTGTTATGTAAAATTGGCGTAGTTTTGCGTCCCAAGTATCTACGCTGTTATGTGAAATTGTTGAAATACGTGCTTATTTAGTAGAGTAACATTGAGATTTTTTTAGTGGCTTAGTCTGTCTCAGCGGCTCCTATTAGAAAAACCGCCTTAGCATAATTGTCGCCAGAAACTCCTAGAAACATCTAAAGTATTATGTCGACATTTTGATAAAGTAATATGAAGAATTTATCTATCTAATATTGAAGACGTCGGTTTTATGGGCTAAGATTGTTGCAAATTGTTTCTAGTGGATATTGTGATGTAAAATTGGCGTTTTTTGCGTCCCAAGTATATACGCTGTTGTGAAATATTACGTGTTGTTGAAATAAGAGCTTCTTTAGTAGTGTGGTGAGTTACGTCAGCGGCACAGGTGAGGAGATTTTTAAATAGACTAATTGTTGGTGCGAAGCTGGAGATGGACTGATTTATTTTAATTCATTTTCCTTTTCATATTCAAGTTTTAATTGTTACAATAGTAGGGATACAAAGGTCTTATGCTAAATTAAAATTACTTCTTAGACTAATACCTTATCGGTATCATAAGGCGACGCATTGATAAAGAAAAATTTAACCTAAAATGGACCTTCTGCTCTATGCAAACATGCGCGTGCTAGCTTACGAAAAATACGAGAAAACAATTATTTTCGTTAATTTTAAAAATTATAATTAATTTAAAAAAATCCAACTGGCATTTTGAAGAATGTTTAGATTAAACTATACAAAAAATTAAGAAACATAAATCGGTCCCGTTGGTCCGAAAAATGTAAATCTCTGTTTTAAAAGAGGTTTGTTTGATGTTTTTCAACCGACTTCCAAAAAAGGAGGGGGTTCTCAATTCGGTTGTATGTTTTTTGTTTATGTGTGTGTTCTCATAACTCCTTCATTTATGAACCGATTTGAAAAATTCTTTTTTTATTTGAAAGGATACACTTCCAGATTGGTCCCATTGAAATTTCACTAATATTGACGCTTTGATTTCGAAGATACACCCAATAACTCGACCTTGTTATAACCTTTATTCATTTATATTGACTATTCTCTTGTATGTCATTTGTTATCTAACGTTGTCCCCACATGGTATAATGGTAGTAGGGAGAAGATATAAATTGGCTGTGATATAATAAATTCAGTCAGTTGAGTCAGTCTTGTGGCGGACAGAGAATACGGCTGGTGGCTGTCGTCTTCGCATTGTAAGAATACTGCTGGGTGTAATTATAATGTAACCTTTACACTATTCTTTTATAATTGATTGATATGATATTATATTGATGATATTGATAATGGCCATAATGGGCTATAATATCCTATGTTCGATCTGACCGCATCTTTTATTGTGAAAGCCCACGGTTTGTGCTCCTCAATAGAATGGAAATTAACACATTGCGCTCTAGAATTAGACAATAAACTAATTGTAGACCTGCCCTAGATATTTATTTAGGCCAAGGTCACTCAAAAGGGAGAAATAAAAAAAAAATTATAAAAAAATTAAACCGACTTCAAAAAAGAACACTGAAAAGTATGAAATAACTATTCCTTACTAATCAGAACTTAAGTACAAAAATAACTTTATAAATACGATACAAATATCCATATAATTAAATTTGACAGTTATTGAAGTCGGTGCCAAATTAATGTTCGACAACAGAAAGTCTATTAGTTTAGTAGGCTTGGCACCGACTTCAGTAACTGTCAAATTTAATTATATGGGTATTTGTATCATATTTATAAAGTTATTTTTGTTCTTAAGTTTTGATGATAAGAGATAGTTATTTCATACTTTTCAGTGTTCTTTTTTGAAGTCGGTTTAATTTTTTTATAAATTTATTTTTGTGTTATAAAAGTTAATAAATCGTGTATCGCAACTGGCAATGAAGTCAATGAAATGAGGTTACCAAATCTCATTTTCAAATGTTTTGTAGTCACTTAGAATAATTGAAATCCCTGTCGTCAAAATTAATAACACATCTCGAATACCGGACGGCTAATGGTTACACATGTCTGCTCTTCAGGTGTCTTAACAGAGCCTGCTTGTTTTTACGGTGACGTAACTCCTCTCCCTTTAGGTGTGAGTCCTGCTGAGGATGACTGTTGCTGAAGAGGCTGTAATGACTCGAGCTGGATGTCGTCTTCACGTGCTGAAGTTCTCCTATACCGTTTGTAGAGTATCGAAACGGCTATTATGATGCTGCACATAATCAATATAGTATAGAGTATTACAGTAGTTCAACTAGGTTGTATACAACCTGGATATAGGGTATAGATGTAGGTATAGGCTGGAATGCCCCAGTATCAACGCCTTCCTTTTGACCGCATACAATGTAGAGCGGTTCGGGTTATCGGCGATCCGGTACTCTCTGATCTCAGATTTTACCGGATCGATCATGGCGAATGTTCTGAGGAATTGTTCGGAGTACTGCCTGCTGCTGAATTCCGTTACCGTACGTCACGCAATCGACTGTCCTTTCATCCTCACCACGTTGATGGATGGCGGTCTATAACTGTGTGATTTTTACGACATTTTTACCACGTACGACAATTTTGTGGAACCAACTTATAGCGGCGGTATTCCCGGGCCATTACAACTTAGGGACCTTGAAGAAACGAGCCTACTCTTTCCTTAAAGGCCGGCAACGCACCCGTGATTCCCTGGACGTAGCGGGTGTCCATGGGCGGCGATGATCATTTTCCATCGGATGATGCGCTTGCTCGTTTTAAAATGAAAAAAAATACAAATTAGTGGATAATACATGTCTTCTATTTGTTCACGATTTTCCTGTATTTTATTTATTAAATTGTTCAATTTATCTAGGGAACCTCGTTTAGTTTGATTCTTATGTCAGAAGAGTTTTTGTTTGTAAACTCGTGGTAGAAGCAGGTTTTCCCTCATATTGATGAATTGTATGTGGGTCTGTTATGTTTTACCCATTATCTCTGTTTTACAGATATTATCAGTTGTTAACAAAACAACGCCGCTCGCTCGTTGGTATTATATTTTGTCTCCACATGTTGTTTCAATTATTTCTTCTTGTTTTAATACTCCTATCCAGCTATTTTCCTGGATTTGCTGTAGTAGATTACTGTAATAGGCAAATGCAGTGCAGTCATGAGGTTCTTTATGTTGAATCAGCTGAGCGATCCAATCATCTGAGTCTCGTAGCTGCTGCCATTCGATATGTTAACATATGACGTTAGCGTCGGTGATGCGGATGCAGGGCTCGCGGGGATAAGCGAATTCATTAATTCCCAAGATAAGGTAAGGACTTTTAAGTATTAAGACCATATTATGGTTATTAGGAATGGAATATAAATGAAGGAGATTAAATGGATGCTTAGTTACTAAAGGAATTTCCAGTACAAAGCTAAGTGTCTCATTTGTACTACATGCTTTAACAATCATTGATTTTTCTAATTGATGTGTATGTTCTAGAGATGGAGGATACGGCAACATTAACTCAGTTTTAGTTTGAATGTTCACTAATTCTTCAACTAAATTGTTCAGCTCTATTATACTTGGATGTGCGACATTTAAGTGGGAAAATGTAATTGCATCTTCTGAAGCAGTTACTTTATTAGAAAGCTGTTGCAGGCATTTTTCGATTTGCAAGTAAATATTAATCTCGGTTAATTCCTGGCTTGATTCCGATTTGAATCGATTTATAAAGTCAGCTAATTCATTCTGGTTCTCTTTAATATAGTTTAATTCGCGTTTATATTCATTCGTAAAATCTGACATAACTCCTACTGTATTTTTTTTTATTTTTACTATTATTAGCAACAAACTAATTTATCATTAATGTTTTGGATTGGATATTTATCTTCAATGGTCCTTTCATTGAATTTTCTATAATCTATGACCGTACGATATTTGATTTTACCCGATGCGTCGGCCTTTTTGGGGACTATATGCATTGGGCTAGACCATGAGTATTGGCTTTCCTTTACTATTATTATTCCCTTTATTACCAAATCGGCTACCTGTTTTTGAATTTTGAATTTGTGTGTAGATTGGTGTGTCGTCTGTTAATCTTAGCTTATGTTTTACAGTATGCGTGGATGATAATGGTAAATTTTCCGAATAAAATATATCACGATACTGGAAGCAAAGTTTTTGAATTTCACGTTATTCTTTGTTATTGAAATGCTCTAATCTCAGACGTAAATGGTTTCATTTCAGTTCGTTATCCAAGGATAAGTAAGTTGTATTAGTTGTACTCACTGATGTTTTGTTACATGTTTAGAAATAAATGGATGTAAAGTTCGTTTAAAAATTTATTCATCTTCATCCTAGATTCTCTATTATTTTTAGTAATGATATGAATTACGTCATTTTTCACTTTTACTAACGCTGTTGCGAACGGTAATCCGTTCTCGGAGAATCCGTTAAGTAGATAATCGCCCTCACTATGGTTATACAAACATTCCATTTGTTTTTCACATCTTGGTTATAAAATACATTGTCGTTTTATGTCATTTCTGAAAGGTCGTTAGGAAAAAAACGTATTATTACGTATTATTGTTCCTGCTGTCTCACGATGCCGGGAGATGGCGCTGTTTGTCGCGCTCAGTGCTGGTTTAGTCTGGTTTTTTTTTAACATGTGAGTAATTTAGTCTGTCTGTAAATTGGACGTTGTATGGAAAGGTCTAAAACAGGCGTCGGCCGCTTTTTGACATAAAAGGGAGAAAAAGCTTTACGGCGCCGGAAGCAACCTCCGACTTCCACCACCCAGAAGACTAACGGACGTTAGCGAAAGGTTTTTTAGCTTGCCGACAATTGTAAAAGGCCCAGCACGTGCGATGGTCGTGCCTGGAGCTGTACCGCACATTGGTATCTCAGCTGTTTCTTTTTTTAAGCAGATATTTTTCATGTCTATGACGCTGCCTATTTTAACTAATAAATCATTACCTTTCAAACCTTTGAAATCGTTATCAAAATTAAAAAACCAGAACTTGTGCATTAGGTTACCGTTAAATATTTTTGGAAGAGTTATGTTAATTGTTTGATCATGTTTAGTAGTACCATGAGGTGTTTTTATAATAATAATAATAATAATATACTCAGACATTTCACACAGCGCCATCTAGTCCCAAAGTAAGCTGCATAGCGCTTGTGTTATGGGTACTAGACAACTGATATACTACTTATATACTTATCTTTTTTTGTAAATATATACATATTATACATAAACACCCAGACTCGGGACGGGAATCGAACCCGCAACCCCCGTTTACTTTCCGACGCGCTAAGCCGTTGCGCCACGGAGGTCGTCGTCGGTTTTTATATAATGTACCTCTGTCTGTATTTTTTCCTTAAGTTTTTATTTATTTATGATATCCGGGTTGATAAGTGACTGAGATGCGTCAGTATCTAAGAGAAATATTCCGCTTAATTCGCTAATACAGATTGACGGTAATTTATTATACCTTTGTGTATTAACGAATACTAGCTTTCTACAATTTCTTCGGGATTTATGAAAAAAATTTCATCTTCCGGGGATTCATCACCTGTATTTGTTCGCATTTTCGACATTCAATTCAGACATGAATTCTAATTGATAATTAATTTTCTTTTGATTAAATGGTTCATGTCTGATAATTTTAAATTTTAGTTTGTTCTGTATGAAGCAATCGTTTTTATTTGTATTTTTTAAAATAGCTGATTGGTAGTTATAAGGTCTATTTGTGGCTTGGAAACCATTACCTTGCCTTTGGTTATGCACTCCGGTAAATCTATTTTGAACTTTATATTTGTTAATTCTACTTTATTCTTTTTTCCGCAAATAATGACTTGTTCCAAGTTTGTTATATTATTTACACGTATACCGAGAGAAATTAGCGGGTCTAATTGGTCTATGAATACCGTTATCGCCATTTTCTCATAATATTCGTTTTTTTTCAATATTTAAGTTAATTAGTGTACATGCTATACTACGTACATTTTCAGCAAAAGTCTCTAAATGTATGTCGTCTCTATGTTCGCCAAAGCTACGCAATAACACAGACTTAATATCGTCCCATGTTTTAAAATTATTGGACTCCGAAAGTGCCTCCACAGCTTTCCCTTTTAATTTATTTAATATTAGGCACGCTATAATGAGATCGTCTTTAGATTCCAGTAAGTCTAATGCATTTTCTATACCTCTTATGTGAAACATTAATGTTCTTTTAATCCCATCGTATGTAGGTTATAAAATCGACATTGTATTATAATCTAATTGCACATCTTTGTTTACGTTAATAATGTTTCTATCTCCTATTTTTAATTAAAATATACACACAATATATACACAATGTTGTGTGTGTATAAATATATATACACACAGGCTACCAAATATAAAACACAAAAATAGAGTGTTAAATGGTCAGGAATCTTCGGAATTAACAAATTTTATGCTTACCCCACAAGCATGTCCCGCCTGGATGAGTTTTTCCTTGTACTATGCTCTCCGACCAACAAACTTCTTGATCAGCCTCACATTGTCTTGCCTTGTGTTCTTTGATGAATCCCGTCGCAGTTGTTTCAAATGTTACTTTACTTTAATACCGTTAATTTAGACGCGATCCTACCGACTGCGCCTGCTATGAGGAAGTTTTTAAAAAGACTAATTGTTGGTGTGAAGCTGGAGATGAACTGATTTATATTAATTTATTTTCGTTTCTTTATTCAAGTTTTATTTGTTGCAATAGCAGGAATATAAAGGTCTTATTCTAAATTAAAATAACTTCTTACAGCTTATCGCTATCTTAATAATAACACATCTGGAATACCGGACAGCTAATGTTTACACACGTCTTCAGGTGTCTGAACAAGGCCTGCTTGTTCTTACGGTGACGTACCAACAAGCAAAGATGTCGAAGTTTTTTTTGTGGCTTAGTATTAAAGACTGCCTCAATACATTTGTCGCCAGAAATTCCAAGAAAAATTATAATCTATTATGACGACATTTTAATGAAATAATTTGTAGAATTTACGTATTCGTTACTGAAGACTTCGGTTGTATGGGCTAGATACCTTTACCTGCCCTCCTAAGGGATATCTTACTACTATTTTTACTACTACTACTGAATGAATAGAATAAAAAATAATAAATTCAGTGTTACATTGCCGCGCGCAACTTTGTCACGCGCTAAAAACTATACTCTGACTGTTTTCCCAAACGCACAAAAAAGTATAACTTCAATAAAAATAAATACTAGCTACACAAAACATAACTACCTACCCACGTCCATACCGTCCAAATACTACCCACACTATCCATTCAATATCATTTTATTAATTTATACTTTTAATCTGTCACTTAGCAGGATAATTAATTCATTTCTTTATTCGTAATTTCGTAAAAACACGTATAAAATTAGAATTATTTAGAATATAAACTAAAATATTGTCACAATTCCAAGGAAATCTGGTAAAACAAAATATTTTAAATAGAAATCTTTTTCGATATACTTATTTTATACCGTACACTAGAATAATACCTATAAGTGCAACAACTGTGCACCCTAAAGAACCTTTTACTCCTGTTCCGAATACAAACGCGTGGTAATAAAGAACCTAAATTCGGCAAATTCTAATTTTGAATTCTGTCCCGCGCGTACGGCCATAAAGCCATGTACAGACGGTAGTACTAAGTATTAAGCGTTTTATGAAATTCGCCTAGTCGAACAGATGTCGCACAGTTAACCGTTGCCTTATTAAATTTAAACGCCATATTTAAATTGCGTATGGCGGGAATAGGTAATATTTTTAGATTAAGTAACTCACTGTTTATTAAGGGAAGCTGAAATCAAATTAAGTTTCCCTTATTAAGATATTATTAATATTTGCTTTACGAATAGAAGTATAAGATATTAGGCTAACGTATTTCACGATTTTTAACGAATTTTATATTTATTAAACAAAAATATGTTTACACAATGAAGAAAAATCACAGATACCAGAATTCTTTACGATAAAGTGTTACCATTTCATTAAAAAGACCCTAATTTGGAAAATATAATAGGCATTAATAAATTAATGATTTACCTATTTGTCAATTTAGCTTGCGACTTCGACTTAAACCAAACAGACAGACAGACTTTCGCATTGCTCATACCAATCAAACACACTCCATATACAATTTTTGAAGTTAAACTTCTTTTAACGAGTTTGGAAAAACTGATCATCAATAATTTTTTTTTTTTATTTAAATCATTTCAAACGGCAAGTTTTTTTCTTTTTTTGTACAATTCTCCCTTGAGAGGGAAGGTCAAGGGATCTATGCCCATAACAACCGACATTCTCAATAATAAAATGAGGTATTCTTCATTTCATTAAAATATCGACGTAATACATTATTTATTGGAGTTTCAGGCGACAAATATATTGAAGCAGTCATTCAAGTAAGATCCACTGGCCAGTTTTTTTTTTTCATTTTTATACACTTCAAATAAGTATAACTTCTTACGTGGGTCTTTTTGGTAGGAACGGGAGAAATTAAGTTGTCATTTTATTTAGATTATCTATATTTTACTTTTTTTGTAGTTTTAAAGTACAAAAATGACAGTATACTACTACTACTCTTCAGCCTGTTGCTTTGTCTGGACAGGTTCTTTATGTACTGCTGAAGTAGAAGTATACTAAAAATAATAAAACTTATCTTGCTAAGACTCTTCTCGACTGTGGAAGTAAGTCTTCTTTTATATCTGAAGAGAAAGGAAAAAAATTAACCTTTCTAGCTCTCATGCAAGTCCTATATCTATTTCTGGTATAAATAGAAATTTAGATATGTGATGTTTTGTTGAAATCAAGAATCAAGTCATTTCACATTAACATTTCTTGTCTTGTGATTTTCGAGATTACTGGTAGTTTACCTAGCGTGGAGCTAGACTTTTCACATTTTGATTTTCCGGATTCTATTGAACTAGGTGACACAACTTTCTATCGTTCCCCTGAAATTCATATTTTGTTGGGGGCGGATGTTTTCTGAGAAATAGTGAATTCCGAGCAATTAAATTAGGTAAAAATAAATCGACTTTACAAGGATCCAAAATCGGTTGGCTTGAATCAGGTCTAACTGATCAAGGCCCTCATTCTTTTACTTCCAACTTTTCGCAAAAAATAAGAGATTCTGTAGGAAAGTTCTGGGAACTTGAAGACATTTCCACTCAATCAACTGACATTAAATTCTCTAAAGACGAAGAATTCTGTCAAAATAATCTCATCGGAAATACGGTACGCCTAGTAGATGGTAGATTCTGCGTAAAATTACCCTTACGTGAAGCCCTGGAGGAAGATTCCCGTGACTCTTTTCATATTGCTAAGAGACGTTTTCATAATCTAGAGAAAAGATTAGCTAAATCCAATATAAAAAACGACTACATTGATTTCATTAAGGAATACAAAAACCTAAGACACCTTGCTGAAATTAATAGGCATAGTTTTGGATATTATATACCCCATCATGCTGTGATTTGCGAAAGAAGCAAGACTACTCCACTAGGAGTAGTTTTCGAGTTCTTGTGTAAAACTACTACTGATAAGTCATTGAAAAATATTCAGCTGATCTAAGCGTTATCTTTTTTCTGATAATAGTTTTCGGAGGCATGGCCCTTCTTTTCTGATTAAGTCTGAAGATGAGTGGCCTGAATCTAAATACATTCCTGTACATTTACCTGAAATAAAAATAAATTTAATAATGCAAATTTAAACTAATGAAGTAATACCTTTTAAAATATTCAACACTTCATTAACTACAAAAAACATTGGCATAGGTACTTAGATTTATAAATAACATAAGAAAAATAATAATAGAACGTATGGCGAATTTACTAACGCTAAGTTGGCTAATTGGCTTACCGTACTAGCTAAGGCATCGCAAAGAGAATTATTTTCTAAAGATATTCATTCACTTGAATCTGGTAAAGAATTACACCGTAAATCAAGAGTTCTCTCTTCGACTCCATTCTTAGATGCGCGTGGTGTTATCGTGGGCCAATCGACAATGCGTCCTATTGCCCTTACGATAAACGACATCCTATCCTACTGGATTCTAAACACACTTTCACCATACTTTTATTTGAAAAGGAACATCTTCGTCTTTTTTTTTTCTATTTGTTTTGGCTTCACAGATTGCATTTAACCATTGACCAAGTAAATATGAGACGAAAGTTAGGGAAACGAAGTTTCCAGCCCTTTTCCTTTTCTTCTTCTTCCTTTATGGCATGGCGCACAGTTTAGCGTATTTGCCAACGTCACGTATTAATAAGTAATCCATAGTGTAGAATCACAAGTAAATTAGTTTTTTCTTATCGTAAAACTCCTCCAGTAAAGTGATAGTAGGCTTTACTGAAGTTATAAAGGACTTCTTGGAAGAGCGCGAAACTTCAGCTACACATGTTTATTTAGATCTCCTCTATTCTTGTCACTTACACAGAACTTTAAAACACAATATACTATCACTGTTGTACTTTAAAACTCCTAAAAATGTAAAAAATAGAAAATCTAAATAAAATGACAACCTCACTTCTCCCGTTCCCGCCAAAAAGTCCCATCTTCATCTTTTACATTGCGGACCTCAGCAGCTGTTGAGTTCTATTCGCGAACAGTTTTGATCGATAGGTACTCGTAGCTAGGACTATAAGAAAGTGTATTCGTTGCCAAAGTTTTAGAAATAAGCCTTTGCTTCCATTGATAGGTAACGTTCCACAACATCGTGTGACTCCTGCTTCTCCGTTTGAAACTTGTGGTGCCGACTTTGCTGGTCCATTTCTTATATCAAACAGAAAGGGTCGTGGTGCTAAGACATCTAAGTGTTACTAATAAATTTTTATTTTTTACTACTAAATCTGTGAACTTAGAGGTTGTTAGTGACTTAAGTAGTAGTTGTTTTAATTTGTGTCTTGGTAGGCTTATTTTAAGACGCCGAAGGCCTCTTACTATTTATTGTAATAACGGCAAACATTTTGTAGATGCCAGTAATGAACTGAACAGGCTGCTAAAAACTTGTAAGCAACCCATTACTGAATTTACTGAATAAAACGAAGGCATTATGTTTAAGTTTTCACCCGTATACGTGCAGGATTTTGCTGGTATCTGGTAGGCAAAAGTTAAAATGGCTAAATTTCATTTAAAGCGGATCGCTGATAACTGTAGTTTAACTTTTGAAGAATTGTACACATTATTTACACAAATTGATGCAACAATAAATTCGCGTCCGCTTACCCCTATGTCAGCTGATCCTACTGATTTACCTCCTATCACTCCTGGGCAATTTCTTGTGAGTCGATTTTTAACTTCACTGACTTCACTGTCACTGAACGAGTTACCATCAATCGCTGTCAACTGATCAAGCGTCTAAGGCAACACTTTTGGCCCCGATGAACAAAAGCTTACTTATCTAATCTACAACAGCGAGTTAAGTAGAAGATTCAAAAATACGTTAAGATTGGCTATCTCGTTATAATTATCGACCAGTAACTACCACCGATGAAGTAGATAATGAGACGAATGTATCGACTCTATCCAGGCCGAGATGGTGTTTGATTTGTGACCTTCGATCACAAATAAAGAACTAGATTCACAATCTCCTCTAAAATCTAAACAAATTGTCCTCCATGTCGCGCGGCCACGCTGCCCGTGATACGATAGTGTGTCCAGAGACGGCTTATGAGGCTCTGTGTAGTACCAAGAGCGACAGCCACAGTACGTTGCCTGGAACCAGCTTGCAACATTCCGACGGCTCTCATGATTTCTTCTCGTGTCAAATGATCTCGTCGCTCCATATCGATGCAATTTTTTTCAGTTCCGATGCAGAAATTACAATGGTTTTGCAAAAACGCTATTGCACACTTTTATACTACTTTTAATCAAAATTTAAAGAAAATTCTTTATTCAGATAGTGAAAATCAGTAAAAAGAACCAATAACGATCCAATAAAGTTAAAATAATAATCCTCAATTGTGGCGATACTCTAAAACGTGCTTGATCCCTAGACACTTCATGTGTGTATTTCTACGCTATTAACGTCATTTTGATTTGTTACGTGAAAATGACAAGGATAAGACATATGTCATAACACAATTTTAAAAAATATGATTACGAATTAATGAACACGTAAATAATGTTATTTAATTTATTAACCGAAAATAAGAATCTCCGTCTATTTGTAGAGTTCTAGGTGTGTTGTTTTTATAATTTTTGAAGGAGCACTTTGACATGTTCGCGTTAGCGTTTTCGAATACTACTAAAACCGAACCAAATGTGCACTCAAGTACTCATTTAAGTGCACATTTGGTTCGGACATTTTTGGAGCGTTGATTGTGTATCTTGTTTTTTATTTGTGTTAGAAGAATATAACTAATAAACTTATTTCTTTCATTCTCTTTGAATAAATAAATGTTAGCGATGTACTCATTCTCTTAACGTTAATTTAATGGTTAATAATACGTTAATGGTTAAAAATAGGTTAATTGTGGAAATTGTTATACTAATTTCAAATACAATAATTAAGTTTAAATTACTAATTCTTTTGCTTATTATAGTGTTTCCCAATTTCAATTTATTTATCTAAGCGTGTCAACATTAAATTTTATTTTTTCTCTTCAATAATTTTCGATGAACATCAAGAGTCTATCTCAGAAACAATCGAAGTTGCAATGTTCGACAAAATTCAATTTCCTAAAGAAACGACGCTAGTGCTCATTGATATAGCTTCAATTTGCAACCATTCATTCATTTAGATGGTTCACAGAGACGGCGAACAATACGATGAAATATTCTGAAGGAAATGAGAAAATTGAGTATCTACACCACTGGTTCCCAAACTTATTTTGTCTACTGAGTCGAGAGCTCATGCAGTCGTTGTCTAAGATGCCTCCTAGCTAAATGAATTACAAATTACCCCCCAGGCCTCTACACAACGCCCCCATTTTTTTTCTGGCTCTCTTCCCTTTAGGCCTGCAGCGCCAACAAGGGGGCGTTATCGCCCACTTTGGGAATGGCTGATCTACACGAAAAGCTATTTTTACTTCATTAATAACGTTTATATAAATTTTAACTTCTAAAATCACACAGAAATTCGTCTCATCCAATTCATATTCAATATCTATACAATTAAATACAATCGAAATGTCTGTCTTTGATTTGCACTTTATTTTGGAATTTTGTTTCACTATTTTACACTATTTTTATATTATTTGCACGTTAACAAAACTCAGATATTCATTTTTTAATTTTTTGTGTACCTGGCTGTTTGTTTGTCTGGGCTTATCTCTGAAACGCCTAAACGGTCGAGAACTTTTTAAAAGTAATCTTGGCTACTTTTTATTACGTAAAAGTACCAAATTTAACGCAGACGAAACCGTGAGGCGCGTTTAATTAAAAATAGTTCAATTTGGTTCAGTTATGACGCCGAATAAAGTGGTTTCTGCTTTTTGTATACTACAGTAAATGTTTCCCAGGAGCAAAAAGTCAGTAAATTGTTGTATCGAAGAGTTCATAGCGTTCTCCGAAAGAATAGCTTAATTGGAAAAATAGTTTTTCAGTTCCAGTAGGAAAAGCAATACCAATTAAAGAGTTTGCCTTAAGGTAAATTTGAAGCTGCTCTCTAATTGGCAGTTGATGTGACAATTGCTTTATATTTTCTTATTCTAATGAACCTTCTATGAAAGCAATTAAGAACTGTGTTTTTAAAGAGATATTTACCGAAACTAGATAAACGAAGATCATTTTGGCGACTATCTGTCCGTTCATCTGTTACAGATGCTTTTTTCCGAGACTGTAATGCATAAAATATTACAACTTCTTATAAATAAAATCAATCCTCAAAATATAAACATTTAGAAGTGGGAAATAATTATTTATCCTTTACTAATCAAAACTCAAGTACAAAAAGCACTTCATACGTTATGTACAATATACAAATATATGTACAATTAAATTTGACAATTACTGTAGTCCGTGACAAGTCTGCGAATGTTGTTACATGGTTGTTGCTTATTGGTTTGGCACCGACTTCAAATCTGTCAATTTTAATTATATGGATACTTGCATCACATTTATGAAATTGTTACTGTACTTTGGTTTTGATTTGGCACAGATTAATTAAGTAGTAACGTAAAGTAAGGGATGCTTTGATGGTTGGAGCACATAGAAAGAATGAGTGATGAAAGACTGACTGACTGAGTGGTAAAACAAGATCAAATAGCCAGAGTGTTAGCCACAATAGGCGAAAATGTGTGAGAAGAATGGTGAGATTTGAGGAGACGAAAGAAGTATACTGTAAGGATACGCTCTGTTCTCTCTGACTACCCCGTTAGGGTATACAGCGTGAAGATATGTGTGTATGTAAAGTAAAGGATAATTCTTTTTACTCTTTTACGTTTTATAATGTTTTTATTTTAAAGTTTAAGTTTATTAGATCTATTTCTTTTTCCTAAATAAATGTCTAAGGTAGATACTTCTTCTAATTTTGAAACGAAATATTGAAAGAATCGTTAAAATATATGAGCCGTTGAGGAGTTCCTGCATTTAAGCAGTACCCTGTCGTCAGATTTTAACTAAGTTTCAACTACCTTAGATATATTATACTCTTTTAAATAAAAAAAGTTTCAAAATCGGTGCATAAATGGCAGAGAAATCGGCAAACATACATAAATAAAGATTCCCGACGAATTGAGAACGTCCTCTCTTTTTCGAGTCGGTTAAAAAGGATTATAATTACAATAAACGTAAGCTATTATGTAGACCAAACATTTGTAAAACGCAATATTGTTTTAAAACATTGTACAATACGTGAAAATATCGATGAAAATCTTTCGATTTTTTCCGAAACATTATTTTTTGTGATTTTTTAGCAAAATATTTACTACACGCCTGTGGGTTAAAATATGAGATGAAAAAGTTAAAATTAAATTTTTTTTATTAAATTATCCATATTTTAAGTTCTCGAAAAGAAGCAATGTATTATGATACTTAAATATTAGATTTTAAAACTAATATTATTTTCATTTTTATAAACTAATTTATGTAACTTTTATTATTATATTTCCTTCCTTTCGGAAATCGCTCGGAAAATCGCTCGGAAGTGACAAAAAATTTGTACAAAACAGTAGGTGCAGTAAATATATAGTTTTTTGAATGCACAGTAATGTTAGCAAGTGCACAAGTTCGAGAGAGACGTTACTTGAACCGAGTTTATTTGCGAAGCTCTCACCTATCCGTATTTCGCTGTAGATAGGTCAAAATTGTGTAGGTAACCTCCTTTTTTATACGAAATGGAATGGTTCAACACTACACTAAAAAGAACTTAATGGAAAAGTGTGATTCGGCGTCGTGTGAACGCAAACATTGATTAATTCGAACGTCCCTTTTTCGGATTTTTCTAAAACGGAACGCGATGTTCTTTTCCATGTTTTGTGAACAAAATGCAATATTCGAAACCTGAAACACCTCGGTCCTTTAAGAAAAAGCTTTCATCGTTCTGAATTCATGGTTTTAAAACTGAGGATTGTTAGATATTAAGACCAGGATGTTCGACAAAAGTCGACACTTCTACTGCAATATGATATTTTTTCTGAGGTTATACCGTAGTATAAACTTAGAGAAAAACGTACTTAAAAAAAAGGTCAACTAAACACTTCACCTAATAAAATTTACAAAAACACCAGAAATGAATATATAATTTATAACTGAAAAAAAGTTTCCTTTTGAAGTTCTCGTTCATTTGAGCAATAACCATACTTTTTTTTTAAATATCTACCCCAATGGGGGTGCAAAGGGGGATGAAACTTCGTATGGGAAATGCTAAACCGCTGAACCAATTATGACGAAATTTTTTACAGAGATAGTATGTGTCTGGGGACAGACGTAAGTCTACTTTAAAAAATAACTATGTCTAATTTAGGAAAGCCATGGAAAAATTTTCCACGCGGAAGTCGCGGGTTCAGCTGGTAAGTATACATTCGAAATCTATACAAGGTTTGAGATGTAAAACTCGCTTTTTATTAAAAATAAATGAACTTAGAATTATCTTTTTCTTTTTTCTCTAAAATCAGCTATTGTGTAGGGAAATAGGGGTTGAATGTTTGTATTTAAGTACTTGAAGTTTAGCACGGACATTTTACCGTTTTTTTTTCGGATTCAATCCAAAAAATCTAAAAAATGCATTGTTTCCTATCTTCTTCCGAAACCAATGACTGGATTCAAATAGAATTTTCGTTATTAGATAGTTTCGTTCTATGGAAATATTGGCAATGTTTTGAGATAGTACTTACCCGTCCAAGACTAAGAGAAATCGCTAGTAAAAGATAAAAATAACTAGCTCCTTCTCACGATGGTTAGTGTAATTGCCTTCTAAGCTGATTCCAATTCCTGACCGCGTCAATTAAGAAAACGTGTTGTAACTTGTCTTGGAGTCCACGTGCTACTAGATGCTACCCTAGTTCGTTGAGTGATATCTTTAGTACGAACGATTATTTCGCTATTGTTCATTAGGTTTCATAGCAATTAAAATTAAACTTTAATTCAAAAAAAAAATACAGCTGGTTTCAAAATCCCACTTTTATCATTACCGCTGTAGAGCTAGTTTACTTCTGTATGCAAAACTGCTTAGTAGATGTAAAAATAACAGAATAAATCAACTGTGAGATATGATAAGACAGACAAACACACATGATGGAACTATCATAAGGTTTCGTTTCTAACATTTTTTCTTCAGAACGCGAAAAAGGTACTTTGTTCTGTAGGTTGTTTAAAGGAATTACGATATTTACAACTGTCAAAAAAAGCAAAAACAAGTGTCGGTATTGTTATTATTTTGCATGTTCTTATGAAATAAGATTTTTATTATAACACTCACATTTAACAGATCTCGGCATTTTGTGTCGAGAAAAGAAAAAATATTTAGAGTCATCTCTTTAGGCTATTTGTCTTTCTGTTTGACTGTTGACGGGAGAATCGCGGCTCGGTAATGAAATTTCTTTAGAAACCTTTAAAACTATATATTATGGCGCGTCACCCAGCGGTTTCATTTCTACGTCAAATTGAGATGACAGAGGACCGCGGCGTCGAGCTCGCGGTATTCTTGTTGAGGACGTCGGATTCAATAGTGGTAGCAAAGAAAAATATTGGCATAAATACTAATATCCTACTTTTTTCATTTTTGTCTTTAATGTAAACAAATATGGCGACTATGACATTTATAACAACTAGCGATGGGCTAATTCGCAATTGATTGATTCATTTATATTGAAGATTCTCTTGTATGTCATTGTACTTTAGAATTAGAAAAGAAGTTGTTATGGTGGTTATGTCCGTAAACTAAGGATCTCTAATAAGACACAGATTCGTGCATACTCGTTTATTCGCCTAGCGACCGGATCGTGTCGCTGCACGCTTAAGACTACTTTTATAGAGACAAAGCTTATGACTAAAACACAGATACATCGTTTGCAATTAGATTATGCTTACGTCTTCTAGCTCGCCGCGATCAAAGTTCGTAGTCAGCAAAACTACTGTGACATGCCCTTACAAAGTTAATTATAGACTAGGAAGAAATAAAAAATTATAATAAAAAAATTAAACGGACTTCGAAAAAAATTATTGAAAAGTGCGAAATACCTATCCTTTACTAATCAAAAGTCAAGTATGAAAATAATTTTATAAATACGATACAAACACTTAAATTACATAACGAAACTAGTGACCAGTCCCGGCTTTGCTCGAGTGGGAACTATTGTAATGTAACCTATACAAAAACCTTCCGGAATAAATTGTTTAAATGATAGTGAAAACCGTATCGAAATCCGTTACGTGGTTCAGAAGAAGTAAACAGAGGAACAGACAGACGCGGACAGCGACTTTGTTTTCTACTATTTCAAGATTTGACAGTTATTGAGTCGGTTCCAAATCAATGTGCAACAACATAAACTGTATTAGTTTAGTAGGCTTGGCGTCTTAATTATATAGGTATTTATATCGTATTTATAAAGTTATTTTTGTACTTGTGTTTTTTTTTGAAGTCGGTTTAATTTTTCATTAAATATTTTCCTTGCTATATTTATTGAAATGTGATAAAATTGTCACTACTGAATGATGTAATTTATATAGTTAATGTGACGCTAAGACAAGCTAAGAGCCTTTCTGGTTGTAAAGACAAACACTTATGTATTATTTTTTGTATTATGCATTACATAACTATTATGTATTACGAAGACGTCAATGTGTGTTTTGTGGCGCCTCGATGCTCCGTCCAATAAAAAATTAAGGTCGTTATTAAAACATTTCCTGTCCACGTCAGTATGGATGGATCCAAATTCCTTAACGAGAATTAAAACCGCAGGCCTCTACATTTCCCATTTCTACAGTATTTCGCCTCGTTGCTTTTTTCCTTCTATTTTCTGATAAAACTAATTTTGTGCTTTGTTGACTTTCCCTGTGTTATTTCATTTCAGTTCCTTTACTTGATGCTTCGTCGTGTGTGAGTGTGGCTGTCGATAAGGATTCGTCCAAGCAAGCTATTGATATGTCATATGTTTTATTTTGACCTTCCGAGGCGACAATTCTATTACATTTCGCGACCTTGTCTGCGAATGAAAGAAAAATAGTCCTAAAGAAGAACAAATAAAGTTAACTAAGTTGCATGTCACTTATCAAATATTTGAAACTAGCTTTCGCTCATGACTTTGTTCCTATGGAACTACAGTTACATACATACATACATACATACATACATCACGCTATGTACTTCATATGGTAGACATCACTTCGGTAAACTTACATATCTGTTTTCTTCTTCAACATATAAATAAACAATACACAAACAAACAACGACAAACTTCGTTATGCATTTTCGCCGAGGTATGTGAAAGGATTTGATGTTCAGTTAGCGCTCGAGTTATTTCATAATATATAATATACTTCATAAGCATTATGTTACCTAATATTTAGCGAACCCCTAAAAAAAGATAGGGGTCTGCTAACGATGTAAAATCGTTGTTTTTAGCGGTTCGCTGAATATTAGTAATAGTTATACAAATTACAATTTTACCACGACCACTGCATCGTTGTGATCACATTTTTAGGCAATACATTTTACAATATTTATATTCATACATAGTAACCTCGGGCTGTATCGCTGACGGTGTAGTCAGAGAAGAAGGCCTGCCAAGCGTCACGGTCTTTCTATACTTCTTTCACTTCCTAAATCCTCCTTTATCCTTTATAATTATCCTCACACACTTTCGCTGAGGTATGCGCGTGCTTGACAATGAAAGAATTTTTTAAAATACAACGCTTACTATAGGCATATATTGAAAAAAAAAAATTAGTACTACAAGTAGAATTTTTGAAAATACAACACTTACTATAGGCATATATTTGCGCAGTGGTTTAGACGTTGTACCAAGCGCGGAAAATTCCGGGTTCGATTCCCGGTCGGGTCAATTGAGGAAACGAACTTTTCTAGATTGTCTCGGGTCTGGGTGTACTGGGAGACGCCCCCAGTAGTCGTCGTCTGGTTCTCATAGCACAGGGAATACTCTAGTTTGAGATCAGATGATTGGTGTGTATCGTCTGGCGCATTATTATTTATTGAAAAAAAATTATATATTGAAAAAAAAAAATAGTACGACATGTTACAGGTAGAAAATTAGTGTCAAGTAGTACGGGTAAAATTATGTCGGATGTTTAGACGAAATGTCTGACAGCTAATCATTTATATGGCAACAAACACAAAATTTAATAACAATTTTTACTTATTTTTTTTCAATAATAATTAAAAAAAAATTTTACGTTAATTTCATGTTCATAGTAGACATATTGATAAAATACGACAGCTGCATATAGCACAATCCAATAAAGCAGTTCGTGAGTTATGGGCGCGGATTTTGCAAACTTTTACTCAGAGTTAACCCGACACTTGGTCACATTCATGTGCTAAAAATAACACATAAATCAGATGTGGTAAAATTGTCTAAGGTATTAATGTACTGCTTTTTATTATGTGAGACTTAAATCTGAGTTTGTCGCTAGATAGCGGTAATCTCTAAACCATTTTGAGTGTAATACTCTTTAGAATAATAACAGCACAGAAGCGGAGCTAAACCAAAAATTTCTGTTATTTTACAGTCTTCCTACCAGCCGGGTGTATGTGAATGAGTGAAATAAATAATACTACTGTAGTTGTTATTTTCACATTTGCACGTAACGTGTCACAAATTTAATGAAACGAAATTGAAATCGACAAACCAACCCGCAACAGGCTACCTCATCTACATAATATATAATCACGGAATGTACAATAAATATGAGTCTCTTTCTAATGCTCTACTAATGCCGTAATTAAAATTAGTCTCTTACTCTTCTTAACTTAACTCTTAACTTTTTCATCTTATTATTATTGTAGTCTGACTTCTACTGCCATTAATCTAATTTGAAAGTGACACCGACCCTATACTGATATAGTTGCGACCTACACCGTGTTCTATATGGTAAGAGTAGATATTTGTAAATATCATATATTTGAGAAAATGTAGTAAAGTGACTGACAGTTTACGGGAAAAATATAAAAAAATTTCTAGACCTCATAGATCTCCATAAATTGTGTTTAGAAGTTGGCCACTATGAATATCGTTTGGAACATCCTGTGTGTGAACTGAACTGGCACCTAATCAATATTTTCTTACTTTCCTAGATCAGCAAAGAAGCAAGCTATTTAGGTAAATAAGGAAAGTCCATTTTCACCTAACCGTACTAGGTCGACATGATACAATGGGTATTACTCTTTTTCACTAATTTTTGATACTAATACTGTGACTGACGGCAAAACAGTCATACTTTTTTTGTCAGTGTACGTTCGTGTGCCGCACTGCTAAGCAAAGGTCTATCTCCCCCATCTATCTCTAAAATAACATATGGAACGTACTTGTAGTAAAAATATGTATAATAAAGGACATGATAGACAAAATGCAGTAATTTTCAATAATCTCAATAACTTCCTCCGCGTCCTTCATTATTCTTTTCAAACCGTTTTTTTTGTGCGTACATCAGCCATTACTTAGATAACTAATCATCATAAATCATCTGTTAGCTCCTAGGCGTAAAAAATCATGCATATATTACATATTCTCATGTCACGCTGTATCCCTGATGGAGTAGTCGGAGATGATGGACTGCCAAAATCGTAGTCCTTACATACTTTCATCGGTTCTTAAAGCTCGTCATTGTCCTCACACGCTAAAGAGTTATTGTACAAACTTCTTTTATATCAAGAGAATTTTGGCATAATGCAAAGTAAACATACATGTATGTATGTCGAATGTAAACAGTCAAAACACATAATTTAATAAATTGATACACTCTAATATGAAAAGAGAGACTAAGAGACTGGTCGAGGCTTCGGGAGACCGCCGAGCTGGCAGATTCTTCCGCCAACGAATCAGTTTGGCTATTCAAAGAGGCAATGCTGCTAGTCTGCTGAGTACTTTAAGCAATGACAGCTTTCTAAGCGGCAACTTTGAGGAAGTCTATTATTTAAGATAATGTGTAGTTTTAAGTTTAGAAATATTAACGTAATATACTACTCTGTCAAGAAAGTACCGGGAAAAGATCAATAATACACGAAATGTTAGTTATACATCCAAATTTATTTTATCACCTTCAAAGTTGCTCCATCAGAAACGATACACTTATGCCAACGAATAATCCAATCATCAAAACATTTTTTAAACTCTGTTTCCGGAATTGAGTTCAGTGCTCGCCGCGAATTCTCCTTTATGTCTTCTACCGAATGAAAACGGGTGCCACGAAGTGGTAATTTGAGTTTAGGAAAAAGAAAGAAGTCGGCTAGAGCCATATCTGGTGAATAAGGTGTTTGCTCGATGGTATTTGTTGAGTTTTTGGTCAAAAATTTGCTCACAATATGGCCTTGTGCGAAGGCACATTATCGTGGTGTAAAATCCAAGAATTTTCTTTCCACAAATCTGGCCTATTTCGTCGAATTTGATCTCTTAAACGCCGCATAACGCCCAAATAATATTCTTTATTTACCGTTTGACCTTCCGGCAAGAATTCCGAGTGCACAACACCGCGATAGTTAAAGAAAACAGTCAACATGACTTTGACTTTTAATCAAAATTGGCGTGTTTTTTTCGGTTTCGGTTCAGTTGGAAGGCGCCACTCCGAAGCTTGTTGACTATTTGCATGTCAAACTCGTAAACCCACGTCTCGTCACCAGTAACAATGCATTTCATGAATGTTGGATCGGAATTGACTCCTTCTAGCATGTCTTCAGCGACTCTTATGCGATTGTGGTTTTGAAGAAAATTCAGGTCTTTTGGGACTAGCCGAGCTGCAACATGTTTCATACCCAAGTGATTATTTAAAATGGTACGGATCGACTCGTGAGACACAGAAAGTTCGGCGGCTATCTCTCCCAAAATTGAATGAGCATTTTCAGTCACTATTTCCTTCACTTTTGCGATGTTAACTTCAGTTGCAGACGTTGATGGCCTACCAGAGCGAGGCAAATCTTTCATCACATCTCAACCGCTTTTGAACGCTTTGTACCACTCATAAGCACATGTTTTTGATAAAGTCGATTCACCGTAAGCCTTCTGTAACATTTACAGTGACTGTGAACACGAAATTCCACTGGCGATGCAAAATTTAAGACAAACTCTTTGTTCGATGTTTTTGTCCATTATGAAATTCGCAATATACACTAGAATGATATAGCACTGTATTTAATCTAAATAACAGATGCAACTCAAAGTCCGCGCCTAAATGGAAAACAGTTGTGCCAGTCTAACAACAACAAAAAAAAACAAAAAAATGAATTTGGAACCATAAACAAATCCTCCATTCCCGATACTTTCTTGACTGAATGTAAAAAGCATTACGCGAATAATTTAAAAAAAGGTACATCAATAAACAGGATAATAATACAGATTTTAGTATAACAAACAGAACAAACAGATGTAAGCCTATAGTAAAACAATAAGTGACAAGGTAAAGATTAATATGCATTATAATATAAGTTAACAGAGAAAAATTAGATAAATGCATATTAACTATAACGCCTTTGCTGAGATATACGAGTACTTATAACATGTTCGTTAGCTAACACTGGCCATTTGATCTTCATAAAGAACCGTAAACCTGAAAATTTAAATATCATATTTAATGCAAAGAAAAATATCGACAGGTTTCAGAAAAGTAAAAAAAAAATAAAGGTACTTGTTAAATAATAATAATCTTGGCTAAGCTTCTACATTAATGTTATTAAGAGGTAAAATAGTGTTTCTTTGTATGTTGCAGGCAATAATCTCTGGGACTACTGGATTTCAAAAATTCTTTCAGAAATAGGTAGATGCATTATCCGTATCTAATATAAACCATATTTTATTTTGATAAGAGTTACACCCGTGCGAATCCGCGGGGGTTGATAGTAATCTATAAAAACCAGCCAAATTGTGTTGGACACTTAGAGTTCCGTCTGGCACGTACGAACAGACAGCCATGACGACACTACAGTGGTTTCGTTATGTCATGATACGGTATCTCTTAAGTACTTCTGGAAATGAAGGTCAATAGTTCAGTCTGCTTTATGTAATAAGTCTTTCATTGAATTCAAATTTTAACCTTTTGTGATTGAATCAATTAATTACAGAAACATTTATGCAAAACCAAATATACTTAAAATCTTCTGGCTGCACTTGCTTTAGAGCAGCCATTCCCAAAGTGGGCAATAACGCCCCCTTGTGGGCGCTGCAGGCCTAAAGGGGGGCGGTAAGAGACCCAGAAAAAAAATGGGGGCGTTGTGTAGAGGCCTGGGGGGTGATTTGTAATTTCATTTAGCTAGGAGGCATCTTAGACAACGACTGCATGAGCTCTCGACTCAGTAGACAAAATAAGTTTGGGAACCAGTGCTTTAGAATAATTAAAACAGTACCTAAAAAAGATTTTGGGAAAACTCATGTTGCATCTGAAACAAGCTTCTCTGTCTGTAGAATGTTACTTTTTTAATGTTCACATCAGTTTCCTAACTCCAGAACTTTAAGTTAACGGCAATGACGTGAAAGATTTATGTGCAAATTCACTTATTACGCTGCTTCGAACTTTATTAGTTTTATACAATTTAGCTTAATTCGCTTGCATTAGGTTATTACAACATAATGGATGTGTATACAGCACAATACTAGATAATAACTAATGTACCAATGGGCCAATATTTTTTAAATAAAATTAAAATTTAGACAGTAAATTGCAATGGGCGGATCATATCAGGGCATTGGCTAGTAAGCTCGGTTCCGCGATATATGCCATTAGACGCATTAGGCAATTGACGGATGCGGATACGGCTAGGTTGGTGTACTTCGCATATTTTCATAGCCTAATGTCCTATGGCCTTTTGCTGTGGGGATCAGCGGCGCATATTAACTCGATTTTTATTTTACAAAAAAGAGCGATACGTGCTATTTACAGTATGAAGGCACGAGAATCACTAAGAGATCGTTTTAAAGACAGTGATGTACTGACCTTGCCGTCCTTATACATCTTTGAAATTATTATGTATACGAGGAAAAATATAGATCGATTTACAAAAAAAGGCGATATTGGTGGTATGGAAACCCGAGGTCGTGATAAATTGGTTGTTCCAAAATTTAAATTACATAAGTCAAATGTTTCATTTTTGGGTAACTGCGTTCGTTTTTATAATGAAGTTCCTCAAGAAGTCACTCAATTAACAGAAAATATATTTAGATTAGTTATAAAACGTACATTGATTAGACAATCATACTATAAAATAAACGATTTCGTTGAAGATAAAACAATAGTCTGGAAATGATTTTCTCTGCACATGCATTTACTGGCTCTCTGAATATTATATTTTAATAAACCTTTTGTAAAAGGATGTTGAAAAAGTTATACCTAACTGAGTTTCTTGTCGGTTCTTCTCAGTGTCCAGGTTTTCTTTTCTCTTCTCTTTGAACCGAACTAAAGTAGATTTGACGTTCAAAAATACCTTGTGATTGGGTTTACTTGAATAAATTGATTTGACTTTGACTTTGACTTTGAAAATCGTTGAAAATTAACGCGATAGAGCTCACAGACGATCATTTTAAATGCGGTGAACAGCGTTAACGCTATACTAGCGATAAATGTAAGACGTGCAATTTTTCTTTCTTAACATCATAATATTTTAAGCATTTTGTTTGTTTCCAATACTTATACAGCATACAATGATTGTAATGACTGACTAGTAAGAAGGAACTGCAATATTTCGTAAAATGGATCACGTAATTTTCTAAAGATACAAGCTTTAATCACTATATAGACAAGATTAAATTCATCTAGTCACTGTAGCTTCTCATTACCGCAAAGGATGAATTTCCTTTGAATATTGGAACTAAATCTTTTTGTTTCTTAGCTTTTACTACGCTTTGATCTGAAAATTCAAATTGTAAATTTCTTTTCTGTTCTTATTTAGTTCAATATTTCTCAAAAATCACTTTATCTAAACAACACTGACACGTGTATTACGAGTAGCGTCGAAAATATTTCTAATGAAAAATTAATTGATGACAGTTTCATTAAAATTGTAGTTATGGTTTAATATAGATTAAAGGTGAACGCACACTTTTCCGAGTCGAACAGATAGAACGAGTCGAACGAAACGAATTTTGAAATTCTTTATATGAAATCTTATGAATCCTCGCACACCTGCCCGCATCGAATCATCCGAATCGGTGCGGATATTTGTGCGAGGCCTCCTTGAATTCGATTCGTTCGACGCGTTCGGCTCGGATAAGTGAACGTTCACCTTAATAGTGCGTTATCAACGCCGCGTTGCTAATACTTGTATGAAGTAGACTTTACGTGTAGTTCGAGAGTTCTAATGCGTAGCGGCAGGTTTCACGACTGACTTACCTGCTTGTACCGATCTGCGCTCACTTTAAATTCCTTGGTGCTGACCCTATCTGATGCTTGTTGGTCTGTTTCCCTCTCATACTGCTTGTAAGAAGAGGTCTGCCCAATATACAAATTTAAAATTTTTATATGCAAATTTAACTAAATAAACGACCATAATATTATTGTTCATGTTACCATTTCATTTTAAAACTAACCTATAATTTAATTTAACATTTTGGAGAAAAATATATTAGTGCAAGTAATTTTTTTTTATTTTCGTATATTAATTTAATTAAAGAATACATTTTAATTTTTATATTGTGATGATTTACCTAGTGTACTGTCTGTACCCAGTGGGACTTATTATTATTCTGTTAGCATCAGTTTGCAACCGTAACAATGGTACTTGACTACGCAGATCTAGTCACTAAGGACGTATTCCGGTGTCTTAATCAAACTTGCCAACACAAACATTCGTTTCATTGTTTTATAGAATTTACTAGAAGAGCTACGATAACTAATAAAATAAAATGAATTATGCTACATCGTTATAAAAACGGATACATACCGGATATGAAAATCAGTTACTTCAACATAAATTTTTAAATAATGGCTCTAATGTGGCAATAACATTAATTCTGCCAATGTCACGTATTCCAGAAAACACTTGTGGTGGTCATTAAAAACAATGTGAATGTCGATTTGCTGTTTTTCAGATAGATATAGATATTAAAAACGAAAGGAGTTATATAAAGGACACATAACATACACATTGATGATTACAAGACATAGTTACACTTAGAATCGTTTTTAAAAAGCTATGATTATCCTTAGCGTAATGAACTTGACGTAAGTCAAGTTGACATCGACAGAAGTACAGAACAGCAACAAATATAGGCGGGTTAAAATAGAAACCAAATAAAACCGTTGTTTATGTTTTGTTTGCGGCATTGAAGGCCTTTAGAGAGATTATTAATAATCGTGTGTTTTGTAATTACCTAGGCTATCACAGCTCAGACTTAGTCTATTCCATTTATTTTCGCTTTACAAATCTGACACTTAAAACAATAACGAGTAATATATTTTGTTCCACGCAAGCCCATACACCAAGCTATTACAATAACCGAAGAGGAAAGCCGCCACTGAGTTCTTCAGTCCTACTTTTAATTTTTTTCATTGTTCCTGAGGATTGACGCCATTTTGATGATAATCGCATAGTTTCAAAATTTTTAGAAAATCGCTAACTGCGATTGCGATTTTTTTTCCAGCTAAACTGTTGTCAGAAGGCTTATTTTTTAATGTAAATTTGCCCAAATTTGCAGACGGTCTGGCTTATTTTGTTTGGTTAACTATTAAAGTACTTAATTAATTTTTTAATAAGCTCAGACATTTCACACAGCGCCATCTAGTCCCAAAGTAAGCAGCACAGCACTTGTGTTATGGGTACTAGACAACTGATATACTACTTCTATATTTTTCTTTTGTAAATAAATACATATTATACATAAACACCCAGACTCGGGGCGGGAATCGAACCCGAACGAATGCAGTTTATATTTTTATTACAGCTATGTTACGTAACCAATAAATTTCATGTGATAAATTCCTGAAATCGTTAGCTATTTTCCGCTCAAACTCCAAAACCCACGTGTCGATTGGTAGTTTTTGGAGTTTGAGCGGAGAATAGCTAAAGATTTTAGGAATTTATCACATGAAATGGATTTCCGCAAGATGGAAACTGAGTCTATACCAGCCATTCCCAAAGTGGGTGATAACGCCCCCTTGTGGGCGCTGCAGGCCTAAAGGGGGGCGGTAAGAGACCCAGAAAAAAAATGGGGGCGTTGTGTAGAGGCCTGGGGGTGATTTGTAATTTCATTTAGCTAGGAGGCATCTTAGACAACGACTGCATGAGCTCTCGACTCAGTAGACAAAATAAGTTTGGGAACCAGTGGTCTATACAATATCAATAAATTTCACTTCCATAAACATTTATATTATTGTATACCTTCGTGGCAGATGTTAATCATTGCTTAGCGAGAGATTAACAACATTACGAGCCGGTTATGAGCGCTTTGTACGCAATAACTACTGGTTTGAAGGCCTAACACACCGTGTTTGACTCATCATGTAATATAATTTATTCGCTTTTAGGCTTTCCTAGGTTTTAAAATCAGTGTCAATTACTCTTTTTCGAGAGAGTCCCAAGGAAAACGATTCTACGATGAATACAATTCTTGATGAAAATCGAGTCATTACTTTATCAACTACGATGTTGATTCTTAAATAATTATTTATACAGGCTTTTCGCCAACAGTGGGATTCATATTTCACTGTTGGCAACTCCAAATAAAAATCGAAGTCTTTCATATTGAAAGGTGTATCGGCGTCCTCCTAACACAATTACAATCTCATAGAAGGAGGAGATGGCAGAGAGACAGATCGTAACTGATCTGGCGAACCAGGACTTGGGGCTCGGAGGCCCATGCGGGGCACTCTTTCAACGTGCTCTGAGCGCTATTTTAGTCCTAGCCACACTGATGGCACCATTCCATATCTTCTCAGCCTATCCAATACAGATATTGATCGAAACAAACGTGCCCGGTCAGTACCTGCGTCAGTCTGTAGGTGACGTGATATCGCCTCTGGAGCCAGACCTCGAGGTTCAACGGAATCGCGTTGACGACACATTGGCGCGAGCTTCTCGACTCCTAAAACTGCTCCTACCATTCAGTAATTTCTAGTTGTTGTAGTTGTAAGAGATCCTCGCTTCATTTCTCTGGAGGACTTCTTACATTATGCTTGCATATTCGTGCTCTTCACACCGAACTCCTCTGCCCCCAGGGATTATGGGTTCTTCGAAAAACTTAATCAGCCCACTGCCTTTTTGCTCGTTCGCAGACTATAGCACGGTATCTACCACCTATCTCTATTGATATTGATCCAAATAATTCGGAAACAATCAAATAAACTCAAATAAAGTACAGTACATTCGGGACATCATCCTCTTATATTTATGTTATTCCGTTCCGCTAACTTGTTCATAAATAATTAATAATATGGAGCTCATGATTGATTATATCACGAACAAATGTGTGCTATGTAATACACTATAATCAGTTTCAATACAATTTGCCAAGAGGGTAAATAAGGTTTAATGTTTCACTCAATTAAACGAGTTGTTGAAATACTTAAATAATTTTTAAATTAAATTACTTACGAAACATATTTCAGTGCCTTACTTTGTTACACTCGTCTTACCAAAAAAAAAGATTGTTTGCTTCCGCTTGTAAAATTTCAGCTTGTGATTCTCTGCACATGCATCACAATTACTGGCATTCTGTACATTATATTTTAATAAACCTATTGTAATAATTGACTAACTGAGTTTCTCGTCAGTTCTTTTTTGTGTCCAGGTTTCCTTTTCGAACCCAACTAAAGTATATTTGACGTTCAAAAACACCTTGTAATTGGGTTTACTTGAATAAATTGATATCGCTTTGACTTTGACTTAAAAAATATTTAATGCCTTGTTAAGTTCGTTTTTAAACTTTTGGAGTTGGAGTTTGGAGTAAAATTCAGCACTGTTCTTTCTTAATATTATTTTTTATTTTATTTTACTTTGTTTACTTTGTTTAGGCACAAACGGTTACAATTTACAAACACATAATAATAATCTTAAACAGAATACAGAAACCAGCGAAATTATCATATATTATAAAACCAACAAAATTTGGGTACTTACAATATAGGTAATAGTAAGTTCTTAATTATGAATATGGCTGTTAATGTCAACAGCTTTTGAATTTATAATTTGATGAGGAAAATATATCCATAACTAAGAAATGATCATTGTAATATTTACATGTTCTCACAATAAGTAAATGTAACATAATTAATTTTGTGTGGTGTTAAGTCAGAGGCAGTTTTTTCGACAAGAGTTTGTACGAGGACAGTTGAAATTTATTTTATTCAATAAATACGGTGAGTCGATATCGTTTCGTCATTCAAAAATGATTGCTGATCATACTCTTGTCCTCTGTAACAAGAAAACCTTTCAATTTATTTTCTACGTTTTCTACAGAATAACTGTAATATATGTATAATAACTGATTGTTGTAGTAAGGGTTCCACACAGTTGAGCAATACTCAAGAATCGTTCTTACTAGCGAAGCAGAGGCAAACTAGTAGTCTTAGCCAACCTAGGCGGTGTAGTACCAGCCATCCTCTTCTCAGCTCCATCATTAACTGAGACATATGATATGAATTTGCTGCAATTTTTGCCATGATTAGCCGCCCCTAATATCTGGCCTCTCTAGGCTCGGGTCTAGTCGGCCTTATGGGCAATCCGCCTCTGCAGCGAAGTGAATAATAAATTGTATTTCACTTGAAAACTTCAATTCCTTTGCCATTCTAAAAATAAAACATTAAATTACAAAGATAATGTATTGATGATTTGTATATGTATAGACTATAATATATATCTTAAACAGTACAATCTATGTAAATTTCATTCAGTAGATCGTCAATGAAAAAAAAAACAAATGAACAAAAAAAATTTTTGTTTTGGAATCCGAGAAGCCTTAACTATACAACTCAACTTCTTTTTACTATCTTATTCATTTTTTCATTACTACAAATATTCACATATTTTCGACGCAACCGTTATCTTATGATGTAATGGTCCAAAAAGCGGGATAACCACTACAGACTAATAATAATGGAGTCGATATAGGGGACATCACTTTTAAAAAAATTGCAAAAACTGATTACTTTGAAAATGCCAAATCACTTTATCGAATTTGAATTAAAAGTCGGACTATAGTGACATTTACCTCGAACCTTAATGCGTCGGAAGACTAAAGCTCTGTTCAAACTAAGGCGAATTGTGCGCGGGACGCGGGATACGATTCGCTCGTGTCGATTGAGTCAACTAATTGTATAGACGTGTTCACATTGACGGGAATAGTCGCATGTCTTGCAGTGAAAATTGAGCGGGACGTCGGCGTTTAATCTTGCAATGTCATTCGATATGGAATTATTTTTAGAAAAAGTAAATGATGATTTAACCGGTCTATTGTGTGTTGAAGGAGCCCTACGGAACCCTTCACGTACAGTGAAGGGTTCCGTAGACGGGATACACAATATTCATTGAAACGGCAGCAAAAATTAATCGCTTCATGTGTTATGTGTTCATGTATAAATGTTAAATTTGTACAGTAACACTATGTAAAATAAAAAAAATTCTCTAGTCGTTGATCCTGTAACGGAAAACGTTCAATTCAATTCAGTTCTCAAAAACTACACATCTTATTCAAATTAATTTTCGTCGAAAGTCCTTTTTAAGGTCTGCTATCTCTACTATCTCAAACTTTTTCAGAATTTCTATTGTATAGTTGCAAAGTTTTAAGGAGGAGGTGGAGGGGGGGCCCTATGAATTTAGCGTATATCTCGGCAACTATTGACTTATATAAAAAAAGTCCCTTTGAAACCCAGTCTACATAATTTTTGAAGGCCTAACTAAAATTACCGCACGCGCTTATGAGTACTACATTTTTTTTATCTCTCTATAATTGGTGTGGAGTTCCAACACTAATTTTACTTTTTTTAAATTTCACTACATAATTGTGTAGAATTTCAAAAAATACGCCCTACCTTACAAATTTCGGCTAAGTATATATTGTAATAGTAATTACAAGGGTTCCGTTTTTTGCCATTTAGCTCCGGAACCCTAAAAGTAACGATTATTTCTCTGTGACACTACCATGACAACCACATAATATACAGAATACAATAAACACGTTCCGACAAAATAAATGGTAGTATGATCACGATTCAATATCAATTCACCATATAGGAGTTGTTTTCTGCAAAGGTTTTTTTATAGTAGAAAATGCGATTAATAAAAACTTTGCGAGTCGTACTTTCAATCTTGATAGTCTTCTTCTACTATCGCTATTCGCTAACAACAGTATGACTTCTTCATAATCAAAAGACGTGTTTCTTCATTGAAAAACCAATAATTGCCGCGAGTAATTACTCGCGGGAAGTCGCGTCAATGTGAACGGCTAAGCGAGCGAGCGATTCGCGCGAACTGTCATTCCACGTCCCGCGTGAGATTCACCTCAGTTTGTGTACAGCTTAATTTAGTTTATCGCTCCTGATGATTATGGCAGTATATTAACTATTACTACGGAACCAAAAACTAGACTGAACGACTCCAAAAGGCATGGTAGGTAATTTATTTATTCCGCCACGTACTGGGTTCAGGATTTTGTACTTACGTACGTTGTACGTACTGGGTTCAGGATTTTGCATACTTTTAGTTATTGACATTCAGATGCTAATAATTGTAAATAATATCAGACACGCTATAGCGGGTAAATAATTATATTTTAAATTCTGTTAACGCGGAATTTGCTACCTGTCAGATAATGAATAAAGTATTTGTTAAACAATGTTAAAACTTTTTGGGCACCCTTAAATTTTGACAAAATGTCCACATACCAAGCCGAGACCCCGTCTCGAGTTCGATTCCTAGTCAGGTCAATTTAGGAAACAAACTTTTCTATATTTTACCTACTCATAATATGTATGGTGTAATTGTGATTATTATTACTAATTAGTTTTATTACTCTTAATAAGTTTTGAGGAAACGAAAGAAGTATGTGATGAATTCCTAAAATCTTTAGCTATTTTCCGCTCAAACTCCAAAAACCACCAATCGACACGTGTATCGCCTCTCATCGAAGCATCCTCAGGATATACCAGAGATTGGACTCGGTCAGCTAACCATTTAGTAGATTCGGTGCTGGTTTAGCACCAAATATGCTGAATGGTTAGCTGGCTTGGTTTAGGAATTCATCACATGAAATGGATTTACACAAAGTAACACCTGAGTCTATACAATACCTTAAAGAAGTATGTGTTTATGTCTGCGCTCTATCCTCTCTTCATACACTGTTAAGGATACAGTGTGAAGTGTACGTTGTATGTTTGTATTAATTAGTCAATACACGCCAGAGTCCGTAAGGTGAGGTCTATTCCTACATATTCTCATTAAGGAGAGGAAGTCAATACCCTTTAGTGACATGTAAATAGGACGTTAAATATATACATCTATAACTAAATACAAGTGTTAGACATTTTAGGAAAACATTTGCAATTTAGAAGGTCCGAACAAAGTGCCATCCCTTTTGAAACTGGGTCAATTTGGGGAGCCATTATTAATGCTAAAAAGTGTCGCCATCATTCCCAGACGCAATTTACACCAATTAAAATTCCGTACGTGTCGTTTACCATTTATTTTGTTTGAGCATCTACAGAGGAATATACAGCCAGTATTGTTCGGTGTACTTAAATGAACGTACTCCCCCCGCACATACATGTACAGTGCAAGTCATAAGATTCAAGAATTTAATTCGATTATATACTATATATTTTGATGAACATGATTAAATGAATATGCTCATTGTTACAATACTTCTTTTCAGACTTCATGTTGGTAAATAATACTGCGGACTATGTGGTAAATGATATATTGGTACTGCACAGCGTGGTAACGCCATAGAACTGTTGTTTACATCTTATACCTTATACTAATTTTTACAACTATTTGCAACTAAACAACTAAATGCAATGTGGCCTTTTTTGTTTTTTTTATCAATCAAACCTAGAAGAGACCAAGCAAAGCTCGGTCGCCCAGGTACTTAAATTAAATGTTTTAATACTTGTGATTGTTTAAGTAAGAATCGAATAGACGAATATATATGATAATTGCTATACAGTTCGCAAAATACATAATGTTTCCGCCACTGCGGAACGAAACGCGAATCAAGCGACGCTCGAAATGACAGGAGTTGTCAATCTATCTGTCATTACTGCCATGTACGTCAGTGCTAATATTTTCCGTTTAGTTTTGATTTAATAAAAAGTTAAAACTTACACTGCAGTCTAGTGAAACACCAAAAACGCCATTGTGCATCACGCGTGTGTGATTCATCTGGTAATATCGTTCATCATCGACATTGTCGGCTCAAATTACCACAAAGAGTTATCAAGGTCAAAAGGTACCTACTTTTCTCTTCCTTACGCTGCTAATTGTCGATGGTTTGGCTGAAAGCTGAACCAACATATATTAATGGCGATAAAGAATTATTTCTTTGCTAAAGTCAGGACTGAAGTACGCCTTTAACTTTATTGTCGTGAGTGATTTTTGTCGTCTATAGATGCACAGTTAGTTATCTACTCACAGAATTCTCAATAGTTTTGCAATTTGAAAATAGTTCCAGGAAGGTGATTTTTTTTATATTTTTTAAAGATACAATTTTTCAGTGAAGTTGTTTTCATGTCAAGCATAGATGTATTATGTATAGATTGACAATGAAATGATTACGGCGAGACCAAAAATCATTTGCTTTTTGGTCCAGTGTGCGTGTAAGTGCATATGTGCGTGTGAAATGATGGGATACACATCAACAAGTTCCTATCAAAGTGAGGTTATGAATATGAGAATTCACGTATTTTTTATTATTTTAGACTGAATGCGTAAGTATTCGGAAGAGGAATGTCGTCAATTGCGGTAATTTTTCCTATCCATTTCAGTACAAAATTTTGTGATAGTTCTAAAACATCGCAGTTAGACAACAAAATATTTTAATAGTACTTGAATGTGAAATGCATAATTCTGTGTTTTTCTCTGTGATGAATAATATCCGGACACGGCACACGTTTAACCGTAATTAACCCCCCTCTAATGAACACAAAGTTACGCTACAATTATGTAGCTGTCATTTGAAAAATATTATTATGAATTTAATAAAAAAGAGCTGTATAACGTTACTATTATAAGGAAATAATGAACACGTAAATAAAATAATCCTAATTACTTAACGAAAGTAAGAAACTCCATCATTTTTTAACATTCTAGACGTGTTATTTTTACAATTTTTGAAGGAGCGCTTTGTCATGTTTCCTTTAGTGTTCGCAAATTACTACTAAGACCGAGTGCGCTAAAATTCGGACGTTTTTGGAACGCTGATTGTGTATCTTGTTATATATTTGTGATCGAAGCATGGATGTGAATGTTCTTCTCTATCTATCTCGCTCTAACATATGCAATATTATGCTTTGTCTCTTTTGTATTGCCCACATATTATAATATACTAAATCTTTGATTACAAGAGACTTTCAAATATTTAAAAAAGTTCACAGTCTCGGCACGCTTCAGGTTCTCACTTACGCTGCAAACATTCGAGAGCTGAAATGGCCGACATAATTAAAGGATATTTTGCGTAGACAATAGGTAAAAGCTTCGCATACGGAATTTTAATTCTAACCGTTCGGCTATTTAGATTTGTCGCGGGTTCCCTACGTGCTTCGAATAACGTGGCCGCCGAAAGGGCGTTTTTTGACGACGGTTTATACATTTTACAAAGAAAACTTTTTGAAGAGATTCTTCAGCGTAACATTTGTCACAATAACGCTTTACAAATCCCTCAATTATTTTAAAATTTACATCCATTACATCTCTAATTCGGCTAAAGATTATGTTAGATATCAAAATAGTGTTAATACTTAGTAACATGTTTTGTATATTGCATGAATATTGAATAAATTAAAAGACTACTACGGCGTAGCATCGGCGTAGCAAAAAGCTACATCCGAGTCAGATAAAATGGCGAGACAGCACAGTATTAACATAACAGTAGGATATCTTGATAGAAAGCTAGCGTACACGGTTTGTATGTGTGCGCGCTGTAACACGCAAACAACGGCAATATTTTGGGCGAATATGGGTAATTACTGTAGCGCCAATCAGGGTCGCACGCGACGTAAACATGCGACCGCTTCCGTTTGTCTTTAATTCGTTCGTCACATCATCGAAAATAGGTAAATGTCCTAATCGCATTAACGAACGTATTATGTCCATAGGTGCCTAAATAATTTTAGTGATTCGAATACAGAGATCATTCTTCAACTTAACTACGAGAAATTAAATTTAACAAACGCGAAAAACTTAATGTGCATTGTTTTTATTATTATGTTTTAAATGTATAACTAAACAAGATGCTCTCCGCAATTTACACCCAACGCAACAACCCGACGTATCTGGCCAAGAGTAGGTAATCCCGTTATGCAAGGGGCGGGAGTCCGCCGTATTTTCTACATATTCTTTGGAGACTAACAATTCCTGTGGTCAAACTATTTCTATATATTAAAACGGAGTATTTTGTTGGTTTTTCTCGATGCAAGTTATTACCCAAGCTTTTAGAGTAATCGGATTTACTTAACCAATTAAAAACAATTCGGCAAAATAATTAAAACGCCTGTTTACCTTAAACAATAACGCCATTGTTTTTTGCAGCGGGTTAAAAAGGAAAAGGGATAACTGCCCAGCACTTAAGTTCCCCTGAAACTGTTAAATTTTACAACTAACATAACAACATAATGTCTGGATATCATCGAGGTAGATGAAATTACGTGCAATTATTATTATCTTTTATGGCGTTACCATTTTAATAGGGGCTCAGTAGGTGCTAGTTGGGCGGGTCTAGTCAAGTATGGACACATTTTATGTTACACTAGTGACTCGCCCCTTCTTTGCACGGGTAGAATTTTTTTTGGAAATAAAATACAGCCTATGTTATTTGCTAATAATGTAGCTTTCTTTATAGAAATTTCACTTATGTGAAAGAATTTTTGGAATCGGTTGAGTAGTTTTTGAGTTTGTCCATTACAAACAAACAATTTTTTTTCTATTTGTTATATTAGTATATAATATAGATACTCGTTGTTTTTGATGTGGCCAAGCATAAAGTAGATTGAAGCGCAATTTTATATTTGATAATCGAAAGACAGGGCGTTTACTTCTTAATTTTAATGAATTAATTCAGTTACAATCGCAAAACACGAATTTTTTTATATTCATAGAGTACAGCACAGATTTGAGTACAGACAATTCTAACACAGAGCATAAACATGCCCCTTTCGACGAAGACAATTTTTTTTTTTTATGTCGTTGTAGTAAGTAGTAACATAGCCGGCCGCCTTGGAAGCTCCAGGTTCCAATAGAATGCAGATATAACAATAAGCACCATCGTTAGACAGTAGTACTTGATGTGTGATCGTCTTCCGTCAAAATTGGAAGAGGACAGATCTTAGAAAATACTCGACATATAACTCCTTTGGCTGTGCGAATACGAGCGACTCTGGAAATGCCATCTTTGCCCGCAAAAGTGTCCAGTATTCTTCCCATACGCCATTGCAGAGGTGAGAGGTTATCTTCTTTAATGAGAACAATAGTGTTAGTCCTAATATCTTCCTTATTGACCTTCCACTTGGTTCTTATCTGGAGTTCCGTGATGTATTCTTTTGACCATCGTTGCCAAAAATGCTGCCTTAATTGCTCCACACGTCCATAGCGTGATAAACTGTGTTTAGCAGCAACCGTGACGTCATTGCAAGCCGGAGACGTCAGGGGTCGGCCGATCAGGAAATGAGCTGGAGTCAGTGGGCTAAAGTCATTGGAATCTGTGGATAAAGGAGATATAGGGTGGGAATTCAGGACGGCTTCTATTTGTACTAAAACCGTGCTGAACTCCTCGTAGGTTAATTTTGCATTTCCTATAACACGTGTAATGTGATGTTTGCACGACTTTACCCCCGCCTCCCATAACCCGCCGAAATGAGGTGCATAAGGCGGGATAAATTTAAAATTAATTTGATTGTCTGAACTATAATCAATTATATATTGTGACTCCTTTAACAAAAAATCTTTAAATTCCTTCATAGCACCTACAAAATTTCTCCCATGATCAGAATATATCTCTAGTGGCTTTCCTCTACGAGATATGAATCTTTTCAACGCAAGTAAATAACTTTCAGATGACAAGTCAGTAACAAGTTCAAGGTGCAACGCTTTTGTTGCGAAACACACAAACAAACATAGGTAAGATTTTATAAGTTTAGAACCTCTGCCCTTTTTATTTAATATGAACATTGGCCCGGCGTAATCGACGCCACATCGTAGAAAAGGAAAACCGGACTCCAAACGTTCCATGGGCAAGTTTCCCATTATAGGTTGTACAGATTTTCTCCTCATGCGGCTGCATACAACGCATTGATGTACAGTCCTTTTAGCCAAGTTTCTACCGCCTAGTGGCCACCAGTTATCTCTAATATGCGATAGAAGCAACTGAGGTCCAGCATGCATAAGCCTTTCATGTTCATACTTAAAAATAACTGCAGTAAAATGATGTTTATTACACAAAAGCATTGGGTGTTTTTTATTAAATGTAAATACACGCGAGTATTCTAATCTACCACCAACGCGAATAACTTTGTTTTCATCTAAAAATATATTTAGTCTTGAAATATTACGATGCGATTTTAAAAGCAACTTATTCAATAGCGCATTATATTCACCAGGGAATGATTGTTTCTGAGCGGTTCTAGTTAAAAACATTAAAGAGTTATTCAATTCATCAATAGATAACGGACCTGCCATGCGTTGTGTTCGAATTTTAATACGTGAATTATGAATAAATCGAAACATATAAGCACACGCGCGTTTCATTCTACTGAATGATGAAAACTTGTGAAAAGGAAACTCTCCATCGCAACTAATATCGCATGGCATGCTTACGGTTTGGACTCTTAATTCTGGTAAAGGTATATGCATGTGTATATTATTATTAATTTTATTGTTAGACCAATTATTCACCTGTTCGTGTAAAAAACCAGGTCCCATCCACCATAACGACAAGGATTTTAACTCGTCTAGGTGCCGTCCACGTGATATTAAGTCAGCTGGGTTCTCCTTTGTGTTAACATGTAACCAAAGTGCATTACTAGTAAGATCATTAATTTCTACTACGCGATTTTGAACAAATGTTTTCAATAAGTAAGGTGACATTTTCAACCAACCGAGCACGATAGTAGAATCGGTCCATAATACGATATTATCGAAATTTAATCTCAATGATTTTATAATATTTTCTAATAATTTTGCACCGATCAGAGCACCGCATAATTCGAGTCTCGGTATAGTTATAGGCTTAATAGGCGCGACCTTACTCTTCGCACATAACAGCTTAACTGCGACGTCACCACTCAATGCAATGGACCGAATATAGGCGCAAGCGCCGTAAGCACTTAGCGATGCATCTGTGAATATGTGAAGTTCAAGTCGACATGGATTATCACATTTAACATGCCGTGGTATTCGTAATTCATGTAAACAAGATAACGAGTTAATGAAATGTTCCCAATTTGACACAATTTCACAAGAAACAGTTTCGTCCCAGCCAATTTTAAGAAGCCACAACTTCTGTAATAATATTTTAGCTATAATTACAACTGGAGATAACAACCCTAAAGGGTCATAAATCTGGGAAACTATTGACAAAATTAAGCGCTTCGTTAAATGATTCGTGTCTGCCTTTATTTTTGACGTGAAATATAATTCGTCGGCATCACACAACCAACCCAGACCGAGTGTTTTACTTTGACGACTTTCACTCAAGGACAAATGTTTCGTCATATTGTCACTTTGTGTCACTGTAGGAAAAATATGAGGCGAATTAGACATCCATTTACGCAACGGAAAACAACCTGACATACACACTTTATATACTTCCTGACATATACCTAACAATTTTAATTCATCGTCATTCCCCGTAATCAAATCGTCTACGTAAAAATCCTCCAAAATAGTTCGTGAAACCTCTTCGTCGTTGCATTCGATACCTAGTTGTCGAACACAACGTATGCTCAAATAAGGCGCAGACGCTGTACCATTAGTAACCGTGTTAAGTTGATACACGTTGATCGCATTAGCAGAGTTTTCACGCCATAAAATGAGTTGCAAATTTCTTTGGTCTTGTTGGATTAATATTTGCCTAAACATTTTTTCTATGTCAGCACAAGCTACATACTTATACTGTCTGAAGCGTAAAAGTATAGAAAATAAATTGTTTTGAAGCGCAGGACCGGCGTATTGTATGTCGTTAAGCGATTTACCTGTAGAAGTACTTTGACTGGCGTTAAATACCACCCGTAATTTAGTAGTTGTACTATGCTCTCGTAAAACACCATGATGTGGTAGAAAATAATGCGGTGTACTGTAATTTTCTATGAGACTCATGTGACCTAGTGTTAAATATTCTTTCATAAAACTAGTATATAGCAATTTTAATTCCGGCGAAACTTCCAATTTGCGCTCAAGTTTTAAAGTCTTTGTTTTGCTATTAAGTAGCTATCCCCGAGCACGTTAGCCGATTCTTTTAAAGGAATACGAACTGAGAAACGACCGTGATTCAGTCTCTGGGTAGTTTTAGAAAATAAGTCCCCGCAAGCTCGCTCATCAGCTGTAAGGCACTGATTAACTTTTGGAACCTCTTCAATTTCCCAAAACTTTCGCAATTGTGTGTCTAATGTTTGTGTAAAATTACAGTGGACTTTATTAAAGCGCATATTATCAGTATAAATAGGACCAGAAACTATCCACCCCAATTTTGTATTTTGTATATAAGGTCCTTCAGATAAACGAAATCTACCTTCAATTAATAAGTCCCAAAATATATCAGCACCGATCAATATATCTATCTGGGAAGGCTTGTAAAATAATGGATCTGCAAGAACAATGTCTTCGCGTATATTCAATCGTTTTAAATTAGAAAAATATATGGAAGGAAGCTCGGTAGTTATGAGAGGTAAAATCAAACATTTAAAGTGTATATTATAATCACTATTCAATGACTTGAGTGTTATTTCACAGGAGCGTGTTGATTTTGTAACTGAATGTCCTACCCCTGAGATGTGATAAGTGGACTGTATACATGATGCGTTTAATTTTCGACATAATGAATCTGTAATAAAGCAATGTTGACTACCACTGTCTAATAATGCGCGAGCAGTGTGAAACGTATTATTTTCATCGACAATCTCCACAAGTGCAGTAGATAACAAAACCGGTTCTACTGACTGTGCGTACGTATAACTTGCACTTGTAGTAGTACTATGCGTAGCTGTGTGTAATATAGCGGCTCCCGGCGCCGGCTGCGACACATGTACTGCAGTCGATGTCGAACCACCATCCGTATTAACCTCGCTATGCAATAAACTATTGTGCTTTTTATGACAATGTTTACACGGACCAAAATAACAATCGATAACTGTATGTCCCATGCGTAAACAGTTTTTACAAAGATTTTTATTTTCAACCAATTTTAATCTGTCTTTAATAGTTAAATTAAGAAATTCATTACAAGAATAGAGTGAGTGTTTACCATTACATAATACGCAATTACGAATACGCTTTACGTTACCGCTAGAGTTGACGCATTTATTATTTTATATAAATGCGTAACTATGCACGTTTTGAGTAAATTTCTTAACCTCGTGGTTAGATTTATTAATAGAGTGATTAGCCTTAATCATCTCGAGCGTGTCAGCTTTGTCTCTTAAAAAATTAAGTAAATCATCTAATTTTCTTTTCGAATCTAAACCTTTAGTACTGCTAAGAGTATTATGATATTGTTCCCACTCTTTCTCGACAGTCGAATCTAATTTCGAAACAACCAAATAAATAACGAGCGTGTCCCAGTGTTCTGTAGGTTCGCCTAAGGATTTCAAAGATCTTAAATTTCTTAAAACTGTATCTACTAATTTGCGTATCTGAAATTTGAGACTCTTTAGTCAACGATTGCATTGAAAATAATGATTTGACATGGTTATGAACTAATAATTTGCCGTTATTGTACCTATTCTCTAATAACTCCCAAGCTATTGTGTAATTATCGCGAGACAGCTCTAAGGACTTAATCACTTGCGAAGCATTACCCGTGAGAGCCGATCGCAAATAGTGAAATTTCTGGACATTATCAAGCTCTTTGGAATTATGTATTATGGACACGTAGGTGTCTCTAAATTCGAGCCAATGATCATAAGCACCATCAAATGTCGGCAGAGTGATAGTGGGTAGTTTAACGATTGAGTTCGGTAGGTTACACAAAGAGCCATTAGCACTATTTTCAATCTTGTTATCGACTGTATCATCATTTAAAAGAGAATACACGGTAGCCATAACTGAGTAATACTTATTTTCAAAATATTCTCGAAATTCTAATTGTTGACTAAATTCCGTTTCCGATACTAACTCGTCTATAGCGTTTTGAATTGCATTGAAATCACGTAGAATTTCTGGGGCTACCTGTTGGCGAAAATTGAGATCTATTTTTTGGATTTTTGATAATTTTACATTTTCTAGTGACTTTACAAATTTACTAAAAATAGTTAATCTACCCTTGACTGTACCTCGTTTTTTAACTAAATCCCGTATAGAATCGTTGGAATTTGATGTACTACTTTCCTTACTCATTTCGGCTGATTATGATAAATAGGGGGTACTCACAGTTTAATCCAGCAACAACGTGTGAATAATGCGCACAAAACTCGAAGCTAGAATTAAAACACGGTATCAGAACAAATAGAATAATTTATGGAATGTAACTAAAATAGGAACGATTAGGTTGGCCTGATTTTGCTGATTTCGCGAAGCTGAAGATCCGGCTCGATGGTCCAATTTGTTTTTGATGTGGCCAAGCATAAAGTAGATTGAAGCGCAATTTTATATTTGATAATCGAAAGACAGGGCGTTTACTTCTTAATTTTAATGAATTAATTCAGTTACAATCGCAAGACACGAATTTTTTTATATTCATAGAGTACAGCACAGATATGAGTACAGACAATTCTAACACAGAGCATAAACATGCCCCTTTCGACGAAGACAATTTTTTTTTTTATGTCGTTGTAGTAAGTAGTAACACTCGTAATACATATTACATAAAACACTATTCACACAAGGGGACGTATGACGTAACTGACATCACAGGAGAATGTACTTAATAGCACTTACACTTTGCTGTCATTAATGGAAACCCAAAGTTATAATCTGGCCATTTTTGAATTTGAATTTCGAGTGTTGAACAAATATTTTAGGCTTTTTTTGTACAGGTTTTTACAATGAGAAGACGCCTCAGGAAGCCACCCAATTAACAGAAAAGAAAAACTTGTTATTAAACAAACTTTGCTGAGAAAATCTACAGAATATCTTAACACTAACTTGAGACTAGCTTAATATTTTATCGAAGACAGGAATATAATCGAGTGATGATCTTTCAAAAAATTTTTGCGAAATTATGTAATGTTTAAAAACTTTCAATAAGACGACGCATTGATAAACAATAATTTAATCTAAAATAGACCTTCTGTTCTATGCAAACGTGCGCGCGCTAGCTTACGAAAAATATGAAAAAACAGTTATTTTCGTTTATTTTAAAAACTACAATCAATTTTAAAAAATCCAACTAAAATTTTGAAGACTATGTTTAATGTAAACTATACAGAAAATTTAAAAATATATCGGTCCCGTTGCTCCGAAAAATGTAAATCTCTGTTTTAAAAGAGGTTTCTCTGATATTTTTTTTTGTGTAGAAAAACAAACAGAAACAAAAGTTTACCAATCGTGTATCGCAAATGTCAAAATGAAGTCAATAAAATGAAAAATCAAGATAGCAAATATCATTGTCATACATTTTGTAGTCACTTAAAATAATTGAGATTCCTGGCTACAAAATTTCCAATACGTCGCCTTTAGTTTCTTGCCTGTTCTTCTCAATGCAGGCTTTTCATAGCACCTCGTAATATGTTATTATTCTTCTTTTGTGGCGATCTTGCTGTTCCTGCCAATGACGCAGTGCCTCGTAATGTGATTGTTGAATAAAAACGACCAACTTTGACTTTCATAACATGTCGTTGTGATAACTGCGAATTTTCGTTACAAAAATACTTGCTGTGAAAAATTAGTCATGGATTGTGTTTTACCTGTACTCAAATATCCAGTAATATGCAACTAAAATGGTACAATTTTCTATAGGAAAAAACCGATTACAACAACAATCGGTTTATTTTTGAACTAAGTCAAAATACATACGTATACAGGGTGTATATGAAAACGGGACAGTTACTTTAATGGATGAAAGGGCATAACTTTAGTATGTAGTTACAAAAAGAATTATCGAAAAAAACGTATCCGTTTAAGAATTGTGACCGTTTTAATTTTCAAGTGTTATCCCCACCATTTCTCGTAAAATTGGGTTGATCGTGTACAGTTACAGATTTTAAATCTTACGTTTTTTTTTATTTTGTAATAATTTCATCCGTTACTGAAATCAACCCAATTTACGAGAAATGGTGGGGATAACACTTGAAAATTAAAACGGTCATAACTCTTAAACGGATACGTTTTTTTCGATAATTCTTTTTGTAACTACATACTAAAGTTATGCCCTTTCATCCATTAAAGTAACTGTCCCGTTTTCATATACACCCTGTATATTACGTGACAGATAAAGTAACTGAGTAACGACTCACTTATATGTGTATGTGTACTTGTAACTAATTTTCGACTAACAAAAACTACTTTCAGAATTAAAGTGTGTAGAACAAGTAAAGTCGTAATAGTCGGTGACGATCAAGATTCAAGGTCCCAGATTTCGTAGATCAAAAATTCAATAAACGAAATCAGTAATTATGTTTGGCATCATGTACAAGCTAAGACAGTTATTTCAAAATTATAAAGAGATTAAAGAGATCAAGAACAATCTTTCATCAAAGCTTTTGACATTCCTGTTGATTAGCACAAGGATTATTTGGCCGTCTAAGTCAGTCAGAGCTTTTCGGTTTCTACTACAGACACACTTTTACTATATTTTAAAAATTTATTTTGCTTTAATATTCTTTAACAAACCAATTTAAGGCGTGTTGATTTTCGACGAGGCATCGTAATGTCGTAAGGCGAAGGGTACATAAAATATACAGTCAGTTTATCTTATTCAAAGATTTACTTCCGCCTGAGTCAATAAAATAAAAAAGACCAGACCAGAAGATTTATTTATTACTTACTAGCTTAATATTTATCTCAGTTTTGCGTTTCGTTTGTTACGTACATTACGTACATTTGAATCTTGAGACATTAACTAAATAGGGTTCGAACTATATATCTTTTATTGTCTGATAAACTTAGAAAAAAAAAGTTCTATAGGTACAGTATATCCTAAATGCGCTTTTAGCGAAAATGACAATATAAAGATCATAATAAAAATATATGAGCCGTTAAGAATTTTTTGTTGAGACGTTTATAAACATGCATAAAGAAAAAGATTTTGACGAATTAGAACTTCCTCATCTTTTGAATTCGGTTAATAACGGAATCTATGTGGCTCCGTCATGTCTGTCTGTCTGTAGGTCACGGAATTCCGTCACCTATAAACATCGCGAAATGCAACTTGACACGGATAGTACCTATTCTATATATTTCTATGGGAAGGTGGTACTGCAATGGTATAACGACGAAGAAGGCACATCGTCGAAAACAGAAATATGATTTAAGGTAAATAGGAAACAAAAATATTATTTGGGTCCATCACCTATTTTTTACTAATATCAATTTTTTGTCTCACTGGTATCCCTGAATTTCTGAAAAAAATTACTCAGGAAATATACTTAGTTACGTATTCGTTTCATACATAAATGAAAACTTATCTATCTTATCAACACATTAATTTAATTAAATCGATATTTTTCCCTACTTTAGTGGTCATCCAGGAGACGAAGCACTTTTACTTGCCCAAGGGACAATTTAACTGTCCTTGAGGTTATTTTCGGTTTTATAATAATTCCTTTTCATAAAAATACATTGCTCAAATTAATATGTAGATTAAGATCTATCCTTCCCGGTTATTGAGGCAATAAACAAATAAAAAAAGATGTGCGGTCGGACCGCCGTCAGGAACGAAGTTCCTTAGCTTAAGTTTCTATTTCTCGAAACTTAATTGCTATAATGAGACCAATAAAACTCACGTATAATTGAAAACAAAAACAAAAAATAAAAATTTCAACATTTGTGCACATCCATGTACTCGTATATAATAGATAGAGACAGAAATATCAATTTGGTTCTATGTATAAAGCTAACAAACCTAACACGCGCGACGCGCGGTCCCGCCTTACGTAACACTTTTTCCTTACGTGACGATTTCTACCAACTCAAACCTCCCGCAAGCCGCGTTAAAGAACTTCGTTCCAAAAATACCAAACTAGCAGACTAGTACAAAAAATTGTTTGTCTACTCATTTATCGCGAACACAGAAATATTAATTACAGTTTGATTCTATATTCGATATCTTGAAAGGAAGAATGGAACCATTACACATACATCCGTCCAGCAACATGTCCGTCACAGTCCATTTTCTTATAAATTAGAATTACTGATATAATAATATTATACTTCATACATATCTTAACGTTAATATTTACAAACTTAAAATTAAACATCATCTTAAATAATAGACTTCCTCAAAGTTGCCACTTAGAAAGCTGTCATTGCTTAGGGTACCCATCAGACTAGCAGCATTACCTCTTTGTTTAGTCAAACTGATTCGTTGGCGGAAGGAGCTGCCAGCTCTACAGACTCATGAAGTCTCGACCAGTCTCTTACATATATCAAAAACCAGTCGATGGGTATTTGGTGTTGCAGGAGCCAGCGAACAATGGCAGAGGAACTTTCTGGAAGGTTTGGTACTTGCTGCTTGGTTGTATGCGCCGTAGATCGCGTAAGCCATTCTGTTGAGCGATCTGGTGCCAAGATGTTGTTTCAATATTACACTGTAGTCTAACTTTTAATTCGACATAATTCTAAATAATGCGATCAGCTCAAATAGTGTTGTCAAGTAATAGAACTGAGTGGATATCGATTAAACTAAATCTATGGACTAGTCTAACATTAATTCATTAAATTTGGTGCTAACCTAGCGCTGTAGCAACCGCATGTCATATTGTAATAAATAAGTCAAATTAATGAACATCGTATTTTATTTTTCCTTTTTTTTCACATCACTACAAAAAAATTGCTAGAGCTGATCTGGTTAACCTGGAAACGTGAAATTACTATAGGATTAAAAGTCGGACTAAGGTTAATATTTAGAAATACTACATATACACTAATTCCCACAGACACACATCTACACACACACTTACTAAGACATATAATATTGTATTCCTTTATGTAATGTAAGTAAATACATCGTTAATAGGTGAAAGAGTGTAAGAAAAATGATGAGATTTAAGGAGGCAAAAGAAGGACCGCGATACTTGGCGCTCCGTCCTCTCTGACTATCCCATTAGCGATACAGCGTGAGAATATGTATGTATCTATTATGTATGTGTAAGTACATATTTTGTTGGAGGAGGATGTTTATATCTGCAACCAAATACTTCTGTCACCGTATGGTTGTAAACACCGTTAGTTGATAATCTATCTCGCAAGATTTTTAACCTTTTCGCTAAATTGTGTGCTATTTTGAACACGAAAACTATTAAAAACCACAAAAACATGTTTGTTTATATTCGAATGACAGCCAAATATGGCGCCGAGGGCACATGACGACATCAGTTTTGACCTTTGACGACTTGACATGGATAGATTATAAACTATCGAAAATTAATACGTTATATTGTAAGCAGCATGGTACAGTTTACAATTTGTCGACAGTTTAAAATCTTGTGAGATAGATTATAAAGTAAAGGAACACCTGAACTCCATTCACACAAGTATGAAATTCACATGTGAAATGGAGAGTGGTGGGTCACTGACATTCTTGAATGTAAAGCTAACAGCGAGACGAGATGGAAAATTATCACACTGCATATATCGGAAGCCTACACACACGGACAGATACCTGTACGCTACGTCTCAGCACGATCCTAGTCACCTGCAATTCGTCATAGCGTCATTAAAGAACAGAGCGTACGATATATGTGACTCGGAACATCTGGAGCTAGACCTCGATGATGTTCAGGAGGTACTGTCGAAGAATGGATATCGGATGAACCGACGACCGCGTAGGGTACAAACATATAGAGGTGAGCAGACAACCTGCCTACATACCCTATGTGAAAGGAGTTACTGATAAAATTGGATCAATTTAAAAAAAGTACTTTATCCGCATCATATACAGCAACAAAGGTGAACAACATAGTGGGCACACTGAAGGATGCCGTTGCAGACACCAGGAGTCTGCAAAATAGACTATAGCTGCGGTAGTTCATACATTGGCCAAACGAAACGGACTAATGATGAAAGGATTAAAGAACTTTACAGCAGTGAAAAACCGGCAAACAACCAAATCAGCAATAGCGGAACATCTGCTCCAATCAGATACCAATCACTGGATTGAGCTTCATCGCCCACAAGTCATTCCTACTGATCATCACATCTGAAAACTATTTAGAAACTATATGACGACCCAGATCAGAGAGTGTTTAGACCCAGAGTGGTTTAGACGGTAACCCAAGCGCGGAAGGTTCCGGGTTCGATTCCCGGTCGGGTCAAATTAGAAAATGAACTTTTCTAGGTTGTCTCGGGTCTGGGTGTACTGGGAGACGCCCCCAGTAGTCGTCGTCTGGTTCTCATAGCACAGGGAATACCCTAGTTTGAGATCAGATGATTGGTGTGTATTGTCTGGCGCATTATTATTATTATTATTTACAAATATCGGAAGTGGACGACAAATCTTCTACCTCAGACACGAAGTGAAACTTGCTGCGACAGTTTACTTTAGATCACGGCCGATGTAACTCGGTTGAAACGTCAAGCCAAAATAAAAGATAATTGCGTCAATTTCTCGTTTTAGATTTTTTGTAATGCAACGTGAAAATTTAAAGGTATATAACGGTGTTTACAATGACACTGTGACAACTTCTATGTAATCTGAGGTAAACTCGCTCTGCTCTATGAAACGAATATTTTTATGCGATCCTCGATTCTCGAACATTTCTCACATTGACAATAATACACACACAAACAATATTTACGTAAACAAAAGTAAAAGAGAAGTAAGTCATTTAATATTTTCTAATTTTAGACAACACTTGTATGACCGCGTTTCTCACTTACCAGTGTTAATTAACTCCTATTGAACGCTTCAAAATTTGGTATTTTGCGAAGAATATTTTAAAGATAATTAAATATTATTTTATTTCCTACCCAGATAATGAGGGATCAGTTATATCCACTCATAATTGGTTTCAGTTCATTTTCTATCGTTTATTAATAAATTTGTAATCATTTTCCGCATGTAATTAACGTTTGCTCTCCGCAGTTATCCATATTCTCCGCTAGATCCTCAAGTAATTTGATGGAAGCAATAGCTTCATTAACGGCTATATCTCCGTATTTCCACGCTGCATCTGACATTTGATTAACTTGACTCAAGTCAACGTTGGCTGCAGCGTCTTGCATGACAAGTCGACATATTTATTAGTTGGTGAAAATTGCATTGGATTTAGAGTCACAATGTTCCACTAGATTTGGAGAAAAAAAAATTAAATTATTATGAACAAAAATAATTTTATGATGTTACACATACTTACGTAATATTAGATTTTTCCTGTTTTTAATTTTTTTAGTATTTCATATCTTTAAAAAAATATTATAGGACTTATTAAAAAATATGTGAAACTTTTGTAGACTATGAGCTAGCAACTAATGCACGTCTTTCACGCATATAGAAGTAATAATTACAGCGCGACTGAATAGGAAAGTAGTGACGTATAATATTTAATAAAATAGTGTCATATATACTTTAATATATATTTTTCTGAAAAACTGATTGATGCCTAAGTTATTTATATTTTATGTTAGCGTCTAATGTAATTAATAATTACTAATTACTACTCCCGTTAGGGATACAGCGTGAAGATATGTATGTATGTATATATGTCTAATGTGAGATGAAAAAAACCACAGTTGCTGAGATATGCGGCTAAATATCACTCTTAAGTTGACATATTATTTTAAATAATCACCAGTTAATATGTAAACGATATTAATAAATTTGAACTTACAGTCTACCATAGAGTTGGAAAAAACTTTAATTAGATGTTCCGGGAATAATCTTAGTCAGGTATCATGTAGAGTTTCATATCATGAAATTGTTGATTCGGAGCCCTTAGTGTTTCATTATGTCTGACTGTTTGTCTGTCCGTCTCTCTTTTTGCATGCCACAGCCGATTTGTATGGTCATCTTTACACCTACCGAGCTACAATTACTTAATTTAAAATTACAATATTTTTTTTGTGTAAATTATTGATCACGGTGTGACAAAATTTGACATTGTCTTTAATACAGTGACGGAAATTGGTATGATTTCAATTCAAAATAATGTAATGTATATTTTGGACCTAATTTTTATTCATTATTTTTTTAAATTAAACTTAAACTTCAATCGTAATTTCAACAGAACCTTAAGTAAATTTGTGTCCGACATGTCCCTATCATTTTATAACATCCTTTTTAGTGTTAATAAAATAATAAAAATGCTGATTATGCCGATTTATTTTCTAGAGTAATAATTCTTTCTGTGCTGGCTCTATATTGTATACAAGTATTGTGTACTAGCTTAGCATAGCACGCGACTTTGTTCGAGGGGAATTTAATAAATAGCCTTCTATCACCAGAGTTCAAACTATGTCATCGCAATCGGTTTAGCAGTTTAACCGTATAACGTAATAGACGGAGGTATCTAGAGGCAGATGTTATATATTAAATACACTAGGAAGATGAAGTCATTAGATGTAGTATATGTATTATTAATGAACTGTATTTATCGAAATGATCTCACGTAGCCAAGACTTGAACACATAAACAAAGCTAAATTTAAGATATCGAGGGTTCCTAAATAATTGATGACCATACCTAAACCCGTCAAGAGTAAGTAATAAGGAAGCGATACATTACAAAGAAATAGCGGTAATGGAGAGCGAAAAAGATGATAGACTTCCTCAAAGTTGCCACTTCGAAAGCTGTCATTGCTTAGGGTACCCATCAGACTAGCAGCATTATCTTTGTATAGTCAAACTGATTCGTTGGCAGAAGGAGCTGCCAGCTCTACAGACTCATGAATTAATTATAAAAAAGTATTAAAAGTGACAATTAATATTCAGTTGGAACTGAATATTATCGTTATTTTTAAACGAATGATAGGTACACTAATAAAAATTATGTTCGATTTCAGAACACATAGTGATACGCTATGATAGTTATAGAGGTAATCTTTTACCGTAGTATTGGCATGCTCATGATGTACCTGAACGTGTCGTAAAACGCCAATATTTCTCATAACTAATACACGCCACATAATTTATAGAAAATTATTTTATTATTCGCTCACCTAAAAAATGTGTACTTTTGTGTTTTGCATAGAATTGTTGTAACTTTTGCTCAAAGGTTCATTGAAATGGACTGTTTTCGAATAACTACATTATTGTTATCACTTTTTTGTGCAATATTCAATTTATTTTGATGCAGCCACCTTGCGCGCACGCAGAAATAAACTAATCAGACGGCGCGCAGGCAGCAACTTCAGCGGCGTAAAGTTTACTGTTTCAATTTGAACTCAGACAGGAATTATGTGTTATTTAGCGTGGAATATCGACACTCTAATGTTGCTTTTATCGCTACGATTCTCCGATTTTTCTGTAGACATATGTCATATGACGGAAAAACAATAGATCGATTCATTATATGGTAAAGTTTCCTGGGTACATTATAATCTGTTTAATTATGCGACCGAGCGATGACACATAGATTCTAAATTTTTATCCATAGCTTTATCAAAAACAAATCGCCATATTTTTTATTTAACATCGTTTTTTTATTTTTCACAAAGCCTTACTCTTCCTTCAAAATGTAAAAAACTATAATATCTATATTGTTCCACATTTTTAAATGTAGGAAAGATCTCATAACAAACATGGATATAACATAAAACTATATTTTCTTGTATCTTATGTTTTCCGGTTCCAACTTCGCTTGGAAGTAAATATAAAAATATTGGAATTATATTCGTTTCCTCAACCCGCCCCGCTCATCGCTATTCTATGCGTACTCTATCCAGCACGTAATAGTGTTTATCGTCTATATAGGAAATGCGTGTGTGTTCACATTTTACGTTGTTTATATCTCTTTTTATATGGCATTCGTATTGATATTACATAAAAGATGATCTTTATTTATTATCAGTTCTAGAAAAAAACATGATTGCTAGACAACATTTCGTGAAAACATTTTTTATCTTCATCCCACTTTATTGTTATATAAAAAAGATCCCTATTCATTACATATAGAAAGTAAATATTATTGCATAACAGAATTTCATGAACATTTTATCTACAACACAAAAACAATTGAATGTACATGTGCCTGTTGTCTTATTTCATGCCCTATTGCTGTGTTCCTTTTAAGGTACCGCAGCCAAATGGCAAAAAAGAAACCCTTATTATTTCATCATCTCCGCTTGTCTGTCCGTATGTCGCAGGAGACTACAAGCACTACACGAATGAAATTAGAAGATAGGTGTATTCTGTGAACCGCTATACAGTGGTGTGGTGAAATTAAAAATAAAAATGTGTAGAGCACCTATACTTGTAACCGAGGATTGAAAATTAAAATTAAAATGCACATAAGCGTGTAGGGTATCTTAAGATTGATCTTCAAAAACGATATCGAGGTTTAAAAATGTTTTTTTTTAACTCAATAGTTGTTGAGATAAATCACAAAAAGTGTACGATTTTAGGGTGAAAATTTGGAAAAAACTTAAGGAAGTAGAACTCACAAAGCATTTTAAGCAATAATTGGTTCGAATAAGGTGCGTCGAGTAATTTTTGATGTCTAACTTGGACATATAACAGCGACCGTAGAAATAACTTCAATTCACAGTGACATTAAAAAAACTCTGTAGTTGCAATGTGGCTTGCTCAGGCCGGTAGAGTGAGGTGTGGGTTGAGTAATTGATGATGTTATTATTACTTTCACCTGGAAAGTGGTGTACCTAATTTGTTTAAGGGCGCCTAGTACACCTCTGCAATCAACATCTAATGGGATATTTATAGAAAGTTAATTAATTAGACACCAGAAAAACATCACACAAAGAAAACATTTATTTCTTATAACTTAATCTCTTTGGTGGATACAATCAGTTCACTATGTATTTATTATTAAAAGTTAGTAACAATTTAAAAAGATTAAATGCTATGTTTAAACAACATTATCCTGTTTATTATTATATATGTATTAAATAAGGTCACCTATTATCTAACAGCACTTAGATATTAATTAGTTTACAGAATAATTCATTAGTATTAAAGTTTTACAAGTATTGAGCTCAGATATTACTTGTTATAGTTACAACAACATAATTTATTTATGTTATCTTAAATTAAAGAGAAGTATACCTAGTTATAAAGACTTAGACACCCTTTCCTTGTTTATGTACTGCATTTAAATTCTTAGTGTTACAGATACATAAACCCAAGTACATTTTATACCTTATTATCCAGTATTTTATTTCGCAGAGAAAAATATTTATTAGATACACAATACCTTTATGTGGAGCTAATATCTAACAGAGAATCATGTATTAGTTACACGCAGAGTGTTATCAGTTTTATCACTGATCAATCTTAAGAAGGAGGTGGTCATCCACCAACTGCACCTACTCCTCAGTCTTCCCCTTTGTCGAACATCTACTGGCATCACAGCACCCACATGCCCCGGTCCTCAAAGATTCCCCTTTAACAGGAACTGCGACCTGGCCACGCGATATAGCACCCAAGTGAAGAAGACTTAGACTTCTTGATAGTCATAGTAGTGCACCAAACCATTCTAAGAACTATTTTGATTAGTTCATACTGTAGTTTAGATGAATGTTGAATAGATTTTACTACTATTCCTAAGTATTCATTATATATAGGGACAGGAGGTCCATCTGGTTTCTATAGGTGTCCTTTGAACTCTGTAACAAGCACATGTAGACATTAGGATCCTATTCCCTAGTCCTATCATCATTGCTTGCCCTTATTTACAGCTACGGTACTCACCATGGGATCTACCATGAGATTACCTCAACTACTTTAACATATTATTAACTAACTCATTTATTCTAATTGGGGTTGCTACTCCCAAACAAATACAGCTAAGACTATCCTAGGCGACATGTGGCCTAACTTTAAGTTTCTTCATGAGACTTTGTTGAGGCAGCTTGTCCCGCAGCAGAAAGAAAAGAAAAAGGAAGCTATCGGATACGAGACGCTTTTTATACCCCACGACGAAGGTCACCTATGTTCCTACTCCTGGAACAACTAGTGTAGAGACAGTGGTCGACAAACCCTATCTAAAATTACACCTACCTAGCGAGTCGATAAAATTCATTAATTTTTTCTAAGTGTATGACGTTTATGTCAACTATAGTTTTAGTATTATTCGTTCGTACTAATATGTTTATGAACTAGAGACCTAATATTTCATCAATTTAGAGCTTATTCTATCTAACAACAAAGGCTACATATTTAGAGTCTATCGATATGTTTATCGAACATATCTTTACATCCATACTTCTAAGTATAGATAATCTAGACCAACGGTACATTTGTTATCGAAGCCGTGTGCGTGTTCTAGAATGTTGCAGAAAGTTCTATTTACAAACGAATTATTAACAATAATATTACTAAAGGAGGTCTAGATAATTAGTAGGTTATTATTTTTACATTAATAATACTCAATACTCAAAGATACTATATTTATGACAAATTTATTCCTGCTGAAAGACTTACGGTCAATGCTTCAAACGTGATTTAAGAAAGCTCAATGGGTCTACGTTGTCCATGTCCGTCTGTCATAGTGAATGTTGTTTGTAAACAATTAGGTTAACCAAGGAATGCTTTATTTTTCTAGATAACAGAAGTTAAAAGTTAATTTATCTTTTAAGTAATTACGTGCCTCTATAAATATTATAACTTATTTATTGTTCTCCACGTCGATGGAGACTCAATATGACTGCTACAAAATACTTATTCTTGCTGCTGATTAAATAAATAGTGTGAATGCCGACTGCAGACCCTTCACTGTAAATGATCCAATACGTACTCCGCCCGTTTTTAGTTTTCCATGAAAATAAGCAAAACGCGATTCTTGTTATATGTCCATAGTGTCTCTCTATCATATCTAAAAATTTTAAATTTGGAACAATGTCATTATGGGTCCAATATATAGACACGACTAAATTGTTATATTTCGAACTTTAAGGCTTAGTTCCGAGAATTTAAATTGTAATTCTATAAAATATTTATCGATGTCATTGTCAGGAGTGACAAATAAAAGCTCATTAAATTGAGAATTCAAAAAATAATTAATTACAGTCCCTTTGCCTTGTCTTCATGAGTAATGCTTAGAAAACTGTAAATAAATTATGCGCATTGAGAACATGTTGCACTCACATTTAAAAAACTCTAATTTTACATTTTCATGTTTGTTCCCTAGAAGTGCTTTAAAATATTAAATGACATTGTAAAATACCTAAATTGTTCTCGATCTTTGTAAGAGCAGTGTTAGCACGTGTTACAATGGAAATGTCACGTAGCTGCAAACAGATGGCTGTAGGGGAACGACCTACGTGCAACGCCGTAGCTCGTAGAAGACACTACGACACATTACAAATATGAAGCATATAGAGGTATGTTCATAGCGATGTTCGGAAATTTCGTAGCGATCATATTGCTCTCACGAGTTCTTAAGTAGTATATTTACCATGGAGCAGTATTTAAATATGAAGCTGCACTCTGAGAAGGTAGTTAAAGTCGAGAAATTTAACCTTGAAAGATCTCTGTACTCCGCCATCTTTTTTAATCTTTTGCTGTCAGTATATCTATATATAGCAATCTTATAGCATAGATACTAGTAGGTGTATTTCCGAGTTATTTCCAGGAGTTAGAAAGATCCAGAAATGAAGGTCCTTCAATTGGAGGTCATACAATTTGTCTTCAACTATCTCTTAACCTCAGTATCCAGCTAGATTCAAAGATTATTTATAGTAACAGTTAACTCTGAAAATAGTTGTTTAAATTGAGAATAGCGTAATAACAGTGTTGAGAAGAAAGTTATATGAATGACAAAAACAATAAAGAGGCAAGGAATCTCACTTTTACACTTTTATTTATCATAACCGGTTTAAAAAGGATAGGATAAGTACTGCGTGATTTTCTCAATAATTGCAGTGAATTTTATGATTTTATCCTTGATATAATCTAGTACTACTGGAATCAGTTCTGTATGTTTAACATGGAGGTGGGATGCAGTTAAAAAACTTTGAAATTGGTGAAAGAGTGATAGAAATCATAACTATCGCTATAAAAATAATGCGCCGAAATCGACTGTTACTACTTCATTAAAACTATAGTACCTTGAAATAATGTAAAAACGTTATAAAATAATTATAGGTTACAAAGAATATTGAAACACTATTAAATAATATTCCATACTGTGTACTGTGTGCATATACAAGTCTGAATATAAAATTTAACTTTGTGCTGTCGTCCTGACTAAAACATCTACCTGTGATTTACAAGATTTAGTACCGTACATATGTCACATGCCTATGTCATTCCTCAATAAGTTTAAGTTGCCTGTAACGCTACAGCGGCTCCACAGTCGTGCTCCTCCTACCACTTACTTAGACGCACTAATATAATAATTCAATACCATGTAATGCTCGTATAACCTGTGGAAAAGGAAATAAACAATTTGTCTTGAAATCGAGATATTTTTATTGGACTTTTATTAGTGAACATAATAATAACTAAATAATAAAATATTTCTCCTTTGCCGTAGTTACAGGAACTTGGATTTGAAGGCGTTACAGCGTGATGCTGGCGATATTGATTGGGCATCAGTGATCCGTGGCACTAACCTTGATATTAAAGTGAATGAATTTAATGATAAAATCATTAAACTTTATGACTGACATGCCCCACTTAAACGTATTAAATTTAAACATAAACCAGCGCCTTGGATAACTTCTAATATCAGGGAAGCTATAGCTCATAGGGACAGGGCTAAGAGAAGGTATAAGCGGTGTCCTTCCGAGTATAATTTATTAATATATAAAGATCTGCGTAATCGCTGCAATCGTCTGTGTAGGGATGCAAAAAGGTGCTATTTTCACGATTCTTTGGTAAACCGTAACTCCAGTGAGGTTTGGAAATTCCTTAAATCAATCGGCATCGGTAAGTCTCTAGTCACTGCTGGCAATGATTTCAATCTTAATGAACTGAACATGCATTTCTCTTTACCTCCAGTATGTTTAGATTCTTCTGTCAAAGCTAACACTTTATCGGAGTTATCGAGTTTGCCAAAACTGCAGTGTCTTTCTTTTGACCTTGTTCCTGTGTCGGAAGATGATGTTAACAAATCAGTACTTGCCATCTCGTCTACTGCCGTCGGTAATGATAATTTATGCTCGTGAATGATTAGTCCAATTCTTCCCTTACTTCTTCCCATTCTTACACACATCTTTAACTATTCTTTGACGTCTCACTATTTCCCATTAGCTTGGAAATTAGCTCATGTAATTCCTTTACCTAAAGTCTCTAATCCGGCCTGTTTATCTCATTTTCGACCAATTTCTATTTTACCATTTCTTGCAAAGGTCCTTGAACAGATTGTTCATAAGCAACTATCCAACTTCTTATCTTCCTATAACCTCCTTAGCCCTTTCCAGTCCGGTTTTCGTGTTGGTGTCACAGTACTGTGACTGCTCTCGTCAATGTTACTGATGATATTCGTTGGGCCATGGAGAATAAATCTCTTACTCTACTAGTCTTACTTGATTTTAGCAGTGCCTTTAATTCTGTAAATTTCGACATTCTTCTTGGTATCGTCGAATCTATCAATTTCTCTTCATCTGCCATATCTTGGTTTAACTCCTATCTTCGAGGCCGCTCACAGTGTGTTCGCCTCAACGAGAACTTGTCTGATTGGTTTGACCTCAGTGCGGGTGTGCCTTAGGGTGGCGTCCTTTCTCCATTACTTTTTTCTATCTTTATTAATTCTATCACTAATATAATCTCTTCCAAATACCATTTTTATGCAGACGATTTGCAGCTTTATCGTCATTTTGTAGCGTCTGATGTTGATGTAGCTATTGCTGCTATGAACAAGGATTTAATAAAGTTGACCCAATGGGCTGAATCTTTTGGTCTCCTTTTGAATCCTAGTAAGTCTCAGGCCACGATTATTGGTAGTAAATTTATGCGTAGTTCGTTAGATTTTGCTTCTCTCCCATCTGTGGTTTTAAATGATATTGCGATTCCTTATACTGACACTGTGAAAAATCTGGGTGTCATATTTGATTCTACGCTCTCATGGAATGTGCATATCAGCGACATCAGTCTTAAAATCCACTTCTCTCTTCATTCGCTAAAATGCCTCCAAAATTTCTTGCCTCTTAAAACTAAGATTTCTCTTACCCAATGTCTTATTCTACCTATCTTAGATTATGCTGATGTCTGCTATTTGGACGCCTCAGAGGAGCTCTTAAATAAACTTGAGCGCTTGCAAAATTTATGTATGCGGTTTATTTTCGGACTGAAGAAATTTGAGCATGTGTCTCATTTTCGCAAGGATCTCAAGTGGCTTCCCATTCTTTTTTGCAGGAATACTCGAGCACTATGCCTCCTCTTCAATATTCTTCATAACCAGTCTTCTCCAACCTACTTACGAGAGCGGTTCTCTTTTGCACGCCCTCTTGATGCTACCTGCAGAGCACATCTTAGAACTCTTCTAAAGTTTCCGTCCCATAAATCTGGTTTCTTTTCCCATTCCTTCTCTGTACATGCTGTTAGATTGTGGAATTCGCTACCGCCTGATATTCGAGATGTCACTTCTATCTCAGTTTTTAGAAAACGATTAAAAAAATATTATTTGTCAATGTCCTGATTTTCCATATTGTATTTATATAGTATATATTTATTCATTTGTATATGTACACGTCTTTAAGTATGTATGTAGATTTGTTTATTTGTATATATAATTAAGTATTTGTATGTGTGTGTGTGTGTATGTGTGTGTATATATATGTTATGGGTATATAAGTATAAATATAAGTTGTACACACTAAATTTGCTTCTAAATTTTATGTCTCCCATCGCAGGTCTGCTGAAAGAGATTTCTTTGGCACTTTCTTTTTTTTCACTGGCACTTCTTCTTTCTTTGGCATGAAATAAGCAGTGCCTTTGTACATTATTTTCTTGTCATGCTTTCTTCGTTTATTTGTATTTGTATTATGTGTACATAAATTGTTAAAAAAATAACAAGATCAATAAAAAAAATAAAAATAACCATACAAGTAAAATTAGTATGGATACCATTAATTTTAAATTTAAGTTAATAGTAGCCGCATTAATTTTAACCGCATTAAGTTTAATAATTATAATTAAAACGAATTGTGAACAAACATTCAATTAAGAAGAACCTCTAAACTAACATTAATTAGTCGTAGTCTTCATATTAATCTAATTCAAGATATTAATGAACAATAGTCGAATCTCTGTCCGACTTTTAAATCGCTAGTGATAAGTGGTTACCTGTTTTTACTATTTTTTAAATAGGGCGCCTTCAAGTTGGATGCTTGAAGAAGCGCTGCCGTGCGTCAGCCGGGTCTTTACAAATTTTCGTCAACTTCTTGAAGCTCTGCCGCAGCGCTAGTGTCGTTACACACCGCGAGTCACTTCAAGGGTCTAATTTGAAGGCGCCCTTATGTCTCCCTATGTCGACTTCGTTACTATTAGTCTGTAGTGGTTGGCCCATGGCGATTTTCGCATGAAGTCTCTTTTTGGATCATTCCTTAATTGGGTTATGTAATGATCTTCTAGAAGCTTTTAGACTAAATGGCAGACGTAAATATGCCAATAGGCTGAACATGTCAAGTAGATTCTTTCAATAGGTACATACTTGAAAAAAGGAAAATAGGTTTGACTGTTACAAGTTTAATTTGAAAGACCTCGTATTTCTAAAGTCCGAACAAATGTGTTAACATATTTATAAATTGGTTGTAAAGTTAATAAAGTTAATCTTTTAAAATCTACAAAAGCCAGGATTTTCATTGTTTCCTTTAACTTCAGGCAAAGCTTTAAATTACCTGAAATTTTAAGTTTTAGATCTCAATCGTTACATAGAAAAGAGGAATGGTCAGTTTGAATATCCTACGAGTATTTTAAATGTTAACTGGTACAAAACATAGTACACCTTTAGTACGAAACTGATAATATATTCGAAATTCAAAATTTCGTATATATTAATTATAATAATAAACTTCAAAATTACGAATATATATAATTTTAATTATGAACTTAAAATACTGTCTAAGTATATTATGAATTTACCGATCTAACCACCCCCCATTAGCTATATAGCGTGAGAATTTCTATGCATTTATTTGTGATAAATCTATTTAACACGTATTATTTCATATTTTATGTAATTACTCATGTTTTAGCAAATAAAACATTATTTTTATTTTATTTTTCCTTTATTTTATTATTTTATTTTATAATTCTCTCTGTACCCCATAGGGAAACACCGTGAAGATTTATATGTGTGTATTATATTGGGTTCATAGTCATAACGCCCCAAATCAAAATCTCAATATTATGAATTAGGTAACTTTCGTACTGAAGGTCAGATAGGGTCCGATAAGTGCGTTATTAATATGCGTACTATGCCAAGTTTGAATTGAACAGTAGGTCCAAATAAGACACAGTTACAGTAATGTAGCTGTATAACGATCAATTTCTTGCAGTTTTTGTATGTTATAATAGGTAGAAACATACAAGCAGATAGACATTTTTAAAATTAAGTAATATTTTGACTTTTGATAATATTATTAATACCCCTTGTGTTTTGTCTTAAATAACTTCAATATCCAGACATGGAGCTTTTTACACTTTCATTATAATGTTTAGATTTTATAAAATATCATAATACTTTAATTACAATTAAACTTTTATCTATACGATTTTTTTTAAATAATTATTACAATATGCTTTTATATGATATTATTATCTTCTATCTTCTAAACTACGATGAGAGATCAAAACAGAAACATCTTGTAATGCGACTTAATAGATTTAACCTTTGGATAACAAAGGTCTCCTAATATTATAAGATTTTCGTAAGTCGCTTTGGCTTGAGAGTGATTAATGCTCGTACACAAATTGAACTTAGAATGGTTTAATGGTTATTTGTCGGCAAAACAAAAAGATATAACTGCATATTTTATCACGCCAAAATTAGAATCATGTTTCGTTTTTCAATGAACCAAGCTCAGAAACAACGTTCATCGCATCGAGTGCTTTTGATGTAGATAACTAGTCTTTTAAACTTTCTTAAAGATGCTTCATGGAGAAGAGAACCCCATTTCGATTAATATAATATTAGTAAACTTGGGAATATGAAATTAGTAATATGTCAATATGTAGTATTAACATAAAACAACGGAACGGACAACCGTTTAGTTGTGTGTTATAATTACATTAGAATCATTATTCTGTCATTCAACTCATTACAGAATTAGTCTGACGTCAATCTGACAAGAATGATGGGCCAAATTGACTTCATGCTCCGTCAAAGACGGTGGTAAAACATTCAATTGTTGTCAGTCATTGCGTAATCTTGACAGATCTTATATTGATCATATTTAAATATTATATCCTTCAAATCATTACTCTATAAGTCAACGCATCTACTGATGAGTTAAAATCAATCTGACTAGACTGTTGACCTGAACTAACGCCAATCTGAATGTGTAACCACTGTCCATTACATCACAGATATAGATATATAGGTTATACGTTGGTATCGGCTATTTCATGATCTTGACTGATCTTAGAATGATATCTAACTACTATGTTATTCAACGTTCTGTCAGTCCTCGCACTGTACACAATAAACCTTCTTCCGCCCTAAGAGTGCCTCAAAATAGAAAGAACAAAGATTACAACTGTAGCCTTGGTTTACGGCAGCCATATACGGTCCTTTCTCGTAGTGAAAACTAATCATAAATTTATATACGAAAGCGCCTTGAAGAACGCATTTACCAAATTCATTTATTCTAAATAGATCCTGGGTCTGACGGGTATTATGTAAACCATACACTCGACACTAAGTGCCTCGTCGGATTCAAAGGCGATATAATGTTTCAATTATGTCCTGTGTTCAAGCTTTTAATCAAAGTTACGTGCCTCGAGAACCGGACAAGTAGGGTCACTGACGGTTTATACCTCATTAAAAATAATGACGTCACTACTGAGTATAGGTAAGTTTGATTAGATATTTACCCTAACAAGTTTCGCTGTTAGTTATGTCATGATTGGCACAATGTGATGCAATATGACATGTTATGACTACATGATGTTACGTATACAATTATATATGTATTTATACCCCTGAATTTCAACATACATTAGAAATGCATTCGTAATATATGGTATTCATAACATATACCTAATATTATATCGCACTAATCGTAAATTAAAAATTAACTAACGGCGAAACTTACAGTATGTATATATGTGTAGATTATGTTCGACACATTACTAGAAAGTTTAGGTAGTAGTTTTCAGACATGAATTTCATGTAAAAGAAGTCGTGGGTAAAAGCTAGTGTAATTTAACATCAAATATATTCGAAAATCTAAAATCATACGTAAGTCCGCTTTATATCCAATTTGCCAATAAGGTAAAGAAAAAGGATCGAGGCGTAACAAACACACCTTTAGGCCAATTCTGTCAAAAGTATTTGGTGTTATAGATGCAAAAACGTAACCAGATAGTGGTAGATTGTTAGCCTATCACCTTCCGGATAGATAGAAGTTGGAATAACACGACTTATACCTTGGCCCACATCGACAGCCATTAGAAAGCACGTTTAAAATTAAAAATTAATAACATAGACTTTATGATTCCAGGCAGCCTGTCCCTTACTACGAAGTGAAGCAAATGAAATAACATAAAATGAAATGTAGATGTGTGGATGTTTCCAATGCAATGGCAATCAGCTTATCTACATACTTATATAACAATCCATTGCCACATGTAAAATCGAGCATCACTTGAGAACGGCTCGATCGATTTGTCTGATTTACTTTTATTGTGTTTGTGTCAGGAAAAGGTTTATGTGAAAGAAAGTTTTTGGAAAATCCACCTGAAAAGTCGATTACGGTACGGTATCTTTGTATGAAAATCACAATAAAAAATGTTGCAAACATTCAAAAACTTAACCGAGCGAAGCCAGGCCGGATCGCTAAACTGATAATAAATGTGTGACGTATGTACAGGTGAGTCAGCTTATCTAATTTGCTGTACCGTTGCTACTCGGACACAGTATCTGGTGCTACTGATAATCTATGGTAAATAATTTATATTGTAATAATAATTGTATAATACGCAAAGTTAGTAATCAATATTTTTAGAAATTGAATGTATTAAAATTCATTGCATTACTAAAATTCTACTGAAGCGTAATAAATATGTTACAAAAATATCTACGTAAGTTCAAAAAGGGATTGGTTTTTTACCCAATAATAGCCGTTAATATCAAAGTACCTTACAAATGCACATTGATGGAAATTCACCTAAATGTGCACTAAGTGAACATAAATGAATGCCTATAATAAAGGTCGGAAACTACACATACAGAGCTTGATGTAGCTTGATCGATGCGTGACCTGTATTTAGACAACTGTTTATCACACCGTTGCGTTGATTCCCAAGTGTTAACATTTAAATATTAACTCTTGTAAATTTTAAAACCAAGAAGAATTTCAACGGAATATCTAAACCTAAGCTATATTTGCATCTAGTTTTATTTCAAGTTGATTAAAATTTTAAATTTCGTTAGTAAAAACGAGCAATTAAATAAAAAAAAACATGGTAATAAATAAATCAATGGCATGAGAATGGAGATCACCTGACTCAACAATATACTTAGTTGCGAGATCAAAATAATTTGCTATTGAAGTTTTATGGAAACAATTGAAAAAACAATTAACAGAATGAGTAAAAATTTGTTTTTTCCGCTAATTGCCCCTTTTCAATCTTTAATTATGCTCTAACAAAAATATGGTCATAAAAGTAACTGAAGTCTATTATTCGTAAACTGGTTTTAACCAAACTGAATTTAAAGTATTCAATCCAATAAAAATATGAGAAAAATAACTCCTTTTCCGTAACTTACCGAAGTATTTTTCAAATTAATTAAAAACAAAAGAAATGCGGTGTAATAGAAGGACCGCATTTAGGCATTTACGGAAAATAGAGTTCATTATGTGAACGCATTTGTGCTTAATAGATCGATGACGCAGTGCGACACGAAATCGGATATACATATCCACGAACTTGATAAGCATTTTTAATGGATTTCCTTCTGTATGTTATGGATTTTTGTCACATTTTATGATCATAATAAAGACGCTCATAGCTTCGTAGAGGAGCTCAAAGCGTCGTAGAGGACCTCGTAGCATTACAAAGATAGTGGTAGCGGCATAGAGGTGCTCGTAGCGTAGTCATGCTTCGGTATTTATGTCAACTATAATTGAGTATAAGACGTACGCGCTAATTTGACAAATCGGTTGCCTTCGAAAAGATTCACAGCCTGCATATGGCCTGTAAAAAAAATTTTGTTTTGGCAACTTTTTATCAATATTGAACATATGTTTGTTCCTCTAGTGAAAATATGTAGTTTTATTATTAAACCACGAGATTTTTCGACATAAATTTTGTCTTGCATCCTCTCAAAATAACATACTTATGAAAGATGTTACTTTATTTCAGGGTTCTGTAACTGTAAAATGGTTTCCCTTTCAACTTTGTAATGTCTGCCTGTCTATCTGTCTATAAATTCGTATACAGCCGACTTATTTCATCGTCACTACTGAAGTAAAATTTGTAACAGCGACGTAAATTGTAATCCCAACTGAAAATGAAAAGCAAAAAATTAGATAATGACTATTTTGAACCCAATTTCATGAAATAACTACTATAAATAAAACCGTGAATTAATGTGTTTTATTTGCTGTTAAAAACTTTCTATAATTATATTTCAAGCAATCGAGTTTAACGGTAATACATGAGTGATGAAAAAATAAATCTCGATATATCTTCGTAGTCGGCTAATAAAATAAAATATAGCACTTTTCGGAGTGACAAATTCATTCTTTCAGCAAAATGTTGATCCATTACACGAATTGACCGGCACGAAGCTATATCAATCAATATCATAATATTCTGAAAGGTTCACGTATAAACCAAATAAATTTGAGCGTCTATGTGCTAATAAAATCCTATGGAGTAAATGGACCGCTCCGATTGTTAATACGAGTGAACGTTCCAATTTTTTAAGCTCTGAGCTGATGATACAAAATATCGAGGAAATTATTTTGACGTTGTAACAGTATCGTAATTATGATTTTTTTACACTAAGTACATACGGAGAAGACAAATTGACAATGGTAAATGCACTGAGACCCATGGACTTAAAGTTTCGAATGCATTAACAACCCTGAGGAATAAGGTGTTGTCTCTGTTGTACTAGAAATTTCATCGACTGTATTACCCTCTACACTGAAAGATATCAGCGCAAACACTGTTGTTCATGGCAAGATTAGCAAGTAAAATGCTTTGCATAAACTCAGGTGTAAATTTACGGAAACTCATTTATATTTATTAATATTTAACTATTTTCTGGCCAAAATTCCAAAATTAATGCCTGACATCTTTATGTGTAAATAAAACTAAACCGAAATCAAAAATAAATACACTGAAAGCTACGAAGTAATGATCTTTTGCAGATTAAAACTCATATAATTACAGTCACTGAAGTCGGTGTCAGGCCTACCAAACAACCTGACTTTCTTTTGTTTATGGGTCTGGCATCGACTTCAATAACCGTCAGGTTTTACTATGTAGGTAAAAAAACTACCAGACTCTGTTGTTTATTGGTTTGGCACCGATTTCAATAACCGTCAGGTTTAATTATGTAGGAACGTTTAGGAATTTTGACGTATTAACGAAGTTATTATTGTACTTGAGTTTTGATTATTTTGTATTATTATAGATCATTATTTATAGTATAGTTTTCAGCTTTTTTTAGTTCGAAAGTTAGTTTAATTTTTTTCTTAAAAAGTTATTAATTTTACTTTTGAGTGGCTTCGTCCTAAATAAATATCTAGGGTAGGTCTACAACTAACTTTATTATAATTCTGGAAGGGAAATGAAGGGAAAACATCAGATCTTAACTCAATTTATATGAGACTACCACATATACCCTTTTTAAAGGAAACAATGTTTTGACCTCGGACCAAGAATGAAAACGAACGGAGCATTTGCTAGAAAAGCGTCTCCTTTTTTAGATGGCCAAATTTCTAAACTTTTACGAATGTGCGTGATTAGGGAAGGATCATAGTACAACAATACACGGCTGAATATGACATATTTTTATTTTCGTAAATACTAGTAGCAAAAACACATAAGATTTATGACTATTAATAATTATTTCATGACCTACTATAGTTAACTGTTTTACTCATGGTTACGCTCAATGGGATAGAAAAGACAGACTTTTTGGCGGGAACGGGAGAAGTGAGGATGTCATTTTATATAAATTTTCTATTTTTACATTTTTGGGAGTTTTAAAGTACAAAAGTGACAGTATATTGTGTTTTAAAGTTCTGTATAAGTGAAAAGAATGGAGTAGGTCTAAATAAACATGTGTAGCTGAAATTCTCACGCTCTTCCAAGAAGTCCTTTATAACTTCAGTAAAGCCTACTATCACTTTACTAGAGGAGTTTAACGATAAGAAAAAACTAATTTTCTTATGATTCTACTTATTAATACGTGACATTGGCGAATGTGCTAAACTGTGCGCTGTGCCATAAAGAAAGAAAACTCCGTTCATTATAATTGTTGGTCCGAGATTTCGACTATTCTATAATGAAGAACGATGACACATTTAGTAAAAGTAGTATACACAAGACATGTCACTTTATCAATCAGCTACAAAGTTACATCTGTAATATGTATAAACTTACGTCAGTGGTGTACGATATCTTGTATATTTGCTACATTTGCTGTCACGATCTCATTTCAACATCTGTGGCAACATTGTGTTAAAGACCTGACATTTTTTACAACATAATTTGATTACTGCCTATAATCTTCCTGTGTAATTCGTTTTCTGAGATGCGTAATTTTTGTCGCAAATGAGCGTTTATATTATCTTACATTACGTTACGTTACATTTCATTATATTAAACGAATATCTCACATAAAAGAGAATTGCCGGCTAGTATTCCACTTTCTTTTTACGATATTTTTCTCTTTTATGTTCCCGTAACGTCAAAATGATAAAAATGCTACTTTCGATGTGAAACATCTTATACAGCGAGTCAGACCGACTATTGGTGTGGCAACGTGGCGACGTGGCGACGCGTCGCCACGCACTCGTACTAAGCACGTATACCTGTAGCGTATTCAGTGATGTTATTCACTTCGAAACATGTTTCCTGTGTTTTTTTTAAATAAAAAATAATTATTTTCCTTAAAAAAAACCGAATATTGTGATTTTAATTATGCCATATTTATTTTCTATATTGAACCATCCTTTCATGCATGTTTTCTATACAAAATAGTTTCTATGTTTCACATCTGCCAGGCGTCCCGCGACGGCTCGTTTTTATTTTATTGTATATATAATTTTGTATATTTCTCTGAATAATACTTCAATTTATTCTTTGTAATTAAATACAATTTATTACAAGTTGTTAAAAAGAACGCGAGAAACCTTTCACATCTCCAAAAAAAATTTTTAATCTCTATCCAATCCTCGAATTTAAAATTCGGCCTTTAAAGTCTTTTGAACTCATTGTCTGTGCTTGAGCAACGGCTTACTAGAAAAGTTTCTAATTCTCATTATTACGTCAAATATTAGACACCTCCCGTAGGGAGTAAATTAATCTGCTTTTAAACTTACTTCGTCTAAAATTTATGATTATTTCTAACTATTTGTAGCGTACTTTTTAATTTATAATCAGACCAGGTCTTTTTGGCGGGAACGGGAAAGGTGAGGTTGTCATTTTATTTAGGTTTTCTATTTTTTACATCTTTGTGAGTTTTAAATTACAAAAGTGATAGTATACTGTGTTTTAAAGTTCTGTGTAAGTAAAAGAATGGAGTAGGTCTAAATAGACATGCGTAGGTGAAGACTCGCGCTCTTCCAAGAAGTCCTTTATAACTTCAATAAAGCCTACTATGACTTTACTGGAGGAGTTGCACGATAAGAAAAAACTAATTTACTTGTGAATCTACTTATTAATACGTGACATTGGCAAATGCGCTAATCTGTGCGCCATGCCATAAAGAAACATAATCACACCAAATAACGTGATAATAAAGTCTAATTCTAAACATACCCAAACACAAAGCAAAACAAACGGAAATCCGCTCTTAACGTACCAGGAATACCTACTTAATTTCTAACTACCCGCAATCTAATTGCGTCGTGTAGGGTTGTCACTCGCTTCCACCCGTACCGCCTTTTGCTCATTCCGGTTTAAGTGGCACACTTGAAGATCTGACAACACTTAATTAACTACCGCTCACTGTTGAAAGTCATCTCATCTTTACCTTAAGAGATAGTATTGGCAAACTCGATCGCTAGAGGCTAGGTTTTTAATTAATGAGACTGTAAAGAGATACTTTTCTGATATTAATCTAACGTTAATCTCAGAAAAGTAATCTTAAGAAAGTGCTTGTCGCACAGTGGAGGGGATGTGCAATATTTGAAAATTTGTATTAATTATTAATTTAGAGTAATTACTTCATTATTAATTTTACCTAATTTGAAGCTGTTGCGATGTGTTTTTGGAGTACCGTTATAAATTCACTCACACCTCATTTTTCTCAGAAAGCATGCAATTTAGAAACTCGAGCTCAGCACTGTAACGTCTTATTGAACCACAAGTTTCTTACAAAATCATGTTTACCTACTGCATAATTTACAACATATTATTATTATATCCTTTACTGCAATACGAGCAATATTTGTAATCGTGTTCTCGCAAACGGCTCGAACGATTTTGATTAAATTTACAACATAGCGGTAACGGGGGCGTAAAATTGATCTAGCTAGGTCTCAGTTCTAGAAAAATTCGCTTTCACACACATAAAACACAAAAACTTGAACGAAATATGAGTGGTAATTACGCACCAGATTTACCTTCTCAATAGCACAGTGGGTAGAATGTAGATCTACTACGCCAAAGTATGCTGATTCGAATCCTGCAAAATGGTCAGACTTTTTTTGTTTTTTTTTAAATTTAAACAAACTTAAAACACACCGACAAAAGCTCGGGTACTGAAAAATAATACAAAAATAAATTCGTTACAACCAACTAACTCTAACTAACTACTAACTCGAAACTATCATTTCTCCTCTATCCTTAGAAGTAACTGGATCATTTCAAAAAATCAGTAATATTAACACTGATGAAAATAACACTATTATGATTGCTATTTAATTTTTGCTTTTTAAAGTCAGTTAAATTTTTTTAGTAATTATTTTAATTTCTCCTTTTTGAATGACCTTAGCCTAAATAAGTATCTAGGAAGGTCTACAATTAACTTCTTTTCTAATTCTGGACCGCAATGTCATATAAAAGAATCATTAATATAAATAAACAAAGGTTATAAGCAGTTCGTGTTATTTGGTGTTATTTGGTGTATCTTCGAAGTCCAAGCTCCAATACCAGTGAAATTTAAATGGGATAAATCTGGAAGTATATCCTTTCAAACAAAAAATAATTTTCTAAATAGGTTTGTAAATGACGGCTGAAAAACAGAGAACAAATAAATACAACCGAATCGAGAACCTTCTCCTTTTTTTGAAGTTCGTTATAATATCTCAAAAATAATACTTGAAAGACTCTAATATTTTTAAATGATAAAATATTTGGTTTTGTAGATAATATACTTTGTCCGTTTTACGTATGAATAATAGACGTGAATATTTCGTCATTGGAATGACTCGGGTTTCGATACAATTCTATTATCGATGTTCCATAAGATTAGATGAGTGATAATGCTTTAAACATGATACTTAGTTTGAAACTAAAATGCATCTTCGTTTTATTCTGCACTTGATTTGCGAATGACTATCGTTGAGTGAGTAGGAGAATAGAATACAGCGGGAAAAAGATTCTGAATAACAATTGACAACCAAGCAACCGACACAACATTCAAACGTTCCAAATATTCCAGATGTTACAAATATCTCAAATGTTCAAATGTTCTAAATATTCGAAAGGTTCGTAATGTTCCAAATGTTGGAAGCGTTCCCAATACTCCAAAGGTTTCTTAATGTTATTTATGTTCGAAAAGTTTCCAAATCAAATATATCCCTATTCAGAAACAGCTCACTGTTATCAGATGCAAATATTTCAATCTCAAAGATACACTTTCCCCGCTCCTCTATGTAGATAAAGAAATAATCTTGTTTATAGAAATTGTCACTTCTATGAGAATCTAAGACGTATTTATAATAATAAGTCTTTGGTTGAAGATCTTATGGGTTGAATATTTAATAATCGAGTTGCTTCTTCTGTTTTTAACTGTACCTTAAAAACAGAAGACAGATACAGGTAGGTAGGTTTTAAGGTACATACAGCGTTAAGATTGTCTGTACATTTAAATAAAATTAAAGTGTCTGTCTGTGATTTCGAAATAAAGGTTTCTTCTTAAGGTTATATGGTCATTCGCTTGTTACCAAAACACGTTTTTTTAGAATTTTTGTCTGTTTGTTTGTCTGTCTGTTTGTTTGCTAATCTTCGAAACAGCTGAACCAATTTTGACGGGACTTTCATTGGCAAGTAGAAAATTTTTTAGAGAGCAATATAGCTACTTTTTATACTAAAAAAATACCAAGACGCAGATGAAACTGCGAGGCACAATTAGTTTAAAATAAGAGTACTATACTTTACTATTTAAGACAATAACGTCTCATGGGTACCTATAGTAGCCTTCAGCGTCAAAATCGCAATTCTACCTACTTTGTGATTTTTATACTAAATATTTTTTTTTTCAATCCTCATTTAAAAAAGTCTTTTAGTCTAGTTTCTACAGGTTCTTTAAATGCAAATTTTTAAGACCTCATAATTGTTACAATTCAGCTATGAGATATTCGTTATCAAAATCGTTATCACGGTCTTCTCAGGCGTGAAACTGTAATGCAAACAAGCAACCGACACAACATTCAAACGTTCCAAATATTCCAGATGTTACAAATATCTCAAATGTTCAAATGTTCTAAATATTCGAAAGGTTCGTAATGTTCCAAATGTTGGAAGCGTTCCCAATACTCCAAAGGTTTCTTAATGTTATTTATGTTCGAAAAGTTTCCAAATCAAATATATCCCTATTCAGAAACAGCTCACTGTTATCAGATGCAAATATTTCAATCTCAAAGATACACTTTGACTGGCCCGTTGGCACAGTGGCATAGCATCTGCTTGCCAAGCTAGGGTCCCGGGCTCGATCCCCGGTCAGGTCAATTTAGGAAACGAACTTTTCTAAATTGGGTTGGAGTCTGGGTGTTACTGCGATCTCCCCCAGAGTTCGTTGTATGGTACCCATAGTACAAGCTTACTGCTTAGTTTTAGGTCACACGATCTGTGTAATTGTCTGAACTATTATTATTATTATTTACAAGAAAATTAATGACAGTCCTAGGATTTTAGAACTGCAGAAATTAATTTTACAGAACCATTTCATAAATATGCTTATATAAACTCACTGCGCGTCTGTCGCTATTTCCACATATTATTTTCATGCTTCTACTTTCAATTTTTTGTGACGTAATGTGTGAAATTGGTGAAGTTAAAAATTTTTTGGCAAATTGAAACTAGTTGATTCTTTTGCAATTTACGTACTTTAATCTGCTACAGTATTTGAAATAAATATAATAAAGACATATTAAATAGTACACAGTTTGTTACACAAAAAAATACACAAAAATGTTTACAGTGTGATTTATTTATTATTTAAAATGTGAAAGTGGTTAGATGGATTAAATTAACACTAAAAACTAGCAAAAATAGCTCGTTCCATCCGCTAATACAACGGGTTTGCAAACACGACAGTAATATATTCTCAAAAATGCTACATCATATACATTATGCATACTACAATAACTACAACACACCCGACGGTCCAATAAATAATTAAAGATTCCATGTGTGTCAGTCGTCATGGTAACGCATTTAGCATTCAATGTGCATGCCCTCGTTAGAACTAGCCACCCGTTCGCGTAATTACCACAGGTTCTGTGTGTTGCCGTTGTATTTTCCGGTATCTTACGCAAACAGGTCCTCGTATCACACCGTACATCTTACTCGGTATAAACAGTGTTGTGTACTTTGACATATCACAGCATTATGAAACTGTAATGGAACTGTATTTGTACTTATATTGATGATAGTCTTAAAAATGTACATAATCTAACTTTATTTCAACCTAAACAATTATTTTCAGTGTTTATAATCTGTTGTTTGATTGATCGACCATCGTTAGAATAACTATTGAGTCAAATTTAATGTGTTATATAAAATAAAATAATTCTTAAATGACAGGATACATACATATTATGATTACTTTATCTCATGACTATAAGATGGATTATTATATGAAAATATAATTTGGTCATCGCATAAATGTCTGTTAGGAATAAAATTCTTGCCTTACAAATGTCAGAGTAGAACCAGATGTACCATACTAAACACTATCTTTTGGCGATCTTTACGACCCGCAAGCAGAGATAAGTAGATTCTGTAATTTTCTTTCTCTCACAGATGGCCATAGAAACTACTTAGCAGAGAAATTTATACACGGTTTGATAAGATTATGTTTAAAAACACACACACACACAGGAACACTTTGAATATGTATAATTTATTTAATTCAGTTACACAAGATGTACGCATTAGTAATATCCACAGAGTAGAGAGAGATAACGAGCTGTCATCTATACATAGTAAGGAAGTGACACAGTGGTGCCATATCTATAGATACTGGAAGGCGCTAATTTTAAATGCAACACTCCTCCTAAATTTAAGCCTTCTCAAATAACATTTTACATTAAATTTATGAAAAACAAATAGGTGTGTTTAAATTACAAATTAATTATTTCTTTCTAAATTTCTTTAAAGGATTTAAGTCCAATTTTGTCTTTAAGATAAATGAATTTAGCTTTACACAAAGGTTTGGTGAAAATATCAGCAAATTGCTCATCACTACATACATAGTTTAAATCAATTATTTTAGCATAATATTTTTCTTTAATAAAGTGGTATTTTATGTCTATATGTTTGCACCGCTTGTAAAAGCTAATGTTTTTAATTACACTTATAGCACTTTGATTGTCCAAGTTTAAACACACAGATTTTTGTTTAAATTCACCAATGTCATTTAGCAGTTGTTTAATCCACATAGCCTCCTTGGTGGCTGCACAGGCAGCCATGAACTCCGCCTCTGTGGTTGAGAGAGCCACGGTCTGTTGTTTCTGGCAGGCCCAAGTCACTGCTGCACCATTTTTGGTGAAGACATATCCAGTTACTGAACGTCTCGTGTTAGGATCGTTCGCGAAATCAGCATCACTGTAGCCTACTATTGTGTTAGGCTCAGATGTTGGTGTATAGTATAAGCCATGATCTTTGGTTTCTTTTAGGTATTTGAAAATTTTCTTTACAGCGTTCCAATGTGTTTCATTGTAAGAATTTAAAAATTGACTCACCAGGCTAACTGCAAATGAGATATCTGGTCTGCTTACTGTTGCCAGGTGCATCAAGGATCCAACAGCTTCACGGTAAGGAATATTCTTTTCTGTTTATCCTTTTCCTTTCTCCAATTTCACATGGGGATCTACTGGAATGCTGTTGGGTTTAGACTCATTTAAATTAAATCTATTCAACAATTTATCAATATAATTAGTTTGATGTATAAAGACTCCTTTGTCATATTTTTCAATTTCCATTCCAACAAAATTTTCAAGTTCACATGTTTTTACTTCAAATTCAGATTTTAAACAGTCTATAAGTTCTTTTAGTTCAGTCTTATCCTTTGAAAATATCAGTCCATCATCTACATATAAACACAGGTAACATTTGACTCCTTTAAATGTACCAACATATACACATTGATCAGCTTTACTGTTTATTAGTCCAAATTTCTTTAGTACTGTATCAAATTTAATGTTCCAGCATCTCGGTGCTTGTTTTAGACCATATAAAGATTTATTGAGCTTACATACCTTGTTTTCATCACAGTTTAGGCCTTCGGGAACTGTCATATAAATTTCTTCCTCTAGCTCACCATAGAGAAATGCTGTTTTGACATCTAATTGAACAATATGAAGATTCTGTTGAACTGCTTCTGATAATAATAGACGAATGGAATCATACCTTACAGTTGGAGCAAATGTTTCCTGGTAATCAATATTTTTAGTTTGTGAGTACCCTTTTGCGCAGAGTCGTGACTTATAGCGCAAGCCAGAGGGTTCTTTTTTGATTCGAAACACCCACTTACACCCTATCACTTTCATATCAGGTGTTTGGTTGACTAAAGTCCATGTGATGTTCTTTTCATGAGCATCAAGTTCTTCATTTATTGATTTAATCCATTTTGAAGCCTCAGCTGACACTATTGCTTTTTCATAATTATCAGGAACTTCATTTTTAGTTAATTGATAGCACAAGTAGCTTTCCTCTTGATTCTGTGCTTCTAAGTGCTGTTTTCTAGTCATTATTCTTGTTTTTCTTTCAGGTAAAGAATCTATTATTTTATCTGGAATGAACTCAGAGTCAGATGATGATGTATGGCCAGTTACTGAGTTGAATGAATCATCATCACTTATAGTGTCTTCTGCTTTGTTGGTGACACTGTTTTCACTCGAAGTTAATTCAATAGGTTCACAATCCCTTTTGACTGTTGACTCTAGAAACATAGCATCTCTGCTTTTGATAGCAGTTCTTGAATTAGGTAAAATAAAACGGTACCCTTTTGAGTTTTCGCAGTATCCAATAAAAATTAATTTTTGTGATTTTGCATCAAGCTTCTTTCTCTTTTCTTTAGGTAAATGAACCATTGCCTCACAGCCAAATGTACGCATATGGCTGACTTTGGGTTTCTGACCAGTCCACATTTCTTCTGGTGTTTTGTAATTAAGTGATCTTGTCGGAGAGCGGTTAATAATGTAGGCGGCCGTATGAATGGCTTCAGCCCAGTACATTTTAGGTAAGTTTGCATTAAGCATCATACACCTTGCTCTTTCAATCAATGTTCGGTTCATGCGTTCAGCAGTACCATTTTGTTCCGGTGTGTAAGGTGTGGTTGTCTGATGTATTATTCCTGCATCTTTAAGAAAGCTTGAAAAATCTCTATTGTCATATTCAAGACCATTATCAGACCTGAGAATTTTAATTTTGCGGTTTATTTGATTCTCAGCTTGGTTTTTGAATTCTTTAAACTTTTCTAGGACTTCTGACTTGTTGTGCAAAGTATAAACAAATATTTTCTTTGAGTAGTCGTCTAGAAATGTAACAAAATATCTTACTTTGCCTAGTGACGTTTCCATCGGACCGCAGACATCTGAGTGTATCAGTTCAAGTAGGTCTTTGCTCTGAGACCCTTGACTTTGGAAAGGCAGACGTGTTTGTTTTCCTTCCTGACACGTTATACACTTGAAATTGTCTTTTACTGGATTTAACTTCAAATCAGCGGTGTTTTCAGTCATTTTCTTTACAGATTGAAGGTTTAGATGACCCATTCTCTGGTGCCACAGGTAAGTATCTTGCTCAATGATATCTGATATGCATGCATAGCCTCCAGGCCTATTCAACTGATACATATTGTTAATTAAGCTTGCTGTTGCTACTATGACATTGTTTCTGTTCATAATAACACAACCATTCTTGTTAAACTTCACTTGGCCACCATTTCTTATAATTTGACTCACCGACAGTAGGTTTGTAGCGAGTTCAGGCACATATAAAACATTTGTGATTAAAATTTCATTTTCTTGGTCCTTCTGATCATATACACATAAGCTTATTTGTCCAGAGCTTTGTACAGGTAAAATCTTATCATTTGCCACTTTAACACTTTTTATTTGAGGTATTGAATCTTCTTTCAGCAAAAACTTATGTTTAGTCATATGTGCTGATGCCCCCGAGTCTATATACCAGGCATCAGAGTGTTCCGGACTCATCATATGCTGCAGTATTTCTGCAAGAAATACTGCAGCATATGATGAGTCACTTTTGTTGTTATTTTGATTCTTCTTTGGCTTTTCTTTACATTCTGGGCTCTTGTGACCATATTTATTACAAGAGAAGCAGCGTGGATCTTTAGTGTCTCTTTTATTTTTGTTGTAGTGCTTATTTTGTTTTGTTGCAAAAGCACTTGAGTCACTTTCTTGTTTCACATCTTGTAATATTTTTGCTTTCACTGAGTCAGAGCTAATTTTGAGACCCGAGCTTTCTAAAGCAAGAATCATAGGCTTGTAGCTTTGTAGTAAACCAGACAACAAGAGTGTGCCAAGCCATTCGTCATCAACGTGGAAACCTATATTTCTTAATTTATGTGCTGTCGTCATAATTTTACTGACGTACTCCTCTACATTAGGACATCCTGCTAATGTTGTGTTGCACAAGTCTCGCAGTAGACCAACCCGGCGTGTCAGTCCGCAGTCGTCGAAAGCCTTCGACAAATTGTTCCATACCTCTTTCGCAGTCGCACATTCTTGTATATGGACGTAATTAATAGGATTAACGAGAAGTATAATCTTGGATCTGGCTTTCGTGTCACGTTTTTGATCAACTATGCTTGGATCATCACATTCAACACAGTCCCATAGCTCTTCGTGTTCAAGATACGTTTTTACTGCAAATCGCCATGTCGCATAGTTTTCACGGCCCGTTAGCTTTTCTATACATACCATTGAATTATTCGATGACATTTTGGTTCTTTATTTTCGGAGAACAACAAAAATTTTTGCACTGTAACGCTGAGCACGTTGAGTTTTTAGGTTATGTATTTTTCAACACTTTTTGCACTGATTTTATTTGCCAGACTTACTGGGCCCATAACCTGATAAGATTTAGATTAAAAACGACTTGAGGAACACTTTGAATATGTATAATTTACTTAATACAGTTACACAAGATGTACGCATTAGTAATATCCACAGAGTAGAGAGAGATAACGAGCTGTCATCTATACATAGTAAGGAAGTGACACAGTGGTGCCATATCTATAGATACTGGAAGGCGCTAATTTTAAATACAACACGGTTAATTTAAAAATATTAATAACCTCTTAGTATGTAATTGCTGTCATCATATCTAATAACTTTTGTTCTACGACTTTTCTCAAAACTTAATACGTTCCTCAAAAAATATTTGTTACGTTTTGTTGTACAGTTTGAAACGTCATTAAGCTGTGTACGTATTTCAATGGTACAGTGCAAGTGCACCGTGCCTCGGCTCCGCGCCGCCTCCCGTCGCCCTGCTGTGCGTGTGCAGCTTTGGTAACCAGATAGTAGGTGCCACTTTCAGGAACATATAATGTATTTTTATTTTTGTATGAAAGAAAAAGTTACGAATTATTAAAATTCGTAGAACAAAAGCTATTGAGGATAATGTTAAGAACAGAACTACTAGGTAAGAAAGAACTAAGAGGTTATTAATATTTTTAAATTAACCCTCCATACCTACATAAAGTAAATAATTAATTAAATACATTTATACACAACGGTGTAATAGACGGCCTGTAAACGTTCTGACCCATTGTTTTTAATGTCGGTAACACTGTTTGGTTTAGGCTCCAGCTACATTCATTGTAATTGGTATGTATTGTTAAGTACAAGGTTATGTGCCTACCCTGGTTTTATGTTGTACGTAATTGTCTAAGTCTGTTTCTACGTAAAAAGAAACACCACATTACTGATAAATATTACAATACGGTGTAAATCGATACTTCGTTAAACTAATTAGTGAATTTAATTTCTTTAGTCCAATAACGTAAAGAATTTTTGTAAGATTTACTATGAATTTGGATGACTTACCTTCAGTTAATAACTGATTAGAAACCTAGAATGTATAAAATGGTGTTAATATTGATATTTAAAATTTTAAATAAAGGTTCTAAAGTTGATAGATACTTCTTTCTCGACATTATGACGACTTCCGTGGCGCAATCGCTTAGCGCGTCGGAAAGTAAACGGGGGTTGCGGGTTCGATTCCCGTCCCGAGTCTGGGTGTTTATGTATAATATGTATATATTTATAAAAGAAAAGTATATAAGTAGTATATCAGTTGTCTAGTACCCATAACACAAGCGCTATGCAGCTTACTTTGGGACTAGATGGCGCTGTGTGAAATGTCTGAGTATATTATTATTATATTATTTGGGTTCAAGTAAACGTCATGATTCAACGACAAATTAAATGGCTCGTTTCACATAACGAATATGTACATTCAGTCAAGAAAGTATCGGGAATGGAGGATTTGTTTATGGTTCCAAATTCAATTTTTTGTTTTTTTTTGTTGTTGTTAGACTGGCACAACTGTTTTCCATTAAGGCGCGGAGTTTGAGTTGCATCTGTTATTTAGATTAAATACAGTGCTGTTACTATTTCCTTCACTTTTGCGATGTTAACTTCAGTTGCAGACGTTGATGGCCTACCAGAGCGAGGCAAATCTTCCATCACATCTCGACAACTTTTGAACGCTTTGTACCACTCATAAGCACGTGTTTTTGATAAAGTCGATTCACCGTAAGCCTTCTGCAACATTTTCAGTGACTCCGAACACGAAATTTCATTGGCGACGCAAAATTTAAGACAAACTCTTTGTTCGATGTTTTTGTCCATTATGAAATTCGCAATATACTACACTAGAATGATATAACTAAAAACAGCACTGTATTTAATTTAAATAACAGATGCAACTCAAACTCCGCGCCAAAATGGAAAACAGTTGTGCCAATTTAACAACAACAAAAAAAACAAAAAATTGAATTTGGAACCATAAACAAATCATCCATTCCCGATACTTTCTTGACTGAATGTATACCATATACCAATAACATAATAATATTTTATTTAATATAATTGTCTGGAATGTTGTTATTATTTTTAATTATCATAAACTCTGATTATAACAAATTATAGGCACATGGTAACGTTTTTCTGTTACTATTATTCGTCTTTAACTTTTTCTCTAAAGAAGGTTACGAGACGAACCCTAGCCACGACACATTTCCAAGGGTCCTCACCACAATTAATGGGGACCTCTGCTGTGGTCCGCAGAGCGTGTAAGAGATTGACACAAAGGTTATGTTTTATACGCTTGTAATACATATGTATATACGAGTACAGTACATGACGTAATGTTACTTCCTAACTTCATGTGTAGTATGTACCTGAAAGTACTATTTATGCTATCTTAAAGTACTAAAAACGCGCTCGAAACTCGAAATTTCGCTGCATCGTTAAATATAGTGTAGTATACTGCGTGAGGATATGTATTTATCCTCACGCAGTGAGAATAAACTTTGTTTGTTTGTACGTAATGTTATCCATTACTCACTCACAAATTACTGAACCGATTTCAAAAATTCTTTGACCTATAGAAAGCTACATTACCAGCGAGTAACATGCGTCGTATATTCTCAAAAAAAATTTTATCCGTGCAAAGCCGGGGCGGGTCGCTAATGTATTTGTAAACACATGTATTCAAATGCAAAGTTGTGTCGAAATTTCAAAGCAATTCACCAGATATGAGATATCTAACTTTTGGAGATATAAGATTTTGAGAAGAAGAACTAACAATTTTTTTTTTATGCAAGGTATAAAAAATAATTATTTTTATATAGTCCTTATAAAAATAAAGTATAAGTAATCACAATGCAAAATAATTATACGGACAGTGAGCTATAGTACGTATGTAAAGACGGTAACTACAAGGATCAATTTATTTATAAATGGTTAAAACAGTAAGATACGCTCCAGGTTTTCATCTTGTAACTGTTGTATTTTCCAAATATATAAGTAAACATTTCCAATGTGACGCAGAGACAATAAAAACTGACGTGAAAGTAATGTATTAAACATACATAAACGTAAAAGAAATATAACTGATTCGTTTTCTATTTAACTTTAAACGATTCCCAATTTGGTAAACTGTCGCGAAACAAATCACTGGAATAGAATTGTTCTTTATATGGCGTGATTCAAAATATGGAGTACAGTATTTTTGACAAGTTTTCGGAAATGATTTTTTTTACAGATATATATAAATTCCATTTCACTGCTTAAAAGGCAAAAAAAAATTGTGTTTCAATTATTTAAATACCATAATAACGTACGTAAAATACTTCGTGGTAGGAGTTACTAGCCATAAAGGCATTAACATAAATTTAATTTTATAAAATATTGCCTTATCTAATAACATCCGTTTTAATCAAAATTAGTCGAAAAAATTTGTTTACCTCTTTGACCACATTTATTGGCTTTCTGAACATTGTGTTTTAATAAACCTATTGTAAAATTATGATGAAAAAATGACACCTGACTGAACTTCTTATTGATGTCTAAATATTTTTTTCGAACAAAATTAAATTAGATTTGACGTTCAAAAACACCTTGTAATCGGGGTTACCTACTTGTACCTGCTCTAAATACGTGTCATTAAAGTGTCCTTTTTTGTTGTCTGACTTTCTAAATTTTTATTAATGTACAAAGGTTACTATACAACGATACAAAGTTGAACATGGCATATTTTTATTTTTATGAATACTAGTAGAGAAAACACTTAAGATTGACGAGTATTTTGAAAATAATAATTTCATGACCGACTCATGAGCTGACGCGAAATACACTGACAGTGCGAGGTTGTCACGCTTACTATGGCTAACTGTTTTACTCGTGGTTACGCACAATGAGATAGAAAGAGATAGATTAAGATAAATCTTACCAGCGAAAACTTATTATGACTCCGTCCATTATGTTTCTTGGTCCGTGGTTTACTTGAATAAATTGATTGAACTTTGACTTTGACTCGGACAAATCGATGTGGATGCAGTATCGATTCTAAACAAAAATTGTGCCGACGTTTTCGGTATTTTAAAGCTGTACACGAGTGATTGATATTTTTAAACTATTAATTGGACGGATATTAAAAGCGGGCTTTATTTGTGAAAGTCATTTATCAATACGCTGTTCTGTTTCAGTGTAAACAAATAATTAAAAAGCATTTTTCCATTTTATTGAAAGCAGTATTACTATAAAAAAAAAATTAGTGACACGGAGTCTCATGCAAACAAGAACATGTAAAAAGATTTTTATAATTATTTCACAATTAGACTTTGGAATGAAAGATTTTGCTAAAGAAGTTGAAGGTAGCTTAGAACATTCACAAAAATTGTATCATTCAAACATTCGAGCATTACGTTGCCACTAATAAACAGACCGACGTGTCAGACTTATGACATCCCTCATTTCTTCAGGCGACTAAATTGTAAAAACAATTGTTTGTGTACATTGAGAGCAATATTCAAGGAAATAAATAACAGTACTAGTCACAGAAGCGACTCAGGACCTACAACCGTTGGTGCAAACGAGTTCTCGAGTTGAGACAGTTTAAGTAAAAGCATGTAGGGCAACCCCCTGTTAGATGGTGTGACAATTTGCATAAAGTAATTGGAAGGAACTCTACAAAAAAGTCCGAATATTGGACTCAGTACCTCTTGAAAGAAGTCTATATCTAGCAAAGGATGAATAGTGACTGGTAGATGGATGCCTAACTGTAATCTTATCATTAGACTTTGGAAAACTACGTACACTAAACGCATTTGTAAATAGACATGTTATTAGAAGATTTGGTCAGACACATACTAACTAATAGGGTTCCGTATCAATTTCTGACAAATAAAAAATTAAATTTAATAGTACATAAATAAATATCTTCACACTGTATCCCTAACGGGGTAAGCTTCGCGGTCCTTACATACTTCTTACGCTTCCTTAAATCTCATCATTCTTCTCACACATTTTGCCTAGGTATGCGATTGCTTTTGACATTACCGTCGGCTAACACTTTGGCTATTTGATCTTCATAAGTCAACCTGGGTCTTCCTTGGCTTCTTTTACCACTCGCTTTCGCTCTGTAGATTTTCTTTGTCAGTCTGTCATCACTCTATATTTCTATGTCCGAACCATCTAAGCATTCCTTTCTTCATTTTTACAATAACACTTTTGTGTAACCCAGTCATACTGCGTATACTCTTCATTGCTTATTCTGTTCGCAAGGGTGACACCGCACATATTTCTAGGAGATCACAATTATGCTGCATTTATCACATTTTCACTTGATTTCGGGCATATCCAAGCCTCGCTACCATACAATAAATTTGGCATCGACGCCGCATTATGGATGGTCATTTTGGCTAGAGTTTAGATATACAGTTAGATATTTTCACACTGCGTACTAATGTAAACAGAGCACCGTTCACTTTATTGCCACCTGCTACCAGTCTGTCAACATCCAACCCACATCTTCCATCTCAATAAAGGTTGCACAGAAGGTATCCCAGACCCTAGGACGACCATCCTTGATCATCTCAGCAGTCACCTCATCATTTCTCGCAGCCTTTCCACATTTCAGACTTTTTATCACTTTCTCAATCTCTTTCATACTAATGGCATTCTCCAGTCCTTGACCCGATTGTGGCAATTGACTAGAATCGCTCTCAGTATCCGAAACAGAGTCGCCACTCGCATACAGTTCTCGATAGTATTCACTCCATCATAAATCGACAGAGACAGACAGAAAACTGACAGACGTATAGACAGATATGGCAATACTATAAGTACCTGTCATTTTAGCTAATGAAAAAATTAAACAAAAAATGAACTGAATACTCTTCCTACTATACCATTAACTTTGTAAACACTCTGTATTTTGGTAAAGTTCTTCACATTCAAATTATAATTATCTTTCTTTCCGTACAAGGTAAATACATATTAAACTCTTCTGTTGAGAAAGTTTCTGTTCAAAGTTTGATTGATTAAGTTCCGTTGTTATTTGGAGCGAATGATTATTGTAACGATTTTCATTTCTGCCACCATGAACGTATCAGTTAAACAAGACTGCGGATTATCAAAAATGATAAATGCAAAAACAGATCTTATGGCATTAGATTAAGATTTTAATTTAAGCTACTGACATAGATAGTGGTAAAATGAGCCGAAAGAGATAGCTGGAATGGATGCCATTTGTCCCTTTCTAACACTTGCCATGTGATCGACAGGCAATCTTTGGTAGTAATGATTACACCATTCCAAAGACAATTTAACAACTATAAGCTTATTATAATATAAGTCGTAACAATTTGTATATGAATCTTTATACTAAACCCATAGACGTATAAACTTGTACTCTATACTAGCTGTACCCGCGACTTCGTCTGCGCGGAATATTATTTCGTGGCTTTCCCGGATTAGGTAAGATTATATGTACATGTACATGGTATGTTTAAAGTTCGTTTTGGAAAAAAACTACGTCTAGCCTACCTCTGTCTCCGGGCACATACTATCTCTGTACCAAACATCATAATTGGTTCAGCAGTTCAGCATTTCCTATTCAAAGTTTCATCCCCCTTTTCACCCCTTTAAGGGTAGTTTATTGATAAAAAAAATGTCCATTCCCAGGTGTCAAATTATGTATGTATGTAATTTTTAAAAGAAAGTTAAAAAATATAGGCAGTTGTCATAGCTATGTACATGTGTTAAGACTGCGCTTGTAACTCGTGTTTTTCTTCGTGCCATCCCCACATATATATAATATATATATATATATATATATATCGCTCGTATAATACAATAGTGGATATAAATAAAGTATAACAACATTTTATACACTACAATTACAAATGGTGACTTAGGTATTTATTGACATACTAATTACTAACTGTTGCCCACAACTTCGTCCGCGTGTACTTTAGTTAATAAACACGCACGCACTTACACATACACACATACAGACATACATACATCGGGGTAGTCTGAGTGGACGGAGCGCCAAGCTTTGTGGTCCTTACATACTTCTTCCGCTTCCTCAAATCTCATCATTCTCCTCTCACATTTTCGCCTAGGTGTGCGAGTGCTTTTGACATCTCCGTCTGCTAACACTCTAGCTATTTGATTACGTTTTACGATTCCAGCGTTTATGTTTTTTCCGCTTGAAAGTGTCATAAACATTTCTTAATACTATAGTTTGAAAATCTACTTGATACTAGTATTTCTGTTGTAACCCTCCTATTTTCAAAAACTTTATTCTCCAATCCCCTTGAATAAACTCTATTTTCTACATTCGTGTTATGTTTATCCGTAAAAACTCATACGGGTTTAACTCGGTCTCCATATAAAGAAAGTTTCTCATTGGCGTTGCACTAAGCCCGCGGTAAACTAAAATGTTCATTGAAACAGCTTTCTAAATAAATATTCATTCTGGTAGACTATTTTTGCGTATACGGACACGAATATAAAGGCATAATGTTATACCGATCGAAGTTTAATAACAGATATTACTACATTTCAAGAATTTACGATTTAAATATTATCTAAAGAAATATAGAATTGAACGTAAATACATTTATTTTATATTATGCAATGAATTTATATCCTAGTAAATATGTGAATAATATGTAATTTACATTATTGTTAAAGACATATTTGAGCACTTGTGTTACATTGTATATGGCCTTATAAGGACATTAGTTATCTACGCATTAAATAAATAATAGAGTATGTAGGTACTCATGTATAAAGACGAATTATATTTCATCGAAATTTATATTTATCCGTTTAATTTGAAACAAATTTATCAAAAAATCTGCCTAACTTGTAGTCAACGCTGCGATAATGAATAATAGCAATTGAAATAGGAGTGGTCGCAGTTACGGCGGAGCTGCTAAACACACTACAGTCACTTAATGGGAATTTAAAGAGTGGATATAATGATGATATGAAGATCAAATAGAATGTTAGCAGATGAAAATGTCAAAAGCTCTCGCATACCTAGGCGAAAATGTGTGAGGAGAATGATAAGATTTGAGGAGACAACAGACGTATAGACCGCAATGCTTAGCACTCCCTTCTGTCTATTCCAATATCCCTACTGCAGTGGAGATATTGTATGTATGTATGTATGGATATGATTTGCTATTTTAGGTAATGAATAGGGTAGTTGACTATTTTTTAACGACCAAGTTAAAAGATAGGTTTGGCAATCATGAATTAAACTGTGAAAAAATATTCGAAATACATTAAAAGACAAGAGTTATTCATGCTTTAGTAGTGAGAACAGAATGGAGATAAGTTCTGTCTCTTTCACTCTTAGTGCTGTGCAATTTCATTGTAAATTTGTGACGTCATAGCTATGTAACGCTACCTCCCTCTAAGTCTTCACCACACTGTTCCCACTGTCGAAGTATAAAGCCCAATAACTCAGTTTCTGTCAAAGATTATGAATTAGTTTTTTTCTCATTCGTATTCAATATGTTTAATTATTTTAATACAATGATCTAGCCTATTGTGATTTAAAATTAACATGATAATTTATTTGTTACTTGTTGTTATCCGCACTTCATTCTTGTGCAACTTTAATAAAGTAGCCTACATTTACCGGGGTTTAAACTATTCCGTATCAAATTTCATTAAAATCGGTATAGCAGCTTAGCTGTACGACGTAATAGCCAGACTGGAACAATTACGCATTCATAATATTATATTAATATTATATTATATAAGTATCGATAGAAATAGATTTCAAATTTAGAATATCACAACAATTAAACTAATTAATCTGTGCTACTACCTTGAGTAAAAAGTCTAATTTCATACTCGAAATTAGTTTGGAAAATCGAACTTTCTGGACCCCGGTGCGAAATGATTCTCAGGTCAGTACGAAATATTGGTCAAAATTTCAGTTCTGTTTTCAAGTTTTTCCAGACACTCGAAAATATCTCGCGGCCCCTTAGTTGGCAGAATGATACTGGCCGGTTATTAACGCCGGCTGACGGACCGGTGCACGTTGTCAGAATGATATTTCCCACTTCGCGTCGCGCCGCGGAGCAAGATCATTATAAAAAAACATGTCAAATTTTCTGAAAGTGATTCTGATGATGAATTAGTGTATCGGACTTTCAGGTAGTAGAAAAGGTACCGTTCGTACCGAGTACAAAATGGCTTTTCTTACCCTCGAAATGAAAGATTGCGACGTTAGCCTTCGGCTCACGCCAAATCTAGTTTCCTTCCTCGGTTAAGAAAAAACGTAATTTTGTACTCTGTACGAAATATACTATTTCGTGATTTTTAAATTCAAATATATGTATGTAGCACATTGTATTCTTATAACTAATTTGAACAAGGTAATCTTAATTTTTACAGTCATAATTACTATATTAATGAATGCTACATTCATTTTATTGTTTTAACTTTGAGAACTCCAACGTTAATAATTATGTAGGAATGAATTTCTATTTTAAAACCAAATAAATTCTAATTGCAGTGAAAATAATACACTAGTATTAAAATTTACACAGGCTCAAAATGGATACGAGATATACGCCCAATTAATAGTTTCGTTATTTCAGGAACATTGTTATGTTATAAAAGTACCTATAGTAATTATGATTCATAGAAATTCGTTTACTTTTTAATAGTTATCTAGATTAGATATTTGGAATCAATCTCAGATAGCTCGGTAAAAAAAATCTACCAGGACTGTTCAATTTCAGTCGCCCTTAAACTAATTATTAAACGTGTGTAGTTGAAAACCATATAAAAACAACGATTTAACGAACCATGTAGTCTGAAAATGTTTTTTTTTTGTACATATCGTCATATAAGCATAGAATTATGCCTCCTTTAATTAAATTATGTTTTGATTTGAATATGAAACCATAACAAAAATAAAGTATTATTGCAGGGTTCAGTAAACTGCAGGAACTCTGAGGAGACTAGAAAACTAATTTAGGTTCCAACGTAAACAACCTAGTGAAGTCCCAGAATACAAAAGTTTAAATAATACGAAACTGTTATCCGAACTCTGAGAAGGAGACATTTATTTATGTATACTTTATTCCGTAATACAAACAATGCACAAGAAACTACATACAATTACAATACGGCTTATTTCATAGTATTATATTTTAATATGCCTAGGGTATTTGAATATATGAAATGGACAGAGCTACTGTTTAGTTCATAGATGGTTCATACAAAAACTGCATAGCGCTTGCATTACTTAAAGTGTTGCTTAAAGTTAATTTGCAATGTACACTATATGTGTTATTTAAATCGATCTATTGCAGTACAATTTAGTGTATTTTATTTAGTAGTTACCTTAACAAAAGATCACACTTTCACGCCACTCACGCCTAGAGTGGCATGAAAAGAAACCTTTGCGAAAACCCTTTTCATGTTATGAATTTTTGTAATTTTCAATTAAAAATTATAAGAATTCAGCAGTTTAAATTTTAAACTTCGAACTTAACCATCGTTTCAACTAAGTTATAATATTATAGACCTCATTGACTAAAATGAACATCTCCAAAGCAACAGAAAGTAAATAGATGGATAAAATAAAGTAGTTTTTCCGATAATAAAATTAAAATATCACATAAAAAGAAAATATTATAAATCTTTTAGTCAAGTCTCTACCTTTCATGTCGTGTCCTTGTTCGTAACACGTACTTCTATTTAATACCTCATATTGACTTTATACCCTTCATATATCAGCAGACCTCCACGATAAAGAAAGATTGCACCATAATGGGATATCGATGATGGTCCATTCTGCGTTATCGTTGAAATAATGGACCATTTTGGTTCGGACATGTTTGTTTATCAATCAATTTGGTTGATTATTTACATTGATAGGAGCGTTATTGAAAGGGCAGATTAAGTTTCATATTGTACACACAAGTACATGTCTTTTAAAATGTTTCTAGAAAAAATACCTTTTCATCATGGATTTTTTGGGTTCCACATAGAATGGTTGCAAACTGTTGAATTTTTTACAGAATGTGTTTTTATGAAAGGATTTCTTTATTAAATAATAATAAAAATTCAGAAGTCTGTAAGAGAAATTTTTTTTTGTACGACTATTTGTTTTTCATTTTGTCTAAATAAATACATACATACATATCTTCACGCCGCATCCCCAACGTGGTAGTCAGAGAGGACGGAGCGCCAAGCGTCGCGGTCCTTACATACTTCTTTCGCTTCCTCAAATCTCATCTTTTTCCTCACACATTTTCGCCTAGGTATGCGAGTGCTTTTGACGTTTCCGTCGGCTAACACTCTGGCTATTTGATCTTCATAAGCCAGCCTTGGTCTTCCTTGGCTTCTTTAAATAAATAATACGCAATGTTATTTAACTTTTTGAAAAATAGCATTGAAATAAACTATGTCCGCGTCGATTGAAAAATATGGACTTCCTGGTGGAAATTTCATTCCTGGTGGAAAATTTTTTGCCACTTGTTTTTATTACAACTATGGTCTCATTTTATTATTCACAGAGTTAATTGCTTACGAACAACAGAACTGTTAGTTCCATAAAAATTTCCAAAACTTTGACATATAGAAACAAACTTAATACTCGTATTATGGTATAAAGATTTTGCAAAAAGCAGTTTAATATTTTATACACAGCTCCGTTCGTCTCTTGTGAAGCACGATGGTCTCCAGAGACAAATTCAGTACTCGAAAATGGAAGGGGTTTTATCATAAACGTAATAAAGCTCTAAGAACAGGGACAACAAAGGCTGATTTACGAAGATCAAATAGCCAGAGTGTTAGCTGACGGAAATGTCAAAAGCACCCGCATACTTAGATGAAAATTCGTGAGGAGAATAACGAGATTTGAGGAAGCGAAAGAAGTATGTAAGGACCGTGACGCTTGGCGTTCCGTCCTCTCTGACTACCCAGTTAGGGATACATACATATATACCTACATATCTTCACGCCGTACACGATTGGAATCTCAAGTGATCTTATAAGATCGTCGAAAACAGAAATATTAGTTGTAGTCGATACTCGAAGTCGATTAAATGTTACAATCGTAAATGTTGATAGATGGCAACACTGTAATTTTTAAGGGTGTTGCTATTTAATAATAGTTTGCTTACATAAGTGCATTTTTTAATGTAAAAAATAAGTCGATCGGGAATTACACGAGCTAGGAAAAACCTCCTTTCGTTATATCTCTATATCTGTGATATTATGTTCATCTGAAAAATCTTAGATGGTGCAGAAATAATGTTTCTTTTGTTACTCTTGAGGCAAAGAACTCTAAAAATGGTGTAGGGATACAAAACTGTATTAAAATTCAACATTCGAGGTGTATTTAGAAAAAAGGGAGGCGAGAAATTCTTCATTGACAAAGGAGAGGTATCTTGGATGAAAACGCGAGCTAGAGGGAACATTCAAGCGTTGCTCAATTCGAAAGATCGTATCTATTCTAAAAGATCATTAACTCTACCAGAATGAATTTACTCTTGTACACAAATCGCTGAGCACAGCTTGGATAGGACCGCAAAATGAAGTTTTTAATCGATTTTTGCAGATTTTTGAAAAACTGTGCTAGTTAGAGATACCATATATGATACTCCATTTGAAACCTCACTTGATTTAACACTGTAAAATGTTAACAAACCCTTTCGAGCCTTTTTGCGATTTTTTTTTCATTACAAATAAATGTGGGCAAGCATTATTTATAACTAAGTATTTCAAATTTCAAGTTGATATTATTGATACGTATTGATACGTGACAGACAAACGAAGTCGCACCATAAGAGTTCTTTTGCTTTTTACCATTTTGGTTAGGGAACTCATAAAAGTAGTTTATTAGGCATATTGATATAATTGGCCCGTTGGCGCAGTGGCATATGCATCCAAGCTAGGGTACCGGGTTCGATCCCCGGTTAGGTCAATTTAGGAAATAAACTTTTCTAAATTGGCTTGGAGTCTGAGTGTTACTGGGAGCTCCCAGTAACCTCAGAGTCTGTTGTGTGGTACCCATAATACAAGCTTACTGCTTAGTTTGGGATCACACAATCTGTGTAATTGTCTGGAGTATTATTATAATTATGTTTTTGGTAAACTGTTATACTTATTTAATGTACAACTTATTTTGTCAATCGTCTATAGTAACATTCAAATGTTTAGCACACAAACCGTCGTACATATTTCAAAACATTTTACTAATGCCCTCACTTTGAAATATGCTTTTTATTAGACTTGAACCAAAATTGTTTAAACAACTCTGGTTAAATTGAAGCTATTCATAGGCCTCGTTATAGATCTTTTATACTTAATTTAAATCGTATAAAGTACAAGACTGCATTATACGAGAAGAGTGTGTTGACAATGGCTCCAAAAATTTATAACAAAATTCCTCAGTATCTAAAGTAGTACAACAAGTTACATGTATTTAAACGCAAATTGTTTTATTTTCTTATAGATCATTCGTTTTAGTCTGTTACTGAAATTCAGTTGCGTGACTGACTAAATAATATTGGGTCCTTACATATGAAATTAGCGTTTTGTCATACTGACCACTTTGATCTGAAATATCTCCTCTTTGGTTAAGAATTCCAAATTCAAATTTATAAATTCATTTAGCTGGTACATTTGAGTTTTGAAAACAGTCATTCATTTGTTTTTTTCCTCATTATTTTTTTCTTTGGCGTCGCTTATTACCGCACAATGGAAAACATGAAATATCGGTATATTTATGAGTACGAGTTCTACCGTGGCACCAGTGCTGCAGAAACAGCTCGAAGGATTAATGATGTGTACGGCGCTGGTGTCGCAAAAGAAAGCACGGTACGTTTTTGGTTTCAACGTTTTCGTTCTGGAAATTTCGACCTTCAGAACCAATCCCGTGGATGGCCGGAGACCAAAGTGGAAAATGAAGAATTAAAGGCTATTGTGGAAGCGGATCCATCACAAAGCACTTCAGAGATAGCTGCAGGCTTCGGGGTAAGTGACAAAACTGTATTAATCCACTTGAAGCAAATCGGGAAAGTAAAAAAAATTGAACGATGGGTACCTCATGAATTGAGTGAATCGAACTTGCAAACACGCGTCGACTGCTGTGTTACTTTGCTCAACCGACACAATAATGAAGGGATTTTAAATCGAATCATTACTTGTGATAAAAAACTGTACGATAATCGGAAGCGCTCGTCGCAATGGCTGAACCCTGGAGACCCAGCCAAATCCTGCCCTAAACAAAAATTGACTCAGAAAAAGTTACTTGTGAGTGTTTGGTGGACTAGCGCCGGTGTCGTTCACTACAGCTTTCTAAAATCTGGTCAAACGATTACGACAGATATCTATTGTCAGCAACTGCAAACCATGAAGGAAGAACTAGCTGCTAAACAACCGAGATAGGTCAATCGCTTTAGGCCACTGCTGCTTCACGACAACGCACAACACCAACACTGCACAACAAACAACCACTAAGTTAGATGAGCTACAATTGGAATGTCTGCGACATCCACCGTACTCCCCGGACCTTGCTCCAACAGATTACCATTTTTTCCGGAATTTGGACAACTTCTTATAAGGAAAAAAATTCAATTCCGATGCGGCAGTCCAAACCGACTTCAAAGAGTTTATTGATTCTCGCCCCCATGGTTTTTTTAGTAAAGGGATCAATGAACTACCTATGAGATGGCAAAAGTACATAGATAACAACGGTGCATACGTTGATTAATTAAATTTATTTTACAAAAAAAAATTGACTTATTATTCCTCCCGTACAAAATGCCAATTTCATATGTAAGGACCCAATATTATGTAATAATTAACTATAATTATAGTAAACTATAATTATTTTTTCTGACAAATTGAATTGAAATCGAAATAATTTATCATCGCAGTAATGACATCGAAATATATATCTGTATTAGTCTCAATTATTATAGGTTCATAAATGTATATTTGTATGCCAAATCTGCTGATCACGGCATGTTCAAATAGGTTGTTTTTTATTTTCAACCTGTGTATCACAACTAAAACATTTGATTTGATTTGATTTGATTTGATTTGACAAATATTATACTACATCTAGCAGTCATAAACTGACTTAGTACAACAAAACATGATAAATCATGTTGTACCTCAGTTGTTTAATATTTATAGACGCCCCCCCCCCCCCCTTTCATTTTCTACCTGAATCCCTGTGGTTCTCTCAATAACCGTGACATCAGAAAGCCTCAAGAACATAAGGTGAATAATTAAACAGTTCTAAGTGAAGCGTTGTATAATGCTGAGTAAGCTGGAGTTGCCTATGCACAGATTACAGTGCGGCGTTATAAACGATTCAAGACGGCGTGGGACTTTCACTACATTATGTAAGTTTGACTAAAGGTAAACGCTCAATAACCAACCCGACCTCCGAACAGCATCGTCTTTCTTCTAGTGATTTCTTCTAGTTACATAGATTTTCAGTACATATACGCTTATAACAACTCCGTATCGTTGAAATGCCTTGTTCGAAAGCTGTCCGTATTTAGACGACAAGTGAAACACTGTGTAATTGCCCGCCGTTCACTTGCTTGTAATGCACCGATCGTGAGTGGGCCACGAGTTGTAAAGGTTTAGTAGCAAATTATCGACAATTCGTTGGACTGCACGACTTCCACTAAATGATCATGCGACGTTAAGCAAGATATGTCAACTCGCTGTCGTTTAGTCGATGTCCATTAAGGCGACGTATTGGAAATTTTGACGCCAGGGATCTCAATTTCTCTAAGTGACTACAAAACGTACGACAATGATATTTGGTATCCTAATCCTTCATTTCATTGACTTCATTTTGACAGTTGCGATACACGGTTGATTAACTTTTGTAACACAAAAAAAATATCAAAGAAACCTCTTTTGAAACAGAGATTTACATTTTTCTAAGTAACGGGACCGATTTATATTTCTAAATTTTCTGTTTAGTTTACTTTAAACATATTCCTCAAAATGACAGTTAGATTTTCTAAAATTAATTAAAGTTTTTAAAATAAACTAAAATAACGGCCCAAATTGCTGAGTCTACAAAATTTAAATAATGCAGTGATTTTTTATACAATGAAGAGAAACATTAATTTAGAAATATTAGAAGAAATCATAGCGGTCTCCGATACAAATATTATTTAAAAACTAGAATCGAAACGAAAATAACCGTTCTTTCGTATTTTTCGTAAGCTAGCGCGTGCACGTTTACATAGAACAGAAAGTCTATTTTAGATTAAATTATTGTTGAACGCCGAGCAGTGAAGTGGTGCTAATGGGATTCCAAAGTGGCAGATGATTGTTGACCTTATTATTTAGGTGTCTTCGAGACCTTGTAGTATTTAGATACGCAAAATTATAAATCTTTGTTAGTGTTATAATATCAGAGCTCCGGAAACTTTTGCCAGTGGGACTACAAAAATGTGAACATTATTTTTGATAAACATATTTATACTGAATTTTACACCGTATTCTATTCTTTGTAAAAGTTTCATACAAAGTTCAACGGGCCCCTTAAAATGTAAATTTCTAAAAATTATTTCTTAGCAGGCCCTTACATTTTACAAGCTGTCATCTGAAGAAATTTCATGATCCTAATTTTGATAGTTATCGAGATTTTGTGCTTAACAATCAGTCACTCAATGAGTGGGATTTCTATTTTATATACCTACAGACATATAATGTAAAGATTATACGATTGGACCGTTGAGACAGTGGTTAGGACAATTTCCTTCCGAGTCGATATACCCAGTTTCGATTTCCGACCAATTCCATTCATACAACAAATTTTCTAAGTTTTCTTGAACTCTGTGTAATATGATGTGCTGTTTGTGTGGTAATTGTAGTATAAACAAGTACAAGCTTAGTGCTTAATTTGGATTCACATAAATTTGTGTAATTTTCAGGAGTTTTTATTTACTTCCTGATTATTATTTTTTAACCCCGACCCAAAAAGAGGGATTTTATAAATTTAGCGTATGTATCTGTGTATGTCAAAAGCACTCGCATACCTATGCGAAAATGTGTGAGGAGAATTATGAGATTTGAGGAAGCAAAAGAGGTATGCAAAGACCGCGAATCTTGGCGCTCCGTCCTATCTGACTACTCCGTTAGGTATACAGCGTGAGGTTATATATGTGTCTGTGTATCTGTGTTTCTGCGTATCTGTGTATCTATGTATCTGCATAACTGTGTATCTGTGCAGCTGTTTATGTGTGTATGTTGTATCTGTGTATATGTGTATCTGTGTATCTGTGCATCGGTGTATCTGTATATTTGTGTATCTATGTGTCTTTCTGTGGCATCGTAGTTCCTAAACGGACGAACCTATTTCGATTTAGTTTTCTTATTGTCTTTTGCACCTTTAGAATGAAACTGACCTAATTTAATATTTAAGATTTTGATTAGGCAAGTTACGATAGTAAATTCAACTAAAATAATAAAATGGATTTTTCACAAATACTTGCATAAATATTCTCGTGATAAGTAGCTAATGGGGCGGATAGATAAATAAATTCATACCGTATCTAATTAGTAGGTATTTCTAAATCTATTGTTTTAACCCAACATTCTAAAATTTTGTATTAGATTAGTGTCATTCTAAAGATGCGATTTGTTAACACGAACAAAATCACAAGAAAATGCTAGTAATTTTATAAGTATTAAAATAACAAAAACAAAACGCTAATGGTTTTCCGATAGTGATAAAACAATTCTATTCAAACTATTGCAAGCAGTAATAAAAAGTATTTCTCCATAAAAATATATTTAGCTGAAATAAAGATTAATAAAATCGTGAGCAGGCTATATAAAAGGGAAAATCTCTCGGCCATACAAAAAATATGCCACTGACGTAATATAGGGCTAGCGAGGCATGATGAAGAATAATGCCCGGCCAATATCCCTTATGGGACATACATATGGATGGCGGTACCCAATTTGGTGGCTTATTAAGCCTTTACAACATTACCGCTGTGAGCACGCCATGTTAGCTTTGATTGAAACCAATTTGTGATTCTATATACGAGATATTAATATTTATCATATCTGACAAGACAGGTAGAGAATTATTCACCTGAAATGTATTATTATAATATTTGTTACTACTGTTCGTAATACTGCACTGAACATTTTTTTTGATTATTTGATTATTATTGAGTATTCAGCCTCCTGAGGCGAGACCATGTGAGGCTTGTCACTAACAAAGCTTTCGGACATCGATTTATACGGTACACTAAGGTTACATTAGAATAGTACATCAAAACAATAATCATGGCTCTACATCAGCCATTCCCAAAGTGGGCGATAACGCTTCCTTGTGGGCGCTGCAGGCCTAAAGGGGGGCGGTACGAGACCCAGAAAAAAAATGGGGGCGTTGTGTAGAGGCATGGGGGGTGATTTGTAATTTCATTAACTAGGAAGCATCTTAAACAACGACTGCATGAGCTCTCGACTCAATAGACAAAATAAGTTTGGGAACCAGTGCTCTACATAGTCTACATGATGGCAGAGCAGGGTGCGGGAACTGCCGCTTCGCCGTAAGTAAAGCGAGATAGTGCTATTCTGTCGTCGCTCCAAATGAGCGAGACCTGCTCTCGATGTTTTAATTTTACGTATATTAAAATAAATTAATAATAAATTCATTAAAAATCAATTTTAATTGTATATTTTGCAGTTTAATGTTAAACTGAGAATCAGTTTATTAATTTTTATTATAAAATTATCACCCAAATCCTTTAAATATGAAATGAAGTAAAATGCGCTACGGCGTTCACTACACAAGCTTCGAATTGAAAGTGCTACATGTGGTGAAAGTACTACATGTACAATAATAACCTAGTACTAGTAACGTACTAGTCATTGGACAATACTAGTCAATGGACAGTGCACACTTTAATCCAAATAATAAAATTTTCTTTCATCTATCTTTATGCGAAGTAACACTACTGTGATTGTAAAGCAATCGCATTACTAAATAGTACAGTTTTATTCTCATAGATATCAGTGTAATAATAAAAAATTATTGCCGCTGCGGTTGTCGCAGCATGTGGGTGTTGGTCATGGAATTTAATAAAAAAATAAGGTAAAACAAATTTATTTTGCTAAATTTAGTGATCAACGCTTTTAAAATTATCATTAATTGTTCTGAAATAGATTGGTTACACTATATTCTTTGCATTAAAATCATTTTCAGTAATTTAATAGATATACAAAGATATCGTAGCATGTCGCGGTGGCCTTCCTAGGGGTGTTGTCAGAGGCTCTACGATCTCTTACTGAATGTACCAGAGTCCTTCTCGCGCTGTGTCAAAACATTTCTTGAGGGCAGTTACGAAAGCCCCTCATCGCCGTCGCAGTGTACATCCTGTTGCCTAACTCGGAGTTATATGGATGGGTGACTGGAGCCTCCACTCCGTCCAGCACTTTTTCTTGAAACATGCACATTCTATGTGTATGCCTACTTTCTGATTAGGACGCAATTGTTGTTATGAGCACGCAGAGCCACGAGCGGAAAAATCCGGATCTAAAAATTTACAATAAGTTTCATTTCGCGCTGTTTTACAAAACCGCTAAACGTTGACCTGCCGCATTGAATAACGCGAAACGTTTATACAATTCTGTATATTAAAGTTTAGTCATTTTGTGAACGTGCTGAACGTCATTTGCCTGTTGTAATTATTGGAGCTATTTTGGAAATCCACTAGATAACGAATTTCAATTTATTCGACGCAATCACGTGGGTGGTTCGGTTCATGTCAATTTGCACATAAATATTAGAGTTTAAGGAAATTAAACAATTTTCTTACAGTAGGTATATATTGTAATTGTTTGTAAGTTGAATGAAGTATGTGCCATTTACAGAATGAATGCACGAGAATGACCGAGAGATCGTTTTAAAGATATTGATGTACTCACAACCAAGACGGCAATGTTTATATGTTTTTGAAATCGCTATGTATGTGAGGAAAAATATAGTGTTATAATCAAAAGTAGGATTTATTAAAAAAATATACAAGGGATGATTATCCCAACTCCTAATATCAATTTAGAGATTCATTTTGCTAGTAACTAGAAATCACTAAGAGAAAGATCTAATAACACTTAGAACAGAAAATAATCACGAATTAGCAATCGAGAGCAGGTGTTCTTCGTTCGGTGTCTGGAGCAAAAGTGAAGTGCTCTCGCGTTGACCATCGTTAGCGCGCCTCGCCTTCCGGGTGAACGTCTAAATGACATCTGTCAATCCTTCATTGATTCCACATCCCTTTCTATTTAAAGTCCATCTCTTTTACTTTTATTGAGATAAGTAGAGCTCTTCCTTTAACAATAGATGTATTTGAAAAGAAAGGCGACATTAATTCCATGAAAACCGAGGTCATAATAAATTAGTTATTCCAAAATTTTAATTACGTTTGCTAAATATTTCATTTTTGGGTAACTGCATTCATATTTATAATAAAGTTCCTCAGTAAGTTACTCAATTAACAGGTAATAGATTTAGATTTGTTATAAAACGTACATTGATTAGACTCATTAGACAATCATACCAGAAAATAAACAATTTCACTGAAGACAAAACAATAGACTGGAATTATTCTTCTCTGCATTTATTTCTGAATTTTGTTGTAAAATTATGACTCAAAAATGATCCCTGACTTTCTTGTTGGTTCTTATCAATTTGTAGGTTTTCTTTTCGAGCTGAAATAAGATGGATTTGACGTTTAAAAACATCTTGTAATCGGGTTGACTTGAATAAATTGATTTGACTTTGACTTTGAAATTAATATCTTAATTCTTCAGTGTGTGCGCGTACCGTTGTATTTTAATACTGTTACGGTTGGACCTTATGCTTAAGGAATAAGGTCGATTTTTAATGGAATTAGAAACGTAACTTTTAGTGCTTATATCTCGAGACCTAGACTTTGCAGTTATGACCTAAAAACGCATTGCTAGGTTTAAGGTCTACTATCGAATGGTATAAGTAAAATTAAGAAAGAAGAACAAAGTTGCACCTCGAAAATTCCCGAGTGATGACGTGTCATATACCTATGACTCATGCGTCGAAAACAATGTCGAATTATTGTTAGTGAGCTTAATTACCTAGAAAGTTCCACCCTCTTTATTTCTATGCGTTATTATTACTACCATTCGGGTTTACTCTAGAAGTTTCCACCCTCATTTTTATCGGACAATAAATAGAGCTCCGTGACCGCCGCCGAATCAGTGTTTCTCAACTATCGTTCGAAGCGACATTTCGAGGCGACATCAAGGCGAATTATATAGACCACTACGACGACTACTGCGACGACCTTGGATAGAAGAACTGCGATTTGGGAATGTTGTTATTGAGTGAAGCGCGTACCTTCGGTGAATACTACGCGAGTACCTACCCCGAGGCCGACTACTAAGACTAAGCACCGCCATAATTAAGTTCGCGTGTTCTTGACATCTGCTTGTACGAAGGAAAATAAACTCTTTGCACCCTTAACTGGCATCTTATTACCCTCAGCTCGTAACAATACTAAAGATATTACTTTTTGTGAGGTGTTAATTGAAACATTGAAAACTCATGAGATACATTCTATAATTTCAATTATATGCAGATCTCTTGCTAATTGGAAGGTCGAGTTCTGCCGTGATACAATTATTTTATCTACGAGAGAATCGGTTTAAATTCTGAGAAACCGAGTTTTGATAGTAAAAAATGTATTCAGACAGGTATTATAATATGGAGCACTCAGCCTATAGAGTGGTATTGTCATTTATTTTGCATGAAAATGTCTAAACACTGTTGCGGTTACTGCGTTCTGTTGTATACTTTGATTTTTTGCTGTATTTGCCACACCACCGAATAGAACAATAACTTAACCCATTACATAAATATTTAAATATCTATCGGAATATATAGAGATGTGCACACGGGTCCAGTATTGGTCATGTATTACTTAATGCGAGCGAGAGTTTATATTTGTTAATGTAAATAAAATGAGCAGTGGTGAATAAGATGGTCCGATATTTCGTCTCTACAGGTTTAGTGCTTCATGTATTATAATGATAGTGTCACTGTTTCAATACGACAATGTAACATATATACATACGTATATTGTCACGTACTAAACTTATGAAGATGGTTGTCACGTCTGATGTTACATTGCTTGAGTAACTCAATGTCAAGTTATCATATACGTTTGCAAGCACTCAACAGGGCTACCATGAAAGTTTTGAAAGAAAATTTCACCTTTATCGATCAATAGCAGATTTCAAAATGTATTCACAATGTAAGGTTATTGTCGTTGACGTATACATGGATTATATGTTGTTTTATTTTAATTTATTTATGATTTGTTATCCCATATTCGTATGAGATAGAGAAATATACGAGAAATATCTGTTGTTTATCTTCCAATGCGGGTCGTATAAATTGTAATTGATACTTATATTCATTTTACATATTGTAGATAAATTGAGGCACATTTAAAATAATACATCTAAAAGAAATAAAATTTTAATTTTATTGTATGTACTTATTATTATTATTCAAAACTTTCAGGGTGATGAAGGGTAACATACTTAGATAAAATGTAAGTAAAATAATACTACTGCGTGTCAAACACATCACAGAGATTACCCTTCTCTGTCTATCACCATGAGACAAGAAGAGACAAACATATATAGAGGTTTCTGTCAAGTGGAAACACTATACTCACAGCCATTTTGCGCCAATGTTATTTGTATTGAAATGGTCTATCAAGTTGATGAATTTATTTAGGCTCTCTGACGAGATATAATATCCAGGTATACAGCTACACTATATTTATGTAAGTAGAGGAAAGTGACCTCGAGATGTGAGCTTCCTGTTATAAATTAATAACTAGACGCGCCCTATGGTTTCACCTGTATGGAATGCTATTCCAAATCAAAGAAAGTATAGATTACTCTGGTATATTGCTGTAGCTTTGATTGAGATAGTCAAAGAATTTTTAGAATCTGCTCAGTATTTTTTTTTATAATTAATAGTCCGCACTACTCTGAGCTAGGCCTGTGTTATAGATACCACGCGATAAATTCTCAACGAGTTCCAGCACATTGCATACAGTGCTTGCAACATATACCCAGTTCCAAAGGTTACAAACAAACGAACATGTCGTACCTCTTTTCCAATATTTAGACAACTCTTTTATTAGGTATTCGTAGTTCTCTATAGCTGTTAGTTATTGCATTTAGTTTTTTCCATACTAACTTCGACAACCAATTTTTCAATTTTTTTGTTCAAATTAACCAATTTAAATTCATTCAACTGTAGGTTGAGAAGTTTTGAAAAAATTCGAAGTAGAGTTTAATTTACTTTTGAAGAAAATTGGTTTGACTTTGGACGATAGGTGTATACTGTGAACCGTTATACAGTGTTATAGTAGTATAGGGGCATAGTGGTATAGTGGTAACCATATTCCAAAAAAAAAATTATAAGCGAGGCACTCCATACATGTGACTAAGTGATGCAATAAAATTGGAAAGCACATAAGCGTCCAGGATCTACAGAATTTCAAAAGAGATTTAGCGACTTCAAAATGATTTTTTCGTTTAAGTCAAGATTTACTATATGCGTTCCTAAAGTCGATAAAAATGTGTCTCCACTCTAACTTTATACATAAGGTCGTAAATTCCGAAAAAAATTATGGTCGTAGGACTTATAGAGCAGATACTTATAGTTTTCGTTTATACTATAAACGACCGCAAAGTTAACTGTTTTTCAATATCTTTTAAATATACTGTGAAATACAAATTTATTTTTGCTGCCTATTAAATAATTATTGTGCATCCCGACGGAACCATACACTATGCGTGGTCCGACACAAACTTGGCCGGTTTTTATATCTCCTTTTAGGAACTACTTAAAATTAAGAAATTGTTAGTAATAAAGAGTGTTCTAATGCCTATATTGTGATATTTACCGTATTGAAAGTAAAACTTACACAAACAAGAATTGCCAATCGATTCACGCGTTAAAAAGTTACAAGACACCGTTTTTACCAGAAGAATTCACTAACATCGTACGTGACAGGGATGGTTTACAAAAAATTTACAGATTTTACGGAAAACAAACATTGCGTCGCGCTTTGCGATGGCGAATATTATAATATATATGTATGTAATTATGTATGTATATGTTGTCCTGCATTACGTGGAACGCCGTCATTTCATGTAATGGTCAACTAATGCTTGAATGTATGAATTCAATGCTTGAATGCACATAGACAGAATGAGTGATGAAAGACTGACGAAGAAAATCTATAGAGTGAAAGCAAGTGGTAAAAGATATCAGGGAAGACCAAGGCTGACTTATGAAGATTAAATAACCAGAATGTTAGCAGACAGAAATGTCAAAAGCACTCGCATACCTAGGCTTCAATGTGTGAAGAGAATGATGAGATTTGAGGAAGCGAAAGAAGTATGTGAGGACTGCGACGCTTGGCGCTCCGTTCTCTCTGACTATCCCGTTATGTATACAGCGTAAAGATATATTATGTGTACGTATGTGCGTACGTGCCAACTAATGTACACCAATATAACTAGCATTTATCTTAAAAAACTACTTAATCTCAGTGCGAATAAAACGAGAAACGTACCTAATATGAACCACTTGGGCCTGCCGTCGTTGACACACACACACACACCCTAATGTTATATTCCTTATAGGGTAGTCAGAGATGACGGAGCACCAAGCGCCGCGGTCCTTACATACTTCTTTCACCAGCTGTCATAACGTTCAATGCGAATCGTTTAACAATTCACCCTGTGATGAGTTTTACAATTTTTAACTATTTTCCACCCAGTCTCAAAAGAATTAATCATCAACAAATCAAGAATTAAAGAAAAAGAAAAGAGAATATCAAGATTTTCATTTACTTTTCTGTACAAAAATAGTCCTAAAAATGACTGAGATCTTTGTGGAAACAAGGTTTTTCGGAGAGGAGTAACGCAGTTATACTTACTTTGGGTTCTAGTACTCGGTTTAGAAGAGTTTAAAGCGGTTCTATGAAATGTGAGTACCATGTTCGAAATATAAATCTGCCTCACATTATCTATGTGTATGTATAATATTATTACATATTTACATCTATTAATCTCATTTTTAAAACAAAAAGTTAATGAAATTTATCGAACTTACAAAAGAAGTGATCTACATACAATATCATCAATATTCATTTTTGTGTGTTCGTTGTTCTAAGTGTTTGTGTGTCACGATTGATTTCGACCGTGTGCAAAATTTGTCTGAATGTAAAAATATAGTTTTTTTGTATTTTGCTGTTTACGCTATCACAATTAATATCAAACGCCATCTTTGAAACATGTTTATGAGGACAACGAAACAATTGAAAGTCGTTGAACTTATCAAATGAATTTCTGTGCATTTTTCCTCTATTCGTTCGTTTTTCGAAGTATCCGTGTGTCACAACCGATTTTAACCGCGCGCAAACAAGCAGCAAGTGGGTTAACATTCCGTTGGCGAACCAAGTTTGTTAATACAGGTCAACTCGCTATTCGCCGGTTTAATGTACCACGAAACACGGCAACTTTGATATAAGGTGTCCGCAAACTTTGTTACTTGTGCTACTTTCGCTACTCGTTTCAAAACTGCTTAAAGTTGAGTTGCGTTATATTGACAACTTGCACTTAATACACAAAGCACGACGATTTCAAAATTTTGTAATGAAATCGATGCTATTGACACGATTGCTTTATTAAAATTCCCAAAACAAATTCATTAAAAAAATCAGAACTATTGCCATAATAGCCTAGATGACTATTTCTTAACGATCTAGTTAAAAGATAGTGTTAGTAATCATAAACAAAACTGAGAAAAAATATTTGAAATATAATGAAAAACATAAGAAATATTAGCTTTTAAACTCTAGTAGTGGGAACAGAGTGGGTATAATTTCCGTCTCTGTCACTCGTAGCGCTGTGTAATGTCATCGCGACTTTGTGACGTCACGGCTATGTAATGGTATCTCCCTCTAGCTCATCCCCGCTCTGCTCCCACTACTGAAGTTTAAAACCCAATAAATAACTCAGTTTCTGTAAATGAAAGTCAATTCCCCCAACAGGGGAGGCGAGGACGACCCCCGCGACACCCGTAGGGTCTCACGTTTAGAAGGTCGAACACGTAAAGCAGCCGCCGCCTCGCCGGCCGAGTCCGCTAGAGGCCTGGCCCTCACCCGAACAGGAAGCCCGATAAGATGCACGTAGGTACGGAAAGCTCCCCTGGCGACGCCTTGAGCCCGAGGTCTGCCCTCCATACGAGGCATTCCTCAGCTGGAGGAACCCTCAGGCGGTCGACCATCTGGCAGGGCGCCTTCAGCGCTCGCCCCAGCGCGACCTGTGACGCTGTAAAAGCCACTAGGGCTAACAGCAAAGAGGGGTTTTGTTTAGTCGGTTCGAGTCCGACACTCCCCAGTCGGCGTAGAGTCCGTCTGGGTAGTCCGTGGGGATTTAATTTCGCCTCTCAGAAACAAAAAAAAATGAAAGTCAATTAATTTTTTCTCAATCGTATTTAAAAAGCTTAATTATTCTTTAACAATGTATAAAATATACCACATTTAAGAAGAGTTATCTAGCCTATTCTCGTTACAATAAAATATAATCGAAGACTAATTAAAAGCTAATTTTTAGGATTGTTTGCATTACAGTTTCACGCCTGAGAAGACCGTGATAACGATTTTGATAACGAATATCTCATAGCTGAATTGTAACAATTATGAGGTCTTAAAAAATTTGCATTTAAAGAACCTGTAGAAACTAGACTAAAAGACTTTTTTAAATGAGGATTGAAAAAAAAAATATTTAGTATAAAAATCACAAAGTAGGTAGAATTGCGATTTTGACGCTGAAGGCTACTATAGGTACCCATGAGACGTTATTGTCTTAAATAGTAAAGTATAGTACTCTTATTTTAAACTAATTGTGCCTCGCAGTTTCATCTGCGTCTTGGTATTTTTTTTAGTATAAAAAGTAGCTATATTGCTCTCTAAAAAATTTTCTACTTGCCAATGAAAGTCCCGTCAAAATTGGTTCAGCTGTTTCGAAGATTAGCAAACAAACAGACAGACAAACAAACAGACAAAAATTCTAAAAAAACGTGTTTTGGTAACAAGCGAATGACCATATAACCTTAAGAAGAAACCTTTATTTCGAAATCACAGACAGACACTTTAATTTTATTTAAATGTACAGACAATCTTAACGCTGTATGTACCTTAAAACCTACCTACCTGTATCTGTCTTCTGTTTTTAAGGTACAGTTAAAAACAGAAGAAGCAACTCGATTATTAAATATTCAACCCATAAGATCTTCAACCAAAGACTTATTATTATAAATACGTCTTAGATTCTCATAGAAGTGACAATTTCTATAAACAAGATTATTTCTTTATCTACATAGAGGAGCGGGGAAAGTGTATCTTTGAGATTGAAATATTTGCATCTGATAACAGTGAGCTGTATCTGAATAGGGATATGTTTAATTTGGAAATTTTTCGAACATAAATAACATTAAGAAACCTTTGGAGTATTGGGAACGCTTCCAACATTTGGAACACGAACCTTTCGAATGTTTAAAACATTTGAACATTTGAGATATTTGTAACATCTGGAATATTTGGAACATTTGAACGTTTTATCGGTTGCTTGGTTGTCAATTGTTATTCGGAATCTTTTTCCCGCTGTATTCTATTCTCCTACTCACTCAACGATCGTAATTCGCAAATCATGAGCAGAATAAAACGAACACGCGTTTTAGTTTCAAACTAAGTATCATTCATATTTAAAGCATTATCACTCATCTAATATTCTGGAACTACGATAATAGAATTGTATCGAAACCCGAGTCATTCCAGTGACGAATGATTCACGTATATTATATGTACGTAAAACGGACGAAGTGCATTATCTAGGAAAAAATATATTTTATCATTTAATAATATTAGAGTTTTTAAAGTATTGAGATATTATAACCGACTTTTAAAAAAAGAAGAGGTTTTTGATTCGGTTGTATTTTTGGGTTCTTTGTTTTTGTGTTGTTTTTTATATTTGTTACCTCAGAACGCCGTCATTTACAAACTGATTTAGAAAATTATTTTTGTTTGAAAGGATATACTTTCAAATTTATCCTATTTAAATTTTACTGGTATTGGAGCTTGGACTTCGAAGATACACCAAATAACACCAAATAACACCTTGTGTTTATTTATATTGATGATTCTCTTATATGACATTGCGGTCTAGAATTAGAAAAGAAGTTAATTGTAGACCTTCCTAGATACTTATTTAGGCCAAAGTCACTCAAAAAGGAGAAATTAAAATAATTACTAAAAAAATTAAATTGACTTTAAATAGCAATCATAATAGTGTTAAGAACTAAATATTTATTAATTAATTGGGTATTGTATAACATTATTATATGTATGTAATGCATTCTATAGTGGTAATAGTATGGTACTTGCCTAAATGTTCGTTATGCATATTTCGATATTCCGGGTGCCTAATTTTAGGAACCATTGATACAGAAATTAAGTTAAGTTTTTTCTGACAATACTTTTATAGGGGTATAATACTGAATGTTTATTTTTATGTATTCCTTTATCTGCCTACATATGTTATTCTTCTTCAAAATGTAAATTATTCGACAATTGGGTTAATCTTAGCAAGTTGGCAATTATTATTCAAAGAGAATTTGTAAGCAATGTGTATATTTATTAGCTATTTCACGTTGATATCTAAGTATCAATGACTAATACACAGTGGGTACCTATACTTTAAGTTCAAGTCCGGTTCAGTCTAATTTTATTGTTTAACTATGGCCTCCCTATAGCATTTTCTTAATTCTTATACTTAAGTAACTGATTATTTAATAGAGTACTCTTTATATTACCTACAAATCTATATGTTTTTTATCTATGATTAAATATTTTGAAGCAAAAAGAAACTATAGGTTGAACACAGCTCGTCTAGGTCCTGTTTTTAGGCTATTTAAGGGACATAAAATTACCGTACACTGCTGTCATTTAGTATTACGTCTAGTTATATGGGTATTCTAGTTTCGTTGTGCTTATGTATTTTGCCTTGATTGTGTATGTAGCTTCGTCCTAATATTGCTTGTTATTTTGTCACTGTTTTTTCTGCATACATCACGTGTAAAGTTCATGTTCTACACTTCAATACACATTGTCACACTCATCCAAAGTTCACAACATAATGCTGAATAGGTGGGATTGAAGGAATATGTTTTCAAATTGTAATATACAATCTAGGTATTATACTAGCCTATCAATTTACATTTTTAACAAGGTTTATGTCGTTTCATGTGAATAGCAAGCATACAAGTAGTACATTATATTGGTTATTTGCTCGGAAACTATATACATAGTGTATGTTTTTAATATAGCAAGGTGAAATGACGTTTTAAACTGTAATGAGTAATGTAGGTAGATTGTTAAATTGAATTGTCGTGATGTCAACTTTTTCTTTTTTCTTTTTTTTATGTGTACGCAAGTGACAGTTTGGTAAAGGCATCACAGGCAAGAGATGTGATGTTCTTTGTATACATCCACAATGTACTCGATGCGCTTTATTGGTTAATAAATAGGTTACAAGATTAAATTTAAATTTAAAACTACGGGGAATTGATCTTTAATACATAACTTTAGTTATTTTGTACTTTGTTATATATATACCTAATATGTGACTAACATAGAATATCTGTGCTAGCATTATGTTTACAGTTAAGTTCACTGCGATTACTCTATGTGAACATTCTTTAACAGTCATCCGGCCGGTATAATATGTAATTTAGATATTTGTGTAGATCTAAAAGTTATAGTCGCGTTTATTTATTCAAATTTAAGTGATTTATATAGTATATTTAGTTTTAGATATTTATATATTTTTTACATCGTTTATATATATATATATATTTTTTTTTTTTTTTTTTTCGCCGTTTTGAATATTTATTTAGTTATTTTACATAATAAATTCATCTATATAATTTGTGTATTTATGTCGGATTACGATTCATTTTATTATGCTCTCGATAATTCTCGTCTTTCTGTTTCTCTCGATAAGTCTAAATCTGACATTTTTACATCCTCGGACCTATCAATTACACAATTAAACTTTCATAATTATACTAAGTATTTTAATGTGTGCCACCTTAATGCCCAAAGCATTCCTAGTCACTACACTGAATTACTCGACACTTTTACTTCGTCTTCCGTTCATGCAATTCTTATTTCTGAGAGCTGGTTAAAACCTTCGCTAAACTCCACATCTTACAGTCTTTCGGGATTCGTTCTTTTACGTAATGACCGTGTGGGTAGGTGCGGTGGAGGAGTTGCAGTTTATGTCCGCAGTGATCTGCCTTTCAAGATTTTGGAGGCTTCTCCTTCTGATTGCCCCGGCTCGCCGGAGTATTTGTTTTTGGAAGTGGTTGTTGGAGGAGTCAGAGTGGTTTTGGGAGTAGTCTATTGCCCTCCTTCTATTGACTATTTACCTAAATTGGAAGCGGTACTTGAGGGCATTAGTTCTGAACGCGCGCATCACATAGTCATGGGTGACTTCAACACTGATCTACAAAAAGATACTCCTTTGTCCCGCAAATTCCGATCTTTGATTGATTCTGTTCAGTTTTCACTTCTCCCCTTAGAGCCCACTCATCACAATATCGATACTTCCGACACATGGATTGACCATATGCTCGTATCCTCTCCCGAGTACGTAATTAGTCACGGCCAAGTACTTGCTCCTGGTTTTTCTCGACATGACATTCTTTTCCTTTCTTATAAAATTAAATCCCCTAAGTTGCAACCGAAGATAACATTTTTGCGGAGTTTTGCTAAACTCGATATTGATAAGTTGCTAACCGATGCGTCAAAGTTGAACTGGACGACAATCTGTGAGGCCACCACTATCGATGAGAAAGTTTCTTTATTAAACATAATGATCTTACAGCTTTTCGATGTTCATGCTCCGATTCGAGCAATAAGAGTAAAACGTCCTCCAGCACCATGGATCACACCGGGGGTAAGAACAGCAATGAGCAAACGGGATCGTTCGTTTCGGCAATTTAAAAGAGAACGCTGTGAAAGGACTTGGCTTATCTATAAAAGTGCTCGGAATAGCTGCAATCAGATCGTGAGAGCCGCTAAGCGCCGATTCATTCACGACAACATTTTGGCGTCTTCATCGTCTAATACGTAGAAGTTTCTCAAATCTCTTGGACTGGGCGGCACTAGGTCTGACTCTGACATTGTTAACAACTCTTCCTTTTCGCTAAACGATTTAAATCATCATTTTACGTCAACACAAGTGTTGAATGGAGCAGCTAAGTCAAAAGCTGTTAATAATATTGCTTCCTTAGCCTCGCCTACTTGTCACACTTTCTCATTCTCACCTGTGAGTTCGGAGATGATTCACAAGATCTTGAAGACTGTCAAGACTAGGGCTGTCGGTCGGGACGAGGTGAGTCGAAGTATGATACTCTATCTAATTGATTATATTCTGCCAATACTTACTCACATCATAAATTATTCATTAGCAGAAGGGGTTTTTCCCGATGTCTGGCGTAATGCTTTTGTCCTACCTCTTCCTAAAACTTCCAGCCCCTGCACTGTCAAAGATTTCAGACCTATTTCTATTTTACCGTTCTTGTCCAAAATTTTAGAAGCTGTAGTTCACAAACAAGTCTCTGAATTTATTTATCGAAATAATATACTAAGTGTGTTCCAATCTGGCTTTCGACCTGGCCACAGCACAAGTACAGCACTGCTTAAAGTAATTGAAGACATTCGGAATGGGATGGAAGACTCTTGTGTGACAGTTTTGGTTTTGATTGACTTTTCCAACGCGTTCAATAGTGTTGATCATGACATTCTCATCGCTATGTTATCGCATTTGGGATTCTCTTCTGATGCGTTGGCCTGGTTCAACTCCTATCTTCGCGGCCGCTTACAAGCTGTTTGTGCGGACCGGATCTTGTCTGACTGGTGTAAGGTGGATGTTGGAGTGCCGCAAGGTGGCATACTTTCTCCACTTCTGTTCGCTATTTTCATTAATTTCATTACGGCTGATCTGGGTTGCTCATACCATCTGTATACTGACGACCTCCAACTGTACGCACAAGCCGCGGTGAGCAATATAAAGAGTGCCGTCGATAAAATAAATAAAGATCTCGAAGCTGTTTGCGAATGGTCTGCCAATTTTGGAGTTTCAGTAAACCCAAGCAAATGCCAGGCCATTATAATTGGTGCTCCTTATCAGCTTTCTAAACTGGATCACCAAACCACACCCCCTGTTGTTTTTAACAAAAACCATATTCCCTACTGCTCCTGTGTAAAAGATTTAGGCCTGATTGTTGATGAAACTCTGAGTTGGAGGCCCTTGGTGGTGGAGATCAGTCGTAAAGTCACTGTCACTCTCAGAAATTTATATCGCTTTAAGAACTTTTTACCCACGAAAACTAAGACTCTGCTGATACAGACTCTAGTCTTACCACTGATTGACTATGCGGACATTTGTTGTACTAACATTAACCAAGATCTTCTCAACAAATTGGATCGCCTCCTTAATAACTGCATTCGTTTCATTTTTGGACTGCGTAAATACGATCACATATCCCAATATCGTCGACATCTTAAATGGCTAACTATACGTCAGCGTCGTAACCTACGGATTCTTTGCACGCTTTATTCCATTTTAAATGATCCACTGGCGCCAGAATACCTAAAATCAAGAGTTCGACTTCGGAGTACATTCCATGATTGTAATCTTCGGTCATCTGACAGCCTCTTGCTCCATATGCCGGCTCATCGAACTAGCTTCATGTCTGATTCATTTGTTGTTCAAGCTATCAGAATCTGGAATGCCCTTCCCTTTGACATCATGAATGCTACGAGCAAGTCAACTTTTAAGATGAAAGTTAAAGACCATCTGCTCAAACTGATCAGCTGATGATTATTATCTGTTATATTTCTTATGTTGTAATGTATTATTATGTTGTATCCTAATCTTATTTATTATACTATCTTTTCAATTTTTTTGTGCACTTGGGTGTGTACTTGTACGCATACATAAATATGTATGGAGGGTTTCTTGTGTATATGTGTATTTGTATGTATGTATATGTGTATGTATGTATATGTGGATGTATGTATATATGTATGTATGTATGTATGTATATATGTATGTGTATGATTATCTATATGTATGGTATATACGTATTGTAGTTATTTTTCGGTGACTTTATTGTACCGCTACTTATTTCTCTGACAGTAAAGCTCAGGTTGACTGGTAGAGAATGCCATTAGGCATTAAGTCCGCCTATTGTATACATTATGTACAATGAAGAATAAATAAATAAATAAATAAATAAATATTTGTCATTAAGTGTCATTAATTTAGTTGTATGTTGTCAGTTGCTTTTATTTATGGTTGTTGCGATATAACTAAATTCTAAAGTTTGCATTTAATTTATGAAACTATTTTCGTCTTATTGTATTATGTATTTGTTTATAAAGCCGCATATGTGACTGTAGGTTTCCTAAATAAATGAATAAAAAAAAATCACTGAAAATTACGAAATAACCGTTTACTAATCAAAATTCAAGTACAAAAATAACTTTATAAATGCCTATATATAATTAAATTTGACAGTTATTGAAGTCAGTGACAAATTAACGTGCAACAACAGAAAGTCTAGTAGTTTAGTAGGCTTGGCACTGACTTCAGTAACTATTATATTTATACTTGAGTTTTGTACCAATATTTTTGTATGTGGGTGCTATAATATATGGATATATCATATTCATCAACACAAAAAAGGAGGAAAACACAAACCAAAAAATACTTTAAATGCATACAATTTTCTCTTCCCGATGAAAAATGAAACGTCACAAATTTTTAGAAACAAGAATTTATTTCCATTTTTAAATTGTGTTATTTCTCTTAAGTTATTCATATCGAGTAGGGATCCTTGTTTAGGAAAATTTATGATAATTAATTTTTCTCGTTTCTTCATTCGACGCTAAAATTCTCAGAATAAATTGTTCTTAATAATGACAGTTTTAGTACACTTACAATATGAATACTTATTTCAAGTCTTGGTTCACGAAATATATTTATAAATTTTTGTGAAAAATATTTATTCAATAGTGTACTACTAATTTCAATAATATACTATTACTTTAAAAAAAGCTACTGAACATTATATTATATTTAGTAACATTGAACCTAAATACATTACAGAATTAGAAAAATGGATGATTATAAGATTAAGAAACTACATAGGTATTATGTTTATAACGAAAAATACACGTTAACTGTTCTTAAAAAACTATTCAACAAAGTCTAGTGAACAAGTCAACTATATCGATGTAAATATTTAGAAAAAGAACTAGCGACTACTTGAAATTTATGAATGAAGAATGAAAGTGAACGTTAAATGGTCGTTTGAAATTTAAATTATTTAAAAAAGTGCAAGGCTTTTCGAAAAAAGGAGGGGGAAAACTTGACTTAGTCATAGAGAACGAGGTTTTCTAACTTAAAAAATGGAGAAATTATTGTTAGTTTTAGATTGTTATTATTTTTATATGAAAATGAATATTTTCATTCTTTCGCTGTTTATTCATATTTTCTCTGACTGAGCGTTATGTCACGTCGTTATTTAACGCGGGAAAAGATGCTTAAGGCTGGGGGTATGTTGAAAGCTGGACTCAGTTGATGTGAAATCGCAGACGCTGTTAAGACGCAACCAAGTATTTGCCGATTATGGGCATGCTATAGAGCTACTGGAGATACATCTGAAGGTCACCGAGGAAAATATAGGGTCACCCAGAGACAATACCGTTTTCTGCAAAATGCTGCAAGGAGGCAGTCAAATATTACGGGCCGCCAGTTGGTAATAAGGCTCCAGTCTCAGCATCAATTGGTTATAAGTGACCAAACTTCCAAGAGAAGATTACATCAAGTCATTTTCATGCTGGCAGATCGCTAAAAGTTCCGGATCTGTGATAACGTAACAATCGAGGGCGTCGTCTAGTGGGCCAATGCACATTTGCGATGGACCGACAAACAATGTTTTATTTTTCAACAACCCTCGCTTTAGATTTCATCCCGTGTCAAGGGGAGTGCGTATTTGGCGAGCTCGTGGTCAACAGAGTCGACTCTAGAATTTTAAAAAAGTTCATTCTTATCAAGGCGGAACGATCATGTTGAGAGCTGGATTCGCCTGAGACGAACAGAATACGTTTGGATACGACGCACAATATTATGACGAGGTCGTGCATCTTATGATCATCCCTCACCGACAGCTGCTTGGCCAAGATTTCGTATTCATGCATGATAAGCACACGCACACACCGCAAGTCTAATGATGAATGTGTTCAGTGAGTACAATATCAGGATAATAGAATAGCTTGCTCTGTCCGCCGATCTCAATCCCATTGAGCATAAGTGGGTTTCGCTCGAGAGATGAAATTACAGTGATCTTCCCCAAAATTTGAACAAGGAAGATCTTTTTCCACACCTTTCCAAAGAATGCAGTCTTATTCCACAGATAACAATTAATAACCTCATACTTAGTTTGCCACGCCGTTATAAAGCCGTCACTAATGCTTGGGAACTCCGACAGTTATTAAAAAGTTACCGAAAAGTTTGTTTTTAAATTTAAGTATTACTTGTTGGAACCTTGTTTTTTCAGATTCTGTCTATTTTAATTTGTCATATTAAATTATTATTTTTACTAACTAGCCCTTTATTAAATTATGAAATTATATTGAGTATTAAATTGTGCTTCTATTAATGGATAACACCTATGAAAAAAAAAATTTCTTGTTTCCTAAACTTTCTTCAGTGACAATGATATTCCTTTCAACGTGTAAAATTAAATCAAAAATATTTATTTCATTTTTCTTCGTTAGATATTTCTTCATTCTATCGTCTAACATACGAGTACATAAATAAAAGCGAATGTAAAGTAACCTTTAAATGATACCTTTTACTCTTCTCTCTGTATATATCTTTCTTTACATTGTTAAATAAATAAATAATAAAAATAATGAGTACACAATTTTTAACATTTTCACGCAGTCAACCTATTATAGAATATTCTAGCATGATAAGAATTTCAAATCATAAATGTGAAATACAATACATAAGCCGGTTAACTGGTTTATAAATCATGTTGGAACCATTAGCTCCGGTAACTGTTATTTCCGTTCTTATTATTCCGGATCGATATCGGAATGCCGGAATAATTGCTGTGCTCTCTAACCGGATGACGTTGTCAATACCCGGTAAAGGTAATCCTTTTAAAGATTGAAGTACATTTATTATGTTCATTAAGGGCTACTTGTACACAACATGAAAAAACTATAGTTAGTGAAAAAACAAAACTAGTTTTTGCCCTAAATTTTGTCTGCGAGCATTATGAATTTCCTAGATCATTGTTATATTTTTTGAGTTCAATGATGCTACCTGATCTTACTATAAAGATATTATAATTATATATAGACGTACCTTACTATGTAATAGTGGCCGTAATCTTTTACAGTACAGCTTTCAGTAATTTAATTCAGTAGTGATTTATAATAATAATATATTTGGAGAAATGTACACAAATTAATTAATTACTAGCATAAACATGATGTATTTTGTCATTCCCTTCAAATTTTCAGCTTGTTTTTTTATAATATTTCATATTTTTACAAGTGTCACTAATGAGAAGCATCTTTTTTAAGTTTAAAATTAAACACTATCGGCTAAAAGAAGCTATTATTTCCGGTTAAAATCCGGATATCAACGGGTTCAATCCGGTTAATCCGTCGGTAAATTAGGTGCGGTCTGACAGAATAAGCTTTTAACGACATCATTAAGAATGGTTGAAATAAAACAACGGGAAATTGGAATCCGCTTAGAAAGTTACGAGTTACCTTATTAAAGATACTTACCGCAACATTGACTGCAGGCCTAATTTGTAAATTCTGCTCGAAAACAAAAGCATACTAATAAAAAAAAATGTCTAGGACCATGTTTGACACGTATTAAGTTAAGGTTCCGTAGGGATTTTGGACAAATTAACACTTAAATTATTAAAACTTTCGTGAGACACTATTAACGCACTAATTATTGAATACGGCTTTACTCACGTTTTTTTTTTTTTAATCGGTAAAGGTACCGACTAGTTTCGGACCTATTGAGAAATTAACACTTAAAAAAAATTGGATTGAAAAATTAACGTTTTTTTTCTGTTTTGTATCTGGTCGTTTACATAAAATTTTAGCTCAAAAGGTGTTGGACGACAAAATAAATCTTCTGTGAGCCGTGACCTGCGGACAGATATTATACGAAATTGTAACGAAAGGGTTCCGTTATTTCATTTTGTTACGGAATCCTAAAAACAATAGATATAACCGTAGTTCGAGAAAATTATTTAGTTCTTTATTATTAGGACCCTCATCGATCTGCGAGATAGGATTAATGTTTTCCAACATTTTCAAATTTCAGGTGATCTGAAGTTCGAAGAAAATACGAGAATACTTAAGCACTTTCGAAAATACACCCTTTTAGACGAACATGTTTATTCGAAATATCTTAGGAACAGGATTTCCTCGGCAGTCGTGTTAGCTCCTTATAGTTTATTCTGAGCCCTTCCTACATTCTCGCTTGAGTAGTCGAATAGAATACGACGTCGGAGCTTACGTAAAACGAACAAAGGCTGCATACAATTACATAGCTATGTGAATTAGGATGAACGCAAACTAAACGGACCGTGACGGGTCCGGCGTTATACATAGTATAATCAATTTACCTATACTGTTTAGTAAACAAATTTAGTCAAGTGCTAATGCGACTCACGTAAATCGGCCCTGAGGGTTCCATACATAAAATTCTAAATTTCTAAACTTTATATGTATGTACATATAACAGTATGATGACTTCATAGAAACTTCGCGCTAATACGCACGCGGCATGGCGCGCACACAACGACATTATTAAGGAAGATTATGATAGCGCTAGTCGGAGTCACGCCGTATCCGCGGTTACTCGTACACTAAATGTCGTCACACCTCACGCTAGCGCCAATCGCGCGATTCCTTAATTCGTTCGTCACATCAAGGTCACGTCGTCACAAGTACAAAAATATCTACAACACAAAAATGAACATGTGATATTTTCTTGCATGCCTAAATAACAATTATTCACATCTGTAGTTTTCATTCCTTAACATAACTGCAAGTGTTAAATTAAATTGAATGTACATGCGTGAAAAACGTATCCACATGTATTATTATATTTATATTATTATATACTTACATGCACATGTAACTAAATCAGATGCTGTTTGCATTACATACTCTACACATACTACAACTCTACGTATCCGGCCGAGAGTAGGCAATTCGGTAATTTTCTTTGGCTTCACTGTTCTGGAAAATTTCCAAATTCGAAAGTAGTTTCGGAGATAGGAACAGTCAAATCGAGTCCGAGTACCCGATTGGCTCCTTCTTTATTTCCACTGTGTATATTTTAAAATGTTAATTAATGCAACATAACATAAAATTGATAAGTTATACCACTATGCCAGTTCATCAGAGCTCTCTGGCGCCGATGTACAGAGAGACCCGCCCCCAGCCAAACTGGGAAGAGGGTTGGACAAAGAAGAAGAAGAAGACTATATCCGATCGTACAAATAGTTTCTGATTAAACCAACTGTAAAACACAGACAGATACACGAGTGATCTTATAAGACTTTCGTTTTTCCTTTCTAAGCACAGAACCTTAAAATGGAACTCTCATGAAGCCAATCATACTTCTGTCCAAAGCCTGTCTGTCCGAAGAACGTATGCGAAGTACAAGGCTGAAATTTGACACAGCGGTACATCTTATTGACCTATATGTCGATACCTGTCATCAGTAACGAATCAAAACAAATTACTTCTTTTACGAGTTACGAACATGATTACACACAAATAAGTCATATTCGGAAAATATAGCCTACGCAGCCATTAAACACTCAATTATTTTGCTGCATAACGACAGTGTAACTCGAAAAAGAAGCAATTCCTTTTGGGTTTATTCATAAGAGGTGTAGGTAGTGGTATGTAGTTTAATAAATCGTATCGCTGTGTCGAGTTTCAAAAGTGTACCTACTTCGTGTATAGAAACCTCCGAAAGGCCAAGATCTTAAAGCATTAAACGCTTTACATAACCTTCAGGGTGAGGCTGGGCTAATTGAGAATTTTGTCCACAACAATTTTTGCTGCGATCGTCGTCTGTGCATACCGAGGGGTTCCGGGATCTCCATGAAATGTACCAAAGCTCCTCTGGTACTGTACCGAAACACTTCGTGGAGATCTTATGACAAGCCCTATTCTATTGTATAAATTTTCAGGAATAGTGTTTTTGTTGTTTTCCGTTCATATCATATTATTTATAAAGTGTGCACTTGCCCTAATGTTATGCCCGGAAATGCACAACGAAAGAAAGAATGTAATTCCATTACAGAGAGCGTTTCGCTAATGCAAATGCATGAAACCAAGTCTGTGGCGCCCTGTGAAAATGGATAAGCATATATTTTTATGTATACTCGTATGTTTAGACTTAATACATATTCATTTTAATTATTGTAGTGATAGAAAGTAAGTTCAACAAAATAACATACAAACATATCTACACGCCGTATTCCTCAATGGGGTAGTCAGAGAGGACAGAGCGTCAAGTTTCGTGGTCTTTACATACTTCTTTCGCTTCCTCAAATCTCATCATTCTCCTCACACATTTTCGCCTAGATATCGGAGTGCTTTTGACATTTCTGCCGGCTAACACTGGCTATTTGATCTTCGTAAGTCAGCCTTGAGCTTCCTTGGCTTCTTTTAGCACTCACTTTGGCTCTGTAGATTTTCTTCTCAGTCTCAGCACTCATTCTATCTAAGTGCCCCGTACCATCTAAGCATTCTTTTCTTCATTTTTACAATAAGACTCTCGTACAACCCTGTCACTGTCAAACTAGGGTATTCCCTGTTCTATGAGCACTACGACGACTATTACGACTACTAGGGGCATCCCCCAGTATATCTAGACCCGAGACAATCTAAAAAAGTTCGTTTTCTAAATTGACGTGACCGAGAATTGATAACGAAACTTTCCGCGCTTAGATGTAAGACCTAAACGACTGCGCCATCAAGGTCGTCACAGATCGACTTTCAGCGACTGAAACGCGTGACTGAATTTACATTCGTTCCGTTATTTCTTTAGTTTACCGAACTCTAAAAATAACATATTTGTAGCAACCATTTATCTAAGTTTTGTACAGTGAATCCTTATAAATCGCAACTAAGAATCGCTTTCCTACAAAAATTCATAGAGATTCCACAAATTTCAGTTAACGGGGCTTACGTGAGCTCTTTTATAGTCGCTGTAAGGCTATAAAATATACACTTCCAACAATATTGTATTGTTCAGTATATTTTTGTATTATAAGCATATACATGCATTTGTTACAGAAAGAATATTGTATGAAGTATAAGGTATTCCAGCTAAATTTATATTTAAGATAAATATAATATGGCATCTCAAAGTCAAAGTCAAAGTCAAATCAATTTATTCAAGTAAACCCAAATGCAAGGTATTTTTGAACGTCAAATCTACTTTAGTTCGGTTCAAAAAGGAAACCTGAATACTGAGAAGAACCGACAAGAAACTCAGTCAGGTATCATTTTTTCAACATCATTCTACAACAGTTATTTAAAAATACAATATTTATAAAGCCAGTAAATGCATATGCAGAGAGGATCACTTCCAGTATATTGTTGTGTCTTCAATGAAATCGCTAATTTTGTAGTATGCTTTTCCAATCGTTTAATGACAAGTTTAAATCTCTTTTCCGTTAGTTAAGTAATTTCTTGAGGAATTTTATTATAAAAACGAACACAGTTACCCAAAAATGAACCTCTTGACTTTTGTAATTTAAATTTAGGAATAACTAGCTGATCACGACCACGAGTTTCCATACCATTAACAACGCCTTTCTTTTGAAATAGATCTAAATTTTTTCTAGTGTACATTATGTTTTCATAGATGTATAACGAATTTTTAATTTTTGTTTTACGAGTTTCAAAAATTCATAAGCTTTTTCTTTCATACAAAAATAAAAATACATTAAACGTTTCTGAAAATAGCACCTACTCTACCCAGTCTCTAAAGCGGACACGCGCAGCGCGGCGCCGAGGCCCGATGCGCTTGCACTGCACCATTGGAAATACGTACAGAGTAATTACGTTTCAGACTACAACTAAAGTTAATAAATATTTTTTGAGGAACGTATTGAGTTTTGAAAAAAGTCGTAGAACAAAAGTTGTTAGGTACGTTGACAGGAATTTTGCACTAAGAGGTTATTAGTATTTTTAATTAACCCTGTATAGCATGAAATACAATATTCAGAAAGTAATATGAAGATACGATGAACAAACTATTATTTCGTCTTTAATAAAATCATTATACACAATGATTTACCTATCAGTGTAAATGTGACTTTCTTGGAACCTTATATAACATAGTGCTCCATGTATCTATTATAAAAACTAACGCAGTTACCCAAAAATTATCAACTTGAATTTTAAAATTTAAGTATTGAGAACAACTTGTTTGTAATTATCTCTGGCTTTCATGTCATGTTATATATCTATATTTTTCGTTGCACATGAAATAGAAACACCAATCAGAAAAAATTGTAAAAGAAAGTGAGTAAAACACTTACTGATCAGGAATATCTACTAAGGCAACGGCAATTAATCGGCTTGAAAATAGTTGTTAATTATATAAACTACTCAAAATTCATTGCCAGAGTTCGAAACCCTTGAGTACCATGAATTTTATGTATTTTATTTCTCATGCTCATAAGCTTCCCACTCCAACGCCACATCATCCAGTTGAAATACGTTATTTTACATTTGGCTGCACGGTAATTATAGTTGAGTAAAAATGAGAAATTTTTATATCGAATAACATTATCAATTAGTGCAGATTGTTTTAACATATGTTAGAAATGCGGCCCATTTTTTATTAAGGCATTTTTTTCAGCTAATTTTTGTGTTGTTATTTACACAATATGTAGGTGCTCTATGTATTCTGATATGTACCCAGATACTTATATATTTGATTACACAATTAATCTATTACTTTTGTTTTTTTTTGTTTAGAATATATTACGTACTGTAATAACAGTAAGCAATATAAAAAATGAATGAATGAATGAGTAATTGAATGTGTGAGTGAATGCATAATTAAGTGAGCGAGTGAGTGAGTGGGTGAATAAACTACAGTCCGGCCGACAGTGTTACTTTTTGTCCATCACTAGTCATGACTAACTGACGGACGTCAGGAACACATCTTCTCAGTGACCGGACTATAGTGAGCAAGGGGGTGAGCCAGCAAGGAAATGAAATAATAAATGGTGAGTTGGTGAGCACGTGAGTGAATAAGTAAGTAAATAAGTGAGAGAGAGTGAGAGAAAATGAATAAGCGTGCGTGCAAGCGGGTGATTGAATGAATGAATGAATAAACGAATATTATGATCACAAAATAAGCACAATACATTTTTCCTTTAAATTTTTATAGCAAAGACTCGTAGTACTCAGTAAAAGAACTGACAGTATCCACTTAATTCTTCAATATATTGACTGTTACCACTAATGATGACAGATAGAATGAGACTGTCTCCAGCCGACTCTACTAATGTCGCAGAACTAGTATTACTATTTGTCCAGGTACTTTTCCCCAAATTCGTGTTATTGTAATTTTAAGGTTATTGTGGTGGTTAAAGACTGACTCATTTTGTTTAAAATGCAATATCAGTAGCAATATCAATACTCTAAAACATAGGTTCTTTTCCTATTTCGACTTGTAGGATTACAACCTGATTTTCTTTTTCATGTAACTCTCATCTAAACTCGGTACAAAAATTAACATAAAAAAATACCAGATATCGAAATAAAAATTTGAAAAACGTTAGTGTAATATTTTCAAATTGATACTCTCAGCATTGTGATTTACATCATTATTAATAAGAATAATAGCTAATAAGAGCCACAATGGTTAATATTAGTATGATATTTTTATTCATTACAAAAACTTTATAGTTTCATGTTACATGAGTCTTTAGTATTCATATAGGTATATAGAGGCATTTACAAGGCGTACCAAAAGATACTTATCTACCCATACCATTAATTAATTTAAGGTGCCCTATCTAGTTTACAGTCCAGTGCCACCTATTGTCCGCAGGCCTATCACATTTTGCAGGCAGTGGTCGGGTTACATAGATTAAGAAAAGGTCATCACCAAATTGTTGAATGAAGTTAAATACCTACTGCAAGTAGTCTCTCAAAGTAATACAATTTAACGCACATAATAGAACTCGCTACGCCCCTCTCGCGCTGAACATGTACTTGATCAGTTTTTTTTAAAGGTAATTGGAAACAGCCGTTGTTATAAAGTAATAATAAAGTAAAACATGTGAATCATCTATTTTGGTAAACAATCGATTGTTATAGATTATTAAATTATTGTAAAGTAACGATAATTTTAAATATCAAAACTTGTTACACAATCTACGAATGTATAATGTTACCTAAATACATTTTTAAATTTCCTTTGAAATCCCCAAAGACAGTACCTTATTAAACAGACTTTACTACGTATATGACTATTTCTAAACGACTTGAGGCCAAAAGTATATTTGAATATTTCTAAAAACATAAATTAATTCTGATAATACTGTTCTGTCCTAGATAATCTTTGAGTGTTTGACCTGACTTTATAATAGCCGTAATGTATGACTTCATGTTTGTCCTCTGACCTCACCTTTACACAAAGGTGAACACCCTCAGATGAATTGAATGGAACTCATGCATAGTTCGATTAGTACACGTAGGTATAACCTTCTGAATTATAACTGATATTACTGCTAAGCTAACACAATAAACACGTACATATACCATTATAAAACTGTAATGAAGTATTTGCATTAAAGATGTAAATATATATTTTTAAATATAAGATTCTTTTGTACATGACTTTGCCACTGAACTCCTTCTAAAATTTTTGATGAAATTTTTTGCATGTGTTTGAGTGGGTCCCTAGATGATATTTACAACTGGACCCGGTGGGTAGCGCTGGAAACGGGTTCTATAAAAATTGTATTTATTTCGGGTAGGACAACGTCTGTCGAGTCTGCTATTAAATTTATATCTATATATAATGAAAGTTTTTTTTCTTCGACTGCGATAAACTTGAAAACTACTAGACCGATTGCCATGGGACATGACCATTCGACGCGGAATTTGTTGTAGATGGTTATAGGCTACTTATTTTTTGAACTCCATAGACCCTTCACCATTTTTCAAACAAAAATGTACTATTACGTACAAAATTGTCACTTGTGTGTTTAAATAAACGGCTTGTGTGTTTATATATACATACCATATCACATCCCCGTTAGGGATACAGCGTGAGGATATGTATGTATGTATATCATATAGTTTTGTAGGACTAGCCAAAATAACAACTACAGGTTATAATTTTTCGTTTATTTGCTTCCCACACAAACACACGGTATCACCCTTAATGTCTCCGCCCGAACAACGCCCCGATTTTTTTTTTTTTTTTTGGTTTCTGAGAGGCGAAATGAAACCCCCGCGGGCTACCCAGCCGGACTCTACGCCGACTGGGGAGTGTCGGACTCGAACCGACTAAACAAAACCCCTCTTTGCTGTTAGCCCTAGTGGCTTTTACAGCGTCACAGGTCGCGTTGGGGCGAGCGCTGAAGGCGCCCTGCCAGATGGTCGACCGCCTGAGGGTTCTTCCAGCCGAGGGATGCCTCGTATGGAGGGCGAACCTCGGGCTCAAGGCGTCGCCAGGGGAGCTTTCCGCACCTGCGTGCATCTTAACGGGCTTCCTATTCGGGTGAGGGCCGGGCCTCTAGCGGACCCGGCCGGCGAGACGGCTGAGGGCCGGTTAGTGTGCCTAGTGTTCCGCGTGGCAGTTTACAATGTGGCTTAAGGCCCGCGTGTGTGCGTGTAGAGCTAAGTGATCGAGCTTCTAAACGTGAGACCCTACGGGTGTCGCGGGGGTCGTCCTCGCCTCCGCCGGTGGGGGCGGTGCGGTCGTAATGTGTAGGTTGGCATGTTCGAGTTCGAACGTGTAATGTCGTCGTCGCTGTCGCCTAACACATGTCTAGGTCTACGATAGCGTTTGCGGACGCGGCGTTCGGGGGTGTACGATGACGCCCTGACCACTAAGGGATTCGGGTGTAAGGAAGAACGGTGAAAGAAGCGTTGGGACGCCTCTTTTAGATATTGAGTTATAGAGGGTAATTCTAGGTCGTAGTGCAGATCTACGTTGCGCACGTAAGGAGGGGCACCGGTAGCCCTGCGCATGAACCTATTCTGAATAACTTGGAGGGAGTTGATGTGAGAGCGCGCAGCGTGAGCGAATGCTACACTGGCGTACGTCATGATAGGCCTGACGCACGTCTTATATAAGGTAACTTTATGTCTGAGGGACATTTTGCTTTTAGCGCAAATGAGCATGTTGAGACGACCGAGGACGAACGCGGCGCGGTCGCGGACCGTTTTGATGTGTTGGCCGAAGGTCATGGCACTGTCAAGGGTGACTCCTAAGTATTTGACTTTCCTAGTCCAAGGGATATCCTGGCCGAAAAGTGTGATTGTTCTGAGAGTGTTAGCGCGGCGGGCGCGGCTGGTCGTCGTTCCCCTCGAGAAATACACGGCGGCGCTTTTCTCGGGGTTGACTTCGATTCTCCAAAGACGGAACCACTCGCCTAGGCTCGTGACCGCGACTTGGAGGAGTTGGGAGACTCTGAGGCGACTCCGGTCTGATGTGAACAGAGCGGTATCGTCCGCGAATAGGGCGAGCTCTACACCGGGGGTTTTGGGGACGTCGTTCGTGTAGAGCGAGTAGAGCGTGGGCGATAAAACGGAGCCCTGTGGGACGCCTGCCCTGATGGGGCGGGGAGTGGAGAGCACCCCTTCGACTCTATAGCGGAAGGAGCGGTCTGACAAAAAGTCCCGTACTATGCGTACGAGATCGTCAGGCACGCCGAGCCGGCGCAGCTTGTACACCAGCCCGGCGTGCCAGACTTTGTCGAACGCCTTCGCTACATCGAAGAAGAGGGCCCCCGTGCCTATAGTGCGACTCGGGCGGTTAAGGCCCTCCAGGATGTGTTCCGTGAGGCGGTGCACTTGTTGTATGCACGAGTGTTTGGCTCGAAAGCCAAATTGCTCGTCTATGAGGAGACCGGAGGTGTCTAAGTGGGCTTTGAGACGAGCCAGAAGGACCCGTTCGTAAATTTTCCCTAGCACGCTAAGGAGACTGATTGGGCGATAGCTATTGGGGCTACTGCGGGGTTTACCCGGTTTCGGGATTCCGATGACGATCGCTTCCTTCCAGGCGGCTGGAAAGACGCGGTTCGCCATGGCGGCATTGATAATGGCTGCTAAGAGCGCGAGAAGGCGCATAGAGAAAATTTTGACTACTCGGTTGGAGATGCCGTCTCTACCGGGGGCTTTTCTAGGTTTGAGAGCCTTGACAATGTCCTGAACTTCGTCAACCGTCGCGGGTCTGAGTTGGCAGGGGGCGGTCGCGGGCGGTAGGGAGCCTACTTCGCGATTGACCATGTCTAAATGATTCTGATCTACAGGCTGAGAGCTAGGTGAGCATTGGGCCTCCAGAGTGTCGGCCAAGAGTTCGGCTTTATCTACATCGTCGAAAGCTGTCTGTCCGTTCGGTTTCGTCAGGGGCGGCATTGTTTGGAACGTGTCCGATTTGAGAGATCGGGCCAACTTCCAGTAAGCCTGGTGCGTCGGCTCGATCTCTCGCATGAGATCGCTCCACCTGTTATCCCTAAGTTCGGAAATTCGGTATTTGACTTCGCGTTGGAGGGCGCGTAAGTTGCGTTTATTCGTTTCTGAGGGAAACGAGTCGTAAGCGCGGGTCGCGGCGTTCTTGGCTCTGATCAGCCGACGGATGTCTCCAGGGAGCTCCCAACGGCGGTCGTTCGCCGCCGGGACCTCACGGGAGCACGAGGAGACCGATTCGCGGATGTGGGCGGTGAGCGCGTCTATCGCCGCGGTCGCGTCCTCGGCGGAACGGATAACGTCCGGTATCGCGTTAAGCCGCGGCGAATTCTCAGAGTTTAGCGTTTCGTCTAAACTCTGCCAATCCGTCACGGTTTTTGTGAGCGTCCTAGTGTCTATCATAGGTCCTAGTTTTAGTAATACCGGCCTATGGTCAGAGTCTAACTCGTGTAACGCCTCTATTGAGTGCAGCGTTAGAGCTACGTTCTTTAGAAGCGCTATGTCGAGTACGTCCGGTCTGTGTGTTGTAACTCTGGGATAGTGGGTGGGCGTCATGGGGGCGATAACGTCAAAGTTAAGGACATCGGTTAGTTCGTCTAAAGCTCTGCCATTTCGCGAGGTGGTGTGCGAATTCCAGCGACGATGTTTAGCGTTGAGGTCGCCGGCGAGTATGACAGAGTCGTCTAAATTTAGGAGGGCCTCTAGATCGCTTCTAATTAGCGCTTTACCGGGAGGGAGATAAACTGACGCGAGTGTGACAGGCGCGTGCCCCGTGAGGGCCACCCGGCACACCGACGCCTCTATGTTGGTGAGGGCGGGCGTATCGATCGGAATGCAGTGCAGGGACCTTCTGTAGTAGATAACAGTGCCGCCTTTGGGGGCGGGCACCCTATCGTTTCGCACGATGTTAAGCCCGGAGAGGCCGGGGTCGCGATTTCTAGGTTTCAAAAAGGTTTCCTGCACTAGCATTATATCTATTTGGTGGTCTCGCGTAAACTCGTGAAGAAGATCGCGTTGCCTGCGGAGTCCGTCCGCGTTAAAAAATGAGATTGAGAGCCCGCGCGGTTTGATGCGCGCGGAGGGAGTTGTCTCGTGGGTGCCCGGTTTTATAACCTACGAGGGGGCGCCGTGAAGCGGCTTAGGCTGTCCAGAAGGGACGCGTGTTCGGCAAGTATGATGAGCCGTCCCATCCCGTCGCTACAGTCGCGGATTTTACGCGCGACTAATTTAATTTCGTTAAGGTTGACTTCCTTAACGAGGTCGGCGAGCATTCGGATGTCGCCGAGGAGATCGGACGCCGGCGCTGAAGGAGCCGGCGCCGCTGGACGCGTTTGAGGCGCGGGCCCCTTACGCCGCGGTTGTTGTGCTGGCGTCGGCGCTATGGTCTCTCGGGCCGGTAGAGCGCGCGCGGGCGCGGATTTAGTCGACGCTGAGGGCGCGGGTTTGTTCGGCGCTGAGGGCGCAGGTTGAGTTGGGGCGGAGGGCGCGGGTTGTGGCGGCGCAGAAGGCGCGAGTTGTGACGGCGCGGAGGGCGCGGGTTTGGCTGGCGCAGAGGGCGCGGGCCGTGTGGGTGCGGAGGTCGCGGTAGGGGCGGCCTTAGGTTGGGCTGGGTGCGCAGGGGGGCCGCGGCGTTGGCCCTGATGTGCTCCGCCGGCTCGGCGCGACTTACCCCCACGGCGGCGACGGCGCGGAGCTCTCGGGCAACCGCGATAGTTCGCGGGATGTCCGAGCTCTCCGCACAGTACGCAACCGGGAGGGTCAGACGTCTCCGGCGTGCGGGAGCACTCGGGGGTGCCGTGGTCTCCGTGGCACTTGACGCACCTAGGCCGTGCGAAGCAGTTGCGGGCCGAGTGCCCGTACAATTGGCAGCGGTGGCATTGACCCACCGTGCCGCGCTTGTGCGGGGCCTCTACGGAGAGGCCGGAAATCCTACATACGGATTTTATGTGGAAAACGGCCTTTCCCTCGGGGGAGAGGTCGAGTACGACCAACACGAGGTCGAAGGCCTCCTTCGAGCGAGGCTTGTAAAGGCGGTGGACTTCACGCGCCGGGAGGTTTTGCGACTTAAGGTCGCCGAGGATGAGCTCTTCCGGGAGCTCCTTGGGGAGGCCGCGGATGACCACGCGAAGCTGGCGCTCCTCCGGGAGCGCATAAGTGTGGAAACCTATGCGCTCCGAGCGTAGGAGCGCTGTGAGCTCTCGATGGTCAGCCGGGGTGGGGACCTGCACCTTAATGCCCTGTGCAGTGTTGCGGGCGGAAACAAATTTTATGCGGCGCGCGTCTAAGGCCCGAGAGACCTTATCCCACGACGCTTTTTCTTGTATAAACACCGGCGGCGGTGTTTTGATTTTGTCGGCCTGAGGGGCCTGGATGGCCTGTGAGGCAGGCGCTTTTTGTTCGGCCAGAGGGGCCGCGGGAGCTCCGGAGGCCTGAGGGGCCGCCTTCGTCGTTTTGGGGGGCGGGCTGGGCGTGTCGCCTTCCCTCGGGGAATTCGCCCGCTTCCTCTTGACCACTAAGCGCCAATCGGCGCTCTTAGTGGCCTCGTCCTCCGAAGAGGAGGGAAGCGCTATGTCCATTTCCTCTTCGGAGTCCGAAGCCTCCGTCGGGTCAGGGGAAGCGGGCGAATCGCTAACGGGGGCCGGCTTGGTTGGTTCGCGCGGCGGGGGCTTCGCGACTGTAGCGGCGGCGGAAACAACGGCCGAGTAAGACGCGGGGGTGGGGGCGCGGGGCGCGGGTGAGACCCGGTGGTCCCACAGGTCGCGAATATGGGAGTGTGATGACTCGAGTTGAGCCATCACGAACGCGCGGAATTGGGTGTCCGTCAGCGTGTCCATGGCGCTGGTAGAGCCGCCAAGTTGTAAGAGAGGACCTCCCTACCGGGGATAGGCAGGGAGGAGAGTGCCTACTTTGTAGCCCTGGTCGTACTGTGCCTGTCTTATTGTGCACAGATGTGTACCTAACACCTAGGTCTTATATAAACTTCACTAACTTAACACTAACACTTAGCGATACGAGTTGGCGCGGCCGCGACGCGACGCGAACACACTATTAATCACTACGCACGATGCGCAGTGAGTATAGCGGTGGCAGCGCACGCGGGCGCTCGGAGAAATCGTAACGATTCGAGTTGGCGCGGCCGCGACGCGATAACCCGGTCAGCGCTACGGGGAGCGCAGGCGCGACGCGATAACCGGTCGGCGCTACGCGGAGCGCAGGCGCAACGCGACACGACACGACACGAACGCACTAATTCGCTACGCACGATGCGCAGCGAGTAGAGCGATGGCAGCGCAACGCGGGCGCGCGGAAACGGCACTGAGCACTGAGAGGCGAGGCGAGCGAGCGAGCGAGCGACGCGTGCGTCTCGTACGGCGGCCGAGAGCAGACTCTTTTGAACGCCCCGATCAACCAAATGCATCCACTTTTATATCTACCTTCCGTATCCCCCATTTTTTTCTAGCGCGTCAGAGCGCCACCTGGCGTGTTTTGCAAAACTGTGATCATTTTCCAACTGTTATTGCGGATTTATCAATTATTCAAAATTTGTTAGAATTAAAGTATTTTATAATAAAAGATACTATTTTTAGAAATATTTAATTAGATTTTCAGTTAATATAATCAGATTTTTATAGTTTAAAGTTACTGATTTGACTAAAATATTTAACTTCCTTTATGTGATAGCTATTACTTTCCGTACTGAATACTGTTTTTATTATAAATGGGGTAATTTTTCTAAAATAACTATATTTATAACTCAAACAAGTCATTTTCAATTTATTTGACCTTACAGTTTTAATAACGTATAATTTATGTAAAAGTTAACATATCAGTTCTTAATAAAGTATACTGAGCTACCTTTGAGGTACAAGTATGAGTTCTGTGATCTACGCAGACAAACTCACGGGTAAAGGCAACATAAAACTAAATTTGTGCTAGTTTGTGGAACAGTGTTACCAACTTCGTAGTTTTTCCTTTTAGATTAGGAAGTAATTATAGCGGAATATATTATGGGAATACAAGTACGTAATATATTAATACGAGTATTTTATAAAATATACTAATGGATCACTTTAGGGATTAATAATTCTTTCCTATGAAAAGTATTTGGAAGAACAGTATAGATATATAGCTAATTATTTCTTCTCATTATGTTTACACAAGCGAGCCGCCCCGGCTTCGCCCCGGTGGGATGTTGAATGTTTGCAACACACAAAATTTTTTTTATTGAGAATTTCATGCAAAAGTACCATGTAAACCGACTTTTTTCGTCAATTTTCTAAACATTTTTTTCAACAATTACAAACACAACAAAAAAGAAATCGGCCTAATCGGTCCAGCTGTTCTCAAGTGATGCTCCGTCGTACATGTAGCAATTCATTCTTTTTTCTTTTTTAATTTATTTGCACAAAAAAGTACACAGAAACAGTAGTAAAAAAAAACAACAACAAAAGGCAATGCTTATCTCTTTAATTTCTTCCAGCACACCTCGGTGATATAGAAAATGAACGAGGGTAGGATGTGCTTAAAAATAAATGTAAGAAAACAAAATATCACCGAAATATCTAAAATAATAAGTATAATAATATAAAGTTAATTTATATACGAACCAATAAAAAATATTTACGTACATAATACATACATAAACATACACAGATAGGTTTTCAAATTTATTTATATAGGTGATCCTGATGGAAATAATAACTCAATGTATTATTTCCATCAGAATTTTTGGCGAAAGTATGACAAACATGGTTCTTATCGCTTTCTGAAATTGCTACAAGAAAATAGAGCTCCTAGTAAATTGGTAAACTTCAAGTTAATTAATTACTTACCATTTAATTTTATATATAGTAGGTTCAATCGTTGCTACGCACACATTGTTATGTTGTATTTACAAACTCATACGCATACACTGAGAGAAAAACGTTATGTAATTCTGACAATTTCGACTTGTTGAGTGGTTTTCTGTTTGAATCAACCGTGTTCTTGTTACTAGAAACAAACGAATCGTTATTGATACAAATCGATTTATTTGAAAGAACAATGTGACGCTTGTTAATGAATAAATGGTTGAAACAAACAAAAACTTGTTAAAAACATCAAACTCGATATTGTTTTGATAAACCCAACTTGTCAAATCAATCAAGAGATAATCTTGTAGCAATAACTAGTTCATATCTAGTTAATTCAATTAAAATGCATTTTTATTTTAATAGTATAGCTGGTGGAAACAACATTATCTAGACAGTTGATTGATATCTTGGTATAACAACATTGTAGCTGTAGAAAGGACATGGCATCATTTAAAACATATTAATTATTAATATATTAAATATATTATTAATTTAAAATATTCTAACGAAAACAACAATCTTAGTTTTAAGCTCTAAATTACATAATTATTTTATTGAACAGCCCTGAACATTATTTTTACTGATGGCCACTTTCATAATTTACCGTTATTACCGTTTTTATCTTCACGATTTTACCGTATATATGTAAGCGAAACGCTTCCCTACTGTGTCGCAAAAGATTCGCTTTTTCCGTTGAAGATAACGTCATACCATAGACGTTAACGTCTACGGTTAAAAGCGTCTTCATACAACTGCTTTCCTATAGTATCCAGAACGGCATAATCGTAAATCATAAAAGCGGCCATTCGCATGCATTGCAGTAACATTTGGCGGGAACTCTCTCCACCATTTTTTAACTTGTTGAAAATATATAATATTAATAATAATATTTTATATATAATAATATTTTGAACAAAACTAAATATTGGAAATTTATCTTAAACTCTCTGAGAAAATTACGTTAAGAAAAATTAAAGATTTTAAATTATATGAAATCGATTGATTAATGTGGATGAAGTCGAAAGTAATGACTAGTATTACGAACAATAAGCAATAAAATTTAATGGCATGTTCAGTTAAGAGGGGGAGTGAAGAGGGAGTGATTTACTGGGTAAGTGTTACTCACCCAGTAAATCCATAAATGCACGTAAAGTTATATATCTATATACATTTGATAGGCACAACAGCTACTGCTGAAATACACGCAATTATTACTTAATTGTAATAGTACGCGTTAATGTGATTACATGAATGTAGCATGTAGTAATTTTTTTCTTTCTTCATTGCATGGCGAACAGATTAGCGCATTTGCCAATGTCACATATTGTTATAATTATTAATGACGAACACATGAAGCACGTTCGAAGTAAATTCGTTTATTCTTCTTATCGTAAAACTCTTCCAGTAAAGTGATAGTAGAGTTTACTGAAGTTATAAAGGACTTCTTGGAAGAGCGCGAGAACTACAGCTATACGTTTTTATTTAGACCTACTTCATTCTTTTCACTTATACAGAACATTAAATCACAATATACTATCAATTTTGAACTTTAAAACTCCAAATAATGTAAAAAATATAAAATCTAAATAAAATGACAACTTCACTTCTCCCGTTCCCGCCAAAAAGTCAGTATGTAGTTTATGTATTTATCCGGTTAGATAAAATGCTTATTTTTTTTCATTACATCTATTCGAAAATCGAAGATTGGTTCTTCGATAAGTGCGACCATAAAAGGTATTTTGTCATAACGACTTTCATAGAGAGCAGAAAGGAGTTTGAATAAAGAACACGAATTCATCCTCAATGTTCTACTAAAACACAGCATGAAAAATGTTTTTTTCTTATTATTTATACCACGAAGGTGGCAAACAAGCATACGGCCCGCCAGACGTTGAACGGCTACCGTAGTCTATGGACGCCTGCGACACCAGGTGCATCACCTGCGCATTGTCGACCCTGTAAAAATCTATTTACGCCCTTTTTGAAGAATCCCATGTTGTAGTCTCTTGGGAAAACTTCAACAGGGAGATCATTCCACAACCTCAAACTTCGAGGGAGAAAGCTCCTTTGAAACTGAACAGTGCATGACCATTTCGGTTCCAAAGTGTGAGGATGAAATCCCTGTCGGTGGCGAGCGGTGCGATGGTAGAAGACAGCCGTGGGCATCATGTCGAACTATTCCCCTGAACACAACCCGTTATATAAACGGCAGAACACACACAGGGAGGCTAAATCTTTCCTCAAACTTAAGTATTCGAGACCGCTTGTAAGCCTGGAATCGTCAACAACTCTTACAGCTCGCCTTTGAACCGAGTCAAAATGAGCAAGTTGGTATGCAGGTGCTCCCGCCCATAGGTGACAGCAGTACTTCATATGAGACCGAACTTGCGATTTATACAATAATAGCTTCTGCTCCGAAGTGAAGTACTGCTTCACTCTGTTGAGCACACCGAGCTTTTTGGGCGCCATCCTCACCTTGTCTTCCAAGTGACTTTGGAATTGAAGGTCGCGAAAGATATCGACATCGAGAATCCCAATCCTCTCAGAGGTGGTGAGGGACATGTCTTGGAACTGAAAAGTCACAGAAAATAGATTTTTGTTAATGTTGAATGCATAAACTTGTGTCTTGATGGGGTTAAACTGGACTAAATTCTGTTGTCCACAATCGGATACTTTCGAGAACAAGCACTCTGACCAGAGTGCTTGTTCTCGATTTCAGACACAAGTTCGCCGCACCTTTCATCCACAACAGAACGAGAAGCATTTGCCTCTACCTGTATAATAAGCGTCCCTAGTGCTGTCATCCACACAGCAATGTATATCGTTAATACACAACATGTCATTGATATGCAGCAGAAACAGTGTCGGGAACAGCAGAGAACCTTGTGGGACGCCAGCGTTAATATTCATGCTATCAGAGCAACTGCCTTTTACGACTGCTCTGATGCATCTGTCAGATAAAAAACTGGCAATTCATGTGCAGAACCTGCAGGTAGTCCGTACGGTGGCAACTTCGAAAGTAGACTCCGGTGCCAGACCTGATCGAAAGCCTTCGCCATGTCTAAGCTGACTGCCAACGCCTCACCCTGGCTCTCAAGGCAAGAGCCCATCGGTGTGCGAGGTACACAAGAAGGTCACCTGTAGAGCGATGATGGCGGAAGCCGTATTGTCGGTCGTTAATTAGGTCATGTTCTTCCAGATACCTTAGGAGCTGCGTGTTTATCAGTCGCTCCATGACCTTAGAGAAAAGGGAGGTAAGAGCATCCGGCCCATAATTTTTCGGGTCTAATCCATCACTCTTTTTTGGTATTGGATGTACATGGGTGGTCTTCCACGAAAATGGGACTATTCCGGTGGAGTAAGAAAGTGAGAAGAGACGCGTCAGAATTGGACACAATTCAGGAGCATATTGTTTCAACACCACGGCTAGAATGCCATCAGGCCCACTCAACTTATGAATGTTCAAAGCCAATAACTCCTGTAGTACTTCTCGTTGTGAGATGGTGACTTCTGGCATGAAGTTACCGCACCTAGGTTTTGGTAGATGCTATGGTGCATCTGTCATTCAAGATCGAGTTTGAGGCAAAGAGTACCTAGTAGGCCGGTTTTCTCTTTTGCGCTATAGACCACGTCACCATCAGGCTTATGCAATGGTGGCAAGTACGAGTGACAAAAGTTTCTGTCGACAGCTTTGGCAAGCGACCAGAAAACACGACTACCAGTGTAGCTTGCAAGACGCTCGCCCATTCTACCAACGAAATCAAATTTTACTTTGGCTATTGTTTTTTTACTGTGCCTCGAGGCTGTGTTACTGGCCAATGATTACCTACGTGGCGGTAGCAACGCTTCAAAAATATATATATATATGTGTTTATAAATATATAATTTTACACATCGAATAGCGTCTCTCATTTATTTTTCTCATAAAACTGAATGAAATTTAAAGTGTATCACTCGGTACATAGTAAAATTCTTTTTTATCTCGGTCCCTTGCTGCGCTCATGATTCTATTTTAGAATCCCTCGCCGCATTCCGGATTTTACTCTAGAATCCTTCGATCCGCTCTGGACTCAAAGTAGCGCCTCACCATAAAAATATTATTCTACTCCCTAATTATACAATCTAGTATACAACGCAACGGTCAAAAAAATAGTGCTATAATAAAGTAATGAACTATTTTCTATATTCACCCCTGTAACTACACGCAATCACACACGTCATGTACACATACAAATATATAGGTAACGAATACATAATTACCTAATTAGATATTAGATAAATAAATAAATATCGTATTGTAAATTAAACAACTTAAATATCGATTTATCTGGAATGAATTTCCCAATCGATTGTATACGTACCTCCTCGTATACAAGTTACCGAAGTCTTCGATTATTGTAGAATATAGAATGTGCCCCACAAGTAGAAACTGGTACAAACTTCTTCCAGACATAGCTTCAGCTTTAATATCGACTATTAATTCTCTATACTTGTAAACTTTACTAATCAAACATTATTGAGTGAAAACTTCTTGTACAGCTCGCTGCTCTGATTTTGCGTTGAACAGTTATTACCATTTTAAGCAATGATATTATAATACAAAAGAGGTAGATAGGTTACCTTAGTACTAATTCAAGTAAAATATTGTCCCAGTTACAACGTTACGAAGTCAGACAAATATACATTGCACTGCGTCGCTATGCAATGTAAAACATAATTGCATTTCAAACTAACAAATCACATAGCTCTCTAAATCATTGTGATTGGTCAATTTCAATTTCTTACTACATTTTAAGCGAATCCGTGACTAATTCATAGATTATTAGTAATTAATACCACAGAACAGACATTAAAAAAAAATGCTTGATACCTAATGGGATTAGACAGTAAAAAATGATGTTTGTTTTTTTTCGAATTCCGTTTTTCTTGAATCATGAGACATGAGAACATATTTATTTAAAAAGATCGCCAACATTTTTTAATTATAAATTTGAAAATGATAAATTATATATTATTGCTTTTAATAAATGTGAATGATATTAAAATTGAGTAGCTGCGTCATCACATGATCATGTATATTATGAAAAACGTTTGGATTATTAAAATATTTTAGAATTTTGAGTGCGTGATTAGGCATTGCATGACATTGTTGGTTCTGTAACATTACTTTTCATATTCTTTGACCAAGTCCGGGTTGGCTAATTAGCAAAGTTTTGGGGTGCCACTTTTCGATTGCATGTAACCTATCTACCTCTTTTGTATTATAACATCATTGATTTTAAGTAAAACATTTTGAAATAAATATTTCCATACACTGGACTAGTTTTCATAAGTAAAAATTACAAGTGATGAACGACTGATGATGAAAAGCGCTACAGAACGTAAATGAATGGTACTTTAAGCTAATGAAGTATTTTTTTGGCCTCTATAACGTAGGAGAAACCTAACCTCTGGGGGTAAAACTGATTTATGGGAGGCTTTTCTCACCAAGTGCCGAAGTACTTCTCTTTTCCACTACATCCTCGCACTGCCGTGCGCGAAACATAACACCGTAGCATTTATACGAAGGGTAAATAGCCAGGCGTTAACCAACGAACATAACCAGGCGCAAACACGCAGACAAACTAGCCTATGAGACGTGAAATGTTTACGAATTTCTATACAAACTATTCTGTCAAGGTCAAAGGACCGGCACGCTTATTATCTATCTTGCAGTCAGCATGCGACAGCCAAATATCGCGCGATATCTGCTGTCAAAACGAGAATTTGTATAATGTAATTTGTATAATTAAGCTAAATTTACCGCGAAATGTGCATTTTACGGTCATGGCACAATAGACACGCAATCGTCATACATGATACCAATTTTTTTGCAATTAGTCACCGCATGCTTTTTACTTAACTCGCAGACAGCATGTAACAGCCAATATCGCGCGATATCTGCTGTCAAAGTGAGAATTTGTGTAATGTAATTTGTATAGTGGCGCTAAATCTACCGCGAAATGTGCACTTTACGCTCATGGCACAATAGACACGCAATCCTCACTTATGATACCTATGTTTTTTACAATTAGTCACCGGTCGCATAGTGATCGCGTGGCTGTCGCTGTCTGCAAATTTTTAGGTAATAATATCACGGGACGTAAACGGGCGGCACGTATAGCGTTGTGTGCTAGAGGAAAAAGAGATTATTCATATCGATATTGTATACATCGGATAAGTCATGCGTACGAGAATTCTTTTCATGTTTTCGAAATTATTTGTTTTAAAATAGTAATATGTACAAATTTACTAGTCTAAATTATTAATTTTTTAATTTAAAAACAGTTATTGGAATCAAAAATATATGTAATAAGTATTAAATAATTAAAAACTTGTAATATTAGAAGGGCAAAAGATGTATGCCAAGAATGCGATACTTGACGTTTTGTCCTCTCTGTATATTTTGTTAGGTACAACGTGAAGATTTATAACAGAAGAAACTGTCTGACTTTTTTTACTTTGACTTTTTTCACGTACTATAGAAATTAAATTACTATCAAGAAATTAAGTAAATGAGACCAAACCAAATTGGTAGACAGTATTCAGTACGATATTACCTACGTAATGTGATACCGTGTACAATGTCATAACCAGAGCCCCATACAATTCAGAAACATCTCTGTTACCAATTCATAAATAATAATAATAATATACTCAGACATTTCACACAGCGCCATCTAGTCCCAAAGTAAGCAGCACGGCGCTTGTGCTATGGGTACTAGACAACTGATATACTACTTATATACATTTCTTTTGTAAATAAATACATATTATACATAAACACCCAGACTCGGGGCGGGAATCCAACCCGTAACCCCCGTTTACTTTCCGACGCGCTTAGCCGTTGCGCCACGGAGGTGGTCAAATGTTTCCTCTCTAATCTTCTACACGCGAGCTGAACTCGCATTGACTCGCATTGGCATATATTATATTTTCGATCACGTACACATACCTAATATCTGTGTGTTCAGACAAAATTTGTTGATGTTCATATATGACTGCACTCAATTAAATCTGAATGGTCGTTCGTCTGGCATATGCAGGCCGTGTTTTACGCTACAGTGTCCAATTTGTACTTGTCACATAATCTATGCGGACATAATATAAATCTCCTGTGACATTTTATCTATATATATCAATCTGTAAACTATTACAAAATTCAAACGAAGTTTTATCTATGCATCCTCTATCTATGTATATATTTTTTTATTGTATCTCCACTATATATATCCGGCATGGAAATCGGACACCTTTTACAGCTGACACATCTTTTTTGGCCTGCTCTGATGGATGAATTATAGTAACTTCTTTTCATTATTTATTTCCAAGTCCCTTTTTTTAGGGTAGAACTGAGGTCACTTATTGCACTACCGTAATCTATTTATGTAAGGTATTATACAATTGTAGAACCAGTGTGTCTGTACATTGAATATATTTACAAAAAACAATTGAGGGTGATGTAGGATTAGTATCGGAATTAGAGATTTAAATACACGGAATTAGAAACGGTCGTTTATTGAATACAACCGTCACTTTATTCACTAAAGATGTAAAGTGACTTTGTGAATGTGTGTGTGTGTGTGTAAAGTGCATTTTCATGTCTAATAGACGAGATAAAAGTGACGGTCATTCATTGAGTATGACCGTCACATTCAGGCATTTACATTTCTAACCAGAATACAAAAAGATGATTTTGAAAAGTTTTTTTGTCTGTTTCCGGAGATTAATTAAGCTTAACTTAGGGCTCCGAATAGGCTTTATTTCATCGACATCCGCCGATGGGAAGAAAAGATACCCTAATTTATAATTGAGTAATGGAAAACGTTTGTTTCTCGCACGCCAGCACTACGCGACTTTTTAATGTGTTAGTGATAGAAACAAGCTTTCTGTTCATGTTCCCGACTATTTCACATCAAACATTGTAACGATTGTATTGTAAGTTTTACAAACGGAACAACAATTTCACGCGTACGTAGTCGCGGGCACAGCGAGTTGAATACATTGAATGTGATGTTACACAAAGAAACAATAATCGAATATGCTACGAACCGAAGAAACTACCCAATATCATAAGGTAATAGTTTTGAAAAATTGTAAATAGAATTTTGGGGAAATCTTTTTTAGTCAAACTCAAGACAATTTAATCAAGTAAAACATTAAAATTAAGCGGTTCGAAAAAGTAGCCTGTATTTAGAAGAACCGTCAAATAATTCAGTACAAAATCCAAATTTTTTAGGAACTGCCTGTTATTTTTTCGACTATAATTACAATAAAATGTAGTACAGATTCGTATGTGGATATTTTTTGTTTTTCTTGGCATTGGCATACTATCTTTACTATACAGGGCAAAATGTCATTTAAATCCGTAAGGCTTGGGATCCATTTTAATTTATAAAATATTTTCTGTATCTATATAAGCGAAATACTATTCACTGACTGACTGACTCATCACGAGATCTCGTAAACTATAAGTCCGATTGACTTGAAATTTAGCATAATAAAAATAAAAATAAAAATTGTTTAATTACGTACTCAAAAGTTTTTACAATATTAGAATTTGAAGCTCCTTTTTAAGCATATAATGCCTGTACCAAGGAGCTCCGCTATATACTTATACTTCTGTATAGACACTCAATACGAACGGATTTCACGAAAGGTCTGTCCAAAATGGCTCTGCTACCCGTGCGAAGCACGGTCACTAGTTCAAAATATATGCGGACGAAAACATGAGCGAGACGTAACACAAAATAAACTGTCAATTTGTCAAGTTTACAATGGGCTATTTAATAAAAACTAGAAATGGCACTAGCAGGGCACTTTAACAAATCACATCGTTAACTAAATTGCAATAGACGTACCATACATTAAATTCTCCAATAACATTTCGTTTTGAAACTATAACGTTACTATAACGTTTTGTTAGCATTTTACGCAAAAAGATGTTCCTCCAATATACGTGACAAAACGAGTGAAAACGCAGCACAGCTAGTTTTAAATATGAATTTTTAAGAATTCGACACTAAAGTTAATATTGTACACACACACACAAGGAAACAGTTTTAAATATGAACTGCATGAAATTGTCAATAGTAGAGTAGCTACTACTTTCATACTAATTCTCTTTACGAACAACTTGTAAAAATTTCACAATTTTATTGAGTTTTTTTAAGAAAATTTATATTATTTTCCGTTTCCTTTGAGAGTTCTCACTCCTTTTGAAGTGGATGCTTCGCGGTTCCTTCGAATACTTCCACCAAAGGATTCCTTTTGACCGGCTAAAGAATTATGGCTTAATAATAGATTAAACCAGACCTCGCTCGGTAACCGTAAGAACGTTATTGGAGGAAAAATCGCTTTAAAATCGTTCGCCTTTGTTTCAAGTTATTTTTCAATTTTTTAAGGAAACGTCTATTCATTATGAAATGCATAAAAATACCTGTATTTTTATGGAAAACAATTCTAAATTATCATTTATAGTTTGTTTATATACTAGCTCGTGCCCGCGACTTCGTTCGCAGTGAAATTGAAAAAGTAACCTATGTCTCCGGCAAATTATCTACATACTCGGTCCAACAGTTTATCCGTGAAAACTTGACAAACAGGCAGAAGCGCTTTAGAAATTTCGCATTTTTACATACAATCTTACACACATATCCTCACGCTGTATCCCTAACGGGGTAGTCAGAGAAGACGGAGCGCCAAGCGTCGCGGTCCTCACATACTTCTTTCGCTTCCTCAAATCTCATCATTCTCCTCCCACATTTTCGCCTAGGTATGCGAGTGATTTTGACATTGCCGTCTACTAACACTTTGGCTATTTGATCTTTATAAGTCAGGCTTGGTCTTCCCTGGCCTCTTTTTCTACTCGCTTTCGCTCTATAGATTTTCTTCGTCAGTCTTTCATCACTCTTTCTGTGCATGAAGCATCTAAGCATTCAAGCATTCAATTCATTAATTCAAGCAATAGTTGACCATTACATGAATCGCGATTCTTACATACTTCTTTCGCTTCCTCAAATCTCATCATTCTCCTCACATATTTTCGCCTAGGTATGCGAGAGCTTTTTTACCCGACTGCGAAAGAGGGTTATGTTTTTCTGGTGTATGTATATACATTCAGTCAAGAAAGTATCGAGAATGGATGATTTGTTTATGGTTCCAAATTCAATTTTTTGTTTTTTTTTTTGTTGTTGTTAGATTGGCACAACTGTTTTCCATTTTGGCGCGGAGTTTGAGTTGCATCAGTTATTTAGATTAAATACAGTGCTGTTTTTAGTTATATCATTCTAGTGTGTTCAAAACATCGAACAAAGACTTTGTCTTAAATTTTGCATCGCCGATGAAATTTCGTGTTCGGAGTCACTGAAAATGTTACAAAAAGCTTACGGTGAATCGACTTTATCAAAAACACGTGCTTATGAGTGGTACAAAGCGTTTAAAACCGGTCGAGATGTGATGGAAGATTTGCCTCGCTGTGGTAGGCCATCAACGTCTGCAACTGAAGTTAACATCACAAAAGTGAAGGAAATAGTGACTGAAAATGCTCATTCAAATTTGAGAGAGATAGCCGCCGAACTTTCTGTGACTCACGAGTCGATCCGTACCATTTTAAATAATCATTTGGGTATGAAACTTGTTGCCGCTCGGCTAGTCCCAAAAGACCTGAATTTTCTTCAAAAACACAATCGCATAATAGTCGCTGAGGACAGTCAATTTCGATCCAACATTACTGGTGACGAGCCGTGGGTTTACGAGTTTGACATGTAAACTAGTCAACAAGCTTCGGAGTGGCGCCTTCCAACTGAACCGAAACCGAAAAAACCACGCCAAAGTCGATCAAAAGTCAAAGTCATGTTGACTGTTTTCTTTAACTATCGCGGTGTTGTGCACTCGGAATTCTTGCCAGAAGGTCAAACGGTAAATAAAGAATATTATTTAGGCGTTATGCGGCGTTTAAGAGAGCAAATTCGATGAAAAAAGTCAGATTTGTGGAAAAAAAATTCTTGGATTTTGCACCACGATAATGCGCCTTCGCACAAGGCCATCATTTTGAACGAATTTTTGACCAAAAACAACAAATACCATCGAGCAACCACCTTATTCACCAGATATGGCTCCAGCCGACTTCTTTCTTTTTCCTAAACTCAAATTATCACTTCGTGGCACCCGTTTTCATTCGGTAGAAGACATAAAGGAGAATTCGCGGCGAGCACTGAACTCAATTCTGGAAAAAGCGTTTAAAAAATGTTTTGATGATTGGATTATTCGTTGGCGTAAGTCTACCGTTTCTGAAGGGGCATACTTTGAAGGTGATAAAATAAATTTGGATGAATAACTAACATTCCATGTATTATTGATCTTTTCTTTTACTTTCTTGTAATTTCTTGACAGAGTAGTATGTCCATTCCTTTGGCACGCTCTGTAGCCTAAATGGCTTGACGGATAGTAACATATGAGGTGTCATTAGATTTGTCATAATTGTGGGAGTGCCAGGGTATAATATTTCAATATGACGCCGGATTAAAAGGGGGTAGAAGGGGAAAAGTATAACAATATGGGTATCAAATGAAAGGTAATAAATAGCCAATTCCAAATCCAAACTAATAAATATTGTGAAATGCAATTAGATCTTTTTTGTTATTTTTAATTATTCAGTCTTGTTTATAATTTTGTTTATAATGTTATCCACGACGTAAATGTAGGTCGCTAATGCCGTTAATGACCCCATACAATTGTGATCCTATTTTTTAAAACTTCCAAGTAACATAGTTTCTTAAAAAGTTCAACCGTTCAACTGAGAGTAGAACTTTACAAAAATGTCAAAATGTGAAATATGTCTAATAAATGATATTTGTACTAAACGCAGCCGTATTCCATTCCGAGAAAATCTTTTCTTAGCGGACTCCTACATTATACAAGCTATCATCAGAGCTTCCATGAGCCTAATTTCAACAATCTGTGAGATTCATGATTAATCAATCAGTCGGTCAGTGAGTGAGTAGTATTTGGCTTCTATTATTCTATTGTTATTGTATTGTCCAGTATAGGATAATTTAAAAAAAACGATAAATTGGGTACATGAACTAAACTCAATTCTCTCCACCCTCCTAATACCTGTAATTATAAACTTTCCTAAAGATTTTTTTAGAAGCTAAACACATGTCGATAAATAAAAATTTAAATGGAACCACCTCTGAGTATTACCTACCAAACGTAAAAAGAATTTTCGAAATTGGTTCATAAATGACGGAGTTATGAGGTAACAAACATACAAAAAAAAAACATACACACACACAAAAGTGCCAATTGGCTACGTTTTATACGCGGTTTCCCTTTACTTTTCGTTTGATTTAAAGCGATTGTTCCGAACGTTCAATCTAATAGATACTATATAGATATAGTTGCTTCTAATATAAGTATTTGCATTTAAATTGACGAAGCAGAACTAAACAGTGATAGTTTCTAGCCCTTCGCCTCTACCAGTTCATTTTATAACCCAAATTAATAGGCGCATAAGCGCATTCTGTATTTTCTTTCAATCCCAGACTAGCAGGAAATTATTTTAATTAATCTTATTATTATAAACTTGTCCTGACTCAATGAATACACATAAATGTATCGTATACTTTCTTAGATATTTCTTATGGATATTTGCTGCTGAGACTCCATATAGAGTTCGAAACTCAATAAGACAAAGCAGATGTTACTTGTTACAGTCATAAAGTTCGACGCTCGTGACACTCACTTGCAGGATTGTTTTCCAGTAAAATGCAACGCTATTGTTTCAATAACATAATATAATCTTTATATTTTAACCAAATTGCAGAAAACATCAATAACAGTGTCATTAATGGGAAGATATTTGTATATTATGCTTAAAATACAACATCGAAAACACCAAATAACTTACAATCACCTCAGATCATCAGATATTTTATTATATTATTGGAAAAATTTGCTTATTGGTATTTTTCTAAAACTCTAATAAAATTGACAATTAAATTTCTTACAATATCAAAGAACTGATAAAAACTATTCCTGAGCTGTCAATTATTAGTTTAGATTCCAATCAAATAGTTGATAATATAAACGGAACGAAAAAGTTGATAATATAAACAAGTGTTCGAAATTCAGCAAATCGTTTGATGTGAGCTTTTAAGATAAGATTCACATAACATTATGCTTTTTCCCATTCGGGTAAGTATAATATTTGTATGCTATAAAATAATGTCTTGTAGCCACTTTAACTATAAGCCTTACGGATGGCAAAGCGGAACAGCATAATGGCAACCTGTTAATTCATTGCTTATACAGCTTGCTTATGAGCTTTAGACTAATTTTTATAACTTATATGTACGACCTAATAAACAGTTTGTACAGTCCTCAAACTAAAACAGATTTCCTAAGCCTATTTAAGTTTTCATTATAATTGTTTAAAAAGAAATAATAAAAAAATTAAACCGAATTTGAAAAAGTACACTGAAAACTACGAAATAAGTATTCTTTACAAATCACAATTCAAGAACAAAAATAATCTTATAAATACGATACAAATACGCATAAAATTAAATTTGACATTTACTGAAGTTGGTGCTAAGCCTACTAAACTAATAGACATTCTGTTGCACATTGATTTGGCACCAACTTCAATAACTGTCAAATTTAATTACATAAGTAAATGTATCGTATTTATAAAGTTATTTGTTGTTGTACTTGAGTTTTAATTAGTAAAGGATAGTTAATTTTCAGTGTTTTTTTTTTTGAGAGCGGTTTAATTTTTTTCTTAATCTTTTTTCTTAATTTCTTCCTTTTAAGTGACCTTAAGTAAGTGACCAATAAAAACCTAATAGAACAAAGCGCTTTCAATTATTCTCGAATTTTCTAAATTTACCAATTTTTCTTTCTTTGAAACCTTATTTGAAAAAGGCGATTCTCGATCTCCTTCTTTTTTTGAAGTCGGTTAAAAATAAAAATCTTCTTTGTGTTAACTATTATCGATGTTCATGATAAATGTTATAATCATAGTCGTTGACGGATGGCAACACTATTATTTTGAGGGTGTTGCTACTTAATAATAATTTATTTGCGATTATGTGAGTAGGTTTTTTAAATGTTGGTAAATAAGTTTGTACATCTTTTCATTATATTTCATTATATCCTACGTTTTCACCCACCTCGATATGCTAGAAGAACGAAAAGACATTCGACATATTATAGCTTGATGAACATACTGTGCTTCAGCCCATTTGAGGTAATATTCGTAGATACAAACAGCGCACAAATAGATGCTCGATTCGTAGCAAGGTGCATCACGTCTAGAAAACGAAATACTGCCAGACAAAATGCAATTTTGATTCATCATTCATTTTAAAGGTGCAAGTATTTATAGTGAATGCAGTTTCGATAGAGAAGAGCTAAGTAGCATTAATGGACGCCATTGTTTGATCATCAAATCAATTATTAGTTAATGTATCAAAATCAGATATTTAACGATTTTTATAAAGAAATACATACGTTAGGTCTAATAATTTTATTTCGTTCTTATTTTTTTTTCTTCATCGATTTCGTTTTTTCATCTCATATTCTTGTTTTTTTCTCACTGTGCATGCAGAATACCTAATGCAAATAAGACATACATACATATCTTCACGCTGTATCTCTGATGGGGTAGACAGAGGGGAAAAATATTTATATAATATTATTTATTCAAATAGTATTACATAAATATACCTGTAATATAAATTAATATATTTCTTTCATTCCAGGCAGTCCAGAAGAATAATATTCTTTCGATTAAAGGTCTTAGTTTTTATTAAGTGTATGTGCCTAATTTATAAGAAAGCATTCTTATAAATTAGGCATCTAATCTGTTTTTAAATATTATGCTTATATAGTATAGACTCAGGCTACCTTACGGAAATCCATTTCATGTGATTAATTCTTACAATTTCTAGCTATCGCCTAAAATTACAAAACCACCAATCGACATGTATTTTACTTCTCAACAAAGCATCTTCAGAATATATAAACTTTTAAACTTTCGCGTTGCATTATGAAATATCTAAAACGGTAAATTTAATGCGATTACGACCGAGTTGCATCGGCCGTGGTCTCCAGAAAACTCTTCAGAATATTCCAGAGATCATACTCGGTCAGCTAAGCAGCATACATATTTTATACAGGGTTAATTTAAAAATACTAATAACCACTTAGTATTTTGTTCTTAACGATATCCCCAATGGCTTTTTTTCTATGATGTTAAAAAATTCATGGCAAATACATTAAATGTTTAAATGGCGATCGGGACGGTGCGGCGCTAAGGCCCGGTGCGTTTGCACTGTACCATAGGAAATGCGTATAGAGTAATTACGTTTCAGACAGTACAACAAAACTTAACGAATATTTTTTGAGTAACGTATTAAAAAAACGTTAAAAAGTCGTAGAACAAGAGTTGTTCGGTGTGATGACAGGAATTTTGCAATAAGAGATTATTAGTATTTTTCAATTAACCCTGTATATCTTAACAATATTTTGTACACATTGGGATAGAATCCATGAACATACAAAATTTGCTTGCTGGTTGCATTAATATCAATCATGACATTTTCTTTGTCATAGTTCGTCAATCACTACATGTTGGGATTGAGAGGGAGACTTTTTATAATTGACTATTTCTTGGATAAAAACAAATAGTCAATGCAACCCCGCAGGGTTATAATCTTCCTCACAATAATACTCGTCACACACGATCAAGTATTCATGATCAAGCCCGTCCAAATTGCATGAAGCGGAGCATCAAGTAAATTTGATTGTGTGTGTCATTGTAGGGGCGTCTTGCCAAACAACGCTTCCTGCCAATTGGATGGGCTTGATCAAGCATGCTTGATCGTATGTAGCGAGCATTAGCACTGAGTGGAGCTAAAATTTTTGAATAAAAGTATTTAATTTTTTATTTATTACGATTACCGACTTTCGCCACTCTTTGTTTGATTTTAGATATTTTTATTTTGTTTATTCAATTAAGCCTTTAATTGTACTCACATTTAACATGATTTCGTCACAGACAAAACATTAAAAAAAATTTTGCATACATCACTATCAGAAAAGTTGTGGTCCCAAGTATTGTATAAGAATATATTTATATATAAGTCTGTAATAATAATATAGTATCTTTCCCATAACAGGTTTAAAAAGAAATCTGTGCTGGTTCTGATTGGCTGACCGGATCTGGTCTCTGAAGTGTCCTGAGGGCGTTTGGTTAAGAGGCGATACCTACACGTGATGATTAGTGGTTTTAATATTTTGGGCGGAAAGTAGCTGAATATGATAAGATGTCATCATATTTAATTACAAGTTACCAAAATCCAAACAACCACTTTTTTAATTGGACTTTCATTAGCAGGTAGCAGGACTGTTTAGAGTACTAGGTACTAGAAAGTTCTAGGAAACTTTTGTTACGGAAAAATAACAAATTTAACGTGACGAAGATAACGAAATCGCGGGGCACAGCTAGTTTATAATATATACTGACAAAGATATTGAAAAAAAAACACATTGAAAAGTACGAAATAAATTTGACTAATAAATAATTAACTTAATAAATGATGAAATTTTACAATTATTGAAACCGGTGCCAAATCAATGTGTAATAACAAAAAGTGTTAGGCTTGGCACTATAAACTTAGTATATACTGGCGTATTACTTTTCTAAATAATAATTTTAACTACATTATTGGAAAACGAATAACGTTCCAGTAATAAAGCTTTAAAAAAACGAAGTTGTTTACTGCATTGCATTGAGTATTCAATAATCCGCTTCAAAAATCAACTGCTCGAGCGTGCGTCCAAACCCCGAATACTGAAGAACAACACAAGAACAGCTCAAAGGATTTGCATAGAAAATGAGGGTAAAGTTAAAACGTGGTATAAAATGTGCTAATTTCGACCCCCGTCCGATTTAACACTGAAAGCCGTTAAAAGTGAGTGAGTAAAAGTTTTTAACGATAATTCGACTAATGGTGATGAGTACGGACAGAAGTTAACTTTTTAATGAGTTGTTTTAATGTCTATTAATGTTATAGCATTAATTAAAACTGAACGATTCCTGATAATATTTTCAGCGTTAATTACGACAGACATTTTCTTTTTTTAAGCAATCATACAAGCTTCATGTATAGTGATATTACTGATAGAGTAAGATATAAAGAGCCTAACGCATTAGTAGAAACTTCCCCTCGAAAGAGCGAAACAGAGCATGAAATGACCTTTTCCATCTTTGTCTAAGCTTTGTGGTGATTAGTTGCATTGGCTGCAGTTAGAAATAGATTTATAGCGTATCCTATAATATAGAGTTTTTTGTTCCATCTCTCATTTTAGTAATAGGATGCATTTTCAATATATATTATATATATATATATTATATCTATATATTATATATATAGATTTTCAATATATATAATATATAGATTGAAGAACCCATAGTCCTCAAAAAACTAAGCTTTCGTTTGACATCAGACATGACACAACGAACAGCCAAGAATTGAAGGTGAGAATTTAATTTTGGAAACGATTATTTTCAATAAAAATCGATTCAACTGCAAGTCGCAGGCAGTTAAGAGTTTAGTATTGTCCTTTGTTACAACTGCGAATCAATTTTTTTTATAGCTTTCTATGTAAAAAGTAAATAACTTTTTAAGAAAAAATAGAGTCCAACTTCGAAATTAAAAAAAAATCTAAGAGTTTTTGAATTAATGATATCCCACTCCCACACAGTTACCCTCAAAAATATTTGTTCCTGTGTTAGTTCCAAAAACTATGAGTCAAAGTTAAACTCTGTATTTGTAAAATCTATACAGATAAATCACTGAAATATCTATCTTTGATTTCAAAAATACTAATCACAAGTTTTTAAATATTTTGTGTGTTTTATGTCTGTTTTGTTTGTCCAAGCTGATCTCCCAAATGGTTGAACCGATTTCGACGAGACTTTAACTGGCATATAGAGAACTTTTCAGAGAGTAATCCAGGTTACATTTTGTCCTGGAAAATTATCAGATTTAACGCAGGTTAAACCGCACAGCTACTACTTACGTTAAATTTATCCTTTTAGCTATTTCGTCCAATAACCTTTGAGTACAACGATTGACAATCACTGAGATGAACCAATAAATTTCGTTTATCCAATTTGAAACGAAATACAAAGAAATAATTAAAACTGTCCATATTAAAGTTATAATTTCACATCACATACCTACTTCAAAAAAGTATAAATGTAGAAGAAAAAAAATTCTGACAATATTTTTATCATTCCGATCTCATCCAAAGCGCTACAAAATCTCATGGTAAAACGAAAAACGCTCACTGCCGACCATTACATAGATCACGTGCATAAAAGTTCAACCCAACTCGAGCCCCACATTGCACGGGTCATAACAGATAAACGGTGGTTGTAATTTAAGTCACCCCTCACAATCAAAAGTATGCCTCCCTTGTGGCAAACAAAAGACGATCCCCTGTACGAACAATTTTCGAGAACCTCCGAAATACTCCTAATTCTGTCTTGCTGGCTGATGAAGATTTTTTTCTGTAAAAAAAAATAGTCAAGTGCGAGCTAGATTAATGCACAAACATTTAGATTAAGTTTTACGATATTTTAAATACCGCAAATTCCTAAGCTTCATTTCTCGGGATCTGTGACCTTTGTTCCATTTTTCCTGTAAACTTTAGGTATAGCTTTAAACGCAACGGAAGTATGCAATGCATACGCTTGGTTAAGTAGACTTAAGTTTTTCGTGATTGATGTCGAGTTCTGTGTTATATATGCTGGGACGGCTAGACGGCCAAAGACTAGATCACAGTGTCATGAGTTCAAGACCTTGATATGGCCTAGAGGTTTTCAATTCAATTTTAATTTATAGACGAGGTTTTATCTGAAAATGTCTGAATAATACTTACAGTGTAATCTGTACAACTGAGATCTTAAGGGACCTATGGTTTTTTACCACTTAAAGAGGCTTTTTTATTTACTCAGTTTCCCAAATAGGTAGGTTTAAAATTACAGTTAACTTATATTATAAAAAGTCCCGCTAAGCGCTGACTTTCCACTATCATAATCCAACCATAGCTTCAATTTATCGGTGGCTGTTAATGAATTATACTTTCGTTTCCCTTTTACTCACTTGTTTATCGTTCAAAACTTTAGACAGTACTGAAAAATAAAGCACGTGCGGAAGAAATTCGAATGTTTGTAAACGAACGTGTCACAACCTGTCCAAATCTGATAAATTGTCTTTTTGTACGCTATTGAGCTACAAAGTCCCAATTATCATCAATAAACATCGACAAAATCTAAGAAATCAAATCGCAATTACAAAGGTTTAAAAATTCCCAGTAACAGAGGCGTTTCAATGCAAAAATGTCGGGACCTTATTGTAATTATCGGTAGCAGAGGTTTTTCACTTATCCAGGGACCAGGGCCCATTTAACCAGGTTACACTGTACACATAAATATCATTAATGGATTAGATTGGATTGGTTTGGATTGGATTTTACATACAATGTGTAAGAAACTTCGTTGCTGTAGGGTCACCTACAATACCTCCCACGTTTTATTTTTTCTGTTATTGTACTTTATCCGAAATAGCTACTTTAACACATGAACGTTCTTAACTGGTTTCAATATTAAAATTACCCTATTTTAGCTATATCATGGTCGTATAATATACAAAAAAATATCTACATTCTTTTTAAGTAGAAACATTAATTACAACATATGTATGGACATACATACGTATCCACTTGCCTCTTGCCAAAGCAGTTAGTAAAATGACTGAGTAAGTACAAAACTTCGCTTTCACATACACTTCGTAAGCGTTACAATAACACTCATACTAATGGTCTCTTAGGGGATCACCCTCCGACCAGCCAACAAAGAGGGGGCACTCAAACAAAATAACCTCCTTAATACATATTCAAATCTCGGGACTACGTGTACCGGAAAAAATGAACTCTTTTTACCTTTATTACCTGCGTTATAAAGTCCTTTTTTAATTATTTATATGTAGACTTACAATTATATATTGTAATTATTCCGTAATGCCAGTCGCGTCTTTGTAAAATAAGAATAAAAATAATCAAGGTTAATAATTGGGACGTCGTTACGCGAAAAGGATCCAATCCACGACACGGTCAAAAATGACTTAAGTGCACCAAACTGATGCTAAATATCTTTACTATCAGCCAGTAAAAAAAATTCCCAGCAAAAAACAAAACTATCACTCTTAGAACCAACCCACATGTACGGCGGGTTATTTGTTTTTTCAACATGAACAATCCAGTTCTCCCGGTTCATAACCAGTATAGTAAAAACATATCAAAGAGTCTAGATTATTTTCGGGTAATCCCAAAAACAATCCAGACTGCCAGATTGACAGAAATTGTAATTATACAATTTGTTCATCACTTACACTTTGATAAAAATACAAAAATGATCCACTATGCCAGGAATTTTTTGCTGAATACACTTACATTTAAATAATGCAACTAAAACAATCCAGAATGTCCTTTTCGATAAATTTATTTCCATATAATATTCTAAAAAATTTTTCAACTAAAATGATCCAGAGTGCTTGGTACCTTTTTGTTGGTTACATTTCTATTCAAAATCGATTGAAATCATTCCTTCAAACCGATCCAGACTGATTAGAACATTAATACAAGAAAAATAGAAATAATAATTAAAAAAACTTTTTTAAAAAGAAGTTTTTATTCAAAAATACAGTTGTACTAATATGAAATTAATAATTTTATGCAAGGGTTGTGCTGCTGAATGTTATTTATATAGATGAATATAATAAAATAGATCGATCCAAATCCTGCATAAAACTATCTACTTATATGCACGATGTTAGGATAATCGCATACCTAGGCGAAAATGTGTGAGGAGAATGATGAGATTTGAGGAAGCGAAAGAGGTGTGTAAGGACCGCGACTCCTGGCGCTCCGTCCTCTCTGACTACCCCGTTGGGGATACAGCGTGAAGATGTGTTATGTTATGTTTATGCTAGGATAATCACTGAAAAAATAAATATCCGTAATTGTACCTAATATTCTTTACATCAAATAATTCCAAAAGCTTGTATCGCGCAAGAAATTTATTTAGTTAAAATTCCTCTTTCTCTGTTTTCTATTTGCGTTACAAGCTTTTCTTTTTGTAAAAACTGCTATGGATAAGAATATTTTAATTAAACAACCTTGACATTTAAAAAAAAAGGAGTTTTTGGCCGGATTTTATGGAGAGCGGTTGGGCGTTTATTTTAATTATTCGCAAATGGTTTCTAGTGGATTTTGTGATATAAAATTGGCGTAGTTTTGCGTCCTAAGTATCAAAGCTGTTGTACATTATGTGAAATTGTTAAAATGTGGGCGTCTAAGCCAAAAGGGTCAAGTGGTCCGTATTTAGTTTTCGAGATGTATGCAGTTTTGTAAAATTGGGTGAAAAAATGGCATTTCGCGATTTTAATTGATTATTAATTAATGTTACGACTTAAGGACCTTCAAGAAATGAGCCTACTCTTTCCTTAAAGGCCGGCAACGCACCCATGATTCCCTGGACGTTGCGGGTGTCCATGGGCGGCGATGATCACTTTCCATCAGGTGACACGATTGCTCGTTTGCCCCCTCTGATATAAAAAAAAATGCTCAATTATCTACAAGTTCATATAGTAAATGATTTCGTATGATGTTTCTAAGTAGAAACAAACAAAAAAATGTGTTTTTTTTTTCAATCAAACTTTAAAAATGCTTTTTCTCAAAACTAGCTTTTTCAGAGTTTCAACTTTAAATGTCTGATATCAAAAATACATGTCAGTTTTTGAATAGTTTATTAATCCTTATTATGAATTGACTATTCTGAATTCCGAATCAAGTCTTAACTCTATATCCCACTACTGGACCCTTTTTACTTGGACACCCACAAATAAGTGCTAAGTTAGTAGTTACGTTGAGTTTTTTTTAGTGGCTTAGTCCGCCTCAGCGGATTCTACTAGGAAGACTGCCTCAATATATTTGTTGCCAGTAACACCAATTGAATGAATGAATATACATTATTGACGACATCGGTTCTATGGACTGGATTCCTTAACCTTCCCTCGTAAGAAAGAACCGTATTACTACATTAAAATAAAGTTACAGAGAAATCTATTCACATTAGTTAGCATAATCTCATTTTACTGTAGCCCAATGGCAAAGAAATCCCACAAGCTAAGCTTAATGATTTAATATAAATGTTGAACCTTATTTCAAATTATTGTTGATATTTTTACAGGTCATTAAAAGCGAAGTGGTCTAACACCTATCAGAATAAATGTAATAAAGTTACTAAAGGCAAATAGGCATTACATGTAAACAATAAGATTAGAATTATTAAATATGAAAAAAAAGAACGCGTAAAGAATATTAAATAGAGTAAGATTAGAATAGTTCTAAATAACTCAAGAGAGAGAGTAAAACTTGATTGTAAACTGAAATAAAGAAATTAATAATACAGAATTGAAGAGAAAATGTACATTTAGAAGGCGAGTGAGAGTAGGACAGTGTATAAATAGGAAGACAAGAAACTAGAAATAAGAAAATAAAAATATAATAAGTAAGGGTTCTGAAATTATATCAGAGGAATAAATAAAATAAAATAAAAGCACCTCGGAGAATGAATAAAGTCCATTCTAAAGAACATCATCTGCTAACAGACAAAAAAGATGTTCTCTAGGAGTAATTATTATAGAGAACTGTGCAAGTGTGACGACTCTGTCTCAGACACTGAGAATGATCCTAATGAATTGGAAACACTGGGCTCAGGGACTGAAGGAAGTCATTAGTAGGAAAGAGATTGAAAATGCGATAAGAAGTCTGAAATGTGGAAAGGCTGCGGGATATAATGAGGTGACTACTGAGACGATCAAGTATCGTGGTCCTAGACTCTGAGATATCTTCTGTGAACTGTGCAATCTTTGCTGGCAAAAAGTAAAGGTTCCGGAGAAATAGCGCACCAAAGCCACTTTTGCAACGTGGCTTGCTCAGGTCGGCAGAGTGAGGTGTGGGTTGAGTTATTGTTGATGTTATTATTACTGTCACCTGGAGAGTGGTGTACCTAATTTGTTTAAGGGCGCCTAGTACACTTCTGCAATCGACATCTAATGGGATATTTATAGAAAGTTAATTAATTAGACACCAGAAAAACATCACACGAAGAAACAACATTTATTTCTTATAACAATCTCTATAGTGGATTCAATCAGTTCTCTATGTATTTATTATAAAGGTTAATAACAATTTAAAAGATTAAATGCTATGGTTAAACAACATTATCCTGTTTATTATCATATATAATAAATAAGAACATCTATTATCTAACAGCACTTAGATATTAATTAGTTTACAGAATAATTGATTAGTATTAAAGTTTTACAAGTATTGAGCTCAGATATTACTTGTTATAGTTACAACAACATAATTTATTTATGTTATCTTAAATTAAAGAGAAGTATACCTAGTTATAAAGACTTAGACACCATTACCTTGTTTATGTACTGCATTTAAATTCTTAGTGTTACAGATACATAAACCCAAGTACATTTTATACCTTATTAATCAGTATTTCATTTCACAGAGAAAAATATATATTAGATACACAATACCTTTATGCGGAGTTAATATCTAACAGAGAATCATTTATTAGTTCCAAGCAGTGTTATCAGTTTTATCACTCATCAATCTAAAGAAGGAGGTGGTCATCCACCAACTGCACCTACTCCTCAGTCTTCCCTTTGTCGAACATCTACTAGCATCACAGCACCCACATGCCCCGGTCCTCAAAGATTCCCCTTTAACAGGAACTGCGACCTGGCCACGCGATATAGCACCCAAGTGAAGAAGACTCAGACTTCTTGAAAGTCATAGTAGTGCACCAAAGTATTATTTTGATTAGTTCATACTGAAGTTTAGATGATTGTTGAATAGATTTTACTACTATTCCAAAGTATTCGTTACATATAGGGACAGGAGGTCCACCTGGTTTCTCTAGGTGTCCTTTGAACTCATGGGATCCTATAACATCCTCTATAACAGGAAAGGTTATCATTTAAACCGTATGTCCTATAGAGCCATCGGCTTGGTCAGCTTAGCAAGTGAAGTCTATTACCAAGGTATTGACTGAACTTGAAAGGCATTTCTGAGAGATATCTGTGGGAGGCACAAGGTGGTTCAAAAACGGTAGGGGTTGCATGGATCAGATTTTCTCGCTCCGCAGTATCGTGGGGAAGTTTCTGCCTATAAGTCGGAAAGGTTTCTGCGCTTTCGTGGATCTAGAAAAAGCATTAGATAGAGGCAGTGCGAAAGACATTGTGGAGTCTTTTGCCTGTATATGGCAAGGGGGCCCCTTACTGTACTGTATCTTGCGAGGTCATTATATCGAGGCTACATAGTTCGTTAGGGATACAGCGTGAAGATATGTGTATGTATGAACGCATGTACATAGTCTGCGTAAGGATAGATATGACATGGTGCCGTCGTTTCAAGTCTGTTACACAGGGCTGCATGATTTTTGCCTTGCTAATTCTGCTGTATTTGGACAGTTATTGCCTCCATACAGTGAAAGGTAGTATAAGTGATATGATATGTAATGTCAAAGTGGTAAACTGCCTTTTGAACGGTGATAATGCTGCCCTTACAGCACCATCAGAAGCGGAGTTGCAGATGGTAGTCACGTGTTTGAAAGAAGAATGTGAAGTGAAAGGATTTAATGTGAATGTGAACAAAACTAATGTTCTGGTGTTTGAAAGGGAAATTGATCGAAATATTTAACTATTTCACATGATTTGATTCATTCGGTTTAATCGATTGGAAGACTTGACTGGACTATTAAAAATGTGAAAACGCCTTACATATTGGTATAACATTGGCCTTTCAAAACGCGTATCCTGGGTTCCAATCTGGAATCTTGGTGTTATTGGATGATTGGATTGGATATTAACAAATGACACCGGATAAATAAAGTAATTACGCAAGGCAACGTTTCGAATTCGTACCTTTGGAATGCAATGTCATAAATTTATGTTCTCCCAATGTCTTTTGACATAATTTCACTGCATGGACCGTCATTCTTTCTATTTTAATTGAGGGAAATGCGATCGACAAGTTCGTGTGCGACAAATGGGGCATTATGCATATCGATGGCTCCAAATTGTTCGAAAAGTAAATTGCTTCCGTTTCCGCTTTGTTTTAATAAGTTTATACGTGTATGTGTAAAACAAATAAAATTCCAAATTCTTAACGATCTTTCGTTTTAAAAGTATGATATTATTGAACTAAACTGTGGCTATTACCAGTTTTGTTAAACGATCACTTTAGAGTACTAATTCGGATCTGTGGAAGACATTATCCACACGTTCGTAGCATAATGACCCTTCAAAGCCTGGGGGAACGCTCGCTTTCAAGAGACTCACATGGATATAGATATAATACTAGATATTTCCCATGCACTATACACCTTACAACAGCGAAACCTTACAAGTGAATAGGCAGGCAAATGTAAGAATGGATGAGATAGGATTAAAAATTAATAGATTTGAATGGATACAAATACTCCTTGACATATATCGATTGCAGTACTGATAGACGTATTCATATGCAAATCAGACACATATCTAGTGGCGTGAAATGAAACGCGTGTGAAAAAGAAATAAATAATAAAGTCTCTAATTACCGTTTCAAGAATATAGCATGAGGATATGTACATACGTACTCTTTGGTCGCTTAAATAGATATCCATGGACGCGAATACTCAACGTAAGAACCTCGGAGCTAGACGTATATTCAAATCCGATAAAATATTGGATCTACCCACAGTTATAAAAACTATAACTTATTAATTTACCATTTTCTGTGGAAAGATATTCTTTTCATCTCTGTATGGATACTTTATATACAATGAAGTATCCATACAGTCGGTCCAGAGAAGTTTAAACAGGACAATCGTGCAGGGCGTAAGAGATGAGACTCGGGTAGAGCGAACCCGAGCTGCTCATGCTGCCATCTTAGCAGCTCGGGACTCATCTTACAGAGTTAACACGTGTTCACGCGTGTTCATGTAGATGATTTAATTCTTTGCACAATTAAAATAGTACATACAACATGTGCTGAGAGAGATTAAAAGTTGTCATTTCACATAAATCGCTTTTTTATAATAGATTGATTTGGCAATTCAGAAGTTATAATATCCATAATTATATTTGTAGTTTTATAACAAACATTGTAAAGTATTCTAGGTACTTTGTATGGTATTGGTATATAAAGCATTGAAAAGAAAGTAGTAAGTGAATGTGATGAAACACTTAAAAAGTAATTGTATTTTATTTAAATGATAATGATAAAAAAATTAAACCAACCTTGCAGTCTCTTGTGATATCGGCTTTTGCGTTCGCCCACTGTTTGTATAATTATTTCTTACACCGTACTTTATATTTTTGTACTAAGGGATGCATGAAAACTTCGGCATCTACTTCTTGTCGTCTAATGACACTCTTAATCTCGTAATTTTTTAAGTGTCACTAAGTAGGTTAAGTTTGATTACATTCATCACATTAGATACATTCTGAAACGTGAACATCATCATCTTTATTTGTCTACTGCTGGTTATAAACCTCTCTCAGCAAACACGATAACTCTGTCGTCGATGCTCTTCAATGAGTTTGAGTTGATATACTTGGATGTATCGTAATTTCAAGTCGCTGAAAGACTTCACTGTCTACTTATTGTATACTCCAGACGCAGTCTCCATTCAATAACTTGTATTTACCCCAGTGTTTATCGGTTTTTCGACGTGTATGATAAATCCCCAGTCACTACACCTTAGTTTTCTCCAAACTATGTTTGTTACTTTAGTTATCTGCAGGGTCAGGTCGTTTCGGAACCGACCGTTTATAAAAACTCCGAATATAGTTCCGTTAGATTTAATTAGTAAATAATAATTACGAATAAATAGTACTGATGGGTAAATATCCCAGGCAGTTACACTAATTGTATGATCCGTAACTACGCAAAACTTTTTACTATGAGTACCACACGACAAACTTGAGGAGTGCCCAGTTACACCGAAACTATGAGACAATGTTAAATGTTATGTATTACAAAATACTAAATGTTGCCGTCGACTTCACCCAAATGAATTTAAAAAAGTAGTCTACATCTTTTCCCAGGGCTTAACCTATCTTCGTTCTAAATTTCATCGAAATCGATCCATTAGGTTAGCAACGAAAACGTAACATTAGTACGGAAGATGGAAGAATGGGTTTTAAGTAGGTACACATAGACTTTGTAAATACTTCCAAGCACCGAATCCGAACAATTAACTTACGTACGACACACATTTAATATAAGGTAAGCTGATCGGCCGTCATTTCGTTAGAAAATAGCACCCACTCATTTACATTTTATTTTATTTGAGTCACTTAGGTGCAGGATAGGTTGTCTGGATTTATTGAGTCTATGTAGGTACGCTCCATTTTCAGGCAGAACGACGCTCTCACCACATCTAGTAACTCTTTCTCGTACATTCAAACACAAAATGGCGCAATGTAAAAGTGCACTTAGCAGCATTACGCATGCAAATCGAAAACGTTCGGTCGTCATCTGTGTTCAAGATAATCTGATTATTCTGAAACTTGATGGAGATCGCTTTGAGTTACTAAAACTGCAGTACGATTTTATACAGTAAGCCGATTTCCGAACATTCATTTTAGAAGACAAAAATACTAATTTGACATGGAATGTGTTTCTGTAATTCTGATTTTTTTTTTATATTAACTAGTACAACATAAATTGATTTACAAGATCGGTTTCTATTTAATCTTCTATGTAATTTCTAAAAAGATTGTGGACAAACTGACAGTCTCGTGAGAGAGCTCTTATATGTGCCGCCATTCATTTTGAGGGACTAACTCTTAAAAAGTAATATAAACAAGAAACAACTTACCTATTTAGATTCCCTGGTAATTAACATATAACTTCCTTAACGAAAGCGACAGCAAAAGACACGAGACAATTAAATAAAAGTTGGCTGTGCACTGTAAATACATCGCCTCTTTGCCAAAACATCGTGTTATCTCGAGAAATGCAATTTTACAGGATGCTACTTTTAAACTTTCAAATAAGTATAAAATCTAAATGAAATAATGCTTACATTAAATCTGTCATTAATCATATAATTCAACTAATAAGCTTTCTAAAGTTAAAAAGAATAACATTAAGTTTGATAGTTTTTGCTATAAATTAGCACATTTAAAAAAAAAGGGAAAATATGTCACGTTTTTAACGAAAATGACATTATGTTTCGATGTAACAAATGTACTTGTCACGTTGTTGATGATGTAATTTTTGTTTCGTATTCTTTTCGTACTGAATTATATGATAAAAACACATTCTTGAAATTAATAATATTTGTTAAACAATAGAGAAATTTGTAGCATAACAGTGGTTATTATGGACAAAATATTAAAAAAAAAATATGAAACCTAACAGTTTTCTTCATATAACGCGAATCAACAATTAATAAAATCGGACAACTATTATTCTTATTTCGAATCACTATTTTTAATTATCCACCATACCATTTATTTTTTATTTATTTTTTTATTTATAAAAGACGGGGTAAACGAGCAAGCAAGTCACCTGGATCACCGCCACTCATGGACACCCGTAACATCCACAACATCCGGGGAATCACGGGTACGTTGCCAGCATTTGGGGAAAGAGGAAAATGAAAGAAAGGAGCGGGAGGAAGGAGATGAGCTACCGGCACTCTCACTCACCGAACGAAACAATAGTAGTAATAAATGCTGGTGTTTCACGCGGATATTCTGTTAGAGAGCAGCATAGCTCTACCACACAATAGAATAATAGGTTGATAACAAATTAATCCACATAATGTTGATAAAATAGCTAAGTAGTATTAAAATCAGGAAGAAAAGTTACCTATCTATAGCACACATTATAAAATAACTTAAGAACTCCTAGGCAGGCAGCTTAACATTTACGAATTCCAAAAAAAAAACGGTTTCATAATCAGTACTTAATAAATTATTCATCACAGTAAATACTTTAAACATCAATAAAATCTCTTTGTGGTTACTAGCTAACTAAAAGATAACATTCTAAAAAATTACACTTGCACTAACTTAGTAAAAGTTAGTCGTAGCAGTAATCTATAAAAACGGTATTCTTACAGGCTATAAGGCTTCAAAAAATGGCATGTGTATCACATGAGACGAGATTTTTATCAATTAAATACACGAGATCTGATTTTATTTCTTGGTTAATCTATTATATTTGATCAACATTTAAACGTACAATCTTCTCTGCAAGGTGGTTTCAGCTGACAACCTAGAATAGTCTTTTTAGTATTTGTTGATTCATGTGGATTGACCACTATTCCTTAGTCGATTTGCAACATTTTTCTTTCACTATATTACTTGTCTTGGTCTTTTTTATTACTTTAACTGAAGTTAGAGTGAACTTAGTTTTGTTGACTCTACTTGCATGGTGCTAACATTTTGAACAGCAGATGGTTCGTTTCATGTTGTAAGCAGATCTGGTTCCAATGTGGTGTTAAATACAATTTCGTGGTCTTTCGCAGAAATTGCATTAAAATTTGTCAGTAACATTTCATCTTGTTTTGGTTGTGTTAACAGTAACTACACCATGAGTAAAAAAAATTTGTCCTTTGGGAAGTTGTCGGTACAGTACAGACATCTTGAGCATCGGATTCTGAAGAAGTTTCGATACATTTAAATTTTGGTTATATTCCTTGATAGTTTCGGTCTATCACGGAATCGTCGCTATCTGGAAAAACAATAACATGTAATTAAATTTATCAGTACACGGTTACTCACTCAATACCTATATTAGGATATTACTTAATACCGCGATGTTAAGTAATATCCCAATATAGGTGTTGAGTAAATTATTTCAAAAACTTTTATTAAATTTTTGCCTTCGTAGAAAGACGAATCACAGAGGTACTCGAAGAACTACTGCTACTCAATTCACCATGGCGATGTTTGAAGGATATTGCGTCTTCTTTCCCTAAAATGAACATAAATATATCTAACGTTATATAAATACAATGAAACACCCGACCACTATCTGCTTGATGACTGTTCATCGCGATAATTCCAACGAACTCAAATGGGTTTAGGCTCATATATACAACAGGATATTGTCACTACCCTCCTGCTCCATCATCAGGCCTTACTGTTATCCTAAAGCCATCTATTACCTATTGAGAACAATTAGTGCCCTCAAACACACAGTCTGTTTTTTAGATACAGGTAGGCTTCAAACATACATTAAAAAACAAAAATATTACTTACCTACTGCAATCGAAATGTTAGAACCATCAACTTCCTCAGTTTGGATGCTGGAGTTATCAGTTATTTCTATTTGAGTACTACTGGAATTTTATCACTGTATTTAAACGTGTGCGTTGCTAATTGAATTAGCTTATTAGACCGCGATATCATCTAAAAAATTAAGTCTTGATAGTTATTTCGTTTTGGCATATATAACGTAATTGAACGATATGTTTTAAATAAAAATAAATAAATTATCTGGAAAACTGAAACAACAACAAATAACCGGAACTCATTTTTTGTATTTGAAAATTATTCATCATCAACAATGTTTCATCTTGAGATATCATATTGCAAAAATGGTATTTTTCAGCAACAACGTGATATTAGTATTTATAATACTTCATGTTAAGACACGATTCTTCGAAAAAACAGAGATAAATACACATACCACAATAAATAATCAAAAAATAACATTGAATTGATGACATACCTTTGCAACCTAATCGTTGTAAATTCGTGATGCCATGTTGTTTCAGAAAAACAAGAGCACGTTATCCTTTACACGTCAAGTTATCGCGTTGTAGAAACAAAGTTCTGCCTGAAAGAGACAACGCGACAACACAATATACCACAGTTGTGTTATCCATTTCGCTCATAAATTTGCCATTTTGCTATTAAATAATATCACGTTTTTGTAGAAAATGAAGATGGATAAGGCGGTTCTGATTATCGAATAAAAAAAATCACTTTTTCCGAAATGTCACGTTGTTTTCGCAAAGAGGCGACATACATGTTTGTACTCGTATTACAGATTGACGAGCAATCTCCAGTTTTCACAAAAGAATGCCAAGTAAACAAAAATAAATCAATTTGAAATTCGAATCACGGGCGCGCGACCCCTCTTCAGGGTCCACACCTCACTTTATCGAACACTCACATACGGACTTATTACCTCGCTTGTCACTCGTCTCAAGCGCGCTCTAAACATTTCCAGTGGTTCTCAAACATCTATTTGTAATACCGAGCAAATAATTGAAATAAAATTATCAAAGTCACAAGTGAAATCAATTTATTCAAACCCAATTGAAAGGTGTTTTTGAACGTCAAATCTATGTACCTTAGTTCGGTTCGCAAATGAAAACTGGACGCTTAAAATAACCGACAAGAAACTCAGTCAAGTATAATTTTTTCAACAACGTTTCATAATACGAGTATGCTTATTGAAATACAATGTTCAGAAAGCTAGTAACTACATGTGCAGAGAAAATTATTTCAAGAGTATTTTTGTCTTCAACAAAATTCTTAATTTTCTAGTGTCACTGGTGACCCGCCCCGGCTTCGCTCGAGTGGTAACTATTATAATGTAACCTATAGAAAAATACCTTCCGGAAGAAATTTTTTAAATTATAGTGAAAATCGTATCAAAATTCGTTGCGTCGTGTAGAAGAAGTAAGCGGAGAAACAGAAATGTACAGCGACTTTGTTTTAAACTATTTAGAGAAGAGAAGATTGTGTAATCAATGTACGTTTTACGTACATACATACATACATATCCTCACGCTGTATCCGCAACGGGGTAGTCAGAGAGGACAGAGCGCCAAGCGTCACGGTTCTTACATACTTCTTTGGCTTCCTCAAATCTCATCATTCTCCTCACACATGTTCACATTTACATTTTACAATAAATCTAAATCTATTTTTCGTTAATTGAGTAACTTTCTGAGGAACTTTATTATAAAAACGAATACAGTTACCCAAAAATGAAACATTTGACTGTTAATTTAAATTTTGGAAAACCAATTAAAATTATTTCGGGTTTCCGAAGCATTAATATCATCTTTCTTTTTAAACAGATCTATATATTGTTCTTCGCATACAGAATGATTACAAAGCAAGGTGAGTACAACATTGTCTTTAAAACAATTTCGAAATGTGAAACATCTGCAGCTCAATAACATAACGATGGAATCCTAGTAATCTATGCATTCGTATTCTTTAAGAGAAAAAAGAGGATATTACTTTCGCTTTCCTTTCGATTATGCTTTTATGCTTCAAACGGAACCTGTATGATCACTCACGCGTCTGTGCGTCTGTCACATTTTTAATTTCCCGAGAATTCACATGACATGCAAACTTGTCTGGCATGGCGTTACATCTTAATAACAAACATAATAGTTTGGTCTACTTCACATTTTGAAATACTCGTAAGAAAATCAAGCAGGTGTAATTTCATAAGCAAGTTCGAATTGACAATTCTCCCTTATGTCCAAAATCACAGAAATCAGAATTTGAAAGAGTTTAATAACATTTAAATGTTTTATTTGAAGTTATTGGAAGAATGTGTGAAAAGTCCTAGGTCTTATAGATATCTTAAAATTAATTTCACGAATCTTCGATGCCCAATTTTCTGAAACATAGCTAACTTTTTCGAATTAGATAAAATATGCCGTGAATCACGCACTATATTCCAAAAGGTTTCTTACTGTGGGTACGTGAGGGTCTACTCCTGCCTCGTAGACGTCGTAAATTGCGTCCGTAAGGGACAAAATGCATAGGAACCGGAGCACATTCTGTCTATCCATATATACATATATGTATAATACGCACATGTATTATTCACAATATCAGGGAAACGTAAAGACGTCGCAGATGTACATATGTAATAAGTGCGAAAACAAAATCATTAAAATGCAAATGTTCGTTTTCAGTTTGACGACGACGACGACGACTTTGATGGTGCAGTGGGTTAGATCTTCTATCTAAGCGCGGAAAGTTCCAGGTTCGATTCCCGCTCGGGTCAATTTAGGAAATGAATTTTCTAAATTGTCTCGGGTCTAAGTGAACTGAGAGACGCCTCTAGTAGTCATCGTCTAGTTCCCATAGCACAAGGAATGCCCTAATTTGCAACCAAACATTATAGTATGTATTATCTGGCGCATTATTATTACTTTGTAGAGGCGATATTAATAATGTACTTCATAATTATTATCTTAAAAAGAAGGATGGATTCTAAAGGTCTCATGTCCGACTTTACCAAAGTCCCTAATACTTAACGAAATCACAGTTAAGACATAGCAATAGAGCTCGCAGATAGCTATAAGCTGTATTAGTTATTGTTAATTCTTAAATAAGTAAAGCACAGAATCTGTGTTTTTCGTAACCTCTCAGACCACGTTAGAAATGTCTACATATTGTTAATATTTTACAATACGATATGCGAAATTTTCATTAAACAATTTTTGACTTTTCATCCACGTATGAATAGAATTTCCCTAAAATTTTTAAGTAGGTGACTCTGACATAGTTTCAACGTACCTATTTATATGTATTTTAAAGGTGGTAGAGCCATGCTGCATTGCAGCGCGAATAGGGCCGGCTCGCCCGGTGAAATACCACCCTCTCACAGAATATCGGCGTGAAATAACTGCATCTATTGCTGTTGTGTTTCGTTCGGTGAGTAAGAGTCCCGGTGGCCCATCACCCTTTCCCCCTCCCTTCCCTCCTTTTCCTATTTCCCTAAAGACCAGCAACGCGCCTGTGAATCTCCGGATGTTGCGGGTGTCTATGAGCGGCGGCTAGTTACTCTCCATCAGGTAACCCACTTGCTCGTTTGCCCCTTCTTTTATAAAAAAAAAAATGAAGGTAGTTAGGTACATATACAGGGTTAATTGAAAAATACTAATTAACGTCTTAGTGCAAAATTGCTGTCATCGTACCTAACCACTTCTGTTCTACGACTTTTTTCAAAACTTAATACGTTCGACAAAAAATATTTATTAAGTTTTGTTGTACCGCCTAATGTAATTACTCTGCGTTCGTATTTCCAATGGTACAGTGCAAGCGCACCGGGCCTCAGCGGCGCGCCACTACCTGCTGTGCGCCCCGCTGTGCGTGTGCCATTTTAGAGACCGGGTAGAGTAAGTGCCATTTTCAGAAACATTTAATATATTTTTATATTTGTATGAAAGAAAAAACTTGTGAATTTTCAAAAGTCGTAGAACAAACGTTATTGGAGGATAATGTTAAGTATAGAATACTAAGAGGTTATTAATATTTTTAAATTAACTCTGTATAAATTAACACATATTTGGTTATATTGAAATTATTTACCTTGATGTTCGAGCACCTATTTAATGCAATATGTAAATAAAAAAAAATCCATTAGGGATACAGAGTGATAATATGTTTGTATGTATGTAAATAAAAAAGTGTAATGGCTTTCGCAGTGAAAGTTTAAAGGTGGTCAATTAATTTTTCACATCTTCAAATACATACATACATATCTTCATGCTGTATCCCCAACTGGGTAGTCTGAGAGGACGGAGCGCCAAGCATGTTCAAATAAGTAGTGGAATATATTTATCGACAGATAATATTAGCTTCAGCTGAGGATCTAGACTGAAAAGGGAATAACAGGAAATGAGGAAGCTAAGGGTATCCTTGCGAACGACAGCTGATCCTACAAACGACAGCTTACCTATAACTACATACTTTTAATTGTTCTCTAAATTATCACCAGATATTAGTTTCCTTTGACGTAAGTATAAACTGGCTCAACTAACCAGCACCGAATCCTCACATTCATATTTACATATCCTCACGCTAGCCACATAAAACGAAATATTTTAAATACATTCAATAAAGTGCTCACAATGTAGTGGCGCTTCGGTGATTGCTGTTTGGAACGATCACTTAGATAATGAAACATTGCGTGCAAACGCATATATAATAAATATATTGATTTACTGACTTCACTTCCATAAAATTCGTAATTTATAAGTCATTGGCCTGACCGGAAATCGAAACTGAGCTATTTCCATTTTAAAAACACATTCACTAACGAACGGGTCAAGAATATTAAACAAATGGACAACGTATTACGTAACGTATGATTTTAACAAAATAGTAAGGAATTTTTATATGAATAATCTAAAATACCTTTGCTTGATGAAGACGAAGGAAATCTACGTGGCGAAAGTAAGCGGTGGTAGAAAACAAGGACGATTAAAGCTGACTTTTGAGATTCAAATAATCACAGTGTTATCTGACAGAAATTTAAAAGCACTTGCATACCTTGGCGAAAGTATGTGAGGAGAATTATGAGATTTGAGTAGTAAGGACCGCGATGCTTGGTGCTTCAACCTCTCTACCCTGTCTACATACCCCTTTACCTCATTATAGACACGGCGTGAGGGTATATATGTTGTATAAGTATAAATATATGTGTATATATCTCCAGCTACCGCCTTATGGAAACTGGATCTTTAGAACAAAAGTGGAGATCAAAAAACATTTAATCTTTCATAGTAATGACATAGTAATGTCATACTGGCTGCTTACCTTTCCATGCAGTACGTATAAGTCGGCCAAGGGATAGGTTATTGTAAGGAGCGAACACCGAAAGAGGCATGAACGTCCTCTGTGACACCAGTGGGATTCACGTTTAGAAGTTCTTTCACACCGAAACGTACACGTGTTAGTCTTTAACCACATTGTTAACTTGCCAAAATAAGCACTAGTCGTTCTAATTGACCTTCAGCCACTCAGCCAGTTAGTTCCAATCTGGGCTCGGCCCTTCTTTGAATAAGAAGCTATTGATATACACAAAGTTACAAATTTCCCTAGTGACTCTCTGAGCCGCGATCCTTCCTTCATATGAGGTATCCCTCGACTGGAAGAATCCTCAATTTTCGACTTCTATTAAAATACTCCAACGCAATCGGTGACGTAAATGCTACAAGAACTTACAGTTAAAGGTGAATTTTTAGTTGATTCGAGTTTTAACACTACTATATCACCGACGTTCAAATATCCGTGGGGATGTTTTTTTCTCTTCCCTGAAATATAAAAATGTATTTTGTTTTAGTTGATAGACTAACAATCCATATTTTTATGGCTTACAACATCCGTAATGTTAGAAGAGCTAACGATGTATGATTTGTTGCACCTTCACGCTCTGTTTACGCCGAATAGGACATAGCGTGAAGTTACTGATATAGCTGTGACTTACAAAGAAATAATTAAAGTATTATTCTTAGAATCGTATCGAACTGCGAATAGTCGATTACTTATATAACTACTTGTCGCCTACAGTTGCTTCATGCTTATTTTTCTTTTACCCGTTCATGTGATACACATATTTGAAGTTAACACAACAAAAAGAAGACGAACAAATAAACGATGACAATTTCATACAAATAAATATCTCTTTTAAGACACTATACTGAATGGGAAATAGAAATGACCATAGCTCGCTAATCACTTACACATACTAGTACCTTGTTATGCCATGTTATACTTAATGTATAGTTGTTTAAAGCGAAATAAATAGTTTCAAAGTCAAACTACAATCAATTTATTCAAGTAAATCCAATTGTAAGGTACTCGTATTTTTGACAGTCAAATTTACTTTGGTTTAAAAAGAAAACCTGGACACCAGATGCACCAACAAGAAACTCAATCAGGTATCATTTTTTCAACATCATTCTACAATAGTTATTTAAAAAACAATATTCATAAAAGCAGTAATGCACGTGCAGATAAAATAATTATAATAATAATTATGAATATTATTATTATAATCAGTACCACCCAAAGTAAATCAAGTATTATTTTTTCCACATCATTCTACAATATTTATTTAAAATACAATATTCATAAAGGCAGTAAATGCATGTGCAGAGAGACTACTGTCTTCATAAAAATCGTAAATTTTTAGTATGCTTTTCCAATCATCATGCAATTAATAACAAGTTTAAATCATATTGCCGTGAATTATTATAAAAACGAAAGTAGTTGCCCAAAAATGACCAACTGGACTTTTGTAATTTAAATTTAGGAATAACTAGCTGGACATTACCACGAGATTCCACAACATTAATAACGCTTTTCTTCTGATGCATAAATGAACTCATAGTACTAAATATATACGATAAGAAAGCGCTTCTATTAGAATTCACGAGATAAAAAAAACTGTTTAAGGACATGTATTACATTGCCAATGAAAAAATTGACTGTGACTGACGGACAGACAAAAGAATGATGAGGATTTTCCTTTTAAAGTACGGAACCTTAGAGCAATAAAATCTATCATTGAGCAAATGTTTATAAAAGAGTTAAAAAAGACAGTTTTTTGGAACTAGTACAAACAATTCCATGAAAATATGATATGTCAATGATAATTATTGTAATATAATTAATTATTCATTATTATTAGATTAAGTCCAATTTATTTAAAACTATAAAATTGCAGTAAAATGACACAATTCACATATAAAACCTAAAATATTGTTTATTTTTAAATTTCATATTTTCACGTTACTCATTTTAGCAATAAATATTAAGACGTTATAGATTAACATTAAACAAAAATAAAACAATGTTTTCATTAATGTCGTAGATAATGAACTCTATTATAACATAGAGATGTACATTCCAATAATAAAATGTCAAACATGTTTGCAGAAATCAGAAACTAATAAATTCCTTGATTGTTTTTTAATTAATTAGCATCAACCTGTAGTAAAAATGACTTTTTTTTATAATTAGGTATTATTATGAAATAGTGTTTGACATTCTCAAAAACAGTGTGTCTCAAATGTTTTTCCCACTATTCTTCACCAGCTCCACGAGTTGAAAACTTTCCAGTTTTCTGTACTGACTACTGAGCCAATTCTCTCGCTGGGAACTTGGGCGTAACAATCTTTGGAACCACTTCTTTTGTGTGCTTTCGCTTATTTTAAATTGGAAACTATTTCATTACAATAATACAAAGCACAAGTATTATAAATTAAATAAATAAATTGGAGCCAGATGTAGCGTAATGTTACATTTGTGTGCAATAGAATCACTGAGGTTATAAGTAACTACACTCGTTAACTATTTTCTGGATGGGTGGTCTAAGAGCATCCATGTATGTCCCCGTATTTTCGAAGGACTGACGAGCATTAAAAATTCAAGTATTAACAAGGTCAGTAGCCTACTACTATGAATTCACACGTGACTCATGTGGTGGAGTACTTATAGTACGTATTTTATTCACGGACTCGGCTTGCTTCTAAAATAATATAAAAAAGGTGTAATATAAAACAATCCAAATAATCATAAATTCATAATGTTTTCGGATTTACACAGTGGTTGCAGTTGTATTATTTTTTTTGATCTGAGCTACACCTCAGACCAAATAAAAAAAGTAAAGGTACACATATATTTTCTATTAATAAATTATTCATATTTGCATAAAAATATAGTTTTATGCAAATAAAACAGCGAGGGCGGGTTTCCAATTGTGTGGTACGTAGGCCAGTGTTGCCATATTGATATCTAATACCCCAGTTATTATAAAAAAAAGGTTATCATTGATGACGCTATTCTACTGATAACGTTATTTTATTACTAACATATTTTTGTAATACGACGTTTCGTATTGTACATTGTGCAGATCCGTCCCCTTGCAGTTTTACAATAAGTAGTAATATAATTTGCTCACAATTTACTTACATAGTTGCACCTTGGTACGATTTGCCCATCATCTTTTAAAACAAACGAGAAAATAAATAACTTTATCTTGCTAACCTTACTTACCCGACAATCAGAATAATTATAACATGGCAACATTTGTTGAGGTTTTGTGATCCGAGCAGTTTTTATTTTGATTTATTGCAATTATGAGTTTTAAGCCTATTTACGTATGAAACGTGAATATGGAATCACGTATTCCCGTTTTTTATTTTTGGAAGACTGATTCTTGCACCCTTTAACCATACAAATTGACATTTTCACGGTAAAATAATGTAATTTACGCTCCTATAACAGACTAGCTTAAATTAATAATGCGAGGCATAGTTTGATTGCATGTGTGTATGTCGCCTTCATGAAGGTAGGAGGAGACGTTGTAATGGGCTGAGCCTGTGTGTACAAAATATAGGCTCAGCTTTAAAGCGTAGGGGTGTATCGACTACAAGTATGCCAGTTCGATCCTGACAGTCACGCGTATTATTTTACGAAAAAAAAAAGATTTTCAGTGATTGTACAATAGAAAAATGAAGTGCCGTGTGGTTGGATGCAAGTCGCATTCAAATGGTTGCTGTGATACTCTAAAAATATCACATTTTATGTATAATTATCAATTTATACGATATTACATCGACAGTTCTAGAAAGTTTTCTTGTTCGTGTAGGTTTTACTATTCGTCGACAGATGTCAACTTAATCGCCCTTTAAAATCACATTTTGTACTCAAATATCGCTAAGCATATTAAAAACCTACCTGTTTACTCATACATTGCTTAATTTTTAATTTAATACATGAAATTATTTGTAAAAAAGCTACACCGATTCATTTACACCGAGTGAAGTGACCTCTGTTGGGGAATAAAAATTCTTGCTAAAACTGACATTATCAGCAGGACCGCACGCAGGAGGTAGACATATTACAATAATACTAACGTATCTTTTTTGTTACGGATAATTTCTGTTGGAGAATAGAATAGAAGTTACTTTACAAAACATTATAAAGACCGCACTCTAGACGTATTAATACTAATATACTCTTTTATAAAGGATAATTAAAGCCAAGGAAGACCAAGGCTGACTTACGAATATTTAATAGCCAGAGCTGTTAGCTGACGGAAATGTGAAAAACACTCGCATACCCAGGCGAAAATGTGTGAGGAGTGATAATGAGTGATGAGATTTGAGGAAGCGAAAAAAGTATGTAACTCTGACTACCCTGTTAGGGATACAGCGTGAGCATAATATGTTGTTGTTGTATAAAGGATAATTTTTATATGCTTTTCATAAACTAATTCATTTAATAATAACTATTATTTGATAATGCACTCACGTTTTGTATTTTATAACAAAGTTATAACGTAATAAATAACTAACAGAAACTAAATTACGCATATACTGGTGTAGCAGTTTTATAGTAATTGGAACAGCTTACATAGACCATAGAATGAAATTGTTCTAATTCGAAATTTTGAGATTTTGTTTTGGCAAGTTCCGACATTGAATTCACATAGAATAATAAAATGGATTTTTCACAAATACATGTTTAAATATTCTCGCAATATGTTGCTAATGGGACAGGCAAGTTTGTACTGTTATCTATTAAATTAAGTAGTAGGTATTTTTAAGTTTATTATTTTAATCTGAAATTCTGAAATTTTGAATTAAGTCGCTTTCATTCTAAAGATGCGATATATTGTCTTACTAATAATAAATATGTAGCGACCTGGCGTTGCTAAAAGTGCTGAATTGCATTTTAGTAGAATCTAAAGCAATTTGAGGAAATGAAAGAAGTATATAAGGACCGCGACGCTTGGCGCTCCACTCTATCTGACCACCCCTTTAGAGATACGGCGTGAAGATATGTATGTATGTATAAACCAATTCGAACGCGTGGCTCCGCCAGTCGCTTTCATACCATCGCCCTGCCATGCCACTTCGTGCTAGTTAAATTGTGTAAGAAGAAAATAAAAGTTCGACACCAATATGTAATTAATTTATTTGGATTTATAATAAATGAAGAGAATGGACACTAAGAAAATCCCTAAAAACACATTACAATTTCGTAAGAGCGTATCTAGACGGATTTCCCACTACAATAGCTTGTCAAGACTCATCTTTCGTGGAGCGATCTGTATTATCATTCTATTTAAATAAAGAGACAGTAACAGTTGCATGATGCGCATACAAACAAATGGACAAACGTTAATTAAAAAATTGCTATTCTCGACCGTTATTCGGTCCCCAACACGCACGATACATACGTACATATCTTCCCGCTGTATCAAACGATATGTTGTATTACGATAAAAAAATTTACAAATGTAAAACTACATCTCATCCGCTTTACTGCTCCATCATAATATACATTATGGATTTTCATCAATTTACTCTTAAATACAAATATAAGTGGTATTCCATAACTTAATGTGAAAATTTTTGAATCGTGCAATTTCAAGTTACCGATTAATCACTAAGTACGTCTCTGTATCAAGAATGTATTTTACTCATCTGGTGGTTAATAATAAAACTACTTGAAAACTGCTACAACTCGCTAGATGGCGGCAGATTTGCAACATCCCCCTCCATTTATTCCGCGTCCCCCTCAACCCGCATGTTGTTACACTGGTTTGTATGAGGAAAATTCGTTACGGTGCCTCCTCTTCGTTTTTACTCCGTGGTCGCCTTGTATATACATAGAGATGCACAGATTTTCCGGCTTCACTGTGTTATTGAGAATAGCGTTGTTCTTTTTTATTTAGTCTGAGAGCTATGCTTTTGAAGTAAGGCGGAAAGAGAGAAATATTTGTGTGTATTTTTGAAAAAGTATAAAAAATTCGTCGTACTTGTTTAGACTTGGTGGGTGGTGGTGGGTTAAAAATGAAATATCACATAAAAGACGCATTAAATGAATGCATACACTTTGAAAGTTAAAATAGCCATAATTTCAAAATTACGAACAACAGGTGATAGTCATTAAGAAAGGGGGGAAACTTCGCGTGCTCGTTAAACTGTTCCGCGTCTAGTGCCTAGATACATAAATTTTATGCGCTTTCCAAAGTTAATGCTCTAAATAATTGATGTTGCTGTTATTTTGTACATTGTTGAACAAACTAACAATGTTATTGTATCATGAATGTAGCTATAGCTATGGGAGAACCTATAATGACCAACGATAAACTAGTTTTTGTCCGTGATTTCAAACTTCGATAATACAATGTTCTAAACGCCAATAAAATCAATAACTGAAAATTACATAAACGTAATATTATCCCTTCATGCAACTACTATTTTGTGGCAAGGATGAAGGTGTATATTCGGCAAATATTAGTGTAGGCTAAGGGGGGTACGGACCCCCTAAGCCTCCCCTTTACATACGTCTGTGACTAAGACTATCTTACCTAGCCATTCCCAAAGTGGGCGATAACGCCCCCTTGTGGGCGCTGCAGGCCTAAAGGGGGGCGGCAAGAGACCCAGAAAAAAATGGAGGCGTTGTGTAGAGGCCTGGGGGGTGATTTGTAATTTCATTTAGCTAGGAGGCATCTTAGACAACGACTGCATGAGCTCTCGACTCAGTAGACAAAATAAGTTTGGGAACCAGTGATCTAACCAAACGCGACAGACTAGTGAAACAAACTCCAATAGTAACACACTAATTCATTGAAAACTGCGTAGTCGCAGCTACATATTCATATCTATATCTGTAATAAATAGGTACACGTTAAAACATACAGAACAGTTGCAAATGGCTGTGAGACAGTAAACAGATATGGAGACAATTGGTCAAATAGGAGTACCGTACCACATTTAAATAACGTGTATATATGTTCAATTAATTTCCAGAGACAAGATCAAAGAATTTCGTTATTATTATTCATGCGAAGAATTTATACGCATTCAAACATTTTTACTTCAGAAATCAGGGCAGAAGTATTGAATTTGAGCCACTTAATTGTCCAATGAATGTGTTAGGTAGCACAAAATATGTGAGTCATCAAAATATATTGCTATGCCTCAACCCTCAAGTATATATGCACAGTTTCTAAAAAAAATATTGTAATAAACGGATAGACGAGTAGGTTTCTAAGACTTGTTTTATTGCGAAACAAACGTTTTCAAAAGGTTTTGTCTGTTTGTTTGAGCTTCACTGAAAAGTTAGATTCTGAATGGATTTCAGTGCAGACTGCACCGTTTGAAAGACGGGTCTCATTTACACATTAAAGTTAAGTACCTGGGCGACCGAGCTTATCTCGATGTCTTATAAAAACAAAAAAGTTGCAGGATTCCACTGCAGATCATATTGCAGGATTTGAACCCGCGCATTTCAGCGTTGTCGACATACGCTTGGGCCACTCTTCTATTGAAAAAGGAAATTCTGTTGCGAAATTGGAAGAGTTTAAAGTTTAAAAGTTTTTAGCATGTGAAAACAGAAATAAACAATTTTCTAGAAAATCGAGAGAAATCGACCTAGCTAGATCGATTTCTCTCGATTTTCTAGAATCGACCTAGCTAGATCGATTTCTCTCGATTTTCTAGAATCGACCTAGCTAGATCGATTTCTCTCGATTTTCTAGAATCGACCTAGCTAGATCGATTTCTCTCGATTTTCTAGAATCGACCTAGCTAGATCGATTTCTCTCGATTTTCTAGAATCGACCTAGCTAGATCGATTTATCTCGATTTTCTAGAATCGACCTAGCTAGATCGATTTCTCTCGATTTTCTAGAATCGACCTAGCTAGATCGATTTCTCTCGATTTTCTAGAATCGACCTAGCTAGATCGATTTCTCACGATTTTCTAGAATCGACCTAGCTAGATCGATTTCTCGCCCCAGTAAATCCCTATATTTTAAATTTCATCGAAATCGTGAGCGCTGTTTTCGAGATTGCAGTTACAAATATACGATTATTGCTCGTATAGTACTATTATTTATAATACTATTCTTCTAAATAACAAAGTATCTTAAAATAAAGAGTCCATGAAATTTAACATTAAATTCATCGTTCAGGAAAATAAATAATAGATTTTCTTTTAGCCATAAATTTTATAAATAACTCGAAAGCCAGACGCCGCGCCGTGTCCGAGCAGCATCGGTGAGCTAAATCAGATAACCTGACTCACCTGTACATACGACACACATTTATTATCAGATAAGCTGATTGGTCGCCATTTCGCTAGAAAATAGCTCCCACACATTTATATATTATCTGATGTTATTTGCCTCACTACTGCCTCACTAGTACGGGACAGGGTCTGAAGTTGTGAAGTCTTTGTTTTTATCATTATTTTCATTTTATTTCCTTATTTTAAGTACATTATTATGAACATTATTATATGTGTTTTTAATGGGTAATTGTTGCAAAGTGAATTTAGACATATTATTTCAAAATATAAAAAAAAACGAAAGAGGTCTGACCACATTGCAAGATTCGAACCCGCGCACTTCGGCGTGGTAGACCTTCATCAATCACTGTGCTGTTGAGAAGGTAAACTCTGATGCGAAATTAAAAAAGTTTAGAAGTTTCGAGTTCAGAAGTTTCAAGTGTATGAAAGACGGAGAAAACGATATTTCCCAGAATTGATCCCAGTTTTCGAGAAAGCGTTATCAAATATATATAAATACTAACTGTACCCGCAACTTAGTCTGCGCGGAAATTTTTTCCGTAGCTTTCCCGGATTAGTTTAGATTATATTATGTACATTTGCATAGTATGTTTAAAGGTTATTTTTGCTAAAAAGTCTACGTCTGGCCTATATCTGTTTCCGGGCACATACTATCTCTGTACCAAACATCATAATTGGTTCGGCGGTTCAGCATTTCCCTTTCAAAGTTTCATCCCCGTTTTCACCCCATTAAGGGTAGTTTTTTGAAAAAAAGTAGCCTGTATCCGTTCCCAGGTGTCCAACTATATCCATGCTACACCATAATCAGTTCAGCGGTTTAGCATTTCCCGAACAAAGTTGCGTCCCCCTCCCTCCCGCCAACCTTTTCACAGATTTTTGATAAAGCCTATGTTTTTTGATAAAAAAAAGTCTTATCACGGCACCAAATTTTATCATTATCTAGATTTAGCATTCCCCATACAAAGTTTCATCCCCCTTTCACCCTCTTAGGGATAGATTTTTTATATAAAGTAGCCTATGTCCGTTCTCTGATGTCGAACTATCTTCTTGCCCATCATAATCGGCTCAGCGGTTTACCATTTCCCATACAACGTTTCATTCCTCTTTTCACCCCTTTAGGGGCAGATTTTCTAAGAAATAAAAAGCTTATCATGAGCGCAATCATATGTTTCCACTATGTACTGATTTTCATCAAGATCGGTTAAGTCGTTCTTCAGTTATAAAAGGACATACAGACAGACAGACAAAAATTTTAAAAATGGTAGAATTGAAATCAGTGAGTCACAAATTGACTATGTATCACAAAATTGGACAGTAAAATCATAATTACAGACAGATGCTAGAGATTTATATAGTAGTATACATATATATAATATAAACATACATTTTCAGATATACAAATATTGCTCGTTTAATATAATAGTCGATATACAATTACGCTATCGTAATAATAAGAGAGAGGAAAACTCAATTAACCCTGAGAGTATGAAACTAAGACAATAAAGACTATTAGACAATCCAAAAGTAACTTAGGGTGCTATTGTTTAAAAACGATGTAATATTTCTGCAGATTTAATGTATTTTATTCAACGTTATCGAATATCAAATAATAACACATGAAACTCCTCTGTAATAAAATACGTTATACGGAATATAAACGCAATTTACTGAACATTCACGAAATCCAACAATTCTAATTGGAGAACGAAATATTACACTTATTTCCAATACAGCGGCGGTTTCCGATAAAAACAAGTTATTAAAAGTTGTAGTCCCAGGCGTATAAGGTAACTTTAGTGATGTGAATCATACTATCGTTAATCGATAACACAATGTTCGTATTACGTAAAATATTATGTATACCTACCCATATTTACCTCAATGCGTTGTAATCAAAAGGAGTCAATATTTTTCATTATTTATTGTTTAATGTTTTTATTTATTTAAAAAAAAATTATATATACTCTTCTCATATAAGTGTTTTTTTGTTCTTATCAACAAATATTTTACAACGTAAAAACTGCGGACAGCACCTAGACATGGATGTTTTTACTATCATAGAAGTTGTAACTCATTTCATTCAAAAACAAATTGCAAATGGCGCAGAGGAATGTACTGATACACGGTCACATGACAGAGTTCGCCAGTGACGTGCTTAGCCGAAGTGAAGGACATACATTGCGTCACTTAAAATCGAAAAGAGTGTTACGGCTATGTTTTGACTTATAAATTATTATTACATGCAATGTTCCATAAATATTCAGAGTTTATAAAAGTTTTGTTCATTCTAGATAAATTGTGGTATAAAACATGTTTTTTTTTAAATTCTCGTGGGCTTTCGGTCATCTATCTGTACGACCCTGAAAAAAGAAAAGCGCGTGTGGTCTATTCTTCGCGCCATAGCGCGAAAAGGGCTCTGATGCGTTCCCTAGGGGATCCCGGAGCCCTTCGACCACCGCAAGAGTTTCAGTAGTTATATTCCATTTTCTCCTGCGTTACCAAAAAAAATAACTAGGTACATGCATAGTGTGCTTTAAGGACCGGGACAAAGACTGTATACAATGCGCCATCTACCGTGAGTGGGCTAATTTAGCATCTGCATACATCACAGATTGTTCAGATATGCATACACACGTCATAAATATTATACAGGATATTTCAAAAACGTACGCCGCTGGTAACTCAAAGTTAAGTTTGTCCGGTATTAGGTGCCACTTGCAGCGATTGCAACATACTTTACCAAATTTAGATTTAATTTCTTAAGTCCGTTTATGCATAGGTTGAAATGTTGTTAATTTATTTTAATTTTAAACTTTGTTGACTTAGTTAATTTTTTAATAAAGATACATTTCTCATAACAGTTCGTTTTCATTGCCTGAAAATTTAGGTGTCCGCCACTAAGGGACTTCCCCCAACTATCTAATTAAACAAAGTGCCAATTTTACTTCTGCTGTTACCGCCAAAAAGTCTTTTTAAATTTGAAATTCTTCAATAAATTTAAAATGTCAAATTTAAATATATTTTCAAGTAGATAATAAGTAATTACTATAATTTCGTGCCAAGGGTATCATAATGAATGAATCGGCTCAATGAATGTGTTAGAAATAGGGAATATAGAGTTATAAAATAATATAAAATAGGCAATTACTCAAAAGAATTAAATAATAATAGGAGTAGAAATATTAATAACAATGGGTAAATGGAAGGAAACACATCATTAAGCTTGAATCCAATCATTTGTATTCAAGCAAAATCAACCACGGTTCAGAATGAATCTGCACTGAGAAGAACCGGCAAGAAACTCAGTCAGGTATTATTGTTAAACAAAGTATTTAAATATATATCTCTCTAAAACATCATATCTTATTATCACTTCATATTATACATAATGCAAATATCACAGTACTATGTATGTACACACTATAACATCATATTATATAACAAAATGAATAACTTAATATTCTATTTGGATACTTATCTGCTTAGCTCTAGTGTCCCGACAGCAATGTGTCATTCTGTAGTTACAATCACTATTGGAAACTAGCTTCCTCACTACTTTAATCATTACTCGTATCAGTATAAGTTATATTTCTTTTGTACTTTACAAATATATCCATACTAGGTTATATGTAATCCATAATTAAAAGATATGTGTTAATATATAATTATAATTATACTGATTGAGGAAGTTTATTATTTAAGATAATGTGTAGTTTTAAGTTTGTAAATATTAACATATGTATGTACTTTTTATTATACTGATTATCATAGACAACACATAGTTTCAAAGAGTTACGAAAATAGGGAGCTATTATGACTTTCAATGATCACAATGACCCTTTATTATTTCATAAATAACTATTCGAGTATTAAATCTATATATAAAGGTAACAATATTAAAAAAACAATATATAGTTCATTATTATCAATCAAATATACATTTCAATGGAGTAATATATGTATCTATGTAATAATATATATCTATATAGTACATCATTATTAACAATTGCATGTCGTAATTTTTGCAAGATTAATGTTTGCCCTGGCAGTTGTACTAACCGCATTACCAAAGCTATATAGGTACTTTCTTTTTATAATAAGGCAAGTACATAACACGCAGCCCTGATGATTTTCCATTAATCTTCGCTTTGTTTTCGTTAAATGATGTTCTCCGATTTTTCTGAATCGATGCCTCTGATTTGAAAAAGCGCTTAAAAAATAATGCAAAATTAAAAATTTTTAAATTTGAAAATTGAAGAATTTTGTTTGCTACCGCACACAATGATCTATTTTTTTCTCTTCACTTGCTAATAGCCCCTGAAACTCAAAATCTAAATTTTTCAATTGCCATCTATATTTGAACCACTACTCACTAACATTATTCAGAATTTTAGTTGCAAATATTCCTTAAGAAAAATGTCTATGACAGACAGTCCAAAACCTTGCATTTTTCCAATCTTGAAGCGGAATACTAAAAATCACACGACATCACGACTTTTATATACCGACTAAAATAATTGACAGAACTGCATCATTCCATCCGATAATTTCGTTAATGTGACCCATTACTGAGACTTCTTTTGTCTAATTCAAAAGAAAAATGGCGGACAGTGTGACGAAATGGAGGCAAATGGCGCAAAAAGAGCCATTGTAAGGGCACCTACTGTTTACACAGTCCAACAAAGATTGTGTTAGATACAAAAGAACTAAGAATCCTTAAAACAAAAGGAAGAGTATTATTTTTTTAACGAAAAAAGGCTTTCAAATTTGAACGTTATTAAATTTCTATCCTGATGAAAACCTTGAATATGATAAGTGAAAAGCAGTTTTAATTTTCTTATAATTAAAATGTATTGATTATTTGATGTACCTTTGATTTAATTAGATAGGAAGATAAAATACTCATAGCAAATTCAATTAACGCGTAAGAAATCTTTATGTGAGAATCTTTATGTAGATCAGCCCCGGCTTCGTAATGGTAGAACTTTTTTTGAAAATAAAATACGGCCCATGTTACTCGCTGATAACGTAGCTTTCTATAGATGAAAGAATTTTTGACATCGTTTGAGTAGAATTTTTCCATTACATACAAACAAAGTTCACATCTTTGTAATATTAGTATAGAAGTATATCTATATATAAATATACTATATTACTAGCGACTCGCCCCGGCTTTGCCCGAGTGAGATATTGAATATTTGCAACATACCAAATTTTTTAATGAGATTTTCTTACAAAAATATCATCCAAATTTCTGAGTTTTTCCGTGGATTTTCCAAAAATGTTCTATCATATAAACCTTGTCCTGAAAATTACGAACACAACAAAAAAGAAATCAGCCAAATCGGTCGAGCCGTTCTCAAGTGATGCTCCATCATACATGTGGCGATCGATTTTTATTTATATGGAAGATAATACACGTGAAATGTCAGTATTTATGTAATTGCGTATACCACCTTCCAATGGGACAAATAGAAAATAATATCAATAGACACTATTTATACAACATATCTAATACTTGTACATCCAAGTATGTGTAACATAAGCTCATAGCTAATTAATATACGTGAGTAAAAGCCACGTGAGAGAGCATTCGAAATAGTCATACAAAATGTACACAAAAGAAACATCTCATAAAGAAAATTTTCATTATGAAATGCATTTTGTCGTATACTTCGCACGCGTTACCCCTACCATGATTTTGAGTTGATTATATTAATTGTCAATATATATTACTGCCAACACAATGTCAACATTGACATTTTGTATTTTTTCTGAGTTTATTTTTCATAGAATAGCATTAAATTCTAAACCAAAACTAACGATTACGATTTCTTCCTGATAAGACCGTATGTATTATTTACCGTATGTATACAGTTCCCTGAATGGGTATTCAGTAGCTGCATAAATTATATTTTTTTAAATTTTAGAAGAATCAAAAGTCAAAAAGAGATGCGGTTTTTTTAATATTTTATTTAAAAAAAAGTCAAAGTCATCATTGACAACTGTTTGGCTCTTCTTTCTTAAAATTATTTTAAAGTCCTTTCGCCTTTTTTTGGTCAAATTTCATTACCATCATTTTCCCCATATCTGGTTCTCACAGTGGTGTTTTTGTTTCAAGTGGTGGACGCAGCTGCAGTCCACATATTGCTGGGTTTTTCTCATCCGGCCGGGTGTGACAGTTCTGCCATAGCAACGTCAACAAGAACGGTTGCTTAGAGATTTTAGCGCTTATAGCTTATTTTTCACTGTAGTTTTTTTGTAATTTTTCGTAATATTATGTCGTGATATGCTCCCGACCCTCACATCCTCACCTTCCTCTAGCTAACATATTATAATTAATGACACATCGTTGGAAAATTTAATAAAATGTGAGCAGTGTTCCCAACCTCGTTTTTTTCGTGGAAATAGGGGCTTGAGGATTCATGTCGGCAGGGTACACAAACGGTGTGACACTGCCGGCATTGCTTCAGGCCCAACTTCCTTATCAGTGCCATCTCAGTCCAACAAATTGACTAATTCCTCAAATTCCAATCACAATCGCACACCTTTTTGGAAATATATTGGTTCGCTCAAAAACAATGTATGCTTAATAAAGCGTATTCCAGGTGGCGCACGCATCAGCGTTGCCAAATCTCTTAATTTAATAATACAAAGAATATTAAACCGAAATGACAAATGCGATTGGAAAGAACTGCTCATTTTCGGTTATAGAACATTATGTTTGAAACAAAACGATAAAGACAAAATTTCCTTAACACAAAAAATTAAACATAAGTGCTCTAACTCTTCAGTTCCGAGCATTCATGTTCGGCCCATTTATAAATCTTTCAATTCTGACAGTATTCCAAAAATAGAAACAAAAATTAGCGACGGCGATCTAAGAGGTGCCGCTCACTTGCTATTTTCCAGCGATGTTTTGGCACCGAATACGGCCGAGACTCTTTTTGCTCTCAGATCAAAGCATCCCTCTTCCTCTGTGGCTTGTTGTCTGCCAGATCCCCCACATCCAAATGATGTGTCGACTCGAGCTACGGAGGAAGATGTGTTTGCCGCAATAAATTCTTTTAAAAGCGGTTCCGCGGGAGGTCTCGATGGCTTAACGCCACAACATTATAAAGATCTGATTACAGGCTCTGTCGGTGATACCGATAAGACACTCTTATCTAGTTTAACAGCTCTAATAAATGTTATGCTGGCTGGTAAGGTGCCCCCGGAGATAACCGACATCCTGTATGGTGCCAATTTATGTGCCCTGAAAAAAAAAGACGGTGGCGTTAGGCCAATTGCCGTAGGTGCAACTATACGCCGCATTGCCTCCAAAATTTGTTGCCGTCACATTCTCTCTACCGTATCAAACTATTTTTGTCCTACACAAGTAGGTTTTGGCTCAAAGAGAGGATGTGAAGCGGCAGTGCATGCGGCGCGTGCTTTCTTGACACACGATGGAGGTGAGGTACTCCTCAAAGTAGACATAAAAAAATGCATTTAATTCTGTTGATAGATCCACCTTGTTGACACAGATAAAACAGCATGTTCCGGACATATATCCCTACCTCTGGCAATCTTACAGCAGTCCTTCAAAATTAGTATATAAAGATAATTTATTACATTCCGAAGTTGGCTGTCAACAAGGTGATCCTCTCGGACCAGCTATTTTTAGTCTGGCTATCCATCCTGCGATTTGTAATTTAAATTCCAAATTTAATATTTGGTACCTTGACGACGGAACAATAGGAGGTAAAGCAATTACTGTTTTAGAAGACCTTAAAACCCTCATTCAAAGGTTTAAAGATATTGGTTTAGAATTAAATTTTTCTAAATGTGAACTCTTTGTTTCCGATTCTGTTCCAACTATTACAAAAAATGAAATAATTAATAAATTTAACAATCTGGCACCAGGTATTAAAGTCTTGTCAAAAGAATCGCTGTACCTCCTAGGTGCTCCCGTCTTAGATGACTCCATACCCTGCTTTATCAATGATCAAATACAACAATTTAGCCAGTCTTCAGACAAACTTTTCAAAATTAATTCCCACATGGCTCTCCTCATTGTCCGCTTTTGCCTTTTCGTTCCAAAACTTACATATGCTCTTCGCTGTTATCAGCTTTTTAAATTTCAAACGCTTTTAAAATCTGTAGACAATATTCTAAAAAATACATTATCTAAAATATTAAATTGCTCCTTTGTTGATGACAGGGCCTGGGATCAAGCCTCGCTTCCCATCTGTTATGGAGGCCTGGGCATACGCAAAATCTCGAGTGTGTCACTGCCAGCTTTTCTTTCGTCAGCCTACAGCACGGAAAACCTTTTCCTATCTGTTATTCGCCCTTCCTTAGGATCGATTGAGGTGCCGTGCTTGACTGATGCTGGAAATGCTTGGTTAAGTGTTTGTCCGAGTACTAACCTGCCTACCTCGACCTTTTCTCAAAAACACTGGGATGAGCCTCTATGCAAAAATGTTCATTTACAACTTTTAGATTCTTGTAGTACCGAAAAAGATCGGTCTCGCCTCCTAGCTGTTTCTGAGAAGGAGTCAGGTTGAAGGTAATAACTTCAAAAAACTTAGGAACCTTAATCGACAATACCACGCTTTCTCTCATAGTATCCCTTCGTCTGGGGGCCAGGACTAACCTTCTTCACCGTTGCCGCTGTGGTGATCTCGTCGATGTACTAGGTCACCACGGTTTATCCTGTTTACGTAGTGCGGGCCGCATGTCACGACATGCTGCCTTGAATGACATCATTCGGCGGGCTCTTGTCGCCGCTGGCGTTCCTGCAGTCTTAGAGCCTGTAGGTATTGTGCGCAGCGACGGCAGGAGACCGGATGGTTTGACGCTCATTCCTTGGAAACTTGGAAGATCGCTGGTGTGGGATGCCACTTGTGTCGATACACTTGCTGTTTCCCATGTGCCGGCGACTTCCAAGTCAGCAGGTGCCGCGGCCAGCACTGCCGAGAACTTGAAGCGGCGTAAGTATGCGACTCTCTCTGAGAGTTTCATATTTACGCCCTTTGCAGTCGAAACTTTGGGTCTCTGGGACCCCGAAGCCCATCGACTGGTTTCTGAAATTTGTAAGAGACTGGTCGAGGCTTCGGGAGACCGCCGGGCTGGCAGCTTCTTCCGCCAACGAATCAGTTTGGCTATTCAAAGAGGCAATGCTGCCAGTCTGCTAGGTACCTTGAGCAGTGACAGCTTTCTAAGCGGCAACTTTGAGGAAGTTTATTATTTAAGATAATGTGTAGTTTTAAGTTTGTAAATATTAACATATGTATGTACTTTTTATCAAACTAAAAACTGAGCTGAAAAATTAATTGAAATTTAATCAGAATTAATTACAGACTCATATTACTTTGTTACTTGCTTTGACTGTTTTTTAATTCCTTTCTGTAATTTATATTATATTTATATAGGTACATTGTATGAATTGGTTTCCATTACCACAAAATTCTATAAATTAAAGATAGGATTTAAAAAAATAGTCAGGCGAAGCTTCAAACATAGATCAAAGGATAAAAGCATTCTTAAACTGACAAACGAAAAACAAACCAGCAGAGAGCTACGTGAGCAAATGGTAAGGGTGCATACGACCTCAGTATTTTACACATTTTTCTCTTTTTACTCGGTTCTGTCCACGTCGCCCGCTCTCAACAAACAAACGTGGGGTGTTCTCAGCAAAAGGATTAAATCGATCCAATTTGGAACGATACCTTCTGTACAGTGCAGATTTGCAAAGGAAAATATTGGCACTGTATCGTTTAAGCATGCAACGAACTGTTTTGCATTTTGAAATTTGTTTTTTTCTTAAAATTTTAGATTAGATTTTATAAATTGATAATTTATAAATTAGAGGATGAAATGATCTGATAGTGACTTTGAAAGCAAATATCTCGTTAATAAGATTAAATTATAAAGCCCCAATTTCTTTTTGTGCAGTTTATGAAATTTCTTATCATTAATAGGATAAGGGTAAGTATAATTCTTCAAGTTTATTTTTCAACAAACAAAATCATTATTCTATGAAGGTAAATATTGTGAAATATCCAAATACCAAAAGATTTACAATTTATCCAAAAAATATTAGATACTCTGAAGATTTTCCTGTGAATAAAAGTTGACATCTTCATACTATATGACAGCTGTTTCCATTTTAGAAAGACAGTTTAGATACAAAGTCAACTCTCCGATGCAGTAATGCTCTACTGCAGCTCTACTACAATTTAATACCCTAGTGTTAGTACCAAACGACCATCTAAGTCTAAAACTTTAGTCTTTTCAGACTTTTCAATACTATACATGATACAACGTATGGACTTTGGAAAAATAACGCTTAGGAGCAGTGTTCGTTAACAAGGGATACCCATGAAATAAAATTTTTTTTTTTTTTTATTGTCATAACTGAAAAGGATAAACAATAATTTACCTATTAGGCCCTTGCCTATGAAATTCGGAATTTGAACTTTTTATGTAGGAAAAATTTCAAATGCGATGAGGCGGTGAAAACCGCCTTTAGAGTTACGCGGTTCGGTCCCCAGGATTTCCACAGCACAGGCGTCAGTGAACTTTCATTAAAATGGCAAAAGTGCATCGACGATAATGGCTAACACTTCGGTTAAATATACACATAATTTCATTAAAAAAAATTGTTTGATTTTTTTCTATACAAAACAAATATTTATAAGGCTGTGCTGAGCAACGCATCTTTATGAAGAGGAACTATTATAAAATCGAAAAAAACCTCAAAGAATAGTAAAATATTGTTCTTTGGACAAGTGAAAGTGCCTTGTCTCTTGGACAACTAACTACTGAAGTAGCAAAAAATATGGAAATATGATTTTAAAAGTTAATTTAATATAATTTTCATTTTTAGTCTTTATTTGTTTGTTAAGTAGGTTATATTTTGTAGAATAATTTTAAATTAATTTCATAATAAATAGCTTTCTAGACAAAAAAATAAATATCGATGGGATAGATATGAATAGAATATCTGTATGAAATAAATACTCACCTATTATATTTTGTTATCTACTGTCATTACTAATGATTAATTCTTATAATTATGATCGTTAACGGATGGCAAAACCAATATTTTGAAGGTGTTGCTGTTTAATAATAATATTATGACATTTTTGAATGTCAAAAAATAAGTCAGACGAGAAATACACGAGCTAGTGAAAGCGCATCTTTTAATTGTATCTCTATAAATGTATCCCACGTTTCATTCCTGTCCACATCTTAGAAGAACGAAAAGCTTTCAGTATTCTCCGAGCACTTTTTGTCAGAAATTCAGGAGCAGCAGTCAGACAAAATATAGTTGATGAACCCATAAAAACTGTATCGAATAAAATGAAATAGTTAAATGGAATATTCGAAACACTTATTATTTTTTTCTGATGTGTTATTAGTATGATTTTATTTCACTGCACAGACTATCATCTTAACTATTTTATTTATGAAAGTTTACAGGGAGTCTAGACAGGTGTAGACCAGGGCTGAAGCCTTTGAAAATGGTAAAAAGTGAAAAAAAAGAATAGTAGGATGAAACTTGAGTCTTGAAGATTTCGAAGATCTACTAGAATCGGGAAGGTTTGTCGAATCTGACGATGAAGAAATGCCATCAAAGAGACAAAAACTAATGGATGAGTGATTAGAATTTAAGATAAGGTATTTATAATTAACAAGATTAATGTTTTTAAAAATATTATAATATATAATAATTATGAATAACGTAATCAGTATAAAGTATCTAAATTCAATAGTACGATTTACATGGATATTTATATATTATGAGATTTTGTATGACAGAAATGTAATTAGAATTTAATAAATCAACTTTTTTACTGAATAAAATAGCAGCAGTCACATTTTTTTAGATGAAATCCCTTTAAATCCTATCTTTAATATTTAGAACAACTATTTTTGCATGTTTTTTGCAATCTTTATGTTTTATGGATTTGTAATTTTTTTGTTTATCAATGTAACAGGAATCTTACGTTTTTCGAGTAATTAAAGTGTAAATTTTAATAAATAGCTCAAAATTGTACATAATGATTAAAAAAAAAATTTTCGGATTCGAGTTTTTTTCGTTTGTTTGCATTTTCTGAGAACGTTTACCATAGTAATGTATATTTTTTTTACACCGTCAGAAAGTAGAGATTTCAACGAACAAAAGGCCCAACGACTTTTTTAAAAAAGCAGATATTTTGACGCGAGAATTTTTGATTGAAAATTAGGGTGCTTTTTCGATATTAAGTCAAAATAAGGTGAAAAAATAAATATTTTAAATCAAAAAAATTACAGTGTGTTTGGGACATAAAAAGGTAAGTTTTCACTAAATTTCGTGAAAAACAAAATTTGTTTGTAAAAGATAAAAATAAAAAACCAAAAACTTGGTTATTTGAATTTTTCACATAAATTTTGAGGTTATGTGAAAAAAGTGTAAATACAAACGTTGTGGATCTTTTTATTACCTACAACTTCGCTCTGTAACTTTTTTCCATAGGACTTGTAGTTTTGCCGGAAATCGAGATAAACCGTTTTTTACCCTTAAAAACTCGCCACCTTCCACTTCCCAACCTCAAATCGCCCGTAAATTCTTTATTTCCTATCATTTTTGTTATATTCTCTTCCTTTTCCAATGGGTTTCATCCTACTATTATTTTTTTTGGTTTCAAAAATTATCGACCCTGGTCTAGTGGCTCAATTGTCGTAAACGCTAGTAGAATAGAATGTCAAATACCGTGTGATCTGGCGTAACGAATTTTAAATTAATAGTCAAGCGATATTAGTTCTACTAAATCGAACGAAACGTAAAGTCGTGTGAAAACTAAATAGCCAAGTGGCACTTTCGATGAGTAATAACGCCAGCAACGGTTCGATTGTATGAAGCGTTTCCCACTTGTCTAGAGACAGTTCCTGGTAAATTCTGTGAATTGTCTTATGATACAACAAGAAAGTTTAAAAATGTACGTGGGTAAGACCTTTCATATCCCGATATTTCGACTGGATTGTATCGATCATCGCTACATGTAGACTGATCGGACCTGGCGTGATCTTGGTTGTATGTGGTTTCCAGAAGCTACCCTCTCATAGCTACCACAATTATTATTTTTTATTATCTTCATTGTCGATACTTCGACACGTTCGAACACGCCTACACGCAGGCGACTCAGGTGTTCTGACATCAATGTCCATCTTGCCTGTTGAAGTTATATTTTTTATTTTAACTGTTTTTCGCGTTATTGTGGAATAACACGATATTTATGTGCGGTGTCACCCTTGCGGACAGAATAAGCAATGAAAAGATACGTAGCATTAGAGCTGCCCGACAGTTTTATTGTAAAAATGAAGACGGGATTGCTTGGATGGTTCGGGCACATAGAAAGAATGTGTGATGAAAGACTGATGAAGAAAATCTACAGAGCAAAAGTGGTAAAAGAAGCCAAGGAATACCAAGGCTAACTTATGAAGATCAAATAAGCAGAAAGTTAGCCGATGTAAATGTCAAAAGCACTCGCATGCCTAGGCGAAAATGTGTGAGGAGAATAATGGGATTTGAGAAAGCGAAAGAAGTATGTAAAGACTGCGACGTTTGACGCTCCGTCCTCTTTGACTACCCCGTTGGGGATACAATATTAAGATATGTATGTAGCACGATATTCTCGAAATGTGTGGATTGGTGGAGGGGACATGTGCCGATGTAATTTAATCCAGTGGACGTCTCGCCTCAATTCTGAGTTCATCAAGCGCTCATCAATGGTTAATTTAATGATGTTTTTACACCAGTGAAGATAATTAATCAGCCATTGCTAATTTACGTCAATACTCAATAGCGGCTGCGTCAAATTTTGTATGACGACTCTTAATCCAATTTAGTTACCATCTAGCGGCGCTGCACAATTTTATACTTAATATTTTATATTGTCTGAGCTAGTATCGACGCTGTTAATTAATGGTAACGCCATAGAGGTACAGCGTCTGGAAGAGAATGACATTATTCTAGTATGCAGGTGATTTGCTAATTCGAAATGCGGTCTATACACAGTTTTAAAGGATTTTCTCTAAATTTCTTCTTCTTCAGTTCCAAATTTCTCCGCAACACGGAGTCTTTAGCTTTTATGTTTATACGTATTGATTAGTACGATATTGACCCGCTTTTTATTACTGTAAGATGTGTACAAGTCATTAAAAAAGCTTTTAACTATCTTTCAGATCATTTGAAAATATTTACCTGTGCCTAATTTGAAACAGTCAAATAGTCTAGCGTCGAATGGCTGCGTAGACATTATTTATGTCTTGATAACAGATCGTTTTTGAGGGTAAATGTTCACAAAAAGCCAATATTCCCATACATCAGCTATAGATTGGAAAATTAAATTTCACCGCATTGTATCGCGAACGATATCCCTGTGGGATGATTCTCTGCTATGAACATGCCTCATCCGTTCGGAACGGTTCAATAAAGTATACATATACTGTAAGGGGATGCCGCATTAATGTACCTATGGAACTCGAAATGTTATTTGGAGTAGGCAAGGTCATTACATGCCGTTATGTTTGTAAGTGTTTTTAATATCATTGCTTATATGCTAAGCTACGTAACCTCCATTAGGTACCTGAAAATAAATATCAATTTGACAGAGTTGAATCATTGATGAAATTTGATATATTTCTCTAATATAGCTCAGGATACGCAACACCATAACGATCACTCTGATAAACATTATATAAAAGTGATAAAAGTAATGGTTTCAACAGTGACAAATTTTACCAAGAGGACTACTGGAGAAAAACCGGAGGCGACAAATTTCAAAGAGAGTTTTAAAGCGAGATTTCCTGAGACTACTTCTATTAGAGGGTATTTTGTATATGTAATTTAACAATCCTTCTTGTAATTATGCCGGCCATTTGGTACACCATCTGTTTTAATTTACTACATCAAAACAGTTCTAAGTAATCTAAATATCAAACCATTAGAGTTATACTTACTTGTGGATGTTAAGTAATATACCTAATTACTTGTCATCGAATAGGTCAGATATTTTGGTAATCGTAATTTTGGTAATAGAAAAACATTTCTTCATTTCTACAATGTCTACAAACGATGCTTGTGGAGCCTACGCGACGTTTACACCCTTTTAGATTGTTTCCATAGAGCACTCAACCTATAGAGAAAAAATATCGGACCATCTTATTCACCACTGCTCTGTTTATTTACACTAACAAATATCAACTCTCGCTCGCAATAAGCAGTACATAACCAATATTGGACCTCTATATACATTTCTGTATATTACGACACATATTTAAATATTCATATAATGGCTTATTATCCTATTCTGTGGTGTGGCAAAAGCAGAAGTAATCAAACTATGAAACAGAACGCAGCAACCGCAACAGTGTTTAGACCTAAATTGTTTTCATACAAAATGAATGAGATTGCCACTCTATAGGTTGAGTGCTCTATGATTGTTTCTGTGCTTGGGAACGCTCGCCTTAAGAAATTACACACATAATAGGTACCTCTAGCAAGAATTATAAAATTATGTTCCTATGAATGCAGTAAGGAGAATTAGTCAAATAAAATAAACATTTTGTAGCATCATTCTAGTTTTAGAATAATGACGCTTTAAAACAGAAGTGTTAACTATAGTTAATATAGTATTACGTTCTTGAAAATGCAGTGATTAAAAATGAAGTAAAATAATTTAGTTACAAGAAAGTGATAGTGAACTTTTAGTAACGATCCATTGAATTTCATTATTAAGACATGCTTAGAGGTACATATAGCTTTATAATAATCATATGATAGCGACAAAATATATGTATAATAATTTGCTAATCTGGGTATAACGACTACAAGAGTACTTCATTACTTTATCCATTTTTTTCACATTGTTACGATGAATCGCAAATGATATTATAGGGCAAGTAATAACGATCGAAGATTACAAGGAGCCATACACAAAATCATAGAAGACATGAGGGTTTGGAATATGATTTAGCCATAATCCAGAAGAAGAGGGTTTTAGTGACGACGAGATTCCATTAAACTTAACAGATGATGTTCCTGGAAATATCGAAGCATTGTCACTTGCAAATTCTGAGAACAGCAACGATGAGCCGTTAGCTGTCAAAACAGCTTGAATTAGAACAAACGCAAATAGAATTAAATCGAATGAATCGAATCAACCGAATATTGAATGTTCTGGTTTGGCAGAAGTGTTACCAAATTATTCAACGATTTACACAGAATCTGACCACCAATTATTATACAAAAAGCGTATGTTGGCATTAAAAGACTTGACACCTGCTAAGAGCTTTAAATAATTTTTTACAAAGAAGTTTTTACGATAATTGTCGACTTCAACAAGTTGTAAGGGAGTCGAAATAATCAACATAATATACAGGGTTAATATAAAAATACTAATAACCTCTTAGTAATTTGTTTTTAACATTATCCCCACTAGATTTTGTTCTACGACTTTAAAAAAATCGTAAGGTTTTCTTTCATACAAAAATAAAAATATATTAAATGCTTCTGAAAATGGTACCTACTCTACCCGGTCGCTAAAGTGGCACACACACAGCGGGGCGCGGGGCGGTGGCGCGGCGCTGAAGCTCGGTGCGCTTGCACTGGAAATACGTACTCAGAGTAATTACGTTTCAGACGGTACAACAAAACCTAACAAATATTTTTTGAGGAACGTATTAAGTTTTGAAAAAAGTAGTAGAACAGAAGTTGTTAAAGAGGTTATTAGTACTCTTCAATTAACCGTGTATACTGACACTTTTGCAGAACTGTAGATTATACCATCTCGTTACCACACACTATCAAGAGGAAGTACATGTCTTTGGATAAGGATAAAAGAGTTGGTGTAGTGTCAAAAACTATGTCCAGGAATATGTAAGGAAATTAAAAAAAAATGTACACCTGGTATTCATTATGGCATCGAACACGGCCGAGACTTTTTTTGCTCTGAGATCAAAGCATCCTTTTTCCTCTGTGGCTTGTTGTCTGCCAGATTCCCCACATCCAAATGATGTGTCAGATCGAGCTACGGAGGAAGATGTGCTTGCCGCAATAAATTCTTTTAAAAGCGGTTCTGCGGAAGGTCTCGATGGCTTAACACCACAACATTATAAAGATCTGATTATAGGCTCTGTCGGTGATACCGATAAGACACTCTTATCTAGTTTAATAGCTCTAACAAACAAACATTATGCTGGCTGGTAAGGTGCCCCCGAAAATAACCGACATTCTGTTATGGTGTTAACTTATGTGTCCTGAAAAAAAAAGACGGCGGCGTTAGGCCAATTGCCGTAGGTGCAAATATACGCCGCATTGCCTCCAAAATTTGTTGCCGTCACATTCTCTCTACCCTATCAAACTATTTTTGTCCTACACAAGTAGGTTTTGGCTCAAAGAGAGGATGTGAAGCGGCAGTCCATGCGGCGCGTGCTTTCTTGACACATGATGGAGGTGAGGTTCTCCTCAAAATAGACATAAAAAATGCATTTAATTCTGTTGATAGATCCACCTTGTTGACATAGATAAAACAGCATGTTCCGGACATATATCCCTACCTCTGGCAATCTTACAGCTGTGCTTCAAAATTAATATATAAAGATAATTTATTGCATTCCAAAGTTGGCTGTCAACAAGGTGATCCTCTCGGACCAGCTATTTTCAGTTTGGCTATCCATCCTGCGATTTATAATTTAAATTCCAAATTTAATATTTATTACCTTGACGACGGAACAATAAGAGGTAAAGCAGTTACTGTTTTAGATGACCTTAAAACTCTCATTCAAAGGTTTAAAGATATTGGCATAGAATTAAATTTTTCTAAATGTAAACTCTTTGCTTCCGATTCTGTTCCAATTATTAAATAAAATGAAATAATTAATAAATTTAACAATCTGACACTAAATATTAAAGTCTTGTCAAAAGAATCGCTGTACCTCCTAGGTGCTCCCGTTTTAGATGACTCCATACCCTGCTTTATCAATGATCAAATACAACAATTTAGTCTTCAGACAAACTTTTCAAAATTAATTCCCACATGGCTCTCCTCATTGTCCGCTTTTGCCTTTTCGTTCCAATATTTACATAATATGCTCTTCGTTGTTCTCAGCTTTTTAAATTTCAAACACTTTTAAAATCTGTAGACAATATTCTCAAAAATACATTATCTAAAATATTAAATTGCTCCTTTGTTGATGACAGGGTCTGGAATCAAGGCTCGCTTCCTATCTGCTATGGAGGCGTGGGCATAGGCAAAATCTCGGGTGTGTCACTGCCTGCTTTTCTTTCGTCAGCCTACAGCACGGAAAATCTTTTCCTATGTGTTATTCGCCCTTCCTTAGGATCGGTTGAGGTGCCGTGCTTGACTGATGCTCGAAATACTTCGTTAAGTGTTTGTCCGAGTACTAACCTACCTACCTCGACCTTTTCTCAGAAACACTGGAATTCTATGCAAAAATGTTCATTTACAACTTTTAGATTCTTGTAGTACCGAAAAAGATCGGTCTCGCCTCCTGGCTGTTTCTGAGAAGAAGTCAGGACACTGGTTGAAGGTAATACCTTAAAAAAACTTAGGAACCTTGATTGACAATACTACACTTTATCTCATAGTATCCCTTCGTCTGGGGGCCAGGACTAACCTTCTTCACCGTTGCCGCTGTGGTGATCTCGTCGATGTACTAGGTCACCACGGTTTATCCTGTTTACGTAGTGCGGGCCGCATGTCACGACATGCTGCCTTGAATGACGTCATTCGACGGGCTCTTGTCGCCGCTGGCGTTCCTGCAGTCTTAGAGCCTGTAGGTATTGTGCGCGGCGACGGCAAGAGACCGGATGGTTTGACGCTCATTCCTTGGAAACTTGGAAGATCGCTGATGTGGGATGCCACTTGTGTCGATACACTTGCTGTTTCCCATGTGGCGGCGACTTCCAAGTCAGCAGGTGCCGCGGCTAGCACTGCCGAGAACTTGAAGCGGTGTAAGCATGCGACTCTCTCTGAGAGTTTCATATTTACGCCCTTTGCAGTCGAACTTTGGGTCCCTGGGGCCCCGAAGCCCATCGACTGGTTTGGTATTTGGACTGATATTTGTAAAAGACTGGTCGATGCTTCGGGAGACCGGCGGGCTGGCAGCTTCTTTCGCCAACGAATCAGTTTGGCTATTCAAAGAGGCAATGCTGCCAGTCTGCTAGGTACCTTAAGCAATGACAGCTTCTAAGCGGCAACTTTGATTCTATTATTTAAGATAATGTATAGTTTTAAGTTTGTAAATATTAACGTATGTATGTAATGCATTAAAACTTTAAGATATTCTAATAAAAACTTCAAGTAATATAATATTTTCCACGAACTTAACTCAATCGATGAATTTATAATCAAGTATTACTGTCCTCGTTCGGTAAATTCGTCCCGTCAGAATCAGCTCCGCCGTTTCGGAGATTAGTATGTACAAACGAACAGACAGACAGTTATGATTGGTAGAGTCATGCTGCATTGCAGCACGAATTAGGCTGACTCATCCGGTGAAATATCACTCTTTCACAAAATATCGGCGTGAACTGCATCTATTGGTGTTGTGTTTCATTTGGTGAGTGAGAGTGCCGGTGGCCCATTACCCCCTCCCCTCCCTCTTTTCCCTAAAGCCCAGCAAGGCACTCGTGATTCCCCGGACGTTGTCGGTGTCCACAGGCGGCGGTGGTCACTCTCCTTCAGGTGACCCCCTTGCTCGTTTGCCCCTCTTTATAAAGAAAAAGACAGACAGACAACAATTTAAAGAGCGCGTTTCAGGGTTTGGTTACGTGCAAATAACATTATTATAAGCTTAAGAAAAAGTCTACATTTCGAAATTACAGACACTTCCAATTTTATTTATATGTGTAGATAGATTATTTATAGATTGAAACATAATTATGTGACTAGCTATAGCAATTTTTCATTTTTCACAACTTCCTTAACCAATGAAACAAATTTCGTTTGTTTTACTTTTGCTCTATTTAACACTACACTAAATGAAACAAGAAATAAATAACGGCAACCACGTACAGTTAACCGGTGATCATTTCACAGCATCCACGAAACACTAGCAAATCTCCCAAGAAAACCAACTTCCAACACTTCACTATTTCACCTACGAGCATTACCGTAATCAACTCTTCTACTATACACAAACTTATTAACACCACATGTCAAACAAAATCCTTTCAAAAATAGACCTAAAAGTTTTGTGAAATAAGGTTGCAGTGAGCAAATTTTTTTTTACGCTAAAGCAGATAAGTTAGCCAAGTTTGTTCCGATGGTCGAGCCCGAAGGCTCGCCATTCGCGGGCTTGTAAAAACTGCCATAAAAGTCAACGAGCGTCTAAACTCTGAGCGAAGTTTCGTGGCGCGAGCAGTAAACCTAAATTGCGAAAACTGGTCGAATATAATCATAATAAGTAACCGTTTCCATCGATTGCCTCGCAGTTTGCATCTTGTCTGTGGAACTGATCTTATAGGGTGCTTCGGTTTCTAGTCGCAAAGTTAGCGGATAAGTAGTTACGACTACATGCCTGTAGAAATCTTTCTATAAGAAGAAAGGGAACAAATTCTAAATCTTGTGAAAAAACTAATAATAATATGTAGTAATAATAAATAATTAAACGTCTTTTCCCTTAACCCTTTATTTCTGTGAACCATTTAATAATATACAATTTTTTAATAATTGCAGACACATATCCTCACACTGTATCTCTAAGTTTCAATGCTTTAATATGTTTTTTGTTATTATTGTCATTATTTAATATTTACTTTATAATATATTTTGAGAATTTCAATCAAAATTGTTAGCTATTGTTAATATTTGTGTTTCAATGTCACAGTCATGATCGTTAATAGATGGCAACACCGTCGTTCGTGAATGTTGCTACTTAACGATAACCTGTATCTAATATTATTCGTGACTTGACAATTGGTATTTTTGAACGACAAATTTAAAAAAAATAGGCAACAAAAAAGCAAAAAAAGAAGGATGAAAGCTTTTCGTTCTTGTAGGTGTTCAGGATATATGGAGAAAAAATAAAAGACGTGCTTTCGCTAGTTCGTGTAATTCTCGACCGCCTATTTTTTTTAAACTGCCGTTCAAAAATACAAACAGTCAAGTCACGATTAATATTAAGTACCTACAGATTATAGCAAAGTAGCAACACTTACAAACGACAGTGTTGCCATCAATTTATGATCACATACATCTTCACGCTGTATCCCTAACGAGGTAGTCACAGAGGATGGAGTGCCAAGCGTCACGGTCCTTACATACTTCTTTTGGGTTCCTCAAATCTCATCATTCTCCTCACACATTTTCGTCTAGGTATGCGAGTGCTTTTGACATTTCCGTTGGCTAACACTGTAGCTATTTGATCTTCATAATTCAGCCTTGGTCTTTCTTGGCTTCTTTTACCACTTGCTTTCGCTCTGTAGATTTTCATCGTCAATCTTTCTTCAATCATTCTTTCTATGTGCACAACCCATCTAAGCAATCCTTTCTTCATTTTTACAATAACACTGTCGTGCAACCCTGTCACACTGCGTATCTCGTCATTACTTATTTTATCTGCAAGGATGACACCACACATATATATATATCTAAGAGATCGCATTTCTACTGCATTTATCTTACTTTCACTCGATTTGGTGCATATCCAGGCCTCGCTACCATACAATAAAGTTGAAACCAACACCGCATTGTGTACGGTCATTTTGGCTGAGTTAGATATATTCTTACTACCTACAAATGCGGACAGAGTACCGTTCACTTTATTGCCAGCTGCTACCCGTCTCTCCACATTCAACTCACATCTTCCATCCTTCGAAAACGCACTCCCCAGTTACACAATTTCGTTTACTTGTTCTTTTTCAGACATTTTCCATTACCCATATTTCACAGTTTGTACATCTTCCCATTCAAATACTAGAACCTTAGTTTTGTTCCCATTCATATTCAATCCTTTTGCATAAAAGTCTTCTTTCATGCACATGACTAGTGTTTGCAACTTCGCTTCTGAGGGTGCTATAAGCATAGCAAAGTCAGTGTACAAAAGCGTGCAAAAATGAATGATCACGATTGTAAAATTTAATCACTAATGTTAACAATAGCTAAGGAAATTATTCACTTTTAAATAGAATAATTTCATACGTACATATCTTCACACTGTATCCCTAACGGGGTAGTCATAAGAGGACGTATAAGAGGACGGAGCGTTAAGCTTCACGGTCCTTACATATTTCTTTCGCTTCCTCAAATCTCATCATTTCCATTTAAGTTCCAGTCAAAGACAGGTGAAAGAATTTTTGAAATCGGTTGAGTAGGTTTGAGTATATCCATTACAAACATATCGTTACATTTTTTCTCTTTTTAATATTATAGTATAATGAATATATAGTAAGTATAGAAAACATTGTGTGAAATTAAATAGAGGTTTGTCGGAAAGACTTGCACGATTTGGGGGAGGCGGTGTGTCATGTCATGACCCTTACGACCATCCCCTCAGACCGCCATTGCTTTAACTGTTGTTACCTTAAAAATTACGCATTACCGTTATAACAACAACATGTCTGCATTTTAAATAAATACCGTACGACTTTTTTGTTCGTTAATATTTCAATTGGTTAACCTGCCATCTGTTTAGTTATGGCAGAACTAATATAATATCCACAATAGATAGTACGATTATGTTTAGTCTCTTTATTATTGTAAAGCTCCCTGGTGAGATGTCTACGTATACATATTAAAATCTGTGCTATAATATTGCCAAAGTATGCTTTATGGGTATGGATACGCTTTTACGTTAGTAAACTAATTAATCTGTGATACGCTTCTTGAAATACAGCTATTGAAATACAGAGAAATAACGCTAGAGAAACCGATACTTTTCTGCATCATTTTCAATAGAGAGGCCACGAACCTTTGAAATAATAGCTTTGTGATTTGGGTAGGTAAAAAAATAAACAAAGGTAAACTTCAAATTAAGACATACAACATGTCATTGTCCAGACAAGCCTCTACTATTTTGCTAGAAGCTAAAGTCAAAGTGTCAGAGTGAACGCCAAAAATGCATTGTCTGTATTAGCACAGATTAATTAGTTACTAACCTAAAGTATTAGCACTCATTGTAATCGTGTTGTAATCATATTGTAATACGGTACCACAGATTAATTATTAGTTACTAACGTAAAACAATACGATATAACGTCACGTCATGACAAAAACAGCGAAACTACTTGCAAGTTTGACAAAGTTTGATCCATGTTTGATCTTTGGTTTGATGGTTTGCGCTTGAAAGATAAGCAAAGTCAAAATAAATTTGATCCTTTACAAGGCGCTATACAATCTCTAAACACTTAGTAAAAAATAAAATCGCAGACTGCGTTTGTCTAAGTATTTAGTTATAATTTCTAAACTTATATAAGAATTTTAATCAAGACCATGCGAAATCATGTGCGTCATACATTGTTTTATTAGTGATTAATGAAGTAGGTAATGTATTACGTTTAAATTCTTCTAAATCTAACGCTATAACTACAGTAAGTAAGTTGTATTATTCTGTTTATAAGGTTGTTTTGTTTCTCAGAAACTTTGACTATGATATTTAATTTAAACTAAGCCCAAGTGTTCTGAATGAATTTATTTAATGCCAAAATACTTCCCATTTGGAGATAATAAAGAATCAAGACATAACAAAATCACACCTTGACAAAACTGGCAGTATTAGAGATATTAACGGACAATTAGCCCACCGCTTATATTAGTATATAGTCGAGATCTCTATATCGAGAGTCCTGTATTTTAGTCGAAATCTCCAATCTGCGGAAAAGAATAGGCACATTTTATACTTTTCTCTCTTTCACACGAGAAATCTGTTGTCCTTGCCTTATTCGACATAAATCGATGAACAAAAAAACCTAGTTTTGTAGGATAGAATAAAGTTAGAAAAGAAAAGGATAAGAAATATAAAGATTAATTTTGCAATCAATTCTCTATATTTGGAGCGATATTTTGTTACATATTGTTAACAGAATCGGCATCAATGACGTTGACATCGAAGAATCGCCGAAGAGGATCGGTGCGACCCATGTGACTCGTGTGGCCAACATGTTCGCCGTGACCTGCGTGATCACTTGTATGGTGATGCATGCTGCCAGCCACGCATGCTAGGGCAATGAACTGAAAATATTAGAAAAGATAAAAATATGAAATTACCGTGCCACATTTAGCTACATAATACTTATGTAGAATTGTTTGATTCCAAAACGTTCAATTTTTTAATCTTTATTAGTTAAATAGCTGTATCCGCGACTTCGTTCGCCTGGAAAATTTTTACAGGACTTTTCCGAGTATGTGTTTCCTCACCTGGTATCAAACTATCTCCTTGCCAAATTTAATCAAAATCAGTCTAGTGGTTTAGCTGCGAAAACGTAACAGATAATGTCCGCCATCTCAGAATTGGAAATAGACTTGTAATCGGCACTCCGAAATACTTGAAAATGATACCCATATCATTCTTACCATTTCATTCAAAAAATTAATATGTACCATCTCAGATAATAGACGTCTTTTTCATAATAGCAAGCAAGCTCCCCGAGGAATCTCGAAAATATCACCCATTATCACTTAATTAAAAAAAAAATTATTTCCGCCGAGTATCTAACATGTGTTGTAATGCCGCACGTCACATAATATACAGAAACCTTCTCCAGTGTATTTTATTACATTTGATACCCGTATTACAGGAAGTCTTAAACAAAGAGTTAAGTACTTCCTGTTGTGGAGGATTCGCCATACTGGATTTATGATGACGTCACACATACAGAAACTTTCCTTTGCGTATTCCATTTAATTGGATACCCATATTGTTGGTGGTGAACCTAAAAGTTATTTCCTATTATGGAACATTCGCCATATTGGATTTATGATGACGTCACATATACAGAAACCTTCCCCTGCGTATTCCATTTAATTGGATACCCATATTGTTGGTGGTGAACCTAAAAGTTATTTCCTATTATGGAACATTCGCCATATTGGATTTATGATGACGTCACATGTACAGAAACCTTCCCCTGCGTATTCCATTTAATTTGATACCCATATTGTTGGTGTTGAACCTGTAAGTTATTTCCTATTATGGAACATCCGCCATATTGGATTTATGATGACGTCACATATACAGAAACGTTCCCCTGCGTATTCCATTTCATTTGATACCCATATAAATGTTGCCCGCGACTTCAATATTTTTTTTTATTTTGTTCGCTATAGCACAGGGGTGGTTTAAAAAAAAGTAAGGAAAACTCTAAAGAATAGCCAAAAAATCGAAAAATACAAAATTGGTAATTTTGTATGGGAATCGCCACTTCAAATTATTTTTAATAGATGGCGTTCGTGTCGGACCTATCATCTAACCACAGATTTATAAATGGAAGCAGATCAAACATAATTCACTCACACATAGATACTGTGTAAGTAATAACACTGTCACTTTCATTGTAGTTTAAAATTGTATCCTTTTCTTTCATTTGTTGCAACACAATGGCACACATAGACAATTCCGAAACCGTGGCAGCCGCCATCTTCCACTTAAGTCAAAATAAGCGGAGTATGGCGTCTGTTTACTTGTGTAGTACGTCACATGTTCGATGATTAAATATTTCTTGGTGTATAAACATTATTTTGGTTATCTAAAGTGCAAAATATGGTAAAAAAGTGTTGTACCCCCAATAGTTGCAACGCCTCATATAGAAAAGCCTCGAAAATCACGTTGCATTGGTAAGTAAATCTGATGTTGCAAATTGTTTAATTACTGCATTCAGTTAGCTGATATTTTTGTATTTCGTGGCTCTGACACTTAAATATGTTGCAAAGTATTAAAATTAAAGTTTCCGTATATTGTATAAGGTATTTTTATAGGTTTTTTATATATTGTATCAAGTACCTAACCAATTTTGACATTATTAGTACTTGTACCTTAAAGAGGGCCGAATTCAGAGAAAACTGAGTCTCGTAATAAAATTAAATATTAACGGACAGGAACCTAAGGTTAAGCAACTCTTTAGTTTTTGCAACTATCTCTTGATTTTGATATACTTATACCTTGTTAATTTCGGGTTTCTAAAGGATCAAAATCTTAAATTTTTTTGGTTAAAGAACTACATAAAAGAAATACATAAGAAAGGCTAAATAGAACAAACTGGCAGCCCAATTCTGGCAGTGTTTTGTGCTCAAAACATTTTGAACCCCATTTATTATATAAAAGAGATACCCGTAAAGCCCTGTTGTTGTTTGACCATGAAATTTAATATATGTACCTATTAAAAATGAACATGCTATCGCCAAATTAATCTCTAGTCGCTATGCTGAGCTGAACCTGGCCCAGTGTTGTTTAGAAAAAAGCCAGTGCTTGAAGCCATACTTCATAATTCATAATTATTTTTAATTTATTTATAAAATAATACAACTTTCTTGCTTCAGGTAATAGAAAATGGACCTTATTATGCATAAATTGTGTGTTCACATGTAAAAATGGTGAAAACAAATATGGATATCTCGAGGCGAATAATGACAAATAATACCAACGATTACTTGCAATGGTAATTCTTAGCATATCTGTCATTCTGCGCTAGTTACTTCTGGCACACATTGAAAAACAGTGAAATGATGTGTTTGATGCACATCTATAATGAGTTCTTAGATAATGTAATAAGAAAACAATCCGATTAATAAATAAAAGACTGAAAACATTCTTTGTTTTATTGTGTAAGCTATTTTAGTTTTTATTCTCAATGTGATCGATCACCCATCATCTATCTCCCGATTTCTTTTAATTTTTGAGTATTATGCGTAGTTTAGAAAAAATAATAATCAAAGAACAAAGTATAGCGATGAAGAGTTATTTAATAGTTTTATAAAACATTCACTGACGCTTATCTCCTTAGGAAAATAGTTAACGATAACACTTGTCTGATACAAAACTTGTTCTATTTTCTCATAACCAAGTCTCTAACACTTACAGTAAAGCAATGGTAAGTAGGCCTTACTGCAGTTACAAAGGACTGTTAAACGAAATTTCTCCAATTTCTCTCACTCGCACACAACTTTAACGTACAATATATTATAATTTTAGCACTTAAAACTCCCAAAAGCACAAAAAATAGCAAATCTGAATTTTTAATAAAATGCCAACCACGCTTCTTTCGTTCGCGCCAAAAAGTCTAAATTCAAAACTTTCACTTGCCTGATTATCAACTTTCCCGACTTTTATAAATATATCGTTTATGTCATTAAACTTCATGTACCCACATAAATCGAACCGCAAGCAAAGTCATCACAATGTACATGCGGTCAAAGACCAGCAGCGCACAACCGTCAGGCCTCATGTATCGAACGAACAATCATAATATTGTATCGTGGAGCTATTGGGAACATTCCAAATTACATCCTTCATGTGACAAAAACAATCTACAAAAAGAAGAAATATAATAAAGTAATAATCTCTAATACTAGTACATTACTTAGTTAATTTAATTCTTATTTTATCACATGAAAAATATAATTTGGGGTGTCCCAAATAGTCCCGCTCGAAGATAATACGCAGTATAAGCACCCACTCCTTAATCCGGGTCTTGAGTTCTGCATGTATGTGAGTAATATTTGTTAGTGTAAATTTGCCATGCATTTTGTATCGATGGGTATAGTCTGCTACCATTTAAAAGTCTGTGCACCTAACATCTAACAGACGTGCTATACAAAAATGACATGTCTTCCGTGCAGTTGTGTAAACAAACTGTGGAGAACTCATTATTATCCCACACACGATTTACAAGATCGTGTAATATTCTAAAAACTATTTAGGATATTATATACACACAGTTTGGCATACGAAAAGAAAAAGAAGTTGGTTGTCATAAAAATTTTGTCAATAAAAAACATCTTTATTAATACATCTTTTTGTATTATAACATCATTGACGTTATTAATTTTTTTCGTCAATTCCTTCTTTATTCCATCCCACAGATATAATCTTAAATTTTAGCGTTACTCGAGGACATGGTTTGAAGTTTTCAATATTCTAAAATTCTCATGGTAAAATCGACAGAATTGAGTTGCTGTGAAAACGATTACGTGTCGTTTTATAGTGTTAATTATTACAATGCCGAGGAGAAGACGAGCTGACATAGATCGTTGAAGTCAGTCAGATGTACGACGATCGACCTCACGTGCAAACCGCACTGATGACCAGCGAGCAACAAATAATGATAATAGTCGTATCGGTATGTCCAAATCGCGTTTGAGAGTGACTGAAAATGAACGACAAGTGGGTAAGTTTAGAATGCAACGAGGTCGTGCACATCGACAATATGGCCGCCCAGACCTATTTATAACATTCAACTGTAACCCTCGATGGATTGAAATCAAGAAGGAACTGGTACTCAGCCAAACACCAGTTGATAGACATGACATTACTGCCACAGTTTAAAAAAAAATTAAATCTCGTATGGATTTCATTATAAAGCAATGTGTGTATGGCCAAGTTCGTTGTTCGATGTACTCTCATTTTGGTTTGGTTAGTTGACAAAATCAGACAAGATGAAATCGATTCCATTATTTCAATTGAAAACCCCGATGAATCTGGTGATTCGAAATTGCATACAGTGCTGACAAAGAACATGATCCATGGACCTTGCGGAGTTTTCAAAAATGTATCACCCTATATGACCGACGGTAAGTGTTCCAAGCGATACCCGAGAGACCTGATTGCTGACACCATCACAGGCAATGAAGGATACCCAATGTATCTTAAGCTTTAAACTGAATATATGTATGTATCTTTCATCTAAATAAAAAACATTGAATTCATTTGGATTACAAACAAGTTTCATTCAATAACCTAACGAAACAAACCGTACACGATGCAGCCAGTATTATTGATCCAATGAATTGGAGTTGGAAGGTTGATTAGGATTGATAAGCGCGGATCAAAAGTTGAAATCAAATGTACTATTATAGGTGATACGAAGTTCTCCGGGTCACAGTATATATAATATTTATAAGTATAATACATAATTGCAATATTTATATTTATAAGTAGTATTTAATATTTATAAGTCACCCTTAGTTGTCCTCGACTTCTGCTACCACTCACTTCCGCTGTGTATAATTGGAACAAAGTTCTTTAACGCTGCTTGCGGGAGGTTTGAGTTGGTAGAAATCGTCACGTAAGGAAAAAGTGTTACGTGAGGCGGGATCCACGCGTCCCGCGGCGCGCCGCGGCGCTAGGTTTTTGTTTTAAATCATACGTGAGTTTTATTGTCTCATTAATGCGATTAAGTTTTGAGAAATTAAAACTGCAGCTAAACTTCGTTCCTGACTCCTGACAGGAGTCACCCGACAGCACAAGTTTTTTTTAAATCATCTCGGCATTCTTTTATTCATTTTCGAAGTCATACTTCTTTTGGCGCGTTTGGAAGAACAGATCAGAGTGTATTTTTAAATTTTTTAGCGTGAGACAAAGTTGCGTGCGCCGATACAACACATAATTTATTATTTTTTATTTCATTCGTTTCGACTTTCAACAGGTCAGTTTTATTTTTTCATATGTGGCCAGTTTTGTCTTTTTATATGTGGTCAGTCAGTGTGCTTAAAAACGTCAAAGAAGTATAATTTCTTACGTGCGTACTCATGTGTGTGTACTCACATTTTTTTTATATCTAAATAGTATGAAACGAAGTAGTTGTTCATGTCTGTGTATTCGCTAACCTATACTATGCGTACTAATCTATGCGTAATAATACTAATACATTATATAATACTAATTAATATTATAAAGAGAGGGACATCGGATTTTGTAACTTTGTTTATAAATGGAGGATAATCTCCGAAATGGCTGCGCCTATTTGAAAAATTATTTCACCATTTGAAAGGTACATTATTCCAGATGGGCATAGCCTATATTCGATCCGGGCGAAGTCGGGACGAGCCACAAGTAATTTCTAATCTTGTAAGTGTATTTCACGAATAGTATTCACATTTCAAATTTAAAACGTTTAATACGGAGGAAGTTTTTTATGTAAAACACATTCGCAAGGTCTACAGAAGTGCAGAAATAGTTAAATAATTAAGTTTTCTTATTAAATCCCTGTGCGAAGTCGGGACTGGTCGCTATAGTACTATGAACTTATGTATGTTGTATATTGTAACATGTATGTATGCACTGATAATATCTACATTAATATTTTTTATTCTACTCACCAGGAAGGCCAAAATATAAAGTTGTCTCAACATGTTGATTTGTTATCGAATGCAGTTCCAATATGCTGCAGTATAATATTTATTCAGTATTTATAATAACAAAAAGTTTCATGCCACGGCCAATTACTTCCATATTTCTCAGTCTATTTAATATTACATTACTGTAAGTATTATTAAATTGAAATGACTGTTACTAGATACTTACATTTATTTCCATGTGATATAACTTTTGTTCAGATATTAATAAACCAGATATTAAATAGATACAAATCGGAAACATTAATAGAGTCTTGTATATGTTATTTATACAATTTAGTCTCTGTCTTGTAGATGTAGATTGCTTGTCGGGACGTCCGCCAAGCCACAGACGGGCTGTCTGCCTCCTTGAAGAAGTGGATTCAACCCTGTTCCCAGAAGTGGACTTCTACTTACCGCTGGCCTGGTGATCCTTCCTTCACTATGTCGTTGAATCTCTGTTTGTGTGCATGCTTTGTGAAATTCTTAATTTCTGTATATTTACTCTCATCTGTATGCAGAACGTTATAAGAACCTCATCATGTTTATTGTAATTATATTAATTTCTATAATAGCGTTACTCTCTTTGTATATTGACTCCATTAAAAAAAAAAACAAAAAGACTTGTAAAATAGATTGCTGACGTGTATCCAATAGTGTATTACATACCTACCATACATATTTTCAGTGTACATTTAACAGGGTAGATAAAAAGGAGGAACATGGTCTACCGCTCACTCAATATACATATTTTCAGTGTACATTTAACAGGGTAGATAAAAAGGAGGAACATGGTCTACCGCTCACTCAATATACATATTTTCAGTGTACATTTAACAGGGTAGATAAAAAGGAGGAACATGGTCTACCGCTCACTCAATATACATATTTTCAGCGTACCTCTACACTGTCTAATTTGTTCCAATTTAAGTGAAACAGTCTTCCTAAATTTAGATGATCACAATAATAATAATGAATAATGTCTAAAATCTGCATGAAAATATTGTAAATTAATCGCAAGGAGACATTTTAATCTGCCATGGAACTAAGTCCAGCACCGCTACCTGACTTACCTGTTTGTCTTTATTAACAGATTAGCATGCGATTTTGGAGTTTTAACCAAAAAAATTGTAACCCCAGATAGCCTGTCTCGTACCACGAAGCGAGGCAAATAAAATCAATTGAAATGTATATTAAGTGTAGGTGTTGTTTTCAACGACGCCATCGCTGCTCGAACATGGCGTCTGGAATTTTAAAGTCTATGTTCTGCACCTTACAAGAAAAAAACGCACTCACTCATATACCTACTCGTGTGATATTTCGTTTGTCCGTAAACTTGAAGGCATAGTTATACATTTTATTAACCCACAAATTACATTAGAGATACTCAGTACGACAGGGTTGCACGAAAGTGTTATTGTATAAATGAAGAAAGGAATGCTTAGATGGTTCGGGCACTTAGAAAGAATGAGTGATTAAAGACTGACGAATAAAATCTGCGGAGCGAAAATGAGAGGTAAAAGAAGCCAAGGAAGACCAAGGCTGACTTAAAAGGATCAAATAGCCAGTGTTAGCAGACAGAAATGTCAAAAGAACTCGCATACCTAGGCGAAAATGTGTGAGGAGATTGATGAGATTTGACGAAGCAAAAGAGGTATGTAAGGACTGCGACGCTTGGCACTCCGTCCTCTCTGACTACCCATTAGGAATACGGCGTGAAGATATGTATGTATGTACATTGACATTGTACATTTGAAATATATTTTACCACATACCCTTTAAAATTGCCAGTAACACCCAGACTGCAAGACGATAGATATTTAGAAAAGTTCGTTTCCTATTAGCCTGACTGAGAGTCCAAACGTGACCGCTTGGAAGGTAGATAGACTACTTGAACTAGTAGGTATTACTAGATACTACTACTAGGTAGACTACTTTGCCCATTGAGCGGTCATTATTTAGAACATATAAAAAATTAAACCCATTTAAAAAATACACTGAAAAGTACAAAAGTGCCGAGAAGGTAACCGAAAAGCACCGACTTCTATAACTCAAATTTTATTATATAGATAATATGTCGATGAAAATAATTAAAGGCCCTCATTTGACTATACTAAGGGAAAGCGCGACTTCCGGTTTGGAAGCGATAACGCGCTAACGGAACGTCGCGCTGACAGCACGGCAGCCGGTATGATAGCATTTCTCCGACGGATCATTTGTCATTATTAAATTTCCAATTACCTAAGTAATAATTGTTACAAAGAGTTTTCTGTCGTTTGCACGTTAACTTTGCCTTAACGTGGTATTGTAGTTCGCCTCTTGTAAGATTAGATACCTATTTCTCATAGCTGAGTCGCAAGAGCACGAATTGCCCTGTGTCTTTTCCGACAGATATTTATATCTTATTGATAGTTATTTTGGTACTTCAGTTTTGATAAGTAAAGGATAGTTGTTTTATATTTTTCAGTGTTTTTTTGAAATCTGTTTAATTTTTTTTTATTTCTCCCTTTTGAGTGACCTTGGCCTAAATAAATATCTAGGGTAGGTCTACAATTAACTTATTTTCTAATTCTGGTGTGAGATGATAAACAAAAAAATCATATCAATATAAACAAAGCTTATAAGCAGTTAGCGTTATTTGGTAATCGATTCACAATTGACGAAGTTATCGGTGAACATACATTGTAAAAAATTATATACAGACAAACATACAACCTCCTTTTTTTTAAGGCGATAACAAAATGAGCAACAGTAAGTTTGGTTCATGTTATTATTTAATCTGAGGTTGCGTGCAGATCAGACCTTTTATGTATTTCCTATAAACGTTAAGAAAGACTTATATACTTCGGAGATATTGAGGGTCAAGTCCTGTTCGAATTGGTTCGAGTAGTTAATATTTAATTATTGTACTATTAACATTTGAATTGTAGGCCAGATATTCCCCGGTAATGAACGAATTGAGAGGGTGAAGCAGAAGCAAAGAAATAGTGTTCAGATTCGTAGTACAATGGTAACCTTTAACATTTGAATAACGAAAAACGTATTTCTTGAAATGTTTTTGTTAATTTAGAGAAAACGATGAACTTAACAAAAAATATAATCATATAAATATATAAATATATATGATAAATATATTGAATAAATATAGTCATTTCGTATTTCCAAAAAGAAACGTATGGTTATAAGTAGTTCAAATAAACGGGAACTTCGAAACGTATCCTTTTTCGACTGGTAAATTCTATATGTATTTCTTTTTAAATATATGTCTTTTGTAAAGTCTGTTCGATAAAGTATTTAGTTGATTATTTTTTCTTCGTACAAGTATTTTTTCCGAGATTATAGCTGTAGTAGAAGTGTCGAGTTTTTATTGCCAAAATAGTATCTAATACAGTATTTCGAACAACCTTCTTAACTAGTGCGAAATATGTGGAATAATTAGATGTACCTATGTATAAACGCACTCCGCCAATTTTCAAATTTCTATTTCATATAATTTCTGGGAAAATTGACTGTGAACAGACTAACAGACCGACCCATGAGTGAACTTATAATTATGAATACAACTGTGGAAAAATATTTGAAATGCAAGTAATTGGTTTTTAACCGATTCGAAAAACAGTCCGCCAAGTTCAATCTGTTGGGAAAAAAATCGTTTATGTATTTGAAATATCTCTGATTACGTTATGTAAATCTTAACATATTTATTTAACTTTTTGCTAAAAAGCTAAATAAATTGCTTTTTGTGACAGGTGCAGTGATTAGGAAGATATAAGCATTTGTCGCGGGAGCGATCACCTGCAATTTTGTCGCCCCCAGGCTCTAAATTAATGCACGGGTCGTATAGTAACGCTCCCAGCGGTTATACTCATGTAGTGGTAAATGGAAATGCAGTGAGAAAAAGCTCTGTCTGAGTCACTTTTGCATTGACTCTGTAGCGTTATCTCCCTCTAACTTATCCCCACTGTGTTCTCACTACGGAAACTGAAGTGTCAACGACTCCTACATTTTTATTCAACAATTTTTTATAGTAGTGTTAATGATTTTTAGCTATTTTAAATGTCTTGAACATAAAATAACTGCCTTTATGCAACACCACAGATTAATTAGTTTACGTAACACGTTGAAAAAACAATATTTTCCAGTATTGAATAAGGAAATAATGTCGATGTTCGATTACAAAAGAACAATAATTTTCAATGTCACCTTTCTGTTTTAGCCTATGTGATATAAAAGTGAAACAAGAAGCAACTCGAAATAAATTCAATGTAATATATTATTAATGCATTAAGACATCAATAAATTGAAAACATAATACCTACTTTGTAAAATTGACAGTAAATTTAATAGCTATGTATAAACGGCAATTACAAAAATCCAACATAAAATCAAATTCCCAAAACGTAATTGTACATTACATTTAATTTCGACAATAATCTAATCAAATTTAAACTATATTTTTATATAAAAACTTGTCTGGAATGTAATCATTCCAGAAAGGTTTTAATACCTATAAAAATATCGTGAACAAAAAAATCCTAATCTAAATCCCTAGGACCAAGGTTGGTCCTAGCTAAATCCATTCAATAATTCCTGAAAAAATGTAAACATACATATAACATATCCCAAAAATATAGGCCGAAAAGATTCTTCTAAAAAAACTTATATAATTCAACCTTTTTCGATAACGTATTAAAAACCTTTTTTCATTATCAGTCTATTTCCATTTATAACTAAAAATATTTAAAAATATTCCACTTATAATCAAATAATATTACCGTACTTTACCGTGATATTTCAAGAAACCTTCCTAGAATAAAATAAAATAATTATTAAACTAGAGTTATTTACAGTTATTCATAATTAGATCCTTTCCATGTAAGTTCTTGTCAGCCACGAATTAACCATTTTAGACTTTTTCTGCAATGTCTCTTTTGTTTACGATAACTGTTCCAAGTAAAAAATTAACGAAAACAAAAAAAAATAAAAAAATAAAAGAGGAGAAAAAAAATTAAATTATACAAAAACAAATGAAAATAGTTAATCTATAGCTTACAGTAACTTACGTGGGACTTATAATTATTATTTAATATAGTCTCCTAAACAGTGTTAGCGCGGCTGCCGACGTCATAATAAGCGTCGCAGGGTTTAGATACGTGCCTCCATTGATACTGCAAGTGTTCTCAGTGTTGTTAAAATTCACAAAGACGGTGTTTTGTAGATTGTAGCTGGCTATTGCTTTATTTATCTTATTTTCGTCTTCCTCTTTAACATGCGGTGTTCTGCTCAGTTGCCAAAGCTCGTCTGTGAAATAATTTATACAGTCAATTTTAAATTGTATAATTGTCATTTGAATGCTTAATTTTCTAAAGTGCCAGTTAAAAATATTTATATTATTCGTAAAAAGATAAGATCCTTAATTATAAAAATTATTAAACGTTTTTATGCCAAAATATGTTCTGTCTTCATTTTCACATTAAGATTTTTTTTAAATAAAAAAGACAAACCATATTTGACCCATTTTGCAGGTTTGTGATCACTGATAAGTTAATAAATAAAGGGGTTGATTTTTTTGTTTTTAAAAGTTTAACTCGTAACAGTAACATCGTTTCAGAAGAATATAAATTAAAAAAAAATTAATATTGCACAAGATATTATGACTGGCGCTTTAGACAATTAAAAAACGACTTTTTGGCGGGAACAGAAGAAGTGAGGTTTATCTACTACTGGTTTTGTTTTGATAAAACACATTTTTGTTCGTAACAACACAGATTCGTAAACACTTACATACACACAAACGTTGTGTGTTACCGATAGGTAACAGCAATATGTCCGGATGTTCACAAATTGTATGTAAAAAAAATAAAAAAAAATGCAAAATAAATGTAAAATGATTCGATCTATTTTACTAATAACAAAAGCTGAGCTAATTTCCAATTGACTTGTCTGAGGGCACTACTAATACAATTATTAAACAAACAAATTAGACAATTAATAAACTTGATAAACACAGAAGTGAGGTTGTCATTTTATTTAAATTTTCTATTTTTTACATTTTTGAGAGCTTTAAAGTACAAAAGTGATAGTATATTGTGTTTTAAAGTTCTGTGTAAGTGAAAAGAATGGAGTAGGTCTAAAGAAGCATGTGTAGCTGAAGTTCTCGCGCTCTTCTAAGAAGTCCTATAAAACTACGGTAAAATCTACTATCACATTACTGGAAGAGTTTCCTATAACGATTCTAATATGTGACATTGGCAAATGCGCTAATCTGTGCACCATGCCATGAAGAAAGAAGAAAGCGTACATTTTGAATAGTAATGACAGTTATCAGTTCTGTCACAATCAAGTTAATGAACAAAAGAAAATAAAAAAAAGGCAACGGTGGAAAAGGACAAAGATTTGTACGAAAGTTTAACCTTTTATTAATTCTATACAAAAATTGATTATTTAGTTTTAAGATTAATTCTGTTACATATTATAGATCTCAGTAGATCCAATAGTTGACCACGTGTCATATTACTTAACCTCGGTAACCGCAACGAGCGTCCAGTAGGCTACTCAATGTATTTTTTTAACTAAACGCAAATAACACGTACTTATAGGTTCAGGAACAATCAAAAATTTTTTTGTTGTTCATCATAATAGAAAATCACGACGCATTGAAACAATCGATTAGTCGGTTCCACGGGTTTCCGTACGAATGCTCTTGACCTCCAGCGAAGCAGTAAATTGAGTTTACTACCGTGAAACTGGACATGAACTAATCGAATACTTGTCAACGAATCAGAATGAAATGTTATGTAATATACTCTTCATTTATTTCTAAATTTATTCTTATCGGCAAAACTAAATTGCATGTTATAAGCAAATACTTTTTGTTACACTAGCCTTTGCCCGCGATTTCGGAGAAACCGTCGCTCAAACTATTGTCTAAACTATTCAAATAATGTGTCGAACACAACGCAACATATCTTCACGCTGTATACCTAAAGGGGTAGTCGGAGAGGATGGAACGCGTCACATTCCTTGCATACTTTGTACGCCTCCTCTCATCTCACTATTTTCCTTGCACATTTTTGGTATACAAAATCAAAAATTTTTGAACACACTGTATCAAGGCAATTGCTTATTCGATCTACTGTTATTCGTATCTTTAAGTGACTGAGTGATTTAATATGAATTTGAACAAAACTAAGGTTTTGGTGTTTGAAAGGGAAGATGTACAGACAAAGCCTGAAATATGGGTGAACGGAAAATATAAAAGTAAGATAAATGCAGTAGAAATACGATCTCTTGAAAATATGTGCGATGTCACCCTTACGGACAAAATAAGGCAGAAGTTCGCAGTATGACAGGGTTGCACGACAGTGTTATTGTCAAAATGAAGAAAAGAATGCTCAGATGGTTCGGGCACATAGAAAGAATGAGTGATGAAAAACTGACCAAGAAAATCTACAGAGCAAAAACGAGTGGTAAAAAGAGCCAAGGACGACCAAAGCTGACTTATGAAGATCAGAATAGCCAGATTGTTAGCAGACGGAAATGTCAAAAGCACTCACATACCTTGGGCGAAAATGTGTAAGGGGAATGACTTCAGTAACTGTCAAATTTATTAAATAGATATGTGTATCGTATTTATAAAGTTAACTTTAAATTGTTCTTGAGTTTTGATCAGTAAAGGATAGTTATTTTGTACTTTTTTGTTTTTTTTTAAATTTTTTTTTCTTAAAAATATTTGTTGCCACTTTATATTTGAATCGATTAAAGTATTTGAACTCTGTATACATTTTTATATTTGAATCGATTCTTTATCATAATCGTATAAAAAAGCATAAAAAGCTTGCAAAATATCTTAAAAGTACCTAAACGTGGTCAACACTTTATTTTCATAGTTTGAACACTAACGACTCACTTAAAAAGCAATAAAACTAATCTGTAACAGATAAGGTTAAAAAAATAAGATATTATCTTTTTACCCACAAGAAACACGTGCACTATAGTTTATAGTACACTACACACAGTAGGTAGGTATGCAAAATATTTCACAATAAAATATTTAAAGGAATTGCACACTTATATTTATAAAGTATATACTGTCGTCATATCATGAAATTAGAAAAATCATGATTTATCTGAGCAGTGGGTATATATATTTTTTTATTTAAGTTCACCAACAATTGTTACACCAAGTAAAACACAGATTTGACGTTGCACCAACTATTAAATAATTGATGCAAGCAAGATGTCAAATCCTTAAGTCGAGTTTAAATATTTGGTGCAAGCGATCCTAGTAGTGTTATGCTAAGTGCACAATCACTTACAGGTCAACACAACATGTATTTTTCATTTTAATGAAACAAGCATTGTCTTGTCTTGAGTCTTGAGTAAAGACATATTTAGTTATTAGAGTATTTTATGACACGCCCCCATTTCATTGAAAGATACATATAGTATGAAAGTTATATTATGATGTGCTCAATAAAAAGTCGGATTTATCAATGAGAGCAGTACGTTTTAGGATGGCTTGCACCAACTATTTACTATTTCAGGATTTGACATCCCTCTTACACGAACTACTTAATAGTTGGTGCAAGCGAGAAGCAAATTCTTTAAATCGAGCTTAAATAGTTGGTGCAAGCCACCCTTAGACTTATTCGCATTGATTGAATCATACGTTAGACTAGAAAAGTAAATCAAAGCAATAATCGTGGCTCTATGCGCTAGCAGAGCGGGGCGCGGGAACTGTCGCTTCGCCGTAATTATAAGCGAGACAGTGCTATTGTGTCGTCGCTCCGCGCGGGCAATACACAAGTGCCTTAAAATGGAATGATGTAAAATGCGCTATGTTGTTCACTGCACAAGAACGTTCTATTATGGGTCCAATAAACAAATTAATTAAATTGAGGACAAATTTCGGCAACATGTCGATTTAGTACTCTCATCGCTTCGCCACTTCACAATCTAGTTATGTATAACAAAAAATAGTAACGTGACGCCACAGTACATACCATGTACATACATAATAATAGGGTGTCTTCATAGAAAGCTAGCGTACGCAGTTTGTGTGTGTGAACGCGCTAAAACGCACGCGCCGTAGCACGCACACAACGGCAATATTTTAGGCAACTATGGATGAATATTGTAGTGCCAGTCGAAGACACACGCGACCGCTTCCGTTTGTCTTTAATTCGTCCGTCACATCGTCCTTATTACAAAAATTTGTGAATTGCATTACTATTATTGTAACATCCTTGGATATCTAAATAATTTTAGTTATTTAAATCCATAGTTATCACTCTTTAACCTGAATGCAAGATAACGAACATTAAAATTGTATCCGTGTGCATTTTGTTTTTATTATTATGTACTATATGCACATACATACATATAAATCCTCACGCTGTATCCCTAACGGGGTAGTCAGAGAAGACAAAGCGCCAAGCGTTGCGGTTCTTACATACTTCTTTCGCCTCCTCAAATCTCATCATTCTGCTCACACATTTTTGCCTAGGTATTTGCAAGTGCTTTTGACATTTCCGTCTGCTAACACTGGCTATTTGATCTGCATAAGCCTTGGTCTTCCTTGGCTTCTTTTACCACTCGGTTTCGCTCTGCAGATGTTCTTCGTCAGTCTTTCATCACTCATTCCCGAACCATCATTCCTAATCATCATTCTAAGCATTCCTTTCTTCATTTTTACAATAACTCTGTCGTGCAATCGTACCATACTGCGTATTTCTTCAATGCTTATCCTGTCCGCCAGGGTTACACCGCACATATTTCTAAGAGATCGCATTTCTACTGCACTTATCATACTTTCTCTCTATTTCTGGCATATCCAGGCCATAAAGTAAAGTTAGCACTAACATACCATACAATAAAGTTGTCACTAACACCGCATTATGGATGGCCATTTTGGCTGAGTAAGATATATTCACACTGCCTACTAATGTCGACAATGCACTTTATTGCCAACTGCTACTCGTCTCTGCCCATCTAACTCACATCTTCCATCCCTCGAAAACGCACTCCCCAGATGCATAATGTCATTCACTTATTCTAGACATTTCCCATATACCAAAATCTCGCGTTTCGTCTGTACTGCTTCTATTTCAAACACCAGAACCTTAGTTTTGTTCACATTCATATTCAATCCCTTCATTTTACATTCTTGTTTTATGCATGTGACCAGTGTCTGTAACGCTGCTTCTGATGGTGCTCTAAGCACAGCATCGTCAGCGTACAATAAGCAGTTTACCACTGTACCATCACATATCACACCACTCATACTACCTTTCAATGTCTGGAGGCAACTGTCCAAATACAGCACGAACAGCCAAGCAGACATCACGCAGCTCTGTCTGACGCCTGAACGGACTTCGAACCAGGGCGACATGTCACCATCTATCCTAACATAGGCTCTGTGGCCTCAATACAATGACCTCACAGCCTATAGTAAGAGGCCCTCCACGCCATACTCAGGCAGAAGACTCCACAATTTCTTTCGCACTACTCTATCGAATGCTTTTTCTAGATTCTGCGCAAAGCGCAGTAAAACTTTATGACCTGTGGCCATAAATCTTCTCGCGATAACGAGGAGCGAGAAATACTGATCCATACAATCCCTACCATTTCTAAAATCACCTTGCGCCACCCACAAACATCTTCCAGAAACATCTTTCATACGTTCAGTCAATACTTATAGACTGTTATAGATATAGACAATTATTAAAGTTGTAAACTATAAAAGTGCATTATTTTAGTAAAGCTATGAGCAGAAGTTACAAGAGTGTGTATGTAAGATAGTCAATTTTACTTAACTTTTGACAGCCTTTATTTTGATTACACAGGAGCAAGAGAACAGCGGAAAAATCAAAAAGATCTAAATTGGTAATTTTATATGGTAATTGTCACTAGAACGTGATGGAAAATTTTTCCGCGCGGACGAAGATGTGGGTACAGCTAGCGAGTTATAAATATAGCGGAATGTTAGTCGACCATTTCTAGAAATGGTAGCGTTTCGCGAAATACCCAGGCATATCATGATTTGCTCATTTATACAATCGTACAACAGAATATAAATATGTGTATATATGTAAGAACCGCGACGCATGGCGCTCTGTTCTCTCTGACTACCCCGTTAGGGATACACCGTGAGGATATGTATGTATATATAACAAAATTCACACAGCACTAATATTTTACATAATACTTTAGGACTTATAGTTTTCCATTGGCGATATATTTGATATTATTACTGTTGTAAACTCGCATGTAACCTTCAACATATAGAGGTAATATAATATCAATATGGATGCCGATTGTTTTAACATGTCCCCTGTGTACGCTAACAATAAAAAATAATAATTAACGAGAGGACCCGTGCTTTTCCGCAGCATTATGTTAATAATATAATTCAAAAATAACCCTCTTATATGATAAATAATTGTAACCTATCCTAAGTTGAATACAAAAATGGAAAGTTAAGTCGAATGTTCACACCTAGCTTCTCTCCAACTCAACCAATTTATGTGGGCAAAAGCTCAAACGAAAGAGCTCGTTCTAGCGAGTATTCTTAGACCAAAACCAACCAAAAGAAACCGCGTACCTCAATTAGAACCGGAGATATAGAGAAAGAAAGCTATGAAAACATAAGACATGTACAGGAGGAAATCACGTTTGAGTACAACTTGAGAAGGGTGAAAGTTAGGTGAATCACAATGCTTGATGAGAAATCTGTGCATCAATACCTTTCATTTAAAAAAAATTAAGCAAATCAGTTGGATAGAACGGACGGACGTAATAGATTTCATATTTTTTTTCAATTTATAGATAATTCAGAACAACAAAACTTACAAGTACTGCTATTTCCGTCTTGATTGTTGGAACAAGCAAATAACACCGCATAGTGTTCATAGTTCACGTCGAGGAAAGCATATCTTTCAGCTTTGTTGTCTGAAAAAAAAATATTTTGTAGCATATTTTCAATTATCTCTTTATATCCTACTAACAGTAGTAGTAGCACAGATTAATTAGTTTACTAACGTAAAGTAGTAGTAACACGCGCGTATGAAAAATTTTATCTCAATCTGACGTTTTCAGTTATAAGAAATGAACGAGCTGAACTCAATTTGTACAAAATATTTAGTATTTGTGGTCTCCGTGTCGGTTTTTTGGCATACATCAAAAGCGTAAGCCCCATATAGTCCCATATACAGCTTTTTTACACTTTTGCAAAGATCTTCACACATCTGGGCCCATCATTACCTTCTACCAAACGAGTACATACAACTCGTAGTAGCGCAAATAGTATCAAATAGATACTGTCCGTTGCTATCACCCACCAGCGGTAAAACTAACTTTGTTGTCTGTTCCCCGCGACTACGTCTGTGTGGATTAAAAATATAAAATAAATTTGGCCGAAAAATTATAAAAAAAATTTGAAATCTCGACAAAACTATCTAGGTGACACTAAAGTACGAAAAAAATATCAATATCGCTCAAGTTATTTAGGGGTAAAACAACATTTTGCACATGAATAGTTTACATATTGAGATTTTTTCTTTGAGAGTGTTACCTACTTTTGGAGACAAGATAAAGTATAACAATTTTTAAACGCTTTTTTTTGGTAGAATTACATAAATTAAAATGATAACTACGAAAATAAAATTTTTTAAGCTATTTTTTTTTTGTTTTTACGAGCTTTTAGTCAACTCGACTTGTTAATACGTTTAGGTCAAATTTTTCTAATGAAATTTAAAAACCAGTTCCATTTAATCAGTTTAGCTGAATATTTGCACACATTTTAAAATTTTAAAAAGACTAATTCTAATCTAACCTAATCGATTGAGCTAAAATTTCGCACACACTTTAAGGGCTAATTATAATACGCTTGTATTATGTAATGGTCTAGTAAAAGTTTATTTTTAAAAAACTACTTTTTAACAGATATTTTCTTTTTCATTTCTCAGTTTGGGTTACCAATCTGTCTGTATCAAATTTGAACCCGTAGATGAAGTTGACGTCATAAATCGGCTCTGATATACATACAGACAGACATGACGTAACTATAAGGGTTCTGTTTTATACATTCTGGCTTTGAACCCGAACCCCAAAAATTAAATTAAGATTAAACTTGAGCTAAGCTATGAATTTTTCGAAACGAGAGATAGGGGTGGTATTCAATAAAAAAATAGGCTATAACCCAATTAATAAAAGTTAGTTTCTCAAATTAATATGGTGGGTATCAAATGCAAGAACCTCGACGAAATGAACTAATCCTTACACTTTAATCTTTACAGACACGACAACGTAAAATGTTTGTCCTCATCGTTACCTGTGTAAGTGACCATCAATAAATCTCCAGTGCCATTGCTGTTAGGGTCCTCGATCAACGCCACTGATCCATTGTAATAACTCGCAGTATTGTTGGTGATACAACTGATCGACACATCAGTATTATTACTTTTATGGTTGAAGACCACCATAGCGCAGTCTCCTTGAAGTTGTATGTCTGTCGCTACTCCAGACATATACCATTTTCCATCCAGCTGCAAATGAAGTACTATGAGAATACGGATTTATCGCCTATTCATTTTACGTAACACTCGCTCTAACATTAACATTGCCCCGGATAAAATAGTAGATTGTATAATAAGCAGAGATCGAACATTAGGGAGCATAAATACCTAAAGTTCATTCGCGGAATGATATAGAGTTGCAAAAACGGGTCCCTAAAACGGATTTACGGGGGTCCCAATTTAATTTCTAAACATTGTAAATGTGATATTAGCAATAAATTCCCTTAAATATACAAATAGAAACTGACTTTATACATTTTGCGATTAAATTAAAATTTCGATGGCATTTGACGGAAAACGAGTGCTTAGAATGAAGAACAAAATTAAATACGAATATTTTGGCAGTAATTTTAGTCAAATATTTTGGTCTCTAAATGTACGTACCCGATTTTTATGTTATTTTTTAACATTTCCTACAATAAGTAGTCAGGGCCTAAAAGACCCCTTATATTTAAATATTTATTAACAAAAAGTACATACATATCTTAATATTTACAAACTTAAAACTACACATTATCTTAAATAATAAATATTATAAATAATAATCTTAAATATTATATTTCTTAGTTTTGACGTTTAAAAGTTGGTGAAGCGGTTTTTAAACGCATCAAAATTATTCTTTTAAATTTTTGCGATTGAATTTCTGTTTTCGCAGATATTTAAAAAATTCAAAAATATACCTATTTCAATTTATGGATAACAAAAACGTAAAAAATTTGATTCACAAACCTTTCTAGTAAAATTTTTTTATGGCAAGGCACTATTTTGAGTCCCGAGTAGAGCGAAGGATTCTAAAGTAGAATCCTGAGCGCAGCGAGGGTTCAATCTACGGCGACCGAGGTAAAAAATTAATTATATTACCGAGAGATACACTCTACTTTTCATTCCCCTCTATAAAAATAATAAATGAAAGCCGCTATTCGATATGTAAAAGTACAAAAAAAAATTACATTTGTAAACTTTTAAATTCTTTTTACTTCTGGCTTGCGGTTAGCGCATCCTGCGTAATCATCAACCAGTAACATTTTTCACTTAATTTGATTACTTTGTGTTCTTATTTTCAATCATTTCTGCCCTCTACGAAAGTCTTTACGAGAAAAGACCTATTTTAGTCGAACTTATTGAGGGACCAATCATCCTTTTTCGAAAAAATTGAATGAAAAATAGATTACCGCTGTATAAATACATTATCCGTTCGCGGTGTCGGTCAAGATAAGTAATGAAGAGATATGGACTATGACAATAGACTATGATATGACAAGAAAGGAATGCTTAGATGGTTCCGCATTATAGAAAGAATGAGTGAGGTAAGATTAACGAAGAAAATCTACAAAGCGCAAGTGAGTGGTAACAGAAGTCAAAGAAGACTAAGGCTGATAAAGATTGAACCAGAGAAATAGCTGTCAGAAATGTAAAAGCACTAGCATATCTAAGAGAAAGTGTGTTAGGAGAAGACGAAGAATGAGGAGGCGAAAGAAGAATGTAGGGAGCACGATGCTTGGCGCTCCTCCCTGACTACCCCATTTGGAATGTATTATGAGGATACATTTGTGTTTAATATGTATAATATACACGTTTTCATATAAGGTAAAATACTAAGAAATTTCCTTTTTTCAAAATTGAAATTAAGTGGTTTTAATTATATTCAAAATTTTTATTTTTAAGGGAAATGGCGAAATCAAAACGTAAATTGTATAAAATTTTTAGCCTATTTATATATTTATGATATTCTACTCCAGTTATTTTTTAATTTATATTGAAATAATTCTAAAATTCGAAACCGGAATTAAATTTTTTTATCATGAAATTGTTAATGTCTATTTACACTAATTACATGCGTTATATATTATTCAAATGAAATTCGTATTCAAATTAGTGACCTCAATTAAAATATTTCAATTCAATTAAAATAAAAAAATTAAAATATTTATATTTTAATTAAATTGAATTTAAGCTAAAATAAATTTACTCTTGAAAAAATATCATTAAAAATTCTCACAAACAACTGTTAAAAATATATTAAGAAACCGCCTGCCCGTAAGTGTTGCCCGCGACTTCGTCTCCGTGAATCAAAAAAGTAGCCTTTGTCCTCCCCCGGGGCTTAATCTATTTCCGCTCTAAATTTAGAAGGCGAAGAATTACGAACACACGCACACCGGAATTTTATATACAAAGGTATGTTGTTATATTTACGTCACGTGTAAATTTAAATATTTTTTTCTAAGAACACAAATACCTTAAAAATAAAAACAGAACTTACCTCTTTCCAATCCAATTCTCTGGGAGCGACTTCTGGACAGCTAACATTCTGTACAGCGGAACGGACATTACAAACAAAAAGAGCTACAACCAACCCGTGGACAAACATTTCTATATCTTCAACTTAGTACGGATGACTCTCGTCAACTGCGACGTGACGCAAAAAGTAACGTCCTTTATACCGGTAACACTTTTTTCTGGACAACATTGTATTAAACTCGTGTAAATCCGAAACTTAAACGTTACGATATTATACAAAGTTAATGTAATTTTAGTGCTTAATGACTCATCGACTCTGTGTATTTAGATAATTTGCTGTGTTTACATTAAAGAAATGTTCTTATATTTTTTTGTTGTCACGTTGCAATACTTTCTGTAATTTTATAAATTTTTACCATTAAAACGAACAAAATAAAAAAGAATGTAAACGCCTTATCCGTACTAGTCATTCCATACTCATACTAATATCCACTATTATATTAAACGAACAATATTTGTATAGATATATTATATATTTGATATCGCTTTGTCGAAAACGTCTCTACCGATTTCGATGAAATTTACAATATACGAGTTGAGGGGGTGAAAAAGCAATCTAGCTAGGTCTCAATTCTGGGAAATACTGTTGTCTTCGTCTTTCACACACTTAAAACTTCGAAACTCTAAACTTCTTTTTTTTTTCAATTTCGCAGCCGAGTTTACCTTTTCAATAGCACAGTGGTTGAATGTCTAGCTTTGGAGTTGTTAAAAAAGTCATGGAGAAAAATCTATTATTTATTTTCCAGAACAATGAATTTAATGTTAAATTTCATGGATTCCTTTATTTTAAGCGAATATGTTATTTAAAAGAGAAGTATTATACAAGCAATATTTGTATATTTATAATCACGTTCTCGAAAACGGCTCTAACGATTTCGATTAAATTTACAATATAGAGCTTTACGGTGGTCAAAAATCTATCTAGCTAGGGTCAATTCTAAAAAATTTCGTTTTCTTTATGTTTTTACACACTTAAAACTTTTAAACTCTAAACTCTTCTGATTTCACAACAGAGTTTACCTTCTCAGTAGTACAGTGGCTAGAACGTAGATATACCAAGCTGAAATACGCGTGTTCGAATCCTGTAATGTGTTCAGACTTTTTTTGTTATTTTTTTTGTAAAACACCGATTAAAGCTCGGTCGCCCAGATGTTATATACCTAAATGACAAAGTATCTCTATTTGTTACGTATTCACGGCTAAACCGCTGATTGGATATGGAGATAGTTTGAACCCCAGGCAATTACATAGGTTACATTTCTAAACTTCATGTGAACGAACACCAGGCAACATCTAGTAGTTTTGTAAATGACTAGTCGTTACTCGCTCGCTCTGCTGAGCGTAAATGAAAATTCTATACCAAGTAGTAGGTTTTTGTTTGAAAAATGGTAAAAAGTCTATGGAATTCAAAAAATAAATAGCCTAAAACCATCTATGTAGATGTACTGTACGTCTCTCAGAAAAAATTAAAAGGTATACGAGGACATAACGCCACGTCGTTTTTCATTTGGGGCGGGCAGAACACTAAGGCACTACAGTAAGTACTTAGTAAGTGGGTATTTATACACACAGTTTGCAAACAGAAGTATAGTATAATAACAGATAGATAGGCGTTGGCCCTTTGCCTATGTTAATCCCGTAGTATAAACTAAATCCTATATCACTTGGCCTACTTTTACAATCTGCGCATTTTATGTTTTTCTATAATAGGGTTGCCATTTTTTTTCTATTTAATAAAATACAGTATTTGTGATCCCAGCACGCTTGCAATAGTAATGTTTAGTCGAAATGATTACTTAAGCGATACCGCAAACATAAAACAAATTCTAATACTTACCAGTGGAATGTACTCAAATAGTTTTATCCGTTTAATAACTACAATACTACAAATAAACACACACAGACAGATTGATTGCTCATAAAAATATTGCTTTATTTTAACATTTCCTAAAACAAAAAAAAGGATACCCGATACAGTCAATGTTATATAATATAGTGTAGGTGACAACCCTATTTAAGAGAGAAAGAAAAACAGAAAATCAGCGAATTATTCTTTGTAAAAAGAAGCACTTTAAATTCTTGTTAAAATGAAACCATGTCTGTATACTTTCTTTAGTTATTCGGAAATAAACAATCGGAAGTGTGTTTCTTCTTTTTTTCTAATTCAGGAACAAAATAATGTTTTTGTGTCACAAAAGAATGATCGAAGGCTTTCTTTTGTTGTCGAAATAACATTCAGACAAAAAACTATTATAAGAAGTATTTAAATATGCTTATTATGTTTTTTCTCTACGCTTTTATTAACAACATCTCACGTAGGGTGAGCATCTCTTTTCTAATATCGTTGGATATTCAAAAACTTGCGGGTTGCTGGTGTCCATGGGTGGCGGTGATCACTTTCCATCAGGTGACTCACTTGCTCGTTTGTCCCCTCCGTCGAAAAATATAAAATTAAAAGGTTTGGGCGCTTTTTTTTACTTCTCAGTTCTTGATGACTGGTGCTCAGTGTATTTACACCCCTTTTTGACCCTTTGAGGGTTTAATTTTCAAAAATCCCTTTTATCGGGTGTCTACACTACACAGTGTTTTTTTAACTGGGACAGTATGGGGAAAACCGTATCTATTAGAGATACAGGAAAACTGCCTTAGGAACAATTTGGTATTTTTTTGCGATAACAATTTTGGCATTATCTATTTTTTGGTCAAAGGTGAGATGTCCATAAAACTTAGTAAAATTGGCAATTTTTTTTTAATGCGGGTCAATTCAGTTTCATGTAAGCATCATTTCATTATATCGGAGAAAAAAAATGTAGATAGCAGAAGTTGGTCAAATTTAATAAAATATTTTTTTATCCTATACTTATGTATGTATTTCTTTTTTTAATGCAGATCGACTCAATTACACGTAAGCGTCATTTTATCATATTGGACGAAAAAACCTGGATAGCAGAAGCGTGTAAATAATTCATTCAAAGTGATAAAAACTTTTGTGTGCTAAAAAGTGGAAACGAAATTCAGTTATGGAACACTGAATGAATTGTTCCCGAGTAAGTCGACTATAATTTAGTATATTGGATTCTGCCATTGCATGAAAAAAATGTACGTTAAATTTGACCAACTTTTGCTGTTCAGATTTTTTTCGTCCAATACAATGAAATGACGCTTTCGTAAAACTGAGTTGATCTGCATTAAAAAAAAGAAACAGTAAATTTTGCAAATTTTTATGGACAACTCGCGCTTGACTAGAAAATTATTAATACCAAAATCGTTTTTACAAAAATGATACCTGACTGAGTTTCTTGTCGGTTCTTCTCAGTGTCCAGATTTACTATTTGCACCGAACTAAAGTAGATTTGACGTTCAAAAATACCTTGTAATTGGGTTTACTTGAATAAATTGATTTAACTTTGTCTTGGACTTTGAGACCGAATGTTCCCTAAAACGGTTCTTTTGTATCTTCTATGGACTCGGACTGTATTGTATGAAAAATATTTTATTAAATTTGAATCGTTCCTACGACAGCTCGACTGTATCTCTTATGGATTCGGATTTCTCTATACTGTCCCAGGTAAAAAAACACTGTATGAGAAAGCCACGTCCAAAATTTCAAGTTTCTAAATCAAGCTGTTTGGACTGTGCGTTGAATGTCAGTAAGTCACTTTATTCTTTTATATAGGCATATACCTAATATATAGATTACATACGATTTCATAATTTAATATTCTGTAAATGCAATAAAAATCGTAAACGAATTCGTGAAATTAGTGGAAAAAGACATATCGAAATTTCTCCACCAGATATCCGAGAGACCCCATTACATTTTGAGCCGAGGTTATATTTTTAGAGATTACATATTTTTCTATAAAAACTGTGATAAATATAATTTAAATAACATTATTTAAAATTAAAAAGACATTTCTCATAAACACATATGACACTTTAAAAATCCTTGATATAGGCGTAAGTTTTACGTGGATAAGTCTATGTATAAGAGGATATTCGGGCGTTTGGAAGAACAATACGAATTAACAGGGCCGGATCTATCATATGGCTTTTTGGGCTTCAGCCCAGTTCCCCGTGGATTCAAGAGGCCCCCAGCTAAGTCAAGTCAAAGTCAAAAATAGACGATAATGCTAAAAAATCCATAATTTTATTAAATTAAACAGATCGTAAGGTTTGCAGCCCTGCGAATCCTGCGATTAATCAAACCTATTCAATTCATTTAATTCAAGCCCACGTTCAGTACCCCTATTATGAGTTGTCGTAGTAAACCAACCTGACGTAACTAATGAAGTAAATGTAAAGACGTCACGCTTATTGTAAAGTGTAACAACTCTATTATGAATATTTAAAACGTAACTATGACGGGATAAGTTAATACGTGAGTAAGTATTACTTTGAACGCGTTATACATATTGTCGTCTTGACTGCTGTTTTATTTCTTTCTAACTACGTGAAAAAGACAAGGATAAGAAATAGGACAATAGTGTTCTATAATCGAGCAAAATTGGGAAGTATATAAAAGTAAGGTGAACTCCATAGAACTTTCGCTTTTTTAAATGTTAATGGTTATTTGTCTTGCCACCGCCGTTTTTCTGTCAATTTCAATTGTCATAGTACATTGCTAGAATTATTTATAAGTACCATTATTTATCATTTTTATTTAGTATTTTTAATTATTTATAACTAGTAAGATAGAAAGAAACAGAGTTTTACAGGAATGTAGCGGATCGTGATCCAGATTGAATGTGTAATGGCCGCCTACGGGTTGGCAACCCTGAACTCCCGGTATGCATCTCTATCAAACAGAACGGGGATTTCCGCGTCGATTTTTTACGGATGACAGTACATTTACTTAATTTTCTAGAGTTGTGGATAACTGCTTAAAAAAACAAACACTAAGGTATATATTATAATATATATTATATATTATATATATTATAATATAAATCAAATATTTTATTGTCTTATTTTTTTTCTTATACTTTGAGTAATAGGTGAGCCCCTAAGTAGTATTAGCCCAGGGCCCCCTAAACTCACGGTCCGGCCCTGCGAATTAATGTTTCAAACTGAGTTTATTTCAAACTACGCTTATTAAGCACAGTTCGATCATACGTAAAATATTAAATATAACGAAAAAAATATATAATTTCATTGAAAAAAAAATGTTTGCGAATGATGATACTCTTAAGTAGCATCTACTATGCATTTACTAACTTTTGTAATTTGTAAAGAAGTTCAATACTTAAGGCGACGCATTGGAAATCTTGACGCCAGGAATCTCAATTTTTCTAAGTGACTATAAAACGTATGAAAACGATATTTGGTAACCTGATTCTTCATTTCATTGAATTCATTTTGACAGTTGCAATATACGATTGGTTAACTTTTGTAACACAAAAAAAAATATTAAAGAAACCTCTTTTAAAACTGAGATTTACATTTTTCGGAGCAATGAGACCGATTTATATTTCTAAATTTTCTGTATAGTATATTTTAAACATATTCCTCAAAATGCCAGTTGGATTTTTGAAACGAAAATAACTGTTTTTTCGTATTTTTCGTAAGCTAGCGTGCGCACGTTTGCATAGAACAGAAGGTCTATTTTAGATTTAATTATTGTTTATCAATGTGCACCTTAACATAAAAAACTAGTGGCGACGTTTAATTATACTGGACTACACTCAAAGACATTCCAATATACGATCCCAATAGACAGGACAAAGCCAACAAATTCGTAATCTTCTACTTGTTACTACTAGGTAATAAGTCACTCAGTCTAATGTGAAGTGTTCGCATGACAAGTTACATTCGTGTCTTAAATATTTGACTAAAAGAAAATATTTCCAAAGAAAATATGCCGAGTTGCGCGTTACGATATTGGAAAACTAGATACGGTAAAACGACTGAACCTGACTTCAGTTTACAAGTAAATACAAGTAAACTTAGCGGTCCCCCGACGTGACGACGCTTGGATATATTACTACTACTATTTACATTGAAACTTATCACAAAGGGCTATGAGGTACATATTATTTTTTTTCTTTTTGAAGGTTTTTTTTTGATTCGGGGGTATTTTAAATTTTTAATTTAAATTTTATTTCATGCTTTTTAAACACAACGATCTACACTCTATCCCCACATTCACGCAAACACTTTCCGGGACGATACACGAAATTGCGACACGAGATCGTGCCTCGCCGAAATCGGAGTATTCTGACAATGGTTGTCTGATCCATCAGACAACCATTATCATATCAATCATTATTATAACCTAACCATAGAGACCATTTCAATGAGCCTAAACATAATACCTCTACTATAAGTGGTGAGGAGTTGGATATCATGCTGACTTCAGATGACGCTGCAGCATCTGGTCAAGGTTACTATGTTATTGTGACATCATTGAAGTCACGGTATACTAAATTTCGCATCGATTAGACAGACACAGACACATAGACAGACACGTCAAATTATAACACCCCTTCTTTTGCGTCGGGGGTTAATGACATCTGATTTTTTATATATGTGACGTCATCATAAATCCAATATGGCGGATGTGCCATATTAGGATATAACTTTTTTGTTCAACACCAACAATATGGGTACCTATCAAATGAAATGAAATATGTAGAGGAAGGTTTCTGTATATGTTATCATATTGGGTCCTTACATATGAAATTGGCGTTTTGTACGCGAAGAATATAAAGTCAATTTTTTTTTGTAAAATATATTTAATTAATCAAAGTATGCACCGTTGTTATCTATGCACTTTTGCCATCTTATAGGTAGTTCATTGACTCCCTTTACTAAAAAAACCATGGGGGCGAGAATCAATAAACTCTTTGAAGGCGGTTTGGACTGCCGCATCGGAGTTGAATTTTTTTCCTTGCAAGAAGTTGTCCAAATTCCGGAAAAAATGGTAATCTGTTGGAGCAAGGTCCGGGGAGTACGGTGGATGTCGCAGACATTCCAATTGTAGCTCATCTAACTTAGTAGTTGTTTGTTGTGCAGTGTGTGGTCTTGCGTTGTCGTAAAGCAGCAGTGGCCTAGAGCGATTGACCAATCTCGGTTGTTTAGCAGCTAGTTCTTCCTTCATGGTTTGCAGTTGCTGACAATAGATATCTGCCTTAATCGTTTGGCCAGATTTTAGAAAGCTGTAGTGAACGACACCGACGCTAGTCCACCAAACACTCACAAGTAACTTTTTCTGAGTCAATTTTCGTTTAGAGCAGGATTTGGCTGGGTCTCCAGGGTTCAGCCATTGCGATGAGCGCTACCGAATATCGTACAGTATCCACTTTTCATCACAAGTAATGATTCGATTTAAAATGGCTTCATTATTGTGTCGGTTGAGCAAACTAACACAGTAGTCGATGCGTGTTTGCAAGTTCGATTTACTCAATTCCTGAGGTACTCATCGTTCAAGTTTTTTTACTTTACCGATTTGCTTCAAGTGGATTAATACAGTTTTGTCACTTATCCCGAAGCCTGCAGCTATCTCTGCAGTGCTTTGTGATGAATCCGCTTCCACAATAGCCTTTTGTTCTTCATTTTCCACTGTGTTCTCCAGCCGTCCACGGGGTTAGTTCTGAAGGTAGAAATTTCCAGAACGAAAACGTTGAAACCAAAAACGTACCGTGCTTTCTTTTGCGACACCAGCGCCGTACACATCATTAATCCTTCGAGCTGTTTCTGCAGCACTGGTGCCACGGTAGAACTCGTTCTCGTAAATATACCGATATTTCATGTTTTCCATTGTGCGTTAATAAGCGACACCAAAGAAAAAAACAATGAGGAAAAAAACAAATGAATGACTGTTTTCAAAACTCAAATGTACCAGCTAAATGAATTTATAAATTTGAATTTGGAATTCTTAACCAAAGAGGAGATATTTCAGACCAAAGTGGTCAGTACGACAAAACGCTAATTTCATATGTAAGGACCCAATACATCCAATATGGCGCATGTTCCATAATCGAAAATGCCTCTTTTGTTCAACACCAACAATATGAGTATCAAATAAAATGGAATACGCAGGGCAAATTTTCTGTATATGTGACGTCATCATAAAGACCTCCGACAACATGGGAATCAAATGAAAGGAAAATTCTGTGTATGTGAATTCATCATAAATCAAATTATGGCGGATGGTTCATAATAAGTTTTTTGTTCATCACCAACAAAGTGGGTATCAAATAAAATGAAATACACAGAAGAAGGTTTCTCTATGTTTGACATCATCATAAATTAAGTATGGCGGATGTTCCGCGATAGGAAGTAACTTTTTTAAGACCTCCAACAATCCCGGATAACCTCGGTAAAGAAGTATATATATAAAATATATAAGAATCTATATTTATATACGTCCCTAGAACTAACGTATATGTACGCCTATTATGATGAATTACCAATGGATGGGTTATTCTGAACCTAAAATATTCATAATAAGTTTTTTGTTCATCACCAACAAAGTGGGTATCAAATAAAATGAAATACACAGAAGAAGGTTTCTCTATGTTTGACATCATCATAAATTAAGTATGGCGGATGCTCCGCGATAGGAAGTAACTTTTTTAAGACCTCCAACAATCTCCTGGTATTGGACTGCTGTATTGTAAATATACCTGCTACATACGTGTATGGTAAAATGTCACTTAAATTTATTTTTTACTATTTGGTTCACTTTTTTTTAACAAAAAGCTTGTTCTTAAATTTTTTTTTTACTTTTAATTTATTTTTTACTTTTTAGACAAATTTAATGGTTTGTCGGAGCAGTTTATCTACTTACTGTTTTGCTTGTTCATAATAATATGCGTATTATGAATTTGCGTTTTTTTTATTTTAAGGGGTAGGTTAAAGAAATTACGCGACAAGCTTCGAAAGCGCATAAGACCATGAACATACTGTTTATAGATGTTTCTTGATCCTAGGTTTATAGTTGTTAATAGATAGTATGTGTCTATTTATTCTAATTTTGCTGATGACACTTCTGTAGCCATATGCAACCATGTTGTGGGTTTGGGATTTACACGACATTATGAATTGTATGTACTCCGTGGTAATATTTTTTTTTGTTTTTTTGTGTATTTTAATAATAGCTTGTTTTCTAAAAAATTTTTTTTTTACTTTTCATTTCTTTACACCTTTTAGTTAGAAATATTGCTCAATCTACTCAATCTATCCGTTTCAAGTAACGCAATCATTGTTGCAGAGTCTTTTGGCGATTTCGGGGTTTGATTATAGAGTTTTCCTTCTCCTACAAAGGTTGCAGACCAATTCTGTCGACGGCAGTCTCAAACTACATACTGTAGAAAGCCATGTTTTGTTTCCAAAATTTCATATCCCTACTAACCGTTGAGAAGTACCCTTATGAGGAGATAATCTTCGCTGCAGCATAAGGTCATGGTAAAAATAATGTTTAGCTATCAAAATTAAATTTTAATGCAAAGTTTCGTATCTCTACTACTAATTGCCAAGGAGTACTCTTATGAGGGGACAATGCTGGTTGCAACATCATTTCTTGATTAAAAACATGTTTAGCTATAAAAATTAAATACATGCAAATTTTCGTAACTTTACTACTAATCGTTGAAGAGTACCCTCATGGGAACGCAATCCTGGCTACAGCATCAGTTCTTTGATTTCGGAATTTTTCTTCATCTAGAAAGATTGCAGAGCAATGCTGTCGAGGTTTATGTCGCCAAACTACATGCAGTAGAAAGCTGTGTTTTTTTTTGTGAAGTTTTGTATCCATGCTACTAACCTAACCTAACCTTACAATCTTAGTTACAGCATCAGGTCATGGTGAAAATCATGTTCAGCTGTCGAAATTAAATCTGTATGTAAAGTTTCGTATCTCTGCTACAAATCGGCGAGGAGTACTCTCGTGAGGAGACAATCTTCGCTGCAGCATAAGTTTTTTGATTTTGCAGTTTTTTTTGTCCTAGAAAGATTGCAGACCAATGCTTTCGACGCCAATCTCGCCAAACTACACACGGTAGAAAGCTGTATTTTGTTATCATACTAACCGTAGAGAAGTTCCCTCGTGAGTAGACGATCTTGGCTGCAGCAACAAATCAAGGTGAAAATCATGTTTAGCCATCTAAACTAAATCTGTGTACAAAATTTTGTATCTCTACTACTAATCGCTGGGGAGGACTCTCGAGGGAAGACAATATTGGCTATAACATCAGTTCATGTTGAAAATTATGTTTAGTTCTCAAAATTAAGCGTACATGCAAATTGTCGTATCTCTACGACTAATCGTTGAAGAGTACCCCCATGAGGAGACAATCTTGGCTACAGGATCAGTTCATGTTGAAAATCACGTTTAGTTCGCAAAATTTAATTTACATGCAAACTTTCGTATCTCTACACTAATCGTTGAAGAGTACCCCCATGAGGAGACAATCCTGGCTGCAGCATCAGTTCTTTCAATTTGGAGTTTTCCTTCTGTTAAAGGTTGCAGTTCAATGCTAGATTATGTTTAGGCATCAAAATTAAACGTATATGTAACGTCTGTTATTGTTGAGGAGTGTTCTCGTGAAATGGCAATCGTAGCCGCAGTATCAGGTTATTTCTATCATTGTAGTGTGTTGTCAACAGAGCTGAACAAGCGTGCAAAATTTCAAACTCGTAAGTTTAGGGGAAGTGGTTCAAATTTGAGGCGCAAGATTTGAACTAAAGATACATTCTGACCCTCGTCATCATGTGTAATGAAGTACACATGATAACAAAACAAACTAGCCCAAGTTCGACTGTCACACCTTTTGCTATCAGGGAGTTCCAGTCCCTTCATCTAAGCTCGATGGTACCATATTATTGCATTGTGACCGAACTTACATAAGTATGCCAAATTATATATTATTACTAGCTGACCCCGCCAAACGTGTTTTGCCCGATGTATGTATTTTTCAATGCCGAATCATAAAAAAATAAAAATAAAAAATTTTGTGCAAAAAATAAAAATAAAATTTTTAGTGTGGACCATCCTTATCACTTAAGACTATAAAAAATAGATAACAACCTATTCGCAGACCTACCGAATATATGTATATATGAAATTTCATCAAAATCGGTCTATCCGTTTCGGCGGAGTATGGTAACTAAAACTGTGACACGAGAATTTTATATATTAGATTATATATATATATATATATATATATATATAACCGATCGTATACATATATATATATATATAATTTATATGTATTAATGAGTATATTATGTATTGTTAAAAACAAAATTTTCAGCTCAATCGGATACCAGCAAGTGGTTGAAAAATGGTTTGCAAATTTTGAAATTGACAACTTACATACCTACGAACATTGATGGTTAATAAAGAGCTTGTAGAAACATAACGGATATCAAACAGAGAAATTTATCTATCATACTATGATGATTCAGGCATGTCATACTATGATGATTTAGACATTTTGATTTTATCAGTTTGGATAAAGATTGTGGAAATATACGTAAGTACAGGCAACACCATATTATAGTAAAAAAAGTATAAAATAACTTACTTCAAAAATTTGCAAAGAAGACGAAATGACGGCCAGAACCGGGGGCTAAAGTACTTGACATTTAAGAAATATAGGATACTTTAATAACAGCCTAAATAAATTTTTAATTCCTGGCGTAGCTTATTTTTTGGCTCTCATATTCAAAACGGCAAAAAATGGTAATATTGTAATTTAATTATATTTGTCCATCATGTCTGTCTGCCCGTATGTCACGTCACACCAAATTTATTCCGTCATTATACACTTACTAAATTGAAGTTTTGGCACAGAGATGAAAATTGGTAGAATTCATACCCAGAAAGAAACATGAAATTTACCCACGTCATTTTTTTTAATTTAACTTCGCTAAGACATTACGGATTCGATTTTCCAAAATCACTATCTTAGCCGGTAACTTAGGTTATTATTGCATATTCTCAAAATTAAATATACACACAAATTTTTGTATCTCTACTACTAATTGTCGAAGAGTACCGTCATGAGGAAACAATCCTGGCTACAGCATCAGTTCTTTAAATTTGTTTTCCTTCAACTAGAAAGGTTGCAGACCAATGCTGGATCATGTTTAGCTATCAAAATTAAGCATTTTTTTAGTTAATTAACATTGTTAATGTTACAAAAATGGTGAGATTTGAGGAAGCGAAAGAAGTACGTACGAACCGCGACACTTGGCGCTCCGTCCTCTCTGACTACTCCGTTAGGGATACAGCGTGAAGGTATGTATGTATGTATGTATGTATGTTAATACACGATACACCAATTATCAGTTTCATACTATTTAATTATAGTTCTAAAAATATTTATTTCATATTTTTAATGTTCTAAATAAATAATTATTTAATAGCTATTGATACATGCATACATATCATTACGCTGTATCAGGTGTAATCAGTGAGGATAGAACTCCAACAATAACTATTAATGTTTCGAAAATACACCACTTACATGAATTTGGAGATACTTATTCTTTTGGTCAACTGTACTCTATTAAGATAAAGATAACGTGAAAGATAAACGTTTATCTAACATTTATTTACCATCAAGTGAAAAAACTAGACAAAGTGCTTAAGAGTATAAAGTATGTTTGTAGCGAAAAATGCTACGTAACTATTTTTTTGTATTTTGTTCTTTGTTTCTGTTTACAAATGTATGTAAAGGTCAAGTCGTGCGGATTGGCACTTGTGCTCAAGTAGACACTATGAAATACTTCGATCTGGAAAGGGTGAGCTATGTAATACATATATCTCAAGTGCTATGATGGAATCTGTGTTTTGATTAAAAGCCTAGTGATTTAATTTAGTATTTTTGACAAAACTTTAGACTGCGTTAAGGCTATTTTAATCAAATTGAAGCGAGTTTCAGTCGGTGTATTTCAAATATCAAGTCTAATTTCCGCTACCGATCTCATACTATACGCAATGTAGCGTCAACAAGTCATGTTCCTGGTGTTCCTCATAATTTCCATATGTTTACGAGCGCCTTTTCATAGTAAGCGCAAGAGTGTCTAGAGTTTTGTTAAAACACTAAATTTTCGAATAGTTGTGGTAAAACTAATTTCTACGATCTGGCAAGGATATTTGTTTTGGATCTTTTTAGTACGAGTGTTCCCTCGGCGAGAAGGATGCTCAGTAATGACTTTTTTGACAGTGTGTAAATGTCGGCAGTGTGTTGATAGTGGTTCTTTCAGTGATCAAACTAGTGACATAGCGTATTATATTATCTGTACTCTTATATCTCGTTATACTAGAACTTTAGCGTAGCATACTATACTTCAGTTTTATACACTGTTTCTATTAGTGAGGATCATTTATTGACTTGCAGATTTGTTACTTTAATTTTTTATTTTTGTTAATATATTGTACAGCTGTTGGTCTTCCGAAAAAAAAAAAAGATGGGGTCTCCATGTCATCGAAACCCAAAGAGACAGTTCTCAAGATTTGATTTATTTCGGGTTTCATCATAAACCTGCGAAGTAAATATCTATTTCACTGACACTTTGATACGAGGGTTAGTATATCTATCTTCTAAGTTGAGAATCTCTGGTTCGATTCCCGGGAAAATATTGTTTCTTAATTTTTTTGGAATCTTGAAACATCTAAAGTTATTCCGAGTTAGTTATATTTATTCCTCTAACTCTATTACTAACTGTTATGAAAATATTTAGTACCACATTAATTAGGTATAGCGAAATCGGAAAATATTATTTATGTGGCAGACCCTGGTTCTAATGTACGTGTATAATGAATAGATTTGTTCAAAACACTAGATTCTTTATGTCTTGATTTCTTTATGAAATAATATTAGGTGGAGGAAATGTGTGAGTGATGAAATAGGATTGTCAACATTCTATATTGTAATTCTGTGTTGTAGGAGTGTCAAAGTTCTGTATTAGTTCTGTGTTAGCAGACGGAAATGTCAAAAGAACTCGCATACTTAGGTGAAAATGTGTGAGGAGAATGATGAGATTTGAGGAAGCGAAAGAAGTATGTAAGGACCGCGACGCTTGGCGCTCCGTCCTCTCTGACTACCCCGTTGGGAATACGACGTGAAGATATGTATGTATGTATGTAAAAGTATTTTTAAATGAATTAATTTTTATTGGATACATATTTCTATAGTTTCAAATAGAAGCACGCCTGTGGAGTATTAAAATATATTACATTTTCAGTTTCTCGGAAAATGGTACGAGCTAGAACGTTTTCCAACATGGTATGAATCGTCTGGCATGTGCGCATACAAAAACATCCAGGCATGTGGGAGGAGGATAGAAATAGAGCACGTGTACGTGCGAGATGAGATACAGTTCGTATTACACATAAACAGCACTTACACACCCGGAGATGAAGCTGTGTTCGAAATAAAGGAAAGCAATATAGGTAAAGTTAATCCAATTCTTAAATAAGGTATAAAACTAATGTTTTGTTTAATTAAGCAGACAGAAAGTATGAAGATCAAATAGAAAGAGGGTTAGCAGACGGAAATGTCAAAAACACTCGCATACCTAGGCGAAAATGTGTGAGGAGAATGATAAGATTTGAGGAAGCGAAAGAGGTATGTATGGACCGTGACTCCTGGCGCTCCGTCCTCTCTGACTACCCTGTTGGCGATACAGCGTGAGATATGATTGCATGTATGTATGTATCTATGTATTTATAAAGTATTAAAATAAATTAAATCGTTGAACATATATTACTTAATCATAGACATTTCGCAATAAATATTATTTCAAGTACATAAACATTGCCTAATTCAAAAGGATATGAAAAGATTATTTACACTTTTGGCAAATTGGAATGAAGTGGACTTTAGTTGTAGTCAGACCCAGAGAGATTGCAACTCTAATATGAAAAGACGTATAGTTTTTTCGTTGAATTTCACTGTGTGAAGGTGCAGCATTTTTTTTGCAGTACAATCAGTCCATAAGTATCGAAAATTAAAGAAATAGGAAAACAATGTATTCTTTAAATTATTCAGTCTATTTTTAAAAGATGTGTTTAATTCTGTTTTCGGGTTTCATCATTTCGGCTGTGTTAAATTTTGTAAAAAAAATCTTCTCGTATTTAATTTAACAAGACTATTTATTGTAACAATTACGTAACTGTACATATTTTAAGGTTACTATAATATTGTTATTGTAATTAATACTCCATGAAAATTTAATTTCAATACTATTCATATTTACGGGGGGCTGATTCGGTTTTTTGGGCCTTAGCTCTCCCAGGCCTTTTAACTTTCGCCCATGGCAATAGCGAAAAATGTTTATATGTATGCACAATTATAGCTTATTCTCAGAAATACTATTTTAGATAGATATATTAATGTCATAGGTAGATAAGAGTGCATCATTGTGTTACAGATCCGATCGGTATTCCATTGTCCGTGACGATAACCGATTACTCTAACTATGCCATTGTATACGGATGCAAAGACAGTGCCGTAATGGACATAAAATATAGTAAGTATTATTATAAAGCAAAAGTCTTTCTTTCGGATGTGGCTCAGACTTATTTTTTGAGTAACCAGAAGAAAAATGAGTCCCGAATCCGTTTTTTTTTTTTGGTTTTGATTTACCAGTTAACATATCATTAAGTCCCTTCGCCTTCCTGCTCAGTGGGTGTTAAGGTCACAAAGTAAAATAATTGTAATGTACAGACAGACAGACGGACGGACAGTCGAAGATATAAAGGTACCGGTTTTATTTTTATTTTGGCTGTATATGGAAACCTTAAAAGTAATGCTATTTGCTATTACTGCTTCAAATATACTTATAAAATAGATTACGTGCAATCGCATTTCGGACCAATACCAAAATTAAACATTTTTAACAAATTTCTACAACACGGTTCCCAATATTAAAAACCGCTACTCTTCGTATATAACGACATACTGCATAGAAATTCTTCAACATTTTTTGCAAAGAAAACGTGCTTACCTTCAATGAAAAACGGATTTGTAGTTAAGATTGTAAAAAAATATATATACATATGTATACTCGTTGCTTCGTGTCTCTCAAATTGCTGTTTTGTATAAAATTACTTTTAAAAACTGCGTTTTAGTTTCCATACTGTATTATTGGTTACAAAACTTAAGACTATAGGTACCACGTCAAATAATATACTCAGACATTTCACACAGCGCCATCTATTCCTAAGGTAAGCAGCACAGCGCTTGTGTTGTGGGTACTAGACAACTGATATACTACTTATATACTTTATTTTTTGTAAATAAATACATATTACACATAAACACCCAGACTCGGGGCGGGAATCAAACCCGCAACCCCCGTTTACTTTCCGACGCCCTTAGCCGTTGCGCCAAGGAGGTCGTCAAAGCATTCGAACTATTTGTACAAAAAGTTTCAGCATGGATCTTGGCAAGAGCACCGACTCTACCGACAGAGTTATTGACGAAAGCGCGATCAGAACTGAACTCGCTGCCTTATGCAAGTGTCGCCTATTTGGAAGAAGTGGATCAAAGAGAGGAAAGTTGTTCGCATTACTGGACTGCCCATGTATACGCTGTTAATGTAAATGATACTGCGATAAAAAAGTAAATTAAAAACAAATCTGTTGTTATTTACCTAATTTCCTCGTCCCAGATTCACCCTCTATTTTTGTTATACTACAAAGAAGAAAAACATACAAATAGTTCACAGGAAGGTAAGTAGATTAAGGCTCATGGATTTTTACAGCATTGAGCTCTGAGCAAGAAACATAATATACGGAGTCATAATAAGTTGCTACTCTTACTACTGTGTGTCAAACGTATTTTCCTGTTTCTTTCTGTCTCATTGAGGGTAACCACTGGTAAAGCAGCTATAGCAAATATGGCAACCTCGCACCATCAGTGTCAGCTTATGAATCGGTCATGAAATAATTATTTTCAAAATACTCGTAAATCTTAAGTGTTTTAGTTACATACTAGTATTTACGAAAATAAAAAAAGTCATGTTCAGCCATGTATCATTGCAGTGTTACCTTTCTTAGTCACGCACATTAGTAAACATCTAGAAACTCGGTCAACTAAAAAGAACACTTTAAGGACACGCTTTTAGAGCAAACGCTCCGTTCAATGTGATATTTGAGGTACCGAGAATAACAAAGCACTACAGATTGTCAATGCGATGTCAGCTCCAAGAAATAAGATTCCAAGAACTAATACGCGTCCGAGTCGCTGCGACGGTCTGTACGGTCAAGTGACGAGAGGTTTTTTTTAGTCGATTCGAAACCGATGCTACTCGGCCTGTCCTCACATTCTGTCCTAACGCGTGAGGAGTGATTGGGTGTTCGTTCGGAATTTTTTCCCTTCTCGGAAACAAAAAAAAAAAGAACAAAGATCTGCCTTTTCTGTCAGATTTTTTTCCGGTTGTCTTACCGAGCATACCTTGCAATTTTCTGTTAAACAGTAAAAATAAAATGATTTTTTTAGAAACCGATGCAAGTTAATCGTAATCAAATCTAAGTCACTGGCATATATTTTATTTTTCTTTTACTGCCAGCCCAATATGGAGACATGAGTCGTATTCTGTGACAAATTCCAAGTACATATAAGTTTATATAATATATCTATATAAGCGAAATACCACTTACTGATCGACTGACTTGACTGTGAGGTTTTTTATCCCGAAATTAAGTTTAGTTTGCCTTTATAAAATATAATAGTGTATTGAACCCTCAGAGCGTATGTTTGACCTCGCACTCAATCGATTTTTGCTTTATTTCGACTCCGTTACAAACTTACTGCTTTTTCCGTATGGAACGTGGATTTACGTTTTCATATTCAGGGCGACGCATTGGAAATTTTGACGTCAGGGATCTCAATTTTTCTAAATGACTACAAAACGCATGATAGTGATATTTGAAACCCTGACTCTTCATTTCATTGTCTTCATTCTGACAGTTGTAAGACACGGTTGGTTAACTTTTGTAATACAAAAAAAATATCAAAGAAACGTCTCTTAAAACAGAGATTTACATTTTTCTGAGCAACGGGACCGATTTATATTTCGAAATTTTCTGTATGGTTTATTTTAAACATATTCCTCAAAATTACAGTTGGATTTTTTTAAATTAATTCTAATTTTTAAAATAAAAGAAAATAACTGTTATTTCCGTATTTTTCATTAGCTAGCGTGCGCACGTTTGCATATAACAGGTCTATTTTAGATTAAATTATTGTTTATCAATGCATCGCCTTAAAATTAAATGTGAAATCATATTCAATTTGAAAACATGTTATTTTGATTTTAATAAATAATATGTGTGATAAGGCAATAGAATTATTAATTATAGCATAAAAGTACTTAAGAATTTATTTAATGTATTAAAAATAAGTTTTTATTTTTAAATTGGAACAGGATATCTGAATGTCAAGGGTTCTGTCTCCCAGTCGTCGAAGTACTTAGGGCTGCACTTAGACAAATCATCTTTGAGCAGTTTTCCTGTGTCGATTCCTAACTGGCGGAGGGGTTTCGTTGCTAGCTCCTTGGAGACATCATTCAAGATTGAATGTCTTGAGAGAATCCAAACATAAACTGAAAAAGAGCAAATAATAGTGTATCGAGATATAAAGTTAATTGCAATGATTTGTAAACTGCAGTGAACTGTAGGTAACCGAGGTTAACTGAAACGATTATGCAGTAAAGAATGAGAACTGATATTTATAAACCAAAATGAGTTTTCCATTGCAGAGAACTGCAAATAACTGAAGTGAATTGAAGTACAAGTACAGTAAACTGATGTGAACTAAGATGAACATAAGTCAACAGCTGTAAATTGCTGTGAACTACAGTGAACTACTTAAACTACAATTAACCTCTGTAAACTACAGTGAACTACTTAAACTACAATTAACCTCTGTAAACTACAGTGAACTGCTGTAAACTACAGGCAGACAGTCACTTATATTTTGATATTTTGTAGCATCTATCTACATGTACACCAGGATTACAAGTATTGACTCCATTGTCTCAGTTATACCATCGAAAAATTAACATAAACCTCGACACATACATTATATTTTATATTCATATGCATATCTACATACGTATTATCAATTGTATTTAAAAAGGTCTCCATTTAGTATACGTACGTATCAATAATGATGTACACCAAAATTTGGAATTTGTTACTTGAACTTTCAGTCACTTTATATCTGAAGGATACACTAAAAACTCAATCGTTACATTGCGGAAATCCATTTCATGTTTTTTTTATAAAACAGGAGGCAAACGATCATGCGAGTCACCTGATGGAAAATGATCACGGGTACGTTGCCGGCCTTTGAGGAAAGGAGAGGGAGAGGGGAGATAGGTCACCAGTGCTCTCACTCACTGAGCAAAACACAACAGCAATAGATGCTGTTATTTCACGCCGACATTCTATGAGAGGGTGGTATTTAACGCGTGAGCCGGCCCAATTAATGCTGCAATGCAGCATGACTCTACCACATATATGTCACCACAGATATAATTTGTAGCTGTGTTCCGCATAAAATCTCAAACTTATTAATCTACAATGTAAGAGACTCAAATTATTGAGAGATCATAAAGTAATTAAGGGGAAAAACGTATGAAATAATGAGTTTTAAATTTCGGTGGAAGATGCATAAAAATTACAAGAATTCAATACATGTCACTGGAATGTCTCTCTCGCAAGCCTTCCGTGTGTGAACCGAGTCCAATCGCTTGCAACGCGGCGATTGCTTTACGCCCCTTGGTTTTGCCACGCGCCGCCCGCATTTCTTCACGTGAGGTTTGGCAAGAAATTTTCGTAAAGCCTGTTAAGACGCACGCAGGTGCGGAAAGCTCCCCTGGCGACGCCTTGAGCCCGAGGTCCGCCCTCCATACGAAGTATCCCTCGGCTGGAGGAACCCTCAGGCGGTCGACCATCTGGCAGGTCGCCTTTAGCGCTCGTCCCAACGCGACCTGTGACATTGTAAAAGCCACTAGGGCTAACAGCAAAGAGGGGTTTTGTTTAGTCGGTTCAAGTCCGACACTACTCAGTCGGCGTAAAGTCCGGCTGAGTGTCCGTGGGGATTTCATTTTGCCTCTCAGAAACAAAAAAAAAAAAAAGAAATTTTCGACCAGCCCGTCGTCCGCACGATGTTCGCTAGCTATCCGTGGGCGTTCACTCGCTGACCGCGCGGTGTTCACTCGCTGACCGCGCTGCGTTGACTCGCTGACCGCGCTGCGTTGCCTCGAAAACCGCGAGGCGTCAACTCGCCGTCTTCGACCACCCATAAACAAGGAGTGGACGCAGGAGGGCAAAGCGATGTTGGTCGGTGGTAAATGAGCGTTAACCGCATGCAAAATTAAGTACTTACTGAAATGTTTGTTGATGAGCGGACTGTACTGACAAGTGTAGACCGTTGCAAAATAATTATAATTTGTAGCTAATATGTGGAAAGGATATCTTCTCGTCACAACTACAAAAATTAAAAAATATAGAAAATTAATTGTATACGTTTCACTCCCATTAGAGTTAATTTATTATAGTACAAGATCCGTTGTTGTTAACCGGATGTTTCACATCCGGTTAAGTGTGTGGACACCGTGAGTGTTGTGTAGGAACCCTAATAATTATTTACAAATATCGGGGGTAGATGAAATAAAATCTGCCTCGGACACGGAGTGAAACTTGCTGCGACAGTTTACATGAGACTACGGTCGATGCAAGTCGGCCGAAACGTCAAGCGAAAATAAAAGGTAATCGCGTTAATTTCCCGTGTTTTTAGATATTTCATAATGCAACGCGAAAGTTTAAAAGTTTACATTTGTTTGTCTGTCCGTATGTAACATTATATTCCATCTTTAATCCTATTTATTCCATCTTCACGTATTCTTATTATTGACGTAATAGAATTAATAAACCGAAATCAGAAATGCGAAGCCAAAAATGAAATATTGTGTATTTTGGATTTACTAAATTGAACTTCTGTTTGTAATTGTGGTTTTTAAATTGATACAAAAGGCAATGCGTGTCCGACTCGCTCCTAGCCGTGATAATTTAATTATTATCACGGCTAGGAGCCTAAACTAATATTTAGTTTATAGCTGTGAAAATAAATTCACATAAAATAATACTTAGATAAAAAAGTTGTCAAGCTTTTACAGTATTACTGTTACTGTATAAAATCCCAATAATGTGTGCAAAATTTCAGCTAAATCGACTAGGTGGAACTGACCTAAGGGTGGCTTGCATCAACTATTTAAGGATTTGACATCTCGCTTGCACCAACCATTTGATGTTTGGTGCAAGCGAGATGTCAGTTCCTTGATTCCCGTTTGAATATTTGGTATGCTGTATCCCTAACGGGGTAGTCAGAGAAGACAGAGCGCCAACCGTCGCGGTCCTTACATACTTCTTTCGCTTCCTCAAATCTTGTCATTCTCGTCACACATTTTCGCCTAGGTTTATGAGTGCTTTTAACATTTCTGTCAGCTAACACTGACTATTTGATCTTCGGTAAGTCAGCCTTGGTCTTCCCTGGTCTTTTGTATACTCGCTTTCGCTCTGTAAATTTTCTTCGTCAGTCTTTCATCACTCATTTCTTCTGTGTGCCCGAACCATATAAAGTTATAAACATTCGTTTCTTCATTTTTACAATAACACTGTCGTGCAACCCTGTCATACTGCAAAACTATTGTTTTCTTATTATTATTAGCAAAACGCCCTCAGAATAATAAGACAAACTTTTTTGATAACTTAAAATAATTTGTGCTCTTAATTTTTTTTTTCTTTCTTCATGGCATAGCGCACAGATTACCGCATTTGCCACTTTCACGTATTGTATTAATAAGTTTAATCGTTATCGTAAAACTTCTTCAGTAAAGTGATAGTATACTTTACTGAAGTTTTATAGGACTTCTTGGAAGAGCACGAGAACTTCAGCTACACATATTTATTTAGACCTACTCCATTCTTTTCACTTACACAGAACTTTAAAACACAATATACTATTACTTTTGTACTTTAAAACTCCCAAAAATATAAAAAATAGAAAATCTAAATAAAATGACAACCTCACTTCTCTTGTTCCCGCCAAAAAATCGCTCTTAATATTGTGGTATACTTACGCCGCCTGGGAGCATTTTTGAAAACAAAAGTGGCATTCAAATTTGCCGCGTCTTCTACACGGCTAGGTATTTCGACCCTCGCGATGCTGTATCGATGGAACAATCCACGGTCCACTCTAGACTGATTAAGATATATACCGGTTGGTCTCGTCAGAAACTCCAAGGTAGAACAATTATTTTTGTTTTGACCATCGCTTGAATAGTGGTACGCTTGATACCATTTTCCGAAAAACTGTAATTATTAAAAAAAAATCCTTGTTAAGGTATTTTTACAATGAATGTCTAACATGGAGCGTAAGTGCAGTAGAATTAGATTATCAATTTACACTCATTATGGTACTAATGATTTTTGGCACAACGATAAAGTTATGTCTGTCTATGATTACCTTAAATTCGCAACCGATTTGGAAGTGTGGAAAATGGTGAAAATTGAGAATATCTTGGATTTTTGAATAACTCCAAAACAAAAATTGTGGTACTAGTTGCGAGAATACCACGTGTTTAGAGTACGAATACCTACCTACTCAAGCAATTTGGACCAGTTGCGACATACGGAACATACCTAAATTTAAAAAAAGTGATTTTTCGTCTTTATCTTCTAGGCAAAATTTGTGGTACTAGTTGCGAACTCATCGGACACTTGTTTTAGCTTAATATACTTAGTTTTAAATTTACAACCGGTTGCGACCTACGGAACCCTAAGAAAATACTTTTTTCAAAATTCTACTTCCAGCAAAATTAGTGTAGTCAATATTATTGCTTATATCACATTTATAGGTCGTATTCCAACTGCATTGTGATCGCAACCTCTGAAACCACTACGGAACATAGTCTATTTTGTAAATTAAATATACGCTTATTACGCATATTGCGAGGGGAAAGCGAGCGGCGCGGGAGACAGGGTACAGGCTCGAGCGACTACGACTCGCCGTGTGGTTCATTCATACATTGTTAATATTAACGCATTAGCAAGCTATTATTCCAAATTGAAAATAGATGGACGTAGACCCAAAAGTCGGAATGGTGGAGTGTTATCTTTTTATAATTATGAGAAATAGGTAATAATTTTATCTTAACAAGTTTTGACAGTAGAAAAAAGATTATACCGATTAGTTTTCGTTAAAAAAAATAGGCAGTCATTAAGGACTGCCGACAGAAGTGAAAACCTATAATTATCAAATAATGTAAAAATTATGTCCAGTCAGACTATTATACATTTTCAATTCAAATTACATTTATTTTTAAATATTCCTACGTATATTTTTCTACCTGAAATTTCGTTAGTATTTGCTAATAAACCCTAAATTTGAAATGAAAATCAGTTTGCATAACTAGGTTTGAATTGAACATCTAAGGCTTTTTTGTAAATTTTTCAGTCTAAAATTTGTATAATATTAGGTAATAAACAGTAACTTTGCATTAGTAACCATATTTCTGAAAATTTAATATGCATATTTAAAATTGTTATAAAATTTAATAGATTTTTTAATTTTAATATTCACGAGGAAAATATTATCGAACACATAGAAATTTGTTTCACCACGCTAGTGAAATGACTCATAAGCATAATGCAATGAGTATTGCATATGAATAGCAGACGTCAAATATAAAAAGAAAGAATAAATATCATGTCGTGACGCGAACTCATAAAATTTTACTCATTCGAAATTTAATTTAAATTTGGAATTCAAAGTACAATGAAAGACATCGATATTCACACTGAAATCATAGGTATTAAAAATCGATTTTATAGTTAAGATCTAATAAAAAAATCGATTAAGGATAATGACTTTGGGTTCTACTTCTTCTTTGTTTTTGTATTATTGATGTTCTAGCTGTACCCGCGACTTCTTCCGCGTGGAAAAATTTTCTGTGACTTTTCCGATTTAGTGTTTCTTTTCACCCCTTTATGGGTACATTTTTCATAAAAAGTAGGCTTTGTGTTTTCCTTTAAAAAAGTCTATCACTGTCTTAAACATCGTAATTGATTCACCGGTTTAGCATTTTCCACACAAAGTTTTATCCCCGTTTCCATCCCGTTATGAAAAGATTTTTAATAAACGAAGCAGCCTATGTTCGACTCCCGGTTTCAAACTAGATAGTTTGAACTTCCATTCGATTTCGATTTCCAGTTCAATTTTGATGGCACGGAGATCCATGCCATTAAAATCGAATTGGGAGTTTAGCCGTAAAAACGTAACAGACAGACAGACATACTTTTGCAAGAATAATACTTATTATTATGAGATATTATGGATCGTATAGCATACTATGTACATTTTAATGTACATTTTATGTTTAAAAAAAAATATTATTTTCGTAATCTGCACCGGGAGCAACTTCAAAAATGACATCCATATCATTTTACTAAAAGAATAATGTCCTCCATCTTGGATTTTAAGATCAACGTCATTTTCGTAATCCACACCCCGAAAAACCTTAAAAATGACGCCTATATCAATTTATTGAATACCTATAGTAATGTCTGCCATTTCAGATTTGAAAATAGACTTTTGTAAGCAGTACTCCGAGAAATCTCGAAAATGATACCCATGTCATATCATTTAAAAAAATTAACATGCCGTATTAATTTTTTTTAATTATGACAAAGACCTAGAACCTAGAAATTTCACCCATTATCACTTTATACAAAAAAATAATTTCGGCCGAGTACCCAGCATGTGTTGCAATGCCGCGCGTGCGCAGATCACATAATATACAGAAACCTTCTCCTGTGTTGTCTATTACATTGGATACCGATACTATAGAAGATCTCAAACAAAAAGTCACTTCCTTTCGCGTAGCATCCGCTATATTGAATTTATGATAACGTCACATGTTCAGTAACCTTCCTTTGCGTCTTCCATTTCATTTGATACCTATATTGTTGGTGTTGAACAAAAAAGTTAGCCATATTGGATTTATGATGACGTCACATATACAAAAACCTACTGTGTATTTCTTATCATTTGATACCCATATTGATGGAGGTCTTGAAAAAAAGTTATTTCCTATTGTGGATCATCCGCCATATTGGCATATCATATTGTATATGATGACGTCACATATACAAAAACCATATCATTTTTTCAATCACAAATTTTTTTTTTAAAATAGCCTACATTTGCTTTCGGGCAATTACTATCTCTGTACCAAATATCATCATAATCGGTTCAGCGGTTTAGCATTTCCCATACAAAGTTTCATCCCCCTTAGGGATAGATTAAAAAAAAAAAGATAGCCTATGTCCGTCCTCTGATGTCAAACTATCTATCGGTCCGGTGGTTTAACAGTGAAAACGCACTTTCGTATTTATAATATTGGTATGGATGTAGATAATTTTTTATTTATTTCGATTCAGACAAAACATAACGCCGTCTCAGTTTTATTTCCAAATATATTTTCATTGTACGTACTACATTTTCATTGTACATACATATACGAAAAAAGCACTTCCTCCCGGTGACGTGTTGCACGGTGGTCTGTGAGGTTTCGATTTCTTTTAATCTTTTGATTGAATAGGTCGATTTCGATAAAATAGACACTATATGTTACTCAGAAGGTTCATTTTTTTCAGAAATTAGATTTTTCATTCAATAAATAGTATATGCGTGATGTGACATAAAAAGTCTTCTGTTTAAGCAGTACTCATCACTCACCGACATCCCGTCTTAACTAAATTTTTATTGGAATATATTTCCAACAAAAGTTTAGTTAAGACGGGATTTCAAATATTAAAAACAATTATCATACGCAACGCTAATTTCAACGCTAGTCCCGTACCTGTATCGCCCGCCACGCGCCGCCCGCATTCCCCTCGCAAGACTCGTAATTATACGTACTTTTTATTTACAAAATAGACTAGGTTCCGTAGTGTTTTCAGAGGTTGCGATCACAAAGGAGTTGGAATACGACCTATAAATGTGATACAAGCAATAATATTGACTACACTAATTTTGCTGGAAGTAGAATTTTGAAAAAAGTATTTTTTTAAGGTTCCGTAGGTCGCAACCGGTTGTAAATTTAAAACTAAGTATATTAAGCTAAAATAAGTGTCCGATGAGTTCGCAACTAGTACCACAAATTTTGCCTAGGAGATAAAGACAAAAAATCCCTTTTTTTAAATTTAGGTATGTTCCATATGTCGCAACCGGTCCAAATTGCTTGAGTAGGTAGGTATTCGTACTCTAAACACGTGGTATTCTCGCAACTAGTACCACAATTTTTGTTTTGGAGTTATTCAAAAATCCAAGATTTTCTCAATTTTCACCATTTTCCGCACTTCCAAATCGGTTGCGAATTTAAGGTAATCATAGACAGACATAACTCTATCGATGTGCCAAAAATCATTAGTACCACAATTAATGCAAAATCATGCCTTATTTTGAGCTAATTCTACTGGACTAGTAACACAACTTTAATATTTAAGTTAGCAATTTAAATCTTATTGTGTGCGTGTCTCAGTCAATGTTTTTTTGTACCATGATTTCATATACAAATATCAATAATAGATTACAGGAGTGAAAATTTGACGAGGCAGATTTAGTAGCAAGAATAATAAAAAAAAAATTTTTCACCGTTGGGAACGTTATCCATTCATATAGCTGTGATTTAAGGAACTCCTGTTTAGAAATTAGCACTATTTAGATTTTAATTGTTTTATCGGCTAAATAATAACACGTCGTTTTAATAGAACTTGGTTCTCGTGTACACATTTTCATAAAATCCGTCTAAAACTGTTGAGGTTTCACAGTAATTAGAAAAAAAATAGGAAATTTAAATTTTTTTCTTTCTTCGTTTGAGTTACCAATTTATTTACGTATCTGTACCGAATTTACAGGTCAATAGACGTAAAGATGATGAATTAATCCACGGTGACATACAGATAGAGAGACCAACAGACAGACATGACAAAACGAGTTCCACTGAAATCATTTTGATTATGGAACACTTACAATGACTAATTTTTTTTTTAATTCTCCTAGCTTGGAAATCCTCCAATTATAGAAGGTCCTACTTTATACTTACATCTGCTAAATTGAAATTTTCTTTAACTTCCACATTTTTAGGACATTTCCCTGTTAAAGTGAAGTAACCGTACACATTGTAAACACAAAGAAAAAAACATAATAATTTAAACATTTTTGTAAAGCGACTACTTTACGCTAATTTCAGAATGATAATAATGAAACTAATTCATTTAAACCAATAACGAAGTAAGTTAAAGGTTATCAGACCAATTGTAAACATGTACATACATTATATTTATAGCACCACTGTCTTCTAAAAGCGATTTTGTTTGCTTGAGCAAAGTTTACTTTTTAAAAGACATTCTCAATTCTTAAATTTTTTAACTTCAATTTGACTTTGTTTTATTTTATGAAGTATGGACATGAATCACGAAAATTGTTTCTCATTTTTTTGTTTCAAAAGAAATTCAATAAAAATCGTTTTTTTTCCTTTTATTTTGAAAAAATATTTTTAATGTTTATTACATTCTTGTTACTATTCAATCTTTCTTAATTTCAGCCTCGAATGGTAAAAAAGGGTGTTATAAATTTGTTGCCGTTGTCTGTCTGCTCATGCGTTTGTCTGTGACATAGTTACACATGCAGAAACTGATTCACAAAAATTTTTTTTTAATCTGTGGTTTTTGGAAATGTTGTTAGCTATGTTTGGTAGATATCCAGATCATTTTTAGTATCAGGTTTTTATTTGTATTTTATATTTACATCGCAATTTATGTATATTATTTGTTAGTGGAAACTTAATTGGTTTATGTATTATAACTTCAGTTTTTTACACATGTAATCTATTATTATATTAAACGAGCAATATTTATGTATATAAATATTGCTCGTTATATTATTACGTTACGTTATATATTAATATATTTGTATGTATACATATATATATTTGATATCGCGTTCTCGAAAACGGCTCTAGCAATTTCGATGAAATTTACAAAATAGGGGTTAAGGAGGGCGAAAAATCGATCTAGCTAGGTCTTATTTCTGGGAAAATTCGCTTGCTCTATGCTTTCACACGCTTAAAATTTCTAAACTCTAATCTCTTCTAATTTTATAACAGAATTTACTTTTTCAATAGAAACATGTCTAGAGCGAAAGTCTACCACGCTGAAATAGGCGGGTTAGAATCCTGCAATGTGGTCAGAATTTTTTTGTTTTTTTTTTTTATTAGAAACCGAGTAAAGCTCGGTCGCCTAGGTACGTAAAGTATTTCTAAGAACCGTCATCAAAACATTTTATTTAAGAAAAATATTTTATCTTTTCCTTACCATGTATTATTTCCAAGTATTTTTATCTACTAATTAAACGCTCACACCTACTTTTCTTCGAATTTTTATAATATCATAACATAAGGGCTATATCACACTTGTGTACTTACAACTTAATTATCCATATGAAGTATGCGTAATAATGACATTTGCTACCATTACCATTACCTCCTATTCAAGCTGATATTCAAGTCAAGTCAAAGTTGGTTATGACTGTGTAAAATACGCATGAGTAAAATAGGATTCTATAACTATTTAGGAAAATAAAATTAAACCGATTTCAAAATAAAAATACAGAAAATCACAAAATAATTATCCTTTACAAATTATTTTTTACAAATCAAAATTCAGACACAAAAATAACTTCAACCTTACATAATTATCTAAATGACAGTCACTGAAGTCAGTGGCAATTTTTTCAAACTAGTAGAATGACTCTTGTTGTTTATTGGTTTGGCACTGGCTTCAATAACAGTCAAATTTATTGTATAGATATTCGTCTCGTATTTATAAAATTATATTTGTATTTGATTTGAGGTTTCTTTAGCACAGGATAATATTGTTTTGTAGTTTTCAATGTTTTTACTTTGAATTCGGTTTAGGCAATACTCTGTCATCAGAAACTTCTGGACCATGTTCTTATATATCCATTGAAATAAAAAATATCTTTAAAATAGGTGCGAAATGGCAGATAGATCAGTAAACGTAACATAAATTTTAAAGATAGAATTCAATGAATTGCGAAATTCCTTTTTTTGAAGTCGGTTGAAAATAGACGAATAATTTGATAAATTACCGGTGAATTAAAAAAATAGGAAGATAATTTCAAAGGATTAAGTTTTTTTTTCTCATTTCTGAGATTTGGATACCAGTTCATATCTCTGTGACTAGGTAGGTGTAAAGATGACGAAATAAATCTGTGTTATACTTATACGGGTGGATAGACATAGACAACAAAATTAAAAGGTTTCCTTTTCTGCCATTTTGGCTTCATGTAAAAATAGAATCTAAAAATATGGAGCTGTTTATCCTCTCGCACAAGTAATGAGAATGAGCCAAGGGTGTGGCTTATTTTTATTTCAAGATACCAGACAGTGAGCTAACAAATTATTGCACAATACATACATACATACATATGCGTACAATTACTAAAAGTAATAACAAAGCGTATTTGGTTTATCTCAATGTTCAATACCATTCATTGAAAATGACGGTAGTACTTACTTTCTACATATCTCTTTAATGACTTGTCTGTTATCGATACTAAAAATATCTAAAGGATGTGCTATTAGAAATCAATACAAAACCGTCACCATAAAACCAATAAGAAAATTTTGCAGACGATTTTTTGACAATCTTTTCTAAATTCTACGGCCTTACGATAAAGTACAAAATCATTTACAGCCACAACAGAAAATTTTAAATGTTTTATTTTTCCATGTTTCAATTTTTAATATTTTTACGTTAAAGAGATGTTTTTTAGAAAAGTTGTCGCTTACCATGTTTTCCTTCTAAAGATATTGTGCTCAATTTAGCAAGCAATTTCAATATAAAACGACTTTATGAACAGGGGTCATCTCATTGAATAATTATCGCGTGGGATGGACCCCGGCTATCATTCAATACTAAACACTCGCTGTGACTACTAGTTTGTTTTCATAATGTTATTGTATATATTATGTTTGTGTGTGAGTGCGGCTTTAGGCGCAGAATTCACTCTTCCTGGCGAATGTCCGAATGTGAAAATACAGGAAAATTTGGACTCCACAAAGGTAAGACGTAAGATTCTTTATGATACTCATTTGTGAGATAAACCCAGCAATTGAACGTGAATTCGACTGACGATGTTAGTCTTACTAATGTATAAAGGCTGAATACAAATGAAATAAAAGCAAAAAAACAATCACAGCAAAATTTTTGAATTTTGGGTAATATTATAAAAGGTAATATTATAAAAGATAGATAAGTATAGTACAATAAGTACAAATGAAATAAAAGCAAAAAAACAATCACAGCAAAATTTTTGAATTTTGGGTAATATTATAAAAGGTAATATTATAAAAGATAGATAAGTATAGTACAATAAGTACAAATGAAATAAAAGCAAAAAAACAATCACAGCAAAATTTTTGAATTTTGGGTAATATTATAAAAGGTAATATTATAAAAGATAGATAAGTATCGAGTTCCTTAATTAAATGATATTTAATTAAATGTTCAAAATTACGACTTACGATACTTTCTCACGTTATTTATTGTTTACACTGACTTCAATAACTGTCGAATTCAATTGTAACATGAAGCTATTTTTGTGCTTGAATTTTGATTAATACAGTATAATATTGTTTTGTAGATTTCAGTGTTTTTATTTTGAAGTCGGTTCAATTATTTCCTTGGAAAGTTATTTGGTTTTCCCTTTTGAATAGTCTTGTCCTAAATAAATATCTAGAGTAAATCTACAACTACCATTTTCCAATTCTGGAACAGAAAATTAAATAAAAGGATCATACACACATACATATCTTAACACTGTATCCCTAACGGAGTAGTCAGAGAGAACGGAACGCCAAGCTTCGCGGTCCTTACATACTTTTAGGGCGCGTTTATTCGACACAAATTTCTTCGCGCCGACACAACGCAGTCGGCGCGCCGTCGTGGCGCGGCCGCCGCGCGGTCGCTAAGCGGACGCCGAAAAATAGAGCAAATACACTATATATATTTATATATCTAAGCTTATGTCAATGGCAAGTAACTTCACTCTGTCTAGAGAGAAGTCACTTGCGCTTACGAAGTTGAGGAAGTTGGAATGCGAGGGCGGGATAGTTTTAGAACGCGCGGTGACCGCGAACGGCCGCGCAGTCACCACATGGTGGAGCAGTTCCCAGAAATTTGATTGCTGTTGCCTAGCGAATAGAGTTTACATTCGTATTAACAAACACGCGAGAACTTCAAACGCGCGGCCGCCGCGCGGCGGTCGTAAGAAAATTTTCGTGTCTTTTAACTGCGCCATCAAATCTCATCATTCTACTCACACATTTTAAAGACGATTTTGGTTAATATACTTTGTTACACTTATCCTAAAATAATTTTATAAAGGCTTTATATTATCTGATTTTTTAGGATTCCATATCTCAAAAGAAACAATAGAACCTTTATAAGATCACTTCCTTGTCCGTTTGTCCGTTTGTCCGTCCAGTCGAGACTCTTTATCTCTAGAACGGGTGGAGGTATCTAGTTGAAAATTATATCAAACACTGAGGTCCAAAATTGCTCAGAGATGTAAAAAATTTAAGCTTCTAAATCAACGTAATCAAATGATACGACCATTTGTGTACTCAAAGAAAAATCTATGGGGTACTTCCCGTTGACTTAGAATCATGAAATTTGGCAATAAGCAAGGTTATAGATTAGAACGCGCACAATAAAAGGTATAAATTAAAAAATTGCGAATTTGTAATTATATTACACTTTTTTGCCATTACAAACTTTTATTTGCAGTTGGAGAGTATGGGAGGACGTGTCTTTCAAGTGCAAAATTAAGTTTGTTTTTGAATATGACATATTTTTTTTGATAAATACATAACACAAATAATCTGTATGGTGGTATGGAACCCTGGAAGATTTTAAATCCAGAAGTTTCAAAAAGATAGGGAATGAACAAATCGAAACCAAGTACCCAATTTTCTCCTTAAAGAAGGAGAATTATCGAAAGAATATTTTAAAACCAGTTTAAAATCAGTTGATACTGATGTAACTATTATGTAGATTAATCTCTCTATGCCAAACAAATTTATACGTTACATAGTTCTGTTACTCAGAGAATGACAAACGGATGAACATGTGGACGACGGGATGGACGCATGAGTAATGTATAATATTCCAAGAGTACTTTTGGTAACTTTGATTCGGTGCTGGTTAGCTGAGTGTGATCTCTGGAATATCCTGACGATGCTTCGTTGAGAGGCACGTGTTGAGAAACACGTGTGGATTGGTGGTTTTTGGAGTTTGAGCGGAAAAAAGTTTAAAGATTTTAAGAATTCATCGCATTTTAATAACTATCGCCAGAAAGGCTGACTCAGTATTTGGTGGGTGTAGGTCTGGTATAGTGCCCTCCTTCTATGAACCGTTCTGTCCACGCGTGGTCCTTCAGTTCACTAGATATCGCCGTTCAAATACCAAATTAGCTGTTCCGGCGATAATTGCCAAAAGTACACTTGTCCCTTAGGACTTATGCTATAAGAGTTATATTCCTTTATGGTTTCAAACCCTAATAATATTGAAATTTCACCATTATTACAAGGTTATGTTTGCTAGAATATGTCAAACGTCAAAAAAATAACTTTTTAAAACCCTCTAACAACAATGAAAAATCTAAAAAACTAATTCAAATATTAAACTGTCAATTACTCATCAGTCATCCTGATTTATTTACTCTATCACCCATGATTAGTTTTCAGGAGTTTGGTACAACGTTGCCAGTTACGCCAGCGACGGGAGGCTAATATATGACTGTGCCACGCTGGACTTCCAAGATGACAATCTTGGTTATACGCTAAGAGAAACTTATGTGGATTTAGATCAGGGCAATAGAACACAGAAATCCTACTTTGCTAGAGTCGACCCTACTTTTGACGCTGGAAACAAAGCACAATTTATTGTCAGTCATGAAGACGGTGGTAAGCTTTTTATATTATTCATACAATACACTTAACTTTAAAAAGTAAAATCCGTCTCTCAATATTAAACTTCCATGTTTATTGCGTTAATATCTCATATATACGTATACAAAAATTTGTCAAAATGAATTCTTGCTTTAAAATAAAACTATAACTTTAAAAACTATTATATCATGAACATTAAAAATTACTATTGTTTTTGCAGACAAAGTTCTTCAGTTCCCGTTTTTCGTGTTGTCTACCGATTACGATAATTATGCTGTAGCTTACACTTGTAAGACTTTGAAGAAGAAACAGAGGACTCATTACGGTAATACGACCGCCAATTTTCTATTTCAAAATTTCGCCTCATGCTTTCACCTTTGTGGCTTTAAATTTATTTTTTGTTTCATATTGGTAGCTATGCAGATCATAACAGCCCATAAGTTATCCACAATTTATTATGTGTCCTGTACTGCTGTATTATGTTGCTGGGAATAGAATATTAAAAAACTGTTCCAGCTTAGGCACAGGAATTCTATTGACTCTATGATTCTCTATGAATCTTACGGTCAACAGAGTCTCTATGACTGAGCAGGAACAAACACCTCAAGAATCCATTCAAAAATTTCGAGAAATATCTATTTAGGCACATTTTTGCGAAACTTGGACATATGCCAGATAGAGAATATTTTTCGGTAATTTTTAGATATCCTAAGATCAGATAAGTAGCGCTACAGTAAAGTTATACATAACGAATTCTACGTTCAACGTGAGCTAATTTCTAGGGCACAGCTTATCATATATATTTTGCAAGAGAATATGGATATTACTAACAAATCATACAAATATAAGACAGATAATTCAAAAAACATATTCTTTGTTTCAGTTTTCGCATGGGTCCTATCTCGAAGCAAAGAAAACTTAGCAGGAGATACTCTAAAGAAGGTGGAAAATGCAGTATCTCAATATATAGAATTAGCTGAACACAGACAGTCCTTTGTCTTTAAAGATTTCTCAGATGAAAGCTGTTCCTACACAAATAAATTCGAAACCGATTTCTTCACTAGTAACTTCTGGTAATTTGAAAGTCTTAGGAAAAAATCGTTCATATATTTTTAATTACTTAATGTAAAAAAAATGTTTGGATTACGTAAGCATTTTCAATAAATGTTTTTTATAAATTTTATTTTGAGTATAAAATTAATGTCGTATTACCTATATTATTTTAATTTAAAACCTTTTTCTTAACTAAGTGCATAAAAGCTTTATATAATTTAATCTCAGAAAACTTAAAAATTGCAAGTGTTCATTCTGTTATATTTAATAAAAGCATATTTTTTGTGAAAAAGAATTAATTTATTGTCCAATAAATAAACTTATAAACAACTTGAGTGCCTTAAATATTATCAATATCACAAGAATAGATAGTATTAGTATTTTACAGAAAATGAAGAATGTCAAGGTGGTTAATATTCTTACAGTATATACTATTTATTAAAATGCATACTGTCAAACACACGATGTAAACAAGGATGTTATTCGATATCACAATCAGTTTGATGCAAAATAGCAAGCTTAAAAATAAAACAATAACTATATTATTATGTTCCTACTTCAATTAGATGAAACCATGTATACTATTATGGAAAATGGCTGTAAAATGCAATGCAAATCTGAAATTCTATAGCGATAATGAAATTTTATTAAACTAAACAAGTCTTGACTTCACATCACGCGATATACGATTACAATTATTAAGAGTGGTTTATGACAGTAACGACACAGATCTTGACAAAGAATGTGAGTTTTTATATTCTTTCTCTTATTGCAAAGAACACAGAATGTCTTTTAGAACTCTTATAATAATTTGATATGACATTTCTTGGACTCTCATATTCTATCGTAAATATGTATGTTCATTCTTGTAAAATTGTTATTAACTAAAAAGAATCAATGTGCCTAAATAATTTGAACCACTCTAAATAACATTATGAATATGGCCAATTTAAGTGCTCAGTCTTCAAGGTTTGACAGGTTCAGTTATGAGACTTGTACTGTTAAATTTGCAAGCTTCTTCAGAGAAATCGGTTATTAAGAATTTCGTGGAATCAAGCTCTTTAGAGTTGTTCTTCAAGTAGTTGTCAACAGCTGTTTTGGCGTCACCCTCGAGTTTTTTTGTTCTTGATAGGATCCAAGCAAAGTCTGTAAAAATTATGATGTCATAGTGCGAGTAATTTTATAACACGAATTACTTTAGTACGTAATAAACATTCACTAATTTAATCTAAATTAAGACACTGAAAGTAGGGCTATTAATAACTATTAATGAATCTAAAAACAATAAATTGTAATCCTTTAGTTGAGTATCTTTAATTCCATTTTTAAATTTAAAACTTTTGAATTGTATAAAGTGACAAGAAGTGACAAATCATTATTTTTGTAACGTTATTTTCCAAATTATATAATTACTAAAAATTTCTTCATGATCTTCTTCATCTTCACGAGGAATCAAGATACTCCATGTTTTTTAAACAAACATTGCATCAGTACTACACTACTATTTGCACCCCAAAGCAAAGAAAAAAATTCAAATAATATAATATCTACTTACCTTGATGATTCTTATTCTTTTCGTCATACTTGCAATTATAGGCTATGGCATAGTTGCTGTAGTCTGTTGCCAACACCATTAGAGAAGAATCTTTGATTACATCTAAAAGAGAAAAACATTGTTAGATATTTTATCAGTATAGGTCCTTGTAAAACTAAAATCGATACAAAAAATTAATATATTTTTTATTTCAATATATCCTCAAGTGTAACAATTCAATTTTAATAGTAAAAAAGCTTCTCTGTCATGAAGTTAGAATTATGATGTTCAGTGCGTTTGTCAGTAGCTTGTGTATGATATTGACTTTCTTTTTGCTTCATATTCTAAATGTTTATAAATGTTAAAGAAACGTTACTTCAATAATTTAGATATTTATAAATGATTACTACAATTATATACAATATTTCGTGTATATATTATGTACACGACAATTATCAAGATTATATCAATTGATTTGTAATTAGATCACGAAAAGCATTTGACCATAGCCATAAGTATTGAATTCATATCCATCATAAATAATCAAAACAAACCACTCTAAATAAAAGACTAATACTAAATAGCTAAGCAAAGGACAGTTATAGCCTACTAAGTTGTAGTCTACTAAGGCTGAGCTTACATACTATAAATGTTATTTTCCGTTTCCAAAGTGATGCTCCTAAGAGCATATTAATTTAAGAGCAAATTACATTTTAATGCCACTTCTAGCAAAAAATATTAAGCACAGATGGCAAAGTAAAACCAAATCACTGTCGGTCGGGCTCTGCTTTGCCATTCGTTAGTATTCGCTAGTATAGGCGATGGGTTAATAACCTTTCGCTGTCGGTTTCTGTTCTATCTCTCATACCAGTTTCTTATAATAAGCCCTTTCGCTTGGCCGACTTTACGGTTTGTGTGGAAAAGCAGCTGCAGCATCCTATGTTTTTTCTGCTGAATCTATACGAAAAACATAGTCTTTATGTGGATTATTTACGCTATTACTTCGTTCTTACGGACAAGACTGAGAATCTTATGCGAATTACTACCACAATATCATCTATCAATATTTAACTTCGAACTCTTCCCTAATATTACCATTCGGAGCTCACACCCCACGCTAATACGTACTGTTTACATTTTATGAAATTTTTCTTTATCTAAACTCGACTTACCTCCAAACTTGAGAGAAACTACAAGTTTCCCGGCGTTGTTGGCGTCAGTAGACAACTTGGCAGTACCCTCGATGTACGTCTGAACACCGTCCACAACGTGCGTGTTCTTCACTTTCATAACATCACCTTCGAGCTTATATTCAGCTGACGCACAGTTGCCTTTCTTCTCCGCGTCGTATGGATATTTCTGCACTTCATACCATGTACCTGCATACTATAATAGATTTAATTAGTTATAGAATTTTAACCGAATATCCCGAACAATGTTTAAGTGCATTTTAAATACATGTTGGTGCAAGCAAGATGTCAGTTCCTTAAATCAAGTTTAAATAGTTGGCACAAGCAACCCTTAGTGCTCATAATATTTTTAAATGTATTTGAAGAAAACAGCAAAATCGGTTCGATAAATTAAGTAATTTATATTACCTCATCCTTTGTCGGTACTACAAAAAATGACACCATTGAGCGATTCTTTGAGGTTTTGACTGGATAAGACCTTCACGCCCGAGTGGATTTAATCGATGAATCATTCGATTTAACTCGCTAATGATTGGAGCGACCGGATTACCGGTAAATGTATCTAATTGTCAACAGTCATTTGTGTACAACGATTTGATAATTGGCAATTACTGAATGTACGAACAGAAAAATCTAAAGAATAAAGCATTTAAGCGTAAAACTTTAGTTGCTTTAAAATTACGCTTTATTCTACACTAAAACTAAAATAACTATTATTTAAATATTTTCATTCTGCTAAGCTCTAAAATAATGCATATTACATTAATTTCACTAATTTGGTATCTGTTAAATAAAAGTCACAGATTCTAAATTAATTTTATAAAATGAGTATGTGTGAACCAAACGTTATAGTGGATACGATAAAAGAAAAATCGCTGAAAATTGACATTTTAGAAATATTTTGAGATAAAAGGTTTAAAGAAACGTAGATGTCTACTTACGGCGGTTAAATTGAAGTTTTCAACGGGTTTCAGTTCAGGGCAATTCCCGTCGTGGATGACATTTGCCGTCGCGGCCGCAACGAGACTCAATATAAAGTAGCGTAACATTTTTTTCTAAATTTAAAAACAAGTTATAAAAATTAAGTCCTCTATGCCCGCTGCTTCGTTGCACAGGAGTCAGTCAACTGGCTGTTGTGGGTGCAATCGCACCCTTTTATACCCACCGGGGCTAGAGGTCACGGGCGAGATTCAATTTTCGAACGCAGAATTATTTAATTGACGAAATTATTATGATCGTCTCCGCAGAGGTCATACCACCAGAGGGTTCTAGAATAATCTTTTATACGTTTCTATTCCCAAGCACTATAAACACTGTGTTTTGCCTTTTTAAATGCATCACGTAGTTGATAATTTAGTATTAAATATATGTTTCTAAGCTGTTTAATCAATTCGTATAAAAGGAAGTATCTTTATAAGAAATTAGGGATGTATTAGATACTCTTAGATGCATAAGAATTCAAAACAAAGAACTTGATGATTAAAATCTCCTCACAGTAATAAATTTTAATGCTCATTTATTTATTTTTATTAACTTCTTTATAATCAATATTATAGATTACTTATGCTGTAACTTGAATTATTTTAACGCATTAAGAAATAATTTTTAATTGAATATAAATGCGTACATACATACGTACGAACGTAACTTCACACCTATTCCATTCGGAATGAACAAATCACGAGGATACAACATAAGTAATCAAGCCCTGATGCAAATTTTGCCAGTAGATACCATAAATTTGCCAGTAAAATAGCTTAGAGATAGCAAAGTGAAATAACTGATAGATTGCTAGCTCTATCTTATTCAAGCGTTTTATGTGTATAATAACTCATATTATGCCTAAGCAGTCTTACATTTGCGTAGGAAGACAATCAACTGGCATATTATACTACTTCTATCTTTTGCCCGCGACTTCGTTCGTGTATAAATTATAGCCTATATGTTATTCTGATGTATAACAATATTACTGTAAAGTTTCATTAAAATCCGTTCAGTGGTTTTTGCGTGAAAGAGTAACAAACAACGAAAATTTATATTTATGTATTTTCAATTATAGTATGTATTATATTTCTGTATAGTATGTATATGTAATTTACATAAGTGTATTTCATTATAATTATAGCAAGTACACACAGTGTCCATCTTTTCTATTTTGAACTTGTCACTCTCACAGGTCTGCTGGTAGAAATTTCTTTTAGAAATAAGCTGTACCTTTTGCTCATCCTTTCTGTATGTATCTTTTTTGTAATGTTTGTGTGTGCAATAAATATATATAAACATCCGTACATCCATACATCCATCGTCACAAACTTTCACATTTATAATATTAGTAGGATATTAGTAGGATTATCTTTCCCTCCCAGAGTTATGTAAATACTATATCGTTGTATTTGTAATGTTTTGTACATAATTTATACAATACATAAGCTTTGACTAGCCAGGTGAGAAGATCAGTGCTCGATCCTTACTTAGATGCTTAGATTAGTTAGAGAAATGAAATTAGCCTGATGTCTAAACATTGCCAGACGCCAGTAATACAGACTTGAAGCTTAGTTTCAAGCTGTGGAAATGGTGACATTTTTTAAATTTTTAAAATGTACTTTTTTTACCTCCAGCCTACAAAGGGCTGATCACGGACGATCCATAACAAATCTGTTATTTGATCATAACTAGAGCGTGAAATGACAAAGCCGTCGCTAACATTGAAATTATATTGAATGAAAGTGTTACAGTTGATTTATGATGACAATATAGGTACATATATAATTGTACTACTTTGTTCTCATAACTTTATTTATAAATAAAAATCATTAAGACTCCAAGTCAAATAGAATATCCAAGTCCATGTTATATCCAAGTCGGCATTACGTTTAATTTCTTTTACTACCCAAATAAGAAAGCGAACAACGAAAAAAAGACAAGAATCTAAGCAATATTAATCGTGAGTAGTATCTATAGAGCAAAAGTGAGTCGTAGCAGAAGCTAAAGACGACCAAGGCTGACTTATGAAGATCAAGCAAAGAGTGTTAGCTTACGGAAATATCAAAAGCTCTTGCATACCTAAACGAAAATGTGTGACGAGAATTATGCGATTTGACGAGACAAAAGAACTACATAAAGACCGCGATGCTTGGCACTCGATCCTCTCTGGCTACCTCATTGGGAATACGGAGTGAAGGTGAATCTAAAAAACTATACATGTATGCAAGTCCAAAGAGTATAGCATGTACATATTAAAGAATTTAAAGATGTCGTCGCGGAATGCCCGACTGGAAGCAAAGCTCCTACGCATTTTCTGTGAAAGTAGTTATCAGTGGAAGTATACTCGTATAATATTCTAGTACAGAGCGTGAGTTTCAAACAGTAGTGTAGTGCAAACCCCTCGATTCCACACACTTTTCATGAGCACCTTGATCTTCCCTGGTTTTTCACTAACCTTCTCAGAAATTTTTCAGACTATGAATGCTCTGTTTTAAAAGAAGTCTGAAATCTATTTAGACAAAATTCTCACCGCTGTAGGTTTGGTAAATAGTTGTTCACTATTTCTTACATACACACAATGTAGTCACGCCATTTCTGATTAGGAATGGACGATTTAGGCTTACAGATGGCAGAGTACAATTAGACAATGTCAGGTTGCTAGCACATCGCGTACACTAGTTTATCACATCTCAAACCAATTTCCACGACTTGCGCAAAAAGAGAAGCAGTTGACAAATAGCGCGCTATGCTTTCTTCTTAGTCCTTTTTTGGTTTCGCAGGAGAATCTTGCGCACATGTACCTAGCCCTCTAGGGATAGGACTGGGTTACGTGAGATTTTTAATCTCCAAAACTCTTTCACTTATCATCCTCGGCGTTTTGTCGAGGGACTCAAAGTTCTACTCAAAGTTATTTTCTTTCGGTCACTGACCAGAGTGTAATCTTATATAACATACCTATAGGTTAAGAAGTATTTGATATATTAAAAATATAGATGGAATTATTAGAATATCACTCATCCAACAGAACAACGACGTAACTACAATTTTGCAATTTTTTAGTAGACGTGATTTGAAGTTTGCGATTGAAAATTGAGGTGTTTTGTAGATCATGTCATATTTGTATGTGTCAGCTTATTACCAGTAATTATTTATTTTAACAAGTTATAGAAACTCGAGAAAACTGTCCTACACTTATGACATTTTTTTGATAAAATATTAAAATGTCTGTAATTAAATAAATATTTACGAGATCTCCAATGCTTTTCTAAAATGGCTACTAATTTTGGCTCTTTAGACTTCAAAATATTTAAATGTGGAATTTTTATTATTATCCATCACTTTCCAAAAATTCTCTAACAACCTAGCTCATAAAAATACGTACACTCCTTTTACTACTTTTTAAGCCTTCATTATAAATATAACAACTAAAATAGCTCCATAATACGTTTAAGAATAAGATCATAATATTATACAAATGGAATGCAATGAATGATAGTGGAAAGCTTAGCGGAAGCAAGTAATTCAATAATTTGGCGAGGTCCAATTGAGTAATGTCGGCGCGCCGGCTCGGTGTGGCATTCTCGAGAAACCTCCTAGGAAGATTACAGCAACAAAAACAACTGTTACCAAGTAATTATTTATTCAAACGATCGATCAAATTAATGGTAAATTGCTTCAGTTAAGGCACTTAACTTCAACAATAGCCAATAAGAAGACATCGGAACGGCATTTACTTATCAGTTTTTAGGATACCGTAGTTAAATGGCAAGAATCTGTTTTTTGCCCATACAATTTCTCCACCTGTCACAGCCTGTCTGTCCATATGTCACAACCTTTTTACTCGGAGACTATTGGCACTATGTAGATCAAATTTGGAAGATAGATGTTGCGTTCCATCTGCTATATGCCGCTATACAACGTTGTAGTGAAATTGGGAAAAAAATCAGAAATGGCATTCCACACATGTAACTTAGGGATGAAATAAAATCTAATACACATAAGCGTATGGTGTATCCTTAGACAAGTCTTTAAAAATTATATTGATGTTTCAAAACGCCTTTTTTTATTTAGGTCAATAGTAGATGAGATACGCGCTTTTAAAGTCGTAAAAAATGTGTTCCCTTTTCTAACTTTTTAACTATGAGGTTGAAAGTTCTGAAAAAATTTAAGATAGTTGAACTTAAAAGACACTTAACTAAAATGGGTTAGTAAATAATAAGACAAGTCGTGTAGTTTTTGAGGTAAAGGATAATTATTTTCGATTAAAGGCTAAGCGAAATATTGGGTCCTTACATATGAAATTGGCGTTTTGTACGGGAGGAATATAAAGTTTTTTTTTTTTGTAAAATATATTTAATTAATCAAGGTATGCACCGTTGTTATCTATGCACTTTTGCCATCTCATGGGTAGTTCATTGATCCCTTTACTAAAAAAACCATGGGAGCGAGAATCAATAAACTCTTTGAAGGCGGTTTGGACTGCCGCATCAGAGTTGAATTTTTTTCCTTGTAAGAAGTTGTCCAAATTCCGGAAAAAATGGTAATCTGTTGGAGCAAGGTCCGGGGAGTACGGTGGATGTCGTAGACATTCCAATTGTAGCTCATCTAACTTAGTGGTTGTTTGTTGTGCAGTGTGTGGTCTTGCGATGTCGTGAAGCAGCAGTGGCCTAGAGCGATTGACCAATCTCGGTTGTTTAGCAGCTAGTTCTTCCTTCATGGTTTGCCGTTGCTGACAATAGATATCTGCCGTAATCGTTTGGCCAGATTTTAGAAAGCTGTAGTGAACGACACCGGCGCTAGTCCACCAAACACTCACAAGTAACTTTTTCTGAGTCAATTTTCGTTTCGAGCAGGATTTGGCTGGGTCTCCAGGGTTCAGCCATTGCGATGAGCGCTACCGATTATCATACAGTATCCACTTTTCATCACAAGTAATGGTTCGATTTAAAATCCCTTCATTATTGTGTCGGTTGAGCAAAGTAACACAGCAGTCGACGCGTGTTTGCAAGTTCGATTCACTCAATTCATGAGGTACTCATCGTTCAAGTTTTTTTACTTTCCCGATTTGCTTCAAGGGGATTAATACAGTTTTGTCACTTACCCCGAAGCCTGCAGCTATCTCTGAAGTGCTTTGTGATGGATCCGCTTCCACAATAGCCTTTAATTCTTCATTTTCCGCTTTGGTCTCCGGCCGTCCACGGGGTTGGTTCTGAAGGTCGAAATTTCCAGAACGAAAACGTTGAAACCAAAAACGTACCGTGTTTTCTTTTGCGACACCAGCGCCGTACACATCATTAATCCTTCGAGCTGTTTCTGCAGCACTGGTGCCACGGTAGAACTCGTACTCGTAAATATACCGATATTTCATGTTTTCCGTTGTGCGGTAATAAACGACGCCAAAGAAAAAAATAATGAGGAAAAAAACAAATGAATGATTGTTTTCAAAACTCAAATGTACCAGCTAAATGAATTTATAAATTTGAATTTGGAATTCTTAACCAAAGAGGAGATATTTCAGATCAAAGTGGTCAGTATGACAAAACGCTAATTTCATATACGAATAATCTACCTTTTGACTATGGAACTAATCACCATGCGTAATCCAACATGGCCGGTTTTTTGTTAGAGTTTTAAAGATTTAAAAAAGAAAACACAAAGTAACATGTAAATTTTTTAAATTCGTAATTTTTGGGTCAGAAAACGAACCCCGATGTTCAAAATTGAAGTTCAATTTTGAATTAAGTGGTAAGAGGTTACCACCTCTTACTACCGTGTTTCTTACAATTTTTCTAATTTTCAAAAACAATTTTTACGGAAAAGTTTGTGACGGACAGATACACACTGCGATTTTCAACTGCGATACATACGAAACACTCAAAAGTAGATACCATGCAAAAATCTTGGATCAAAATACTTACTTAAACCACAGATTAATTAGTTACTACGTAAACTTATACTTTACGATGTGACTTTTCATAGAAACAAGTAAAAAAGTATTCAGCAAATCTTAGCAAGAATGTTCGTGCACATTGCAACAGCACATGCATAACCGTGTGACCAGCCTTTAGTCGGCTACAGGACGTTCATTTTATTTACTCTTTTGTTGGCTTTATGTTGGCGCAATTCTAACATTATAATGAAATATCTCGTTTGAAAACGTATTGCATGACAAATTAATACTCGAAACTTCGAATGTTTAACGTAGTGATGTTGTGAGATTTCTGATTGTGAGTAAATACTACGTAGAAACTGGTACAGAGTATTAAACATGCGCAAATTATTTGAGATAGTTAATACAAGATTATTGTGAAAGGGGGTAAAAATCCGCAAGGGTTTCAACGTGCAAATGTCGGCTACTATATTGTAGATATAATCATTACGGGATATGTTCATTTTGCTGTGCATACAAAAAAATTGAATAGAAAAAATTGTACATTCCAAATGTTCCTAGCGACGTAAAAACGCTGATATTAGGGTTGCCTCACCTTTATTTTTTTTAAACTTCGAGGTTACACTAGAACTATTTACTTTTAGCGAAGTTGAAGAATGCAAATTTTCCGTTGGCATGGGGACGTTAATATCCTTTCGTATTTATACATCCTTTCGAAATAACCTTGTATATCTGCAAAGTATCTGCAGAAGCTTTTATACTCTATACCTATAGAACTTTCTGATATCTGTATATAATCATTGATTTATTGTATTATTACGTGAAAATTTGTAAATGAGTAAATAATTATGGTAAATAACCAAGAGGTGAATCGAAAACTTCGGATCCCTCTTCAAAAATATCGCGCGCACGGAGGAGTTTAGGGCATAGTTAAAGTGTATAGAAGTTTATAATATGGACACTTCGATCACAAATATTTGTGATCGAAGTATGGAGAAGAAGCGCAGAAAGCTAAAATTTTTATGTCATATATGTTACAGGTGTTACAAATACATTAAATTAAATAAATCACTCATTGTTTACGTTCATACTGGCAATGTCAAACTCATAATATAGTTTGTGATTACATATGTAACCTCCTTGGATCACATAGTCTCAGAGCAGAGATTGTCGCCAAAGAGCTTGTATTATAAGTTTATATTTATATTTACGGTCGAATTTCGACCACTGTACGACCTCTAGTAAATATAAATTAATTAAATTTATTACCGACTAACTTCCTTGCCGAAAAATGCTATAGATGTTGTCCTATTAATACACAGATGTAGAAAGGAAAAATATGTAACAATAGATTTAAAATAATCTATATTTCCTTCTTTAACAAATAATTACTTTTATTACAAAAATTTATCACTAATGTTATCTAAATACAAAATTATTACAATAAATAAAAAAGTTACAGTATAAAAAATACGAGTGGATAGTCACTTCTTTTGAAACCATGCAATGTAGAAACTAGAAAGGCATAGTACAATGAACACATTTAGTAGCTTTCTGAATATAGTATTTTAATGAAATAAGTCACAAAATGTTAATGAAGAAATTAATAACAGGTTGAGTTTTTTGTTGATTCTTCGGGTGCAGGTTTTCGTTACAAATCTATGGTAGGTTTGACATTTAGAACTATTAATATTCTTCATTTGTGGCGGTCCTACTGTTTTCGACAATGACACAGTAAAGGGTGTAAAATAAATTTAAAAAGCTTGCTATTCCAGAACTTAAATAGACTGCAATGAAACCGGTCTAATGAATATACAATCAAGGATTTGACCAACAATTTTTCACACATTAACCAACTGTTGCATTACCTATACATTTAAAACTATCGACCTTATAACTGAATTCACATTAATAAATTGCTTCGACATTAAAAACAGTAAGCCACATATTTTTCACTTGATAATACTTTGAATTATTTAATTTAAATTAAAATTCAGCCGTTCCTTCCTTACTAAACAGAGAATGTAGAATTGTACAATTTTAAGGAAATAAAAATTATAGCATCTACCTTATAATTTATTGGAAAATTATAATGAAAGTTCTAAGATTTGTAGGTCTTCTAAAAATAAAGTTTACCTTTTTATGTACATGTACGGAACCCTCTGCGCGAGTAGAATTCACATTTTTATTTCCTTATTTCATGGTTTCTTTAAAACAATATAATATTACTTTTGTACTTTAAAACTCCCAAAAATGTAAAAAAATTGTATAAAATTAAAGTTTTTGGTAGGATTTTATGAGGAGCGGTTGGCTGTTTATTTTAATTATTTGCAAATGGTTTCTAGTGGACACTGTGCAGTGAAATAGGCGTAGTTTTGCGTCCTAAGTATCTACGCTGTTGTGCTGTTATGTGATATTGTTGAAATAAGTACTTATTTAGTAGAGTGATGTTGAGATTTTTTTAGGGGTTCAGTCTGCCTCAGCGGGTCCTATTAGAAAGACTGCCTCAATATATTTGGCGCCTGAAACTCCAAGAAACATCTAAAATATATCACGTCGAAATTTTGAAATAATATGAAGAAATTATCTATTTATTACTGAAGACGTCGGTTGTATAGGCTAAGATCCCTTTACCTTCCCTCTTATGGTAGAGTCGTACTACTACCCTACTACCATGAATAAAATGACAACCTCGCTTCTCCCGTTCCCGCCAAAAAGTACATTTTTTATTTTATTTTTTCCTTTCACAGTAACGTGAAATCTACTACTTAAAATCTACTGCAAAATATTTACGTAATATTAATTCTTAAACATTTTTATAATCTATATTTGAGTTCACTTCGACTGTTCCTACGTATTATGTAAAACGTAAAATTATGATATTTTTTATATATTTTTCGCCATAAACTACATAATATTACTCTCAAAATTATTTCAATATATCGAGTAACTTGAATCATTATTAAATATATGAACATTTTTTTGATTTACGTGTCATAAAGACTCAATCACTGTACCTACTGCTTTTTTTGCACTTACATTGTATTGTATGCGTAGGACCCGGGAACTTATATAAGCAGTAATTTATTACTTTTGTAATTATATGTCATTTTATTGCCTATACATAATTGTTATTAATATTTACAGTTCCAAATATAAAAACACTTCTTTATTCTCTTCCAATTAAACACTATTTTCGAATCTCAGAAATAAAAAATAATAATAATAATAATATTGTTTTTCCAATATGAACAATCTTAGCTAATATGTGCTGGATTTCATGACAAGAACTGTAAAATAATACAAACTACAATAACAACAATACTGCCCTTAATAAGTAAAGCGGAGCTGGGTTCTTCGCATTCTTCATTTTGAACCACCTGTAAGAAGTAAGGTTGGTGGAATTCTTCTCTCTGGTTCAAAGCATCATTTATTGCGCTATTATATTCTTGTTCCATCGTTCTGGTACGACTTAATTTCCACATGTTCACTGCAAATAAAAAATGTGATAAGAATCCTATTTATATCATATTATCACAGAACTGGACATTTCGTGATACAATACCATTTCACGAAATGACCAAGTATCAAATCATCACCTCATAATGATGTGCCTAAATTAATCGCATTAGGCAGCCTAATGAAAAGTCGAGCGAATCAATGAGAGCAGTATATTCGTAGATAATTTAAGCTGGAAATTTTGTGAAACGTCACCATTTCATGAAATTATTTAGTTGGGCATATCAATGAGAGCAGTATATTCGTAGATATTTTAATCTGGAAATTTCGTGAAACGTCACCATTTCATGAAATTACCTATTGTTTAGCCATTATTATATTAATTTGCCTAAATTAGGCATATTAAACAGAACAATTTAAAGTCAGGCAAATCCATGAGAGCAGATTTATTCGAAGCTGATCATGAAACGCCACTACATCATTAAATTGTCTATTATTATCTAACCATCATGCAACAATATGCTTACATTAGGCACCCCAATGAAAAGTCGGGTGAATCGATGACAGCAATACATTGGTAGATATTCTAATCTGGACATTTCGTGAAACGTCACGTTTTCATAAAATTGCCTATTATCTAGCCCATCATATAATAATGTGCCATAATTAGGCATTCTTTTTTTAATTGACTTTGTGAATGAAAGGGAAGGATGCTACCGCTTTATTTCCTCTCCATTTATATGATTTTATATCGGTGTATTCTATTTATAATGATGTGTAATGTATTATATAAAACACAATTCTCAACCTCAAATCATTGAATATTTTATTATAAATTAGTAAATATAAATATATACTACAAACAATATACATACATAAAATTAATATAATTAGGCATATGCGACAGCCAAATTAAAAGTCGAGAGAGAACATTTATCGATATTAAAAACTAAATGCTTCGCCACATCATGATTTGGCTGAACATAACGTAAAATAGTTGGATTACTTGCACGCACGCAAGATATACCTACGTCTAAACAAATTGAAAATTACACCCATGTTATCGATATATAGAAACGATAGGATTACTTGCACGCTGCGTCTAAACAATTTTTCAATATTGCACCCAAATTGTTCCTACAAGAATGGAAGCAATTAAGTAATTATACGAAAAAAGTTCACTTCAACGAAGCTTTGAACACAAGTTGCAAGAGTTATATGCCAATCACAAATTCTGACTTAATTTTGATTTACTATACTCTGGACACTACAGAATAGATATGCTGAACTATAGCGAGACGAAACGTCAAGCACATTGTATTTATAAGGTCAGCGCCATTAGCGGCGTGAAGTGCAGTTACAAACCAAGTGCTTCACGCACATCAACGTAAAAAAATTGTTTTACTACAAGTTATAATGTGTCGAACCGTTTAATATGGAATATGTCGATACTCCTCATTAAACGTATGTACAGATAGCTCTCATAGATCTGCTCGCCTTTTCTGATATGAGCCTCAGACAGTATAGTTCATTAAAAGTAGGCGTTCCACGAAATACCCAGGCCATTAATTAATCTGTGACCAAAGTACCTATGATGTTCTCGATTTTAAGACTATGCTATGAAGTGTACATATATCCGTAACATTATACCATTTGCTATTTAGGGTAAACAAAGCAAACATATTACACCTCGACGACACTTTTAACATCTAAGTATTTAGGCTTACAGATGGTAAACAGATGATTGCAGTGACAATAATTTGCCCCCTCTTTTATAAGGATAAGGCTAGCATCTTTTTCTTATAAAAGAGGAGGCAAGCCAGCGAGCGGGTCACCTGACGGAGAGTGACTACCGCCGCCCATGGACACCCGTAACGTCCGGGAAATCACGGGTGCATTGCCTGTCTTTAGGGAAATAGGGAAAGGAGGGAAAGGAAGAAGAAGGTATAATGGGCCACCGGCCTCTCGCCCACCGAACGAAATATAACAGCAATAGATGCTGTTATTTCGCGGCGATATTCTGTGAGAAGGTGGTATTTCACCAGGCGAGCCGGCCCGATTCGTGCTGCAATACAGCATGGCTCTTCCACTCTAATAGCCTTATCAGATCCTGTCCAACTTTTACTTCCTGCTCTTAAACAGCTGTAAGGTTTTGTATTATTTTTCTCCAAGATCATTAAAGAAGCAATTGTAAAGCTGATTAACATCAAAACATTACGCTTACCTCTCTATTATATGTAAAAACTTCTATATTCATTAGTTTTTAAACCTAGTATTTTTGAAGCATAATAACAAATGTCTTCTTCTTATTCAAGCAAATAATTGAAATTTTAGAAGACTAGCGACCCGCCTCAGCTTCGCACGGGTAAAATTTTTTGAAAATAAAAGAACCCATGTTACTTGCTGATAATGTAGCTTTTTACAGGTGAAAGAAATTTTTATATCGGTTGAGTAGTTTTTTAGTTTATCCATTACAAACAAACAATCAAATTTTTTCTCTTTGTAATATTAAGTATAGATGAAACTAAGTAAATGTTACCTATTAAGAAAAAATACTTAAAATGGCAGAAATTTTTGTTCTTGATTTGTGTTTAAGCCTACGTAAATCCTTATAATTGGTTTTGATAAATTGGCATTCTTAATTTTATTTAAAAGCACAAATTATACATATTATCTTACCAGCTCTTTGATATTGATTAACGTCGACACAGGAGTACGCCAATGCGTAATTGTCATAATCAGTTGTTATAATCCTAAGGTCTGTTGTTACATTACCTGTAAAAATATAATTTATTAATCGACTACATACATACATATATATATTCTCACGCTGTTTCCCTGATGGGGTAGTCACGGAGAACGGAGTGCCAAGCATCGCTGTTCTTGCACACTTCTTTCGCCTTCTTAAATCTTTCGCCGAGGTATTAATCGACTACGAAGAGGAAAATTATATTTCCCTTTTTATTTATGTATGAATGTATTCATTATTTTCAACTGAAATTAATTTTTTAAAACCGAATTAAGGTTTCTTTTTAAGCAAATTTTATTTGTAATTTGCTTAAATTTTCTGTTAATTTTAGCCAATTACAAATGTATTTATGTTCGTAGAAGCGGTTTTTTAATAAATTAATGTTTTCCTTACATACTTAAGACTAGATATTCCCGCATGGAATTAGTTGTGAGGGTGAGGCTGTGGTGAGATTTGTGAGCCAAATGTGAGCCTTTAACATTTTAGCGACGAATAATTTTCTCCGCCAATATTTCATTACTTATTCCTTCTACGTTTAAACATTACAATATTAATTAATACTTTAATGCTCACAATTAATTATTTAAAGCATTATTTACAGAAGTAACAGAAGCCAAGGAAGAGCAAAGAAGACAGAAGAAGGAAGATTGACGGAAATATCAAAAACACTAGGCGAATACCAGAGAAGAAAAACTTAATACCTTGTCGTCGAAAATGATGTTGTCGGATGCATGTAATGGACCGACTATTTACACGATATTTAGCGATCATAGCGATCACACAATTGAGAGCGGCAATCGAGTGATGAATACAGTTTCAGGGAGCCTAGACAAGTGGCTCAGTCGTCGTAAACGCTAGTAGAATAGAATGACAAATACCGCTTGATTTAGCGTAACGAATTTTTAAATGGTTGTCAAGCGTTACTAACTTTCTATTAAATCAAACGAAAAGTAAAGTCGATTGAAAATCGTCATAAAACGTAGCCCAATGGCACTTTTGACGAGCTGTAAAGCCAGCGAGCGTTTCAATTTTACGAATCGTTTGCCACTTGTCTAGACGCTCAGGTATATGTTCATTGACCAACAGAAACTAAGGTTACTCATAATTACCCATTCTTCCCATTAATTATAATATTGTAATAAATTTCTTCGTAACTCTTTTGACAAAAAGTAATCGAATGTTGGGTTTTATTTTTAGAATGGCAAAGGAATTTAAGTTTTCAAGTACAAAACAATTATTATTCATTTCGCTGGTAAGACCTATTCTTGAGTATTGCTCAACTGTGTGGAATCCATACTACGACAATCACAGTTATTCTATAGAATAAATACAAAATAAATTGAAAAGATATATTATTTACAGAGGACAACAGTGTAAACAGCAATCATTTGTGAATGGACCTGCCCACACTAAGAAGCCGCCACACCTTCAAAGATATAATTTGTTATAAGTTTTTATTCAAAATTATGAGAAACGAAATCGATTCACCGTATTTATTAAATAAAATAAATTTCAACTGCCCTCGTCCAAATTCTCGTCGAAAAAACTGCCTCTTTTACTTGCCGCCACACAAAACTAATTATATGTTAAACTTATTTATTATTAGAACATGTAAATATTACAACAATAACTTAATTGGATGTGGATATGTTTTCCTTGTCAAATTATAAATTTAGAAAAGCTGTGGGTATTTACTGCCGTGTTTACAATTAGAAACTCACTGTTACCCGTATCGTGAGTACACTTATAATCATAACTATATACTTATCATAACTATAACTATATACTTATCATAACTATAACTATATACTTACCTGTATTGTGAGTACACAAATTTTGTTAGTTTTATAATATGTGGCAACTTTGCTGGTTTATGTATTATGTTTAATATTATTATTTTATGATTGTAATTGTAACCGTTTGTGCCTAAATAAAGCAAAATAAAAGCAAAATGAAATAAAATAAAATAAACTCGATATGAAAGATAAAAATTAAAACTAATACAGGGTCCAAATACTCATATTTGTCGAAAATATCTACATAATACCTACAGACTTTTCAAATTCATTAGGCACCTATAAAATAAAACAATTGTAGCAACCCTAGCGCTTACACCATGCCAAAAGCGTATGTGGAACATGATTTCAAGGTCAGATGGATATTTCCCTTTTTTGGTTCATATTTTCTCTGATGGTAGAAAATATTATATTATAATTATTTACTAGCTGTACCCGCGACTTCGTCCGCGCGGAAAATCACAATTTCGATTTTTTCGATTTTTTCGATTTTTTGGCTGTTCCTTTGGGTTTTTCCTAAGTTTGCTTTTTTTGCTAAACCATTTCAATATTGAGGCGAATAAAAAAAAATCAAATCGGTCGAGCCATTTTCGAGTTTTTGCGAGACTTAAGTCTGGCAATTAATTTTTATATATACACACCGGCACAATTAGCGGAACACAAAAAAAGCAGGATTTTAAAATCTTTTACTTGAGGAACTGGCCAGTTATGATATTTTTTTAATTTATTGTCAAATTTGAAAATAGAAAATTAGATGACATATACTTTTTTCATTCATTTGTTTTATTTTCCCGAACAATACGTTTTGTCAACTTGTTCGAGTAATAATTACGTAATTGTAATTTTTTTGAAAAATTGCACTTAATGGTTTTTTATAAATTTGTTATTCTATAGGCAATTTTGTTTATTAAAAGCTCTTTATTATGCCTGACTTAACATCACTGGAAATCATTAGGGCTGATGAAATGAGAAGAAATGGCCATACCTACAGATCGATTGCCTCAAGGCTTCGTCGACCAGTATCAACGATTCATCGCAGCATCCAGCGGTACAGATCGTCTAATTCTCTTGTGAGGAGGAGGGGTCAAGGTAGAAAAAGATGTACATCGAGGCGAGATGACAGTTTTTACAACTTGGAGTTCGTAGGAATACGCGATTAACGGCTGTACAAGCTCGAAATGAACTGGAAGACGTTCGAGGAGTACGAGTAAGTGAGCGTACAGTTCGCAGGAGATTTGAAGAAGTTGGTTTAGGGTCGTATATACCTGCCAAAGGCCCAAAACTTGAGAGACGTCACCGCGTAAACCGATTAAGCTATGCGCGAGAACATCGTCATTGGGATTTGAACGAATGGCAGCAGGTTCTCTTTACTGATGAGTGCAGAGTTCTTTTAAAACAGATCGATGGGAGACAGCGAATATGGAGACGCAAAGGAGAACGCCACATACAGTCTAATTTTGAACACACAGTAGCTTATGGTGGCGGCTCGATTATGGTTTGGGGAGGGATATGTTTGGGAGCTCGCACGGAGTTAGTGATAGTCACAGGAGGGACCATGTCAGCAGATCGATACATCAGAGACATTTTAGAAGAACATGTTGTACCATTTGCCCCATTTATTGGTGACGACTTTATTCTAATGCAAGATAATGCTCGTGCTCATAGTGCATAATCGGTACAGGCATATCCAGCAAATTCCCCCGATATGAATCCGATAGAGCATGTCTGGGACTTGCTAAAAAGAAGGGTTAAATCCAGAATGCCACCCCCCAACAATCTGAATGAACTTGGAAACGCATTACTTGAGGAGTGGGAGCGGTTGCCTCAAGAAATCATCGATAACATAATCTGTAGCATGCCCAAACGAATGGAAACCGTAATCAGAGCAAGAGGGGGAAACACTCGTTATTAATTTTGCTTTAATTTTATTGTTAAATCATTTAATGCTTACTTTTTTTTATTTTTTGTGATGGTTCATAATCATCTAAAAATTTCACTTATTTCAAATTTCTTTATTTTTCAATAAAAAATAACGAAGACTTTTCAAAGTCGTTGTTAAAAGATGTTAATCAATTTGTTATTTTGTGTCTAATTACATTTTCGTCAAATATATGCGTTATTATCTCATAGTCTCACTTTTTTTTCTGTTCCGCTAATTGTGCCGGTGTGTATATTTACCATAGATAATTAAAAATACTTACGATCCATTCCCGGCACCGGCATCGTAATAAATATACCGACACCAGCGGCCATGTAACTCATTATCCCCCAACCACTGTTCGTGATCAAATGATCAGTAGAGTTGACCTCCCAATAAAGCACATCTACAATGCCGTTCACATTCCAAGTGTATCTGACACCGTTACATGTGCCGCCCTCAAATTCGTATGGGTACCGTTCTGTGTAATACCAGTTTCCAGCAAACTGAGAACAAAATACCAAGGCTTAATTAATGTATGCCTAATTCTACTAACTTTCTTTTCAATTCCACCAGCGAAGCAAAATTTTAAAAATGACCGGATGTTCTCATTTCCTTCAAATATGTAGAAGTCATTTCATTTTTGAAAAGTGTTTCTTACTGTTTAGTCTGCAACTGCTGGTTTCTGAAATTACCTGCCTGCTGACTTCCAAAATAGTTTTTAATCTCCATCGAAAAATAACGTTTTGACGTGGATCTTTGAATAATTATAGTTTTTAAAAGGAGCTACATAAACACTTGTTTCAGTAACGTACCTGTTCTATATCGAAATTTGGTTGAATAATCATATCTGTATCGCACTGTCCAGGTAAAATAATTTGCTCAGTATTTGGTTCAGGGTAATGGAAACATGCTGTGTCAGTTTGATTAACGGGTAGATAGAATTGCGGGTATAAAACTCGATTGCTTTCAATGAGCGGTGTCATTGCATCTTGGGCGGCTTGAGTGAGCTGTCGAGTTTTGCTGTGTTTTCCACTCCATACTATAAAACAAAATTTAAAAAATGTTTTATGCCTTTTTAAAATTAAATATTAAATCAAATTACGCTAAGCAATGACAGATTTCTAAGCGGCAACTTTGAGGAAATCTATTATTTATGATAATGTTTAGTTTTAAGTTTGTAAATATTAAGTTTGGGATATGTATGTACTTTTTTGTTACTATTAAATATAATCTAATATTGTAATTGTCTATTATTCTTTTGACTGATTTATGAATTAGCCAAAGCATTGTAAAAGGATTATAGTTAATTCGTATACACAATATGTATTTTTTGCTAAATATTTCTGATCGGATGTGATGAATTCTCATATTTTTTAGCTATTTTCCACCAAAAATTTCATACTTGTTAATCGCCATCTGTTTCGCCTCTCAACGATGCATCCCCAGGAAATTTCAGAAACCAGATTCGGTTAGGTAGCTAGCACCGAAATCGAAATACGATCGGTCAATTTCAACTTTGATTGGGTACAACAATATAAGAATTCATCACGTGAAATGGATTTCTTCAAAATAACACTTTAATCTGTACTGATCTAAGTTCTAAGCTCTAAACTTTCTGAAGATTGAGAAGCAAAACACGTGCAAATTAAATGGTTTGAAAGTTATGGGAAATTAAGCTAAGAATAGAGGAATATGACTCACGAACGTCAAAACATGTAGACGGTCCTTTTTTTTTATCTTTATAGGTAGCCAAGACTGAACTTTTGTTATTCCTAATATTTTCACCACGGTCTTGTACGTTAGAAGGCGCTTGTCCAGAACATTTACTCTTTTCTTGAAATGGTAATTTTATAAAATCCTAATTTTAAGATATACGTACCTCGTCTGTATCCATTTGCAATATTTTCACAAGAATAAAGTAAGGAGTAGTTATCATAGTCCGTGTCCAACACCCAGATTTCTGAAAACGAAAAATAGTTTTCTGCAGCGTTTCATTTCATCTTCGGTAATTTTCAGTCTCAAGCAGCATACAATATTCAAATTATATGTAGTTATGTAAATCAAAATTGACTATTACTTATCAATCAAGTATTCACTATACTCACAATTTCATTAAATACTGTAGCTGTATTGTGATATTTCATCCAATTTCAAACAATTGCTTACCTCGACTTTGTCCCCCACTAGTTATTGTCAATTTACCATCAACATCGGCTTGTACAACACCAGTACTCACTTGAGCTGACAAATCAAAAACGTTGGTGTCTACTACCAGATACTGGTTTCCAGATGCTTGATAATTAGCACTGATGCATTCACCAGCGTTATTATCTGTCGGGAAACGTTCGATCTCGTGCCACCAACCTAAATACTGTGATTATAAAATATTTGATTTGATTTAGTATGAAAGATATTCATCTCTTGTTTTCATTTGTATTATAAATATTAAAAAATTTACGAATTTGCACTCACTCTGTCTATATTAAAACCTGCTACCCCAGTGACTTCTTCACATTGTCCTCTATACACTAATGACCTATTTTCATCTAATTCAGGTATATAGAAGCAAGCTTCGTCACTCTGGTCCGTTTCTACATAGTAGTCTTCTAAAAGACCTCTCGTGTTGACGACGACGTTATTGATGATGTTATTTGATTCTGTGCTAAGCGTTTTAGTTCTACTTAACTTCCAACTGGAGACTAAAATGAAAGGAGATATTCGATTTAACGTTGTGATTAATAATTACTCTAATCAGTTAACTAATCAGTTTTTTGTAAATACCTTGACTGTTTCCATTATCCAAATTACGACAGCTGTAGACTAGCGCGAAGTTCTCATAATCAGTTTCAAGCACATAATAATTTGCTACGTTAACAACTGAAACAGTATTTAGATCTAATGAATATCCTCACGATTTTATAAAGAAACATATTTTTCAATCGAAGAATTCAATATTATTATCAGAATACATACAATGACTTCAACAACAAATTTACAAACGGATACGAATCATACAAATATATAATAGTACCTTTCTTCAAATTTCATCTGTATGTCTTTGTAGGAATTAATTAACTCAATAAAACAAATGTTTATTTTATGGTAGGAATAATTTTCACCAGTTTCCTTCACACTTCCATTTAAAATTCACTTATTTTATAAATTCCCATGTCCGAAACGAAATAAAGGATTTTTTCTGTACTAATTCCGTTAATTTGGATGCAATAGACTTTAAACATATATGTATATTTTGAAGAAGTTTTAAATTGACAAGAGATCGATAGTAAAAAAATCTATTTACCTCCGTTATCAAGAACGAACGTTACACTCAGCAACCCGCTGCCGTCAGTCGATGCCACTTCGGCAGTCCCAACAACAGTTTCTAAAGTTTCATCGGATACGATAGTATTCACGACATCCACAACTCCATCGCCGAGGCTGTAATCAGCTATAGCGCACTCTCCAACTTCATTCGGTTGGGGATATTTAGAAATTTCGTACCACGTTCCTAAATACTGTAAAAGAACAACGTCAATAACTATCATAGTAGCTTAAATTAGAATTTGTAACAATAGTCACTATGAAATTGAACTTTTAAAAATCAAATAAACTATTACTCCTGTAAGAAATTGTACTAAAAAGATTCTAACTCCATACAATCATTAAACTTTATTGATTTAATACGTTTTTTCAATCGGTTTCAATATTTCTTCCACAAAGATTTTTGTACTTTAAGAAATCAATATTTTATTGTGATTTCCAGTTCCATAGCCACTGTTATTATTATTATCATTTCACCAAATCTCTTTAAAGTCCTCATTGGTTTTCAATAATTCTCCAATCCGATAATTTTTTTTGAGATTACCCTTGCTTATGTGTAAAAAAATTACTTAATTAACTTACATCACCAACTCTAAAGTTTGCCTTCGCTTGAATTCTTTCATCACAAACCCCTGGTAATTCTATGAAATCTGGAGTCTCTGTGAACACTGGGTAATAGAAACAGCTATCATAACTATGGCTCGTGGGCTCGTAGTAACCTTCATACAAATCGATGTGTCTCGACACTGTTTCCTCTATCCGGTCATTGGCAGCGTTTGATAGACCAGACTGTGACTTACTGAGTTTCCAGCTGTAGACTGAAATAACCAAATCATATTAATTACAAAAGAATACATTTCTTTTTTATATAACAAGCTCTCGATGTTACAGAATTTCGATTGCACTTTTTTCATTTTCGAACTCTACTAGGTATATCGTTACTGACAAAGTTAAAAAGGTTAGTGACTTTCAGCTTAGAGAAGACAACTCTTAAAACACTCCTTAAAAAGTATTAAATTTTCATACAAGGCACCAATCTTTTTCAAATATTCATTGTATATACAGTATTTAAATACCTGATACCATCAGTCAATCTGAGATCATGGTGCCTGTAACAGCACAGTCAAAAACTTTCCTAAATAATTATGTGTATATGTATAATATAGCTTGAACTCTTACTTTGTTTAGAGGCTTCGTCGATGTTTACGCAGCTGTACAATAACGCGAAATCAGTGTAGTCTGTGTCTAACACGTAGAGAGTGAGGTTGAAGGCAACTGAAAAATTAAATCAATATTCGTAATTAATTGTTATAATCATAATCATTAACGGATGGCAATTGACAATGCTATTATTTTATCAAAAAATAAGTCCGTCGAGAAATATACGAGCTAACGAAAGCACGTCTTTTAATTATATCTCAATATGTCCTACGTTTCCATTCACGTCGAAATTCTAGAAGAACGAAAAGCTTTTAATCAGAATAATAAATCAGATACATACATTGACTTACGATCATAATAAAAACTTTTCATTTTCTTTTCTACATTTTAAAATGATTTTAAATATGCACACATATATTTGTATGGATGCAAGTGATAATTTGCGAAAATCTATTTCATGTGATAAATTTTTATTAGATATCTTCCACCCAAAATTCCAAAATCGCTAATCGACACGTGTTTTGCTTCTTACCGAAGCTTCCTCAGGATATTCCTGAGATCAGACTCAGTTAGCTAATCGGTCAGGATTCAGCTCTGGTTAGCTGACAGCAGGGTCGGATCGGGTCCATATAGGCAAACTAGACGACGCCCTAGGGTGCTCGTATTAGGAGGGTGGCAATTGGTGGCATGGAACATCAATAACAATACAGTACATTTTTTTTATTTACAACCTGAAAATCTTCGATCATAAATAAAGAACTAGATGCACAATCTCCTGTAAAATCTAAACAAATTATAGTTCGAATTGACGTATAACTTTTAATACCGTTTAGTATTATCGGTAACATTGTGTTAATCTAAAGTAGACCTTACCGCCAAACCATAAGGTTATAAAATCTTGTAAACGATTCTTGCATGACATTGAAACGATGTTTGTAAAAAAATATTTAAAATGCAATCTTACGTCTCGTGCGTAAAGTATAATTCACATAATCTGTGACTCACTCAATGTGCACTCAAATACTCATTTAAGTGCACATTTATTCGGACATTTTTGGAGCGTTGATTGTGTATCTAGTTTTTTATTTGTGATCGAGGCTGAAAATATTCCTAACTTTTTACCCATTTTTCTACCAAAATATTTTTCTTTAAAAATGAAGGCTTTTCTTGTTGAAGACTTCAAAAAGGGAGGAGGTTTTCAATTCGACTGTATGTTTTTTTTGTATATTTGTTACGCGATTACTCCGCCAGTTATGTATTGATTTCGATGATTCTTTTTTTTTGGTAGCTCATACTTCAGAGATGGTCCCAGTTAAATTTCACCGGTATTGAAACTTGGACTTCGAAGATACGGAAGTTGGTGCCAAGTCTACCAAACTAATAAACTTCTGTTGTTGCACATTGATTTGGCACCGAATTCAGTAACTGTCAAATTTAAATATATAATTATGTGTATCGTACTTATAAAGTTATTTTTATCATAGTTGAGTTTTGATTAGTAAAGGATAGTTATTTTGTACTTTTCAGTGCTTTTCTTTTAGACGGCTGTTTAATTTATTTTTCTTAAAATTTTTGTTAAATATTATTTTCGCTTAAACTTACATAACCTAACCTTTTTTCTAAGTTTCATACAGCAAAAATAGGAAGGTGTATACAATTTTCATTAAGAAATAAATAAGAACTAATTTTTTGATTAAAAATTACACACTTAATTTGTTTATATTATTGTTTTATTTTGCAACGAATTTTCTTAAAAGGGCGCCGTTACAGTCTTTCACCTAGGGTGCCAGAAATTTTCAGGCCAGCGCTGGCCGACCGAGTCTGATCTCTGGAAACCCTAAGGATGCTTCGTTGAGAGGCGAAACATGTGTCGATTAGTGGTTTTAGAATTTTGTGCAGAAAATAGCTAAATATTATAAGAATTCATTACATACATTCATATCTTCACGCTGTATCCCTAAAATTCGACAGAGAGGATGGATGGTCAAGCTTTGCGGTTCTTACATACTTCTTTCGCCTCCTCAAATCTCATCACTATCTTCACGCATTTTCGCATACGTATGCTTTTAAATAAATGTACATAAAATAGAGAATTCAGTTTTTATTGTTTATTGCTCTAAAAATTAGTAGCGTCTTCTTTTACTGCTACAAGTTCCAGCAAAATCTTACCTCCGTCTCCAACAAGAATAGTAGTGAATATTCCGTCTAGATTAGAATCAGTTTGAGCGGCTGTAGCCGGTCCTGAAACTGTCACCAGTCTCTCGTTGTACACTATAGTCTTTGTTAATGTGAATGCATTGTTCCCTGCAACAACGTAATTGCTGTTTGCACATTCACCTGCCTGCAATTCCGAGGGGAACCTTGCCGCTTCATACCATACGCCGGAAAACTAAAACAAGTTCAATTAAGTACAATTCGATCAATGTTTTAAAATAACGATTACATTTTCAGGTTTTCGTAAATGTCAAAACTGAGACCCTTACAGTTTTGTCACGACTCCATATCCGTCCGTCCGTCCGAGTAATTTTGACCCACTTACTCCCAGTTGCAAGAAAATTAATGCTCCAAAAAATTATGCTGCCTTCACTGCCTTCATTTACTTATTGTCAAAAAGTGACAGTAGATTTATTATGAAGCATTTAATAGATCTTCTTGCAAGTGGGCGTTAATTGCATTGCTTAATTTTAAGTTATTTTCGGTGATTTCTTACCAAATTGATATTGAAATTGCTGACAACTTCGTTATTCACATCTTCGCATTGTCCGTTCAGACGAACTGGCCCGCCATAGTTCTCTGGATAATAGAAGCAGTGTTCGTCGCTATGTCCCCTACTAATGTAGTAAATGTCACGCAACACCGGTATTGTGGACGTTACGGCGTTTATAGCCGCTTGTGACTCTTGAGTGAGATAGGCGTGTCTGCTTAATTTCCAACTGCCGACTGCAATAATATTTAAAGACATTGGTAAGCCTGATTCGCGCGCAGAGTCCACAGGAGTCTTAGTGGGTAAAAACACAACATAAGTTATATGTTGTGTTTTTACCTTATTTCACATAATATAACTTATGTCAGGACATATAACTTATATTGTGTTTCTACCAACTGGGCCCAGGGGTCCAGTTGTATTGGAGATAAAATACGAGGAATGTTCAAATAAAGTTTGAGCACTCAATTGTCTCTTTCTTGAATACTTCTGTGAATATTTTTAATTAATGCAACACATGGGGGTTATCATAATGCCAAATTTCAGATTTGTACAATACATAGCCTCTCATAGTAAATAAAAAGTAAGGAATAATTAATTATTGATTAACAAATTGAAAAAATATTACTGAAATTAACCCAATTTTGTAATGTCAATAATTTATAGGTACGGATTACTTTCTCTATTTGATTTGACACAAATTTAAGAAATGACGAATTATGCCAAATTTTCCACATTTGATAGGCAAAAATGAGTGCCATTCTCTTCATCCAGCAGAATATCTGTCTGCTGGATATCTGACTATCTGCTGGATAGTAGAATATATAGCTATCTGGTCAGGCTCAATGCCAAATCTCTCATATCAGATATTCGGTTAAATAAATATCCATTGTAACACTAATTTATAAACACGTGGCTTGTAGTTTGAAAAAATTATTCTACAATTCGAAATAACGTAATCCAAGATCTTCAGTTCTGCCCATTTCTTAATCAAAACTTATATCTATGCCCGTTTCGACTTACCTCTTCGATATTCTTCATTAATATTCACGCAAGAATATACTAAAGCGTAATTCTCGTAGTCAGTCGATAAAACCCAATACGGCGATGTTGCATCGACTGTAATATCCAAATAAGTTTCATTAATTTTTATTAGTTCCAAAACAGACATGACAGAAAAAAATGTGCTAGCAAAGCAAAATTCTCTACTGATAGTTAATTGTATCCTTATTAGAAAAATAAAAAGCATACCTATCGTGAAAATTAAGTCTCTGAAGAGTCTACATAAACGAAAATAAACTAATATGACTTATAAGAATGGCTGGACTGATTCGAATTTTTTTTTTTTTGTTCATAATAGTCTGAATGTGATTTTTATGAAAAACAAATTTGACAAGTTGCCAGATAAATTGGAAAATTGGAAAGCTGAAAGTGCCATTTCCTATGTAATTTTTATTTATTTAAATTTGGACAAGACATCGACTGTCGAGTCAGCCAGTTGTTAATAATTGAAATATTCTCATAGCTTGCACAAAACCATTAATGTAATTTTATATTTTCATTTTATTTATTTAACAATTTATTGCACACAACAACATATACAAAGAGAGATACATAGAGAAAAAAGAGTAAAAGGTACCGCTTATTTCTATAAGAAATGTATCTCATTTTTTATGTGAATTTTAAGTTTGTTCCATAAACAAACAGAAATTTCGAATTCGTTGTTCTGGATTTAGAAGAATCTAATAAGTGCATCGAAGACAGCAAATACATTAAATATATAGCAGCGAGACTGGTTCGCAAGTTTAAACTTGCTCGTCGTGCTATTGAAGAAGCTATGCTCAAGGTTTATTTAACGGATCGAATCCAAAACTAGATCATCTGGCAGAGAACCAAAGGAATTGGTATAGCTTAGAGAATAAGCAACTAGAAATGGCGATATATTAAACATTCGCTTAAGATCTAATAACTGGGACAGACGAGTCCTAGAGTGAGATTGCGTTGGCTAGCAGTCGTTGGATAAGATAAATCGAAAATTAAACTCATTGGTATGCTTTACGAAAAGTCTATGACCAGCAGTGGTCTATTATAGGCTGATGATGATAATGATGATAGTAATAATGATGCGATTAACTTAATGAGACGATATAGGCTATTAAAAGCTTTACATGTACTTACAGTCTGGGAAAGTAACGATGAATTTGGCTGTTGTTGCGTCTTCAACTGGTACAGCAGTACCATTAACAGTATCTAAACGTTGATCGATTACTTGAGTATTTTGCACGAATACGCCATCATCCGTCAATTCGTAATAAGCTTTGGGACAAGAACCAGTCTGGAACTCTTGTGGGTAGCTTTCTATATCGTTCCATTCGTCCATATACTGAAAGTATTATTATTTAATAAGTATTATTAAAAATTTACAATAGAACTTAATTAAAACATTTTTTAAAGGGCATACGATATCATTCCGAAATTTTAGTACCTAGCTCGTATTTTTAAAGGTTCGGTTTATTGTTATTGTAGATGTCAGGAAACAACGACGCAAGAAGGGTTTTTTAAACCCTAGCAGTTCGCATTACACATAAGGAAGCGAACCGTTTCTTACGTATTAAAGGGACATCAATAACATAACTCATAAGCACAGATTAATTAGTTACTGAAAGGATGGAGTCCTATCGTACGTCTAGTTGTCCTATGATGGAACGGATATGGTTGAATATGATAAATTAATTCAAACGCGCACTAACCAAAATTTACTTTGGAAAATACGGTACGACTGCTAATAATTTGGTATTTATACCTAGTAATGCATTTCATCTGAATTCCGTATCGAAATATTTTATCTCACATTTTTGATCATTACAAATAATACTATAACTATTGAAAAATAAGCAATTCAGTAATTTTAATAAATACCATTTATAAATAAATCTTAAAATAACCACATCAATCTTATGGCTCCGAATTAAGCACTAGGCATAATAAGAACCCACAAGAAACTAGAGTAAGTTCCCACTAACACACGCAATTCAAGCCTACTTGACAATTATTGAAATGATTTTTTTGTAATGATTTCTCTAAATTGACCTGGCATAACTTGTATGGAACTCAGTACCATGGCTTTATAAGTCAGATATACGCTCGCTACGCGACGCTACGATCACTTTCACATCCATCCTATGACAATAAAAGAAAAAAATGAGAAAGAAACTTTTAGAAACTTACATCAGCCAATCTGAAGTTTTCTACGACAGGAATGTTTTCATCGCACTGTCCTCTAAATATGACGCTACTTCCATCCGGTATTGGATAGTAGAAGCATTCTTCGTCAGAATGGCCTCTAGCTGTATAATATTGTTCATCCAGTACATCTACTCTAGTGAGAACAGCTTCTATTGCCGCTTGAGATTCGATAGATAACGTTTTAGTCCTACTGAGCTTCCAGCTTTTAACTGAAATGTAATTAAATATAATTTCAATATTATGTGTAATTAATCATTGAATTCAAATAATTAACTTCACATCGAAAATTTCATGATATACGTACGAGTAGAAATCTCGTTTAAAATATTGCAAAAATCCTACGTGTAGTAATAACAAATTACACTCTATACATACCTCGTCTGCTTGTAGTGTCGATATTTTCACAAGAGTACAGAATCGAATAAGAATCGTAATCTGTTTGTAGTACCCAGTATTCAGTAGTGACTGAAACAATAATTGTATTATTGTTTTTCCAATGTTTTTACTATAGAATACAGAGTAGAGAAATACTTCAGTTTTTCGCCGTTTAAGTTACCTTTACCAATTCTGTCTTAACAGCAATGTTAGATGTAAATGGAGATATATGAAAATATTATTCAACGATATGTATTTATTTATTAATTTGAATGGATTACAAATTATTTTTTTACAACTTCGAAATAAATTGATATCAAAAATGACCATGAGTAAATTATAGTAATTGGCCTTTTTGTTACATTACATTGCCTCTGCTTACGGCAGTTATTAACCACAAATAAGACATTAGTAGCAATATCTCTTTTTGAGATATAAATATATTGTGATATAACAGATATTTTCAATATTAAACTTTAAATGAAATTTTCAAAATAAGTACGAGAGAGCTTTATTTTCAATTCGATTTCTAGTACTTACATACCTCCATAACTTTAATTATCGATTTGGCAAAATATAGATTACATTAATATGAATATCTTACCCAAACCACAGTTATTAAAACACTTCGTAGTAGCAAATGAAACCTGTCCTCTTGGATATATTCGCTGATAAGGTTTTGACTGGCCAATTCCAATTATATGCGACTATTTCAATAGAAAAAGATTATTTTTGTAAAACCGTAATGTTCATTCTTACCATCAGTGCCATCTACATGTAAAGTGACAATAAGCCTGCCGCTGCCATCACTAGCTAAAACTGCTTGACCGTATGCAGTATCGAGTTCTTGATCAAATACTTGTGTGGCATACACATTCAGAACACCTCCATTGTCTTCATATGAGATATCATTGCAACCTCCTCGATTCAATTCATCAAAATAATTTTCTAATCCGAACCACCGACCTGCGTACTGGAAAATAATGAAGATATTACGGCGCCTACGCATTCTAGCGAGCACGCCACTCGAAAGCTCTCTCACGAGCCGTGGCAAACGAAGACTACAAGAGTTCCAATTATCCACGCTTTCAATTTATTCCGTTAATCCGATCATCACATGCCTCGTGTCTTTTGACTCGAGCCAAAAACCGACACTGAACCGAATGAGAATGAGGTAAAGCGAGTGAACGCAACAAGAGAATACGGTATCCAATCTCAATCACGTCGCCTCGCTTTGCCTCCTGGAGAATGTGGATTAAGTGTAATTATACGTATTAGTTAATTAGCAACCTACCTACTTTTTGGAAATGGCATAAAATGTACACTAATAATAAAATAATAAACATCAAATATAAATCTTCAAATATTACATATTCTTTAACCCATAAGCAATAATGCGTGTATCTATAAGGGTAACACGATGCACCTAACTGAATAGTAGTTGTATAAATGTCATAACAGATAAAACTGAATAATGAAAATAAGTACTTACACTTGAGGCATTGAAGTTTTGCTCAACTGGGATATTGAGATCGCATTGACCAACAAATATGACAGGATCATTTGGCGTCAATACTGGATAGTAAAAGCAAGATTCGTCACTCTGACTGGTCTCGACGTAGTACTGATCTTCCAACACATCTATTGAGGCCATCGCGGCTTGGATTGCTACTTCTGCTGCAGGAGTTAGTTCCTTCGATCTACTGAGTTTCCAACTCCATACTGTAGAAATAATAATATTTCTGTATTGTTAACAGTCCTTAAGAAAGTTCGTAAGATAATTGGTAATTATCGTCAATACGACGTATACAACTATGAGGTTAGCAGACTATCTCGCTTCCCCTGCACTGGATACGACTAAATATTCAGACATTTCATACAGATTTCATTCGGCTCTAAATCATTAAATATTCATTGCCGTAACAATAAACGCTGAATAATGAGTTTCGCGTTCATTTAAAGAACCGTCTATGCAGACTTTGGTGTCTTTGGTGAACTGGATCTCGATATCTAAGAAGACTGTGGGTTAGATATTTGGACATACAACTTCAACTCTTTATCTTGAAACCCTTAAACGTGAAAGCATGTTGGAAAAAAAAATCTGGATAAAAAAGGCTGTTTGCACAAAGAATCAGTTACATCTCCGAAATTCTACAGAATTTTAAAATAATTTTTACCAAAACTTACGGAAGATTAATCTCAAATCTCTAAAAACAGTTCTTTAATTGTTGAGATTTCTTCAGAAACAAATGTTGAAATTTCTCCGCGCTAAAGATGATCGACCCGCAACTGCGAGAATGAACTTTAATGTTATCATCATAGGGCGCGGGGGTAATGAACGAACGCGGTTGCACTGGGCTGCATAGGCGGACCCTTAAGTGAATACGTATGAATCGCTCATTTCAAAAACCACGTAAGTAACGTTTTTTATGAACTCGTTTTTTTTGTTGCGAACGCTTCCTTAAAGGTAGATCCCCAATCTGGGTACAAACCGCCCAATTCAGTACATTCCTTCTTCAAACAACATCGCGTAATCGTCGTTGATTACTTAAACAAAATAAGTCAGCTGACTTAAGTGATTCCCGCATGCAATACCAGGTGACGATAGCAGATATAACGGTGTAATTTATGTCGAATTGTAATGATTTGATTGGATTTAAATATTTGAATTTAATGAGTAGTTTGATGACGATATTCTGAAGTCGTTATATTCTTCAGGATTTGAAATTTAGTTGTTTTGCTTTAGAAAAATATCTTCAATAAGTTACAAGCGAAACAAAGACGTCCAATAAAGGACAATGGTCCACAGAGGCAAAGTGGCTTTCGGTTTTATGTTGTGAAACATTTACAGTCATACCTAGAACTGAAAACCGAAGACGTTTGGGACTTTAAGAAAAGGTGGCTAAATTCATATAAAAAACACGTTCGTCAACAGAATCATTCGAGAGAAGTATTCCAAATGAAAGAAAAATACATTTAAAAACGAAAAAAATAGATGATATAAAGCGAGTTCCGGACAGGACATTCTGAAGAGTATTATACTATTTTATCAAAACACATTTAACTGGCCAACAGCAAAATGTTGAAAATTCAACATAAGTTACACTGTTACTTGTTGAACTATCTTCATCAAGTTCAGTTGAGAGTGATGGAGAATATGATTATTTACCATAATGACTAAAAACATGAAATCGTTAATGTCTAAGTGTTATTTCTTTAATTTTAATTAAAATTATGGCTAACATGACTGTTTTGTTCAAATTAAAAGCCACCTAACCCTGTTTTTTGCTAAAACAACATAAGTCCAGAAATGTTTTTCTGGTTTTTCTACTTATATTATTAACGAATTATAAAAAAAAATTGATATTTAAAACTTTTAAGTCCAAACACTGCATTCGGCCCAAAAAAAGTCCTTACAAATTCATTAACTTGTAAATGACACAGTTTATTTTGACTTCTGAAAAATTGTAATTGCTTGACTTATATGATTATCGAAATGACCGATCGATACATTTCTAATTAACTCCTGATGGTGTTTTAAATTGGTGAACGGCTCACCACTATTCGAACATTTCATAAACACTATCAAGGCCATAAATAATTATAGATTCAATGCCACAACAAAAAACGCTGGATATTGAGTTTCACGTTAATTTCAAATGCAATGCAGGTTTATAACTATCTCCAGATTGTTTTAAATCAATGAATGGCTCACCACTCGTGTATTAGCCACACATTATCTCAATATTCCGTAATAATTCCGGATAGAGTGAAATAAAAATAAAAAGTAACAATATTATTAATAATGCTCCCATACAATTGTTCAGACAATTGTCCAGACAATCCAAAGTATTCATTAATTAATTTCATTTCTGGGTGCGGATTACCAATCTGGGAATTAAACGTCTATGCTACATGGACAGACAGACGATAAAACTCTAAGGATTTAACTCTAGCATTCTTGATTACTCACTAATGCTATATTGCTACAAGCACCAGTATCGCAGGATCCTGTTAGAGAAGTACTGTTAGCTAATTCAATAATTGCTTACACCTTTTCTGCTTCACACTTGATCGAAGCTTCACGTGTTAGAATCTCTGCCAATATTACAATAGATTCTGCTAATATATTTGTATTATATTAAGCTTTAAATGAAACATACTATTAACGAAAACTACACATAATAAAAATGTACGTACCGCCTCTGTAATTATTATCGATATTGACACAACTGTAAGCCAACGCGTACTCCTCGTAGTCTGTAGCGAGAATCCAATACGGGATTTCTATCTCTGTACAATAAACAAAACATGATACATAAATAAATAATCTAAAATACACAACAAAATTCACCATACAATATGTATTTAATTTTAGGTTTATTTTTTTATTTTATTTATTTAATTATTTATGTACATACACACACATGTTTAAGAAATACATTAAATGAAATTTATATACAAAGGTACTGCTTATTTCATCATGAAATTTCTTCCAGCAGACCTGTGATAGAAAAGCCGTTACGAAAGCAGAATCTAATGTGTATGAATCGCCAAAAAAATTACACAAAATATAATACACACTATGTGAGTCATACATACATATTATATACATACATATTATGATCATACAACATACTATAAATAAATTATACATACACTAAACTACATTTAAAATATATATCAAATACACAACTACATGTACTAAGGTAATGATTATATAAACATTACACATATACATACAATATAGTTTATGATGGTAAGGAGAGATAATATTCTTTAACTCGTCTTTTAAAAACGTATACAGAATTACTGTCTCTAATATGAGGCGGAAGTGAATTCCACAATCTTACCGCGTGAACGGTGAAGGAATAGGAATAGAAATCAGTTTTATGGGATGGGATATTAATAAGGGTTCTCAGATGTTGTCTACAGGGAGTTTCTGACGGTCGAGCATAGGAGAAACGAATTTTTAAGTAGGAGGGAGATGATGGGTTATGCAGTATGTTGAAGAGGAGACATAGTATTCGAGTGTTCCTGCGAGAGCGAATAGGGAGCCACTTCAGTGTTTTGCGCAAATGAGAAACACGGTCGAATTTTCTGAGACCAAAGATGAACCGTATACAAAGGTGTTGCAAGCGCTCAAGCTTATTTAGAAGCTCTTCAGTCAGGTCCAGATAGCAGGCATCAGCGTAATCGATTATCGGCTGGATAAGTGTTTGTGCTAGGGAAATTTTAGTCTTTACAGGTAAAAAATTTTGAAGATGTTTCAATGAATGTAATGAGAAATGAAGTTTTCTGCTGACTTCACAAATATGAGCACTCCATGAAAGATGAGAGTCAAATATGACACCAAGTTTTTAGCAGTGTCTGCAAAAGGAATCTGAGTGCCATCTAAACTCACTGGAGATAGGGATGAAAAGTCAAGACGACCACGTGTGTACCTGCTACTAATTATCATGGCTTGGGATTTATTCGGGTTAATTAAAAGGCCATATGAGTTCGCCCATACACTAATACTATTCAGATCATCATTCACAGCAGCAACAGCTGAATCAATTTCAGTTGCATCACAGTGACGATAAAGCTGCAAGTCGTCAGCATAAAGATGAAAGCTAGAAGAAATTACTTATATTACACCAGTCTGAGAAGGATTCATTACAACGAACACATTGTGAGCGGTCCCTTAGATAAGAATCAAACCAGGGTATACAAGAAGATGGAACGGAGTATTCCGAGGAGAATATCGAAATCTACTGAATTGAATGCACTACTAAGGAAGATTAGTATAGAGAGAGACTTGTTTTCCATAGCCCAACGAATGTCATCAGTGACTTTAAGAAGAGCTCTCACTGTATTATGGCCTGGACGGAAGCCAGACTGGTAACAATCAATAAGATTGTTGGAGATTAAAAAAGCAGACAGTTGTTTATGAACAATGTGCTCAAGTACTTTCGACAGAAAGGGTAAAATAGAAATACAGGTCGAAAATGAGACAGCGGGAGCGATTATAGAGGGATTAGAAACCTTAGGTAAAGGAATAATATGTGCTTATTTCTAAACCGGTATATAAAGAGTGAAGTTATGTATATAAAAAATTTAATAAAAAAACAACAGTATGTAGTAATAACAAAACGCAACTTCTGTCACATGACATAAATAACACAATATTTGAAAACTTATTTTTACCTTCACTTAAATGTAAATATGTTTGATAAAAGTCAGATGTAAAAATAAAAACATTGTTTCGAACAATAGTAAACAAAAATTAAATGACAACAAAAATATTAGGTATAATAGGTTATTTTTTATTCGACATTATTTTTACTCTGGTACTCTCTCTCTCATATTCACATACTCGTATTGAGGTACTTACATTATTTGAATTGGCAAAAAATTAGTTTTTGTTTCTTTATTAGACATATATTAGTTACTACAGTAAATAGCTTTCATATCATCAACACTATTGTTATATAACTCTTCCCTATGATTAATTACACTTACCAGTGCCGTTAGCAGACAGTAATATATTGTATTTAGCCTCATTTACATTGCCAACCGGTTCAACAGTAGCATCAGTAACGTCAAGAGACTGGTTTATTATGCTGGAGCTAAGAAGTGTAAAACGATTGTCGCCAACTGCAGTAAAATCGTAGTTGACACATTCCCCTTCTTGCTGGTCCTTTGGATACGCAGATATTTCATGCCACACTCCCGAAAACTGAAGAAATTATTGATATACCAAGTGATTAATTGAATCATTACATAGAAAGTTGTTAGAAAAATATTTCTTTTTATTTGATATTCGACATAGTTACATGAATGCTTTCCTGTTAATCTGCAAGAGAAGTCGACTAAATAATGAGCTTTTTCGTTTAGTCAATGGACTTTTATTTCTTTTCTCTTGAGTGTAGAACTGGATCGGATGAGGCTTTTGCCTATAGAAACTCCTATAGTGAACGCCCTTGGTGCGTCGTCGAGGGGTTTTGGGATCTCCTACGGAACATATCGGAGCCCAGAGCCCCTCTTAAGCCGTGCCGAAGCACTTCTCGGAAAGGCAGTCACAAAGCTACTCTGCACCCTCGCAGTGCCACGACAGAGCGGACCACATGCGTTAACATTCTTATCAGGATGGAATGAATGAACCACCGAAACCACACTCTAATCGACCATGATCACGAAGAACCCTTCGTCGCTTCTAACGACAGGCAGGGAACACCTTAGTCTTACTTTACGGTAGTAAACTAATTAATCTGTGGTCTTACTACGTTACCACCGCCTCAGAGTCATCGTCTCCGAGTGGGATTAACCCATTCCCATACTCAATGGACTATAGCAACCTGTCATTAGCTAGCCCCGGTTGCCATCTGTAAGCGTCGTTGATTAAAATGGCATCAAGGGGTTGATTCTCCTTTTCTCCTTCCACTTCGAATGTAGAAGAGAACGACGTCATGTATATATTTATAAATACATATCTCAAACATACATACATATCCTCACTCTGTACCCCTAACGGAGCATTCAGTGTGGAAGGAGCGCCAAGTGTCGCGGTATTTACGGTGGAAAAGAGTACGATGTCATGTATATATTTACAAATACATATCTCAAACATACATACATATATATCCTCACTCTGTATCCTTACCGGGGTATTCAGTGCAGATGTAACGCCAAGTATCGCGGTATTTACTTACTTCTTTCGAATCCTTTATGCTCATCATTCTTTTTAAACACTTTCCCCTAGATTTGCGAGTGCTTTTGACATTTCCGTCAGCTAGCACTCAGGCTATTTGATCTTCGTAAGTCAGATAAGATTTCAAATATAATACCAAAAATCACACTGATTAATGTTGCTTCGAAAGAATCCTGATTATAGTTTGAACATGAACTGAGTAGCTCTATTCTTTCCTTCTATGGTAACATTTACATGACAATAAAAAAACATTGAAAATATAACTTACTGCCTCCCAAGAAAAGTCAGTTACTACTGGTATCGTTTCATCACATTGCCCTGGGAACACTACAGGGTCTCCAGTGACTTCTGGGTAGTAAAAACATCCCTCGTCAGTATGGTTACGATTTATAAAGTATTGCTGACGCAGTACTTGTACGTCACCCAATGCCTGATTGATAGCATTGTTAGACTCTGATGACAGAGTTTTTTGTCTGCTAAGCTTCCAACTAGATACTGAAAAAATTATGTAATTAGCCAAGGGCTCAGTTTGTTTAAAGACACGATTGGTCTACTTTTACGTAAAGTATGTATTTTCTGAATCTTACCACTCCGGTATTCGTCATCGACATTCACACATGAATAAACTAAGGCGTAATTGTCGTAATCTGTTGATAATACCCAATATGGTGAACTAGTGGTAACTGAAAAAATGACAATTTAGTTGTAATTACTATATCTTTATAATATTTACTAAAACTTGATGAGATCAATTACGAAACGTCAATATAATTTAACTAGCGATTATATAGATACTATATGCATAGGTAGGAATACTAGCCATGCCTCACGGTTTCATCTGCATCAATTTTGGCATTTTTTCGATATAAAAAATATGACTATAATACTCTCTAAAATGTCTTCTACCTGTTCCCGTCAAAATCGGTTCAGCCATTTTGGAGATTAGCCCGGACAAACAAAAAGACACACAGACATAAATTGAAGAAAAAAAGAGTGTTTATGTTTAGTTATGTGCAAATAACCATTATAAGCTTAAAAGCCTTTACTTCGAAGTCACAGAGAGACACTTCAATTTTATTTATATGTTGTGTCGATGTATAAATATTTAATAAAAATTGTTATTGCAAAAAGCTAGATACCAGAACAATAGAAATGTTTTTATTAAGATCGAGTGTTAAAAATACAATTTTAAAGTTTCAGTGTAGTATCTACTCACGATTAGTACCGGCTGTAGGGAATGATACAAGCAATTTAGCCGAGGAGTCGTCACTATCTAGGACAGCGATGCCGTTGATTGTGTCCAAAGTGAGGTCGACCACTTGTGTGTTGTATACGTCAACTCCTTCATCGGTCAGAGTGTATGTGGCTGTGGCGCAAGTTCCGTCTTGGAACACTTGCGGGTAGCTCTCAATATCATACCACAGACCCATATACTGTAATAAAATGAAGCAAATATTCGATGCATTCGAAACGTAGTTAAAATATGAACGTAATTTACATAGACCTTCTAAATAACTCTAGACGCCGCTTCCAAGCAGTAACAGTGCGGTAAATCATTTAAGCTGACTCACCTGTACATATACCTGCACATACTCGTACGACACATTTATTTATTATCAAACTAGCGGACCGTCTTAACTTTGCCTGGGTTGAATACATACCCTGCTATTCATAAAAACTACAACAAGGTTAAATTTAGGTACAAATTGTTGTCCCTTTCCATCATTAACTTTTGGTAAGAATAAGCTTGACTATGACAGAAGACTGTCACAACTATTCCAAGTTTACGCCGAGTTTATTAATAGGGCGGATAATGTATAGTCTATCTCCATTTGAAATAATGTAGATTTCGAATGGCGAAAGAATTATTCAAACAGGTGGAGATTATTCTCCATATATAAATAAACTTACAAAATCAGCTCTGTCTTTAAAACATTAGTATAAATAAGCTGATTAGTCGCCATTTTGTTGCAAAACAGCACCCGCACATCTACATTTTATTTAATCTTATTTGCCTCACTCCTTAGTATGGGACAGGCTGTCTGAAGTTATAGTGTCTATGCTAATTTATTATACCATATTGTATAACATATTGTTCAGACTTTTTGGCGGGAACGGGAGAAATGAGGTTGACATTTTGTTCAGATTTTCTATATTTTACATTTTTGGAAGTTTTAAAGTATAAAAGTGATAGTATATTGTGTTTTAAAGTTCTGTATAAGTGAATAGAATGGAGTACCTAGGTCTAAATAAACATGTGTAGCTGAAGTACTCGCGCTCTTCCAAGAAGTCCTTTATAACTTCAGTAAAGCCTATTATAACTTTACTGGAGGAGTTTTACGATAAGTAACAACAAATTTCCTTGTGATTCTACATTATTAATACGTGACATTGGCAAATGCGCTAAACTGTGCGCCATGCCATAAAGAAAGAAAGAAAAAGAAAAACACATTGTTCGTCATCTTACATCTACAGGATTAAAGCTGGTAACGACGGCTATATTTTCATCGCATTGGCCGCGGAATACCACTGGATTTCCGTCAGGTATCGGATAGTAGAAGCAACCAGAATCAGAATGGTCATTGATCTCGTAGTAATGGTTGTTGAGGACATCAATACCATTGATAACTTCATTTATAGCGGCTACAGCATCCTGTGTCAAGCTTGTTGTACGACTCAATTTCCAGCTCCAAACTAAAAGTATAATTTAAAATCATTATTTAGATTCAATATTCATGTGAATATCGTCGGTAACACTGATTAAGAATGATTTGATTACTGAAAAGAAGTACTAATTTTAGTAAACAATCAAGAACATGTACTGTGAAATAACTGCAGTAATTTTATATTCCCTTTGATATTAACAGTGAAATTAGAATGAGTTAGAATATAATTGAACGTTTCTTTCATATTATAATAATAATAATAATACTCCAGACAATTACACAGATTGTGTGACCCCAAATTAAGCAGTAAGTTCGTACTATGGGTACCAAACAACGAACTCTGGTGGAGTTTCCAGTAACACCCAGACTCCAAGCCAATTTAGAAAACTTTGTTTCCCGGGACCCGGGACTCTAGCTTGGAAAACAGATGCATATGCCACTGCGCCAAAGGCCTACTACCTAGGTTTTTACTACCTATTTGAAATGGTTTCATTAGAGAGGGTGTCGGATCAAGAAAGATAATGGACAGAGTCATTATAAGTTGCCGCTCTTACCACCGTGTGTCAAACGAATTTTCCTCTCTTTCTATCTCATTGAGCGTAACCACGAGTAAAACAGTTAGCTATAGTAAAAATGGCAACCTTACGCTGGCAGTATATTTGTTTAGTTTATGAGTCGGCCATATGACTTTTTGGCGGGAACGGGAGAAGTGAGGTTGTCATTTTATTTAGGTATTCTGTTTTTTACATTTTTGGGAGTTTTAAAGTACAAAAGTGATAGTATATTGTGTTTTAAAGTTCAGTTTAAGTGAAAAGAATGGAATAGGTCTAAATAAACATGTGTAGCTGAAGTTCTCGCGCTCTTCCAAGAAGTCCTATAAAACTTCAGTAAAGTCTACTATCACTTTACTGGAGGAGTTTTACGATAACGACTACTAAATACAATAGGTGACATTGGCAAATGCGATGACGTGTGCGCCACGCCAGGAAGAAAGGAAAAAAAAAGAGTCGGTCATAAAATAATTATTTGCAATATACTTGTAAGTGTTTTGGGTATTAGTATTCACGAAAATAAAAATATATCATGTTGAGCTGTGTACTGTTGTATTGTGACCTTTCCTAGACACGTACATTAGTAAAAATCTAGAAAGTCAGTCTTAGATCACAAATAAAGAACTAGATGCACAATCTCCTGTAATATCTAAACAAATTATCGTCCGAATTGACGTATATCTTTTTAATACCGTATAGTATTATCGGTAACATTGTGTTAATCTAAAGTAGACCTTACTGCCAAACCATAAGGTTATAAAAGCTTGTAAACGATTCTTGCAGGATATTGAAACGATGTTTATAAAAAAATATTTAAAATGCAATCTTACGTCTCGTGCGTAAAGTATAATTCACATAATCTGTGACTCACTCAATGTGCGCTCAAATACCTATTTGAGCGCACATTTGGTTCGGACATTTTTGAAGCGTTGATTGTGTATCTAGTTTTTTATTTGGGATCGAAGAAGTCAGTCGACAAAATAATACACTTTAAACAGAGCAAATGCTCCGTCCATTTGTGGTACTTGGTCCGAGAGGCTGCTCTTGTATTATCAATGGCTGCCAGAACACATATGCAATGTTGTTATCAAAGTCGGAGAATATTACTTACTTCTTCTTTGCTCGCTGTTCAAGTTAGCACAACTGTAGACCAATGCATATGAATCGTAGTCAGTGTCAAGTATCCAGTATTCCGAAGGTTCGCTTGCTAAAAATGATTAACGTGTTGAAATATAGCATTAGCATAGACACAATCATAACACTAAAAAATCTTACAATTAGACATTTTTCTAATCTGCCAATAATGTAAAATCTATTTGACTTGTTCACTTCTATAAATAATTATAAAACGAAGTCCCTATTCTTGCCTGTGGATTTGTGCGTTTAGGTCTTTTAAAGTACACAATGTACATTTTAATGTGGTTTTTACAATCGTTTAGAGAATTTCTTCTGAAAGGCTTTGTATGGGTATATTATAATAGGTCCCACTCTGACGAAGGCGAAGCGAGTCACCAGTATGAAAGGATTCAATGTAATTTCTCACATGCATCAGATCTTTGCAAATGCAAAGTGCATATCACGTAGAATGATATTATTGTCGTCGCTTATACTCGATTTAAATATTTTACGACCTCTTTAAATCTACTAAAGCATTATTCACATCGACAATTTAATTATGCAAACTTCGTTACATAGAAAATGATTATGAGATTTCTTAGTATCAGAATTCACTATGACGGACAAAGTGATTGATATTAAACAATGAATCAAAAAAAAAAACAATGGAAATTAGATGTGTGGAAATTAGATAATAGTAGATAACTCTGAAAATCTTAAAAACTCTATTTGCTTAGTCTCTATTCACTTCAATAGTAGAAACTGATTGTGAAAACAATATTACTTACCACCAGGGAACGTGACGAGCAACTTTCCACTGCCGTCGTCGCTTGCGAGTACAGCTTCTCCAGTGATTGTATCTAGAGCTTCATCAACTACTTGAGTATTATAAACTATAACTGATTGATCAGATACAGTGTAAGTAGCATCATTACAAGTTCCTGTCTGAAAATCTGAGGGATAGCTCTCGATTAACCGCCAGCGGCCTTCGTACTGCAAATAATGGAAATACACTTTACGATAATCGATATTGTCAAATCCATATCTGTATAATGAATGTTTGTATAATATATATATATATATATATATTACTTTCCTTAGTCATTGGCTAAACTGCAATATCGTTTGACCGATCACCATGACAGTTGGCACTACAGAGAAAATTATATATGTTGACACGTATATTACGTGTTCATTCAAAGAGAAGATTTGTATGCTATCTCATTTGTTGTAAGTTGGCACCACGCGGACGATGTCGCGGGCAAAAGCTATGTAAAAATATTTAGTGCTGTATTAAAATTCAACTTCCGTACGCTTGTGGTCGCAAAACTCAAAGAATAGTCATAGTCGGTCGATTAACATGAAATTTCGACTCCACATTGCGTTCGAATTCGCGCGTATTTTTTTATAAGTACTACCTTATATCTACATCTACGAATAAAAATGTAAACGTTTGTTTATTCAACGTGCGCCACAGCAACCCGTGGGAACAGCCTACATACATACATACTACTTCTACTATCCTCACGCTGAATTCTTGACGGGGTAGTCACAGAGGACGGAGTGTCAGGCATCGCGGTCCATACTTCTTTCGTTTCCTCAAATCTTATTATTCTCCTCACACACTTCGGCCAATGTATGCGAGCTTTTAACATTACCGTCAGCTTATACTGTGGCTACTCGATCTTTATAAGTCATCCGCGGTCAATTTTAAATGATTTGTGAGTATTATTTCTATCTATTTGAATTGTTCTCTTTTCGTTTAATTTTTTAACTCATCAGTCATGATAACATGTAAATTATAAATATTTCATTAGAAACCTTTGTATTATCCATCCATTCATCTTTTTGAAACGTAAATTGAAAATAAGTGTGTAATCGTTTTCAGGATTTATGAAATACAATTTATTCAGATATCTTACCGCTGTTACGTTGAAATCTGAGACAACATTAATGCTAGTATCACATTGTCCAACTAATATAATAGGCTCTCCTGGCTCTAAGTCAGGTAAATAGAAGCAGGCATCAAGCGAGTGATCGATGGCTTCATAATACGCATTTCTCAGTACTTGGATAGAAGATATCTTCTCATCGATAGCAGCTCTTGCACTGTCACTCAGACTCCTGGTTCTGCTTAGTTTCCAACTCGAAACTAGAAAAAAGACACTCATATTACCTTCTTAACTGTTACAGCCAAATTTGCAATTTCAGATAGATTAAAATTACTTGTCAGTGTTTAGGTTAGATTATAATCTTGTTGAGGTATTAGGTATATATACATATCCATATTAATATTATAAATGCGAAAGTCTGTGTGTCTGGCTGTCTGCTTGGTTTTCACGGCTAAACCGCCGGACTGATTTTGATAAAATTTGGCATGGAGATAGTTTGACACCAGGGGGTGAACATAGGCTACTTTATTTTTCAAAAAAATACCCCTAAAAGGGTGAAAAGGGGGATGAAACTTTGTATGGAAAATTTTTAACCGCTGAACCAATTAAGATGTAATTTGGTACGGAGATACACCTTTTCTATTAAAAAAACATAGTTTTCTTTTTTTATCAAAAATGTACCACTAAAGGGGTGAAAAAGGGGATGAAACTTTATAGGGGAACTTGATAATGCTAAACCCTAACAATATGGATATCAAATGAAATACGCAGGAGAAGGTAGATACATATGTTAGATCACCATAAATCCAATATGGCGGATGTTTCATAATAGGAAATAACTTTTTTGTTGGACACCAACAATACGGGTATCAAATAAATTGGAATACGCAGGGGAAGATTTCTGGACAAGTGACGTCATCATAAATCCAATATGGCGGATGTTCCAGAATAGGAAATAACTCTTTCGTTCGACACCAACAATATGGGTATCAAATGAAATGGAATACGCAGGGGAAGGTTTCTATATATATATCTGGACATGTGACGTCATCATAAATCCGATATGGTGGATGTTCCATAATAGGAAATAACTTTTTTGTTCAATACCAACAATATGAGTATCACATGAAATGGAATACGCAGGGGAAGGTTTCTGTACATATGACGTCATCATAAACCAATATGGTGGATGTTCCATAATAGGAATTAACTCTTTTGTTCAGCACCAACAATATGGGCATCAAATGAAATGGAATGTGCATGGGAAGGTTTTTGTATATGTGACGTCATAACATAAGATAACTTCACGCTGTATCCCCAACGGGGTAGTCAGAGAGGACGGAGCGCCAGGAGTCGCGGTCCTTACACATCTCTTTCGCTTCCTCAAAACTCATCATTCTCTTCACACATTTTCGCCTAGGTATGCGAGTGCTTTTGACATTTCCGTCTGCTAACACTCTGGCTATTTTGAGCCTTGGTCTTCCTTGGCTTCTTTTACCGCTCACTTTCGCTCTGTATATTTTCTTCGTCAGTCTTTCATCACTCATTCTTTCCAAGTGCCCGAACCATCTAAGCATTCCTTTCTTCATTTTTACAATAACACTGTTGTGCAACCCTGTCATACTGCGTATCTCATCATTGCTTATCCTGTCCGCAAGCGTGACACCGCACATATTTCTGAGAGACCGCATCTCCACAGCATTTATCATCCTTTCACTCGATTTCGGGCATATCCAGGCCTCACTACCGTACAACAAAGTTGGCACCAACACCGCATTGTGGATGGCCATTTTAGCAGTGTTAGATATATTCATACTACCCACTTGCGGACAGAGCACCGTTCACTTTATTGCCAGCTGCTACCCGTCTCTCCACATCCAACTCACATCTTCCATCCCTCGAAAACGCACTCCCCAGATACACAATTTCATTCACTTATTTTAGACATTTTCCATTTACACAAATCACACATTTCGTTTGTACCGCTTCTCTTTTTTGTAACGCCAGAACCTTAGTTTTGTTCACATTCATTTTCAATCCTTTTACTTCACAATTTTCTTTCATACACGTGACTAGTGTCTGCAACTCTGCTTCTGACGGTGCTATTAGCACAGCATCGTCAGCGTACAATAGGCAGTTTATCACTGTGTCATCACATCCCATACCACTCATATTACCTTTCAATCTCTGGAGGCAACTGTCCAAATACAGCACGAACAGCCAGGCAGACATCACGCAGCCCTGTCTAACACCAGAACAGACTTCAAACCAGGGCGACATGTCACCGTCTATCCTTACACAGGCTCTGTGGCCACGATATAATGATCTCACAGCCTGCAGTAAGGAGCCCTCCACGCCATATTCAGGCAGAAGACTCCCCAATTTCTTCCGCACTACTCTATCGAATGCTTTTTCTAGATCCACGAAAGCGCAGAAAACTTTCTGGCCTATAGCCAGAAACCTTCCCACGATAACGCAAAGCGAGAAAATCTGATCCATACAACCCCTACCGTTCCTGAAACCACCTTGCGCCTCCCACAAATATCTTTCTGAAACGCCTTTCATACGTTCAGTCAATACCTTAGTATAGACTTTACTCGCTAAGCTGACCAAGCTGATAGCCCTATAGCCCGCACAGTCTAGATAGAAACCTTTCCCTTTATATATAGGTACTATGAGTGCCGTGCACCAGTCCTCTGGAACCTCCCCCTTCTGCCAACAAAGGTTGCAGAGTGCACAGAAGGCATCTCAGACCCTAGGACCACCATACTTGATCATCTCAGCAGTCACCTCATCATTTCCCGCAGCCTTTCCACATTTCAAACTTCTTATCACTTTCTCAATCTCTTTCATACTAATGGGATCCTCCAGTCCCTGGTCCGAGTGTGGCAATTCATTAGAATCGCTCTAAGTATCAGAGACGGAGTCGCCACTCTCATACAGTTCTCCATAGTAGTCACTCCGTCGCTGCAGAACGTCTTTTTTATTTGTAAGCAGGTAGTTTTCTTTCGGACGCACTTTATTCATTCTGCAAGGTGCTGGACCACTTCGGTACTTACGTACTTCTTTCCAAAATAATTTGGATTTTTTTTAATTTTCGAAGTTGTCCGACATCTTGTTTTCGTCTAACACCCTACACCTTTCACGCTTCTCTTTCGCTAGTGCCTTCGTTTCTGCTTTCTGCAGCTTATATCTGTCTTTCATCAAATTTTTCGTACCACAGTCATTTTTAGTAGCAAGGTAGTCCCGCCATGCTTTCTTCTTCTTATGCACACACTTTCACCTCATTATCCCACCACACATCACGCTTTTTACCATTACCAATCTTATTCATTCCACACACTTCTTTCGCAGCCTCGATCATGCTATCCCTAAGGTTCTGCCAACATTCTTCAACGTCCTCGCTCATCACTTTCAATCTATCGTCAAGCTTACCGGATAACACCCTTTCATATTCATTCCTGGTGGTCGCATCTCGGAGTTCTCGCGATGTCGCCATGCCGCAAACAGACCCCTTATTCTAGTTACCACTAGAAAGTGGTCCGTTCCCAGATCGGCTCCTCTGTGTGCTCTAGTGTCCATAACCTGCTTTTTGAGCCGGTTGTCCACCAGGAATAAATCAATCATACTTCTTTCATCCTTCCTTTCCCACGTGTACTGATGAATACTTTTGTACTTAAATAAGGTTTTAGCAACAAAAAGATCCTTTTCCATACACAGTCCTAACACAATCCTACTAGCATCATTCACTCTCTTATCTCCATACTTGCCTAGGATAGACTCAAATCCTGTTCGAGCTGTCCCAACCCATCCATTCATGTCTCCACACATTATAATTCTCTCATTCTCCTCAACCGTCTCTAGAACTTCTCTAACACTCTCCCAAAACTACTCTAGCTCGCCCAAGCCGACAGAGGACACTGGGGCATACACCACTAAAACAAATAACCTCGTCAACCCTGTCTTGAGACGCACCCAGAGCAGTCTCGGGTTTACACACTTATACTCAGTTACACAGTTAACCAAACGAGAGCACAGTAAAACGCCTACCCCCTGGCATCCCCTTTCTTCTTGTGGTACACCTGACCACAAAGCGATGCCCCCTACAGGCAAGTCGACAAATTCACTGCCCTTTCGCTTGGTTTCACTCAAACATAACACATCCAATCTTCTTTCTTCCATAATATCAATCACTTCATTCATCTTCTCTTCAATCCCACCTCTCACATTCCACGCAGCTATTCTGCACTCCTCCCTCCACTTCCCGCCGCTAGGTGCACAGCGTGTTGGGTGGCGGTCCCCAACGCCGAACTGCACTCTGCTCACACCAGCGGGGACAAACCGGTGTACGTCGCTTTCGGGGGACGCCCTAGCATTCATATTTGCACTGTCCCGCATGGGTGTACACAGAAGAGGAATTGCAGCCCTGAAAAGGGCTGACAGGGGTCGCGACGAGCACGCTTCCTCAGTTGACCCCCTACTGAGGAACCCGACCCCCTGTGACGTCATCATAAATCTAATATGGCGGATGTTCCATTACGAGAATAACTTTTTTGTTTAACACCAACAATATGAGTACCTCGGGTAACCTCAGTAACCTAAAGAGGTAATGGAAAATATTTCCACGCGGACGAAGTAGCGGATACAGCTAGTAATATATATATACACGTCACAAAAACTAATTATCTTAATAGACCTTTAAGATATGTAAGTAGATGGTAGTCATAGATTTATAACTTCAGACGCCATGTCCCAACAGCAATGGTGAGGCAAATCAGATAATCTGACTCCTATCATACGACACACATTTACAATCAGATAAGCTGATAGGCAGTCATCAATCAATCGCGATATGTTGTTAAATCGAGCACGGTATAATGTCGCGTATCAGTATTGCTGTTCCTGTCGATTAATCAGTGAACTAAAAACTAGTGCTAGCGACCCTATTTACGAGTATGTTACAAAAAGTCATTGGCACCGTAATTAGTAATTTAAAACAATCGACGCGCGACTGCAGTTCAGTGTATTTACATAATAACCCCGCGGCACGCTTATTACGTAACTTGCAGACAGCATGCGAAAGCCAATATCGCGCGATATCTGCTGTCAAAACAAGAATTTGTGTAATGTAATTTGTATAGTGGCGCTAAATCGACCGAGAAAAGAGCATTTTACGGTCATAGAATAATAGATACGCAATACACATGATACTAATTTTTTATTACAGTTAATCACCGGTCGCGCAATGATCGCGTGGCTGTCGCTGTCTGCAAATTTTTAGGTAATAGCGGGACAGTCTGTCTGATGTTATAGTCTATCACAGCAGTCTGTAAATTATACGTCCTACTGTTAGGCACACCAGTGCCTAAACATATCATAGATCAAGAAAAAAGAAACTTCTTTTTTCTTCGTCAATCGTTCGCCACTCATTTTATCTTTGTCCCTGAAAAGTCTAAACAATCCTTTCTTGATTTTTAAAACAACATCATCTTCCAACCTTGATACTGCTTATCTCTTCATTGCTTACTTTTTTAGATTACGCCGTACATATTTCTAAATTTTTCCACTAAATTAAAATTATATTTAATGATCACCCAAAAAGATAAAATAATTAAAAACAAGTAATTTATCAACTTACCTAACCTGTAATCACTGTCGACATTAGAACAGCTGTAGGCTAAAGCATAATCACTGTAATCCGTATCGAGAATCCAGAAGGGGTACTCTACAACTGTAAGTAAAAATTAATATTAAAGTTACGTTTAAAAGCATTATAATTGTTAAAAATAAAAAGCATTATAATTTAAAAAACAACTCACGTTGATCGCCGACAGTTATTGCGATCGTCAATTTGCCGCTTGTGTCTTCAGCGTTAGTGAAATATATAGCGCCATTAGATACTTCAAGGAACTGGTTCACTATTTGAGATATCGCTACTGACGAGCTATCAGATATATTGTATTCGTGGTCAATACACTCTCCTGACCGCAATTCATTAGGATACGATTCTATTTCATACCAAGTGCCCTGGAACTGCGGAAAATAAAATACTGTTAAATATCTAATTATCTTTTGCAAAATGGTAGGTACATCTGTTTAAGATCTAGGTACAAAAATATTTTTCGGTGGTTATTTCAAATGTATTTAAAAAACTTTCTTATTAATCTTCTGGTTGTTTTTGCCCAAACAATTAGAACCGCACTGATTGTTTTTGAATTAATTCCCAAAATTTTTCAAAATATGTTTGAGTAGACATATTTTGACAAGAAGAGGGATGCTATAGGTGTTGCTGCTACTGTATATCTTTCTGTCTGTCTGTGTATTTGTCGGTAGCACCGTAGCTCTTGAACGGATGATCCAACCAATCTGCATCTGGACCTTATGTTTAAATTCTGCAGTTTTCGGGAATGTTCTTAACTGTTATTTGAATAATTGATACAGATTCTGCTTTTCTACCTGTAGGCCTAAATATTTAACGCTGTAATATTGTTGTATTTTTATTCTCCGGCCAATCCACATTAGAAATGGCGCGACAATATTAATTTACTGTAGTGCAATGCAATGCAATGCTATACGATGCATTACAACACAATGCAATGTATAAACTTTTGAACCTTCGCGTTACATAGTAAAACATGTAAAATTGGAAAATCGACGCGATTTCCTTTTATTTTGGCTTGACGCCTAGTATGGTGTATAGGCGTCAGTGGACAATTTGCTAGATCACGACCGATGCAACTCGTCCCTTCCCGTCCCGTTTCTTCTTCTAATTTTTTCAGTTCCCGTTCTTTAGATATTTTACAATGCAATGTAGTACAACACAATACGATACAGTGTAACGCAATTTGATAAGGCGATGTTATATGGCGCAGTATAAGGTTTTATCAAATTAAACTAAATACATAGAAAATACTCTTGAACTTCATGAATCGAGAAGCTACTTCTAACGGACACAATCTACAATTTTATAGAGAACTAGCTGTCCATTCCGGCTTCACCCTAGCTGAATTCATAATATGTGCCTAAGTCCATCTGGATTAATATACCTTTCAAATAGGGAAAGAATTTTTCAAACAAGTGCAATGTTTCCGGAGATTACCTTCCAGTGCCATATATAAACAAACACACAAAATTCGCTCTCTCTCTTTATAATATTACTGTAGATTGTAGCAATATATTACAGAGCAATAGCTACAAATATTTAAGCTTACGATTACTTACTGAATCCAAGTTAAAATCAGTCGCGGCTTGTAAAGTTTCATTACACTGGCCAGGAAATATAACTGGCACGCCTGGTTGATGTTCGGGGTAATAAAAACAACCCTCTTCACTCTGATCCGTGGTTTGATAAAACCGTTCATTGAGTTCTGGGATAGTGCTGATAATGTTGTCGATAACTGGTATAGCGTTTGTTGGTAGTTCCTTAGTTCTACTGAGTTTCCAGCTGTATACTGCCAATAATGATTTCAGATATAAATCACAAATTATTGAAAAAAAACAAGGTGCCCATGGTGAACAAATAAGGCTATATTTTCCAGAATTTCAAGTCAAGGTCGAGTCTGCTTGCGGTCACGATTAATGTAATCTGGTTGAGGCAAAAAGTAAATGTGTTGATAAAACTTTTTGACGTTATAATACTTCTTTTGGCGCGTGTAGAAAAACCGAAAAACAGATCAGTGTATTTTTTAGCATGCAAAGAGAATGTAACCGCTACACTTTATTAGCATGTGACGGAGTTGCGCGCCGATGTAACACATAATTTATTATTTTTTATTGCATTCATTTCAAACGGCCAGTTTCATTTATTTATATGTGGCCAGTTTTGTTTTTTATGTTTATTGACTTCAAAGAATCTTTGTCTTCTAGCCGTCCCTGAATACTTAACAAGAATTACTCGGAAAATATATTTACGCAGGTATCATTTCTTACATTAATACTGTATTTATTATAAAGCTGTCTATCCCGTTAATATATTAAACGAGCTTTTAACAATATTTCGATATTTTATCCTACTTAAGTGGACTAGCAAGAAACTAAGCACCTTCAGTTGTCCGGGAGACAATTCCTTTAAGGGTTTTACTATTCTTTAAGGGTTTTTCAGTTTCTGGTCATAAAAATATGTTGCTCAGCATGAAACTACAAATATGAAAATTATTATCTATCTATATATATATATAAGTTTATTGATATGAAATCCGTACATACATATCTAAACGTTAATATTTACAAACTTAAAACTAAGTATTAGTTTAAATAATATACTTCTTCAAAGTTCCCGCTTATAAAGCTTTGCCTTAGGGTGTCCAACAGACTGACAGCATTACCTTTTTGAACAGCCAAATTGAATCGTTAGTAGTAGAAGTTACTAGCCCGACGGTCTCACAAAGCCTCGACGGTCTCACAAAGCCTCGACCAGTGGCTTACAATAATCAGAAATCAGTCGATAGGCTTCGAGCCCCAGGGTCTCAAAGTTTATTTTTTTATTTATCTTTTTAGTTAAGACAATAAATAAATTAAAATAATATTTTACGAAACTAACCAACCAATAAAAAAAATGGTTGATGAACCCAAATATTAACACGGTATAGAACCGCACGCTTATCGTAACTTGCAGACAGCATGCGACAGCCAATATCGCGCGACATCTGCTGTCAAGCGAAAAGTGCATTTTACGGTCATAGAATAACAGATACGCAATCGTCATACATGACACTATTTTTATTACAATTTATCACCGGTCGTGCAGTGATCGCGTGGCTGTCGCTGACTGCAAATTTTTAGGTAACCCCGCCGGTTATTATTTCTAAATGTAAGATGTCGTAATCAAGCATTCTTTTGCCCTACCTTCAATTCTAATAATATTAGAAAATCTTAACTAGTACAATTATATCTTATGTGTGTATATTACATAGTTTTTGATAAAATCAACGTAAAAAATGGAGAGGGACGAACGCATGTGTGATATTATGGAGATTCCTTTTTCTTCAGTAACCTAAAGACAGCGAAATATAGAAAATAGGTAATTTTAAGCTTACCTTCCCTTTCATCTGCATCATTATTATATCGACATGAGTATACTAAGGCGTAGGAATCGTAGTCAGTGGCCAGCACCAAGTACTCTGCTGTATTTGTAACTAAAAAAAAATATTTAATAGTTATTATAAAATAATATTTTCGATTAAAACAATATTTATAGATCTTACACTTTTTAGTTTCACGGTTTGTATCCAATGTACAACACGAATAAGTGAGTTCTCACTCGTTATTATGAGTGTGTATTGTCGGGATGACTATGGAGTGAGTTCCAGTAGTGATGGTGAAATGAGAATTATGAACCAGAAAGAGGGTATGTTTGATGTTTGTTCTCAAATATCCACCTACAGTTTTGCCAGTTAACCCGTGGTCATCGCATCGAAATATCGGAAAACTCTTTTCGTCTTTGTCTTTAGAGATTTACAATAAAAAATATGAGGAAAATGCACAAATCAGTAAGTCCATAAAATAACGCTTTGAGGAATTTTGTATAAAAAAAAGTCTCGAAATTTTTCGAGGCACGGAATAATGTGCTGTGATTTGATTGATCACATCAAGATTAGACCTTGAATGTTCCAAAAGGAGAGGTGGGAGCTGTGGACGTGGTCGCTGTTCGAGTAATATATTACTCAATTGTGGACTGTCGCAGAACATAAACGTCATCTATGACTCAGTGGTCTATGAGAAAACGCAAACTTAGAATAAAAAATGTTTTTATTATTTAATATACATACTTATAGTAAATTGATAATCTATATCCAAACTTGAACCTTATTTCAAGCTATATTGAAAGCCATACCTACTAATGATTCAGAAAGCCTGTACTGAGAAAAACTGATAAGAAAATTGCTACAGATTTCACTTCCACTTTTTCCATTATCAATTATAATTAATGTACATTATTATTTTTATTTTTTTACATTACATAACAATATTATATCAGTCAAAATCGTTAATATTTATGCTTTTATAAATTGTGTTATTTAACGCATTATTAGGCAGTGTAAATATATCTAAATCAGCCAAAATGGCCATACACAATGCGGTGTTGGTGCCATTGTACATTGCCTTTATTGTACGGTAGTGAGGCCTGGATATGCCAATCGAGGGAAAGTAAGATAAATGCAGTAGAAGTGCGAACTCTTAGAAATATGTGCGGTGTCACCCTTGCGGTCAGGATAAGCAATGAAGAGATACGCAGTATGACAAGTTGCAAAACAGTGTTATCGTAAAAATGAAGAAAGGAATGCTAAGATGGTTCGGACACATGGAAAGAATGAGTGGTGAAAGACTGACGAAGAAAATCTATAGAGCGAAAGTGAGTGGTAAAAGTAGCCAAGGAAGACCAAGGCTGAATTATGAAGATCAAATAGCCACAGTGTTAGCCAACGGGAATGTCAAAAGCACTCGCATACCTAGACGAAAATGTGTGAGGAGAATGATGAGATTTGAGGAAGCAAAAGAAGTATGTAAGGACCGTGACGCTTGGCGCTCCGTCCTCTCTGACTACCTCATTAGGGATACGGCGTGAAGATATGTATGTTATTTAACGGTCATTAAGTAATTTACACTGAAAATCTAAATATTTTTCAATTAAACTTTTGGTTATAAGGCATTTTTCAACGTTACTTCTACCACTGCTTTGAAAGTTAAAAATACGTAGTGACGTTTAAACATACACTTTTCAATTATTGTCGTTAAATAGTGTCTGGGCAGGTTGTTCCTTTTTTATTATTTTATTATTAATTTAAAAAAACCACCATATTTTTATATTAATTTAAAAAATCCATCACTAGATTATTAAATTATACTTCATATTGTATATTCATATTGTTGCATTGTCCATTCCTGTAAAGCAATCACATGTTGTGCTTGCCTGTTATTGGGTTTGCACTATATTTAGTTATTATTACATGTAAATAATTCGTACTTCTGGTGTAAAACCTGTTATTAAATAAAATTATTTAATAAATGAGTAAATTGAAACTAAGAAAAACCGCCAAGAAAATTTTAAATGTGACCTCCTACTATGATAAAATATACGTGATATTAAATAAACAATGTTATGATATTAAATATTATGATATTGAATGACATTATGACATTATTGAATATATAATAAACATGACTGAGTTTCTTGCCGCTTTTTCTTAGTTCCAAAACAGTTCTTGATGTATTAAATTCTTCAGGAGAAATTTAAGGATTGGGTAATTAATAACCCAAAAATATAAAATAGATAACTAAAGACCACCACTTACTATTTGTGCCGGGTATTGGAAAAGAAACAGTCAGTGTTCCAGTACCATCGTCGGAAACTACCGCCACTCCAGTGATGCTATCTAGTGATTCGTCGATAACTTGGGTGTTGTATACATCAACGTTGAGAGTGTCCAGGTTCAACCTGTACAAGGCGTTACTGCATGTACCAGTTTGGAAAGGATTAGGGTATGATTCGATCTCGTGCCACAAGTCCAAGTACTGTGGAACAAAATTTAATATATGTACTGTTAACAAATTTTAACAGACCCGTATTCTAAAACGATACTCAACTGTGAATCTCTACTTGAGAATAGTTAGAAAGAAATGCCCCTATTCATCGCACGAAGCGGCATTCCTTTCTAACTGTGCTCAATCTTCTTCTCTTTTATATACTGACAACTCGTTTCATATTTCTTAGAAATACTCATATTATTCTCATATAAAAAAGTAGTATATCTCTTATATAAAATGTCTATCCCCTATCACTCCCCAATTAAGTGATAGTAGGTTTCAGCGAACTTAAAAATAAATTCATGGAAGGGCACAAAAACTTAAGTCGCACATAGTAAAAATAAAAAAACTTATCGTTTCCTTCCTTCAAATTTTCTTCGATTCTTCGAAATGGCCCATCGATCGGTCCATTTCCCTAAAAATTCTATTAAGGACAGACTAAAAATGTATGTACTAAAAGAATACTCACTCTTACAGCTTCGAAATCACTCATACCAGTGATATTGGGATCACAATCTCCGCGGAATTTAACTGGCTGGTTTTCTTCTAACTCTGGATAGAAGAAGCAACCGCTATTCGTCTGATCAGCTTGTTGGTAATATCTATCGTTTAAATCCACTAATGAGTTTATTACTTCATTCACAGCTACTGTTGATTCGGTTGACAGTTCCCTTGATCTACTTAAAATCCAGCTGTAAACTGCAATGAAGATAATATTACTAACTATTCTATTTATCGAATGAAAGATCGCAATTATGTATAAATTATCACCTTATTTGATAAAATTTCTTCCTTCACTTAGTTAGACAAATCATTGAAATCATAATTCCTCAAAAATTCTAATAAATATCTATCTTAATAACCGGAGTACATGTAGGTCCAATAAGCAATAAAGTGCTATGGATACCTTCCGCATAATAAATAGGGATAACTTTTCGTGACGCACAATTTAAATTAATTTAGTGATGTTTATTTTCTACACATGAGCTAAACTCGACCACTCGGGCGTACTAGGGATTAGTAAAGGAAAGCTGTAAAATATTAATGTCAAAGTTTTTGAGGCACGATTGACTGCTACCAGAAAAAATACAAGCCCAGTAAAAGGAAACACCCGCCTGATGTCGATGTGTGGCACGCACGCTATGGCAATTTTTAGGATGATCATGGGTGATTATTGTTGCGCCAGTCGAGGTCGCACGCGACGCAAACACACGACCGCTTTTTTGTTTTTAATTCGTTCTTCACATGATCACAAATACACAATTGTCTAAATCACATACACGAACGTATTGTAATATTCTTGGATACCTAAATAATTTCAATTATTCGAATCCAGAGATATCGTTCTTCAACATAACTACAAGAAATTAAATTTCACAAGCACGAAAAATGTATCTGCGTTTTTTTTATTATATTCTATACATATAACTAAATGACATGCTTTCCCTGCATATCCGGCTGAGAGTAGATACTTCGCTAAGGCGCGAGGCATGAGTCAGTCTTCTTTAACAGTATAAATTTTCTACTTTCGGCATATGTAAGCGTATGTTGAAGTGTTGAAATTCGTACTGCACGCTTATTATCTAACTCGCAGTCAGCATGCGACAGCCAAATATCGCGTGATATTTGCTGTCGAAACGAGAATTTGTATAATGTACGTGATTTGTGTAGTGGCACTATATCTACCGCGATAAGTGCATTTTACAGTCATGGCGCAATAGATATGCAATCATACATGATATCGAATTTTTCTTTTTCAATCGCGTGACGACAGCGCTGTCTGCAAACTTTTAGGTAATTACCCCGCGGATCTATGTACTCGTATCTGTGTCCATTCGTCTATTACGTTCTCACAGCTAAACTGTGGAACCGACTTTGATGAAATTTAGAATGACGATACCTTGAACCCTAAGGAAGAACGAAGTAGCGGCTTCCAATTTAAGTGTACTAGATTATCCATTCATTACATGTATTTAAAATTCCTCAATTGTAATAAAAGAAATATCATTAGCTTCAAGCATCTCCTTTTAAGGCTATATGAAATTAATTTCTTATTTACAAGTATACTTTTTATCTATGTTTATTGAAATTACAAGATTTACTCTTTCTCTGAAACTTAGCGTATATTTTATTAGCGACATCACTTTCTTACTTCTTTTTTGGTCGTTTTCCAAATTGTCACAGTAATAAAGAACAGCATAATCCTCATAATCTGTATTTAAGACCCACATTTCTTGTTCTGCAGTAACTGTAACAATAATTTATTCTTTTAGAAAGTACGTCCACATTTAAAAATCAAAGTCAATTCGTAACTAGGTAAGTATTATAAATAATTTGTATTAAGAACACTAGACTTATGGCATCACTTTTTACTATTCCCGAATTTTCCATATTTACGAACAAGTTTACCAATTTTTCTATTCTTAAAAACTTATTCAGACTTTTAAGAACATTTAAAAAAATTATCCAAATCGCCTATGCGCTTACCAACGAACGGAATTTAATTTTTATTTATATAGATATGTAAAGAATGTTAAGGTGCAGTAAATAGTAGTTTGTTACTCAATATAATTGACCATAGCTATCAGAGAACTTAAAATGTTATATAAGATTAATCATAGAAATAGAACATTCTACTTCTAGTAATTTTAGTCTAATGAATTTAACGTTTCAATTGATAGTGCCCATAAAATGTACAGAAACATCTATAATAAAGGGTATTACTTCTTTAAGTATGAAACTATTGGGAACAAAAACATAAACCAAATTTTTAGGATTAGCGGTATCGATTTGATAACGTCTTAGGAATTTTAGAATTAATCTATCGTATACGTAGTATAGCTGTATTGTCATAGATAAAATTATAAAAGGATTTACCATGAAGTGTCAAGTAGTAACATTGTTATAGATAAAAATAATCAGTTGCTATGCCTCAAAATACTAGCCATATTTTCAATTGGTCATGGAATACGCCTGCTAATCACAATTTCCTTTAACTGTACGTGGATATCAATTTGATGTTTTCATATCATTGATCAACGCCTGAATAAATAAATTGTTACTTGGATATAACAATTTATTCATTCCAGCCGTTCCCAGATATTGAGAATTATTCAATTGTACCAAAAGCGAGTGATGTATTAAGTGTTTCTATTGTATTTGATTGATTGGATAAGGATTGAATTTTTGCCAAATCGTACTTTTTTTAAATAATTTATTCCTTTAATCTTTCGTCCATTCAGTTAATTAGGTACCAAAACCTAATCGAAACTGTTGAAAACCTTATATATGAAAAACCAAAAAGTTTCATCTATAGAAAAATAATACTGTAATGTATTACCTATTAACTACTCTTGCTTGAAACAGCATGTTCTAAAATAACATTATTATTCTTATTTAATGCTTAATCCTTAATAATAAAGTATATTGACTATCCCGTTAGGGGTACAACGTGAAGATATGTATGCATGTAATAAGGTATGAAGAAAATATTTAAATTGAACATAGAAATAAAATTTATCTCCTGTACCTCCAGCCGCTATTTCCAAAGTAACCAACAGTTTAGCACTACCATCATCACTGATAACTCTCGCTTGACCACTAACAGTAGCCAATGTTCTATCTACGACATGACTATTAACAACGCTTACAACACCATCGGCATAACTGTATTCTGTTCTTGGACATGTTCCTTCTCCATTTTCTGCCTTGTATCTTGCAATTTCGTGCCATAAACCTGTGAACTTAAATTAGATATAGTTTTATTAAATGTTAAACAAATAATCACAATATTTCTTGTAAAACAGCCAGTAATCTAAACAAACATTTAATTATAATCGTAATTTTGATTTTTGTATTTGCGTCGATCAGACCAATGTTTTTTAGGATAAAGGTTGTCACTTGTTTTTATTCATTCATACTCATTACCCATGTCACGCACTGCCAAGTGGTTGGAGTTTGTTATATTATTGACTATCCATGCGTATACGACCGCTTCACTACTCCGAAACGTCACCGGAACACCTTGCTCACTAGCTGTCCGTGAGTGGACGGCGAGTGAACCACCCGGGGCCAACCTACCATCCACTCGTAAAGCACTGGTTCTGACTGAACTGTGCATTGCCTATGTAGTACACGTGTAGTTCAGGTAAGGTTTAATATTAAATTCTCCACAATCGTTCGATCGCATGGCATCTACCAGTTAGAAGCCTAGAAGGCATCTATTCACCATCGCCTTGTCGACTGTCGATTGTTGATTAGACGCTGAGCAGCAAACCCTACAGATCAGGTAGCGTGGTGAGTGTCGACCTTCATACCTAAAATTCGCATTAATGAATTGCATATTTATCGTCCAATATCCCTTTAGCACTTTAGAATATTGTAACCTTAGAGAATTGCTTGCGTATGCGTCCCTATCGTTTAGAAATAAAATAGCCACTCCGTGTCAAAATGCTCGATCGCCTTTCACGATTTTTTTTTGTTCTTTTTATTTGTTTCATATTTTCCCACAGATGCTGTAGATAGGCTTCCCCCTTTCACGATTAGCGTTATAACTACCATATATGCAGTGGAGTGGATCATAATACCATATATGTATGAAGGGGATCGTGACTACGAACATATTATACTTACTCTGTCAACATCAAACATTTGTGCAACAGCAACGTTCGGGTTACACTGTCCTGGTAAAATTATAGCTTCACCTTCTTCTATTTCAGGTAACAAATAACATGCTTCTTCAGAATGATCCAGAGTCCTCATATCGCTCAAATTAATTCCTAATAAATTGTAAGCTGTCGTGTTTAAAAAATTTGATATCCATAGCGTTGAAATTTCGGTTTCTCTGCACAATTGCCATAAGTGAACTGAAATTTTAAAGATATAGTTTAAACTTTGAGTAACTTGCCTAACGTATCTTTTTGAACTTATTTGGGTAATTTCCTTAAAATGATAATCTCTTTATTTCCTTATCTGATATTGTACATAAATTAAAAAAATTGTGTAATACAGTGTAGTTAATAAACAAATTAAAATATTTAAAGTTTTCTCTTTAATTTTCTCTTCCGTTTTTTCAATAAGGACTCCATTTTGGATAAAATCCTTCTCCTCAAAAAAAAGGTATAATAAAAAACTTACACGTGATTTTCTTATATAAACAATATATGTTTAGGTTATTTACCCTTTTTAATCTTATGACACATAATATCATTAAATAAACAATAAAATGCATAATTACACTAATTTTGTGAGCTAGGCACAGCACTATGCTTACCTACATAAAGAACCGGAGAAACAAGCCAACACTTGGGCTCCAAAATAATTTCGAAAATTCATTTTCAGACTATAATTTTACGCTAATAACTAATTAATCTGTACTATTAAGTAGTAATGTCATACTATTATGCATCCAAAAAAAAATCAGAACTCACAGAATGAAACTGGACAAAATATACATTTTTAATAGCATAATACAAAAGTGGCTCTGTCTGTTATGCTTTCACGTCTAAAACGCTGAACAACATGAACATTGAACATGTTTTGATTTTGGTACAGGTAGCGGCAAGAAAATCTAGTGCTGATCGTTATTGCGCAGTAGTCGAAAATAGAGTATCTTGGGGGAGTTAGCGGGACGCATGGCAACTGTGCATATCGCTCGTAAGCGCTGATTGGTTCTCCAGTCGTACTGTGTCCCCCAGAGTACCCCGCACTGATACGATACGATACACTTATGTGCACGACAGTACCCATGCGCAACTATCCGCTCCCCATTTCGTTCGCAGCTAGACTTTCGTGCTTCTAGGTATATAAGATCTTGAACTATGGGACAGGACAAAAGACACTTTTTTTAAATTCTACGTGAAAGTAGTAACACCTAGAAGTTTTATAAAATTAATTTCTAATGTAACGAACTGATGTGTAGGAATTACGATTTCCTTTTAAGATACGCAACTTTAAAAATAAACATCATTGGAAATGACAAACTGTACGTTCATTAGTTCGTAAATCAGAAAATATTTTTTAATACATTTGCTCAAAAAGTAGACTTTTCCATGTGTGTTTAGCGTGCGGAAAGTTATTCTTTTCCACACTAGTGCTTTTTGTTTTCCTCCAGCATATGACATTCAAATGTATGAAGGTTATTGATCAAAAAGTTTTCTGTACAAAATGTTTGCATGAAATGACTATTTTACAGCATAAATACTATTAATACATGAATTAAATTTAATATAAATTAATTTTTTTAATATATACGTATAATGTAAATAAATAAATAACACAATTAAAATTATTTTGAATTTAGGTAAATTATTGTCGTTGAATTGACTAAATGCATAGAAACCGTTGCCCTGCCATGTCCTCTAAAAAAAAGGAACTTACTCCAGCGAAATTACATTTCTGCACTTTTTTAATTAATTTATATTTTTTTCGCAAATGTATTAAAGAACGTCGTTCGAATTGTCATTTCCACTTGTAAAAAAACTCGTGGACTCGTAAAGAAATGATATACTTTCCACACTTGTATCGAAATGTACTATTAACACTTACAACAATTTTATAAAAAAGTACCTATAAAACAATCACGAAATATAAATGAACCTCATTTTAAATACATAATGTACTTACTGCTCCTTTGATTTGGTCCTACATTTTCACAATGATAAGCCAAAGCGAAATGCACGTAATTTGTCTCTAATATTCCAAAATTGAGAGCTGAAACCGAACACGGTGATTGATAATTTAGTGTTATTTAAAGTAATCTCTGAAATCACAAAGAAATGTATAATTATTTGTGCTTCTTGCTTCCGGATTTGAAAGTGCGCGAGAGTGCTCGCGCAAAGTCAAAAATACATGGCCTTTCTTACTTTTCTCGTTGAATCTCGTAGCGGTTTTGAACCACCATGTCTTTGAATGAGAATAAAAGCCCTGTTTTCTTTTGAAAGAAGATATGTAATGTACATAATATATGCTCGAAATTTGAGGATCTATGAGGCCTATCTATGCAACCCACGCAAGCAAATTCGTCATCACCCCCGCACTCTGTAGCAGCAGACACGAGATTGATTTTTCCAAATGCAGTTTGATCTTATTTTAGCATGAAAATGTTTCGAAATAATCCAATCAAAAAACTGGTTTGAGACATTTGAGATAAAATTCGAAGAACAAACTGAATTTTTAGTCAAAATATGGCTTTTTTCCGGATATTTCTTTAACAAGATTCTTTTTTCCAATCGTGTTTCTGCGATTAAGGATTATAACATAAAGAATCGAAGTTATATTTATACAAATGTCTAACTCCCAATCTCTTTAGACATCGAGATCCAGGTCACCAAACACTATCAAAGTTTGCGTAAGTTCATATCTTTTATCTTTTTACAAAATATTTACTGTTAATTTTTAAAAAAAATCCTTTTATGGTTAACAATGTGCTGACAACAGTGAATAAAATACAATACAGAACAGATAGAATATTATTGTGCCAAAAACACCATACCTTTACGCTACTTCTAAAACTAAGTACCTACTATGGTTCGCACTTTGCAGATGATAGTGTAATGATAGTGACAGTTTTTTAGCTGATCATAGGCTTTTTCAACCTGCGCGAGAAGACAAGCTGGCAAATTATATACTACCGACCTGCCCCGGCTTCGCACAGGTAGACTTTTTTTTAAATAAAATATAGCCCATACTACTTGCTGATAATGTATCTTTCTAAAGGTGAAAGAATTTTTGAAATTGGTTAAGTAGTTTTTGAATTTATCCATTACAAACAAACAATCAAATTCTTATTAAAATTTTCTACCGCATACCGCCATACTACTGCACGAATGGGCCAGTCGAATAAATGTATAATAACATAATAGTATGATACGTAATTCTAATATAACCTATATTATAAAGAGATAGAGCGAATATTGTAAGTTTGTTTAAAATATGTGAAGGGTAATCTCCAGTACCACTGCACCTATTTTGGAAAATTCTGTCATTATATTACAGGGCACATTATTCCAGATGGACATAGGCTAACCTGGGCGAAGTCGGGATGAGCCACTAGTATAATAATGAAGTCGAATATAAAGCTCTACAAAATAATATAAAGATAAAAAAGCCTCAAAAATTTTTTTTTCTTTTAATGGAATGGAATCTGAACCGATGCTATTTACGTAAGGCTCTTGAAGATTGATGGGAAGTTGCACTACACTGGACTTGAGTATTAAAGTATTCCTGTATGCTTCTCACCTCATCTATAAAGAGAGAACTGCATCTAACGGTGGATATAGGGCTAATACCTACTACAAGCCTTACTTATTCTTTTGCTATATTTCTTTGATTACGCCTTACTATGTTAAGATATTCTTAACTCTAGACTCCTAGCCTAGTCGCTGCTACTTGATACTTTGACGCGGCATGGAGTACCTAATATTAATCCGAAACAAAGGACTTCAACGAGGAATCAAAGTGAGCGACATAACAGAAGAAGGCCAAATGTGACCGGGAGCCCTTGAAGAGGACTGTATGCAGCAGTGAAGAGATCTCTCTACTGCTGCTCTCTGAAGATGATGAGTGGGTAATAATGATATCCAATAAATACTACAATCCTTACTATTACCATAAAAAAGGATTCTCACAATTTGGTTCGCCGTTTAAGTTTAAAGTCAGCCGTGCGGTTCCATTCTCATGGGTCGCTGTTCCGGTGACTTCATTGTAGAAGTTTCTGGTCGACATGGTGTTGTGCACTGTTATTTCATCGCCCACATTTTGAAATTCAACAATTGAGCAGTCGCTATCTGGATTGTAAGTACTCGTAATTTCGTACCACGGGCCCATAAACTGAAAATGAAAATTAAGAAATTAATGAAGACCATTGAGCTGATAGGGATCGAATCCAGGACCTTTTGCTTGAAACTGCGCCAATCAATATCAATATAGTCTTTATCAGTGTTAAAGTTCAAGATCAAGGTTCAAAAATACCTTGTAAAGGGGTTTATTTGAACAAATTGATTTGACTTTGACTTTTAATTGCATGATTGATAAAAAAAAATGAGCCGTCGCGAGATGCCTGGCAGATGTGAAACATCGAAACTATTTTGTACAGAAAATATCCATCAAAGGGTGGTTTATTAAAGGAAATAAATATGGCATAATAAAAAAATATGACATAGACCAAAAATAAAATAATCAGTTTTTAAAGAAAATAATATTCGCCATCTTGTATTTGAAAATGAATGTTATTTTCGTAATCAGCACACCGAGAAACCTAGAATTTGACACCTATGTCGCTTTAACAAAAAAAATGATATTCGCCATCTTGGATTTGAAAATGTATGTCATTTTTGTAATCCACATCCCGAGAAACCTAGAATATGAAGCCCGCCGTGTAAGATATTTCACATCATAACTTATAGATGTTAAGAAAAGGCAATAAAGTTTAATAACATTGAGCTAAATATTGCAAATCTACATAATGTATGTATTATTATAAGACAGTTTTTATTTCAAAATTATTTTTAAAATAGCCAAAGACATGCAAATACCCAGATATTTACCTAATTGGGTGTTTTCACGGGTATTTACCGGGCATTACACCAAATTTAATTTCAATTTCGACTAACTGTACTCATACAGATTTGTTAATTTTATAACTGTTAGTACACTTAATACCGCTATAAACATATTATTTTCATTACTAAATAATAATTTAACCCTATGTTCCATACACACGTTTAAGGTTTGTAGAAAACTTGATCCATTATTCAATCACGACATCTGTTGACTCTAAGAAACATTTTTTAAATATCTTCACGCTGGATCCCTAATGGGTTAGTCAGAGAGGATGGAGCCCCAAGCGTATCGCTCCTTACATACTTCTTTAGCTTCCTCAAATCTCATCATTCTCTTAACACATTTTCAGCGAACATTTTGAGTATTTGACCTTCGTTAGTCAGCCTTAGTCTTCCTTGGCTTTTACTATAATTCACTTTCGCTCTGTAGATTTTCTTCGTCAGTCTTTCATCACTCATTCTTTCTATGTGCCCGAACCATCTAAGCATTCCTTTCTTTTTTTTACACTGTCGTGCAACCCTCGCATACTGTGTATCTCTTAGTTGCTTATTTTGTCCGCAAGGGTGACATCGCACATATTTTTAAGAGATGGCATTCCTACTGTAATTTATCTTACTTTCACTCGATTTCGAGCATATTGAGACCTCGCTGCCGTACAATAAATTTGGCACCATGGTTATCATTACTATAATTTTAATTAAACATAATTATTACTATCGCATAAATAATGCATTACATAACTACATGACTCATTTAGAGATAGTAAGTTTTTACGAATTAAGGGTAGTTTTGTTTACCTATCTACGTGAATAAAAATTTGCCTTTATTGGTTCTGACAAGCACATTTTAGTCTCAATACGATATGTTGTTGAATTAGTCCCCATCCATATAACGTTTATAATCAAATCTACCAGCAATTTGTAAAAACGGTATGCACTGAGATGAATTGGCTGGAAATTTATAATAACCAATCAATACAGTATCAACAGGCAACAGCACCTAAAGCACAAAACAGAGAGAGTAACAGAAGTAAATCTCCATACAAAGTGCGCTCAAGGAACACACACATAGATATCGTTCACGGACACCTTGGATAGTCTCCGAACAGTCTCAGCGCAAGTGCCTGCGCGCTGCAGTCGTACGTACGCTTCGCGAGATTTTTTCTTACTGAAGGCGTACCGATTATCGAGGGAAATGGAGCAAAGAAAGTTAGTGCTCAGTTAGTGGATGTTTGAACCCCATTTTAAACAGTGAATGCACATTTTTTAAACTACCAGTTGTTTCAGAAATATAAGTACCAGTGAATTTTATAATATAGTGGTCCCAGTCATACACCATAAATCTATTTTTAATGAAGTTGTGTTTTATTCTTTTCTGCTTATTCATCGAAGACATTGCATGAGTGATAGTTTGAAGCCCAAAGAACTCTAATAACACGAGTGTAATAATAAAACACTGCGAGAAAGGCGTGTAATTTATTTTTCTTTCAACTATTTTCATTAACTCTTTTCCCTTGGTAACTTACCAAAATAAAAGTCTCAAACTTCCAACAAAGATTCTCCCATCTTCCGCCAACCCTTTTATTTCTAATTTCTTCAAAAATTACAAGACCCACTGGACAAATCCATTTAAAAAATGAAAAACATTTCGTTTCCTCGCCAAATTTGTATATTAGAAGTATATTAATTTTTTTTTATTTGTTAATATTGAGGAATATAGAGTTCGTAGACGCGTGACGATTTTTAATTTGTCAATGTCACCTATGAAATGAACGATTCCCTTGATTATTACGATATGTAATATCGCAATCACATACAGAAAACGCAACCATTATTAAAAATACAGTACTTCTTTGAAATAAAACAGAAATAACACAAAATAATAAAATAAGTCAACAGCGTTCTCCACAGTGTGACGCCTTGTGAGGATCTGTCATTCAGAAAGGGTTACAATAGCGTCTCGTTTACTGTCCCTTTCCTACTCGTACCACTATCATAAAAGATTACATTCTTACTCGCACTCTTTGTACGTCTATACGCCAGTTTAAAGGTGGGAGAGCCATGCTGCATTGTAGCACGAATTGGGTCGGCTCGCCCGGTGAAATAGTACTCTCTCACAGAATATCGGCGTGAAATAACAGCATCTATTGCTGTTGTGTTTCGTTCGGTGAGTGAGAGTGCCGGTGGCCCATCACCCCCTTCCCCTCCTTTCCGTCCTGTCCCTATTTCCCTAAAGGCTGGCAACGCGCCCGTGATTCTCCGGATGTTGCGAGTGTCCATGGGCGGCGGTTGGTTACTCTCCATCAGGTGACCCGCTTGCTCGTTTGCCCCCCTCTTTTATAATAAAAAACAATATATACTAAGTTTATGATTTCATTCATTCAAGCGGCCCGTTTAATTTTCTTTTTATTAAGTGACCACTGTTAATTTTTATATCATTCGTTTCAAGCGGCCGGTTTTAATTTTCTATTCACACCAAAAAAGTATACCTACTTCTAAGGTACGTGCACAAGTATCTTTTTTTTTAAAAGGAAGCATTTTCTAAGCAAAGGGAGAAAATAATCATACTTCAGTTAAGTCGAAACAATGCAGTAATTAATAATATTGCAGTGTTTTCAATTTAAAATAGAAAAGCCTCTTCGTAGGGAAATATTCAAAACTTTGTATTCAAAACTATATTATTACAATATTCGTAAGGCCATCGAACTACCACAATATAGATTTATTATGTAGGTATCGTAAAACAGAACTTCACTGTCACTTATCACTTAATTATCGCATACAAAAATCATTAGGTATAAGAAAGCTCATACACAAAGCTTTGCAGCAGACTATTTTGCGGTTAGTATCGTTTTGTTTCTGAAATTAATGTGAAATTATAACACTATGATATTATTTATAAACACGCAAGTATGACATATGAAAATAGAAAAGTATAATTTTATGGATTATAAAAAGCTCTATCACGTAATCGCTACATTATTCATTATTCTTTTATGTTGAAAACAATATTGATAATGTGTAAAAAGGAGTTCGGACGAAATCATGATACGCCGATATTAACTACATCTAATGCAGTTTAATATATATGCTTATCTCATGTTATCTACCGTGCTCTACATTAATATTATTTTATACTAACTTTTACCCATAGTTCCGCTACTATAAAGTTATAATGTTGCAATATTATAGTACTTCTAAACATCATTTTATTGTGGGCTCTAAACTTGCCAATATATTCTTACTATAATATATCTTAGTTAAAAACAGAAAATATTTCAATATCGTGCCAGGCACATCAATGGCTGTATGTAACTAAAAGTACGCTTATAGTTACAGTACCTACCCAGTGACTTAAATAAAAAAATAATTACGAAATCTCTGTTATAATTTTTGAAGACCTATATAAAGATACCCCACCCCATACGTGTGTTGGATTTTTTTTTTCTGTTACATGTATAGACTGCCACCCCTAATTCTACCGTTTTCATAATTTCATAACATCAACCTTCCAAATCCCTACATATAATCAAAATATAGTGCTAGTATTTCTCAAGTAAAATGGCTGTGATATGAAGACAGACAGAAAAATGGACAGAGGGACTCATAGACAGGACGAAATTATAGGAGTTCCGTTTATTGCCGTGGCTACGGAACCCTAAAAAGCTGTGTTCAGACTTGCAACAAAGGACCAATCAATAGGGATATGTTACGAACTAATCAAAAATACTGTCTGATTTTTCAAATCTCCCATAAAGCTTCAAATAAATCACTGCTATGTGATTACTACTATCTAGTGATAACCCACGGCTTAAGCCTTAAATAACGATTAAAATAAATTCCAATGCAGTATCTCGACTTAATTATAACAAAATATACGTCACTTAAAATACAAGTCCTAAATTAAAATTCGGAAACCATCTGCACCACGAATTACTCGTATCTCTGGGTGTGGTCTGATTTCGCTCAGAATTTGGTCAAATATTACATAGACATGCCCAAATCAGTCTTAGACCATACTGGGGACGTTGGCCACACAGTTTGGGAATCCTTAAAAATATAACCAAAAAAAGGTTATAAAAACATCGAAATGTACTTTTGTCAATCAACTTTGTAAAAAGCAATTTTAAGTAATGTACTCTTTTACGACTGTTACTTACATTGATACGTAATAGAAAATACATTGTTAAGGGTATAGATTTAAACATTTAGGGGCTCCCGTTAGGCCGCGAGGGTCTTGGGCTCGTGTACTACCCTTAGGGTAAAGACGGAACTGGTTACACCCAATAACGCTTAAAGAAATCCTAAGCGAAGCGAGACTGCACCCAGAGTGGCAAGCCATTATAAATTTACAACACACAACTATAATTTATGATTATAGTAGTTATTGCCCGCGACTTCATTCGCGCAATCTTTTATTTACTACATTACATAATTCAGAAACCTTCGCAGGGGTCCACAAAACAACTCACCAAAGTTTTATCGCAATCGGGTGATCGGTTTAGAAACGCATAGGGGACAAACATACAAAGAAGGATTTATTTTAATATATAAGATTTGTATAATAACCATAGAAGTGACTTCGATACAATAATGGCATTTTACACATTCAAGACTTATATCGCGCGGCCTCAGCGCGGCGCGTTCTCTCACGGTATTTCCCAGAAATTCGAACGTTGTTGCCTAGTGAAAAGATTTTAAATTCGCTTTTAATAAATACACGAGAATGACAACCTACCCCGCCAGTATATTCTAATTAGGGTTGTCAAAATTTCTTCGACTGATTATAGTATTTAAAAAATTATAAAACCTATCAAAAAAATATAGCATTTAAAAGAGTAAAAAATAGACAAAGATATATTTGTACCTTATTTATTTTTATAAAAAATATATTTTTGCACTACTTGTATTTTTTAACATTTTGTGTACAATGAAATGTCATGCTTTATCGCATCTAAATTTTAAATTAATGTAAATCAAAAGCTCATTTCAAGACAAAGGCGGCTTCGATTACACCAACATAATAGTGGGTCATTGAAATTTTTCATAATTTTCATTTATTTTCCTATTTTTCCGAATTTTTTCCGTTTGACTGAGTGAATTGCCAACGTCTAGCAGTGGCAGAGTGAAGTAATTGTTTCATTGCTCATTTAATTTTAAATGTACCTAAGTGCTAAACAAATAGAGTATATTTTGCAAAGGTCCTTTGCGCCGTGTCAAATAAACGCGCCCTGATAGTCCAAAACATTACCTGCGAGCTTATTCGTTTGGTAATAATTATTTTAATTCGCATGCATCATTATTTATTATAAAGGATAAAAAAAAAATTGATTTTAATGTAAGCGGGAAATAACACCTAAATACTAATAAAAAAAATAGGTACCTGTTTTTAAACTAAATCAAAACACTGTCAAGGTCATTCAAAATTTAATTTTATCTTTAAAAAATGCTGAACTGTAGATACGATTATCATCTAGTTTCTTCTTATCTTATGTAATCTGCTTACATATGGTGCTTAAATAAACTACCTTTGCTTATGATAATATAGATATTATAGTTTTCAAAGAAATTGGATAATACTGTATTTATTATCATATTATCTTTTTACATATATAATATACATTATTGCACCATAAATATACAAAAACGGAAGAACAAGACCATGAAAATATAGTACAATATAGGCCTTATTAACAGCAATTTCTTCCAGTCAATCTTTGAGTTATAAAATATAGTTTATGAACAGAGGAAGACGACGAATAGGTAGTACCTAGTACTATTATTTATTCTAGCTGCGTAGTTATTTTTGCCACTGTATTTTATTCCACATGGCATGACATTAACCCTTCTTTTCGCAAACATGAATGGTTTAATATTCATTACAAAAAAAGTGTCATATATTTTTGAGATCCTACGAGAACAGTTTGTAAGATAATAGAAAAAATTGCTTTTGTTCAGTTTTCCAGGAAATAGATATTCGTCACAGTTAATATCGCTAAATTTGCCGATAACGATAATAATCGATTCTAATGTTGCTAATTGCTGGTTCCCCACAAAACAGCGTACTGGTTTTTAGTTAAATAAAAAACCATGTATGAAAAAATATTTAGTTTTAAAGAATAATAAGTGTAATATTGTTGTAGGTTCTTGATACATACATATGTACTTATTTATGCTGTATTCCCAACGGGGTAATCAGAGAGAACGGAGCGCCAAGCTTCGCGATACTTACAAACTTCTTTCACTTCCTCAAATCTCAACATTCTTCTCACACGTTTTCGCCTAAGTATGCGAGTGTTTTCCACAATTCCGTCAGCTAACACTCTGGCTATTTGATCTTCGTAAGTCAGCCTTAGTCTTCCTTTACTTCTTTTACCACTCGCTTTCACTCTGTAGATTTTTTTCGTCAGTCTTTCATCACTCATTCTTTCCATGTGCCCGGACCATCTAAGCATTCATTTCTTCATTTTTACAATAACACTGTCGTGAAACCCTATCATACTGCGTATCTCTTCATTGCTAATCCAGTCCGCAAGGGTGACACCGCACATATTTCTAAGAGATCGCATTTCTACTGCATTTATCATACTTTCACTCAATTTCGGGAATATTTAGGCCTCACTACCTTACAATATAGTTGGCGCCAACATCGCGTTGTGGATGGTCATTTTAGATGTGTTAGATATATTCACACTGCCTACTAATGCGTACAAAACACCGTTCACTTTATTGCCAGCTGTTATCCGTCTCTCTACATCCAACTTACATTTTCCATCCCTCGAAAACACACTCCCCAGATACACAATTTTATTCACTTGTTCTAGACATTTTCCATGTACCCAAATCTCACATTTCGTCTGTACCGCTTTCCTTTCAAACACCAGAGCCTTCTGTCATACACGTGACTAATGTCTGCAACTCTGCTTCTGATGCTGCGTTAAGCACAGCATCGTCAGCGTATAATAAGCAGTTCATCACTGTATCATGACATATAACACCACTCATACCTTTCAGTATCCGGAGGAAACTGTCCAAATAGAGCATGAACAACCAGGCAGACATCACACAGCCCTGTCTGACGCTTGGAGAGACTTCGAACCAGGGCGACATGTCACAATCTATTCTTACACAGGCTCTGTGGCCTCGAAGTCTACTCTATCGAATGCTTTTTCTAGATCTACGAAAGCGCAGACTACTTTCAGGCAAAAACCTCCCCACGATGACGTGGAGTGAGAAAATCTGATACATACCACCCGTACTATTCCTAAAACCACCTTGCGCCTACACAAATATCTTTCTGAAACGCCTTTCTTACGTTCAGTCAATACCTTGATATAGACTTTAGTTCCTAAGCTGACCAAGCTAATGGCCCTATGGCACGCACAGTCTAAACGAGACTTTCCCTTTATAGAGAGGTACTATAACTGCGGTGCGCCTGTTTTCTGGAACCTCTCCTTTCTGCCAACAAAGGTTGTTGTACTTGATCTTTATCATAAATACCATTAAAATTTTCAATGGACCGATGTTTTTTTTAGACCACACAAACAGGACACCTGTACCTAACTGTATTTTTTCAAGTGCATAATACAGTTATCTTTAGTGAAATACATTAATATCTTCGTTAATTGAGTGAAAAAAGGCCAAAAATAGATTACTAGCAGTCTGCGATAAAATAAACATCTAGGTAGGTACTTATTACAAATGATAAATACTATGGAAGAAGATAAATGATACTGTGGAAGATCTCGTAACAAATGAAACCAGTGTTAGTGTAAACATTGCCAAAAATATGGTCGATATACAAATTGTTTATTCAATTGTTTTAATTTAAAGTATAAAAATCGTATCGTAACCTCGACATCAAAGAATCAATCATTCTGGCGTAATTCCCAACCCCGTATCTACGATTCTTCCATGTTGGTGATAGTAGGGTCACAGGATGGCAATTTGACATTGGCACCATATTGGCGCTCGTATAATTATATACTACTAATAGTGTAAGATATCGTGCAACGATGTGACAGAAGTGGCAACCCCACTGACAAATTATAACGAAGAATGTAGTTAAAACAAGAATGCTCCTGTCGAGAATCATCCACTCGTCGTGGAAGCCTACTCATTCTAGACGCAGATTAATACTGGCTTTCGTGGCGTTAACAATGCAAATGTGGTGAATATAAACAGCTGATGTCTTCAGTAATAAATAGTTTTTTGTATTATTTAATTAAAAGCATACTTCAGACTACGCACGCGCTCAAAAAGCATATTAGGATGCGTCCTAATATCAACTAAAGTATAAACAATTGATAATACAACGCGCTCTGGATGCTAGACGTTTCAGAAACAAGTTGTTTGCAAACATACGAATTTGACGCCCCGTTAAATTACCGCCCAGAGCAGATACCCCAGTTTAAACCCCTCATACGGGGCTAACAAACCTTTTTTTCTTTCTTTTACTACCTAGTTTTTCCTTTACTACCTAGAACACTTATGTAACAGTTACTTAGAAATACAATAAACAAAAATTAAAGTTACGAAATCATTCCTTTTGCGAAAGAGAATAAGTATTTGACGTAACTCTGGTTTTGCCGCTACCAGGTTACGTAAGAAATCCTTTCAAGGCAACCCATTTTGAAATACTTTTGCAAAGATTTTTTTAGATGTTACATCTATGAAATAGTCGCATAATTATTCGCGATTTCTTGTCGAATCGCTTTTTAATCAAAACCAAATTCTTAACGAAATGGGAATTTTATGTAATCAGCGCATAAGATTACAAAATCTGTCTATTTCTTAAATTTTGTATTGTTTACGTTTCCGGCAAAGATATCCGGTAGGTATTAGCTTGAACAAACATCGAACTTCCTGTTAACGTTAGAAAATTGTTTTCACTACAAACAATTCCGAGTTTTCCAATACATTTACAAGGAATTATAATTAAAATAATGATGTCCCAATAATAACTTTAAAATTTTTCAATTAATTATTATTTGTTAAAACATTAAATATACTAGGTATACAAATATCTAAATTTTAATATTTACAAACATTAAACTAAATAAATATGTGAGGAGAGTGATGAGATTGGAGGAAGCGAAAGAGGTATGTAAGGATTAGGGCATACAAAAACCGGATTTTTCGGGGTTTTCGGGTCAACTGTTATGTTCGCGACGAATATGAATTATTATTGTTTTCATATTCTAGTTTAAGTTTAGATTGACAAATCATTACAAAAACAAATTAAGTTTATTAGACTTTAGACCTTTTAAATTAAAAACAGATCAAAATTAAACTTACAGAAATCAACAACAGGATATTTCGCTTACTGGTAGAGAAAAACTTTGACCATAGTTGTGCTTAATTAAATATTTAAAATGTATATTTTAAAAGTCTTCGAATTGACTCTATTACTGTATTTTACACCCGTGTATTTGACCCTGGGGGTCGCGACCACCAGAGTGGTCACAAAGTACCCGGAGGGTCGCGTCGCAGGCTAAGTAAAAGTCATATACTATCAAAAAATTGCAACAGTTTGAATTAGGTGTACTATTTATTTTGTGTACCTATTTGTTTCCTAATAATTTGTCGCTTCCCGCAACATAGAATACCATTATATTATGCAACACTGCCTACAAAGCGCCCGCGACTAATTTGCACAGTGCACTAGATTTCTCAGTGTAGTCTCAATCGTATAAAAATTTAATACGTCATCTTTGTAATCACCAGTTTTATTACAATTCTGGGGTGTCGCAAGAGCTTTTTTACTAGTGAAGAGGTCAGGAGGAAATTTGAAAGATACTGCTCTAGACTATGATAAAGGCATAATCTGGTCTGTGCAGTACAAGTATATGTTAGACATGGAGTCATCAGTCATCACTAAGTGAACTGCAGATTTTATTAGACATTAGTCCCGCTATACAGAATGCTCTTTCGCATTCAACAATTGTTGGGGTATAGATTTTAAGGCTTCATATATTTTCGACAAGTGATTTCTTATATTTCCCTATCGTAAAGTGTCAAGTTTTTAAATCATTCTTCTGATTTCACCCGGTTGGTTGTTTGTATTGTACGTTTGTTTAAGGCGCTTGCTCTAGTCAAACACTGTTTTTTTGCAAGTTTTCGTTATTTGAGAAAGTATAGAAAATAATATAAATATAGTAATAATCTCTAATATTTTAACAACACTTTTGCCATTTCGTAATTTTCATTTATATATAAAATACATATGAAATCTGTATTCAAAAGAGACCCTAAACATTTGAAATACGTGCATCTACTTCATAAGTAAAAGTTATATTTACTTGCGATATACACCAATGTATAGATAATTTTATGATATATAACTTGACCACTTAATTTTTTTCAAAGGACGCTTTTTTCGTAAGTAAAACCAATAATTACTAGATTACTAAAGAATTTTACGAATTCTAGAATGAGGGGCTCTATACCTACGTTAGCCTGTTTGCCTGTGAGTTCTCTTTATTTCTTGACCAAGGCGCTCTTTGATGTTAGTCAAAGTCAAAGTCAAATCAATTTATTCAAGTAAACCCAATCACAAGGTATTTTTGAACGTCAAATCTACTTTAGTTCGGTTCAAAGAGAAGAGAAAAGAAAACCTGGACACTGAGAAGAACCGACAAGAAACTCAGCCAGGTATAATTTTTTCAACATCATTTTATAAAAGGTTTATTAAAATACAATATTCAGAGAGCCAGTAAATGCATGTGCAGAGAAAATCATTTCCAGACTATTGTTTTATCTTCAACGAAATCGTTTATTTTATAGTATGATTGTCTAATCAATGTACGTTTTATAACTAATCTAAATATATTTTCTGTTAATTGAGTGACTTCTTGAGGAACTTTATTATAAAAACGAACGCAGTTACCCAAAAATGAAACATTTGACTTATGTAATTTAAATTTTGGAACAACCAATTTATCACGACCTCGGGTTTCCATACCACCAATATCGCCTTTTTTTGTAAATCGATCTATATTTTTCCTCGTATACATAATAATTTCAAAGATGTATAAGGACGGCAAGGTCAGTACATCAATGTCTTTAAAACGATTTCTTAGTGATTCTCGTGCATTCATACTGTAAATAGCACGTATCGCTTTTTTTTGTAAAATAAAAATCGAGTTAATATGCGCCGCTGATCCCCACAGCAAAAGGCCATAGGACATTAGGCTATGAAAATATGCGAAGTACACCAACCTAGCCGTATCCGCATCCGTCAATTGCCTAATGCGTCTAATGGCATATATCGCGGAACCGAGCTTACTAGCCAATGTCCCGATATGATCCGCCCATTGCAATTTACTATCTACTGTTAAACCAAGAAAACTGGCAGACCTAACTAATTCTAACTGTTTCCCACCCAATTCTATTTTATCATGGATTCTGGATACATTAGAAAGGGAAAATTTAATACATTTGGTTTTTTGTGCATTCAGTAGTAAATTATTAACAGCAAACCACCCCGAGACGTCCGCCAGGATCACGTTCACCCAGGTAATATCTAAGCTCTTTCTGTCCAGTTTAAATAACAATGAAGTGTCATCAGCAAACAATACTATTTCGCATAAGTTCCTGAGCATAAATGGGAGATCATTAATGTGGACTAGAAACAGAAAAGGTCCCAAAATTGATCCTTGGGGAACGCCCATTCTTAACCTCGAACCAAATTAAATATTAAATGAAATATTGTTTTAAAATTAAATAATTACATAGACATGCGTGACATGACATTTTATTTTATTGCATTTATTTATTTTTTTATGTTTATGACTGAAGAAGCATATTTCTGTGCGAGTTAAATAAAATAGTAGAAAAACCCGAAAATATTGAAAAATCCGGATTTGTAACTAGGAAAAACCGAGTTTCGAATTGTGTCAGTTATCCGATTAACCGGGTTGCATGCCCTAGTAAGGATCGCAACGGTTGGGGCACTCCGTCCTCTCTGACTACCCCGTTAGGGACACGGCGTGAAGATATGTTATGTTTATGTTTTTTATAAAACTAAATAGTACTTAAAAATAGACTTCCTCAAAATCGTCGTTCGAATATTTATGAATAATATGAATTATATGCCTACAGCAAACTGGCAGCATTGCAACTTTGAAAAGCCAAGCTAACTCGCTTTAAAATTAATAAAATATTAATTGTGGTGGCATAAAGAAATAAAAACATTAATAGTTTAATAGTGACAATGTTATAACTTTTTAAATCCATAAGGAATGTCATAACTCATAATCATATTAAAGACATACATACAAACGATCTTATGTAAAATAAGTATAAACTAATATGCAATTTTTCAGAGGATTACAATAATTATGTTGCTTCAAAACCAAGCAGTGATTATGTAATAGCATTGAGTAGCTACATGTTATTAAGGCTGCCACCCCTCCGTGTTTGAGCCGGAGTCCCGGAATTAAATGGTTCATATCCGGACTACGGGCTTAATATTGATATCTCGGGCGGCGGACGATGAAAAATGTTTAGACAATTTCTTTCAAGTAAAAATTATAGTTTTAAAAATACAGCTGGTCCCAGACTGGGACTCAACTCAAATAGAGCAGCTCTATTTGAGTTTGTTAACACCTACTTGTTTAGTTTCAATTAATAATGACAATTGTAATAAAAGCCTTTTATTTCTAAACATCGAAACAAATACCTAACCAATAAAACATAGAAAAATAATTTAAATTATATAATTTATAACGATTTCGGAACTCTCGGGTCAATACCTACCTCAGTCATTAGGTAAATAATACCTACCTCAAAAAGCATCGTTTTATTGAATGAGAATAGCGATTTTTCCGAAATGTTCGGGTCTGCTCTTTTTGAAAGGTGGTAGCCCTACATGTTATAGTAATGCCGTATAATTGAATAGCGGAGAACCCAATAACACCCAAACTCTAAAGACATTTTGAAAAATCCGATTTCTAAATCAACAACCTGGGTTCGAATTGGGGACATTCAAGATCGTCTACCACCTCTGCATTCGACTTTCATTATCAACCAAGCCCAGCGTCTTGGGTCATATTCCAGGGGGCGTAGACAAGTGGCTCAATTGTCGTAAACGCTAGTAAAATAGAATGACAAACACCACGTAATCTAGCGTAACAAACTTTAAATTAGTAGTCAAACGTTATTAACTTTCTATTAAATCAAACGAAAGGTAAAGTCGTATGAAAACCGTCGTATCAAACGTACCCAAATGGCATTTTTAACCAGGAATACCGCCGGCAACCGTTTCGATTGAACGAAGCGCTTACCTCTTGTCTAGCCGCTCCGGTCAGGTCAATTTGGGAAACAGTTTTATCTAAATTGTCTTGGAGTCTTGTTTCGAAGGAAGAGTGTTGCAAGAGCAAGAACACAAAATTAAACGATTTTGGTTCGACATCACTACCAAATGTACCCTCAGATTATTGTGTGGCACTCTTAGTACAAATTTAGTGTTTAGTTTCAGGCCACACAATTGGTGTCGGTGTTTTCTTCTTCTCAGTAACCCTCAAAAGATTTTCGAAAACAACTAAGATTAACCTTACTTAGTTTAACTTACTTCATTTAAATCGAAGTTTTGCACTAACGGTACATCTGGATCACATTGTCCACTTTGTATGATCTGCGCACCACACAGTGATATGAGTCCTGATAGACTTATTAGCAATAGTATTAGTTGAGACATTATAAAACCATAATTTTACTGTAACTACTTCGCGTCAGCTCACACAAATGGTAATTTATCTAAATAATATATCGCCTTTATAAAAAATGTTATCGGCTGATAAATTTTGTGTATTATCTTTGATGAATATTCACATCGTGATTTCGTTATTATCAATAACACTAACTCATGGATTCGCTTAAGTATTTTAGTTAATAATAAGTAATTTTCGTTTACAAACTAGAAAATAAAAAATAATAATGAAAAAACTCCAATGAAAAATGTTTTCTACAGCACCCCTATCGACATGTGAAAACTTAATGAAAAACTGCATAAAATCAGTTCAAGTGTTTTGAGTGAAAATTGACACATAAAATTGGAAAAAATAAAGGCTGCGATCCATCAATCCACCACTACGCCATTGATTTCTCGATGAAACCATTCTAATATAAAATCGGCGTAATAAATCAATCCCATTGCTCAGACGCGTAAGACAGGAGATGTTGTATCTGAAACTGTTTACAAATATATTGCAGGGTAAGTTTGACACTACACTGAAAATCACTGCGAGTACATCTCAGACTGTAATTTGCAGATGACATCGTCCTCATGGTAGAATCAGTGCAAGAGCCGCAGCTGATGCTAGCTAGCCTATAGCTGACACCTCTTAACTTTATTGCTATCCGCATGAACATGAATAAAACAAAAGTTATGAATAATATACTAATGGATATTACATTAATCATAGTCATAGTGACTATACTTGTGTATACGTTAATATTTACAAACTTAAAACTACACATTATCATAAATGATAGACTTTCTCAAAGTTGCCGCTTCAAAAGCGGTGCCCGGCAGACAGGCAGCATTGCCTTTTTGAATAGAAACTGATTCGTTTGCGGATAAATACATGTGTATACCTTTTGGAAGTGTATAATAATACCTTAGCTAAACTCTTATTGTAATAAAAACAACTTCGAGAGAGAGCCGATCGTAGATTCAATTGACTTGTACATCTTCGGATGATAGTATTTAACTAGTGAGTTCTAATATTGACGACATGATGTGGGGCCTAAAAAGTAAAACCAATCCATAAGTCTGATAGTTCAGCGTGATATGGAACTAGCTACATTTGGAGCTTCTATAGGGTTTAAATCCGTCAGGGAAATCGTCAGAGACCTAAAGTAACCATATAGCTCAGAGAGTAAGTGAACTAAAGTGACATTGGGCTGATCATATTTGTCGAACAGCCGAAGCTGCTACAGCAGACGAGTTATAAATTGGAGATCGCGTTTAATCAAACACAGTGTACGGTCATATATTGATAACTTGTAGTTTGTCCTCCATTTTGACTATCCTTCAGATCATGTGATGAATTCATATCATTTTTAGCTATAATCCGCCCAAAATCTCAAACTCGTTAATCGACACGTGTTTCGCCACTCAACGAAGCATCTTCAGAAAGCTGACCGAGATCGAGAATATTATCGCAATCAAAATAGAGTGGATGCTAGTTAGTTGATCGAGTCTGGTCTCTGGAATTTCCTGAGGATGCTTTGTTCAGAGGCGAAATAAAGTTTGAGGTTTTAGGCAGAAGATAGCTAAAGATTAAGACAATTCATCACTCGCAATGTCTTTCAGAAAAGTAGCGCCTGAATCTATACAATATATCCTCCAAATATGATATAATAACAATAATAATAAACTCAAACATTTCACACAGCGCTATCTAGTCCCAAAGTAAGCAGCAGAGCGCTTGTGTTATGGGTACTAGACAACTGATATACTACTCATATACTTTTCTTTTATAAATAAATACATATTATACATAAACACCCAAACTCGGAGCGGGAATCGAACCCGCAACCCCCGTTTACTTTCCGACTTTACTTTACTTTATAAACTGACTACTGTACAAGCTGACGGTTTTGTATGAAAAAAATCCAAAATCTGACTCAATAGAATATATTGGAATGGGTATCAGCTGTGTATAATTTGGTATTAATATAAACTTAATAACGATGACGACATTTTGGTTAAACCTTCATACAAACATACACACAACCTTTTAACCCAAACACATTATATATTATGTACATTCTCCACCGCATAATGGGTACAACAGCAATCGTAGATAATGCAATAATGATAATTTTTATAGTCAATATAAAGAACGCTGCTATAGTCTGATTGAATGATTTTATCTCATCTTGCTGACTAATCGCATAAAGATACTGATAGAAAAAATTAAAAAATGCATGCTAGTATCTACCTACTTCCTTCTTAGGCATTAACTTTATTAATAATAGTGGCCTGTCCCGATTTCGCCTGGGTTGAATACATAATATATTGCCTATCTCCATCTGGAATAATGTACTTCCCTTTCAAATATTAGAAGTATTTTTCAAATACAGAGTTGCAGTTGTTCCAGAGATTACTCTCCACATACACACAAATCCACATAATTAACACTGTCTGTATAATATTATATTATTTTTATTGTAATTAATGAATTACGAGTAGGTAGTAGATTAATAAAAACATAACAACCCAAATACTTGCATGAATAAATTACTATTGGGAAAAGATTAAAGATTTAAAAGGATTAATTTCTATGATTTAAATATTTTATTTTGAAAAAAAGTACTCATAACACATCATTCGTATTTTACTTTATCCTTTACCTATCTATATTCATATTAATTATTATTGATAAATAATGATAAAGTGACTTAAGTAGGTACCTACATAGCTCCCATTAAAGGCATGAAAATCGTAATTCGTTATACAGATTATAATGCATTCGTTATTGGTATTGGTATAGAAATAACTGATAGTTTCATCTGTAATTTTTGTTTATTCATCTATTTCAGCCCTATACCCCGGTCCAGAAAACAAGGCTGCAGTGTTCTCTGCCTGTCATAAGAGGTGAACAAGGTGCCTTCAGAGTTGCAGCCGATTGAAATGAAGGCTTCGGTTATCCGTCCATGCAACTCCGGGGAGAACAACAGAGCACGTGGTCCGGGCTATCGTGTCACTATAGAATGTAGACGGAGCTCAGTTACTGTCTCTGAGGAATTCCTTCGGCGCAGGGCTCCGATCCGTTCTGTAAGACGACCACTGCAGGAATTTTAGTGTATAGCGTCACATAACCCAGTCTTTTCCCCAAGGGGCTGAGTTCCTGATGCATTCAGGTTTCCCTTACATTACCAATATAAAAACTTGTGCGGTCGGGGGATCCCTGTCAAGAACGAAGTTCCTTAGCGGAGGTTTCAATTTCTCAAAACTTAATTGCAATAATGAGACAATAAAACTCACGTATGATTTAAAACAAATACAAAATCAGTTCAGCCGTATTAGAGATAATCCCGGACAAACACACAGACAGATAGACAAACAAAAATTTCAAAAAGTGTTTGGGTTTTGGTTACTTGTAAACCATATTATAAGCTTTTATTTCGAAATCACAGACACTTCGATATTATTTATATGCATGGATCAAATAGATACCTATAGACTATAGATTATAAATTAATTGTCAAATATTGGGTCCTTACATATGAAATTGGCGTTTTGTACGGAAGGAATATAAAGTCAATTTTTTTTTTGTAAAATATATTTAATTAATCAAAGTATGCACACTTGTTATCTATGCACTTTTGTCATCTCATAGGTAGTTCATTGATCCCTTTACTAAAAAAACCATGGGGGCGAGAATCAATAAACTCTTTGAAGGCGGTTTGGACTGCCGTATAGGAGTTGAATTTTTTTCCTTGTAAGAAGTTGTCCAAATTCCGGAAAAATGGTAATCTGTTGGAGCAAGGTCCGGGGAGTACGGTGGATGTCGCAGACATTCCAATTGTAGCTCATCTAACTTAGTGGTTGTTTGTTGTGCAGTGAGTCGTCTTGCGTTGTCGTGAAGCAGCAGTGGCCTAGAGCGATTGACCAATCTCAGTTGTTTAGCAGCTAGTTCTTCCTTCATGGTTTGCAGTTGCTGACAATAGATATCTGCCGTAATCGTTTGGTCAGATTTTAGAAAGCTGTAGTGAACGACACCGGCGCTAGTCCACCAAACACTCACAAGTAACTTTTTCTGAGTCAATTTTCGTTTAGGACAGGTTTTGGCTGGGTCTCCAGGGTTCAGCCGTTGCGACGAGCGCTTCCGATTATCGTACAGTATCCACTTTTCATCACAAGTAATGATTCGATTTAAAATCCCTTCATTATTGTGTCGGTTGAGCAAAGTAACACAGCAGTCGACGCATGTTTGCAAGTTCGATTCACTCAATTCATGAGGTACCCATCGTTCAAGTTTTTTTACTTTACCGATTTGCTTCAAGTGGATTAATACAGTTTTGTCACTTACCCCGAAGCCTGCAGCTATCTCTGAAGTGCTTTGTGATGGATCCGCTTCCACAATAGCCTTTAATTCTTCATTTTCCACTTTGGTCTCCGGCCGTCCACGGGGTTGGTTCTGAAGGTCGAAATTTCCAGAACGAAAACGTTGAAACCAAAAACGTACCGTGTTTTCTTTTGCGTCACCAGCGCCGTACACATCATTAATCCTTGGAGCTGTTTCTGCAGCACTGGTGCCACGGTAGAACTCGTACTCGTAAATATACCGATATTTCATGTTTTCCATTGTGCGGTAATAAGCGACACCAAAGAAAAAATAATGAGGAAAAAAACAAATGAATGACTGTTTTCAAAACTCAAATGAACCAGCTAAATGAATTTATAAATTTGAATTTCTTAACCAAAGAGGAGATATTTCAGATCAAAGTGGTCAATACGACAAAACGCTAATTTCATATGTAAGGACCCAATATTTCTATAATACTTTTAAAATGTCCAGTTTTCCTAAGAAGAAAGTAAAAATAACCGTAATTTTTTTCTTTATGCTAATATAATTGTAAGTACATAATAATTATTATGGCTTGGCGCTCCGTCCTCTCTGACTACCCCGTTAGGGATACAGCGTGAGGATATGTATGTATGTATTAATATTAAAAAGCCTGCTTCATTTTTCTTTGCAAAAGGTTTTAACTAATCTTGTAAGGCGTTATCTCGTATTCATTATTTCATTCTAAAAAAGCATTTAATAAAAATTCGTCTATAAAATTTCGATTTAAAAGAAAACTAATTATTCTTCATTCGGATGTTGAATGAAGAATAATTATTTTCAAGCTCACAACAATATCGTCTATTTTATGTACCCGAAGTAAAAGAGCAAATAGATTAAAATATTATAAATATTAAAAATTTGAGGAAGTCTATTATTTAAGATAATGTGTAGTTTTAAGTTTGTAAATATTAACGTATGTATGTGCTTTTTTGTTAGTAACAAAGCTTATCTGTTGTGCAAAACAAAAAAAATTATTAGTTTCCGAATTTGTTGTTAAAAAGCATTGGCGGATTTAGAGATATTTTCCAGGGAGGGCCTGAGATTCAATGGCCGATGAAGTCGAGTCGACGCCCAATGTACAGTCAATGAGATCAGCATCATAATTCGTAAATAGATTTATACTTCTTATGTACGTTGTCATTGTAACGCCATGTTTCACGTGTATGAACAATAAGCTGTGAATTCTACTTCTGTCCTATTTTTTTTATTTTTGTCGATTTTCGTTGACCGAGTTTCTAGATTTTTAATAGTCTGCGTGACTATTAGGAAAAGTCACAGTACAACGGTACATAGCACGACATGATATATTTTTATTTTTGTGAAAAAAGACACGAACATTTTTTGTTACACAGTGGTAAAAGCGGCAATTTTATTATGGCTCCGTCCACTACGTTTCTTGGTCCGAGATTAGATCCTTAAATCTATCCACGATCTTTACGATACTGGCAATACTTCAAATACACTCATTCACTACTTCACTTATTATTCTTTCATTCTCTGAATTCATTCGTCATTCGTTCAATTCATCATCCATCAAAATTCCATGATTTCATAAATTTTTTCTTGAATTTCTAGGGCCATGTAAATGTATGTGTGAAAGGCACACTTCTTATGATTTATACTATTGTACTATTGAAAACGCTTTAATTTTACCTATAATTAACGTGAAATAATGGCGAATAATGAAGAAATTACCGGGCCTATATCTCAAGAAGATATAGAAGCTGCAGAAACATTGAAAAATGAAGCAAATGAATTTTTCAAAAGTAAGTTTTGTTACACAGCTTTCAATTTGCGTTATTTTATGTATGATTATTTTTTATAACTGCAATATCGATCGCAAGAATAATTTCTACATAACCTCAAATTTCCAGAACAAAATTATAACCCTGCTATCGAATTGTACACAAAAGCAATAGAGAAGAATCCAAAAAATGCCGTTTTCTTTGCAAACAGAAGTATAGCAAATCTGAGATTGGAAAATTTTGGGTACGCTCTAATCGACGCATCAAAAGCGATAGATTTGGATAGATCGTATACTAAGGCCTATTACAGACGAGCCGCCGCACATATGTCTTTAGGAAAGTACAAACTAGCACTTAAGGATTTTGAATTTGTAAGTAATACATTATTACTGTTTATTCTTTGTTTGTAAACTTGACAGCATGATCCTAGTTTTCAATGAACTTTCAAATATTAGAAGCAGATTAAACCCCTAGAGAGGCTCATTCTATCTTTCATTAGTCTTATTATTATCTAAGTCATGCCAGTGCAAGAATAAAGCTCAGTCCTGTGTAATAAATTATAAGAGATGTCTACATTGTATAAGGAAAAATTGTAATGCGAGAACTCAATGGAAAGCCTAGACGGTTATGAGTTGATTGTAGCATTGGTATTTTATTTATTGTTATTCTTCATCATAACTTAGTAATATTTCAGTGTATGAATGCAATATCACAAGACAAAAAATTGTCCAATAACGTGTAAATAAATCTGCCCCACATATTGATCCTTATTAAGACTTTTAAAGTCTATTATCTTACTCTGCGTGGCATTTCTAATAATGTGTATCATAGGTGAATATCTGAGCGGATGACATTTTTTAATAATTAATTACAATAATCTCTTATGATATGATACATACATAAGTTACAAATATCTTTTGGAATCAATATTCATGTAATTTTGAAACTATTAAAAGATTTGAATTGATTCCTTCTCCATGCAAATATAAATAATGAAATAATAATAAATAGATAATTACTCTAATTTATAATGTATTGACAGATCTGATATCAATATGGTTTTATCAGTTGCAACAAATATTTGAATTTACATATTACTCAATATAAGGAAATTCGAATTGAGAAATTGTGTAAAATACTTATTTTTTAAGATATAAACAATTAATAATTGTTCCACACTATTAACCATCTACAATTCAGCAAAAAAAAGAAAATTAAGGCTTTAAGTTTTATTATGTGATTATTGAAATAGACTTAAAGCAATATGAGGAAGTGAGGATTGAACGTTAGAAAATGTTTTTCGTATCTTTGTAATTTTATTAAAGAAAATCTTTTGAGCAAAAGCGAGTAGTAGGAGAAGCCAAGCACGACCAAGGCTGACATATGAAGATCAAATAGCCAGAGTATTAGGTGATAGAAATGTCAAAACCACTTACATACCTATGCGAAAATGTGTGAGGAGAATGATGAGATTTCAGGAAGCGTAAGAAGTATGTAAGGAAAAATAACTCATTTTATAAAATGGCCATGTTTCATGAAACGCCCAGACACATCATGATCTACCTATTTCTATGATCATATTACAACATATATGAAATGACTGGTCAATAAATGTTCATTTCAAAGTTGTGATGAGAATTATCACCATGAAGATTTGTATATTGAACCATCACACTGCTCTTTCAGGTAACCAAAGTTAGGCCAAATGATCAAGATGCTAAATCAAAATATAATGAATGCAATAAAATAGTGAAAAAGATTGCATTTGAAAAAGCCATTTCGGTTGACAAAAAGGAAGTGAATATAGCTGATTCAATCAACTTAGATGCTATGAGTAAGTATAATCTAAATTAATATGATTAAACAACTGAAACCAGAAGGACCAGGAGATCAGATCTGATTTATAATAGTTACACCAGTTAATAAAGGATGACAGCCACTGTTATGCTTTTCCAGGTATAATGTTAATACAGGTTAAAAACTGCATAACACGGGTTCACAATGAGTAAAAGTTGATACTAACTAGATTTTATTTTAACTGAGTTACAGAAATAAAAGTCTAATGTGTTACCTTTCGATAGGTCTTCAAAAAAGTTACAGAGGTTTCAAAATAACTTTTTTGTTTAAGTCGATGTTTACTTAGATAAGTGGTTCTAAAGAAAGTGTGTTCTGCCTTCTAACTTTATATATATATATATAAATAAAAGACTATGTCAAACCTCATCATATCAGACCTGTATCATCGCAATTGATTCTGATCTATACTTCTATCCTGGTCTGGGAGAAAAAGAAAAGTATAAAATGTACTAGCCAGCTGCTTAACTTTTGGCCCAAGTCTTATAAGTCGGCCAGAGGATAGATCTTTTACAGAGAACTCTAGAAATACAGGGGACGGCCTAGCAACTTGTTACTATTCAGTTCCATATTAACATCTGTAGGCTTAAATACCTATTTCTGAAAGTGTCAATACATAATTTTGTTGCATTTTGATGTTCTTCCTACTCCGAAACGAAAAAATGTGCTTGTAACGAACTCTGATTTGTTGTAATGGCTACTGAACTCCCTGTCAGTCACCAGTGACCCCCTCCCATGGCATTTAATGTGTTAACATTTTAATTATCTTTATTCTGCAGCAATTGAAGATGAGTATGAGGGACCAGCTCTGGAAGATGGTAAGGTAACACTAAAATTTGTTACCGATCTTATGGAATATTACAAACAACAGAAGAAATTACATAAAAAATATGCATACAAGGTAAGTTATATTTTTTTATTTATGGTTCCTGTACATTAAAAGGAAAACGGAACCGTCATAGGATCAGCCCTGTGTTTGGTCCGTCAATCCGTCTATCACAGTAGATTTTCTTAGAAAGTGTGTGGCATACGAATTTAATATTTGGCAGGAGACATTTTACATAATTGCAATGGTTACACTTTAAAGTATCTATTTACAAAGAAGGAGAAATTGGGTTCTTGAACTCTGCTAGACCCCCCAGCACCCCCTCAAGATGCAGCAGCAGAATGTACATTCTGCCGAATATTCAGTAAAAACAATTAATCAGCCAAAGTTCTGTTCAATAATTTTATGTTTACACAATCAATTGCCGAAGAATTTCGACAAATTTAGCCGAAATTGACGTTACTGATGAGGAGTACCTGTAATAGATGCAGAATTTTGGTAACACCGAATATAAAACGAATTTCACCTCATCTCTAAGAAATACTCACATATATAAGCCTTACGCCATTATTTTCGTAAAGTGTACAGAGCATCACCTCGTCACAAAGTTACCCCTCAATGCCACTCTCGACTATAAGTAATTTCTAATTTTTGAAATCAAACTAAAAATTTTTAAAAGCCGAATTTACCACAGGCTCCTAAAGAATCTTCTGCAATAAAACTTTAAAAACTTAGATGTGATAATCTGTCTGTCCAAAAAACATAAAACATAATGACTTAAATACAAACAAAGAGTAAAGGTACATGTTAATAAATTTCAGATTTTAATCGACGTGAAAGCTTATCTCCAAAAACAACCACCACTCGTCGATATCAAAGTGCCAGATGACGAAAAATTCACTGTGTGTGGTGACATTCATGGCCAGTTTTATGATTTAATGAACATATTCAAACTGAATGGTCTACCGTCAGAGTCAAACCCATATTTGTTTAATGGCGACTTCGTTGACAGAGGATCTTTTAGTGTGGAGTGTATCTTCACACTATTCAGCTTCAAACTTCTTTACCCTGACCATTTTTATATGTCTAGAGGTAAGTATTAGTGGCATAAACTATGCATAAATTAGCAACCATTTGACAAATTGAAATCACTAAATCTATATGTAAAAAAAAATTTGTGAAATATATTAAGAGTCCGTCCAGCTGTCGAGTTTCTTAATTTTTTTTTAAACTAAAGGTATTGATGCACAGATTTGTCATCAAACGTTGGAAATCACCTAACTTTCACCCTTCTCAAGTTATACTCAAATGCAATTTCCTCTAATACATTTCTTCTCATAGATTTCTTTCTCTATGTCTCCGTTTCTAATTGAGGTATGCGGTTCATTTTGGTCTTAGAATACTCGCTGGAACGAGCTCTTTCATTGGAGCTTTTATCCACTTAACTTGGTTCAGTTGAAGGGGAAGCTAGTAGTGAACATTCAACTTGACTTACAATTTTTATATTCAACTTAGGTTAGGTAACAATTACTCCTAATATAAGAGCGTTATTTTCTATTTAAATTGCTGCGGAGCAAAATGAGTCCTCTCGTATGTGTATTAATTATTTTTACCATAGTTATAAATTTAAATATATGGGCAACACAGAGAGTCTTAGAGGGAGGATAAAGAGAGGACCAGCTGTAGTTATCTTGAGATTTCAATCAAAAACAGGGCTCGGAAACCGGTTAATATTCCAAACCGGTTTAGGTCATTGACCCCGAACCGGAATTGATTGCGGTTTGGGTTAAGGTTACCGATATTTTAACCGGTTAATTGAGAAACTGGTTTTTTAAATATTCCGCATCTGTTAACCGAAATTAACAGATTTTTTGAGTTGCAAGCGCAAGTGGCAACATCTTGTTCTTAATTCTTAAAACCACACGAAAGATAAAAATATATGTAAGCGCGTGAGAAAGAGACATATTGAAAGGAAAGAACGCGTCGCATGACATGGCGGTGGCACGCCGGTGCCCGGAGTGCGTTTCGCTCGGCTTTGATCGATCTAGGGAGGCAACGTGCGTCTGAGTAAAACCAGTTAATTTAAGGTTTTAGTATCGACTTTAGTTTCGTATTCTTCACTAATTGGTTACCGAAATTATTTCGGTTTATTCGAAACCGTTCCCTTCATTAACTAGTTAATCAATGAACGGAAATTATAACCAGTTAAAGAACGATATTAACCGCTAATTCGTAACCGGTTCCGAGCCCTAATCAAAAATGCTAAGTTTTATATCAGGCGCTCTCTGATATGTCAAAAAATACTGAATGAAGATCTTGATTTGTTGAGATTAACATAAAAAATTACACCTTAATGCTTTCAGTTGAAACTAACGGTGGCTCGCACCAACTATTTAAACTCGATTTAAGGATTTCACGTCTCGCTTGCACCAACTATTTAATAGTATTGCACCGACTATAATTTATTATTCATATTATAAATAAATTTGCACTAACTATTTAATAGCATTGCACCAACTATAATTTATTATATTATAAATAAATTTGCTCTAACTATTTAATAGTATTGCACCAACTATAATTTATTATATTATAAATAAATTTGCACCAACTATTTAATAGTTGGTGTAAACGAGATGTCAGTTCCTTAAATCGAGTTTAAATAGTTGGTGCGAGCCACCGTTAGATGTAAAACCTAAAATACAATTTTGTAAACAGTTATGTTATCTTTTTAAATAAGTATTAAAAAGTTATTTATTTTTGCCTTTTACATAACCATGGTCTAAATAAGTATGTAGGTTACAAGTAAGCTTTTTCTAATTTTGGAAGGAAACATTAAATCATTAAAATATATAATCCGTTGTTTTGTTTTGTTGTTTTGACAATTCTTCCATCAAATCTTAAATAAACTATGGACCACTCTGAATATATACCCTTTGATATAAAAAAAATCGTCCAAATTTGTGTACAAATGGTGAAGATATTTCTAAGAAATATACAGACGTATTGTGAAACTCCTTTTTTTTAAACCTGTTAAAACTAGGTTCTATGAAATTCTTATTTTCTTGTACTTCGATGCTCTGCCCATATATTGAGAAATGACATAATGTGTATGTATATAAAAGGTTATAATTATGCTATATCATTTGCAGGTAATCATGAGACACTCGACATGAACCGCATGTATGGGTTCAGAGGAGAAGTCACTTCGAAGTATACATCACAAATGGCAGACTTATTCACAGAAGTGTACAACTGGTTGCCCTTAGCCCACTGTATCAATAACAGGGTGTTAGTTATGCACGGCGGACTATTCTCGAAGGATGACGTCACACTAGACGACATTAGAAAAGTCGATAGAAATAAACAGCCTCCAGAAGACGGTAACTTTTAAAGTTTTAAATACGTAAATACAATAATAATTAGTAACCAATAAGAAAAAAATATATTGATAATGTGATTTTAATAGGTTATTTAAATACTCCTGAAACTTCTATTAAAATAATCAAAATGTATGTAAAGGTAAAACAATTCATTGAATAATATATAGGAAGTCGTTTAACACTTTTAAGTTGTTGGACTACTGTTTTAAACTATCTGTATTCTTATACATTTGTACTAACTGGAAAATAGGTTAATCCACACTAATATTACGAAGAGGTAAAATTGTGTGTTTGTATGTTAGAGTTAATTTCTGGAACTACAGAACTGATTTCAGAAATTCTGTCATAAACAGGAAGCTACTTTATCCGTGTCTAATACATACATACATATCTTCACGCCGTATCCCCAACGAGGTAGTCAGAGAGGACGGAGCGCCAAGCGTCGCGATCCTTACATACTTCTTTCGCTTCCTCAAATCTCATCATTCTCCTCACACATCGCCTAGGTATGCGAGTGCTTTTGACATTTCCGTCGGCTAACACTCTAGCTATTTGATCTTCATAAGTCAGCCTTGGTTTTGCTTGGCCTCTTTTACCACTTACTTTCGCTCTATAGATTTTCTTCGTCAGTCTTTCATCACTCATTCTTTCCATGTGCCCGAACCATCTTAGCATTCCTTTCTTCATTTTTTCAATAACACTGTCGTGCAAGCCTGTCATACTGCGTATCTTTGTATTGCTTATTTTGTCTGCAAGGGTGACACCGCACATATTTCTAAGAGATCGCATTTCTACTGCATTTATCTTACTTTCACTCGATTTCGGGCATATCCAAGACACTACCATACAATAAAGTTGGCACCAACACCGCATCATGTATGGCCATTTTGGCTGAGTTAGATATATTCATACTGATTACTAATGCGGACAGAGCACCGTTAACTTTATTGCCGGCTGCTACCCGTCTCTCCTTATCCAACTCACGTCTTCCATCCCTCGAAAACCCACTCCCCAGATATACAATTTCGTTCACCTGTTCTAGACATTTTCCATTTACCCATATTTTACACTTTGCCTGTACATCTTCTCTTTCAAGCACCAGAACCTTAGTTTTATTCACATTCAATCCTTTCACTTCACAGTCTTCTTTCATGCACGGGACTAGTGTCTGCAACTCCACTTCTGATGGTGCTATAAGCACCGCATCGTCAGCGTACAATAGGCAGTTTACCACTGTACCATCACATATCATACCACTCACACTACCTTACAATGTCTGGAGGCAACTGTCCAAATAAAGCACGAATAGCCAGGCAGACATCACGCAGCCCTGTCTGACGCCTGAACAGACTTCGAACCAGGGCAACATGTCACCATCTATCCTTACACAGGCTTTGTGACCATGATATAATGACCTCACAGCCTTCAGTAAGGGGCCCTCCACGCCATATTCAGGCAGAAGACTCCACAATTTCTTTCGCACTACTCTATCGAATGCTCTTAGATCCACGAAAGCGCAGAAAACTTTCTGACCTATGGTCAGAAACTTCCCCACGATAACGCGAAGTGATAAAATCTAATCCATACAACCTCTACCGTTCCTAAAGCCACCTTGCACTTCCCACAAATAACTTTCAGAAACATCTTTCTTACGTTGACATTGGCAAATCCGCTAATCTGTGCACTGTGTGTAAGGACCGCGACTCCTGGCGCTCCGTCCTCTCTGACTACCCCGTTGGGGATACAGCGTGAAGTTATGTTATGTTATGTTGTGTTTATGTGCACCACGCCACAAAGAAAGAAAAAAAAATCCTTCTGCTCATGGCGCGTGCTTTAGTGTGAGTATTGAGTGAATGAACGGATGTGTCTGTTTCCCCGGCAGGTATAATGTGCGAGCTGCTGTGGTCCGACCCGCAGCCAATGGCGGGGCGCGCGCCGTCCAAGCGCGGCGTGGGCTGCCAGTTCGGGCCCGACGTCACGGCCGCCTTCTTGCGGCGGAACGGGCTCGACTACGTCATCCGCAGTCACGAGGTCAAGAACGACGGCTACGAGGTCGCACATGACGGGAACTGCATCACCGTCTTCTCCGCGCCCAACTACTGGTTCGTGCTCGATTTCATATTGCTTATCACGACCGCTGACGCTGTAAAAGCTACTTTATTGCAAATGAAAATGGTGCAATATTATTGACTGGCCCGTTGGCGCAGTGGCATATGCATCTGCTTTCCAAGCTAGGGTAGGGTCCCGGGTTCGATCACCAGTCAGGTCAATTTAGGAAACGAACTTTTCTAAATTGGCTTGGAGTCTGGGGTGTTACTGGAAACTCCCCCAGAGTTCGTTCGGTAACCCATAGTACAAGATTACTGCTTAATTTGGGGTGACACCTTCGATCACATATAACTAGATACACAATCAACGCTCCAAAAATATCCGAACCAAATGTGCGCTAAATGAGTATTTAAGCGCACTTCTGTTTTAGTGGTATTCGAAAACGATAACAGCGAACATGTCAAAGTGCTCCTTCAAAAATTCCAAAAATAACACATCTAGAACGCTAAAGAAATATGCGAGTTCTTATTTTCGGTTAATAAATAAATAATATTATTTACGTGTTCATTATTTCATTATAGTAATAACGTTACATAGCTCTTTTTTATTAAATTCGTAATCATATTTTGAAATATTGCCTGACAATATTTGTCTTATCCTTGTCACTTTCACGTAACAAATCAACGTAGCAACATAGCAACGCAAATAGATTATTTGAATTATATTTTATGCACGAGACGTAAGATTGCATTTTAAATATTTTATTTGACAAACTTCGTTTCAATGTCATGCAAGAATCGTTTACGAGCGTTTATAACCTTATGGTTTGACAGTAATGTCTACTTTAGATTAACACAATATTGCCGATAATACCTTACGATATTAAAAATATATACGTCAATTCGGACAATAATTTGTTTAAATTTTATAGGAGATTGTGAATCTTGTTATATGTGATCGAAGGGTGACACGATCTGTGTAATTGTCTAGAGTATTATTATTATTATTATGTCGTTTTATTATTATAGTATTCGTAATTTATCTATATTCGTTCATGATCTGCGCACGCCTTTGGCGGATTGTAGAGGTCTGATTTTTTATTTTTTTATCCTATTTCTGCAATACTACCTGTAGTAACGGACTAGTAAAGAATTTCAGTTTAAAAAATTTTTAAAATTATATCTTTTTTTGTAAGAGGGGCGGAAATGGGGGCTCAAAAATATATAGTGAGGTTACTAGTTCAAATAGAGTCAATTAATATGAAAGAGCTTATTCGCATTCCGTTTCGTATTCGCACTTAAGAGCCCTATGACAAATCGTAAGCACTTGAATTTAGGTATTGGCGCGCTCGGACACTCATGTATAAGAGTGACTTTCGTAGCTTTATTGTAGTGGGAGTAACGAAGCGACTTCAGTATAAAATATGATTTTGATACTTTTCAGAATCAAAAGTTTCAATTTTTGTTACTAAACTTTTTTCATTTTAGATATATTCATATAATATTTGTAATTGGTATTAAGTGTTCTCGACGTGTTAAATACATGTAAAGGAAATATAATAACATTCCTTAACACAAATATTGTATTTAGTTACATATTATTGTGTTTAATATAATACTATTTTAAAAGTAAAGATTGAATAGATAGAATTTTCCTTGTAAACTGACTTCGTAGAATGGTTATTGTAAGATATTATAAAATAAATATGAAAATGTGCAACACCGATATTTAAGAAGGGAAATGGATCTATTATAAACTGCCAGCAGAATATTAAAAAATCTTAAAATTTCTCTAAATTAGAGCGTCAAAATATCAGTATTTCGCTCAAACATATCAAAGGGCTTTTAATCGGATTTCTTTTCTCCCAAACCAGTGTGATTCGCGGTCACATGCACATTACTTGTTTTAACTTATAAACATATTCAATCTCACACTTATGCTCAGGTGGCTTCAAGCTTGTATTTTGAGTCAAGATACTATGGTATTGAATACTCACTTTCTGACGTAGCATATTGTTTTGACTGGGATATTATTTTCTGTTGTGGCAATTCATCTCATATATTAAGTGTAATTTAATACAAATTTTTAACTATACTACTCTGTCAAGAAAGTACCGGGAAAAGATCAATAATACATGAAATGTTAGTTATTCATCCAAATTTATTTTATCACCTTCAAAGTATGCTTCTTCAGAAACGATACACTTACGCCAACGAATAATCCAATCATCAAAACATATTTTGAACGCTTTTTCCGGAATTGAGTTCAGTGCTCGCCGCGAATTCTCCTTTATGTCTTCTACCGAATGAAAACGGGTGCCACGAAGTGGTCATTGAGTTTAGGAAAAATAAAGAAGTCGGCTGAATCCATATCTGATGAATAAGGTGGTTGCTCGATTGTATTTGTTGAATTTTTGGTCAAAAATTCGTTCACAATGATGGCCTTGTGCGAAGACGCATTATCGTGGTGGAAAATCCAAGAATTTTCTTTCCACAAATCAGGGGGCCTAGATAAGAGGCTCAATTGTCGTAAACAATAGTAGAATAGAATGAGAAATGCCACGTGATTTAGCGTAACGAATTGTAAATTAGTAGTCAAACGTTATTAACTTTCTATTAAATCAAACGAACATTAAATTCCTGTGGAAACCGTCGTATAAAACGAAGCCAAATAGCACTTTTGACGAACAATAAATCCAGCTAGCGCTTCCATTTTACGAAACGCTTGCCACTTGTCTAGCCGCCCAGGCCTTTTTCGTCGAATTTGCTCTCTTAAACGCCGCATAACGCCCAAATAATATTCTTTATTTACCGTTTGACCTTCCGGCAAGAATTCCGAGTGCACAACACCGCGATAGTTAAAGAAAACAGTCAACATGACTTTGACTTTTGATCGACTTTGGCGTGGTTTTTTCGGTTTCGGTTCAGTTAGAAGGCGCCACTTCGAAGCTTGTTGACTAGTTTACATGTCAAACTCGTAAACCCACGTCTAGTCACCAGTAACAATGCGTTTCATGAATGTTGGTTCGGAATTGACTCATTCTAGCATGTCCTCAGCGACTCTTATGCGATTGTGTTTTTGAAGAAAATTCAGGTCTTTTGGGACTAGCCGAGCGGCAACATGTTTCATACCCAAGTGATTATTTACAATGGTACGGATCGACTCGTGAGACACAGAAAGTTCAGCGGCTATCTCTTCCAAACTTGAATGAGCATTTTCAGTCACTATTTCATTCACTTTTGCAATGTTAACTTCAGTTGCAGACGTTGATGGCCTATCAGAGCGAAGCTAATCTTCCATCACATCTCGACCGCTTTTGAACGCTTTGTACCACTCATAAGCACTTGTTTTTGATAAAGTCGATTCACCGTAAGCCTTCTGTAACATTTTCAGTGATTCAGAACACGAAATTCCATTGGCGATGCAAAATTTAAGACAAACTCTTTGTTCGATGTTTTTGTCCATTATGAAATTCGCAATATACATTAGAATGATATAACTAAAAACAGCACCGTATTTAATCTAAATAACAGATGCAACTCAAACTCCGCGCCAAAATGGAAAACAGTTGTGCCAATCTAACAACAACCAAAAAAACAAATTGAATTTGGAACTATGGGAATGGATAAACAAATCATCCATTCCCGATACTTTCTTGACTGAATGTATACCAAAATTGAATTAAACTTACATATCAACACTTATTTCACTTCCCACTGAAACATCTTCAAAAAGTGTTGGGTAACTGGTTGAGTATAAACTTAAATAAGTTATAAAATTTAACAGAAAATTACAATAAATTAATATTCTTATAGCTACAAATTAAGGTCTAATATCTGACATGTGACACAATTCATAGGATGAATATCTCAAGATGTATATCTATTTACAAAAGTTGTTTATATGAGGAGTGTGTACCATCTTTAGCAACTACTTCGAGGAACTATGGTCGATGACTACCTCAACTAGGAATCGCTGAAGTTGAGTTCGTTGACACTGTTACCTGTGTATGTGTGAAAATGAACTCTGCGAAGCCTTACCAATATGACAATTGCATTAATTTTGTTACCTAAATTAAGTACTAGGCTCGTGTTATGCGGTACCACACTCAATAACACTCCAACAATTTACAAAAGGTTGTATCCCAAATCGACCTGACCTCTAGGCTCCCGGGTTGAAGGCAAACATCCTACCACAACATCAATGTCAGAAGTTATGGCTTGTAACAATATTTTCTATTATCTTGCCTTACCTGTGCTCTTTGTTTTGTACAGTGATACAATGGGTAATCTGGGTGCTTACATCACCATGAAGGGTAAAGACCTGAAGCCACACTTCACCACTTACGAGGCCGTGGTAAGTTTTTTCATATTAGTCAGAAACAATCATAAAATACAATGTGTAACAGAATTAACTAGAAAACCAGTGAAAGGCGATATTTTATAAACTAATTATTAATTATCTATTTCATAAATTATTAATACAATTATTGTAGGACATTTGTGGACACCCGGATATAGCTAATACAACAATACGGCCCATACTACGTCTGTTTGTATAGTAGCCTAATGGAAAAAAATGCGTTCTATGAGCCGCCGCGTAAGGTTTCTTTTCGTTTGTAGTAATTTTAACCTACTATTTATGAATTATATATAGGGTTCGCAGATTTTAAATACAAAATTATGTGATCAGTGCCGTGAAATTATAGCGCAGGCCTGAAAATTATAGTACGCCGTACAAAAATTAAAAACACGAAATTCTGGATCCAAAAAAAAATATTATCCGAATTAAGTCTGAATAAGATTTTTGGCGGGATATTTTAATTATTCGCTAAATGTTTCTAGTGGATATTGTGATATAAAATTGACATAATTTTGCGTCCCAAGTATTTACACTGTTTTATATTTATATGTAAATTATAAATTAAAGAATTGTAGTACAATCGCGTCACAGCTATTTTTGGATGTACATAGCACATAGACTCAGAATTATATGATTTGTACTATAATTATGTGACGTCTGGTAACCCTGATTATAAGTTAAACCTACTATTTATGTATTAGACTCATCATATAGGTATTACCATACCTATGTATGAAAGACTAGTGAGTCTAGTAGACCATACTTATGTATGAAAGAGTAGTGAGTCTTTCATACATAAATATGGTAATACCGACATATATGATGATAGGATGGTGATAGATATGATGTACATAATTTCACAGCTATTTCCCACCTTGACTTCAATTTGAGCAGTGAATATTAGGTTTTATAGATGGGAAAGAAGAATCATTAAGTAAAAGGTTCCTTCCCGGGAAGATATGTAGCTGACACATTATATTTTTTCTTTCTGAGCATGAAAGCATCTACATTATAAATAAAACTTTTTTCAGCCTCATCCAGACGTGAAACCCATGGCGTATGCGAATTCATTCTTCAGTCTTCTGTGCCAGTGATCACGAGAAATTACCATTGTTGCCTATGAGACCATATATACATTACGTAAGCTTCTCCTCCTAACTAGATCTTTTCTTAAACTATAAGCTGTATTTAGTTATAATTTCAACGGATTATTTTCGACTTTTATTCTTTTTTTATACAAAAATAAATTACATGTTTTATTTGCAAAAGAAATTGCATTTTTATCCAAATGCTGTCAGAAATTTTGTATAAAATCAATATGAATTATTACAAATGGAGGAGTCGCATTGAGTATTTAATTAATACTGACAATATAAAATGCAAAATTCGTTTAGGGGAAAACCCACTCACATATTTGCGTAATACAATTCATTTGAGCTCAAATTTTTTAAGTGTCGTGGTGTTTTCTCTTAAATGTCTCTATTTGTAGGCTAAAGTGAAAAGCAATGGATTTGTGACTGCGTAATTCTTGTATAGTCAGCATTAAAAGATTTTTAAGTCTAAATGAAGTGGGATATGATTGTAGTTCACAAGTGACTGTTAAACTTTTTTTTTTAAACTTGACACCTTAATCAGAAAAACTTGAGTCTGTTGTCAAGATACTTATATATGTTAATCACTTGTTCTTTATTTTAATCATCTACTTTTAATGCGGACTATGCATTCTATTAGTCATAATACAGGTTTGAAATATTTTTATTACCTGTATCGATATTAATATAGTAACATTTATAAGCGGCAATTTGTTGCTGTTACGTAATTTTTTTTCTTTTGTTTTAGAACAAATATTATTTTCCAATGTGCATCGGCATCGCTTGATGTCATATTTTTTAATAAATAAATTGTATATATTTTATATTTAATAGAATAAACCGATCAATCTACACCACTGGTTCCCAAACTTATTTTGTCTACTAAGTCGAGAGCTCATGCAGTCGTCTAAGATGCCTCCTAGCTAAATGAAATTACAAATCACCCCCCAGGCCTCTACACAACGCCCCCATTTTTTTTCTGGGTCTCTTACCGCCCCCCTTTAGGCCTGCAGCGCCCACAGGGGGGCGTTATCGCCCACTTTGGGAATGGCTGATCTACACGAAAGACGAATGAAATTGCATTTATTTTAATATAACCTATCTCATTAAGTTACTGGTTACCATACTATACTTTCCTTAAAATATACTCTTGATGCTTTATATTTTCATATAGTATACAATATTATTCTGCAGTAAATCTAAAATATGACTATATAATGTACTTACAAATATAAATATACCTTTGACCATGTTTGCACTTTCGAAATTATTTGCTCAGAAACGTGGTAGGATTATAAATATTCATAAAAATGTTTTTAATACTGTTTGCGAAAACTGTTTTCACATCTTTTAACATCTTTGTGATGTTATCAAAACCAAAAAATGTAAGAAAAGATAAAAGATTTTACGTAAGCTAAGGAATATGTCGATTTAAATTTCGTTCTTTAATGGCGCAAATTATACCTGAAATATTTGATAATGGGCTCAAAAAGCTGTCGATTTTTCGACGCAACTCAATCTGTCATTTAAAACTGATAGTGAAAATGTATGCCTTGAGTTCTATAAGGCCAGACGTTCTCTTCGAATACCATAGTGGTGTGCTAACAAAAGTAAAGAGTTCAGTCCTTGACTCTTATTTCTATGGAGAAAAGTTACAAAATCAAATGACAAACTCGACGTCTTGACCCGTGATCAGTAGGTACTGAGGTGTTCAATTTAAAGCCTTCCAATATTGTCATGTTGTTTGTTATACGACGTTAGCTTACAGACTAATTGTTACAATATAGACACGTTCGATTATAGACATACACTTGGTTATAGATCTACGTACACTACATCTCCCCCGATAAAATAAAAGATTTTTTTTCCACTGGAAATAAAATTCTTACAGAATAACATAACACAAATAAAGAACTAGATTCAAAATCTCCTGTAAAATCAAAACAAATTATTGTGTGAATTGACGTCTATCTTTTTAATACCGTATAGTATTATCGGTAACATTGTGTTAATCTAAAGTAGACCTTACTGCCAAATCATAAGGTTATAAAATCTCGTAAACGATTCTTGCATAACATTGAAACGATGTTTGTTAAAAAAATAAACAAATAAACAAAATGCAATCTTACGTCTCGTGCGTAAAGTATAATTCACATAATCTGTGACTCACTCAATGTGCACTTAAATACTCATTTGATTGCACATTTGGTTCGGACATTTTTGGAGCGTTGTGTATCTAGTTTTTTATCTGTGATCGAAAGTACATGTACTCAAATTACATAAGGTTTGGTTCGATTTTTATGAACCGTTATTACTTTATCTTTTTTAATTTTAACATTACATTTATCTTCTTCTATAACTATGTACGGATCTTCATATATATATCGTCCTGTCACGGTCACCATCGAACACCTCAGTGTTCGAATTAAAGAATTCAATCAATTCATGTTGTTTATCGTCATGTCACGTTCAACTATAGATTTATACTTAGTTAAAGATATTAGTGATGTGCCGGATTGTTAAAAATTTATATCGGCGAATACGGATCCGAATACGGATATTTGGTGTCAAGATCCGCGGAAACGGATACGGATCTTAACTTTTTTACTCGATCAATGTCGGTGCGCGTGACCCTGAATGATAGTTGACGCCATTTGACGCTTTGCGTGACAGGACATGTTTCGACTTCTATGAAATTTAATCTATGTATCGAAAATTAATAAAGTAAAAGATCCCCCAAAAAAGTAACGGATACAGAGCTTTCTTCTTCCTCGGATATCCGCGGATAGGGATACGGATATCCGGCACATCACTATAGATATACACGTATCTACGTACACTACAGCACACTAACATTTGATTATATGTAAAAAATGAAGACACATACTTAGGGATAAATTGATACCACAAAAGTATCGATACTACTTAGTATCAAATGATAAGTATATATTAATAAACCGACCAATCAACAAGGACTTATGTAATCGCATTTATTTTGACAATGCTGTGTGCATCGCATGGGTCGATATCTATACTTCGAGAATTTGTCACCCAATTAATATATATTTTTTTATTTATTCAGGTACAGGTACAATGGATTTTACTCAATATTACGACAGTAATTCTAGCTTCCACACTAGGATACCCTGTGTTGTGGATAACTAGGTTCCTTTCGAGTAAAAATTAGTCACTAAGAGAGTTTAGAAAAGCATAGCATAAAAAATCGTTTTACGTAGTTCTTAGTTCGTAAACGGCAAAAGAATATGAAATCGATATAGAATAAGAATCAATACTATTTTTTCCATAACAGATCTTTTAGGAACAGATAATTAACATTTCTAAACACATTAATTTTTTTTTTGAAGATTTTCGTTCTACATCTGGTATTTTTATTTAATATCAAGTAATCACCACTAAAAATATCGAATACAAAAGTATGTACTTGGTATCGAATCAATAGTATCGATTATATACTTAAATCTGTAAATCCGCTTCAATGTTAGCGCCTGGCCTTATACCTGATAATGTTTGCCATATATTTATGTACAAATTCACTCATAATTTAGTTGTAATTCAGTTTTAAATGACGAAACAGTCTCAACTGCAGGTGTGTTGCCTTTATATGTTATGTAATGTTTACCGTAAAAGTACATAACAGAATTATGATTAAATTCGAATAAAAAAATCTTATTCAGTTAAACAATTCTTTATTGAATTCATACAAGTTCTCAAAAACAATTGTTAGGGTAACTAGGGACCGATCCACCCAATTGCTCCATTACAAAGATATAGTCCACTTCAATGTAATAACTATAAATGTCAACAATACGTAATGTCTTCATCAGTTAATTACAGAGAAAATTAGGCTTTTATGGGGCTCAGCTCCTCCCAAAAAATAATGAGGATACTATCGATCACTATAAACTATTAATTTGACATTCTCTTTATTACCTCTGTAGACTCACTCAATGATAGTCCTCACTGTATATAGTAGCAGTCTTTTAATGCCAACAGAATTTACAAGTAACATAGAATTATTTGTATATACTTTGGACAAATACGTAGGTACATGATAGGAGCCTGTAAACGCACTGCCTTTACAGCTTACTAACGCCAAATACCTCTAAGTCTCCAAGTAAATATGCAGTTGTTTTTGGCCTACTACGATTTATTCGTGAGTGAATTAGCTTTTAGACGAGTATGCTATAGGAATATAAAACTCCATGCTTACTATATAGAATTCCATTTCAAGTGATGAGTAATTTTTAACTAACTTCCGCGCAAAATCTTAAACTCGTTAATGAACACGTGTTTCTCTTTTCAACTAAGCATCCTCAGGAATGTGCACACAATGTATGGTTAAGTTAATCAACACGTCTTTCTCTTCTCAACATAATATAATCAGGAAATTCCAATCTGCACTGATCTCTAGTACCGAGTCCTTAGCCTTTTTTAGTCACGCAGAAGAAACCTGTATATAGGTTGGAAAACCCTGGTCATTGGGTCAATAATATTATTTTCTACTCTTTATATTTATTTATTCTGTATTTTACACAACTTGGAACAGATTTAACCAGAAATCAGAAACTGCATTGCCAGAATTATTATGTAACTGAATCTATTTCAACTATTTTCAATGTATTATGTTTTTTAATATTCACAACAACTTCTGGTTGAAACTATAGTCAAAACAAGGGGTCATTGAGTCAATAATATTATTTTCTACTCTATGTATTTATATATTATGTATTTTATACAACATGCAACAGAATTTACCAGAAATCAGAGACTGCATTGCCAGAATCATTATGTAACTGAATCGCTTTCAACTTTCAATTTATTATATTTTAATATTTACAACAACTTCTTGTTGAAACTATATTCAAAACATGTGGATTGTGTCTAAACGACCGTAAATTTAATTTTAAACACGATGTTTCCGGAAATGCGGTGGGAAATAATGACGTCATCACGTTGAGTGCGACTGACACTTAAGACTATGACACAACCACATAAAAATACTAAAGTCATCAGTTATATCTTCTATTTTTAACGGGTCATTACTTTGTAAGTTATACTTCTTTTGCGTGAAAAAAGTTGAAACCAAGCCTTATATAAAATTAAAAAGCATAATTAAACATGACTCACGTTACACCGTGTCAGGGCTGGGCCGTGCCACGGACGGGGCACGGTGAATCAGTAGTGAATTTAGGTTGCTAAGGGGCTTGAGCCCTCCCAAAAGGATCTGAGTCCCTCTATGAAAAATTTTAGGGTCTTGGAACGCCCTTTTTTTTGCGTCAGGAAATGCTTTATGCATTTCGATCCCGCCTGGGGGAGGCGGGGGGATATGTGGGACTCCACGGCTGTGAGGTCCAATGCCGGGCTACCCACTAAAACCTGACGATGTTCCTCGAGAGCCTTGGTACCGGGGCAACGGGTATACTTTCGTATTCTTCCGCGACCCCGGCGGGCAACGGCCGGTGCTAAGCCACCAGCCTCGTCTCGTTTTGGGTGGGAGGACAGAACTCCTACCCATAATGTCGTGAGAGGCGCGCGGGAACACCGCGCGCACCATCTCGAGGCTGTCTTAGGAGTGACTCTCCCCCGAAAGTCACCACAAGCCTCTGTTGGCACTCCGCAGCTCAAGGCTGCGGAGCTTATGCACGCCCATGGCGTCAAACATTTTTGCGGACGCCACCAGATGTGTCCATCCGCTCCCCTTCCGTTCGGAAGGTTCCTTCTGCAGTCGCAGCAACTGCAGAAGTTTTCGTCCTGCCATTTTTGGGCTTAGCCCCTGTACAGGACTTACCTGCCACGAGATGATTAGCCGACAGTCCCTGGGCGGCACATAGCGTGCAATGCGGCGCCGCTGTACACGTGCCGGCCCTGTGTCCTTCTTGACCGCAGCGATAGCATTGTCCGCTGCGGTCCACCTCGGACGTGCAAGACGCCCTCACATGTCCTATAATTAAACATTTATAGCACCGCATAGGCCTCTGCTCAAGGATCTGAACCCCGGCCGAGACCCACCCTACCAAAAGGCGGCCGCCCGCCACCTTCTTCGCAACTTCCACTGGACATCTAACCCACGCTGCGCCGAGTCCCAAGGGGGCACGCCTTATGTCGCCCACCTTTAGCGTGTCAGTGGTGCATCCACTCACCTTCGCAACGGCCGCGGAAACATCGGCAGTCGTCACCGAATCGTCCAGGCCCGATATGCGCAGTTCTGCACACTTAGTGGGCCTGGAGATTCGGACCATCTTCGGGCTTAGATTCTCCCGCAGCTTAGTTGCCAGGGAGTCTGCCTTCTCACCGCTGGTTGTGCCTGGTAGCTCTAGTATTCCTGCTTCAGTTGCCGCCTTCTTATACCTTAAGTCAGAAATACCTAGCTGGCTAAAGTTGATCTTATTCTTTGCCTCCGTAAGAACGAAGGCATATGTCGCTCCCTTGCGTTCCGCCTCAGGTAGAAGTGTTAAGACCACAGCCGAAGACCGCGGTTGTCGAAGTTTCGGCTTCTTCCTTGTCTTGGGCTTACTACTCTTCTTTTGGTCTCCCGTCGCGGGGAGCTGCGACGCCCCGCCGGAAACCTTCTTCTTCTTGCCCTTACGGGTAACCACAACAAATACCTCTTCCGTAGAGGCTCGTGCCGGAGGCAGCGAGCGGGGCTGCGGAGGGGCTCCCGCCCCAGACGACGCCGGTACCTTCTTCCCTTCCCCCTTTTTTCCCCTTGAACCTAGCATTCATCATGGCGCTTACTTGCACAATGATTGTACGCGCCACCTCCTCATGCGTAAGCGCCATGGCATCCGTCGCTGCCGCAGACGAGGAAGGTCCGGGGCGGTTCATGAACCGGAAAATTTCCTCTTTCAGCTCCGCCAGCTGGGAACGAAGCTTCCCCAATTCCGTTCGCAGGCGCTTGTTTTCATCCTGCAACCGGCGAGTCTCCTCGGTTGAGGATCTGGCACTCAGAGCCTCGGTGGTCGCCTTGATGAAGGCGACGGCATCCTTGAGGGCCTTAATATATGGCCCCTTCAAATTCTTGGACGTTTTGACCACCTTTTCGATGGCGGCCAAGTCCTTCGCCACGATTTCTTGAAGGTCTGCAGCCCGACCTTCATCACCTTCATCAGCCGCCGATGACGATCCTTCACCCCGCGATGCCCTGGCGCGCGCGAACTCTCGCGACATTTCCACCATTTCCTTCTCGGCGCGCAGTTTTCCCAACTCCTGCCTCTCGGCGTCCACGAGGACCTGCTTGGCCTTCGCCAAGCCCACGTATTGGCCAGTTGTCGGCGGCCGGCCCCTGCCTCTCTTAGCCAAATTTTTGGCTTCCTTGACTTTCTTCCTTTGCCTATCCTCCTGTAGGTTCAGGTACCAAGCCTCTTTCTTCAAAACCTTCGACTTAGTCCAACGTTAGTCGACTCATCATCTGACGATTAGTCGACCATGCGCTCCCACGAAGAGGTGCATTTCATACCCGCTCTGGGCGTCCTCGAACCGCGCGAGTCCAAACTCTCCATACTCTCACTCCGAGAATCGGACATAAATACTACCTCCGGTTCCTTCTTCTCAACAACCTCCTGTTCCACGTCTTTTTTGTTTTGGTTTGTTGTCATCATTTCATAATCGTCCCACTAGGGGACACGAGTTACAAGACGAACTAAATGACCACCCCCGGGTGACGCTCATTCCGAGGGCTAGGGTACATACTGTGGGGGTCCCCAGGTACCCACAGGTTTTTACGAGTTGGCTCACGGGTTTGTTTCAAGTTTTCCATCTCTGGGCCGGCCAATGAAGGCAAGCCCGTCGTCGGTCCGCGCAGCCACGACGTACCCCCTTAGCACCATGACGGGGGTCGTTGAAATGACTGCGCGGGGTCCCGGGGAGGGCAGCTGGTGCCTGTCCACCCTCCATACGCCACCCGGCGACAGGGTTAGTGCCGCCGGGCGCGTCACTACTATACACCCGCATCCTCCACGGAGGACGACGGAACACTTCGCAATACTTCTCTCGAAAGAGAGGAGCAAGTGCAACAAGAAATCAACACTTTCCTCCAAAAGAACAAAGCGCCTAATTATCCCCCCAGATGCCTTCGTTTGGAGATATTTTCCCCTGTGCCATCGCGCACGACAACCATATCCCACTGCAAACAAAGGGTTCAGGTGACGACAACAACGACGGATTTTATTCGCGTTCTTCGCAAAGAACCGCGATACCCAACGCCGGACCAAGACGAGGAAACGAGCCCCTTGATTCCCCCCCTCAAATAGGGTGCCATTCACACAGCACCGTTCCCCCCCCCCCCCCCCCCTGGTCCGGGTCAGGCCCTTTTGCCCCCCACCCGGTACTGAGGGCGCCGCCGAAGCACCACCCTCAGGAGTGTTTATCGACTCTCCAGTCTAGATCCGCAGTGTTCAGTAGAAACAGGGTCACATCGAGAAGGATGTAGACATGAAGTCTACGCACAGCGGTCTTGGGATGGCAGGCTAAGGCTCCACTTAATGGGAGCTATAAGCGCTCATTGGGTTCAAGCCCCTCCCAAACCAAAATCCTGGATCCACCACTGCGGTGAATCATCTATTAATGTATATTAATTGTTGTTATTAATTTATGTATAACATACTTTTGTATGAAGTAATTCATGTTCGACCGGCATGCTTATTACGTAACTCGCAGTCATCATGTGACAGCCAATATCGCGCGATATCTGCCGTCAAAACGAGAATTTATGTAACGTAATTTGTATTGTGGCGCTAAATCTACCGCGAAAAGTGCATTTTACGGTCATAGAATAATAGATACGCAATCGTCATACATGATACCAATTTTTTATTACAATTAGTCATCGGTCGCGCGGTTATCGCGTGGCTGTCGCTGTCTGTAAATTTTTTGGTAATACCCCCGCGGGCAGAGTCCGCGCCACGGTCGGGGCACGGTGTCGAAAGCTTCATACAAAGATGTTTCACCATGCCCCGCAAGCACGCACGCACTGTAAAGTGAATCAAGCTTAACACGATAAAACAGCTGGCATGTGGTTGCATATGCGGGTTTCGTTGGCAATGGATCCACGTTAATACACGACAACGCCCTCTGCTTCACCACATTTAACACAGTTTCACAGTTTTCGCGACAAATCAGAAATATCTGTAATGTAGGTATATCTAACTCCTGGCTGTTAAATATTTCTGCTTAAGGTAATAGACGAGCTTTTTGCGGCAATAAAAATCCTTCAAAGTGGGAGCAAGTTTTTTTTGAGTGTTTTTCATAGCTTGAAATAAGCTTTTATGTTGCTTATAATTTTCGTAAATTAAGCAACAAAAACAATTTCGCTCATTAGTATAAATCGTAGTAGCCTTCAAACAAACCAATATTAAACTCTAAAAGCGTACATTTGTACTTCTAATCAGATAATTATGTATTGAAATGAAACAGCATTCATAGTTGAAAGATTCGATTAAAAATATTGTGATTCAATTTGTGGGATGATCGATTATTTAAAGGACTTTTAGTTGCCGTGCATATCAATTATTTAGATAAGGTTTGGTGTTTATTTAATTTAATAAAATTGTTAAATTTGTACGTCATCTTGGTTTTATTTTCGTAGAACACTAGTGTATATTCAACTTGTCTTAGCATAGAGGTTAGAGGTTGGGACGCCCACTTTAAGGCCAGTCTACACGATAACGACTTTTGTCTGTACAACGTGTTTGCACAGACTTCAACTCGTGCAAATGAAAGACGTCAAGTTTGAAGTTTGCGCCAATGTCTGTGTACCTTTGTATTTTATGACAAAAAGTTTGTGCAACCGTGCAAATACGCTGCGCAGACATAAGTCGTTACTCTGTGGATCAGCCTTTTATTCCCAGTGGTGAGATAAGTCATTGCCCAGCGCTAGGAGTGACATAGATTGCTTATCTCACTGTGTTCATAATACATACATATCTTCATATTTTATCCCTAACGAGGTAATTAATAAACATTTATTAATCATGTGCAGGAAATAAAATTAATAGGTATCAATTCATTGTTTTGTATCTTATGAGTTAATTTCAAAGGATTGTCTGCTCTGTATATTATACCGGTAAAATATAAGAGGTACTTTAGTCATAAATAAATGTACCGTTATATTTTTGATATATATTAAAATTTTATACACAACTGTATAGTAGCTATTATTAATCATAAAAACATCTAAAACGGGAAATTTAACGCGATTACCTTTTTATTTTGGCTTGACGGTTTGACGTTGAAGTAGTTTATACATTTGCCAAACGAAGCGCACTATTGCTGAAAGGGTTTAAGAACATATTACAGTGATGAAAAACCGGCAAACAACCAAATCTGCGATAGCGAAACATTGCTCCAATCAGATACCAATCACTGGATTGAGTTTCATCGCCCACAAGTCATCCCATCCGTAGCCCATCAGTAGAAAGCTACTGATCGCCACTTTTATCCAAGATTAGTGCGTGAAGCGATTGAAATCAAGAGACACACAAATTTTAATAGGGAAAACGGATACCATTTATCGACGATGTGGAAACCTGTGATTCAAGGAACAAAACCTCGTGTTTCGCATTCGGTTTAACGCGTGGACACTGTGTATTGTGTGTAGGTAACCCGAAAACTATTTACAAATGTCGGGGGTAGATGACAAAACGTCTATCTCAGACACGGAGTGAAACTTGCTGCGACAGTGTGCTTGAGACCACGGCCGATGCAACTCGGTCGAAACGTCAAGCCACAATAAAAAGGTAACCACGTTAAATTTCCCATTTAAGATATTTTATAATGCAACCCGAAAGTTCAAAAGTTTATGTCATAAAAACAACTGAAAATTGATATCAGTTTATTAATTTGTATCTTATATTTTATGCAAGAGTTAAAAAGATCGTCTACTCTATGTAACTATACCGGAAAAACGTAAAAGGTATTGATAAAAAAACTTACTGTTGTATTCTAAGTATGTATTAAAATTTTCTACACAACTACATAAAGCTATATATTAATTTATTGTTGCGCTGGTAACATTTGTGTTATCATTTTTACTACTGTTTTCTTGTCTAGTTTGCATTTAGGGTACAGTTGATGGCAATTGGTGTCCATCGACCTGCCCGCCGCTATCGCTTCAAATATCGAAGTTCCATCCAACATACGCCTCACGAGAGAATTACTGAAAAATAATAAACATAATATTTGATACCTTCCTCTGTGTCACCTATCCGTTGGTTAGTGAGGGGAATTTTAAGATATAAAATTATAAGAATTCATCACATGTCTCTTCCCATAATTAATTCAAAAATGTGTAACACGTTACGCGCCAAAATTACTGACACTCCACCTTATCTCCGAAAGTATTAAAAAAATTTATAAAAATCATGAGCATTGAGAATAAAGTCTAGAGTAAGGGAAAATTATCAGTTTTTTAATACAATACTTTTTCATTTACATAAAAACTGTAAAACGAACTAAAAATATATTAAAGTGATGATATCAAAACGGGTTTATAATAAAATATATGCTATTAAATCTTAACATGCAGTCGGAGGCTACAGCTATCTAGGTATATAGGTACCAAATTCATAAAGTACCTACTCAAAAATTGTTGTAGCCACTGCATGTTAAGATTTAATAGCATGAATTAATAATTAAAACCCGTTTTGTTAACATCTTTTTAGTTCCTTTAAAGTTTTTACAGTCGGGTTATTTGATTTTTTTTCAGGACTTTTTTATTTCCAAACTTTTAGTTCTCAGAATTTAAAGATCACAGGTTAAAATATAGCCTATGATAATCCTTCAATTTAGACTAAAGATACCTTGCATTTCCAAATCCATCAAACCGTTTATCCTACAAGAGGTCACAAAGAAACAGACATACATACACACATACGTCCAAACACCTCTTTCTTCTTGAGCAGTCAGGTAAAAAGAGATCATTAATTTTTACAACTTTGTTTTACGGTAGGCAGTACGGAACGCTAATTAACAAAAACGACTCGCACTTGGCCGTTTTTAAGTATATTAAATTAACTAGCTGTTACCCACCCTCTTCGCTGAGCGTAAAAGTAAAATTTTGTACCTAACAGTAGATTTTTGTTTGCAAAATGGTGAAGTCTATGGAATTAAAAATTTAAAGAACCCAAAACCATATGAATTCACCATGAAACCAAACGATTCCGCGTCGAATGATCAAAGTCCGTTCGACGCGCTATGTACGGATACGTTCAGTAGTTCTCACGTGATTGAAGAACAAAAAAAAATCTTTTTCATTGCATGTACCTACATAGATTACGAAATAACAATTTCTAAAACAGTCTATTGTGTTCAATAAAACTTAAATATGTGACTCTTTATCATACATACATACATAATACTATACCTAACGGGGTAGTCCAGAGAGGACGGAGCACATACTTCTTTCGCTTCCTCAAATCTCACCATTCTCCTCACACATTTTTGACTAGGTATGCAAGTGCTTTTGACATTTCCGTCTGCTAACACTGGCACTTTGATCTTCATTAGTCAGCCTTGGTCTTCCCTGGCCTCTTACCACTCGCTTTCGCTCTGTAGATTTTCTTCGTCAGTCTTTCATTACTAATTCTTTCTCTGTGCCATCTAAGCATTGCATTGCAAGCATTGCATTGCATCTAAGCAAGCATCTAACTATCTAAGCACTCCTTTCTTCATTTCTACAATAACACTGTCGTGCAACCTGTCATACTGCGTATCTCTTCATTGCTTATTCTCTCTTTACTCTTTATTACTTACTTAGAAAATGAAGACAGAAGCGCATCGAAATCCGTCGCATTACCGCTAATCATGTTTTCGTTAGCTAACTGCACGTAAGAACACGTCAGTCGCTGCATGCACGAGGCTGAATCTATATTATATCTACTTAGTACCTCATCCACTTTGTTTACCATGTCGGACACTTGTGTCAGATCTGAATCTACACCTGTAAATAAATAAAATTATTTATGTCGACATGTCCGTTTTCTAAGTCGAGGGTCCAAAACACATCTTCAATAAGCGACCCATTACGATTACGATAATATAACCTAAAATAATCTTTAACCCCCGACACAAAAAGAGGGGTGTTATAAGTTTGACGTGTGTATCTGTGTCTGTCTGTGACATCCTAGTGCTTAAACGAATGAACCGATTTTGTTTTAGTTTTTGTTGTTTGAAAGGTGACTTGATTGAGAGTGTTCTTAGCTATGATTCAAGAGAATCTGTTCAATCGTTTGAAGATCATCAGCTCTTCTAACTGTTGAAGGTATGTGAGCAACTTCTACTGGTCAGATCTATTCGAAATTTAGTATCCTGTGACTTCAATGATATTACAATAACATGGTAACCTTGAACTGATGTTGCAGCATCATCTGGAATCAGCAAGATACCTAACTCCTCACCAACTTACAGCAGAGGTATCATGTTTGGGCTCATTGGAATGGTCTCCATAAATAGGTTATAGATAAATGGTGATCACTGATTAGTGTCTGAATTTCGGGTATCGTTCCGGAAAGTATTTGTTACAGCGTCGATCGTAGCGTGTTTAAGAAGCGTGAAATAAAACTTAAATTTACATTTTGAAAAACCCCAGACTCAAAAAATATTTCTAAAAGTAAGAAAATAATATGTACATACAGGCCCTTTAAGTTTATGAATTATGTTCCAGCATAAATAGTAGTAGTAATATATTAACATCCAAGCGTCGTCGCATTGAGAGACCACCGCTAAATAAATAAAATAAAAATAGAATACGAGTTGGTAAAGGATTCACTAATACCGATAGTCCTCAACTATCTAGATAGCTTCCCAATGGGGTCGATACCGCCTCATAGTGGGTTGGAGCCTTCCATGAGGGCGGTAGCAGATCTAGAGGCATATGTAGAGCGTTGGGGCAGTTAAGAGGTGTGGTCAAATAAATTTGAAACATGTTTTACTTCTTATTGATTGTGTTTATTTTTAAAATTTAATGAACATTTTCATTTTTTTGTTTGACGTTTAATTAATTTCTGTTAGCGAGTGTTGTAGCAGTAGGTTTTTCTCTTGTAAGTAAAAACTAATAGGAAATTAATTCCAGAAAGACACTCCTTTATTCACATTTGACAGAACAGAGAGAATCAACAACCATAGAATAGAACAGTGAACACAATAAAGGTTACGTTCAAAAACATTAACAATTAACATAAATCTTTAGTGCTAGTTTTTAAACTGCAATAATTTCTGCTTTATGATTTTTAATAGATAATAGGCAGATAAATTAAGTACAGATAATATTATAACAATATTTTATTATTTCATACAAAATTAACTAAGTATTATGCACTAGGTATTAGGGAGGCGTTGAAACTCTTGTTCTTTTCTAAAGGCGTGATGGTCAAGAAAAGGTTGGTAATGTATAATTTAGACCTTGCACATGTAGTTCCAGCCCAAGCGAATTATTCATCCTAAAGACTTCTTTTTTTTTGTGTTATTGGCTTTTCGTGTATACCTACGAATTCTGCTAGCTTCAAATTATCCATAACAGATTTACGTTAAAACAATCACAAAGAATATCGCGAACATGCCAAACTACATACCTACGTATTAATTATGTCTTCCACAAGTCTGAAAAAAGGGCGACAAAACAAATATTTGCCATCACCTTATAAAATAAATGTTAAAGTTATGGCCTGCAAAATGGAATTAGTATTATTTATAATTATGGCTTAATGTTGTAAATAAAGATAAAATTGGCCAACTTTCGTAGTTGTATTTTGATCATATTTTAGCGCGGAGAAGTCTCAAACTTTTTGTATGTAGGTAATTATAATTCACAAGAAAAATATATTATCAATTAAAAAACAGGTTTGCGAGATTAGGTATATAATTACCGGCCGTGGTTGTTGGGATAAACAACTTATTGTGTTCAGAAGACACTTGATATGAATGCCAAAGTGTCATATCATAATACTACTTATAAAAAATAAGAACATATAGCCATTACGTAGGTACACGATATTAAGATTATAGTTTAAAAATACTTACTTCGGCCATAACCTCCAAATCCATAAGACAGAGCGTGAATAATTTTAGGCAAGATAATGACAGCGCCGAAACCTAATATGGAGCCAATCAGCACACCCCCTAAATCTATCTTCACAGGTCCGTATAGCCCTCCTGGAGCTGTCCCTCCGTATGAGGCCTAAAATACCACAAAGAATGATAAAAATTGCATTCCATATTTTATAAAAAAACATGCTTCTAACGATACGATTTGGGGTTATACAAATACTAAGTGTTCTTAGCATGTACTGATGATTAATATCGTTTATGACAATGATCTGTAGGTAGGTACTGATTTGTGCCTGTCAATGCTTCTATATGGCTATTGTCATCTATTTGGAAACTGTATTATCATTATTAGTGTAGATCACTGGTTCCCAAACTTATTTTGTCTACTGAGTCGAGAGCTCATGCAGTCGTTGTCTAAGATTCCTCCTAGCTAAATGAAATTACAAATCACCCCCCAGGCCTCTACACAACGCCCCCATTTTTTTTCTGGGTCTCTTACCGCCCCCCTTTAGGCCTGCAGCGCCCACAAGGGGGCGTTATCGCCCACTTTGGGAATGGCTGGTGTAGATACTATTAATTACTTTTGATTCGTACCTGTGAACCTGTACTTCCGTATGTCGATATACCAAACCTCTGTGTTCTTTCCGGCAAGTTATCCCTCTCTTCTCTATTCTTCTCTACCTTCGATGAAGGCTCAGCTAGTTGGTCCTCTGTATGGAAACTGGAGCTAGGCATAAAACCTCTGAAATCAAAACTAAAAACCTTACATAAAAATGCGAATGGCATGTAATAATTTTAAGTTAGGTCTTATATCAGAGATGCAGTTAGAATGGAACACTTGACTAGGCTATAATGTAGTCAAGGGTACAGGAAACGGATTAGAAATTCAATATTTTTTCATAAAGAGGTCATATAATATATTTACAATAATACTTAAGTTTATGACCGTGTTAGCTCCTTGCATAATTGTTATTTGAATATTTTGTGATGTAAACCACCCTCATGTTGCGTCCCTGACGGCGTAGTCAGAGAGGACGGAGTGCCAAGAATCACGGTTCTTGAATCCTTCTTTCCCTCCTCAAAATCATAATTTATTCTCCTCACACACTTTCGCCGTGGTATGCAAGTGCTTTTGACATTTCCATCAGCTAACACTCTGGCTATTTGATCTTTATAAGTTGGGCCTGGTGTTCTTTCCCTTTCACTAGCACTCACTTTTGCGTTTTAGATTTTCTTCGCCAATTGTTTATCACTCATTCTTTTTATGTGTCGAAACCATCTGATTATTCCTCTCTTCATTTTTACAAAAACACTGCCATCCTATTTAACCTTCTGAAACATACATACATACTCTCTTCATTTCTTATTTAAGCATTCCTTTCTTCATTTTTACAATAACACTGCCATATTATCATTCAACCTCGACTGTGTTTTGTCCACAAAGGTGACGCCGCACATAATTATTTCTGAGAGGTCGCAATTCTACTGCATTTATTTTACTTTCATTCGATTCAAGCCTCGCTACCGTACCTACAATAAGTTGGCATCAACACTCATGGTAAATGGTAAGCTTAGTGGATTTCGATACATAATATTATATTCACACTGCTTACTAATGCGGACAGCGCAGAAAGCATCGTTTACTTTAATCACAAGTGTAATTAGATGATTGGTGTTAGATAACAGTAGCGGATTTATGGGGGGGCTAAGGGGCTTGAGTCCCCTCAAAGCATCTGAGTCCCTCCATGAAAAATTTTAGGGTCCCGGAACGCCCTACCCTCATTGGGTTCAAGCCCCTCCCAAACCAAAATCCTGCATCCACCACTGTTAGATAAACATCGATGTTAATATTGGGCTTCAATCTGATGAATATCGTAATAATCGAAAAATAAACAGAACCTTGTTTTGATCATAATTATGAATTTATTCTCGACCAATATTAGATAACGGAATTGCATTTCTTTTAAGATTTTGTAGTTAAATTCGAATTTTAAAATATTTATCTTCCTACTGAGGAAGCGTGCTCGTCGCAACCCCTGCCAGCCCTTTTCAGGGCTGCAATTCTTCTCCCGTGCACACCATGCGGGACAACAATTGTGGTATATTTAGGGCGTCCTCCGAAAGCGAAGTACACCGGTTTGTCCCCACTGGTGTGTGCAGAGTACAGTTCGGCGTTAGAGACCGCCACCCAAATCGCTGTGTACCTCGCCACGGGAAGTGGAGGGAGGAGTGCACAATAACTGCGTGGAATGTGAGAGGTGGGATTGAAGAGAAGATGAATAAAGTGTTATGTTTGAGTGAAACCAAACGAAAAGGCAGTGAACTTGCCGACTTGTCCAGAGGGGGCATCGCTTTGTGGTCACGGGTACCACATGAAGACAGGGGATGCCCAGGGGTAGACGTTTTACTGTCCTCTCGTTTGGTTAGTTGTATGACTATGAGTATGGATGTGTAAATCTCAGACTGCTCTGGGTGCGGATCAAGAAGAGGTTTGCAAGAGTTTTTATTTTGGCGGTGAATGCACCAGTGTCCTCTGTTGCTTTGGGTGAAGTAGAACAGTTTTGAGAGAATGTTAGAATAGGTCTAGCGACGGTTGAAGAAAATGAGAGAATCGTTGTGTGTGAAGACATCAATGGATCAATGGGTCGCGACAGCTCGAACAGGATTTGAGATTGTCCTAGGCAAGTATGGAGATAAGAGAGTGAATGATGCTAGTAGGATTCTGTTAGGAGTGTGTATGGAAAAGGATCTTTTTGTTGCTAATACCGTATTTAATCACAAAAGGATCCATCAGTACACGTGGGAAAGAAAGGGTGGGAGAAGTATGATTGATTTATTTCTAGTGGATAACTGGCTCAAGAAGCAGGTTATGGACACAAGAGCGCATAGAGAAGCCGATCTGGGAATGGACCACTTTCTGGTGATAACCAGATTAAGGGGTCTGTTTTCAGCATGGTGACACCGCGTAGTGTCCAAACCTGCAGCGGTCTGTTGCATCAAAAGCTAAAAACTGCTAGATGCGACCACTAGGAATGAATATTAATGGAAACTATGCGGTAAGCTTGATAGTTTAATAGTACCTGGGCGAAAATGTGTGAGGAGAATGGCGAGGTTTGAGGAAGCGAAATAAGTGTCTAAGACCGCGAAACTTGGCGCTCCGTTCTTCCTGACTACCCCGTTAGGGATACAGCGTGAAGATATGTATGTACAAACGAAGCATCGATGTGTGGAAAGTGCTCACAGTTCCCACTTAACATCGTTGTTTCGCTAATATCGATGAATATTGATCATACCTAAAACGAAGTCCCCAGATCCCAGCGCTCGTTTGTTTATGCGCTTTTAGGATATACCTATTTGTGTGAGTTGTACTGGGAGTCACTGGCAGAAATAAAGATGTAAATTTAGATAGTTCCGTACAATTTTATTGCCCCAACTGAACCCCAATTTAGGTCGCGTTCGTTCCGATCGAGCAGTGCGCAGTAACTGCCCTCGACGCTCGCATACATCACGCTTCCACACAAAACTGCTGATCCGTCTTTTCTATCACACTTACAATGTCCTTACACGCTAATCTCGGAAACCACTTAATGAGTTTTAAAATCGGTTTTACTACTATTATCTGCATATGCCGAGGAAGGTTTGTGTATTAAAAATTGGCGTATCATTTGGACCTGAGCATTAACCGGCTTGTTAGTTACGAGTATTAAAAAATGATCTCACCCATCATCCCTGTAATCAGCTTTCGTCGTATTTATACAAGCAACCAAAACCAAATACGTCACAAATAGATGCTGGTGTTTCGTTCCCATCTTTACAAAATTCTTAAATCAACTACCTCATTCCTGATATGCGTGTACGCTTTATACGACGCGTTCCAAAGCTTGCTCCAAAACAATCGTATGGAGAAACACTATTGTCACAAGTTGAGCGATTTTTGCATTGCATAACAACATTTTTACAATGAGACGTGTCACGCGTTATGAGCTGAAGATGGTATCAACATAGGAAGAAAAAATTGGTTTATAGGTAAGTACATAGTATTATATATATGTATATAAACATACATTTTTTTTTTTTATTTATTATATGATGTTTAACTATAGGTAGTATGTAAGTAGACACAGTGTCTATCTCTCTTCATGAAACTGTAATTCTCGTGGGTCAGCTGGAAGAAATTTCCATTAGAAATAATCTGTACCGTTTGGTCAAATTCTCTATGTGTAACATTATTTTTGTATATGTTGTGTGTACATTAAATATTTAAATAAATAAATAAGTAAATGCTGTTTGCAGTTAAGCGCATTCACTTACGAACGGCTGCACCGATTTGGTTAATATTTTTTAATGTTTGTTACAGTCTGAATAAGATTTTTAGGGATATAAAACTTGAATAAGTTGGCGGAAAAATTGATAAATCTGCGAAAATTAAAAATGCTGTTTTCTATAAAAAAAATAAAACAGCTTTAAGTATATTTATCTGTCCCTATGTATATATTTATGTATTTAAAATATATGTATTATATTTATGTATAGTATATATATATATATATGTAATTTGTTAATTGAAAACAGATTTAAACTTGTCATTAAACGCACACTGATTGGAAAAGCATACTACAAAATTAGCGATTTCATTGAAGACACAACAATAGACTGGAAGTGATCCTCTCTGCGTATGCATTTACTGGCTTTATAGATATTGTATTTTTAAATAACTATTGTAGAATAATGTTGAAAAAATGATACCTGACTGAGTTTCTTGTCGGTTCTTCTCAGTATTCAGGTTTTCTTTTCGAACCGAACTAAAGTAGATTTAACGTTCAAAAATACCTTGCATTTGGGTTTACTTGAATAAATTGATTTGACTTTGACTTTGAATTTATATTAGTTTATTTTATTATCATTATAGCAAGTACACATACACACAGTGTCTATCTTTGCTATTTTGAACTTGTCACTCTCGCAGGTCTGCTGGAAGAAATTTCTTTTAGAAATAAGCTGTGCCTTTTGCTCATCCTTTCTGTATGTATTTTTTTTGTAATGTTTGTGTGTGCAATAAAATATAAATAAAAAAATAAATAAAATTTTGTATGAACTCGAGACCATAACTCACGAATAATGTAACATCTACTGAGCCACAGCAACGCGTGTCCTGGTACAGCTAGTATTTTAATAAAAATAAATAAAATATATTTTACATATAAAAATGTAAGTTCAGTTAATTGTCAATAGTTATTAACAAAAGTTTCTGTATTTTCGGCATAAAATTAGAGTTTCGATCTTCTAGTTCTAGTTCTTCCGAAACTATGACCGAAAATAAGTTTGTGACTTGTCGTGTTGAGGGGTGATAATCGGGATAATGGGAAGTCACCTCACCTCATTCAATATATAAGTATATCACACATAATCATAACCCATTTTTTATTAAAATCGCTGTATCTTTTTAGTGTTATAAGCAGAAATTGGAAGCTAGGGAGCATAAATACCTAAACCTCATGTGGGGAACGATATAGAATTGCTAAAACGGGTACCTAATACCACAGTACAAGTAAGCATACAGTATTCTATCTCGGCAGTGTCCTAGAGATAATTACCTACGGTCGCTCGGTACGTAAACACGCAATAGGGCTACCGACTTGGACTGAATGTTTTTGTTGGATTACGTAGTTGATAATAGGTACTATATTAAATTGTTTTCAGATTATATTATTGCAAATTTAATAAGTTTTTATTTACGTAATTCTACTAGTATTTTATTTCTAGTTTCAAAAGTCTGTGAGTTAGTATGGTGGAAATGGACAAAAAAAATGCATTTTGTGTTTTTTTGTGTGCAGTATAATTAAAAATCAGCAATAAATTAACTAGATCATTATGATAATATATTTCCTACAAATTAGCAAGAGAGAAATATTTCTGGTTTCGATATAGATGTATTCAAACATCCATACACTGAACATTGTGCTCGTAAACTTGATTGACATAATATTTAGACAGTAAATGCGGGGGAGAGTCTCATACCGTCCGACGACAACCGCGGCGCGCTCGCGACTGTCGTATGTCGAGATATGTCGAGATTTCGAGCGCGTCGTTTGGGAGCGTTTGTATGAAGATAGAATACTATATGCTTACTTGTACTGTGCTAATACGGATTTACGGGGGCTCCAATTTAATTTCTAGATATTGTAAATGTGATGTTACCGATAAATTCATGCCTACCTACCTACTGCCTAGATTCAAATTTCATGATAAATAATCGGTTCGGCGATTTAAGTATTTACAAAGTACAGTTTCACCCCCTTTTCTCCTATTAGGGGTAGATTTTTGATAAAAACCAAATATCATCATAATCGGTTCAACAGTTTATCAATTCCCATACAAAGTTTCATCATCCTTTTCACTCCTACACCATTGTTGCGTAGTATTGACTGTCAAACCAAAAAAAAATGACAATTTTACTCATTCTAACACTGTTACACAATTTGAATTTACTTTGGATTTTGCGTTTGAGCCTCTTCTGAAGCACGCGGTAAACCATCAAAAGCGTTGATCGTATTTTCGTTTTATAAAGGGTTCGTAAATTACATACGCACACATATAAACGACCTTATCTAATACAGCTTCAGTTGCAACGTTGCAACATTGCGACGTAGTTTTCACGGTAAAATGACGCGAGTAATCTAGATTTTACTTACGTTGACTTTAACACTGTGTAATAAAGAAAACAAAAGCAAACCGCACACAAACACGGTTAAGTTTGTATTATTTCAAACAAAAACCTTTCCTTTTCTTTTTTACATATTATACGCGTTATTTCACCGTGAATTGCACGGCGCATCTAAACTACGTTGCAACTAAGCTTGCTAACTGTCCGACGGGGTTATTACCTAAAAATTTGCAGATAGCGACATCCACGCGATCACTACGCGACCGGTGACTAATTGTAATAAAAAAGTTGTATCATGTATGACGATTGTGTATCTATTATTGTATGACCGTAAAATACACTTTTCGCGGTAGATTTAGCGCCACTAATTACATTACACAAATTTTCCTTTTGACAGCGGATATCGCGCGATATTGTCTGTCGCATGCTGTCTGCAAGTTACGTAATAAGCGTGCCGATTTAATGGGGATGTCCCGATTTTGGGCCCCTGTGTCCCGCGTCCCGATTACAGTGCTGGTGGGACGCAAATGGTCCCGATTTTTAAAGTCTACAATTTTTTTATTTTATTAACCCACCAGTTTCGACGATATTGTGGTTAGCCAGGTTTATGATATATTTAATAATTTGGGAAATAAACTGAACCAAAGAATAACTGACAAGTTTTTTGAATTTGCCAGTACATTAAAAAAAGATGAGTATTGGGAAAACAGCAATCGATCGAAAGTTCTTTTGTTCTGTGGTATCGCAGTGCTATAAAATACATCGAGGATCGCTTTGATTTAACGAAAAATAATAATCTGGCTGTACTAAGATTGTTTCATTTGGAACAAGAGTTTGGTTTTGATATGTAGAGTATGTGTTTGGGCAAAATGTCAATGTCCACATTCGCCTTAATATGTTGTAAGGAGTTTTGTGAGGTAAAAGAAGTAGTGAGTATTTTAATTAAATTAAAAAAAGAAACTGACACACCCCATCGCTCCTTAAGAACAATGGCATAAAATTTTCCCGATTTTATTTTGCCCGTCTCGATTTTTTCCCATTAAATCCCGGAATATTCATTGGTAGAGTTGGCAACCCTAGTTGCAGTGCATGTGCTTCTATTTTATGAACCTGTATAAACAAAATGAATAATTTGACAAATACGGTTAATCATTACCCGATGCATAGCACAGTGATATTTTGATGTTTGTGACAATCACTGAGGTTATTCAAAGTACACAGTGGTGTAGTGCCTAGACGACGGCTACGACCGCCCATGTTCAGTGCGAACACAGCTCTCCATATCTGCTCTCATATATTCAACGACCGCGTACTTGATGTGACCAATGAGATCACACCATAACGTCCTATGCCCCGCAAGATCTTTACAAGTTTATTTTCATTTTAAAATTATTTAAAGCGTCATCGAGGAGCCTGCAGGCGCGGTCTATAATAAATAAGTTGAGCAAATGAAAATTTATTACACAAAAAAATTATCAGAAATTAAACTGACGTTTGTCGATTTGACGTGTACGATTTGAAGGTCATGAGTCATGACCCCTACGACCGCCTGCTCTCTCGGGCCTCGGACGGTCTGTATCAAAGTAAAATCAATTTATTAGTACCTATTTCAAATTTTTGAATATCTTCACTAGTTCTGAAAAAATTTGCTCTAACTGTAAGAAAAACTGGCAACATCCTCGCTCAAGTATCATTTAAGAGTCCTCCTATGCAGATTTTGGCGTGTTTGGTGACCTGAATCTCGATATCTAAGAAAACTAAGAGTTAGATATTTTGATTCATACACTTTCAACTCTTTATCTTGAAATCCTTAAACGTGGAAACATGATTGGATAAAAAAATCTCGACAAAAAAATCCAGAAAAAACTCTGTTTTGCACAAAGATTCAATTGCATCTCCGAAGTTCTTAAACGGATAGGTAATTATAATATCTGAAATCTCTACAAACCAGTTTTGTAATTAATAATGTAGTTTCTTGCGAATTACAATTATGTGCAAAAATAAATGATGAAATTTCTCCACGGTAAAATGTGATCAAACCACAACTACGAAAATCAACTTTATTGGCATCGTTATAGGGCGCGGGGTAATGAACTAATTCGGTTGCACTGGACTGCATAAGCGGACTCTTAAGCAGGTTATTCAGCTTAATCTGGGCTTTTGCCAAATGGATAAACGATCTAATGACGGTTTTCACATTCACAAAGTGTCTAGAACAAGTGAACGAAGTTGTACATCTGGGGAGTGCGTTTTCGAGGAAACGAAGATGAGAGTTGGCTGTGGAGAGACAGGTAGCAGCTGGCAATAAAGTGAACAGTGCTCTGTGTGCATTAGTAAGCAGTGTGAATACATCTAACTCAGCCAAAATGGCCTTACACAAAGCGGTGTTGGTTCCAATTTTATTGTACGGTAGTGAGGGCTAGATATGCCCGAAATCGAGTGAAAGTAAGATAAATGCAGTAGAAATGCGATCTTCCAGAAGTATGTGCACTGTCACCCTTGCGTACAAAAGCAATGACAGGGTATGACGCAGTATGACAGGGTAACACGATAGTGTTATTGTAAAAATTAAGAAAGGAATGCTTAGATGATTTGGACACAGCAAAAATTATGAAAGACTGACGAAGAAAATCTTCAGAGCGAAAGTGAGTAATAAAAAAGCCAAGGAAGACCAAGGCTGACTTATGAAGATCAAATAGCCAGAGTATTAGCAGACAGAAATGTCGAAAGCACTTGCATACCCAGACGAAAATGTGTGAGGAGAATGATGAGATTTGAGGAAGCGAAAGAAGTATGCAAGGACCGCGACGCTTGGCGCTTCGTCCACTCTGATTATACGATGCATGCCTAATATTGCGAATGTGATCAAACGGGATCATGCTTCAGAATAAAGTTTTCTGCTTCAATCTTATATTGCTCAGAAAATGCAATTGAAGAAGGGCGACAAGTCAAAGATAGAGATCTTAAAGGATCTTCTTCTCGTTAAAAGTTTGTCTTTTACAAGCACATGGTGACAAAATAGGGCGCTTATTCTTTTTTCGTGGTTATTCTTATCTACTTTTTTACTTTTTTGACTTTAACTTTAGATTGCGGTTCCACTGGTGAGATGGCAGATGTGGCTGCTTTGGCTGATGTGTAGCAATGTGTGATTTGGGATATCGTCAGTACCATCAGAAATGCAGACAACTTTTCTTCTTATTTTTATAGTAGGAAGTGAAGATTTGTTTTGCGAAGTGATTGTGAGTGTCGCAGGTATGACTCGGAAGATCGTCGCTATCATTATAGTCGAAATGGAAGTTCAATTTGCGAGGTAGCTGATATATCGTGTGAATGACTCGGGAAATTCTATTGGTGGTGTGCACGTCTTTCTTCCTTTTAACTTTGACCACCTCCGTGGCGCAATGGCTTAGCGCGTCGAAAAGTAAACGGGGGTTGCGGGTTCGATTCACGCCCCGAGTCTGGGTGTTTATGTATAATATGTATTTATTTACAAACGAAAAATATATAAGTAGTATATCAGTTGTCTAGTACCTATAACACAAGCGCTGTGCTGCTTACTTTGGGACTAGATGGCGCTGTGTGAAATGTCTGAGTTTATTATTATTATAACTATTTTTACAGGAGATAGAAACTCAATTTGCAAGGTGCTTAACGTGACTGTCCGGGCTTATGTGTTGCGTAACGACTTCTTAATTTTGATTTTTTTCAGGAGGTTGAGATTCAATTTGTTAATTCGCTGACGTGTTTTAGGGCTGTGATGTAGCGTAAATTACTTGAGAAATCGTCACTACTTTTTAGTTGAACCCGAGACTTAAATTGCGAGCCAGCTGATATATGTTTCCAAAAGTTGCTGCTCCTTCTCTGTTATACTTGGATGTTTCATTAATTTAGGATCTTATATTTGCCGATGAACATTCACAGGAATTTATAGATAAATCTTGGAACGGACTACAAATTACATCTAAAAGTTCGGTGTGAATGTGATGAATTCTTACAATGTTTAGCAATCTTCCGGCCGAAATTTCAATCTTGTTAATTTCGCTTGTCTACGAAGCATTATCAAGAAATTCCAAGAGATCAGACTGTGTCAGATAAGTAGCACCGAATTAGATTTTGAACAAAAATATGCTAAAAATTCTAAGAATTCATCACACGAAATGGATTTCCTCAAAGTAATATGCTAAGTTACTTTAGATTTCTATCTTTTTGGAAACGTGTTCCTTTGACGCACGTTTGACCTAGACACTGTATCTAGTAACTGCCATTGACGCTGTTATGACAAGACACTGCAACTAAAGTAGTAATGTTTTGTCGTATCAGTTCCCATAAGTTTTTTCGATTCAGTATTTTTGTATTTGTAATAACTTCGTCTAGAACAAGAAAATATGTGTAATAAAAATATAGGGGTATGAAACACGGTAAGAGAAACGTAATAAGCACTGTTCAATCAAAACACTGTATCTTAACTTACAGTGTATTGGATTTACACGTCAGTGCAGTGAGTGATAATCACTTCACTTAAGAGAACGCGACGATGTGCTCCGACCCGAATGGGCAGACACGTAAGGACAGATGTCATTGACGGTCATGTCTATTTTGAGAATTTTTCGGAGGAAATTAATTACCACTCGAGACCAAACGATTTGATATTGTTGTTTTGTTATTTATCTACGTTTCCTAGATAGAGTACTTATATTCAAATTGCATATTTTTTTATATCATTACCAAGCTTCTTTTTATTTGCATTCTGTTTTTACTTTATTTATTCAGCGGTCCCCCGACGCGACGACGCTTGATTCACAAAATATTACAAATTATTTAAATATTAAAGTTAAAGGACCAGGCCTAACAATTTTATTTTTTACTTTTTATAGGTTTTTTGTGGCGGGGGTTTTTTAAATATTTAATTTAATTAATATTTTAAAATTTTTGAACTTAGTTACAAAAGAAGTTATGATTAGTACAGTTATGTCTATAATATGCCTTCGGGCTTATGTTAATGCCGTGTCAAACAATTAAGTACAAACTTAATGGTTTGACACGGTTTATTGGCAAGGTAGCCTTACCAATTCCATAATCTTGCATAGTTATGTAGCATACATGGGTGTTTCAAATTTCAAGTCACACATATGTATGAAAGTAAAGTAAATACCCATTATGCGTCTAAGATCCCTACTGCCACTAACAAAAGAACTGATTATCTTGAAACCGCTGAACCGATTTTGATAAAACGTGTCAAACCACCACCTAAAGAAAACCTGCTTTCAAATAAAAAAAACCGCATCCAAATCAGTTCACCCGTTTAAGAGCTACGGTGCCACAGACAGACACTCACACACATAGCGGTCAAACTTATAACACCCCTCTTTTTTGCGTCGGGGGTTAAAAATCAATGTTTGCTTATTCGTATTTTATGGGCTGCCATACCACTCATCCGATTGCGATGACATTTGGTATGAAAATAGATCAAACCCCGGGGTAGGACATAGGCTGAAAATAAAAAACTCGGACGAAGTCGCGGGGATCCGCTAGTGTTATATAAATTCGACTTTCGTATGGCTGGGCTCGTGAAACTCAAAAAATAGTCGGTCGATTGACTTGAAATGACATAAAACGTTGCATTCGAATATTTATATATATGTACTAATCCACTATTATATCGAACGCGATGTATTTTTTTGATATCGCTTTCTCGAAAACGGCTCTAGCTCTAGCGATTTCGATGAAATTTACAATATAGGGGTTGACGGGGGCAAGAAATCGATGTAGCTAGGTCTCAATTCTGGAAAAATCATTTTCTTCGTCTTTTACACTCTTAAAACTTCAAAACTTTAAACTGATAATTTTTTTAATTTCGCTGCAGAGTTTACGTTCGCAATAGCACAGAGACTGAGTGTAGGTCTACCACACCGAAGTGCGCGGGTTCGAATCCTGCAATGTAGTCAGAGCTTTTTTGTCTTTTTTCTAAATATTTTGAAATAATATGTCTAAATTCTGTTTGCAACAAATATTTATTAAAACACATCACTTTAATAATGTACATATAATAAGGAAATGAAATGAAAAATAATGGTAAGAACATAGACTTCATAACTTCAGACAGCCTGTCCCGTACAACGATGTGAGACAAATAAAATTAAATAAAATATGTATGCGTGGATGCTGTTTTTTAACGAAATGGCGACCGATCAGCAATAAATGGGAACGTCTTTGCAAACAGCAGAGACGTTTTTGAGCAAAAATGTTGGAAAATGGTTCCCTAATTTTCAATTTAGGTAACACAACTTCACTTGAGATAGAAAAAATTTTCAAGCAATTAAATAAAAAGAAAAGTGAAGATTTATGGGGACTATCAGTTCATGTTATGACTAATACCTATATTATCGCCAATTTTGGTAGAGATATTTAATAAATGTGTCGATCAAGGGGTGTTTCCCAATTTAATGAAACACAGTAAAATTATTCTATTATTTAAGTCAGGCTGTAAGTTGAATCCAACAAATTATCGCCCGGTGTCAATATTGCCAGCGTTGAGTAAAATATTCGAAAAAATAAAGTTTACGTCACGAAACTAATTTGCAAGCTTAAATACTACGGAATTCGTGGTATCGCTCTCAATCTCGTGGTCTCGTATTTGTCTGACCGGGAGCAACAAGTGAGTGTCAATGGGATTTTGTCTGTTCGTTCGAAGTTAAAAATGGGCGTTCCCCAAGGATCAATTTTGGGACCTTTTGTTTAAGATACAAATTTAAGATACTATGTTATTTAGAAGAATAATATTACACGAGTAGTATTTGTATATTTGTAATTGCATTCTCGAAAACGGCTCCAACGATTTCGATAAAATTTACAATATAGGGATATAAGAGGGCGAACGATCGATCTAGCTAGGTCTCAATTCTGAAAAATTTCTTTTTCTCTATGTTTTCACACGCATAAAATCTCTATTCTATCTCTCTAATCTATATAATAATTCTAAGCTCTTCTAATTTCGCAATAGATTTGACTTTCTCAATAAAACAGTGGCCAAGGCGTTTGTCTACCACTCTGAAATACGCGGGTTCGAATCCTGCAATGTGGACAGACTTTTTTTGTTCTTTTTTTTAAGACACCGAGTAAAGCTTGGTCGCTTAGGGACTGTCTATATAAATAAAAATGTAAATGTTTTTTGCGTTTGTAATAAAAAAAAACGGGATACATTTAACGGCACTTCAAAATTGGTGAAAATATAGACAAAATTGCTATGAATTGCTAATAAAAAATATAATGTCATATAATAAAATGTTACTCCTTCATTAAATCGATATTAGCTTCAAAAAATTTTAAGACGCTATAAAATAATTATTGCCAATAAAAAAAGTAAGCAATCATTTAAATTAATAGATTGTGCTTTAAAATAACAGTTTCTACAAACTAAATACATATACTTTAAAGGCTGTCATCCAGACAATGCCGGCACGTCCGGCGCAGTAAACAGGAGTATTATATTCCTTGATTGAGTTGGCGCAATTGCGCAACGTCTTTTCCTAACTCCTGGAAATAACTCGGAAATACACCTACTAATATATATAAGACCGCTATATATACCTATACCAACAGTAAAAGATGAAAAGAGATGGAAGGATATAGACATGTTTCGAGATTAAATTTCTTGACTTCTATCTACTATCTCATCAGAGTGCAGACTCCTGTTTCAATACTGCTCCATGCATAAAGCGAATTCCGATCTGGCGCTTCGACGGCCGCTACCGCGGGACGCTCGCTTCGCTCGCTCGGCTCGCGCATTGTGGTAAATAGGCTTATCCAAAAAAAGTGTTATAAATATATCGTCGTGTTTGTATAAAGTTACAAAACATTCTGCAAAATTCTACCCAATGTGAAACAATCTAAACCTTAGCCTGCATTTGTCCTCACAATTTTCTCCCAAGCATTTGTTATCACCATTACACCACCTTAAAGTTTCAGTAATTGAAGTTGTAACCAAAGTTTTATAGCTCCATTATATATTATATCCCTAAAAAACCTCATCAAAACGTTCTTCGATTGCTCGAACAACATACCAGCAGCATACTTTTTCTTTCTGCCTTGCATATCCAGATAGACGAGCATTTTTACAATTTCCTTATTAGATCAACTAAACTAGATCACAAATCCAGCCAAGTGTGAGCGGGCACATGCTCAGCACGTTATGCCATTGTGTGCTCTCAATATTACGCGGGCCTTGCTAACACCAAAATAACTTTATTAGAAACAACCACGAAACAACAAAAATAGTAATAGCCATATGCTTTTATTTATAAAATGTACAAACATAATTGCACTAAATAAATCATGTAAACCACGCACCATGAAAAAGCTACAAATTGGCTCTAATCGCCCAGTAGGCTTATGAATGCTCTTAGACACGCATACGATATTAATGTTTACCTTGTAAGTTAAAAGAACTAACTGTAGTATTTCTACTTATGTATATCAATAGTGACAATGAAATGAAATTTATTGGATTATTTTTAAAAGCTATAATTCCCGTGGTTTAAACCTTATTCAAATTAGGTATTTATTAGTCTTTAGTTGGTATCTCGATTAGATGGGTATAACGAACAAATAAATGTTCACATAATTGACCTGTACCTGAAAGTACAGAAAGTACTAAAGTACCTGTGATATAACCCAGTAGTAGTAGACCATATTTTTAACCCCGACGCAAAAAAGAGGGATGTTTATCTCCCGACGCAAAAAAGGGGGTGTTATAAGTGACCACTATGTGTGTGTGTGTATCTCTCTGTGGCACGGTAGCTCTTAAACGGGTGAATCGATTTGAATGTGTTTTTTTTTATTTGAAAGCAGGTTTTCTAGTTGTGGTTCTTAGGCAGGCTTTATCAAAACCGGATCAGCCGTTTCAAGGTCGTCAGCTCTTTTGTTAGCTGCGGTAGGTATCTTAGACGCATAATGGGTATTTAGTTTACTTTCAAACATATGTGTGACCTAAAATTTGAAACATCCATGTATGCTACATAACTATGCAAGATTATGGAATTGGTAAGGCTATCTTGCCAATAAACCGTGTCAAACAATTAAGTACAATAACATAAGCCCGGAGGCATATTATAGATATAACTGTACATATCATAACTTCTTTTGTAATTAAATTCAAAAATTTTAAAATATTAATTAAATTAAATATTTAAAAAACCCCCGCCACAAAAAAACCTGTAAAAAACAAAAAATAAAATTTCTGGGCCTAGTCCTTTAACTTTAATGTTTAAATGATTAATTTGTAATATTTTGTGATTCAATCGTCGTGGCGTCGGGGGACTGCTAAATAAATAAAACAAATAACAGAAAACCAATTAGTTATACGTATTATAAAAAAATATACTAGTCTGAAATTATTTTAGGATAGTTACCTATTTATTTTATTTCTTTTAAGGCGTACTTATGTATTAATTTAGTTTCGTACACCACTGTGTTTCGTATTCGTGCATCTTATCTATAGTGGTTGTGAATGTTTACTTAGCTCAAAACACGCACACAAGTTAATAAAGAAAGTCACTAGCCAATTACAACACCGGAAAAACAAATAAATTGTAAACAGTTGGAATCTTATTAGTTATAGATTAATATAACCTATTAAAAAAAATAACAAATTAACGTCATAAAAAATATATTTTAAAATGTTCGTTAAATGTTATAGCTTTTTTGAAATAATAATACCTAATTAATCTGTGATAATACGAACGATCTTATTTCTTATTACATTTTTTCTTATTTTAGCGCCCTCTGAACGTTTTTTAGTGACGTTCTCTTACTTATCGAACTTTTAATAGAACGATACAAAACAACAGATGGCGCTTACTGACTATCAATTTTGAACAAAATTATATTTAATTTTCTTTGTTGTTATGGTTATATATTACGATAAAACCAGAAAATTAATTACAACGAATGTTCTTTCAGTACTTGTAATTGTTTTTCCAGGCGTATAAAATATTGATAACTAAAATACTTTTAATATTAATAATATTTTATTAACACCCAACTAAAAGAGAGGAATGTTTTAAAGCAGTCACCTGTTTGGGCGTTTGTCTATATGTATATCTATGGTATGGTAACTCTTGAACGGACTAACAGATGTACAGATATTTTTTTAAACTATTATTTGTTTTTCTGGAAAACGGTGTGGACTGTTTTTTGTACTGAGGATTTTACTCAGACATTAACCGAAATTTAACAAAAAAATTCATCGTATTCTATGCGTATTCTCTGTCTGTTTTTTTTTAAGGTCTATGGTCTTCATGGGCTCTAACTTGTTATATCTCAGTACTCTTACAATATTGTAGTAGAACAATGCGCGGAAACCTCTTTTCACGCATGTACTTTTATTTCCTAAAGTATTTCTGTAAAAACGCGAAATGTTGACAAATGCTCATACGTTTTGGCAGAAGAACAACATTTTCTTTATTAGCTGCCATTAAAAAAATAGTGTTTTAGTGGAAGGAAAATGTGGGCAAGCAAACTGTTAATAATTTTCGCTGTATATATTTTAGTTTGCAGTGGATATAAGAGAAGTCAATCGAGAAAGTCTAGAATATTTTCATTTAACACTTTAGATGATGGTGTAATGGTAAGTTTTTTTAAAAAAATTAAAGAATACTGTAACTTTTTAAATTAAGTGTTAATTTCCTCTAATGTATTCCAGGTAAGCCTGGAATTTTCGATTCCATTTATTACTATACCAGTGAAGAAAGTTGTGGATTCGTCATCAGATGGGTTATCAGCATTGGTAATATTTATTATAATATTTTGCACATTATATATTAATAACATAACTTAATTTCTTCATTTCAATAGGGTTAATAAAAAATAGGGCTCCTTATATAAACTTATAAGAAACTGGTACAGGCGGTAGTCTCGCAACTTGTGACTATGGATCCCTTCTGTCATTATCTGTACACTTAAACAATTGCTATTAATAAAGTGGTGGCGTGGCGTGAAGGTATATTTTTTGTACTTTGATGCTCTGCCCACCCCAATGGGAATTTACGTGAAATTATGCATGTAATTTTGGATTATTGCGTAATACAGTTATGGTGACAAAGTAATAAAGATCTCAGGCTATTTATCTCGCATTGTATACTACAGGGCAAATCATCCAGCTGCTTCATCATGTGAGTATTTTAGTTACTTGCTGTACATACCCTATTTGGAGTAGTGATTACCTTAGAAGCGTGGAAGCCAAGATCAATTGCCGACATTTGCTCTGTCGTTGTTATTATACATCCTGCTCAGCTAGCAAAAATTACAGCCCCAGATTTCAAAATTCGTATCAAAGGAATCTAAATATGTAATAGAAGAGATTGCGTCCGAAATTGAGTTGTGGCGAATCTTTTGGATAAATAAGGAGGGATCTTGAAACTTTGGGAGATATTTGCTTGTGAAATAAATACTTAACATGTACCTAATCTAATAAATGCACGTTCCTGATTTGCCCCTTTGGGTCAAAAGCTGATTACACCCGTGCCTAAATTGCTGATTGAAATATTGCATGAAGTATAACATTACGTAAAATCTTACATTGGACTGTTTGGCGGAGAACGGGAGAAGCGAAGTTGTCATTTTATTTAAATTTTCTATTTTTTACATTTTTGACAATTTTAAACTACAAAAGTGATAGTATATTGTGTTTTAAAGTTCTGTATAAGTGAAAAGAGTAGAATAGGTCTAAATAAACATATGTAGCTGAAGTTTTCGCGCTCTTCCAAGAGGTCCTATAAAACTTCGGTAAAGTCTACTATCATTTTACTGGAGAAGTTTTACAATAAAGATTCCACTTATACGTGACATTGGCAAATGCGCTTATCTGTGCGCCATGCCATGAAGAAAGAAAAAAAACCTTGGTAGGAATGATAGTAGTCCACTGAGTAAAATTCGGATTATTTTTCTTTTCTTTTTTATTTTTAAATGGAAAGACGTAGCTTTTATAAGATCACTTACGCATTCCCGTCCGTCCGTCCGTTCGTTCGTTCGTCAAAATTTTCTTACAAAATCTTTTCAGAATGTACAAAAAAAGGCATTATGAGCAATCTTGATACCGTGTATTTAGGGTTACTGGTAGAGCCGACTTATTTTATACCACTGGGTCCCTTAAATTATGCAAAATAAAATGTAATTATAAAAACCATGAAAGATTAATAAAAATAAAAATTTAAAAAGCGCCTGCCATTAATAACCCCCGATCTCAAGAATAAGAAACATTCTTGATATTTTTTTTACCAATAGCGACCTCATAAAGCAACGCAATGTTAAACCGATGTATCCAATTACACGACCTGGCAGCCCCGAATGTGTTGCTTCCATTAACATTTAAAATTATTCATTACAGAATTCATGAAAGCCCCCCCCCCCCCCCCCCTTCTCCTCCTTCTTGTATCTGGAATTATTAGACCTAGAATTTTAAACCTATAGTTTTGTTTTAGTCTTATACTTCTCCAGAAATTAAGTTTGGAAACGCATTTTACTAAATGTTAGATAACGTCTGGGCGCGAATTTCATAATAATTTAAAGATCTGTTTCCATTTTCAGGGTTTACCAACGATAAATATCAATCTAGCATCATTAGCTTTAGGAGGCGTGGTGGTTTTAGGCACAACTGTTCTCATTCCTCTGCTACTGAAGTCCTATGCCGAGCACAGCCCTAATCAACATTACGCTAGATGTAAGTAAGACTATTATTTCCTTCTATTTCTTTAATAAAATTTACACATGTATGTAGACAAACAATTGTATATCTAATAACTAACTTTAAGAACAAGGACAGCAACCTCTCTTCGACAACTTTCTAGGTTTAATTGAGGTAGATGACTTCCTGCATTTTATTTTTGGCGTTTCCACTCCTGCATCTGCTGGCACGTACTGTGTTTCTACATGAATGAAATTCTTCCTCGTTCTCGGCGCTAAGTCAAAACAACCGAATGGAGGCGTATACTCAATGTCCCAAGTAGCATTACTGGATAACGAACTTAGAGATTCCTCTTGACAAATGCATTCCGGCTCCTTGAACGCTGGACAATTGTCAATTACTTTGTCAATAGCACTGTAATCATTACAGTAAACATCCATGTAAGCACATTTGCATATGTCTTCAGCAGCCTCTGCCAAAGCTCTTCTGATTTCAGCATCTCGTTGCTTCTTCAATTTAGTCATCTTACGTGCTTCTACTTTAGCCTGCTCTTCCGGACTTCGTTTCTTTATGATCTTAAATATCATAGGATCACAATCAACGTATGGATTTTCATTAGGACCGATTTCTGTTAAATCCTTTAATGGCTGTACCTAAAATTATTAGAAATGTCTTTAATACTTTTTTTCAAGAATTCTGTGATAACTGACCAACTTTCGCATTAGAAAACCAAGAGTGAGGACTAATTAAAAGTTTCATACGTTATTATTATTTAAGAGTACATTGGAATGTCCAATTTGTTCATGCTCTTATGAGATCCTGTTATTAGAAGATGTGAAGCTAAAAAATATCTTGAAAAATAGTGGAGCGCCTGTGGATTTTGACCTCGGACTTTTGTAACAGTGAATAAATGTATATGGTCGAGGTGGGATTTTGTTTTGTGCTTTTGATTTTTTCATTATTTAAACAAAAATCTACAAGAAAATTGATTTGAGCATATAATTTTAAATATTTTTTTATTTATACATAACTGAGACAGCAATTTTAAGCTTAAAGCATACTGTCAAGTATTATACAGACAGGAAAACGCCAGTGTATGCCTGCTTCTTGGACTTGTCCAGGGCCTTTGTTTTGGTCGCATATGATTTATTATGGCAAAAACTGAAGGATACAGGTTTACCTGTAGAATTAATATTAATTCTTAAATACTGGTATCTCAACCAAGAGAACAAAGTTAAGTGGGCAGGTAAGCTTTCGGAACCATACGGGCTGGAATGTGGGGTTAGGCAGGGAGGTCTGAGTTCGCCTCTACTTTTCAGTCTGTATGTTAATGGACTGATCGAGCGGCTCAGCAGCATGCATGCTGGCTGCTATGTTGATGGTGGTTGTGTTAACAACATAAGCTATGCTGATGACATGGTGCTGTTGGCCCCTTCTATCAGTGCCCTCCGAAAGCTTCTTGCAGTGTGTGAGTCATATGCGGCCTCTCATGGCTTAGTGTGCAATGTCAGGAAGTCAGAGTACATGGTCTTCAGGTCTGGTAATAAATGTTCCTTTTTTGTACCTCCAATTACTATCAATGGTATAAACTTAAATAGGGTACCACAATTTAAATATTTGGGTCATATGGTAACAGAGGACCTAAAGGATGACATAGACTGGAAGGGCAACGCAGAGCATTGTCAGTCAGAGCGAATATGCTGGCACGTAGATTTGCCCGATGTACAGAAGCAGTCAAAATATCGCTTTTTAAAGCTTACTGCACGTCATTGTACTCGGGCAGTCTGTGGGTCAGATATACTCAAAAAGCTTACAATGCTCTGCGTATCCAATATAACAATGCGTTCAGGGCGTTGCTGCGGCTGCCACGCTTCTGTAGTGCGTCGACAATGTTCGCGGAAGCTCGTACAGATGGTTTTGACGCCTTGTGCCGTAAGAAAACGACGTCACTGTTAAGCAGATTGCGTGGCAGCCGCAACATCATCCTACGTACAATCGCGGGTAAGGTGGACTGTCCGATGCTGTACACCCTTACACGTAGGGTAAACTCATACCTAGAATATAAGTACTAACATAGTTTTAAGATTGATTGTTACTAACAATATTGGATCATGTTGTCTGAAATAAAAAGATTATTATTATTATTATTGGATTTCACCTAAAGTCAAAGTACGCCGAGCTCAACAAACTCGAACGACACCTCAACATGTGTATCCGCTAAACGGAATTTTTCTGACTACTTCTTCTCTATCTCTAAATAGTATAAAACGAAGTCGCCGTCTGTGTCTGTCTGTTTCTCCACTTACTTATTTTAAACCACGCAGCGGATTTTGATACGATTTTCACTAACATTTAAAGAATTTCTTCCGGAAGGTTTTTGTGTAGGTTACATTATAATAGTTCCCACTCGAGCGAAGCCGGGGGGGGTCACTACTTAGTCATAAATGATACGTATCCTGTATATATCGTGTAAATGTAACTGTGAAATTTGTGTGACTTTATGAAAATTTTTTGTAAACGCCTGACAGAAGTTTTATTGAAGACAAACGACGACGTTTTTTTCCTATTTAACTTCTACACAAATTTATATATTATTATATAGTATAATTATATACTATAATTATTTTATTAATAATTTTTTTTCTTATTTAATTATCCTTCATTTATTTGTTTCCCAATTACTATTATCATATAAATATAATATACGTTAAATAAATTAAAGTAACATAATTTTGATATAAAAAATATACTACAGCCTAATATGTATCCATTTTTTTTTCAAATCTAGATCATGATTTTTTAATAGATATTTTAATATTATTAGCTAAACTTCCATTTTGAATTTCTAAATTTCGTACACTGTAACTGAAATCCGAGGTTGTCATATTTTGAATGCCCCAGGCGCTCTACTTAATATGTAAGTGAATTTTTCTTTGTCACTCGTTTATTAATTCGATTGCATTCAAACTTTGACGAGTTTTTTTTTTATAACGAGCAAGCGGGTCACCTGATGGAGAGTAACCAACCGCCGCCCATGGACACCCGCAACATAAGGAGAATCACGGGCGCGTTGCCGGCCTTTAGGGAAATAAGGAAAGGAGGGAAAGAAGGGGGAAGGGATGATAGGCCACCGGCACTCTCACTCTCTCACTCACCGAATAAAATACAACAGCAATAGCACAGTACAAGTAAGCATACAGTATGCTATCTTCATACAAACGCTCCCAAACAACGCGCTCGAAATCTCGACATATCTCGACATACGACAGTCGCGAGCGCGCCGCGCTCCTGCGCATTTATTGACTAAATATTATGTCAATCAAGTTTACGAGCACAATGTTCAGTGTATGGATGTTTGAATACATCTATATCGAAACCAGAAATATTTCTCTGTTGCTAATTTGTAGGAAATATATTATCATAATGATCTAGTTAATTTATTGCTGATTTTTAATTATACTGCACATAAAAAAGCATTTTTTTTGTCCATTTCCACCATACTAACTCACAAACGTTTGAAACTAGATATAAAATATTAGTAAAACTATATATATAAAAACGTATTAAATTTGCAATTATATAAAATGAAAAGATAATATGACAATTTAATATAGTACCTATTATCAAATACGTAACCCAAGAAAAACATTCAGTCCAAGTCAGTAGCCCTATTGCGTGTTTACGTACCAAACGACCGTAGGTAATTATCTCTAGGACACTGCCGAGATAGCATACTGTATGCTTACTTGTACTGTGGCAATAGAAGCTATTTCACGCCGATATTCTGTGAGAGGGTGGTATTCCACCGGGCAAGCCGGCCCTATTCGTGCTGTAATGCAGCATGACGCTACCGCCTTTAGAAGTTATTATGTTATTGTGTGCACGCCCGCCAATGTTTCTGAATGAATTTACTAAATTAACTCAATGAGTTAATTTAGTAAATTGAAGACGATGCGAACGAAGTCTCGCGTAATAACTAGTTATCTGTAGTTACACAATTTACGAGACTTACTTGTATAGTAAAAACATCGCCTTTCCTCTGAACTTTTAGAGTAGGTATCGGTTCAAGTGGTTCCTCTGGTTCCGAATCTCCACCACCCACGTCCGGTCCATGTCCTTTTCCCTTTTTCTTCTTTTTCTTTTTGTCCTTTTTTTCAGCTCCGCCACGTGGACATTTGAAATTCATAAGTTTGGCAACGCTTTTCCCGATACCTCCTGGCTGCCATCCGCGCCGCGGCTAGAACCCATAAAATATTTTAAGATTATCGTATAATTACGCCTTGTCGTACAATGAAAAATTAGGATTTTGAAGTTTCAAGCTTCATTGTTCTGTTATTGCGATTTTTGAGTAGTGGTTTAAGTTTACATACTTTATACATACATAACATACTGTTCTATCCGCATATTAATATGTTCATGATGTAGGTAAGTACATTAAAGTTAAAAGTTAATCATGAGATAAAATTTACAATAATTTTACCTTCATGCCTGGTACGTCTTTAGCAGTCCATAACCATCCCATGGTTCCCGGAACAGGTAATCCTCGCCGAATAAACTGATTGGAACCCTTACGACCAACGTTCACTCCTGAAAATAATTCATAATAGTTGGTTAATTACGTTGCGTTAGTTATTAGTCATTGCACACCATTTGACGGGTTTACATGTAGACGTCTGATTACTTTCTGTCAGTTTCTTAATGCTCAACTGCTCAACTAATAAAGAACAGCGTACTGATAGGTTACATAACGCATACGTTTTGTATTCAACGTACGATTAATGTAAACTCTAGACATTGTAGCTTTATAAAATTGTATTGTAATACTAATTTTATGTATAATTAGATACCGAGGCCGATTTAATCTATACTAAAAGGATAAACTCAAAAACTACGCAACCGATTTCAAACATTTCTTCATCTATAGAAAGCTACTTAATCAGAGTACATGGGCTGTGTTTTACTTTTTTTTTAATTATCTACCCGTGCGAAGCCGGGGCGCGTCGCTAGAATAAAATGTGTTACCTGGATAATTATCACCAAACTTGTAATCATATTTCGAACTACTTTTCTTTTTTTTCTTCTTGGTCTTCTGACCTTCGTCACCCATTTTTCTTTAAATTCCCGGGGACTTGCCGAATAAGAAATTCTGAATCAATCAAAGTTAAATAAATTAGGAATTTAATGAATAAGTCGTGGTCGTCGTTACAATAAAAATCTAGTAGCAGTTGCATAAAGTATAATTAAGATGTTTAGTTGTACACAACGTATACTAATGGGTTACAAGATAAAATATCAATGATCAGGATAGCTTCATTTTTTATCTTTTTCGTCTTTGTATTTTTCTTGTAGCGGCGCTTTGTGAGATCCACAGCAGTCTTTGCCCTTCAAACTCAGTAGAACTTGTTCTTTATCGCAGCACCTTCTTTCAGTGTCTACATTAAACTTATTTATGCATCGGAAATCATGCTCTCTTTCATTTTTCATTGCTTCTTTTAATGCCTTCTTTATTCTCTCATATTCTTTAGAGCAACAAACTTTGCCAGCGTCGCTATAGCTCGGGGGTTGAGGAGTCAGCGCTGCAGTTTTATACATTCTTGCAAAACCGTCAGGATAAATACAAGGCTTACCTATTACTGGACATGGACCCAGTTTTATTGGGGGTAGACCATAGGGCAAAGGTTCAACCTCTTCTTCGTCATCATCGACTGTCTTCTTCTTATCTTCTTCGTTATCTTGCATTGTGAGAGGACAACTACTCTTATGTTTGTATTGTGGACAGTATGGCTTATGAGCTTTCCTCGCTGCCTTTTCAATAGTTTCGGTAATACAATTACAATCGAATGTTTGACATGGGGGCTTAGGTTTGGGTGGGTTACATCTACAATCTTTATCGTTAGGCATTTCGGTACAGTTATAAACGGCAAGATTCGGTTTCGGCAGTTTCATTTCTGTTGTAAAATTATATACCAAGCTATTGTTTTCAGGAAAATTCCGTGTCGAAGCTTTATTTTCGGCCAATCTCATGTTAGGTGTACTGGAAGTATTTATTGCTTGTGTTGGAATTGCAGGCATTTGATTTTTTAGGCAGCCACACCCAGTTATGTGATTCGAAGCCTGGCTAGTAGTAGCTTGATATTCATTAAAGTCGTAATTGTATTTCACTGCAGAATTCTGTACAATAAAATCTTTGCCGTACATTGACTCTTTGAAACCCGGTACATTATATACGTATTGAACTATTTGTGTTTTACTACCCTTAGGCGTCGCGCCTGTGCCTTGCATTGCATTATTCTTATCTTCACATGTTTGACCAGCGTGAGCGGCTCCACCACAACCTTTGCACGTCACTTGCTCCGCTCCTGCTCCTCCCCCTGCTTTCCCTTGAGTCTCTTTATCGTAATCGGGGCACGTCTCACGGTGCCAACGATCGTCTTTACAGCTACAGATTCCACATATTTTTCTTGAAGTGCCATCTTTTGTAGTAGTCACATTCCCAGCTGCTTCTTTGTAAGCTTCTAACTGTCTGAGATAAATTCTAACTTTATGTGCTAATGGACAGTTAGCATTACCACAGGGGCCTGTAATGTCGCCCATTCTAATTTTATCAATAGGATATTTTTTCTTTGGTTCCTCTTTGTCAGTTCCATGCTCACAGCTGTATTCTGCTCCTCCTTGTGTTACACCACAACTTTGAAGTTCTGTGCAAATTTCTATCTTCTGTTGTGCATTGTTGTCTGGATCTTCCAATGTCGTAGTCTCATAAAGACTGCCAACCATGCAAAAGTTAGGATCATCGCCCTCTATTCTTTTACACTGAAACATACTTGGAGCTCTATTTGTTCTAAAAACAAATGATTCTGGGTCTTTCATAAGTTGTTGGAATTCTGTAATTATGCTATCGCCTAAAGCACTTAATCGGAGAATGAATGAAATTTCACCGACTTGTTTGCAGCAACATTCGGCAAATAAAGGTGTATGCTGTTTGATACTGAGAGGTTCGTGAAGTTTACAAGAATCAGCGCTTTCCTTCAACATGTAGTAAAATTCTGTCTCCCAGTGCATAACACCAATTCCAACAAATATCTCTACCTCTTTCTCATCATCGTTCCAAACCTCTATCTCTAGAGGAAACTTACTCAGTATCAAGAGCACAGTATCGGGATATGATGGGAACAAATAAGATTTACCAACTCTAATAGTTCTACTCCATTTTCTTTTTCCAAGCTCATCACATTCTATTACATCGTCTTTGCGAGTATCATCGACAGCTAACTGACCTTCTTTTATAATAAACTGAACTTTCGGTCCGAATTTTACTTTGATTATGAGGTTTTTATTGGCAGTGCTCTCCTCTCCATCTGATGCATAAATCGTCACCTTGTCTATGAATATCTCTACCAAGTACATTTGCTCCATGACCTGTAGAGTTCAACATTTTGTCAGAAACACTTCACTTGTCTCCTAAGGCACTGAATTAGACTATTAAAAACTTTTTATGATTGCTTGGATTGAAGTTGGATGAAACAAAATTGATCGATGAGTAGAAAATCAATAATAAATCAATTATTTTGAAATCGTTAAAACGTAAAAGACTGGCATAAACAAACGATATTTCGATGTTAGGTTTCAAGCGGCAACTGAGCGATGAAAAATGAAAATTACATAAATGTAGTTACTCACAGCGTTTTAATTGGTGAGATCGTCCTAAATAAAGATATTCATAACTGTGAGAACTGAAAATTTTATTTTGTAACCCCAAAAGCTAAAATTTTTCAACGTCCTTTTACACAACTGTCAATTCGCCATGGCTTACTGCTTAAATTTAGAATGCCATGATTTATTATTTTATTGAATATTTTTCCGTGCCTGTCATAATTCCTTGCTTATCTTAGAACAAGTTTTAGTTATTGTTCTGAGATTATAATAAAATTATAGTCGGAAACAAATTAGAAGTACATACTTCTACATTTTTTTAATTCCTTAGTTCTTCAATTCTTATCATATTTTTACAAATAAGTGCTTAGAATATTATTATAAATTACTAGTTATACTGCTTTGCTTGTGTACATTTTAGAGTTCTATATCTCAAAATAAAAAACATGGAAAATACCCAAAATTCTTTAGTCTAGTTGACGGCAAAACTGTACTTGTAGTACTGGTACAGATTATAATACACTCACTCACACATTTCACACAGCGCCATCTAGTCCCAAAGTTAGCAGTACAGCGCTTGTGTTATGGGTACTAGACAACTGATATACTACTTATATACTTTTTCTTTTGTAAATAAATACATATTATACATAAACACCCAGACTCGAGACGGGAATCGAACCCGCAACCCCCGTTTACTTTCCGACGCGTTAAGTAAGCCGTTGCGGCACGGAGGTCGTCAATTAATTAGTTAGTAACGTAAAAACTGGTTAAATTTATGATTATGACACGCTATATGTTAGTAGGTAAGTCGGTAAATGACGAGTTCAGTAACGAATCGACTGTATAGATTACCGCATGTAAACAGGCGGCTCAGTAAGTAGGTACATAGAATAGAATCTAAGCTATAAGTGTTTATCTTTACACGTGAAAATATAGTTTGACTCGCTACTTAGGTATTGACTTACCAACTTCCGACAAATAAATCAGACATTAATTAAAAAGCCTCCCCTTATTTTCAAAGCGACAGCTCCTAGAATTTTAGGCGACTAAAGGGCTTTCAAGGTCGCGGTCGATCGGAGTGAGCCCTGCGATGGTCCACCCGTACTATCCCGAGGACTATAGCAACCCGTGTGGATCTCTCGGGTGCGTTCCGTAGGAGATCCCGGAGTCACTCAATTACGCGCCAAAAAACGACCACCGTATGAGTTTTGATGCGTGAAGGCCCCACTCAACCAAGTCTCTCCCGCAGGGAAATCTCTCTGGATATCTGTGTGCAGTATTGGTTTCTCCTGCGTAACCAAATTAGATCTTTCAGATCTCTAGAACTTATTTTACAAAATCACTTCGTAAATACGGTATGGAACTTTCCGCACGAGTTATACCTACTCGCACTTCATCAAAATTATTTCAGTGTTGGACAACACAGAATTTGGAGCAGACGCAGTATTGGATTTGGCTAACCAGTTACTGTCTCAGAGACGTGGAATTCATGGCTGTGCTCTGAGGGTTGCCTGTTGGACCGGACAAAGAATTCACAGTGATGCGTCTAAGAAGATTTGGGAACAAATCAGCAAGTAAGTTTACGACTTTATCTGCATTATTTAAAAAAAGTTTGATATATGTGTGTTTCTTCACGCTAACCTCCGAGAGTATGTACTGAACCGATTCTGGTATTTTTTTTTTAATATTTAAAATAATAAAATAGCGTACACAAATAAATTTCAAGAAAAAGCGAAAACTCTAAAAAAAATGAATGTCTTTCAGATGTCTCCTTAAATGTAGTCAGAAAAAAATTTGTTATTCGATCACTTTAATTTATGATTGTGTGTGTGTCGTAACCTCATAACTAAGGTCGTAGCATCATTCTCTACGTAATACAGACCTTCAGTACAGTTGGAAAATGTGTAACTTAAGACAATATTTTCAAATTATATACTATGTACCTATATAATATATAACTAGTCCAAAGTCCATCAGTAGGTACGCTCGCATTTTCACCTGGTTGCCATCACTTAATTTCAGAAACAATTTACTAAAGATGATGGTGAACTCATCAGCCATCGAAGAGGCAATATTATTTGGTAAACAAGGAAGAAGCTGTAACAGATACCACCCGTGTCCATTGAAGGAGGAATATGCACCTATACTGATGAATAACTTTGCAGTTTTAGCTAATAGTTGACCGACGAACTTTGTTTCTAGTTTAATAATGTATATTCTTAAGTAATTGCTCAGATTTCTATAAAATTAATGGTTCCTACAATTCATAGACTTTATAACTCCAGGCAGCCTGTCCCATACTGCGGCGTGAGGCAAATAAAATAAAATAAAATGTAGATGCGTGGGTGCTGTTTTCCTACGAAATGGCGGCCGATCAGGTTATCTGATAATAAATGTGTGGTGAGTCAGCTTATCTGATTTACTTCACTGTTGCTGCTCGGACACGACGTCTGAAGTTATTTATGTCTATGTCAACGTGGCCAATGCCATTCCAGTTTCACTATTTTTAAATAAAAATAGTGAAACTGAAAGGGACAAACTTCGCAACTTAGACTTTAATTAAAAATAAACGATGAAATATTGGTCAAAACCCAAGAAGTTGTCACTGCTTTTGAAACATTCTTCGCCGACATTCCAGTTTCAACTATTAAGTCCCTTAATTCACTTCTAGCTCTCGCTAAATTATTAACAAAGTCTTTTATCGATGAATGTAAAATTGAGTTCAAATTTACTTATGTTAATCGGAATGGCATAGTTAAAGATTTTACGAATGAAAAAGGTGGCTGATCTTCATGGTTTTTCAGTTAAAATAATTAAACATTGTTGATTGTATTGCTCCATATTTGGCTGTGTTATTCAATATATGCGTTGAGAAGGGTGTGTATTTCCTAATCTGATGAAGCAGAGTCTAAAGTCATCCCGTTGTTTAAAACCGGTAATATTTCGGTCCCTGCTAAGTTTAGACATATAATATACTAACTCTCATAAAACTCATTTTGCAGCAATTATCACAACATTTTTACTGAAACGATTTGATGAATGTGTAGCAATTTGGATTCACATAAAATCGCTTGACAACCGATGCTGGTGTTGAGCTTATACAACAAATTTTCGAGAACTGGGAGGATTCACAGGATGGTCTTTTGCGACTTGTCCAAGGCATTTGAGTGCGTCCATCACGGTACCTTAATCAAAAAATTACATCATTATGGTGTCAAAGGTCTTCTGAGATCTTATTTGCGCCATTGAGTCCAAAGAGTTGAGGTCAACGGTGAGAGATCATTTGGGTCTGTGGATAGTATGGGCTCAGTTCTGGGGCCATTCCTAGTTTACATAAATGATTTACCCTACCTTCTGCAAGACGAATGTGACATTGTATTATTTGCTGATGATACATCTTTTTTAAACAGCATGAACAGCAAATTGCTTTTGAGAATGTAAATAATACGATCTCTAAAGTAATATAATAAATGACAATTAATAATCTTCTTTTTAATGAGAAAAAACCAAGTGTATGAAATTTTCTTTCCTAATGTTGACAGGTTAACACAAATTTTGTCATAAAAATTGAGAAATTGCATCATGTGGATACGAATGTATATTTAGGCATAACTTTAGACCACCCACTCCCAAAGTGGGCGATAACGCCCCCCTGTGGGCGCTGCAGGCCTAAAGGGGGGCGGTAAGAGACCCAGAAAAAAAATGGGGGCGAGGTGTAGAGGCCTGGGGGGTGATTTGTAATTTCATTTAGCTAGGAGGCATCTTAGACAACGACTGCATGAGCTCTCGACTCAGTAGACAAAATAAGTTTGGGAACCTAGACTTTAGACGCTAAACTTTAGTAGTCGTATTACTAGATAGGCGAAGAGACTCAGTTCTGCAGCATACGCAGTTAAAAGAAATTTGGCAACTCACAGATGAAACCACCGCGAGGTTGGTCTATTTCAGTTATTTCCATAGTCTGATAACATACGAAATTTTACTTTGAGGACAAGCCGCTGATGTCAACACAATTTGTGTTCTGCAGAAGCGAGCTATCCGTGCAATTTATAAATTGGCACCAAAAGTATAATTAAGGAATAAATTTAAGGAGATTATTATTCAACACTGCCATTCCAATATATATATGAAAATTTTGTCTATGTTATGAAACATGTTGCCTCCCGTACACCTGACTTCTTCGAGAAGGGCATTGAACAATTACCACTGCGCTGGCAGAGATGCATCGAAAACATGAGTGCATATTTTGATTAATAGAAATAAAAATAATATATTAAAAAAATACTTTAACTTTTTGTATACTTAACGGCAATTTCATAGGTAAAGACCTAATATTATATATAAGTAATTAACAATTAATCTTCTAGCACAGTAACTCTATTAGCTCTGTAGCTCCATAAACTCAGTACGGCTCTTGTGAGAAAGTACTGAATTATACTTCAGACTAATAAGAAATTATTAAATCTAAATTTTCTTTTATTTCCTTTTTATTATAAAAGTTACGAGTATAAAATCTTCATTTCATGTTTTTTTTACATAAAATTAGTTATAAAGTAATATATAATTAACAATTAATCTTCTAGCACAGTAGGTGCCTACCTCTATTAGCTCTGTAGCTCCATTAACTCAGTACGGCTTTTGAGATAATAGGGGAGAACAGGGTAATGGGAGTCACCCACAAATCTACGTAACTATACACGCGAGTATCGTGTAAACGATCTCTGCTGCTCCACCTATGCCCCTCGGCACTGTGTTGAACGGTTCGCGCTAGTAGGCCCTCGCGCTTGGAATGAATGTCTGTGTTTTGTTTTTGCGCTCCGCCAATGTAATTTTTCGTCGCCATAATATAGAAGGTAAACGTCGATTTTTTTTTACAGTACACGATTAAAATGTTCACATGCGTTTAGTCAGACATTCAAAATAGCGATGTAAATTTTAGATTGCGTCAGTGTTTCATAGGTTTTTTTAATTTCAACTTTTTTCTCATTAGTGTAGTTGTGGGAAATGAGTCAGGTGACTCAGGCAAAGAGAAAGGAAAAAGGAAATGGAAAGGTAAAGGTCAGGGAAAGAAAACTAAAGTACAGAAGAAGGACTATGAAAATACAAAGCGACGAATACTTCAAGAATCAAACGAATCTTCAGTATCAGATGTAAATACTAATGACATTTGCCAGGATGATGAGGATGACGACGCAGAAGATGCTGGAAACCGATACCTGGTATGCAACGATTTCGGAAGGAACAACAAAATGTGGGTTATGGGCTCACACGGACTGTACTGGGTGGGACTCGGCCGAAGGTTACGTTTGCGATGTCTGCTAAATTTACTTTGACTCCGAATGCCCCCACGTCAGTGCAATGAGAGTCAAATCTGTTTTTTTTTTAATTGTTATAATTACCAAATTTGATTACCAAAATGATTGAAATTGATGTCAAATGATAGCTAGTTAAGTAAATTTAGTATATTGGCATTTGCAATAAATATATCATTTATAATTAAGGTTTTATTTGATTTCTCGCTTAAGTGACTTCCATTACCCCCTATTCCCCTACTGAAGTTTACTTCAAAATAATAGGAAATCATGAAATCAAATTTTCTTTAATTACTGATTGCTTTTTATAAAAGTGTACGAGGCCAAATTTTTCATTTCATGTTTTTTTTTAAATAAAATTAGTTATAAAGTCATTAGCAAACTTAACAAATAGCGATAAAACGATGAATGATAATATCATAATACATATCCTCGAACTGTATCTCTAATGGGGTAGCCAGAGGTTTAAACATTATACACATTGATGAACTCAATGGCGTAGTGGTTTAGGTGCTGCACCCAAACGCGGAAGGTTCTGGATTCCATTCCCGGTCGGGTCAATTTAGGAAACGAAATTTTCAGGATTGTCTCAGGTCTGGGTGTACTGGGAATGCCCCTAGTAGTCATCATCTGGTTCTCATAGCACAGGGAATGCCCTAGTTTGAGACCAGATGATTGATATGTATTGTTATTCACGTATTAATCTATTAATTTAAATATTCCAGTTACTTTTCTTTGTTCCCATCGATTTATAGTAACATACCCATAATTCTGATGCTGTGATACACATTTAATTTCATCTCATTATACAAGTAAAAATAAAACACAGGTAAATCGTTATAATTTATTTCTCCAATACGTTTAATATCTCGTATCTGAGCATTTTCGCGGCATAGTCCTTCGGCGTACAGCCGAGGATGTCGACGGTGTCTCGTGACGCGCCGTGTTCCACTAAGTACTGTGCGACGTCCGTGTAGTTGCAAAGGACGGCCTAGAATATGATTACAGATAAGGCATTTTTTTTTTATTTTAGGCGGGATCCGGAAAAGTGAGGTTGTTATTTTGTTTAGATTTTTTATTTTTTACATTTTTGGAAGTTTTAAAGTAAAAAAGTGATAATATATTGTGTTTTAAAGTTATGTGTAAGTGAAAAGAATGGAGTAGGTCTAAATAAACATGTGTAGCTGAAGTGGTCGCGCTCTTCCGAGAAGGCCTATAAAACTTCTGTAAAGTCTACTATCGCTGTACTGAAAGAGTTTTACAATAACGATTCTACTTATTAATACAATACGTGACATTGGCAAATGCTCTAATCTGTCCGCTATGCCATGAAGAATGAAGAAAGAAGTAATTTTTTTTTGTTCTTCATGGCATGGCACACAGATTAGGTAGTAGAATCACTGATGAGTTGTTAAACACTTAGGCAATGCAATGCACACATCACAGTATTGTTATAATTCATGACGAACACATGAAGCACGTTCGAAGTAAATTAGTTTTTTCTTATTGCGAAACTCCTCCAGTAAAGTGGTAGTAAGCTTTACTGAAGTTATAAATGATTTTTTGGAAGAGCGCGGGAACTTCAGCTACACATGTTTATTTGGACCTACTCCATTCACTAATACAGAACTTTAAAACACAATATACTATCGCTTTTGTACTTTAAAACTCCCAAAAATGTAAAAAATAGAAAATCTAAACAAAATAACAACCTCACTTTTCCGGATCCCGCCAAAAAGTCCAAGAAGTCATTGATGACAAATTAAATATCGATTTTACAACCCAGATACCCATTCATCAAGTAGATATATTCTATTATATATATATAAATATTCGATGTTCAGGTGTTCATATCACAGAATTACCACTAATAGATATCGCCTTTCACACGTCACGAATTGTTAGACTGAAAGAAGTATATGGCGTAAGCCAGTAATAGAAAAGGATGCGAATACACATAAAGTTTACAATTTAATAAAAGTGAAGCTCAATAAAAAAGTGAATTTCAATGTCGTGAAAAATAATACCTTATGTAATGCGCTTTGTTGAAGTTCATCGGTTGCATTTAAATCGGCTCCTGCCATCCTCAGAGATTCTAACTTCTGTACATTTCCTGTTCTAGCTGCCAAAGATAACAGTTCTGCCACTGACTTATTATCTAGAGATGAAAGATGTGCACCACATTTCAGCAGCAAATCTATGAGTACTAAGTCGTCTTGGTGTATGGCAGTTAAAAGTGGAGATTCCCCACACCTACGGAAAAGGCAGTAATTAGATATCTAATGACAGTCTTGGTAAATATTGATTATACTAATATTGCACTATTAATCGTGCAGTATTCTAATTTATCAATAACTGTCGAAACACATACGAATTTTCTGACGATGTATATTTAAATTTTTTTTTAATACTACTGGGAAGACAAATGAGCAGTCTATTTGGTGGTAAATGGACTGAGTGGTTAATGGGAATTTAGAATATCAAGGTTAAGGAAGTACTTCACATTGTAAACGCGTTGGCAACCCTGAGGACTAAGTTGTTGTGTCCCTAGTGCCAGAAATTTCAACAGCTGTCTTAACCTTCACATCGGAACACAACAGTGTAAGTTCAACTGTTTGGCAGCACGATTAGCGAGCAAGATAGTGATAGCGATCTGGACAGACCCAGCACAAGGACCTACCACCCGAATTTTTTATTTATAATTCAGTCTTCTTTTTGTAATGGTATATTTTGTATCATGGATAACTTAGCGAACATTAAATGTAAATGCTCTGAAGTATAAAAAAATTAAGGAACAAAAGTCACTATTACCACTAAAAAACTTAATTACTTCATGACTCCAACTGCACATGCAAACCCCAGAAGTTCATCTGAGATGAAACCACTAAAGAAAATCAACTGAATCATTACCCAGTACCAAGTCATTACATACTAATTAATCGTTTGTGTTTTCTTTAAAAATGATTTCATTTCCAGGCTTAGATAAGCTATTTAATATAATGTGGAAACCTCTTCGAAATTATTTTATTTATATTTGTATTGATAACATTTTAAGACGCTAAAGAATTCTTTCAGCAATTATTTCAGCATTGTTATGTATGTAAAATATTGAAGATATGAAATAAAATGATAATTTGTAAGTAAACGAACTAACAAAACCTAACGAGAAATAAAAAAAAGATGATTACACTTGTAATAACACAAGTAAATTAGAAAATCATCTTTTTATTAGTTCTCCTTAGTTATAGTTCAGCCACTTACAAGCAGATTTTGTCAATCCGTTTTATGTCTTCAACCTTAAATTAAGTAGGCCTTGTTGTTTTTAAATTCCTCGTAATCTTACCTAGTTTTCAAATGGACATTAGCTCCGTTCTTTAACAAAAACTCAACTATAGCAACGTTGCCTTTTAGTATCGCCTCGTGCAGCGCAGTTTTGCCTTCTGAATTCTGTGCGTTGACGTCTGCACCCATATCTGTTGAAGACAAATGAATAAATAATTTTCTAATCTATGGTAAGTATATGTAATGATGATAATAAATCAAAAACGAAAACGCAAGAATACATATATAACAATAAATGGCTATAGGGTATGAATACATATTGCTATAATAAATCTTTTCTATTATTTCTTCACGGATTAAATCAAGCATTATATTTTGAATCAATCAAATCAATTAAATCAAACATTATATACAGCGACTTTTGAAACCAAAGTTCGTATGAGTGCTTATTGCATATATTGTTGTATAAGTAGACTATTATTCTAATATAACTGTAAGAATATAAAAGAATCATAGTAATATTTACGTACCCAACATCTTCTTAATAGCCCTATCATCACCATGTTCAATAGAAAACAAAAGTAACGCACTGAAAACCTTTTCAGTCACTTCAATCAACATTTTAGGCGACTGGATATTTAGACTAGACGCCAGAATGTCTATCAACGTGTTATCCTATAAAAAATTAAAAAAATATTATTCGTTTAAAAAAAAATGTCTTAAATTTTGTTAAAAATTCTTAACATCTAAACTAATTGATTTATTTTTCTGTTTTCAGAGCTTTTTCCTTGTGTTACGCTTTAATAATGAATCAGTCAAATAAGTCAAAATAAAATAACGGTAATATTCTTTACTACATTTTAATCAACAAATAAACAATACTAAAATTGAATAACTTCGACAAATAAAAACTGTATGCTATTCTATTACACCTACTAATAATTTATAGGCCTGTATATTATGCATATATCACAGTTAAGATATAATTATTTCGAAATACAAATATAAGGAACGTATGAATTATATCATGAATTATATTAATACAACAAAACGTGCGATAAAATTGTCTGTCAATGATATAAATGGTGAATCTATAACGTCGAGAGCGTCAAGTGGAACGAACTATCAAACTCATTGCCCATTGAAACGTAACAGACGTGTTAATTTGTAATGTCAATATGGAAATTCCTAGTACATACGTATCGTCAAAGACTCCAACATTTCCTTACGTAGCTGGGACAAAATAAATTCAAAAATGTTTATAAAAAACTGTTAGAAAATGTTGTCATTTGTTTTTTTTTAGTAGTAAACTAGACCACTAAGTAAGTATCACTACGTAACTAGACTATTTTCCTGACTACACTGAACCACCCCACGCCATGGACGCACCTGACTCCAGTCAGTTGCTTGCCACGTGCTGTCAAAAACATTTCTGTTTCGGTGGTATTATCCAAAAAAACTTATTGCAGATTGGGTACAAGTAATCGAAATCAATCAACTTATATTAAGTTATTATATTTTAACTACAAAGAAGGAATCTCATTGGTATCAGAATTTTGGCTTTGGGCAATGTTATGTAGAGAAGCACAGATTACGCCGCCACAACATTGCCCATCAGTGTTTGAGTGATAGGGTTATCACCATTTAAAAGTTTAAAACGTTTAAATTTTGGTGATACCGTTTTAACAAGATTCTATGGAACAGTGGACACAGTATATTGGTGTAATAATTAAAATATATAATACTATTAATGTCAAATACAAAAATATCTTATTATAAGACCCTTCGAAAGAAAGGAAAACTAAAATTTGTAAAACCGAAACGCCACAATCTGGATGATCTACTTGAAATTTTAATCGTTAAAAAATGGAATTGCTTAAAATAAGGGACAGAGACATTGTTTTGTCCAATAGTGACGTACGTGACGTGATGACTGTATATTTTTGATTTTTGAAAACAGGTATGCTTTGAAATACAAAATGCAAAAATTTTACAGATTGATTTATTTCTTTAAATTAATAAAAAAAATATATAAATGAATGAATTGAAATGTTTTTTCTTATGTACCTACCTACTTATTAATAATGTCTAATACGAAAACAAATAATTTAAAAAAATGTTTACGTTTTGACCACCCCTAACTTGACCCGCGTGTTTAGCTTTCAATTACTCATAAACTAAGTGGAAGTTGAGGATTCTGTACATCAAATTATTATCCTCAGTTAGTTCGTTAATGTAAAATTACCTACAATTATTTATACAGTACGTATTTTTTTAGTTTTGAACAAAAACACAAAAAATTGTTTTACACAATACCATTTCGTATTACATATTATCACAGATTTATTAGTCACTATCGTAAAATATTATATTGTTCACCAATAATAATGTTGCTTCAGTGAATAATTATAACAAATAGTATGTAATGTTTTTCTCATCACATGGGCGTCCCTAATATATAATCTATACCTAATGCATATAGAGTTACTGTATATAATAAATTATAGAAATTCGGAAACAGTAATTGCGATATACGCACGATATTAAATTTTTTATACAGAGAGCTTCCGCTAGATTGAGAATATTAAATATCTTTAAATAAAAATTAATAATTAAAAAATTAATAAAAAATACCTTTAAATCATTAATTTAACATTACTTATCTACATGACATAGTCATCACAAGTGATAAATAATAAATAAATAAACATTTTTAAATACATATCGTAATTTAATACTGTACGTTCAATAATAAATATTTAAGTACCCATTTAATAATAATTTAAATTAAATTGTATGTACAATGTCTATAAGAATTAATAATTATAGTTAGTAATATCACAGATTAATTAGTTACTAATATAAAGTAACATCTTAATTAGGAAAAGAAAATATTAATAAAAATAAGAAACTTTACTGACGTAAAGTTTTCTAGAATTCTTTCTTGATGCCATAATACAAGAACATTAGTAACATTAGAGTACCCAAATTATTAATTTTCTTTGAAACAAGATTTCTGCTAATATATTATGAAAATGAAACGTCTCGTCAGTTTATTTTTAACCAAACAACTTTTTTAATATACTTTTTGCGCTTGTATCTCAATCAAAATATAGATGTACATTTGTCAGTACCGCATGATCGGAGCCACCATAATGCCTATAGGTACATACTACATACTACATTAATTAGCCAAAGAAAAGAAAGATTTGCACTCCTCGTAATCCTTGTAAATATTTGGAAGATTTTCAGTACCTACCTCTAAAAATGTGATATACTTATCAATATTAATACTATAAGACAGCCTTTCCCAAAGTAGGCGATAACGCCCCCTTGTGGGCGCTGCAGGCCTAAAGGGGGGCGGTAAGAGACCCAGAAAAAAAATGGGGGCGTTGTGTAGAGGCCTGGGGGGTGATTTGTAATTTCATTTAGCTAGGAGGCATCTTAGACAACGACTGCATGAGCTCTCGACTCTCAACTACAACTTGTGAACATCAACTAATATTAATTAAAAGATTGCTCAAACTCGGTTCGATATTTCTCTCCGCGTAGTTCATATATCTGTCCTGTTTTATTGAATATACAAAATAAAAATCATGTCAATCGGTCGTTCCGTTTCGAAATGAAAGTAGACATAAACAAATAAATAAAAAGGCAACAGACACACTTTGGCATTTTAATAGTTATTAGTACTCCCAGATAGGCAATTTTCGTAGATAATAGACCGCGGGCAATCATATTTTACAAGTTTTTGTTAAATAACCCGAATTGTGCATTCCTGTATCAATCGGCTGGTTCATAGAATACTTGTTCTGACTTGTTGAGTACGATTGAGCGTCGAATGAGATAAACGAGTTTATGCATGTTTGTTTTATTCCTGTCGGTGCGTGCTGCTTATCCAATCCTATATAAACAACGTAATATTTATTTTATTTTCATTTGCGGTTTCGCACGCAATAGATGAGCAGTACTTAAGTTCAACACTTACTTACGTATTTCTCAAAACAAAACAATGTCGGAAGTAAAAAAGAAGAGACGGCAATACTGTGCGGAATATATTAAATTCGGATTCATTGAAAATCCGACAAACCCATCGACGCTTTTGTGTCTTCTATGTCTAAAAACATTTTCGAATGAAGCAATGAAGCCTTCAAGACTGCAAGATCATTTGAATAAAATGCATCCAGATAAGAAAGACAAGAATGTAGCATATTTTCAAGACCTAGAGAAGAAGCATAATACACAGCCAAGTGTAGCAAAACTATTTTCGGCGGCTGCTAAGCAAGATGACAACGGACTTCGAGCTTCGTACAATATCTCTTTGTTAATTGCTCAAAAAGGCAAACCACATAACATCGGAGAAGAGTTAATTTTGCCAGCAATAAAGGAAGTAATAACTACTGTGCTTCATAAACCAGCCGCAGATATTATCCGAAAAATTCCTTTGAGTAATAATTCTGTACAAAGACGAATTGATGAAATGGCTGAAAATATTGAAGGATCATTGTGTGATCATCTGAGGACAAGTCAATTCTCAATTCAGCTCGATGAGTCCACTTTACCAACTAATGAAGCATTGTTGCTGTCTTACGTGAGGTTTATTAAAGATGAGAATATATGCGAAGAACTATTCTTTGCTAGAAATTTAGAGACCGATACAAAAGGCGAAACCATATTCAATACATTGGAAAAGTTTTGTGATGAGAAAGAGATTCCCTTGAAAAATATTATATCAGTTGCTACGGATGGCGCTCCGGCTATGACAGGGTGCCATAAAGGCTTCATAGCGTACTTAAAAAATAAAATTCCAGATGTCCTTGCTGTACATTGCGTTATTCATAGACAACATTTGGTTGCTAGAAACTTAAGTGAACGACTATTTCAATCACTGCAATATGTCATCAAAGCAGTCAATAAAATCCGCAACAGCTCTTTGAATGATAGATTATTTCATCAGCTTTGTGTTACTAATGACGAGGATTTCAACCGTTTGTTGTTTCATACTGAAGTTCGTCGGCTATTAAGAGGCAATTGTCTGACTCGATTTTACAACCTGTTTGACTCTGTTATAGAGTTCTTGGATACAGAATTGCACAACAAGCTCATTACATCAAAGAATGATATAGCTTGCATGAGAGACCTGTATAAATTGTTCAACGACATGAATCTCCAACTGCAAGGCGTTGAACTACATTTAATTAAAACAAAAAACGTCGTTGCTGCTTTCGCAGCCAAACTGTTACACAAAAAGAATATGGGCAGACGTGAGTTTCACAATTTTCCGAATTTATCAGTATCATGCAGTAACGACGAATTGTTTGCCTACTGCCAACATTTGGAAAACCTCCATATTGACTTCACCGAACGATACCAGGACATTTTGAACTTGGAAATAGCAGACTGGGTGTTGGATCCGTTTTCAAATGTCAGCACAGCAATGTCACCTCTGCTGGAAGAAGAACTTATAGAATTGACAACAAACGAGGAAATAAAAATCAAGTTCAAAAATGGTTACCAAGAATTTTGGCTACAAAAACCGATCCCGCAATTTTACCCTGGATTGTGGTCAATCGTTCAGCGATTCTTGATAGAATTCCCATCGTCATATTTGTGAGAACGTGGATTTAGTGCTGTGGCAACACTGCTTACTAAAAAGAGAAATCGTTTGCATGTTACCAAACGTGGCGACTTGCGACTGTTCTTGAGTAAATTGGAACCTGATATCAACAAACTTATTAAACAGCATCAGATTCATCCTTCACATTAGTTTTTATATAGGATCGATTATATTTGTTTTATTTTGAATAAAAGATACCAGTTGTAGCCCGTAAGAGTTAACTTGAGACCTGAGCGCCGTTGTGTATTACCTACTGCGCTCAGGTTTCAAGTTAACTCTTGCGGGTTATAGTGAAAGTCTCGTTTGGAATTAATGTTTAATCTCCGCTAATATAGCTCACAATAATTAATTAATTTAATTTGAAGTTATAGTGGTTTTTCAGTAGGTGAAAAAATGGGGGCGCTAAAAAATAATTTATTCTCAAAGTGGGCAGTAGAAAAAATAAGTTTGGAAACCCCTGCTATAAGAGGTAAAATTGTATGTTTCTTAGTATGTTGGGGATAATCTCTGGAAATGCTGAACGGATTCAAAAAATTCTTTAACAAATACGAAGCCACATTATCCGTGTCTAATATAGGCTACGTTTTCTTTTGATAAAAATAAGGAAACAGAATTCGTATATTAACCGAAGCGAAGCTAGGGTGGGTAGCTATTTTTCTATGCTTATGGTCTATTGTATGGTAGAGCCATGCTGCATTGCAGCACGAAAGGTGAAATACCACCCTCTCACAGAATATCGACGTGAAATAACATCATCTATTGCTGTTGTTTCGTTATGTGAGAAAGCCGGTAGCCCGTCTCCCCCTCCCCCTCCCTTCCATAAAGGCCGGTAACGTATCCGTGATTCCCCGGACGTTGCGAGTATCCATAGGTGGCGGTGATCACTTTCCATCAGGTGACTCGCTTGCTTGTTTGTCGTCTCCGCCATAAAAAAAAGATTTGAAGTTTAAGGTCTAAGTATTATGTACCCTTATAAAAAGAAACACGTAAATGACGTAGGTATTACATGTGAGAACACTAATTTTTTGTTTAATAAACACTGCGTTGTGAGAGATAATTTATTTTATTGCTCTTATAGGTTATCTGTGAGATAAAACTAGAAATAACCCACTGTGACGATATTCTATCAATCATAATTACTTTACGTCGACTATTCAAATTTTAAGGTGGGTATACACTATCCGTTGTGTTCGCAAACCAGTCGCACTCCGCTATCCTGTATGCTAGTTTTTATTGCAAAAATATAGTAAAATGAGGTCGGAGGAAAGAAAATAACCCGAATTTATGACAGAAAGACAATATTTTAATCTTCCATGTATGTTTTTGTTTAATCGGTTTCGTGGCTTGGATATCAGTGTTTCAGAGATGGTTGTTAAAAACAATATTCTGTATACTTTATTTTTCTTGAACAGTATTACAGAACAGTATTACAGAGCGAAAGTATAATACTGTTTTTGACAGTATAACTTACTGTAACTGGCAACGCTCCTTGTATATCAAGTGGAGACGTTACAGTGCACCATTTCGTGTTCCTGAAAAAACCGTCTTTGGTAGAATCGGCCTGTAAGCGCGAACTGCTTTACGCTTGGAGCGCAACAACGTTTAGCGAGCGATCGCGGAGCGCGACTGTTTCGCGGGTATAATGGATACCCACCTTTAGATGTACGAATTTTGTCCTCGTCGTCGTTATACATCCAACAAATTAAACAAATTACGACATAATCAAATACGGCGTACTCACGATATTACTTTTAACTAACGTGGAAGCAATGTTTATCAAGGCAGAAATCAAGAAAATTACGCGGATTGCTTCAAGCCTCCTTTCGCGAAATTGTTTTGAAAATATCTACACTAATATTATAGAGGTAAACTTTGTTTGTTTGTAGATATGTAATAGATAAACTCAAAAACTACTCAACCGATTTCAAAATATCTTTCACCTATAGAAAGCTACATTATCAGCGAGTCACATGGGCTGTATTATACTTGCAAAAAGAATTCTACCCCTGCGAAGCCGGGGCGGGTCGCTAGTTATAGATAAGCGCAATGCTGCACCAATTAACAATTGTTCAATATTTGGCTAAGGTATTTGGTCAGATAAAGCAAATTCTCAAACGAATTTCGAAATTCGAAATAAATACTTAATAGTAACTCTCAAAGTGACTCCCAAAGTGATCATTAAAAAATATTAATTTACTTATACCATAAGCATTTATGTGGACTTTTTGGTGACAACAGGAGAAGTGAGTTTGTCATTTTATTTAGATTTTCTATTTTTTACATTTTTGGGAGTTTTAAAGTACAAAACTGATAGTATGTTGTGTTTTAAAGTTCTGTATATGTGAAAAGAATAAAATAGGTCTAAATAAACATGTGTAGCTGAAGTTCTTGCGCTCTTCCAAGAAGTCCTTTATAAATTTAGTAAAGCCTACTATCACTTTACGGGAGGAGTTTTACGATAACAAAATACGAATTTACTTGGAATGTGCTTTATGGGCTCGTCATGAATCATAAGAATACTTGTGCACTGCATTTCCTAACTCATCGAGCGATTTTACATAATAATACGTGACATTGGCAAATGCGGTAATCTGTGCGCCATTCCATGAAGAAGAAAAAATATTTACGTATGTACCTAATATTAACGTTCTAAGACCGAAGTTGCTTATAAGATTAAAGGACATTATCTATTAGGTAATGTCATTATTGCTTATGCATAGTGAAGCTTAAAACAATATTTCACGTTTCGTACAAGAAGACTATTCTTTAGTTATTCCATATCCGAATATAAATAAAAGAAATCAGTTGCATTATACACGTGCGTTTGTATGGTTCTATTTGCAAAGTTTAGAAGTTGAAATTCTAAACAAGAACTGTATTAATTAGCATCTTATCGCACATATTTATAAAGTTCGTTTTTATTTAATAACATAATAGACAAAGAAAAAAGTATTAGATAATGTATTAAATTCTTAGGTATTATGAAAAATAAAATGGTTGGGGTGATGAAAATGTAATCTTACAATTATTTACTTTATATTTGTTTTTATACACTCTTTGAATGTGTCAAAGTAAGGTAATATCCACATACCTCCATAGCCATTGAGGACGTGTTAGTTAATTCTCCTCTTATGTTTGTGGCCATCATCTGAAATATGAAGATATACCATATTACGTATCACGGTACCAATATACAATATTCCGCAACAAAAATAATATTATACCTAATTTTGATGTTTAAGTAATTTTGATACATTTTTAAATACTATTATAATTAAAATTATAGTATTTAATTATCTCGCAAAAATGATTCGTCTATGTAAATAGTTATAAATAAATCACGCGCAAGGCCCAGAGGGTAAAAGTGCAAGAGGCAGATCCAAGGATCGCTGGACCGATGATGTAAGAAAGAGAGTAGGAGAAAGCTGGGCGGATATAGCACAAAACAGAGAAAAGTGGAGAAAATAGAGGAGGCCTATACCCGAGATGGGGCCATGACTTAATTTAATTTTTTGGAATTGTTAATTTAAATTTAAATTATTCGTAAATTATTTTCTTTATTTATATGTCTATTTTAAGTCAAGCAGAAATAAAGGCTTATTATTATTATTAGACCTTAAGGTACAGTCAGCTACAGCTAGGTACAGTCATAGTACAGCTATATTTTTTTAAATAATTAATAATTATAACTAATGCCCGACTTCGTCAAACTCCCCTAATACTTAGCGTATCCCTAAAAGGATATGGGTCCGCTAACGAAGATTTCGCGTTTCACGAAACGTTAGGAGCGTCTATGTAGTTAAAAGATCCCCTAAATATATAAACTCGATTTTCGAACCCATAACACTATTTAACATTGTGTGTTAGTTTTGACAATATGGAGAATTATATAGAAACTTTGAAGTAAAGCAATAGTATCTGTTTTATCAATAAACTAATGCAAACGAATAGTCACTATGGAAACAACAAAACGTCACATAACTCTATGACATTACTAGGGAACCGTTAGATTGATGAAAACGAATCTAGAAACCGGTTTAAGGGTCCTTTTAATCCAGGGGATACATAGTTATATGACGACTTAGCGTTGATGAAATCGGGCATTTGAGCATGAAGCAACGGTCACATAAGTGTTATAACTTATAACGTAAACGGTGACTACTTGACTAGAAGACCTTCTTGTGTAGGCACAAAATGTTTGGTCAAGTGCGAGCTCAATTCATGCACAGGAGGGATTCCGTAGAATAATTACATTATAAATTAATTTACTAAACTTAATTTCTTTAAAACTTATCGCGCAATATGTACGAATACAATATGACCTTACGTACACCAGGGAGAGTTCCCAAAATATATTTTTACTTCCCTTAAAGGATAACCAAGTATAATAACTTACATCCCAGTATATTACGACATCGTTACACAAATTTGTCTGTGGTTACATATGACATGATAAAATGCAAAAATAGTATAATAGCTACTTCATTGTTTTAATTGAAAGATGAAATTAGTACAAAATACTGAATTTACCGAATCCACTAAAAAAGATAGATGTAAATATTTTAAATTTAATAAATAGTAGGTACTTTAATTCTTTAAAATTTTTAAATAATGCAGTAAGTAGGTACTCAGTAGTAGTAAGTATTTAAATCGAATAAATATATTTAATTTGTAAAAATAGTTTTTCTCTTTGATGTTATACGCACAAAATCAATCAATATTTCTGAAAAAACTCATTTAACTTCGAAAACTTAATTTTCTTTAACTTTAAAAATTTGCTGGATGAAGAGGAAGAGACGAAAGAAGTAGATATCTATGAATAGACTGCGATATTTTGCTCTCCCGTTAGGATACAGTGTGAGGCTATCTCGGTATGTATGCATTATTAAATGCAAACTATAGTTAAGTTTAAGCACATATTCTTCCTTACAATCTATGTTAAGCTACAAAATTGGTGTTTGAAGACTATTTATTTCTCTTACCTCAATCTTCTGTTGGTAACTCAGTTCGGTTTTAGAGAGTACATAAGAGAGTTTTGTTAGAGCCGCTTCCGGAGTCATATCATATCCAGAAACAACACCGCACTCTGCTATTAGCTAGGACAATAAAAAATTTAAACGTCACTTGTCTCTGCCAGAAATAACAATCTAAATAAGAAGAGAGCAGTGACTAAACAAACCGTGTCTTTTTACTAAGTTTCACAGTTTGATGGAATAATCGGTCCTTATTATAAAGATGGCGTAATGTTACATGTATAAGTTCCCTAATAACCGGTATCTCTATTTTTAGAATAGTATTATCTGCATTAATATTCATTCAATAGTTTTAAGGCGGTCTTTTTAAACCTCGAACATACAAAACATACAAACAAAAGGAAGTTTACAAAAACTTTGTTTTACAAACAGAAAGTTTATTAACAGTCTTTTATATCTCAGAAGCTGAAAAGAATTACTTCTTCCAATATTTTAATTAAACATACCTTAATAGTACTAAACACCACTAAGTTACTCTTATAGTGTGTGTGTGAGTGAATTTTCCTAGCTTTAAAGACACTAACAATATATTATACTAGAAAACAATGACAAAATATACAAAAAAAACGTAATAAAATTACTGGCAGTATGTACTAAAAAAACAATAATGGAAAAAATGTTTTTTAAAGAATCTAGAAAAAAATTATAATGATCTATACTTGGATGGAACACAATGGACGGAGTAAAACAATAATAATAAAATAAAAACTTAAAAAGTTATAATAAGTCGCCGCTCTTACCACTGCGTGTTAAACGAATTTTCCTGTCCCTTTCAATCTCGTTGAGCGTAACCACGAGTGAAACAGTTAGCTATAGTAGTATAAATATGGCAAGTTCACACTGTCAGACTAGTAAATCTTAAGTGTTTTGAATATTAGTATTCACAAAAATAAAAATATGTCATTTTCAGCTGTGTATCGTTGGACTGTGACCTTCCCTAGTCACGCATATTAGTAAAAATCTAGAAAGTCGTTCAACGAAAAAAGGACACTGAGGGCACGCTTTTAGAGCAAATGCTCCGTCCATGTGATATTTGGTCCGAGAAACTATATGTTACTATATTTCAATGGCTACGTCTATGCTACACTTATATGTAGCTATATGTATGCACTTAAATGAGGGTTTCAGTCTTCGATCACAAATAAAAAACTAGATACACAATCAACGCTCCAAAAATGTCCGAATCAAATGTGCGCTCAAATGAGTATTTAAGCGCACTTCTGTTTTAGTGGTATTCGAAAACGATAACAGCGAACATGTCAAAGTGCTCCTTCAAAAATTGCAAAAATAACACATCTAGAACGCTAAAAAAAGACGCGAGTTCTTATTTTCGGTTAATAAATAAATAATATTATTTACGTGTTCATTATTTCATTATAGTAATAACGATACATAGTTCTTTTTTATTAAATTCGTAATCATATTTTGAAATATTGCCTGACAATATTTGTCTTATCCTTGTCACTTTCACGTAATAAATCAACGTAGCAACATAGCAACGCAAATAGATTATATGAATTACATTTTATGCACGAGACGTAAGATTGCATTTTAAATATTTTATTTAACAAACTTCGTTTCAATTTCATGCAAGAATCGTTTACGACCATTTATAACCTTATGGTTTGATAGTAAGGTCTACTTTAGATTAACACAATATTGCCGATAATACTTTACGATATTAAAAATTTATACGTCAATTCGGACAATAAATAATTTGTTTAAATTTTATAGGAGATTGTGAATCTAGTTCTTTATTTGTGATCGAAGGTTTCAGTAAAGAACATTGTAGACAAGCGATGTCAATATTATGTCGACATGTTTGTGGCCCACGTTTGCATACGTTGACGATTGGCCACGCCTAATTTATGTACACTAAATGCTACTATGTCTAGGCATGAGCGGGTATGAGTTATGATTTATTCCATTACGCACGCAGAGGTGAAGAACAAATTCCGGACTACATAGACAGGTTCATAAGCATGTTTGCTTATGAGCCTGCAATAAATTAAGCAAAAATTATGACTGTTCTAATTTTTGCTTCATTTATTTGGAGTCGCTTATGTAAATACTCTAAGTGTTATTATTCAGGCCCTCAGCAGTTTGCTACACATGCTTCAATCGATACCTAATATCCTTACCCTGCCTGTCTCATACAACGGTGAAGCTACTGCCCCTGTAGCGCATTGTGTTATATTCACAACTATCACCCCTCTCTTGACTGCTGATGCTATTTCATCAAATATGTCTTTCCGGTTCGACGGTATGTTGCCAGCACCGTAACTTTCTAATACAACTCCTGTAATTAAAACGTAGTCTTGTACTACATACATAGTATATACCATAAACTTAGTATATACTGGCATACAGACGAACATAGAGCTCGTTGACGCGTGACGATTTTTAATTTGTCAATGTCACCTATGAAATGAGTGATTCCCTTGATGATTGCGATATGTAATATCACAATCGCATACAGAACACGTAACCGTTATTAAAAAATGCAATACTTCTTTGAAATAAAACAGGAATAACACAAAATAATAAAATAAGCCTACAGCGTCATCCACAGCGTGACGACTTGCGACGACCTGTCGTTCAAAATGGGTTACAATAGCTTCTCGCTTGCTGTCCCTTTCCTACTCATACCACTATCATAAACTTTCTATGTCTATACCGCCAATATATACTAAGTTTGTGGAATATAAGTACTATGTATTTGAAATAAGAATAGGACTCAAAACGCAGTTTTGCATTTCATACAGTGTCCAACATCAGAGTTCAGCGTAAGGTTAAAAAGGACACTAATACACTTTAAAAAAAATCTGTAATGTGTATTACTAATAGTTTTTTATGGACGTAATTCATTATGATTTTCTCTTTTTTAGTATTTGCGTTCCATTAGTTTAAGTATTAATATGAAAATGGCGTTCTGAATTCCTGACTGGTCTATCCTAATCATGAAGTACATAACACATTTTTTGCTTTTGCTAAAAAAGTTGAAAAAAGCTCATATTTAAATAGGTAACTATTACTTCTGTCGTTACTTTTTATAATAGTCAAAAATGTCAAAAAGTGAGTTGCAGCAAGTCTAGTGAGTGAAGCTGTCTGCGCTCCTTCTGCGCTCCTACTCTTATTTCAAACGCATAGTATATTTATGCAGATTCCCTTTCGGTGAGCAAAGTATCAGGGAGGAACAAAATTAGATTTGACATCATTTTTAGCAATGGGCTTACAGTTAATAAAGTGGAACAGTGTCAGAAGTTGCGAGCCTATCATCTACACGAGTTCTCTATGTAATACAAGACACGATCCTCTCTTATCGTTAACCAGTAAGTCTAAAATCTCTCAACCGGCTTCTCTTTTTAAGTTTTCGTATTCGTCATTTTTGTATTCAGTAGGCGATATGAAAACCCAGTTAAAAACAAGGATTGTATGTAGTGACAAGCTCGGGGGCTTCGGAATCCTAAAATGCCAGGGAATAATCGATTATTTACAATCCAATTTCATAAAAAAATGCCCTCTCAGCTAACTCTCAACGATAAATACAACCATACTAAAAACAAATTTTAAACTACCTTCAATAGGCGGCTGACAGAATGCCCTGATGACTGACGAGCTGATACTGGGGAATATCCTAAGAAGACCGACGTTCTTGGACATTTTCCCGTGCAGGTGGAACTTTTCTATGACGGTAGGCTTGAAAATAGCTTTTTTGTTCACCTCCATTTCGATACCAACTTCCACTAGAGGCACGCAGTTGGGCGAGTCGAATGCAAAAAAATTATTTGCTGAGATTTTTCGAGTTCTAAAAATTATAATATTTTTAAATTAACTATAGTTAGTGAAAGAAAGCTTAAATTAAATTGTCTATGGAGAGCTAATCTTGATAAAATGTGCACAATTTTTTTAATTTGACTCAGCAATATCAAAGTCAAAGTCAAATCAATTTATTCAAGTAAACCTAAATGCAAGGTATTTTTGAACGTCAAATCTACTTTAGTTCGGTTCAAAAAGGAAACCTGAATACTGAGAAGAACCGACAAGAAACTCAGTCAGGTATCATTTTTTCAACATCATTCTACAACAGTTATTTAAAAATACAATATTTATAAAACCAGTAAATGCATATGGAGAAAAGATCACTTCAGTCTATTGTTGTGTCTTCAATGAAATCGCTAATTTTGTAGTATGCTTTTCCAATCATTGTGCGTTTAATGACAAGTTTAAATCTCTTTTCCGTTAGTTGAGTAATTTCTTGAGGAATTTTATTATAAAAACGAACACAGTTACCCAAAAATGAACCACTTAACTTTTGTAATTTAAATTTAGGAATAACTAGCTGATCACGACCACGAGTTTCCATACCATTAACAACGCCTTTCTTTTGAAATAGATCTAAATTTTTTCTAGTGTACATTATGTTTTCATAGATGTATAACGAGGGTAAGGTGAGTACATCAATGTCTTTAAAATGATCTCTCAGCGACTCTCGTGCGTTCATACTGTAGATGGTACGTATCGCCCTCTTTTGTAAAATAAAGATAGATTTCATATGCGCCGCTGATCCCCACAGTAGCAGACCATAAGACATAAGGCTACGGAAATATGCGAAATACACCAGCCTAGCCGTAGCCTACATCTGTCAACCGTCTAATGCGCCTAATAGCATATACTGCCGAACTGAGCTTATTAGATAAAGTCCCGATATGGTCCGAATTTATTGGCAGCGAACCATCTCGAGACATCCGCCAAGGTCCTATTCTGTCCGCTAATATCTATGTCCTTTCTGTTAACTTTAAATAATAATGATGTGTCATCAGCAAATAATATTATTTCACAAAGGTCTTTAAGCATAAATGGAAGATCGAGATCGAGAGCTTTATCACGTATTCCATAGTATTTCAGCTTGTAAATTAAAGTTTTGTGACAAACACAATCAAAAGCCTTGGAAAGATCACAAAACACGCCAATGGCATCTCATGACCCCTCCCAAGCCTCTAGTACATTTTTGACCAAGTTTGCTCCCGCATGTGTTGTTGACCGCCCTCTCGTGAAACCGTACTGTTGACCGTGAAAAATCCTGCAAATGTTAAAATGTGCCAGCATTTGGTTGAGCATTATTTTTTCGAATATTTTACTCAACGCTGGCAATATCGACACTGGGCGGTAGTTTGTAGGATCTGACTTACAACCCGATTTAAATATTGGTATAATTTTACTATGTTTCATCAAATCGGGAAACACACCTTGATCGACACATTTATTAAATATATTTACTAAAATCGGTGTTACTATTGGCATTATATTAGCCAGTACATGAACTGATAATCCCCACAAATCTTCACTTTTCTTTTTTTTTAATTCTTTGAAAGTTTTCTCTATCTCAAATGAAAACGTGTGCCTGAACTGAAAACTAGGGAACCACTTTCCTATATTTTGGCTTAATAGTGCCCGTTCTGTATGTGCAGAGGATGCTAGACCATTAGTAATGTGGACAGGTGCATTTGAAAAAAATTTAGCAAAACCATTAGCAACCTGTTTTTTATTAGTAGCGATTTTATTATTAATGTATATTGAGAGGTCTTCGTTTTTCTTATTTTGTTTCCCTACTTCTGTGTTAATAGTGTTCCATATCGCTTTTACTATGTTTACTGTACTGTGTGCCTTACTAATTTTATTGGCGATATGAATTGATTTCGCGTGCTTTGATACCTTTTTAAATATTTTTGAGTAATTGCGGACATAGCTATGAAAGTTTTCATCCGATGTGTATGATTTTTCATCATACAACTCATAAAGTCTGTCCCTACTTTTTCTAATACCTTTTGTCGCCCAATCAGTGAAATGTAACTTGTTGTCAGTAATTATTTTTTTCTTCTTTGGGCAGTTTTTATTAAATATGTCGGTTAAATTTTTAAAAAAACTCTTATACATGACATTTGGATCGCCAACAGAGGGAACGATGTTTGTTAAATTTGTTACTTCGTTGGTAAAACGTTTTAACTGTTTCCCGCCTAATGGTCTAAACTCAATTATTCTTTCTAATTTATTTTTCATGCAATCTATTTTAATTAATTGAGCTTTATGATCTGATCGAATACCACTAATAATTTTTTTTATAATTTTTATATTTATTTTAATATAATTGCTTATACTCTTTTCAATATCATGCAGTATCTTCTGTATGATCTGTGACCTGTGAGTAAACATACAAACAGACAACAAAAACTATAAAAAAACAATTTTTTTGGTTTTTAACATTTATGTATATGTCGTATGTATTTAAATTATTAAAACTTTCGAGAGACATTATTAACAAACTAATTATTAAACAAAAATCAATCAAAAGTTCGCGGACGCGAAATCGAGTGCAAGACGGGGCGCGTCTGCGAACTCATCCCACTCACCCTGATGAAGTACCTTCAATATATCCGAAACTAGTCGGTACCTATACCGATTATACGTGAGTACAGCCGTGTTCAATAATTTGTTTGTTGTATGTATTTTCCGTGACATTTTTTTTCAATCCTTTCAATTTACAATTGTGATACATTGATAATTTTATTATGACTAGAGATCGCCCTATGGTCGAAATTCGACTGTAAATGCATAAACTTATAATCTCTTTGGCGACAATCGCGATTGTTTGCGACTGTTTGATCCAAGGAGGTTACATTACATGTGATCACAAACTATTATGAGTTTGACATTGACAGTCTTTGTGACATTGGCAGTATGAACGTAAACAATGAACGTTTTATTTAATTTAATTTAATTTAATTTAATGTACTTATTTGTGATACATATTACTTAAAAATTTTAGCTTTCTCCGGTCCTTCTCCATATAAACTTTAGGTGTACCTAATTTCACACTCCTCCGTCCACGCAATTAAGTTTTCGCTTCACGTATTATATATATAGATCTATGTATAGATTTGTTCAATTACCTGTTCCCTCTAAAAAGTTTGCTTCCAAAAAATACAGTTACTTCTGGTATATTTAGTCCCCCAGCAATCAATAAAGACGATACGAAATTGTCAGCGCCGTCACTACGCGGCTCGAATATTGGAATCTATTGTAATAAACCATTGTAATATTAAGTATTAAGTAAGTATTAAGTAAGTATTAAGTAGTATTAAGTATAGTAAGTATAGTATAGTAAGTATTAAGTATTAAGTAAGTATTAAGATATTGAATATTATTTACGATGTAAATTACTTTTAATAGAATCAGACTTCTCTCTGCCCTGCACCCTGCTTAGCTCTAAAATGTAATCACTTTAAATCACAATGGTGTGATACAAGCACCTATTGTAAAGTATTATAATTTACATGTAACATTACATATGTTACATGTAAATTAAAAAATGTATGGCGTAAATTAAAAACAATCTGGATTTATGTATTTTACTTAAGTATAAGTGAACAAGATAATTGTTTTTTCACTAATTATTTCTCAGTTCTTCAATAGGTGCCAATTTAAGACATTGGTAGTTCAGTAACAACTTTAAAAAGTAGTTTCCGAATTACGAAGTAAATTGAAATTTTTGTTTCACATATAGCTGCTTTAAATTGTGAGTGTTCATAACCAAAAAATGTTGAATTTAATAAATAATTCAAAGGCACTACTCACTTCTAGGGATAATGATATATCTACCATTACCTCTAAAACATAAATGTGACTGAATACTACTGAATACTACTATCCGTGGACAATATACTCGTCATTTCAACTTTCGAGCAATACAATTCTAAAGGTTACCAGCAACAGAATTCGGTGCAAACTGAACATACCTGAGAGCCAGTTATTACTACACTTTTCCCAATGTTTTCAAACATGAAAGACAGCGCAGAGGCTGTATAAGACATCGTATCCGTGCCATGCAGGACCACGAAGCCGTCGTATTCTTCATAGTAATGCTATAAATTATACAAAATATAATAAATAAAATAAATGTAAGTGTCACTGCTGGAATTGATCTTTTCTTATTTAAGAGTTGAGAAAGGAAGGAAATTTAAATATTATTATATTCGCGCAAATATTGATAAGCCTCTAGATCAAATTTTCAAGGTGTAAATGCAACTTTATATCAATAGCTGGTGACTTGACCACAGGCTTGTAACGAATACCACTAGATCATCCACACAGAAGGTGAAAGTAAGCGATGTAATTACACCCGTAATCGTATCCAATACCAAATTACCATTAGACTACAGATGTTTATTGTAAAAGTTTACATTTGTACCACAAAAATAACAAATAAAACAAAGAAATATGTATGCCAATAAAAGGAAACTCTTTGCTGCATTGCAAAATACTACCGAAGTTACGGCTAAAACACTTTACACTAAAAACCGAAACAAACGAAACAATATTGATTGAAATAAAAATCGGAACCAATCTTTTATTTAATTAGAACATTGTAACAAAAAACGCACAAAAAGTTTCTGGAACTCGACGTCAAAATTCTATTACTATTATTATCTTCAGTCAATAATTCTACATATTATGGAGTTTTAGGCGGGAACGGGAGAAGTAGTTTTCATTTTATTTAGATTTTCTATTTTTTACATTTGTGGGAGTTTTAAAGTACAATAAAATATAAATAATATAAAATAAAAGATAAATGCAGTAGAAATGCGATCTCTTAGAAATATGTGCGGTGTCACCCTTGCGGACACAATAAGCAATGAAGAGATACGCAGTATGACAGGATTGCACGACAGTGTTATTGTAAAAATGAAGAAAGGAATGCTAAGATGGTTCGGGCACATGGAAAGACTGAGTGATGAAAGAGAGACGAAGAAAATCTATAAAGCAAAAGTGAGTGGTAAAAGAAGCCAAGGAAGACCAAGGCTGACTTATAAAGATTGAGATTTGAGGAAGCGAAAGAAGTATGTAAGTACCGCGACGCTTGGCGCTCCGTCCTCTCTGACTACCCCGTTAGGGATACAGCGTGAAGATATGTATGTACTATGTATGTATGTATGTTAAAGTACAAAAGTAATAGTATATTGTGTTTTAAAGTTTATTGTATAAGTGAAAAGCATGGAGTAGGTCTAAATAAACATGTGTAGCTGCAGCGTTCGCGCTCTTCCAAGAAGTCCTTTATAACTTCAGTAAAGCCTACTATTACTACTACAGGAGTTTTACGATAAGAAAAAACGATTTTTTTCGAAACGAAGCTTAATAATACGTAACATTGGCAAATGCGCTATCTGTGCGCCAAGCCATGAAAAAAGGAGAAGAATTCCACACAATATTGGCACCAACAAATGTTGCTACCACAGAACTTGCAGAACTTATTTATAATAAAGATGCACTACAAATAAAAAGATCTCACTGGGTCAGACCAGTCTCAGCCTAGTCGTACTGCTTTGTATTTGTATTTTAATAAGCCTATAGGCCACCGTTATAAAACAAATAATAATAGATTATATACGATAGGTATATAGGGTCAAATTATTTAAATTTGCCTCTTTGATATAATTTGAACCTACGATTAAAATGAATTACATACATTGTTGGTCATCAGACAATTCCTGATAGATAATCTTACTAAAGAATGAACACTTTAAAATTTTGGGTTTAATTTAATATGCAATTAAACAAACTCACTGATCAATCTATTTCAGTCCCTCAACGAGACTACACTACAGACACTCCGTTGCTAACTTAATCCTAAGTCCAACATACCATAATATCTTCCGCTATCTTTATCCATTCTGCTTCTGTCATATTTGATGAATCAAGAAGAGTCTCGTATTCGATTATTTTGTAAAATATCCTCAAATCCATGTCTTTCGCTTCTGTAATAAAAAAAAGGTAATCTTATCACTGTTATTAGAAAAAGAACAATATTTAGTATATTCGAATTATACGGAAGATGACAGAGGCTAAAATGAGAATCAATTTGCCCATCTCTCTTAGAGTGAAAGCTATACAGTGGTAGACGGCAAGTTGACAGGCCACAAATGAGATAGTAAGAAACATGAAGCACTCAACCTATAGAGTGGCAATGTCATTTATTTCGCATGAAAACAATTTACGTCTAAACACTGTTGCGGTTACTGCGTTCTGTTTTGTACTTTGATTCTTTGCTGTTATATATTTAAATATCTGTCGGAATATACAGAGATGTACACACAGGTCCAGTATTGGTTATGTACTGCTTAATGTGAGCGAGAGTTGATATTTGTTAGTGTAAATAAACTAGAATTAGATAGTCCGATATTTCGCCTCTATAGGTTGAGTGCGCCATGATAAGAAATTTGGTATTCTAAAAATGAAGCACAAGAACTACATCCTGTCGCCAAAAAAAATCGGAATGGAGGAGGCTGAACGTTTAAATCTTCTTCAATCTTCTTTTAATTAACTTTTTACTAAATGTTCTATCAAAACCAACCTTCATCCGTCGTTAGATCAATTTTACTATTACTAATTGGATAAATCACACGGCTATTTATTTTATACGTAGGAAAAACGGGAAATTTCGTTTCACACGGTGTCATCGGCGACCGTTATGCTTTCTCTATTACTCTTGTTGTTTTTTACATATGAATTTTAAAGACATTTAATAAAAGTGATTCAAAATACACTTCATGCTCTCTAAATCCAAAACAAAGACCCTGTAATTTTTTTATTTGCTTGTCTGTTTCTCGATTTGTCGTCTACCGATCCATTAAAATAATTATTATTTTAATGAGAAAATGTTAAGAACATAAAACTTGTAACAAACCTGGTAACACAAGGTAGCTCGTTTGGAAATCCGATTCACTGATTCTCTGCCTCCAAAATGCATTATCGTGAAGTTGTGGGAACCCTCGTATTAAATTTTCGAACGCCCCCTTCTGCGGTATTAAAACTGTCAAATAAAAACATCACATAAATATTTAACTATTTTAAATCCTACTAGAGTTCCTTCAGTGGTCGAAATTCGACCGTAGATATAAATACAAAATTATAATATAAACTCTTTGGTGACAATCTCTACTCTGTGCGACTATTTAATTCAAGGAGGGTCCTATAGTCCGTTCACAGTTTATCAGGTATGGTGCCATACTCATTTTATACAATTCCCCTAAAATTTGAGAGATAGTCCTCGTCATAAAACTTCCGCAAGAATTACATACCGGAACTAGTTCTTCATTTGTGCAACATATAAGGACATTAACGCCACGCCTAAGCGGCTTATGGGAATTATTTCTAGGAAATAACTCTACGTTGAAATCCAATATGACTAGGATCTCTTAAATATTAAGGAAGTTATTAATATAGGTAAAGGTGTTATTAGTTAAACAAACAAGAATCATAAAAGTCACATCAATCTATTTATATACATACATAATATATTCACGTTGTATCCTTAACGGGGTAGTCAGAGAGGACGTCATATTCAGGCAAAAGACTCCACAATTTCTTTCGCATTACTCTTTCAAATGCTTTTTATAGATCCGCAAAAGCGCAGAAAACTCTCTGATCTATGGCCAGAAATCTTCCCACGATAACGCAGAGCGAAAAAATCTGACCCCTGCAACCTCTACCGTTTCTAAAACCACCTTGTGTTTCCCACAAATATCTTTCAGAACTGCCTTTCACACATTCCATCAATCATTTTTTTTTAATTTTTAAAATAAGAGTGTTCTGAACATATGAGTGATGAAATCTCGATGTCAGACGAATTTTAATCACTACAACTGCTATCAGATTCTGTATCAGACTCATTGTCATTTAATTGCATGATGTCCATTTCGTTGTCGATATGTGCATCAGTTTCATAAAACTTATCTACTCAGGGTTTGACATACGTGTTAATATTGTTTTCGCCAATCGCTCGCAATTATACATTCAAATGCTTTCGATCAATGTTTTTATATTGTTCGTTTTCTGTTCTACATTTTTACTGGCTACTCGCCTTTTTAAGACTCCAGATGAATTCAATGGCATTTAGTTCACAGTGGTATAGTGGCAATCTTACCACTTTATGTTCATGAGCTTCGAACAATTACCGAAATTTGTTTTTATTTCTGTATAATTCTAAAAAGTTCTGCTTATGTCGCAGTCGGGAAATAATTTAGGTCCTTGCTGGTAATCCAATTTTTCATATCGGATTTGATGGATCTTAACGTTGCTGCTTTATTCACTTGAACTGTGTCTATGGAGCATTATCCATGACAATTACACTGTTTGTCATTGCCATTTGTCATAGCCATTTCATAAAATTGGTTCCGTTCATGTCGTCGTGATAATCGCCTAATTTGGATTGCGATTTAAATACTGAGCATTCGGAATAAAGCCCATTTCACCGCCAGCATAAACTTCAGTTCAGCGGTTTAGCATTTCTCCCTACCGTTCCCCTTTTCACAGATTTTTGATAAAAAAAAGTAGCCTATGTAATTTTGATAAAAAAAGACTTGTCATTGCATCTATCATTACCAAGATTTACCATTTCCCATACAAAGTTTCATCCCCTTTTTCAGCCTCTTAAAAATAAATTTTTTATTTAAAAAAAAGTAACCTATGTCAGTTCTCTGGTATCAAACTATTTCTCTGCTAAACTTCATCACAGTCGGTTCAACGGTTGACCATTTCCCATACAAAGTTTCATCCCCTTTTTTACCCTTTTAGGCGTAGATTTTCTAAGAAAATAAGTAGCCTATCATGAGCGCGCGCAATCACATGTTCTTACTACGTACCGATTTTCATCAATTCCGGTCAAGCCGTTCCTCAGTTATAAAAAGATATACCTACAGACAGACAGACAGACAAACATTTTAAAAATGGTAGAATCAAAGTCAGTGAGCCATAAAACGACTATCTATCACAAAACTTGACAGTAAAATTATCATTACAGACAGACGCTACAGACGCTAGAGATATAGTAGTAATAGATAGAAGATAGATATAGATTCTCAGGAGCGATATAACTCCTTCACCTAATAGTACAACACCGTGCGCCTTTTAGTAATTAGACTGATGCCCGATTTCACCAAAGTCACCTAATACTTAGCGAACCCCTAAAAAAGATAGGGGTCCGTTAACGATGATTTTAGGGTCTCACTAAGTATAAGGGGACTTTGGTGAAATCGGACATGAGACTCACATTTAAAACATTAAGTCTAAGAAAGCATTTCAGATTGAAAATTCCTTGGCTACCCTGAGGACTAAGAAGATGTTGTGTCGTTTGGGCCAAAAATTTCACCGTTTATTTTCACAACGGAACACAACAGTGGAAGCAATACTGTTTAGTGGCAAGATTAGTGAGTGATATGGCGAAAACAATCTGAACGGAACTGTGCATTGTCCTACCACTACCATCCGCAAAAGGTAAGGTGAGACCCGTCTCCATCTCAATCATAGACGTCTGAAAACACGAATGAAACAGTGTATGCCAGATTTATCGATAGGCCTAGTAGGCTGTGAGGGGCCTAAGGCAGCAGATTTTAGGGTGCGCGTACCTCTCGGGTCGGAGGCCCCTTGTATTTTATGGGTGCCCCTCTGACTACGTGCCCGTGGCACTTCGCCCGCTATGCCACCCTATTGTTATGCCACTAACACGGGATTAAATAGTTATCAGCGTAAAGTATTAGGACAAGCTACTTATTAGCACTAGCATCATAGTGTGTATGTATATGTAGGTAGGTAGAGCTTGTGAAAGGCTCTTTAAACCAGGAATTCAAAAATCTATAAGTTAGATACTTTGTACGGTAGTACTTTATTGACAACTTTATTGTTGTGAGGCTTGGATATGCCCGAAATCGACGAAAGTATAATAAATATAGTAGAAATGAGATCTCTTAAAAATATGTGCGGTGTCACCCTTGCGGACAGAATAAGCAATGAAGAGATACGCAGTATGATAGGGTTGCATTACAGTGTCATTGAAAAAATGAAGGAATGCTTAGATGGTTCGGGCACATAGAATGAGTGATGAAAGACTAACGAAGAAACACTACAGAGCGAAAGCGAGTGGTAAAAGAAGCCAAGGAAGACCAAGACTGACTTACGAAGATCAAATAGTCAGTGTTCGTTGACGGAAATTTCAAAAGCACTCGCATACCTAGGCGAAAATGTGTGAGGAAAATGTTGAGATTTGAGGTACCCCGTTACGGATACAGCGTGAAGATATGTATGTATGCAGTACTTTGAATTTTTTTTAAACCTTTCCAAAATACGTGTGAAAACTACTGTTCCCCACATCTCTTTTAAAGTATCACTCATAGACTTTTAAAGTATCACTCATAGAGACCATTATTATACGACAAATTTTGTGTTGCGATCGGCGGTTGGTAACAACTGACATTATCTACGGAACGCTAATTGCGCAAAAAGTACGCCTGCAACAAGTTATACGACTTTATTATGTTTTTTTAAATTTGAACATATTTTCTTTACTTGGTTGCGTGAAGGTCGCGTGCCCGTCTGTAACCTAAGGGCATCCTTAGGTTACAGACGGAAAAGTCTGCATAGTACATACTACATACATACTATTAATTTTTTTACATTAACATAAATACATACTAGATATATTTTGTTTTATTTCGTTATTTTGTAGAAATAACACCAGTTTTACTGACGTATTGTGAAAAACAATAAATAATAAGAAATTATTTACTGCCCTCTAACTTGTTTCAGATAACATTCAATAGAACTATTTAAATCATGTTTACTTAGTTATTAACACTGAAACAGAAAACAAAATTGCGTTGAATACAAACAATGAAATATTAATTTTATATCACTGATACTACGTACATTTGTCATTTACTACAAATACAAAAAATGACATTTACTGATAACGAAAGTAATATAATTCGTTAGGTTTAGTTTTTTTAAGTGTCCCTGCATAACTATCTTGAGATAATAGATATTGTTTTGTACCAAAGTGAAATCTTCTGTCATTATAAAACCTGATAAATTCCGTAGATAAAACCCGTTAATGCCTCATAAATTTGATCACATCCTCTATTTCGTTTACAGCATTTTTCTTTTAATTTCCATCAAACTATCTTATTGTAATTTTTTATTTGTGTGAAATAAATATATTTTCAAAGAAAATGAAATCATTATTTTGAGGTGCCAGTATTTATAAAAAAAATACGTAAATTAAAAATAGTAATAGCATAAAAGTCTCGACAAAAGCAAATTTTAATACAATTGAAGTATATGTAATTAAAAAATAAATAAAAAGCCTAAATGCATAAATTGATTTTGGCGCTTTTAATAATTAAAAAAATCTACCTCCATCTCGATTCTTCACCATTCCAATGGTCCCGCCAGTATAGATAACCAGTACTCTTCTTTCATTTCTTGCAATACTTTTTACTGTATTTAAAGCAAGCTCCCTATAACTCCTGGCTTTCTTCACTTTTGCAGCAACTTTCGTACTGACATTGCACTCCGCGTGGCCATTAACAACTGATTGTACCCCTCCATTTTGAATCACACTTTGGCGCGCTTTCTCTGCACGATTTTCTTGTTCTGAAATACCATTCACACATTGCATTGCAGATTCTTATTCTTTTATTTATTATATACAGAATATCGTTTTAAATTTTAAATAGATGCGCGTCGTGCCGCTCTAAAAAGCAAACTGACCTAACAGGAGGTTACGTTGTGCAAGACGCGAAACGATTGAATTATAAGCTAAAATCAGATCGCATTGTTTGCAATCCACTACTATTTAAACAAAAGTCTTATCAAACTTTTTACATAAACGCCGCAATCTATCCTAAACTATAGAATAAATCTGTAAAATTATCGAGACTATCTTATGATGTACACTAATGAGCAGATCAAAAATAAACAGTGTTTCACGTGGTTAACAGACAGCAAAATATTATGTACTTCGCATACACATTTCTTATACATTCTACGTAACTAATGACGCTAATAAGATGCCATTAACTCATCGATTTTTAGACAATAATATTTGGTTTGTGATATTCACCTGTTACCACGAATAACGCACGATCCTTGCTTGATATTTGCCTGCATTTTCTTATCGAAGTGTTCTAGACTTCGAAAAGAAAATGCAAGGAGTAGAATTTTTCGATTATCGTTAAATTATTTACATTAATCTCTTTATCTCTATGGCACATAATATTATAGCACGATAAAATATTCTACCGTATGGCGGAAGTCTTAATAATTAAGTTCCCAGTCAGATCAATTTAGACATTGAACTCATAATATTCCATTGACGAATCTATCGTTTCCCGCCCGTTTAGTTGGGCGTAAGTGAAAATTTTGTACGTAATAGTACATTTTTGTTTGAAAAATAGTGAAGGATCTATGGAGTTCAAAAAATAAGTAGCCTATAACCATCTACAACTAATTCCGCATCGAATGGTCATGGTCCCATGCCGATCGGTCCAGTAGTTTTCCAGTTTATCGCGGTCAAAGAAAAAAAACTTTCATTATATATATATAGATTATATAAAATATGTTCCGACTGATTCATCATCACCCAGCCGAAACAATTTAATAAGAGGCTTAAAGGGTGGAGAGGGGGGGGGGGGGGGGGGGGGGGGGGGGGTTTGTATGGGAAAAGATCTTTATCTAATGATTTGAAACGTAGCACAAATATTCTTCAATGAAAATAACAGTGTCTAACTAAAACTGGATTTTCAGCTGAAACTGATTTTTCAGTCGATCTCAATTTCGACTCTAACCGAAACTTATTTAGACATGTTAAATGTACATTGTATACTAAAATCAAGTGTGTTGTTTAATCATATACAGACAGTAAAGTTATGTTAACTGAAAAAAAAACAATAATTGAAGTGTTTAACAAAGTATATAACAGAATAACTCAACAGAAAGCTGAACAGAAACTGTAACCGAAACTAGATTTTGCAGGCTAAAACTGGCCGTGATCGAAACTGAATCTTCAGTCGGTCTATAAAAAAAATTAAGCAGCTATTTCAGCATTTATCAGATTTATACCCTAAGGGTGTAAAATAGAGGATGAACTTAGGGACTGATTCATTGTCGCCCAACCGACATTACTGAGGCTATCAACATGAAATTTAGACAGTAGCTTCCTTTTATGACACAGAGACTCAATTTTAACATGGACTCAATTTTAACAAGGACAGTTCTGTGCGGCCTCAGAGTGAATTCCGCTAGCAGTCTAGTAATCGTTGCACCGAATAGCACCACGAACTCCACACGGGCGAGGTCGCGAGCAAAAGCTAGTGTAATATAAAACCTTAGTACATAATCGGGCGCCTCAAAAGATAAACAAATTTTGTAAATGCGATCTATTTATATGTTACAGTATTATTCTCTAGTCAATTTTAGGGTTACGTAACTATATAAAATAGCAAAAATATAACCCCAACAATGTCGTCATATCCACGAAGTTTTTTGCTCCTTAGTCATATCCTTATTTCGTGGACATATCATCTTTACATCTACTGAGACTTCCGAAACAGAAGGCGCAGAAACAATACATTGGTAAAACCCAACGTCAAATAAGCAAACCGATTAGAGTTTAGAATCCTTTTTTAATTCTCTTTTTTGTCATTAATTAATAGAATGAAATATGTATATAATATCGGAGTTAATGCTTGTCCGACACACACGTGATCTTCGCAGGTTTTGTTTCTATGCGTTATCAGCAAACAAAAGTGGTATATTTAATGGTAAATTAAACATCAGTACAACTATTCAAACAAGCTCAATATCAAAATCAAGGTCTGACCGTTGACTAAAAACAAGCTGATGCAAACATATCAATTGAATCAATGAGACCGAATGAGTTTAACAACATAAAAATTGTACTCCAATCAGTGTAATGGCGTCAGATCGACGATACCTATCCAGTATGTCGACAGACATAATTTCATTTTCGAAAATCTTAAAATTCATTACGTATTACAAAATAATTATCATGTCGTCATATAACCAAAGATTTGAGAAAATCATAGCGTGCCAGAGTATTTCGTAAGGACGCCACCTTTTACAAAACGACCGATTAATAACTGTCATATTATTCAATACCAATCTATTTAATCTATAGTATGTACTACTCTGTCAAGAAAGTACCGGGAAAAGATCAATAATACACGAAATGTTAGTTATTCATCCAAATTTATTTTATCACCTTCAAAGTATGCTCCTTCAGAAACGATACACTTACGCCAACGAATAATCCAATCACCAAAACATTTTTTAAACGCTTTTTCCGGAATTGAGTTCAGTGCTCGCCGCGAATTCTCCTTTATGTCTTCTACCGAATGAAAACGGGTGCCGCAAGATGGTAATTTGAGTTTAGGAAAAAGAAAAAAGTCGGCTGGAGCCATATCTGGTGAATAAGGTGGTTGCTCGATGGTATTTGTTGAGTTTTTGGTCAAAAATTCGTTGACAATGATGGCCTTGTGCGAAGGCGCATTATCGTGGTGCAAAATCCAAGAATTTTCTTTCCACAAATCTGGCCTTTTTGTCGAATTTGCTCTCTTAAACGCCGCATAACGCCGAAATAATATTCTTTATTTACCGTTTGACCTTCCGGCAAGAATTCCGAGTGCACAACACCGCGATAGTTAAAGAAAACAGTCAACATGACTTTGACTTTTGATCGACTTTGGCGTGGTTTTTTCGGTTTCGGTTCAGTTAGAAGGCGCCACTTCGAAGCTTGTTGACTAGTTTGCATGTCAAACTCGTAAACCCACGTCTAGTCACCAGTAACAATGCGTTTCATGAATGTTGGTTCGGAATTGACTCATTCTAGCATGTCCTCAGCGACTCTTATGCGATTGTGTTTTTGAAGAAAATTCAGGTCTTTTGGGACTAGCCGAGCGGCAACATGTTTCATACCCAAGTGATTATTTACAATGGTACGGATCGACTCGTGAGACACAGAAAGTTCAGCGGCTATCTCTTCCAAACTTGAATGAGCATTTTCAGTCACTATTTCATTCACTTTTGCAATGTTAACTTCAGTTGCAGACGTTGATGGCCTATCAGAGCGAAGCTAATCTTCCATCACATCTCGACCGCTTTTGAACGCTTTGTACCACTCATAAGCACTTGTTTTTGATAAAGTCGATTCACCGTAAGCCTTCTGTAACATTTTCAGTGATTCGGAACACAAAATTCCATTGGCGATGCAAAATTTAAGACAAACTCTTTGTTCGATGTTTTTGTCCATTATGAAATTCGCAATATACATTAGAATGATATAACTAAAAACAGCACCGTATTTAATCTAAATAACAGATGCAACTCAAACTCCGCGCCAAAATGGAAAACAGTTGTGCCAATCTAACAACAACCAAAAAAAACAAATTGAATTTGGAACTATGGGAATGGATAAACAAATCATCCATTCCCAATACTTTCTTGACTGAATGTATACCAAAATTGAATTAAACTTACATATCAACACTTATTACACTTCCCACTGAAACATCTTCAAAAAGTGTTGGGTAACTGGTTGAGTATAAACTTAAATAAGTTATAAAATTTAACAGAAAATTACAATAAATGAATATTCTTTTAGCTACAAATTAAGGTCTAATATCTGACATGTGACACAATTCATAGGACGAATATCTCAAGATGTATATCTATTTACAAAAGTTGTTTATACGAGGAGTGTGTACCATCTTTAGCAACTACTTCGAGGAACTATGGACGATGACTACCTCAACTAGGAATCGCTGAAGTTGAGTTCGTTGACACTGTTACCTGTGTATGTGTGAAAATGAACTCTGCGAAGCCTTACCAACATGACAATTGCATTAATTTTGTTACCTAAATTTTATACAGTGCAAAAACTTGTCCAAATCGCTAAAAAATGGTAGTCGGTTGGGGCGAGGTACGGCGAGTATGGAGGATGACAGATGGTTTCTAACTGCAAGTCGTTCATAATTAAAACTGTTTCTCGAGCAGTGCAAGGTCTTGAGTTATCATGGAGCAATAACGGTGAAAATCGATTGACGAGTCAGGGCTGTTCTACTGCGAGTTTCGCTATCATTGTTCGGACTTCTGCATAGTAGACGTCTGCTGTTATTCCTGAGCGGTTCTGAGGAAGCTGTAGTGAATAACACCATGAAGTGACCACCATACAGTTACCATCATCTTTTTATGGGTAAGCTTTGCTTCAGGGCGTTGGAATGGCGTTTGACCTGGGGTCAGCCTTTGCGTTGTTCGCTTCCGATTATCATAAAGAATCCACTTTTTGTCACAAGTCACAATTCGTTCCAAAATCCCTTAATTTCTTCACCGGCTTAACAAGGTAAGGCATGCTGTAACGCACGTTGCTCTCTGAGGACCCATTTGTCGAGTTTTTTAATTTAACCAATTTGGTGCTAATGGGTCAATATTGTGAGTATGCTAACATCAAACCATGACGCTAATTTCTTGATAGTTTGATACAGATCTGCTTCCACAATAACCTTCAATTCATCGTTATTTATCTTAGTGGCCAGTCTTCCTCGTGATTCTTCAAGTCGAAGTTTCCAATATTAACCATAAACGCACGGTGCATTCGTTACCCTTTATCCTATTCAAACACAACATTGACATTACGAGCAGTTTCTGCTGTGTTAGTCCCATGTCGGAACTCATATTCAAAAATTACTCAGATGTTCGCTTTATCTGACTTCACGGTAAGAGCTGGACGTACAAACAATTGAAAGTCGAACAATAAAATGTCAAAATGTGTTTTCGTGTGAAAAAAGTTCAATTGTATGGTTCAGATTGGACTCTTGTAAGTTGTAACTTGTAGCTTCATCGACATGGACTTTTCTCGTCTAATTACTTTAATAATAATAATTTATGAGAGTTTCATATTTACACCCTTTGCAGTCGAAACTTTGGGGCCCCGAAGCCCATCGACTGGTTTCTGATATTTGTAAGAGACTGGTCGAGGCTTCGGGAGACCGCCGGTCTGGCAGCTTCTTCCGCCAACGAATCAGTTTGGCTATTCAAAGAGGCAATGCTGCCAATCTGCTGGGTACCTTGAGCAATGACAGCTTTCTAAGCGGCAACTTTGAGGAAGTTTATTATTTAAGATAATGTGTAGTATTAAATTTGTAAATATTAACATATGTATTTACTTTTTGTTAATGTAAATAAAGTTTACCTTTAATACTACCTACTTACAATTTTACTGACAAATTGCATAATTTCAACCCATTTCCCATTCAAGATTCGAGAATCGAACTGGGTCTTAGAGAGTACGTACGTACCACAGCGCCAACGAGCCAATCACCGCTTGTTTCAGTTCTCTCAGCTTTCTCTCGCGGTCAACTTTTACACCCGCTTTACTTTGGTCAAGTTTTAGCAAAGTAAATAAGTATACATTACGTAAGTACAGTTAGTACAGTTGTGTAAACCCACCGCTCTTTCTATTTTTTTGGGTAAGTGACACTCCTTGCATGCGCTCTTTTCCCCCGCACGGTTCTTGACTCGCCACTTGGCGTAGTATAAACGGTCAAATTTAGTACAGTAGTATATGTACAGTAGTGTATAAGTGACCGGCAAGAGAACAGTCCGCGTGTGCTGTTTTATGCGATATTGTAAACAAAATGACGTCTAAATGGTATACATTCATTTTTATATATAAGAGAAGATGAAGATAACGTTTTCTTTTCTATTTGCTCCATTGTAATGAAAAGAATTCTGCGCGAAATTGCACGTATTTTTCGTTGTAGATCGTCCATTTCGACGAAGTAATGTCACTTGACTTGCTATAGTGTAAACGGTCATTGTCCCGGCGTTCGCCACTCCCCACTGTACTTGACCAATGTATCGGGCGTTACGACTTGCTAGGAAAAATGGGTAGCACAAACATTATCTACTTTTCTTTTTCAGACCAGCATAGAAGCAAAATTTCATAATAATAGTACAAATAGTATAGTGTAAAAATTATCAGATCGACATCTATTTCCACAAATACATATAAATGATTAGTACATTATGACGTTGAATTCACACCCACTTATTATAATTTGCTACACAAAACATACGTGACTTACAAATTGTTCTAACTACCTATATAAATATATCTTATTCAGAAAATTGTAATGGTAACTGTCAAAAAGTATACCCGATATTATGACAATATCGAATAACAATAATTTTTTTTAATTTGGATGACATGTTACGAGTACTATACATTATATTTCCACGACGTAGAAACAGATGATTAAGTACTAGAGTATGCAGTCCTTAAATATTTGTACCTTTGTCACTTTCTAACTGAAAATAAATAAATAACACAGGTCTAGAACCAAAAATTTGATTTGATAATTTTGAGTAATCATTATGATTTTCGGTGTGCTGAAGCCGAAAATAAAGTCCGTTTTTTTCTATCACGTACATATTATTTGCAAATCCATGTAACATAATACCAGTTTTGTAGCGTATGTACCTTGGTCTTGTGACTTTTTTTTAAATTGTTTGAAATTCATTTTCTATTACTACTCTCCCTCAGTAGGTGGTGTAGGCATGAATTTCCAGGCACAACCTGTTCAGACAGGAACGTATTTGTTGTCTGGCCTCAGTAGTCACCTCCTGAAGCTAAACCAGATTGAACTTCTCATATCTGTAACTTGTAGCCTATTTCGCTGCTTATTCTCTCATGCCCGTTTTCACTAAACTTAGGAGTCGCCAAAAGTAAATGCTAAACGAATTAGGCCTAGAACAAAAAATTTACTAACCTCTAGGTAACGCCTAAGAGAGTAAATGACTGCGATCGTTTAGGTATAAGCTGACATTAAGTATTACTTAGTTAGGAGTTGACTACATCCGTGTTAGTGAAAACGGGCGTTAGTACACTTATGCCATTTGAAGTGAATGAATGCATTCACTTAGGTCACGTAGTAGTAGTTAAAAAACGTTTTTTGAAGTTTAAAAGTGCATTTAAAAAAAATATCTCAACATCGCGCTACTTCCTCTATACATAAAACTGGGGCTGATAAAGCAATTTAAGAAGTCGCTTAAAAAAAGGCGAATGTTTCAAGTACTTTGAATTGCAACTGGAATCAAGGAATCTTTGTTGGCCTAGACCTAAAACTTTTTTTTGATGTACATTTTGCTCAGACAAAGATGATGGACGAGATATAGAAGGAAGCCTGGAATTCTTTCAGAAGGGTTGTTAAGAAGTTTCTTAGTAACGTGAAGGAATCAATCTACAGCAGTATCGTGGAACGCATGTTAAAGGCTTTGTAACGTTATAAATTTTATCTCATCACTTAATTATAAATTGAATATAAAATTATTTGCGGAACATTTAATTATAGTAAATAACGCAATGGTTCGCGAAGGTGTGACTGCGTAACTCTGGTGTGCATGCAGGATTAGACGTTTAGAGGGTAATTAGCGATCTGATCTCATTATTGTTACTGCACCTCTGAAAGCGAGAATACGCATAAACGCATACTCATATTGTTCTTAATATAAATAATAAATAAAATTCAAAACTACAAGCTGCGTTGGAATCCCGCTGGGGATTCCCTGTATAAGCTTGGAGCCTACGCCTGGTCTAGGCTAGGCTCGGGAATAACTCGGGTCTGGATGACTCGGCGACGGTTGCGGATGTTGCCGCAGCCGTCGCAAAGGTTGGAGGCGTCTCAGTGGAAGACTTGAAGGTGGGAGAGATTCGCCGCGCCCCTTCGGGGCTCGGTGCAGTTTGGGTGCGCTGCCCTGTGGAGGCGGCGAAGAAGGTGGCGGGTGCCCGACTGTTAGTCGGATGGGTCTCGGCCGGGGTGCAACTCCTTAAGCCGAGGCCCTTAAGGTGTTATAAGTGCCTTAAGATTGGGCACGTGCGGGTCTCCTGCACGTCAGAGGTGGACCGCAGCGGACAGTGCTACCGCTGCGGTCAAGAGGGTCATCAGGCCGGCGGGTGCAATGCGGCGCCCCACTGCACGCTGTGCGCCGACAGCGGTCAGCCGGCCGGTCACCTAACGGGGGGGAAATCCTGTGCAGGGGCAAAGCCCAAAAAGGGAGAAAGGGTGGCTTCTGCCGCCGCCCGTGTGGCTCCTGCCGGGCCGAGTTTGGAGGGGATGGCCACGGAATAGTGGCCTCTCCAGGTGACCAACGCCTCTGGCGTGCACTACCTCCGCCGCCGACTGTAGCGGCGGAGAGCCCACTGAGGCTTGGGGTGGCATTCGGGGGAGTGCCGCCCCTCATGTAGCCTCGAGACGGCGCGCGCGGTGTTCCCGCGCGCCTCTCAAGCACTTAGGGTGGGAGTTCTGCCCTCCCACCCAAAACGAGACGAGGCTGGCGGTTTAGCGCCGGCCGTTGCCCGCCGGGGCCGCGGAGGAATGCTAACGCACTCCCGTTGCCCCGATACTAAGGCTCTCGAGGAACACCGTCAGGTTTTAGTGGGTAGCCCGGCATTGCACCTTACAGCCGTGGAGTCCCACATATCCCCCTGCCATCCCCCATGGCAGGACGGAATGCATAAAGCATTTCCTGACGCAAAAAAAAAAAAAAAAAGGCTCGGGAATAACTGCGTGGTCTCTAATTGGGACTCAACCGACCTCCGGACCATGGCGTGCTGTATTACACGGTGCACCGCACCGCACGGTGTTCTATCTAATACCTAATCACCTTGTACGGCGTATAGCGAGTTGTCCTTAAATAAAGTTGGTATCCAATCTACGCCAATTTTATTTAACCCACTCCCATATTATATTACACCTATTCTGTTTACCGGCTAGCCTACATACTAACACGCGAACCGGGACAGCTTTTCAAATACAAAGTTGCAACATGAGTTTGAAGATTCAGTTCTTACACTTGCAAGTGACCTATTTCCCGGAAAACTTGGGGAACGTCAGTGAAAAACAAAAAGAAAGGTTCTATCAGGACATCAAGGAGACGGAACGCAGGTATCAGGGAAAGTGGAACGTGAATATGATGAAGGATTAATTGGTGGATGCTACAGCGTGAATCGTCCGAAGAGTCCTACACCAGGAAGGGCACACGAAGAAGTTTCCAAGGGAGAAAAACTCGTTCCCATAAAAATAATAATTAATTAAATTTCATTAAATATGTATCATTGTTTATTCTGACAAGCTAATATATGTACAGATTTATGTAGTTGGTATTGCGGAATAAGATGGAAATAAATAAAAACTGTCAGCCGATTCTGTTTTCATTTATCGTTATAATTACTGTGCTTACTCGAGATTGAACAAAATCTGTAATGATGGAGGAAGATTGACCTCATTTTCGGTTACAGCACACCAAAAACATAAAGATCAGATGATATTATCAAATCAAATTTCGAAAAGATATTTTTTGTAACCTATGTAATCTATTTATTTATTTTGAATATACTCCAAACAATTACAGTGGAAGGACTTTAAATTATTTATAATATATGCTTTATTAAAAGTGCATAACATATAATAAATACATTCTACATTTAATGCTATTCAGTAACACAATGACATATCGACATTTAATGAGATGTCACTGATAAAAATTTCGATTAACTGAACATCCTAACACAGAAATATTTTTCTTACATGGAATTCTAACCTATATAACTGCCAGAAGTCGCCTTTGGGTAGAAAGGGCTTTTTTTAAATCTTGAGTATTCACAGTGAGTTTGTACGTATAATGTGTGCTGTGTGTACTTATAGTGAGAGTAATATCGCAGTGTCGATATGTACAAAAATCGCATAACGCTACCAAAACAGTAAATATTCTAAACCTACGATGGCAAACCAATGGCACGCGTGCCATTGACGGCACGTGACAAAATAATTGGGGCACGGCTGTAATAAAAGTATTTTAAAAAATTTTGTAATAGAAATAAAAAAATTAAAATCTACATTAAATTAAATTGCTCCTTTGTTGATGACAGGGTCTGGAATCAAGCCTCGCTTCCTATCTGTTACGGAGGCCTGGGCATACGCAAAATCTCGAGTGTGTTACTGCCTGCTTTTCTTTCGTCAGCCTACAGCACGGAAAACCTTTTCCTATCTGTTATTCGCCCTTCCTTAGGATCAGTTGAGGTGCCGTGCTTGCCTACCTCGACCTTTTTTCAGAAACACTGGGATGAGCCTCTATGCAAAAATGTTCATTTACAACTTTTAGATTCTTGTAGTACCGAAAAAGATCAGTCTCGCCTCCTGGCTGTTTCTGAGAAGGAGTCAGGACACTGGTTGAAGGTAATACCTTCACAAAACTTAGGAACCTTAATTGACAATACTACACTTTCTCTCATGGTATCCCTTCCTCTGGAGGCCAGGACTGACTTTCCTCACCGTTGCCGCTGTGGTCATCTCGTCGATGTACTAGGTCACCATGGTTTATCCTGTTTACGTAGTGCGGGCCGCATGTCACGTCATGCTGCCTTGAATGACGTCATTCGGCGGGCTTTTGTCGTCGCTGGCGTTCCTGCAGTCTTAGAGGCTGTAGGTATTGCGCGCAGCGATGGCAGGAGACCAGATAGTTTGACGCTCAAACCTTGGAAACTTGGAAGATCGCTGGTGTGGGATGCCACTTGTGTCAATACACTTGCTGTTTCCCATATGCCGGCGACCTCCAAGTCTGCAGGTGCCGCGGCTAGCACTGCCGAGACCTTGAAGCGGCGTAAGTATGCGACTCTCTCTGAGAGTTTCATATTTATGCCCTTTACAGTCGAAACTTTGGGTCCCTGGGGCCCCGAAGCCCATCGACTGGTTTTTGATATTTGTAAGAGACTAGTCGAGGCTTCGGGAGACCGCCGGGCTGGCAGCTTCTTCCGCCAACGAATCAGTTTGGCTTTTCAAACAGGCTGCCAGTCTGCTGGGTACCTTAAGCAGTGACAGCTTTCTAAGCGGCAACTTTGAGGAAGTCTATTATTTAAGATAATGTGTAGTTTTAAGTTTGTAAATATTAACGTATGTATGTACTTTTTGTTAATGTAAATAAAGATTAAATAATCAAATCTACATAAAAATTAAATTTTTATTTTCGTTATTTTTTATTGCAAATTTTAATCAGTAGGAGTTGTTTTTATAAGAGTTGAAACTTATAAATAAATGATAAAAAATTAAAACGGTAAAGAAATCTTATTAATTTAATATCATTATATGATTAAATCATTCCAAGTTGCTAAATAACATTCGTCAACATTATTTTTTAATGATTACTGTTATAGGGAGTGGTTTTTAGTGGTAAAACGTTCAATTCATCATAATTTATCCCTCAGAATATCAACTGATCTTTATTTATTTTATTTAAAGAGGATTTCGATTACAGGCTTGAATCTACAATTTTGTAATTATACAAACAGGGGTAATTTTCTCCCCTAAAAAATAGTAAGCAACCAACGGCACAGGCTCATATTTGAAGTGCAAATCGTATATTTAATCATTCCAAGTTGTTAAAGAACATTTTGAATTTTTTTTTAAATTATAACTATTCTAAGCGGTGGCTTTTAGGGGTCGAAACTGTTTAATGAATCATAAATTATGTCTTATAATGTCAATTGACGTTCATTCAACTTATTTAAAAATGATTCCAAGCGATTACACGTTCGAAACTACAATTCTAAAATTATCTTCGAATAGGAGTAGTTTTCACCCCTAAAAAATAAAAACCAACCCCCGGCACATGGTCAACTTTGAAGTAGAGGGTAGGCAGAAGCTAAATCCAAATTTTTGTGCAAATCGGTGCTGTTTGGCAAAATTATACAGTATGGCCGTATTTTACCTTCAATGACTGGCTTCAATGAATAGCTGTGCTAATAGGTACTAATTAGCCCATCAATGGTCAAAAATAGTGCAAGTCAAATACAAATAGCAGATACATACCAGTCATCTAATAATTTCTATTTCATTTTACAACACATGGTAACATTCTTCGGTATTTTTACGTGAACCGCGAAAAAACTATTTATACTAATACTTGAAAGGAAAATAGACGCGATTAATTAGAAAACATGATTAGTAGCTGCGGTTAATTTTACCACCAATGATTATAGAATTACTTAGATATCGAGAGTCCGGTTTTTCAGTTGTCTCTTGGTACTCGCTTAGGTCACTAGTGTACTTAAAAATTATTTCCCGGATTCAATACAAGTGTTGGAAAAATGGTGACTATATATTTTTTTTAATTTGACAATATGTAGTCTACGACATATAATTTTCTCTATGGTCTGCGATAATTGCAATAAAAAGTTCTTATTAAATTAATTATTTAGATCATGTAAGGAAAAAGTAACAATACTTTTTGCTTGAATGATCTAAACAATTAAAGACGGTATTTTAATTAAAAAGTCTAAAAAAGCACTTCTAATTACATAGAATGATTTTCATGTCTTAATCTTCAATGTTCAAGATATTTGAAATGTATAAAAATAAAAAACTAATGTACCTTTCAAAATGAAACTTCAACATTGGTGACTCCGAACGTGGAGTAAGTGATTCTAAATTCATTTCGTTAGCAACTCACTTTAAGAACGTGACTGCAGAGTGCACATAAATGATGTCGAGTGGCATATGTGATAAATTACAAAGGCATCAATAGTTTCTCAACCCACGGTACGGTACGGTACGCCTATATGGTAGCTCATGAATCAGAACCAAGTCAGGCGGTACTCAAAAGAAGAACAGTCGGACGGTACATCTTGGGCCAGTATCTGGCATGTTGTCTATATGAAAGATGGGCAGACCATGTAGCGAATCACGAAAATCGACAGGTACCCAATTCCGCAGCTGCAAGATCTTACCTAGCGATTGGAACACTTTCTATGGCGCATTTTTGAGAGACTCGAGTTAAATAAACTTACAGGAAATGTAACAGCAGGCGACTTCAGTTAAGAATGCTGACAAATGAAATTCGACGACATTGCGAAATACTAGACGTACGAAGCAATTCGATGACATTGTAAACACGATACTGCGTTTTGTTGTTGATGTTGTTGACTTTTAAAAGGTTATTACACATATAGCTGTGAAAAATTTTTTGTGAAAAATTTTTGGAAATAGGGGGGGTTATATGTAACGATCTGGCGATGCTTAAAGTGTCGAATTGCATTTTAGTAGAATATAAAGCAATCTGAACGCGTGGCTCACCAGTCGCTTACGTACCATCGCCCTGCCATGTCACTTCGTTCTTGTTTCATTGTGTAAAAAGATTAAATGAAAACTAACAAAATCCCCAAACTTACATACATCTTCTATCTATAGTATATATCTATATATACGTAAATCGCTTGCCTTGCGTTAGTCTCGCAAAAACTCAAAATGAATCGACCGGTTTGAATATTTATATTCAAACCGGTCGAAGAATATATTATTTGTCTTGTTCGCCTCAATAATGGGAAGGTTTAGGAAAAAACAAAATTAGGAAAACCCAAAGGAACAGCAAAAAAATCGGAAAAATCGAAATTGGTAATTTTTTATCGGAATTGTCATTAGAAAGCCAATGTAAAAAATTTTTGCGTGGACGAGGTTGCGGGTACAGCACTAGTTATACAACACTAGTTATTATATATATTATATTATACATATATTATACATATATTATATATATATATATTATATTATACATATGTATTTAGTCCTTATTGAAAACGTGTCGTGATCAAATACGACACGTGTGTGTTGGGGTCAAAATAGCTGAAAAATGTATATTTATACCATATAAATTAATCACTATAGTGGTTGAATAGGTACGTAATTTTAATTTAATTATAATTAACTTATCAATTTGCTTGAGTTATTATTTCGTTTAAAAGCTGCAGTTATCGATAACGTTTTTAACCATGTTTAATGTTAACTGTAACATCACTACGCGGGTTCGACACAGTTTATAAAGATATTTGGATAATTTCTGATTTCACGATGTATTGTTCGTTGCATTAACTGTCATTGTAATATCAACCATCACTACCTGTGACAGGAATAGGGATGGAATGGATCTCTTGCGTATACATATATTGAGACCGTATACTGGGGGCCTAAACAAGTTGCTCAATTGTCGTAAAGGCTAGTAGAGTAGATTGACGAATACCACGTAATGTAGCGTAACGAATTATAAACGTTATTCAACTTCTTAAATATGAAATGAAACGTAGTCGTGTAAAACCAGCCGTATAATACATAGCCAAGTGGCACTTTTGACAAGCAATAATGCCAGCAAGCGTTTCGATTGTACGCAGCGTTTGCCACTTGTCTAACCGCTCAGATTATTTATGTGGCAAATGTTTGTTTTATTTAATTGTTACAGTAAATCGATTTTCCTTTGAATATCGATTTTTATATTTTCGTTGATGTTATTGTTTCTTTTAAGGTCAAAGGCGTGATAGCACCTGTCTTTACTCCAATCAATGAGCAGCGTGAATTAAACTGCAATATAATACAAGAATACGTGGAATTCTTGTCCAATAATGCAGTTAGTGGTATACTAGGTAATTCTTTACTATATTATATTACTGTACTTCAATAAAAAGCATTGTCACGTCGAGGCAAATAGATAGCAGCCACACAAAAAAAACACACTATGGGATACTCTCCGATATTTTGATGACTAGCATGGAGCATTCAACCTATAGAGTGGCAATGTCATTTATTTCGTACGAAAACAATTTGTATCTAAACACTTCATAGTTTGATTTTTTGCTGTTTTTGCCACACCACCGAAGATAACAATTAGCCATTACATCAATATTTAAAAATCTGACGGAATATTCAGAGATGTACACATAGGACCCGTATTGGTGCGAGCGAGAGAGTGTAAATAAACTGTGCAGTGGTGAATAAAATGGTCCGATATTTCGTCTCCATACGTTTAGTGCTCCATAGAAGGTAGGTACGCTTCGCGGTGGTATGGTGGTTTGCCGTCATTTAATATGGCCGGGTTAAATAAAAGGCAAAACAAATTGCTATTTTACATTTTTATAGGTACAAGCTCTAACATTCAGGCCAAATAAAAAATTAGGATGAGCTCTGACACATACGACTGACTTAATACTTGATCATAAAAGCGAACTTTCCAAACGCGCGTCGAGTAAGTACTTTTTGTTTTTTATTTAATAAATAAGATTTTAAATTTTGAAAAACGAATGAGTATAGTTCTGAATTTAAGAAACCGTGTTGGAGTTTTGATTGTGTAAAAGTAACCATATGAGCAAGATAAGAGTTTAAAACAGCCTTTATTTCGAAAAATCGTAAACAGACAGATTTATCTATATGTATCGTAATGCATATATATAGATAAATGTACAGGACACAGTACAGATGAGAGGAATCCAGAGGAATCTTACTGCAATAAGATTATTTAAGTATTACGAAGAACTATCTTTTATCTATATTAATTGTTCTGAACATTTCAATCCATTTTACCAAAAAAGTAAACTGGATTTCGTTACGTGTTAAAATATTTAAAAAATATATAGTTTTCGACATGACTTACTCATCATAGAAACATATTATTTCGTGTTATAAAGATTGGTTTATTTTATATCATTTTTATTTAAAAAGATTCAAAAATATCTTTTATGTTTTTGGTGTTTTTGGCAGATTGGATTGAAATTAACTACAGGTATTCAATCAATTTTTTTTTAAATTTCATTAATTGCTTCACATATTATAGTTGGTGGGACAACAGGCGAAGGCGTATGTTTAAGTTTGGATGAAAGGAAAACTGCTTTAGCAAACTTCTCAAAAGCAGCTAAAAAGCATGGATTGATGGTTATTGCGCAGATCGGAGGAGTGCCCTTACCGGAAGTTTTAGAGATGGTTTGTGTAGTTATGCCTTCTTTTATCTCTTTTGTCCTTTACATAATTAAACGACCATGGACAAAGTTGCGAAGGAGGAGTTTGGGGGAGTTTAGCGTCTCTCAATTTCAATTAGCCCCCCAAATATACGTATACACACATTGTTACACACACACACACCGACCTATTTGAAACACATAATCTGTATAAAATACTGGACAAAGTGCAAATAGTACTCGCGTAATTAGTATTCCGTGTTATCAGTTATTACCAATTACCTAACCGCCAACTACATACCTACAAAGTTGTCTACGACAACTTTGTGTATGGTTGGCGGTTATCTTCTCTTTGTATAAAAAATACTGCCTACCTCGAAACATAGCTTATCGTCGAGATTGCAGGTAAAAAAATTATCAAATATAATGCAACCCTAATAATTTTCCTTCAATGCACCTTATTTTCACTGTTCCTGATTCTTTTTAAATTTGAATGTTTTTTGGAGATAATATGACGGTGAACGACGATTTTGACGCGTAATTTGGAAAAATTGTTAAAATAACTTAAAATTACTTATATATTTTCTCCACAAAATGAAACCATTAATATTTTTTAACTACATCCTAAAAGTGAAAACTCAACTTTAGAAATCAAAGTACTTTAAGAATTATTTAAATGATAAAATGCAGTAAATGTTCATTTTTTAATCAAACGAATAATAACGAAATGGAATTTAGTCAGATTCTGAGATTGAGACGCGTTTACGAATTTTAAAGGAATCATCATCTCACTTCCAAACTACCTCAAATCGTTTCTGTCACATCTCAGCCTAATTTTGAAAAGTCCAAGGCCGCCCAGTGCACCTTTTTTTTACTGACGAACTTCCATGTTTATGTAAATTACGTGAAAATATAACTATTTTCAAAAGTGATTGGCCATTTTGAATCCGCTATTTCGATATTGGAAAAAACTGATTTTAAATTCGTAAATAGCGACTTCTAAAGCCCCCATTTACAGAGTTTCTCAAAAATACCAAAAAATCATCTTAAAAAACTTTTGTACAAAAAACCATTTTTGTACAAAGTGGTTGACCATTTTGGATCCGCCATTTTGTTTTCGGAAAATCGACTTGTAAAGCCCCCAGGTACCGATTTCCATAAAAATGTAGTTATTTAAAATGATATACTATTTTGGATTTGTTATTTTGTTCTTATAAAAATTGAATTCCGATACAGTTTCGCAAGAATTAAACAACGACTTACACGGCCAATATTTTGGGCATGAAATCGGGATTTGGTACCACTGCGCGCCGCTCTACTAGGCGATGTTAATTCATTGCACTGTCCATTTGAATATGGTCTGAAGTTTGATTATTATTTAAAAGATAAGCAAATAATCAAAGGATATGAAGTTAATCGTGCAAGTAATTTATGAAAATAAATCTGCTTAAAATTGTGGAAGCGCTCCTGCGTTTTGTCTCTTTATTTTAAAAATTACAATAACATAATGACGACCTAATTTATAATATATGACGACCTAGATGGCGCAGTGGTTTAGACGTTTACCCAAGCGCGGAAGGTTCCGGGTTCGATTCCCGGTCGGATCGAATTAGAAAATGAACTTTTCTAGATTGTCTCGGGTCTGGGTGCACTGGAAGACGCCCTCGGTAGTCGTCGTCTGGTTCTCATTGCACAGGGAATACCCTAGTTTGAGATCAGATGATTGGTGTGTATCGTCTAGCGCATTATATTATGTTTCCTTCATCAGGCCAGATACGCTGAAGAAGTCCGTGTTGACGCCATTATGACGCTGCCAGAGCTGTACTACAAGCCGAAATCTCCTGAACAACTGGTGTCCTACCTTCGTTTGGTGTCGAATAACGCACCGTCCTTGCCACTAATCTATTATCATTTTCCGATGATGAGTGGAGTCGATAGTAAGAAATCGTTTTTTAAAAAGGAATATACTGTACATTTATTATACTACATATAACTAGCGACGAACCCTCCAGATTACGCACGGTTAGAAATTTTTTTAAAATAAAATACAGCCCATGTTACTCGCTGATAATGTAGCTTTCTATGGGTGAAACAATTTTTGAAAGAGGTTGAGTAGTTTTAGAGTTTATCCATTACATACAAACAAACAAAGTTTATCTCTTTGTAATAGTAGCATAGATATCAGATAGTTTGTATAAAGCTACACTACAAAGAAAATCTTGTTTTTTTTCATGAATTATATTCCGTATAGCGGAATACTGTACATAGGTAATTAAACGACGTATTGATAAACAATAATTTTATCCCAAATAGACCTTCTGCTCTATGTAAAAGTGCGCGCGCTAGCTTACGAAAAATATGAAAAAGTAGTTATTTTCGTTTATTTTAAAAACTATAACTAATTTTAAAAAATCCTACTGTCATTTTGAAGAATATGTTTAGATTAAAACTATACAAAAAATTTAGAAATATAAATCTGTCCCGTTACTCCTAAAAATGTAAATCTCTGTTTTAAAAGAGGTTTCTTTGATATTTTTTTTTGTGTTACAAAAGTTAACCAATCGTGTATCGCAACTGGTAAAATAAAGTTAATGAAATGAAGAATCAAGTTACCAAAATCACTTTCATACGTTTTGTAGTCACTTAGAAAAATTGAGATCCCTACCATCAAAATTCCAAAAACCAATTCCCCGCGAATTTTATCACGTATTTACGATAACTGCTATGGCATGCCATACAACAGAAAAATCCGTGTGAAATTAAAGATATCACAAAGCGTCCAATTTGCATCAAACCACAGATTATTCGAGGCTAATTTTAAATCATCAGTACAGAGTACGTCATACGAAGTCAGATTTTACAGATTTCCTATTCGATATCGCGTAGTAGTTTTTCGCATTGCGAACTTACCCTTAAATACCCTTCTAGCAACGGCAATGCTTCGTAGATTATACAACTTGGCATTTTAAGGGCAAGAGTGATTAAATACTTTCTGGGCAGAGCATGATTAATTTTACAACGGCGTTGGTCACTGCTCTCTATTATCAGGCAAGACAGAGGTCAAGCGTAGGTGTAGATACTCCCATATAGGTACAAAACATATTAGTAACATAAAACTATTTCTTATTCTTTATTTTTCAGTTAATATGCGCCAATTTTTCTCCCTGGCCAAATCCAAAATACCTAATTTCAAAGGTATGAAGGCAGATTTAGGAGTGGCGACCGAAATAGAAGACCAATTAGACGAAGACCAGATAATATTTATTGGAAATCATGTAAGATTTATAATTAATCCATTAGAAACCATTTTATTTCCTATAGATAGGTGGTAGTGATACCTAGGTATATGAACTTGTTTATTTTCTTACTCTATCGGAAACTATGTGAGGTACAGGCTTGAAGTCTATACATAGTACCTACGGCTTACTAGGCCTATTTGTACTAGCTAATTACCGCAGACAAACTACTAATTACAAATAAAACATTTTAAAATAACGAAAATAAAATTGGTAAGACATAAAAGTTTCCACGTCACATGGTCCACATCAAACCTTCAAGATTACCTCAAGCCTAATTCAATTCGTTATACTTACAAACCGAAAATGATGATTGTAGCTCCTATTACCAGCGGTTGCATTAGGACATGACTCCAGCATCGCTACTGTCACCAATTTATTCCCACGACTAATAATAGATTTGGTGGAATCCACGAAGAAGGGGGAAATTGCGAAAGCAAAGGAAATGCAGAAGAAACTAAATAAATTGGTCTCTGTAATTACGTCTCAAGGTAAGAAATACCTAATAGTAATATGTATCTTGTTACATCAGCAAATAATTACATAATGTTTACTTATTTTCCTACACGATGTGTATGCAGTAATATTTAATTTGTACTATAAATATGTGTTTTAATTTAAGTGCACACATGTGAGTATCTATCTCACACCGCTCACACCACATTTTTACTATTTAATAGTTAAGAGATAGGTTCGTAGCATGACAGGGCTGGACGACAGACAGTATTATCGTAAAAATGGAGAAAAGAATGCTTAGACTGTTCGCGCATATGGAAAGAATGAGTGATGAAAGATCTACAAAGGAAATCTACAGAGCGAAAGTGAGTGGTAGCAAAACTTAAGGAAAACCAAGGCTGACTTTTGGAGATCAGATAGCCAGAGTGTTAAGTGATGGAAATATAAAAAGCACTAGCAAACCTAGGCGAAAGTGTGTGAGGAGAATGATGAGATTTGAGGAGGCGAAAGATGTATGTAAGGACCGCGATACTTATCACTCCAGCCTCTCTGACTATCCCGTTAGGGTCCAGCGTCAGCAAATTATATATTTATGTAGGTACATATATTTATTACTAGCGATCCGCCTCGTCCTCGCACGGGTAGAAATATTTTGAGAATAAAATACAGCCCATGTTCGCTGATAATGTAGCCTTCTATAAGTGAGTGTTTTTGAAATCGGTTGAGTAGTCATTGATATTATCCATTACATACAAACAAAGTTTGCCTCTTTATAATATTAGTATAGATACATTTCTTCTAATGTTCCAACATTCGTTGCTTATTCACTCTAGCTATGAAGCCGCCAAAATTGTGAGTTTTTAAAGGTACAATAAAGAGTATATATTGCACTGTAACTTGCAGGAGAGTTCGTTCCAGCCATGAAAGCAGCTATGGAAATTGTAACAGGTATAAAAGTTGGATCGCCGCGCCTCCCTCTGGAGCCTATCACAGAAGAAAATAAGGCATACCTCAAAGATAACTTATTGAAATATTTTCAAAACTAACTTCGGTTTTTGCATTTACATATTATGAAAATATTTAAATTCATTTTTAGAAAAGCATTGTCGCATTGTCTTTATAATAATAATGTTACTACTGTAATACTATTGAGCATAAATAAACTATTAAGTTATATTGAGTATCATGTGTTATTTTGCGGAAATCTATCCTTATGTGCATACTAGCAAACCTGCTAGGCAGACGTTGTTCTATTACAGACCTCGTTAGCAAAATATAGGTATGTAGTTTTTGAAATAATCAAAAAAATATTCTGGATCTCGACAACAGCGTCACCTACCGGGTTCCAATGCAGCGAAGAACCATCCAGGTGACCCCTCAAGTACATAAAAAAATTCATCGAAGTCGATCAAGCCGTTTAGAAGAGAAGAATTACGAATACACGCACACAGGAATTTTATATATAAAGATAATATATACGTATATTATCTGTAGTATATATAAAAATGGATGTTTGTATACACTGTATTAGGGAAACGCTCCCGAAAACGAAGACAGACGATAGTACTAATGACACCTTTGAAGATGGGTCAAAAAAAAATCTATCCCGATAAAAAAAAAACATCTTTTTACAACGTTTTATTAGCATTATTCACGCTCCAACATTGTAAAAAGATGATTTTTTTTCATCGGGATCAATTTTTTTTCTGACTTATCATCAAAGGCGTCATTAGTACTATCGTCTATCTTCGTTTTCTGTATATTTATGTAATCGCTAAACTCTAACACTGTTTGACCGAGCACCATGAAAGTTGACATATATACAATATACATACGCATCTTTTCAAGGAGAAGAGGAGAATTTTTATACTATCCCCTTCGTTGTAAGTCGCCATCACGTGGACAAAGTCGCTGGCAAAAGCTAATACATATAGGTATGTATATAGTTATCGTATTAGTCGTTCATACAACTAAACCAATCGAGGCCATAGTTTATACCTATGCTAGGATAAGTAACGCTATATTCCAGTTATTAAATAATTCTATATTTAACGCGACGAAAACCGCGGGCCATAGCTAGTTGCATACATATTTACGTATAATAAATGTTCTTTTAAATATATTCCGTCTTCCGTATTAAAATCTTAAAATGACTTAACTCGTATTTCGCTTCGAGACACATTGGTAGGTTCTGGAAATGAGGAAACTGAACAGTCTAAGTCTAAGAACTCTATTCCAGAACGAGTGTATGTCAGTTTGAGAATAGTTAGAATTGCCATTTAATAGATAAGCCGTTATTCGACGCACGTATCGGCATTCCTTTCTGTGCTCAAAAATTCCTAGCACTTGAGTAGGTACTCATTTTTCTGGAATAGGGCCCACAAGTTCCTGGAGGATGCTTCTTTGAGAAGCGAAACAGGTATTGATTAATAAGTTCGTTTTAGAGGAACAACTAAAAATATATGTACAAATGATTTATAATTTTGTACATAAAATCGATAAAATCTTAGTAGTACCGGAAGTAGCGTTAAATTATTTATGGAAATTTTATACTTTGGTAAGTCTCGAAAAAAATTAATTTTAAGCATTTGTTTAATGTTCAGAAATCGACAAAATAACTTTCAATTGCTGCGCCCGCGGTGGATATAAAGATGACAGTTTGTGAAACTTGGAAAAAGAAAACTACTCCGAGTAGGTATTCTTTTACCGTGCCATAATTCTTGAGATTTTTCTCTAAAAAAAAATAAATAGTCTGTGTTGAAGAGTTAAGCGTCAGTCGCGTATATGAACCACATTGAGAACGTTGAAGCATCAATTAATTTTATACTTTATGAATTTTATGCCTCCGAATTTTCATACTTTTGAAACAAGGAAGAAAATTGTATGTTTTATTTTTTATAGGGGTAACATTGAGAACGTTGAAGCATCAATTAATTTTATACTTTATGAATTTTATGCCTCCGAATTTTCATACTTTTGAAACAAGGAAGAAAATTGTATGTTTTATTTTTTATAGGGGTAAGACCGTCAATCAGCGTAATGAACATGCTAACTTGTGCTCTGTGTGAGCACTCAGTGCATCCTAGGCAAAGGGAACGTATTTATAGGTAATAAGAGTTAAACGGAAAGTGAATTCGCAAAACTGATTATTATTCAGTCTCAAACGTTCAACTGATGGCGATTTTTATTTTTGTCAACTACAAAATGACTCAAGTATTTCAATTTCTGTTAGTTTTATATTAACTTAATATAAGTAATAACACTTTATATTGTGACTGCTAATTTTTAATAAAATTTTCTTTTCTTTTTTGTTGTTTTATTATTACTGTCCTTAATGGACAGTAATAATAAACTAAATGTGTTCAATAAAATAAATCAAAGCAGTTTAGTGGCGGTATGAAAGAATTGGAAAATCTGAATAAATAAACATGTATAACTGAATTTTTCGCCAAGAAGCGCTATACTGGACACGTATTAAAGATAAAAAAATTAATTGAGTAGAGTAGAGAGAGTATCTACTGTATGGTCTGTGATCTTTGCCTGTCCCTATGGAATAGAAACAATTAAAAATGTATCCAGAATCTAAAACCAAGAATCAAAATGGTCCGAGTCCAGAACAGTTTATATCTTGTTATACAAAAAGATTGAGAAGACAATATTAGGTATTGTGATCTTATACACTATCAGTTATTACTTATCACGCATACTGTATTTATTTTAAATAAGTAGGTATCACTTTCTGAAATTTTTATTATGTATGTAAAAATGTAAATGCCTATTCAATAAAATAAAAGTTGAAGTAAATTGAGTAGGATCAACTTAAGAAGCTAACGGCTATATATCATTTTTTTTTCTTAAATTAGTTGACTAGATTCAATTTCTTGAGGTTGTCTTCAATCTTCTTCCTGGATTCAGCAGATATAGGCCTCTGTGGTAAAGACGGAGGCCCTACCTTGATACCCGACACTATCTCCATGCCAGCCTTCATGATTGGAACCCATGCACCTGAGGAAACGAAAATAACTTAGTTAACAAACCAGTATTCTGACTGAATGTATTTGAATTTGGAATAAGTAGGTACTAGGAATAAAAATTTTACCTCCTATCTATTATATCTATAGACACTACAACTGAACTTACAAAAGAAATGATACCTGTCTTTGAAGATACCTGTAATCTTTAAGCCTAAACGACGGGTCGCGCTAAATTATACAAGTAAATACTATTGACATACCACAAACATTGATAGAATTTTTGTACAATTAAAACGATTGTTTTGTTACTCTAATTCTAGTAGCTAATACTTTATTCCATGAAATGTAAGTAGAGTTCCTATAATTTAGGTCGGAAGTTTGCAGCAAAAATATACCTAACAGAGGTCGATCTTATATGGACCTGTAAATTAATTTTAAAAACCTATTTTTCTATAAATATAGTGCGGTTTATGCGCGCGTTAAGGCGATGCATTGATATACAATAATTTAATCTAAAATGGACCTTCTGTTCTATGCAAACGTGCGCGCGCTAGCTTACAAAAAATATTAAAAAACAGTTATTTTCGTTTATTTTAAAAACTATAGTTAATTTTATAAAATCCAACTATTATTTTGAGGAATATGTTTAAAGTAAACTATACAGAAAATTTAGAAATATGAATCAGTCGCTTTGATCCGAAAAATGTAAACCTTTGTTTTAAAAGAGGTTTCTTTGATATTTTTTTTTGTGTTACAAAAGTTAACCAACCGTGTATCGCAACTGCCAAAATAAAGTCAATGAAATAAGAAATCAGGATGCCAAATATCACTGTTATACGTTTTATAGTCACTTAGAAAAATTGGGATCCCTGGCGTCTCCAGTCGCGTCGCATTTCCAATGCGTCGCGTCGCCTTAAACTACTAAACCTATTTTTCAGAATAAGCATAGAAGTTGTAGGAGGTACTTAGTTCAATAGTGAATAGAGTAGATATTAGGTAAGTATGTAATTAAAATATCAAAATTACCTTCAGGAGTATGAGCTTCGATAGCTAAACTGAGTTTCTCCTGCAATGCTCTTGCTGTAGTTACGTCGTTTCTCTCTACAGCGTCCAGTATATCTTGAGCCAGTTTGGGGAACAAGTTGAATGTTGTGCCGATACTGGATTTTATGCCTAGGAGCGCGGCTGGAGCAATCAGCTAGAAAAAGAAGTATATTTTATATATTGAATCCAGTACAAAAAAAAATTGTATAAATTCAAAACGTTATTATCTATGTTTAGAATACAACATCTCTCTGTATTTCTATAGTTATCGCACTACGATACAGAGATGTCTAGTAACATCCACCATATAGGAAGAATACACACGTAACTTCGATCGCAAATAAAGAACATTTGTCAACACGTAACAAGTATGACGTTTTCCCGCACCCATTCACGCACACAGGCATACACGCATGTGCGTGCGTAAAATGTCGTTTTAAACCGCATTATCAACGTATTTCGACAGAAACGCATGTAAAACATTATACAGCTAGACGAGCGTTCTTATGTACTGATTTTGTATTAGACTACTGCTGTCGAGATCTCAGGCCAAAGAAATATTTTTTTGTTCTGAGGTCGAGATTGACTAAAAACACTCGCTCGTAGCGCGTTTGTAGTGCACTTTTAACGCTCAATTCAATTCCTGAACATGTGCAAATGTAGGTAATTAGTAGTTTACATGCACCAACAGACAGACGTAAATTGCGACTTTGTTCTATAGGTATTATGAAATAGGTCTTTGTGTTACATTGCACAGTACAAATATATGATGCAATACAAATATCTAGTGATACTTGATGAATGAAACATTATATTTTGCAACAGGCATAATATAATGTGACCAGTCTGTGATGCGCTTCAATTGCGTTTAACGCACGTTATCAGTGCGTGAAAAGGTTATTATATACATACGCCCTTAGATTAGATTAAGTTGAAAACGCGATTAAAAACTCACTGTGTCTGCTCCTAAGAAAATTTCTTGTCCTTCCTTCAGTGCTCTCAACACCTGGGCGCCTTGGCTGAGATCATTGGAAGTGAATTTGATCCCTTTGAAATTGGGAATACGCGCGGTGGCTGCTGTGACGAACGCTGGCATGTCGACTAAAAAATACAATATCTATGGCTAAGAAAACCTTCATCTCTACGATAAACATAGTATACTAGCGTAATATGCTAACTTTATGATCTCTTTTAACATAACTAGCGACCGCGCACTCGCGACTGTCGTATGCCGAGAAATGCCGAGATTTCGAGCACGTCGTTTGGGAGCGTTTGTATTGAATAATCTATAGTTTGTATGAAGATAGAATACTGTATGCTTACTTGTACTTCACGGTAGTAAACTAATTAATCTGTGCTTGTACTGTGGTATTACTCATTCATTGGCCGACTGATTGATTGACTGATTAATAGCGAAATCTCGAAACTAATATGATAAGAACTATGATAAGAAAAGTAGAGAGCCGCTAAGAAAGGATTTTTAGAAATTACATTTTAATGAGAAAAGGGGGGGTTGAACTTTGTATGAAACTTTTGTATGGAACGGATTACGGCTGTGAAATTGCGTATAAATAATGCTTATTCGAAATAATGACACGTGTTTCATATTTTTGTAAAATTCCACTCCAGAACTAAGTACCTACAACACAAAAATTTTAAAAAAATGGAATCATAATATTACACCTCTATTACCTCTGTCTATCTATTACTTTTTCACGGCTAATTTTAATAACCAATTTTAATAACCTTGAGAATTCAGATAGATTAAGCCCTGAGGAAGGAATAGGTTACTTTTTTTAATTACGTGCGGATAAGTCGCGGACAACAGCTAGTTATTATAATAAATTTACAAATATTCACGTATGTCCCTAATCTAATTAAAATTCAAATCAACTTATTCACGTAAACCCAATTCGGTAACGTATTCTTGAACATCAAATCTGCCATTAGTCCGGTAAAAACCTGCACCGAAAAATATTTCATTGAAGATAAAACAATAGTCTGGAAATGAATATTGTATTTTAATAAACCTTTTGTAAAATGAAGTTGAAAAAAAATGATACGTGACTGAGTTTCTTGCCGGTTTTTCTGTGTCCAAGTATTCTATTTGAACCGAACTAATAAGTAGATCTGACGTTCAAAAATATTTTGTAATTGGGTTTATTTGAACAAATTGATTTGACTTTCACTTTGACCAAGAATATGTCGAATTTGGTCGGACACGTATTAACTAGAATTTTATGGCGATTCCGAAGAATAAAGTTAAATGGTTAAATTAAAAAGAAATTGGAGTCAAAGTACCCATTATATAATTTTTTGCTTTTGATGTTTGGGTCCGGGTTACCAATTTGTCTTTGTTCCAAAAAGACCAATATGTTAAAAATAACGAATAAATCGGCCGCAACATACGAAATGATATACAGACACGATGAAACTATATTATAGTTCTATTTTAGGTAATGTGGCTATGAAACCCTATAAATATGGTTAATACGTAAAAGCCACTTACTCTCAACTTTACTCATGCTTGGTATATGATAGTACAGGACAGGTAGATTAGGAGCAGCATTTGCTACCAACTCCACGTAAGACACCAACTCATCTACCGTCTGAGGTTTGAAGTAGAGTTCGGGCAGAGTAAGAAGAGAGTCCACGCCACTCATTTCGCAGTACTTTGCCTACAGAACAAAATAATACCAAGTATTTATTTTTGTATTGACCATCTCGGTACATTATGTGTTTTGTATAGACTCTGGTTTGCGTTACTTGGTGGTCGAACAGTCGCACAGAAAGATTAACGCCAAAGAATTTTAAAATATTGGAGTTTCGAGCTGTGAATTTGTGAGCTGTTTTGAGTCTGTGGAGTTTATGTCAAAGAAAACAATTTATTGTTACCTATATAAATATGCGCGAGTGTGAGTGGTAAAAGACGCCAAGGAAGACCAAGGCTGACTTCAGAAGATCAAATAACCAGAGTGTTAGCTGACGGAAATGTCAACAGAAATGTATATAAAAAAGTAAGTACCTAAATGTTCCTTTGTTCAAAATCGTAAATCTCCAAAAATTTTTCACCGGTTGCTTTGAAATTTTGACACAACGCTGCATCCGAATACGCGCGTGTTTAGTTTTTATATACGTACATACATACATATATACATATCTTCACTGTATCCCTAACGGGGTAGTCAGCGAGGACGGAGCGCCAAGCTTTGCGGTCCTTACATACTTTTTCGCTTCCTCAAATCCCATTATTCTCCTCACACATTTTCGCCTAGGTATGAGAGTGCTTTTGACATTTCCGTCGGCTAACACTCTGGCTATTCGATCTTCATAAATCAGCTTTGGTCTTGTTTGACTTCTTTTACCACTCGCTTTCGCTCTGTAGATTTTCTTCGTCAGTCTTTCATCACTCAATCTTTCTATGTGCCCGAATCATCTAAACATTCCTTTCTTCATTTTTACAATTTATTTTTTTACTTATATAATTTTATATACACTTACCTAAAACAAATATAAGTACTTATTGTAGCTACTGAGCCAAAGTCAACGTGTGACTGGATACAATTAGTTTCATATAAACTTACTGTGATCTATTATGTAAAAATTATATTTTAAAAAAACTAAAAAAACCCGCTTTAATGGCAAACCGAACTAGAAAATAGAAAATAATTTTTAAGTATCAAGAGCTTGTCTTACAGCAATAGAAAATTGCAACAATCAATTACGACTAATTAATTTGGAATAAGATTAAAATAAAAATTAAATTATTAATAAAATAATTCAATTATAGTAAAAAATAAGCGTGGGGTGCTTGATAATATAGTAAATTGCACCCCACGCTTTTTTTACTATAACTGAATTATTTTATTAATAATTTAATTTTTATTTTAATCTTATTCCAAATTAATTAGTCGTAATTGATTGTTGCAATTTTCTATTGCTGTAAGACAAGCTCTTGATACTTAAAAATTATTTTCTATTTTCTAGTTTGGTTTGCCATTTTTAAACTATAATTTTAGTTTTTTCAAAGTATAATTTTTTATTTTCTACTTTTTAGTTCAGTTTGCCATTAAAGCGTGTTTTTTTTAGTTTTTTTTTTAATATTTTTTTTTTATTTTCTACTTTTTAGTTCGGTTTGCCATTAAAGCGTGTTTTTTTAGTTTTTTTAAACTATAATTTTTTCCGCAAAATTCAAATTATTTCAAAAAAACTTAATGTGGTCCATTGTAATACGTTTGACTTAATAATGTAATAATTTGAAAATGCATGTAGAAACGTTCCGTAGCGACATCTATGGTACCATAATCGTACCATTAATTTTTTAAATTTCTTTTTATCCTGATGATTCTAGACAGGACATTAGAACAAAGTTATAAAATAATTTTATTATAATCAGTCCTTAACCCCTGTGCAAATTTTCAAGCTGATCAGACATCTGGAAATAGGTAAAAATTACGCTGAAAGATTCCGTTACATACATACATACATACATACATACAGGTGAAGCTAATATAAAGCATGCAATAATAATTCTGTAATGAATCTAATCTTAAATACATTTCGAACGTAAAATAATAAGTGATACTGATAAGAGAAAAAATGTTATGAATCTGAACATTGATAAATTATGTAACAATTTTTGTGTACTATCACATCACACATCACATATTAATATAGTTGTGCATTTTTTATCATTAAACTTTCCACAGAACTGGAATCATATAAAAAATTGTGTCGTATAATGAACATCTGCATTTTATTAAAATAAAGTAATCGTATCAAGAACTGTATAACGAAATAACGAAACGTACTTACATAACATCTCATAACAACATTTTTATCGCTTAAAAAAAAAGATTTGGTTGTAATCGAGAGAACAAAAATCCCTCTAACACGATATTTAACGGCTTTGTATCCAATCTTATTAGAAATATAGCATTGATAAATTTCAGGAACTCCTGTAAATCTTTCTGATGAGTTGGGTTTCCTGTCCTATAATTTTTTTTTGGTAAATTTAATGTCTATACATAGGTTTAAATATTTTTTTTGGGAAAGTTATCGCAATCGATGCATGTTACATAGCTGTTAGGCAAATAAATTCTTTTTTAAAATTCACGCTCTTTTTTCCAAAAATACATACCAAGTCAATTACGTCAGCTAAAGGCGCTCCGCCCACTTGGACTTGAATATGCAGCCCTTCTGTCTGGCCCATCTTCACCCAGACATCCACTATCTTCTTTCTCTCAGAGACACTGAGAGACATATTCTCTCCAGTTGTGCCTCCAACTGTAAATTGATTATTTGAAAAAACTTCCCTTATCTACTATAAAAGAACAAGTTCTAGAGCAATAATATTCCATATTGTTAGCAACCTCCAATAGAAAAATAAATGTTATTACATTCCGACAATTTTTTTCAATTTACGTTATTCTCAAGAACTTTTTTTTTCAGATTTTTCTGAGTGGAAGGGACAACAATTACTTATTTAGCGTATTTTATCAAAACCATTAGAAAAGTAGTACCTACTTAATACAGTAATTTTTAAATTAGTAATTTGTAGAACTGTAAGAAGTATACCTAGTCTTGCCATAAATATTGTTACAAGGAAAACATTGTTTTTTTTCTATTTCATAAAACTTTTAGTACTACATTGTGTGTTAGTTTATACATTAATATAATAGCATTTTAAAAACATGAAGCTCATTCAAAATTATTTCCATTAGCCTCAATACAATCCCTTAAACGTTCCTTGGGAATAAATATTTAGCGGAAATCCATTTCATGTGATAAATTCCTAAAATCTTTAGCCATTTCCGCTCAAATTCCAAAAACCACCAACTGACACGTGTTTCGCCTCTCAACGATGCATCCTCAGGATATACCAGAGGTCAGACTCGGTCAACTAACCAGCACCGAATCAATTGACTCGGTTTTTCGGGATTCGGGATTGATTCGGTGCTGGTTAGCTGTCCGGGGCTGCTCTCTGGTATATCCTGAGTATGCTTTGTTGAAAGGCGAAACATATGTCGATTGGTGGTTTTTGGAGTTTGAGTGGAAATAGCTAAAGATTTTAGGAATTCATCACAAGAATATTTAACAAAATGAGAAAACACTATGAATATTCGGAATATTCATACGAGAATGACAGGTGCCAAATTCAAATGTAATATTATTGTTTTTTTTTATTGTAACAGTATTTATGGCCAGACTGTGTATAGAACTTGCTTTGAAAAAAAAATTTTTACTGTAAAAAAGCTCCTAAAACCAACCCCCCTAAAGACGAAACTCAAATTTTGAAGTTTGTATTTGAGTTCGGGTCACTGCATATAGATACCTATAAAGTTTAAATCTTTAAGTCGAGCTTTAAGTGGGGCTTAGACCCACTAAAACTTTTGCGGTTGATGTCCTTGGCACTTTGTCGAGGACTCCGAGATCGTCTACGGATCACACATGGAGTTCCTCTTGCGCTGTGCCAAAGAACTTCTCAAGGGAGCAGCGATCGGCCCCCTCTGCACCCTCGCAGTGCCACGACAGTGCAGACTAAACGCCATGTCGTCCTCCTCGGACCGCAGCCCCCGCTCCGATCGCGCAACCTCGAAGACTCTTTAATCGCCTCTAATGCAATAGTGGAGGACATCGTAGTCTTATTTTCTAGCTCAATCAAAATAATAAACATTGAATAGAAGTATTATGACTGTACCGAGGCGAAGTGTATCCTCCCGATCCTGACCTATGGGATGAAAACGTAAACACTGACAAAAGGCCTCGTACACAAAGTCCAAGTTGCACAGCGAGCTATGGAAAGGACTATGCTCGGAGTTTCTCTGAAGGATAGAATCCGAAACGAGAATATCCGACGGAGAACTAAAGTGACCGACATAGCCTTGAGAATAAGCAAGCTGAAGTAGCAGTGGGCGGGGCACATATGCCGCAGAGCCGATGGACGTTGGGGTAGACGGGTTCTGGAGTGGAGAACACATTCAAGACGTCTCATAGGGTGGCCTCCCGCTAGGTGGACCGACGACTTGAAGAGAGTTGCGGGAAACGGATGGATGCGGAGAGCCGAGGACCGGATAAGGTGGCACAATATTGGAAATGATGATGATGATGATGATGATGAGACGAAGTTTGAACCAATCACTATGGATTTTGTAAACCATGCGACCCAGATAGATTAGATTATATTATACAGAGAGATTAGATTAGATGTTATCTACACAAAGATGTATAATACGAGTATGTAGGAATACTTTACCTAACACAGATTTGATACCATTTTTCGCAAGATATTGAGCATATGCCGGAATAACTTTATAGTTCACAGTGCGGTCGTCGTTGAGAGGTGTGAAGACAGGAGGCATTAACCCACGGGCTGTAAATTTTACCTGGATATTCAAAGAACATGAATTTATTACAAATTGTGTATTTAAATGACTTTATTAGACAGATACTGGACGTCCCTTTGGGATTGCAATTATTGACGGTCTTTTATTAAACGTTTGTGGTTTCAACATATTATAATAAAAAGTTATTTCAATAACTGACACATGCTTAAAACTGTGTGGATAGTATATTGCAGCCCTTGAAAAGAATGGTCAGGTCCTGGTCAGGTATTAACACTGAAGCTAAAATAATAAGAAGAAATAGCGCTATTTACATATGTAGTAACTACATTTCGCGATTTGATTAATAATGATAAAAATAATTATTAATTAAAACTAAAAATTATCTTAAATAATAGACTTCCTCAAAGTTGCCGCTAGGGTGCCCAGCAAACTGCAAGGCGGCATTACCTATTCGAATAGCCATTTAATTACCTAATTGAGACCGGGCTGGCAGCTTCTTCCGCCAACGAATCAGTTTGGCTATTCAAAGAGGCAATGCTGCCAGTCTGCTAGGTACCTTGAGCAATGACAGCTTTCTAAGCGGCAACTTTGAGGAAGTTTATTATTTAAGATAATGTGTAGTTTTAAGTTTGTAAATATTAACATATGTATGTACTTTTTATTACCTAATTAAAACTGTTAATTTAAATTTGAACCGATAAACCTTAGATTATCTAAAGCGCTATACATATTAACTGAAATTATTAATCACATACCGTTTCCCGCCCGCTTCGTTGGGCGTAAGTGAAAATTTTAAATTTGAACCGATAAACCTTAGATTATCTAAAGCGCTATACATATTAACTAAAATTATTAATCACAAGCCGATTCCCGCCCGCAAAAAAAAGTTCAAAAAATAAGTAGCCTAAAACCATCTACAACTAATTCTGCGTCGAATGGTCTTGGTCCCATGCCGTTCGGTCCAGTAGTTTTCAAGTTTATCGCAGTCAAAGAAAAAACTTTCATTATATATATAGATAGATAACATATTCTGCTCGCGATAAATTACTTTGTCCAAAACACATAAGTATTAACAAAATTGAGCAAAGAAATAAAATAATTACAACTTACCATTTTTATATTATAAAAGTGACTTTCACGACTAAAGTTCAAGTATTAACTGAATACACTAATATTAAGTAATGAATTATATAATTTTATCAGAAGTCAGAACTAAAACTCTAAGTACCTACATAAATAGCTTATCAATAAAAAACAAAATACTTATCATAAAAACAAACAGAGATAAGGCATTCCTTCTCATTTCATTACAAACGACTGGCAGTTAATAATATATTATTGTGATGTTGACCATGTTGACTTAGATAGAACTTCATCTTATATGATGTATACCTTTTTTTTTATTAATTTAATCTACGTATTATACTAGCCATTATTCCACCGAAACTCAAAGCTTTAACTTGAGAGTTATGCTTCGCAACAAAGCCACAAATTAGTAAGATTATGTACAAAGCTACATCGAAAGCATCTTCAAGAAAGTCAATATTAAGGTCCATAATATCAGTTACCTCGCACCAAAGCATTTGGTGCGGTACGGCCTTTAGAAACAATATAATATAAATAAGTAAGTAATATACCTAATATCGTAAACGTAGTATAGGTACTTATGTGTCGTATGTGGTTAAAATGAGTAATTCTCCCTATTCAGCGTAAAGTTTATGAACCTGGGATGTAAGTATTCATGTATTCCAATAGAAAGTTAGTTTAATAATCTTTAATCTTCTACGTTAGAGCTTTTTGGCGGGAACAGGAGAAGTGAGGTTATCATTTCATTTAGATTTACTATTTTTTTAATTTTTGGGAGTTTTAAAGTACAAAAGTGATCTGTGTAAGTGAAAAGAATGGAATAGGTCTAAATAAATATGTGTAGCTGAAATTTTCGCGCTCTTCCAAGACATCCTATAAAACTTCAGTCCGATTATGATGAAACTTCAGTGAGTTGTTCTACATACCCCCGCAATGGTTTCTGAATTATTTAATTTAGTATAAAAGACTACACGGACGAGGTCGTAGGGAACAGCTAGTAATATAATAAACTGAGAATATAATAAAAGTAAATTTTTATCTATTACGTAGTAATGTTACACTCTCTTTGTTTTTATCGTATTATGCTAGTGGGTTGACGCTTGACATCACAAAGTTTCTATCATAGGTTGACGTGCGGACCGTACACACTCAATCTCGATCACATCTGAGATCAAAATCAATGATCGTGATTCAGATCTGTCGTATATGAAGTAGATTGACCGATTAATACATCTGATCACAAAATATCTAGATAATTTGAAATCAAGTTTGCGATCCACTGATCGTGATCAAGATTGAACATGTGAGCGCAGAATAGCGTTGTCAGTCCACGCTTTACTGTTTATGATTTTAGACGCTGATGACACACACTCCCCGCCATTATCACCGATTGAACTGGCGAATTCAGCATGTAACCTTGATTGCTTCACTAATAGTAGAAGGATCATAGCAGAAAATTTTAGAACTTTAATATTTCTGCCAGTAGCAAGATAACGTAATATTACTACTAATTTTTCTTTAGGTTGTTTTTCTCATACAAGGACCTCTCTTGTTTTATAACGTATGGAGTTATAATTTTTTGTAGTCACTCATCAAAATATTTTTCCTCCATCCTGAAGTAGTTTTATATTCGTCTTCTTAAGCAGTTAGGGTGGCTTTCACCAACTATTGAAACTCGATTTAATGAACTGACATCTCGCTTGCACCAACTTTTAAATAGCTGATGCAAGCGAGATGTCAAAATTAATCAAATTTAATTATATAGTTGGTGCAAGTCACCCTTATTTGTATATCTTTAACTCAGACTAATAAAAAAAGAAATTAAATTAACGCTGCGAATAACACACTGAAGTCGAGTTTTTAGTTATGTGATATTATAAAAATAACGCTATCATAGATGACGCTATTCTGCTGATGACGTTGTCTTATTAGTAAGGTATTCTTATAATACGACGATCCGTATTGTACAGACACGTCCTTGAATAGTTTCACAATAGTATCAATATCTGTAGTTGTACTTTGAAACAATTTACCCATCATCTTTTAAGACGAACAAGGAGAAAATAGTAACTTTTCCTGTCATGTAACCTCACTTACCTAACAATCTGAATAATTCCTTTAACAGACTTGCTGAAACCAATAATGTGTTGCATAATTTGGTTTCATGTGAGATATGTGTGCGTTGTCTTTTTCATTTATTTAGTTTAAACTTCTTCGGACATATTTCGTCAAAGTTCAGACCTAAACTATGGTTACAATAGCTTTAATTTTATTGAGATCCATGATAAGAGGCGTTAACACGGCGGTTCCGATGTATGGACTGAAGAAATCAGGATTGAACGTGTAATGTTGTAACGCAATTCTGTGATCTATGATGGATGAGGATGTAACACAATTGCGATCGAGATTGACCGTGTACCAATGAGTTTTCTTAGTCATTGCTGTGTACGGGCTGCCGTACTGTCAAGGTAGGATTTCGTATTACTATAGTGATATTTCTACTACAATTCCATCCTTTGTATTGCATACTAGATACTACCTAGATACTACTAGATAGTACTCTGGGTAGTACGCTAAAATACTACTATTTTACAATCACGCCGCAATTTCTCTCACAATTTGAAAGCAATCAAGTGCACGAGTATAATGCACTTTACTCAACCTGAAAATGTATGAATTTCATCACCGACACAGATAAAAGTTGCTATTCTATGGTATCTTAGAGCACGTATGGGTGAACAAGAGAGGGATGAATGTCGTAATCTCAACGTAAGGGATTTCCTCTGATTGCTTTTTGTAGAGGCATCTTGGGTAAGAGTGAGAGAGGAACACATGCTCGCATTAAATAGTATATTACACACCACCACTTCCAATTTGTTGGAACAACTTTGCTAGGGATGGCGATATGAGGTCGATTAATGGCAGAATTGATCGATCGATCTCGAGCAGTGAATCGTTTTAGTGAATTGATGACGGACACTCAAAAATAGGGATTCCATTATGTTTTTGTATTGGTAAGAAAGTAACTACAAAATAATAAGCTAGTGCGGAATTTTTTTTAGTAAATTGTACATACATATATCGAACACTGCCGTCACCACGGCACTTTCAGAGTTAGATTTAGCGCTTTTTTTTAGTCGTCTAATTTTTATTTTTCTCATGCAAAATTAAAATAATCATAGAACGATTTTTAAGTATTCGATCATTTACACATCGATTTCTATGAATAGGTTCCATAAACTGAGATCGAATCGATTTCAGTTCGATCTATTCTGAAAAGTATTCCATCCTTAAATTAGCCAACAACGCCGATAAATTGTAATGTCTTAACGAAGTTATCCCGTTGAGGATTTCAAATTTCGACCGAATCGACCATAGAGTAAGATTATACATTTCGAATAAAACATTTTTGTGTGTATAACTCAAATTTTTTTTGCCATTTAGATATAAAAACTCAATATTATAGTAATAATCAACCTACTACTATTTTCGTGTAATACTATCTTTATAAATTCCAAATACTACTTTTCACTAATGAAAGAGAATGTAAAATTATTACGTAATAAGAGTTCGGAATTCCATAGAGCTAAACAGACTTCCAAAAAAAAAAAAAGTCAAAATAGCCAAAACAATCAGCTTTACCAACCAACATAAACAACAAAATAGAGACGTGCCGCCTTATATTCAAATCTTTCGATATCGATTATAATTAGCGCGACGTGCGGTACTAGAAATTGGTAAAGACAATTTAAACACTGGTTTTGATTGTGATGTCTATTCAATAAAAATATGAATAAAGTGAAATATTTATTTTATAATTTCATGGCGGCGTCTATCGTGCCACATAAGCGTCTTGAGTTTTATGCACAGGGGACCAACTCAAATTCAAGCATAGTAACGCTACGCCTGGTAGACGATTGCTCTAGAAACCTTTCTTCTTCTCCCTGCCACTTTGATAGTTTCCTAACCAGTTTCTTCTTTCTAGGACTAAATGGTAGGCTTTCGGTTTTGTTTTTTTTTTGCTACACGTTTTTTCTTCGACATTGTAAACATAAAAAACTAAAATTAATAAATTTTAAAGTTCTTTAAAGTCAAAGTAAAGCAAGGTGTTTTTAATGTCAATTATAACTAGACGTCGAAAAGAAAACCTGCACACTGAAAAGAACCGATAAGAAATCCAGTCAGATCATATTTTCAACATTTAATGTTTAAAATAGGCAATATTAAAATACAAATTCAGAAAGCTTCCATCAAAAAGTGTTAGGAAAATCATAACAGTATCATCCGAAATTAGTTTAGCAATGAATCTCATTTTTTTTCTGTAAATTTTTATCAATAAAATACTCTATACATGAATTTTAATTTATGGAATTTTTTGAATGGTATTTTATACCATGCTATCGTTTTGTCATTTTCAGACATGTTTACATGTAAAAATAAAAACATCGATATCGACTTTCATAAATGTACCATTTCCCACACTATTTTTACTGAAATAAAAGTATTCTCAAAACTAAAATTGTGAAATTTTGTCCCGAAAGCAAGCATTGAGACTAATGAATTAGTTAATACTCACTCACCGAACTTCATCCAGAGGATATCTCGTCATAAAATGTTTTAAAATGCCATAATTTCTCTTGATTTCCAACCACATATTATTTTCTGTACTTCATGTTTCTTTACCCACTAAATACTTACTAAATATTGCAAAATTTTGTTAGAAGTTACAATTATTTTGCAGAAGTTACAGTTATTTTGCAATAAAAATAGACAATATTTAACAATAAATTAGGCAATGAAACTTCACGCTGTTGAGGAAAATATTGTAAGTCGTGACAGATCTCACTTTATCAAAGACAAATATAAGCATCATAAGTCTCTCTAATCTAGATAATGCATTATAAAACATACTTAATTGACTCGAGAAAAAACACAAAAAAATAGCTCTGTTCCGTACATCGTTTTTTTGTATGAAGTTGCGACAGACTGGTTCCACGGACCAAGTACACGAAGTGTCAAAACATATCAATGAATTTAATATTTTTTATTGATTCTGTGAATTTGTGCTGGATCTTGGAACTGTTTTGTTAAAGGAGAAGCTAGCATGATGCCACAATAATTTCTAAGTGTAGTGTGTTTGGATGCGGCTCGAGGAAAAGCAATAATCAACGAAATCTATAATTGCACTGATATTTAACAGAAATTCATTAATTTAATCTGATGTCGTATATATTTCCATCGTAATTACTGTTTCTTAGTTTACTGTAATATAGTCATGTAGGTAAATTTTTGGTTATTAGTGGTTTTTATTCATATAATACAGTAAATTACTTCATATCAATTTTTGTTGTTATTGCAGTTAGGGCTGTCCATGTACCAATATTAAAAAGTTATCGATAAATACAGGTATCATGTTTATATGTCGTAATTATCTCGTAGCAGATTACCATCATGTATTATTAGAGGAAAAGAGTGGCTTGACGTAATCAGAAAAGAAAATTTAAACCTCTGTAAAAATTACATACATGTATATGATATATACATACATATCTTCACGCTGTATCTCTAAAGGGGTATTCGAATTTGCATTTCGAAGAAACCTTCAATAGAACATTAAGAAAATAATTTTACGGTATGAAGCATTATCCTCGCAAAGATTATTGGGAATCAGAGAAAATATTTACAGTGGTAATTAATTACTTTTTAATTTCCTGACCATGTAAATCCTCTATTGAGAAAAAGTAACAGGAAAATATTAATTATTTACAGAATGTGGCTGAACTTTGATTTGATGTTTTCGAGAGAGAAAAATCTGCTCATAGTTCTAAATATCTGCTTCTGAATGATCTTATTTTAATTTCACCATCACCTTTAGAAGAAGTGACGTTATGCATGTAAAGAAAATAAAAGCATTAAAAGGTCTGTGCTGTTCTTCAACTACTTTGACCTATGTTCATTGATCTTCAACATTTATCAAAGTGCTTCATAATGGGTTTCTTTTAAAAAGCAATTTTATTTCTGTAATAATCATGGACGTACTATTAAGTATTACGAAAAGAGGCAGCTAAGTAATTTGTTTGTATGTAGGGTTCATTTAAAGTTCCATACAAAAATGATCGAAGGACAGAAAGGGGCTATCCTTGAAGGCGCCTGTTGCTGTCGTTGCTAATAACATCTTAAAATCGCCTTAAGTGCAGATTCTAATTATATACCGACAGCATCGAACTACGCTGACTGCTATTTTCAGTTTGAACAATATTTCAGTCCCTCCCTTTTTCTGAAGATATCATACAAAAAGATTTTTTTTTCAATACTGATGCTGAAACAAAACTTATTTCAACAACTGACTTAACGACATCTACGTAGTAGATATTTGGGACATCATTAATCGGCAGCCATTGTTTGCGACACTCACAGTTTAGGTGGCACGATTATTTTGTACTTGTTTCATGTCCTTTAGTTTCCTTAGTCATTGGTCAGATCACAGACAGACTGTCATTGTCACGCTATATTGTTTTTATTTCCTTTTCCGAATAAAGTTATCTTTTTTCATTGCTTTTAATTCATTTTAATATTTAAAATTTTAAATAGTATGTATTATTTTTTTACGAACAAACAAGGAAATTGTCCACCTTATCCAAACGCGACAAAGCTACCTTTACCATAAAATATCGACTTCTTGTTGTATTTTACATCGCATTAATCAATATAATATTCGCGTTTGCTTTTACTATAATTGCATGAAAATGAATACCATTGTTAGTGAACTCAGTATGAGTGATTTAAATAACAAATTTTTTGAAATAATGCAAAATGAGAACAACGCCGCAGAAGCCGCTAACTTTATTTATGAAAGTGTTTACGACGATGTTACTACGGGATTTTTGTTTGAATTTCATCATGGGCTCAAGACTGGTTTAACCGATTTACTGGAAGGCGAAAAAGAGGATGAGGAGCCATACAAGATCGTGAACTCTCCTGAATGTGATGTGTTCGGTTTCTCTATACTGAAGAAAACTCCGGACACAAACTGCTCCTGTCCGAACTGCGAGAGACCAGTTTCGGCAACGAGATTTGCTCCTCACCTAGAGAAATGCATGGGTAAGAGTACTTTTACAGACATATCATCTTGGAATAATGATTAATTAACTATAACTTGACTGTAACATGGGTTAGGATTGTGAATATCCCATGCTTTGACAAATATGAGCTAAAATCAATTTTTGTTACAGTTAATGTCAGTATTTATTCTTAATTTTGATATCACCTCAGTATCTGCTATCACAGACATTTCTCGCAGACGATTTCACTTAAATAACCGAAAGTAATAATTGTAGTATTTAGTACACAATATGAAATACAGATATGAACAACAAAAGTTGAATTTTGATTTCATGGTTCAGATTCGGAGGCTAAAAATTTATTTTCTTTTTCTAATCCTCACATTATAAATATAATATTTAATTATATAACAAAAATTTACTTTATTGTCTGATGTTTAAAATCAGGGTGGGGTTGATGACTACAATACAGACTTTAAAGATTGGTGATAAGTAAACAGTCTATAGATACAATGTGTATGGAATGTTGTCTTGTAAGTGATAATGAAAATTATTATTGTACCTAGTTATTTTTGTTTCATTTAAATACAATCCAAACTATTGCTGTAAGAATTAACAAAACAGTTAAGGATGTTGTGTCACCAATATTGTTCACCTTAAAAAAACTAATATTACTCTAATTTTTTCTTCTCATAATTGTTTAAGATTCATACTAGAATAAAAATAACTAAATTTATTTTTGGTAAATGCTTGCTTGTTAAGTTTTCTTTTTTTTTAACACCAAATTGTATCTGATTTATTTACAAACTAAAAGATTATCCATACCTATATATTCTTCATATTATTAAGAGGCTGTCTATGCAGTCCAGTGCAAGCAAATTCATTCTTCATCCCCGCTTCCTATGACTACAGCTGCAGCAATGAGGTGGATTTTTATAGTTGTGGCTTTATGTTTTGGTATATAGTAGTGATTTGCAGGAAAACTGCATTACCGATAAAGGTTTGTGAGATTTGGGATAATATAATTACTTATCCATAGAAGTAAAAATTCGTATTTATCAATTTATGCAATACATCTGTATTTATGCAATACAAGGTACTCATTAATCCAATTGTGTTTTCACATTTCAGGATTCTAAGATAACAGTTGAAATTTTATATATTGAAGTATCTTATTCTCAGTTTCCTTAGGTACATAGGTCACCAAAAACACTAGTCTGCTTAAACCAACTCCTAAGCATTAGCATTACTGCAAAATTGTGTGGAGCAGAAATGATACATAGCGCAGAGCAATTTCAAAAATTATATATTTTTTACTTAATAATTGTTTCTTTTTTCATAGAAAAATGGTTTGATTGTGCTTTAACATCTGTATAGAATCAACAAAGTAGTGATATATGCATTTTTTCCTTGTTATATATGTATCTTATGTACTTTTGAATTTGAAGGACATATGCCCGGCTTATTAAGTATCTATTTACTCTTTACAAATTTGTTAAAAATGGAATTCAAAATTAAACTGAAAATGTGTAAGCTTCAATGAACTACTATCAACTAAATCTGAAAGTTGTATTTACAAAAAACCAGATAACTCTTGTAGCTTTGTTTTTGAAATTAATGTATATTATTCATAGGTATGGGACGTAATAGCTCCCGTATCGCATCTCGTCGCATCGCGTCTAACAGTCGTGAGCCTACGTCATATGCAGGACTTCTTAGTGACGATGAGGATGATGCAGACTGGGCTGGTGGCTCGTTGCAGAGTGAGCGACGTAAGAGGCGAATCAAGAATAATAACAACAGAAAACCCAGCAAGTTGCATAAGTGAGTTTTTTTCTAGCAATTTCAAGTTTTGTATACTTTTGATAAAATCTCAAGGCAAACAAACTTATGTTATAGTTATGATAATAAATATATTATTGAATATTTAATATGGTATAGTGCACTAAGCTCTAAACTATGAGTGCTATACAACAAATTGAAATATATTTGATCAGACCTAAAGATAATATTTATTAGATTATAGAAATATTTGTTGCTTAAGTTGATCAAGTTGGCATTCAACCTGAGCCCCTTAACATGGAAGATAGATAAACTAACCTTTACACCATAGGGCCAATTTATAGGTTTCCATATCTTATAAGGAATAACAGAACTCTTAATCACTCATAGGAAGCTCCTAATCACTCATGCGTACATCCTTCTGCCACAGTTGATTTTTTCTGAAATTATGTGGTGTAAACACTTGAATTTGGCGTAGAGTTTGTTAATAAAATTAACTACATGTAACTTTGTTAGTAAATGTTGTATTAGTTAACTATTTTCTTATAAATCTCTAGAAATCGTTTTAGAAATTTACCGTTGTAATATAAATACCATACCATTGCAGTACCTGTATCTTTTAATTATTAGGTACAGTTTTCTAAGGACTTTCAAAATAAAAAGTTTTATTGAGTGTTTCATGGCTTTAAGTTTAGAAACTCCTGAGCTAGATGGTATTTTCTTTTGTAATTAATCTTGGTAGATTTAAAAGTTACTTTATAAATTGCTGTGTTAAATGGTGTTCCTCGAGAAATAACTCAATTAAAGAAAATGAGATTTTAACATGTTATTACATAACATTTTTATTGTAAAATATTACTAATGAATGAGTAATTTCATCAAAGTAAACACAAAACCACAAACTTTAACATAGCTGCAAACTGCTAGGTTTTCTAATATTAATAAATATATTATTATGTTGAAAAAAAGATACCCAAGTAGTTGTTGGTTCCTTTTAGTGTGCGTTTTCTTTTTCAAATTAATGTCCGATTTGACGTTATAAAATGTATTGCTGGGTTTAATTGAGTAATGGTTTGAATTTAAAATTATTATAAGTGGACAGACAGAAACAGATCACATTTTGAAAATAATCTATTTATTACTTTTTATTGGAACAACTTATGTGGTAAAACCCATCTCTGGTCCAAATCCCCTCTAAATGGGTTTAATTTTTGAAAAAATCACCTTATCTCCGTATCACTGTTTCAGTGGAAATAACAGGAACAACAATGGTACCCAAAATTCTGACTCAAATGATGGTGGTGCCACATATGACACTATGACAGCCAATGAAAAGAAGAACCTGCTGCTTCAAATATGTGGAGTTGTTTCAGAACATACCAAGAAACTATGTACCCGGTGAGTTATTTTTACTGCACATTATGAAAACAATAGTATTTTTGACTTAATTGCTTTGCAATTTGTGAATTTTTAGGGTTTCATAGGCAAACGGCAATAAATCAATCTCTTAATTATCGTCCTGTCCGTCTGTTCATATGTCACAAGTCACAACCATTTTATATGGAGACTATTGGCATTATATAGATGAAATTTGGAAGGTGGCTGTATCCTATGAACCATTATGACTAAAATTATGTATTTTATGATATGAAAACAAGATACACATTCAACAATGCTCCAAAAATGTTTGAACCAAATGTGCACTCAAATGAGTATTTGAGTGTATTCGAAATATATTTGATTGTATTCGAAAACGCTAACAGCAAAATGACAAACGTGCTCCTTTAAAAATTGTAAAAACGACACGTGTAGAACTCTAAAAAAGACGGCATTCTTATTTTCGGTAAATAAATTAAATAACTTTATTTACGTGTTCATTATTTCGTTATAATAATATTGTTACATAGCTCTTTTTTATTAAATTCGTAATCATATTTTTCAAAAATGGCCTGACAGTTTATGTCTTGTTCTTGTCACTCACGTAACAAATCAAAATGACGTAAATAACAATGCAAATAGATTATGTGAATTATACTTTAGGCACGAAACGTAAGATTTCATTTTCAATATTTTTTAACAAACTTCGTTTCAATGTCATGTTCAAGGATCTTTTACCAGCTTTTACAACCTTATGCTTTGACAGTAAGGTCTACTTTAAATTAACACAATATTACGGATAATACTACGAGTATATTATTAGAAATGTATATGTTAATTCTGACAATAATTTGTTTATATTTTACAGCAGATTGTGCATCTAGTTTTTTATTATCGAAGACTTATCATGACGTTTTAATTCATGGTGGTTTTTATTGAAGCACAAACACACAAACGGACAAAAATTCTAAAAATGTTTGTTTTACTAATAACTAATAAGTATGACAACTGAAAATCATTTCATTTGCTAATTAGCCCAGCTCTAGTTATGTTATAAATGTCATAGTCGCCAAATTTGTTTTCATTATGACATTTAGGTTTTTAAAAATGATATAGAGGTTTCAAACTGACATAACTTTTTTAAGTCAATAGTTGGTGGAACATCCGCTTTTAAAGTCCTAAAACGTGTCCCCCTCTAACTTTTCCAAGTATGAGGGAGAAAATTCTGACAAAATTTAAGTTAGTTGAACTTAAAAAAACAGATTTAACGATAATTAGTTTGAATAAGATATTTTATGTTGTAGATTTAGAGATATGGAATTTTTCCGTTATATGCTAAGCGACTGCTGAATACTTATTCTTGTCCATTCTTACTTCTCAAAACGATTTGGATGAAATTTTGTATTTAGATACCGTTTTATTTCACAATTTATTTAGAAAAGGTGTTATCCCTGAAAAAACTCGTTTTCACACAAACATTTTTTTCTAAAACATTGATTCTAGTGCTATCTCATAGAATATTGAAGTATCAGTATACTTCAGGTAACAGTAGGCTGAAATATTCATGTACTTATTAATATTATGTCAGCTATTGTCAATAATCGTGATTAACCGTTATAATCATAATCGTTAACGAATGGTAACACTATTATTTTGATGGTGTTGCTACTTAATAATAATATGATATTTTTGAATGATAAGACAGTCGAGAAATACACGAGCTAGCGAAAGCATGTCTTATATTTATATCTCAATATATCATATGTTCATTCATGTAGACATCCTAAAAGAACGATAAGCTTTCAATTAGCTATTCAAGAACAACAAATGGCATTGTTAAATAACTCAAAAGACATCGAGCAAAGTTTGGTCACTCGGTTTAAAGTATAAACTTTGAACAAATGATGGAACTCCATCAAATATCATGATAATTTTATCCTTCCTTTTTATTTCAGCAAAAACGTATTAAAGACATTTCATTTATTACAGATCCACTCGCTGTCCACAACACACCGAAGAGCAGAGACGCGCTCTTCGGAACAGCGTTCTGGAACCTTCCACCCCCGAGTCACAAACCATGGGCCTGACCGCTGACGACGCTGGTTCCCCTCCTGACTCTAGCCCATCTTCGTCATGCTCATCTTCAAGCCGTAAACGAGACAGACATCGTGCGATTCCCAAGAGCAAGAACAAGCGAGAGAGATTATCCCCCAATGGAAGGGACTAACGACTAATTAGGCCTTAATTCTTTCAAGGACTGAAACACAAGCTTAAAATCATATTATATATTCAAGTAAGTATGTAACAAACTATGTAACTGACATATTATGTTCAAATTTTGTTGGTTTAAATGTGACCACCTATTGACGCGACACGTCGCATGTGGCGCGACATTTTAGACGTGACATTTCAATTTTCAACAAGTCGCGACAATCATTTCTTCTACATGAAACGAGTACATAAAACAATCGTGGGACAGGTCGCTAGAGTGCGCTATATTCCTTACGAATCCATTCTAAAATAGTTAAAGCGAGCCGCAGTTTTTTCCAAACATTTTATCGCGTACGACTGTATGTACTCCATTGTCGTGGAAATGACCATAATATTATAATTATTAACGCGTAACACCTATCGATGTATCGCCTCGTGCCACATGTCGCAACAATAGGCTATGACCTTTTTACTTCTGACAAGATGCAAAATTGCTGCATAAAAAACTTATTTTTTATCTATATGGAGCTATGCTATGTAGGCTATGGCAGATCTATGTCACTGCGGCCAACTTTGATCTATTTTAATCGCCAAATTATAAAACACTATCAGAAAAAAAAACACAGAAGGGCAACACTCACGTGACCATCAAATTACTATATACCGTGTAAGCGTACATGTTGCCAGAGTTGTTACAATATTTGTGACCTTGATAATTAATATATACAGTGTAACTCTGGCAACAAGCCAGACTTGCTATAATATTTTATTTGACGGGTGACATTTGAAAAGTCTAGCTTGTGTAGTTATTTTTAAAAATCTGTTTTATTAAGTTTCAGAAATGCAAAAATTCTATAATAGCTGTTTTAATGTTTTTAATCGAAAGATCCTATTAATCTTTACCAAATATTTACCGAATCTACCTAATATATGTAATATATATGGAAATTATAAAGAAAAAATACTAGGTATATCATTAAAATATTTTTTAGTTTGTAAAAATTGTTTTTTTTTTTTATATACTTACATACCGAATCAACCAATATTTATGAATGGAATATGTTTTAAAAAACTCATATAACAGTGAGAATTTTTTTTCCAAAAACTAATTTTTTTTGATATACTTACGTACCGAATCAAACAATATTTATGAATGGAATATGTTTTAAAAAACTCATGTAACAGTGAGTATTTTTTTTCCAAAAACTTAATTTTTTTTTATATACTTACGTACTGAATCAACCAATATTTATGAATGAAATATGTTTTAAAAAACTCATGTAACAGTGAGTTTTTTTCCAAAAACTTTAAAAATGACTGCATTTAAACGAAAAATGGTAATAGCTTGAAAGTCTTTATCAGTTGTCCGTAGCTCTTTTTTATGAGATTCATCCACCAAATAAATCATTGTAATTACATGATTATCATTTTTTAATTATGTAGTCTTATGTGGCTATATGTATTGGGTGGGATTCCTAATTATAATGTCTTAAAATGATATAATATTATATTTAAAGATTTTAAAAAGAAATGTCTTATTGCGAATTATTTTTTAAAATCGTGTTTTTACTGGGTTCGTTATATTTGTTTCGCCTTAGTTTTTTATATGGGTTACGAACAACACATACGTCAGGTTTAATGTGATCAATAAATTAATTATAAAATAAATAAATATCATACTTTCAATTGCTCAATAATGCACAATCATGAGGAACATTAGTTTAACAGTCGATGCCACTCGCAGCGAGGGACCGCTTTGATCGCTAAATATCGTATAAGTGTCAAATGCTAAGGTTCCCTTCTCTGGTAGTTATTTTAACTGGCAATGCTCCAGAAACTACAGGAAATTCCTTAGAGCCTCCAAAAATACTGGCCGAATTAGCTTAAATTAATGCGTAGTCAGTAGTCACGCAGAATGTATTTTCGCCTTTTAGCGGTATTAGTATATTCTTTTATCAGACAGCCTCAAATGCGTAAAAGCGAGGAGTGAGTAACACGGCCTTTAAGCCTATGTCAAAAGGATACGCTAACTAGCATACCCCGCAACATTAATTTCGTTCACGTCAAATAATCTTGTCCCACCACTGCAAATATACATACAATATCTTCACGCTGTATCCCTATCGGAGTAGACAGAAGGGAGTGCTAAGTATTACGGTCTATACGTCTGTTGTCTCCTCAAATCTCATCATTCTCCTCACACACTTTCTGCCAGTTAACACGCGGATATTTGGTCATGAATAGGTCTTGGTCTTCGTTAGCTTCTGCTGTTACTCACTTTCGCTCTGTAGATTTATTTCGTTAGTCATTCGTTACTCATTTTTTTTGCTTATAAAAACCTAACCTTTTAGAATAAATAATGATTAGACGTGTTTACTGACAAGTAATATCGAATAAATGAGGCAAAAAAGCTACACATGTGTGCGTAAACAGCGTATCGATTGAAATGTAATACTTGTGGTGTGTAATATTAGCCACTTTTGTTTATTTAATGTATTATGCATCTCACTGCGCAGGCCACATTATTTTATTTGACGGAAACTCGATTAACAAGTGCTTGACCACCAAATGGAGTCATTTATGGCTTCAAGTACATTGCTTAAGTTACATGCGCGTAGTCTGATTTTTAATGTTATTATTCTCAAAAAATGTGGAGAATACATAAAGATGCGTCGTATCCACAGACAATCTAGCCTACGAGACTTGAAATAGAAAGGCACCGTATTCTGCCATCCATCTGCATAAATGCTCATATAACTTCAAACACAAATGCGCGCTTGTTTAGTAGTTACCAGGGAGCAGATATGTGTGATAGAGCCATGCTGCATTGCAGTACGAATTGGGCCGGCTCATCCGTGAAATACCACCTTCTCACAGAATATTGGCGTGAAATAACAGCATCTATTGCTGTTGTGTTTCGTTTGGTGAGTAAAAGTGCCAGTGGCCCATCTCCCCTTCCCCCTCCTTTCCTCCCCGGACGTTGCGGGTGTCCATGCGCGGCGGTGATCACTTTCCATCAGGTGACTCGCTTGTTCGTTTATCCCCTCTTTCATAACAAAAAAGATATATGACCTGCGTCTAAGCGGTATCAAAAAATATATAAGAAAATACGTAAACAATGCTAAATTGCGCTGTAAAGTGGTGTGGTAATGACTCTCGTAAAAATAGTTTCAAAAAGGACAACACCACGATTCATCGGTAAGTACAAATTAATAATAGAAATTTATAACAGAAGTAAGCAATTCTAGTGATACTGGTTGCTGCTTCGAGTCAGCGTTTATCCTAGTTTAGCACGCTATAATTATATGTTGCGTCTCGCTCTTGTAAGGTGGCACGTGTTAAATAGAGATGCGAAAAACCGTATTGATATGTCAATATTGTTTTATTTAATTTTGAAAATTTATAATGACTATCATTCTTTGAAATTATATACTTAGTACCAAATTATCTTGTTTCTTTCCTACTATTGCAAGCTTTTAATTAATTGATACTTATTAAACATGATTTTTTGAATAATTGTTTGCAAATTGAAAATTGAATGATTTAGACTAGTAAATTCGTACATATTTCTATTTCAAAATAATTTTGGTTTGATTATTATAATAGAAACATGAAAAGAATTCTCGTACGCATGACTTATCGATATATACAATTATCGACATGGATAATAATCTCTTTTCCTCAAGTACGCGACGTTACCCGCGCCGCCCACTTACTTCTTTCTTTGACCTTGACCTTGACCTTTGACCTTCTATCCTTTGACCTTGACAGAATCGTTTCTTTAGAAAATCGTACACATTTCAGGTCTCGTAGGCTAGGTTCTCTGTATTTGTGTCCTATTTTTAACTAGGAACCAAACATTTCCAGACAGACATTTTTGTAACAATATCTAATAAACATCATCTTGTTTGTATTTATTGTATTCAAATTGTGTGAATCTCGAGAAGAATTTAAGGACTGAATTGAAGCTATTTTGTAAAACTAATGCCTGTATGGATGCATTGTATAGTGTTTATATGTTACTTGCGACTCGCCCCGGCTTCGCACGGGTGCAATGTAGATACTAATTTCTGGTATCGGTCTAAACAGCTTTCTAAACTCCACATACATACACACATATCTTCACGCCGTATCCCTAATGGGATAGTCAGAGAGGACGGAGCGCCAAACTCCACATAATCTAATCATAATATAAACATCTGCCATCACTGACTTTTGTAGTCCTAATAAAGAAGAACAATTACATCATACATTGTTTTGGAATAAGAGCATTTTTGAGGAAAGCTCTCAGTCGGCTTGAGTTTTTCCGATATCTTGAACTATTATCGTCATATTTCAACAAATTAACACAAACCAATATTAAACTATACATGTAAACCTTCCTCTTGAATTCCTCTTCCAATTGATGAAAACCGCATTAAAATCCGTTGCGTAGTTTAAAAGATGTAAGCGTACAGAGGGACCGACGGCGAGAAGCGACTTCGTTGTATGTAAAATACTTAGATGGGCGTACAGACATTAGATTTTGTTTGAGCGAATTATGTAACATGCTTTCAAATTTTTTGCGGAGAACGCTGAGTATGCATACTCAGCGTTCTCCGCAAACTGCAGCTGTTTAAACGATCGTAAATTTTCATCAAATGCAACCAAGTCTGAGACTCTCCTAAATACACCCATTCCCAGATAAAAACTATACATATATAGTTTATATTGGCGATAGGAATCTGTAAAAGTAAAAACAATAGCCTCATGCATATTGTAATAGAAATAACATAACATAACATAACTTCACGCTGTATCCCCAACGGGGTAGTCAGAGAGGACGGAGCGCCAGGAGTCGCGGTCCTTACACACCTCTTTCGCTTCCTCAAATCTCATCATTCTCCTCACACATTTTCGCCTAGGTATGCGAGTGCTTTTGACATTTCCGTCTGCTAACACTCTGGCTATTTGATCTTCATAAGTCAGCCTTGGTCTTCCTTGGCTTCTTTTACCAGAATAGTAATAGAAATAAAACCTTATATAATAAAAACTTTTTTCTGCTTTGAAGTTGGCAAAATATATTATACTATTTATAAAACATACTTACATATCCTCATGTATTGTGTAATTGGATAGATCATAAATGTATTATCTACTCACGTATATTGGAAAATGTGTAATTAGGGCGAGATAAAAAAAAATAAGCGTTTTAACTCGTGTTTTCTTTCTTAGATAAGTTACATGTGGGCACTATACACGTAACGATAATTAACCACATGTAATAAACATGAAATTACATGCATGTTCATGATTTTGCAAAAATAAGCGAAATTCGTTTGTTTCATGACTGACGATGGTGTCAGTCATAAACGAAACAAATTCATTGGGTCCATAGCATGAACCTAAATGGTCTCGCCTATCTCACTCTAACATAGCATACGCTATGCTCCATCTCTTTTGCATTGTCAATGTTTGTATGTATTAAATCTATGGACTGACAGAGACAATGTAGTCTCATTCGCCTTCATAATTTCCATGAAACCAAATTTCCATAAAAGTGAATTGCTTTTCTATGTTTCTTTTATCATAAGTCGTAGTTAAGTTATCTTACCTATTGACGGACATAGTAATTCTACTATGCAACAAATTCGCGTATATTTATAAAATACTGCTAAAGTATATAAGTGTAACCAACCATATTATACTGGCTGTTATGACCAAGACCTAGTATCTAAATCACCTATTGCTAATTGTATCAATATTACTTACATGTGTATTATACATAGATAGTGAACAAAATATCAATAGGAATAAGATAATTGCTTTATTAAAGAAATTTCTGAACCAGTGAATGTCTTTTTTTTCTAAAATAATTATTTCTTAGATAATGATTCATGTAATTGTAATTCAAAATATTTTTATTCAAGTAATGTTAATTAATTATTAAGACATTATATTCCTAATGCTGCTCTAACATACCCATATTTCATTAAGCATAAGTAGTTGATCAAAAACCTCAAAAAAACAAATGGCTGTGATATTTTTTTTATAAACATACGACGATAATGAAGTTTCTTATTAAAATGTTTTTTTTACATAGGTTAAAGAAAAAACAATTGAAAGGTTTTAACCAAGGAGGGTTACATATCTTCTTGCTTCTAACGTATAAACTTAGTATATATACTGGCGTATAGACGATCATAGAGATCGTTGAAGCGTGACGATTTTTAATTTGTCAATGTCGCCTATGAAATAAATGATTCCCTTGATTATTGCGATGTAATATCACAATTATATACAGGACACATAACCATTATTGAAAAATATAGTACTTCTTTGAAATAAAACTGGAATAACACAAAATAAATCAACAGAGTCATCCTTAGCGTGACGACCTGTCGTTCAAAATGGGTTATAATAGTGTCTCGTTCGCTATCTCTTTCCTACTCGTACTACTATCACAAAACTACATTTTGTATTACATTCTCACTCGCACTCTTTGTACGTCTATACGCCTGTATATACTAACTTTATGTTCTAACATGATTATGATGTCAAAGATAATAGGTAGTAATTGGGCGTTTTTATAATTTACCGTTGAACGATTTTACCGTCCACAATACAATAGGCAAGCAAAATACTTCCCTCCCTATCATGCCATAGAAACAGATGTTTTTGCGTCGACAATAAGGGGGCCTAGACAAGTGGCTCAATTGTCGTAAACGCTAGTATAATAGAATGACGAATACCACGTAATCAAGCCAAACGCATTTTAAATTAAGCGTTTTGATTGTACGAACCATGTAACATTTGTCTAACCGCTCTGAAATGTCAATAAATCTTCCGATTCTGAAAACTTAAATTCGTCATGTGGCCGTGAATGGACAATTTAAAGCTGCTTATATTCGCTAACAGCGTGTTGTCAACTCTTCATCGCTCAGTATTGAATTGAATGTCCACATACTAACATTATATTGCAGAGATTGCAGGGCAAATGCAGGATCATTCGAATCAATTTAATTCTGTGTATAACTTGGTGTAGTTTAAATAAGACACAAAAACATAAAAGAATAAACCATTATTTAATGACATAAAATAGTAACTGGTATTGAAATATTTACAGTACAAATTAATAAAATAGATATCACAAAAAACACATCACAAAGAAGGTAGTAAAAGCAAAAAAATGATAATTTAAAAATGTAAGTACCTGTAACATTACTCAAAAGATCTTTGGAATGGGAAGTTTGAACAAATCCTTTGAATGTAACAATGTAAGTACGACTTAACAATTGGTAGCAATGGAGCAGTTAGTAAGAACAAAAAATTAATTAAAAAATACTTACATACATATCTTTACGCTGTATCCCTATCGGGCTAGTCAGAGAGTAGTCAAGTTAAAATATACTTAATTCATTAAATTATTAAAATGTCTTTTAGGACATAATTTTATTTACGAAAGCGTCATAAAAACTTGACAAAATGGTCCCAACAAAAATAAAATGTTTCATTCAAACCAAACCTACATGATTTATGTATGATTTTTAAATCTTAAACCAATATTCACGTTTTTATGCTCGCTTGTAAGTTATTTTGCGCCTTATAGCTAAATCAGCTAACAATGATTAATTTAAAATTGAAAATACAAGAATTTGGTGTTATATTCCGATTGCATTCACTTATGAAGGATGTTTGATTTTTATAAAAATGTATCACTTTTTATTATTGCTTTAAATAAAGGGGAATCTTATAATTCCCTTGTTATGTCTAAAACTATATTATCTTTACCTTCTGTTTTACCATCGCTTCATATTGTGACCGTTATGCTGGAACCACACTAACGTCTAATGACGTTAATTATTACGTTAACTGACATTAAATATACGCGTGATTGGGATATGATTCGCTAATTCATAATCGTGTTATTGATGAAGTTATTAGGCAATTTTGTGTGGAGTTCTTTTTTAACACACCAGCAAGATTTAACTAAGAGATTTACTTGTCAATTGCGGCATTATTGTAGTTACCCTAGAAGTTGTCATTTTGTTTCTCGAACGCAGCAACTGCGGCTGACTATAATGATTTTATTATCAATAACGCGATCACCCGAATATATAATGAAGTTATCCAACGAGAATTTGTCTAGTTCAATAATGATGGAATAAATTATTCGTAAAGTACACAAGTGTCTTGTTTTGCCAAAAAAAAAAATTTTATAATTAATATTATACGTTAAATGCAGCTGATGCCTCTCAATTTAATATGAATTTCAGCTCGACATTTTTAACGTCGCTTTACTACATATTAGGCGTCAGCGTGGCCCTTACATTATTATAATACATCTTTATACAGTATTATCTTACATAAAACTAAATAAGAATAATGTATTTAAAACTTGTAAAATGTAATTAATTTGATGAATAAAATAAGTGAATATTAATATTATTTATAAAAAGCACCGAAATAAATAAAACATCTATACAATTTAAAAAAATCGAGTCATACGTTACATTGTAATTTTGTTCCACACAATGATGAAACTAATTATAAATTGTGAATAAAAATATTATGTTATATTCAATACTGCATCCTCCATAAGCTTGTAATATCATCTACGCAATGCATAGCATCGCTTTGCGCTCCATAAAGTACATAATTTAAATTTTGAAGTTCAGTTAAGTGATTTCAAGTAGATGCACCTATATTAATGTGCACTAATGATGGACTCTCGACCTTGACCCACGCCGATGTATTTAACTGGAAAATTATAAGGAAGTGTTAATTAAATTTAGACATAAGCTATATTCAGACAGTAACAAAACCAAAAAATTTTCAGAATCATTATGTAATTGAATCGATTTAAATTATTTTTAATCTGTTGAATTTTTTGATAATTACATAAAATTGTATTGTCTATGTCGCCTAGTAAAGTTACAGCATTATACAATCATGAAATGTAAAAATTGATAACAGGTACTTCATTGTTTTAATTGAAAAATTAATTCAGTTGTTACTAAATGATTACTGAATCCACCTAAAAAAAATACATGGAAATATTTAAAATTAAATTTAAAAAAGTACTTTATTTCTTAAAAATTACAAACGAAAAATAGTATATACATTGAATATTTTTTAGTTTGTATAAATAGTATTTCTCTTTGATATATGCAACAAATCAACCAATATTTCTGAACGGATTTTTTTTTAAAACTGGTCTTTATCAGTTGTTTATAGTTCTATTTTAAATGGATTAAACTGTAAATCCATCAAATAAATCGTTGTAATTGCATAAATATAATATTTTAAATATGTGGTCATATATTTGGGTGGATTTGTAGATCTCAGTATCTTAAAATGCCATTACATATTATAAATATTATAAAAAGAAATGTCTTATTTCCAATTTTTTTTAATTGTATTTTTACTGGGTTAATGTATGTATATACCTGGTACTTCGAGGAAGTCCTCGATGGCCTTCACATAGTTCCTGGCGGCTTCGGGCAACATGTCCATTTGCCGGACGTCCTCAATACTGCACGCCCAGCCGGGCAGAGTTATGTATTCCACCTGTGCAAAGATTCGCGGTTTAGTTGTTTTAAAGTAGCTCTAGCGATCCAGTTATCTCCATGCCAATCAAAATCAGTTATTTGATTTACTCGGGAAAACGTAACGAACAGACTGAGAAACAATTCTGGCATTTATAATATTATAAAATAAATAAATAAAAATAAAATAAAATAAACCTTTATTCAGATTTAAAAGTATAACTAACATTTTACTTATTTCTTAATCTAATCTGCTTGCCCTTTGGCAAAGGCCTCCCCTAGGGTTTTCCAAAGCTGTTTATCCATGGCCTTCCTACTCCATGTTGGTCCTGCAGCTGCTTTTATCTCATCCTCCCATCTTTTCCTTTGTCTTCCCCGTCTCCTTTTCCCATCCCGAGGATACCATTTTATAATATTAGCACAGATTAATTAGGTTACTAACGTAAAATATTAGCATTTAGAACAAATTAATTAGTTACTACAGCGTGAAATATTAGTTTATGTTAGTAACTAATTAATCTGTGATATTAGTATGGAAATATAATAATAATAATATACTCAGACATTTCACACAGCGCCATCTAGTCCCAAAGTAAGCAGCACAGCGCTTGTTTTATGGATACTAGATAACTGATATACTGCTTATATACTTTTCTTTATATATGGATGTATATTTTTTGCAATTTTAGGAGAGAACATTGAAAGTAAGAGTACATACATTCCTATAATAATGAACCATACCATAACCATAGAATAATATTGACTTTTAGTTGTGGCTCCGCAAGCATGGTACTTGCAAAAATACTTGTACACAATTACCACCATCATACTAATTATGATGGTTTACATGTATTTTTTCATAATTAATTATGGTTAATCCTGAGCAGACAAACGTCTCTTCGTGGCTGGAATAAGACTGACAGATATCGTCGAGCGCACATCTTACTCTGAAAAATATTATAATAATAGTACTCCAAACAATTACACGAACTATGTGACCCAAACTGAACAGTAAGTTTGTACTTTGGGTACCACACGACGAATTCTGGGGAAGCTAATTTAGAAAAGTTCGTTTGCTAAATTGATCTGATAGGGGATCGAACCCAGGACCCCGGCTTGGAAAGCAGATGCTCTCTGCCATTGTGCCAACGGGCCAGTCAAAACTTATTACTTAAGTAATATAAACTGAAGTATAAGAGGTTTAAAACAATAGATTCACTAAAAATATACCTATCATTATTTTAACAGAAATAACCACTATATTACTGTCAACAAACCAATTAGATAACATAACTAAACAAATTATTACATACATATATGGTAAAAAAACACTGATTGTTATCACTAAAATTAAAAATTAAAAGGAAGTAAAATCTATCGATAAATAATAATCGATAATTTTTTACATTGATATCTTAATAAATATGAGTGATATAAGTTCTTTCAACCTCCTGCAAAATCTTATTCGTAATATTTAAGCTCTGTCCACTAGACTAGATCTAGTTAGTGTTAGTTCCACATTAATTTTAATCACATAAATTACCCACATGTGATATTATGTAACATTTTAGTAACAAGAATGAGGGTAGAATGGTTTTCCTGCGTTTAGTGGGGCTGTATATAAGTCTGATTTTAGTCTTGTAAGTCAGTTGTCGAGCAATCGTCGAATAGTCAAGGACATAATAGTTGTGATGAAGAATTGATAGTGTGTTCATAGTGATCAGTGCTCCCGCTACATTTCATATTTAACATTAGTCATTATTTCACTATCATCAGTGAGTGTGATATTATGTTGTTCAATATTTTGTCAAGTTTAATAAAATTACTATAATAAAAAAGTGTCTTTTAAAATAAACAAATATTCTAAGAGAACAAAAACAACACTAAATGTTACGATCAAATATTTCAAGTGAAATAAATTAATTTAAAATGTTACCTCAACGTTGTTGAGTTCTGCAACTGACGAGGGGAAGTAGTCAATTTTCTTGCCATTCAGTTTGTAGGCCACGCCCACTTTAATCTCCTTCAGTGTGTCAAGGATATCCAACTTAGTCAAGCACAACCTGAAACAAATCATTTTAATGGCAACACTCGCAAGCACACAAACATATTATTTTCAAGCTTTATATAAGTAGTTACGAATATACTATTCTTTCTATAAATTTATAAAATAATATATATTCTGTCTATAAAATTTCTACATATTTGCGAAAAAATGAAGATTCCCTTCTACTGCTTTTGCTCAAACAAAATATTTCAACTCAAGTTAATACTCTCTGTGCAATAAATCTAAATTGATTGTTAAGTTACAACATCTGACGGTCACAGATGGGTAATTTACCCATACTCGTATGTGACCAAAAAATGGTCAGAAAAAATAAAATGCTTAATAAAAAAAATTGTTTTGTGTTGCGTGCTACCAGTTTTCTAAAGATTAACACCTACACAATATATTAGTTTAAATTAATTTATCGAATTCCATAATAATGAAAATGTTATTGTTTTGTTGACGTTTTGACGCGGAGCTTCTATAACGCGTCGTTGCGCGCTCGAAGTAAACCGAGAAGAAAACTTCACCGTCACGAGTATTGTGCGAGTGAGAGAACTATTAACACCCGTACGTGAAAAAAAGAGAAAGCATTAGCGGGCATCTTCGATCACAAATAGAGAACAGGCGCGCTTTTCAAACTATCACTATCACTACTATGACTACAAACTAAAAACGAATGAACTAAATATTTTTTTGTTTATGCAGATTTTTCTAATCTTAGTAATATTTCAAACATATACATAAAATTTACTATTTCGAAGTACTAAGCGAAAGGTTATAAAAAGAGTCTACTTTGGAGAATAATTCTATCGAGAAAATATAATCTAATTGTGATTTCCATTTACCAGAACGTTTATTATCTGTAAAATTTATAATTAAATGACTGAAATTTCTAGCATTTCTACAATTGTTATTCATTCGTTGAATATATCTCGCTTTTTGCCCTCGTAGCCCCTTAACTTCCCCCTTCATTAGCGCGCAAGCTATACTATCGTCTTTAACACACACACACAGCTCTGCGCGCTCTATAACATATACTTTCGAAGTTTCGATTCTATCGGCCGTCCTCCGACACACTTCTATTTTATTGTTTCTACATTTTCCTTAAACGTGCCGCACACCGATGTGTCACGTGATCAACGCAGAGCCGCTGGGACGGCTGAGATCACGTCAGCATTAGTCATTTATGATTTTTAACAAGATTTTATTAGCTTGTTGACTGTAGCCTACTATTTATGACCGTAAGTTACATAGTAAAGTAAAGAAAGATAACATTGTGTTTTCATTCCATCTATCCGAAAAACGATGATTGGTTCTTTGATAAGTGCGATGAAAGAGATCTTTTCTCATAGAAGGCAGAAAGCCTCGATTCCAGTGCACTTCATAAAGGACGTTCTGTAGACACTGCACTACATAGGAGCCCCTAACTTAGTCAGAAACCAAACGCCGACCATGTCACCAGTGCTTTCGAAAATGCGACAAATTGGCATTGCTCTTGCCGTAACAGTGAGCATTACTGAATGTAAAAAAAAAGGAAATGTGTTGAGAAACATAAACATTTTAGATACAGATTTCAGGAATTGCCTCAGAATGAACACTACAGAATTTGATCATTTATTGAATTTAGTGATATTATATTCAGAAACAAGACAAAACACTGAGAGAAAGGCCCTATGTAAACGTTCTACATCCCTACTTGTGATTCCCTTGCACTACATGTAGTGCACTAGGCCATGTACGGCGGTCAGGCTCCCTATAGTTCTAAGCCAAGGTCCTACATCCCTACATGCATTTACATTACACTACATCTAGTATAGACCTGTGTCGGTCGTGATTGATTCGATCATTTGATTGCAATCACTTCAAAGTATTGATGACTGCAATCACATTTGAACGAACATATCGTTCATCTATTCACTCATTTGTGTCAGTTGACTGATTCGATCTCGGTACTTGTCGATATTTAATTAATTGTCTATGCTGTTTAATATGATAAAAAGTGAAATTCAAAAACATTATACATAATTTTTAAAAATACAAACAATAAAATTATAAATGCGGCAGTTATATAAAAACTATAAAAATATCGAAATTGTAAAAGATCGCATTATTCGTACAATCGTTCTCTTTCATTCCAAGTAAAAATATGTGATCTGTATTCAATCAATGATTGATTAGATCATTTGACTTGAATGATCGAATCTTTGAAAATGAACGATTGACACAAGTCTAACATCTACTGCCGTCTATTCTATTTTTTTGTCATTTTTTACTTCAAGTAAACAACCAAGAAACTAATCAAAATTTCGCGAAATTTTCACCGTTCGCTGGTCCGACATATTACATGTAGCACTCTAATAACACTGTTTTTCTGTTATATAGATGAAACTATAAAATATGCACAATAACACTAATATTATCCAATATAGCACAGCGTTGAAAACATACAGGTTATTTGGAAAGTGTTTTGTTTTTAATAGTATTACATAAAGGTTGCCTATGTTCCCAGATCAAATTAGTACCATAAATCAGTTCACTTTAATATGTGAGTGACACAATTCATTTCATTCGAAATTAAGACAGAATAATTACAGAATAGTATTATTGTTTGCAATGTGTAAATAATAATCTCCGATTCTATCTTTTGAGTATTTTTTAAAAATACAAATTTTTATACTTATCATGACATAATTTTTCATTCTTGGTGGTTTATATTGAAGCACAAACATACAATAGGACAAAATTCTAAAAATGTTTGTTTCACTGATAATAAGTATGACAACTGAGTCAATCATTTGCGAACTAGCCCATCTAGTTATGTTATAAATGTCATAATAGCCACATTTGTTTATATTAAAGACAAAAATGAATAGAATGGGATATACATGATGTATTGCACTAGAAGCAGTGAAGTGGGAGTGTTTTAGTTGGGTATGTTTAGACTCCGCGTCTGCCATTGTCATCACTCTGGTGAAATGCATAAATGTATAAATCATGCTGTAAATTAAATTTTCTCATTTAATGTAACATATTCTTATGAGAAATAAATATGTTTAATCTGAAGTGTAATCGATGCTTGTATACTAAGTTGACGGTGCTAACGGTGACAATGGTGACGATGGTGACGATGGTGACGACGGTGACGACGGTGACGACGGTGACGACGGTGACGACGGTGACGACGGTGACGACGGTACCGAGGGTGTACTCACGAGGTGTACCCGTTGACCATGGCGGTGTAGCGCACGACGACCAGGTCGAGCCAGCCGCAGCGCCGCACCCGCTTCGTGGTCACGCCCACTTCGTGTCCGCGGTCTTGCAGCAGCCGACCAACGTCCTGCACATTTACGTCATCCATCTTTATATACAATACTTTCACTACAGTACAGAAAAAGACAAAACAAAAGCTGTCTGTCCTAAGGCTGGATAAAGGTAATGTAAGAATACTGGTATGTATCATATAGTGATGTGCTGGATCGCTAAAAACGTGTATCCGTGGATACGGATCCGAATACGGATATTTCGTGTCAAGATCCGCGGATACGGATCTTAACTTTCTTACTCGATCGGTGTCGGCGCGCGTGACTTTGAAACGATAGTTGAGGCCACTTGATGCTTTGCGAGATAGGACATGTTTCGAAATATAGAATTTAATCTATGTATTGAAAATTAATAAGGTAAAAGATTCGCCAAAAAAGTAACGGATACGGACACGGATCTTTCTTCTCCCTCGGATATCTGCGGATATGGATACGAATATCCGGCACATCACTAGGTATCATAACAGGTCACTGCACACTAAACCGACACCTATCACTACTCAGACTAACACCAGACCCCCTATGCAAACATTGCAATGGGGGAGAAACTAGTATACATAGCAAAATGCAGTAATTGTGCAGACATTAGATTCAATACACTTGGGTTAGACACACTGGAAGAAAGGGAACTGAGGACAACCAAACAAGGATATATTCATGTTTTATAGGAAAACCGGAAGATTCGTTAATGAAATTAAGGAGGGAGGACTATCAGGCCAGCAGTAACTGGAGCTTAACAGGGAACAGGGCTGAATGGCACCACTCGAGGGAAACCGACAACCCGTCTGCAACCTGGCGGAGGTCCCTACAAGCAATCTACATCTACCTGTACAGTGTACATGTTTTACAATTAATATCCGGACAACCGAACTTTGCTCGGTGTCTTCTTATTCTCTTTTATATACTGACAACTCATTTTCATATTTGTTAGAAACATTTCTGCCATTTTCACGTAAAAAATAGGTGTATCTCTAACTTAAAATGTCTGTCTTCTTGTTACTTTGTAGTCCCTAACACTCTCAAGTAAAGTGATAGAAGGCTTTACTAGTGTTAAAAAGGGCTATTTGGAAGAATGCGAAAACTTCACGCGCATATTTATTCAAACTTTCCAATTCTTAACACTCGTACAGAACTTTAACGCACAATATACTATCACTTTTGTAACTTTAAACTCTCAAAAACGCATAAAGTAGAAAATTGAAATACAATGCGAACTTCTTCTGTTCCCGCCAAAAAGTCCTCACAGACTTCCTCGGTACTTTTAGGTTTGATTGTACAGAACAAAAAAAGTGACCACCTTGCAGGATTCTCACATACATATGTATGTATGTGTTTGCGCTCGCCCGTACGCGACCGGTGACGTCGTAAAAGCCACTAGGCGTAACAGCAAAGAGGGTTTTTTTAGTCGGTCCGAGTCCGATACTACTCAGTCGGCGTAAAATCCAGCTGTGTCCATGGGGATTTTTTTGCCTCTCAGAAACAAAAAAAATGTATGTATGCATGAAGATAACTTCGCGCTGTTTCCTTAAAGGGTATTCAGAGAGGACGGACGCCAAGCGTCACGGTCCTTACATACTTCTTTTAAAGACCTCATATCTCATCAAATAGCAATATACTGTAATCCTATAACGCTGTAATACCAGTTCTAGACACCTGTCGCGCAACGCAGCTGTCATTATCTGCAAATTTTTAAGTGATAACAAACATACATACATATCTTCGCGCTGTACCCTTAATGGATACGTTATAACCCAGCGGATAAAACAAAAGGAATACTCACGTCATCCAGCTCAGTAGGGAAAGGTCCGTCGCCAACCCGCGTCGTGTACGCCTTGACCACTCCGAGAACATCGCCGATCACCTTCGGCGGCAAACCGAGCCCCGTGCAAACACCGCCGATACTGCAGTTCGATGACGTTACATACGGATACGTACCTGCAACACGAACATATACCACTAATAAGATTACTTGATTGTTTTAACTGGTGTTTTATTTATATGATACAATAAAGAATAAATAAAAAACATGAATTCGAGCATGAAAAATACGTGAATATCATTGAAAAATGTAAAAATTGCTTTTACAGTTTAGTCGGAACGAAATGGAGATATGTTAGAGGGAGAAGGTGCTATCAGACTATGGTCTTACGAACTTGTAATGTCATTGGCAGCTCTTACCTCGATTCCATCGCCCTCATTTGATTTAAAAAACCTATTGATGTCTGTGGGTGTTATATAATTAATGTATAACATTTTTTATAACGAGTAGATAGATGAAACTTTGGTGAGTTCTTCTGCCAACGTCTGCGAAGGTTTCTGATTTATTTAATTTAGTAAAACGAAGACCACAAGAGCACGAAGACCACAAGAGCGAAGTCGCATAAAACATACTTATGTAAGACCAGAAGTTAGACAAATTCGTATTTGCGCTTGTACTAGGAATAAACGTAGGACCAGTCAATATGATAATACAACATACCGAAATCAATATCCAACATCGCAGCATTAGCGCCCTCAACCAGCACTTTCTTTCCACTTGTGATCGCTTTATACAAGTACGAGACGGTGTCCTTCACCAAAGGCTTCACTTTAGGCACGTACTCCTTATATTTGGCGAGTTCACCCTCGATATCGACCTCAAGCGACGGAAACATGCGTTTGTAGTTGGCAGCAAGGGTCCGGAATCTGTAAATTCAGATTTTTATGTATTATATGAGTTCAAATCAACACAATTGCAGCACGAATTGGGCCGGCTCGCCCGGTGAAATATCACCCTCTTACAGAATATCGGCGTGAAATAACAGCATCTATTGCTGTTGCGTTTCGTTCGGTGAGATGTTATTCTCCGGACGTTGCCGGTGTCTATGGGCGGCGGCGGTCACTTTCTATCAGGTGATCCGCTTGCTCGTTTGCTCCCTCTTATAAAAAATAATAATAATAAAACAATTTCTACTACATTTATCATATTTTCACTCGATTTAGTGCATATCCAAGCCTCGCAACCGTACAAAAAAGTTGGCACCAATACCGCATTGTGGACGGCCATTTTGGCTGTGTTAGATATATTCATACTGCCTACTAATGCGGAAATACCAAAGAAAAATGTAATGACCGCGACGCTTGGCGCTTCGTCCTCTCTCGACTACCCTGTTAGGGATACAGCGTGAAGATATGTATGTAAATCAGCACAATAAACCGAATAACCAATATTCTCAGTTTTATGATTCCATATTTTAAAAAGAAAATCTAAAACTTTTAAATTCGCTCATGCCGTCATGCCTCCATACTATCGCAGTTGATTATCTCAGAAACTATTTGACAGAAAAATGCGATCTCTTAGAAACATGTGTGGTGTCACCCTTGCGGACAAAATAAGCAATGAAGAGATACGCAGTATGACAGGGTCGTACGACAGTGTTATTGTAAAGATGAAGAAAACAATGCTTAGATAATTCGGGCACATGGACAGAAGGAGTAATTAAAGACTGACGAAGAAAATTACAGACCAAAAGTGAATGGTAGCAGAAGCCAAGAAAGACCAAGGTTGACTTATGAAGATCAAATAGCCAGTGTTAGCAGACGGAAATGTCAAAAGCACTCACATACCTAGGCGAAAATGTGTGAGGAGAATGATGAGATTTGAGGAAGCGAAAAAGGTATGTAAGGAGCGCGACTCCTGGCGCTCCGTCCTCTCTGACTACCCCGTTGGGGATACAGCGTCAGAATATGTATGTATGTATATTAAATACTTGAAATGATAACCACCAAAGGAGAATAATGATGGCAACTGCAGTGCGATAGGGACAGATTCCTTACATATTTCAAGTGCGTCTCTAGGAGAATAATGATGGCAACTGCAGTGTGATAGGGACAGATTACGTGCATATTTCAAGAGCGTCTCTAGGAGAATAATGTTGGCAACTGCAGTGCGCATGTTTCAAGTGCGTCTCTAGGAGTATAATGATGGCAACTGCAGTGCGATAGGGACAGATTACGTGCATGTTTCAAGTGCGTCTCTAGGAGAATAATGATGGCAACTGCAGTGCGATAGGGACAGATTACGTACATTTTTCAAGTGCATCTCTAGGAGAATAATTATGGCAACTGCAGTGCGATAGGGACAGATTATCTGCATGTTTCAAGTGCGTCTCTAGGAGAATAATGATGGCAACTGCAGTACGATAGCGACAGATTACGTGCATGTTTCAAGTGCGTCTCTAGGAGAATAATGATGGCAACTGCAGTGCGATAGAGACAGATTGCGTGCATATTGGAAGTGCGTCTCTAGGACAATAATGATGGCAACTACAGTGCGACAGGGACAGATTATGTGCATGGTTCGAGTGCGTCTCTAGGAGAATAATGATGGCAATTGCAGTGCGATAGGGACAGATTACGTGCATATTTCAAGTGCGTTTCTTAACAAATAACTATCTCTTTCTATATCATTCGTTCTTTATCTTTCGCATTCATCGCTGCAATCTCTTTGTGTATCTATACTAATGTTATAAAAAGGAAAACTTTGTTTGTATGTAATGGATAAACTCAAAAACCATTCGACCAATTTCAAAATTTCTTTCACCTATAAAGCTACATTATCAGCGAACATGGGTTGTACTTTATTTTCAAAAAAAATATTACCCGTGCGAAGCCGGAGCGGGTCGCTAGAATTGTATACGCTTAGAGGTAAGTATGTACATGTCATAGCGAAACAAATCTAAACACCACGCAGTATGAGTGTATGTCATCTTAACTTAAAATATCAATGTATGGAACCAACTATGGGTAAGTCGACCACGCATTCGATATATTTTTTATATTGTCAATTTCACCACTACATAAGGTGTAATTTGGACTTTTTGGCGGGAACGGGAGAAGTGAGGTCGACGTTTTGTTTAGATTATCTATTTTTTACATTTTTGGGAGTTTTAAAGTACAATAGTGATAGTATATTGTGTTTTAAAGTTCTGTATAAGTGAAAAGAAGAGTAGGTCTAAATAAACATGTGTAGCTGAAATTCTCACGCTCTTCTAAGAAGTCCGTTACAACTTCAGTAAATATAAACTTTTAAACTTTCGCGTTACATTATAAAATATATCTAAAACGGGAAATTTAACGCGAATGCCTTTTTATTCTGGCTTGACGTTTCGACCGAGTTGCATCGGCCGTGGTCTCAAGCAAACTATCTCTATGTCTGTCAAATAAAAAGGTAACCGCGTTAAGTTTCCCGTTATAGATATATTTTATAACTTCAGTAAAGCCTACTAGCACTTTACTGGAGAAGTTTTACGATAAGAAAAAGTAATATACTTGTGATTCTACTTATTAATACGTGACGTTGGCAAATGCGCTCAACTGTGCGCCATGCCACAAAGAAAAAAAAATAGGTGTAATTATGGTGCATTTTAATGCTGACCACCGCGAAAACGAAATGGCCTGAAGATATGTATATATACGTAACTGCTCCTTTAATAGTTCCTTTAAAAAATAAGCTACTTTTAAACTACGACGATTTTAACATGTATACATTGCAATGCAGGTCTGTGACAAATTCAGTCATGAGTTCTTTTTCTAAGTATTTTTCAAATTATATCGATCTGTCTCACAGACCAGTGACCCCATAGATGATGTTTTCAATAACTTTATACTGAAATAAGGTGTTGCGGGGCGCGTGACGGTATACTGTGATCTGATTGGTTACATTGAGACCAGACGTGGAACATACGAGAGCGGACAGGTTGGGGGTGGGTGTGTGGTGGTAATAATAAAAGCCTTCATAAGCGTTGTCTAGAGCTTACTGGACTTTGATCTATCCTTACTTCTCCTCGAAAAGTTTGAAGTCTCCAAGTAAATCTCCTATACGGATGCCATTCCGCGTCGCTTTCGACGAATAAGTTGGCCCGATACCCTTCTTGGTGGTGCCAAGGGAGTTCTTACCCTTCTCTGCTTCTTGCAAACCATCCACCTGTAAAAAAAAACCATTTGTCATACTTATAATAATTTATTGAAAACGTTAAGTTTATTTTTGCTTCAATAAGCGGAACTTAATGAATATTTTTATCAAACACAAACTATTAGATCAATATAAAGCTTCTAAAAATTTTGAATATTTAAAATTTCGTAATCTATATAAATAAAAATAAAATGTTCGTTGCTAACCGCAAAACTTGAGAATGGCTGGAGCGAATCGCCAAATTCTCTTTACATGTTCGCGATAGTCCGAGTACGGTTTGTATGTAAAGAAAAATTGGAAAAAGTTCTCCGGAAAATTGGAAAATTCGAGAAAAACTGAAGGTGCTTTTTTACCAGACGCGAAAGAGGGTTATGTTTTTCGAGTGTATATATGTCCTATGTATAAGGGTCAAAGTTCACAAAACTATACAGGAGAAAAGTTAAAATCTGATATATTTTTGAAATGGTGAAGCTAAAGCATATGAAACATTTACTATAACTATGTTCATTGGTTATACTACAATACATTTTCACTAAAAATTGTAACTACTGAAAGAAAGTATTTACCTGTTACCAAAAAAGCAAAAATGACCAAATTATCTCTTTGGGCCTTACACATAGGACCCATCGATATCGTACATGAGTGCACATATTGCATTTCCATTTTTTTTGGCATGCTCTATAGCCTGAACGGCTTGATAGATTTTAACATAAAAAATGTCACTAGCTTTGTTTTAATTGTGAGTCGCATGGGGTATAAAATTTCAATATGGCGCCTGAGGTAAAGAAACTAGAGGAGGAAAGTATAAAAATATGGGTATCAAATGAAAGGTAAGAAATAGGCAATTCAAAATATATAACTAATAAAAATTGTGAAAAGGTTTTTGTTTTTTTTTTTTTAATAATTTAGTTTTGTTCTATGGGATTTTTGTATAAACTCAAGACCACAACTCACGAATAATAATATAATATCTACTGAACCACAGCAACACGGGGCCGGGCACACCTTTTTAAAATGAAAATTCAAAATATGTACTAATTATTATTCGATATGTTTCGCTTCCCAAAGAAGCATCCTCAGATTTCCTCAGACTCGATTCGCTCCCTCGCACCGAAAGGCAACTACCCGTAACTAAAAGCAAAGTTGGTGTGTGGCGATTGACCCAGTCAGAGCGTTCTTGAGGACGCTTGAGAGGCGAAACATGTGTCTAATAATAAATACATATTTAGAATTTTAATAAAAAATTACGTAATTTTAAATATTAATTTGGAATTAATGGTATTGATATAATATTTTATGTTTGTTAGAAATACTTAGAATCACCTATAATAACTTTAAATATTAAAATAAAGCTAAAACAAGAAATACTGTACATTTATACATAATATTATAGTATGCTATGGTATTAGAATTGAACAAAATTTACACTTACATTACACTGGGTACATTTAAAAACGAGGTATTGTCTTCTATATTTATCGTTTAATTGAACGTTTTCTCTATAATTGTGGGAGTTACTTTAAGTAAAGCAAAGATATGTTAAAATGTAATTAGACTGTAAATTGTATCTGGATTAACATCGGTATAAATTCAAATTACTTAGGGTTTTGAATTCATTTCCCAACTATGTGCAGTTACCTACAAGTATTGTCTACAATCCCATCGAATTTTCTAATATATATTAGATCCTATACTTACTAAAATATAATGTTAAAGGTGCGTGTGTACTAATATCTAAAAACATTACTCTGATAGCACTCCCTAATGGGCAATCGACATTGAGAGATAATAAAAGGACAATATATCCTGCGTAAAATGGAATGTGAATTTATTGTCCATAAAACAAAATCATGTTTATACAAGCTGATTTTAATGGGATTGCGTCATGGGGCACTCCCGCTAAATACATGATACAACAGAGATATAGATAGGTAGAGAAGATATACATATATTATCATTATGTTAGCTCTTCTAATTTTAAATCCGTTTTAATATAATGATCCTTCTGATAAAAACTAAATAAAAAAATACTGGAGTTGCTAGGGTTGCCAAATCTACTAGGGTTTAATTTCTTAGCAAATTCAGTCATAATATTCAGTTAATAAATTAATGTTTTTGATGACAACCCAATGGCCCGGTGGTTTAGATGTATCTAAGCGCCGAGGGCTCCGGGTTCGATCCCGGTCGGATATATTAAGGAAATCAACTTTCCAAGAAAACTGTCCAGGTTTTCTTTTCTCTTCTCTGTGAACCGAACTAAAGTAGATTTGACGTTCAAAAATACCTTGTGATTGGGTTTACTTGAATAAATTGATTTGACTTTGACTTTGAAAAGTTTCTAGTTTGCGTATACTATTTATTTTTCATTTTTCAATTTTTGTTTCAAAGTAACTAGTTACTTTGTACTTTTCAACCCAGTAGGTGTAAAGATGATGAAAAAAAACTGCTGTAACATATAGAGAATATAGACAGACAAACAGACAAAACAGAATTACAAGGATATAGAGTGCTTGCCATTTTGAGTATTCAACCCTAAAAATTACCAAATGCTTCCAGTTCATATAAAAACAATTTTATTAGTAATTTTATCAAAGGTCACGTAAAAAGCAACAGGGCCAAAAGAGGATAATAAAAAATATAAAACTAAGGAGGATCATTTTAACATCACTCAACTAACTAAAGTATTAGCTATTTAAGTAAAGCTCTCGTATAATGTCGTATTAAAACAAGAACTAAATGACACTATCATAATACGAGTCTTTTATAATTAATTATATAGTGGCTTAAACAACTTTATCTACACCGATGACATGAAGAAAGAAGTATCCTAAAGAAAACGAATTATTTATTATTATAATTATCTACAGAGCGAAAGTGAGTGGTAAAAGAAGCCAAGGAAGACTAAGGCTGACTTATGAATATCAAATAACCAGTGTTAGCAGACGGAAATGTCAAAAGCATACCTAGACGAAAATGTGTGAGGAGAATGATGAGACAAATCTCATACCTCAAAAGGTAGCGAAAGAGGTAATGTAAGGATAGCGACGCTTGGCGCTGTGTTCTTTCTGACTACTCCGTTAGGGATACAGTGATAGTGAAGATATATATGTATGCAGGGCTTTTCTTGTGGGGGCACGTGGGGGCACGCAGTGCCCCCAAAGGAAATTTCGAAAATATCGAAAAATTGCCATAAAAATTGAAAAAAATGAAAGAATTTGAAAAAAATGAAAAAAAAATCAATTTTGGTAAACTACAAAAATTTTTGGATTTTTTTTTAATACGTTTAATAATCACGTTTTATTTCCAAAGATATTATGTTTTTAAACAATAAAAAAATAATTTACTTCGATTTTTTCCTCAAAACACAGTGGCAAGGGGTGGGGAGGGGGTACAAAAAATTATGGACTTACAACTTTCGAGAATTAGCGTGCCCCGAAAAAAGAAGTGACAAAAAAGGCCTGTATGTATGTATAATTATTTACATTTTGAATAGTACAATATAATTGTTGAAACTGCGTTAGCGGTAGGTAGCGTGCGTACAGCGCAACACGTGACTTATTACAATTTATATAAAAATATTATAATTTTTTTTAGTTGTATAATGAAATTTAGTAGGTAAACTATATACACTGCACTGATACAGATAAGATAATAGTATGACACTGGTTGACATAATACAGATCATAAGCTACGGTTTCTGAACCCATTACATAGGATTTACAGTTTTGGTAATTAATAAAATTGTCATTTACGTCATATCTCCAACTTTAAAAAATTGAAGTTAGTTTAAGTCAAACGCTATATTACGTGATGCTGTAGCAACAGCTATATGATGACATCTATAATGGAAATTCTTTTCAACATAATTAACATGATTTTCAATCTATATTCTACCTTTACGAGAATAAACATTGGAGCTCGAAAGAATGAACATTGTCTCTTATCTAGTTAGCATATACAACAAAGTACATAATAAATTGTACAAAGATTGTTCAATTTTATTATAAAGAGTCTTAACACACAATGGGCTTACCTATAAGTTAGGAACTTAACTTCAAAATAATGTGATATGGCACATAAAAGTTATGTATTGGACTATACAATGTTAATGGATATGAGATTATAACCAATTGTAAAAAGGACTTTTAAACTTAGTCTTAGTGTTGAGATTGTGTTTAACTTTTTGCACTTTTCTTGTTTTTCAGGGTTCCGTATTCAAAATGGCAAAAACCGATACATAAAACCCTTACCGTTCAAGTAGGTTCTTCTGTCGTAGTTAATTTATTACATCTTTACATCTACTAAGCTGAAAAGTCCAGAGACGTAAAATTGGAACTCTAATCCGGAAATAACGAATAAAAAATAATGGGTATCTTGGACAGGGATGTTATGGACATGAAATTTCGGAACTGGACTTGGATACAGATATATGAATAATATTATACCGGTTTCTGTTATGGTTACAGATATGAAATTATTTCGAACTATCCGATAGTTTCGGATAGTTTCAATAACGGATATTAGACTTATTAGGAACTGTGAAAGGATGCGGTGTTGGTGCCAACTTTATGGTACGGTAGTGAGTCGCAAATATGCCCGAAATCGAGTGTAAATAAGATAAATGCAGTAGAAATGTGATCTCTTAGAAATATGTGCGATGTCACCCTTGAGGACAAAATATGTAATGAACAGATACGCAGTATGACAGAGTTGCACGACAGTGTTATTGTAAAAATGAAGAAAGGAATGCTATGATGGTTCGGGCACATAGAAAGAATGAGTGATGAAAGACTGACGAAGAAAATCTACAGAGCGAAAGTGAGTGGTAAAAGAAGCCAAGGAAGACCACGGCTGACTTATGAAAACCAAATAGCCAGTGTTAGCCGAAGGAAATGATAAAAGCAAGCACAAGGTATGCGAGATACCTAGGCGAAAATGTGTGAGGAGAATGATGAGATTTGAGGAAGCGACAGATGTATGTAAGGACCGCGACGCTTGGCGTTCCGTCCTCTCCGACTACCTCGTACCCCCATACATATCTTCACGTTGTATCCCTATACAGCATGAAGATATGTATGTATGTATGTAAAAGGAAATTACAAACGATTAAAAGGAAACTATTTTACTTTATTTCTAAGTTATCATTTGGTACTACACCCAAGTAACACAAAACAGCTGCTCTAGGGCTTTGGAGCCTATTATTCCCTAAGGTGCTAGATGTACGCGATAGAGCGTGCTCTACAGACTTAGTGCAGGAGCTTTAGCACCATTTTGGGCACAATTTTATGTAGCTCTCAGTTCGATTTCAACTGCATAACGGTGGCAAAAACGGTGCCACAACAGCTGCAACTAATGGTTAATTCCCTACTACAGTTGTTGTGCCACTTCATCTGGAATGAGTTTGAACGAGTGAATGAACTAAACAAGTTAAATTTTCTTTACATTAAATCTTTTTTTCGTTACAAAAATGACATTGAAGTGCTACATGATAGCCATATTTTATAAATTAATATACACTGTTAATTTTTATGTACTTGATAATATTTTATATTCAAGCTGCTTAAAACGCAGTCAAGTTTACTGTGCACAAGGATGAATTTATTTGTGTACCTTTAAAGCGCTTTCAAAATTACATCAAAATATTAAAAAAATATGTAACAATTTTATGTGACATTCGAATTAAATATTTTCTTTTATTTTTTTTACGTACTATAAGCTTTACTATCTACAAAACGCCATTTGTGTATTCGTTAATTAAAAGAAATGTTAGTAAAAGTTGTCTAATTTTGCTTAAAAATCATCGAATAACCTTTAAATTTTGTAAGTAAATAAATACTTTGGTAAAATAATCATGGCGTCTGTGGAAACAGCTGTAACCTGCAGTTTCAGCTCAAATACTTCTCCTATGCAGGTCGAAGCGTTAACTTTTACTCTTCTGAAGCTTTAAGTGAATTTTATTGCTCTAATGCAGTTTAGATGCTCAAAAGAGTTGCTATTACATATGTTTTGCAAGTATAAGAACTAATGTGATGCGTTTTGCAGGTTTATGCTTTTGACTGTGGTATTTTAGGGATCAGTAAACTAATAAACTTATAGCGAACTGACAAAAATGTCCAGAAAAAGTACAAGATTTAAATACAACAATGTGTCTAGAGTGTTTACCCAATAAAGATTAATTTTTTTTTTAAGTTTTATTTGTATTTGTAAAAATCTGATTATGTTTGATGTATTGTGTTTAATGAAACTAAGAATTATTGTATTTAAATAATATTGTTCTATTAAATATCTTCATCACTTATACACTTAAAGGGAGTAGGCTAATTCTATTGTACTACTTAAGGTAACTTCTACTTCTTTTTTAAAGGTTAATGTGGTCTTTTGTAACATTGTGTTTGATTTTACAACCAAAGTCGGCATAAGAGTATATAATTACTTCTGATAAGAAACTTTTAGAGCATAAATAGTAACTATTCTAACTCTCATACAGCTGCATTAAACGCTCTGTAATATACGTTTTGTAACTCTCATATAAAGGTATAAGCGGCGGCGGGTTCTAGAATGAACCGATATGAAGGTTAGGGTGGTATTTGTTTCGGGTTATGGCACTTACAGTAATTTTTGCAGTCAGAGACAACTGCAGAAGCAGTTATACAACTTCAAGCAGTTTTTTTTTTGAACTCTTACACGGCTATTATACAACCTAAAGTTACAAAACTAGCTGCTATTTCCACCAATGTGTTAGTTGGGACAATCACACGAAAAAAAACTATCTGGACTATCTGGTAGATTGCGTAGTAGGTTCTCATAGTAATAGCTAGTACCTAATTCAATTGTGGTAATAGTAATGGATTATGCAATCAAGGTATCAAGTTCCCATTATTTTTACATGTAGGTAGGTAGTATTCCTCAATTTCAAATCGTGGTACATAACCTTTAAAATGTTTATCTTTTATCTCTGAGGTGTTATCTGTTTAACATTTTAACAAATCCTTATCATTACAACATAGTCTTCGACTGTGTCTGTCTGTTCAAACTCGAAGACCACAGGATAGGTTTCGATATTAGACACTTAAAAATTTGTAAAACTCGCTATTTGTTACTATTAAAAAATTTATAAACGACATTTTTAATCAATGCCAATAAAAAAATTGAAACGATTTAAAATATTAGATTACGCTGTTAAATTAATATATATATCTATAAAATAAATGAATACACTTTCAAACTGACATCTGCCATAAGATTTACAAGGTTCTCGCGGTAATTGAAACTTAGCAGTTGCTAGCAGATTTGTTTTTTGATAGTTTCGAACAGTTAAAAAAGCCTAACAACAAGTCGTTTTTGGGTAGAATAAGTATTTTCACTATCTACAATTGCAGCAGCCAAGTTGAACTGTTGCAAGAGTCGTTAAAAGTGATAAAAGTTACAAAAAAAATTTAAAATGTAAAAAACAGTTTAAAGTTTACCGTATTTAGTTGCCTAAGTAAAAAAATTATGGCGTAAACTATTAATTTTAAAGTACATATGATTTAAATCAGAAATAGTTTCAGTGAAAATTTTAACTACTGAAAAAACCGGATAAAACCAGATGTTGCGGATGCAAAATTTTTATTCAGTATGAAAGTAGCTATGCCCCGCGGTCGCACGTTAAATATATAGCATTGCTATGAACCTTCGTCTTGACAAAAAAATATGTACTTATATTGTTGGAATATGACCTCAATTGGTCAAGTTGCTCTGAAGTTGCACGATAACTAACAAACGCACCGACGATTACATGTATACATATATAAATAAAGATTGTCTTTGTATACCTTTTTAAAATATTTTTTTGATTGGATAAAACTATATACCACATATATTTATAAGTTGGCCCTACGAAACCCTATTTCATTTCCATTAGTCTTCGCTCTGAAATACTGAGTAGTGAGTACTATCATTTTCGAAACGAGTAAAATCGTTTTTTTTTGAACCGGCGGGGTTATAACCTAAAAATTTGAAGACACGACCTAACTAATTGTAATAAAAATGGATACCTTGCTTATCATGTAAGACGATCGCGTGTCTATTGCGCCATGACCGTAAAATGCACTTTTTGTAGTAGATTTACAATACAAATTTCATTATGCAAATTCTCGTTTTGACAGCAGATATCGCGCGATATTGGCTGTCGCATGCTGACTGCAAGTTAGCTAATAAGCGTGCGGATATGTGCACTAGGTAAGAGTCGTTAGTAAAACAGACATTTTAGGAATGTACTTTTAAAAGCGCTGTTTGTTTATTATTATTTTATTATAACTGATTAGTTGTATGTTTAAACTGAATAATAAAGAGAACAAAGATAAAATCAAGTAAAAAAATTGACCTTAGGCTTATCTATATTGCCCTAGAAGTATTATGAATAATAGAAAAGCAGGCGTTGTTTCATAGATATAAATATGGTGAAATAAAGAATAAACTTGTGTAAAAAAAAATCATATATAAATTTACTATCGCAAGTAAAACGGTAAGGTCAACTGTCGACGAAGGCATAGCTTCGTAGACGCTTCAGAACACGCCGTGCAGCTTGGCATTATACTAAAGTTTGTCCACGAAGCGTATTGCGAGCATACATTTTCCCATAGGGCAGCTGCACGTTATAAGACATTATCATGACTAGATAAGCATTTTGTCTGGATTAGATAAGAATTTTGTCTACGTATCCTACACACGATTTAAGTCATTTACAAGACACTATAATGACCACATCTGTAGTAAATATGGAACGAGACAAACATGGAGAGAAGACATTTAATTGTAATGGCTTTATTATAGCATAGATGAAAACGTCGTCAGGATCGCGGTAGACGACACTGGATATACCTTTTAAACATGCGAAGAATTACTGAAGGGATTTTTATGAATACTATAGAGGTCCTCTGTGGTCGACACTCGACCGAAACTATAAACTTAAAATATGAACTCTTTGGCGACAATCTACTCTGTGCGACTGTTTGATCCAAGGAGTTTACGTATATATGAGTATGATCACAAACTATTATGAGTTTGACATTGAGTCTTTTGACATTAGCAGTATGAACGTAAACAATGACGTTTTATTTAATTTAATTTAATGGACTTATTTGTAACACATATTACAAAAAATTTTAGCTTTCTCCAGTCCTTCTCCATATAAACTTTAAGTGTACCAAATTTCACAGTTTTCCACCCGCACAATTTTCTTAAAAAGGGAACCAAAGGTTTCGCTTCACGTATTAATATATATAGATATATCTGGCATTATAATCATTTGAATAAAATGTATATAATCTAGTGTGTCCTATCTAACATAGATCCGCCCTGTGTGAAGGGTGCGACTTGAAAGTAGAAGCGAGTAAGTGGCATGTCTACGCAAGACGTCTTGCATGGGCCCAAGAAATCTTGTCCAGACGAGCCATGTCGACCATAAGACATATGCGTGTAGTGTGTATATTACAATATCATCATATTGAATTTCATATTTGAGTAATGTCTCATAAACAATTTTGTCATAAGACACGAGACAATGTCTTATATACGCACGCGCCTTTAGGTCTACTGTCCATAGGGGCGCACGCAGCTTCGTAGACGTGTAGTATCATTATACGCTTAGTGTACGCCTCGCCATTTTTATATTGAGAAAATTACAACCAAAATACCATTTATCAATATTAAAAATACTACTTCATTAAAATATTCATATGAAATTGAAAAATAATAAAGCTAATAAATAATAATAACATTGAAATAATACAACACAACAATTTGCATTACATTTGTTTGTATCATTAAAATTCCGTATATAATAGTTCTGTTTGCATCCTGACAATGAGGATGTCATTGTCAGGATGCAAACATCCTAAAGATGAAAACAGATAATGTAAGTTAGAAAAAATTACTTTGTGGCAAAATTATTAATTTTAAAGATAACAGTCATTAATGATTAAAATAGTATTTATTAAAAAATCTATAATTTGAAATTGCACGTCATTTAGTTTAAAAGCAGTAAAATAATAGTGGAAACTATTAATCTATACATCAAATACAGTATGTAAATAAAATTAGTGTCTGTCTGTGATTTCGACATTAAGCTATATTCTTAAGTTAATCAAAACCCAAAAACACGCTTTTTTAAAACTTTTGTCTGTATGTCTGTTTGTTTGTCCAGGCTAAACTCCGAAACGGCTGACCCGATGTTGATGGGACTTTCATTGTCAAGACTTTTCAGAGTAATCTAGGCTACTTTTTATAACGGAAAAATATCAAATTTAACACGGGTGAAACCACGAGGCACAGCCAGCATTAAATATAATACGAAATGTGTAGTCTGAATGAGTAATTCTATTGCTCATTTCTATTTTCCGCAAAATAGTTCTATGACAAACTTTAGTTTTGCGATGGGTAGCAGCATGAAACATCTTTTTTTCAGTAGAGAACATGTTTTTAAAGATATTTGTTTTTAGGAGTGTGCTTATTTAAAAAAAAAACACATGCTCGCATAATAGAATTTTTTTTCGAAATCTCCACGAAGTCGCGTAAAAATGCGAGTCATAAAAAATCGGATATAAATTATATGATGAAAAATTCATTCACCTTCCAACATTGTTGCGAGTTGTGAGTTTAAAAAAACTCATACCTGCTGGTGTATGTCGAAGACGAGATGAGCCCTGTCGGAGATGATGAGGCGACCTTGCCAGTCCCGCATCCCTTTGAGTTCGTTCTTCTTCAGTTCCTCGAAGAGGCCCGGCAGGTGTATGACCACACCATTGCCTGCAAAATTAGTTTTGATTATTTAGTAAGCGATTTGACATGGACACAATGACGGAATTTGACGGATGACACTGTGATATACTGTACGCTGATGATGCTGTGCTTATCGGTACCATCAGAAGCAGAGTTTCAGACACTAGTCACGTGCATGAAAGAAGAATGTGAAGTGAAAGGAATGAATATGAACAAAACTAAGGTTCTAGTGTTAGAAAGGTAAGCGGTATAGACGAAATGTGAGATTTGGGTAAATGGAAAATGTCTAGAAGAAGTGATTGAAATTGTGTATCTGGGGAGTGCGTTTTCGAGGGATGGAAGATGTGAGTTGGATGTGGAGAGACGGGTAGCAGCTGGCAATAAATTTAACGGTGCTCTGTCCCATTAGTAGGCAGTGTGATTATATTTAACACTGCCAAAATGGCTATATACAAGGCGGTGTTGGTGCCAACTTTATTGTACGGTATTGAGGCCTGGATATGCCCGAAATCGAATGAAAATACGATAAATGCAGTAGAAATGCGATGCGACAGAATAAGCAATGAAGAGACGCAGTATGACGGGTTACACTACAGTGTTATTGTAAAAATGAAGTAAGGAATGCTTATATGGTTCGGGCAGAAAGAATGAGTGATGAAAGACTGACGAAGAAAATCTATAAGCGAAAGTAAGTGGTAAAAGAAGACAAGGAAAACCAAGGCTGACTTATGAAGATCAAATAGCCAGTGTTAGCCGACGGAGATGTGAAAAGCACTCACATACCTGGGCGAAAATGTGTGAGGAGAATGATGAGATTTGAGGAAGTGAAAGAGGTATGTAAGTATCGTGACGTTTGGCGCTCGGTCTTCTCGTACTACCCTGTTAGGGATGCAGCGTATGTATGTATGTAGTAAACGGTTTTTCTTATAAGCCTTAGGCGGTCGTCTTACGTCAGTCACTTGAAATGAATGGCAATCGCATGATGGTTAGCCAAATATACGTCACTATACCATCAGTGCATTACACGTCAATAAAGCGTTATACCTTCGTTGGACTGCAGTAACAGCAAACTTAGCGTGTAACGGCCGCCTTAACGGTGTTTTTGTTTTTCCAGAAACCCACCCGTTCGCGGCTATCCGCGCGCTAGACCCGTTCTACGCGATGAACGCCCTATAGAGCTTTTGCTCTGTGTCTGATCCGAATCCGTGAAAATATTTTAACCGATTCAAAAAAAGGAGTAGGTTCTCAATTCGACCGTCTTTTTTTTTGTATATTTGTTACGCGATAACTCCGCCAATTATGAATCGATTTCGATGATTCTTTTTTTGTTTAGTAGGTCAAACTTCAAAGGTGGTGCCGTTTAAATTTCATTGGTATTGGAGCTTGGACTTCGAAGATACACTAAATAACGCGACCTGATATAACCTTTATTTATATTGATGATTCTCTTATATATCGTTGCGCTCCAGAATTAGAAAGAAGTTAATTGCAGACCTGGCCTAGATATTTATTTAGGTCAAAAGGGAGAAATAAAAAAAATTGTAAGAAAAAAAATGTATCCTATCCACCTTCAAAAAAAATCACTGAAAAGTACAAAATAAATATCCTCTACTAATCAAAACTCAAGTACAATTAAAATAACTTTATAAATACGATACACACACCTATATAATTTTTGACAGTTATTAAAGTCGGTTGCAAATTAATCTGCAACAACAGAAAGTCTATTAGTTTGGTAGGCTTGGCACCGACTTCAGTAACTGTCAAATTTCATTATATAAGTATGTGTATCGTATTTATAAAGTTGTTTTAATTGTACTAGTTCGTATCGTAGTTGATAGCGTAGACTATTTGGCGACTAGAGTATGATATGGAAGAAAGATTCCGTTGGGTTTTTCCACTTGAATAAAATACATGTTTTGTTATTTGATTGCATTCATAAAATAAACATCTATTTATGTTTGCAGACTTTGAATTGAAATACATCAAAGATAATTCCTTTGTATCATGGCAAATTAAAGTTAACCTTGAGATTAACATAAACAAAACACGATTAACGGGCACACAAATACCGTACCTGGCATGACTCGGTACAGAATTGTTATTCGACAAGAAAAACTTATATTTCAATACTAAATGACATCAAAAGACATGCACTTTACGAATTCTTTCTCGTACAATTATTTGTAAGTCACGTAAACTGACTAAATATGGAATACTTTCTGCTGTTTTTTTTTTACAAAAAAAATCTCACGAAATAGAAACTTTTAATATTAATTGTAATCAGGGGCGTATCAATTGGAAATGGCGCCTACGGCAAGCACTGAACTTGCGCTTCTTTCTAAATTATCTAAATATAAATTAAAAGATACATCAAATAAGTCATAAATGTCACAAAAAAAATGTATTGTGTTTTAGAACTAAAATTTTTTCGCATGTTAGGTGCACTTTTATTAGTTATTACTCAACTTGCACCTTCCTCGCCTTCTACGACAGAAATATTTTATTTATAACATTTTCAAAATCTTTTCTTTGGTTTCGTCTCGCTCTACACTAAATAAAAGTACGATGGGTCAAAAAATTTACGTAACTTTAACAATTTTGGAATAATTTGACTGATATAACTATTGTAGCGCTCAGATACGTAAGTATTATTTTTATTTGCTGACAAGAAGATCGCTCACAACTTGTGATAGATATTTCAATCCTAAGATGTAAGTAAATCAGAGAGACGCTTTCAAAAATACACGTCTGCGCTAGACCAGTGAAATTACCATTTAAATGTTTAATAATTTGCGAATTTTGCGCCCTACTTTGAATGGCGCCCAGGGCAAGTGCCCTACCTGCCCCACTGATTGTAATCAATCACATATTTTCATGTCTTAGCCTTCGATCACAAACAAACTTAGCTCAACAATCCTTTACAGTTTAATATTAATTAATATATACAAAATTGTAAAAAAAAATGAAAAGGTAGGCATTTATAAAATAAATAAGTATTCAAGTATAGAAAATTAAAATAGGTTTTTTTCAATTATAACTACTTACTTTGGCGAAAATTAAAAAATAATTTTTGAACGATGAATCATTATTCATTATATTTACAAATAGGGCTGATAATTTGGTTCTTTTAAAAAATAAAAATGAAGAAAGGAATGCTTAACGTTCGGGCATATACCATAGAAAGAATGCGTGATGAAAGACCGACGAAGGAAATCTACAGAGCGAAAGTTAGTGGTCGCAGAAGCCAAGGAAGACCAAGGCTGAGTTACGAAGATCAAATAGCCAGTGTTAGCTAACGAAAATGTCAAAGCACTCGTAAACCTAGGCGAAAATGTTTGAGGAGAATAATGAGAATTGAGGAGGCGAGGGAACTATGTAAGGACCACGAAGCTTAGTGCTCCATCCTCTTTGACTACCCCGTTAGAGATACAGCGTAAATATATATGTATATGCATATAATATTGGGTCCTTACATATGAAATTAGCGTTTTGTCGTACTGACCACTTTGATCTGAAATATCTCCTCTTTGGTTAAGAATTCCAAATTCAAATTTATAAATTCATTTAGCTGGTACATTTGAGTTTTGAAAACAGTCATTTGTTTTTTTCCTCATAATTTTTTTCTTTGGCGTCGCTATTACCGCACAATGGAAAACATGAAATATCGGTATATTTACGAGTACGAGTTCTACCGTGGCACCAGTGCTGCAGAAACAGCTCGAAGGATTAATAATGTGTACGGCGCTGGTGTCGCAAAAGAAAGCACGGTACTTTTTTGGTTTCAACGTTTTCGTTCTGGAAATTTCGACCTTCAGAACCAACCCCGTGGACGGCCGGAGACCAAAGTGGAAAATGAAGAATTAAAGGCTATTGTGGAAGCGGATTCAATACAAAGCACTTCAGAGATAGCTGCAGGCTTGGGGGTAAGTGACAAAACTGTATTAATCCACTTGAAGCAAACCGGGAAAGTAAAAAAACTTGAACGATGGGTACCTCATGAATTGAGTGAATCGAACTTGCAAACACGCGTCGACTGCTGTGTTACTTTGCTCAATCGACACAATAATGAAGGCATTTTAAATCGAATCATTACTTGTGATGAAAAGTGGATACTGTATGATAATCGGAAGCGCTCGTCGCAATGGCTGAACCCTGGAGACCCAGCCAAATCCTGCCTTAAACGAGAATTGACTAAGAAAAAGTTACTTGTGAGTGTTTGGTGGACTAGTGCCGGTGTGGATCACTACAGCTTTCTAAAATCTGGCCAAACGATTACGGCAGATATCTATTGTCAGCAACTGTAAACCATGAAGGAAGAACTAGCTGCTAAACAACCGAGATTGGTCAATCGCTCTAGGCCACTGCTGCTTCACGACAAAGCAAGACCACACACTGCACAACAAACAACCACTAAGTTAGATGAGCTACAATTGGAATGTCTGCGACATCCACCGTACTCCCCGGACCTTGCTCCAACAGATTACCATTTTTTCCGGAATTTGGACAACTTCTTACAAGGAAAAAAATTCAACTCCGATGTGGCAGTCCAAACCGCTTTCAAAGAGTTTATTGATTCTCGCCCCCATGGTTTTTTTAGTAAAGGGATCAATGAACTACCTATGAGATGGCAAAAGTGCATAGATAACAACGGTGCATACTTTGATTAATTAAAAATATTTTACAAAAAAAAAATTGACTTTATATTCTTCCCGTACAAAACGCCAATTTCATATGTAAGGACCCAATATTAAGCTAATATTTCCATTGGGACTCGTTATCGTACATTAATTTTAGAATCGATGGCAACTGAATGGATGCTGTAGTGTTTTCGCGACTCTGCATTAAATATTCGATAGCAAAAAGTTATTTTACGACTGCGTTGATTTTCGATAATGTCTAAAAAAATGAGAATACTAAATTCCTGCTATTAGGGTTCTGCTCTGTCTGTTCGTATGTCATAGCCATTTTATTCGGAGACTTTTGGCACTATGTAGAAGAAGAAAGGTTTCATAATGGTGATGTATTTTAAAAAATAAAATGGTTGGCATTCCATACATGTAACCGAGAGATGAAAAAAAAATCCAGCATGTGTAAGTGTAGAGTACGTTTAGAAAGGTCTACAAAAATGGTTTCAAACTTTAATATGATGAAAATTGAGAAAAAAATTAAAAATCGTAAATCTGGAACAGCACTTTCAACGAAAAGTTGTGTAATTTTTGAGATATGGGGTATTTTTTATTACATGCTCAACAACCGCAGAAATAACTTTGTTCTTCACAGTGGCAACGAGAAACGCTATAAAAAACAAAGTTATTTTAGCTGCCGTTTAATAATATTGTGAATCCCGCCTACGAGTCCCGTCATTTTGCGTGGCCTGACACGCGCTTGGCTATTAAATATGAAATTCGACACATTTTTATAGACGAGAGTCACTGAACTTTAGCGACATTTGCTATCGCTAACTACCTTCTACGATATTTCTTATACATTAATTGATAACTTTATCATTTACTTCGCAGCATTAATATAGGACAGACAGACTACTTCATAACGTTTGAGTCTGTTTTCAACCGGAATATAAAATAGCGACCCTTTCTGACTTCTCACAGATAGTTATTGATGTACGTTATTAAAAATTTTTAATTACCAAATAAGCAATGTAGCGATACACAATATGGCGGGGTTAGAAAAGCAATAGAAGAAAATGTTATTGTACAGTACAAACAACGAAAGCAAAGCTTAGATCAGGGGTTCCCAAACTTATTTTGTCTACTGCCCACTTTGAGAATAAATTATTTTTTGGCGCCCCCATTTTTTCACCTACTGAAAAACCACTATAACTTCAAATTAAATTAATTAATTATTGTGAGCTTTATTAGCGGAGATTAAACATTAATTCCAAACGAGACTTTTACTATAACCCGCATGAGTTAACGTGAAACCTGAGCGCAGTAGGTGGTCAGGTCTCAAGTCAACTCTTACGGGCTACACCTGCCAATGAGAATGATTATTGAAACGCAACTTTATGGTATTCAAACAGAGTATCTTTTATTCAAAATAAAACAAATATAATCGATCCTTATATAAAAACCTTATATGAATCTGATGCTGTTTAATAAGTTTGTTGATATCAGGTCCCAATTTACTCAAGAACAGTCGCAAGTCGCCACGTTTGGTAACATGCAAACGATTTCTCTTTTTAGTAAGCAGTGTTGCCACAGCACTAAATCCACGTTCACACAAATATGACGATGGGAATGCTATCAAGAATCGCTGAACGATTGACCACAATCCAGGGTACAATTGCGGGATCGGTTTTTGTAGCCAAAATTCTTGGTAACCATTTTTGAACTTGATTTTTATTTCCTCGTTTGTTGTCAATTCTATAAGTTCTTCTTCCAGCTGAGGTGACATTGCTGTGTTGACATTTGAAAACGGATCCAACACCCAGTCTGGTATTTCCAAGTTCAAAATGTCCTGGTATCGTTCGGTGAAGTCAATGTGGAGGTTTTCCAAATGTTGGCAGTAGGCAAACAATTCGTCGTTACTGCATGATACTGATAAATTCGGAAAATTGTGAAACTCACGTCTGCCTATACTCTTTTTGTGTAGAAGCAGTTTGGCTGCGAAAGCAGCAACGTTTTTTGTTTTAATTAAATTTAGTTCATCGCCTTGTAGTTGGAGATTCATGTCGTTGAACAATTTATACAGGTCTGTCATGTAAGCTATTACTGCTAGCTAGTACTGCTCATCTTTGATGTACTGAGCTTGTTGTGCAATTCTGTATCTTTAGTTTCCAAGAACTCTATAACAGTGTCAAACAGGTTGTAAAATCGAGTCGGACAATTGCCTCTTGATAGCCAACGAACTTCAGTATGAAACAATAAACGGTTGAAATCCTCGTCATTAGTAACACAAAGCTGATGAAATAATCTATCATTCAAAGAGCTGTTGCGGATTTTATTGACTGCTTTGATGACATATTGCAGTGATTGAAATAGTCGTTCACTTAAGTTTCTAGCAACCAAATGTTGTCTATGAATAACGCAATGTACAGCAAGGACATCTGGAATTTTATTTTTTAAGTACGCTATGAAGCCTTTATGGCATCCTGTCATAGCCGGAGCGCCATCCGTAGCAACTGATATAATATTTTTCAAGGGAATCTCTTTCTCATCACAAAACTTTTCCAATGTATTGAATATGGTTTCGCCTTTTGTATCGGTCTCTAAATTTCTAGCAAAGAATAGTTCTTCACATATTTTCTCATCTTTAACAAACCTCACGTAAGACAGCAACAATGCTTCATTAGTTGGTAAAGTGGACTCATCGAGCTGAATTGAGAATTGACTTGACCTCAGGTGATCACACAATGATCCTTCAATGTTTTCAGCCATTTCATCAATTCGTCTTTGCACAGAATTATTACTCAAAGGAATTTTTCGGATAATATCTGCGGCTGGTTTATGAAGCACAGTAGTTATTACTTCGTTTATTGCTGGCAAAATTAACTCTTCTCCGATGTTATGTGGTTTGCCTTTTTGAGCAATTAATAAAGAGATATTGTACGAAGCTTGAAGTCCGTCGTCATCTTGCTTAGCAGCCGCCGAAAATAGTTTTGCTACACTTGGCTGAGTATTATGCTTCTTCTCTAGGTCTTGAAAATATGCTACATTCTTGTCTTTCTTATCTGGATGCATTTTATTCAAATGATCTTGCAGTCTTGAAGGCTTCATTGCTTCATTCGAAAATGTTTTTAGACATAGAAGACACAAAGGCGGCGATGGGTTTGTCGGATTTTCAATGAATCCGAATTTAATATTTTCAGCACAGTATTGCCGTCTCTTCTTTTTTACTTCCGACATTGTTTTGTTTTGGGAAATACGTAAGTAAGTGTTGAACTTAAGTACTGCTCATCTATTGCGCGCGAAAACGCAAATGAAAATAAAATAAATATTACGTTGTTTATATAGGATTGCATAAGCAGCACGCACCGACAGGAATAAAACAAACATGCATAAACTCGTTTATCTCATTCGACGCTCAATCGTACTCAACAAGTCAGAACAAGTATTCTATGAACCAGCCGATTGATACAGGAATGCACAATTCGGGTTATTTAACAAAAACTTGTTAAAACATGATTTCCCGCGGTCTATTATCTACGAAAATTACCTATCTGGGAGTACTAATAACTATTAAAATGCGAAAGTGTGTCTGTTGCCTTTTTATTTATTTGTTTATGTCTACTTTCATTTCGAAACGGAACGACCGATTGACATGATTTTTATTTTGTATATTCAATAAAACAGGACAGATATATGAACTACGCGGAGAGAAATATCGAACCGAGTTTGAGCAATCTTTTAATTAATATTAGTTGATGTTCACAAGTTGTAGTTGAGAGTCGAGAGCTCATGCAGTCGTTCGTCGTAGTCTAAGATGCCCTACACAATGCCCCCATTTTTTTTCTGGGTCTCTTACCGCCCCCCTTTAGGCCTGCAGCGCCCACAAGGGGGCGTTATCGCCCACTTTGGGAAAGGCTGGCTTAGATGCTTTGGTAAAGAAGCAAGCGAATGACAAAGTGAAGCGAATAACAAAGAAAATCTACAGAACGAAAGTTAACGAGAACAAAAGCCAGAAAAGACCGAGAATGACTTATGAAAATCAAATAGAGTATTAGTTGAGGGATATGTCATAAGCACTCGCATACCTCGGCAAAAGTGTAAGGAGAATGATGAGATTTGAGAAGTAAGGACTGCAATGCTTGGCGCTCCGATCTCTTTGTCTGCTCTAATGTGAGACAAAGAGGAAGGAGTGCAGATATGGCAAATGATACGTAGGGTATTGACAGGCATGGAGATTTTGGGGTCATACGATTGGTGTAAAACGAGAATAATTTGGCATCACACAATTGGTTTATTCTCTGTAGTACTAATAATTTTAAAGCAAAATATTATTAAGTATAGTCAAGTATAGTATAAAGTTTCTACAATACAGTGCAATTTATACACTCCATTTTGGATATGGGTACTTAGTTTTGAAATCTTCGCTTATATAAGAATATATTTCTTTAAAACAATTGGGAACTTTAATCTGGGCAATGCACAATATGAAGAAATAACAAAACGTGCGTGAAATGAACTATTCAAGTGAATTGCAGAGACCATTAAAATCTTTATAGCTTAAATTGAAACGTAAGAAGTTTTTAAACCCAAATTGGCTGATATAAAGAAGAGGGTGCCTATGTATGTACTTACTTTTAAAAGCGTTATCATTTGAATGACATACATTACTAACAGTAACTTCTACATTGTGGACGTTTCTTTTAAATATTTTTGATACTGATTATACATACATGTATAATATGTACAAATATACATATATCTTTGATCTGATACGAGCGCGATTTGTATTCTTTTATCTTTTCTTACATCAATCTACATTTGAGATATCGAATCTCCAAAGTCAAGTTTTGTTTCTCTATGTACTTCAAGCTTATTATATTGCTTATATTATGTAAAAGTAGATAACCATATGCAGACACATCATGATTGATAAACCAATAAATCGACAGGTCTCAAAATATACTGATTTAAGCCGCAAAATTGATTGCTTTGTTTTTTTTCCATAGCTTAAAAGGAAAGCAGAACCCTCATAAGAACACAAATATATCCTAATGTGTGTATGTCATAATAAATTTTCACAAAAACCATTCGAAAAATATGAACTTATTTTTGACTAATTAAAATAGTTGCAAGAAAATTAAAGAAAAGACGCAGGAGAAATTGCACACAGATACCCAGCTCCCTGTGGGAGATATTGGGTTATGTGGGGTTTTTTACCCACCAAACTTCCTGCGGTGGCGAGAAGCTTAGAGATCACCTACGCACCAAAGCCTCTTACACTGTGCTGAAGCACTTCTGGGTAGTGTCGGGTAAGCAGCACGCGAGTAAACACAATTGTACAAGCACAGTTATGGGAAAGAGGTAGTGCTTCGTAGAACAAAAGTGTGAGAGCACACTACCACAGTTACACAATTGTGTTGTGAGGCGAGGGTTGAGTGATTGATGAGTTTGATCATTCGAAGTTTTATTAACTATGGCTAATGACATGTTTAATTTCATACGAATAGATAATTTAAGCTGGTGAATGAAGGTACACTTAGATAATACATACATTTCTTTGGTAGTTGTTGCGAGCGAGCGACGGAGCGTATAAAATTTATTTTCCTCTTTTGACTGTCCTCGCCACTCGCGAGTCCTCGTCTCGTGTACACATGCACGTTGCACAGTGCGTTCAACGTGCATCGTGCATTCAACACTCAACAGGCACCTCCCTTCCTCTCCAGCCTCCACAAACGTGCTAATACACTGTGCTTGCACGTTTCCAAACAGAGGATGTCGCGCGATACTTATTTGCAAGTGTGTGCTGCCCAACTCTACTTCTAGGAGAGATGGCCAGTGACAGAGCCCCTTTACACCCTCGCAGTGCCACGACATCGCGCTCATGGCCCACTCCAATCAACCGTGACTTTGAACCTCGAAGGCCCCTTTAGTCACCTCTTAGGACATACGAAGAACACCGTAGTATTATTCTCAGGCCCCGGCTACTGAGTCGAACTCGACTATTACACTATTATATATCTATGCCGTCGATATAAAAAATCTACACTTCAATCCAGTATAGTTAATTTGAAAGAAATTTGTATTAGTAGGTGTTCACAGTTGAGTTAAGTCGGTTTAACCGCAGCATTAACTTACCAATAATTGAAGTACATTTCTGGTTGATTATGCCGCTGGGCAACAAATGGAAGTCGAACTCTTGACCGTCGACCACGACAGTGTGGCCGGCGTTGTTACCACCCTGTAACAATAGTAAGGGCCATCTTACAATACTAATAATTTATTACGGTTATATGTAAGGAGCATTTCATAGCTACTTTATTCGCTAGCTCTTTTCCGCGACACTGATATCGATTGTATTACGATAAATTATTAACCTCAGTTTAATGCCTCTACCATTCTCTCGTAAAAAAATCAATGCAAAGATACATACGATGTGACATACCCTACTTTACTGGGACTCGAGTTTTTAAAATAATGTAATCGGCATCGACATTATTTTATTGGAAAATAAGCGTAAATGTCAATTTATCGAAATTGACTTCTGATCAAGATATTCACGAGTACTTCCCCAATTAATTGTGAACAGTACAAGCTTAGAGATATGGGGTTTTACAATTGATGTTCTTAGATTATTATTATAACTCTACTGAGTGTTGGAACGTGTGTGTATGCCTTACAATTTATGTAGCTTAATATGTTTACACTGGCAATTATATATAGTAATTGTATATGGCAACATTTTCTGTCTCTTTCCTTTTCCGCTATGGCTCCGGCTACGTTCGCTGTGTATTTGTTTCATGGTTCGCATAATTAGTTTTTATAATAATAGTTCTTTTAGTTTGTGCTGTAGATATAGAACTAAAATAATTCTAGTTGCATATTGTATTAATATATGTGGAAGAATTAAGCAGTTTATTTATTTCAATTAATTCCTGTTGTCTGCACACTCGACAGATTCTGTGGGAGGGCAACACGAAGATTTCATTAATCTTTATCTTCCACTTTAATACTGAGTACACACATCCAAAATACGTTTAGTAAGTTACACTAACACATTTTGAACATTCTCTTTGTTCATTATAATACATACAATAGCACATAATGGAATATTTCTTGTTTTTGCGTAGTTTTAATTAGTATAATATTATTTGCGCCATGCCACGTAACAGGTATTACGTAAGTACTTACAACAAGCGTCCCAACTGATTCATCAAGTACCAGCTCAAACTATTTAACCTATGACTCAGTAATAAAGTAAATATTACAGGACACAGAAGACTTCAACCCCAAGAAGATCCGTGTATCATCAAACGAGATAGTGCATTAATATTTTAAAATTTTTCTACAAATATCGAGACATGAAAATTGAAGATGAATTTGCATTTGTCTTTTATGAACATGCATTTCACATGTCGCGACATCTTTGAAATAAAAATGTATGGGTCTTATGGGTCTTACTTAGTCGATACAGAGTCCCGGTAAGATATATACTGTAATTAGTGCCTACAAAATGTTTTCATCGAGGATAGGGTAAATCACTGCTTTATTTTAACAATGAAGGTATATATGGCGCATATTAACTCCATTTTTATTTTACAAAAAAGAGCAATACGTGCTATCTACAGTATGAACGCACGACAATCACTTAAAGATGGTTTTAAAGACATTGATGTACTCACCTTGCCGTCCTTATAAATCTTTGAAATTATTATGTATACGAGGAAAAATATAGATCTGTTTATAAAGAAAGGCGATTTTAATGATATGGACATCCGAGGTCGTGATAAATAGGTTATTCTAAAATTTAAATTACATAAGTCAAATGTTTCATTTTTGGGTATCTGCATTCGTTTTTACAATAAAAATCCTCACAAAGTTACTCAATTAACAGAAAATAGATTTAGATTTGTCATAAAACGTACATTGATTAGACAATCCATTTCGGTTGGAGACGAAACAATAGTTTGGAAATGATCTTCTCTGCACATGCATTTACTGGTTTTATGAATATTGCATTTTAATAAACCTTTTGTAAAATGATGTTGAAAAAATGATACCTGACTGAGTCCAGGTTTTCTCTCTGAATCGAAGTAAAGTAGATTTGATGTTCGAAAATACCGTACAACTGGGTTTACTTGAATAAATTGATTTGACTTTGACTATAATAATTATGGTATTTGAAGAATACCTATATTATGCTCTACTGATATTTGATTATAAATAAAATATCCTTTTTTGTTAAGAATAAGTGTCTAATACATGGTATTCGTGATAATTTTCAACCAACATTTATTTTCAATATTCCTGATTTCTTCAGATATTTTTGAGCCACACTTGGAGATCAGTACAATTTTTATTGTACAAGCATTAGTACTAACGTAACCTATCTACCTCTTTTTTAAATATAACATCATTGGCTGTGACAGACAAACAGACATGTCGAGTTCTCCTTTTTCAAATTTTTAACGGAAAACTAAAAACGCCTCGCTACCTATTTCTATACCTACCCAGGCTCTGTGTACATCTATGAAGTCCCCGGCACAGCTGTAATATTATACACACAAATAAAATTAGTGTCTGTCCGTTATTTCGAAATAAAGGCTTTTTCTTAAGCTTACATGGTTATTTACACGTAACTAAAATCCGAAAACATTTTTAGCATTTTTGTCTGGATATTATGTCTGTCTGTTTGTCCAGGCTAATCTCCAAACGGCTAAGCCAATTTTGACGGGACTTTCATTGACAGGTAGAGGACTTTTCAGAGAGTAATATAAGCTTTTTTTTAAACTGGATAAATACCAAATTAAACGCGTGTGGAGCCGCGAGCGAGGTACAATTAGTAAACGATATAAAAACTGCAGAATATAATTAGGTACCAATGTTCTATTTAGATTTTCAAAAATGAAGTTCATACATACGTCGAAAACAACTGTTTACTGATCTACTTTCTAATAAGATAGAAAATCTTTACTGTTAAGAGAACCTTGAGATAAATACGATATTTGCGTTTCTTCATCTCGAAACTGTGACAACTATTGGTTAATAGCAAGTAAACAAGCTCGTGCAACATTTTAACAATGGAGTTCATTGTATTGTTACAAAACTTAGGTAGGTACTATATTTTAAATATTAGATCAACAAACATGCCAACTCATTTTTACTTGATCAATTTCAAATTAGATTGCGAATTTACATTAATTTACATTTTAATGTTATTACTATTAGTAACAACATATTTCCCAACAGCTTCCATATCGCTCTGTGAAAAAAAATCGAGTTGGACTCGCTCACAAAGATTGTCATACGATATTTATATACTGCTAAACTAGACTTCATTTCTGATGATCTATAAACTAGGATTCCTGTTTTTCCGGTAAATGTTAGATTAGATATTTAAATCTTTATATTTCCTGAAATATTTTTTTTTCCTTCTTATATTATGCTATGAATATTTAAAATATTTTTAATTAAAAAATACAGAATTACTTATAAAAATACCTAATTTCAAGTGTGTACATTGTGCAACGTTGACATAGGTATATCACACAGTTTCACGTGTATATTTATAATATTATGGTACACAGTTCCATACAATGTTTGCCATTCTGTTAAAAGTGTATCCTTCATGAATCCGACGGGAAAAATTCATGGTTTTGAAAGTATCTAATGCTCTTTTTTAAGTTCCTTAGCGAAATAGCAAAAAACTATTTGGTCCTGTCCGTCTGCCCGTATCTCGCAGTCATTTTACTCAGGCTATTTTGGCGCTATATGTAAAGGACATTTTACTTTTGAGTAAAATATTCTTTGGACTATTTTGACACTATGTAGATAAAGGACATAAAGATCAAATAGCCAGAGTGTTAGCCGACGGAAATGTCAAAAGCACTCGCATACCTAGGCGAAAATGTGTGAAGAGAATGATGAGATTTGAGGAAGTGAAAGATGTATCTAAAAACCGCGACGCTTGGCGCTCTGTCCTCTCTGACTACCCTGTCAAGGATACAACGTGAAGATATGTATATATGTAGATGAAGGAAGGTAGGTAGTACATAAGCGTGTTGGGTATCTTTAGATAGGTCTTCAAAAACGATATTGAAGTTTCGTTGGCTTTTTTAAGTCAATAATTGCTGAGATATAACACTAATAAAATTAGCGATTTCATTGAAGAAAAAACAATGTACTGAAATAAGCAAAAATTACATACAGTTGGTTAATAATGTGTAATGTTCTTTAATAATTTAATTTAATTGCGGTTGCATCAGTTGGTACAAATTAAAACAAACTTTACGTGGTGGACGATAAAGCACATTTTTATTCTGTTATTGTATTTTTTAAAACATACGTATGTAGTGCCGGACTTATTGATGTAGCGATTTCTGGCTTTGACATGAGTATATCACTATATTACTCTCTACTCTCTACTTGAACAAAGTACTCAATACATTATCAAATAAATAGATACTAAAAAAATAGTACTTATCAGGATCACAATGACTTAGAATTATCTGAGAAGTATCATAAGATATTGAAACAACTTACTCACTTTTTAGTATAATCTTGTTTGAGTACTGCTTTGAATTAAAACAAAGTCCAGTGATGACCAGTGAATGAACAGTTCAGTGTGGTGACTGATTCATTTGTGTTATCATGTAAAAACCAGTTTTAAATCGACAAAACTGGTTAGCATCTAGAGACATTTGGACTTATTTTGTAACTAGCAATGTGTCAATAATAGAGCAATTTCTAAGATTAACTAAAAACATATACATTTTCAAAATATTAATTTCAAAATGCATCTGTCATCAGTACCTGCCTAATATACTATACACATACCTAAAACAGAATTGAGCAGAAACTATTTAAAATCATTTGTTGTTTGAAATATAAATAGGTATACACTACATTAATATTAATTTCTTTTAAATAAATAATAATACATACACAAATACTTTCAGGCTATAACTTTAATGAGATGTAGATAAATTCATACATTGAAAGACAACTGATGGCGCAGTGCTGTAGGTCGGTTACCTAAAAGTGTAAGGTTCTGGGTTTGATTCCCGGTCGCGTCAATTTAGGAGACGAACTTTTCTAGATTTTCTTGGGTCTGAGTGTATTCGGAGACGCCCCTAGTAGTCGTTGTCTGGTTCTCATAGCACTAGTTTGAGATCAGATAATTGGTGTATTTTATCTGGTGCATATTACTTATTATATTATTATTACATATAGTATTTAAGCAGGCATTTTTGAGTTTATTCTTGCAAATTATATGTATAATAAATTCTAGTTTTATATTATACAACATTATTGTGAAGGGGGTATAAATCCGCCAGTTTCAACGTGTCAATATTGGCTGCTATATTGCAGATATAATAATTACGGGATACATTTATTTAGTTGTCCATATAAAAAAATACAATAGATAAAAATGTACAACCTTATCGTTAATGCCCTACATTATACAAATGTTTGCTAGCGACGTAAAAACGCTGATATTAGAGTTGCCGCATTTTTTTTTAAACTTTGAGGTGTTTCTCTCGAACTATTGACTTTTGGCAAAGTTGTAGAATGTCTATTTCCCGTTGTCATGGGTACTTTAATACCCTTTCGCATTTACGTATCCTTTCAAAATAACTTTGTATAATATCACTTTCATTCTGAGAACAATTAACATTTTTTATATTATTTAATAGATCTGGTACAGTCACTGATTAAAAATACCATACTTACTATATTATTTTACTCTCGTTAGAAATTAGTAGTTTAAATCAGTTGACATAACTATTCTTTATTTACGTATGTAAGTAATAATCAAAGTAAGCACAAAACAAGTTACATATTTCATGTTAAACTTGAGAATGTTCTGTGCAATGAAATGATAAGAAATAGTATTATTTTGTATTATTTTGTAAATATGTACTACAAATGAATAGCCACATTCATAAATATGAGATGTAAAAGTGTCTTAATATTTTCTAGGAATTCCTTCCCAAAATTGTATTTTATTAAATAAAGATATAATAATTATATATTATATGAACTATATAAACATGTAGTTATTTAATAGTCTCCGTAATAATTATAAAGTAAACTTAAAAATTAACAGTTTTGCTACAAAATTTTGTTTACAACTTTAATCACTGAAACTTCAATGTGGTGTAATAGTAATAATATATTCTTGGGAGGCATTTGTGAAGTATAAACAGACACTAACTAAATTAAACTAGACAGCGTAGTTTAGATTGCTTTACATTGGGTAAAATTATGCAAAATTCTTTTGTGAAATCTGTTGTGAATCTTGTGTGAAGGCATTCAATATAAGTATTCATGATATAAAATATCACTTTATAAATTAAAATTTTATACTATATCAATTTTGTAATGCCTATTTGAGCACTCTTTTTATTTAGGTTATGTTAGGTCAGTATTTTTACCTCAACACGAGAGCCAAGCAAGCATAGCCAGCGTACCGCGGTACCGGCCGGCGAAGCGCCAGATCAGAATTCGCTTTATACATGTAGTCTAGTCGAGAAGTGGATTTCTTGAGAAAAATAGTTGCCCGTCTCTTAAAAATATGAGCGATAGCTCATTCGATTCGTAATGGCATCTAGAAAAAGGCGTTTTTTGCATTTTTTCTGCCAATAACTTTTTTTTTAACTTTTTGAAAAATTGAGAACGATTTTTTTTCAATGGGACCACTTTCTTTGGAGTGTCTAGGTAACACCTAAATTTTGTCAAATTTTTCAATTGATATTTAATACATAAAAAAATTATTATATGTGCTGTACTCTCTATAGAGGCGGCGCGCGCATGCCAAAAGTGCCGCGCAGAGGCCTATTTTCAACGTAAAATTATAAATATTAGAGCTAGAGTTCCGGGAGTTGGGAGTTTTTCATCAGAAATTTCCTCCTCTTTTTGAAACTTTTTTTAAATTTTCTCTATGACTTATAGTTTTTGAGTTATTGTCAAAAAATTAAACCCCCTTTTTTTTGTTTTTTGTTAATAACAATTGCAATTTTTATTGGCAGAAAAAATCCAAAAAACGTCTTTTTCTAGATGCCATTACAGATCGAATGAGCTATCGCTTCTATTTTTAAGAGACGGGCAACTATTTTTCTCAGGAAATCCACTTCTCGACTAGACTAATGGAGCAGTATTAAAGAGGAGGCCGACTGTGAGGAGGTAGTTGAAGTCGAGAAATTTAACCTTGAAACGTCTCTCTACCCCTCCATCTCTATTCATCTTTTGCTGTTGGTATATCTATTATATAGCAATCTTGTATATGGGACATTCTACGATAAGAGGTTTCGAGTCCATAGAGGATGCGGCCAAGGGAAAAAATTGGAGTTTTTTGATTAAACACATATATTACGATTTTAGTCCCTTTTATCTATACATTCACGTAAGGGCAAGTCACTTTATACATATTTAGTTACTTTTTACAAGGCCAGGGTAAATACATCGGGCAGGGTAGAGACATCGAGATCAGGGTAGATACTTTTTTGACCAGGGGAGAGACTGATGTAATAAAACAATGAATAAAATCAACTTTTATTAAACATTGTACTTAATTTTTAATTAGAGTATCATTTTCGTATTACAGCCTTTCCTTAAATCTAAAACTAGAGCTGCTTTAGTGTCTGCGACAAAAAATATAAGTAAAACGTGACATAGTACCTTCAACAAATAATAAAGTATTATTTTATCAATACTAATTAAATAGACTAGCACCCTTTTAAGTCACAATCTGATTTGTGATAATCAGAATAATTTTCATATTACCTATACTCATATTGTACCTTTCATTAAATCAACAAGTTATTCTCTTCTCTATATGAACAAAAAAAACAAAAATATGATTAAGCTTTCTTAAATACATCCATCGCCTTTTTGAAGGAGAAGAACATCCACAGCTCTTTCCAAATGAGATTTGGTGTAGGGAGTGCCTCGCCAATCAGGTCCTTTGGGCCAAATCAAATATCTTGTTCATCAACTTTATATAATTGTCCAGTTTTGTCCATTTTACAGAAAACGTACCTGGATCTTGTCGTCGTCTTCCAAACCCATACATCACACAACTCTTCTATTAAAATTCTCTCGCGGCATTTGAGCATCATTAACCGAAATATTTAGATATAGTTACCAGAACATTAGTAACATTTCGAAGGGCAAGTCGTTGCCTACGCTCTCTTGCTTTCTTTTCCACATCTTTCGTGCCTTAGGTTGCTCTCTAGGAGTCATTTGGTCGAAAGTTTTTAGTATCTCTTTCTTCTTATCTTTTTGGTTTTGCGATTCATACTTTTCTGGATCTTTTTAAATTCTTTGATAGCGTAAGCTCTACTTGACGCTTTTACTCTAATCGTTTTTCACGTGTTAACCTCTTGCGTGATGCCATGATTTGTAACAATATTATGGGACCAATCTCAAAGGAAAACCTAATAACTAAAAAAAATCATTAAAATCGGATCATAAACAAAGAAATTATCCGCGAAGACCAAAAAAAACATATGAAGGATGAACTGAGACCTTCCTTTACTTGTTTACCATACGCCTTTTTTTACTATGATAATTTAAAACGTTTATTGAGAATGTTGATAGAAGTTAGCTATATCTGTTAGCTATATTAGTTTGCGCAAACATCTTATGATCTCTCCCCTGGGCAGTGAGTATCTTCCCTGGTAACTATTTTGCCAGGGGAAATACGCCAGGGGAGAGACGTTTTCGTGACAACTTTAAAATTTTTAACTGACATAAGTTAATATTGGGTTAATAATATATCACGCCCCAACTATTACAGTATTGTGGAATCTAGGCAGTAAATGTGAATAAATTAAGTAAGTTTTATAAATTTTACGACTTACCAGTGGAGAGACACAATCACCTTGCGAAACTACTGCACCGCACTGTCGCGTCGCGCCAACCAACAAATGATAGCGATCTAACGGCTCGTGTGTTTAGTGTTACAAACTTCTCATTGATACACGTCTTTGAGTGCCATTTTGAATATGGCCGTCTAATACTTCTGTTTGTATTAACAGATCAAAATTCGCCAGGGTAGATACGCAAAAAGAGCGGGACAAAAATGAAGTTCGAAAATTATTGAAAATAAACCAATACTGTTGTATTTTCCCCTTGTAATACTTAAGTATACTTGTTTAAAGTCATGATAAATATACCTAAATTTAGCAACTGCGACAAAGAAGGTATGTACTGTCTTCATGTTTAACTGAAAACGTCAAGGGGACAGGCCAGGGTAGAGACTTTTTCAGACTTAAATATGGAATTTCAGGAAAGTGTACTTTAATTGGGCATTTAATCATAATGCTATTATAAAATTACATTAAGATGCTGTGATTTATTGCATAAAATTACAACATGCAGCGTAAAAATGCTGTTTTATAATGGATGCCGTACACTTTACCTCTTATCGTAGAATGACCCATATACTAAATGTGTATTTCCGAGTTATTTCTATGAGTTAGAAAGAGACAGAAATGAAACATTAGTGATCAAAGGCTACTCAAGGTCACATAATTTATCTTCAACTACCTCTTCCGAGTATGTTATCCAGTTAGAATTTTCTTGGCGATAGCCAAGTTCTAACTGTCGCGAGACATTCGTAAACTTCATGGCAGGTGTACTTATCAGGATGACAGCATGTCAAGGGTATTTATTTATTTTACAGTGAAATTTATTAAATTTAATAGCAGTCTAGTATTTTAAATAGTTTCTTATTTTTTTTATTGGCGCTAAGATTATTTTATAGTGTCTAGTTGATACCTACAATGACAATTCAATTTCAGCCAAATAAAAAACTCAAGTAAGAAACTAAAAAAAGCACTGTACCCATATGAACTGATAAATATATACTCACATGAATTCTTAAGAATGTCAACAGCAGTAAAATATAATTATATTGGATAGATGTTTATCAGTAGTTTTGTCTTTAAAGACACCTAAGTAGTTGACACAATAATAATTTTTTTTTAGTCAAATATAAACTTTTTAGGTAGATAATTAAAAGATTTCAAAATTATATGTAGGTTATGTGAATTCTTTCAAATATCAATAACATCACTATAACAATTAATGCCCCAGACCTTGGCAGGAATCCACAATTAGCATTCACTACAAGGTCTATTTATGTATCCATCTACTATACAGGCTGTTTCTTTTGACTGGGACCGTATGGGCTAATCTGAGTCCATAGGTTTATAATTGTTTCTGAGTAAATTGACTATAATTTAGTACATTGGAATCTTCTATTGCATGAAAAAATTATTTATTTATTTTAATCTAATTTTGCTGTCTAGATTTTCTGATACAATACTTTTGTTCCGATACAGTAAAATGATTCTTACATGAAACCGAGTCAATCAGCATTAAAAAAGAAATTGACAATTCTACTCATTTTTATGAACAACTCACACTTGACCAAAAAAATTATAATGCCAAAATTGTTTTCACAAAAAAAGACCCTAAGACAGTTCTCCTGTATCTTTTATGGATTCGGATTTCCCTATATTGTCCCAGTTAAAAACACTACTACATTTTGATACATTTACAATGGAGGTAGGCAGAAGCTTTAAATCACATGACTAAAGACCAGTTGGAACCAATCTCAGGAAATAACTGTACATTAAAAGTTACGTAATATTATATATAAATTCCGTTTACGTAGACTTTACGCAACGTTAACAAGTGTCGGTTCCCGCCAAACTTGGCACATCTCGTGATTTACAAAAACAATGTTTTCGCAGATGTATGTTTTCAAACATGGCTTGGCAATTTGCCAATAGTAAACTTTTCATTATCCCTATCTAAAGAGCGTAACATGATAACAATTGATTTAAACCTTAGCAAACAAGACCTAAGAAAACTATTTTAATATAAAAATATATTTCTTCTAAATGCAACCTCAATGTTGAAAGTATTCTGTTGAGGCGAAATAATGAAATAAAGCGTAATGAATAACATCACTAAAATATTTACAATATTAGCAAGTATACACAAAGAAGTAAATACGCCCAAAAAGGCAATATAACCTGACAGCGGCACACGATGTCGGACTCCACAGCCAACAAATCTACCGCTTTTCCTTTTCCTTCGTCTCCCCACTGAGCACCCAAAACAACAGTCACTTTATTGTCCATTTTATATTTTTTACACGGACCGGCAGGACACGACAATTCGCCGTTTACTTCGTGCTTCGCACTTGAAGCCATTTTTGCAAACTCCGAAATTTTATAGGAAACACAGACACATGCGCGCGCAAAGAGTATGCCGATTGCAAAAAGACTAGTAATACCATACTCATCGACGAAATCTACGTCAGGGATTCAACATTAATTTTTTTTATTTCATTTGAACACGATTCTTTTTTATTATTAATTTATCTAAAATAAAATAAATAACTGTCACACTTGCCATACAAATAAGTTAATAATATGATGGAACGTTGAATATATCAATAAACAACTTACTATAATATTAGTTGGAAAAAATATCCTACGAAATATTGTTGTTAATATGTAAATAGTATTAAGTATTTGTACATCGTAATCTGCAATATTCACATTAACGTCAAATTAATGTAATTATCATTCTCAACAACTTCATTACTTCAGAATTAATACCAAGATTTCTGAAGCAATTGCAGATATAAACAAAATTAATACATACATACATATATATATACATACATAGATACATATATACATACAAATCTTTACGCCGTATCCCTAACGGGATACGGATACGGGTAGTCAGAGGACGGAGCGCCAAAAAAATAAACAAAATTAATAAATTAGTAGATATCGTGTGTGTTAAGTATACACTGATGTGACATTGGTTGGTTCGATTCTCCCTTGAGAGAGAAGGGTGACACATATTGGGGAAAATTATTTACCTAGTAACACTGAGTACTCGTTCGGAAATAAACTCAGTATAACCACTTCCCAAGATTCTCGCATATAGAAGAAAAGACGGTATTTATCAATTCGTGGTCTACTACTAAAAATATTTTAATTAGGCGTAAGTATTAAAATAATAAAATTATTACGATTGCAAAGCGAAAAAGTACCTTAAATATCAATGAATTCAGGTTATTCTTTCTGAACTTTTGACTTGCTGTCTGTTGTTATTGTGACATGACAGCTGTGCTCTGTCAATTTTTACGGACTATTTTGTCCGTCGGTATCGGTGGCGGTTTATCAGTGGGTTTATCTGTTTTTACTGTTCCCGTCCAGTGTTAAAGAAAACGTAAAACTAAGAAAATTGTTTATAATTTATTTTTATTATTAGTTCAGACTAGTTTTACAATAAGTATTTGTGCTGTTTATATCAAGAAAAAGGTAGGCGATTTCTTTGTCGAAATGAAAGTTTGCTTATATTTTTTATTGTTGTATGTATGTATCGTGGCAAGTAATAGTGATGATAAAGTAACTGAGGATGACAGCAACAGGAAGAGGATACTTGAACAATTGACGAAAACCCGCACGGTTATACTGGACGATTATCATTTGGTTACTCGACAGATAGCCACTGATGTATATATGTATAGAAGTTACCGTACGGTGTCTGTAATTTTTTACCCTGTCATGAGGGACGTTAGCGATGCACGCTTCACATTCCAGGCTGAGGAGCTTCACTTAAATAACATTGGTAGGTTTTTAAACTCACAATAATTTTATTTACATTCATTAACTCTACTCACTCCTTTCAGCACGCCTATTTGTTTATTTTAGACTGTCAATAGCTTTGAAAGTCTGCACTAAAATGATTATTAAAGTAATTAATTTAAGTACTATATGTAAGTTTTTATAATAAAAATTAATTTTTATGTATTTTTTAATACTTTTGTGATTAAAAACAGAATGTGCCAGCTGCTTACTTATCTTCAGCCAAGTAAAAGTCGGGTAAGGGACTTATAAGAAATTTGTGAAGAGGATGCATTGGCTAATCTTTAGAAAAACTACTGCTTCCCACTTTGACACTTAACAACAAATATTGTTAACTAATTCTTGGGAGTCAAAATTATGCCTATATAGATGGTATTTTCAGTGTTAATTAAATTTCAAAAACAAAGTTTTGCCTTAAGTATTCTTTTCTACCCAGAAACGACTTCTGGCCATTAGGTTAGAAGTCTATGGTGATTGCAAAGTGTAGGAAAGCAATCGCCTTAGACTTCAACGTTAAGTTTTTGTAACTATTCGAAAGTCTTCTATCAAAAAGAAATTCTATCAAGGACACCTTAATAAATATATATCTCATTAAGTATAAAAACACATAATTAGTAGTGGAAGTAAAGTACATCTGTTTATCTATCTGTCTGTTATGACGCTCGTTTAAATAATGTACTTTTGTTCGACTGTAGGCCTTTAGTTTGAGATCATATTTAAGTATTCTGTTCACTGACCACCGATCATTCTCGAAATATTGGTCTGAAGAGCTAATTTATTTTGAGTCCGACAAGGGTTTCGACGGGTTTGTAAAGAGCCGGTCTCCTTATACATCTTTATCATATAATTCACAAAGTTCCAGCTACATCTCAAACTTCAGATTTTACTTAATATTTGCATCGGTTTTTTTTTAGCTTGAAACAATGAAATTACAGTCGCATGCTAATCTCCACTTGGAGCCATTTTTACGAAGAATGAAAAGTCATTCAAATTTATATTTTATCTGATTCTTAATATTCAAAATTTAAAAAGTTAAAAATGGGCTGCCAGTGTCACTTTATTTTTAAATTGTTTATAGAAATTAGTTTCAAAACTTATGTACTCACGAAGTATACTAGCTGTTGCCAGTGACTTCGTCTGCGTGGAATAACAAAAAAAATTTCTATACGGAGTTCAAGTTATAAACTATTTGTGTATGAAATGTCATTCAAATTCGTTCAACCGTTTTTGTGTGATTTTTCTTCTATATTTATATTATTTATTATATATTTCTTACATACTGGCAGCATCCACTGTTAAAAGTAAAATACTTATAGTTCTAGGTTGTACTTCTACTTAGTTCAATAAATGTAACAACATCGTATTTGAAGATAATCAATAATTAAAATATAATACAAAAATTGTGAGTGGTAAAAGAAGCCAAGGAAGACCAAGGCTGACTTATGAAGATCAAATAGCCAGAGTGTTAGCAGACGGAAATGTCAAAAGCACTCGCATACCTAGGCGAAAATGTGTGAGGAGAATGATGAGATTTGAGGAAGCGAAAGAGGTGTGTAAGGACCGCGACTCCTGGCGCTCCGTCCTCTCTGACTACCCCGTTGGGGATACAGCGTGAAGTTATGTTATGTTAATACAAAAATCCATACATCACACGCTATGGCCGCTTTTATAATTTCCCGTTGCACGATTTTATCGCCACGATTTTACCTTCCACGGTACAATGGGGAAGCAAAATGTATGTAGTTATATGGAGACGCTTTTATATTTCCGTGCATGATAATGTCATGCAGTGGACGTCGAAAAAGCGTCTTTATTGCCGGATCATAGGGAAGCATTCTGCTTACCTATCGTATTTCGGACGGTAAAAACGTGACGATAAAAACGCGCAACGATAAATTATAAAAGCGCCCATTGGATTGCGAGCGGCGACTGCGCAGGGCCACCGGTGCCCCTCCTTACGTGCGCAACATAGATCTGCACTACGACCTAGAATTGCCCTCTATAACTCAATATCTAAAAGAGGCGTCCCAACGCTTCTTTCACCGTTCCTCCTTACACCCGAATCCCTTAGTGGTCAGGGCGTCATCGTACACCCCCGAGAACCCTGCGTCCGTAAACGCTATCGTAGGCCTAGACATGTGTTAGGCGACAGCGACGACGACATTACACGTTCGAACTCAAACATGCCAACCTACACACTACGACCGCACCGCCCCCACCGGCGGAGGCGAGGACGACCCCCGCGACACCCGTAGGGTCTCATGTTTAGAAGCTCGATCACGTAGCTCTACACGCACACACGCTGGCCTTAAGCCACATTGTAAACTGCCACGCGGAACACTAGGTACACTAACCGGCCCCCAGCCGCGTCGCCGGCCAGGTCCGCTAGAGGCCCGGCCCTCACCTGAATAGGAAGCCCGTTAAGATGCACGCAGGTGCGGAAAGCTCCCCTGGCAACGCCTTGAGCCCGAGGTCCGCCCTCCATACGAGGCATCCCTCGGCTGGAGGAACCCTCAGGCGGTCGACCATCTGGAAGGGCGCCTTCAGCGCTCGCCCCAACGCGACCTGTGACACTGTAAAAGCCACTAGGGCTAACAGCAAAGAGGCGTTTTGTTTAGTCGGTTCGAGTCCGACACTTCCCAGTCGGCGTAGAGTCCGGCTGGGTAGTCCGCGGGGATTTAATTTCGCCTCTCAGAAACCAAAAAAAAAAAAAAAAGCGCCGACTGCCGACTCACACATTGAATTTTGTGTACACACAACACTCTCGTTTTACCGTGGACGTCCACGGCAAAACGTTATCTTGTACGGAAATGGCCGATTTTATAATTTTCTGTTGGACGTTTTTATCGTTACGTTTGTTTCGTCCACGGTACAATGGGGAAGCAAAATCTATGCAGTTGTATGGAGACGCTTTTATATTTCTGTGCACGATAACGTCATGCCGTGGACGTTGAAAAAGCGTCTTTATCGGCGACATAATACGGAAGCATTTTGCTTACCTATTGTATGTCGGACGATAAAAACGCGCAACGATAAGTTATAAAAGCGCCCAATATAAATGCGTCTGTATACAACTGCATAGATTTTGCTTCCCTGTTGTACCCGTAGACGGAAAAAACGTGGCGATAAAAACTTTCAACGGAAAATTATGACAGCGGACAATGACATTTGCTTCACCTGCTTAGCATGATACAATATGCAACAAGATAATGAGCTAAATATCTGGCCATCCAGCCTCATTGCACAACGAATACCAGGTTTGATCTCTAAAATGAATTAGCATGCTCTTCTTATGTCTAGAAAATGTGAACATATTAATACATAGTAATTATCTACTGTGTGTAGAGGCTGATGCGATTTGGTATGTAAAAACTGCAAAATTATTCCATTAGGGATACAGGATACAACATAAAGATATTTAATCTAATCAGCTACTATATGTGTGTTTCAAAATTACGAGAAATCCATATTTTTATGACGTTGTCTTTATCAATGTTCATTTATTATTATTTATTATTGATAATATTTTTATCTTTAGACTCATTAACAATCTAATTAATTAATACTAAATAAAAAGTGAATCCTTGTTATTCAAAGTCTAAATAAATCTATTATAAAATGTGCATATCTACTTTAAGTCTATTTTCATAGCAATTTATGTCCTAAAAATCAGCTCGTGCTTATATCAGGGACTCGTCAAACTGGAAAGCACCTAATTGTCCCAGACTCCAAATCAACGGAAGAAATGTAGTTTTTTGTATTTCCCCTCCCTCCTGGATCTCGTTGTGAGTGAACGTGTCTAGAACCGCATTTCTTGTGTTAAATTAAATTAAAATAATTCTAAATATTTTAAATCTTAGCTGAAAATTAGGAGTGCATAAGTCTGTTGGAGGTCTTTATAACAAATAGACCAAAGAGTGCGTCAGTATCTACCTTCTTGCTACACGCTGAGGGTGTGTTGGAGGACGCCCCCGAGTCATAGATACGCTTGTGGGCGGAGTGCTACGCGCCGCCTTCTTACCGGCGACCGGCTACGCACCGCCCCGTTCTCACCGTCGCGGTACCCACACAGCTTCAACGGATCTATGCTTGCCTGGTATATTTGGTTCATATAACTGTGTATTTGAATTGCTTAAATTGTTATAACGCTGACCGCGTTTGCTGCTGCTGTCTTAATTTACAAACAGCCACTTGTTCTCTATTTACACAATCACCATGCCTAAACTTAACCGCACGCCACCGCCTCCGAATTCACCGGCCCCTTCAGGCACAGGGCAAAATGACTCAGATGCAACCTTACCGCAAACAGAGACCCTCTATCCAGAGGACCCCAATATAACACATAGACGGAAAACTAATGTTCCTATGAATGAACTTATGAAGGAATTTCGGGAATTCCGAGAACTGCTGAACCGGTCAATGGAATCCTCTGAAAAGGAGTTCACAAAAATAAAATGCACAATGAAAGAAATTGTTACACAGAACACTGAAATAAAACAGTCGATCACTTTTCTAGCCGAGCAGTATGAAGATATGAAAAATAAGATTACTTCAATAGAACAGGAAAGAAAGAGTGACAAAATTTACATCCAACAGCTTGAAGACAAAGTCGAGATCCTGGAACGCAACATGTGTTCTACGAAATTTGAGCTTAAAAATATACCAAAGAGAACTAGTGAAACCAAAAGTGATCTATGTGACATTGTTAATAAAACCGTAACTTTGTTAGACGCTCCGTTACAGTTTCATGAAATAAAAAATGTGTTTCGTATCAAAACTAAAAATGATAATAATCCAGGAACAATCATTGTTGATCTACAGAGCACTATAAGGAAAGAAAAAATAGTTAAGAAAGCCAGAGAGTTCAACATCAAAAATAAGACCAATAAGCTTAGCACTACGCATTTATCAATCGAGGGCCCCACAAAACCAATTTATGTATCGGAAAGCCTGACACCTAAAAGCCAACGTCTATACTATTTGGCCCGCGTTTTCGCTAAAGAAAACCGGTATAAATATTGCTGGACCTCATTTGGGAGAATATACTTACGTCAAGAGGAAGGATCTCGTCACGTAAGAGTAGAAAGTGAATCTGATCTTGCGAAACTTAAAATCTCTGATAAATGACTCTTTTGCAGACGGTTTACTATTGTGATTGATATGCTTCTAGTTAACTTAATCTTACTGTTTAAAATCTATTATATGAAATCGCTACTTATAATGTTACACAAATACACTTACACAATCAAACAAAACAAAACAAACAAAACTCAAATTACTCAATACACTACTTCCTACAGTACACTAATTCCCGGTGCCAGTCACTACAAAAACAACTATTTATGCTTGCTCTTAAACAAATCTATCTCAATCATGAAACTGAAGTGGTTACGCGTGTTGTATCAATCTTTTGGCTTTTTAAGCAGGAACACAACGAATAAACCCATCATAAATGGCTAACACTCATGATAACAACATCATATCCGATATCGATAAAATATCGGTAACTGAATCATACAGCTGTGATCCAGAAGCATGTAATGCTTTAATTAACCACACTCGGGGGTCCTTAAATATAATCACTCAAAATATTAGAAGTGTGTATAAAAATATGACAAGTTTTATCGCCCAAATGTCTAGACTGAAATCTGAACCAGACATAATTATTTTGACAGAGTGTTGGTTAAATGAACACAAATCCCCACCTCTTCTGGATGATTATGCTTCTTATTTCACCAAAAACTGCCAGAATCAGAACGATGGAATAATTGCTTATGTTAAAAATGGTATAAACTGCACCGCTGAGGAGCCAAATCAGGTAGGAGCAAACTTTCTATTGCTAAGGATAAATACTGACACCATTATTTTGGCTATATATAGATCACCATCGATATATTGCACTGATAATTTTATAAATTCTATAGATAATATTCTGAGACATGTAAAAGTAAAAAACGTCATTTTGATTGGTGATATGAATATAGATATAAAGCCAGGAAATAGTGACAAAAATAGCTTGCCATATCTGAACATTACTGCAGAATTGGGCTTGTTGCCCGGTCATACTTTCCCCACACGGTTACAGAACTGCCTTGACCATATCATGATGAAAACCATTTACTCCGCCAAGGTATTTGTCATAGATTCCACGGTGACAGATCATGCATCCGTATTACTACATCTCACAAGTAGCCATACCTACTCTATAGGTATTGCCCCAGTTCTAAAAACAGACTATTTGGCAGCTCTTAAATTTATTGAGATGACAGATTTTTCATTTATAACAACTTCCTCTAATGCTAATGAGGCAGCTTCAAAATTCGTGGAATTATTATCTTTGGCAGTGACATCTAATACTAAAGTGATCGTGGTTACTCGAAGGAAAAAGACACTAAAGCCATGGATTACCCCTGGGTTGCTAAAGTGTATTAGGCATAGAGACAAACTCCATCAATCACTTAAAAAAAGACCTAATAACGAAATTCTGATCATAACTTATAAAAGGTATAGAAATTTCTGTAACTCACTACTGAGAAAACTAAGAAGGGAATACGACAAAAGTCTTCTAGCTAATGCCAGAAATAATAAGCAGATATGGACAGCCATTAAGTCTATAGCTAATATTAAGAATAATAAAAGTTCATCCGATGAGTTATTGGGTAAAGGTAGTTTTAAAGAAAATGCCCAGCAAATTGATATTATAAATAACCACTTCGCAAAAGTTGGACCGAACCTAGCCAAAGAAATTTTAAATTCTATGGAAAGCAATAGCTGTAGAAGGGAAGTAAGGCATGACTTTAAATATACTAGTATCTCAAATTCTATTGTTCTGCTCCCCCCTGATGAAGCAGAGGTAGAGTCACTGATTATAAATCTTAAAAATGATTCTGCCGTCGGCTGGGACTCTATTCCTAATAAGTTCCTTAAAATGACCAGAACTGTTATAACTCCGCCACTCACTAAACTCCTACAACTTTGCCTAAATCAAGGAATCTTTCCTAAAGTTTTCAAACGCTCTCTTATTACTCCAGTATATAAGAGTGGAGATCGAGATAGGGTTGCCAATTACAGGCCAATCTCTGTACTCCCGGCTCTATCCAAAATATTAGAAAAGCTTTTAAATAATCGGCTTATGAAATTTTTAGAGCAACATAATCTCTTGTCGCCTTGTCAGTACGGTTTTAGGTCGGGAAAAAGCACGGAAGATGCAGTTAGAGATTTCTCAAATTGCGTCACAAACAGCCTTGACAAAAAACAGAAATGTTTAGGTGTCTTTCTCGACCTAGCTAAGGCATTCGACACTGTCTCGATTCCAATTCTGATAAATAAACTGGAACGAATCGGCATACGAGGCCTTCCCCTTGCAATATTTAAAGACTTCCTGTGTGAACGTTTTCAAAAAGTCAAAATAGGGAATGTGATTAGTTCGGATATGGCAACTACTTTCGGTGTCCCACAAGGCAGCATTCTCGGCCCGAGTCTCTTTCTCATCTACATAAATGACCTTTGTCAAATAAAACTCGATAAAGGAAAAATTTTTACGTACGCGGATGATATGGCACTTGTTTTTAGTGGAGAGACTTGGGACGAAGTTCGCCAAAATGCTGAAGAGGGCTTACATAAGATTTCCTGTTCGTTAAGACAAAACTTACTTACTCTCAATCTTTCCAAAACATCTTTTATTAAATTTCACCTACCTAGAGCGCAACTAGACTCTTTTGAACTCACTGTACACTCTTGCAATATGAAGGATCAATCGTGTCTATGTCTTCCGATCACTATGTCAAAGACAATTAAGTACCTTGGAGTATTAATGGACGAGAACTTGAACTGGTATTCTCAAATAGAGGCAGTCGCGACGCGAATCAGAAAACTTGTATGGGTATTCAGAAATTTGAGATATGTCGCGGATTTCTCTTTGCTGCGTAATATATATTTCGCTTTAGGCCGCTCGGTGCTCACATATTGTTTGGGGGTGTGGGGCGGAGCCTGTAAGACTCGAATGATGCAGCTTGAAAGAGCGCAACGATCGTTACTGAAAACAATAACATTCAGTCCATGCCGGTTCCCTACCATACAATTGTATGAAAAATGCCGAGTTTTGACCGTAAGACAATTACATATCTTTAAACTGGTTACAAACCAACATCGACGTACGCCTTTTGATCCCGAATTATACATAAATAAGCGTATAACGCCAAATGTCATTGAACATGTCACAAAACGTACAGCGTTTGCTAGAAGACAGGAGGGCTATCTTTCAGTGTATTTGTACAATAAAATAAATAAAATGATCAATTTTTACCCACTGTCTTTTCACGAATGTCAGTACAAAGTCCGAAATTGGCTGCTTTCATTATCTTACACAGAAACAGAAGAATTATATAATACATAAATAATCGCATACATTAATAATAGCACCCATGAACCCACACATACGCGCACGCACGCACGCACGCACACACACACACACACACACTCACTGACTCACACACACTCAGACACACGCACACTCTCTCTCACACACACACACACACATACATAATACGTACTTTTATATTTTATTTGTTGTTTTAGTTGGTATCTGCATGTCAATCAAATTAGTTTTAATTAGTGTTTGTAATTACTAAAACTAATAGTATTATTTATATAACATAGTTACTTACCCCTACGCCTAACACGTACGTAATTGAATTGTGATAAGTTTTGGAGAAGATACTGACTCCTGAGATACAGGTTATACACCTAGTTCAGGAGACAGAGACTTTATGAATTTGTAAAATATGTATGAATAAAGAATTTATTATTATTATATTATTATGTATTGATCTGGCTGGGAATCGCATCTGACATCCTCAGCTTAAAAGAACAATATGCCAGACCATTTTTGTGAAATTACATCATAGAAATTGTAAATAGTTACCACTACTTAATACTTGATGTGATCTTCACATTAAAGAGCAAAGGTAGTATGTATAGAAAGTGTCCAAGAATTATTTTTCGATTTTTTATAGAATCAAATGTAACTGTACTCCATGATAAAAAGTCGAGGTCGCGACACCAATTCAATGGCGCTGTTTCATGTGTTAGTTTGTCATTCTATTTCCTTTTTTCAACAGAACTGTGTGTGGATTGTAATCTCTTGACACTGCCTCGACCCTGCTGCAACAAATTACAAATCAACTTCAAAGTTATTTGTATATTGTAATATTGTACATATGTATATTTTAACTTTGTCACTTTGTGATTGTATCAGTAACTAAATAAGAATACAATAGTAGTTACATATTATATTAATGTAATAAAGAGTTATTGTTATTGACCTATAATTTAAAAAGGTCGCTTGCTGATAAAATATGAAGGGATCCATTACAAATACAGCAACTGATATGCACTATCTTAGTTATTGCACAATCTTATTTATATACATTTTATATGTATATTCCCTAACTCAAATCTAAACAATTGAATATTGTACCAAATAATTGTATTAAGTAATGAGAATAATTTGTTGACCTGATCTAGTCTAATCTAAACGCGCAGATAAGTGTGAAAAATGTTGTAATATAAGTACATGTAGGTATATTATATACCACCTGCTTTATTAAAGTCATGATTAAACTAGTCAGCTAAAGTTGCGATAGTCGATAATCTTGTGTTATATCTTGATATTGCAATGTCAGGGCAACATAACTATGAGTCATAAACAGAACGAAATTAGAAATGCAGCATATATGCAATACTGTAACCTTGTAAAATCGTTATATATATACACTAGTGACCCGCCCGGCTCCTTACGGGTAGAATTTTTATTAAAAATAAAATACAGCACATGTTTCTCGCTGATAATGTACCTTTCAATAGGTGAAAGAAATTTTCAAATTGGTTGATTAGTTTTTGAGTTTATCCATTACAATACAAACAAACAAAGTTTACCTCTTTATAATATTAGTTTACGTTATTAAACTAATTAATCTGTGATATTAGTATAGATAATTTAAGTGGACGTCGTCTATATGTCTTCATACGACAGTAGAATCATCTGGATATTTCGGGAAAGTTTAGGTATGACAGAAAACAATTGTTTACGCTCCCACCGGCTGCGGCAGAGGCGTGAACGTCTCCAACGACATCCGTAGGGACTCTCATTTTGAAGCTCGATCACATTGCACTATACACATGCACGCGGACCTTAAATCACATTGTAAACTTCCCAAATAAACACTAGGCACACGAATAGGCCTGTGCCTGTGAATCTGCCGGCTTGGTTCGCTCAAGGCTTAACACATAACCCCGAATAGGAAGCCACTAAAATGCACGCAGGTGCGGATTCCCCTGGCGATGCCATGAACCGAGGTCTGTTCTCTATACGCGGTATCCCTCGGCTGGACGAACCCTTAGACTGTCGAGAATCTAGCAGGGCGCCTTCTAATATTCTATTCCGCCTTCCACCTTCTTTTGTGAAAACGACAATATATTTTATTTATGAGACTTGATGTCATTATAGTGCAAATTCTTAAAATAAAACAACAAACAATAAAAACCATTTATGAGTAGGCCTTCTGAACTAAATGAAAAAAACAAAATTTTTTGGTAATTATCTAATACAAATAAATAATATATTGTATGGTGGTACGGAATCATCAGTGCGAGATTGGCCGGTTTTTTTTTGTATACCGTAATACAAAAACAAGGGGCGTTTGATGGTACTTGAATACAGATTGCAAATTACTTTTTCTTTTAAAATAATATTTGTACACTTTTAATTTCGAACACAAGCTGTGATTATAAAGTAAATAACCAATTTTTTACATATTTTTTCAGGTTCTTGCAGCCCCCAAGATGTAATAATCAACATAAAACATGGGTCATATCCTGCAGTCAATCCCGACGGGTACAGCTTTCCAAAAAACTTTATACAGCCGTCAACAAGAGAAGGCATTCACACAATAGAATTGCTATCGGATGGCAGAAATAGGACATATTCCATCACAAACCCGAAACCAGGCAACTGGTATGCTTTAGTATATATAAAATGGGAGGATCCTAGGAACCAAAAAGTGGAACAGGAAGGTGAGTTTTATTTTTTGCAACTCTAGAACGGAACATTAAATAAATTTTATTTTCTATGAATATTGGCCATGTAGTCCGGGCTAGCGAATAAGGCTATGGATATCTCTGCCTGTCGCCTGGAAGCAACTAAAGGAGGCCCATCGCGGCCGCGGTCTTTTACCAATTACAATCTTTCACCTCCGAAGAGGGCCACAGCGCGTGTGGTCCTGTCGTAGCACTGCAAGGGTGGGTGATGCCTCTTAAGTGTCAAAACATGTTTCGGCAAAACGCGAGAAAGGTTTCATGCATTCTATAGGGATCAGAGGCGGAGTTTCCTTAAGGCTGACTAGGCACGGGCCTGGAGCGGCCAGAGGCGGCTAATCGTAGCAAAAATACACTGACGATAACATATCATATGTCTCAGTAAATGATGGAGCTGAGAAGGGGGGGCTGGTACTATACGGCCTAGAGCGGCTAAAACTGCTAGTCTGCCTCTGATAGGGTTGCCGGTATCCGTCGACAACGCATCGAGAACAACCACTGATGGATTAGTGGGTAAAAGCTTCTCATAATTAAGTCTCACCCCTGGTATTGTGAATCTACCGTCACAGATCTCATTTTCGTTTTAATTCTTTTAAGCGAACTTAGTGATACTACAGTACTTGATACGGACACTGAAAAATAAAACAACAATGAAGTTAATTGTACCGTTTAATGTTTAAAACCTATACACTAAATGGCTGATCCAGTAGCATCCATATAGACTTAATAGAGTATAGGGCGCCCCCGTGCTTCGTAAGTCATTATAAGTCATTGATTGAAAAGAAGTAGATTATCAATCCCTCAAGTTTTATGGATGTTACGAGATATCTTCACCATTTGTGCACTGATATCGACTATTATTATTTTTCGTTTGAATGGGTATATGTGTCTAATCATCCCATAGACATTTATTTAAGATCTGATGCTGGAGTACTGCTTAAATGAAGAACTTCTCAACGGCTAATATTTATTTTGATGCGATACTTTTATTTAATGTTCCGTTCTAGAGTTGCAAAAAAGATTAGTCCTATCAAAGTGGTCTATCAAACTTGTAAACTTTCAGTTCTTTCTTTTTTCTTTGATTAAGTGACACTCGCGATTTAGCTTGGCACCGACATCAGTAACTGTCAAATTTAATTATGTAGGTATTCGTATCGTATTTATTAAGTTTTTTTATATTTGAATTTTGATTATTAAAGGATAATTATTTAAGGAGGAGGTTCTCAATTCGACTGTATGTTGTTTTGTATGTTTGTTACCTCATAACTCCGTCATTTATGAACCGATTTCGAAAATTCTTTCTTAGGTTTGGTAGCTAATACTTTAGAGGTGGTCCCACTTAAATTTCATCGGTATTGGAGCTTGAACTTCGATGATACACCAAATAACGCGACCTGGTCCTGGACCTGGACCTTTATTTATATTGATGATTCTCTTGTACTACTCTGTCAAGAAAGTACCGGGAAAAGATCAATAATACACGAAATGTTAGTTATTCATCCAAATTTATTTTATCACCTTCAATGTATGCTCCTTCAGAAGCGATACACTTACGCCAACGAATAATCCAATCATCAAAACATTTTTTAAACGCTTTTTCCGGAATTGAGTTCAGTGCTCGCCGCGAATTCTCCTTTATGTCTTCTACCGAATGGAAACGGGTGCCACGAAGTGGTAATTTGAGTTTAGGAAAAAGAAAGAAGTCGGCTGGAGCCTTATCTGGTGAATAAGGTGGTTGCTCGATGGTATTTGTTGTTTTTGGTCAAAAATTCGTTCACAATGATGGCCTTGTGCGAAGGCGCATTATCGTGGTGCAAAAACCAAGAATTTTCTTTCCACAAATCTGGCCTTTTTCGTCGAATTTGCTCTCTTAAACGCCGCATAACGCCCAAATAATATTCTTTATTTACCGTTTGACCTTCCGGCAAGAATTCAGGGTGCACAACACCGCAATAATTAAAGAAAACAGTCAACATGACTTTGACTTTTGATCGACTTTGGCGTGTTTTTTTCGGTTTCGGTTCAGTTGGAAGGCGCCACTCCGAAGCTTGTTGACTAGTTTGCATGTCAAACTCGTAAACCCACGTCACCAGTTACAATGCGTTTCATGAATGTTGGGTCGGAATTGACTCGTTCTAGCATGTCCTCAGCGACTTCTGCGATTGTGTTTTTGAAGGAAATTCAGGTCTTTTGGGACTAGCCGAGTGGCAACATGTTTCATACCCAAGTGATTATTTACAATGGTACGGATCGACTCGTGAGACACAGAAAGTTCGGCAGCTATCTCTCTCAAACTTGAATGAGGATTTTTAGTCACTATTTCCTTCACTTTTGCGATGTTAACTTCAGTTGCAGACGTTGATGACCAGAGCGAGGCAAATCTTCCATCACATCTCGACCACTTTTGAACGCTTTGTACCACTCATAAGCACGTGTTTTTGTTAAGTCGATTCACTGTAAGCCTTCTGTAACATTTTCAGTGACTCCGAACACGAAATTCCATTGGCGATGCAAAATTTAAGACAAACTCTTTGTTCGATGTTTTTATCCATTATGAAATTCGCAATATGCACTAGAATGATATAACTAAAAACAGCACTGTATTTAATCTAAATAACAGATGCAACTCAAACTCCGCGCCAAAATGGAAAACAGTTGTGCCAATCTAACAACAACAAAAAAAAACAAAAAGTTGAATTTGGAACCACAAACAAATCATCCATTCCCGATACTTTCTTGACTGAATGTATATCGTTACGTTCCGGAATTGGAAAGAAGTTAATTGTAGACCTGGGGGTTTATTCACAAACGTCGGAAACTATCCGATTGTCGAATAGCATAAATTCAATCCGACAGCTTGGATTTGTGAATACGACTATATATAATATAATATATATGTAATATAAATATAATACGATTTCGGATTTGTGAATCACGTATAGACAAAATCATCGAAAAGTTTTCTGTCGGATACGGAAAGTTTCCGACGTTTGTGAATAACCCCGCTGCCCTAGATATATTTACTTAGGTCAAGATCGCTCAAAAGGGAGAAATAAAAAAATTTTACAAATAAAAATTGAACCGCCATCAAAAAAAAACACTGAAAAGTACAAAATAACTAATCCTTTACTAATCGAAACAAGTACAATTAAAATAAATACGATACACATACCTATATAAATTAAATTTGACAGTTATTGAAGTCGGTGCCAAATCATTGTGCAACAACAGAAAGTTTATTGTTTGGTAGGCTTGGCACCGACTTCGGTAACTGTCAAATTTAATTATATAGGTATGTGTATCGTATTTATAAAGTTATTTTAATTGTACTTGGGTTTCGATTAGTAAAGGATTAGTTATTTTGTACTTTTCGGTGTTTTTTTTTTTGAAAGCGGTTTAATTTTTTTCATAAAAATGTTTTCAGTGTTATTTTGAAGCCGGTTTAATTTTTCTTAAAAAGTTTTTTGTCTTTGTACAACGATAGTCGTTAAATCAGCTTGAAAATGATAATTGTATACTGGCCTAATCTAGCTTACCTCTACTAGTCCGCACTGAGCCCATGTGGTGTAGTGTAGTGTATGAGTATGACCCATCTCTAAAATGACTCACTTATATTCAGCTAGAATTTCCTAATAGTCCTGTCGCGTTAATCTATTAGACTCATTATCTTGTTGAGTACCTAAATTAAATATTTTTGTTACACATTGCTATCAGTATTACAAATGTGTTTGTATAATATATCAGTATACCGATAGGGTAATATGCGATGGCCTAATACATGATTACCTGCTACTATCTAGTTCCGCTTTTCCATCATAAACCGAAATGCAGTTTGCAAGACTTGACATCATGGTGAGATTTTGTTGTGCTTCGATGTCTACTCCCAACAACTCCGAATGAGAAATGGCGTGAAATTATAATTAATTTAAAATATATACGATTTAAGACGCCAACCACCCTCAAAACGAACAGTAGTGACAAAGCTTATTCGATTTCTTCATTTCGCGATCCTGTAGACTTGTATGAGACCAACTCCCGAACCGGGTGGATACTCGCAGGCACATATGTTCATACTAAGCGTTCAAATTGCACTCAAAATGTAGTTACAGACATACACATTTTCACGCTATATCCTTAACGGGATAGTCAAAGAGGACGGAGCGCCAAGCACCACGGTCCTTACATAGTTCTTTCGCTTACTCAAATCTCATCATTCTCCTCACACATTTTCGCCTAGGTATGGGAGTGCTTATGATATTTCCGTCTACTAACACTGGCTATTTGATCTTCATAAGTCAACCTTGGTCTTCCTTGACTTCTTTTACCACTCACTTTTGCTCTGTAGATTTTCATCATCAGTCTTTCACCACTCATTCTTTCTATATGGCCGAACCATCTAAGCATCCTTTTCTTCATTTTTACAATAACACTGTCGTGCAACCCTGTGATACTGCCTTAGTCTTCATTGCTTATTTTATCCGCAAGGGTGACACCTGACATATTTATAAGAGATCGCATTTCTACTGCATTTATCTTACTTTCACTTGATTTCGACATATCCAGGCCTCACTACCATACAATAAAGTTGGAAACAACACCGCATTGTGTATGGCCATTTTGGCTAGGTTAGATATATTATTGCCAGCTGCTACCCGTCTCACCACATCCGACGCCCATCTTCCATCCCTTTAAAACGCACAGGTACAGACAGTTAATCTACTTACTATTTAATGGTTAATCGTTTTTTTAAATTTTTCGACGATACATTTTTCAGTTGTAAAGAAAGGGTCTGCACTTTTGACGAGTAATTTTGAAACAACAATATTAAAATTTAGGTAAAGATGGATAACAATAAATAACAATTACGGAAAGAACACAACTCGATACATATATTTGTTACATTATTATCATACCTTTATCCAATTATGTTATATTGTAAATATAACGTCATTGCCTTTATCATACATTGAAAAGTATCCATAACTCTAAAATCAAACAATGACAGATTTATTATTTCAATTTGTTTTCAAGTAAAGAGATTTTTAACTCACGCGCGGCTTGAAATGTTCAACGGTACGATTGGGTGTAAATAAAATATGTATATACAAAGTTTATCTGTACCTATATAAAATGTAATATTTAGAAATATAAAATGGAAATAAAATATAAACATATAGGTCCTTACAAATAAATTAACATTGATAACGTTAGGGTTCTAGATATTATTTATTAATATAGGGTTACATTAGTACAAAATCAAATCAGCCTTTGAACTCAATCATTTTTGTATTCGTGGTTTATAGAGCTTTCGCTTGATACCCATACGATGTTACTAAATGATTTTTTTTTTAATTTATTCGAGCTCCCTAAACAAAGACTCAAAAGTAAAAACTCGAGTTTTGAACGTCCCGTCGCTCCTTGGGTTACCATTTACTGTTACTGTTCCAGATATCAGCTGTTTATGTGGAATAGTCTCCAATAGAGACAGCTGTAACTGGTGTCAGAATGACATACGCCATAGCGATTTCCCAAGTGTTCCTTTTATCAATTTTAGAACGCAACACTAAAAATTACTTGATGTTGACGCTATTCAAAATAAAAACGAGTGTACACATGGCCACATAAATGAAATCGTTCTATGTTACAAATCTCATCACAATTTATAACGGTTAACCTTGCATTTATTGCCTTGATTGTATCGCTCAACCATATCCTGTAACCTACATAATACATTATGTGGTCGGCCATAATGCATTCCCTGCGCTTATAATGGGTAGAACGAAATGTCGCTTACTAAATGCAGTAGTGACATATATAATCTAACTGGGTAGTCGAGAGAAGACATATTACGTCTTTCGCTTCCTCAAATCTCATCACACAATTTCGCCAAAGTACATATTATGCCCGTGACATTTCCGTTCAGCTAAAACTCTGGGCTATTCGATCTTCGTAAGCAGCCTTAGTCTTTCTGATTTCTGCTACCACTTCTGCTAATGAGAAATCTAATTCTAAAAAATCGAACAGTGAAGTTTCCTGGGTTTATTTGATGTTTATTCTTTTATGAAAAGTCGATTTCATGCGGCATATATTACATCTGGTCGCGATGTGTTGAATATGTAGTAAACTGCGATAACGCGATACTGTAAGCACAAGACTGGCCCGTGGGCGCAGTGGCATATGCATCTGCTTTCCAAGGTAGGGTCCCGGGTTCGATCCGGGTCAGGTCAATTTAGGAAACGAACTTTTCTAAATTGGCTTGGAGTCTGGGTGTTACTGGGAACTCCCCCAGTGTTCGCTGTGTGGTACCTATAGTACAAACTTACTGCTTAGTTTGGGGTCACACGATCTCTGTAATTGTCTGGAATATTATCATTATTTAAGTTGTATCACTGTAGTAGTTTTACTTAGGCGATGGGCCTGACACCGGTTCCAATTTTCCATCGTTAATTCCGAATTATTTCTAAAGTGGCGTCGTATTGTGATGTGGTGTGTGCCTTGATACCTTGATACTCTTGTGTCAATAAGAATAGGCATTGTGTTATATTATGTCTTTTTGTAACCATATTATGTAGTCTTACGTTTTGACAAGAGTTTTCTTTCAATTCTTCCAGGTCTTGTTGCAGACTGTCATACGATTCTGTATACAGATTTACAAGTAAAAAGAAAAGAAAATATAGAAATAGTAGATTGTTACACGGGAATAACTTTTGGCTACGAGCGCTTACCAGCCAACTACAAATGCATATCCGCTGATAACACGGAACCAATAAGTTTAAATTTAACTATATACAACGCAGCTATCAACAATGGCCTATTAATATTCAGAATACAATCATTATCTATGCCCACGGAAGAAAATAATTTATTGTCTTGCATATTTGATCCAAACCTGAACTATATACAAACCGTACACTTCAGTCCAAACCCGAGCGCTTGGCATTACATAACTATTGATAAAATCACAGGAAACGTTACGAAGTACGCCGATTGCGAATCTTATTACCTCAGGTCCGATTTAGACGAAATTGACAATCACACTATTTTAGATCTTATGCGAGATGACAAAGGTCGATTTTTCACTTTTGACTACGGACTACCGACGACAGATTTACAAGACGCGACAAGTCTAGTTAATTTAACTTCGAATAGCGTAAAAACCTTGAGGTACAAGGTCAATCAATTTTTGGACATCGGCGGAACCTTGACGATAGAGGCGAGTCTTCTTATGAGCCTGAAGTATTATATGGGATATAAAAGGGAGCTGAGAAAAGGTGCTTTACTAGCTTTTACAGAAGAGAACCAGTTTTTTAAGACCGTGATTTGTATGGACATCGGTCACGCAAGCGTGCCACTCGAATCTGGTCACTGCAAATACAACGATCAAGTGAAACCTGCGTTATTTGTCCTAAACAGCACAGATTCTGACTCTATTTACGACAAAATTATAATTCCTTATCCAGACAGCGGGATTTGGTACTTGACTTTGAGACTCTTTTGTGACGATGTTGTATGTCCTTGTCGCACTTCTGACAACGGTACCAAATATTATGTGGATACTAATACATTAGACAAAGACAGCGAAGAATTTAGTATTTCCTCCAATGACACTAGGCGTGGTGAGAGTGAGTGCAACGCAACAGTAGTTCTGTCTATTTCGTCCACCTCTTGTGTCACTGGCCGGTGCAGCAACCATGGCAGCTGTCTCTTGAACACGTTTGGAGGGCTGGTGATGTCGTTCTGCTCGTGTTCTGCGGGATACGGAGGTAAGGAATACTCATCTATATAAATAAATAAAATTGAAGTGTCCATACCTATGTGATTTCTGTGGCAAATAAGCATACGCCCCACCTGATGTGAGCAGCTACCGTAGCCTGTGGACACATGCAACATCGGAGGCATTACTTACTCATTGCCCCTGTATGTATGTTACTTTTGATTTTGATTTCATTTGGAATTCAATCTTATATTCTTATCTAAACAATATTAAATATCTAAAAACACGGGAAATTAACGCGATTACCTTTTATTTTCTCTTGACGTTTCGGCCGTTTCATCGGCCGTGGTCTCAAGTAAACTGTAATCTGTAAATAACTGTAATAAAATAAAAGGTAATCGCGTTAATTTCCCGTGTTTTTAGATATTTTATAATGCAGCGCGAAAGTTTAAAAAAAAAAACTAAACAATATTGCTAAAGTGAAAAATATTGGCAAAGTTAACTAATTACATTGTCACACTGTTTTGATCAAGAATATGGTCGACGTTAGATTTAATAATATAATAGTACCTAAAGATTCCAAAAGGAATCAAAACAACAATCTATTAATATGCGACTTACTACAGTGAAGAAAAAAGGGGGGATTATGATTTTAATAGCACTTTATTAGCTATGTAGGTAAGCAATTATTTTTGGAAAATTCAATAGGATGTCTGTGGTTACAACATAAAGTCTAGAACTAAAAAAAAATGTAATCCGACTTCGTCATGATGAGTATCAAGTTCAAAACCTTGAGAAAACAATTTGAAAAATATATAACACACTAGCACTGCCCCGCGGTTTCACCCGTGTTTTTCGTATTTTACCGGCAAAAAAATAGCCTAGATTACTCTCTAAAAGTCCTCTGTTTGCTAATAAAAGTCATCAGAATCGGTTCAACCATTTTGGAGATTAACCCGAACAAACAAACAAATAAACAGACAAAAAATTCATAAGCGCATGTTCGAGTTTTGGTAACACAGACAATTTTATTTATATAATTTGTATGTATTGATGTGGGGGAAAAATGTAATATAATAGACAAAATTTATAATTTTTCATAAAAAAATATATAAAATACATTAAATAGCCGGAGCTCATGAACAAGGGAAAGCATAATGTATGCTTCTGCCTCCAGCAGGGAATTCAACAAATACAGCATATAATCTTTGTTATATCTTTGTTACAATTTTAAATCTCTATATTTCAGGTTGGGATTGTTCAGACGATTCCAGAATGGACAGCAGGGTCTACATGCTCATATCCGTCCTTCTTCTAACATTGAGTAATATCCTCTTCTTCTTCTCTATTTACGTCGCGACCATTCGTCTGTACTACACCGAAGCCATGATGTACACCTTCACTATGGTCTTCAGTACCTTCTACCACGCATGTGACGCCCCTACTCAAGTAGCATACTGCATCACTAGGGGCAACATACTACAGTTCGGTGACTTCTACTGCGGCCTAATGTGTTTCTGGGTGACTTTATTAGCTATGAGTATATTAAACGATAGATTACGATCTTCAATGCAACTAATTGGTGCAATCGTTATAGCGTTATTAACGACGTGGAATATGCATTCCTTTGTTGCGTTTTTGCTACCCGTTGCGGTTGGAGTAACTATACTTCTGGTAAGCTGGTACTTAGACTATAGAAAGAATAGAAATATGAAATACCCACGTTCGTACTACATGAGACATCTACCATTAGGTATAGCTCTGGTCTCTGTAGGTTTGATATGTTACGCCTTTCTGCAAACTGAGCAGAATTATAGAATAGTGCACTCTGTCTGGCATATGATCATCGCGTTGAGTGTCGTATTTCTATTGCCAGATGTGAAGAGGGGAGACGAAGTGAACCCCTTCGTGCCCGGCCCCAATTATTGTAGGTTATCTTTTTGCAGGGTATTCCATAGATCTCAGACACCTAGGGCAACTGATTGAATTAGGCCTCTTTGTGGATTCGATAATACTACAAATTATGTATTTATATTATTACTACGGGTTGGCGAATATTACGAGATTTACGTGCCATACCTTTTTCGTGAATTCTATTTAAATATTGCAATATTACAGTACAGTTAAATAGTATTTGTAACGCGAAAGGTATAATATAAATACTATGTATGATGAAGCTGTGCGTTAAGAATTCGCCTGCCCTGTATAAAGTATCAAACTTGGATAGCGTAATGTCAACTGCCATCCAAATATAAACTTTACAGCAACTGGTTAAGGTGCAAATACTCATTCGAGGTAGTTATAAGATATAAATGTTGTTTCAATCTTGTATTTTATACCAAATAGAAATAAGTGTGAATATTGAATTCAGATGGAAATATTCGGTAGAAATGGGCTTTACCCATGAGATTTTTATATTTTAGAAATAACAAGAGTACTACAACAAGTATAGTCCTGATTTTACTACATTTTTTATCGGATAGTATACTTTATTTGTATAAAAATGAAGTTATATGACTTTATGATATATTTAAAAGTTAGTTTGTATCGTAGCTCCGTCATGCTCATTTGTGGGAGAGAGGATGGGGCACGACGGGTTTCACCTGATTCTTTTGGTACATTTGTTTCATATAAAATTGCAACATTTGCTGTTATTAGACTTCGAGAAAAGTTGAATTTTACTGGCATTGGTGACCAAGCAAGGGGTAGAAAATGGGACAAAATTATTTTTAATCAAAAAATCGGTTTTAACTAGTTTCTACCGCATATATTCCGTTTTATTACTAGTCAACTCGAAATACAGGACAAGCTATCTTTTATAATGATTTTTGGAAACGATGTTATGATATAAATAATAAGTTTTTTTTTATTTGCCCGCCCATGACAATAGTAACATACGTAGTGAAGACATTGGAAGACTGCAATATATTAGGGAATTGAATTTTTAAATTAGTTGTGATAGAGCTATACCAAAAAACTTGTACTTTCTAGTGAAAGCTAACTTGTTTCTAGTTAACGGGTATTTGGACAATAAATCAGCATTGGGTAAAAGAAAAATCAAATATATATGCAATATAAAATTTATAGGCACAAAATTATTTATAATGTTATGAAAGGTGTTAGTATGTATTGTATTTAATAGTACTTGCTTCCTATTTCTTTTAAAGATGATTCGTTTTTCTCGGAACATAAAGGGTCATTGCCCTAAAAAGTAACAGGAAAACGTCCCGAAAGTACGAGGTTCAGAAAATGTAGTTTTACATGATTAGGCTGACTGTTATTTTTTCTGTTTTTAAAAAATCATTGAGAAATTCTTTTCGAATAACGAACTACTGTTTTTTTTTAATTTTCTATAACATTAGGCAATTACTGTCAGACTATTTTAGTTTTATAGTTTACATAACCTGCTCTGTACCGAAGTTCCTTTTTATTTATTAATTAATACTATTTGATACATTCAAAGGTGCCTTACACTATCTAAATCTATAGTTCATTCTGAAATTATTGTTTTATTAATTTTCGTGCATTGTAAAATCTTATTTATCGCATGAGGAATAAAGTCCATTTTTAATATCGTAGAATTACATCGAAATGGTTTTCAGTTTTTTCATTGTGCCGAATTTTAAACGGTTATTTTATAATAAATGGGATAATTTCAATATAGGTACAAAACATAAAGTATTATTGGTAGGTTCCTAGTTCAATATCGCTCGGCACAATGCCAAGAGTGGCGACCACTCGGGCCGATCCACGCTTCCTCTAGCGACAGCTTATTAGTGGTTAATGAACTTATTAATGTCAATTTTACCAGCGAACAGACGAACTGCTTATAGTTGTTAAGGAACTAGTTGTTCAAGGAGCTGCGACTCATAGGTATACAAGCACTCTCAGAACTAAACCAACTTGGGCTAGAGTATTCGGAAGCACTCTACTCTGGCTTGCTACAGCAAGCGGTCAGAGTACAACAAACAACCTTATGTACAATTTCATGAAATTCAGTGCGTTACTGTTTTGTGATACTGTTTTCTAAGTTTTTTTATATGAAATAAGAAACGATGAACAGTTTCTAATTCCATCTTGATCATTTGCATGTTGTATGAAAGCGGAAATATAATGTAACGTACCTCGTACTGTATAGAAAAGTTTTATCACAGTTTTAAAGTATATTTTTCCAATATATGGCATTTCTGTTAGGTATTTATTTTTTTGCATTATACATATTGTTATTGTTAGATGATAGTCCTATTTTATATTATTTAAAATTATAATTAGATTATTTTACCATTTTTAAAGTGATATTATTTAATCAATCATGTGAATGAAGCTAATAACAACGTAATTTGCAAAAAAGGAGTTTCTTTTGCTATCGATACTAGCCTTAAGAGTCCGCTTATGCAGACTTTGGTGTGTTTGGTGACCTGGATCTCGATATATAAGAAGATTGAGAGTGAGATATTTGAATACATACGACTTCAATTCTTTATGTTAAAATCCTTGAACATGATCGGATAAAAATATCTTAATAAAAAAATTCCAGAAAAAACTGTTTTGCACAAAGATTCAGTGGCATCTCCGAAATTCTACAGAATTTTAAAACGATTTTTACTAAAATGAATGGGTAATTACAATATCTCAAATCTCTTAAACCAGTTTTTTAATTAGTAATGTAGTTCTCTTGCCAATTACAATTATGTGCGAAAACAAATGTTGACATTTCTCCGCGCTAAAATATGCTCAAACCGCAACTGCTAAAATCAACTTTATTGTTATCGCTATAGAGCGCGGAGGTAATAAACGCATTCGGTCGCACTGGACTGCATAGGTGGACTCTTGAGTTCGCTAACAGTGTAGTCACTACGTAGGAGCGCCTCCACGATCAAACTGAGCGAACTATAATTGGCGACGACTCCTCTTAGTTACTTAGTTCATTGTCGCTTGGCAAGATTGGCGATTGCTTACGCCGGTCCGCGCTCTAACGACAGCTTGTTGTAATTAATTATTATAAAAAATTAAGGCGGAAACAGACTAAGCTGATACGAAAATGCATAATATTTAACTACTAAAATGCGTGTCCGTGATTTTGTTGAGTTTTGGTCGACATGTAAAGCAGTGGACTCTGTTAATGCTGTATAGTGATAAATGTTGAGATGAACCCTAAACTCTCAATTATAAGTTACATCGACAATATTCGTTAGCATAAAGTGTATAACGCAGTCTAAAAACGATTGTAAACACCAATGAAATACAGGCCTTGTTAAACTTATTAAGTTGATACATTCAAAGGTGCCTTACACTATCTAAATCTATAGTTTATTCTGAATTAGATTTGAAACAACAACACCAAAACACTTATGCTCATAATATTTATTTATTTATGGCGTGTACACAACGAACAATAGCGGTCCGTTATCCGTTATAATTGTCTAAAATATTTTCGAGCCTACCAAAAATATGACTTTTATATATTGCTTGCTTATTACACTGTCGGTTGACACATTAAATCACACGTGGGTGAAAACATTATAACTGAGAGAGGAAAATTCTATAACTTATCCACAAATCAAATAATATTATACTAGCGACCAGCTCCGGCTACGCACGGGTAGAAATTTTTTTGAAAATAAAATGCAGCCCATGTTACTCGCTGATAATGTAGCTTTCTATAGGTGACAGAATTTTAATCGGTTGAGTGGTTTTAGAGTTTATCCATTACATACAAACAAACAAAATTTACCTCTTTATAATATTAATATAGATTGATGTAGACAATGCAAGTTATGTTTGGTTTAAGTTAACCTATTATCAGATTTTTAAATATTTTTGTTAAATGATACACGTAAAATTAAATATACGATGGTGTAAGGTATAATAGTTCAGTCTGTCTCGGCCTTAACTAACGCCATATAATTGTGTAATTTGTACAGTCAAATACGTATTTTTATTACCAAAAGTTACCTTTTAAAATAAATCATAATAACGTTAAATCAATTTATTAGTCAATTTATTTAAGTCTATTATAGTAACTAGAATTTATTATAAGTGTTTCGGTGTTAAACGTATTTGTTGGTATGATCTACAACAATAGTTCTCGATGTCTACATTCCTCTCTAATTGCTTAATTTAGTTCGAACTTTCATAAAGTTCCCAAAGATAAAAATGATCTCTAGTTTCACTAGCATTCGTTAACACATTTGCTGTCCTAAAAAATGGATGCGATTTGCTATTCTTTGAAATATATCAGTTTAAATTTCTAATGTTTATAGTTGATAACACTGGTATTGGCATTAAAATGAGTTATTCCATTTTATGATTAAATTAAGTATCCCTATCAAAAATCCTAGCCTACGCCTATGTTGCATTTATTGACGTCAAGCCTAACGTGTATCTCTGCGATCAATATTGATCTATTGGAGCGTATGCTGCCATACTAAAACTAGTATAATGTATTGTATAATTTTAAATTAAATATGCCATATTCTTGTTAAGTTGCGTATCGGATATACTGTTCACATGGAACTAAATACTGTGCAATCATCGAAATGTGCAATAGGTGATATAAAAACTCTTTATACAAAGTAAAATTTTTTTATTATAATTATATTCTCAATAAAATAGACCCAGATTTAATATTGACTTAGAACTATTATTTTTACTATTCGAGATTCGCAACAAATTCAGTTGTGCCAAAGGAGAAATGTTTCCTTCGCTCATAACCCTTAACCTCAGCCCTAAGTGGGATCTCAGATATATCACTTATAACTCATAATCATACCATACCATATCTAGTAATCTTTCCTCCTTAAATAACTAAATGAAGTAAATAAAACTAAATACATAAATAAGTGAAGTATATCCATGATCATATTTTTGAGTTTATGTACTTTGTAATAGGGCTTAAAACTGATAAGACTGATGAAAAATATAATTTATTTCATTCAAATCATGTTAACGGATACGCAACTTTACTAACCATGTTTCTAATTTACTATGACAATAAAAGTGAAATGCTTAGAATAATTAATAACGCTTAGAAAGAGTTCTTACTAACAAATGACACCCAAGAATCTTTTAAAATAATATCCTTGGCGACATCATTGTTGGATTGTTGGATATTTTTCTTTAGTAGGTGGCCAGAAGCCACGTGTCTTAATCATTTGTTTTTACCTAGACTTGTTTTAGGCACTGTAACTGTACGTACCTATTTTATGAGATATGTACCAATACCAATAATTAAATTTGCCGTCCCTAGGCCGCGGCCTATTGACAAAACTAGGACTGGGCGACACCGAAACAATGTAACAAAAAGTTAAGCATGTGTGCGTAGCCAGCTTATATGTAGGTGCCTAAATAAAATTCGAATGTAATATAAGAATCTTGTGTGGTTTTCTAATTTGACAATATTTCACTGCACAAACCATCATTTTTTCAATTTGAAGGAGATACGATGACAAATGCTCGCCTTGCAAACGAAGCCATTTATGGCTCCAAGTAAATTGTTTCAGTTTTAAACACGTAATCAGGTTCTAAGCATTATTATTCTAGGATGAAACGTTTATGTTAGTTACGACCTATAAATTTAATTGTTTATTTAGTGTTAAATAATAAATAGTATTTACCAAATTTGTTTATTTGGTAACATTAGCATAATTTGAGCATAATATTCATAGCAAATTGTAAATGCTAATAATAATTTAAATGTTTGTTCATTCCCTAAAAGGCTGAGTAATAAATAGTTGTTCCATAGAAAGCAATGAAGTACCTACATTCAATTACTGAAACATTTCAAGTATTTTGTAATTATATGTACACAGTATTCACTATTCAAAATTTATTTAGCTCATTGTATGGGCCTATCCTTGTTTTTGCTTTATTGTATCATTTTGAGTAATTATTATTATTCGTTGTCACTTTTATGCTTGTGATTATTAAAACCAAAAAATCTAATATATTTATACATTTTATTTTATTACGTATAATTGTCTTGCCTGCCTTAAATATCATGTAATTACCTATAACATACATATGTAAGATAGGACCTTCTTATGTAGGATAGTTGACAGGTGACAATTACTATCACATAGCACGAGGGAGACAAAATAATGATCAAACACCATTTTAACCTCGGTGCAACAAAAATACCTATTTGGGTATACAGATGGCAAAGTAGAATCATATTGCCTGTGTAAAAATCTATATCTTTGCAGCATATTTTTGTAAAAGTATAGTGACTCAGAAATAAAGCCAGAAGTCAGCCGCAAAATTCCAAAGAACGACCATATGGTCATTGGCTTAGGGTTGAATAGCGGACTTTTTAATTATTATATTAAGCTGCACTGGAAGAAAATTCTTTATCTCCGAGACCAACTGTGCGATTCTCTAACGCAAATTAGACTAATTCACTTCTGAATCCGTGGTGAAATTGCCAACTGAAATCGACAGAGATACTAGCGCCGCTTCTATGAATGTGGCGGCGAGTCGTACTATCGTAAATGATTTTTTTGATATTTCGCTAAATATAACAATCTAATCTAAATAATACAAGTTTTATTTAACAATTACCTCAGAACAAACTAATACGAAATATCGACTGAGATATTTACTCTTAAAGCAATCAGTGACAAAGTCGCATCCAAGATCACTTTACTTCGCTCCTAGTATGTTTGATTTAGACGAGAATTCCATTTGAAGGCTGAGTTCAAATGCGAAGGGGGGGTGATAAGCGACTCTCGCTTCGAGTTTTTACAGAATTGCATGAGAGTTTGTCCTAAACTCTTACAAGTTTACTAGACTTTTTGGCGGGAAAGGGAGAAGTAAGGTCATCTTATTTAGGTTTTATATTTTTTACATTTTTGGGAGTTTCAAAGTACAACAGTGATAGTATATTGTGTTTTAAAGTTCTGTGGAAGTGAAAAGAATGGAGTAGGTCTAAATAAATATGTGTACTGAAGTTTTCGCGCTCTTCCAAGAAGTCCGTAACTTCAGTAAAAGTCACTTTACTGGAGAAGTTTTAACGTTTTATATAACGATTCCACTTATACTATTACAATACGTGACATTGGCGAATGCGCTAATCTGTGCGCCATGGCATGAAGAAAGAAAAAAGAAAGTTTACTAATAGGTGAGATTGTACCTTATTGGAGCTCTGGTTGCGGCTACACACGGCCCGCAATGGGCATTTAATTTGATGTAGGTGGCTATGCAGGTCGCGCCAGACCTGTATCACTGCGACCAGTGATACAGGTCTGGCGTGACCTGCGTGGGGTTTAGTTTAATACTAACAATAATTTTATAAGTCACTATAACGATCCATCCTGGCTTCACTCGGGTTAAATACATAATGTAACCTATGTCCGTCTGGAATAATGTACCTTTCAAATAAATAGTGAAAGAATTTTCAAACAGGTGCATGGTTTGGAGATTACCCTCTACATATGAACGAACTTACAAAGTCCGCTCCAACACTATGTGGGCGCATGGCCACGAAATAAAGTTTTAATTATTATAATGTTATTATTAAATATTACCTGTAGATACAATACTCTTTCAAAATTCAAAAGGATTTCAAAAGGATATACATTAAGAATGTACTGCTCTAATTTTAAAGTTGCACTTATTCAGAAGTGCTAGTGGTAGGTACATTCCAAGTATCTAGATATAGTCAATACAATTGTATTGCACTAGTGATACCCCATGGCCTCGTGAAAAAGACTTATAGTAGGTAGTACCCGCCATTCTGATGTACACGCACTTAATTATAATTCTCTTTATTAGCTATCTAGGTACCTCTTGTTATTATTTGATAAATCGAGTAAAAAAATTACAATTATGTATAAATATTATATATTTATTAAAAACAATTTTACTTATCAGTCATATTGGAACATTAATCATTTATAATCAAATGTTTATCAATTGACGATTTGCGAGGGTGTTTCTTGGCGGGGGACTCGTAAACGTACTGGCCACAAACTTTCACTAGAATGCAACACAGATGCCGCGTTTACTCGGTACTGTTCACTTGCTTACAGAACATTTCATTTCCTACACAAGGTCTTTAAGTAACGAATTCTTTGACCTTTTTGGAATTCATTCGTTAGTCTAAAGATATGATCATACGCACGGGACGAACACAGCGTGCTCGAGCACGTTATCGAAAGAACTCGTTGGAAACACGCTTGCAAATCGTCAGTGTGATAAGGCCCTTAATGCTAGTAACCACAGAACAATAGTAAAATACACTGACAAAATAATTTAATGTTGTCGTACAATTGCAGAATTGAGAACATGATGTGCCTAGGCTAGGGGCTAGGGCGTTTCGTGAAAGAAATGTCCGACTACAATGACCATATTGTTCGATGGAAATAATTCCAATTATGTGTCTTAAATTAATAAAAATGAAGAACAATTGTGTACAAGGGCGTCGCCAAGGGGGGGCAGAGGGGGCAGTTGCCCCCCCCCTAGAGATCAAATGTAGCTAGACGCAAAGCGACCAAAGTGCGAGCAATTGACTTCCTTACCTATTAATAAATTCCGCATCGCACGACAAAACGTAAATAAATTCACAAGGTTTAATGTATATTGTAGAAAGTATTGAAATATTCAGAATAACATTAAGATTTTGACATCCGTTTTTAAAATCGCTGCCATTTTCATCACGACTATATCAGATTTGCCAAAACGCAAGGCCATTAAACAGTGTAAAAATATGTAGGTAGGTATGGTATGTGTGTGCATTGCATTTCTTTCTACGACAGCCGACAGCCGTTCACCAGCATTCACGTTAGTTTTGTATAATTTGTATGCGGCATACCTAAATAAAGTAGTTGTTACAAACATACAATTTTAATTGGTTTTGTGGACAATGCCATCTAAACATTAAATATTCCTTCCTTCCTTTCAGCCATAGGACGTCTACTGCTGGACATAGGCCTCCCCTAAAGATCTTCAATAAGACCGGTTGGTAGCGGCTTGCATCCAGCGCGATCCTGCGGTCTTAATGAGGTCATCCGTCCACCTTGTGGGTGGACGTCCTACGCTGCGCTTGCCGGTACGTGGTCTCCACTCGAGAACTTTTCGACCCCATCGGTCATCAGTCCTCCGCGCTATGTGCCCTGCCCATTGCCACTTCAACCTGCCAATCCGCTGGGCTATGTCGGTAACCTTGGTTCTTCTACGGATCTCCACATTTCCGATTCGATCTCGCAGAGAAACTCCAAGCATAGCCCTCTCCATGGCTTGTTGGGCTACTTGGAGCTTACTAATAAGGCCCATAGTGAGGGACCACGTTTCTGTGCCATAAGTCATCACTGGCAACACACACTGGTCGAAAACTTTCGACTTGAGGGCACTGAGGTATGTCGGACAAGAAGACGTTACGCAATTTTCCGAATGCTGCCCAGCCGAGTTGAATTCGGCGATTGGCCTCTTTCTTGAAGTCGGACCTACCTAACTTGATTACTTGTCCTAGGTAGACGTACGAGTCAACGACTTCAAGAACTGAGTTCCCAACTGAAATGGGGGTGGGTACAACATGGGAATTACACATGACCTTTGTTTTGCCCATGTTCATTTTAAGATCTACCTGTTGAGAGACTCGATTTAGGCCTTCGAGCATCGTAATGAGTTCCTCCATCGACTTTGCCATGACCACGATATCGTCGGCAAACCGAAGGTGAGTGAGGTATTCGCCATTGATGTTGATGCCGAATCCTTTCCATTCCAGGAGCTTAAAGGCGTTCTCCAGAGTAGCAGTAAACAGTTTCGGAGATATTACATCTCCCTGTCTTACGGCTCTCTTCAAAGGGATCGCCTTGGAGCTCTCTTCCTGTACTCGGACCGACATAGTGGCGTTATTATACAAACACTTCAACACTTCGATATACCGACAGTCAATACGGCATCGTTGAAGAGACTCAAGCACAGCCCATGTCTCGACCGAATCAAAGGCTTTCTCATAGTCCACAAACGCTAAGCAAAGTGGCAGGTTATACTCCTCGGTCTTCTGTATAACCTGCCGCAGCGTATGTATGTGGTCCATGGTACTAAAGCCTTTTCGGAAACCGGCTTGTTCGGAAGGCTGGAAGTTATCAAGCCTGCGTTCGAGACGATTCGTAATGACTCTTCAAAACAACTTATAAACATGGCTCAGAAGCGAGATGGGTCTGTAATTCTTCAATAAGGTGTTGTCACCTTTTTTAAAGAATAGCACCACCACGCTTCTGTTCCATGCTTCCGGCGTTATGCCCTCGAAGACGACGGTGTTGAAAAGCTTCTGAAGGACTTTAAGTACCGGTTTACCACCCGTTTTCAGAAGCTCTGAAGTGATTCCGTCGTCACCCGGCGTCTTGTTGTTCTTAAGTTTGTTCAGGGACATTCTAATCTCGTACAGGCTGATGTCCGGGAGGTCTTCGGTGAAGTGTCGGGTCAGCTTGGCTCTTGGGTCTTTAGCCACGCTGTTTACAGGCTTTGCTACCGAGGCGTATAGCTGTCCGTAGAACCTTTCGATCTCCTCCAATACCTCTGCCCTGGTCGACGTTATACTGCATCTTCTCTCTTCAGTTTTGTCAACTGGCTTTGCCCAATAGACAAATGCCTCGCGAACACTTTGGAGCCTTTGTTCCGCTCTATCGTCTCTTCAATACGTTTAATATTAAAGAGACGAATGTCGCACCGCACTGATTTAGAAATTTGTCTATTGAGCCGCCTGTATGACTTTGCATCATCGGAAGACTGCAGTCTTAGCGAGCGTCGTTCGGCCATGAGATTTAGAGTATGATCGGAAAATTTCTGAGGTCTATCTGAACGGCGGGGTCTAAAGAACTTAGAACCTACCGTTTGGACAGCTTCTACGAGCCCGTTATTGATCTCGTCCACCGACGCAAAGTTCTCCAGGCAAGCAAAGCGATTTGGGAGCTCGAGCTGAAAGTTCTCGGGGTTTTGTATATGAGCATGAGTAGGTCGGAGCGTAGACTTCATCAGACGGGACCTTTCGAGTGTAACGTTAGTATTCAGTTTGCCTCGCACGATTTCTGTGATCACTACCGGTTTTTATCCTGTGGATCACGGAGACATCGTTGAATATTCGTTTTTCGCTAGTCATGATGAAGTCTATCTCATTTCTCGTAGAACCGTCGGGGCTCATCCAGGTCCATTTCCTGTGCGTTGGCTTCTGGAAGAAAGAGTTCATCATGAAGAGTCCCTCTTTCTCCAGAAAGTCTGCCAGCCTCTGGCCCCTGGGGTTCCGTTGCCCATATCCAAATTGCCCCACACTCAACTCATCATTGCTTTTTTTGCCCAACTTTGCGTTGAAATCTCCCATAACAACCGTGAAGCGGGTCTTTGACGTATGTATGGCCCGACTTACGTCCTCATACATAGCCTCCACTTCATCATCTGGGTGTGACGAGGTCGGTGCGTATACCTGAATGACCTTCAACGAATATCGTTTAGATATTCTGAGTATCAGGTATACAACCCTGCTCGACACACTTTCGATGGTAATGATGTTGTTAACGAGAGACTTGTGAACGAGAAAGCAGACACCATCTTGGGACCGTTGGTCACCTTCCCGGTAGTAAAGTAGGTTGCCGGATTTCAGGGTTATCGTGTCCTCGCCCTCTCTACGGACTTCAGACAACCCCATAATATCCCATCACAACCTACTCAACTCTTCTTCCAGTTCCGCAATCTTCTCGTCAGTCCTCATAGTGCGCACGTTATATGTTGCCAGGGCCAGTTGTCGGGTGGGGTGGCAGCCGGATCTCTTCCGTCGATTCTTAGCACCCCGTGCTCCGCCGTTACCATGACCGCTGCCGGAGCCAGGAATAGCGGAGCTGCCAGGGACTGGGGGCCTGGTCTTATTTTTACCTATCATTAAGGGGGTTTTGTCCTTAATTGCCGCGCTGGGCAGGCGTGTTGGCAATCGCAGTGCGTAGCTCTCGCGACGAGGATGCTGCTACCCATCCCCGCCCTGTTGCACTTCTACAGCAGCAAACAGCTACGCTGTTTTGGTTGGATATACCGCCATCTGTCGGTTCCGTAGTACCTCAGTCGGCTCTTACGACACCTGGTGAGGGGGGTGCTATTCTACTCTGCCGGCGCCCCACGGCCGTAAAATATTATTTTTGTTAAAATAAATAATTATTACTGTGTTTAATAGTTTGATTTAGTTATTGTGCTGTCGAGAGCTTGTGAAGTTTTATACATTGATATTAGAACCGTTCTTATTACAATCGTCATCGAGGCAAAGACTTCCAAAGCGTAACGCTTCATGCTCTCGGCGTTTTTTATCCTCCATAATATTGCCCCATTGCCCCCCCCTTAGTCATAAGCTGGCGACGCCCTTGATTGTGTAACTTAAATAAAAATCTAATAACTTCTGCTCATAACTTAATTGAAATGCAGTTTTCCTATTTAATTACCATAGACTACAACTCCAGGTAGCCTGTCCTGTACTACTAAGTGAGGCAAATAAAAATGTAGATGACTTTGTACTATTTTCTAAATAATTGGCGGCCAATCAGCTTAACTGATAATAAATGTGTATTGAGTGTATAGATGAGTCAGCTTAACTGCTTTGCTTCACTGTTGCTAAATTGCAGTGTTGTGCGAAAGTAATTATAAAAACAATTACAATTTAGTATTTCACATTTTGTAATTGTTTGCCTAACAAAATGTTCTTACAATTACATTTTACAATTATTTTATAATTGTAATTATTGATTAAATTGATTACAATTTTTAATTGTAATTATTTTTACAATTGCATTTTGCCCAATGCTGCTGAAAGGGACATGGCATCTGGAGTTAATTATAAAGTCTATGCAAATTTTTTCTTGATATAATATTAAGTTTGTATTGACAGTCATCTTGCAGTCGTGCAACAGTGCAGAGACAGCAACCACCACCAGCCAGTGTGAAATATGGCTTTTTTTTATGCCCAGTTATATCATGATTTAACCAAAACTTCGAATATCAACGAATATTTAATTGACTTCAAAAAAAAGGAGGTTCTCAATTCATTTGTATTTTTTTCTGATTTTTTTTTTATTTGTTACCTCAAAACTCCATCATTTATAAACCAATTTGGAAAACTTTTTTGTTTGAATGGGTACATTCAAGGTGGTCCCATTTAAATTTCATTGATATTGGAGCTTTGACTTAGAAGATACACCAAATAACGCTAACTGCTTATAAGCTTTATTTATATTGATGATTTTGTTGTATATTATTAAGCTCCAGAAATACAAAATACCCTACCCTAGATATCTATTTAGGCTAAGGTCACCCAAAAGCAAGAAGTAAATACCTAATTGGAAGTAAAAAATTAAACAGACTTTAAAAAAAAACACTAAAAAGTGCAAAATAACTATCTTTTACTAATCAAAACTCAAGTACAAAAATAATAAAACGATGATACAAATAACTATTGAAGTGAGTGCCAAATCAATATGTGACAACAGTCTATTAGTTTGGTGGGCTTGGTACCAAATTTAGTAACTGTCTAATTAAGTACATAGATATTTGTATCGTATTAATAGTCATTTTTGTACTTGAGTGTTGATTAGTAAAGGATAGTTATTTTGTACTTTTTAGTGTTTTTTTTTGAAGTGTGTTTAATTTTTTACTTCCAATTAGGTATTTACTTCTTGCTTTTGGGTGACCTTAGCCTAAATAGATATCTAGGGTAGGGTATTTACTAATCAAAACTCAAGTACAAAAATAATAAAACGATGATACAAATAACTATTGAAGTGAGTGCCAAATCAATATGCGACAACAGTCTATTAGTTTGGTGGGCTTGATACCAACTTTAGTAACTGTCTAATTAAGTACATAGATATTTGTATCGTATTAATAGTCATTTTTGTACTTGAGTGTTAATTAGTAAAGGATAGTTATTTTGTACTTTTTAGTGTTTTTTTTTTAGTCCATTATTTTTTTGCTTTCTCATCAATCCGCTTTCACAAAACGCTCAGACACATTATGATCTGTATTACTCTATAATTACATGAGGACATGTATGGCTTGTTCAAAATATTTAAAATTTTTAACCACAGTAATTAATGGTGGTAACACTGATCATTCATTTCTATTATTACTAAATTGATAAACATATATTATTAAAAGCTATAAAGATAAAAACAGTAGCTTAAATAAAATTAAGTTATAAGTTATCTCAAACTAGCAATACCATATAATAGTTGCTTTTCAAGTTGCTCTGCTTGGAGAGTACCCTCAATACTTTTACAATTTTTGTTAAAAACACTATATGCTGATACTTCACCCAACTTCTTTGGTCTCGTCCTTGTATTTAAGTAAATACCAATCAACATGGATATTACAAAGAACACAGCACCAAATTCTATTCGTAAAAAGTAAATATACAATGTTATCCATATCAATATATAAAGAGACCATTTGATTATAAAATATCTCCATGATTCTTGTTTTTCATCTTCTAATGACTCTATTCCATTTACTTCAGAAATAAGCTCAATTGGTTCATCAATTTCGGCTTTTTCATGTTCTACTTCAAACTCTTCAGGTTCCATCTGAAACAAGAGATATGTTTACGTCTAGAGAGTTTACTCATCTGAGTCATAGTTAGAGGATATGAGGTAACAAATAATAGAGTTCGAGACAATTATCTCTCCATTTTTATTTAGTAAGCTACAATATAGGAAATGTGCTGTCCTTTAAATGCAAGGATGGCCATGTCATTAGCTACAACTGCAATATTACATATTATTATTTAAATAAATCTTCCTCTTAATATTATTTTATTACATTTTAATTGACTACACGACAACCAGCTTCTTACAATTGCAAGTTCTTGGTTATAACAGACAAATCACTCCATTTGTGTTTCCGAAGTGAATTATCATAAAGTTTAATTTTCACTTCAAAACATATTATAATGATGTGTACTTTATAGAACTAAATTGAATAGGGAATTTCTAAGCATAAGCCTTCTTTTAATAATTAAATCGTATTAATTACATTGATATCAATTAAAATTGCCATCCCAGTTGCAAATATGTTTTATGGTGAAAGGCCATAATTAGATATTTTAAACGTAATATACCAGAAGGTACAAGTGCCTATCTAATTTCGTAAACAAGTGTTAATATAAAACAGTTTTAATAAAAACAGACAAAAATATTCCAATTTACCAACAACACCTCATCCTCTTTCTTTTCCTTATCCATATCGAAAAATATTTTAGGGATAATTAATTGCACAATTTTTTGCTTTGTTTTCGCAAGTTTTTCCTTAGCGTTTTCTATGAATTCTTTACGACGTTTTCTTAGTCTGTATTCCTTTAGTTTTTCCTCCATCTGTGACACTTAAAGTTTAAGTAACGTTTATTCGAGAAAATAGTGTTTAGCCTTTCACTATGTATGGATGTTTGGAATACTTCCGATATCCGAATTATTCTTTTAAATCGCCAAGATCAAGGGCCACGTACATACTAGACATTACACACGAACACTTGTTAGAATGTGTATAGTAGAAAGTAGACGCCATTATAATCACATTTCTAATGTTGTTATTCACGTATTTAAAATAATTAAAAATTTAATAATATTGTGTAATGTACGATTACTGGAAAAACAGAATCTAAGATACAAAATAAATAGAAACAAACAAAAATGAAAACTAACGTCACTTTAAGAATGACGTACTGAAATTTATTTATTTATTTATATTTCTTAAGGCATTGGTAACAAGACCATCAGCCTAATGACGAAACTTCTGGAGAAACATTAACTGTCCCTAACACTCCTCCAGTAAAGTGATAGTAGGCTTTACTCAAAAAAGGACTTCTTGGAAGAGCGCGAAAACTTCAGCTTCACATGTTTATTTAGATCTCTTCCATTCTTTTCACTTACACAGAACTTTAAAACACAATATACTATCACTGTTGTACTTTAAAACTCCTAAAAATGTAAAAAATATAAAATCTAAATAAAATAACAACCTCACTTTTCCCGTTCCCGCCAAAAAGTCCAACGTACCTACTGAAAAGGAGTATTGTGTACTTGACACTGGCAGATAATTAATGTTGCCTTTAATAAAATAAATCATTTTTTCTCACTTTTTTCATTCTGTTATAATATTCTTGATTGTAAATTTTAAAATAAGCTTATACAAAAGAATATATATATTTATACAAAAGAATGTTTAAAATATACTTACATAATAAAAATTAAACATTTTGTGATCACCAATTATAATTGTTGGTAATACTACTCGAAATGTGACTCGAGGTATCGAGGCGCGAATTCCGATCGATATTTCCTTTGCAATCGTATTTGTACCAAACAGATTATTTTTGTTAAACAGTCTTTAAAAGTGTAACGTATATCGTAGATAAAAGTCTACAGTAAACTATTAATTAATTTGACTTTTTAATAAAGATCTTATAGATGAAAATAAATTAAAAAACAAATGGAACACCAGTCTGAGATGGGTGCTTACGGAGAAAGTCCGAATGTTCAAAACAATGGAAATTATATCACAATCATTCCTGTGGACTATTCGCGAAGAGGATACCCTATGCAGGCTGAATATCAGTATAAGTAAGTACTTACATAAATATGTAAACAAGTAGCATCATTTGGCATAATTAAATATTTTGTGATTTAGAAATATTTTTATGTATTTATTTTATATAAAGTAACTACAAGTTATCACTAAGCCTTAATGCATATTACCTATGTATCTATTTGATCTATGTAGTAGATAGGTACATATATATTCGGTGTGACATAATAGACACGACGTACATTAAAAAATACCATCTTATACTAATACACAATGATGTTATAATACAAGAGGAATATAACATCATTGCTAATACCAATGATGTTATATTTACAAAAGAGGTAGATGTGTTACATGCGCTCGAAAAATGGCACCCCAAAACTTTGCTAATTACCCAACCTGGACCAGCGGGTTATTCGCAAACGTCGGAAACTCAACTTTCCGGTATCCGACAGAAAACTTTTAGATGATTTTACCTATACGCGATTCACAAATCACATATCGTATTATATTTATATATTATATATATCATATTATATATAGTCGTATTCACAAATCCAAGCCTTCGGATTGAATTTATGCTTTTCGACGATCGGCCTTTCCGCCACGGAAAGTTTCCGATGTTTGTGAATAACCCCCTGGTTAAAGAATATAAAAAGTAATGATGCAGAAGCAACAATGTTATGCAGTGCCTATTGCGTTTCCTAAATTCTAAAATCTTTTAATAATCCAAACGTTTTCTATAATATACACGATCATGTGATGACGGGGCCACCGACTTTTACATTTCTTAAAAGCAATAATATAAAAATACAATGCAAAGTCCGACTTCATTTTATCGTAAAAATAATCCAAAATGGAAAAAAAATACCAAAAAGGCAAAAAAAGGAACGAATTAAATTTATTTGAAGATAATTAGAAATAATAACTGCTATATTTTTATTTAGTAATATCCATTTTATATGAAAGTAGTTGTTTCATTTTCATCATTTTCAAATTTATAATAAAAAAATTTTGGAGACCTATATAAATAAATCTCTCATGTACACGATTCAAGAAAAACGAAATTCAAAAAAAAAGCAAATAATTTTTACTGTTTAAACCCATTAGACATCAATCATATTTTTTGAAAATGTCTGTTCTGTGGCATTAATTACTAATATTCTATGAAGTACTCACGGATTCGCTTAAAATGCAGTAAGAAATTGAAATTGACCAATCACAATGATTTAGAGAGCTATATGATTAGTTAGTTTGAAATGCAATTAAGTTTTACATTGCATAGCGACGCTGTGCAGACAGAGACAAATGTTCACGTTCGCGAACATTTGAACCTCTTACAGGCAATGGTAAGTGAATGGCCTGTATCCTGCTGCCTATCTGATTCCGCGCCTTGCCGTCTCTAAGCCTAAGATTTTATTGCACCATAATGTTCTGTCCATCGCGAAAGGGATTATTAACATATGAATAAAATATAGGTACCTAAATTTCTAAAGTTCTAGATTAATGCAGTTTTACGAAGGTATATGAATTAACACAATTAGTAAACAATTCCTTTAAGCTACGAAAAAAACTTTCACAGTGAATTCAGATCACGGGAGGAGTACTACAATGTACAAAGTCAAAAGCTTCAAGCGGAAGTAAATGCGCACTTATATTCGGTGTCTCAAAGGCTCCCGCATCTGTCCTACAGTCCTATAGGGCGCCATAATGAATGGGATAAACATGATCCCCATAAATCCCTACAACCAGAATCTAAAGAGAGCAATAGCTCAGATTCCCTGGAAAAAAGTGTTATGGGTAAGTCATAAAATATTTTTATTTAATACTAACCGACTCGCCCCGAATTCGCACGGGGTCAAATTATTTTTCAATTTTTCTATACTTCTATTGACTAAATGTGAATATGTTGTACATACAAACCTTCCTCGTTAAAGGTTACAAACGAACGGTGAAAATCGCATTAAAATCCACTTAGAAGTTCAGAAGTTATAAACGAATATACAGATAAACGTGGATTCCAACTCTGTTTTACATTATTCAGAGATTTCATAATAATATCTAGACAATCACATTACCTACTTCTTCGTTTATGGGCGCCGCTGACACAACGAACTGGGAGAGCATACTCGAGTAACATCAGACTTCAAGAAAATTTAGAAAAGTTGATCAAGTCGACTTACCCGTGACTCTTGATTTGAAAGGCGTTATATTAACACCAATAATTTACTTATAACATTATAACTACTGCACCAACAACCTTTTCGAAATTCTCGGACATATAGATATGGACCTACCCGTCGGTTCAGCCGTTACGAAGATTAACTCCGACAAACAGACAGACAAACAACAATTTTGAAAACACGTGCACTTGAATTTGATAACGTGCTAGTAACTTTATCGAAATTACAAGCAGACACTTCCATTTATTTATTTGTTTAGATCTTAGATGTAAATGTATCAGTATCAAGGACTAGCACAGACCACCGTCTGTGAGATCTATAGATATTAATCATACCGTCAGTATCTATTAATCTATTAATCAGGCGTACCTAAGTAGGTATAGATCTACTTAAATAAAGGAGTTTTTTTTCTATATTTTAATAAATATTTAAGGCATATAGCCTAAGTTAATGTGGAACAATGCAGATTTTTAGCAGTAAAAGAAACGGGAATGATTTCGTAGTTTTCGGATTTTTATGTCACACATACAAATGTATGTGTGTTTTTTTTAATATTAGCACAGATTAATTAGTTTGCTAGCGTACCTATAGGTACCCAAAATTTTAACACATCCTTATTTTACAGTGGTTCTACTGAGAATATGACCCACCATTTCTCTATACATTGTACATTTCATCATAACCAAAGACTTCTATTTAAACAGAAGTAGACGCGTCTTGCGCATCAAATTCTGAAGCATCAAATAGGAGTGTGTTCAAATAATAACCAAAGAGGCAACAGTGAATAGCTTTCTATCACACATAGTTTATGTAATAAATTATCTTAAATCGTTTAATAAATAATAACAATAATAATAATAATATACTCAGACATTTTTTACACAGCGCCATCTAGTCCCAATGTAAGCAGCACAGCGCTTGTGTTATGGGTACTAGACAACTGATATACTACTTATATATTTTTCTTTTGTAAATAAATACATATTAAGCATAAACACCCAGACTCGGGACGGAAATCGAACCCGCAACCCCCGTTTCCTTTCCAACGCGTTAAGCCTTTGCGCCACGGAGGTCGTCAATTTAATAAATATCACACATAAAAATTCGCAGAAATGTTCACATTTCAGACTTTTTACCTCATTAAACGTGACCACTTACATAACGAACATGACACCTCTTAATTAGGTGTGTTCAAATCTCGAAGTGACTCATATATTACATTTTATATACACTAAATGTACTTTATATTATACACAATTTTACAACTTTTACTTACTTATACAAATGTAAACCATTATTTTTATTTAACAAAACTGACCCCACTTCTGTTATCTACTAAATATGTCACTAGTTTGGCAATAAAGCATATGCATAAGCATAAAGCAATAAACACCCATACAAACTACGCAGAGAAAGAAAAAGTATACTGGTAACATTCTCTTGATCTGAAATCTAAAGACAATTCATTTTATGATCCCATGCATTTTAATTGCTTTCTAATTACACTTACGTATATATTGTTTCTTTGCGTGTGTCAATGTCTTAGTTTTAGAATAGCACAGTAATGTTCGTTTCTTGGAGTAGGGCGGGCCTACCTCGGTGTTTATAAAAGTCTTTGACCAATTATACCTAGGTATGCATTTCGATGTTGACAAAGAATTCTCATACAATCAAAAAATCTGCATATTTAATATAAATATAAACGTTTCGCCCAACAACCATAATAACTATAACATTAAACAATTGTTAAAACACACGTAGGTACTTAAAAGATGAACGCTGACAGACCGCTAATAAAATGGTACAACAATTTTGAAAATTGTTTAACAAACGGTATAGGTAAAGCTATCTTTTCTATAATGTAACATATAATGTTAGGAACATAAGAAGGAAAAATGAAAAACGCTTCTTCCAGGATCTAATCTGAGTAGTTGCTCCAACCAGACAGGTTCCAGTAGTATAGCAGCTGGCTCGTTCAGTACCACGGAACCAATAACCAGTGGTGGCAGTTCTTCTAGTGCTATATCACCACCTTTACCGGGTAAACTTTTTATATGATGAATACAACCTTAAAGGAAAGTAGGTACCTATAATGATTTAGAACATACCTAAAATTAACGGTAGATTAACGATAGATTTAGCTAACAGAGTTTTAACTCTGAGAATACATTTTTTCACTTATTGCATTGATCTTTAATCTATGTCGAAAAATTATTAGATCAACTGACATAATTAAACACTCTCAGGATCATCAGGCAGCACAGCCTCTTCTTCCACCGTGTCTTCTAACCCTGTCACCTGTGTTTATCTGATGTCGAGAACAGTTGTTATGGTTGAGATGAGCTCAGAGGAAGTTCCATCATGTGTAACAGCTGTTAGGTTCCTAAATGCTGTTTTGGCAACAGAAGAGTTGGGTCTGACGCAGCCAAGTACGAGGAGTTTAGCTGCTAACGTTTTCGCTTTGTGGATTTGTAGTCCATTGTTAGGTAAGCACAAATTTAAAAATCAAATGAATTTTAGAAAAAATGTATATTTTGTGTAACCGATTCATTTCTCAAGGATAAAATTTAAAGTAGGCTAGAAATATAAACACTAATAAATAAGCACCTAATCTTTAACCATATCCGTATCTATTATACTAATATTATAAATACAAGTCTCTTAAAAAGACCGATTTTGATGAACTAAACATAGCCTTTTTTACTTAAACATAGGCTATACTTTTTTTAAATTCCACACGCGGATGAAGTCGCTCGCTCAAAATGAATCTTTAACATTAAATAATTTCAGAAATCCTAATCCTCCTCGAATCAACCTGTACCATAAAAATGCGTCATTGCATTATCTGTAATTCTTGTGGGGAGATCAATTAAATTTACGATACAGAGCAGAATATGTCTTCGCATGACAGAACGACATTGTTATGGCGCTAAGCACCCAATGCAATAATTAATCTTTCAGAAATCCAGTTGAAACCACACCATTGTCCTTGGAAAATTTGGGCTGGTTGGCAAAAATTGCTACAACGATACGGACATGGGTCAGAATCGCGTCGCGCTCGTGACCAGCCTGTGCTTAGGCTTCAAAGGAACGTATTTTTCCCAAAGCATTTGGAGGAAGGCATCAAGTAAGTTGTACACACTTTGTATATTGATGGATTATTAAAAGTTTTTCTATTCGAGCTTACAAGTACATATATCTATACATTTTTTCTGTAATTTTTCTATTTACTTTTTATTATTGTTTTGTTCACTTTTTGTCAGTTTTAATGTTGATATTGTCTCTGTAGCGATAAATAAAAAACATCATTCATTCATTATTCATTCATTCACATTGCCAGTCATGAAGAACCAGAAAAAAAAGTATCCTAACTTTGGATCTTAATACTATGTTCTTCTTTACATTATCTCTCTACACGAATGTAATATTCTCATTAAAACCCTAATTAGCATTAGCTGCACCAATGTGAGGGTTATTACGACTGCTTTTAAAGGTCCCGGATTCAATAGCAAGGAACTTAGAAAACAAGCAAATCTTGAAGTTGGATGTTACCTGACTACAAGATTCCCAGATTCCAGATTCCCAATTCGTAGTCGTGGCTGCCGTCGAAGTAACCAGACCCTGGTAGCTTTGAGCACAGGTGACTTAAGAATATGGAGATAAAGAGACTCCCTATCACAGCTAAAAAGTCAGACTCCAGACCTTTTAGCTATAGCTCTGTGTGTGACACCAACAGATCCATTAAAAAAGCTTAGTGCTTAGTTTAGGGCAGTATTTCCTTTTGAGCGTGAGCAGGACATCAAGGCTTAACAAAATTTTACCCTCCTGGCAATAAATATTTGGATTTAGAGATGGCGAAGCGGAACCAGGCAATGATAAATCGATAGCCTATTACTTATTATTACCTATTTCTACGCCTGTGCGGGAATTTTCTGGGAAATCCTATATTTTTCTTTATCTCCCAGTCCAGCAAGGAAGGAAAGCGTAGGTTAGTATATTTATTGTGTTTGCTTCAGGGATTCTCGCATTCAAGAGCTGTTGTATGAAGAGGCTCGTCATAACGTAGTGACGGGACGATATCCGCTGGAGAGTGCTCAGGCAGTGATGCTGGGAGGTCTACAAGCCAGAATCCAACTCGGACCTTACGATCCACATAGACATACTGCAAAATTCTTCAGGTTAGTTTTGAGATTATCAATACTTTATTTGCACAAAGAATGCTATTTAGGATACCTAAATGAAAATGTTGAAATTTTTATATCACTAATCTTTTCTTAATTTCCACGGTTCCCTTATAAAAAATGGTCAAAGCGGAATCTGAGGAAACATGACGATCATGTCTGTCTGTATGTCACAGTCACTTTATATCTTTACATCAACTAAGCTGAATGGTTTTGTAACGCAAAATCAGAAATGAGAAGCAAAAAATGAAATAATGGGTATTTTGAACCCATATTTTGATTTTTTAGTACTAATAATTACGCCGGATAATTATACAAGTTGTGTAATCCCAAACTAACCGCTGGACTTATACTATGAGAACCGAATTGAGAGAGCTCCCAGAACACCCAGACTCCATGCCAATTTAGAAAAGTTCCGGGAATCAAACCTCAGCTTTGAAGGCAGATGCTCTGCCAACGCGCCAACAAACCAGTCGAAATTTGTTATTGAATTTCTCCTTAATTGCTACAGAACCCTAAGTCGATATGAGTCCGACATCCCATTAGCTGGTTTTTTTTGGTTGTCATTAAATTGTCTTTGGGTACGATAATTTTTAATCCTCTATAAAATTACACCCTCTGATGTGATAAAAGCCATCATAAAAGTTAGCAACTCAGTACGTTTACAGCAGAGACAGAACACTAAGCACTAGACGACACTTAAGCCGGTCTCAAATAGAAGTAAAGATCTTTGCAAAGATTTTTTTGGCCTACTTGCATTCAAGGGGGCAAAACGCAAATATTTAGACGACTCCCACACTTACAAAGAGTTAAATGGTTATTACACTACCCTATCGATAGAATCCTATCTCCTAACTAAGGTGGTGTAATAAATAATAATAGATAAGGAGATAGGCCCTACTTTTACTTTTCCAGCTACACTTGCTCTATCGATAGCGTAATGTGTCTTGCGACCCCTTCACTATATAATTAAAATAATATTTTAATTAATAGTTTATTTATACGTTTAATTTTCAAGGCTCTCTCAGCCAAGTAAACTCGTCGCACTCAAATTATAAAATGAGAAAATAGCTACTTATCAACCACAAAAATGTACGTTTAGATACTGTTTACCCTGTTTGTTTAATACTGTTTAAAAAATTTCGAAATATACAATTTCTTTGTACATGTATCTCCTCACAGGGCCTCTTATTTATTTTTCTCATAGTGTAGAATGAAAAGGAGAGTGTATCACTCGGTAGTAAAATTATTTTACCTCGGGCGACGTATATTGACTGGGACTTAGACAAGGGGCTCAATTATTGTCGTAAACGCTAGTAGAATAGAATGATAAATACCACGTAATCTAGCGTAACGAATTTGAAATTAGTAGTCAAACGTTATTAAATTTATTTTATATCAAACGTAACATAAAGTCGTGTGAAAACCGCTGTATAAAACTTAGCCAAGTGGTACTTTTGACGAGCAAGAACGCCACCAAGCGTTTCGAAGTACACAACGATTGCCACTTCTTTAGCCGCTATTGAATCCAGAATCTATCAAGCCAAACTGAATCAAACTAAACAAGAAAATAATCAAACTGAATCTCGCGCTCAGAATTCTACTTTAGAATCCTTCGCTACGCTCGAGATTCTACTCTAAAATCCTTCGCTTCGCTCTGGATTCAAATTAGCACCACGCCCTTACAATATTATTTTACTCGCTTCTGTACAATCTACTATTTACTGGTCTAAGAGTAGAGAGCATCAGGACAAGTACTTACCGCGGCACGCACGCGGCGGGCGTTGGGCGCGGCTGCTACCAGCCGGCCGCAAGGGCAGCGCAGAGGCGCGGCTGCTGGAACAAGCGCAGCGGCCGCCTGCCGCTCCACCGCGCAAGCTACGCCACAAGTACCTGCAGCACTGCCGCCAGGCGCCCACCTACGGGTAAGTATGGGCTATGGGCTAGGGTACAAACCTTACGTGTGACCCGTTCGCTTGCGGTGCTTTTAAAGAGAACACGTGACTTCGCCGCAAGTATCTGCAGCACTGCCGCCAGGCGCCCACTATGCGGGTGAGTACAAGCTATGAGATACGCTACAAAGCCGACATGTGACTCGTTCGCTTGCGATACTATGGGATGGTCTACAGACCCGACATGCGATCCATTCGCTTACGGTACTTCTGAAGACCACAAGCAAGCTACGCAACAAGTACCTGCAGTATTGCCGCCAGGCCTTTGAGTAAGTACGGGCTATGGGCTAAGCTACAGATCCGACACATGACTCTTTCGCTTCCGGTACTTCTGAAGAGCACACGCTAGCTGACCACAAGTACCTACGGCACTGTCAAAAAAAAATCTGATTTAACGGGTAAAACTGCTAAGCACAACTAGTATTCAATACAAATTCAAATTTAAGTATTTATTCTACTGTTCATAAATGTATAACATTCATATTATAATAGACTTAATCTTCGTTCCTAAAATGAAAACATTCATATATTATAAACATTTAAATTCTTCCTGTTATTAAATTTGTCTTCAATTTCCTTGCAGTGCCGCATTCTTCCAAGGTCAGATCGAGCAGCCAGTTCGAAGTCTTACTAGTCTACTGACTCACGAGGACATCCCTGTTCTCGTCGCAATCAATGCTAACGGGGTCTACGTTATTGATGATACCGAAAGTGTTAGTATCACTCTTGACGATTCTACTCAACCTATTTGTAGAGAACTTATTGACAGTTTTGTACATTGTAATGGTTACGGTACAATGTTATGTGTAATGAGGATTCTTGATTTTTGAACAATTAAACGAAAATGTGACTTGACACATCTGATTTCATTTCACAGACTGTGCTCCTTGGTCTACTTTATGAAGAATTGTCATGGGACATAGGTCTGCCATCAGATGACAATGAAGATTGTCTGCCATGTTTGTTCCTACAATTCATGGTTGTTGAAAACGGATTGAGAGTTTCCAAGATACTACAGGTATAGTTTTTCTAAGACTATCATGAAAACCGTGTATAACTTTCAATTTTGGGGTCTTACAAATTATCTAGATTATGTATTCGTTTTTCAGGTATTCTCTAAACAAGCCATTATGATGGACACTCTGATAGAGCACTTCGCAGGTGAATATCGCAAGAGACTCGGTCAGGAAACTCCTAGCGATCACGCTAATTATGACTATCACTCTGGTAATTTCTTCTTCAATATTTTCATAAAAATCAACCACCGTTTTATTTGTTATGTCTTCGTCAAACTGAAAATTATGGATAAGCTTATTTCTTACAAAAAGTTTTTTGTGGTTCACATTTTAAAATTTTAATTGAAATAATGAATAACTCACAAAATGTATTGATAATATTTCAAAAAGATACGTTTCTTTCGAATGATATAATAATACGACTATAATCTGCGAATGAATATAAACTGAATAAATATATTATAAATAAAATAAATACGATAAATATAAATAGAGAATGTTAGAAATAGTCAAAAATCCGTTATTTTCTCACAGATTCCGGTAGCATATCCCTTCCACCACTGTCCAGGCCAGATTCTCCCCAAAGACGATTGGCTAACAAACTGTCACGCTTGGCATTGGCAACTCATGATGGTAGAGGCAACTTACTAGGAGGAGCTGGAGACTGGAACACAGACCTAAATCATCCCCAACCTTCTTGGATATTACCTAAGCACTAAATCTGTGTTTACAATTAGTAGAAGCAAAAAATAAATAAGGGAGAAATGTTTCAAAATTATTGAATCTTATAAATAAAATATTCAGTTTATAGTATCATTTAAAATGCACTGGAATTTGTAAATGATTAGTTAATGAAAAATTTACTTTCTTAAAACTGTTTCATTTGGATACAGCGTGAGGACTGCGTGTATCTTTCATTAATTCTTAACCGACTTAAAAAAAAGAAAGAGGTTTTCAATTCGTCTGTATGTTGTTTTTTTTATGTTTGTTATCTCGTATCTCCGTCATTTTAGAAATTCTTTATTTGTTTGGTAGATAATACTTCAGAGTTGGTCCTATTTAAATTTCAACGGTATTGAAGCTTGGAGTTCGAAGTTACACCAAATAACCGACCTGATTATAACCTTTGTTTATATTGATGATTCTCTTGTACACCGTTACGTTCCGGAATTAGTGAGAAGTTAATTGCAGGCCTGCCCTAGATATTTATTTAGGTCAAGATCACTCAAAAGGGAGAAGTCGGTGCCAAATCAATGTGCAACAACAGAAAGTCTATCAGTTTGGTAGGCTTGGCACCGACTTCAGTAACTGTCAAATTTAATTATGTAGGTATGTGTATCGTATTTATTTTAATTGGTAAGTTATTTTAATTGTACTTGAGAAACGATTAGTAAAGAATAGTTATTTTGTACTTTTCAGTGCTTTTTTTTAAGGCGGTTTAATTTTTTTTCATAAAATTTTTTAAATGTATCATTATACCCCACTTTAAAACTTTTGTATGTACTGTATGTATGTGTACAGATATTGTATTGCATGTATATATTATAAACGACTAAATTATAAATAGTATTCAAACTTCGATTGTAACTTTGATTGTATAAAAACATATATTGTCTGTGTATTATCAATATAAAAGTAAGTAGTGAGAAAAATGTTGTCACAGTTTTGTTACATCTCAGTTTTTAATCGATAAACGTTATGGCATTTACAATGTGTATTAATGTAATATTGGCGACAAGATAAACTTAAATACATGTGTTCATACACCATGGCTAACGTACAATCAGTGAAATTCCACGAGTACCAACCTGGGAATGAAGATTTTGGTCACTACATTAACAGACTCGAATACTGCTTCATAGCCAAACGAATTATTACAGAAGAAGCTAAAAGAGCGAATTTTTATACTGCGTGTGGTGCAAAAGTATGTGAAACAGTATTAGCACTCATTACACCGAATAAATCGAAGGAAGTATCATTTGCACAAGTTTACTTATAAAACATTTTACACCCAAAGCAAACGACATAATAATGAGCTACAAGTTTTATAACAGAAATCAAAGAACAGGAAAGAAGACGTGTGATTATATTACTGAACTGAGAAAAATTGGTAGCTACTGTAATTTTAGCAATTTGGAACACAATCTGCGAAATCGTTTAGTGTGCATGACAGATGAGAAATTACAGTTTGAGTCGCTTAAGAAAGACAGGCTGATGTATCAAGAAGTTGTAGATGTTATGGTAGCAGCAGAGATAGCACAATTTAATACCAACTGCTAGCAACAAAGTCGAGTCTCAAGTAACAGTAGAACCAATGGACCTTAGAACGGTGCGAGATATCACTAATAGTAAATATCGATTTTTTTTATCGTTGTAGAGAGAAACATAGTGGTGTATGTCGGTTTTTGAACACTAAATGCTTCGATCACAAATATATAACAAGATACACAATCAGCGTTCCAAAAACGTCCGAACCAAATGCGCGCTGAAATGAGAATTTTAGCGCACTCGGTCTTAGTAGTAATTTGCGAACACTAAAGGAAACATGACAAAGTGCTCCTTCAAAAATTGTAAAAATGACACGTCTAGAACGTTAAAAAAAGATGGAGTTTCTTACTTTCAGTAAGTAATTAGGATTATTTTATTTACGTGTTCATTATTTCGTTATAATAATAACGTTATATAGCTCTTTTTTATTAAATTCATAATAATATTTTTCAAATGATAGCTGCATAATACAATTAATTATAAGATCGTGAATAAGACATTGAGAACCATACTACCGCATTCAGATTTCATTTATTCGGATTATACTTTTATCTCTGTTCTAAAACTATAGAATGGAGCTTTTAGTCTTACATTTTTATTTCTTTAAATATATTTTTGGTGTTGAAATTTCAAAAGTAGTATAAGATTTGTTGCTAATTATAAATTTTAATGTAATTATGTATTCTTTTATAGACACTGCAAGTTATTGCAATATTTTTCTCGAACATATAAAAAAATATATAGCTTTCCTCGAGATCCTATTCAATGTGAAAAATAGACTTCTATAGTAGCACGCCAAAACTGTGATGAATACTTCATACCAAATGAACGAAGCGTAGTTTGCTCTGATCACTTTTTAGAAAGTGACGAATAGTCACAGCGAAAGGCTTAAAAAGGCTACACAATATTACGTATTTACTTAAACCTGCACTGCATTTCTATTTGACAGTGTTATTATTTGTATTGGGTCCTTACATATGAAATTGGCGTTTTGTACGGGAGGAATATAAAGTCAATTTTTTTTTGTAAAATATATTTAATTAATCAAAGTATGCACCGTTGTTATCTATGCACTTTTGCCATCTCATAGGTAGTTCATTGATCCCTTTACTAAAAAAACCATGGCGCGAGAATCAATAAACTCTTTGAAGGCGGTTTGGACTGCCGCATCGGAGTTGAATTTTTTTCCTTGTAAGAAGTTGTCCAAATTCCGAAAGAAATGGTAATCTGTTGGAGCAAGGTCCGGGGAGTACGGTGGATGTCGCAGACATTCCAATTGTAGCTCATCTAACTTAGTGGTTGTTTGTTATGCAGTGTGTGGTCTTGCGTTGTCGTGAAGCAGCAGTGGCCTAGAGCGATTGACCAATCTCGGTTGTTTAGCAGCTAGTTCTTCCTTCATGGTTTGCAGTTGCTGACAATAGATATCTGCCATAATCGTTTGGCCAGATTTTAGAAAGCTGTAGTGAACGACACCGGCGCTAGTCCACCAAACACTCACAAGTAACTTTTTCTGAGTCAATTTTCGTTTAAGGCAGGATTTGGCTGGGTCTCCAGGGTTCAGCCATTGCGACGAGCGCTTCCGATTATCGTACAGTATCCACTTTTCATCACAAGTAATGATTCGATTTAAAATCCCTTCATTATTGTATCGGTTGAGCAAAGTAACACAGCAGTCGACGCGTGTTTGCAAGTTCAATTCACTCAATTCATCGTTCAAGTTTTTTTACTTTCCCGATTTGCTTCAAGAGGATTAATACAGTTTTGTCACTTACCTCGAAGCCTGCAGCTATCTCTGAAGTGCTTTGTGATGGATCCGCTTCCACAATAGCCTTTAATTCTTCATTTTCCACTTTGGTCTCCGGCCGTCCACGGGGTTGGTTCTGAAGGTCGAAATTTCCAGAACGAAAACGTTGAAACCAAAAACGTACCGTGCTTTCTTTTGCGACACCAGCGCCGTAGACATCATTAATCCTTCGAGCTGTTTCTGCAGTACTTGAGCCACGGTAGAAATCGTACTCGTAAATATACCGATATTTCATGTTTTCCATTGTGCGGTAATAAGCGACGCCAAAGAAAAAAATAATGAGGAAAAAAACAAATGAATGACTGTTTTCAAAACTCAAATGTACCAGCTAAATGAATTTATAAATTTGAATTTGGAATTCTTAACCAAAGAGGAGATATTTCAGATCAAAGTGGTCAGTACGACAAAACGCTAATTTCATATGTAAGGACCCAATATTATGGCATTATTAGAAGATTAACGTTGCCACTAAATCGTTTAAAACTAAGATTTTAGATCCTTTAATTATTTTTTATCAAAGTTAAGATTTCTAGTCATGACATATTTCTCTGATTACCCCGTTAGGGATACGGCGTGTTAATATGTATGTATATATGAAATAATGACTAGCAGACGATGTCCCATTAAAAACTTGAAAAAATATCAGCCCTTTATTGCGACTTCGCTCTGTATTCCTAGATTACGTCATTGCCTGATATCCAACATTTTTTCCTTGTCTCGCCTAATCTAAATATTATGTCTTATTCTTGTCACATCCACATAACAAACCAAAATGATGTAAACAGCGATGGAAATATATTACGTGAATTATACTTTAAGCACGAAACGTAAGTTTTGTTTTGACAAACTTCGTTTCAATGCCTTACAAGGATCTAAACGAGCTTTTACAACTTTATACCTTTAAAGTCTACTTTAAATTAAAAGAATATTACCAATAATACTGTAAGATGTTCAAAATGTATATGTCAATTCGGACAGTAATTACGTATTTAGATTTTAAAGAAAATTGTGAATTATTATTTGTGATCGAAGAACCAAAAATAAAAAAATATGAATAACAATGCTGCTCTCTCTCTTTTTCTATTCTTACATTGCGTCTGAATATGTCATTGCCTGACACGCAACATCTTATTCCTTGTCTAACATTATAATTTCTATGTGTCTTAACCTTGTCACTTTCATCTAACAAATTATAATGACGTAAATAGCGAAACAAATAAATTACGTGAGTTACACTTTAAGCATGAAGCGTAAGATTAAATTTTAAATATATTTTTGTTAACAAACGTCGTTTCAATGCCATGGGAGAATCTTTTACAAACTTTTACAACCTTTATATGCATTGACAGTACAGTTTACTTTAAATTAACACAATATTGAGATAATACTATACGATATTAGAAATGTATATGTCAAATCAGACAATAATTTGTTCCAATTTTATAAAGGTTTGTGAATCTAGTTACATATTTGTGATCGAAGACTAAATGCAATTATTGTCAAAATAGGACATTTACAAAAAGTTTGTATTAAAAAGTGTAAAAATGCAGTTAACAGTGTTAATTACGCTGTGTATGCAACTAACTAGGACGAATTATTGAATGGCATAATATATACTGTCTAGATAAGCAGCAAATGCAGAAGTGAATACTTTAATAAATAATGTTTGGGTGAGGATGCAACTGGGCTCTGGAGCTGTATATTGCTTAATAAATAGACATACAATTGAAACTTTAGCATTACATGAAAAAAAGAAAGTTCAATCGTCAAATATACACTTTTCCACATCGACTCCTCCAGATACTACAGTGAAATTTTTCCGACATTTAAAAATGCATGTTTACCCGTGCTTGTCGCTAATGGAAGAGGACATAATTTGCTGGGACGTCATTGGTTTAAGCCATTGAATGTTACTATAAGCAATGTAAATTCTGTGAAGGAGATACAGTCGTGTGAGGACCTAATGTAGAAGTATAAGGATGTTTTCCAACCAGGGTTAGGTATATACCATGGTAAAGCAGTATCCATACCGTTATCTCCAAACGTTACACCCAGATTCTTTAAGGAAATGTACTTTACCTGTACTTTATGCTTTAAAAGAACTTTTGTAAAAAGAGATTGATAACTTGGTGACTGAAGATGTTTTGCGACTAATACGTTACTCAGTGTGGGCGATACCAGTAGTACCAATTATTTAAAAAATTGGCAATATACGTCTATGTGGTGATTATCGTAGAACTGCCAATCAGGCTACCGAGTCTGATACTTCCCAATGACAACAGCAAATGAAATTTTGTTATATCGCCAAGTGGACGATGTTTCACAAAATTAGACTTAGATAGAGCTTACACACAGTTGTCTGTCGATGACAATACAGCTAAACTTTTAACTTTGAATACATGCAAAAGATTATTTTCAGTACATAGGTTGGTATTTGGAGTAAAAGCCAGTCCAGGAATATTCCAAAGAATGATGACCGTTCTCCTTGCAATTATAACGGGTGTAGCTGTCCTGTTGGATTATATCATCGTCACAGGAAGCACGTATGACGAAATACACGACCGCCTGGACATAGTAACCAATCGTATAGCTCAAGCGGGATTAAATTTAAATAAAAAGAAATGTAGATTTACTAAAGACAGAGTTGAATTTTTGGTTTTCGTAATTGACTCAGCACCAAGTAAAACAGAGACGATTCTAAAAATACCGCCATCAAAAAATATTCAAGAATTACAAGCTTTTCTGGGATTAAATTATTAAAACTTTCGTGAGACATTATTAACGCACTAGTTATTGAATACGGCTTTACTCACGTGTTATCGGTATAGGTACCGACTAGTTTCGGACCTATTGGAGGTCCATCATCAGGGTGAGTGGGATGAGTTCGCGGCCGCGCCCCGTCTCGCACTGCGCGCCTGAGCTCGCAACGCGCGGCTTGACAGGGTGGGGGGCGCGGGGTGCGCCGGCGATGGTGACGAACTCCGCGAGACCGATGCGTCTACGTCAATATTGGTGTTTACGGGCGCACAAAATGTACTCACGATGTCCGCTACATACTCGTCAGCACTATCGTTCTTATTCCGCGTCGTGTTTAACAACACGGGTTTCCAAGTAAGCGACAGAGCCCATCCCTTGTCTCTATTAAAATTAGGCCGGCGGCCGATTTCGATGGCTTCAAGAAGCTTGCGTGATACAAAGTTCTTTTCACGAGCCAACACTTTCACCTTAACGAACCTAATATAATGTGACGTGTCGGAGTTGAGGGCGTGTTCTGCCACAGCCGAGGTGTTGCTGTCCATTTTACGCATACAGCGGATGTGCTCGGTGAGCATCGTATTGATGTTGCGTCCAGTTTCTCCAATGTAGCTTTTGCCGCAATCGCATGGAATTTCGTAGACGCCAGGGCTATCTAGAGGGTCCCGATCCTTAGGCGATCGTAGAAGACTTCTAATGTGTCTGTGTCTGTCTGTGCAATGGGGCGGAAAATTGTCCTGATGCTATATCTACGGCGTAACAGGTGTCCAATTTGATCCGTTACCCCTCGCATATATGGTAAATATGCCGGGACTCGCTCTACAACCTGAGGCCGTTGTTTGCTGGTCGTGTTTGCTAGCCGGCAACTCTGTCGCCAGTTGTAACCATTGCACTCTAACACCTGCCGCACGTGTGTCAATTCCGACCCTAGGAATTGAGAATCACATAGACGAAGTGCACGATTAATGAGAGTGCGTGGCAACGAAGATAGGTGCGACGGATGGTAATGGGAATCTGCTCTTAGATACCGATCGGTATGTGTCGGTTTTCTGAATACCGTATGTACCAGGCTTCCACTAGATTCACGCTTTACCAGTACATCCAAAAATGAGAGAGTACCGTTTTTTTCCTCCTCTGCTGTAAAACATATCTTTGGATGTATTTGGTTCAGATGGTCCAATAGTTGTCTTACACCCTGCCTGGAAACTATAGTAAACAGATCGTCCACGTATCTCCACCAGTATCTTGGTTTTAATGGTGCACACTTCAACGCTTCCTCCTCGAAATGTTCCATGAATATGTTGGTCACGACTGGTGCTATTTGTGACCCCATTGCCACTCCATCCATCTGCAGATAGGAATCCCCTCTCCAGAGAAAATAGCCACTCGTAAGGCAAAACTCCATCAATCCCAGGTACTCAGTAGGTATGTTGTTCTCTATTAACTGTAGTTTTATTATGTCAATAGTTTCTGCTACTGGTACATTGGTGAATAGAGACGCCACGTCGAAACTCATCATTAACTCATGGTTTTGGATTTTGACGTCCTCCAACAGATGGATGAAATGTGTGGAATCTCTTACAAAGCTCGTTGTTTTTCCAGTCAATGTCCGCAAGATGCTTGCCATGTGACGTGAACTTTTGTAAGTAGGCGAGTCGATTTGACTCACAATGGGACGTAAAGGCCAGTTCGGTTTGAGTATTTTTGGCAGTCCATATATTTTAGGAGGTGTTGGGTTCAAGGGACGCAACTGTTTTTTCTCTCTATATGGCAGCGTAGATAAAAGCTTGTTTAACTTGGAAGCTACACGAGCTGTTGGATTGTAGTTTACCTATTTATAAATACCGGTATCACTAACTAGCTGTGTAAGTTTCTGTTCATACTCCACCGTATCAATTATGACAGTTGCGTTACCCTTATCTGCCGGTAACACGAGGATATCTGGATTTCTGCGTAAAGACATCAGTGCCTGGAACTCTTGCCTTGGGATGTTTGGTTTCGGACTTTTGTGTCTCCGTATGATAGCAGATATATCTTGCCTAAGGCATTCAGCTTACGGCCCGGGCACCTTGTTGCGCATAAGACAGTTTTCGACGCTTGAAATTACTGACTCCACCGGTACCTAGTTTGGTGCAATCGCAAAGTTTAAGCCTCGCGCCAGCGCTTTATGAGCCTCAACTGACACTGCGTGTGATGATAGATTTAACACACTACTTTCCGGTTGTCTCTCAGCACTAAGTGTGTTGCCTTCATTTTTTAACAGGCGCTTTAGTTTCTGTTCATGAGTCTTATTTGTCCCCAACTTTGTTTCAGCTCTAATAAAAGTCATCGTATCCAAACGCTGCCACACATCCAAACCAAGAACTCGAGACAATTCCATATGTAACAAAAAAAGAGTAAAAAGAGTGAGTGGGTCGGTCTAATAAGGAACAATCAACTTTTGATATGGCAAAGACCTTATTAATAACAAACTCTAAATTAACACATTGACTCGGTCGACAATTCACCCTACTTCGCATTCGAATTCGCTTGGCTCTCAAAAAGAATTCTCTGAACATACTAGAAACGAACTGAAGTGATCTTGGATGTGAGCATAGAGTAATCTATATATTATGGAATAGAGTTATCTGCTAGGGACATCTAGTGCGGTATGTTCGAGTCACGTCGTGTGTAATACATAATAACACGTAATATATGAAGTACGTACACATTTGTAAATATGTATACATATAGCCTCACTATGCAGGCGCTAGGTACTTAATGCAAATTTGATTTTCTGACTGTGATTTATATGATAAACCACTGGCATAACAAATTATCACATAAATCACATTTTAGCAAATCGACTTGCGATTCTTATATTGTTCTGGCACACGTCATGGATAATGGAGAGAAAAAGTCTATTGCTATGGGTTCCAAAACTTTACACGCACATGAAAAATGTTATCCACAATTGGACAAGGAAGCGGCAGCTATTCTTTTTGATATCCAGAAAATCCACAATTATTTAATTTTACCTTAATTACTCACCATAAGTCATAGAATTTTTAATCCTACTAGGAAAACGCCAAATTTGTTGCCGCTTAGGTTGGTTAGAATATGTCTAGCATTGTCAGCACATGATTATGACATTACACACCGACCGAGGAAAAGGATAGCAAACGCTGATGGGTTGAATCGTTGACCTCTACCAGTAGCGTCATTTACAACAGCGGATGTACCGGGGGAAGTATTATTAATAGCTGAGACTCCACATGATTTACCTTTTGAGACACAAGAGATTGCCAAAGATAACTAGAGATCTGATATTAAGTGAAGTAATAAGGTGCAAAATGGAAGGTTGACCAACACTTGTACAAGATAAGAAGCTTCACATATACTGCTGGGTTCATCGTACAGAGATGAGCATGTAAGATGGATGTATTTCAATAGGAAACCGCGTAGTAGTGTCACTTACTATGAGAAATCAAATTTTACAATTATTACATCAAACACATAATGGTATTGTACTCGCAAAGTATTGGCACGGAGCTATGCTTGATAGCCACAAATAGACAAGATATTGAGGTGACTGTCAGTACCCGCGATCGAGGTTTAGGATGTCAAAATATGCCGGTAAAAACGTGTCATGAATGGATTCTGCCATTCAAACCTTGATCACGCTATCATGTGGATTTCACTGGACCTTTTCAGAACAAAATTTTTTGGATTGTGGTGGATGCGTTCTCAAAATGGCCAGAAATACAGATAGTAAATTCAATGACTTCGGCAATAGTGATCAAATATTCACGGTATCTATTCGCACAACATGGACTTTGTGAGACGTTGGTTTCTTACAATGGAACCTCATTTTATCGCAAAAATTTAAAATTTTCTCTTGGTTAATAAAATGAAGCATATCACAACAGCTCCATATTGTCCTGCCACTAAAGAACAAGCTGAAAGAATTGTACACACACCAAAACAGAAACTAAGGAAATTGGAGGATGTGCCATAAGATCTAAAATTATCTCGAATATTATTATTGACTTTACGTTCTATGACTTATTCAACTATGTTATAGTATATAATAGTATGTTAAGTGCTGTGTAGGTCCGTCCTAAATAACATGGAGCTGTCTTAGCAACCGCGTCAGCAATAATAACTATTAATGTCGAAATCATTGCAAGTGAACTTTGATCAGGCCGTTTACGCTGTTGAGGAATGTTTCATTTTTATAATATAATTTATGTCAGAATTAAATCAGCATCGAGCTGGAGTAGTTTAGTCGTAATTTTATTGTAATACTTTTATAATTTTTATAATATATTTTATTTTTAAATTCAACTGGTTTTTTTTGGGTCTGCCGACCGCAGTCTTCGTAATTACTATACAAAAAAGGGCTGCGGAATTATTGATTATTAGACAGCTCCAAACTGTATTAGATTTTTTTTTATAATATATATAATATACTCAGGCATTCACACAGCGCCATCTAGTCCCAAAGTAAGCAAGACAGCGCTTGTGTTATGGGTACTAGACAACGGATATACCACTTATATACTTCTTCTTTTGTAAATAAATACATATTATACATAAACACCCAGACTCGAGGCGGGAGTCGAACCCGCAACCCCCGTTTACTTTCTGACGCGCTTAGCCGTTGCGCTACGGAGGTCGTCAAAAACGGAGGTCGTATTAGATACAGTGCACCCTAAAGATAATCTTTGCAGAAGAATAGAACAACAAATACCAATGCTATAAAGAAGAATAGACAAACTAAAGTGGGTGAAAAGATGATGTACAGAAACTATTCAGGAGGACCAAAATGGCTACCTGGCAGGATTTCCGAAAAAGATGGGCCAGTTACAAACAGGTAGAGACAAATGAAGGAGAGATAACACATAGACATGTATATCAACTAGTGAAAGTGATGCAGACAATGAAAGCATTAAGCAAAAAGAAATAGAACATTATGAAGATAGAGAACACAGAGATATGGATGACAATAAGGATGTCACAGAAGAACAATCAATGGAAGAAGAAAAATACTAATACCAAATAATGATGAATGGGCGAACATATTAGGGACACCATCAACGGCAAGTGCAGGCAAAATGAGGAAAAAATTAAATATTCGTACTCGATTACCATATGAGAGGCCATAATTTCGTTGAGGTATATATATTTCTACAACTGTTTATGATTAATAACAATAACCTTCGCCCTTAAATACTTTATTTAAGGGCGAAGGTTTTACTAGAATAAGTTTTTACTGTTAAATATATTTTATCCTAGGGGAAAGATAAATATATCTTTCAGACGATACATAATAATGTATCCTCTGTTAATGTTACAGTTACTTTTGTTACACTTCAGTTTTTAATCAATAAAAATTATAACATTTACAATGTGTATTAATATAATAGTAACAATAGGTAACTATAATATCACAATTAGATTACAAGTCAAGAATTACAAACTTTTACATAAAAAAATAAAAAGTAATAACTGTTATAATCTTTAAATTAAATTGCGGTCATAATCTTGGTTTCTATTTATTGCGATAATGTTTCATTCGATTATACTCCTTCATGAGCGGGTGCTTCTCCAAATACTGCTCCAAAGCTCTGAATCTTGGCCCGGAAAGGTCCTTATGTCTCGTCAATCTCACCTCTAACGTGTGTACTTTGAAGGCCAATTCAGCGCTGGGAATAGGTATTAATGGTAAAGAATGGTTTTATTCTAAAATATATTTTCTTAGGAAAATAACTGGTTTCTTAATCCATACCTCATCGTGAAATAAGCGCTCTCCTTTTCTGGTGTAAGAATGAATTGATTGGCCAGATACCACAATCTTTTATTCTTGTATTCTGTGTTGAGCTGGAACAAGTTTAATTGTAATAATGTAGTTTTCACTTATGGTATTATAACGATTATAACGTACCTATAAAAGTTAAATTCAAACATTCTTACCTTATCAAATCTTGCTTGCACCATTATTTGTCTTTGTAGTTGTCTAGCCTTGAAGTCGTTAATACATTGCTCTCGAATCAGCGTAGCCTCTTTAACAGTTAGAGGTTGTCCAGTACCGTGACCCGAACCAAACATTCTCGCAAGATATGGTGCTAATGGATCAATCTCTACTTCGGTCTCACGTTCTGTCAGTTCCGCTTTCAAAGTTTCCTGTAAATTAACAAAATAACTTTATTTTTCCCAAAAACGTTACCCTCCATAAGGAGTAGTTGGGTGAAAATTGTATAAGACAGAATGTAACCACACCTTAGATATTGAAATCTCTATCAAGCTGCTTAGACTACAAACGAACTGACATATACATTCATTCAACTCTAAAACTACATTTTATTCTTAAAATAATAATGTTATGTTGAACTGCAATTTACAATGAGTTTATCAAATGTTTAAATTCAGTCATTCTGTAGTAAGTATACCTACATACATTCTCATCTCACTCTCTTGATAAGATTAAAATTTTGAATCTTTCTGCGTAACTTTTGACTACTTGCTATCCAGACTGTATATACCTACTAGTAACTAATTAATCTGTGGTCGTATGTACTAAGATTTTTATGAATAATATGCTTTATTATTGCTTAGAGGTTCATATTTTCTCTCACTTGTTCTGTCCATCCTTTTTGAGCTTCTTCATTTTTCTCGGTGTCATAGAGGTAAATATACAGTAAAGGCTCTGTTAGTTCCTTATATCTCTGCCTCAAATATCCATTAACATCGGATTCGCGGTCTCTGATATGTTTCCGAGATTTGTACTCCCAGTCCATGTTTTCGCAGAGACCATAGTAAACATCTAAAGGTCGCGGAAGTTTGGCGCAAGGATCAGCCTAAAAAGTATATAAAAATGGCAAACGGATGCTGTCTATGGCAAAAAATTCGCTAATTATTTAGAAATGAATTCAAATGTACTGCTGCTGACCTACAGTCCTGTGTAATTGTAGTATTCGCAGTACACAGGCGTGTTACTCTAAGTGTAAAATAAGCTCATTCTGTTGAAAAAACTAATAGATAGAGTAGAATTTACTTATGAAGTTGCCGTTCTACAATACTGGTCATTTGAAATGTAATTTTTGTATTTTGTATACATTTGAATTCTAAATTCAAATGAATTTTATTTTAAAAATATAGAATTTTATTTTAAAAATATAGAATTTTATTTTAAAAATATAGAATTTTAGTTTTAAATTCAGTCATTTTTTTATTGATTAGTGTTTTGTTTTCACTACATTTGTATCTTTCTCATCAGTATGGACATGATAGAAATGCGAGTAATTACGGAATACGCGTTCCGCCGCGGTAGTAATGCGGCACAAACGGCACCCTTATTACGTAACTTGCAGACAGCATGCGACAGCTAACATCGCGCGATATCTGCTATCAAAACGAGAATTTGTGTAATATAATTTGTATGGTAGCGCTAAATCTACCGCGAAAAGTGTATTTTACGGTCATAGAATAATAGATAAATACGCAATCGTCATACGTGATACTAATTTTTTATTTCAATTAATCACCGGTCGCGCAGTGATCGCGTGGCTGTCGCTGTCGGCAAATTTTTAGGTAATAACCCCGCGGCTCGCAACATTAACGACGTGTACAGAGTGAACACTACAAACGAACGCACGACCCGTTATTGGTTTGAACACTTCCGACGTGGAAATTTTGATCTGAAAAATGAACCCCGTGGTCGCCTGAAAACTAAAATCCACGACGACGAACTAAAGGCGATAGTAGAAGCTGACGATACTCAATCTACTGTTGAGTTAGCAGCAGCTTTAAATGTTAATATCAAAACAATATTGGTCCATTTGCGTCAAATTGGCAAGGTAAAAAAGCTTGATAAGTGGGTGCCGCAGAAATGAACGATCGTCAGCACGAGGAACGCGTTGAGGTATAGCTTGCGTTACTTAATAGACACAAATACGAAGGGATTTTGAACCACATTCCGACTTGCGATGAAAAATGGATTCTTTTTGACAATCGTAAGCGGTCATCATGTTGGTTAGACCTTGGTTCAGCACCTAGGCAATGCCCCAAACGAACACTTACCCTAGAAAAGTGATGGTTACTGTTTGGTGGTCTAGTGCCGGTGTAATTCATCACAGCTTCATACCAAATGGCACGAGCAATACTGCGGATACTGTGAAACGACACGGACACGGTGACGGAGAAGCTCGCAAATCTCCGGCCAGCCTTGGTTAATCGGTCGTCCCCACTGCTCCTGCACGACAACACTCGACCTCACACGGTACAACAGACGGTCTCTAAGCTACAAGAGCTAGGGTTGGAAGTTTTGCGTCATCCACCGTACTCACCAGACCTTGGGCCGACAGACTTCTATTTTTTCCAAAATTAGGACATCTTCTTGGCAGGAAAAAAGTTCTTTACCCGAGAGGCAGTACAAAATGCCTTTGAAGAGTGTGTTGCCTCCCGTACACCTGACTTCTTCAAGAAGGGCATTAAAACATTACCACAGCGCTGGCAGAGATGCATCGATAGCATGGGTGCATATTTTGATTAATAGAAATAAAAATACATATAAAAAAAGACAAACTTTTTGTATACTAAACGGCAATTTCATAGGTAAAGACTGACTAAAAAAATGCACTGCTGGCCTAGCGATAGTCTTCGAAGTATTTGAAATAAATTTTTTTAGGAAACCTGCCCTTGATATAAAACGGATAACCTATGACATTATGTACTTCAAAATCAATATTTTACTGCCACTGCGTCAGTGGTATTATAATTATAGATGATACTCACAATGTATCCCGAAGTCTTATCAGGATAGAACAAAATTTTTCCGCCAGTCTCAGCTAAATTAGGTTTTATATAACTCCTAGTGTTATTAGTTACGAAGTTATAAGCGTAGTGGAAAAGTAGTTCGATAGTCTCTTCTGGTATGTGGAAAATCCTTTTCCAGACATCATTTTTTGCTGGAACGTCGTAATTTCTGCTAAAAGTTTCTGTGATATCCTTCAGCTGGCGTTTTGGATCCGATTTATTGCCTTCTGTGTACGTAATCTCGCGGGATTCTAATCTGTGGAAATATCCTTTTCATAACATTCATTCCTTATTGTTACCAGATTTGTCAGCTATAGTAATTTTTGATACTTGGTTCGTACATATCTCAGTCTTATATCCTTATTGCAAAATGTTTGAATGACGTTTTTATAACTGGCAATTTCCTTATTTATTATTTAAGCTAATGTTAAAAAAATATCGATGAAAGCAGTTTCTTAATAAACACTAGTAGACGAGAGTACCTACAGATGACTTCAATAGCTTTGAAGTTGGGACTTAAATTATGGATAGTTGAGTCTTCTATTCGTCAGTGCTTATTAAATATTATGACTACCGCATATTACATCCTACAAAATTCTTACCACTAAGTGCTAGCTCTTAATAATTTATCCTTTAAGCTACTTAATAACATTCCTCAGTTCAAAAGAACGAACAAAAGGTAAATACTGGAAGATGTAACAACATACCTATCATCTCTATCAGTGTAGTACTCATTGAAAGTCAGCGGCGTGCAGACCAATTTAGTGAGGTGGTCTAAACGCGCGTAATAATTGAATTCCAATGTACGTACTCCCTCCACAGACGTGGGCGGCGCGTCAAATGAATACGTATGTTCTGAGGACGAAATGGCAGTTACGAAAATAGAAAAAAAAAAAACTATCCATTACATTAGGATTAGTACATTCAGGTATCTCCAATGCGCACACACTATCTCCAATGGAATGATATTTCCTTGTGGGAGAAACTGATGTTTAGCATATCAAAATAATTATACTTAGATTACTTTCTCTTCTCACACTGACGAAAGTGTAGTTTTTCAATGTTTTGCATCAGGTACGAAAAAGGGACATATTGGACCTACAGTCCTCCATGTTCAAAAATCAAGACGCACATCAAAGTCTACATTTAAAGAGAGGCCGAATTGTGTAATTTCTATTGAACAAAATAAATACTTATTTGTTTTAAAATCCATCAGATACATTTTTACATTGAAAATATTGGCTCATTGCCAATCAATAGACTTTGCGCAATTAAGTTTTTCCATACAAAAAACGAATGTAGACTTCACTTCACTGCGTCCTGCCTGTTCATAAAATACTTACTGAGAAGATGATCTTTTCTACCAATAGCAAAGCTTTCACGTATTTCCATTTTCACGTGATCAATTTTAACAAACTCCATTTTGTCCACCCTATATTTATACCATTCGTAACTGAAAACAAATACGATTTTAGACATCAATTAAATGGGATCATGCTGTTTTTAATCCGAGCATAATCTATGAAAACTTGAATATTTCTGATATTAAAATGATCCTGATTGTACCTACTATAACGGTATTTTATTTGAAGAAACATTTTTTAAAGAACTAGAATAATATCGAGGACCCGATGCTCAGTCTAATTATGTTGATAGTTAACATTTAAAGAGTTGACGGCAGCAGCCCAGTAGTGCGATTCTCTAACGCAAATTAGTCAAATTCACTTCTGAATCCGCGGTGAGATTGTCAACTGTGATTTGGTATTCTCTAAAGTCGACAGAGATACTAGCGTCGCCTCGATGAGTGGCGAGTTGCACTATCGTAAATGAATTTTATGAAGTTTCGCTAAATATAACAATCCAATCTAAATAAACGAGTTTTATTTAACGTAATTATCTCAGAAGAAGTTAAAATACTCTAAGACGAAATATCGACTGCGATGTTTACTCTTAAAGCAATCCCCGACAAACTCACATCTAAGATCACTTTATTTCGCTCCTAGAATGTTTGGTTTAGAGAATTCCATTTGAAGGTCAAGTGAGTTCGAATGCGAAGTGAGGTGAATTGTCGAGCGAGTCTCGCTTTGGGTGATTCGAGTTTTTACAGAATTGCATCGCAGTTCTGTCCAGTCCTGGATCATTTTCATCGTAATTCCACGATTCAAATTGGTGATCCAATATTCAGACGTCGTTAGTTATTTAATTTTATTACTTTATAAATTCATACTTACGTCAACAAAGGTATAGTCAATGCGTAGTTCTCGAATATTTTGACTCTCTTTATGATACCATCCGGCTGTGAATACGGCGAAAACTTTTCTAATAAGACTCTTTTGTAATGTATTAGTTTGTGACTGCCCGGATATCTTTGGTTAAATTCTATAAGTATGTAAATAAATATGTAAGTTTAATATAATATTTCTGTAATTAAATACTTACCAAAAGAGGCTCTACAAAAAAAATCGATGCATTTTGGAGTATTATTACATTTTTTACCTATTTGATTTGTGTTACAGATTCTTCTCGGAGATTACAAGGGAGAAAAGTCTCTAACAAAAAAATAAGTACTTACAAGTATGTGTGTAAAAATGTGTGTGTAGATTTGACATTTCTGCAACATGGACATAAATATTTTAAAAGACATTTTTAATTCAAGAACTTTAATATCAGTTTGGTTAGAAGCCAGATAGCCCCCATAGAAATGTCAGTTACAATTTGAACAAATAGTAATTTAGAAAACTGTTACTTCCTTCAAGTGTTAAATCCTTATTAATGTTACAAAAACAATTATATCTTCATTTGTTTGTTTTATTTATGCGAAAACTGAAGCCATCGGCTCTTTTTATACAGAGCGGCTATACTTCCGAAGAAAATATGATTTGGAAATACCACATGAGTGAAGCCGCGGGTGCAAGCTATAAGGTATAAATGGCAATAACATCGAAATACTACAAGAGCATACTATCATTGTACGCTAGTAACTAATTAATCTGTACTTATAATGTCACTGTTATTACTAATAGCGATGGGAAGTTTTTACTGACATTTTAAAGAATGCGCTACAGTACGCTCCATATAGTGCGTCTGCAAACTCGTATGGATGAACCCCACAGAGCACTTTATTATGATTGTAAACGCACGTGATCAATATCACACTTTTCATCTTACTCTAAATAGGTAATTCTTACCGAAGATTACTAAAGAAAACGTCTGATATGCCCTTGTTGTACAACATGTATCAATGTACATCGGCATGCTTATTACGTAACTTGCAGACAGCATGCGACAACTAATATCGCGCGATATCTGCTGTCAAAACGAGAATTTGTGTAATGTAATTTGTATAGTGCTGCTAAACCTACAGCGAAAAGTGAATTTTACGGTCGTGGAATAATAGATACGCAATTGTCATACATGATACTACTTTTTTATTACAATTAATGACCGGTCGCGCTGTGATCGCGTGGCTGTCGCTGTCTGCAAATTTTTAGGTTTTTGCCTATTGCCATTGCAATTGCCTACCCTAGTATCCATGTCTGGTTGCCAACACTCACATTTTATATTACGCTCTTTAGTGACGACCATTTACCTTCAGCACTAACATCCAGCTTCTCAACCCAACTGCTGGGCACGTCTAAATGTTTGTCCGAATCAACTGCCGATCTTTTATCGTCGTAATCCACGCCAACCAATTGTCTTCTATAAAACGGTTCACCAGCTAATAGATGTTCCCAGCACTCCAAATTGCCCAAGTCATACTCGAGGTCGCCCAGTCCTTCATCATAGTTTTGGATGTTGACCTGTATGATCGGCAGTAATTTTAGGTTCAAACATCAAAATACTAAAATATATTTAAACCTGTAGAGTAAGATAGCATTAACTTTAAGGATCTATCTATATATATCTACATACTGAGTTCTGCACGTTTCTTTTCCTGTAAACAATTATGGTAACTACACATCCGATGATGAAATTTTCATAAATTTTCAAAATACTCTGACTCGAAACATAGGCTAACTTTTAGATATGCCCTGCAGCGAAGTGGACGGGTACTGGCTAGTTTAGTAATAATGGAATGGCCTTTTAGCTGTGCCGATTTAGTTAATTGTAATATAGGTAATATACCATGCAAAGAATTAAATATTTGTAGCTGTTTATTTCAAAACTTACATAATAATTCTCATTATTATAAACACTATCCAGCCTCTGGTATTGTTTTGCGTCTAAGGGATAAGCGTTACCCTCGCTTGGTTCGATGAAGAAAGGTTCCTCTATCCCCATGAATCCTGGTAGTACTAGAACCCAAGCATGTGTCCGCCAACCGTCTATAGAGTCAGGTGGAGGCATTTCTAATTCCTGGAAATTTATGTAATATTATTTGATTACGTACAATAATGTGAAAAACAATTGACCTTAATCTGAAGACAAACTAGACGATTTGTAGAAGATTATTTTTATTTAAAATAATAACCGCCAAGAGCCCAAAAAGAGCCCCGAAAGTCAAACTTTTTAAAATTTACTTTTATGTTTGAACCAGTACTTGTTACAAAAATTATTATAGCAAAAGTCCTAAAAAAAATATAGAGAGACACACCGTGCACCGAGCTGATTCAATAAATGGTCTATTTTTTAATTTTTGGCATGTAGGTATGTGGAATATGGTACACTAAATAATAAATCTCATAACTAATACATGAATGTTACTCCAGCATGAACTGTTTATCTTATCAAGTCAATACCCACGCCTTACAGCCATGGGCGATATTTAGTTCTAAAGTAGGTACCCTTAAAATAAACATAGTATAATGATTTAATGATGTTTAAGTACCGCAATTTTCATTAGCCTTGCATTCTCTATTTTGTCCAGTTGGGCTTGTTTCTTCGCGGCCTCCTTCTCGTCCATCTCTCTGCAGTATTTAGAAGTTAGGTCAGGCAGAGGCACTAGTTTGTAACGAGGCTCTTCTTCTGATGGAGCAACTTCTTCCACTTTCTGTTAATTTTAATAATGGAGCTTTAAAATTATAATTACGCAAAATGTTGAGTCAACAAGTCGTATCACTATGCCAAAGAAGATTTTCATTTCTAGCCATCACTATGTACTACGGTATACAAAGAAATCATAAGAATAGCTATCATTAAAAATATAAAAACAAAATTATTACAACAGTATCTTAATTTATTGCCGATTTCTTAAAGTTAAAGAAAATGAGTGTGATCACACTAATTATCATAAACCACGCGCAGCTGCCGTAATCAAGATGAAAGCAGAAATTATTGGAAAAAACTATTTGAATGAATCAATTGTATTTCAATAGTATGGATCTAATATTTCATTTCGCTTCAATGTCCTTTTATGGCTCATAAATAATTCATTTACACCGTCATTAAATTTTTATAAGTCACTATATTTTAAAAGAAGCAATATTTTTTATATGGCATTATACTTATTTATACTGATAAAAATATTTTTTTAAACATTTTTACTAATTGCAGTGTCTTTAGATGCATCCGTTTAAAAAATTACAACGTAGGTACCTCAGTCTCGTCAGGAACGTCTGGACACACGGTCCTATAGCGTATCCCCATGCAAGTGTCTCTTTTAGCGCAACCCACTACGACGTAGGCGTCGTAACCGGCGCCGATCAACCATGAGACCAGCACGTGAGCCAACTCGAATGGGTTGCCGCTTCTTCGGACGACACAGGTGTACGGAGACATTATGCGCTCCGGCTGAAAAAAGTTGATACAATACACTCTAGCCTTATGACTTACGACATCATTATATAGGTACATATAATGGTGAAATGCAAAAATCCATGTCGTTCTGTCCGTATGTAACATCCGATTTAGGTGTCTCTATAGTTATACTGACTTACATGCCATAAGAACCTCGAGCTAACCCTACGCAAATAACTCGAATAGCGCCCATTGAAACAAAACTACTACAAAACAAAACAAGTGAAAAAAAATGTTTGGAATCGAATTTTAAACACTTTAATTGTTCAAGTCAAAAAAAATGTAGGTACCTAGACTGTATACGGAAATGGGGATTTTAGTCTTAAAATTTGGGTAAACAAAATGTACCTTAAACTTTCAAGTTATACACGACATAGATTGCGAGAACTGTTACAGATAATAATTGCTTGCCCAGCATAATAATATGAAGCCATTTATGCTAAAAATAAATTGCTTCAGTGTTTCTGAACGTAGTTAATCTAAGATTAAGGATTTGACTATACCAAAAATAACAATTTAAAACAACTAATATGAAACGTTAAATGGTTTACAGAACCCTACAAAGCTAAGTGAGAACAGCGGTATTTACTTATAGCATAAAAACAACAATTTAAATAATTTTTAAGTACAGTAGCATCTATGAACACTCCATTTTTGTAGAGCAAACTCTCTTTTTTCACACCTATTACGTATCAATGAATATAGTTACTGATAAATACGATAGATGGCGTTTGATTGTCAAATGAAAATTAAGAAAATAATATGAAAAAGTCAAGTAGGTACGTATCTATGCAAGTTTTATAGATGTATCGCAATAAATATTCATTTTGAGTGTGAAATAATAATAAAAAAATATGTATTGAGAAACATGTAGGTAACAAAAGCATTCTTCTTATTAAGGATAATTATTAGTTCATTAAATCTTTTTATGTGTTTTCATAAGAAAATCATTGAAAAACACGAAGAAACTTTTACAAATTAATAAACAACCCGTTATTGTTTTCTATGAAATCATGGACTTTGTTTTGAAGTAGGAGGGAGATGACCCCCCTTCCAGTTCAACCACCCCCCTATGAATTGAATGCGAAGTTACTCGAAAACAATGTCTGTGGAGGCAACTTTTGCGACTTCGGACTTTCACTTTTCCATGAAAACTTTTCAGCACTTTCGCTGTCTGTTATCTTTTGTTTGATGATGCAAATGCAACTGAGCCTTGACTTATTATTGAAAAAACATAGTATTCCCGAACGAACTCTCACTGAAAATTAAACAACGGATACAACTCTAAGAAGATTTCTAACTACTTGATAGCTATTAAAAAAAACAATAATTTATGTCATTCCGGTTAAAGCTTGTAAAGCATAACGTATTGTAATGTGATGTGATATAATAAAACAAAATAGTAATGTAATGTGAAATAATATGATGTAATGTGATATAACAGAACAGTGGTATGTTAAAAAAACGTTATGAAAATATGTTATTAGTACGTATGTAAGGACCGCGACGCTCAGCGTTCCGTCCTCTGTGACAACCCCGTTAGGAATACGGCGTGAAGATATGTATGTATGCATGTTATTATGAAAAGTAACAGAGTCGTGTCTGTCTATTGAAGATAAGTACGGGTACGGATAATGCCTGCCACACACGATCAAGTATGCATGATCAAGCCCGTCCAATTTGCATGAATCCTAGGTTGCATCAAGTAAATTTGATCGTGTGTGGCATTGTAGTCGTGGCATGACAAACAACGCTTCATGCCAGTTATCGGGCTTGATCCTGTGTGTAGTACTTGATCGTGTGTGGTGGGCATAAGAAAATGATGTTAGATTCCTCTGATACAACATATGTATATGATATGCATATGCATTCTTAAAAATGTTTGTCTGTCTTGCTGTTTATTTATTCGATCTTCACTGGAAAACTATTGAATAGATTTCAATGCAAGTCGCACTCTTTGAAACCTAGAATTCTAGTTACCTACATTTTATTCTACATAACATAACATTATAATTTTTATTGTACATACTGTTAATTATGCTATCTTTTTATAAGCATAAGTAGTGCCATTAAACTATTATAAGACTGATATGATAGAATAACTAGTTAGACATGTTTTCTGAACGAAATGGCTAGCAAAGAGTAATATTTTATACAGATGTCTGCACACATTTTATAAAATTCCAAACGAATGTTGGTTGGTTTAGTTCGATTCCCTGTTAGATAAATTAAGAAAACAAATTAAGTAGTCGGAGAAGAATAATAGTAGAAGAATAGTCGAAGAGTTTGGATGTTCCTGCATACTCCCCAGTTTATTTGTTTCTTGTACGCCGATCATACTAATTGTAGCACTTTACTCAATTAAATTTCCGGGAAATTATTATTATACTACTCTAACAAGACAGTACTGGGAAAAGATCAATAATACAGGAAATGTTAGTTATTCATCCAAATTTATTTTATCACCTTCAAAGTATGCTCCTTCAGAAACGATACACTTACGCCAACGAATAATCCAATCATCAAAACATTTTTTAAACGCTTTTTCCGGAATTAAGTTCAGTGCTCGCCGTGAATTCTCCTTATGTCTTCTACCGAATGAAAACGGGTGTCACGAAGTGGTAATTTGAGTTTATGAAAAAGAAAGAAGTCGGCTGGAGCCATATCTGGTGAATAAGGTGGTTGCTCGATGGCATTTGTTGAGTTTTTGGTCAAAAATTCGTTCACAATGATGGCCTTGTGCGAAGGCGCATTATCGTGGTGCAAAATCCAAGAATTTTCTTTCCACAAATCTGGTCATTTTCGTCGAATTTGCTCTCTTAAACGACGCATAACGCCCAAATAATATTCTTTATTTACCGTTTGATCTTCCGGCAAGAATTCCAAGTGCACAACACCGCGCTAGTTAAAGAAAACAGTCAACATGACTTTGACTTTTGATCGACTTTGGCGTGGTTTTTCGGTTTCGGTTCAGTTGGAAGGCGCCATTCCGAAGCTTGTTGACTAGTTTGCATGTTAAACTCGTAAACCCACGTCTCGTCACCAGTAACAATGCGTTTCGTGAATGTTGCATCGGAATTGTTCTAGCATGTCCTCAGCGACTCTTATGCGATTGAGTTTTTGGAGAAAATTCAGGTCTTTTGGGACTAGCCGAGCGGCAACATGTTTCATACCCAAGTGATTATTTAAAATGTTACGGATCGACTCGTGAGACACAGAAAGCTCTACAGCTATCTCTCTCAAACTTGAATGAGGATTTTCAGTCACTATTTCCTTCACTTTTGCGATGTTAACTTCAGTTGCAGACGTTGATGGCTTACCAGAGCGAGGCAAATCTTCCATCTCGACCGCTTTTCAACGCTTTGTACCACTCATAAGCACGTGTTTTTGATAAGTCGATTCACCGTAAGCCTACTGTAACATTTTCAGTAACTCCGAACACGCAATTCCATTGGCGATGCAAAATTTAAGACAAACTCTTTGTTCGATGTTTTTATCCATTATGAAAATCGCAATATGCACTAGAATGATATAACTAATAACAGCACTGTATTTAATCTAAATAACAGACGCAACTCAAACTCCGCGCCAAAATGGAAAACAGTTGTGCCAATCTAACAAAAACAAAAAAAAAACAAAAAATTGAATTTGGAACCACAAACAAATCATCAATTCCCGATACTTTCTTGACTGAATGTATTTCTGTTAGGTATATTCAGACATCTAAATACTACTATCAATATATTATACACTACTATCGATCGATCAGCATAGGTATCTACCACCTAGTATTATCGATGTTTCCATTGTAGGTACTCAAACATATAATATAAGTTTTATTATTTAATTATAAATTATTTGAAATTATATACGCAAAATTACAACATAAAGGTTCATTTCTATCAAAATTTCTATTATGCTCGGTAGGTACCAGCTGAATACTGATACCGCAGCGCCCCAGTGCAAATTAGAGCAAGGCACGCTCCGCGCTTTGAATTGCGCTTGACCAAGCACTATTCGAAATTCGAACAAGATGCCCGTTTTAGAGCTGTACCCGTGCATATTATTATCGATGTAACCATACTTAAGCGATCACAAGTATCGATTGTAGCAGGGGCCAGTCACAGGGAGGGCGAGGGTGGGTTTTGCGCGAGTAACGTCGGCGACGAGCACGAATGCCACTCATGCGAAACCCGTGCTGAGCTTCTAATTGAATACGTTGCGACTTATCGATGTTTATTATCGATAAATAGGTTTTCGCTAACATATTTTTTCGTCCTTTCTAACTACTCCGTTAGGGATACGGCGTGAAGATATGAATTAATGAATATTTTTGCATGCATTAAATACTTGTTGTGAAATTATTAGGTAACGTAATAACTATCACCTTATTGTCACACTATTCTGTTTTATTTTACTCTCTATGAATCACAGTAAATGTTAAATATAAAATATTTCCACATTTTTAAAGGTAACTTTATATTTATATAGATAATGCAAGTACAGAGATAATAGGGTACATATTGCTTTTAAGAAATAGTTCATCAACGCAAGATTGAACATTGAATACAATAAAAAACGACGAAAACATCAACCCGTAATCATAATTATGTATTATAGTTATAATACATTTCATCGACAAATAAGCTAACAAATGACACCAGCACAAATGAAAGCGCTTTCCAAGAACGGCAGTCCACGCGAGTGATTTGCGCCACCCGCCGCCGCCGCGCGGTCGCGACAGTATAGTGATGAGGTCATAACGTAGTAAAGTTTATCGATATCAACACAATTATTGTACATCATTCATTCAAAAATGTTAAAACCATCAAATTAAATTCTAAGAGAATAGAACGTAAAATGTAAACTTTATATGAAATTTTGTTATAAAGTTGTAAATAGATTGTGCGAAAACTTAGCGGGAACTGCAACAAATAATAAAGGATTTGACGAGACTACCAAAGCGTGAAACTTGTAGCTGTAACACGAATCACCGACAGGTTGTCTAAACGTGTCATAGCTTGTGTGACTGTCCTTTCCCAGGATCGTGTCGCACCTCGACGTTGGCAAACAAAGGAGTGTTTTTGTAGTGCGGCGCCGCCCTCCCGCCGCGTGTCCGTGGCGACGAGCGGCCGCGGGCGTCACGGTCGCGGATCGATATCGCTAGCTCGAGATCTCGGCCTACGCGCCCGCCGAACCGGCCATTTGCCTACCTCGACGCCTCGGGCTTGTGTGTACATAACCCGCCGCCCACCACCCCAACCAATACTCCCCCGCAGATTACCGCCTACAAAGCAAACTTCATTGGTACGTGTATGCAATATGCGCAAGGAGCAGGCCCGAATTGCCCCTCGGACGTCCACCCGACCAGATTGCTTTGATACCGTAGCCTATATGTACTACTGCAAGCAGAGTCTTGGCTAAAGCCTCAAACACAGTTTCAGTACATACAGCTCGGATCGCAATCACGTTAATTACTAGAGCGTTCACATCGGAATCCTTACCTAGTTAAGTCACCGTTAACACATAACCATCGACGTATAAACATGTTATTCAAAACAAATGTAAAAGGAAACTACATTTTTATTTAATGTTTATCTACAGAAAAAAATATGAAGTGCAGAAAAATTTGTTAGTCTAAGTATGAATTCGCAAAAACAAATTACTGTAAGTGCAAAGTTTAATTTTAATAGAAACCATAAGAGTCATAAAACGGTCGAGTGCAACTTCTTTACATACTTACGCCTTCCTTCCTTCGATGTGAGAGAGGGAAAGTACACATTAGCATATTGGCCTCAGCATTGTGAACTTCAACTCGAACTTCGTATGAAGTTAACTATGTATTCTCACTCACATCTAATATTGCAGTTTCATAGCGAAAAAAAAATAAAGATAGATCTCATTTTTTTACTTATCTAATTTAAAGCTACTTTTTGCTTTTTACTAATCTGTTTTAAAGCAAAATGTAAAGCCTATAACAAAGTTACAATCAATAAATCTAGTTAACTTTTTAAAATTGAAATGTAGTCTCTGATTTGTCTTCATAACTTTTCAGAGGCTTTATGAATAATTAACTTTCACCTAGCTTACAGTTATAAAAAATCGGAAACTAAGAGACTCGCTGCCAACTTCTTAGAATAAATTGGACCGAAAAACAAACAATAAAGATCTGAATGAAATGAGTACGAGAACTGAATCTGAATGAATTGACTCGGTATTTACTAGGAGCACGGATACAATCTGTCGTTAGGTCGGTCGCGGCTTAGGGAATATTTTAGCGTATTTCAATAAAGGCGCGACATCTTTAATCTAGCCGGGATCGGGTAGGGGCATAAATCTTGCAGGTCCGGGCGAGTTTTGAATCATTTAGCGCGGTTCGGCCGGCGCCCTGCGCGACTTCCGTCCGGCACGTGCTCGCCTCCTCGCGAGCTCCCGCCGCACCCGTGCCACCCGCACCCGCGCTGCGTCTGTCTTGTCGAGACAAAGGGGCGATAGGGTTGTACTCATTTAAGTACTGTCGATATTGTCGATATGATTTTATTTTAACAGTGTTCGATAAAATATGCGTGAATGGTATAGAACATGAATCAGCTCGCCTACATTCTTCGTAATTTCCAACTATTTTTATTAGTCGATGCATTTTAAACAAGGTCTTTTATATAATTTATTCAGAAAAGTCTAAAAAGACTCATTTAATTTATTTAAATAAATCTACTTATTCTTAAATCCATAAAAGACTAAAAGGCACCCTTCAAATATGCCCATCGGTAATACCACCAACATGTAATAACGTCATATAAAAACCGGTTCAAATAAGTACACTACATAGAGAACTCTCATATATTATTATAATATATAAGATAATATTGTCATTGCTTATTTTAAATTCAAGAATGCGTCCATAATGCGGCCGTTATAAAACAATCTGTTATTGAATATTTCAATTTTAAACATTTAGTTAGCCACTTTCTTTCATTACTCTTATTATTGATGAGCCCTTTAATATTAATTTTATATGTAGTTCCATTATTTACAAACTTTTCATTTATACCATATTGAAATGATTTGAGTCAGTCAAGTTTTAGGGTAATCAATATACCTTATATTGATTTCTAAGTAATACATCCAATATATTAAGTATTTAAAGAGAGGTACATAAAATGAATTCTAAAACCAAACCGTAAATACCTATTTATAGTTTTCACAAGTATTTTTAATCAGACAGAAATGAGTGTGTTAAAGTTTTGACACCATTGTCTGTCTGTTTGTCCACCTGTCTGTTTGTGTGTTAGTCTGCAGAAAATTCGCATATGATTTTTTTTGTTTGCAAGTTTCTTAAAAAGTTCTTAACTGTATTGCGTGAAAATCGATCCAGATAATTTTTGTAAAAATATACGGTAACCGAACCGGGGATTTTTACGTTTTTAACTTTATTTATATTACTCTTTTGTCAGAAGTACATGTTATTATATTTACAATTCTATACTTTTATAATCGATAAATTGTCATCTGTTACTACCCTATCAAACGACGTCCGAGCCGCCCCTAATTTGAATTCACGGAGACTCCGCGACGCGTCCGCCGCGTCGGCCGCGCCCGACTTAATGAATCGCGAGAGGGTGGGGTGGTCCGCCCGCAGGGAGACAGCCAGGGGGCGATCGGACGGCCACCGCATCCTCCGCGCGGATAAGTGACGCCCGTGTTGCTCCGTACATACGCCTTATGTATTGCGGCACATAGCGGCCGGCCTGTACCTACGTAACGCTCACCAAATTTATGTCCCGCACATGTCTAGAGACCGCGGTGTACCTTTAGAGGGATTTTGCGTGTTTACGTACAGGCGGGGGCCGCCGAAGATATTTGAGACGGAATTTTGCGTAGACCCTTATTGATGAGGTACCAGTACCAAGTTGGATTCCGTTAATTCCACTACCTCGTGTAGAATTATATAAAATATTACCTGCTTAATTGTTAAAATAACCAAATATATTATTTATAGGCGTTGATAAATGCAAATTATTCTAGTTTTATTAATGATTACTAAATGTAAATAGATAAATACAACAATAAATAAATTAAAAAAGTAAATCAATGACACTAAACATTATCAAAGTGAGCATTTATTTATTTTATTATGAAAGAATTTCTATATAATCTTTGTATTTAACACGTAAATATATGAAATAAAAAGTCTAGAATAATATTCTAAGCATAAGACATTGCAGAGAAAATAATGCAAATGTGATGAGTAGCCCTCTGCATGGTAGAGACGTCGCTTGCAGCTATACACGAACGTTTTGTCAGAGTCAAAGTCGACTGTAAACAAAAACTTGCTAATAGGCAATTATGTAAATCGTACGCCCGGGATGACCAATCAAAACGTAGTAAATTATTCAAGCGATACAAATACGCCTGAGGGTATGTTGTTCGATTTCTGTCGATGCTCACTATCGAAAACTCAGTTGATTCTATAATTTATTTATACTGATATTAGATATACATACGAACATGTATTTACATATATTAAACAAATCTATATGCTATTTGTACATACAGATAACATTTTGTCTGATTGTCTCTATTGTAATAAAAAATAAAAACTGATTGATTGATTTTTAACTGACATATCTATGAACACTCCAAAACCACTAGGTCTAGAAATATGTTATTTTATAATGGTTTTGAATATAATATAAGCAAATAGTGCTAAACAGAGATTTTTGAAATTTGACCCCTAAAAAGTTAAAAAGGGGTGTGAAAGCTAGTAAGGAAAACAATTAAAAATGTATTTAACAGGTTTAAATTTTATGTAAAGAATCTATCACAATACAAATAATTACTTGACTGAAAATTCAACCTCTGAGGGTATGAGTATCAAAATTAGTGTGAAAAATGCACGTGGATGAAGTCGCTGTCAATAGCTAGTCTAATACGTTGTCGCATTCTTTAGAAACTGACTTTGTCGATGTTAAGAATGAGTATAAAATAAATTGTTTAATAAAACGAAATTTAACACAAATCAATAGATAAATTTATTATTTTTGAAAGGTAAAACATATTCTGCATCATTATTTATAGAAAATATTCATTACTGGCGCTCCCCAACACATAACGGTCAAATTATCTCGCACGGTCGGGGGCTCAAATCCGTCAAAGAGCCCCGCGGGTTCGTGAGCCGTGGGAGAGCGTCGCGTCCTGTCCATTATTATCCTCGATAATCATGCGATATCGATTGCTGTGCGTGCCCTGCCCTAATTTGAGTTCGAGCGTGCGGCGGGAATTACGCGGCTTACAACAAACACACGCATACACGTCGAATGGAAAGCGTTTTAAAATAACGTAACTTACAGCTATATTTCTGATATATACAGCTATATTTAAGACATTATATAGGTACATATATTAAATATGTATTTGTTTACTTTAACTCAAAAAACACTCGACCCGTAATATTCACTGAAATGGAGACATTTTCAAAAAAGTCAGTACACCAATCTTCGATTTAAAAATATGAATGGTGCGAGTACTTATGGACACCTTAGTTCAAAAGTGTAATAAATCTCGTTAATATTTATTGAGTTGTAAACCTTATTCTTTCCCAAACGGTATTTCTTCAGTTTTTTTTATGTTATTAAATATAACACCTATTAAAATATCTCTTGTTACCTACTTATAATTTTTTGCTCGTTACACTTTGGAACTGCAGTGTCATTACTATAGTATTGCTTTTCTAGTAATGTAAAATTATAATCAACACTACAAATAGATTTACCAAATAATTTGTGAATTTTCTTAATGTATTAAATTAAGTAGAAAAATATTGTCCATATCAATCCCTATTGTACAAAATCTTCCAACATTTAACGTCCCGTTGTAAATTGTAACTGCTCCAAGCCGGATATTTTGTTACATAACAAACTGTACTGCGAATCGAGAGATACGCAACAGGTGGTGCCATTACGAGTTATTTTATATCACAATGTCAAGGCAACGTCCTACCAGTTTACAGATCTATTGTGATGATTATATTACATCTTTCTCAGTTATTATACGAACGTTTTACGACTCTGCCATTATAAGTAACTTCAAATTAAATTACCTACTACATTTCTAACATAACACATAACGATATTATAATGTTATAATTTATGGATTGCAAAAACTTTCATACAGTTTAATACAGGATAAAATCTATGGTTGAGATACTATACGCTATTTGCTTTACTATCTCCCATTCGGGGTCAATAGATCCTCAAGGCGCAATAAAAATCATTTTTTCTGTTACTAAGTATTTGGATAGAAGCTTGGCGTTCCGTCCTCTCTGACTACCCCCTTGGGAATACAGCGTAAAAATATGTATGTATGTATGCATGTATGTAAGTATTTGGATTTACAGAAGGGAAATACACATTTAAATGAGCAACAGAATTAATAATTCAAACTACAACCTATTATATTTAAAATAATAATTTCCAATAGAAATTTACAACTTCTGGCATTAATCGTAATTATGCAATTTAAAATTATTTAATCGTTACCGCAAATAATTTACTTTTTTTAGTAATCTATTAAAAACTTAAAAATTAATAGTTTTAACAATAATCTTTTTAACTTAAATCGTATAAACCACAAACAGTAATAATTGTTAGGTCGACAGCAGAAATTATATTGGAAAAATTAGAAAACTTGTATGTTAAGTAGTACCACAGATTAATTAGTTACTAACGTAAAGGAGTACTACGAATTATTATTTAATATTGTATTAATTTTTTAAAGCTTACAATTATTTTATAGCGTTATTATATTTTTTGAAGTTATATACCTAAAGTTATTAAGTTATATAACTAAATGGTTACATTTTATTGTAATGGATTACGTTTTTTTATACCGATAAATACCATTTTAGTTGTTCTTTCTACCAATTATAAAGTGCTTTTTCATCCTTTACATCCCTTCCCGTGTATCCTATGCGCTCCTTCACAGAAGGGATAATGGACGGATAGTAAAAGGTTGCTAGCCTATCATGGCTCTGGAGTCTAGAGTTAGAGTACAATATAATTAATTGATAAGTAATTATAAAGATCAATAAAGTATCTTAACGTCGTAATGTAAGTACTAATAAAATATAGCAGCTTTATAGTTTTTTTTAATTTACTTTACATAGGATGTACACGTGTGATGTACATATTATGTACGAAAGTAAGTGTTAGCAGAAGTCAATGAAGACCAAGGCTGACTTATAAAGATCAAATAGCCAGAGTTTTAGCTGACGGATATGTCAAAAGCACTCGCAAACTTAGGCGAAAATGTGTGAAGAGAACGATGCGAGAAGGCGAAAGAAGTATGTCATGACCGCGAACTTTGGCACTCTGTCCTCTCTGACTACCCCGTTAGAGACAGCTTGAATATATGTACATACATATTCATTCATACAATATTTCATTGCAATTGAATGACAAATAGAATTAATACTTTGCGTATAAGTACATTCACCAATAGTATTGTTTTATTTATTTAACAATAAGAAAAGAAAAATATACCTCACCAAAAACTAATTAAGCTTTATTAAAAAATTAGGAAAATTATACAACCTAAGTATTCATAACATTTAAGAACACAGCCGATCTAGAATTGGGTTATATACGATACGTCTTTACATACGATATTGTCGACGTTTTAAATTTTTCTTTCACTGATCGTATCTATTAACAGTCGGTGCAGTTCACGCGAGCCAGGTGCATTCCGCATCCCAATGAAGCGAGGCGCGATGGCGGCGTCGAACGCTAGCAACTCACGGGAGGGCGCGACGTGCCTCCCAGCAGCGGCGCGGGCGCACTCGTTCGACCGCGCATCCGCTAATGTAGTGCGTGATCTTACTTTCATATAATAATCTAATTTATCGACAAAAATATAGAATTTTAGACACATTTATATTTTAAATAAACATTTGTATATTTTAAATCACACAGAAGCAGCAATGTGAACAATACACTATTCTGTGATAAGTTGTGATTCGTGATAAGTACCTAATAGTGATGCAAACACTTCATCCAAGTGGTAGAAACGCGCTCGTATCCATTTCATTGTTATTTGATAATTTCTGTTTTTGGAAAATTAAGCTTTTTTCAGTTATCTTTACATAATATACGTAGCATGATATTATATGTATTATACTTCAAAATATTCTATCGCTCCATAGTCTTCGTGTTTAGATGCGATAGGGAATAATTGATTTATAATAGTGTGTTTAGTTAACTGTGAAATATATAAAATTATTCTCTAACCAGCGAAATGGATGATTACATCGATTCAAGTTATATGTTAACGGAAATTAGTTAAAAAAAGAAACTGTTGATAAACTACATTTTTAGTTTATTAATTTGTAATTTCGATTTCTATAAATATATGGTCCTGTTCACGCGTCATCAAGACGCAACAAAAAGACATAAAATGTATTAGGTTTAGGTAAGTGTTTAGGTTTACAGATGGTAAACCGGAACTACATAGCGACAATAAAAAATATTTTAATTTTATTAATGTTTTCCAGTCAAATATTCAAATAAGAAATGATATCGATATCGAACTCCATTATTTCACATTGCCACTGCACTTTCCAGTCAAATATTCAAATAAGAAATAATATCGATATCGAACTCCATTATTTCACATTGCCACTGCACTATTCCCCTATCACATCGCGGTTTCTCCGCGTTTATCGCGTGAGGCCGTGTTCCCTGACGGCTGCGATACAATCTCCCGCAATGTGCGTGACCACATCCTGCTCCCCTCTCCCAGCCCCTTTCATTCAACCCGTATCCATCGGCAGTAGCTTGCTTAATGTATGCTCTCGGTGGTTACTTGCGCATACGCATGTAAAGCGCACTTCCGCCAGCGATAGAGTTCGATATACTGCAAGGACGGGTTTAACCCAAGGCATTAAAGTTGGACCATTATCAATTACGTAATATATTTTACAATATGCGGAAGACAAACTAGCAGTCCGTTTGATGGTAAATAGACTGAGTCCCATTAAAATTTATAACGTCCCTCCCTCGACACCAGAACACGACAGCGCGAGTAGCAAGTACTGCCCTTCGGTGGCAGGACGAGCGAGTACGATGGTGGTAGTCCGACCACCCGCAAACCGCAAACATAATGACCCCGAAAATGTCTAAGTAATACATACAATGAATTTCACACCCCTTTCCGGTTAGAGTGCACAGAGCGTCAAAACAATTCACACCTCCAAAATCACACTTCGATGGTACTTCTAGTGATAATTATTTCAGCTCACAATTGCAAATTGCAGCCAGATAGTGACAGATGACTACTTGCTAATCTAACGCTGTTCACCACTCTTTTATACTAAACCCTATTCCTTGGCAGATTTTGCCAACCTGCGAGGAAAAATAAGCGTATGACAAATTCTGTATTCTTCTTTCTCTACCAGTTCAGAACGGAAACAAATTATATCAAGTAATACTTAGAGACCGACCGAAGATTTGGTTTCGGTTCGGTTTCGGCCAGTTTCGGCCATCGTTTCGGTTTTAACCAAATATCGGCCGAAACTTAGGGCGCGCCGAAACACGGGTGAGTTCGTGGCTTGTGTATTGTCGCCAGCTGAGTTCGCCAGAAGTGCTTTGAATCGAGTTTAATTATGTATTTTTCTCGCTTTGTATTGACTTATTCTGTTATAATTTTGTTATGCACTTTGATTATTGTTTTTAATTTCATTAAACACGAGTCTGTATATGTATAAAAATACGCTAGATTTTACTATACAATATAAATGTCTAAATAAGATTTGGTTTCGGCCAAAACTGAGGCCGAAGTCGAAAATTCGATTTCGGTTTCTGCAGATTTTTAAGTATAAAAGTATTACGTAATTTTTTTTATTAGATTAAACACGTTCATATAGTGGTGTAATAGTTTTAAAAATGACTACATCCCTGACTTTTGAAACAATTGTATATTAAAACAAATTGTAAGACTGAAAAAACGTAAAAAGAATGACAATAAAATACACGATAATCTAAACATGTGCTATTTCTTTATAGACCACAATTTTATTACGTTAATAATTACATGTATAAATTTGTCCAGCGGTTGTCAGAGTGTGGGTTGTTTTACGTATTTAATATGAAGTCATAAAGCCTATTACGTCAAATTTTAATGTATGTAATAATAAGTTGATAAAACATCGCAGCTACTTATTTGTCTAAAAGTGACTATGTAGCAGTTGTTCCTAATTATATGACCACCATATATGTAAGTTCGTCATAATACGAATCTTTACACTATGTCCCTACACGCTACACGGTAGAGGGGAAAGAGGTTTTCTTTTTGGAGAGTGACCAGCGCCACCCATGGACACCCGTGACGCCGGAGAGTCCCGGGTGCGTTGTCAGCCTTTATGAAAATAGTGAAAGAAGGGAAAGAAGGGGGAGGGGGTGATGGGCCACCGACACTCACTCACCGAACGAAACGCAACAGCAATAGATGCTGTTATTTCGCGCCGATATTCTGTGAGAAGGTGGTATTTCACCGGGCGAGCCAGCTCAATTCGTGCTGCAATGCAGCATGGCTCTACCACTCAGGTCCAAATATAGCGATCTTGACTTGTACTTCTCAAACCTCTAGAAACTCTAGCTAAATAAAAGTTACTACATAAGTATTACATATTTTAATAAGTTTTGAATCATATTTAAAAAATAATGATTTTTCATTTCAATTATTTTTTCATGATAAAGCTTTCATGATAAAGCATGATATTGCCGAAAACAAATCAATGCCCCATTTTAGACAAAATTAAATAAAATGCCAACATTTTATATTGAGCTCGTGTCGTTTTGAAAGTGTGACATATTGTTTGGTAATAAAGAACCGTTAGGTTATCACGTAAAAAATTGCAAATAGGCGATAGCTGCGCCGTAATCGCGCGTCGGATGCCTTAAATTGGTATATCGTAATTTTTTTTTGCGACTAAAATTGCACAAAAAAAAAACTTTTTGTAGCATAAGTAGGGTCACCAGCAGTAGTTTTTAGTTCACGGATTATTATCAATAGAGGCAGCACTAATGATTCGCCATGTCACGTGATATTTGACAATATATCGTGCTTGATTTAACAATATACCGCGCAAGATTCGCCTATCACTTACTGGCTGCAGTTACGTAATAAGATAGATAGCCAGAGAACATAAATATGAGTAATCATATTATGTCCGCTCATTTCTGTGAAGGTAAAGATTAAAAGTAATCGGAAAGCGCGCACCTGCGAAGTGTGTTAATGGCGTTTGTCGCGCTCGTAAACATATCGTAAATTGAACAAGAACCCCTAAAAAGAGGTTCACATGTGTGTTACCGGAGGGCAGGTTTATTTTTATAGTAAACGCATTAAGCGATTGGCGAATGCTTGTACAAAGGTACAAATCTTCACGCCATATCCCTTTCGGGGCTGACAGAATAACAAGGCGTAACAAAATGAAACTATTTTCAACAAAGATATCGATTTAAAAGCACTTTAAAATTAGTAAAATAACGATAAACATGATATTTATACCTGTAAGGCTAGTAAAATAGCGATAATAAAAATACTATTTAACACTATAAAAATACAATAATCACCTACAATAAAAATTCTATATACTTCATTAAAAATTTACTTACTGGATATAATATCATTTATTTTCGAAGATCGAGTTTATAAGATGATATTATAGGTAAAAAAGAGAGTGAGAATAACTATCGCTAAAATATCCCTCAATTCGGCGTGCCTGTAGGCATAGTCCTATGCCAACTGACTCCTTTGGACTCGGTTGTAGGAATAGGCTGCAACTCTTGTCCTATGGTCCCAAGGTCAGACAAATTTTGTCTTCCCATCTTGTAGAACGTCCTTGTCTTCTGATGCCGTTTCAGGGGTACCACACAGAGACCTGCTCGGCCCATTTATTAATTTTGGAACGTAGCATGTGTCCTGCGTCACTTCTAAATTCTAATGATCAATACGAGCTAGTACGTTGGCTAATTTGATTTTGTTTTATTGGAGAGCAATAATAATGATGCTACAAAATATTACAGGATATAAAAAAATGTAAATGATATAACATAATGGTTAGTATTATTATAATTACAATAATAATATACTGTTATGCTATTAATGACATCTATCAGTACATGGTTTATGTGATTTCAGTAGAAAAAAATGTGCGAGAAGTTTTATTCGGTAAATTTATTATTCAAGTTATTGTAAAAATGAAGAAAGGAATGCTTAGATGGTTCGGGCACATGGAGAGAATGAGTGATGAAAGACTGACGAAGAAAATATACAGAGCGAAAGTGAGTGGTAAAAGAAGCCAAGGAAGACCAAGGCTGACTTATGAAGATCAAATAGCCAGAGTGTTAGCAGACGGAAATGTCAAAAGCACTCGCATACCTAGGCGAAAATATGTGAGGAGAATGATGAGATTTGAGGAAGCGAAAGAGGTGTGTAAGGACCGCGACTCCTGGCGCTCCGTCCTCTCTGACTACCCCGTTGGGGATACAGCGTGAAGTTATGTTATGTTATGTTATGTTTTATTATTCAATTTCTTAAAAATAGTGTTATTGCCCAAATTATTATTTTTTTAAATTGTATATATATTTTTTAAATGATAAATAGTTATTTTGCTGGAGAAACTATTAATTTTAAATGTAATAAATAGAGTTTTAAGTTTCTTATACTGTTATTCATTTACGTGGATTATTTATAACATGTACCTCTCAAAGGCGTTTTCCAATCATATTATGTTTCATAAATATTTTCAAAGTGACACATCACACATGAATCATTGCAGTTACAGCTTTATTTAATAGAGTACGTAACATTTTTCCGAATGAACGTGTATCTTGAGTACATACAACACTCAATATAAGGTGAAATATCTTCAACTGTCCTTGTGCGGTCGAAGCTAAAATCCCGGGAAATCTGCTGATCGCTGAAGCACGTGGCCGGGTCGCGGCTGCGGTCCGGGGACTTATTTATAGGACGAGTGACACGTGTGAGCCTCGAATTTAAGGTCTGCTGATACCTGCTGGCTTAGAATTAGAATTACTAAAATGTTTATGCATAGGGGCGCACAAAACTAAACGGGAATCACGGGAATAGCCGTTCGATTAGCATTAGCAGATTATTGTCATTTTTTCTTAATACTATCGTTAATGTAATTGGGGGATTGAACTACAATAATAGTGGAGAAGCAATTAATCACAGGGTAGATACTATTTGAATTCCCGGTTGAATTTATTAGGAAAATTAACGTTTTCGCTTTTCAAAAACCGATTTACCGTTATTTTTATGCTTAAGCCGAAGCAAAAAGGAGAGTTATGACATTAGCAGAATATACATATGTATATAATATGTAAGAATGAACGTATGTTCATTGTTCATATATTGCCTAAAAGAACCGAAGCTGCAAAAATAAAAGTCGTGAAACTTAAAAGTCATAAAAAATTTATTTGCAGTTCCGTATTTCAAAAGAAAAACAGAACCCTTATATAGGATCACTTTTGTCCGTGTGTCTGTGTGTCCGACCACCAGTCAAACCCACGAACGAGTAGAGGTATTAGGTTGAAATATATGGCAAACGCTGAGGTCTATGGTCTCTTGAAGGTTTAAAAAACTCAAGCTTCTATGTCAGTGCAATCAAAAGATAAACACCATTTATGTACTCAAATAAAAATGTACAGGATATATACTCCTTGTTGATGTAGAATCATGAAATTTGTCAAAACAATTTTTTGTTAAGATGACGCAGTGATAAACGATAATTAATCTAAACTGCACCGTACAAACGTGCGCACGCTAGCTAATAAAAAGTTTTATAAAAAAATTAAACCGACTTCAAAAAAGAACACTGAAAAGTATGAAATAACTATCCCTTACGGATCGAAACTTAAGTACAAAAATAACTTTATAAACACGATACAAATACCCATATAATTAAATTTGACAGTTACTGAAGTCGGTGCCAAGCCTACTAAACTAATAGACTTTCCGTTGTCGAACATTGATTTGGCACCGACTTCAATAACTGTCAAATTTAATTATATGGGTATTTGTATGGTATTTATAAAGTTATTTTTGTACTTAAGTTTCGATCCGTAAGGGATAGTTATTTCATACTTTTCAGTGTTCTTTTTTGAAGTCGGTTTAATTTTTTTATAAAAGTTTTTTTATTTCTCCTTTTTGAGTGACCTTGGCCTAAATAAGTATCTAGGGCAGGTCTACAATTAGTTTATATTCTAATTCTGGAGCGCGATGTGTTAACTTCCATTCTATTGAGGAGCACAAACCGTGGGCTTTCACAATAAGGGATGCGAACAGATCGAACATGGGATATTATTGCCTATTATGGCCATTATCAATATCATCAATATAATATCATATCAATATCAATCAGTTATAAAAGAACAGTGTAAAGGTCGCATCATAATTACACCCTAGCAGTATTCTTACAAGACGACAGCCACCAGCCGTATTCTCTGTCCGCCACAAGACTGACTCTACTGACTGAATTTATTACATCACAGCCAATTTATATCTTCTCCCTACTTTACCATTATACCATACTACCATTTTACCATGTGGGGACAACGATAGTTAACAAATGACATACAAGAGAATCGTCAATATAAATAACCAGGTCGCATTATTTGGTGTACCTTCGAAACCAAAGCTTCAATACCAGTGAAATTTCAATGGGACCAATCTGGAAGTGTATCCTTTCGAACAAAAAAAGAATTTTCCAAATCGGTTCATAAATGACGGAGTTATGAGGTAACAAACATAAAAAAAAATAAAAAAAAAAACACAACCGAATTGAGAACCTCCTCCTTTTTTGGAAGTCGGTTGAAAAATACAAAAAAGCAGTTCTTTTCGTTTATATTAAAAACTATGATTAATTTTAAAAAATCCAACTTTCATTTTGAAGAGTGTGTTTAGAGTAAACTACACAGAAAATTTAGAACTATAAAACGATTCCATTAGTCTGAAAAATGTAAATCTCTGTTTTAAAAGAGGTTTCTTTGATGTTTTTTTTCTGTTACACAACTTAACCAATCGTGTAATGCGACTGCCAAAATGAAGTCAATGAAATTAATCAGGTTACCAAATATCACTTTCATGCGTTTTGTAATCACTTAGAAAAATTGAGATCCCTGCCGTCAAAATTTCCAATTTGTCTCTTTATAATACCTAAAGCCAATTTTTAAGTAAATGAACCGTGGACATTAAATGCTGAAATAGAAAACACTTTTATAGCTCATATTATGTCACTCAGATAAGTTTTACCCCAAAACTTAAGAAGAAAAACAACGAAACTGTCACTCTCGTGGGTCTGCTGGAAGAAATTTCTAATAGAAATAAGCTGTACCCTTTGCTTATCTTCTCTACATGTAACTTTCTGTTTGTGTATTATGTGTGTGCAATAAATATTTAAATAAAAAAAAAATAAGAAAAGCAAGATTATAATTTAGAACCTATACAATCCATCTATATTAATATTATAAAGAGGTAAATTTTGTTTATTTGTATGTAATGGATAAACTCAAAAACTACTTAACCGATTTCAAAAATTCTTTCACCTATAGAAAGAAAGCTAAATTATCAACGAGTAACATGGGCTGAATTTTATTTTCGAAAAAACTTTCTACTCGTGTGAAGCCGAACCGGATCGCTAGTCTGATATATAGAAATTCAACTTCCTATGTCCGTGGTCGCCAAATTCGAAAAGTAGGTAGTCGGTCTATTGCCTTTAAATTTTGACAAAACGTTGGGTTCAAATACGCACGTGAATAAATAATAATATACTCAGACATTTCACACAGCGCCATCTAGTCTCAAAGTAAGCAGCACAGCGCTTGTGTTATGGGTACTAGACAACTGATATACTACTACTTATTTACTTTTCTTTTGTAAATAAATACATATTATACATAAACACCCAGACTCGGGGCGGAAATCGAACCTGCAACCCCCGTTTACTTTCCGACGCACTTAACCGTTGCGCCACGGAGGTCGTCATATATATGTATATCTATACGACTAAAATTGCAAATGTGCGTCTGTTCATCGCGCGCCACTATATGTTTGTGCGTTTAATTCTTTTAAAGTACATAATTGATTTTAATATGGTTTTACCACTGTTTAGAGAATTTCTTCCGAAAACTTTTTGTGTAGGTATATTATAATAGATCCCATTCGGGCAAAGTCGGGGCGGGTAGATACCAATTATATAAAACAAAGTCGCTATTTCTCTCTGTCTATTTGTGCGTTTAGTTCTTTTAAACTACGCAATAGATTTTAACGTGGTTTTAGAGATATTGTGTGTGAGTGGTATTTAGAGAATTTGTTCCGGAATATTATTATATAGGTACATATATTATAATAGATCCCACCCGGGTGAAGCCGGGTCGGGTCTCCATTATATTATAAAATTGTAATGAAACTGCGAATATTATAAATCCCAGATATTATAAAATAATTAGAATAAATAAATAAATAATAAAACTTCTTTGATTCCGGAAATTTTGTGTAAAAGTGTTTTATTTCTTCAATAATCACTCAAAAACTACTGAATTAAGTAATATGCTGAATTTATATAGAGTCAGGGTTAAGTCGTTGAAAACTGATTTAATAAACATAGATTATTTCATTCAATGTTAGCACAAACAAAGTCACGAGGAAACGCATATATGTATAATAAAAAATAGGTACTGCATTTTATTTTTTATATCATTAGATAACGGCTATTAGTAATAGTGAAATAAAGCCTAGTATCTCTAAATAGTATAAAATAAAGTCGCTTACCGCGTCTGTCTGTTTCTCCGTTTAATTTTTCTAAACCATGCAACGGATTTTGATACGGTTTTGACTATCATTTAAAGAATTTCTTCCGGAAGGTTTTTGTATATAGGTTGCATTATAATAGCTCCTACTCGGGCGAAGCTGGGACGGATCACTAGTGTATTGATAATTTGAACCTGAATCGGTTGCAAAACAATGTTTACTTTTGGGTTTTCATCAAATATTATGTTTGATAAGACGCGGATTCATTCGCGTTATTGTTGGTATTTTTCGGGTATTAAAAGTAGCCTGGATTATTCTCTGAAAATTCCTCTACTCGTAAATGAAAATCCCGTCAAAATTGATTCAGCCGTTTCGGAGATCGGCCCGGACAAAAAACAAACAGACAAAGATTTAAAAAAGCGTATTAGGGTTTTGGTTACGTCCCTATATTCAAATCACAGACAAACAGACACTTCAATTTAATTTTATGATGTATGAATGTACAGACGCATAGATATAGATACATAAATGCATAGATAGATAGGAAAGCTGCTGGATATACACAGTTAATACGTTCCATTTTTGAATTTATTTTTCTAATTTATTATCCTTTTATTATCATACATTATTCTATTTTATGGAAAAGTTGTCAAAGAGGTCCAAAGTATTTTGATGTGTACCAACATTCTGTTTAACGATTTATTTTTTAAATAACGATTTTAATAAAAATTTTCGAACAGATCCTAAGTATACACAAGGAAACTTTTTATGTAAATATTTGCTATGAGGTCATCTATGAAATTAGACTAAAGTTTCACATTTGTGGATTTAATATAGGATATTTTCTGTAGGTAGAATATTTTCAGCGGTCTGCGGAGGTGTCTATTTAAGTTCGTAATCCTGTGTAATACTTATGTAGGTATACTAAAATTCGATTTAATTTTAACAATACGAAATCAATATTCAAATTGAAAACTATTTATTAAAAACTAGCGATCCACCCCGGCATTGAATGGATAGAAATTTTTGAAAATAAAACACGGTCTGTGTTAATCACTGATAATGTGGCTTTCTATAAGTGAAAGAATTTTCAAAATCGGATCAGTAGTACCGGAGATTACCCCGAACATCCAAACTCACAAACTTTACCTCTTTATAATATTAAGAAAGATCAGATATAGATATTATAGTGTAGATAGTTCTGCGTTTGTCTGTTTTGCTAATTCAATTGTAACGCAATTTTAACCATTATCAGTACATTTAACGATTAACAAAGAAGGTTTACATGTAAGCATGTACATATTTAGTCTATAGAAGTAGAGATACATTAACGTTTCGTAATCAAGCCCCATGCGAAGCCGGGGTGGGTGTCTAGTGTAATTTGTAAACTACTTGCACATGTCAATCAGGTTGATTGAATATATGGAAATTATAACCCTATTAGTAGGGAGGCTAACCTGAGTAAAGTCGTCAAATAACGATTTCGTCGGACTGAGCAGTATTATACCAACAACTAGTCTCGTCGTATTCAGTAATGTTTCCTGAAAAACGGTGTTGTCACTTAATTGGTGGAGAGGGCAGCTATGACGTCACAAATATGGCGACTCTTGGTTTAAATTGTGTCAAATAACTCAATAACTATTTAACGTATTTGGACGAGTGAGGTGTCATTTTAAAAGTATTAAAATTTCTAACAAGTTTGACAATCATACGTATAGCTTCAATATTTAAAAAGTTGCACCGGCCGTGGTCTCGAATACTGTTGCAGCAAACTTCACTCTGTGTCCGAAGCAAATTTTTTATCATCTACCTCCGATATTCGTAAACAATTTTTATTAGGCCTCCTACACACCGCACTCAGTGTCCACACATTTAACCATACGCAACGTGTTTTACAAGAACGCAAGTGGGAATGGCAATTTAACATACGATAGGACACAAAGGCACGTTAGACTTGTGTATCTGTGATAAGGCATATAGTTGTAACGTCACTAAAGAACAGAGCGTACGATTTTTGTTAGCTTGAACATCTGGAGCAGGAGCTAGACAGGAGGTGCTGACAAGGGACGGACATCAGATGGTCTAAAAAGAAGTACAAACATCCAGAGGCGAGCAGACAACCTACCTACACGCCCCAGTGAAAGAGTTATGGATAAAATTGATTGGATTTAAAAAAAAGTACGTCATCCGTACTGTGTACACACTGGGAAATAAGGTGAAGTTGATTGCAGCTGCGGTAGTTCATACATTGGCTAAAAGAAACGGACTGTTGCTGAAAGGATTAAGGAACACTTCACAGCTGTAAAAAACCGGCAAACAACCAAATCAGCTCTAGCGAAACACGTTCTTCAATTAGATACCAATCATTGGATGCAACTTTATCGCCCGCAAGTACTTTCCACCGAACGCCACTTTTATGCGAGAGTCGTGCGTGAAGTGATGAAAACCAAGAAACGCCAAAATTGCGATCGGAAAAACGGATAGTTACAATTTATTAACGGTGAAATTCAGTATTTCAAGTTACAAAGCCCTTTTTTTCCACTTTCGGTTAAATGTGTGGACACTGTGACTGCGGTGTGTAGGAGGCCTAAAAAAGTTATTTCCGAATGTCGGGGATAGATGATAAATCTGGCTCGGACTTTCACTCCTTAAGCATGCTGTGACAGTTTGCTCGAGACCACGGCCGATGTAACCGGCCGAAACGTCGAGCCAAAATAAATGATAATCACTTAATTTTCTATTTTTTTTATGTATTATAAAACAACGCGAAAGTTCAAAAGTTTATGTAATTCAATTTGCAAGAAACTGACGCGTGTTGGCTCGGCTCTGACTCGGCTGACCGTGTCTAGCGAACAGGCGCCTGCGCCCGTGCAATGCGCCACGTTCGTTTAAAACTGTCGTAGTTTGTTTATTTGTTATCCGATTTTAAAAATTCAAAATGTACATTACAGGTGAAAAACGGGGTATTATCTTTTAATCTAACCATTTTCAATGTAATTGGCATTTTTACCGCGTTATTTAAACTATAAAAAATTAACACTTCAATTTTTGTTTATAATTCAAATAACTTTTTAAATATTGAACCTATACTTATAATTGTCAGATGTTTCTTATAAGGAATTTTAATACCTTTGATATGATACCTCCTCATTAGTCCAAATAGGTTAAGTAGTTATTGAGTTATTCGACAAAATTTAAACCACAAATCTCCGTATTTGTGACGTCATCGCTCGCCCCTCTACCAATTGAGAAAGTGACAACACCGATTTTCTTACTCAGAAAATGCTACTAAATATACCAGTTGTCGATATAATACTGCTCAGTCCCACGAAAATATTTTTTTAATCACAGCCTAGATAGGCTAGTACAGATGTATTATATCGTTATGCCCTATATTCCAAAGGCTTGCTAGCGACGTAAAAATGGCGTTATTAGGGTTGCCTCACCTTTTTTTTCACTTGAGGTTGTTACACTAGAACTATTGACTTTAAGCAAAGTTGTAGAACGCAAGTTTTCCGTTGTCAATGTACTTGAATACCCTTTCGTATTAACCCATCCTTTCGAAATAACCTTGTATATGTATGTATGTCGTATGTAGTTGTTCATAAGTATCTTTTAATATGTATGTCAATCTAAATATTATTATGTTGTATATACTAAAATTGCTTGTAATTATTATGTCTCCCATCGCAGGTCTGCTGAAAGAAATTTAATTATGAGATAAGCAGTGCCTTTGTACAATATTTTCTTGCCTTGTTTTCTTTTTTTTGTATTTAGTGTACATAATTAGTTAACTAAATAAATAAATAAAAATATTATATGTACTGGCTTATCTTCTGCAGGTCGTTACGCTTATTTTACGTTCATTATAAGGTATTAGTATAAGGTATAAGCGATGTGCTAACAATCTGTAATTACATATTTGATTTTTCTTTGCCATCTGTAAGCCCATCTGTAACATCAGGCGAAGAGTGGTGCCAAATCGTAATTTTGTTGTAATTTAATGACCTGTCCAGTTCGAACAAGAATTAGCGTAAATTGTATACACATGTGATATTGTGATATTGTAATTGTATGCAACTGATCTCTACATACAAAAAAATAAAATAAAAAAAGTAGGAAATAAATTTACCCTCTTCTGAGTTCAGGTGATTAGAGGAATCGTAGGTTAGACATAAGTAGTAAACTAAATATAGTAGATTAATAAGATTGTTATAGAGGTATAGGAAGAAAATTAGATATAATCGAGATAAGAGAATAAGTGTATAATGTAAAATATACTAGAATAAGATAGAATATAAGTAAATAAAGACTAGCTAAGTAAAATAAGACGAAAATTGTATAGAGTTAAGAAAACAATGTAATAGAATAAGAAAGAGATAAGTAAGGCGCAAAAAGACGGACAAAGTCCTGGAATAAATTGTAATCAGGGGAAGTAGAAATAAAAAAATTATAATTAAAAAAAAACTGATATCTACATAAATAACATATAAAGCTTTTCTTGAAGGTTTATGTCATATACTATTTATTGTCTAAGTATACTATTTAGGTTAATTTATATCACAAAACCATCTTTTATTAGTCTGGTGAACATTTACATTACAAGATTTGTTCCATCAATCATATAAGGTATTGTTCGTTCTATGTACAAGTAAAAGAAAATATGGATGTTGCGCTGTAGAGATACAATAGAATCTGCAAAACTCGAATATCTTTACAGAATAAACGAGCTTGCATTTGGCGCATAGTATTCTTCCGTCGCATCGCGTCTCGCGGGAGCCGCATATTTTTTAGCGCTCGCGGGGTCGCCCCACGATTGAGGGGGTTGATTCCACCCCACACGCCGGAGGGGGTTAATTAGTCGCCAACGCGGTCCGGCTCCACTCCATCTAACTTGTTTCCTTCTTTATTTGCCCACTTGGAACAAATGTGGGTGTACTCGTGGCGCGGGCAGCGATAGTGAGGTAGGGACTGGCTATTGGTTGGATTTAGAATTATTAATGACGGTTTTAAACTTGGAAAGACGAGCCTAATGGGTGAGGCGACGGTTGTTTATGATGCAATCAAGTGACGTATTATATTTAATGTTTTATTCAATGATTTGTTTTATGCGACGTTAATAAATGTTCAATTGATTTGAACATGAGTGATGAAAGACTGACGAAGAAAATCTATAGAGCAAAAGTGAGTGGTAAAAAGCCAAGGAAGATCAAGGCTGACTTATGAATATTAAATAGCTAGAGTGTTAGCTGACGGAAGTGTCAAAAGCACTCGCATATCTAGGCGAAAATATGTGAGGAGAATGCTGAGATTTGAGGAAGCGAAAGAAGTATGTAAGAGGCGCGATGCTTGACGCTCCGTCCTCTCTAACTACCCCGTTAGGGATACGGCGTGAGGATATGTATGTACGATTAATAAATTGAGAAAATTATTAAAGAAGCATATTGTTCAAAATTATATCTTTAGGAACGTAGCTCCTTAACTTATAAATTCAATATTAAAGTCTTTTCCATTTTCTGAAATTTTAAATGGCTGTTCCTATATCTTGTATTAATATCATTACTGAAATTATTTTAAATTTACATTTGGGGAGATTTATATGAAAATTAATTAATCTGGAGCATTAGCATTACACTAACCACGCACTCGTTCATAATGGTTAATGCATCTGTATAGACCTGTAGCCGAAGGTCCCAAGATTAATTCCTGGCCAGGTCAATTTGGGCAACGAACTTTTCTGCGAGTTTGGGTTTTACTGGTTGTGTGGTACCATTGTTGAAGCACAGTACTTACTTTAGGGTACACCATTGGGGTAACTGCCTAGAGGATTTGTCTATAATATTACATAAATTTATTATTACTAGAGGTCGCCCTGTGGTCGAAATTCGACCGTAAATATAAACCTATAATATAAACTCTTTGGCGACCATCTCTACTCTGTGCGACTGTTTGATTCAAGGAGGTTACGTTATATGTGATCACTATTACCATATGAATTTGACATTGACAGTCTTTTTGACATTGGCAGTATGAACGTAAATAATGAGTGATTTATTTAATTTAATGTATTTCTAATGCATATTATATGAAAATATTAGCTTTCACCTGTCCTTCGCTATATAAACTTTAAGTGTACCAAATTTCACTCTCCTCCTTCCTCGCAATTTTCTTAAAAAGGGAAACAAAGTTTTCACTCACGTACTGATATATAGATTTATTTTTAAAAGATATTTGAAAATTGACTTACCACTTTTCAGCGTTCATTCAATAAAAGGAGGGGAATGAAAGTAATGCTATTAAAGGTACTCTGCCAAAGATAAAATAAGACAAAATATATAATACTTGAAGACACAATAATAAATAAAAGCACTTTGTATGCTCATTAGTGTATGAGCTTACATCACACATACAAATAAAATCGAATTAACTATGAAAAACTATAAAAAATGTAAAATTTCGTTACTGTACAGACATAGCTCGCTGAATTTCGAATGTGAAATGAATGTGATTTAAAATATAAACGATAGAACCCGTACTGTTTTGCACTGTTTTGTCGATAATATAATTCAAAAATAACGCTCTTATATGAAGAGTAATTGTAACTTAACCTAAGTTGAAAACAAATATTGATAGTCAAGTTGAATGTTGACCTAGCTTGCCTCCAACTCTACCAATTTAAGTCGGCAAAAGATCCAATGAAAGAGGTTGTTCCGGCGAGTGTTCTTAGACCAAAACGAACCGCGTATCTCAATTAGAACCGATGACATAGAGAAAGAAAGCTATGAATGCATAAGAAATGTACAGGATATCGCGTTTGAGTATAACTTGAGAAAGGTGAAAGTTGGGTTATTTCCAATGCTTGATGACAAAACTGTGCGGTAATCTCCGGAACCCATGCACCTATTTGAAAAATTCTTTCACTTCATCTTCTATTGCAGATGGACATAGGCTATATATTATGTATTCGACTCGGGGCGAAGTCGGGACGGGCCGCTAGTACATAATAAAAGAATACAAAATTACATGTGTTAGAAAATGTGTGTGTCTTGGTGTGAGCGTGTGTATGTATGTCTTTGAGTGCGTGTGTCTTTGTGTGTGTGCGTAGTATATAAAGATATAGGTAAGTATAGAATATATAATAGAAGTATAAGTATTTCAGTTAACCTTGACTAGTGACCTTTCGTATCGTCGAAAGAAAGAGTCAGTAGCCAAGCAAGTCATTTCTGTTTGCATTTGTGTCGAGTTAAGGAATAGACATTTTAGCATGTAATCAGAAGGCAATTTTATAATTAATCGTAACTTTGACAGTTACTTTTCATTTTTAACCGACTTCAAAAAAAGGAGGAGGTTCTCAATTCGTCTGTATGTTGTTTTTTTTTGTTTTTTTTTTTATGTTTGTTATCTCATAACTCCCGTCATTTATGAACCGATTTCGAAAATTCTTTTTATGTTTGATAGGTAGTTCAGAGATGGTCCCATTTAAATTTCACAGATATTGGAGCTTGGACTTCGAAGATACACTAAATAACGCGACATGGTTATAACCTTTATTTATATTGATGATTCTCTTGTACATCAATGAATTAGAATGAAGTTAATTGCAGACCTGCCTTAGATATTTATTTAGGTCAAAATCACTCAAAAGGGAGAAATAAAAAATTTTTATTAAAAAAAATTAAACCGCCGTCAAAAAAAATACTGTAAAGTATAAAATAACTATCCTTTACTAATCAAAACCCAAGTACAATTAAAATAACTTTATAAATACGATACACATACCTATATAATTAAATTTGACAGTTATTGAAGTCGGTGCCAAATCAATGTGCAACAACAGAAAGTCTATTAGTTTGGTGGGCTTGGCACCGACTTCAGTAACTGTCAAATATAATTATACATATAGGTATGTGTATCGTATTTATAAAGTCATTTTAATTGTACTTGGGTTTTGATTAGTAAAGGATAGTTATTTAATATTCTTTAGTGTTTTTTTTGAAGGCGGTTTAATTTTTTTTAATAAATTTTTTTTTTACGTCAACCTGTAGTGTACTCATCCTACATTACTTCAACCTACGCCATTGAAACAGAACTTTTAATAAAAGCTCGTATAAACTTGAGCCTCGAGTGTCCGAACGCACCGATCTCATAAGCCGGTTTAGTTGTCGAGTTTGGACCCTGCGGGGTCAGAGGTAGCGTTCCCATACATTTGACATGAATTTGGACATGTAAGGAACATAAAAAGGTTCACATTTAAGTTACAATGAAAACATTGCATAAAATTTGAATAATAAAATATAAGGATTTAAAACAAAATATTATCGAATAATTAATAGACGATTTATACCTATTACAGGCAGTCCTCGTACTTACGGCATGTTAGGTTCTCGAAATACGCGACGTAAATCGAGACATATTTTTTCATATGTTTACATGTAAAACTCAAGGGTTAGTATCCACACGGACTCGAAATTAAAATAAAAACTGCATTTATAACAAAGGATATACATACTTTATTATCAAAAGTAAGTTCTTAAAATAATTATATATGCACTTATGAAATTGCTAGTTATTTTTGGTATTTGTGTGTTATTAATTTTAATAATAATTATAAAACTTTAATATGTAATCAAACTATGTAATGAAAAATAATAAATTAAACTTTTGGCTTAAAGAAACTATGAATTCTAGATTGCTTCGCTTCTTTCTTCTTGCTATCATACAGATCTTGGTAACACTGATAGGCTGCACAAATTTTGTTATTGACGTTGAAACCTCTCAAAATTAGGATCATTTTCTTCAAAAATTTCAACAAGACAAGTGTATTCTCCTATGCCGGAAATCGAAACAAATGACGTATGCTTGAGGAATAGTGACAAGACATTGTTCGACGTAACTTGAAACGACGTAAATTGAAACGACGTAAGTCGAGGACTGCCTGTATGTCACAATAAACTTTACTTAAAAAATCGTACTGTGTTCTGTATGAATTTAAAATACGATTACTTATTATTAATTAATCCAGTCAAAATAGACGAAAAAATAGGCGTGCATATTATTATTTTGAATGTTTCAAATGGTGATATCTTATGAACAGTGATTGTTAGGTAAAAAAGTGTAAGAACAATTTTTGTAGATAATAATTTTATGATTTGCAATTTTTATCTTATCTATTTTTATGATAACACTATGAAAAACTAACTATGAAAAATGCAAAAAATCGATAGTTTTGACCTTAGATATTGATTAAATTTTTAGCAGATGTAGGATCGGTGAAGATTTTTGATACTTTAACACTTTATTTTAACTTTATTTTTAACAGTGTACTTAAAACCTGTATCAATTGTCGGTTCTTTGCGAATTACCATTTTGTAAATTCACGTCTATTTTGACCGGACTGATTATTACAGTTCAATCGCTATTTATTTTATTATTATTGCAGGTCAATTACGTAAACCTGGCAACACTAACAACGTGAAGCGTCGCTAATGAAGGCGAATATCTTCAAAGGGGACCGGCAGACCCGCTGCCCACTGCCCGCGGTGATGTTGAATCTTTAAACGGGTCGCTGTGCTCGGGGACTGTTACGCAAATGGAAGTAAAATGTATTCGACCGATACCCACCGCTTTTCAATAGTAATTATTCAGAGTAGATAGTTTGTTGTTGGGTATTTCAGTCCACTGTGGACAAGTAGACACATCTGTCAATCTATAGACTCCTAATTTATTAGTAATATATTTAAAGGGATCTATCTGTAACAAATAATGTAACGTTCAGAAATTGAAATATATAAATATAGGTGGAATGTATAAATCGGTTTTTATGAAAAAATATAGAGATACTCAAAAAGGACGGAGCGCCAAGCTTCGTGATCCTTACATAAGTAAGTATTCTTTCGCCTCCTCAAATGTCATCGTTGACCTCACACATTTTCGCCTAGATATAAGAGTGCTTTTGATATTTCCCTCGGCTAACACTCTGACTATACAAGTAAGCCTTGGTCTTCCTTGGCTTCTGGTACCACTCACTTTTGTTCTGTACGTCTGTAGATTATGTAGAACTGATGGAACGCTAAATATCTTGGTCGTAGTCTAATTAATGCGGTAATTAATAGTTAAGCGTACGATTACATAAGGTGGCGCATTAATAAAATTTACATATAAATGCTTCTCTGTAACAAATATCTTGTTGAAAGCTGAGAGAAACGTCATTCTCAAATAAGTATAATATATCTCGGAAATATTATAATGACATAAAATCTATTCAATTCAAAGCAAAAATCTTCATTGGGTTCTATCAAAAAACTATTGTTTTACGAGATGGCTAAATGAACTCTGCCGTGCTTTGCAATGAGTTTGAAAACTTCAAACTTCTTTCTAAACCTTTGCAATAATGTATCCAACTTAACCCTATCAGGTGGTATTTCGATCCATAAGCGACACACAAACTAACTTTGATTTCGATTTAAACGATTGATAAAACTATTTAGGATAAAAGAAACTATTAGTTGTAATGAAGTCCATTCATAGCCCGCTGCAGTCGATGCACAAAGCGAGCTTAGGTGTTAATTTCCAGATAATAAGCACGTAGACCAACCACGTAGCCAAGTGCATTCGTGTAGGTTGCTGTAGCTTAATAATAAATAGAATGACCTGTTTATGCAGAGGTTAATATGCATATGTGACTCTCAATAGGAGCGTTTGCAGATTCGATTAACAATATGGTTAATTTAGATTTTTTTTAAATTGTCTTGAAGAATGGGTGTCGTTAGGTACACTTTGAGTTTGTTGTGGGATACGTTTAAGCTTAATATTTAGTTGAGTCACACAATTGGATTGTCTATAAGAATAGTTAATAATAAGAATAAAACATATTTAGAAAGTATTGTAATACACTTTAGCTCCCAGTGTAAAAATAAGGGTGTTTTACGCGTAAAATATCTGAAAACACGGGAAATTAACGCGATTATCTTTTATTTTCGCTTGACGTTTCGGCCGAGTTGCATCGGCCGTGGTCTCAAGTAAACTGTCGCAGCAAGCTACACTCCGTGTCCGAAGCAGATTTTATTTCATCTACCCCCGATAATTGTAAATAATTATTAGGGTTCCTACACACAACACTCACGGTGTCCACACACTTAACCGGATGTGAAAAACGAGGTCTTGTCATTTGAATCACAGGATTCCACGCTGTTTATAAATTATAACCGTTGTAATTTCCCGTGTTTTCAGATATTTTATAATGCAACGCAAAAGTTTAAAAGTTTACATTGTGTTGTACGCGTGTTCAGCCGAACTCAGACCTTAGTATTAGTAATAAAACAAAGTGCCTAATTCTGGCGTTATTTAAAAATTTTGTCCTGGCCGAACAGAATTACTGAACAAGGTCCGTATTCTTAGTCAGGCAATCTGAGTTACTAAGAATACAAAGGTCTGAGCTTCGTCGAACATGCCCACTGCCTATCTATCTGGGAACCATAAATCTTGATAAGAAAAGTCAGTTTACGATATTTCTTTAGGGTTTTTTGGCGAGATTTTACAGAGAGCGATTGGATGTTTATTTTAATTATTTGCAAATTGTTTTCTAGTGGATATTGTTATGTAAAATTGGCGTAGTGTTTACTTGGTAGTGTGATATTGAGATTTTTTAGTGGCTTAGTCTGCTTCAGCAGATCCTACTAGAAAGATTGCCTCTATATATTCGTCCCCAGAAACTCCAAGAAACATGACTAAATACATCATTTTACTGAATACATCGGTTGTATAGACTCAGATCCCTTCACCTTTCCTCCTAAGGGAGTAAGTAGTACTTACTACTACTACGTGTGTTTTTATTTACAAGCTAACATTTTTGTGAATGTTCTTAGTTATGTTTGGTGGAAAACGGTTCAACCATTCTCAGTATAATCAGCTCTGAATTTTATGTGTAAGAATCTTATAGTTACTACTGCTGCTTCAGAAACTTCAAGTTGATGTTGTCGACAGCTGAAGATTTGTTGATAATCATCATAAGATATCAAAAATATGCACTAGTTTTCTTTTATTTAACTGCAAAAAGTATCGATTATAAGTTAAATTTAAAATTTAAAAAATAGTAACTATTATGTGCCTTCTGGAAGACTTATATTTTCACAGTAGAGTTACGCTAGCTCTTCATTCTTGTCGAGGTTAAGCGAAACTATTGCAAAAATATCGCGCGAAATTCGGCAATAGCATGTACTGACTGCCGTTAGATAATAAGCTAGCCTTTGCTGTTAAAAATATCATTTTGCCTGTTATTCGTTCCAAAATCCTCTTAGTATAGTGTAATAGAGCTCTAAATCTGACGTAGCTTGGTATAGAAACGGGAGAACTATGGGAACCAATTTATGTATTGAGTAAATAAATGGGTGTTCTCGGAATAGTCACCGCGAAATCGGTATTCATTGGCAGAACAGTTACAAAGCCGCCCAGAGAGTTCGGGGTTTAGGTAGACATGGCGGTGTTCACGAAACCCCACATCAAGTGACGGCCGAACCCGAGATATTTCAACAATTGAAGGAATCGTATTGGTCAAATCGATAAAATAATCGACTAAAATATTTTGCAATTGCGGTATTCATATAATATGTTTTACTGGTTGCTGCCCGCGACTTCGTCCGCGTAAAATTCAGTTTTCTCATTAACATGTATTTTTGAATTCTGTTATTTTCAAATATCTTTTCATTTTTCATCAAAACATATCTTTTCTTTAATATTTTCAATGTACAGCATTTAATATTTGATTCCAAAATTGAAAAACAGAACGTTTATGGAATCTGTTCGTCTGTTACAGACATGTCACAGCCTATCCGAGAAACTACATATTTGACGTAAGCAGTCAGAAGTTTTAGAAAACTAGGTATACAAATATAGACATGAATTCACAAGTTGAGTTTTAATATTTTTGGCTTTTGTTTTGAGTTTTAGGGATTATTTTTGAGGTAATAAAGTTAAAAAAGTTTTGAAGTTATAAGAGGGATATTTTGATGCCGTTGCCTCTGTGTATTTGTCGAACTGTACCTATATCTGTCTGTAAGCATCGTTAACTATCTTTAACGAAAAAACAGTTTTTATTCACATATCACATGATTTACAGGCATTTTCTTTGTGTGATAACTAGCTACATGAGTTGGAAATCCGTTTAGAAGTTTAGATTATTTATTATCTCAGATATTTTTAATTTCTGAATGAAAGTTTATTTAATATTAGCTATGCCGCGCGATTGTGACGGGATAATATTGTTATGTTTTCAAAATAAAAAGTGGTAAAATCCTATATTTTCCAATGAAAGTTCCGTTAAAATCGTTTCAGCCGTATCGGAGATTAGCCCGAACAAAAGACAAATAGACTGAAAATAATTTCAAAATCCTGTGTTTTGAGTTTTGGTGAAATGCAAACAAGTTTAACTTATACGAAATATAAGGCAAATGAATTTTAATATTTTATGTATTTGTAGAATTTAATTTCAATTGCTTTGATTTCCTAGTCATTGAATGAAGAAAATATTGGGCAAATAACATATACATGTCCGTCTCGAAAGCTCGTTAAAGACGTTACAATTTGTTGGGGCAACTTATTCTGACAAATTGGAGGCGATAATATTTTTCATAATAAAGTTCGGCCAACAGTGCTACACACGCTACAGAAGTAACAATTTCTTAGATTGATCGGTTGATTGTCTCGACAAACTGGAACGTCTATAAAGATCTTAAATAATCATCAGAACTCACTTCAAACACCTTAGTAAGGCTCCACGACAATTTGAGGAATGGTGAACAGACGAAGGAGGAAGTGCGGGCAGCGGGGTGAAGGGGGTTGGCAACGCATCGCTTCCACACAGCTGACGCGGGTAAGTATATAAGCTTTAGTACATAACGCGTACATAACGCATACGTGCCAAGTATATAGAGGGCAGACCTACGACAAGACAGTTACTTTGAAATGTATATGTGCATATAACAAATAGGTGTCTGTCAGATTGTTCGATATTCGCTAAGGTACTACAGGTGAAAGCATTCCTATTGATTTACAATGATAAATAACTGTAGTGTAATTGCCATTGCCAGGTATTGCCAGGGGTGGCCAACCCTACGCTAGTTTCACTGTACGTACAATCTAAATTGTATCTAAATTGTATAGTAAAGGACCAAACACCGCGTTTATTGATGTATATATTTTTATCCTTAAAAAATTACTATCTACAGAACGTGCGGTCCCGTATTGTCTTATTGAAATAACAGAACAAACTTAAATGATGGCTAAAAACGTTACGACGGTTGACCACGTTTGGATAGTTTAGTATAAAAGATTGGTATAGGCCAGGGTTTCAAAGTGGATACGCAAACCCCTAGGGGTTTGTCAGTTAGTCGTAGGGGGTCGCAACAAGATTTGTGTTATGGCGAATGAAAATGAACTAAAAAAAATGTCTTTATGTTTGGGCAGCGCGACAAGAAGAATATGCCGAGCTCTCACGCAAAGCGATGAATTTCCTTCAGCCCTTCGTGACAGCTTACTTTTGTGACAGTGGGTTTTCACAACCCCAGTCACGATAAAAACGAAATAATGAGCTCGATGCTGAATCAGAACTCAAATTGAAATTTATCAAATATGCTCCTAAATTCAATTCAATTTGAAGCAAGAAATAAACCGACCCATCGCGTTAATTAATGAAGTATGCTTTAAATAGAAAGTCTAGTTTTCCTCTCTCTATACACCTAGATTTTTTAAAGGGGCTCGCAGTCGTTTGGGAAATCTAATACCTAGTGGTATGTGGGACTATAAGTTTATGAAACCCTTCAAAATATGAATTTTCGTGTTGACGGTTTGTCCACCCCGAAGGGAAAATACCGTAATATCGTCGTGCGTATGACATATTCATTCATAAACATTTGAGCAACCTTTGCGACCTAATAGTTCATAAAGCACTAAGCGAAATGACACAAGCTTCGACTCTCGAGCGGTTCAGTTAATAACATTTTCTTTTGTTTCCTTGAGTCGATATGTTTTCTTATGAATGGTCTTCAGATAAGAGTAATGTTCGAAGCTTATGGTAAAATAGATTACGGATGTAACTAAGCTTAAAAAAACATCGTTTAAATCCCTTTTCCTGATGAACGTTTCTTTACGCTCTTTTCGACATTCACCTTCCATTTCATTAAACGTGCAAGTGTTATTTCTACGGAATACGCAACCTTGCCAAATCTAGTTACCTGTCGAAAAACATCACAAAATCCTTCCTTTTAATCCCATCTGCCCGTACTTACACTCGGCCATCAACCGTTCGATCGTTTCGGACAAAGAGACTCTAAGACAAAGGCCCAGTACGCCCGTAGACACAGTTATGTATTGGACAGGACATCGAGGACCGTGCCCCGGAGTGCGATGGCGGCCGCGGCGTCCGCGCTCTAATTAAAACACCCCCCCCTTCCCGCCCACACAGCCGCCCGGTGACGAACATAGATTATAAACAAAAAGGCGAAGAGGCGACACCGCAATCAAACGAAAATTATTACAATTCAAATCTTCCACCGTTTCGGAATCAACCTGCAACGAGAGAAAACAGCAAAACTCAGGTAAATGTAATTTTTTTTAAATCGTGTTGTAAAAGTCAACGCAAAAGTAACGGCCATTTATGTAGGTACGCAAGCAAAAACCTATAGAGTACTTCCCGTTGACTTATTATTATTTTTTTTTATTTCATGTAAGTGGCTATGCAGGTCCTACCAGACCTGTATCACTGCGACCAAACTTGATCTATTGTGATCGCCACTGTGTTATAAAACACTGCCAAGTCCCACTGTAGTCAAAAACTGCAAGGTATTCCTTGGAGTGATGTGCTGAACCTCCTCCGGACTCAGAAAATACTGGCCGAGGCAGGATCGACGAGTGCGCATCAGTGGTCCGCAGTCACACAAAATGTGCATAGGCGTTTCATCCGCCATTTATGTAGGTACGCAAACAAAAACCTATAGAGTACTTCCCGTTGACTTAGAATACGTTTAAAATTTGGCAAGGAACAAAGCCTCGAAGCACAATAAAAAGGAAAAATCATGAAATTGCGAATTTGTAATTATGTCACACTTTTTGGCAATTACAATTAGAGAGTATGGGTGAACGTGCCTTTCAACTGCAAAGTCAAGTTTGTTTTTGAATCTGAATTTATTTTTTGTAAATCTATCGATCTATATCTATATAAGCAACATGTCACTCACTGACTGACTCATCACGAGATCTAGAAATTTGGCATATTTACTTATTTCGCGATGGTCTACATCTACTAAGAACGGATTTTACGAAAGTCCTGTCCAAAATGGCTCTGCTACTACCCGTGCGAACTCGAGACGGGTCGCTCAATTGCCACATGTATAACAGAGCATTATTTAAGAACGGCTGGAATGATTTAGCAGATTTCTTTTTTGTGTATTTGTAATTATCAGACAAGGTTCGTACAAAAGAAAATTTTTAGAAAATCCATGCAAAAAGTCGTAAATTTGGATGGTGTTTTTGTGTGAAAATCTCAATAAAAAAACATTTGGTATGTTGCAAACATTCAACATCCTACAGAGGCGAAGTCGGGGTGGGGGGTCGCTAGTATATTATAAGTATAACACAAATACATTGTATAGCGGTATCGGAATCATTGATGCGCGAATTCGACTCGTATGTATATGTGTCACCCTGTATTCCTAACGAGGTAGTCAGAAAGGACGGAGCGCCAAGCGTCGCGGTCCTCGCATACTTCTTGCGTTTCCTCAAATCTCATTAACCCATTCATCATTGCCCATCATTCTCCTCACACATTTTCGCCTAGATATGAGAGTGCTTTTCACATTTTTAAAATTTACACTGTTTTATTACAAATATCAGAATAATTCGTCGAAAACTTACAACAAATAGTTTTCTGGTTTTAAAATTAAATTAAAATACCTAATTAAATTAAATTAAAATTTTTAATCGTATACATATTTGACCTCTTACGCAGTGGACCTTCAATATAATCCTCTTAGTTGGGTCTGCAGTTAGTTCTTCTTTTTTTATTTTCTCAATTATATACTAGCGACCTGCCCCGGCTTCGCGCAGGTAGACATTTTTTAGAAAATAAAATACAGCTCATGTTACTCGCTGATTGGTAATGTGGCTTTCTATAGGTTAAATAATGTTTGAAATCGATTGAATAGTTTTTAGTTTATCCATTAAATACAAACAAACAAAGTTTACTCCTTTTATCTTTTATTAAATTAACTTCAATTCTTGAAAGTTGCTTTAAAGTTTTGACGTTACCCCCAAACACAATCTTCTCTGGTAGGTAACAAAAATGTCAAAGGCACAAAAGGTTTGTCAGAAACACAGACCCAGTAAGCCTTAGATGACGCTTATGAAATGTAAAGTATAATATATTCCTTTCAGACGGATTCTCTTATCAATTTCTTCAATCAAATGTTCGCTGATGTCTTGAAGAGTTTGTAAGTGACATTTGACCTCAAGCGCAATGGACATAATTGTACATAATTATCTATATAATATAAGTGACTGCACAAAGTTCATAACAGTCATATATTATTATAAACAACCCTCCTCTTTCAACGTTCCATCTCGATGTGTCTAATCAAATCATAACGTCCTGTGCTCCGCAAGGTTTTGATGCGTTTTTTTAGACTCTCACGGTTTATATCCATTATAACAATAAATTAACGGGTTCATACCGCGATATTAAAAATTTTCGAGTTTCCCGATATTTCGATGCTGCTGCAAGCACCATGTTCACCCGTGCCCATGCCAGTTAACCCGTGAACATGGTGCTTGCAGCAGCATCGAAATATCGGGAAACTCAAAAATATTTAATATCGCGGTAAGAACCCGGTAATTTATTGTTATAATTTGATGCGTTTGTTTTCATTGTAATATTTCTCAATGAATCTTCTACGAGCTTACTGGTCTGTGGTCGGAAATAAAGACATTTTTAGATGTGCTCAAAACAAAATTTCGTTAAATGGTCGCGTGCCAAAGAATACTTGCGAGTATTCTTTGGCACGCGCGACCACCCGCTAGAGGCGACGTAAAAAAGAACTGCACGCATAGCGCGGGTAAGATTGCCTCGTAAAACTCTACCTATACGTATTACATAAGCAGTGAGTACCTATAGAGTATACACATTAATGTACGTAGGTATGTTAGGTTTATATAGGTACTCTGTGACATTGTGGATCTGTGGTGAACCGTTAATCACGTCGCCTGTGAGGACACGTGTAACACAAACTGTAACACTTAATGATTTTTTAACGTTATTTTATCTCCTTAAAATATTATTAATATAATATATTAAGGGAACATTCTCCACAATTGCCTATTAAAAAATTAGGGTAGTAACAGAAATTATTTTTAGTCGGATTAGTTATACATCTAATAGCAAAATGTTTGCATTTTTAAAGAAATAAGTAATCCAATTTAATTTAGTCATGAATTTTAAGTAAATTTTATTATTTGAATCAGAGTAAAAGCATGAAAATTATAAACAGATGCAAATAATGTATGTGAATTATTACTATGATGTATGTTTTGTAAGACGCTTTGATATTCGCATTCTGAATTCACTTTTAAAACCAAAGAATATTAAAAAAGTCATAGACAGGATTCAAATGCGTCGAACTAAAGTAGGTAAATATGCCTACTAAGAAGCTTTTGAGGTAATCTTTGTGAAATATTCAATACTCTACAAAACGCAGTACCAGGAATAAAACAGGCTAAGAGCGTATCGGACACGCATCGACTCGCTGTTCCGTAGCATTTCGAAAAACCAGAATTTTAATTTAATAAACCGACGTTTTTCAATATGTAATTTTATGAATCTTATTTCTGGTTTTAGGTCACCAATTTACGTCTCAGATACGCTTCAGTGTGTGCAAAGATAATGGACAAATCGACTATGACATATGGACAAACACACAGACGTCTGTTTGTGTGTTCGTCTAACAGACAAACAGACGCGACGAAACTGTAAAGGTTCCGTTTTAGGAATTTGCCAACGGAACTCTAAAGTACGTCTACTCGTTTGGTTACATCAAGAAGTTAAAAAAAAGAAAACTTATGGTTATAAATTCGGACATGGACAGTCGAGATCAGAGAAATGTATTCATTTATACAGTATCAAGAATGATTTTGACTTGCCGACTTTACAGAGTTAGATTACAGATTTTCTGGTGAGAGGCTAAGAGCTGACCCCTTATTCTTTGGAGCCGACTGGCTGGTGACCACTCTTGGCTATAAAATCTGCCGCTGTAATAGCAATGATTTGGAGCATTACTGTGTTCCGACAGCCCTCTTTAGCTAGTGCCAGTGTGCAAAAGTGAGCGAGAAAGGTGGTTTGAAAGAAATGTTTGCAAACAAAACCGGGGTAGCGTAGTCGGTGTGATCGAGAGTATACTTTCCTATACTTGCATATTATTTTGGTCACAGTCATGTATCCCGTCTAGTTTAACATCAGGCACACTACATAGTTAATGTTGAGCTACAATTTGGTGCTATTTAACCGAATCAGGGGGCCTAGACAAGTGGCTTCATTGTCGTAAACGCTAGTAGAATAGAATGATAAATACCGTGTGATCTAGCGCAACAAATTTTAAATTGGTAGTAAAAGGTTATTAACTTTACATTAAATGAAACGAAAGGTAAAGTCGCATGGAAATCACAATATAAAACGAAGCCAAATGCTACTTTCGACAAGCAATAACGTCAGCCAGCGTTTCTATTTTACGAAACGTCTGCCACTTGTCTAGCCGCTCTGTTCTCTTGAATTTTCCTCAGGATGATATACGTTAAGAAGCGAAATAAATTGTGGGCGGAAGATAGATAAAAAAAATACAAGAATACATCACATACAGAATTTTCATTCAATTGCTTTTTATGTTCTCCTTCAAAACCACTGGATACCAGTGGAGCTTTCAGCTTTCCCCATTAAACGGATTAATATATCGGCTACATTTGAATACTTACATGTACCTTTCGCTCGTGCGAAGTCGAAGCCGAAGAATAATACATTGATACAAATTAAACATAGTGATAAACTATTAAAGACAAAATATCCTTGTATTAAGTTCGATGCTTTAAGAAAGTTATAGGGCAATTATTTCATAACAAATAAAAAATCTCACTATTTATTCCATTTTTCTAAGAAAAAAGAACCGTCTTCAAAATATTAACCAAAAAGAAAAAAATATTTTCTTTATCTACAGTTGTCTAATATTTTTTAATTTATACTTGATTATTGAAGTTAGCGCTGTATATCTTATCGCTTTTTGAAGTCAGTTAATAATCAGTCCAGTTAAAATATGATTTGAATTAGCTAGAAATAATACAGACAATATTAAGCAGCTACGTTTATTAACATACATACATACATATATGTTTACGAGAATATTCACAAGAAAACTTCAGACGTCGTCAGAAAATACACCCGAATAAAATATTACATAAAAAGGCTCAACTAGCAACCGATGTAGGGAGGTCGAGAGGAGATAAGGACTGTCAGCGGATTCGGCTGACGCGAGCACGGTCGGAACTACTCACGACCACCCCCGCTGCTTGCTTTATACCTTCTAACAACGTACAAAAAAGATAATACCTATGAACTAAATATTACATAAAATACAGTTAATTATTGTTTCCAAAAATTCAAGAACGCATGTAATATTGTTAATCCATTCATATTTATATTTCTAAATTTGATTGTCCATAGCCGAAGATTTTTTATCAGCGGTAATTAATTATTTTTTATTGTTAGTTTGTGATCAGTGGACGATATTTAGACTTGCGAAAATTAATGAAAATTTGATAAATATATTTCTGTGTGTTTCTAGTACTGCTCTACCTTCTATAAGCCCAAATACAGTAAAGGATTTATAATAAGAACACGACGTTTCAAAAGTTGGACCAATTGTCCACGATTGACCAGGATTGTAAAGAATGGCGTGTATTTTATTGAATTAAATTACCAAGTTTTTCACATAGAGCTATGTTCGGTAACGAGTGCGTCGAGGTGTTTAAAAGACAGAGAAAATATATTAATAAATTATAATATTGTTACACCTTGATATTTTGTTCTGCCGAAAGAGAAAAAGCGTGAAGATACGAGTATGTATGTACCCCTTTAATATTAACCACAAACGAAACAAAAACAATGTAACATATCTATGCCTACATACCATTCATTACTGACAATATACTTTAATTAATAAGAATATCTAGAGTTACATTTTTGTAATGACCCTTAAATTGGCGCCCAGCATGGGATTCGACATCCAACAAAGGGCCGCGAACGAAATATTTTTGCAAACTAAGATTTTTCGATTGTAGCAACCCTCGCGAGAACGGATGAGGGTTATTTACGTACATTCAAACCGTCCCTCGAGGTGATCCTTGTGTAGACCGTGATCAATACAGAGCACGGCGACACGGCGGCCCCGAGGGCGCGTCAATTTGGCCTCCACCTCGTCAGCGCAAAATTATCCCGACATCTTTAAGTAGAATTTCGCGGATCGCGCGTCCGAGAAGTCCCTGCACGTTCTTGCAAGGGTTCACGGGGTGGGACGGGGGTGGTTTTTCAGGCGCGTCGCTGTCGGCCCCCGGCGACCTGCACATTCGATACGCCACCTGGCTCCGGGCATTTACTCCATTTATGTACATAGTTAAAGGAGACGCGACGATCTGAATATTCAAAGGTATTATAAATATGTGAAAGAAAGCTTACTATAATACTATTCCAAATGTATAAACATATTAGTAATACGTGTGTTATTTATGTAGCTCGATACATTACGCATTCGCTAGGCTTTGGAAAAATATCGTAATCAACTCCATTGTAAGATTAAAAAATTATACTCGAGTTTCTTGATGGTTATTTTCAGGACAAGTGCTTTTCAAACCGGTAATATATTTATCGTTCAAATAATACCTTGTAACTCGCAAATACTTTTATATTTCAATTGAATCCTCCATGTCAAAAAAAAACAATCATCATCCGGTTGGCGCGGTGAAAAGTATGTCTTACTTCTAAGCCAAATACACCGGGTTTGATTCCTCATTAGGATCATTCCAGAAATGATAAAAACGACTTAGTCTTGCTGTTACTCATAAAACAATCCGACTTCTTACTTTGTATAGACGCTATTAGCAAAATTGTCTTCAGACCATAAAAAAAAAGATAGTCTATATTTGACCTTTAAAATTTAATTTCCTTTACTATATAACTGTAAAATACTATTCGAAAAGAATTGAATATAAAACGTAAAAATTAGAAATAAACCTCAAAATTATTGAAACGCCCACGCGGCCATGTGTTTAATTTATATTCTTACAATTTACAATTTTAATAATAAATTGTTGATAAAATAAATTATGTCTTAAATAAAAATAGCTCTTAGGCTTAAATTTTCGTTTGAAAACGTACCTCCCACGCATATTATAAACAATTAAGTCGAAAATTTAATAGTGCAAGCAATCAACCGTTATTTACAAGATATCAATGATACAAGTACGTAAGTGCTTATATCGGTTTAATGACACAGAAGTTAAAGAAATATGCTAATATTTGGTAAAATCGCGAAATATAATCGACAAGGAATTGTTTGTTTCTCAAAGAAATCCATGAGTATTTTCGTTTGTAGAATTTTCAACGCCAACAAGCGAATGTAATCACTACCGGCGATGACCGCTCGCGCGTAAATTACGTTGCTTAACCATTTCACTTTGATCTCTACACTTCTCTCTACAGGGACATTAACAGGGAACATCTGAGGTCAATTTAAGCTAGACGGTCTGAGGAGAGCCTACGCGTCCTTCGCTAATGTCCGCTTAGGTAGCCCCCGAGCGCGGGCAAATATAATCGCGTGGCCTTTATTGTCCCTTCAGAGGATAAGGTTGGTACGAAATTGTTATGGGACTGATTGATTGGACGAGCGTTTCGTAACCTTGGTTACGGCGGCGCAGAATAACGGTTCTTAATAATGTAAAATTCATAATACAAAATTTACGTGTAGGTATTAAAAACGCCCGCAATAAAAACTTATCGCATCAAAAGCAGCCAAATTAAAAATAAAAACTATGGAACTAAATTCCGACTTACATATTATGTAGGTAAAATCATGACCCTTCTTTTTCTGTGCTTTGTTAGAGTAAACAGAAAAGAATTAGAACACTAAAATGAAACAAAAATTTTATATTCCTTGTATTTGTGTTTCCTTTTCATTTTTACTATTAAACTTTTTTAAATAAAGGGATAAACTATGAATCTCTAGGAGGGAGATAGCTGCCTTCTTCTGCACTTTCTCGTATAACCCCGAGTATATTAGTTCCATGTAATAAGTCTTATTGGTCACACTTTACGATTTTCAGGTGAAGATAAGCATATGGTACGTCTTATATTCTTCTTTTCTTAACGAATCGGCATAGAAACAACTTCGTTCTAATTAGCCGTATTAATCGTTACTTCATTATTATTAGCTACATTATATAAATTCTCGTGAAATAACAATATGGAAATATTGCTAATTTGGAAACTAAAATAAGATTTTTTTTGATATACATAGACACGTTTACTTGTATTGTAACATACTTAATAGGTACAGCTACTAAAATTAAAAGGCGCAAAAGCCAGAGATCATTTGCGGCCGAAGCCTAAATTAATACTTAGCTTTATTGAATTACGAGTATCAGCTGCCCTCGCATTATCTCCAACGCCAGCGGCGCGCTGTGTTCCCGCCAAATCCAATATCCGTACACGTAATAACAATCGCCACCGTCTATCGGTCGCGCGTAAATTATGTACGTCTCGAACAAAAATACCTGTTGTCGAGATGGAAGCTAAAACACGCCTTATTTCATTAAAATAAGGAGTTTTAAAAATGCAAGTATAAAAAGTTCGCGGACGGGCGCCGATGACGGTATAGCCGCGCCGTGCTAATGGCTGGCGACCCTTTCCCTCCACCCTCGTGCTGCAAGCAAAGCACGCGCTCACGAACACGCAGAATCCCATGTTATAATTGTAATGGAAATTCATTATAAATGAGTTCAGTCAGGTATCCCCATCTGCGTTTATTTTGGTCGCGAGACATCAAACCAGAGACGGAGTCATCGACTTGTAGGTAGTAGATGTGGTGACCACACATGATTAATATTCGATTATAATTTATTAATATAAGACCTTATTGTTAAACTCTTTATAATCTAGATGAACGACAGTTATTGATATAATACAATCATAATACAACATTACAATTTTTTTTTATATTTTATTTACTTGCACAAAAAAAGTACACAGAAACAGTAGTCAAAAAAAGTAAGGATGACAAAAGGTAATGCTTATCTCTTTAAGAGATTTCTTCCAGCACACCTCGGTGATAGAGAATTGTTATTATTGGCTAATGTTGCATACATGAAAACAAAGTGCCGGATACTTAACTCTTGCTACTGCGAAACTTATTAGACATAGTTATTTGAAACGCGTAATGTATGAGACTTCAATCATACTTATATTAATGACATATCTAGATATAACATAGATACTAATCAACTAAACGACGCAAATACATATGGCGTTATTCTTTTTCGTTGCTGATTTCATTTTTCGACTAAATAACACGATGAGAATAAATTTTCGTACAATTTATAGGAAATAATTTGCCTTCAAACATTTCTATTTTATATTTTATGAATGTACGTCGCAATATGTATTCGAGTGTTTTATTTTCTAATTAATGCTCCATTTTTTTTAAAGTGGTGCCTATAATGATATTTTTAACTTATTAATCCTTCGATGGATGTTAAATATAGTAATTGCAAATGTCATAAATAATTTGTATGAGAGAAAAAAGTAATAAAAGCACGAAATGTGTTCTGCATGTATATTAATCAGAAAACGCTGAAGTATTCGCGCCAAGCGTGTCCCCCTCGTTCGCGAATGTCGTAAACTTATTTTTTCGCGTCGCACAAAGGCAGGCGAGGGAAACGACGGCCGACAGCCAACGCTCTAATTCCCGCGCGGCAGCCCGCGGGCACAGGAAAATATCCCTCCATTTGTGTCGACGCGAGTCGCTGAGTCGCGTACAGTCAGCAACATAAAAATGTACATATTACACACTGAATATTTTTCAATGAAATATATATACAAAAATATAATTGCATTTACTACAATTATATTTTTTCATGTGTATTTTAATTTTTATTAATATTTTTTAAAAACCTTACTGTTTACAAAATATAACTATGAAACAATCCTTAAATTAATTGAACCATAATATGAAGTAGCGCTTATGTATGTTATTATACGTACGCCAGAAGTCAATTTAATAATACAAGTATCAATTTTAATTTCACTAGGTATCATCATAACCGTTATTAACAAAAATAGTACCTCCATAAACGGTATGCAACTGCGGGCAATAATTTTCGTGACACTTTCAACGTACAGTCTACGTATAAGTAACAGTCATTAAGTCGTCATCGACGTTGAAGTGAACGCTTCACTCGAAGGACGACGGGTGGTGGCCGCTCGCCCACATCGCATGTGTCCGCGATATAATTCACGGGGCTAGTATACACGCGCAATTTGTACAGGGTTGGCACATTACCTACAGCATTTATTTTTAAATGAAATCAAAAGAAGAACTTTTCAACGACGTTGAAGGCGGTTTTCAAAATACAATGATATGTTTTTCTAAGATTCTAACGCACGCTAATAGTTTATATTAATTAATAAACATTCAAAAATATGAAATACAGTTTAATTAATTCTTTTCCCTAATTTAAACCTATCTTTGGGAAGGCTTTTTAGAATCCAAAAAAGACAACAAAGATTATGTATAGAAACTACACAGTATCTATTGTTTTTAGTCCAACGGTAAAAACTTAACATAATTTAAAAATAAAATCGCAATGAATGTAAGGTTAAATTGGCGCCCAACATGGGACAAGTAAATATGGCTGTGTAGAAAAATTATTATTTAACCAAAACAATATTTAATAGGATTAATATTTAAAAAATATCTATTTTTAGATGTAACTGAATAAAGTAGTAGTTAATATAAAAAAATACATTGTACGTACAAAATTTTGGGAGGTAAAATTTTAAATGTATATTTAAATTGCTAAAGAGATTAATATGCAGCCCTAATAGGTAGCGAATGTCGGAAGGGGGACGGAGGGCGGGCGCCTTGACAGCACAGCGCCGTTAATTCCTGAGCTCCTCGCGAGCGATTGACAACACGCTCGGAATTTATCGACGCGCACACTCGCCGGTCGTAGCCGGGCCATAGTTGTGTGTTCCACGTTCCACGCAGTTATATCGATAAAATGATGTTTGAGTTTTCATAAATGTAGTGAAATTTCTTATGGTTTTATTTAGTGAAATGCCACAAAAGAACAACGCGAATTAATGTTTTCAATAACACGAGAATGAAATAGGATTATGGATTTATTCTGTAATTTTGTTATTACGCAAAAAAACGAAATATTCATAGCAATATTTTTCATACACATAAATTTAAACCGCATATTGATTTTACAACAACAAAAATCCTATTCCTTTCGCTTCACACGAGCTTAAAGACCACATGATTCACAGTAATTGACGAATTCGAATTAGAGAATCGTTTCTTAAATACTGCTTTTACTTTTGTATATTTTTTATGCTATCTGAAGCGCTTTCTTAGTTTTTATATTGTATGTACATGTATATGGGCTTCGATCCACTTAGTACCATCGGGTGGACTGTTTGTTCTTTTGTTTTGTTTTTTGTTTTACAAGAAACTGATAGAATAGAAAAGCGTGGAAAATAATTTCAATTAGTTAAAACAGCCGTTTTTTATGGTTTATCGGTAGATAATAAGTATGGGCGGACCATATCGGGGCTTTGGCTAGTAAATTCATTTTCCCGATATTACATTAGACGCATTACAGATTAGATAATTGACGGACGTGGATACGTCTAGGCTGGTGTACTTCACGTATCTCCATAGCTTAATGTTCTGCGTCCTTCTGCTGTGAAGATCAGCGGGGCATACAGGTAAGCTCAAAAGTATACGCGCCATCTACAGTATGAATGCACGAGAGTTGCTGAGAGATCGTTTTAAAGACTGATTTGGTCACCTTGCCGTCCTTATTAAGCACCTTTAAAAAAAAAGTATACGAAAAAATAGGTTTCTTTTAAAAGAAAGGCGATATTTATGGTATGGAAATTTGAGATCATGATAAATTGGTTATTTCAAAATTTAAATTACGTACGCCAAATGTTTAATTTTTGGGTTACTGCATCTGTTTTAATTATAAAGTTCTTCAGGAAGTTACTCAATGAACTATTAGAAAACCATAATATGTATAAATAAAAGAGTTTATCAATGACGAAATCATAGTCTAATAATCATCTTCTCAGCATATGCATTTACTAGCTTTCTGAATATTATATTTCAATATCAAACCTTTTGTAAAATAATGTTGAAAAAAGGATACCTAACTGAGTTTATTGTCGGTTCTTCTCAGTGTGCAGCTTTTTTTTTCGAACCAAAGATATGAAGTTCAAAAACATCTTGAGATTGAGTTTACTTGAACAAATTTGACTTTTATTATAAACGATATTAGTAATTTATATAATATAGTACGCATAGATGTTTTAGCAGTAAAAATTTGCAGTTAATCTACATTTCATTTGTCATATTATATCTTATTAGCAATCAAATAAAAATATCATTAAAATCGATATACACGCAAATACGACGGCTACAGCACTATCCCGCGTCTCTAGTGCGTTCGGTTCGCCGACTACTATGTACTGTCTATGTACCGAGTGGGTAAATAGGGGCCGCTGCCTTTTAGGTCTAACGCAGGGTATCTACCGCTGTACGTGGGAGACCGAGTACACACATTATTAGGCACATCAAATTATATATTTTCGTGTATTTGTTACTATACTTAATTGACCAGTATTTGGATGTAGGGATTGTACGTAGTACGGCTACTTCATACCTTTTTATTTGCAAATGTGGGAGGAACCTGAGCACAGGTACCCGGCCCCTGGGAGTGACACTGGGTTGTGTGGTTTACCCACTCACACTCCTACGGTGGTCGACCTCGGTGCGTTGTTTTGGCTATAGGATATCTTATGGAACGCACCGAAGACCACTGTCGCGCTCTGCCTAAGCACTTCTCGGGGAAGCAGTGACAGAGTGCCCCTGCGCCCTCGCAGTGCCACGACAAGCGGCCACACGCGCTTTTTTTGAATGACGTCATCCTGCGGGCTGTCCTCGCCACTGTCGTTCCTTCAGTCTTAAAGCAATGCGCGCGGCGACGGCAAGAGTTCGGATGATTTGACTCTCATTCCTTGGAGACTTCAAAAATCGCTGGTGTGGGACGCCACTTGTGTAGATACACTTGCGATTTCCCATGTTCTGACGACGTCCTGTTCAGCAGGTGCCGTGGCCGACACTGTCAAGAACTTGAAACGGCGTAAGTATGCGACTCTCTCTGAGAGTTTCACATTTACAGATATGATTTGAAGTTTTGAAGTTGATTTTTATTACTCATTCCAGACACGTTAGTATTGTGTTCTTGTCTGAGCATTTTAGCAAGGCAAGCCAGGCTTTTGGGCTTGTATGAAGGTACCGCCACTGATAAACAATTATATCGCGGATGAGTTGTGTAATGAAAATCGACCAAAGCTATCCATAAATAAAATAAACGTAATTATAATCTGCTATTCTATTCTAATCTATTTCTTCAATCACTTGTTTACTAAACGAATATAGGTACATACTAATTGAAAGTATGACACATGAGGAGCAAGAAAAAGTTAGATTTGTAGTTTGTTGACAATCCATCCAACTGTGATTGCTAAAAATTACATTTCGTTTGGTAAACTTAATCAGATGAATAAAGGTCGATCTTAGTCGGATAGACTACAGACCATAGAGCATAGAGGGTATAGACCATATCATACATTTTTGTTTACGTCGGTGACAAGGACTTATCTTTTATTTGGTGTATTTGTAGAGAAAGTATTTCAAATATAGGCAAAAAACAATATTGAGTGTTCCAGCTGCTAAACTTAAGCCTTATTATAAGGAACCAGTATAGATGACGCCTAGTACCCTGTCACTATGTATTACAGTTTTTTTATATAGAAACAGAAAAGAATATAAACCTAAGTAAAATAACAAAGCTAATTTCTCAGTACGTTTCTCTTTGCAAGTAATTTCATTCGAGAACAAAACTGACGCGATTAGGCGCGAAACAGATTGAAGTGACGCGCACGCGAGCGTGGCATGAACGCGGAGATTCTTCCATGTTTTATTAAGTAGGCTATCAAAACTATAACGCGTTTTTAAATTTTAATAACGCCTGTGTGAGTTTTAATAACGCCTTGATTTCGAAATCTCGGATAGACATTTTAACTGTATTTATTTGTTATCTACCATATCTATATAAGCGAAATACCACGCACTGACTGACTGACTGACTCGCCGATTGATTTTAAATTTAGCATAGTTACTCCGATCGCGGTGTAGAGGCTCACTAAGAACGGATTTTACGAAAGTCCTATCCAAAATGGCTTTGCTACCCGTGCGAAGCCGGGGCGGGTCGCTAGTATATCTATGTATATGTATACAATACAAAATACGTAAGTGAATACTGAATACGTAATACGTCTAAGGTACAATTCTGTTTCTTAGATGTATTACGTATTCACTAATTCAACTAGAGAGCTAAGGTTAACGGTATCCACGTAATCGGCATTAAGCATTAAATCCAGGCGGTCCCAGGAGATATGAATGGACATTGACTTGGGACCCGCAATAAACGTAATCGACAGAAAATTACTTAATAGCAATGGACGCTTCTACGCCACAAACAGTCAATGAAATTTTATTATAAATTATAAACTTCGCTCGAAACTCAAAAGTCATCCTCGTAAACTTAATACAAAGTTTATCATGAAAAGTATATTAAAAGCTTGTTGAAGCCCGTGGTTTCACCCGCGTTAAATTTGGTATTTTTCCAGAATAGAAAGTATCCCACCCCACATTACTTTCTGAAAAGTTAATGACAGTCCCGTCAAAATTCGGTTAAACGGAAAAACAAACCGACGGACACAAATTTAAGAAACGAGTGTTTGGATTTTTGTAATGTGCAAATAACTATGCAGCAAGAAAAAGCCTTATAGGAATCACTGACAGACAGACAGACATCTCAATATTACTTTTTTATATATTATAGATATATTTGTATAGATACAGATAAGACATAGATAATAGACATTATTAAAATGGTGCTTAAACCGAACTACACAGTATAACCTAGAAAATCATTTATGTAACATTTACTTTGTATAACATAATACTTGACTTGTACATCATGCATAACGCCATGCCGTTTTCCATTCGGGGTGAACAGAAATATTTTATTGCACATCGAGTTTTACAGATCGGCACAACCAGATATTGACAGATCGCTAGTCTATACAATATCCTTCAAGGCTATGTTTCTTTACTGACTTTCCTGACTGACCCGTGTAAGAAGTTAAGCAGTTAGAAAATTCTAGTTTCCTTCTTCTTCCAGCATGGTAGAGACACTGAATTTGAAATCATTAAAACCGCACGAATTTGGTACTTGGTCTCTTGCGATTGCGGTTGTAAAGGTCACGTCATGTGAACAAGCGACTGGGCTTCACTATTTGTAAGACTATTTTATATCTAAAAACTTAATTCTTCTGACTTCATATCTAAGGTTCGAAGCCGAATGTCACCTCAAATGATTCTACGAAATGTTGCATGAAGTACAGCTAGGAGCAGTAAGTAATTACCTACTAGTAGCAGCAGATGTACAGTCTCAGACATCTACTATCAGCGATGCTATATATTTAAATCAAAATGTTTTTAGTGAGAGATAATGACTGTAAACGTTTCATAGGCTTCTCCTGCTTCGCTTAAATAACGTTTTATTTTGGAAAAAAATGCAGTTATATAATCCACAGACCACAGTTGACGTGTTTCAGATTTCATAACCAAAGACTTGAGAACAGCTGGACCGATTTAGCAAATTTTTTTTTGCATATTCGTGATAGTCCGAGTAAGGGTTTTCGTTGGAAAAGTTACTCGGAAAATTGGAGTAAAACTGAAAGTACTGTTTTCTATGGGATTTTTGTACGTACTCAAGACCATAACTCAGGAATAATAATATAATATTGATTGAGCCACAGCAACGCGTGGCCGCGGATAGCTAGTGATTTTTTAAAGATTACTTTGTTTTTTCTTAAAAATCTAACTTCGCGCATAAAGTATTTATGTATTTATCAGATGAATTTCAAATCAATGTAAATATGACATCAGTTGAACCTTAAATTCTACTTATGCACTGCAATCCAAATTCTGAACTCTGAAGGAATCGTAATAGTACACGTGACATGTTTCGAGCGACGATATACATAATACAAATGTTCGATAGCAATTTGTTTTAGTTGATTTTTATAATATCTTGATGGTCCTTGATTCTTACTTCGACTCATGAGTCGAAGTAAGAATGATTGAATGTAAGAATCGATTATTCCTATCTTGATAGGAATAATCGATTCGGTCTCAATAGAGTGAGATTCAAGTCAAGTCCAGAGAAGTAATTATTGTTAACTGGACTTGAGAAAAACAGTCAACTAGACTCGAGGCAAGCAATAGACTTAATAAATTTTTTTAACTCCGGAGTCCAATGAGATAAAGTCGTAAATTTTTAATGGCCTCAATATGCGCTAGTTATGTACATGTTAGTTTGTAAATAAGCAACCCTGTAATGGAATTAAATCGTTGTCTAGAAATATCTATCTCTTTTATAAACAACCAAAACAAAAATTACGGTTCCTCAACAAAACATAAACGACCATCACCGACAAAATTGTAATCATAATATTTATTTGGTACCAACAATTTAGATCGTCTGAAAACAGACACTTTCTTATTTTCTCCTTCTCTTTTCCTTTCTGTTTGAATACACGTGTATGTAAACATTCGCATACCTATATGAATATCAGAATACGACGTAACAGTAATTTCTTTACAAAACCGACCTAGTCTGATCAATTGATCTCTGGAATGTTGTATCATGGAATGTAAAACATGTTGTTACTGTAAACAGTTAAAGCGAGCAAATTCGGTGTACACGTTCTGTATTTTGTGAAAAATAAACACTGCTACTTATCTTAATACTTATTTAATACGAATTGTGTCCTTACTTCCAAGACTTTTTTTTAAATGGGTGGGATAGATTTTTAGTCCTTAGTAATTGGTTATTCCAAAATTTAAATTACATAAGTCAAATGTTTCATTTTTGGGTAACTGCTTTCGTTTTTATAACCACGTTTCTCAAGATGTCAGTCAATTAACAGAAAATAAATTTAGATTAGTTATAAAACGTACATTGATTAGACAATCATACCATAATATAAACGATTTCATTGATTATGAAACAATAGTCTGGAAATGATTTTTTCTGCAAATGTATTTACTGGCTCTTTGAATATTGTATTCGAATAAAACTTTTGTAAAATGATGTTGAAAAAGTGATACCTGGCTGAGTTTCATGTCGGTTCTTCTCAGTGTCCAGGTTTTCTTTTCTCTTCTCTTTAAACCGAACTAAAGTATATTTGACGTTCAAAAATACCTTGTAATTGGGTTTACATGAATAAATTGATTTGACTTTGACTTAGTCGAATGCAAAATATTTGCAGAATTGAACTGTTTGTGCAGCACCGCTCAAAGACTACACAATAAAAAATGTGGTAAATACGGTTTACGCAACTTGAATAACTATGATAGACTCCCCTTTAAAAATGTTCTCTCTGTTATTTTAATATTTTCCTAGTGACCGTATATGGCCCCGATGTATTTATTAACAAGATGCAGCCCGCGACTTCGTCCGTGTGAAAATCTGTTCTATTACGCACCCCTGTTGTGTCCTTGAACGTTTAACAGCGAGGGGCGAATTAAAATTATTTTTAAATGACGATAACTTTTCTCACTGTCATCCGATTTCTAGGAAACAAAGCCTAAATGTTGCTCCAAGCTGAGCTTAATCTATCTGAGAAATTCGCAAAAAAATCTGGTCAGTTGTTTCGGAGATTAGCCTGTACATACTGATAGAAAAAACAGATAAACATTTTAAAAATGCTTTTTTGTGTTCTATTTCTATTACTCTTTTTTTTATCATCCACGCTCATTTCTCGATAAAATTTAATGTAATGGACTTTATAAGTTTTTACTGCTTTGTTGTATGTATAAATTTGTTAATCCAGTGGTAAAGTGTTAAATCTTTCATTGGGCAAATAATAACAAAATGAAAATTAATAATAAGTAATTCTTGCTTGTCGACCGACTTTAAAAAAATGATGCGGTTCAGTTCTCAGTTTTTCTATACATTATTTAACTTTTTTATGTATCTTATATCTTTATCTTATCTTTGCTATTTGTGCACCGTATTTGACAATTCTTTTTTATTTAAAGGACCATATGTCCAGGGTGGTCCCATAAAATTTAGTTAAAATATGACTATAAAGTACTACTGTACTACTTAAACATCTCAACGAATCGATATCTCAACGATATATTTTGATGATAATTTTATTGAATGTTACGTTCCAGAACTAAAAAAAAAATTGTTGTAAACTTACCCAAGATAATTATTTAAGACAAAGTCGCTAAAAAGGGAAAAACAATTAACTTTCTAAGAAAAGAATGAAACAGAGTTCAAAATAAAAACACTGAAAAATAGAAAATAATTATCCTTTACTAATTAAAATCTAAAAACTGAAATAACTTCATAAATACGATACAAATATCTGACTAAATGACGACCTCCGTGGCGCAACGGCTAAGCGCGTCGGAAAATAAACGAGGGTTGCGGATTCGATTCCCGCCCCGAGTCTGGGTGTTTATGTATAATATGTATTTTTAACAAAAGAAAAGTATATAAATATTATAACAGTTGTCTAGTACCCATAACACAAGCGCTGTGCTGCTAACTTTGGGACTAGATGGCGCTGTGTGAAATTTCTGAGTATATTATTCTGAATATATTATTATTATTACCTATGTATTTAAATTTGACAGTTATTGAAGTCGGTGCCAAACCGACAACAACAACAGAAAGTCTACTAGTTTGATAGGCTTGACACCAAATTCAGTAACTGTTAAAAATTAAGTAGATATTTGAATAATGTTTATGAAATTATTTTAGTATTTGTGATTTAATTAGTAATTGAATGGATAATTTGGTTTAATTTTTTAAATTTTATTATCAGTCTTTTAGTTGTAAATTTTTCATTTTCACAAATACTTGTCTACAATTTGCGGACACATTAATGTTACTACGCTACAATAGTATACTAACTTATATGTACCTATAAAGATTACACTTTTCGCATTGTTGTCGCTTTAGCTTCGGTGTAGCGTTAGTACGTTTCAGGCGGGTCGTGAGACGTGACTGCGTAATCGCTAACGCAAGCCTGGCGCGAGGATTAAGACGGGCTGGCCACCGGTCAACCCACCCCTACTTGCTAGGGGGTTGGCTCCTGCGTTAGCAACCGAAGACGCTGGAAGGGGCTCCAATTTACTCTCTTTAAACTAAATGCTACATGTTAAATATATACTGATTTCTTGAAATATCTCAAAAAGCAAAAAGCTGCTTACTTTCTTAAATATCATAATATTTTTTTATTTTTTTTCATTTATCGTATACGTATTACATAATTATGTGTATTAGGTATGTGTATAACATGCGTTATATAATATGTAAGTATGTGATGGGCATATTATGTATTATTATGCGTAGCGTGTGTATTTTTTATTATTTTATTTTTTATTTATTTGTTTATTTTTAATGTACATATTCATGCCAATACCAATTTTTTACTGCCTACCATAAATGTACTCATTGGAGTACATAGTGTAGCGTCCTTTACCTAAAGGTTGCCTGGAAGAGATCACTTCGCCGAGAAGGTCGCCCAATTGTACTATCTTTAATCAATTCTCATATTCGTAATATACTTTACTGGTGCTATAAAGAGTATTCCATTGCATAAAGATAATTTCAATAGAATAGTCACAAAAGCATGAAATTTATCTCGCAGGGAAAAATATACAGTAATATGTATGTACCTAGGATACTGATTCCATCTAAAGTACTGTCTCTCTTTTGATAACTTTTGAGGGAACAATTTGGTAAAATTTTTGTTTACTTTCGTTAATTGGATGGGCAGTAGAGACATCGCGTTTGCCCGCTCTCACGAAATAAAGAGTTTCGTAACGCGTGTGCGTGTTCAAATAAACACGAGCCTGAAGTAAAATATCATTTGGCAGTATGTATATTAAGATATATTACTAAGGTATATATGTCACTGATATTGCCTACGACTTTCAGATCTTTATGCTCGTGAATTCTTCTCGTGAATGTGTGAGAATGATGAGATTTGAAGAAGCGAAAGAAGTATGTAAGGACCGCGACGATTGGTGCTCCGTCTCTCTGACTATCCCGTTAGAGATATAGCGCGAAGATGTGTATGTATGTATGTGTAATTGTTCTAGATTCAGTTACGTTTTATATGTATGGATACGTTTGTCATTGTTTGCTGTATCTGGTAATTATACTCGTATGTTTACATAATACTCAGCAAACATAATAATCATCACTCATTCTTTCCATGTGTCTATATTATTATTCCTTTCTTCATTTTTACAATAACACTGTCGCGCATACTCTGTCATATTGCGTATCTCTTCATTGCTTATCCTTTTAGCAAGGGTGACACCGCACATCTTTCTAAGAGATCGCATTTCTTCTGCATTTATCATACTTTCACTCTATTTCGGGTATATCCAGGCCTCACTGCCGTACAATGAAATTGGCACCAACACCGCATTATGTATGGCCGTTTTAGCTGAGTTAGATATATTCACACTGTCTAATAATGTGGACAGAGCACCGTTCACTTTGTTGCCGGCTGCTACCCGTCTCTCCACATCCAACTCACATCTTCCATCCCACGAAACCGCACTCCCCAGATATACAATTTCGTTCACTTGTTCTAGAGATTTTTCATTTACCAACATATCACACTTTGTCTGTACACCTTCTCTTTCAAACACAAGAACCTTAGTTTTATTCACATTCATATTCAATCCTTTCACTTCACAGTCTTCTTTCATACACGTAACTAGTGTCTGCAACTCCGCTTCTGATGGTGCTATAAATACGGCATCGTCAGCGTACAATAGGCAGTTTACCACTGTACCATCACATATCATACCACTCATACATACTACCTTTCAATGTCTGGAGGCAACTGTTCAAATACAGCCCAATGAAATTAGAACAATTAACAATTAGAACAATTAAATTAGGCGTAAAATAAAATAACCTTCCAAGATTTTTGATAAATGACGGTTAGATTCCTTTGGTTTTGTACGTTATTCTACACGTTTCCAATAACTATAATAAATATAAAGTTAGATAAAAGAAAACCAATACCTGTTTTTAATTATACCTTATGTTTTCATTATCAGACCTTCGGATGCCAACAAAAATCAAATTCGAAGCATATGAATGCTATTGCTATGAATTGAGGCACTATTGCTATGAAGCAATAGTGCCTAAATTCTTAATTTTGTTATAATGAGGTTGTAAATTCTGTACATAGTGTACAGAATCAACTCAATAAAACTCTCTGATTTACTGAAAGACAACACACAGCTTAAACCACTGAAGGTAGAAATGTTTGGAATGTTGTACATGTTTCGAAGATACCTATGTTCTTTAGGTGATGTACAGGTGCACTAAAAAGAGCAAAATAGAGGACATGACAGTTTGTATGAAAAAAATACAATGAAAAGTACAAAATAACTATCCTTAATTTACTAATCAAAACTCAAGTACAATAAAAATAACTGTATAAATACGATACACATACTTACATAATTAACGGAGATGTTTTCGGCTCGCGCTTTGTACGCTATTTAGAAAATCGAGGAAAAATGTAAAGATAGTTAGAAAAATAGTGAAATTGCAATTTTTATTATATATTTTTAGTACAAGAGCAATATTTTATTATTTAACATAATATACGGACAACAAGTACGACATAACGAGTTCGTTCTAAAACTAAATGCGAAGTATTCAATTTACTATCAAACTCATGAGATATGTAGGTATGTTATTAACAAAGTAATGATAAAAAAATCTCATCCATTAAATTATTCTTTACTAAACAAAAATACCTGCTTACAAAGAGCTTTCAGCGTAACTATTTTTATTTTGTTGAAAACATGTGTAGTTGAAAATGTCTTCGAGTTCATCTTCGAGTGATGTATGAATATACTTTGAACGTCGCGCACATCACGGATCAAATCCGTCAAAACGCTGTCAATAACTATGGAGCACAGATTAAGTATTTCTAGCAAGCTACAGATGCGACAGTCGCTTTACCGTAATTGTTATGTATTTCGTTTTGGCGCTACTATCGCCTACTTAAATGTTCAGGTTATATTATTTATTACTATTAATATTAACTAAGCTTGATAAAATACAACACCATATTTGATGTGCTGACTAAAAATCTCTACAATTCACACTAAAACTGCATATATAAAAAAACTGCGTATGTAAAAAAAAACGTGTTTATTTCTAATTTCGCTTAACTTGTTCCTACTAACTAACCTGTTCCTCAAACGGAGTTATTTTTTTATTAAGTACTTATATACTTTACCCATATTATTTACCAAGATTAATAAAATAGTACTTATTTAATATGTTGACTTAACATTTGTTGTCGCTTTATTGCATTTCTCAAAAGAAAAGTTGATTTCGTTGATCTGTTTCTCGAGGCGTCAAAGATTTCATTTCTTGTAATTTTTTGATATCCTAAACTGCAGTGTGGATATGTTCAAACTGTGAACAAGCCACTGTTTAAGATTTCAATTAGGTTTCAACATTTAAGACCTGCAATATAATTTGTTACAAAGAGTACTATTGATTAACTATTAAAAGTGGAATACATCAAATATGCCATTAACGCCATCTTATTTAGGTAAGATGTTGGCTATGATATGTGCATATAATACTTTTGTAGGAAAGAGCTAGGCTAATATATAACGAAACCATAATTAAAACACTTTTATTTAACATTAAAGTTTCTAAATTATAAGTGTACAAAGTGCAGGCCGGAGTTCCATACATACGTGGAACATCTCCTTTGTCAGTTACTGAAGTCTGTGCCAAGCCTATCTATTATATTAATACCTAAACTTTCTGTTGTAGCACATTGATTTGGCACGAACTTCGATAACTGTCCATTTATAAAGTTCTTTTATTGTTTTTGACTTTTGATTAGTAAATTAAGGATAGTTATTTTGTACTTTTCAGTGAATTCTTTGAGGGTGGTTTAATATTTTTTTCTCCCTTTTGAGTGAGTCTGGCCTATAAAAATATCTATGTGAAGTCTACAATTAACTACTTTATAATTCTGGAGCGCAACAGCATACAAGAAAATCATCAACATCAATAAAGCTTACAAGCAGTTCGCACTATTTGGTGTAATTTGGTGTATCTTCGAAGTCCAGGCTCCAATACCGGTGAAGTTTAAATGGGACCACCTCGGAAGTACCAATGTGAACCAATTTCGAAAATTCTTTTTTGTTTGAAAGGGTCAAACAAAAAAGAATTTTCAAAATTGGTTCACAATTGACGAAGTTATCGGTAAACATACATAAAAAAGAACAACATTCAGACGTGCATAGGACCTCCTCCTTTTTTTGAAGTCGATTAAAAATGGCGTCATGTTGTGATATGTTTTGCGCCTTAATACCGTGATGCTCTTGTGTCGACTAAGAAAAGGCACTGTGTACATAATATATTGTCTTTTTGTGAACGTATTATGTAGTCTTAAGTTTTGACAAGAGTTTTCTTTCAACCCTTCCAGGTCTTGTCGCTGACTGTCATACGATTCTGTATACAGATTTATAAGTAAAAAGAAAAAAAAATATAGAAATAATATATTCTTAAACATGCAGTAATAACTTTTGTCTACGAGCGTTTGGTTACTAGCGTTGAACCTCCTCCTTTTTTTGAAATCGGTTAAAAGTTAATTACAATTTTTAAAGAGCCAGTAAACACGTGCACAGAAAGTAATATTTTCAGATTACGTTATTCTTGTCTTGAATGGCTTGTTTAATATTATGATTTTGCAATGAATAATATTCAATAACAAATTTAAATCTCTTTTATCCGTTTATTGAGAGACCACTTGAAAATCTTACAATATCGAACCAGTTATAATTGCAAATCGTAAGAGCGCAATTAGTATTCGTGTTGTCAATTCTATACCTCAGCAAAAGATCAAGAAGCATGACTTCAGACTTTATCATCGATACTTTCTGAAAGAAAGCTCGAGGAACAGCGATCTTTATGCGTCTCTTCAAAGAAATGATAAACGACAAAAGTTTTCATTGAACTATACGTTACACATGAGTTATATATACTATATCCAAAAAACCAAAAAAATAGTCAATCAAAACCATGATCATAACGCCTCGCGCTGAAAGAGCGCGACGCGCGCGGAAACCGGCTCTCGGCGTAAAGTGATACAGTACTATTGTGTCATCGCTTCAAATGCGCAAATCCATGTGCTACACTGGGCTTGCCCTCGACGTTTGATTTTGCGTTTGTATGCAATCTAATGTGAAATTAAATATTAATTTTCTTTATTACTTATAAAAGTATTACACAAGTGTAGACTTATTCAATAGTTTATTGATCAATCGTTGTAACTACGAAATTATAAATGCAGTAGAAATGCGATCTCTTAGAAACCCTTTCACGCAGTATGACAGGGTTGCACGACAGTGTTTTTGTAAAAATGAAGAAAGATATACTTAGATCAGTGATTCTCAACGACTGTGCCGCGACACTTTTGTGTGCCACCAAATTCTGAAATTGTGCCGCCAAATTTTAGAAATTTGTTTAGTAAAAATTATAATGCTTTTTTTATTACTTATAATTAATACCTTAATAAACGTACTGTTGTTTTGTAGTACATATTATTTTATTTTACATCCAAATTGAATATCATGAACTATTTTACACAGTGTATTACAGGCAAGTAAACAATTTTTAAACTTATCTTTTTCTTTGTGTGCCGCCAAATTTTGAAATCGTTAAAAGTGTGCCGCGACAAAAAAAATGGTTGAGAATCACTGCCTTACATGGTTCAGGTACATAAAAAGAATAAGTGATGAAAGATTGACAAAGAAAATTTAGAGAGTGAAAGTGAGTGGTAGTAGAAGCTAAGGAAGGAAGATGAAGGTTGACTTACGAGGATCCAATAGCTAGAGCGTTAGCCGACGGAAATGTCGAAAGTACCCGCATACCTAGGAGAAAATGCGTGAAGAGAACGATGAGATTGGACGAGGTGAAACAAGTATGTAAGGACCGAGACGTTCTCTGACTACCCCTTAGGGATATAGCTAGATAACGAAATTAAGTTAAATACGCTACGCTGTTCACTGCATACGCGTCAAAGCTCAAGTGAGCAAGGTATGGTTCCCGAAATGCAGTTGTCTATATGTATAGTACTAATATTAATATTATAAAGATTTAATACCAATATTACAAAGAGGTAAACTTTGTTTTTTTGTATGTAATGGATAAACTCATAAACTACTCAACTGATTACAAAAATTCTTTCGCCAGTTGAAAGCTACATTATCAGCGACTAACATGGGCTGTATTTTATTTTCAAAAAAATATACCCGTGCGAAGCCGGGGCGCGTTGCTAGTATTTGTATGTTTGTAATCGCGTTCTCGAATACTTGAGCAGTCAACCGATTTCAAAAATTTTTTCACCTATACAAGGCTACATTATCAGCGAATAACATGGGATGTATTTTATTGTTAAAAAAATTTCTACTCATGCGTAGCCGGGGCGGGTCGCTAGTGTGAAATTTAGTTATGCGTTCAAATAATCAATCTAGTACTACATAGATATCTTTCAAAATATTACCCATTTTTTTAACACGCTTTTATTAGCTTCACCTGTAACTATGTGAAGAAATCTTGGAAGTTGAAATTGACCCACTTCCCAGTTTCCGATGGAGCAAAAATTTTGCATACACGTTTATACAGTTTAGATGACAATGCGTGGTCAGTTAAGTAACGTGATTCTAAATTCAATATGGCGGACTCCCAAAGATGGCCGACTAGTTATTTTTTATGCACTCTCATGATATGGGTATCAAATGAAAGGGTTTGCTGAGAAAAATACGAAAAATAAAATGACGTCACACTAAATTCAATATGGGGGACGCCCCACGATGGCGGAAAAATTTTTCTTATCTACCATCATGATATGGGTATCAAATGAAAGTGTTTGCAGAAAAGGATACTAAAAATAACGTCTCCCTAAATTCAATATGGCGAACTCCCAAAGATGACGGACAAGTTATTCTTTAAGCACTCTATGGGTATCAATTAAAAGGTTTTGCTGAAAAGAATACGAATAAAATAATATAATATTTTCTCACGATGCTTCGATGAGAACCAAAACACATTTCGAACGACAAATTTTGGGCGAAAAATGGCTAAAAAATCTATACCAATTCATCGTTTGGGACGGATTTCCACAAAATAACACCTAAATCTATACCAGAAAAAATGTAGAAAAGAAGGCCGACTCCCGCCTCATGCGTAACGGAATTGCCTGCTCTCGGCCGGATACGTAGGGTTGTTGTGTTGGGTGTGAGATTCGGAGAGCATTTCGTTTAGTTATATATTTAGTATTTATGTAATAATAAAAAACAAGGCATACGGACAATTTTTTCGTGTTTGTTAAATTTAATTTCTCACAGTTATGTTGAAGAATAAACTCTGGATTCCAAAACTAAAATTATTTAGACATTTAAGGACATTATAATACGTTCGTTTATGCGATTTAGATATTTTTGTATTTGTGATGATGCGAAGAACGAATTAAAGACAAACGGAAGCGGTAGCATGTTTGCGTCGCGTGCGACCCTGACTGGCGCTACAATCATTACCCATATTCACCCAAAATATTGCCGTTGTGTGCGTGTCACGGCGCGTGCGTATTAGCGCGAACACATCCTAATCGCGTACGCTGGCGTTCTATGAAGACATCCCACTGTTATGTTTATACTATGTCTAGACAATACATTATAGATCTCCACAATATAGTTGTTCCCATACATAAATATCCCGTCCCTAAATCATAGATAGCAAAATTGACCAATAAAAACACTGTACTCTCGGTTCCTAATTGTCACGAGAGATGTCGTCCTAGAACGTTGATCAAATTTTTATAATGTCGTCTGATAATTATTACTGTACTAGATGTTGCTCGCGACTTCGTTCGCGTAGTCTTTTATTTACTAAACTAAATTAAATCAGAAACCTTCGCGGGTGTACGCGAAACAACTCACCAGAGTATCGTCTCAATCGGTTGAATCGTTTAAGAACGCATAGAGGACAAACTTAAAAAGGAACATTCATTATAATTGTTTATATAAATTTTAATAATAAGAGATATATAAAATGACTGAAATAAGTTGCAAGTGAAGTAAAAACTACAAGCAATAATATAATACCTAACATAAATTACTGAAATTGTAATTTTAACTGGAAGTCCTCCCATCTCTAGTCATAGGTAAATAAAACTGTGCCTTATCGCACGCGAACAGTAAATAATTTAGTTACCACTGTATTAGCATACATGAGATACCGTTAAAAGGTGAATACGCCCACTAACCCCATCTAACAACTGGAGTATCACATCTGTGGGTGGGCTAACGAGCGGCCGCGCTCCGACTAATGTCTTCATTTGTATTCAGATTTACCTACGCAGATATCCCATGTGTGCTAGAACTTGATATGTGAGTAGTGAGTAGCGCCTTAAACGCTTTTCATCTTCACACCACTAATTGGATCACACGAGAGGTCGACAGAGACAATTAATTATTAATATTTCAGTACAAAAATTAGCCAAACGCGAATTGGATTTGCGAACAGACGTTTCCGTAACTTCTATAAAAGGTTTTTAAACTTTCACGACTTGTACACTTCTTACACTATTTACTAACGGGTCTATGTCGCGTTTATACTTTAAGGCTAATTACCTATTTTATCCCGACGTTTCGACCGGATTGCACCGATCGTGGTCACGGGCAGACTGATCAGTATGACAAGTAAAAAATACAGTGAATGAGTGTGGGTAGTTGCGAAAAACCGCACGCTACGAAGACGTCATTCATACTCATCAGTCTGGCCGTGACCACGATCGGTGCAACCCGGTGGAAACGTCGGGATAAAATAGGTATTAAGCCTTAAAATATAAACGCGACATAGACCCGTTAGTAAATATTGTAAGTTCTATAAAAGGTGTTGGTTTCTGAAAATCTTTAAGATCCAATACTTTCATGATATTTTTTCTACTACTATTTTTATATTGATGTTAGTCTACTAGTAAACTTTAGGAAGGGCTTAATATTCCCTGAAATTTTAATACATAACTTATTTCTAGGTACGAGTACGCAATTTACCCCCTTTTCAATCCTCCTATAACCTTACCTCCTGTAACCTTACCTATAACCTTATAGTATAACCTTAGTGTAACCTTATTTAGTGTAATTACTAATTACTTAACTTTCAATACCTAACATTAAGCTCAGTGTAAACAAACCTTCGTAGTGTAACCTTAGTAGAGTAACTTTAGCAGCGTAACCTTAGCAGCGTAACCTTAGCAGCGTAACCTTAGCAGCGTAACCTTAGCAGCGTAACCTTAGCAGCGTAACCTTAGCAGCGTAACCTTAGCAACGTAACCTTAGCAGCGTAACCTTAGCAGCGTAACCTTAGCAGCGTAATCCTCGTGGTGCACCCTGAGCGCCGACCGGTAACTACTCGTTCTTTAATGGGGTGTTACCGGGCGGCTAATCGCCCGACCAATGGGGTGGGTAGGTAGATTCTCCCTCGGGTTTGCCCAAGTTTCTAATCAACTTAAACTACACATTTTATTTTTTATTTTATTTTATTTATTTGGGAAAGATAACAACTATGTTACATAGCTTAATATTACAGTATTAAGTAACAAAATTTAAATATGTACATAGTCCACATCGGAATCCACATGTTAGTTACATAATATTGTAGTGACAGATTTTAAACATAAAATAGAAAAATTAAAATAATTCTATATGTGAACCAATAGTTATCAGGTGTCTTGTTTTAAATAGTCCAAAATCATACCCCTAAATCTAAGAGAAGATAGTGAAAACAAATCTACTTGAGGAAATTCTTCATTATAAGTAGTAACTAATCTCCTCAGTGGAGATCGAACACCAGCCTTTGTTCGGCATATACCCGTATAGAAGAGTTTCCTGCAGCTTGTGACACGTGGCATCCGAGAAGGAATATTATAAGTTAGATATCTTGTGAGGTTTATACAGTCAAAATTGTTGTTACATATTTTATACAGTGTCATGACATCAATTAGTTTTCTCCTATCAAATAGAGGTAGAAGCATATGTTCTTTAAGCGATTTAGCATATGATAACTTAGGTAACCTACATTTGTAACGCAGAGAGCGAAGAAATCTTCTTTGCACTATTTTAATTTGTTCCTTGTATTTATTGTATAAAGGATTCCATATTTGAGCAGCGTATTCAAAATGAGGGCGAACAAGTGTGTTGAATAAACGTAGATATGTAGATGGTCGCCTAAAGTCACGACATGTTCTCATTACAAAACCATACATTTGAAACGCGTTATTAATTATTTTGTCAATATGGCTACTAAGGAGAAGCTGAGAATCTAAAAGAACACCCAGATCACGAACAGACTGTATCGATGAGAGAGATACACCGCCTTGTGAATAATTGTATGCTATATTGTTAATTTTTTTTGTAAATGTTATTTTGTTACATTTTGGCAGACTAAGAGAGAGCTTATTATTAATACAATAATCATACAGTCTGTTAAGGTCATCCTGTAAATTTTTACAATCTTTGACCGAGTTTATTGTTGAGTAAACTTTCAGGTCATCGGCATACAGAAGAAAACTACTGTTTTGAAAACAGGTGTTAAGAACATTAATAAAAATTATAAACAATAAAGGTCCTAAGATGGATCCTTGGGGCACTCCAGAAGTTACTATAAAAGCTTCAGATTCATAGCCATTGACAACTACTCGTTGAGTTCTATTTGTAATATATGAGGAGAACCATCGTAACAAATTGCCTTTAATGCCGTTGTAAGCTATTTTGGACAACAAAAGCTCATGATCAACTTTATCAAATGCCTTTTTAAAATCGGTGTATACGGCATCTGTTTGGATGCGTTTATCCATGTTTTCAAATAGATGGGTGGTAAATATTAATAGGTTGGTAACAGTAGATCGACGTTGAACAAACCCATGCTGTTCTGGAATTATAATATTATGAATCAATGGATAAATAGCACCATGCACAAGTTTCTCAAAAAGTTTTGACATGGTTGATAAAATTGAAATGGGGCGATAATTTTCTATATTACATCTGAGACCGCTCTTAAATATCGGTGTTATATTTGCTATTTTCCATACATTTGGGAATAATCCTTCGTTTATACATTTATTATATAGTATTTGCAGTGGAACACAAATATGATCAGCAGTGTACTTTAAAAACGAAGGTGGAATATTATCTGGACCAGCGCCTTTTGTCAGATCGAGAGCTTTAATTTCTTTCAGCACGGTATTTAAAGAAAATGAAATTAAGTTGATGTGAACGTTATGGTCTAGTCGATCAGGTGGTGGAGTCCAGTTCTCCATGTCTAACGTGGAATCTTCATATACAGAGCCAAAAAAGCTGGCAAACATATCGCAGACTAACTTAGGATCATTACTAGTGTTATTTTCATAATACATAGTGGTTGGTATTCCTTGTTTACCTTTCCGATTCGAAACGTAACTCCAAAAATATTTCATGTTTTTATGAACGCCATTTTCAACAGAGGTTGTATAAGAATCATAGCAAGCCTTACAGAGGGTTTTAAAACGATCACGGAAAAGAGCAAATATCTCATAGTCACTAATGTTGTTATATTTTTTCCATTTAACCCAATATTTAGATTTGGATTTATGAATACGAATCAGTGCGGGTGTAAACCATACGGGATACTCATTATTATTACGTACAGGTATATTAGGTATATATAGTTTAATAAGAGCGTAAATTTGCTCGTAGAATAAGTTCACTGCGGGTTCAACTGATAGTTCCGACAGTAACGCATTCCAATCTGTAACAGATATACTATGATTTAATGCGGTGTAGTTCCCATTATGATAACAATATTTATAGCGTTTGAGTTTAGGCATCAATTCTAACCGGGTATCAAGCTGCGTGAGTGTAGTGAAAGGCGGGTGGTGCCGGTTGGGCGGGAGTAAAGGATCCGAGATACCAGTTAGGTAACAGTCGGTATTTGAAATAAAAACATCCGAAGTCCTATCATTGTCATTTTTTGGGTAATTAAATTGAAAAGCATTACATAAGGAGAGGAAATTTAGCAAACACTTACTAGTAGAACACGTGTGATCATAAATGATAGGACTACATCTAGGTCCAGAACTATTATCCCACGCCAGTTGACCCAGGTTACAATCGCCGGCTAACCAGAATTTGTCAATGTTATCTGAAGTAATAAGCTCACCGATAGTATCAAAATAGTACACGTAAGTGTCTACAGGTTGACGTGGTGGAATGTATACGGCGGCAATAAGATGCGGGCGCGAGCGGTCCCCTGAAGGTAAGTCCACTAAAACATAATCCAGCAGCGAGGAGGCGGCGGGACGCAGAGGCGGACAGGCCGCTCCGTCATCGTGCGCAAGCTGCGCGGGCGCGGGCGCAGCCGCTGGCCAGCTCCGTTGAGTGGGACGCAGCTCGCGGCGCACGGCCACTAGTACACCACCGCCGTCCCACCGCCCGCTCGCAGCTCGGTCCCGATCGCAGCGGAACACTTTATACCTATCGTCTATAAACTCGCCCTTACTGATGCTGGTATTAGCCAAGTTTCGGTTAAGATTATTATATCAAAGGCACAAGATAAAATGCCCATATACAGTGTATTCAATTTTGTTCGGATACCGCAGCAGTTTTGATAATAAACTGTTAAGTCCTGTTTATGTGCAGCGAACGTGTTGCCGAATGTTTAAAGTGTTTATTATAATATATTATAGGAAACTTATCAAGCCAGTAAGCAATTATTGGATGTATATTTTTATAGGAATAGCTAAAAATTACAAGTAACAGGTGCATGAGATTTTCATGTGAAAATAATTTTATATAAGAATTAGTACTTATTATGGATATATTGGGGTAATATAGTTCGGACGTCACGTTCACGTAGCACTGGGAACAAGGCAAACAGTAAATGAAATATAAAATACTTACGGTATACACTTCCCGTACACAATAAGAAAGTATATGTGGCATTCTATCACTTCGTAATATAATAATCACACTATAAATAGCAAACAAAGCAACTAGTAAAACATGTAATTTATAAATCGTAAAATTTTGAGGGTAAGTGTTTATTACTCTTCTTAGACGCACGCCGATCAAACACTGGTGTTCATACTGTCCGTACAAAATTAAGGGCATTTCCTTGTGATTACTAAAAGAAGTGATCAATAATAGGCAGAATAACGATAAAATCAAATAATGAATATTGGTTATATCTATAAGTACATAAGTCATAAGCATAGAGTAGCTCAAAAAATAGAAACAAAATTTTATAGTTAGATTTAGGGGCATTAACAATATATAATTTAGTAAACACAATAGTTGTAAGGACCGTAAGGGTTAAATTAAATAAAAACAATGCAAAAATTAATAATAACTTTGAGAAATGCAAGTTGTAAAAATGATGTAAGTTATGTGAGAAATTCCTGAGCTCATGGCGCGGTCTTACATCCAATTTTGGAGATGTCTTCAGGTTTACGGACTGCAATGACACGAGACGTGTCATTCTCTCGCACAAGTATGGTTCCATGTTTGACCCAGACGGTAGCGGTACCCATGCAATTTAGCAGCGGTACGCGCGTCGCGAAAAAGATTTTTATTACTCAGTGTCAGATATTCGTTAACATACACTTTTCTTGCATTCCCAGAAATGTTTAACTGATCAGTCGTGATGCCTTTCGCTAGTCGGCAAGCAGCAAGAATGTTGTCACGCTTAATACGTGAATGAAATTTAACAATGATATTTTTGGGATGTGTACTAGATGAATTGGCATGAGGCACGCGATGGACGGCTGCTATATCATTTAGTGTAATACTATGTTTGATTGTAGTACCAAGAGTTTCCAACATGGTAATCAAGTTCTCACCTCGCCTGTCAGGTATGTTACCTATTTCCAAATTACATTGATGAGGTTGTTGTTCAAGAGACTCGATTTTTATCTCCAATGATTTATTCAAGACTGCATCAGCCTCAAGCGCCTTAACTTTCGTTTCGAGGTGTTGAATACTGGATTGAATATTATCAGTTGTTTTATTAAGTTCGTCATATTTGTCGTTTCACGAACATAACCGATTTCTTCAGATCTTCAAAATCTTGCGTTGTTTTCAAGATATTAAGGTCTTGTTTGCTGCACCATTTATCAAGTATTTCAAGCATATTATTTTGAAATATTTCAAAATTTTTACTGAAAGATGAAGATTGGTTGTCCATATTCTCTTGGGACAATTCAACGCCCTGGGGTAAATTGGCGTTGCGTGCTTGATCCCTGTTTCGGTTACGATCACTTACAAAGTTTGGTGGTGGAGATTCATGATCCAAGTTTTCTGTACTCGAAGTAGACAGGTTGACTTTGTCATCATCAAGCGTATTTGTATTATATGTGGTGTTCATGCTGTCAGTCAACAAAACTGAGTTCACGTGATGTATCTGAATCCTTCACTACTCTGCATAAACTGCACCGCTAGTATACGTCACCGCGCGGAGTGGGGCACTCGCAGGTAAAGATACGAGGTGGGTAATTAATAAGTGCGCGCACGACCCCACAGAACACAACCTGTACTTTCCGCGGCACATGAGCGAATGTGACACATCACCATACAACCATTGTCACATGACCAATTCAACCTTAACATAATAATGATGTGACTCCTGACTTGGGCAACCCACCAAATACCAGTATCCTGATCATGACTTGTGTCTTAATCACAATGTCCCTCTACCAATTTTTAATATAAATCTTTGCTCAGGCTGGAGTCGCACCAACTGCTGATGCGCATCCAGACTTGGGCAAAACCCTACCATGACCAATGTCCGTATCAAGGCACCTACCCCAATCTATGTTAATTTTAATATCTAGTTAAGTATATCTTTAAGTTTCTAGTATGTAAGTTGATTGTTCTTTAGTATGTAAGTTGATTGTTCTTTAGTATATAAGTCAATTTATTAGTACGTAAGTCAATTTAAATTTTCAGTATCTATGTTTAATTGTTGCCCTACAATATATGTCGCTTACCTGCCTTCTGCAAATGACAATGTTCGTAAACCACTCTATGTACTTGTAACCCATTGCTAACGTATTAAGCCCAACACCAAAACTATGTTAATTTTAAGTTTATTTTAAGTCTAATTTCTCTTTTTATCTATCTTATAATAACTATGTAATCATGTCTCCAACCCCTATCACTGCTCTAAAATTTTGTGTACTCCCACATAAATTGTAGTACCTCGTCATGACTCATTGTATCTCCTATCAAATTGTCACCCTATAAGATAATACTTAGCTCTAAGTTGCCTTCTGCTAGTCTGTAACCTACACTATGCACCCATTGTAACTCTCTGCAACGGAAGGGAGCAGATGTATTCCATTAGCGTCACTCCCTTCCAGGATCTTGTAACCATGTTCATATTAAAAAAAAAAACCTTAGCAGCGTAACCTTAGCAGCGTACCCTTAATAGCGTTACCTTAGTATCGTAACCTCAGCAGCATAACCTTAGCAGCGTAACCTTAGTAGCGTAACCGTAGTAACGTGACCTTAGTAGCGTAAGCTTAGTAGCGTAACCTTAGTAGTGTAACTTTAGTAGTGTAACATTGTAGTGTAACCTTGTAGTGTAAAATTGTATGTTCAGCAGTTTCGAAGACGGTGGGGATAATGATCAAATTGATTCAGAGTACCCAATTTACCTCATCTTTAAATCAAGTTATTATTAGTGAGGGAGTTCTTAATTAATTTACATACATATATACATACATATCTTCAAGCTGTATCCCCAACGGGGTAGTCAGAGAGGACGGAGCGCTAACACTCTAGCTATTTGATCTTCATAAGTCAGCCTTGGTCTTCCTTGGCTTCTTTTACCACTCACTTTCGCTCTATAGATTTTCTTCGTCAGTCTTTCATCACTCATTCTTTCCATGTGCCCGAACCATCTTAGAATTCCTTTCTTCATTTTTTCAATAACACTGTCGTGCAACCCTGTCATACTGCTATCTCTTTATTGCTTATTTTGTCTGCAAGGGTGACAACGCACATCTTTCTAAGAGATCGCATTTCTACTCGATTTCGGACATATCCAGGACACTACCATACAATAAAGCACCAACACCGCATTGTGTAGGTATGGCCATTTTGACTGAGTTAGATATATTCATACTGCTTACTAATGCGGACAGAGCACCGTTCACTTTATTGCCGGCTGCTACCCGTCTCTCCACATCCAACTCACATCTTCCATCCCTCGAAAACGCACTCCCCAGATATACAATTTCGTTCACCTGTTCTAGACATTTTCCATTTACCCATATTTCACACTTTGTCAATTAATTAATTTAATTATGGATGTTTTAAAATGTTGACTAATACAACATAATATTCTATGTATATGTATGTGGATTAACAAGACGGAACACTATATTCAATTACAGGTTTTTACATCACTTAGTTTCCGAAAAAATTGAGTATGACAAACGAACAGACGCATTAGAGATCCTATAAGGGTTCCATATTTCTTTTTTAACGTACAGAACCCTAAAAAGTAAAGTAACACTATAACAGTCTAAGGTCCGTATTTCAGAACGAAACTCAATTATGAATCTTTGCTTGAGAATACTTAAAAAGAAATGCCACTATTCATCACATGAAGCGGCATCCCTAACTGTACTCAATCCGAGATTCACACTTAAATAAGGTATCATTCTGGAATACGGGTATGTTCTCTGTTAGAGAGCCTACTTTTAGGAAATATTACGCTTTTTGAATAGTTTTTTTTTTAAATCGAATTATAAAAATATGGACTTTCCCAATACAACATTAGTGATTTAGCTCAAGTTCAAAATATTTTTGTTAGAGGTAAAAGCGCACACCCTGCGTTTATTATAATCACCGAAGAGATGACGTACGCGCTACAGTTGAGGTTGTACCATTTCTAACTATACTATATTAACATGACAAACAGATTTCTTGCATCTAACAGGATAGAATTAAACTATTTCTAACTACTTCCATCTGACTATAATAGACGTGACTATGTGACAAGTAACTACTTGAACACTACTAGACAATAGTCATACTCTCATATATGTATATGTAATTTCGTTACCAATATACATTATATATATTTTCGTTATCACGCAAGCAATCTGTTTTATCTCCTCTCTTGTTATTAAAATGTTAAAAATGTCACAGGTGGCTAATTAATATAATTAACATCGTTGTGAAGCTAACAGAGTATTAAGAAAAAGAAATGAATTTGGTCGCTAATAATAATTGCCTAAATCCAAAATCATAACATTTTTTTAGCAAATTTAAAAAAAAGAAATTGGCCACTATCGAATATTGCTTTTCAAACAATAACACCATTGAATTAGTACAAAGTAAGAACAACATGCAAATGCAGATTAGGTCAACGACCGTTTGATACAAGAAAGGTAACTAAATTGACAGGATAATTGAGAACATAATGTCACTAAATTGCTGCAATAAACATTAAAGAAGTGAACATAACTACGTAGGCAGGTAAGCCAATTAAAATTATGAATTCAGTCCACGACAAATGGCAGACGGCTCTGCCAGACAGGCTGTAACATCTAGCTTGTACCTACCCTCACCCGACGAGACAGACCCACTTACATACATATTTCCACCCTCGCAACTTTGACCCACTTCGGGAGGCTGAACAACTTTTATTGTTCACAAGTTCACAACTTTTCCGTTCTAACATTTGCGAATCTTTTGTAATGTTGTTACTACCTGAAACCACAGTAGATTGAACGATATAGTATGTCTACACATGGTCGCTTCGTTAATGGAAGAGGTATCATCTTAAACATTAATACATTATTATTTAATTGCCTTAGGTTTTGTTTTGGAAATTCATTTCATAATTTATTTCTGTTTAATTTGTATTTTTAACCGACTTCAATAAAAGAAGGAGGTTCTCAATTATTATGGTAATTTTTTTTAAGTAAATTCGGGTATAGCTTCTTTGTTTATGAACTGATTTCAATTATTATTTTTCCGTTGGGTTCAGTATAGCTCTAAGCTGTCGCATTTAAATAGCACTGATATCAGAACTTGGACTTCGAAAATACGCCAAATAATCGTTACGGCTGTTCCTGAATTAGAAAATAAATTAGTTGTAGACCTACCCTAGATATTTATTTCGGCCAAGGTCTCCCAAAAGAGAGATATAAAAAATTAAAGAAAAGAATTAAACCAATTTAAAAAAACATTGAAAAGTACAAAATTCAGTAACTGTCAAATTTAATTACGTAGGTATTTATATCGTACCTATTTATAAATTTATTATACTTGAGTTTGGTTAGTAAAGAATTTGTACTTTTCAGTGATTTTTTTTATTTTGTTCTTTTTTATTTTGTACTTTTCAGTGTTTTTTTAAAGTCGGTTTAATTTTTTCCTTAAAAAGTTTTTATATGTTTTTACTTTCTAATTATATCCCGGTTGAAAACTGAATCGACACGAGATTTATTTCGATCGTCAGAAAAGTTCAGTTAGACCAATTGGTCATGTACAGTGCAGTCGAATGGAGGTAGTCAGAGATAATTTAATTCTAACCGCCACCATGTGCTGTTTGATATAAATAGTCCAGTGCAAAAGTTAGTATATCTTCAGCTGTATCCACGAACTGTTGTTGTTTAAATATAGTCAAAGTTAATAGTTAAATTAATGATATTAATACTTGATAATGATGTTAATAGTTAAATCAGTCTTTAGTGACTCAATGTGTGTGTGTGTGTGTGTGCCACCACTACGATAGCCGTCTTAAATCGCTTCCTATGCCAGGCGGGTATGTAGCCTAGCTTTATACTCCTGAGCTACAGGAATAAGATTAGGTACCTGGGCGACCGAGCTTAGCTCGTTCATTGTATATACAAGAAGAAAGTCTGACCACATTGTACGATTCGAATCCCTGCACTTCGGCGTAGTAGACCTACGTTCTAGCCACTGTGCTATTGAGATGGTAAGCTCTGTTGTGAAATTAGAAAAATTTAGAAGTTTAGAGTTCAGAAGTTTTAAGTGCGTGAAAACTTGAACAAAACTATTTTTCCCTGAATCGAGACCTAGCTAGATCGATCATTCGCCCCCGTAAATCCTTATATTGTAAATTTCATCGAAATCGTTAGAGCCGTATTCGAGAACGCGATTACAAACATACAAATACTAGCAACCCCGGCTTCGTACTGGTAGAATTTTTTTGAAAATAAAATACAGCCCATGTTATTCCCTGATAATGTAATTTTCTATTGGCGAAAGAATTATTGTAATCGGTTGAGTAATTCTTGAATTTATCCATTACATACAAACAAACAAAGTTTATCTCTTTATAATTAGTATAGATTACTAGTATAATAATAAAGGATAACTCTTTCCTAAGTATCTAAATTCTGGAATACAATTAGTGTTACATGAATAACAAAAACTGATATTCTATCTATATAGCGAATAACTTCATTAATGCACTAGCTTTTAACCGTGACTTCGCCCCTGTGTATTACGAGAAAAATATGTAATATCCAATAAAAAGTAAATCAATCTACTAAGTAAATTGAATCATATAAATATAGCCATAGAAAAGAGAGGACGCTATTGTGGAATATGTACAGAAGAATAATGAGCCGCGTAACAAAAACGCAGACGGCAAGGCTAACTTAATAATCGTAATGAGGGAAATGCTCGCCAATTTACATTTACGATTCGCCAAACATTTATAAAAAAGAGAGGAACGAACATAAAGGACCGTCTTGCGAGTCATCTAACAGTTTCTTTCATCTCGTCTGCGCGAGGGCCGTCCGCCTACAGCATAAACAAGCACCGAGAAAAACTCTCTGAATAATAATTAGGATTCAAGATTAGGGGCTGGCGACGGTCGAATCGGCCTCCCTCTATTAATTACGGAGCCCAAGGCGGACGCTGTGAGCGCTGTATATAGGCTCGAATTTCCGGACATATACCTAACGTAGATACGTGGCCAGCGCGGCGTCTCGCGTGTCCACCACCCTCGCCCCCGCCCAACGACTGAGCCACCCCCTCCTTAATTGACGCCACACCGGACGCCGGCGACGCCCGCGGGTACTGCGCAACGCCTTCCGGAGTCCGTGCTTCCACTCAGATTTACAACAACCCGATAATCTTTTGTAGATCTAGCCGATTCACCTTTGGGGAAAAAGTGTAACGATAAACCGTACGAAAAGATAGTAGCGAGGCAAACTTCCCGCTGCTTTATTAAGACTTCACGCGGAAGGTGTCAACAGAGCCCGGCGTGCTTCCGCCCCCGTTGGATTACTAATTAAAAACGTTCATCGCGAGCCGGAAGACCGGTTCCCGGAGAGGGTGGCAGGGGGTCGTAAAGGCCTGCGGGGGTCCGCGTAACGAACGCACTAATTAATAAGGGTCCGTCGATATTGATTTACGAGGTGCCGCGTGTGCCGAGAGCAGCTTCGCGTTGGATAATGATCGAAACAAGCTCACCCCGTAACTCGGAGCTGATTTAACAAAACGAGATGCTTCCTTTAATAAGTAGAAAAAGGATGATTCGGGCTGATTGACGTGAACAAGAATTTAACTTCTTTGTACAGCCCTTTAAAAAGTAAAATTTGTAGACGACAATATAATACATTAATTTTAAAAATAATAATTTGTTTCCTTAGATCTTAGAAAGTTTTTTTTATACCATGAAAAGAGGGAAAGACAAACGGGCAAACAATCCACAATGAAAAGTGGACTGAGGGCTATCAAGGCAAGAAAACATTTAAGATTGATGCTTTAGCAGTTCTGAAGACTAAGATGTGACTTTGGTCCCTGAATGAGGAGAATGAGTAATTTCGTATGAAATCCAAAATTAATTGTAGCGCTATGAGCAACGACGGTAAATGTTATCATCATGGAGTATTTTAATTTATATTAAAAGAACATACTAGAATTCAATTGGAGAAAAAAAATATACATTACAAGGCGAAAGATTTTCCCTTATGTAGGTAGCACCATGCATTTTTGAAGATAGGGATCGTATTTTCTATTAACTTCAGTAATTTTTAGGATATACATACATGACTTAGGATAAACTGAAGTAGTTATTTAAGCAACAATAATAGTCATTATTCACAATACTCGATTTTTTTTGGGACGTCGTTACCATTCTTTTTCACCGGCTGTCTTCGGTGTTTTATCCTCCACACTGGAAGACGATAGTACAAGCACTGTTGTTTGGAGACATAATTAGGGAATAAGATGGTGGTAGTGATATGGACGATCATGTACATTCATTCCTACCATCTACATTTGATTACTTCCTCATTGATTTTAATTCATGTTTTTTGAGTTCTGAAGTAACATATAGACTATCAGCCTGTAGTATACTATTTAAAAACTATGCTTTATTCAAAAATACATACCTTTATATTTCTTTACGCTTCTATCCCTAACGGGGTAGACAAAAGTTAGAGAGAAAGGAATAATAAAAAAGTTTGATATTAATAATTACTATATTCGAAACAATATCTTCTAAATGATAAAACTGTCACACCGCTATAAATGGCAAAGTACTACAATTCTAAAAACGTTACCAAAAATTCTGAATTGCCATTTCCAAGCTAGTGCCACGCGACAGGAAATTTGCATCGGAAAGAAATGCAAAAAGAGCAAAGATGTCACCGTGATCCCCCCCTATATGCCACCCCCATTTCGGGGACTTAGGTGGCGTTCCCACACATGCATAATTTATGTACGTGTGTATAGTAAACTGCCAACTGTCGTATGTGTATTCGAAAATCTCTGATTGTGAATATGAAATGTACACATACAAAAATGCCATTATGCAAAACCACTCCACACGAAAATACTAATATAAGTCAACTTCAAAAGCTTTGATTTGAGAATTGTGAATCGATTATTATTATGGAACATTAATATTCAATTTTACATACACATGTTTAGATAACGTCACGCCATTTTATATTCGACGTGAACAGAGAACGAAGATAGAAGAAACCATATTTTAACGGCTACTTCGGACTGTATTAGGGTATAAATATATGACAAAGTGGAACCAGATAGTTACTGGTCGTTACACGCTAGCTCATCGCCTATTTCTTGTAATAACCCCTATACTTTGGTCGATTTTATGATCTACGCGGGAAGCACCTGATACATCCTATGTTTTTTTTTTCTCAGTCCATGAACCAGGAAGCTTAGATTGAATTGGATGTATTCTTTTGTGATTCTCCCGAAACTCAGACAAATGTATTGATTGACTGATCCGCTGACGAAATGATAGTTCATTGACTAACAAGGAGGCGCCCCGGGTTTGATTATCGCTCAAAGTCAATTTAACATTTCTTTTGTGATCTAAGTGTTAGTGGGAGCTCCTCGGTTCGTTGTTTGGTACCATAAGTCTACTATTTACTTTGAGGTCACACAATTCTTATAAGCGTATGAAGTACTATTATTATTGACTCTCCGTTTGTTTAAATGGTGTAAGTTTAAATTAAATGAAGCTTAAAGAGAACCTGGTACCTTTGGTTGGAAAGCACCTACGGGCTAGTTCCGCCACACTCAATTTTTTCGGCCCGTACAAGTGACAGCTATGTACATCGGTACATAATAGGACAATAACATTTATTTACATATATACATACATATCTTCACGCTGTATCCGGGGTAGTCAGAGAGGACGGAGCGCCAAGCGTCGCGGTCCTTACATACCTCTTCCGCTTCCTCAAATCTCATCATTCTCCTCAAACATTTTCGCCTAGGTATGCGAGTGCTTTTGGTATTTCCGTCTGCTAACACTCTGCCTATTTGATCTTCATAAGTCAGCCTTGGTCTTCCTTGGCTTCTTTTACCTCTCACTTTCGCTCTGTAGATTTTATTCGTCAGTATTAACATTAAATCGCATAACCTCTCACCCTTTTACGACAAGGCATCAAGGCACACATAAAGAGAAGAGAAAAGAAAACCTGGACACTGAGAAGAACCGACAAGAAACTCAGTCAGGTATAATTTTTTCAACATCCTTTTACAAAAGGTTTATTAAAATACAATATTCAGAGAACCAGTAAATGCATGTGCAGAGAAAATCATTTCCAGACTATTGTTTTATCTTCAACGAAATCGTTTATTTTATAGTATGATTTTCTAATCAATGTACGTTTTATAACTAATCTAAATATATTTTCTGTTAATTGAGTGACTTCTTGAGGAACATTATTATAAAAACAAACGCAGTTACCCAAAAATGAAACATTTGACTTATGTAATTTAAATTTTGGAACAACCAATTTATCACGACCTCGGGTTTCCATACCACCAATATCGCCTTTTTTTGTAAATCGATCTATATTTTTCCTCGTATACATAATAATTTCAAAGATGTATAAGGACGGCAAGGTCAGTACATCAATGTCTTTAAAACGATATCTTAGTGATTCTCGTGCCTTCGTACTGTAAATAGCACGTATCGCTCTTTTTTGTAAAATAAAAATCGAGTTAATATGCGCCGCCGCCACAGCAAAAGGCCATAGGACATTAGGCTATGAAAATAATCTCAACATAAATGACGACCTTGATGGCGAAGTGGTTTAAACGTTGTATCCAAGCGCGGAAGGTTCCGCGATCGATTCCCGGTCGGGTCAATTTAGGAAACGAACTTTTCTAAATTGTCTCGGGTCTGGGTATACTGAGAAACGCCCCCAGTAGTCGTCGCCTGGTTCTCATAGCACAGGGAATACCCTAGTTTGAGACCAGATGATTGGTGTGTATTGTTCGGCGCATTATTATTATTATAAATTATATACACACCGGCACAATTAGCGGAACAGAAAAAAAAGTGAGACTATGAGATAATAACGCATATATTTGACGAAAATGTAATTAGACACAAAATAACAAATTGATTAACATCTTTTAACAACGACTTTGAAAAGTCTTCGTTATTTTTTATTGAAAAATAAAGAAATTTGAAATAAGTGAAATTTTTAGATGATTATGAACCATCACAAAAAATAAAAAAAAGTAAGCATTAAATGATTTAACAATAAAATTAAAGCAAAATTAATAACGAGTGTTTCCCCCTCTTGCTCTGATTACGGTTTCCATTCGTCTGGGCATGCTACAGATTATGTTATCGATGATTTCTTGAGGCAACCGCTCCCACTCCTCAAGTAATGCGTTTCCAAGTTCATTCAGATTGTTGGGGGGTGGCATTCTGGATTTAACCCTTCTTTTTAGCAAGTCCCAGACATGCTCTATCGGATTCATATCGGGGGAATTTGCTGGCCACTGCATCACCGGTATACCTACGTGGCTCAGATATGCCTGTACCGATTGTGCACTATGAGCACGAGCATTATCTTGCATTAGAATAAAATCGTCACCAATAAATGGGGCAAATGGTACAACATGTTCTTCTAAAATGTCTCTGATGTATCGATCTGCTGTCATGGTCCCTCCTGTGACTATCACTAACTCCGTGCGAGCTCCCAAACATATCCCTCCCCAAACCATAATCGAGCCGCCACCATAAGCCACTGTGTGTTCAAAATTAGACTGTATGTGGCGTTCTCCTTTGCGTCTCCATATTCGCTGTCTCCCATCGATCTGTTTTAAAAGAACTCTGCACTCATCAGTAAAGAGAACCTGCTGCCATTCGTTTAAATCCCAATGACGATGTTCTCGCGCATAGCTTAATCGGTTTACGCGGTGACGTCTCTCAAGTTTTGGGCCTTTGGCAGGTATATACGACCCTAAACCAACTTCTTCAAATCTCCTGCGAACTGTACGCTCACTTACTCGTACTCCTCGAACGTCTTCCAGTTCATTTCGAGCTTGTACAGCCGTTAATCGCGTATTCCTACGAACTCCAAGTTGTAAAAAACTGTCATCTCGCCTCGATGTACATCTTTTTCTACCTTGACCCCTCCTCCTCACAAGAGAATTAGACGATCTGTACCGCTGGATGCTGCGATGAATCGTTGATACTGGTCGACGAAGCCTTGAGGCAATCGATCTGTAGGTATGGCCATTTCTTCTCATTTCATCAGCCCTAATGATTTCCAGTGATGTTAAGTCAGGCATAATAAAGAGCTTTTAATAAACAAAATTGCCTATAGAATAACAAATTTATAAAAAACCATTAAGTGCAATTTTTCAAAAAAATTACAATTACGTAGTTATTACTCGAACAAGTTGACAAAACGTATTGTTCGGGAAAATAAAACAAATGAATGAAAAAAGTGTATGTCATCTAATTTTCTATTTTCAAATTTGACAATAAATTAAAAAAATATCATAACTGGCCAGTTCCTCAAGTAAAAGATTTTAAAATCCTGCTTTTTTTGTGTTCCGCTAATTGTGCCGGTGTGTATATTATAGCTTAGCAGTTCGAAGGTTGAGTACGGCTGGGTTAATCAATTGATTTAAAAAAAAGGGATGCATTTAGTGGCACTTCAAAATTGATGAAAATAGACAGAATAGCAGCATATGAATTGCTATTGAAAAATATAATGTTATACAATAAAATGTTCTTCTTTCATTAAAAAGATATTAGTATGAAAAAAAAAATTGTATAAGACATTTATAGTCTATAAAAAAAATTGTAATTATTTAAATTAATAGTTTGTAGTTATTAATAAAACTGATAAAATCTATTTAAAATTAGAGAACAAACTTTTCAAACTGTCAAACTGTTATTCTAACATATTCCTTTTTTTGGACCGATAGCGTATGAGAATTAAGGACAAATAAATTAAAAAAGAAAAAGTAGAAATAGATCGTGTCCAATCTTTGTATCTAGTTGGATACCGTACTCCGAAGAGGTAGTCGAAGACAAATTATATAACGTTTCATTTTTGTCTCTTTCTAATTCTTGAAAACAATTCGGAAATATACCTACTATTATATATAAGATTGCTATATATAGATAAACCAACAGCAAAAAACGAAAAGAGATAGAGGGGAATTGAAATGTTTCAATATTAAATTTCTCGACTTTAACTACATCCTCAGAGTGCGGCCTCCTATATAAATAGCGCTCCGTGTATGAAGCGGGTTCTGATCTGGCGTTTAGCCGGCCGCTGTCGCGGCACGCTCGCTTCGCTCGCTCGGCTCGCGCGTTCTGGAAAAATACCTCACCTATCCTAAAATAGTGTTAATAATACAGAAATTACAAAATTAATGTCGTAAAAAATTTAAACCTGTAAAGTGGCACTTTAAATCTTGAAAACTTGTATCGAATGATACAAATAATTTACATAACAATGTTTTAAAATTTTACACAACGTGAAGCAATCTAAACTTTATCCTGTATTTGTTTTCACAAATACCTCCCAAGCATTTATTATTACCATTTCACAATATTAAATTTTCAGTATAATAGTTGTAAACAAAATTTTGTAGCGAAACTGTTAATTTTGGATAAAAATAATGAATTTGTTACGGAAGCCATTAATCTTGAAGTACATGTCATTAATATGAACAGAAGCAAATTTATAGAGAATACCATTAATTTTAAAGATTGTGAGTTGTAAATAGAATAATTAATTCTATAGCTCCAATATATATATTCCCTTAAAAAAATCATCAAAAAAGTAATTTTTCTGTTCAGCAACGACAGCTGATCGTCACGTAGCGAATGTCTTATTTACGCGGCGTTTATTATCATGACTGAACTCGTTAGCGAGGAGGCTCGTAAACAGAACCCTGTTCACCTGCGCTGATGTGTTCGCCTTTTACGTGTTGCGTATATGTGATGATCACAAATCAACCTAACACGTACAAACAAAGGAGTTTGAAGAAATTTGGCACACTCGTCGCCGGCGTTTTAATTTTTTTTCTTTTGCCTATACAAATATTATAGTAAACCCTACCCCCTGATATCGACTTTTGTGACTTGCGTGGGAAGATGTCACAATCTATATTTTCATTCTATTATAAACCGGCACGGAAGAATCTTTAAAGGACAGCACTGAATCTGTGACGACCAACTCATTTTACTGATCCCTTGGTCCGAAGTTCAATCCTGACAAGGTCAACTGAGTAAATAACTGTTCTAAATTATCTGAACGTCTGCATGTTACTGATTACATTCCCAAGTCTTTGTGTAGCACCCATATGCACCCAATGGCATGCAAGCTTAGTGCTTAGTTCGAAGTGATGTCTGGAGACGTTCTAATCTGTTTAACAGCCTATATGCATAATCATACATACGTAGAATATATTCAAATATACATATGTATACGCATCACTACTAGCATAGATCAGAGGTTAGGTAAATGCCTCTTTTTACAAGCGAGATGGGCTTATTCCACCACGCGATCCCAGCGTGGATTGATGGAGATTAAATTAACCTCGTACGAAGTTATTTCCTTTTTTATAATGCATACTGGTAAGGCTTGGGACGCCCGCTCTTCTGATACCAGTATTTTCTAATACTTATCTACTATTTGGACATTTGTACATAGATACTTTCTAGGCAAATGTGACTGATTTTCTCACTTTTTATTGCTTTCCATCAACCAAGACCAAACATATGGATAACTCAAAACTTTTAGCTTAGAAGACAGATGTATTAAGCTTCACTAGACAGTGATTTTCATTGTAAATGATGTCTTTCATAATAAAAATAATTTTTATATGTATATTTTAACTTTCCATATGTATATTTTAACTATTATATTTCCGCCTTCAAACTTATTAATCGACAAATGTCTCTTCTCAACGAAGTATCCTCAGAAAAGTTTAGACTCGGACGTTATCTCACACTCATAGAAACTGACCGTACTTTCCTGAGAATATTTCATCGAGAAGCGAAATACATTTCAGTCGATAAGTTAGTAAACGGTGGAACATAGCTAGAAATATGTATATATAAATTGATAATAAATAATAAAATATGAAATGAACCCTCGCAAAATATCGAATAAGATAATAGAAATCAGAAGACATGCTTTCTATTCATAGTTCATAACGGCTATGACGTCACGTAGTCGGGCAGTTCCGCTGGCACCAATAAACCGAGTGCATCGGTCGGCTGCTCGTAAACGCGCGATCTCGAACGACTACCGACAGCAGCTCACGTGGCACTCGCCAGAATAACGTCATAGCCATCCGGCTCTGATATAACGACACTTGGCAAACGTGAGCAGAAACGAACCGAGTCCCCATCGGCTTGCTGCGAGAAGTTATCTCTCATAAATATAATACTACGAAAGAAAGAAAAAAATATGTCCACTGTTTATCTTCCCGCAAAGGCCATAAAGGTCGCCCAAGGCCTAAGACTTTCTAAGGAATTTGTATGGGCAATGACATAGCAACCATTCCCCGTCTGTTTTTTAAACGATAGCAAAAAAGGAAGAGGTTCTCAATTCGTCTGCGCTTTTAATGTATGTTACACGATATTTTCGCCCTTTGTGCGCAGATTTTAATGATTCTTCATTCGTCCAGGGTAGTCCCATAGACATTAAATTAATATCTGATGATGGAGTACGACTTAAACAAAAAAAATTCTCAGCAGTTCATATAATTATACTGTGAGGATCTTTTTATTTAATATTGCGTTCCATAAATGAAAAAGCTTAGTTGTGGATATACCCTAGATATCCATTTAAGAGAAAGCCACTTATAGAGAAAAAATAAATAACTTATTAAGAAAAAAATTAATCGACATCAAAATAAAAACACCGTAAATTACAAAATATTAATCATTTACTTATCAAAACTCAAATATAAAAGTGACAATACAAATAACTATATAATTAAATTTGACAATTATTGACAAGTCTATTAGTTAGGTAAATTTGGTACTGACTTCAGTAGATGGCGAATTGTATTATATAACTACCTTTATGTATCGTACTTGAGTATTGATTAGTAAAGGATAATTATTTTGTAATTTTCGATGTTTTTATTTCGAAGTCGGTTTAATTTTTCTTGAAAAGTTATTTTTGCTATGCCATCTAAAAATTAAAATAAGTAGCTTCTTGTAAAGGGTGCCTACTGCCTAGAAACATAAACGACACGTGTTTCGTTTCTCAATGAAACATCCTCAGGAAATTTCAGAGATCAGACTCGGTCAGCTAACCAGCACCGAATCTGATCTCTGGAACAGAGAACTACAATTTTTTTTAGTTGCGCAGGAGAAATTTGCACAGAGATACAGTCTTCTGGGACTGGGATATGTGGGAATCTGATACCTGGAATTTCAAGCAATGGAAATTCGGGTTCAGTTTCGATTGCAAACACTAGCTTTGGTCGGACACTACTCGGACTGTATAGTGTATATTCAGCTTTGTTCAAATGTATACCAATGCGCTGCAGTTATGCTGCTATCACAGAAAGACTTGATTACCTTCAAGAGTCTTAAAGCCGAATGACTCTTAGAATTGGCTCCTAATAATAAAACAAGCCTTGCGCGAAGAACAAAGCGCTAGTAAAACAGTACTCCATACGATCGAACGGTTCCGTGGAAACTCATTAAAGTGACTGGCAATAAAACAGTAAACGTACACCTCCAGAAACTAACCAGTTTGGAGACTAATCAAACTTCTTCGCGTGTAGGCTAGGCATTCACACTTTATGTTTGCGAACCATGTTACCTAAACAAGAGAAAACATTAGTACATCGTAAAGAGAAAATTAGTCTTCAACCTGTTACATCTCATTTGGAAATTATTTTTTTTGAAGCTATATTCCTTTTGGCGCGTTAGGTGAAAAAATCAACGTAATATCAGCAAACTTAAAAATATATATATCATGAATTACGTCCCTCAATTACTATCAGTAATATGCATTACAATAAAAAACATTTTCAGAATTACTTTCAAGAATAATGACTTCTATATCAAATTACTGGATTATTTCTAGACGAAAAATAGACCGCCGCAGGATTAACACGATTTTAAATAGTTTTCGGACTTTTTGGCGGGAACGGGAGAAGTGAGGTTGTCATTTTATTTAGATTTTCTATTTTTTACATTTTTAAGAGTTTTAAAGTACAACAGTGATAGTATATTGTGTTTTAAAGTTCTGTGTAAGTGACAAGAATGGAGGACATCTAAATAAACGTGTAGCTGAAGTTTTCGCGCTCCTCCAAGAAGTCCTTTATAACTTCAGTAAAGCCTACTATCACTTTACTGGAGGAGTTTTACGATAAGAAAGAACTAATTTACTTGTGATTCTACATGGATTCTGTCTGTATACTAGTTTGTGTTAATGCGTGACATTGGCAAATGCGCTAATTATCTACTGAATTGTTTTCTCGCTTTACTTGACGTTGGCAATGTACTCACGTACGGTGCCATTTAAAAAAAAAAAAAAAAAAAATAATAATAAATAGTTTTCGTAATCTGCGCGAGTAATATCAAGGGTCAAAATTATTAAACGAACAAGAAATTAATTGAATAAGCACAGAAAATAAAAGCTAGTTTGGTTATAAATCGTGGAGTCAAAAGTTCGTCATCTGCAATATCGAGGGCGATCCGCCGCTTCGACGAGAGCAGTAAGGAAGTTTATCAAGAAGATCGTAAACGGCGCGACGCTGTGATGAGGGTCGTGACGGCGCGGCGTGAACCCGCTCATAAAACTTAGCTAGTGCACGCTGTACCAGTTTTCTTCCTCTTCCATGATATCACGAAAGTTCGTAGTAAAAAGACGATATTAAAAACTATAGCTGTATTAGGAGTAGCTATTTAAATTGAATCTTTCAACTTTAAACTATACCTAAAACAATAATGGGGCAACATCTGTATTACATTCTATATAATGTAGCTATTCCTAAAAAACTTTAAAAATTAAATAAATATCTTCTAGCGGCATTTGTTTTTACAATCAGGTACCACAGAAAGTCATCTGGGGGCACGGCAGTGCCCCCGCCAAGTTGAGCACAGCCGTACTACTTGTACTGTAACTGTATCATCCTTTTCTCGAAGCGACTCACGGCACTTTTGACCCCCCTGTAACTTCGTTGCGGATAACGCTAGGAGTCTGAATCTTCAGTAACAAAGAGGTCATAATACAACTAGATATATTTGCAAATTACATTCAATTTGAACCTGTAATTTATAAACTATCGCAAGTCGAATTTCCTTAATTTTGTCACTGACGCACTCACCGATCATCAAAATTCTAAGGTATTTCTAGCAGTCTCGCAAACTTCAAATTTTAAATTTTAGTTAGCGTTTAAAGAAAGGAAAAAAAGAGAAATCACCGAAAGTTCATTATTCATTAAATGAAAAATATTTATTATTTAAAATTTCACTGACACACTCACCGATCATCAAAACTCTAAGGGTACTTCTAGCAGTCTCACAAACTTAAAATTTTGAATTTAGTTAGCGTTTAGCCTATAAAGGAAGGAAAAAATGAAAAATCCCAAAATTTCATTATTCATGAAATGAAAAATAATGATTAAATTAAATTCAAAATTTCACCGACACTCCCCGATTATTATAATTCTAAGGCACTTCTAGCAGTTTCACAAACTTCAAATTTTTAATTTTAGTTAGTGTTTAGCCTATAAAGAAAGGAAAAAATGAAAAATCCCGAATTCATTATTCATTAAATGCTGCGAACGCCCACATGCTGTTCGGATGTGCCCCGGAACGCTACTTATACGTTCACGATTTTCGTTTTATAATTTCAATTGGCTATTATTGGCTTACTCATATATTTAAAACTTAGTATAATAATATTGCATTACACACAGTGTCTACTTTCTTTCTTTTTTTATAAAATGTCTCTCTCGCGGGTCCTCTGGGAGAGGTTTCTTATAGAAATAAGCGGTACCATTTGCTCTTTTTTCTGTATGTATCTCTCTTTGTATATGTTGTTGTGTGCAATAAATTCTTAAATAAAAAATAAAACAAAATATTTATTACAGAAATAACGACGTCTATATTGATACGGTCACTATAAATGTTGATAGGTATAACAATTTATAATAAAGTTGTTGAATAGGTGCTTCCATAGACACTAACTAAAATAACTGACTTGGTTTTACATGATATCTATCTCACAACTTTTTGTAGTGGAAGAACTGCATTGCAACACTTGTAATTTTTTTACATTTCTAATTTTTGGTGGGATTTAATTAACAGAAAAGAATTGTAAACATTGATCGGAAAATTTTACTACAAGATTGACGATTTCACCGAATACAGGAATTATAGTCTGGGTATAATCCTCTCTACAAATACGTCACTGATTTTTTGTAAATTGTAATTATAAAATTTTATTCTGAAATCAGGTAAGGTTGAAAACATTATAGACATTCGAAAATACCACGTGATGTCGTCAAATTGAACAAAAATGATTTGCATTTGACTTCGATTTTGTACTTCATCTATTTTTACCCTACTACGGCAAAAGTAAAAAGAAGGGTTACGATTTTATGAGCATATATATGTACCTATGTATCACAGACCTTATTTAATACTTAGGCTCGTCGGGGTCGCACGCGACGTTAACTCGCGACCGCTTCCATTTGTCTTTAATTCGTTCCTCACATCGTCACAAATATAAAACTGTCTAAATCACATAAAGGAATGTATTATAATGTCCTTGGATGCCTAAATAATTTTAGTTATTCGAATACACAATTATTTTTCTTCAACGTAACTGCAAGAAATTAAATTTAACAAACTCGAAAGATTTATCCGCGTGCTTTGTTATTTTATTATTATATCTTCTTCTTCTTCTTCTTTTCAGCCATAGGACGTCCACTGCTGGACATAGGCCTCCCCTAAAGATCTCCAATAAGACCGGTTGGTAGCGGCTTGCATCCAGCGCGATCCTGCGGTCTTAATGAGGTCATCCGTCCACCTTGTGGGTGGACGTCCTACGCTGCGCTTGCCGGTACGTGGTCTCCACTTGAGAACTTTTCGACCCCATCGGTCATCAGTTCTCGGCGCTATGTGCCCTGCCCATTGCCACTTCAACCTGCCAATCCGCTGGGCTATGTCGGTAACCTTGGTTCTTCTACGGATCTCCTCATTTCTGATTCGATCTCGCAGAGAAACTCCGAGCATAGCCCTCTCCATGGCTTGTTCGGCTACTTGAAGCTTACTAATAAGGTCTTCGCATTGCACTCCCAACGCAACAACCCTACGTATCCGGCCGGGAGCAAGCAATTCCATTACGTATGAGGCGGGGATCAACCTTCTTTTCTACATATTCTCTATTACGGGCTTACAAATATAGTATGCATGTATGTTTCCATGCATGTGCAAAGTTCATCTGTTCTCTTACAAAGCCGTAACTGCTTCACGGATTTCAACGTATCACATATTATTGGATGCCTCTTAATTATGCATGTGACATAGCTTAAGTAGTTTTTGAAAAAATTCAAAATGGCGTTTGGCAATAGTATATTGTGCAACAAGTGCGGTAAGTTGTCGAACGTCCACTCGAACGACGTTGAGCGCACGAGCGAAGCGAGTGCGCTTATTCTCTCGAGTGGGCGAGCAATTGATAACACCGCACGAGTTGCAGATACTATTTTTTATTACTAATGCGGAGATAATTTCGGTACAAAGAAAAATTATAGAAAGTAACAACTTTATTATTATTTATTATTATATTAATGTAAAACTTCGAAATCAAGATTTTCTTTATCTTTCACACTGATGTTAATGGGTACTAAAACCGATTGTTTTTTTTTAGATATTCATTTTACTTTCTTCTTTTAAATCGTGAATTTGCGTATACCAAGCAAAATGCGCACTCAAATTGTAAAATGAGAAAATAGCTACCTATCAACCGCAAAAATGTGCGTTTAGATACTGTTTATCCCGCATGAGTAATAAAAAGTCTATGATACACTGTTTTTATTAGAAGAAGAAAAGAGCCATAGAACTTCGAAAGTGTAAGACAGATCCTGACATGATGTTATACTATACCTATGTGTGTTTTGAATTCATAACAGCTGTTGCCTATCCAAAATTGGTCAAAACTATTTTATAAACCTTTACAGTAACGTGTTGAAGATAATTTAAAAAGAGCTCAATCAATCGAGTAATATTTGAGTATATAAGTGACACAGTCACTTATATTAATTTCTATGTAATATTCGTATCTATCTACATATATGTATGTACTTATATATAAAAGCAAAATACCGCACACTCATTGACTCACTGATTGATTAAGGGTCCGCCTATAGAGACTTTGGGGTGTTTTGTGACCTGGATCTCAATATCTAAGAAGACTGAGAGTTAGATATTTGTATATTATTTAACTTCAACTTTTTATGTTGAAATCCTTAAAAGTGGAAACAAGATTGGACAAGAAAATCTGGATAAAAAAAATTCAGAAAAAACCTCGTTTTGCACAAATATTCTACAGAATTTCAAAATGATTTTTACTAAAATGGATAGGTAATTATAATATCTCAAATCTCTAAAACTGATTTTTTAATTGGTACTGTAGTCTTCTTGCAAATTATAATTATTTGCAAAAACAAATGTTGAGATTTGTCCGCGCAGAAATGTGATGAAACCGCAACTTCGAAAATCGACTTTATTGTTATCACCATAGGGCGCAGGGTAATGAACGATATCGGTTGCACTAGACTGCAAAGGCGGAGTCTTAATCACCAAATCTCAAAAACTACTAAAGCTAGGATCATGAAATTTGGTCTGACGATAGTTTGTGTAATGTAGGGGCCCGCTAAGAAAATATTTTTGAATATTTACATGTTAAGAGGGAAAAAAGGGCTTTGATCTATATATGAAACTTTTATATGGAACTGAATAAGGCTGTGAAATTAAGTACAAATATTTCTTATTAAAAATAGTGAGACGTGTTTCACATTTTTGTAAAATTTCACTCGTATAAGAGGGGAGGGGCTTGATTTTACATGAAACTATATAACACGGAAGGTTTCAAAAATTAGAATCACAATTAAGTATGCGGGCTAATTTACAGCACCATCGACCGCCAGTCAAGTTGCGGGTAACAGTTATAATATTATAAATGCGAAAGCGCCTGTCTGTTTATCTGTTATGTTTTCGCGGCTGAACCGCTGGACCAAGTAAAGCCCTGGGGCAAGACATAGGCTATTTTTTTTCAATTACACGCGAACGAAGACGCAGGCAAAAGCTTATATATATACATATATGTTAGCTTTTGCCTGCGTCTTTGTTGTAGGTACCCTGCTCATCGCACTGAGAGTGCCGCGTGATAGACACATATAGTGATGCAACGAAAGTTGGAATTTCCACATTCGCGAATGCGAAACTAAATACCATACGTGAAGAGAAAATGTTGTATTCCTTTTTAATAAGCATATCGCGCACACAGCGGAGTGTAAGATTTGGTTAATTAAAGTTTATACGCAGAAGGAATGCTGAAAGCTAAAACTTATATGTTGTAATGTGTTACAAATACATTAAATTAACGCACTAATTATTAAATTTAATAATTTAATTACATTAAATTAAATAAAACATTCATTGTAAATTAAATAAAATGCATAATAGTTTAATATAATAGTACGATTCTCCATTAGGAAGGAAGGTAAAGGGATCTTAGCCCATACAACCGATGTCTTCAGTGATAAATAGATAAATTCATCATATTATTTCATTACAATTTTATTTATTTAAACTTCGTTGCACAAAATTGTACAAATGGCGGACTTAATGCCAAGTGGCATTCTCTACCAGTCGACTATATTTTATTAAAATGTCGGCGTAATACATTTTAATTGTTTCTTGGAGTTTCTGGCGACAAATATATTGAGGCAGTCTTTTTAGTAGGATCCACCAAGGCGGACTAAGCCACTAAAAAAACTCAATATCACACTGTTAAATAGGCACTTATTTCAACAATTCCATTTCCACATAATGCACAACAGCGTAGACACTTTGAGACGAAAAACTACGCCAATTTTACATCACAAAATTCACTAAAAGCATTTTGCGAATAATTAAAATAAACGCCCAGCCACTACCCATAAAATCCCACCAAAAACTCCATAAAAGTTTATGTTCAAACAGTCGCACAGAGTAGAAGTTTTCACCAATATGTTTTAAAATGTTGCCAACAAATAATAACTACTAACAGAATGATTGAACGTTTCGAGCAGCATATTTTGCGTGATTTGTTAGCTGTGAGTTGTAAGCTGTTTCGAGTCTAGGAGTGTATGCCTAGAGAAAATTCATTTATTTTGTATTAGTACGGTTGAATTTCGACCACAAAAATGCGAGTAATCGTAGTATTCGCGAATACGAATATTCATTACATAGTATATTGTACGTAAAATACTCGTAACTCTTAAGTGTCTTGACCACTACTATTCAAAAAAAATAAAATATTAATATTCAGCTGTGTATTGTTGTAATGTGATTCTTCCCTAGTCACGCACATTAGTAAAAGTCCAGAAAGTCGATCGACAAAAAACGGACACGCTCTTAAGGCAAATACTCCGTCCATTTTAATTCTTGGTCGAAGGTCTAACAGTCGGACATGGTAGAGATTGTCGCCAATGAATTTTAAAATATTGGCAACAAATAATTACTGTCAGATTGACTGAATGAGTTTCGAGCTGTAAATTTCGTGTGATTTGTGAGCTGTGAGCTGTTTCGAGTCTGTGGAGTGTGAAGAGGAAAAAAAATGTTTATTTTATAGTTATTGTAAAATTTCGACCACGAGGCGATATTAAATCAAAAACCACCAGACCTTAAAATTTTAAAATATCTAGGAATGCAAAGCCTTGTTAGGCTGTAAACTCTCCAAATAAATTAAAAAAAAAAGAAGTCTTAAAAGCTTGGATAAGCCCATTTTTTTTTAAATCTACACACATCAAAAAAGTCTAAGCAACACGCATCATTTACAGAAACTGCATGTTTTATTAATTGATACTTTAATTTTTTCTTAGAAAAGTAGGTTGGTATACAATCTTTTTTGTTCTCGGAAACATATACTGGCTGATTTTAAAAATAGAACCTTTTAGGTTATGTTTTGTTTTCATTAAAATAAAAGCTAATTATTTTTTCCCAATTTCATGTGTTTTCGTTGCTTGATAAATTTGGTATTTATCGCACTTTTATCATTTTGAGATATACAGTTTCTGAAAAAATTGAGTGGTGAGCCATTTTTTATGTTATGGAGCGACGCCATTTGACTGCTGATGAAATGCAGAGAGCTGTAGGAATGCTACAAGCGGGAAGAAATCAGTCCCAGGTGTCTCGGCATTTTGGTGTCAATAGGAACGTGATTTGCATTTTGCATTTTGGTGTCAATAGAGAACCTGGACGGAGTGTCGACAATCCAACAACGGAAAGACTTGTTAAAATTCCATTGGGACCGATTGCCGCAGGATTAGATAAACAATCTTGTAAATTCAATGAAAAATCGCTGCCGACAAGTTTTAAACAACAGAGGCGGTACACTTTGTATTGAATTACCAAATAATTAAAAAAATGTCATTTAATTTTGTAAAACATGAAGTTTAATTTCGTTTTAACTTTATTTTATAATACGTATATTATGGTACACATATTGTTAATTACTGTGATTAAATGAATAATTGAATGAAGGATTTTGTTGCTTTAGTCACTAATGCGTCAAAAAATGTTTAGTTATTATTTTTAAAAGAAATATAAATATATTACAATAGTAAAAATCGTTCCAAGTTCAAAATCGTACATGTTGTTCAGACTTTTTTGATATGTGTATATTTAATACATAGATACCCGCCTTTAGTACTGTTTTGTAATAGTGTAGGTGTCTCTAGAATTACTCCAGTTTAGTGGAACAGTAACGATTGAAGCTATTGTCCATCTCAACCTTAAGCTCGGAAGGATATATTTTAATGAAGTTTAAAGATAAATAGGTCGCACCGTCTCGTCTCTATGGTGACGCCTAAGCTTCACCACGCTTATTGTATGCAGGCTTTGTTTTCCAATAGCTCATGATCGCCCGATTCAGGAGGCTTTGACAAGGTTGTTTACAACAAGCGCAACTGAACATTCACGAATAAAATTAACGTAAAATGGTGCCACGTTATCAATGTCGTAAACTAATTGAAGGTCTAACCGCTTCCAAGTTCACTAAGGGCATAAAGTGCAAAACAAAAGATCTATTATTTATACTATAAAGTATAGAAACAGAGGTCTATACAAAATATTAAAATTGTTCAAATAATTATATAGGATAGGCTTTTTAGGTGTCTCTAAATCGAAAAATCGTAAATTTATAATTTATTGTTTGATGAGTGTTATTGTAAAATGAAAAAAGAAACTCTTAGATGTTTGGGCATTGTAGAAAGAATGAGTAACGATAATGATTACAGAGGAAAATCTACTGGACAATGGTGAAGGGTATAAAAAATTAAGGAAGACCAATGCTAGTCAGTTTAAAATTCTATATTTGAAATTTGGAAGTAGGGAAGCTTAAAATGTCTGTCCTAACCATTTTGTCAAGAATATCTTTGGCCGCAACACAGCCGAAGCCAATTTTTCCCCACTGCAACTCATGCTGTAAATGTGCACCCTATACAAATAAGTTAAAATAATTCAGTAATAAAGAGTTTTATCCAGTAAAATTGCCTAATACAGACGCTACACGGTGTCGACCCTAACAATCTTCAGTGTACAGACATAGCTCATATACAGTTTTATAGTAGTTTTATAATAGTAATCTAACACATATCTTTAAACATAAAGCACATTTTTAAGCATACAGGCATGTAATTCATTGACATTTTCGTACAATTAAAAAGTAGTAGAAGCCAAGCCAAGACCAGGTTGACTTAAAAAAATCAAATAGCCCCAGAGTGGTTACTGACGGAACTGTCAGAGGCACGCGCATACGTTGACAAAACTGTAGGATGAGGAGAGCGATGTGGATTGAGGAGGCGAAAATATGTAAAGATTGGCGTTCCACTCCACCTATTTTTATCATTTCGTTAGCAATATAGTGTAAATATGCACATGTGTGTAATGTGTATGTATTTTGATTTTCATGATTTTCTGATCATTTCTCCAATTTCCTTCGCCTTTCAGGCAAAACAGCACTGTCATTAGAAATGATATACCTATAATCATACGTAGGTATACATATTAGACAGCGCGCTGTACAACCAGCGTACTGGTAAGACGAGAGACCGCAGCGGGCAGGCTTTGTGCGAGCGAACTGCTAAATTACGCCGCGTGCACATCCATAAACGAGGCGATTTATAAACCAGTAGCATAATAATAATTTCATTTAAAATCACAGATTTCCTTAGTATCTTAAATAGTCAAGCTAGACGGTTGACGGCGAATAATTTTGTTATCTGTTAAAATAAGTCATGAATTAATTACTGTAAAAGTATTTACAGCTACATAGTTTTAATACAATTGCAGAACAAATATTTGTACACCAATTTATATGTTACTCTCTTAACTCGTTTTGCAGCAACGTTTCGCTGTGATATGAAGCGTTTTCTCGAAAAAAATAAAACTAGAATCGATCAGTTATTTTGTACCAAGCTGTTAAATCATGTTATCTTCTTAATGTTTAAATTACATCAATTTTTGAAGCTCAAACAATATACGGTTTAAACCTAAACATTTAAACCATTTAAATTGGAAGAAATGAAAGTAAGCTTAATAAAACAAAATCAAATAAACATCGAACAATTTTGTATTTCAACAAACGCTAAATTTTTTAATATTTTATTGTTCTTCCACTAAACGCTTCATTTAGCAATATATCTACATCCGAAACAGAGTGAGGGCGTCAGGTGCCCGTATTTTGGTCGGTCGGCTCCGGCCAGCCGTCGCCGTCAGTTTATGTAACGTGAATACATAGCTCTACATATACAGAGTAGATACAAATAGGTAACTACCGTACAGTACATACTCCAATCATCAATAGTTTCACTTCAGCGAGCTTTGCCTGAGAGCTTAACGTTAGTTGACATTGATGCTAACGTTTATTAATGAGCATAGCTTTAGAATACTTATTATTATTAAATTATTATTGATAACAGAACATCGAAGCTATTCAGAACAACGTATTATAAGAGCGATGATTGTCTGCCTAGCATAATCTCAGAATATATTTGATGAAGCCCAAAATACGAGTATATTACTATAATATAATCACCATTATAATTCACTAGTAACCTGCCCAGATTTCACAGTTGATTACGACATGTGGATGTGCATAAATCTTTAAATAAAGCTTCCTCGTTAAACGTTCAAATGGTGGTTAAAACCGCATTGAAATCCATTTAGAAATGTATATGTTATAAGCGAATAAACAGATAAACGCGAATAGCGACTTTTTTGTACCATTTAGAGATTACAAGTGAAATGATAGATCCACACGCATGTACATACTCAACCAATTTGAGTTCATTCGAGCAAGATCGAAATACATGACGGTCTATACGTTCGATCTTGCACGAACGAACTCAAAACCGTCGAGCATGTACGTAAGTGCGTGTAGAAAGAACTTAACAGCTATAGTAACAAAGATCAGCTTATTTCTTTAACCCACATATAATTACATTACATATCTTCACGCTGTATCCCTAACGGGGTAGTCAGAGAGGACGGAGCTCCAAGCCTCGCGGTCCTTACATACTTCTTTCGCTTCCTCAAATCTCATCATTCTCCTCACACATTATCGTCCAGGTATGCGAGTGGTTTTGAGAGTTTCGTCGGCTATTTGATCTTCATAAGTCAGCCTTAAATTAAATTTAATAGTACATTAGATATAATTAAATTTACAATAATCAGTTCGGCTATAATGGTTTCAAAAATTCTTGAACATAGTATGTACAATTTATACACAAACCAATCGTGTGCCCAACGGGATTTACCATCGAAAATATTATCTGTGACCATCGGACTTTTCTCAGATGTTAGAGTTTTTAATACCTAACGTGATCTGTCCTCTCTTTTACTCTTTGGTCGCTGTAAGATGTAGAAGCCTGAACACCAATTTTCTATTTTTACCCGACTACGGCGAAATCAAAAGGAGGTTTATGATATGATTTCAGCTGCTATGTATGTGTGTTTTTCTGTTCTCGCGTATTCTAAACTGCCTATCACAATTTGAAAAATGAGAAAAAATTAATGTTAGTGTGCCGTGTCGGGTATCAAATGAAAGAGCTCAATTAGCGCATTTCAAAAGTACGTATATTAATAGCTGTCGCTCGCTGCTCTGTTTTGTTTAACTCGATAATTTTGTATAATTTATAAAATCACGTGTCTCAGATGTTTGTTTAGGCTATAAATGGATAGTTATTGTAAAAATTAAGAAAGGAAGTTTAGATGGTTCGGGGATATGGAAAGAATAAGTAATGAAAGACGAAGAAAATCTACAGAGCGAAAATGAGTGGTAGGTACCAAAAGCGAAGAAAGACCGAGGCTGACTTAAGAAGATCAAATAGGCAGAGTGTGAGCTGACGGAAATGTTAAAAGCACTCGCATACTTAGGCGAAAATGTGTGAGGAGAATGATAAAATTTGAGGAAGCGATAGAAGTATGTAAGGACCGCGACGCTTGGCGCACCGTCCTCTCTGACTACCCCCTTACGGATACAACGTCAAGATATGTATGTATGTAATGGATAGTCGGTTTTTATATTTTTTTATATAACTTATGTCCTTGGATAGACGACGTCGCAGAAAACCAAAATGGCGGATTTTGAGCGAAACACTTTTTCACGTTTAAACCTTCCAAATATCATCAAAAGACACACTTTCCCGTGAAAATAAAACTCCAAAATAAATTAAATAAACAATATATTTAAAACTAAACCCTGGGTTTGAGTTTTTAACTTTTTAATTTTCCATTGTCGAACATTGATTTGGGTATTTGTATCGTATTTTTATGAAGTTATTTTTGTACTTAAGTTTCGATCCGTAGGGGATAGTTATTTCATACTTTATAGTGTTCTTTTTTGAAGTCGGTTTAATTTTTTTATAAAAGTTTTTTTGTTAATAACTAATTCCTTACAAACTCTATCTCTAAGTAGACTTCCACGACGTACGCCTAACAAAAAACAGCTAGTACCTATGTTTTGTATTTTCCTTCTCTTCAAGACCAGCATACATGTTATGTACAATGGTGCTAATTTGTCATTTTCAGGCGATAAATGTCTATATCATTACATAGATACAAATGATTATTAGGTATAAGTAGGGTCCAGGTCGGTCGGTAATACACGGGGGTCTATTTCGAAGTAATCTCGAGCCTCGCGTGTCGACGCAGCTGAAATCGCTACCTACTTCTTTGACATACGGCTGATGGAAAATGGTAAACAAATAAAATTATTTACGAAAAACCATAAAATACGATTTTGCTTTAATTTGAGTATTTCCGCACCATAAAAATATGATTTTCGAATTTTATATTCTTCTTTCTTTAAACGTATGCATATATTGTACTAACTATAATGTAGCAGTATTAATCCACAACCAATGTCATATTTTGTGTAACACTAAGTTTAATTTTTTTTTTTAATTGTGTATACCGTTTTAAATTGTAATATTTCTTCTTGTTTATAATTTTAGCTTAACCCTCCTTCAAAAATAACATTTATAACAGTAAAATGATGTTACAGAATACTACATAATAAATTTAAACTGGACATGTTTTACCATAATTTTCAGAGCATTGTAACTTGTTCGTTTTTTAAAGTTAAAAAAAATGTAAATAAGTTACACTAAGCTAAAATTAATTATTTAATTTAATAACCTTTAAAAAAAGAGTAATGTTTCATTATATCACAATTCATGTGATAAAAATAGATTGCAATTATTTGTTATACACTTTTAAATATGACACTGGCAAAATGTGTTCTCAAGTCTGAATTACAAGTTCAACATTTACAACAAGTAGAAGTCATCGTTTGTTGGCATGTTTATATTTGATTCTGTTATTCGTTAGATGATCTCGTATGTAATCTAAGCAACAAAATTTAACAGTCAAAGTCAAATCAATTTATTCAAGTAAACCCAAATGCAAGGTATTTTTGAATGTTAAATCTATTTTAGTTCGGTTCGAACAGAAAACCTGGACACTGAGAAGAACCGACAGGAAACTCAGTCAGGTATCATTTTTTGAACATCGTTCTACAATAGTTAATTATACAGTATTAGACGTATACCTAATTTTATAAGACAGTAGCTGTCCAGGTATACAAAAACGGTTTCGTGAGTATTACGTAGTTTACTGTTAAAGCAAAACTAGAACATGATTTATTATTATTTATTTTTAGGTACACATTGATTATTTATATTTATTTATTATTTTTTCAATAAGCAAGGCATGAAGAAGAGAGAAGTCTCGGGTTATCTGGTCTTAGTTTTGTTAAAAACCAATGAAATATTATACGCATGATAACAACATGATAGAATCTTTTGACTAATTTTGACACTATCGAATAAAGATAAGAAGACATAAAATCCAAATTCGTCGTCAATCAACCTAACCTAATTCAAAGTTATAACGAAAGTATGGGCGGAGAAATAAGCATGACTGGTTTTCTAAATACCCCATTCATATTAGGAGGAAAAATGATATTGGCTTGGATACTAGTCATTTGAGTCTTAGACATGATTCTGGTGAATACGACAATTTGGTTATCTCGGATTAAAGTAATTCTTGTTTTAGATTTTAGCAGATATATGTTTCTCTTGGATAGAAACTAATGGAGAACATGTAAACCTGCCTGGGACTTCTGCATCTCTTACCTTCTATCTGTAGGGTATGATAAAATGGGATATTAGGTATTTATATATGGTCCCTGTGACAAAAATAAGCCTCCCATTATTGAAAAGAGACTAACACGCTGTGATGACAAGAGAAAAACTGTAAAAAGAAGTTATGATCTTCGTGTAGCAAACGTGATAATACTCTTCGCAGGGATCGCTTTCTGCCTTATCAGTCTTATTACACAAAATAAAATAATACATTTAATTTTCTTAAAACTTATTTTATCAGCGATCCATATCCGTGCTATCCGTGATAATATTATAAAATGCGAAAGTGTCTATCTTTTCATTATGTTTTCAAAATTAAATTACTGAACGGATTTCGATGGAATTTGACGCCTATAGAAATAGTTTAAACCCTAGAAAAGGACATAGGCTGCTTTTTTAAAATTCCACGCGGATGAAGTCGCGAGCAACAGCCCATTTAAATTAAAATTCAAATATACGATATATAAATTAATTGCCGGCCTTTAGGGAAATTGGGAAAGGAGGGAAAGGAGGGGGAGGGGGTCACCGGCACTCTCACTCATCGAACGAAACACAACAGCAATAGATGCTGTTATTTCACGCCAATATTCTGTGAGAGGGTGGTATTTCACCGGGCGAGCCAGCCCAATTCGTGCTGCAATGCAGCGTAGTTCTACCACTCAGATGCAGCGTAGTTCTACCACTCAGATGCACCGTAGCTCTACCACTCAGAAACTTGCTTCTTGCCAAATTTCAAGATTTTATGATAAGTCAATAAAAAGTTTTGTTCGAATACATAAATGATCGTATATTTAAAATGTATTGACTTAGAAGTTTAAATTTTTTACACCATCAAGAAATCATAGACCTCAATGTTCGATATCAATATTATAACTTAACACTTTTACTGGTTCTTGAGATAAAGGTTGACTTGACTGCTTGGACAGATGGATACAGACAACGATGTTCCGTTTTTTCCTTTTGTGGTACAGAACTCTAAGAACCACTATGAGATGAACATGAGTTGTTGTGTATATCTAAGTAGTCTTTATAAAAGGTAATGACTCCAAACAATCGCACCAAAATTGTGTCACCCTATATTAAGCAACTTTGAACTTTCTAAACTTTAAACTTGCATAAAACTTGTTTAATGGCTCCACAATTAACAGGGTTGAGTTACACTCAGGTTTTAATTCAATGTAAAGAATTTACATCGTAAATTAATCTGTCTAAGATATAACCGAAAATCTAAAACATTTGAATTCTAAACAATTTAGAAAAATTCGTTTTCAAATAAACAGTCGAAACTGAAGCCGAAAAACGAAACTGGCTTATTGTGACTTGTTGTCTGCACGGTATAGCTGTATGTCCGTAACAGCAGTGCTGATGGTGCCGTGAGCGGACAGACGAGTCAGCTCATTTTCTGAGTGGCCACCGACAAAGAATTATTTCAGCGTTCTCACTATACAGTCAGAAGGGAAATTAGACTGCGGATTATTTTTTCGTGGTCTTTCTACATTGTTTGCTATGAGAGGTACTCAATGAGAAACAGAGATAGAGATAGAAATTTAAAATATGTAAATTACTCTATCGACCTAGCTTATTATGATTATACTTGTATTAACGATATTTATAACCTCCTATGTTGTTAATAAAAAAAATCCTAAATACGAGTATAGCAAACTTCTAAGGCTATTTTTCTCATCTGCGATACAAGCACTATGTTATATTAAATCTATTTAATATTATTTTTCGCTTTTTAATTTGCAAATACTCAAAAGAAGAAATGATGGCTCTCGTAGACCGCTGTTCGGCACCCTCGCTTGACTCACTCGGTTAGCATATTCGTTAACGGTTTCCTATTTAATTCAGCAGAATTTTTCCATAATCGCGATTTTAGATGCTATGTATATTTATATATAGCGTTAAGCCGCCGAATCAGTACTAATACTGTGTACTGTGTACAATATTCTGCAGTATTATTTCACCTTCATGAAGCCTCAGAAGAAATATTGCAACAAGCTCTACACTTAGACAATTTGATTATTATTTTCTGGTTAACTCTCTTTTACTTCATATATCAAATATTGCTCTCATATAAGTTACTAGAGACCCTCTAGTCAAGTCAAGCATACTCTTCACCATATTGCAGCTATTTAGCAGCGCAAATATTCAAATTAGAGACCCTCATTATTATTATGTGGATTAATTATAACTAGATGGTATTTAATAGATATTACGAGTTATCTAAAATTTGTCTTTTCTCTATAAAAAACTTTTCTTTTTATAGAACATAGAAAAAATACCTAGAGTTATTAATTAACTATAGCAATAAACCGAGTAATTTAAATTGTAGCGTTCTTTAAAATTACTTGCTACGGTGATTTGTCACGAACAGTTCTTTTAAATACTGGCGCTCTTCAGTTATTTGTTATAATTACACGAGAACAGTTATTTTAAGAACTGGCACTCTTCGATTATTTGTTATAATCGGCGAGACCAGTTATTTTAAATACTAGTGCTTTTCAATTATTCGTTATGATAGGTTGATGGTTGAGTGCAGTTATTTTAAATACTGGCGCTCTTCAATTATTTCTTACGATTGCTTAAGAACAGTTATTTTAAATGTTGGTGCTCCTCAATTATTTGTTAAAATATTGGTTGAGATCGAGAACAGTTATTTTAAATACTGGTGCTCCTCGATTATTTCTTATAATTGGTTTATTTAACATAATAACCGGAATATGGTTACTTGGAATTATGTTTCCAATCTGAGCCTTTTGAACTTAAAATCCTATAGTACAATAATATGTGGCCCAATATCTATTTACGTATAGACACCTAGGTACTGCTAGAAAATACAGAGTGTATTCAACTTGATGGCTCGCCTGCTTGAGCGAGCTTAGAATCCGAGCTCCTCTGATGACGATGTTAGGACATTGGACACAGAAATGTCGTGACAGCGACCAAAGTGTTATTTTATCATAAGAAAACATGAAAGTGAAACAAAAAGAAACATAGGATTATAGCCCATTATAATCCAATAACTACTACGTGCAATGTAAAAATCCATTCAAACATAGTTAAAAACATAATTGAAAACTGCGTCTTTTAAACAAAAGCAAACACATACAAAGCAGTTCATCCAATCAATACTTTCAATGTTACAGGCAAATAGACAGATTAACAAACAGACAAATAGACAGACGGACAATGATATCAAACTTATAGCACCCTTCCTTTTGGACGAGGGTAAAAAAAGCTTTAAACGTGATAGATTCATTTTATTTATTTAGACACACAGAGACTCATCAACGAATGATTCACAAATCACAATACATAATATCAAGTTCTCGATTTAAGGGGTTACAGTTGCAGTCCTATGAACTAGTCAATTACAGGTGCGTACGACACTCAGTATGATTTCTTTATACATAACTAAGTTATTTGCATCACATAAACATTCCAGGAACTTAGAAATAACAAATACATAATCATATAACAGTTTTTTTTTTCCTTTCTGTATAGCATGGCGCACAGATTAGCGCATTTGCCAATATCACGTATTGATAAGTAGAATCACAAGTAAACTAGTTTTTATTTATCGTAAAACTCCTCCAGTAAAATGATAGTAGGCTTTACTGAAGTTATAAAGGACTTCTTGGAAGAGCGCGAGAACTTCAGCTACACGTGTTTATTTAGGCCTATTCCATTCTTTTCACTTACACAGAATTTTAAAACACAATATACTATCACTTTTGTACTTTAAAATTCCCAAAAATGTAAAAAATAGAAAATCTAAATAAAATGACAACCTCACTTCTCCCGTTCCCACCAAAAAGTCTAACAGATATTTAAGAGATATTTAAAAATATATAAAGATAATGTTACACTGTTTACGATAACGTATATTTATTTACGGTTAAGGCTAAATGGGTTCAATAATTAATAAATAAGGACTATTATAACTACAGCAGCGCTAGACAACAGAGTTAGAGACAGCTACACGACAGATTTTAAACACATAGTCACATTAAAACAAGGTAATCATTATTAGATACAGATTTCAAATCAGTGTAATCAAATGCATGCAACAATATGGCAAATGTCTGAGTAGATTTTTGACAATTTGCTCGATTTGTGCATAGCGGTAAAGACATAAATCATAAAACATATAAACATATGCATATGTGAAAATAGAAAAATAAGCTGAAAAGAAGGCTATAAAGAAGACAAAGGCTTAAGTTTTACGAGCGCAGAGGACACGTCCGCCACACTCGTCAGTAAATCCGCGCCGTAAAATTACCAGTGGCAACTGCAGTATCATGGAAATGGACGCCGCGACGAGAAACGTATAGGTACAGCTTACTTACGTACACTATCGATTTACCTATTATAGGTATAGTTTTTTTGTAATTTCTTTAAAAAATTAAGCATTTATTCTAACGTGTCCTAACCTCAGCAATTTATCATCGTTGAACCGAAATAACTAAAACTACTCGTTTTTTTTAATATGTTGAGGAAATATACAGAAATTAGAGACACTTAAGAATAATAATGAATATTGAGTAAAATTACATAAGTCAGACAAGTTTTCACTATTGAATTCAAATATAAAGTGAACGGTGCTCTGTCCGCATTAGTAGGTACTGTGAATATATCCAACTCAGCCAAAATAGTCATCCACAATGCCGTATTGGTACATACTTTATTGTACTGTAGTGAGACCTGGATATGCCCGAAATTGTGCAAAAGTATGATAAATGCAGTAGAAATGCGATCTCTCAGAAATATGTGCGGTGTCACCCTTGAGGACCGAATAAGTAATGAAGAGATATGCAGTATGACAGGGTTGCACGACAGTGTTATTGTAAAAATGAAGAAAGGACTGCTTAGATGGTCCGGGCACATGGAAAGAACGAGTGATGAAAGGCTGACGAAGAAAATCTACAGAGCGAAAGTGAGTGGTAAAAAAGGCAAGAAAGACCAAGGCTGTCCTAAGTTACGAAGATCTAATAGCCAAAGTGTCAGCCGACGGAAATGTCGAAAGCACTCTATCAAATATCTAAACAATATCTAAGCGAAAATGTGTGAGGAGAATTATGAAATTTAAGGAAGCGAAAAAAGTATGTAAGGACCGCTATGTTTGGCGCTTCGTCCTCTCTAACTACCCCATCGGGGATGCAGCGTGAATATGTGTATGTATGTATGTACAAACATAATTTTAATATTCTCCATCACTTTTACATCCTCCTGAAATAACAACTTAAACACAACAGTATTTTTGGAAAATGGTTCCATAAAGAGGTGAAAATGAAACCCTCTGAGGGTACAAGGGCGTAAAAGGTAAGGTATGAGGGTATAAGGGGGCTTGAGGGTATTGTCCTTTTTAAATTTTTTGTAGGTTTTTAATAGATTTTCTTTTTTGATAATAATCGAAAGGGGTGAACACGTATGAGTAAAAACTTGTTTTGAGCAGATTAACTTTTATAAATAATTATAAATCCATACTAACGTGAAAGTCTGTCTGTCAGTTATATTTTCACGACTAAACCGCCCGACTGGTTTTGATCTCAGTACATCTCAGGGATCTCAATTTTTCTAAGTGACTACAAAACGTTTGAAAGTGATATTTGGTAAACTAATTCTTCATTTGATTGACTTAATTTTGCCAGTTGCGACACACGATTGGTTAACTATTGTAACAAAAAAAAATACCAGAGAAACCTCTCTTAAAACACAGATTTCTTTTTTCCTGAATAAAGGGAGGGATGTTTCTAAATTTTCTGTGTAGTTTAATCTAAACATATTCTTCAAAATGCCAGTTATATTTTTTTAAATTATTTATAGTTTTTAAAATAAACGAAAATAACTGTTTTTTCGTGTTTTTCGTGAGCTATCGTTTGCATAGAGCAAAAGCTCTATCTTAGATTAAATTATTGTTCATCAACGCGTCGCCTTAACGCTATTTACTTCGGAAGAAACAAAATTACTACGATACTTAACAAAATTTATTAACCCATGTAGTCCATAAGAATACGGCGTATACAACTATTTCTAAACCTATAGCTAATATCTACTGGGAAAATACATGTGCCGTAGATACTGCTGCCTTACTTCCTTCTAGTTACGAGAGGCTGTGCGCTGAATTGTACGTGTCTATTCCTGCTAACTGCTTTAAGACACTATCGAGTAAACAAGACCATGTATCGCCGTTCGCCACACCACAACTATCTGATTGGACGGAATTTTATTTTATTTATGTATCAAATTATATACAGTGTATAAGCGTATAGAGTGTTATTGTAAAAATGAAGAAAGGTATGCTTAGATCCTTAGACAGTTCAAGCGCATAAAAAGAATGAGTGAAGAAAGACTGACGAAGAAAATTTACATAGCGAAAGCTGGTGGCAGCAGAAGCCAAGGAAGACCAAGTTATGAGAATCAAATAGCCAGTGTTAGTTACGGAAATGTCAGAAGCACTCGTATTCCTAAGCGAAAGAATGTGAACAGAGTGACGATTTTTAAGGAAGCGATGGAAGTACGTAAGGACCGCAATGTTTTGCGCTCCGTCAATACTGACTACCCCGTTAGAACATAAACAATGAATCTTTTATTTAATTTAATTTAATGTAAATGTAACACACATTGTATAATATCAATTTTAGCATTCTGCGCTCCTTCTTCATTGTACATACAAATCTGCAAGCTGTATTCCTAACGGGGTAGTAAGAGAGGACGGAGCGCTAAGCATCGCTGTCCTTACATACTTTCGCTTCCTCAAATCTCATCATTCTCCTCACACATGTTCGCCTACGCATGTGAGTGCTTTTGACATTTCCGTCAGCTAATACTCTGGCTTCCTGGCCTTCTTTGGCTTCTTTTACCACTCGCTTTCGCTCTGTAGATTTTATTTGTGTAGTCTTTCATCACTCATTCTTTCTGTGTCCATTTTAAATATAAGCTTTAACTATGCTAAACCTCACACCTCCGTACGCGCAATAGTATGCTTTTAAAAAGGGTATTTTCTCTTCACGTATTAACATAATATAGATAGATACATAACTGTGTATGTAGTGAGGTTTTAGTCTTAATAAAGCGACAACACAGAACCACGCTAATCACCATCGCGTCATTTTTGACAGGTCGAATGATAAACCATAAGCAATTCGATTTTAATATCAATACTGCGTAGTTTACAATAATTAATAGATTCTTCTAATATAAATATACTAATATACTATTATTGACGACTGTCGATACATCTAACGAAAACAATCAATTAAGTTCAAAAGTCAAAAGCTATAAAACTTAATTAGGTACTTATACATACAACATTATTATTCGACACATCATAAATAATCTTTTACAATACAACGGTGGCTACAAATAATAAAAATACAGTATACCATAAAATGAAGCAAGTCAAAACAGAATAAAACTAATGCGTGGAACAAATCGTCGAGTAAAGAGGGCGCAGGGGTTGAGGGGGTGAGTGGAGGGACGGGGAGTCTACAACTCTACTACGGCACTCTCGGTTTCATTCATAACTTTTTACAAGTTTATCTGTGGTGATACCTCCTACATATTTATGTGTTTGTGACTGCTTACTGTCATAGATTAAAAATTATAAGAATAAAATAAAATGTCATAACAAATATACGAAGTAACGTGAGGGCAATGAACAAGACATAAGAATTGGAGACTTACACAAAATTCAATATGGATGTAAAAAAATAAATAAAATTCTTAAAGTAAATCTAAACTAAAGTTAATAACGAACAATAGTCAAAATGATTTTTAATCCATAAATTCAAGACTGCATAAAGAATTATTAACATTTAAAAAGTGTTTCTCCATTCCTCCTACTTCATTATGGATTCAGAAAGGCATAATAGCTTTTCACAAAATGTTACTTATGTTTAAAGAAATGTAATCTTCTAAGAAAATGATCTTAAAGACGATGCTACCACGGCGCTATAACACAACGCTTTCTATAATGCAAAACTTACAAATGCATTTAAAAGACGTGAAAAAATAGGTAACCAAATGAAATTTTGTTGAGTCTCCAAGCAAACTAGTCTTTGACAACAAAAACGCACACATGCGCAGATAAAACTGGCACACAAACCCACACATTTATGAAATGAAATAAAGTTTGTTTTAGTTGGGCACTGGGCATGAATGAAAGCGAAAGGGGCGTCGGAACGACTGATTGTTATCAAAACACTGGCAGTTTCATGTCATTGAAAAATTATTATTCGTTTTTTAAATTAATAAAATATTTTCAATGAAGTATTAAAATTTTTCCTATCCATTGACACATTAAGTATCTAGTCCAAGCTGTATCCCAAGATAGATTTCTAGCCAGAATTAAAAATAAGCTTTTCTAAAAATTTTGGAGCCTACGTGTTTTCAATGTTCGATATTTGACTACTCTTGAAATTAATGTTTTATACAAAAAATTTAATTATTAAATTGCAATTGCGAAAAAATTTCTCAAGTCAATTGAAAAAGTACTATAAGAGTTGTTGACTTTTAGACTAGTAGTAGGGATGAGATAGGGATACTTTAGACAGAGATAACGCACGGTGCTGTATTAGTCACAAACTTGTAGTATAGTGTCTGTACTCAGCGAGTATATGTACTCTAGATACTCAAAGTCAAATTCGAACCAATTTATTCAAGAAACCCCAATTATAAGGTTCTTTTTGTACATCAAATCTACTTTAGTTCGGTTCGAAAAGAAAACCTAGACACTGAGAAGAACCGACGAGAAACTCAGCCAGGTATAATTTTTTCAACACCTTTTTACAAAAGGTTTATTAAAATATAATGGTCAGAAAGCTACTAAATACATGTGCAAAGAAGACTATTTGCAGACTATTGTTTTGTCTTCAACGAAATCGTTTATTTTATAGTATGACTATCTAATAAGTGTGCGTTTTATAAGAAATCTAAATCTGTTTTCAGTTGATTGAGCAACATCTTGAGGAACTTTAACATAAAAACAAACGCAGTTACCCAAAAATGAAACATTTGACTTAATTTATTATGACCTCGAGTATCCATACCAGTAATGTCGCTTTTTTTTTAGGCAGATGTATATTTTTCTTCGTATACATAATAATTTCAAAGATGTATAAGAACGGTAAGGTGAGTACATCAATGTCTTTAAAACTATCTGTTAGAAAAATGATCGTGCATTCATACTGTAGAGGCACGTATTGCACTTTTTTGTAAAATAGAAAATGGACTTCATATCTGATCCCCAAAGAATAAGGCCATTAGGCTATGGAAATATGCGAAGCACACCAGCCTAGCAGTATACACATCTGTTAATTGCCTAATGCGTCTAATGGTATATATCGCGGAACCGAGTTTACTAGCCAAAGCCCCGACATGGTCCGCTTACTGTAACTTGTTATCTACTGTTAAACCAAGAAAACTGGCTGACTTAACTGTTTCTAATTGTTTCCCACCCAGTTCTATTTTATCATGAACTTTGGGAACATTAGAAAGGGAAAATTTTATACATTTGATTTTTTTGTGCATTCATTAATAAATTATTGACAGCGAGCCATCTCGAGTCGGCTGTTAGGATCCTGTTTACCCTAGTAATATTTAGTTCCTTTCTGTCTAGTTTAAATAACAATGAAGTCTCCGAACACATACTCTGGATACTCTAGAGTCTAGGTTCCCAAACTTATTTTGTCTACTGAGTCGAGAGCTCATGCAGTCGTTGTCTAAGATGCCTCCTAGCTAAATTAAATTACAAATCACCCCCCAGGCCTTTACACAACGCCCCCATTTTTTTCTGGGTCTCCTACCACCCCCCTTTAGGCCTGCAGCGCCCACGGGGGGGCGTTCTCGCCCACTTTGGGAATGGGTGCTCTAGAGCGAGACAACGCACGGTGCTGTGATGTCACTAACTCGTAGTGTCCTTACTCAGCGAGTACCTATATACGAGTATACTCTAGATATAAACTTTGTAAACTTTCACGCTGCATTAAGAGTACAAAATATATCTAAAACGGGAAATTTAACGCGATTACGCGGTTTGCTTGAAACAACGGTCTCAAGCAAACTTGGTTTGCTTGGTTAGATATACTCTAGATCAGCCATTCCCAAAGTGGGCGATAACGCCCCCTTGCGGGCGCTGCAGGCCTAAAGGGGGGCGGTAAGAGACCCAGAAAAAAAATGGGGGCGTTGTGTAGAGGCCTGGGGGGTGATTTGTAATTTCATTTAGCTAGGAGGCATCTTAGACAACGACTGCATGAGCTCTCGACTCAGTAGACAAAATAAGTTTGGGAACCAGTGCTCTAGATCCTCTGGATACTCTAGATTCTAGAGAGAGACAACGCACAGTGGTATGATGTCACAAACTCGTAGTGTCTTTACTCAGTGCTTAGAGTAACACAGACACAGCTTATTGCTACTTGATACCCACTACATGAATTAAAAGACTTACATTTTTCAACATATTTCGAATGCTTTTTTCGCAGTACTATTCACTATTATAAATCTTACCTTTTAGTTAAGAATATAGTTTATAAAACCACTCATATATCAAGTTTACAAGAATCTGTATAATATTCATACAATTGCAATTAATTACCTAGATCAACGGCGTGCTCTTACGCTCCATTTTGTAAAATTACTCAGCGATATTTCGCAGTTTTTCAAGATAACATCAAACTGTTCAAGCACCAAACAAGTAGACAAGAATTAACGTTAATTACAAACAAATTAAATTAACTCTACTTCCTTTAAGAATATTGCTGAGATAAAGATTACTTAATTAATAACGTGCGCCGCAACTGACACAGATGGCGACAAGAACTGTTATTGACTGCATGAAGTAAAAATGATTTTAATTAGTGGTATTAAACATATGGGTCGTGAATACTGTCAGGTAGGACAAATACACTAAAAATAAAAATTTCTGTAGTAAAAAAATCAATACGACTACGAAAAAGAAAAATAATTTAGGTACCTATGGCAATTGCTAGTACTCTCCTTCAGGTCGCAAAAGTCGGACAAACATCATTCCTCTTTGTCATCTGTAAGTCCAAATACATTGCTAAAAGCCATGTCAAGTTGTAATTTTGTTATTTTGATGCTTTGTCTCCATGAATAGGAAATAGCATTAGGTTACGTAAGGATAAAATGTTCAAAACGTAATTTTTATACTATCACTTTTTACTCAAAAAGAACAGATTGTTAACTGAGTTTTCGAAAATCGAATGTGCCAGCTTTGCGCAGGGTCCTTGACCTTGAGCCTTGAGGCCTTGACCTTCCGTCTGTTCATGTTACTCACTAATCCTGCCCCAAACAGCAACGTTTGCACTATTGCGTTCCAGAGTGGAGTGTAAGTCATCTGGTGAAGTTCTTGACACAAGAGTTACTACACCTTGGCCGTCAGGGTTAGCAACACATTTGCAATTGAAATGTTTTGCCTTGATTGTAGCGCACGGTCCGCACCAAAACGCAAATAGGTGTGTTGATATCTTATATAATAACAACAAGGCTGACTTCTGAAGATCAAATAGCCAGAGTGTTAGCCAACAGAAATGTCAAAGGCACTCGCATACCTAGGCGAAAATGTATGAGGAGAATGATGAGATTTGAGGAAGCGAAAGAAGTAAGTAGGACCGCGACGCTCGGCGTTCTTTCCTCTCGGACTACCCCGTTAGGGATACAGCGTGACGATATGTATGTATGTGTGACATGTTCGTATCAAATATCGAAGATGTTTCTTCAGAGTCATCAATCTCTAATGCAAAGTACGTTTAAGAATAACATGCATTTATCAATACCTAAGTAGATTCAAACGCATGTACGTAGGTAGTATATGACTCAAGTACATGAAGCATGTACGCGGTTGCATGACCGCCAACTCGTGCGCTAAATATATAGGACATAAATATGCACACACATACATAAAGTATAGAATGTACCTATATAGCGCACACACAACACACAGCGCGGAAAACAATTCTGCAAACATTTCTGCATATTTTTAAATGCATCGAGTTTACAAGTTTTCTTGACGGTTCAACTGTATGCTGACAAGTTTCAAAAATGATACTCCAATTTCTTGCCGGTACTTCTCAGTGCAGGTTTTTTCTGAAATGGTGGTACTTACATTGACTTACATACATGTATATCTTCACGCTATATTCCTAACGGGGTAGTAAGCGAGGACGGAGCGCCAAGCATCGCGGTCCTTAAATACTTCTTTCGCTTCCTCAAATCTAATCATTTTTCTCACACATTTTCGCCTGAGTATGTGAATGTTTTGACATTTCCGTCAGCTAACACACTGGCTACTTGATCTTAGTTTACTTACATTTAATGTATAAATTACCTCGTAATAGGTTTAGTTGAATAGAAATGATAAGAATTTAACATTGACACGTTTTTTGACAGAGTGAAAGTGAATGGTAATAGCATTTAAATAAATAGCAAATATATAACCCGTGTGTTAGTTGACGGGAATGTCAAAAGCAGTGTGTAACTTGATGAAAATTTTAATTAACATTTGAGAGTAATGTGAGTACAGAGATGCTTGACGCTGCGTCAACTCTATCTGCTCTATTGATGATACAGCGTGAACTGCGCGAAGATTGATGAAATATTGCGATGAATGCGTGATTGTAGGCACAATAATAATTAATAATAATAATAAATATACATTCATTCACATCACAACTTCACACTGTACACCTAAGACGGAAGGACAAGTATCGCACGCGCTACATAAACTTTAACAACGCGAAAAGCAAATTTTATTTATAAGTGAAAGAAAAACATGCAGAAGATAACAGATATATTTAAAATGTCTTTATTTCCAAACAAAAGTTAGATATTTTCCTCCCTTTTTACAGATAATTTGCTTCGTGCAATTTTGTGTATGAGGTACTTTACCTACGTGACGCATGCAAGGGCGTCGCGGCTCGCGAGGAGCACACAGCGGGAGGAGGCGAGGGGCGCGGGAGGCGGGTGCTGCGTCGCGAGGCCGCCCTTGCGCGAAGGTGACGCGACAATTAGTCGCGCGGTCATTCCACTGCGCCACTGGCGCGATGTCAACGATTCCGATCATCCCGGTGCGATAGCGGCGACCGGACGCGACGCCCGCGCCCGCGCCGACTCGGCGGCGGCGTCACATTACCTACTGTCATGTAGGGTTGGCCATTTTACAAATTACTCAAAGACAAAATAAATTTCGTAAAAAAAATAGATACATATCTACATAATTATGTTCACACTAAATCATTATCAATTAATTGTAACACTGTAATTGTAATCAACTTTCTATAAAGTTGTTGAACTTACAGATGATATAAAGAGAAATGAGACAGTGAAAAGTTACTAGCCCGTCGCCTATAGCTATACCACGCCGTATTCCTTGCCCAAAACGACTTGCGCGACAAATTAATTTTTACTGAATTTCTTTTAACTAGTAGTAAATTCTGTTTTTCTTTCTCTCTCGGATCGGTATGAAAGCAAAAATATAATATTCATTGTATTATTTAATAAGTACCGCAAGGCTTGGCGCTCTATCCTCTCTGACTACCCCGTTAGAGATACAGCATGAAAATATGTATGTATGTATTTCATATGCTATTTCATATGCTAAATAGAATATGTCTATATTTTTGGGTGTTGTTGGGAGTTCTCCCAGTTCATCGTGTAGTATCTATAGTACGAGCCTAATTAATTTTGGATCACATACTTTCTGTAATTGTTAAAATTATTTATATGTCTATTGTCTATACTATATGGTGAAAAGAAAACTTTTTAAGCATATTGCGCTCGCGGAGGAGCGTGAGATTTGGCATAGTTAAAGTTTATATGAAAAAGGAGTAAAGAAAACCTGCAAAAAGAGTGTAAAGTGTAATTATGTTACAAATACATTAAAATTACCAACAAATAATAACTCATAGTTTGACTTAATGAGTTTTGAGCTGTGAATTTGTGTGATTATTGAGCTGTGAGCTATGTCGAATCTATACAGTGCACACCAAGGAATAAAAACGTTTATTTTAGATTTACGGTCGAATTTCAACCATTTGGTGACCACTTATTATCATTATTATTAAGTACATTCATAACCGTTCTTGTCCTTCATAAGCTTCTTTCGGCTTTTTAATATTATTTATAACTTTCAATCTCTGCAATCCTGTATATAAATACTCTCATGATGTAAACAAGGACACTGGGTAAACAAGGACACAATAACATATATTAGACTCGCTAGTATTAAACTCACTAGTATTAGACTCGCTAGTATTAAACTCACTAGGCACTTTGAGATTAGTAGTATAGGATTCAGTAGACACTGATATAATATTAGATAGAAACTGTAGGACTCGATACATACTTTTAGGTAGATATTTTATATCGAACTGAAACACGACATTTTAATTATGACTTGCTTTATTAAAAGCTCAAGAGATACTGCCGGTGCGCTCGTGATATCGGTCTTTTATAGGAACAGATATCCCTTCTCTACAATAAAATAACACGTGCGCACAAACAGCCTACATTACATCGACAATAATATTATTTTATATGTGGGTAGGTTATACAATACAGTAATAATTATATCGACTTGGCAACAATATTATTTTATAGGTAGGTTATACAATGGTTATATGACATATGCTAACACTTGCTTTATTAAAAGCTCAGGAGATACTGCCGGTGCGCTCGTGATATCGGTCTTTTATAGGAACAGATATCCCCTCTCTACAATTAAATAACACGTGCGCACAAACAGCCTACATTACATCGACAACAATATTATTTTATATGTGGGTAGGTTATACAATACAGTGATAATTATATCGACTTGGCAACAATATTATTTTATAGGTAGGTTATACAATGGTTATTTGACATATGCTAACACATACTATATGTATATTAGAGAATTATACACATACACGCTTCACGCTGTTTCCCATTCAAAGTGCTACAGAGCGTCAAAGCATAATACCTTATAATACCTACACATTGTAATAGTTGTTAGTTGTACAATCTTATTAAATATGTACTTATTGTAACTAATTGTTATCCATTCATTCATTAATTCCATTGATTCACATAATAATACCCTAACCCTGACTCCAACAATAAATGTATCGAATTATAACTACTTAAAATTAAATCCATTATTGATTTCAATTTGTTAGCTGACGGAAATGTTAAAACACTGATATACTGAGGAGAAGATTTGTAAGGAAAATGATGAGATATAAGGAGACAAAATAAGTATGTAAGAATCGAGGTGCTTAGCACTCCAAACTCTCTGACTATCCGTCAGGGATATAACGCGAGGAAATGTATCTATGTATTTTAAATTGTTTTACTTTTATGAGGGAAAATTACACAAACAAAAATATTTTACTTTCCTGTGTATATTTTATTTGCTTCAATATTATACAACAAAGTAGCAACCCTATAGGCCGCGAGCGGCCATGTTGTTGCGCTAAATTGCGCACTGCACGCGCGCCTCCAGACGTTCGCGGTTATCGTCCACCGAGGACAATACCTATGCGTATATACAAAGCACGTACGCCGTAATTGTCAAAGAGTGCCTATACATCAATTCGAATATATGAATGTATCAACATGACCTATTTGAATTAGTAGTTGAGTAGAATTCTAGATGCAAAAAGTTAGTAACGAAAATTGTTATTTTGAAAACATATTAAGAATCATTATCATTACAGTGGGTACTCATAGTAATTACTATGAGTCATGTGACGAGCAAAACCATTATAATGCTATTGAATGTATCAATTTATTGGTTTCTTTCACAATAACATAATATCTCATAAGTATTTATCTTGGACTATAAATCGTTCTAGGCATTTATTGATTTAGTAATTAGTGATAAATTATATATTTTGTTTTAGAATGATATTACTCCCACGCATTTTAATGCTAATTTTACTGCATAATTATCACTTTACATCACGGTAATATAAAGCTGTAATCTCTACATTCATACATTACTCCTCTCTATCAGGTGACCCGCTTGCTCGCTTGTCCCCTCTTATAAAAATAATATATATATACTTAATGTCAGCAAGGTGACTAGGATAGGATATCTTACGGTAATTCTATTCCAGAAGTGAATGAGTTGATATTATAATGATTTTTAAATATTTAAGAAGGAGTAAAAAACAATAAACTTTGATGAAGCACACAAAACTACTCATAATATAATATACTGTGAACTATTCTCGAAACCTAATAATAACAAATAATAATATACTAGAAAATTATACAACTTGTGTGACCTTTAACTAAGCACTAGCTTTTTACTGCGGGTACACCAGTACCACACAACGAACTGGGTGTGACAATGAGTAATCATCATTACTCCTATCCGCCATCCGATTCTCCAACTACCCTCTAAGGGAATATCTCGCGGTTCGGGGGTAGAAAAATACGGGCACCCGAGGAGAGCGACAAAAATCGAATCGCGTATGTGCATGGACGTTTTAAATATTTGTGAATCAAATTAACGATATTTGTTTACAAGTGAAAGTGTCTTGCTTGTGTCTGTGGGAATCAATACGAAATCTTAAAAAAAAAACACTCATCGATAGAACAAGACCGTGAGTACCTTACTTCATTTCCTCTATTCCCACTCATTGTCACAAATTTGGTGGAGGCGCCAAAGCCCGAAATTAGGCCGCGATTTAGTGTTACCATTTAGATTTAACAAAATGGCTAAAGATAAAGGCGAAAAACTACCAACTAGTGAGGAAGGCGTTACCCGTGTGTCGGATATTATCAAGTATTTTAAATCTTTAAATCTCGAAGCGATAAACCCTATAGTAAATTTATTGCAGGAAAAAATTATTACACAAAACGAACAAATTAACGATTTGACAAATCGATTAAAAATTCTAGAATCCAAATCTGAACCCTGTATTGTGCCTGAAGTAAATGTAAAGGATCTCTCAGCATCGCCTGTAGAAATGACAAATAATTCGACAAGTACCGACAAAAATAAATCAAAACTAATGCATACCTTCTTAATGGAGATACCGGCTTGCGATGGTAAGGATGCCAAAGAACTAATTCAATTTATAATTCAGTTAGATAAAATTTACCAATTAAAGCTAAGTCCAGAATCAGATTTTACAGCTTGGGTTATGACACGAACTTCTGGTTTCCTCGCAAACTGGTGGCTCCAAAATACATCAGCGGGTTTCGATTGGCACAATCTTAAATCAAAAATGATTAACGAACTATTATCGCCTATACACATAGAGACACTTAAGAATGAGATGTGTTTGCGTTATCAGAACGAGAACGAAACATTATTGGAGTTTACTCATTCCGTAGATACCGTTGCGAAGGCCCTTAATTTAGGATGGAATGAAGAATCTTTAATTCAAACAGTCCTAAGCAGGATTTCACCTAAGTCATATTATTATTTAAAACAGAGTCCGTCTGATATAAAGAACTTAATACAACTGACTCAAATTAGTAGTGAGATCGAAGGTGCAATATTACGCGAAAAGTTGCATAATAACTCAACACGGTACTCACAGACATATTGTCCACCTTACCAACGAAACATAAATAATTTATATAATGATAATAACACACCACTCGGCTCCGTTCCCGTTCGACATCCGTTTCATTCTCATTCGCGCGATCAAAGTTTGCATAAATCGACTACGCCATCAGACAGATCGAAGCAGACGGCCGCGCCGAGTGGTTCTCGAGGAGCGCGGTGTTATGAATGTAATGCATACGGACACTTCGGACGTGATTGCGAACAACGTCATAGACGACTGGCGGATCGTACCAACGCATTTAATCGTACGGGAAACGCGAACAGAGAGTAGGTTATAACCATCGTACACCTACTCTCAACGCGATTAATTACGGTGGGAAGTTATCGTCCAAAAACATTCCTATTATTAAGCCCTTTTTAAAAGTAACAACGTGTAATATTATTTCTCCAGCCCTTATTGATTCGGGTGCAACCAGATCTTTCATAGATAAAGAATTAGCCGACAAATTAATCGGAAGACGTAAAGTTTTTACAATCGCATGCAATATTTTGTGTTCGACAGCAAGAAGAGAAACATTTAGAGCTACAAATATTTTATCTACCCTCATTTCAATTGATAAATTTACTTGGCGTTTCGAATTTATTATCGCACCACAACTAATAAACCCCATAATCTTAGGTTGCGACTTTATCCAAAAAACAAAGTTGGAACTAAATATGCATAAATTATATGTAAGTTTTAACTTCAACACCGACGTTAAAATTGATTTATTAAAAAAATCCATAGTAACAACAGTAATAGTTTAAATTACATAAACAATGACTCGGAGTTTTCAAATCAAATTTCGGAATTACTGAAAAAACACGAGAACGTTGTAACCGATAGACTAGGTATGACAAATATCTTAGAATACGAAATAAGACTAACCGATAACATACCGGTTCGTTCACGATTTTATCCCCTGTCTCCACCGAAGGCTATAGAATTGGAAAGTCATATAAACCTACTACTTCACCAAGGGGTGATCGAAAAGTCAACTTCACCTTACGCCTCGCCCGCCTTTTTGGTGGAAAAAGCTAGTGGCGGAAAACGATTGTGTTGCGATTACAGAGCAATTAATAAAAAAATAATTTATGACAGTTATCCTATGCCTTCAATAGAATCGGTTTTCCAATACTTAAACGGATCCAAGTACTTTTCAGTTATAGACTTAAATAGTTCTTTCAACCAGATTCCTTTAACAATGAAATCGAAAGAGATTACTGCCTTTATAACGCCTTTCGGTTTATATCAATATAAATACGTTCCTTTTGGTTTGTGCGTGAGTCCGCAGGCTCTCAATAGGGTCATAGATATTGTCTTTGGTGATATCAAATATAAATACGTAATCCCATTCGTGGATGATTTGTGTGTGTTTTCTAAGGATAAGGAGTCGCACATTAACCATTTAAACGAGATATTTTCAAGATTGAAAAAAGCTGGTTTAACTGTAAATCCAAAAAAAATTAAATTATGTCAGGAGTCTGTTCGATTTTTAGGTTATAATATAAGTAATAATGGACTTTCAGTCGACTCGGAAAAAACTAGTGCGGTCATTAATTATCCCAAACCTAAAAATATTAAGCAATTGAAAACCTTTTTGGGAATGACTAGCTTTTATGCAAAATTTATTCCGGGATATGCACAAATCGCGGAACCCCTCAATACTTTAAAAAAAAAAGATAGGAAATTCGAATGGGGGGTCACACAGAACAAATCGTTTAATAGGTTAAAGCGCGCATTAGTATCACCGAACGTATTACGATTCCCGGATTTCAACAAAAAATTTATTTTGCAAACGGACGCCTCCGGGTGCGCACTCGGTGCAGTTTTACAACAAGAAGTAGATGGCGCGCTCGCACCTATAGCCTACGCAAGTCGAACCTTAACACCAGCCGAAAAGCGCCGTACCGTTTACGAACTGGAATGTGCCGCTGCTGTTTTTGGCGTGACTAAATTTAAAACTTATCTCGAGGTTGCACCCTTCGAATTACAAACAGATAACGCGGCATTGTCTTGGCTTTTTGAACACCCAAAACAAATAGGTAAGTTAGGTCGGTGGATACTCCTATTGTCTAGATACAAGTTCGAAATTAAACACATTCAGGGTACTATTAATAATGTAGCTGACTGTCTTAGTAGAATGTACGAGGGATCCGACGAGGCTCAGTGCACCGCTCTACAAGACTATCCAGTGACGAATAGATCATTACAACAACATCAAATTAACGATAAATTTTGTAACGATCTTATAATTAGAATAAATAGGTGTGAAAATATCCCGAAATATAAAATAAAAAACGACCTACTGTATAGGAAAACGGGTAAGGGAAATAAATGGTGCATAGTGTTACCTATATCAATAAAAAACGTAATATTAAATTATTACCATGATCAAGACATTTCTGGACACTTAGGCATCTCAAAAACTACGAATAGAATATCTAAAATTTTTTGGTGGCCTCATTCTTACAACGACATTAAGCAGTATGTTAAATCATGTAAACTATGCCAAATGACAAAGCCAACAAATGCCAAACCGGCGGGGTTGATGGTCTCTGAGATTCCGAAAGGTACATGGTACAACGTGTATATAGATTACAAGGGTCCGTTACCTGCGTCTAAAAGTGGGAACAAATACGTTTTAGTGGTTATGGATTCATTTTCAAAGTGGGTGGAACTTATAGCTGTTCGTTCGGCAACTGCGGCTGCAACGGTGCGCGTTCTTTCTCGGCAAATATGGGCACGTTTTTTTTTTTTTTTTTTTTTTTTATATATGACTGCATCCCCCTAGCGTGGGCAAAGCCAGGGCCCTTTTTCTTCGGTCATTCCAGTTCTCGCTATCATTCATACCATTCTGGGTTTAAATTCCCTCACATTCTACTACTCTACCTAACGGTTGATTATCTGCTGAAATTTTTATTTCTTTTTAAAAAACATCCTTACTTTTAATACAGTTTGCTTATGTATATACTTAATTAGTCCTTATACTTATTAACATTTGTCCTTTTTAATTATCTTAATACTAATACACTGTTCAGTCTTAATATTATTCTACATGCTATCACATCTTATTTACTATACATTAGTTTTTAGCATGTATTTCTTTGGTTGTCTTATATTAAATTATCATAGTGATATTCTTAAAACTATATCACAGGTCATTATACACTATACAACATAACAATCTTAATACTACTATCACAGTGATATCCTTATACTAATATCACAGCTTGTCTTACTACTATAACAGTGTATAAAATTTTTTGTCACAATATACTTTGTACTGTTTTGCTATTTCAGCGTTTTGTTCCTATCTATGACTTTCATGGCTATTTTCCTACAATATTTTAGGAACTTTTGTCTTATTCTACCGTCCTTCATAAAATCTTTGATGTTTTGCTCCTTCATTTCCTGCTCAGTTTCAATCTCGAAATCAAGTCTGTACCTGCTGTAGGCGGGGCATTCACACAAAACATGCATCACGCTCTCACTCACATTCTCGTCACAGACGCACGCCGGGCTCTCCTTGCACCTAAAACGGTGCAGGTACTCGGAGAACCCCCCATGGCCTGTGAACACTTGCACTATCACGCTATCCATATTTATCTTCCTCACTACCGTATGAGCTTTGGTGGCGTCCGGGAAAAACACTTTGGTGACTGAGGCCGTTTTCTCACTTACGTACCTCCTATCCCATTCATCAATCGACTCTTCTCTGATCTGTCGCTTGATGAATGAGATGGGGCACTTATCGTAATCCGGCCTCGTCTTCCTTTTGAGTGCCGCGTCCTTCGCCAGCTCATCGGCCCTCTCGTTACCCTGCATCCCTACGTGCGCTCTAACCCAGAACAATCTTAGGGATCTGCCTGAGTTGTTCATCTTAGCGATGTCTTGCCTACACTTGACTACCAAGGGATGCAGGGAATTTCTACCAATAACGGCGTCCAGAGCAGACCTGGAGTCGCTAAATACGCAGCAGCTAGGCGTGTTGCAGTTGAGCGCGTACTCTACGGCCTTTGACAGAGCCAGGAGTTCCGCCTGGAAGACAGTGCAGAAGCGTTCCAGTCGCAGCTTTTTTCTATCATACTCGGCGACGCCATCCCATATGGACAGCGCCGCCCCCACCTTTCCATCTATCTTACTACCGTCGGTGTAAATGTTACACCGACTATCCTTATATTGTTCCAGCTCCGCACTGTCCTCCACGCGCATGAACCCCAACTCCATCTGGCTCGCAGGATGTGGCATTTCCGTGAACGGTAACGGCCTCTCCACATCTCGATCACCTACTACCCTCTGGGAGTACCCCTTCTTGACCTCATAAAGAAGGGCGGTTTCCCGCACCCTCAGGTCAAGCGGCAACATCCCAGCCAGCATTAGGACCGAGTTGAGAGAGACCGTCCTGTATGCCTTGGCGATCTTCTGCCCGATACCCCTCTGCACCACGCCCAACCGCTTGCGTATCCCCAGTCTGTTGGACGCCGGTGCCCACACATTCGCTGCATACAGCACAATCGGTTCGACCACTGCCATATATATGGTCCGGATGATCTCCGATTCCAGCCCCCAGTTGACCCTGGCAGCTCTCGAGACCTGTTTGTATATGTTCAGCGCTTTGCGGCATACATTGTCCACATGAGCGCTGAACATAAGGTTCCGGTCGATCGTGAGCCCCAGGATCTTGATCTCCTCCGAAAGTCCGATGCACACCCCGTCCATGTCCAACACCAGAGGGTCGTACTTCGTGACTAGCATGGCCTTGGTCTTGCTAGGCGCGAATTTCAGCTTATTCCGAATCCCCCAGTCCCGGACACAGCGAAGCGTTGCATCGGCCCTCCGTCGGAGACTCTGAGTGTCTTCCTCGGAGAAAATCAGGACCACATCGTCTGCGAATGCTTGGCAGTAGTCTCCCCTTTCACTCAACTCCTTCAATAGGGGGTCCAACAATAAATTCCAAAATGTCGGTCCCCCTATCGAACCTTGCACACACCCTTTCGTCGTCTTCCTCACATACTCCTCACCTGCGTATCTAAGTCTTACCTTTCGGTCGGACAAATACGAGTCCACAAGTCGTCTGAGGTTTACCGGACAATTTGTTTTTGCGAGTTCGCATCGTATTGCCGGCCACCACGCACTATCGAAGGCTCCCTCTATGTCCAAGGACACCAGTAGTACCATCTTTTTATTTTGTACCTGGGTCCTTATGTGATTCACCATGACATAGAGGGAGTCCTCGGTTCCGCGCTGTGGTGTAAAACCGTATTGATGCGGACTCTGGTCCGGCAACACATACCATTTAATGCGATTGATAAGCATCTTCTCAAGTATCTTGCCCAACACGGGCAGCAAGCCTATTGGTCTATATGACTTGGGACTCGTATAGTCCGACCTACCGGGCTTCCTCAAAATCACTGTCACGGCCTCCTTCCAAATGGTGGGGAAACACGCTAAATCCAGACACCTGTTATACATCATCACAAACATATCGGGTTGTAGGGTGATAGCTGCCCTGCAAATGTCGGCGGTAAAGCCGTCCAGTCCTGGCGCCTTCTTTGCGCTGAAGCTAGACGCGGCCCACACGAGTTCTTCCTTCGTGAATGGTGGATCGCATGATCCACCGTTACTAATCTTATTGATTACGTTAGCTTTTATTCTAATCCTCGTGTGTTCCGCGTCGTCGCTATCAGCGCTATCCTCTGGATAGAAGGTCTCTGCCAGGAATCTGGCCGACTCCCCGCCTTCAAGCGCAATACCGTTCCGGACGAGGGGTATCTCCTCCTCCTTCGCGGTTGTGCTGCGTATCACCCTATAAATCCCATCCCACATACTCTCTCTATCTTGCTTTTCGCAAAAATTCTTCCAACAGGTGGTCCGAGCCCTCCTCGACGCGACCAGGTACTCCTCTTTGGACTCAAGGTACTGCTCCACCACCCATGCTCTCCGCACTGGTGCTGCGCAGGAGATCCTACGCTTCCGGCGATTCACCTCCTTCTTAAGGCGGGTGAGTTCCTCGGTCCACCAAGGCAATCCTACTCGCCTGCCGACCCCGACTTTGGGTATACTTCTATTACATCCTTCCCTTATGGATTCCGTGAGCTCTCCTACCCTCTCTTCTAGCTCACGGACCTCACCTGCCATTCCGAACGACTCGGCGCCTAGGCGCCTTTCCTTCCAAATCTGGCCCAGCTCCTGACTGAGCTGGGTCCAATTAGCCTTCCGCGTATTGTATACCCTAGTCGTGGTCGCTTTTGCCCCGTCCCCCTTTGCCAAATAAAGGTCGAATAGGATTGCCCTATGGTCCGAAGTCGTCACGTCCGCCTCCACACGCCAGTTCCGCACAGCAGGTAGCATGTCAGTGGAGCAGACCGTGATGTCGACACAACTCGTGTACCTTTTCGCACCTCTGATCGTGTCGAAAGTTGGCTCGGACCCTCTGTTGAGGATCTCAAGATCCTTCCTATCAAACATACATCCCAATATCTCACCCCTCTCATCCATCCTTGCACTACCCCACCATGGGTTCCATGCATTAAAATCCCCCCCTACCAGCAGCTTATTGGTACCGATGTTATCTATGAGGGTTTCCATACACTGGGTGTACGGGTCGAGCGGTTGGTCTCCTTCCAGGTAGATCGACACCACCCCTACGTACCCGAGACCGGTTTTCACCTTGGCGACCATGATGTTGGGGGTCGCCAATGTCGGGCACTGAGCGATGTCGATCCGCCTGTCGAAGACCAAGATGGCAGCCTTAATAAGGCCTCCGGGGTGTCCTTGATCTTGTAGGACTCTTACCCCCGGGTATGGCCTCACTCTCCCTATAGACCCAATGTATGGCTCCTGTACCAGTGCGATATCAAATTTCCTCATTTGTGCAGCCATAATCAATTCTGCAGTTGCCTGCTGGCTACGCTGCAAGTTGGCCTGCACAATCCTGATGGGTTCAGCTTTTTGCACTCCATGGACGCCCTTAGCAGTAAGCTATAGTAGCCCTTGCTAGGGCGTCCCACTTCTTTCTAACTGGACATTCTACATCAAAGGCATTATGCCCTTTGCCCACCATATTATTGTTGGTGCAATTTTTGCACTTGGGCACCTCGCCACGCCGGCTAATTGGACATTCTACCTTAAAATGATTCCCCCCACAATGACTACAGGAGTCCTGGGTTTCCCTGCAGAACCTGCGGCTGTGCCCAAAGCCCAAACACCTTGTACACTGTACAAGGGGGGATTGGTCGTCCACCCGCACGTTCTGCAGGTCAACCCTAAGGCTACCCAACCCCATGGCCCTCTGCCATATTTTTGGCGATACACACAGGACCACATTGTTGCATAGAGGATTTCTTGTTCTCTTCCTAAATTTCACCTCTATTCTTTGATCATCCTTTCCCAGGTCTCGAAAGAGACCCCCATTCTGGTTCCGGACCGCTTTTACAACCTCTTCGTCCGTATGGATCTTTATTACGTCCTTAAGCACCAGAAGGGGGTCCCTATTCTTTACCTCTTCCACCACTAACCCCTTTCCTCTACCACTCAACCTTTTCACTATCTTCTGCCTTTCCTCTTCATTTTTACATCCCACCACAACCTTTCTATCTTTTACTTTTCTCACTCTCTCTACTTGCACCCATCCTTCTTTCGCATCAACCGCCTTTCTTAACTTTTCCAAAACTTCTTCACCAGTTTCCTCTTCCTTTTCTGACGACACTATCAGCGAGTGCAGCGCTGGGCGCATCGGCATCGGTACATTCGACCGGCCGGCCCCCACCACCGCACCCGCATACGTAGTCGGTCCTTTCTTTCTTTCTTCTCTCTCTTTCCTTATCTCTTCCTTAAGTTCTTCCATTCTTGCATTACTCTCTTTCACCATTCTTACATGTTCGTCCATTCTTTCCTTATTCTCTTTCAGTACTTTCATATGCTCATCCCATTTTTCCATCATTTCAACTCTCTGTTTTTCTGCTCTCATTTCCTTTTCTCTATCGTTTTGCTCCGCTACACTCCTTTCTCCTGTCTCTTCCCTTTTTCTACCTGTACCTTCATCCTTGCTACATACATTCTTACTCTTCTTTCTTTCGTCTTCAGCTTCTCTGACCAACTCATACAGCCTCTCTACCGCGCTAACCACATCTGCCTTGATGTCAGTCTTCAGGTTCCTACTGTTGTTGAGCTGGAGTTTTGCCTTCATAAGGCAGCTCTTAGCTTCGGCAACCCGATTCCTGACATCTCGGCCTTCTGTGGTTATTTTCTCCTTTTGCCCATCTTCACTTATACCTCCTCGATTACGTTCCTCTTCATTCATTCTTCCTTCCACCCTTTCCTCTCCTACTTTCCTCACTTTGCTACCTGTCGCTTTTGTCTCTATAGGGCACTTCATTTTTAGTTTAACTTTATCTATTTTCTTTTCCGATTCACTGTCTTTTTGTTTAATGGGCGATGTCTTGTTCCTCGCCTCTATCTCCCCTATGCTTCTCCTTACTGTCCTGGTCTTGTTCAATTCTGCACTTTTCCCACCTTCCTCCTTCTCCACTCTATCTTCGTTCATTCTATCTATTCTTTCATCCGTCCTCTCTGCTGATCCTTGTTTATCTACTCTGTCCATTGTTTTAGCCGGCGTGCGGTACCCAAACATTTTGAGGGATTGCGTCCTAGTACTAAAACTATATTTATGCCTGCTGGTCAATAGACTCAGCTTGCGTCAATATTGTCAAATATAAAAATAATCAAAACTCTAAAGCTAAGTCCACTGGTCAACAGACACAGTGGACGTCGATAATAATAACTAAAACTATGCCTATCGGTCAAAAAACACGATAGGCTTCAACAACACAACACACAATTGCAATTATAAAACAATAATAATTAAACAATAATAATTAGCGTCAATAAATATGTCAAAGGAAATTATAAAATAAGAATAAATACAATAATCAATAATATTGTCAAAATTAAAATCACTACCCGTGCACTGGGCAGTGGTGTATAGGGCCTACTGACCCAGTACACTCTACTTATTGCTATATGTCTCAGACCTGATCGGTTACACCAGCCGCGATCTCCCTTGTGTATAATTATCTAAACCTAACCTAAAATCTCCGGCCACCCTGCCACCTTATATCCTTTATATCTCAGTTATCTATTACTCTATCTTAAATAAATTTTACAAGGGCACTTATCTTAGTTCTATCTCTTGTTTGCAGTTTTTCCCTCTCGATTTGATGGTCTCCCGGCTGCTCCAGCAAGGATAAAGTCCCGCACGCACGTGGTGTTGGCGGTTTTTAGGTGTTTACTGCTAAACCACCAGCCCGATTTTCGAGCTGATGATCTTAAACCGCTCTGCCGATGATCCTCCAACTCTCCTTCACTTCAGCTACTTTGGAGCTGTCCTAATTTAGGACTTAGCCCCACGTGCTTTCGGTTTTTTCTCCTATATCTTGGGTTTCCGCTGGTTTGTCTCCGATTTCACTACAGCACTTATGTGGGCTCCGCCCACCACACACTTAAGCACTCAATTCAACACTCTGTGTGTCCTAATTAGGACTACAGTTCACTTTTTTCTCCTAATTTCACTGTAGCTTCGCGGTTTTTTGTCCGAAAAATCTAAAACTTGTTTTAAAAGTTGGGGGGCAGTGTCCCTCAACCTACCACACTTAAAAAAGCGTAGGTCACCGCTTTAGATTTTGCAGCGCACGCACTTTTATGTATTTTTAACGGTTTTTCGCTAATAACTTTTTTGTTATTTCACCAATTTCAAAAAATTTTTCACCACTGTATTCCTCACTACTGCGCGCATCCGTAGATGTATAACACTTATTACTTTTAACGTTTAATCTATTTTTAATGATTTTTTCCGCGCGGAGCAACTTTTCAGTATTGTAGGTAGCGTGAACGGTTTGTCGTATCCAATATGGGCACGTTACGGACCACCTCGTACCGTCGTGTCTGATAACGCAACACATTTCACCGCGGACCTATTTGAAGATATGTGTCGCACATGGGGTATTAAAAACATAAAAATTTCACCTTACTATCCGCAAGCAAATGTAGTGGAGCGAGTAAATCGAAATTTGAGTGTTATGTTAAATATTTACTGCCAAAAAAATAAATCAGCATGGGATGATCTTTTACCTAAATTTCAATTGGCCCTTAATACTGCTATACATGAGAGTTCGAAATATACGCCCGCTCAAATCTTCTTAGGTAGAGAGATATGTACACCGTTAGAAAATAAATGGAATATTCAAGAAATGTTGAACGATAACAATGATATAGATACTCCCAATAATAAGGAGATATTAAAGAATTTAGAAAATTCACACGAAAAACAACGTCGATACTATAACACACGTAGAAGACCAAATAACTTTTTTATACATCAGGAAGTACTAGCGAAAACATTCCCAAAGACAAATAAGGAAAGAGGGATTAACGCCGCCTTCTGTCCTCGTTGGGCCGGACCTTATATTATTCAAAACATAAAGAATGGTCAAGCAATACTAAGCTCTCCACACTCAAATAAAATTAAAAGAGTTAATATTTCGCATCTGAAACCGTTTCACTCAAGATTAGTGGGGGGGGATGTGACAATGAGTAATCATCATTACTCCTATCCGCCATCCGATTCTCCAACTACCCTCTAAGGGAATATCTCGCGGTTCGGGGGTAGAAAAATACGGGCACCCGAGGAGAGCGACAAAAATCGAATCGCGTATGTGCATGGACGTTTTAAATATTTGTGAATCAAATTAACGATATTTGTTTACAAGTGAAAGTGTCTTGCTTGTGTCTGTGGGAATCAATACGAAATCTTAAAAAAAAAACACTCATCGATAGAACAAGACCGTGAGTACCTTACTTCATTTCCTCTATTCCCACTCATTGTCACATGGGAGAGTTCCTAAATTGACCTGAGAAGGGATAGAACCTAGGGCCCCGGTAAAAACAGCCACTCTACCACCGGGTCAACGGCACGCCTATTACGTAACTTGCAGTTAGCATGCGACACCCACTATCGCGCGATATCTGCTGTCAAAACGAGAATTTGTGTTAATGTAATTTGTATAGTGGCGCTAAATCTACCGCAAAAAGTGCATTTTACGGTCATGAAGCAATAGACACGCAATCGTCATACACGATATCAATTTTTTATTACAGTTAGTCATCGGTCCCGCAATGATCGCGTGGCTGTCGCTGTCTGAAAATTTTTAGATAATAATCCCGTGGGCCAGTCATTTACTCCAGATAGAAAATTATGCTAATCTATTAAATAAAACAGAACAAAAATACAAATATCCTTCGTTACGTACGTACATACATACATATCTTCATTATTCTGTATTTCCCTAAACCGGGTAGTCAGAGAGGACGGAGCGTCAAACGTCGCGGTCCTTACATACTTCTTTCGCCTCCTCCAATCTCATTCTCCTCACACATTTTCGTCTAGGTATCCTTTGTTAATTATTGTTATTTCGTATTCAAATTACATTTAATCTTGTCTAGTTAATAATTACTATTTGTACAGACGTTTCAATAACATTTTAAATAATAACACAGAACGCATGTCACGACATGCTGCCTTGAATGACGTCATTCGGCGGGCTCTTGTCGCCGCTGGCGTTCCTGCAGTCTTAGAGCCTGTAGGTATTGTGCGCAGCGACGGCAGGGGACCGGATGGTTTGACGCTCATTCCTTGGAAACTTGGAAGATCGCTGGTGTGGGATGCCACTTGTGTCGATACACTTGCTGTTTCCCATGTGCCGGCGACTTCCAAGTCAGCAGGTGCCGCGGCCAGCACTGCCGAGAACTTGAAGCGGGGTAAGTATGCGACTCTCTCTGAGAGTTTCATATTTACGCCCTTTGCAGTCGAAACTTTGGGTCCCTGGGGATCCGAAGCCCATCGACTGGTTTCTGATATTTGTAAGAGACTGGTCGAGGCTTCGGGAGACCGCCGGGCTGGCAGCTTCTTCCGCCAACGAATCAGTTTGGCTATTCAAAGAGGCAATGCTGCCAGTCTGCTAGGTACCTTGAGCAATGACAGCTTTCTAAGCGGCAACTTTGAGGAAGTTTATTATTTAAGATAATGTGTAGTTTTAAGTTTGTAAATATTAACATATGTATGTACTTTTTGTTAATAAATTTTGTTTAAAAAAAAAAATAACAGATTACGTTCTTTACTTTTACCAGAAAAGTATGCTACTCCCTTAATAATGTGAAAGAAACCAATAAATTTAATACATTTTTGAATAATGAATAATAAATAACTATACTCTCAAATTTGCTGGACTATAGAAGTACAAAATTCGAAGTTTTCTAGATCTTTGTATTTCGGCTGTTATAAAGTACATACGTATCGAATAAGATTGTATAAATTATTTTGTACCGGTCCATCTCACATAATATACTTGTTATTATTTTATTAACAAGCTATTGCTGGAGAGTTCGTTTGCGTAGTCTTTTATTTACTAAATTAATAATTCAGAAACCTTCGCGGGCATACGCAGAACTCACCAGTCTCATCATAATCGAATTAGTGGTTTTGGGAACGCGTAGAAGATAAACATACAAAGAAGTATTCATTATTATTATTATTATAATGCAATACCAGCGACCTGCCCCGATTTCGCACTGGTAGAAATTTTTTGAAAATATAATACAGCCCATGTTACTCGCTAATAATGTAGCTTTCCATAGGTGAAAGATTTTTAAAATGGGTTGAGTAGTTTTGGAGTTTATCCATTACATACAAACAAACGAAGTTTTCCTCTTTCTAATATTATTAATTATTATAGAAAGACCTTTTTAGTTATCTTCTCTGTTTCGTGCCTATTTCCAATGCCTCTATGGGACGGCCATCCTATAAAGCTTTCTTGGCACTCTAGGCGTCTCTGTCGTTTCCGCTTGAAAGCTATCGTCTTCACATGTTTCCTAATAGTGCGAGTTCAGGTTTTCGGTAAATTTCAGTGGAATATATACCAACAAAATTCAAGTTTATTATACTATACCCTATGTGTTTAACTTCTCAACGAAAGTAAAAGTGGAACGTTAAAACATCTTCGAAATGTATACGACAATGAGTCAATCGCATTAAATTAAAATTTTTCGACTGACCAACTTGGCCTAGTCAGTAGAAACGAAACGCATCAATTAATAAAAAAAATTAATAAAAAAATTAAACCGCCTCCAAAAAAAATCACTTAAAAGTACAAAATAACTATCTTTTACTTATCAAAACTTAAGTACAAAAATAACTTACGTACTAACTTAACTTTAAATACGATACAAAGTCGGTGCCAGGCCTACCAAACTAATAAACTATCTGTTGCTGCACATTGATTTGGTACGGACTTCAATAACTGTCAAATTTAATTATATGGGTATTTGTATCGTATTTATAAATTTACTTTTGTACTTAAGTTTTGATTAGTAAAGGATAGTTATTTCGTACTTTTCTGTGTTTTGTAATTAATTTTTTAATAAATTAATGAAGTCGTTTTAATTTTTTTATTTTATTTTTTTTATTTTTCCCTTTTGAGTGACCTTGGCCTAAATAGATATCTAGGGCAGGTCTACAATTAACTTCTTTTCTAATTCTGGAGCGCAATGACTTACAAGAGAATCATTAATATAAATAAAGATTAAACCAGTTATTTATAACCGCGTTATTTGGTGTTATTTGGTGTATCTTCGAAACTCAAACTCCAATACCAGTTAAATTTAAATGGAACACTGGAAATGTATCCTTTCAAATAAAAAAAAGTATTTTTCAAATCGGTTCACAAATAACGGAGTTATGAGGTAACAAACATAAAAAAACATACAACCGAATTGAGAACCTCCACCTTTTATTGAAGTCGGTTAATAAATGAATAAATACTCCAGATAAATATACCTAGTGTGTAGGTACCACACAACGAACTGACAGAACTCTCAATATCTTACACTCAGACTCGAATCAATGGAAAAGCTCGTTTCTTAAACTAATCTGGGGCCTAGGCAAGTGGCTCAATTGTTGTAAACGCTAGTAGAATAGAATGACAAATACCACGTAATCTAGCGTCACGAATTTTAAATTGGTAGTCGAACGTTATTAACTTTCTTATATATCAAACGAAACGTGAAGTCGTGTGAAAACCGCCATATAAAATGTAGCCAAGTGCCACTTTTAACGAGCAATAACGCCACCAAGCGTTTCGATTGAACGAAGCATTTGCCACTTGTCTAGCGGCACTGACCGGAAATAGAACTGGCGACCCTAGCTGGGAAGATTGATACCTACTGTGCCAACATGACACTAAATGACTGTCAATCGATAATTAAGATTAAAAAAAAGGAAATATAAATGGTGTTCGAAATTCGCTCACATTTCAAATAATTTTTCGAATAATTATAAAACTGAAAAGAAGTTAGTCTACATTATATTGCTTAATGTGTACGCTGTACATTACTTAGTTCTGTAAGAGTTCGATAGTTACTCGTGAACTCGTAATGAATGTTATGTACAATTATACTACGATGGATATACAGTTACATATATGCATATCGCGTGCTCGTGTTTGTTGAGCCAAGTAGGTAGATGGAGGTCCATAATCGAGGTATCGAGACGTGAAAGCACAGGTGGCAACCGACGCGTCCCATCGATCTCTGTAAATATACGATAATGCCGCATACTGCCTACACCGCACTTAGAACCGCGAGTGATCCAACAACGAAGGAGTAGCGGATAGCGAAAAACGTCTATTCTGAGAAAATTTCAGTGTTTCTGTTGTAAATAAAGGTATAGGAACAATTTACTGGTTTCAATATTCTACTCTTACTAGTACTCGCTCTAGTCTGCGGTATTATAAAATAAACTAGCTGCTGCGGACCACGCGATGCTGCGGCGCGCTTTGAAAAATGAACATTTTGAAAGCGAAAATTATTAATAAAAACACGTGCATATTCGATTGCAATGTTGTCGAAATTTGAAATCAATCGACCGATTACTTTTCGAATTTTGCGAACAAACATACGGAGGGTGAATTTACATACAGTATGTATTTCATTGTTTTGTTTGTATAATATACATCTGCCGATATAAGCACAATAGGTTACACATTCCATACAGTTCTACAGTATTAAGTAAATAATAAATGAATACGTTAGATTACACCAATGAAGTAACTACTACATAAATACATACATACATATCTTCACGCTATATCCCCAACGGGGTAGTCAGAGAGGACGGAGCGCCAAGCGTCGCGGTTCTTACATACTTCTTTCGCTTCCTCAAATCTCATCATTCTCCTTACACATTGAATAGTGACTACTAGGTTTATAATATTACATATAATATCACAAAACGAACTGAAGTAGCATCCAGTAACATCGAGATTTCTAGAAAATTTGTTTCCTAAATCGATTTCATCGAGAAATACTTCTATAGTATCACTGTTTAACGGATAAATAAATAATTATATCTTCTTATATATCAATACATGTCTTCACGTTACATATGAGGATTGTTTACTGTTATTGATTTGCATTTCAACACGGTATCGTTTTGTGGTTCGTAATAGTGTTTTTAAATCCCATATTATTTATTTTGAGAGTTTAAAAACTTCTTATTTTACTTACAAGGCTTTGAGGCAGTACAATTTTATGGAATCTTTCTTCTATCTAATCAATTACTTTTTTCAAAGTACTGGTAAGTTTTCCGCTAACTACTCATTTATGTGTCGACATCTTAAGTGCCTACGCGACGGTAAAAATACATGCGAACCGCGACGGTCGGCGATAACGCCCGTCGCCCACGCCACTGCGCCACTCGTATACCTACTTAACTACGTGTTTGTGTATTTCGCTTGTACTGTGCTATTAGCCGTCCTCGCTAAAATTGTAACGGTGATATTGATTGATGCATACGTAATGTAATTCAGATATATCGAAATTCGAAAGGTATTCCGCGGACTACCTCTCCTAAAGTCCTATACATACATTGAGTTCAATATGGACTCGAGGATTAAATTTATCTCGAGTAGTGGCTGCGGCAGGCATGCTCATAAAAAGCGCGGTTCGCTTGATTACAAAGCCGCGCCGGGTTTATGGGTGCGCAACTCGCGAGCGGCTCGCCGCTCCGTCGGCGCGAGGGTAGTTTTTCAGTGACCGAGCCCCCGCCACATAAATAAGTGATCACGCCGCACCGCCCCCGCCACCTCACGAACCCCCCGCTCGTAAACTAAGCACAGATAGCGAGAGGACTTAATGGCTGATCGGATTTTGATTAGCGCGGGCCGGCGACGCAACCCAGCAGCCGAAGCCGAATTTGAATAGATAAGTGGGCACCCGAGGACGGCCGCTCGCGACCGTAATTTACATACTTACTGGCTTTCGGCGCACCTACAGGGTGCCAAGTTATGGACGACGCAAAAACGATAAAGTTGAAATAAAGCTTCGGTCATCGATACGAATGGTTCGAGTGGTTTTTTACCGAATTCTGTTTGTTATCGCTGTGGCCGGGGCGGGTGCGCGTTGCGATTTCATTGCTACTTTTTTTTTGTTCTGTTTGAAACGTGCCGTGGCGACGCGGGTTATAACGCCGTTCAGTAACAATACCCTTATCTGTTCAGTTGGAGTTCTGACAACTTGTTTCATGTTTCGGGTTAACGCGTGAATGTTAAACGACTTTGAGTAACTATCAGAAGCGTTACGCTCGGTGCTGTCACTTCAACCGGAGCGCTTTCTCGGCAGATCAGTTACTTGTCGCTATTGACAGGGGTCGGAAACTTCGAGAATGTTCTCCGAAGTGGACAGAGACGTATTCTGAAGTAGCGAAACTCGTCACCAGGGCCGGCTGCGGTTTCCGCGGGTCGCGGTTCGATAACACGCGCGAGCGGACGACGGGAGGTCGCAGCCTCGTCCCCCGCCCTCTTCGTCTTTGAGACCCCCCGCTGTCGCCAGCCCGATTTGCTCGCGTTTGTTTAGTTTGGCAGGTAAAGCACAACAGGGGGGTAAACGTGGCGTGTGGGAGTGATCGCCCGCCTGACGTATCGGCCGTGTCGCGCCGAGTAATTGAAGTTTGAAAGAAAATTCAAACAACGACACCTGCACCTTTCATATACGTAAAAAAGAAAATATAATTCGCATTACATGATTAGGTATTATACGGCACTGAGGTATTGCCGAGTACCTTTTTTTTCCTTATTCGAAAGTTAGTACAGAATTAATTCGAAGAAGATGTTTTTACGGCCTCGATAGGTGCTAATTCCGTTCAACAACAATTATATCCGACCTAAATTTTTACAATTAAAACAACATTTAAATACGATTCGATACGATAATGCCTACAAAATTAACTAATGTAAAAGCATAATTTATGACAGGCAACAGATAAACAACAGACAAAGAGACAACAGATAATAATTCCAAAAATCTTTAATTTTCAAGCAGAAAAGCTTAATTCAAACTTATTCCAATTATTTTCTGACAAATAATTTCAATGTACAGAGACGGCTCTATGTCTATAGATCTACACATACATACATACATAATTTGACGCTGTATCCCTAACGGGGTAGTCAGAGAGGGCGAAGCGCCAAGCGCGGCGTCCTTACCTACTTCTTTCGCTTTCTCATATCTCTCAGTCTCCTCGCACATTTTCGACTAAGACGAGTACTTTTGACATTTCCGTCAGCTAACACTCTGGCTATTTGATCTTCGTAAGTCAGCCTTGGTCTTCAGATCCATACATATAAATAAAATATATGAAACAAAGCTTTCTTAAGTTAAGAAAAATACCAAATTTAACAGCTGATCTACTCACTATCTATATACATATACTAATGACATAAAGAGGTTAACTTTGTTTGTTTGTATGTAATGGATAAATTCAAAAACTACTCAACCGATTTCAAAAATTCTTTCACCTATAGAAAGCTACATTATCAGCGAGTGGATAACATGGGCTGCACTTTATTAAAAAAAATTACTACCCGTGCGAAGCCGGGGCGGGTCGCTAGTGCTTTATAAAATTGAGATATAAAATCATGAAACTAAAAACCGATTAAACATTTAACAAAAAACTTGTAATTTAAATGAAATAATTGTATTTCTTTGAATTAATTACCAGACTGAGTCTGAGACCATAAACAAGAGAAAATATATGTATGAGAAAAACCTCCAACAACATACATCAATGTCGCTAAAACATTATAATCTTTTTCCATTCGCCGTAAATGGGTAAAAATAATTACCAAGAATTTATGGAATATATAAATATGTATAATATGTGGCACAGTACAGATACAATTTACTATGTATATTATATACATACATATTCTCACGCTATATCGCTAACGGGGTAATCAGAGCGAACGGAGCTCCAAGTATCGCGGTCGTTACATACTTCTTTCGTCTCTTCAATCCTCATCATTCTTCTTACACACTTTCGCCTAGGTTTACGAGTGCTTTTGACATTTCCGTCAGCTAACACTCTAACTATTTGATCTTCATAAGTCAGCCTTGGACTTCCTTGGCTTCTGCTACAGCTCACTTTTGCTCTATAAATGTATAAGAAAAACCTCCAACATATACAGTATACAATGCCGTTAAAATATAACCATTCTTTGCTATTCGTCGTAATTGGGTTAAAATAGGTAACTACCAAGAATTTATGCAATGCTTACCTACGTATAATATATAGGATAGATATAATGTATTATGTATATAATGCGAATACAAGGTTATTGTGAAAGGGGGGTATAAATCCGCCAGGGTTTTAACATATTATATTTCAGATGTAATAATTACGGGATAAGTTTATTTTGATGTCCATACAAAAAAATGCAATAGGAAACAATGCACAACCCTATCGTTATGCCCTACATTGCAAACGTTTGATAGCGACGTAAAAACGCTGATACTTGAAATGAAAGGGTTGCCTCACCTTTATTTTTTTCTAAACTTTGTGGTTTACAACACTAAAACTTTTGGCGATGTTGTAGAATGCAAATTTTCCGTTACCATTTATACTTTAATACCCTTTCGCATTTACACATCCTTTCGGAAACCTTGTATATACAATACACATAGGTAACTACAGTAGGTAACTAATACACGCTATGGCGCAGTGGCCGAGCGCTGTCCGCGCCGCTGTGCTGTTTAAAAGGCCATCAAAGAACCGTCTACATAAAACGAGTCCCATTTTGCATTGACCGCGCTCGCACTAGCTCCCCGGTTTATAGCGGACCGGCAGAAATTCTGCTCGTAATGAGGAAACTTGACCCATACCATGGTTACGCGTTAGACAAAAATATGTCAGTTACACTACACAAATGAAACCTAATTATATAACATACATAATATTAGCGCTAAATAAAGCAATTTTATCATTTTTAATGTATTAATAACTATGGTAGCTAGTCAACATACTTCTTACAATAAAATATCTTAGATATTTCACTGAAAATATCACGTATTACGTAATATTTCGGTTTTATTTTTATAAGAAAAAGTGAATACATTGTCTTCAACTTAGCAAACTATGCCATTTTTTTTCGACAAAAAAAAATTGAACGATCCAAACTTCTAAAAAAAATATTCTAAGAAGGCTCCTTTTGGGTATTTTGTCGTAAATTTTATGCATATTCCATTGCACAGTTTTCCAAATAACAGAGAATTATTTATACGAAATATAAAAAAAATTGTATAACGTCCATTTTATTTCCATATTTCCATTTCCTATTGGAAATAGTACTTCACCTTATTTCCTTTTTTGGCGACGAAGAAAAACCCACACACAGGAGTCCAGACTCCTGAGGGTGAGATTGGACCACATTGTGACTTTCGCCCACCAAATCTGCTACAGTGGTCGTCCTCGACATGTTGTCGAGGAGCTCTGAGATCTCCTACGGAAAGCACCGAAGCCCCGCGCTGTGCCTCAGCAATTCTCGGGGAGGAGGAGGAGAGGCAATAACAGAACCATACGAGCAGCCTCACAATGCTACTATAGCGCGGACCACACATGCTGTCGTCATCCTCGCTCGAAATTGCAGCAATGGACGATCGGCACGTTTATTACCTAACCTGCAATCCGCATGCGACAGCCAAATATCGTGCTATATCTGCTGTCAAAACGAGAATTCGTATAATGCAATTTGTATAGTGGCGTTATATTATCTACCTCGAAAAGTGCATTTTACGGTCATGGTGCAATAGACACACAACCGTCATACGTCACCGTCACGTAAACTTAATCAAATATAATTAAAAGGATTATTACAAATACACGTCCGAGCTTTGCTTAAAAATTAAAAAAAGTTAAAAAAAATTATGAAAATCTGAAGTCGACTTTCCATTAAAACGTGCTCGTACGCTCAGAGACTTCATACATGTGAGTCGCTCGAATGGAATGCACGCGCTTGAGTAAACGGTGCTTGCAATTGAATAAACGCCAAGCCGATGGCGATTGCAATGACGTTTATACAAGTGAAAATGCTCTAAGGCTCTTTGTCAGTTAAACCACGATCCAATAGAGGCCCGATTCTTTAAATTAAGGTATAATGCAGTGATTAATGGTTGAATGACGTATATATTTAGCGCACCATCATGCAATGTCATTCATTTTGCATGACGCTTACTTGAGCGGCAAATAAGTGCTACCTAGTGGAAAGACAACTTCCATTGCCATTTGCCATTTAATTGAAGTAATCTTTAGCAAATATTGTCGCAGTGTAAACCCAAATACGAAACGAAACGTAATCTACCATATACGAAAACGCAAGCCGCACAAGCAACACAGTTCAGCATAGTACAGCACAGATTGTCATTATTACGTGACTGTGTCTCACCTCTCACATGCCCCTGTGGCTGTAGGCGCCCATACAAACCTTTCATAAAACCTGTGCTGTGGCTATGTCTCCATATATGATAAAGCCAATAGAAACTTCGACTCTCTGGCCTCCCTCAGGATATTTTACCGTATTTATCACGGGGAATGTACTGAAGAATTGTTAGAAATACTGCCCGCTGCTGAATTCCACAACCGTACTTCACGCAATCGACTGTCTTTCTGTCCCCGCCACTTTGATGGATGGCGGTCTCTAACTGTGCGTTTTTTACGACATTATCTACCACGTACGGCAATTTTATGGAACCAGCTTATAGCGGCAGTTTTGCCGGACCGTTATGACTTAGAGTGACAAGAAACGAGCCTACTCTTTCCTTAAAGGCCGACAACGCACCCATGATTCCCCGGCGTTATGCGGGTGTCCATGGGCGGTGGTGATCATTATCATTTCGCTTCCCTTCCCTTCCGCTATAAAAAAAACAAAACAAGTTCGTCGTCGCACTATCGCAAACAAGCAAAAGGATGAAGCAAAGTATTACATGGTGATTTTTTACGCGTGATTAACAACGAACTGATACAATAGTAGCGCACGCTGGTCGGACGTACGGACAGCTATTTTAGCTCTTGGCACCTTATCTGCGTCAAATAGGAAGGTGCGCGTCTGCACTCGCTTGGAACGCCGCGCATCTAACCGGCTGATAACGACATTACCGACTCGAGCTCGTACGTTTTGGAAGATATATGTTCCGTAATTATGCATATGTTTATTATATGTACGCGTACGTATGTATTTTAAGGCATGTTTAAAACGTTTATTGATTTATTTGAGTATTTCACTAGTTGAATTCGGTAAAGCCACAAACAATTTGAGCATCTTTAGTTTATAATACTTTTCAATTATTTAACAGCTAGTTGTATTGTTAATTAAAAAAAAGTAGCCTAATAATTTCTCGGAGTTTAATCTATCTTCATTCTAAATTTCATCAAAATGAGTCAAGCCGTTTAGGAGGAGAAAAATTATGAACATACGCATACCGGAATTCATAAGATAATACATTAAATTGAGTAGTAGCCCTATTATGTAATTTTATAAAATATTACCGTTTGCGCGGCGCGGTTTTTTTACTAAATAAATAATTCGGAAACGTTCGCTGGCGTACACAGAACAACTCACCGAAGTTTTATCACAATCGAATGAACGATTTAGGAACGCATAGAGGACAAACATACAAACAAACATTCATTTTGATATATAAGATTGACAATTATCAGTCTTTGCAGTTCTAATCTTTATGATGAGATTCGTCCTCTCTCTACCCCGTTAGGGATATAGCGTGAAGATATGTATGTAAGTAAATATATACTTTTCCATTCATTCCATTCACCTATTCCATGTCCTAATCCATTACTGATTAATAAAAAATAGACAAACATAGCATTATAAACTTTATTATTTATTAAAGAATAATTAAAGACCAATATGTATGTAGAGACCTTTATCAATTTAACACCCGATTTATCTAAATTATGTCTTTTGATTTAATACGATATAAAAGAGGCTTAAAATGGTAGCATGCAACATACGTATTATGTACATACATTCATATTACATATCTTCACACACTTCACCGGAATACGGATTCCTAACGGGGTAGGAAAAGGTCACGATTCTTACGTAGTTCTTTCGCTTTCTCGAATCTCATCATTCGTTTCTCATTAATCTCATTAATTTGTAACAAAACTCCTGGATTCAGCAATAAGTCTTATAAAGACGTTACGAGACGAAATAAATACGTAAGGACTGCGATGCTTGACATTTCATCGTCTCCGGCTACCTAGTTAGGGATACAACTAGAGGATTGGAGAAATGCAATTGGTAACAATGATCCCATGCTATTTCCGTATACACAAAATCTTCAGGAATATTTCTTGATAGACAGATAGACATAGTCAAGCATCGCGGTCCTTATACAATTATTTTGTTATAATGTTATGTAAATGAGTTAAACACAGAAGTATAGATGCTTGTATGTAAGTACGACATAGTATGTGAGACATCTGTCATTTCTGTCAGCTAACATTCAGTCTATCTTATCTTCATAGCCAGCTTCGGTCGTTCCTTACTGCTAAATGTTTTTACTCTGTACAGTCTGTGTCATTAACCAACTGTTTAGAGAGCTAATTGTTTCTTACAATCAAACACATACGAGTAATACAAATGTTAGTACTAGATGTCTGCTTATAGACTTATGTCGGTTAAGAAAGATAAAGTAGACCCATGTTGAGCGCCAACGTTTTTTGACCTTTAATCTATATACGAAAATACCTGTCCTGCTCAGCAGCATTGTGTTGATAATATAATTCAAAAATAACCCTCTTATATGATGGGTAATTGTAACCTAATCTAATTTGAACAAAAAAATTGAAAGTCAAGTTGAATGTTCACACCTAGTATGTCTCTAACTCAGCCAATTTAAGTGGGCAAAAGCTCAAGTGAAAGAGCTGATTCCAGGAAGTGTTCTTAGTCCAAAACGAACCGCATACTTCAATTAAAACCGGAGACATAGAGAAAGAAAGCTATGAAAACATAAGAAATGTACAGGAGGAAATCGCCTTTGAGTATAGCTTGAGAAGGGTGAAAGTTAGGTGATTTCCAATGCTTGATTACAAATCTGTGCATCAATACCTTTGATTTTTTTTTAAATTCGTAATTGATTTCTCAATTTTTTTTATATGTATTTATTGCTGTAAAAACATTACAGGTCCTTATTTATAAACTAGCTGTCTCGCGATTTCACTCGCGTTAAATTTGGTATTCCTCTGGTACAAAAAGTAGCCTCGATTAGTCTCTAAAAAGTTCTCTAACTGCCAATGAAAGACCCGTCAAAATAACGAAAGATTATAAAGATCATGGATATATCTCCGGTTTAAATTTTTGCTTTGGAAATGTTTTTTCCTTATGTGTAAGTATATAAACACATAATTAATTTTGCGCATAACGATTAACGGTAGTCGGAAAGACTATATATTTCGTGCACTACTGACATGTTGATTCCATATTGCAATTTCTTTACTTATAAAATAAATATAGCAGTGGCTACATGAAACACCAAGTCATAAAGTTCATAATCAGACCAAGGTTGTTGATTACTGACGAAATTCTTGAAAACGTATACATATATGCGTAGGTAGGGTGGGTGCTCCGGTCGCGTGTTTGCGAGCACATGCGGTCGCGACCTCGCGCGGTTTAATTAAGCCGCGCCTTACACCGTGCCGCGGACGTGCCCTCTTGCGAGGAGATGAGGCGCCACGCCGACGCTTTTCAGTAGGAAGCACACCCAGTTCTTGTTATACGATATTATTATTTATTACTGATAAATCGTTATATTATCATTATAAATTGTGAGATTTGGCATAGTTTTACGTTTATACTGCCAGTGTCAAAAAGACTGTCAATTTCAAACCAATAATATTATAGTCTGTGATCATATATGTAACCCCCTTGGATCACAGTCGCACAGAGTAGAGATTTTTGCCAAAGAGTTTATATTATAAGTTTATATATATATATATATATATATTTAAAGTCGAATTTCGAATACCGGGCGATCTCTAGTATTAGTTGACATTAAACCATTATTTTAAGGATCTTCTAGATTGTTCGAGCACATAGAAAAAATTAGTGACTGATTAACTATTCACGAATAAAATCTACAGAGCGAAAGTGGGCTGTCGCACAAGCCAAGGCAGACCAAGACTGGCTTGAAGATCAAATAGTCAACGTTAGCTGAGGGAAGCTGCAAAAGCACTTGCATAGTTCGCCGAATGTGTGTAAGGAGAATGACGAGATTTGAGGAAGCGAAAGGAGTACGCAAGGACCGTGATACTTGTCTCTCCGTTCTCTGTCTTTCTAGTTAGGAATAACGCGTTTATTTATCGATAATCAATGTCTATACGTTAACCCCCATTAGCAGCTTTTTGGGAATCTTAAATCCACTCACACACTATACGGCCCATCTCAGTTCATCTCATTAATTTGTAACAAAAGTCCTGGATTCAGCAATAAGTCTTATAAAGGCGTTACGAGACGAAATGAATACGTAAGGACTGCGATGCTTGACATTTCATCGTCTCCGGCTACCTAGTTAAGGATACAACTAGAGGATTGGAAAATTATGAAGGAAAATAATACTAGAAATATTTAACAGCAGTGTTTTTTTAAATTAATATTGCGCCATGTGTAATCACATTAGGTTCATGATCTAAAACAGATAAATATTAATACTAACTACATTCTGTCGTTGGGCAGCCTAAATGGTTGTAGGTTGGGCCACACCAAATGCGAGTGCACTATGCAGTCCATGAACATAACAAAAGGACTTGTTATAGATATATTGTGTGAACTGTCACATTAGTTAGAAGGCAAAAATTATAATGTTTGAAAAATTACTATACAGTTTCGCCACACATTCTGTTTCAGATTGCTGATTGCTGATTTATGCTGGAGATTTTTTAAAACTGTCTTTTATATGGTAATTTTAATTGTGCTTAAAAACAAATCTTACATGTTATGTGCCTACTACGAACAAAACGTTTTCTTAACCAAAATACGACTATTTTGGTTAAGAAACGCATACACAAGTTTAATGGGGAAATCCCTGAATGTGTTGTATTAATATCACACTATGGACGAAGGTTTCTTTTCATTATTTTACTGCTTGTTCATTCCTTCGTAATTAAATTTTCACATCCAAGATACCAAAATATTTCCAACTGTATGTGGCATTCTGTACAATTTAACGTACTGACTTTATTTTATTTAAAAATAATACAATTTAAAAGTTTTAGTCCATCTTTTATAGCATTATTATTTTAATGTTACTTAACTTAAAAAGCTCGAAATTCTGTTATTAGGTAAGTGATTAGTTTTATCATTCGACAGAATCATTAGTAGACGAAAGAAATATGTAAGAACCGCGATGTTTAGCTGTCCAACCTACTTATTTATCAATTTATCAAATCAAATTTGAGCTCCGCAGATGTAAAAATTATGAAAGAAGCCGACGATAACATAGTATATGGACAAACAGACAGACATGACAAAACACCAATCCTTTTTACCATTACAAATCTAATAATTGTGATTCCCCGGACGTTGCGTGTGTCCGTAGGCGGCGGTGATAACTTTCCATCAGGTGACTCGCTTCCTCGTTTACAGCCTCCACCATAAAAAAAATTACACCTGCTAGGCTGTAATTCACTAACAATCGCGCCAACAGATTAGTAAAAAAAATTATTTTATTATTTCATATCAACAAAAATGTTCTTTCATTTTTCTCTGTATGCATCGTATAGAAATTTTTATAATATTAAATTTTATCGTAGATTACAAAATGCATAGTTTATACTGCACTTGATCTTAACGCCCTCAGAGAGATTATTTTATCCTTTTTAGTCCATATTAAAAAAGTGGTATAATAAAAATAATATTTTGATAATTTTAATTTTACTTATCTATATCTATGACATCATATCTAACATTATAAAGAGGTAAACTTTGTTCGTTTGTATTACAATAATTCTGTCACCTATAGAAAGCTACATTATCAGCGAGTAACATGAGCTGTATTTTATTTTCAAAAAAAGGTCTACCCGCGCGAAGTCCGGACGGGTCGCTAGTATTTAATATATTTCTTATTGTTTTTCTGTTTTGGTTTATACGTTTTAAACTAAGTTAAAGTAATAGATATTAAGTTTACATTAAATGTCACTAGTGATCTATAAAACTTTAAAACTACAAATGTTAGGAGGTGTGAAGCTGAAGGTATCTTAGTGTACCCGTGTTAAAAAAAAACTCAGTATTTTAACACAAAATATTAGAATCTATATATATAAAAGGCAATGTATGTATGTATGGTCCTTATGGACTCCGAAACGATTTCGATTAAATTTTCAGGGAATCGTCAGAATGGCCTAGCGGGTGATCCTGTAAAGTTTGGTAGCGATCGGATCAGTAGATTTTGTTTTTTGTTTTTTACGCCCAGTGAAATGGGCCGGGTTTGAAATACTTCTGCGCAGAATTAATAGACAATTTTATTTCATTTAATCGGTAATTAATCAGGTGCAATAATTTTAACTGAATATTGGCTACAGAACAATGCTAATATTCTTGATTATGAAATTATGTTTGATAAGAAATTAAACAATTAATCTCAGACAAAATGGCAGTGTAGTGGTTTACACGAAGAATTGCGGGACAATGATGTTGTGAGCTTTTGATTCAGGATTGTAATTGTCTATTAATTCAAATAAAAAATGACTTTTTTGTAGGTATTTATAAGTCCCCGAGTGTTTTTGGTATCGATAATTTTCTTAGTTCTCTTCACAAAGCACTTTTCTCACTTAAATCTCATAAGAAAATTAATCTTATTGGATATATAAACTTAAGTAGTATAAGAAAGAGAACAACAGGGACGTTCGATGAGAACTTTATTAGCAACTTTCTTTTTTTTTACTCTATTAGCACGCGGGGTTATTAGCTAAAAATTTGCAGAGAGCGACAGCCACGCGATCACTGCGCGACCGGTGACTAATTGTAATAAAAAATTGATATCGTGTGAGAGAATGCGTGTCTATTGCGCCGTGGCGTGGCCATAAACTGCACTTTTCACGGTAGATAAAGCGCCACTACACAAATCCTTGTTTTTACAGCAGATATCGCGCGATATTTAGCTGTTGCATACTGATTGTAAGTTAGGTAATAAGAGTGACCGTTTCTTACCATCGCATGCCTGTCCTACTACAGGTCGCAATTCACTTCAACTTACATGGTAAAAACTGAATTAATAACATAGAGTTTAATATTACTATCCATAAATAATATTGATCACTTCTGTTGTAATCTGATTATTTGCTACTAAGGATAAAACTGTGAAATCCAGGACATAATGATCTACTACTAAAGTTAATATTTTCGCAAACTTGGAAAATTACAATTTCAACGACATTTGAAACGTGTCTGACGCAAATATAGCAGTAAAGAAATTGATTGCTTGCTTTCCATGCTTCACTTAGGTATAAAATTAAGACAAACACTACCTACCACTATGTGTTTTGCTAGACTTAAATTCATAAATTATTGAATTATATCAGCCATTTAACACCAATTTGTACATTTTCCTTTATTGTTATATTTTATACAAACAAATATATTATTATGTATTATATAATCTATCTATATCTATCTATACATAGAACAAAATCGTAGGCTTTCATTATTTGTAAGCGCATCACGCAAATACCACTAATTGAATTCAGAATCTAATTTCTGAAAAATATGAAACTTCTATCTGAGTAACATTAGTGTTCATTTTATCGAAATCGACCTACTCATTCAGAAGATAAAAAAAAAATTCAAAATTGGAAACCTCGCAGCGCAACACGTCGCCGGGAGGAAGTGCTTTTTTTCGCAACATCCATACGCAACCCACTCATTTTAATCCGTACTAATATTATAAATACGAAAGTCTCTCTGTCTGTGTCTGTCTGTCTGCTTGGTTTTCACGGCTAAACCGCCAAACCCATTTCAACAGATAAATCTTTTCTATTAAAAAACCATAAACTTCTTCTTTCATCAAAAATCTACCCCTATAGGGGTGAAAAGGGGGATGAAACTTTATAAGGGAAATGCTAAATCGCTGAACCGATACTGGTGAAATTTAGTACAGAGATAGTATGTGCCTGAAAACAAATGTAAGCTACTCTTTTTTTAAAATGACATGCGGTTTTTTACAAATGCGACATCATCATAAATCCAATATGGCGAATGTATCCATAATAGAAAATAACTTTTTTGTTCAACAACAACAATATGGGTATCAAATGAAATGGAAAACGCAGGGGAAGGTTTCCGTATATGCGACGTCGTAAATCCAAAGTGGCGGATGCACCACAATAGAAAGTAACTTTTTGTTTAAAACACAGGAGAAGGTTTCTATATATTATGTGACGTGACTACCCCGTTAAGGATACGGCGTGAAGCTATGTATGTATGTATGTGACGTGCGGCATTCCAACACACGCAGGGTACTCGGCGAACATTCATTTTTTGAATAAAATGATAATGGGTTATATTTTCGAGGTTCTTCGGGGCGCTAATTATGACAAAGACGTCTATTTTCAAATCCAAGATGGAGCATATTAACTTTTTGAATGAAATGACATGGGTGTCATTTTCGAGGTTTCTCGAGGTGCAGATTCGAAAATGACGTTGATTTTGAAGTCCAAGATGAACGACATTATTTATTTTAATTAAATAACATGGATATCTTTTTCGAGTTTGTTTGGGGTGAGAAAACGAAAATGACGTCGATTTTCAAATATGATGTTGGCGGTTATTAATTTTTTTAATAATATGACGAGTGTAATTTTAGAGGTTTCTCGGAAAGCTGTTTACGATAATGACGTGAATTGTTAAAGCAAAGATGGCGGATTTTTTTAAATGAAATGTTATAGATGTCATATACGAAGTTACTCATGGAAATGACGTCCATTTTCAAATCCAAGGTGGCAGACATTGTTTATTTAGTAAAATGATATGGCTGTCATTTTTGAAGCTGCTCACGGTACACATCACGAAAATAACATCTATTTTTAAATCTAAAACGTACATTAAATTATATACATTGTATGCTATAAGTATTAGATCCGTACAATCCACATACATTCTTTCATACTAATGTTATACATTAGTTATACATACAAAAGTATGTCTGTCTGTTACGTTTTCGCGGCTAAGCCGCTGGACCGATTTTGACGAAATTTGGAACAGACATAGTTTGAAACCAGGAGACGAACAAAGACTACTTTTTTTTATCAAAAATCTATCCCTATCTAAAATGCTAAACCGGCGCCCGCGGCGGTGAACCGATTATGACGTTCAGTACAATACAGTGAGACTTTTTTTAAATAAAAACAGTCTACTTTTTATGCAAAATCTAAGCCCTAAAAATTTTCCAGGCCGACTAAGTCTCGGGTACAGGGAACAAAATGCAGTTATTACTATAATAATGAGGACATTTTCGAGGAACATAACTAGCACCCAGATTACAAGAAATATCAAACAATTGATTTTCTGAATTTAACCTATTATAATCTGGACTGAACACATCCCGGGTTCGATCCTAGTGGTTTAAAAGATAGATCTGCTAACTGTCACATCTATGGGCAGTCAAATCCGATCATTTTGAGCAGATCTTTCATACTCCACCATTAAAGATAGAGATTATATTCATATAGGATAGATTAGAGATAGAGTAATAAAATTAGTATATTGCCACAGTTTTATAAGGTCTATAAGGTCTTTAACGTGGCTTAACAACTACCGGTATGGCAACAGCTGGGATCACATACATACATACATACATATCCTCACGCTGTATCCCAACAGGGTAGTCAGAAAGGACGGAGCGCCAGGCGTCGCGGTCCTTACATACTTCTTTCGCTTCCTCGAATCTCATCATTCTCCTCACACATTTTCGCCTAGGTATGCGAGTGTTTTTGACACTTCGGCTAACACTCTAGCTATTTGATCTTCATAAGTCAGCCTTGGTCTTCCTTGGCTTCTTTTACCACTCACTTTTGCTCTATAGATTTTTTTTGTCAGTCTTTCATCACTCACTTGTTCCATGTGCCCGAACCATCTTAGCATTCCTTTCTTCATTTTTACAATAACACTGTCGTGCAATCCTGTCATACTGCATCCTACTTCATTGCTTATATTGCTTGCGGCTGGGATCAACAACTTAATATGACATCCAAAGCAGGAAAAGTTCGATTTGGATGCCAATAGATCACCCATCCGACAGAAAACTGCACGTGATGTTGCTTTGACGTGGTTCCTCAATGACCGTATCGAAATATTAGTACTATGTAAAGCACCTTATGTAATGGCATTAAATTTCCTGATTTACGAATTCTTACATCGTTTCAGACGACTCAATCATTGCGTGTTTCGTCGTTGTTCGATCCCTTTCATCTTTTTATAGAAAGCATGTTCATCGGACCCTCAATCGAATCTTCATTCAAACGTCTCATTTCGTTTGACATAATATAGGGTAACTGCTTTAACAATATTAAGTCTACATAAAACTGTGATGTTATTTCTACTTACAAACAAATATGAGAGAAAAAAAGAAGATAAAAGTAATATACCTATTATCAGGGCCGGATTTAAGGGAGGGCAACCGGGGCGACAGCCCCGAGGCCTCCACAAAAGAGGGGCCCCTACAATAGAGACTTCGGAAAAAAAAATCTTTCAAATTCCGACTAGTAAACACTCGTAAACATCTTTTCCTTTGATATTTTTTTTCGCGGTTTTACCTTTACCTACAGTACTTTGTACAAACATGATTATATTGTTCTTAAATATTAACAGAAATCATTGATCTCTCAAAAATGAATCTTTTCAAAAATGAAGATTATAAAAAATACGCTTCGAACCACGATGGGACAAAACCGTCTATCAAAATTTTCTCTCCTGAGCATCGAAAGCGATTTACTTCGGGAACTGGATTTCAACGAACTCATCAACGATTTTTCGGCGAAAAAAGCTCGGAAGGTTCCGTTCGTTAACACTAATATTTAATTTCAGATAATTCTTGTTTCCGATAATATTTACATATGCTTGTTAAGTACTAAAAGAATCTACTTGGTTTCACAATAAATTATTTATTGAAAAACTCGACTGAAAAAAATTGGTTATTTTATTTGGAAAATAATTTGGGGCCAGGGGGCCTCCACTCCTTTGTTGCCCCGAGGCCTCCAGACCTCTAAATCCGGCCCTGCCTATTATGTATAAGTAAGTAAGATCAAATAGCTAGTGTCAGAAGATGGAAATGTCAAAAGCTCTTGCATACCTAGGCGAAAATGTGTGAGGAGAATGATGAGATTTGAGGAAGCGAAAGAAGTATGTAAGAACCGCGACGCTTGGCGCCTCTCCGTCCTCTCTGACTACCCCGTTAGGGATACAGCGTGAAGATATGTATGTATGTATGTTGGTATGTATGTATGTATGTAAGTAAATCAAAACGATCAAAATAAAGTTTCAAGGAGCAACAAAATGCTGTTTTCTTCCAAAAACAGTAAAACTTTTAAATAATATAAACATTATTCATTCTTATTTTAGACTAGCAGTGCCTCGCGGTTTCACTCGCGTTAAATATGGAATCTTTTCAGTATAAAAGTAGCCTATTTTTTTAACGTAAATGTATGTTCTACTGCTGAGCAAAGGCCTCCCCCAATTCCTTTCCTTTGAATATCACAAGATGGACACCGGTACAGAGGTAGACGTCGGAAGAGCCTAGTTTACCAATGAAAGACCCGTCAAAATCGGTTTACCAATTTCAGAAATTAGCTCGGACTAACAAACTGACAGACAAACAGACAATATTTTAAAAAGCGTGTTTGGGTTTTGGTTACGTGCAGATAATAACCATGTAAGTTTAAGAAAGCTTTTACTTCGAAATCACAGACTGACATTTCAATTTTATTTAGAATTATCTGTATATACATACATGTATAGATGTACATAATTATATAGATATATTCATGTTTATTCCTATTAATCGACATGTATTTCACTTCTCAACGAAGCTTCTTGAGGAAAGTTGAGACTCAGTCAGCTTATGCGATGCAAGGTGGACGGTCTAAACATTTATCAGGATGTTTCATTGAGAGGCGAAACACATGTATATTATAAGTTTGAGTTTTGGCGGAATATAAATAATTGGTATAAGAATCCTGAAAAATTTAATATGAATTTGAGAAATTTCGGCACAAAGGCCCAGAGGAAGACCACAGATGCGTTGGAAGGATAATGTCAGGCGTGTGGTGGAATCCAAATGAATGCAGGCGCCACGAGAGTGAAAAGAATAGCGGCAGCTGAAGGAGGCGAGGCCTACACCAGCATAGTGGTTGAAAATGACTAAAACAGAAGTATATGAATTCTAAATTAACATTTGAGTCAGTAAAACACAAAGTCTAATTTGCTAAGAACCTGCTTATTCCGACTTTGAAGTATTTCGTGGCCAGGGGCTGCAGTCCCGACATAGCGATTATTTTCGTAAACTACCGATCGATAAAAATAACGAAAAAAATCGCTTGCCGTAACGATAAGCACGAACACTTTGCGAGCTGTCAAATTTGATCGTAAAAATATTATCAGCAATCGTAAAATTGACAGATTCGATATGATTCCAATCATAATCGATAGTTTTAATGTAGAGACTTTCAAAAATCGTTAAAATTTAATCGTTATGAGTTATCAACCGAAATCGGTCGTAAAGCGATCGCTATCTATGTCGAGACTGCAGGGGCAGGGCGGCTAGACAAGTGGCGAGCGTTTCGTCAAATCGAAAAGCTAGCTATTAGCTACGAGTTATTGCTCGTAAAAAGTGCCATTTGGCTTCGTTTTATACGGCGGTTTTCACACTATTTTACTTTTCGTTCGATTTAATAGAAAGCTAATAACGTTTGACTACGAATTTAAAATTCGTTACGCTAGATCACGTGGTATTTGTTATTCTATTCTACTTATAGTTTACGACAATTGAGCCACTTGTCTAGGTCCCCTGGATCTCGATATCAAACAAGACTGAGAGTTAGCTATTTAGATACATATATATTATATAACTGCAACTCTTTATCTCAAAATCCTTAAACGTGGAAACGTGATTGGAGAAAAAATTTCGATAAAAAATCCAGAAAAAACCCTGTTTTGAACAAGATCTAGTTGCATTTCCGAAATTCTACATAATTTAAAAATATTTTTTCTAAAATGGATAGGTAATTAGAATATCTCAAATGTTTAAAACCAGTTTTTTAATTGGTAATGTAGTTTTCTTGCAAGTTACAATCATGTGCAAAAACAAATGTTGAGATTTCTCCGCGCTAAAATATGCTCAAACCGTAACTGCGAAAATCAACTTTATAGTTATCGTCCATAGGGCGCGGGGCAGTACTGGGCAAAATGTAATTGCAAAAACAATTACAATTAAAATTTCGTAATTGTAATTGTTTGCCTAGAAAATGTTTATACAATTACATTTTACAATTACGATTTTTAATTGTAATTGTTTTTATAATTACGTTTTGCCCAACACTGGCGCGGGGGTAATGAACGAATTCAATTGCTGCACTGGGCTGCATAGGCGGACTCTTAAGTTATATTGTTAAGACCATAACTGAAAACACATTTTATGACATTTACAAATTTATCATTCCTTTGTCCAAAAAATAAAACTGTTACAAATAAACTGCGACTACGATTAATTTGACTATAATAAATAGATTGAACACAATAATATGTAGTTAATACAAACAAAACTTGTTTCGCAACAAGCCACTACGGTTTAATTTCAACGCGCTGAGTTAAGAATTCCAATTTCCAACGAAGATCAAATTATCAATATACCGTAAGTAATTATTGGTCTGAAGATAACATACAATATTCAACAAGTTTTCAAATAGGTAGCAATGGATAGTAGGAAAGTTGTTATAGTAGATAACACATTGCAACGAATACTAGTAGTCTCCTAGCAGTCGAAATTCGATCATAGATAATATAAAATAAACGCTATTTTCCCTTGACATACATTCCATACACTCGAACCGATTACAGCTCACGCTCACAAATCACACAAAATTCGCAGCACGAAACTCATTCTGTCAATCAGTCAGTAATTATTTGCTGACGTTTTAAAATTTTTTGGCGGCAATCTCTAATCTGTGCGACCATAACTTTTTAGATACTGGCGTATAGACGAACATAGAGCTCGTCGACGCGTGGCGATTTTTAATTTGTCAATGTCACCTATGAAATGAATGATTCCGTTGATTATTGCGATGTGTAATATCACAATCACATACAGAACACGTAAGCATTATTGAAAAATACAGTACTTCTTTAAAATAAAACAGGAATAACACAAAATAATAAAATAAGTCAACAGCGTCATCCACAGCGTGACGAGTTGTGATGACCTGTCCTTCAAAACAATGGCGTCTCATTCGCTGTCTCTTTCCTATTCGTGCCACTATCATAAAAGATTACATTCTCACTCGCGCTCTTTGTACGTCTATACGCCAGCATATACAAAATTTATATGTGCGACTGTTTGACCACAATCTGTTATGCATTTAACATTGAGAGTACAACTACCATTATGTGTTCGATAGGCAGTATGAACGTAAACAATGAATGTTTTATTTAATTTAATTTATTGTATGTATTTGTAACACATATTATACACATATAAATGTTAGCTTTCCGCACTCCATCTCCATATAAACTTTATCTATGCCAAATCTCACAAAAACTAGTGTACGTTTGACATTAACAATATAACTATTAAGTTTTCGACGTTAACGGCATGAATGCAACAACGAATGTTTTATATTATTTAATTTAATGTACGAGTATTTGTAACGTATACAAAAGTTGGTAAAAAGTTCAAAACCGAACGATAATACTTACTCCGTCCGTATTACTCTACATACAATATTTAGTGGAAAATTATTGAATCCTTACAAAATAGAACAAGATAATGCAAGTAAAATTTTATAAACATCAAAACGATGTATACTTTTGGGATAACTTAAGCTGTCATTGCGCTCTCAATATCTTATCATTCGAAAATTAGACGTCTTTCCCAAATTACGAAATAAAATTTACGCTTAAGCGGACCGGAGTCCACCAGTGCCAACGTTACTCACACCCATGCAATTTGTATGAGACTAACTCTAAACGCTGGTAGACACACCTCGCCCCCCGCTTTTCATACAGTAGCGGACGACAGAGGGGCTGAACGTGCTAGTGGTCAGAGTTCTTGATATGACAAACTTTGGTGTGGTCGGTATCGGTAGCGAACAAATCTAATATGACCCACCGTACATACGATTTTGATCTTTAATCTTAGAAGTCCAAGAATGTATTGGTGCATGGAAGGAAATCTATCTACAGTGGTCGGTTGTCAGCAATACTGTACGTATGTATGGCTAGTGGCAAGCGCCCGCAGCGTGGGTGAGACGTTTACGGTCGGATCGCCTGGTCGACGGTGAAGTAACCACATCGTTTTACCATTCAAAACAGGACCTCAACGCGGAGAATTATAAAATGCGTTATCACTTATCAATCATTAAGTTATTCCTGGAAAAAAAAAAACAATTTTGTACATGATACATGTATTTCTTACATTAAAAACGTGTAATCGAGAAACAAAATTGTCGTTTTAAACGTATCAAAACAATGCAAATATTACGATACAAGAATATTTGTTAAATTGTTTGCTTTCTTTAAAAAATAGCAAACGCTTGACCCTTAATCTATAGTAAAGCAATTGCACAAGAATACATTTTTTGATTTTTTTATTACATTTTCTGTAATTCAAAAATTCACTGAAATCCAGACGCATGGTCACACTACGCTCGCGCAATACCGCGCTACGAGACGCGCCGCGGTCGGGCCCTCGCGTCGCGCCAATTAATTACGGTGGCCATCTTACCCCGCCTCTCGACCCCCTTGGGCAACCCACACCCCCCCGCTCGCCCACCCGCCACACGCTGACGGACAATAATTGCCGCCGAATCTACGCCGCTTGCAAGAGCCCGCACCACAGCGCACCTACTGGACCATCTACTTACATAACGAGTAGAGTTGTATACATACCTACATTGAATAGTTACGGTCTTACGGTTAACCGGCGACGTCTGGCCTTAACTGCCTTTGTCACAGCAGCGGCAGGCGTCTTGAACGCTTTCACTAATAAGCGTCGAGATGATAAGCCAGATATCTTCCTTATTTGCCTACGAAATTCACTCTAATATAAATTACGTTGGGTTACTGAGTTGCGTAAGATATAGATAAGATTGGGTTTAATAGCGATCATTTCTTGTACTAATAACTTTATGAATAGAGATAGTGGGGAGGAAAGAGTCAATTTTTTTTATTACTCTACATATATTATCCTGATAGAAGGTTCAAGCAAAGTCATTGTTGCATGTATGCATATTTTATCACTACTTATTGTAAAAAAGCAAACAAAAATCTTGCTTGTAATAAATAATAACGTAATATTATTGATTATATAGGTCAGTTTTTTCTCTTTAAATTCGTTAAATTATTATTCAAACATTTTCTATATGCCTATTTCAAATATAAGTACAAATATTATGACATACTATCCTCTGTACTAATATTACAAAGAGGTAAACTTTGTTTGTATGTAATGGATAAACTCAAAAACTACTCAAATGATTTCAAAAATTCTTCACCTGCAGAAAGCTGCATTATCAGCGAGTAACATAGGCTGTATTTTTTTTTTAAATTTCTGGCCGTACGAAGCCGGGCCAGGTCGCTAGAAATATATATTATTCACATTTGGTCGGCCTAATAAAATGACATATTAGTGCCCCGCGAATTTATTCGCGTGGATTTCGAAGAGTTCGTCACATCTACAATCAGTTTATTCTTACTAAATGGTGTTAATTAGTTAAGTGACTGTATTAAGACATCAAATAAATGCAACTAAAAAAATATTCTTCTGATTTTCCTTTCGTTTTAACCGTTACTTTGTTATGGGTTGAATTTTATAAAATGCGTGAACACATATTTCATTGAAATCGAATGTTATTTTTATTATGACAAACAAAATTAATTACTGAATAATAAAACACCATTTTAGACCTTTAAAATCTAAAACTAAAGCATATGTAATATTACATACCTAATAGATGAATAATAATCTAAAATGGAATGAACTGACGCAACCTATAACATTAAAAAAACTGACAAGTGTATTTATACCGTGCAAAGAATAAGTATAAAAACAAATATAAAGAACAGCGATGTAACAATACAATGTACAAGCATACACAATCATACACACACTGACAATATAATATACACACGGTGAATATTCTTTTCTATCGTTTCCACCGACACTATCGTCATAGCACGAAAACTATCCCAAGGCATATCTAATTCAAAACACAAGAGCTTAAAACATGTTTAGTGAGTAAAAAAAATTGAATAATAAACGCCAGTACCGCCATTTTCAAACCTAGAGTTAAATACCCATGAAAGTGCGATAAACATAAAAAGCCAGTAACGCAATAATCGCGGTTTCATATACCTACATCTACATTAACACCTACACTGAAACAAGATAAAGCACCCGATTTCGAAAGTGTACCGCGTGGACAGCCATTACGGCGCTTTCACAGTACATATGCGCCTGCGCCGCATTCCGCGCCAGATGCGGCACGTACAGCGCAGATGTGCCATCGCGCAATCTAACAAACGATGAAAGCTACATGTGTGGTCAATTTGCTGTCATTATTTAAGGTAATAAGCACCGCAGTCACTTGATGTCATTTTGTCGGCTTGCTGAATTCATGCTTGCGTCTGATCCATATTTGACAAGTATTTTTTTGGTATTTTAAATAATAAAAACATACAGGCCTACCTCTACCTTGCAACAAGCGCTACTCGGTCAATTTCGTCAACGAGGCAACTAATTTTTCTATGTATACTACGACAAGCAGCGAAATACGTATTTATTCGTCTACACATATAAATAAAATCGTAGTGTTTCTCTATAACTTCAAAATAATGGGTTTTTCTGAAGCTTGTATGGTTATTTGCACGTTACTATAACCCAAACAAGCTTTATTTAATATTTTAAAATTTTTGCGTCTGTCTGTTTGTTTATTCGGGCTAATCTCCGAATCGGCTGAATTAATTCTGACAATACTTTCATTGGCAGATAAAGGACTTTTCAGAGAGTTATCTAGACTACTTCTGACACCGGAAAAATACCTGACGCGGGTGACAACGCGAGGCACGGCTAGTCTAGTCTATATATAACATGTAAGATGGATTATTGAGTGATTAATACTATACTATGCCTTTCTTAAACGAAGATATAAACATCTCCACCTGAATAAAGGATGTTCAGAGGAATTAACAACAGAACTTCGATAACAACTTTCAAAGGTTCACGTTGCGTGATATTATACGAACTATCGTAACTTATTTACCGTTATTCACAAAACGAAACATGAAACAGCATAATATGTAATTTTATTTACTTAGTCATTGTCTGCGGCTTCTGATATCATAAAAATGTATCTTATTACGATGCAATAAATACTTCCAATGGATGAATAACTCCATTAAAAATTATTTTTGCGACGTTGTTTTGATATGAATTTGATATTAAAAACAACTACGTAACATGACAAACTCTATATTAATATACTAATATTATCATCACACAGGTGAAACAACAAATTGAATCTATTACAAAAATCTTACGTAATCTCACATTTTCAAGTAAAGTTAAAGACTGTTAAATAATGGAATTTGTGACAGTTTCGTTAAGTACATTTTATCTAGGTTTGACCTTCCAAACTCCTGTATTTTATTCCTGTTTTTTAGTCCAATCTATAATGTAATATGTACGTAACAACGTATAATATATGAAGTGTTCATCCCGAGAGAATAATTACTTTTATTTACACTTAGCTTACGTTTAGGGATGTTCTAATTTCTAAAATAAAATTGTGTTTCGGGTTAAGATTTCCAAAATATTATAAAAAATTTAACCTAGATAATAAAAGTCAAAATAAATTGTTATGTTATAAAATTATGTCAACAATATTATAAAAACAGAATACAATCGTTGGATGCTTTTATAAAAGACATCAACGGGACTCCCTGGGGACTGTGTTCACAACTTATTGATGTGATATTAAAAATACCAATTTGGTTCTCATAATTCGCTATACTCTTTATAATTTTGTTTGCTTTTTACTATTATTAATTTGTAATGTTAACCTTCAATACCTTCAAAATACTTTCATTCATATGACTTAATTTTTAAGCTTCGATATGGAAATTATGAAATTAATTATTATGTTGTATATACAGTATAAACCTATAATCATGATTTCACAGTTTTATAAAAGTATGAAATTAAAAAATATTAACGAGTAAGTTCTGTACAGAATAATATTGTAGTACAAAGTATAAAAAGTTCTGAATATAAAAATATGTTTTGTAAATTAATTTATACTTTTTACAAGCAATGACACAAATTTCTTTATAAGTGATACAAAAATGTGAAGTTTACGTGAAATGTAGCTCAGAAAAACTATTACTCCTATGTTTATTTTAATGATATTGTAACTTTATCAACTTCCCCGAAACATTAGCTGGAGTTAGTGTTGATTACATACACGTGGACTGCCCTAGGGTTGCGAGCCTTAAGTTATCTAATACAAGACGATGTCCGGTCCGATCCGAGTACATATTAATGAGGGCAGGTAGCCGCGGGCGGGGTGATACCGGGCGGCGGTAGGGCGCAGAGGGGGTTGTTCACCGATGTGTTGCCATGGGGACGCGACGCGGCCTCGAGCGCGTATTACAATGAAGACCGCGTTACTCGTGGAATAAGACCCGGCGGGGCCGCGTCGCGGTTCACGAATTATGCGAACTCGCAAAACTTAATTTACCACTACAGAAAACAAAGTGTAACCTAAATTATACGTATAAACAACTAATTGCACTCAATCAGCCACTCTTGCCTCACAAATATATAAACAATTAATTATAGCAATTCAGCTTTTATGTGACGCAATTCGCGAACGACACACGCACACATGCACAACACGTGCCATATTCCATTCGTAGCGGAGTATCCATAGAGCCTGTTATTATTAAAAATTACAACAAGGTTAAATTTAGGTAAAAATTTTTATCCCTATCCATCATTTTCTTTTGTTCATGAGCTTGACTATGACAGAAGACTGTCATAACTATTCCGAGTTTACGCCGCGTTCATTAATAGGGTGGAGTATCTCCAAATCTCGAAGGCGTAACATCACATCTTGAGAATACTTCAAAAACAATAAATATTTAGCCTTAGATATACTCCAAACAATTACACAAATTATGTGACCCCACTAGGCTCGTACTATGGGTACCACATAACAAAATGGGAGAGCTTCAAGTGACATGCAGATTACAAGCCAATTTAGAAAACTTCGCGTCCTAAATTAGTCTGACCGGGGATCGAACTCGAGACCCCAGCTTGGATGGTAGATGCTCTGCCACAGATGGCAATGTGAAATAATTTAGCGGCATGTTGCCAAGTCAATGTACTATACGAAATCCTTGTAATAAGCCTTAACACTTAACAGATTTTTACGACCAGTGCAAGATGATAATCAATTCACATAATTTTTTATTCTATATTCAAATACCCATGCATGCGTGTATAAAAAGGTACTTATATGTGTATAGTTGTATAGCTATATGGTGAGTAAAAAGGCTGATTCAATCTTCCACTCTGTGCTGGCTGGCTGAGTTGATTATCTGGAATTTCCCGAAGATGCTTCGTTAAAGCTGACCATACTAGTATTGGCTAGTATTTGAACAATTGGTAGATTGTCGTAAACGCGGCTAGCGATTGCATCTCAACAGTTACTCGACTTCCTCAGTTGAGTCCGCCCATTCAGCCTAGTGCAATTGAATTCATCCATTACCCCCGCGCCCCATGGCGATTACAATGAAGTTAATTTTCGCAGTTGCAGTTTTGTCATATTTTAATTTGCAAGAAAACTACATAGCCAATTAAATAACTGTTATTAGAGATTTTAGATATTATAATTATCTATCCATTTTAGTAAAAATCATTTTAAAATTTTGTATAATTTCGGAGATGGAACTAGATCTTTGTGCAAAACGGGATTTTTTCTGGAATTTTTTTTATCGAGATTTTTATCTCCAATCATGTTACCGCGTTTAAGCATTTTAAAATAAAGAGTTGAATTTGTATGTATCCAAATACCTAACTCACAGTCTTCCTAAATATCGAGATCCAGATCGCAAAACACACCAAAATCTGCATAGGCGGATTTTTAACGCGTCTGTTTAGACGCGTGTACGATCGATCGTGTTGCTTCAGCAGCTGACTTTTCGATAGAAATCATCAAACACAGTTGCCCAACCTGTCTAGAGTTAACAGACGTTGAATAAAGAAGTGGTCGATTTGTATAATGGAGCAATTAAATAAATTAGCTTCTTGTGTTACCAGTCGGCTGGTCAAACGACAGAATGGACATCCGAGCGGCAAGATACCAATATATCCAACGGTTCAGTAACTTGAGCGGCAGCGGCAGTAACTTGAACGGTAGGACGGTAGTGTGTGCAACTATCACTCATACTATAGTAGCAAATGTGTGGTTAGCCAGAGAAGCTCAACATGTGTCTATCAACAAATTTAAAGCTTTGGACGGACAGTAGCTGAAAATACATAAAAATTTACCCGCTTGGGATGAACTTGCACAGTGACACCTGAATCTATACAATATATTCTACATTTTTCTTTCTCTTCAGATCAGCCTGGACACTTTGAAAACCACATACTGTATACTTAGTATGTATTTCTACATCAAAGTAGTTCTATAAGAACGAAAATAGAATGAAAATTAAAATTAAGCAATATGTATAAGTATGAAGATACTTACTCATATACTCATGAAGATCAAAGTTAGAATGTTAGCTGACGGAAATATTAAAAGCACTCCCATACTTGGCGAAAGTGTGTAAGGAGAATGAGAATGAGATTTGGGGAGGCGAAAGAAGCACGTAAGGACTGCAAAGTTTATCGCATCGTCCTCTCTGAATACAGCGTGAAGATATGTAGTATGTTTGTAACAATTAGTCGTTAAAAGATAAGTAGTAATAGTTTCCGAAATATACGGAATATGATTAGAACTCGTGTTTTAATATGAAAATAATTCTGAAATATTATACAATTAGTGATCCACCCCGGCTTCGCAAGGGTAGAAATTTTTTGAAAATAAAATATAGCCTATGTTACTCGCTGATAATATATAGGTGAAAAAATATTTGAAATGGGTTCAGTAGTTTTTGAGTTTATCCATTACAAACAAACAAGCAAAGTTTACCTCCTCATAATATTAGTATAGATATAGATAAAAAACATAATCCCTTGATATTTAAAAGCCAGTATACATATGAATATGCGTGTTTTATGCAAAGGTTTGTGTAAATATTTTATTCTGAAACGCGACGCTGCCTGTACGCGGTCCATCCCTAAGCCACCCCTATCTCGAGACGCGAATGGTTCGCGGGGGCGGGAGGCGACAAAGCTGATGCGGGGGGAAACGCTTGAACGTGCCGCGAGGCGACAAAAAACTATGCTAACCGACCAGGGACATAATCAGTTACTGTGTTACAGTTTTACAGCAGAAAAAATACGCTAGTGTTAGCTACCTGAAAAAATCAATTAACGATTAAATCTTATTACACTGAAGTACAATTTAACCTAATTATTTTCTATCCATTTTTATTTTTTATGTTATTTATATTATAGTAGCGACCTGCCCCGACTTCGCACGGGTAGACATTTCTTTGAAAATAAAATACAACCCATGTTAATCGCTGATAATGTAGCTTTCTATAGGTGAAAGAATTTTTGAAATCGGTTGAGTAGTTTTTGAGTGAATCCATTACATACAAACAAACAAAGTTTACTTCTTTATAATATTAATATAGAAGTATAGACGTATAAGTATAGTATAAGTATAGATACACTTTAATATTATAGATACAGCATATTTAAATTATTAAAAAATAATTTTCAAAATATTAACATCAAATAGCCAGAATGCTAACTGATGGAAATTTCGAAAGCAGTAACATATGCCAATGACAATGTATGGGGTCAATGTTTGAGACTTTGGGTACAAAAGAAATATGTAGAACATTAATGCTCGACACTCCGTATTCTCTGAGAGAATTTCACTCTCTATCTCACTAAGGATTCAGCACTAAGATATGTGTGTAATTTTTCTTCTTTACAATTATACATATACCTACAAAGATATTGTAACAAAAACCTTATTAATGAAATTCACTCCAATTAAGCAAAGACTATTTTCACTTTCTTTACTTTAAAACATAAATATGGCGTAATAAAAAACAAAACGTTCAGTTTTTTTTTAAAGAAAAAATTTATTCTTTATTTAAAAAATATCGCATAATCAAAACCAAAACCAGATTTTCCGAAGTGAATAGCAACACTATATACCTATACGACGCGCTGCCAGTCGCCACGCCAACCAAAGAGAATATACGCCAACAGCCGGTCTGACCCGCCGAATAAGATGTTTCACATCAAAAAGACAGATCGCAATATCTGAATTTTGATAACAATATTCCTAATAGACCACAACTGCTGGTATAAAGTACTAAATTAATGTAACTACGAAATCACTGATATCGATTTAGAATGTATCGATTTTCTCGTCAGTTCTCCTCAATGCAGTTTCCTGATCCTGTGAAAATATAACAAAGGTTAATTTGAACAAATTATTTTGAATTCCATATGAATCAAAGAAATACATTTCTCGTCTAATTACGCTCCTGTCTACTGACCCGCGTCCGGCGCTCGGGTCCGCCATAAAGCGCCGGCGAGCGTAATAAGCTCCCCCTTGCTTACGTGGCTCGCCGTTACGTCATCAGCTGAGCTGAAGAGCACACGTCCCTTTCTAATTTGAAATCGATGGACATCGCTTGATGGTTCACTGTGGTAAAACTAATGTTTTCTAACCTTACGAATATTTCAAATCTGTCCTACCTATCGTCAAACACCACTTACGATTTTTTCTGAAAATTTACTTCATAAACTCGTTCATTACAATAAAAATAGTCTCAAAAAATGTGCATTTACATCTGTATACTTTACTAGCGACTTGCCGCAGCTTCGCTCGGGTAGCGTCATTATTAAGGTTTGATAAATAGGTTCTCACAAATATCAAAATATAAAAATTATATTCGAATAATTTGTAAATGCTTAAAAAGTGCGTAAGTAACATGTTTAATTGGATAAGGTTTAAAACCACGTCGGTTAAAATATCTTCACAAAGAACTTATTATTTCTAATTAAATTTTGAAACACAAAAATTGTTTTTGTGGGTCTTAGAAGATAGACATAATATGCTATCGCGGACTTTTCTGTAGGTCTTTCTAGGACTATAATTCTGAAATCTCAGTGTAGTCCCCTTAAATGCTCTATTTAAAAGCGTCTTTTTACAACTTGATTATGAAACATCAAAATTTCTCTAATACATGTATCGGTAACCTTCCAGAAGAAACTCTTTAAATGATGATAAAAACCGATTTAAAATTTATTGCGCAGTTTAAAACTACGATGTCTATAAACATACGTTTCAACCCCCTCCCCCGGGTTGAACTTTGAGCGGAAATTGTTGTCAGCTACGTTTTCACTTTTCACGGCTAAACAGCTGGACCGATTTCGATGAAATTTAGAATGCAGATAAATTAAGCCCTTGTAAAAAACATAGCTAGACTGCATTGTGTAATGCTATGCGAACAAAATCGTGGGCGACGGCTTCTGTACTATAAAGTATATCAACGATTAACTAACCAATAACAAGTTGTAATAACTAATTTAGATTAAAAAATATGAATTATAATCGTAATAAGAGAATTTCTATACTAATATTATAAAGAAGTACTTTGTTTGTTTGTATGTAATGGATAAACTCTAAAACGACTCAACCCATTTCAAAATTCTTTCACCTATAGAAAGCTACATTATCAGCGAGTAACATGGCTGCATTTATTCTTAAAAAAATTTCTACCTGTGCGATACCGGGGCGAGTCGCTAGTTTAGCGAATTTGCACTTTATAACTATAAAGTGCAAATTAGACAATTCGCCAAATATTTAAAATAATAAAATTCGATACATAAAATACTCAGACGAGTCAATTTCAATCACAAATGCTAACAAAAATGAATTCTGATTGACATAATTCCTTTAACTTCTTATAAGCTGTATAAATTGTACATGCATTTTGCCTTCGCGTTTCTCGAGAAATCACCTTGGTTCGCAGGAAAACGTGTATGTATAATACTCGCCTATTTATAAATGTAAGACGTCATCAGTGTTTGTGACCGCATTTAGATTTGCAGCTAAAATCACATTACCGTTTCATACAATTTTATGCTGTGTCTATTCAGAGTGGTTAGAGTATCAAGCAGCAATAAACCATACCTTAACGCCAATTCTTGCAATGAATAGGTTTGTAGATGGTAAAACACTCTGTTTATACAGCACATTGTAATTAAATAGCATATTGTCTATACCAATTTCTTATAATAAAAACGTTTCCTAAACTCTTACGAAAAAATATATACAATTGCCAAATTCTATGAAATTCTATAATCTTTTCTCTCCTAGATTTACATTGAAGTCAATTCAATTATCTTTAATTCGAATTTAAAAAAAATAATATTAATTCGACCTCATTGCAAGGTATTAGACATCGATTTCGGAAGAAAAATTCATACTGAGAAAAATTAGCAAGAAACCATTTAGCATTTAAACATTATTTTTCAACATCATCTAACTAACAGTATGATTAGTATGTGATTACAACGTTTTTTAAAGGCCAATGAATACGCAGGTACAGAAAGATTATTCCCAGACGATGTTTCCAGCTATAACAATATCTTTAACCCTTCCAACACTAGTTTTATCATTATTCATTACATATGGAGATATTTAACTATTCAAATCTTATTTATCGCATTAAAAAATAATTGCTTAATAATAATAATTTACTTCATTTTATACAACTGAAATTTTCAAAATAAGAAAGAGATCTCTACAAATTCTTATTTTTTTACGACGGGACATCTCCTCATATGTTATTCATTTATCACAATAGATACATATCTATTTTGATAAAAGAACATCTCACTCATACGAAGTCACGTAACAAAATGATCAGTTTAATAAAAAGTTAAACAATAAATCAATGTATTTATTACCTACATGAATTTGTTAGATAAGCAAAGTCATTTACAATTTACAATTATTAGAAACTAGTGACGCGACTTGAGACGGTATTTAATTCAATCACTCAGTAGTTTTATAACAACTTGAGTGAAAAATTCTTGATAGCAATTGGATGTCAATAACCGATGAATAGATTACACATATTCACCGCTACTATTACGATAAAATTATACAACAATAAAAATAGCAACACTAATGATATTGTAGTATATCATTCATCAACACAGCATTGGGAAATCCCCGTCTCGTCTATGCCTACGGAAAGGTAACTTACAAATAATAATCATAATATATCTTGATATTTTTTAAATAATAAGACTGTAATTGCGATAAAAGTAATTAAGTACAATGTAATTACAATTCTACAATGAAATCTATTTATACTCAATAAATAGAGAAAGTTCATATGAGCGACTCGTCTATTCGAGTTTTACTCGAGTGACACTATTAAACAACATGAATGAGTCTGATCAGTAGTCGCTAATGGAAACGCTAAGAAGCTGAAATCGCAACATAAAAATAAAAGACCCCGTTCAGCTGTGACCCTCCCTGTGTAAATATTTCAAATTGTTATTGTTATTCTTTATTAAGTTAAAGGTAATAATGAAATTCAGTGACGAAAGTTAACCGCTACAGACTCAATTCAGTAACAGAAACAACCATTAACGAAGTTGCAAACCGAGTTCAACAGGTGGTGCTATTCGTTTCAATATCTACAAAACTTTCCGACGTCGACTCACTAAATCGGCCAATTTCAAAAGAACCGTAACAACACCAAGCCAATCCCCTCAAAGTTCCATATAGACTAACTAAAAGAGAGCCGAGGGAGGGCCATTTAAAATGGAGTTTCTTTGCCATGTTGTTATTATCATCGCCCTTCACTTGCTGTCCGAATTTAAACATTATGCAACTGAAATAGAGGCTGTATTGTTATGATGTGCGACAATCGTCATGTTCAACAGTTTAGCAAGACGTTACAAGAGCTTAATGGATATTATTATGTTAGTGGCTGTGATCAGATGTTTGTAAATTATATCATAATAATGTAGTTAATTTTAAACGCAGTTTTAATCTTGTTTCGCTAACAATGAACTAATTAGAGATATATTAAACGTAATAATTTCATTTTAATCTATGCATCTACATCTATACGTATAAATAAAATTGAATAGTTTCTGTCTGTGACTTTGAAATAAAGGCTTTACTTAAGCTCATATGGCTATTTTCACGTAACGAAAATCTAAACACGCTTTTTAAAATATTTGTTTGTCCGTCTGTCTGTTTGTTTGTTTGTCCGGGCTAACCTCCGAAACGGCTGAAATGATTTTGACGAGTCTTTCATTGGCAAGTAGAAGACTTTTCAGAAGGTAATCTAGGCTAGTTTTCATACCAAAAAATTGCAATTGCAATTTCAAATTTAACGCGAGCAAAACCGCGAGGAACAACTAGTATAAAATAAAACTACATCGTATTACGGGCATTTGTTATTCGGAGTAGCGCAATAAAATTACAGCTTAACACCATATTTGATAGTAAGTGTTTGGATTTGATTTTAAATCTGACCCAATCTAAAATCTTTAAGACTAAGGGTGGCTTGCACCAACTATTTAAACTCGATTTAGGAATTTGACATCTCGCTTGCACCAATTATTTAATAGTTGGTGCAAGCGAGATGTCAAATCCTTAAATTGAGTTTAAACAGTTAACTCCAATCCACCCTAAAAATTTTCGTTTAGGTTTTTCTGTAAACTGTAGGAGTGAGGTTTAACATTTCATAATTATCTCAAAATTTTAGATTCGGTAATTTCGGAGACAAGGTGGGAATACTCACTTTTCGTATATTTTCTTTCATATCTTTTAAACTATGCATTTTAAAATTATAAATATATATAATTGTATTCTTCGTAATGAGCTCTTGCATTCAATTTGTCAAAAGGCGCACTCGAGAAAAGTTTTTTTTTAATTAGGTATCTAACTTATCTACACACATACGCTAAATTCATAATTATGCCACCTAACTCTACTGTGTCATTCTTTTAAATGGGACACTATGGGCAAATTTTTAACTGTAAGATTTAGAGCACTGCCGCTTTTAAAGACATTCCTTATTTTTTAATTCTAAATAAAACCGAAAGGAATTTTTTTGTCAATCGTGAAATTTTTCCAGAAACAACAAAAGTTTAAAATATTTTTTATTCCATAAATCGATAGTTTCATCTCTAGATCAAATCATTGTATGATACGCAATTGTAAGGATGTATGAAACCGTAATAAGTAACTAAACCTTATAACACTAAAGTACAATATTATAATGGGATAAAGCTTACTGTAAGAAATTTCCATACGAAGAAATCTATATGAGGAATTAGAACCTTATATTTTTCATTTAAAAGCTACAGTTTTGGTGAATATTCTCAGCTATATTTGGTATTATATAAATCTTAATATGCGAAGAAACCTTAGGCACTGCTACTGCATGGCTACTGCTAAAAAGTTTGATGTCTGTTGACAGCCGAAGGTCTGATGACGACCAGCCAAGGAGCACTCAACCTATAGAGCAACAATGTCATTTATTTTGTATGAAAACAAATTACGTCTATGGTAAACACTGTTGCAGTTATTGGTGTTCTGTTTTATAGTTTAATTTTTTGCTGTTTTTGCCATAACACCGAATAGAGCAATAAGCCATTACATAAATATTTAAATATATGTCCAGTTTTGGTTATGTACTGCTTATTGCGAGCGAGAGTTGATACTTGTTAGCGTAAATAAACTGAGCAGTGGTGAATAAAATGGTCCGATATTTCATCTCTATAGGTTGAGTGCTCTATGCAACCAGCATAAGGTTAATATTATTAAAAAAAGGCATTAATTTTTCTCAAAATTAGTCAGGCTTAAAATTGCTGTCCCCATCTTAATTATTTCCAAAATCATTGCTCATAAAAATCTAAACAAATCAGAATATTGAGAATAATATGTGGATTGCAATAATATTATCGTGATTGCAGAAATTGTATTATATTAGATGATTTAAACATACAAATGAAACTCTACGATAAATTTTGTTTTCTGATTGGTAACAGGTAACAACTAACAATACTACGCAATGACTTGACTTGCATATGGATGACATGGAGTGTATAGAAGGACAGCACTTTCTAAAGCCGCGTATCAACACGCTCAGGTTAATGAGCGGCTCATTTGGCCGAGCGCCGAGCTACTCATGTGTGGACATCTAAGCGCGCACGCCCCGCACAACTTAAACATGCTCAGGGCAAGCTTTTTTTTTATGGCGGAGTGGGCAAACGAGCAAGCGAGTCACCTGATGGAAAGTGATCACCGCTGTCCATGGACACCCGCAACGTCCGGGAAATCACGGGTGCCATTATTCGTCTGAGCGTACTCACGTGAATGCGCAGCATTACAGACCGGCGCGTCCCAAAAATGGTGAAATTCTACAAATATATCACAAGCATTCCATGTTACGATAATATTCTATGCTCTGAGTTAAGTTCTATAGACAAATAAAAGCACATATGAGTAAAATCAAGTAAAATAACCAATGTGGTGCTGATTGACACGAAGTTAAAAGTTAAAAATTAGGCTTTGTTAATGTTTGTTACATACAAAAACTTGGTAATATATTGTGAAATATTATTAAATATTTTGATAATTTAAACATTTATAGAATTCTGTTTTTTCCGCTCTCTGCAGTTACTTTTCTAATTTTCCAACGATGGCAACTACGTTTAACAGCGACAACCTTATTTGCACCCAAAATCAGCTTGCCTTTTCTAATCTTAAAATATCCCTTCTTCAGTACAATATATAGACTTGCCGTTTGAAATATATCATTTGTGACTTACTATATACTCAATACTTAATATGTTATTTGTGATTGCGAGTGTAATTATAAATTATTTCCAGTAAACAGCGGCCAACTTCCTCGAAAAGAACATTAGGTAATCATAATGCTATTGAACTAATACCACACTATTATATAGATATAGAATCAATACCAATATTGCAAATAAGATAAATTCGAGGAAGCCAAAGAGGTATCTAAGGACCGCGATGCTTGTCTAGGCGTGGATACAGTGTGAAGATATGTATGTATGTAAACGATTAAATGACTACTGACAACTTATTATTACTAATTAATTACAGCCGTCTGTTACAAATAGATTCGGAATCTTCAGGATCGATTTCGCTATAGTTTTATAGGATTTTAATTACTGATAAGAGTATTTCCCGAATACGTAGCTATTGTGTCTATCTGACAGTAATCTCAGTTATCTGATAGTTATCTTATCTTAGATATCTTAGATAGTCTTTCTCACAAAATATGCGCTGTACAAACACATCATGTTAATTCATATATTTCGCATTAACTATTGTACGGTATTGAGGACTGAAATCGAGTGAAAGTAAGATAAATGCAGTAACAATGCGATCTCTTAGAAATATGTGCGGTGTCACACTCCCGGACAAGATGAACAATGAAGAGATACGCAGTATCACAGGGTTGGACGACAGTGTTACTAAACTCCGGACTTGATATCAATATCAAGTCACGTACATGTAAGAAGAATGTGAAGTGAAGGGATTGAATATGAATGTGAACAAAACTAAGGTTCTGGTGTCTGAAAGGGAAGCGTTACAGACGAAATGCGAGATTTGTGTATATGGAAAATGTCTAGAACAAGTGAATGACATTGTGTATCTGGGGAGTGCGTTTTCGAAAGATGGCAGATGTGAGTTAGATGTGGAGAGGTAGCAGCTAGCAATAAAGTGAACGGTGCTCTGTCCGCATTAGTGGGCAGTGTGAATATATCTAACTCAGCCGAAATGGCCGTCTACAACGCAGTGTCGATGCCACTCTATTGTACGGTAGTGAGGCCTGGATATGCCTGAAATCGAGTGAAAGTAAGATAAATGCAATAGAAATGCGATCTCTTAGAAATATATGCGGTGTCATCCTTGCGGACAAAATAAGCAATGAAGAGATATCCAGTATGACAGGGTTGCACAACAGTGTTATTGGAAAAATGAAGAAAGGAATGCTTAGATGGTTCGGGCACATAGAAAGAATGAGTGATGAAAGACTGACGAAGGAAATCTATAAAGCGAAAACGAGTGGTAAAAGAAGCCAAGGAAGACCAAGGCTACTTATGAAGATCAAATAGCCAAAGTGTTAGCCGACTGAAATGTCAAATGCACCTCATACCTAGGCGAAAATATATGAGGAGAATGATAAGATTTGAGGAAGCAAAAGAAGTAAGGACCGCGAAGCTTGGCGCTCCGTCCTCCTGATTACCCTGTTGGGGGTAAAGCGTGAGGATATGTATGTATGTACTAGCTGATGCCCGTGACTTCGTCTACGTTTTTTATTTTAAAAATAGCCTATTTCCTTCTTTAGGTATCAAGAATTCTCAATACCAAATTTTATCGCAATCAGATGGACGGTATGGTAGCCCATAAAATACGAACAAACAAACATTGATTAGATATTAGATAAAAATAAAATATAAATAAGATTAGTGTAGATATTGTAATAATTATATAATAATACATACATACATACATATCTTCACACCGTATCCCGAACGGGGTAGTCAGAGAGGACGGAGCCCCAAGAATCGCGGTCCTTACATACTTCTTTTGCTTCCTCAAATCTAATCATTCTCCTCACACATTTTCGCCTAGGTACGCGAGTGCTTTTGACATTTCCATCGGCTAACACTCTAGCTATTTGACCTTCTTAAATCGGCCTTGGTCTTCCTAGGCTTCTTTTACCCCTCACTTTCGCTGTATAGATTTTCTTTGTCAGTCTTTTATCACTGATTCTTTCTATGTGTCCGAACGATCTTAGCATTCCTTTCTTCATTTTTACAATAACACTGTCGTGCAATCCTGTCATACTGCGTATCTCTTCATTGTTTATTTTGTTCGCGAGGGTGACACCGCACATTATTCTAAGAGATCGCATTTCTACTGCATTTATCTTACTTTCGCTCGATTTCGGGCATTATATAATAATATATACCTAGTAGAATATAGTGCTGCATAGTATGTATATGCGGGTACTGGATATAGTTGTATTGTGTTGTGCCTCATCGCGGTGAGTGGTGACTCACGTAGTGGACGCGACGGACGCCACTTGAATCGTAATTGCGGTGTGTTGTTTATGCGATTTAGCTCTTTTGTCTGTTTCATTCGGATATTAGATAGCAAGTATTTTCATGTTTATTTAGATACGCTATCATCGTAATTAAGACATCAATTTAACTAAATATTATTGTCTTTATAATTATTTAATTAGCTGTTTGTTGCCCGCGACTTCGTTAGCGTCAAATTAAAAAAAAAGCTCGTATCCTTTCCCAGAGCATAATCCATCTCTATTTCAAATTTCATCAAAATCGATCTAGCGGTTTAGCCGTAAAAAGGTGGCAAACAGTTTCATTCAAAGTGCAACCCCTCTCCCTTCTTTTGTGAACGGAATTTTACGAAAATATGTAACACGTGTCTCATTATTTTTAATATGAAATATTTCTACTCAATTACACAGCCGTATTTCGTTCCATATAAAAGTTTTACACAATCCCGCCTTGCACCCCTTAAAATGTAAATTTCCAAAAATCCTTTCATCTTCTGCATCACACAAACTATCGTCGGGATCAACATGATCTTAACTTTAGTAGTTTTTGGGCTTTCGTGATTAATCAGTCAGTGAGTGGTATTTCGCTTTTATATATATATACATATATATATATATACATATACATATATAGATTGGTAACAAAAACGAAGTCAAATTAAGAGAGACGATTTTCATATAATATAATGTCCATTAAAATTATCTGTTTGCGTGTGTATGATATGTTCTATAATCAGTAATCATTATTCTGTAATACATAATAATTGAACCTGTATAAACCTGTATAAACCTAATGATATTATACAATACTAGGCGAAAATGTGTGAGGAGAATGAAGAGATTTGAGGGAGCGAAGGAAGTATATAAGGACAGCGACGCATGGCGCATGGCGCTCCGTCCTCTCTGACTATCCCGTTAGGGATACCGCGTGAAGATATGTATGTATGTACAATTCATTGTGACCTTATCCTTTACATTGCATCCATACTAATATTATAAAGAGAGAGCGCGGATTTTGTCAGTTTGTTCATATGTGGAGGGTAGTCTCTAGAATCGTTGCACCTGTTTGAATAATGAATTTATCATTTGAAAGGTACATTATTCCAGATGGATATAGGTTATATAATTATGAATTCAATCCGGGCAAAGTCGGGACGGACCGCTTGTGTACATATAAAAACGATAGTTCTTTAAAATATCATTACAACTGCCTATTTGTTTAAATCGATATGGGAATTCAAACACAGTAAGTAGACAATAGACATGTATATGTATATGTGCACATGCATATGTATTATGTAACATATAAAGTCACGAAAAATATAAAGTCACGTAAAAATAGACCACACCTTTTTGGTTTTCAGGCATAAATTAGAAATGTACAGTGAAACAGATCCAAATGTTAACACTAGAGGCGCGCGCCGGTCCGTGTCATTGGCGAGTGCGCGCCGACAGCGTGCAAAAAATATGCAGCTGCGTCCGTGACGCAGGCGGCGACGGCGCGGGCGCAAAAAGGGTACCATTGAATAGATTTACATCTCACTAAAGAGGTTAAACGTAATAACCAGATACTCGGAACTGTCGCAAGGTTTGTATGGTTTTATTAAATCCGAACCGCTAATTTTTGTAAATTTTTCATTGATATTTAATATTGTAGTTATAAATACTACTTACATAATCGCACCTGTAAAATGAAATCGAGCTAATTCAATTTTTCAGAATTTTGAATTAAATAATTAACTTAAAAATAGCTACTATCCAGATATGTATATGGTAGTATGAATTTACCGTTTGTCCGCCCCATTAGGTACATATCGTAAGAATATTAATGCATGTGTTGTGAAAGATCCATTTAATTATTTTAGGTTAATTCATTATCATAATTTGCCAAAACAAAATCTCAAAATTTTGAATTAGGTTAGTTTCGTTTTAAAGGTTGCGATTTTGTGATATATTGATTGTCACTGGCATTGTTTTTGACTTTGATTATGTTTTCGATTATTGTTGTAAATATGTAGTAATGTTTAAAAATTATGATCCGCTCCAACTTCACACGGGCAAAATAATACTAATCTTGCTACGCTCAAGTCGGTATTAAAAAGAGTCAAAATACGAAATTTTTTACGTCTGTAAACTTATCACTTATCAGTTGCTTAGTGGTGGATATTCCGGAAATTCTTCCTCAATGAAAGGAACTTATAATTCAAAAATCGTAGTCCTAGGTTGCAATTTCGGTTTAAGGACAATAAATTCGGACCTTCGAATATGTTATTTTATAAATACAGATAAATAATTAATTATATGTATATTAAATAACGAAAAATTCTTAAATAGGTGACGAAAAAAAATTGACAAAATTTCATTAAATTTCAAGTATCATTTTTCTACAATAAAAATAAAACTGTTCTACTTGATAATTTGAATAGAAAGATAATAAAAAAATTTTGAAAATAGTAGACTAAAGTCTTTACGTTTGTATGTAATGACAGAACTCACAGAATGTAGAGATACCGAAAAATGCAGAATGTAAAAAGTAAAAATTCCCATAAATTCCAGTAAAGATAATGTTGATGAACAATAGGCGTTATTTTTTTTAAATAGATAACAAAATATTCTGAGAAGCGACAATCACTTTTAAAAGTGGCATTATCGTGAGTTACCCATTACGTCGTAAGGACGTGCGCGGGCTCAGGCCGCGGCCGCGCCGGTGAATCACACGCTCTCCCACGCCGCGGTAATGACGGCCCTAATGGCAGAATCGATCGCCCCTCGCGTCACATGCCGCTGTAATTGTATAGCTACTGAATAGACAGATGGACTTCCGGACATTCCAGAATTTCCTATCAAGCCACATAGGAATCTATAAAATAAACTACCTAACGGATCTTTCGACCGCTTACAATTTTTTATTGGAAAACAAATTCTGGTTCTATGCTAATTGAGAGTTGGTTTTGAGGTTCGTTTTGAGTTTGGTTTTGAGAATTGAGAGTTGTTGTAGGCCCAACGCTTACCCATTCAAGTTTCGAGGTGGCGATTAGACGCGAACATTTTTTCATAAAATTGAATGTAACTGTTGCTCATTGATACTCGTACCGCCATGACACGGCCACGTAAATTCATTCGTCGTTCTATTTTGTTTCTTATTTCAACATGAACAAGAGCCAATGCACCTACGCTTCGAGTTTCGTTTCTGTGTACGAATTACGATCCTCAACACCGCCCACTTCGACTATGCCATGCCATAAGTGTCGTCCCTTACAACTGGCTGGTCACATATAACATTAAACGCAGTATTGTGAATCCTGAATTGTCATACGTGTTTAAAAACAACTCGGACTACTTCGTCGAGTATTTCGTCAGTAATTGAGATATTTATTTTATAATTATGAATCGAAGTCGACTTAATGTGACCATAACAATTAAATGTTGCCACTAAATTTAAAGGAATTATATTATTTATTTGGGATAACTAACGGTAATGCGTTGTAATAAATTACACAGACGAAAACAAATAAATTAGTGAATGCAAAACCTACAACATTATCCATAGATTAAAACTAAGTATCTACTTAACAAGGTAAACTCGTGAGAAATATACCCACGGAATTACTGCGCATTGGTTATTTTCAACAAACTCAACGAATAAGTTGACGATTGATTGAATATTTACCCTTATACGGTAGTATTTTGAAATCTCATCCGAAACCGTGGGGATTTGAGCTAAATTGGCTGAAGATAAACGTTAACTTTACACTTCATAGCGATTCGAAACTGTTATCTGGCTTTTGTTGTTTTGAAACTACAGTACCTACACACCTACAAACAAATGTGTAAAAAAATAAAATGTTAAAAATAAACAAATAAAAAGAAAACCTAGGAATGAGTAGGTACTTATATACTTACTCATAGGTTATGTCTGTATAGGGAGTTTAGGAAAACATTACAACCTAATATAATGATATGGTACATGTCTAGATGTTTTCGTCTTTTATTTCACCATTGTTTTAAAAAAGAATAAAATATACAAATATACGTAGATACAATTATCTTTCCGGTCTTTTACATTCCGGTAAAAATTAAACTTATTCGACATATGTTTCGCATCTCAACGAAGATTGCTTTATAGAGACGCGAAACACATGTCGAGAAAGATAAAGAGATTTTGCGGGTCAGTACTTGGTGTAAGGCAATTGAGCCTAAGGTAAGCTTTCCTGAACATACTTTGTAGAGAGATGAAACTCATGTCGAATAATAAGTTTGCGCTTGTGTATGTATCAATTAATAAGTTAAATATGAAAATGTGAACAAAAAAGCAATAACCAAATAATACAAAAGTCAGTAAAAATCACAAATTTTGAGAGAGATATATACATACCTATATATGTATGTATGTACCCACATAAATCTCAGCGGAGTTCATAACCTTTTTCTTACCTTCGCTGTGGTCGGATAAAAAATAAATGTTTCATTCAAATCTACGACTTATCAGTCGTAAAAATGACACAAATTATTCTTTATGCTGTCACGCTAACTATTAATTTAAATAAATATAGCTATATTTTATATCATAGACCAGATTACACACGTGCCGTTTACACGTATCACCCACAATTTCTATGTACATCGCGACAAGTATATAGTTAACTATTACGGGAGACAAGCCAAAGTGGCTCACACGTGGAGAGAGGAATATAAAATAAAACTTCGGAACTTATTACCTATTAGGTGCCAGCTAGTCCACCACTAATATCACACCAAAAACTCTTTGCGACCATCTATATTGTAATATGCAACATCCAATATTGTGTCATTAGTAACAAACGCATCAACGATTCCTACTGACACATCGATGGATATGTAACTATTCGATATGAAATTGCGGAAGAACACAGACATACGACATAAAATGCACGATGCACCCACGCGGAACACACGGTTTCACATGCGAAATACTTCTCCCCGACTTTATTCCCCCTACACAGCAATTATCTGGTACATTATGTGCATTGATATCGCAATCACATTTGTAAAGACACGTAAGATTTGTGAGACCTTGTCTCAAGTTATCGTCACGTAAAGTCACTACTGCGCAACTGATATATAATAATGATTGTCGCAATGGTTTCCATTACACTTTCATACTTTAAACATATTTTAATAGAACTTTTTAAAAGAATTTTCATCTTTGAACTTATTGAATTCACGCTTTTCGTAATGGAGTCCTACGGTAAACAGGCTTTTCTGAATATTATGAAATAATTCTTAGATATTAGAATTACCGTGACGCTTGGCGCTCCGTCCTCTCTGACGACCTCGTTGGGGATACTGCGTGAGGATATGTATGTATATTAAAATTATGGGTGTAATACATAAACAATGTAAAGAATCAAAGAGAATTACATTTAGTTAGTCTGCTTATAGATTACTAGAAATCCGCCCCGGCTTCACATGGGTAGAATTTTTTTTTAAATAAAATACAGCTCATGTTACTCGCTAATAATGTAGCTTGCGAAAGAATTTTTGAAATCGGTTGAGCAGGTTTTGAGTTTATCCATTACAAACAAACAATCAAATTTTTTCTCTTTGTAATATTAGTATAGACAAACACAAGGATATTTAATACATTACAAGTAGGAGATAAACGCAAATGCATACATAGCACATACAATCATAATCTATCCTAAAAAGGAAATTCATTAGCAACTAGATATACTAATCCCGCAGTTTGACTCGCGTTAAATTTGGTATTTTTCTAAGGTTAAAAAGTAGTCTTGATTACTGTTCTCTACCTACCAATGAAAGTTCCGTCAAAATTCAACCGTTTTGGAGATGTCCGGACAAATAAACAGACAGAGATAAAAATTAAAAAAATGCAGGTATAGGTTTTGGTCACGTGTAAATAACCATACGAGCTTACGAGAAAGACGTCATTTCGAAATCACTGACAGACACTTCAATTTTATTTCTTTGTATAGATCTATATAATATTCCCACCAGCACTTTTAAAATTCAACAACTCTACCTCTCCAGATAACGGACGTAGACAGTATAAAGATGTATATCCTATTATGTAATTAGGACCTTAAAAGCATTTAAATGGCGCAATAGCATTAAGTTTATTCGATAGTTTTTCAGTAATAGTCGGACAAACACACATACAAACACACACAAATTCTGAAAATGCCTATGTTTGAAATAAGAAAATGAGTCTAAAACCTATCAAAATCATTTTCACAAAAATATCTTAAGCGTACAAACGCGGTTCTGTTACCATTTTATAATAAACACATAGTACAGATATGTAGGTACTTATTTGTTTCAGCGCACTTCGTTAATCACCAACCACTCTGATTAGCGTATACATCATTGTCAAGATTACACAGACGGAGGCCTTTGACCAGACAAGCTGTTCGAATAACATAAACATCAACTTATACGAAATAAACACAATCAAATCGCTAGGAGTCTTGTAACTTGTACTGATTCAGGTGTTATTTTCCATCTGAAAATATATATCATTTATAGCTGTACCTGTACGCGTTGCTACAGCTCAGTCTGGTAAACAGTAATAACACGCGCGTATCCGATTGCAACGCTATGTCACAAAGCAATCGGTGAAGAACTTTCAGAGTTTGAGATTTTGAACAAACGAAAATTTTAAAATTTATTTATATAGTATAGATTTAGACTCATGTATGTAATAATATATTTATGTTTGTGTGTGTTTATTTATATGCGACTATTTACATTTATGTTACATTATATATTGTACATGTATATTGTGTATATATTTTTGGTCATATTCCGCCAAAATTTAAACTTGGCCCCCGAGACGTATTTCGCCGTTCAACGAAGAAGTCACCAGAGTACATTATACTATATAGGGAAGTAATACCAAAACATCTTAGATACGGTAATGAGCGTTTCGTTGAGAAGCAAAATATGAGTTGATTAATAAGTTTAAGTTTGAGTTTTGCTCTATCAACACTTTTGGCAAAAATATTATTTTCGATTGTAGAAAGTCTCAACCATTTCATCAAAAATATGTTCAATATACAAATGCAGCAGCTTTGCAATAGTTTAGAAAAAATCATGACTTTTTTAGCCAATTACAATTTTTGCGTTAAAACCGGTAATTGGAAAACTTATTCCTCAATCCTCGCAAAGACATTCGCAACACTAGTTCTATGACACAGATTAAATGATTATATCTATGATATAAAATGTTCTGGCTCAAATTCATAACTATTAAGATACGAGTACGAGTCCTTGAATACAATGACAAAAATTAATTAAAATGTCTAAATAAAAGATCATTGGTAAAGATTCACAAATCAAAATTTTATATTTAGTACAATCTACGTAATAAGTATGTCATGTATTGAATGTGATTCATATTATCGCCGAGTATCTATACTGTAAATGAAATACATTTTGTATCTACCTATGTATATTGCCTACATTGTCATTTTAAGAGCCGCTAAATAAACAACACGGTTTCCAACAATAACTGTGCATAATTTTTCACAGATATCCATATTATAACGTCTTTCTGTTATCAACACAGGTAGGTTAAAAGTTATTCGTGTCTTTAAATAAATATAAAACTAACTCGCTATGCTCTCTTTTAAAATTAGTTGTTTTCTCGACACACTTTTGCGTCTAGGTTCTCGCCCTTACTTCCGTGTTTGTTGAATGTCTGTCTATAATAGAAAGCCTGGTACAGACTGAGCACTGGCCTGAGGTCGGCTGCAGTCGTCGGCAAAAATAAAGGAAGCGATGTGATCGATCGCGGCTATATCCGTTGCGATGCGGTGACGCAACGTTGCAGTCCGCGCCTCAGGGTACACTATGCTCGAACAAATAACGGGAGGCACTTCAAACTTTTAAATCTTTATAATACTGGTAAATAATAATAAAATGTAATGATGTAAATAGTTACATCATTACATTTTATTTATTATATACGGAAGCTATAAAAGTATTGGGTTGGTAGAAAAAGTGTTAAAAGATTTTGATAGGGCCATACGCGCTAGTGATACCTTTGATGCTGCGAATGTTCGTTGGCTGTAAAAAAATAGCTATAAAAAAACAACACAAAATGGCTTTTTTAACGTCACGCAAAACGATAATCTTAATTTTCTAACTAATATCATAAATGAAAAAGTGAGTTTGTTTGTTTCTTTGTTACGCTTTCACGCCTAAACCGCTGAACGATTATGATGAATTTTGATGATTTGATAGATGGGACCCTGGAGACGGTTATAGGCTACTTTTTCTCACGAAAAACTTATACGGGGTGGGGTGAGGGAAGGGTTTAATTTTTGTATGAAACTTTTTATTGCGTCGTCAGATTTGCTTCAAACTTTGCAGAATTATTGTTTATAATTATTAATTGAAGTATTCATATTTGTTTTTTTCAAACTACTCTGAAAAGCGGGTGAAATGAGGTTGTAAAAATAATATAGGGAAATCGTGTTCATGAAGCTAAAATTTGACAGAGTTGATAGATAGTAGACATTAGCTAAGTAGAGACTTGAAAATTCATATTTTAAGGAGAAAAATGGAGGAGGGCGGGGGGGGGGGGGGGTGAACTATGTATGAAACTTTTAATGGCAACGTCTGATTTGGTTGAAATTTTGCAGAAATGTTTTTGACGATGGGGTGAAATGATAAACACTTTACCCTTTTCCCATACCTGTTAAAATAGTAACCAGATTTTGTTGACAAAATCAACATAATTGCGAGCGACGCCGTGGGTAAAAACTAGTGATTAATATAGTTATTATCCAGATCCAATTAAACCAATAGCGTCTCAGAGGAATCAGTAAGAAAATTAGTGATGACGTTTAATTTTAAAAGTTATTGCTACTAACACTATATGGCCGAATAGCTATGAAATAAAACGTTTACAATTTTCATTATTAGACTGACGATGAATCAGATAAAACGAATTTGTAATATTTTATATTTATATATTTTTATATGTAATATGTGGTTGTCATTGTTATCAAGTTTGTCTGTGAAATGTGTTGTCTTGTGTCCGTCTATATTTACCCTATGTTGTTTTGTTCTATTCCTTTTTAGGGGTGGTTTTCAACTCAACATTCCAGTCTTCAAATTGAAACCAAAAGGAAGCTTTTATGTAAATCCCCATTGTGTATATTCCTACTTCAATTGTTGGAATCTTTATAAACATCACCTAAATTGGCCTCCCCTGTTTTCTATTATCCTCATAACTACGTGACATTGGCAATATTCGCAATCGCGACAGCGCCATCCAACTAAAGAAAAAGAGATAATTAAGTTAAATAAAACAAGTTTAATTTAACGTAGTTATCACTGAAGAAGTTAAAATACACTAAGATGAAATATCGACTGAGATGTTTACTCTTAAATCAATCCCCGACAAACCCGCATCCAAGATCACTTCACTTCGCTCCTGGTATGTTTGGTTTAGAGAATTCCATTTGAAGACCAAGTGAGTTCGAATGCGAAGTGGGGTGAATTGTCAAACGAGTCTCGCTTGGGCGATGCGAGTTTTTACAGAATTGCATGGCTGATCATCTTTAGTATGTGAGGATATAAAATTTTTAATTATAGCTTAAGTGTAGTAAGTATTGCAACTCATTGTAGCGTGTATATAATACCTGCGCGAGCGCCGCTCGCCGCGAGGTCAGCGCGCCGGCGCGCCCGCACGCGTCACCCGCGTGACGGCGACCATCGACGCGGACACAAGCGCGGTTTAACAATCTGCCTACAGACGATTAACGCTTTGTCTGCACTTTCTAGAAGCCGATCGCCGTTTTAATAATACGCATATCAATTTTAAAACCAATACATCACTATACAATAGGATAGTTATCGATTTATGAACACATTCAACTTTTATTTTAGTCTCGTGTTGACGTCATTGTGTCTTTAAACGTCACAACAAAATACGGTGCTCAAAGAAAAATTTATTAATTTTGGGGTTGGTTTTGGAGCAATCATACAAAATGTAAGTATTTTAATTTTAATAATTCGAAATCGATTACACTTATCAACATTAATAATTCATACATGCATATATACATACATTCACGCTTTATCGCTTATGGGGTAGTCAGTGAGGACGGAGCGCCAAGCCTTGCGGTCCATAGATACTTCTTTCATCCCTTCTCTTCAAATCTCAATATTCTCAGCCTTGGTTATAAATAATGTCAGCTTTGGTCTTCCTTGGCCTCTGCTACTACTTATTTTCTTTAATAGATTTCCTTCATCAATTATTTATCTCTCATTCTTTCTACACACATTAAAAGTGTCTAGGGATCAAGTACATTTTTAACTATAAAAAATTATCCAATTAATATTTATTAAATCTAGTCTTCCAGACTGGCTTCTTACTTTAATTTCTATGTTTAAGCTATCAACTTATCCCCATATTTTGTAAAAATTAAGAAAAATTACAATTTTTGCAAATTGTGGGAAATTAACTTGAGTTAATGTCGTCAATTAAATGGCAAAAAAAAGGCAAAAATAAGGATTTTTTAAATTTTTATTGTAAAGATAAAAAAATTAATAATCTGTGTTTTCACGATTGACACGAATTACACAATCAGAGCGGCCCAAACTATTATTGTTCCCCCTCCATATGAATGAACTTCCTGACAAAATTTCAAACGTTCTTGGCGTTCAGTGGTCCTCCAAACTCGAGTACGTCTTGTATCCGGCCTCATACCGAAACGAGATTCATCGGAAAAGCAAACCCAGCGCCAGTCTTTTTCCTCCCAATTTCTGTGTTCGCGAGCCCATTGTAAACGGGCCCAACGATTGCAGGGTGCTATAGGCAGAACTCTCAGCTGCCTTCGGGAACGCAGACTCACTTCACGTAAACGATTTCGGATGGTTTGGTCGCTTATCAGCAAGCCTAAAGAGCTGTGGAGCCTCGTAGCCAACATCATGGCGGTCATAGTACGATTCCGTCGAGCAATATTTTGCATGTACCGATCCTGTCTGCGAGTGGTGATGCGAGATCGTCCTCTATGTCGCTCGGCCACGCTGCCCGTGATACGATAGCGTGTCCAGATACAGTTTATGACGCTCTGTGTAGTGCCAAGAGCGACAGCCACAGTACGTTGCCTGGAACCAGCTTGCAACATTCCGACGGCTCTCATGATTTCTTCTCGTGTCAAATGATGTCGTCGCTCCATATCGATGCAATTTTTTTCAGTTCCGATGCAGAAGTTGTAATGGTTTTGTAAAAACGCTGTTACACACTTTTATAGGAATCCTGATTAACAGTTCATTTTCTATTTTTAATCAAAATTTAAAGAAAATTCTATATTCAAATAGTGAAAATCACTAAAAAGAATCAATAACGATCCAAAAAAGTTAAAATAATAATCCTCAATTGCCGCGATACTCTAAAACGTACTGGATCCCTAGACACTTTTGATGAGTGTATGTACCCGGACCGTCTAAGCATTCCTTTCTGCCTTTATACAATAACACTGTCATCCGCGCCTGCCATACTGCGTATTTCTTCATTGCTTATTTTGTCTGCGATATGCGCATAATTATGTCCGTCGCATAGTCTAAAATTTTTCATTTTTGACCAACTTCTGCTGCCCAGATTTTTTCCTCCGATAGAATGAAAATTTTTTGCCAATTTTACTAATTTTTATGGATATCTCACATTTGACCAAAAAATTGGAACTGTCAAAATTGTTATTACAAAAGAAGACCAAATGGTTCCTGAGAGAGACAGTTCCCCTGTATCTTATAGATTCAGATTTCTCCATACTGTTCCAGTTCAAAAAAACACTGTTTGCTACAGTCTATTTTGCGGCGTCCGCTTAACGACCACGCGGCGGCAACGCCGACGCGTTGTTTCGGCGCGAAGAAATTCGCATCGCATTCGCCCTTAAAGTAGAAAGACAATGGAATATTAATTTATACCTACCTAACATACGCAACAAAAGATCTTGTTTATAGAACATTACGTACCTTTTTAGGTAGATTAAATCTATGTAAATAAAAATCAATTGCCACATGTGTGATGGAGCATCACTTGAGAACGGCGCGACGAGACGGACAAGGTTTGTACAAAAGAAAATTTTGGGAAAATCCACCGGAAAAGTTGGAAAGACAAAAAGACTCCTAAGCAATGAGTAGTTTTCATATTTGTCTACAACATGTAGGTATATAATGAATAAAAAACAAATTAAAGAAGGCACAAAGAAGAATTTGTCGTATAAATTAAAGAAGAGACAACGAAGATGTTGTCGTTAAATTAAAGAAGAAGAGAAGTCGAACAAACTTTCAATTCCCCTCTCCCCTATCTTCAAAACTGCCGGAGCTAGAATTTTAAGAAAAATACAAAGCCTCATCCAAGGTTTACAGGAAAATTATAACAATACTCCTAAATCTTATAGTAGATTTATTCCAGAAATTATACTTTCAGAACCCTCAGTGCACTAGTCGAATTCACACTTGACTAACTTCTTATAAAAGATTTTAAATTTTAACCATTAAATTGGTTATATTTCATTTATGAAGTATAGTCTCGACTCGTGTTTCGCTTCTCAACGAAACATCTTCAAGAAAATCTTCTAAACTTCTAAACGTATACATACACGTGTCAATTAATAAGTTTGAATTTAGGCAGAATATAATAAGATATAATCTATTAAATTAAATTAATTATATCCAATATGTTAACATTTCCATACAGCTCTGAAATAATTTGCAGAAGGGTTCTATAAAATCATCAAGACATTTTATTTTCTTCTGACAAGCAATCTCTAAATAACTTTTCAATCAATATTCTACTTATTATCGCTACGTTATAAAAAAAAAAATCATGTAGGTAGCACAATTACAGGAATTTATAATCTTTATCGATTACCAAATTATATCTGCAATTTGTGTCGAAGCCATTGTTCGTACGATCGTGAACTGATCTTATCTGCCATGAACGATTGTATGAAGCTTAATTGAATTTGATGAAGTTAATGTGTATTAAGTTACAGCATAATATTTCAGAACTAAGTTACTCGAATATGTTACAGATTTTTGTTCTCATGGATATTACAGTTTTTGGTTTCAAGCGATGGGCAAGCTGCATGAAATATTTTGTTTGAAATAATGGCGTGATAATGATAATATGTGTATGGCGTTATGTGATTATTATTTTACTATTTCGATTAATATATCAATACTAAGCGAAATTACATTAAATTTTTATTATTTAAATAGGGTTAACAGTGTTTTAGTCATACGTTTGACTAGCCTTGTCTCATTCATATGGAACGCAGAGTCAGTCACGTTAACCAGTTACCTCTTAACTCCTGCCTTGAACAGAAATTCTTGAAGAAAGCTTGAATGACAAATAAAAAACATTCATGAATGGAACGCTGAGATATTTGCACAACCCTGAAAACCGAAGTAGAGCATGGGAATCAGCGAGTAGAAAGCGATTGGGGTTTGCCATTAATTGAACTTGGATTCTTGAAAGAAAAGCTCTAGATGAGTGATAAATTACGTGAGTGATACGATATACGACACGTGATATTTACACAACCCTGAACACCGTAGCGGAGCACGGGCGCTGGTGAGCAGGATATGACCCCCTATTACCTAATTGAACTTACGATTCTAGGAAGAAAACATACAATTAGATGAGTGACAATTATTCGAACGATACGACATACGACACGTGATATTTGTACAATCCTGAACACCTTAGCGGAGCACGGGAGTCGGTGAGCAGGAAGCGACCGCCTATTAATAGTCCGAGCGTCGGGTGTGATCAATATTCGACGTGCAAGCCATCCCTCGCCTACGTCGCGTTTCCTGGAACTCGCGGGCCACGAGCAGCCAGGGACACGCGGCGTTGTAAACAGGCCCGTAATAAGGCACGTTGAGCCATATACATGTATTATAAAATCATTGAGCTTCGTAACAAGACTCTGTCCCACTTTCCTACAGCTAACACAACAGTATAGGTACTTCACGAAGTTAATTAATTTTTGTTAAGAAAAAACAGTATCATTCGATACGGTTTTAATTGGTCTAACGTTGTAGAAAACTATTCGTAGATTTTTTTATATTATATTTGTTTTACAATATCAAACAATAGAAGCATTCAATAGTAACACATCTGGTTACGATAACTATACTACTTTAGTATCTTTGTGGTTTAAGCAGTTATACAAGATTATTGTGAAAGGGGGTATAAATCTGTCGGGGTCCCAACGTGTCACTGTTGACTGTTATAATGCAAAGGTAATAATTATAGGATACGTTTATTTTGTTATACATACAAAAAAAAACATTCATTTAATGGAAAAAATTGTACAAACCTATCCCTATATTCCAAATGTTTGCTAGCGACGAGAAAACGCTGATATTAGGGTTGCCTCTTCTTTATTTTCGTTTAAACTGAGGTTTTACACTAGAACTACACTATTGCCTTGTGGCGAAGTTATGGAACGCAAGTTTTCCGTTGTCATGGGCACTTTTAAACCCTTCCATATTTACCCATCCTTTCGAAGTAACCTTGTGTATAGTGCCAGTAATCTTTATCTGAAAATTAAGTATTGAGGCACATTAGATGTATTGTAATATCATTGCATTGAAAAAGTCATGTATTACCAGGGATATATTCAACTATTTCATACAATATATTTTCAGCAAGGTACATATCTTCGGAAAGATTTTAAAGTTTTTCGTCAAAATTTTTATAAGCCGCGCGCTCAATTCGTGCCCGGCGGCCCCCCCGGCGGCGCCGCGCCTCTATAAATCTCCGAGAGGCCGCGCGGCTCGCTGCCGCCGTGGCCTTTGTGTTTTTTCGCTGACGGCAGTAATAAGATCGCGAGCGTCAATATCAGGTATAGATTGCCGGCACCATACTGCATCGGGTATCGTCACAGTAAATGTACGTTTCGGGGTTTGAAATTTTAAGAAAGACTAAAAATACTTAATTTTTAATAAACCATTATGAGTTGGCAAAAATTAATAAACTAATTACTAGTAGTTTGGCCACGATATTCTTTAATTTAATAGCTTTTGGATGGAGATCAGTGACAATTCTTCCCTATTTTTATAATTTGAGCACTTTCAAAACAAAAGTGAATAGGTATCGTATGGGCAAGCGTGATTAATGTTGGCTTCGTCGTAGCTTTCCATAGGGAAAACGGAGGCCAAATCTACGCTCATATAAGTTAAAAAAAAAAATTTATAATTGGGTCGATCAATTATTCTTAGGATTTTTTATATTTTTTTTGTTTATATTTTTTGTTTAGTAAAACATTTTTCTTAATTTATGTCGCATTAACTGAAAAGCATAGCGAAGGATAGGTATAATAATTTACATATCTTGGGTCAGAAGATAGGTAGAAAACACTTTACAAGAACAGGAAAATAATCTAATAAACTACATATGAGCAATTAAATAGACCCTTATATTGATTAAATAGCGGCCTGTCCCGATTTTGGTCGTCGTTGAATGCAATATAGCCTTTGTCTATCTGTGAATAATATACCTTTCAAATGGTGAAATAATTATTCAAATACTTTATTCAAATACAATTATTTAAATAATAAAAAAGTGACTGTAGTAGTTCCGGAAATTACACGTATAAATAATAAACTTATAAAATCTTTATAATATTAGTGTAGATAAATAATTAATTAACTACAATAGTTTCTACGGATTCCTAAATAAATATAATAAAAATAGTGCGACAGATAACAGACACGTAACGAGTAACAATGTAGTTACAAGAATAGCGGAAACAATTCGTTCTTTATCAATAGGTACCGAATATTGTCATTGGAGCTAAGCACGTAATGAAATAAGCTTCCATTTTGGTTATACCAGGAATTGCGATTTTGGAAATGCTGTTTCTTGTAATCCATAATGGGACATAGTTTAGCCAATACGTACCTACCAAGGCAAAATTGGTAATGCGTTAAATATACCAAAAACAATATTTTGGTCGTTATTCGTAAAAAAATTTCATGCGGTGGTGTATTATTCGAATTGTCAATGCAAAGTACACATCAATAGCAAAGTAAATCTTTAATGAAGAAATAATATACATACATGGTATATCTTCACGCTGTATCCTTAACGGGAGCTCCAAGAAATAACATCTTGGCATTATTGGCATCTTGACGACCTTCGTGGCGCAATGGCTTAGCGCGTCGGAAAGTAAACGGGGGTTGCGGGTTCGATTCCCGTCTCGAGTCTGGGTGTTTATGTATAATATGTATTTATTTACAAAAGAAAAGTATATAAGTAGTATATCAGTTGTCTAGTACCCATAACACAAGCGCTGTGCTGCTTACTTTGGGACTAGATGGCACTGTGTGAAATGTCTGAGTATATTATTATTATTATTTAACCCACCTCCACCCTCTCTTATAAAAGAGATTGGGTAATTATATGTCTATCATACTTCCGTTAATTAACATGTCCAAAGCTTTCATACAGCGTAATCTGTGTTCAAATCCATTTAATACTTTCAATAATAAAGCAATAAAATTTTGAATTTTAAAAATTGTAAATGTTTTTGTGTATTCTAACGGGAAGCCTAAAAAGCCTCCAACCATAGTCATTTTCAAAAACATTATCTTCAATGTATACAAACGGTTCTGTTACTGTAAAAAACCTGTTGATTTTAGTATTATGTAGGCACGTAAGTTAATTTGCATAATATTTCACTGCATTCTAAAATAGGTTTATCGAAGTACTAGATTTAATACACCTTCAATTATTAGGCAGCTGCGCGTGTTTGTGAAGGGACCACATGTTGTATGTAATGAATAATAATGTTGCAAGGCGAACCTGTCAGCAGATAAGAAACCACGAACGCAGGACTGATAACTGCGTTGATAACAAAATGCAATACCAACATTGGTTAATCAGCGCACACGTTCGCGTACCCACGTATCGCTTAAATACAAAACAACTCGAGCTCACAGCATATATAACTTTAACATTCATTGTATATCCTCAAGGTGTATCCCCGACGGGGAAATCAAAGAGGATGGTGTCAAGTATTGTGGTCTTTAGATAAGTAACATGTGAAATGTGACTGACAAGTTATTTTATTTTATTTTAATACTGGTTATATACATATACCATGGCTATTCTATGCTGGTCTAGGAGAGAAAGAAAAAGGTAGAATGGCCCAGTTGCTTATCTTCCAAGGCTTGGCTTGAAGTTGGAAGTTCCAACACAAGTTATAGAAGTTGAGAGCTGTCCACCTGTAATTGTAAATGCTAGAAATGACGTTAATGTGATTTTTAGCGCGCTTATGCGTTTTTTTATCTTATCTTTATTTTTTTTACTAATTTCATCAGCTAAAGATCGTTCATTTCGGTATGAGAGTACCAAAATTTTTTTTACATATTTCGACCCATATTATTTAAGGAAAGTTGTTCAGTTTCATGGGTACGTCAACCCCCTTTCGGTAGTATAGGGTACGTATTGCAGACGGGTGGTTAATTAAGAGTGTATATGTGCCTACGTGTCTGTGCATTTAAATATGTGTATATGTGTAGTGTATACTACGTGTATATGTGTTGGTGTGTAAATACCATCGTTACATACATGAAATGTGCCACTTTGAGTATACATTTATGTGTTAGTTATATGCGTAATGCTACTTAGTGAAATCATTAGCTACCTTTCATTAGAACAGCTCTGGTCTGTTGGCATCGCCATTATATAATACAAGCACTACTAAGTCCCCTTCAGTCAGAAACCGCAACATATTCCTTATAGTGGCTTAGAGTGACGATGACGTACTAAATCTTCGGTCACAGAAAAAAATTTGAAAAAATAATTAAACCGCCTTCAAAAAGAACACTGGAGTTCAAAATAACTTTCCTTTACTAATCAAAACTCAAGTACGATAAAAATAACTTTATAAGTACGATACGAGATATGACGACGACGACGATGACCGATATAATTAAATCTGTCAGTTACTGAAGTCGGTGCCAAGTCTACCAAACTAATAAACTTTCTGTTGTTGCACATTGATTTGGCACCGACTTCAATAACAGTTAAATTTAATTAATAAGGTACTTGTAAACTTATATTTATTATACTTGAGTTTTGATTAGTAAAGTACAAAATATCTATTTTGTACTTTTTAGTGTTTTTTTTGAAGGCGATTTAATTTTTTCTTACATTTTTTTTATTTCTGCCTTTTGAGTGGTCTAAATAAATATCTACAATTAACTTGTTTCTAATTCTGGTGCGCAACGGTATAAGTAACAAGAGAATCATTGATATAAATAAAAGTTATAACCAGGTTGCGTTATTTGATGTATCTTCGATGTCAAAGCTCCAATACCGGTGAAATTTAAATGGGACCACCTCGGAAGTACCTACACCCTTTCAAACAAAATAAAAAAATTTCAAAATCGTTCCACAATTGACGAAGTTATCGGTGAACGTGCATAAAAAAAACATACAACAGGCGAACTTAGAACCTCCTGTTTTTGAAGTCTGTTAAAAATATTGACAGACAAACTATAGACGAGTACGCATCAGTGGTCAGTCACGCAAAATGTGCAAATATTTCTTTCGCCTCTTTGCAATCTCAGTACATTCTTGTGTCGGAAAGATTCAAATCGGACATGTATAGACTTGTTAAGCGCCTTTTAACGCCGCTTCAACCCGTAAAACGCTGAGTCGCGTTCCGGCCTTAAGTTATGTTGCAAAAATACCAAAAACTAACATTTTAATAGAAACTAGCCGGTATGGCCCGTGACTTCATTCATTTGGAATTTAAAAAAAGTAGCGTGTAAAAAAAAGTATGTTTCCCCAGGCCCAGGGCTCAATCTATCTCCATTCTCATCAAAATCGGTCCAGCGGGATAGCCGTGAAAAGAGACAAACAGATAGAGAGACATTTTCTCATTCATAATATTTCCAGCTTTTGCCCGCGACTTCGTCCACTTCGTTCGTTCGTTCGTTGATCGCAAAGTCGGTTCAGTAGTTTAGCCGTGAAAACCGACAGGACAGGCGGATTTGCGCATTTATAATATTTAGTATGGATAGATGCTGTTACCCGCGGCTTGATTGGTTGAAGGTCGATGTGCTGTAAATTCCCCATATAATTGTGATTCTATGTTTTTTAAACTTTCATGTACCTACCCGTATGATACAAAATTCGACCTACCCTCTTCTTGCGAGTGTAATTTTACAAAAATTGAAACACGCGTCTCATTATTTTTAATAAGCCATATTTGTACTCAATTTCACAGCCGTAGTAGACCCGTTCCGTATAGGAGTTTCATGCAAAGTTCAACCTCGCCTTTTCCCCCATAAAATGTAAATTTCTTAAAATCCTTTCTTCGCCGGCTTCGACATCACTATAATTTTATAGTTTTTGGACAAACTGTCATCGAACAAACATGAGTCTAACTTCAATAGTTTTTGAGATTTCGTGACTAATCAATCAATTCAGTGAAGTAGGTCGTAGATATATTATATAGCTTTTTCATGTATATATTTAGATTGGCAAAATAAATAGAGAGGTTTAATTTTCTTTCGGTACTGATATTTGATTACAAGGTAAATTAAACGTCTTTACTTTTCTTTATTTATTTTATTGGTATTTATACATGTACCAGTACTAATTGGCACATACATTATTAATTACTTATAGAAATTATCCTTCACGGTTTCATCTAGTTTATAATATAGAACACAGTGAATATTAATTTTCATTCTCAGTAATATGAATCCCTATTAACGACATACGCAAATAATTCACACAAACGTTAAATGACAGAAGTGTTAATTTTTTTCGAAACAACTAGTTGCCACAGCCCGCCAACCCTTCCCAGGAAGTGTTCCCACGAGTATCCGCGGCCATTTTAACCGTCTTTATTCTAACAGCATGCTCTTTGTGCGCATCGGGTGCAAACACAGTATGTACGGCCGCGTTCCATGGCGACTCGAAGCAAAAAATCCAAACCGCTCCTTTTGATAAGGCACGTTTAGATACTCGGTAAAACGGATAAGCTGAGATAGCCGCACTGCGCAATCTATCGATGCTGTTCGAATGATTATGTTTTTAGATCTCGTCTCAGGTATAATAATAGAATCAATGTCAACCACAATACCTTTTGCATAAGTCATTGAACGGCGATAAGGTGAATGATAATGTAAGTCGTGGAAGTAACCGTGATTTGTATACGGCATGTAGAAAACGAAATATGAACAGCTGCCACACAAAGGAAATCAAATAAAAAATTAAAAAACTAGTCGGATGTAGTTAAAAAACTGAATTAGAATGGGAAAACAGGAGTGTATTCCTCAAAATAAATAAAAAATAATTAGAAACCAGTTATATTTTTAAATTAAGTGACACGGTGATAAACAATAATTTAATCTAAAATGGACCTTCTGCACCATACAAACAGAACGTACGTAAAACGTACGCGAGCTAGTTTACGAAAAATGCAAAAAAAACAGTTATTTTCGCTTATATTGAAAATTATAGTTAATTTCGAAAAATCCAACTTGCATTTTGAAGAGTATGTTTAGATTAATCCACACAGAAAATATAGAACCATAAATCGGTTCCGTTACTCTGAAAAACTCTGTTTTAATGGAGTTCTCTTTGATATTTTTTTTCTATTACAAAACTTAACCAATCTTATAAACTTGCAAAATGAAGCCAATGAAATGAAGAATCAGGTTATCAAATATCTCTTTCATATGTTTTGTAATTATTTAGAAAAATTGAGATCCTTACCGTCGAAAGAAGATTGGCAGAAACCCATGCAGTTTCAGTGTCGCATATAGTTTCCGTTTGTTAGTAAAAATATTTTAAAAATATACATCTAAGTAATTATAAAATAAATGTAATTACTTACAACATATTTTTCCGAAATGAGTTTCACTGAAAAACTAAGTTAAACAATATTTCGTATACATACGAAATGCCTACTATTAAATGATTTTAAAAAAGAATACAACATTGATTAACAAAATGGTTTAATATTAGGTATTCAGAAATGTATCCATAATAATTCATATCACATCCATATAATCCATAATTATCCAATTCAGTAATAAATATTGTAAATTGTAACAAATAAAATGGATATCAATCCAATACCTACTTAAGACAAAGCTCACACGTATAGTCACTGCGGCGTACAACCATATCGCAACAAAATTAATGAATTACTAACTCTACATAGACTAACAAAGTACTATGAATTCATTCATTACTATACTCGTATTATGATTTTTAAGTCAGCGCAATATGTCCTTGAAGTAGAATTGAAAGAAATTACAATTGAATCACAATTACACATTGAGCTACAAACTCTACTACTTTGATTCCTTGTCATTATCACAGACTAGTATGTCATTCCGATTGATTGCAATTTGCAATAACAATACACAATAACAAAACTGCAATATTGGGTATAATGTAGCCAGAACATTCTCGAAAAACATATGATTATTTATAATAATAAATTAACGGGTTCTTACCGCGATATTAAATATTTTGAGTTTCCCGATATTTCGATGCTGTTACAAGCACCATGTTCACGAGTAGAGAGAACTCTATGATTATTACTAATAAATATGATTATTTACTTTATTTTATGTACTAAATGAAATACACCATTATTTTTAGTAATATAGCAATGGATCAGTATCAATAACATGACTTCCCTATCGTCTATCTTTGTTGTTAATGTAATAAAATATATAGTTGTTAATATTGGAATGAATAAACCACTATTATTGTGTTTCTGTTTGTGCCGCTTTACAAAAAAAAAAGTAATCGACTGTAAATAAACCATTGTCTGTGCTTTATAAAATGTATATATTTTATATTACACATACTCCATAATTAAAACGACACTGGAACTGCCATTCTTCTTTCCAATTCGTCGCCTTAAATTTCTCTTTAACAGAAATGTAATATGAAGTTATAGAACCGGCTAAGAGCGTGATGAGCATGCTTTAATTTAGGATTGCGTAACGTTTAACGAAGCAGTTTAATTTATAATTTACAGTAATAAAAAAAAATACTTTATTTAATTTGTGTCTCTCATTTTCAATTTTAGTGTACTACTATAAGTCTCTGTACCAAATTTCAGCTCAATAGGTGTAAATATGGCGATATTCTGTCACAAAAGAAACAACATTTTACTGCTAAGGGTTGCCAACGCGTTTGTATTTATAGTATTTTATTAATCACGATCTCGTAAACGTCAATGGATCTCAATTCACTTCCAATCAAGGCGAGTGCTTGCTCTTTTTTCTTCCCCGTAGTATAATAAAAAACAGACGTAAACCTATAAGGGTTCTACTTTTTCCATTTTTTCGAATAAACCCTAAAAAGCTAATGACTATTTCAAAAAATAATGTTAAGTAAGACAATAATTTATAATTTTCTTCAAGCAAAAGCTATAGTAAGTATATAAATAAAAAGATATCTAGATACCATATCCAATGTTATTTCATGCGCTGAGAGGATTTTTACGTAACACGTCGCGGACAGATACGGCACGGTACGGAGCGGAGCTAAATTACAACGGCGATGGCGCCTCCGGCATCATGCGACACACCTTGCAACGGTTACAAGCCGGATTTACATGTACCGATTTTGCCGCGTGATCTAACCAAGATGAATAAATCGTAAAAAAACCAGGGTAAGCTCTGACGTCTGTACGACCGCGAGTATTTTGAGCGTGACAGCGTCTGCCTGGAATGAATAAAAAAGGAAAAGACTCAAGAATGAAGAGATTTGGATGATTCCTAATAAAATCAAATCAAAATTAGTAAGTAAATTCATGGAAATGTTTCTAAATGTCTTCGGGAATTCTACCGATGAATCCCTTTTTTATTCCGATTGACACATTGTCAGTGTTTTTTATGATGTATTATTGAGGAAATATTTACAACACTCCCTAAAACGTATAAGTATTAGGAACATTCAAATGGAGTCTTAAGGCCGTCGCTCATATTCCAACCAGGCACCCAACTATCGAAGCACTAACGTCTCCCCGAGTAGTTAGGATTTGTTATATAAATTTTCCATACATATACGCTCACTTAAAAACTCTGTAACTCTTCGCTAGCAAGCTGTCCGTATGTAGACGACGAATGAACCACTTAATGGCAACCCGCCACCGTCTACTCGCTTGCGATTGCAACGCGGCGATCGTGAGTGGACGACGCGCCGAGCGCGCGCTCGCGAGTGGGTCATGTGAAGTTTGGTAACAAACGATCACTACGAAGCGTTAATTCACTGTGAACTCCAAGCGCCACGGTATTCCAGAAGAAGGGTTTTATTCTTTACATTTAGGAATTTTTAGGGGTATTTCAAAAACATTAATACGAAGAATAAATTGCTTGAAATTAAAAACGAATTATTATTAACAGTTAATATATTATTAAATTAATCTACAAATTTTGTTTGAAATGTTATGAAAAATATTATTTTGTAGGCATATTAATGACAGGCTCCGTGATGGATTTTATCTTGTCAAAAATTAGGTCAAAATATCGAGTAGGTACTTATGTTTCTCGGAAACTGCTAGGATTTAAATAACATTTTATATATTTGATAGTCTCTGTTCTCTAAATTTTCTAAATATCGCTTGCTTGGATGAACAGAGTAGTAACTAAAAAAATGTGATTTTGAGATACTACTACACCTTTACTTAAAAATTTAAGATCTTTCGAATGAATTTGGTCGCATAATTATTTCACGCGAGGGGGGTCTACGGGCAGGGTAGTATCTCCGTCTTTTTTGCACTTTTTCGCCGCCCCATTGGATGTATATAGTCGTATTTAGTTTTGCCTCCTTTTTCTCGTCAATTGGTAGGTAGCGACAGAACGTCTGTTTTTGTTGAACAAAGTATTAAACTGAAATAATGCTGTATTCATCAAAAGGTGTTACATTTGAATATCACATATTTGTGAAATTCGGCAGTATCTTAAAATAATACCTTGTTTGTTGATCATTTTATACAGAAAAAGTGAGTATTATGTACCTCTCTTCAGTAATATCTTATTATTTCGTGTATTACGAACTTCTCCAAAAAATGAAGTAGGCTGGAACCTTACTAAAGGAGTAACTTTCATAAAAAATAGGTATGGTTAACCCATCTAATACAGAAAAGCTGGTATATCACAATAAAAACTTAAAATTGCTCTCCTGGAAAATCGACCTTTTTAGTTAATACCCTGTTCATACAAGCAAGCGATATGTTTTTCTTTCCAAATTATCACATGGTAACACGATAACAATTTGTGCCACTATTAGATTGCTGGCATCTGACTGGATGCAGAATTTTATATATTTTCTAAGCAATTATCATTTCGATACCCCTGAAAATACCCTTAAATAAAATATAGCTTTAAAAATCCAAATTCGCCACTTTACCTCTAAATTTACCCCTATAACCCTTATGACACCTAAGTTGATACTAAGCCTAAGTCGGTTGGTTAAACTAGCCTCCCCAAACAAGCAGGGAGGTGGCGCTGATTGGATGCTAGGTGATAAATGAGTGATAAGCTTTAATTTAAATAACAGAATAAAACATTACATGTATAACTCATAGTTTGTTAAAAATAGCCAAGAATAGAAAAGAATTTTCCGTAACGAAAATTTTTCATGTGACGACATTGTCACGACGAAAAGAAAAATAATTAAGTTGTGAATAATTAAAAACACTTGACCATACCAATTAAAATATATTGCATGCCGAAAAATCACTAAAAAAATAGCTACAAGCGATCTTTCAGTTGTCATTTGGTCTGTAACGCCAGACGTTTGAAGTCGATCCATGTAAACCCCCTTGACCGAACGACCGAACACCGTATTATATGCACCACACATGCAAACACAAACACACGCATACAAATAAAAAACATGACAATGGATAAGGAATCAGCAATCACGAAATAAACTGACCGTCAGTCCTAAGATTTTAACTTTTAATTAACTTCAAAAAAAATACCTACCGGTGCAATTTCAAACGCACGCACGCACGCACGCATGCACGCACGCACGTATGCACGCACACACACACACACACACACATACACACATACATACATACATACATACATATCCCCAAGTTGTATCCCTATAACGGGGTAGTCAGAGAGGTCGCAGCGCCAAGCGTCGCGGTTCTTACATACTTCTTTCGCTTCCTTAAATCTCATCATTCTCCTCACACATTTTCGCCTAGGTATGCGAGAGCTTTTGACATTTCCAACCGCTAACACTCTGGCTATTTGATCTTCATAAGTCAGCTTTGGTCTTCCTTGGCTTCTTTTACCACTCATTTTCGCTCTGTATATTTTCTTCGTCAGTCTTTCATCACTCATTTACTCATTATATAATACAATCAATATAATTTATATTATGATTAACCACCATTAAAATCAACTATACTTTGTAAAAAATCAACACTGTTAAAATAAGCTAAATAGATTCCTTGATTGAATCCTTATAAATCTTCAATTAACATAACGAAACGCGTATTCTTTTAAAGAAAGTATAAAGAATTTCTTTATGCTATTCTCAATACTATCTCTATTAATCTCTCTTATTTATTTGGCACTTTGTGATTGAATAATTACACAGTCGTGACAAAAATTGACACAGACGAATGAATGACGCGCGATAATTCACGTACTTCTGATTTTCAGATTGGCCGAAGCTTCATCTGGTTTATGGCCGAAAACAAAATATGGCCGAATCATGATTTTTTGGCCGAATATGGCTGGAAACGAAAACGTAGCTTCGGCCGGTCATTACATATAAATAATACTTATTAATTTCAGAATAGACAAATCCAAGGTTATGCCTTATGCAATTCATGGACAAAGACATAGAAACAGCTACGGTTTTTGACAATTATCGTAATATGGACTCGGAGAATAGTTCAAGTATATTAAGTATTTAAATATACATGTACCATTGGGGTGTACAGAGTATTCAGACGCAATGAAACACCGTTAATTAATAAGTATTTAAGATTTGATATGGCAAGGCAGAGCCATAGGACGTAATAGGTTACTAACCCATCACATATACAGATATATACCAGTAGTAAAGCTCTACGCACGCACGAAAATAACCAATAACCATAACTTTTGTCTCCCACATCAGCCTTCAAGGAAGAGTCCATTGCATTTTATAAACGTGTCAGTTCTGTTAGATTTAGATATGATTCAGCTTCACAACTGCTTTCTATGCAATATTGTTTATTCGTATATTGCATAATAATTAATAACTGGCGCTCCGTCCTCTCTGACTACCCCGTTGGGGATACAGCGTGAAGTTATGTTATGTTATGTTTTATGTTAATTAATAACTCTCGCTGCTTAGTTCGCGTAGTGTTAGCTATCTCCACAAAAAAGGGATTTGAAGATTTTGGCTTACTCGAATGCTGCCATTTTAATTTTTTCGAAAATGGCGGCGCACGATGTGACCTTTAAGTACTAAGTTTGCTATGTCCTCAAGTGTCACGTTACAGAGTTACTTGCAGGAAAAGATCGATGTATGAGAACTTAAATAACCATAAAAAAAATGCTAGGATAAATTAAATAAAAATAGTTATTTTTGATTCTTAAAAGTACACTGTAATGTACTGCCAGCCCAGATGAATACAAATTGCCAATAGTTATCGAGTTCTTCATATGTGCTGCCTATTATCTCTTCAGTGTTATAATTAACGACATGACAATAAGGTTAAAAAAATATGTGCCCGCTAATAGCATTTACAATGTATGTACTATATTCATAGTAAAAACTTTAATCTATCTTTTTTTAATGCTATTTGAATACAATATAATACTTACAAACATTTAATGAGTAATATTTTCATGGTTACTGAAGTGCCTGGCTATTCATGCTGTATTTGGACAGTTAGCTCCAGTCATTGAAAGGTAGTATGAGTGGTATGGTGATGATACAGTGGAAAACTGCCTTTTGTACGCTGACGATGCTGTGCTTATAACACCGTCAGAAGCGAAGTTGCAGACTAGTTACCTGCATGAAAGAAGACTGAAGTGAAATAGGGATGAGCAATATATATCGATATTTATGAAATATCGATATCGATGATCAAAATATCGATATTTTAATATCTATAACGACGACTATTAAACATCGAAATATCGATATTTTAAATAAGACATCGTAATATCGATATTTTTAACAAGAAATCGCAATATCGACATTTAGACAAGAAATCGCAATGTTGTTGTCTTTACCAAGATATTGTAACGTTATTATTTCAATTACAATATGTTTTGCAAATAACGGAGTTAACAAAATATTCAATACTATATCTTAGAATAAGTAATGTGTAAAAAAAAATAGATTAAGTGTTAAAAACCGTCAACATTAGAAAATATCGATATTTTAAAATGTGGAGATGCGGTCTCTCAGAAATATGTGCGGTGTCACGCGCGGCGAAAGTGAGTGGTAAAAGAAGCCAAGGGAGACCAAGGCTGACTTATGAAGATCAAATAGCCAGAGTGTTAGCAGACGGAAATGTCAAAAGCACTCGCATACCTAGGCGCAAATGTGTGAAGAGAATGATGAGTTTTGAGGAAGCGAAAGAAGTAAGGACCGCGACCCTTGGCTCTCTGACTATCCCGTTAGGGTTGCAGCGTGAAGATATGTATGTATGTATGTATGTTATTGAAGTTTTCGCAGATCGATTTTTCGTGCAAATAACTTTGTAACGTGACATTTTAGGATACAGCAACCTCGGTAACTTTTTGTTCGTTTAAATGTCCCCAATCGATTTATTAAGTATTATTGTGCGTCGTAATTTAAAAAAAAAAAGAAAATGGTGAGCGTTGAGTATTTCAGGCTCCAAACAAAAACTTCAAACCCCTTTCATAAAAATCGGTTCAGCAGTTTAGTCGTGAAAAGATAACAAACAGACAGGTAGCATTATTATGCATTATATTGTCTGCTTATTATAAATATACAGAAATATTTTTCTTAGTTTCTTAGACCAACATCGAAGCAAAAAAGTCGTTATAACGTTAGTTTAAATATTTGTTATCGCGTAGTATACGAGGCGTCCCGACATACCTGCTCATTACCCGTCTACCTGACCGCGCGTCTAATTGCGGATAACATTCATTGTTCCGCGGGTTTTTTCCACAGCGATTCCAATTTTAACCTGTGACACATGTTTTACAGTCTACATCTTTGTTCTTTGAAACATTAAAAGACACATTGAGATGTCGTAGCTTAGAACTGACGCCAAATGTCTAAAGTTTATCTCTACGAATGGAAAATCTCAAGCCTAGCGCCAATGAATAAATCCCTCCTGCCAGCCTTAATAAAAGAATCGATCATGTGTGAATTTGACGCGGATTCTGTACGATATTTTATATAGGTACGATGTTGTACCTCTTGTGGCAGACTGGCCGTTTTACCACCATACCGGAACATAATAGTGTAAGTATTTGACGGCAGAATTTGCGAATAAAATCATGGTAGCGACCTGAACAGACCCTGCACAAGACCCTACCAACCGCGAATTAAATTACTAAATAGCAGATAACATATATTTACATACTGCACGTAATAATTAATTGTTTGATATGACACATAAACAAAACTAGCCACGAGAAAGTTACTGGTACATGTTAAATCAAGTAAAGTGCATTCGCTAGTAAATAGTACATTCAAAGCACGATTCGACACGCATCCCATTGCGCCGTACCGCAACGCACCTCGTGAAAGCTCTTATTATTTACACAGAGTAGCACACGCGGGGCTGCGGGGCGCGGGGCGGAGGGGAGGTGCGCCCGCGCAGCGGACGACAGTCAACACGCATCCATTGTCACTTTCCGGGAAAAGATCGCTGGTTATTAAGTGGTACGCGCCGATCCGAGCCGCTTGTAAATTGTTCTGCGTGGTGTAAAGCTAATTGTGAACAGACCCTATAACTGTAGCGACACATAATAACAATTGGTGCACTACAATATTGCCTGTTAATTTTTTTAACAGATAAGTAATTACGAAAAAAATTCTTCAAACCACAAAGGAATGTTTTTTTCACTGTGGCTAAAAATATTTGAGCATCTTGAAGTAAAAAAGATTATTTTTTACTAAATATAGGTGCCTGTTACTATCGCTAGTCGTATAAAGGAATCGACTAGAATAGTTTCAAAAGAATTTTTTACTAGAGATACAGATATAAAAGTGATAACTATTTTATTAAATTTCGCAAAATGGTCTGTATATTTTTAGAACTCTTTCACTCACTTTCACTGAAATTCGGTAATATTATTTAATATAAAAGGAAAAATATAAATCGCTGTTAGGAGAGAATATATCACACCTTAATTGTATTAATTGTGAAAGTAAAAAACTGAAAAAAAGGTTTTACCCTAAAATGACGACAAAAGTTCTTTGGGATACTTTTAAGTTTTAAACAAATAGCTCCAACTAAACTGTCATAGTAAATAATGCCGCTGTTTACTATGAGGTATCACACTCTGAACTTTAATTATTTTTCTATAAACATTACCCTCTTTCCTGAGCTGTCAGATAAAATTATATGTCTTATAGTTATAACACTCCCATGATCAATATATCACACTCCGAACTTTAATTATTTTCTAAGAAACATTACCCTATTTCTTGAGCTGCCGGATAGAATTATATGTCCTATAACACTGCCACGATTAATACGTATTTAAGATACTTAATTTATCAAAATCCATCACACCGAGATTGCGCCATTCAGATTATAGAATGCGTGCGCCAAAAAAGCCGAGATACATACTACATACGTAACTATACCTAAAAAACATTACACCCTCTTACATGCAATACTCCTTATTTCATCACCAATAAAAGTGCATTACAAAGATTACAATATACAGAAATAAAAAACACTAAATACAATTTCAGTAGCCTTAAAGTGAATTCCAGGCAATGTTTGGGTAAAGGACGGTCCTTAGGGGCACAATCGGGCAAAAACGTCCTAATTAATATTAGCAGTATGTTATATCCTTAGTAAATAATAAGTAAAATTCAACATTTCTTTCTCATTATATAAATTACGTTACTAGTTATGATAATAGTAGTTTTATTATACGTCTACCATACAATAATATACGTTATCAATATTTGGACATAACATTTAATATAGTCTATAATTTACTAATACATATGTACATATCCTCACGTTGTATCCCTAACGGGGAAGTCAGCAAGGATGGAGGGCCAAGCTTCTATAATAATATGTAACTATAACGATATGTATATCTTTTTAGCGTAGGCCTCTTCAATGCTCTCCATCTTTCTGTCCTTAATTTTCCTCATCCAATCTTGTCCTCATCTTTGTTCCAAGATTTAAACGAAATTTTTTCGTTGTAATAAGTCAGTAATGTAATGTAGGTACATATAAGTACATATAAAAAAATAAAAAATGACATTATTATAGAAAATAATAAATAATTTATAACTAGAACTATAAAAAGTGGTCATAAAAATTAAAAACTGACGATTTCTTCGAATCATCTAATTTTTTTTCTATTTTATAAAAACAAAAAATAATATCTTCACCTCTCTACTCTTAGACGTAAATTTTTTTACGTTACGCCTCGACTAATACCATAAAACTCTTTATTCTCAAACTGAATAAACGCTTACAGTTAAGCGATATATAGCAGGAAATATTCTTATATTTACATTACTTCTCCGAGCAGACGAAGCCGTAGGGAGAAGCCTGTAATATGCAAATCACGTTCATTACTGAGCCCGACATCAAATTGCAAGGATGTGGAGGATTGTGGAGACAAAACGAAACAAAAGGTAATAAAACAATTTTAATTAGATGAAATGGCTCTCGTAAAAGTAGAGTAACCATGAAGCAACAGGTTCGAGATCTACTGCGTGCAGACCTACGCACCATAAACAGTACATTACAATGTTTCGATATTTACTTATACTTTCAGTCAATGCACAAAACTTTACGTCAATTTCCATAAACAATACAATTCTTAAAAATGGATATCCATTTATGTAATAGATTGTCTGATTCAAACTTGCCGCTACATTTCGAACTGTTCTTGTTTATAGCGACATGAAAGATGTCCACTGATTATTATTTCGCAATTATCTAAGTACAGCTTTTGTGGCTAAACTGTTTTCATCAATTGAAGCGCAGTTTAGATTGTAAGCGTAACGAAACATGGGCGGAATTCATGAGAGCCTTAGAAATCGAAATTATTAAAAGTTCATAAACTGGTAAATATCGAGGCGCTGAGGCTTTACCACAGCATTGGAAAGCAGTTGTTGAAAACGCTTACTTGTAATTAACAAATAAATAAATAAAATACATGTAGACACTTTTTAATTTTATTAGTATTGTACCAGCAAGTTTTATTCAGACAACCTATAATTATATCATTTATCTCAGTGTAAATTTAAATCAGTATTATATACGTGAGTAATACACTATACATGTTTTAAATAAGAACTTCAATGCAGCTTAAACATCAGATTACACTTACACACATACATACATATCTTCACAATATACTTGCAATAGACAGACAAGAATGACACTTTCGTATCCTTGTACCACCCTTACCACATAATTCTGCTTGTACATACATCTTCATCAAAATGTCGGAATTGCCGTAAAATAACAATGGACTAGCTTAGCTTTATAGACACCTTGATCTTCCCTGGCCTACTACCTCCACTTTCAATTTGTAAATTTTCAGTCAATCGTTTTCCAAACTTATAATAGAATTAAAAACGCTTCTTGTCTAAAAGTTATATGTCAACATACATGAAATGCGAAACAAAAATGTAATACCCTAATTCGAGTCAAACGTACCTATATAAAAACAAACCGCGAGAAACTAGGGAAGACATTAAACATGCTCGTAACATGACACTACTCAGAATTTGTAAGTTAAAGGAACGAAAGACCATCGCAGAGATTATTTTTTGCGATAATTTCAAACAAAAATTGACTACAAACTCGTCCGCGACACAAAATGACCCTTCCGTGTCGCCGCTATTGTTTATCAGCGACAGGAAACGTAAAAAAAAGACGAGTCAACAGCTCACTCATAAAATATGCTTTCTTTTGTCCGTAACGGGGGTGCCATAACATCTCAATGTGTGCTTTTATAAATTCTGTCCGTGGGACTTCGTAAAACATTACAATGAACTAATTTATTTCGTTATAACTTATAACAAATACACCAAACTACGAGCATTAGTACAGCAGGTATGATGTATTCAGTCGAAGAATAAGTCGAAATAAATGGTACGTGGTATAAATGAACAAAAGTACCCTAAAATCACTTTTTAAGTAAAAAAGTAGAAGTAGTAGAAAAGTAAAAGTAGTAAGTAAATCTTTGTACTAGTTCTTTCTTTTTCTTTTTTTGTTTATGGCATGGTGCACAGATTAGCGCATTTGCCAATGTCACATATTATCACGTAGAATCACAATCACAAGTTAGATCACAAGTATATTAGTTTTTTTCTTATCGTAAATCTCCTCCAGTAAAATTATAGTAGGCTTTACTGAAATTATAAAGGACTTCTTCGAAGAGCGCGAGAACTTCAGCGACACATGTTCATTTTGACCTACTCCATTCTTTTCACTTACACAGAACTTTAAAACTCCCAAAAATGTAAAAAATAGAATATCTAAATAAAATGACAACCTCACTTTTCTCGTTCCCGCCAAAAATTCTTTCTGTAGGTATATTATTACTATAATACGACAACTTATTGACACTATCTATATGATAAAGTAGATAGTGTCAATGAACTTCGAAAATATATTGATCTTAAAATAAATATGCGGACAAAGCCACGTTGGAAGATTGAACAAAATAAAATTTATTATTATGTATATTTTATAGCTATGTCCCAAACACATCCATAATATATGTTAGAATATGTTTCTCTTTAATAAATAATAACTTAAATAACTTACAACTATGATATAACAGTGATTATTTTAAACCATACTTTCAAATTAAATTTCAATATTTATCTTATGGAATTGTAAACATACGAATTATGATACTAGAAGCAAGTAATACTCCTGGTGCTGCAAGTATCCATAGGCCAGAGTGTTCTGTGAGCTACAGTAACCGGGATATCACGTAAAGAAGCTACGCCGCAGTCGCGCGACGATTGTTTTAAATTAGTAATTAAGGTGCCAAGCGGTAAAATGACTTTTTGTAGCATGAATAGGGTCGCTAGCAATAGTTTTAGTTCATTGATTGATCAACAGAGGCAACAATAGCGATTCGCGGCATTACATAGTGCTCGATTTAACAACGTCGCGATTGATCGCATTTTCGAAGATTCAACTTTATTTATCAAGATTTATTGGCTGCAGTTGCGTAATAAGGTAGCCATATTCTTGTTTGCCACCTTTGTCGCATAAAAAAAATTTTTTTGGGAACACTGTTAAAAGTTGTTTTATTTCTAATTAGTGATCAGCCCCGGCTTCGCACGGGTGCAATATAAGATACTAATTCCTGGTATCGCGGTCTAATAGCTTTCCAAACTCCACGTAATTTGTTTCCATTTTTTAAACATTAAAATGGTTATAGAAGGCTATCCGTATAATATAGACATATTGCCATCCCTGACTTTTTTGTAGTCCTAATAAAGAGGAACAATTCCATCATACATTGTTTAAGAATAAGACAGCATTTTCGATGAAAGCTTTCAGTCTGCTTGAGTTTTTCCGACATCTTGAACTATTATCGTCATATTTCAACAAATTAACACAAAATTATATTAAACTATACGTATAAACCTTCCTCTTGAATCACTATCTATTGATGACAACCGCATTAAAATCCGTTGCGTAGTTTAAAAGATCTAAGCGTACAGAGGGACAGACGGCGGGAAGCGACTTCGTTTTATACTATATATATAGATAGAATAGATAGATAGAAGATAGATAATGAAGCAGCAACTATTATAGTTTCCGAATAATACTGTACCCCACATTATTATATCTCTCTCAGACCAGCCTGGATTACAAAAAAATAAAACTTCATTTTAATTTATCTTTATAAATTTCATTTCCATCGTTTATGTTTGTATGTTCTTTTATTCTATAACATCAAAGCGGAAATAAGATTTGACCTATCAGCATTTATGATGCTACATAGTACGCAAGCATCGCGTTCGCGCCCACGTCAGCCACGTCTAGATTTTCAAAGAAGCTTCATTCGCGAGTTTTAGCGAACGTTTGTTTGTCAATCTAATAAACAAACCAGACGTTATTTCAAAGACTATAAAGCACATATTCGGAGAATAGCAATTTAAATATGTGTAAAATAGAATTACAATAGCTCTGGTGATTCAACTGTCAACGAAAACTCATGAACATGACGCGACTCGCGATGTTTATCTATATTACGAGCAATAGTATCTATAAACGAACTTGCGTCACCAGTAGACTTTATTTTTTGTTTTCTCTTATAACTGAATAAATGTTAACATTTCTACATAACTATTTCTCTTAACCAACAAATTTTCTCTCAATTAACTAGCCATCTGCTAACTTTAAGCTAAGCTTCTAAGTATCTAAAAGAATCTACAGGCGTAATTAATTAGAAATTGAATTTTGGGTCACTTGCGCATTGTTTCCTGGCCTATTACTATTTCGTACTTTTCTCCGATTATCAAAACCATTAAAATTGAAAATTTGAACAGTTTACTCATTAAACACATACATACATTATCTTCACGCTGTACCCTTAAAGGGGTATTCAGAGAGGTCGGGGCGTCAGCGTCGCGGTCCTTACATACTTCTTATGCTTCCCCAAATCTCATCATTCTCCTCACACATTTTCGCTTAGGTATGCGAGTGCTTTTGACAATTCTGTCAGCGAACACTGGCTATTTGGTCTTCGTAAGTCAGCCTTGGTCTTCCTTAGCTTCTACTAGCACTCGCTTTCGCTCTGTCGATTTCCTTCGTCAGTCTTTCATCACTAATTCTTTCTATGTGCCCGAACCATTTAAGCATTCCTTTCTTCATTTCTACAATAACACTTTCGTGAAAGCCTGTTATACTGCGTATTTCTTCATTTCTTATTTTGTGCACAAGAGTGACACCGCACATCATAATATCTCAGAGATCGCATTTCTACTGCATTTATCTTATTTTCAGAGTGAACGGTGCTCTGTCCGCATTAGTAGGCAGTAAGAACACTTATTAAATACTTGCTAACAATTTGTTTTATTACTCTCTCCAAAGAGACTAATCTCCAAGCGTTGCCGTTTCTTAACAAATCTCTCACTGAGAGCAATAAAACATTAAATAACATAGCCTCCATTCTATTATATTTTTTGCCAGGTTTTACCCATTTTTTTTTGACATTCAAATCAAAACATTTTGACTTTAAGCAGGGATAAAGAAAACCGGGGTAAGTAAATAGCTACCTTTGTACATTACCAGAACCTTTTCAACATGTATTATCACATCACGACTCAACACGTCATCCCTTCACAATGCATACTAGATATGTAAAATATTAGGCAAAACAAATAATACGTGGCAATTTGAATGGCTTTTTGATGCGGTGATTAGTAAATATTACTATCAAGCCAGTGGTCCCCGATTCGATTTCAGGACAGATCATTTTAAAAAACAAAGTTGCTTAATCGTTCTAGAGTCCAGCTCATCATTTAATACTAAAGACCTATACTACAAATTAGGTGCTGCCTTGGCGTCATACAAATGTAATCGTTAGAGTATGCATCACATAGGTATATTTTTTTTTAATTATCATTTAAAGTTTTAATGTTAATCACTATCATTAAAAATTAACGTATAGTAAGTGATTATGTGTAATAGTTCAAAAATTTCTTCTCAGAACATGAATCAATTACATTTATACATATTATTTTATATTATTATTTTATTATTATAGTGAGTGGTAAAAGAAGCTAAGGAAGACCAAAGCTGACTTATGAAGATCAAATAGCTAGTGTTAGCCGACGGAAATGTCAAAACCACTCGTATACCTAAGCGAAAATGTGTGAGGAGAATGATGAGATTTGAGGAAACGAAAGAACTATGTAAAGACCGCGACGCCTGGCGCTCCGTCCTCTCTACCTCTGTTAGGGACTACCCTGTTAGGGATACGGCGTGAAGATATGTATTTTATATGTTTGTTCATAACATGAACTAAATATACAGCAAGGTATTATAACTACTACATTTTAAATCTTCTGATAATCATTCATTACGAATTAAGTTGTACTGTATGTACGAGTATATCCATAAATAGATTTATCGTAAATTGTCACCAATTAATAGATTAATAGACACAAATACATGTTCACACTACGTCTCGATTATTAAGTAGCTGATTAATAAATCGCCGTTATGAACATTCGATCGATATTATAGTTCTACAGTATATGTAGTAGGTAGTAGGTACCAAGCATTGTTCAGTGTCACATCGCAACCCTACCCGTTGCTCAAGTAAAATGAGCTCTTTGTGGATGTTAATATAATAGTATTTCCCGTATCGTTGCAGCCAGTTGAAGGTCTCAGGGTTGGGCGCGTGTTATCTACGCGTCAGTCGGCTGACCTCGTCGCGACGCGGCCCTGCTGCACTCGCGAATGTCGCCGATAACAATTACAGAGAACAACATATTGTTAGCGGTTAGACAAACAAGTGATTATACACTTTAATTACTAGGCGAGTAAGTGGAAATTAAATTGCAGCCAGGATAAATAGGTAGACAAAGATCGTGCGTAGTGATCGACGTTGCGCCGAATACGAAAGATACCATGTCACAATCACAATACCTGTGTTTAAACAGCTCAGTTTATACCGCTATAAATCTAGCAAGTGTAATAGAAATGCATCAGCTAGCTGTACCGAATAAGGAGTGAAAGTTTTAGCAGCGGTGGATTTGCAAAATTTCAACGCAGAATTTAGTACCATACAAACAGCTATAATTCCACGAGAAATAGATATAACTTTAAATTTAGACAGAGTTCAACATTCGATCAGAAATGCACAAGATGTCAAATTATACAACAATCGATTTCAAACAACTCTCACTTTCGCCATCGTGTTCTACAAATTACACTCGTATATCCATTTCGTACACGTAATACAACTTAATGGGATCATTTTACATAAAAATTTCTACATAAAAATATCTAAGAAAAATATTTTATAAGCAATTATGCATTCAATTTTTTTTTGTTTTTAGACTATTTCACCCTTTTTTTTATCACACAATAACTACCATACCGATGGTTATGAACCTTTGCATAGATTTAATTTCTTTACAAGGCTAGTTCCCACTGGATTCATCATAGTCTACTAGCTGGATCAGTGTGGGAATCCCATGTTCCGGGTTCGGACTAGGTAAAGTTGTCTTTGGAGTCGGTATCCCTTCGTTTCGTTGTATGATACACATATACTACAATCCTAGTGCTCTATTTGGGGTCAAACAAATAATGTAATTGTCAGAAATAGTTATTTATTGTTATTATCATGTGCAACGAAATCCTGGAATTCATTCGAATGAAGTTATGAGCACTGCTTAATAACTAATAAAACTGCGTCACATCAAAGTTACAGCCAAATAGAACTACCACATTTTTACTGCGTGCAAAACTTTCTACAAATGTCTCACATCTAGATTTAGTATTTTCTTATCTTCGTTAGATCCTTCACGCAAGCAATTCGTTTCATAGTCCCCCTCAGTGTTTTATGTTTGGGTCATTTCTCTGTCTGTCAAACCTTCTGCGTCACCCAATTCCGCTAACTTTACTTGTGAAAAGCACCTAACTTCATATTCGAGAGAAGATAAGACAATCTTTCCTAATACATTTCAGTCAAACCAAACTGCATCTCATTTAATTCAATGTAAATATCATTAGTTGTAAGTTGTCTCAGATTACGTTGTTATCGCATCTGGTTTTACCTATTAATGACTACCAATATCCATAACTCATTTGGTAATAACCACAAGCTTATACGATTTACATCCCATAATTGTTGTAAAATTGATTTATTGTTATGATTTTATCCTTTTTTATACGTTTTCATAGGGATCTGGGAGAGAAAGAAAAATATTAACGAAAAAAAGAATACAAATGAAGATACAAATATGTACTGTTATAATAGCGAGTACATTGCAATTGCAATGTTTGTATGCAATTGCATACAAAATATTTCGATGACGTTACATTCAAGTTCCAATTGCAATTTACGTAACGCTTTAGCATTTCCTCATAATTCTGATTTAATATTTACGACAGTGGTTTTGAACTTCGCGACGGACACATACTAAAATTCTTGTACAATTATAAAATTGATATAAATTACGTCTTTCTCAAGAGAACATTTTCTTTTTTAAAAAGTTCTTCAGGACCCGCCCGGTAACAGTACAATGTACTAATTGCTTATTTTTCATGCACGTCATAAAACTCGACCTTAGGAATTAGGAACCTGTCACTATATGATTATTATGACTGTTCTGCCGTGTTTAATAGTAAGGGTTTACTATTTTGTACCGAAGTATCAAAATTTGTGTTAATTAATGAACATTCCAAATGAAAACTGGCGTGACGTCGTCTTATTTTATTTCTTTTGCATGTTAAACCGTCTATAAAACTATGTTGAACTAAAATTCTTCAGGTTTACAATACGAATAATTTTCGATTAATGAATTAGCAAATAGTTAAGATAATGAAACAGTAATGTACAATGAACAACGATTAACTGATTCGAACGATCCCTAAATTCAAGGATAAAGTCTAGGGTAAGGTGAAATATTTAGCGGTTCTAGAAACAGAAAGTGCTTTTTTCAGTTAGTTTCTAATTAAGTTAGAAATTACATTCATTTAGAATAACGAAACCTATAATTTGAAAGAAGAAAATATCTGCGATTCGAAATATCATAATATTATTTAGTTTGAGGATTTGGTTTAATTTTGAGGGCTTCTTGAGAGCACTCCCATTGAAAATAAATTTCAATGTTGGCAGCACTGCCTGAATTCTACCCCAGTTTGTCTCGTGGTGTTGTAACTTGTGACATCTATAGTAAGGTACAAACTCAGTTTAAATCAGGACTATGATTATTATTTCGATTATTACTGTATTTATAAAAGACATTCTCAAAAAAATTGTGCATGTCAATGTCATGTCAATTTCCAAATTCTACAAAGAGTAAATCATAAAAGCTTTTCTTTTGTTTTGCTGTAAACTCGATAAGGGATTATATTCAAGTCGAATCCTTTCCTTCATCTTTCAAAGTACGATCGATTCGTAAAGTAACTCACAATCCTGTCTGTCAAAAGTAAAAGTTATGAGAAAGCTTGATAAATTAGTTGATGTTGTTAATTACTCGGTGTTTGTTGATAATCCTGGTAATGATTTGTATATCCAAACCTATGGATGTATCCTATACATATAAGTGAACATGTCCTGACTAAGCACTGAACCGATTTCGATGAAATTTGGTTTGGTCGAATCCTGGGGAAGGAAACAGGCAATTTTTTTTTTAATTCCTCGCAAACTAAATCGCAGGCAGCGGGTAGTGTCAAAACTTTCAAGCCACTTTTTTCTTTTGGTCGAAGTATCCTTACATATGTATGTACATCTATATCTACTCATAGGATATAAAAATTCAAGTCGCGGGTGCAGCCGGTCTCGCGCCATCGGCTAATGAGTGTGCGGGTGAGGGGGGATGTGAGGCTCGCTCGGGTACAGGGGTGAACGGGGCGAGGTAATGGCGCGCGGCGTCGGATGTCGCCGGGGGGTGCCGCGCCGCGCCGCCGATAACAAAATCACTAGAGAACGTGCAGACCGATGTGAGAAACTACTTTTGGATACGGTGTACTTATATTATGATATTCTCCAACAAAACGAAGATAAAAATTTGTGTTAAAAGAAAAGCAAGTACAAAAGAAAGAGATAGATCAAAATGTTAATTGCAATTTTCTTTTTATAAGGTAGGTACTTGTATGTAGACAATGAGCGCACGACCTGCAGTATCTGATACCATTTCGCTATATGTGAAAAATATTGTTTTAAAAGTGCTGTCGAAGTGTAGGTATATTGCAGCTCGTTCTGTCCACTTCGAATAGGCGAGTTGAGTTAAAAACATAGGTACTGTTAATCACATAAAATGTATGTGATGAACATTTATGTCATAAAAATTCATAATATGTGTACAATTTCATTGATAAGTAAAATACACTTGGTTAAGTTTGTATATTTAATGAACTTGAAAACTTAAAAACAAAAGAAGCTAAAATCAGTTCAGTTTTGAACATTTTGATCGCCATTTGATCGTTTGATCGCCATTTTGATTTAAAATTCTCAACAAATGTTTAAATAAAGAAAAAATAACAGATGATAGGTAGGCCAGGCTCAATAACAAAATTTACAAACCCCTTTCATTCAAATGAAAAAAAGTGGATAAGAATGAAGTCAACTCCTGATTTACGAGTAACAGTTTCATACCTGGAACTATGGATAACAATCCAATAATTCGCTAGTAATCAGTTTTTTACCATCCCTGGACATAATAAAAACTATATTATATAACGTTGTAAGGGCTTTCTGCTGCGTAAGCCCTTACAACGTCTATAACGTTATCGCATTTTTTAGTTTCAGTTTGTATAAATTGTATGATAAAAATGATAGGGTTCTTACCGCGAAATATCGGGAAGTCACCTACCAACATTTATAGTGGTGAGAACCCGGTAGGCACATTATCGTGTGGTTGAAACCCGTGTGTAGTTCCTATATTTATCGACGCGTCTACCGCGGCCATGAATACACAACGGGTCAGCGCCTTTAGACACGTGCTCATTTAGAATTGTCCATTAGCATTTTTTACCTGAGGTGAATGAGTCACATGCCATGTCCGCGCTTTTCTACATCAAGTACACCGCCAATGCCCGAAATACAGTGCAGGGCGACGCGTCGTAAATCGTCGCGGCTCGGCGAGCTAGGGCCTTTGTGTGGCCTCGACGGGCAAAAACATAGCTACAAGACGAACTAGCCACGTAGACATATACCTACATGATATCTAGGCGATATCTATTCTGATTCTACGCCGCCAGTTACCTTAGACATGTCGCAAAACAACTTATGTAACGCCAACATCAGATTGAAATATTTGTCAAACGTCCGCGCTACTTACTTGTCGTCAACAAAGAGAAAAGAAAAGATACTATTATGAAACAGCAACAGAATTGTGTTTGTACATCAAATACTTTTTTTTTAAACTACATTAGGCTTAATAGTTAAGCTTTTCTAAATCCAAAATAAATATTTTTAGAACATTTGTTTTTATGGTCCTAGATTATAGAATAGTTCAGGTAACTATGTTACGATAAAAATTATATGACTAGTTTGTTGGAGCGGTTGTAATGCACGGCTGCTTTCTACGCCAAAGGTCTTGCCGGGTTCGATTCTCGGTGAAATCAGTTTAGGATTTTTAGGATAGGATAGTAGATAAGTAGGATAGTTTAGGATAGGATAGGATTAGGGTGTTACTGGTTACTCCCTCAGTTCAAATATTGAGGCAAATAAAAAGTTTCTACGTCTTATTTACTAAGTAAGTCAGATTAAATTAATACAAATTATTAATATTTATATTACTTATAAAGTTTGGATGGTCTCCGTTTCAGAGGCATGGATTATGTAAAAAAGGTGTGGTTTACATTCCAGCAGTCCTTATCATATCTAAACCTGCAAGAAGTTAGGCGTATTGACAAAATACAATGAAATCTGCCATACTGGTTTGGAAGGTAAAGAACAATGACGAACGTTTCGCTAATCTTTACCTTAGCTTCGTAAATCTTCTCGCGCAGGTCGTGAAATCATATCTTAGAGTTTTAATTTCTTAGACGTTGGCCTAGCAACTTTTCTCGCTATATAGTTATGCTTCGATTACGCTTCAGTGTTTGTAAACCTTATCTAGGTTTACAAACACTAAAGCTTAACCGAAGCGTAACTTTTATTGCTAGAAATGGCATTATTATATGATTTTCGTTTACCTGTCCATGCAAATAGAATATTGTGAATTTATGTTTGTATGTACTATGAATCTGTAGATTTCCTCTACCTTTGTATGTATAGAGATGTCTTCATAGTCACAGACAATGTCATAATGCTAATCAAGGCCTACTACATAAAAGCCGTTGGCTGTGATCCAAGTGATTGACACTAAGCATCTAGAGATGAGAAATAACGCCGGTACATTGGTAGCAAACATAGATAATATTATCATTATTTTAGTATCCTGCACCAAATTGTAACGTGCGACACTTGGAGAATGGTAACAAATCCTTTTTTATCGATGTGGGGGTTATTTTGTGGAAACCATTTCATATATTATTTACTAGTATTATTGAATATTTTGTGATATATTTGTAGCTATATTGAACTAAAATTTCAATTCCACACGTGTTTCTCTTCTCAACGAAGTGTTAGAGGATTCGAATCTCAGTTAGCCTCACACGGAGGCATTTTTAAACAAATTTCATTCATTTTATTAATCTAACTTTCTTCCCGGAATCATAAAAAGCACAACATCAACCTTTGTAGTCGATGTAATAACCCTAACGGGGTTTATTTGTACTTATTACTATATTTCTACTTGTACGTACTCAGCAGCGGTATCTAATATAACTATTGTATTACCTGGAAATTGTAAAGAAAATAAAATTTTAATATGAATTTGTAATTTTATTATACTATACTGATCTATCACCAATACGTAAAAATTGTAAATTAACAAACGTTTTTTAAAGAAATTAGTGTATTGTCACCAGTCCCTAAATGTTGTGCAAAATTTCAATTCAATCGAATACTTGGAACTGGTTTAAAATTTAGTTCCAAAATTTGACCCAGTCGAATTGTCTAAAAGTTTATAAAAAATGGACTTCGACGATTCTCTTCGTTCAGTCGATTAAAGTTTCTTCGATAATCGTTAAACAGCGACCTTTGTAGACAAAATTATTTGTTATATTACTACAAGTCACAAGACCGAGCACAACTAAAATCACCGCACTAACGTTATTTCCAAATCAAAAGCGCTGAAGTCGAGCCCGGCTATTGAATCAAAGCTTTAAAATACAAATATTATTTAACCGATAATTAATATATACCAAGTAATTTTATAAATAACTAGCTGATGCCTGCGACATCGTCCGCGTTTTTTATTTTTAATATGGCCTATGTCCTTCCCCGGAGTTTAATCTATCTCCATACCAAATTTCATCGCAATGGGATCAACGGTATGGCAGCCCATAAAATAGGAACAAACGAACATTGATTTTCATATATTAGATTTGTGTTGAATTGTTAATCACTATACCTATTTTATTAAATAATCCCTAAATACGTACATGTCCTCACGCTGTATCCTTATCGTAGTGAGAGGACGGAACGCAATGTATCGGAGTTCTTACTTAATGTATCGGAGTTACATACTTCTTTCGCCTCCTCAAATCTCATTATTTTTCTCACATACTTTCGCCTGGGTATGCAAGTGCTTTTGACATAATTGAATAAATAAATAATTAATTTAATATTAAGTACAATCCAGACGAATTATGTTTATCAATGTTGGTTTTATGGTTTTACAAAGCTCGAAATTTCAGCCTTCCCTCGCTATGTCATGAGAAGAGACAACATAATACCGATCTCGTAGCTAAATTTTCATTTAATCTCCATAACTTTGTACTTGTTTCATAGTTTCTATAGTTTTACATTAGTTTTTCTTTTATAATAGAAAAAAGATAGCGACTATATAAGGAATGGGAGTCCTAGACAATTGGCTCAATTATCGTAAACGCTAGAAGAATAGTGGTAGAATAGAATGACACATACCACGTGATTTCGCGTAACGATATTTAAATTGGTAGTTAAACGTTATTAACTTTCTATTAAATCAAAAGTCATATAAAGTCATGTGAAAACCGCCGTGTAAAACGTAGCCAAACGGCACTTTTGACGAGCTATAACACCAGCAAGCGTTTCGATTGAACGAAACGTCTGCCACTTGTCTTGCGCTTGCGCATGTACTTGCGCTGGTATTACAAGCAATTCAGATTTTAGAAATTTCAAAAATATGTGCTGTGTTAACTTCGCGGAAAGAATGAGTAACATAACTGAAGAGATGAACGAAGAAGGATTGACGAAAACACCTACTGAGCCAAAGTGATCGGTAGTTGAAGCGAAGACCAAGGCTGACTTATACTTATGAAAATTAAATAGCTAGTGTTAGATGACGGATACATTCGATGGACGGAAATGTTAAATGTCAAATGTTCATATACCTCTTTGAAAATGTGTGAAGAGAATGATGAAATTTGAGAAAGCAAGATATGTAATGACCGTGACACCTTAAACCGTACCCTGTTAGATACGGCGTGATATGTAATCTATGTATGTATAAGTAACAGACTGATATAGGCGAAGCTCTTGCAAACTGTCGCTATATGGTTCTTCTTCGCCATCTCTAATTCCAAATACATACTTATTTCTAGTTGCTCTGTCCACCACGAATGGAAAATGGCGTGGAAAATGTATGTAGATACATACAAAATAATATGTATTAAAATTACGTATAGTTCAATGATTTTACGTATGTAATATGTACCTCTTTAGCACTTTGTAGCATCAAAAAAGTCCCCTGCGTACGCTTATCTCTTCTGTATGATTTTGTATGACTACGATAATAAACAATTAGTTCACGCCTTACGCCATTAATCTCGAGAACCATGAACCATTCAACGGATTTAGATGTCGTATTCACTGTCATTATTATTTTTCTTAAAATTTATGTTTATTAAAATCTTATCTCTCATAGTAACTGAATATTAACAGTACCGTCCTATAAATAAAAGCAAGGTAATAGTTTTCGAAGAACAATTTTTTCGTAATGTTGCTATATAAACTAAATTAGAGAATTAAGTCTGGCTTCATCCTAAGACCAACTCAGGGGCCGTACCGCGTAATTCCATGAAGTTCGGAAAATTTTATGAACATGAAGTTCATGCTCATTTAATTAATATCATGTAATTGGTACCGGCTAACAACTCGATGGCGATTGGACCTTCCATGAACATCGTTATAGACAATAATAGTGCGGAAATTATTAAACGAACTATTTTAACCGCGCGTTTTGTTACGAAAATTTAGCCTAATAAGAAATTTAGTATTTCATCTTAATTTCATATAAGAATATTATTTCAAAGAATTCATTGCCTTTACGTTATTGTTGTGACGCTTTAGTTAGCAATTATTACCCCGAAGACTAAAAATTACTCAGTAACAACAAAACAATATATACAGAACTAAATCAACGTAGTGATTATTTACTCAGTGGAACTAAACGAAAGTGTCAGCTGTTAAACTTCATAAAATAAATAATTAATGTGAAATGGGATCTCCATGTATATTTGATAATGTTAATAATAAAACAAACTTTGTAATGATTTTTTGAAAAATGTCTTCATTTTCGGCGTGTGGAATATTTGGCGATAAAACAAAGGTTATTACGGAATCAAGAATTGAATTAGAAGGTAAGGTACCAACACAAAACACTGACATGAGTTAAAGGGACTATAAAAGCGACTTAGCTACAATTTCATGTTTTCCAGATGCGTTGTTTTCTATTGGAGCCCGGGACGGTAAGGTTGCCAGTTTCATCTGACAGTCATCAATTGACATGATTTTCATTAGACTAATATCATTTTTTTAGCCGGTACGGTGAGCTGTCAAAATGAAGTCCACCATTCACTCAATTTTCATCTTGATGAACATCGGAATTTTGACACATGACATTTGCTTACGCGGTACGACGAAGTTCAGAATTAGAAATATTAACTTCATTTTCATCAAATTGTCATCGTCTTCACGTTACGCGGTAGGCCCGCAGACCAGGTTGCTGTACACAATAACCCACATATAACAAAGATATATTGTATTGGTATAACTATTATACATATCCTCACGCTGTATCCTTAAAAAGCGCAAAGCAACGCGGACCTTATACATACATATTACGCTTCCCCAAATCTTATCATTCTCCCCACACATTTTCGCCTAGGCATGCGAGTACTTTTGACATTTCCGTCAGCTAATACTCTGACTATTTGATCTTCATGAGTCGGCCGTCATGGTCTTCCTTGGCTTCCACTACCACTCAATTTTGCTATGTAGATTTTCTTCATTAGTATTTCATCACTCATTCTTTCCATGTGGCCGAACCATCTCAGCATTCCTTTATTCTTTTTTACAATAACACTGTCTTGCAACCTTGTTATACTGCGTATCTCTTTATTGCTTATTTTGTCCGCAAGGGTGACACCGCACATATTTCTAAGAGATCGCATTTCTACCGCATTTATCTTACTTTCACATGATTTCTGTCATATTCAAGCCTCAGTGCCATACAATAAAATACCGTAAAATAGATAACTAAATCTAATAAAAATCAATGTTTGTTTGTTTGTTCGTATTTTATGGGCTGCCATATCGTTCATCCGATTGCGCTGAAATTTGGTATGGAGATAGCTTGAATCTTGACGAAGGACATAGGCTATTTTAAAAATTAAAAACGCGGTCGAAGTCGGGCGCATCAGCTAGTGCCCTATGAAAAGGTCTGTACTTTTAAAGTTATGAAATATGCAAATTCCAAATTGATCGCATTGTAAAAGAAAAGAAAGAAGTTGATTTACAATAATGTGTAGGTGCTAATACTTGTTAATTGTTATGTACTTACATGTTTTTTAATAATAACAAGCTTTTGCCTGCGACTTCATCCGCGTCCGTGGCGACTTACAACAAAGGGGACAGCATAAAAACCTTCTCGGTTAAAAAATAAATATACCTGCGAACTGGTGCGAAATGGTCTCGCTCAAATGTGCTAGAATTTAGCTATTACATCCGTTTTTCTAAAATACTAGCGACATGTCCCGGCTTCGCACGGATAGAGTAAAAACTAAAATTACAGCTCATGTTAATCGCTGATAAAATTTTGAAATCAGTTGAGCAGTTTTAATTTATCCATTACATACAAACTAACATCGTTTACCGTTTTATAATATTTTAGTATAGATATACAGATAATAATTTTTAGTCGTCAGTAGACACAGCTATTTAAAGTCACACTATAAAATTGCATTTTTTGTATTATTAACACCGTAGATATTCAACGTTATTTTGTGCGAAGGATGAACTTTGCTTTCCCAAACTAGGGTCCCCTGTTCCCTAGTACCGTCTTATATAAAAATTGTCAATATGTATTTTAGTTAGGTATGGGTAGGTAGGTACCTATGTACACCACTTAAAAGGCGCGTGCAATTAATGTCACTTCTCCACTACCCAAGTTGGTAAACAAAGTGCGAGACGATATCAAGTAAAAGGTAACTGAAAACTTGTGAGACAAAGTTCGCCGGGAAACTTTCAGTCTCAAAACTTTCGAGCCGCGAAAAAGTTAGGAAATAGGTCCCTTTTTTCGACAACTCAACAAAATTAATTGCATTGTGGCGCGAGGAGCTTGGCGCGTGTTTACGGCGGGGCGCGACCGGCGGGGGTGCGCGTCGCGGGGGGCGGGGGGTGCCGGACGGACACAAAGGAGAGGAGCGGCCAGCCGCGGCCGGGTGGCCTTATCACCGGCACACAGTCGCCTCGCGTCGACAACTGTACACGTCTCTTAAGCGCACTTCCACGCCGCTTGTGTTATCCGCGAACCGCGACAACTCTTCGCGAACGCACTCAGTGACTTGTGACCAGATCAGTGAACTGGAACCAGTGTGATTCCGTGCTGCGCATTGCGCGCCCGTGCTATATTTTTATTGGTTGGTGTTTTCATTCATAACCACTTGTAATATCAACAAAACGACGGATCTGTCAAAAATTGTAAACACGAAACACGTGCCGGCTTCTAAGTAAGTTTTAACCTAAATTTTATGACGTGTTTTATGTTATGAAAATATTCGCTCGCGTCCTTGAAATGTCTAAATGAAAAACAAAAGTTTAGTTAAGGCTATGTAGTAGGTAGGTATTTTGACGAAAATTTTGTAGGTACTTAAGTAATTCCGTTACAAAAATTTTAACTTTAGCTGAAAATGTAAAATTAATTATAAATTACACAATTCTTTAAAAATGAAAAAGAAATACTTGAAAAATCAATCGTTAACATAACTAACTTTTACCACATATTGAGAATATATTAATATAATATTTAATATTTTAGACGTTACCAAGAATAAAACTAATATAATAATACCTACTTGTTTTAGAGCGTGACGAGTTTTCAAATTACAGTGCTGTTTTTCTACATACGTTTTTTTTAATACAAAGACTAAAATTTTTTGAATTTTATGTAATACTGTCGTTAAAGTACGTATATGTTATTCATTTTTAGGCTCATTTTGTAGAACTTATTAAAAGTACTTACCTACTTATTTCAAATATAAAAACACTGTTACTACGTATAAAAATAAAAATTCTGATTTTTGTAAAGATATGAATAATGTAAATAAAAGTTTAGTAAAAAGTTAAAATATTGAAAATGTAAATGCATTGTACTTCTCGTTCGAATCTCGTAACGCCATCTATCGATGACCGAAAGAAACACGCGTCACTCAGTTGCAAGGTCACCGTGTCAACGACCCGACAACTTTTGCCGCCTACTGTTGTCGTAGGTCATAATTTTATGTCTTCTTTTTGTTTATCTTTTTCGTAACTTCATTTTATAACTGTCTACGTAAACGCTATTATGAGATTACGTCACAGCTTTACTCACGTTTTATTCGAGCACTAGTTATATACTATTCGTCATTACTAAATGTAATTTAAACCTAGGGATAAAACCGTTTATAGGATTAAAACCGTTTTTGTAAAATCAAACAGTATCTACAGATGCATATTAACCTGTCATTCATGTTTTCTAACGTACATGATAGGTTAATGTACCTACATATTTATTTTAAATAAAAAATGCGTTTATTAATTTTTTCAGTTTTTCAATATAATTTGTTAGTAACGTAAAACTTTTGATTAGGAGCGTAAAAGTTACTTGCTTCCCAAATTTAGGAATCGTGTCTTAAACTCTCCTTTCTTTTGTTTTAGAAAGCACGGCAAGTCAAAAATGACTACCAAGGGTAAACGTCCCATGCGCGCTATAACGCCTAGCGATAAAATTGAGGCGATTCAGCGCGTCAATGAAGGCGAATCAAAAGCGTCAGTTGCGCGCGACATCGGTGTGCCGGAGTCAACACTGCGCGGCTGGTGCAAGAACGAGAACAAGCTGCGCTTCATGACTTCGCGGATGTCTTCGCCTGACACCGATAAGAGCAACGACGGAGAACCGGTGGATAAGCGCGCGCGCACCGAGTCACCAGCGGCGCAGCCGCGCTCTCCTGCCGCTGGTCTCGACCTAACCGCGCCACCCACGCAACCCGCGCCCGTAGCGCCGCCGGCAGCCATCTCACCCAAGAGAACTCCCGCCCCGCCGGCCGACACGCCAGTGGAGCTCACCACTAAACGCGCCGAACCGTCTCCAGTCCAACAACCGCCACGTGACCGACGCTCTGATCCTGGCGCGAGCGTTTCAATGAGCGCCATCAGCCCCTTGTCAGGACTCGCTCACAATCTCACGCAATCTCACCTCGGTCTTAGCTTCAACGAGATAGCCAACAATCTGACGCTACTCGCACAACTCAATCCAAGCATCAGCGCACTGTCAGCACAACCAGCCAGTCGCGCTCTCCGATCCGTACGCTCGCCGAAACCTGCTCATAATGGTGCATTAAATATGAGCGACAAACATCGCGTTAAAAGCCACCATCATTCGGACCCATATCGGCCAAACGGATCGAAATCGAGCCATCACAGTATGTCATCCTCGGCGACTAGCAGTCAGGCGGTTGACGATCAGCTGTGGTATTGGATGAAGGCGCATCAAATGTTGGACTTATCGGCGCAATCTACGGTAGCTGCAGCAGCGGCTGCAGTTCATCCGCTTCAACTTCCACATACGAGTGAACCGAGCATGCCACCAAAAACGGTCACACCCGCTGCATCGATAAACCCACATCTCGACTACAATAGAAACAACTGGCTATGGCAGTATTATAAACAATTCGGTGGAGCGATGGCGCTACCCGACGACAAAGTCAAATCCGGATCACAAGTTCCTAAGGATAAGACTGCTGAGAATATTCTTTACTCTCAACTAATTAAGGGAAAGATTGACGAACGCGAAACTACAACAAATACATCGCAAAGTCACTTTCACCCGAGAGAGGAGCAACGAGAGGCAAAGAATGGATCCAGAAAAGCGATGGAGTCAGCTGCTAGCCCTGGCGCTGATGCTGAAAACAAAGTGCCGACGCCGACTAGAAGCCCGGACACCGGCAGGAATCATACCAAAGCGCGCATCGTTCTAGACAATTTGCTGTACAATAGCAACAGTCAATCAGTAAACAAAGAAATTGAGAACGCTACAGTCACCAATGGTGCATGGGACGCAGCTGCAATAGAAGCACTTGAGCACGGCGACAAGTTCCTAGCGTGGCTTGACGCTACCAGTGACCCGAGCGTGACTCACATGCATGTCAACCAGCTACGCGAGCTTCTGCACAAACTGCGCTCGCGCCGTCCGCCCACAGCTCACACGTCACACTCGTCATCTGCACGCCGCAAATAAGTACTAGGAACACAAGCATACGCGGCCGCGGCCACTCGGCGCGTAATGCCGTTTACAGGGAATTAAATCAATTATGCGTGTATTATAGTATCTCGTCGCCGTTGAGCGATCACTTGTGATATGTGTAGCCAAATTAGCGTACCTTCTTTGTTCTAAAAGAAAAGCTATGCATTATTTCCTTTAGTTTTAAGAGTATGTATGTGAGCGTGATTGTTGCGACTTCCGTGAAAGATTACATCGATGCGTCCTTTTCTCGACTTTACTGTAACTGTATTAGTTAGTGTTAATAAGAGTCGTTGTGCAGTTAGTGTTTCTTTTCAATGCACACTAATGGAATGTATGAGTATATTAAAATAGTACCGCTAAATGTTGCCATTCGACAAGAACATTCCTAGCTGTACCCTTACTGTAGTTTATTTGTAGATTTCCTATGTTCTACCTCAAGTGATAACTAATGCTAAGTCAGCGTCCTTTCATAATTCGCTGAGTTGGAGTATGAGATTTTCTGAACTAATCGGTAGCGGAGTGTGTCGTGGATATACCAAATATTGAAAGGATGTAGGTGTATAATCGATGTGCCAATATGTTCGAACATGGTAATATTGTTAAGATATATATGTAAATGAGTTTATCGTGTGAACTGGACACTTGTTGTAATTGTTTTGAATTGCTCATTAGTTATAATAATAGACGTTCTCTATGTAATTCGGAATTGTATTATTATACGTTAAATTTTACAGTTAAGACAACTGTGATCAAAATTATAAATTAATGAGAGATTATTATTGTAACTACATTCCTGAGAGTATGTATGTACTATTATAATGTTAAAAAATGATCTAGTTGCAATATCAGCTACTTGCAAACGTGACGTAGCATAAGTGCAAAATTGTGTTATTTTCCTAAAATTGATAGGATTTCATTTTTCTGCATTACCTAGTATTAATTACCTTGTGCTCTACTGAAGATTATTCGAGAGATATTTTGTACAAAATTTAATAAAAAAAAATTCATTAAAGAAATGAATTTCTTCAGAGTTTGATCTCGAATGTTATAATATAATAAATTGATTTAAATAATACGTCGACCTGTTTTATTTCAATCAAAATAATCAACGAATAATTTATAGTAAAATTCCGACTTGTTTTCGAAAACAGTATACGTACCTATTTGCGATGATCACTTACGAGTAAACGCTGTATGCTTGATAAATTTTTGAGAATTTGTTAATAAATCTCTGTTACGTGAATCACTCGATGCCGCGGGTGACGGCTGATTATCACCGAATGTTTCACAGGCCGCGCGTCTTTCTACGGAACTTATTGAAAGTCCATATAACAAATCTCAATCACTCGAGGAGATGTTTTAAACATCATTCAGCGTAAAAGAGGAATCGATTATTGAGCAGAGGTCTTTGTTTTTATACTTAATATTTAACGCTTTTCCTTTGTTTTATACTGAGTACAATGTTATTAACTTATTATGTAAGCGGCTTTAACGCTATTTGACACGTTATCGGCCGCTTACTTTATATTATGCAACACTATGCGATTAATTCGGCATTTGGCACAGATATCGAGAGTCTGCTTCAGAAGACATGCCAAAATGATGGTTCTACTTATTGCTACCTGTATACTTTATGGCAGTAACTGGTAAGTTAAGCCACATAGATCAGAAGTTATTGCTTGAGAATTGATATTAGAACTTAGCCACTGTATTCGCGTGAGGCAGTATGACCAATGTATTTAGCAATAGATTAGACTAATACATGCCAGTGCTACTTTATCTAATGGGATCATAACCCAGGTTTTCGGGTTGAGAAGCACAACACTAAAAACGTCTCAGTATGACCCGTCCCTATATTTTTCACCAAAGAAACATATTTATGTAATACTACAGATATGCCTACATAGGTTGTTGCTACTACGCCTCCGCTTTAAAGCAAGTATTCTTTGGTTACGCAATGTTATATTTATAATGGAAGGCACGTAAAGTACTTACTATATTACTCAAAATTAAAAGTTTTACTTTATGAAGTCCTTTCTACTCGAAAAAGTCGGAGCGATCGTTGACTTTCTGGTTAGTCATTTTTTCAAAAAGCAAATTCTGTCATTGATACTTCAATAAGTGTCAATATATCACCGCATTACCGAATAGCCTAATCTAGTTTAAATGTAATATAAATTAGAAAAATCAAGAAAAGCGAATTTGTTCTATAGTCCTTCCAGAGCCTATGTCGGAGGTTTTCCAAAATTAACCACCTTCAGCGTAAGTCCTCCTTATTTCTCATTACTGTTGGCCAGTGTTGGCCTCTCTTCCATTAGCAAAGGAGTTAATGGCAAAAGTGGAAAGCTGGAACGCTAATCTGCGTGGAAGGTTACATTCTCGTGTAAGCATCCTTTTAATTAAATATGTATAAGCTAGATGGCGCTAGTATCTCATATGAATCTATAGTTATGGCTATTTTCTCTCACGCATAATACATAACGTAGGTATTTGTTCGTAGAATACAGACACAGTATGATAAATTAAGCACGCATTTAATTCATCATTTCTTGATTCTTAATACCTAAAATATTTTCCCCTCTCAGAAAAAAAAATTACTCGTGTTTCTTATGAACTTCTCAAAATTATCGCCATTTACCGCTTTGACGCTTTATACTTTATGTGCAGGTATATTTGCTTCAATTTTAAGTTATTTTTTCAAGTAAACTTTAGTTCCGAAAACAATAGATCCATCAAAACTCAAAAGTTGAGACACATGTATGATATGTAGTATATGATAAAAAAAAATTCCAATGCACATTCAATGCGTCTAGTTTAATCAATCTAGATTGTCTTTTATGCAAAATTAATTGTATATTATTACAAGTACTCACGTGAAGCATAGGCTTTGTAAGCGGTTCGTAATCGAAATAGTCTGCAACTAATGACGCGGCTCCCTGCCATGTGGTTGTGTCAGCGAAACATAACTTTGTAGGTCTTATTGTGGTGCAGACCATTTTCTGTAAAACAATTTTTATATAGATATAATTTCATGTACGTAAAATAACGTTTCGTAACAAATATATAATGTTCAAGGGTGGTTTAAGTGAATACAGAATATTATTAATTAAAAGTAATAGTACCAGTTTTTTTTGCGATATCATTACAAATATTATGGAACAGTGGATTCTAGACAAAGTTTTAGGAGCATTTTCCGAATCACATTCGAGAAACGAAACAAGAAATACCAGTAACTTTATTGTTATATTTTATAAAATAAGGTATTAGGAACAAAGATTAATTTAGATTGAAAATTTTGTCATTTTTAGAGAAATATATTTTTGTTAACGTAACGTATAACGCCATCTAGTGTTATCATAAAAATATTGTTTCAAATATTTACCTGTAAACCACATTCGTTAGGTGCTTGTAATAAAAGCGGCTTCTTTAATTTATAATGAAAATGAAATTGTCTTCTAAAGTTCTCTGCGTAGGCCAACAACAGACGCTCTTTAGTTGTATTCGTGTAATAACTTTTCGGAAAACATGTTCGATTCTCGAATACAGGCTCTGTTATCTCCGGCCAACATAAATTTATAATACCGAGTTCATAAATTACGTTATTCAGTGATTCTATTGACAAATCCTCTTTGACGTCCTTTACGCCAAAAACCTTGGCCGATATTTCTTCAAATTCGCCTTCTTCGCAAGGTATGTCGAATATTTCGCTAATAACATTCTCATTCACTTCTAACACTGGATCTAGAGATTGTTGTTGCAACGGTTCTACTTCAGACTTCCTCTCTTCTTGGCTTGTTGAACTCATAATTTTTGATGATAATTATTCATAGGATACTCATTGGCAGGTACATCACTGTTACTCGAATTGTCTAAAGTCCTTACACAAGTAAATAAAAAGTTGTAATTGTTACGTACTATTCTTGATAATTTTACTAATATTGTTTATTGTATAAAAATCTATTCATCTCGATATTTCAGTTTTTCATGATTATTCCATAATTTCAGTAAGGAATGTTGCCAAGCAACAGTATCAGTACCTGTGTGTGACGTTTCTGTATTATCATAGTACCTGTCTTTTATGATCCAGTTTTAAAGTACTGCATTTATTTTCAAATATTTTAGTATTACAGTTTACTGCCCTAAACATATATACCTATTCCTTTTCTAATAGATAGTAGAGAAGTAGATAGTTCTTTTCATTTTTCAATAGTATTGGCTTCTTCCGAGGCATCGTGTGAAATTGCAAATTACGCCAGTATCGAATTATTTATAAGAGATTCATAAAGACGATGGTAATAAAGAATATCACCACTGAATGTCACAAAATGCCTATGGTAGATCTGTGCCTATGCTAGTGGTAGATCTGTGTCTGTGCTATAAAAAAGACAAGATTCTTGGTCCGAGGAGACAACCATGTGCCAATCCAATGACAAAATAGTAGAGGTAAAACCAAACGGCTAACCAAACGTTTAATATTAAATAAAAGTGTTTTAATTATGGTTTCGGTATTTATTAGCCTAGTTCTTTCGTACAAAAGTATTATATGCACATATCTAGGCAACACCTTACTTAAACAAGATGGCGTCAATGACATATTTGACGTATCCCACTTTTAATAGTTAATTAATAGTACTCTTTGTAACAAACCTATTTAAAATCTCAAATAGTGGCCTGTTCACAGTTTGAAAACATCCACACTGCAGTTTAGTATATAAAAAATTAACAGGAAATAAAATCTTTGACGCCTCGAGCAACAGATCAACCAAATCAATTTTTCTTTTGAGAAATGCAATATAGCGACAGCAAATGTTAAGTCAACACATTAAATAAGTTCTATTTTATTAATCTTGGTAAATAATATGGGTAAAGTACAAGTACTTAATAAAAAAATAACCCCGTTTGAGGAACAGGTCAAAGTTAAGCGAAATTAGAAATAAACACGCCTTTTTGATATATGCAGTTCTAGTGTGAATTATAGAGATTTTTAGTCAACACATCAAAGATGGTACTGTATTTTATCAAGCTTGGTTAATATGAATAGTGATAAAAAAAATAACCTGAACGTTCAAGTAGGCGATAGTAGCGCCAAAACGAAATACATAACAATTACTGTAAAGCGCCTGTCGCATCTGTAGCTTGTTACAAATACTTAATCTGTGCTCCATAGTTTTTGACAGCATTTTGACCGATTTGACCCGTGACGTGTGCGACGTTCAAAGTAGGTATATTCATAATCCCAACTCGAAGACATTTTCAACTACACATGTTTTCAACAAAATAAAAATATTGGCACTGAAAGCTCTTTGTAAGTAGGTATTCTTGTTTAGTAAAGAATAAATTAATGGATGAGATTTTTTTATCATTACTTTTCAATAATATACCTACATATCACATAAGTTTCATAGTAAATAGAATACTTCGCATTTAGTTTTGGAACGAATTCATTATGGCGTACTTGTTGTCCGTACAGCCCTGTTAAATAATAAAATATTGCTCTTGTACTAAAAATATATAATAAAAATTACATTTTCACAATTTTTCTAATAATCTTTACATTTTTCCTCGATTTTCTAAATAGCATACAAAGCACGAGCCGAAAATCTAACATCTCCTTTAATATTTCCTTCCTATGTTGGTACCAGGTACCAACCCATTTTTCGAGAGGTTGGCACTGTTAGCCAACAGCGTCATGAACTCAAGCTCGAAATGAACATAGACCGAAATGTTTCGACAATTAACAGTGGTATTGTTAGGTATAGTTAATTCCAATAAATTTGATGTTTCTGTACGCTTAGGCAATTCATTGCCTCCAACATAAACAATAAGTTGTTGCCAAAAAATTGTATCATCTACAGAGAAATTAAGGGTAGCTTACACCAATTATTTGAAACTCGATTTAAGGATTTGCCATCTCGCTTCCATCGACGATTGAATAGTTGGTGCATGCGAGATGTCAAATCCTTAAATCGAGTTTAAGTACCTGGTGCAAGCCACCCTAAGAAATAAGAACCTTGAAAAAGAAACAGAACGCAATCGACAGCTTATTGACTATGATTTATCACATTCACACAAGAAAGAGACTAATTTATCCGCATGCAACGTAAAAACCTCTGTCCATAACGTTCTCAAAGTTGAGGTCCATTCATGCTCGGAGAGCACCCCACTTTGTATACAACCCGTGTTAAGATAAAATAAATAATTAAATTAATTTAGTTTAATTTTGTTGAAATATCTTTATTTCTGTGATTAAAAGTTTTCGGCAGGACTTTATGAGGAGCGATTAAGAATTTATTTTAATTATTTGCAAATGGTTTCTAGTAGATATTGCGATGTAAAATTGACGTAGTTTTGCGTCCCAAGTATGTACACTGTTGTGCTGTTATGTGAAATTGTTGAAATAAGTGCTTATTTAGTAGAGTGATGTTGAGATATTTTTGGTCGCTGCAGCTCAGCGGATCTTATTAGAAGGACTCAAAATATTTGTCGCCAGAAATTCAAAGAAACATCTAAAATATATTACGTCAACACTGATGAAATAATGTAATCTATCACTTTACTGGAGGAGTGTAGTTGTAAGATGAAAAAACGATTTTATACTCCATGCTCTATGTGTTCGTCATTAGCAAACAATACTGATGCATACTGTGAGGCGATTATAATTTATGACAGCTGTTTCTTCAAAAGTTGAAGGGATTAGGCTGATGGCTTTGTTGCCAATGCCTTATAACATATTAAAAAGAATAAAGAACTCTGTGGTTACTGTGTGGTCCAAAGGATAGAGTTCTACCCTCCATAGTAGCTAAGTCCGACCACGACTTTTTGGCGGGAACGTGAGAAGTGAGGTTGACAAGTTCTCACGCTCTTCCAAGAAGTCCTTTATAACTTCAGTAAAGCCTAACAACTTCAGGGAATCACTTTACTGGACGAGTTTTACGATAAGAAGAAACGAATTTACTTTTGATTCTACTTTATTAATACGTGACATTCGCAAATGCGCTAAACTGTGCGCCATGCCATATTGAAAAAAAAAAAGGCCGACCACAGATTAAGTATTTGTAGCAAGCTAGAGATGTGACAGTCGCTATGCCATAATTGTTGTGCTTCGTTTTGGCGCTACTATCGCCTACTTTTTTTACGACCGTGCAATACTTTCAATGACTAAGGAAACTAAAGAACATGGCATGTTGATCTATAGCAACATTTAGTTATATATATTCTAACGCATGACATTCAAACGTAGTGTTGTCTCTTTTTGACTTACGGCTTCTTGTGTGTGTAAGAGAAAACAACAGTACTTTTCTCAAAGAGTAATTTTTTTATTTGACATCATTGTAATGTCAAAACGTGCCGGTCCGCCATTTTTTGCGACATACTGACAAGTACACGAAGTGTCAAAACATATCAATGAATTTAAAATATTTCTTAATGTTTCTGTGAGTTTGTGCTAGATATTGGAACTGTTTTGTTAAAGGAGAAGTTAGTATAATGCCACAATAATTTCTAAGTGTAGTGTGTTAGGATGCGGCTCGAGGAAAAGCAATAATCAACGAAATCTATAACTGCATTGGTACGTAACAGAAACTCATTAATTTAGTCTGCTGTCGTCATTAGATATTTGTATCGTAATTACTATGTTTCTTTGTTTACTGTATTATAGTCATGTATATTTTTAGTTATTAACAGTTTTTATTCATATAATATAGTAAATTACTTCACATCAATTTTTATTGTTATTGCAGTTAGGGCTGTCCATGTATCTATATTAAAAAGATATCGATAAATACAGATATCATGTTTATATCTCGTAATTATCTCGTTTCAGATTACCATCATGTATTATTACAGGAAAAGAATGGCTTGACGTAATGGGGAAAGAAAATTAAAACCTCTCTGTAAAAATTACATACATGTATGTATATGATATATACATACATATCTTCACGCTGTATTCCCAACGGGGTAGTCATGATGTATATTAATGTTATTTGCATTTCGAAGAAGAATAGAACATTAAGAAAATAATTTTACGGTATGATGCATTACCCTCGCAAAGATTATTGGGAATCAGAGAAAATATTTACAGTGGTAATTAATTACTTTTAATTGCCTGACCATGTGAATCCTCTATTGAGAAAAAGTAACGGGAAAATATTAATCGTTTACAGAATGTGGCTGAACTTTGATTTGATGTTTCTGAGAGAGAAAAATCTGCACATAGTTCTAAATATCTGCTTCGGAATTATGTGAATCAAGACCACGCCGAGTTATTTTTGCGACCAATAAGAGCTTGTAGTGGTTTTACTAATAACCCAGATGCGGTACAATTTAATGAATCTTTTAAAAAACTTAAAGAGCAGAATTAAGAGACGAAGGTGTCGGAAACTATTTCATTCTTTTCTTGACGTACAAAAAAACGACAGCGACATGATGAGTACAATGACTGCTTAAATTCTAATCTCAGTATTCAAAAGTTTCATCCAGAAATTATTTAATAAAAATTGTGATATTTAGTTAGCTATATTTATTTATTTTATGAATATGTTATTAAAAACTTAATGTACTTAATATAATTATTATTTTAACAACAATAATATTAACAAACAGTTCTATTTTTCAAACCCAGTAAAAATATGTTACTACAGGTACATTAGATATGACTAGTCTGACATTGGTCACCCTTTAGTGTCTAGGAATTTACTTTTAAAAGATTTATTCAAAAGGCCAATATGTTATGGATTTTCTACGCTAGATAATATTATAAACTATAATATTACTTATTTCTTCACAATGTAAAGAAATTAAATTTGTTTGTTTGTATATACGGGGTAACCTCTGGAAGCACCTAACTGAATTTGAAAATTCTTCGACTAATAGAAGTCCACAGTGTTCTATTCATAATTGAAATGTTATCCCCAATTACTCTCTGATAAGGCCACTAATTTTTTGTAAAATTAACTATTCAAATATTTAGTTTATTAAAGTGGTACAGTACGCCATGGCTATAGATTTGGTCGGTCCGTATGTATGTTTCTCATAGCATTTATTTTAATTTCACCATCACCTTTAGAAGAAGTAACATTATGCATGTAAAGAAAAGAAAAGCATTAAAAGGACTGTGCTGTTCTTCGACTACTGTGTCCTATGTTCATTGATCTTCAACATTTATCAAAGCGCTTCATAAAATATGAGTTTCTCTTAAAAAGTAATTTTATTTATGTAATAATCATGGACGTACTATTCAATATTACAAAAAGAGACCTAAATAATTTGTTTGTATGTAAGGTTTATTTAGAGTTCCATACAACAATGATCGAAGGACAGAAAGGGGCTGTACTTGAAGGCGCCTGTTGCTATCATTGCTAATAACACCTTAAAATCGCCTTAAGCGCAGATTCTAATTATATGCCAACAGCATCGAAGTACTCTGACTGCTATTTTCAGTTTGAACAATATTTCAGTACTTTTGTATAAATCTATGACACAAAAAAAAGCCTCCTTTTTTGTGAAGATATCATATAACACTTTTTTTTCGTAGATATATACTTACGGTTAATTACATACAAATTAGAATCGATCACAGATTTCATTTGCATTCCACAGTAATATTTGTTGAGGTTAGTGTGTGACAGATGACAATTGTCTACGATACAATGATTAATAGGTAACGCGTTCGGAAAGTTGTTCGCAATCGAGTACGTAGTACTACTTCTATTCTTCTCAGGTAAAATCAATAAATATTGCACTTTAAGTGTATATTATTTAAACCAGAACATAATACACTAAACTTTTAATTATTTAGTTGTTTTCATTAAAAAGTTCATTGGTACTTTCGTTAAAATCTACATTTACTTACGTTACGTTCAGTAATAACATTGAATGTTTGGACACATCGATAGTAATAAGTATCGTGGTAATAAAGCGATAATCGATTTTCTTTTGTATAAAAATATAGTTTTGTTATAAACAAAATAAAACAATTGTGGGTGATAATACTTTTATTAGATATTAATATAATTTGTCCGGGTTTGCTTTCCCATTTTGACGATGAGATGGATAAATTGTTATATAAATTTAAATACAAGTAATTCCTAATAATCGATTGTATTCGATGAGAGAGAGACGAGTGTTGATATATATCTGTTTCACAAATCAGGTAAAATGGAATGTTCGAGCAAATGGGCATTGCTTCCGTCTTGTTTTTCATGGCTACTTTTATCTGGATCTTTCTAATGCTATTGTGGATCTGTCAATATGACATTTTGATGTTGTCACTTACAAATTTTCAGACACTTCCCATTGGTCGATGCCTTTTCAGAAACTTGCTGTCTCTTTCTTATGTCGGAAACCTCAGACTGAAATCTGAGTAGTTTTCAGTTACATTAATAATGACGTTAGAGGGTACAAATTATGTGGAGTTGTAGTATCAGTCATGGAAGAAGCCATCCACTTTTCGTGGTGGTTAAGTGGCAGACAAAAATGCCCATATAGATGTAAAATATACATGCCTATATATTTAGGATGTTTCTAGTGTTATTAAGAAGTTGTTTTTCATTTTTTTATAAATATTATAAAGTCCTATGATAGACCTCATGGTAAATAGAATGTAGAAGTTGTAGTTTTCTTTTTAAAAGGATTTTCCTTGCCTAATCTAGTGTATTAACCCTAGGAATTTTGTTACAGGGTTCCAGGCTAAGTTCCATGTTTAAATTCCCGGCTAAATGCCATATCTTATTTACATAAATACCGTGGTTTAGCGGATTGATGGTATATTTTATTTCCATACTTAATTCCAAGTTTAATTCTATAAACACCAGGTACTAATGGTGTACTCATAGTTCCATAAACCCAGTGGACTAATGTTATCTACTTAATCTCATAAACACCGTGGAATGACGGTGTATTCCACATCTAGTTGGATATTTTCTTTAAAGATACCTGATCAGTTACCTTCTCGGATCGTTTGTTTGTGCATTGCAGTATGAGGTTGGATTACCTTAATACATATTTAGTCTCTTTTCTTTGAGATTTATTAGTGAGTTAAGAGTATAGTGGACTTCATTGGACTTCATTCAGTGGACGACCATTGGAGGGACAACTCGGTTTGCAGAAGACCTAACTTAATTGTGCAGTCACTAAGGGTTTAGTGAACACCGTGGATATTCTTATGGACCATTGGTGGGACAAGTCGACTGGCTATATATATACATGGATATCTCCTTAGATGGTAATGTACAAGCATATATCAAAATAATTAACATTCAAGAACAAAGTATACATAACTAACCTTATATTTTGTTATTGTAGTTCATCTTAATGTTTTAGTTATAACAGATATTAAGAAACAGTTACCCTTATTATTGGTTACAGTACTCATTTTTTGTAATTTCCAATACAGATGTAATTTGTTTGTTTTGTATGTAAAATCTCATTTAAAATTCTTCTATATAACATTTAAGATTTCATTTAGTGAACTCATGAGATCTATATTTAGGGATAATTATAATTCTTTAATAAATTGGTGAAGGTTGTATTAAAGTGTGTATTTATTTCACAACTGAAATCGATTGTAGCAATACAGGGAAGGCGCCCTTATAAAAATTTACTCTGTATTCCTCTCCAGGGTGGCCCTAAAGAAACCCAATATCCTGAGTAGTTCATGCCTACCAATAATAGAAAATTCAAAGTTAACATCACCGTAGCCGCGTTATAATCATACAAAATTATTTTTATTTCAATACTGATGCTGAAACAAAACTTATTTCAACAATTGACTTAACAACATCCACATAGTAGATATTGGGGACATCACTAATCGGCAGCTATTGTTTGCGACACTCGAAGTTTAGGTGGCACGATTATTTTGTATGAAACAATCATATCCTTTAGTTTCCTTAGTCATTGAATACTTCTATATAAATCTTTATGTAGGTATATCCTAGTGATTCTGAAAAACTACCAACGCTGCGGTTTAGAGGATTATTTACATCAAACAACAAAGGAGAATAAGCATTTCCAGGTTCTCAACTCAAGCATAAAATCGAAGAAAACACAAGGTAAACCGAAACTCAAATCGAAATAGAAAAGTAGCTAGAGTGCGAGTATCAGTCAGACTGACAGCACACTGACAACCAATTGACTTTTGGATAGTCAAGACGGCAGACACTTTTTGGCGGGAACGGGAGATGTGAGGTTCTCATTTTATTTAGATTTTCTATTTTTTACATTTTTAGGAGTTTTAAAGTACAACAGTGATAGTATATTGTGTTTTAAAGTTCTGTGTAAGTGAAAAGAATGGAGGAGATCTAAATGTGTAGCTGAAGTTTTCGCGCTTTTCCAAAAAGTCCTTTTTAACTTCAGTAAAGCCTACTATCACTTTACTGGAGGAGTGTTAGGGACAGTTAATATTTCTCCAGAAGTTACGTCATTAGGCTGATGGTCTTGTAACCAATGCCTTAAGAAATATAAATAAATCAAAATAAAATCAAGACGGCAGAAGACAGAAGCTATTGCAGTGCCAATACAACTCGGTCGGAACTAAAACTGTCGCAGGCTAGCACGAGCTAGTAAGATTCTGTCCAAAGTAGCATCGTACGCTTTATTCAGTATATACCAAAGAGAATGTAATGTTACTAGGTAATAAGTCGGGACTTCCATAGAGCTACATAGACTCTACATGTCAAATAAAGATACCCCAAATAGACAATCTGACGACTATAAGACAATCAGCTATACCAACATAAAAAACAAAATAGAGACGTACCGCCTTACATTAAAATTTATCGATATCGGTTATAATTAGCGCGACATGCGATACCAGAAATTGGTGAAAACAATCTAAACATTGGTTTTGTTTAAGCACCACCTAAACAAAACCAGTGACACCAGTTTGTGATGTCTGTTCAATAAAAATATGTATGAAATAAAATATTTATTTCATAAATGCGTGGCGGTGTACATGCAAGCATATGTAACACTACGCCCGGTAGAGTATGGTTCTTCGCTCTAGAAACCTTTCTTCTTCTCCCTGCCACTTTGATAAGTTCCTGACCAGTTTCTTCTTTTGAGGACTAATGGTCGACTTTCACTTTCATTTCTTTTGCTACAGGTTTTTTCCTTAAAACTGTAAACATAAAGAACTATTAGAAAATATTTAATTAATAAGTTTTAAGAAGTTCTTTAAAGTCAAAGTTAAATCAATTTATTCAAGTAAACACAAGTGCAAGGTGTTTTTAACGTCAAATATTACTACAAGTCGAAAAAAACCTGCACACTGAAAAGAACCGATAAGAAACCCAGTCAGGTCATATTTTCAACATTTTAAAATAGGCAAACTTAAAATACAAATTCGGAAAACTTCCCTCAAAAAGTATTAGGTAAATCTTAACAGTTTGTTATCCGAAAGCGGTTTAGCAGTTAATGTCATTTTTTTCTCTTTAAATTTTTGTCAATAGAATACTCTTCGTGTACAAATTTTAATTTGTGGTTTTTCGATTGGTATTTTATACTATGTCCTCGTTTTGTGTTTTTCACAGATTTTTTACATCTAAATCATAAAAACATCGATATCGACATTCATAAATGTACCATTACCACACTATTTTTAATGAACTAAAGTTATACTCAAAACTAAAATTGTGAAATTTTATCCCGATAGCAAGCATTGGGGCTGATGAATTAGTTAATACTCTACTCACCGAACTTCATCCAGAGAATAACTCACCATAAAAAAATTTAAAATGTCGTCATTTATTTTGATTTCCAACCATATTTTATTTTCTGTACTTCATGTTTATTTACCCACTAAATACACACTAAATATTGCAAAGTTCTGTCAGAAGTTATAATTACCCAAATATTGCTAAAAATAGTTAATTTTGTAATAAATGGAGCATTGAAACATTTACGCTGTTGAAGTAAATAAATTGTAAGTCGTGACAGATGACAGTTTATCAAGACAAATATAGGCATAAGTCTCTTTAATCTGGACAATGCATTAGAAAACATACTTGATCCGAGACAAAACACAAAAAATAGCTGTTCCGTACATAATTTTTTTTATGATTTATTTATTTTATTTATTTATATTTCTTAAGACATTGGTAACAAGACCATTAGCCTAATGACGAAACTTCCGGAGAAACATTAACTGTCCCTAACACTCCTCCAGTAAAGTGATAGTAGGCTTTACTGAAGTCATAAAAGGACTTCTTGGAAGAGCGCGAAAACTTCAGCTTCACATGTTTATTTAGATCTCTTCCATTCTTTTCACTTACACAGAACTTTAAAACACAATATACTATCACTGTTGTACTTTAAAATTACTAAAAATGTAAAAAATAGAAAATTAAATAAAATGACAACCTCACTTCTCCCATTCCCGCCAAAAAGTCTTTTTTTTTTTATGAAGTTGCGACAGACTGATATATACTAAAGTACTCTGTGGGTTTTACTTCGTACTTTGTGCTCACAATTTTATCCATGCTTAAGTAGGTACAAATCATTTTATTTTATGTAGTTAGACAGTTTTCGATATCGTGACAACACAGTGAACTTTAGCCTTTGGTTGTAACTTCAACCTTTACAACGGTACATTACAACCTTGCATCTGTGTACGCAGTGTAGTTTTATGCGTGATTAATCATAGAAAATCAATTATTACTTTTGCATGGTGCACAGTGTGCATACGAAGAAATCATAATAGTTTGTAACAACTGTTTAAGTTACATCGTAAATAGTATTGAATTCAGTGAGCCAATATGGGCAACAAATCGTCCTTAATGCTTAGAGAAGAAGAAATCGCTCAGATCCAAGAGGAAACAGGCTGTAAGTTATTTTATTCATATTTAAAAATGTTATATAATTTACATTATATTTTCTGATGAAAATATTTCATATACATTTTCAGTTACACCAAATCAGATTGAGAGATTGTACTCGCGTTTCACTTCACTAGACAAGAATGACTGTGGTACACTTTCCCGTGAGGACTTCCTCCGGATCCCAGAGTTGGCCATAAACCCTCTGAGCGAGAGAATTGTGCACTCATTTTTTGTTGAAAGTCACGATGACAGAGTAAATTTTTTACAGTTTATGCGAGTATTAGCACACTTTAGACCTATAAGGAAGAACAGGGAGAACAAATTGAATAGTAGAGAGGATAAATTAAGATGTAAGTAATATTTGTTAGTTTAGAAGTGAATGGATTTAGCTTCCAAACTAGGAAGCCCAGATCTAATTGTGGCCTAATAATGTTAGTAAACCATCTTTTAAAAAAACCTTAAATTCTGTGAAACAATGGTAATTTTGAGTCACACAATAAATATTATAAATAATGTAATAGTGTAATGTAAGTGGCTTCTCATGTTAAACAAAAACAGGAAACAATATGACATAACAAAATATAAATGTTTTAATGCAATTGAAAATGGTAAAATTTATATCTTTAAAAATATTAATTTTCTTTATATAAAACTGAATCTTAAATACTTTATGGTAAAGACCTTCTGTTATATTTCATAATGCTACCAAAATCTTAAACAATCTAGTGTTATTAATAGGTAAGTATCAATAGCATCTATCTAAATATTTTGCTTTTTTACTTTTTTATGTATTTAGGGTGCATTTATTTGACACAAATCTCTTCGTGCTGATACAACGGCGGTCGGTTGCTGTGCTATGACTGCATTCTAGAACTGCTGAACAAGAAAATATGCTCTATTTTTTTAACAATTATATTTCAAACTGAATGAGCAATGAAACAACAACTTCACTCTGCCCCTGCTAGCTGTTTTTGATTCATTCAATTAGTCAAATTTGGGAAAAAATTCAGATATAATTAAAAAATGGAAAAATAATTGAAAAATATGAAAAATTTCAATGACCCATTATTATGTCTGTGTAACCGAAGCCGCCTCTGTCTTGTAATGAGCCATTAATCTAAATTAATTTAAAAATTGAATGCAATGTAGCATAATATGACATTTTCATTGTACACAAAATGTTAAAAAATACAAGAAGTGTAAAAAAATATAATTTTTATAAAAATAAATAAGTAACAAATATATCAGTTTATTTTTTTCTCTTTCCATAGTATACTATATTTTTTTGAAATGTTCTATAATTTTTTAAATACTATAATCAGCCGAAGAAATTTTGGCAAACCTAATTAGCACACACTGGCGGGGTATGTTGACCGCGCGGGCGACTGCTCGACTCTGCGGTTGGGTAGTTCCCAGTAACTGGTATAAAGTCTTCCAACGGTATAATGATACTGATTTAAAGAATATTTATCTTTTTGCAGTTGCTTTCTCTATGTATGACTTGGACAATGATGGCAAGATCTCCAGGGATGAATTACTGGCGATACTTCACATGATGGTTGGAGTAAATATTAGGTATGCTAGTTTTTAAGCTTCTGTAGCTAAAAATGACTAAAAAGGAATTTAAAATTTTACCTTAAACAAGAAATTTAAAATGAAAAATTCTATAATGGGTATTTCATTCTGTGATGCTGCACACCTTAGTTTTTTTTACCCTGTTTTTGAGATTGGATAACTAATGAAAAAGAATTTGCAGTATGTTTTCTAATCGCTATGAACTCCAATGCTCACCTGTTTGTTTCAATGTTTCAATAGATTAGAACAGATAAACTTGATATAAAATAATACCTCATGTTTAATAGATTGTGATAAGCAGCATTTTTGGTATACTAATATACAAGCCATAGAAAATATTATTCTCTTTAGTGCTTGTAATTTTTGTGAAATACCATAACAAAAAACAGAAAATTTATTATTTGATTAAAATAATACAATTGGCAATGGCAGTAAAAACAGTAATTATGCTGCAAATTATTGATCGTAAGTTTTTATTTTTTTGATACATACAGAGATACATATATAACTTCATGTAATTCCCCATTAAGAGTAGACTGAGCATCAGGCCACAATAAACTCTTACCTTAACATTATTTGGCAGTATTTATTTGGGATGGCAAAGTGAAGTCAAATAGTGATAGTTTGCCAGCCAATTGCCTATACAAGTATAAGCTCTATCTTTAAAGCTGGCCTTTCACACAGACTTAACAGAAGTGGTATCTGAGATTTGTTTCAGTTTCAACGTCAATGTGCATGTTGACTTTGATCTCGACGCAAAATCTAGTCTCGCTCTTTCGGAGTCATGGATATCGAAAAAATACATCCAAAATACCGCCAGCAATGTTGGTATTAGTTTTTTTTTTTTTTAAATAAACCTAAATAGAAAAAGATACATAGTGATCACTGATCACCTCCCATCAGGTGACTCACTTATTCGTTTACCCCGTCCGCCATAAAAAAAAGTCAAGATACCGCATCGCCGTCTCAAGCCAGTGATGTGAAACTGGTATTGCTACATCAGATAGTTTACAACTGAAATATCCAATTGATACTGCCATTTACTTGTTGATGTAACAGTTATATCTCATGTTATGCTTATTACGTAACTTGCAGACAGCATGAGACAGCCAATATCGCGCGACATCTACTGTCAAAACGAGAATTTGTGTAATGTAATTTGTATAATGGCGCTAAATCTAACGCGAAGTGCATTTTACGGTCATAGAATAATAGATATGCAATCGTCATACATGATACTAATTTTTTATTACAATTAATCACCGGTCGCACAGTAATCGCGTGGCTGTCGCTGTCTGCTTTTTAGGTAATCCCGCGGAATCCGCTTTAAACATGGAGCAGTATTGAAACAGGATGGAGTCCGCACTCTAAAGAGATAATTGTAGACGAGAAATTTAATCTCGAAACATCTCTATGGTCCTCCATCTCTTTTCATCTTTTGCTGTTGGTATATCTATATATAGCAATCTTATTATAAACTAGTACGTGTATTTCCGAGTTATTTCCAGGGGCAGTATTGAAATAGGAGTCCGCTGTCTAAGGAGATAGTTGATATCCTTTCATCTCTTTTCATCTTTTGCTGTTGGTATATGTATACATAGCAATCTTATATATATATATATATATTAGTAGGTGTATTTCTGAGTTATTTCCAGGAGTTAGGAAGAGACGTTGTGCAATTACACCAACTCCGTCAAGGAATATAATACTCCTCTAACTCTTATTTAGTTCATAGAAAATGTTATTTTACATAGCACAGTCTATAATTTAAATGATTGTTGATTTTTTTTATTGGCAATAATTATTTTACAGCACCTTAAAATTTTTCACAGCTAATATCGATTAATGAAGGAGTTACATTTTCTTGTATGACTTTTTCATTAGCAATTCATAGCAATTTTGTCTATATTTTCACCAATTTTGAAGTGCCGTTAAATGCATTCCTTTAAAGAATGGGCACTCGAGACTTACACAAGCTAGTGAAAGTACGTCTTTTCATTATAGCTCCATATATCCTATGTTTTCACCCACGTCCTTAGCCTACAAAAACGAATAGCTTTCAAAAGTCATATAGAAACATTACTGTTCAATGATATTCATTAGAAATAAATTCACACATGTATAACCTACAATGAAAACTTTGTTCATTTGAATTCCAGTGAAGAACAGTTGACAAGCATCGCCGAACGCACAATCCTGGAAGCTGATACTAACAATGACCAGATGATTTCTTATGATGAATTCTGTCGAGCCCTCGAGAGGACAGATGTTGAACAGAAGATGTCCATCCGTTTTCTCAATTGACCTCCAAACTCTTGAACCATATACATCAAGTACATTTTGACCATTGTGCTTGTGGTCATTATATATGGGCTCCTAACTAAAAAATGAATTTTCTGTGCTCTAATGGACTTTCCGTATAGTAGGTATAGTCAGTGTGTATACTGGTAATACTTATACGGTCGTAGAAACAGGGTGTTTTTATTACAAGCTACAAAGTGCTATAATTTAATTTGTTTTAAGCCACATAAAGAGGAGTCAACTATCCTAGAAATCTATGTTACACAATGAGTTTCTTCGCTAAACATTTAGCCACCAGTCGGCACTATTAAATTGTGGCGATAGATATGCTTCAATCTTTTTTTTGCAATCATATTGTTTGTATTTTGTAATAGTATCATGGACCATTGTTATTGATATGGCAATTGGTGTATAAGGACTTTTCACGCTTTGGTACATACGGCACGCTTATTACCAACTTGCAGTCAGTATGCGACAGCCAAATATCGCACGATATCTGCTGTCAAAATAAGAATTTTTGTAGTGGCGCTAAATTAACCGCTAAAATTGCATTTTACGGTCATGACGCAATAGACATGCAATCGTCATACATGATACTAATTTATATTAATCACCAGTAGCGCAATGAACGCGCGGCTGTCGCTGTCTGCAAATTTTTAGGTAATAACCCCTCTCTGGTTTTTATTGCGGTATTAAATAATACTGTAGTTTTGGTTCTGTGTGAGAGCCAGCTCTTATATATGTAAATATGTACCTAAGTTTAAAGACAATTCATAAATTATCTTGAAAGGAGTATTTAAAAAAATGTTCTGCTCTTTGCTTGAAATTACCTCATCAACACAACAAATAATGTAATAATGGCCAGGGCCTAATTAAAATCAAGGCTGTCTTGAGTCAGACTACTCTTTTTATTTGCTCCGTGGCAACATGTCCATATTGGTGTTTGCATATTTATACTCATGTATGACATCATGACATTATCTGTCATAATTTGAGATTTGAGGATTTGATTAGGATAGATTTATTGTTGTATTTAATTTTATACTCACAAAATATAATTGTACATATATACACGTTTTCGCTGTATCTATAATGAGGTAAGCAAAGAGACTGGAGTACCAAGCGTTACCAACCTTACATACTTCTGTCGCTCCTCCAAATTTCAATTATTCTCCTCACGCACTCGCTAAAGTATGCTTATAAATATAATTGTCAGAATTTGGAATTCCACAAAGAGAATAACACTTTCTAGGCATAATGTTTTCACATTCAATAAATAATAATTCGAATACATTCCATATTTTATACACACCCGCAGCGTGGTAAAAAATATAATAATAATATTTAGTTGCGGTTATATTGAATTGAATGTTAGCTAGACAAGGTGGTTTTTGAAGGTTATTTTGTTTCATGAGTAGACAATTTAAAGGAATGCCAAAATTACTTCATAGTTACTTAGTAACTAATTAATCTGTGGTTACGCTATCACATTACTTACCTATGACAGTAATTGTTGATTCACATTCAATGTGGCTTTAATATTTAAATGCTAGGTAACTTATGTTAATATAAATAGAAATTGTACTGCAAATTCTAGATAAAGCTGTTATACTATTTAGCTATTATTGTTTAATATATTTTAAAAAATAGTGATTAAATTATTTTTAGTATATAAACTTTATTTTATTTCTATTGAAATACCAGTTTTATTTATAATTCACTAAACAAGGACGTTTTATCGGTTCAAATGCATTTGTATTGTAATTACACACAATTTATATATACAACATTTATTTTAAAAATATCGCTTAAATTACGACATATATTAAATGTATTGAAATGAAAATGTATGAAATGCATGATCAATTATAAGACAATAAACAAAAATAAATGTTTCATTAAATATATTTCATAATATTATTGTAGAAAACATAATAACTTATAATTCTTTTATTCTAAGTTAATTAAACAAGTTGATATCTGCTGCTTTATGCTACTCTGTTAAAAAAATCCTTTATATGATAGTAACCCACAATTTTTTGTAATACATTACGCCATATTTGAAAAAATATAGTTAAGTATGTTCAAGTTATATTACCTTTTCCTATTGTTACAATTCAACCCAAAAGGTGTATAAAATTGTTTCAATTCTACAATAAAAAATGAAACTGCTCAAGGACTTTTCTCTTATTTTACAAAAAAATTGTGTCAGGAGATTTTACAACAAATATCAATTTTATTACAAGTTAATAATAAGTAGATTTTTATTTCCCTTTAAGCCGTTGACGAAACGGCTAACTTCTTCAAATGCTCCATGAACACTTGTAAAGAAACGTCGTCTGTTAACACGGGGGCGCCACCGTCCTGTGGAAAATTAATATTGCGTTTTTACAAGAAATAGTATCACCCTATATCAATAAATGACAATCAGTGCTTGATTTCGTCAAGAGAATAAAACTCGAAATATATGACGTATTTGTAACTTGTTCCAACATGTAAAACAATCTTAATATACTTTGTAGATATATTTGATTTTTATTTATGAATGATAGCTATAAATTCGTAAAAAGTTGATTAAGTCCTAAATAATGTTTAGGACGAGACAAGTACAAGACAATAGCGTAGATATTATATTGTAAAAAATTGTTTAAGATTTGCCCACAATATGTTTTCTTTGGAACCAGCTACAATAACGCCAAGCTATCATTTAAATATTCCAAGTTTCAGCCGAAATTTGGAAATATTTCTATTCATTTTCATATTCATTTGTAGAATGATTTGTAGATCTTTAAACGTCTTTAATTACACGTTATTACGGCAATCATAATTGTCAACAGTTAATTTCAATTAAGAAGAACAAGAACCCCAAAATGGATTATCTCTAGAAGCATTAGTCTGAAACTTTGATTTTTTAAACGAAGCTAGTTTTGATATTTGCCTCCCGTTTTTGCACACCAAAAGCTGAATGCGAAAATATAGGTACCTGTTGCAAAATTATTTCTTGCTGAAATTTAAAACAAAAAATATATCATGTTATTTTATAAACTACAAAAACAGGTTTTTTAAAGGTGTCACCTAAGATTAGATATGCTGAATGCTTTATATCGATATAAAACCGAAAATACTACTCTTCGAACGCCTCATTTGTGGAAGAGAACACAGCAGCGGGGCGTATGTACAGAATATAATATAGAACTTATTCTTCATGTCAATATGATCAAATTACAAACTAAATTTTTTTTTAAAAAGAATGGCTTGACAGATAATCATATACGTCATTAATTTTGTAAACATTTTTTATCAAATTTGATAAAGAACTTTACCTTCGTAAAATTTTTATAGTAAACGTTGAACATAAAAAAATTTATGACATAGTTGCATTTACGATTCAATGTATTATTTTTTTCAGTACATTTTGTAATTTCTAGTAGACTACACCGACAAATACATTTTTTAGAAAGCCAAAGACAATATGTACATACAGAAAGCGATAGTACCCAATGGGATATAATGTGGGACATCCTTATACTTTATCACCAATTTTGTTTGCTCTCTGTTGGAAATACTACGCAAGTGTTGTTTAAAGATGGTATGCATATTTTATTAGTGTATTGACACTTAATTTAATAACCAAGTAGCCAACGAAACAATATTGATATTCAGAATATGCACAATTGTGGAATGATTTTAAATCGCTTTTGCCAACTGGCCAAAGATATAAGAAAATGACAGGTGATCTTTTTAATGTATATTCATTATTCACAATATGCTTGGAATATAAAGAACTTTGAAATATAAATCTTTTGCCATTTTTCATGATGAAATGGAACGGAAGAGCAAGAATGAAACCGGTAACCATGCTTGTCGTTGATAAACAAATGTTCTGTTGATAAAATTTCGCAATATTATTGTTTGTGATAATTTCTTATGTTGATGAAAAATTAATGCTTATTTTTTTTTATTAATCAATTATATGACGTCACATAATGCGCCCAAATATAGGTGGCGTTTAAGGTAGTATATTAGATAATATTTTAATAATATTTTTTTTCTATAATAATTACATAATCGCTTTTTTGTTACAATTTTATTTTGAGATTAATTAATTATGAATTCGCGTATTGATAAACGTTATAAAAAATTACATTCATAACTCTTTTTCTATAGGGGTCCAGAAGCATTTCTAAGATGGATCGAACCCAAGTGTTTGTCATTGTTTATTGTAGAATCGAAAAAAATCTACTGAATTATTTTTATGTAGATATTTCACGCTATTATTGTAAAAGGGGAAAGTAGAGGATTCAAGGCATTAAACATTACAATTTTTCTAACACTCATGAAATCGCAGGCAAAAGCTTTGTGTTATAGAAATTTGTTAGCACTGTAAGTGTAAGCAGTATTAGTATATTAATAATCCAACACCAAAACCAATTCAGAATAATAAAAAAATGACTACCGCAGATGGTATCGGCATCGCCTGGTTTTCGCCATAACAATGATGAAACAAAAAAAAAACAACATCAATTCAAAATTCAAACCATGCTTTGTTTAAAATGTAAAAAATACCTACCATGCAATTCTTTTTAAATAAACGAGATCTAAATTAGGTAGGTCAAAACAACAAAATGCCATGCATTTTGGCATAATAACATTATTATATAATTATGATTTAACTTTTAAACATTTTTCATAATAATGTAGTAAGGTATACATACCCCTCCATAAGCATACATGTTGTTATGTGTTTGCGAAGGGTTGACCTTCGAGAGCAGGAAGCGCGCCTGGAATATTAAAAATTAATGACACTCACTAAAAAATTATACTTTTTATTATATAAATAAATAATATAAAATTTTAAAAATATTTTATAAACTATATTACATATAAATAAACTAAAATCGAACCCAAATTGAATACATTTTTATTGAGAATAAAATGATTACATCGTATTAAATAAGAAACATAACTGATCATTGATAAATCAAAAAGAATGTAAAATTGCCTTGTCATCTATAAAACAACCAAGTACTTAACCTTCTGTCAAACGGAATCAACACTCAGCGACTCATTGTGAACGAAACAAAGGAAAAACATCCAGCTTTTTAAAGCGATAACGCAACAATGTTGTGCCGGGTCTTACTAACTACGGTTGCCATCTCATGTACGTTTACAAGCGACAATTTTGTACACGCAAATGATCAGACTCACCGTATAGTGCAGATAAAAGGTTCCATATGCAAAATAATATTGTTTAAATAAAGAATTCATTATAACTGGCACGTAACACGCGTTAAAATTTACTCTTAAAAACAAAAAGTGAAAACTCCATAGAAGTTTTATGACTTTAGAGTTTCAGAGTTAGTGAGTTTTACAGACTAGCACAATAATAAGACATGTGTGGAAAATTTTCAGATTTAATATGTGTGCTGTTACTCAGCGGAGTACAAAAAGAGGATTTGGATGTAAGTATGTTGAGGAAATTGCAGCGACATAATGTAAACATTGACGATATCGACGAGTGAGTATGCGTTTGTTCTTAAAAACATGCAACAGTAGCGTCAAATACTTTGATACACAATAACTTGTTATTTTAGGAAATTTCGCAACGGATGTATCGTCGATTCAAATGGTACAAATGTTAAAGATACACGAGAAATTGTAAATGAAAATCAAACCACTAAAGAACCACACTTCACAACAAAAGAGAGTGAGTTAATATTATTATAGTAACATATACTTAAGTAATAAAAAGCAATATTTATATAATAATAAATCAAACAGATTATACAATTTTCAGGTCAAACAAAGAGGAATTTTAAAGATACGATGGACATGAATGAGTTTGCGAAATTTTTACAATATTTTGATGGAAAAGAAATCAACCAAAATAAAGCTTTCACCGAAATGTACCAAAAGAAAAACATAGATGAGGCTATAAATAATATAACAGTTATCGACGACAAAAAAACGACGGAAAATGTAGACAGTAACATAGAAATTAAAACAGACAATAAGGAATTAAATAACAATTCAAAAACAGAAAACAAAGATCAATCAGCACTACAGAGTCTTATAAAGTTTTGGGAAATGTATACAAACATGAGTAAACAAAATAAAGAGAAAGTAAATATTCTTACGTCAAGTTCTCCTAAACCTAGCTACGACAATGTTCCTATAATACAAAAAAATGAGATACCTTTCAATAATTTCAGAAAATATGAAAATTTAAATTCCGACGAAGTTGACTACATTAATAAAATGATAGCTAACTACATTTCTACAAAAAGAGAATTTGTTCCTCAAGCAACTGTTGAAAAAATTAAAAGAAGAATGGATGACAGTGTTAACCAGCAAAACAACCTTCACAACAATAAAGGCTTAAAAAACAATATTCATACTGAATTTAATACTGCTGATGTCAAAAATGACCAAAATGCGGGAAGTTTTAATAAATCTAAAAATTATTTTATAAACAACGAAAATAATTACACTCGTGTTAATTTAACGGAACAGTATAAAAATCAATTCAGAGAAAATCTTGAACCTAATCAACTTAAGTACAATCTTCAAGTATCGCCTTTCTCAAATTATCGTAATCCGGATTTACTCAAACCCCAAGAAAATTATAACCATCAAAATGGCAATATTGTTCTTTTAAAAGGACAGCAAACAACAAATATAAATGATATGAACTACAAATTGTATCCTTCGACAATCTCAAATATGAATAATTCTAAAACTACATTAAATGAATATTACAACAGTCAAAAAAAGGCACCCAACAGACAAAACGAAAGTGAACTTTTCTATAATAAATTCGACAATAAAGAGCAATACCCACATAATATCCCACAAATAGAACCACTTTTTACAAAATCCAACCCTAAAATGAATACATACGACTATAGTCTAAGTCCTATTCCATATAAATTGTACAACAACAACAAACAAGTCAAAGATACTGACGGACAAATATTTAAAGGATTTGGTGAGAGCATTGGTGATAATTTTCATTTTGATAAACAAATTTATTCACCAAAAGAACTCTTTGCATACATGTATAATCAAATCCCAAAAGAAAGAAAAATAGTCCCAGTATTTGAGCTACCATATGATGTAAAACCAACGAACGATTTTTTTTCAAAACTAAATCAAATCAAAACTAATCATGAAGACGAAAAGGAACAATCGATTAAAACTATTGATCCGAATAAATATTACGAGCAACAAAAAGAAATCAATACACAGGTATATCCACAAAACGAAAGTGAAATACAATCGCCCAAAAATGATACTCTCAATTTTAAGAAAAATAATTTAAACAATGGTCAATTGAAAGCAATACCCCCAGAAATAATAAAAGAAATTGCTGAAAATTTAAAGAATATTTTACTCAAAGATTTGAAACAAGAGATAACCTCTACAACCATAGCAACAACAACAAGTGAGTCGACAGAAATCTTATTTAACTTGAATGAATTAATATTATGGAGAACGAACGAAAAAGTGTGACGTTTTTGATGAATTTTACATTAATAAGCTCCTCTTTGAACTCCTATAATAAATAGGTTCCACTCTTTAGATAATTTCGGTTTCCATTAATTCTATTACATATCCTCACACTGTATCCCTAACGGAGTAGTCAGAGACGATGGACCACTAAGCAGCGCGGTCTTTACATACTTCTTTTGCGTCCTCGAATCTCATCGTTCTCATCACACATTTTCACCTAGGTATGCGTGTACTTTTGACATTTCCTTTATCTAACACTCGGGCAATAAGATTTTATAAGTCAGGCTTGGTCTCTCTTGACTTCTGCTATCACTCACTTTCGCTCTGTAGATTGTCTTCGTCAATTTTTATAATTATAATGAATAGTTCCATAGGTTAAGGAACGGCATTGCAGTTTAATTTTAGCACAATATTATTTAAACTATTTATATATTTAAATTTACTTTGAATAAATTATTTCCGTTAATTTCAGGAATAACAACAACAACAAAACGAAATCCTGAGAAAATGCCAGAGGCAACAAAAGTCATAGAAAAGTTTATGGCATTATTCGAGAAATTTAAATCACTAAATGAAAGTGCAGATGTTAATCCTGATAAATATAAATCAAGGGAACAAAAAGACGCAATACATAAAGAATATAAAGCGCCATTACATATATTACACCCTCCTGAGATGCCTGCAATTAATCCATATGGTATAAGAAAGCAACCAAAATCTCCAGTTCCTATTGTAAGCCCATATGGCACTGAGCTACAAATTAATCCTTCATTAAACCATAATCCACTGCTAAACAATATTAACGTCTTTACGCCGGTAAATAACCCCCCTATTATTCAAATTAATGGACACCATTCTGCACCAATAACATTACAAACTAATTCACTTGAAATACCACCTCTGGGTGTGGCCTTATCTAAACCTCTAAAATTATTCAATCAAAACATTGTGGTGACAACAAAACATCCAATTGTTAACAGAAACAATAGGCAACATAAATATAATTATTTTAAATACGATACCTCAGAAAAAAACTATGACAAAAACTACAAAGAACGACATTCATACATAGACATGGATTTATTGAAACGTTTAAAACATTTTGCTAATACACCTAAAATCGAACGAGATATCGACGAAACAATCAAATTGAGAAACAGAGAATATTTTAACAACAATGTAGCATCGAGGCAAGAAGCAAAACATTACAAGCCTCAATATCATGCTCCTAATCACCATCGTGAATATTCATCCATGTATAGCATACCGAAAATACATGAAGAGTTAGAAAGAGTTGACAAGCGGCAAAGAGAATATTTTAGAGACAGAAAACAAGAGAACTGCTGTAACGAACACGTGGCTTCAAGGCAGCAAGTACCCATAAGTGCGAAAAAAACTTCGCATTATGATGATATCCATTTTAAAAACTTTCTTAAAACTCAAGAAAAGGTTAACGAAATGCTTGAAAAAATTTTAGCTTCGAAAATTAAATCTAGTGTACGTGACGTTGAAGTGATGTAAATACCATAGACTTTACAAACAACTCTAGACGCCGTGCCAAGCATCAATGGTGAGGCAAATCAAATAAGCTAACTCACCTGCACGTACGACACACATTTACTATTAGATAAGCTGATTGGCCGCCATTTCGTTAGAAAACAACACCCACACATCTACTATATTTGATTTTATTTGAATCTCTTCGTAGTATGGTACAGGCTGTCTGGAGTTATAAAGTCTATGGTAACTTGTACATTATATATTCGTAAGTGTCAAACATTTCCGATAATCTCAAAAAAAAATCAGTTCAAGCAGTGAATAATGTAAGTCAACATATACATATGTATGTAACTTAAAATTGAGTTAGGGTTTAAATTTAACATAGAAAAAGTTTTTAAGGTTCAATTTATGTCAAACTGTATCACCACAGTTACATACAGTTATTTTTATATTAGATATTTAAATGGTCATACCTGTGAACCACCATGCTCGGTGTCGATATAACGAGGAACAGGGAAACGGCTTTGCAAGATTTCTTGTGCATCGTCAACAGGAGCCCGTAACAACTGGGCAAAACTCTCATACTCTGGCATGTCTTGATAACGGAGAGCACGCCACTGTGCTATGGTCTGAGAAAAGAAAAGTTACATTTTTTTAATTGAAATGTAGTTTATTATTATCATTACAATGATGTTTAGAAGTCAAATATATTAATTTATATAGGTAGAGATTAGTATTGTTAGTTTTTTTTTTCTTAGCCCAAACTTATGGCAAATTTATGGGAAAACATTTCACCGATTTCCCTCCATACTAACTTTTTCAATGCGCGATCTAGACGTCACCTCAGGTACATTCACAAATTTACATAAAATGAAATCGCCGAATATCCTAGGATATTCGGGATATTAGTGGTGCCCGTTATATTAGAAAGTTGTATTAGTAAAGCAGTTTGATCACTGATCACAGTTTAGTTACTGTAGTACACATCTTATAGGGCTCACCGATGTACCTGCACATTAGACACAATTTTAAAGGCGCGAGAAATGGACGGACAATCAGTTAGCTACATCCTGAGGCGACATCTATGGGCGTTAAAATCTATAACGTCATCAGTTCATTGATTTGACGTCTTGTGCGCTGATGGCCGTCAGACATTGTGATTGCACGTATTTTTTTTTAAATTACACTTAATTGATAATTAAGCGTATTGTTTCATTACAATAATTATGTCCTCGTTAAATAGAGGACATCCTTTAAAAACACAAACGAGGGAAATTAAATGATTTACATTTAAATAATATCTTGTTGTTGTCTTCACGTAAACGTCGTATATTTAAATAAATATCATTTGTTTTAATTTGTAATATTCGTTTTACAAGATTTTACAATCCGTTACTGACAAGACAGCTGTAATTTCAAGTCATTATTTTAATTCAAGAATTGAGTTGCGTCTTTTGCGATAAAAATCAATTCACCCATCAATCAATTCAATTCATCATTCTAATGGCACGTAGCACGTAATGTATAATATCGCGTGAGTGAAATAGAAAGTGAATGTACTGCAATAATTTTTCCACATTATGACTGCTGCATAAGATTGATTATAAATTGGATTTAGTGTTTTGGGTATTTTCGCCGATCGTTTTTTCGTGTCTGTGCGAACGAAGATTAAACACGTGCCATATCTCTTGTGTATGACTGTACTATTAGCGTCTGTACGTGTGACGTCACTATAATAGACAAAGTTGCAGTAAAAAATATAGTACGAAAAACAAAGGTATAAATAAAATTTATATTCCAAAAAACCAATGTGTTACTTTATACATACGTATCTTCACGCTGTATCCCTAACGGGGTAGTCAGAGAGGGTGGAGCGCCAAGCATCGCGGTCCTTGCATACTTCTTTCACTTCTTCAAATCTCATCATTCTCCTAACACATGTGTTACTTTATTAATTACAAAAGAGATTTTATAATTTAAATTTTTCAAGTGTTTTGTTTTAAAATTAAAAAGAAGTTTTTATGTAACATTACTAACCTCGCCATGATAAATAAGTATTTGGAAGAATGTGTCCATGAGCAGTATTCTGTCGGGCTGAATGGACGAGGTATCCAATAGTACAGGCTCTGGTGGTCCTCCGAAGCTATACGAATACAGTATTGGCTGTATCATGATGAGCGATTGGGTAAGATCTTCACGCATTAACATATGCCTGCAATATTTATGATATCCTTAGTTTTTGTCCATTATATATGTTTTAAATGTTCGAAATATAATATTACATTTTTGATTCTGGTAATCTCTAGCTACGTCAATGTGAGGTAGCTGACGAGCTCTAAACTCTTAAATTTACCTGAACCTGAGCATGCTTCAATAAGAAGTACAAACGGATTAAAAGGGTTAAAATTTTGAATGAAGTTGCCTAAAAATATATAAGAAATAAATCATTTTACATTTCTTACCTATAAAATGTGGTCTCATCCGGTGAATTGTTGAACACCTGAAGGAACTGCGAGCGCCGTAGATGATACATGAATTGAGGATATAAGCTGAAGTTCTCGGATAGACGGAAGCTATTCGGATCATCTTTAGCATACTCGCCAAATTTCTGACACTGAAAAAACACTATGTTAATAATAACTGTTAGGGTTTGACACCACGCAGCGTCTATATCACACAATTTTACTCAATAAAACCTTTATAACTGTATTATTTTAATTTATTATAACAGAGTGTACATTTGCAAAGTGGGAGAGAGAGTTCGCGGCGGCTGTGTTGCCACAAAAAAAAATTATTAGTGTTGCTAATAGTAACGATTAAATAAATGTATATCTTTGGACTAAGCATTGACGGTGCGCCAAAGATGGCCGTCCTTACATTCTTTTGTGTATTATTATACTATACTTTTTATTTTGTGCATTACGAGGTTTGAACTTCATAATTTTCAAATGTTTACACTGACGCATGACAAAATTACAGGCCTTTTTCTTGCTTTCTATTATGTTATCATTATTCATTGGATAATTTTATGTATTTCGTGCTGTTTCTGTGTTCTTACATTGTATAGTTATATTTTTGTATTCGTGTACATAAAGAAGTACTTTGTTTGTTTGTATGTAATGGATAAACTCAAAAACTACTCAACCAATTAAAATTCTGTCACCTATAGAAAGCTACATTATCAGCGAGTAACATGGGCTGTATTTTATTTTCAAAAAAAATTCTACCCGTGCGAAGCCGGGTTGCTAGTATTCTATATGAGTTAAAGGTTACATATATCCATATTCTTTGATAACTGCACAGTACTTCGCTTTTTCATTATGTATTATGGCTGGATCTATGGATCTAACTATTTAATGAATGAATGATTGTATACCTTGTAACACATGATATTAGCAGATATAGCCATCTCATTGCCAGAAAAAGAAATGTGGATTTGAGAGATTAATGAAATCAAACGGATATTGTGGTTTCCGAGCCGAGTTAAAGAATATTATCTCCTTACCATCATAAACTATATTGCATGTATATGTGTAATGTTTATATAATCATTACCTTAGTACATGTAGTTGTGTATTTGATATATATTTTAAATGTAGTTTAGTGTATGTATAATTTATTTATAATATGTTGTATGATCATAATATGTATGTATATAATATGTATGTATGACTTATATAGTGTGTATTGTATTTTGTATACTTTTTGCGATTCATACACATTAGATTTTGCTTTCGTAACGGATTTTCTATCACAGGTCTGCTCGAAGAAATTTCATGATGAAATAAGCAATACCTTTATATATAAATTTCATTTCATGTATTTCTTAAACATGTGTGTGTATACACATAAATAAATAAATAAATAAATAAAAAATAAATACGTTGAAGGGACTTATTTGAAAGTCATTTTGAATATTTAATCAAACTAAACAATCCGCACGTTGTTCAGTTCAATGTTAATTGTGACCCTTGAGCGAACGAAACATTAGCGGCGAGGCGGGAGGGCGGTGACGTTGAAGGCACACATGCACCGTACCACTGTAATTACGTCACACATCCTTGATATATAGGGACGAATCTATAGGGAGCGGACGTGGTACCGACATGTCGTTGCCCATAACCTGTCGGCGACAATAAATCGGTATCGTGTCGCTCAGTGAAAAAGCGTCACAGGTCGCTCCATAGATTTCGGTGCCCCGATATCGGTGAGTCTGCATCGGCGTCGATATATCGTTATCGTGTCGGCCAATGAAAAAACGCCCTAAGACCTACTATCATTTTACTAAGGGCTGTAGTGATGAATAAAAAAAAAATAATTTTTACATTATACATGTGCCGTATGGAGAAAAACAAGAATTTTGACATCAGAAAAGTACTTCTGGAATCTGAATAATACTGGAAACACCGGCTGTATGGACGTAGTTCTTTTTACGTCCTAAAAATTGGAATTGCTGAGTTATATAAAAGTATGACTTTCGGCGGTAAATGGAGAAGAACAGATCACATTTTATTAAAATTTACTATTTTTTGTATTTTTGGGATTTTTAATGAACAAAGTTGATAGCATATGGTGTGTTAAAACTCTGTGCAAGTGAAAAGAATGGAGGCGGTCTAAATATGTGCAGCTGAAATTTTTGCGCTCTTTCAAGAAGTCCTTTTTAACTCCAGTAAGATCTACTTTCACTATATTGGAATTAGGGACTTAGTAACAGGAGAAATGATTACTGAAGCCTTCGGCCGTATGGGCATAGATCTTTTTGCCTTTTTTCTCAAGGGAGAATCGTACAAAGAACAACATATAAAAAATGTTAAGTTACCAGTCTGATGAGCATCCTATCGAGCCACCGTAGCACGTCGGGCCCGTCCTCGAGCTCGGCGCGGTATACGACGAGGCGCGCCATCACCACGGCCGCTGCCTCTTGGTCGAACCCGGCCGAGATGTGGTGCAGGTTCACCGCCGCGTCGCCCCAACTATATATACGTATCATAAACTTAGTATATATAGGTGTACCTACTACACAGACGTACAACCAGTGCGAATGAGAACGTAATCTTTTATGATAGTGGCATGAGTAGGAAAGGTATAGCAAAAGGGATGCATTGTAACCCGTTACGAATCGTCGTCACATGTAGTCACACTGTGGAGAACGCTGTTGACTTATTTTATTATTTTGTGTTATTCTTGTTTTATTTCCACGAAGTACTATATCTTTCAATAATGGTTACGTGTTCTGTATTTGATTATGATATTACATATCACAATAATCATTCATTTTGTAGGTGATATTAACAAATTAAAAATCGTCACGCGTCAACGAGCTCTATGTTTGTCTATACTCTAGTAAGTCTAGTATCTAGTATATACTAAGTTTATGATATGAATACGAATACGTGACATTACTACATACATTCATGGCCTTACACGACAGTTAGTAAGTAACAAGTCAACTAAATGAGCTATTTGACCATTTTTTTCTAAGTTAAACTCTTCAACTAATTGAAAAATAATTGTGTTAATCACGAGAAACCAATGTGTTAAAATAAATGAAATACGTTAAAAAAATATAAGAATGGCTTTCAAATCAAGCAAACGAAGGTAGGGGTAAACTCTGTCCTTGTCACTCCTAGAACATTGGGCAATGATATTACAAGTACATGTGGTGAATTTCTAAAATCTTTAGCTATTTTCCACTCAAACTCCAAAAACCACCAATCGACAGTTGTCAGCCAGATATTCCAGAAATCAAACTCGGTCAGCTAGGTCAGGTTACCGAGTCTGTTCTCTGAAACATCCTGATGATGCTTTGTTGACAAGCGAAACACGTGTTTTAACAATAAAATTTTAGTTACTACTTCAATCACTGAAACTTTAATGTAGTGTAATGGTGATAATAAATGTTTGGGAAGAAATCGTGATGACAAATGCAAGCTAAGGTTTAGATTGTTTCACATTGGGTAAAAATGTTTGTAACTTTATACAAACTCGACGATATATTCATAACACTTTTTTTAGTTAGGTTAGGTCTCTTTGCCGCGGCAGCGGCCGGCGAAGCGCCAGTTCGGAATCCCTTTATACATGGACCAGTATTGAAACAGGAGTCCGCACTCGAAGAGATAGTTGAAGTCGAAGAAATTTAATCTCGAAACATCTCTAGAATAATCCTCCATCTCTTGCTGTTGGTATATCCATATATAGCAATCTTTTATAAACTATAGTAGTGGCACGCTATGATGGCCGTTTTGACGTTTGTCCGCTCATGAAGTTTCGTATAAATTAATAACTACATTTGAAGGAGCAAATTGCTGTTCTTTTTATGGTCAATAGTGACGTGCAGTTAGTCATAAAATTTATATTAAATATATATAGTAAATGACAATGAAACTCTGCTTCTTGTCCTTTTGTTTTTATAACTAAGGCATTTAACATGTACGAACCTGTCTAGCGCACGTGTCACGGGATGTACTTGCACGAACTTCCCAAATAAGCCTCCCTTATTTGGGAAGTTCGTGCAAGTACATCGCAGGTTAAAACCTCGCCTAGACAGTAATTTTAGACCCTCAGACAGGCAGATGCGATTTACACGCGCGATAATTTATATTTGTGATGCGCGGTTTTGCGTTTTTATCGCCTGAGAGTTTTGAAAATTTAAATTAAATGTATAAATAAACTATTAATTAAAATATTATTATAATTATAAGTTTATAGCGAAGGGGTCGCAAGTCTATACTTAACTTTGTGGTTTTTTCGTGGTCGTGACATAAAAATGGTTGAGAAGCAATGTTTTAAAGTGTAGTTTCGAGTTTATTATTGTTAGTTTATTTATATTTCCGCTTACAGTTACGTATGTAGTACCCATATGTAACTCATCTGATAAAGAAAACTAGCATTTAATCAAACAGATCATAATTATTATCATTGTCAATATATGTCAGTAGATATTCCATTTATAGTAGTTATCACTATTATTTTGTTCATGAGAAATGAATTATCGTCATTTTAATTTATTTTATACTAACTAAATTTTGTTATTTGTATTAAGTACTTTTGAATCCATATCATACTGGATAAACTAAAAAACTACTCAACCAATTTCAAGATATCTGTCACCTATAGCAAACTACATTATCAGCGAGTGACATGGGCTGTATTTAATTTTCAAAAAAAAAATCTAACCATGCGAAGCCAGGGCAGGTCGCTAGTGTATTAATAACGTTATAAATGTTATAAATTCGTACTTGCGAGCGATTGTAGTGACTCTAACTCGTCTCTGTCCACTAGAATGTTGGTACTGGCTGATCAGTTGCACACAGCCGCGGCCGCCTTGAGGAATGGCAGCGTGCTGATTGACCACCTGATGACAGAACAGTTAGCTTTATGATATTGTATAGACTCAGGTGTTACTTTGCGGAAATCCATTTCATGTGATGAATTACTAAAATCTTTAGCTATTTTCCGCTCAAACTCCAAAAACCACCAATCGACACGTGTTTCGCCTGAATCTCGCACCGAATCCAGTGCTGGTAAGCTGACCGAGTCCGATCTCTGGTATATCCTGAGGATGCTTCGTTGAGAGGCGAAACACGTGTCGATTAATGGTTTTTGGAGTTTGAGCAAAAACTAGCTAAAGATTTTAGGAATTCATCAAGTTAGCATTATATTTATGATTTTGATTGCGTCTGGTGCCTTCAAATTACTGATGTAGATTGTTTATTTCTATCTGAAATATACATTCATGTACATGTACACAACGATAAATTAAAATAAAAAATTTAAATTTTAAACCTTTACAGAAACACAGCCACTTATATCAGCTATATAAATAGAAAATATTATTATTGTGTCTCAATATGATTACTAAAGTTCAGCAACATTGCATACTGTCACTTAGTAGATGGGTAATTTTGTGATATTCTTATGGAGCATGCTCATGTCTAGTAACTAATTAATCTGTGCCTATGCTTAAAGTTGCTGCAGATATTACTACTTAAAATTAGTTAAGATTTTAGATTTGAGAAATTTACTCAACATGAATTTTTATGTAATACTCGCCATGTCCCGCCTGTGTTAAATTTAGAATTTTTCCGGGAGAAAATGTAGTCTAGATTACTCTCTGAAAAGTCTTTTACTAGCCAATGAAAGTCTCATTAAAATCAGTTAAACCGTTTTGGGCATTAGCCAAGACAAATAGAGACCAAAATTAATTAGTTTGGATGTTGGTAACACAAATTACTTGCAAATTCGAAAAAAATTAAAAAGAGTGTAAAAAAGTGTTTATTTCGCAATACAGATAGACATATCAATTCTATTTATTAGTACATCTACATGTAAAAATTACCTCAGTAAATACTTCGAGCCTCGAATCAACCCAAACCTGTATGTATATTACTATTATGTCACATATTTTTAAATTTATATTAATTAATCATAACATAACAGATCTTTATTATATTATTATTATCATATATTAATCAATAACTATTAATAATTAATAAATATAATTATTACATTTATATTATCTACAACAGAATATCACTATTTACAACATATATATTATTGTTTTATTTACCTCAAAGAATATGCCCACAGTTGTGCTGGGCGTGAACGTACACATCTTCCACTGGCACGTATTGCCCATGCCCACTTCTTGATCGGACACGCAGGGGCCTTTCACGTTGAGGGAAACGCACGAACCGATAGCTCCCGTTACTACACATTACAATATTCGAGAATTAAATACTATATTATATTTCAAAGAAAATCATTTTAGGGCTGTTGCAAAAGTATGCGAACCATAGACTACATAAACTGAGGCAGACGCTCCCTACGCACCAAATTCTGAAGATTTTAGGAGTTAAATATCTGCATTGCATGTGAAACGCTGTTAAATGATGCAGTATTTTTTTTGTTTTTTATTATGTTAAGGAAACATACAGCAATTTCACACTTAGGAATTATAAAAAACATTGGAATAAAATTACATAAGCCAAACAAGTTTCCACTATTAAAATTCGACAGATATTGAGTAGATATACAAACATTAATATTCTCCATAACATTTACGTCTTCCCGAAACAATAACTTATTTAATTTTTTTTAATAGACGATATATATTTAGAAGGCTTACAGGAAAATAAGTCAATATTACTGTATACCTCGTTATAATTACTACAAGCTCGAACAATATAACGGTTTCTAGAATAATTAGTTTTACAAAGATATACAATAAAAACTTTAACAGGGACAAAAGGTCAGATGTTGGCAAACGCTAAATCCCATCAAAAGTAGAAATGTCCCAAAGGTTGTTTGGTGCTAAACATATTTTTTGTGTGTGTTTTTTTTATATTTTACGTTGTTTTCTTTTTGTTAATTAACCTGTTTTTTGTTTTAGATAAAACGCTGGATGATTTTGTATCGGAAAAGAGCAAAAAATTTCTAACTCGACTGCAGATTGACGACAGTTTTCTTCAGGAAGATATGTCTTCTTGAGATGATAATGCTGCTTCTCTGGAAGCTAAAAGAAGGATAAGTCGATTGAAGGTTGTAAATGACACTGCTGAGAGGGCTGTCATATTAATGCAAGATTTTCAGGGACTTATCACGGCTGAAGTTGAACAAAAACACTACCTGTCAATGAACAGAAATTTGTATCCGGACTATAAAAAAACCACACTAAAGAAAAGTTACCTTGCCTGATTGTTATTAGTTTATGTGTTTAAATAAAGACAAATAATAATTTCATTTTGCCTTATATTCACTTCATTTATTTCATTTTTATTAATTTTATAGAAGATTGAATTGAAAACTGTATACAAACACGACGATATCTTTATAACACTTTTTGGCCAGAAACTTTTCCACGATAACGCGGACCGAGAAAATATGATCCACACAACCCCTACCGTTCCTAAAACCACCTTGTACCTCCCACAAATATCTTTCAGAAATCCCTTTCATATGTTCAGTCAATACCTTGGTATAGACTACTTGCTAAGCTGACCAATCTGATGGCCCTATAGCACACGTAGTCTAAATGGAAACCTTTCCCTTTTCAGAAAGCCACTATGACTGCAGTGCGCCAGTCCTCCGGAACCTCTCTCTTCTGCCAGTAAAGGTGCCAGTAAAACAGTTTATAGAATGTATCCCAGACCCTAGGACCACTATATTTGATCATCTCAGCAGTCACCGCATCATTTCCTGCAGCCTTTCCACATTTCAAACTTATCACTCTCTCGATCTCAATTCATACTATTGACTTCCTCTAGTTCCTGACCCGAGTGTGGCGATTCGTTAGGATCTCTCCCAGTGTCAGAGACAGAGTCGTCACTCTCATACAGTTCTCTATAATAATTACTCCATCGTTGCAGAACACCTTTTTTGTCTGTTACCAGATGATGTTCTTTCCAACGCACTTTATTAACTAGCGAGAAATTTAATTGTGAAACATCTCTATATCTTTCCATCTATTGTCATCTTTTGCTGCTGGTATATGTATATATAGCAGTCTTATAGGTGTATTTCCGAATTATTTCCAGAAGTTAGGAAGAGACGTCCCGCAAATGCGCCAACTCCATTCACTGCGCCAGATATGTCGGAATTGTCAGGATGACAGCGTGTCAAGTTTATTTAGTTTTGTAGAAAATGTTATTTTTCATAGCACAATCTATTATATGATTGCTTATTTTTTTTTATTGGCAATATTTATATTATAGCATCGTAAAATTTTTTAAACCTAATATATTTGTAATTTGCTGCTGGTATATGTATATATAGCAGTCTTATAGGTGTATTTCCGAATTATTTCCAGAAGTTAGGAAGAGCCGACAAGAGCCGGAAGTAACATTTAATTGTACAACATTACATTTTTTAATAGCAATTCATAGCAATTTTTTCTATATTTTCACCAATTTTGAAGTGCCATTAAATGTATCTCATTTGCAATTAGCTATAATAAATTGAAAAGAATTACCATAAAAGGAAAATATGGTTTCGGCTGAAACTTGAACAGACATTGTTCGTATCCAAATGCAAAAACTAGTTTCAATCAAGCACTAATGTGAAGTATAAATATAATAAAATAAACATTAGGACGATCACAGGAATAGTAACTGGACACAACTCACTAAATAGGCACAAGGCTCTAATTAGTAGGGGAAGTGAAAGTGCACAGTACCCGTACTGTGACGAAGAGGAAACTAACAAGCACTTCATAGCGGAATGTGTAATGTATTCAAGGATAAGATGGGAGATTTTCGGAACGAACCTACTTGGGGAGGAGGAACTGAAATCTCTCAGCTACGAGGATATAATAAAATTTTATAGGCGTACAAGAAGGTTTGATGGAGAACATTTTCTAGGCCATCAGTAAACCATACTCCATGCAGGGAAAGGGGTGAAATGGTCCAAAAGAGGACTGGTCACCCGTCTGGGCCAGGCAGACGTCCCTCATCAACAATAATAATAATAAATATAATAATATAATCATAATCCCATAATAAACTTTTGAATAATATTAGTGCACTTGTTATGGACCTTATACCCCATTGCGCAAGAACATTCCCACGGTCAGCGATATGCTGAATCGGCGCTACAGGGCGATGAGAACATCGAGCTCACATGAACGACAGGTGGGACGGAGGCACTTCGTTAGAATCATCGAACGTCGCCAAACCTATTTTAGCTTGTAAATTAATTTGTGACATTTTATTATAATATAATTTTTAAGTCGATTAAATTGGTTTTTTTTGAGGAATTCGGTTGCGGCCAACGTAATTCACTTAAATGTTGTAATGTTATTCATAACTTATATAATAAATATTGCAAAATCTCCTAATCGTAATTTATGCTTTTATTAATGCGATTTTTAGGGTGTTATTTTGAAGTTATACATACATACACCTCACACTGTATCCCTAACGGGGTAGTTAGAGGATGGACCGCAAAGCATCGCAATCTTTACATACTTCTTTCGCCTCTTCAAATCTCATTAGTCTCCTCGGACACTTTCGCCTGGGTATAAGTGTTTTTCATATTTCCGTCAAATGACACTTTGGCTATTTAATCTTCATAAGTCAGCCTTGATTTTCCTTGACTTCTGCTACCATTCGCTTTCACTCTAAATTTTCTGTCTCAATCTTTCATCACTCATAGTTTCTAATTTAGTAACATCAAACCAAAAATTATGCAAAAGAGCTCACTTTTCAATTCTCGGCTGCATTTCACCTCGAGAGTGCCATTAAATGCCATTTTATAGTCGCCTTTCTGATCCTTGGCGAACACCCTTTGGAATGTCTGCTTGAAGAGTGAGGAATTAAACGAATCACCCATCACCATGTGACCACTGGAATTATGATTATTTTGTTTTATTCTTCAATTCATATCTTGTTACAAAGTAACATTTAATTTAAAATTAATAGTTTCAGCAATAAATATACTACTGTATTAATCAACTAGTGAACTTCAAAATAAATAATGTTCACTCATTAGCATGTAATTGTGTTATTGTCCATTATATTTCCAATTTAATCTATTTTTACTGAAGCAGTAACAATTTATTCATATTGCAGAGTATTATATTTTTTAAAAGATATAGATAGTATTTTGATGTTATGATTATCAATCTTAAAGCACTTTTAACACATTCTGTTAAAATAGTGCACACAACTGTAGCACAATAAGTACTTTACTATTGTATCAAAATAAAAAGCTTACCCAGTTGAATTACAACATTGCTTCATCTCCATTAAACCAGTCTGGTCTAATGCACATGAGTAAATATCGATTGCATGACCATTTGTTGCTGCCCTCAATGACAGAGCTTCATAATGTTTTATACCCTTCTTCATATACTTTGCATTATCCTTATGAATATCGTGATGGGAACGGATTGGTTGCTTCAGTTCATCATTAACAACCTGGCCTGGGCCTTGGGAGCAGGGACCACCAAGGAACATCATGATTCTCGCACCAGTATTTGGATAAGTGACTTCAAGTAAACCAACAGCTAGAGACAGGGCCACACCGCTGCTTCTCAAAGGACGTTTTCCTACACCAAGAGGCCAAGGATCACGGCCCAGCTCTCCCAGCAAGTCAGTGAGAGCCATATCACATTGTTTTACAGGTTGTAAGAAACGGTGGGCGGGCGGTTGCGGCGTCGGCGCTCCGGGACGTTGCTGTGGGTTAGGAGCATTTACACGACCAATTGCCAATTGTTCCTGAATCTGTTTAGCGGTCAAGTCTTTAGTGCCTTTGAACACATAACACTTCGATATACCTTCAGTGCCTGAAATAAATAAAACATCATCAAAATGACAAAAAATAATATTGTAATTTAATACCAATAATGAACTTTACAATGAAAGATTTTATTGCAGACAAAGAAATTAAAAAAAAATGAACTATTGATTTGCAATTCCCATGGGATAAAATTGAATACACATAGCTTTTGCCTGTGGCTTTGCTCATGTAGAATAGAATAGTGAATAGTGTACAATTTTTATACTATGTGATAAACAACGTGTGCAAAATTGAAGTTGATTAGTTTGGTAGTTTTCATATGGAAGAAATACAAACAGGCATCTCGTTTTTATAATAGGAAATAATAATATTTAGTTTCATTTTTATTATAGAAGGAAAATATGTGTTTCATTATGAAGTGCACAGTTCTTATAAAACAAGAAATTAAAATTAATTAGTGTATAATATACCTAGTTCATGTATCTGCACCATACGCCCAAAGGTAACCAGTCCAACTAATGCATTTTGTGGCATCAAACTTAATGAAGTCTGCAATGAATCCTTTAGTGCTCCAAGTTCCTCCTCATCTAAACAAGTGTCCACCACTAATAGGAATATAGGAGGCATTGTCTGTGCTCTTGTGATTGTATATTCGATAGTAGAGAAGTTGGGGATGAGTTCTGCTGGCTGATGCTGCTCAGATATAGCTGCATATTGGGGTGGAAACTAAAAAAATTAAATATTACATATTTTATATTAGTTTAGAACATAAATAAAACTAAATAAATGAAGAAATAGAAATAAAATAAATATAAGTAGTTGAAGAACATTATTTTATTTCAATATAAAAACAATTTCGTTTCGTTTTGTTTTTATAATTTAGCCCACTTTACTACTACCTACTTAAAACAAAATAACAATAATCATAATATTAAAATAAAGTAAACGAATATATGTTATTTGATAAGGTTCCATCTCACAAATAGGAATTATTTTTAGTCTTTGTTGCCTAAAAGTATTTTAACGAGTACGAATTATTTGTTTTTTTTTTTTATAATTGCAAGTCTGCTTCAATAATGTATAAACTCAGAAATACACATTCTAGAGAATTAGGCAAAAGAAACTGCCACATGACAAATCAAAATAGCTATAGCTAAAAAGTGTTTCTCAAGCTCTACGAAATAGCCTACTATGTAACTAGAATATATGAAATGAAAAAACTGAAGTATTAAGTTAATACAGTATAGGGTTGACAAAAATTGAGTTTACAAAATGTTATTTTTATTAAGTGATATTTTAAAACAAAATGTTTTCATTATTAGAGATTAAATGTTTTAAAGATTGTGGTTCTGGTGTGTGTACAAAAAGCAATTCTCAAAAAATTTGAGTTAAAATACACTGTTTGAAGAGAGATGTGATATATCTTCATAGTCAAATAACATAATATAAATGTACAATACTCTGGAGAGCAAAGAATAGTACCCATCTAATATTATTAAAAATTTAACAAGTAGATACTGTTAGTTGATTATTATTTGTTAGATATAGTTATATTTAACACTACATACAGTTTAACATTACATATAACCAGAGATTGGAAATTAGGTAGCATAAATACCTAAACTTCATTTACGAAATGATATAGAGTTGCTAAAATGGATTCAGTTAATATTTTATAAGCCCCGATTTAATTTCTAGATATTGTAAATGTGATGTTGCCAGTAAATTCTCTTAAATATACAAATAAACACTATCTGTATACATTTTGCGATTAAATTTGAGATTTCAATGACATTTGATGGAAAACATTTCTAGTGTTTAGAATGAAGGACAAAATTATAAAATACAAATATTTTGGCCATAATTATCAAATATTTTGGTCTTAATGTACATATCAGGTTTTTATGTTATTTTTTAACATTTCATACAATAAGTAGCCAGGGCCCAAGGGGCCCCTTATATTTAAGTATTACATTTCTTAGTTTTGATATTTAAAAGTTGTTGAAGCAGTGTCGAAGCAGAAAAAATGTACCTATTTCAATTTACAGATAACAAAAACATAAAAATAATTTGATTCACAAATATTACAAGCTTTTGTTTTATAAATATTTTAACAGTTATCCATAAAATACTTAGGAGCAAGGCCTTTTGTTTTAAATTTCATATTTCTCTGAAAATAAAAATGAGCAATATATTCTGTTAAATGATGCGAGTTATTCAAGTGTAAAGAATTTAACAGATTCATTAAATTTGTTTCGCAAGGCATCAAAAACAACTAAACATATTAAATTTAAATCAGAACTACAAAAAATAAGTATTTCATGTACTAATGTATTTTGATATTCTATTCCACTCTATTCTATTCTCTAATCAAACTGGGGCCCTCGTAAATCAGATTTAGGGAACCGTTTTAGCGACTATTTCTCTACTCTATTTGTAGAAATGAAGTTTAGGTATTTACGCTCCCTAACTTCCGATCTCTGCATATAACAGTAGCATATTATTTTTAAAGATTCAGATTTGTAGACTTATAAAAAATGTTTGTTATTAATAAATATGAAAAAAATGTTATTAATAAATATAATAAATTGTAAAAAAAAATATGGAAAAATAAAAAATGTAAGTACATAAAAAATAATTTACAGCAGAAATACTTACAGGGTTTCTTTGGAAACAGAAATTGCAAACCCATAGTTTGGCTCTGTAATCAACTTGGCACATAGGATTAAGGATGGCTCTACATGTATTACGTGTACATAGCACAGGTTCGTACTGAATCGGCGGTAAGTCAGGTCTCTCTTTCAGAGGTTGATACAGACAGGCCAGTGGTACAACTAGCCTTGTTGCTTCAATTCTACTAGAAGGCCACACGTTCCAGGTGAATCTTATGCCATCCCGATCCTCATTCTGCTGAATAAACTCCTCGTAGGTTGCCATGTCACTGTTCTGAACGTAAAACATAATAAAAACATTGTAAAATTGAAGCAGTTTTAAACATACATTGAAAAGTTTCACTTATACGCACCAAAAATACATGCGGCGACTGAAGGCCAGAAATACATACAATATATCGAGCTCTGATTAAGTATTAATACAGGAATTAGTACATTTCAATAAAATTTCACTAATGCTCGTTGATAATTGCTGACGGGCTGATTTGGCAATTGTCAAATCATAGACAAAACAGCTGTCACAAAGCCACGTCATTTTTGAAAACGTAACGATTCATTTAATAATTTTAAATTACTTGTGGCTTAACCTTTTAAATTATTACTAACAATATTCTTCAAAAAGCTTTTTATTGATTGAATAAATTATATTAAATTAAACTTTATGGAAAGGCATTTTGTTGAAGATCCTTAGGTCTTAGCATCTTTAGTCTTAAAAGTTAAATTATTTATGGTTTGTACCATAAGTCATAGAACAATCCTTGTTTATGCTTAAGAAAACGTTTCAATTCATGTTATGAAAATAGTTACGTCTTACAATTAAAATACACGAACATTAAATTTTAAGACGTAATCTTTGTAGCTATGTTAAAGGCTTTCTCAAAATTTATTTATGCAAATTTCGAGATATATTTAGTACATTCATATTTTTTCTTTATTTGAAATGAATTTTTAAGCACGTTCCTGAATCTATTTATCTAGTAACGGAACGTTATTGAATGAAATATTTTTTTTTTATTTTTAGGACATAGTAAATTATTTCAATTATGGACATGATTTGTAAAATATTTCATATTTTGTTATAAATCTCCAGTTATTTTAATATAATTAGTGTATGCATAATTAATGACATGTCATTGCTTTGTTTCAAGACCAGGAAGTTTACGCCAAAAAGTGCGACTGCGCACTAGCCAAATTAGTAGTGTGAAAGAAAATGGCGATCAGCGAAAGGCGTCCGGAGTTAACGTGATGAAAAACATTGTTAAAAGCTCAATTACATAGTGTTATAGTTAATAATTGTGTCAGATGTAGATTATTTAAGTGTTAATGAATAGTGATTGTGTATAAAAATGGCTGCGAATATGTACAGAGTCGGCGGTAAGTAGTAGTAATTGGTTATTTTTGTTGTAGCTTCGCCGGTTCACCGTCAGCCGACTAGCGGTGCTTTGCTTTGATTGTCGTACTTTCATTAATCGTTCACATTAATTAGTTCAATAATACTATCTCAGATTAGTGTTAGTTTGTTATGAAAATCTAAATGTTTTGTGTTGTTTACCATGATTTATCATTGCGAGAATGTTATATTTATTTTACCAAATTCATGAAATAGGACATTAGCATTTGCATCTAGGTATCATTGTATCGGCTTGCGTATCACCGTGCGGATGGATAGATATGAATCGACTTCATTGAACTTTTACTCGTGATGCATTTTCGGGGTTTTTTCGTAGTTTTTATGAATTTGACACGAGATTTTAGGTTATATTGGATGTTGTCAAAACATTTAGGAGTGGGCCTTTGATGTTAGTTAGGGTCTGGTAGTATAATGAGGACATTTACAGCATAAATGGATTAGGTGTGTGATTTTAAAGATTAATATAACGAAATAAGATTTATTTATAGATACATACATTATTTATATTTTGTCACTGAAGTGTTGTAATGTCGCGAGAGCCCCGGCGCCTCATTTGCCATGTTCCGCGGTCGGTTCGCTGAATGCTAATTAACTCTTCCTTATAGACAACTTCCTATCATTTCAAATAGTGTCCTATACAACATCACACTCGTAATGTTGATTTAACAATGAGTTATTTCATAAAAGACTAATAATAGTAGTTTTCATTATAAAGTTCTCGAAAATCTTATTTTATAATAATATAGTAACAAGGCCAGGACTGTATATTGAAAATATTAATGAGGATATGAATGGGATAGGCTCGTTGAGCTTCTACTTCCTTAAATTCAATATAAACATTTTTATAATTGTTGTCTGTTGATTTGATTTTTTACTGAAAAGCTACTTGAATGTATCTCAATGCAGATTGTACTGTTTGAAATGCTAATGTTGCACTTTTTTATTGTATATATATATATTTCATATTGTTGCACTTATAATAATTAACTTAAAAATATCTAGTATTTATAAATTACTAAACTCTGTACATCTTTATGATATAAACAAATTTTTAGGCAACAACTGATTGTTTATTGTCAAAATTTAAAATATGTCACATTCACATATAACTTCACTTAATAAAAATTTATCATAGCAAAAGACAGCAGACACATGTTGCTTGTTTTTGGGGTCAGCTGCTTATGTACATATATCCCATTATATCAGTTCTCAATTTGTCATTTTTCCACTGACCTTAAAATTCTCGAATGCGTAATATATACTTGTATCGTACAAAGAACTACTTGACCTACTTGTAACAAGCCTTGTATTTTTTCTTTAATAATGAACTTTGTTTTTCTCAAGTTATCCTTCAGAACAATAAAACTTAGATTGCTAGAGTTGTTACTCGTGACTAGATATATTAGAATTCTTTACACTTCACTGTACTACTAAAAATAATTTAAAAAATAGTATTCATTCATCTTTAAAATGTAATAATACATTCGTGTATTGTATTGAATATTTAGCATATTGATGATTCAAATTGTAGAAAAGGTAGATTTTGGTAAGATTAGGTAATACAAATTGTATTGATTGTACCATAATCAAGAGTAAAATTATACTTTTTTATAATGATTTTTATTTTCTAAAAATTAAACTTCGAAGCTCTCTCCTGTAAAATTAATAAAATGTTAGTTAAAACAATATAGGCCTTTACAGGTTGACATTAATGTGTCAATTTTGAAGTTTGCCACTTAAGGAAGGAGCTATGTGATATTAAATGACAATAATTGATTACTTTAAACAAAAGTTAGTTTAATAGGCAATTGGCTGATTTTGATTTTTTGCATTCGGCATTGTATACAGTCTACTTTTACATACGTACATATCTTCACGCTGTATCCCCAACGGGATAGTATATAGTCAGTCAGTATACTTTTATAATGTGAAATTATATTATAAGCTGCTATGTAGCTGTGTTGTATTGCAGTCTTTCTTTTGTTATATATTTAAACAAATAAACCAACAGTAGATGTCTATAGAATAGTCAATATCAAGTACTTCATAAAAATAAATGTTTACGGTGGTCTGATTGTGGTTCTTTTGTGACTGTCATAGGTAAGTATGACATATAATTATTTAAAAAATATGTAGATATTTTTTAAATAATTGCAATCCAAGAAATTTGAAATTTATTCTGGTATATTACTATTTAAACTAAATCTAAAAGACTGGATGACACTAGTCTTAGCTGATTTATTTCTAATAAATGTATGTTAGACTTATATTATTTGACCACAATTATATATGTATCTAAAATTTTAATATTTACAGTATAAACACCAAAAACTTGTCAGAGCCATCAAATTGTTTATCACTCAATATAAAATGTTGTCTGCCTATTTATTTGTTAGCTCAGCCTTCAGCTACGTGAAAGTAAGAGTTCAATGACCTATTAGTTATACCTATAGATATTGGTGTCTGCTGGTACCTACTTAGGTATTTATAAAGCTAGATTAAGTGCTTGGTTTGCTTAAAATTACTTAGATGTAAATATTTTTAAGTAAAATTTAACATGATTATGCATGATGTTTTATAAAATGGTACTTCTGGCTCTTTTTTTAATAATTACTAATGAGATAGTAAGTGCCTAGGTTATATACATATCATATGTTAAGTGTAGATGTGTCTGTATTTTAGCGTTTTTGCTACATGGATATTTTTTATTATACCATATTTATTAAGATTAAACATATTTGAAAATATTAAAAACAAAATTTTTTTACATATTTCAATATAACAGAATTCTTACATACATATAATGACATCGACGCTTGACACTCTGTCCTCTCTGACTACCCCATTAAGGATACAGTATCGAGATATGTATGTATGCAACACAATTCAAAAGTCAGAGGAATATTTGTTTGTCCATGTGTCCCTTTATTCATTCATCACACAAAAATTATCAGACTTATTTTGATTCATGTTGAAATATTAATTTATGCACCCTGGACATCTATTTGGAATTCATTTCAACTTTGCCATCACAAAATTTCCACAGAATTAACCAGAAAATGTTAGAGTACCTTGCATGCTATTATGTGGTTATACAAAAGCAATCAGCTAATCCTACTTAACAAAGACCTAGACTCCAATCAAATAAAGTTGCAGCTATTACATCTGTTTTGTTTGCAGAGCTAACAGGTTATATATGCAGTACATATACAAATTCACGCCATTCTCATTCGGGGTGGACAACAAATGTGCAAATGAAATCATATCTCAACTCCACTTTAGCAATAAATATTTGTGCTTACAAATGGCAAAGCAGAACCAGATAGTTCATTGCCTATAAAGTTTCATAGAATCCCTGTTTATGTAACGCTAGGCTAATGTTTACAACCTGCACATGAAGACAAGCAGCTGACTCAGTGAGTTCTTTTTCTCTCCCAAACTGTCATGGAAGCATCTAATAGTTTATGTACAATACATATTCTCATGCTGCATCCTTTGATACTTGAAGACGGGCTCGTTTCCGCAACTCGACGACTATCGCGCCTATTTTGCGTTTCGGTGGAGAAAAAATGGCGCTATGCTGCATCCTTTAACGGGTAGTCAGAGAGGACAGATCACCAAGCGTCGCGGTCCCTACATACTTCATCTAATCTCATCATTTTATTTAAGATATTTAAATAAATATGTTTTTCAGTAACTATTTGGAAAACAAACAAAATTCAATAATTATATTTCTTTAATTTCTATTTATCTTGTTCACAATCATCACACCAAATCATCATCTCACATAAACAATTTAGGATGAAACTCAACAGTTTTGGTGTACCATAAATGTTACTTTGAATTTCCAAAACGCAATGTATCTACTGGTGTTAACCACTAAACTAACTGATGAATATCAATTTATTCTTTTCATGATTTGGACAACAAATTTGCCCAGTCAATGTTATCATGCACCACAACAACTTGGTTTATGCTCATTATAAGTAAAATCAATGATTTAGATAAAATATTATCTGCTGTAACAGCACAAACAGAACTTCTAGGCAGGTATGAAATGTCACAAATTGTTATTGCTACAATAAATAAAACCATAAATAAAATAGATAGAAATTGTTTATTAATTAAAATCAGTAATTTAATTGCAAGCTTTTGAAATTATTTGATGTAACAGAATATTAGGTACAATTATGGATATTTATTTTTTCAGTGATTATCCTAACATCGTGCCTATATTAAGTAGATAGTTTTATGCAGGATTTCAATCGATCTATGTTATATATATCTATATGAATAACATTCATCAGCACAACCCTTGCATAAATAATTATTTATTAGTTTGAGTACAAATGAATTTTTGAATACAAGCTTGTTTTTAAATTAATTTTTTTTAATTAATAATTTTATTTTCAACTTTTTAGTTTTGTCTTAATCTATGCATTTCTAGTAATGCATCATTATTGCAACGGATTGATATAAAACTCCACACACAATAGATAATGAATAAATTTATCTTATGTATAAAATGTAAAAAAATAATAAAAATATGTATAAAAATTAATAAAAATATGTGAGGAAAATGATGAGATTTGAGGAAGCGAAAGAAGTATGTAAGGACCGCGACTCCTGGCGCTCCGTCCTCTCTGACTACCCCGTTAGGGATACAGCGTGAGGATATGTATGTATGTATGTCATTCACAGTAACATAATATGTATAGGTCATTCATTTAGGATGCATCATTTCATCTCTACTAGTCATGAAGTTCTCACAATTTTTTCTTCAATAACATTAAAGTCTAAGCGACGAAAGCGCGAGCGCCGCTAAGTCATTAACGACAATATCTATCAGTCATTTCATCTGTATAGTCTGTAGTCTCTATTACCTGCTGGGAGACTTGACAGTGCGTTGTGAGCAATGATCACAGAATGATAGTATGGATGGATGATCATTGATCAGTGATCATGCAAATAATCCTTCGATAACAAATAAAAAACAAGATGCACAATCAACGTTTGTTTTATAATATTTGAAAAAGCTAACAGTAAACATGTCAAATTGCTACTTCAAAATTTAATAAAAACAATACATCTAGAATGCTAAAAAAAGCCGGAGATTCTTATTTTTGGTAAGTAATTAATATCATTTTATTGACGTGTTAATTATTTCGTAATAAAATACGTTAAATATGTAGGTCTGTTTTTATTAAATTCGTAATTTATATTTTCCAAATGACATGACCTTAACACTATTAAGTATAAAATCATGAATAAGGAGTTTAAAACCATACTACCGCATTCAAACTATACTACGTCACGTCTAATTTACTGGGATTATACTTTTATTTCTGTTCTAAATAATAGAGTCGAATTTTTAATTTTATAGGTACTTATTTTCTAAATATATTTTCGGTACTAAATTTAAAGATTGTAAAAAGGATTTGCTGTACCTAATTTTGAACTTATAATACTGTGAATTGATCATAGTAATATTTTTCTCATAATTTAAAAGAATGTTGCTTTCCTCCATTGGCTGTTCCTCAAAAGCCCGGCCAAACAAGCCCAAAAGCCCGGCTCGCCTTACTAAAATGCTCAGTGAAGAATAAATGATGAATAGGTATCAAATATAAAGCAAATCAAACGGTTAAAAAAATTTCCGTGAATTACTTGTCAAACTAAAGTAGTAGAAAGAACGAGTTCTTAACCCCAAATCGCGACCTATCAATGGCAATAGCTAGTCAAGACACGAACGAGACAACTGGTTACTTTGATTATGTCTTGAGAGTTCACAGTAAAATGAACACAGCATGTAAGAATGAAATGCGAATAGCGTACAATACGATTCGACTTTATTCTTGATTATATTTATTTGTTTGTGTGTCTTATTATATTTATATATTTATTTGTTTAACTCTTCAGTTAAGGATTCTCTGTCTTTCTATTATATTAGATAATTAGTAAATTAAAACAATCATGATACATTCAATAATAACTCTTATAATTTCCCACTTGAAAAATGTATGTATTAAAAATTGCATATAATGAAACTCTCAAGTTTTCTATGTTTCTACACGAGCAACATTTTGTTCTTTGTCTAGCATTATAATATATATGTCTTATCCTTTTCACGTTCACGTAAGAAATCATAATGACGTAAATAGCAATTAAAATGTATTACGTGAATTAAACTTTAAGCACGAAGCGTAAGATTGAATTTTAAATATTTTATTTATAACAAATTTCGTTTCTAGGTCATGCAAGTATCTTTTACGAGCTTTTACAACCATATGCTTTAATGGCAAGGTCTACTTTAGATTAACACAATATTACCGATAGTACTATATAATATTAAAAATATATGTCAATTCGGACAATAATTTGCTTAGATTTTACAGAAGATTGTGAATTTAGTTCTTTATTTGTGATCGAAGAATTAATCTAACACATTACAACTAATCAGAACTGGTCGCAATGGTACGGCACCGTTATTAACTGCGTACTACTAAACGGTTATTAACTGCATATCCATTAACTAATAAATGTACCATACATATATAGAAGAAAAAAATCGACATTTTTGATGATGTGTTTCAACTTCTGTTTTCTATAATATAATAAGAAATATATTGGTAGATAGTCTCAAAAATTTGGGCATCACTAGTCGAAGCTTCGTTTCGCTTATTATTATCAATTGAATAGAAATGATTACACGTATTCGCGATAAACACTAAATGCCTTTGCCACCCTTCTGTATAGCGATGGTGAAAGCCGCGAACCTAAGTACCAATGTTACTGAACAATAAACTGGTCCTGTCTCGGACTAAACCCGACCGACCAGTTGGCGTGAAATTATTATTTTACTAACCATTTCCTGACGAATGTGCGTAATTGGAAGAAAAACAATTTCTATATGCCGGAACAATTAGGTACCTCTCCTGGATATCATTTGTTTACTTTTATACATATATAAATACATATCCTTAGGGGTAGGTGGAAAGTATATCAAAAACCTAAAGTTGTGCTAGACCACGCACAGTGAATAGTTACATAATCTGCGTGCAAAATATTAATTTAATTGGCAGCAAAAATAAGTTTGTATTTCATAAGTGTATCTCAATTACACAAAAAAAAAGTTATTTCAAGTATTATTAATAGTATTGAGGAAAATTGTTGTTTCTGCGGTCGCGGAGTGTATAACCGAAAATACACCATATTTCGAAAACTACACAACATATATCATTAATCAAACAGATTTTCGTTGAAAGAGTTTTTTAAGTTATAATTTCTTTTTTTTTTTTCTGAATATTCCGCCTAAAAGTTGAAAAGCGCATATCTCAGCAACTATTGACTTAAATAGAAAAGTCACTTCGAAACCACTAAATCATTTTTGATGATCTATCTAAAGATTGTACTGGATTTTTTTTTTGAACCCTCAGTTACATTTTTTCAAAATTTCACTGCACCATGATATAACCGTTCAAAGATTACACTTCCAAATTTCATTTTATTTGTTTAGTGCCAATAGTCTCCGAGTAAAATGACTGTGATATACGGGCAAACAGACAGACAGGATGAAATTATAAGGCCTCCGTTTTTGCCATTTGTCTACGGAACCCTAAAACATTCTGCTGTAATGTCTACATACTCATATGCACCTATTACCACACTTTAAAATTAAATGTTCACAAACCGAAACATAGACGCTGTGCTGTTATTATCCCATAAGTTTATAATAATATACATACATATTATATGATGTATACTGATATATCTTAAAGCGTATGTTAGTGGTTCTATAGAGCTTCACGTCGTCCCAGACGAGATCCCACAAGGTGGTGGACAAAAGCATACCAAAGTACCGTTAGGTAATTAGAAACGCTCATTTCCAATCTATTCTTGCAACGTGACAGATATTGTGCCGACTAATGTAGATCACATAGTACACAGACAATCAGAAATTATTCTTCTCTAAATATGACTACAGGTACTCGCATTTAAGAACTTGTAAACACCGCTTCAATTATAAAATTTCAATATCAGGGGACAAATTCAAATGTCGAGGAAGTCTTTCTTTTATATTGTAAAAAAAAAGACTCGAGGAAGTCTTTCTTTTATATTGTAAAAAAAGACCACTTGTTTTTATTTCACTCGAAACTTATCAACCTATCACCCTTAAACGCACACAGATTAAGCGGTATTCTGGATTTAATCATCAGCTACCATTTGCCAATAATACCACACAAGTGAAACTGCAGGTAAAGACTAGTCTCAAATATGTCGGATTATTACTTATTTTACGCACGTTGATCATTCCATCACAGAGCAGCCGTTGAAATATTACTCTAATAACTGTCACCTGCTATTTGCGAACCTGAACATTCTTTATTGTTCATCGTTGAACACTAAAGCGTGAAACAATACTTCAGTTTTGAATAAAAAGAAGGGTAACTTTATATCCTAGTATTCCGAATTCGTTGGTCCCAGTACTTACGTATACTATTAGTAAAATGTGTCCCATTATTCCAAATGTTACAAATCTCAACTCGTTTCAGTTTGTAATATATAAGTAAAATGGTTCGTGCACAGTTTCATTCAAATCTGAAAATCGTTATTAGCACTTGGTGCGGACTCTCTTCTCTCCCAGTATTTCGTGTCCAAGTTAATTTAAACACTTCCCTATATCTTAATGTTTTGACTGCAGTAGAATTTGGTAATGATTCGTAATATACAATAACAGAATGACGAAGAAAATATATAGAGCGAACGCTAACTTATAAGGTCCAATTTGAGTGTTAAACAAACAGAAAAATCAAAAGCACTCTCGAGGTAGAATGTACCCGAGATTTAAATAGTGAGCTCTTTTGCGTATTGTATTTATTTATTTTGATATTATTAAATTAGAAACTATGATGAAAGACTGACAAATAATAAAGAGTGAAAAAGAATATAGAGTGAAAGTGAGTGGTAGCAGATGCCAAAGAAGAAAAATGCTGACTTGTGAAGATCAAATAGCTACAGTGTTAGCTGACTGAAATGTCAAAAGTACTCGCATACCTAGGTGAAAGTGTGTGAGGAGAATGATGAGATTTGAGCAGACGAAAGTAGTATGTAAGGACCGCGATGCTTGGCACTCCATCCTCTCCGAGTCCCCCGTTAGAGATACAGCCTAAGGCAGCCATTCCCAAAGCGGGCGATAACGCCCCCTTGTGGGCGCTGCAGGCCTGAAGGGGGGCGGTAAGAGACCCAGAAAAAAATGGGGGCGTTGTGTAGAGGCCTGGGGGGTGATTTGTAATTTCATTTAGCTAGGAGGCATCTTAGACAACGACTGCATGAGCTCTCGACTCAGTAGACAAAATAAGTTTGGGAACCAGTGGCCTAAGGGTATGTAACATACATATAAATGAATTGTTTTTCAATTGTGCTTTCATAGTTTTCTCTGTCTTCCGCGTTTGTTATACAGACCATAGATATTATTCTACTCTATTTTTATTTTCCAAAAAAGAGTAATACGTGCCATCTACAGTATGAATGGACGAGATCATTTAAAGATCGTTTTAAAGACATTGATATACTCACCTTGCCGTCCTTATACATCTTTGAAATTATTATGTATACGAGGAAAAATATAGATCTGTTTAAAAAGAATAGCGATATTAAGGGCATGGAAACCCGAGGTCGTGAAAAATAGGTTATTCCAAAATTTAAATTACTTTAAGTCAAATGTTTCATTTTTGGGTAACGCATTCGTTTTTATAACAAAGTCCCTCAGCAAGTTACTCAATGAACAGACAATAAATTTAGATTGGTTATAAAACGTACATTACGTAGTACGTAGACAATCATACTATAAAATAAACAATTTCATTGAAGATAAAACAATAATCTGGAAATGATCTTCTCTTCACATGCATTTATTGGCTTAATGAATATTGTATTTTAAAAAACCTTTTGTAAAATGATGTCGAAAAAATGAAAGCTGAGTTTCTTGTTGGTTCTTCTCAGTGTTTCTATTTGAACCTAACTAAACTAGATTCGACGATCAAAAATACCTTATAATTGGGTTTACTTGAATAAATTGATTTGACTTTGACCTTTGATTATGTATCTAATACATTGGCGATCACAATAGGCCAAAGTTGTTCGCAATAGCTGTCCACATAGGGTACAAAAAAAGCACCGACATCGTTCAGTTCCATTTTTAGTAATATACTCACACGCACCGAACGAAAAATATAAAAATCGGCCAAGTGCGAGCCGGACTTGCGAACCGAGGGTTTCGTACTTCTATACCATATATTTATGTTATTCATGTCATTTCCGTGATAACAATCTCAACTACGAATTTTCGTATAATTATTAATTAAATATGTTTTATGTCTACTCGGAAGTAACATACATGTCGAAAGAGTTTTGTCTCTAAAGAATAAGACATGGACGAGTGACAAACCACAATTTAGTGTTGCAGTTCTGAAAGCCATTTTAATTACCAAAACTAACATCGATAAATCATGTGATAAGCTCTATTGCTACTACTTGAAAACTACACCCGACATTTTGAAACTGATGTGCTCCGCCGACAAATATAAAACAAATATAATTCAAATTACATCTTATTAGTACATTGTTCTCATGTTCTTGTTTTTGAATAAATAGTAAAAGATTTGAGGAAGCGAAAGAAGTATGTAAGGACAGCGACGTTTGGCGCTCCGTCCTCTCTGACTACCCTGTTACGGATACGGCCTGAAGATATATATGTATGTATATATGAGCCTTTTTTTAATAAATTTCGCAAGCATCCCGCTCTGACAAAAATATCTGACAAAATGGTCACATTATGTTTTCACCAAAAAAAAAAGTCCGATTCAAAAACAAACTTTGCAGTTGAAAGATACATTCTTCCGTACTTTGTAAATTAGTAATGGCAAACAACATTACAAAATTGTAATTCGCCTCATTTTAACTTATCGATTAAACGCCTTCTAAGTAACTTTCTATGTCATGTTTACGAAATGATTACTTGTCCATGTACATCTTACAAATTGGTCGACTATTACACGTTCAGTCGAAGCCTTCTTAGACGTGATGGTTTTTCTTTTAACTTCGTTCTAATATATGTAGGTACCACTATCGTGAATACTTTTTACATATCCGTAAACAATGGTTTAGCTGGAGGGGGGACAGGTGATTCTAACAAATTACCAATTCAAAGCTTAATATTTCGCAAACGGACCCCCCTAAATCGAGAAAATACTTATCACTCAATATTTTTGAAAAACCTATCCTACGACATTCCACACAAGGAATAGATGAGTAAAAAAATCATCTCCGTCTTATGTGTAAGGGTGCACCCAAAAAAATTTTTTTTTTTAAGATTTTTTTTGTAGGCGTGATAATATATACAATCATACCAAATTACAGCTTTTTAGTACCAAGAGTCACCGAGTTAAACCGCTGACATACAGACAGACGGACTGGGCAAATTATGGTATAAGGGTTTTACCTATAAACTATTTATGTATAACTGGCAATCTCACTGGCTTTGCACATGTGGTACTGTACTTAGAAATATGTGCGGTGTCACCCTCACGGACAAGATGAACACTGTCGTCCAACTCTGCCTTACTGCGTATATCTCGCAGTACGACAGGGTGGAACGATAGTGTTATTGTTAAAATGGAGAAAGATATGCTAGATGGTTCGGGCACATGCAAAGAATGAGTGACGGAAGACTGTCGAAAAAATCTACAGAACGAAACTGAGTGCTAGTAGAAGCCAAATTAGACCAACTTATGGAAATTAAATAGCCAGTGTTAGCGAAAGTGTGTGAGGAGAAAGATGAAATTTGTTATAAGGACCGCGATGCTTGGCGCTCTGTCCTCTCCGACTACCTCTTTTGGGGATACAGCGTGAAGAAGTATGTTGTTATCTATGATTGATTCCATATAAACAAAATCGTATAATATTGACAATGTACATTGTACATGTTATCATAGTTAAAATATAGGCATTGGTTGGCTAGGATGCCAAGTCCAATTATACGTACTTAATGTTTAAATTAGTTATAATGAGATATTGTGAGGCAAAACTGTTGTAACTAACTTTATTATCAGATCTGCGTCATTTCTAATGAAGTATCATTGAATCTGCGTACATAAATTTTTCGCAGCAAACAATAGCACCAAGTATCTCCTGTAGATAAACGCATTTTCAATTATTATTCTGCAGAGTCAAAAATGCTACGAGCGAATATTACGAGTAATATCTAAAGAGACCAGTCAGATTAATTATATATTTATTTATGTAATGACTAATTGACTTATTCTTATCGAACGTATTGTCAAAGGTATTGCAGATTATTTTACGAACGATACCTACAAAATGTAAACTAGCGACCATTTATTCTGGATGAGGTAATTATAAAGATATTCACACTACACAGAAGTAATATTATATATAACTAGAGGTCGCCCTATGGTCGAAATTCGACCGTAAATATAAACTTATATATAAACTCTTTGGCGACAATTTCTACTCTGTGCTACTGTTTGGTCCAAGGATGTTACGTATAATATGTAATCACAAACTATTATGAATTTGACAGTCTTTTTGACATTGGCAGTATGAACGTAAACAATAAGTGATTTATTTAATGTATTTCTAACACATATATATAAAAATATTAGCTTTCTGGTCCTTCTCCATATGAATTTTGAGTGTACCGAATTTCACACTCCTCCGTCCGCGCAATTTTCTTAAAAAGGTATCTAAAGTTTTCGCTTCACGTATTAATATATAGATATACATATTATATAACGTAATATACATACAATTTCAGAATATTGGGTTAAAATAATAAACTTAGAAATACTGTCTGGATACAGTATGATTGTATCTATTTATCCGTCCCATTAGCTAGAATACAATCGTAAGAATATTTATGGATGTATTTGTGTAAAATTCAATTGTTTTTGGTGAATTCATTATCGTAACTTCCCAAAACACAATCTCAAAATTTTGCATTAGGTCAGTTTTGTACTGAGGATGCGATGGGATACACAGACTATTACCCGTTTATCAGAACATACTTATTCGCTTAAGTTTACGAGCGACAAGCTGGAAGCCCATCACCACCAACAATAAACCTTTTTGTCTTGACATATTTTTTCAGTACATGTACTAAAGAGCACAAAATTATTATTATTAAAGAACCCATAGAAATCTTAAGTTGTAAAAGTAACTTAAAAGCGTCATGACCTCGTATGACGTCCGCGATAAGGCAAGGAATCAGAATTATAGACGTCCTATTCTTAACTACTAAACTCATTGTAAGTAACCCTATGTTTGAACGACAAACCGCACAATATTTGACATTAATCGCTGCAAACACGAAGCTTCGATAGTACTGCAGTGGTACAGTTTTATTTGTCTCATTTTCAACATGAAATTAAATTACTGGAACTTTTACTTTGGCTGATAAAAATTTTGACGTCTGTTGCTTCGAAAGCACATTACAAATTGTTTTTCTTGTGCATTGATTGTACAATACGTACTGCATTGTCTACTTGTGCTGCTGTGCCGTGTCCTGTACGGCTTGCGTCTTCATGTACACTTATTCTTACAAAGAATCGACAGTAAAGGTTTCCAAATGCTTTATATTATTATGTCATATGCTCGCTGTTACCTACATGTCATTTCTCACAAATAAGGTTAGAAGCAAACATGCCCTATTTCACAGGGAGCTATTGCGAATTGGTATGTAATAATCAACACCACTGCCAAATTTTTCTAATTACAAGGTTTTTCATAGCTAGTTTAATGACTATCGCTATTTGACTTTAGCTGCGATAAAACTTAACCTGTCTTTTGAGATACTCAGATGAGACGTTTAAATATATGAAACCGTACAGAAATATAGGGAAGAGATATGCAGTATGGTTGTTTGAAGTGTTATTGTAAAAACGAAAAAAGGATTGTGATAAATTCCCAAAATCTTTAGCTATTTTCCGCTCAAACTCCAAAAACCGCAAAGGATTTCCACAAAGTAACACCTGAGTCTATACAATATCTTGAAGAAAGGATTACTTAGATAGTTCGGGCACATGGAAACAATGAGTGATGAAAGACTGACGAAGAAATTTACAGAGCAAAAGTAAGTGGTAGCAGAAGCCAAGGAAGACCATGGTCTGACTCATAACGATCAATAACCAGAGTGCTATCTGACGGAAATGTTGAAAGTACTCTCATATCCAGCCAAAAGTTAGGGTATGAGGAGAATGATGTATACAGAAATAAAAAGTAAAGATATACTCGATTTCTATCGCAAAATAGTTAAATTAAAACCCAATGGTACGACCCCGATATCGATCGAAAATAAGCAATTAGGATGTTAGGCGAAGTTATCACATTCCTATATTTAAATTATAATGGTGTTGTGTTGTCAACAAACACTGTAAACATTATAGTACTTATATAGAAGTTTTTTATTTATCTCTAATAAAACTTAGTATTTTACCATAATAAAGATACGCAGTATGCAGGGTTCGATGAAGTGTTATTTTTAAATTGAAGAAAAGAATGTCTAAATGGTCAGGACATGTAGAAAGAACGAGTGAAGAACAACTAGCAAAGAAATCTACAGAGCAAGTGGTGACAGTAGAGGCCAGTGTTGATCAAGGCTGACTTATGGAGGATCAAATAGCTCGAGTGTTAGCTGATTCAAATATCAAAAGCACTCGCGTACCTGACATATGTGTTCCAGAATATTGATGAGATTGGGGGGCAAAAAGGGTATGTAAGAACCACGATGCTTGGTTTTGCGTTCCCTCATGATTATATGTATATAGTATAACTTACAATTTTTTAATAGTGTGCGTTATATAAACGTATACTTTCGCGTTGCATTAGGTATATAATATCTAGAACGAGAAATAACGCGATTACATTTTATTTTGGCTTGACGTTTTGATCGAGTTGCATCGGCCGTGGTCTCAAGCAAACAGCAGTTTGCTTGAGCCGGCCGTGGGGTCTCAAGCAAACTGCTGTTTGTTTGAGCCGGCCGTGGTCTCAAGCAAACTGCTATTTGCTGCTTTCATCTTAAAAACTAAAAATTAAAATTAAAATATGGGTACGTTATGAAAGTTGGGTAACTTTTTAGACTGAATCATCTTTATCATAAACCATGGTTCTTTATTATGTTCTTCAAACTCCTTTGGAAGGTACTTACTACTTAGGTAACGTGGGCGATAACACCCCCTTGTGGGCGTTTGAGACTTTCAGGGGGCAGTAGAATTCCCAGAAATAATTAGGGGCGTTGAGATGGCACAGAGGGCGCGTGGGCTTAAAAAAATATAGTCTAAAAAGACCAAAAGAAAAACACGCTAATCACGTATTAATGTAAAGTAAACTTTAATATTGGTTAATTTTTGTTATTGTATGTATTGTTAATAATTTTTATCACGTGTGCAAAAATTCACATATTTCGGTAGTTCGAGAAGTGGATGAAAACTGAACTGAAAGATTTCATTACAATCAGATTACATTAAATTAGATGATATTCACGTGAAATGTCTCATATATAAACACCGGTGAAGTTAAGAAAAGCCTTTTAATTAAAAATAACAAAAAATATAAGTATTCGTGACAATTAAGTTATACCAAGTTGTTAAATACCACGATTTTTGCAATCCTGCAAGAATTCACAGTATTATCGGTGCTTAAATGCTTATTTTATAATGCAACGCGATAGTAAAGTTGATAATATCTCTGCTTGTTCTAACTTGCTCAGTACCTTTGGGGCATTCGGGAGTCAGCGAGTGTATATGAAAATAATTATCAATGTCTTTAAGTAACCGTTTTAATTGTTCTCATTGAACCATTCTTCTTTAAACTCATAAATAGGATAGGGGTCATATCCTATCTTACGACTATGTAATATTACATGTTTAAATATAATCGTGGCAATAGCGGTTAAAAAGACATAGACTACTTTTTTTATCAAAAATCTACTCCTAAAGGGGTACAAAGGAGGACGCAACTTTATATAGGAAATGCTGAACCGCTGTATTGATTATGATGTGTCATTAAAATAGTTTGACGACTGGGAACGGTCATAGGCTACTTTTTTTATCAAAAACCTACCCTTAAGAGAGTGAAAAGGGTGATGTAACTTTGAATGGGAAATGCCAAACCACTGAACTATGATGATATATGATGAAATTTGGTACAGAGATAGTACGTGCCCGGAGGCAGACGTAAGCTAAACGTAAGCTCTTTTTCAAAAACAATCTTTGTATATATAGTAAATATATATACATGTAATCTAACCTAATCCGTGAAAGCCATGAAAAAAATTTCCGCGCGATAAAGCCGCGGGTACAGCTAGTATTTATATAAAATATTAGCTGTTGACCGCGACTTTGTTAACGTGGACAGTAAGTATTACATCTGACCTTTACCGGTGTGCACACAGCAACACACTAAAATTTCATCGCAATAGTATCAACGATGCGGGTACGTATAAAAGACGATCACACAAACATTAATTTTTATACATACATACATATCTTCACGCCGTATCCCCAACGGGGGAGTCAGAGAGGACGGAGCGCCAAGCGTCGCGGTCCTTACATACTTCTTTCGCTTCCTCAAATCTCATCATTTTCCTCACATATTTTTATTAATGTTTAAACATATTTAAGATAAATTGATTCATTATCTGTTGTGTGTGCAGTTTTATATCAATCCATTGGTGAAATAAAGTATTTCCTTTGTATTTTATGTATTGTTTAAATAATCATTACTTCCCGGATAGATTAGTATAAAGCGATGAATGACAGAAGCTGATGGTAATTTGAATTTCTAAAGCAAATTTTGCTCTTTATCAAATTATTTCCAGCCTTCAATAACAGATGGTTAGCTTATTAGACCCTTGACACGTTTAATATATTGTAAGAAATGTTAAAATTATTAAGGAGTCCTGTTACAAATGTGTCATTTCTGGCAGTTGAATATTGTTTCACTATAATATGCTTACGCCGATTTGTCTGTTTGTTTATTTAACCACTTTAAAACTATTATACGCGAACTCGTAAAATGCTTCAACGGATGCACGGTAAAGATAAATAGCAAAATGACTGTTAAGTTGCGGTTTTGTAACGACAGTTAAAGTCGTTGGTTAACCCGACAACGAAATAAAATAGTATGTATTGTTAAGTTGCAATTTATAGCATAGCCTGCGCCAGAATAATTATTGAATTTTATAGAATAAAGTTGACCGAGCTTTGTGTATGTGTAATCTTTCCTCTTCTCTACAAAATGTGTGCCTTTTTGCTTATTATAAGGTAAAATGTGACGGCCTATGCGACATATGTTTATCTAAAATCAAGTCTAAAGGAATGTTCAAGTTTTCGTCACAAATATTTAACTCAAACAAAAATCGATCGTTCTCATTGTTTTTATTTTATTATGTCATGATGATGTAATTACAGATATTGCGTTTTATGTAGTTATAACTGAAGTTGGCTTTTTTAATGTCGTGAAAATTTTTATGAACTTGTTTTCCTATTCTCTTATAATAGCAGAGGAACAACAACGAATAGCTGTAAAATTGAACGTTCCTTTTCCAATATTCAAACCACCTCATTGAATCAAGATAATTAGTACTGCCTAAAAACAATGAACAATTCATCAATCGGTACGGTAGGTACCAACGATTATTCGTTACAACGTGACATTAGTCAGTTATTGGCAATATTTACGATAAGAATATGCTGTTAACGTCAAGGAAGTTTGTTAACAAGCAGAAAAAATTGTATCCGATGGTCAATTTACTAAGAGTTCAAAATGTTAGCGTAGTTTGTCATAATTTCACAAGTTACTGTAAATTATTTTAACTAATGTACATAATAATATAGGTGTTATGTTTTTACTTTATTGTATATCGGATTAACTAAAAATAAATAAACGTGTACAATATATAATTATAAAAAAGGTGTCTGAATAAAAAACAATTATCCACTTGTGACAAAACACGTTAACTTTGTACTCGCTTAAATGTGTGAAGCTTTGTGTTGATTGAACTTAGTCAGTCTATACAGTCCAATGAAGCTCTCTAATGATCTAGTTCTAGACCCATGTCTTTGAATCTGTGGGTTCCCTCCAGCAATTCGCAAAGTTTTGCCCGGGGGATCGCGGTCGCAAGCTAAGTAAACGCAAAGGTTGAAGGTCATACACTACAATAAAAATGCAATAGTTTTAGTATAATTAGAAGGCTGTATCTTGTGTCTATTTATTTTCTAATAATTCATCGCTTCCCTCAGTAAAGAACATCAATATATCCACTGCCTATAAAACGCCCGCGACTGATTTGCACAGTACATTTGATTTCTTGATCAGAATAGTCTCAATCGAATAAAAATTAAATACATCTTTGAAATCACCAGTTCTATTACGATCCTGGTGGGTCGCAAGAAATTTTTTACTTGCAAAGAGCTCGCGTGTTCAAGAAGGTTGAAAAACACTGATCTAGACTAATAACGATGCAAATTTTCATTTGAAATAAAAGCTAGTTCATATAATATTGATCGAATAAGTAAGCGAGTGAGATAAATCAGAGTTTATTCGAACTTGTTCAGACTAAACGTTTCTGACATAGTGTTCTAAATGTTTCAAATGAAATTACAGTCTGATGAAATATCCAGTCTGAGGAAATGGAATCCTTTTTACCTTTAAAACTATTTGTCGACGAAGGGAATCCTGAAGTACCTAATAATATTTTGATGTTTTCATCATCTTTTACTTACCTAGTAGCGACCCGCCCCGGCTTTTTTGGGTAATTTTGTTTGAAAATAAATTATAGGCTATGTTACTCGCTGATAATGTAAATTTGTATAGGTGGAAGAATTTTTGAAATCTGTTGATTAGTTTTTGAGTTTATCCGTTACAACTTTTACAACTTTGAGTTCGTTCGTACAAATCCGTTAACACTCGAATTAATACTTAAAACACAAATAAATCTGCAATATAGTATAATTAAATAAGCTGGTGAACTTAGTTTAACGCCTCTTTGCAATTTACGTTTGCGGTGTCATATTCTCTTTTGAACTCCCATCCCCTGTTTTACCCCCTTTACAGGTGATTTTAAAAAAATTCTGAAAAAATTTTCTACTATTAGGCTAAATGCCAAACTTCATAGTGTTATTTATAAAAACAGCTGAATTCATATACAAACTTTCGTCCCCTATTTTAACCCTTTAGTCTTTCAGCAAATCAAAGAGTTTCATTGAGTTGATTCTGTACATAGTTTATTTACTTCATTGTAACATAATTAAGATCTTAGACACTATTGCTATGAATACTTAGAATTTGATTTCTGTTGGCAGTCGAAGGTTTGATGATGAAAAGCATAAGGTATAATTAAAAATAGGTATTGGTTTTCTTTTATCTAACTTTATAATTATTCTAGTTTTTAGAAATGTGTAGACCAATGTCCGAAATCTAAGGAACCGTCATTCATCTAAAATCTCGAGACTATTTTTTTATTTTAATCCTAATTTAATTGTACTAGATTCAGTTAGTTTTCATATGTATGTAAATGTTTGTCATTGTTTGCTGTATCTGATAATTATACTCGTATGTTTAATGCAGAATGAATACACAAAATTTAGGTCACAAGAATGTCAAAAGCTCAAACTATATAATTATAACATGTATGTACCGTGTATCAAATAAAATAAAAAATGCGATGGGTGGATTTGCTATTGCAAGTTTTTGTGGTTGTGATGACACTGGAGCCGTAACTATAGAAACAAAAAGACAATTACTTTTTGCTTAAACGCTACCTAAACACACAAACACGTCTGCATCTGTAATTAACATCTCTGCTGTTTTATATATTGCATAAAAAATTTCACGTTGATCAGTAAGTTTCACAGCGATATTTATTAAGATTGATTTACTTTGATTTAGGATAGGTCAGAATAGGACTAGTAGGCTTTAGTTCACTCCTAGCGGTATTTCGGTGTTTGATACGATTATCGAGGTTTCAGTAATGTATCACGCGGTCACATACTAGATGAGTGATTTAGAGGGATATTGAGCGAGGAAGTTGTTGAAATATATTACAGTGCCTATGTATATAGATATACAAAGTTTGGTCATTTGCAAGTTTGATTCGTATACTTGAGATTCTATTATAATATTTTTAAAATTAATATTAGACAAGAAGAAAGACCTAAAATTGTCTATAATTTTCCTTTAAACTTGAAGATTATTTACTGATTTTTTTTTAAATTTTCATCTAGTAATTTTGGAGATAACGGGCCAGTATCGTTAAACGATTTCGAGTACGCAATTTTGCTGTATGTGTTATTCTGAAATGAATATTTTAAACTGCTAGTTAAGTTTTCTTTTATATGCCTTTGAAGTTTCTACGTCACATAGATTCTATGAAAATTCATTGTTACAAACAAACGCACGCGAGAGTAATTTTATTAAAGTATATTTTTTACTTTAAGTTATCATAATAAAAAGGTATGAAAATAAAGTATCAGCTTTTTACGTTGTTTCATATTATATTTCTATTTTCACATTTTGACCGTTACTGCACTCGCATGTCGCCCTCAGCCACGTGACACTGGAAACAAAAGCAAAACCTATGAAATCTCACCCAAGATTCAATCATTCGGCGCACTCTCATGATGACGTGTCCAAGCTAAATTTACTATACACTTACTTATTGACATGTTCCAAAAATACACTCAAAGTCTTGGCAAAACTGAACGGGCGTTAACATCGCTATCAGCCGCATAATGCCCAACTTATACATACACGGCTATATGTTCTAGGTACGTACATATAAACGTATCCGCCACACTCACATTGCCCCGGTTTGTATCTATGTAGATGAACCGGTACGTCATCATATATCTATCTATACTACACATAGCTACTGTACTTATGCCTATTGATATAAACCACAAATGTTGTTCTTGTAACCGTCAGGTCGCGGACTTTTATATGTGTTTACTATAATTATTTGCCCAATACATATATTGTTAATGAAAATCGTAAGGTCTTAAAATCGTTTTAAAGAAAGTGAAGTTAAAAATTTATTATTATTATTTAATAATTAACATAGATAATTAAAAATACAATAAGTATCAATAAAAAACTTGTCACCATAACATTTTACTATGTATATTACTGAATACTTGTTCTTTTTCAAGTATAATTATTAATTAGCAATTTGAAATTCAGTGCAACATAATGCATTCTATAGTTTTGTTTTCCAACAAAAACTACATCTGCTCACTTTTTTCCATGAAAAGAGAGAACAGATTTATCAGTGACATCATCACTTAGACGATTACGAACGTTGATTTCTTGTTGATAAGAAAACTAACAATCTAGCTATATTATGAACGATTATTACAATGCATAGAATGATCTCGATAACGTGACATGAAAAAATAAAACGCTCTTTCCTACCTATTACATTACACGTGAATTCACGTCTCATCGCAAGTTAATTTTAGTTGACCTCGTGATCGGACTAGAATGGAAAGTTTCATAAGAAATATGAGATTACTGGAAAGCTATTTTCAGATCACGACAAATGAATCAATAAAACCCATCTAAGTACTCCATCTACTCAAGGCACGTTATGTAATTACATTTCCACACTAAGTACTTCATAGAGTCTATTGTGTACAACTAAATCACATACCGTCGTAGGATTGAGCGTCCAAACTAATGCAGTTACTTAGACAAGCTCCGCACTGAAAAGCTATGAGGCGTCTCATTGTATTTTGTTGTTGCGCGTTATAACGGTAGAAAGCGCCATTTTTATTCGTCCATGTGGTAGAGGCAACCATAAGTATCGTAGCTACAGAGTCAACCATCCGTTCCACTTCGGCGAATCCACACCACGGTTCTAGCACCGTGTGGCGAACTGCCGAATAATCGAAATTTCAATTCAACGAAATGTTATTATTATTTAAAGCCATGAATAGTTCGAACTTTAGAAATGTATCATGGCTTAAGTAATTGAATTATGGTTTCATTCTACGTTGATTAACCTACTACGACGAAACCGTAACAAGAGAAACATAAAATTACTTTTCACGCCAAATACATATATTGATTTCTAAGATTCAGTTCTTACTTTACAGGTATATCTTGACAATTCCAATTGCTAATAAAAAGATGATGAATACTTTCACAAGTTCATCAATATGGTTACGTTAGATACGATCATGAACTGTGAAATATGCCGTTGTCTTTTTGGTTCCTATTTCAAATAATGAATAAAGTTTGAACCTTGTTAGATAAGTAATGTAAAGTAATGTAACGATAACTTAACGTCAGTTACTATAAATTATCACTTCATTAAGCATTTTGAAAAAACTAGTCGATGTGTATCTTGCATAGAATGTAGTCGCTGCATAGCTGCAAATGTATATAGTCTTTGTGACTGTAACAAACTGATCAGTGGTCATCGTTTGTTGACAGACTGCGTCTATTTCGAGACGTCGTCGACGTCTCCGTACCAGATCCGGCGGATAGAGGAGCTGAACAAGACGGCGTCGGGCAACGTAGAGGCAAAAGTCATGTGTTTCTACAGGCGGCGGGACCTGCCCAATCCTCTAATACAGTTAGCTGATAAGCATCAAAGTAAGTGTTAAGTTAATAAGCATTGAAATAGTTTTATATTGTATTTATGAACTAATTTATTTTATCCAATTCAATTCGTAGTTTAACTATTACAAATCAATACATATTTTTTAATTTGACTAAGTAACTGTCATAGGAAACAGTAATTTATGATAACAAGATAGTTATATATAACTTTAAAAAAATACTAGGTAAGTAGGTATAAGGTACTTTAATAAAACACTAAATCATGTGCTACTTTATTACCAATATGAATGCTAATAAGTTTCACGTTCATAGTTCACAATAGTTGTCGACTGAAATCTATACAGATCCTTCATTATTTTCACATTCTTACATTCTATTAAGGTATTTGTGAAGTCCTTGAAGTCATATTAATAAAGACATTGTTTAGTTATTGATTTCCGTAACAACGGTCACGGGTTAGAAATTCTGTGCCTATCGCTATGACATTTCAGAAAGATATTCGTTTTATTATATCATCCTAGATTCATGTGAATGTGAACATCTATAAAGGAATAGGATATCAATAAACAATTATTATTGCATACATATCCTAACAACATTGTCCATTAAGGCCGGGTGGATAGCATCAAGGTACAACTAAATTATACCTTGATGTCGCTTTCAGCAATCCTTATTTGGGTTTACAGACGGCAAAGAGGAACCAAAGTCGTAACAGGTTGGCTAGCCCATCGCCTAAACGGTTCCGCATAATAAACCCTATCTTAGGTCATATTTTATGATCTGTTCGGGGAGATAAGCAGCAGACACATTCTATGTTTTTCTTTCTTCCCCAGACCAGCATAGAAGATTATTACTAATACCTAAAAAAGGTGAGCTTACATTTTCCTATACCTAATTACATATGTTCAATAAAAAACATGTCTATGCGTTATATGTAATATATGTTTATATTGTAATGTAATGCACGTGGACACATGGTGCTAGACGCATGTATGATTCTTTTCTATAAATAGATGATTATCTTATTCGGGACAGGACTGGCAACTAGGATATAATTGGTTGCTCAGCGGGTGTCCCGAGCCTACGATTTGCACGAGTCACAACACTCGTGTTTATGTTGAATAAAGCTTGAGGGAGAGTAACCCTAAACAAATATTCTCTTTAAGTAACCGGTACCGCAGTAAACCGAATGAAAGTAAAAACAAAATCCATGCTCTTCGCTTACAATGTGATCGAAACCGGCCTTTGTAAAGTTGTCTCCGAAATATTGCGGATGAATTTCGAGTACTCCAGCGTATTTTGGAATCGTTTCGTCGGCTCACCGCAACAGAAGGCGATCTGGTTCACGCGAACACGCGAGCATCAACATTAGTCCTTGGGCAATATCTTTTGCATTGACGAGGAATTCTGATTTGAGAATGCTTTATAATGAACCAAATAAATCACATTCATATTATAACTCTTGTTACGAGTGCATTGAACTCTCCCGGAAGTCGCCATTTATATCCAATGCTTCCGCCCATAATATGCTTTTAACTATTTCGCGTTTTGTAAGTTTGTAGATAATCTACGCTTTTGTAATTAGTGTGAAGATCAGGCAAGGTGTATCCAAGTCCACATTTTTCTCTTAAAATCACTTCACTTAGTAGCCATAACGTGCGTTCAGTTATAATTCACTGATAAGCCGTTGATAACAGATCTGTCAACAGCGCCATGTAAGCTATTATGTCAACAATTTTATGGCAATTCGTGTACTTATTATTACTTGGTACATATACGCAACCACCGGTTCAATGCCAATATAAATATTTTCTTACCGATTATTCAATAAAATTAAAGAAAATGTAATCATCGTTACTAAGCCATTCAATTATTATAATTGCGGAAGGGTATCGATTTGAATGTGCCGTAATAATCTTACTGTACACTTACAAAAATCCACTTTTGACCGCCATTCCTTTAATACATATTAAATCAATTCGATTATTTTCTAAATGCGTATTTCAATTCAAATTGTAGTTATCCCTAAGTGTTCTATCGTTTACTTGTATCATAATCAATGCCAAAAAAGTAAATTTTACAATAAAGATAATCTACGTTTTCCATTTGTTTGATGTAAAATTCAACTTTCAGCGGTACATTTCGCAACGAACTGGTAACTTTAATCAATTCTAATTAAACCCAAAACATTCATCTCATCGACTTTCATTAGGCGACCCTTCTACCTGACTACATACATGTGTACAATATACATATATATTATATGCACTTAGATGTACATGTAATTTGTGTCTGAACTTTGCAGACTTGAAAGTACCGATAAAACCATTGCTGAATTTTGTATAACGTAATGTACGAGTTTCGTAGCAAAGACTATTTATATTGGCCATAAACAGTAGCGGCTTCGTTTTAAATAGATCGTGGAATACTATATTGTATCTAAGTGGAATGACTCTGCAGCCAATTAGTCCAAGCAGATACAGGCTATAGCCAGTACGACAGGCCTAAACATCGCATTTAAAACCGATTCATCTGCCGAGAGCACTTTATTTATTGTATATGCATATAATTGAAGTTTCTGTTTGTGATTTCGAAATAAAGGCTTTTTCTTAAGCTTATATGGCTATTTACACTCAACCAAAATCCTAATATGCTTTTCAAATTTTTATCTGTGTGTTTGTTTCTCCGGCCTAATCTCCGAAACGGTTGAATCGCTTTTGACGAGATTTTCATTGGCATGTAGAAGACTTTGCAGACAGTAATCTAAGTTACTTTTTATACTGAAAAAATACGAAATTTATTGCGAGTGAAACCGCGAGGCACAGCTGTGTGTAATATATGGAAGTACATACATACATACACATTCTAACGCCTAACGCCGTATCCCTAACGGGGCAGTCAGAGAGGACGGAGCGCCAAGTCTCGCGGTCCTTACACATTTCTTTCGTCTCCTCAAATCTCATCATTCTTCTTACGCACTTTCGCCTAGGTTTGCGAGTGCTTCTGATATTTCCGTCAGCTAACACACTGGTTATTTGATCCTCATAAGTCAGCCTTGGTCTGACTTATATTTTATGGAAGTAGGTAACAAGTAATATATCTAATATCAACCAATATTCACCAGACGAAGTACAACGTCCTTGACCGCGACTTTTGTTTGTTCGAAACATATTCTGGAATAATTAGACCTTAGAATAATAACGCTTTGGAATAGATTAAGCGCACGAAACTGAATCAATTTAGTTGAAGCCATAAATGGCTCCGTTCACCGAGAACTCAATTGTCAAATCGTATCTCCTTCAAATAAAATAGAAAAAATGAAGGTCTTTGCAGTGCAATTATAACACAGCGCATTAGAAATACCGTGGAACACTTAACCTGTAGAGTGGAAATGTCATTTTTTTTTTTTTGAGAACAATTTAGGTCTAAGCACTGCTGCAGTTACTGCTCGCCGATTTGTTTGCCCAAAATCGAGCAATATCTCAAACAAAACAAAAACACGTGCGTATGAATAAAATGAAAAGCGAATAGAGGTTGCACCAAGGTAACAGCGAGACGCATAGACACGTCATCGAGCGCGTCAATTATGTCCAGTTTAAATTTACCCGTGATAAAATGAATATAAATTTGAAAATTGTATATTTATTGTTACTTACCGATGAAATGCGATTGTGTCTTTTTTATAGTTCGATTTTTTGCTGTTTTTGCCACGGCACCGAATAGAACAGTAACTCATTCTATAAATATTTCATTATCTGTGGGAATATACAGAAATGTACACACAGGTCCATTATTGGCTATGTATTTTTTTAATACGAGCGAGAGTTGATATTAGCGTCAAAATACTGAGTACTGGCGAGTAGGATGGTCCGATATATCGGCTCCATAGGTTAAGTGCTCTATGAGAAAAACGTAAGTGTCTGATATTGCATCCTAAATATAAATATTACATTTTAATTGATAAGCTGCTTACGCACACATGCGTAACTATTTGCTTCATTTGTTCGGTATTATTGTACGTAAACACTAATTGAAATACGATTTACGATACGATTTTTACTTATTTATTTTTGAGACGCCTATAAATTAACTTATAATTACAGATGCTTATGAAGTCTGGTACAGACTACAACAACAATAAAATCCGGGATGTGTTTTTATCAAATGTATACTGACTGGAGTCAGGTTGGAGTTTAAAAAAATAACAATTTTTTTTAACCCTAAATTATGTGAAAGAATTAGTCTCAATCTTCAGACAACAACATCCATTGTGTGTTTTGTCTAAATCCTTTTCCTTTTTAGGGTTCTGTAGACAAATGGTAAGAAACTTATACTTATTCTGTCCTTATATCACAACCATTTTCCCGACTACGGCGACGCAAAAATGAGGGTTTATGATTTTAGTAGTGTATGTATGATCATCTGTTCTCTTCACAAAGTCAAAACCATTTAACCGATTTCAATGTATAGAGGTCATTTTACCAATATCCGTTTCAATTACGCGGGTGACATAAGCTAGGTCCTTTTTGTGAACATTTTCAATATGATATCTATCTGCAGTACGACATTAAGTCAACGGCTAAAAAACTTCATAGGACCTACCGAATTTAACAGCTTATTAAGACCGTTTAAAAAATTTACATGTGAGATGTCTACTACAAATGCTAAAAAATGTCCCTGACTTTTCTCTGCTTTTTTCGGACTATTTTACCAAATCAGACTACAAAACCATGATCATTTAAAAAAAAAATTTAATACATTTTTAAAAAAATTACGAAGTGTAATGCAGTTGTAGTGTATAATGAATGGTTTTATAACCTTCATATTTAATGGTTTTTCGCAATGAGTGCAAATACTTCGTCTAAATGTAGGGTCAGACTAGAGCATGAAATATACCTATCCTTTATATTACAATCACTTGAAAAGGTGTGAAACATAATTTTTCCCAGTCACCAGGTGCCTTTCGCTTATCACTTTGAGCTTCCTTAACTTTTCCTTGACATGAAAAAAATCAGAGAATGATTTTTTCATATTAGAAATATTAAATAAATATTAAAATTTAAATACAATAAAACCCAAGTAATGAAGTAAAAATTGAGCCTTTAACTATATGGTCGTCACAAACAGCGGGAACACCTAGTAACATCCCGGCCTCTACTTCGTTTGTTCAGCTGATTTGATCGGAAATCGATCCCAGGTCTGTCGGTTTGGTAGGCAGATATACTAACCACACACCTACGAATTGTTTTCATTTAGAATCCTGATATCTGACTGTAGGAGCTTGTTAATAACGAAACGTTAGTGCTTACTATTTTTTTTAAATATACTATAGGTATGTATATCATAATAACATGTGATTCCAAGGTCGGAATGTTAGAGGATGTGTTACATATAAACATTCGAAAGCTCTAGGAGCGCGCCTCCAGCACTGTAGTAATAACCTGGTCGTTTTATAGTATGTAACTGTTTAATAACTTTTTTTTAATTACCTACACAAACCAGACATAAAAGTATCGCTCGGTTTCCTTCTAAGAATAGTACCCTAGTTTTCTTTCAAGCTGTTTCTAGCGGCATTACCTTCTAAATTGTCACATGTTTGCTCAATTTCTCTGTGTGCAATGAATATTTAAATTAAATAAACAAATAAAATGTAAATGAAACTCAATATTATATAATAATATATCTCATAGGAATATATGTACGGTGTCACACTCAGTGATAAAATAAGTAATGAAGAGACGGCAGTATGACAGGGTCGGACGACAGTGTTATTGTAAAAACGAAGAAAGGAATGCTTAGACCCTTAGACGATTCTTGCACAAGGAAAAAATCTACAGAACGAAAGTTAGTGGTAGCAGAAGCCAAGGATGACCAAGGCGGACTTACGAATATCAAATAGCCGGAGTATTAGCTTACGAAAATGTCAAGAACACTCGCATACCTCTAGACAAAAGTGTGTGAGGAGAATGACAAGGTTTGAGGGACGAAAGAATTATGTAAAGAACGCTACAATTGGCGCTCTGTCCTCTCTGACTAGCTCGTTAAGGATACAGCGTGAGAATATGTACGTATATATACATGTATGTAGGTACACAATACATATATACATAGGATAAAGTCACGCCATTTTTCATTTAGAGTGAGCAAAGCGTTAATGTGCAAATAATCACACTCAATCGTTACTTCTAGTAAAAACTATTTGGTCTACATTTTTCGTTTGGGTTTTTGAACTAAGAGGACAAATAGGAGCTAGACAATGATAGGTCGCCATCCCGTCATCTATATACCACTTTCTTAAGTCGTAAATCTTTTGCCAGTTCTGAAGCTTACGTGATAAGTTATTCAACTAGGCATAGAACAATACTCCGGTGCCTTCCGTAGGACACTGTCGACACTGTCCGGAGACTGTCGACAGCGCGCCGAGGATGACCGCACCGCAGAAGTTTCGTACCTAAAACCCCCACGTACGGCAATTTTATGGAACCAGCTTATAGAAGTAGTTCTCCCGAACCGTTTTGACTTAGGAACCTTCAAGAAACGAGCCTACTCTTTCCTTAAAGGCCGGCAACGAACCCGTGATTCCCTTGGACATTGCGGGTGTGATCACTTTCCAACAGGTGACTCGCCTGCTCGTTTGCCCCCTACGCAATAAACAAAGCCCCACATAGTCCAGTCTCACCCCCAGGGGGTTGTGCTTGTATGCAAGTTTCTTGCGTACCCTAAAAAAACCCTTAGACTATGACGCCTAGTTGTGTTTACAAACAAGCGATACGTATAACAGGTGCACACACTAACCTGTGGAATGCGATATATTGAACATTTTTCTACTTTTTTCTTATGTGTTTATGACATATTAATTACTACACAGACGCATCATATTAATTTTTTTGAGGGAAATGTGATTATATTTTGTTGTTTTTATATAGTTTATTTTGTTTTTGTCGAATTATGTTGTTTTTCAATTTAATTATAATTTTAATTAAATTTTCACAACTTATCCATTAACTCCACTACTCTTCTGCTACTTGTTATGTAATATAAGAAATACATGTTTATTCTTAATAAATGAACAAGTTGGTAAATAATGGATCCCATCAAAAACATAAAATGTAAAAAAATGCCAAGTCTTGCAATGCAGTTCTTCCACTACAAAAAGTTGTGAGACCTCATGTAAAACCAAGTCAGTTATTTTGGTTAGTGTTTATGGAAGCACCTATTCAACAACTTTGTTATAAATTGTTATCTAATCAATTACCTATCAACATTTATAGCGACCGTATCAATATTGGACATCTTTATTTCTATAATAATTATAATGACTTGGTAATTGCACGGCAACATAATAAATTATAAAAGAATAATCTACTATTTCGATACTTACATTATTTAGTAGAATATGTTTCCGTGCAATTTTCGGCAATAAAATATTATTCTATTATATTTCACAGGAAACGCAAGCCGTTTATGGCTCTAAGTAAAACAATATAGTTCAGTTGTACGCACTTATCGACTTGTCTATATCCTATTTTTTTAACAATAATGTGGCGACTATGACATTTATAACATAACTAGAGATGGTCTAATTCACAAATGACTGACTCAGTTGTCATAGTTATCAGTTAAGAGTAAAACAAACATTTTTAGAATTTTTGTCTGTTTGTGTGTTTGTGTTTAAATAAAAACCACCAATAATTAAAAGTATAATAAACGTCGTGATTAGTGTAAAAATTCGTATTTTTAAAAAGCACTTAAAAATAAAGAATAGATGATTATTGTTTTGCACATCGCAAACAATAATATTCTTCTGTTATTATTATTGTGTCATTAACATTTCGAATGAATCGTGTCACTCACATATTAGAGTGAAATTTTTGAAAATACGTAATTTGATCTAACAACATAGGCAACCTTTAGGTTGACACAATGCTTGACAAATAACCTCAATTTTATCAATGCTGGATATTGGTTAATATTAGTGGTATTTGTACATATTTCATAGTTTCGTGTATGTAACAGAAAAGCTCTGTTATAGAGTGCAACGTGTAATAGACCGAACCAGTGAACAGTCGAAATTTAGCGAAATTTTAGTTTCTCGTTTGTTTACATTAGTCAAAAAAGAAAAAATATGGTATGCGTTTATTATGAAAAAAAAGAAAAAAAATATGGTATGCGTTTATACGTATATGGTACATTATTCTGTTTTGACTTTTTTCCCCAAATTTGCCTGGAAACAGTATTAGGTTTCTGTCCACCGTAGATTTAATTATGCTATGCTAATCTGCAAATGTGTGAAAAAAGTGTACGTACAACTGTAAGCTAATGGCACAGTACAAGTAAACTGTGCTAATGGCTAGTCAGTTGCAGTGAAAAGGACACTAATATTGTTTATATGTAGAGATAATGAATTAAGCTAAGCAGAAAAAAGTACGCTTGGTGTCAAACACGATAAATAAATAATATGTCAGCTACTTACATACATCGAGCACGGTGGTCAAGAGGCTGGCGGGACGCGGTCGAGTTTTTAAACGATCCAACGGTTTACCGACGCGGCTCGCCACCGCTTGCTTTGATTTATTGTTTAACTTGGTTTACTAACAAAAAAAAACTAACATGAACGTTTTTAGCGCTCATAGAACTGTTAACCGGTTCCGATGTGCTATTGAATCTAAAATAATATGAACATGTTTGTTCAATCGATTGAGAAAATTAATTTACTTCGGAGTAATTTTGTAACGTACTCCTTAGATCTCAAGAAGATAAAGGGCTGCTGCAAACACAAAATTAAAGTTACATGTGCATAGCGTTCGAAAAGGATTATACAAATACATATATCTGTGTCTATAGATACATACCTACATACAAAATAATATATTAACGGCACTAGTTGTGAGACAAAGATCGTGTGTTAATTCGGACCGCGTAGACCAAGAGGCACGGGCGGCGGCGGGGGTCGGTAAATATAATCGTGGCCTCCTCCTACATTTGAGTAGCTAAATAGCATTGAAAAGTTACCCCCTTGATACCCCGTCCCATGCCATTTGTCTAGTACAATACTCACACCACTGATTTTCTGACGTAAATGTCGAATTTCTAAAGCAATTCCTATTTTTAACTCCGGCCGTTGTGTCACAACACCGCGGCAGTGAGATGGCTTCTGTTCTTCGACTCATTTCTAATAATTATTTCAAAAATGTATATTAACTGACGATGTAGGTACTGTCGTGAGAAGTAACGACAACTTAGAAATAAAACAATATCAAGTCTACCGTTCTGACCAAGCTAGACGAACAATACGCTCAGAGAATCTCAATGTGCTTACAGCGCAAGTTTGTAAACATCTTTCATGTGATTCTTTTTACGTAACAAAAATAGCCCGGGATACATCAATACTCGGTGAGTTGTATTCTAAACTCCTATCTGGATGCCCTCCCCTTCCCCCTTCAATAACCCCTCCCTGTATCGACCGTGGCGCCCTCATCTCGCAGGTACACGCAACACTTATCCCGGTTTTAATTGTCGCCACGCGCCGATGACCCTCGACTCAGACTTCGATATATTATAAACCGTTACGCGGCCTGTTCAGTGCCAACCAACTACTTAATCACTGAACCATTTAACGCACTGAGTGCAATATTGTGATAATTTTAAGAAGGCATGAATAATTATTTTGCAGCAAAAGCTTAATAGCCTATTGATACGAGTGGTTGGTTCACGGGAACCAAAAATCATTCGAACATATCTAACCATAATCACTTAACACTACATAATATGTAAACATTACCTCAAGCAAACACGTGTATGTATTCTATGTACCTACAAGCTTTTTCTGGTCGTAAATAAAGATAAATTTTATTGTTAAGCCCAAAGAAAGCCATGTAACCTAGGTAATAAGGTATTCAGTATTGTACTTTCTGATTTATATCGTAACAAAGAGTCCTTTTAGTCAAAATGGAACCCTTAATAATAATAAGTTAAATTGTTTAGCTCAGGGACGTAGTGTAGTAACTTAAAACTAGAAATAGAATCAAAAAATAATTAGAAAGGAAATAATGGATATTAAAAGCCCAAAAGATTCGAGGAGGCGAAAGAAGTATGTAAGGACCGCAAGATTTGGCGCTTTATCCTCTCTAACTACCCCGTTAGGTGATACAGCGTGAAGATGTGTATGTAAAAGCCCATTTTAATTTTTTTTATTAAACGTTAATATAGTATATCAAGTTTCTCGTTGTCCATAATGGCTAAGGAACCCCTAAGTTATTCCGTGTCCGACACGCTCTTAGCCTTTTTTTTTAATTCCTGTCGTAAAAATACCGAAATAATTAGATCTCTTTGTACCTCACTGCCGAGTTCTAATCGTCTTAGCCTCAACAATTTATTGGTAGTATTCGGCTTCACTTAACTTCTATTAACAGTAAATAAAAAACGAAACACATTTTTTGTTTGAACAGACCGTATCTGTTTAAAGCGACTATTACCTATCAATTATTTTAATTAAACGTTTTTCTAGCAACTGATAAAAACTCAATGTTCAGTTCAGCGATACGCATTATAATTTTTTATTTTTCTAAATAAGAATTTGGACAAAGAAATAATATTATGTTCATATAACAACTGGAAAATTATCTTTTTAGCTATAATAATATTAAAAATCGAACAAGTTAAAGTCGTACCTACGCAATGTGTCCGTTACCAATCGCCAACCGCAAAATAAAATTTGTCCTCATAATTTTTAGCTATTTTCTGCCAAAAATCTCAAACTTTTTATTCGACACGTGTTTCGCCTACCACCGAATAGCATTCGATGCTAGTTATCTGACCGAATCGGATCTCTGCAATTTCCTGAGGATGGTTGAGATTTGGTCGGAAGATGACTAAAGATTGCAAGAATTCATCACATGAAATAGATTTCCGCAAAGTAACACCTGGAGGATTTATACAAAATTTGTAGTAGTTGTGCTCTTCATGTAAAAAGTAACTAACAAGTAACTATCAACATGATGCAATTTTAGTAATTTTGCTACACTGTACATCTAATTCTAAATATTTATGATTTGTGAGATACTTAGGATCGGGATGCTTGCGCACCGTCATCTTTGACTACCCCGTTAGGGTGTATTCCTAGCGTGAATATATGTATGTACATATATATGTGAGATACTTTAGGAGATGAGGTACGGGAACAGCTTTTACGTGTTTATTTCGAAAAACTGTTAACTCAAAGTGAAGCTTTATCGTATATTTTTTAAATTTATCATTTAAAGAGCTTTTACATCCCTACACAATGCTTTAAAAAAAAAAGAATTTTTTTTTTACTTTAGGTATATCCCTCAAATATAAAAACTGTTAACTAAAAGTAAAGTGTTATCGTATATTTTTCAATTTGTCATGTAAAGAGATTTTATGTCCCTATACAATGCTTCCATAAAAAATTTTTTTGCTTAAGTAAACGTTTCAATATAAAGTCAATTGTTGAAGTTTACATTTGTGTTTGAGTCAGTACTTACTTACTTACTAGATTATGTGTTGCTTTTACCAACCAAAACTCCTGTGGCGGTCCTCGTCACGTTGTCGAGAGGCTTGGTGATCTCCTACAGACCGCATCGGAGCCTCTCTCGCGCACTTCTTAGAGAGTCAGTGACAAAACCTTCTACACTCTCGCAATGCTACGACAAACACGATGCGGAATACACGAATTCGCATGACCGGACCCCCCACTACGACGCGAAGTCAAAAGCCCCTTATGTCACCTTTTACGACGAGCAGACACCTTAGTCTAATTCTCTGAGCTGGGCTACAGGGCTGATTACTTACTATATCAGTTCCAAATAGCTTTTGCGGCAGACGATCTTAAAAAAACGGCTGTGAAAGACACAGATAGACATCGAGGTGATTCCATAAGTGTTCTCCTTTTTTACTTTTTGAATGAATCACTAAAAATCGTGAAATATAATCACTACAAATGAACGAAACCGCATGTCTCTTGATTTCGAAATAATTCTTGGTAATGATTGTTTGCATTTTTTACTGTCTGTCTGTTTGTTTAACTGTGCTGATTTCCGAAACGGTTGAACCGATTCTGACGCTATTTTCACTGACAAGTAGAGACTGTTTAGTTCTTAGTATAGGCTACTTTTCGCTTCGAAAAATACACGGCTGAAATGTGAAACCGCGTGCAGGTATTGGACAATAAATAGAACTAGTGGACATATCATTGCCATAATATTATACAGTATGTACTTGTTTCATACATTATGTGCCTATTGCGTAACAGATTGTGTAAAGCTTGCTTACACGAGTTTACTCGATTACTACAACGTTAATAAAGCTGTGGGTTTATTCATAGTAGAAGCGGAGAGACTGCTAAAATTATTGGGAAAATCATTGAAGGAGAACTAAATAACATTTGAAAACAAGGACACGTCTTTGGGACACAAACCTAACTAAATAACGTTATTTTTTGAAAATACAAAGCCAATTTTCGAAGCTACACTATACCACTTGTCGACAGCATGTCGACCATTGCTTATTTTCTTTTTTAGTGGCCGCTATTACATGTAAAAGACATCGCCACCTTTGTTTCAAATAAAAAAAGCTATATACTTATAAGTCTTAATTTCGTACTTATACTTTTGGCTTATGAATAAATAAACATAGATCGTAAACACATACTATTAAATTCGCTCCGCTTGTCGTCCGATAATGTAAGGTCGTAATGTTACTATTTCGCAACTTTATTACATACCTCTATTTAAAATAATAATTATTTATGTTTTATTTATTATGTAGGTACTTCAGTTCTTTTCTACAAGTTATTCTAATCTAGGATTGCTTCACTGTTCTCACTGATGTGCGATATTTCACACTTTCTTTGCGATAACTTTATTAAATTGCATTCGATTTTAACTTAACGTTGAAAATATGTTGGTGCTGCAAGCTGCAATTAAAAATACTTCATTATTACTTGCGATTAATTAAAAATCCTCTTTGTTTTACTTTTGAACAGAATGGATTCAATTAAAAATTCCTTGCAAATCTATACCTAGCAGATTAACACTGAAATCATGAACTAATTTAAAAAAATGTGCTTTTACACAGCAAATTTTGTAATTAAGCCTTTCTTGATTCTCACCACCATACTGCCTAAACACCATAAACTTCATAAACCATGGTTATCATAGTGTAAAGTGTAAATATTATGTATGATGAATTATTTTTGAAAAATTTTTTATCTAACAACATCGATATCATGGCATTACATGATATTAGTACGCTGTTGTAGACTGTTTGTTTTTGCTACAATATGGCTTACTGTGTCAGTAAGAGCAATGTCTATGACTGCGAGCGCATGGTTCCCATGGTTATCCTAATGAAAGACGCAAACAGCTTCACGCTCGGTCGGGCCGCACCGTTGCGCGTCCTGGAGGCGGTGACGTCACCGTCGACGGCGTCGCTGACTGCGCGCCCGCACGTGGAGGCCTAGCCGCGGGGCGCGGGCGCAACGAAAGTGAGACTGCGGCGGCGCGGGCGGGGGGTCTGACCGGGTCGACGAACCCCGCGCATCCAACCGATCCTCACTTGTATAACACCGTCGTATTGTTTTAACATCTCGTGACCATCTCATTGAAACCGGAATCGCGAATTTCGTAGCTATGAAGTTATTTGCAATTCATATTAAGTAATCCTGTCAGATTAGTTTCTAGTTACGTTATACTAGATAGTTTATTTTCTGCGACGCTTGCTTCCGACTAAGCGCGTAGACTAAACAATTTACTCATTTGTTAGGTGTCAGTTATGATGAAGCACGTGACTAAGATAACTACTCGAGAATCAATTGATTCATTAATAATAGTATTCTATAATATCCTACCTATATTTACACAACCGTATCAATTCCCCAATTACCACTTACATGTTAATATATTCAATATGTAAAATGTACAATATTGCCGTCTATATATTATTTAGATTCAACAGACGTATTATGTGCAGCATTGGACACATCATCTTCCACTTAAAAAATAACATGATTACACTCGTAGAATATGACATAAAAAATGCGACGCATTTGTTTATTGGTGCGTTTCTTGTAATTATCCAGCGGAAGGGAACAGGTGAAGCGAGTATCCGTTGCACGAGTTCACGACATATTCACATTTATACAACTAAATGAAAGTAACATACAGTTACATCGACATAATGTACAAGAGTGATACAAGTCTATGTTTTCAAGTTACTCTTATTTCTTTTTTAACTTAAAATATATTTAGGTAGTAGCTTATTGTATTCGCATATAATACTAACTTAAACGCGGTTGTTTCTTTTTGCCCTTTGTAATCTCAAATGTTATTCTAGAACTAATGTGAAGATGTTGTTTTTTACGAGATCATACTCTGTCTACCCCGATTGGGAAATAATGTGAAGTTACATAATGTGCGAGATACAGTTTAACGTTTCTGTGTATTAGGATACAAGAATCATGTTTGAGAGAATGTTTATTTAAATTCAGGTTCTTATATTGTTTAAAACTAACTCATTCAAACACTTTATAAATGGATTCATGAATAGTAAAATTATGTAATTCAAAATAGACAAAATAAACTAAACCCATTTTTTTTAATTAGTAGGTATACTGATGTGTTAAGTGTTCAGTCTTTCCTCGAATGGCACCCGGCGACTCAATTGTTCTCGTTTTAATTCACTCAGTCATGATATGTTTAATTATATATATACATTATACATAGACATCGCATAATGGCCATTCAAGTAGGTATTGTATTTTAACACCAAGGTCGTACAGTTTGAGGCTCTGCAGGTGCCGCAGGCCGGAGACACACTAGACTCATAAAAGAGTTGTCCATTGACCGCATCGTCATTGATACCTGAGTAACTGTACTGACTAATAACATTTTATAAACATACTATAATTATAATGAACATTTCTGCTAATTTTGTTCAATGTGATACCAAGAAAGTACGAAAAAGTACATTTAATAAATCAATCACATACATATGAAAAGTAACTTGAGTTTAATTTTGCGAGATTTCGAAAAATACTTATAAGAATAATCTTTGACTGTATTTTTATTTATTATATTACTGAACTCTGAGTGTATCTTCAACTTAAACTTAGTCTAGCTCTCAATCTAATTACTTGCATTTTATGAAGTACTCTGCTACAGCTTATATTATGTAGCACTATTTATTACGTTCTGTAAAACCAAATGTCAACATCATAAAGATTGCTTGTGGTATCTCTAGCTGAAGATAAAATTGTATCGAATTATTATATGTCGTCACAGCTTCCCCCCGCCGAGGCAGCGTACGTATAGTACGTGAGACCGGTTTTTGTACACGTAATGACGCCGTCGCCGACGCCGCTCGATGCCTTTTTATGAATATCGAGGAAAGGGCGTGCCAACTGCGGCTCTAGTCAAAACACTTGAGCAAACAAATGTTACTTATAATTGTCATTTTTGTATTTGTATATTGATCGTATGTATATTATCACTTATTCGAATATTGTCTGATGATAAAGATGATTTGTAAAACTTATTTTAATATGATAACCTCGATTCAGTAACTTGTTCAAACTCTGCCATAAATATTGTGTCATTTTTAATAAATAAAATTGTATGCTAATGAATCAATATTAAATATTACTTTTAACATAAGGTATTTCCAATTACATATTAGAACTCTTTTGCTAATATATCACTAGAAATTTTATACATAGTATACAATATGCGTATTTTTCCGTGCAGATTAAAATATCAAATTTTGTGTATTAAACAAATCTTTAATTTAAGATTTAAAAATATACCTTTTTTATCCTTCATACACATAAACAAAAAGTTTGATTTGAGAGATCTGTTTTATGTACCTTTAATATTTAAAGCATTTAGTAGCAGACAGAGATAACAACAATGTATGTATTAAGTTTTGGTTGGCACCATATTAATAGGAAGTGTATTCCTACTATATGGTTGGCCCATACGAGAAGTGAAGATTGAAGAGCGATGGGAATATTGCCATCTCCGCGCACACAGTGACCTATCTGCTGATTACAGTTATTTTTACTGGCATTCTCCATATTTATGTCCATATGTTCCTATACATTCATGTACAATAATAAGTATTTAGATATACAGATGATAAAACAGAGGTAGATAGTCACTCTTTACTAGCCCGTGGCCTATAGATAGGTACCAGCTTTTACAAAAAGTTCCTTCTCTTGGTTTACTTTACGACCTGCACAGAAAGATAAGCAGCTGACACATATGCTTTTTTTTCTCTCCAAGACTAGCGTGTAAATACTGGCTATATCTATACATATACATAAAATTGAAGTGCATGTTATTTCGAAATAAAGCCTTTTTCTTAAACTTACATGATTATTTGCACTTAACCAAAATCCAAACACGTATTTTTTTTCAATTATGTATGTCTGTTTGTTTGACATTTTCTTTGGAAGGTAAAGGATTTTTCAGAGAGTAATCTAAGCTACTTTTTATACTGGAAAAATACCAAATATAACGCCGGCAAAACCGTGAGGCTACCGCTACTCGTTAATAAAAAACGTTTAAAATAAGACAATCCTTATTATTTTCTTGAAAAGAATAACCCAAACTTTCTTATGGCTATATCTGAATCGCTGAAAATAATGAGCCGTGTTCTGGATTAATTTATTACTCTTTATTTTTACTCGTTTAGGGGCCAGGCAAAAAGCAGGCTTATGATTTTAGCAGTGTTTGTATATAATTATACATTATATAACAATCATGCGTGTTTCCTCACAAATCCGAAACCATTTAACCGATTTCAATGTATGAAATGTCATTGGATTGATTTCAATTACGTGAGATAAGTTCTTTTTAACACGCTTTTATTAGTTTCACCAGATAACTATGTAAAAAAATCTTGGAAGTAAATTTGACCTACTTCCCGGTTTGCGATTGAACTGAAATTTTGTATACACGTTTAGTTGGGATCATAATGCATGGCGGTCTCCCAAAGGTGGATATCAAATGAAAGCGTTTGCTGAGAAGAAAACGGAAAATAAAATGATGCCACACTAAATTCAATATGGTGGACGCCCCAAGATGGGCGACGAAATTTTCTAATCTACCATCATGACATGGGTATCAAATGAAAGGGTTTGCTGAGAAGAGTACGAAAAGTAAAATGACGTCACTCTAATATCAATATGGCGTATTCACAAAGATAAGCGAACTAGTTAGCGTAACGTAGCGGACTAGCTAAGCGAACTTTAAATGTATTCTGAATCAGTAATAAACATGTTAGTTATTTTAAGACTGAAAAGTATAAAATAAAAAACTAAGAAACACGCTTTTATCACGCACTAAAAATTAAAAAATAATTAAATTAAATAAACTTTTATTTGTTACGATATTCTATAAAAGGAAAGGTTCTCATTTGGACTGCGCGTGCTACAGGCCCATCAGCTTGGTCAGTTTAGCAAGTAAAGTCTATACTAAGGTATTGACTGAACGTATGAAAGGCGTTTCAGAAAGATATTTGTGGGAGGCGCAAGGTGGTTTTAGGAACGGTAGAGGTTGTATGGATCAGATTTTCTCGCTTCGCGTTATCGTGGGGAAGTTTCTGGCTATAGGTCAGAAAGTTTTCTGCGCTTTCGTGGATCTAGAAAAAGCATTCGATAGAGTAGTGCGACAGAAATTGTGGAGTCTTCTGCCTCAGTATGGCGTGGGGGGCTCCTTACTACGGGCTGTGAGGTCATTATATAGCGGCCACAGAGCCTGTGTAAGGATAGAGGGTGACACGTCGCCCTGGTTTGATGTCTGTTCAGGCGTCAGACAGGGCTGCGTGATGTCTGCCTGGCTGTTCGTGCTGTATTTGGACAGTTGCCTCCAGAAAATGAAAGGTAGTATGAGTGGTATGTTATGTGTTCACACAGTGGTAAACTGCCTATTGTACGCTGACGATGCTGTGCTAATAGCACCATCAGAAGCCGAGTTGCAGGCACTAGTCACGTGCATGAAAGAAAAATGTGAAGTAAAAGGATTGAATATGAATGTGAACAAAACTAAGGTTCTGGTGTTTGAAAGGGAAGAGGTACAAACGAAATGTGATATTTGGGTAAATGGAAAATGTCTAGAACAAGTGAATGAAATTGTGTATCTGGGGAGTGCGTTTTCGAGGGATGGAAGATGTGACTTGGATGTGGAGGGACGGGTAGCAGCTGGCAATAAAGTGAATGGTGCTCTGTCCGCATTAGCAAATAGTGTGAATATATCTAACACTGCCAAAATGGCGATCCACAATGCGGTGTTGGTGCCAACTTTATTGTACGGTAGTGAGGCCTGGATATACTCGAAATCGAGTGAAAGTATGATAAATGCAGTAGAAATGCGATCTCTTAGAAAGATGTGCGGTGTCACCCTTGCGGACAGGATAAGCAATGAGGAGATACGCAGTATGACAGAGTTGCACGACGTTATTGAAATAATGAAGAAAAGAACGCTAAGATGGTCCGGGCACATAGAAAGAATGAGTGATGAAAGACTGACGAAGAAAATATACAGAGCGAAAGTGAGTGGTAAAAGAAGGCAAGGAAGACCAAGGCTGACTTATGAAGATCAAATAGCCAGAGTGTTAGCAGACGGAAATGTCAAAAGCTCTCGCATACCTAGGCGAAAATGTGTGAGGAGAATGATGAGATTTGAGGAAGCGAAAGAAGTATGTAAGAACCGCGACGCTTGGCGCTCCGTCCTCTCTGACTACCCCGTTAGGGATACAGCGTGAGGATATGTTTGTTTGTTTGTTTGTTTGTTACGATATAATATGCATGTTACCCTTGCCAATAATTTAACTTCATTGTAGAGTAAACGTAAACATATATATTTTTTTAATATGTTGCGGATGATAGATATGCTAGGTAGTTATTAGTAATCTTATCACTTTTTTTATGTCCAAAGACTAATTCAAAAAGCATGGAGTGCTTTGTCTTAATTAATTAAAAGTACACATATACAAAAAGCGCTTTAATGTCCAATGACTAATTCAAAAAAAACTTTTTAAATTAGTCATTGGACATAAAAGAAGTGATAAGTAAGAAGATGATAAGAAAAAAGTTTTTGATTTTGGCGGTTTAAATAGAAAATTAAAAAAAATATAATTTACTGTCGTCGTGTGGCATACCAAATGAAGTCTTCATATCATGAATTCAAAAATGTATTATAACGCATTACTTTGAGTTGCTTTTTTAACACTCGAAATACGTTATATAATTCTGTTCCCCACCTAAATTCAAATTATTATTCCGGAAAGACTGAAAAATCTCTACAATTACTAACACGAGGTGTTGCTGTAGTTTCATTTTCAACAACTTAGCGCTAAATTCGACGCTAGTAATAATTATAAATATGTAGATTCAGTTATGCGTATATTTAAAAAACTCGACTACGGAAAAAATCGCACTGAAAAGTGCGAAACAAGAAAATATTCTTGCATAAGGTTTGCTTACTTAACAATAGATACATATCTTCACACTGTATCCCCAACAGGGTAGTCAGAAGGAGCGGCAAGCGTCGCGGTCCTTACATACCTCTTTTAATGTATAATTAAGTAAATGCAATATGTGTAAATTAATGTTATGTCACATAGCCTATAACGAGCGGGCAATCAAACTGCTTTTGACGATACTTCATTTGTCAAATTACGATGGGTAGTTTAGAACTTATGTGGGATCAGACATACATACATAGCATGCTGAAATCCTAATCCTGTAGTCCGGTAAAAAATGATTTTTAAACATCGTTAAAATTTCTGAATTATTCCTTAAGTTTAATGTGAGCTGTTATTCTTTAGTTCCATTTTCATTTTATCACTATGCACTGTAATCCTGTAATCCCCAAATACTCGCTTGAAAAAAGCGTCAAGATGTAATTTGATTTCTCTTTGGTGTTCTGTCCAACCCGAAAGAAACAACACTTGTATCAAAATAATATACTTATATAACATATGATATATTGAATTTTGAATGTTACTAATATTTTACTAATGAATAATGAGTAAAATATTAGTAACATTCAAAAATAGATCATACATACATACGTATCTTCACGCCTTATCCCCAAGGGGGTTGTCAGAGATGACGGAGCCCCAAGCGTCGCGATCCTTACATACGTCTTTCATTTTCTCAAATCTCATCATTCTCCTCACACATTATCGTCTAAGTATGCGAGTGCTTTTGACATTTCCGTCAGCTAACTAACACTCTAGCTATTTGATCCTCATAAGTCAGCATTGGGCTTCCTTAGCTTCTTTTACCACTCACTTTCGCTCTATAGATTTTCTTCGTCAGTCTTTCATCACTCATTCTTTCTATGTGCCCGAACCATCTTAGCGTTCTTTTCTTCATTATTTCAATAACGTCGTGCAACTCTGTCATACCTACTGCGTATCTCTTCATTGCTTATTTTGTCTGCAAGGATGACACCGCACATATTTCTAAGAGATCACATTTCTACTGCATTTATCTTACTTTCACTCGATTTCGGGCATATCTAGGGCTCACTACCATACAATAAAGTTGGCACCAACACCGCATTGTGTATGGCCAAATACTAATGAAATAGATCAAATTATAAAAAACCTAACTTATTACAGACTAACTAAACTGACTAACGAGTGAGATTATATACCTATATGTATTTTATATAAATGGTATAATGAAAATGGTTTTCTTTGTCACGCAATCACGTAAAAAGTACGTAACGTATCGGTATGGAACTATGAATATTCAACGCAGAATCGTTTATAGATGATTTTAGGCTACTTAACATCCATACACTGAACATTATGCTCGTAAACTTGATTGACATAATATTAAGTTAGTTGTTGCGCGGGAGCGTCTCATACGCATACCGTCCGACGACAACCGCAGCGCACTCGTGACTGTTGTATGGCGAGAAATGCCGAGATTTCGAGCGCGTCGTATGGGAGCGTTTGTATGAAGATAGAATACTGTATGCTTAATTGTACTGTGCCCATACGCAGGATTTGCTCATTATAATATAATACGGTAAAACTGCTTTGCTTACTAGTAAGAGTAACGCATCGCTTAAAAAAATTTGCAAATATACATACTTATAATAAATAAAATCTCGGCTCGACGAAAGCAATAATTTTCAATAATTCGTTCGTTCGCGTCCCGGCCGACCAAGTTCATGTCGGGCTATGCGTAGTCTAGGGTTCCGTAGTCGCAATTAATTAGAAGGGGGTATTTCGATACTATGAGCATATTAACTAAGTTTACTAAACGCCATTGAAGTCGTTTTCTCTGGAATTTTTACGTAAGTTTTATGAAATTTTTACTTATATAATTACATTTTAGAAGTTGGTCGGCTATTACTCATTAACTTGTAGAGCCTACTTAGGGTGGGTTACTTGAATGGAGACGTAAACGTCAAACATAGTGCTTACGAACGGTAATACAAAAAAAGTGATGCTTCATGAACTTCATCTCTTACATTCGTTAAAGAGTTACGATTACGTCAATAAGTGGTCCGAGACATTGGTTACCGTCAAATTTTCTTTGTGTTGTGTATCTTTTAATGAAATTGTTGTTATTTAGGTGATTTTTGGGATGACGGTTCTTCAAATGATGAAATAGGAATGTAATGATCATAGAAAAAAAAACATTTCTGTAGTAAATATATGTCGTTTCAATATATATTTCATGAAAATAATATATCGACAGATTCCACGTGACTTAAGAATTATAAAAGGGAACTGAAATAAAAATGTGAATAACACAAGATTGTTTAACGTGTAGGTATCTAGTGGATAAATTACATAAATACTTTGAATGATAATATGTGACATAAATAAGAGTATTTTATTGATTAATATTTGGAAACTATTTTATCTCATATCGACACACTCATTTTCATACCACGCCTTCTGAAAATAAAGGCATTAGGTTATAATTATCTACAAACAGAAAACTACAAACAAAAAATAGTGCATCATTATTGTTAATCAAATTTGACAGCCTCGTGGCATCGTATCAGTTGTTGTCATTGGTCGTTGGTGAATATGCGATAGAAGTTTTGAGTGACTTAACTAATGTTGCCTAGAAATCCGTACAAAAATTCGAATAAGTACCTTTTTACCTGGCATCCTGAATAACAGTAACTGTTGAAATTGTATGTAAACTTTTTGTGAATTTGTTTATAAACTTTTTGTAAATTAATTCTTATATTGTTGTTTTTTCACGCTGGTTTTTTTTTTGATAATGAAATAACACTTTCAAGTTAACGATCGTTTAATATCGTATACGTAACTGGATACATTTTAACAAACCTAAGTTATGTTAACCGATCCTTTGAATCAACGCACCTTTAGCAGATATCTTGAATATTGTTCACGTACCTATCCAAAAACAACGATTTAGCTTGCGGAGGGGGGACATGTGACTAATAAAAAATACATCTTTAAAACTTAATATTTCTCAAACGGATCCCTGAATCGAAAAATTTTCTTCACATGCCCCCAATATTTTTGAAAGGCCAATCTAACGACACTCCACACAATGGAATAGACAAGTAAAAAAATCATCCTCGTTTTACGTGTAAGGGAGGTACCCAAAAAAAATTTTATTTCATTACCACTTCACAGGCAGGCACATAGGCGTGATTAATATGTAAAACCATGCGGTATTACAGCTTTTTAGCACCAAGAGAGACTGGAGAGATAGACAAACGAACTTGACGAAACTATAAGAGTTCTTTGCTTTACTACGGAACCCTGAAAACCGGCTAGTAACATATGCCAATAATTCGCAATATTTAAGAAATAACATTTTGTAAAGTTTTTATTAAGTTTTGGGAAAATAGAAGTACAAATTAACTATCGGTAGCCCCTTTATAACTATCGAAATTTAACGTACGCAATAAAATCTTTAAGTTTGCTTTACGTTACATTGAGAACAATATCTTTATGTTATCAATGTTTAAAGAACAATATTATCGTTAAAGATTTCACTACAATCTCTCAACTACTTTCTGAAATTAACTCAATGCTACGTTCGTCATGTATCGTACTTATTACATGATAGATTACACATAGACATATGGAGACACTTATTGACATTTCACACTTGATATAATACGGTTTTTTAAGATGGGTAATCAGGTTTTTTATGGCGAGACTCCACATACGAACATAGATCATTAACTTAGCCCGTTGATGTTGCGGTCTTACTATAAATTAATGTATCGTTACACTCTTCGCTGACTTCATAAAACTTTAAAAACTACACAGCAAGCATCCATTAAACCTGTTGTTGACCGTTATGTCTTAGAAGTCACAGCAATGAATATGTATCATTAGAACACATTGCTCGCTCAGTTGGCATTCTTTGTGCTTCCTAACTGTTCATTTGTAACAGTTTTCTAATCTCCATTACTATTGAACGTTTCTTTTTATTATCTAATTCATAAAACAAAGGGGATGTAACAAAAAAGATCCCTCACCTCTTTTAGAGTAATCACTTTCAGCAGACTTCCGTTATTCTACTATTCGTTGTCTTCGCGTTTTGTGTTAAGGTTCTTTTATATCGTGCGGTGCCTCGACCACCTAGAACCTTATTAAAGTAAGCGAGCTCCATGTCATTAGAGGGCGTGAATATTTAACCAGAGATGGCGGATGAGCACCGCGGTTACTCTCGTTTCTGGTCGGTATATGCGACTTTTGGGATTACGTTCTCAATGAATTAAATTTATTTGCCGCAAAAAAACTATTGAATACCATTGTAAGCTTAAAAATAAATACAAATCAGATCGATGAACCTTATTTATAATACCACTTATATACTAAGTATATGCTTTGTATAATGTAATTGTTTGTTTCAAGATTTTTCAGTCATAATAGGTATATAAAGCCCCTGACTACTCATATCCACAGTTTTAGACATTTACATAATGTCATTGTTTACGCAATTTGCGTTACGCAATCTAGAGGGGTCATTCGGTGCGCGCCCAAAAGTCCCGCAGCCACGAAGTGTAGAACAGTCATATCCTATCGATTTGTTAAGAAGGCGGGCGAGGGGTGGAAGGGAGGGATGTCGCGGGATGCGGGGCACGGTTCGGCCGCAGCCTCCGCACAGCGCGCAGCATGCAGCCTGCTTGCACCTGCCACGGCCGTAACCAGCGCGACATACTAGCGACATCGCATATCGCGATTGCGCTTTGTGTACACTGGCTACCACGAATTGATCCACCAACGAAACCTTTCTGAAAGTTTTTAGTGAACACATGTTGTGACTAACGTCGTCGTTGTAGAACCGTTTTGTTATAATTACCTGTATTACAGTTAAAAAATTATTAGGAAAAAAGAATGCATCTGTCACGTTTTTATTAGAAACTAGCTCTACCTGGCCACGCGCTTACTGTGGCTCAGTAGGGACAAAAGGTATATTAGTTTTAGATATATAAGAACGCGCGTAATCAAATACAAAATTGTGTCAAAATTTCGAAGCAATCGGTGAAGAACTTTTGAAGATAAACAAAAAAAAAAATATTAAATGAGTCCGCGACAGTCGTAATGCTATTCAGTGGCGGCCCTAGCAAATTTTTCATTAGGTGCAAGATCGAATTGAGACGTCTTTTCGAATACCTATGCAGTCACCATGGACTTAGGAAATATAAGGACTAACTTGTTGACGAGTGAGGGATACCTTTTACAAGAAAGAGACGAGGTAAAATTCTAAGTTCATAAATATGAAATTAGAACTCTAGTCTAATTTCTAAAATCACAAATTTCATAAATAATCATTAATTGATTTTGTATAAAAGTGATATATTTTATAGGTTATTAAAACATACGTAATACTTTTGTAATAACGAGTTAGGTTTTCAGTGATCCTACAAATTTCTATAGCGCTTTTGTCAACCACATTGTCGTAGGTCGCGGTATAAACACATTTTGTGGTAAGCAGTGTACGTTCACTTTCAGAGAGATCCTCGAGGCGTGCCCTTCACAACTGCGACGCCCCGGTCCCGGGTGACCGACGCACCGTCTCCGCCAAGGTCATACTGCCCTGGCACTGGCACACTAAAGAAAGCACTTTTATTAGGATAATTTAACACTGCGGGATGTTTGACTTATTTTTAAATTTAATTTCAATAACATTTAGCTTGCGAAGTACCTGAAATCTTTATTATGTAAATGCGTATGTAGGTCACAATTTTCTTATTGATGCTTTTTCCTCAACATGTCAGGAAAGAAAATATTGACGATGTAGCTATTCAATTTATTTAAGTGCATGATTAGGGACCGGTTGTTTCCTTAATAATACAGAGGATAATTTTGAAAATGGAACCATTTTTCGTTCTTTTATATCTATATATAGTATATAAATGAATGTTTTTTTGTATGTTTGTCCTCCATGCGTTCCTAAACCATTCATCCGATTGTGATGACGTTGGTGAGTTGTTCTGCATACGCCCGCGCAGATTTCTGAATTATTTAATTGCGCGGATAACAGCCAATATAACAAAATATAATTTTTTTAACTAGCAGTGCGCCGCAGTTCCACCCGCGTTAAATTCATTATTTTTCCGAAACCGAAAATAACCTAATTGGCTCTCTGAAAAACCTCTATCTATAAATGAGTCTTGTCAAAATCGATTCGCCCGTTTCGGCATTAGCCCGGACAAACAGATGGACAAAAATTTTAAAAACTCGTGTTTAGGTTTTGATAACGCGCAAATAACCTTATGAGATAAGAAAAACGCTTTAATTTCGAAATCGCAGACATTTTAATGTTATTTATTTGTATAGATAGATTCACGACCACAATAAATTATAGCTAAGAAAAGTTTATGAAAAAGGAGAAAAAAAAATTTTTTTTAAAACATTTTTATCTAATAACTCCAAAACAATGTACATATTTCAAAATATACTTAGTAGGTATTACTGTAAAATATTTATTGTTATGACTACTTGATGGAAGTGAAATCTATAAACAATTTTTCATCACTACAATAAAACCTTCGATACGATTTGATAATTGAATTTAAAATGAACTGAACTGCACTGAGGAACTTTTCCGCTCTTCAATAATGTAGATATTATACGAATATTTCGAATGAAAATACATAATGTGTATCGCGTACACAATTTTGTTTAATTTAAAACTCATCATCATCTAATATATTATCAGTTTGATGTTGCAGTACAGTGATTAATAGTCATTATTTTTGCGGAAAAGTTTTTTTTAAATAACTATTTTTTAATTGACGAGTTTAAAAATTAAAAAAAATATATATACAGGTACATTCGAAAGGTATGTTTTCATAAAAATCTTCAATGTATTGTATCACCAATCTAATGTCTATGCTTATGGTTTATAGGCCTATGATATGGTGTAGTAAATAAAATATAATTAAAGTCTGAGTCTACAACACTAATTTAGAGTAATGAACACTCAGGGGACAACTTTTATAGAATTAGTAACGAGTAATGTTATATATACATAGACATACATACATATCTTCATGCTGTATCGCTAACAGGGTAGTCAAAGAGGACGGAGCGCCAAACGTAGCGGTCCTTACATACTTTATTCGCTTCCTCAAATCTTATCATAGAGTGTTAGCCGACGGAAATGTCTAAAGCACACGCATACCTAGGCGAAAATGTACGAGGCAAATGATGAGTAATGTTATATATTCGCATGTAAAATGTAGTTCTGAGTATAAATATGAATTTTGCATATATAGCAAATATATTTTAGTAAAACTCATATTTATGCTCACGACTTGCCATAATGCTTGTTGTCTTGAAGAATAAATCAAGTATGAATTTCGCTCTTTAAGATTCAGTAGCCAACTAACTGGAAAGCCTAATAACCCATGATCCGTAGACGAATAGGTTCGCAATGATATTGCTTGTTGACGGTTTTTCAGCGCATCTGTCATTTACACTCAAACAATTACTAAGCAATGAACATTGCTTCTCACGAAAAGGAGCTCCTCTTCTTTGCCTCTTGTAGGCTCGCCGGTTTGACTCGCGGCGGCGCTCTCGCCTGGCGTTACTTGCGATGTATAGTTACATTTCAAATGAGCTTGATTAGACAGGACTCTGACCGTGGCTTTGTTTATTGTTCATTGGCGAATTATTCCGCCGATCCAACAAGACCACGATATTACTCGTTAATGGATTAGGGATCATTTAATTTCGTTATGTAACGCGTGCATTAGGAAAGGCCTATGTCCAGGAGTGGACTCATAGGTAGGTAAAACGTATTATTTTAACCCTTTAATAATAGATATTCAATTTCAAAATATTAATTGATAATTAATGATAAAAAAAAGTCTGAATGAATTCCTATATCCAGGATTCTTAACAAAAATAATTTTGGAAACTTTGGCAATTACAGTTTTCAGTGTATGAGCTTTGTACCTAAAGTTCGTTATCTAAATCTCGAATATGTAAAGTTGAAAAGGATTTTAGTTACTGGCTACGATACTCATTGTCATGTATGGCCAGTTTTTTTTTTAATTATTCACTTTAGCTGGGCTGAGCTTACATACATTTGTAATATAATTTTACAAATGTGTTTAAAAATTAGAAACTTTAAAATCGCCATGCGACGAAGTTACATCGTTATGTCTCTATTCCTCTTTTCAATTACCTAATGATTTAGAATAACTCTCGCACGTTTGTAAGTTCCTGTTGGAGAGGCGTGAAGAATAATGGTCGTAATTTTGACATGTAATATATACCGAGGTAAATAAGGTAGCGTGCACATTCTACAATCAATTAAGACGTTTGCCTTGTTACAGTGGCCCAAGCAGAAGATTCACCAGTTGCAATGAAACTCAAGAAAATATGTCTAAAAACGCCGGTAGGCGAGGAGCAAGCAGCACAAGCAGTACTCGACCCAGCGCTAGGTAAGTTGTCTTTTTAACGCGTGTAACTTTTGTTTAAAAAAATTTCACCCGTATGACCTTTATTTCATTTTTCTTTCATACCGTACCTATTATCATTTATATAGTTTAAAGAGTAACAGTACCCACATACAATATTATGGAATTTATAAAATTAGCGTTCATTTTCAAATTTGCTGCCTGCTGTTTCTTTATGCGTCTAGCTTTTTTGTTCATAAATACATATAATATACTAATTGTAATGGCTACGATTTTACTTTGCCAATTACACATTGGTTACTTGTTTCGTATTAGTTTGGACAATTGTTATTTATGCATACACCCACCTAATAATAACATGTGTACATATAGTATTGTTTTGGTCTTGTTTATCTATGTCATTGAAATATACAAGAATATATTTGGTTTCATTAGAAGAATCTCATTTGCTTTTTAAATTCTTAGAAATAATAATTCAATAAAATGCATAACCTAAATCATACTCTTAGATTGAAATTTTTTTTTCGTTGGCATATAGTGCTCAGCGCAGACCAGTACATAATGTTATGCTAATTATTATAATTATAGTAATAATTATGACTATTCTGTTCCGTATATTTATCCTTTTTCAGTATGATAGTCCTGTAATATTAGTGTTAGAGATATCGTCATATATGTCAACGCGTTAGTTACGACGCCGTCCAGTTGATTGAATTGTGCTTTTATTTTCCATCGTGGCACGCATTGAGGCTATGATGTCATCGATTTAATTGCGGCGGCCACTTCATTACCTATATTAATGCAGCATTTTAATACTCGGCCGAAATAAGTAGGTATAACACGAACATTGCCAATCGAATTGTTGAAAAAAACTTTACGGCGTCGTTATCTTTTTATGCAATGTTATTCGCTTTATGCTGTCTTAAATGTCAAGATTCTTTTTTATTGTAGTAGCTACCTTCTTCTGTTTCATTGCTTTTATTGTCAATTCCATAATTCGAGATGCCGTTGCAGCTTGCCGTGGTGTTTTATCACATACTTCAAGCATGTGTAGTTTTATCCCTGTATGAATACGTCTGTATGGTTGGGTAGACATTCGTACAGGTCGTTAATGGTACTACGTGGATCTGTTGTGTGGTACGCGAGTGGAATAACCTATAATTAGATGCGCGTACACCAATCCTCAGTTGTGGAACTTATGTGTAGATTTCTCGTTCACTCCACATCCGGTCAAAAGTTTGATATAAACGTTTAGATATGCGTAATAATTGCTATACGAACATGCGCTTATTAATGAAAAAAAAATTTAACCGCAGTAAGAACTGTGGTTAAATTTTTTTTCGATTGTCAATCTGCCTATGTGGACTTTGAGAAATTAACGCACGAACATATCTTCTCGTCATTTTCTATTCGAGCTGGACAAAGCGTCAAGACGCAATTAAGTCACACCTTGACACCACCTCTAGGATTAAGTATTTGGACTTACAGATGGTAAAGAGGAACCATATAATGACAGATTTCTAACCCCATAACCTATACCAGCTCCTTATCACAAATCTTGGCCGACTTTTACAATCGGTACGAGATAACCAGCTAGCACATTCTATATTTTTCTTTCACTCCTGGACCAGCATAGTGGAAGACGGTAGAAAGTATCAGTATTTATTTATCAATGTAGAAAACTTATAAATTATTTGGTCCGTTTCAATGTGCACACGCAGGTGTCGCGTACAAGGTTATTTTTGACAGTAATGAACTTTTTGTTCAAGAGACGCTTTTTATTGCGAAATATTCTCTAAGTAATCGTACCTGTGTGATCTCGGTTTACTGTAGCATTTGTACAATAACAAATTGGAGCCATGCAAAGAGGGGGTCGAGGGGGGTAGCTCCGACATATCCGATGGTGGCGCGATAAGTGACGACTATTCGTCAATGTGTAACATAAGCACAGGTACGCCACTCGTTGTATAGGGCATCGTAGGTGCACCCGACATGGGCACGGGGCAACGGTCATCGTTGTATCTGTACGCGCGTGGCGCTGCAGCTCTCCTCGACGGCCGGTAATTTAATTGGGCCCGAGCTGTCACCTATGCGCCGCAGTCGCCCGGCCGTCGCTCGCCGGCTATCGATTAGAGCCCCCTTCCCCTGCCGCCCGCGGCGCCCGCGAACCGGATCTCGTCACGCCGCCATTGTGTACCCGCGACGCTTAAACGCATTCGTTTCTCCCGATGCGAAAACGACGCATTCCTTCCGCGCGCGCCCCCCCCGCGCCTCGCACGGCCGACCTGCACCCGCCGCCGCATCGCGCCACGCCGCCGCACGGGACGACCGACCCTCTCATTACACTTTTACCACATTACCACTCAACCGGTGACCGCCGACAAACAAAACCGACGAAAGTCAATCGTCGCGAGCGACGATCCGCAATAAACACGTCATAATTTATCCATAAAAGAACGAAAGTTTCGACAACGGAATCCCTTTAGTTCATGAATGCACCGATAAGTTTTGTTTTCGTGATGGAAACATTCGTATACTATGTACATATATTATACAAATAAAAAGCCAGTCTTCTACGTCACATCCATCAGCATGACGTGACGATTTCGATAAACAAAATTGCAGTTTAGTTTACTGAGTATTTTCTTCGTCAACAACAGCAGCATTAGCCACGCTAGTGTAGCGCCCTGAAAACTAAACAATTATATTATTGTTAACCTGTATACATAGCAACTGTAGCCTCGCACGCGGTTATACTTTTGTAGAAATGCAAATTTTTTGAAATTTCGTCGGTAACTTTTTAATTGTCCCTGTTCTCCAAAGACAAGATTTTAACTTGGGTCACCTTTTTTTCACAATAACAAATCTTATAATAATATATATATTCTTAGCTTTATAATTTCGAATCCAAAATTAACTTTAATATTAATGCTACACTGTTGTTTCGGCGCGTTAAATTTACTAGTCTCCAGCATATTCAATGTGCTTGAACAACGAGATGATAAGGAAATCTATAAAATACTTAAACGTTTTAATTGTCAGTTGGAAAAAATAATGAGAAATCAGCTTAAAGTAATAATTTTTATGCTTCTTTTTGTATCTTCTTGACTCTTACTGAGTCATTATAATATATGTATACTCTAAAAAATACAGAGTCTAACATAATGGCCACAAATGAAAAAAAAAAACAAAAGAACTAAGTTGAACTCGTCAGCCCTGACAAAAAAGCCGTTGTTAAAGATTGGAACGTAAATACGTATTGCTACTTTCCGTCCCCTATATATTTCGGAGACAATAGGAGAAGATCTCACTGCTAATAATAATAAGGAAGGGCGTCACCATATATTTGGAATAGTGGTGTCGAACTCAAAATATTAAGCTTCGGATATTATCTTTAGTGGTCAATTGAAAATTTTGTTATGAAGTCATGGATACGTTATTAGATTACAGACGCAACTTTATAAAGTTGAGTCTGTAATTTTATAACGAACTTCTAAATTATAACCATTAAAGATGCTTTTTGGCAACAAAACTCGAAAGAAACTAATAAAATTTACGTGATTAGTCATCAATTAATACTAAGAACATCTCAATTTAAACCATGCCAACAAAAATACATATAATATCGTGCATACTATAGCTTAAATCAGTGCTAAAATAGTCTCTAGATAATGCTGATAATAATCAATGATATAATACACCAAAAATCTGATTTTGAACTAAGCATTAATTAAACTTATACTATGGGTATCACACATAGTCAGTGGTACCCAGATTTTTAAACCAATTTAGAAGGGTTCGTTTCGTAGATTGATGTAATCAGAAAACGAACCTGGGACCCTCGCTTTAGAAGGCAGATGTCGTACCCGTACCTCCGCACAAACGAATCCGTCACAAGTTTGAACGCGTTTTATTTTGTCCTAGCAACCCGCGCCGACTTTTCTCAGGGAGCTATCGACGTGCGTTTTAAATTTTTTATTGCCATTTTGTGTTGTTATAATAAACGATAATCAGTACTAACTTTTCGGACAGCAGGACCTCGTGCAGGGTCTGTCCGGATCGCTACCACCATTTTACTTGCTAATCCTACCTCCAAACGGCAACGCTTGCACCGTTATGTCCCGGTGTGGAGGGTAAAATACCCGTGAAACTTCTGGTTCAAGAGGCACACCTTAGCCCTTAGGGTTCCAACACATTTGTAATCTGAAGTGCACTCTTAGCCTTGATGATGTAAACGTCTATGGACCTCAGTCCAGGAAAGGGGCTTATTTGCTCATTTGTCTTCCTCGCGGTATAAAAAAAACTCCAAACAGCAAACACCAATTATGTAACATCCAAACTCCATTGAACTGACTAAGAATTGAATCCGGGACCCTCTCAGGACCCTGTCCTTCTAAATCAGATGCAGTAACCACCATGCCAACGAAGAACCAGTGAACGTTTGAAATTAAACTTTATGAGCAACGGTAAAACTACTATATATGGTAAAATAGAACCCACTTTACAGGCGCGACTTAGCTAAGGAGAACTCACCTAATATTACGTCTTGTGGACAGTGAATCGCATTTTTATTCTTTTCATTCAAAATTGTAAAAAAAGAACACTTATCTATTGACCTCTGTCTGTCTATCATAGCCGCTTTTCTCGGCAAATATTTAACGTATAACAGTCGCGGCACAGTTATAGTAACTGGTGCTCCAAAGACAGACATTAGCTTCAGAAATCGAAAGAACAAATTTTTTTAGAGGTCAGCGTGTAGGTATCAAACGAAAATTTTTTAAACCACGAATTCAAAAATTTATAACAAGTTACTTTTAGAGTCCTTTTATTTTCTTAGAATTTTTTTAACATTCTAAAAACTGCAGCATTCGAAAAAAAACTGCAGCCAATTCGGTACATTTGTTCACGAACTGCGATGCCACAAACAAATGCACAGATGGACGGACAATTATATCAAACATTACTCCTCTTTTATGTCTAGGTTAAAAACCATTGGGACCCTTAACATTATTTTTGAGTTTGACCAAATGTTAAGTCCCCCTACAAATATTATTTAGGAACCAATTTGAGGGTCCTTATATGTTCTAGGCGGCACATATGTGATAGGCATGTTGCGAGGTAAGTAGCGTTGGTGAAATCGGATATTATCATATATTGGATTAATGTAAGAATTACTGATCGGACCACTTTCCACTCTCAAGACGTATTACGGAAGTGCTAGGCTCCATTGCGTTCAGCAGGAGATCCCGGAGCCCCTCAAATTGCCTCAAGGACAACCACCATAGGAGATTTTGTAGATAGAAATCAAAATCTCATACAAGCCAGTCTCTCCCACGGGGTCTGGGTCGCTTTGGATGGGTTCTCCCGCGTAACAAAATGAACAGAATTACAGAAGCTGTAATGTTGGATAACCTACGTTGCAAGATTTACAATAATAACCATTCAGGTGCGCACTCTATCACAAGCGATGTGATATAGCTGTGTCGGTAGCGCGTGGTAAGCGAGTTCCTAGAGCTTATTGCAAGTTGTAAACAGATGACGATGGACCGACATTAATCGGTCTTAAAATGCTGCTTACAGAACTTGAGTTGGCATTTTCTTGGGATGCCAACGATTATTCCGTGATATTAGCAGCATTGCGAATGATGTTCCAAACTTATGACATTGTAAATGTATATTCGCAATTATGCTTTGTGGACAAACTTTAGTATGCCGGGCTACACAAGCTACACAGCGTATTTTGAAGCATCTGTAAAGTTACGTTTCGTGGACAGTATACCTGTCTTCCATATCAACATTGGTACAGACATTTTCCTTCGAAATTTTCAAACGGTTTTATTTAACTTCACATACGTACATGCACAACTTCTCGTCAGGAGTGAAATAAACCTCAAAGTATAACAGAATCGTATACTGCAGCGGTACCACCTAATGAAACACTATAGTTTAAAATAAACAAAAATAGGTCAAAAAAGCTCTTAAACAGTTTTATTGTATTACAATCGATACTGTACTAAAAGCTAGAATATTAATTATGAGTCACAATCTGGGGCTTTGATCAGACTAAAATAAAATCGTAGAACGGGTTTACTAAGAAACTTCCTTTAGTGAATTGAAATCATGTAGTTATAAATTTTCTACTACAATTAGATCGTTTAAATTAGGAAGTCTAATTTCAATAATGAACACCTTATGAACACCTACAGATGTAAAAAGCAGAATGCTAACTGTCTACAAGTACATTAATTCTAACAATAGCACATGTGGTATAAGACGCAGGTGGAGATTGAAAAACCTTAAATGTTGAGTCTTGTTATGGCGGCGAATGTTGCAAATACGTCTTGGAAAAGCTTTATAAAGCTACCTGCTTCTAACTTTGGCGGTTCATCGGCTTCAAAAGGTTGTATGTGAAACTAACTGTTGCCCTCGACTTCGTTCGCGAACTTTTATTTATTGAATTAAGTAATTCAGAAACCTTCGCGAACGTACTCAGAACAAGGAACAACTCACCAAAGTTTCATCACAATCGGATGAATGGTTTAGGAACGCATAGAAGACAAACGTACAAATAAACGTTCGTTTATATAAGTATATAATTAAAAGTTTAGAATGTAATACAAAAATGAATTATTTTTTAAATATTATTATAGGTTTCTAATAAATATTATGAACAATATACAAACATTAATAAAAACTTCTTAAAAGCCGTATTGATAAAACGATATTTATGTGTTTTTGGTCGATTAACCTGTTCATTGAGTTGCAGGATTATTTTCTTGGTTGTTATTACAACCGACTAACTGCATAATAAACCAGTCGATGGCTCCTTACAGATTTACTTAGATTGTATATTTCGCGTATCAATTGATCAAATATTGAGATATCTGTGTACGACACTTTGAAATAGTTTCATTATATTATTTTATTTTCATCGTCCATTGGTCAAGCAATGCGATTCAGTATAAAGGACTAATTCAACCTCGAATCACAATTTATGTCAACTTTTATTGTAAAAACTTTGACGCGTTACGTCGAGGTAATATCAACTTCAGCTTTGCGTTTTGAAACTGACTGTAAGATTCTATTTTACAGTCTCTGAAGTCATGTAAAATTCAAAGAAACTGTCATTAACCACTTGGAATTGATAACCAAAGTTGACCTTTTTGTCGTAACTGTATTTCTAATTTTTAAAATTCATGAATGGCGACTGGGTTGATTTTCATAAAATATTTAATAGATTCACGAGACATACTATGAATATATTTAAAGTTGAGCCAGGAACATCGTAAATAACAAATGCTTGTCAAAAAATAGTAAGCGTTAAAACTCAATATTCTGAATTAGGCAACGACGGTTCTCAATTTTACTGAACATGACATTGTTTCAAGTATTGAATGAGATAGTTTAGAACAAAAGAATTTTTTTTTAAATATTGTACTTATACGTATAATATATTACCTACTGAATTGAAGTCATTGTAATACTATAAAAGAAAAATCCATGGTCATCCACAATGCGGTGTTGGTGTCAACTTTATTGTACGGTAGTGATCCCTGGATATGTCCGAAATAGAGTAAAAGTATGATTAATGCAGTAGAAATGAGATCTCTTAGAAATATGTGCGGTGTCACCCTTGCGGACAGGATAAGCAATGAAGAGATACGCAGAATGATAGGGTTGGACGACAGTGTTATTGTAAAAATGAAGAAAAGAATGCTTAGATGGTTCGGGCACATAGAAAGAATGAATGACGAAAGACCTAAGAAGAAAATCAACAGAGCTAAAGCGAGTGGTAGGAGAAGCCAAGAAAGACTACGGCTGACCACGAAGATCAAACAGCCAGGATGTGATGAGATTTGAGGAAGCGAAAGAAGTATGTAGGAACCGAAAAGCTTGGCGTTCCATCCTCTCTGACTATTCCGTTAGGGATACAGCGTGAAGACAATTTAAGTGTATGTAAGAGAAAAAGTTTCATGTTTATAAATACATATCCTCACACGATATCCCTGACGGGGTACACATAGAGGATGGAGTGTAGTCATTTCGGTCCTTGCATACTTCTTTCGCCTACTCAAATCTCATCATTCTCCTCACACTTTCATGGAGGTATGCGAGTGCTTTCGACAATGCTATCAGCTAACACTCTGGCTGTTTGATCGTCATAAGTCAGTCTTTGTCTTTCTTTGGTTGTGCTATATCATTCACTTCCGTTGTGTAGATTTTGTCGTTTATGATAGGTATATATATATATATATATATAATAGCAGATACTTGAAGCGTTACAGTTAGAATTTTCGTTGTTATTAGCATTTAAAGTTAACCTTGGCAGCCAACAAACCTTGAGAACTCGGTCTCGTAGGGCCTATGATTTACGATTTAGGTCACATCAATACAAGCAATGTCGACATACCGTTTTAGATTTCGGAAAGTTAATTATGTATAAACCTTGAATATCATTATATTGGAGCTATTACAATGTAGCTAATAATAATACGTACTTAACTACCATTATTAATTTCATCCTGTGCCCTACAAAGATAAGTAAACAATAAATAACGAACAATTGCTGTAATAAATATAAATGTTACTGTAAAATATTGATATAGGTATCAGTCTTGAGTGACTAGATAATCTTTAGCATGAAGGTTCTTTAACCATAGTCATGGCACAATTGGACAGCATTACTTATCAGATCTGTGCGTCCCTACCTACATGTAAAGAACTACAACTTGAGGTCGCCGTCGAGACTAATATAATTATTACACATGATATCTGTTGTTGCGAGTTGGAACGTCATTGACCTCTGTGATGGGAGCAGAGGCGTCGCGATTTCGCCAGTAAGTACATACCTACTAGACGGTTACGCGCATGCCTGTTTCTAAGGTCGCGCCCGCCACTGGCTTCCGATAGGAATCATTCTAATTAAAATGCCGCTCTAATGTTTCTTTATATTGGTGTGGCAACAAGCACGAGACGTCAGGTCTAGCTCTGAGATAGTTGAGGTCCCGCGATGAAGATGCCGTTGAAACACTGCGGCCGCATCTTACCGGCGGTCGCTGTTGTCACTGCGGTGTTTCGCGGGCGGGCAGATTTATTTGGACGTACCCCCCTCCGAGGGCGCGGGGCCGGGCGCGCCACCCACCGCGCCACCTCCACACATTTGACTGGATCAATAAGTAAGCAAAGGATGCCCGAGCAGAAAAACCATACACCCGACCACCCTAAGGGGGCACACGTAACCGACACCCCCCCCCTTCACTAGCGGGGGACGACTCCACAGATTGCCATTTTCTCTTTGCCTACGCTTTAATTAGTTGCGTAGTGACGCGTGTGGAACCCAAATCCTGAGTTATTAAATTGTATATGACCTGTTCACCAGACCAGACAATGTAAACGGCTCTCGCACCTTGCGCGTACATACATATACGGCCACCATCAATAACGAATCACGAAATGTCGTAAGGATAAACGGTGCACATCCAACACGACTACAATAAAAATCTCGTAAACACTTTATAGCTTATCTTCCGGAAGATATGAACTAAACGACAAATGTATTTCTTCAAGCTATGCGCAACGACCCCACATCGTATTCGATAAAAAAAAATTTACGCGTAATTGTAACCAACCTTTTTGGTACTACCTTATATTACAGTGCAAGTGTAGAGAAAATAAGGGTCCTCACTGCCGTAGTCTTCAATAACTTAAAGAATGATAACGTCGTCGTGCTATCGAGATAAAAGATAACATTAGTCAACGCGGAGAGCGCGTCTTCTGAATTTAGTACCGAAGCTGCATCCGGTACACATGTTGAAACGCTAAGCTTTTATCCACATTCATACGTCCTCTAGCTTTTCTAGTCAGCTTATTGTCACACATTGACTCTCACATTTGTCTAATATGCCTAGGTAAATATATAACGGAATATTTGTAATCTCAAACATAAGTAATTCGTACCCTTAAGTGTTGTAAGAAATTAAGAATATGCTATGTTTATCTTGTTTCTTGTATGATCATTATAACTGTTTGGTATTCATGTGCTTCGCGTAACGTCTGTCGTCATTCCGCATTCCATTTGCTTCTAGGAATGTTTCTATACAACATACAGATGGAACGAACTTTGTTCGAGTCTTATCAACTTCTGTGATCATAACATTGAGCATAATTTCAGGTACGGCCGCCATCAATAACGAAATAATTTATTTAATTTTAGGCAGTAACCAATTGGGAAAATGTTTATTGGCTGCGCTACTCGTGTTATACGTATACAGAAACAATTTATCCTGTTGCGAGTGACTCATTCTCAAATTTATCAATCAGTTAAAGATTCATTTAATTAGATTTATTAAACGAACTTTCTAATTTGAGCCAATGGCCGTGCAAATTGGCCGTTGACGGTTAAAAGTGGCTATGTAAAAGCGTGATTTTACGGGCACGTTGCTGCCAGGTCGTCTCGAGATCGCGTCGAGTGCGCTCAGGCTCCTATCCGCGCGATGGCAATCGAAATAATTATCATAAAGTAAATCCCCCACAATTCGGCGGCCGCCCCCGGACCCGGGCGCCGCGGTAAATGGCGTGGCGGGCCCTCGGCGACATACTCTAGGGATGCCTGACAGGGACATCGATGAGCCTAGTTATCAACTAACAATTCGATGATGCAAAACAACTCATTTTCTAACTGCAAAAAATCTAATCATGAAAATAATTTTACATTGTAATATGTTTACATCAATTAGGTGCTTACTTTAATGTTGTAATAATTATTAATTATTACTTCTAGGTGTATTCTTTGTCAGTTTCTTTCAATTCATCGATGTCGATATTTTTTTTCTTGAGTACACACCACACTGTCAAATAGGTCTTGTTCGGGGAGGACCGAACAATCGCGATTTCAGTTTTTGCCTCACTTCAGTTCTCATCTCAGTATTGCCAATGGAATTAATTTTGCCTTGCTTGTTTTAATGTCTCTGCCGTCTTTGTCCCTTTTGCCCTTATTTAATAGTAATAGAAAATTAGAACGAGTTAATCGCACAATATTTTCGATTAAAAATGTTTGCATCAACTCAAAGAGGCTAGTAGAACTAATAGGTTTATGTATAACATACGTAGATGGGTACAATAGAGGTATATTCGTATATTGTATTCATTATTTCAAAGATTCCGCAACATCTGTTAAACAAAGCTTATTGAAAGGAACTTTATTACGTATGTGATTAGAGGTGTATCTGTATGTGCAGTAATAATAAGCAGTCAGCTGGCACCCACCCCTAAAGTTCATGCCCCCGCCCGGCTCACGTTCCTAAACACTGTTAGTCTCGTTTCTTATTCTTAATATTGCTTAGTCATAATTTTTATTTAGTTAGCTTTAAGTACTATTATTACAACGCTTAATTATGAGTAATTGTTTAGAGCAAAGGTGTCGGCTGGTGCGTGACGCGATGTGCAAAACTGCTCACCCCAGGGGTCGCACTCTCGCCAATCCACGGGATAGTCCCTTGTGTTCGTATGAAATCTACACGCCACAAGTTGACTTCACAATGTTGAGAATAGTACTATAGAATGTTATTGCCTCTATTCCTATCTAAGACAAAATTAAAAGAAAACATGGTTTAAATAATTGTTTATGGTTTATATTTCGACGTGATAAATTTAGTTTTTGTTTTAAGGTATCTCTAACGTAGGTCTGTATTTCAAAGTTATCACTTTTTACGTTTTCATAAGTTAAATCCATTTAAGTTGTCGAAAATCTATAAGTTTCTATAAAATTTGCGTTAGATCTCATACATTTAACAACTTTATTCTTAGATATACCTTCAAATAGACTTGTCAATAACATAGGTACATAATTATGTGTCCATTGTTTCTGCACAATTATTTTACGTCAAACAAATTAATGAAGTATACATGTAAGTAATGTAAATGTGTCCCTAAAAGTTTCAGACAGGTGGGTGCTCAGAAACATGAAACGTCTTAATACTGAACGCGTAGTTTACACCGGAACAACGATATTAATGTGAATAAAATGGCGGACATGCTGTGATATGACGCGTGTCGTAATGGCGTTTCGTGCGGTGTGGTCGCATGCATATAAAAATCGTAAGCTGACGTGGGCATTGAGTTTTGTTTCCAACGCACCTGCCACCGACGACCGCTCTTGTGTTGCCGGGATGTGTACAATCAAACGCAACTAGGATTAACTAAACGAAATTGTTATAAACTATATTATGCTGCATTATCTTTGTTAAGTACAATCAGATTAATATTTAAAAATGTTGTAATTTAATCAAAATTCTAATTTTAATTATAAATAAAACATTTTCTAGTACTCGACGTTCTGTACTTGTCGAGAGAAAGAAATATAGAATATAATTCCATCAATGGACGGAACTTGTGATATGGTACTGGTTATAGACCATGGCCTAAAAAGCAGTCTTTATTTGGTTCAGCTTAGCGAACTATAAGTCCAAACCTAAAGGCTTATTGCTAGAAGAGGCGTCAAGATATCATTTATTTTTGCTTGGATTGTATCCACCCCTAATAGAGAGCGGTGTTAAATTGTGTTATTTTTTCGACTATGGTTAGTTAATCTTTTTCCCAAACCAAATCCCCAGGGTCGCTTCTTTGGTTAGGTCAAATTAGAAACAAATAGTTCAAAGTTTTCTCGGAATATAGGTCTTGTCGGGTAAATACTCCCCAGTTTTGTGTGTATAAGCTTGATGCTTAGTTTCAGGCCACACTATTACTACAAAATAATATCTGATTTAAATTATTTATTAAGTTCACTAAACCCATTTCATTTCATATTTCTCAACGATTTGGCGATATTTCATTATTCGAATATCCTCGCAATGGTCGGTTTATAGATGTAGTTTATGAATCAATTTCTACCATAAAATTTCTTCTTCCGTTTTAAGTTTTCCGATTTAAGGAACTGACATCTCGCTTGCACTATTTGGTGGTTGGTGAAAGCGAGATGTCAAATCCTTAAATCGAGTTTAAATAGTTGGTGCAAGCCACTCTTAATATTACGAACAGGTCAAAGTAAATGATGTATTCAAAATAGTTTTCTTAGTCGTACTTTTCTATTGATTAAATAGAAAAGCGTTTGTTATTGGTTCACACAATAAACAATAGAATGTCAACACATGTATGTATGTATACATGAAGTCTGATCGGCGACCATCGCTCATTACGCTTGAACCAGTTATATTGTAGCACCAATTTGACATTACCATAATCTGTAATCGATAATAATTATTGTTATAGTAAAAGTCGTAAAATTTATGTTGTCGAGACGCCAGCATCGACCTTATGTTTTATACATATAACATTATTTATTCAGTAACTGTAAGTACCTACCTTCCCAGTTCATATTATGTCAGAATACTTGTGGCTTTACTAAAAAACGCTACAGCGTTGACCATAGATGGATCTGGAACTACTATAAAATTACGTTGACAACCTCAAGAGCCGAATGTATAATGTGATATGTCGCTTTTAGGCTTTTATACCTCGGAAGTAAAATCGGAACCTTTATAAGATTATTATGCTTCCGTCCATCTATAAGAGTCCATATTCTCAAAAATTTTATTTCAAACTTGTTTACATACATACATATCCTCACGCTGTATCCCTAACGGGGTAGTTAGAGAGGACGGCGTGCCAAGTATCGCAGTCTTTACATCTTTTGCCTCCCCAAACCTTATCATTCTCCTCCACACTTTCGTTTCGGCTTGCGAGTGCTTTTGACATTTCCGGCAGCTAATATTCTGGCTATTTGATCTTCATAAATCAGTTTTGGTCTTCCTTGTACTACACTTTCGCTCTGTAGATTTTCTTCGTCAATCTTTCATTACTCATTCCTGTTTATCATAGTGATAAATCTTATTAGTCCATATCTTTTGCTCTATAGTAGTATTTAAAAATAGTCATAGAAGAATTATTAAAGATAAGAGATTCTCCGAAACTACTACACATAGAATTACACATACACATAGAATAGAAAATAAAAAGCTTTTAGTCATGGACTATAAATAACTCCAGACGCCGTGCCTGAGCAGCAACGGTAAATCAGTGGTGAGGTAAATCAGATAAGCTGACTCACCTGAACATACGACACACATTTATTACCAAATAAGCTGATCGGCCGCTATTTCGTTAGAAAACAACATCTACACATCTACATTTCATTTGATTTTATTTGCCTCACTTGGGGCGGGCGGTTTGGAGCTATAAAGTCTACGGCTTTAGTACTTAAAGCTGTCAGGAAATAGATGTCGTTTATAGATTTTCACAGATTAATTAACTCAAAATTACCGTTTATTACATACCTTTATTAGGTCAACCTGTATGTTACTATGTAATGGAACATAAGAAACGAAATACCCACTTCTAATTGTTGTATCCTCATGAAAAGTGGCAGTTGTGTATTTCTGATGATAATACAATAATCGAATCATCCAAGTGATCTGATGATGACACCGAAAGGTTGGCACTGAAATTCCATAACGTAACAACGAAACGTAATGTAGTTTTTTGGACTTATTGGATTTGCCTCGTGATTCACTTTGGCCATAAATGGTTTTCAAGGTATTTTATTCAAAATAAACGATTTTGCTTCTCAATTAATGTTATGTGAATGAAAATGCTTAACATTTCTATTAGATTTCAAGAAAAAGCGCTCCACGCTTTTACACTCAAATATTATAAGTACCCAAAGTCAAAGTCAAGTCAATATATTCAAGTAAACCCAAGTACAAGGTATTTTTGAACGTCAAATCTACTTTAGTTCGGCTCAAAGAAAAAACTTGGACACTGAGAAGAACCGACAAGAAACTCATTAGGTATCATTTTTTCAACATCATTTTACAAAAGGTTTATTAAAATACGATATTCAGAAAGCAGTAAATGCATGTGCAGAGATATGATCATTTCCAGACTATTGTTTTATCTTCAACGAAATCGTTTATTTTATAGTATGATTGTCTAATCAATGTACGTTTTATAACGAATCCAAATCTTTTTTCTGTTCATTGAGTGACTTCTTGAGGAACTTTGTTATAAAAACAAATGCAGTTTTCCAAAAATGTAACATTTGACGTATGTAGTTAAAATTTTAGAATAACCAATTACCAACATCGTCTTTCTTTATAAACAGATGTATATTTTTCATCGTATACATAATAATTTCAAAGATGTATAGGACGGCAAGGTGAGTACATCGATGAAAACGATCTCTTAGTGATTCTCGTGCATTCATACTGTAGATGGCACGTATCGCTCTTTTTTGTAAAATAAAAATGGAGTTAATATGCGCCGCTGATCGCCACAGCAAAAGGCCATAGGACATTAGCCTATGAAACAATGCAAAGTACACCAACCTAGGCGTATCTACATCCGTCAATTGCCTAATGCATCATCTAATGGCATATATCGCGGAACCAAGCTTACTAGCCAATGCTCCGATATGGTCCGTCCACTGCAATTTATTATCTACCGTTAAACCAAGGCAGCCGACTAATTCTGGGTAAATTAAACAGGTACCGTATCTGGGTACATTACAACAACAAAAATACAAACATGGCTTACACTTAGATCCTTACGAGATAGAGAAAATACTATGGATAATTATTTATTTGCTCTTTAGTGGTGTAGTACTTACAAAAGCGTGGATTTTTAGTTCATTTTAAACTATTATATAAATATGCGAAACTTTTTGGGAGCGAGTGAAAATTCCAACTGATCAATTTTTTTGACACAAATATAGATTTAGCTTGATATTTCCACGCTGATCTGGTAAAGAAATAAAAATATAGAACTTGCTAGCTGCTTAGCTTCCGAAGCAAACCATAAAAGTCGGCCGGGATGTAGGGACTTATTATGAAAACCGTGTATATGCGGTAAGCTAACAACCTGTCAATATCTACTTTTGCCTTGCCATCTTAGGGACCAAATACCTATGTAAATATTAATTACTAGAAATGGAGTCAAATTGTCGTTTTATACATATTGTGTCTTGATGTTATGTCCCAACCCTAATTTGAGATAACGTAACTTTATATTTGAATTTTCTTATTGTAACTGGTCTACATGTGTCCTCAGTCCTGTCTGAATTAGGTCGAATGTCAATTGCTTTTGCTTAGAACAGCCATTCTTAAAGTGCTCCGCGGAGTTCTGGAGCTCTGCGAGAGCTCCTTTAAAATAATAGCAACCTAAAGAGCATCAAATATAATAAACAACTGCATGCCTCTCACTAAATGGAAATAAATTTACCAATTGACATTAGGTATTTCAACTGTGGTTCGGCTTATGAGGTACCTTCGCGTTTGCCTTGTGCATGCTCACATAATCAAAGTATTAACATCTGCGTCTGTTTCCATTCTAGTGGCAATGGAGGAGGAATCTAGCGAGTTGCCAGGCACAGACGGGCTCGCCCCCAAGCAACGGCATCAAGCGAAGCACCGCGAACTGTTCCTGTCGCGGCACGTGGAAACGTTGCCGGCGACGCACATACGCGGCAAGTGCACCGTCACGCTACTCAACGAGACGGAGTCACTGCTCAGCTATCTCAATAAGGATGTGAGTATGTACCGGCTGCTGCGAATGAGGCCCACCCAACGACACGAGCCTAGTAAATGAAGCCTGGATAATAATAATGCTAGCACGCAGGCAACTAGCTTCGTGTCAGTATAATATTAAGTGGCTTTTTGGAGATGAGTTTTGGAGTTTTTTTTTAAACTGAGATATGTGAGCGGCCCAACACTGTTGTTTTAATTTCCTTTTTTTGTTGTACTTGTTTATTTATTTGCTTATGTTTAATAGTGTAAGCTAATAGGCTAGTAACAAGTTAGTAAGCTAATGTCTCAAGCCGGAATAGTATGGTTTGGTGGCTGATATGAGGTTAGTTAATGAACCAGAGATAGTAGAGTCGTATTAGTACTAATCTAATAACAGAGATGTGCAAAATAGTTTATTAATAAAAGTAATTAATAACAAAATGCAAATGCTTAGTAATTTTTTTATTTGAAATACAAATACAAAATGGTTTTGAATAAAAGTATTTAAATATAGAATACAAAACAGGTATTTTCAAAATACTTTCTTCAAATATTAACACCGATTTCTGACGATAATCTGATGATAAAAACTTATTTCACTAATCTTATCACTAGTTTTGTTCCAAGAGTTCATCTTTCATGTTCCGTCTATGTGGCCTCATAATTATTCCACCAAACGAAAATAGACCTGGGAGGGTTTCCAGGTCTATTGTAGTATTGGCATTATTGGCATTGGCACTAGCACTTTCAGTGCAGGCAGGAACAGTTCAGGCAGAAACAGTTTGACTTACAATGTTGGCATTATTGTTGGCAATATTTAGGGGGATATTAGGATGGATGACTTCTTAAATAAAGTAATTATGAATTTAAATATGAAAAATACAAAATATGCATTAAAAAAATTAACAAAACCATTTTGCATTTTACACATACTAAATATTTATGTAGATTATTTCAAATAAAATACAAAATGCATTTTAAAAAAAAGTATTTCAAATACAAAATAAAAATAGGTATTTTGCAATTTGTATTTTAAATATATGTATTTTAAATAAATCACATAACTACTTTCATGTGGACAAATTTTAAAGTAGTAGGCTAGTATTGTTCGACCGAAATTTCGCCTTAGTTTCAGTTTCGGTAGCAAACGTGCCGAAGTTATGACCGACACCAAATCTAAATTTGTTAATTCGCACGCCTTCGGTGGCGATCGGCAAATAGGTTACCTCACCTCATCCAGTAAATGCAGTAAATTCTTTTAGAGCAACGAAAACTATGATTTTGTCAAATAACTGCTCCAATGAATACAAACACATATTTACATACATACATATTTCCACGCTGTATACGTAACGGGGTGGTCGAGAGGACATCAGACACATATTTACAATTATCTAAAATCTGAAATCAACAGAAACTTTGAAAATGTGTAAAAACAAAGTAGGTACAAACCATACAAAGAAGTTTCGGTTAAGACGCAAACCGAAATTCGGTTTTGGCTTCGATTGTAAAAAGTATTTTCGGTCGAACATTTAGTAAGAAGCTAGTATGTTAATGTCATAAACCAGGATAGCATAGAATACCTTGGTAACACGAGGCAGTAAAATGAAGCTAGGATAGCGGGATCGTGCAAGCAACTAGCTTTGTGTGGATAGAATTTAAGTTATTAATAACATACTATGTTTTCAAAAGCTCATAATCACGATATTGGAGTAAGATTAGCCGAGTAACCTTAGCGTTTCTAAATATTTCGTCCCATTAATTACCCTCTGGCATTATATTAGAACACAAGCCTCCATTACTTTTACTTCTAAATAACTACTGCAAGAGGATGTTAAAAAAAAATAGGATTGTGTGTCAGGCTGTAACGCGGTTGGCACTACAGGACTTTTTTTGTACTTTTTATTCCTTATTCACCTATATCCCTTGGAAGTGTTATCATTGCGTTTTTCTATATGTAATATTATATTTATAAATGTTTTTAGTACAGCTTTGGTATTGTCTATGTTAATATATGGTTGTACTTAGTTGTACGAATTATATCATTACAAAACTAAATACAGTAAGTAGTGGTTTCTGAGCTTATTTCACTTAGCTTTATTATGAAAAAACACGAAAATTAATAAAGAAAAAGATTATTTTAGCTTACATAGCCTCTGGTCGCAAATCTGCAATGCAAGTGGTGATACCAATCGTTACTGTCTGCCTTAGGATTTCATATTCTTTATTCTTTCGATATTATTCGTACCACCATTACTTTATGTCATAGTTCTCTTATTATTCTTCAACTTACAAATAAATTGTTGACTTGACGATGATGAAAACGAAAGTCTAGATAGATATTTTAAAAAACTTACGGTCCTTCTTGTACAGTGAAGAGTGAAATCAAAGAAATTACGCGATCAAATGTCCGAAGCTAAGAGTGTCAAATTGCAACAGAAAAATTCGCTTCAAGCAGTCATTATGAAGGCATCTCTCACCTTCAAATTTCCTAGCATAGAACAAAAGTAAGCAATATCTTGCTATGTAACTTTTAATCGATACTTCAAATGATAACCATAACTGAACACATCTGACAAAAGTCCTGTCTGAAAAATTTTAAATTGATTTTACAAGTACATGCATGGTCATTAACATTAGAATCGAAAAAGATTTGAAATAAAATTAAATTAAGTATGGCTTCGGAACCCTATTATCTACATACGTGTCGATCGTGCTGTTATCCATCTTTTGCTATTCTCTTCTCAATAAATAGTTAATATTTCTTAAAAAAAGTAGAAATTTAGTCTTAGCATATCGTTGCTTGTAGTTTACCCTACGAAGGAAAATGTCTCCCCTTTCTCTCTTCTCTGCTATATTTTATCTATAATTATGGAGGATTATCAACCATCGCATTATCATAACTATTTGCAATATCATGAGAAACTTTCTCATTCAATTTATTCGATGAAAAACTTGTCTATGTAAAAAAAATGTATTTTATAGCAATTTATGCAATCCTTGTTACAAATATACAATAATTAATCATTAACATACATACAATAATAACGCTATGTTTAATGGGATGTATTAGAATCAGATAACTCTTACTTTTTAACTGGAGTATTCAAAATTTTCTTTGTATATTATGTATGTATGTTTTTTGCTAATTTTCAGTTCTGTGCACTGAGATATTTTCTATTATCAATGGTTATGTATTTGCATATACATAGTCGAAAATTAACCAACTTTACACACTGAATAAGGAAATGAACAAGCAATTTTGATCGTTTGAATTTTACTGCCGAATTTCCTGTTACATTTTATTTTATTAAGTTAAATTTGTTGAACCGTGGATTCTTGAGGCTGTAAAAAATAAAGTTCAATAATTGGATAGGTACTTAGATGAGTTAGTATTTGAGGTGCAATTTTAAATTATAGCTTTACATTCGTAGAGTAGTTTATTATATTATTTTAAGAATTATCAACTTTTATCTTCTCATAAACATACATTCTTATTTGAACAATAAGCACTTCTTATCTCAACTGAGTCATTACCTAGCACTATGCCTTAGATGGTCCAGTTACATTGTCCGTTCATCATGTACTACTCAAAATGTGTCATATGTTGAGTAAGAATTAAGTATAATAAATAAATTTACCTAAGTATATGTAGATACTATAAAAATATGAAAATAAAGTCTGTAATAATTTAGGTTATCATCAAAAATAAAATTAATTTTCCTGTTTTCAAAAAATAAATCAAACTTTGTGGATATCTTTCTAAATGTATATAATATGTTTACAAGATTGTCGATATTTTTATATTCATATTAATTTCTCGAAGTAAATATTAGTTTAAATGTGGAAGAGTTCATAACTCCAGTCCTCAAACCACTGACCTTGAAATAAAATTGTTATGTAGGTATGACATTTCACAAAAAACATTTTATTGTGATAGAAAAAATGTTAATACACATTTTCTCTTTTGTTTCAGGACGCATTTTTTTATTGTTTAGTATTTGATCCTTCACAAAAGACTTTATTAGCAGATAAGGGAGAAATCAGAGTTGGAAGTAGATATCAGACTGAAGTAACTAATTTATTAAAAGAGGGTATGTATTTTGACAAATCATTGTTACAATACTATTTTGTCACTATTCTAATTTGTATTTTGTGCTATTTCATTGATAGCTTGAAATTTATATTATATTGTAACTTTTAAACTAAATTAAATACTTCAAAAGTTTTTTTAAACATGAAGACATAAGAACCCTTAAAATAGCTTCTTTATTCTGAGACTGAATCAATCGTAGTTATGAATTATTAGCGTTTTATACCAAAGCACACTGGACCCGCGTGGTTGGACTATTCTTATTGTGAGGAAGACATGAATTAAAATTTGAATTGAAAAATGTTTCCCTATTGATCCGAGAGTACAAGAAAAAATATTGAAATTGCCAGTTCTTTATCGTCCTATGCAAGGCATAGAAGCCGGCCAAGCGATTAAAACTTAATGTAAGGAACTAGTATAGGGGTTGTTGGACTAGCAACCTATCATTGTTTAGATTGAGTGTTGACAAAGTGTGATTATGTTGCACGTTGCTCTGTCTATTACGAATAGTAAACAGCGTGAAAGTGTATATGATAGCTTTCGCCCGCGACTTCGTCCGCGTGGAATTAAAGAAAAAGTAGCGTATGTCCTTCCCCTAGGTTTAATCCATCTTCATTCTAAATTTCATCAAAACCGGTCTAGCGATTTAGCCGTGAAAACGGACCAAAGAGACCGACAGATTTTCCATTTATTATATGAGTATGGATTTGAAACAGACAATATGTATGTTCTAGGTGAGGAGGATCCACGGAACAGTGAAGAGTTAGAAACACTAGTATGGACGCCAGAGCACGGGCTGACAGACAGACAGATCGACCAGTTCCTGGTGGTTTCCCGTTCAGTGGGCACGTTCGCGCGCGCGCTCGACTGCTCCTCCAGCGTGAAGCAGCCCTCACTGCACATGTCTGCCGCTGCGGCCAGTCGAGACATCACATTGGTCAGTATCACTGTCGCTATTGCTCCCTCGTGCCTCGTTTAAACATAATTATAGCAATGGAAATGACAATGTATGAAGTCAAATGAGGCTTGAGGAATGAAAGAGTTGAACTGAATTATTCATAGCATAATATAAGGTAGTTTTATTAATAATTATCGACATACAGTGAAAATTCGGAGTTATTGAATTTTGAACTGAAATAGTGGAGATAAAGTAGAGATAATCTGTCTCTGTCAAACATAGCTCTGGGCAATGACACTACTACGACTTTGTGATCTCATAGTTTGGTAATGTTATCTCCTTCTAGTTTATTGATCTCATTACGGTTGTAACTAATTAATCTGTGAAGCTACTATTAGTGGTTTAAAAGCTTACTGCTTTATTATTCAATCAATTTAGAAAAGAAATATATAAATGAGCAATAGAGAAAATTTAAATTAATAAATTTACATACTACATTTATCATTAAGTATGTAACGCAAACTTTAAATGTAATAGTTAAACAATATTTTTTTAACTTAAATTGTATAAACCACGGCCTAATTTCATTGTTAAGATGAGATGAAATGAGTAATTGTATTGGAAAAAGTTGTTTACAGAGTCGTATTTTATAAGCACAAACTATGATTTTGTATTGTTTCGATTTTTATTTCTAACTTACAATTATTTTATAACGTCATTATATTTTTGGAGTTAGTGTAGTGTTTGAATGTAGTTTTAATGAATAATAAGTAATGATTATATTGTAGTGGATTATATTTTTTGACTGCAATAAATGGCATTTTCTTATTGTTTATACCCAGTTATACATTCAAATACATATAAAATTCAAATTTCAATAATTATTTATAGTTGTACTAACGATTTTATTACTTTTGTTTAATTAGATAAAAAACATATATGTTGCAAGAATAGCGAATGATACATGTATTGCATACATTCGTTTTTATTTACTTTATGACTATGTTTAGCCATAATCCAGTTTTTTCCTCTGTAGTACTCTGTGCGAGGTAACCAATGTAACTCCTAATTTTTTCGGCGAATGGTTTGTTAAGAAGTGAAACATGTGTAATACCATTAATGAGTTTGAATTTTGCCAGAATATAGCTAAACAATTTATAAATATAACTAACTAGCGACCCGCCCCGGCTTTACACTAGTAGACATTTTTTTGAAAGTAAAATACAGCCCATGTTACTCGCTGATAATGTAGCTTTTTATAGGTGAAAGAATTTTTGAAATCGGTTGAGTAGTTTTTGAGTTTATCCGTTATATACGAAACAAAAATAATTTACCTCTTTATAGTACAGTAGAATCCCGATTATCCGGATCAAATAAAACGAGGGGTAATCCGTATAATCGAAAATCCGTATAATCGATTTCAAAGTAAAATGAAACAGTATTTAAATTTAAATCATTGTTTATTATGTAAAGGGGTTTACATACGTCGTTTAGACAACACGATATAAATAAATTACGAGCTATAACGATAATGAATTACATAAAACCTATGTAATTTAAAATTTTGATTGGAAATAACTTGTTATTGATCTTTGACGTAATGAATCACATGTTCGGATAATCGGGATTCTACTATATTAGTTTAGATAATATACGAAATCGATTTTCATAATATGACTCAATATAACCATATTTTTTTTTGTATTACTAATGTTATTTGTACTTATGGTTTAATAATTATAAATCTCTTCTCATGATTCTTCTAAGTAAACATTATGTTCGACCAGTTCCACGCTATGGACACACTTCACAAGTCCGGATACAGCATAGAGGCGGCACTATCGTGCCTCGTGCCCGCCTCGGGCCCCGTGCTGTGCCGTGACGAGATGGAGGAGTGGTCCGCCTCTGAGGCCAACTTGTTCGAGGAGGCAATAGACAAATATGGCAAGGACTTCGCTGACATACGACAGGACTTTGTGAGTCTCTCGCACTTACTTATATAAATGCTCCAAACATGTACGCCAGATTTGTAATCCCGAATTAATCTACCTAGTGGTCGCCCAATGGTCGAAATTTGACCGTAGATATATGTATAAGAAACGCTTTTTTCCTTGACATTCACACAGCTCACAGCACACACAAACAGCTCACAGCTCACAAATTACATAAAATTCACAGCTAAAAACTCACTCAATCAATCTATCAGTAATTATTTGTTGGCAATATTTTAAAATTCTTTGCTACCAATTTCTACTTATTCATTTATTCAATAAGTCATTCTGTGAAACACAGGTACTAATATGGTGTGAGTATTACAATATACTATAAGAGCCTCTGTGCTCCGCCAGAACCGAACTCCTCCGAACTTTATGCGACTGTGATCTTCGGACCAAGAATTAAATGAACGGAGCTTTTACTTTAAGAGCGTGTCCGTTTTTTGATGTCCTAATATGCATGACTAGGGTCTTGTACTAATATGCGTGACTAGGGATGGGTCACAGTACAACAATACACAGCTGAATATGACATTTTTATTTTTGTAAATACTAGTAATCAAAAACATAAGATTTACGAGTATTTTGCAAACTTACTATAGCTGTTTCAATCGTTCGATGAGATAGCGATATACGAAAATTCGTCTGACACAAACTGATAAGAGTGGCAATTGATTATAGCTCCGCCCATAATGATTTGTGGTCCGAGGGTTGACCACAAACTATTATGTCTGTCTGTGTCTGTATTGGCAGTATGAATTACTTGTTATATATATACATTTTAGCTTTCTGTACTCCTCTATAAAAACTTTAACTATGTCAAATACCACACATCACACCAGCGTGCCAGTTACTACATATGTACTTGATTTACATACAAAAATATCAATTAAATGCTTAGCGTTCTGTGAAATCTTTTAAGTAAACAGCAGAAAAAAATTATGACACCTATTGAATTACAGAACTGTCCAATCCTACGTAAAAATAAAGTATTATACAGATATAAAAATTAATTTCAATGCAGAAATATTTGTTAATTGGTTTCCAAAAAGCCAGGTTGTACTATATACATCTTACCAGCTATTGTGACAAATTAATTAATGGATAATTCCTATACATTTTTGCGGTTTGCCTCGCCATTTCGACTTCCCATGGGCGGATGAGTATGAGTGATAATATTAGAATTTGGATCGTCATCCTATATTTTCTTCTCCAGATATTAAACGACAAAAAATGTTGTCACTTCTTTGCGATACTATTTTTTGCTTAGTTTTTACCCACGGCTTAGCTCCTGCCATACGGCATTACAAATGATAGCCTATAGTTTGCCCAGAGATATAACCACTCTGTGTGCATTTGATTGCTTTAGTAATTTCATATTTAAGAAAAACAAACATTCCGCATTTCGTTTTTATAATTATTAGTATTAGGGAATATGTTATAACTACACACAATTTCCTATTCGGTGTGGACAGAGCCATTTTGAGTAATAAGTATTTTGTATGTATAGATGACAAAATGGGAACATTGATACTGTGGCTGCCCATCGCCTAACACTATTAATACTCGTCTATTGTTCTAAAATCAGAGGTGCGTGGGAAAACAAACACTAACGCGATATTAACAAACGTATTTTTAACCCCCTACGATAAGAGGTTTGTTGTAAGTTTGACATCATTATCTGTATGTGGCAGCATAGTTCTTGGAAGATGACCCAATTTTTGTTTTTACTTGTCTTTGACAGCTGCTTTTTTCGAGAATCTTTCTAGCTAGCTTTTAGCCAACATTTGCTAGAATTGGTTCATTAAATAAAGTATGAGGTTTTTAAATTTTTGCATAATGAATTATTGTCATCTCTTTATACAGTTGCCATGGAAAACTCTGAAAAACCTCGTGGAGTACTACTACATGTGGAAGACGACCGACCGCTACGTGCAGCAGAAGCGCGTGAAGGCGGTCGAGGCCGAGTCCAAGTTGAAACAAGTGTACATTCCCAACTAGTGAGTGTTTGTACCTACACAACATCATATTATTCCATGTTTATGTAGTATTTTTTCTTTGCCTTTCGCTTTTTGACTAGCTATGAAAAATTCATGTTAAATTCGCTTATCTTCATTGTCATTATCAATTAAACTTTTATTTTCTCTAAGTTTTTATAAATAATAAAATCTAAATTGACTGGCCCGTTGGCGCAGTGGCATATGCATCTGCTTTCCAAGCTTAGCGTCCCGGGTTCGATCCCTGGTCAGGTCAATTTAGGAAACGAGCTTTTCTAAATTGGCTTGGAGTCTGGTTGTTAGTGGGAGCTCCCCCAGAGTTTGTTGTGTGGTACCCATGGTACAATCTTACTGCTTAGTTTGGGGTCACACAATCTGTGTAATTGTCTGGAGTATTATTATGTATTATTATTAACTAACGACGCCTGTTTACAACTTATGCACAATAACTGCTAATAACTTCAATATAAAACCGTTTTAATTATTTGATGAGTAATGTAACATCTATATTGAGATTTTGTGTTTCAGGAGCCATTTTAAGCCATCCCTTGGCCTCATAATTGAAATACTCATTTAACTTGGTCAGAAAGCTTTGTTTACACCACATATATGACAAGCATACGGCCTGTGTAATGTCTGTCTGCCTGGCCTGTCTGATGTAAATCAGTTAGTGTAGAGCCTATGTACTCCTGTGATACCAGGGGGTATCACAGGAGTATAGAGCCTATGTACTCCTGTGATACCAGGGGGTATCACTTGCATGTTACTATCCCTGTAAAAACCTTTTTTAAAGAACCACATGTTGTAATCTCTTAGAAAAACCTCGACGGGGAGCTCTTTCGACAACCTCAATGTTAGATGTTAGGTCCTTCGGGAGAAAGCTTACGGATGACTTGAAAAATAACATTACTATACCTTGATATTCGAACTGTGCCTTCTTATTGAAATGTTATACTTTATCCCAATATATGGTATAGTGTAAACTGTAAAGGAACATGGTAATCTCCCTGTAGGCGAAGTCTTCAATGGTCAATTTTTATATAAAAAGTCAAATTGTTAAAAGAAATTGTGGTTAGTGGTGATATATGTATGAACTACTACTACTACCAGTCTGGTTACTACCAGAGACTTAAATTATATAGACTAGCACTGAGTTCCTCATTTCTTTGAAGCCAATTGGCGCTAACTCATTTGATCAATCACAAGCGAGTGTCAAAACACATTGTCGGATTTGTAAACATCAAAAAAATTTATTTTTATTTTTGTTGTTATTTTTTGTGTGTTATTATTTCATTATTTTATATAATTACATTATGTTACGGTAACATGCTTTCTTTCAAGTAAATATCTAATTTATTCTATATTTTACGACAAAATAGTATTTATATTTATCATAAAATAAAAATGGACAGCCATCGAATAGTATACTCTTCTTACTTACTCTTCGCGACCGCATATGGCATTCTCCCTTTTCTGCTCCCCGGAACCTACCCTGTGACTGTGATCTGTGCTGTGACAAATTTTTCATTTGCAATTAATTATGTGTCTATATAATCTAAGTCTCTGGTTACTACTATATACTGAATACAAAGCTATGGGTCGTATATAATATATAAGTTGTTATTACGGTCAAAGAATAATGAAACAAATCTTAATTTCTTGTATGATGAATTACAGCAACAAACCGAACCCAGCGTTGATCACAAGCAACAGCAGCAGCGGCAAGTCCGCCGCCGTACTTAACGGCGGCACCAACGGCACCGCCAACATGGCGTCGCCACAAATATGCGCCTCCTGCCAAGGTATACACATTACAACAACAACACATCTTCATGCTGTATACTAAATGGGGTATTCAGAAATGTAGCACTAAACATCGCTATCCTTGCATACTTCTTTCGCTTCCTCAAATCTCATTCTCCTCATACATTACGTTTAACACATGTTTAGATGGATCTGACGAAAACCTGAATATCATATTGTTATAAATTAGACATTATTAAAAAAATTTAATGATGTAAATGTCCCAATTCAACATTTTTGGTATTTTGGCCTATACAAAATAATATCAATTGATTTTCACACTATAGTATTGACGATTTTGATAGATTAGATTGTATTATATTCAAGTTTAAACTTGCATAATTCTACGTAGGCACAATTCAGCATTTTGGCGTCGTCAGGTTGCTTCACTGTAATAATGGTTTTAGGTACTATTAGGTTAATTATTTTAAGATAAAAATTCTAGAATACTCTTTTAAGCCATTTTCATTCTGTAGAAATTATATATAGTGAATGAATAACAAGTGATATGGTATTAGGGAATGATCTCAGAATGTACTGAATGAATATTTCTAGGAGTTTTACTTCGATCACAAATGTTTGTGATCGAAGGAGTTTTATAACAATATTAACCTTCGTTAACCATACTGTTTTTAACTGCAGTGGGACTTGGTGGTGTTATGGAACATCGATGATCATAATAAATCAATTTTGGTCAGGCGTAACCAGTAGAGCCACTTACCTTGAATAAAAAAAAGCTATGTCTCTTAACTGAAACAGCAATGTTTTAGGTTAATCGCTTCAAATTTTCTTATGAAACAACAAATGGACAGTTTCGTTTTTATAATATTTAAATAAAGCAACTTAAACCAACCTTTACAATATATGTATTTATGTAAGTAATCAAAACACTTTCGTCGTGTTAATAATATCACGGATTAATTATTACCGTAAATAATAGCTTAGAATATTTCCTGTTTAAATTAATATTATTTATTCATCACTAAAATAGACTCTGTGCTTTAGTTTAGTGTTAATTTTTCCACATTAAATATTCTATTCTGTGTTTGATCATAATTGCCGTTTTGATTTACAGTAACAAATTCAAACCATTGGTATACGTGGGGACCGCAGCATTTACAGTACAGATTGTGCGGCTCCTGCTGGCAGTACTGGAAGAAATATGGCGGCCTCAAGGTTAACTGATTTTTGTATTAATTATACCACTCAATAATACTTGAAAAACATTCTATTAACTGTCTCAACTGACAACTTCATAAAATTACCGAAATGTATAAACCAACAGTATCAATAAATAAAAAACCACAATCAAGTCATCTACTATTTAAAATAAAATTTTTGCACAGCAGAAATAACTATGGAATATTTTGAAATTACTGGAGTTGACGTTAAGAATGTTACCGTTATTACGAACTGTAGATCAGAAGATACAAGTGAGAGAAAGCTGTTGCGGAATGCATGGAGTTAGTAGGATATAATAGTCACAATTATACGACTATATATTATTTTTATGTACTATTTTATATACTACATAGTATAAATTATACATAGCAGTTAATAGCAGTTAGCAACTGAATCCATGAATCTTGACTACTTATCCCGTTGCTATGGTTACGTGCGACGTGCTCATGTCATGCTCTATACCGCACGCCTCTCGGATCAAGAATCAATGGACAGAGCCCTAATGAGACCGCTTTTGTCACCTTGTGTCAAACGAGGTTTCGTGTCTCTCTGTCTATCTCATTGAGCTTAACCACGAGTAAAACAATTATCTATAGTAAGTTTGGCAACCTCACACTTGGTATAATTTATGTCAGCTCATGACGGGCTCGACGTACAAAACATTGCACTACTGAAATATTTGTTCATTAAATTTTCGTAAATCTAAGTGTTTTAGCTACTAGTACTCAATTAAATAAAAATATATCATGTTTAGCTATGTATTGTACTATGACCCTTCCTTAGTCACGAATATGAATACAAGTCCTCACACCAATAAAAAACGGACATGCTTATAAAGCAAAAACTCTATCTGCTATGAATCTTGGGCCGAGGCACCCTTGTGGATTCTAAAAATCTAATTTTGCATGAGAACTGTTATAACACCATTTTTGAGGTTCTATACTCAAAAGATGCCAAAGAGATTCTATTACCAAGCACATTTGCCCGTCCGTCTGTCTGTTCTACCTTTAAAGGGCTTGTTCTTTTCAACTATAATAAGTAGCCGGTTGAAAATTTGACAGAATATCTATTATAGTGGCCTATCTCCTAACAAATAATAAAAAATAAAATCATAAAGCAAAAAATTAAACGGTCTACACGAATGGTTTTTTAAATTCTTTTGTTTTTGTTCTAACATAAAAATGGTAATCCATACATGCTTCAAATGCGTGTAATTATAGTGCAAACTGTAAAGTAAATTAACAAATAATAAAAACCGGCCAAGTGTGAGTCGAGCTCGTGCTAACGATGCCGACCTAAATGAAAGAAAACGCACCTTTTTTGTTAATTATAATTAATAATACTATCGTGTGGTAGTACGGATTTCTCGATGCGTCAATTCAACTCGCACTTAGCCGGTTTTTAATAGTATTATCTATTTAAGTAGTATATTTTAATACTTATCACAAATCACATTTTTTTATCTCCCAGTTGTGTGTCCAAATTGACTGGTTATCTTTGCGGTAGACTGCCGGAGTATTCGGCGAGAGCGAGGTAGAGGTGCCGAAAGGTCCGCGAGGAGAGGGAGAGGAGACGGCTCTGTCGGTGTCTCACCGCCCGCACCGTTGCACCGTACTCAACTGTGCAAAGGTATGCACTGACGTCAAAAATTCACGCGTATACTCAACTTACTGTTCTCCTTAGGAGTAAACTCAAATCGCGAGTCGGAATTGGCACCGTTTTACTACTAAGTAATACCTTACTATGGAATTATGACTACATCAATACTTTTTGATTTAATTCCTTTTCGTTTAAGAAAATTAATTAAAAGTATAAAACGTGTCGCAATTTTGAAATAGTTAAAAGCAGTACTGTTGGTCAGATCATATGTGACGTCAATGTTTACAATAATAATGTCAACAAGTGCACGGTTATAAGTAAAATAATACTTATAAATTAGTCTTTTGACTTGTTTTACAGTGCACGTATTTTCTGTTAATGTGCAGTAAATTTTAAAGTAATATTTGGAAATTAAGTTTTCAAAGATAAACGAGTTTTTTGAAACATATTCCTTTCAGAAATATTGGTTGATTTGTCGTTTACATCAAAGAGATAAACTATTTATACAAACTAAAAAATATTCAATCCATATACAGTAATACCCCGAACTTACGCGATAGGTGGGACTGAGCGATAACCGCGTAAGTCGAATTCGCGTAAGTCGGGGTATAATTTCGCATATAAATTACATATAAATTATTTTTAATTGGGACTGGAAGCTAAAGACAATAATAATTTAGATAAAAAATGATTAATAAAATCTTAGATTACTTTAAGGTTACATTCCAAAGATAAAGTTTTTCTTTTCTTGTTTGATGCAGAAGAATCAGTTTTACTTCGTTTGGATGACATTAGCAGTCTTTCAAGTCTTGGTAGATATAAAATAAAAAACACAGTATAAAAATGTAATAACAAACACGCACTCCATAGATAAGAAATAAATATTATGGACATAATACAAAATAAATTGTAGCTATTCGTTGATTCCGCGCGACAAGTCCGAACATGTACGTTAACTGAGTAATAGTGTGGGGGCAGTAAGTCTATAATCGATAATCGAGAGTTGTGTGACCCCAAACAAAAGACGAATCGACGAGATTTGAAAATCGCGTAACTCCGGGTTTGCGTAAGTCGGAGTAGCGTAAGTCGAGGTACTACCGTATTTAATTTATGTACTATCCTTTTTAATAATTTTTAAGTATTGAAGTACTTTTATTTATTTAACTTAAAATATTTTCATGAATTTTTTTAGGTGGATTCAGTAAATATTTAGTAACCACTAAATTGATCTATCAATTAAAACACTAAAGTAGCTATTGTATAGTTTTTACATTTTATTATATACTAGCAGTCTGGCTTCGCCTGGGTTGAACACAATATACAATCTATGTCTATCTGGAGTAATATACGTTTGAAATAGGGAAAGAAATTTACAAATAGGTACAGTGGTTCCAGAGATTACCCTATATATATAAACAAATTTACAAAATCTGCTCTTTTTTTGTATCTATACCGAGTGGTTTTTTAACTAGGACAGTATGGGGAAATTCGAATCCGTAAGAGCTGCAAGAGAACTGTGTTTAGGAACCATTCGATCTTTTTTTTTGTGATAATAATTATGGCAATATCAATTTTTTGGTCAAGCGTGAGTTGTCCATAAAATTAATAAAATTGGAAAAAAAAATTTTAATTCGGATCGACTCAATTTCGTATAAGCATCTTATTCTACATGGAGCAAGGTTACAAAAAAAAACATATTAGAAACTATGCGAACTGCACTAGTTGTAAACTGTGTTGCAATCGGCGACGCCCACCTCCGGTTACATTTTAAATTCACAATTTGAGCCGGTAGGTGGCGCTGCAATCGGGTTTCAGGATATTTTTGGAACGAAGTTCTTTTAACACGGCTTGTGGAAAGTTAAATAGAGTAAGTAAAGTAAGGAAAAAGCGTTACGTGAGGCGAATGCCGCGCGTTTCGTTAGCTCTATACATAGATTCACAGTGATATTTCTGTCTCTTTCTATTATATACGAGTATATATGCGTACGAGTATCAAAATTTTTATTTTATGTTTTTGTTTTAAATCATACGTGAGTTTTATTGGTCTCATTATAGCAATTAAGTTTTGAGAAATGGAAACTGTAGCTAAAGGAACTTCGTTCCTGACGGGGTTCCCCGACCGCACGTGATTTTTTATTTCGGACAAGGAGAGCGCGTGTCGGGCGCGCTAGTAGTGTATATGCATATAGATGATGTCGTGTGGTGGTCTAACGTGCGTGTGTGTGTGTGTGCGTGCGCGCGGCAGGAGTTCAAGCTGCGCGCGCACCTGGCGCGGCACGTGGCCACGGCGCACGGCGGCGGCGCGGGCGCGGGCGAGGGCGCGCGGCCCGTGATGAAGACGCGCGCGGCGTTCTTCCTGCGCGCCTCGCCCTTCACGCGGCTGGCGCGGCGCCTGTCGCGCGCGCTGCGCCGCCCGCGACACTTCGCGCGCTCGCCCTTCTCGCCCATCAACCTGCAGCAGGTCAAGCACGACTGTGAGTCTCTATGTGTCTACACTCTACACCACTCTCCCATCGTCCGTCCTACACTCCTCGTTTCTGTATGTTTACAATGTAGGTTCGATTTAAGTTTCCGGACTGAATCCCGCAATTTAAATTTATAATTTTTATTCAAAGCAGTAAGATTCCAGGGTTACCAGTTTTTGGTACAATCAAGTAAAAAACATTACAACTACAATAAAATTTACTTTATTATCGATTTAATTTAAAATGAATTGTAGGTTATTGTATTTTGTATGTATTGTAGCGTACGTTAAATGTAACGTTTTATTTCGTATTTATGTCTCGTTTGAAGACTTCTTGTGGTGTATGTAGGTAGGTATCTCTTCTTCTGGTGTATGTAGGTAAAGAGTATTCTCTGTCATCTATAAGAATTGTACTATAATTATAGGAGATACACAAATATGGTGTTTTTCATTGTCTATGATAAAATTTTATAATAAAACAAACAATTATTAAAAGCTGTTGTTATAATTACTCATCATAAAGTAAAATACAAAGATTCTAAGTTTATAAGTCGATCGATTATGGAACGTCGTTATTTTAGCTGTCAGCCTAATTGCCTTTTAATGACAGTTATTTGTTTGTTATTTTGTAGACTTTTTAACAGATCTGAATATAGTTCGTAATCTTTTTGAAGTTATACTTTTTTTGACACGTTTGGAAAAACAGATCGGCGGGTTATTACTTAAAAATTTGCAGACAGCGATAGCGACGCGATTATTACGCGACCGGTGGCTAATTGTAATAAAAAACTGGTATCATATATGACGATTGCGTATCTATTATTGTGCATTTTACAGTCATAGAATAATAGATGCGCCTATTATTTTATGACCGTAAAATGCACTTTTCGCAGTTGATTTAGCGCGACTATACAAATTATATTACACAAATTCTCGTTTTGACAACAGATATCGCGCGATATTGGCTGTCGCATGCTGTCTGTAAGTTATATAATAACCGTGCGGAGTGTATTTTTAGCGTGTAATGAAGTCGAGCGCACTAACATAACATATAATTTATTCTTTTTTATTTCATTCATTTCAAGCATCCAGTTTTATTTTTTTATGTGGCCAGTTTTTTTTTTTAATGGCACCGTACGTGAGTACATCGCCAACGACAAATAAAGCGAGGAAAGTTTTGTTTCTAATTCTTATTCACTTCAAAGAAGTATAATTTCTTACGTGCGTGTACATGAGTACGCACATGCTTATTTTTTTTGTAATTGTATACAATATGTATGTGAGACATGAGCGCGTGTCGTCGCCGCCAGGTTCGATAGCGATGGCGGGCCTGGGCGGCGCGGAGCTGCGCGCGGCGGGCGGGGCCGGGGGCGTGGTCGCGGCGGGGGCGGGCGTGGGGCCGGGCGGGGGGCCGGGCGCGGGGGGCGGGGGCGCGGCGCGCGCGCGCGGCCCGGTGGGCGCGGTGGCGGCGCGGCTGGCGGCCGCGCACGGCTCGGCCGTGGGCCGCGCGCAGGAGTGGCTGGCGCTCACGCCGCGCGACCGACTGCCCACTCCCGCGCACGTCGCTTTCCCCAAGCCGCCCAAGGCGCCAGGTGAGCCGCGCGCCACACATACACACACACACACACCTCGGACCGGAGTTTTAAAGTACAAAAGTCATAGTATATTGTATTTTAATGGTCTGCATAAGTGAAAAGAATTTAATAGGTCTAAATAAACATGATATCGTGTTCTCGCTGCTGAAACTGAAGTTCTCGTGCTCTTCTGAGAAGTCCTTTATACATACATACATATCCTCACGCTGTATCCCTGACGGGGTAGTCAGAGAGGACAGTACGTCAAGCGTTGCGGTTCTTACATACTTCTTTCGCTTCCTCAAATCTCATTATTCTCCTCACATATTTTCGCCTACGTATGCGAGAGCTTTTGACATTTCCATCCGCTAACACTCTGGCTATTTGATTCTTTATAACTTCAGTAAAGCCTACTATCACTTTACTGGAGTAGTTTTACGATAAGAAAGAACTAATTGGGCTAAGATGGGCTAGGTGGGCTTTTCTAAAGTTATAAACGACTTCTTGAAAAAGCGCGAAAACTTCACCTACACATGCTTATTTAGACCTACTCCATTCATTTCACTTATATAGAACTTTAAAACACAATATACTATCACTTTTGTACTTTAAAACTCCCAAAAATTTAAAAAATAGAAAATGTAAATGAAATAACAACCTCACTCCCGTTCTCATCAAAAAGTCTTGAAATATGTTTATTTCCTATTGTGCTGGTAGTTTTATATAATATATGTTTATACATAAGTCATGAAAGTCTCAGACACAGTCATAGAAATGACATGCAAAGATTAATATTAACAAATATATATGCACAGGTTTATAAAGCAAAATAATATAAATACCATGTGACTCATAATCATGTCCTAAATCGTACTGTTAATATAATTTCATTGCCGTCTCAAGATTATCTTGTTCACCACTGTTGCGATATTTTTTCTCTATGAAGACTATGTGGTGGATTTTATATTGGTACTGTGCGGCGTGTTAACGCTATAGAGCTATCGTTTACATCTCATGTCTTATACTAATTCTTATGGCTATTTATATTGGAGATGTACGTGACAAATTCGGAACTTGTCACGTACACGTAAGGGAACTTGAAGTTCCCTTGCAGCGATGCGGACATTTAATTTGTAGATCGCGCACAAGGTTACGATTTGTCAGAGTAACATCTGGTACAGTTCACTTTTGTACTGTCAATGTCAAACAATGTATTGTAAACTTTTGATAAGTACAACCTAAATAATTATATATTGTTATGATAAAGAATGGATGTTATTAAAAAAATAAAAAATAAGTACTAAAGTATTTATGATTATTTTTTTAAAACATTATTATTTAAAAAAATTAATTGTTTTAAATAACTCGACACGAGTTTTTCGCTTGTTTAAAATATACCCAGCTTTGGAGAAAATCCATTCACAAGGTACTGAAGTTACTACAATATTACATTTTGTTCGGTATATCTGTGCCAAAGTTGAGGGGTATATTTTTTGATGTCGTTGCCATTACTCGTTGATGCAGGCAACGTTATTTTAATAATTCAGCAACGGATGCCGGCATCGCTTAATGGCATCGTTTTTTACCAACGTTTTCTATAAAACGGCTAACTCTAATCGTTTGTTCCACGCGGGCACGCAGACGGCAGCCTAATGTACGAGCGCGTGTCGTCCCGCGCGGAGCTGGAGGCGCGCCGCTCGCCCGCGCCCGCGCCTGCGCCCGCGCAGCCGCTCAAGAGGCGCGCCTACCCCGATATCAACGGACTCGACAGTCAGTACTGCACCGCACTACCTCACCGCACTACCACACTATCACACCACGCGACACATCCGCCTGCCGGATCATCGGCGCACCATACGTTTTTTGGTATACAGGCTGATTCGAAATCGTTCGACCAATATGTTAGGGGGTCGGTAGACCTACCGAGAGGTGATAAATAAAAGTAGTAAATACGAAAACATAGAGACAAAACCGATAAATAAATTAATAAATAAAAATTATAAGTAGAACCAAATTTGAGGATTTAAAGTTTACATGTCTCCTATTAATTATTACTGCAGAATGAAAATAAAAAGTCTTTTGCACCAAATAATTATTACAATATATTTTCACAAAAACAATCAGTATGTACAACGGACGTGGGCGCATCGGGCGTCTGCGTGACCATTGCACCGTATAGACTCTACGTTCTCAAACTTATTTTGTCTACTGAGTCGAGAGCTCATGCAGTCGTTGTCTAAGATGCCTCCTATCCTAGCTAAATGAAATTACAAATCACCCCCCAGGCCTCACAACGCCCCCATTTTTTTTCTGGGTCTCTTACCGCCCTCCTTTAGGCCTGCAGATAGACGAAATTGCTGCGTCTGCGCATTGCGAACTTGTCACACAGCCGCTACAGAGGATATAATTAAATTGTAACATCTACCCGAACATCACGAGTTTAGTTGCATAAAAGCAACATCAACCTTCACATTAAAATGAAATTTACGAAATAGATACAAAAAATAAAAATTACAATGACACAAGATGATAATTTAGTTTACTGTTTAATTACTCTATATCGAAAATATACTTTTCCCATGTTGATCATAAGATCATAACTTAACATTTCTCACAATATTTCTATAAGTTTTTTTTAATTATAAAAAAATAGCACACTATTTTTTTTATTGGAATACTATTTCTTTAGACAAAGAACTGTATTAGGTATATTGTAACTGATACCTGTATGGTGGGCCGATTTTCCTGGTGATGTACGTAACATGTGCATAATATTTTACTATTCGTTTTTTTGCTTCTTAATTAAAAACTTTTATCTTTTCTTGCTTGCCTGGATTACAGTAGCAGGTCTGTATAAATAAAAAATATTACTGTATCTCGCATCAATGAGGAGAAATAATTTCGAATAGTTCTTACGAATCAAGAATACCGCACATACATTCAATGTAACGTCGAAACTAGTAGACAACATAATATATGAAACTCTTTATTGGCGCGGGCAATGGTAATCGCCCATTTAACGACTCGGCATCAGATCAGCACTGCCTCGCCTCGAAATAAAGTGTTGCAAAATGAACTTCAAGTTGTAGCGCATAGAGTATATTTTAAAGATTTCAATAAAATAGGGGATGACTCATGCACGCCGCGGGGACATCGCGCCGTAAACGCGCTGACTCCGCGCCTGGCATTCACTTATTGTCCACCCACTACGGGCTGTTGCCTCAAGAAATGAATAAAGAAAAGTTGTATGGAAATGGTACTGCTAGCCATCACTTCATGATGCCGTTGAAAATGTTTTGTGTGCTGGTGTGTGTTTAGAGTCGTTAAAAGGATGATTAACTTAATGCCGCAAGCTCACTAAGTCGAAGACGAACGGGTGATTTTTTGAATTTCCTACTTCTAATTCATTGGTCATTTCATAAAAGTAATCTAGAAATTTAAAATTTCGAAACCCTTGACACAAAGAATAACTGCCGATTTAACGTAGTTAAGTGTATTATCTGTATTTTTCAAATAAAAATAAATAATACGCGATTCATTCATTGTAAAGGTATACCGCAGATAAGAAACAGACGGACAAGTGACGTAATTTAAAATCTCTTTCCCTCTGGGGATTAATAAATTAAGCGTTAAAAATATTGAAATGTGACGAAGCAGTAACGACATTATTTGTGTAATTTCATCAGAATTATTATTATTATGACAAAATAATAATGAGTCAGAAATATAAAGTGTCGCGTGCCACGTTACGTCACGTGGCACGCGACACGTGCGTGAGTGGAGTGACGTGTGATGTGACGTGACGTGACGTGACGTGTGAGCGCGCGCGCAGGGGCGGGCGGCGCGCGGGACGCGGGCGCGGCGCCGCCGCCGGCCAAGCGGCCCAACAAGCACCCGGCGCCCATGCAGCGGCCGTCGCGCGAGCAGTACGCCGCCATGTGCGCGCGCGCGCAGGCCACGGGCCAGCCGCTGCCGGCGCACGTCTTCGCGCACGTACGTACACCCACCCACTGGAGATGTGCCCAGTTGGTAATAATGTATATCCGCGGATACAAACGCGGATACGTATTAATAGTGTCTAGATCCACAAAAACATTAATATGAACCTCAACTTTCGCACTATGTTTGCTCGTTCCTAATACAATTAAATAATCCTATTTTTTTTCTATTATTATAATGTTTTACTATGTTTATCATAATTGTTTATTTCAATATGGACCTCAACTTTCGTATTGTTTGTTCGTTCTTAATACAATTATTTAATCCTATTTTTTTCGATTATATGTTTTACTATGTTTATCATAATTATTTATTTGATTTTTGAAATAGAAATTGTCAAAACAAATAAAAAATAATTCGAATTTATTATATTTCATTGCTATCTTTTTTTTTAATTCCGTATAACGAAATTCATTAATATAGAAGATCCATTCAAGATCCGCTATAAAATTAACGGATACGGATATGAATACAGATCTTTTTCCCCCAAGGATATCCAGCACATCGCTAGTAACCACGTACCACATACCCACTACTTACTGCATGCACACTACATACCACGCACTACTGGACAATTAACTCTAAAAGTCAAATTATTCAAGTAATCAAATCAATTTATTCAAGTAAACCCAATTGTAAGGTGTTTTTAAACCTAAAATCTACCTTTGTTTAATTCGAAAAGAATACGTGAACACAGAGAAGAACCGATAAGAAACTCATGCCCGATTTCGCAAACGCTATCTAAGTCGTCACATAAGACATAACTATGTACTCTCTAGATAGAAAGGATAAAAGAATCCCTAAAACTGTGCTTAAACAATATTCGTTTTCACCAATTCAATGGTTCCCTAGTGATGTCAGACATAATTATGTGACGTTGTATTGTTTCCGTTGTGACTATTCGTTTTTAAAAGTTTATCGATAGAACAGATATAACTAATTCTATAGATATTATTGTTTTACTTCTAAGTTTCTATATAATATATTAAATTATTCTCCATATTGTCAAAAACTAACACGCAAAACTGTCACATAGTGTTATGGGTTTGAAAATCGAATTTCTAAATTTAGTGGATCTTTTAACTACTTGGGGTTCTAACGTTTTTTAACGTTTATTGAAACGCAAAATCATCGTTAGCGGATCCCTATCTATCTTTAGGGGTTCGTTATGTATTAAAGGACTTTGGTGAAATCAGGCATCAATCAGGTATCGTTTTTTCAACATAATGATCCCAGACTATTGTTTTGTCTTCAATGAAATCTTATTTGTTACAACTTACACATAACGTATGTTCTCAGGTGAACGGAAAACCGACCAACCTGACCGGGCGCGGCGGGCGCCGTCACGTTATCTCTTGGATGGACGCGCCTGATGACCTGTACTTCATTGTGACCGACGCGGCCAAGTGAGTGGCTATTACAGTAGCGTACACTAGGCTCCCAGCGTAGAGCATGGTGACTACTTGATAAGTGACGGATCGCAAAAGAATATATAAGAAGCCAATGTGTATACAAAGATGCAAGCTGTACGGACGACATCATTAAGCATAGCACAAATTACTTTTACTATGTATAAAAACTGTGCTGTGCTCATCTGCGAGTTCATACAATGTATTCTGCAGCATGTTAATTGTTAATGCGAGCATTAGGAATTCCAGTAGGATTATTTTTTTCATCCAAAAATACATCAAGTGTCTAGGGATCAAGTACATTTTTAATCATAAAAAATTATCCAAATTAATATTTATCAAATCTAGTCTTCCAGCCTGGCTTCTTATTTTAATTCCTATGTTTAAGTTAACAACTTATCCCTATATTTTGTAAAAATTAAGAAAAATTACAATTTTTGCAAATTGTGGGAAATTAACCTAAGTTAATGTCGTCAATTAAATGGCAAAAAACGCAAAAATGAGGATTTTTTAAATTTTTATTGTAAAGATAAAAAAATTAATAATCTGTGTTTCCACGATTGACACGAATTACACAATCACAGCGATTTGGCATGCTTAAAATCAGTTCATCAAAATCACTGAGAAATGGCCGCCCACATTCTTTCTAACAAGTCAAAAAGTTGTTTCGGGGTATGCACGGCATCCATACTCGGCAGAGCTCTCCTTTGAAGCATATCCCATGCGTGCTCAATTGAGTTGAGATCTGGCGATTGAGCAGGCCACGGCAGAACGTTGATGCGAGCGTCGGCAAGAGCGCGTGTTACGACTCTAGCCGTGTGTGGACGTGCATTGTCGTGCATTAGTCGAAACGAATCATCCAACCGGCTTCGCAGGGGGATGATCACGTCTGAAACAATCCTCTCCGCATAAATCTGAGCATTGAGGTTCCCTCTGATCCAAATGAGATCGGTTCTTCCACCGATCCAAATACCGGCCCAAACCATTATTGTTCCCCCTCTATATAAATGAACTTCCTGACAAAATTTCAAACGTTCTTGAAGTCCAGAGGTCCTCCAAACTCGAGTACGTCTTGTATCCTTCCTCATACCGAAACGAGATTCATCGGAAAAGCAAACAACGCCAGTCTTCTTCCTCCCAATTTCTATGTTCGCGAGCCCATTGTAAACGGGCCCTATGATTGCAGGGTGCTATAGGCAGAACTCTCAGCGGCCTTCGGGAACGCACACTCACTTCACGTAAACGATTTCTGATGGTTTGGTCGCTTATCAGCAAGCCTAAAGAGCTGTGGAGCCTCGTAGCCAACATCCTGGCAGTCATAGTTCGATTCTGTCGAGCAATATTTTGGATGTACCGGTCCTGTCTGCGAGTGGTGATGCGAGATCGTCCTCTACGTCGCTCGGGCACGCTGCCCATGATACGATAGCGTGTCCAGATACGGCTTTTGACGCTCTGTGTAGTGCCAAGAGCGACAGCCACAGTACATTGCCTGGAACCAGCTTGCAACATTCTGACGGCTCTCATGATCTCTTCTTGTGTCAAATGATGTCATCGCTCCATATCGATGCAATTTTTTTCAGTTCCGATGCAGAAATTGTAATGAAATTGTAATTGTATTGATAATGTAATTGTAATAACATACTTTTATAGGAATCCTGATTGACAGTTCATTTTCTATTTTTAATCAAAATTTAAAGAAAATTCTTTATTCAAATAGTGAAAATCACTAAAAAGAATCAATAACGATCCAAAAAAGTTAAAATAATAATCATCAATTGCGGCGATACTCTAAAACGTACTTGATCCCTCTAGACACTTGCTGAGTGTACATAGTTCGTCAAGAAATAAGAACCGGTGTCAAATTATGACAGCCTGAAAACAGAAAAAGAAAATTGTGCCTTTTATGAAAAAGTGTACATAGTAATTTTAATTTTAACGGAAACAGGTTTCGAATAAACATCAAGTTTCAAATTTCAAACGAATCATCATTATTACAGACTATTTTACATTAAAGGTAAAAACAGAACATTTATAATACCCAGACTGTCCATCAGTCTGTAATAATTCACTATATGATATTATAATAACTACCATTACTAATAAATAATTACTTGGAGTGAATATATTGTATTACGTATTACCCAAAATATAAACTGCTTCAATGTACCTGCCCAGTAGACAAATTTTCGGAGCGCAGGAACTTTAATCTTCCAATGGAAGAGTCGAGTATTTCTCACACTAAAACCATCTACAGTCGAAATCGCTTACGCTTTTATGTGCAATCGAAAAGTGTTGAAAGGAATTATATTGTGGGTACTCTATGTACATCAAGGCTCAGAAACCACTTAAATTTTGAAACCGGTTTGTCCATAAGTACGTAAATGAACTTAATATTTTGTTTTTATTCTTTATAAACCAGTTTAATATGGGACCTTAACTTGATATAAAGTCATTAAGGTTAACGATATTTGTTTGTTTTTTGAGAATTCTGGCAACAGGAATGCCACATGTTAATAACTACTTGCTGTGTTTTGAATTAAACTGGTTTACTTTAGTTATAGAGCGAAATGAAAAACTATGCGAAATCGTTTAAAACCTTTATTAGCCGGTATATTTAAAACCGGAACGAGGCTGGTGCACACACAATAGGTACACAGTATAAACATAACAGTTGGGGAGTCGGCCTTCTTTTTTTTTATTTCTTCATGGCATGACAAACAGATTAGCGCATTTGCCAATGTCACGTATTGTATAAATAGATCGTTGCCTTAAAACTCCTTCAGTAAAGTGATAGTAGCAGATAGTAGGCTTTACCGAAGTTATAAAGGACTTCTTGGAAGAGCGCGAGAATTTCATCTACACATGCTTATTTAGACCTACACCATTCTTTTCACTTATATAGAACTAAAACACAATATACTATAACTTTTGTACTTTAAAACTCCCAAAAATGTAAAAAATAGAAAATCTTAATAAAATGACAACTTTACTTCTTCCGTTCCTGCCAAAAAGTCCGGCGAGGTTATTACCTAAAAATTTGCAGACAGCGACAGCTACGCGATCATTGTGCGACCCGTAGTTAATTGTAATAAAAAATTGATATCATGTATGACGATTGCGTATCATCAATCAACCATCACCGTAAAATGCACTTTTCGCGGTAGATTTAGCGCCACTATACAAATTACCATTTTGATATCGCACTATATTTGGCCGTCGCATGCTGACTGCAGATTAGATAATAAACGTGCCGGCCTTCTTTTCTACATAATCTCAGATAGTGACGAGTGTGTGTGTGTGTGCGCGCGCGTGTATCGCAGGGCGGCGCGGCGCGCGCTGAGCTGCGGCGAGCTGCGGCGCGGCGCGCGGGCGCCGTGGCGGGCGGTGCGCGGCGCGGGCGCGGGCGCGACGGCGGCGGGCGCGATGGCGATGGGCGCGGGCGCGGGCGCGGGGGGCGCGGCGGGTGCGCCGGCCGGAGGCGTGGCCAAGGCGGCGGGCGGGGCCGCGGGCGCGGGCGCGGGCGCGGGCGCCGCCCAGCCGCTGCAGCTGGTGATCCTCGAATGACAGGAGCCGCCGCGCCACCCGCCCCCGCCGCACCCCTACACCATGGAGGCGCTGCTCGGCTGAGCGCCGCCGCCGCTGTACATTCGACTTGTAAATAACGTCAGTGCGGTGCGCGCCCCGCCCCGCCCCGCCTCCCCCTCGCCCCGCCCACGGACGAGCGCGGGGCGGCACAGTTTTAACGAAGAATGTATTTTTGGTAATCGACTCGCCGAGAACGGATTCTGTAGATAATACTTTAAACTATAATGTTCTTATGTGGTTTGATCTGGCGTCGAGCAAAATAATGTATTTGATACATAAAACGATATGTAAGTCTATTTCATTCGGAGATTCATTGTAGGATAATTTACAATTTTTTTCATAAATAAAGCACAAATCGAAATATTGTTTGGTTTTATTTTACTAGTAATCTAAAATTGTATATTGTGTTGAACTTTGAAGTGTAAAATGATTATCATGCCCAATCGCCTTTTTTACATGTTATATTGATTCATTGTGATTATAGATTGTGACCAGTGCTCTATAATTAAACCAAATGTAATATTGTGTTCAATTATTGGCGAAACTGTGATTTGTGATTGACCTGCTGTATTTTTATACATATATTATGTTTAAACATATCGTTAGGGTGTTCCGGTTTCCAAATAAATGAAAATAATAGAATAAATAACTATGAATGTAACAATAACAATACAATTGTAAAATGTACTTATACTATTGTTTTCAGGTGTCTTACCTCGATCTTGTTGATGACTTGATAAACTGTCGCCTATACCCACCAGAAAATAATACGTTAATGCATTCAGTGCTTGACTATTATAACATAGGCTACCTTTACCACATGAGTAAAGCCAGTAATTTACTAGTTAGAGAACATTCATAAATTACGTCACAAAAATTTTGTGTGATACCCACCCTTAGTATGACGTCATGTATAATATTCAATATATTGACGTAACATAATCACTTACAAAATTGTTCAGGTAGTGTTTTTTTGAACTGGGACAGTATGGGGAAATCCGAATCTATAAGAGATACAGGGGAACTGTCTCAGGAACCATGTGGTCTTTTTTTGTGATGACAATTTTGACATTATCAATTTTTTGGTCAAGCGTGAGATGTCCATAAAAATTAGTAATATTGGCAATTTTTTTTTCTTAATGTAGATCGACTCAGTTTCATTTAAGCGTCATTTCATTGTATTGGATGAAAAAAATCTGGATTACAGAAGTTGGTCAAATTTAATAAAAAGCTTTTCATGACGTATGATGTCAATCATTTGCGAAGCCCATCTAGTTATGTTAGAAATATCTTTCGATCACAAATAAAGAACTAGATTCACAATCTCCTATAAAATTTAAACAAATTATTGTCCGAATTATATATTTTTGAATGTATATATTTTTAATATCGTAGTGTTATCCGCAATATTGTGTTAATCTAAAGTAGACCTTACTTTCAAACCATAAGGTTATAAACGCTCGTAAACGATTCTTGCATGACATTGAAACGAAGTTTGTTTAATAAAATATTAAATTGCAATCTTACGTCTCGTGCATAAAATATAATTCAAATAATCTATTTGCGTTGCTATGTTGCTACGTTGATTTGTTATGTGAAAGTGCCAAGGATAAGACAAATATTGTCAGGCAATAATTAAAAATATGATTACGAATTTAATAAAAAAGAGCTATGTAACGTTATTACTATAATGAAATAATGAACACGTAAATAATATTTATTTATTAACCGAAAATAAGAACTCGCGTCTTTTTTATCGTTCTAGATGTGTTATTTTTACAAATTTTGAAGGAGCACTGACATGTTCGCTGTTAGCGTTTTCGAATACCATTAAAACAGAAGTGCGCTCAAATACTCATTTGAGCGCACATTTGGCTCGGACATTTTTGGAGCATTGATTGATTGTGTATCTAGTTTTTTGTTTGTGATCGAAGGAAATTTCAGATTTCAGTCGCCAACGTCATGACTTGTTCGTCGTTGTCGGGTCGACCCACTCCCTCTCCTTTTACGTGTGATGTAATTTACGGGTGGCAATGTGGCAAGTAATATTATGTCAAAAGTCAAAAATGAGATTAATTAGTGAATGTAGTAAGATTGCTAAATGTTTGCAATAAAGAGAATCAGTGCCTATGAAAAATAATTGTATAAAAATGTATTAAGATACGTTGAAAATAGCCTGATTCAATATCATGAAATCTTTCCGCTTGGCCGTAAGCACGGACCAGTTGATCCACTTCTTGCGCCGCAAAATCTGCGAGTGTTACAAATCCTCTTATAGCAGCAAAAAGCAGTCTCGCAGCGAACAATTTTATTTTCATATTACCTATTTCCCGCGACTTCTTTAGCGTGAAATTTAAAAAGGCCTCTGTACTCCAGAACTTAAAATCTATCTCCATTCTAAATTTCATTAAAATCGGTCCAGCGGTTAACTGTGAAATACGTAACAAACAGACACTTTCACATATATAATTGACTATGTAATTAATCTGTGATATTAATATGGAATTATGGATGAATTCTTTCCCTAATAATTCTTTACCTGATACTGTAATAAGACTAATATGCATAATACAATATTAAATTAACTTAACGATATACTCTGGTAAGCAACTAAGGTACCTGCGGGTATTAAGGCCTAGCTAATGGAGATTTGAAATTAAATGAAAAATAACCAATATAATCAACAGATGTTAATAATAATTAGTCTAAAAGTTCAGTTACTATAGAATGTAAAGGAAAAATAGCATTTTTTACCATAAACAATATCAAAATTAAACATTTTTGAAAACCTTGCCAATAGGCCTTATTTTACTATGGTAGGTAGGGTAATAAAGCCTACAGCTCTAATATACTTAAATAATCAAGCTACGCGTTATACATTTAATACTTGAGATCAATAATTGCATAAACGTAGCAATTACATTAAAAATTATTAAAAAATCTGTAATTTTCTCCCCATAACAACCATTTATTTGAGTAAATGCTCGTCCTATAAGCATCGTGGTCGTAGACACTAAAACTAACGATTGTTCAATTAGCATTAAATTACACACACTTGTTTACATTCGTAAAACCTCGAAATTTATATAAAATACATTATGAAACAAATAAAATTTGATTCATGATGTAGGAGGAAAATAAAATCTATGTTTAAATTAGGTAGTCCTTAATAGGCGTCGACTATGTATGTAAAAGAAACTAAATTAAAAATATTTGAAGCACAGTACGTTATTCAAGTATTTATTATAAAAAATCTTAAAATGATTATGAACTTTACACTGCAAATTTATACAGATAAGTGAAACATGACGGTCAATATTTGCGACTGATTCGGACCGATTTTTATTATTCGTACCGCGCGGTCGTCTCTCGCAATGTATGATACAATCCTGGAGACGGGAAGAGGAGTATTTCGCGTTTGTAAACTCGTAAAGATATCTTCGTGTGTTAGGCGTCTGGGAGTGTTGCCTTGAGCGGGAGCACTCATTGTAAATACGATTTTACTCACATAGGCCTTATTACCCGCAGGTACCTTATAGCTTTCAAACATGAATCTAGGGGTATAAGAGAATAGGATAGAATAAATAACTACACTAGATGAGTGGTTTAATAACTAAAACTAAAAAATAAAATATTTATTTAAAGTAATTGATGGAGTCACTGGCCTGAACAATGTTAGAAGAACCTGATCGATGTGCATATTATTTGGTCTGCTAGTTACAAAGAACTTGTCTGGGCCTCACATCTGTGATTCCTCAGGTCTCTTAGGTCTCGGTCAATAGTTCTGGATGTACTCGGGTTCGTCACTGATTGTGGTTAGGCAAGGTAGAAAAACTTGAAAATTAATCCTGAAAACTCAAAACGTAGACCAAACGTAACGTATGTGGTTTAAACTATAGTAACTAATTAGTCTGTGGGTATTTAGATAGAACATACTCGTAAATCAAAGTCCAGTGTATCAAAAACATAATACTTTGCAGTGTTTACAAACTGAATAGCTTACAACCGAAGCCAAAATCTTTAAGAGATACGTAATCGCAGTTTCGAGAATCGAGTGGTTAGTATTATTTTACAGGTTCTACATACTTAAAAAGGTCTTTGTTTTTATTAACTTAAGTTACATTTTTGTTTTTTTTTTTTTTTTATTCACCATTATCGACATTTGGTTTAAAAATTCTAAACATATTTTCTTTTTTAGAATTTTTTAATTTTAACCAAATTTTTTTTGCAGAGAAGTATGTAATTAAATGGTAATAGAAGCCAAAGAAGACCAAGACTGACTTATGAAAATCAAATATCCAGAGTATTAGAGACAGAAATATCTAGAGTTTGGGGTTTAGGTACTGGTCTTTGAAGGTGATTAATGTTTTACGAGGCAAAAAAGTAAGGATCGCGATATTTTGAGCTTCGTCCTCTGTCTCCGCTATAACAGTCTGCACTGAAGATGTAGTGTAAGATAATATCTTCATATATTAAGTGTAAAATATTATCTTTGGTGCGTCTGTTAGTGTAACTTCTGATGTCATATTCCCATGATATTATTACATTTGTTTTGTCGAGGCGACAGTTCATAGCTATCACAGATCTAATAGCTATGCTAGGATCCGAGAGGTAGCGCCATTTACCAAAAAAGGCAAAACATCTGCCACCAGGTCAGCTAGTGTATGTATCTCAGATTTGTTCCGTGGTATGTATATATTCCAGCATATACACCAATCTCCGCTCAGAAAGTGTTCGCAATAAACTACTGTGTTTTGGAAAATAATCCAAATAACAATATAGGTACTTCCACATAAATTGCATAGATAATAAAGTTGCTTTGCAAAAGGGCAGCCACCTTGTCACGAGTGTAAAGCGATTTCTACAAACAGTGTCGTATAGGCAACAAAAACTACTTTTATACATCACCTTAGAATGTCGCTACAGCAGCACCGCGAGTAAGAAATATCATGGAATTATTTACGTCATTTTTAACCACCGAAGGAAAAGACGGGTGTTATAAATAGTTCGACGCCATTGTCTGCGCGCAACCGCGCTGTTGCTCGCGCCTACCGTGGCAGTTCAAGCGATTATGTATTGCATATCTAAGGTATTGTAATGAATAATCTATGTATTATAATGAAGATAAAAGTTTAAAATGCAGTGTCCATGTAGCGCCGCTTCGCTGCCTCTCTCGATGCGAAGTGAGCTCAAGTGGCGGTATAAAGGCAGGCGTGAACTTCAACAGTTGTTTTCAATTTTAGGGACTAAATAGGTAGATAAAACAATTGTTTTTTAATCATAATGTTAATAATGTATAAACCACAAATTCAAAAACGTATAAAATGTTACTATTTTTTATGGACGCTGTTTAGAAAATATGCGTCATCATTGCTGACGCCCACTTTCCGTACTGAGAAAAACAAAAAGACCGCTCAAGTGCGTGTCGCAACACATACGGTGCAGGGTTCCGTAATCGGGATGTACAGCAATGTACAGTTTGTAATTCATAGTTTCTCAAACTGTAAAAAAATATTTCTGCGGTTTCCGACCGCGTATGTCTCAAAAATTGCTAAAACTTGGTTTCGGCGTTTGAGGTTAAAATTACGAAAATACATCTGCCGAATTCAAGTTTTCGTTTCATTATTATAATTAGTAACCAGTCGCGCAATGATCGCGTGGTTGTCGCTGTTTGTACATTTTTAGATAATAACCCCGTGCCTTATTCAAACGAATTTTCGTTGAGCGCTTTTAAAGTTCTACCATAAAAATTTTCCACGCTAGTTGAAAAGTTAAAGGAAAGGACATTTTTTACTATTGACTTAAAAACACTGCGTTGTTGTATATCATTTTTGAAGACTTATCTAAAAATACCCTACATGCTTGTGCACTGGTATTTTTTTCATACCTCAGTTACATGTATGGAGTAATGGAGTGCCACCCCTAATTTCATTATGTAGCGGCTCATAGAATACACCTACCTTCAACATTTCATCTATAGTTTTTTTTTTAACTGGGGCAGTATGGAGAAATCCGTATCCATAAGAGATACAGGGAAACTCAGGAACCAATTGGTATTTTTTTTGTGACAACAATTTTGGCATGATTGATTTTTTGGTCAAGTGTCAATGTCTATAAAAATTAGCAAAATTGGTAAACATTTTTTTTTATGCGGATCCACTCAGTTTCATGTAAGCATCATTTCGTTGTATCGAAGGAAAAAAATCTGGACAACAGAAGATGATCAACTTTATTAAAATATTTTTACATCCAATTTCAGTATGGAGAAATTCGAATCCATAGGAGATACAAATGAACCATTTTAGGGATCATTCGGTCCCTTTTGTGAAAACAATGTTTGCATTATACATTTTTTGGTCAAGCGTGAGTTGTCCATATAAATTTGTAAAATTGATTAGTCCTTTTTTTTAATACAGATCGACTCGGTTTCACGTAGGTATACGTCATTTTAATGGATTGGACGAAAAAAATCTGGAGATCAGAAGTTAGTCTTTTATGAAAACTTTTTCATGCAATAGAAGTATGTATATTCAGTGTACTAAATTCGGTTTCTTTTAAGACGGTTTCTTTGTACATCCTATAGATTCGGATTTCCCCATACAATATTGCTTGAAAAAATATTTTTTCAAATTTGACCAACTTCTGCTGTCCAGATTATTTTCCTCCGATATAATGAAATAATGCTTACTTGAAACTGAGTCGATGCGCATTAAAAAAAAATTTTACCTATTTTACTAATTTTTATATCTCACGCTTGACCAAAAAATTGATAATGACAAAATTGTTATCACACAAAAAGACCAAGTGGTTCCTAAGACAGTTCCCCTGTATCTCTTATAGATTCGGATTTCCCCATACTGTCCCAGTTAAAGAAAACACTGTATAGTGAATAGTGCCAATCTCGTGCCAAGTCTTTTAGAGTAAAACAGCTATAATACGGACCGTAAAAAATTATAAACGTACTGTTTTTTCTTTTTTATGCAGTTGGCAGTGTTTTTTTTACATAAAGATAAAAATCGACGGCAATGTGGTATGTGGTAACATACGACTAGTGTTGGGCATAATTGTTAAAACAATTACAATTTACTATTTGTAATTGTGATTGTTAAGCTCATAGATTCCTGTTTTACCTTCACTTACATATGCTTGTCAAACTTGGAGTCTTACTGAAAATAACGCTAAAAAAATTTTTACATGTCAAAGGGCAATGGAGCAGAGTATTCTCAATATCAAGTTAGAAGAGAAACAAAAGAACAAGGATATTAGAAAGAAAACAGGAGTAATCGATGCTATTGAACATGTGAGAAGTCAAAATGGAGATAGGCTGGCCATGTAAGTAGATATGAGGACGAGAGATGAACGCGAGTGGTGACGAAATGGACTGGGCCGGAGCGTGGCAAATGGCGCCCGGGCCGCCTGCTCAAGCGCTGGGCTAACGACATTCGCGACGTAGCAGGCGAGCTTTGGCCGCAGCTGGCTAGAGACAGAGACAAATGGACACGTCTGGAGGAGGCCTTCACCCGAACAGGGGTTCCTACACCTTGGGAATGAATTTTTGTATATTTTATCTATTTAATTTCAATTATTATATATGTGATATTATCTTTATAAGTTTTTAATCAATCTAATTTATAAATTTTTTTATTTTAATTTAGTTGGGAAAAATAATAGCAATAATTTATAATAATTTGTTATATAATTTCAGTTTTTTTTTGAATGCGAAATTGATTAAATAATTTCGAATTAATTTTAATTCATTGTTTAATTTTCTTTTTTGCTTTAATTTTAGTTTATTGTTTTATTATTATTGTATTATGTTTTTGATTGCATGGTGTTGGCATTTATAATAAAGGCTTATTATTATTATTATTATTTTTAATTGTAATTGTTTTTACAATCACATTCTGCCCAACACTGCATACGACACTGCGACACGTTAATTGCGAAGAACATTAGTTGCACCTGGCCGATTTTTTTGTAGGAGTGTGGTTATTCATTTTTTTTTTCATTATACTCTTCGGTTAATTATAAATACCTCACATAATATGGGTAAATCAAACGATCGTCTTTTGAAAAAGTTATATTTATTCGAGTACATAACTACATCTTAATACAAATGGATAAACTATTTTTCCGCGTGATAAATATGTTTATGTGGATTTAAGACACCTGCAACCTCATTTCACTTTTCAAAAAGCAATGATAAATCACACATACGATGATTAGCTTGTTTGGTATGACCGCATAGAAAAATACTTCATATTTAAATACATTAGTAAAACGTTGTCATTGAGAGCGAACTGTATTTCATTATAAAACAAATGGAACATTAAATGGCACTCTAATGTACTTAATTGGATTTACACGGTCATGTTTTTATTTGATAATGTAATTACAATAAAAAAATCTTTAATAATCGAAACTACAACAGAAATTGTTCACGTAAAGAATATTACCAAAATAATAATGTAAAAAGAAATACAAAAATGTATTTTAAACTTCATTACTTCATAAGAGTGAAATTAAACAAATCTATTTAAATACAGCAACTAACAAGTTTGGATATATATGACTTTGGCGAAGCAGAATTACATATACCACATATTCTAATAGAAAGTTTCGCTGTAGTAAAGAAACCCTGAACTACATATTTAAAGAAATATGTAGGTACTAGTTGGTACATAAAACGTTACTTTATTAGAATATATGTTATATCAATAGAACTAAATAGATTTTAAGATTCCATAATATAATATTATGTCAACGAAATGATGGAAATCATACATTTAAAATAGATTTTACAAATAAAGCACACGGAATGATTAAATAAATGCAATCCAAGACATATAATTTACTGCTGTATGTATGGAAGCCACAGCTCTGAAAATTAGTTTGAGTATTAAAAAAATAAAAACTAGGGTTGACACATGTCACAAAACAACAATATTATTTTTGTACTTCATTAAAAAAATTTATATACACCGAGGATTGTATGCATTTAATAAATAAACAAATCAATGGACAATTATATCGAAATTAATAAATACAGTTTACTCTCAAACACCAACATATAAAGTGTAAACCGGTCGTTCCCTAACTGTACTCAGAATTAATTGAGCATGATCTATTACAGCTACATTTACACTAATAACCTGTTCACACCAGATATTACACAGTGAAATATTAGATGAAGCGTTAACTTTTTCAAATACATTTGTTGCTTCTGCTCACTTTTCAGACTGGAAAAATTAACAGAAGCAATGCGTGGGTAATTTATGCATTTTGAACATAAAATGTGAATATATTACATGACGTTTCACAGTGTAATATGTGGTGTCATCAGTTTCAAGTCAACTTTGTTGGCGGACAATACGATCGTTACGTTAGGCCTCTGATAACACAGCTATTTTATACAATTCCAATAATGATAATGTTACATCAGAAGTCAGTCCCTTACCGTCCTTTAACTGTCCTTATAATACATAACCCCGATAGTTCAACTAAAATTGCAGTAAGCTATACTCTACGTATTAATCTCAAAGCTTGCCGAAGGCGGCCGCGGCGCCTTTCCTCTGCCCTCTCATGCCTCCTACTCGACATCTGACCATCGTAAACATCATAAAATACTCATTACAAAAATACTGTACAATTACAATAATTATTAGAAGGTAATAAACTCTTACCGATAAATCGTAGCGGCTATGCTCTCGATATAATCTACGCCCGCACTTCCGTCAATATTACACCATTCACAAAGTATATACAATGTTATCTTATATTAATATACATGTTACATAAACACACATACCAAATTTGATCCCAAAACTGTAGTCTTTACCTCGATTTATTTTCTAAATTAAATAATGAGATCGAACATAAACATTATGGAATTTTGCAAAATGAGTAAGGAACAGGATTCATATATAACAACTATAAATTGGTAGCAAACGTTTTGTAAAACAGTAGAAAAATGGAGATGTTTGATGTATAATTTTAGAAAAGGCCAAAAATAACATTTTATGGCATAATTTGTAATTAGTAAATATTATTGTTCATAATAGTACATTTCGTTACAAGGCACTGATCTTTAACAATCAATAAAACTGTTTTGTTTATTTAGATCATCTTAGCGTCTTACCCTAAAATAATAGCCAATATTAAAATATTCATTTCGGAGTACAAATATTTTGTAAGAAAATACACACTTGACTCTGCATACATACATCTATACTAAAATATAATATTTCAGTGTAATATACATTAGTTTGTAAATAGATCTCCAGACAAGTTTTGTCGGAAAACCTCAATTTATACAAAAATATTTTTTGCATCCGCAAAAATATAATTGTTAAAATAATTATAATGTAAAATGTAACGCGTCAAGGTGGTTACAGAACGTAGAGTTAGGTGGGATGTAGTTTTTGGACTCAATACACGCCAATCGCAACTGTGACAATGGAATGTTGTTAGGACATAATTTGACTGATACCACAAGTTTACTGTTCGACTTGTCCTTCAAAAATGTAGTATAAAATTAGAAAAAATCATATTGCGTAGTTTTTTTATACTAGATTTATAACCTAAAAGTCTTCGATTGCCTTTTTAATACCTACAACGCATGGAAACGATTCCGAGAGCACGCTGCGCGCCGCGCTCGCGTATGAAACGAAATTGACGTATTCTTGTACACGACATCTCTCGGTGTGCGTGTGTGTGTGTGTGTGTGTTTTCAGTGTTCAGTCTCTCGTGTCAGACTTACGCCTGCGCCGGTAGTCTATCTCAGTGCTTTGATAAATTTAATGGCAAATCTGAAATAAAAATGGAAAAGAAATTAAACATTTATAACACTAAAATATAACTAGTTTGTGTACATTATTAGTTATTAGTAATAACACACATTATAACGTTTTTTTTAATTGAATCTATCAGCATTTAGAATTTTTTCTTTTAAAGTAGATCTAACCGAAGCTAATAAAATTGCACGTGTTAATTTTGCACGGCAATATTTAAATTAAGATTGGTCGTCTACAATTTTTTCAGATGAAAAATTGTTTAAATCAAGTGATCACGGTCGACTGAATCGTCGAAAAAAAATATACGTATAGAGTCGGGCCGTATCTCGTGTAACTTGAGGGGCTGGATGACTTTTGATGGAGTGGAAGAACTCGTTGAGCTACATCCTAGAGCAGCCATTCCCAAAGTGGGCGATAACACCCCCTTGTGGGCGCTGCAGGCCTAAAGGGGGGCGGTAAGAGACCCAGAAAAAAAATTCGGGGCGTTGTGTAGAGGCCTGGCGGGTGATTTGTAATTTCATTTAGCTAGAAGGCATCTTAGACAACGACTGCATGAGCTCTCGACTCAGTAGACAAAATAAGTTTGGGAACCAGTGTCCTAGAGCAAATGCTATCAATTATATAAACTTGTTGGAGGAGAGTATGCCACCCACTTTGCGAGCTGTGTATCCACGGCAAGAAATTTTCAGGGTGTTCTACGTGCACGATAACAGTAGAACACACACTGTAAGGATAACCAATGCCTGGATCCTCCAACACCCTGACATTACGGTGATTTCATGGCCAGCTAAATCGCCAGATCTTAACCCCATAGAAAATTTATCGGGTTTAATGGTGCAGAGATGGGATTACCGTAATGAAAGGAGAACGAAGGATCTTTTGCAACATTGTAGAGATATATGGGAAAATTTGCGAGGGACCAACATTTTCACTCGCTTAGGCGAGTCTATTGCGTACGGGACTCCAAGATGTTATTGATAACGACGGTGCATACACTCGATATTGATTGCAAATGTCGGTCGGTCGTATATTTCCTCATAGGCAAGCAACATTGAACTTGTGGAATGACGTTTCTTCACATGTCCGTCATTCAAAGTCACTGGCTATCTTTAGGAAAAACTTGCTCAAACATCTTGAAAAATTCCCAAGTGTTGCAACTAAACATGATACCATTTTGACTTCATCATTAATCTTTATATCTAATTTTATTATATTATATATATATACTTGTATAGTGTCTTCCACAAAGATTGTGAAGAGATCGCGTTGAGCGATAAGATCACCTTGCACACATTAGTTTTAAGTTTAATTGTAATTGAACATTTGACGTATATTGCCGTGTATAATTAACACGTTTCTATAGCTTCGGTTAGATCTAGGAAGCAGGATGTCTGTGAAGTAAATTAATTGAATACGTAAAAACATATTGGATATTCTGCTGTCGCAATGAAAAAGAATTTAAACTTTTTGCGTTTTGAATATTTTGCGCATTCGGTGGAATGTACGCATTTATTTTCTACATAAATACGTTAATAAGCGTGCTGTACTTTTTTTTTATTGTACAACAACCGAAACCGTACGGTGGGGTATGAGTGTAGGGCTTCAGGTTTGATGAGTGCCTTGAAATGGTGAAATTCGTATTACATTATTATATCAACCGTAGAAATAGTAGTTAGTGCAATAGCCAAATGGAATGAGGGGGGTACCTGACGTAGGCTCATCCTTCGGTATGTGATCGGTGAGCAGCGGGTGCGCCAGCGGCGCCCACGGGCCGGGCGCGCCGGGCGCTCCGGGCGCGGCCGGCGGCAGGTAGTGCAGCCACAGCGGCGCGGGCGCGGGCGCGGGCGCAGGCGCGGCCGACGGCGCGCCCAGCGGCGGCCGGTACGGCGCGCCCACGTAGCCGTAGCCATAGCCGTACACGTACGGCGCGTCGCGCCACTCGTCGCGCGCCGGCGACTGGCGCAGCGCGCCGGCGCCGGTGCCCGCCGCCCACTGGCGCGGGCACGCCGCGTACGGCGAGGGTGGCTGCGCATACGCGCCTGCGCCTGCACCGCTCGTACGGTACCGCTACAATACACCATACACTATGTCACTGAGCACTTCACCCTCGGACCAAGACACTAAAAGGACTTTTTGGCGGGAACGGGAGGTGAGGTTGACATTTTATTTAAATTTTCTGTTTTTTAAATTTATGGCAGTTTTAAAAGTGATACAAACAAGTACAAAAGTGATAGTATATTGCGTTTAAAGTTCTATATAAGTGAAAATAATGGAGTAGATCTAAATAAATATGTGTAGATGTAGTTATCGCGCTCTTCCAAATAATCCTTTATAACTTCAATAAAACCTACTATCACTGTACTGAAGGAGTTTTACGATAGAAGAAAACTGAATTACAACAATACTGTGACGTGTGCATTGCATTACCTAACTGTTTAAGTCATCAGCGATTCCACTTTTAATACGTGACATTGGCAAATGCGCTAATGCGCCATGCCATGAAGAAAGAAAAAAAAAAAGAAACCAGAGTTGGTCAGCACACACTAAAAATGAGTGCGAGGGTCTCTTTTTGCAAACGTGCTAGAACAGTATGTTATCATGTTTGTGGAGGCTGGAGAGGTGAGGAGGTGCCTATTGAGTGTTGAATGCACGATGCACGTTGAACGCACTGTGCAAGTGTGCATGAGGCGACGACTCGCGAGTGGCGGACAGTCAAAATAGGAAAATAAATTTTAAACGCCCTCTTACTCGCACGCAACAAGTACAAAAAAAAATGTATATATTATCTAAGTATACCTACATTCACCAGCTTAAATTATCTATTAAACATTCTTTCATTAGCCATAGATAATAAAACTTAAAATGATCAATCTGTGAGTCCGATTATTCAACTCGCGGCTTACAACATCGCGGTTCGCAGCCGGTTCAATTGTGTAACTGTGTTAATATGTTACTACACTTTTTTTCTACGAGGCACTCCCTCTTTGCCAAAAATGTGCTGACAGAATTGTGTTTACTCGCATACTGCGTACCCAACACTACAAGAAACATAATGGGCGGAGTCATAATAAGGTGCCATTCTTACCGCCGTAAATCAAACGAATTTTCCTGTCTCTTTCTCTTTCTCTCTTTGAGCGTAGCCACGAGTGAAACAGTTAGCTATAGTTAAATATGGCAACCTCGCACAATAATTATTCGCAAAATACTCATAAATCTTAATATTTTGGGAACTATAGTATTTATAAAAATAAAAATATGTCATGTTCAGCTGTGTATCGTTGTACTGTGACCTTCCCTAGTCATGCGCAAAAGTAAAAATCTAGAAAGTCAGTGAACAATAAAAGGACACTTTAAGGACAGGCTTTTAAAGCAAATGCTCCGTCCATTGATACTTTGTTCGAGACTTAACCTGTACAATGGAAATGTCATTTATTTTCTTTGAAAACAATTTGCGTCGAAGCACTGCTGCAGTTACTGAGCCCCGATTGGTCAGCCCAAAGTCAAACAAAATCTGTGTACATATGTATGAACAGACTGAGATAACATAATAAAGGTCGTACCGAAGTTGAAGCGAGACGCATAGATACAAGTCATTGAGCATGTCAATTGATAAATTGATTATCCGTTTGACTTGAGTTGTAATTATTAAACCGCCCCCCCCCTTCCCTCAACTCTCGTCAGCAAAAGTCATGGACGTACCAATCTAACAGGACTGTGGACTATCAAAATGATAAATGCAAAAACGGAACTTATGGCATTATATTAAGACAAGAATACCGACATAGATAGAGGTAAAACGAGCCCAGAGAGATAGCTACAAGGGATGCCATTCATCCCTTTCTTACACTTGCCATGTGATCAAAAGATAAGATTTTTGGTAGTAATTATTTCATCAATCCAAAGACAATTTGACAGACTGTAAGCTTATTTATAAATATTAGGGGTAATAATTTCAATACATTTCTTTATATTAAACTCATAGACGTACAAACTTATTAATATTGATAACAGAAAATTATTGTTAGAAACTGTCTAGTAATATTTCATGGTTGCTATGGTAACCTTGTCAATCTGTCGTTTAAATAAATTTGTTGGTTATTTACGTGACAGCCATTGTTCATTAACGATTTTGTTTTATAATTCTTTATAATAATTGTATGGTTCCTATTATAAAATTGTGAAAGTGTTGCGTAAAAACATATAAAAGCGAATCGTACAGTGTTTGTGGCATATCCTTTCACGGATAAGCTAAAAAGTGCTAAAAGTTTTGGATTTCATGAAAAGGGTGACCATGAGATAGGTAAACCATGGACGTACTAAGCATATACGTCCATAGCAAATAACATGTAAATATTGAGAAGTCAATTTTACTTATATGTATTTACTCATTTTGTGTACAAGTAACTAAAAGAAAAATATTTAACCCTCCGTGTCTCGATTTGATAAGTTTTCCGAAGAATGAAGTAAGAAGGCAAATGTGGTTGGACGTTGTTCCGGTGTTGCAAATAATAAATATTTGTCAAACCGTCCTTTGCTCTGTATCTCACAAAAAACTTAAAAGTACTAACAAACAAAGATTTGTTTGGTTCTTATGTCCGCAAATGCAAAAGATTAACGGTTGAGCATACCGATAGACAAAATATATATGTGTATTCCTACTCTTTTCCATTTGTAGGTATTACAAAGTTGTCCAATGTAATAAATATATTATGGTCACCTAGTTAGACAGTGACAAAAAGCCTCCGTAGTGAACATCTTGCTCGGCTTGCATTGCAGCCGCAAGTGCTCAGTCCTGTTAGAATATTACGTCCATGGCAAAAGTAAGCAGTGCTCTTACCCCCCTCATATGCTTACGTAAATATTAGTACATATAATTTTTAATCTGTTGTGGTTTCTTTATTGATTCATGAGCAGCAGTTAACAAGTCTAGAAATAAGGAATTTATAGCGATATAGGAATTTAATGCACATTATTTAATATCTATTTAAGCAAATTATTGACATGGTATTTAATTAATATAATCTTAATATATTAACAATTAACACACACACTAATTTATTTTGTTCTATTAAAATAGGGTTGTCATATGATTTCAAATCAAAATCTACAAAATTTTGAAAATACGAAAAAGAAAATAAATAATGCTGACGTAATCACCATCCAGACCCCCCCATCCCCCATGTCATAAAAAATAAGCATTGCCCACCCGCCCCCTTTAGTGCTTATATAATACTTGAATGGCCCCTAAGCCATTACATAAGTATTTAAATATCTGTCGGAATATACAGAGATGTACACCGCTATTATTAATTCTTTTTTAATAAAAAATATCGTCGCGTTTTGTATTTTTATGTAATTTCTGAACGCACTTGATTGATGATGATTTCTTTACAAATGCAAACCGGTTTGCTTTTGCGCCGACTGCATTTGTGTTGCCCTTCGTGATTATTTTTTCCCACTTAAGAAGTACATAATACTATAGACAAACCTTCGGAAATTTCATTTTACTGCAGTTATTTCTTTTCAGACGCTTATTGTCCAGATGTTGTATCTTAGTGCATCCTTTTATTCTTTAGGGTTTATCACTAATTTCTTATACGCTACCTGATTTTCCTAAGTACTTCTTGTTAGTAATTCAAAAATTGGTGGTGGTTTTAGTCTGGCAGATTAGTACTTATTTTAATAGTGCAATTCTCTGTTTTACATTGAAATATACTTCAATTTTTTTTTATATTACATTAGACAAGTTTTCTTGCAATAAGGGAAATTTCCTAAAATCACAACCCATGATCACCCATTGGCTATTTCTTCGGATATCGAGGTACTGGAGTGGGTCTCGGTTACGGATCGGCTGCCTTCGTGACAGCGCCAACGTACATTTCTATAATATAATATGCGAAAAATATTTACATTGCATTGTTAGTTTGGATATTGTATCTAGCTCCAAATTTTGATTTGATGAAGATATCAGTGTGGTTTGGATTCTAGTTTCGTTCTTTCGTTTGATTTTTAGATGCTGTATAATGTCGACGTCTTTCATTGGTACATATTGAGTTTTTTTTATATAAGCTAGTTTAATAGTGTAATCCACCGCGTCAAGTGTAAATTCGATAAATATATATCATATAGATAATAAAATCGTAGAGTGTAATGAGCCCAGTGGCCGACGTGAGACAGGTAAAAGTCATAGTGGATGCACGTTCATCTCAAACCACGTCAGAATTAGCAACAGTCTTCAACGTTAGTGACAAAACAATACTGATTCATTTACGTCAAACTAGAAAGATAAAAACAGTTCGAAACTGGGTACTGTATGAACTGACTGAACAGCAAGATCAAAATAATGTTGAAGCAAACCAGATTCTTTTTATTTTTATTAACTTGTTTAATAGGCACACAAATGAGGAGATTCTGAGTTAGATTGTCACTTGTTGATGGGTCTATGCCCGCGTTGTTCATTACAGCTTCTTGAGAACTGGGACAACAATTATTACAGAGGTGTACTGTGAAGAATTGCAAATGATGACAGACCTGTGAATTGCTCTAGTCTACTCCTTCCTGACAACAATGCTCCTCCACATATAGCACAACAGAGCATCTCAAAATTACAGGAGTTACTACTGGAAGCTCTCCGTCACCCACCATACTCATTAGTCCCTGTCTCCACTGATTTCCATTTTTTTCGCAATTTGGATAACTTTTTACAAAGGAAAACTTTCAAATCCGATGAGGTGGTGAAAATCGCTTTTAAATTGTTCATCAATTCGCAGGATTATTATAGCATAGTCATCAATGAAATTCCGTTAAAATAGCAAAAGTGCATTAACAATAATGGCAATACTTCAATTCATTAAAAACATCCTTTACATTGAAAAAAAAACCATTTGATTTTTTGTATATAGAACGGTAACTTCGATCACAAATAAAAAACTAGATACACGATCAACGCTCCAGAAATGTCTGAACTAAATCTGCACTCAAATGAGTATTTGAGTGCATTTCTGTTTTAATAGTATTTAAAAACGCTAACAGCGAACATGTCAAAGTGCTCCTTCAAAAATTGCAAAAACAACACATCGAGAACGCTAAAAAAGACGTGACTTCTTATTTTCGGTTAATAAATAAATAATATTATTTACGTGTTCATTAAATAATTATAGTCATAACGTTACATACTCTTTTTTATTGAATTCGCAATCATATTTTTAAATATTGCCTGACGATATATGTCTTATCCTTGTTACTTTCACCTAACAAATCAAAATGACATAAATAGCAACGCAAATAGATTATTTGAATTGTACTATTTGCACGAGACGTAAGATTGCATTTTAAATATTTTATTTAACTTCCTTTCAATGTCATGGAAGAATCGTTTAGGAGCGTTTATAACCTTATAGTTTGACAGTATGGTCTACTTTAGATTAGCACAATATCGCCGATAACACTTTACGATATTAAAGATATATACATTCAAAAATATATAATTCGGACAATAGTTTATTTAAATTTTATAGGAGATTGTGAATCTAGTTCTTTATTTGTGATCGAAGTTCATAGGTAAGGAATTAATAGTAAGTAAGTAGCGCCTTAATTAATAATACAAGTGTACTATCAAGACAAAATAAAGAATAGACAGGGAGTCAGTCACCTGCATGTCGGAGGGCGGCGTGGGCGAGTCGCGCGGAGCGACCCCGGGCCCGGGCGAGCCGAGCGCCAGCGCCGAGTAGCGGTAGCGGTAGCCGTCGGGGCTGGGGCTGAGGTCTGGCGAGCGCGCGCTGCACGGAGACTCCGTCTTGAGCGACGCGGGGTACGAGTGCGGCGAGCGCTTGGCATCGGCCGCCTCCTCGGGCATGCTCAGCAGCGAGTGGATGCTGTAGCTGCTCACGTTCTTGGACACGGGCGGCTCCTTGCGCGGCGGCGGCGCGCCGTTGTGGCGCGGCGCGTGGCTGGGGCCGGCGCCGGCGCCGGGAGACGCGGCCGGCGGGTACGACGCCGTGCTGAGCGCCGGCACGGTCTTCGCGCGCCGCTTGCTGCCCTGCTCCTCGAGGCTCACGCGTTCTAGTTCACGCAGGATACGCTTCCGCGGCGACACCATCATGTGCTCCTGCCGGCAGCTCGCCAACTTCGCGTTCACCGGCGCCGGCAGCGCCGCCACCCTCTCGCGCAACTTGTCCACGATCTTCGCGAGCTCCCCACGCCTCGACCTCCCCGGCCTCGTCTTTCTGTACACCCTTAGCTTATGATACTGATACGGTTTCTTGAGTTTGACGTGGTAGTACGTGTCGCGGTCGCCGGCGGCGGTCGCGCCGTCGTCGACATCGTCGCGCCAGCCGTCCACGTCGCCGTTCCGCTTAGTGTCGCACACGCCGTTGGCGGGAGCGAGCGGGCGGCGTGCGTCCGCGTGGCCGGTGTCGTGGGGCCTCCGCCGCTTGGCGCGCGCGCCCGCCTCGATGGCAGCTGCAGTGAGCGTGCTCGGACGGCAGTAGTACATGGCTAGGTGGCGCGAGAGGCCGCGGCGCGGCGCGGCCTGCTTCCAGCAGTGGTCGCGCTGCCAGGGCGAGGACTGCACGGAACTGTTGTCGTCGGACACGCTGAGTGCGGCGGGCGGCGCGGGCGGCGCAGGCGGCGTGGGCGGCGCGCCGGCAGGCGGCCAGAAAGTCTTGCGCGGCACCGACACCCAGCCCGCGCGCTCGCCGTCACGCGCGCTGCCTCGCACCAGCTCCAGGATGAACTTGCCATCTGTAACACGCCGTCACGCGCCGCTCACTCCATGTCTTCTACACCAGAGATGCCCAAAGGGAAACGCCGTGGAAAGTAACCAAGGGTGTTGCGTTACGCTCCTGTTTACCCTTGTCCAGAAAATCTTAGGCATTCCCGAGTACGAAATAAACAATTTAAATCGCACGCGCTGCATGCATCGCTCACTCGCCAATAGGTTCACGCTCGAAAACTTTTTAATATTTATGCCCAGCTACCTAATATCTTTGTACTCTATCCATTTCGACTAGCTAGGCCCCAGCTGCTGGAGCGCCGAGACAAAATACTAAACTCGTAAGCATGCTGCCAATCGGGTAAGTCTGGGAACCCCTGCTCTACACATTGACCTATCTCTACACCGTCAACTTTCACATGGATTTTGATCATATAATATTTTGCTAAATTCATATTACTCATTTTAATATATAGTCTGTAGCTGAAATGAAATATTCCTTTCTTCAAACACATTTCAAAATATTTCTTACCATATATACGAGAATACGAGTTTATATCTGCGGCTTCACTCTCACAGAATAGACATACAGTTATGTTACGGTAAGGATACAATCACTCTATGTGTAAAAATCTACTTACTATGTTGATTACTTCAGTAGTGTCCATATCAAAGAAAAACAAATAACATTACATTTTTGAAGAGATACGCAGTATGACAGGGTTGCCAAAGTACTCGCATACCTAGGCGAAAATGTGTGAAGAGAATGATGACATTTGAGGAAGCGAAAGAAATATGTAAGGATCACGACGCTTGGCGCTCCGTCGTCTCTGGCTACCCCTTTGGGGATACAGCGTGAAGATACATTTTTGTAATAATAATAAAGGTAAAAGTTACATAATATGATGTATAACAATACCTAATGTGCTAATGAAAGTTATGCGTCATTCAGTGATATAATTGTAATCAATGTAAAGTCAGCATTACAACATCCTCTCCATAGAGACTGCATTTAGTTTCTGTAAGGCACATTTGTTTACAAATATCTTAGTGGACAAAGGTGTTCTTCAAAAAAGTTGTTTTCTTGGTAATACTACAACTAACAACTTCATATTTTAGTCTACATTTCATTTGTAATGTGTCAACTACTTTAAATAGAATGATAAATTAATAAGTATTTACTGCATGTGATAAGTTTTTACAGGAAAAAAAATTACAATATACATAGATATCTGATAAAAACTTAAATAATGTAACTTCTTATATTTTGTAACAAAATATAATAAGTCCCATATAATAAAAATAGACATAATCTTCTTCTTCTGTAATAGGTATCTAAGTTTTTTTTTTAAATAACTGTAATAAATAGTACAAAATAATGTAACAGAGTGATTAATCTTGTTCATTGCTGACCCAAAATCATTAAAGTTAGAACTGTAAAGTTCCTTTTGTGACAAGCAATTATCAATCAATCAACAGAAAAAAATTATACTACAAAAGGTCAACAAAGATAAAAAAACTGAAATTTAACATGACTGAGGTTTGATCCTTTTTTTAGAATTTAGAGGTGAAAATTTGGATGAAGAAAAACGTTTTAGAATAAGTACTAATTAAAATATGAAATGTGTAGGTATTTCAACATTTTTCGAAATCAATCTGCAAATGGCTAAAAAGGGGTTTTAAAGTGCTATAAAGAGAAATTTTATACCAAATTACGTATGTAAATCAAAACAAAATCTGTATAATACATACATACATACAATCATACATATCTTCATGCTGTATCCCTAACAGATTAGTCAGAGAGGGAGCGCCAAGCGTCGCGGTCCTTACATACTTCTTTCGCTTCCTCAAATCTCATTCTCCTCGCACATTTTCGCGTATATACCTACGCGAAAATGTGCGAGTGCGAGTGCTTTTCACATTTCCGTCAGCTAACACTCTGGCTATTTGATCTTCATAAGTCAGCCTTGGTCTTCCTTGGCTTCTTTTACCACTCGCATTCTCTCTGTATATTTATCTGTATAATAATATATGAAAATTGATGTTCTTATATACTTATTATGTAATCGCTAAACTCCAACACCCTGATCACCATGAAAATTTGAATGTTACAATATGTATTTTTCTTGGAGGTTTTTATTCTATCCCATTCGTTGTAGGTCGCCACCATGCGCAGGAAGTCACAAGCAAAAGCTAATAATATATGTTTTAAATTTTAATAACAAAAATGGCTTAGATATTTTTTGCATTTTTATTAAGGATTTATATGATGTGCCCATGGAAGCTAGAAAATGGCGGAAGCTAGTGAAAAATTCTGTTAACTTGTTCATAATAATGTTATATCTATATATATAAAAGGCAATGTATGTATGTATGTATTGTATGTATGTATGTTCCTTATGGATTCCGAAACGGCTGGACCAATTTCGATGAAATTTTCAGAGAATCTTCAGATTGGGCTAGCGGGTGTTCCTGTAGAGTTTGGTAACGATCAGATCTGTAGAATTTTTTTTTTGTATTTTTTTTGCAGTATCAAAATAATTATAACAACTGTTTATTTTATTTTAACTTCAACTAACGCCCAGTGAAACGGGCCGGGTTTGCTAGTATATACTAAAACTATATGAATTCAAATTATAGTAATATGTAATTAGTTAACAATAAATATTTTCATAGTTATCCCTATAGAAATTACAAGTTTTGTTAAATGCTGTCCAGTTAGAAGAACAGGATAAGTTTTTTCTTGCTATCAGCAAGTATTAGATAATAATGATGGTAAAGTACCTAAATAAAAAATCAGTCTCTATAGTAACATTTTTAGAGACTTAGTCCATAACAAAGATTTTTATAGTTTCTACTAGCCACAATTTACAATTATTTAAAGAAAATTGACTTAACAATCGGTACCAGGAAATATTTGATACAGTAAGGTATTAAATATAGCCAAACCAAATAACATCTTAATTTTACAGTCTATGTGTAAAAATCTACTTACTATTAGAAATATAGATTCACAAAACTACTTTGGTGGATTTACATAAATTTGTATATAACACATACTGCTCGTAGATGAGCACCATTAACTTAATTTTACCTGATACCCAACTCTCCACTTCCAACTGTTCTTTCATGCCTTGAAAATGCACTTCTCAGATATGTTCATTCACATATATAAACTTTTAAACATTTGCATTGGTTTATAAAATATCTGAAATGGGAAATTAACGAGACTACCTTTTATTTTGTTTATAGGTGTTCTAAAAACTATTTACAAATATCGAATATAGATGATAAAACTTCTATCTCGGACATGGAGTGAAACTTGATGTGACAGTTTGCTCAAGACCACGACTGATGCAACTCAGTTGAAACATCAAGCCAAAATAAAAGGTAATCACTTTATAATTTCCTGTTTTAGATATTTCTATTCAGATGTACTAGACATTTTCCATTTACCCATATTTCACATTTCATCTGTATGTCCACTCATTCAAACAGCCAGAACCTTAGTTTTGTTCATATTCATAATAAAATATATGATCTGCTTTTACCTCAATTTATTTATTTTCTAAAGTATGTAAGCCCCATCATCACCCTTTCACCATGTTAAGCATATATATCAATCTTATCAATGTTTTAAATGCACTTGTTTAATGTCACAGTATTAAGTTTAAGTAACATATCACATAGCACTTGCATATCATTGTTTGCTTACAATGCTCCTAATGTTTAGATCAACATTTTGTGTACTTGGTAAGCAGTCATTTCATTGTACAATTTAACCTGTTATCTTTACCATTATTATACCCACATATGTGATAAAAGTACCTAAAAGTATAATATTATATCAAAATGAACAGATCACAAAAAAATGTGTAGCATTTTCGTTTGCATAATGTTAATTTGAAATATGAAATCATTTATTTTGACTGTAATAAATGATTTCATATTTCAAAAATGTTGGGAAAAGTACCCAACACTTACACTCAACATTATACTTAATTAGAGGCCCTTACATGGTACACAGAAAGAAAAACATTAATAATTATTTTTTGCTTTTTAGTGCAGTACTTATAAGTGTGTTTTTTAACTATTAATTTATTTTTTATCTAAAATCTAAAGACTAGTCTCGTAATTAAAGAGATAATTTTAGCATCTTCGAGATATATGTAATTTAGATACATATGTAAAAACTATCATTAATCAAACTAAACAAACACTAACGAACAAATCCAAAATTCAGCTAGGAAAACCAATCATGGCCACAGTGCATGTTGAGACAATTCCAACAAGCCATAACACAACTATGATATGCATATGTTGTTCTGTTGTGGAGTTTCAATTCCCATCTTCCAGCTCCATCATCAGATCTTGAAATCTAATAATGGAGGAAGTGCATTTCAAGATAATTTCCACAACCTCAAAAACAACTATGATACATTGTTCCATATTATGGAGTTCCAGTGCCTAATTTCCAGCTCCATCATCAGATCAATTCCATGGTACTATATTATTGTAGTCACCAGAATTTCACGGCAAATTTTCCTGACAATGCAATAATTAGAATTTAATAAAATTTCCTTCATAGTTATGTCAAATTACATTACATAGTTACATTAACATATTGAAACAAATTTGAAACTGCAAGTTCAACTAGGGAAGAGATATTTGTAGGATATTTATTAAAAAGTAAATTTCTGAATTTAATTCTGAAATTAATCTATTTCGATAACAATAAAACCAAGATCTTTCAATATATCTTTCTTGTTAAATTTTAGGTTACATTTTTATTTCCTTAAATTTTGAAGTTTAAAAAATATTGGGAGACTGCAGGGGGCAGGCGATAGTCATGTCGAGTTTGAGTATCCAATTATGCATTTTTTTTATATGTTTGTCTCTTTATCTGGGACAAATCTCTGAAATTTACAGGTCTTTCATTGGCAGGTACCAAATTTAATGCAGAAACCACAGAGCATGGCTAGTTGTTAATATTAGAACTTCTGACTAATATTAACAATAATTCTAAACTATTACTACTCCCTATTACTACTAAATTATTAGTACTCCCTATTACTACTAAAAATTACAGGGAGGTTAAACTTCAGATAATTTTTGTACCTTGCCAAAATTTTCTTTTGTTTATTAGTGTGAGTATGATAGAAGGCTGCCATAACTAATCCATGTTTATGCTGAGTTTATTAATGAGGCCCTTAGAATTAAGTTACTTTTATTCTAAAGGTGCAATATTGACATTTACTGTTTGAGGAATACTGACAATATGCTCTATTTACCTAGTAAATAATTAATATGTGCTATTATTTTAATAATCAATAATCCTTCTAACCATATGAATATTATATAGTTGTTAGACTTCAACAAAAAGGAATATTGTTTTCATATTAGAAAAAATTATAAGTTATAAGTAATGGAATGTATACATACTATTATTACTTTTTCAAATCAGAATCCATACCTACTTTTCTATAACTATGTCAATATAAAGTTGTGACGAAAATCAAACTTTCACAGATACACAAGATAATTTAAGATTACAATGTCTATACAAATTCTATTCAAAAGATTAGTAAATGGATCACAATGTTTTGCACCCCATCCTCTACTATTTCATTAAGGAGACAGCATGAGGGCATATACTTAAATATGTATTAATAAATTATTATATTTAAAAAAAATACACTCATTACAAACTAGACGGTATAACAAGCACAGTAATAACAGAAATTAATATGTTATACTAAAATCTACAAATACTATATGAATTATTTTTTAAGTATCAAATAATGTTCATTCAATGTAAACAATCAAAACATTTGTTTCCGCTACACTGCCCACAGTTCCTTATGAAACACAACAATAGTACAGAGGCTGTGCTCAGACAATCAGTAATAGCTTGGTCAAATGTGGCTGTGTATAGTTATCAGAGCATGAATGACTTTCTAGTTTTTCTTAATATATAAACACTAGTGTTTCACTAATAGTACTATGAACTAGATTTGTATCTATACATTGCATATTACATTTAGAGAGCAAGTAACCAACTAACCTTTGAAGAACTTGAGCCTGCCGCCAGTGTGGGCAGAGCTGTGTACAGGGGCATCCTCAGTCCCACTTTTACCACTGCTGTTACCATTCACGCCATGTCTTCTGTCTACTTCTTCTGTCATTTTGGTACATGTTGTCAGAGTTGTGTTTGTTCCTTCCTGTATATGCATTTCATTTCTGAGCGCTTAATCAGCACACGAGTAAAAGTCTAGTCCGAACGAGATGGCCATGTCGGACCGAGCGTCGGGAACGACAGCACATCAAACACTCGCGGATTCCAACCCTCGTATAATACTATTTCTGAAGTGCTCATCCTACTAAGGCCACCTGCGGACTATAAGTTCCGAAACTTTCGTATAAACGCATTTCCGACACGGTGCTACAAAATTATGACAATACACTGATCGATCACGACTCTGGCGGCACTTAGACGTTTTTCACTACTAGTTAATTACAAAACAAATCCGCGACGCTGGATTCCCGATATAATCGGGCCCACGGCACAACTCGACATAAAGCTGTTCGTTTTTCAGTAGGTAGTTCATTCACACCCAGCATCCATTTTGATTCGTTCAAATACATATGATGGTTCTTTTTGACCACAAAATAAACTAAATCCGAACGAATGCGTTGTTAAAAGCATTTTGTTATTGCAAGTATTAATTTTAATTCCAATAATGTCAGAGCAAAATCTAGAATTTAGAAACACTAAAATAGTTGCAATTTTTGAGACGTTATTCCGGCAAATGTTTCGAAATTAATTAACGTAATATTTTTTTAACCGAATCTGTCTAATTCGTCTAGAATCTAATATAATTCATCCGAGTAAAACAAATGGTAATTCATTATATTATATTTAAATAACTAAACGCAAGCGGAAACGTACAAATGATATATCAAACTCACAGACTTTTTGGCGGGAACGGGAGAAGTGAGGTTGTCATTTCATTTAGATTTTTTATTTTTTACATTTTTAGGAGTTTTAAAGTACAACAGTGATAGTATATTGTGTTTTAAAGTTCTGTGTAAGTGACAAGAATGGAGATCTAAATAAACATGTGTAGCTAAAGTTTTCGCGCTCTTCCAAGAAGTCCTTTATAACTTATCATAAGCCTACTATCACTTTACTGGAGGAGTTTCACTATAAGAAAGAACTAATTTACTTGTGATTCTACATGGATTCTACTTATTCTGTGACTGTATACTGGTTTGCGTTAATGCGTGACATTGGCAAATGCGCTAATCATCTACTGAACTGTTTTCTCGCTTTACTTGACTTGGCAATGTACTTACGTACGGTGCCATTTAAAAATTAAAAAAAAAATTAAAAATCAAACTCACAGACTTATAAATGGAAGCAGACTATACCTATCGATACAAAATGCATGGCAAATTCACACTAACAAATATTACTCACACACATGTAGAACTCAGGCCCAGATTAAGGAGTGGGTGCTTATACTGCGTATTATCTTCGAGCGGGACTATTTGGGACACGCCAAATTATATTTTTCATGTGATGAAATAAGAATTAAATTAACTAAGTAATGTACTAGTATTAGAGATTATTACTTTATTATATTCCTTCTTTTTGTAGATTGTTTTTGTCACATGAAGGATGTAATTTGGAGTGTTCCCAATAGCTCCACGATACAATATTATGATTGTTGTACATGAGGCCTGACGGCTGTGCGCTGCTGGTCTTGGGTCGCATGTACATTGTGATGGCCTTGCTTGCTGGTCGATTTATGTGGGTACATGAAGTTTAATGACATAAACGATATATTTTTAAAAGTCGGGAAAGTTGATAATCAGGCAAGTGAAAGTTTTGAATTTAGACTTTTTGGCGAGAAGAAAAGAAGCATGGTTGGCATTTTATTCAAAATTCAGATTTTCTATTTTTTGTGCTTTTGGGAGTTTTAAGTGCAAAAATTATAGTATATTGTACGTTAAAGTTGTGTGCAAGTGAGAGGAATTGGAGGAATTTCGTTTAACAGTCCTTTGTAACTCCAGTAAAGACTACTTACCATTGCTTTACTGTAAGTGTAAAGACTTGGTTATGAGAAAATAGAACAAGTTTTATATCAGACGAGTGTTATCGTTAACTATTTTTCTATCAGGGGATAGTCGATGGGTGATCGATCACATAGAGAATAAAAACTAAAATAGCTTACACAAAAAAACAAAGAATGTTTTCAGTCTTTTATTTATTAATCTGATTGTTTTCTTATTACATTATCTAAGAACTCATTATAGATGTGCATCAAACACATCATTTCACTGTTTTTCAATGTGTGCCAGAAGTAACTAGCGCAGAATGTCAGACATGCTAAGAATTAATTACCATTGCAAGTAATCATAGGTATTATTTGTCATTATTCGCCTCGAGATATCCATATTTGTTTTCACCATTTTTACATGTGAACACACAATTTATGCATAATAAAGTCCATCTTCGATTACCTGAAGCAAGAAAGTTGTATTATTTTATAAATAAATTAAAAATAGTTTTATAATTATGAAGTATGGCTTCCACACTGGCTTTTTTCTAAACAACACTGGCCCAGGTTCAGCCCAGGATAGCGACTAGAGCACTGGTTCCCAAACTTATTTTGTCTACTGAGTCGAGAGCTCATGCAGTCGTTGTCTAAGATGCCTCCTAGCTAAATGAAATTACAAATCACCCCCAGGCCTCTACACAACGCCCCCATTTTTTTTCTCGGTCTCTTACTGCCCCCCTTTAGGCCTGCAGCGCCCACAAGGGGGCGTTATCGCCCACTTTGGGAATGGCTGGACTAGAGATTAATTTGGCGATAGCATGTTCATTTTTAATAGGTATGTTAAATTTCATGGTCAAACAACAACAGGGTTTATGGGTATCTCTTTTACATAACAAATGGAGTACAAAATATTTTGAGCACAAAATACTGCCAGAATTGGGCTGCCAGTTGGTTCTATATAGCCTTTCTTGTGTATTTCTTTTATGTAGTTCTTTAACCAAAAAATTTGAAGATTTTCATCCTTTAGAAACCCGAAATGAACAAAATATACATCAAAATCAAAAGATAGTTGCAAAAAATAGATAGTTGCTTAACCTTAGGTACCTCCCGTTAATATTTAATTTTATTACGAGACTCAGTTTTCTCTGAATTCGGCCCTCTTTAAGGTACAAGTACTAATAATGTCAAAATTGGTTAGGTACTTGGTACAAAAATATAAAAAACCTATAAAAAAACCTTATACAAAACAAGGAAACTTTAATTTTAATAGTTTGCAACATATTCAAGTGTCGGAGCCACGAAATACAAAAATATCAGCTAATTGAATGCAGTAATCAAACAATTTGCTTACCGATAGATTTACTTACCGATGGAACGTGATTTTCGGGGCTTTTCTGTATGAGCCGTTGCAACTATTGGGGGTACAACACTTGTATCATATTTTGCACTTTAAATAACCGAACATGTGACGTACTACACAAGTAAACAGACGCCATACTCCGCTTATTTTGACTTAAGCGGAAGATGGCGGCTGCCACGGTTTCAGAATTGTCTATGTGTGCCACTGTGTTGCAACAAATGAAAGAAAAGGATAAATATATACATTTCTAAACTACAATGAAAGTGACAGTGTTATTACTTACACGGTATGTATGTGTGAGTGAATTATGTTCGATTCCATTTATAAATCTGTGATCAAACTAGCTAGACTTTTTGGCGGGAACGGGAGAAGTGAGGTTGACATTTTATTTAGATTTCCTATTTTTTACATTTTTAGGAGTTTTAAAGACAACAGTGATAGCATACTATATTTTAAAGTGTTGTGTAAGTGACAAGAATGGAGGAGATCTAAATAAACATGTGTAGCTGAAGTTTTCGCGCTCTTCCAAGAAGTCCTTTAGGACTCCAGTAAAGCCTACTATCACTTTACTGGAGGAGTTTTACGATAAGTAAAAACTAATTCACATGTGATTCTACACTATGGATTCTACTTATTAATACGTGACATTGACAAATACGCTAAACTGTGCGCCATGCCATAAAGCCCTAAAGGAAGAAGAAGAAAGAAAAATGCGGGAAACTTCGTTTCTCTAACTTTCGACTCTTATTACTTGGTCTATGGCTAAATGCAATCTGCGAAGCCAAAACAAAGAAAAAAAACTAGTTTCATTTTCAAATCCACTTCCACAGTACCACTTGGACATGGACTAGGGAATTCGATTCTGGCCCTTATTTCTAATCCCAGGATTTCGCGATTATACTTAGTTAATCCCGGGATGCCGAGATCCCGAGATAATTTCGGTACTGAGGGTTACAAATAAACAAAAAAATCTTATATAAATCAGCTCTATGAACAACAAATAACAACTTATAATTAACGTATTTTACGGTATATATCTAGCGAACTTAGGCCCACCGGCTAGCCTGTCATTTCATTAGAAATAAAAATAAAATGATATCGGGCAAACATTACCTGTGCGCTTGCTCGGATATTATTTTAATTTAAAATACAAGAATTTGCATTGCAAGCAAGCATCACCGAGTGACCCTTTGTGCTTCCTTACCTATAATTTTAATTGACACTACAATTGTATTTTAGTCGCAAATAAGCATCCCTAAGTAACCCAGCGAGAATTGCTTGCCTATCATTTTTAGGCCTCGATGCCAAAAGAAGGGTGTTACGAGATTAACGTATGCTACATTGTATGTCTTTTGTTATCTTTTATTATTAATGTATCTTCTACTATTAATGTATCAGTGGATCTGCGTATCTGTCTGTGGCATCGTAGTTCCAAAGCTCAAAGCGAATGTAAAATTACTACGTAATCTAAGCTATTGAACCGAATCTGGTTTAGTTTTTTTGGAGTTTACTCCTTAAGAATCGATTTTCATATAAGGCCCCCGGTATGAAAAAAATATGAGGAGTAAAATCTATTCATCGAATGACAGCGTTACGTTTTTTGTGCGCAACCTATTGTGCGCACCTTTCACTTTTCAGTCGTAAGTAATAAGCAATGTATTAAGACGTACATAGGGTATGCTGCGGGGCATCTTAAGCATGTAAGTATTATGTGTATATAATATACCTATATGTTATTTCTATATAATATATATAGGTATATAATATATACTCTACAGCGTTTCTAAGGGTGCTAATTACGAAAATGATGTTCATTTTCAAATCCAAGATGGCGAATATTAATTTTTTTGGATAAATCGATACAGGTATCAAATTCTAGGTTTCTCGGGGTGCTGATTACGAAAATGATGTTCATTTTCAAATCCAAGATGGCGAATATTACTTTTTTGGATAAATGGATATGGTTGTCAAAATCTAAGTACCTCGGGGTGCTGATTACGAAAATGACGTTCATTTTGTAATCCAAGATGGCGAATATTATTTTTTTTGATAGATCTACATGGGTGTCATATTCTAGGTTTCTCGGGGTACTGATTACGAAAATGAAGTTCGTTTTCAAATCGAAGATGGCAAATGCTACTTTTTTATATCTAGTAATATTGATATTTAATATAATTGTATACAGTGAAGTGAATAAAATTATATAAAATATTGAAAAAAGCAGTAAACTCCAGTCGCGCTTCGGAACTGACACACATTTTTTGTTTGAAAGGTGACTTGATCGAGAGTGTCCTTAGCTATGACTCACGAAAATATTTCAGCCGTTTGAAGATCGTCAGCTCTTTTCTAGTCGTAGAAGAGATGTGAGTAACCTACTGATCTGATCTATTCGAAATTTAATATCCCGTGACTTCAATGGTATCTACATCATCTGGAATCAACAAGATACTTCTCACTAACTTACAAAAGAGGTATCGTATTTAAGCTCGTTAGAATAGTCTCAATGTATAATGGTCTATGTATAATGGTTGTAGATAGATAGATAGATGGTGATCAGGATCTGATGACCAGACCGCTATTGTCAGAATACACAGATTTCAGCGAGGCTAAATCTCTTGTCGCAATTTCGTGTATCATCCCGGAAAGTAATTTGTGTGAATGTGGGGATAGAGTATCGATCGTAGCGTGTTTAAAAAGCGTGAAATAAGACTTAAATAAGTAATTTATAAAATCCCTGACAAAGAAAAAATACTAAAAAGTAAAAGAATGTGTAAAAAAAAACAAAATACAACTAAAAATGATAAAGTAGGTAGGTACAAAATTTAAATATAAGTGTTATTTACTTATCGGGCTCTAGACGCGATGACGCTTGGACCAATTACTACTACTATTTATATAACAACTTAAAATACAACAGTGTTAGTATATTGTGTTTTAAAGTTCTGTGTAAGTGAAGAGAATTGAGGAGAACTAAATAAACATATATAGTATAGCTAAAGTTTTCGCGCTCTTCCAAGAAGTCCTTTTTAACTTCAGTAAAGCCTATTATCACTTTACTGGAGGAGTGTTATGGATTAGGGTTTCTCCAGAAGTTACATCATGAAGCGATCTTGTTACCAATGCCTTAAAAAAAAAACGCCATCGAAGAGCACCTTAGTAACGCCATCTTGTGCGCCATCTTGTCTTACGGAATTTTGGCTTTTTATTCTTTAAAAAATACCACGTTATCACATTATCACGTTATTTAATTAGTGTACTAGTTCATAGAGTAAACTAGTATATACGACGTTAGTTGCAGAAACGTTTGACTTCACTTTTCATGGAATAATTTACACTGTTTTTGTGTTTATTGTGGTGTTAAGCAGTCTTTGTTTTTTCAAGACTAAGAGAAACCGTCATAGCTAGTAAAAATGACGGCGTCGGAGGTGTCTTACAACCGTAAAATAATATCTGAGGATTTATCAAATGTTGAATTTGACACCAGTGAAGATGTCGAAGTTATACCAACATTTGATTCCATGGCATTACGAGATGAATTACTTCGAGGGATATATACATATGGTAAATATAATTCTTACATTGAATCAATTATTCGTTCATATTACAGTGCATGTTAGCATAATATTTGTGTAACTTTCACATTTTTTTCAGGGTTTGAGAAGCCTTCCGCTATTCAACAAAGAAGTATTTTACCTATTGTCAAGGGAAGAGATGTCATTGCCCAAGCACAGTCTGGTACGGGAAAAACTGCAACTTTTTCCATATCTATACTGCAGTCACTAGATACGACTTTACGTGAAACTCAAGTCCTGGTTCTGTCTCCTACTCGCGAGTTAGCAACGCAGATCCAAAAAGTTATCCTCGCGCTAGGAGACTTCATGAATGTACAATGTCATGCTTGCATTGGCGGTACAAATCTAGGTGAAGATATCAGAAAACTGGATTACGGTCAACATGTTGTTTCCGGGACGCCCGGGCGAGTTTTTGGTAAGCACTTACCTTTTATTAAAAGCTTTCTATGTATGATATGGAATATAGGTAAGAGAGTGTAATTTATACGGTTAAATTTATTTTAAAAACTAAAATTAATTTTAAAAAATCCTACTGTCATTTTGAAGAGTATGTTTAGATTAAAACTATACAGAAATTTTGGAAACATAAATCTGTCCCATTACTCCTAAAAATGTAAATCTCTGTTTTAAAAGAGGTTTCTTTGATATTTTTTTTGTTACAAAAGTGAAGCTATCATATATTGCAACTGTCAAAATAAAGTCAATGAAATGAAGAATCAAGTTACCAAATATCACTTTCATATGTTTTGTACTCACTTAGAAAAATTTATCCTGCCGTTAAAATTCATTGTCTTAAACTCAGTGATTACGTAAACTGTAATATTTTAGCTCAACTTGATGTCTGCAATGTTAATGTTATTCGAACTTTTTGGAAAATGTTAATTATGATGAAAACACTTTCAGATATGATCAGAAGACGTGTCCTTCGCACAAGAGCTATTAAGATGCTAGTTCTGGATGAAGCTGATGAAATGTTGAACAAGGGCTTTAAAGAGCAGATCTATGATGTATACCGCTACCTACCACCTGCAACACAGGTCGTCCTGATCTCTGCAACGCTCCCGCATGAAATTCTAGAAATGACATCAAAGTTCATGACCGACCCTATCAGAATCTTGGTTAAACGGTAGGTTTATAATGTTCCATAAAATTTGTTATACAATACTTGCTCATACTTTTTCGGTAGGTTTCATATTATTTAATTTATTTTAGTGATGAGTTGACACTAGAAGGTATCAAACAGTTCTTCGTAGCAGTGGAACGTGAGGAGTGGAAGTTTGACACACTTTGTGATCTCTATGATACCTTGACCATCACTCAAGCAGTTATCTTCTGCAACACAAAGAGAAAGGTGGACTGGCTTACTCAAAAGATGCAAGAAGCAAACTTCACAGTTAGTTCTATGCATGGAGATATGCCTCAAAAAGAAAGAGATAATATTATGAAAGAATTCCGCTCCGGACAAAGGTAAGACTTCACACATTTCACTCCTTACGAAAGTCAAACTGCTGTTTAGCATAGTGAGTAGTAAATAATGTGTTTTAATACATTGCAGCCGCGTTTTGATCACAACCGATGTGTGGGCCAGAGGAATTGATGTCCAACAAGTGTCGCTAGTAATCAATTACGATCTGCCCAACAACCGTGAGCTGTATATTCATAGGATTGGCAGATCTGGTCGCTTCGGCCGTAAAGGTGTTGCAATTAATTTTGTCAAATCTGATGACATTAGGATCCTCAGAGACATTGAGCAGTATTACTCCACACAAATAGATGAAATGCCAATGAATGTAGCAGATTTAATATAATTTATTTGTTTTCATTTTTGTATCTTTTTACTCATAAAACAATTTTCTTGTAAAATTTTTGTAAAGGTGACCCAAAATAAAATATGACACAATCATCCATTGGGCGTACACTTTGTGGGACACCTATTAATTACACTATTTGAATGTAAGTTATCTTTGTTATAATTATGTAATAAAAATCTAAAAATTTATTTCATTAATTTCATTGAAACACTAATTTCTTTATATTACATATTTATTACATAGAATTGCAATACATTGAGTTTTCAAAGCTGTTTATAGAAATATTAACTTATCACTAATTAGTAATTACACAATAATTATATTACATCGTATCTGTATGCAAAACTATTCAGCAGAAGAAAATTACATTAAGAGTTCAATTCTTAAGGGCGAAAATCTCAAATAACATATTATTAAATACCAGAACCTATTTCACCAAATCATTGTTGTAAGTTTGAATAAAATCGAATGTATTATCCATACCTGTAACATACATTTTATTTATAACAATGAAAGTTTTTGTATAGTTTCAATCAAAACATTTCCTAAGGGTTACATTTTGAATTTCTCAAAATTCCAGCTTTGGATTTGTTGATCAAAACCTGGATTATTTTATCTTTGCAACATGTATATTTTAGTGAATGCTATACATATAAAACTGTCTGCAATCATTTCTTTTGTTTCTTTGAACACAATGTATGAATGTCAAAAACAAAAAATATGTGAATAAAAATAATGACATTTCACTTATGAACACTTCAGCTTAACTGTGAAAATACTCATTTTGTCTAATTAAAATCACTTCAGTTATTGTTGTCACCCTTAGACAAGAAACTAAGGTACTTTTAACTACTTTTTTTAATTAAGTATTAATTTTAAGAAGTTTTATAAGTAGTAATAAATATAAATAGTAAATAAAAGAAATAATTTTATAAGTAATAATATTTGATGCAATAGCTGTATGATTGCAATATCCTAATAAATAAATATCTAAAAGCTAAAATTGGAATGTAACCATAATCAAAACAAGCTTAAATAATTGATTGTAAACAGATTTTACCATGTTATCTCTGACTAAATCTAAAATATTATAACAAAATTTGTATTTTGAATATCTAGTTTTATTTCCACCTGTATTTGATGGAACCAAATAACTTTAATAACAAAATTAAATTATACACACAAGTTTTAAAAGCTATACAACAGTCCATCACAATTCAATAGAGCAAATGTTAGTTTTTTTTTATTGCTCACAGATGCAGCTATAATTTATATTAATATAATATGCAGCTGGACATATTACAGTATATTTTCTATGCAAATTTTTGAATGACCACAGTACACTAATATGCATTTCCATTCAATACTCAACTGTCCATATTTGTTACCATATTCATATATATTGTAGGGGCCTGTGTAAATTGGGCTTTACTCTCAATTTTGGTAATCCTTAGATATTGTTTTTTCCTTTATAATGCCTTATGGATCAATAGATCCTTATTATATAAGGCACAAATTCAAAATTATTTTACAAATAGGATTTATAAACATCATCATAATCATAAAACAATATCATAATGAAAATACTTTTTGAAGTACAAATCAGGTCAAAATCCCAAACAAGACTATTGAATACTTAATACCAAAAACCAGAAAGCATTACAGCTCTGTCTCTGTAGCAGTATGATATGCACTCCAACGCCTGTAAATAAAAACACCAATAGCTCCTACAAGAAGTGCCACGAGTATCTCTGTTAACTGATCCAAGAAGTTTGTGCCTGATTCCGATGACTCTAACACCTGGTTCTCAACTTCTTGAATTGACTCTTCTTGGGCAGGAGGTTTCACAGCAGCAGCCTGTTCTTCTTCACCTTTAAATGCAATTTGGTTTAATACTGACTGTTCCTCATCCGTAATGGGTTTTGCTGCAGTAGATGACAACAAAGCAGAAATTTCTCCACATTGAGGACATACCCAAATTGTAGACTTTTTTGCTAATATCTTTCGTTCAGCTGGAGTATAATCCAATGAACCAATAGTGCCTTCGGCTGGAGTTGGCATGAACGCAATTAAAGCTAACAAAGCAGTTCTAATGGACCATGAAGGCTGCCAAGTTTCTGGATGGTGGCCAGAAATAGATAGGCATATTTTCTTGTTTACTTCGAATCTACCGTTTGGTGTCAAAAGTATGATATGAGGTGGGTGCATAGGATACTCTTTTGGCAATAATATTCTGCCATGGTAGATGCCTCCCTCGAAATCCGTACCCTTTGGTCCTTGTACTGTGAAGTGCCACTCAAACAAATTATCGTCTAAAGGACGCGCACAGTATTCTTCAGTAGCTTCTGCCAACTCCAAAGCCTCTCTCATAAGCCTCTTCACACCCGGACATTTGGTATTATATTTCTCACCCATTTCAGCCATTTATCTTTCTAACTTTAGTCCGAGATATCTATGAAAAAGCTTTGTAGAACTATGAATCACAAGTCAGAATATTATAAATTTATAAATGACGCAACGTAAAAATAATTATGTGACAATGAGCGAACTTCACAGAACATTTGATAACAAAAAGGTTGTTTTTAACAGAAATGTCATTAACAAATTGACACTTAGGGTGGCTTGCACCAACTATTTAAACTCGATTTAAGGATTTGACATCTCGCTTGCACCTACTATTTAATACTTAGTGCAAGCGAGATGTCAGTTCCTTAAATCGAGTTTAAATAGTTAGTGCAAGCCGCCCTAAATCCACTAAATCGTCACTGTAGATTTAGGGTTCCCAGACTTAAAAATAAAATGGACTTTTTGGCGGGAACGGGAGAAGAGAGGTTGTCACTTTATTTATGTTTTCCATTTTTTACATTTTTGGGAGTTTTAAAATTCAAAAGTGATAGTATATTGTGTTTTAAAGTTTTGTTACAAGTGAAAAGAATAGAGTAGGTCTAAATAACCATGTGTAGCTGAAGATCTTGCACTCTTCCAAGAAGTCCTTTATAACTTCAGTAAAGTCTACTATCACTTTACTGGAGAAGTTTTACGATAAGAAAAAAGTAATTTACTTGTGGTTTTTTGTGATTCTAATTTTGTTTTTCTTTCTTTATGGCATGGCGCACAATTTAGCGCATTTGCCAATGTCACGTATTAATAAGTAGAATCACACGTAAATTAGTTTATTCTTATCGTAAAACTCCTCCCTCCAGTAAAGTGAAAGTAGGCTTCACTGAAGTTATAAAGGACTTCTTGGAAGAGCGCGAGAACTTCAGCTACACATGTTTATTTAGGCCTATTCTGTTCTTTTCACTTATATAGAACTTTAAAACACAATATAGCGTTTGTATTTTAGTACTTTAAAACTCCCAAAAATGTAAAAAATAGAAAATCTCCCGTTCCCGCCAAAAAGTCAAATGTGATTCTACTTAATAATACGTGACATTGGTAAATGCGCTAATCTGTGCTCCACGCCATAAAAAAAGAAAGAAAAAAAACAAATTGATGTTGGCTGTAGTGAAAGAAAATATAATAATTACTTACGTTTTTAAAACGCAGGCCAGAAATTATACACGGTATTAGGGAAACGCTAGCGAAAACGAAGACAGATGGTAGTACTAATGATACCTTTGATGATGGGTCAGAATAAAAATCTATCCCGATAAAAAAAAATCTTTTTACAACGTTTTACTACCATTATTCACGCTCCATCATGTAAGTACAGCCAGCTAAATGAAACGATAATTTTATAAAAAATACAACACTACTTTAAAAAAAACCAGCAGTGAAACACCAAATCAAAAACAGCTGACGCTCGGATCAAAGGACGCGCGGGCGCCTAAATCGCGCAGCCCGCCGCAGCTAGCGATCGCACCAATACCTATTTACAACACTTGTCTAAATACCTAAATTATCTACGTAACCTATTATTTTGCCACAATGCTAGTCTCTACCTAGCCACTTACATTCGAATTCACTGGTTGAATAAACCAAGTACCGGATTTGATTCCCCGCTAATGATAAATTTACTTAATACTTAAATAGGTACATAACTGAATACATCAGATTAATAAACATACCTACATGATGGATTAAAAAGCATGATTCTATCCTTATTAATCCGTTGCAAGACAACTGATTGCATTGTAAATAGGCTAGTTGCAGGTCGCTTGCAACTTATCTTACAATGTAATTTGTTGCCTTGCAACAGATTGCAGCAACAAATTGCTAGTCAGATTGCACAGTGAGTAAGGCCTTTTAAAGGCTGTAGAAACCGCAGCGATAGAAATTATTCTCCAGTAACATTTCATTCGTAAGTAAACTTATTTCGCTATTAATTTTATATATTTGGAATATATTAAATTTGAAGATATTGCTAAAGATGTCATAGATGACAACTAAGTACGTCTTTTGCAATAATATTATAATTTATTAGTAATTTTTGTTGATAGATATGTATGTATGTATGTATTAGTAATTTTTTATATTTATTTGAAACATAACACAATCTGGTATTTAGAGGAGAGGAGGGTAATATCGTACACCTAATTTTAAACATCCTTTTCTTTGAATGTATTTAATACAAGACAAAGTATTATGTATCCAGTCTTCTTAAATTTAGTCTAGTTGTATACGAATAAAGCACATTTGAATGCAACTACTATTAAAGCGTCAAAAACATTTTTTTTATGAAGTTATAAGTACGGAATTACCTGACACTTGCGTGTAATTCCGTACTTTGTTCGTTCGATTTCGTACATAATTTAAAGGCTTCAAATAGCATGATTCAAGGTTTTTTTTTATAAATAAAACACGTTTTTGATTAATTATAGGTGTTGGTAAATTTATTCGCAAAATGCACAGATAAAATTGTCCGCAGAATTCACGCCACTAATAAAGCATGCGCCCACTTTCAGCTTGACACACATCTGAACCATAATTATTTATTCTCCCTAAATTCACCACATATTACGCACAGCTCATTAACTTCATCAGAAAATTGCCCATCACAATCATCGTCATCGTCACATAATAAGTTTTCATCTATTTTATCTTCAAAAGATGAAGTTGAATAATTTTTGGTCTTTTTTTAAATTGTTTTTTTATTGGTTTTTTAGTTATTTTTAATTGTTTTCATAATAATAATAATAATACTCCAGATAATTACACAGATTGTGTGAACCCAAACTAAGCAGTAAGCTTGTACTATGGATATCACACAACGAACTCTGGGGGAGTACCCAGTGTACTGTATAGTACGGTCTGTAAGCACCGTTATACTCTGCTCTCTACTACACGTCCGTTCCCTGCGGCGGTCCGCAACCAAAGAGACAGCTTGTTTTTTTTTTTTTTTTTGTTTATCGGAAGGGAAGAAACTCCGCACGAGCACCCAACCGCCTCCGACGCCTCACGAGAGAACGTCGGGCGCGACCGGGTAGTGCCGGGCTCGAACCGGCTAAAACTACCCTCCACTCGCCACTTGACCCTAGAGGCCGTCGCAGCGAACCGGACGCGTAGTGGGGAAGCACAGAGAGCGCTCCGCCCGGAAAAGTCGACAATGCCTGAGGGCCCCTCCGTCCGGGGAGTACCCGGGACGGAGGACGGAACCTCGGCTCAGGATATCGACAGGGAAATTGAGACAGCTTGTAGGCAATTATTTCTTTTATATAGACAGCCGCCGTTGTGGCGCTGTCACTCGTGCGTGGGGGAGGACAGAGTATTTATTTCCCTTTCGCACCTGTACACTACATCTCTCCCTTTTTTTAAATTAAAATTAGTATTAACATTTAATCAATGAATTTTAGACTTTCTTTGACGTGTAAATATAATCATTTCGTTCGAGATCTTTTTCATTATGGCCTTCTTAAATCTGATTCTTTTACCATTAAACTTTCTACATCTCGCCCTATAGATTTCCTTTAAATAACTCAAGGAACAATTTTATCTTCTACTCAACTAAAAGCATATACGCATTTCACTATCATCAGTACTCGTACTCACTTATAAGCAATGGCCATGCTGGGCTACAATTTTTTTATAATAGCTCTATCTGACAGAAAGTCAGACCGCTCCCATGTCTTACTGCACATGACAATGGTTAGAATTTACCTGTCTCTAACTACCTCCATTTGACTATTTTTTCATTACCATTTATTATCCGACTTATTATTCGTTATGAGACTGTTCATAATGTGCGACTTCTCTTACTCAAGTCATCTTTACCTTGCCGCTCTTAGTACCCAGCTGTCTTGACATCTACTTGACTACTACTTATTAGACTAAAGTCAGACTCTTGCATACAGCGCTATTAATTCTACAGGTTATTGAGTTGTTATAATACTGAGGTGGCTTTCTTGTGAAGCTAACAAATGAACTTCAAATTTAGGCAAGATTTCTTGTAAGTTTAACGTGCGATCACGTATGCTATGATTATTTTCAAGTTCTATTTATGATTGACATAACAGCATGTATGTTGTGTCTATATAATAAAACTTCGCTGTAAGTAAGTAACTCATTAATTCTCATTCGGGGGTTGATGATGTAGTCATTTCGCTTCTAATAATCGTAGACGAAGATACGCCAACCGAAATTAGTAATTGGGAGGACGTTATCAATTTTTCAATTTGTTTACATTTCTGATCTGACCTGGAATACATATTCTTCGTATTTCTCGTCAAAGTTATTTGATAGAACTTTCTGGGACTTTCTCTGACCTCCATTTCTTTTCATTCTTTTTTTTTTTTACGTTAGTGGCTATGTAGGCCGTACTAGAACTGTAACACCACTACAACACAACACCTCCAATATAGTACAACATTTTCTCCTCATGTATTAAAGCATAGATTTGTAATAGGAAGATTTTTCAATGTAATGAATGTAAATTAACATTAACATTATCAGTTACTAGCCTGTTTAGTGAAATACTACATAGACATATATGCAATAGATGTATTATCTATCCATATCTATCTATCTTCTATATCTATATCTGTAAATAGTTAAAGCAAAGTCGCTGTTTTCGTCTGTCTGTTTCTCCGCTAGCTCACTATAATTTAGAGAATTTTTCCGGAAGGTTTATATGTATAAAATATGCATATTATAGTAGAGAAAAGCAGTGATTTGTAATAATATCGCAAAAACATATTTTTAGGGGCTTACATTGGTAGTGCTGGTTAAACCTTACGAGCCAGATCTAAATAATGTAATACGGAATTGTATATCTTAAAAAAGTCTATAGAAAAGTCCACAACGGTATATGTCTAACTCCTAAGGATACCCCATAGTAACAATTTTTAATTTTTACATATTACTTAAAACTAATGGGTTATTTACGAAAATTTCTACCCCTGCGAAGCCGGGGCGGGTCGCTTGTATCTAATATATATTTCACGCAAAATCACGAGCGTATCACTGCCTGGTCTTCGTTCGTCAACATACACAAGGAAAATCTTTTCCTGTTTATTATTCGCCCTTCCTTAAGATCTGGTGAGGTGCCGTGTTTGACTAATGCTCGAAATGTCAATGTTTGTCCAAGTATTAACCCGCCTACTTCGGCCTTTTGTCAGAAACACTGGGATGAAACTATGCAAAACATTCATTAACAACTTTTCGATTCTCGTAGCACCAAAAGAGATCGGTGCCTCCTCCTGGCTGTTGTTGAGAAGAAATTAGGACACTGGTTTCAGGTAATACCTTCAAAAACTTAGGAGCTTTATTAGACAATATCAGACTTTTATAGTATCCCTTTGTCTGGAGGCCAGGACTAACCTTCTTCACCGTTGTCGTTGTGGTGATCTTGCTGATGTACTAGGTCACCACGGTTTATCTTGTTTGCGTAGTAGGGGACACATGTCACGTCATGCCGTTTTGAATGCCGTTATCCGGCGGGCTCTTATAACTGCAGACGTTCCTACAATCTTAGAGCCTATCGGTATTACACGTGGCGACGGTGGGAGACAGGATGGATTGATGCTCAGTCTTAGAAACTTGAAAGACAGCCGACGTAAGATGCCCATTGTGCCGACACACTTGCCGTTTCTCATGTCTCGGCGGATTCCAGCTCAGTGAGTGCTGCGACCATTACTGCTGAGACCTTGAAAAGATGTAATTGCGACTTTCTATGCAAATTTCGTATTTACGCTTTTTCAGTGGAAGCTTTGGGACCCTGGGGCTCCGAAACCCATAGACTGGTTTCTGAAATATTAAGAGATTGGTCGAGGCGGAGACCGTCGGGCTGGCAACTTTTCTGCCAACGAACCACTTTAGCTGTAAATGTAAGGTAATGCTGCAAGTCTGATAGGCGCTCTAAACAATAACAGGTTTCTAAGCTGAAACTGAAGAAATTAATTATTTTAGATAACACTTAATTTTAAGTTTATGCATCGATTGCCACTTGGCATTAAGTCCGCCATGTGTACTAAATCTTTAGTGCAGAAAGAATAAATAAAAAATCGATTAATTGCACAATATTAATTGAAAGATCATACTTTCAAATAAAAGTATTCATCCATAACGAGACTGGCCTTCTGGATATCTTGTTTCAAAATATTGTAAAATGATATTTAAGAAAATCCTCCTGACTGAATTTTCCGTCGATTCCCTCTCAGAAGATCAGTTCCGAATTTGCGTTAGATTTTACGTTTACAAAAACCCCACAAAGGAGCTTATTTTTATTCACTTTTTTCAATTTAAATTTTATGTTCTGAATGTTCTGGTCAACCAGTATGTACAATTTGTCAATGACCATTTATACTGTTATTATGAGTTGTCAATAATAATTGAATAATTAGCCAAATAATGCTTTATGTAAGCGTCGTTTCCATATTTGTCAATTTAACCAACGGTGACCAACCATGCTGCTAACAAAGTATTTTTGTTTCACTTTGATCTCAATTGAATGACCAGCGTTGTGCTAGTATGTTGTTGTTTTAAACTTTGTCAATTTAATGACCAGCTGTGCTGCTAACAGAATTGTTTTTACACTTTAATGTCAATTGAATGATCAGCTGTGCTGCTAACATGTGTTTTCTACACTTACTTGTCAATTGAATGATCAGCATTGCTGCTAACACAAGTGTTTTTACTTTTTGATGTCAATTGAATGACCAGCTGTGCTGCTAACATGTGTTCTCTACACTCACTTGTCAATTGAATGACCAGCATTGCTGCTATCACAGGTAATGTCAGCACCTTGTACTAGTTTACTTGTAGAATTTTTCATATCTGAATACTAACTTGACAGTGGTATCTGTCGCATTCAAGTAATATAACTGTAACAATGTTATCAGCTATTTATAGCTACTGAAACTTCAAAACTTACCTGTTTCACAATTTCAGTGATATAGTTGATGTATTGTACGCAGTGTCTCGTAATTTATTTGTTTACCAGACCTCGGGTCACTTGAGCAACTGACGACTTTCAATTTAAAACAGACAACGTGTTCTCGCATGTTTTACCAAAGACATGTTACGTGTTTTTAGAAAAATCTTTTGAAAATCACTTACGCAATGCAACACTTTATAACCATTGTGCCATTTCGCAGGTAGTCTCTAATAAATACTCTGGTTACTTTTCACATAACCAACATCGAATTGCATCATTTCGCAGGTAATCTGTAATAAATACTCTGGTTACTTTTCACATAGCCACCATCGAACTTCATTGCGAACGGGTAACATGTCATATTCAAGATTTCTTATTCGTCGTCACACTCTTAACAGAGTGGTCGTGGTCGTCATATCAGGGGCGGTAGCGAGCTTAACAATCCGTCGCATTCTTCCCGTACTGTAGCTCTTCTTGTGCATTCGTAGAGTGAATCATTGAGTGCAGTCATGACTTGGTCGGTCCATCGCTCGGTGATCTGCCGCGCGCTCTAGTGCCTTCGACTTTCCCCTGCACCACAAGTCGTTCTACAGAAGTGTCTTCTCGACGTGTGATATGTCCGAAGAAAGTAAGAATACGACATTGGACGATGGAAGAAAGACGCTGTTTAATGCAGAGTTCCTGGATGATTGAGGCATTAGTTCGGAACTATGCCCAAGATACTCATAACATTCTTCTCCAGCACCACATTTCTAGGGCGTCTATCTTTTTTTTCTCATTTTCTCTTAAAATCCACGTCTCTGCACCGTAAAGAAATATGGCAAACTCTAATGCCCTGACAAGTCGCATTTTAGTGGCCTTAGTGATGTTTCTGTTTCTCCATATTTTCTTGAGCCAATCCATGATGGACCTGGTGATAGCCATGCGCCGTTTGATTTCATCCGCACATCCACCTCTGTTTGTTATCAGTGTCCCAAGGTAGGTGTATGATTAGCGATTCGTAATTTACTTAGATCAAATTACAAAGTATTCAAAGATATTTAGCGTTGCTTACAACGTCTAACCAAGTCACTTCGAATATAATTATTTCGTTGCATTCTATTACCTATTTCCTTTATTCGCTTCTTATACTTTTTTTTTTTAATAATTCTACAATGAAACGTGGTTGCAAACGTGGGTACGTGGTACTTACAGGTCGTCGCCAATATGTACTGTATAGTATGGTTTGTAAGCACCGTTACACTCTGCTCTCTACTACACGTCCGTTCCCTGCGGCGGTCCGCAACCAAAGAGACAGCTTGTAGGTAATTATTTCTTTTATATAGACAGCCGCCGTTGTGGCGCTGTCACTCGTGCGTGGGGGAGGACAGAGTATTTATTTCCCTTTCGCACCTGTACACTACACCCAGTAACATCCAGACTCCAAGCCAATTTCGTAAAGTTCATTTCCTAAATTGACCTGACCTAGGATCGAACCCAGGACCCTAGCTTGGAAAGCAGATGCATATGGCACTGCACCAACGGACAAGTTATACGTTTTGTTTCTTTTCCTTATTTTCCAAAAACGTCTCCATTGGACTGGAAGAGAGAATTATTGAATGCTGTTTATTTCTTTTACCTTGTCCTTTTCTTTTCCCTTGCTTTTTCTTACTATCCGGCAGTAAAGAAATAGTACTAAAAGATGCTTGGGCGGAGGACTCAAGAGATTCCAGAATCTGCCTCGTATCATATAGCTTCTTTAATTTTTCTTGGCGACCAGTACATTTTTTCCTTGGAGTCATCTAAAACAATAAATAAATTAATATGTGTGATACAAATGTTACAGCGAGTAATACCATACAGTGTACGGAAATATCCGAAACTGAATTTTGGCTTTCAACAATGCGTAATGTTAGTTCCACATTAATTTTAATCACATAAAGTACCCACGTGTGATATTTCATAACATTTTAGTAAGAAGAACGAGGGTAGAATGGATTTTCTGCGTGTAGTGGGGCTACATAAAAGCTTGATTTTGGTCTTGTAAGAGTTCAGTTGTTTAGAAGCCGTAGAATAGTCAAGTACATAATAGCTGTGATGAAGAATTGATAACGTGTTCATAGTGATCAGTGCTCTCGTTACATTTCATATTTAACAGTAGTTATAAAAACAAACGCAATAAAGTGATACTTCGAGCATGATCTCATGCTAAATAGTCTTACAGTGTGAAATGTATTACAGTCACTACATAATTTAATAATAATATGTACCTACGGATTATATTCTGACATTAAATTGTTGTAACAGCGAGCGAAAAATCAAATCGTTGAACAGAATACCGCGTTAACTTACTAGGATTCGAACAGGGGCTTTTCATTTAGTACAAATTTGTGTCAGAGCATTTTGATATGGTATTTTTAGTTCGAGGACTCCTCAAGTGATGGCACTAGTGTGTTGGTTACAGTATTTTGATAAAAATATGTATATTAATATTGAGGTAATGTAATTTGTTTGCAATAATAAATTACAACAATGATGGATGATATAATAAAAATACTTCATGAGTTATAATGAAAAGACATTAAAACCTACTTCTAGCAACACTGTAGTCATAAAATGGTAATTATGTAGTAACGACGGAGAGGCATTTTGCGTTCCGTTCATAAAAAAAATTTTTTTTTCTTTTCAATTAATTGACAATTGATTATTTCGTTGAAGCAGTTTGTTTATTACGAAATTTTTAATGATAAATAACATTTGAAAATAATCAAAATAAAAGATCTTTTACATACATCTAGATGATATGAAATTGTATATAAGATAATGTGAAATGAAATAAAATAGCGCGAAACGTAACGTTTGCTAATTTAAAATTTTTGAATTAAAATTTTATTTTGTTTTTATCTAATTTTTGTGGCTTTTTTCAATGACTTTATGGACCCTGGAAAATCTGCTTTACTCTGTGACTGTGCTCTGTTTTTGACTCCTATGATCAAGTGTATTCATTGTTGACCCCGGCTACTACCCAAGGACTTGATTTAAATATAATGGATGGCTTTAATAGAATACCTGTGTCTCACGAAATGACTTAATTATTAAAGTATTAAAAAAATGCTGTAAGATTGCCAGAGGTAAGGATATATGTCCGGAACATATAGTTTTATCTGCGTCAACAAGGTGGATCTATCGAGAGAATTAAATGTATTTTTAGTTTTAAGTTTGTAAATATTTACTTTATGTTATGCTGGTTTATGTTAATAAATGATATAGATATTTGTATGGTAATAAAAGATTATTGAAATAATTGTGTTTTTATTAAACCTACAAGAATCCAATAAAAAAATGAAATTGAGATGAGGACTATATTAGATGTATATGTATATTTATTTATATATAGATGTTGATATGTACATGTCATTCAGTAGTTCGAAGATTCGTCGCGGGATGTCGCTAAGATAGCATGTGTCACTGACTACTCTATATTAGATATAAGTAATGTACTTTGTGGATTCGAAACACTACTAAACGAACGAGTGTGACAAACAATGGCGTGCATCCCATATAGGCACAGAGATTCTGCCTACCCTGACAAATTAAATGACAGTAATATTGATATCTACCATTTATATACGATTTAAAATTAAGCAACAATTCTTTAAAAATAGCGCCATCTAACATACTTTCTCGATCTTACGTTCTTCATCTGTTTGTAATCGTATTTCTTATTTCCACAATACTGTATTTTTAGCAATCGCGCCATTTATGGAAAAAAGAATGAGGGTTTTCGATACTTTTTCTGCCGCCAGGCGGCGCTTCGTATGCGTCAGGTCCAAACAGCTGTCAGATAGCACAGATTCTTACCGAACGTATTATTATTTTAGTAAAATTTTATGTATTTGGAAATGTTATTGATTTTATTATGGATTACGGCCAAAGAAAGGTTGCCGAACTGAAGATTGAGCTCAAAAAGAGAGGCGCAAAAGTTACTGGTACTAAAGAAAAGCTCATTGAAAGGTAAACATAATCTACTTCTATTTGTTTCCACAATTTGATTGTTTTTTTTTAACTACTAAATTGAAGTTATTTGTGTTTTAGTGAGTTGTTGTTGATAATGTATATTATATATTCCAGGCTAAATGACTATGACAGAAACAACAACTTCAAATCAAATGAAAATGATAATTCTAATCTCTCAAGTGAGATTAATTATGTAATAGAATGGCCAGAAGAAAAGTTATACAAAAGTGTGGATTCAAAAACAGTTTTACCCAATTTTGACATTATTAACATAAATACGTATTTCCTTGAATTGTATAAAGACGGCATAGGAATGTCAGATTATTCTGCAGTGCACAGAAGAGGTTATAATATGCTGCAAAATAACTACCTACTCGCATTAGTGACCGCAAATACTAGTACACATATATTTTTCAAAGGTCAAGTCCATTCTGAAAATACAAAAGCCCTCACTTATTTTGCTTCAATTGCCATATGTAATGGAAGTGGATCTATTATACAATCGGTGTGTGAATGTGTAGCAGGGAAAGGACCAAAAGCCATTTGCAAGCATGTGTCAGTTTTGTGCTATGCTATACTCAAATTCCGAGAGCAGAATATATGGTTAATTAAAATGACTCCAACACAAAAAAAACAAGTATGGCATGTACCTAAAAAAAATAAACTTGATGTTTCGCCGAAAAAAGCAGAGAACCTTTCATATGAAATAGCAGAATATAATGTTTGCAAAAAAAAGAAAAGAAGTATGTGCTATGATCCAAGACCACAGTCCTCTATCAGTCAGGGAAAAGAATGGGCTGCAACAGTTAGAAATAAAGTCATTAACTACTGCTCATTGTCACAAAAAAGAATAGGATTATGTGGAATTTTGGACAGTGCTAACATGCAAGATGTGATACATGACCATGATTACCTACCTTTTCCTTTACATCATCAACTTATTCTTAATAAAATATCTGTAAGCCATTTATTCCAGATGAATTTATTCATTATAGTAGCTACGACTTGTACAATCTTATTGACTGTACTGTTGCAAGCGAGGTGGTGAATCATGAGAAGTTGTAGCTACTATATTTTTTTATTATTTAGTATATTATGTAATCATCAATATTAATTGCACTTGCATAGGGATTATAGATGTTTGTTTAGGTTTATACCTTCATACTTTCCTTATCCTTTGCCTCTAACAGGTAACTACTGACTCAGCAAAGGAAATTGAAAAGAAAACTAAAAATCAGACGAAGACAAAGTTATGGTATACAGAACGATGTTTTCGAGTGACTGCTTCAAGAGTCGGTGAGATTTGTAAATTTACTGCTAAAAAGGACCAAGAAAAGTATGCACAAAGCCTTATATGTAATAAGAAAATAGTAAGCACGGCCTTAGAATGGGGCAAGTCTATGGAAACCACAGCAATTGAAGCATATGAGGGGAAAACTGGAAAAAAAGTAGAACGCTGTGGTTTATATGTTTCTGTGCAGTACCCTTTCATTGGCGCTTCTCCTGATGGATTAATTGGAGATAACAAAATTTTAGAAGTTAAATGTCCATATTCCATAAAGGATGAAATGATTGGATCCAACAATTATTTCCATTTAGAGCGTGATTCGGAGTATTTGCAACTGAAAGAAACAAGCAACTATTATTACCAAATCCAAACGCAGTTACTTGTCACAGGAAGAGATTGTTGTGATTTATTTATATGGACTAATGTTGATGAAAAAATAATAAATGTTAAAAAAAATGATTCATTTATACAAAATATTATAATCCCTCAAGTAAAAGCTTTCTTTTTTCAATTTATGTTGCCAAAGATAGCAAAAAATATGTATGATTGTTAATATATTTTTATATTATATTGTAAGATTCTATGTGATAGACATTAGAACAAAGTTTAATTTTGTATTCTTGTTATTTATTATTTAACAAAGTATGTTTAATACAGTACTGTTAAAAGCGACATCAAATAAAATAAAATTGAAAAAAACATGTTTTACTTTATAATATTATTTTTGAAATTGGTTAACATAAAACATACAAATATTATTCTATCTGATAAAGGCACCAATTTTGATTCCAACTTGCCGCTTAAGATCTTAAAAGTTTTAGCCAAACCAATGACCCTTTCAACGTGTATCCGTTCTGAAGATATTTTTTTTGACCTTGTCAGTTGAGAAGTCTCAAATTGTCCATCAGTATTTTTTAAAAATTCTGGCACATTAACTGTAACATCTTTATGGCACACTAGGTCTTGCACATTAAAGCCACGGTCACTAAGAATGATATCATTAGGTTCAAGTTTATCAATAAGTCCACATTTTTCAAACAATTCACGATCACTCGTAGATCCACCATATGCATCGGACACAAATGTAACGCAGCCTGATGCTGAAATCCCAACTAAAACTTTTAGAGTATTTGCTGATTTGTAAGTGGAATATGTAAGCTGTTGTGTAAGTGGATGTTTGGGTTTCTCTATTTTTATTTCCGTGCAATCTACTATCACAGTGCATGGATTAATCTTGCCATAGTATTTCATATTTTTATCTATGCATTGTTTTGGCACCCAAACATTTAACTCTTTCAATTTACAATATAAGTAATTGATCCATGTTATAAAAATGTTACTTAGTACCGTTTTATTAATCTTCGATCGAAAGGCGAGTTCTGTAAATAGCATGTTCTGGCGTAATTTAATTAACACTAGAAGGAATTGATCACAAGGGTTTAGAAACGGCACCTTCAATGTTTTCAGTTGAGGATAATATTTTAAACAATTTACTTCATCTCCAAAAATACTAAATATGAATTTGATATGTTCATAATCTTGGAAACCAGTATAAAACTGTACTTCGGCCGCATTGGTTATATCCAGCACATTTGCAATTGAAGATTTTTTTTTTTTGTTTTCATTTGGAGGACATTCTTTAAGTGTTTTGAGATTATCACTTCCACATAAATCACATTGGATACCAATATCTTTCTGTTTCTTCTCGAATTCAATTTCTACTTCGCAAAAGTTTGTAGTTTCCATGAGGAAGGTGTCATCCTTCTCTTTTTCATTGTTTATGTGTACTTGGACACTAATTTTCCTTTCATTTCGCGCCAAACGCCTTTGATGTCGCTCCTTCTTTTTTTGATGCAAACTAGAATTTTGTTCATTCCATGGGAATCGACTTGGCACTGCACATTTTTTCAACACAGGTCTGGCTGAAATAATAATTCAATAAATATAATGTTTTAATGAAGTAATTTTTGATAAGGCAAGTACTAAAAAACGTTTGCACTACATCGTTGAAGGTTAGTCGCGCACAGACATAATCAAGGTGACTTAACTAAAGTTTATCATTATAAATAAGTACAAAATATTCTTACGTTTTTCTAATACTGAGTCCTTCGGTAGCTGGTAATCGTCCTCTGTGATGTGGCTTTTGCAAACGAGGCTATTTTTCGTTGGAGTAAATTTATCTCTTCGAATGGCTACAAGCCACTGTTTTAATCGGCTTTTATCTTCTGTAGGGAACTTATGTCCTCCTTTTTTATTTGCACACATAGGCACTGCACAACACTGTGGCATTTTGGAAAACAATATTCCGTTTGTAACGTTTTTAAGAATAAATAAACCAAAAAAATGATCGAAAAATATAAATCGTGTATGTGTTTTGACAGGTAGTTGGACCTGACGTTACAGCGCTGCCATCTCACGGGGAACATTTCAGAAAACCCTCATTCACGCCATATAACGTATCCGCGTAGGCACACCGGTCGAGTGTCTACAATTCACGCACACATGTTTACGTTACACCTATCAGTTAACGAAAATTAAGTTTGTGTGCGTGTTTTGGAGACACTGACTACATCAATGACATTATAGATTTAAATGTATTTCATAAATTCAACATTTTTCGCTTTGTTTATGGTTCACTGATTTATATTGGAATTGTCTTGAATCAAAATAACTCGCATATTTGTTTTCTTCGTACAAGTGATTTGTTGTTCTAAGAGTTATTCAAAAAAGTTCTATTCTTCTTACAATTCGTATTTGAAGTAAAGTATCGGTTTATAATAAATAATTTCAGTTATATTTTAAAGAATGGAATATTTTGTCTGTGATAATTATGTCGGCAGTGTGTGTTTACAAAAACTAAAACAAGCTGTGTTTTCGAAATTTTCGTATAGTGAAAAATTACAAACTATAGCTAAAGACAGGTGTGTCTCAGAGTTGCATTTATATTGAAAGTCAGGTACTGGCACTGCCTCGATAAGCAAATGTCCGTCGCTTAGCGGACACCCATGTTGCTGAGATATTGTCATTGCCAGTGATTTCGTGTGCTATTGATCTTAGATCAAATTTGTTAAATCCGTTGCTAGTCTCGATTAAAATAAAAATGTTGTAAGTGCACTGCGAACACTAAAGAAGAAACCTTCTATTTTGACATTTTCAAATGAATTATCGGCAAAATGAGTCGCGATTCGATTTGGTCGATTGTACTAACTGATTCATGATTATGAACGATGACTTGAAAAGCAAAAGTTTTTAACTTTTTAAACCCCGGAAAATTGATCATCAAAGTCAAAATTCAACACCAAGGTACCTACAGTTGAGCAATGGTACCTACATATGTTTGTAGTAGCTGTACGATTCTCTCTTAGGAAGAAAGGTAAAGGAATCTAACCCATACAACCAATGACTAGTAATGAAAATACAAATTCTTCATATAATATCGACATTTAGAAGAAACATTTCAATATTTCTTGTAGTTTTTGGCGACAAATACATTAAGGCAGTCTTTCTAGTACTATCCACTGAGGCAAATAAAGCCACTCAAAAAATCTCAACACCACGCTACAAAAATATAAACACATATTTTAACAATTTCAAATATCGTACATTGGCATAGATACTTGGGACGCAAAATTATGCTAGTTTAACATCACAATATTTACTAGAACTAATTAAAATAAACGCCTAACTCTTCACCATAAAATTCCGCCATAAACTCCGTACATAAACATGTCCAATTTATTAAAAAAAAATCTGCGCCGACTTTTTCGTCGAATTTGTAGTTCTTTTTAAAGGTAAACGCACACTTATCCGAGCCGAACGCGTCGAATGAATCGAACTCAAGGAGGCCTCGCACAAATATCTGCACCGATTCGGACGATTCGATGCGGGCAGGTGTGCGAGTTTTCATAGGATTTCAAATAAATAATTTTAAAATTCGTTTCGTTCGACTCGTTCTATCTGTTCGACTCGAATAAGTGTGCGTTCACCTTAATACAGAAACACAATCGAAGTTCGATTCTAAGAGGTCTCGCATTGATTCACTGCTCAAGCTAAAATAATATAATCGATGTTTCGACCCCAAAAAGGTCATTTTTCAATTAGTTGTTTATACCATAGATTAAGTAATTATGACAAGCTACAGATGCGACAGTCACTTTGCCGTAATTGTTATGTATTTCGTTTTGGCGCTACTATCGCCTACTTTTTTGACAACCGTTCTATACGTATGTACTTTTACTTTTATATATCTTTATGTAGGTATATCTTAGTGATTCCAAAAAACCACCAGCGCAGCGCTTTAAGGGGTTATTTACATTATACCATAAAATAAAATAGACATTTCAAGGTTCTCAACTCAACATGAAATCGAAGAAAACACATGGTAATCCAAAATTTAAACTGAAATAGAAAAGTAGCCAGTCTGAGTATGAGTCAGACTGACAGCACACTGACAAGCAATTGACTTAAGGCGGATAGTCGACGCAGAAGCGATTACACCGCCAATACAACTCATTCGAAACTAAAACTGTCACGGGCCTGGTTTATATGTAGTATCCGTTAGTAGTCTGTGGTTAGTTCTAACCTGTGTATATTTCTATATTTTTTTGTTGTTTCTCAAGAAATTGTTTTTCTCAAGAAAGTATTGTCGCATGTGCACATTTCCATACTTTCTTCTATTTAAATTGTTTTTAAACCAATAACTTGTGTGAAATGGATGGTCCGCCAGGGGCAGGGCCTCCAAATGATGGATCGATGGCGCCGCCGGGAATGTCAAGTTTTCCTCCTATGCCTCCGCCACCGCCTCCTGGTGCCATGGGACCAGGAAACATGCCTCCGCCAATGGGACCACCTGGAGCTATGCCACCAGTAAGTTCGGGGGGACCTATGCCACCTCCAGGGATGGGTCCTCCACCCCCTCCTGGCATGATGGGAATGGGTCCTCCAGGAATGGGACCTCCTCCTGGCATGGGTCCACCACCTCCGGGTATGAATATGGGGCCCCCACCAATGGGTCCACCTGGTATGGGTCCTCCTGGTATGCCACCTAACATGATGCGTGGCGGTCGCAAAGGCGGCTATAACAATCAAAGTATGGATATGGGACCACCAGGCATGGGTCCACCATCCAATATGGGTCCACCTGGAATGGGACCTTGGGATGGACAGCCACCTCCAGGGTGGGGTATGCAAGGACATGGAGATGGTCCACCTGGATGGGATGATCATGGTGATGATCAAGGCAATGATGATGATGACGGAAATGATGAAGATTCTCAATTGGCTCAAGGACCGTTGCCATCATTACTTACAATGAAGATCGATACTCCTGAAGAATTTAAAAATAAGCCAGCCAATACTGGTGGTGTGGTATTGCCTAAAGCACTAGAAGAAGCTCTTGCATATAAAGATCAGAGACAAGCTGCTTTTGGTGAAGTCGGAGAGCAAGAAAAAGGTATTTACTAATTTATAACTTACTGCTCATAAATATAATCTATCTATATATATAAAAGGCGATGTATGTATATGTATGTTCCTTATGGACTCCGAAACGTCTGGACCGATTTCGATGAAATTTTCAGAGAATCTTCAGATTGGCCTGATCCTGATCCTGTAAAGTTTGGTAGTGATCGCATCAGTAGATTTTTTTTTTGTTTTTTACGCCCAGTGAAACGGGCCGGGGTTTGCTAGTAGTACATACATGTACAGTGTTTTTTTAATTGAGGGAGTATGGGGAAATCTAAATCTATAAAAAATACAGGGGAACTCTCTTGAGAGCTATTTGATTTTTCTTGTGAAAACAATTTTGGCATTATCAATTTTTTGGTCAAACTGAGATGTTCATAAAAATTAGCATGATTGTCAAACCTTTTGGCATAAGCATCATTTCATTGTATTGGAAGAAAAAAATCTCAATTTTTCAAAATTCAGATTTTTTATCTGATAAAATGAAATGATGCTTAGTGAAACTATTTGACAACTTTTGCTGTCTACATTTTTTTTTCCATTATGAAATGATCCTTATATGAAATTGAGTTGATCCATGTGCCAGCTTATATTATAATTATTGTATAACTATCTGTATTATAATATATATTATACAGGAGAACTTTTTATCACTACACAAACTTAAATATTATGATCTGTGGTAAAAATAAAGATATAGTCGCTCAGTACTAAAATCATAAATTATGACACCACAAAATTGTCTCAAAACAATCTCGATGTTCGCGCACCTCAGGCAAGCTGGGCTCGCCGCCGGGGTCATTTACCTCATTTATAAGTTGCAAATTTTCCCTTCATACTTTCACCTCAAAATGCTTCGTTTTTTTGTGATTTGAATGTAACTAATAAATGATTCAAAGAAATTTAATAACTGCTGTTTAAAGTAACAAAATCAGATAATAGCTTTTGCATTCAGGCATAATTAAAAAATTTAAATCAACTTATGTACAATTAAATAATTAAAAATCAAATAATCGCCTATTTATTAAAAATCAAATTTAACTTAATACTATAATAAATGTTTAAAATGTAATCCATTTCTTTCTAAACAAAGTCTAATACGTTTTTGTAGTCTTTTAAATTTACTGAGCACTAAATTATTACTCCTCACTTCTTCAACCAGTTGTAGTGTAACCTGTTGACCCCGTGAAGGAGCCAGCTTTAAGGATCGCAAGGTGCAATAAGCAGAACCCCCGGGACTGCACCCTGCGCGGTATGTCTCTTCACCGTAAGAGTGACACCGCTGGGCAGTGTCACACCCTCAAATTGAGTCTTCAGCCACTAATGTGTAATTGTCTACACACCAAATCTGCAAGGCTTTGGTGTGTAGACAACCGTTAAAACTTGGTACAGCCATTTCCCAGCCTGTGACATACCTAAGTCTACGGACAGAGACTCCAGGAACTGGTGCACCTCGTTTGCTAGAGGCCCTGTCAATAAGCAGGTTCGGGTTACAGTAATGGCTGCGACTAAGTGAGCCCCTTATGCCCCTGCGTAACTTACGGAACATGGCCGGTTGAAGTGATCGAACCACTGTTTTTTGTGCTGGTCTCTCACAGCATTGCTCTCATTGAGTCGAGCCCTTTTCTTCACGACTCATACCCACCATGTGCTTTCCCCTTCACACCCTGGGCTGCAGAAATTCTAACCGATGGCTGCGACCCCCGGCCACCGACTGAGCCAAATTTCCTTCAGCAGCCGGGTCGCCGCCCCTTGGAGCACCTCTGTGGCCTCACCCCCACCCGCGTGTAAGAAGGGGTGGATTATAACTGAGAAAAGGATGCCGCTAACCACGTTGCCGGAGACATTGGTGCCAAAGGTTTACCTTCTCGAGAAGCCTATAAGAGTCTTCTTGGGACCGAAAACTCTCAGCATATACTTGGAGCTGAATTACAACATGCCCCATCAAAGACTCTTGTAGGTTAGGCATGTATTATTTTAATATTGTTTGTTCTAGTGCCCGATCGTCCTCCAGAAGCACCTCCTGCACCTGTAATTAGTACTGAATATGATGCTGAGGAAGATGAAGGTGACTCTGACGATGATAATATCCCAGATGCACCACAGCCACCAGTAATTTCTAAACAAGAAGTAAGCATTTTTTAAACAATCTCTAGATAAATACATCAATTTGTTTAGTCACCATTATAAGCTCTAGGGCTTGTATTGTAGCTATATTATATAACATACAAGACAACAAAATGGGGTAGTACCCAGTAACATCTAGATTTGAAGCCAATTTAGGAATGATTTTTTAATTGACCAAACCAAGATCAAGTCTGACACCCATAACATAGAAGTCAGATGTACCATCTACTCATACACCAGCGGAAGGAACTTGTTTGATTTGATTTTAAGGAGATTTTAAATAGTGAATGAGTATTGGCTGATGATCAATATTACTTACATAGTACATACAAATTATTTCAATTTGTTGTTGATTTTCAGGGTACAAACAAAGCCAACAAAAATAAAAGAAAGAAGAAGAAAAAGAAAGTAGCAAGACAAAAAAGGAGAGAAGAGACAAAGAAAAAGGAAGATGTGAAGAATACCAGTCGAGATGAAAATAAAAAGTCTAGTGATAAGGAAAATGAAGTTATAGTAGAGTAAGTTATTTTTCTCTATTCCTTATATAGTACTAGCTGTACCCGGACTTCGTCCGCGTGGAAAAATTTTCCTTGACCTCATTAGGTTACTGAGGTTACCCGAGGTACTCATATTGTTGGTGTAAACAAAAGTTATTCTCTGTAATGGCACGTCCGCCATATTAGATTTATGATGACGTTATATATACAGAAACCTTCCCCTGCGTATTTCATTTCATTTGATACCCATATTGTTAGTTTTGAACGAAAAAGTTATTTCCTATAATGGAACATCTGCCATATTGGATTTATGATGACGTCACATATACAAAAACCTTCCCCTGCGTATTCCATTTCATTTCATACCCATATTGTTGGTGTTGAACGAAAAAGTTATTTTCTACTATGGAACATCCGCCATATTGGATTTAAGATGACGTCACATATACAGAAACCTTTCCGTGCGTATGCCATTTCATTTGATACTCATATCGTTGGTGTTGTTCGAAAAAGTTATTTCCTATTATGGAATATCCGCCATATTGGATTTATGATGACGTCACATACATAAAAACCTCCCCCTGTCTATTCAATTTCATTTGATACCCAAATGAGTATTTGAGCGCATTTCTGTTTTAATGGTATTCGAAAACGCTAACAGTGAACGTGTCAAAGTGCTCCTTCAAAAATTGCAAAAATAACACATCTAGGACACTAAAAAACGACGCAAGTTCTTATTTTCGGTTAATAAATAAATAATATTATTTACGTGTTCATTATTTCATTATAGTAATAACGTTACATAGCTCTTTTTTATTAAATTCGTAATCATATTTTTAATTATTGCCTGACAATATTTGTCTTATCCTTGTCACTTTCACATAACAAATCAACGTAGCAACATAGCAACGCAAATAGATTATTCGAATTATATTTTATGCACGAGACGTAAGATTGCATTTAAGGCGAGGTGGCTTCGACATTGCGAGATTTTAAATGCATTGTTTGTAATGAAATATTAAAGTTTGATCTCTAAAAAAAATATATGTTAATTACGAGGATGTCGACGAGAGAAGTATGGGCTTCGTTACGTGATTTGTTATATTTCATAGTATCAAAAAACATCACAAAGTTGTGTTAGTTTAATGGTTTAGAAGTTGCTTCATATAAAATCTATCGACATTTATGCGTTAAAAAATATACGTAAATAACTGTCATCGCATTTCCAAGTGTAGTATGGTTGGATTTATTAATTTAAGAATCCTTATTTTATAATTTTAAAATATTACTTAACTTTACGATTTCGACTTCGAGGCGTGTCAATTTCGCTCATTACAGTCCCGTCGGTTCGCTGTCGGTTTGTGCGGCACATTCATAGGATAATCGTGTGTAAAAGACATTCGTTTTAAATTCAAAAATTTAAATTTCTTCTACAAAATAAACGAAAATTAATACAAAAAGAACGATTTTACTGCATAAATATTTTATATAACTCGTGAGAAAATTGTATACATAGCGGTAAATTTGACATTGTGACATAAAATTGCCAAAGGCAATATTCTTCTATTTATAAACTCGATTACATTATTCGCGAAAAATAGTTTGCACATAATCGAGTAATTTTATGAAATTGACAATTCAGTTATCATTGAATTAGAGGAATCAAAAATATTAAATTAATAACAGTATATAATAAATAACTGAAATTATCCAAGAATTTCAATTTATGTCAATATCATGATATAACATAATTATGAAAAATTGTAAACTACAATTATAATCGATTATTTAATCCTATCAATAATAATTGCTGGCAATATGTATTAGAAAACATTTTACTGCAAGAAAAAATGTCACAGTGTAGAAAAAAAGAAGTATAGCATAATGCTAACATATACGTTCATAATCCATACTAATATTAAAAATGCGAAAATTTATCTGTCTGTCGGGTACGTTTTCATGTTTAAACCGCCAGACCGATTTTGATGAAATTTGCCATGGAGATTGGTTTTACACTAAGGGACGGACATAGGCTGAGAGAGTGAAATGGGAGATGAAATATTGTATGGGAAATGCTAAACCGTTGAATAGATTATGATGAAATTTGGTACAGAGATAGTGTGTGTACGAAAACTAATGTGTAGCCTACTTTGTTTTTCATTACCACCCATTATCTCTTTATTCAAAAAATTTATGTCCACCAAGTGCACAGTATGTGTTGAAATACCGCACGTCACATAACATCCAGAAACCTTCCTTTTCTATTTTATTTTATTTAATACTCATGTTGTTGGTGTTGAACAAAAAACTTATTTTCTATTGCGGTACATTTGCCATATTGGATTTATGATTGATGACGTCATATATACAGAAACCTTCCTTTTCTTACCTTACCCTTTGATACCCATGTTGTTGGTGTTGGTTGGAATACTCCGTATTGGATTTATGAATTACTTCACATATACAGAAACTTTCGCCTGCGTATTCCATTTCATTTGATACTCATATTGTGGGTGTTGAACAAAAAGTTATATCCTATTGTGGAACACCCGCCATATTGGATTTATGATGACGTCACATATACAGAAACCTTCCCCTGCGTATTCCAATTCATTTGATACCCATGTTGTTGGTGTTGAACAAAAAAGTTATTTCCTAATATGCCGGATCCGCCATATTGGATTCATGATGACGTCACATATATAAAAAAACTACATGTCATTTTTAAAAAAACAACGTAGCCTACGTTTGTTTTTGGGCACATACTATCTCTGTATTTCCGCTAAGTATCTCTGTAAACCGCTGAACCCATTATGATGTATTTCATCATAATCGGTTCAGCGGTTTAGCATTTTTCCTACAAAGTTTCATCCTCCTTTTCACTTCTTTAGGGGTAGATTTTTTTCTGTGTTTTTAATGGAAACGGTTTATGTCAGTATCCAATTTCGTCTTAATCGGTTCATAGATTTAAAAAAAAAAGTAGCCTGTGTCCGTCCATTGGTGTCAAACTATCTCCTTGACAAATTTCATAAAAATTAGTCCGGTGGTTTCGCAGTGAAAACGTACCAGACAGACAAACAGATTTTTGCATAAGTATGGATTAAAAATTCCCGATAGGTATATTAACTTTATGGAAAATTCACGTATGATTCTACATAATAATTACTACACTGTGGCATATTATTTGAGTTTAAATAAATTCTATTTTCAACACGCCGCACTGTCATGGCAAACCCGCTGTACATGGTGAGACGCATGTCCCCGGGCGGAGGGGAATACTTCGCCCCGCCTTCACCCCCTCAAAAGTACAGTTCGGACGCTGGTACCGCGTCTTAAACATTTTATTTAACAAACTTCGTTTCAATGTCATGCAAGAATCGTTTACGAGCGTTTATAACCTTATAGTTTGACAGTAAGGTCTACTTTAGATTAACACAATATTGCCGATAATATTTTACGATATGAAAAATATATACGTCAATTCGGACAATAATTTGTTTAAATTTTATAGGAGATTGTGAATCTAGTTCTTTATTTGTGATCGAAGGCCCCTTCGTAAATAATAACATGTAAATAAAAAATAAACAGATACACTAAACAAAGGCCTTAAATCTAAAAAGCTTTAAGTGCACTTTTAATAATTATACATTTAAAATCGCACTGTTCGCCAGCCTCGATGGCGATGCTCGGTGCTTTGGATCGCTTTGGCGCATCCAAAGCACCGAGCATCGCCTATCGCGTTTGCGGGAAAACTCCCGCCCGTGCGAGAGGGCAGAACTCCCTCCCGCATTACGTGGGAGGCGCGTGTCAACACGCGCACACCATCCTTGACTTGACAAAGGGGTGACATTCCTCCGAACGTTACCCCAAGTCTCTAGGTGAACACTCCACCATGAACAGCGACGGAGTGGACACTCACTTTATGAGCGATGAACAACATTGCTTAGCCCGTAACCATTTCCCCCTCCACTATTTCCTCTTCCACCCCGACAGCAGGGGCAGCACGAGCAGCCATTGGAACGGCAGTTAAAGCTTTTCTGATCTTTTTGAGCTTTGACTCTGTGCAGCCACAAGGTCCGCCAGCTTTGTGTTGGCGGCGCACAATTTGCAGTGCGGTGCCTAGCCTTATGGCCAGACTGACCGTAGCGATAACTTTGGTCGCTGGGGTCCGTCTCCGATGAACAAACTTTTTATAATAATAATGATGCACCAGACAATACACACCAATCATCTGATCTCAAACTAGGGTACTCCCTGTGCTGTGACAACCAGACGACGACTACTGGTACCTACTCCCAGGCCTGAGACAATCTAAAATAGTTTGTGTCCTAAATTGACCCGACCGGGAATCGAACCCGGAACCTTCCGCGTTTGGGTACAACGTCTAAACCATTGCACCATCGAGGTCGTCAAAATAGGTGTTTGCCTTACGAGCTTAATTTGCAAGCGCCTATAACACTTTATAGGCCTCGGCTCAAGGAACATAACGCGCGCCGAGACCCATCCCACTAATAGCCGCTTTTTTGTGACCTTTATACCCACTATTGTTGGGCCACGGACTCAAACCGACCCGAGACTCGCTAGAGTACGCCGTATTTCGCCCACCTACACGGCGTCGATACTGCACCTTCCCTCCCTCGCAACGGCTGCGCAGACCTCTGCCACTGTTACTGAATCGTCCGGACACGCGTAGCTCCGAACACTTCACCGGCCTGGACATACGAATCATCTCTGAATTGAGTTTTTCCCTTAGGATTGCCGCCAGAGAGTCAGCCTTTTCATCACTGGTGTTGCCGGGCTACTCTAATATGCTGACACCAGTTACCGCCCGACATTATGTAACTTTTTTTTTACGTCAATAAATGCTTTATGCATTCCGTTTTCGCGCAAGGGGGATGGCGAGAGGGATATGTAGGACTCCCACGCTACGATGCGGGTTACCCACTAATACCTGACGGTGTTCCTTCCGGCACCTTTTGTCGGGGCGGGTGCGCGTTAGCAATCTAATACTTATAAATTTCTAAGCTTTTTTAATTTTACAGCAGAGTTTACCTTCTCAATAGCACAATGGCTAGAGCGTAGGTGTAGGTCTACCACGGAGAATTGCGTGGGTTCGAATCCTGCAATGTGGTCAGACCTTTTTTGTTTTTTTTTTAATAAGTTGAAATAATATGTCTAAGTTCAGTTTGCAACAGGTATCTACCTGTTAAGAAAACATATCACTTTCATAATATACTTATAATAAGGAAATAAAATGAAAAATAATGATAAAAACATAGACTTCATAACTTCAGACAGCCTGTCCTGTACTACGAAGCGAGGCAAATAACAGATATAATATAGATGTGTGGGTGCTGTTTTCTAACGAAATGGTGTCCGAGCAGCTTATCTGATAATAAATGTGTCGAATGTACAGGTCGGTCAGGTTATCTGATTTAGCTCACCGTTGCTGCTCGGACACGGTGTCTGACATTGGAGTTATTTATAAAGTCTATGGTTAAAAGTCATGGAGAAAAATCTATTATCCTGAACAATGAATTTAATGTTAAATTTCATGGAATTCCTTTATTTTAAGATACTATGCTATTTAAAAGAGTAGTATTATAAAAGCAATATTTGTATATATTTACAATCGTATTCTCCAAAACGGCTCTAACGATTTCGTTAAATTTATAATATAGAGCTTTACGGTGGTCAAAAATCGATCTAGCTGGGTCTCAATTCTGGGAAAATTCGTTTTCTCTATGTTTTCACACACTTAACACTACTAAACTCTAAACTCTTCTATGTGTAATTTCGCTACAGTTTACCTTCGCAATAGCACAGTGGCTAGAGTGTATGTCAGACTTTTTTGTATTTTTTTATAAGACATCGAGTAAAGCTCGGTCGCCCAGGTACTGAGCCTTTAAGTTTAATAATTTGCGAATACCGCGTCACCCTTTCAATAGCGCCCAAGGCACATGCCCTATCTGAACTAACCCTAGGTACGCCACTGGGACAATTGCCTTATATCAACATTAAGAGTAGACATATTCATTTAACTTTTGTAATTTCTGGTTTTTATGTGAAAGATTGCATCTTTAGATACATATCAATCTCCATCTGAACACTATATTATTGTCCGCTAGATATGTTCAAGAAGACATCAAATTCCATGAGTTGGAACCTATGTATCGGCAGTTTTATCGCATTTTTGAGGCATTTAAAATAACTGAAATAAAAGAGGAAGATTTGAAGGATGAGGCTGGCAAAGAAGCACAAAAGCCAGCAAAACAACCAGAAAAGGTGCAAGATCAATTTGCAGCAGATGAAGAAGCGGTGGAGGTAATAATTCATGTATTAATATTTAATTTTAGTAAAAGTAGCTTTGGCTGTTTGATGGGCTGGATCACAGATTCCCATCGGGGGCGCTACCGCCCCATATATAGTCTTCCATGGGGACGGTAGCGGGTCCAGAGGCAAATGGGGAGCGTCGAGGCAGTCAAGAGGGGTGATCAAATAAATAAAATATTTTAATATTGCTTCTGTGTTTATTTATTAAATTTAAATAAACAATTTTAATGTACATTTGGTTGTCATTTTATTAATTTCTGCTTTATGATTTTTAATAGATAATAAACAGATACATTAGATACATATAATATGCAACAATATTTTAATATTTCATGTAAAATTAACTATTGTTGACTAGGGTTGTTGAAATTTTTTTTCTGTTCTAAAGAGAGCGATTATCTAGAAAAGGTTGGAAATCTATGGCCTAGATAGACGGATGACCTAGTTGCATTTCATATCAGATCTCTGTGATTTGGATAGCACGTTAAGCCATTGCTTTTGATAACTATTACTATATGGCGGTTTTGTCTCTTTTAAAAGATAATTTCTTTATTTTATTATGTCATGTGTGTTACAGAAAAGCGCCGCCGAAGAGAAAGAGCGTCTGTCTAAACGTAAGTTAAAGAAACTCTCACGGTTATCAGTCGCAGAACTCAAGCAGTTAGTGTCGCGGCCCGATGTGGTTGAAATGTACGATGTGACTGCTCGGGACCCCAAACTACTGGTGCAGTTGAAAGCTCATAGGAATACGGTGCAAGTACCGAGACACTGGTGCTACAAGAGGAAGGTTGGTTAAATAACTATTATAATATGGTATATATTAGTTATGTGACAAATATTTCCATGTTTCCTGTTATTCATATTTGTAGAAATTATTAAATATTTTTTCAAATTTGGAAATGGAAATATGGAATGGAAAAGGTAACCAGATGTTAATGAAATGACAACGCAACTGCTAAATACTTAATTAAACAGCGGGTGTAATGGGCAGAGCGCTGATATGGTGTGGCCTGATAGTCACTGCAAGCATAACACCACATCCACGTACCGCCGCGAACGCCAGGATAATGATCCTCCAGTGATACTAGAAGATGTGTTACTTTTAGTCTCGATTACTTATATTCTACAAAGCTATATGTTTACATACACAATTATTTAAATATATTTATTTCAATATTTATTGGACACAACATACATAAAAGGAATGTCACACATAGAGAATTCGAGCAAAGGTACAGCTTATTTATGATAGAAATTTCTTCCAGCAGACCCGCGAGAGTGACAGTTCCACAGAAAAAAGATAGACACTTAATTTATTATTGACTAGCTGATGCCCGCGAATTCGTTTGCGTTTTTTATTTTTAAAATAGCCTATGTCTTTTCTCAGGATTCAAGCTGAGTCTATACCAAATTTCATCGCAATCGGATGAACGGTATGACAGCCCATAAAATACGAAAAAACAAACATTGATTTTTATATATTACCCTGGCGACCCGCCCCGGCTTCGCACGGGTAGAATTTTTTTTGAAAATAAAATACAACCATCTTACTCGCTGATAATGTAGCTTTCTATAAGTGAAGGAATTTTTAAAATCGGATCAGTAGTACCGGAGATTACCCCGAACATCCAATCTTACAAACTTTACCTCTTTATAATATTAGTATAGAAGTATAGATTAGATGGTAGACAATTAATTTTTCAACGTCCATCTTGTCAAATTAGCACACAAATCTGCAAAGTGTTAGATATGTGCAAACAGGCCACGCTGTTGCCACGGTTCCACCCGCATGGGATACGTTGTATAGATTTTAAACTAAAATATAGTCTGTATTAGTTAGGGATAGTGTAGTGTATCTTTTTATTAGTGAGTGCTCTTAGAATCGGCTCAGTAGTTCCGGAGATTACTTTCAACATGCAAACAAATTTTCTCTGTTTATAATGTTAGTGTAGATTCAATGAAAGCTATAATATGATGTACATTATGTGTACATTAGTATGTGTATGTTTAAGTGTTCAAACATTCTTTTAAAACTAAATTAAAAAAAATCTTAGAACCCGATTGTAGTGCCACATACCGGGTGCAATTGTGAATCTAAACCATCAAAAAATTTCATCGAAATCGGTTCAGCCATTTAGGAATTCAGTAACATTCACATGTACAAAAGAATTATATATAATTTTTAATGAAGATTATTGTACAAATGATATGATTTGTATTTCAACAGTATCTCCAAGGAAAACGTGGTATAGAGAAACCTCCATTTGATTTGCCAGATTTCATTAAAAAGACCGGTATCATGGAGATGCGTGCCTCGCTGCAGGACAAAGAGGAAACTAAAACGTTAAAAGCAAAAATGCGCGAGCGCACACGACCGAAACTTGGCAAAATAGACATAGATTATCAGAAACTGCATGATGCTTTCTTCAAGTAAGTCGTAATATTGTTCTATTATATTATCAACCTATTCATTATAGACAGCATCTGTTATGTTGAAATACTAACCCAAGCAGAGCAGCTATAAGTGTGTTTTTTCTTTGCAAACACCCCTGCAGGATTACATTAAGGTGACGCAGTGACAAACAATAATTTAATCTAAAATAGACCTTCTGCGCTATACAAAAGTGCGCGCGCGCTAGCTTATGAAAAATACGAAAACACAGTAATTTTCTTTCATTTGAAAACTACAATTATTTTAAAAAATCAAACTAGAATTTTAAAGAGTGTGTTTAGATTAAATTATACAGAAAATTTAGAAATCGGTTCCGTTACTCCGAAAAATGTAAATCTCTGTTTTAAAAGTGGTTTCTTTGATTTCTTTTTTCTGTAACAAAAGTCAACCAGTCGTGTAACGCAATTGGCAAAATGAAGTCAACGAAATGAAGAATCAGGTTACCAAAATATCACTTTCATACGTTTTGTATTCAAGAAAATTGAGATCCCTGCCGCCAAAATTTCCAATATGTCACCTTAATGAAGGCATGATATATTTCATGGTCATATTGCTCATACCATACAATTCTTGTTATGATTTAGTAATTTATTCAGTCATATAACATCAATGAAAGTCATGAGATTGTTACTTTATAATATACAATGTACTTACATAAAAAACATATGTTTTCGATGGTTTTGAAATGTTCTAACGAGTTTACATTTTCAAAAATCCTGGTGTGAGAGAGGAATTTCAGTAATGCCATAACAACAATAAATAATAATAATTATCTATTATTCTTATGGTAATACTTTATGCTAGTAACTAATTATACATACATACATGTCTTCACGCGTATCCCTATCGGGGTAGTCAGAGAGATCGGAGCGCCAAGCGTCGTGGTCCTTACATACCTCTTTCGCTTCCTCAAATCTCATCATTCTCCTCACACATTCTCACCTAGGTATGCGAGTGCTTTTCACATTTCCATGAGCTTACGTTCTGGCTATTTGATCTCCACTCGCTTTCGCTCTGTAGATTTTCTTCGTCAGTCCTTCAACACTCGTTCTTTTTTATAACTAATTAGTCTGTGGTAATACCCAATTGTGTTTATATGTTTGTGTTCATAGAAACCATTATGGTATAAAATAGTTTTGGTCTAAAAGACACTATTTACAGTACATGGCATGAGGTAAGGTGACATCTTATTGTACTTATCACCACCGAAGGCAGCAAAGGTCACGAATATAGTCAGACACTATGTATATACATACTCATTACTCACTATACTCACTCTCTCTCCTCTCACTCTCTCTCATCTCTGACAGGGTAGTCAGAGGACGGAGCGCCACGCATCGCGGTCCTTACATACTTCTTTCGCCTCCTTAAATCTCATCATTCTCCTCACACCTTTTCGCCTAGGTATATGAATGCTTTTGACATTTCCATCAGCGAACACGGGGTATTTGGTCTTCATAAGTCGGCCTTGGACTTTCTCATCTTCTTCTATCTGTCACTTTCGCTTTATAGGTTATCTTCGTCAATCTTTCATCACTTATTATTTATGTTTGAGCCATCTAACCATCTTTTGTTTCTTCACATCAAAAGTACATATTATGTAGAATTATTATTATTATTCTTCTTTCTTCGACACTATATGTATTAATGTTAATTACACTAGTTTACAAAATTTAACTTTTTGTCTGTTGCCGCGAATTTTGTGGTTGATAATGTTCACTTATGACTTGTTTTTGTCAAATCTACCCTCAAAATTTTTTGAGCAGCTCGAGTTACTTTGTTTTTGATTTTTATCATTTAAGCGTATATATTAATCGATAACAGGCGTATTTTACTGTGTTAAGATTAGTATCTGAAGTTTTTGCGTCATGAGTAGTTCAAGGAGACGTTGTTTAAACAATCCAGATCATTTTTGCTATATATGCGGAGAATATGTGTTTAATGATCGTAGAAAAGTTATATCAGAGTGGGTGAAAAATACCTATTTTGAGTATTTTGGGATGCTCTTGGATAAAAATAAGAAGTCTTGGGCACCCAATTGTGTTTGTAAATCGTGTGTGGAATATTTAAGATTATGGAAAAGTGGTAAAAGAAGTGCCTTTAAATTTGAAACACCGACTATTTGGCGAGAACCACGAAATCATCTCGAAGACTGTTATTTTTGTAGCGTGAACGTAAACGGTTTAAACACTAAAAATCGAGTTAAATGGCAGTACCCAAGTACTAGTTGTGTTCAACTTCCAGTGCAGCGTTTACCTGACTTTTCAGTGCTTAAAAATATATCTGAACCCTTAGAACAAGGCATTGAAGGACCAAGCTCATCACAAAATGATGCTGATTTTGAAGGTATGTCAAATGAGCCAAAATGCTTTTCCCAAAATGAGTTAGATGATCTTGTAAGAGATTTAAATCTTTCTAAACAAGCTTCAGAATTGTTAGCATCAAGACTGAAAGAAAAAATTTGCTTTCCTCAGATACTAAAATAAGTTTTTATCGTGAAAGAGATAAAGAATTACGGCGTTATTTTTCCGAAGAAAACTGTATTACCTTTTGTTCAGATATCAAAAACTTGTTGATAAAAATGGGCTTGAAACAATACGAACCAAACGACTGGCGTTTATTCATTGACAGCTCAAAACATAGCCTAAAATTCTATTACATAATGGAAATAAATGCGCTGGGGTACCTATTGCCCACAGTACAAAGTTAAAGGAAGAATATTGTAACATTTCGCTAGTCTTGAACTAAATAAAATACAATGACCATAAGTGGCAAATTTGTGTCGATTTAAAAATGGTGAACTTTCTTCTCGGTCAACAAAGTGGTTACACTAAGTTTCCCTGTTTTATATGTCTTTGGGACAGTAGAGCTAAACAAGAGCATTGGGTAAGAAGAAACTGGCCCTTGAGAGAAAATATGGTGCCTGGAAAGCAAAATATAGTCCAGAATTCATTAGTAGCTCGTGACAAAATTATCCTTCCACCATTATAACCATATAAAACTAGGCATCATGAAACAGTTTGTTAAATCACTAGATGAAGACGGGAACTGCTTTTCTTACATTTGCCAAAAATTTCCTCAGCTCACTGTGGAAAAGATTAAAGCCGGTATTTTTGATGGCCCCCAAATTGGACAACTTACGCCAGTACTCAATTTAGAAATTCTATGACTGAGTTAGAACTAAAGGCTTGGATAGCTTTCGTCTCTGTGATACAGAATTTTCTCGGAAATAAAAAATCTGAAAATTATATTGAACTTGTAGAAGACCTTCTGCTACAATTAAAAAACATGGGGTGCAATATGAGCATAAAACTCCACTTCCTCCGTAGTCACCTGGACAGGTTTCCGGAAAATTTAGGAGATATGAGCGAAGAGCAGGGAGAGCGTATGCATCAGGACTTACGCGTCATGGAAAAGCGTTAGCACGGTTTCTGGGATACGAATATGATGTCTGACTATTGTTGGTCTCTGATACGTCATTGTCCAAAGTCTACACATCAGAGAAGACCTTTAAAACGAAGTTTTTTGGAACTCAATGATTAATTTTTTTTTTTTGTAAAGTTTTTCTTAGTAAATACATGTTTTTTTCTGTTTTATATCTACATAGCTGAAACAGAAATTAGAGCTGATAAAAATCTTCTAATTATATTTTTGAAAATAGCATATCATATGTAGTCAGCAACAGCTAAAATTTCTTCGGCAACAGATGTACTGTAAACTAGTGTTATAGGCGTACAAGAAAGTGATCCAATTTATCTTCTAATATTATAAAAATGAAACATTAATTAACTCATGTGAAAACTGGTGAACCATTCAACCTCAAAATTTTTAATTTGCACACAATATCTGGCCAAAAAAGGCCAGTAATTAATTAAATTAAGCTAATCAGACATATTTTATAATATATATCAGGGAAATAATAGCTTATATTATTTTGTACATGTACCTAGGCAATTTCTATAAAATTGGACATCTTATTTTTATAGGTTCATTTATTTTGCTAAGCTTTATTAGAAAATATTTTTTATTTTGATGATCATAAAAGCGAGATAAATTTACTCGCATATTTTTGATCTCACTAGAATCGGTGTAATTACTGGTTCCAAACTCTTTCTTACCTTTACTCGATAACAGGACTGAAATCATTTAAAATCATATCTCAAGCCAAGTAATATTATATTTTTTCTGGGTAAGTATCTATCTAATGTTGTTTCTGACAATAGACAATGTAGAGGAAACATAATATCTGATGACACTGAAATCATTTTGACAGATGGCAGACTAAACCCCGTATGACTATTCATGGTGATCTCTACTACGAAGGCAAGGAGTTTGAAACACGACTAAGAGAAAAGAAACCTGGAGACCTCTCTGAAGAGTTAAGGACAGCACTTGGCATGCCAGTTGGACCTGGTTCCCACAAGGTATTTATTGTAGGCATGTTGTCATAATTTCCTTTGAGTTCTTCACTGCCTAACGAAATTGTTATAATAAAGAACTAAAAGAAATAACTGCAAGAAAGTATTGCATCTATTAAAAGTATATACGAAGGATCAGTTTTTACAACCAAGATGAAATCTAACGCTTTCTGTCTCTCTTTCTTTTACATACACACATATTATGTTAGATGATACACACACACACACTTGCTCTAGTATCATCTGATAGATAAAAGAAAAAAGAAATGAAAGTGGCCCAAAAAACCTTTCTAAGTCTCACACGACTGTTGTGATCATGTTGCAAGGTTTGATGGCCATTTTAAAGGACCTGTGACATGACTTTGGTCACAGTGTAAACATAACAGTAGGATGTCTTCATAGAAACCCTGCGTGCGCGGTTTGTATGTGTACTCGTTAATTCGCACGCGTCTTGGCACGCACACAACGATAATATTTTAGCTTAATATGGGCAATTATTGTAGCACCAGTCGGGGTCGCACGCGACGCAAACGTGACCGCATCCGTTTGTCTTTAATTCGTTCTTCACATCGTCATAAATACGAAAATGTTTAAATCGCTTAAAATAACGTATAATGTCCTTAGACGCCTAAATTATTTTAATTATTCGAATTCAGAGGTCAAATCATCATCATCAATCATCAAAAACTTATCTGTGTGCATTGTTTTTATTATTATGTACTAAATGTATAACTAAACGAGATGCTCTCCGCATCTCACACCCAAAGCAAAAACCCTACGTTGAGAGTTCGCAATTCCGTAACGTATGGGGCAGGTGTCGTCCTTCTTTTCTACATATTCTCGGCTTCGATCGTACGGTCCACTTTATGACCAATCTATTCACAATGGAACTTGTCCCATACGACCAAAGTCCGTGGAACAATCCGTTTGATCGTTGCAACGTGCATTTTACTTGTCAGATCACGTGTCATGTTAGGTAGGCACCACGCCTAATAGGCTTGTGCTCGTTAGTGCAACATACACACCTTCTATAGTTTTTAATGGATATTGTGCCAGATAGTACTCTGACACAGCAAATCGTAACCTTGTGCGCGATCTACAATTGAAATATCTACACCGCTGCAAAGGAAATTGTCACGTACATATTCGATAAATAGCTGTAAGAATTAGTATAAGACATGAGATGTAAACGACAGCTCTGTGGCGTTACCACGCTGCACAGCGCTATGGCATCAACACGCCGAATCAGTACAAATATACTATCTACCACATAGTCCGCAGTATTATTTACCAATATGAAGATCGAGAAGAAGAATAGCAATAGATATAATAGATCTGTTTATTATTTAAATTATTTGTTATTTAAATTCAGGTACCACCCCCATGGCTGATCGCGCAGCAACGTTATGGTCCACCGCCTTCCTATCCGAACCTGAAAATTCCAGGTTTAAACGCACCGATCCCCGAAGGTTGCGCTTTTGGTTACCACGCCGGCGGCTGGGGAAAGCCACCTGTCGACGAAACCGGCAAGCCATTGTATGGAGATGTATTTGGACATCAAGCTAGCGGGCAAGATGTGAGTAATAGTTATAATAAAAAAATATAAGACTGTTGGTTGTGGATTTAGACGAGTTGCACGTGGCACAGGTTTGTGTGTGTTGGTTTTGTGCATGCTTCCATTGCGCAGCGGTGACGTAATTGTGTAACGTAACTGAGGAACTTTCACTGTCTCGCTCGCACACACGTATAGTGTTATGTGAAAGACGTTCACTTATTGTTTACCCTGTTTGTATTGACTTTACACTGCAATTTTTTATTTGTTTTTGTATATTTAAAACGAAGTTGTTTTAAAAATATGTCAAAAGGTAATGTTTTGAAATATCGTATATCCCAGAAATACGTCTGTGTGTGTAGTGTGTCCGCCATATGTATGTAGGTGTCGTATGTAACTTTTTTTTTGTTTTTGTAGGACCAGGAAGACCAAGATATCGACAGGTCAATGTGGGGAGAATTAGAATCAGAGTCTGAAGAGGAATCCGAAGAAGGTAACATTAAAATTTTCAATTATTTTTGTTGTGTTTTGATCGGCCTCTTTAGAGAAGAACACGTCTAGTCTATAGCAAAATATGTACGTCTACGACCGTCAGCCCTCTTTGGCCAGGCTAAGAGAATAGGAATAAGGTGTTTCTCGCCTGAGGGGCTCCGGCACGTTTCATAGGAGATCCCGGAACCCTTTATAACCGACTCACAGCCCTAGAGGGGTTGATACTAGTGTACAAGTAGTCTCCTGCATAATCAAAATAAGCCTTCTTCATGTGATGTTAAAAATTAGTCATCGATTGATATAGCAAAATATTACAAACAAAGTGTTATGCTTGTAACCCCAGAGGAGTCCGGTGATGAGGGCGAAAGGCCAGGCGAAGGCGATACGGCGGCAGGAGTGGCCACGCCGGGCGAAGGGCTGGTGACGCCGTTGGGCATTAGTTCCGTACCGCCCGGGGTCGAGACACCAGACACCATCGAATTGCGCAAGAAGAAACTCGACAGTGATATCGAAGGGTAAGTCTCTCACATATGATATTCTCACCAGTTTCAAGCTCAATTTTGTCATTCAAGTAATAATCGCTCATATTATGTGTATTGGGTATTATCACCTGATGTAGAAAATATACAGAGCAAAAATGAGTGGTAAAAGAAGCCAAGGAAGACCAAGGCTGACTTATGAAGATCAAATAGCCAGAGTGTTAGCGGATGGAAATGTCAAAAGCTCTCGCATACCTAGGCGAAAATGTGTGAGGATGGGATTTGAGGAAGCGAAAGAAGTATGTAAGAACCGCGACGCTTGGCGCTGCGTCCTCTCCAACTACCCCGTTAGGGATACGGCGTGAGAATATGTATGTATATATCTATCACCTGATGTATGTATGATGGAGGCCTATATGTAGCAATGAACGTCTCCTGTCTGGGATAATAATAATGAAACCCAATTACAAAATTGCAAGCACTTATTCATTTTGACTTGTTATTTGTGGGTCAAATTTTACAACTGAATTTTGTATCCACCTAGCATCAACCTACAAGACTGGTAATGCAGAACTAAAAATTTATTCACCTAAAGAGTAGTCAATTGGTTACAACTCATTTAGTCGATCACATGCAACTATCGGAACAGGTTGTCTGATTTGTGAGCTAAATATTTGAACACTTCATTGAAAACATGTTTATTATTACATTGCTTATTGAAGTTATATTGTGCAATATTTATGTGCCTTATTTCAAGTAATTTACTTGTAATGTCTTCTGTGGTGATGGCGGATGTGTGACAGTTTTTGTTTACAATTGCTTGTCTTGTAGGTTAATGCCACCCGGCTGAAATTTCTCACATTTTGGGGCAGATTACAACATAATCAGTTAATGCTTGTTTCTAAAATGAGGTTATTCATTTTTCTATGTCAAATCTAGTATTCGTTCAGAATGAATCCAAACTGAGGAGAACATGCAAGAACGTCAAACATCATTTGCATCTAACTTCAAGAATTAACTTCGATACTAACTGATGGAGATAAACAATTAAGCAATAATAAAGTTTCTACCCCCCACAACTCATACATATACATACTCCATACAAACGCACGCGCTAGCTTGTATTATTTTCGTTTATATTAAAAGCTATGATTAATTTTATAAAATCCAATTGACAGTTTGAAGTGTGTGCTTTGATTAATCTACATAGAAAATTTAAAAGTATAAAACTGTACCGTTTGTCCATAAAATGTAAATTTCTGTTTTATAAGAAGTCTCTTTGTTTTTTGTGTTATAAAAGTAAACCAACCGTGTAATGCAACTGGCAAAATGAAATCAATGAAATGAAGAATCAGGTTACCAAATATCACTTTCCTATGTTTTGTAATCAATTAAATTTAGGTCCCTGCCTTCGATCATATATAAAAACAAGATACACAGTCAACGCTCCAAAAACGTCCGAACCACATGTGCACTCCAACGAGTATTTGAGTGCACTTTTGTTTTAGTAGTATTCCAAATCTCTAACAGCAAACATGATAAAGTGCTCCTTTAAAAATTGTAAAAACGACACGTCTAGATCGCTAATAGACACAGGGATTCTTATTTATAAATAAATAAATTAAATAATTTTATTTACGTGTTCATTATTTCGTTATAATAATGTTGTTACATAACTCTTTTTTATTAAATACGTAATCATATTTTTCAAAAATGACCTGACAATATGTGTCTTATTCTTGTCACCTTCACGTAACAAATCAAAATGACGATAGCGATGAAAATGTATTAGGTGAATTATACTTTAAGCACGAAACGTAAGATTGCATTTTAATTTTTTTTTTTTAACAAACTTCGTTTCAATGTCATGAAAGAATCTTTTACCAGTTATTACAACCTTATGCTTTGACGGTAAGGTCTACTTTAAATTAGCACAATATTACGGATAATACTATACGATATTAGAAACGTATATGTCAATTCGGACAATAATTTGTTTAGATTTTACATAAGATTGTGCATCTAGTTTTTTATTTGTGATCAAAGGTCCCTGCCGTAAAAATTTCCAATTCGTCATCTTAATTGGGTCACTATGTTTAATCTTGCTGTAAAAACGATAAAAACGATGTTATCCGGGAATGGCTTAATTGATTTTATTGAAATACAAGTTCATGTTTACTGAATATTTATTTGGTTTCAGTGGTGACACACCAGCCTTGTATCAAGTACTGCCAGAGAGACGCGTCGGGCTCTCGGCGGGTATGATGGCGTCTACTCATGTATATGATATAAATGCCGCCAACCCCGGTAAGTGGTGCCTATAATATATACTTTTTGCAATACTGTTTTAACTGTTATATTCTAACGATTCTTTTTCTATAAGAAAGGATATATGTCCAGAATGGCTCCATAGAAATGTATTTATTTAACAATTTATTGCACACACAACGTCATATACAACGAGAGATATATACAGAAAAAAGAGCAAAAGGTACCGCTTATTTCTATAAGAAATTTCTCCCAGCGGACCTGCGAGTGAGAAATTTTATAAAAAAAGAAAGAAAGGTAGACACTGTATATAACACAATATTATCAAACTAAGTATAAATAATAATGAATACGAAATACAATAACAAAAACACATACAATCAATATATCAGTACATATAAATATATAAATTTGACATATATAAATACAAATATATATACACACATTCAATAACTTTGTTCAATAAATTTAGTTAAGATCCGATATGAAGTATTGCATAAACAAAAGAAATCCTCGACAGTTTATTCTATATAATAGTTATTTTGCAAATAATTATTTCTGTGGTGTAATTTTTTGTACGTCGAGCCGTCATGGGCTGATACGAATTACACCGACAATGCGAGGTTGCCAAACTTAGATAAAATTGCTATATGTCAGCTGTCATAAAAAATTCTCAACACCCTCTATACTGTGATCACTGGATTTTCCTACCTATGGAGTAGGTCTAAATAAACATGTGTAGCTCAAGTTCTCGCGTTTTTCCAAGAAGTCCTTTATAACTTTATAAATATTTAGTGTTATTTGTGAATATTTCATAATTTCGTGTATATAACGGAAAAGCAATGTTATTAGTGCTACCTACGTATAATACGTCGGACTAGTGAGCGGTGAAAATTTAGCGAAATGTTGGTTAGTTTCTTGTTTGTTTACATTATAGTCAAAAATGAAAAAAATAGTATATAAACAGGAAAATTCGTTTCGGTGATAAGAGCGGCAACTCATTATGGTTATGATTCTTGGTTCGAGGTTTTAGATCTATTTTTATATGTGTTGCATTATAAAATATCTAAAACGAGAAATGTAACGCGTTTGTCTGTTACTTTGACTTGACGTTTGTTTGAGACCACGGTCGATGCAACTCGGCCGAAACGTCAAGCCAAAATAAAAAGTGATCCGCGGGGTTATTACCTAAAAATTTGCAGACAGCGACAGTCACGCGATTACTGCGCGACCGGTGACTAATTGTAATAAAAAATTGGTATCATGTGTAGTCATACACACATCTATTATTCTATGACCGTAAAATGAACTTTTCGCGGCAGATTTAGCGCCACTATACAAATTACATTACATAAATTCTCGTTTTGACAGCAGATATCGCGCGATATTGGCTGTCGTATGCTAACTGCGAGTTACGTAATAAGCGCGCGGGTTAAATTTCCATTTATATAATACTAGCGATCCGCCCCGGCTTCGCGCGGGTGCAATGTAGAGACTAATGTAGTGTCAGTGTGGAGTGATTAATAATAACACTACTATGGTTAGACTATACTACAGGATGTCTTCGAAAAAAAAAAAAAAGATTATCTTCTTAATTATATAACGTCGCACTAATAAGTGCGGTTTACAGTGTCGCGCTGAAAAGTACGTTTTTATTTTTGTCTTCCTGCTGGAGAGCTCCGATAAATGCATGTAATCGCTGCAAATCGTACAATGCTATAGGGCGTGGCGCGGCCTTCGACGCGCTATTTAGTTTTGTTGGGCGATAGTTTTAATTCCGCTATAGTTTATGTGTATGCAACGTGCAACAACAACTTAGTTTTGTTATTATTCTGTCTTGCACTTTGAATAAATCGTGTCACTCACACATCAAGAACTGTAATAATTTATGATACCACTAATCTAGGAACATAGGAAACCTTTAGGTAACACTACAAATTAAAAACAAAAGCTTGGCAAATAATATCAATGTTTTCAATACTATATCATATTGGAATACAGAATAATAATTATGATAATACGGAATGAATGGGCGAGCGTTTTGCTGTGGCGGTGAGTAGTAGACCGACTGGAGCGCCGTACATTCACGCGCCGGTCGCTTGGGTCGTCGAGTATGTAGCGTGTTGCTATGAGAAGCAAATAAAGGCGCTCGCCGCGGGTTTGCCTTGGAATTAATTTTTGTATATTTTAATTTTTTATTTTATTTTCGTAGTGGTTCCCACACTACGATATTTCATAAGATATTAAATTAAATTGTACGGTTTAAAAGGCAATTATTATGTGTATGAAATGCTTAAGGTAACTAAAATATTTCATTTGATAAGGACAAATATCGTAATCGTCTAAATAGCTTTCCAAACTACACATAATGTGTATTAATTTTTTTAAACATTAAAATGGTTATAGAAAGCTATCCGTATAATATAGACATATGCCATCGCTGACTTTTTTGAAGTCCTAATAAAGAGGAACCATTCCATCATACATTGTTTTGTTATATTTCAAATGAATAAGACAGCATTTTCGATGAAAGCTCTCAGTCACCTTAATTTTTTCCGACATCTTGAACTATTATAGTCATAATTCAACATATTAACACAAAACAATATTAAATTATACGTATAAACCTTCCTCTTGAATCACTCTATCTATTGATGAAAACCGCATTAAAATTCGTCGCTTAGTTTAAAAGATCTAAGCGTACAGAGAGACAGACGGCGGGAAGCGACTTTGTTTTATACTAATGTATACATATAAACGTAAACGAATGTTTCGGTCAGGCAAGCGCGGCGGGGCGGCGGGCGCGGCGGGGGCGACGGGCGCTAGCGGGGCCGGCGGCGGGGGCGGGGGCGGGGGCGGCGGCGCGGGCGACGCGGGCGTGGAAGTGGCGCTGGACCCGTCGGAGCTGGAGTTGGAGCCCGAGGCGGTGGCGGCGCGCTACGAGCGCCACTTGCGCGAGCAGCGCCCGCGCGCTAAGGAGGACCTCTCCGACATGCTGGCTGATCACGTCGCCCGCCAGAAGGTTTGGTTTTTTTAATTTTTTTTTGCACAATTCTCCCTTAAGAGGGAAGGTAAAGGGATCTATGTCCATAACAGCCGAGGTCTTCAGTAATAAAATTATATATTATGTATTCGTCATTTTGTTTCATTAAAATGTCGACGTATTACATTTTAATGTTTATAGGAGTTTCTGGCGACAAATATATTGAGGCAGTTTTTCTAGTAGGATCAACTGAGGCAGACTAAGCCACTAAAAAAATCTTAACGTCACACTACTAAATAAGCGCTTACTTCAACAATTCCACATATTGCACAACAGCGTAGACATTTGGGACGCAAAACTACGGCAATTTAAACCACAAAATCCACTAGTAATAATTTGCAAATAAATAAAATAAAACGTCTAACCGCTTCCCATAAAATCCCGCCAAAAACTCTCATTCATAATCATTTGTCTTACAAAATGATTATTGGTTTTGATCGATAATAAAACAGTATGTATTTTATTATCCATCAAAAACAATTTTAAACTGTTACGTTTGAACGGTTAACTGAAGTCGACCGGTGCATGGGAAACGGCATGTGGATCGACACAAGTGGCGTCCCACGCCAGCGTTTAAATGTTTTCTTATAATATTTTGTAATATGTAAATTCATTTCGTTCATTCATTCATACGACTGCGCGACCGGTGACTAATTGTAATAAAAAATTGGTAGGTATGACGAATGTATAATGAATATGTGAATTCATTTCGTTCATTCATTCATTCATACGACTTCGATGGGGCAGTGATTTAAACTTTAAACCAAGCGCGGAAGATTCTGGGTTCAATTCTCGGTCGGGTCAATTTAGGAAATGAACTTTTCTAGATTGTCTCGGGTCTGGGTGGACTGGGAGACGCCCCCAGTAGTCGTCGTCTAGTTCTCATAGCACAGGGAATACCCTAGTTTGAGATCAGATGATTGGTGTGTGTCGTCTGGCGCATTATTATTATATTTTTTTTCTCTTAATTTTTGTGGCAAAATTATATATTTCGTTTTATTTGATGGAAACTAAAATTTTATGTCTCTCATTTTCAGAACAAGAGAAAAAGACAGCAAAATACGGATTCAAAGCAGTCGAAAAAATACAAAGAATTCAAGTTCTAATTATAATATTAAAATATATTTAATAATAATAATAATATGTAAGTTAAGATTTTTTCATACATGTATTATGTAAAGATATATACAGTCAAGTTGAAACAGAAATATTTCTTAGGTAAGTTTAACTAAACTGTAATAGTAATAATAAATTGATTTTAAACATACGAGTAATGTTTATTGAACGTTCAAAATGAATGGGTCCTACACAGAATAGGCATGATGACCGGTATTAAAGAATTAAATAATAAATGGTTTTTGAGAAAAATATATGTTAAAACGACTAAATAACGACTCAGTTTTAATTTAGACATTGAGATTAATAATATTTTTAATAAAATAAAAGCATAAAATACTGCAATCGGCCACGTTAACTGAAACACCAATCAGAGCGAATGACGTCAGGCCTAGTATAACGCGGCTACGGTGATGTCAACTTTGAATGTTCTATTATTGGTAGGCATGAGCTACTCAGGATATTGGGTTTCTTTAGGGCCACCCTGGAGAGGAATACAGAGTAAATTTTTATAAGGGCGCCTTCCCTGTATTGCTACAATCGATTCCGTTGTGAAATAAATACACAATACAACCTTCACCAATTTATTAAAGAATTATAATTATCCCTAAATATAGATCTCATGAGCTCACTAAATGAAATCTTAAATGTTATATAGTAGAATTTTAAATAAGATTTTACATACAAAACAAACAAATTACATCTGTATTGGAAATTACAAAAATGAGTACTGTAACCAATAATAAGTGTAACTGTTTCTTAATATTTGGTATAACTAAAACATTAAGATGAATTACAATAACAAAATATAAGGTTAGTTATGTATATTTTGTTCTTGAATGTTAATAATTTTTGATATATGCTTGTACATTACCATCTAAGAAGATAACCATGTATGTATTGTCGAGTTGTCCCACCAATGGTCCATAAGAATATCCACGGTGTTCACTAAACCCTTAGTGACTGCACAATTAAGTTAGGTCTTCCGCAAGCCGAGTTGTCCCTCCAATGGTCTCAAAGAATTTCCATGAAGTCCACTATACCCGTAACTCACAAATAAATCTCAAAGAATAGAGATTAAAAATGTATTAAGGTAATCCAACCTCATACTGCAATGCACAAACAAATGATCCGAGAAAGTAATCCATCTGTTCATGTATCTTTAAAGAAAAGTATCCAACTAAATGTGGAATACACCGTCATTCTACGGTGTTTATGAGATTAAGTAGATAACATTAGTCCACTGGGTTTATGGAACTATGAGTACACCATTAATACTTGGTGTTTATAGAATTAAACTTGGAATTAAGTATGGAAATAAAATATACCATCAATCCGCTAATCCACGGTATTTATGTAAATAAGATATGGCATTTAGCCTGGAATTTAAACATGGAACTTAGCCTGGAACCCTGTAACAAAATTCCTGGGGTTAATACACTGTACTAAGTACCAAGGAAAACACTTTTAAAAGAAAACTACAACTTCTACATCCTACTTACCATGAGGTCTATCATGGGACTTTATAATATTTATAAAAAAAAAACAACTTCTTAATAACACTAGAAACATCCTAAATATATAGGCATGTCTTTTCTATTTCTATATGGGCATTTTTGTCTGCCACTTAACCACCATCAAAAGTGGATGGCTCCTTCCATGACTGATACTACACCTCTACAAAATTTGTACCCTCTAACGTCATTATTAATGTAACTGAAAACTACTCAGATTTCAGTGAGGTTTCCGACATAAGAAAGAGACAGCAAGTCTGAAAAGACATCGACCAATAGGAAGTATCTGAAGATTTGTAACTGACAACCTCAAAATGTCAGATTGACAGATCCACAATAGAATTAGAAAGATCTAGATAAAAGTAGCCACTGAAAACCCAGACGGAAGCAATGCCCATTTGCTCGAACATTCCATTTTACTTGATTTGTGAAACAGATATATATCAACACTCGTCTCTCTCTTATCGAATACAATCGATTATTAGGAATTACTCGTATTTATATTTTTACATCAATTTATTTATCTCATCGTCAAAATGAGAAAGCAAACCTGGACAAACCATATTAATGTCCAATATAAGTATTATCACCTAAAATTGTTTTATCTTGCCTACAACAAAACCATATTTCTATACAAAAGAAAATCGACTATCGCTTTATTACCACGATACTTATTACTATCGATATGTCCAAACATTTAATGTTATTACTGAACGTAACGTAAGTAAATGTAGATTTTAACGAAAGTGACAATGAACTTTATAATTAAAACAACTAAATAATTAAAAGTTTACTATATTAGGTTCTGGTTTAAATAATATACACTTAAAGTGCAATATTTATTGATTTTACCTGAGAAGAAATGAAGTAGTACTACGCTCGATTGCAAACAACTTTCCGAACGCGTTACCTATTAATCATTGTATCGGAGATAATTGTCATCTGTCACCCACTAACCTCAACGAATACTGTGGAATGCAAATGAAATTTATGATCGATTCTAATTTGTATGTAATTAACCGTAAGTATATATCTACGAAAAAAAAGTGTTACACTAGGTAAATATAACTTTTGTATTGTATCTAATTTGTGAATGTAATGTAACCCTAATAACGTAATGTAGAACAATCTTTACATAGACGTGACGGCACAAGCGGACGGCATGACACCTACTAGCGTTTTCGCGCTTAATTCAAATTACGTAAAAAAAAATGCAATAATTGGCGTTAAATCTTAGTTTATTGCTGAAATAATATTTTTTCGGAAACAGTAGACGTGTATCTACATTATAGAAGGGGATTTCAAAATCTGTCATTATGCCTATTGAAATATATAGTTTTTTCGACTATATCGATACCGATGGAGGTCAGTGTGTACCACCGGTAAGTATTTAGCAGTCCCCTAATACAGCGCGACGACGCTTGGATATATTACTGCTGCTATTTATACTACAATTTATTATTAACTTAAAGGGCCAATGTACAGTGGCGTGCATTCCATAGAGACAAATGGATACTGTCTACCCTGCTAATTTTCTAATTAAATAAAGTAAAAAAATACATCGCACCCAAAAAAATATGATTTCAAAATTCCCGCGCTCGCGTTATCTTTATCCAAACGCGACAAGAAAGCGTCACGGCAACTGTTCGCTCGAGAGACAAATCTCGGCTCGATTTACACACATTCAAAACTTTCTAACACATATTCCTTCACTTAATTACACGCGTGTATCTGTAGTCGTTGTGAATGTTTTCTTAGCTCAAAACACGCACACAAGTTAATAAAGAGACGGAATCTCCAGCCAATAACAACACCAGTGAAAGAAATTGTCCTGAATATTATTAGTTATTGATTAATTTAACCTATTAGAAAAAACGACATATTAACTTCATAAAAAATATTAACATGTTCGATAAATGTTAAACTTATAACTTTCTTCAATTAATAATATGATCTATCTTATTTCTTATTATATTTTTTTCTTATTTTAGCGCGCTCTGAACGTCTTTTAGTGACGTTATCTTATAGCGGAGGTATTCTCGGACCGTTATGATTTAGGGACTTTCAGAAATGAGCCTTCTCTTTCCTACAAGGCCGGCAAGCCATGCACCCGTGATTCCCCGGACGTTTCGAGTGTCTATGCGCGTTATTGATCATTTTCTATCAGGTGACTCGCTTGCTCCTTTGCCGCCTGCGCCATAAAAAAAAGATTAGTGACTAGCCAGAGTTAATATTTTAATGAGAAAGTATGCAATAGGTATACTTATATTAAAATATAGTATCTTTGTACCTAATTGTTGGTGAATCTGTTACCGTGCAAGCGTGGTGTAATTCTTGGCCGGAATGTCCTGGACGGCTCTCATTTGTATGAAGCTGTATGCGCGTTAACACACGCAAAGAGTTTCCGGTCCGCATTCCGAAATCGGACCACGGAATCGCCCGCACCGTTTAATCTTATCTCTGTAGTAAAATGTAGGTGCTATCGGATTCCGCCAAATGGTACGATTATGAAAAGTTTATATTCTTCTTCTTATCAATAATAAAGTACCTGGGCGACCCTGATTTAATCGGTGTCTTACAAAAAATAACAAAAAAAGTCTGACGACATTGCAGGATTTGCGCCCGCGTATTTCAGCTTGGTAAATCTACGCTCTAGCTTTTGTACTACTGAGAAGGTAAACTCTGTTTATACATACTTACTTAGACATATTTCAAAATGTTAAAAAAAAACAAATAAAGGTCTGACCACATTGCAGGGTTCGAACCCGCGCATTTTGGCGTGGTAGACCTACACCCAGCCACTGTGCTATTGAGAAGGTAAATTCTGCCGCGAAGTAGAAAAAATTTTTAGAAGTTTTAATACGTAATAGTTTTATTTGGATAGTAGACAGAGTATAAGTAATTGGTTCATCATGACTACAAATACAAGTAAATTGTCTGGTATATAAATGTGACTGGAACAAACATGGTAATATTGGTTTAGTCTACATATTATACTTCTAAATATTCATGATTTTCTGACCGTTACTTTTAAGTTGAAGCTTTGTCACAAAGTGAGGCGTGCGCTTGCGTTACTAGCGTTCGTATGACGGTCGACACCAAGAGCTCGGCGAAGGGAGCGCTGCGCGGCGTTAGCGTGGCGTAATTGCATAGTTGCACATGACCGTATGGAGGATTCTAAACATTGGTGGCCAGTACCATCAAAGTACCATTTCCATTTTCAATATATCGGAGCGAACCGCTTTGTTTTGAACGACGAGAGAGACAGCTTTTGACTTAAAGAGTGCGTGTATTATTGTGTTTGTGTAAGTGCGATTAATCGAACGGCAACTTACGTGTTCTTTCGAAAGGATGCCTAATTCCCTTGGATGGGTTCAAAGCGGCTGCATTGTGAGTCATCAAACTTTCAGTATGTATTTCACATTATTAATTATATACCTTTAGGGATAGGTTAGTGCGCGTTATAATTGCAAGCAATAGGTATTTATAGCAGGCCGCGCCGCGCCGTCGGCAAGCAGCACAGATTGCGAGAGCTACTAGACATCTGTACAATATTTCAACGCCTTTTATTTATTATGTAGCTTTTATTTATTTTATTCCCGCGATATAATTGCTAACAGTAGGTACATATGTACTTTGTAACGGGCGCGAGCCACTTGCCGTCGGAACGTAGCAGAACTTCCGAGAGCTAACAGATACGCATATATGTACAGTATTTCAACACGTATTTTTATTAAGTAGCTTTTATTTATTTATTAAGTAACACATATCTGTACATTATAACCACACCTATTATTTATTAAGTAGGTTTTGCACATACATATCTTCACGCTGTATCCCTAACGGGGTGGTCCTGGTGGTTTAGAGCGTGCCATGAGTCGCAGCGGCGAGAGGTGAGCGGCGCGGAAACGAGCGCGCGACCGCGGCCGGCGGCGAGCGGGTAGCGGTGAAACAAATGTACTAAGCTGCAGCGCGGATGCCACGACTCAGAGCGGCGCGTGTGGCGAGTGCGACAGACGAATTTGGTATCGAGCGTCTTGAATAAATAATTTTCTTTTTCCGCCGCGCAATCATGACACAGAAAAAGATCTGCTAAATGGATGGCAACTCATTCGCAAGATAAAATGTAAAATGTTATTAAGGTGTGGGACGAAATAAATCTAATTTTTCCAGGGCAAGAAGGTAGATATCTCTCTATTTGCTTTATTGATTTAAGCTATCAACACCTTTATTCTGAAAGTGGACGAGTTTCCTTACCGTAAATGTAATATATAATCAACAAAGAAGAAATTAGTTCTAGACACAATCGTGTCACTCTTGATAAAGACATTCTGAATAGTCCATAGGGGTAGTTCCATAACCATGCAACACACACAGGCAACCGCAAGACCCACCGCCTAGGGTCGTGGCCAAGGCCTTAAGGTGCTGCTGTGCAGCACCACCTTAAGGTTTTGGCTTTGGCCACAGTGGCTTTTAAGCAATTCTAAAAACGTTTAAACTCATAAAGTAATATTTTATACATTTTTAAATTCCTGTGAAGTGTGGGTTTATGCTAGTATGTATTAGCATGTAAACACTGAGTAGTAATCCAGTATATTAGCATTCTGTGGTAGTAATATAGTTCTTGTATTAATATACAGAGGTGTCTTTATTAACCGCCTCGTAGCTTACTTCATCTGACGTCAGTTTAATTGAATACTCCACACTAAGGCAGTCTAAAGCCCAAATACAGCAACAATGTCCCCCGTATACAAATATGCGCCGCGCCGGCTCGCCGCCGTCGCCAGCAGAATTCCTACGCCGCCGCCGCCGATCTGGAGATCGGCATAAAGTCGACGCGAGTTCTAAATGTAGACTTAAAGTTTTAGGAAGCCCTACAAGATTACACTTTCATAATGAATTTCCGTTTTTCGAAAGTATCTCAATTCAATATTAATATTGGCAAATCAATTAAGTAAATTTACAGGGAAACAATCTGTACAACAGTCTTATAATGCCAGAGCAAGGATAATGTACTCGCTAGTTATGTCCGGTCAGAGAACGGCAGCTTTTCATGGCAGTTTTAAATATTTTGCAACGAAGTGTTGAAATGATCTTCCGCCGCCTTTATGGGATTAATAAAGTATGAGTAGTTTTAAGCATAAATTTAAATAATTTCTAATTGATTTAAAAGATAAAATTACATTAAGTGTACTTCACACACTACATTTTAAAATATTTTGGCATCTGTATCTGTTGTGGGTATTGTGCAATTAAAATTATTTACTACAGAATCACTTGCGACTGCGGCTATACATCATGCGCCATCGGCGTCCATAGATAATTCGGCGTGCTTTGAGCTCGAGGCGGTACCATTGTTGGCACGGTTTGACACGCGCCAATCTTCCAATCTTCGATCACTAATAAAAACTAGATACACAATCAACGCTCCAAAAATGTCCGAACCAAATGTGCACTCAAATAAGTATTTGAGTGCACATTGAGTGAGTCACAGATTATGTGAATTATTCTTTACGCACGAGACGTAAGATTGCATTATATATAATTTTTTAACATCGTTTCAATGTCATGCAAGAATCGTTTACGAGCTTTTATAACCTTATGATTTGGCAGTAAGGTCTACTTTAGATTAACAAAATGTTACCCATAATACGAACTCAATTCGAACAATTCTTTGTTTAGATTTTACATGAGATTGTGAATCTAGTTCTTTATTTGTGATCGAAGGCGCCAATACGTGCGAGCGGTATTTTCCAAGTAGGCGGAGAGTTCTTTGATCATGCCGCCTTTTGAGAAATAATTACTTCGCGTCATTCATTCCCTCGCTATTTGTTTTACGTAATAGACGCGTTCTTACGGTCACTTGTCAATTATGGACGAAAATCCCGATAAAGTTGATGTAAACAAAGTAAAAGTGAAACATTTTTAATAGAATAATAGAGGTTTTTATTTAATATAAACAATAATAAACTAGGTAATATTGTATTACAATAACCTTTAATCTTTAGAAATTGTTAATAACTTTTATATTAAATATAGTATAGTGAAATCATTGAATCCACCAATGAGACAGAATTAAGAAATAAATGTTGTTTCTTCGTGTATTGTTTTTCTTGTGTATAATTAATTAACTTTCTATAAATATCCCATTAGATGTTGATTGCAGAGGTGTACTAGGCGCCCTTAAACAAATTAGGTACACCACTCTCCAGGTGATAGTAATAATAAACATCTTCTATTACTCAACCCACACCTCACACTCTGCCGGCCTGAGCGAGCCCGTCACAAATGTTCAGATTTTTTTTAAGAAAAAAAGATTTTTTATTTATATAACATAGTCAACGTGTTCAGAAGTGAATAACAAGGACTTTTTGGCGGGAACGGGAAAAGTAAGGTTGTCATTTTAATAATTTAGAATTTCTATTATTCTATTGTTCTCTGTAATTGAAATGAATGCAGTAGGTCTAAATAAACATGTGTAGCTGAAGTTCTCGCGCTCTTCCAAGAAGACCTTTATAACTTCAGTAAAGCCTACTACTATCACTTTATTGGAGGAGTTTTCCGATAAGAACCAAGAAGAAACAAATTTACTTCAGACATGCAGACGAACACATGGTTCGTCATGAATTATAAAAATACTGTGACGTGTGCTTGCATTGCCTAACTTTAACTCATCAGCAATTCTAGTTATTAATACGTGACATTGGCAAATGCGCTAATCTGTGGCCATGCCATGAAAAAAGAAGAAAAAAGTGAATAACAACACTGTAAACGCTATAAGTATACGAGCTCAGTACAAGTGTGCGTCGCCACGTCGCCGCGTCGCCACACCAACAGCTGGTCTGCCCAGTGGGTCAGACATCTTATGCGAGGGCATAAGATGTTTCGCATCAAAAAGAAAATTGCTCACATATAAAAAAATAAAACTGGCTCCTTGAAATGAATGAAGTAATAGTTTTTGGCGGGATTTTATGGGAGAGGTTGGGCTTTTATTTTAATTATTCGCAAATTGTTTTATAGATTTTGTGGTGTAAAAATTGGCGTAGTTTTGCGTCCCAAGTGTCTGCGTTGCTGTGCATTGTGTGGAATTGTCGAAATAAGTGGTTATTGAGTTATGTGATGTTGAGATTTTTTTTAGTGGCTTAGTCTGCGTCAGTGGATCCTACTAGAAAGACTACTGCCTCAATATATTCGTCACCTGAAACTCCAAGAAACATTAAAATGTACTATTAAGCCCGCCACTCACCATCAAGTATGCATGATCAATCCCGTCCAGTATGCATAAAGCGAAGGTTCCATCAAGTCATATTGATCGTGTGTGGTACCGATTTGGCTTGATCAGTTACACTTGACGGGAATCGTTTTGCCCATCTTCCGTCAATCCATCAAGCCGTCAAGCCATCAAGTCCGTCCTACTTGCACGTGTGTGGGCGTATCATGCCGTTTCGTCAGTTCGCTCGAAATTTTGGATAAGGGATAGTTGTGCGATTGTGTTGATTTATTTCATTGAAATATGTATTGATTTATTGAATTACATATCGAAGCGAGCTATTATTGTTATTTATTATTATTGCTATGCTATGCTATATGAGCTATTATTTAAGATAAACAAAGAACAAATTAATGTTATTACAATACCAGTAAAAATACGATTTGAAAAAAAATTCGTATTTCTTTTTACAGTTAGTTGTAAATAAGTATGTATAATATGTATTTTTTAGAAATTATTTGCGAATACATCTATGCGTATGGTCGCATATTTAAATAAGTTATTTTCATTCAATTACAGCAATTTATTTGGAGGATTCACATTTTAATCTCAAAAAAAGAGAACATCGAGTTTTTAAAACGTATTCCGTTCAGAAATATTCTTTTATAAGGTGCGTTTATCAACGAAAAAAACTATTTTTACAAACTGAAAAATTGTCAACTGCTTATAAATTACCAATAATAATTATTATGCCATACATACATACATATGTTCACGCTATATCCCTAATGGGGTAGTCAGAGAGAACGGAGCACCAAGCTTTGCGGTTCTTACATACTTCTTTCGCTTCCTCAAATCTCCTCGCCCTCCTCACACATTTTCGCCTAGGTATACCAGTGATTTTTGCATTTCCGTCAGTTAACACTCTGTCTATTTGATATTCGTTGTTTTGTGAAAGGTTAAATTAATTGTTATTAAATACATTTTAAATTAAGTAAATAAAAACATTCTAATTCTAAAAAATTTAATCGAATTATAATTTTTAAACAATTAATATTTTTTTAATTAATTTTTTCAATCGATTTCATTGATTCACTTAATTGTCTTTATTGATTTAATTTTTTATCAATTGATAATAATCGATAATAATCAATTGATAATTTTTTGTTTACAAAAATAGTATGGGGCTATATTGTAATAACATTAATTTATTTTTTACTTAACTCGAATATATCTCGCTTCGATATACATTTCAATAAAATATATACGATTAAAAAAAAAACAATTCGTAGTAAGACATTCGCACAACCGTCCCTTAAATGCTTCATGCAAACTGGACGGGATTGACGTCAAATACAACGGATCGTGTGTGTCCGTGTGTGACCGTGTGTCTCTAGTGGCGACATGTCAAACGACGCTTCATGCATACTGGACAGACTTGATCAAGCATACTGGATGGTGTGTGGCGAGCTTTACGTCGACATTTTAATGAAATGAAATGAAGATTAAATCAGTTTATTAATGAAGGCGTTGACTGTTATGGGCATAGATCCCTTTGCCTTCCCTCTCAAGAGAGAACCGTTAAAAAAATATTGAATGCAATAAAAAATAATACATTTTTGTTTTGCGGGATTTTATGGGAAGTAGTTGGGCTTTTTTTTTTTTAATTATTCGCAAATGGTTTCTATTAATAAAATTAGCAAAGTTTTGCGTCCCAAGTAAATTTTACATAAGTGCTTATTTAGTAGGTATAGCGATGTTGAGTTTTTTTTCGTGGCCTAGTCTGTCTCAGCGTAGCCTATTAGAAAGACTGCTTCAATTTATTATTTATCGCCAGAAACTCCAAGAAACATCTAAATAAATGTATATTAAGTCGACATTTTAATGAAATATGTATTATGAAGGAATTATCTATTTATTACCGAAGACGTCGGTTGTATGGGCTAAGATCCCTCCTAAGGGAGAATCGTACTACTAATAAAAAATAATTATGTGTTACATCGGCGTGCGCAACTTCGTCACACACTAAAAAGTACACCCGCGCGTTTATCTAACGCGCCAAAAAAAGTGTAACTTTAAAAATAATATGTACTGTAGCTCCATGGCATAAGGTCTTCATCCGTAACAATGTAACACATTTATGGCTTAAAGTTTATCGCAAGGTCAAATTGTTTTATATAGGCACACGAGTACACTGCTCTAAAGCTGGGCATTGACGATCAGTCCAGCGCGTTAAATGGCGTGATATACAGCCAAAATTTGATCGTGTGTCCCTAAAATCAAATCATCAAATAATTTTCAATCTAAATTTCGGCAGAATCCGGATCTACGGCAATGCGTTTCAAATATCTAGTACTTATAGTGTATAATGAGAGAATATCCTTAGGAGTCACCCTCAAACGCAAATTGAAAGTAAATTGGACTGATAGTGATAGCTTGATTTAAGGACTATATTTTGGCGTCCTTCCATTTGACTTCAGTCATTTGGAGCGACGTCAAATGACATGACCGTGAGTGGCCACCTTAAGAGCGGTAGTAGATGTTATTTAAATTGCTAACTAATGGAATAATGACGCAGTAGACGTCAGTAGGCATAATAAAGTGTTAGGAGTAGAACGACTGGTTTATTTCTTTTTGTTAAAAATGTGGATATTAATTGTAGCGGGAGTACTATTATTGTTTTATTTGTATAGAATTAGAAACACAAGATACTGGCAGAACAGAGGCGTCCCTTTGGCATCCAATCCCCATTGGTTTTTTGGCCATTTTAAAGAGGTGGTATTTGGTAAGAAACATGTGAAGGCTATAGTATTAGAAATCTACAAGTGAGTATACCTACTTTTATATTTACTATGATTGTATAATACTTCGTTCATCATAATTTATCGCAACGAATTTCGCTTATAAGTTCAATGGAACGAGTTTAGGCGGGCTTGCACCAACTATTTAAGCTTGATTTAAGGAACTTGCTTCTCGCTTGCACCAACTGTTAAATGGTTTGTGCAAGCGCGATTTTAAATCCTTAAATCGAGTTTAAATAGTTGGTGCAAGCCACCCTTAATCTATAATTAGGTAGGGTAGGGCGGGGCTAAAAGGTCCAATTTAGTAATATTGCTTCGTAACTATTTAACTATAAATTTCCTGGAAAAGATCCAAATACCAATGAGTAGCGTAATCCTTCACTTAAATGTAATTACTAAAAAAGATTATTAATTTGTGCCTATTCGCCAGATATTGATGATTTAGAAAGTCAGTTCAAGTGGTCCTTTAAACCCCGCCTTAGGGGCAAAAAGGACCAGTGATTGAGTCATGAAGGATCAGTATGAATAAACAGCAGATTTTACTTGATTGTAGCAAATAAATAAAAGGTGATTCAGTGTAATTAACAATTCTTTATATTTATTACGAAAAATCAACTGTTCGTTACATTTATTAAGAAAAAAAACCATATATAGATTACAAATCACATTTATTACTGAGCTCAAAACTATGGCACAGCATTTCAGTCTTAATAACAAGTCTTTAGTTTAATTTTTGTTCCAAGATCTACACTATCCATATAAAATTGACTTAAACATGGATATTTTCAGTCATACATCATAGAAACTTAAAAAAAAACCAAAAGAAAAAGGAATTTAGTCATCGTTAGAATCACAATTATTACAGATATATGTCAAAGACCGGTTAACGCACTTGTCATGAGCCCAACCCTTACAAATAAAGCATTGCACCCAGCCTTCCCCAGGGACGCTGTCTAAATATGACTCACAGCAAATCAAACAAAAGCATTCCTCTTCAGAACTCGAACTTTTCTTACTTTCTTCTACTAAAATCTTCCTCTAACTTGTTTTTTTCTTTTACTAAAAGAACCATTCACTGCATTAACTTGAAGGACTTCGTACCTCGATCAGTTTTTCTTTTGTAATTCCGCATTCTGAAATGATAAAAAAAATAATACATAATTTATTTCATTAATTGTATGGGGTTGAAAGGTCCACATATGGACCTTTTTACCCCAAGGAGTCACAAGTTGTGTTTGAGGTTATGCATAAAAATCTAATATGTACATAAAAAAGCATTTGTTCTACCTAAAACCTTATACCATAAGCTACGAGTATATAAATAGAAAGAAGCCCTCTTTGTAATGTTACAAACGTAATTTTCAGACTAAAAATAAAACATTTAAAAAATTTTACTTACGTCATCTTTTTGAGCCTCGACTGCATGCAGTCCCAACGGTATTCCAGAGCTCACCTGGCACCATGCGGTACGTTCTTGTCCTCTAACCCCCCTTTACACTAGTACTCAAAATCTCTTGCGGAGCATTATTTTTGGAAATAGCAATGGTGGAGCTTTTAGCCCCGCCCCACCCTATTTCTAATCATGATCTAATTGAATATGCAATTTCGAAAAGGGCACATATCTGAAAATCGTAAATGTTCAGGAATGAAAAAAAAAACTAATTATTTTCTAAAGTAATGAAAAATTCATAAAATAAACTTGAGTTAAATTTTGGGGTCAGTTAGCAATAAAAGACTACAGAAATATTTGACGTTAAATATTAATATACATTTTTTTTTTGGTATTTTTTATGTATGAGATGTGCCCTTTTCGAAATTAACGGTATCGAGTAGAGAAAATTTAAAGATTAAAAGCATATAAATTTTGAGAGACTTTTATTGTAGGTATCTAAAATTAAACATAACATATCAAACATAGTAAGTGACGGAATTTCTTTAAAAATCTTTTTCTGCAGGCTCTCTTTCGTATGTAGTTGGCCATTACAGTATTCCGTCAAAAAAGTCTGTAAATTCAGCTGGTATATATTGTTTCACCTTTGCAATGTCTGCAATTTTCAGATGATTAATAGCCACTTTATCACTATAAGCTAGGTCAGTTTGGCTAGGTAAGTTATTACAAGTCCTTTTTACTTTCGAAAGAATGAAAGTCTCTCGAAACATGTCTATATAAGTTTTAGCGATTACTTCGCCAGGTTTTCTTGGATCAAAATCAAACTCATAATAAGTCGATACTTGAAAATTAACTTTTTGATATTTAGGTACGTCTTTTCCATAGCTTCTTTCCGATAAAGGTTTCGCTTTAAAGTTTAGTTGAGCCCATTTCTTGAAATTAAGAATATCTTCTGTACCTATTTACTTTTACAACGTTAAATTTATTTGTGTTACTGGACTGTACTATGAGATTAATATATTGTTGATGAGTGAAGACATGATCTTCACGTCTAATTTTCCTTTTGACGATTGAAAAATTTCTGTCACAATCATTGAAAGAGTGGCCGCGTACCTACTGGAAAATATATATGGATCATCATATTTCTTTCGACAGACAAAGCCAATAAAAATCGTATAACCGTATTGTTCTTATTCTGTCCGGGACAACCATCACAAAACAGATGGAGATCAGTTATTGAATTTGGAATATACTTCTTGATGTAATCGTTTAAGAAAGTCGACACTTCATTGGGGCCTTTCAAAGCTTGTCCCTCATAATATGAGTAAAATGTTCCTTTGCCTGTCCTCATATTATGAATGCAGAATTCATACACCCAAAGTTGCTTATAATAAAAAATTTCTTGTACAGATAAAGTAGGTAAAGGTAAGTTTTGCATGTAGTCGAAGGATAAACCTAAAACCGTTTCATTACTTGCACATTTTTCTTGAATTTCTTTCACTTATAAAATTTATTTGCACGACGTTTGTGTACTATCAAGTCTGCAATTGCTGTTCTTTTCGCACCATCGTTTAAGTGGGGATCTTTTATTTTCACGTTTAGTTCTTCACACACATACTGCAAACATCGATTTGTGGTCTACCAAATGATAAGTCGAAATTTAAATTAAAATATTGTCGAAAGAACTGATAGTTAATTTTGCCTGTCATTTCGGGATTCCGGCTCAAAAACATTTCATGTAATTTTTTAATATTTAATGACGATGACAAATATTGTTTCTTATTGTCATTCGAATAATAAATTTCTTTCTTGTCGAGACAGTATAAAATTGTGAATTTCAATGCAATGCTCGCCAGGAATAACATTACTTCTTGAACCAACTGCTTTGCCTCTCAGATCTTGTGGTATTTTATTCCGTTTTTTTAGTTCTGTCAAACGTCTGCACCTCTTAACGGTTATTCCATGTAAACTTGCGGAAGCAGATTTACATACGTTTTTTTTCTCAGTAAGATTTTCCACAATATATTGGCAGGAAACCGTTTTAGGTTTTGTCTTTGCTGGATCGTTGATGCGTTTTAAGGTGTCTTTAGATATAGATAACTCGATCATACTTTGAAGATAAATATCTTGCTGGTCTTTAGTTTCAAAGGAATTTATTCGCTCAAGTAATGCATCCATATCATCTTCAGACAAACCATCAAAACATTTTTTCTGACATCGATAACAATATAATCGGTCATCAACAACTAACTCGCATTACTGCATATTACAAAAATGTTTGGAAAATGATAAATTGAATTCTAAACTACGGCATCTCATACGTTATTGAATGAAATTTAACTTGTCTAAAAAATAATCTACCTTTCTACTTTTTAAAGGAATAAAAATTGATTAAAAAATGAATAAAAGTAACTTTTACCGGCAATTTTCCCCCGTACGTCGTCGTGGTACTCGTCTCGCTTTGTGGTTTAAATGAGGTAAACCTTTTATTTTAGCGGTATTATATTTCGCGGTATTTCTTACTCCCCTTTTCTTTTTTTTCGGAACTTCATTGTCGGAATCAGAAGAACTCATTGTAAAATGTGAAAGTGCAACAACACGTGTTTACTAGCAACTAGCCACGCAATAACTGATTGATGATGCAATACTTTTATTGTATTGAATCACACGAACAAAAGAGACAAATATATTTTGAGTTAACCGTCAAAATATTTATTGTCATCGATGCATTAAATTCGAAAAGGGCACGTCTATTAGAATTGTGACCTTTTCGAAATTACTTCTGTATAATACCAGAATCGAGATTTTTTCGAACACAATCGATGCAGGGAAGCATTTAGCTTTTAGATTCTCTCTCTCGGATCACTCGCCTGAGCGGACGTGCTTTTTGTTTGCGTCAGTGGTTATTAAAAATTCCGATTAATAAATTGTGATTGGTAAATTGGTGAAAAATACGATTCTCTTTTACTCCTTGAGTGCTTAAATGGCGAGGTGCCACCCACTGGGCGGACCTAGAGTGAAATAGCTATAGTTTCGTGTAGTACATCTTGGTTTGTGATTCGATCTCGAGACCTCGCCGCGCCACAAGCTGCTGCGACCGGACTGCGTGCCGGTGGGGCACGGACCTGCTACTACGCTCGACGAAATTATGAACCGGATAGCGTTAAACTGTAGTGAGTAAACTTGAGCCGTGCGACACGTCACAAATAAGTGCTACACGCAAGCCTACGCCGTAGCTTTTTGTGGTAAAGTTGCTACGCCATACGCATACTAGGTTTGCGTTGTTTCTGTAATATTTGTGAGTGCTACTTACAAACTCGTTTCACGCCACTTTGAAATATACGCACAGTAGAGCCTCAAATAAATTTCTTTTTGTAATATGCCGCGCATAAAACGCACACCACCTAATACACCTGAGCCGGGTACATCTGACAAAAACTTAAATGTCCCACCTCAAGTCCCGAAGTCAGGCTCTCTCCCTGAATTGCTTAATCAGGAAAATGACAATATGACCTTCAGGTCGAAACGCGGGGAGCCATCAAATATGAGAGATTTTATGCAGGAGATACGTGGATTGCTTGCAGTTTCATCTGAAAAAACTCAGGCAAAGTTTAAATCACTTGAAACGGCAACGAAGGAAATAATTTCTCAAAATACTGAAATAAAAGATTCCCTACATTTTATATCGAATCAATATGAGGAAATGAAGGGCAAGATGGCTTTACTTGAGAAGGATAGGAAATCCAATTTACAGTATATTGGCCAACTAGAAGAGAGGGTAGATAATTTGGAAAGGATGATGATGACCCTCTACGAGGGTTGAAATCAGAAATATGCCGAAAAGCGCAAATGAATCCAAGGAGGAGCTCTGTGAGATTATTGTGAAGACAGCTGCGGTTTTGGATACCCCTTTAGAGAAAAGAGACATTAAAGATGTTTTTAGAATTAAAAGTAAGAGTAAAAATACTTCTACCATAATCGTGGAACTTTCAACCGCTGTAAAAAAGGAACACATGGTGAGGAAAGCACGCCAATTTAACGCCAACAAAAATACCAGCAAATTAAACACATCGCACTTGTCATTGGAGGGTCCAGTTAGACCAGTATATGTTTCAGAATCGTTGTCTCTAAAAGCGCAACGAATATTTTACTTCGCACGGTGCTTTGCAAAGGAAAACAACTATAAGTACTGCTGGACGTCATTTGGAAGGGTTTTCTTGCGCCAGGAAGACGGAAAACAGCTAATCAAGATTAATTCTGAGACTGACTTGCAAAAATTGAAGCAGAGTGATTGACTATCTTCCAAGAAGTCTTGCTATGTGTCTTACTCAAAATACTGGTTCATTTTGATTAGCTATACTGTAACGGCGGAATCACGCAATCAAATAATTTCTAAAACCAATTACGATGAATTTGCTATATTACATTATACACATCTGCAAAAACACTCACTTATCAAAAAAAATCACAAACACAACACTGTTATTAACTTACACTAATCATAATTACACCTCATATATCTATGCATACAATACGATGATTTCAAAAATGAAGTATTGCAAAACGTGCCATTCTCATGTTATTTGTCTAGTTCTCAATTACGACTCAGGTATCCTTTTACGTCACAAATGGCTACTATAGTACAAAATAATATTTATACAGATGTGGACAATATTTCTGTGGCTCAGGCTTATGAATGTGATATGGAATCTTGTACATATACATCGGATATAAAAATAAAAACTTACATATAATCTCACAAAACATCCGCAGTATATACAAAAACATGGATGCTTTTGTTGCAAACATAACTCGATTATCTTTCAAATCCGATATAATCATTTTAACTGAATGCTGGCTAAATGAAATTAAGAAACCACCAGCTTTAGATGACTATCAGTGCTCTTATTCAAAAAATGTCTTAACCAAAACGATGGAATTGTTATTTATGTCAAAGATGGTATCGTCTATTATTGTGAGGAACCGGATCCTATTGGTGCTAACTTTATATTAATAAAAATAGGCTCTGATGTAGCGATCTTAGCCACATATAGATCCCCTTCAGTCAATAACATAGACAGTTTCTTAAACACTACTGAAGGCATCCTTCGGTCAATAACTGCTAAAAATGTATTGGTAATTGGTGATGTAAATATAGACATAAAACCAGGTAACAAAGATAAAAATAGTTCCTCTTATCTAAACCTTATGGCGGAGATGGGACTTTTACCCGGGCATACATATCCGACTAGGCTAAGTAACTGTTTAGATCATACTATGATAAAATCGAGTCTTCCCGGCACAGTCATTGTCGTAAAGAGTACCGTCACTGATCACGATATGATTGTGGTTGGTTTATCAATGATGAAACGTAAAACAGGCACCTCTAGGTTTAGTACAAAAACTGATTACGCTACGGCTTTAAAGTCCCTAGAATCTACAGATTTTTCTTTTATTTACTCAATGGCTAGCGTAGAGGAGATAGCCACTTTGTTTGTCGATAGGCTATCCACCCTGATCAAATCAAACACTAGTGAAATATCGATCTCAAGGCGGAAAAATGTTATCAAATCTTGGATAACACCTGGGTTACTCCGATGTATTTGACATCGCGACAGGTTACATAAAAATTTTACACAAAACTCAAATAACGCTGTCATTGAGATTTCATATAAGCGATACAGGAATTTTTGTAACTCTCTTCTAAAAAGACTAAAAAGAAATTACGAAAGGTCGCTACTACAAAGAACAAGAAGTAACAAAGAAACATGGTACGCAATCAAGACAATCACAAATACAAAAAATACTAAAATAATTCCAGAGGAGTTACTAAACAAGTCTGGGGATAAGATAGAAGCAGTCGAGAATGTAAATCAATTCTTTGCTAATATAGGTAAACATCTGGCGGATAATGTCAAAAACACAGTAAACAACAATCAAAATAACTATCGATTCAACATAGGGAGTAACTTAAAATCGTTTGCATTACTGCCGCCGGATGATGCAGAAATTGAGGCACTAATTGTTGACCTTAAAAACGATTGTGCAGTGGGATGGGATTTAATTTCCAATAAATTTTTAAAAATAGCTAAAAATGTAATTATTCCACATTTAACTAGATTATATACGCTTTGTCTTGAACAGGGTGTTTTCCCTAAAGTTTTTAAAAGAGAATTAATCACGCCTGTTCATAAGGGAGGTTCAAGAGACAGTGTCAGTAATTATAGGCCTATTTCTGTTTTGCCCGCACTTTCCAAAATTCTAGAAAAATTATTAAATCGGGTATTTAATAATTCATGAAGTTTTTAGAACAAAATAATATTCTCTCGGAGTCACAATTTGGTTTCAGATCGGGAAAAAGCACGGAACTCGCTGTTAGAAAGCTGACAGAATTTGTTACAGAAAATCTAGATGCTAAACAAAAATGTATTGCTGTTTTCCTAGATCTGGCCAAGGCGTTCGACACTGTCTCGATCCCCATTCTGATTGACAAGCTTGAGAGAGTTGGCATACGTGGAGTTGCGTTAGCAATATTTAAGGACTTCCTTAATGATCGAGTACAGAGGGTGAAAATAAATAAATTCCTTAGTTCTAACGTAGGGGTAACTTTCGGCGTCCCTCAGGGTAGTATCCTTGGCCCAAGTCTCTTTTTAATCTATATTAACGATCTCTGTCAAATGTCACTGTCCAACGGGAAAATATATACGTATGCAGATGATACCGCTCTAGTGTTTAGAGGAGAGACTTGGGAAAAGGTTAAACAAAGCACCGAATTGGGACTCCATAAGGCTAACTGCTGGCTTATAGCTAATATACTTACCCTAAATGTCCCAAAAACTTCCTACATCAATTTCAGCACTAGAAAAAGCATAGTAGAAGATTGCCCTATAAAAATACACTCTTGCGATATATCTGAGGGTAGTGTCTGTTCGTGTCTATCAATAAATAGAACAACATCTGTTAAGTATCTTGGTGTCATTTTGGATGAAAGAATGAACTGGATCTCCCATATTGAACTCATCATCACAAGAATTAGAAAATTAATCTGGGTATTTAAAAATCTCCGACATGTGGCCGACACTAAACTACTGACTAAAGTATACTGGCTCAATGGCTCAATCTCTAATTAGCTATTGTATCCAGGTGTGGGGAGGTACATGGAGAAGTCATCTTATACATTTAGAAAGGGCTCAAAGATCACTTCTTAAAACAATGACCTTCAGCCCATTCAGGTATCCAACCTCATTGCTATACAAGAAATGTCAAGTCCTTACCGTTAGACAAATCTACATTTTGCATCAGGTCATGTACCAACACCTTTGTACAACTTACGACTCTAATTTATACTGCAAAAAAAGAATCATACCTAATGTGCTCCAACATGTCTCTTGTCGTACTTCGTTCGCTAGTAAGCAAAGTAACTACCTAAGTGTATATCTATATAACAAATTAAATAAACAACTTAATTTTTATCCACTCTCTTACCACGAATGTAAAGAAAAATTACGAAATCATCTTCTGTGTTTGGATTATCATGACACTGAGAGCCTGTTTAATAAAGTATCGTAAAATAATTTATATATACTTGCTAAACAGAAAAACATTTTCACACACTCATATAAAAATCGCTCAATATATTACACACACACAAGCACACACACACATACACACTTAAACTTTCACAATTACATTCCCACATGCACTCACACGCTCGCGCATGCACTGCACTAACAAGTAAGCAAATGACATGCTGTTTCATTTAAAATGGGAGAGGACGCTGACTCCTAAGATACAGGTCTATACCTAGTTCAGGTTTCAGAGTTTTCACAAAAAACATGTAAATTTTGGAATGTCAATAGTTTTATTATTATTATTATTATTTAGATTACATTTCTATGAAAAAGTGCATTTGTCTAAATATGCGAGATGTGCCCTTTTCGAAATTGCATATTCAATTAGTCTATCTATACAAACAAAAACATGGTGTGTGGTGTTTGTGTCTGCGGGTGATTTAGAAATACAGAGAAATATTTCTATCCTGACTCGTCGCAGTAGTCGTCGTAGTAGTCTTCGTAATCGATATTGCCTTGATTTATCGCTTTGATCGATAGTCAAAAACTGATTGACTGGCAGCGAAAAAATAACCAAGCATTTACATTTTGGATTTAAATACTTTTAATAAACTACTGGGGTGTTTCGGAGTAAAGAGATAAGTATAATCCCTAAAAAATTTAATGAAAAATTTAAGTAATTTAATGTGTTATATGCAACTGAAAATAACTTTTCAGAAATTATATCACCAGCGAAGCCTTTGTATTCAATTTTTCTCATATTAATAGCACGCCTCATGACTGCTTCTCCAGACGTCGCTGCTACGCTTTTGGCTAATCTAATCCATCGTTGTTTAAAAGAAGTCAAAGTCTTTACTTCCTCTGGTTATTTATTTTACTCTTTATTACATAGAGCTTAAACATTTGGATACCTTGAATTGAACATTTGGTGCATTATTTTGTTTAGTTATGAACTCGATGCCCGCAGACTATGTAAATAATTAGTAACTTCACACTTGTAATGGCGCGAAGCCATACCCAGCCGAAACACAACATCTTCCCTCTGGTGGCAATACTTGTCTATGAAAGGCACCAAACGTTTAGAAATGGACTCTGTAAGATAAATCTGCGAGTTCATGGACCCTGTACAAATATAGAGTTTCGTAATATTGCCGTTTTCATCCATAGCTTATGTTTGATGATTATGATGATGATGATGATTGATGGTTTGATGATATGCATGATGATTGCCAAACAAGATATTTCTTAAAAAATGTAGCCTTTGGTTTCGTTTTTTATCCACATCGACAACATTACGTGCTATCAGTAGCATGGAAATATTGCTTACCAGGAATATCGGTCGGGTCAACAGGTACTTTATCTTTCGTCATCAATTATGAGAACTTCAAAGTCAAAGTCAAATCTATTTATTCAAACAAACCTAATTATAAGGTGTTTTTGAACGTCAAATCTACTTTAGTTCGGTTTAAAGAAAAAATCTGGACACTGAGAAGCATCGACAAGAAACTCAATTAGGTATGATTGTTTCAACATCATTTTACAAAACGTTTATTAAAATACATTATTCGAAGTCAGTAAATGCACGCGCAGAGATCATTTCCAGACTATTTTGTCTTCAACGAAATCTTTTATTTTATTGTATGATTGTCTAATCAATTCAAAGTTCTTGTGTAAACTCTACGACACCCTCGCTCAGTTAGCTTAGGTAGTATGTACCTTCTGGTCAATTGTGGTGGTGGCCAATTTCACAAAACATATATTAAGTATGCAGAATAGTTTTTACAATACTACATACCACCAGTTTGCGGACCAAGATTGCTTATTTCCGTTATGTTCCCGGCAGCACCCTATCCTATCATTTATATAATTATATTTCGTATGTTTACACACTCACGAGCTCTAATTGCCTAAACTAGCAATGCGACGAAATTGATACTCTTAAATTTAATTTGTTGTAGTTACGTTGAAGAATGATCACTCTGGAATCTGGATTTGGATAATTAAAATTATTTAGGGATCTAAGGACAGTATAATACGTTTGTTTATGCGTAGACCGAATTAAAGACAAACGGAATCGGTCGCGTATATATTTGCGTGTTGCGCGATCCCGACTGGCGTTACAATAATTAACAAACAAACAAACTTCGTACGCTATCTTTCTATGAAAACATCCTAATGTTATGTGTATACTGTGCTCACGGTGTCAAGAACAATGTTGTATTTATTATTAGCGAGCGAAATTATCTAGGCTTATTAGTAATTAGGGATACTTAAGAAGTTTCCACCCTTGTTTTAGCGGACTATGAATAGAGCCATACACACACACACACTCACAAACAAACACACTAACAGACACGCGCATATACACACACACTTAAACTCAAACTCACGCACACTAACACATACGCACGTACGACGACAAACGAACCATAATACACAGATGTTAAATCCACAGAATAAATAATTCTTTTAACCAAGGTACCTGCGGGTAAATGAAAAATGACTAATTTAATCAACAGGTTTTAACAATAGTTTTATATAGTATAGTAGAATAAAATTCAATTACTATAAAATATAAATGGAAAATGGCACTTTTTACCATAAACAAAAACAAAATTTAACGTTAGTGAAAACTTTGTAAGTAGGCCTTATTTTACAATGGTAGGGTAATGAAGCCTATACCGCTTTAATATAGTTAAATAATCAAACTACGCGTTATATATTTGATCCTTGAGATCAATAAATTGTATAAATGCAGAAATTACAATAAAAATAATAACTTTCCCTGCATAACAACCAACCATTCGAGCTCGTTCGATAGGCATCATGGTAATAGACTAACGTGACCATAAGTTCCACTTTGGGCGGGACAGTTCCGCTTTCAAGCTGTCTGTCCCGTTGTCCCCAGCCACAGCAAAAATGTCCCGCTTTTGCAAATAGACCAACCGATAATTTATACCTACCTATATTCGTTGCATTCAAAATGCGCACCGGAAGTAAGCCACCTGTCGAAAGAGTTGTTTCTCTAATGAATAAGATATGAATAAGTGACAAAACACAATTCAATGTCGCAGTTCTGAAATCCATTTTCATTACTAAAACTAACATCAACAAATTACGTGGGAAGCTCTATTCCTACTTGAAAACTAGACCCGACTTTTTGAAATGGATTTGCTCCGTCGACAAATATAAAACAAATGCGTCTGCAACTGAATCTAATGTTGATTACATAATAATAGTATTAATACAATGTACCCATGTTCTTATTTATTAATAAATAAGCCTTTTTTTTACAAATTTCGCAAGCGTCCTGCTCTGACAAAAAAAAAATGGTCACGTTATAGTAGACACTAAAACTAACGATTAATCAATTAGCATTTAATTACACACTACTTGCTTATATTCGTAAAATCTTGGAAGTTATATAAAATACATTATGAAACAAATAAACTTCGATTTATGAATTATGATATAGAAGGAAAACGAAACCTATGGTTAAGGTAAGTCTTAATAATGGCCTTAATAGTCACGGGCCATGTATGTGAGACAATCGAAATTTTATTTAATTATTATTTAATTATTTAATATAAAAAAAACTTAAATTCATTGAGAAATTTACACTGCTAAGTGTAACATGACTGGCATGACGAACAATACTTGCGGCTGTTTCATCCACGGGCAAGTGACGGTACAACTTCCCGTAGACCCGGAGTTCGGTCGAAGTCAAAGCACAGCGCATGTAATCAGAAACAATATTAATAACTAATAAATAATTAATAATAATTTACATATGCTCTTCGCTGTTCTCAGCTTTTTAAATTTCAAACACTTTTAAAATCTGTAGACAATAATCTAAAAAATACATTATCTAAAATATTAAATTGCTCCTTTGTTGATGACAGGGTCTGGAATCAAGCCTCGCTTCCTATCTGTTATGGAGGCCTGGGCATACGCAAAATCTCGAGTGTGTCACTGCCAGCTTTTCTTTCGTCAGCCTACAGCACGGAAAACCTTTTCCTATCTGTTATTCGCCCTTCCTTAGGATCGGTTGAGGTGCCGTGCTTGACTGATGCTCGAAATGCTTGGTTAAGTGTTTGTCCGAGTACTAACCTGCCTACCTCGACCTTTTCTCAGAAACACTGGGATGAGCCTCTATGCAAAAATGTTCATTTACAACTTTTAGATTCTTGTAGTACCGAAAAAGATCGGTCTCGCCTCCTAGCTGTTTCTGAGAAGGAGTCAGGACACTGGTTGAAGGCAATACCTTCAAAAAACTTAGGAACCTTAATCGACAATACCACGCTTTCTCTCATAGTATCCCTTCGTCTGGGGGCCAGGACTAACCTTCCTCACCGTGGCCGCTGTGGTGATCCTGTCGACGTACTAGGTCACCACGGCTTATCCTGTTTACGTAGTGCGTAACATGCTGCCTTGAATGACGTCATTCGGCGGGCTCTTGTCGCCGCTGGCGTTCCTGCAGTCTTAGAGCCTGTAGGTATTGCGCGCAGCGACGGCAGGAGACCGGATGGTTTGACGCTCATTCCTTGGAAACTTGGAAGATCGCTGGTGTGGGATGCCACTTGTGTCGATACACTTGCTGTTTCTCATGTGCCGGCGACTTCCAAGTCAGCAGGTGCCGCGGCCAGCACTGCCGAGAACTTGAAGCGGCGTAAGTATGCGACTCTCTCTGAGAGTTTCATATTTACGCCCTTTGCAGTCGAAACATTGGGTCCCTGGGGCCCCGAAGCCCATCGACTGGTTTCTGATATTTGTAAGAGACTGGTCGAGGCTTCGGGAGACCGCCGGGCTGGCAGATTCTTCCGCCAACGAATCAGTTTGGCTATTCAAAGAGGCAATGCTGCCAGTCTGCTGGGTACCTTGAGCAATGACAGCTTTCTAAGCGGCAACTTTGAGGAAGTTTATTATTTAAGATAATGTGTAGTTTTAAGTTTGTAAATATTAACATATGTATGTACTTTTTGTTTATATTAATAACTAATAACTTATTATTGTCAGTTTCAAACGTACTTATGAAAAACTACAAATTGTTGCTTTTTTGCAATGAATAAATATATAACTTTTGTAGCGGTATCTGTACTCGTTTTAAATCGCACATTACCGTAATTCAAGGAACTGTTATTTTATATTTGCTTTTTTGTTTAGTGATTACCCGGATGCCTCAGTTGTGGGATATTTAAAAACCAGTACACCGGAACTCTTGGTCAAAGATTTGGAATTAATTAAAGCAATTCTAATTTCTGACTTCGCTTCCTTTTCGAAAAACGAACCTCATGTAAGTAAACTGACAAAATTTTCATACAACTAAATTTTTATATTAAGCTACTTATATCGTCACGGGGGGCTATGGTGCCCTCGAGGCTATAGTATCTGTTGTTTTTTATAAGGTTTAATTTAGACATTTATGATTCGAGCTACCTATTTATTAAACAATTGAAGAACTATTGTGTCGTGTACAAGGGCGTCGCCAGCTTATGACTAAGGGGGGGGGGGGGGGGGGGGCGGGGCAATGGGGCAATATTACGGAGGATAAAAAATATGAACGCCGAGAATCTTTGCCTCGATGACGATTTTAATAAGAACGGTTCTAATATCAATGTATAAAACTTCACAAGCCCTCGACAGCTAGCCAGCCAGACAGTAATAGTTATTCTGAATATTTCAATACTTTCTACAATATACATTAAACCTTGTGAATTTATTTACGTTTTGTCATGCGATGCGGAATTTATTAATAGGTAAGGAAGTCAATTGCTCGCACTTTGGTCGCTTTGCGGCTAGCTACATTTGATCTCTAGGGGGAGGGCAACTGCCCCCCCCCTGCCCCCCTTGGCGACGCCCTTCGTGTAGTCATACACTATGACTGCGCCAACCGCCACTGTCACTGACTAACGACACTGCCATTTTTTCGAAAATATCAGTTATTTGGTGAACAAAGGCTTATCGTTGCTTTATTCAAAATTATTTTATTTCTTATTTAATAAGTTGTGGCCAATGATGTTATAATACAAAAGAGGTAGATAGGTTACGTTAGTACTAATCCAAGTAAAATATTGTCCCGGTTACAACGTTACAAAGTGAGACAAATATACATTGCACTGCGTCGCTATGCAATGTAAAACTTAATTGCATTTCAAACTGACAAATCACATAGCTCTCTAAATCATTGTGATTGGTCAATTTCAATTTCTTACTGCATTTTAAGCGAATCCGTGACTACTTCATAGAATATTAGTAATTAATGCCACAGAACAGACATTTTCAAAAAATATGATTGATGCCTAATGGGTTTAGAAAGTAAAAAATTATGTTTGCTTTTTTTTTCGAATTTCGTTTTTCTTAAATCGTGTACATGAGAACAGATTTATTTATATAGATCTATAAATTTTTTTTATTATAAATTTGAAAATGATGAAAATGAAACAACTACTTTCATATAAAATTGATATTAATAAATAAAAATGTAGCAATTATTATTTCGAAGAATAAAGAATTATCTTCAAATAAATTTAATTCGTTTCTATTGCCTTTTTGATATTTTTTTTCGACTTTGGGTTATTTTTATGCATAGAATGAAATCGGACTTTGCATTGTATTATATTATTGCTTTTAAGAAATGTAAAATTCGGTGGCTCCGTCATCACATGATTGTGTATATTATAAAAATGTTTGGATTATTAAAAGGTTTTAGAATGTAGGATACGCAATAGGCACTACGTGACATTGTTGCTTCTGTAACATTACTTTTTATATTCTTTGACCAAGTCCAGGTTAGCTAATTAGCAAAGTTTTGGAGTACCATTTTTCGAGCGTATGTAACGCATCTACCTCTTTTGTAAATATAACATCATTGGTTGTAGCCCATTTACGCAAATTTTTTTTGAACGCTAAACATTTTATCATTTTAGTAACAATTTACGGAAGTAAAAGTATAGCTACATTTACCTAATAATATTTGTAGGAAGGGCTTAAAGTACCTAACTATTATAATTTTATCGATAGTCGCAATAGGCCCTTGATATTTAGTATGAAGTCGGGAATCACTAGAGATGGGAAATGTTTATTGGTTGAAAATAAATGGTTTTTAAAACAAAAAATATTTCAATTCTTACATGTTTCTTGCAACTTGCGTGGCGTCGGAATATACAATTTCAAGACGTTTGTAATCCCTCCCGAGCGAAGCTGGGGCTGGTCGATACTTAAGTGTATGATTATTCATATTTTCAACTTTCTTTATTTGAGTTAAGTATTTTTTTACTAGGTAGAGAAGTTCACCTTCAAAAGCTTTTTATGGTTTAAATATGAGTAGGTATGAATGAAAATCTAAGTTGTTCAAAACAAATTGTCATAGTGGTTACTCACTATTTACCTACCTAAAGATAGACTAGTACTGATAAGAATTCTCTAAAACTGACGAAAAATTAGTAATCTATAATTAATACTTAAGTAACATGTTTATCTTACAAATGTATAAAATAAAACTTACGTATACCAAAAATAATAATTTCTGTACTTGCAGATAGAAAAAGAAACAGATTTTTTGCTAGCCTTCAATCCATCTAACAATTATGGGGAAGAATGGAAATCAACACGCGCTCATGTAACACCATCGTTAACTTTTTCAAAATTAAAAACGTATTTACCCTGCATGCAGCAAGTTGGTGACGAGTTGGTAAAGTATATTAATGGAAAATGCGACAACAGAGGTCTCGTCCAGTTGGAAACTAAACACGTAAGTTTATGATTTTCTATCAAAAGTGGGTAAAGAAAATGTACATGAAAGAAAAAAGGAACCCTCTCACAAGCGCCCGAAGTGTACGCCCGCCTATGCGCCCGCCTGTTACAGTCGAGACTCACACACACACTCTTGCATTATTGTACAAACTTTACACAGATTATGTAATTCTAAACTAAGCACTTGAACCATCCTACTTCCTACTAATATTGTACATGTGAAAGTTTATGAGGATGGATGTATTGGATGTATGTTTGTTACTCTTTCAAGCAAAAACTACTGAACGGATTACAGTAATATAGCTTATATATCAGAATAACACAGCCTATAATTTATACGCGAACGAAGTCACGGGCAAAAGCTAGTACACTATAACTCTCAGACAGTCTGTTCTGTAGTACCAATTGAGATAGCGGCTGAACAACTTATCGGATAATAAATCTGTGTCGTATGTACAAGTGAGTCGGCTTATCTTATTTACCGCACCGTTGTTGCTCAGACACCGCTTCTGAAGTTATTTATAAAGCCTGTGACTTGAACGATGCTGGTATCTACCGACTTTTTGGCGGGAACGGGAGAAGTGAGGTTGTCATTTTATTTAGATTTTCTTTTTTTATACATTTTTAAGCGTTTTAAAGTACAAATGTGATAGTAGGGGAAAAGGGGGTAATGGGAGTCAGTTAAGCGAGAAATCAAATAAAACCTTAATTATAAATGATATATCTATTGTAACTGCCAATATATTAAATTTACTTAACTAGCTATCATTTGACATCAATTTCAATCATTTTGGTAATCAAATTTGGTAATTATAACAATTTAAAAGAAAACAGATTTGACTCTCATTGCACTGACGTGGGGGCAATGGTGGTCACCCTCTGGGTAATCGAGTCAAAGTAAATTTAGCAGACATCGGAAATATAACCTTCGGACGAGTCCCACCCAGTACAGTCCGCGTGAGCCCATAACGCACATTTCGTTGTTCCTTCCGAAATCGTTGCATACCAGGCATCAGTTTCCCTTACCTTCCATTTTATGGCGACGAAAAATTACATTGGCGAAGTGCAAAACCAAACACAGACATTCTTTCCAAGCGCGGGGGCCTATTAGTGCGAGCCGTTCAACCCAGTGCCGAGGGGCATAGGTGGAGCAGAAGAGACCGTTTACGCGATACTCGTGTGTATAGTTACGTCGATTTGTGGGTGACTCCCATTACCCGCTGACTCCCATTACCCTGTTCTCCCCTATATTGTGTTTTAAGTTCTGTGTAAGTGAAAAGAATGGAGGAGATCTAAATAAACATGTGTAACTGAAGTTTTCGCGCTCTTCCAAGAAGTCCTTTTTTAACTTCAGTAAAGGCTACTATCACTTTACTGGAGGAGTGTTAGGGACAGTTAATGTTTCTCCAAAAGTGACGTCATTATAGGCTGATGGTCTTGTTACCAATGCCTTAAGAACAATAAATAAATAAATAATAATGATATCTACCACACAAATCCTACATAATGAATTGAGCGAGTACCAATAGTAGCATCCAGACTCCAAGTCTTGGCAGTGAATTGAACCTGGGATCTTCAAAACATAGATGCATCACTACACCATTACTTACGTACTATATCCTATTTTTTTCATTTTTGTCCATATAGAGTTTGGTAGCAATTGCTACTGGTGGTGACTGTGACATTTATAACACAACTAGAGATGGGCTAGTTCGCAAATGATTGATTCAGTTGTGATAGTTATTAGTAAAACGAACATTTTTAGAATTTTTGTCCCTTTGTGTTTGTACTTGAAAAAAAATTTTTATTATAAAAAATTAAACCGCCTTCAAAAAAAACACGGAAATGTATAAAATAACTATCCTTTACTAATCAAAACTCAAGTACAATGAAAATATCTTTATAAATACGATACACATACTTATATAATTAAATTTTACAGTTACTGAAGTCGGTACCAGGCCCACCAAACTAATAGACTTTCTGTTGTTGCACATTGATTCGGCACCGCCTTCAATACCTGTCAAATTTAATTATATAGGTATGTGTGTCGTATTTAATAATATAATAATAATAATAAAGTTATTTTAATTGTACTTGAGTTTTGATTAGTAAAGGATAGTTATTTTATACTTTTCAGTGTTTTTTTTGAAGTCGATTTAATTTGTTTTTAATATTTTTTTATTTCTTCCTTTTGAGTGATCTTGACCTAAATAAATATCTAGGGCAGGTCTACAATTAACTTCATTCTAATTCCGGAGCGCAACGATATACAAGAGAATCATCAATATAAATAAAGGTTATAACCAGGTCGCGTTATCTAGTGTATCTTCGAATTCCAAGTTCCATTATCGGTGAAATTTAAATGTGAACACCTCTGAACCTATCAAACGAAAAAAGAATTTTCGAAATCGGTTCATAAATGACGGAGTTATGAGGTAACAAACATAAAAAAAAAATTAAAAAGAATAAATAAAACAATATACAGACGAATTGAGAACCTCCTCCTTTTTTTGAAGTCGGTTAAAAACCACCAAGAATTAAAAGAATAATAAACGTCATAAGTGTAAAAAATTACATTTTTAAAAAACACTTGAAAATAAAGAATAGGAGATTATTATTGTTTGCACATCGCAAATAATGATAAAATATTCTTCTGTTACTATTCTGTTTTACATTTCGAATGAATCGTATGACTCACATATTAGAGTGAACTGATTTATGATACTAATTTGATTTAGGAACATAGGCAATCTATGTTCCTAAATCAAATTATTATAACAACACTAGCTGTACCCGCGACTTCGACTGCGCAGAAAATTTTTTCGTGGCTTTCCTGGATTAGGTTCGATTATATAGACGTGTACATAATATGTTAAAAGACTTGTTTTTGAAAAGAAGTCTACGTCTAGCCTACGTCTGTCTCCGGGCACATAGTATCTCTGTACCAAACATCGTAATTGGTTCGGCGGTTCAGCATTTCCCATTCAAAGTTTCATCCCCCTTTTCACACCCTTAGGGGTAGTTTTTCAATAAAAAAGCAGCCTGTGTCCGTTCCCAGGTGTCCAACTATATCCATGCTACATCATAATCGTTCAGCAGTACAGTTCAGCGGTTTAGCATTTCCCGTAGAAAGTTCGGTCTCCCTTCCTCCAGTCCCTCTTTTCACAGATTTTTGATAAAAAAAATAGCCTATGTATTTTTGATAAAAAAAGTTTTATCACCGCACCAAATTTTATCATTGCCAAGTTTTAGGTTTCCTTACAAAGTTTTATTCTCCTTTTCACCCTCTCAGAGGTAGATTTTTTATAAAAAGTAGCCTATGTCCGTTCCCAGGTGTCAAACTATATCCGTGCTACATCATAATCAGTTCAGTGGTTTAGCATTTCCCGTACAAAGTTTAGTTTCCCCTGCCTCCCGTCCCCCATTTTACAGATTTTTGATAAAAATAGTAGTCTATGTATTTTTGATAAATAATGTCTAATCAGCGCAGCAAATTTTATCATTACCTAGATTTAGCTTTCCCCATACAAAGTTTCATCCCCCATTTCACGCTCTTAGGGGTAGGTTTTTTATAAAAAGTAACCTATGTCCGTTCTCTGATATCAAATTATCCTTTTGCCAAATTTCATCATCGCATAATTCAGCGGCTTACTATTTCTCATACAAAGTTTCATCCTTTTAGGGGTAGATTTTCTAAAAAATAAATAACATCATGAGCACAATCACATGTTCTTACTATTTACAGATTTTCATCCAGATCGGTCAAGCCGTTCTTCAGTTATAAAAGGACATACAGACAGACAGACAAAAATTAAAAAAATGGTAGAATCGAAGTCAGTGAGTTATAAAATGGCTATCTATCACAAAATTTGACAGTAAAATTATAATTACAGACAGATGCTAGAGATTTATATAGTAGTATAGAAGTATAGATATTCAAGGTACCAAACAAGTGCTTTTACGGATTTGACATGTAAAAAATTGACATTTTTTTTAAAATTGTTTTACAGTTATTTGAAATGTACACCACAGATGTTATAAGCAATGCGGTTTGTGGAGTCGAAAACAACACTTTTCAAAATGAAAATTCAGTCTTTGCCGTTATAACAAGATCCCTTTTAAATAATACCATAATAGGAAAGTTGAAGGCAATAACGGCATTTGTATTTCCGGAATTGGGCTTATTTATAAAAAATCGGTAAGTTGTTTTACAAAGTAGTTAAGTACCTGCTGTTATACTACACTGTCAAGAAAGTACCGGGAAAATATCGATAATACACATCATGTTAGTTATTCATCCAAATTTATTTTATCACCTTCAAAGTATGCTCCTTCAAAAACGATACACTTACGCCAACGTATAATCCAATCATCAAAACATTTTTTAAACGCTTTTTCCGGAATTGAGTTCAGTGCTCGCCGGGAATTCTCCTTTATGTCTTCTACCGAATGAAAACGGGTGCCACGAAGTGGTAATTTGAGTTTAGGAAAAAGAAATTAGTCGGCTGGAGCCATATCTGGTGAATAAGGTGGTTGCTCGATGGTATTTGTTGAGTTTTGTGCGAAGGCACATTTTCGTGCGAATTCCGAGTGCACAACACCGCGATAGTTAAAGAAAACAGTCAACATGACTTTGACTACTTTGGCGTGGGTTTTTCGGTTTCGGTTCAGTTGGAAGGCGCCAGTCCAAGGCTTATTGACTAGCTTGCATGTCAAACTCGTAAACTCACGTCTCGTCACCAGTAACAATACGTTTCATGAATGTTGGATCGGAATTGACTCGTTCTAGCATGTCCTCAGCGACTCTTATGCGATTGAGTTTTTGAAGTAAATTCAGGTTTTTTGGGACTAGCCGAGCGGCAACATGTTTCATACCCAAGTGATTATTTAAAATAGTACGGATCGACTCATGAGACAGAAAGTTCGCCGGCTATCTCTCTCAAACTTGAATGAGCAATTTCAGTCACTATTTCCTTCACTTTTGCGATGTTAACTTCAGTTGCAGACGTTGATGGCCTGCCAAAGCGAGGCAAATCTTCCATCACATCTCGACCGCTTTTTAACGCTTTGTACCACTCATAATCACGTGTTTTTGATAAAGTTATAAATGTGTTACAGCCAAGAATACGTAGAGCTAGCAAGAATACGTAGAGTAACTTTGAACTTTGGATAACTCCATAGACTATGAAGAGCATTACAAATCAGAGCTCCGCTAAGTGCTTGGCTCTACTAGAGATCTCATAACTTTTTAACAATAAAAGCATTACGAACTTGTGAGTCTTGGCAACCAACTTCACGTGAAATGTTTTTGGCGAGATCTCATTTCTTTTTGGCAAACGCCCTAGATTTTATCATTTTTTTAGGCTTTATTTCTTGAACTTCAGCTATTCCTTTTTTATAATCCATTTTTTATCGTTGCCTCTTTTCTTTGTCGTTTGTTGGTTGTTTCTTTGCTACATGTACATACACACTGTTAGTTTCACATTAATTTTAATCACATAAAATACCCACGTGTTATATTTTGTAACATTTTAGTAACAAGAACGAGGGTAGAATGGAATTCCTGCGTATATTGGGGCTGCTTAAAAGCTAGATCTTGGTCTTGTAAGAGTTCAGTTGTTGAGAAGCCGTCGAATAGTCAAGTGCATAATAGTTGTGATGAAGAATTGATAACGTGTTCATAGTGATCAGTGCTCCCGTTACATTTCATATTCAACATATCAGAAGTGTGATTTTACCACGTGCCTAATGAGCGGTTATTCTGCTTGTCATCACATTGTTTAAAGTGACTAGTGGTGACTAAGGTTTATCAGTGTAAGAAAAAACTTTTAATTTTAGTTGTAACCTGGGTTTGTGCCAATGGCCATACATGAAAATTACTATTTGAGTGTCGACTTCGACTCGACTCGAAGGACATAAGATTCATAAAAAACTTAAACTGGAACCAACTGGCAAATGTTCGCGTAGAAAATAAACTCACAGATGCTTTGTGTAAAAAAGTTGAAGCATTTGAGATGTGGATATAAAGGAGAATGTTAAGAATATCATGGAGGGATAAAGTGCGTAACGAAATAGTGTTGGAGCGGATTGGAAGAAAGCGTGAGGTTCTTCGTACCGTCAAAAAGAGGAAATTAGATTATCTTGGGCACATTATGAGAAATCCTAAGTTACTGCTACAACTAATAATACAAGGAAAGATACAAGGGAAAAGAAGTGTTGATCGCAGAAGGATATCGTGGCTTAAGAACCTGCGCCAATGGTACACAGAAGCACAACATCCCTGTTCAGAGCTGCCGCGTCCAAAGGCCAAATCGCCGTGATGATCGCCTTCACCTTCGATAGAAGATGGCACCAATAGAAGAAGAAGAAAGAAGTGTCCCGCAACTAAAAGGGTGTGTCCCGCAACTAAAAGGGTGTGTCCCGCAACTAAAAGGGTGTGTCCCGCAACTAAAAGGGTGTGTCCCGCAACTAAAAGGGTGTCTCCCGCAACTAAAAGGGTGTGTCCCGCAACTAAAAGGGTGTGTCCCGCAACTAAAAGGGTGTGTCCCGCAACTAAAAGGGTGTGTCCCGCAACTAAAAGGGTGTCTCCCGCAACTAAAAGGGTGTCTCCCGCAACTAAAAGGGTGTGTCCCGCAACGAAAAAGTGTCTTACAGCCACAATAAAAGGGTTTGTATCACAGTTGAAGTAAAAGGTGAGTTTCACAGCTATATCAACCTAAATTAATTGTTTGAAAGCGATACTTATCTGGATTTCTCGTCAGTTCTTGTCAGATTAAGTTTCCACAGTATTGGTGATTTGGCTGACGTTTAGAATATTTTGTAACTGGGTTTCTCGAAATAATATTTGACCATGAAAATAAAACGGTAATTCTCAAAATAGAAAACTAGTGTTCGATTATATGTATCTGAGGGTATGCTGACCCATTAGAAAGCAAATTTTTGATTTTGACTAGTGGGTAAAAAAAAATAGAAAAAAATTTTTTTTGATCAATCTAAATTTTATGCTTCTGTAAGTACATTAGTATATATATTTTTTTTTTAGTGTTTAATCGTTACTTGCCAACCATTGTATTACGAGGGCGTAATCAGTAATCAGGAAGGCCGAAGCTAAAAGGGTTAATATTGTTTTAACGGGAATTTTCATGTTTTTATACATCGTGTGCTGACATTTATTTTCAATAGTTTTCATCTTAACAGTTTCGATTGTTGCATATTATCCGGTATCGACGAAACAGTTTATGATAAACATTTTGTTACCTTTATTACTTTTAATCATTTAATATTTTGATTCGAATCTCCTAAATCTCTCCTTGGGCATAGAAATTATAATATTGTACGAGATTGTACGCAAAAAAAACTATTACGAGGACTTAATTTGTATTGTCAGGAAAGGCAGAGTGTTAGTTTCACATTAATTTTAATCACATAAAGTACCCACGTGTTATACTTTGTAACATTTTAGTAACAATAACGAGGGTAGAATGGAATTCCTACGTATAGTGGGGCTGCTTAAAAGCCAGATCTTGGTCTTGTAAGAGTTCAGTTGTTGAGAAGCCGTCGAATAGTCAAGTGCATAATAGTTGTGATGAAGAATTGATAACGTGTTCATAGAGATCAGTGCTCCCGTTACATTTCATATTTAACAATACATACATATAGTCAAAGAGGACAGAGCGCCAGGAGTCGCGGTTCTTACCATACCTCTTTCGCTTCCTCAAATCTCATCATTCTCCTCACACATTTTCGCCTAGGTATGCGAGTGCTTTTGACATTTCCGTCTGCTAACACACTGGTTATTTGATCTTCATAAGTCTTCATTTGTAATAAACGGTAAATCAGGATGGTACTTAGTTTTTAGCCGATTGTATTCAACTATAGCTGACTGTTGTGCTTTGATACTACTAAAATAAAATTCCTATGTGTACGGATATACATCCTCTACACGAGGAATCTGAGGACAAAAGTTTCCTATTTCTTAATTTTGCCTTTGTTTATATGTAAATCCCAGCCTACATACCAAATTTCACCCTTCTAGAACTTAAGGAAGTACCCTAGAGGTTTCGATGATCATCAATCGGTAGGTCAGAGAGAACCAACGTATTTGAGATTTCAATAAATCTGAAACCATAAAAGCTAGATAATCGATACTTGGTGTGATTGATCAATGTTTGCTAAGAATCTTATGCTGAAAGTTTCACCTTTCCAGTATTATCCAGACCGAAGTTATGACGATTCGAAAATACGCTGAAACGATTCCAGAAAAGGGAGGCAGTGCCCCCGCTTTTGGTTTGGTTGCCTCGTCTTGTCGGGGACACTACTGCGCCCTCAAATCTCGCAGTAGCAGTGGGGAGTAAGCCGTCAGTCATTTTCTTGATGACGTTACTGACATCGTCGCGCCCTGTTAGAGGGCGCCAGTGTTCTCTTTATTCTTTAATCGTCGGTGTTCCTAACAGTATCTAAAAACATCGTACATCGTATACTAAAAATATAATTTACTGTTTGTTCAGATTCTCGTCAGAAACAGCTGAAGTACTTCTTTTAGAGTTCGTTCGTAAAGTCATGAAAGAAAGAAGTTTAAATGAGACAAGAAATGATGTGTTCAAAGTGATGATGTCTTTCAGAGAAAATGATAAAAAAGAAGGTAAAGTATCTAAAGAATAATATTTTTTTATCATACCTTGATCGAAAGTTCGTATTTCGGCCCTATTTTCAGGGACAAAAAACTACATTGCTTCCAGATTAAATGAGTAAATAAATTAGTGCACATGCTTTAAATTTATTGTGCATGCCTTAATTCATGTCGATTTTAAATGTCAAAATATACATTATGGTACAGTCATAGAGAAAATTATATATACAGTTTAACCTCATACCTAATGATTTGTCTTACAATATGATTGAAAATGTAAAATAAACTAAAAAAACTACTTTGAATGAGGACACATCAATAGACATATAAAAGGATAGGACAACCTTTAAATTGTGATAAGTATTAATGTCAATTCCGTGTTGAAATAGTTGATCTTAACATGGACCATCAGCTCCACAACGAGGGTGGCTTATGGATTTTTGATAATTCTTCAAAGTAAACCAAAAGAACATTTTCATCTAAATGTCTGATTCTCGTTCTTCCTCTCCACAACGAAAACTCCTCGTAAAAGATAAATTGTATCGAGCTTTAGACTTTTCGGGTACTAAATTCATTGTAATTTTTTTCGCTGTGTTTTCAAAATTTCTAACGATTTCTTCTTCTAATTTATTGTCAGATTCTTCTAAACTGTGTGTCACTGCCTGCTTTTCTTTCGTCAGCCTACAGCAAAGAAAAACCTTTTTGTATTTGTTATTGGCCCTTCGTTAAGATCGGTGGAGGTGCCGTGCTTGACTGATGCTCGAAATGCTTGGTTCAGTGTTTGTCCGAGTACTAACCTGCCTACCTCAACCTTTTGTCAGAAACACTTAAATGAGCCTTAATGCAAAAATATTCATTTACAAATTTGAGATTCTTGTAGTACCGAAAAAGATCGGTCTCGCTTACTGGCTGTTTCTGAAAAGGAGTCAGGACACTGGTTGCAGGTTGCAGGACCTTCAAAAAACTTAGGAACCTTAATTGACAATACCACACTTTCTGTCATAGTATCCCTTCATCTGGGGGCGAGGACCAACCTTCCTCACCGTTGCGGCCGTGGTGATATCGTCGATGTACTAGATCACCACACTTTACCCTGTTTACGTAGTGAGAGCCGCATGTCATGACGTGCTGCCTTGAATGACGTCATTTGGCGGGTTCTTGTCGTCGCTGGCGTTCCTGCAGTCTTAGAGCCTGTAGGTAATGCGCGCAGCGACGGCAGGGGACCAGATGGTTTGACGTTTATTTCTCGGAAATTTGGAAGATCGCTGGTGTGGGACGCCACTTGTGTTGATACACTTGCTGTTTTCCATGTAGCGGTGACTTCCAAGTCAGCAGGTGCCGCGGATAGCACTGCCGAGAATTTGAAGCGGCGTAAGTATGCGACTCTTTCCGAGAGTTTCATATTTACGCCGTTTGCAGTCGAAACTTTGGATCCTTGGGGCCCCGAAGCCCATCGACTGGTTTGTGATATTTGTAAGAGACTAGTAGAGACTAGAGGTTTCGGGAGACCACCGGGCTGACAGTCTTCCGCCTTCCGCCAACGAATCAGTTTGGCTATTCAAAGAGGTAATGCTACCAGTCTGCTGGGTACCTTAAGCAATGACTGCTTTCTAAGCGGCAACTTTGGGAAAGCCTATTATTTATGATAATGTGTAGTTATACGTTTGTAAATATTAACGTATGTACTTTTTTGTTATTAATAAAAATAAAATTGTTGTGTAAATAAAATTATATTAATTAAATTTCAATCGAACTTTCGATCGTGGTCTGATAAAAAATTGTATACGCACCACAGAAGGAAAGTATGACTTCTCAACCCGCTTTCTTGCGCGGGTGAAAATATCACGCGGGTTGTGATGTCAAACTTTCCTCCCTAGGTGCGTAATATACTATTTCATGTTTTTTTTTTTATTTGAAATATGACCCCGTGACTTTAGATAGCTTGACTTCGTCAGCCGAACCGACATAATAATAACGACTGAAATGCACTCATTACGCGCAGCGACAAATTCCTGCCTAGTTCGCCGGCCGGTTTGGCTTTATATTCCAATTTTTTAACTGTGCACTTGAAGTTAGAAAGGAGCTAGGTTGGCAGCATTGAAATTCATCCGCCCACCATCTGGAAGGAAAAAATAAAAACGCTTTTTGTTTTTATGTGTATTTATATTAATTTATTTTTCCGTGTATGTTTCTTATTGATATGGACTATTTTCTTCTTCTTCTTCTCCATTAAATTAAAAAAAAAAGTCTTCATCTCCATTAATCCAGCAAATATTCCTAAAACCATAATATAAAAATAAGCTAAATTATAATAAACTACATGTACTTTTGACATGCATTCAGTCAAGAAAGTATCGGGAATGGATGATTTGTTTACGGTTCCAAATTCAATTTTTTGTTTTTTTTGATGTTGTTAGATTGGCACAACTGTTTTCCATTTTGGCGCGGAGTTTGAGTTGCAATGCGTTATTTAGATTGAATACAGTGCTGTTTTTAGTTATATCATTCTAGTGTATATTGCGACTTTCATAATGGACAAAAACATCGAACAATGAGTTTGTCTTAAATTTTGCATAGCCAATGGAAATTCGTGTTCGGAGTCACTGAAAATGTTACAGAAGGCTTACAGAGAATCGACTTTATCAAAAACACGTGATTATTAGTGGTACAAAGCGTTCAAAAGCGGTCGAGATGTGATGGAAGATTTGCCTCGCTCTGGTAGGCCATCAACGTCTGCAACTGAAGTTAGCATCGCAAAAGTGAAGGAAATAGTGACTGAAAATGCTCATTCAAGTTTGTGAGAGATAGCCGCCGAACTTTCTGTGTCTCACGAGTCGATCCGTACCATTTTAAATAATCACTTGGGTATGAAACATGTTGCCGCTCGGCTAGTCCCAAAAGACCTGAATTTTCTTCAAAAACACAATCGCATCAGAGTCGCTGAGGACATGCTAGAACGAGTTAATTCCGACTCAACATTCATGAAACACATTGTTACTGGTGACAAGACGTGGGTTTACGAGTTTGACATGCAAGCTAGTCAATAAGCTTCGGACTGGCGCCTTCCAACTGAACCGAAACCGAAAAACCCACGCCAAAGTCGTCAAAGTCAAAGTCATGTTGACTGTTTTCTTTAACTATCGCGGTGTTGTGCACTCTGAATTCGCACGAAAATGCGCCTTAGCACAAGGCCATTATTGTGAACGAATTTTTGACCAAAAACTCAACAAATACCATCGAGCAACCACCTTATTCACCAGATATGGCTCCAGCCGACTTCTTTATTTTTCCTAAACTCAAATTACCACTTCTTGGCACCCGTTTTCATTCGGTACAAGACATAAAGGAGAATTCGCGGCGAGCACTGAACTCAACTCCGGAAAAAGCGTTTAAAAAATGTTTTGATGATTGGATTTTTCGTGGGCATAAGTGTATCGTTTATCGTTGCAACGAACTCCACCTACACCTGCCAATCTTACAGGCAAAAAGGTACAATTACAATCGCATGGTTCGGATCCTACTCTTAACACCTCTCCGGATAATGACAACAAGGAAACGAATTACATAAATCTTACGAGAGGTCAAAAACGTAAAATTCCTGACCAAAGTTTTGACCTGTCTTCGGTAATGAAAGAAACAAACAAAATGTTTACAGATTTTAAATCTCAACAAAACCAAAAGTTTGAAATGCTTTCTGCCTCAATTAACGAAATAAAAGTACAGAACACTGAAATTCGTGAATCTATAACATTTTTATCTGCTAAATATGACGATGTGCTGAATCAATTAGAACAAATTAAGCAACAAATCACGAAAAAACACTTCAAATAAAAACATTAGAGGAAAAAATTGAAGTTTTTGAAAGGAACTCCCGGGCCTCAATGGTGGAAATAAAATTGAAGTCTGTTTAATTTTTTTATAAAAAATTTTTATTTTGCCCTTTTGAGTGACCTAGGCCTAAAAAAATATCTAGGGCAGATATACAATTTGCTTATTTTCTAATTTTGGAGCGCAATGTGTTAACTTCCATTCTATTGAAGAGCATAAACCGTGGGATTTCACAATAAAGATGCGAACAGATCGAACATGGGTTATTATTGCCCATTGTGGCCATTATCAATATCATCAATATCATATCAATATCAATCAGTTATAAAAGAACAGTGTAAAGGTTGCATCATAATGACACCTTAGCAGTATTCTTACAATCCGAAGACGACAGCTACCAGTCATATTCTCTGTCCGCCACAAGACTGACTCTACTGACTGAATTTATTATATCACAAGCAATTTATATCTTCTCCCTACTACCATTATACCATGTGGGGACAACGATAGTTAACAAATATCGTACAAGAGAATCATCAACATAAATGAATAAAGGTTATAACCAAATCGTGTTATTTGGTGTATCTTCGAAACCAAAACTTCAATGTGAATAAAATTTCAATGGGACCAATCTGGAAGTATATCCTTTCAAACAAAAAAATAATTTTCCAAATCGGTTTATAAATGACGGAGTTATGAGGTAAAAAACAAAAAAAAAACAACCGAATTGAGAACCTCCTCCTTTTTTGGAAGTCGGTTGAAAATATACCCAAATGTCATTTTGAAAATAAGAAGAATTTAACCGAATTAGTAACAAAAGTGGGTACCTAGTGTTCTGAATTGTTGTATAGAGGAATCGGACATAAAAGATATTTTTCGTCAAAAGTTGTCTCGGCGTTCATTAGGTTTATGCATGTAAGTAAGGTACAACGAGACAAAGTATAGATAAATTTAGAGCTTTAATGAGGGTGTAGTAAATCGAAAGACAAGGGTAGTGCACCGTACATAGTTCATATTAAATTACAACGAGTTATGCTATTAACCATATTCCTTAACGGTTCATATTCCCATGTGAATCATTCTCTATCACAGGAGCCACCAGTGATAGTATGGGAATTCTTACCCCCCCAAGGACCTCCTCCTCCCCTACAGTCCTGTCCTGACCACACAATCCCCCAATGTATCATTTGCACAGTCCGAGTATAGACTCCAGGATATTTCGTTACTAATCTTTTGCTCATGGCGATCTTACTCGCGGTATTACACGCTGGATCTACCATGCTCAGCGCAACTGTACCATTGTCTCTGGATATCCCAGATGTTATACAACTTATTATTGGATAATGGATAACGATTACACACTACCACTCACCCAGTTTATCATCATCACTTTGCTAATACTTTACCATTATCACCTCGTTTATATCGCTTGCACTCTCGCCGTGCCGTCCGCTTCACATCTACCCGGCAAGTGCTTTTAAAAAAGTCAAGTATAAGTATAAGTCCGAGTATAGACTCCAGGACATTTCGTTACTAATCTTTTGCTCATAGCGATCTTACTCGCGGTATTACACGCTGGATCTACCATGTTCAGCGCGACTGTACCATTGTCTCTGGATATCCCAGATGTTATACAACTTATTATTGGATAATGGATAACGATTACACACTACCACATACCCAGTTTATCATCATCACTTTGCTAATACTTTACCATTATCACCACGTTTATATCGCTTGCACTCTCGCCGTGCCGTCCGCTTCACATCTACCCGGCAAGTGCTTTTAAAAAAGTCAAGTATCACGTAATCTCGTTAGGACCACAGAGTAACATCTAAAATCACAGTCACACAAAAGCATATGCAAAGCAAGTTACCGTTAAAGTAACAATATAATATGTTTATTATACTTACCCAATTATCTATGTTGTCTCGCGTAATTCGCGACAAAAGTCCAATGCGAGCATTAGCAATCCTATAATAGTAGAATTTGTTACTTCATTGTTTAAAGAAAACTTTATAAAGTCGGCTATAAAATACAGTAAAGAACACAAAACCCACCCGCTGAATACCTCGCTGTTGCAAAAGGATTATCCATCTAAACCTATATACATTACCGAATATTTGACACAAAAAACTAGGAAATTTTACCACATAGCCAGAACTTTTGCTAAGAACAATAACTACAATGGTTGCTGGACGTCATAATATATGGTAAAGTTTATCTTCGTCGAGAGGAAGGCTCGCGCCCAATTAGTCACCTGTGAGGAAGATCTAACTAAATTGTAGATCTGACTGTATGCGAGTTACCTACTATTAATTAAGATTCTTATACTTTGTTATATTGTTTTTGCACAGCTTAGAATTTTTATAATCAATGTATTAGTAGTTTTAAACTTATACCCACATTATACACAAACCTCTTATTCAAACACGTACAGATTTATACACTTTACTACTTACACGTATACAAAACATAGTATTTATAAAAATTTACATAGAACTAAAATATTTGATTTTAAAATATTAAATATTTTAAGGACCTCGTGTTTTACCGAGGTTATTTATTGCAATTGTTTAAGATTACAGATTTTCAATGAAGTTCAACAACCATAACAGCTTAATTAATGAATTGGATGATACTGTTATAATCCCAAATGTTCAAACCTTTAATGCTGATCTATGTTTACGAACTATGGGTAGTGTAGAAAATCAATTTACGTTATTAAGTCAGAACTTTAGAAGTATTAGAAAAAATTTCATCAAACTTGAGATTTTTCTTACTAGATTGCAGGGTTATTCTTGTCATAATTCAACCAAATATCTTAATAAATGTGACGGAATTGTTGTCTATTCCAGGATAGGTGTGGAAATTGAAATTAGAGAACCCGATTTTGACGATGCTAATTGTTTGGTGATTTCTCTAAGTCAGGGGATTACTGTAATGGATATTTACAGATCTCCGTCGGAATATTATGTTGACAAATTTCTCGATTCACTGGAAAAAGTAATCAAGTCGGCTGTGGGGCATACGACTATTATAACCGGCGATATTTACATAGACATTACAAGTGAAATTAGCTCGGTAAAAACTAGCTCGTATCTGGAACTGATTATCCATAACGGTTTTTTGGTTGGACATAAATTTCCAACACATGGGAGGGCCTGTCTAGACCACGTTCTCCTTAAAACTAATTTAAAGGCACGAATTGTAAGTACGTGCATCTGATGTGTCTGATCATGATGCCGTGTTACTAGGGATTGACAAGAAATTAAGGCCTCAAAATACTGACTCCAAATGTATTACCTTAATCGATTATCAGGCCATATTAAATGATCTCAAATGTATTGATTGGGATGAACTGTATTCTGTATCCAATGTTGATCTTGCGTTGGAATTTTTTATTCCACGTATAGAAAAACTAATTGCAATTCATAAATTACAAAAACTTTTAAGAAATTCTAAAGCCATACGTAGACCTTGGATTTCGCAGAACCTATTGAATTGCGTCAGACATCGGGACAAGCTCCATGCTTTAGCGAGAAAAAATCCTAATAATATACAGTTACAGGATGCATATAAAAAGTACAGGAACGTTTGTAACAACACTACAAAATTTAAAAAATAAATTTGATCAACAGCTCTTGGCAAATCTAAAGGGGACAGCAAAAAAACATGGGAGACAGTCAAGGAAATTTGTAATATTGGGGCAATTAAATCTTCTAATTCTGAGTTGTCGAAATTATGCAAGATAAATGATAAGGAATCACTTAATAAAGTTAATGACTATTTTACAACCATTGGAGAAGGCCTTGCCAAGGTAAACTTGAGGGGAGCTAACACTACAGAGCTGTCGCTTGCGGACAAGGCTAAAGTAAAAAAATCACCATGTACATCATTCTTTTTGGCACCCACAAACGAAATGGAGATTATAAAAATCATGACTAGTTTGAAAGCACACTGCACCGGGACATGACCAGTTAAGAAATAAATTATTAATTAAAGCTAAAAAATTACTAGCATCTCCCATTTCATACATGTGTAACCTCAGTTTATTATCAGGCATCGTTCCTAGCGATTTAAAAATAGCCAATGTTAGTCCCATACCTAAGGGAGGAGATCCATCGGACGTAGCTAACTACAGGCCTATTTCTTTACTTATATCCTTGTCAAAGATCTTAGAAAAAGTTGTAAATAAAAGACTGCTGTCATTTCTGGAGAGGCAGAAACTGTTGGCTGCAAATCAGTTCGGCTTTCGCACAGCTAAGTCGACTGAGGACGCAGTGACTCAACTTGTTGACTTTGCGGTGTCTAAACTTGATGCTAATAATAGATGCGTTGGCGTTTTCTTGGACTTGGCCAAAGCCTTTGACACTGTATCACGAGTTATACTCCTTAAAAAAATGGAACTTCTTGGTGTGAGAGGTATAGCCTTGGAATGGTTTCGAACTTACCTGACAGAGAGACGACAACGCGTTAGCATTGGGAAAACATAGTGATCTCGCAGAAGTCAGATTTGATGATATACCGCAGGGCAGCGTTTTGGGACCTAGTCTATTTCTCATGTATATAAATGACCTTTACACCCTTAATTTAAATCAGGCCAGCACTTTTGATTTTGCGGATGATACAGCAGCGTCTTTCATGGACGAACTTGGAGCGAGGCAGCGCACATGGCAGTGGATGGTTTAAGAAAGATATCTAACTGGCTGCAAGAAAATCTCCTTACATTGAATGCCACCAAAACCAAGTATTTTGCTTTTTCTATATCTGAGCGTACAGCCCCAACATTCCCTTTGGATATCAGGATACACAGCTGCAGTTCCACGGCTGATCATGTGTGTCAATGTCCTGTTTTGGAACAGACGAAGAGCTTTAAATATTTAGGTGTTCATTTGGATGACCGGTTCTCATGGAGTGTACAAACAGACACACTTTGTAGTAGGATCCGGAAATTAACTTATATTTTTAAGAGACTTAAATCAGTTGCCGAGCACTAATTTAGCTGATTTATTACTGTGCCAATACACTGTGCCAATACAATACAATATACTGTGCCAATCTGTGTTGACGTACTGTGTGACAGTGTGGGGTTCCGCTCACAGTTGTCATTTAATTAAGGTTGAACGAGCGCAGCGTGCCATTTTAAAAGTTACTTATCGAAAGCCTTTTCGCTATCCAACAGACAATATGTTGAATGAACTTGGGACTCTAAATGTTAGGCAGCTATATGAGTTAACGACTGTCTTACGATTTAATAGAATGGTTATTTCTAATGTAATACCTTCTTTAAAATCTGTACGTTTACTATCCTGGAGCGTGCCTCGCACTAAAACTTCTTTCGCGAACCGGGCACCTTTTTACCACGGTCCATCGCTATACAAAAAAGTTAATAAGGTGTTAAACGTAGTTAATGACGTCAAATATAAATGTAAGAAAAAATATCAAATTGGTTGTTGACGCTTGGATATAGAGGTACTGAAGATCTGATGTAGTTGTAGTATTGGGTCATCTTGATACTGTTAATTTAAAATTATTCACATTCACACATACTCATGAACACGTAGAAATCCGCACACAGAACATAGGGCACGTATCGCGTCCAAACATACACGTCTTTATCGGATACTCATATATGCACATACGCAAGCACGTATACACACACAAATATCCACAGACAAATGCACTCCTTCACAATATACACTCAAACACACAATGATGTACATACACATATAGTAAAACTACCACTTTAATAAAATGAAATTGTGAATTGCACTAGTACCCCACGACACAGGGTATCCTAGTGTGGAGACTAGAGCAATAAGTACTCAATTACGCGTTGTGCATTTTCTTTTTGTTTACATGTAAATGTCTATTGAATGTTTTGGGCACATAAGTATTTATTGTTTGTTAATTTAAGCATTTATTGTGTGTGTAAATAAATAAATAACTGGCCCGTTGGCGCAGTAGCAGAAGATTTACTTTCCAAGCCAGGGTTCCGGGTTTGATCCCTGATCAGGTCAATTTAGGAAATGAACTTTTCTAAATTGGCTTGGAGTCTGGGTGTTACTGGGAGCTCTCACAGAGTTCGTTGTGTGGTACCCATAGTACAAGCTTGCTGCTTAGTTTGGGGTCACATAATTTGTGTAATTGTCTAGAGTATTATTATTATTATTATACTGACTGACAAAAGGCCCTAACTTTGAGCATGCCAGGGGAAGCAGCATAAAAAAAACCTGTGCTCCCAACGTACTCCCAACCTAACTAGCGACTTTGTCAGCTCCAACTGCACAGTTAAAAAACTGGGATACACCGCAAACTGTCGGAGCGAAGTCAGGCTCAGGCTATCTAGTCGGCGCAGTTTAAATTGATGGTTCGCTTGTGAGAGTCGTTACTTTTTTACAATACTATAAGCTAGTAACTAATCTGCGACAATACTGTGAGTAAATACATTAGAATTCTATAATTTGGTGTAGGTTATACAATATATATGTATCGGATCGAGGTACACGACCTGGCAACAGAGGTGAAACCACCCCGTTGTGGACGCTTCCCTCGTCGTCTCCGATGACGTCAGCTGGAGGCTCTTTATTCATTAAAACTAGTTACTATTTATTCAATTGATTTATTACTTATTACTGATTTTAAACAATAATCAATTAATTTACTACACGTCAATCAAAGAAACTAATTAAGGTTTTTACTAGAATGTAAATAAATTATGAAAATATGTGGTTCAGGCGTGTTACGACACACTTGAGCGCACAGCGACTTTGCCTTCCAACCGCCGACGTCCCAACGAATGTCATCCGTGTCGGCAGTCTTTTATACGCCGCTTGTTTGCCCGCTCCCTGATCCACGGAGTGGGGTTAACGAATTACTCGTCGTTTCCGCTAATAATGTCTTTATGCCGACATGCCTCTATCTCTACGCCGACACGGCCATCCTGCGACATGTCGCGCTCGACATGCTCTGAAAACCAAAAAGTATTATAATTAAGCGGCCTCTGCCCGCACAACTAAAGGAGAAAGGCGGCCCCTGTCCGCGTAGTCTCCAAATGCACATAGAAAAAGCCGGCCCCTGTCCGCGCAAACTCCAAACACAAATAGAAAAAGGCGGCCCTTGTCCGCGCAGATTCCGAACACAAAAGGAGAGACGCGGCCCCTGTCCGCGCAGACTTCAGATATACACAAAATAAAGACAAACACACTAGGAATATAGCGGTACTTATCCGCGAAAAATTATAAACGTACACAAGGAAAAGGCTGGTTCTGTTGTCCTCATACTCATATAGGCAACTACACGTTGTCGGTCATCCTTTATTTGTATTAGTATAGCGCCAAGACCAGCACTGCTGGCGTCCGTGTGAAGCTCTATAGGCAAGCCTTCTTGAAATATCATAAGCACAGGTGACGATGTCAATCGTCGTATAATGTCGAGTCTAGCATTTTCGCACTCTGGAGTCCAATTAAATTGCGCGTCTTTCTTAGTTAGATTGTATAAGGGTATCATTCTCTCTGAAAATGCGGGTATAAAGCGTCTAAAATAACTTGCGAGACCACAGAATTGTCGCACTTGTTTTACAGTTCTTGGTACTGGCGACTTTTCCAAAGCATCTACTTTTCTTGGGCTAGGACGAACAGTTCCGTTGGACACAACATTGCCGAGATATTCTATAGACTTTAAAGAACGAACACTTTTTTTTGTTTACTGCAAAGCCGGATTGTTTGAGCGCTGTTAGGACTTGGTCAAGCAAAATTAAGCCTTCTTCCACATCTCTACATTTTATGAGGACGTCATCAATATAAATTAAAATTTTATCAAGTAACGGTCGTAAGGCAGTTGTAATAGCTCGTTGAAACACAGCTGGAGCGTTCATAAGCCCAAAGGGCATCATTGTATATTCAAATAACCCGTCCGGTGTTATGAATGCTGTTTTATGTATGGACTCTTCATCTACACTAATTTGATGAAACCCTTGTGCCATATCAAGGCATATGAAGTAAACGGAATCAACAAGTTTATCTATTTGATCAGAGATGATAGGCAACGGAAATTTAATAGGTACCGTGTTACTATTCAATTCCCTATAATACACACACATCCTGTCGTCGCCATTTTTCTTCTTCACCAGTATAACTGGGCTTGCGAAATCCGACTTGCTTTCTTGTATTATGCCATTGGTTATGAGATCAGTTACTATAGTTTTGATCTTTTCTCTTTCTACAGGTGCCATGCGATAAGGTCTTCGAGAAACAATTTTCGTATGATCCTTCAATTGTATACTCAAACTGCCAGTTGTGACTTTAGTATTTGGAACTCCGGAGGTGAACACATCTTTGTGTTTGTTCAAAATGTCATTCAATTTTGATATATCATTGTCATCAACAAGATCAGTATCTAAAGTTGAAAAGAAATCTTCATTAGAGTTTATGGACATGACCAATGTCGTTCTCACCAGTTTGGCTCCATCACTCATAATGTTGACTGCTAAACCCGGAATTTTTAAAAGATCTGATCCGACAATCAGATTACACGGTAATTCATGGTCTTCAACAACATGTAGAGTAAGTTCTATAAAAACGTCAGCGATTTGACACGCAATTGTGATTTGTTGACAAGAGAGTATTGGTACTCCTGATCCTAATCCCTTTAACATCAGCATATGATCAACTCGCTTGCCTGGAAGTGAGTTGCTTAAAGTTCTACGTACCAAAGAACGATCGGAACCACTGTCAAATAAAGATATAATTCTGCGGTTAGCTATTACAACAGTCATGGGAGTGGAAATTTCATCTTCAACGTTACATAAGTTTATCTGCTTCGCTTCATTGCTCATTCGCTTAAAACAGTTCGTTTCTATATGTCCAGTTTTGTCACAATAGTTACATTTAATTATCTTTTTCTCGATGTTTGGTGTTTCTCTCTCTGTCAATAAAGATCTTGGTTCTCCTGGTTTATCAATAGTGCAATTACTTTGGATATGACCGATTTTGCCACATTTGAGGCATGTCAGTTTGTCTTCTTTTGGGTGTCGTAACCGTGGCCGTTTGCTAGGTAGTTCACCTCCTTGTCTACTTTCTCGTGGTTTCATTGTAGATACCACTGAAATCAATTCGGGTACAGTTAGACATTTGCTAGCAAGGAGGCGTAAACGTACATATTCATTATCTATACAGCCTATGACGGCTTCGACAGCATCGCGTTCTTTATCACCGCTTATAATTCTTTTCCAAATGTTCCATGCCTTAGTCACTGATTCGGCTGGATTGGATATATCGAATTTAAAATATCTTAATTTAATTATATCGTTAGAGTATCGAGCTTCGGGTTCAAACGTTTGTATTAAAGCTTCTCGCATTTCGTTCCATACTGGCGACTTCACTAGCCAAGTATCTCCAAGTGATTTGGCACACCCCAGTAGTAAACCTGCAATCTTTGTACAAATTTCATAATCGGTCAGTTTCCAATGTTCTTTTGCTCTATCAACGTGCTCGCACCAATCTCTCACTGGTACCTCACCGTCAGGATCAAAGGGGGCTATATAAATATCTGAAAGGCGAGGTCTTTGGGCAGGACTTGTGGCCCTTGCGATGAGATTAGCCAAAAACTCATTATTTGCCTTTATGCTATATTGCTGTTGTCTTGACAAGTTCTCGAGGACGATTGACAAACTCGATAAAACGTCATTTGCGGCTGTATCTTTTGTATGAGCGTTTCCAGTGGATGGGCCAGGGCACATCCCACTTCTGATATCGGATCGAGGTACACGACCTGGCAACAGAGGTGAAACCACCCCGTTGTGGACGCTACCCTCGTCGTCTCCGATGACGTCAGCTGGAGGCTCTTTATTCATTAAAACTAGTTACTATTTATTCAATTGATTTATTACTTATTACTGATTTTAAACAATAATCAATTAATTTACTACACGTCAATCAAAGAAACTAATTAAGGTTTTTACTAGAATGTAAATAAATTATGAAAATATGTGGTTCAGGCGTGTTACGACACACTTGAGCGCACAGCGACTTTGCCTTCCAACCGCCGACGTCCCAATGAATGTCATCCGTGTCGGCAGTCTTTTATACGCCGCTTGTTTGCCCGCTCCCTGATCCACGGAGTGGGGTTAACGAATTACTCGTCGTTTCCGCTAATAATGTCTTTATGCCGACATGCCTCTATCTCTACGCCGACATATGTATGTATATATATATATATATATCAACTGTATAATTTGTAACTCGTTTATGTTTTTTTCAGTGATTACGGACAAATATATAGCCAGCCAGCTGTTTACTATCATGGTTGATTTGCACGAAACATCCAGTACCGTTTTGATATTCACAATATTTGAAGTTAGTACACGTTTCTATGACATTTTATAAGTAATTATAAGTAACTAGTTGTTGCTCGTTACTTCGTTCGCGTAGTCTTTATTTACTAATTTAAATAATTCAGAAACCTTCGCGGGTGTACGTAGAACAACTCAAAAAGTTTTATATCATGATCGGATGAATGATTTAGGACATATAATATAACATAACATAACGTGATGTGACGTGACGTGACATAATGTAATATAACGTAACGTTACTTCTCTGCTGAAGGTTGCAACGCCGAGTTTGCTCATTAAAACCGAACGGTATTCCTCGAGAGCTTTTGTACCGGGGCAAAGAGGGTGCGCTGGCATTCTTCTGTGGTCCCGGCGGCAACGGCCAGCGCTCAACGCCAGCCTCATCTCGTTATTGCAGACCAGTTCAGGCCGTCTACTTGAGAGGCGCGCGGGAACACCGCGAGCGCCTCTCGCCCGAATGTTACCCCAAGACTCAGGTGGGAGCCCCGCTTCTGAACTCGCCGTGGCGTGGTTGCCTATGAGGCGATGGTCACTATGGATACGGGTCCATGCCTATTTCCTCCTCCACGTTCCTGCCTCCGGCAGCAGTGGCCGCCATCCTCCCATTTTGGGCTATGTCCTCGCACAGGTTTTGCAGCTCGGAATGTCGTCCGCTGACCTACCCTCGGCAGCGCACAACGTGCAGTGCGACGCCACCCTGCACGAACCCGTCCTATGGCCTGGTTGGCCGCAGCGGTAGCACTCCTCGCTGCACCACCTTCAACGTGTACGCTACCCGGACGTGCACGTGCATCTGGCACCTGTAGCACCTGTAGCATTTGAAGGCCTCGACTCCAACAGCTTGATGCTGGTCGAGACACAGCCCTCCATCAAGAGATCACCTTGCGTGCGGCCTCCACCGAGCAGTACACCCAAATAGAACCCAAGCCCGAAGGAGTCCGGCGGATGTCGTCCACCTTTAAGGCGTCCGCTGTACGTTTACCTGCCCTGGCGACGACTGCAGACACCTCAGACGCTGTCACCAAGTCGTCTAGGTCCGAAATGCAGAGCTCCGTGATTTTTGTCGGCCTGGACACTAACCATCTCGGGGCTTAGGTGCTCCCTCAGCCTCGCTGCCGTCAAAAGGCCGCCTATACAGACTTTGGTGTGTTTGCTGACCTGGATCTCAATATGTACGAAGACTGAGAGTTAGATATTTAGATACTTACAACTTCAACTCTTTATCTTGAAATCCTTAAACGTACAAACATGATTGGATAAAAAAATCTCAATAAAAAAAAATCCAGAAAAATCCCTGTTTTGTACAAAGATTCAGTTGCATCTTCCAAATTCTACAGTTTTAAAACGATTTTTACAAAAATTGTAATTATAATATCTCGAATCTCTAAAATCAGTTTTTTAAATAGTGACTTGGTTATCTTGTAAATTACAATTATGTACAAAAATAAATGTTGAGATTTCTCCGCGCTAAAATATGATCAAACCGCAACTGCGAAAATCAACTGTATTGTTATCGCCATAGGGCGCGGGGGTAATGATCAAATTCCGTTGCACTGGGCGGACTCTTAAGTGTTAAGTACATATTATGAACTAAATAAATATAAACTCAAAAGTGAATTGCAAGGCTGGTTACGGACCTTAGAGTATAATAAAAGTGAGTATTCTTGTTGATGCTGTCTAGTTATTGGACAATATCGATAGAGGGATTGGGCGATGTCGTGATCATCTATTATTCTCTAGATGGTGACTAAGATACTGTCTGCTTCTAGTTTTACTTTGACGTGCATAGCTTGCGTAAATAATACCATACTGAAATTGTAGTTCGTAGTAAATAATGTAAAGACAATTCTAACTGTATTGTGTTTATGACATCTAGACAGAACGACAATTTCCCAAGACTCAAGGAATTACCCTAGTTTGGGAAGTAGGAGTTCGTCCCTTGTTCAAAATTGCATTAAACTGCAAATTTACTATGTGACTGATACATACATATCCTCACGCTGTATCCCTTATGTACCTACATAAATTGTAATGTGTGCTTATTATATAAATAAATTTATTATTATTATTATTATTATATCAGAAAGGTTCCTTAGGATTGATCCACCGCAGTCATTAGTCAGTAAAGGAAAAGAAATTTATTTGGACTGTGCGTATCATAGAGTAGTATTGGTATAGCTTGGCCAGTCTATACCAAGATATTGACCAAACGCATGAAAGACATTTCTGAAAGATATTTGTGGAAGGCACAAGGTGTTTTTAAGAAAGGTAGCGGTTGTATGGATCAGATTTTCTCGCTCAGCATGATCGTGGAAAGGTTTCTGGCTATTGATAAGAAATATTTCTGTATTTTTGTGGATCTAGAATAAATATTTGATAGGGTAGTTAGAAATAAACTATGGAGTCTCCTGCCTGAATTTGGGATGAGAGGTCTCTTAGCATGGGCTATGTGGTCACTATATCGTGGCCTTAGAGCCTGTGTAAGTATAGATGGTGACATGTTTTCCTAGTTTAAAGTTTAATCAAACGTTAGACAGGACTTCGCTATGTCTGCCTGGCTATTCGTGCTGTATTTGAATAGTTTCCTCCATACACTGAAAGGTGATATTATTGATATGATATTTGATTGCACAGTAGTAAATTGTCTTTTAATTTGTCTGTCTTGTCTGACGCTGTGCTTATACTGCCATTAGAAGTAAAGTTACAGATTTTAGTCACGTGCGTAAAAGAAGAATGTGAAGTGAAAGGTTTAATATTACGAATGTGAACAAAAATGAGGTTTTGATGTTTAAAAACTGTACAGACGAAGTGTGGAATATGGGTAAATGTAAAATGGAAATTATCTAGAACAAGCAAAGAGATTTAAAGGATTTGAATGTCTTTGAGAACAAGTGAATGAAACTGTCTGGGGAGTGTGTTTTCGAAGGATGGAGAATGTGACATTTGGAGAGATGGCTAACAGCTGGTAATAAAGTAAACGATGTTAAAATAAACAAAACATCAAAATGATTAAATATTAAATAGAGGAAAATGATCAAAACATTTGGTCAGTTTCCTCTAATCTTGCATGTCAGACAAAACTCTGTAATATAAGTACTAACTTACATAGATAGCAAAGAATACTAACAATGAAATAACCTTTCTTTATACCTAATATGCAGAAAACATAGCTCTAGTTATAACATTAGAATACAGAGTTACAGAGTATCCTAGTGCGAAGGTTTTATAGTATGTACTATATAAAAAAATTCTTGTGAAGATTCAAATATACTACGCATGTATACGAATAGTTGCTAGAGTAAATGAACATTGTTAATTTCTAGTTGGCGTGGCAATCGGAGATTCAGGAGAAATTGCGCAAGGAAATTAGAGACGCAAAAGCAAATATTAATCACGAATTCACGAATGAAGACATAGATGCTCTCAAATATTTGGATATGGTATTATCAGGTACATAATATATAACTGTTATAAAATTATTTGTAAAACCGCTAAAACTGTCTCTAATACTTACCTAATTAACCTCTATCCATAGTATTATGTATATATATAGGGTACCACTGGAATTAGACTTTGTAACACAATTTTTTTGTGCATAGGTACTTATTAACTACGATTTACTTACGATATTTGTTTACATTCTGCAATAGTGCGGTACAATCACAGAATACTAATATACTAGAACAGCGTTTTTCAACGTGTGACCCGCTGGGGTCGCCAGGCCTCTCCCAAGGGGTAGCGATTACTTTCAAATTTAAAGCAAATGCCTCTTCAATGGGTTTTAAGGATCTTTTAAGTTTAAAAATAAATCCAGTATAGTTTAAAAGAAATTTTTGGTGTGGTAGAGCCATGCTGCATCGCAGCACGAATTGGGCTGGCTCGCCCGGTGAAATACCACCCTCTCACAGAATATCGACGTGAAATAACAGTATTGCTGTTATGTTTCGTTCGCTGAGTGAGAGTTCCGGTAGCCGATCCCCCCTCCCCCCTCTCTCTTGGCATGGCAGCGGTTTTTAATTTGAAATTACCCCGGGGGGGTACCGACACATCCTGTGTAGGAGAATCCCCCCCTGAGCGCCTGCACTCAGGCTGCCCTGCGTGTTCTGGGGAGGGCAAAAATCCGCTCGAGAAATATTATGTCAGAGGCAGGAGAAAGGCAAAACTTTCGGCACCCCCTCCTACGCTTCGCGTTGACTTTTGCAATGTCAGGGGCATCCAGTCCAATCTAAATGCCGTCCACCACCATCTTGAGACGGAAAAGCCGGCCTTACTTTTCCTTACCGAGACGCAGATATCCCCTCCTTCTGACATATCCTACTTGCGCTACCCGGGGTATAATCTAGAACATTCATTTGTTCCACGCGCCGGTGTTTGTGCTTATGTCAGGGAGGACATATGTGTCCGTAGCCTCGGCAATCTTGAAGTTAGGGACCTTTCCATTCTATGGCTACGCGTAGATTGCGGTGACCACCCTCGCGTCTATGCGTGCCTGTATAGGTCCCACAGCGGTAATACCGGTGCTGACTATCTTTTCGAATGCGTCCAAACGGCGACAGACTCTCTCCTCCGACAGATCCCCTTTGTCGAAATTGTGGTTCTGGGTGACTTTAATGCCCACCACATCGAATGGCTTGGGTCACGTATAACTGACCACGCAGGAAGGTCCGTCCATGACTTCGCTTTGGCCTATGGTTTATCCCAACTGGTCACCGCGCCCACGCGGATTCCAGATATGGATAGCCATTCACCCTCCTTACTGGATCTGCTGTTGACCTCGCACCCCGATGGCTATCAAGTCTATGTCGATGCACCGCTAGGCTCTTCGGACCATTGTCTAATTCGGAGCACCGTGCCTCTTACTAGAACTTTGAGATCGCAACCTGCGGCTAGTCATCGGGTCTGGCATTATAGGTCAGCGGACTGGGACGGAATGCGAAGTTTCTTTGCATCCTACCCATGTTGGCGTGTTTGCTTCTCGCTGGATGAGATGTCTCCGCCGACTCCGTCACTGATGTCATACTGCAGGGAATGGAACTTTTCATTTTAAGCTCTGTGGTTCCCATTGGTGGCGGATCTCGGCCCTGGTTTGGTCGCTCATGCAAATTGACGTCCCGCCAGAGGCGTGTGCGCTACCGAGCCTGGGCAATGGCGGTGGCATCTAAGGAACCAAACACCAGCGCGTTCAGAAAGGAGTACAACTATGCCACCAGGTCCTTTAAGAGCGATATTGCCAAAGCGAAGTCCTCGTTCATAGGCAAAATTGGCGAGAGACTAGTTCGTCTTCCTTCGGGGACACGCGCATTTTGGTCTCTCGCCAAAGCTGTCCTTGGTAATTTCTGTCAGTCGTCTCTTCCATCATTGCATAAGACCGATGACTCCCTGGCCCACACTGCAAAGGAGGAAGCCGATCTTCTGGGCACTCTCTTTGCATCAAACTCGACACTGGATGACGGGGGAAATTTACCACCAACCATACCGCATTGTGCGAGCTCTATACCAAACGTTCGGTTCCTACAGAGTTCAGTTCGTAAGGCTCTTTTTTCCCTTGATATTCATAAGTCGAGTGGGCCAGACGGAGTCCCCGCAATTGTGTTAAGGACGTGTGCTCCAGAGTTGGCACCGGTTCTAACGCGCCTTTTCCGGCTCTCTCCGGCCTTTGTGCACCCAATCCCTAAAAAGGGCGATCGCTCTGATCCGTCCAACTATAGGCCCATTGCCATTACCTCTTTACTCTCCAAAGTTATGGAATCCATCATAAACTGTCAGCTCCTCGGGTACCTAGAGAAGCACCAGCTGATCAGTGATCGCCAGTACGGTTTCCGCCGAGGTCGCTCAGCTGGTGATCTTTTAGTATGCCTTACGCATCGGTGGGCGGAGGCAGTCGAGAGTAAGGGGAAGGCTCTGGCAGTAAGTCTAGACATAGCGAAAGCCTTTGATAGGGTGTGACACGGGGCCTTTACTTTCCAAACTTCCATCTTACGGGATTCCCGAGAAGTTATGCGCGTGGGTTGCCAGTTTCCTCTCTGGGCGTAGCATAAAAGTCGTAGTAGACGGTATGTGCTCTGACTTGAAGCCTGTGAACGCTGGTGTCCAGCAAGGGTGTGTGCTTTCTCCGACTCTTTTTCTTCTGCATATCAATGACATGCTGCATAACAATAGCGCCATTCATTGCTATGCGGATCACAGTACTGGGGATGCACTTTATACTGGACGTGCTAATTTCTTGTTGGAAAACGTTATTGAGAACCGGAACAAGCTTGTGTCTAATATTGAGAACATGTTAAGTCATGTCTCAAGTTGGAGACGACTAAACTTAGTCCAAATTAACCCCTCTAAGACACAAGTTTGCACGTTAACCGCAAAAAGACGTCCCTTTGTCGTATCCCTCAGTTTTGAAGGTACTACCCTTGATGCCAAGCCGACTATTGGAATCCTTGGCGTCGATGTCTCAAGCCACGTTCAGTTCCGCGGTCATCTGGAGGGCAAAGCTAAATTAGCTTCGAAAAAGCTGGGTGTGCTTGGTAGAGCGGGACAGTATTTCACGCCGACCCATCGCCTACAACTTTACAAGGCACAGATTAGGCCTCAAATGGAATACTGTACCCATCTCTGGGCTGGAGCGCCCCAGTATCAACTCCTTCCTTTTGACCGCATACAATGTAGAGCGGTTCGGGTTTTGGCGATCCGGTACTCTCTGATCGGCTCGATTCTCTGGCCCTGAGGAGGGACGTTGCATCCCTAAGCATATTTTACCGGATCTATCATGGGGAATATTCTGAGGACTTGTTCGGAGTACTGCCTGCTGCTGAATTCCGTTACCGTACGTCCCGCAATCGACAGTCCTTTCATCCTCACCACCTTGATGAATGGCGGTCTACAACTGTGCGATTTTTACGACATTTTTTACCACGTACGACAATTTTGTGGAACCAACTTATAGCAGCGGTATTCCCGGACCGTTACGACTTAGGGACCTTCAAGAAACGAGCCTACTCTTTCCTTAAAGGCCGGCAACGCACCCGTGACTCCCTGGATGTTGCGGGTGTCCCTGGGCGGCGATGATCATTTCCATCGGATGATGCGCTTGCTCGTTTGCCCTCTCTGATATAAAAAAAAAAGAAATGTTTATTAAGAAAAAGTTAATTAATTTACAGTAGGTTAAAACAAGTTAACAAATACTTCGAGTCACACATTCAAGTTTAAAATGAAACACGTTCTTACTTCGGCGACAAGACGAAAAGTGAAGTTTTTATTGTCTACCTTACAATGAGTACATAATATAATAATATCATAGATTAATCAGCTTACTACCGCAAAATAATATCATGTAAATGTTAAGGGACGATATACACGTACATACATTGACACATATGTACATACATTTACTTATTTGATATCCTGTTTTAACACCCCCACTATATCAATATAAGCAATGAAACAGCTATACCATTATTTATTAACAAACACTTTGAATACCTAACACTTTCAAAAAACCATAATGTTTAACAGAATTTAGACTTTTAGTAAGTAAATCTGCTGGCATGTCATGTGTTGGCAAATGCTGAACATTAACTATTCCGTCACTGACACAGCTTCTACAAAAATGGTAGCGAACATCTATGTGCTTAGTACGTTTATGAAATACATTATTTACAGACAATTTTAATGCACTTTGGTTATCATTATACAAGGTTATAGAATATGATGCACCTGTTATTTTATGAATTAAATTACGCAAATATATGGCCTCTCTACAACCCTCTGTAATGGCCATATATTCTGCTTCTGTGCTTGATAACGCTACAGTTTTTTGTTTCCCAACAAATAGTACTTCCCGACAATGTAAAGCATAAACCAGTGTATGACCTTCTGTCTGCAGCATTGCTGGCCCAATCGGCATCAACATAACCTTCTATTTCTGATTTACCATACTTAGTATATTTTAAACCAAAAGCCTTTGTTTTTTTTAAATACCTTAATACACGTTTAGCATACATCCTATGTTCATTATTATAACAATTATTGAACTGACTTAAAAATCCCACAGAATAAGCAATATCAGGCCTAGTTAATACTGCCAGATACATTAAACTACCCACAAGTTGCTGATAAGGAAACTGGCCTTCACAATTTTCTTCTTTACTAAGATTTAATTTGGTTTCCATTGGAGTATCTGCTGTTTTACAGTTAGTCATATTAAATTTTTTTAAAAGTTGTTTAATATAATTCTCTTGACTTAACATTATTACACCGTTAGCTTTATCTATAGATACCTCCATACCAAGACACTGCCTAATCTGACCCAAGTCTTTGAGCTTAAACTGTGTAGATAATATATTTTTTAAACATTCGGTCTCAACTTTATCATTTGAAAATATGAAAAAATCATCTACATACAATGCAATTATTGCTTTAAAATCATTTTTACATTTAGTATATAGACATGGTTCAACTTTAGACGTTTTATAGCCAATATTAACTAAACATTTGTCAACCTTCCTGTACCAGGCCCTTGAGGACTGTTTTAGGCCATAAATTGCCTTTTTTAACTTGAGCACTTTATTGCTCTCCGAATGCACATAACCATCTGGTATTTGCATGTAAACAGACTCCTCTAGCTCCCCATTCAAGAAAGCAGTAGTTACGTCGAGATGTGTTATATCTAAATTCAACTGTACAGACAATGCGAACAATAATCTTAATGTTGTATGTCTTACTACAGGCGAAAAAGTCTCTGTATAGTCAATACCATGTTTTTGCATGTAGCCCTTGGCCACCAGTCTAGCACGATAACCAATGTTATTGTCACTGTCATATTTCTTCTTTAACACCCACTTACACTTTACTATGGTACTGTTTTCTGGAGTATTTACTAACTCCCACGCACTATTGTCTTCAAAACACTGAATTTCTTCTTTCACAGCCCTTAACCAATGATCTTTTTCTGGACCATTTAGTGCTTCTTCCAAAGATAAGTCACTAGCGTCATCAAATGTATCTTCACTATAGCACGTGTTTGTAGAACCATACTTATTAGGTGGTTTTCTGTTTCTTCTAGATCTCAGTACTCTAGGAATCATCATGTATGAATCATCTTCATCATTACTTGGTACATATGTCTTATCTGATACTAATGACTCTGTTTCTGTACAGTACTCATCATCATCTTTAGTCATCTCTCCACTGAAACTAAATTATCTTCCTTCATAATTGATGTCTCATCTTTCTCATTAAGAACTAATGTAGTCTCTGTCTCCTCCATAATAACAACATCTCGACTAGTAGTAATACATTTTGTTACAGGATTGTAGATTCTATAACCTTTAACATTATCGGAATAACCTACTAAAATCATTTTCTCTGATTTCTTATCCCATTTTTTACGTTTTTCTTTGGGTATGTGCACCATAATAGTACTGCCGAATATTCTAATGTGACCAACATCTGGTTTGCACCCGGTCCTCATTTCATACGGAGTTTTTCCATTTAAGCCTGATGATACAATCCTGTTCTGTAGATACACTGCAGTATTTATTGCTTCGGCCCATAATTCCTTTCCCAAATTAGCATCAAATAATAAACATCTAGCTTTCTTAACTATTGTGCGATTAAAGCGTTCACATAATCCATCCTGTTCGGGAGTATAAGGGTTTGTCTTTTGGTGAATCATTCCTTCTTTCTTTAAATAACTATCGAAGTGTTTATTACAAAATTCAAGACCATTGTCGCTTCTCAAAATTTTAATTTTTTTATTGGTTTGGTTCTCAACCTTTGCTTTAAATTGATAGTGCTTGATTTTTATGTTTTAGAAAATAAACAAAATTCATTCTACTGAAATCATCTACAAATAACAAAAAATATCTGGAGCCACCAATTGATACATTTTCCATGGGACCACAAATATCTGTGTGCAATATATCAAGAACTTCTTTGCTTCTTGTACCAATATGACTAAATGGTAAACGATTCTGCTTACCTTCGCATCAAACTGCACAGGACGACTTACTTATTTCTACCTTTTTATCAAGAGTCATACCATCCACAGCATTTGACATTTTATTCAAGTAATTGCTGTTGACATGTCCCAATCTGCGATGCCCCAAGTACTTCCAGACGTAACCGACGCCGCCAATAAATTTTCAGGCATGTTTAACTTATACACTCCATTGACTAATAAAGCAATTGCTACTAAAGATCCGTGCATGTTGTAAACATTGCAGCTGTTTTTGGTAAATATTACTTTATTACCATTACTGATCAACTGGCTCACTGACAACAAATTAGTAGTTAAATTCGGAACGCATAACACGCCTTTGACGGACACCTCGTATTGATATTTGTCGGTTTCGGTCACAATATACACATCGCCGGTACGTAACACTTTTACTTTGTTGTTATTTGCAATAATTATCTCCCTGTCTTGTTGATATGAAGCATTCGTTACCCAATGTTCGTTAGCTGTTAAGTGAACACTAGCGCCAGAGTCTATGTACCACTCGTTTTTATTGAAATGTCCATTTAAAAACACAGCGCTAAACGCGTTCGTTTGTTTTCGCATTATTTTCTTATTATTCGATGAACTGCTATTATTATTTTGGCACTGATTACGGTAATGGCCGGGTTGTCCACACTTTTAACATTTTATGCGTTTGACAAATGTCTTCGATACATTTCCGCCATCTTTACTTCCAGCCGCCATAGACATCGACTTATTTTTTTTTTTTGCGAAGTCACAAATGCACTGCTAACTTCATTTTCATTCACTTGCGATTCCATATCTAACAATTTAGTTTTAATTGAATCCGTCGTGATTGGAATGCCGGAATGCTCAATCGCCATTATCATAGGTGAAAACTTCTCTGGCAAACCAGCCAACAACAATGAACCAATCCATTCGTCGCTAATATTAAAACCAGTACCACTTAACTTTTGCCCCATATCAACCATTTGCGTTACGTAGGACGTCATGGAACTGCTGGTTTCTAGACGAATACTGATTAGACTGCGTAATAAACTTATTCTTCTGGTAAATCCAGAGTCATCGAATAAGGTTTTTAGTTTATTCCATAGTTCTTTTGTTGTCTTCACATCTTTAATATGCACGTATAGTGATGGATCAATCGTCAATATCAACTTAGCCTTGGTTTTCGCGTCATCTGCGGCTTCTATAACTTTGCTTGAATCTGGCTTGATGCAATGCCACATGCCTTCGAGCACTAGAAAATTCTCCGCGGCGAAAATCCATTCGCTATAGTTTTCACGCCCCTTCAACTTAGGAACATTAACTAAGTAGCTTGATGCCATTGTAAAAAAAATGCAACAATTTCTCTACTTTTACGACGATTTTTTAACGAAAATATGGGTCTGGGCCCATAACCTAAAATGAAACACGTTCTTACTTCGGCGACATGACGAAAAGTGAAGTTTTTATTGTCTACCTTACAATGAGTACATAATATAATAATATCACAGATTAATCAGCTTACTACCGCAAAATAATATCATGTAAATGTTAAGGGACGATATACACGTACATACATTGACACATATGTACATACATTTACTTATTTGATATCCTGTTTTAACAAAGTTAATGTGATGGTTGCTCCTGTTTTTCGATAACCAATTTTTCCCATCGCGGAACCATTATTGCTACGCATACAATTAGACCGTTTTCTAAATTAAAGCGATTTCTTTGTTAGTTCTTTATCTGAGCCATCGGCGAAAACGTCAACTTGCACAATTATGAGGTGGCAAATAAAATCAAACACCTCAAAGCTACTTTAATTAACTGTGGGCATTGTTTTTCTGTTTAACCAAAAGGTATCTAAATTCTTGAAATTCTTGACTTGAATTCCAAATGCATCATTCCATCAGCAGATAATTCCAGCAGATTTTCTTTTAGGTTGATTCCTAAATTGGCCTCATGGATAGCTGGATTTAAAAACGAATTTATGATACACCTTTGTATTTTCCGAAAATTCTTGCACCGACAAATAATAACACAATTAATCTTTCAAATTCTACAAAACTTTTCCACGCCAAGTATATATATGATATTATTTTTAACTCAGACCCCGCTTCTTCGATATAACATCAAGTCAAAGAAAATAAATCAAGTGTTTTGCTTTATGGATGATGACTCCAGATAATTTTTTTTTGTAGGCATGGATTTTGTCTTTAGCAGTAATGATATTTTCATGTCGCCCTTGAAGGCTTTTATTCGGGGTTTTTAAATGCTCAAATAGTCAGAAAGAAAAGGCGTTTAGCGACGTAGTCGATGTTCAAATGTCTTTTTTATAAAAAATAGGATAAATTTGAAGTGATGTACGGATTATTTATGTGTAATATAAAAAGTGCAAGTTAGAAACAGTGGAGGGTAGGGGTCGCAAAATAGTTTTCCATGGTAAACGGGTCGCGCCATGAATACGGGTCGCGCATTGAAAAACACTGTACTAACTAATAAATATAATAAACAGTAGAGTTTAGTTTTTTCTTTTTTTTTCTTTTTCCTTGAGAGGCAAAGAGTGTAGCCCATAACAGCCGATGTCTTTAACAATAGATAACAAAATTCTTTAAATTATTTCATTATGATTTCGACGTCATAGGTACATTTTAAAGTTTCATTGTTCCTATAGTTCGTAAAATATAGCATAAGCCCTGTGGCAGATGGTAAGGCGTCATGCGTAAGGCTTCGACGATGTTAAAAATAGATCATAATTATTATCGATTATTGTTACTATTAACGATATTTGGTTAATATTTAACTGAGTATAGTTATAATAAAATCAAACACTAGGAATATAAGATTACACGTTTTTATTCATTTAAAGGCTCACAATCCAAATCAATGTCTGCGTCAAAATCAGATTTGGAGTTGCTGGAGCAGTCCTGGAGATTAATAATCAACTCTTGTTCACATATGTTATTGTCCAAGTAAACATCACGCTCTCAATCTTCTTGCATAATTTTTCTACATTTGTTGACCAACTTCCTCCAATCTTCTGGCGTAACATATTCACATGCATTTTGCAAAGACAAAGACAAGTATTGTAATGACAGATAATAATAACACATAAGATTTTAAAATAAAACAAGAATAAAAAAATAACACAAACCTTTGATCTGAACTCAGATCAGTTCAATTGCGTTGTCCTGGCAGTCGTACGGTCGTAAACGGATGACTGTTTGCCGAACAACATGGCGCCGTCTATCCGCTACGATGACGGTTCCCGTCATAAAGCGTTCACAACTCATAAAATAAGAAATTTATTTAAACGTCATTCATTAAAGTTAGCATAACATAACATAACATAACTTCACGCTGTATCCCCAACGGGGTAGTCAGAGAGGACGGAGCGCCAGGAGTCGCGGTCCTTACACACCTCTTTCGCTTCCTCAAATCTCATCATTCTCCTCACACATTTTCGCCTAGGTATACGGGTGCTTTTGACATTTCCGTCTGCTAACACTCTGGCTATTTGATCTTCATAAGTCAGCCTTGGTCTTCCTTGGCTTCTTTTACCACTCACTTTCGCTCTGTATATTTTCTTCGTCAGTCTTTCATCACTCATTCTTTCCATGTGCCCGAACCATCTAAGCATTCCTTTCTTCATTTTTACAATAACACTGTTGTGCAACCCTGTCATACTGCGTATCTCGTCATTGCTTATCCTGTCAGCAAGCGTGACACCGCACATATTTCTGAGAGACCGCATCTCCACAGCATTTAACATACTTTCACTCGATTTTGGGCATATCCAGGCCTCACTACCGTACAGCAAAGTTGGCACCAACACCGCATTGTGGATGGCCATTTTAGCAGTGTTAGATATATTCACACTACCCACTAATGCGGACAGAGCACCGTTCACTTTATTGCCAGCTGCTACCCGTCTCTCCAAATCCAATTCACATCTTCCATCCCTCGAAAACGCACTCCCCAGGTACACAATTTCATTCACCTGTTCTAGACATTTTCCATTTACACAAATCACACATTTCGTTTGTACCGCTTCTCTTTCAAACACCAGAACCTTAGTTTTTTTCAATCCTTTTACTTCACAATCTTTTTTCATGCACGTGACTAGTGTTTGCAACTCCGCTTCTGATGGTGCTATTAGCACAGCATCGTCAGCGTACAATAGGCAGTTTACCACTGTGTCACCACATCCCATACCACTCATATTACCTTTCAATCTCTGGAGGCAACTGTCCAAATACAGCACGAATAGCCAGGCAGACATCACGCAGCCCTGTCTGACACCAGAACAGACTTCAAACCAGGGCGACAGGTCACCGTCTATCCTTACACAGGCTCTGTGGTCTCGATATAATGACCTCACAGCCTGCAGTAAGGAGCCCTTCACGCCATATTCAGGCAGAAGACTCCACAATTTCTTCCGCACTACTCTATCGAATGCTTTCTCTAGATCCACGAAAGCGCAGAAAACTTTCCGACCTAAAGCCAGAAACCTTCCCACGATAACGCGAAGCGAGAAAATCTGATCCATACAACCCCTACCATTCCTGAAACCACCTTGCTCCTCCCACAAATATCTTTCTTAAACGCCTTTCATACGTTCAGTCAATACTTTAGTATAGACTTTACTCGCTAAGCTGACCAAGCTGATGGCCCTATAGCACGCACAGTCTAGGTAGGAACCTTTCCCTTTATATAGAGGTACTATGACTGCCGTGCGCCAGTCCTCTGGAACCTCCCCCTTCTGCCAACAAAGGTTGCAGAGTGCACAGAAGGCACCCCAGACCCTAGGACCACCATACTTGATCACCTCAGCAGTCACCTCATCAATTCCCGCAGCCTTTCCACATTTCAAACTTCTTATCACTTTCTCAATCTCTTTCATACTAATGGCATCCTCCAGTCCCTGGCCCGAGTGTGGCAATTCATTAGAATCGCTCTCAGTATCAGAGACGGAGTCGCCACTCTCATACAGTTCTCCATAGTATTCACTCCATCGCTGCAAAACATCCTTTTTATTTGTAAGCAGGTTGTTGTCTTTCGAACGCACTTTATTCATTCTGCAAGGTGCCGGACCACTTCGGTACTTACGTACTTCTTTCCAAAATAATTCGGAATTTTCCTCGAAGTTATCCGACATCTTGTTTTCATCTAGCACCCTACACCTTTCACGCTTCTCTTTCACTAGTGCCTTCGTTTCTGCTTTCTGCAGCTTATATCTGTCTTTCATCAAATTTGTCATACCACAGTCATTAGTAGCAAGGTAGTCTCGCCATGCTTTCTTTTTCTTATACACAGCCACTTTCACCTCATCATTCCACCACACATCACGCTTTTTGCCGTTCCCAATCTTATTCGTTCCACACACTTCTTTTGCAGCCTCGATCATACTATCCCTAAGGTTCTGCCAACATTCTTCAACATCCTCGCTCATCACTTTCAATCTATCATCAAGCTTACTGGATAATACCCTTTCATATTCATTCCTGGTGGTCGCATCCTGCAGTTTCCAGCTTTTAATGCGGCTAACCACTGCAGGTTTGGACACTACGCGATGTCGCCATGCTGCGAACAGACCCCTTATTCTGGTTATCACCAGAAAGTGGTCCGTCCCGAGATCGGCTCCTCTATACGCTCTTGTGTACATTACCTGCTTCTTAAGTCTGCTATCCACCAGGAATAAATCAATCCTACTTCTCGCACCCTTTCATTCCCACGTGTACTGATGGATTCTTTTGTGCCCAAACATGGTATTAGCCACAAAAAGATCCTTTTCCATACACAGTCCTAACACAATCTTACCAGCATCATTCACTCTCTTATCTCCATATTTGCCTAGGACAGACTCAAATCCTGTTCGAGCTGTCCCGATCCATCCATTCATGTCTCCACACACAACAATTCTTTCGTTCTCTTCAACCGTCGCTAGAACTTCTCTAACATTCTCCCAGAACTGCTCTAGTTCAGCCAAACCGACAGAGGACACTGGGGCATATACTGTCAAAACAAAAATTCTTGTCAACCCAATCTTGAGGCGTACCCAGAGCAGTCTGGGATTTACACATTCATACTCAGTCATACAATTAACCATACGAGAGGACAGTAAAACGCCTACCCCTTGGCATCCCCTATCTCCTTGTGGTACCCCTGACCACAAAGCGATGCCTCCTCCGGGCAAGTCGGCAAGTTCACTGCCGCCTCGCTTGGTTTCACTCAAACATAGCACATCCAATCTTTTCTCTTCCATAATGTCAATCACTTCATTCATCTTCTCCTCAATCCCACCTCTCACAGGCCGCTAGGTGCACAGCGTGTTGAGTGGCGGTCCCCAACGCCGAACTGCACTCTGCACACACCAGCGGGGACAGACCGGTGTACGTCGCTTTCGGGGGACGCCCTAACATTATTATTGCCGTTGTCCCGCATGGTATGCACAGAAGAGGAATTGCAGCCCTGAAAAGGGCTGGCAGGGGTCGCGACGAGCACGCTTCCTCAGTTGACCCCCTAAAAGTCATAGTAATTAATTATTTTTGAAATAAGGTACACATTTTAAATAAAACATTTTTTTACGATTTTACGTAGTGTTAGGTTATTTAAATAATAATAATGAAACTAAATTTGAATTTCCAAATTTAATTATTGTCTCAGTTTATCTTTTTTTGCGAAATTAATAGTTTTATATACTATGGTTACGATGGCTCGTCGTACATCACTATTAAAAAACTATAAAAGTAATATACAAGTGAAGGGGCTGTAGGCTCAGTAAAGTATTTAACGCCGCACCCGGCGAGGTCGACATGGCTTCGATTGCTAATAGACAGGCGGTCCTTTGCAAGCCACCTAGCCTATCTATCACAGTCTTCTAGTGGGCTTTCTCGTACCAGACCACAGAGGCAATGCGGTGTTGGTGCCAACTTTGCTGTACGGTAGTGAGGCCTGGATATGCCCAAAATCGAGTGAAAGTATGTTAAATGCTGTGGAGATGCGGTCTCTCAGAACTAATTGTCGGCCTCACAATGGCTGTATACAGCCACAGAACAACTTTTGGGCCAGTTGTTCCCTGCCATCCGACTGCAGGTACCTAAGGCAATTTTTGCCTTTTGCAAGGTAGTTGTGATATGACTGTTCCACGTCAGTTTTTGGTCAATTGTAACACCCAAATACTTAACTTCAGTGGAAAAAGGTATCGATTTACCGTTTAGTCGTGGAGCTACCAACCTATCCAGGCATCGCTTCCTCGTAAACGGCACAATTACTGTTTTATCAGCATTGATCGATAACTTGTTCTCTCTACACCATTCAGTGATAGTGTCGTCGCATAACACAAGAAATAGTGTTTAGGCTGAAACCTCGGTCTATAACTACCAGGTCATCTGCATATCTCTGTGTGTCAATCCTAAGGTCAGCCATTTTATGCAAGAGCTGGTCAACTGCGAGTGTCTATAGAAGGAGTGATAGAACGCCACCTTGAGGACATCCTTTCATTGTGGAAAATGTCAAGGCAATTTGACAGAGGGCTAGTTTGGCTCCTCTGTTGGAGAGCATCGAGCATACCCATCTAGTAGTTGTAGGGTCAACCATCTTGGATTCGAGAGCCCTAACTAATGTACTGATGGGGGTATTATCGAAAGCTCCCTCTATGTCTAAGAAGGCACGAAGCGCTACTTCTTTATCTTCAACTGCCTTTTCTGCTCTGTCAATGAGACTGAGCAGAGCAGTTACTGTAGACTTAACTCTACTATAGGCATGTTGTGTATGATGATTAGGTATTGTAGCCAATGGCCCATCCCTAATAAATCTGTCTAAAACCTTTTCCATGGTCTTTAAAAGAAATGAGCTAAGGCTAATAGGCCTAAAGGACTTTGGTAGTTCCTTTTCCCCGCTTTAGGTATACATATTACCTTTATTGTAGACCATGAATCAGCTATGTAACCCCAGGCATAACTAGATCTGAAGATATTAATAAGGTGCGGCAGGAGGACATCAGTCCCTTTTTGTAAGTGTATGGACGTACACCATCCTCTCCGCAAGTTTTATGTGGTTTGAAAGAGTTGATCGCCCACTTTATTCTGTTGGCTGTTATTAGTTTGACCGCTCTTTGCCAGTCCTCCTTCTGAGGTCTATGCAGGGTGGTTTTGGTGCAGAATCCGATCTTTTACGGATTGCCCCAGGAAAGTTGGTCGTTACTAACAACTCTAAAGTTTCACTTTCACATGTTGTGAATGAACTATCTGGCTTTTTAAGCAGCCCAATTTCATTCGGTTTGGATTTAGAGAGCACTTCATGGAGTCTTGCTCCTTGAGGCATATTATTAATTTCCTCACAGAGCCTCCTCCATGAAGCTCTCTTTGCCTTCCTAATTTCTACGTTGTAATCAGCTAAGGCTTTACTACAGGCCTGCCATTCACGAGTCCTTTTAGCCTTATTAAATAATTTGCGTGACTTTGCTCTAAGCTTCTCTAGCTTAGAGTTCCACCACGATACTTCTCTTTTGGAGGTCTTTATTTTCAGCGGACAACAGTCTTCATAGGCATTTTTGATGCCTTTCGTGATCATGTGCACTGCTAAATCTAGACTCTCCCACGTTTTAAGACATTTAGGAATTTAGGAATTATTTCCAGGTTAGCACCTAGTCTTTCATTATATAAATCCCAGTCCGCTCTCCTAGAATCCCTATATGTAATAGTTTGATTGGCTAAGGAAGCCCTGATATCAAAGCGAATATGTCTATGATCAGACATAGAGTTCTCGTCACTGACCCGCCATCCAACTATGTGTCTGGCTATGTTGCCAGTGAAAAAGGAAATGTCTAGCACTTCTTGTCTGACACACGTAACAAAGATCGGTTAGCAGCCTATGTCTAACGTGTAAAAGCAGTTAACCGTTAGAAAATCATACAGTAACTCACCTCTGGCATTGATGTCCGAGCTCCCCCAGGTGGTATGGTGAGCATTGGCATCACAACCCACCAAAAGCTCAGCGTTGTTTCCGGGCGTAAGCCGCTACACTCTGTAGGTCTTCAGTTGGGATTTCCTTATTTCGAGGCAGATAGGCCGAGCACACGATTACTCTAGCCCCATCCCACCCTTGGAGATTTACGAACGCTGCAACTAGATCGTCAGAACACAACTCTGGAACAGGTAAAAGATCAATTTTCTTATTGAAAATGATACAAGCTCTAGGCTTTTTACTACCGATATTATAAAGTATATTACCGGCGGGATTTAGACCTAGGATTTTTGAATTTACCACCCAAGGTTCTTGAATCAAGGCGAGACTTACTTTGTCCTCAACAATACAGCACTTCACAACCGCTGATGCAGCAACAGCATGATGAAGGTTAGCTTGGAGGATGCTCACCGATTCTCCTTGGGCGGTATGTCATAAGCCAGCAGAGGGCTTTGGGTTTGCGGGTTTTGCTCTTCTTTTCTGCGGACGTGGTCGTCCACGAGAGGGAGGTAGTCCGGTCGCTGTAGCACTTCTGATATTTGCACCTGCCCCTCTACCTGCGCCCCCACCCCTCGTTACCGATCCAGAAGGCCTTTTACCCAGTTTGAGCTGGGGTTTAGGCTCTTCCCTTACCGGCTTCAAAGAGTCACTAGAGGTGGAGGGTTGTGGGGTCTGCGATGCATTGATCGTAGACTCACTAATATCAGAGCCGCCCCTGACCTTAAAAACTATTTTCCTAAAGCCAAGGTTAGCTCTGTATTCCACGGCTTTGAGAGCCTCAGCAGAAGGGTCAGAGTTTTCCACAGCCGAGTATTCAGTCCCTCATTCTGTATCCGAAGCAGATTAAGAGCGTCATCTACAGACCGCACGTCACTGCTCGGTACAAATGTCGAGGCGACAAAAGGCTTAGGCAGTTCATTTTCTGATATTATAGAAAGCTCAGCCTCAGGCCACGGTTTTATTTTTGGCACTTCATTCACCAGCCATTCTTGGCTGGACTGATTCTCACAGGTAATCAATATCCAGCCTGGCCTGTGCATGAAGCCTACAAATTTGGGTGCCGCTCCACTGTCCGAAATCTTTGCGATCTCTTGGATCACCATGCTTCGAACTATCTTCATTTGTTCCTCGTTCATAGGAGTCGTGTTACACTCGCAAGGACCCAGCGATTTCTTTAAAACTGGATTTCGGTTTTTCGACAAGTTCCACTCTTGAGCCCTTGTTACTCTTATCCGCCTTTGGAGCCTTCATACCTTTACCATTTCCAGCTTTGGGGCCTTGGTAGCACTCTCCGAAGGGGATTCCTCCTCCGATCGAACTCGTTTGACCGCCTTCGATGGAGCAGTATTGAGCTGCGGCAGATTGGCGATAGGCTTTATGTACAAAGTTAAGGCCTCTTCGGCACCTACATTTGCAGCTATTACCCTTCTTAACCTTTTCCGCGCGGCTCCCGATAATTTCCTCTTACGAGGTTTGTTAGCGGTCTGTGCGTCGTCGCCCTGGTTCGTCACCAGTTGTGATCAGGAGTTACCAGCCACAGCCTGGGTCGTCCCAGCACTAGACGAAAGAGAACTGGTCGTTTGGGTGGCCATGGGCTCACCTTCCGTCCCAGTGATTTGCGGTTGCTCTCCTTCAGATTTCTCTAAAGGAGAGGAAAGAAGTAGTTTTTCCATGTTTTGATTAATTTCCATGAAAGTCCCACGAGCAGCTAGGGAAATAAGCGGTCACCTCCGGCAGAGCCCCGCATGCCGGAAGAAGGGCAAAAACTACTCTTCGAGATGCCCTGTTATCGAAGAGACACCGTTCACGACTGAGCTCTCCCTCGGCCACGCATCCATCGGCACGGTATGAATGACACCTTGGATTGGGGATAATCTTTTCGCCCACTACTAACAAGAGTCGAGTATTTACCAGAAAGTTACTAGCAGTGGCCCAGGGTGCACCGGCTAGAGGGTTTACGTTCCAACAAGGTAAGATACCGTATTGGACTGAAAATCCCCATCGCACACGTGGAGGTAGATTATCGTTCGCACCCCTTAGTTCTTGTAATGACTACACCCTGTGTCAGGATTGGCCTGTGGTCCGAATTGGTCACACTCCCATCTACTCTCCAATCCTCGACTCAATTCAGAATGTCAGTGGTGCAAGTAGTTACGTCGACGCAGTTGGTCTACTGCTTCCCGCCTCCAATCACGTCGAAGGTCGGTTCTGACACCCTATTCAGAACATGTAATTCAAACTCATTGAGCATTCCGGCCACCATTTCCTTTCTATAATTCACCTTTTTGCTACCCCACTAGGTGTTCCAAAAATTAAAGTCCCCTCTGAAAATGACATTCCTGATACCTTTTTCCCTCCCAATCTTTCCCATCTCCTCCAGATACGGCTCAATCAGTTTGTCCTCTCAAAGTATACCGACACCATCCCTATCTCCGACATTCATAACTTCGAAATAGCGACGCGAATTGGGTGTTAGGATTTAGGGTTGTGCATTATAACTGGTCTACCGTATCGGTGGATTATACTTCATAATTTTGCACTCTTCTCGTATTTTCGGTGAAGGGTTTCTGCAACATCGCAAAGGACTCAAACCGAGGTCTCAAACTTGCTCTTTTGCAAATTTGCTTAAGCCGCCTCATGACTATCCTTATTTTTGTTTCTTATCCTTGTTTCCTTATTTCTTCATGGAACAGCCTTAGCAATACGCTACTGTTTCACTTGCTAAAGTGAAAATTTTTCTCCTAGTTGCAGAATATTGCCGAATGCATTATACTTGTAATTACTAAGCTTTGCACGGATGCAATTCCTGCAGGTAGGTGCCTCTCTTTAAAGTCTAACCGGGCCATCATGCATGACGGGTGCAGTCATAGCAATGACTGCACCGTCAGTCTGATCTTCACAAAAACGCTTTCCGTGGCCATACCTCCGGAGAGAAGTTCAAACACTCCACAAATTTCTCCATATCCTAATCTGTAGGAACGCCTTTAACTATGCCCATTCTGGTGACATTGTAAGTGTGCATGATAGCTTTGTATTTATTGGATTCGAGAGCTGGAAGAGAAACAAATCTGTTGGCATCCTCTGCGTTTTAAATTCTACAGATATCTTGCTGCGACCAACCCGTTTCATACCGTCGGAAATTATGTTCTTTATACAATTTTTGAACAAAAATTTGCCGAATTTAATCGGACGGATAATAAGGCCTGAAGAAGAGTCTGGCTTAATTCTCGTGTACGATAAAGGAAACTTTGTCAGCAACCCTATAAAGTTCGGCGGTAACACTTAGTGATGGATGTGTAGACTGTTTGACAGAAAGCAGACGGTTCTATAACTATATATAAAAAATATTTGTATTAGTCATAGCGTCAGCCGCTAGGTCTATATTATGTCTTTGCAATGGTCGAGGATGAAATATATTGTTATTCCGTGAAAATAAATCAGGAGACTGACTAATTTCCATAATTTCCGATACATTATAGAGGTTCATGCGGAATACTGGAATTCATTATTTGTTAGTAAATAATACGAACTTAATAAAAACTCACAGCCACACTTAACAAAAACACTTCAAAAAGGTACACAATTCACTTGAAAACAAAAATGAAAAAGTCTAGACAAATACAAAAGAAAATCCCACGAACATGTGTATTTATCACAACAATGAAAGATGGAATCTTTAATTAGTGTTAAGAGACAGTCAACTAAGTGAGATATTGTTAACCTGGAACTGTCAAATAATACTATAATTTTCTTAATTGAGTAAAAGTATGTAAATAAGTTTAAAAAATAAAGGTAAGTAGATTTTGCCAAATAAGGAATTCAATTGTAACTTGTATTATTATTTATTAGTTACTGTAAACTGTTACTTGTCCATATAAGATCTGGTTTTATACACACCTTGAGCGCAAGGAATAAAATATCTAAGTGCCTTTCGCTTAGCTCAAGGTCACCTATTTGGACCTTTTTTTAGTTCCTTGCGCACTCCCTAGATATGCATATATAATCTCGTCGGTTTTGAGTAAATATTTTTTTTTTACAGAAACTCTGAGACTGTACACTCCAGCGACATTTATTAGCAAAGTGTGCACTGCCGATTATAATATGCAGATAGATGGAAATAAAACTGTAAAAATTGAAAAGGACACCGTCCTAATGATTCCTCTCGTTGGTATCCATACCGATCCAAAATATTACACGGATCCTCAAAAGTTCGATCCTGAACGTTTCTCCCCGGAAGCTGTTGCAAGTCGCCATAAATTCTCCTTCATACCTTTTGGCGAAGGGCCGAGGATGTGCTTAGGTGAGTTAATAATTGAATCCTGCCGTACTTTGATAGGCTTTAAATGGTCCCCAGTCCTATAATGACCCCCCAGAAATGAGGTTACCATCAACAAAATTATGAAACCAAAACATAGTTCCGGACAGAAAACCCCGTAATTTCGGAGCTTAAAACCCAGACATTTTTATTTCTAAACCGACTTCAAATAAAGGAGGAGTCTTATGTTCTTCTGTATGTATTTTTTTATGTATTCTACCCGACAACTTCGTTAATTGTGGATCGATTTCAATTATTCTTTTTCCATTGGATTCAGTATAGCTCCAAGGTTTATCCAATCCCATTCACTTATGTTGGAGCTTGGACTTTGAAGGTACACTAAATAACGCTAACTGCTGCGTAAGATCTATTTATATTAATGATTTTTTTATTTATCATTCCGCTCCGAAAGCCGTTAATAACAGATTTACCCTAGATATTTATTTAGGCTAAGGTCATTCAAAAAACAGGAATAAAAAACTTAAAAAAAAATTAAACCGACTGCAAAATATACACTGAAAATTACAAAATAACTATCCTTTACTAATCAAAAGTCAAGTACTGATTGAAAATTGAAAAAAAGTTCTGCGGGCTGGAGCCACGACGTGTCATATACCTACTTATGCAAACTGGCGGCGTCAGAACAAGGATGTATTATTATTTATTATTAGCCGTCTTCATTTTTGCTTAATAATAAGGTATTATTAGCGCACGAAATTACTTTAGAAGATTCCACCGCCTTTATTTCTATGCGCTATTATTATTAGTAATCGGGAATACTCTAAAAGTTTCTATCCTCGTTTTATATGTATGTCGGGACGTCCGCCTAGTGAGTCATAGTTTTTGACTATCGATCGAAGCGATATAACAAGGCGATATCGAGGCGTACAAAGACTACTACCACGACTACTGCGACGACTCTGGATAAAAGACTACTACGCGAGTACCTACTTCGAGGGGCGATTACGAATACTTGGAACTGCCGTAATTATATAAGTTCACGTGTCTTGACATCTGTCAAGTTGACAACTCTTTGCATCCTTAAAACCGGCATTTGATTACTTACCCACAGCACGTAACAATACAATAGTAATTAAATTTGACAATTATTAAAATTGGTGCCAAGATTTGTATCGTGTTTATAAAGTTGTTTTTGCATTTGAATTTTGATTAGTAAAGGAAAGTTATTTGTTTTTTTTGAAGTCGGTTTAATTTTTTTCTTATTGTATACGTACTGTAATCAGGCGGTTCTTGTGCACGAGAAATGTTTACACCTCGCTGCGAAGGTGAAGCGCGCCATTGTTAGAGTCTCCTAACCCTGAAGCAGCAAGACTCCACCATGTGTGTATTCTCGCCGAACTTGGCTACTCTGGATTCGGTCTTAACTAGATAATTCCGCGGATGATAGCTTCCCAAACTAAAATCTAATACTAACATGAAAACCGAAAGTTAAAAATCCAGGGAAACTCCGATCTGAATTATAAAATAATTGAATAGAAAATATAAAAAGCATTAAAAACTGGTAAATCTTTGCGTGGACTATTGTCTGGAAATTTCGCAAAGTTATACTTAAGTAGAGGAATTTTAAAAAACTCAAAAAACCTCTTAAACCAAAAAAAAAAAGTCCCTATTGGCCCCTCAAGTTTATGATAAACCCTACTAATATTATAAATGTAAAAGTTTGTGAGGATGGATGTATGGATTTTTATTTTGCGAAAACTACTAAACGGATTTTGATGAAACTTTACAATAATATAGCTTATACACCAGAATAACACATAGCCTATAATTTATACGCAAACGAAGTCGCAGGCAAAAGCTAGTATGTATATCATATATCCAAGCGTCGTCGGTCGTCGCTTCGTGGGACCGCTAAATAAATTAGGTTCTTGCGTTGCCTAGGTAGAGCGTACTCCTCAAAGTCAAATCAATTTATTCAAGTAAACCCAATTGCAACGTAAAATCTGCTTTATAGTCCAATCAAATTACGGTTGAAATCAAAATTACGATAAAAAGGCTGAATTTTTGATATAATGTTTATAAAATATTTTAAACATGCATGTAAAATTTCAAAACGCTAGCCCCCGGCTGCGCTCGAAAAACAAACAAGAAGTCAGAAAAGCGTTGTTTTCTAAATTACTCTACAACGGTAAGTCATAGATAAAAGATTTCTAAGCAACAATTATAGAATGCAAAGTTTTACGTAAAATGCTCTCATACCTTTTTGTCGTAAGTGTCATATTAACGGAGTTATGGCGGATTGAAGCACAAGAATGAGAAATTTCTTGAAAACGTCGTAGAATTATTATAAACTGTTATTTTTCAACTTGTTTTTTTGTAATCGATTCACAAAACATTATAATGTATTTTCGCATAAACAGAACTTTTATATTTTTGTTAAAAAGTTATTAGCATATTTATTTTTTAATTTCCATAATTAATATTATAATGGAATATTTTTTGCTTCTTTTTATTTTCATTTGATTCTTTGTAAAATTTACAAAAAAAAATGCTCTAGGTCATATTTTTCTAACTATTATAGTTAGGCGGATAACATCTTTAACTTCTTATAGTCCAGTAGTCGATCAAGTATTAATATCGAAACAAACGGAAGCAGACGTCTGAAATTTTGAGGTAATATTTATAAATATGTTCTGAACATACACGTGAAGTTTAACCGTCCTAACTTCCCAGATTCACATGACAAAAAAAGGGGGTGAACCAAACACGTTTTTTAAATAGGTAACTCAAAAACGACATTAATTAATCGAAAAAAGTTTTTGATAAAAGTTGTAGAACGCTTAATTTTACAGGAAATTTTAAAATAATTTTCCGTTGTAGATGTATCTAATATTCGAAATTATTTGATATGAATAGGCTGATTTTTTTAACAAAATCGTGAAAAGTCCGTATTTCTACAGACGAAAGGAACCTCGACGTCGAATAGGGATAACTGCGGGTGTGACCGACGTTGGCTGTTGACATGCCAGATTCTCGGCAAGATCTACAATATGTAATAATTGAATAATCTATATGTATATAATGAAAGTTTTTTTCTTTGACCGCGATAAACTTGAAAACTACTGGACCGATCGGCATGGGACCAAGACCATTCGACGCGGAATTAGTTGTAGATGGTTTTAGGCTACTTATTTTTTAAACTTTTTTTTTTGCCCAGCTATTATAAATTGTGTAATAAAGTAATTAGAGTATTTAAAAACTGGAACGTATGATTTCAGAGAATCTCTTTTATAATTTTCTGTAGTATATATAACTTTAACGGAGTTAAGGCGGTTTACAGTACAAGAAATGAGAAATTTCTTGAAAACGTCGTAGAACCGTAATAAACTATTCTTTTTTAAATTGTTTTTTGTAATCGGTTCACAAAAAGTTATAATTTCTTTTCATGTAATTAGAATTTTTATATTTTTGTTAAAAAAAGTTAATAGGATTTTTATTTTTTAATCTATGATTTTAATATAGAAATGGCATTATAGTGTAGAACCTGGGCGACCAAGCTTTACTCGGTGTCTCACAAAAAAAATAACAAAAAAAGTCTGACCACAATGCAGAATTCGAATCCGCGTATTTCACTGTACTACTGAGAATGTAGACTCTGTTGTGACTTGTGACACAGTACAAGTAAGCATACAGTATTCTATCTCGGCAGTGTCCTAGAGATAATTACCTACGGTCGTTTGGTACGTAAATGCGCAATAGGGCTACCGACTTGGACTGAATGTTTTTCTTGGGTTACGTATTTGATCTTAGGTACTATATTAAATTGTCATATTATCTTTTCATTTTATATTATTGCAAATTTAATACGTTTTTATTTATATAATTTTACTAGTATTTTATATCTAGTTTCAAAAGTTTGTGAGTTAGTATGGTGGAAATGGACAAAAAAATGCTTTTTTATGTGCAGTATAATTAAAAATCAGCAATAAATTAACTAGATCATTATGATAATATATTTCCTACAAATTAGCAACAGAGAAATATTTCTGGTTTCGATATAGATGTATTCAAACATCCATACACTGAACATTGTGCTCATAAACTTGATTGACATAATATTTAGTCAGTAAATGCGCAGGAGCGTCTCATATGCGTCTCATACCGTCCGAAGACAACCGCGGCGCGCTCGCAACTGTCGTATGTCGAGATATGCTGAGATTTCGAGCGCGTCGTTTGGGAGCGTTTGTATGAAGATAGAATACTGTTACTTGTACTGTGGTTGTGATATTAGAAGAGTTTAGAAGTTTTAAGTTTTAAGTAAGTTTTTTAAGCGTGAGTAATGAGTATTGTTACATTTTCACAGGTCGTCGGATCGCTAAATTGGAAATAAAAGTGGCAATAATCAAGATACTCGAGAATTTCCGCTTGAAGCCCTCGGCTAAATCAAACTACCCTTTGGAGTTCGATCCCGCCGTCTTCATTTTTGCTTACCCTTTGAACGGAGCTCACATTTATTTTGAAAAATTAAACGCTTAAAGACGTGTATGTTCTTGTTTATTAACGATAGTACCTAATAAAGTTCGTCAAAAACTAATTAGTAAAACTAATTTTTTCACTTTCAAGTTTTATTTACTTCAACACCTTAGTATTTACTATAGAAACAATAGAGATGATCGTCCATATAAAAAATACAGTACCTACTGCATATGCACGCGAACTATATTAGATATTACATTGAGTTTGTATAGTCCCTAGTTTGAGACACTGTTTCCAGTGGGTGTGTGCTTACTTACTTACTGCTGTATTGGCTTAAAACCTTCGCGTACATGCACAGTATGAATGGGAAGTTGGAACTTACACTTAGTGAAACAATAATTTTCGCAATTACTGTAGTAATGTATTAGCATTTTTAATAGCGCAAATTTAATCTGCTCCGGCGAAAATTAATAGTGCAGTTGAAATGCAAAGGAAGTACAGCTTTTCAACAGATACGAGTATAATGTGCAAATTAATATTTAGCCACTCATTTTCGCAATAGCATGTTTTTGCAAATTTCCGTGCTGACCAGTTAGTCCAGTAGAATTAGCTCAAAATAAGGCATGAGTTTGCATTAATTGTGGTACTAATGATTTTTGGCACATCGATAGAGTTATGTCTGTGAATGATTACCGATTACCTTAAATTCGCAACCGATTTGGAAGTGCGGAAAATGGTGAAAATTGAGAAAATCTTGGATTTTTGAATAATTCCAAAAAAAAATTGTGGTACTAGTTGCGAGAATACCACGTTTTTGGAGTACGAATACCTACCTACTCAAGCAATTTGGAGCGATTGCGACATACGGAACATACCTAAATTTAAAAAAAGTGATTTTTTGTCTTTATCTCCTAGGCAAAATTTGTGGTACTAGTTGCGAACTCATCGGACACTTGTTTTAGCTTAATATACTTAGTTTTAAATTTGCAACCGGTTGCGACATTTATAGGTCATATTCCAACTGCTTTGTGATCGCAACCTCTGAAAACACTACGGAACCTAGTTTATTTTGTAAATAAAAAGTACGTATACGAGTCTTTCGAGGGGAATGCGGGCGGCGCGCGGCGGGAGGTACAGGTACGGGACTAGCGTTGAAATTAGCGTTGCGTATGATACTGTTTTTAATATTTGAAATCCCGTCTTAACTAAAGTTTTATTGGAAATATATTCCAATAAAAATTTAGTTAAGACGGGATGTCGGTGAGTGATGAGTACTGCTTAAACAAAAGACTTTTTATGTCTTCTTTTTTTTCGAAAAATAATTTAGATTTTTTTTGTTTTAACAAAAATTCAGCGTATCTGTATTTTACTGACTTTACAGGACAGTGATTTAAAAAAAAGCGATTTATTGTCCTAACTATAGTCTAACGTTTTTACAGAGCTTAAAGAAGCATCATTTAAAATAACAATTAACTCTTTTTATACGCGTATTTGAGGAAGCTAAAGAAGTATGTATCGATCGCGAAGCGTGGCGCTCCGTCCGCTCTGACTACCCCGTTAGGGATACAGCGTGAAGATATGTATGTATGTATGTATACGTGTATATTCATTTTAGTTTACGTTTATTTTTATTATCTTTTCATACATCTTTCAATATGCAAAATTTAGTAATAATTAATTTACGTCCAACAAGTCAGCTTGAAATAAAACTAATTGAAACAGAGTCCACTTGGATCAAATTATTTTGAATAATCTATCTGTACACGTAATAAAATCGTAGACTGTCTTCATTTGTAACACATCACGCATATACCACTTATTGAATTAAAAATCTAATTTCTGAAAAAAATGAACCTTCTATCTGAATTACATATAGTGTCTATTTTATCGAAATTGACCCACTCAATCAAAAGATTAAAAGAAATCGAAACCTCACAGAATTATCTATGGACCACCGTGCAACACGTCACCGGGAGGAAGTGCTTTTTTCGTAGGTATATGTATATACAATGAAAATGTAGTACGTACAATGAAAATATATTTGGAAATAAAACTGAGACGGCGTTTTGTCTGAATCGAAATAAATAAAAAATTATCTACATCCATACTAATATTATAAATATGAAAGTCTGCGTTTCACTGTTAAACCAAAGGACCGATAGATAGTTTGACATCAGAGGACGGACATAGGCTATTTTTTTTTTAAATCTATCCCTAAGGGGGATGAAACTGTGTATGGGAAATGCTAAACCGCTGAACCGATTGATGATATTTGGTACAGAGATAGTAATTGCCCGAAAGCAAATGTAGGCTATTTTTTCAAAAGATTTTGTGATTGAAAAAATGATATGGTTTTTGTATATGTGACGTCATCATATACAATATGATATGCCAATATGGCGGATGATCCATAATAGGAAATAACTTTTTTTCAAGACCTCCATCAATATGGGTATCAAATGATAACAAATACACAGAAGAAGGTTTTTGTATATGTGACGTCATCATAAATCCAAATTGGCTAACTTTTTTGTTCAACACCGACAATATAGAGTATCAAATGAAATGGAAGAGGCAAAGGAAAGTCACTGAACATGTGACGTCATCATAAATTCAATATAGCGGATGCTACGCGAAATGAAGTGACTTTTTGTTTAAGATCTTCTATAGTATCGGTATCCAATGTAATGGACAACACAGGAGAAGGTTTCTGTATATTATGTGATCTGGGCACGTGCGGCATTGCAACACATGCTGGGTACTCGGCCGAAATAAATTTTTTGTATAAAGTGATAATGGGTGAAATTTCTAGGTTCTTCGGGGAACTAATTATGACAAAGACGTCTATTTTCAAATCGACGTCTTTGTCATAATTAAAAAAAATTAATAATGCATGTTAATTTTTTTAAATGATATGACATGGGTATTTTCGAGGTTTCTCGGAGTACTGCTTACAAAAGTCTATTTTCAAATTTGAAATGGCAGACATTACTATATTCAATAAATTGATATAGGCGTCATTTTTAAGGTTTTCGGGGTTTAGATTACGAAAATGACGTTGACCTTAAAATCCAAGGCGGAGGACATTATTCTTTTAGTAAAATGATATGGGTGTCATTTTTGAAGTTGCTCCCGGTGCAGATTACGAAAATAATATTTTTTCTTAAACATAAAATGTACATTAAAATGTACATAGTATGCTATATGATCCATACTAAAAGTATGTCTGTCTGTCTGTTACGTTTTTACGGCTAAACCGCCAGTTCGATTTTGATGGCATGAATCTCGGCACGGAGATTCATGCCATCAAAATCGAACTGGAAATCGAAATCAAATCGAACTTGAAACTATCTAGTTTGAAACCGGGAGTCGAACATAGGCTGCTTCGTTTATCAAAAATCTTTTCATAACGGGATGGAAACGAGAATAAAACTTTGTGTGGGAAATGCTAAACCGGTGAATCGATTACGATGTTTAAGACAGTGATAGACTTTTTTAAAGGAAAACACAAAGGCTACTTTTTATGAAAAATCTACCCATAAAGTGGTGAAAAAGAAACACTAACTCGGAAAAGTCACGGAAAATTTTTCCACGCGGAAGAAGTCGCGGGTACAGCTAGAACATCAATAATATAAAAACAAAGAAGAAGTAGAACCCAAAGTCATTAACCTTAATCGATTTTTTTATTAGATCTTTACCTACAACATCGATTTTTAATACCTATGATTTCTGTGTGAATATTGATGTCTTTCATTGTACTTAGAATTCCAAATTTAAATTAAATTTTGAATGAGTAAAATTTTATGAGTTCGCGTCATGACATGATATTTATTCTTTCTTTTTATATTTGACCTCTGCTATACATAATGCAATGAGTATTACCTATGTAATACTCATTGCATTATGCTTATGAGTTATTTCACTAGCGTGGTAAAACAACTTTCTGTGTTCGATAATATTTTCCTCGTGGATATTAAAATTAAAAAATCTATTAAATTTTATAACAATTTTAAATTTATATATTAAATTTTCAGAAATATGGTGACTAATGCAAAGTTATTGTTTATTACCTTATATTATACAAATTTTAGACTGAAAAATTTGCAAAAAAGCCTTAGATGTTCAATTTAAACCTAGTTATGCAAACTGACATTCATTTCAAATTTAAGATTTATTAGCAAATACTAACGAAATTTCAGGTAGAAAAATATACGTAGGAATATTTGAAAATAAATGTAATTTGAATTGAAAATGTATAATAGTCTGACTGGACATAATTTTTTAAATTATTTCATAATTTTAGGTTTTCACTTCTGTCGGCAGTCCTTAATGACTGCCTATTTTTTTTAACGAAAACTAATCGGTGTAATTTTTTTTCTACTGTCAAAAGTTGTTAAGATAAAATTATTACCTATTTCTCATAATTATAAAAAGAAAACACTCCACCATTCCAACTTTTGGGTCTACGTCCATCTATTTTCAATTTGGAATAATAGCTTGCTAATGCGTTAATATTTAACAATGTATGAATGAACCGCACGGCGAGTCGTAGTCGCTCGAGCCGTACCCTGTCTCCCGCGCCGCTCGCATTCCCCTCGAAATATGCGTAATAAGCGCATATTTCATTTACAAAATAGACTAGGTTCCGTAGTGTTTTCAGAGGTTGCGATCACAAAGCAGTTGGAATACGACCTATAAATGTGATATAAGCAATAATATTGACTACACTTGATACTTTATTAACAAAAAGTACATACATATGTTAATATTTACAAACTTACACATTATCTTAAATAATAAACTTCCTCAAAGTTGCCGCTTAGAAAGCTGTCATTGCTCAAGGTACCTAGCAGACTGGCAGCATTGCCTCTTTGAATAGCCAAACTGATTCGTTGGCGGAAGAAGCTGCCAGCCCGGCGGTCTCCCGAAGCCTCGACCAGTCTCTTACAAATATCAGAAACCAGTCGATGGGCTTCGGGGCCCCAGGGACCCAAAGTTTCGACTGCAAAGGGCGTAAATATGAAACTCTCAGAGAGAGTAGCATACTTACGCCGCTTCAAGTTCTCGGCAGTGCTGGCCGCGGCACCTGCTGACTTGGAAGTCGCCGGCACGTGGGAAACAGCAAGTGTATCGACACAAGTGGCATCCCACACCAGCGATCTTCCAAGTTTCCAAGGAATGAGCGTCAAACCATCCGGTCTCCTGCCGTCGCTGCGCACAATACCTACAGGCTCTAAGACTGCAGGAACGCCAGCGGCGACAAGAGCCCGCCGAATGACGTCATTCAAGGCAGCATGTCGTGACATGCGGCCCGCATTACGTAAACAGGATAAACCGTGGTGACCTAGTACATCGACGAGATCACCACAGCGGCAACGGTGAAGAAGGTTAGTCCTGGCCCCCAGACGAAGGGATACTATGAGAGAAAGCGTGGTATTGTCGATTAAGGTTCCTAAGTTTTTTGAAGGTATTACCTTCAACCAGTGTCCTTACTCCTTCTCAGAAACAGCTAGGAGGCGAGACCGATCTTTTTCGGTACTACAAGAATCTAAAAGTTGTAAATGAACATTTTTGCATAGAGGCTCATCCTAGTGTTTTTGAGAAAAGGTCGAGGTAGGCAGGTTAGTACTCGGACAAACACTTAACCAAGCATTTCGAGCATCAGTCAAGCACGGCACCTCAACCGATCCTAAGGAAGGGCGAATAACAGATAGGAAAAGGTTTTCCGTGCTGTAGGCTGACGAAAGAAAAGCTGGCAGTGACACACTCGAGATTTTGCGTATGCCCAGGCCTCCATAACAGATGGGAAGCGAGGCTTGATTCCAGACCCTGTCATCAACAAAGGAGCAATTTAATATTTTAGATAATGTATTTTTTAGAATATTGTCTACAGATTTTAAAAGCGTTTGAAATTTAAAAAGCTGAGAACAGCGAAGAGCATATGTAAATTTTGGAACAAAAAGGCAAAAGCGGACAATGAGGAGAGCCATGTGGGAATTAATTTTGAAAAGTTTGTCTGAAGACTGCTAAATTTTTGTATTTGATCATTGATAAAGCAGGGTATGGAGTCATCTAAGACGGGAGCACCTAGGAGGTACACTACACTAATTTTGCTGGAAGTAGAATTTTGAAAAAAGTATTTTCTTAGGGTTCCGTAGGTCGCAACCGGTTGCAAACTGAAAACTAAGTATATTAAGCTAAAACAAGTGTCCGATGAGTTCGCAACTAGTACCACAAATTTTGCCTAGGAGATAAAGACGAAAAATCACTTTTTTTAAATTTAGGTATGTTCCGTATGGCGCAACCGCTCCAAATTGCTTGAGTAGGTTCGTACTCCAAACACGTGGTATTCTCGCAACTAGTACCACAATTTTTCTTTTGGAATTATTCAAAAACCCAAGATTTTCTCAATTTTCACCATTTTCCGCACTTCCAAATCGGTTGCGAATTTAAGATAATCATACACAGACATAACTCTATCGATGTGCCAAAAATCATTAGTACCACAATTAATGTAAATTGATAATCTAATTCTACTGCACTAAGTACCAAAAAAACTCACAGAGTTGCGATTAGTATGCATACATTTTAATGTTTATTTTTGTATATAAAAACTTTTCATATACTTTTGTTTTTTATTTGTGATAGAAGACTTTTACAGCCATACTTTTTTGTACAGGGAAAATCAACACTCGTCGCTCAATGGATCGTCGACAAGCGTTGGTCGCAAACATATACATCTACCCCTAAGGAAGTCCTTAGGGGTAAAAATAAGTCAATTATATCCCTGATTTTGTCGTTACACACAGGTGTAACACAAAGGACTACAAAAATGTACATTGGTTTAAATTCGATTTTGCTTGGCATAAGTTTAAAGTTTCAAAAACAATTTTTATCCTATTTAATAGATCAATATCGGACTTGATACACACTGAAATAAATGTAATAATATTTTTGCGGAATTGGCGTCAGTCAATGTTTTTACTGTTGAGGGCATTAGTGGGACATCACGAATTGTATGGAGAAGTGAATAGGACTCTTCGTATCTTTCTGCTATCGTCTATATTCTATAATATAAGTAGAATCCAAGTATTGTGGATGTCCAGGTTCGATAATGTATAATGTTAATAACGAAATTAACTCATGACACCAACAACAAGTTCTTCATATTACAATATTTTTGGGCGACGACAAACATTGTGAGTGTAAAGTACATCTTTTTTGAAAATGACTTATATACCAATTTTCATCAAGAACGGTCAAGTCGTTTTTGAGTTATAAAAGGACATACAGAAACACAGACGGACAAAAATTTAAAAAGTGGTTTATTAACAAAAAGTACATACATATGTTAATATTTACAAACATAAAACTACACATTATCTTAAATTATAAACTTCCTCAAAAGTGGTAGAATCGAACTCAGTGAGTCATAAAACAACTATTTACAACAAAAGACAGTAACATTATAATTACAGACAGACGCTATAGATTTATATAATATAGCTGTACCCGCAAAATTTTTTCATGGCTTTCCTGGATTAGGTTAGATTATATGTACATGTATACATTGTACATACTATGTTTAAAGATTGTTTTCGAAAAAAAGTACATCTAGCCTACGTCTGTCTCCGGGCACATACTATCTCTGTACCAAACGTCATAATTGGTTCGGCGGTTCAGCATTTCTCATTCAAAATTTCATCCCCCTTTTGACTCTTGCAGGGGTAGTTTTTTTGATAAAAAAGTAGCCTATGTCCGTTTCCAGTTGTCAAACTATATCCATTCTACATCATAATCAGTCCAGTGGTTTAGAATTTCCCGTACAAAGTTTCGTCCCTGTCCCTACCGTCCTCCTTTTCACAGATTTTTAATAAAAAAAAGTAGCCTATGTATTTTTGATAAAAAGAAGTCTTATCACCGCAACAAATTTAGTCATACCAAGATTTAGCGTTTCCCATACAAAGTTCCATCCCCCATTTCACCTTCTTAGGGGTTGATTTTAAGAATGTCCGTTGTCCGCATGTCCGTTTTCTGATGTCAAACTATCTCCTTGCCAAATTTCATCACAATCGGTTAACCGGTTTACCATTTCCCATACAAAGTTTCATCCCCCTTTCCACCCCTTTAAAGGTAGATTTTCTAAAAAAATAAATAGCCTATGATGCGCGCAATCACATGTTCTTACTACGTGCGATTTTCATCAAGATCGGCCAAGCTTTTCTTCAGTTATAAAAGGACAAAAATTTTAGAGTTAACAATTTAAAATTTAAATTATGTTCAAAATTTTATTAGAAGATGTAATACGTATATTTAATATAATATGTGTGTGTGTGCGTGTGTGTGTGTAAATCTACCAAGTTGAAATACGCGGGTTCGAATCCTGCAATGTGGTTAGACTTTTTTTGTTATTTCTTTGTAAGACACCGAGTAAAGCTTGGTCGCCCAGGTACTGTATGTACCTATTTATATGCAAAATTGGACCCCGACTTACGCGAATTCGACTTACACGGTATAGCTCGGTGCCACCTATTAAGTCTGGGGTATTATAATAATTATTGTTTTAAACAAACGTAGCTACTGATAAACCTACCTATAGAACAATCTAAGTAAAAAAATGCTTTTAATAACAATGAAATCTTACGATAAAATATTATTTATTTAGTATTTACATTTTATAATAACAACAAAATGTAAAACTAACTAAAGACAAGCAATATCAAGCTGAACCCTCACTGATAAATATAAAAGTGTATTTCAAAATATCCCCAGTGATCTCATATATCTTCTGGGCGTCGAGTACAAACAATTTTATAAAAAGAACTAAGATAATTATAATAACGATAACATAAAAATAATATAAACAATACGTCAATGTGTGTTATTCGTTTTTTTTCCGGCGTGCTCTTCAAGGCGACGCATTGGAAATTTTGATAGTAGGGATCTCAATTTTTCTAAGTGACTTCAAAACGTATGAAAATGATATTTGGTAACGTGATTCTTCATTTCATTGACTTTATTTTGACAGTACGATTGTTTAACTTTTGTAATACAATAAAAAATATCAAAGAAACCTCTTTTAAAACAGAGATTTACATTTTTAGGACGGGACCGATTTATGTTTCTAAATTTTCTATATAGTTTTGATCTAAACATATTCTTCAAAACGACACTTGGATTTTTTTAATTAATTATAGTTTTTAAAATAAACGAAAATAACTACTATTTCGTATTTTTCGTAAGCTAGCGCGCGCACTTTTGCATAAACGAAGGTCTATTTTCGATTAAATTATTGTTTATCAATGCGTTGCTTTAAACGCGATCTTGATGACGAATTTTTGCAGTTTTTTGGAATGTCATTGTTTACGTCCTGCTTGAATTTTTGCTTTACTGCTTGAACATTTACTGCTTGAATTTATAGGCCTTTTGTTCTACCGACTCCAAGCATAGATAAGCATCCTCCTTACCTACGGGGAGTATATTTTTAGGGTTTTGTCTTAAAAGGAATAAAATAAATAAACGGAACACTCATCATCACTCATGCGTATGTCTGTCTGTCATAATCGAGTTTCTCGGAAACTATGTAATGAACAAACTTATGTATGCAAACTACAATGTCAACTTTTATACATACATACGTATCTTTACGCTGTATCTCTAACAGAGTAGTCAACTAATGCCATATTACCTAACACTGACTCAGATTAATTAGTTACTGGCGTAAAAAAGTTTTATCCACTATGTCAGTAATTTGGTGTTTATTATATGTACTTTCCTAGAGTTTATTCCACAACATGTCGATGCATTTACTGAATGTTAAAATAACTTTGATAATATTGTAGCTAATAACAATAGATGTCGTACTAATACACATAATAACATTTAAAAATATTCATAGGTCGAATTAAAGAAGAGAAAATGGAGTAAGTACTGGAAATTTTTTTGACTATTCCTTATTCCTTGTCTCCGAAACTATACGAGCCTAGAATTTAAAAAATTTTTTCGTAGTGAAGTAAAGACTAAAGTTTAAAAAAAACTATAAGGAATGTGCTATGTCTCATAGATGTCTAGAAATTAAGTTAATCATAGTAACCTTGTGCTTCATAAAAAAAATTTGTCACCGAAGGTTGAGAAAGCCCTTAATCGGGGGGCACGGTAGTACCCCCGCCAAGTCGAACACAGTCTCGAAGCGATTCACGGCACTTTTGACCTCTCTGTAACTTCGTCGCGGATAACGCTAGAAGTCTGAATTTTCAGTGACTAAGAGGCCATAATACAACTAAATATATTTCCAAATTAGTATGTTCAATTTGAACCTGTAGTTTAAAAACCATTGCAAATCTAATTTTGTCACTGACACACTCACCGATCATCAAAATTCTAAGGCACTTCTAGTAGTCCCACAAACTTCAAATTTTGAATTTTAGTTTCATTTAGCCTATAAAGGAAGGAAAAAATTAAAAATCCCAAAATTTTAAAATGTTCTTCATTTTGTCACTGACACACTGATCATCAAAATTCTAAGGTACTTCTAGCAGTCTCACAAAATTCAAATTTTGAATTTTAGTAGCGTTTAGTTACGATGTAATAAGATAAGATAAAGGAAGGAAAAATGAAACATCTCGAAATTTTAAGTTTCTCAATTTTGTCACTGACACACTCATCGATCATCAAAATTCCAAGGTACTTCTAGCAGTCTCACAAACTTCAAACTTTGAATTTTAGTTAGCGTTTAAGGAAAAAATGAAAATCCCAAATTAATTATTCATTAAATGCTGCGAGCGCCCACATGCTCTTCGGATGTGGCCCGGAACGCTACTTATACATTTACGATTGTCGTTTTATAATTTCTTAAATTAAATATAACGACTTAGCCATCGCACGACAATATAATAACATCTACCTAATCCTAGCGATCTGAGCGCTTTGTACTTGTTTACATATTGCATAAATTAGACCTGCTAGCACTATGTTCGATTGGGAGTAGTTTAAATAGTAGATTATTCTTATGTTATTATGTTGCCGTGCGATTGCCAAGATGGCCAAGTCATATTTATTATAGAAATAACGATGTCTAATATTGATACACTATAAATGTTGATAGGTAATTGATTAGATAACAATTTATAACAAAATTGTTGAATAGGTGATTCCATAGACACTAACTGAAATAACTGACTTGATTTTAAATGATATATATATCTCACAACTTTTTGAAGTGGAAGAACTGCGTTGCGAGACTTGGCATTTTTTTACATTTTTTGTTTTTCATGGGATAATCTTGACTTTGTAAATGCAAATGAGTTAGCAAGAAGTTGGCAACCCTGAGGACTAAGATGTAATAAGATAATAAGATGCAATAAGTTGCCTCTTGTACCATTATATTTCACTGACCGACGTACTGTCCACACTGGAATACAACCATGCACGCATAGCTATTTATTAGCAGGATTAGCAGGTAAGGTGGTAGCGATCCAGCGAACTCGTACAAAGTCTTATCACCTGCAAAAATATTTTCGTTTAGGTACACGTCAATCACCTCAGTATTGCTAACTTCTTGCCAACGCATTTACAAGCTCAAGATTAATAAGTGCTTTCTTAAACTTGATATAGTAAATGTCCATGAACCTCGGTCAGAACCGGTCTTAACCATCTAGGCACCCCGGGCGAGTCATTCATTTGGCGCCCTTTTGTATTTCATATTATAATTTTGTATTTGGTACCATATTTTTTTATGCATAAAAGGAACAAAAAAAAATACAGGGGCCTAATCTGAGTTACCATTTCTTGCCTATCGCTCAGTGCATCTTTTTGTCCTAGATTAGTTAGTGAAGGATACGTCAAACGACAAAATGACAGGTCGTGTTAGACTTGCTGAATACTTATACTCAGTTCCACGAGATAAGTTCATAAAAGTTAATATGCTGTATTTAGTTTTTCTTTAGATCGATAGAGACAAGTATTCAAATTAAAAGGTCAAGTGGCAGCTACGCGATGACGTGCGGGGCGCCCTGGGCAGCCGCTGGGCTACGGCGCGTCCACGGCACGTCGTCGTCGCCAATGGAAAAATCGACTTTTGGGCAACACGATAGAGAAGCATTTTGCTTACTTATTGTATAGAGGACGGTAAAATCGTGATGATAAAAACGTTCAATGGTAAATGACTATAAAAGACCCCTTTTAGGAATAGTATGTGGGCTTAAATTTAGTAAAGCGGAACCAAATGATGACAGGTTTCTAGCCCCTCTTCTATGTACGAGTTCCATATAGACAGTGGCGGTACCTTCATACAAGCCCAAAAACCCGGCTTGCCTTACTAAAGTGCTCAGTTAAGAACACAGAATACTTAACGTGTAATAAATATCAACTTCAAATTATATTAAACAGTTTTAAAAATTCCCGCGAAGTACTTGTCAAACGAAGACAATATAAGAAACTTAGAGAAATAAAACAGTTTTTGACTCCAAATCGCGACCAATCAGTGTGTCGGTCGATCGACACTAACGACATAATCAGAGCAAAAATCAGAGTAATCAACAAAGAGAATATAATCTCTACGTTTTGTAATCAATCGTCTCTCTCCCGCGTTGACATGCGACGGAGCTTGCAACCTCTTTTTCCCTCTAATGTCGTAATAACTATAGTTTTTCTACTAAGGTTTATATAGCAATTACTATGAAGCGAAAAGCCCGGCTTTCATACTGAACTTCGGTCATACAGATTGAGAGATACGATAGTAATAATTTTCTATGGATACAATATGAATACAATTCAACGTGATTGAACTTCCCATCATAAGTGAGTTAATTTCTAATAAATAATCCAATAAGTTGTTCATTGTTAGTTTTGTGAGGACTTAAAGTGTATACAAGTTTTAATCAGCACAGAAAATGTAAAATCCTTGAACTTTGCACAGAAAAATAACTAATTGTTTTGTTAAAACCTACTCCTGATTTGTGTTACTAGTACCTAAATTGCGTAAAAAACAATAAGTCGATGTACAAAACTATTTAACTCATGAATGTGTTTCTCTGACTAGTAATTCGCATAAAAGACAATTTAATATATCAGTTTACGAAACTGATTGTAGTATGGAGAGTAGGTGGTAGGTACTATATATTATTATTGGTGCTGTACAATTCAAATGACGAAAATATTTAGAATGTTCTGGTTATGAAGACTATACTGACGCCATAAAAGACACATGAATGCAGTGATTTCTTTTAGTAATTTGAATAAATAACAAATTGAGACACACTAATATGTTAAGAACTGACAAACTATTTACGCCTGTACATTTTTAATAGCAAATTATTATAAAAATTACTTTGTTGAAAGATATCGCGGGAAGCGATCTCTTTCCTATCTTCTTGTTCACCGGTTGTCATGATTAATTAGTTATCTATGATATTTTAGCCTTCCCTTTACTATTAACAAAAAAAAATGAAGAACATTTATGTCGCTTGCCCTATCCTGAAGCCCTAGGCACGCCACTGCATATGGGATAGGTAATATACCTTTAGTCCAACGATCTGAGGGCGGCTGAGGATAAGGAACTGGGACACATTTTACATGTTTGTCTTTTTCTACCAGATTAACGTGAAGTATTTTTTTTACAAAACGGCCCTGTTTACATTCGTATAACAAGCAACAAGCTTAGACGCAACACGCAATGAAAGCTATTTATTATGTCTATCGTAATAACTTTTGAACTCTCTCTTATCTCAGGCTCTTAGACCCACATTGCACGACACCCATGTGGGACTCTTTTCTTGAGACTACTTTAGAAAGAAATTGTTCACCGCATGTAGCGGTATCTTTTTCTAACTATGTTCAATTGGAGATTCACACCTGAGGATCGTTCTCAAATACGGGTATACGGGCCATATACTTTACTAGCTGTACCTGCGACTTTGTCAGCGATGAAAATTTTTCCGTGGTTTTCCCAGTGTTAAACGTAAAAGCTTTTTTTTACAGTTTATAGCAAAAAAGATACACGTGAAAGGGTCAAAGTTGGTTTTTTGTTTAGCAAAAATTATTGATTTTATTTTGCAAATTTTTTTTACAATATGAACCGTTTGAATGACAAAGCGTTTTGTTTAATAATTGCAACCATAAGAGGACCATTGTACTACTACGTTTTACATAGTCCTTTGAGCCGGATATATAGGTACTAAGAGCGGGGGAGGACGATTAGAACCATGGAGGAAGAAGGAGACGCCGTAATGAGACTGAGCCTGTCCGTAGAAATAGAGGCTCAGATTTAAAGCGTAGGGGTGTATCGACTACACGTATGCCAGTTCGATCCTGACAGTCGCGCATATTAGATAAAAAATAAAAAATTCAGTGATTGTACAATAGAAAAATCAAGTTCCGTATGGTAGGTTGCAAGTCGCATTCAGATAGATGCTGTGATACTCTAAAAAATATCACATTTCGTGTACTCGTATAAGTACCGATTTATACAATATTACATTGAAAGTTCTAGAAAGTTTTCTTGTTCGTGTAGGTTTTACTATTCGTCGACAGATGTCAACTTAATCGCCCCTTAAAATCACATTTTGCACTCAGATATCGCTAAGCATATTTAAAAACCTGCCTGTTTACTCCTAACATTGCTTAATTGTTAATTTAATTCATGAAATTGTTTGTAAAAAAGCTACATCGATTCATTTACATCGAGTGAAGTGACCTCTGTTAGGGAATAAAAATACTTGGTGAAACTGACATTATCACCAGGACCGCACGCAGGAGGTAGACTTATTACAATAATATTAACGTATTTTTTTGCTACGGATAATTTCTGTTGGGGAATAAAAGTTACTTTGCAAAACGAACATTATAAGGACCGCACTCAGACGTATTAATACTAATATACTCTTTTATAAAGGATCATTAAAGCCAAAGAAGACCAAGGGTAACATACTGATATTAAATAGCCAGAGCTGTTAGCTGACGGAAATGTGAAAAGCACTCGCATATCTAGACGAAATCGTGCGAGGAGTGATAATGAGCGATGAGCTGATGACATTTGAGAAAACGATAAAAGTATGTAACTCTGACTACCCTGTTAGATACAGCGTGAACATAATATGTTGTTGTTGTTGTATAAAGGATAATTTTTATAGGCAATTCATAAACTAATTCATTTAATAATAACTATTAATTGATACTGCACTAATATTTTTAACGCAATAAATAACTGACCGAAACTAAAATTACGAAAAGAAATTACACATATACTGGTGTAGCAGTTTTATAGTAATGAGAACTGCTTACATAGACCATAGAATGAAATTAGTCCAATTCAAAATTTTGAGATTTTGTTTTGGCAAGTACTGACATTGAATTCACATAAAATTATAAAACGGGTTTTTCACAAATACATGTTTAAATATTCTCGCGATATCTTGCTAATGGGACAGGCAAGTTTGTACTGTATCTATTAAATTAAGCAGTAGGTATTTTTAAGTTTATTATTATAATCCGAAAATATGAAATTTTAAATTTAGTCGCTTTCATTCTAAAGATGCGATATATTGTCTTACTAATAATAATTGCATTTTAATAGAATATAAAGCAATTTGAGGAAGCGAAAGAAGTATGTAAGGACAGCGACGCTTGGCGCTCCTCCTTCTGCGACCACCCTTTTACAGCGTGAAGATATGTATGTATGTGTGTTTGTATAAAGCAATTCAAACGTGTGGCTCGCCAGTCGCTTTCATACCATCGCCCTGCCATGCCACTTCGTGCTAGTTAAATTATGTAAGAAGAAAATAAAAGTTCGACACTAATATGTAATTAATTTATTTAGATTTACAATAAATGAAGAGAATGTAAGAAGAATCTAAGAAAATCCCTAAAAACATATTACAATTTCGTAAGAGAGTATTTAGGAGGATTCCCCACTACAATCGCTTGTCAAGACTCATCTTTTGTGGCGCGATCTCTATTATCATTCTATTTAAATAAAGAGACAGTAACAGTTGCATGATGCGCATACAAACCAATCGACAAACGTTAATTTAAAAATTGCTATTGTAGACCGTTATTCGGTCCCCAACACTCACGATATATACATATATATCTTCACGCTGTATCAAACGATACGTTGTATTAAGATAAAAAAATTTACAAATCTGAAACTACATCTCATCCGCTTTACTGCTCCATCATAACATACATTATGGATTTATATCAATTTACTCTTAAATACAAATATAAGTATTTCATAACTTAATGTGAAAATTTGAATCGTGCAATTTCGAGTTACCGATTAATCACTAAGTACGTCTCTGTATCGAGAAAGTATTTTACTCATCTGGTGGTCAATAATAAAACTACTTGAAAAATCATGACACAAAGAGACTGCTACAACTCGCTAGATGGCGACAGATTCGCAACATCGCCCTCCATTTATTCCGCGTCCCCCTCAACCCGCATGTTGTTACGCTGGTTTGTATGAGGAAAATTCGTTACGGCGCCTCCTCTTCGTTTTTACTTCGTGATTAGAACAATCTAACTTGCGGATGAAGAGGAAGCATTATGTTGTAATACCAATAAAAACAAAGCTTTTAAAGATAATAATAATACTTTACATGGTGGCCCACAGTGTAACGCAAATTAAATATAAACCTTTAATAAATAATGAAACTAATTAAATAACATAAACTAAAGTTTTTCAGACGGAACTGAAGAACTGAAGAAGCGGTTTTGTCAGAGGTTACAGAGACATACGAAAAAACCCATCTAAACCACTTTTTCTAAAATAGCGGCCAAATGGCAACAATTCCAACGAAAGAAAACCCAAATTTAAACAGATCTCAATTCAACTCAAAATGCGCGATAGATCACCTTATTGACAAATAACTTGTAGGTGTTTTTATTGAGGAGCCCGGTGTCCGGTACACCGAGAGATCTGACCTACCGGAATAAATCCCCATCTTCCCTAAGGGTGTCAGACTTACAGAATAAGTTAATAAAATCCAATCAGTATCAGCTGACACTGATTGGATTTTATTCGGATTCCGTTATGATTCTTTCTGAAATATGTCCAAAACACAATCCAACATTAAAAAAATAATATAAACTTTAACTTCACGGCATAAGGTCTGCATCCGTATGTAACATATTAAGGAATAAAGTTTATCACAAGGTCAAATTGTTTTATATAGGCATAGGCGTGCACTGTACTTATGAGGCGGCAGTAGAATCAGTAGATATTATTTCAATTGGCTATATGAAATAACGACGCAGTAGACATAATAAAGTATCAGGAGTTGATCGCGCGGTTCATTTCTTTCTGTTAAAAATGTGGATATTGATAGTAGCGGGAGTACTATTACTGTTTTATTTGTATAGAATTAGAAACACAAGATACTGGCAGAACAGAGGCGTCCCTTTGGCATCTAATCCCCATTGGCTTTTTGGCCATTATAAAGAGGTGATATTTGGTAAAAAACATATAAGGGATTTAGTGTTAAAAGTCTACAAGTGAGTATACACCTACATGCTACTAATTATATGATCGCATAATACTTTTGTTTATCACATTAATTTATCAAAACCAGTCGGTTTATTTGGTCCATGGAACAAGTTTGGCGGGGCGGAGTTTGTCGTTTTAATATTATATTATTGATATGAAACTTTTTAAGCTCGATTTAAGGATTTGACATCTCGCTCGCACCAACTATATAATAGTAGGTGTAAGCGAGATCCCTAAATCTATAAATAGGTACCTCTAATCATGATCTTAGTACAGGCAGTCGACATTTACATCAGTCAACATTTTGACACTATTCCTCATTTTAACGTCTCTATGATTCGCTTTACGTCACATTTGACGGTTGACTATAGCATCGAAATTAAACAATTAACTTCAAATAATGTATCGAAGCTTTCAATCGCATCCGAGCTGCAACGTAAATGTTTGAAGCAAATGATCCGAACTTGAAAGAAGCTGAAATTAATAATAACATTTCTATCGCCTGTAAATGTTATAGAGAAATTTACGAAAATAGGAAGAAAAACGCAAAACAAATGCGTTTAGAAGACTTTTTTTGCAAAAAAAAACATAATTTTTATATTCCTGTGTATGTATATGCATTATATTTCTTAAACGTTTCATTTTCTTAATAAATAAAATTGATATTTTGAAAATCTTGTACTTTTTCACTTACAAGAACCCAACTAATTTTTTTACATCTAAAGGGTCGTTTCGTTTTACGTCTCTAATTACTGGAACCTAACATGATGTAAAAACGAGGACTGCTTGTATAGTATAGTATAATAGAAATCGACTTGTCTAAATATATTAATCGTCCGGTTATCGGATTGGATGAAAATTAATAACTAACATGCATGACATAAAAAAGACAAACATTGACTGGATTGATTGCTTTTAAAAGGACATACACATACATGTATCCAATGATGTTATAATACAAAAGAGGTAGATAGGTTATATGCACTCGAAAAGTGGCACCCTCAAAGCTTTGCTAATTAGCCAACCCGGACTTGGTCAACGAATATGAAAAGTAATGTTACAGAACCAACAATGTAATGTAATGCCTATTCTATTGCGCATTCAAAATTCTAAAATATTTTAATAATCCAAACGTTTTTTATAATATACACAATCATGTGATGACGCAGCCACCCAATTTTAATCATCGTTTACATTTATTAAAAGAAATAACATATAATTCATCATTTTCAAATTTATAATTAAAAAATGCTGGCGATCTTTTTAAATAAATATGTTCTCATGTACATGATTCAAGAAAAACGAAATTCGAAAAAAAGCAAACATCATTTTTTACTGTCTAATCCCATTAGGTATCAATCATTTTTTTTTTAAGTGTCTGTTCTGTGGCATTAATTACTAATATTCTATGAATTAGTCACGGATTCGTTTAAAACGTAGTAAGACATTGAAATTGACCAATCATAATGATTTAGAGAGCTATGTGATTTGTTAGTTTGACATGCAATTATGTTTTACATTGCATAGCGAAGCAGTGCAATGTATATTTGTCTCACTTTTTAACATTGTAACTGAGACAATATTTTACTTGGATTAGTACTAAGGTAACCTATCTACCTCTTTTGTATTATAATATCATTGCATGTATCTCTAATTTTCGTCAAACCTATAATTCAATACAAGGAGCGTCACTTTAGACGATAATGTTTTTTAAGATATTAATTTTATAATTTCTATATCAAGTTGCAACTATACTACGTGTTTTATCACTTGCATACACATATTGTTAATTGTTTTCCTATTATGAGGAACGGGGACGACATTCAATGCAAATATTTAAGATTTTTAAGTTTTACATTACAGAATCTAATATTTTAAGATATTAATTTCGTAAACTTTTATAACTGAAAATTTTAAGCGATTTTATTAATTTTTTGATCATAGATATTATTTTTATGATAGTTTAATTTTTCGGAGACAAAGGAACTATTACTTATACAGCCGATGTCTTTTACATTATTAGTGAACTTAATGCAGAACGGAATCCATCCTATACACTCTCTTTATATAAATATCGTATATAAACCACAACGCGCGAGCCGAGCGAGCGAAGCGAGCGTGCCGCGGCAGCGGCTGGCGAAGCGCCAGAACGGGATCCGCCTTATGAGAACACTTCCTTTGGGTAGGTTAGGTTAGGTAAGTATATATACCACAACGCGCGAGCCGAGCGAGCGAAGCGAGCGTGCCGCGGCAGCGGCCGGCGAAGCGTCAGAACAGAAGTCGCCCCTATAAGAACACTTTGAAATTTGAACTTCACTTGTTCAAGAAATATTAAAAACGGGGGCCGGCGTGGTTTAAAATGTTAAATTTTAATATTGACTACTTGTTAGGGATTTAACATTCGGTATTGTAGCTCGTACAGATTTATTATTTATTTATATTATTACCGGACGATTAATATATTTTATTAATCCGATATATTCGTCCGGTATATATACCGGACGAATATTTATTATTAGTCGTCCGGTTATCCGGACGACTAGCAACAGCCAATAGAAATATCTTTATGTGATTTAGAAATATAGGCTTTTTTATTTGCACATTACCAAAACCCGAACATGCGTTTTTAAAATAAATATTTATCTGTCTTTTTATTTGTCCGAGCTAATCTCCGAAACAGCCGAACCGATTTCGACGGGACTTTCATTAGCAAGTAGAGTACTTTTTATAAAGTAATCTAGGCTACTGTGTATCCCGGAAAAATACCAAGATCAACGCGCAAATCAAATTAATAAATATGTACATTTTCAATCTCACATTATTTATTTTTGGCAAAAACATTTTGCTCAGTTCTGGAAATAGTTTATAAGTATCTCAGAAGCTCAAAAGTTTTAAGGACCTAGTTGCCTATAAAATTATTTACTTCTACCACAGATTAAATAGTTACTGCCGTAAACTTATACTATAATAATTACGTAACGTGGTCAAAGTCGAAACAATAAATTCACAACGGTATTGATAAAATCCATTAGTTTTTATTAATAAGTACCTATCTATATATAATAAGAGTCTTTATACGCATCTGTAGCAAGTAGCAACAGTAGAAATAAAAAATAAATTATTTACGGCTATTTGACTAATAAACAAGCGGTCAAGCAGCGGTGCAGTATGTTGAAGTATATTATATAGTATAAGAGAACCGGTTCCGTTCTAAAAAAAAACCAGCCAAGTGCGAGTCTGACTCGTGTACAGAGGGTTCCGTACGTTCCGTAGCACCATACAATGTATTTATGGTGTGTATTTACCAAAAAAATATAAGTCAGATTCAAAAGCAAATTTAACTCTACAATTGAAACTTGAAAGACATGTTCTTCTACACTCTCCAACACCAAAAACATCAAGTAGTACACTATACTAATTATGATTTTGACAGTAACTATTTTCCTCACCCACGCCTACGGAAAACTTTACGGAAAACCGAGCACGCTTCGCAATCGACTTACGACTTCATGATTTTTTTTAACTATACTAGTCTTTTCTAGCTCAATAAATGTATGTAAGTACTTACTTACAGTTTCATCACATTTCATCGTGGTTTTATCCACGCGGCTCCACGGGTCAGTGAAGTAACGGGTTAGTGACGGGACAACTTCCCGGAGACCCGGAAATCGGTCCAGCATAGCGTATGATTATACTATTATTAGTTATTACTGTCATTATCAAACGTACTTACGAAAAACTACAAATTGTCGGTTTTTTGCAATGAAATTATCGTAATTACACATAACTATTATTTAGTATTTATTTTTTCGTTTAGTGATTATCCGGATGCCTCAGTTGTGGGATATCTAAAAACCAGTACACCGGAACTCTTGGTCAAAGATTTGGAATTAATTAAAGCAGTTCTAATTTCCGATTTTGCTTCCTTTTCGAAAAACGAATTTTGTGTAAGTAAAGTTGCAATATTTTCATACAACACAATTAAGCACCTAATTGTCATATATTTTATAAATAATTAAAAAATCGTCTGCCAACGAATCAGTTTGGCTATTCAAAGAGATAATACTGCCAGTCGGTTGGATACCATAAACAATGACGGCTTTCTAAGCGGTGGGTAACTTTGAGAAAGTCTATTATATGTTGAATATAATATAATTAATATTTCTAAAATCTATAAAAAGCATTCCTAATACATACAATAATATTTTCTGTACAGATAGACAAGGAAACAGATTTTTTGCTCGCTTTCAACCCATTCAACACTCATGGAGAACAATGGAAATCAACTCGTGCTCATGCAACACCCTCGTTAACTTATTCAAAATTAAAAACATATTTACCCTGCATGCAGCAAGTTGGCGACGAGTTGGTAAAGTATATTAATGGGAAATGCGACAACAGAGGCCTCGTTGAGTTGGAAACTAAACAAGTAAGTTAACGATTTTCTATCAAAAATAGGCAAAGAAAACGGAAAGGAAATAAACATTGAACTTTTGTATCTCTCAGGCGCCCGAGGTCCATCCGTTTGCCCGTCCGCCACAGTAGATTATCTTAGAAACTATATAACGGGTTACAAAAGACCCCCCAACGGTTGAAGCGAGATGGAATGTTAAAAACATTGTAATGAAATATAGGTGAAATATTTTTGGTTTTAGGATTACTGAAATAACTACTATCGATGTTTTACGAAAAAATCGACTAAATTTAACAATATAATCGATATAAGGTTATTAGCACACACACTTGTATTAGTGTACATTTACATAGATAGTGTAATTCTAAACTAATCACTGGACTTTATAACTCCATCCAGCCTGCCCCGTCCTACGAAGTCAGGCGAATAAAATCAAATAAAATGGGGATGTGTGGGTGCTGTTTTTTTTAATGAAATGGCAGCCGATCAGCTTATCTGATAATAAATGTGTGTTGTATGTACAGGTGAGTCAGCTTATCTGATTCACCGCACCGTCGCTGCTGGAACACGGTATCTCCGATAAGTATAAAGTTATGAAGTCTATAATTAACTTGAGCTATGCATATTGAATTGAATTGAGTAAGTAGCTAATGTAGTAGTAAGTAGCTAGCACCCAGATTTCAAATATTGGATCTGAATTGAACCTGGGATCCTTGGAAGATAGATGCACCACTACACTAATGCTTACATAATTATTTAATACCTACATTACGTAATATTTTTTGTAACTTCAAAATTTCTAATTGTTTTACAGTTATTTGAAATGTACACCACGGATATTATGGGCTATGCGGTTTGTGGAGTTGAAAACAACACTTTTCAAAATGAAAATTCAGTATTCGCCGCTATAACAAAATCCCTTTTTAATAATACCGTAATAGGAAACTTGAAGATAATGGCGGCATTCGTATTTCCGGAAATAAGCTTAATTATAAAAAATCGGTAAGTTGTTTAATAAAGTAGGTACCTACCTACCTACAATTTATTATTGAACAACAGTAATAATAAATAATAATACATACTTACTTCGAAATTCGAAAGAAAAACGAAAGATTCGGAATTTTGGACTGTTTATAAAATCTGGTTTTTTTAAATTTCATTTGTTGTCAATTTTATTGACAATAGTTGAAGTCTGATCAGAATGTTTCGTTAAATGTTGAGAATGTAAGTTAGTGTTACTTTAATAATATTTACTTTAATAATATAATTCATAATCAAATGTGGGCATTAACTTGTAAATCCAATCTCCCTAACGGACTAACTTCTTCAAAAAATATTAACGCTTTTGTTAACTTCCATTAAATTGAACTTCCTTTAACTTTAATCCGTTACATATTTTTAACCGACTTCAAAAAAGGAGGAGGTTCTCAATTCGTTTGTATGTTGTTTTTTTTTGTATGTTTGTTACCTCATATCTCCGTCATTTATGAACCGATTTCCAAAATTCTTTTTTCGTTTGGTAGGTAATACTTCAGAGGTATCAATGTGCAACAACAAAAGTCAATTAGTTTGGTAGGCTTGACACCGACTTCAGTAACTGTCAAATTTAGTTATATAGGTATGTGTATCGTATTTATAAAGTTATTTTAATTAGTAAAGGCTATCCTTTTAACTATTTATTTTATGCTTTTCAGTGTTTTTTTGAAGACGGTTTAATTTTTTTTAATCAAAATTTTTTGTTTGTTTGAATTATGTGCCACGCCACACTCACGTACGTTCGTCGAGTGGAATGGGAAACGATATATTATAATATGTAAAGTGCTCGTGCGAGTGTGATGTATTGTGTATATTGCATATAAATAACTTATACTAGACATGGCGTGGATATGAGTAGAAACACTAGAATAGTCGTGGAGTTGTTGAGAAAGCTCATAAAGGGCAACATGCAAAGTTATGATAAATAATACCTAAATAGTCTTTTATTCACACTACTTTATTTTTATTTATCTTAGAGATAAATTAAATTTATTTATCTCTAAGATAAATAACCATAAAGTAATGTGAATAAATGTTTGCTTACCATAATATTGTTTATTCTACATTACCAAAAATAATACAATGTACCTACTTGTTTTTGTCATATCGACCTATGTATCCCAGTCTAAAAGCAGTGTAAGTTTGGAATGATTAAATTTTAACGCTTAACTTTAACTTGTGTTAAATTGTCGAAAATTTCGCGCGTCGATTATCGAAGTTAACTTTTTAACTAACGATTAGTGAAGTTAACTTTTTTGTTAAGTTTGCCCACCTATTTTTATAATTATAAATTATTCCACTGCCCGGGACCGCTCGTATCACCTAAATCCAAATTCATAACTTTAAAAATATAAAACCGACTCCGAAAAAGCACGTAATGAGTTGGAAGAGGGTTGTAACGTTTTATAGCATTTACGTACCATCATCCACCACAAATCGAAACGAAGATGGTAACTGATTGTTAACTATTTAAGTAAACATTGAAAGCAATATAATGTGGCAAAAATTTGTCAAAATTGGAAATTTGAAAACTATATGAGTGTGGCGACACTGTCTCTGACATTGAGAGCGATCCTAACGAATCGCCACACTCGGATCAGTAACTAGAAGTCATTAGTATGAAAGAGATTGAGAAAGCGATAAGAAGTCTGAAATGTGGAAAGACTGCGGGAAATAATGAGATTACTGCTGAAATGATCAAGTATGTTGGTCCTAGGGTCTGAGATACATTCTATAAACTGTGCAAGATTTTGAAAAAGCGGTACAGACGAAATGTGAGATTTGGGTAAATGGAAAATGTCTAGAACAAGTGAATGAAAATTGTTTTTCTGGGGAGTGCGTTTTCGAGGTATAGAAGATGTGAGTTGGATGTGGTGAGACGGGTAGCAGCTGGCAATAAAGTGAACGATGCTCTGTCCGCCTTAGTAGGTAGTATGAATAAGTATATCTAACACAGCCAATATGGGTGTTGGTGCCAACTTTATCATAAGATAGTGAGGCCTGGATATGTTCTGTACTGCTCCCCTTTCAAACACCAGAACCTTAGTTTTGTTCACGTTCATGTTCAATCCTTTCACTTCACATTCTTCTTTCATGCACGTGACTAGTGTCTGTAATTCTGCTTGTGATGGTGCTATAAGCACAGCGTCATCAGCGTACAATAGGCTGTTTACTACTGAGTCATCATGCCACTCATACTACCTTTCAATCTCTGGAGGCAACTGTCCAAACACGATCGAACAGCCAGGCAGACATAACACAGCCCTGTCTGATACCTGACCAGACTTCGAACCAGGGGGACATGTCACCTTCTATCCTTACACAGGTTCTGTGGCCTTGCTATAGTGACCTCACAGTCTGCAGTAAGGGGCCTTCCACGCCATATTCAGACAGAAGACTCAACAATTTTGTTCGCACTACTCTATCGAATCAGGAATTAATAATACCCTATAATAATACCTCGATGGAAGTAATAATACCCATTCAAAGTTACTATGGCTATCTTCCGCCTCCACCACCAGATCGATTGTATCTTGTATAGTACTACGTACTATATTATTGTATTGTCACCACAATTCTATCAATATTGTAAAGTTAATCCCATGTTTAAAAATGGGTGAAAACTGATCATTACATACTTAAAACATATTTTTACCTAAATACATAAATTGTATATTTTCGGGATCTGTGAATTGAAACCTTTCATTAGATATCAAACACGATACATTTGTGACTTTTTTTGTTTGCAAATAATAAAATAGAACAGCCTTATTCAAGATACGAATAATTTAGCATAAAGCTATGTACGTGTTTAATTTATAATTACTTGAAAATATTTAAAGGTTAGAAAAAACTTTAACGGTTTTCGAAAAGTCCGGATAAACCGGATATCTACGTGATGACATTTCTATTTTTTCATTCCTATTTTTTTTTCTAAACTTAATTCTAGATTTTACAATCCCTACACACAACGAACTGAGGGAACTCCTAGCAACACACAGACTCCAAGTTTTGTGCACACATAACGAAGGCGGGAAAGGTGGGAAACTAAAAATTATAACTTGGGTAGGGAATTTTCTTAACCCACAAATGTAATCGTACTAATTGACATATAAATGGGTCCCAACCACTATTTTGGATCAAATTCAGTTTAATTTAAATATAAGATAAATAAATTACTGAAAACATTGACAAATATTTGAATAGGTACTGATAAATACGATAGAATTATTATATAATAGTATGAGTAACCACAAAAATTGAATACTCGGACAGAGAATGAATTCAAAATAATCATTTAATTTAGTATGTAAACACTTCGTGCTACAGTCGAAAAGGCAAAAAGCAAAAAGAGACGTGACGTGACGTGGCCGAGTATTGTATTAGGTAGTTCTTGTTTGATGATGTCACGAACACCGTTGCGCTCTGCTTAAGGGTGCCAGTGTTCTCTTTATTCTTTAATCGTCCGTTTTTCTATCAATATCAAAATCGTACACTAAAAATATTAATTTATTGTTTGTTCAGATTGTCGTCAGAAACAGCTGAAGTGCTTCTTTTAGAAATCGTTCGTAAAGTCATGAAAGAAAGAAATTCAAATGAGACAAGAAATGATGTGTTTCAAGTGATGAAGTCTTTCAGGGAAAACTATAAAGAAGGAGGTATCTAAGCATAATGTTGTTTCATGTTTTTTTTATTGAAATATCAGGAGCCCGTGCCCCTAGACAGCTTTGCATCGCCAGCCAGGCTGCGTAAGGCAAACCGAAATAATAATAACGATTCAATAAAATGACTTGGAGCTGTCAAAGTCCTAGTGACTGTGACAGCATTGAGTGTTCACCCGCCCCCTTACTTTACTTTACTTTACCACCTATGCGCCGACGCCTAATAGTTAGACGTCGGCTGAGAGGTGAGGAAATAAGTGAGCGGGTAAATTCGATGCTGCCAACGAACCTAGCGAATTTGACAGATCCAATTGCACAGTTAAAAAAACCGTGTTGTACCGCAAACTGCTGGAGCGAAGTCATACTCAGGTAGTATGTAGTCGGCGTGGTTTAAGTTGATGGTTTGCTTGTGAGTTGTTATTTTTTTACAATACTGTCAGTAAATGACCTAAAAAAACTATAACGTTTTCTTCAAAGTGTATTAATAACATAATACAACTTACGTTATTTTTTTTTCAGTGATTACAGACAAATATATAGCCAGTCAGCTGTTTACTCTCATGGTTGATTTATATGAAACATCCAGTACTGTTATAGCATTCACAATATTTGAAGTTAGTACGTTTGAATATTTCATATTTTATAAGTAACTAGTTGTTGGCCGCGATTTCATTCAGTAGGTACATTTTTATTTACCAAATTAAATAATTCAGATCCCTTCGCTGATGTACGCAGAACAAGTCCCAAAGTTTCATCACAATCGGATGAATGGTTTAGGATCGCATGGAGGACAAACATGCACTCTTCCGAGTATTTAAACTCGATTTATCGAGTAATATTAAATAAATAGTTTAAGTAGTTTAAATAGTTAGTGCAAACCACCCTAAATGAAAATTGTTAAATTTTAGTTGGCGTGGCAATCGGAGATTCAAGAGAAATTGCGAAAGGAAATCAGAGATACAAAAGCAAATATTAATCGCGAATTCACGAATGAAGATATAGATGGTCTCAAATATTTGGATATGGTATTATCAGGTACATAATATAAATCATAGAAAATTATTTGTGGAAAGTATATCTAGTAACTAATTACCTAATTTGTGCCTACATTATCATGTTGTTTAGGGTACCTACTTTTGAAATTACTTTTCACCGTAGATAGAGAAACCTATAGACTACGCCACATACGCAAAAGTCAAACTGATCAGTAAAATTAGTAACAGTCGATTTTTTGTAAACCGATCAGTTATAGTCTGTTTTTATGGAAATATGGTCAGTTTTGTCAGTTTTGTAAGATTTGGCAAAAAAATCAATGAAATCATTATTTTCGAACACTGGACTTGTTTAGATCCCTGTATATTCCATTTCATTCACACAAGAAAAAAACTAATTTATCCACATGCGATGTAGAAGAAATTGACAAAGCTGTAGTATGTTCTATCCTTCAGCACGTCTTGGTTTTATCAAGGTCAAGCACAATGATGTGCTAAACAACACAGAATATAAAGCTAAACAATTTCGTCGCATTGGAGCTACCAGCTTTTTAATACCATTTTTCCGCGTATAGTATAAAATAAATGAAGAGAAAATGTGTCGGAAAATTATTTTTACAGTATCCAAATGTTAATCCAGTATGTTAGCTTTATTACCTTTATGGAATTTTAATTTCTTAAAATTTCATTTACCAATAAAAAAGTATTTAATGTTAACGCAAATTCGAGTTTAAAGAATTACTTTCAATCTGTTATATAAATGCCACCTTTTACTTATCTGATTTATGCAATATTTTTAAACTAAATTAGAAAGAAACGATTACGCTAGTAACATACTCAGAAACAAACGTCAGAACATAGAAATAAATTTTATTTAACGTTAATTTATTTTATGGTTTAAAAAACGCGACTTGTATTTATCTTACCTACTCGTTTGTAATACATTCCATTGCTAAACACCGTCAAAGTATTTAGGCTAGTTGTCTGTGTATTAAGCATATTATTAATTTTTGACTGCGTCATTATAAAGAACCCTACTCCCCACACGGTAATAAATATTATCTAGCAACATTTATAGCAAAACTTTACAGAAATATGTAGTACCTAAATTTTGTGGCTACGTATTCTAATATGTACTTCCTCTACGTTTTTCACTTTTTTAAAGCCACTTTGACCACTTCAACTATCGTTAGTTGTCACTTGTCACACGCTCTATCTTCTATCTCTCTTACTTTTAATTATATTTAAATATTACAAACAGCGTCCATTGCCCAATTATATTGTGGAGTTGTGGAATATTCCGTCGTCCGCGTCGGTCAGTTAATCCGACTTGAAGAACTATCATTGTGCGACCAAACACGGATTCTTCTTTTTTTAGAAACTGTGAATCCACTTCATTCTAACATAGATCATAAAAATTAAAAAAAGAAGTTCCTACTTTTAAAAAGATTTGTCTTTTTTACAGAAATTCTGAGACTATACACTCCTTTGTCATTTATTAATAAAGTGTGTACTGCCGATTACAACATGCAAATAGATGGAAACAGAACTGTGAAAATTGAGAAGGGTACCGTTCTAACAATTCCTATCGTTGGTATCCATACCGATCCAAAATATTATACAGATCCTCAAAAGTTCGATCCTGAACGTTTCTCCCCGGAAGCTGTTGCAAGCCGTCATAAATTCTCCTTCATACCTTTTGGCGAAGGGCCGAGGATGTGCGTAGGTGAGTTCGCAACAGGAATTGTATCCTGCCATACTTTGACAGTCGAACTATAATGAGCTTCAGAAATACGGTTGCCATCAACAAAATTTTTAAATAATAATAAAGTGTCTGACTGAAAACTCCTTATTTCGGGGATTAAAATCCAGACATTTTAATTTTTTTATGAAAATGTAACATACTATCACATATGATTGGACGATCAGCTGTTCGTCATCTATTTTATTCGATTATTCGGCCATGGTCGCAAATGTTAGTTCTTGTAGACAAGGATTGTTTGCACCTCGCTGCGAAGGTGAAGCTCGCCATTTTTTTAGGATCTCCTGGAGCTTCCTGACGCTTCTGATTTGGCTAGGATGGATTCGGAATTAAATAATGCCGTGGGTGATTGTTTTACATTAAAAACTCTATTCGGAAGCTCCCAAACTAAAACTAACCTGGGAAAACCGAAAAAGTAAAAAATCCAGTTAAACACTGATATAAATAATTAAACAATTAAATCTATCTATAAAAATAAAAATTATTTGACACATGTATGACGGAGCATCACTTGAAAAACCTACTCGACAGATTTGGCTGATTTCTTTTTTGTTATGTTCATAATTGTCAAGTTAAGGATTGTATGAAAGAAAGAAAATTTTTGGATAATCCACGGAAAAAGCCTGAAATTTGTATGGTATTTTGTATGTTGCAAACATGCAACATCCTCAAAAGTCATTAAAAAATAATAATTCTTTTCGCTGGGCCTGGTCTGACACTTATAGCAAAACTAGGCGAAAATGTGTGAGGAGAATGATGAGGTATGAGGAAATGAAAGAGGTATGTAAGGACCGCGACGCTTGGCGCTCCGTCCTCTCTGACTACCCCGTTTGGGATACAGCGTGAAGATATGTATGTATGTTTAAATAGAGGAATTAATAAGAAAATTGATCTACATACTCATATTATGAAAGAATTCTGAATGAATTTTCTTTTTCACAGGTCGTCGACTCGTTACGCTGGAAATGAAAGTGGCAATAATTAAGATACTCGAAAATTTCCGCTTGAAGCCCTCCGCTAAATCGAACTACCCTGTCGAGTTTGATCCCGCCATTTTCCTTCTTTCTCGCCCGTTGAACGGAGCACACATTTATTTTGAAAAATTAAACGTTTAAAGATATGTTCTTTTTGTTTATTAATGATAGTACCTAATAAAGTAAAAAATAAGTAGAAATACCTAATTTTTATTACTTTTAAATTTTTTTACTTTAACACCATATTTTAAAAACAGAGATGATCATCCAAATAAAGAAATACTAAATACATACCGACCTATACTGTGTATGCGCACGAACTATAGATACTCGTATCAAACTGAGCTTGCAGGTCCTACAGTTCCTAGACCCACTGTGTCCAGTGGTGTGTGCTAAGTGCTTAGTTACTGCTGTATGCCCGCTTAAAAGCTTCGCATGCATGCACAATATGAATGGGTAGTGAGAACATAGTAAAACAACATCTTTCGCATATACATTGTACAGAGTTACTGGTAATTCATGTTCCTGGCAGGACGACGACAGGCGAACTAAAATGGTCGTCCTGTCGTGTCAGCTACGAAAATATAAATTTAAATGAAACCCATCCAATAAGTGTTTTTTTTTAAATTGGACTTTCAAGTCGGATTCTGGGTGATTAACATATATCTAGCTGATTAACGAAAAAAAATTTAAAATCTATTTCGACCTAAAAGTTGTTTTAGGTCGAATTCTAGAACTTATAAATTAATTAATATGTAAGATAAAATACAATGTTGAATAAAAATAACGTCTGTCCAGGTAGGTACCATTACAGTACGCACGATTTTGGAAGTCTCCATTAGCACCTCTTCCGGAGGTCCAATAAACACCACACTTAATAAGTACGACATACTTCACAACATATAATTATTCGGGTCCACGGAAGGGTTCGAAATTCGTCGTACATAGGGTTACGCCACCTGTCAGTCCATCTTATGTCACGATTAAATTGCAACTGAGCAGGAGGCTCACTATGACTATGTGCGGTCCGATTACAGGTGTTATAGGACCATATACATATATAGGTCGTACATTCGTATTTAATTAAACATAGCCCCCGCCCTAAACATAATAAATGTTTAGTTTAAGGAAGTTAATCAATCGGGAGGCGCACTAACGTGGTAAGTGTGCGTTTTAAAATACCGGTAGGAGTTCGAACGTCAACGACACTTCACATAAGCCTCCTCAGTGAAGACATACAGGTGGACTAAACAACCACTCCTCGTTTCGAAAGCTCAGAACCAATCGAAGTTTAATATTGTACTAAAAAGGTCTCTAATTCTTTTAAATAATGACGGACCACAGTCCCATCTAACTCGGATAGGCAAACCGCGACGTAATACAAAACGGGTAAAGACGCAACAAACACCTCAGTAGACAGGTCAGATACCATTTCGAGATGGACGGCCTTTGTCGAGAGATATTACAAACACACACAGATAACTTTTTATGTTTACGGTTACCATAAGATTGCACTTTGGTATAAAGAGGACCTGCAAAATCTTTATCTACATTGTCGAAGGATCACTAGATCCTTTAGTGGCTTTAACACGATCTCTGAGTAGGTTACATATAGCTGGTTGAGACGCAGCCGCCTTGAAGCCGCCGGTAACGCCTAAGGTATATTACATAACGCTTAAGAATATTACATTTTGTATGACTCTTCGAGTGGATGTAATCCAGTGTTCTCGGTTTAAAATAGCATGCAAGATGTTAGTGCCAGCGTGAGAATTTTCTATTTAATAATGATTAATTAATAACTTCATCAAATGGTCGCTTTTAGGAAGAAGAAGGGGATGACGGGTTTCTTAAAATAGATCTGAATTTTGTAAACGACCGGTCACCTTAATAAAACCCTTAGAACCATCTCTCATAGCAATAATTATTATTTAATGTTACTTAATTTAAAAAGCCTCGAAATTCTGACAGTAAGTAAGTGATTACTTTTATCATTTGACATAATCATAAGTAGGCGAAAGAAATATGTACCGCGAAGAACCGAGATGTTTAGCCATGTAACCTTTTTTTTGCGTCAGGAAATGCTTCATGCATCCCGGTCCCGCATAGGGGGGTGACAGGGGGTATGTAGTCCCACATACCCCCTGTCACCCCCCACGTCTGTAAGGTGCAATGCCGGGCTACCCACTAAAACCTGACGGTGTTCCTCGAGAGCCATAATGCCGGGGCAACGGGGGCGCTTTCGTATTCGTCCGCGACCCTGGCAGACAACGGCCGGCACTAAATCGCCGGTCTCTTCTCGTTTGTGGGTGAAAGAGCAGAGCTCCCACCCGGAATTACGTGAGAGGCGCGGGAACACCGTGCGCGCGCCATCTCGAGGCTATTCAAGGGGTGATCTTCCCTCGAAAGTCACCCCAAATCTCCATGGACACTCCGCCGGTAAAACGACGGAGCATATGCTCGTCCGAGGGCGATGGTCACTGGAGAGGCCATTAATTAGTGGTCATCCTCTCCTCCTCCGTCAAGGCAGATGCTGCCGGAGTAATTACCGCTCTCCTGCCCTTTTTGGCCTAGCCCCTGCACATGATTTTCTTCCCGACAGGTGACTGGCCGGTAGACCGCCGGTGGCGCCCAACGTACAGTGAGGCGCCGCCATGCACGTACTGACCTTGTGACTATCCTGATCGCAACGGTAACATTGTCCACTACGGTCCACCTCAGACGTGCAGACCTCCCGCACGTGTCTGACCCGCAGGCAACGATAGCACCTAAGAGGTCTCGGTTCCAGGAGGTGAACCCTGGCCGAGACCCATCCTATCAATAAGCGGCCACCCGCTACCTTTCTCGCTGCCTCTACCGGGCATCTAAGCCATGCCAAGTTCAGACCCGATGGGGTACGGCGTACCTCGCTCACGTTAAGCGCTTTAGCGGCGTACCCCTCCACCCTCGCTACGGCTGTAGAAACGTCGTCAGCCGTCACAGAATCGTCCAGGCCCGATATGCGCAATTCAGCACACTTCGTGAGCCTGGAGACACGAACCATCTCAGGGCTTAGACTCTCCCACAGCTGGTCGCTATGGAGTTGACCTTTTCAGCACTGGTGGCACCCGGCAAGTCAAGGATACCTGTCCCGATCGTTACCTTCCAGTACCTCAGCTCGGGTATACCCAACTAGTTGAGATCGATCTTCCTTTTAGCTTCCGTCAAAACGAAGAAGGCTTTTCTTGCCCTTGCGAGCAAGAAAAGCCGTCTGTCTTTGTCTGTCTTCTGTCAAGTCCGGTGCCGGAGGCAGCAGACGGGGCTCGGAGGGCCCCCGGCCCCAGACGACGCCGGTACCTACTTTGCTCACCTTTTCTTTCCCGCTGTATCCCTAACAGGGTAATCTGAGAGCATAAAGTGCCAGACATCCTTACCTAATATTTCGCCTCCTCAAATGTCTTCATTCTCTTCACACACTTTTTCCTAAGTATGCGAATGCTTTCGACATTACCGTCAGCTAATAATCTAACCTTTTGATATTTATAAATCAGCCTTAGTCTTACTTGGCTTCTACTACAATTCACTTTTCCTGTATAGATTTTCTTCGTCAGTCGTTCGTTTTCCATACTCGTCGAGACATTCGTTTCTTTATTTTTACAACAACTTTCTTTTAACCTTGCCATATTACGTAGTATCTATTAATTGCGTATTCTGTCCACGAGAATGTAAGTACATAAGTACATATTAGAAACCTACATATGTATCTGATTATGCATTATAAATAAAAGTTTGTAAAGCGAACTTCCTGTTTGCCACTGTTATAAATTGAGTAAAAGAAAAAGAAAAAAATCTTAATTACCTGTGCAGGCTGTAGCTGATAAAAGTTCAAAACTTATACTATAGATGCCTGACCTGAGACTTAATCTTGAACAATTATACTTCAGTTCTCATTACAAAAGTCCCCTTGTCAACGCTGGACCCAGATGCAGCAACTACGACGCTGGACTCCAACGGAACCGGTCTAAACGTCCAGCCTAGCATTTATCATTATGCTAACCTGTGTGATAACGGCTCGCGTCATCTCCCCAAATAAGAGCACCATGATGTCCTTCACGACCGAATTGGATGAAGAAGGCTCAGGACGACTAGCGAGTCTTGATAGCTCTACCCTTAGCTCCACCATTTAAGAGCAAAGCTCCATCATCTCAGTTCGTAGGCGACTATTTTCATCCTGGAATTTACGAGTGTCTTCCTTTGAGTTTCTGGATGTAAGCTCTTCTGTTACCGACCTAATTAAAGCAACCGCTTCATTAAGGGCACGCACATACGTACTCTTTAAGTTGCCCGAGGTTTTAGCTGCCTTCTCAATAGCAGCCAAGTCTGTGTACACCGTTCTTTAGTAAGTCATAGGCAGAGCCGGCATGACCGTTCGTCCTTACCAGCTCCGATGACGACTCACTGAAACGTACTGACCTAGCACGCCTGAGCTCTTGTATCATCTCCGCCATTTCCTTCTCTGTGTGCAGCTCTATTTCCTTCTTCTCAACGTCTACGAGCATCTGCTTGGGGTTGGCCAGGCCAACGTAGTTGCTGGTAGTTGGCGGCTGGCCTCTACCTCTTTTGGCCAGCTGTTTTTTTCTCCGTTCTCTTTCTGCTAGGAAATCCTTGTACCATGGGTGGTATCTCATATGCATCTCTTTAAGTGACTCCGGCTCAGACGACTCTTCCAGCAACTGATCCCAGTTAACTGGGCGATTTATTTCCGGATTGGGCAACTCTTCCAAATTTTGCCAGAAATAGCTCTGAAAACTAGCGCACGAAGCACCCGACATTTGCTCTTTCTTTTCACTCATCTTCACCTCTGCCTTCTTCCTACCACGTGTTTCCATTTTAGGTTTGGGTGTTACCATATCATGTTTGTTCCCTTTTCACAGGGAACTCCGGTTAAGGGTCGAACTTCAGGACCACCCCCGGCTGACTTCCGGGGGCTAAGGTAAATAATGTGGAGATCCCGAGGTACCCACAGGTTTTAAGCGTGTTTTCTCCACGACGAGTTTTCTCCTCGCGACTCCCTTCATACCCTGCCCTCCGCTGAAGGCCTGGAAACCAACAACAAAAGCAACACTTCCCCCCAAAAATCAGTGAGCGGGCGCCAAGTTTTCTCTCCAGATGACTCCATAATGAAGGCACTCCCCTTTTTGCGACATCGCGCATTACGACGCTACCCCTCTCAAAGCATAAGGTTCAGGTGACCACAACAACGTCGTCGTCGTTAACGTTTTCTGTTTTCCGCAAACAAAAAACGATATAGCTCCTTACAATTCCAGTTTCGTAATCGTTAACGGAGCTCAAACAAAAGGCACTTTAATTCATAAATATTTCATTTAAAAACTAATTAATGTAATATTAAATATAAGACGAAGTATTTATGGATAAAATTTCGCATACACACACACAACAGAGTTCACATTGGTAATTTTAGTGAGTGTAAAATATGTACATTTAAACCTTTGTTAGCTTTAGATACATACTCGTATATTATAATAAAAGGGTTTGGCAATGAAAGTAAAAATTATAAAAATTAACAGTTTTATTTAAAACGAGATCAGTTTTAATTTTCAGAAGAACAGCTAGTGCCTAATTACTCTTAAACACCAAACAAAAAGTTTGAAAACACAAACATTGTACAAAGATATCAAGATACAAACAGAAACATTATACAATAAAATTTAAATTTTTAAAACATATCAGTCTGTCTTTATGGTATAACAAAAACATAAAATAATGAACACCAAAAATTTCAGCTCTTTTGCATTAAAAATAATAATCAAAAGACAAATGTGACACAACACAAATTTTACTGACCAGGTTTATTTAAAAGAAACTATCCAAATATAGCAAGAATGGCCAGGCATACATCGCGCAATTCTAACATCTAATCTAAATAAACATGCGACCCGTCATCATCGACCGCTACTACAGACGCTATGGCCACAATATTTTATAGTGACCGCTTTGCCCGCAGTACGAGGTCCCTCATACCAAATTCAAGCAGGAGACTCCATACTTTTTTTCATACTTTTCTATCAAATGCTTTTTCTAGATCCAAAAAGATGCAGAAAACTTTTCGACCTATGGCCATCAAATTTTCTTGCTCTTCTCGATCGTTAATTGTTAAAATATATTAGAGGAATAGTTGTTAAAACAATAAAGAGGAATAAATAATGATTACAATGAAAAAAAAATAAAAAAAAAAATGTGATATTAGGTTAAGTAAAATAAGAGTGTGTAACAAAACTCCTCCGAAACGGCTTGACCGACTCTTATGAAATTTTGTGTGTATATTCAGTAGGTCTGAGAATAGGACGTAAATTGTTTTTCATACCCCTAAGTGATAGGGGTGGTCCTCCACCCCAAAAATTATATTTTTATTTTTTGGACAAAATTTTTAATTTTAATTTTTTTATGATTCGGCATTAAAAAATACATACAACCCTATATTTATATATATTTAAAATCGGGCAAAACAACGTTTGCCGGGTCAGCTAGTATTAGTATAAAGTAAAGCAAAAAAAAACTAAATTGTAAATAAAGAAAATCCTACCTAACCAACGGATAGATACAGTGTGTGTAAGAATGAATACCTTGAGGATGAGTGTATGAGAAGCAATGGAAGAAAAGACAGACGAACATGGACCTTAACTCATATACCAGTATAAGAAGTAAAATAAAAAAAAAAGCTGATAGCTCTGTAGCACGCACAGTCCACACGCAGATAACCTGATACAATAATAGTGTAAAATTTGGATAACAGATTTTTGAGATTTATTTACTTCACATCGCATCAAGCAGATTTTTTAAAATGCAGTTTGAGCCCATAAAGTTTTATCACGACAAGTGGTATCTGAAAATAAAAATTGATTTAAAATAAATCCATATCTTGGAATATAAACTTAAAGATCAATGGATTGAGAACCACTTATGATTACTATGAAAAATCAACCTCGGGTAATCCCGATGCTTTATTTTTTCAGAATTTTTCCCTCAGTTAATTCCGAAAAAAAAACAAGCCATAAAGTTCTGAACTTATTTAATTGTGTCACTAAAACGAGGATCTATCTGATAAAAAAACAATAATTCATTAACTTACTAAATTTCTGAGTTCCTGAAGTTCAGGCAAATCCGCAAATCAAAAAAGCACTCAATCACAAAAATATAACACCAGACAAACATATTCTAATTGAAGTAACTTAAGTCGACTGCAAGTGAGGGAGCGGAACACGCTTATTACGTAACTGGTAGTCAGCATGCGACAACCAATATCGCGCGATATCTGCTGTCAAAATAAGAATTTAAGTAATGTAATTTCAATAGTGGCGCTAAATCTACCGCGAAAAGTGCATTTTACGGTCATAGAATAATAGATACGCAATCGTCATACATGATACCAATTTTTAATTACAATTAGTCGCCGGTCGCGCAGTGATCGCGTGGCTGTCGCTGTCTACAAATTTTTAGGTAATAGCGCCGCTGGTATCTTATTCCACTCCTCCGCTTGCACTCGCCTAGATTCCTAGACGGTATCTGATACCGTCTAGGTGAAGTTTTTAGAGAAAAAATACAGTCGCGTTTGGTAGAAATGAGTAACTATCGGAATAACCGATTTCGAATAGCCGTATTCAACTTAGTTCTTTTTATTATCGAACATTGAAAAATTAAGATTAAACTATTCATTAAATGGGTATACTATTTAGTCTGTGCTTAAATGTACAAAACTTCCAAAATTCTGTCTACATTGATTATTGTAATTTTATAGTATTATTTTGTTTGTTATAAATTTATCTATTATTTTTCATGCAGAATTTAATAAAAGAGTTAATGCTTTAACTTTTTACTGTAGTCATTTTTATTTACAATGTATAATATTTTCATGCAATGTTACAATCATGTGCATTTCTCCCCTAAAGGTAAATAATAAATATTTTTAAAGTATTTAGGGCATGTGAATACCATGTCGAATGTCAGCTGGTCGACTTTAAACCCGCGATACGCCGGTGCGTAAGATTATAAATAAAACTGCGTAGCGTAATTATTCGCTTACTGTAAAAATAATCTGACACATTAGCGTAACGCTACCTGGTTCGAAGTCGGCCAGTTGACATTCGGCCTGGTATGCGCGCTGTTGGATTTTAAATGAGCTCAATTGCCCTGTCCCTATCCATCGAAATTTAAAATTCGCGCGAAATCGTGAATTAGACACTTAACAATGATGCGCACACGGAGTACTAAGGTCACTTCAAAAAATAACATTCGATCGATAAACCGCCGGCCGGCTTGAAGCAATTTTACTTCAACTACAAAATAATAATAAAAAAAACGTGAAAAGAGTGTGTGTATGTTCTTGTGAATCAAGAGGAAGGACATTAAACTATCGCCGCAGAGTTGTGTCCCAAGCCTTTCTTGTTGAGCTCTGGGTTGGTAAAATAAATTAGAACCACAAAATTAGCGGCCACGCGCGCTCTGGATAATTGAAAATTCATATTTTCCGCTTTATTTACAAATTCGCCTAGGGCGTTACAGAGATGGCGTAAGTGGCAAAAATGGATTTATTTTGTATGGCGTTGTCATCCTTCTCCTAGTAGTATATTTGTTCTGTGGATGCCAATACCAATCTGCGATCTGTGTATTCGACAAGTTTTGGACTTCGTACTTCTGCTTAGTTAATTTTTCAATTGTTTATAATAAAACATTTTTATACTTTATTAGATTAATTTATTATAAGAAAAATGGCCCGTGTATTAGTTGGAGTCAAGCGAGTCATCGATTACGCTGTGAAAGTAAGTAAAATATAAATAAAACGCAGGTAATTTTTTATATCTTTATTATTTAATTTGGAACTTTATAATAATATTAGTTGTTTTAGTCATTAATTACGTATAATTTAATTCATGTCTATCACTGTAATATGATAATTGTTGTTTAAACCATAATTTAGTTATACAAAAATATGTCTAAAGTTCATACAGTTCTGTATGTAAATATTAGAAACTATTAAATTACAATAATAGGTAGATTTTTACAATATAAATAGATAATTCTCATAAAACTTAAATAATGTGTATATTACGTGGTTGACATGAACAATGGAACATGATCTTACGTTCAAAGTACATAGCGGTACTAAGAATTATTTCACAGTTATAATTTATTACTTCAGGTGCGCGTCAAGCCAGATAAGACTGGCGTTGTAACTGATGGCGTTAAGCATTCGATGAACCCATTCGATGAGATTGCTGTGGAGGAGGCAGTCAGAATGAAAGAAAAGAAGCTAGCCAGTGAGGTTATTGCTGTATCTTGCGGACCAACACAGGCACAAGTCAGTATTAAAGACCAATGAATTTCCAATAAGAAATAATTTATTCAGAAAATCTCAAGCAAAATAATATCATAATACAGTTATATATATACTTACAGGGCCAGTTAATAGGACTTTTTAGTAATTAATGACTTATTAATTATAAATATTGACTAATATTCTGCAAAGCTTTTGTTACATATGTGCACTTCAACTCACCACTAATGTTCCTAATGTTAATAAAAAAATGAGTAATATTTGATAAATAGAAAACCTCATATTATATAATAAATTGTTCATATCTATACATATAAAAGAAATGATTATAGAATAATTTCTTCATAGTATAATTTCAAATATCGTACCACATAAAGTAGCGATATTCGTACTACGAATATCAATACCAAGAGTAGCCAACACTGAAAAAGAAATCACACAATCTGTGTGAAAGGCAGCGGGTGTCGGACAATCAGGACAAATGTATGATAATTTTTGTCTATGATGCTTTTTTTATTAATACCTTGGACCAAGTATCAATGGATGGAGCATTTGCTCTAAAAGTGTCCTTTTTTTTGACCGACTTTCTAGATTTTTACTAATGGGCGTGACTAGGGAAGGTCACAGTACAACTACAACATAGCTGAAAATGACATTCTTGTAAATACTAGGAGCCAAAACTCTTTAGATTTATGAGTATTTTGCAAATAATTATTTCATGACCGACTCATAAACTGACACGAAATAGACTGACAGTGCGAGGTTGCCAAACTTACTATAGCTAAGTGTTTTACTCGTGGTTATGCTCAATGAGATAGAAAGAGATAGGAATGTTTGTTTGATGCACAGTGGTAAGAGCGGCAACTTATCATGATTCCGTCCATTGTTTCTTGGTTCGAGATTAATACTCACATGCATATGTATGTATAATATATATTTTTTAATTATATTTCTGACTCGTTTTATGAGAAAAATGGAATAAAGTAACTTAATAATTATTTTTAGTAAAAGTTTTTATACACTGCTTCGTCCCCATGGATTTAAAAATGATTTAATTGTAAAAACAAACAGAGATACATTGTCATTTGTAATATTATGGATGGATAGAAGTATTGTTAGTCATGCTTTCTACATAATCGACAAACAACCAAACTTAGAAAATGATAAACAGAAATGTGACCTGGTCACCAAAAAACTACCTATTGTTGTTATCGTAATTCCTGCATAAAATTATAATATAACCAAAATAATTTAAAATGAATATTATGACTTTTTGTAGCCTAGTGTTTCTATGAGTAAGATCATAGAGGTTAAAAACTTGATGATCTAATAACATCAAGATTGAGTATTTCAGACCTTAGAAGTCAGAGTAATTATTGAACTGCATTTGAAGAAAAGTAAAAAAAATAATCTTAAAAAAACAAACTTATAAAAATGCACAAAAAAGAAAAAAAACAAACTAAGGAGTCCATAAAACCCATAATGTTGTGTAAACCCCAAACCCACAAAAAGGTTGAATATGACTGCTCCATAGAAGTGTCATCAGCAAAAGTATGATAAATATTAAATAGATACATACTGTCTATAGATGATGTTATAATACAAAAGAGATAGGTTACGTTAGTATGGATCCAAGTATAATAAAATATCGTCCCGGTTATGTACACACATAAGCCATCTAACAAATCACATGGCTCTCTGAAACCATTGTGATTGGTCAATTTCAATATCTTACTCCATTAAGCGAATCTATGATAATTTATAGAATATTAGTAATTAATGCCACAGAAGTACAGAACAGACGTTTTAAAAAATATGATTGATGCCTAAAAGGTTTAGACAGTAAAAAACATGGAGCAATCAACCTATAGAGACGAAATTTCGGATCATGTTATTTACCACTACTCAGTTTATTTACACTAACAAATATCAACTCTGGCTCGCATTAAGCAGTACATAACCAATACTGGACCCGTGTGTACATCTCTGTTTATTGCGATAGATATTTAAATATTTATGTAATGGCTTATTATATCTTAACATTAAAATTTACAAACTTAAAATTTCACATTATCTTAAATAATAGAGTTCCTCAAAGTTGCCGCTTTTTTTTTTTTTTTTTTATTTCATGTAAGTGGCTATACAGGTCCTACCAGACCTGTATCACTGCGACCAAACTTGATCTATTGTGATCGCCACTGTGTTATAAAACACTGCCAAATCCCACTGTAGTCAAAAACTGCAAGATATTCCTTGGAGTGATATGCTGAACCTCCTCCGGACTCAGAAAATACTGGCCGAGGCAGGATCGACGAGTGCGTGTCGACGTGTCGACGAATCAGTGGTCCGCAGTCACACAAAATCTGCATAGGCGTTTCATCCGCTTCCCGGCAATACCGGCACATTCTTGTGTTGGAGAGCCCCATATTAAACATGTGCTTATTTAAGCAACAATGCCCAGTAAGTGCTCTAACCAAGATACGCAAGTTGCTCCGGCTCATTGCCGTGACACTAGAAGCCACCTTGCGATTATATGGCTTTATTAGGGCTTTGGAATGCTCCCGGCCCGGTATATTCTTCCAATACTCGCAAGACGCTTTTGAAGCAGGATTTCCACAAAATCAGTTGAGCCTGGCTTTTGGGGATACCACAAAAAGGTTCTGGACCAATAAATGTGATTTTGGTGCCGGCTCTTGCGAGTTCGTCGGCATCTTTATTGCCTACGATGCCCGCATGGCCAGGAACCCATCTTATAATCACTCTGTTTTTATTTCCCAGAGTGTTTAAAGTAGTCACGCAGTTATTAACTAGCCTCGATGTGATTACATTCGAGGTCAATGCCAAAACAGCTGCCTGACTATTAGAGTGTATGTATATAGTTTGGTTTACGTAGTGCTTTCTAACGTTAATGTCCGCTAAAGTTGCCGCTTAGAAAGCTGTAATTGATTAAGGTGCCCAGCAGCAGTGACGTGCACAGACAATTTCAATAGGGTAGACTAAGAAGAAAACACCGAATTCGTCATTCAAAGTTTGTGTGTAAATGCTAATACATATATATATAATACATCGGCCATTAGCAATTATTACTTTCTTTTCGCCATATAGAAGTTTAGAAAAATCATCGTAAATTATTTCACAAAAAAACATCCAAAAACAGTAAATTAACTTCCAATTCACTTGGTATTGCACTTTATGTAATATAATATATGGGCCGGGTACTAGGTCTATCAGACGGGGCCTGATTCGCCTTGTTGTGCCAAGTTTGTTACATCTTATTGTTCATAGGAAACCTTATTACACATATGTTATTAATAGTATATTATGTATGTATATGTCAGAATTAACCGTTTTACGATCCTCTAGTGGCACTGTAGCTACATGTCCATTTATACCAAAAAAAACAAGCGACCATTTGCTTCAAAGTGTTTTTTGAACGAATAACTTTTGTTGGGTTCGGCTCATCTTGGAACATCCAAACCGTTGATTGTTGTTTAGTTTCAGGATCATACGCATATATCCAAGATTCATCACCTGTGTAGATATTATAGACAGCTTTTGACCCATCCTGATTGTACTTTTGTAACATTTTTTCACACCAATCGACACGAGCCCGTTTTTGGTCAATTCTCAAGTTGTGCAGAATCCAACGTGAACAAATTTTTTTTACAGCTAAATGTTAATATTTTATATATACTCGTCATACTTATGCCCAGAGACGCCTCTATCTCGCGATATGTAACATGACGATCTTGCATTATTAGTTCCCGCACAGCATCAATATTTTGAGGTACTACAACCGATTTAGGACGACCTTCTTTAACTTCGTCCGTGAGCACAGACCGCCCATGATTAAACTTACTAAACCAGTGATACACAGTAGTTTTCGATGGTGCTTCGTCCCCAAAAGTCGAAGTGAGTTGATCAATGCACTGTTTTTGAGTTAGCCCTTGCCGAAAATCGTAATAAATCATAGCAAAATTTTCACGACTTAAATCCATGGTGATAAAGACTCGCAATTTTCAAAATGACGCCACAAAAGATAAACAAATGACAGCTACATGAAACAAATTGTATTCTTCAGCCAAAGGGTTCCATTTTTAAATGTAATAATTACTTTTTTAATATTGTTCTGTAACTGGCCAGTTCCGGATACATAAATAGCAGCCCTCGTATACCTACTAATATCTATGTAAATAAAAAAATATTCTGGGCTCAATACGTACCACAGCAACACATGGCCGGCGTAGTTATTACCTAAAAATTTGTAGACAGCGACAGCTACGCGATCGTCGCCAAAGTGTCAAAAAATTTCACGAATGCGGTTTCAGTTTCTGCAAAGCTGTCAAGACCGGAACTCTAATTGTGCACTGAAATCGAACCCGAAAATTCAGTCAGGCACTTGATAATGACCATGTTTTCCATTGACCTCAATAAATTCATCAATTTCCATTGATAACAATGAATAAATACTACAGCATTTAAAGAATGTGTAAAGTTGTAATAATTTTCAGGAAACTCTCAGAACTGCGTTAGCTATGGGAGCAGACAGGGCTATACATGTGGAGGTGGCCGGACCACAGTATGATACCCTTCAGCCTATACATGTTGGTAAAATTCTCGCCAAACTGGCACAGGACGAAAAGGCTGACATTGTTATTGTTGGTAAACAGGTTGGTTGGTCAATTATCATATGAAAAAAATACGTACATAGTGAAATGCCAATAAATAATTACATATTTAAAACATATTGTTAAACATTAATAAATATTGTAGATAGATAATAACTCTTTATTGTCAACACCTCAGCATAGAAACAAAATCAACATTGAAGTTTATAAAATAAAAGTGTAACAATAGGCGGTCTTCTCGCTCAGAGCGAGCTCTTCCAGACAACCTTAGGGTGTATAGTTGTAATGAAAAAAAAACTAGTTCTGTTACTTTCAATAGAAGTAAACCATATTCCATTTCATTAAAAATGATAAATATAAAGCGCCGTGATATTATTTTTACAGAAATAATGAAATTGTTTGTTCTATTTTTTTGTATGATAACGTACTTGACAAATAAAGTTCAGATTGTATCGAAATCTATGATTCGTTTCAATATAATTTGTCAAAAATGTAAACAACCTTTCTGAATCTTTTTAAGTAAAATGGGTGTAACAAAATATAATTGAAATAAAATTGTAATATATTATGGGAAAAAATATTTTATGTATTTTAACACAACTTCTTTAATTAAATAAAACTATAAGTTATATTCTTTTTGGCAAATTGAATTGAAATTAGACTACAAATATTTAAATCCAAGAAATAAATAATAAATCTATAAGTGTGTTCATCAAAAATAAAATTTGTTTAATTCAATTTAAATATAATTTACGTAAACTGAATTAAGAGGCATTTCTGAATGTTAACTACTATCAGTTCATAAAATTGATTCATTCTTTCATTTCGTTTTTAGGCTATTGATGACGATTCAAACCAGACTGCTCAAATAACAGCTGCTCTATTGGACTGGCCTCAAGGTACTTTTGCATCAAAGGTGAGGCACCACAATATTTGATTATTCAAAGTAACTAATATAACATAAAAAAGTTGATCAAAGAAAGGTTTAAACATTTGTAAGGAGTCTTAACACAAAAACCCAACGACAATAAGCTTTAGCATAATGATACTCTTTGAACTACAATTTATTAATTTAAGCGCAGCTTTTCAAATAACATTATTGAAAAGTATGTTTTATGCTGACGAAATCATGTTGAAGATCTGTGTCGTTTCACTTTTCTCTGTCTTGCGCATGTCCTGTGCCTCTTGTCCACATTTTGCCTGCTATTGCCACTATCTCATCCTCCCATCTTTTAAACCACAGGGATGTCATGGACCTCCGTAACGGTAACCGAATCTTATATAAGTGTCAAATAATTTCGGATAGGGGCGGAGTCTAAATGCATCGACACTAGCCACGTCGCTTGCATTGTTCTAATAGTTTTTATCGTTTCTATTGCATAGTCAGTAATCCATTGTTGTTAATAATATCTGGGCGAAAAATCTAATTTTCGCAACTGAAACTATTGGATAATATTAAATAATTGCATATCCATAATATTTACGTAAATATATATATATATCCAGATCCGAACCATAACATCCCTGTTTTATAACTGTCGTCTTTCATTTCTCTTCCCTCTCTTAGGAACCACATGTTTATTATTATGCTGTAAATGACCACATAAGGTACTTTAATAATTATATCAATCAATAAAAATATAATATACTTTTATTGATGGACATATTTCTTGATATTTGATCTCTCATATAAGTGGGTATGTATACAGCCAACAACCTATATGAAATGAATAGAAAAGAAAACGTGGAAGAATCTCGCGTCCTCATTACGTCCGCGCTGCTACACTTCAGTCTGTTTGGCGCTTAAATTCACAACAATAATGTTTTTTAATTTGAGTTAGTAACTTCATGGACTTCATTATAAATGGCGGCGGACGTAGGAAAAGATTTCAAAGTTTAACATTTGTTTAACCATCTAGATATAATATAAATTCCTGGTAAATAAATTGTACTGATTTTGGATTACAAACTTTTCTATTCTAAGTATTCTAAGTTTAACAAAATTCACAGGTGGAGAAAAGTGACAATGGATTGACAGTAACACGCGAGATCGATGGGGGATTGGAAGTCATTAAAACTAAACTACCTGCTGTGCTTAGCGCCGATCTGAGACTGAACGAGCCTAGATATGCTACACTGCCCAATATTATGGTAAAAATTTATTCATCTTACTATTGAGGCCTGATACAGACTATAACTATAGTGCCGATCAATCACATGTCGTTTTCAGTCCGATCTTATTATTATTATAGACGAGCAGCCATTGGCTGATGTGTCCACATCTCAGTGCTGAGTTTTATTTGTCTTGAGCCAATGGTCAAGGCGACACTTAAAACTATTTTAAGTTTCTGCAGATACCACACTTCTCTGCAGATACCACACTTGGTCTGGTAAAATCTGATCTTATTCACATTGCACAATTTGATTTAGTTCACAATTCAATCTTGAACCGTCAATAATTGAAGTCTGATATATTTGGCTCATAATAATAAATTCTATATATTAAAAAAAAATTATGAAATCTATTACGAGTCCATCCGGCCGTTCTGTCCAAGTAATTTGCTTTTTTTTTAATGAAAGGTGTTGATGCACAGATATGTCATCAAGCATTGGAAATCACCTAACTTTCACCCTTCTCAAGTTATACTCAAACGCGATTTCCTCCTGTACATTTCTTATGTTTTCATAGCTTTCCTTCTCTATATCTCCGATTCTAATTGAGGTACGCGGTTCGTTTTGCTCTAAGAAAATTCGCTGGAAAGAGCTCTTTCATTTGAGCTTTTGCTCACTTAAATTGGTTGAGTTGGAGGAAAGGTGTGAACATTCAACTTGAGACTTTCAATTTTTGTATCCCACTTAGGTTACAATTACGACCACATACGAGCTTAATTTTTTAATTATATTATCAACATAATGCTGCGGAGCAGTATGGGTTCTCCTCTAGTTAACGATATAAAAGTATTTAATTGTTTGTAATATTTGCGGCTCAAAAATGACTGATCGTGATTAAAATGGGATTCGACAACTTGCTGTCACTTGATATCTTAAAGCTAGTTATGTACTATTGGACCATCGCCAATGATATCTATATCATGTTGATGCTTTATCCACCCCCAATGGCAAATAACCTGAAGTTGTGTAATATTTATTGCAGAATAAAAAATATTATGAAGATCTATATTTTATCAATGTATTAGAATCTGTATACAAATACTGTCTTAATACTAATAGAGCATATTTGATTCTGATACATGAGTACTTGTTAGTGTTTGTTATGATCACTAAGGTTAAGAAACGTAGCACAGAACAAATAGGTGAGAAGTAGTGATCTATATTTGACCAGCTCCAAGCTTCGGAACGTTAATTTGGTTTCAGCTATATAACAGTATTAGTTTAACCAGGTCAGAAGCTTTGTACAGTAACACACAAAAAATATGGCGCGTCGTTGAATCTTCGTTGGCGCAGATACGAAAAGACGATCGACGAAAATACCCGAAACACTAAATCTATTTTATAATCAATCTTATGCAACAGTCATAAGGTGGAAAAATTATTGCAGTGCATTCAGACCCGGGTGCGAAAATTTTGAGTGTTTTTAAGTAAGTTTGCTGAGGCGGGCACACGTTTAATGAATGTGAAATTTAAATATATATTTCTTCGTACAATTTTTTATCGACTGCCTAAAACCAAAACGCAATTTATGTATTTTCGTTCGAAACTTTTGTTTCTGCATAGTGATGCCTTTATGAGAGATTTTTAAGTATTTCTCCTAAATTACTCGAGTAAGTTACATAAATTTGCGGCTAACAGGAAGACAACACAGTTTACTAAGTACTGGCTAAAGGATATTTTATTATATGAATTAGTATTCCAGTTATAACGATATATGTCGCGTTCGGGTGGCGCACTGTGAGGGCGGAACCTAAGCAAAAAAACTTTTTTCGGGAGCTTGTTCTTCACTTTCTATTTCGCTCGCGCCATGTTATACACTACGTGCCACTTTTATTAAGGTTTATTAACAAAGAATTTGAATTGATAATTTTTATAGCAAAAGACACGACTACGTTTTTGAATTAAAATAATGATTTGAAGTTATAGCTATCTAGTCGGTAACGGACTATAAAAGCTTATAAAATCAAAAATTCAAATTAAAACAAATGTTTATTTTAATATACGACGTTTACGTGAACACAAAAACAAGAAATTATTTAAATGTAATTCATTCAATTTTCCTCGATTGTTTAAAAGACATCCTCTTTTTAATGAGGACATCATTATTGTTATGAAATAGTACGCTTAATTTGAATTAAGTGTAACCACAAAAAACCACGTGCAGTCATAATGACGTCTGACGGCCGACTGAAAGACGCGTTGTCAGCGCACAAGCCGCCAAATCAATCAACCGATGACGGCATAGATTTTAAGGCCCATTGATTAGGAGGTAGATGTTTGGTTCATCGTTTAAAATCATGTCTACTGCGCAGGTACATCGGTAAGCCATATAAGATGTGTACTACTGTAAGCGGCTTGAAAACTCATGACGGTATGTTGACTATTATTAGGCTACTACGACTACTAGAGTACAATTAAATACAATGTATCATTCGCGATTGAACGAATTCTTTGTAGTAATAGGTAAATATTTTAGATTACAATAGTCTGTTCAGTTCGCCGAAACACGGCATAATGTTTCATAAAATTTATATTATTGACTTTTTATTTATATATTTTTCGCCTTTTTATTAGATATAAGTTGGAATAAGTTTTGGTATGTTTTTTTTATTATAAAGATAGTTTTAGACATAGAGATATAGAAACAAATATAAAGATAGATATAGAGATAGATATAGTTGTAATAATGTTGTAACTTTAGTAGTCCTTTATTGGGACAGTCAAGGATTAACACCTGAGAGGAAGAAAAATAGAAGACTTACGAGCTTTCGAAGGGAACTCGTTCACATATAATAGTTTTGTACACATTGTACAAAAAATTATGAATTGTATGTAGAATGCGAGCTTTATTGTTGGACCATGACTGTAACAAACATAAGATTCCAATTTTTATAAGTACGTTATTCTTTTCAGAAAGCAAAGAAGAAACCATTAAAGAAAGTAACAGCCAATGATCTAGGTGTAGATTTAGCACCGAGAATCAAGATTGTCTCTGTTGAAGACCCACCAGTGAGGAAGGCTGGCTCTGTTGTCCCTGACGTGGACACATTGATCGCGAAGCTGAAGGAAGGGGGTCACGTTTGAGTTTTTAAATCATATTTAAAATAAATGTCATATCTCTGTATAGTACTGTAAAGAAAATTTGAACACATGTTATTTATGTGGAGTAAAAATCATCAATGTAGTAATTTTGTTAAAAATATACGTTATACCATGTTAAAATTTTATTTCTTTCCACCTATCTATTAAACACATAGTTATTGCATTTAAAATGAAGACATCTCAATAAAACAAATATAATTTTATTTATATGTTCTCTGACATTTTCCTTAATATTATATTCAGGCTTAGACAGTCTGTCTATCACTTCAGTAAAAAAAAATTACGAAATATTCTGATTTCACATCAAAACACAGAAAGGATTCGAATACATACACATTATTTATAACTCAATACAGTGCTTCACCACTATACGGCTCGTACCAAACTATTTTCCCCTCTAAACACCCTGTGACCAGCAAGTGGTATCTGGGGCTGAATTTGGAGCTGACTACTAGGTCATGATGGATTCCTAGACTTTGGCCGACTTCCAGCATTGGTGTGGCTCCCTTAAAGTCTTGCACACATTGCGACAATTCGCTGCAGTTTTCATTCAAAGCTAACAGTCTCATACCGCGACCAAATGGCGAACACACCAGGCGACCGTCTGCAGAATAGCATAATTCCTAGAAGAACAAAAATTACAATTTTACACTTTAAGATCAACACACAAAAATAACATTATTCTGTTTGCCAAATGAATTATAGAAAATAAAAAACTTTGAAGTACTGGAAAATTAAATGATACAAAGAATTTATTAAGTTTCCATTTATATACAGGGTTAATGTAAAAATACTAATAACCTCTTAGTGCAAAACTCCTGTCAACATACCTCGCATTAGACTTCGCCTTCTAATAATACTGCTATTCTGCTCTTATATACAAAACTATGAAATATGTACATATAACTTTAATGTTATTCGTTGTAGTACAGCATTGAAAAAATTGAGGTTATTTGTCAAGCACTTTGTTTTTCATTTGTAAAATTACTTATAGGTTGCCTGTGTTCCTAGATCAAATTAGTATCATAAATCAGTGCACCCTAATATGTGAGTGACACGATTCATTCGAAATGTAAGACAGAATAGTAACAGTAGAATATTATTGTTTGCGATGTGCAAACAAATATTCTTTATTTTTAAGTGTTTTTAAAAAGACAAATTTTTACACATCATGACGGACTTACATTTTAATGACAATCACACAAACGGACAAAAATATTAATAACTAATAAGTATGACAACTGAATCAATCATTTAGAAACTAGCCTTTTTCTAGTTATGCTATAAATGTCATAGTCACCACATTTGTTTATATTGAAAACAAAAATGAAAAAATAGGATATTGATATTGTAAGGAATTCATTATTGTTTTGTGAAATAGCAAAATAACAAGATAACAGTTACTTTAGAGTAGCACTTCCTAATTATTATAAATTAGTTGTAATAACCATAATTAATAGAAACAGACATTCAATCTCCTCGAGACTTACTGGTATGGGTATGGGTTTCTTTGCAGAGTCTGTACTGAGTCGGGCATTCATTTGAAACTCGTAATGGTATCGGATTATTATCTGAATGGCCTTATTTCCTGAGTCTCCTTTTTATAAAGGCATTTATTGTCCTAGACTAATGTGGAATTTGGTGTTGGGCTGATTTGATCAATTTATATACCGTAAGGGTATTGAATAATTTGTTGGAATGATTACTGTTTAAAATTTCCAAATAGGAAGTGGAATAAGATAGTGACAAGTTCTTATCATATCATCTATAGATATTTCTTATAATAAGTACTAGCTTTTGAGCCTTATGACCTTTGAGAAGATAATATAATTAGTATAAATGTAAATACCTTAATAAATCCTTTGCCTTCATTCGTCTCCTCTACATAGTACAATAGTCGATCTCTGTTCTGACGAATATAGTGTCTTGTCTCCAACTCATCGTCCTGACTAGAACCACCTTCTCTTGAAGGCGTTTGCCCGGACCTTGAAGGCGCCAGGCTGGGTAAAGTAAACAAATGAAGTGAATTTAAGTAACATAAAAAAAAGATTTACAAGGATTTTATGGGTTCAGAATAGTTGTCTAATCTAATCTTTTATTTATTTTTTTATTGGTATAGATCCCCGAAATATCATAAGAAAACAGAACCAACTTTGCAAAGGTTGCTACGCTTCACTAGGTCAGAAATTAACTAGTTACTAGACTACATTAAATGATTGATTAAGTCACGTTTCACATAGTGTTTCTTCCATACTGGTTTGGAAAAGAAAGAAAAATATTAGTATTTTTTGGAATAACCATTAGAAAGAAGAACGGAAAGAAAGATCATTTATAATAAATTAATAAAATATTGTTATTTTATGTGATGTTAACATTACATATCTCTTACGAGGTAGTCAGAGGATGGAGTGTCAAATATCGCGATTCTTATATACTTCTTTCGCTTCCTGAAATCTCATTATTCTCCATTACTTTAGCCGCGGAATGTGAATGCTTTCCACATTCCCATCAGTTAACACTGGCAATTTGATCTTCATAAGTCGCCTTCGTCTTCTTTGGCTTCTGCTACCACTCAATTTCGCTCAGTAGATTTTCTTAGTCAATCATTCATCACTCATTCTATGTGCCCAAACCATCTAAGCATTCTTTACTTCATTTTATTTACTTACTGTCATCCAACCTTATACTTGTTTTAATGGAAATTCTTTTTATTTTTGTTCTTTAATTAAGGAATACCTCACGCTTATTATGTAACTTGCTGACAGCATGCGACAGCCAATATCGCGCGATATCTGCTGTCAAAACGAGAATTTGTGTAATGTAATTCGTATAGTGGCGCTATATCAACCACGAAAAGTGCATTTTACGGTCATAGGATATTAGATACGCAATAGTCGTACATGATATCAATTTTTTATTACAATTAATCACCGGTCGCGTAGTGATCGCGTGGCTGTCGCTGTCTGCAAATTTTTAAGTAATAACCCCGCCTGTTTCTTACTGATTCTTCTCCACGCAGATTTGATGTTAAAAATTCCAAATAATTGAGCTTACTTGAATAAATTACTTTAAATTTGTAATGAAGTCGTTTATGACAAGAAGACAGAAGAAAAAGAACGCAACCTTGGATGCAATCCCTTGTAACTGGTGAGGACAATAACGGCTATTTTGTAATAATGAATAACAATGTTGTGTTATTTTAAAACAACTGTTATCCTGTTATAATGCTGTTTTTAAAACGAAAATGAATGTATTCATCACAATACAAAGTTATTATTATTATTATGTATCTTCCTTGTCTGTTACTGACAATAATCTCAAAACGAAACTATAATATTCGGTTGTTATTTTCAACGGAATATTACCGTTTAAATAACAAGTTGTTATTTTACTTGCTGCCATAATTGTCACTACTGGCAGTCGCAACCAAAAATTAAAATGAACTTTACTTAAAAGGTAGAAAGTATGAAATCAACAAGCATATCATAATGTGACAAACGCTGCGTATACGTATTGCTATCTCTCACAAAAACCTATTGTTTATAATGATAACAGGATAATTTAATTCAATAATGTGTTATTCATTGCGTGCAAAATAATGTATTATGTTATCTATTATTGTAATAACAACCATCACTACTTTGTAACTATTGCTCTTTGCGAATCATCGTCTACTAGTTTTCTGCTCAGCATGTTCTTAACACAATCAGTGCTAAGAGCAGTAACGGCTCGAGCGTGACAGCGGTAACGGCTCGCTCGAGTGTGACGGTGGTAACGGTTCAAGCGTGACGGCGATAAAGGCTCGAGCGTGACAGCGGTAACTGCACACGTGTGACAGTGGTAACGGCTCGAGTGTGACGGGGGCGCGACAGCTGTATCGACTCGAGCGGGAATGGCCCGAGCGTGCCGAGGTAACGCTCGAGTGTGACGACAGTAAGGGCTCGAGTGTGACGGCAGTAAGGGCTCGAGTGTGACGTCAGTAAGGGCTCAAGCGTAACAATGATGACACTCGCGCATGACAGCGGAAATGGCTCGCGCGAGACAGGGGCGGTGTGGCGGTGTAGCGGTGTAGGTAGGGGTGTAGGGGTGTAGCGCACTGGGCACTGACCAGTGTTGCACGTCGACGGCGAGGTGGCGGCGCGGCAGCAGGCGCGCGGGCGCGGGCGCGGGCGGCGAGGGCGCGCCGCGCAGCGAGCGCGGCCGCAGCGCCGCCGGGGGACCGATGCCGGTGTTTATGCCCATTATACGCTGCATGTTGAAGTTGCGCCCCACTTGGCCTCTGCCACCATCACCATCATATTAAATTAGGCTACGGCATTATTAAGCCAATGTTTTGTGAATTTCAGGATATCCGGCTCGAAGGACCATATGTTTCGTTGGCAATCTATTGTTTACGATTCTTGGCGGTAGAAGTAAAAATCAAAGGTACATATTATGTAAGCCTTTGCATATTCTTTTAAATTTAAAAGAGGTCTAATTGCATACATGTCGTTAAGTGGTGAGCTCACAGCGGTGTCTATGATTGAAGAAATTAGCGATAGTGACAAAAATAAGTGCGAACACGACAAGACTTTTGGTTATTTATATTTAATATTTTCAACCTTTCCGCACGCTTTATAGTTCTCGCACATCATATTTCCAATTTTACGTTAAATAAGAACTCGCAGTTCTTATAATATCTAAAACACGGAAAGTTAATACGATTACCATTTATTTCGACTTGACGTTTCGACCGGCACCACGCTCAGTGTGGTGTATAGGAGGCCTAAAAATTATTTATAAGTGTCAGAAGTTGGTGTTAAAAAATCTGCCTCGGGCACGGAGTGAAGCTTGCTGCGACAGTTTGCTTGAGACCACGGTTGATGCAACTCAGCCGATACGTCAACCATAATAATAAATAATTGAGTTAATTTCCCGTGTTTTAAGAAATTTTATAATGCAACGCGAAAGTTCAATAGTTTATATTAACATCTGCCGTCCAAAAAAAAACATGAATAAAACCATTCATAATTTTTAATAACTTAAATGCTTCTGATACGACTTGAGAACATCCACCATTCTTAGAATTTCAACTTAATAATAAAGTTTTAGTTTTGTATGAGATAAACTACCACTTAAACATATTATTTTGATAGCCTTTTTCATAGGTTTGAAAAACATTTCTTCTGTTAAAACTAATTTTTTTAAAAACAAATTAAGATCAGGTAGAGAACTTTAAGTAAAGTAGTGAACTTTCAGTATATAGGAATAAGCATGCCAAACCCTCCATTTGTTCCACGTATATTACCTGCTAGCCATTTCTTGAAGCATTCTATGTTGTTTGATTGTAATAGACGCCTCCCAAACATCATTTTGTATGCTTGAGAGACCAGGCGCAGGTCTGCTGTACCCACTCGATGTGGACGATGATGAGCTTGCGCTGTATGCGAAATGAGAGGAGCTTTCTGATCGCGAAGTACTGGGGCCAGGTTCGGGTTCCGATTCTTCTCTTTCGTTTTCTCTTTGGTTTTGAGTGCCTGAGCTAGACCTGGCGTAAGGAAAATTTTCTCTTTAGGTAATGGGGATGGCATACTCATTTTAAATTCACTACTTTACTACTATTATAAATTACTTACTATTTTAAATTGACTAGCCCGTTGGCGCAGTGACATATGCATCTGCTTTCCAAGCTAGGGTCCCGGGTTCGATCCCCGGTCAGCTCAAATTAGGAAACGAACTTTTCTGAATTGGCTTGGAGTCTGGGTGTTACTGGGAACTCCCCCAGAGTACGTTGTGTGGTACCCATAGTACAAGCTTACTGGTTAGTTTGGGGTCACACAATCTGTATAAATAATGTCTGGAGTATTATATTATTATTACTACTAAAAAATTGGTATCATGTATGACGATTGCGTATCTATTATTTGATGACCGTAAAATGCACTTTTCGCGGTAGATTTAGTGCTACTATACAAATTACATTACACAAAATCTCGTTTTGACAGCAGATATCGCGCGATATTGGCTGTCGCTGTAAGTTAGATAATAAGCGTGCGTTTTTTGTACATGAAAAGGATTAAAAATGTTTAAAGACTAGATTTGATAACTAATATTGTGATAAGGCAGGAGGAGGGTAAGAATCCAGTATAATTCGTATTGACTAATGGAAACCTGCCTGCATGTGACCCCACATACTTTCCAAATTTACAGTTTCTCGCCTCCCTAAGTTGTTTCGTATTGATCAATGAGAATGATTATATTTGAAGGCGATCGTCCCAATGGTTTTACTTTTTCACGTGTGTTAGTCGTATTATTTGTAAGATAGATTTACTAATCATGAATACAACTGTAAAAAAATCGCGCGTGTACATGTACTTACGTATGCACGTAAGATATTATATTTCTTTGGCGTGATTAGAAAATTAAAACTGGCCGTTTGAAATAAATTAAATAAAAATTAAAACTGGTCACATATAAAGAAAATTAAAACTGGTCGCTTGAAATTAATGATCCGTGATCCGTAACACAGACTCAGGTCTAGTACGGACGCCAGACTCTCCCGACGACAGTTTGATACTTAGTGGTTTAAATGATATGTACATTGTATTGAGAGTAAATGTTAAATAAATAAAAAAAAAAAATATAAAAACTAAAATAGGCCACGGAAATAAAAAAAAATTCTCTTCTTTGCTAACTTTGTTGTGTTAGATCGATCCGCGTAACTTTTGTTACTACCTTTATGGTGTGTTACTTCAATGATGTAACTAATCTGTTGTAATGACACTGGCTTTTTTCACTTAAAGCATCAAGAGAACTACAATTTCGAAACGTTTGAATCTTGTGGAAAAATATAGTAGTTATTGGCTTTTAAACTCGTCTATTGGAATAAAAAGCGCTTTATCGCGTATAGCATAAAGTTTGTTTTCGTATATGTAGTATATATACCAACTAGTTCGATAAGATATCATTTACATTTAATGGTATAAATAAATATAATACATATAAAAATAGTTAAAATAGATTCAATGATTTTGAAATACAAAGTTGTTTCTGTTTTCTAGTTATTTAGTTTACGCAGCTGCAACTCGATAGTGACCATAAACCATAACTAGTGGACAAGGCATCGACTCACAAATATATTATTAAAATGACGAATCTTAGAAACATTTTAGTGTTTCAATCTCGGACCGAGTATCACAATGGACGAGAATTTGCTTTAAGAGCGTGTCCTTACGGTGTCTTTTTTTTGTTAACAGAGTTTCTAGATTTTTAGTAATGTGCGTGAGTAGGGAAGGTCACAGTACAACGATACACATGAACATGACAAATAAACATCTATCATTTAACATTCACTATAGTTCAGGACATGATAGTTGTCATACTTACTATAGCTAACTGTTTTACTCGTAGTTACGCTCAATAAGATAGAAAGAGACACGAGAATTCGTTTGACACGGTGGTAAAGCGGCAACTCATTATGGTTCCGTACATTATTTTTCTTGGTCCAAGGATAAAACCATGGTAATGTACTTGCTCTTTGATTATACATATACATATAATACATTATCATGATTACCATCAACCATAGAGTAATCTATACATATATATATAATGAGTTTTTTTTCTTTGACCGCGATAAACTTGAAAAATACTGGACCGATCGGCATGGGACCAAGACCATTCGACGCGGAATTAGTTGTAGATGGTTATAGGCTACTTATTTTTTGAACTTTTTTTTTGCCCAGTGAAGCGGGCGGGAAACGGCTTGTAATATACATAAATAAGTCATAAGTAGAACTTCAAGGACATTTTCTTGCTTCAAAAATTTGTGAGTTGTGCAATAACCAGCATGACTAAGGTTATTTTTATATATACACTAGCGACTCGCCCCGGCTTCGTACGCGTAAACATTTTTTTGAAAATAAAATACAGCCCATGTTACTCGTTGATAATATAGCTTTCTATAGGTGAAAGAGTTTTTGAAATCAGTGGAGTAGTTTTTGAGTTTATCCATTACATACAAACAAACAGTTTACCTCTTTATAATATTAGTAAAGATAATTCTTCTGTATATGTGTGGCTGGACCGATTTTGATGAATTTTTTTGTGGGCGTTTGAGTGGGTCCCTAGATGGTTTAGATTCAAATTGGACCTGGTAGGTGACGCTGCAATCGGGTTATATAGTTTATCGAAAATTCGAATTTCGCAAAAACGTTTAGCGAACCCACTAATAGCGGGGAAGCCAACGTTCGGGCAGTAAACCCCCGAACGTTGGCAGCCCGCTAGTCTACATAATATAAAATGAAAATGGTATTCTTTGTCAAGCAATTACGTGAAAACTAGTGAACGTATCATTAAAGGACTATGACTATTCGACGCGGAATCGTTTGTAGATGGTTTTGGGTCATTTACTTTTTGAATTCCATAGACCCTTCACCACTTTTCAAACAACAATCTACTATTAGGTAAGTAGTCAAATGGATTTTTTGGCGGGAACGGGAGAAGTGAGGTTGTCATTTTAATAATTTAGATATTCTATTTTTTACATTTTTGGGTGTTTTAAAATACAAGTGATAGTATATTGTGTTTTAATGTTCCATATAAGTGAATAGAATGGAGTAGGTCTAAATAAGCATGTGTAGCTGAAGTTCTTGCGCTCTTCCAATAAGTCCTTTATAACTTCAGTAAACCCTACTATCACTTTACTGGAGGAGTATCACGACAAGAAGAAAAAACGAATTTACTTCGAATGTGCTTCATGTCGATTCTACTTATTAATCCGTGACATTGGCAAATGCACTAATCTGTGCCCATGCCATGAAGAAGAAAAGTTGTAAAATGTCAGGACTTTTTGGCGGGAACGGAAGGAAGTGAGGTTGTCATTTTATTTACATTTTCTATTTTTTACATTTTTAGGAGTTTTAAAGTACAACAGTGATAGTGTATTGTGCTTTAAAGTTCTGCGTAAGTGAAAATAATGAAGATCTAAATAAACATGTGTAGCTGAAATTTTCGCACTCTTCCAAGAAGTCCTTTTTAACTTTCAGTAAAGCCTACTACCACTTTACTGGAGGAGTGTTAGGGACAGTTAATGTTTCTCCAAAAGTGAAGTCGTTAAGCTGATGGTCTCGTTACCAATGCCTTAAGAAATATAAATAAATAAATAGTAAAATGACACTAACGGGCCTGGAGCGTCTCCCGCGGCGGCGGCGGGGCGCGGCTGGCGGTGCGGGCGCAGGCGCTTGCGGCGCTGCGGCCGCGGCGCGCGGCGCGGCGGGGAGCCCGGCGCGGGCGCGGCCGCGGGCGCGAGCGGGGGCGCGGGCGGCGGCGGCGCCGAGTCGCGACAGCACTTGTCCGACGGGCCCGCAGTCGGCTGGATGTCGTGGATGCACGACCACTGCACCCCACCACGCACAGCGTATACTCAACTCGTCGACTACCGTGCACTAGCCGGTTTTATCGTTTACCGTTGAACGCATAACCTTATATAGTGGCGTATTGACGTACAAAGAGTGCGAATGAGAATGTAATTTTTTATGATAGTGCCATGAGTAGGAGAATGACAGCAATAGAGGCTATTGTAACCCTTTTTAAATGACAGATCGTCACATGTCGTCACGCTGTGGAGAACGCTGTTGAATTATTATTATTTTGCGTTATTTCTGTTTTATTTCAAAGTACTGTATTTTTCAATAATGGTTACGTGTTGTGTACGTGATTGTGATAGTATACGTCGCAATAATCAAGGCAATCACTCATTTCATACGCGTCAACGAGCTCTATGTTCGTTCATAAGCCACTATACACTAAGTTTATGGTTGAACGTTTTTATCGCAACAATTTTACCGTCCATGATACAATAGAAAATCAAATGCAGTAGCAGCGTTAGTACAGAACGCGGTTGGGCGATCGCCCAAATGCGCCAGACATAAAGGAGCGCCAAAGACGCCGACATTACATAAAAAAAATCATTTGAAATAAACATTTGTTTTTTATATTTTTGTCTTTGTTTTAGTTTTCATTTTTTTTCCACATGTAAATTGGAGAATAGAGGAGAGCGCCATAAAAATTTCGCCCAGTGCGCAGGCATTGCTAGAACCGGCGCTGAGCAAATATATCTATGTATAAAGACGCTTTTATATTTCCGTAGACAATAACGTCATGCCGTAGACGTTGAAAAAGCATCTTTTTCCACCATACGATAGGGAAGTATTTTGCCTACCTATTGCCTCGTGGACGGTAAAATCGTGACGATTAAAACATTCGACGATAAATTATAAAAGCGCCCATTTGTTAAGAGGTAGCTAAGCCCCACAGATTTACAAGTAATAGATATCGCCTTCAACACTTCACGCGTTGTTAGACTGAAAGAAATGTAAATATATTGGCGTAAGCCCGTAATGGAATGGGATGGGAAACAACATAGTTTGTCTATATCGGTATACTCAATGTTTTAAGACTGTTAAGGCGACGCATTGGTAAACAATAATTTAATCTAAAATAGACCTTCTGCTCTTTGCAAACGTGCTCGTGCCACCTTACGAAAAATACGAAAAACAGTTATTTTCGCTTGTTTTAAAAACTATAATTAATTTTAAAAAATCCAACTATCATTTTGAAGAAAATGTTTAGATTAAACTATACAGAAAATTTACAAACATAAATCAGTCCCGTTACTCCGTAAAATGTAAATCTCTGTTTTAAAAGAGATTTCTTTGATATTTTTTTTTGTGTTACAAAAGTTAACCAATCGTGTATCGCAAATGGCAAAATAAGGTTACTGAAATTAAGAATCAGGTTACCAAATATAACTTTCATATGTTTTGTAGTCACTTAGAAAAATTGAGATCCCTGCCGTCAAAATTTCCAATGCGTCGCCTTAAGCTATTTGACACTCTTGTGAGTAAAACAAATCATTGTTCGTAGTTTTAAGATTTTTATTTATTTTTGAACTGTACAAGTGAAAAGTTCATATAAAAATTTTTGTATATATTCGTGAGATAGAGACTCTTTTAGGCGTAAGGGTAGAATGCAGTATCTTACGTTGCAAAGGCCGGTTCGACTAACATAAATTGTCAAAGCGAGAAAAACTATTCTCTATTAGTACTAGATCTGTGCATTGTCAAAGCGAGAAAAACTATTCTCTATTAGTACTAGATCTGTGCTAAACTCAAACACTTCTATATAGACTAGTGATGTGCCGGATATCCGTATTCGTATCCGCGGATATCCGAGGGAGAAGAAAGATCCGGATCCGTATCCGTTACTTTTTTGGCGGATCTTTTACCTTATTAATTTTCAATACATAGATTAAATTCTATATAAGTCGATACATGTCCTGTTCCCCTAAGCGTCAAGTGGCGTCAACTATCGTTTCAAGGTCACGCATTACTTTCATTCTTTCTTATATTTAAACCTGAACTTTTATTTCAGAAAAAATGTTTTTCAGTGTTATGACAAAAATAATTATTATCAAAAAAAATTGAAACACATTTTTTGTCATTATGTTTAGAAAAATATTATGTATTAAAGCCGATTGTGTGTTGTAATTGTGTCTTTTCAGAAAATTTATGTACGTCAACAAATTTTTATGCTGACTGTACATGTTCTATTAATTTCTATCAATATTTGGTTTGACTATAGATTAATACAGATTAAACTGTATGGGTTTCTTGAAATAAATGGAAATTTTTACCTCAGATCTGTCGTCGTGACTGATATTTCTGCTCAATGCACTCCAGCCCTGGGGATGGATCTGTTGGAATATAAAAATAAACTGTGTAGAAAAAACGGTGATACATACATACATATCTTCACGCTGTATCCCTAACGGGGTAGTCAGAGAGGACGGAGCGCCAAGCGCCAAATCTCATCATTCTCCTCACACATTTTCGCCTAGGTATGCAAGAACTTTTGACAAAACGGTGATATGTGATATAAAACTATGAAGTGTAAATAAACTGTGGAATACATGCTTTTCTAGATAATGCAATTAAATTTCCATTACGTAAACAAAGAAAATACAAAATAATATACAGTCTGGCCATTAATACTGTTACAATAAAAAAAGATAATAATATAATATTACATTTGAATTTGGCACCTGTCATTCTCATGTGAATATTCAGTGTTTTCTCATTTTCGCGTCAATCTTTGTTAAATATTCTTATGATATTAAAATGGAGTGTAGTGACAAAGAGAACCAAATTGCTTTGATAGCATCACACAAAGTGTATGGAGCCAAATAAAATTTTTGAAACTCTCAAAGCTGAAGACTGGCATCATTTAGTCCCATCTTAATTCACTCCATTATGAATTATGGTTTCTTTTAGAGAATATGGCATACTCTAAATGCCATGATAATTTGGAGTCCCTAAAACGTTCCATAAGATTGGCAGTGGCGAATTTTCCCATGGAGAAAGTACGTGTTTTAATCGATAACTGGCCGCAACGTATAAAGAATTGTCTTAAGGGCAATGGAGATATTTTGAATGAGCTTCATATTTTTAAAATGCTATTATATTGATGTATAAACTAACGCGCACTGCAATAATAAATGTTTTATGAACTAGAAAAAAAAATGATTTCCTTGTAACAATATTTATGGCAAGACTAGGTATGAAATATATAACCATGATATATCTTTTGATAATAAATATGTATTTGGACTTTTGAGCAGATTGCAAAACCGAAACGTATAGGTGACAGCTTGCTAGCTCGTCAACCATAAGATTATTGTAATAGCTCTTACAATATACATAATAATTTTCGATGTGCAACTTTGTTCTTCTTTCTTAATTTTACTTATACCATTCGATAGTAGGCCTTAAACCTAGGAATGCGCTTTTAGGTCATAACTCTGCAAAGCCTAGGTCTCGAGATATAAGCACTAAAAGTTACGTTTCTAGTTCCATTAAAATCGACGATATTACTTAAGCATAAGGTCCAACCGTAACATTGCCCCCCTCTTAGTCATCCTTTGGCCAACTTTTGCGACTTGGAAAGGCACATATTGTTTTTCTTTCTCTCCCAAAGAAGCTTGGAATTAAAAAATTAATAAGTACCTGTAATGCGCTAACGACTTCAGCATCGTTTCCTTCGGGGAAATCTGAAACAAACTCCACTCGGTTTTCCTCGCGCTTGCTGTGGAACAAGTGGTCGTACATGGCGGCGATAGGGATGAGCTGTTGGCTCATTTGCATAAGGCGGTACAAGTTTGGCTGAAAAATGAGTAGTTTGTTTCTATAGTTTGAATATAAGTAACTATGGGTTCATTATACAGGCTATAACAGTAACTATAGCTGATTTTGATAGATAGAATTCAATAGTACCATAAATCATCGGAAGTACCAATTAACATTCGCCATCTTTAATTTAAAATTATTTGTAACAGGATTAAGCAAAAACAGCTTTGTTTAGTGCAATTATTTGAATTTAATAATTAATTTATCTGAATAAATGTGTCACATTTTATAATGATGCCATTATAATAAAATAAATAGTAGTTGCAAAAGCTTACATAAACCTACTACATAGAGCACATTGTAGTTCCAATAAACTACCATACAGACGTGGTAAGTATTTTGAGCCAAGTTGTTGTCATTGGTTATGCGCTATGTCCGTATATTCACAAATGTTTTACATAAACGGGATTCATAATTTACAAATTAATTAAGACATGAATTCATAATAATCATGAGTTAACATAATTTGTTCACTAAATAATAAAAGTATCAATATTAGAACATATCTTTTGATTTAAAGAATGGTAAGAAAATCCAAAGGAGTTCGAAGGTTTTGGCTTACTCATCAGCCGCCGTGTTAACTTTTTCGTAAATGGCGGTGCACGATGTTACCTATATCGATTGGGGATTCTTGCAATTAACTATGCAATGACACTTTAGGATATATAGCAACCCCGGTAATTTTTTTCGTATCCCCAATCGATTTATATAGGTTTCGTTGTGCGCCGTAATTTAAAAAACAAAGAAAATAACGGATGTTGAGTATGCTAGAGTCCGAACAAAAATCTTCAAACCCCAATCTAATATGCTCAATTAGTTTATAACAATTTATTGATGTGGATGTATAGAAATATTTCACGCACCTTGAATCCATGTAAATCTTGTGCCAATGTAGAAAGATTCAAATCATGAATAATAACCAAAAGACCACCAGTAGTGCACATAACCATCTGTTTAGCGTCTGGAGATAGTCTACATCTCATCAGACCACTTGCATGGAACACTCTTTGATAGACCAAGTTGTACTCTGTGTAGGAATTTATGTCCCATGTGTAAATACTGCCGTCGAGTCCCGATGTCACTAATAACTTATCTTTCACAGAGAACTCAATGTTTTTGACCCAATTCGAGTGACCCAGGAGTGACCGTATCTTTTTTTTTAAGTTCCGTACGTCCCAAAGCGCGATGGTTGTGTCATCCGAGCATGTAGCGAACATTCTGCCATCTAGAAATCTGTTAAAATAAAATAACATGATTATACAATTAATTATATGTGTAAAAAATAATTAATTCTTACTTAATGAAAAGTGTTGCAGTTAATAATTTCACCAATTACTGTGTGACCCCAAACTAAGCAGTGAGCTTGCACTAATATACACCCATAGACAACCTAGTCTACGAGACCGGAAATGTTTATTAAGTAAGAATTCGAAATTCTGTCAGGCCTAGCGGACGTAAGCGGCCGGTACGGGTAGCGCGGCAAATAAAAGAGATTATGCATGTTGATATTGTATATATTAATATGTCAATCGTACGAGAATTCTATCCATGTTTCTAAAAAATTATAACAATTCCAACAACACTATTTATTTTGAAATATAAATGTATGAATTTATTAGCCCTAATTTTCTTTTTTGTGTAAATTTCTATAGCTCTGTTGTGTGATTTTTGGATGAGTAAAATCTTATGAGTTCGAGTCACCGACATGCCATTTACTTTTTTTTCTTATATAATTGACCTCTGCTATACATCATGCAATGAGTATTTCAAAGTGGCTTAAGAGTTATTTTAAAATTTCTAGTTATTCAATAACATTTTTGATGTGGATTTTAAAATTAAAAGTTGTATAAAATCTTTTATAGAATTAAAATTTAGATTTATGTGTTGAATTTTAAACTAATAATAAAAATAATTTATTGCCAAAAAACAAGTACCTATTAACATACAGCAATACATTGACCCCCACATTAGGCGCAGCCTGCTGCCTGCATCGTGGGGATTAGTATATGATTATCCATCATTTTGTACCTTGTTTATTTATTAATTTATTATAGACGAATTAATTATAGAATTACATAACAAGTAGCAAAATATTTGTGGAATAAATAGAAAAGTTGTGAACATTGAATTAAATTTACAATTAAATTGAAAACAACCAAAATTCATTCCAAACAATATTAAAAATGTATTACCAGTTTAAAAAAAAAAGAATTAAAATATGAAAGACATTAAAAATATCAAAAACATTAAAGAACACTGAATTAATATATTAAGTAAAAAAAAATTAAAAAACCAATTCAACCATTTTAAAAATGTGGTTACTTATAGAAAATTATTTTTCATTTTAATCGAAATTTTGGATTTAAAAATTTGCAAACAGTAAATTGACTTCTGTTTAAAATTTAGGATTTATTACCATATATTATCGAAATTTAATCGAAGATATTGTATATTATACAGTGTGTATATGAAAACGGGACAGTTACTTTAATGGATGAAAGGGCATAACTTTAGTATGTAGTTACAAAAAGAATTATCGAAAAAAACGTATTAGTTTAAGAGTTATGACCGTTATAATTTTCAAGTGGTATCCCCACCATTTCTCGTAAAATTGGGTTGATCGTGTACAGTTACAGATTTTAAATCTTACGTATTTTTTTATTTTGTAATAATTTCATCCGTTACTGAAATACAGCCTGAAAACCATTTTCGAAAATAATGCGTATACCCCTCGTATACCCCTTAACAATGTTTACAAATCGCTAAGGTCATGAACTGTCAGCTGTTCAATATGGCGGATTGGCGGTGTTACATCAAAGAAAGCCACCGTAAATCACACGTCGGCAAAGATGCCGACAAAATGTAAAGGTGTGTACATACGAAGTACGAATTGATTTTTTAATGAATGAATATTTTTGAAAGTTTCTATGAAAGTGGACAAAGAGAATGAATTGATGAGGTAAGAGCATTGTTTCAAGCTCGCTAATCATTTTGATGAACATCCCGATGATAGTACAAGGTCGGCCGGAAGGTTAAATACAACTGAAAAAATTTAATAATTTTTGAAAAAAATCCTTATTATTCATAGGTAGATAAAGCTCGGATCACAATAGCTAGGGATAAACAATCATGAACCATTTTTATTTCTTTGTAACATTCGATCGATTTAGGTACTGTTTTTAGTGATTTCATTATTTTATCTGCTTAAAATTACTTATTAACTTATTAATATTAAATTAGCTTTTTATTAATAAGAAAATAGGTAATTATTGTAGGTAAGTACCGATATACGAAGCTCTTCTTAAAAAAACAACTTTCTAGTAGATGTTTCATCAATGTAAAACAATAACCATTATTACTAACCGTTATTTACTGGCCTGTTATGATAATGTCGTTGTGTCTTACATCCGTCGAACTACTTTGGTACATTTTGATAACATTTTATCTTACTGAAATTCATCTTGAGAAGCCGAGCTTCCTTGAAACAATGCTCTTACCTCATCAATTCATTCTCTTTGTCCACTTTCACAGAAACTTTCAAAAATATTCATTCATTAAAAAATCAATTCGTACTTCGTATGTACACACCTTTACATTTTGTCGGCATCTTTGTGACGTCACTAAAATACTTTCTGCCTTTGACTTTGCCGACGTGTGATTTACGGTGGCTTTCTTTGATGTAACACCGCCAATCCGCAATATTGAACAGCTGTTCAAATTAAATTTTTTCAGTTGCATTCGGGTTACGATCTCTGTGAGACGTATTCATTGTGTACATGGTCAATTCGTTTTTAACTACTTACGAATTATTTTCGTGTTTAAATCATGCCGTTTTATCTGTATAGTAATCTGCAATACACCGATATGGTTTTGGCTTATGGTATGGCTAGTGGTAATTCTAGTGAAGCTTTGTGTTTGTATTTGGACCATTTTGGACATCGTAATGATGAGCACGTGCCTTCGAGTGGTAGAATACTGACGCGAGTGGTGCAACGGTTAAGGGATTATGGCAGCTTTACACCGCGCAATACAGATTCCGGCGACAATGCTAACCAAGGCATCCGCGATCTTATTCTTAATCATTTTGATGAACATCCCGATGATAGTACAAGGTCGGCCGGAAGGTTACTATAGGTGCCCCACAGTACGGTCCATAAAGTGCTGAAGGAAGACCTGCGCCATCCTTTTTACCTAATCTGATACAGAAGAGGTCATGAAGCACAAAATCATCGATGCCTTTAATAAATTACAACGAGAAACGTCAAACGTATTGCATCGTGTGCATAGTGAGATAGCGCGGCGTGCACGTGCATGCATAGAAGCGCAAGGCCGCAATTTTGAACATTTACGTTTGTGAACTTGTGAATGTGTAATTACTACGGACCTCAATACATATGGAAAAAAAGTGATGTGAAAAAGTATCAAATTGTAGCAGTGTTATCGTGCGACATTTTATGATTTACCCACATTGGTAATTTGCAGCCTGAATACAAGGTCAGAGTCTATCTTTTGTTTTTTTATCGATTTCTTTCATAACCATTTGTACGTCCGCAGTGAGAGGTCAGAATCATTGCGACAAGAACGTGGCGACAAAGGCACACTACCTACCTATCATTCTAATCTAATTTAAAAATACGTTTTTTCCACATACACAGGAATATCAACCTTATTGTTACATAAATAAAAGAGGTTCTGTGGATTTGTGAAATTAGGTAAAAATTAAATTTCGGTGTCTTTTACTTGTGTTAAGGGGAAGCACAAGTGAAATAGATTGTGTTTTAACCTGTATGTTTGTTATTATTGCATAATAATACTTTATTAAATCGTAATCAAGATGAATTCTCGATATACTATAGCATATTCAAAAATATGTCCCGTTTGTATGTACTCCCTGTATAGACAGGACGAAATAATTTTATACCTTATGTCATAGTTTTAGTTTTGAGTTTTCACTTCTGTCGGCAGTCCTCAATGACTGCCTATTTTTTTGTAATTTCACTATACCATTGAATAGCTGTATAGCGAGTTTACAGTAAAATAGTTGTGGCATACGGACTGGATAGGATGAAATTATGAAAAGTTCCGTTTTTGACATATGGATATGTTTTAAATATAAAGATGAGAACAATAATAGCAATACTACAACACAAATGAAAACCGACATGTTACACCTTGTTACACAAATTAATTGTACAAACACACAAATGATAGTTAAACACAAATGATAGTTGAGGCAAGGTATATAGATTTCGTTTGAAGCTGTTTGTATGGTACAATTAATTAAGTACTTACTTAACACAATTAACACAGTCGGAATGGGCCCCATTGACAGAATGAATCCTTTGATGTGTAAGTGGATCAAATATTTGAATTGATTTCTTCTCACAGGCAGCAACTAATAGGGATCTGAAAATTAAATTCAGATGCCTCATTTATTTACAGTCTTTCAAAGTTATTACTGACTATATTTGTCTTGTAAAATACTTCATAGATCTGTCATATTCCCTTTTTCTATATTGTATACGTCTTGTAGAAATATAGAAAAAGTGAATACCTACTTCTTGCAATAAAATATATAAAATTTTGTAGTAATTTATTTCCATATTATCTAAGAAACTCTTTTTCACTTCCTTAGAGAGAGAGCTTTTTTAAACATAAAGTACTAGATGAAGACCAGTGTTGGGCAAAATGTAATTGTAAAAACAATTACAATTAAAAATTGTAATTGTAAAATGTAATTGTGAACACATTTTGTATGGCGAACAATTAACAATTACAATTACAAAAAGTAATTGTAATTGTTTTTACAATTACTTTGCCCAACACTGATAAAGACTTAATCAGACATTTCAATTTTTTAAATTTTCTGACATCCCTTGCAATCCCTAAAAGGTAGAATTTCCAAAAATCTCCTCATAGTGCTCGCCTACATTAAATAAAGAATGAAATTATCAAAATTTCAAGTTTCTAGACCAGCCTTTCCCAAAGTGGGCGATAACGCCCCTTTGTGGGCGCTGCAGGCCTAAAGGGGGCGGTAAGAGACCCAGAAAAAAAATGGGGGCGTTGTGTAGAGGCCTGGGGGGTGATTTGTAATTTCATTTAGCTAGGAGGCATCTTAGACAACGACTGCATGAGCTCTCGACTCTCAACTACAACTTGTGAACATCAACTAATATTAATTAAAAGATTGCTCAAACTAGGTTCGATATTTCTCTCCGCGTAGGTCATATATCTGTCCTGTTTTATTGAATATACAAAATAAAAATCATGTCAATCGGTCGTTCCGTTTCGAAATGAAAGTAGACACAAACAAACAAATAAAAAGGCAACAGACACACTTTCGCATTTTAATAGTTATTAGTACTCCCAGATAGGTAATTTTCGTAGATAATAGACCGCAGGCAATGATGTTTTAACAAGTTTTTGTTAAATAACCCGAATTGTGCATTCCTGTATCAATCGGGTAGTTCATAGAATACTTGTTCTGACTTGTTGAGTACGATTGAGCGTCGAATGAGATAAACGAGTTTATGCATGTTTGTTTTATTCCTGTCGGTGCGTGCTGCTTATGCAATCCTATATAAACAACGTAATATTTATTTTATTTTCATTTGCAGTTTCGCGCGCAATAGATGAGCAGTACTTAAGTTCAACACTTAGTTACGTATTTCTCAAAAGAAAACGATGTCGGAAGTAAAAAAGAAGAGACGGCAATACTGTGCGGAATATATTAAATTCGGCTTCATTTAAAATCCGACAAACCCATCGTCGTCTTTGTGTCTTCTATGTCTAAAAACATTTTCGAATCAAGCAATGAAGCCTTCAAGACTGCAAGATCATTTGAATAAAATGCATCCAGATAAGAAAGACAAGAATGTAGCATATTTTCAAGACCTAGAGAAGAAGCATAATACTCAGCCAAGTGTAGCAAAACTATTTTCAGCGGCTGCTAAGCAAGATGACGACGGACTTCGAGCTTCGTACAATATCTCTTTGTTAATTGCTCAAAAAGGCAAACCACATAACATCGGAGAAGAGTTAATTTTGCCGGCAATAAAGGAAGTAATAACTACTGTGCTTCATAAACCAGCCGCAGATATTATCCGAAAAATTCCTTTGAGTAATAATTCTGTGCAAAGACGAATTGATAAAATGGCTGAAAACATTGAAGGATCATTGTGTGATCACCTGAGGACAAGTCAATTCTTAATTCAGCTCGATGAGTCCACTTTACCAACTAATGAAGCACTGTTGCTGTCTTACGCGAGGTTTATTAAAGATGAGAAAATATGTGAAGAACTATTCTTTGCTAGAAATTTAGAGACCGATACAAAAGGCGAAACCATATTCAATACATTGGAAAAGTTTTGTGATGAGAAAGAGATTCCCTTGAAAAATATTATATCAGTTGCTACGGATGGCGCTCCGGCTATGACAGGGTGCCATAAAGGCTTCATAGCGTACTTAAAAAATAAAATTCCAGATGTCCTTGCTGTACATTGCGTTATTCATAGACAACATTTGGTTGCTAGAAACTTAAATGACTATTTCAATCACTGCAATATGTCATCAAAGCAGTCAATAAAATCCGCAACAGCTCTTTGAATGATAGATTATTTCATCAGCTTTGTGTTACTAATGACGAGGATTTCAACCGTTTGTTGTTTCATACTGAAGTTCGTTGGCTATCAAGAGGCAATTGTCTGACTCGATTTTACAACCTGTTTGACTCTGTTATAGAGGTCTTTGGAAACTAAAGATACAGAATTGCACAACAAGCTCATTACATCAAAGAATGATATAGCTTACATGACAGACCTGTATAAATTGTTCAACGACATGAATCTTCAACTGCAAGGCGATGAACTAAATTTAATTAAAACAAAAAACGTCGTTGCTGCTTTCGCAGCCAAACTGCTTCTACACAAAAAGAATATGGGCAGACGTGAGTTTCACAATTTTCCGAATTTATCAGTATCATGCAGTAACACGAATTGTTTGCCTACTGCCAACATTTGGAAAACCTCCACATTGACTTCACCGAACAATACCAGGACATTTTGAACTTGGAAATACCAGACTGGGTGTTGGATCCGTTTTCAAATGTCAACACAGCAATGTCACCTCAGCTGGAAGAAGAACTTACAGAATTGACAACAAACGAGGAAATAAAAATCAAGTTCAACAATGGTTACCAAGAATTTTGGCTACAAAAACCGATCCCGCAATTGTACCCTGGATTGTGGTCAATCGTTCAGCGATTCTTGATAGCATTCCCATCGTCATATTTGTGTGAACGTGGATTTAGTGCTGTGGCAACATTGCTTACTAAAAAGAGAAATCGTTTGCATGTTACCAAACGTGGCGACTGTTCTTGAGTAAATTGGAACCTGATATCAACAAACTTATTAAACAGCATCAGATTCATCCTTCACATTAGTTTTTAGATACTCTGTTTGAATACTATAAAGTTGCGTTTCAATAATCATTCTCATTGGCAGGTGTAGCCCGTAAGAGTTAACTTGAGACCTGAGCGCCGTTGTGTATTACCTACTGCGCTCAGGTTTCAAGTTAACTCTTGCGGGTTATAGTAAAAGTATGGTTTGGAATTAATGTTTAATCTCCGCTAATATAGCTCACAATAATTAATTAATTTGAAGTTATAGTGGTTTTTCAGTAGGCGAAAAAATGGGGGCGCTAAAAAATAATTTATTCTCAAAATGGGCAGTAGACAAAATAAGTTTGGGAACCCCTGTTCTAGACCGTCCACTGCACACAATGTTCACTACATAATCGTCAGCTCCGGTTATGTAGTGAACATTGTGAGCACATTTTGTGAGCACATTTTGTGAGCCCGTAAACACCAACAGTGACGTAAACGCACCGGTCTCGCCGAGTTCGTCATCATCGCCGGCTCCCCACGGCCTGTCAAGCTGCGCGTTGTGAGCTGAGGCGTGCTGTGCGAGACGGGGTGCGTCCGTGAACTCATCCCACTCACCCTGATGAAGGACTTCCGATAGGTCCAAAACTAGTTGGTATCCGTTGGTAGCCGTGTTCATTAATTATTTCGTTAATAATGTCTCAGGATAGTTTTAATAATTTAATAATAATTCTCCTATTTTTTATTTTTAAGTATTTTAAAAATACGATTTTTTATAAACTGGCTGCTATTATCCTATGGACATGGTTCTATTGGCTGAAGACTAGACTATTTGAACTCAAGTTTTGCTTGTTCCTAAAGCCATAACAAATATTCTAATTGACATTAATACATATTTGTAATATTTACTTGTGTACTTGCAGTTCTGTAATAAAGATAGCGTAATGATATTAAGTACCTGGGAGCTTAGCCTACCTAACAGTGTAACATTGACATTTTTTGGTGGTTTTCAGTAAAGCTTGAAGAAACAAACATGCAAACAGACGAAAATTCTAAAATGTTTTTTTTACTAACAACTAATAAGTATGACAACGAGTCAATCATGAGTGGACATAACTAGAGTAGTTATGTCATAAATGTAATTGCGGCTACATTTATTTAAAATTCTGGGCGACCAAAAAGAAATGAAAAATTGTGCACATTTATTTCATTTTATGTGCAAACAATATTTGTTTATTTTATTTGTAATTACATAAAATTTGTATAATGAAAGAAATTGATTATTGCTAAGTTTCAATAAGCATTCCGTCTAATTAGTAATTACAAATGAAAATATATGAAAAAGTTACATAGAAGAACATTACAAAGAAGACTTCGCAGTCTTCTTTCATGCACGTAACTTTTTCAGTGAACGATTGAACAGAATATGAATGTGAACAAAACTAAAGTTCAGGTATTTGAAAGGAAGAGGTACAGACGAAATGTGAGATTTGGGTACATGGAAAATGTCTAGAACAAGTGAATGAAATTGTGTATCTGGTGAGTGCGTTTTCGAGGGATGGAAGATGTGAGTTGGATGTGGCGAGGGTAGCAGCTGGCAATACAATGAGCGGTGGTCTGTCCGCATTAGTAGGCAGTGTGAATATATCTAACTCAGCCAAATTGGCCATGCACAATGGTGTTGATTTCATCTTTATTGTACGGTAGTGAGAACTAAATATGCCCAAACTCGAGTGAAAGTAAGATAAATGCAATAGAAATGCGATCTCTTAGAAATATGTGCGGAGGCACCTTCGCAGACAAAATAAGCAATAAGGAGATACGCAGTAAGACAGGCTTGCAGGACAGTGTTATTGTAAAAATGAAAAAAGGATTGCTTAGATAGTTCGGGCACATAGAAAGAATGAGTGATGCTTTCATCACTCATTCTTTCTATGTAACGAACTTCTATAGTGATGAAGAAAATGTACAGAGTGAAAGTAAGTGGTAGAAGAAGCCCAGTAAGACCATAGCTGACTTATGAAAATCAAATAGCCAGTGTTAGCCAACGGAAATGTCAAAAGCACTCGAATACCTAGGGGAAAATGTGTGAGGAAAATGATGAGATTTAAGAAAGCGAACGAAGTATGTAAGGACACTTAGCACTCCATTCTCTCTGACTACCCCATTAGGGATACAGCATGAAGATATGAATGAATGAACAATCGTAAATATGCAATTTTATCAAAAAAGCATAAGATTTATATGATATCCTCTAATATAATATAATTTAGAGGATTTAATATCCTCTAAATAATAAAAATACTCCAGACAATTACACAGATTATGTGACCCCAAACTAAGCAGTAAGCTTGTACTATGGGTACCACACTTGTACCACACAAATGTAGGTAAGTCCATGAGAACTGGCATATTTTTTAAATAAGCATTTTTTTTATTAAATAGGGGGCAAACGAGCAACCTGATGGAAAGTGACCATCGCCATCCATGAACACCTGCAGAGCTGGAGAATCACGGGTGCATTGCCGGTCTTTTGGGAAAGGAGAGAAAGGCGGCGGAGGGGGGAGATGGGTAACCGGCATTCTCACTCACTGAACGAAACACAACAGCAATAGATACTGTTATTTCACACCAATATTCTATGAGAGGGTGGATTTCACTGGGTGAGCCAGCCCAATTCGTGCAGCATGGCTCCACTATAAACATAATGTTACATTATCAAATCATACTTATTTTAAGGAAAAAATCACAAGATTACAAATTAATAGGGTAGTTGGAGGATGGAGCTAGTCATGCATTGCAGTTCCTAGATACTTCTTTTACCTCCTCAAATCTCATCATTCACCTCAAACACACACCTAGATAAGCAAGTGCTTTTGAAATTTCCATCAGCTAACACTGGCTATTTATTCTTCATACATAGTATGTATTCTAAAATATTACACAAACTATAGAATGAAGCACAAAATTATAAGATAGTTATATCTTATAATTCTTTATTGATTACATTAACTAATAACTTACTATTACAGATACAACATACAAAGAAATGAAAACAGATTTGAAAATATTTTTTTAACGTCGGGGCAAGTTTGAAGTGTAATAACCACCACCCACCACATAAGACTTTCTTCAACCACTCAAACTTTTCGCTAAATAGAATGGTATTGACGCAAAGCCAAAGTCAAGGTCAACGGGTAGTTATGTCAACAATGCACACTTACCCTTCCGGGGAAAATTCAAGGTTGAACACGCCTCCAGTAGGGAGTGCATTGGCTTGCTCGCAGTACCACGAAGCGATGGGTTTCATGCCACAATAAAGGCTCCTGGCCATCGCATCGCCGGCTCCCAGTGGATTTCCAAACCCTGTTTCTCTCCTTATCAGCCGATAAGGGTTGAACGCTGAATATCTCGCCATAAAAGGCGAAATACATTTATCATTCATTGTAGATAAAACAATTAGTGTAATATGAGACCGATAAACAGTAGAGCTTGAATTTTAAGTACACGTCACATTAGTAAAAATAAATGCAATTTATATGACGAAAAATTAATGACTACATAGTCAAATTTATGATAAAATTATAGAAAATCCAGTGATTACAGTACAGGTGTTGAGAATTTTTTATGACAGCTGACATATAGCCATTTTATTTATTTATATTTCTTAAGGCATTGGTAACAAGACCATCAGCCTATGACGTAACTTCTGGAGAAATATTAACTGTCCCTAACTAACACTCCTCCAATAAAGTGATAGTAGGCTTTACTGAAGTTAAAAGGAACTTCTTGGAAGAGCGCGAAAACTTCAGCTACACATGTTTATTTAGATCTCCTCTATTGTTTTCACTTACACAAAAATTTTAAAACACAATGTGCTATCACTTTTGTACTTTAAAACTCCTAAAAATGTAAAAAAAAGAAAATCTAAATAAAATGACAACCTCACTTCCCCCGATCCTGCCAAAAAGCAGGCGGGGACCTCTTTTTGTAAATAAAGAAGTTAGTAAAGCTAAAGGGAAGGAAGGGATTCCTGGGACCAGTAAAATGACCCTGGGTGGCTCTCCGGTACCCAAAATATTAATAGAAAGTATGTATGTACTTTTTGCTCTTACTATATTTCTATACTGTCAAGCTATAGCTATTAATTTCCTCTGTTTTTTTTTTATTATTATGTACAAACTATTTAGTTAATCCTATATTTGTACACATGGTAGGTAAGTGGTTGCAAAGTATCTCGCAGTGTTGAGCACGTGTATTTACCTAATATACCGTTGAATCTAATTTATAATAAAGGTAAAATTTTTTATGGAATTACACACATATTTTATTTCGCATGTCAGAATATCAACTAAGTAAGTATCCATAGCAACCCAAATTATATCATCTATGACACTATATAACTTTACGGTAGTAAACTAATTAATCTGTGATATAACTATAATTGTTACATACTATGTTTTCTAATAACAATAAGTATATAATTCTTTATTAATAAAAAGTACATACATATGTTAATATTTACAAACTTAAAACTACACATTATCTTAAATAATAAACTTCCTCAAAGTTGCCGCTTAGAAAGCTGTCATTGCTCAAGGTACCTAGCAGACTGGCAGCATTGCCTCTTTGAATAGCCAAACTGATTCGTTGGCGGAAGAAGCTGCCAGCCCGGCGGTCTCCCGAAGCCTCGACCAGTCTCTTACAAATATCAGAAACCAGTCGATGGGCTTCGGGGCCCCAGGGGCCCAAAGTTTCGACTGCAAAGGGCGTAAATATGAAACTCTCAGAGAGAGTCGCATACTTACGCCGCTTCAAGTTCTCGGCAGTGCTGGCCGCGGCACCTGCTGACTTGGAAGTCGCCGGCACATGGGAAACAGCAAGTGTATCGACACAAGTGGCATCCCACACCAGCGATCTTCCAAGTTTCCAAGGAATGAGCGTCAAACCATCCGGTCTCCTGCCGTCGCTGCGCACAATACCTACAGGCTCTAAGACTGCAGGAACGCCAGCGGCGACAAGAGCCCGCCGAATGACGTCATTCAAGGCAGCATGTCGTGACATGCGGCCCGCACTACGTAAACAGGATAAACCGTGGTGACCTAGTACATCGACGAGATCACCACAGCGGCAACGGTGAAGAAGGTTAGTCCTGGCCCCCAGACGAAGGGATACTATGAGAGAAAGCGTGGTATTGTCGATTAAGGTTCCTAAGTTTTTTGAAGGTATTACCTTCAACCAGTGTCCTGACTCCTTCTCAGAAACAGCTAGGAGGCGAGACCGATCTTTTTCGGTACTACAAGAATCTAAAAGTTGTAAATGAACATTTTTGCATAGAGGCTCATCCCAGTGTTTTTGAGAAAAGGTCGAGGTAGGCAGGTTAGTACTCGGACAAACACTTAACCAAGCATTTCGAGCATCAGTCAAGCATGGCACCTCAACCGATCCTAAGGAAGGGCGAATAACAGATAGGAAAAGGTTTTCCGTGCTGTAGGCTGACGAAAGAAAAGCTGGCAGTGACACACTCGAGATTTTGCGTATGCCCAGGCCTCCATAACAGATGGGAAGCGAGGCTTGATTCCAGACCCTGACATCAACAAAGGAGCAATTTAATATTTTAGATAATGTATTTTTTAGAATATTGTCTACAGATTTTAAAAGCGTTTGAAATTTATGTTTTCTAATAATTATATGTCTATTGCTATCACTTAGCGCGCTATCCTATATCTATGACTATAACTATAAAACACTGTTTGAGTATGACAAGCACTGAATTTACCACTACGAACACTGTTTCGATTATTAGTTTTACACGTCGCGAACATTATACACATACGATATATATAAACGATTATATAATATATAGTATTTCTTTGCTACTATTTTTATTACTACTTACTAACTTAACTATTACACTTACTTCTATTACAGTTTACTCTTGCTAAATTCTACATATATGAACTAGTAACTTTACATTAACGCTATATATGTATTTATTTATCTATTGCTATTCCTTAATTACCTTACTAGCTAATTAATTTCATACAATATTTTATAAATTTATGTCTATTAATTTTGTTTTCTATTATTGTGCTCATGTTTTTGACTTTAATTTACATATCAATTTCTATTTCTATGTCTTCTCTTTCTTTAATAAAAATTGGACATTCGATCAGGATGTGAAAAACTCCCTCCTCGGTTTGATCATCATATGGGCACGTCGGGCTCTCCTTGCACTGAAAACGACACAAATACTGAGACAACCCTCCGTACCCAGCGAAAACCTGGGTCAGCACATAGCCATATCGACCTTCCTTATAAGCGGATAGGCCGCTGCCGCACTGGGAAAGAAGATCTTGGTCATATTTGCTACATCTGCTTCCACATACCTTTCATTCATCTTTCAATGCTGTCCTGTCTTATTAGTCTCTTAACATACGATACCGGGCATCTTTTATAGTCCGGCTTAATCTTCTTTCTCAAAGCTGCCTCTTTCGCTAACTCATCCACTCTTTCATTGCCCCTCACCCCTGCGTGAGGCTTAACCCAGAATAACTTGAGTTCTCTAACGATTTTATTTATTTAAACTTCATTGCACAAAAATGTACAAATGGCGGACTTAATGCCAAGTGGCATTCTCTACCAGTCAACCATAATGCTAAACGGAGAAAATATTGGTAGTGCATTTATTTAAAATGAAAATGCTAAATTAACCTAATCTAAATTATATTATTATCATAAAATTAATGTGGAAAATATGAAACGTAAATATATAATACATATTTATATTAATAAACACAATAATACAAAACATGAACATATATACCTACACATACATAAATGCATACGACATATATAATACTTAAACAATACATAAACTTAAATAGTTAAATAAACTAATATTAAATATATTAAATAATGGGGTAAAGATGTAATTGATACTTACAACATTTTGAGGTATTACCTGTGGCAATGCCATAAGAACAACGAACAATGATTATTCGTTGCTCTCACGCCTCTACTGCAACTTCTTTATAAAGTGCTCACGCAAGAATTTTTTAAATATAAACTTGTTAGAACATCTCCGAATGTTAATTGGAAGAGCATTCCAAAGCCGAACCACTATGACCACAAAAGAATCGGACATAAAGCCAGAAATGATGAGAAGGTATCTGAAGACGAAGAGTGCGATTTAACCGTAAATCGTGATCATGAGAAGTAGAAAGAAATTGAAATTTATCTCGCAAGTAAGATGGGGAATGGGAATCAAAAAGTATTGAGTAGAGTAAATATAGAGTCATAATCGACCTGCGTTCTCTGATGGGTAACCATTTGAGCTTTGTACGGTAGTTAGAAATGTGATCGTATTTACGTAACCCAAAGATAAAACGTATGCAACTGTTTAATAGTTCAGAGCGTCTTCTGAGATGTTCGTACAACACACATCCCTGTATTCGATTAAAGGTAGTACCAAAGATTGTATTAGGAGAGTCTTAGTGGATACGGGTAAAAAATGTTTATATCTATAAAGAGCATGCAATGTATTCGCTACTTTCCCACTGATATGTTTTATATATTGAGACCACTTCAATGTATCATCGAAAATCAAGCCGAGGTTTTTGACAGAGGTGCTGTATTCTATTACGGTGTTCTTTAATATTACAGGCACAAGCATGGTTCTATTTATTTTGAGAAGTTGTTTAGAACTGCCCAGAATAATAGCCTGGCATTTGGTGGGGTGAACCTTTACACCAAATCTGTTAGATTATTCATTAATTTTATTGAGGTCGTAGTTGAGTCGGCAGATAGCTTCATTCAAAGAAGACACCTCACCCTGCACATAAATTTACAGGTCGTCCGCGTATAAGTGATGAGAACAATGAAGGGCAGAAGATTTCCATCCCATATGGATAGCGTCGCGCCAACCTTACCCTCGATCCGGCTGCCATCTGTGTAGATGGCAAGCCGTTGCTCCTCCTGGAGATCGCCGCCCCATCTTCCAGACATTCAAACTTTAGTGCCAGCTTCAGTGCGGAATGAGGCGTATTCTGTACAAGAAAATCTTCTAGAACTTTTCATATAATATTGTATGAATTGATACTTATACATGAAACGTGATATTTTGTGGAGTATCGCAGCATCCATCTGAATGTGACTTGCAACCAACCACACGGTATTTCATTTTTTTATTGTACGGTCTCGGTGAGAATCTTTTAAGTCTGCGCGACTGTCGGGATCGAACTGGTAAACGTGTAGCCGATACGTCGATACTTCCGGTACACCTTCAGGATACACCCCTACGTTTTTAAGTTGAGCCATCCTTTCTACAATCTGAGGTCGTTTCATTACAGTCTCCTCCTTCCTTCATGATCACCACATTTAATTTCAATACTTGACATAAAAAATTAGTAGTGACATCTAACATCTCACCTATGTAACATTTAACTCCGAATAGTCTGTCCACAGTCTGTCTTTCCTTTTCCTAATGGAGAATGTTAATAGGTATGCAAAATCGTTTGAAACTTTATCACAGTAAAGCATATGTGTATAGAAATACACTAGTTTTTGTTTCATTCAAAATACCAAGTAGTTATGATTTTACAGACATTTAAAGTTCCCGTGAATAGTGAGCCCCGCTTGCAGGCGCACGTTTCGAGCGTGACGTCATTTTCCAACACTCTGCTCGCGATCCGCGCAAGTTGTATTTTGCTGTTTCTTCCGTGCATTATTATGTTGTTACGTTCGTACTTTAATTATGTATTCAATTATTAAATTCAATTAAGTGTATTAAATACATTAAGTAATCGAACTGCAGGAGCAGTTCGAAGAAGTTGCTCGGTTCGAAATTTAGCATCATGTGACTTCAATGATATTACAATAACATGGTAACCTTAACTTGATGCTACAGCATTACTTGGTATCAGCAGGATACCCAAGTCCTCACCAAGTTACAGAAGAGGTATCGTGTTTGGGTTTATTGGAATGGTCTCAATAAATATATACTATTATTATAAAGGGAAAAAATTCGACTGTTTGTTTGTAATGGATAAACTCAAAAACTATTCAACCGAATTCAAAAATTCGCTAGTAGATTCTAAATAAATAGATAGATGGTGATCAGGATTTGGAGATGGAGCAGACAACTATTGCCAGAATACGTAGATTTCGGCGAGGCAAAAGTAAAAAGTAAAAAAAAAATATGTAGGTACCTACCCATGGGCCCTATAAGTTTATGAAAAGTTATAATTTAAATAGTAGTCATCGCGTCGAGGCCTGCTAAGTAAATAAAGTGAAAAAACCCCCGACTCAAACCAAAACCTTCAAAAAGTAAAAAAATAATATGTACCTCATAGCTCTTTAAATTTGTGATAACTTTCAATATAAATAGTAGTAGTCATATATCTAAGCGTCGTCACGTCGGGGGAACGCTAAGTTTACTTGTATTTTAATTTCATACATACTTTATCATTTTTAGTTGTATTCTCTTTTTATTACTTTATTTACTTAGCGGTCCTCCGACGTGACGACGCTTAGACATATTACTACTAATATTTAATACTAATATTGAAACTTATCACAAATTTAAAGTGCTATGAGGTACATATAATTTTTTTACTTTTGGATTTTTTTTTAAGTCGGGGGTTTTTTAAATTTCTAATTTAAGTTTTATTTCATGCCTTTTAAACACTATACGGTCTATACTCTATCCCCACATTCATACAAATATTTTCCGGGACGATACACAAAATGGCGACACGAGATAGTGCCTCGCCGAAATCTGAGTATTCTGACAATAGTTGTCTGATCCATCATTAGACACTGATCACTATATATCTATCTATCTATCTATAACCTATTCATAGAGACCATTTCAATATTTTTTTTTTATTTCATGTAAGTGGCTATGCAGGTCCTACCAGACCTGTATCATTGCGACCAAAATTGATCTACTGTGATCGCCACTGTGTTACAAAACACTACCAAATCCCACTGTAGTCAAAAACTGCAAGGTATTACTTGGAGTGATATGCTGAACCTCCTCCGGACTCAAAAAATACTGGCCGAGGCAGGATCGACGAGTGCGCATCAGTGGTCCGCAGTCACACAAAATCTGCATAGGCGTTTCATCCGCTTCCCGGCAGTACCGGCACATTCTTGTGTTGCAGAGCCCCATATTAAACATGTGCTTATTTAAGCAACAATAATGCCCAGTAAGTGCTCTAACTAAGATACGCAAGTTGCTCCGGCTCATTGCCGTGACACTAGAAGCCACCTTGCGATTATATGGCTTTATTAGGGCTTTGGAATGCTCCCGGCCCGGTATATTCTTCCAATACTCGCAAGACGCTTTGAAGCAGGATTTCCACAAAATCAGTTGAGCCTGGCTTTTGGGGATACCACAAAAAGGTTCTGGACCAATAAATGTGATTTTGGTGCCGGCTCTTGCGAGTTCGTCGGCATCTTCATTGCCTACGATGCCCGCATGGCCAGGAACCCATCTTAGAATCATTCTGTTTTTATTTCCCAGAGTGTCTAAAATAGTCACGCAGTTATTAACTAGCCTCGATGTGATTACATTCGAGGCCAATGCCAAAAGAGCTGCCTGACTATCAGAATGTATGTATATGGTTTGGTTTACGTAGTGCTTTCTAAAACGTTAATGTCCGCACATTCAATAATGGCGAACATTTCAACCTGGAAAATGGAGGCGTACCACCCAAGATTCAGGCTCCTCTTGAAACTTGGCCGCTTTCCATAAATTCCACATCCTACGTCGTTGTCCGATTTTGAGTCATTGGTGTACCAAAGTAGACTGCCAGGTTTCCAGGTTATTCTTCCTTGAATCTAGTCATCCCTAGAAGGCATCTCTACTATAAAATGTTCTTCGAATGTACAACACGGGAGCACAACGTCAGTTGACATACTCAGAATCGGAATATTCGTTACTGAGTCTTGAAAAGATCTCAGTGGGCGGATAATTTGTGAATACTGCTCCTCGCCTCCTTTAACATATGCGAGTACAAGTGAAGGCAGTTCTTTGCAAGCCACCTAGCCTATCTATCACAGTCTTCTGGTGGGCTTTCTCGTACCAGACCACAGAGGCATAACTAATTGTCGGCCTCACAATGGCTGTATACAGCCACAGAACAACTTTTGGGCTCAGACCCCAGTTGTTCCCTGCCATCCGACTGCAGGTACCTAAGGCAATTTTTGCCTTTTGCAAGATACTTGTGATACGACTGTTCCACGTCAGTTTTTGGTCAATTATAACACCCAAATACTTAACTTCAGTGGAAAAATGTATCGACTTACCGTTTAGTCGTGGAGCTACCAACCTATTCAGGCATCGCTTCCTCGTAAACGGCACAATTACTGTTTTATCAGCATTAATCGATAACTCGTTCTCTACACCATTCAGTGATAGTGTCGAGGCCTCATTGCATAACACAAGAAATAGTGGTTAGGCTGAAACCTCAGATCTGCATATCCCTGAGTGTCAATCCTAAGGTCAGCCATTTCATGCAAGAGCTGGTCCACAGTGAGGGTCCATAGAAGGGGTGATAAAACGCCACCTTGAGGACATCCTCTCATTGTAGAAAACGTCAAGGCAATTTGACAGAGGACTAGTTTGGCTCCTCTATTAGAGAGCATCGAGTGTACCCATCTAGTAGTCGTAGGGTCAACCATCTTGGATTCGAAACCCCCAGCTAATGTACTGATGGGAATATTATCGAAAGTTCCCTCTATGTCTAAGAAGGCACAAAGCGCTACTTCTTTATCTTCAACTGCCTTTTCTACTCTGTCAATGAGACTGAGCAGAGCAGTTACTGTTAGATTTACCTCTACTATAGGCATGTTGAGTATGATAAATAGGTATTGTAGCCAATGGCCCATCCCTAATAAATCTTTCTAAAACCTTTTCCATGGTCTTTAACAGAAATGAGCTAAGGCTAATGGGCCTAAAGGACTTTGGTAGTCCGTAGTCCCTTTTCCCCGCTTTAGGTTTAAATATTACCTTTACTGTAGACCATGAATCAGATATGTACCCCCAGGCATAACTAGCTCTGAAGATATTAATAAGGTGCGGCAGGAGGACTTCAGTCCCTTTTTGTAAGTGTATGGGACGTACACCATCCTCTCCGCAAGTCTTATGTGGTTTGAAAGAGTTGATCGCCCACCTTATTCTGTTGGCTGTTATTAGTGTGACCGCTCTTTGCCAATCCTCCTTTTGAGGTCTATGCAGGGCGGTCTGTGGTGCAGAATCCGCTCTTTTACGGATTGACCTAGGAAAGTGGGTCGTTGCCAACAACTCTAAAGTTTCACTTTCACAGGTTGCGAATGAACCGTCTTGCTTTTTAAGCAGCCCAATTTGATTAGGCTTGGGTTTAGAGAGCATTCTATGGAGTCTTGCTCCTTGAGGCATGAGGCATGAGCATGAGGCCTCCTCCATGAAGCTCTCTTTGCCTTCCTAATTTGTACGTTGTAGTCAGTTAAGGCTTCACTATAGGCCTGCCATTCGCGTGTTCTTTTAGCCTTATTAGTCTTTGCTCTAAGCTTCCCTAGCTTAGAGTTCCACCACGATACTTCTCTTTTGGAGGTCTTTATTTTCAGCGGGCAGCAGTCTTCATAGGCATACCTCTACTGTAAGTGGCAAGGTGTTGGATATCCTGTGAAAAGGAGCTGATATTCTCCAAATGGCTGAACCGATTTTGATAAAACCTGTCTAAGAACCACCACTAGAAAACCTGCTTTCAAACAAAAAAAAAACGCATCATAATCGGTCCATTCGTTTAGGAGCTACGATGCCACAGACAGACACACAGACACACACGCGTCAAACTTATAACACCCCTTCTTTTGCGTCGGGGGTTAAAAACAGAAAACAACGAAATATGATAAAGTAGGTATGAAATTTAAATTCTAGTAATTTATTTAGTAGTCCGCCGACGCGACGACGGTTGGATATTTTTTTTAATAGAAGGTCTACATATGTAAAAGTCATAGATAATACATATGTAAAAGTAGTCTCATTATAAAGCTAGTAATATCAGTCACAATATGAAACTATCATTTGGTTATTATTTTTAAAAATTATATCAAAAAGATCGGTTGTAATCGATATTTTTGTTCTTTTTTTTTCTTAATTTTTTTTGTTTTCTTTGATTTTTTTTAAACTAGGCCAATAACATACTATTTTTATTTGATTATTGGATTCGTGATAGTGTAAGCTAAATTTTGACGTACTAAAAGTTATCTCTAACTCTTTTCATGGACTTTTTGGCGGGAACTGGAGAAGTGAGGTTGTCATTTTATTTAGATTTTCTATTTTTTACATTTTTAGGAGTTTTAAAGTACAATAGTGATAGTGTATTGTGTTTTAAAGTTCTGTGTAAGTGACAAGAATGGAGGTGATCTAAATAAACATGTGTAGCTGAACTATTCACGCTCTTCCAAGAAGTCCTTTATAACTTCAGTAAAGCCTACTATCACTTTACTGGAGGAGTTTTACGATAAGAAAGAACTAATTTACTTGTGATTCTACATGGATTCTGTGTCTGTATACTAGTTTGTGTTAGTGCGTGACATTGGCAAATGCGCTAATTATCTACTGAATTGTTTTCTCGCTTTACTTGACGTTGGCAATGTACTCACGTACGGTGCCATTTAAAAAATAAAAATAAAAAAAAGAAACTAACATGAAAAAAACTGTTATGGAATTAGACATGTGTATGGTTCAGTCCTTGAGTCATATATGCCAATGCCACTGCAGCCTTCCAGGAATACAGACGAACATATCCAAACCGGATTACGCCTACCGCCCTCACATTCACGCGAATCCATATTCGACTCGGAGAACGCGGAATGCAAAGGGCTCCAAATGAACGTTTTCGTTTAATGTCGCTAGAGGATGAAGAGGTGCTACGGTTAATAACCAACAATCCACGGTTGAGTACGAGACGAATAGCTCGACGTGTTGGCATCTCACATACATCAGTGTGGTATATTTTGAAAAGAGAAGGTCTTCACTCATTTCATTTTCGGAGAGTTCAAGAAATTGTTGAGCCAGACTATGCTCGACGCGTGGTATTTAGTGCGTGGTTAAATAGACAAGTCCGGATAGTTCCTGGTTTTTTGGAGCGGATATTGTGAACGGATGAAGCAACTTTTACAAGAGCTGGGATCACTAATCACTGTAATGACCACCAATGGCTTCCGGAAAACCCTCATACTGTAAGGCCCAGCTCCTTTCAGTATGAATTTTCCATTAATGTCTGGGCTGGGATAATCAACGACATTTTGATAGGGCCAATTGTCTTGCCCCCACATATGAACGGGCAAAGGATTCCTAGAATTCCTATAGACAGATTTTTTTTCGGAAGCGCTGGAACCTCTATCCTTATCATATCGACTCAATTTAATACTCCAACTCGATGGAGCACCGGCACACTTCGCCAGGATTGTCAGGGCTCACCTGGACCAAATGTATCCGCAGTGGATTGGGTGGGGAGGTACAATAGCTTGGCCTCCTTGTTCCCCAAATTTAACACCCCTCGACTATTTTTTATGGGGCATAATGAAGCAAGAGGTTTAAACAGCCGAGAGGAGCTGCTCGATCGGATTCGACAATCGGCAGAAAATCTAAAAAATGATCGTGAATTGATCCGGCGAGTCACGCAACAAATGGCTATAAGAGCAACCGCCTGCTTACAAAACCATGGCGGCCATTTCGAGCAAGTTTTGCCCCGCCATCATCGTTAAAATTTTTTATGTTTAGTGTTTTTTCCATAATAAAAACTACACAACTACAAATAATTTATGTAAATTAATCAAGCCATTGTTTTTTTGGAAATTGCATTTACAGGGGAGGATTTGAATGCATTTACAATTTAATGAAAAGAGTTAGAGATAACTTTTAGTACGTCAAAATTTAGCTTACATCATCACGAATCCAATAATCAAATAAAAATAATATGTTAATGGCCTAGTTTAAAAAAAAATCAAAGAAAACAAAAAAATTAAGAAAAAAAATATCTTTTACACCCGATCTTTTTGATATAATTTTTAAAAATAATAACCAAATGATAGTTTCATAATGTGACTGATATTACTAGCTTTGAAATGAGACTACTTTTACATATGTAGACCTTCAATTAAAAAAATATCACTTTCGGAACAGTTGCTTAGGTCATCAGACACAAATTCTTAAAATAGTCATACCTCAGAGGGGAGAGGGGTGCGACCCCCCATTGGGGGGTTTTTATCGATGAATTTGATTGTATAACACTTAAAATTTCTTTACCTGCACACAAAACACACTGTAGAGACAGCGAGAAATGCAATCCTAAATTATTACTAAAAATGCTTAGAATACTATTTGATAATAAAAAAAAAGCTGTTTCATTTTACTGTTCATTTTTTACATTTTACTGTCTCACCACCTTTTGATAATAAACATAAAACACATGATTTCTTACATTTGTTTCGTTTAAGGTTTAAAGGTTGTAAAATAGGGTTTTATAAGTTATATGTACTTTAACTAATTAAGCTGTGGTGTTATATAGACATTATGATAATGTAATCATGTTGGGAATCATGATAGAATAATTATAGATAATACCACAGATCTACCAGTACTTGTTCTTAGGGTAATACATTATTTACTACATGTCAGTGATAATTCATTTTTAAAACATAAAAAAACATTCAGTGACATTTATGTCAAAAGGTGCTCAGTCAAATTATATGTTGTATTAATTATGAATGCACAATCAAATTAATTTATTGACTTCCTTGACTTAATTCATTTTTTACTTAAATTAATGGTAATAATGAATCACCAAGTATTTGCAGGCAACAATCCATTTGGAGGGGGTAAATGACCACTTTTTAAAACATTCTGTAAAAAGACTTCTAATCTCGTTTTAGGTCCACCCTCATCAATGTTCTCTAATATTGTAATGTACTCTGTGCTTATCAATTTGATAATTTTAGTAAACTGTTGCCCATAATATTTAAAAACCTCTGATCCACAAATAGTGAGAAAATCATTGATCAGAGTTGCAGAAATATCAGGCTCAGGTTTTAAATTTATGAATGAAGCCAACCATTGCCAAGCATATTTTAAACTACAAGGATTAGATGTGTTTAAAAATCTAGGTGTCTTTGCTATCCAAACTGCACAGTGAAGCCTGAAGATGCCCGACATTCTTTTCAAAAATTTATCCTGTTTTTCGACAACACCTTCGTCATTATAAATGTAGCCTCTAGATAAATAAAAATCTTTATCCGTTTGTCCCTCCTTTTGTGGTAAAAACATTGGAACTAAATAAGGACATTGTTTATGAAAGTTAGCTTCAAGTAATTTGCCGAATTCAGGAAATTGGGCCCATAAAGCTACAGTAACAGCAGCTAGGGGAAATGCAGCTTCTGGGTTACTAGATACTAATAAGTCTCCCTGTCTCACAATCTTCTTGGCCAATAGTGCAGTACAATAACACAAGCCTTGAGGGTGTTGTGTGGCCTGTACAAATGTATCCAAAACTTGAACCTTTTCACCTTTAAGTAGCTTTGATAATTTATCATATTTGTCTCTCATATGTGTTCCGCTAACTGAAGACATGGCATTTACAGGAATGTTAACAGCTTTTTGACAGTCAAACCTGAACTTCTTCAAATTGACATTCTCTAAAAGATCTTTGTATCTACTTTCATAATCATCTAGGAAGTTCTTCAGTTCTAAATAGTAAGAATAATTACTAGATGAATAAAATATTGGTTGGATCCTAGCTTTTTCTACATATTTTTCAATTTTAATTTCGGCAACTTTTGATTCCTGAATTTTCTTTTCTTCCATTTCTTTCATTCTAGCTTCTTCTTCCTTCTTTTGCTTTTCAATGAGTTCCTGTCGTTTGATTTCATTTAAGAGTTCGTGAATGTTTTTATGTATATTTTCCATGTTTAATGCCAGTACCTCGGCTTGTTTCACTTCCTTTTCAGTGAGAGCACCTGACTTGCACAAATCCATTATTTTGTTTATATTAGACAAAATACATTTCAGTGATGATATAAATTTATCACAAACTTGTTTTGCACATGGTTCTGTATGTAGTAGGTTTGTTATTTCATTATAACATATACATATTTTCGTATGACTATCAGTTACTGAAGCAAATCTTGCTGTAGCCTTGTTTTGTTCTTCCAACATCCTATTCATATTTTCAATTGTTTGTTTGCTTATTATCTGAGCATTATGTTCATCTATTCTTGCTTTTTTTAAAATGGATACATTATCGTTATCTTGTAATTTCTTTTGCAACTGTAATTTAAAATTTGTTAAATCGGCTGAGTGGGGTTTATATTCTTTGCTTTGCTTCTTAAAATAGTTGCTTGCAATTTCAAATCGATTAGCAATCATGTTCTGACATAGTTCAATAAATAGATCTTCAGAATTCTCGTGTAATTTTGTTTCATAGTCTTTCATCATGAGACAGTATCGAAGATCCCCTTGATCGTTGTCTTTTACTCTATCCATGACGATATTATTATATGTATTGTATTTGTTTAGGACTTTCTGACTACTAAAAACAAAATAAATACGGCACTATTTATAGACAACATCGAACACAAAGTAAAGACGTGAAAAAACTTTTTAAATAAGGTTTTTTTAACGCCTGACGGACTTTTTCAGACAATTGACAGAATTAATTTTTTTTTAATTTCTTGTAGCATTGGCTAACTGAACGATCAGCCTAATCATGTAACGGAAAAACACTACAATTGCTATTGACACTTCGGACTAAGAAACAACAATGCTACCTTTTCATTGATTTGATTTACGCAGTACTTGTAAAGTAATATGGAAAAAATTAGTACGCAATAACATACTTAGAAGCATACCATGGTCGGTGGTGATCATAGTAGAGGATCCGAAGTAAGATCGTCCTTCACCGATCTGTCTACCAGATGAAAATGTTATTTTATCGAATGAAATAAGTTTCTGAACATCACTCGCTAAGGCAACCCCCTAAAAAATGTACATGGCTATAATTAATTAAAATTCTAAAAAAATATTATTTTTTTAGATTTCGCCGGCGTGTCTACCGAACAAAACCAATTCCAGTGGAAAGTTTATACTATGCACAATATGCAGCACCTGAGTAACTTACCTTTTTCTGGTCCCTATTACCTGGCAGCTGCGTTCAAACAGGTAAGCTGAAATTAATAATTGCACTTTTCTGTCAACCAATCGAGACCAGTTTTAAAATAAAGACAATTAAATTACAAATAAAGTAGTATAAGGTTGCTTGAGGAAATTTGTTCATAGACAGTAGTTGTAAGACTTTTAATTTGAAAAAAACGGAGCGAGCAAAACTATTAGACAGAGAGACATTGCGCGTGCTATTCCCCACTATAGGAAAGGACACAGTACTACAGCTGTGCGCACACAGTTTACAGCGTAAACTGTAAGAGAGTGCGCAGGTTTTATACTTATAGTAAAGACAAAGATGAATTTGAAGCATAAGAGACTACGTTTACATTCTTCATGCGGTTGTAGAAGCGCTTGGTCTGAGCAGTGATGATTTTCCAATTAATAAATCCTAGATTCAGCGAATTCGTACTCAGATGAGAAAATCTAGGGCAGAAGCTATAAAAATTGATTTTCAGAACAATGTACCTGACGCAGTGACAGTCCATTGGGATGGAAAACTATTACCAGGACTGAATGTACGAGATTCAAAAGAAGAACGCTTGCCAATTATAGTTTCATATGACGACAAAGAACAGCTTCTTGCAGTACCAAAAGTAGAGAGTTCTTCTGGTAAATATGAAGCAAAAGCCAATTCAACTGCCCTTTTTGACTGTGATCTTAATGACAAGATACAAATAATGTGCTGCGACACCACATCTTCGAATACAGGTCGTTACAATGGAACTTGTGCTCTTTTATAGCACTCTTTAGAAAGAGAATTGTTACTGTTCGCTTGTCGTCATCATGTTTATGAGTTGGTCCTATAAACTTTCTTCGAAACCAAGATAAAGCACATTACTAACAGCCCAGATATTCCGATCTTCAAGAAGTTCAGAGACTATTGTAAAAACATCGATTCAAATAAAATTGAATTATGCCTTGATTTCCTAAAAAAACATGTTGGTGAGACAAATATTACATTTTTGATCATCTTTTTTATAGCAGAACTGGAAAAATATTTTATAAGAGACGATTATCGTGAATTAGTTAAACTTTGCGTAGTGTTTCTGGGAGGAGATATAAAGAAGAAAATAAAAATCAGGCCCCCTGGAGCTATACATCCGGCACGGTGGATGGCAAGAGCGATTTACTCTTTAGAAATATGTTTTGCTCCAATCTCAAGTCAGAATTATTGTGAAGGACAAAAAGGTCCTACAAGATGTTTGTCTATTTATCGTCATATTGTATGTAAAGCCTTGGCTTGAAGGCTTAGTAGCGATTAAAGTACCTAACCAAGATTTGTACTTCTTGAAGGCTTTAAAAGAGTACGAAAAAGTGGATGTAATATTTCTAAAGCTGCTATAAGCAAGTTTAGCCACCACCTATGGTACTCGTGTGAAGAGACAGTCATTTTATCACTTTTTGATAATGAGGTTGATAACTAAACCAAAATGAAAATGATTAAAAACTTAAACAGGGACAAAAGATCAGATGTTGGTAAACGCTATATCCCATCAAAGGAAGAAATATCCCAAACGTTGTTTGGTAAGCTAAACCTATTTTATGTGTGTTTTTTTTTATATTTTACGTTGTTTTCTTTTTGCTAATGAACTCGTTTTTTGTTTCAGATAAAACGCTGGATGATTTTGTATTACACACACACACACACGCACACATCTTCACTCACTTGCTCTTTTTCAAAACACATACACTTTATACGTACGTACTTTCATAATATTTTCTATGTTTTCTTGTCATTAGGTTGTATAGTTCTTAAACGATTTCTTGTATGTTGTTCCTTTTTTTTGTTTCTTTTTGTAATTTTGGTTGGAACCCAATTATTGTGTAATCTTTGTAACTGGAGGTGGGCGTTGCTAACTGCGACACAGTATTTAACTAATGCAGTTGTCATCATTATATCTGATGTAATGTTGTATGTAGTTCCTATATAAAGTAAATAAATAAATAAAAATAAATAAAATTTCTAACTCGACTGCAGATTTACGACAGTTTTCTTTAGGAAGATATGTCTTCTTGGGATGATAATGGTGCTTTTCTGGAAGCTAGAAGAAGAATAAGTCGATTGACGGTTATAAATGACACTGCTGAGAGGGCTGTCAAATTAATATAAGATCTTCAGGGACTTATCAGGGCTGAAGACGAACAAAAACAATTCCTGTTGCGCTGTGTCAATGAACATATAAATTTGTATCCGGACTGTGAAAAAACCATACTAAAGAAAAATTACCCTGCCTGATTGTTATTATTTTATGTGTTTAAATAAAGACAAATATTATAATAATTGCATTTTGCCTTATATTCACTTCATTTATTTTATTTTTATTAATTTTATAGAAGCTTGAAATAATAGGACAAAACATAATTTTTGATAACATTTGAAGCTCGGTCGGCACGGGTTGCAATCATGCTAGAAAGATCAAATTTCATATTTGAGTATGGTTTTTATAAATAATTTATAAAAGATACAGAGGGTATGCATTTCAAAATTTGAAAAAAAAAAATTTTTTTTTCATATAAGGGACACCCTACGTTTTAGCTAACGTTTAATTCCGTTGTTGCTAAAATATTCGTCATCGTCGTAGTCGTTGTTATTCTAGGTAGGCCTGTGACTTTGAAGTAGTTAATGTGTGTTACGTTGCGTTACGTAGTTGAATCAATATTGAATTGTGTAGAGCTCGGACCAAAAATACAGAGATTTGTGACCACTCTCTGAATAAGGACTTTTGAGAATTTACATCTGAACGCAACTTCGCAAATAGAAGAAGTGAAGTTAGCGTTTTGTTTAGATGTTTCCATTATTATTTTACTTGCGGAGTCATAAGGAAAATAAGAAACACTGTATTTTGTATAAAGTCTGTGCTGTATATCAGGACAAGATGAAGAATTTTGACATCAGACAACACACGATTGCTATTGAAACTTGCGAGACTGTATAGTGTGTCACACAGAAAACTAACTCCTTGTGTGTCATATCGAAATTGAGAATTAACATTTAAAAAAAATATGAATAAAGTAAAATTTAAAAAAAAACGGGAAAATTGAGTTTGTTGTTTTATTTTAATTTTCTATTTTTTCATTTTTGGGAGTTTTAAAGCACAGAAGTGACAGTACATTGTGTTTTAAAGATCTGTGTAAGTGAAAAAAATGGAGTAGCTCTGTATAAACATGCGTAGCTGAAATTCTTGCGCTCTTCCTAGAAGTCCATTATAACTTCAGTAAAGCCTACTGTGACTTTACTGGAGGAGTTTTACAATAAGAATAAACGAATTTACTTAGAACATGCTTCACGTCGATTTTAATTATTACGTGACGTTAGCAAATGCTCAAATTTTTTGAGCGACACCATAAAATGAAGAAAGAAAAAAAAAAGCGACTGTTTGGTGGGGTTTTATGGGGAGCAGTTGGGCGTTCATTTTAATTATTTGCAAATTGTTTCTAGTGAATATTGTGATTTGAAATTAGCGTAGTTTTACGTCCCAAGTATTAACGCTGTTGTGCTGTTATGTGAAATTGCGGAAATAAGTGCTTATTCAGTGGTGTGAAGTTAAAAATTTTTTACTGCCTTAGTGGATATCTAATAGGAAGGCAGACTCGATATATTTTTCGCCAGAAACTCCAAGAAACATTAAAATGTATTGCACCGACATTTTAATGACTTAAAATGAAGAACGTATTATTTCATTACTGAAGACATAGGCTGTTACGGGCATGAATCCCTATGCCTTTTTTTTCAAGGGAGAATTCTGTGCAGGAATTCTTCAAAAAAAAAAAAGATGACAGTATATTTGTTCTGTGGTCATGACAGAAATGGCGCGAAAAACAGTGACATTAGTACTTTAGTATTATTTAAAGAATGAAACTTATTTTACTGATTATCTAATTATATTTATATTTTCTGTAATGGTATTTCAGAATTCTATAAAATTTAAACCTGAAAGTCATGAAGCCAATAAGAAAGACGCCCGACAATCGTCAGCACAAAGGTTTGCATTATAATTGAAAACTTTTCCTTTAGGTACATTGAAGTTCAAAATACATTGAAATTTAATCTTAATTATTGTTTTCAAATTTACAGAGATGAATCGTCAGAGTCTCGTATTCGTGTAGCCCTAGAAAATGATAGAATTGATTCAAAATATGGCTTTGATAGAGTGCGTGACGCGAAAGAAAGAACAGGTTACCTTATTAATATGCATACGGTAAGTTCTTCTTTCTTGTATCTATCTTATAAATAATAATCTCCGTTAAATATACCATTTGACTCCATAATGTGTATTTGGGTTTTATTATCGATATCACAATGAAACATCGGAGCAACCAATGACGATTTCGAGTTTCATGAAATGAGCTATTTGTCTGATTACAAATGGGACCCAGGGCGTTTAGCTTGAAATCACTTCAACAATAGATCAGTTACCTAATATTATTCCACAAATACAGACCAGTAAGTTTGTATAAGGAAAGCAAAAAAAATCTTTTTTGGCATGATATGATGTACTGTAACCAAGATAGGGTAGGATAGATGAGCTATATATATATTGATATTGATGAAATATTGATATCAATGTTCAAAATATCAATATTTTTATATCGATATTAACAACTTAAATAACGAAATATTGATATTTTAAATAAGATATCATTATATTGATATTATTAACAAGTTATCGAAATAGCAATATTTTTAACCAAATATCGCAATGTCGATGTTCGTTTTTACCAAGATAAACATAACAGTATGTTGTTATTATTTCATATACAATGTGTTTTGCATATAACGGAGTTAACAAAATATTCAATATAATATCTTGTTATAGAATAAATTATGTGTAAAAAAACAGATCCTGCCAATATTCTTAATTTACTAAAGCGTATCTAGTACCTACTACAGTTGTCAATGCTTCTGAGAATATCTAATATTTTTTTTCTTGATTTGCTTTTTGTATACTTTTTAACATATTATTTTATGTTAGTAACTAATTAATCTGATATTATTAGAAAAAAATTTAAAGTCTATTAACTTTTTGTATAATTGACACTTACCTAAGTTGCAGATGATCGTGGTATCCTATAAGTATGCGTTTAAATTAAAGTGTTAAAAACCGTCAATATTAGAAAATATCCATATTTGAAAATATCAGTATCTTGTGGTTGATAATATCGGAATATCGATACCAAGCTTTTAATATTAATATTAATATCAAGCTATAAATATCTATATCAATATTTTGGCAATATCACTCATCCCTAGACATAGTAACTAATTAATCTGTGCCTAGACCAAGAATCTTAAAAGTGACTTGATTGGTCACATGAAGATAGAAGAACAATAAATATATTGTCAATATATTACTGGTTAAGTAATATATTAACTATAGGCAGTCATTTGGGACTTATTGGTCTGTGGTTGCGAATAAGGAAATAAATAACATTTCTCCAAAATACCAAATATATATATAGTACATAATAGGCTTTACAACTCCAGACGGTTTGTTCCAGATGTCCTGTACTAAGAGTTGAGGAAAATAAATCAAATAAAATGTACATGTGTGGCTGTGTTTTCTAATAAAATGGTGGTCGATCAGCTTATCTTATAATAAATATGTGTCATATGTACAGATCAGCTAATCTGATTTGCCTCACCATTGCTGCTAGGACATGGCTTTCTAGTTGTTTATTTTATGTTATTGTAGGTATTGAATTTTTAGAATGAAACTACCATAGAAACAAATCAAATTTTGTTCTCTACTCATGTAGTAATTTCTTCTACAGAACAATGAGTACCTATTTGCAATTATTTATTGTTCTTCTTTATACTGTAACTATTTTACAAGTTTTATAAAATAGTTACAGCATCCATAAGTGTAATATTTAAGTATATGTACATTAGGGTGTCCCAAGCTATAAGGGCAAAATTTTTATTTGCAAAATTTTATATGCATACCCTCTGTATTTTTTCTATTTGATATTAATAACATAAATAAAAATAATTGCAATAGGATAACAATAACCGATAGCCTATGCCAACTAGAGGTTCAATGAGGAAATCAATGAGTTGTATAGGGATTACTATGGAATTATTTAAAATTTTATGTTTCTTTGGTAAATTAAGACTGAACTGTATTAATAAAATATTTAATATTATTTTACATTAAAACAAATATTACTGAGGATATTTTTTTTAAATTTTACTCTTGTGTTCTTGTTAGCAACGTAAGAGATATTGTTTCTGGTCCTCCTCAACTGTAATCAAACCACACAAGATCTGCATCAATTTTACTGTTTCAGCTGTTTCTTTAACTTTAGGCTTAACTTAAATAAACAAAGCATTACTCTCCCATGTAGAAGGAACATAGTTGAGAAAACTGTCATCAATTTTCAAACGGGAGAACAATGTCTTGCTTTTGATTGATATAAAATCATTATATTCTTCTCTGAAACAAGAATAAAATAATTGATTAAATAGACTGATGCTAAATATAATTACGACTAATAAATCCAACATACCATACAATGAACCACAAAGTTATTCCTTCGTTTTTCACGGGTCGAAAAATTTCCTTTGACTAAATTTACCACTGTTTTTACTTTTGTCTCAAGATGTACATCGTCATCAAATAGTGATAAAGCTGCTACTTCATCAGATAAATACTATAAATGTTGGTGAAACTTCTGCAGAGCAGCCTTCGAAATTATTGTATCTATTTTTTCACATGCTTCCAATAACACTAAAATCACAAATCCTTGTAGGGTGCTCTGACTGCTTGAAGCCACGGTTCGACGTTGATTATCACAATAAATAAATAGACATCTAACCTTGGTGTTGTCAGTTAGTCTTATCTGAGAACTGAGTAGTGATATTTTAAGGAATAAATTGCTTTAACCATCCATTTGATGCATGGCACCCGGAGGTTTGATTTTAAATTTTCTGTCTGTATCTCCACCTACAAAATTTACAGAAATTGCAGAAAGCTCTATTACCTCTCGATAATCATCTCTGGCAATTAAGTTGGTTAGTTCAGTGCGGTAAAATTTAAGCAATTTTTCGATCTCGGGAATGGTTAGGTGCGGTTCTATCTTTTCTCTATAGCATTACATTTTAAGGGGATCCATTTTTTCCAATTATTTCTGAACTGTTTAAGAGTGGAATGCCAGAACTTATGGTCACTTGTTTTATTTTTACTACGATTAATCTTTTCAACACCAGTTCATACACATATGGCGGTAAGCAAAAATAAACATTTCTCTATCAAGCTTTTGCTCAAGGAGCACACAGGCTTCTTTCCAGTCTAATATTGCTTTCCAAATAACTTGTGCCTGTTCTTTGTCCATAGATATCTACATAGAGATTAAGTCTTGTTCTCAGTTCAATTCACTTCGCGAATATTATAAAACAATGTAGATGTAGATTCTGTGTAGGGACGTCCGCCAGGCTGCAGACGGGCTGTCAGCTTTCCTCAATGGGCAGCCATTCAGCCCTTTTCCCCGAACTGGAGCTCTGGTTATTGTTGGCCTGGTGGTCCTCCCTCCTCTAGCTCGTCTCTGAATCTTCCGCTTTTCTTTCAAAACATGAGGATGTCCCTTAGTTTGGTGTGCCTCAGTTCTTCTTCTCTCAGTGTTTCTGAACTTAATATATAAAATCTTATGTTTGAATACTTGATACATTCAGTTATTTATTAATTAATTAATTAATTTATTTATTAGCAAACTTCACAGTATACCATTCGCACCCGGATGCCACGAAAACGGAATGGATAAAATAAATTTTGAATCTAATTTTAAAATTTTTAAATAAAAGTTATTGGAAAGGAATATATTATATATAATGAAATTTACCAAGAAATAAAAATAACAATATTAATTATACAAATGAATAAAAAAAAGTATAGAAAGTGGGTGTGATGGTGTGGTGTTTAAATCAAATATAAATACCTTTTAAATTAACCTTTGAAATTATAATTTACATATAACAATTAGACTTTAAACACTGGCTTATGCTAGATACTATTGGTCCATATTCATAAATTCTACTCGTGAACGATATCATCAAATTTAAGCAAATTTTTCGTAGTTCTTTACTTTTTCACATAAACCTCTGAATTCTATTATCAGACATGTCACGGCGAGGTGGCAAAATATATATACTATTAATAATAAATATTATACCATTCTTGGTTATGGAATTATCTGTTGATTATTATTTTCACATCATGTTAATTGTTCACACATTCACAGCATGTTAAATTCTTTACATAATCTTTGTTTGGACTTGATCGGTATCTCTTTTTAAATCCTTTTTAAATTTCCTTTTTACATCTCTCAAAAAATCAACTTGTCTTCACCCCATCACATCCTTTTTTTCTCTGGTTTTGTTGGCTACCTTAGCGGATATAGGTAGATAAGGGTCAGGTTCCTTTATAGGTGTGATTGCGCCCTGTTTTGTTAATTCATCCACTTTTTCATTTCTTGCAGTGCCACAGTGTCCTAGAGTCCAGGCAATGTGGACGCTGCGTACTTTTCCTAGTTTATTTAGGGTTTCTTTGCATTCTTCCACCAATGCCGAAATATGAGTTGGATTCTCTAACGATTTAAGGGCTGCTATTACGATGTCGTCTTTGACCTTATTTAGTGATTCTATTAGTACCGGTTGCATCCGTGTAACATATGGTGGTTTCTTTTTTCATTATTATTTCCCAATCTTCTCTCTGTCCTATGTGTATTATATTGGGTCCTTACATATGAAATTGGCGTTTTGTTCGGGAGGAATATAAAGTCAATTTTTTTTTGTAAAATATATTTAATTAATCAAAGTATGCACCGTTGTTATCTATGCACTTTTGCCATCTCATAGGTAGTTCATTGATCCTTTTACTAAAAAAACCATGGGGGCGAGAATCAATAAACTCTTTGAAGGCGGTTTCGACTGCCACATCGGAGTTGAATTTTTTTCCTTGTAAGAAGTTGTCCAAATTCCGGAAAAAATGGTAATCTGTTGGAGCAAGGTCCGGGGAGTACGGTGGATGTCGCAGACATTCCAATTGTAGCTCATCTAACTTAGTGGTTGTTTGTTGTGCAGTGTGTGGTCTTGCGTTGTCGTGAAGCAGCAGTGGCCTAGAGCGATTGACCAATCTCAGTTATTTAGCAGCTAGTTCTTCCTTCATGGTTTGCAGTTGCTGACAATAGATATCTGCCGTAATCGTTTGGCCAGATTTTAGAAAGCTGTAGTGAACGACACCGGCGCTAGTCCACCAAACACTTACAAGTAACTTTTTCTGAGTCAATTTTCGTTTAGGGCAAGATTTGGCTGGGTCTCCAGGGTTCAGCCATTGCGACGAGCGCTTCCGATTATCGTACAGTATCCACTTTTCATCACAAGTAACGATTCGATTTAAAATCCCGTCATTATTGTGTCGGTTGAACAAAGTAACACAGCAGTCGACGAGTATTTGCAAGTTCGATTCACTCAATTCATGAGGTACCCATCGTTCAAGTTTTTTTACTTTCCCGATTTGCTTCAAGTGGATTAATACAGTTTTGTCTCTTACCCCGAAGCCTACAGCTATCTCTGAAGTGCTTTGTGATGGATCCGCTTCCACAATAGCCTTTAATTCTTCATTTTCCACTTTGGTCTCCGGCCGTCCACGGGTTTGGTTCGGAAGGTTGACATTTCCAGAACGAAAACGTTGAAACCAAAAACGTACCGTGCTTTCTTTTGCGACACCAGCGCCGTACACATCATTAATCCTTCGAGCTGTTTCTGCAGCACTGGTGCCACGGTAGAACTCGTACTCGTAAATAATATTTCATGTTTTCCATTGTGCGGTAATAAGCGACGCCAAAGAAAAAAATAATGAGGAAAAAATAAATGAATGACTGTTTTCAAAACTCAAATGTACCAGCTAAATGAATTTATAAATTTGAATTTGGAATTCTTAACCAAAGAGGAGATATTTTAGATCAAAGTGGTCAGTACGAGAAAACGCTAATTTCATATGTAAGGACCCAATATATTTCTTATTGAAGATTCTTTTTTCAACCGACTTCCAAAAAAGGAGGAGGTTCTCAATTCGGTTGTATGTCTTTTTTTATGTTTGTTACCTCATAACTCCGTCATTTATGAACCGATTTGGAAAATTCTCTTTTTGTTTGAAAGCATATACTTCCAGATTGGTCCCATTGAAATTTCGTTCACATTGAAGCTTTGGTTTCGAAGATACACCAAATAACGCGATTTGGTTATAACCTTTATTCATTTATGTTGATGATTCTCTTGTATGACATTTGTTAACTATCGTTGTCCCCATATGGTATAATGGTAGTAGGGAGAAGATATAAATTGCCTGTGATATAATAAATTCAGTTAGTAGAGTCAGTCTTGTGGCGGACAGAGAATATGACTGGTAGCTGTCGTCTTCGGATTGTAAGAATACTTGCTAAGGTGTCATTATAATGCAACCTTTACACTGTTCTTTTATAACTGATTAATATTGATATGATATTGATAATGGCCACAATGGGCAATAATATCCCATGTTCGATCTGTTCGCATCTTTATTGTGAAATCCCACGGTTTATGCTCTTCAATAGAATGGAAGTTAACACATTGCGCTCCAAAATTAGAAAATAAACAAATTGTAGATCTGCCCTAGATATTTTTTTAGGCCTAGGTCACTCAAAAGTGCAAAATAAAAATTTTTTATAAAAAAATTAAACCGACTTCAAAAAAGAACACTGAAAAGTATGAAGGAACTATCCTTTACTAATCAAAACTTAAGTACAAAAATAACTTTATAAATACGATACAAATACCCATATAATTAAATTTGACAGTTATTGAAGTCGGTGCCAAATTAATGTTCGACAACAGAAAGTATATTAGTTTAGTAGGCTTGGCACCGACTTCAGTGACTGTCAAATTTAATTATATGGGTATTTGTATCGTATTTATAAAGTTATTTTTTTGTACTTAAGTTTTGATTAGTAAAGAATAGTTATTTCATACTTTTCAGTGTTCTTTTTTTAAGTCGGTTTAATTTTTTTATAAAAGTTTTTTATATAAGCTTTTGTTGAACATATTTTTGTATGCGTTATTTGTTTGTAATTTATACATCTATGAATTTAATTTAGTTATAAATAACATTTGTAATACAGAATATGAATAATGACGATTCTCACAATTATATCGTAATTAATTAGTAAATTTTTTCATATTAAGTTCCCAAGCTACCGATCTTGTTCGCTCAGAATATGTTGCATATAATTACGTATAAGTAGCCGGCTGAATGTAGGTTCCTGCGTTTTGCTTACGGCCTTATTTTTCACTACATTCTTTTCAAAGGTCTCGACTATTGCAAGTATTTCAATTAACGAAGTATATTCTTTCAAACAGTGGTGCCGCATATTTTGCAAACAATGTAAGATGAACAAATGCGAACGTTAATATGAAATTACTTAATGAAACCATTTTAATAAAAATACGAAGTGTGGCTTTTAAGTATCTATACACTTTGAACAGCTAATCTTCCCACTTTGTTTACTGCATGTAACCGTAATGTTGACAAACTCATAAAAAGTTTTTTAATATATTTACTCCTGGAGCTGTTAGGTTTCTCAATATGATATAACGTACAAGAATTATCGTAATAACACAGATTACTTATAGTTTATTTATGAATGCCGCTCGCCTACGAGATCAGTCTTTTTTTTGAATTTATTTTCTTACGTATTTGTTTACCGAATATTTCATAAATAAATGTATATACATATTTCTTAGTACTTGGGCGATCAAGCTTATCGTGTCTTACAAAAAAAAGTCTGACCACATTGCAGGATACGAACCCGCGTATATCAGCTTGGTAGATCTATGCTCTAGCCACTGTATTGATTACTGAGATGGAAAGCTCTCTTGTGAAATCAGAAGAGTTTGGGAGTTTTAAATGTGTGAAGACATAGACAAAACGAATTTTCTCAGAATTAGACCCTAGCTAGATCAATTTTGACCACCGTAAAGCTCTATATTGTAAATTTCATCGAAATCGTTAGAGCTGTTTTCGAGAATGCGATTACAAATACCTATACAAATATTGTATGTGCAATTGTGCAGTGTTATCCTTGCGTACTGGATAAGCAATGAAGAGATACGCAGTATGACAGGGTTGTACGACAGTGTTATTGTAAAAATGAAAAAAGGAATGCTAAGATGGTTCGGGCACATAGAAAGAATGAATGATGAAAGCCTGACGAAGAAAATCTACAGAACGAAAGCGAGTGGTAAAAGAAGCCCAGAAAGATCAAAGTTGACTTGTGAAGATCAAATGGCCAGAGTGTTTGCTGACGGAAATGTCAAAAGCATTCGCATACCTCGGCGAAAATGTGTGAGGAGAATGATGAGATTTGAGGAAGCGAAAGAGGTATGTAAGAACCGCGACGCTTGGCTTTCCGTCTTCTCTGACTACCCTATTGGGGATACAGCGTGAAGATATGTATGTGTGTATACAAATATTGCTTGTATAACAATACTCTTTTAATGAACATAGTATCTTAAAATGAAGGAAGTCCACGAAATTTAACATCGAATTCATGGTTCAGGAAAATAAATAATAATTTTCACCATGACTTTTAGTCATAGACTTTATAGGTAAATAACTCCAAAGCCAGACGCTGTGTCCGAGCAGCGATGGTGAGCTAACTCACCTGTATCCGAAATCCGAATCCGAAATTACTTTATCATGTCCTATTGTAGGTTAATTAGAAGTGTCACAAGAAAAATGGCATGACTGAGTTCAGATAGGCATCAGTTTGAGATTATTAATGATACAGAATATATTAGAAACTAATATTACATAATTCGATTAAAATAAAATCAAAACATTCCAACTCTAAAACCTTGAAATTGTAGTGCACTTGTATTGTGCAATGATAATCGAAGCTGCGTGTCTACACAAAAGCAGCCCGCCGCCGCCTAATTACTTGTCGATGTTGCTGGCAAACCGTGCACTCTGTCTCTACACACTATCGGAATTTAGAATTTCAATACATGTGTCGAATAACTGTTCATTTCATGTAAATAACTTCGAAATTCATAGAGGGCATTAATTATTACAATATAAAATGAACTTAGCGTGACACGACCTTACGACTCAACGGCATAAGTCCATTATCACTCATTTTAAATTTAAATATAATCTTGTTAATTCACAGCGTTTATCATCCATTGTTTCGACAACAAACGCCCCGAATTTATCGTCGGATTAACTGAAACTTCTCGTCTAAAGAACGTGTTCATGTATCCATTAGCTTCTGTCCACAACCTTACTCGTAGAGTTTTTCTTTATCAGGTCATTGTTATATTATAAGCATGTCTAGCATATCTCCTGATTGTACTTCTATTTTCGCGTGCCCTTTATCCTGAAGTTCGTCTCTCGATTCTCCACATCTCTTCATTCTGTACCTATGTTCCATGGCTTTCTTTTTCAATTATATGTACAAGGAGTTGAAGTCAGCAGCAATAGGAGTGGATCTCATCGCTCCTGTGATCATTAGATATGCTAACCTTTGTCCCTTGTTTAACTCTGTTTTTAATATTTTTGTTGATCTGTGTCAGCAGGTCACGGCTCCGTATGTAATTTTTGGTTTCGTAATAGCCGTACATATCCAGTGTACTATTTTCGGTTTTAGACCACATATATTACCTACTGTTTTGCGGCATTGGTATAGTGCCATAATTGCTTTATTCCATATCTCCTTGACATGTCTTGTGAATTTTAAGGCGTGGTCAAACGTTATTCCTAAATATTTAATTTCTTTCGTCGGCTTCAATTCACTTCCTTTCAACATGATCGGTCTCATTTGTAGGCATTTCCTTTTATTTGTGAAAATTACTAATTGTGTTTTCAGAGGGTTCAGATCTAGTCCGCTTTTATTACACTACTTTAAATCTTAATAGCCATGTCTACTGATCTTGTAGTTTCTAAACTTTTCTTAGTTACGAGAATGACTCCGTCATCTGAATATGCTTACATGTATTGTTAATGGAGTGTATTTACGTGTCTGAAAAACTATCTTCCTTGTCTACTTTCCATTTGTCAATGTATCTTTTAATTTCACCCATTGATAGGGTAATGTCTAAAACTTCCCTTCTGAATCTTGTTATAAACGTAGGTTCACATCCTATATTTTGAATTTCCAAGTAATTGCTTCACTTTTCTCTTAGCGTTTGTACATCCCCAGACCATATGATGTGAGTTTGCGTCGCATCTTAGTTTTGTATCTTAAGTTCTTGTAGTTCTTTGAAGGGTGGTTCAAAGGAAGGTTCGCTCTGCAAGTAGCACGATGCAAAAACTGTCCTAATAGCCTTATTTCCTTCCACATTTATAATGATTTCTATGGTTACTACATCTTTACTGCATATTGTATCCACACAACCTATTGCTTTAATATTATTGCTTATACTATATATGCAAGTCCTTGGTTTGTACTCACCATTTTTATCATAGGAGAGGTGTCCACCAAGGCTCTTAGGTCTTTTACTTGACCATTCCATAGATATGGTTCTTGTAGTAAGGCAACGTCAATGTTGTCTTTTGTTATTTTTCTAGATAGTTCTGCCATTGCATCTTTGCAGTGATGCAAGTTTCTATTGACAGATTCTTAGCTTTTTATGTGTTTGTGTTCTTTGTTGTGTTATGTGTGTGTGTGTGTGTGTTCATAATGTGTTATTGTTTATTGTTTGGTGACAGAGTAGCTTTCTCTTCCGCCGCAGACTGCAACAAAATATTATTGTCCGTCCTTAGCGCCCTGAAAGGCTAGTCCTTTGTTCTCTGAGGCCTCTTCTGGTTCTTTGTAGTCCGCCTTTTCAGGTTGCGCAGCAAATGTGGCCGCGAGTATATTTTTGACGCCACAACTTGCACAGGTGAAGGATACGGTCTTCTCCTCATCTTTTTCCTCCGTCTTCTTCGAGTTTCCTAGGAATTTCATGCTAACCTGAGTGGCTTGAAAGTTGAGCCTTCTTCGCCCCATTTTTCTTCGACTTCCAGAGGAAACACCGCTAAGAGTCTGCATCCTGTCGGCGTGACTTCCTTGTTGAGGATTATCCATTCGCTTAGCTAGAGTTCCTCCTTTTCATTGTTTTGTCCTCTAAGCAGCTTCAGAGGATCCTTGGGGAGATTCTCCTCACTGCCCGGAATCTAGATAGATGCTTTCGCTCGCACTAGCTTTCTCGGCACGATATTTGTGTCACCGTGGACACCGAAATCGCAGGTCATCAGCCACTCCCTCGCCTCCGTCGTTATAGGCGTCACAAGGAAAAATCTTTCCGACACCAATCCCGACGTGGTGAAGCTGAATACCGTCCTGCCTATTCCGGCATCCATGGCTTCCTCAATCAAGGCGAGGAGCCTCTTGAAAGCTATGATTATCCTCAGCGCGTCATCCACCAAAACGCCGATCTCCCGGCATATGGCTACTGCGAGCTCGCGCTACTCCTTGGCGGAGCCGCGCGGTCCCACAGCCGCCACATCACCCTGATGCATTTACTGGCTTAATGAAAATAAGAATAAAAACCTTTTGGAAAATGTAGTTGAAAAAATGATACCTGACTGAGTTTCTTGTCGGTTCTTCTCGGTGTCCAGGTTTTCTATTTGAACCGAACTAAAGTAGATTTGACCTTCAAAAATACCTTGTAATTTGGTTTACTTGAATAAATTTGACTTTGACTTTGATTTCAACTCTTCGGTGGAGGACGTTCCGAGGGACCTTCTTCTGGGTCAGTGTTCTTTCATATTCGTTGGCCTGCTGGTAGCACTCTCCGTCCTGCCTGTGGTTCCGACTGGCATTTTTATTTCGATGTTATCAGCAAGCCTACGCTGATTTTTTCTGGCTTGTCGTGCCTTTTTTTTCTCCGCCTTGCTATGATACACTGTGTCGTCTTTCTCTTCCTTCTGGTTGATCCGGAGACTTCAGCAGCTTTTCTTCCTCTAACGAAAGAGAATCTAGTCAGATTTGTGCTGTTAACATTTCAGGGTCCATCATCGGAACCATCTTACTGGAAGGGATTCTTTCTCCTCAACTAATTTGAGTTCATTATTTACAGAGAGAGGTCCACCACCTACTTTACAAGCATGCGGCTTCCGTTCTCTTGTTCCAGTGGTGTTAGTGTTCTGCGCCTAGTTCCCCGCGGCAGACATTGGCTTTTTTAATTAATTTTGTTTTCCATAGGCTATAGGAATAATGGGAAGATATATGGTGTGAATGTGGCAGTGCTCCCTTGCCACACCCCAGATAAATTTAGCGTACATGGGGGACGCCACTTCCAAAGCACAGTGTGGTTAACGACTGCAATTGTGCGGAGAGTCTCCGCCCGCATGAGGGTGGAGTCCGTACCATCTTTCGTTGCGTAGGTCTAATGGCAGAGTTTACCTCTTTCCTATAGTACCGCTAATGGTATCCAGGTTTCGGCTCACCCTGTCCCCTCTCTTTCACATAATAGCATGGCTTTCCCCCACGAGCGGGCTCTTTCCGCATTACTTTCCGCTGCCCACATATGAAGGTTGTAGGTCCTCGGCACAAGACCTCCCACATTGACCTTGGGGGTACGGTGAACGGCACAGCCCCCGTACACCGTGCAGTAGAGAGGGATATAACCCTAAGAAAAGGAAATAGGAATTGACGGGAAGTTTGGTAGGAAAGGTGTGTTAATGGGTTAGAAATTTAAGATGGATTTGAATGTGGGGTGGGGTTCGAACCAAGCATTCGTATCCACCCTCCCCCCTCTCCTCGAATCACAATGTATTGTGGATAAAATCACGATCCATTATGATTCCGTGCCCTCCTCCTTTTATCCGGGCTTGGGACCGGCACCCTAATGGACTCGTTATGAAAACAAATAGGTATATCATGGCGACAACGTTATAAAACAAGACTGCGAGAACTTGTCTATTTGAAGGAAGTTTAGAACCCGTTGCTTGATGTTTGGCATTACCTATTAGGTATAATATATCTTTCTTTGAACTACGTAATTTCACCGGTACGTTTACTAGTCATAAAATAATAACTGAAAAACAATAAGAAATTATAAGCTCATTAAGATGTAGGCGTGCGCGCTCATGTAATCAAGTACTGATAAGTTTAAATGCAAGTCGGCACGGGCTGCAGTGGTTTAAATTGCATGAAATTTTATTTACAATTGTTTTGACATAAAACAAATAAAATAGAGGGTATGCGTTAAAAAAACAACTGATTTTTTTGGAACAGCCTAATGCACATATTAAAATAAACCCCCAGATGAAGTTCTTAGGTTTCTAAACTACTTCTATGTAAACATTGTAATGTAACATAAAATTGCAAATTTTTTGTATTTTACGTAACTGCTGCTGATCAATCACAGACAAAATAGATGCAACAAAGCATATCAATGTGATTAATCACGAGTTGCCATGCTACAATCTAGAAGGAATCTGGGCTGAGCTGGCTGCAACTATCCATCCCTCCCCTTTAAACTGCTATTTTTTATTTCTATATTTGAGTAAAATTTCTGTGTGATGTATTATTCTCTGAAATAAGTAATTAAAAAGCTGTACTGAAATAAGTAACATTTCCAGGCTGAAATATTGGATGACGACAAGAGGTTGGTGGCAGCTATGGATTATTATTTTATCGAGATGGATGGTACTCGCTTTAAAATCTCGCTTATGTTCCAACCATATTTTCTCATCATGGCCAGGAAGGAATGTGAGCAAGAAGTAATCTTATATTTGTCCAAGAAATTCGCTGGAACTATACATAAGATTGACATCGTTGAGAAAGAAGACTTAGATTTGGTAAATATTTTCCTATTTTGCCTTAACAGTTATGTGTCATGGAATCCATTGCAATGTGCTTGTTACACTAGAAGAAAAATGTTGTTCTTGTAATTTTTTTTCTTTAAAGTATAGAGAAAAGGATCTTCTGAATTGGTCTTCATAGTTTACTAGCAAACCCGGCCCGTTTCACTGGGCGGTAGTTGAAGTTAAAATAAATTAAACAGATTTTATAATTATTTTGATACTGCAAAAAAAAAAAAACAAAAAAAAAATTCTACTGATCCGATCGCTACCAAACTTTACAGGAACACCCACTAGGGCAATCTGAAGATTCCCTGAAAATTTCATCGAAATCGATCCGGCCGTTTCGGAGTCCATAAGGAACATACATACATACATCGCCTTTTATATATATAGATTATGCCCGCCACACACGATCAAGTATGCATGATCAAGCACGTCCAGTTTGCATGAAGCATTGTTTGGCATAACGCCCCTAGAGCACACACACGATCTGTTTTTCGTTTCTGCTGTCAAGCCATCAAGCCATCCTGCAAACTTGAAGCACAGTACAAGTACTTAAAGGTTGTGGCCACATCATGCCATTTCGTTAGTTCGCTCGAAATTTTGTTTAAGGGACGGTTGTGCGAATGTCTTATTACGAATTATGTTTCCCAAATCGTATTTATTTTATGGAAATATGTATTGATTTATTCAAATATATATCGAAGCGAGCTATGTTCAAGATAAGTAAAAAATAAATTAATCTTATCACCCAGCCCAGTAAAAATAGGATTTGAAAAAAAAAATCGCATTTCTTTTTACAGCTGTTAAATAAGTTTGTGTAATATGTAATTTTAATAAATTATTTATTTGCGATACAATATGCTCGGACACATATGGTCGCAAATTTAAATAAGTTATTTTCATTCAATTACGATTTATTTGGTGGATTCACATTTTAATCTCAAAAAATTGTTTTTATAAACTAAAAAATTATCAATTGATCATCGATTATTATGTATCAATTGATAAAAAATTAAATCAATAAAAAAAAAAATTAAAAAATTAAAAAAAATTAATTAAAAAATGAAATCGATTGAAAAAATTAATAAAAAAATTATTAATTGATTAAGCTGTACTTAAGATGAAAGAAGAATGTGAAGTAAAAGGATTGAATATGAATGTGAACAAAACTAAGGTTCTGTTGTTTAAAAGGGAAGTGGTACAAACGAAATGTGAGGTTTGGGTAAATGGAAAATGTTTAGAACAAGCGAATGAAATTGTGTATCTTGAGAGTGTATTTTCGAGGGATGGAAGATGTGAGTTGGATCTGGAGAGACAGGTAGCAGCTGGCAATAAAGTGAATGGTGCTCAGTCCGCATTAGTAGTGTGAATATATCTAACCCTGCCAAAATGGCTATCCACAATGCGGTGTTTGGTGCCAACTTTATTGTACGGTAGTGAGGCCTGGATATGCCCGAAATCGAGTGAAAGTATGATAAATGCAGTAGAAATGCGATCTCTTAGAAAGATGTGCGGTGTCACCCTTGCGGACAGGGTAAGCAATGAAGAGATACGCAGTATGACAGGGTCGCACGACAGTGTTATTGTAAAAATGAAGAAAGGAATCCTTAGATGGTTCGGGCACATAGAAAGAATTAGTGATGAAAGACTGACGAAGAAAATATACAGAGCGAAAGTGAGTGGTAGAAGAAGCCAAGGAAGACCAAGGCTGACTTATGAAAATCAAATAGCCAGAGTGTTAGCGGACGGAAATGTCAAAAGCTCTCGTATATCTAGGCGAAAATGTGTGCGGAGAATGATGAGATTTGAGGAAGAGAAAGAAGTATGTAAGAACCGCGACGCTTGGCGCTCCGTCCTCTCTGACTACACCGTTAGGGATACAGCGTAAAGATACGTATGTATGTATGTATTAAATGATTAAAAATTATAAATCGATTATATTTTTTTAGAATTAAACTGTTTTTATTTACTTAATTTAAAATGTATTTAATTACAACTAATTCGACTTTTCACAAAACAATGAAGATCAAATTGCCAGAGTATTAGCTGACGGAAATGTGAAAATCACTCGGATACCTAAGCGAAAATGTCTGAGGAGGGTCATGAGATTTGAGGAAGCGAAAGAAGTATTTCAGAACCGCAAAGCTTGGCGCTCCGTGTTCTTTGACTAACCCGTTAGGGATACAGCGTGAAGATATGTATGTATGTACAAAACAATGAAGTATGTAGCTATTATAGAATTTTTGCATTCACCATAATATATGTCTGACGATGTCGTAACTTTACTGAGCTAATCGGCAGGTAGGTATGTACGTATGTATAGTTTTCACTACTATCTAGATTCTAGATTATCAGAGGTAAGTACCTATCTCCTACAAATTGTAATTACATGACTGACAGCCATAAATAGCTTTCTGTATAGATGGACAAATGGAGAGAAAGGAATGTGGAGAAAAGAGTAATGGAGTAAAACTGATCAAGCCAAATCGACGCCACACACGATCAAATTGGCTTGATGCTACCTCTACTTCATGCCAATTGGACTGGTTTGATCATGCATACTTGATCGTATGTGGCGGGCATTCAAGTATGCAGGATGGCTTGATGGAGCTTGACGGCAGATGCGAAAAACGATTTCCATCAAGTAAAACTGATCAAGCCAAATCGACGCCACACATGATACCTTTATACAATTTAGACGGGCTTGAACGTGCATACTTGATTGAGTGTGGCGGGCATTATGCCCGTCACCACACACACACACACACACACACACACACACACACACACACACACACACTTGATGGCTTGACGGCAGATGCGAAAAACGAATTCCATCAAGTAAAACCGATCAAGCCAAATCAACGCCACACACCATCAAATTGGCTTGACGGGACCTCCGCTTCATGCAAATTGGATAGGCTTGATCATGCAAACTTGATCGTGTGTGGCGAGCATTATATAAACGGTATCAAATATATTATACGCCATTTACAGTAATTTATTTTAAAATCAAATATTATTTGCAGCCAAATCACCTCTCAGGTATAAAACAACGTTATATAAAACTCTCATTCATGTCACAAAATGAAATGATGAAGGTTAGAAGGGAAATATTAACTGCCGTGAATAAAAATAAAGAGAGGGAAAAAAAAGACACCATTTATGCTCAAATGTTAACAGATGCTCTTACTAGTGCTGCCGCTTTAGAATATGCTAAGGTTACTACTGACCACATGGATAATATTTTAGATATTAGGTGCGTATTTTCTTTCACAAGCAGTCTTAAACAGTTGAGTCAACCTTAACGTGGTAAAGAAGTTAACCTTGTTAAATTTCACTCAAATTTAACAACTTTAGAGTTCAAAGATTTTGACTTACTCATTAGCCACCATTTTAATTTTTTTTTAAATGGCGATGCATGATAATATAATCCTCGGACCAAGAGTCATAATGAATCATAATGAGTTGCCACTCTTATCGCCTTGTGTCAAAACGAATTTTCGTGTCTCTCGGTCTATCTCATTGGGCATAACCAGGAGTAAAATAATTAGGTATAGTCAGTTTGGCAACCTCGCACTGTTAGGCTGGCCGCAGACATACGGTTTCCGTGTTCGTTTTTTGACATTAGGAATTTATATTACCAGTACCTAGAGAGACGCTTTCGTGAAAGCACGTTCAACGTGGACGACGACGAATTGATTGCTATTGCACTTTTATTGATACTAAACAAGATGCAGTGGAAACGTCATTATTGGTTACTCAAATAATAAAAGAGAATAAATTATATTTCAAACAAGCAAAATTACGAACACACCCAGAAGAATTCTTCAAATATTACATGATATGAAATTCTTTGCTGAGCTTAATAAAGGCATTATAAAGCTCATCGAATGATTTCATTGTTAAAAACAACCTTAGTAAAGAGAATGTAAAATTATTAGGTAACCTACACTTACACTCGGCATAGCGCTGCGCTGGCGCGGTTCTGAAAGAGTTTCCGTTCGTGTGCGGCGGGTTAACAAAAATGTATGCAAGCGCTGCGTTCGGGATGACGTCATTCGGTTTTTTTCCGTTCTTCCGAACTGAACGCGCGGCTCAGTTTCGGAACGAACGTCCGTGTTTTTTTCCGTTCGTAAAATATACGAACGTGTGCGCCTTACCGGAGGATTTTGTATGTAAGGCGTGCATTCAGGTCTCCGAATATGAATTCCTGATCGGGAAACCTAATCAGGAAACCGTATGTCTGCGGCCAGCCTTAGTGTAATGTGTGTCAGCTCATGATCGGCTTGCCGTACAAAATATTGCAGTACTGAAATATTTATTTGCAAAGTACTCATAAATCTTAAGTGTTTTAGCTGCTAGCATTTACAAAAATTAACATCTGTCATGTTCAACTGTATATTATTGTACTGTGATCCTTCCCTAGTCACGCACGTTAGTACAAGTCTAGAACCTCGCATCCACAAAAAACGAACATACTTGAAGCAACAACTTCTTCTGTATGATTCTTGGTCGAGACCTGTATACCATTACCATATGTATATTGATTGGGGACACTCATACAAACAAAAAATTACCCAAGGTTGCTATGTCCTAAAGTGTCAAAATGTTCAATATCAGTGAAATTTCAATGGGACCAATCTGGAAGTATATCATTTCAAACAAAAAAAGAATTTTCCAAATCGATTCATAAATGACAGAGTTATGAGGTAACAAACATAAAAAAAAACATACAACCGAATTGAGAACCTCCTTTTTTGGAAGTCGGTTGAAAATATGTGTTATTACTCACAATCCTGAAGAATTAATAAATGTCGATGATTGTTGCATATTAAGTGTAGTTTCATTTTGCATTTAATTAAAAATGTTCTATTTTTTTTAATTTAAATATTTCTCGAATATTCGAGAATTCTCGGGAATTCTTAGTCGAGAATTCTCGAGCTCCGGGAAAAAAATAAGTCGAAAAATCAGAAACCCTGAAGTGTCATGTTACAAAGTTATTTGCAGCAATAACTGAAAAAAGAAATGCCAGGAGAAACCTATCTGGAAATTGTTATTTGAAAACTATATAATGTTTAAAAACATTCAATGGTTAATTTTTCATTCATCTACATATCTATTTTTGCTAATAACTCTATAATGTGACACTAGAATTAACCTTAATAATTTTTATTTCATTTAAGTGTCCCCAATCGTAATTGTTTTCAAATCTCTTCTTTAAAATCTTCAAATCCTGTTGAGATCTTAGTGTTCTTGTAAACTAAGATCAATCATGTCGTGATACAGATTATGACTAAAAGTATTAAGTACTTAAAAAAATAAAGTAAAAACAAATATTCAACTCTGAAACCATAAGCACGTCGTATAATCACTGAAAGACGCTGCCATTGTAAATAAAAACATCCACCGGCTAACTGCTGCGCTGTGCGATATCGGCATTCTCTCTTTATGAGTGTCAAATCAGTTGTCTAGTTGTGCTGATGCATGTCGTCGTTCGGATATTCGTGGCTATCGCATGCATTATGTTTCCACCTCAATTACATTACTTTGGATTGCAGTGGAAATGTAGATTAGGGGCCAGATTGACGCTAATGATTTCTAATTCACCTGTATATTGTTAAATAAGTAACTAAATAAAAAGTAAAAGAAATGTTTACTAAGTGTCTAATTGTTTATGACCCCAAACAAATATATAAATGCACTTCTGTTAGATTGTTTGCAATTAGTAAATACACTCGTTTTATATACATTTTTTAAATATTATGTCCATTTGAATCACTTGTAAACCAAAGCGATCTGAATTTTAATTTCTTTACAATGTAAGGGATCTCAGATATGTGTGTGTAAGTAGTATTTATGAAAAATCGAAATATTTTTCTTTAATGTGCAGGGAACATGACGTACCTTACCATGTAAGGGTATCAATAGATATGAAGATCTTCTGTGGTACATGGTATACAGTGAAAAATAGAGGTACAGAAACACCCATTTTCACGAAAAGAGACGACATACTTGAACGACCAGATCTAATTGTCCTTGCATTTGATATCGAAACAACAAAATTACCTTTGAAATTCCCTGATTCCCAGACCGATCAAATCATGATGATCTCATACATGATCGATGGACAAGGGTATCTTATTACTAACAGAGAAATTATATCGGTCGATGTAGAAGACTTCGAATATACACCAAAGCCAGAGTTTGAAGGGTAAGGTTTGAGGGTAATTTGCTGGTTTTCACTTGTTTGTGTTATTGTGTCCGTCCTCTCTAATCACCCGGTTAGGGATATAGCTGTGTTCTTTTTCTTAAGGAAACATTGACGCCATTTGTAGACATAAATAGGTTTTCAAAGGGCACGGCCAAGGGTGCAGAGTTTTAGTTAATCCCAAGGGTGCTTAAATAAGCACTGCAATGCTTATTTAAGCACCCACGGCATTTCGTAAAAGTCTGTCTAGTCTATCTTTTCTAAAGTCTTATAAATGATTATATTAATAATTTTGTGTTAGTATACGAATTTATTAATGTAATACTACTTACTAATAATTGTTTATTAATATAAAGTATTATACTATTAATTACATAATATGTGAATAGAGACGGTAATAATTTTTGTGACGTCAGATCTATAATATGAAAACATATTGGAATCACAAATAGATTAGAATTAGATTTTAAACTAAGAAATAATACTATCAGTTTACACTACTAACAAATCAATCTGTGATAGTAGCGTTGCTTTGATTAATATTGATTTTTTATTAAACTCTTGTACATTCTACTTATAACTTGAATACCAATTTCATTATAATATTTAATTTGTTTCGAGACGGCCATCTTGGCATCTTGGGCGTATGTAGCCCAATTGGGGAGCGCCGCGACAGCGCTATTAGAGGAGTGAAATGCATCTATTTCACGTTATGCCCAGCCAGACCATAATGTGTACTCCTCTCGTCGAACCGCCAGGGTTAGGCAATAGGTACATCATAATCATAATGTAATTGTTAAACTAGATGTTCCCTAACTGTGCATCGCGATACCACATGGCGTCGCGGCGTTATCCTAGGCGACTTACGATAAAATACGGTCCCCTGCATACTTCTCATTCATGGTATTGTTTACAATTTTTTATGTTTTCTAATAGACAATAATTAAAATTCTATATTTTTTGAAATTTTCTTTGAATAATAAAGTAATTTTATTATCTGCTAGAGCAGCCATTCCCAAAGTGGGCGATAACGCCCCCTTGTGGGCGCTGCAGGCCTAGAGGGGGGCGGTAAGAGACCCAGAAAAAAATGGGGGCGTTGTGTAGAGGCCTGGGGGGTGATTTGTAATTTCATTTAGCTAGGAGGCATCTTAAACAACGACTGCATGAGCTCTCGACTCAGTAGACAAAATAAGTTTGGGAACCAGTGTACTAGAGCTACACACGGGCACAGCTTAATTAGTTATCTTGTTAGCGTAAAATACAGGTATCTTTTGGAAGGGCCGAAGGGCGTCGCACAAAAAATTTAATCTGGAAAATGAGTCGCTGTAATAAAAATTTGGAACCCTTGAGTTAGACAATAGGTTATTTCATGAAATGACGGCATTTCACAAAATGTCCAACATAAAATACAAAATACATTATGATCTGTCCAATTCCAGAATTCTACGATGCCATATACTATATCTGAATTTTATAGATATTTTAACTGCTTTTAAATAATTATTATTGTATAATTTTTTTAATATTATTTGTGTCAACTTCCAGCAATTTCATTATATTCAACGAGCCTAACGAAGTAGCACTGATTCAGAAGTTTTTTGACCATATCTTAGATATTAAACCTCATATCTTCGTGACATATAACGGTAAGAAGTATAAATATCTTTATATAGTATAAAGTAGATAAGCAAAACACCACTGACTGGCTCACTCATTTATAACGAAATCTAAGGAAATAAAGCCTACACAGTTGTTACAAGTCGTCCATTAAGACGGGTATAGCAAAATTCTTGTGAAAACGGAAACTACAGCGGCCTTACAGCTGAGGAGGGCCAATTAGTTCTGTATTAAGTTAATAACTGGTTGTGACTACTTCTGCTTGGAATTAGATTTTTTTCCGTAGTAACTTTGATACAACTTTTCAACTCTTTATAGGTAGATTTTTAAAAATCACTTCTACTTCTATAATGCTTGCACTATATTAGGAATATCTGTGAAAGTTTTCAAGCTTATAGACATAATGATTTGGACTGTGAGTTAATCAGTCAATTTTTTCATTTATCTCTATAAATGAAAAAATTGACTGATTACACACGAAGACAAACGAAGCATTTTTTCAGGCGATTTGTATTTATTTTAATTTTTTCAGGTGATTTCTTCGATTGGCCGTTTGTTGAGGCACGCGCGGCGATATTGGGATTAGACATGAAACAAGAAATAGGTTTTAGTAAAATAACGGCCAGAGATGGCACATATGGATGTCGGCCGGCAATGCACATGGATTGCTTATGGTAATAATAATAAAAAAACACGAAATTATTAGTATAAAGTATTATATTAATCAATACATAAAAATTATAAAAGCGCGTGGCACACAGAGCGAATGCGTGGCGGAGGCGTGCTTTATTTTTTTGTGTTCGTTTAACCACAGATTAATTAGTTTACTACGTTTAACTAAGAACCGAACGAAACGAAAGGTAAAAATGTGGTGTGAAAACTGCCGCATAAAACATAGCCAAGTCGCACTTTTGTCGAGCAATACCATCGTCGAGCCTTTTCATTGTACGCAGCGTTTGCCAGTTGTCTATATTACGTTATATAATAATATTTTACGTTAGTAACTAATTAATCTGTGATAATATTATCTATTCTCAACATAACACTTAAATAATTTTTTGTTTTTCTATTTTAATAACCCAATTAGTAACTTAAACCCAAAAATGAGTACTATTAATGGTATTAATATAGTTAATTTAAGTATATTATCTGTACCAAATTTCAGAATTAAAGAAGGGGTCAAGGAGTCCCTGTCTCTGAATTTACTCAATGTAAATCTTAAAATGTTAGGTCTTAGTCATAGGTTCCTAGTTCTTATAGATCTCCGGAAATTAAGTTTAGAAATTTACAATTTCACAAATATCGTACGGAACTCTGTGTGCTTATCAAACTTGCGCTTGACCATATTTTTTTCTTTCTCTAGTTGGGTGAAGCGAGATTCTTACCTGCCTGTTGGTTCCCAAGGCTTAAAAGCTGTCGCTAAAGCAAAATTAAGATATGATCCTGTTGAACTAGATCCCGAAGATATGTGCAGAATGGCTGCAGAACAACCACAGGTAATAATGTATACCGGCTTTATCTTGATACTAGGTATTAATAATACTGGATAACAGTATGTGTTGCTGTAAATTGTCTATTTCGCAAGTGAAATCACATGTCTCAAATATCATTTTTAGTGTCGCGTATTATATAAAACAATGAACTTATTTACTGATTTATTAATGCACGATCCAAACTGCTAGGTCTAGGAACTTCAACTTTTATACTTAAATAAACTTTTACCTTAAATAATGTAGGCTAATCTGAGAACAGATTTTTCGAAATTTAATCGCGTAAGGGGTTGAAAAGTATAGTATAGCTCAAAATTTTGTGTAAAAACTATATTACTGATATTATATTATTGATACATGTGGTACATACGTATGTAGCTTGACCTATTTGAAGCCCTAGGCAGGCCACTCGTATCAGTGGCCTGCCTAGGGCTTCAGAATAGGGCAAGCTTGACATACATGTTCTTCGTTGTTTTTGTAAAAGTATAGAGAACGCTAAAACATTAAAGATTACTAATTAATCATGACTGACACAACCGGTGGACAAGAAGAAGAAAGAGATCTCTCCCCGCTTTATTTTTCAACAAAACAATGTTTATAATACTTTGCTATTAAAAATGTACAGGTGTAAATAGTTTATCATTTCTTAACGTATTAATATGTCTCAATTCGTTAATTATCCAAATTACTAAAAGAAATCTCTGTATTCGTGTGTATTTGTGAATTCATGTGTGGTTTTTACGGCGCCAGTATAGTTGTAAATCGTAATAACTAGAACGATTCTAATATTCTCGTCACTTGAATAAAATCACTTACCTATAACTTGATGGTAAAACAAATAAAAATCCAATCAGTTTCGTAAACTGATATATTAAATTGTCTTTTACGTGAATTACTACCCAGAGAAACACACATTCGATGAGTTAAATAGTTTGGTACACTAATTTATGGTCTTTCATGCAATTTACTATTCGAGTAATACACAAATCAGGCGTAGGTTTTAACGAAACATTAAGTTGTTTTTTTTTTACGCAAAATTCAAAGATTTTACATTTTCTATGCCAATTAAAACTTGAATACACTTTAAGTCCTCACAATGAATAACTTATTGAATTTTTTATTACAAATTAACTCACTTATTACAAAATACTTGTCACTCGTCCACCGGCTCAAGCAAATAAATATTAGGTATAAACAATGTATTCGTATCGTATCTCAATCTGTACGAAGTTCAGTATGAATATTGAATAGTGATTATATTCTCTTTCGATATGAAAACCGGGCTTCTAGCTTTATACTAATTGCTATCTAAACCTTAGTAAAAACGCTACAGCTATAACAAATTTTGCCATTAGAGAGAAAGAGAGGTTGCAAGCCCCGTTGCAAGCCAACGCGTGAGAGTGAGACGATTGATTACTCTGATTTTTGCTCTGATTATGCCTCGAGAGATCGTTAGTGTCGATCGACCGACGCACTGATCAGCCGCGACTTGGGGTCAAAAACCCGTTTTGTTTCTCTAAGATTCCTACACTGTTTTCTTTGATTTGGTTGAAGTAATTCGTGGGAATTTTTAAAACTGTTTGATATGATCAAGTATGGTGGTTCTAAGGTCTGGCATACATTCTATAAACTGTGCAATCTTTGCTGGCAGAAGAGGTTCCGGGGGATTGGCGCGCCGCAGTCATAGCGTCTTCCTATAAAGGGAAAGGTTCCCATTTAGACTGCGCGTGCTATAGGGCTAACAGCTTGGTCAGCTTAGCAAGTAAAGTCTATACCAAGGTATTAACTGAACGTGGGAAGCACAAGGCGGTTTTAGGAACGGTAGGGATTGTTTGGATCAGATTTTCTTGCTCCGCGGTATCGTAAATAAGTTTCTGGTCATATACCGGAAAGTTCTCTGCGCTTTCGTGGATCTTGAAAAAGCATTCGATAGAGTAGCGCGAAAGAAATTATGGAATCTTCTGCCTGAATATGCTGTGGAGGGTCCCTTACTGCAGGCTGTGAGGTTATTATATCGGGGCCTCAGAGCCTGTGTAAGGATAGATGGTGACTTGTCGCCCTGGTTCGAAGTCTGTTCAGGCATCAGACAGGGCTGCGTGATGTCTGCCTGGCTATTCGTGCTGTATTTGGACAGTTGCCTCCAGACATTGAAAGGTAGTATGAGTGCTATGATATGTGATGGTACAGTAGTAAAGTGGCTTTTGTACCATCAGAAACGGAGTCGCTGACACTAGTTACGTGAAAGAAGACTGAAGTGAACGGATTCCATATGAACGTGAACAAAACTAAGGTTCTGGTGTTTGAAAGAGAAGATGTACAGACAAAGTGGGTCTGACGACAAAGGGGATCGAGCGGGGAGCGGGCGGCAGGCGCATTCTTGCCGTAGCTCAAAAACTACAATATTATGCCGTAGCTCATTTCGCTAGCCACGCGGTTAGCGATCACACGTGTTGACAGTTGCGGACGCTTTGTGAGATTTATACGTGAGATTACAATCTCAAGATGAGTCGAAATATCTTCGGACACAAACTTAATAGTCAATCCAACCAAATTGCTTTTAACGTGTACAAATATTTTAGAAAAAAAAATGGACCCAAGTTCAGCTGAATATCACAAGATATTTCACTGGCCCGTTGGCACAGTGGCATATGCATCTGCTTTTCAAGCTAGGGTCCCGGGGCCAGGTCAATTTAGGAAACAAACTTTTCAAAATTGGCTTGGAGTCTGGGTGTTACTGGGAACTTCCCCAAAGTTCGATGTGTAGTACCCATAGTACAAGTTTACATTAATAAACTAATTAATCTGTGGTACAAGCTTACTGCTTAGTTTGGGGTCACAATCTGTGTAATTGTCTAGAGTATAAAGAGTATATATATACCTTTGTTGATTTATAATCTTGATACCTTGCATTATATAATAGTACAATCGTTTATTACCTATTGTTTTATTTTTTTTACAATAGCATTAAATTTTTTTATTCAAATTATCGTCATAAATTAATTTTTTCATTAAAAAACCACCATGTTAATCGTTAACCGATATGACGTCACCTATCTCAAGAACTGTGCAGTGCGAAATTCACCTCTTATGTATCACACTCGCGCGCTTACCGCCCGCTCCTCTCTCGATCCCCTTTGTCGTCCTTCCCCCGCACCCCTGTACCGCGCGGGCGAGGATACTTAACGGTTTACCTATAGTATTCTGTATCTTAACTGAGCATTTTAGTAAGGCAAGCCGGGTGTCTGGGCTTGTATGAAGGTATCGCCATCCGCCAGTGATACTTAGTCATATCTTCACGCTGTATCCCTCGCTGTATATTGATATATTGCCTTTTTTTCTAGGTGCTGTCCAACTATTCAGTGTCTGATGCTGTAGCCACATATTATCTATACATGAAATATGTCCATCCCTTCATCTTCGCTCTTTGCACCATTATACCTTTGGAACCTGACGAAGTAATAGCAACCTTTTTTCATTCTAAATACTTGTTAAACATTCATAGAATGGGTATGTCTATGAAACTTTAAACTTATTTGTAACTAGTTCTCACCCGCCCGCTGAGCGTAAATGAAAATTTCGTACCTAATAGTAGATTTTTGTTTGAAAAATGGAGAAAGGTCTATGGAATTCAAAAAACAAATAGCCTAAAACCATCTACAAACGATTCCGCGTCGAATAGTCATAGTCCCATACTGATACGTTCAATAGTTATCATGTGATTGAAGGGCATAAAATATTATTTTCATTATTTTTTCATAGACATACTCATTCTATGAATGTTTAACAGGTACATATAGTAATATTTTCATTATTATATGTAATACTAACTTTTGCCCAGGGCTTCGTTTGCGCGAAGTTCAAAAATTTATAACAATATTTTTATAAATTATAGCCTATGTGTTATTCTGATGTATAAGCTACATTGCTGTAAAGTTTCATCAAAATCTGTTCAGTAGTTTTTGCGTGACAGAGTAACAAACATGCATATATCCTCACAATCTTTCGCATTTATAATATTAGTAGAATTATAATTAGTAATTTTTTAAGTAATTTTACATTCAGTGTAAAGTGACATACTAGGTCTTGGAATGTAATGATTTTTATAATAATTAAATCGTTTTATTTTCGACAAAAATAGATCATTCCAATACTTGTGTAAATAAAGGTTTAATGAAATATTTCTTTAATTAGCTTAAATTGTTTAATGATATAAATGAAATAATAAGAAAATCTAAATGTAATATCTAGCCGTAACTAAATGTAATAGTTACGGCTACCTTACAATATTCATATTTTTGTAATTATTGTTAGTTTTAGTTTCTGTGAATCATCCTAGATCTCTTAATAGTTAACGACAATAATATCCGTTAATTAATCCATAAGCTACAAAATAAGGTTCTGTTTCTTTATCTATGTAATGTTACAGGTCTTGCGTAAAGGTTCGGGAACACTTTGCGAATCTCTTCTTATGGTGGAAGCATTTCATGCCAACATTGTGTTCCCGAACAAGCAAGTGGAGGAACTGAATAAGTTGACTACTGATGGACATGTTTTGGAAACAGAGACATACGTTGGAGGTCACGTAGAGGCATTAGAGTCAGGTAAGTCTGTGCACTTTTTCTATAATGCTCATTATCACAATGTAATTCCTTTATCACAACGTTCCCGTACGCGTCTGTATTTCTGTCTCTTTGCCAAGAACATGAAAACTAAGTCAAAGCCAAATCAATTTATTCAAGTAAACCCAAATGCAAGATATTTTTGAACGTCAAATCTACTTTAGTTTGGTTCGAAAAGAAAACCTGGACACTGAGAAGAACCGACAAGAAACTCAGTCAGGTATCATTTTTTTACAACAGTCTATAATAGTTATTTAAAATACAATATCCATAAAACCAGTAAATGCATGTGCAGAGATGATTATTTCCAGACTATTGTTGTGTCTTCAATGAAATCGCAAATTTTATAGTACGCTTTTCCAATCAGTGTGCGTGTAATAATAAGTTTAAATCTCTGTGACTACTGATTGTATTTCATCGTTGGAACCGGAACAATGAGCTGAAAAGGGGAGAAGAAAATGGAATAGGTATTCAGGGTCCTGGTACTCGTTTCATTGCTAATGTTTTAGTTCCTTTCACAAATTTGACAACACAAACACGGATAAGGTCACTTTCGCTTGTCTGACACTTAAGTATAAGTTAAATATTGTGTATGTTATGCTCAAATTTTAACAGTGTCAACATACGCTCGGTGTCCAGTTCTCTTCTGTTTTTTTCTGTTCATGATAATGTTCCTCTACCCTGGAACCGTGAGATATTATCTTGAGAGGTTAGTTGGACAATCGGATGGCAGGTAGAAATATTGAGGATTACTCATTGTCACAAAATGAAATAAATTGACTTTTTGGCGGGAACGCGAGAGTGAGGTTGTCAGTTTATTTAGGTTATCTATTTTTTATATTTTACACTGTTGTACTTTAAAACTACTGTTTTAAAGTACAACAGTGATAGTATATTGTGTTTTAAAGTTCTGTGTAAGTGAAAAGAATGGAGGAGAACTAAATAAACATGCGTAGCTGAAGTTTTCGCGCTCTTCCAAGATGTCCTTTTTAACGTCAGTACTGCTGACTATTACTTAACTGGAGGAGTTTTACTAGAAAAAACTAATTTACGATTTTACTTATTAATACGTGACATTGGCAAATGCGCTAATCTGTGCGCCATGCCATAAAGAAAAAAAGTCAAATAATACCTTCCTACCAAATGTTCGCGAAACGATTATAAATAGATGAAGTTAATGTAGCCAAGATTGTAGATCTTAAAAACTTCTACTAAAAAATCCGCGACTCTCGTCAATCTAGTATCTTAAACATAGCATAATATTTGTTGGGTATAAACTATAATAATCTGTAGAGTTCTATATGTCTGTTTTCTTATAACAATTAAATACACATCAGATTAAGATGACATTTTTCATATGCGTACAAGATACTCTGGCTTAAAATGTGGCTCAGCGTAGCAGGCAGATACTAGGTACTACTGCTGGGTATAAATATAAACATTTTTGAAACAAGTCGATAGCCATCTGAATCAAGTCAGCTGCAATAATTTTCTTGTGACAACTTTTATTTTTCTGTGCTAAAAATATACGTAAAAATCGACTAAGGAGTAGGACTTGTAAGGAGCTTGAGTAGGCAAAGGACTATAGCAGCTTTCTATTATCTGGTTGTACTTTGCTATCTAAAGGGCCCAAATACTTAATGCTTGCGCTATAAAGGAGTTATTTCGTTGCATTTTATTACTCTATTCACCTTGAATGGGAAAAGATGTGAAGTTTAAATATTTAGTACCTGTTTAGTTTATTCGGTGTTTTACAAAAAAAAATAAAAAGTCTGACCACATTGCAGGATTTGAACTTGCGTATTTCAGCTTGGTTGATCTACGCTCTAGCCACTGTACTACCGAGAAGGTAAACTCTCTTGTGCAACTAGAAGAGTTTAGAAATTTTAAGTGTGTGAAAACGTCGAAAAAACGAATTTTCTTAGAATTGGACCCTAGCTAGATCGCTTTTTGACCACCATAAAGCTCTATATTGTAAATTTCATCGAAATCGTTAGAGCCGTTTTCGAGAATGCGATTAAAAATATACAAATATTGCTTGTATAATACTACTCTTTTAAATTGTGTGTGGTAGAGCTATACTGCATGCAGCACGAATTGGGCTGGCTCGCCCGGTGAAATACCACCCTCATATTGCTATTGTGTTTTGTTCGGTGAGTGAGAGTGCCGGTGGCCCATCTCCTCTCTTCCCTCTTTTCCGTCTTTCCCTAAAGGCCGCCAACGTATCCGTGATTCCCCGTAAGTTGCGGGTGTCCATGGGCGGCGGTGATTACTTTCCACCAGGTGACTTGCTTGCTCGTTTGCCCCCTCTTTCATAAAAAAAAAATTAAGTAACATAGTATCTTAAAATAAAGGAAGTCCATGAAATTTAACTTTAAACTCAGGTTCAGGAGATGTTCAGGAAATAAATAAAATAGACTTTTCTCCATGACTTTTAGCCATACACTTTATAAATAACTCCAAAGCCAGACGCCGTGTCCGAGCAGCAACGGTGAGCTAAATCAGATAACTCACCTGTATACATATATATAATATATATATATATACGAAAATTTTGCTCGTTTAATATAATAGTGGATAATTCCAGGTGTATTCAGAGCAGATATCAAATGCAAGTTTAAAATCGTTCCATCAGCAGTAGAGAAATTGATGGAAACAACAGAGAAGACCATGAGGCATGCTATTGAGATTGAAGAAGGTATTCCACTGGAACTGGTGACCAACTTTGATGAGGTTTGCGAGGAAATTAAGGCGAAGCTGCAACACATGCGAGACAACCCTCGGAGAGAGGAGAACCCCCTCATTTATCACTTGGATGTTGGTGCTATGTACCCCAACATTATTTTAACGAACAGGTTAATTAGCTGTCTTATATTAACGATTATTTATCTTTATTATTGATGTCACAGTGGTTTCATTCCTTATTTACTTATGTTAGAGTTTATTTTTGGCATACTAAATATTGGAGTTAAACAGTTTTTAATTGATTGATTTAAAAACATAGAAATTAGCAATAACTATGAAACTTTTAGCGAACTAAATAGCTAAAAAGTAAAGGATATGAATAAGCAAAACATATTTTTTGTATTATTTATTTATTGAAACATATTGTAAAACTTATGTATGAATGTAAAAAATATATTTTATCTGATTTGTATTGCATTATATTCGAGTAAATAAATATTGCTGGTCTGGGAGGAAAATAAAAATATAGTATATGCCAATAGTTTTTTTTCCTGCATGATCTATGAAATTCGTCCAACGGTAGGACTTATTATAAGGAAATAGTATAAACAATGGGCTAGCTATGGCCACTATCTGTTTATACTTGTAAGTCTAAATATTTGTAATACACTTTTTTAGACTCTCACGGTTTGTATCCATTGTAACAATAGAAGAAACGGGTTCTTACCGCGATATTAAATATTTTTGAGTTTTCCGATATTTATATAGGTGCTCTCTAATATCCACCCGCAATTTCGCCAGTTAACCCGTAATCATGGTGTTAGCAACAGCATCGAAATATCAGGAAACTCAAAAATATTTAATATCGCGGTAAGAACCCGTTTCTTTTATCGTTACTAAGTATTTGTGACTACGGGGGGGCGTCTACAGGCGCCTAGATGTAATAGGCAGGATGACGGTATTAAAGAATCAAATAATAAATGGTTTTAGAGAAAAATATATGTTGAAACAATTCTAAATAACGACTCAGTTTTAATTTAGACATTGAGATTAATATTTTTAATAAAATACTGCAATCGGCCATGTTAACTGAAATACCATTCAGAGCGAATGAGGCGTGACGTTGCAAGCGGACGCCATGCTAGCGTTTTTGCGCTTAATTCAAATTACGTAGAAAAAATTACAATAATTGGCGTTAAAGCTTAGTTTATTGCTGAAATAATATTTTCTTCGGAAATAGTAGACGTGTACTTACATTATAGAAGGGGATTTCAAAATCTGTCATCATGCCTATTTTATAGCACCTTAAATAGAGGATAGCAATGTTTTAACTACTTACGTAAATCTGGCGTCATTGGTAATGTGTTTGTATATGTTTTGTATTTGAGATTGGTTATTACGTTATTCGTGTAGGCTGCAACCATCGGCGATGGTGAATACCGGCATATGCGCCGTTTGCGACTACAACAGGCCCGGCGCCACTTGCCAGCGGCACATGGAGTGGATGTGGCGGGGCGATTTTCGTAAGATCTTTTCTATTAGTAATTAGTAATTTGTGAAGGCGAAACAAGTATGTAAGGACTACAAATTATGGCACTCCATCCTCTCTAGTCAGAGAGGTATATCCCTAATGGGGTGACTACCCCATTAGCGATATAGCGCAGGGATATGTTTGTATAACTTTCTAGACATTGACAATGTATAACTCCAAATTGAGCTCTATGCTTTCACTATGCATGCTGCACAATGAACAGTATTATCCAGTTTCGTCCAGATTAAAAATTGATTTGGAAAAGTTCGTTTTACACATGTCATTGTCATCAGTTTGGCATGTTATCTTAAATATTTTAAAGAAAGTTGAAAAACTGTTCTTCAAATTACGAAATTATGACGTCACAATTCGATGGCACCGTCTCACTATCCTCACCACATCCCCACTACTATACTATAAAAGCCAATAACTTGTATGTATTTCAATATTTATATATTTTTTCACATTTTAATTAATGATTTTTATATATGTCAATGTAACGTATAAAATATGCAAATATGTATACGTGCTCACGCCACACGGTGTATCCCTAACGAGGTAATCAGAAAGGACGGAAGTATCGCGGTCCTTACATACTTTTTTCGTCTCCTCAAATCTCATCATTCTTCTTACACACTTTCGCCTAGGTTTACCTATAAAATATACGAAGTTTAAATAAAATTCAGTTAATTATAAGTTTATTTTACTGTAAAAACACAGTGCCCGCGACAAGGAGTGAGTACCAACGCATACAGCAGCAATTGGAGACGGAGAAGTTTCCGCCACTGTACCCGGGCGGACCATCCAGACCGTTTCACGCTTTACCCAAAGAGGATCAGGTATTTAAGAACCTCTTTTTAGTGTAACTTCTTCTATTGTATAGATTTAGGTGTTACTTCGTAGCAGTCAACGATCGTTGCAACTGAGGCTCCGGGGACGCGCGTAGAGATTCGATTATTGTTTTGATGTACTATTTTTTATTATGTGTAACGTATAATTCAGTAGTAGCAGTCCACCTACGTAATAAGTTCGTGTTCTTTAGCTATCTTCCACCCAAAGTTTCAATTTGGTTTAATACTGTCTTATCTATTCTGATCTTGAAATTTCCTGAGGATACTTCGTTGAATTATTAAAAACATACGAATTCATCATTTAACTTCTACCTTCTACCAGTAACCTAAAGAACATCCATCTGTCCTGTCAACCCTCTCCTGACGTATAAGTCCTGACGCATTCAGCTACTTATCACAATAAGTAGCTGAATGCGTCAAGACTTATAGCAGTTGAGGGATAATTAATTTACAGACAAAAAAGTTTTTTTTCTCTGAAATAATTTATAGATATCCGAGAAAGATAACAATCACTACCTACTTATTTATAACTACCCTCAAAAAACTTCTTTATAGATATAATTGTATCTAAATATGTTTTTAGATATATTATGGTTATTAATAATGATCATTGCAGGCGGCGTATGAAAAGAAACGACTAGCAGATTATTGTAAAGTGGCATATAAGAAGACCAAGGTGACAAGAACAGAAGTAAGAACAACAACTGTATGCCAGAAGGAAAATTCTTTTTATGTGGACACTGTTCGAGCTTTCAGGTACGTTTTTGTCAATCTATAATAATAATAATACTCAGACATTTCACACAGCGCCATCTAGTCCCAAAGTAAGCAGCACAGCGCTTGTGTTATGGGTACTAGACAACTGATATATTACTTATATACTTTTCTTTTGTAAATAAATACATATTATACACAAACACCCAGACTCGGGGCGGGAATCGAACCCACAACCCCCGTATGCTTTCCGACGCGCTTAGCCGTTGCGCCACGGAGGTCGTCATCTCTTTCCTTACTTAAAAATGGAATATATTCTACTCGTTTCTCTTGACGTAATGGATTTTTAGTGACACTAAAAATAAGTAACAAAACACATTTTTTTACAAAGGATATTAACCAGATAATTTCAAACTCCCATATACATTGGAGAAATGAAGTGTTTTACTGGCAATACTAAATGCAATATAAAAAATAATTTGGTAATCAGTTTATTTATTTTATTATTTTTTATATTCATACATACATACATCTTCACGCTGTATTTCTAATGTTACTGAAGTCCAACCAGAAATATATGAAGAAGGTTATGAGGGCATCATTTATTGGTTTCATTTGTTTTATTCCGGTTCATTTGACAGCACTTGGTATACATGTAGGTACATAAATATGTATAAAAAAGTTTTCTTTCATTTTCGCATCATGGCTGACCGTCATATGTATATATTATTATTTTTGCTTAGTCTATAACTATATATGGGTATCCTTTGAGATGGCTCAGTATGGAAAAATCTGAAACTATTAGAGACAGAAAGTTCTCAGGAATTACGTCGTCGATTTTAAAATATAAAATAAACTGTATTCAAAGGATTTAAAAAAATTCGTACGCGATTAGGAATTGAAAGTTTTTAAAAATTTTCCGTACTGACTCTTCTTAATGGATTACACTGTATATAAATAGCTCCTCCAATTCAGTAGTTTATTATAATATATTTTATTGTAGCTCTTGTGTATTATCACCGTTATTGTTTGATCCAAAATCCAACAGAGATCGCCGTTATGAATACAAAGCGTTGAACAAGCAAGCGAAAGCAAAGGTGAGCGAGGCGGTAGCGAGTGGGGACGCGGCCGAGATCAAGAGCGCCAAAAGCAGAGAGGTGTTGTTCGATTCGCTGCAGCTGGCGCACAAGTGCATCCTCAACTCGTTCTACGGATACGTCATGAGGCGGGGGTGAGCGTACTTTCACATCTTACGTATACACAGAGAAAACTAAGAATTCTTTCATTTTTATATTGTTATGTATTATACATATATGTGTGTCGGGTTGAGCCTGATCTGCGGGCCTACCGCGTAACGTGAAGACGATGACAATTTGATTAAAATGAAGTTAATATTTATAGTTCTGAACTTCGTCGTACTGCGTAAGCAAATCTCATGTGTCAAAATTCCGATGTTCATCAAGATGAAAATTGAGTGAATGGCGGACTTTATTTTGACAGCTCACCGTACCGGCTAAAAAAATTATATTAATCTAATGAAAATCATGTCAATTGATGACTGTCAGATGAAACCGGCAACTTTACAGTCCCGGGCTTCAATAAAAAACAATGATTTTTGTCACTATTTTGCGTGTTTCAATCAAGTTTCAATACACTTCTACTTTTGTTGCACTATGCTACTAGGCATTTAAGTATCTAAAGCGAAATTTTACTCAATTCACCATGTTATAAACTGTAAACTGTGAGCATGGCGTTAACATTATTGTATCTTGCTGCGCAAGAAGAACGTCTCATGAATGTCGACCTTATGGAGTAAAGGAGATGATAAGAGATACCAGCCAGCCTCTGTTCCTATCAGGAGCAGTCATGCTATCAGAAACCCATTCTATAGCTTTGTGCAGTGATTTGACAGTGGTGTTTCGCCATAAGTACATCAAAAGGGAAATAAATATGGAAAGAAATTATAGAATTATATTGATATGCCTTTTATTTCCATGACAAGGATTAGCTTAGTTAATACAAAGGAAACCTTAAATATATGATTATCCTTTCGTGTCTATCTTTACAGTTTTTCCTATCCTGTAACATAGGTACATAGTAAAACATGTACTATAGGTACTACAATTTATAATAATTTGGACTGTGCTTCTTAAGAACTCATAAATTTTTTGTAAAAGTACACATTACTTGAGTATATTATGAGGTAGAATACTTACTATTACCATCTGCATGTCATCTTTGATATAAATAATTTTACCTTTATAATTATTTACTAGTATAGTCTTCAATATTAAATGCTTAACCGCAACATTCATAATTGAGTTTTTTCTACTGTGCATACAAACTGCAGATACATTATCCAATAGTATCACCAACACATCTTGTGACAAATAACCACCTTAATTCAAAACTATATTTTGTAATAAAAAGTTAATAAAAATACAAATAAGAAGCAGTCATTCAAATGTTTATTAATAGAAAAAGCACAAATTTTTAGGTTTTGTTCCACAATACACCATCAACATTGTGTCTTTAAAAACTTCTATGTGGTTCTCATTAAACCTAAGTGTCCTATAAAGATCACATTTTATTTCAAAATTAAGGAAAGTAATCACATACAACTTTATAATGTGTTCTTAAGTACATTCTTACAAAAAGTTTTAAGTGTTATTCTAGTAGTGGGTCTTGATAGACAGTAGCTCTTGTTACTGGCAGTGGTGCCTTTGTTAAACATTGAAATTGTTGCTTCTTTTGGCAGCGGTCTGAACCCCTGTAGTCAGCCCCTATTTATGTAGCGAGCCATTGGACTGCTGTAGCCAACATCGCGTCGACCTACAATTGTCGGTTTTCAAATTCTATCGCCCAGTGGGGTACACTAATACTGATGCAACTTCCTGAAAGAATAAATATTTGTAATATTAACGCATATCAAATAAGAGCCTCGGTGACCTATCGATCAAGGGGAGCCGACACTGTTTACACTTAAACTGAAACAGTAAAAAAATATACAAAATCCTTAATGTAAGTTAGGTACACACCATAACCGTGCAATTATTGTAGCTTGTCAGTATGTGGTCTTAACGTTTAGCCACATCACAAGTTGCGAATTTGTATCAATACTTCCGATTCCGAATATGTAGTTACACTTATATCTCTCCGTTTCTCTGCAGCGTCGGAAATCTACTCGTGTGCTAGCATCCGAAAAACATGAAATTGTAGCTAAGTCGCTTTTATAGACCCTTTAACTCACGTCAGTGTTTTGTGTTGGTACCTTACCTTCTAATTCAATTCTTGATTCCGTAATAACCTTTGTTTTATCGCCAAATATTCCACACGCCGAAAATGAAGATATTTTTCAAAAAATTATTAGATAGCTTGTTTTATTATTAACATTATAAAATATACGTGGAGAAATATAAAATGCTAAATAATTTTATTTTACGAAGTTTAACAGCTCGTTTAGTTCCACTGAGTAAATAATCACTACGTTGATTTAATTCTGTATGTTGTATTGTTTTGTTGTTACTGAGTAATTTTAGTCTTCGGGGTAATAATTGCTAACTAAAGCGTCACAACAATAAAGTAAAGGCAATGAATTCTCTGAAATAATATTCTTATATGAAATTAAGATGAAATACTAAATTTCTTATTAGGCTAAATCTTCGTAACAAAACGCGCGGTTAAAATAGTTCGTTCAATAATTCCGCACTATTATTGTCTATAACGATGTTCATGGAAGGTCCAATCGCCATCGAGTTGTTAGCCGGTACCAATTACATGATATTAATTAAATGAGCATGAACTTCATGTTCATAAAATTTTCCGAACTTCATGGAGTTACGCGGTACGGCCCCTGTGTTACTAATAAACTAGGCCTAAAATAGTAATAAACTAGTGCTGTTTCGTTAGTAGGTGTACCGCCGTTATCGACTATGTACGGAGTCCACGTGGATGGGTACTTGGGCAAATGCATTTAAAAATATCGTGAGGGTAGTCAGAGTTTTAATCACCTTTGGAATGAAATAGTAATGAAATCACAATGAGTGAACTGACAGTTTGATGGTGCAATGGCACCTTCGCCAAGTAAGTTAGACGACCGCACGCAACGCTCCTTGAAAGCGAATGATCGCTGTCACACGCGACAACTCTGTTCACTCGTTCACGTTCAGGTTTAGCAAACCCCACGGCGTTTGCTCATTTTCACAAACTACTAGCATTTAGCAGCAGATTTTAACGATTACGGTAGTACAAAAATCAATGAATCAATTGTCGCTTAATTATTTATCACTCGCTATGACATACATCGCTGTTATATACATGAAGAAAGGAATGCTTAGATGGTTCGGGCACATAGAAGGAATGGGTGATATATGATGTATGTATGTATGTAATTACGATAAGTGAATGGTCTTAACAGTTAAAGATTGTAGCCTGACCTGAAATAGAAATAAGTAGAACTTTTATATAGAGTTATATAGAATTACTAGCGTTGTCAGACAAAACGAACATAGTAAGCAAGTGGTGCCCTTATAACAGCTCTCATATAGTTTTGGTGGCTTTACATTAAAACATAAAAACGACAATGAAATACTTTTTGTGCAGTGCCCGCTGGCACAGTATGGAAATGGCTGGCATCGTGTGTTACACTGGCGCCAATATTATCATGAGGGCAAGAGAGATAATCGAACAAATCGGCCGACCACTCGAATTGGACACAGATGGTAAGTTCTGTTTATACTACTGAATCCAAAAACAAGTCTTCACAATATTTTCCAATTGAAATGGAATGAAGACAACAAAATCATACCTTGACCACAGATTAATTAGTTACTAGTATAAATATATTGTTTAACGATAACTCTGAATTCGAATAACTAAAATTATTTAGGCATCCAAGGATATTACAATACGTTCGTTTATGCCATTTAGATATTTTTGGATTTATATATGAAGTGGTCGCGTGCTTGCGTCGCGCATGACCACGACTGGCGTCATAATAGTCACCCATAATCACTCTAAATATTGCCATTGTGTGCATGCCACGGCGCGTGCATAATAGTTCATACACCGCATACGCTAGCTATCTATGAAGACATCCTATTAATAATAATACTTTCACAGTATACACATAGGTGCATATTGTGAAAGTGCGATGCGGAACGAAGCGACGCGATTAGTTGGCTTTTCAATTGTGCGACGTGATGACATTTGTGGATAATGTCAGAGGTAGAACAATGCGGCGCGGCAGGCCCAAGAATAGCACAGCCACATCGTGCCGCTTCGCTTTGAATCACTATAAAACTGCGTCGCAAACGCAACAATCGCACACCCCCCATCCGAGTAGGAAGCCCGTTAAGATGCACGCAGGTGCGGAAAACTCCCCTGGTGACGCCTTGAGCCCGTGGTCCGCCCTCCATTCGAGGTATCCCTCGGCTGAAGGAACCCTCCGGCGGTCGACCATCTGGCAGAGCAACCTTAGCGCTCACCCCACGCCACCGGTGACGCTGTAAAAGCCACTAGAGCTAACAGCAAACAGGGGTTATTTTAGTCTGTTCGAGTCGGCCTAGTCTGGCTGAGTGTCCGTGGGGATATTTTCGCCTCTCAGAATACAAAAAAAACTGTCGCACTCCTGCGTAGGACACCGCGTTGTAGCACTTTCTATTAGACCCTATCCTTTTACCGACTTACTTTTTTCAAGATATATTTATTATTTCCTTAATATTTAAGGAAATAAAATTAATATTTTTTGTGATACTAAAAGTATTTATGAATTTCTTATTATATTCGCTAATTTCTGTCGTGTCTCAATCACGTAATGAAAATCTCAGTGTGATCGAAGTGATTTATATATTGGGTACACCGTACCCTAAAAGTGAACTAAATGAGAAGTGCATGGAAGCAAAAAAAATCACATATTTACTTTATTTTTAATCAGAAATTAAAAATTATGATCTTCATTAAAAATTTCTATATTGTATCCTCGTCCTTTATGACTATGAGTAGAGAAGTACTCTGATACGGATAGTTACGATTAGTGTTAGCTATCTCTACCCCCTTTGAAATGTACATAAACTAAGTGTAATACTGTCCACAATATCTAGGCATTTGGTGTGTTCTTCCGGCTACGTTTCCTGAAAACGTGACAGTCCACACAACACACCAGAAGAAGAAGAAAATCAACGTGTCCTACCCTAACGCTGTATTAAATGCTATGGTTAAAGTATGTGCACCACAATAATATAAATTAATGTTCCCAATAAATAACAGTTGAGTGCCATTAATTCTAATATTCATAGATCCCAACGAATTCGGAAATACTATGGAAATGTCATTCAGAACAATTATGGCCGAAAAACACAATACCACACGTCTGATTCAAATACTCCGAATCACGAAAGGTCCAAAACTCACCAGTCAACTTTTAAAATGAACTCTATTTTAAACCCGCATGATCTTTATTCAGCTGTAGCAGGCGTTTAATACGTTTCGTATTACATTCCAAAGTCAACGGTGACTGGATATCCGGCACACGTGATCACTGATCACGTGATCGCACGAGAAAGTGCTAGCAAGCGAGGATGTTTTTATGCATTACTAAGCATCGCTACGCAACTTATTGGTAATATTTATTTACCTTATTTACGCGAAGTTAAATAGCTTTTTATTTGGATTTTCTCATGAGAAAATATTTAAAAGGTAAAGAAAAAATATTTACGAGTTCGTGTGCATTTATTTGCAACAGCTGTTCCATAGTATTTCTGAGTTCGTTTATAGATCCTCTGGCTTCTAATGAATAAATTTTAATGTTTTTAACATATATATGTTTTTTTAGCATTTGCTCACTATTTTTTTTACTGGTACTGGTATTGATTACAGATATTGATTAATTCAAGAGGTTTCGAGTAAAATTAAAACAAACGGATAACGCACACACTACGTGTTTGTAATGTTAGTACAAATAGTGAGTATAAATGTAAGATAGATTTGACAAGTGTTAATTTGACGGAAAAAGAAAACACTCATGACAATTAATTTTGCTCATATAGATAGCAGTGTCATTTCTGCAGTAGCATCATTTGAAGAAAAAAAATGTTAAAGTTTATTCAATATAAGTAAATTCCAATATTGAAAAGCTAATAATATTAGTCCAACTCTTACATAACGAGAGCGGATAATATAACGATTGAATATTAAGAGTTTTGTATCAATTCCTATAATATGTATTAAGTAATTCAAGCTTTATGTTATTATATTCATTTTCCTTTTACCAGGACCATTTTACAAACGACCAATATTTCGAGTTAGTCGAGCCTGCAGAGAAAAAGTATGAGCTACGGTCAGAGAACTCAATTTTCTTTGAAGTGGATGGACCATACCTAGCAATGGTATTACCAGCTTCAAAGGAAGAAGGCAAAAGACTAAAGAAAAGATATGCTGTGTTTAATTTTGACGGGTCTCTAGCTGAATTAAAAGGTTTTTAAAGTTTATTCATTGTTTATAATCTATTCAAATAAAATTAAAAGTATTACAATAAATTATTTTTATACTATCTTACAGGTTTCGAAGTGAAACGTCGAGGAGAACTTCAATTAATTAAGATATTCCAATCGTCTGTCTTCGAAGCATTTCTCAAGGGCAACGACCTAAAGTCTTGTTACAGCGCTGTGGCTAAAGTAGCCGACTATTGGCTCGACGTGCTATATAGCAAAGGATCTAACATGCCAGATTCCGAATTGTTCGAACTGATATCAGAGAATAGGTCTATGTCAAAAAAACTCGAAGATTACGGCGGCCAAAAGTCCACTTCCATTTCGACGGCGAAGAGACTGGCCGAGTTTCTGGGTGATCAGATGGTGAAAGATGCCGGTTTAGCGTGCAGGTAATAATGTTTTCATTATTTCTGGGAACGTTACTGGGTACTCCCCCAGTTCACTGTGTGACTCCTAAGGAACAAGCTCAATACTAAGTTTGGAGTCACAATTTCATTTGATGACATGGTTGTATATGATCACTAAGTCTTGATTGACTTTGCATGCTGTCCCTTAGTGAATGAGTGATCTAGTGGCATCCAAATCAAGCGTCTTTATATTTCGGAAGGTACGTTATGCCTTTGATCCCGTTTATTCTGGGTATAAATAGTAGCATTAACTAAGTCAGGTCAGAAGCCATACGGGCAACTTGAAAACTATATATGTTTGTTGCATCTTCTCCAATCTACACTGAACTCAACTGGTGAAATATTTCTCCTTCCCATTTCATTTGTGTAAAGAGACTGTAAGAGGTCTTGATAACAATGTACTTGTACAGAGACCTTAGTATTTTTATGAGATTTATGATATTATCGTCATCGGGTTATATGCGACATTATATACACGTAAAATGCATTACCTGCTTTCTGATTTACATTATCAAATTCGGTGAAAATATATCCATTTTATTGCAGATTCATAATATCTCGTAAGCCTGAAGGCGCACCCGTAACAGAGCGCGCTATTCCATTGGCTATCTTCCAGTCGCCGGCGGCTGTCAAAAGGCACCATTTGCGAAGGTGGCTTAAGGACAACACTATCTCCGAAGACATCGACATTAGGGATGTGTTGGACTGGGCCTACTACATAGAAAGGCTGAGCGGGGCCATTCAGAAGATCATTACTATACCAGCTGCAATGCAAGGGGTAAAATATAGATTACATAAAATAACCATAAAAATTTTCGTTGTTGTTTTAATTTATTCCATTGGGAAGGGCAATAGACAAATACCATTGTAATACAACCATTTGTGATTTAAAAATTCTTATTTCTTATTATCAATACCTTTCCAGTTATGTGATAGCACAGATTAACTAGTAAACTACGTGATAGTATGCTTTACTAGCGTTAAAAATTCTTGAAAGGATGCGAAAACTTCAGATACACATTTGCTGTATGATTATTTAAATCGTCCAAGTCTTTTAAACAAAATGTAAACTTTATCTCACTCCATTCCGCTAAAAAATCCACGACCATTAAAGCTATTGCTGAAGCAGTGCCTTGGGGTCCCCGATCATAAAAGGCAACATAGTGAACTGATTTAATTTGAGATAAAAGACCCCCAAACTTATTATCTTGGGTCCAGTCCCTGGCTATAGCCCTGGTTCTTACTGTGTTACTGTCAACAGTAACATCACAGTAAAGTTAAAAAACATCCTTCTAATTTTCTTCCTTCATCCTTCAAATTAGAAGGATGTTTTTTTTTCTACAACACTATTATGACGATTTTAAAAAATTTCAGTTAGATAATCCTGTACCTCGGGTTCAGTACCCAGACTGGTTACACAAAAAGATGCTGGCCAAACAAGACAAGTACAAAACAAGAAAGATCACAGATATGTTCACTAATAAGCCTAAGGAATTGAAACAAATAGACGAGGTCGATGAAGAAGCGTCGGAGAACAATCAAGTCGACACTGCGGTAAATTGCTATGCTTTTGATTTTGTAATAATAACACTCCAGACAATTACACATTTTGTGACCTCAAAAGAAGCACTAGTCTTGTAGTAGATATCACACAAGAAAATGAGGACGCTTCTAGTATTACCCAGACTCCAAGCCAATTTAGAAAAGTTCGTTTTTTTCTCGCTTTGATTGCTTTGCGAAATAGGCAACATAAAGTTTGGATATTACAATTACTTTTAATGTTGCAATTATATTAATATTTAACATAATAGTTCGGCGCTCCGTCCTCTTTGATTAACCCGTTAGGGATACATCGTGAAGATATGTATGTATGTATGTATAATACTTTTTGCAACTGCAAATGTCATTATTGCAAATTAGATACTTGCTAATTGTGATACTAAAGCCAACAAAATGATACTTAATTATTTTGTTCAATTACATGAAAAAGTCGAACAGACTGACGTACAAGTGTATATCTATTCAAATTCATCCTGATTTAAATATGTTTCTAATCTTATAGGCGACTGAATTAGACATAGAAGATATAGGCAAAGAGAATACAGAGAAGTTGCCTATTCGACCAATAGTACACACCGTGAAAAGAAAACGTGAGGAGTCTCCAGTTCCGGAGGCTACCACTTGGCGAGAGGCTCTTGGATCGCCCCCACCCTTTGGTAACACTAAGGTGAATTACTCTGTTATTTATTATGTTTTCTCCTTGTAATGTAGTAAATTTCATCGAACGTTTACCAAGTTCTGATTTCTTCGCCAATTTTCATCTGAAAATTATATTCACCTTTCATTTAAAGAATTTGAAGTAAATCTCTTCCATACATAGTCTATGTATTTATGTAGATTTTTAAATTTTCTTTATTGTAGTTTCCAGATTTTTTACTCGTACATTTATTTATGGTTTTTAAGGATGATAAATCATGTCGCATCCAATATACATAATGTTCCTAAGAGAGCTATGTATAGCGCTAAAGTACTTATATTCGTACACAGCGGTCAATTATATTATAGAAAGTACCTTTGCCTTTTAACGTGACTTTTCGTAACATTAAAAACTACTTAACCTATTTGATATATACAACAAAATTCAATGTCTTCCCAGACCCTTAAGCTCCATTGTTACAAAATTTCAAGTTTTCATATATACTGATAAACTTATTCACTACAAACCACAAATATACTTTAATAATAACACATGTATTTGAATATTTACGTATCAGGAAGAGCGCAGAGAGTGGTTATTGTTCCAAAAGAAGAAATGGAACTGGCAAAGAGAACAGCGTCAGATGCGTAATCGTAGTAAGAGAGGCAAGATGAATGACGACGGAGGCGTGTCGGTGGGGCTCGGAGGGCGGGCGGGGGGCGCGGGGGGCGCGGCCGGCACCCTCGGGGGGTTCATCAAGAGGGCACAGCGGACCTTGTTGAACACGCCCTGGCAGATCATACAGGTATAAATAATACGATTGAAAAGGATCTCTGTTTTTCCAAGGGTATGTTAATCTGTTGATCGATCCCAGATGTTAGTAAATGGCGGTAGTTGTTAAGCCAAATCATGGTCGAATTTGAAAAAAGTTAAATAATATTTTTTCCGAATGAAGAGAAGTCTGAACAGATACTTTTTAGGCGCTGCTGATCTGGGAGAAAAAAAAATGTAAAGTATGTTGTTTATAAGGCGGCCAAGCTATGGAGCTTATTATATGAAATTCGTATAGGTAGGTAGTATTATTTTGTTTTGTCATCCGTAGGTTCAAATACTGCACAAAATGGTTTACAGATGGATTTATTATCATTTTGTTGTGCTTTGATGCTCTGTTCAATGACCTCCAACTGAGCTATTGAGCTCTAACCTTGTTCTCTATAAATGTTATATAGCGTTTATGAAAGTACCCAATAACAACCAGACATCAATGCCAATGTTGAAAATATTAATTCCACATTGACTTAGCTGAATTAGAATCTAAACAATGAAGGGCTTGTCAAAGCACAATAAATATCTGTCACAGGTGTTAGAGACAGCCGAACCGGGCCTGTTCCGCATGTGGGCGCTAGTAGGTTCGGAGTTACATCAAGTGCGGTTGACCGTTCCACGTATATTTTACGTGAACCAGCGCGTAGCTCGCGAAACGGACCGCGGTCCGCTTTGGCGCCGCTGCAACCGCGTTTTGCCCCGCTCGCGACCCGTATTTCATCTCTACCAATACACAGTACCTGAGCAACTGTACAGGGACCACCAGGAGTGAGTATACGTCGTACCACGTTAGTTAAGATTATAAACACCCGCCTTCAGGATGCGCGATCAATTAGAGCAGACTGGTCGTTCACTCAGAACAAGATAAATGAAGGACAGAAATTGCTAAATCAACTGATTTTCCTCTCTAACCAATATCAAAGGATAAAGGAGATGTACAGTTCATCAACTTCCAGCTCTATTTTAACGATTTTTCTTGAAAACAGTAAAGTTAGTCATGGGGGAAGAAGTCAAAATCTTATATTGTTTATTCGAGGGAAAGCTACTCGTATAACAGAAGCTGTGAGTATTAAAGTTACTAATCAATTTCTAAATCCTCCAATTATAATTAGTATATACGAAAAAGTTATAATGAAAACATGAACCACTGCATGAGCTGTTACAATAGTATTATAAGACCATCTCCAATTAAGGATCCGGAGTTACCAAGGATACAGATAGGAGAACGCAGTATATGTATGGTATGTGATCCATACTATCGTAGCATTGCGACACCATTGAAGCTCGAAACATGCTTCAATACAACGGTAGGGCTACTCCAAGCGCGTCTCGTAGGAGATTCCACAACCCAACGAGATGAGCCGACGGTCATCGTTGCGGAATATGTATGCGGTAGATTTGGCGTCCACAAATCCCAAGTAACCCAGTCCCCTAAGATACTCTATAAAGGACAAAAATAAATAACTCTAAATATCTAAAAACACGGTAAATTAACACGATTGCCTTTTATTTTGGCTTGATGTTTCGTCTGGGTTGCATCGGCCATGGTCTTGAGTAAACTCGATTAGATATTTTATAATGCAACACGAAAGTTTAAAAGTTTAGAATTAGTTATACTGAAATTAAAATTAGAAATGTTAGAATATAATTGCATTATATTTTATAAGGTTTAATTTATGTTTAATATGGGTACATTAATTTTCTTATACTAGCGATTTATGATCAGTTACTATTACTTGACTTAATTTTTTTGAGAATTGTTTTAATTAACGTTACAATTGTTAGAATTTGGTTCAATTCTGCGTGTGAATTAAATGTTCATTTTACCAAAATGAATATTTTATTGATACTAAATCATATTCCGAAGTCTCGAAGTCCCGGGACTTCGAGTCTTAGCCGTCTTGTGTCCCGCGACTTTAGAAATGTCGAGACTTCCCAATCCCTAGCTGTGTTATTCATATGTAATTAAAACATTCGTCTTTTAGAGAGTTAATGGGTGAATTATCGGCACCAGAAATAGAGGGAATATACGAAACACAGATGAGTCTGGAGTTCAGAGTCCTCGTTCAGCTTGGATGTATTTGCGCCGTTGACAAAGATGAGGCTAGACGGTAAGATTAGCCTTTATCGCTAATAGTTTAAAGTTCATTTTTATTATGTTACTTTATCATGTGTTAATTCTTTTCAGGCTAATTCTGTTTGGTTCAAATAACACAGACTCTTTTAACCTTAACCAGCTTCAGTTTAAAAGTGTAGCTCATCAACCATATCTGCAAAAACAGGTGAGGAAAGAGCGTTCTCTAGGTCTTATAGAACACCTGATATTAATTTTGCTTTATATTGCTTTTTTATAAATAATGTACAAAAACTCTGCGCGCAACTCACACTTAACCAAATATTTTTTACTTTTTTAGAACGGTGTAGCACCAGTAAAGCATATATACTTATACCAGCATTCAGCACCGAATTCTAGTCGGAGCATGTGGGCACTCATAATGGGGCCCATCAAGAAGGCTTATATATTTGTGTTGGATTCTGTTAAAAATAATCAGGTCCCCAATATGAACACATTATATGCCGCTGAGTGGACTGCTAAGTAAGTTCTTTCATTTTTGTGTGAATTTTTTCTGTGATGTATTGTTGTTTACAAAGTATTTAACGTTGGAGAGATTTTACCTGGCTGACTTACGATTCTTTTTAATGCAGGCTTTATTTTCAATCTTGAAATAAGATTTATTTATGTAGCCATTTTTGTCCACAATGTAATCTTTAATGTGGATAACATCCAATTAAAATGAACTCCTTTGAGCCACAGATGAATTAGTTACTAACGTAAAATTCAGCATTATCTATGTACATTCAGTCAAGAAAGTATCGGGAATGGATGATTCGTTTATGGTTCCAAATTCAATTTTTTGTTTTTTTTTTGTTAGATTGGCATAACTGTTTTCCATTTTGGCGCGGAGTTTGAGTTGCATATCTGCTATTTAGATTAAATACAGTGCTGTTTTTAGTTATATCATTCTAGTGTATATAGCAAATTTCATAATGGACAAAAGCATCGAACAAAGAGTGTCTTAAATTTTGCATCGCCAATGGAATTTCGTCTTCGGAGTCACTGAAAATGTTACAGAAGGCTTGGGGTGAATCGACTTTATCAAAAACACGTGCTTATGAGTGGTAGAAAGCGTTGAAAAGCGGTCGAGATGTGATGGAAGATTTGCCTCGCTCTGGTAGGCCATCAACGTCTGCAACTGAAGTTAACATCGCAAAAGTGAAGGAAATAGTGACTGAAAATCCTCATTCAAGTTTGAGAGAGATAGCCGCCGAACTTTCTGTGTCTCACGAGTCGATCCGTACCATTTTAAATAATCACTTGGGTATGAAACATGTTGCCGCTCGGCTAGTCCCAAAAGACCTGAATTTTCTCCAAAAACTCAATCGCATAAGAGTCACTGAGGACATGCTAGAACGAGTCAATTCCGACCCAATATTCATGAAACCCATTGTTACTGGGTACAACTGAACCGAAAACGAAAAAACCACGCCAAAGTCGATCAAAAGTCAAAGTCATGTTGACTGTTTTCTTTAACTATCGCGGTGTTGTGCACTCGGAATTCTTGCCGGAAGGTCAAACGGTAAATAAAGAATATTATTTGGGCGTTATGCGGCGTTTAAGAGAGCAAATTCGACGAAAAAGGCCAGATTTGTGGAAGAAAATTCTTGGATTTTGCACCACGATAATGCGCCTTCGCACAAGGCCATCATTGTGAACGAATTTTTGACCAAAAAACAACAAATACCATCAAGCAACCACCTTATTCACTAGATATGGCTCCAGCCGACTTCTTTCTTTTTCTTAAACTCAAATTACCACTTCGTGGCACACGTTTTCATTCGGTAGAAGACATAAAGGAGAAGTCGCGGCGAGCACTGAACTCAATTCCGGAAAAAGCGTTTATTTTGTTTTGATGATTAAATTATTCGTTGGCGTAAGTGTATCGTTTCTGAAGGAGCATATTTTGAAGGTGATAAAATAAATTTGGATGAATAACTAACATTTCGAGTATTATTGATCTTTTCCCGGTACTTTCTTGACAGAGTAGTATGTAAGCGTTAGCTGTACATATCTTTCTAATTTATTCAATGTGTTACGTAGAGATCTTTAGGAGAGACATCACGAAATTTCAGGAAATATTCGTATAAGGCTTTCATGAAATGTAGAAGATTGAATGTACTTTTATTGGTCCAATAAATAAATTACATGTAGAGATGAAATACTATTTATTTCGTTCCACATAAGTTGTGCACAACTAATGGCTACGTTTTAATGACAAGTGGCATGATGGGACGGTGGTATGTAAACGCGTAATGAGCCTCGTATTCACGTTGCATCATTCGCTTTGATTACAAATAAAAAGATTATTGTACGCAATTCAGTTTTTTAGCATCACCACTACACTACAGAAACCTACTTCGTTTCCGCAAGAGTGGATATACGTATAAGTAGTACTTAACCTAAAATCTTGCTAAAAAACCAAGCTGTCTATATACATATATAGTTTTTCACAGCTAAACCGTCAGACCGATTTTGATGGCATGGAGATAATTTGACACTAGTGGGACGGACATAGGCTACATTTATTTATTACAAATTTACTCCTGAGGGCGTGAAAAGGGGGACGAAACTTTGAATGGGAAATGTTAAGCTCTGAACCGATTATGATAAAATTTAGTACAGAGACAGTATGTACTCGGAGGCAGACGTAAGTTAGACGCAGGCAAAAAACTGCCTCTAACCCAGAAAGATATTTCACGCGGACGAATTCGCGGTTATAGCTAATAGATAGATAGATAAAACGTTTATTCATACAGTCATACACATGCTATTACCACTATACATATAGCGTGATATAGCTATAGTATTAAATAAATAAAAGAAAAAAACCAAATACACTAAAATTGCATATGTGTGTGTTGCAGCTGTACAAAAAGACCATGGCTCAGAATGTAATTTTGCACGTAGGAGCCAAACTCTGGTATTCTGCCATAACCTAAAAAGACCGATAGCATTGAAAAGTGATATTAGCGAAAAAAATAAATAAAAGAAAAATAAACATAATATACAGGGTGTCCCGTAAATAATGGATCAACCTTAAGGGAAAGGTAGAACACCTAAAATAAAACATATTTGACTAGTTTTAAAAAAAACCTTAGGGTTACCGAGATTTTTTTTTTTTTCATTATTTTGACCATTTTCTCCGCCAGGCTTCAATTTTTTTAATGCTATCGTTCCAAATGATAACATTTTTTAAATCTGATTTTTGTAAAATATTGCTGAACAGTTAACTTATGTAGCTTAATAACGATTTGGTTAGCTTATCTTCATTTCTAAAAAAAAGAAGACCACAAACGAAGAAATTATTTTTTTCAAATTATGATAACCCAAATTGGATAAATTCTCCTGACAAAAAAATGCTCTACACTGAAGTGACCGAAAAGTTTTATACCATTAAATGAAAGTTTTATACCATCTTAGAAACCTTAATAAATGTTCAAGTTTTTAAAATAATGGGCCACTTTAGTGTGGTACATTTTTTTTTACAGGAGAATTTATCCAATTTGGGTTCTAATAATCTGAAAAAAATAATTTCTTCGTTTGTGGTCTTTTTGACACCGAACATATTTCTAAGAGATCGCATTTCTACCGCATTTATCTTACTTTCACTCGATAATATATTTAGAATGAGAATTGTGTAACAGTCATGTTTTAAGTTATATGAAAACAAAATGAGATTATTTAAAAAATTAAGTACGTGATATAAGAAGTAAGAAGTGATGTACGTGATATTGTAAAAAAGTGTAGTATTATATTAGTAGTGTGACGTGACGGTTCGTCCGCAGATTGAAGGCAGGCACAGACGAGAGCGCGCTACCGGGGCGCGAGGTGTCGTGGGAGGTGCGTGCGGAGCGCGACAGTCGTGCGGCGGCGCGTGCGCTGGCCAGCGCGCTGCAGCGGTACCGCCGCGAGCACCGCGGGCCCACCGTCGTGGCGCTGCAGGCGGTGTTCTCCACGCCCGCCCTGCTGGCCCTTGTTCCAGGTCTCACTATATTTATCACTATACTAGCGACCCGCCCCGGCTTCGCACGGATACACATTTTTTTTAAGATAAAATATAGGCCATGTTACTCGCTGATAATGTATCTCTCCATAGGTGAAAGAATTTTTTTAAATTGGTTGAATAATTTTGGCATTTATCCATTGCATACAAACAAATTTTACCTCTTCATAATATTACTAGAGACCCGCCTCGGCTTCGCAAGAGTTCGCAAGAAAATACAGCCCATGTTACTTGCCCATGTTACATGTTACAGCCCATGTTATGCCATGTTACATGATAACGTAGCTTTCTAAAGGTGAAAGAATTTTTGAAATCGGTTGAGTAGTTTTTACATTTACCCATTGCATACAAACAAGTTTTACCTCTTCATAATATCACTAGAGACTCGCCTCGGCTTCACACGAGTAGATATTTTTTTGAAAATAAAATACAGCCCATGTTACTCGCTGATAATGTAGCTTTCTATAGGTGACAGAATTTTTGAAATCGGTTGAGTAGTTTTGGCATTTATCCATTACATACAAACAAAGTTTACCTCTTTATAATATTAGTGTAGCTGTATAATACGTACTACCTGAGCGATTGAGCTTGTTGTTTGTATATAAAAAAAAAAAAGACAAAAAGAAGTTTGACAACATTGCAGGATTCAAACCCGCGCACTTCGGCGTGGTACATCCACGCACTAGCCACTGCTAAGGTAAACTCTGTTGCGAAATTACCAATCAATGCCAATTACCAATTTTAAATGTGGGAAAACACGGAGAAAACGAATTTTCCCAGAATTTACACTTAGATCGATTTTTCGACCCCGTAAAGCTCTGTATTATAAATTTCATCGAAATCGTTAGAGCCGGTTAGAAATACACAAATAATGCTCGTATAATAGTATAGAATAAGATTAAATACTATAGAATAATAATTAAAGCATTATTGCTTTTCCAACAGTATTCTAATTGTAATTACTGTAATGATACATTTAAAGTAGAAATCGTAAACTGATTGCGTTTTTAATTTTAATGTCATTGCTCAAAAAAACCTTCAATGTCGCATAGCACAGTGGTTGTTAAACTTTTTTGGTTAATAGCCAACAATGTAAGAGGTCGCATATCTGTTCGGATATACATATTTACGTATTCACTGATTTGGTCGTTCTTCGTTCGATCCCCGCCGCAATTGGGTAAAAAACCTGGGGTGCATTCGAGTAAATTGGATAGTACGGTTAATACGGGGATTATTTTAACCTACGCAAAATTACATTTCATTTTATGGATATGTTTTGCTGTAATTGACATCCGTACTCGAGTAACGCTTTTCTACGTAATGTTATTATTATGTAACAGAACCCTAAGAACCGCAGTTGACATTGCAGATCCTTAATATTTTGTTGATATTTCTAAGACTCAGATCCGCGGGCCGCACAAATTCTCGACGCGGGTTGCAAGCGGCCCACGGGCTGCGGTTTGACGACCACTGACCTGGCACCTAGCGTCAATATTTCCTAACATATAAACGGAAGATTATTATTTATAATAATGTTAGCGAACCGCTCCTTCTTTAATTGGGGACTTTATTACGAAACATTACTTCAGAAAGTTCATTTACTGAATCGACTGATTAAGAATCAAACCTAAGACCCTGGCTTAGAAATTGAATGTCATACTAGTGCGTCAATGGGCTCGTCATTTATTTAGAAATACCGCTTAGAATTTGAAATTCTACACCAACGTCAGCCGGAATGACGGTATCTAGTAACTAATTAATCTGTGATATATTGTTCGTCTCACAGAGCAATAATATAACATGTTGGTCTGAATGAGACCGAATGAGCTGGTCTGAATGAGCTGTTTTTTTTTCAGGTTGTAAAAATCTTTTTAATGAACTGCAATATTGGTTTCCTTTACTGTAAGCCTAAATTATTAGAAGTAATCCATTATTAGCTGTTTTCATGAGTCTTTTTGGTGTTTAATGCCCGTTTTCAAAAAAGAAGCCCAAACCACAAATTAATTAGTTACTAGCATAAGCCTGAACCGATACTTTAGTAAGATTTCCTTAATCTAAGGTGTTCCGTAAATACACCTATCTCGTGCCATACTACTTTTTTGTACCTCGGTGTACCCTAAACGTTGGCGAAAATAACTACGCTATAATTGTTTTAGAAGCTACTTATTTAAGAGTTGTTAAAAAAAACAAATTCCGAAACTAAATATTGTCATATATAACATAACATATTTTATCCATACAGATCTAGCAGATTTCCCATTAGTACCGCTTCACGTACGGGACGTGGACACATTGTACAACTCGTTGGAATGGCAGAGGATCGGAGCGAGGGCGATTGTGCGGCATTACCTCAATTTGGATTCTGTACTAGAACTTACCATAGAACAGTGCAGGTAAAAATTATAATACACTAGCCCGCGACTTCTTTTGCGTGGTGTTTTTTTACTAAATGAAATAATTCAGAAATTTTCGCGTGAGTTCACAACAACTCACCAAAGTTTCATCGCAATCGGATAAATGGTTAAGAATGCATAAAGGACAAACTTACACAGAAACATTCATTTTTATATGTGTAGATTCGATCACAAATGTCGAAAATATATAGATATAAAAATACTTTACTGTCCAAGACTGAAACAAAGCAATTGATGAATACCCAAATAATACTAGAAGAACCAGGCGAAGCCTTTTAAATTGATTTTAAGTTCTCATTGGTTGAGACTTGTATAGTGATGAATTCCCAAAATCTTTAGCTATTTTCCGCTCAAACTCCAAAAACCACCAATCGACACGTGTATCGCCTCTCAACGAAGCATCCTCAGGATATACCAGAGATTGGACTCGCTCAGCTTACCAGCATCGAATCCAGACGAGACTTGTATAGTATTTTTCTCTAATTTGCGAGGAAACAATAAGCAAATTAGCTCAAGACACATTACAGTTTGAACTACTTAAAATTGTGTTAAAGTTATGAAAACATTCACAATACCTATATCTAATTTTTATTCGCGCTAATGTGACCGCGCGCTGTTATTGAATAGAAATGCGCATTAAGCCTATGAGATAAAAATATCGTGTACCTAAAAACACCTAATTTATGTTAGTGTGTACTTAAAAAACCACGCTATTATTATTGTCGTATTGGAAATTGCTGGCGTGTTATTTCGTTGCGTACCAAAAAATCTCTTTGACGTATTGTTATTTTTTTAATAAATAATTTTCAAGCAAATCAGGAAAAAAAATTATTGTGCCTCAGACTTTTCCTTACAGGATATCAAAGAATAGACTTATGATAATGCACATTCGACTAATGATAAACCGCCTTAAAAAGAACTGAAAAGTAAACTCAAGTACAATAAAAATAACTTTGTAAATACGATACACACACAGTATAAATTTGACTGTTACTGAATTCGGTGCCAAGCCTACCAAACTAATAAAGTTTCTGTTGTTGTATACATTGATTTGGCACCGACTTCAATAACCTCAAATTTATTTCTACTCTAAGCACAGATTAATTAGTTACTAACTTAAACTCTAAGTACGCGTATCGTATTTATAAAGTTATTTTTATTGTACTTGAGGTTTGATTCGTAAAGTTATTTATTTTGTACTTTTCAGTGTTTTTCTTTGAAGGCGGTTTAATTTTTTCATTCCTCCCTTTTGAGTGACCTTGGCCTAAATAATAAAATAATATCTAAGGCACGTCTACAATTTCTAATTCTGGAGCGCAACGACATACACGAGAGTCATTAATATAATTGTTATAACCAGTTCGCGTTGCGTGATGTTATTTGGTGTATCTTCGAAATTTGAGATCCAATATTGGTGAAATTTAAATGGGACCACCTCGGAAGTATACCCTTTCAAACAAAAAAAGAATTTTCGAAATCGGTCCACAATTGACGAAGTTATCAGTGAACATACATAAAAGAATACATACATACAAACAGAACCTCCTATTTTTTTTTAAATCGGTTAAAAAATACTTATTGCTGGTTAGTCTAACCGCTAACGCATTGTAAAATGGATCCAATTGTTAATTGATTCCAGTTTCACTTAGTGAATAGCTTGAATATTAATAATAATATTAAAGCCTTTTAATTTCACAAATTACAATAATAGAAAATAATAAATATAAAGAACTGTTTTTTTACAATAATGTCGTAGTCTAAGATCCCTTTTGAGTAAAGGGATTCAGTATTTGCCAGTATTTTCTGTTTTGAGCTATGTCTGTCCAATTTTTATTATTTGTTGCTTTGAACAGTTCATCTGCCTCTCTTTCGTTGAATATTAAGCTTGAATATTAGTAATTGGGTATTTTATTATATTAAGGAAAGTACTTTACACGTTATTTAGTCACTTGTAACCTGTCAAATATAAAATTTCTTTTAGGTATTTTCACGTGCCATTAGGAAACATGCCGGCGGATCCTACGTTATTTGGTGCAGACTTGTTCTTTGCTCGACACCTGATTAAACATAACTTCGTGTTGTGGTGTTCTAATCTGGAGCGACCTGATCTTGGAGGCAGAGAGATTGATGACAACAGGTGAAAATGAGTTATATTTTCGAAAAGAATAATTTTCTACACTGGTTTGAGAGAGAAAGAGAGAAAAATTTACAAAGTGCTGGTTGTTTATTTTTTATGCAGACCAACGAATTCTGAAATACTATGGAAATTCAGAACAATTATGGCCGAAAACACGGTACCACGCGTCTGATTCAAATACTCCGAATCACGAAAGATCGCAAACTCAACAGTCAACTTTTAAAATGAACTCGATTTTAAACCCGCACGATCTTTATTCATCTGTAAGCGGGCGTTTAATACGTTTCGTATTACATTCCAATGTCAACGGTTACTGGATGCCCGGCATACGTTATCAGTTTATCACTGATCACGTGATCGTACGGGAAAGTGCTAGCAAGCGAGGATGTTTTTATGCATTACTACGCATCGCAACGCAACTTATTGATAATATTTATTTACCTTATTTACGTAAAGATAAATAGTTTTTTGTTTTGATTTTCTCAAATGAGGAAGTATTTAAGAATTATTTAAAAAAGTAAAGAAAGCCTATTTACGAGTTTGTCTGCATTATATTTACAAGTTTTTGATATGTTACATTAGAATGTAATTAGTTTGTTTAGTTTATTTCTTGTGGAATTTAATTGAGAATCTTCTTTTACCAAATAGTACAGAGGAGTTCGTAATTGCTCTTTTATTATACTTTTTATTAAAATAGTGTCTCGATATGTTTTTCCTGCTTGTTTCTTTTTAATAGCTTTAATTATATCTGTTCATTCTACAGTTTTTGAGAAATATCGATTTAGAAATTTAGAATCACTGCAAGATTTCAGTCTTCAATTAGATAACATGCGGTGCCTCTACAACAAGAATAGATTTCTTCATTTTCAAAATGTATAGAGCACACCCAACTGCCTTTAGGTGGTAACCAGTCATCTTCTCTTCTGTCTAAGGCTTAGACAGACGAGAAGCTTAGACTCTAAGCGAACTGCTTTAATCCACCATAATCACCGAAGCTCATTTTTGGTAAAACTAAAAGATAAGATCCAATTCAAAAAAGTTACCAATTCCCATACTCAATATAAAAATGCAATAAAAATAACTTACGTACTGGAAATTGGCTGGCTACTAGTGGCATAATGCGGATCACAATATTTTTTATTAAATTTCTTGTGGACCAAAATTTATTTTAAATACATGTGATAAGTTACTTATCATGATTTCTTTCTGTCTTCTACACCATTTAACCATACAGGAGGTCACTTTTTATTTATTTATTTACTTTTTATTCGCTAGTTTTCACGTCAACAAACCAATTTTGTTTGCGACGGCTGACTGTCACTGAGCGCACGGTAGACTAAGTAGCGCGTCGATTGCAGTTTTTTAGACTTGTCCACTTGGTTGTAGTTTGTGTTGTGTCATATTTTTAAATGAATGCGAGTTCCATAGTATTTCAGAATTTGTTGATGCAAACTGTAAATGTATCGCTAATTACACGTACTGGAGTTTGTAATCTGTGTTTTATGATGTTTATTAGAAAAAACGTTTAAAACCTTGATATTTTCTGTTGATTTTATTTGATGTTTAAAAAATCAAATAAAATTTATGTGAGCAGGAGACAACATGTGTATACACATAATTTGGTTTGTGTAGTGTGTACGGCAAAATACGCGCAGGAGACCCGCGGGGTTATTAGCTAAAAATTTCCAGACAGCGACAGCCACACGATCACTGCGCGATAGGTGACTAATTGTAATAAAAAATTGGTATCATGTATGACGATTGCGTATCTATTATTCTATGACCGTAAAATGCATTTTTCGCGGTAGATTTAGCGCCACTATACAAATTACATTACACAAATTCTCGTTTTGACAGATATCGCGCGATATTGGCTGTCGCATGCTGACTATCAGTTATGTAATAAGCGTGCCGGTTTTAAAGGTGAAGCGGGGATGACAGTTTAATCCTATTGTGACTGTGTGTTGTGAGTGTTAGCGGATGGAAATGTCAAAAGCTCTCGCATATCTAGGCGAAAATGTGTGCGGAGAATGTTGAAATTTGAAAAAGCGAAAGAAGTATATAAGAACCGCGACGCTTGGCGCTCCGTCCTCTCAGACTACTCCGTTAGGTATATGTAATGTGAGCGGTGCGATGCGCCGGCAGGTTGGCGACCGAGGCGGAGGAGGGAGAGGCGTGGCGCGTGTGCGCCGGCGGCGCGCACCGCGGCGCCAGCGTGCGCCTGGAGCTGGACGCGCTGGGCGTATGCGCGCTGCTGCAGGCGCAGTCCTTGCTGCAGGCCGAAGGCAGCGCGCCCGACGGCTTCGGCGCGCACCAGCGCTCCGTGCGCGACCTCGTCACGGACCACGGTGGGCCGCGCCTCTACACACACACGCACACACACACACTCACACACGCGCGCACCAGCGCTCCGTGCGCGACCTCGTCACGGACCACGGTGGGCCGCGCCTCTACACACACACGCACACACACACTCACACACGCGCGCACCAGCGCTCCGTGCGCGACCTCGTCACGGACCACGGTGGGCCGCGCCTCTACACACACACGCACACACACACACTCACACACGCGCGCACCAGCGCTCCGTGCGCGACCTCGTCACGGACCACGGTGGGCCGCGCCTCTACACACACACGCACACACACACACTCACACACGCGCGCACCAGCGCTCCGTGCGCGACCTCGTCACGGACCACGGTGGGCCGCGCCTCTACACACACACGCACACACACACACACACACGCGCGCACCAGCGCTCCGTGCGCGACCTCGTCACGGACCACGGTGGACCGCGCCTCTACACACACACGCACACACACACACTCACACACGCGCGCACCAGCGCTCCGTGCGCGACCTCGTCACGGACCACGGTGGGCCGCGCCTCTACACACACACGCACACACACACACACACACGCGCGCACCAGCGCTCCGTGCGCGACCTCGTCACGGACCACGGTGGGCCGCGCCTCTACACACACACGCACACACACACACTCACACACGCGCGCACCAGCGCTCCGTGCGCGACCTCGTCACGGACCACGGTGGGCCGCGCCTCTACACACACACGCACACACACACACTCACACACGCGCGCACCAGCGCTCCGTGCGCGACCTCGTCACGGACCACGGTGGGCCGCGCCTCTACACACACACGCACACACACACTCACACACGCGCGCACCAGCGCTCCGTGCGCGATCTCGTCACGGACCACGGCGTGCCGTCCTTCACACACACTCCAACACACACGCGCTCATACTTAATAACAGTCATACACACACACATACACATCCATATACGTACACACACAAACAATCATACCATACAAATAAACGCAAGCATTGGTGCTCGAGCACCTTGCGGCCCGCGCGTGCATTGGTATCCCACGAAGTCATACACACTTGACCTCCTCTTGCATTTAACTTGCACGACTTCTTCTCGACCATGGTTAACTGCATCCAATTCGCGCTCTCACCTGGCAACACGCATACGTGAACAAACTTGCAACCGCTTACACGTACGCATCGTACGTATGAACGTATACACACACAACAGATACAAACGCGCATGCATCATCGTGGGCGACTTCGTGCTTCTCCTTGTTGCAATACGCAATCGTTCACGCACACAGTCACATGAGTGCAATACACGCTACTGTACAGTGTACACAACTTCGTACTAGACAATGATACGAGTTATGCGCACATACAGGTAACTGCACTAGCTCACAGCTAAATAGAGACATACACACATGCACAAACATAATATTAGGACCTGCACTCATTCGCACTACTACACTCACACGTAAACACACACACACCCAAATGCTCGTTTTTATATTTAACCAAATTAAGTTTTCAGGTGCGAGCGCATTATCAAACTACGACGAAACCGCGCAATGCAGCGCTGCGTTTAAAATACTTCGGACAATGGTGGCTTCGTGGCTGCGTGACGTCACGCTGTACAAAAACGTTTTCGCTGACTTCCAGATATCGCACTTTTATAGGTAACATCTTTCATTCTTTCCTTACTTCTTTCATATAATACATATGCTGTGTATAAAACTAATTTTTACTCAAGGCTTCGTTCGCAAGATATTACCAAATCATAGCCTATATTTTGGCCAGAATATGATGAGTTTAGATTTTGAGGTTAATAAGTTCAGCCTTTGTGTGAAAAAATTGATGTTTCATTTTTATAACTTTATGTTTATACCACAATAAAAGGCTATTTGACTGATAAGCTATATTCTTAAACTAACTCAAAATCACATAACTGTGAGGAGATAAGTTCAAGGTGGTCACAGAAAGTCAGTAATAAAGCAAATAATAAGAGTTTCCGCTATTTACTCCACATTTTTTCCCAGTGATTGTAAAGTGAGGGATATATTTCATGCTCTAGTGTGATGCTTAATCCAGACTATTAGAGAATTTGCACTAATAGCGAAAAAAGAAATATAATATGCAGAGTTATGAAATGATTCATCATTTTTTGTTGTTTCATAATAAAATTACTATAGAATGAACATGATTAGTCAGAGAAATTTAAAAAAGGGGCCGGCGAATATTACGAAAAGTTATAAATCTGTTTAGCATTTTCAGTGAATATCTTGTATTCCCATTACTGTAGTCCAGCCATTCCCAAAGTCAGCGATAACGCCCCCTTGTGGGCGCTGCAGGCCTAAAGGGGGCGGTAAGAGACCCAGAAAAAAATGGGGGCGTTGTGTAGAGGCCTGGGGGGTGATTTGTAATTTCATTTAGCTAGGAAGCATCTTAGACAACAACTGTATGAGCTCTCGACTCAGTAGACAAAATAAGTTTGGGAACCAGTGCTGTAGTCGAAGGCTTGTTTTTAAATGAAATTCAATGTTTATTTTATTCAATTTTACTTATAATTGTAGATGGCTGAAAAGCCCTACATCCCTCTTATACGACCCGGCGCTCCGTCGCACGCTACACAATTTAATGAAGAAGTTATTCCTCATGCTAGTGGCGGAGTTCAAACGACTCGGTTCGACCATTATATACGCTGATTTTAACAAAATATTGCTGGCTACGAAGAAGAACAGCCTTATAGATGCAATTGGTGAGTGAATGAATACGAAACGTCCCGCTCACTCCTAACACTTTGCTTTTGCTTTGGAGCAGGAATAGGGGACTCTAGTTCCCGGATCTGTCTTAGGCGGAGGCAATTCAAAAAAAAATTTTTAAATACATTTTTGGTATCTGGTTTTATTTTCTTCAGTGTATTTATTATTTGCAATATATGTGATATTTCAGGTTATGTGGAATTTGTGGTTCAGAGTATCAGGAACAAGGAACTGTTTCACGGCATCGACATAACGTACAAGCAATGCTGGTCGTATTTGCTGTGGTTGGACGAAGCCAATTACGGTGGAGTAGAGGTACGGTCAGCTTGTTAAAATTAAAAACTGTTACCTGCGACGTCGCTCATGTAGAATTTGAAAGAAATGGCTTATCCCCTTCCTAACGGTTCAAGCTACTTTATGCTGTGCTAGCTAGTACGCTGGCTGACACACTTCTTTGATCTCTTGCGCAACATTAATAATATGTAAATATCGGCAAAATAAATGTCCACGTGACCCAAATGACAATAATGTCACGCACATTTTTTGCTTTTTAACGTAAATATTTCAATAAAATTTTTTTTTTTTTATTTATTTATTTATTTATCAATTACAAAAGCGAAATAAAAAAGCATATGGCAACGTTAAACCACATTATGGTTTGTCTCATTGCCATTACGAATAAGTATGAGATGTGAAAGAACAGCGCTGTGGTGTTTACACAACGTAATAAGTACCTACCAATAAATTATAATATACCAACAATCAAGCATTGTTATTCTATCATCATGTAGTCACATAAAAAGTAAAGTAACAAATGCCAAATGTCGTTATTTCAGTGGGTATAGAAGTATAGATATTACTACAAGTTTTTTAATGAAATGTAAAACCTATTATATGACGAAAATACCTAACGTATACGTAGTAGTTTACATTATATACTTACTTCTAAATAACCTATTTAAAACTATACCGCGGTCGCGGAGCAGGAAGAATTTCGTACATTTACCTTTGGGCTTTCTGTCAGTGCTCAAAAACATTTTTAGATAAATGTAACTCCATAATTCCATAAAATATTACCAAGTAGTAAAAAGAGTTTGTGTAAATGTTGTATCCTGTATTGAAATAAAAATTATGCATATTGTGTATTGTAGGTATGTAAGTACGTTCAGTTATGTACGCTTACCGATTTTATAGAGTAACGACTTCTGAGTTTAGCATAAATGTGACATGACTTTAAGTCAATGATTAAAGAAGCTACTTCTATTAGGAAGTAGGATTGCTTTAAGCCAACGAAGGCAGTGTCATTATTAAAGTGGGTAAAACTTACCTAAGTAGGTAACGGCAGTGTCATTAAAGTGGGTAGAAAAGAAACGAAGTATATATTAGTTATTAAAATATTTTTTTTATTAGATTCAAATTCAGATTCCCCGATTCAGGCGCTCGCTAACAAACACATAAAATCGCCATCGTTTCCAAATGACAAATTAATAGATACATGCACAATAACGCTTAAGGCGAGGCATTGATAAACAGTAATTTAATCTAAAATAGACCTTCTGTACTATGCAAACGTGAGCGCGCTAGCTTACGAAAAATACGAAAAAACAGTTATTTTCGTTTATTTTCAAAACTATATATATTTTAAAAAATTCAACGTACATTTTGAGGAATATGTTTAAAGTAAAGTATACAGAAAATTTAGAAATGTAAATCGGTCCCGTTGCTCCGAAAAATGTAAATCTCTGTTTTAAAAGAGCGTTTCTTTGATTTTTTTTTTGTGTTATAAAAATTAGCTAACCGTGTATCGCAATTGTGAAAATACAGTCAACGAAATGAAGAATCAGGATATCAAATATCACTGTCATACGTTCTATAATAAATTAGAAAAATTGAGATCCCTGGCGGCGAAAATTTCCAATGCATCGCCTTAATACCAAGAGAAAAGGCTTACAATCTGTGAGACGGCGGTCACCGTAGCCGTGCGAGCGCGATGGCAATATACTTATGCGTGAGCGACAGAAACAAGTAATGTTGGGTCATCGTACGAAATTCTTCCTGCTCTGCGACCGTACTTTAGTCTGTTGTTTTTTTGAGACGAATATAATTTATATTCGTCTAACTAACCGTTAATGTTATTTGTAAGACCATTTGGTCTTCAATAGAAAGCACCATTTTATTGAAATCAATAAATTGTTATCACATTATATCTATGGGGTGGGGGTCAACTGAGGAAGCGTGCTCGTCGCGACCCCTGCCAGCCCTTTTCAGGGCTGCAATTCCTCGTCTGTGCATACCATGCGGGACAACGGCAATGATAATGTTAGGGCGTCCCCCGAAAGCGACGTACACCGGTCTGTCCCTGCTGGTGTGTGCAGAGTGCAGTTCGGCGTTGGGGACCGCCACCCAACACGCTGTGCACCTAGCGGCGGGAAGTGGAGGGAGGAGTGCAGAGTAGCTGCGTGGAATGTGAGAGGTGGGATTGACGAGAAGATGAATGAAGTGATTGATATTATGTAAGAGAAAAGATTGGATGTGTGCTATGTTTGAGTGAAACCAAGCGAGGCGGCAGTGAACTTGCCGACTTGCCCGGAGGAGGCATCGCTTTGTGGTCAGGGGTACCACAAGGAGATAGGGGATGCCAAAGGGTAGGCGTTTTACTGTCCTCTCATATGGTTAATTGTATGACTGAGTATAAATGTGTAAATCCCAGACTGCTCTGGGTACGCCTCAAGATTGGGTTGACAAGAATTTTTGTTTTGGCAGTATATGCCCCAGTGTCCTCTGTCGGTTTGGCTGAAACCAGAACTGCTCCAGTTGGAGCAGTTCTGGGAGAATGTTAGAGAAGTTCTAGCGACGGTTGAAGAGAACGAAAGAATTGTTGTGTGTGGAGACATGAATGGATGGGTCGGGACAGCTCGAACAGGATTTGAGTCTGTCCTAGGCAAATATGGAGATAAGAGAGTGAATGATGCTGGTAAGATTGTGTTAGGACTGTGTATGGAAAAGGATCTTTTTGTGGCTAATACCATGTTTGGGCACAAAAGGATTCATCAGTACACGTGGGAAAGAAAGGGTTCGAGAAGTATGATTGATTTATTCCTGGTGGATAGCAGACTTAAGAAGCAGGTAATGGACACAAGAGCGTATAGAGGAGCCGATCTCGGGACGGACCACTTTCTGGTGATAACCAGAATAAGGGGTCTGTTCGCAGCATGGCGACATCGTGTAGTGTCCAAACCTGCAGCGGTTAGCCGCATTAAAAGCTGGAAACTGCAGGATGCGACCACCAGGAATGAATATGAAAGGGTATTATCCAGTAAGCTTGATGATAGATTGAAAGTGATGAGCGATGATGTTGAAGAATGCTGGCAGAACCTTAGAGATAGTATGATTGAGGCTGCGAAAGAAGTGTGTGGAATGAATAAGATTGGGAACGGCAAAAAGCGTGATGTGTGGTGGGATGATGAGGTGAAAGTGGCTGTGTATGGCGAGACTACCTTGCTACTAATGACTGTGGTATGAAAAATTTGATGAAAGACAGGTATAAGCTGCAGAAAGCAGAAACGAAGGCACTAGTGAAAGAGAAGCGTGAAAGGCGTAGGGTGTTAGATGAAAACAATGAATAAAGTGCGTTCGAAAGAAAACAACCTGCTTACAAATAAAAAGGATGTTCTGCAGCGATGGAGTGAATACTATGGAGAACTGTATGAGAGTGGCGACTCCGTCTCTGATACTGAGAGCGATTCTAATGAATTGCCACACTCGGGCTAGGGGCTGGAGGATGCCATTAGTATGAAAGAGATTGAGAAAGTGATAAGAAGTTTGAAATGTGGAAAGGCTGCGGGAATTGATGAGGTGACTGCTGAGATGATCAAGTATGGTGGTCCTAGGGTCTGGGATGCCTTCTGTGCACTCTGCAACCTTTGTTGGCAGAAGGGGGAGGTTCCAGAGGACTGGTGCACGGCAGTCATAGTACCTCTATATAAAGGGAAAGGTTCCTACCTAGACTGTACGTGCTATAGGGCCATCAGCTTGGTCAGCTTAGCGAGTAAAGTCTATACTAAAGTATTGACTGAACGTATGAAAGGCGTTTCAGAAAGATATTTGTGGGAGGCGCGAGGTGGATTCAGGAACGGTAGGGGTTTTATGGATCAGATTTTCTCGCTTCGCGATATCGTGGGGAGGTTTCTGGCTTTAGGTCGGAAAGTTTTCTGCGCTTTCGTGGATCTAGAAAAAGCATTCGATAGAGTAGTGCGGAAGAAATTGTGGAGTCTTATGCCTGAATATGGCGTGGAGGGCTCCTTACTGCAGGCTGTGAGGTCATTATATCGAGACCACAGAGCCTGTGTAAGGATAGACGGGGACATGTCGCCCTGGTTTGAAGTCTGTTCTGGTGTCAGACAGGGCTGCGTGATGTCTGCCTGACTATTCGTGCTGTATTTGGACAGTTGCCTCCAGAGATTGAAAGGTAATATGAGTGGTATGGGATGTGGTGATACAGTGGTAAACTGCCTATTGTACGCTGACGATGCTGTGCTAATAGCACCATCAGAAGCGGAGTTGCAGACACTAGTCACGTGCATGAAAGAAGATTGTGAAGTAAAAGGATTGAAAATGCATGTGAACAAAACTAAGGTTCTGGTGTTTGAAAGAGAAGCGGTACAAACGAAATGTGTGATTTGTGTAAATGGAAAATGTCTAGAACAGGTGAATGAAATTGTGTACCTGGGGAGTGCGTTTTCGAGGGATGGAAGATGTGAGTTGGATGTGGAGAGACGGGTAGCAGCTGGCAATAAAGTGAACGGTGCTCTGTCCGCATTAGTGGGTAGTGTGAATATATCTAACACTGCTAAAATGGCCATCCACAATGCGGTGTTGGTGCCAACTTTGTTGTACGGCAGTGAGGCCTGGATATGCCCGAAATCGAGTGAAAGTATGATAAATGCTGTGGAGATGCGGTCTCTCAGAAATATGTGCGGTGTCACGCTTGCGGACAGGATAAGCAATGATGAGATACGCAGTATGACAGGGTTATACAACAGTGTTATTGTAAAAATGAAGAAAGGAATGCTTAGATGGTTCGGGCACATGGAAAGAATGAGTGATGAAAGACTGACGAAGAAAATATACAGAGCGAAAGTGAGTGGTAAAAGAAGCCAAGGAAGACCAAGGCTGACTTATGAAGATCAAATAGCCAGAGTGTTAGCAGACGGAAATGTCAAAAGCACTCGCATACCTAGGCGAAAATGTGTGAGGAGAATGATGAGATTTGAGGAAGCGAAAGAGGTGTGTAAAGACCGCGACTCCTGGCGCACCGTCCTCTCTGACTACCCCGTTGGGGATACAGCGTGAAGTTATGTTATGTTACATTATATCTATACATACAGATCTTGATACTGTATTCCTGACAGGGTAGTGAGAGAAGACGGAATGCCAAGCATCGCGGTCCTTGCATACTTCTTTTGCTTCCTTAGATCTCATCATTCTCTTCACATACTTTCGCTGAAGTTTTTCAGCAGCTAGTTTCGCCGAGTGCTTTTGACATTGCTGTCAGCTATAACATTCTGGCTATTTGATCTTTATAAGTCAGCCTTGTCTTCCTTGGTTTCTGATACCACTCACTTTCGTCCTTTAAGGATACACCGTGAGGACATGTATGTAAGTACGTATATTGTCCGTGTATTTATGTATTCAATAATAATGCGCTAATAAAACAAGATATACGATAAAAATAAAACTTTATCAACACAGGGTAAATTGCCGCCTGGGTTGCTGGAAGTGGGCTCGTCCGAGCTGCCGTCCGCCAGCGACGAAAAGGGTGATGATGAGGTTAGTTGTTTGAAATTAAATACCTTTTCACAATACTTACTCTTCCATTTTCTTACTCCTATTTAAAGGACTCCGTGTTATCTATTACATTAGTAAAGCATGAAACTTAAATTTTTGTTATATATTTATTAATAGTTAATGAACAGGACTGTAAAAAAAATATTCGATGTTCATTGAAAAATAGCAGTTATTAATTTTTACTTTTTAAACTCAAATAGTGTAAAACAACTACTGTCTCTGTTATTAATAGCACAGATTAATTAGTTACTAATGTAAAATAATAGTTTGATAGCATAATCCACAGACTAATTAGTTACTAACATAAAGCGTAGCGTCATCATCTAGCTTATCCCCACTACTGGAGATCAAAAAACAAAAGAGTATGTTACTCAACATAATTGAAATATTTTTTACACATTTATTCATTACATTTTTTATTTTAAAGTAGTTGAACCTTGAACGTTTCGCACTGGCTATTTAATTTGTTTAATTAAAATTTGCTTTTTTTTATTAATCTTTCCAGTCATGTGTGGAATATTAACTCATAAAAGTCAATCGATTGAGCGGTATTCCAATATTGAATTCTGGATTTTGCACTATTGACAATTCTTTGAATCTAAATTAAATGATCCTGAACCCTTCACGTATGAATTTTATCTCACTCTATTGTTGACTGATAACCTTGGTAACGTCTTGTTCATTGATTGTAATTACCAGTACAACCTAGATACAAGCAAAGAAAAGTATGTGACATTAGTACTTGGGATGTAGTAGTTCACTGCTGGAGATAGGCCTTTCCAATCTTTGGCTTCTTTCATCCAAGGGCTATCAACAACATTGTATCGTCGTTACATCTCACTAGAGAACGCCCTACATTTTTTGCCTGTTTGTTTACCCAAACACTGTCTCCACTCAGTAGTCTGCTCCAGGGGTTATTATTTCTTCGATAATTCTGGCCAGCCCACTGTCACTTCATCCTGCTTATTGTCAGCGCTATGTTCTTACTTTAGTTCTCTGCCGGATCACTGTTTGGATTCTATTTTTGGATAAATTTAGAGCATTGCTCTTTGAGCGACCAATGGTGATATGCTATATGGTGCGACTGGTCAACCATATTGATTTTATTGATTTCAACTTTGCCCTATAAAAATGAGTAGTATTGGTTGGCGGTTGTCAGGAGGCGTCCGTGACGATGCAGTGGAGCGTGTCGCAGCAGCTGCCGGCCGCGGTGCGGGACTCGTTCGCGGCCGCCGTGGCCGGCTTCATCAGCGCCGCCTGCGCAGATCCCGAACAACTGCCGGCCTTACTGCACGGGGAAATCGCGCAGAAACTTTTCCAGTACGTATACCACACTCAACATTGGCTTGAAACAACTAATTTATGATAAAAAATAAGCATAAAAAATAGAAAATCTAATTAAAAATGAAATCATTTAAATTCACTTATAATAGAGAAATAAATAAATAAAATAAAATGAGCCGCTGTTAATAGTTATTTATTAATAAGCTGCTTGCTTAAATACACAATTAGACACCTTCCAACTACTCCAATTACGTGAAGACATGGGCCTCACTGTACTCGATTAGATGATGTCCTCCTTCGTCCTTTCGGAAGGTCATGCTTCCGTCTTTTCAACTGTTTTCCTCTTTTCCGTTTCCCGTCTCTTAGATACCATTATTTTACTCTAAAATTCACTTAAGCATTTTATAATCGGTAAAGATGATAATAAACATGCTTTTATTGTTGTAAAAATATAATCTATACTAATATAACAATGAAAGAGCGGATTCTGTACGTTTGTTTATAATAATGTTGAGGGTAATCTCCGGAATAAATTACGAATGAGAAGAGAAAGAAAATTATGTGACCGGGATGTTGACATTTAAGAAATCTCGTGGATAGTCATTTGTGGTAACATGTTGTCAACAACATGAAATATGAAATTTAAATCAAAACAGTATTGTTTGATTTGAACCATAAACTTAGTTTGTACGGGCGTATAGACAAACATAGAACTTGTTGATGCGTGACGATTTTTAATGCGATATGTAATATCACAATTACATATAGAACACGAAATCATTATTGAAAAATACAGTACCTCTTTGAAATAAAACAGCAATAATACAAAATAATAAAATAAACCAACAGCAATATTTACAGAGTAATGACCTGTCATTCAAAACGAGTTACAATAGCGTCCCGTTCGCTGTCCTTTGCCTACTCGTGCCACTATCATAAAAGATTACATTCTCACTCGCACTCTTTGTACGTCTATACGCCAGTATATACTAAGTTTATGGTTTGAACATGGCGCCAAATTTTTTCACTTTTGTTTTCTACGAAAAACCTCGACATGGGTTTCGCTTCTACGAATAATGAAGTATTTTTAGCAAAGTTTAGGCTCGGTCAGTTAACCTCGCCCTGTTTTTCTATTCCGTCAATATTTCGTTTAGAAATGAAAAAAAACTTTGATGCCCTTTGACATTTGTTCAGTTTCGACTGGTCTGTATTGATATTTGTGTCTCTGGTTGTAGCTCTGCACCCACTATTTATTTTCTATATGCTAAAGCTCCAAGAGCACCCATGGAGTCGACGCCCCTGAGTATGTGGCATAGTAAATATGAAAATCTCCTTGCGTGATACAGAATGACGGAACGTATAAAAAACCGAGCGCCGACATTGAAGCTGGGCGAACTGCTCGAGCAGCCGGGAGCGCGGCCGGACGCCTTCGGGCCCGACGCGACTCCAGCCTTGCTGTTCGTCAACGCGGTCTGCAAAGTGTTCTCGCTTGACACCAAACTGGAGGAAGAGGTCTGTTTGTAACGTAGACAGAGAAATATATAGACTACGCTATACATTCCATGTCATTCGCACATGAGACTAACTTATACGCATGCAACGTAGAAGAAAGTGACAAAACTATAGTATTCTCCTAGCGCGTGCCGGTTTTGATGTGAAATATCTTACGCGGCTGGTCAAACCGACTGTTGACGTGGCGACACGTCGCCACGCGCTTGTACTGAGCTCGTATACCTATGCATATGCATTGTTGTTACTCCCCAACTGCTCCCCATGAAATCCCGCCAAAAACTCGTTAGTGACTTAGTAAAACGAAGACACATTTTACATAGATTTTCTTTTGTACATTTCTCCCTTGACAGGGAAGGCAAATAGATCTATGCCCATAACAGCCGATGTCTTCAGTGACGAAATTATATATTCTTCATGTTATTTTATTAATATGTCGACGTAATACATTTTAATGTTTCTTGTAGTTTCTGGCGACAGATATATTGAGGCAGTATTTTAGTAGACTAAGCCACTAAAAAACTCTCAACATCACACTTACTAAATGAGCACTTATTTCAACATTCCACATAATGCACAACAGCGTAGATACTTGGGACGAAAACTACGCCAATTTTACATCACAATATCCACTAGAAACAATTTGCTAATAATTAAAATAAACGCCCAACCGTTCTCATAAAATCCCACAAAAACTCTTTTTCACATAGAGATGCACCACTTTTTTTTTTGTTTATGGCGTGGCGCACAATTTAGCGCATTTGCCAATGTCACGTATTTATAAGTAGAATCCAGTAAAATCACAAGTAAATTCGTTTTTTCTTATCGTAAAACTCCTCCAGTAAAGTGGTATTTGGATTTACTGAAGTTAAAAAGGACTTCTTGGAAGAGCGCGAAAACTTCAGCTACACGTTTATTTAGATCTCCATTCTTTTCACTTACACAGATCTTTAAAACACAATATACTATCACTGTTGTACTTCAAAACTCCTAAAAATGTAAAAAATAGAAAATCGAAATGAAATTACAACCTCACTTCTCCCGTTCCCGCCAAAAAGTCCAATGTTTGTAATAAATATGAAACGAGTTGCCAAAAGAGAAGGAGAACCGTGGGTATACTGGGCGCAGGTGACGGTGCTGCGGCGCAACTTGCTGCGCCTGGTGGGCGTGGGCGAGTTCAGCGCGGCGGCGGAGTGGCGCGAGCCCGCGGCCCGCTGCGTGCTCACCGAGCTCATCTGCAAGGTGTGCAACCGCTGCCGCGACCTTGACCTCTGCCGCGACGGCCATCGGGCGCTCTACGAAGGCGTGTAAGTACCCACTACTTATTTTTGAGCGAAGAACCTGACCTGGGACTGCAGTCCCGACATAGCGATTATTTTCGTAAACTACCGATCGATAAAAATAACGAAAAAAATCGTTTGCCATAAAGATAAGCACGAACCCTTTGCGAGCTGTCAAATTTGATCGTAAAAACATTATCAGCAATCGTAAAATTGACTGGTTCGATATGATTCCAATCACAATCGATAGTTTTAATGTAGAGACTTTCAAAAATCGTTAAAATTTAATCGTTATGACTTATCAACCGAAATCGGTCGTAAAGCGATCGCTATCTATGTCGATACTGCAGGGGCTGAGCAACTAGACAAGTGGCAAACGTTTCATACAATCAAAACGCTCGCTGGCGGTATTGCTCGTCAAAAGTGCGCTTTGGCTACGTTTTATACGACGGTTTTCACACGACTACTTTACGTTTGCTTTAATAGAAATTTAATAACGTATCTCTTCCAATTTTAAATTCGTTACGCGAGATCACGTGGTATTCGTCATTCTATTCTACTAGCGGTTACGACAATTGAACTACTTGTCTAGGCTCCCAGAGGATATAATATGAGCACAGATTAATTAGTTAATTCTTATAAGAATTGGAGAGATCATGATGTGCTTGTGAAAAGATAAAAAAGACACGTATTGTAACCATAACGTGATTATCTGTCAGTGTGTGTGTTTGTCTGTGTCTATGACATCGTATCTCGTGAACAACAATCTTTTTTAAAAATCCGCAAAAAAGTCTATATTATTTCTAGTTTGTTGTTTGGTTGAAATTAGAATATTGTTTTTTATCTCGAGGGTTTCTAAACTTTTAAATTTAGTTTAAAATGTATTTAGTTTTAAATTATGAATTTAAAAAATTTTGACGACCTCCGTGGCGCAACGGCTAAGCGCGTCGGAAAGTAAACGGGGGTTGCGGGTTCGATTCCCGCCCCGAGTCTGAGTGTTTATGTATAATATGTATGTATTTACAAAAGAAATGTATATAAGTAGTATATCAGTTGTCTAGTACCCATAACACAAGCGCTGTGCTGCTTAGTATGGGACTAGATGGCGCTGTGTGAAATGTCTGAGTACATTATTATTATTATTACAGTTAAAAAAAAAATTTTTTTTTTACTCTTGATATCTTTTGTCATTTCTAAATAAAATGGTCTTGATGGACTGACAGACATTTATTGTTGTTGGTCTGTTTTGCTGAAGAAATAATTAGAACCTTTATTGGATCATACACATATCTTCACCCTATATATATCCTTAACAAGACCACTTTATAGTATATAGAATAAGGTATCCAATAAGAGTTCCCTGTTTCTAATAAGATTTGACGTTACAGATATCTAAAAGTTGCTCATCGAGCAGAAACAATATATGCGTAATCCAATTTTGTCAAGTCTTGATTTAAATAAATGTTGATATCTTATTGTTCAAACAAATTCCAGTCCTGTGTGCTTATGTCCTACATGCGGCACTGCATATGATAACCAAGAGTTGGAATGGAGGCTCATAGAAATAGTGAATAGACGCGCGATGACGTACACCTTGCAGGACTTTATATGTACTAGGTGCCATCAGGTGAGTCACTTATATAATCTAGTTGGATGTTGACTGAATATGCTGTGTAAAACACAAAAAAAACAATACTAAAGAGAACTTATTTATTTTCTGTATAGAAAGCATTAATAAAATAAGCTCCACTAAATTAGAGTATATTATTATACATAATTTATTTTTCCATATAGGTGAAGAGAGAAAATCTGTCAGTGGTCTGCGACTGTGCTGGTGAATTCACATTGATGTTGCCTACAAAAGAAATCCAAACACAACTCGGTACTTTTAAAACAATAGCTGTATATTATAAAATGCCTTTATTGCTGGAACTGATAGAATTTAATCTTAATAATATGTGATATTTGTTGGTTAATAAAGCATTTCATTATATTTAAGTTTTTTACTTCAAATAGCCAATACTTAATTGCTATTATTATGTGTATATTTGTAATGAAAAAACCGCCTAAATGCGTGTTAGACACACATTAACTTAGGGTTTCATATTTCCGAATTCGTTGATCTTCTCTTTTCAATACCGGTATTAAAACTTAATACCAGGATACAGGGATTAGCGATTTTATTTTATTGAACTCAATTACGCACACACAAATCTATACAGACACGAAGCATAATTGTAGGTGAAATGGAAAAGGGTTTCCAAGGTATGTTTAGCTACCACCAGCTATGTTTATCTCACGGCGTACAACTGGCACTAATAGACGTATTATATAAATCAGAAACATTCCAATCTGCACCTACGTCTGAATATTCTAATTCCACTGAATCCACTGAAACAAGTTACGACAGTAAAGAGGATTTTAATTCAAGCGTGGCTTTTGTAGTTGAACATTCACATTTGCGAGTCACCAATCCACCGAAATTTGGTTACGTTATCAATGAACATGGCAAAGAAATCAATTTGATGTTAGACACGAAAACCCGTTGGAGTAGTATGGCAGATATGAGTCACGTTCTGAAGCTCAAACAGCATCTCCAAAGCTCTTATTGATTTGAAATCGAATATAACAGTTGATTATAAATATTTTACTTTATCAAGGCTAGCGTCATTGCACTTTGCCGCCGTGATGCCACACTTTCGACGGCTGAAGCTTGTTTTAAATGTATACTGTGACAACTAGATATCGCCCTTAGGCGAAACCTTGCCTGAGCCCTCAGAATGCGTATAAAACAGAGACAGCAAATTATATCAGGTGCTCTCCAATTCTTGCATAATGCCGAGGCTTTTTGTGCCGAAGAAGAGGATGATACGTTTCCAAAGCCTACTCCATATCAGATCCACCATGTCATTGTGAGATTATTAGAGCTAGTTAAAAGATCAAACCCAGAAGCAGAACGTGTACCACATTCTACTCTATCCAGTGACAGCGACAGTAGTAGTGAGCAAATTTATTTTTTATACCCTTATCATGCCTGTAAACCAATGTTGAGTTAAGGATTGAAAAGCAACTGGAGCCAGAAATAGAGGCTAAAACTCGGAAGAAAGAGGTAGCTCAACCACAAGCTTTATCCAGCTTAGATATTGAGTCTACTACACAGTACTACAAGAGTTGAAATGGGTGTATATATGATAATAGCAGAGGCGGCCGAGGGAAGCACATAGACATGGCTTACAGTGCTGATTGGCTGACCGAGTCTGATCTCTGTAATATCCTTGAGAATGCTTCGTTGAGAAACGAAACACATGTCGATTGCTGGTATTTGGAGTTTGAGCGGAAAAAAACTAAAGATTTTAGGAATTCATCACATGAAATGGATTTCAGGAAGAAAAGACCTAAATGCAGCAGAAGCAATAAAACTGTGAATTTGTGATTGATCTATAACAAAGTGCCCATCGTGCTGGAGATTTCTGTTAACGTTTATTGTAAAGAGATGTTATCTATATTTTAAGTTTATGTATACATACATATCTTCACGCCATATCCCTAACGCGGTAGTCAGAGGGGACGGAGAGCCAAGTTAAGTTTATAGACTTCATATTCTGGTTCTTTGTATGTTGTACACATTAAATAGCTAATAAGGCAATGGGTATAACCCGATTATGATTAAACTGAATAACTGATTATTATTGTCGAGATGTTTGTTATGAAAGTGTTGTTTTATTTTGTCAATTTTTGTAATACGATTATGATAATCGGATTATCTAATCATAAATAGAGACTATTTGCAGGCTGATTACACTGATCAACAAAGTTTTGTAACAAGTGACTGCCAATTTTGAAAACTTACCTATCCTCATTGTAACACCATATTTATTTTATTTCGATCAGCAGCCTAATTGTCTAACTCCACTCGTAATCGATATCAGTATTTTGAAGGCAATTGACGTTGTCAGTTGTATGCACCGAATTGTCTAACGCACCAAACATAATCGAAAACACCCGCGAAAACGATTACGTTTGTGACCAAATGACAGAATTATCGATACCACGTGACACTATATTAAGTTGAAAACTTTGCAATTGCGTAGTGATTTTGACACTCGTAATCGTATTAAATGATTTCGATTGCGATCAATTCATTATGGTTACAATATTGTTAACCATTATCACGAAACTTCAGTTAGTAGTGAATTTAATTATTAAAAATTTTATTTTACATAAGTATCTAATCATAAATTAACTCTTAAAGATAAAAAAAAAATTTAGGAACTTAAATTAAACACCTAATTACTAATTAGTTGTTTAACATAAATTGTTTCCAACATTGATTACTGTAAGTTACTTTTTGTCATTAATTAGTAATAAAACAACAATTAAATATCTATTTTTATTTAAGATGAGCTTAATCAAATAGCGATCTAATATAGTTCTGACTCTGGGCCACTACGTGAAGTCGTCCTTCTCGACGATGTGGTCCCAAGTAGGAGGAGCTTTGCTGAACAAATGTCTGAAATAAAATTGTTTTCTCTTATAATAAGTCTCTAAACGTAAATTATTTTAGGATTGCGCTTTTTAATGACAAAAACGCTACGCTAATTTTGTCACGTTCATCCGTCTGTTCCTTCATTAGTTAAGACTCATTTCTCACCTATTTTGATGACATTTTACAGGCAGATATTTTATATTATGCTTATAATGGAATAAAATTGCAAAACAATATTAATTTAGATGTGACTGTCCATATATAATATATCACAGTTGTGGTGGTCGAGTGGCTCAATGGTTTCAGTTACCGCGTAAGTCGTGATTTTAACTCCCAATATAAGCATATTGACCAATGAGTTTCTGATTAATAAAAATTTATATCAAAATAACGAATACACTTACAAACTGCGTTGTATGTGTCGTCGTATTATGCTCGGCGTTACTGGATCAAAATAGTCAATCTGCAAGAATGTGTAAATTCATGTATACTTGAATATTGTTAATATTACTATTTTTTGTTTACATTAGATGTGCGAATTACAGTTTCTCCTCTCGCTTCTACTGGAGCCAGAAATAGAGGCTAAAACTCGGAAGAAAGAGGTACCTGTGAATTATTTCATCAAGTTACAAAATACAAAATAATATTAATTTGTTATTGTGTAAAATATTGTTAGTTTTACAATTTTTTATATCGGTTTTATTTTTTCAAATATATCTTAGGTGCAGAAGCTCTATTTTCTACTCTTGCTAATGCCAAAGAAACCTTCGACATCCCCTGTGAAGGCATTTCATCAATCTACAATATAGTATATCTGTATAACATAATATGTAGTGTTTCTATTACAGCGATAAATAGCATTTTTAATATTATTTTCACCAATTTAATAGTGCTATTAATCGCATTCCCTAAGTTAATATTTAAATTGAAATTAGTTAAAGCGAACCTTCCATTTACAGATATTCGGACACTTTCAATATCAGACATTGTTATTTTACCAATTGTAGATAATATTCGCTTTTCTAGCTAAGTGAGTGGTTTCTTTGGAAGACCATCACCAGTGCTAAGAGCATGCATGTGAAGGACACTTTTTTCTGATATTATATTTATATTATATATTTGAGGAAGCGAAAGAAGTATGTAAGGATCGCGACGCTTGGCGCTCCACCCTCTCTGACTACCTCGTTGGGGATACGGCGTGAAGATAGGTATGTATGTATATTTCAGATCATGCACAAACTACAGAAAAGAATGAAACATGTCAATCGCTTACTTTTGAAATGTTAAGCAAGATAATATGCAAGGAATTTTTAGCGCAGTTAATGCTTTGTAATGAAATTCACAACTAAACGAATATACATTACTTTGCGCCATTCTTCGCCTTTTTTCGTGACATCCACGCCAACAGCATTTAACTTAGCAGCAGTCGCATTCCACTTAATAGTAGCATTCGTCAAAGCTTCATGTGGAACCGACCACGCTAAGTTTGGTTTTTCTCCATAGCTCCAACTTGCGAGCGAGCGATTTCTTGGTCGCTAACTTTTCTTTTTGCCGACATTTTTAATAATTTAAGTACTGATTTAAAACAACGTAACTAAACTTTTAACATATGAAAATAAATAAAAAATAGGTACTTTCAATTAGGTAGACATTTATAAATAATAAAGACGTCGAAAACTAAATATAACCATATAATGTCAACTGTCATTCAAAAAGAGGAATAAAATGAAGAGGTAAGTTTGCGCTTGAAAAATCAATAACATGAGTTAATTGACGATTTAGTTGTATAATACTTCATTCGTTCTTTATAAATAGTCTATAAAATCGAAGACGATGGCGATTAGCTGTTGCTGTGTGGCATACACAATTCCATTTATTTTTACCAAACGTAATCGCTTTGAACGTGATCGCCTTCAGTATCAATTTCGATTACGATTACGAGTAAAGTTAGACAATTAGGCCACTGGTCTACTTTTAAACAGACTTCAAAAAAGGAGGTTTTCAATCCGACTGTATGTGTTTTTTTTGTATGTTTGTTACGCGATTACTCCGCCAATTATGAAATGATTTCGATGATTCTTTTTTTGTTTGGAAGTCACACTTCAGAGGTGGTCCCATTCAAATTTCACTGGTATTAAAGCTTGGACTTCGAAGATACACCAAATAACGTGACCTGGTTATAATCTTTATTTATATTGATGATTTTCTTGTATATCGTTGCGCTCCAGAATTAGAAAGAAGTTAATTGCAGACCTGCCCTAGATATTAAGGCCAAGATCACTAAAGGAGAAATTAAAAAAATAAAATTAAACCGCCTTCAAAAAAAATACTGAAAAGTACAAAATAACTATCCTTTACTAATCAAAGTTCAAATACAAATAAAAATAACTTTATAAGTACGATACATATATAATTAAATTTGTCAGTTACTGAAGTCGGTGCCAAGTCTACCAAATTAAGTGATTCCTAAATTATGGTAAGAAAGTGTAAAAATGATCCTGACCAAAAGTATTGTTACATTTGTGGTCCATGCCGCTTGATTAGGCTGCTAGAAAGGGACCTATAAAAAAAATGAAATTTATTTCGGATGAAATTCTATTTAACGAACATGAATGGAAATTTGTGGAGATCTAACAGTTATTGCCCTTCTTTTAGGATTACAGCTTGGATATACTAGTCTGTTTTTTAATTATGAATGAGATAGTAGGAACAGAAAAAATCATGTTAAGGAAGACCTCAAATGAGAATCTATTATATCAGGGCAAAAAAATAATAAATATGCTCCATTAATGATAATGTATTTTTGCCACTTCATATAAGACTTGGCTTTCTGAAATCTAACTTCGTGGAAAATGTGTAAGTCCTCAAATTAGGAAATTAATGGAAGATGAAATTTTTAAAGAATAACTGATCTGGAAAAATCTGCATGGGACTCTTGACTCTTGACTTGCAGGCTTCTGCTCGCAATTAGGCCGCTTATTTGCGGCCCTTTGTGCGAGGGGCTGGATATTTGTTATTGTAGCCAACCCACTACACTGATGAACCTTGTTAAGTTCACCAGGTTGCCGCATGCGTTGGACATGGTTTCTCGGTCGTTCAGATATTCTGCCCTTTCCTTGGCCACACTCCCGCAGTCGAGTAACAGATGTGAGGCTGTCTCTTCTTTTTCCATACATCCTCTGCACAGTGGGCTATCAGTTAGCCCTAGGACAAAAAGGTGCTTGTTTAGTGAGCAGTGTCCTCCTGTCATTATACCTGTGAGGGCCCTAATGTTGGACCGGCTTTGTGCTATGAAGCGACGTGAAAGTCGTTTGTCAATGTCTGGCAATGCTTCTTTTGCTTGCCTACATGTATCTATATTTTTCCAATATTCCTTGTGCTGTTTGTGCGTTCTGTTTCTAATCCATGACCGCACTTGATATGTTGGTATGGGCACTATAGGTTCAGGCCCATATATTTTCGTGTCTGATCCCCTCTTTGCCAGGAGATCTGCTTCATCGTTACCTCTAGAGTTGCTGTGTCCTTTGATCCACTGAAGGCATATTTTATAATTTTTTGATGCCTCTGTTAAGGACTCATGGCACTCTTGTAGCAACTTAGAATTTGTTTTATAGCTATTTAAGGCTTTTAGAACAGACGCACTATCTGAGAGGATTCTGATGTTGTATCCCTCTATTCGTTTGTTTATTATTGCTTTAGCAGCCTGAATCTGCATGGGAATCTTTCATGACTAAATTTTCTAGGAAATCATCGACCAGATGACTATAAAAGTATTGTCGAGGAGCTTTTAACTTCCTATAAAGCTGTGGGTTGTCACATGTCTTTCAAAATACACATCCTGCACTCTCATTTGGACTTTTTTCCTAAATATTTGGGCGATGTCAGCGATGAGCATGGTGAAAGATTTCACCAGGACATTTCTACAATAAAACAAGATATTAGGGCAAATGGAGCCCACGTATGCTAGTGGATTATTGTTAGACATTACGACGAGATGTCCCTGACCCTGAAGCAAAATACCGAAGGAAATCATAAAACACATGTATATGTAACACTACAATTGCAAATATTATACTATATTAATTTAGTTCAGGAAACCATATTTTTGTAAAAATTGAAAAAAATCTTATTACAATAAATCTATTCCTATCTATAATAAATCTATATACGAAGTATTCTACTATCAATTCTATCATCCTCAACCTTGTTCTAAATATAATTAGTTAAGTTTTCTTGTTACATACAAAATATGGATTTTTGTAGACTAGTTATTTGTAAAGATGTTTTTTTTTTTTTTTTTTTTTATTAGGCACACCAACAATTGTTTACACCAATACATACACAAAAAAAAAAATTTGAAGAAAATTCTTACTGAGCATAACAAATAATTATAGGTGAGCACGACATACACCATAAAAGTTAGGTACAAAAAGTAAATTTACAAACTAAAATTAAAATTAATTATTCAAACAGACATATGTTAGGACACTAAATCAAGTCCATATGTATAAATAATTATACATCAACACATCGAAATTGTCCAATGATGGTACGACGGAAGCTGCTGATTCAGTCCATGCTTATATCCACTAAATCACTGATACTATTAAGTTCGTTACATAGCCTAGGTACTGGCGAATTGGCTCCATGCACCGTGCGTCGTGGTGGTGGATACAGCGGTGTTATACTGTGTCGTGGCAATCTAGCAGGAGCGCGAAAATGAAATTGTGATAATAATTGAGGACAGTCTATTTTATTATTTAATATTTTGTATAAAAATATTAGCTCAAGCAGTCTCCTACGTTGATCCAGTGAGTGCATTTTAAAATAATTCAGCCTGTCCCCATAACTAAAATCCTTTCTTGCCTTTCCTACGAGAAATGCAATATGCCATAGAAAGCGTTTTTGTATACGCTCCAGACGCAATATATGTGAAGAATAATGTGGCCGCCACACTACAGAGCAGTATTCAAGTATACTGCGCACTAGGCTTTGGTATAGCATGATTTTAGTTTTAGTATTTTTAAAACCTTTAGAGCTGCGCATAATAAAACCCAACATTCTAGATGCTCGCTTTATAACATTCTCCAAGTGAGGCAAAAATGTCAATTTTTTGTCAAATATCACCCCTAGATCCCTTATTTCGTCTTTTGTTTGGATAGCGTCGTTTCTTATATAATATGTAGAGGGTATCTCATTCATTTTGCGAGTAAATTTTAAATGAAAACATTTTCTTACATTTAGAGTCATACCATTTTCTGTGCACCAGCCAACCAGTCTGTTTAGATCGTCTTGGAGATGCCTCGTGTCGTCAATCGATTGAATAGTCTTTGAAAACTTTATGTCATCGGCGTACATGAAAACTTTTGAAAATTTGAAACAGTTGGGGATGTCATTAACATATATATTAAATAAAACAGGACCCAAATGTGAGCCTTGCGGTACACCGGATGTAATATTGCTGATTCCAGATTGATAACCATTGATTACTACTGAGAAGGATCTGTCTGTCAAGTATGATCTCAGCCATTCGAGAAAGCTATCTTTAAATCCGTAAGCAGACAGTTTTCTCAGTAGAACTTTATGAGGAACCATTTCGAAAGCTTTGCTAAAATCAGTATAGATGACATCTTCTTCATTGTTTGTTGATATTTAGAATGATATTACTAGAGTAAATGATAGGTGATTTTTAATTTAAAAATTGTGTTATTTATCCTGTTTTCTGCAGAAAATATTCGATTAACTGTTTGTTCAGTAAAAATAAAAAACATCATTGGCCATACCAGGATCCCAGTGTTGGAAAAAATATTTCCGTATTAATAGCGGTATTGAAAAAATCCGGTATTCGAAAGTCCTAGTGATAAGGGTTCCAATTAAGCTAAAGAACCCAAAGAAATATTTACTGTCTGAGAAAAATATAAATTGTGACATATTGTCTTCACATTCAGATAAAGGAGCATCTCCTACAACAATTTTATTTTTCAATTAGGAAATACCATGGTACATACCACAAGTGAAATGAGTAAAATAAGTTCGAAATTTAATTATATTATTTAAACATATTATTACACAAAATTCAATATTATTACACAAAAAAAAAATTAATCAATTTATAGAGTACTTCTTTCTTCATTTGGAGTTTGTCCCAATCCTTTTGCTACTTCGCTTATACATAACCACTGGCCATCAGTTCCTTCACGCCACAAGCTAACTTTATTGTCTCCACCTGATACAGCCAAAATATTACCAGTAAATGACCAGCTCAGACTCCAGACTACATCATCAAAAGTGTTCAGTATAGTTGGTGTCCAAGATATATTGTCATCACTACTCCAGATCACTACTCTTTTATCCTGGGAACAACTGGCAATCATTGAGCGTTGCAGGCCAAGTGATGGCGCCCAAGCAACATCTCTAACCCAATCCATGTGCATTTCTAATCGATTTTCTTCCACCCATTGGTCTCCTTGTTCTCGCCATATCTAAAAATAAAACTATGATATTACATCAATTTGTTTTGTACAGTTTGAACTTGTGTAGAGGACTCCATATAACTTTAATAAAATAATTTATAAAAAATGCAAATGTAAAATTAACTTTTGAATATTTATATTGCCTAAGACTCATTACGTTTTTCCTGTAAACTTTAAGTAAGTTTTCATATTCTCTAAAATTGATTAAAAATCATAAATAGAAATAAAGTTAGGACTAGTCACTTTTGAGTATGCTATTTACAACCCTCAACATATATTTGATTTCTTAATTCTATAAATATTTGATTGCTAATTAGTGCAAAATATATGCATTAATATGTAAAATTACAAGTTTGTTGAAAATCAACTGATACATGAACAAATAAAGATGTTATTTTACTTCTGAGGCATGCAACTAAAAATCCATAATTTCAAAAATCTATACTAAAATTATAAAAAGAGAGCAGATTGTTTGTTTATATGTAGAGGTTAATCTCTAGAACCACTGCATATTTGAAAAATTCTTTCACCATTTGAAAGATACATTATTCCGTACAAGTCAGGATAGGCTGCTATATATTTATAAATATACCTTTATGAGGTTGTCGCAACCACCAGATACTATTCTTTTTGGTGCTTCTTTATTACTAAGCGGATCTAAGTTCAAATCAGCAGAGATTGCAGGGCACCAACTAACAGAATTGACACCAATAGCATGAGCACCCGGTATTTTCTTCACATCCCAATTTCCGGTATCCTGGTATGTGATAATGGAGATAGAGCCATCAGAGCTACAGCAAGCCAAGATAAGGCCGTATTCTGCAGGCGCCCACGCAACCGAGTTCACAGAACTCTCATGTCCCGTATATTCATATAATTTGGTCCATTCTCCTGATTCTTTCCATATAATAACTTTCCTGTCGTAAGAGCACGATGCCAGTAAGTTTCCATACTTAGGATGTGCCCAAGCCACTTGCCATACTGGACCAAAGTGGCCTTTCAAGTCCGCAGCAAGTGTTTGTGTACCGCTTTTGATGTCATATATTTTCACAGAATTATCAGAAGAACAAGTCGCTAGCCTTAATCCATAGTAGTCTAGTTCAGCATCATGTATCATATCTTCATGGCCAGTATCAATAGTATTTAGAACAGTAATCATTTTAAAAATTATTCACCAAAAAATATACGAAACAAACACAATCACACCTAGCAGCTGTCAAAATCAAAACGGTTGACGTGGAATTATAATGTTACCACTATGTGATTCAAGTTTTCAAATAGCAAGATTACAGACTCTTTCATGTTCAAAGATCATTGATTCACATGGTCACTATTCACTACTCCGCTCTTTTCTCACACTGCACCTCCATCATTCTATGTTCCGTTAAAATTCTGTAGGTACTTTCTGGTAATCAACCTCATTGGCCGCTTTTATAATTTTCCGTTGCACGTTTTATCGCCACGTTTTTGCCGTTCACAGTACAATGGGGAAGCAAAATGTATGCATTTATGTTTCCGTGCACGATAACGTCATGCCGCGGACGTTGAAGAAGCGTCTTTATTGGCGACATAACAGGAAGCATTTTGCTTACCTATTGTATTTCGGACAGTAAAAACGTGACAATAAAAACTCATATGCTTTTCCTGGATTTCCTCATTATAAATTTGTCATTGGCAAATGGAAACACCTATTATTAAAAAGATACTAGATCCTTAGGTTTAAAAAAAGTGTTTCTACATGTAAAAAGTTCAAACTTTCAAACCATGTTCAAACTTTGTAGGTATTGCTTTGTACACTTTGCATTGTACTTTTGTACTACACACACAGCTAATAACATTTTTTAGTGATATATTTAAATCATTTTAAACTATAGTTTAAACTGTGGTAATATGATAGTTCTTAGTCTTTATTAGAATAACGGATATATTTATAACGTAGAGTAGTGATATATCTAAAACGTATAATATAATTCGTTATTTTGACGAAATAAATAACACGTTATTGAACTGTTATCGTTGTGAAGTTTGTAATATAAACCGATGAGAATAAAGAGACGCGTTTGAGTCCATAAAACTAGTAAAATACGATCCAAGCGCATTCGGTTTACTGACTCCCGAATCATCAGCGGACGCGTCCAGAACCCCAGTCACACTGTCCGCGGACATCCGCGACTGATACAGATATTCAGCCAGCTGGATTTCTATCGGACGTCCGAACGGTCAAGGATTTTTTTACTGATAATATCCGTAGTGATATATCTAAGAAAAAGCATTCCTATTAACACTAAAAAGACTGATTCGCAAGGTATTAGTAATAGAACTGTCGTCGCGATGGTTTGATCGACAATCTCTGCGAGTGTTGCGACGTAAATGGCCCGCAACACGCATCATTTACACAAACTGCATGTTTTATTAATTGATACTTTATTTTTTTCTTAGAAAAGTAGATTGGTGTACAATCTTTTTTGTTCTCGGAAACATATACTGGCTGATTTTAAAAATAGAACCTTTTCGGTTATGTTTTGTTTTCATTAAAATAAAAGCTAATTATTTTTTCCCGATTTCTTATGTTTTCGTTGCTTGATAAATTTGGCATTTATCGCACTTTTATCATTTTGAGATATACAGTTTTTGAAAAAATTGAGTGGTGAGCTATTTTTTATGTTATAGAGCGACGTCATTTGACTGCTGATGAAATGCAGAGAGCTGTAGGAATACTACAAGCGGGAAAAAATCAGTCCCACGTGTCTCGGCATTTTGGTGTCAATAGGAGATTGATTTGTCGTCTTTGGCAGCGTTACGTTAATACAGGCGATCCTGCTGAGCAGCACCCAGGACGTGGAAGGAGTACAACTGCTCGACAGGACCGATACATACAACTAAGTGCAAGACATCAGGCGATGTTAACCGGCCGGGCGATAGGTTTAAAGCTACAATTCTCAAGCGGTGTTGTTGTTAGCCACCAAACCGTGAGAAATAGGCTGCATAAATACGGCCTACAAGCACTAAATGCTGAACGGCTGAGATTCGTCCAGGAAGTGCACCCTTACAGTGGCTCCACAGTGATGGTATGGGCGGGTATTATGAAGAACAGACGAACTGAGCTCGTTTTTGTAGATGGCAATATGAACACTGAAAGTTACGTTGAAGATGTCCTCGGGGCTTATGTTCACCCATTTGCACAAAGTCTTGGCTCAGCTTTCACGCTGATGCATGACAATGCACGTTCGCACACAGCTCGGTGGATCACAGAGTATAATGGAAAACATGCGGGTATTGCCGTGGCCTGCACAATCGCCAGACCTCAATCCCATCGAGCACGCATGGGACATGCTCCAGAGACGTGTTCTAGAGAACCTGGACGGAGTGTCGACAACCCAACAATTGAAAGAAAAGAAAGAAAAAGAAAGACTTTTAAAATTTCATTGGGACCGATTGACGCAGGATCAGATAAACAATCTTATAAATTCAATGAAAAATCGCTGCCGACAAGTTTTAAACAACAGAGGCGGTCACACTTTGTATTGAGTTACCAAAATAATTAAAAAATGTCGTTATTTAATTTTGTAAAACACGAAAAGTTTAATTTCGTTTTAACTTTATTTTGTACAACGTATGTTACGGTACACATATTGTTAATTACTGTGATTAAATGAACAATTGAATGAAGAATTTTGTTGCTTTAGTCACTAATGAGTCAAAAAATGCTTAGTTATTATTTATAAAAGAATATGTAAAAATATATATTATATTATATATATAGTAAATTATATATTCAATTTAATTATAGTTTAATTATGTCTAATTAAGTTTAATTATATTTATTAAAAATATGTATTTGTTAATGTATAAATTCTTTAGATATTTTTCGGCATCTGTGTTTTTCTTGAAACCATTTAATGTATGTTAGTTTATGGTACTTTAGGTCTGTTTGTAAACTTTTAAGTACGAAATTGTATATTGACTGTTTGTTACCTAAATGAATAATAAAAAAAAAAGAAATATAAATATATTACAATAGTAAAAATCGTTCAAAAGTTCAAAATCGTACATGTTGCTTAAACTTTTTTGATATGTATAGTTTACAATGTATACTGTTATATGAAAAATCAGTCAACTAAACACGTGGTGAAACCTACTGCAGAAGATACAAAAATCTCTGCAAGAACAGTTGCACGTATAGTGAAAGAAACACAAAACTCGGGGTTTCTCCACGTATTTAAAATATCAGGAAAAAAAGGAAAGGAAAGAAGACGGTAACACGCGTTGATAAGTTTGATCTGACGGTAATTAAAAAATGCGTACACAACTTCCACATCATAAACCAAAAACTCCCTACCGTAGAAAAGCTTGGACAAAAACTAAAAACAGACATTAACTTTAACGGATCCGAACGGAGTTTATGGCGCATTTTACAGTAACTTGGATTTAGATGGAAAAAGATAGAGAATAATAGAAAAGTACTAATTGAAAAGTCCAATAATAGATTACTACGAATTGAATACCTTCAACGACTGATTAAATATAGAGAAGAAGGCAGACCCATCGTCTATACCGACGAGTCATACGTCGACTCTTCCCACGCATCTACCAAGTCTTGGGCTGATGGATCAACCGAAGTACTCAAAAAGGCCAATTCAAAAGGTCAAAGATTGGTCATCGTTCATACAGGATCCGAAAGTGGATTTATTCCTAATATACTGCTTTTATTGAAAGCAGGCACTAAAAAGGGATTACAACGATAACATGAACTTTAAAAACTATGAAAAGTAGTTGCGTACCCAATTTATTCCAAATTTACCCCCGAATTCAGTGTTGGTAATTGACAACGCATTAGGGCATGCAAACTGATAGCCGACAATCGGTTATTTATTATATTATCGATTATTGGTCCATTTTAAAAAACGATAAATATCGAAAAAAAAGTCGATGAATATCGGTATTCGATAAAAGAAAATAGATAGATAAGAAAAGTACGTAAAAATATGTAAAACATATTTATACTTTTACATATTTTTACGTATTTTTTAGGTCAGAATCTTATTTTACCATTTAACTCATATAAGGTAAAATTCAATACAATAAATCTACCTCAGTCAAAGTCAAAGTTTTTGCACTTTACCTAAGAAAAAACAATTATGTTTTTTTTCAGGTAAAGTGGAAAATATATTCACAATCACAACCATTCATTACGTTTTGAATGTTATTATTATTCAAGTTATTTTTTAAAGAGCATATTTCAGAATCGGCCTGTCATGGAGATTATACTGAGAAATGTTTTATACAAGTTATCCTATTTAATTCTAAACAAATTATTTTAGACAGATTCGCAGTATCAATATTTTTCATTAAAAACAGAGAAATAGTAAGTAATTGAACTGATAAGGCCATAATTTGTATGCCTCAGAATGACGTTAGTAAAGCCATCAACACATGCACGCATTGATGGTTCGGCTATCTGGGTCCGAAATGAATAGTAAGGTGTAAGGTCCATTTTATAAATATCAAATATTATTTCTAGGCAAAACAAATCGTGTTATGCTTGACTTTTCTTATTATTTTTCATTCTATTTTCGCGCTTTATCATTCAGAAAGAGGGCATGGATCAATTATTACTAAAAGTGAAATATTCCTTAACGATATTCAACCTTAAATCCTAATTAACCCGATTCCTTTTTTGATTGTTGATTAGAATGAAAAATGAAATAAGGATATACAAATGCAATAAAACATTACACTGGATCACTCACGAAAAGGGAATGGCATGCATAAAAGTCACAAATTCATTGAGTATAAAAAATAAACAGTATCAAACAGTTTCGGAATTGTTTTGTCTCCATAATAGCATATTTCAACTTAGCCTACATGCAACTTTCTATTACTCCCCCTTTCTGTAAATCTAACAAAATTTAAATCTTTCAAATATCTTGGCAAAAAACTATTTTATTATAGCACTTTTAAATTTCTTAAATGGCTAACCTCGACTACGTGATTGATGTTGACAATTCACTTACATATATTACCATACCACAGATTAATTAGTTTACTACCATACTGTTGAAACAGCAGAGAAATGTAAGAGCATTATCACACAGGAACTACCAATCAAAATCTTAAACTTAAATATTAGAAGTTTACAACGAATTTCAACACTTTTTTACTGATTTTTAAACGGTTAGATATTGATTTTGACGTTATAATTCTAACCGAATGTTGGCTGTATGAAGCATCTATAGTCTCTCAGATTGATGGTTATACATCTTTTCGATCAAATAAATATGTAAATAAACCGGGAGGTGTAGTGGCGTATGTGAAGAAATCTTTGAACCCTAAAGTAACAGAAGCATCGATTAACGACGCAAACTGCCTTGAAATTGAAATACCGAACATTTTTACAGTATTTGCGATTTATAGATCTCCATCTTTCAAAAATGTCGACCCATTCTTAGACTCGCTCGAGGTTGTCCTCAAGAACACGTCTACAAAACCCAATGTTATTGTAGCTGGTGACATAAATATTGACATATGCGCACTCCTAACCGAAACTTCCAGTAACTTCACTTACATGAACCTTCTAGCAGAAAATGGTTTTCTGCCTGCCATTAATAAACCTATCAGAGGCAAGTCCTGTTTAGATCACATTTTTACCAACACAAAGCATGGAGTCAAATCAATTGTGTATATATCGGACATTACTGACCATGACATTACTATGATTGGAATTAGTATCCCTCAAAGAAAATTCAGTAAAGAGAAACGACATAGACAGAAAATAGACTACCATGGGCTAACTGCAGAACTTAAAAGCGCTGACTGGACTTCTGTGACATCGGAAAAATGTGTCTCCAAGGCTACTCAGATTTTTAAGACAAAAATTACAGGCGCCATAAGTAACTATTCTAAAATTGTTCCCATAAGTCGCTCTAGGCATAATTTAAAACCATGGATGACGCCTAGGCTACTTAGATGATCCAAGCACAAAGACAAATTACATGCAACTTTTCACAAGAAACCAAATGACCAATCTATAGAAGTTGTTTACAAACGTTATAGAAACTTTTACAATAACCTCATAAGGAAACTCAAAAATGAATACGAAGCTAATGAACTAAATAAGAATCATAAGAATCCAAAAAAGCTGTGGAATACTATCAAAAACATCACCTATGCTAAACTAAAAACCACGCAAAGCTCAGAACTGCTTACTCTTAAGAATGATCCTATTGACTCACTCGATTCTTTGAATGAATATTTTAGCACGATTGGTAAAAAATTAGCTCAAAATTTGCTTAACGTAGTTTCTGATACGCAAAAATCACTCGCTTCAAAAGTAAAATTTAAAAAAACACCCGTAAATTCCCTCTTCTTAACACCAACTCACGGGACTGAAATAGAAAACACAATTATGCAACTCAAAACAAACAGTGCTCCAGGTTCAGATGAGATTGATAATAGGCTTATTAAACACATAAAACACTATATAGTGGAACCGTTAACTTATATCTGTAACAAAAGTTTAGAATCTGGTGTCTTCCCAACACTATGGAAAACAGCGATCGTTACTCCGATTCACAAAGGTGAAAAAAAGGATGACCCGGGAAATTATCGTCCAATCTCACTACTGCCCTGTTTCTCTAAAATTCTTGAGAAGTTAGTAAATAAGAGATTGGTCTCTTTCCTGGAAACAAACAATTTATTAACCGACAAGCAATTCGGTTTCCGACTAGGTCGGTCAACCGAGGATGCTGCCTCCCAATTAACCGATGTCATAATTTCACACCTAGACAAGGGAGATGCCTACGTGGGAGTATTTTTGGACCTAGCCAAGGCCTTTGACACTGTCTCCATTCGAATACTACTAAGAAAACTGGAGCTTACGGGTATCAGAGGGGTTGCCTTAGACTGGTTCTCGAGTTACTTATCGAATAGGAGACAGTGTACAAGGGTTGGCGGTCTAGTGAGTGGTCCCGTGGGCATTGAATTTGGCGTTCCACAGGGTCCTCAGGTGGATCCTCGGTCCAACACTGTTCCTTATATATTTAACATTTCCAGCCTGACACTTCCTGGGGCAAGTATTACCTTTTACGCGGATGACACGGCAGTAGTCTTCTACGACACGTCATGGCAAAAAGCCTTCCGAAACACCGAAAGAGGGCTACTTCAAATATCCAACTGGCTTAAGGACAACCTCTTGACCTTAAATGTGGAAAAAATCAAATATATGTATTTCCATAAAACAAAAGCATCTGCGCCACCTTCAAGCTCGGTAATTAAAATACACTCTTGCTCTGTAGGACACCAACGAGGACTTACCTTGCAGCTGTGAGTATATTAAGAGAACACAAACCTATAAGTACCTTGGTATTGTGCTTGATGAGAAACTGACATTCGATTCTCACATAGCCACTATGTCATCTAGAGTCAGAAAAGTTACTTACGCATTGAAACTACTTCGTGATGTGGCAAACAAAAAGTTGCTCAAATCTATTTACATTGCACTTTGTCAATCTATCCTAGTATACTGCATAACGGTTTGGGGTGGCTCCAAGTCAACTAGCTTAATTATTTTAGAAAGGGCCCAACGTGCCGTGTTTAAAGTTATGCATAGGAAACCCTTTCGTTACCCCACTACCACTCTGTACGAAGAGTCTGTAGTACTAACAGTGCGACAACTCTACATATTACATGCTTCTTTAAAAATACACAAATCCGTCCTTAACACCGAAACACATCAGACAATGCTAGCAAATCGCGTGTACAAAGTAAATACAACAACAGTGAAAACTGCCTTTGCGCGGAGATTCCATGACTTTCTGCACCCTTCTGTCTATAATAAAATCTGTAAGCGCTGTGACATAAAGACTTCTACATGGCGTGAACCTAGAATATCTATAACAAAATGGCTGCAAACTCTCGCCTACAACGAAACTGAAGATATTTTGAAAATCCAAAAATAGTTTATCTTTTCTCCAGTGACACAATTGCATCCTCTGCACCATCCTTCACTCATAACCACATTCACTTCAACATTTATCACACACACTCATGTTCCATCTGGTATCCTCACAGTATCATAACCACACTCACTATAACATATTTACTACATAACTTATTATGCACCCTCATTCACACACACTGCCATGCATACTGAAACACTTACAAACTCGCACCCTTTTTGTTTCCAATCATCGCTTAGTCAGTCTTAAATAATTGTAATCATATAAATAGGACCCTGCGATACAGGCCTAGCCTAGTGCAGGGACTATGTAAATGTTATTTGTTCAACAATTTTGTTAATAAAGATTTTTGTAATTTAATTTTGTAATTGTAATTAAATAACTTTCTAACAAATGGAAATCGATTTGTTTCATGTAGTTAAACTTTTTGATATTCATTAAACAAACCTCATTGTCACATTTCGGAAAAAGTTACGCTAGTAATGTGATACTAGTAAAGTGATGCTGGCTTTGAGCCCTTGTACAAGACGGGAAAGGCATGCACCGTTTACGTTGTTGCATTATGTACGTTTTGGTTTATGGCCTTTTTTTTATGTGTGATAATTGTTTGTAATAAAAGTCCCCGTGCATTAAAATAGATGGCATAAGTCACTGAATAAATTCGCATAAGTTTTTGAGTTGTATCACAATATTTGTTTAAAAAAATGCCGTAAATATATTTCTACTCGAAATTTAAAGATTTTTCTACTTTAGAAACTGTCCATTTCAGGCCATAACCCCCGTGGAAAGTGGAGAAATTAAAAGAATCTACGAGTACATTTATGTTGCTCGCCAGTGTACCTTGGGCAAACCGTTCCCCCACTACGTCCAAATTGTGCTAAGAAGTTTGCCGGTATCTGTATAACGTACAAGTGCCGATAATTATGTTGATGAAATGAAATCTGTTTCATGAGGAAGCATCTAGTTGTGGCAGTACAAACAATTCGAAAGAGGGTACTTTAACGCGCTTTTTGTCGCACCCGCTGAACAGCGTTAAAACGAAGTTTTACCTAATTTAAGAAGTTTTCGGTAGAGAACTCGCCCCGTGTTCATAGCTTAGTTAAGGATGATGTATAGGTAATGTAGTTTAATTTTATAGTAAAATCAGTTTATAAAAAGCCGTTTACCGGATTTTAGAACTTGACTAGATACATAACATAAATCATTATGACGAATTACAATTATTGTTTTAACTTCGCTTTGATATTGGATATCAGACAACACTCAATAATAACAGTTACTTATTTAAAATAACACAATTACAAAACAGCTGTTATTGCCATTACTAACTTCAGGAGTTTTAACTATGGTTTTAATCATGTTTTAACTTTTGATTGTGATGGCAATGTCAAGGTTTTTTTTAGATTGTCAAATCAAAAGTCCGAATTCCGCAATTCTGAAAATACTGATGAACTAATAATTCAGAAATTATGAAAGTATCTTTTAACATAAAATAACGAAATGACTGAGAAAGAAGAAGGAATACTTTACAATGTAAACCATTTACTCCAGCAGGACTACCGAGGCATAAATGTACGTTTGTGGGATAAACATAATGTTTAATTTGTTTTTATCAATAATTTGATGTATATTTGCAGATAGCGGTTTATGCTCTCGCCACTGCTGGTTTAGCATTTTCTATACATAAAATCCGCCCGGTAAAGATAAATTTATCTAGTTAATATACTTATAATATTATTTTAGTATCCTTTACATTACATAATTCTGTTATATGTGTAGGTTAGCAAGTTTTCGAAAGCCAGCAGAGTGCCAAATCACTTTATAAGGAACCATGAACCTCTTAAGGGCGCATATGCTGGTGTACAGCATTCTCCCATGCGTGTCTTAGTTGATCATAAAGCACCAATATATTTACCACTATGGCATTCCAGTAAGCCGCCGCTTCCAGTCAAGGTCAGCTTGCAATGTGATTAATAGATCAATATTGACTTGCCCTACTTATGACTAGTGCCAAAATTTCTAATACATTCTTCATTTCCAGCTTTGGGGTGTTGATATAGTTAGTGGCAATGCTGTAAACTGGTTAGAATGTGTAGCAAGAGGCCGCCAAGTTACCTTGAAACCCATCGCCAGAGACAAAGATGACTTAGTGTCTACTGTTCTTTTACATCTACCTGAAACGAAGGTAATGAACATATTTTTTGACACTAAAATTATTAAATTTTATCTAAGAATTTAACATATTTTTCTTCTTACAGACAAAAACAGTAGAGACTCTAGATATAGGGCAGAAGCTGGTGGAACTCGGCTTTGCAAAGGCTTCTGTCCCACGTGACCTTAAAAAGAACACCTTAGAGTCACAACTCGCTCCTGCAATACTGTCTGCAGAGTCCCGGGCCAAGAGCTATCGTAATGGTATATGGTCTGATCACTTACCACCACTACCACTCTATGTAGTGTACTGGAGAAAGAGCTTACGACTATCAGGAAATCTCCTTATTCTGACAGGGAAGAGCCTTCTACAAATCTTAGCTGTTGTAACAAAAAGTGCCTTAAAAGGAGCAAAGAACTTGGCTCTCCGGCCTTTCAAATCTGCTCCTAAGCAAATTCAGACTACGTGAAAGCATTTATTTGTTATTGTTTCTTAAATTTTAGTTGAAGAAGTACCAAATATGTTACTGTTATACAAAGTAATTATTTGGTGCTAAGTAACAAGAAGTGATGCTTCCACCGAGTGTTTGTCATTTCTTTTGTATATATTATTGAGAAATAAATTTTTCATTGTTAATTGATAGAGTAGTTATGGTTTCACTTCTAATATAAAACTCGTTAAATTGTAAAAAAGCACTGTTTATTCAAATTAAATAGTATATATTACATTAAAATATATATGCATCTTAATTAAAATAGCAAAAGAAAAAGTACAGCTAAATAATCTATTGAAATAATATCTTTTAAAACCATTATTAATTTAAACACCATGTGATTTCACCCTAGAAAATAAAATTGTCACTTCAGAAGTAAACAAAATTTACAGCGAATTTCCGAATACAAATACTGTTTTTCATTAATTAAGAGGAATAGTTGTGGATATAAAAATACAAAAAGCAAGTCCGTTCCCCTATTGAAAGATTCACCAGTTTAGATCAAAGGTCGAGAAATATGGCCGGGTGTGGGTGTGGAGTCCACTGCAGTTTAGGAGATACGTTGTAGAAGTGCTCGGGGAAGGCGTGAGGCGCGGGCGGGGCGTCGTCAGAGGATGGAGCAGCGCGAGAGCCACGAGGTAGGCTTGCGCTGCTGCTCATTAGCCTTCAGCTGGTGTGCACCACTTCGCGGCTGAGGGTTGCTCGCCTCCTGCATATATGTAACAACAGATTAGTACAAATAACGCTATTTAACGCCGAATTGGTGACATATATGCATGCATTCACCAAACACCATACTGAAAAGTAGTAGAAATCTGGTTAATATATAAAGTCAAGATACTATGGCAGTACCAGCTTCCTAGCATGGCATAGCATTTTCGCAAGGCGTTTGATCCGAACTCGAGAGGATACAGTCTGAAGTAGTCATAATACTAATTGTATGGGCATTTTCGCACTGCATCCGATCCTAATTCAACAAAATACAGGACTAGAAAACTCTTGACTGAATTCGGATGTCGCTTGTGCACTGCGCGCTGCGTGCGGATCGAGAAATATTTAACTTTAATTTAAGTTTTGTAGTTCAAAAACATTTTTAGTACATCTTTAAATTTAATGTTTAAGACTTTCTACATTATTAGATATTAACTATGGGTCCGCTCTAGACATATACCCTATCAAATAAAAAAAGAATAATCAAAATCGGTGCACAAATAGCAATGAAATTGGTTAAAAACAACATTGTAATTTGCGTTTGTGTAATCGCTTCTAATGTAATTGAATTCTATTATAGTTAGTTATTGACTCAATGTAAATCTGCCCTAAGTTTTAAAATTCCTGTGTACACACGAGAATTTCAAAGCGTCACCCGCACTTTATACGATTGGACGCAGTGGAAGAGCGTAACCAATTTCAGTCAGAGATTCGTATCTTGTTGGATTCAGATCGGAAAGTGCTCTAATTTAGGTGTTTATATTAATGATCGCTATAGATCTATAGAGAGTTTGTTGCAGTGATACAAGTCAGTTTAAAGCATACGATGCTAGGGGATTTTAAACCAGAGCAAATCGTAGCTAGCTTACTAGCTTAAAAGTTATCAACACAAAGCTAGTTGCTGTCTTTCTAGCATAATTATATTATTCTGACTTCACTGACTAGCCTTAATATCAGCCTAGTATTAATGAAATATATTTAAAAGACATAGGGATATTGTTAATTAAACATTGATTATAGACTATGATAAAAATTCTGTAGTAAAAAGTTCCGGTTTTTATGTTTGAACGCACTTGCAGGGGACACATAAATTCTAATTCATCTAAGATATGAAAAATACTATCTATAAGATATCAAAACCCTATATTGGCTTAGGTTACAACCACTGAATCTTTATTTAGTGTGTTTACGTAACACTTGTTTATTGATGTAATCAATATTTAGCCGACTTCGGTTGTATCAAGATAATAAAAGATTATCGATAAAGTTTTTTAATACCGCGACTTTTTTTCATGAATCATATTTTCCTTGTTATACATAATAATAAACCATACAAGTTTTGGAATGATCAACAAATTTGTAATAGATAGGATAAACCATGAGAGTTTATAAAATTCTGTAGATAATGTAAAGTTAATATTTTAAGCTATAATAAAAATAATAAAACAATGTTTAAATATTATTCAATCATTGTTAACTATATTTTTTATTTTATTAAGTAAATTCAAGCAAAAAAAAGTATGTTAGTCAAAGTCAAATCAATTTATTCAAGTAAACCCAATTGCAAGGTATTTTTGAACGTCAAACCTACTTTAGTTGGGTTCGAAAGGAAAACATGAACCAGTGTTCATGTTTTCCTTTCCGACCGACCGACAAGAAACTCAATCAGGTATCATCTTTTCAACATCAGTCTACTTTACGTTAGTAAACTAATTAATCTGTAATTCTACAATAGTTATTTAAAACACAATATTCATAAAGCGAGTAAATGCGTGTGCAGAGAAGATTATTTCCAGACATTGTTTTTCTTCAATGAAATTGCTAACTTTGTAGTATGATTTTCTAATCAGCGTGCGTTTAATAACAAGTTTAAATTGCTTTCTCGTTAATCGAGTAACTTCTTGAGGAATTTTATTACAAAACGAACACAGTTGTCCAAAAATGACCCACTTCCCTTTTGCAATTTAAATTTAGCTGTGTTAGGTATGTGCTGCACTACACTATTTATCACATTCTGAGAATGTGATGACTTATGACACACAAATATCTATAATCTTTGAAAGAGACATTCATGTTTAAATAATAATAATATCAATAATAAAACAGTAATATTTAATATAACCAAATACTAAATCACCTTCAAAAAACTCATGCAAATAAAAGCCACCAAACACATACACATACGGAAGTTACAGTTACAGAGCAGAACTACGAGTACATTACAGTTTGTACTTGAACTAAATTATTTGGTCAAGCAATAAACATTCATTACAAGAGTTTTACTATGGAAGAATTATTATTTACAATTATATGTGGACATTATTTTTACTTTCAAAATGTTATTTGAAATTTGTATTATTAAAATATCTGCGGCTAACTCTGGACATGCAACTTTTGATAAGACTTAAAAATACAATATGAAATTATTAAAATATACTTTAGTGGATGTTAATAAATTATTGTTACTGTTCTTTTTACGAATTACTGCAATCAAGGGTGGATGCTAAATGAAATTTGTAAGGGCATGTGACACAGACTATAAAAAAAATGCAATCCTAATTAGAATAACTATGTTCATTTGTTCTATGTGTGGACAAGTTATTACAAGGCGTCCATTAACGATAAAATGTTCATCATTAGTGTCCCCTAACCGGTTTTAGGGGTTTTCTAAGTATTAGAGAACTTTTGTGAAATGGAGTATACACCCGTATAATAATCGGCAGAAAATGAGCAAGTTTTGTTACTTGACTATTTTGCAGGGGCCTCATATATGTAACAGGCATTGTATGTCTTTGTAATGCAATTAATACTAAACGAAAAGATTGCGGGCCCTCCTTGGGCCATCTGGCTTTTGTACGCCTATCTAAAATGTTCCTTACTACAACTACACCCTTTATTGTAATGCATCTAATATAGCTTTTGGAACAAAAACAAAAATATTGCATTCTGTAATTATCTACACACTAACATGTTAAAATGTAACACAGTAAAAATTATTTAATTTCAAAAAATTTTACCTTCTGTTTGGAAATGCAGCCATGAAACAAAAAAAAATGTTTTAGGAGTGGAAAAGAGAACATAATATAAAAAAGGATATATTAAGTCACCCCTAAGGCCCCTAATATTTATAATAATACTAGAATGTTAAGGTCTGCTTACAATTTCTGTAATAAAAGTACAGCAATTGTAACATTTTCAGCAGTAGTTTATTTCGATTAAATAAAGACCAATAAATAATAAATAATTTATAAAAAACAGCATTACTTACTAGTCAAAAGTGTAAATGGACCAATATCGGACCAAATCAATAGTAAGCAGTGAATAAGATGGAAAAGTAAATAATAAATATCTATAATTGCAATACATATATTTTCATAAATATATTAATGAAATTAAAATATGTGACAATTCTGAACAGTTGATATTAGATTTAAATTATTTAAAATATAATGAATGAAATATAGATCAAAGTATGCTTGTGACAATATTCTTTAAACTAATGATAAATTATGTCACACAGGAGAGAAGCTCAACAATGGGAAATCATAATGAAGTTGTGGTAACATATCTATATAAAATATAAATCAATTGCCGTTTTAGTCTTGCAAAAACTCAAAAATGGCTCGACTGATTTGAATATTTTCTTTTTGTTTTGTTCGCCTTAATACTGAGGTGGTTTATCAATAAAGAAAATAGGAAAACCTCAATTTTGTATGGGAATGGTCACTTCATCTTCAGTGTATACATATATATATAACCTAATCCAATCAGAGAAAGCCATGGAAAAAATTTCCACATGGACGAAGTCGCAGTTACAGCTAGTCCAAATTAAAAAAACAATTGACTTTGCGTTACATACACTAAACATCGTTTACTATATTTCAATGAAAACTAACTTTAAACAATGTGATGTCACAACATAGGAGTGTAGAAATTAAAAATATGTATGTGGTATGGCCTTTACTGATAATTACTTATCTTCCTTACCTGTTTCTTCTCCATTTTTGCCTTGATATCTCTTGCCAGAGTATAAAATGCATACTCTACATTTAATGAGTCCTTTGCAGATGTTTCTACAAATTTTATCTGGTACTCTATAGCTAATTGTTCACCTCGTTCTTTTGATACCTAAAAATTCATAAAAGAGAGTTATAGTTAATAATTATGTCAATTTTCAGATTTATTGTTTTACAAATACATTGCTGTCTTATTTAATTTTTATAGTAATTGTTATAACTGGAAGTAGTATTACTACTTATTACACTGGTTAATACTCACTTGTCTTTTAGAATCTAAATCACACTTATTTCCAAGAATCATCTTTTCTACATCAGCACTGGCATTCTCTTCAATGTTTCTTATCCAATTCTTTATATTTTCAAAGCTTTTCTCATTTGTAACATCATAAACAAGCATTATACCCATAGAACCACGATAATAAGCCGTCGTTATAGTACGGAACCTCTCTTGCCCTGCGGTATCCCTGCAAAAAAACAGTGAAAATGTAGGTAGAATTCTTTCCTGTAAACAAAAGAATCAAAACGTTTTTTCTGTGACATACCATATTTGTAACTTCACTTTTTTTCCATCTAGGTCTATTGTCCGAATTTTAAAGTCAATTCCTGCAAACAACAAACATTTGCTAAACTGAAGAGTTAATTGAAATTAGTGTGTATGATGTCATGAATTCTTCATTTATTTAACTCGCTAAGGGCTTTACATATCGCAGAGCCGCACCCTTTCCGCTTTAAGATGAACGACGCTTGAAAAAGGTACAATGAACAAGGTAACAAAAAATTCTGTTCATGACAATTATATTATAAAAAGTACAACTTATCTGGCAATAACCTTTGGTAAAAATATTCAAGCACTTACCGATCGTAGATATAAACGAGATATTAAAAGCATCTTCTGAAAATCTAAACAATATAGATGTTTTTCCTACTCCAGAATCACCTATTAAAAGTAATTTAAATAAATAATCGTAAGTTTTTGCCATTTTTTACAACAAACTGATTACCAGGATATATAGCCATTCATTTGGCATTTTTCATTTTGAGTAATAGATAGTGTTGTGCGTTATTCACAGGGTTGGAATTTGTCAGTCAGAAAAGTAGTATTCGAAAGGATCACGACCATTTCCCATACAACTATGGGCTAGGTAAAAAAACTGGATACCATAAATAACTTGCTTGCGGTTCGATTTATGTGAATGCATGAAGTTTAATGACATAAACGGTATATTTTTAAAAGTCGCGAAAGTTGATAATCAGACAAGTGAAAGTTTTGAGGTTAGACTTTTTGGCGCGAACGGCAGAATTGTGGTTGGCATTTTATTAAAAACTTGGATTTGCTATTTTTTATGCTTTTGGGAGTTTTAAAATATAAAAATGATAGAATACATCAAAGTTAAGTGCAAGTGAGAAGAATTGGAAGAATTTCATTTAACAGACCTTTGTAATTCCAGTAAAGCATACCTACAGTTGCTTTATTGAAAGAGTGTTAGAGATTTGGTTATAAAAAATAAGAACAAGTTTTACAACAGACAAGTGTTATTGGGATCTGAATGATGAACACGGAAGACAAAGCTGTATAAGCATAGTGCCCTATGTAGTATCTCACTAATTGAGGAACAATATAGGAATTACATAGAAAGTTTAAAATGAAAAATAATTATTATTGTTCTAAGGACTGAGGCTGACCTCAAAGATAACGTGGATATTAATAGGGAACGAAGGGCTCTATCGGTCCGAGCGAACATGATTGCACGTAAATTTGCGAAGTGTTCAGCTGAGGTGAAAATAATCATATTTAGAGCATATTGCACTTCTTTCTATACGTGCAGTCTATGGAAAGATTTTACGCAACGGGGCTACGGAGCCCTTCGGATCCAATATAATAATGTGTTCCGGGTGTTGATGGGGCTGCCCCGCTTCTGTAGTGTGTCGGGGATGTTTGCAGCAGCACGCGTAGACTGCTTCTACGCTACCATGCAGATCAGGAGCGTATCCTTGGTACGCAGGGTGCGGGCCAGCCCCAACAACATCTTGAGAATGATAGGGAGTAGAATAGACAGCCCCTACATCTCGCATTGTTGCGGACTACATGACCCAATGGCACGAATTATTAAATGAATAATGAATTATAATGGTAATATAATTATGAATTTGGTACTAACACTTAGTCTATAAGCTTACTAACAAAGTGAGTCTCTGTTACTTGATAAATAAAGGTAATAATAATATTAATAAGTAGATATAAGCATCAGAGAATATTTTGTAAAATTATTAAGTAACTTCTTTTCATCACTATATTTCCTTTTATTATTATTTGGTCTAACCTACTCACGATACTCAAATAAGGGAAATTAAAGGAAGTAGGAGATAGTAGACGGGTGATCGATCACATCGAGAATAAAAACTAGCTTAATAAACTAAGTTTAACAATAATTGCTTTGCTAAGCGAGTTGTCAGATCGTTAAATCGAGTTTAACTAGTTCGTGCAAGCCACCTTACACTAACCACCAAATAGTTAGTGCAAGTGAGATGTCAGTTCCTTAAATCGAGTTTAAATAGTTGGTGCAAGCCATCCTAAAACAAAAAATATTTTCAATACTTTTATTTATTAATCGAATTTTTCTCTTATTACATTATCTACAAACTCTTTATAGACGTGCATCAAACACATCATCTGACTGTGTTTCAGTGTGTGCCAAAAGTAACTTGCGCAGAATGTCAGATATGCTAAAGATTACTAGTGTAAGTATCCATGTTTGTTGTGATAAATTCCCAAAATCTTTAGCCATTTTCCGCTCAAACTCCAAAAACCACCAATCGACACGTGTTTCGCCCCTCAACGGAGCATCCTCAGGATATACCAGAGATAGGACTCGGTCAGCTAACCAGCACCGAATACCGATTCGGTGCTGGTTAGCTGACCGTTTGAGTGGAAAATAGCTAAAAATTTTGGGAATTTATCACATGAAATGGATTTCCACAAAGTAACACCTGAGTATACAATATCCATGTTTGTTTTTACCATTTATACGAGTACATGTGAACACACGATTTACGCATAATATACTCATTTTCCTGTCATTACCTGTAACAAGAAAGTTGTATTATTTTATAAATAAATTATAAAATAAAATAAGTTTGGCTTCCGGCACTGTATTTTTTACTAAACAGCACTGGCCCAGGTTTAGCCCAGCATAGCGACTAAAGATCAATTTGGCGATAGAATTCCCGCCTTAGTTACTGCATATTGGGTACCCAATGCTGTATAAATGAAGGCTAGTGGAAACGCCTCCGTAGAAATAAACATATCATGTCGGGTTTACTTAAGCTATCGTATTATACTACTTTACGTGATTCGTCAAAATAAAGGTTCCGGTTTTCCTTTTGTGATATGGAACCCTAAAATTCGAATTTCATCACGTCACTTGGCCCGAAATAAATAATATGTTCACTTCACAGATTTATAAATGGAAGCAGATCAAACATAATTCACTCACACATAGATACCGTGTAAGTAATAACACTGTCACTTTCATTGTAGTATAAAATTGTAAATCTTTGTCCTTTTCTTTCATTTGTTGCAACACAATGGCACACATAGACAATTCCGAGACCGTGGCAGCCGCCATCTTCCGCTAAAGTCAAAATAAGCGGAGTATGGCGTCTGTTTACTTGTGTAGTACGTCACATGTTCGATGATTAAATATTTCTTGGTGTATAAACATTATTTTGGTAATTTAAAGTGCAAAAAATGGTACAAAAGTGTTGTACCCCCAATAGTTGCAACGCCTCATACAGAAAAGCCCCGAAAATCACGTTCCATCGGTAAGTAAATCTGATATTGCACATTGTTTGATTACTGCATTCAGTTAGCTGATATTTTTGTATTTCAAGGCTCCGATACTTAAATATCCTGCAAATTATTAAAATTATAGTTTCCTTATATTGTATAAGGTTTTTTTTTATAGGTTTTTTATATTTTTGTACCAAGTACCTAACCAATTTTGACATTATTAGTACTTGTACCTTAAAGAGGGCCGAATTCAGAGAAAACTGAGTCTCGTAATAAAATTAAATATTAACGGACAGGTACCTAAGGTTAAGCAACTATCTATTTTTTGCAACTATCTTTTGATTTTGATGTATACCTTGTTAATTTCGGGTTTCTAAAGGATAAAAATCTTCAAATTTTTTGGTTAAAGAACTACATAAAAGAAATATATAAGAAAGACTACATAGAACAAACTGGCAGACCAATTCTGGCAGTGTTTTGTGCTCAAAACATTTTGAACCCCATTTATTATGTAAAAGAGATACCCGTAAAACCCTGTTCTTGTTTGACCATGAAATTTAACATACCTATTAAAAATAAACATGCTATTGCCAAATTAATCTCTAGTCGCTATGCTGGGATGAACCTGGACAAGTGTTGCTTAGAAAAAAGCCAGTGCTGGAATCCATACTTCATAGTTACAAAATTATTTTTAATTTATTTATAAAATAATACAACTTTTTTGCTTCAGGTAATCGACGATGGACTTTATTATGCATAAATTGTGTGGTCACATGTAAAAATGGTGAAAACAAATATGGATATCTCGAGGCGAATAATGACAAATAATACCTACGATTACTTGCAATGGTAATCCTTAGCATATCTGACATTCTGCGCTAGTTACTTCTGGCACACATTGAAAATCAGTGAAATGATGTGTTTGGTGCACATCTAAGTGAGTTCTTCGATAACGTAATAAGAAAACAATCCGATTAATAAATAAAACACTGAAAACATTCTTTGTTTTATTGTGTAAGCTATTTTAGTTTTTATTCTCAATGTGATCAATCACCCATCGACTATCTCCCGATTTCTTTTAATTTTTGAGTTTTATGCGTAGTTTAGAGAAAATAATAATCGAAGGACAAAGCATAGCGATGAAGAGTTATTTCATAATTTTATAAAACATTCACTGACGCTTATCTCTTTAGAAAAATAGTTAACGATAACACTCGTCTGATATAAGACTTGTTCTATTTTCTCATAACCAAGTCTCTAACACTTACAGTAAAGCAATGGTAAGTAGGCTTTACTGGAGTTACAAAGGACTGTTAAACGAAATTTCTCCAACTGCTCTCACTCGCACACAACTTTAACGTACAATATACTATAATTTTTGCACTTAAAACTCCCAAAAGCACAAAAAATAAAACTTAACAAACTTAAAACTACACATTATCTTTATTTTATCCTTATTTTCTCATATGAAAGATATAATTTAGAGTGTCCCAAATAGTCCCGCTCTAAGATAATACACAATATAGATACCCACTCCTCAATGCGGCCCTGAGTTCTGTATGTGTGTGAGTAATATTTGTTAGTGTTAAAATTGCCACGCATTTTGAACCCATAGGTATAGTCTGCTTCCATTTAAAAGTCTGTGGCTCACTTACTATACCAAGTGTTTCTCCAGAAGTTACGTCATTAGGCTGATGGTCTTGTTGCCAATGCCTTAATAAATAAAATAAAAAATGTCGAAATCTCAAGCATTGCAAAAATACTTGATGTTGATCTTGAAAACTGTTCAAAACTTGAAATGTTTCCGTTTTAGTAAAGTTTGTTTTGTCATACTTGCTTAAAATGTATTAATTTTTTTTTATTTATAGACGAACCTACAAAATGTTTTATCACGTGAGTAAAACAGTGGTTTTATTTGATGCAAACTCCAAATTAGAATGTATTTGTATGAAATGCATGTAAACAAACATTTCAGATTTCGTTAGAACATGAAATATTATTGCATCCCCGGTATTTCGGACCACAACTACTCGACACTGTTAAACAGAAACTGTACACAGAAGTTGAAGGTACCTGCACAGGAAAGTAAGTAGTAATTGGAGAAAATTTATAGTTTTTTAGGTTATATCTAGAACTACTTAATAGCATGTAAACATTGTTTCAGATATGGTTTCGTAATAGCAGTTACGACTATAGACAGTATAGGAGCGGGGTTAATCCAGCCTGGCCAAGGCTTTGTAGTTTATCCAGTAAAATATAAGGCTATTGTATTCCGACCATTTAAAGGGGAGGTTTTGGATGCTATTGTCACACAAGTTAATAAGGTATGAAGAAAAGCTTTTTGTGCCTTACTATTTCTTACCAACGACTGCTCTCTAATACATACATATCCTCACGCTGTATCCCTAACGGGGTAGTCAGACAGGACGGAGTGCCAAGCGTCGCGGTTCTTACTTACTTTTTCCGCTTCCTCAAATCTCATCAAATGCTCTCTAATGATATTTGGAAAAGATAGATATTTTAACCAGTACAGTATGAAGGAAAAACAAATGGGTAATGTTTTCTTTTTATAATAATATAGGGTTTGTATGTATTTACATGTTGCTATAATGTGGACTCTGTCTTTTATATTGTGTAGTGTAATATGGCTTTGTAGGTAAATCAATACTTACATTGAGGTTACTAAGTAAATAAAGAATTGTATGTACCTTGAATACAGTCAATATAGTAATACAGTTGCATTGCTAATGATTAATTCTTTTAAAGTAATTCTGTCATATTTCATTTGTTTTCAAAATTGTTTTATAGGTGGGAATGTTTGCGCAGATCGGACCACTAAGTTGTTTCATTTCACATCATGTAAGTGATATTACTTCCTTTTTCTCAAAAATTTTTTAATTGTTTGTGTTCACTTTTTTTTGAGTTCAAGAATATTGCCTATGAATAAAGATTAATTTTTGTATAATAAACTTTTCAACAATATTATAGCTTTCTTACAAGATAACGATAAAAATGTCTGTGAAAACATTAAAATCACATTAAAAATATTTAAAGTTTAAAGTACCTTGTGATTTCACCTGTGTTAAATTTGATATTTTTCCGGTAAAGTAGCTCATATTAACTTTTTGAGAAGTTCTCTACCTCTCTACCTGTCAATGAAAGTTCTGTCAAAATCAATTCAGCCATATCGAAGATTAGTCTATACAAATAGACAGATAGAAATTTTTATAAAAGTGTTTGGGATTTGGTTACCCGCAAATAGTCATTGGGTAGTTGAAATAAATATTTGAAATATTACTATGTAAATAACCAAACTAATTACTATGTAATTTTTTTATGCCCTAGCTTCCAGTACGCTTTTTGCACTGTTATTGCAATGTAATAATGTAATATTTAGGCATATTAGCTTTTTAGCAATGTCTGTGTAAAGTACTTGGCACTCAACTTTGTTTTCTTGAAAGTAAAGTTCTATATCTGATATCATACATAAAGAAGGGCACGGGATAAGCATTTAGAGCATAAGCAACATTAAGGGTTGTGAGGTCATTATATATAGGCCACAGAGCCCATGTAAGGATAGATGGTGACTTTTTGCCCTGGTTTGAAGTCTGTTCAGGCATCAAACAGTATTTGGACAGTTGCCTCCAGACATTGAAAGGTAGTATGAGTGGTATAATATGTGATGGTACTGTGGTAAACTCTTGTAGCACCATCACAAGTGGAGTTCCGGTCACTAGTTACATGCATGAAAGAAGACTGTAAAGTGAAAAGATTGAATATGAACATGAACAAACTAAGGTTCTGATGTTCGAAAGATAAGGTGTATAGAGTGTGAAATATGGGTAAATAGAAAACATCTAGAACAAGTGAACGAAATTGTATATCTGGGGAATGTGCGTTTTCGAGGGATGGAAGATGTGAGTTGGTTTGCTTTTGTCTTTAATTCTATCGATACCAATCAGTAGTACTTACGGCCAAAGACATCATCTACTTCCTTAATGTTAACAATGTGAAGCTCAGAAAGTTGCTCGATAGGTACATTAACGTGCCAAAAAGAAATGAAAATAATTAAGGGCACATAAATTTACGTTTACAGTTCCCTGCTGACACACAATTATCTTTATCACTAACACAGTAGTATGTACTAACACTAAATGAGTTTTAAATTGTTACTGGATACACTGGCCTTACCCTTATATTACGATTACCTCTTGCTCAAACACATATGGGCTGCATTTTCAGCTGTCTATGGAGGGTTTACTACTTGTACGCCGGCGGGGAATGCCCTCATTATGAACAAGAGATACTCTTGTACACTATATTTGCTTTGAATTATAATTTGATTTTCGCTAATTAAGTAATTTTATTAACGTCGCTTTTTTCTGCATCTTTATGTATCTGTCATTAATATTTTACGCGATCGCAATGGCAACAATATGGTTTCTCCTACATTAAGCGTTTGATAATATAGCAATTTGATCGATAACGCCATCTAGCGACACTCTTGAGCAGGGATCAAGGTTACAGATGGCCATATTTTTAAATTTTTGAAATTTTTCCCAAATGTTTCTTGAAATTTTTGAAAAATTTCGGAAATTACCCATCATTAAATAACTATACAAGCTTAGCCACTTGTCTGCAACGAGTATTTAATAATTATGTGGCAATCCGTAATTGGCCTTACTGAAACCAGATTTTATTTTGTATATTATGCTGTTGATTTCCCTTAATAAATAAATAATAAAAAATAATAATTCAGCTACTAGGTTTCCAACCGCAACATCTCGCATACTCTATTAACCAAATAACTTTATTTTACAAAACTTAGTTTATACTGTATAACTCTGTTTTGTAAAAGTCTTTCTTCACAACATAAAATAATTTCAATCATCTATTACATTACAGTCCATTCCAGCCGACATGGAATTCTGTCCAAATGTAAATCCCCCATGTTACAAAAGCAAACAGGAAGATAGCGTCATACAGGAGGAGGATGTCATTAGATTAAAGATTGTTGGTACGAGAGTGGATGCAACTGGTATTGTAAGTTGATAACAATGTATTGTATTTCTATTGTAGCCTGGGTATTCATTACAGATTTACTTTAATAATCGATACATGTACTCATTATATTAGGTGTATTCGATTGGAAAAGGATCTCAGTCTTGATGTTAATCTAAGTAAATGATACCTAAATGACAAAGATTTGATCATCTTGTTTCGAGTTTGTTACCTATATAGGTAATCTTTGGACAGTACAATAATAATTACGAAATTTTGTCGATCTCATTGGAATCTTTTCTGAGAAATCATTTACATGTATACATATAATATAGAATTGCTCATTCATTAGTATTAGATCTCATACTCAATATGGACCTGACCTAATTCACATTTTTGAAATTTGAATTGTGCTAATGTATCTATCCAAAATACATGATTAAAAAATAAATAAAACACTTAACTAATATGTACATAATTACAAAATCAATGTGTCTGTGTGTCACTTATAAATTTGAATATCACTAGTATGATCAAGTTCAAATTTATGGGTTAGTTAGACACATAACTAGTTTAGACTGAAGTCGTTTGAGTGATGGTTGCACCGAAATCAACGCGGAAATCTGAAATCCGACGAAGTCGCGGGCAAAAGCTAATTATTACACAATAAAAACTGCGTTTTTAGTTACATTACTAATAATAAATCTACCTTCTTTTTTATATATTGGCAACCCGTTTTATTTGTTGTAGAAACACTCCTGCCATCTTCATGTGTAGAATTACATGTTGTAACTGATGTATTCTTTATCGTTGGGAGTTATTCAGTAAATAAAAAGAGCAGGAGTATATAATTTATGCTGTTTAAAGTAGAGGGAAATAGATACACATATATGTCTACAATAAATATTAAACACAGATATCTTCACGCTATATCCCTAACGGGGTAGTCAAAGAGGACGGAGCGAGTGTCGCGGTCCTTACATACTTCTTTCGCTTCCTCAAATCTCATCATTCTCCTCAATCTCATCAAATCTTAAACGTAATATTATAATGACATATTATGGAAATGTAAATAAATCAGCAGTGATTTTATATATTTTTTAATAGAATTAGATAAGAATAAAATACATGATAAATTACACAAAACATGGGCATTATAACTAAATAAATTATCATATAAAGGAAGAGAATTATATAAAGGGCTGTCAAAAAGAATATGGTTTACTGCTCCAATTAAAGCACCACATTCGCAAGAAAAGCCATTTATGCCTAGTTTTGCTAAATAGTTGGGAATACAACCACAGATTAATTAATAGTGACTTAAGCGAGACAAAATCAAAGAATTTTTTTTAACGAGTTTGAATTTACTGTACCATGGACGCAGACAAACATTAGGCTGAAATTGGTGGTAAAATGTTCCCTTTAGTCCCATTCGACGAATTCAATCCAGAGTCCATTTTTCTAACAAGAGAGAGCGAGGAATACCCATCAAATCTTGGGTACAAATATTTTTATTATCAGAATTATCCTAAATAACAGCTCTTTTAGCTAAACGATCTACAAATTCATTGTAATTCTCAAATGACCAGGAATCCAGGCCAACGTAAATCAAGTCATTCACATTTACTTAATTTTGATTTTATTAGCAGCGAGTATAAATAAATGTTGCCACTAAAATAGCTTTTAACAGCTTCTAAGCAGCTTAAACAGTCTGAAAAAATGATGAGATCTTTAATTTTACGCATTAAGATGTAGTTGACACTTTCTATGATAGCCATGCATGCACCAGAATAATTCGACATAATAAACAAGTACTTATTAAGTTTAAAGTAACCCTTGGGATTGTTAAAGAAATGCAGCTTAATGTGCAGCCTCTTAAAATTTTTTTTTTGTTCCAGTTTGCAATCGGTACACTGATGGATGACTACTTAGGTTTAGTGACACAATAAATATGTTTTATTATATAATGAAGTTTTATTATTTATTTAAAATAAATATAAGAAAAACACGAGATCATCATTATTATTTATTTATTTGGCATTCGAATAATGGGGTAAAATTCCATACACAATGTAACAAAAACAATCCATCAAAAAATTAAAAAATATTTGGACACTCAGTCTATTTGGGCAGTTCCTAGTGGGGTGGTTTATACAAAACCTTTCAATTCGTGATTAGGATCTAATTATATTAGATACATTCAATAAGCTTACAGTATTCATTATGCAGTATTGTCTAGTGCTGATTAATCAATATAATAATGTCAAATAAACAAAATTCATTTGTTTGTTTGTAGTCTATGTATAGTTAATAATTACATAATAAATTCATTAACATGAAAAAGCTGGAAGCCTTTATTAAATTGAATGAATGCCAAATGTTAACTTAGTTCTATATTTTAAATGTACTTTGTCATCTATTAATGTTAATTTCACGTCAATTATGTACTAATATTTATGTAAATCATAGTTATATACACATTTTCACAATAAAAAATTAAATAAAAATACATCCAAAGGGACGAATCAAGGTCTTTGGTTTTCATAATTTTACCAATTATGTACAAAGTCATTTCAATGTATAAATAAATTAATACACGGTATCTAAACATATATGGCATCTAAATAAATAATACTCAATATGAGATCAGAAACAAGCTACGTAAACTGCTAAAAGCACCAAAAAGCCCAAAATAAAAGATATAAATGTGTATATCAAAATAAAGCTTCTCACAAATTATTGATAATTTCCTGAAAGTTAAATAGGTCACATGAATTACTATATAATCTAATGCAATAATTTAATAATTATACAATATGTATGTGCTTAAATACTATAATATTGATATAATTTCGTCATAAAATATGGAGTTATAACATTGTGCAATAAAATGTAATATGCATGATAGAAGATATACATTTGAAACAATTAGTAATATTAGCAGTCAATAAATTTGCACAAATCACTCACTGAATTACTTTGCTTACAATAATGTCTGCTGATGTTAAAGCCGCTGATAACATTGCCTTTCACTTCCTCATAAAATATATAAATATTATGTATACATATGTAATATATAAATACTATGTAATCAATCTTAAAAACTTTTTTAAGCCAATTAAATTACTTTTGTATCTACTGTACTAATTGTAGTCTACTCATGTCAAGGTCCACAGGATTGATAATGAGTGAAAGTGGTAATGTAGTTAAAAGGTGGGTAGGCTTAAAATCAGCATCATTAATTCAGCTTTACAAGGCACAAAGCAAGACGTCAAGGAAAAAATATAAAACGCATTTGAAACAATACAAGAGTTTGGTTACGAGGTACATATCAAGTAACTTTAAAACCAAGAACTTGATAATGAATTAGGTATATGTTATTTTCGAAAGTAGTTTTATTTATATGGTACGATTAGTTTGTACGCTAATATACTCTATGTGAATATGAGATAAGGATTACAGTAAGTTAATATGCTTATATCAACTTTTAATAAGATACATTAATATTCTCAGGCGCACATCCATAAGTAATGGGAATCAAGAGCAGACATACAGGTTTTTTTAAGATGGGCACAAAACCACCAGACCTGCAAGAAATGTCCACTTTATTTTGCATCCAAAATCCAATAGATATATGAGGGCCTAGGGGCCCCACAGACTACCGACAGGACATATCACTCATTATCAACGAAAAAGAATCATAATCACTGTGGGAATTAATCTACTTGAGCTTTTATTTGGTCATTGTTTTCTAAGATCACTTGCGCACTTAGGCTCTTTTTTCAATCCACCCTTAATGGGGTCTAATGTAATTAGGTGTTAGAATTGTATAATGTTTATAAGTGTTTTTTTTTGTATATATAATATGAATTAAACTTCACCTTAGTTCTGGATTTGCGCCTGCCTACTTGGTATGTATAATAACACATGTTGATACAAGCGATTTTTTTTATTAACGACAGAGAGAGGAGAATATTTTTCTTTGATATAGATTACTATCTATTTAACGCCACATCTAAACATTCTTAATGCTTAATATTTTAATTGCAACATTCATTAACACGTAATTTAACAATAATAATACTGACATTAATATTATAATTTTTTGGAGACAGAATTTCATAAGTGGATTATAATTGCTGAGCTGTTTCATGGTTCACTATAAATATTGTATTATGTTACTGTAGTTTTTGCTTCCCCGTCTTCTGGTCACTGAAAAACGTCCACGCTGACACTCGAAACCAAACATTTTGCTCTTGTGCTGAAGTAAATGTAGACTATTTTTAATATGCAATTTAACTAATGAAATAAAAGCAAATTTTGCCAATTTTGAATCACCTATACACAAAAACGTTTATATAGGTGGATTTAAGTGTAATATTGTTTTATCTATCAAAGTCAACATTTACTTCTCCAATGTGACTGATAGAACCCGACTCCACTATGTTGTGAGCTCATATAACTCCAAGTATCAAGAATAATAACACTTGAATAATGATGACACTTGAATTTATACTCTTAACTCAAATGACAGTCCTGGCTGATGGTATTTTTTATTATTTATACATTGCATATTGTATGTATCTATGTATTACTGTTACATACATTTCAAATTTAAATAAATAGTAATTAAATTTAAAAAGAATCTCAAAAAAATTTAAGCAAAGGTCATACAGCAAATTAGAAACACCGTATGACAAACGAGCAAAGGCGTATCATACCATACAGCCAAGTCTTGTTTAATATGAGTTAAGAATCGTTCACAGCGTTCCATGGCCGTTCCTCGCTGGTAGCTCAGCGCCTGACGTGGAAGCACTGGCACTAGGCGGCCGGGTGTCACGAGGCCGCGGCCGCGCGCTGCGCCGCCGCTCCCGCGTCCGCCGGCTGCGCCACCGCCGGCGACACCGGCCCGCGGACGGCTTCTATGTAGTCCTTTATCAACGTCGCGATTTGGTATGCCTGAAGGGAACAGATGAGTTTCTTAGTAATCCATGGATCCAGAGAGTGTCGAGTCCATTGCGTTGCAGCGAGAGGAGTTTGGACCAGTGCCTGTGACTTGCGACCCACGAGTAGGTTCAGGGGGCTCATTACGATACGCATTAACGCTCACTTTCACTGCCCCGACTCCTCTGCCTGTCTAACCATATTTGGTAGGAGCCTGCCAATGCTGTTTTAAATGTACTTTCTAATTAAAAAATGTTACTAATATGATTGAAATATGTGTGTAGCGGCTTGTAATTTGGAATTCCTGTAGTGGTATTGGTAGTGTTCGACCTCATTTACAAAATTTTTTGTTATGCTTTCCAGAAAAAATCTTTCCAAATGAAATCGGTGTTGGAGAGGATGATATCGGTGTCTGTGGCTGGTGACGTTGGTGTTTGTAGTCGGTGACGTGTGTCTGTAGTCGGTGTCAGTGGCGGGTGACCTCGGTGTCAGTGTTGGATGACGTTGGTGTCAGTGGTGAGTGACGTCGGCGTCAGTGGTGGGTGATGGGTGGTCGTGTTTGTGGCAGGTGGTATCGGTGACAGGTGACGATGTTAGTAACAGGTGGTTATCCGTTTAGCGGGTAGTAGTCTCAGTGCGGGGGGGTGACATCGAAGTCAGTGGTGGGTGATGGCTGGTCGTGTTTGAGGTGAGTGATGGGTTATCGTGTTTGTGACGAGTGGTATCGGTGATAGGTAGTGATGTCAGTTACAGGTGGTTATACTGTTAGCGAGTAGTGATATCAGTGACGTGTGACGTCGGAGTCAGTGGTGGGTGATGAGTGGTGGTGTTAGTGGCGGGTGGTATTGGTGGCAGGTGGTGATGTCAGTGACGGGTGGTTATGCTTTTAGCAGATAACAGTGCCAGGGGCGGGAGGCGTCGAAGTCAGTGGCGGGTGACGTTGGAGTCAGTGGCAAGTGACGTCGGAGTTAGTGGTGGGTGAGGTCCATGTCAGTGGCGGTTTATATCGGTGTTAGTGGCGGGCGACGTCGGTGTCAGTGGCGGACGATAGGTGGTGGTGTCGATGTCGGTGACGGGTATGTGCGTATGGCCAATGCGTGCCGTGCGTGTGTGCGTGCGTGCGTGCGTGCGTGTGACCTGGTCGGTGGAGAGCACGAGCTTGGCGTGCTTGGCGTCGGCGCGCGTGACGAGTAGCAGCGCGCGCGGCGCGGGCGACACGGCCAGCAGCTGGTCGTGGTCGTGCGACACGAGCGCGGCGCGCGACCCGCGCCGCAGCAGCGTCAGCCCGCGCGCGTCCACCGCCAGCCACAGCGCGCGCGGCCAGTTCGACGTGAACGATTGCTGCGCCGCGAGCGGCGAGAGGACACGCCAAGGGAATATTATTATTATACTCCAGGCAATTACACAAATTGTGTTAGTGGCGTGACTCCTAACTAACCACTAAACTTGTACTTTACGCTAGTAACTAATTTATCTTATTGGAGGACCTCTCAGAAACACAGACTCACAACCAATTTAGAAAAAATCTTTTTTTTTTCTAATTTGATCTGAAGTTAAACTTTTTCTCAATTGGCTTGAAAGGCAGATGATCTGCCACCACGACTTATAGATCTCTATAAGAGTTTATTAAATTAGTGTAAACTTTAAAACAATTCTATTCTTAAACTCCTATCAGTAATATCTAAGAAAAATATTTTTACTACACTTGTGACTGTTCGTTCGATCTACGAGACTACGGGAACCTATACTGTCATGACTCGAATGAAACCGTGGTGAAATTTTACTTCGATTGATGCATTTTTTGAGTGCGGTTATTGAGGTTTCAATGATAGAATTTGTTTTTTGATAGAAAAAACTTTTGAATACATAGTTAAAAACTAGCGATTGTTCCGCTACGCTTAATGATCACTAGATTTCTAACCTAATCGCCTGAAGTCGGTTTTATATAGAAAATCGAAATCATGCTTATGAGTAATTATAAATTTACGTATATACTTATTTATTATATGCTGCTTTAACAGTGAAATGTGCGTTTGTTATAAGGTATAAGGGCTAATTTTACCTATAACGTCAGTAGTTGAACGTGTAGCTGATGCGTTTAATATTGGACAACGAACTGTTAGACGAATAACCAAAGAAAAATATGGCACAGAAGAAAATAAACTTCACACACTTAAAAAGAAAAAAAGGATCAAAGCCAGTCGTAGGCGCCGATAGCTTTGATGCCGATGTCATCTGAAGACATGTGTACGGCTACTATTTACGGAAGGAGTATCCAACGAGAAAAAAGTTAGTGCAATTACTGAAGGAAGCTTGATTATTCTCCGGCGGGGAAAGTTTATTAACGAAGTTTTGAAGACCGTTGGATTTCGATACAAACCGTGTAACAAACGCAAAACATTGATGGAAAGATTCGATATTATGGCGAGGTATACTTTTTTTACGGCAAGAAATTTTAAGTGAAAGAAATTGAAAATTAGCAAAATGTGTTTTTGGATGAACCATGGCTTAATGCTAACCATACTGTAAGCCGTTCTTGGATTGATGACGCTGTAGCATTTACGTCCAAAGTTCCCGTTGGAAAATGATCGCGGCTTATAATTTGTCACTCCGGAACCATCAACGGGTTTATCGAAGATTCTCTCATGGATTTTGCATCAAAAACCACTGGAGACTATCATGAAGACATGAATGAAGAAAAGTTTACTGAATGGTTTAGCTCAATATTGTGTAGCCTCCCTGAACTATCGATTATAATTATGGACAACGTCCACACCACTCGATGCAAATTGATAAGCCACCTGGCCAATCCTAAAAGAAAGCTGACATCGTCGCGTGGCTTCAAAAAAATAGTGTAGATGCAAACATAAATATGTTAAAAGCGAAATTAGTACGTCTTTTAAAAGAAAACAAACCAACCAAGATCCGATACGTCATTGACGAAATAGCTTTAAAACATGGGCACAGAGTTATACAGTTACCGCCTTACCATTGTGAATACAAGGCCATTGAGTCGGTGTGGGTTCAAATTAAACGATATACTGCAAGATGCAATACAGAATCCTCATTTACCACAACAAAAATGCTAAAAATATTAGAAGAAGCTTGTGAACATGTGGCTAAAGGAGACTGGGAAAAGGTTGTGAATAGAATTGTTAAATTAATAAGGAAAGATTATGAAAGAAATGTGAAAATAGACAATATTTTAGAAAATGAACTTATATTTATGTAGATGATAGCAGCGACGACAGTGAAAATAGTAGTATGGACGATGGACTTTTGTGGCACCTTTTTTTCTGTCTAATATTAGTTATAAATCCAAAAACTTACAGATGCGACTCGCATATGATTCTATTTTTTTCGATAATAAATTGACATTTCACATCACTATTGTAATGTCTCAAAACGGCCATCTTAGCGTGCAGCTACTTTAATTGTAATAAAACTTTGGTATCATGTATGACGATTGCGTATATATTATTGTATGACCGTAAAATGCACTTTTCGCGGTAGATTTAGCGCCACCATACAAATTAGATTACACGAATAGTCGTTTAGACAGCAGACATCGCGCGATATTGGCGTGGCTCGCATGGGTCGCACGGCGAGTGCGAGTTAGGTAATAATCGTGCGGCGCTCACCATGACGTCGAAGATGGTGGCGCGCGCGAGCGGCCAGGAGCCGGCGAGCGTGAGCGCGCGCTGCATGGCCTGGTGCGGGGGCGTGCCGCGCAGCGACAGGTGGTGCAGCCGCACGGCCGGCGGCGGCAGCGCCAGCCGCGCGGGCAGCACGGCCGCCGCCGCCGCCGCGCACTCCTCGCCGCCGCCCGCGCACTCGCCGCCCACCGCCTGCGCGTGCAGCGCCGCCACCATCACCTGACGCGTCACACACAACACGTCACACAGAACACCTCACACGTACACAACATTATGTGACAGATATTACTCTGACACAGCAAATCGTAACCTTGTGCGCGATCTACAAATTAAATGTCCGCATCGCTGCAAGGGAACTTGTCACGTACATCTCCAATATAAATAGCCATTATTAGTATAAGACATGAGATGTAAACGGCAACGCTGCGGCGTTAACACGCCGCATAGTACCAGTATATCATCTATCACATAGTCCAAAGTATTATTTACCATCAAGAAACCCAAGAAGAAGTATTGCAACAATCAATATAGTCAAAACGCAACCTGTAGTCGTTATATAGATCGTTAATACAAAATTGAGTCACATAATTGTTAGTAAATTTAAGTTCATCATAACAGAGATCACGTAAGCCATAACGATCACATGGACCATATAGAATATAGATCATAGACATAACTATATGTACATGTAATATATGGAAATACAGAGCAATATTAGAGGTTTTATTTAGAAAGTCACACCCAACAAAACAACCCTACGAATCCGTATATGTACTACGTACCTTTGTTGCACTATGACCACTATTGTGGCCAGACGACATACAACACGAAATGTGACCAGAGTTACGCCCTGAGCGCGGAATAAAACTCGAATTGCGAAAACGTTAACTAGCGGTTTGTGTTTATAATTCCCTTAGTAGCGCACAATTTATTCATTTAGAGGAAGAATTGGCAATGTATAATAAAGTCGAATGGTGCAACAAAGTTTTTAAACTGCATTTCGAGCTTTTTAAGTCGTTAGGTTAGTAGATAAAACATCGAATTTACCCGCCAGCTAACTCGCCCAACTCTCTGTCACCATCTATCATCAGTACTAATAGGCGTCGGGAGAGAGGTGGGGAAATGAGCGGGCAAGTGAATTGAATGCTGCCAACCTAAAGACTTTGACAGCTCCAAGTGCATAAAAAAAATGGAGTTATACATACAGTTCATGCGCACTCACACTACCGCTACCACTTCTAACGGATCCGGATTTATATACTTTGCGTACCTATTTTTTGGTTCACGAGATTCTCAACCCCATAACAATGAGATTGAGTGCTGTAGGACCTCCAAAAACTCCCGCGGTTGTCATCCTAGGCCGTAAGTCGAAAAACGCAGAGATCTACTGAACGCACTAGAGCCCCAATAGCGTTTCGCTGAATCGCTTTTCTTCAGAGTGACCAAGGACCCTCGCAACGGTACGACAACCCGAACCACATGTGTTGCTGTCGTCGGGATCGCATAGAATAAATAGACCAAGCCCTCGGTCTGATTAGAATTTGTACGACAGACCGGAAATACCGTAGTGTACCGGAAGTACCGTAGTTTTGCTACAGGGATGAGCTCTGCACATCTACACAAAGAACCACCATCTCTAACAAAGTAAATTTCAGTTATGTTTAAAAATATTTACATCTATTAACTTTTACTCGCTATTTCGCTCGTGCTACTGCGAAATAGATTTCAATTACTTCTTTTTAGTTTTAATAATACTGCAGGCGACTTTTTTATTTTTATGGTTATAAAATATCTACTTAGTCTTTATTATTAAAAAAAATGTGTGTGTAATTAAGTAAATTTATATTTTCGTATTCTGCTCATCATTTCCTTTTATTCAATATCCATATCGAGGGGGATCTCAAATAAATAACTTGTCATTCTTAGACCATGTTGAATTTTTGATGATGTTGCTCATCCTATGTTACCCGTAGGTGATTCTCACCACGGGCGGATTTAGGGGGGAGGCTAAGGTGCTTGAGCCCCCCCCAAAAGCATCTGAGTCCCTTAATGAAAAATTTTAGGGTCCCGGAACATCCTACCCTCATTGGGTTCAAGCCCCTCCCAAATCAAAATCCTGGATCCACCACTGATTCTCACGATATTTTTTTTACTCGAATTTATTGTCAGTTGGCGTCTAGTTTGTAGGTGGTAACAAAGAAAAGCATATAGCAACTGTTGGCTTGACTGTAGGAAAGTAAAAACACAAATCAGCCCCGTTGTGTGATGGAATATTTTGATACATTTTTTTTTGGGTGTATGTGTGTGCGATATACTCACTGCCTCATCAGTCTCTATGGGCAGCCTGTCATGGCGCACTGCGTGTAGTATCTGGTAGTACAGTAACTCCATCTCGGCCGCGCATGCTGTGTGCAGCGGCCGCTCACCCAGGAACAGACGCTTTTTAAACACCAGCCTAGAGTAATAAATGAGTTGAATTTACAATTAAGTTGGTAGTGAATTAAACTCTGTGCCAAACTGACCTTAAGTTTTGTTTTCGAAAGATAGAAGGTATGCGGAGTAAAATATACTATACATGTTTGTGTGTGTGTGTTATTAAAAATAATATGTATTAAATTTTTAATATTTTGTGAGATAAATCAGTCACATTAATTAAAAACTATATTCAAAGTACAGCGTAACTAAGTAATAAAAATTATTAGTTACATAACATTTTCAATCATATTAATGAATAACAATATTAATGAATAATTCGACAACATTAACCGTACCAACATTATTTTTCGGTGCACTATTTTTTGTACGAGACAATGACGTCGCGTTATCGAGTTTAGGTCTCATGTTATTGAGCACAGACTAATTTACAATGCCACGTACATACTACATACCCAAATTTTAGAGGAGTACATCATGTTATATAACACTAGTGATCTATTATTATTATAATAGATCCTGTTTTTGTATGGATGTGTTTGTCTATACAAAAACTTCTGGAAGAAATTCTCTAAAATGATGGTAATTATTAAGTGTAATTAAAAAAAACGCATAACAGACAGCAATAGCTACTTTGTTTTATAATATATTCATAGATAGATGACGAGTGAGTGCGTGTATGCGGTGTGTGAGTGCGTGTATGCGGTGTGTGCATGTGTGTCCGATGCGTGCGTGTGTGTGCGTGCGTGTGCATGTGGTGTGTGCGTGTGTATGTGGTGTGAGCATGCGTGTGCGTGTGAGTGCGTGTGCGCTGTGTGCGTGTGTACCTGCAGGCGGCGGCGGTGGCGCCGGCCTTCTCCCAACGCGCGAGCACATCGCCCACTCGCTCGGCGCCGCCGAGCGCGCGCTCGCCCACGCCCGCGGGGCTAGGGTTCGCGCACACCTCATACAACGCATACCCTGCGTGATACGAAGGTTGATGTACAAACATTTGTTAAGTAGGGAAAGGGTTAACAAGCAAGACTCCTTTATAAAATTTTTATGTATGGAATCTTAAAAAATATATCTATTCTCTATCAACAATTTGGCAATACTTAGAATAATGATCATGTTATTGGTTGCTAGGTATATATAGGCTAGGTATATATATGTCTATTTATAATATCAGTGTATGTATACACTGATATTATAAATGCAAAAGTGTCTTTTTTTGTTTGTCTGTCTAACTACGTTTTCACGGCTAAACCACTGGACTGATTTTGATGAAGTTTAATATACAGATAGATTGAATCCCGAGGAATCGAACATAGTCTATATGTTTATTTCCGCGCGGATAAAGTCTGGGCAACAGTCGGTTAAAACTAACCCGTGGCTGATTCGCTGAGGCCGATCTTCTCCCTCAACATGGCGACGAGATGGTCGGCGGTGGCGGCCGGCCCGAATACGAGCCCGTGTTGTTTCCCGTCCAGTAACAACACTCGCACGTGCATAGGCCGCCGTGCTGCGGCGCACAATAGTTCCTCGCGAGACGGCGCTGCCAGTCTACGGGGCACCTAGGGATGTGTGATAATACGACGTAATAATTACTTTATCCTTTACTAATCAAATCAAGTCAATACATTTGAGTAAATAAGACACGAATACCCATATAATTAAAAATGACAGTTACTGAAGTCTGTGCCAAGCCTAGCAAACTAGTAGACTTTCTGTTGTTGTTTAGTTGGTATTGACTTCAACAATTGCTAAATTTAATTATATAGGTATTTTGTGAAGTTATTTTTGTATTTGTGTTTTGATTAGTAAAGGATAATTGTTTTGTTATTTTCAGTGGTTTTAGTTTGAAATCTGGAGTAGGTTTACAACTAACTTCTTTGTAATTCTGGAACTCCCGATATATTAAAAATGATCATCAAAATAAAAAACTATTAGAAATATTTGGAAGTATTTACGTAGTTTAAGGTACAATATCAATGAAATTAAACTGAGGGATCACCTGGGTGGGAGCTATATTAAATCCAACGGAAAAAGAATCATTCAATTTGGTTCATAAACATAGAGGTTATGCCTGAAAATTATGATTGCAGTGATACAGGTCTGGTGGGATCTGCACAGCCATAAAAAAAAATGCCCGAACATACATAAAAAGAAAATCAGTTTTTAGCGGGATTTTATGGGGAGCGGATGGGTGTTTATTTTAATTATGCGCAAATTGTTTCTAGTGGATATTGTAATGTAAAATTGGTGTAATTTTTCGTCCCAGGTGTCTACGCTGTTGTGCATTATGTGGAAAGTTGAATTTAGCGCTTATTTAGTAGTGTAATGTTGAGTTTTTTTAGTGGCTTGGTCTACCTTAGTGGATCCTACTAGAAAGATAGCCTCTATATTTGTCGCCAGAAACTCCAAAAAACAAAAAAATGTATTACATCGATACTTTAATGAAATGAAAAATATATAATTTTATTAATAAAGACGTCGGCTGTTATGAGCATAGGTCCCTTTGCCTTCCCTGTCAAGGAGGAATTGTAAAAAAAAAGGGTGCGGTTGAGGGACCCCCGTCAGGAACGAAGTTCCTTAGCTGCAGTTTCTATTTTTCAAAACTTAATTGCAATAATGAGACCAATAAAACTCGTGTGATTTAAAAAAAAAATAAAAAATTTCGATACTCGTACGCACACTCATATATAACAAAAAGAGACAGAAATATCATTGTGAATCTACGTATAGACCTAACGAACCTAGCGCCGTGCCATGCGTGGGTCCTGCCCCACGTAACTCTTCTTCCTTACGTGACGATTTCTACCAACTCATACCTTCCACAAGCCGCGTTAAAGAACTTTGTTTTTTTCTTTCTTCATGGCGTGATGCAAGATAAGCGCATTTGCCAATGTCACGTATTAATAAGTAGAACCGACATGAAGCACGTTTGAAGTTTTCATTTTTTCTTATCGTAAAACTCCTCCAGTAAGTGATAGTAGGCTTTACTGAAGTTATAAAAGACTTCTTGGAAGAGCGTGAGAACTTCAGCTACACGTGTTTATTTAGACTTGAAGACCTAGTCCATTCTTTTCACTTATACAGAACTTTAAAGCACAATAAATACCTAGGCGAAAATGTGTGAGGAGAATGATGAGATTTGAGGAAGCGAAAGAGGTGTGTAAGGACCGCGACTCCTGGCGCTCCGTCCTCTCTGACTACCCCGTTGGGGATACAGCGTGAAGTTATGTTATGTTAAAGCACAATATACTATCACTTTTCTACTTTAAAACTCCCAAAGATGTAACAAATAGAAAATCTAAATAAAATTTCAATGTCACCTCTCCCGTTCCCGCCAAAAAGTCCTAAAGGAGTTCGCTCCAAAAAGTGCAGTTAGTTGTAAATGGCCCGTGGTCCGTGGTCCGTGGTCCGTGGTCCGTGGTCCGCGGTCCGCGGTCCGTACCTGCGCGACGGCGACGGCGACGTGCTCGGCGCGGCGCGCGAACTTGCCCTCCTGGCCGCGGTGCTGCGCGCCGCGCAGGCGCAGGTGCGCCAGCAGCAGGCGCCGCAGCGGCTTGGCCGGCGGCAGCGCCGCGCCCACCGCCGCGCACAGCAGCGCCCAGTGCCGCGACGACACGCGCGACGTGGGCTCCGGGTGCTCCGTCGTCTGCGTGCACTCCATAGTCACTACTAGTGCGTCAAGGGCCTTCTTCGACACATATCTTTGTTGTCTCATGTTTATTTTATTAATAATACTATTATGTACATTTTTCAGCTTATTCTAATTACGCCCTAATACACCTTATCCTATCGTTACACTTGTTTAAAAGGCAGTCCTACATTTCTATTCTTTAGTTCTACTAACAAGTTATCTATCTTATTTCTATAACCATTATATAATTATATAGTATCCTATTGCTACTATTCTATTTCCTAACTTCATATTACCCATTGCTCCATGCTTTCGTCATTACATAATAGAAACCCTCTAGTCCACGTCTGGTATTTTGAATCTACTGTTTGTGCCGCGAAGACACGCGCGACAATGGCTCCGGGTATTCCGTTAACTGCGCGCAGGGAGCCCATAGTCACTAGTGATGTGCCGGATATCCGTATCCGTATACGCGGATATCCAAGGGAGAAGAAAGATCCAGATCCGTATCCCTCTCCGTTACTTTTTTGGCGAATCTTTTACCTTATTAATTTTCAATACATAGATTAAATTCTATATAAGTCGAAACATGTCCTGTCACGCAAAGCGTCAAGTGGCGTCAACTATCGTTTTAAGGTCACGCTCACCGACACCGATCTTGACACCAAATATCCGTATTCGGATCCGTATCCGCGAACATACATTTTTAACGATCCGGCACATCACTAATAGTCGCCCATTACTCACACGTTTTCACTCATTACATAATGGAAACCCTCTAGTCCACGTCTGACACTTTGAATTTATTGTTTGTGCCGCGAGGACACGCACGACAAAGGCTCTGGGTGTTCCGTCGACTGCGCGCAGTGAGTACATCACTCATTACTCACGCTTTCACTCATTACATAATGAGTGTACTCACTTTAGTCCACGTCTGGCACTTTGAATCTACTGTTTGTGCCGCGAAAACACGCGCGCCAAAGGCTATAAGTTTTCCGTCGTCTGTGCGCAGTGAGCCCGTCACCCATTGCTCACGTTTTCACTCATTACATAATGGAAACCATCTAATCCACATCTGGTACTAAGAATTCACTTTTTGATTGGAGAAGATAATATTCCGGATCCGGTGAATAAACCAATCACAACAAAAAATTTAAGAGCACCAGTATTAACAACAACTGTTCTGAATTATTTACAATTATGAATATTCTATGAACAAATGATTGGTCAGTTCAAGATTGAACGTTCGATAAGACAGGCGGAAATCTGTGAAGACTAAACTATGGACAATCGTGGGTCAGTTAGTCAGTCATTCATAAACATCGCTTAGTGCTTACTGGTTATTAGATTAAAATGTGTAGTTACTAACAAAAGAATAATTTTGCCACACAAACCTGCTTAATAAGCTGCATGTACAATTCGCAAAGCAGTGTATCTTTTTGCAGACAGCGCTGCAACAGCGCTTGTGCTAACGCTACTCTGTCGTCACTCTCGCTTTCCTGGCTGCTAACACTGTTGTTGTTGGTCAGGTTAGTAGTACTGCCTTCGTTCGTACTGAGGCCAGCGTGACTCATTATATCCTAAAATAAAACATGACAAAATATAGTTAACGTAAAATTCACTAGTAACTAATTAATCAGTGATAAAACCCCTAATAAAATACATTTCCACATTTTTTATATAGTTTATATATTTATTGTTCCTGTGGACTAATCTTTCAAAGAATATTTTATTGCTCATAGATTTAAGTGCCCTGCACTTTGTCCGCGTTCAATACAGAGTTTGCTTACAACTTGACTACAGTGCTACAGCTTATTTAACTCCAGTATGGCTATGAATCATCGTCTCGACAAACAAATATATTGTGGGAATATGACCTCGATCAGTCAAGTCGTTCAGAAGTAACACGATAACCAACACACGTGACACGTAAAGACACGCCAACGAGATTATATTGCATAGAGAAATAGTTGTCCTACATTCAAAATTAATCTTTATTACACTCGAATTGGGTACTACATAAAATTACCAACCAAGAACTACAAAATAGATTTCACTTACAATTCAAAAAAGAACATTCCAGAATGCATTAAAATTATACAGTTTAGTACCTTTAATACAATTACATTATGTATATTTTCACCTTAAATATTTGCATGGCGGCGACTTCTTCGGCTTCATTTAACTTGGTCAAGCTGTGCGGCAATGTTCTAGACCAACACCAGTATCCTGGCGGGAATCCCTTGTAGCATTCACCCTGCGTTTCTGCCGCCAAGTCTAATCGGACTTTTTCTAGTCTGTTCTTACTTAACCTAGAATAAAGGTTTAAAACTTTAAATAACGGTAAACATATGTTTTGCATGTTATAATTATTTACATTCAGTTTTTTTATCTACTAATTTATTTTATTCGTCTATTTTTTCATCTATATTTATTTGGTAATCTATACTACTATATACGTCTCTAGCGACTGTCCGTTATTATAATTTTATTGTCAAATTTGGTGATAGATAATCATTTTATGACTCACTGAGTTCGATTCTACCATTTTTAAAATTTTTGTCTGTCTGTCCATATATCCTTTTATAACTGAAGCACGGCTTGACCGATCTTGATGAAAATCAGTACGTAGTAACTTGTGATTGCGTTCATGATAGGCTACTTATTTTTTAAGGAAATCTACCCCTATAGGGGTAAAAAGAGGGATGAAATTTTGTATGGGAAATAGTAAACTGCTGAACTAATTATGATGAAATTTGGCAAGGAAAAGTTTGCATCAGAGAACGGAAGCGGGGAATAGGGACTATAGGGATTACTAAAGTCGTTTAGGCTCATTAGCCTCAGCTCGTTTCTGTTAAAGAGCATATGGAAAACGTTGTAGACAGATTTATTAGGGATGAGCTACAATACTTGTTCATTATACTTAACATGCCTATAGTAGAGACAAAACTGCAGGAACCGCTCTGCTCAGTCTCCTTAAAAGAGTATAAAAGGCATAGTGGACAATGAAAATGTCGACGAACTCGCAGAGCCGGCACCAAAATCATATTTATTGCTCCAGAACTTTTTGTGGTATTCCCAAAAGTCAGGCTCAACTGATTTTGTGGAAATACTGTTTTAAAGCCTCTTGTAAGTATTGGAGAATATTCCAGGCTAGGAGCATTCCACAGTTCTAATAAACCCATATAATCGCAAGGTGGCGTCTAGTGTCACGGCAATGAGTCCGAGGAACTTGCGTATCTTGGTTAGAGCACTTACTGGGTATTGTTGCCTAGTTGCTAGACTCTTCTCTAGTCACGCACATTAGTAAAAGTCCGGAAAGGTAGTCAACGAAAAACAGACATCCTCTTAGAGCAAATGCTTCGTTCATTTAACTGGCTTTTGTCTTACATATATTGAAACAGAAGAGCTATATCTCTATTAGTCTCAAGCATAAATACTTATACATTACACAGTATCTATATGTACATCATATATTACACACATTCACAATTTTCATTCACAACACACATTAACATACACCCACACGTACACACACTTATTGGGTGTTCCTTTTTGTTTTTCACGTTTTACTTAAGTTTAGCCATAAGTTTTATTTTATTTTATATTTTTTTACTGCATGTTACTTCACTTATATTGACATTTTGTAATAACTTTGGAGAGGAAGCTAGCTACAGGCCATACGTCTAGTTCAGTAGTTAGAGATTTCATTAATATTGTGAAATTTGTTAATAAAGAATTATTTATTATTATTATTTTGATTCTTGGTCTGAAGTTGCTATAGTAGAGGACAGCATTATCTCTCGCGTTTTTTGCTGTCAAAGTTATGAGATGACTTTTTGGCGGGAACGGGAGGTGAGGTTGTCATTTTATTTAGATTTTCTATTTTTTATATTTTTGGGAGTTTCAAAGTGCAAAAGTGATAGTATATTGTGTTTTAAAGTTCTGTGTGAATGAAAAGAATGGAGTATAATAGTAAGAATAGAGTGTAACTAAAGTTCTCCGGCTCTTCCAAGAAGTCTTATAAAATTTAAAGGCTACTATCACTTTACTGGAAGAGTTTTACGATAACGATTTTACTTAATAAATAATAGACATTGCCAATTGTGCTAATCTGTGCGCCATGGCCATGAAGAAAGAAAAAAAAAGCGTGTTTTCCAATGGCAAGTGTGTGCGGCGCCTACCTGCGCAGCGTGTTCCTGAGGAAGCTGCCGGCGGCGGCGGCGGCGGCGGCGGCGGGCTCGGCGGGGCGGCGCAGCGCGGCCGAGTCGACGAGCGCGCGGCGCGCGGCGCGCAGCGCGGCGGCCAGGCGCGCGCGCTCGGCCGCGGGCGCCGCGCGCCGCGCCGGCTCGTCGGCCAGCCCGCCCGCCAGCGCCGGGCTGTACGCCGCCATCAGCCACGCCGCCTCGTGCTTCTGCGGAGACTCCAGCACGATGCACCTGCGCACAGGCCGACCACTGACATTGTAACGGGGGCGGGGCGGGCGGACTCGCACTTTACGTTATTAGGACTTTGTAGACTCAATAACAAAAATAGTACCGTCATTATAATAATATCTACCTCTCCGTATATCACAGACAATTTATTGCGTCGTTTATATAGATGAATAGTATAGTACAATACTGTATAATACAGTACATCTATACTAATATTTTGTAGTAAACTAATTAATCTATGCTAATATTATAAAAAGGTAAATTTTCTTTGTTTGTATGTAATGGATAAACTCAAAAACTACTCAACCGATTTCGAAAATTATTTCACCTATAAATATACATATAAAGCTACATTATCAGTGAGTAACATGAGCTGTATTTTATTCAAAAAAAAATTCTACCCGTACGAAGCCGGGGTGGATTGCTAGTAAATTATAAGCTAGTATATAGATGACAGTAGATTTATATTATACTTACTAAACTGAAATTTAACGTATACCAAATTAATATAATTATTACGAGATATGGCGGATTGTTAAAAATGTATATCCGCGAATACGAGCACGGATACGAATTTTTAGTGTCTAGATCCGCGAATACGGACACGGATCTTATCTTCTTACTCGATCGGTGTCGGTGCGCGTGACCTTGAAACGATAGTTGACACCGCTTGATGCTTTGCGTGACAGGACATGTTTCGACTTATATAGAATTTAATCTATGTATTGAAAATTAATAAGGTAAAAGATTCGCCAAAAAAGTAACGGAGAGGGATACGGATCCGGATCTTTCTTCTCCCTCGGATATCACTGTCGTACAACTGTCGTACTTCGTCAATTCGTTTGAACACAATTAAATTAATCCTATTTTATGTGAACATAGGTTACTAATGTTTATCATTATTTGTTGGACTACTGCAATAAAAAATACCAAAACTGTAATTTTAAAAAATAAAAAGTAATTTGAAGTTTGTATTGTAATTTATTTTTAAAATTTAATTTAATGAAAGCTTTCTAAGCGGCAACTTTGAGGAAGTCTATTATTCAAAATAATGTGTAGTTTTAAGTTTGTAAATATTAACGTATGTATGTATTTTTTTGTTAATGTAAATAAAAATTTACTATTTAACGAAATATATTAACATTAAAGATTCGTTCAAAATCCGCATAAAAGTAACGAATACGGATACGAATGCAGATCTTTCTTCTTCTTGGATATCCGCGGAAACGGATAAGGATATCCGGCGCATCACTTAATTATATAACCATATGATTTCTAGTTAAACTAAATAACATCTTATCATTATAATTATTTATTAATGTGGATATTAGTAATAATAAAGTTGCAACTGAGCATAATACATTTGTATGTACACTTTTCTAACCACTAACTATTATTATCCTGTGTCCACTCTTTTCATGTTAGCTTTCGTTTAAAAAATGTAAACTAATATTTACCTATGTCCATCATGTTGTCCGTGGTGGGTTAGACTAATGGTGAGGCCATTGTCAACTGGATCCATTAGTAACGCTGCTATGTTACTATATGGGTATTCCGCTAGTACCACTTTATCGTTAGGGCGGACTAAAACTACTCCTTCTGAGCCCACACCGAGGAGCACGTTTGGACCTTTGGAAAATTTAAAATAAAAATTATACTTAGACCTTCGATCACAAATATATAACAAGATACATAATCAGCGTTCCGAAAACGTCCGCACCAAATGTGCGCTGAAATGAGAATTTTAGCGCACTCGGTCTTAGTAGTAATTTGCGAACACTAAAGGAAACATGACAAAGTGCTCCTTCAAACATTGTAAAAATGACACGTCTAGAACGATAAAAAAAGATGGAGTTTCTTACTTTCGGTAAGTAATTAGGATTATTTTATTTACGTGTTCATTATTTCGTTATAATAATAACGTTATATAGCTCTATTTTATTAAATTCATAATAATATTTTTCAAATGACGGCTACATAATACAATTAATTATACGATCGTGAATAAGACATTGAGAACCATACTACCGCATTCAGATTTCATTTATTCGGATTATTCTTTTATCTCTCTTCTAAAACTATAGAATGGAGCTTTTAGTCTTACATTTATATTTCTTTAAATATATTTTTGGTGTTGAAATTTCAATTATGACTGTAGTATAAGATTAGCTGCTAATTATAAATTTTAATGTAATTTATGTAATTATGTATTCTTTTATAAACACTGCAAGTTATTGCAATATTTTTCTCGAACATATAAAAAAATATATAGCTTTCCTCGAGATCCTATTCGATGTGAAAAATAGACTTCTATAGTAGCACGCCAAAAATGTGATGAATACTTCATACCAAATGAACGAAGCGTAGTTTGCTGTGATCACTTTTTAGAAAGTGACGAATAGTCACAGCGAAAGGCTTAAAAAGGCTACACAATATTACGTATTTACTTAAACCTGCACTGCATTTCTATTTGACAGTGTTATTATTTGTATTGTGGCAATATTAGAAGATTAACGTTGCCACTAAATCGTTTAAAACTAAGATTTTAGATCTTTTAATTGTTTTTTATCAAAGTTAAGATTTCTAGTCGTGACATATTTCTCTGATTACCTCGTTAGGGATACAGCGTGTTAATATGTATGTAAATATTAAATAATGACTAGCAGACGATTTCCTATTAAAAAATAAAAAAATATCAGCACTTTATTGCGACTTCGCTCTGTATTCCTAGATTACGTCATTGCCTGATATCCAACATTTTTTCCTTGTCTCGACTAATCTAAATATTATGTCTTACCTTTGTCACATCCACGTAATAAACCAAAATGATGTAAACAGCGATGGAAATATATTACGTGAATTATATTTTAAGCACGAAACGTAAGTTTTTTTTTGACAAACTTCGTTTCAATGGCTTACAAGGATCTAAACGAGCTTTTACAACTTTATACCTTTGAGGTCTACTTTAAATTAAAAGAATAATACTGTAAGATGTTCAAAATGTATATGTCAATTCGGACAGTAATTATGTATTTAAATTTTAACGAAAATTGTGAATTATTATTTGTGATCGAAGAACCAAAAATAAAAAAATATTAACAACAATGCTGCTTCCTCCCTTTTTCTATTCTTACATTGCGTCTGAATATGTCATTGCCTGACACGCAACATCTTATTCCTTGTCTAACATTATAATTTCTATGTGTCTTTGTCACTTTCATCTAACAAATTATAATGACGTAAATAGCGAAACAAATAAATTACGTGAATTACACTTTAAGCATGAAGCGTAAGATTGAATGTCAAATATATTTTTGTTAACAAACGTCGTTTCAATGCCATGGGAGAATCTTTTACAAGCTTTTACAACCTTTATATGCATTGACAGTAAAGTTTACTTTAAATTAACACAATATTGAGATAATACTATACGATATTAGAAATGTATATGTCAATTCAGACAATAATTTGTTCCAATTTTATAAAGGATTGTGAATCTAGTTATATATTTGTGATCGAAGACTTAGACAAGGGTTATTGTAAAAATGAATAAAATAATGCTCAAATGATTCGGGCACATACAAAAAATGAGTGAAAGATCGACGAAGAAAATGTACAGAGCGAAAGTGAGTGGTAGCAGAATCCAAAGAAGACAAAGGTTGATTTATGAAGATAGAATAGCCACGTGCCGGCTGACGGATTAGTCAAAAGGACTTGCAAATATCAAAATCAAAGGCAAAAGTGTGTGAGGAGAATAATTAAATTTGAGGAGGCGAAAGAAGTATGTATAACCGCGATGCCTGACACTCCATCCTCTCTGACTACTCTGCTAGGGATACAGCGTGAGGATATGCATGTATGTAAAAATAATACAACGTACCATGAGCCCAATATCCTTTATAAGTGACAGGGAACAGTGTTACTCCATATAGTGGGTACTGCATTACACATGACAAGTATAATGCTTTCGCCGTTAGTTCTGCTCGGCCGGCACCGTATTGACGATGCGCTTGTGCAAGAATTGTAGCCTGTAAAAAAATGTGAAAAAAATCAAGATCAATATTACATAATAACAATATCCATAAAAACAATAATAAAATAGACCAGTATTTATTTATTATAATGAATTTTACAACAATAAAGAAATTTTAATAAATGCGTTTGGTACGGCTACAATTTTTTAAAATAGCTCGCGATTGACTGCTACTGAATTGAATTTGAGTAAAAAGTAGTTGCTCAAATTACGTGAAGGTTAGTTCAAGTATATGCTTCCAAAAAGGAAACTTTGCCACGAGCTGAAATCATTCACAACTAACCCATTGATGCGCTGGCCTGCCCCTGGCGATTCGTTGCGGTAAGAATTGTTCTGGATGCGAATAGTACGCTCTCGTATGAGGCGGTGGCGGACTCGGAGGGGGTTCCCCTAACGACACTTGCGCTTGAAGGCCAGCTAATTGGAGGGCCACTTTCTCAGACACTGGGAACTCGTCCATCTGAATAAAAAATGGAATTATAGTTATTTTATCTAATGCAGTAATTTATGACTTATTTATATAATTTATAAATATTTGACGCAGTTTCTGCTGTAGTTTTAGTCTACCCTGGAAGAATGATTTTAAACAGTGTCGAAGTTAAGGTCTCTGCCATATATATACTCAATCCCGTTAAGTAAGCCTTATAATCTAGTAGTATTAGCACTTAATCTAGTAGTAGCTATGATACTGATTTAAAAGAAAACTTAGTACCATATGTACGGATCGCGAAGCTTAGCGCCCCATCTTCTCTGACTACCCTGTTAGGGATACAACGTGAAGATATGTTGTTGTTGTTGTAATTTATTTAAGTATTTTTTTATTTTTAATCACCTTAACAACGCTATGTACTGCTTGTGCATACAATAGAGCAACTTCAACAGGGTCGTGCGGCAACTCCCGTCCTCCTCGGAACAAACGACGTTTAAAAACGAAGCGATTATCTGCAGATCCACCGCCTGGGCCTTGTTGCCTGTTGTAAATTGTACCAAAAACATTTCTTAGTTCAGTTATGTTAATCTCAAGAAGGATGTTTCAGGAATTAAATAAAGTCATTACAATTCCTTCGTGCTGTTACTCACATTATTTATCTTTCACGCTGCACACAGAAAAGTCATAAGGTTTGTGATTGTGCAGTTTGTTAATTAAAAAATAAATTATAACTCACTCAACTCGCTTTAAAAAAATCAAATATTATAATGCCCATTTTCCCCCGTAAAACAATTTAAGTGATATTAATGTTAGTTTTGTTTTCACCAACTTTTAGGGAAACCTAAAACTGTTAGGTACGACAACGGAGTAAACCGTGGGTAAAACATGTATCTAAGTGATGCCTTAGACTTGGACTTTAAATCATTACAAAAATCAAGTGGATCATTTTTAGGTAACTGCGTTCGTATTTTATAATAAAGTTGCTCAAAGTCACTCAACGGAAAAGCAATTTAAACTCATCTTGGAATTTGGTAGACATTGTTACCAGACACTTTTCACGATTTAAACGTCATCGATTGAAAAATCGTACTATAACCACAGATTAATTAGTTTACTACCATAAATTACGTTAGTATAATTAATCTGTGCTATAAATTAACAGTTTCAAAGAAGACAAAACAATCGTCTGGAAATAATCGTCTCTGTACACATATTTACTGGGTTTCTGGATATTGTATTTTAATATACCTATTGTATAATGATGTTGAAAAAATTATACCTGACTCGAGATTCTTACCGGTTCCTCTCAGTGTGCAGGTTTTCTTTTCGTACCGAAGGTAGTAGAAGATAGATTCGATGTTCAAAAAGTCCTTGCTATTTTGGTTACTTGAATGAAGTGATTGGACTACAGAAAGACGTAAAAGGCATTGGCATTAGGCATGCCTTTTACGTGTCACATAGGCATGTGCTATGGACGTTTTTATTTCGAAAATTAGAATATTAATTTTAAATCTAATAAAGAGAATTCTACACTCTACACTTGATTTATGCATAACTCATTCTGGCCTCATAATATTATTTACGAATATTTTTCGTCTTTTCGTGAACGACAGAGCTTTTGCATCATTATATTTTATCAACTGGGACATGTACATGAGCTACTTACATTTCCCAAGCGGCGATGACGTCATATAGATACTGGGTGGCTCTAACGTGTTCCTCCTTCCCTCCCCTCTGTTGATACACAGCCCAGCCCGCCCTGGACTGCGGCGCTAGTCCAAGTTTATCGGCCAACCGCGCAGCAGCTGCGGCAGCCGTGTCTGCTGGGTGCACGTCTATAGCCTTCGTGCGGCCGTCGAGGAAGAAGAAACGGCAGACTATCGTGCCTAGTCGACGCATAGCCTGAGGAGTGTGCAGTATTGGACGCTTTGTTACTAAGGCTAATATATGCAGCTTTTGGAAATTAAATTCATAATTTGGTTAGTATTTCATGGTTCATTTTAAATAACTACCCTTGTCTGTGTATACATATATGTATTAATCGAATTGGAAATCCTAACGTTCACATGTGTATACACGTGTATGTGGGAACGTGTACTCACGCGTTTGTTTTTGTGTGGACGTTCGTGTGTATATGTAAGTCTGACCGTGCGTGTGTATGTCTCTATATGTCTGTGCATATGCATGCATAAATGTTTGTGTGCGTAAGTATACAAGTGCATGTGTGTATCTGTTTTATTTACCACGGAGAAGATAAATGAATAAATAGTTAATCTAATGGTAGGTAGACTGAGATCCATGGGCACTTACAATATGAAAGCCAAGAAAGCATTTCAGGTTGAAAATGTGTTGTTAATATTGAAGACTAAGATGTTATGCTTTTTGTACCAGAAACAGTGACAATCTTACTCTTCACACTGTAACAACAGTAAAGTACTGTGTTTGAAAAGTGAAATATGTAGTGGTCACCATCCAGATAGACCTTGTACATGGTACCACCACCCACCAGGTGTGTTTGTGCGTGCATAGATGCGAGAGCATGTGTATGCATGTGCATGTGTGTTATGTGTATGCGTGCGCGCGCTTGTATATGTGCGTGTGTATGTGTGTGTGTGTGTGTGCACTGACCGCGATCTCGACCGTGCTGGGCGGGAGCAGGCGCGGCGCGGCTCCGCGGCAGTTGTCGAGGCACCACTGCGCGCAGTGCGCGGCGCGCGCGGCGGCGGCGGGGGTGGCTGCGGGCGCGGCGGTGGCGGGCGCGAGAGGGGCGGGAGCGCGGGGCGCGGGCGCCGCGGGCCGCGCGCGCGCCCTCAGCCACGCGCAGTAGTGACGCGCCAGCCCGCGACTCGGCTGCCACGCCACCGCGCACAGGCACAGGATAAGCCACACACGCTCCGCCCACTCCTCCACGGGACACTCCGTTATCTATCACACGCACACGAATAATTTAATTAATGACGACCTAGATGGTGCAGTGGTTTAGACGTTAACCCAACCGCGGAAGGTTCCGGGTTCGATTCCCGGTCGGATCAAATTAGAAAAGGAACTTTTCTAGATTGTCTCGGGTCTGGGTGAACTGGGAGACACCCCCAGTAGTCGTCGTCTGGCTCTCATAGCACAGGAAATACCCTAGTTTGAGATCAGATGATTAGTGTGTATCGTCTGGCGCAAAATATTTCTGAAAAAATATTTTATACAGTAAACACTTTTTATTGGTGCTGTGAAGCCTTGCTTCTTTCCTTTCATGACTCTGAACCAACGGGAAATGTCCAAATGTCCAGTCCAAATATGCTTTGATGGGTGTCTTAGCCAGTATCAAAATATGTGGCACAAATGACAGTATGTTTTGAATATTATGTTGATTACGTTCGCATGCATTTTTTACATCTCTGAGGAATCACAGAACTTAGTATTTCTTACAAGTGTTCTGTTTTTTCCATTTAATGTATGGAACTATAAATAAGCATATTTATATGTTACCTGTCTGACACACTGCACTAATATTTCATCTCTCAACTCTTCACGTTCCAGTCCTTTACCAATAATAGACTGTATGGTTTGAGTCTCTTTATCTGCTGTTAATTCACCTCTCATATAGCGGCACAAGTCCTGGAAAATAAACGAATTGCAATTGATACTTTTGGGAGCCAGAGAAGAATAGATCTGAACTAAATAATGGTATTACTTACTCTGAATATATTAACAGCGGCAGTGACACTTTCTGGGTCGTGAAGTTGAATGTGTGATGTGGGTATATTGTTTCCCTTATGATACGTTATCATCTCTTCTTTGGTCAGCATTTCCATCGACTTGCTCTTGCGCGTCAGTGTTGCTATGATTGTACCTATAAATATAAAAAAATCGATTACATAGATACTACATAGAAAAATATTTCTATGTAGTAATTACTAGATCAGTATTTTATACCTTCGGGTGATCTTGGATGATCGTTGAAGTACAATTTAGCAAATTCAGCTAAATCATTTGCAACGTCAGCAGGTGGAGTCGTTGGAGGTACGGCAGAAGCAGGGGGAGACGCTGCTGCTTCCATCTGGTGGAGGCGACGTTCAACTCGTTCCTTACGTCGAGCATTGCGTTCTGTACTCTGTGATCAATAGAAATAAAGTCCAAATTGTAAAAATATAACTTATAATACATGGGCGACTGAGCTTTACTCGGTGTCTTACAAAATGAATAACAAAAAAGAAGTCTGACCACATTGCAGGATTTGAACCCGCATATTTCAGCTTGGTAAATCTACGCTCTAGTTCACAACAGTTTACCTTTAGAGTTTACATAGAGTTTAGAAGTTTTAAGTGTATGAAAACATAGAGAAAACGAATTTTCTAAGAATTAAAACCCTAGATAGATTTTTGACCACCGTAAAGCTCTATATTGTCAATTACATCGAAATTATTAGAGCCGTTTTTGAGAAGGCGATTTGACTTGATTTGACCAATATACAAATATTGCTTCTATAATATTACTCTTTTAAATAGCATAGTATTTTAAACTAAAGGATGATGAAATGAAATTTAACATTAAAGTTATTCTTCATGAAAATAAATAATAGATTTTTCTCCATGACTTTTAGACGTAGAATTTATAAATAACTCCAAAGCCAGACGCCGTGTCCGAGCAGAAACGGTGAGCTAAATCAGACAACCTGATTCACCTGTACGACACACATTTATTATCAGATAAGCTGATCGGTCTCCATTTCGTTATAAACCAGCACCCAAACATCTATATTTTATCTGACGTTATTTGCCTCACTTCGTAGTACGGGACAGGCTGACTGAAGTTATGAAGTCTATGCTTTTATCACTATTTTTCATTTGGTTTCCTTATTATAAGTACATTATTTAAGTGATATGTGTTTTTAATAGGTACTTGTTGCAAACTGAAATTAGACATTTCAACTTATTAAAAAATAAAACAAAAAAAGGTCTGAGCACATTGTAGGATTCGAACTCATTACTTCGGCGTGGTAGACCTACGATCTAGCCATTGTGCTATTGAGAAGATAAACTTTGCTGCAAAATTAAAAATGTTTAGAGTTCAGAAGTTTTAAGTGTGTGAAAGACGGAGAAAACGATATTTCCCAGAATTGAGATCTAGCTAGATCGATTTTTCTCCTCCCTCAACACCTATATTTTAAATTTCATCGAAATCGCTCGAGCCGTTTTCGAGGTAGCTATATCAAATATATAAACATATATACAAATATTGCTTGTTTAATATAATAGCGGATATATATGCTGTCACATGAGGTATATATACATAACACAGATTTATCACTAATAGAATCAGATATCGCCTTTCACGCGTCACGAATTGTTAAGGGAGACGAAAGGGACGGAAGGGACTACACATACATATTTCGTAACTATCTGTATGCTCAATGTTTTAAGACTATTGTGCTGTTGCATTTGCCAGACGTATGAATCTTTGTTCGTTAGTGCTTTTATGATTTTTAATTATTTTTGAACTCTAGAAGTGAAAAATTAATATAAAAATTTGTATATATATGTGAGCTACACTCTTTTGGGCGTGATGATACGAGTAGAATGCAGTATTTTAGCCTGAAAACTTCGATCACAAATAAAGACCAAGATTCACAATCTTCTGTAAAATCTAAGCAAATTATTGTCCGAATCGACATATATATTTTTAATATCGTCTATATATATTTTTAATAGTACTATATTACTATAGTAATATTGTTTTCATCTAAAGTAGACCTCACCGTCAAAGCATAAGGTTGTAAAAGCTCGTAAAAGACACTTGCATGACTTAGAAACGAAATTTGTTATAAATATTTAAAATTCAATCTTACGTTTCGTGCTTAAAGTATAATACATTTGAATTGCTATTTACGTCATTTTGATTTGTTACATGAACGTGATAAGGATAAGACATAATAATATACATATTATAATGCTAGACAAAGAACAAAATGTTGCACGTCAGGCAATGACGCATTCAGACGCAATTTAGAAACACAGAAAACTTGGGAGTTTCACTATATGTAATTATTAATGTATATTTTTTTTAAATTAGAAAATTATAAGCGAATGTGATCGAAGGCTGCAAGGGCCGGTTTGACAAACGTAGGCTATCTAAGCGAGAAAGGCTATTAGTGGCGACATCAACGCAATATCTATTAGTTGTTAATCTGTGATATATAATATCTAATGTATCAGATCGAAATTTTTACTCACTGATGAGTCACCATTTATAACAGGCGGTGGACTTATGCAAGTGTCCATTGGTATTGGTGGTGGTGGTGTGGGAGCTTTTTCCTGCGATGATGCACTAGTCACTGACGATTTTAAACTGGTAACATTACTGGGCAAAGGTGGGAGAGGTGCTTCACAAGGTTCTGGCTCAGGTTCCTTGGTTTCAAATCTGAGAAAAAATATTAGTATTGTATTACTCGTCACTATTTTATAAAATTTAATTATTTAAACTAGACATTTATAATCTATAATGTAGCTAATCTAATCGATTGTTGTTAGCTTCTTCTTGAAAGACTGTTGCAAGTTTGAGCATTTAAGTACAAATTAACTTCAAAAACATCAATCTTTTTATCATGGTAATATTAAAATTATATTTTCAAAAATGTTTTATACTATATTGCAAAAATATTTACCCGTTACTTTCTGGGGAATATTGTAATGGTGGTGGCGGTGGCGAAAGTTCTTTGTTAGATGGAGTTTCCATTCTTGGAATCACAGACTCGTAGATCGGTTCTTTACCATTTACGACTGTCAGTTTACCGTTGGGTATTACTCCATTCGTCATTTCAGGTGGTGTAGTATCTGAAATAAATATTAAAACGTTACAAATCCCTACTGAATATTATGAAAAAGGATTTGCTTGTTCTTCCACGCGAAAACTAATGACCTGGTTAATTTTAAATTAAATAAACGGAGGGGTGGCACTTCTGGTGAAAACATAGATGCTATTCTTAGCTAGTTCTAGCGGTGGTACCCCGCGATCGAAGCTGCAAGTAGCAAAAGATAGTACATTGTATTATTCGAAATTCAAATGTATTTTACATTTTTAAAACGGTAATTGAAAAAATAACGGAAATAGTTATTTGATACGTCACAGGTGTTCGATGCATACTTAAATCATTATGGGCCTCTCCTAAAGTCTTATCAAATCCGATCCCCAGCTTTCAATATCTACTTAATATTCAACACGGCAGTTTAAAATATTCAATTTTAAATTTAAATAAAAATTCCTATGTAAATGGTATTGGCACTAATACAATGAAGCACTAAGTTTAAAAAATTATACTTATTTTTACCTTTAGCAGGTGGTGGGGGCGGAGGTTCAACTGGTTCAGGCAAAGAGCAGGCCGCGGGGGGCGGGGGGAATATCGGAGAGTCTTCGACAGGCGCCTCGGTCGGCGGAGGTGGCGGGGGAAGTGTTAACGACGACGTCATCATATCGCCATTTGACATCGGCGACATGATTTTGACCGCTGACGTCATTGTAGTGCCATTCGTCACCGATGACGTAGGAGTAGCCGGCTGTAGTATGGATTGTAGGGGAAGGGAGGACGGAGGAGGCGGCGGAGGGATTGCGTCGGAAGGTGCGCCGTCCGGTTTGCGCTGGGCTTCTTCGTGTGCTTTACTTAATTCGTTTACTTCTTCTGCTAGGACGTGCTCCAACTATACAAATTAAGTTCTCATTTATAACCGAGGGTAGAGAGTTAGAGTATAATTAGAGTAATATAATAGAGTATAGAGTATTTCTACACTGTAAGTTGTCTTAGTAAACTTGGAAATATTAGTTAACTACTTTTTAATTAATAAGTTTTCATAACTTAAAATACTTATTTTATTGTTCTAAGGCTTTACGCTAGTAACTAATTAATCTGTGCTAAGGTGTTATTTTGCAGAATAAAAATATGAATATGTATGTTTGCAGTTATCTTCCGGCCGGTATCAAACTTGTGGAGCGAAACACGTATCGATCAAAAAGTTTGAAATCTGTGCGAAATATAGCTATTTTTAGCATATGAAGTCACTATACTTCTTTTAATTACATCTTTCTAATAATCAATTCGTTTTAAATTAAGTAAATATTATGTATGTCATTTTATTTTCATCAAATACTTGTCATATGAACAGAGTCATTAAATTAACAACTAAAAATAACTGAAACTTCGAACAAAAAAAAATAGCAAGCAAATCGGTTCATAAGCTCCAGAGCAACAATACCACAAACAAATTACATAGACAGACAAAAATTACTGAATATGCCGAGTACCGAGTAATAAGAGTACTTGAGAAATTACGTAAAGATCATCCAATCGTGTAAATACTATTTCGTGGCACGTTTACTAAGGGTGGATATTCAGCGAATATTATAAGAATAAGAAAGGCGTAAACTTTGTATGTAATAGCTAAATTAAAAAATTCTTTTACCTATAGTAAGCTACATTATCAGCGAGTAACATGGGCTGTACTTTATTTAAAATTCTCTTCGATTACAAATAAAAAACCAGAAACACAATCAACGCTCTAAAAATGTCCGAACCAAATGTGCGCTCAAATGAGTATTTGAGCGCACTTCTGTTTTAATGGTATTCGAAAATGCTAACAGCGAACATGTCAGTGGTCCTTCAAAAATTGCAAAAATAACACATCTAGAACGCTAAAAAAATACGCGTTCTTATTTTCGGTTAATAAATAAATAATATTATTTACGTGTTCATTATTTCATTATAGTAATAACGTTACATAGCTCTTTGTTATTAAATTCGTAATCATATTTCTAAATATTGCCTGACAATATATGTCTTAGGCTTGTCACTTTCACTCAATAAATCAAAATGATATACGTAGCAACGCAAATAGATTATTTGAATTATATTTTATGCACGAGACGTAAGATTGCATTTTAAATATTTTATTTAACAAACTTCGTTTCAATGTCACGCAAGAATCGTTTACGAGTGTTTATAACCTTATCGTTTGACAGTAAGGTCTACTTTAGATTAACACAGTATTGCCGACAATACTTTACGATATTAAAAATATATACGTCAATTCGGACAACAATCTGTTTAAATTTTATAGGAGATTGTGAATCTATTTCTTTATTTGTGATCGAAGAAAATTCTACCCGCGCAAATCCGGGGCGGGTTGCTATTTATTTTATACACCTCATATTGTTATATACCCCTTATATTGTTCCATACCCCTTTCATTGTCGTGTACGTGTTATATTGTTCCAAATACCCGTATACAAGTCCGTGATGTACTCTGTACCTCCTGATGCAGATCGTCGGCCAGCCGCTCCATGGAGGCCCCGATCTCGGCGATGGTGGGCCGGTGCGGGGCCGGCTGCCCGTCGGGCGCGCCGCGCTGCGACGGCACGTCCGCGAGGAAGTCGAACAGGTTGTCGAGGTTCACGGACTCGCGGCCCGCACCCGAACCTCCTAGCCCCCGCAGTTGACCCGCCATGCTCTGTAACTCCGCGCGCTCGGCGTTCGCCTTCTCCGCGAGGCTGCAATATTTGAGGCACCATAAACTTAGTATTTACTAGCGTATAGACTATAGACGAACATAGAGCTCGTTGACGAATGACGATTTTTAATTTATCACTGTTACTTATGAAATGAATAATTCGCTTGATTATTGCGATATATAATAACACAATCACATACAGAACACGTAACCATTATTGAAAAATACAGACGTTTTGACATTTTGACGTTTATTTTAATTTCGAAACTTTTCATCACTCAGAGCGTAACTACGGACTTATTGGTGTAAGTAATTTTATAATCTTCGTTTTAGAAACGTTAAAATTGCATAGAATTCAAGTAATTTGACGAGAAATTACGTGATAACCTTTCAACAGCTATTGTTAACTCCATACAAACTTGCATTTTCTACTAACAGAAGCAAGAGTAGATAGCGCTGAAGACTAATTAATTATGAAGCTGATAAGCGTTAAAAAAATGTTTTTTTTTTATTAATTTATTGAAACATTTTTTTGACTGTGTTTTTGTTCTCATTTCTAACAAAATTATAATATAATATAATACGACAAAAAACCATGGTTTTTTTGCTTACGAGAAAACTTTTGCTTACGAGATATATTTACATAGATGTTGTAAATCCTCAATCTTGAATGAGGTGCTCATAATTTCAAATAATAACTAATAGTATTAAGTATAGTCATCAGTTTTAGTTCCAATTTCAATTTATCGGAAAAATAAGGAAAGTAAAGAAAAATTATTTTCTAATCGTACCTGTTCCTTTCTTCTCTTAATTTGATTTCCTGGTTGACTCTCTTCATTTCTCTTAATGCGGCAGCGACTTCCCTTGCAAAAGCTCCACGTAAATGACGCTGCAATGTAAGTGCGGCGCGACGCAAGCGCAGGAATGCTGCTCTTTCTTTCCAGCCACGCCATGCTGCTTGTAATACAATCACTGCGTTGCGCCATTGGAGGTACTGACGTCGTTTCACTGAGCCTTTGTACCACTGTAACATTACACACCCCGAATAAGAACTAGCAAATAACTCATACTCGAACATGTGTTCTGTGCTCGAACATCGCATCAGAAGTTTTATTATATGCGTAATATACATGTACTAGGTGGAACAAAAGTCATCACCCTATTGGAAGATGCTATAATTTTTGCAAATGGCGGCAAATATCAGTTCTGCTTTGACATTTGTGAAGTAAACAGATACAAAATACACGTCAACAAGACATGAACCGCTATACACCTCAAGAACGCGCAATAATTGAGCAACGACACATGCTGCACGAGCAAAACAAATCTCGTTTTGGTGATTTGCACTGGCCGGCAAGATCGCTCGATTTAACCGTAACAGACTTCTTTTTGTGGGGTTTCTTGAAGTCGCGAGTCTATGTCAACAAGCCTCAGACTCTTTAAACTCTCAAAGAGAATATCCGTCTAGAATGCGAGAGCCTATCGTCGGATATTCTGGTAAGAGTGATGGAAAATGCCATAAATCCGGCCCTTATGGTCACCAATTCTGGCCGCGGCCACTTGGCCGATATCATTTTCTCGACTTAATGGAAAAAAAATTAAGACATCAAATAAACACAATCCAAAAGCAGAAGCAAGGTTTTTCATTCATAAAAAATATTACAGCCAAAGAACATCTGGTGACAACTTTGCGGCACCTTGTATAATAACAATAAAAAGTATCATACAAAAATTTAAACCTGCGCTAGACGGTAATCTAGTTGACTGCTCTTAAAAGTGGTTTATTTTATATATTGTATTTATTATAACAGTGAAAATTTTTAAATATAATTGTGAAAAAAATTACTTTTAATTCATTATAAAACAGGATTAATTGGGTTTTAAACTTTAATAGTGGGAACAGAGTGGAGTAATCTAGAGGGAGATAGTATTACAGAACTATGGCGTCAAAACGACGTGGTGTCATTGCATAACTCTTACATTTTTCATTATACTTCAGAAACTGTCTTACAGTTTTGTGCTCTTGAGTACTAAATCTATCTTTTAATTAAAATGATAAAAAATAGTCAAGCAGTCTAATGGGAAACATCTGCTATGTATTATATACGTAACTCATGTCATTTTCCTTCTTAATTTTTTCTATTTTACATTTATATAATTCTTTATTTTCAGTAAAAAAGCTAATTTTGTATTTTCCCATACAAACTTACCCCTATTATATAAAGAACAAATTCCAAAAATTTTGAAAACACTAGTTCTACCAACATTTAAATATCGATTGTCATGGATAAATTTCAAAAAACGACGAATTTACATAAAATCTAATGTTTCTTATTACGTTTCCTTTGGGGTTGAATTTTCAAAATAGTGTACATGGGGGGTATACAGGTGCAGGGGTTTATACAGGGGTTTTTAAAGGTCCAAATTTTTTAAATGGTTTAAATGGTTTTTAAATGGTTAGCTGTGAGTTTTCTGTCAGAGTTAAGCCACATTTTCAAATGAAAAAAGAATTTTTTACTTTAACGTTTACAATTTAAAGGGAGACTTGTGGGTTATGTTTACTGCCACTGAAGTTTAGCAAATATTGGTGACGTTGTGACAACGAGTAATCTTCACTATTGCTACCTTTCCTACCCGCCATGCGATTCTCTGAGATAATATTTCGCGGTCGAGGGTAGAGGGATATGACGGCGACCGAGTCCGAGAAAGACATATAAAATAAATCTGGCAGCGAGTGCGCGCGGACGTTCTTGAAATTTGAGCGGAGCGTTGATATAACTTGTATCTAAGTGTGAAAATCAAACGAAGGTTTTGTTACTCCTGTCTGTGGTGTATGTAAAGAACGAAAAATCACTCGAACGAAATCTCGCGATAAGATAGAATACCAGGATCGTGAGGAACTACTTTATTTCATTTTCCTTTCTCCCACTCATTGTAACAACGTCCACAGGTAAGACGGGAGGCCGTTAGTCACGTATATGATTAAACATCTATAAGACTTAATAAATCCTTGTTACTTTGACACATCAACTTACTTTTTGTAGAAGTTGTGCCGAAGATTGAAGTAGCGCTGTTCTCTTAGCTTCAAGTGGCGAATGCACGGAACTTCTCATGAATATTTTTGTATGGCCTATCTGCCAGTCGTCTTTGGCCGCATTTACTATTGTCGTTATAGTTCTAGAAGTCATATAAATTCTATTCAATATGACAATCTTACGATTATAATTACTGTGGTACTGAGTCCGAATTTTGAAGTGTACAGAAACATTACATTTTATAACACAAGTAGAATTAGAATTACCTATACTATTTATTATAGATTGAAGTTAGGTCTAAAATATTAAAATTACGGATAAATTTTTTTGAATCTTATATCGTAAAATGGTTTTTAGTTTCTAATTAACCAATTGACTTACACAATCTCTGGGTTCTTCTGTCTCGGATGTGGCAACAAACATCTGTATCGTGCTTGGAAATGATGTATTGGCAAATGTACTGGATATCCATCTCTGCGTATGCGTACAATTTCGTTCATTCCAAGGTAACGCAATTGCTCTAATACGAGCTGATCGTTGTATTTACCTGCCTCCTTGTTCTCATTTGGTTTTATACAGCGGACATACCTTTGTAAGGATGAATTATAGAATTTATAAGAGTTAGTGCTAATTGTCTAAAGTAAGAATAATTTTGTGTTAAAAAGATAATATCAAATGTTGAATTGTAATTGTGTGTACTACTGCATATGCGTCTATCTGCGTGTTTATAAAATTATTATACAATATTGTACTATTTAATAAAAAAAAGACTTTATTTTAATGATATTAAAATGACAATTAAATATACATATAATTATACTTTTCTTTTTACCACACATCTGTTGCTTGTAGCATGTCCACAAGGGATTGTAATTGTGCTCTGAAGGTATCCACGACCGTTGGGCGACCTTTGGATGTGCCGCGTTGTGTGGTTCCCGCGGATACGGGACTAGATAGAGACATGTCCTGGGAAATGTGACAGAAACTCGTGACAATCTACTTTCTGAACGTTAGTTGGTTTTTAAATGATAAATTCAGGAAATAATTTTATTATGTCTATGGCTTAATCGAACAAAAATAGCGACATTACCTGAGCAGGTGGCGCCAAATCCTGTACATAATCGGCCAGCTCCCTAACGAACGGGTTGGCCGAGCGGCTGAGGTGGTCGATGAAGGCGTCTTGCTGCGTGTCTCTGTTCTTGTCCACGAACCCGTGCACGCTATACGTAACCGCACCTGCGTAGTGCTGTACGCCGAACTCCTCCTCCCACTTGCGGCGCGAGCCCTTCACGAAGCTCTGATGTTCGCCGAACTCGCCTTGTATGTTCGTTAGGTAAGCACCGTCGGAGCCCTGCAGTATGGAAATTATACATAAATAGCACAATTTTACACCATTTCCCTTCAAGGTACGAGTATCTCGAGACCTCTTCTTTCTTGTACTTACAGAGACACCAAAGTAAAACTGGACAGTAGATTGCTAGTAGCAGGTTATGGCAATAACGGCTATTTTGCAATAATGAATAACAGTGTTGTGTTATTTTAATAGAACTGTTATTATATACGGTTATCTGTTATATTGCTGTTTTGAAAAACGATACTTGAATGAATTCATTTGTTTGTTATTACTGACAACAATTTCAAAATAAAACGACAACATTCGATTGGAAAAATGAACCAGCATGGAAGTGTGAACACACAAACACACACAAATAATACAAATTGATCTTTTTTGATGTTTTGCAATACCTATAATTTTCAAAATAACTATCATTTTCTACCAAATGTTTCTATTGCAGGATGGTAATTTTTATTATGGTTAACAACATACATATGAGGATGATATTACTTTTGAAATGTTATAAAAAATTTTACCTTTGGCATATGACACTGTTCACTTAGTAATTTAAGCAAACTCCTTGGTGGTTTCTCTAGCAGTTCCAGACAGGCTGCATTGTCGGTGAATTGTATTTGATTGTACACAATTCCTTCTTGTCGGTACTGTAACAAGAGTGAACCCTAAAACCATTGTCGTATGGTTCACAACGCATCATACGCAAGACTGCATGATTAAAAAAGTTTTTTAAAGTAACTAGCTGTGTCCTGGGCTTTCAAGCGCGTTAGACATAGAATTTGTTAATATCTTGACTACAGCGCCATCTATAGGATCCTAGCATAGCTATCGAAACAAATATATTGTGATAATATATGCTACCTCCCTCCACGGGTAATACCATTGAATTGAAAATGGATAATACGTTGCACTAGAATAGTAAATCAAAACAATGTTAAATAGCGTCATGCGCTGGCAGAGCGTTCGCCGTCAGTAATGGCCGCTCCAAATGGACAAGTCGAATTCATTGTGCGACAATGAACTTTTCCACGGCGTTTAAATTTTGCATATTTATGCAATTTAATAGCTAATAGGCATTAAATTGAGTATTGAGACGGGGGTTAAAAAGTATTAATAATAAAATCATTCAATTGTTTGTTGATTAATCGTTGTAAGTACGAAATTAAGTGAAATACGCTACGTTGCGTTAGCTTCAAAGTGTATGTGAGCTAGGTGTGGTTCCTGAACCGCACTTGAGTGGAATATAGTGATGCTTTTAAAAATCTGGTATCGTTGAGTAATACTAACAATTTCCTGTTCCAAAGCGAACACGTAATTATTGAAGAACATGTGCAGCTTCTCGTTGGCGTAGTTGATGCAGAGCTGCTCGAGCGAGTTGGCCGCGAAGTTCTCGAAGCCGAATATGTCGAGCACGCCGAGCGAGCGCGGCGCCTCGCGGCCGGCCGCCGAGCAGCTGTTGACGTGCCGCACGAGCCACGCGAACGTGCGCGAGTACAGCGCGCGCGCCATCGCGTGGCGGTTCTCGCGCGCCTGCGCGGGCCACACGGACCACACACTGCGTTAGCTTTTATGTAGACACTAGCGGTTTTTTGGCGGGATTTTATGGGGAGCGGTTGGACGTTTATTGTAATTATTCGCAAATTGTTTCTAGTAGATTTTGTGATGTAAAATGAGCATAGTTTTCCGTCCCAAAGTGCCTACGCTGTTGTGCATTATATGGAATTGCTGAAATAAGTGCTTATTTAATAGTGAGATGTTGAGTTTTTTAGTGGCTTAGTCCACCTTAGCGGATCCTACTAGAAAGACTGCCTCAATATATTTGTCGTCGGAAACTATATCAAACGATTAAAATGTATTACGCCGACATTTTAATGAAACAATTTTAATTTAACACTGAAGACATCGGTTGTATGGACTAAAATCCCTTTACCTTCCCTCCTAAGGGAGAACCTTACTACTTCTACTACTGTATACACTAGCGCCCCGTCCCGGCTTTGCCAGATTTGGTCCAACTATAGCCAAGAGTCATCCATGTGATCCCATAAGTAGAAAAAAATTCATCAAAATCGAGCAAACCATTTAAGAGAATCACGAACACATGTACACCGGAATTTCATATTACAGATTACCCTACAGCCACACTATCGGGATTCGGCGAATGTTCGCATTATCGAGTTAAGTGTAGCCAAAACATTTGTAATTTTCACGTAGCTATTATTGAGTTCGCGCAAACACGAACGCCGATAACTTCGGTGTTGGCGAAATGGCAAACATCAAAAGGCTTTATCGCGACAAAGTTAGTTCTATTTCGGCCGGCTCCACTGCAATCTCACTCCATATATGCGTACAGGAGCTCCGCAGTCGTTATAACATAAATGTAGTTTTTATTTTTATTTTTTTATATAAAACGAAAAGGCTTTTTAACTTTATAAATATACAACAAAAAATATAGTTATAACTATAACTACGCAGTTAATATTAAGAAATTCTATACTGATCTATTTTTATGAATTGTAAACTATCTAGTGAATGTTTACAATTCATAAAAATAGATCGCCATTTTTCAATTTTTCTTGTTTTCTTTCATTTAAAAATTAAAAAATTAATAATTAATTTTTCATTTCCCCAACTATATTCGTAGACTAACAATTATATTCTCTATTATAATTCTCTACGCGTAAACTTCGCACATATGTGGCCAAACCATTCATTATGTATAAAAGTTCAACACGACATTAATGTTCGCCCGATAATGTGGCTGTAGCATTAGCGACCCACCGACGTTTCGCACGGGTGTAATATGAGTGTAATAATATCTTTAATTGCATAAGGATAAATACTATGTCAGACAACAAAGTTCAACCGACTGCCGTCTTCGGGTTGCTGATTCAAGAGAATTAAATTCGCAAGCAGTGAAATAATATAAATCCCACATTTTTTTTTATTACTTGATTATTACCACTTATCCTGTACACATTCCAGAATATAACATATACCTCATGTAATCGCAGAGGTATATCCGTAACGTTTCCTCGCACGTTGATCTGCCTCTCGAGCAAAACTCGTTGAGCGGTTGGGTTCGGAAGACCTAATAGATTCGCTATTGCGTCCACTGCATCAACATCTTCAGGGGTCAATGCACTTCTTTCTCCATCTACGTCCTGAACAATAATGAAAAGGATATTAAGAAATGCAAGATAGAGATTAAAATATCATCAAAACGCAACAGAATCACACATTGTCGCCACTAGTGCTCTTTAAAGAGCGAACTAGAGTAACTAGACAATGATCAGTTCCCCTTCCATCACCTGTATTAATTCCTTCTAACAAGTTCTATCCCTGACCGACTTTAAGGCCTGCGCGAGAAGATAAGCTTTCCTTCTCAGATCAGCATAGAAGTGACTTAAAAGACATCGAAAGAACTTCAAAATTCGATCAGATCTATATTATAATTATATAGTTTATGTGTGGCTGTTTAATGTCGTCTATTAGACATGAGTGTTGTTTGAGACTAATTCGACCATTTGATGACAATCATTCTAAAGTATTGATGATTGCAATCGCAAATGAACGAACATATCGTTCATTGATTCAACCATATTACGGATTGGATCTCAGTACTAATAGATATTCAGTTGCTTGTGTATGCCAAGTAATGTAATAAAAGATGTAATTCAGACTTCACAAGACAAACTCACACATGCATATTATTTTCCAATAAATAAACAATAAGATTGCAAATACAACAGAATTACAGTAAAAATTTGTAAAATATCGAAATCGAAAACAGAACAACAGACTTCTGCAAGTTTTTACTCAATTTTCAACAATACAACAAGACAAATAAAGTCCACACAAATAATTCTCACGAACCTGAAATTGTATATTTCCCAGCCATAATACTGCAGCTAATACTTTGAACAGTCCTTCACACATGTGCGGCGGAACTTGTAGCACTGTGAGGGCAAGTTGAAGAGCCTCCAACTTGCCCTGTTCACCCCTGCGGCCGTTGAGAGCTTCTTCATCCTCCGGCCTCAAGTATTTGTATTGAATATCGTCTCGCAATCGAAGAGCTGTGCGAAGTTCTGCGTTGTGCTGGACAAATAATAAATATTTTTCTTGAAATCAATTTTTGTCTGTAGCTGTTTTTATGAAAATCTATAACAATATTAACAGAAAATAATTACATTAAAGAATCGCTTTTCTTAAAGACTTTCTAATCTATTGAAACCGATAATTTTCGTTCTTGTAATATATTGAATTCCCGTTCGACATTACTAAGATTATCAAAATTGTTAATAACTGAGGAAGAGTACTTCGATTTGATCCGATTTATCAAACTATGGTGAATAAGGTACCTTAGCTCCTTCAACAAGTTGGTAAAACACATGATAGTTAGTTTCTCGCGGCGACGGTCCCGTTATCCTGGCCCTCTCTAACAGAAAGTCCCTGAGTACAGCACCTCGAATGCCGCCACGATGGTCTAATCTTACCTCCACGAATTTACCAAAACGTGACGAGTTGTCGTTGCGGACTGTTTTTGCGTTACCTGTAAGCGATGAAAGAAAAATTGAGAAGAAACTCGAAGAAGGCTTCTCCTCAGTTATTTTATTTGTACTTAGTATACTTATACTAAACTTCTACTGTTGCTTACTAGTTGCGCGGAAGAAATTTTACCTACTTATACTCCAAACAATTACACTTATACTTTGGGATCCCCCTACAGGATACTCCCACACTTATGGGAGTATTCACTACCCGGTAACACCCAGACTCTAAGACAATCAGTGTTGCCAACCGTAAAACTTTTTCGGTCGTACACAAATAGCTAAAAATCTCGTATTTTGGTTTTCAAACCTTGTACATTCATCTAGCATTCAAAATGTTATAGACTGTGTTATGAATAAGACCAAAAAGGGGTATTAAATGAGTGGGAATTTAGCAGACATTTGTTAATTTGAAAAATTGTTAATTAAACAAGTAAAATGTAAATATTATGAAAACAAAAAATGCACATTTTTAAAATCAATAATTCTGTATGTGCATTTTTTAAATTAATTTTTTTCTCAATTTTATTAGTTAATTTATGATTTTTATATTTTATCATATCAGCTAAATTCACACTCATATTATAATGCCGGAAAAGTTCCATGTTTATAGCCAAAAAATAATGCATGCAATAAAAGAAACATATTTAATGTATTGCTTTTATTACTTTTTCGGCTGAAGTGTTGCTCTCACTACTTTTTTAGCTATGAACATGGAATGCCCGGCAGTGAACTCAGTGTAACTCGGGGCTCAAGCATTTACGAAAACGAGTGTACCATTTCCGCGAAGATTGGAAATATAATGTATGCATGCGTCACTATTAAAACGAAGAAATTCTTCACTTAGAAACGGTCCACGAACATACCCAAAGTGTAAACCCCTTCTATGCTATAAAATTTCCTATGTCAAAATCTCGCCCATAATTGTACGAGCCCGATTGTGTCCTCGTACCTCGTACAGCAGACTACAAATCTAGTATTTGTACGAGGAACCTCGTACGGCTGGCAACCCTGAAGACAATTTACACATGTTCGTTTCCTAAATTAATCTGATCTGGAATCTAACCCAAACAATAATATAGTATTGGATAAGTAGGACATACTCTATAATTATCTTAATACGCTATTACGTAGTCTTGCAAAACCTGGAAAATGGCTCAATTGATTTTGATGAAATTTTTTGTGTGTTTTAGTGGGTCCCTGGATGATTTACTAGTATGAATTGTGAATGATGAAACTAATTCGAGTATCAAAAACAATGAATAGTTTTACCAAAAGCCTCCAGCACGGTGTTTGCTTCGAGAATCTGCTGCTCGGCCCAAGAAGCCTGACCTCCCGCTGCGCACAGGTATTGCAGAATGAATTTAGTGGTTTCGGTTTTTCCAGCCCCACTTTCTCCTGATATCACGACTGATTGGTTTCTTTCACCGTTCTGTAAGTTTTGTATTATTCCTATTATAAAAAAATTTAACACTGACATAGTTTCTATTTTATTGTAACCGCGAGTGAAACATTTAAAATAAAATTACGTTTAGAATAAGATCATGCCAGTAAAACTTTATATGTTGAATAAGCAGGACTTTAAGAGCTGACGTTTTAATTTAAAGAATTGGTAAATGGCATAGTCAGCAAAAGACAATTGAAGATAATTATTAGTAGTCTATGGTTACAATATTTTTCAGTATTTTCATGATTATTTAATCTTTAACTATTAATCCTCAATGCCATTCAAAGGTATGCATATATTTTCATAAAGTTACGAGATAACTTCTGATCAAGATAAATTTTAATATAATTCTTTCGATAAAACTTACTCTCAGTGAACTATAAGCAGCTTCAGCCATAGCAAAGACGTGTGGTGGAAGACTTCCGAAAGCTTTTCCCCGGTAAATTTGCATGTGTTCCTACAATAAATAATTCTAATTATAATATATCTTTAATATTTTCTGCAGGGTTGTGTGTTTTTCTCATACAACGAGTTTTGGCTATTAATCTCCTAAACTAAGCCATTTACAAAAGCTATCAAAAAATTATCTACATATTGTATAGACTCAGGTGTTTCCTTGCGGAAATCCATTTCATGTGATTCTTCTTCTTCTATTTACAATTCAATATTTACTTGTCAATTCAATTCTTACTTACAATTCTTCTCAAGACAATTCTTACATTTACTTTCGCCCAAAATCCCAAAACTACCAATCGACACGCGACAACCAGCCAGCCAGCACCGTTTAGCTTACCGAGTCTGATCTCTGGAATATCTGAAGGATGCTTCGTCGAGAAGCGATATGCGTGTTGATTGGTGGTTTTAGGATTTTGGGATGAGAATGGCTGGAAATTGTTTCATCACACAAAATTATCCACATGTTTCATGAATTAAAAGACTCACCGTTGTATAGCATCCTAATTCTTTGTAGGGATTCACGGCGACTAGAATGGATCCTGTGTTAGTCTGTATATGATTTCGATTAAAGAAAACAATTCTGTTACTGACATCGTAATATACATTACAATGTTTTATTACGAATAAAAAAGGTAGCACCCATAGGCCATATCTACATTAGGCGCCTATAAAAACACAACGTGCCAAAGAAAATAAGTGTACCCGTGTTAGGCGCCACCAAAACCCAACATGCGAAAGATATTAAAAGTCTCATGTTGGGCGCCAACACAAGCAAATATTAGTGTTTACGTATGTGTATACATTAGAGTAGGGTGTGATGCAATTCACATAGATGAACTCAATAATAAAGGATACGTAAACCAAATCGTGTAGATAACGCCTCTTGAGGTTGACGTTGATGGCATCTTCTGTAATTTGAGGCATCACCGTCATGTCAGGGACGCCAGGTCCATCTTCGCTCTCTCGCTCCTCCATCTTGACTGTAACAAATATAAAAGATAGAGAGGTGTCTCTTTGTAGTGTGTGCGGACTATAGCAAACAATTTAAGTTTTCTATGGGCTGCTTCAACCATAGGCGTATCTGCTTATCGAATCCAAAAAGTAATTAGAAAAATACTTATAACATACGAAATGTCGAAGCCTAATAATAATAGAAGTCTAACAAAAACTAAAGTTATAATAAGACTCGTTAAACTTTTAATACCGTAACTAAGCACTACATACAATTTGATAGATACACATGTTTCTATTTCATTTCTTAAATAAAAAGGCTATTAAATTACATCTTAATTTAAGTAATAGTAATAAAATAAATGTTTAGTTCATGTAAATAAGCCGATATAGTGTTAACATTATAGCCTTAAAAAAAGACATTATATTAAGTAATTTTGAAATCTATGTCTTGAATATTATGTGTATTTTGTTTTTGTACAAGGCGTATAAAGCAAAACGTGAAACTCAATCTCCGTTAAGTTGAAAATGTCTAGGTAATGTCACAATATGCCTATTTCCTCATGATCGCTCGTGTAAACGTATCAAATGTTTTCGAACGAGCAGATAATATCAAGACGTCAATAAAGAGAAGATATTTCCCCTTCAAGGCCTATAATGTAGTTTCGGTCGGGGACTGAAGGGGGTTATTTTTGGGTCCACGCTATTGTCGTTTCGCACACGATACGTTTTGTAATAAGTATTATCGTTCTATGTTTTTAGTTTAAATGATAAATAAATATTAAGCCTTGCATTTCCGTGATCAACGGTACTCATTCTATTTCAGTTTTATAGTTTTTATACTTAAATCTTACGATTATTAATTCAGACATAACACTTGGTTAGTAATAAATTTTTAAGAAAATTATCGGGTGTTCTGAGACTACCCCTCGAACATGAATGTAGTCTCAATTTTCATCGATTTCGACTTATCAACCCAGGGAACCGTACTAAATATAAATATAATTTCGATCAATATAATTTATACATATTGCTGAAAATACACATTACGTGTGTTTACGCGAAACGAATCGTAAAATAAACGTACTTATTGGTTTTTTTAGTTTCGAAGGCAGGGAGTGTAAATTTAATTTCCTTCAAGTATGGTAATAAAGTAGATCTCTAAGGCAGGACGTTATATGTAGTCATCAGACGGAAATGTCAGTTGCGGATAAGTGCAACATCAGTTCGCGCCCTCGCTCGCCTCCACTTATCAATTGTATATTATTGGCATAGTAATAGAATGGAGTATTATGGAATTTATGTGTCAGTGAATAATGATATTTCTACTTGTATCTTCCTATTGTATTGCTACTTGTTTTGATTGAGATTGCATTCTTTCACTAGGTATACATATAAGTTAAAATATAGTTCTTTAAAAAGAATGTGCAGAGGTTCTTACAGTGTCGACCCGTAGTGTGCCTCAGTGATGCCTCATCAGCACGGTGTTACATGAGTTGATAGGCTACAGTAACCGCTTATCGTTAGGTGGGCCAAATGCTTGATTATTACCATTGTGGCATAAATAAAATAAATGAATAACGAAACTGAATAAAAACTCGAAAATATTATGTTAAATACATCCTTATAAAAATAAAATTTGATTGTGATTTATCGTATTCGTATTCATCATATTTGAAAATTGTATATATTCAAACTTGTTAAGGCCTGAAGAAAATGGTATGACTGTAGGACGATAAAACATTTATTGTAATGTGGTACAAAAAGTAAATAATATAACAAGATGTGTTCTCTCGAACCGCTTAAAATACCTTGTGAAAGTAGCGACAATTTGAATTTGATTTGAACCAAAAGGTAAAGATTTCAGATAAATCTGTCGACTTTAGCATAATCAAGACGAATTTTAAAATCGTATATGGACTAAAGATAGAGTAAATTAAATTCTATCGAAGTTTTTAGATTTGTATTCTTATACAAATCTAAAGGACGTGAATGATAAGATTGGACTTATAAGACAGTTTTAGGACTTGGGTTTTTAATTTCAAGAACATTTATTGCACTGATCTCACGGTGGTGTATAATTTTTCTATTCGTGAAATATTTTATAAGGTTTAAAAATAAGCTTAGGAATATTGAAATTTCTCTTTAAAATCTGCGGTACGGAGTAGGTTTGCGGAAATAAATATTAAATATAAGGTTGTGAAATGTGAGTTCTCACAAAACAATTCAGTCCCAAATACAAGAATGATGGGACGATACGTATGAACATCCATAACTATTGCTATCATTACGCTGTGTGATGCATACATATTTAATATTGTGCATGTATAACTGTGTTTTTTAAGTAGTCCTCTATTTTAAGTACTACGGAGCACTGCGGAGGACAATGAGGATGTCGATTCATAATCAATTGATATTTCGTTTGCGCGGCTATGCCTATAAAACTGTGGAATTAGTAATGGTGTAGTGTCAATGCGGAACTCTGTGAATGGCAAAAGCTTACTATCAATCAAATGATGACGAAACTTCCTATGTACGTACAGTATATAGGTACATCCGCATGACAAATATGGTGATAGTGACTTTTGCAATGTTTGCAATTGTTAATATGCCGTTATTGATGTCTATTAGCAATGGGCGAACGTATAACAATTATCTAATCTATTGCTATTAAATATACATGTTTTTTTCTCTTTTTTTCTACCGTGGGACAAATGAACATTCAGTCCACTTGATGCTAAGTGGATTGATACCCATGCACTAGATATGGGTAAGATTGGGCTACGCCACGCAATTGCGCCTACTCCGGTCACTGTGCCGGATGCGTCAGCTCACTTATTCCAAATATATTGGTGCATTTTACGCTGACTCACTAGTCGCGTAACATTTTGCTGCGCCATGGAGCAATTTTGAGTTGTCTCAAAGCACCGGTGCAGTGAGATGCACTTGAGTTACTGAGTTGGCGGAAGCAATTTTGCTGAGTACCCGTGCCTACTGTGGATATTATAAACAATATAAAAGCTACGATATTATTACACTACAGGATAAATGAGTAAGACGATGGTAGCGATCCAGACGGAGCCTGCACAAGGTCGTACCACCCGTAAAATATAAAAAATGTAAATACCATATTATGAAGGGAAGTCGTATGACTTATTAAGAGTAAAAAGTTGTGAGATCCCATGTAGTGCCTAGTCTAGCGCTTGCTTCTTTAACTAATTAAGGGTAACTATTTTGTAAGTAGAAGTACAATGTATTTTTTTTTCCATTGACTTATAGTCGTTGAATAAAGGTAGTATTTTATAAATTGCATTACTACTGCACTTACATAAGCTTTGATTGACTTTTACCCGATTGTACCTACCAACCCTAACTTGTTCCTTTAGTAAGAAGTACCTAGTTTAAGGGATCCCTTAAATACTTTATCTTAAATATACATGATTGATTTAAGTGCTCTTTTATATCTCAGTGATCTTCTAAATATTCATTAAAACAAGGGCTGAGTGATAATTAAATTATCTTAAAGGTTACTTACTACCTAATATTTAGCAATTGTTGGTGAAAACCGTCATAAACCTTACCAAGACATTCTTTGTGAAAACAAGAAATATAATTAAGGTTTCAAATCCGATTTCGCAACCTTTAAGTCCCAAAAGCTGCCGTCTAATTAAGAGGAATTAAGGACGATGATGACGTTCGACTATGGAACTATAGACCCTCCTATCGTAGTCTGTAATAATATAAACTTCATACAAGTTATTTATAAAGTAGCTACACTCATTTGTCGCGCCCACGACTTTTCATTTTCAATTAAACCTATAATGAAACAAGCTTTTTAAAATTGTTGTCTGTCTCTCTGTCTATTTGTAACTATGTCCGGGCTAATCTCTGAAATTGCTGAACTGATTTTTATGAGACTTTCATTAACATGAAGTTTTCAGAGTAATCCAGGGTACTTCTTAGGTCACAAAAATTCCAAATGTAACGCGGGTGAAGCCGCGAGGCACAGCTAGTATATAATGACTGCTATAAAACAACGTGTTAGAGACGTGTCATTTTACAAAAATAATAACATTTTTTTCTGTTTTTATAGAATGGCTTTCTAAAACTTTTCATTTATGGAGCTTTCATGTACTTTATATTTACCGGATGTTTAATTATTCTGTAAATATAAAAAACAAACGACCCGCCCAGGCTACGCACGTGTAGAAATTTTTTTGAAAATAAAATACAGGACAGCCTATGTTACTCACTGATAATGAAGTTTTTCATAGGTGAATTTTTGAAATCAGTTAAGTAGTTTTTGAGTTTATCCATTACATACAAACAGACAAAGTTTACCTCTTTATAATAATTAGTATAGAAGTATATAGATACAGATATTGAAGAACTTTGAACTGCCTTTAATTTAATTTATTATCTATCGAAATAAGGAAATTAGTATTTAAATGAATTCTATTATAGTAAATAGATACCTATATCTGAGAGTAGTTAAAGTAAAAATTTTAGATATTTGCAATTATTTTTATCAAAGTTAAGTCTTTCATTTTACTCATTAGACAAAGTAATTGAGATATCATTTTAAAGTTTTCAAATATCTTACGGAATAATAGTTTGACCATATAGGTACAGATACATTCTTGCACTTTGCAAAATCCGTCTGTTTGAGACAATGCCTTTTTAAATTTTTAAATTTAGATTAACATGAGTTAATCAATAATCAGTTATATTAGTAACCAGCGTAAATAGAATCAAGAAGACGTTTTGTCTGAAGGCGACGAATCGGAAATTTTGACGGCAAGGATCTCAATTTTTTTAAGCGATGATTGTAAAACGTATGAAAGTGATATTTGATAACCTGATTCTTCATTTCATTGACTTCATTTTGCTAGTTGCGATACACGATTGGTTGTTTTGTAACAGAAAAAAAATATCAAGACTTTTTTAAAAATAGAGATTTAGATTTTTCGGACTAACGGAACCGATTTACGGTTCCAAATTTTCTGTGTAGATTAATCTAAACATACTCTACAAGATGCCAGTTGAATTTTTAAAATTAAAAATAAAGGAGGAGGTTCTCAATTTAAATTTTACTGATATTGGAGCCTGGGTTTCGAAGATACGCCATATAACACCCAATAACGCGAACTGATGGTTATAACTTTTAATAATTTATATTGATGATTCTCTTTAATGTCATTGCGCTCCAACATTAGAAAAGAAGTTAATTGTTGACCTCCTCTAGATATTTATTTAGACCAAAGTCACCCAAAAGGGAGAAATAAAATAAAATTTATAATAAATTTTAACCGACTTTAAAAAAAAACACTGAAAAGTACGAAATAACTATCCTTTACTAATCAAAACTTAAGTACAAAATTAACTTTTATAAAAACGATACAAATACTCATATAATTTTTGACCGTTGTTGAAGTCGGTGACAAATCATTGTGCAACAACAGTCTATTAGTTGAGTAGGCGTGGCACCGACTTCAGTAACTGTCAAATTTAATTGTACGGGTATTTGTATCGTATTTATAAAGTTATTTTTGTACTTAAATTTTGATTAGTAAAGGATACTTATTTCGTATTTTTCAGTGTTTGAAGTGTGTTTAATTTTTTTTATTATGTCATTAGCTAGCGCGCGCATGTTTGTATGGGGTATGTACGGGCACAGAAGCTGTATTTTAGATTAATTATTATTTATTACGGCGTCGCCTTAAACACATATCTACATATATGTAAAGATTTACATAATAATAGTAAGTTAGTGTTTCATGGTATATCTACACACACTATCACTGTTACCGTCTTATATTACATAACAACATCCATGAGACAATACATGTACTGTACATTGAAGGAACTTCATTATTTAAGGATCCAATGTTAGTTTTAATGAAATACGAACAAATGTTTTAAGTAAGTACATTATTTAATAATTATTTTTTTTAATAATTAATTTGAAACCAATACGTTTTTCACTTTTTAACAGAGAGATATTAAAGGAAGTTTGACTTGGTCTGTTACCCTACATCGAGCTATAAACTAATTTGCAAAGGTAAAGTAGCAAATTAATTAAAATCCGGCCATAGAGTACAGAATAACAGAATACTATACTGTAGGCATGTATTATATATGTATATATAAATAACATTCAACCCAAGCCATAGCTTCAGGAGAGACAAAGATCTCTACGAAGCAAACATGTTTACGGCATCGTACGTTACATGAATGGAAGACTCATTTCTATGAATATCACCTGCTCACCTGATATCAATATATTATGGAATGAACAGTATTCATTAGTACGATACATACATAGTACACATAGATATACGTGTCAATATATCGATAATGGGAGGATGGGTTATAGGCTTCTTGCTTGCTTGCCTTCGGAGTCGAGTAACAGGCTTAGAATTTTGAAAAGGAACTTTTCGACTCCTGAAATTTGGATGTTCGATTTTAGATTTATAGGTGCTTACAAATATGAAATGACCGATTTACATGACAAATTAATAAAAGATTTCTTGTAATAAACGATTTATTAAGTTTATACTCGTATTAAAAAAGTGGCACTAAATTTTAATTTAAATCTATTTATTTTCAATGCTATCGACGTTCTTTAACATAACATAACGTCACGCTGTATCCCCAACGGTGTAGTCAGAGAGGACGGAGCGCCAGGAGTCGCGGTCCTTACACACCTCTTTCGCTTCCTCAAATCTCATCATTCTCCTCACACATTTTCGCCTAGGTATGCGGGTGCTTTTGTTTTTTTTTTGTTTTGTTTTTCGTTCTTTATTTCTCAATAATTAGTAATTCGGGCTGAAACTTTGACTGTAAAAGATCTCAGCAATGTTTAAGATATATACATACATATGTATGGTAAAAGAAGCCAAGGTAGACCAAGGCTGACTTATGAAGATCAAATAGCCAGTGTTAGCCGACGGAAATGTCAAAAGCACCCCGCATACCTAGGCGAAAATGTGTGAATGAGATTTGAGGAAGTGAAAGAAATATGTAAGGATCGCGACGCTTGGCGCTCCGTCCCCTCTGACTACCCCGTTGGGAATACAGCGTGAAGATATGTTTGTATGTATCAAATCATAGTTCACATCTACTTCGATTTAAGTTTTACAATAATTTCATTTGTGAATTATGTTGAGCATACAAAACAGAATAGAAAATATTTTTGTTATTTATGACGATATATTATTCAGCTTACCATTAAATGTTTCAAGTGTGAGTTTACCTGGTCGGTAAATATTATGTGTGTCAATTTCCATTGAATTAATGTACACCTAGCAGCAGCGAGCAGTACCTATCTTTAACCAATTAAAATTGTTTATTCAACATATGAGATTTTTCACGCATTTAGTTGACTTCAATATTTCTCGCATTTATCACAACTATTAATCTATTTGACGTTCCTAGGGAAAGACGGTCGACAGGACGGCATGGGAACCCTCCGAAACTCTATTGTTATTATCATCAATATTTTTCACGAGATAAAAAGCTGTCGGGTGAGAAATATTTAATTAAAGTTGTGACAAGTGTACACTACTTTTAATTTTACCTATATTCCGTCTCACTTTCTATTCTAAATAATTAATAGATATAAGTGAAAGATATAGTAGGTAACCGACCCACGTGGTTATTACCTAAAAATTTCTAGATAGCGACAGCCACGCGATCACTGCGCGACCGGTGACTAATTGTAATAAAAAAGTGGTATAATGTATGACGATTGCGTATCTTTTGTTCTATGACCGTAAAATGCACTTTTCACGGTAGATATAGCGTCACTATACAAATTATATTACAAAATTCTCATTTTGACAGCAGATATCGCTCGATATTGGCTGTCACATGCTGACTGCAAGTTACGTAATAAGCATGCCGTTCTGATTTCGCTAAGATAGCTGTCGATGTATGTATGTTTTAGTTTTACCACATTATTTGCTTGTCCATCTATTAGCAATATCTATTGTATATTATATGCTATACATGAAACTGAATTTTCAACATAATCAAAGAAAAAACCAGTAAGTGACCATGCTTTTAGGCGCGACTTGGCTGAAGAGAGTCTAGCTTACATCTCAGCTCATAGACAGTGAATTACGACTGTCTTTCTAAAGTTAGATTATGCAATTCGATATGCAACTGTCGAAACCCCAATCAAATATTTTATGTAGTAATTTCTACATAATAACGTGTGCAAACGTAATAAAAACAGATAAAAATTAAAAAGAACTCATCTCAAATAGGTACTTTTAATATATGGGTAATTTACAGTTTTTCAGTCTAAAACAAATAGGTACCCATAGATGATGTTCACGTTATCAAGTCACATACACAAGATAGCACACACATAAGACATACATACATATGTGTTCTGTGCATATTGTTTTGGTGACTAATAATATTTTACTAACGTAATGGAATATTTACATAACATAACATAACATAACTTCACGCTGTATCCCCAACGGGGTAGTCAGAGAGGACGGAGCGCCAGGAGTCGCGGTCCTTACACACCTCTTTCGCTTCCTCAAATCTCATCATTCTCCTCACACATTTTCGCCTAGGTATGCGAGTGGTTTTGACATTTCCGTCTGCTAACACTCTGGCTATTTGATCTTCATAAGTCAGCCTTGGTCTTCCTTGGCTTCTTTTACCACTCACTTTCGCTCTGTATATTTTCTTCGTCAGTCTTTCATCACTCATTCTTTCCATGTGCCCGAACCATCTAAGCATTCCTTTCTTCATTTTTACAATAACACTGTTGTGCAACCCTGTCATACTGCGTATCTCATCATTGCTTATCCTGTCCGCAAGCGTGACACCGCACATATTTCTGAGAGACCGCATCTCCACAGCATTTATCATACTTTCACTCGATTTCGGGCATATCCAGGCCTCACTGCCGTACAACAAAGTTGGCACCAACACCGCATTGTGGATGGCCATTTTAGCAGTGTTAGATATATTCACACTACCCACTAATGCGGACAGAGCACCGTTCACTTTATTGCCAGCTGCTACCCGTCTCTCCACATCCAACTCACATCTTCCATCCCTCGAAAACGCACTCCCCAGGTACACAATTTCATTCACCTGTTCTAGACATTTTCCATTTACACTAATCACACATTTCGTTTGTTCCGCTTCTCTTTCAAACACCAGAATATTTATATTATAATTTACCAATTACAATATTGCCTTTTCCCATAAGTAGACATAAACTCTTCCTCTTTCAGTACACAATTAATAACAACTACATAATTCTGAGTGCTTCGAAATAATTACGCGTGTTTTTCAATAACAACTGAAAAAGTTTTAATTTAACAAAAAGTCCATGTATCTCTGCACTGCACACACTCCAAAGCGGGTCGCGAGGTAGTTTGTGATGAGGTACAAGTAATAAGTGAAAGGCAAATTAAAAAATTAACGAAAACTTCCGTAGGTACTTCCCAGTTACGCTTTAAAACCCATTATCGCTTTATTCTCAATAAGTGTCGCTCCAATAAAATATTCTCATAGGAGAAACAATGGAAATATTCACGATGTAAGCATCAGTCACATTCCTACACGTAGAAATATTTGATTGGACAGAGACTACACCGCGAGGGTCGATAACGTTAATCCAGAATTATGCCATTGAATCCTGATGTGAGAAAAAGGATAATAATAACGGATAATCACACGTTAAAGTTAATAAAGTAGAAATTTCGAATGTAAAGTAGACCATAGATTCTTAACATTATTTTTTATATGGCCAGTACTCGATTATAAATCGATATAAATTTAATTATATGGGCATTTGTTTCGTATTTATCAGTGACGTGCATTTTTATTAGGGTAGACAAAAAGAAACTCACCAAAATCGCCAAATAATGTCAATGTGATTTAATTTTTCATTATTTATTCACTGGAAGTACTTTGAAAAATATTTCAACGATAGCAAAAATGTTACTTGCTATCTTATAAAGCTACAACAACAAAGAAAAATTAAACATAATTTTGTTCAAAATTGAATGCCGGTAAGCGCCATCCATTGTTTTTATACATATCTATTAAAAATTCCATAAATAAGGAAGAGAACGTCATTGAAAATCGTTCAGAGGGCGCTAAAATAAAAAAAAATATAATAAGAAATAAGATCGTTCGTATTATTAATTCAAGAAAGTTATAACAAACATTTAATGAACATGTTGATATTTTTCATGAAGTTAATATGTTATTTTTTCTAATAGGTTAAATTAATCTGTAACTAATAAGATTCAAACCGTTGACAATTTCTTTTTCTGGTGCTGTTATTGGTTAGAGACTCAGTCTCTTTATTAACTTGTGTGCGTGTTTTGAGCTAAGTAAACATTCACAACCACTACTCACAACCACGGGTGTAATTATACGGAACACAGTGTTAGAAAAGATTTGAATGTGTGTATGTGTGTAAATCGAGCCGCGATTTGAATTTATCTCTCGAGCGAACGGTTGCCGCGACGCTTTCTTGTCGCGTTTGGATATAGATAAGGCGTGCACGGGAATTTTGAAATCATGTTTTCGGTTGTTGTTTTTTTTTAATTTATTTAATTAGCAATTTGTCAGGGTAGACTATCTATTTGTCTCTATGGAATGCACGCCACTTGTATTTATAAGGGTATTTTTGTACTTAAGTTTTGATTAGTAAAGGATAGTTATATCGTACTTTTCAGTGTTTTTTTCGGTTTAATTTTTTTTAAAATTGTTTTTAATTTCTCCATTTTGAGTGACCTGAGTCCTAAATAAATATCAGGGCAGGTCTATAATGAACTTATTTTCTAATTCTGGAGCGCAATGACACAAGAGAATCATTACTATAAATAAATAAATCTTATAACCAGTTTGCGTTATTTGGTGTATCTTAGAAATCCAAGGTCCACAACAAAAAAAGAATTTTCCAAATTGGTTCATAAATGACGGAGTTCTAAGGTAACAAACATAAAAAAAAATACAACCGCATTGAGAAACTCCTCCTTTTTTTGAAGTCCGTTAATAAAAAGGTAATTCTTGGCGTTCCATCCTCTGTGACTACATCCTCTACTACTAGATACTGAAGACTAGTAGTATGAATAAGGTAATGAGTAAAGAACATCTGCTAAAAGACAAAAAAGATGTTCTTCAGCGATAGAGTAATTATTATAGAGAACTGTATGAGAGTGACGATTCTGTCTCTGACACTGAGAGCGATCCTAAGGAATCCCCACTATCGGGTCAGAAATTAGAGGAGGTTATTAGTATGAAAGAGATTGAAAAAGCGAGAAGAAGTCTGAAATGTGGAAAGGCTGCGGGAAATTATGAGATTACTGCTAAGATGATCAAATAGGTGGTCCTAGGGTCTGGGATACATTACATAAACTGTGCAATCTTTGCTGGCAGAAGAGAGAGGTTCGGTTTCGCAGTCATAGTACCTCTCTATATAGGGAAAAGTTCCCATTTGGACTACGTGTGCCCATCAGCTATATCCCATCAGCCCAACAGCTTGGTCAGCTTAGCAAGTAAAGTCTATACCAAGGTATTCGGTTTTTATTTATGAACGTATAAAAGGCATTTCTGAAAGATTTTTGTGGGAGTTTTGTGTGGATTTTAGGAACGGTAGGACTTGTATGGATTAGATTTTCTCGTTCCGCGGTATCGTGGGTAAGTTTCTGGCCATAGGTCGGAAAGTTTTCTGCGCTTTCGTGGATCTCGAAAAAGCATTCGATAAAGTAGTACGAAAGAAATTATGGAGTCTTCTGCCTAAATATGTGTCTTGTTAGTTAGATAGATGGTGACTTGTCGCCCTGTTTCAAAATCTGTTCATGCGTCAGACAGGGCTGCGTGATGTCTGCCTGGGTATTCGTGCTGTATTTGTACAGCTGCCTCCAAACATTGAAAAGTAGTATGAGTGATATGATATGTGAGAGTACAGTGGTAAAGTGCCTTTTGTTCCATCAGAAGCGGAGTTGCAGACACTAGTTACGTGCATGAAAGAAGACTGTGAAGTGAAAAGATTAAATATTAATGTGAACAAAACTAAAATTCAGGTGTTTGAAAGGGAAGATGTACCAAGTGTGGAATATGGGTAAATGGAAAATGTCTAGAACTAGTGAACGAAATTGTATATCTGGGCAGTGCGTTTTCGAGGATGGAAGATGTGAGTTGGATGTGGAGAGACAGGTAGCAGCTGGGAATAAGGTGGACGATGCTCTATACGCATTAGTAGGCAGTGTGAATATACCTAACACATCCAGAATGGCCATCCACATGCGATGTTGGTGCCAACTTTATTGCACGGTAGTGAAGCCTGGATATGTCCGAAATCGAGTGAAAGTGTGATAAATGCAGTAGAAATGCGATCTCTTAGAAATATATGCGGTATCACCCTTGCGGACAGGATAACCAATGAAGAAATACGTAGTATGGCAGGGTTGCTCGACAATGTTATTGTAAAAATGAAGAAAGTAATGCTTAGATGGTTCGGTACATAGAAAGAATAAGTGGTGAAAGAGTTATGAAGAAAATCTACAAAACGAAAGTGAGTGGTAAAAGAAGCCAAGAAAGACCAAGGCAATCAGATGATATAGCCAGAGTGTTAGCCGATGGAAATGTCAAAAGCACTCGCATACCTAGGCGAAAATTTGTGAGGAGAATGATAAGATTTGAGTAAGTGAAAGAAGTATGTAAATTTGGGGAACTGGTGCAAAAACAAACTTAAATATAAAGGTTCCATTTCATTACGATTATCTAATCTAATACCTATGCATAAAATATTCAAGGATAGTAAATTATTAAATATTAAACAAACATATATATATCAAACATGTATATCAATAAGAAAAATTCTGAATAAAGACATGCACACACAAATAAATTTTATAAAAAAACAGCAATCGCATAAAATAATGTTGACATGCAAATGATTTAAACTTTCACATACCACGCACGAATTACGGCAAAAAAGTCTTGTCTATGAAGGAGCAAAAGTATATAATAAATTACCAATTAACATTAAAGATTCAAAACCTATGTTTACTTTTAAAAGATTACTTAAATATTATATCAGAAACACTTTAATATACTTTGTACATTGTACACCTTAGCCGTTTCCAGTTTCTTTGCCTCCGCGTTTTTTGATGTTATGTTCTCGTTGGTTTGGATAGCAACGAGCTGACAGTTTTTATATCTACCTACCTATTTCTATTTAAAAAAAATAAAAAGAAAAGAAAACTGCGTTTATTTTATACGTTCACCCAATGTTGTATTCCTTTTTATATATTATTATGTTCTCATGTAATTGAATGTAATTCTTAATGGGAATAAAGTTTCTTAAATCTCAGTGTGTCTATGCAAGGACCGCGAAGCTCGGAGCTCCTTCTTCTTTGACTTCCCCGTTAGGGATACAGCGTGAAGATATGTATGTATGTAGATACTGATGCGTATACATTTCTTACTTTGGTTTCTTTTTATATTACAGTGATATTTTAAGATTTTTGAATCGCCGACAGCGTTTATAGCTTCAGTCGTCGCTTGTAACTTCGACCCGTGGTCGAGGCAGTGAGTGGCGCCGAACGCTGTCGCCCACGACATATCCTTAGCAACACTGTATTGTCACCGAAGGACAAGCTTTCCCTTTGGATTTAAATAGGTCGCTACTGTATTGTTTATTGTATATTTTGTAATAAAAGTTGAATTAAGCCGATTTAGTTTTATTTTCGCAACAAGGGCTGAATTCGCTACCAGGTAAATAACACGATTAAAAACAACAATTTACAAGTGCCCTTTATAATTGTAATATAACTATAATTTTGTTGACGTAAACAGTTAAGACTCGACAAGAACAAGAACAAACATATAATAAACAAGAAATCGACATTTCTGGTGTGTGTTGCTTTTAAAGACAATTACGAGTACGGTTAAAATTGTACTTTCATATTCGTCGAGTTAAAAGAAAAACTAACCGTTAATTTTTCGGTTTTTCACTATAATTACAGGTTACTCCACTCCGCATTTCATTTTGTCTATTTCTTACAAATCAAGTCTCCGTTTCTTTTGCAAGTAACTATTTGAAAGTAAGATAATCATAGATCACGTTCTAACACATATGAGTATATGACTGACATTATTTAAAATTATTGAGGACGTGATTTTCATAGAAAACTTGCCAAATGCGCATATTCAAAATTTTGAACTGACTTTTTTGGACTAATTAATATACCAAATTGAAAATTAAATTTTAATGTACTTGTATTTTTTTCATACGTTAATCGAAATTGGTTATACATGAATTGGATGATTTCGCTTGAATTCTTGTAATAAACAAAGACGTATATACAATGTTTTCCAAGGAATATGTATATTGTGTATTTACTGAGAATTACAAAAATATTACATCAATATATAATAACAATTTAAAGTTTAAGTATGTACATCTTAGATATCTAATAAACTTGAAAATTTTTGAAATAAGTTGTTCTTAGAAATTTAATACGAAAATACTCTTAGAGACTGATATAAGGATGTTTTTTCCTAGAAATTCTCTTGTTTGTAGCATGTACAGAAATGATTCTATACTTTATTAAAGTAGCTTGATAACGTTTTCTTGGTAAGTATAGGATTTACACGATTTACCTACTATAAAATGTATACAAAAAACGGGAATATTGACGTTTCACGAGAAAGTAAATCTGTTGCGTGGGAGGACGGGTAGGACTGGTGACAATGTCCAGGATTAAAAAGAAATTGTGGAGCCTATCCAGCGGAACGTGTTCAAGTTCTTGATCGTAATAGATGCGACTTCGAGTAAATTGTTATTTACTGCTGTTATTTGTTAACTGTTATGGTTGTGTGGTATCATTAACATTAAAATAAAAATATCCTGTTTTTCTTAAAGAATACAGCAAACATTTGTGTAAATCACTAGAAAAGAATGGAAAAATTATAACATGTCACTGTTTGCCTTCAAATAGTTTTCAAAACAATGAAAATATAGTTCAAAAACCTTTCAAAAACGGGTAAGTAAAATTATGGTACATGTAATATTTTTATGTGTAACTTAATTACTATCCTATATTGTCCGTTAAAAAATTAATGTCATTTTTTAGCATTTAGCTGAAAACAGTGCAACAAAATACATACAATACTCTTAAATACCGTAAAGTTAAAGACAGCATGCATTTATTGCCTCACACAGCGCGTTTATGTATGTAAATACATTAGTACAGTCAGCATAATAATCATAGCCATCGACAAAGACTTCATGCTTACCTATTTACTGAAATCTGTCGACCAAAGTGTTTTATATTTTCAGTCACCAAAGAGAAGTAATTGACACTGACAATTTTAGGTACACACATTATGTAATTTGATCTGAATAATGCACATCTAAATGAAAAATACCAATGAAAACAAATATTTAAATTTTTACGATATTTATTATACTTATTACGTACTAGGGGGGCGTAGACAAGTGGCCCGATTGTCGTAAACGCTAGTAGAATAGAATGACAAATGCCACATGATCTAGCGGAACGAACTTTAAATTGATAGTCAAATGATGTTGTCGTGTGAGAGCCGGCGTATAAAATAAAGCGAAGTGCCACTTTTAACGAGCAATAACGCCAGCAAGCGTTTCGATTATACGAATCGATTGCCACTTGTCTAGCCGGTTAGGACTACAAAAAGTATTCGTAGACATTTATTTTTATTTTTAGGTACTTCTACCAATAAATATATTTTTACTTTTTTGCTGACTGTAATCTTTATTAGAGAAATAAGGTTGCGTTCACACGATCTTCATTGAGCGTATCGAAGCGTCAACTCCCTTGAGAACGCAGCGAAGTATGTACACACTACACTACACTCAAATCATAACTTTCGATCAGTTGTGTTCTGTCTGATAGAACAAAGCTTGTTTTCCCGCGATATTTGAATGTGACTTCGCATGCGTTTTTTATTGTGTATTTCTAACAGCTTTATTAAGCCCCTGATTTCATTTTTATTACATTATATTATATATCTTCACGCTGTATCCCTAACGGGGTAGTCAGAGAGTACGGAGGGCCAAGCGTCGCGGTCCTTATATACCTACTTCTTTCGCATCCTCAAATCTCATCATTCTCCTCACACATTTTTACTTTTATTCTTTAACGAAATTCGTACAAAGCAAATAAATATAGAAAATAGTTCAAAGTTATAACGACAAACTTAGCTAATTTTCTAGTCAAAATACACCATTATTTTGTCTAAATGTAGTAAATACATTACCTATAGTTGTTATTACGATTGTGTTAAAAAGCAGACCCATACATTAAAACTACATACGAGACTCGTTGCCTCAATACATATAATATATTATATACTTTTTTTATTGTTACAAATAGTTACATGAATACAATATTGCTAATATGTAAGTCCCATTCGCTAAAACCTCTAAACAGGTTTATTTGCGATATGGCGAGTTCACTTTTTATTTATAATACCTAATATAGTATTATATTTCTATGACACGGGTATTCATACATACTAAGAATTTAAAATGATTGAAAAAGAAATATAAGGCAACTAGAAGTAAAAAGTATACATAAGGCATCATGTTATTATTATGTACAGCGTAGAGAACTGACGCGTGAGTCCGCAAGATGAGTGAGTGGCTAGGGCGCTCTGAGCAGGGTACATTCCATAACCTTATGAGGATAACAATGCAGGACTCAAGGACTACCAAACGCTATTTTTGGTTCAGGAGGAGCATTTCTACGTTTTTCATGAAATAAATTGATATGGAAGATACTTATCGTGTATTTATTTGTAGATATATTATTTACATTAAGTATAGTACCTGGACGACCAAAGTTTACTCGGTATCTTACAAAAAAGTAACAAAAAAAAGTGTGACCGCATTGGAGGTTTCGGAGCCGCTAGTGAGCTAAATCAGATAACCAGATTCACCTGTACATACGACACACATTTATTATCAGATAAGCTGGCAGTCGCCATTTCGTTAGAAAACAGCACCCACACATCTATATTTTATTTGATGTTATTTCCTTACTTCATAGTACGTGACACGGTGACAGGCTGTCTCAAGTTATGAAGTCTATGCTTTTATCTCTATTTTTAGTTTTATTTCCTTATTTTTTAATAGATACTTGTTGCAAACTGAACTTAAGATATATTATTTGAACTTATTAAAAAAACATGGAAAAGGTATGATCACATTGCAGGATTCGAACCCGCGCACTTCGGCGTGGTAGACCTACACTCAGCCACTGTGCTGTTGAGAAGGTAAACTTTGTTGCGAAATCAAAAAATTTTTGAAGTTTAGAGTTCAGAAGTTTTAAGTGTGTGAAAGACGAAGAAAATGATTTTTCCTAGAATTGAGACCTAGCTAGATCGATTTTTCGCCCCCCTCAATCACTATATTGTAAATTTCATCGAAATCGCTCGATCCGTTTTCGAGAAAGCTATATCAAATATATATACAAATATTGTTCGTTTCATACGAGTATAAGAGTCGATATAGGATTTAATTACGTTAAATTACATTCACTCGACAGTGTTACCCAAATTATCTCTAGTTTCAGAGTTCTGGGACGGTCGATAAATCTTATTATATGTATACAACCCTTGTATGAAACTGCATGAATATTTTGCAAATACGATTCTCACAATCACTTAATATTTTGTTTTGTGAATTGTAAAAGTAATATTAAATAACATGAAAAACATTAGTTTCATAATGAACTTAGTTAACAAAAGTTCTCTTCTATTCTAAGAAAGAGCTTTTCTAAATTGTCTTGGAATCTGGGTGTACTTGGTACAGCTTCATCTCGGTGCGTGGTACTACTACATAATAGCTTGATACCTGTGACTTCCGTTTGATAGGTATATTTTAAGTGTTAATCTTTTTTTTACGATTTTCCCTTGAGCGGGAAGGGAAAGGGATCTATGCCCATAACAGCCGAAGTCTTCAGTAACAGATAGGTATATTCTTCAAATTATTTCATTAAAATGTCGACGTAATACATTTTAATGTTTCTTGGAGTTTCTGGCGACAAATATATTGAGACAGTTTCTCTAGTAGGAGCCGCTGAGAAAAAAATCTCAACATCACACTACTAAATAAGTACTTATTTTAACAATTCCACGGCACAACAACGTAGATATTTGGGACGCGAAACTACGCAAATTTTACATTACAATATCGACTAGAAAGAATTTGAACATAATTAAAATAAACACCCAACCGCTCCCCACAAAATCTCGCCAAAAACTCCGTTGCAACGTGGCTTGCTCAGGCCGGCAGAGTGAGGTGTGAGTTGAGTAATTGATGATGTTATTATTACTGTCACCTGGAGAGTGGTGTACCTAATTTGTTTAAGGGCGCCTAGTACACCTCTGCAATCGACATCTAATGGGATATTTATAGAAAGTTAATTAATTAACACAAGAAAACATCACACGAAGAAACAACATTTATTTCTTATAACATTCTCTATAGTGGATTCAATCAGTTCTCTGATTCAATCAGTTCTCTATGTATTTATTATAAAAGTTAATAACAATTTAAAAGATTAAATGCTATGGTTAAACAACATTATCCTGTTTATTATCATATATATCAAATAAGAACATCTATTATCTAACAACACTTAGATATTAATTAGCTTACAGAATAATTGATTAGTATTAAAGTTTTACAAATATTGAGCTCAGATATTACTTGTTATAGTTACAACAGCATAATTTATTTATGTTATCTTAAATTAAAGAGAAGTATACCTAGTTATAATATAAAGACTTAGACACCATTACCTTGTTTATGTACTGCATTTAAATTCTTAGTGTTACAGATACATAAACCCAAGTACATTCTATACCTTATTATTCAGTATTTTATTTCACAGAGAAAAATATATATTCGATACACAATACCTTTATGTGGAGCTAATATCAAACAGAGAATCATTTATTAGTTACAAGTAGAGCAGTGTTATCAGTTTTATCACTGATCAATCTAAAGAAGGAGGTGGTCATCCACCAACTGCACCTACTCCTCAGTCTTCCCCTTTATCGAACATCTACTGACATCACAGCACCCACATGCCCCGGTCCTCAAAGATTCCCCCTTAACAGGAACTGCGACCTGGCCATGCGATATAGCACCCAAGTGAAGAAGACTATGGTTGGTAAGTGGTTGCAGAATATCTAGCAGTGTTGAGCACATGTAGTTACCTAATATACCGTTTAATCTAATTTATAATAAAGATAACATTTTTATGGAATTACACACATATTTTTTATTTCGAACGTCAGAATATCAACAAACTAAGTATCCATAGCAACCCAAATTAATATCTATGACACTCCTCCTCACGATTAACTTGGGGTCGGAGAAGCACAAGTTTGCGTGACTCCCATCATTCCTAATAATTTGTACAGCCTCGGTTGTGGCAAGGCTTTTGTTAGGAGGTCCGCTTCCATATGGTGTGTATCTTTGTAGCATATCGTTACAATCTTCTTTTGCACACACTCTCTAATGAAATGCTCCTTTATACTAATGTGTTTTGATCTTTTGCCAGTTATTAAGTTATTTGCCAATTTCTTTGCAGCCAAGTTGTCATTGTAAATAATAACAGTTTGTTGCGGCACTCCGATATCCTCTAATAGCTGTTTTAAGTGTAAGGCCTCTTTAGCTGCTTCTGTCATTGACATGTATTCAGCTTCTGCCGTAGATAAAGCTACAACCCTTTGCTTTTTTGTTTCATAGCTTACAAGTCCGCCACCGTACTTGAATATGTAACCAGTATATGAGCGTCGGTCAACTGTGCACGCTGCCCAATCTGCATCAGCCATTCCAACAAGCTTCAGTCCTGTCTTTTTATATTTTATACATACTTTCTTCGTCCCTTTCAAGTATCGTAAAACTCTTTTGGCTGCTTGCCAATGACTATTGCCATAACAGTTGTTATATTGGCTTAGATAACTAACGGCAAACATAATGTCCGGTCTTGTTGCTACTGCCAGGTACATTAACGATCCTATTAGCTTTTGATATGGGTAGTTGTTGTCGAGATCACTGTCATTTTTCTCTAATTTCAAATTTGTCTCCATCGGTGTTAAAACAGGTTTACATTCACTCATGTTAAATCCTTCGATTAAATTTTCTACGTACGTTTCTTGAGATAACGTCATTTCTCCTCCTACATGGGTGAATTTTATGCCAAGACAATGATGTAGAGAACCCATATCTCTCAATTCAAAAGCATTTTTTAATTTATTTTTTACTTCTTTTAGCAAATTCTCAGATTTATATGCCAATATCAAATCGTCCACGTAAATATTCGCGAATAACCTTTCTCCTGCCTTTTCTAAAATATATAGACAGGGATCCGCTGACGAATTTTTGAATCCGATTTCTATCAATTTCTTATGCAATTTCAGAAACCACTGTCGTCCTGCTTGCTTCAATCCATAAATGGCTTTATTAAGTTGACATATACCATCATTTCTATATTTATGTAAATCTAGTAGCATACTTTTTGCTTTCCTAACTATATTAATGTCTTTTCCGTTTGCTGCTATGATTTTTAAGTATTTGTCAAGATTTTTCGGCTTTTTCATGTAGATTTGTTCATCAAGATCGCCATTTAAGAAAGCAGTACAAACGTCTAATTGGCATAGCTTCATGTCGTTTTCAATTGCATGTGCGATTAACAATCGCATAGTGCTCATTTTTGCTACTGGTGCAAACGTTTCTGTGTAGTCAATACCTTCTTTCTGATTAAAACCACGCGCCACAAGTCGTGCCTTTCGTCGATCTATTTCTCCACTAGCATTGTATTTGTATTTTAAGATCATTTTTGCATCAATCAAATTTTTACTTTCATCGCGGTGTACTATCGACCAGGTATTGTTTTTAAGATGTGATTCTATTTCGTTTATTATCGCATCTTCCCATTCATCACTATTCTCATCTATATCACAGAGAAATGAATGCTCAGTATCCATTTCATAATCTTTTTGCCATACTGGTGGTCTTCTCTGTCGTTTTTCAATAACTTGAACTTCATTATCTGTTTCTGTATTTGCATGTACAAATGAATCATCCGCGTTCAGTTCCGGTTCTGATTCATCATTTACATGTCTATCAGTGCTTGGTTTTTGTTCAGATTCATCAATTTCATTTCCATTTAAGTTTTCATCTTCTACAATTTCTTCTTTTGGAAACAGTATCATTTCAATTTTGTTTTTATTATTAACATCATCTAGCTCTCGTTCTTCTGACTTACTTTCATAATACATGTTATTCACCACTTTGACATCTCTACTGACCATCACTTTATTTGTCGTTGGATTAAATATGCGATACGCCTTACAATTTTCTGAATACCCAAGAAATATTCCAACTGTGGCTCTTGCTTCAAATTTTCCGTTCTTTTTCCCTTTTTTCAGAACAAACGCCTTATTTCCAAAAATGTGAAAATGTCTCTCTGATGGAATTCTTTTCACCCATTTTTGAAACGGCGTCGCATTGTCAATGCTACTACAGGGACAACGGTTTGCCAAATAATTGGCTGTAGTGATAGCTTCTGCCCAAAAACTTTCATTCATGTTGGCGTCGATCAGCATACATCTGGCTTTGTCAAGTAATGTTCTATTTTTTCTTTCCGACAATCCATTTTGTTGAGGTGTATAAGGCGAAGAGAGTCTTCTCTTGATGCCATTATCTTTCAAGTATCTGTCAAATTCGTGGTTTATATATTCCGTCCCATTATCGCTTTGCAAGCATACTATCTTTTGTCTAGTAAATCTTTCAGCCTCATTTTTAAATTCCTTGAATTTTGATAGGGCTTCATCCTTAGTTTTCATAACATATACCCTTGTATATCTTGAATAATCATCCGTAAATGTGATGAAGTATTTGGAACCCCCCTTTGATGCCTGTCTCATGGGACCACATACATCAGTATATACAATGTCTAATCTTTCATTTGTCCGTTGCTCATTATTTGATGCATTAAATGGCAGTCTTGTTGCCTTTCCTTTAGCACAGACTTCACAGTCTTTAATTTTGTCGTTTCTATTAAAGTCTAAACCATCCATATTTTTCTTGTTTAAGGCTATTTTCATTTGTCCTTCATTGAGATGAGCAAGTTTCCTATGCCATTGTAGCATTTTGTTTTCTTCACAATAGTTAGCTTTTTCTTTCAAGTTTTCTTTAACATAATATAAACCGTCTTCACTTCTTTCTGCTCTTAACAGTATTTCACCATTTCGTTTCACGGTTGCATTTTTTTGTTTGAATAAAACTGTTGCACCCTTATCCGTCATCTTCCCGACTGACATCAAATTTGTAGTTAGTGACGGTACATACAAAGCTTCAGTTAATTTTAAACCAGGTCTTTCTTTTATATTAAGTTTTGCTGGTCCACGGCCTTCAATTTGTGCCGTACAGTTCTCAGAAGCTAGCTTTAAAGATTTGTTGTAATCTCTTTCTAAGTTTTGAAATCTTCCCAATTCATGTGTCATATGAGACGTGCAGCCACTATCAAGACACCACTTGGTCATTTTTTCTTGACTATCGTTTGTGTTTAGACACGTTTCTTCTGTGCAACATAGATTTGCATTATTGTTATTATTCTTTTTATTGCTTTGGTCCACTTTTGACCAGCATTCGTTAGCCTTATGACCTTTCTTTTTGCATTTAAAACATTCCACAAGATATTTTTTGTTCTTTCCGCGCTGCTTGCTATAAAGCACCTCTTGTTCAGTGTTCTGTACACTTGTGCTAGCTATATTTTTTCTTGCTTCAGCTTCTTCAATTATTTTTATTTTCAAGTTGTCCGGATCCGGTAGATCATCTCTAGATTCTATAGCAATCCGAAAATTGTCAAAAGATTGCGGTAAACTATAGAGCATCATAATACTAAGGAGATCCTTATTGATGGTTATCTCCATATCTTCTAGTTTATCCACAATATCCATGAATTTATTTAAATGATCCACTATATTGTCTTCATCTTTCATTTTTCTTAGTATTAATTCTTTTAAAAGACTTGCCTTTCGGGCCGGACCTTTGCTGTTGTAAATACCTTCGAGAGTATTCCAAACATCTTTACTTGTTTCGCAGTTCTTCACTTGTTTTAGTTCACTCGGTGAAATTATCAGAAATAATTCTGCTAGCGCCAAACCATCTTTTTCTATGTATTTATTTAGTTCATCACCTTCATTAACAGGTTTTTTTACTGTCTGTGACACGTAATTCCAAAGTCCTAACTTTAATAAGAGAGCTTTTGCATGGATTCGCCATGTGTCATAATTTTCTCTCTTCAACGGCTCAATATGTACATGACTCATTTTTACTCGCGTTTCAGGCCTTTTTCACTCCTCTGGGCCCATAACCTATGGTTGGTAAGTGGTTGCAGAATATCTAGCAGTGTTGAGCACATGTATTTACCTAATATACCGTTTAATCTAATTTATAATAAAGATAACATTTTTATGGAATTACACACATATTTTTTATTTCGAACGTCAGAATATCAACAAACTAAGTATCCATAGCAACCCAAATTAATATCTATGACAAAGACCTTGACTTCTTGATAGTCAGAGTAGTGCACCAAACCATTTAAGAACTATTTTGATTAGTTCATACTGAAGTTTAGATGAATGTCGAATAGATTTTATTACTATTCCAAAGTATTCATTACGTATAGGGACAGGAGGTCCACCTGGTTTCTATAGGTGTCCTTTGAACTCTGTAACAGGCACATGTAGACATTAGGATCCTATTCCCTAGTCCTATCATCATAGCTTGCCCTTATCTACAGCTATAGTACTCACCATGGAATCCACCATGAGATTACCTCAACTACTTTAACATATTATTAACTTAATTACTCATTACTTCTAATCGGGGTTGCTACTCCCAAACAAATACAGCTAAGACTATACTAGGCGACATGTGTACTAACTCTAAGTTTCTTCATGGGTTGATGAGGCAGCTTGTCCTGCAGCAGAGAGAAAAGAAAAAGGAAGCTGTCGGATACGAGACACTTTTTATACCCCACGACGAAGGTCACCTATGCTCCTACTCCTGGAACAACTAGTGCAGAGACAGTGGTCGACAAACCCTATCTAAAATTACACCTACCTAGCGAGTCGATAAAATTCATTAATTCTTTCTAAGTGTATGACGTTTATGTCAACTATAGTTTTATTAGTATTCTTTCGTACTAATAAGTTTATGAACTAGAGACCTAATATTTCATTAATTTAGAGCTTATTTCATCAGAAAGCAAAGGCTACATATTTAGAGTCTATCGATATGTTTATCGAACATATCTTTACATCCATACTTCTAAGTATAGATAATCTAGACCAACGGTACATTTGTCATCAAAGCCGTGTGCGTGTTCTAGAATGTTGAAGAAAGTTCTATTTACAAACGAATTATTAACAATAATATTACTAAAGGAGGTCTAGATAATTCGTAGTTTGTTATTTTTACATTAATATCACTCAATACTCAAAGATACTACATTTATGACAAATTTATTCCTGCTGAAAGGCTTACGGTCAATGCTTCAAACGTGATTTAAGAAAGCTCAACTGGTCTACGTTGTCCATGTCCGTCTGTCATAGTGAATGTTGTTTGTAAACAATTAGGTTAACCAAGGAATGCTTTATTTTTCTAGGTAACAGAAGTTAAAAGTTAATTTATCTTTTAAGTAATCAGTGCATCTATAAATATTATAAGTTATTGTTCTCCCTGTCGGTGGAGACTCAATATGACTGCTACACCGTGGGAATTATATTGATGTTCAGATGCTTACGCAAAAACAGTGAACGATTTTTAACTCCTTTAAGGTTCTTGTGTCGCGTGAAAATTTGCCGAAATTATTATCTACAGAGTTTTGGCCTGCTGGAGTTTAGTATAGAAGATACTATGAAAATGTGTATGTAAAAAAGAATAAATAACTAATTTGTATTATGGATAGCACAAATACAAATGATTTTATTACTACCATGATATCTTTTAACTGTTCAAGTCAATTAAAAGATTCGTTATTTGTATTAGTGGTTGTGTGAGGTGGTGGACATCGTTCCGTTGCAGGAGACGTGGTTGTTGCCACATGATTTGGAATTTGTCCACACCATAGACCAGCGGTTCGGTTGTATTGCTAGTCGTCGGTGAGCACATCGGAAGGAATATTGCATGGGAAACCGTATGGTGGTCTTGCACTGATGTGAAACAAGTCAACAAGTCAAAACTTCCCTAAGACTATTAGGTATACGTATTATTTTAGATAACTGTTGTTCTATTATTGTTTTAAATTTATACATGCCAACTGATGATATTAAAAATTTATCTGAATTTACTGACATTTTAGCTATGGCTAGTTCAATTATAGACGAGTATAGTGATGTGCAGGCTGAATATATTTTTGGCAACTTTCATGCACACTCTAGTGCGAGGTTTGGGTCGGAATTATTATCTTTTTATACAGACCAACATTGGTTTTCGACGTTCAGTGGTTGGGTATAAATTCTGAAAATTACACTTATATTAGTGAAGTGCATCGTAGCTATCGCTGGCTTGATCATTTTCTACCTACGCAGTCGGCGTGGAACACTATAATATCGATAGATGTAATATATAATGGATACTGGTCTGATCATTTTCCCTTGCGTATTGTGTGTAACATGAGTAAAGTAACTCAGTATGCGAATGGTCTTTCGACTGGGATAAGGAAAAATACGAACGTGTGTGATGAAGAAATTGCATGTTTCTTAGATCTGAGTCGCGCTTTTGATCTGGTTCATTTTAATATTCTTTGAAGCAAATTGTGCGGCTTGCATGCTTCTGAGGTATTTGATCTGTTGAGATACTGGTACGGAAACCAAACGAATTATGTTAAATGAAGCGATGCGACTTATAGTGAATATAGACTAGAATGCGGGGTTCGTCAGGGTGGATTAACTTCGCCGGATTTTTTCAATGTTTACATAAATAACCTGATCGAGAGGCTCAGAAGCACGAGAATCGGATCTCACATTAGTGACGTATGTGTTAGCCTAAGTTATGCAGATGATAAGGTGCTTCTCAGTCCCTCGATCAGTGCACTTAGAAAATTACTTTCAGTTTGTGAGCATTATGCCAATTAGCAGGGGTTGAATTATAATGTTGTTAAAACTGAAATGATGGTGTTTAAAGCAGGGAAAGGCCCGGTGAAGATTCCAGATGTGTATCTGAATGGTTTGGTGGTTCGGGTTGTGAAACAGTGTAAATACCTTGGGCACATACTCACAGATGATCTTAGTGATGACGCAGACGTGGAGCGCGAGAGAAGGGCGACTTCAGTCAGGGTCAATATGATAGCACGTAAATTTGGTGGGTGCAGCGATACTTTCAGGATAACCTTATTCAAAGTATTTTGTCAAGTGTTTCTACACCTCCCAACTCTGGATTAATAATTTAACGGTCGCGTAGCGCCATGACAGTTCAAGTACAATGACGCTTTCCGCACTCTCACGAGACTGCCTCGTTTTGCAGCGCCAGTACTATGTTCGCTAAAGCTGGAGTTCCAGATTATTTTGCGGTGATCAGGGCTCGTATAGTATCCTTCTGGATGAGAATACGAAGCTCTGAAAACAACATAATATTAGGGACCGTCTGTGAAGATGTGTCCAATCCCATTTTTAAGCACTGGCTTTCTATACACCGCAACCCTAATAAAAAGTAACATTATAAGATTTTATGTTTATTTAGTTTGTTTACTTAATTTTATTGTCGATTTATTCTTACCTATTGTTTGTTTTTTTATATTTGATATTTGGGTTCTGCCTGTCATTAAAAATTATTATTGTGTACTATTAAATTGTGTTTCACTGGTGTTAGCGATAATGGTAAAAAACCCTAGGTTACCCATCAAACAGATGTCACAGGTATTAAGCAATGTACGAAGTATAAGTAGTAGGTAGTAATCGTAGTAATATTTAAATCTCATCAAAAACAAAAAATGTAAAAAAATGCCAAGTCTTGCAACGCAGTTCTTCCACTACAAAAAGTTGTGAGATCTCATGTAAAACGAAATCAGTCATTTTAATTAGTGTCTATGGAAGCATCTATTCAACAACTTTGTTATAAAATGTTATCCGATCAATTACCTATCAACATTTATAGGGACCGTATAATATTAGACATTTTTTTTCTATAATATATATATTATGAACTTAACGAAAGTGCTGGCCATTAGCGCAGTGGTTAATACAGTTTGGTCGGTTTTACTTAAAGGTCTACGACGAACTTTGCTTTGGGATTTGCAATATCTACGGAATACTTGCGCAAGTAATTCTTTAGTTTTGAATCAACTGTTAATATAGGAAATAATGCGACATAATGAACAGTCTGTAGTTAGTTTAGTATGTAATAAAGCTGTTAGATAATATTTATTTCGAATGTTCACTTTACCACTAAGTAAGTACCGATAAGCTGTACTTATGTGGATTATTTAGTTCGTTTGTATAGGATTAAGTGTGTTCCCAGTTTCTACTGTCGATTTATTTACAAGTTCGGCTAACAGTTAATATTATATTATGATGTTAAATGGTTTTTATGTAATCTAATTATTGATTGCCTTAATTATACTACTTTTTGCGGTTGATGGCGGCCACAGGAGACTTTTAATAGTATTATAAACACGTACTTACATAATATGTTCACTGCTCACTGTTTTGCATAGCAGAAAATATAATTATGAAAATGACTATTACCATTTATTCATGTATCTATACATATATAAGTTACAACAATAATGTTTAAGCCATAAAAAAATTAAGGATGTGTAAGCAGTATTTCGTTTAAAATGTAATATTTACCCATTGAATGCAATTAGAAACTTGTTTATGAATTTCTGATGTGTTTTGTTATGTACATCATTTTACTATGCGACCTATCATAGGGTGATGCGACTGACAAGTGCTTTGTTCCAAACAAAAGGAGATTTATGGCCTCAAGTAAATTGCTACAGATTCGTGAATTTAATCGGTTTCTTAGGCGTCATCATTCTATTATATGTAAAGTACTCCCGTACCTAGGTGTAAACGTGTGAGGAAAATGATGAGATTTGAGGAAGCAAAAGAAGTATGCAAGGACCGCGACGCTTGACACTCCGTCCCCGATAGGGCTACGGCGTGAAGATATGTATGTATATACATACATTGATTATATTTATGGATATTGATTATTGATAATTGATTTAGAATAGTACGTAAGTACTATTCTAAATCAATCAAGTTACGCACTGTACTGATTATAAAACTGTACCAAAGCTGTGTCTGTATTATGAGGTATATTACGAAAAAAAACAGTCGAGTTATGCTTGTAAGACTCAGCCCAATAGCCAGGGATAGAAAATAAGTCTGCAGTATTCCACTGTGTCGTAGGTGTCCGGGCCCGCCTTTATACATTAGATATATTTTTTGTTTTTTGTGAACCACGCGGACAACCTTGAGTGCAAATGCTATACCCAAAGACATTAAATTATAATATTAAAACAAAATAAGCCTGTTTAAACCGTCACATATTTTCTTTCCACCTAGTTAATATGTAATTTATGTGTAACAGTAACTTAAGAATCTTATTAAACTCTGTAAAAAATATGTACTCGTATTCGTATTCTGAAAACTTTGCAAAGCTACCGTCGCTGAAGGGTCGCGCAGTTGGAAACTTTTGTACTTTTGCAACCATGATTTAACAACACTGGGATCCAAAACTCGATAAGAGATGTCAAAAATAAAATGAAAACAAGATACCTATTTTCAGTTACCAAAGTTTGTCGGCGCTTATGATGCCTAGGTACCTGACCAAATAATTGCAGCGTTATTTATAAAATTATTAATATTGTTATGTGGTAGGCTACCAGGCGCGTGGTGTAATGGTATCCATCCATGTTGAGTCTTCCCATGTTCAGCGACTAGGGAGTCTTCAGAATAGCAACATCTGAGTGGGGGTTCTGATCGTCTACCTTAGATGTTTTTTTTACTTGACACTAATATTTTCTTGTATGCCGACTTTCGAAGATTATTAGTTCATAACATAAGTTTTGTGATTTCATGACAGATTAAATTCATTCTTTCGCAAATTCTTTATAACATAACATAACATATCTTCACGCTGTATCCCCAACGGGGTAGTCAGAGAGGACGGAGCGCCAGGAGTCGCGGTCCTTACACACCTCTTTCGCTTCCTCCAAACTCATCATTCTCTTCACACATTTTCGCCTAGGTATGTGAGTGCTTTTGACATTTCCGTCTTTATAGTTTTCTGCAAAAACGAAGTCATCAAGTCTTATAAGTTTCAAAGATACATAATAACAAAATAGAAAACAGAAAACATGTCGGCACAGTGTGAAAACAAGATACGCTTCCATAATTCATTATTTATGAATTATGATACACACCGAGGCAATGCGTAAATTGATAACAAGTAATCAACAATAGGTGGTACATCATATTATGCTATATACACAAACGAACTCGAGAAGCACAGCAACGCTCCCGTAGCATTTCGAGAGGGCTGGGAAAACCATTAAACCCTCTCCGAGACATGTTTCAGCACAGCTAGACGGGCTGCGGTGTATTCCGTAGGAAATCCCAGAGCTCATCGACCTGCGTTGGGAACGAACACTGTGGATTTACTGGGCAAAAATTCTACATAGCTCAATTTCACACGAGGGCTATGATAGGCATGTGATGTATGTTTTTCAGTATTTATGTATGGAGTATGAACATTATAGTATCTCTGAATTATATGTTAGATATCGTTGTATGTACACAGTCTGGCCATAAATACTGTTATAATAAAAAAAAAAACAATAATATTACATTTAAATTTGGAACCTGTCATTCTCAAATGAATATTCAGTGTTTTCTCATTTTCGCACAAATCTTTGTTAAATACTCTTGTGATATTAGAATGGAGTGAGGTGATACAGCGAATGGAATTGCTGTCATAGCATTATGCAAAGTAGATATGGAGCCAAATACAATTATTGAAACTCTCCATCCGTTTGGTATTATTCGAATGTTTGTGTACCGGGTTATTGATAGGTATAATGAAACGTCGTCTGTTTGTGACAGAAAAGATCTGGCCGTCCACGTAGTATATATTTTGTGCTAAAAAAGCAATCAAAGCAGTGTTGCAAAGAATCTGAAGAAATCCCGTCCGAAAGCAAAACAATTTATTTATGGAAATGAATATAGCACCTAAAACCAAGTCGCGTGTTTTAAAAGATGACTTAGGGACTTGCGAAGAGACGCACTGGTCGTTACTTAATAAAATAATTTAAAAATGAATAAGGTGGTAAAATTAAAACAACTTCTTAGGCGGTACGCAATGGGAGGTCACAGAAATTTTTTATTAGCCGACCAGAAAATTTTTACTATCGAGCAACATAAACATAAGCAGAATGACCGAGTTTATTCTCAAAGATCTAAAGAATCTTCTCAATTAGTGAGTAGGGCAGGGTACAACGTGGGCATTATCCGGCTTTACTATCTGGATATTTTTATGAACAAGGTATCGAAACATGTGCCCAGGTGTATCAAGATACGATTTTTGATTTTTGAGAAGGTAGTTAAGATTCTTAACAAGACCATGTTTCATAACCAAGAATGATCCTTTCAGCAAGACTCAGCACCGGCTCATAAAGCTCGATCCACACAAGCGTGGCTGGAAAGGAACGTTTCTAACTTCATTAGGGCTGAAGGCTGGCCGTCATCTAGTCCCGATCTTAATCCACTTGATTCTGATTTATGGTGTCTTGTAGAGAGTATGACATGCTCTAAACGTCATGACAATTTGGAGTCCCTAAAACATTCCATAAGATTGGCAGTGGTGAATTTTCCTATGGCGAAAGTGCGTGTTTTAATCGATAACTGGTCACAACGTTTAAAAGATTGTATTATGCCTAATGAATATCATTTTGAATGAGCTTCATATTTTTAAAATGCTATTATATTAATGAATAAACTAACGCATGCTGCAGTAATAAACTCCTTATGTAATAGAAAAAAAAAAATTTTCCTAGTAATTATGGCAAGACTAGGTATATATGTATATGATAATGACGTGAAGTGTGAACATTAGCACGATTTCTTCACGACTATGACTAGTAAGTCATAGTCACGAGTCCGATCCTCAGCCAGAACAATTTGAAGATGAATTTTAATGAACTGGTTTAAAATCAGGATATTTTGGGTACTTTCCCCGTTCATTGCATGGCAAAGCTATATATTCAAGCGTGTTATCCAGCTTAGAATTTCGTTTTACGTCATATGAACGGTGTATTGAATTATTTGAACGCACTAAAATAGACAAACCGATTCAGGTATAGTAGGATTTATCTATTATATAATATATAAATGTGTGAAGAGAATCTTTGTATTAAGCATATTGCACGCACGGAGGAGTGTGAGATTTGGCATAATTAAAGTTTATATGGAGAAGGAGTACAGAAAGCTAAATTTATTACATAATATGTATTAAAAATACATGAAATAAAATAAAACATTAATGGCTTACGTTCATAGTACCAATGTCAAACACTATTTGACTACAAACTACATATTATATATTTACTCTTTGCGACTATTGAAATAGTCGCAAAGAGTAAAGATTATCGCCAAAGAATTTTAAAATGTTGCTAACAAATAATTATTGAGTTATTTGTGTGAATTATGAGTTTTGTGTGATTTGTGAACTGTTTCGGGTCTGTGGAGTGTATGTCAAGTTTATTTACGGTCGAATTTCGACCACTGGGCGACCACTAGTTTAGATATTCAATATACGGATCAAAAAACGTTTAATAATGCAACTTTTTAAATTAAAAATTATCAGTCATGTAAACATGAAAAGTTTAAGCTTTTAAATTCTATTACCGTGTTATAAAAATCAATATGGTAATGAATCATTTTCATTACGAAATAGGTAATAAACAAAACAACATTATAGAGGCGTGACACCCTCGCGTTTGTTCTTAAACCCGACGTAAATATCACTTCCGCCATGTGATTTATGAATTCCCTTTATTTGTATCGTGTTACGCTTGTTTTAAAATGTCCTTTTTCGCCGTCTAAAAATATTAACAGTGCTTCTATACAATTTCAACTAACTATGTAACTATCAAGCTTTCGTGTTATTTGGTATTATTCTCCACGCATTTTCATAGATGTTTTTTTAAATAACTAGATATGTAATGGAGTGATGACTGATAACTGATTAACGAAGAAAATTTACAGACCGAAAGTGACTGGTAGCTGTGGTAGCAAAAGCTAGGAATGAATAAGCTGACTTAGGAAAATCAAATAGCCAGTGTCAGCTGATAGAAATGTTATAAGCACTAGCATACTTCGATGTGAGGAGAATGATGAGATTTTAGGAGGTGAACGAAATATGTAAGCACCGCGATTTTGACACTCCATCTTCTTTTGAGTACACCGTTAGGTAAACAACGTGAGGATATGTATGTATGATGTACACCAGCGATTCTTAAAGTGGGTTTGGCGGAACCCAAGGGTATCGTGTAAGAGGGTTCCGCGAGTGTTACATTAGTCGTTAAATTGTTGGAAGATTATGGCTACCGTCATTTGTGGCAATATTATTTTGAACCAATTTTATACTATTGTGGGTCCTACACAATAAAAGTGCTTAATTTCAGACCTATTGATAGTTTTTATAGGAAGAAGTGAAATAATTTTATTCATCATATTAATCTTTATTTCAAATAATTCATAATAAACAATTTTTACTCTTATATTAAATTGCATTAGTTATCTTTTATTTGTTATAGTTTGCTATGACCCTATGGGGTTCCATAAATTAAAAGGGTTTTATCGAGTGTTCCATGGGCTTAAAAGTTTAGGAACCGCTGATGTACACAATAGGTAGATGATACATAATCAATATTTTAACGTAGATGCGAGAATCGAGGGTCTACAAAAGTATACCAAGTACATACTTAAATCTTAATCTATACATCTAAGTACGCATAAATAAATTTGAAGTGTCTGTCTGTGATTTCGAAATAATGGCTTTATTTGCACGTAACATAGACTGTAACGCGCCTATTTAATTTTTTGTCTGTTTGTCCAGGCTAATCTCCGAAACGGCGAAATCGATTTTGATGTGAATTTGACTGACAGGTAGAGGACTTTTCAGAGAATAATCTAGCCGATTTTTCTTATCATAAAAATACCAAATATAACACGGGTGAAATCGCGAGGAACAGCTATCAAAACAATAAATAGCTCCTGTGGACTTCTTTAAAATCAGCGAATTATTGTACATAGGCGGTCCTTCTCTAAAAAAATATCAGTATGCTCTACTACGAATTTTAATATGATAGTATCTGCCATTAACTGCGTATTGGCACAGTACAAGTAAGCATACAGTATTCTATCTTCATACAAACGCTCCCAAACGAGGCGCTCGAAATCTCAGCATATCTCGACATACGACAGTTGCGAGCGCGCCGCGGTTGTCGTCGGACGGTATGAGACGCTCCCGCGCATTTACTGACTAAATATTATATCAATCAAGTTTACGAGCACAATGTTCAGTGTATGGATGTTTGAATACATCTATATCGAAACCAGAAATATTTCTCTGTTGCTAATTTGTAGGTCTAACGATCTAGTTAATTTATTGCAGATTTTTAATTATACTGCACATAAAAAAGCATTTTTTTGTCCATTTCCACCATACTAACTCACAAACTTTTGAAACTAGATATGAAATACTAGTAAAATTATATAAATAAAAACGTATTAAATTTGCAATAATATAAAATGAAAAGATAATATGACAATTCAATATAGTACCTATTATCAAATACGTAACACAAGAAAAACATTCAGTTCAAGTTGGTAGCCCTATTGCGCGTTTACGTACCAAACGACCGTAGGTAATTATCTCTAGGACACTGCCGAGATAGCATACTGTATGCTTACTTGTACTGTGGTATTGGACTGTAGACGAATGGATGAACAATTTATTTTTAGACTAGAGTGTAGATGAAAGAATGAACAATTCAATTTTAGTTAGTTTCTATGCAATTGGCTAACATAATTCAACTGGAGACCTCAAAAATCAGCAAATTCTCATATTTCGTTAATAAAGGCGATAAATCCGACCATGACGTTTTAGTCGTCCAGTATTTAGTTTGAGAGTATGCAAATGTTATTTAAAAAAATAGAAATAAGATTATTTTAACAATTATCAAATATATCTAACTTTGGTAGCACCAAGGCTTAAGTACGTATTGGATTAATACAATATTAAATAATAAGTATTGATTGACTCTCTGCGTAATAATTTTAATTAAAAGTAAACAAACTGTTCGTGAGATAATGATTATGTTAATCAAGGCAAAATCATGGCTTTAACAAATAAGTATTTCATTGAATTTATAACATGACAATAGTCAGTGTTAACTGACAGAAATGTCAAAAGCGGTAGCATACCTCGCCACGCCTGGCACTACGTCTTCTCTGACTACCCCGTTAAGGATACAGCATAAAGATATGTATGTATGTTTGTATAAAAATAAAAATGTAGACTTATCTTTTCTTTTAACTATATTATGGTGCATAATAAAAATGAGTCTGTCTCTGAGACTAAGAAGATGTACCTTGTGTTTTTTTTAAATTAAGAGCAACAAATTTTTTTTCTACAACTAATTAGCAACTATTTAGCAACAAATTATGAGCGGGTCAGCTTTTTGATTTGAGAAGTGTTTGGTTAATTTGAGGCACATCTAATATTTACAAGTTTGTCGTTTTTTAAAGTACCTAATACAGATTTAAATATCCAATTACAGAATATAATATGTACATATAGAATAATTACTCTAGTGCATCTCTTCTATTGATCCCATCTCAGAAACGGGTAGTTATATCGACCGATGGCATGACATTAATATTATTTCTAGGCTAGGACTACCAATGCCCACGTGCGACGTTCTACTGGACATGAATATAAATTATAAAATATAAGATTTTACACGTACCGCTTAACCTGCGCTTCAAGTTTATGATAAATTAATTATTTTGCATAACCGATCTCACGTATTTTAATCCATATTCAAACTCAAAATAGAAAAACTTTAGTCTAGATTTCTTATTGATTTCTACATGGAAATATAATCCGTATTTAAGGGAAAATGCTACCAGTAGTTTAGAGTTTAAGAGTAAAGTGACCAGAAATATTTCATACAAGCAACCGCCCCGGCTTTGCTCGGCTAGAAATTTTTTTGAAAATAAATTACAGCCCATGTACTACTCGCTGATGAAGCTTTCCAAAGGAAAAATAATTTTTGAAATCAGTTGCGTAGTTTTTGAGTTTATCCGTTACATGCAAACAAAGTCCATAATATTACATAGTATAGATAAGTATAAGAAAACATAGGTAATAGAAAGTTATAAAATTTATTATTTTATACTATAACAAAGAGAAATAGTTTGTTACCTGACTATGAGAACGTAATATTAACGTACCTAGGTACATATACTACAGTACATAATATACAATAAATACATCAATTATAGCAATTACAAGCATGATTAATTATCCGCGATATTATTTTCTGTGAGTTATTGATGTATAGGTAATAAGTTATTCTGCGTCGATATCTCAGTTAATTGCAGCCCTTGGGAACAAACGATATTAGTTTTATGATTGATATACTACATACTGATATAAATAATAATATTATAAAATATAAAGCATTATACTATACAACAATATATCGTACTGTTCTGAAAGTTCTGTACGAAATTAATTTATTACTTAGATCGACATTATTTGATATATACTCTTGAGTAGTGATTGCGATGTAGTCATAATGTATTGTCGTTATTAATATTGTAATAAGAAGATTTACTTAACTGTTTAAATACTTGCACATTTACATCTTTCTATTAATTTATTAATAGCTAATACCTACATATTAGCTATTAATATAATAATATAACAATATGAGGAGAATAATGAGATTTGAGGAAGCGAAAGACGTATGTAAAGACTGCGACGCTTGACGCTCCGTCCTCTCTGTTAGGGATACAGCGTCTATATTTGCAGCAATGTACCTACATATTTTACGTATAGGTATAGGTATAGATTGAAAGATTTGTACGTAGGTACATTGCTGCAAATATAGACAGAGCTTATAAAAAGGGTTTAATCATTCACGAAAATTATTTTTAACCGTAAATGACAAGCCCATTCTCAGTGTCATCGTCATGCCATTAAAAGTTAACAAAACCAGCTAAGTGCGTGTCGGACCACGCACAATGAAGGATTCCGTAGTCGGGATGAATAATATGCGTTTAATCAGCAGAGCAAGTTTGTATTACTTAGCGTTCTCTCTCAATGACACTGAAAAACCAAGTTATTTCTGCGGTGTCTGAGCGTGGACCTAACTGAAAATACTCCATATCTCAAAAACTACACAACATGCTTTGTTATTTAAACAATGTTTCGTTGAAAGTACTTTCTAAGTTCTATAATTTACGTTTTTCAGAATTTTCCACCCCATAGCTAAAAAACTTGTGACGTACGGATAAGACGAAATTACAAGGGTTCCGTTTTTTGCTATGGCTACGGAACCCTAAAATGACCATACAAATGTAAGTCGTAGGTGCTTGTACATGTGTTCCGTAAAGCCAACAGAACAAAGTCTGTCGTCTAGAGCAGCGGTGCCTATACTTTTAACGCCATGGAACAATATTTGAAATAAAGATTTATATGATGAATGAAATTATATCACTGCTTCAACTATAAAAACTATTAATAGGTCTGAAATCGAGTATTTTTATTGTGTAGGACCAACTATACAATAAAAATGCTTCAAAATAAAGTTGCCACAAATGACGGTAGACGATATATTTCAACGATTTAACGACCAATGTAACACTCGCGGAACTTTAGTGTCTGTTTACACGGAACCCTTGGGTTCCGCGGAATCTACTTTGAGGATCGCTGGTCTAGACCTCTAGCTCTTTCTTTTTGTAAAAAAATGTCTAATACATTCTATTACAATCTACATCCTATTCTCAATATTTATGATTTTAACAGGTTTTTCTTAGTTATGCCTTTGGACAGATAAGGCGTGAGGAAGTACAACTATTCTAATGTGATTTCGTGATGTAAGTACTTTTCGTTTCATACTCCATACGACGACCACAAAAAAAAAGTAAACTTTCCATATAAGCCCTCAACACCAAACTTCACAAGTCAGAACTCGATTTTTGAAGTTAATATAATATTTGCTTGGCCTATCGTTTACTATAACCGTTTCGAATTTCTGATTGCGTCAGTAACACATGTAAGTGTTCTTTATTATCAATTTTAGAACAGAAGACAAAAAAGCTCTCTGAAGAGATGATAATAATAATAAGTAAGTATGTCTAGTGTCGGTAAGTCAAATAAATAATTTTAAGATTAGTTATAATAGGTACCTATTGAAAAGTTGTAAATATAAAAATATAGTTTCGATACCGCCAAAAACTATTATAACCACATAACTATTTTTATTAATTACATTTCCTCATGGTTTTTTATTGCAATCATATTCCAGAGCACGCGACGCATTAATTTTTTTAATTATTTCCTGTGGTAACGGGTACATCACGGCTGCGCGTGCGTCTGTGGACGATACCGTGAGTCTCCTGTTATCTAATTGCTGCATAAAAAGCGGCGCGTGGCATGTCAGAAATAGAACCATAGAATTAAGCACTTTTAGATCGTGAAATGAAATCTTTTTTTTCGTAACCAAAAAACATTAATTTCTTATTGTCCATCATTTAATTAAATTACAAATCTGATATTAAAATACCGCAGTAGGAAACTAGATCACAAAAATATGTTACTATCAAAATTTGTAATAAGTAAAATGTCAAAATTCGATTCAAGGCAGTAACTATGTAACAGAACTGTCGGAAATGCTTTTCAATGATTTTCGATTTTTTTGTTACCGATATTGTCTTTAGTTATCTTTATTCATCCAAAAAATATCAACTTATCTATACTTTTGTGGCTCTATGAATCGATGTTTTTATTAACGCTCGTTATGGAGTTACATATAAATGAAATGGCTCGTTAAAATAAACTAAATATGCAATTTCTTGTTTATCGAACATTTATAATTCATATAGTCATAATATTGTAGTAACAATATTAAGTGATTCGTTTATGAAGACATAATTTATTTCATTATGAAAAATTAGATAAAAAGCGCATGTGATGAAGTTCATATTAGTTTTTGCGTCAATGTTTCTTTTGTGAAAAATACTGTTTTTAGAGATAATTTAAAACTGCGAACTTATAGATATTGAAGGAAAGAAATATTTTTTCAAGTTTATCATGTCAAGTATATGTTATTTATCAAGTTTATGAAGTATCAAGTTTTTTGTATATGAAAATCAATACAAGTCGACTTCGAAACTGGAATTTGTGTTCACAAACTTATACAACTTATGTCAACATTTACAAAAAACTTCGAAAATCACACTTAGTTTGTTCTTTCAGGCGAAATGCCGTAAATTGAAGTTTTATCGGTTTTCCAAATTTCTTTGACGTCTTCTCTTTTTATTCGAAGATACGTATCTCCGGCCTCTCTCTCAAGGAGACACCGAAAGGTCAAATATATAGGCGTGTTAAGTTCGTAATCGATCTCCCTTATCTTTGTTCGTTATGAAGCAATCTCCTTATGCTAGCTACCAATTTACATTCAGCCGTGCAAATACGACGCAAGTCATGGGTTAAGTGCTTTATTCAATCTGCGGACGCCAACGCAATTGTTTCTATTCGTTTAATGTACGTCAACAATAAAGATATTACTGCAGAAGCAAAGGAATTTAGGCTTTAAAGAAATGTAGAAATGAACAAGATGACCGTAGCACATATTGTAAACATTTCGCCTAAGCTATACAGCATGAGGATGTGAGAATGCATTGCACTCTCTACATTATAATTGGTACAGTTTATTCCAATAACGTGTTTCGCATTTCATATATAATGTAACTCTGAAAAGCTACTTCTAAAATTATCGTGGTAGACTGAAGCTTTTGAAGGCATTCGATCGATGTTGTTATAAATGAAAAATCCAGTTACCCTTTAAAACGTCATGTATTATATTTAATGATCCTCAAACTCTTTCAGACATTGTTTATCCACTCATCCACTCCACTTTTAACGGTAATAAAAAATACTCTTGAAGCCCAGTATGCACTATCATTTATAGTTATAAATGATGTACTTTCACGATTGCCATTCTGAATTCTAATTTGTAATACTTTCATAAAAATTAGTTCGAAATTTCACTTGTCGTCAGGTTTAAAGTATTGTTAGAAATACATTGAATTTGACTGTACTAGGAGGTACTAATTACTTAATATTTTTTTAGGTCAGAAGACACTAACTCAGATTAATATAGATTATTATATGAATAGGACTTAGTTGATGACTTGTCCAAATCCAAAAAAAGGATGTATCACAGTAGGCGGTTATTTAGGACAAATTCGAAAATCGTTATCTATGTCATACGATATAGCTCGAACATTTTTGTCATGTTCAATACTGGAATGACGAAAGCAATCCCTTGATTGCAGTAGTCCGAGTTGAAGGTAGTTGTTGTGAGTCCGATTCGCTCTTGGTCGGTTTCTTTTAATGAATACACCACATAATGAATAACCACAAAGTGACGTATTTTTCATTAAACATCAAAAAATGTTTAGCAAGTGATTATTTGAAAATAAATCATTGAAATGTAATCATTTTTACAAAATAAATATCGTCAAAAAACACCATTCTTCTAATTTTAGAGACTGCACAATAGACGTTAAGATTATTTATTTCAGACGCTCATGGAGTAAGTTTATACAAAAGAATTCAGAATATTAAGAAAATTATGTTGGTTTCGCCCTATACAAAGGGTGGCAAGGAAATTACACAACGAAATTATTACATGTACCTATGTAGGATCCAAGGCAGATAATGACTGATTAATTATGAAGATTATACCTCCTCTAACAGAATGTTACGACTGGGTGGATAAATTGTACGCATTTCCTATAATGTTTAATAATTTTAAAATAGTTCAACGTGTGTCAGAGTCGTCGACTTATGCGTCTAAGCCCAACACTATAATTAAAAAACTAATTTCCAAAATAAACCGTACCAATATTGGATAATATTGGTCTTTTTTAGTTAGGAATGTGACTCTATAATGTTTGGACCAGTGAGTGATCCACACCTTTCTTCGCACAGAGATTTCCACTCGGGCGCGGTGGTCACGAGAGTCGTGAGGGTCATGAGGTTATGAGTCATGACTATCACAATGCTATTGGGCTCCTAAGTCAACCGGCGATTTTATTTTTCTCTAAATTTTCTATATCTATGTAAATCAAATTAAATGCCGTTCTTTGGTAAGCGCATCGCTGATAATAATAACTGTACGTATTTATCTGATTTTTTTAAATGTTCGTAATACTCTGAATTAGGTTTTTAGGAAAAGAATAATTGGAAAATTTGCCCGGAAAATTTAAAAATTTCGCAAAACGATCTCAAACAAATTTATTTAAATTTGGACACGACGTCTGTCACGTCAGTAGTTTATTAATAAATCAATGTAGTACGTGTAATTATTCCCTTTGATGGTCTGAGCCACCACCACTTTTTACACTTGATTTTTTAGTATCAGATATATCAACTTTTCATAGGCAGCTGCTCTGTTTGTACGTTTGGATGTAAGTTTACTCAGTGTTTAAAATTGACATGTCCAATTTAATTTTCGAAGCTGAAATCCAAAAAAATATTTCCTAATTGCACACTGTACTGACACATTCAGTTCGAATTAGTACAGAGTAAATGTTAATTGCGATTTTGGAGACAGTGAGCGCCCTTAATCGAGGACTGGATCCACTCTTGGTGGGATTTCGTTCCGGAATGTGTAGACGCAAGTGATTTAGATCTTACTCGCTTAGACACTTACAGAATTTCTTTCTCGATAGAAGACTTTTCGACTTAGAAAAACCAAGTAGAAAAAATTTCGGAATGTGAAGTTTTGTTTTAGAAAATGGAATAATACTGAAAACAACGGTCATATAGGCACAGTTTTCTTCCCAAAATTAATTAAAAATTGACTACGATCAAGTGTAAAAACGAGTAAACCGTTGTTAATCTAAACCTTAGCCAAATGGAGTTAAGTACATAATTTCATAAAAAATATACTAACATAGCATCATAACATAACATCATAATATTGAGTAATGTACACCTTACGTACGTATAGTAGCTGTCTACGTCGCTTTGTAATGACAGAGTAAAACCACAGGAGTGACGATGAATAAGCGAGCGGCATGAATGGGCCCGCGATTACGGTACAAAGACACGAGCACTGTGTGAAAATATTACTTAGTGCGCGGATTATGATGGAAGATTGTGGAGGGAGATCTACTTGACTACGAGGAAACAGCAAGCAATAATAAAAGAATGGAGACATTAGTTATATGATATTATGCACTCATAAGGTTCTCATAACAAATAAGATAGATATTTCTCAGAAAGAAAAACGGTTTCGTGGATAAATCAACAAGTGGTTCAATTATCGTAAACGCTAGTAGAATAGAATGACAAATACCACGTGATGTGGCGTAACGAATTTGAAATTGATAGTCAAACGTTATTAACTTTATGTTAAATTAAACGAATAGTAGTTATGTTTTTTTTTATATTGAGGAGTAAAAATCCCTTACGCACGCCTACCAGCCAGTATTGGTAGGGAGTGTCCGACCTGCACGGACTAAAAACTTCTTCGTCTACAAGTCTACACGGAACCGCATTTGCATTTCTTCATGCAGATTCTTATTTTCCTAATCTGCTTCTTCTCTCTGTCTCGCTCTCTCATCTTCTCTTTTCATTATAATTTCCCTCAGCATATCCGCATATCTGCGCCAGTTATCTTCGCTGAAGAGCATTCGCGATATTAAGTTTTTTTTAGTTACCGCATCTTCCCCCATTTTCGCCCTACTCCTATTTCGAAAAAACGGCATTCAAAGATGGCGTGATTCGGGGTGTCCTCCTCGTCGCAGTAGGGTAGTAAAGTTATGTTAAAACTACCGAATAAAACGTAGCCTAATGGCACTTTTGACGAGCAACAACGCCAGCAAGGGTTTCGACTTTACGACACATTACCCACTTGTCTAGCCGGTCAGAGCGCCAAGCGTCGCGCTCCTGAGAGTCCTGACATACTTCTTTCGCTTCCTCAAATGTCATCATTCATTTAAATGAAGAATTAAATTTAATTATTATTATAATACTATAGTATAATAATAGTATTTACTTATTCATTTGTTTCTTTCATATTTGTCTATTCAAACACCTATTTGTTCATTTTGTGTCCATCAAATCTAAGATAAGAAAAAACAAATAATAGTTGTAAGTAATATTCCTTGATTCTTGGAGATACAAGACTAGTTTTCACTTGTCGGTACATTAAGTAGGGAGGATGGGGTGTTGGCATAAAGTCTGGATGTCTCATTGTGATAACGTCTAGGCTCCGAGACAATGAATGTTGAAAGAGACATATTACAACGGTAGCTTTGTATGTTGGTAGTGTTTGCTTGTCTGTGACTTCTCTATTTTAAGTACAGGTAGTGCAACTTTATGCTTTTTGAAAAAGAATACTATGAGAAATTTTGCTGTTGACGTTTAGAAGTGTATAGTATTTCTAGGACTTAAATGAATAATAAAGCTATTGCAATATGTATAGTCTACTTTGTGCTTTTATATACTGTTAATTATGTTATTATTTGTGACTTCACTTTAAACATATTTCAATAATTTTCTGAATCTTTTAATTTTAATATACATTAAATTGTCAGATGGCGTTTTAAAAAGTTTATCAACGATTTCACAGCGACATCTATCGTGATAGTTAAAAACCGAAGGATACAGTATTCTTATTGGTTGATTTTGCTATCTATGTTTTTGGTGACAGCAGCTTTGAGTCCGCTACTAATGATGATAATTACAAAAACTGTGGAATTATTTATTTTAATCGTGGATGCTGAGATACATTTTTCTACGGAACCCTAGCTTAATGCGTTTCCAACACATGTTTGCCCAGTTTTTCTATCATTATTAATTATCGTTAATTACTCGTATTATTGTAACCTTTGACAATCATTGACAATTTTCTAGGAACATTATTACAAATATAAAGAATATTGAGTAGAAAAGTAAACTGTGCTATTAGAAGCGAGGTCCTCAATAAATTTTGTAAGGGTAAAATACAACTTGCTTAACATAATTTAAAATAAGAAATAATAATTTACCTAATTGAAAAAGCAAGACTTGGGTAGTCATACATAATTTAAAATTTAACTTCTACAGACGTCTATTAAAATGTTATTATCAATATCTACTCAAATGTTTAACCATTAGAAGAGTTATGAATTGGGTTTCAGAGTAGATTAAAATGTTCCATTTAATAGGCAATAAATCTATTACAGACACTGTTTATTAATATTCTGGTTTATTGAGACGAATGAAGCAGTAATTCGTTCTGTAATATTATATTTAAATGTTTAAAAGGTTAAAGAATTAAACGCAGACTCATTCATCAACGCCCAGCTAAAATAGGCACACACCAAAAGTGTTTAAACAATATTACTCAAGAGGGTAAAAAGGTTTTCTGAAGGTAAAAACTGGGTATTTGGTAATTTATTAAAAGTGAAACTAAAGATAAAAACAGAATTTGTGATGGAAAAGTTGTTTTAAACTAGAAGGTTACGTACTATTATATACATTATACGTAATATATAGAACTATACATATGATACGTATTCTACCATAAAGACATGATTAAAAAATATGTGAAAAATTAGATATTAGAAACGTGTAGTAGGGATGTCGGAAGCGCCGAAAAGGATCGATATTTTTTTTTAATACCGATATTGATATGTCGAAAATATAATATCGATATATCGGTGAGATTTGATAACCATTTTAACGTTTCATTAAATTTTGAAATAAAACGTATTTAGTATCAATTGCATATTTAATATTACAGACACTGTTTATTAATATTCTGGTTTATTGAGACGAATGAAGCAGTAATTCGTTCTGTAATATTATATTTAAATGTTTAAAAGGTTAACATGTTTACATGTTGTATTTCAAGATTTTCATATTTAGTTTATTTCATATTTTGATTGTATTTAGTAATTAAAGTCCTACTCATAGATTAAAAAATATCGTATTTGATACGTTCTCGATACTTGATATTTTACATCGATATATCGAATAACAATATATCGTCTAATAATATCGATATATCAAAAAAGAAATATCGATACATCGAGATTTTTTATCATCCCTAACGTGTAGTTTGAATTACAATACCGTTTTGTTATGCCGTAGTCAAGTGACGACCTATTTCCAATATTTGTAGTAAATTTGAATGGGAACTATATTTAATTACCGTTATGCCTTTTACGACATGTACTTTGATTGTTGATTATACGTATATTCCATTTAGGTATACGCCGTTCAAATGTAGAAAGTACTAGCCAAAAGCTACATACAAAATATAGAATATTTTTTAGATTTTTTACATGGGAAGCTTAGAAACAGAATCCCCTGTTGAAGAACTTGTTCACTGCCGCTATAATTTCGACGTTTCCCTAAAAATTATAGATAGTTATTATGAAATCTACAACAATATTACAGAGGGAGAGCCGATTCCGTAAGTTTGTTTATATGTAGAGTGTAATCTCCGGAGCCACCTCACCTAGTTTATAAATTTTTTCTCTATTTGAAAGGTTTTTTTTTTTAATAAAAGAGGGGGCAAACGAGCAAGCGGGTACTTGATGGAGAGTGACCGGCGCCGCCCATGGACACCCGCAACGTCCGGAGAGTCACGGGTGGGTTGCCGGTCTTTAGGGAAATAGGGAAAGGAGGGGGAGGGGGTGATGGGCCACCGGCACTCTCACTCACCGAACAAAACATTACAGCAATAGATGCTGTTATTTCACGCCGATATTCTATGAGAGAGTGGTATTTCACCGGGTGAGCCGGCCCAATTCGTGCTGCAATGCAGCATGGCTCTACCACTCAGAAAAGGTACATTATTCGAGATGGATTTAGGCTATGTATTATGTATTCAACCCGGCCGAAGTCGGGACGGATCGCTAGTAAAATATACAAAAGAAATTCTACACAATATATTTTATATAACAGCTTACGTGTATAATTAATTCCACTGGTGCTGGTTACCAGTGATGTTCCAAAAATAAAAGATAGAGAAAAGTTATTTACATATAAATAAAAAGTTTTCTTTTTAAATCCTTTTTAAAAAAACTTAACCGATTGAATTTTTAAAAAATACATCATTATATGTAGATAGTGATGTCAACACTGATCACAAGAATTAAGGTTTTCAACCTATAAACCTCTTAACCTTTGACCTATTCAGTATTCATTAATATGAAATTTCATATTTAGTTATAAAAGGTTTCGAGCACACTTTAATTAATTTACATACATTTGTATTCAGTAAGCGAGGAACGAATATCGGCGAACCCATTCCCATTCCCTTAGTTACATGACGTCAGTTTCATGAAAAATTAATTAGGTTAAAAAGAGACAGATTTTTATATTATGAAGTCATTCATGTAAACCACACCTAATTTAGGTATACACGAACTGCTGACAGTAGACGGCAAATAATGAATGAAAAATAAATGAAAGCTCTTGCGTGAAAACTGTTGTTCACAATGTCTGAACCTCGAATTTGTTTGTTGCCCTATGTTTGTTGGGCTTAGGTAAAATCTTAGAGCAGATACATTAAGAAGCCAAGGATAAGACTAAGTGATTATTTTCTAGATAAATATAAGTTAAAGTCGAAATTATAAATTGGATTGGATTGGGCAAAACAAAGATTTTATTTATACTTGGATATTTTTTTAAAATATATACAGCTAAGATATCTCAGGCACATAACCTTTGATTTTTATAATAAACTAGCAAACCCGGTCCGTTTCACTGGGCGTTAGTTGAAGTTAAAATAAATTAAACAGTTTTTATAATTATTTTGATACTGCAAAAAAAAACAAAAAAAAGATCTACCTACTGATTCGATCGCTACCAAACTTTACAGGAACACCCGCTAGGCCAATCTGAAGATTCCCTGGAAATTTCATCGAAATCGGTACAGCCGTTTCGGAGTCCATAAGGAACATACATACATACATCGCCTTTTATATATATATAGAAGAAGAAGATAGTGGCCCATCCCGATTTTGCCCGGGTTGAATACATAATATATAGCGTATGTCCCATGTGGAATAAATTACCTTTTAAATGTTGAAAGACTTTTTCAAATAATTGCAGTGGTACCGGAGATTAATCTGCACATATAAACGAACTTACAAAATCCTCTCTCTTTCTTTGTAATATAAGTATAGATAGAGATAAGCACAAATAAATAAAAAAATAAATTGCTCCATAACTTCATGTCAACTTTATATGATACTAACGACCAGCCCTGGTTTCGAAAGGGTAGAATTTTTTTGGAAATAAAATACTGCCTGTATTACTCGCTGATTATGTAGCTTTCTATAGATGAAATAATTTTTGATATCTGTTGAGTAGTTTTAGAGTTTATCCATTACATAAAAACAAACAGTTTACCTCTTTATTATATCAGTATAGATACATGTATAAAGAACTCCAAGTAACTTAACGTTGAAAATTGCGTACCACTGGCGCAATGTCATAGCATCCGCAGCGGATATTATGCAGTGAGCTTACAATACCCTTTCAAAGTACCTCAGCGGAAAACTACTATGGTCATATTGTAGTCTGTAGTGCAACTTATAGCAGTGTTTTATAACATGTAACAAGATTTATTGCATTATATTTAGGGGGTTTTAAAATAAATAGTGTTTAAATCTAGCTGATGCTGATTAGTGATTGCTTAAGTTTTGGATATTTGTTCAAGTAAGCAGCTAAGGCTGACGCTGATAACTTAGTTTGGGACATTGGACATTTTTTGATTGTACATGAAAATAATATTTAATATGTATGTATAAGAGAAAATTGGAATAATAATCCAAAATTTTGGACATAGCTCATTATCCTTATTCGTAAAGTTCGTTTAACGCATTCGTATACATTCGTATACAGTTTACAAAGAGGACATACAAGACAAATGTTTAGTAATATACTTAGTACATACAATATTATTGTGCTATGTAATTCGATGCAATTCTTTGTTTTATGATTAATAGCTATAGTAGAAATGCTACCACGCTTTCGTGTCTGGGAAAATTTAGAGAGTAGTTTCTATCTTTGCGTGTCTAAAAAATAGACAAAATAAGCATACCAAAAAAACACGCAATTCCATTCTGGTTCGAAAAATCGGACGTCTACCGAATTTCTTAGTATGCCTATTTGCATTATGGCTGCTATGGTTGCTTATCGAAATAGTTGACAGCTACCATACATAATAACATGTATAATAAATAATAATATAATACAAAGGATTTAACAGCCAGCTTTAGTACATAGATAATATAGGTAATCGATACAGAAACTACTGATCATTGAATTTTTAATTATACCAAATAATCACAGAAATAATATTGTGCAAGTATAAGTATACATATATATCTTCACGCTGTATTCCTAACGGGGTAGTCAGAGTGGACAGAGCGCCAAGCGTCGCGGTCCTTACGTTACGTTGCAGTTCTTTCGTTTCCTCAAATCTCATCATTTTCCTCAAACATTTTCGCCTAGGTATGCGAGTGCTTTTGACATTTCCGTAGACTAACACTCTGACTATTGGATCTTCATAAGTCAGCTTTCTTCTTTGGCTTCATTTACTACTCGCTTTCGCTCTGTAGATTGTCTATTTTCATTATTATAAATATAAATATATTTTTGTAAACTATAGAAAACTTGATCCCATTAAAAACAAAAAACGTAAAAAAATGCCAAGTCTCGCTACAAAAAGTGAGATCTCATGTAAAACCAAGTCAGTTATTTTAGTTAGTGTCGATGGAAGCACCTAGTCAACAACTTTGCTAAAAATTGTTGGTAAGAAGTCTTTGGTTTTTAATAGGTAAGTAATATGATTTTAAATACATTATTAATGCGAAATATGTATATATGTGTATTTATAGTCGACGCTGATTGTTTTTTCTGGAAAAGTTACAAACGCGTCATATTTTAGTATTGAGAAGTAAGTAGAATAATGTATGAGTCAAAAGTTATATTTTCAGCACAGGTTTTGCTAATACGATATTGAAATCTAATATTTAGATTATAATTATTCCTAGTATTCTTAATAAAAAGTAAGTAATATGAATACTTGGCGCTCCGTCCTCTCTGACAACCAAGTTAGGGATATAGCTAGAGGATGTGTATTATGTATAGTATCTATGTATGTATAATTCTTGTCTTTCGTAGGTACCTACAAAAATTGTTATTTTTTCTGACAAAAAGTGAGTTGAACAAGTGAATTTTCGATGGGATAAAAAATACCTTAGATTTTGCATAAATTAACTTTTTAAGATTTTTGCCAGTGAAGGTCATTTGACTCTTTTAGTAATATTTGAATAATAAAGAAACGAACTGACAATAATTCAAAAAACTGTTGATTAAATACGTTGAAATGATGCCTATAATACATTATTATGTAAAATATTCGATTTGTACATACACGGATTAATCTATTTGTAATATATTACACATAGTAGATTACAAATTATTTATTGAACGAGCTAATAAATAAGATCAGAAAGACTGGCACTTACTGAAATGGGAGGCAAGTTTCTAATGAAAAAAAAAACTAGGGCACGCTCAAGTGGTTGGAGTAGAGCTGAAGGCGCACTCCAGCTCAGGTCCATTATACCCGCAGTTGCCTGTTTTAAGGTTACTGAACCCAATGTGTCACTTCACCCATGTGTGATATTTGACGTTGACATCGAATAGGTGTGTTTAGTTCGCTGTTCATTAATTAACGTGTTAAAACAACGTTTCTGTGTAAACTTGAATATTTGAAGTCCGTTAGTGATTTGAGAATGGGAATCACGAAATTGTCACCGGAATGAATAAGCTCCTGTCAGCATAGATTCAAACTTACATGTAATAGTACATTTCTGGGATGAAAGTAATCTAAATTAATAACTGAGAAGTTTACCTGCCAATAAAACCCCGTCAAAATAGGTTCAGCCATTTCGGAAATTAGCTCGTATCAACAATCAGACAAAGATATAACCCAAACCAGTGTTTGGGTTTCGTAAACCTACGAATAACTATACACATATGAGGTTAAGCAAAAGCTTATAGGTATATCAAAATCACCAACAAACACTTTAAATTTCATTTATAACTAGCTGTTATCCGCGACTTCGTTCGCGTAGTATTTTATTTCTCACGAAAGTTTCATCACAAGCGGATCAATGGTTTAGGAAGGCAAAGAGGACAAACATACAAAGAAACATTTATTTTTATTTATATGTGTATAAGATAAGCTATAATTTTTTTTAATTCATTTTGTTAATTTTTATGAAATATAGCTGGCACATTCTATTTTCCTCTTTCTCTCCTGAACCAGTATAAGAGAATTGAAATACCATAGTAACATTTCCAGTTTTTAGACTTCCATAACCAAATGGCAAAAAACTGAACTTTGTCGTGTCCGCCTCTCCGTCTGTCTGTCTCAGCCATATTACTCGGAGACTATTTTGCTCGAAAGTACTTAGATGTATTTTATTTTATCAACCGCTATACAACGATGTAGCTAAGTTTCCAAAAAAATAAAATAAAGGGCAGTAATCCATAAAGGGTCCGAGTCACACTTGGCTGGTTTTCGTATTATTTAAAAAGTTATATTTATTCTTACATTTATATTTACCAATATGTTTGGAAGACAAGTTAAAAACACATTTTAACATGAGGCTAAAAAACAGGAACTCGTCGAAGATATTATTTTTGCCAGAATATAAAAAGATTATTGCTTTGATATATGGTACTGGGTAGGAATGTTAATTTGTAAAAAAACATCAATAAAATATTTGTATAAATCTAAATCCACACCAAATCGAAGTCAAATCATAATGGTAATCGTTTATTTAAATTTAAAATAAATTAATACACGTCCGCTTGGCGCTCCGTCCTCTCTGACTACCTCGTTAGGGATACAGCGCGAGGATATGTATGTAATACACGTCATTCATTGATTGAACAAAGAACAAGGGCGCCCTACACGACTTGTATCCTGCTAATACATACTACAGTAAAATAGAAAATAGTGGTTTTAAACATAAAATACAACCACGTAACATACGCGGAAATAATAGATGTCAGATTCGCGTAAATGATGGGTACCAGACTTGGACTTGCTCGTTCGCTAATCTACCTCGCTCATTCGTTTAATTCACGCGTTCATCAACTAATATTGAATGAATTACTAAAACAAATTAATAAAATCACAACATTTCGTATTGATTTCATAATCGATTCAATGAAGTTTGAAATTGTGCGATTATATAGCTATAAACTACAATCCAATGAATAACATAAAAACTTAAAGACAATCAAATGTTAACCGTAACTACAAGCAGTAAATTTCACTTTAAAATAGTAAAAATACGTGGACTGCTATGCTCCTCGCTCCGATAGTTCCTTATTATGAACGATGAACTACGAAGCTACTTTGAGCAGCGTGTCGAATTTATTGCGCTTCGTTTAGGAGTGCTCCCTTTGAACTGTGAACGATGAAATACAGAATTATGGAGCGTGGGTGAACTATTTCGGTTGGTCGTTATAGGGAAACGGTTCAGTTAGGACAATCGTCCACAAAAGCCTCAACTTTAATGGTTACATTATACGAGTATACTCATTTGCACATAATATATCATACTTTAACATAATTTTGTTAACAAATACATACATAATTTCAGGCCATTACCCATTTAGATGGATCATCAAGATGCAAAAGATAACACCTCGACGACATTTTTTTGTATCAATAAGTAGGTATGTACTTACAAAGCGGATCCAAATAGCGACAGGTTGTTGTTACCCCATCGTCTATTGTCTATACGACCCTTTGTAATAAGACCTATCCTTTGGCCAAATTTTACGTAGATTATATACAGATATGTATACTCTACCATTTATATTTTTGTTAGATAATTTTATCATAAATTATATAAGTACATCGGTAATTAGAACTAGGTAAAAAAAAACAAGCGCGTTTTGTAAAGGGTAAAAGTATTGTGGAAGGGCTCTGCCATAACACCAACTGCTTTTATTTTACTATGCGTACGTGTAATGTAGGCACATCCTTAGAAGACGACAGCCAGAATGACAAACAGACACACTATTGTCTATTGTCAGTACCTTTTATACCTACGTTTATGGAGTGCAATGCGTCTTTAGACCTTACGTGGAAATGTAAAGTGAGTAAGGTATGAACGAAGTACAATATACAATAGACAGATTTATCTGTAATATACTAATGCAATGCTGCACTTTTACGCATAATAATTAGTAAGTTATAACTAATTAAAATTAATTTGAGTTAGAATTATTGAAAACTAGCTTTTAACTACGACTTCGTTTGCGCAAAGTTAAAAAAAACCAATATGTTTATAAATAACCTATGTGTTATTCTGATGTATAAGCTATATTACTGTAAAGTTTCATCAAAATCCGTTCAATAGTGTTTGCGTGAAAGAGTAATGAACATCCATACATACATTCTCACAAACTTGTGCATTTATTATTATAATAAATGTATTAGTAGGATTTTTTTACTGGCCCATTGGCGCGGTGGCAGAGCATCTGTCTTCCAAGCCGATGTCCTGGTTTCATCCCCGATCAGGTCAATCCAGGAAGTGAACTTTTCCAAATTGGCCTGGAGGCTGGGTGTTGCTGGGAGATCGCCGAGTTCCTTGTGCAGTACCCATAGTACAAGTCAAGTGATTAGTTTGGGGTCACACAATTTGTGTAATTGTCTCGTGTATTATTTATACTAATATTATAAAAAGAGAGAGCGGAATTTGTAAGTTTGTTTGTATACATACATACATATCCTCACGCTGTATCCCTAACGGGGTAGTCAGAGAAAACGGAGTACCAAGCGTCGCGGCTCTTACATACTTCTTTCGCTTCCTCAAATCTCATAACTCTCCTCACACATTTTCGCCTAGGTATGCGAGAGCTTTTGACATTTCCATCTGCTAACACTCTGGCTATTTGATCTTCATAAGTCAGCCTTGGTCTTCCTTGCCTTCTTTTACCACTCACTTTCGCTCTGTATATTTTCTTCGTCAGTCTTTCATCACTCATTCTTTCTATGTGCCCGAACCATCTAAGCATTCCTTTTATCATTTTGACAATAATAATATCGCGCAATCCTGTCATATTACGTATCTCTTCATTGCTTATCCTGTCCGCAAGGGTGACATTTCTACTGCATTTATCATATTTTCACTAGATTTCGGGCATATCCAGACCTGCAAGTTCAAGTTTCAAGTATGATTATATGTGGAGGGCAATCTCCGGAACCATTGTACTTATTTGAATAATTCTTTCACCAATTAGAAAAATATATTATTTCAGATGGGCGAGACTGGGACGAACCGTTAGTTGTATTAAATTATTACTTCTGGTTTGGATGACAAAAGTATACCAATTAATATTCCCATGCATATCATAAATTTTTGGCCAAAGGAATTAATTATGATAATAGAACAAAAACCGGACAAATGCGAGTTGGAGTCGCATACTGACGGTTCCGTATCTTGAAAGAAAACATAAAAAGTTATTTAGTCAAGGTCAATGACCGTCTCAAAAGCAATAAGTTCAATGCGCATGCACAAAAAGTGTTGAGGACCGCTTGAAACTTGAATGGTACCGCAGAACTAAGTTTGCGCGGTAAAGATTTTTACTAATTTCTAAAAGTGTGCTAGTTAGAGACATAGTTTTATTTTTCCCTCACCTAACATTTACATAAACTTCAGTCAACTCCAATTATTTCAGATTTTCGCTTTGCAAATTTCGGACTTGACCTAGTAACTCCATTTTAAAATTTAAAATAAATTAAAATATTTACTTACATTATATTTTAACTTTTATTCATTTGCGATAAAGATTAGGAAGCATTATTTAAAACTATTACAAATTTCAAGTCGATATCATTAGTAGCTGCTGAAATAACCAGCTGTGACAAAAAAACAAACAGACAGACGAACAGACGAAATCGCACCATAAGGACTCCTTTTTATTATTTTTGTAAAAGTATTAGAAACGAACAAGGCGAGCAATTTCTCCTCTGTCAATTGGCGTCAAGGTGTGATGCTCTGCTCACTCTAGAAGCAAAGTAGCGTGATGTATACAGTATGAGTACATTATACATATGTTATCGGGTATTTGAAAGAATGTATAAAATCTAACATATACAAATCAATGTTTGTCTGTTTGTTTGTTTGTTCGAATTTAATGGGCTGCCATACTGTTTATCCCATTGCGATGAAATTTGGTATGGAGATAGCTTGAATCCTGAGGAACGACATAGGCTATTTTAAAATCAAAAAACACGGACGAAGTCACAGGTATCAGCTAGTAATACATGCACGAAATATAGAGACGCGTAAAATGACTGAATGGCAAGGAATAAAAAAGAAACTGCCTCTTTTTATTAATTTTTTATTATATATTCTTTCTTAATGGCATGGTGCACAGATTAGCGCATTTGCCAATGTCACGTATTGTATTAATAAGTGGAATCGTTATCGTAAAACTCCTCCAGTAAAGTGAAGACTTTACTGAAGTTTTATAGGACTTCTTGGAAGAGCGCGAGAACTTCTGGTACACACTTTTATTTAGATCTACTCTATTTTTTCCACTTACACAGAACTTTACAACACAATATACTAATACATTTGTACTTCAAAACTCCCAAAAATGTAAAAAATATAAAGTTTAAATAAAATAACAACCTCACTTCTCCCGTTCCCGCCAAAAAGTCCTTTATTAATTTTATGAAAAAAAAATTCATCAGTAAAACTATGACGTCATCGTTCAAAATTTCGGAAACTACAAATACAAAATTACATTTTTGACATAATACGACAAAAAGTAACTGATGAGTTAGTCATCAACTACCTAATTATAAGTGTATAGATATGTATTTGAAATCAAGGAACATACTTTGTTACAACTCTCTGTTGAAATTGAGCTTCATTACGTGGTGGCGACAAGCCGAGTCTGTAGTGTTTTATCACTAGGGTGTATCTGTGTGTGCAAGTTTAGATAGCTATAGAACTGTAAAAGTGACGACGCAAGGTGTATCCACTACATATCCCTATCACTATTTAGCTTCGAGGAAGGCCGTCGCATTTGTGAATACATCAGTTTTAATTTACAATAAGCAAAAATGTTATTTAGTTGGAAATGTGAGTGTCACTGATTCAGCTATTGGAGTGTGTGGAAACTAAGTATATATATATAGTGTAAAAGTATATATAGTGTAAAAGTTAACCACATAAACCAACATTATGTTATACAAATTAATATTAATACGAAAAACTCAACTCTTTAACAAACTACTGATGAATATGTTTCTTTAATGTTGTTATTAGTTCTAAACAAAAAAGGAAACTTAACCAACAAAAGCAATCTATTCGTAATAAAATAAAGCTGTGATTCAAATTACATATTTTTAATATAATGTAATTCTCAGTCGATTGAGTATCGAACGATTCGAATATATCGATAATATCGAACGGCTTTGACGGGCAGGTGGTGTCTGTACCTTCGTCAAAGAATAATATTGTCAAACACACCTGCTTGGTGATACGTGTGTCCCGTTGAGAGATTTGGTTTACGTTACGGCTGCCGCGGCCGCATCGTTCGGAAACCTGTAACGATAACATGTAATAAAATATTTTTGAATGGATTTATACATGGAAAGCTAACATAATATTAAAAAAAATTTGAAAATTTGCAACAAAAAATAAATAAAAAAAGTGATATAAATATTCGCACTGTGTCCAAGTTTCATAAATTTATTGAATTAATTATTTATTTATTGAGTGCTTAATTTGTTATTAGATATAATTTTTAACACTTTTTTTAACACGATTTTTAACACTATCACTGTTATGTTTATAATTTATGATTACGTAGAAGGTTACTCATGAAATTAACGAATGTGACGGGAGCTCTTTAAATACATAAATAATGTGACATAATGTGCACGCCATAGTTATAAATATTTTTATACGCTGACGTTGATATAGAAAATAACGTCAGCTGTACCAATTCTGCCATTCAATTAAAAATAAATAAGACTAATTGAAAAAATAATTACCTAATTCTAATCGACATTACAACAAGTTTCTAAATATAAACTTTTAAACTTTCGCGTTGCATTATAAGATAAAAGGCGATAAGGAGGAGATATAAGGGAGTTTGCTTGAGACCACGGCCGATGCAACTCGGTCGAAAGTCGAAACGTCAAGCCAAAATAAAAGATAATCGCGTTAAGTTTCTTTATAATTATTTTGTTTTGTTGTATAGTTTCTTTACTTTTGAAGTTTTTACCCGAATACGAAATTATTTAAATATTAGACGAATTACTTAATAATTTAGAAGTGTTTTTCTGTTGAATTGATTTGACTGTAAGAAGTTGCCATTAAAAATGGGTTAAATGCAAATATCTTTATAATTAGTCATTGTCTCCCTTTTGGATGGGTGCACCGGAAAATAGCGGCCCATAACTCATAACGTACAAATTCATTTGTTTTTTTGAATGCTACGACGAAAGTTTTCGAACATAGCCTCGTGATTCGAATTACAATGAGATATTTCAGAACGTGTGACTATATACCTATGACGATATAGACAACTATAATTTTATTTATCTTATTACAATCACGATTTTGATGCAGAGTTTATTTGAAGGTAGAAATAATAAGACGAATACAATATTGCCCAAGTAGCGCCAAAATGCAAACTATTTTTAAATTTAGGATTAATTTAAGATTTTGAAAATTAGGATTTAAAAAAAAAAAGAATTTGATTGTTTGTTTGTAATGGATAAAATCAAAAATTCAAAAATTCTTTCACCTATAGAAAGCTACATTATCAGCGAGTAACATGGGCTGTATTTCATTTTCAAAAGATTTCTACCTGTGCGAAGCCGGGGCGGGCCGCTAGTAGTTAATAAGTAGATACTTTACACTTCAAAAATAAGAACTGTAGACATAGTTATTGAATAATAGTCGATTTACTGTTTTCTTATTTTCATTAGAAAGTTAAAAACAGTGAAACTGTCTGATGTTCCAGTTGGATTCAATTTAACAATTAGTGATGTCTCGCTTCAACGAACCGTTAGATTTATCTGATTTTAATTTTACTTAATGCCTATTACATAAAAAATAATAAGACATAGACAAACACTACATCAGATAACATTTCTTTTAATCATACATTCCTTCATCTATATACATCTAGAATGTGTTACATTTATGAATAGTGTCATGGTTGCTTTTAATAAAAATGTCAACGATATTTCTGACAAAAGTTTTTGTTTAAATCTGTTTGTAAAAAAATGGCGTATCACTGCAGGTTTATTTGTCATATTTCGTCATGCATACTCGTACAATTATTTTATTGTAAATGCAATAATTACATAAATATCTTCGCTAAGCGTCGCGATCCTTACATACTTCTTTCTAGTTAGAAAGTGGTCTGTTCCCAGTAGGGCATGCAATGATCGAAATGTTCCGATAATCGATAAAAAAAAATTATCGTTTTTTTTTTCCGATAAAAACCGATAATTACCGGTTTTTATAATATTTTACAAAAAGTTGTTTTTTCACATGTAGGTTAACTATACAATTACCTAAAATGAACCACAATATTAAAAATTAAACAATTTTTTTTTGTAGGACGAGATACATTTATTTAATCAAAGTAATTACCCCTCGTTGTCTATACATTTTTGCCATCTAATCAAAAGTTCATTTCAACCGTTGCGATAGAACTCTGGGGAACTGGAATCCACAAACTGTGGAAGAGCATTTGGTACTGCTTCCTGGGAAGAAAATATTTTCCGTACAAAATATTGTCCAAATCGCGGAAAAATGGTAGTCGATTGGGGAGTACGGAGGATCGATGACAGATGGTTTCTAACTGCAGGTTATGTAGTGTTAAAACTGCTTCTCGAGGAGTGTGAGGTCTTGCGTTATCATGGAGCAATAATGGTGAAGATCAATTGACGAGTCGGGGCTGTTTTGCTGCAAGTATCGCCATCGTTGTTCAGAGTTCTGCACAGTAGATATTTGCTGTTATTGCTTGACCGGATCGGGGGAAGCTGTAGTGATTTACACCATGAAGTGACCACCAAACAGTTACCATCACCTTTCTATGGGTAAGCTTCGCTTTAAGGCGTTGGTGTGGCGGTTGACCCGGAGTCAGCCATTACGTTGTTTGCTCGCGATTATCGTAAAAAATACAATTTTCGTCACACGTCGTAATTCGGTCCAAAAGCCCTTCATTTCTGTACCGGCTTAACAAGTTTAAGGCAGGCAAGCATCAACGCGCGCTGCTCACTGCAGATCAGTCAAGTCATGAGGCACCCATTTTCCAAGGTTTTTAATTTTACCGATTGGCTGCAAATGGGTCAATATTGTGTATGTTAACGTCAAATGATGCCGCTGATTCCTTGGTAGGTTGATACGGATCGGCTTCCACCATAACCCTTAGTTCAACGTTGTTTACCTTAGTGGTTGGTCTTCCTCGTGGTTCATTCTTCAAGTCGAAGTTTCAACTACTAAAGCGGTTAAACCAAAAACGCACGGTGCGTTCGTTAGCCGTATCTTCTCCCAACACAGCATTGATGTAACGAGCTAGTTTCTGCTACGTTAGTCCCACGTCGGAACTTGTATTCGAAAATTACTCTGGTTTTCGCTGTGTCCATCTTCTTAATAGGTGAATGTAAAAACAATTGAAAGTCCGAACAGTCAAATGTCATGATTTTACATACTGAACTACATACTGAAAAATAAATATTTAAAAAATATAGTATTTTTTTAAATCAACGATTGTATTTCTGTATTAAATTAAATACAAAATATTGAAATCAATATTTTGGTATTATAATCATTAGTTATTTTCTTATACATACATTTTATATTTATATAATATCGTGATCACAAGGTACCACCATTAGGTAGTTTTAATTTTATCTAATTTTATTTTAACGTAAAAACAATTTACTGAACTAAAAGTACATAAAAATATGTAAAAACTTAGATTTATGGACAAATAGAATAGAATTTGATCAAATAATACGAACCATTTACATATTACCTACACAATGTTATTTTTTCAGTTTTTAAGTTAATCTTTTTTAACACTTCCCGAATAATCAGTGTTTCATTTCGGAATCAGCTCTAATGATTGGGAAATAATTCTAATATGATTTTATATTTTTTTATCGAATACCGATATTTATCGATTTTTCTTTCGATATTTATCGTTTTTCAAAATGGACCGATTATCGATAAATAACCGATTATCAATTATTAGTTTGCATGCCCTAGTTCCCAGATCGGGTCCTCCGTGCGCTCCCGTGTCCATAACCTGTTTTTTAAGTCAGCTGTCCACCAGGAATAAATCAATCATACTCCTTTCATCCTTCCTTTCCCACGTGTACTGATAAATCCTTTTGTGCTTAAATAAGGTATTAGCAACAAAAATATCCTTTTCCATACACAGTCCTAGTACAAACCTACCAGCATCATTCGCTCTCTTATCTCCATACTTGCCTAGGACAGACTCAAATCCTGTTCCAGCTGTCCCGATCCATCCAATCATGTCTCCATTCACTATAATTCGCCCATTCTCTTCAACCGTCTCTAGAACTTCCCTAACATTCTCTCAAAACTGCTCTAGCTTGCCCAGACCGACAGAGGACACTCGGCATACACCACCAAAACAAAAATTCTCGTCAACCCTGTCTTGAGACGTTCCCAGAGCAGTCTCGTTACACACTCAGTGTATAACTGAGTACAGTTACATAATTAACCAAACGAGAGGAAAGTAAGACCCCTAGCCCTTAGCATCCCCTTTCTTCTCGTGGAACCTCTGACCACAAAGCAATGCTCCCTCCGGGTAAGTCGGCAAGTTCACTGCCCTTTCGCTTGATTTCACTCAAACATAACACATCCAATCTTCTTTCTTCCATAACAACTATCACTTCATTCATCTTCTCTTCAATCCCACTTCTCACATTCCACGCAGCTATTTTGCACTCCTCCCTCTATTTTCCACCGCGAGGTGCACAACGCGTTGGGTGGCGGTCCTCAACGCCGAACTGCACTCTGCTCACACTAGCAGGGACAAATTGGTGTACGTCGCTGTCAGGGGACGCCCTAACACTTTCGCATACGTTGTCCCGCATGGTGTGCACGGGAGAGGAATTGCAGCCCTGAAAGGGACTGGCAGGGTTCGCGACGAGCACGCTTACTCAATTGACCCCCAAGAATTAATTGTTTATACAAAACTCTAATTTATATTACCTCCATGAACTATTACAGAGAAGCATTGTCTCAAATAGTTATGTATTATTCCATATAAAAGCAGTGTTCTTTGTTAATGAATTATGGTTTTATTTCGTTAGTTAGTCTCTTTGTTACTTTACTAAGTTACATACATTCGTTCAAAGTACACGTTTAATTCATAATAATATTTTATTATTACAGACTTTTTTTCATTTGTTTCCTGAGTAACTTCCAACAACCACAGCACTTTGTGAAGATGGTATGACCAATTTTACGGGCCAAAATGTAACAGTACCGCGGCAGACTGACGTATTAAAAGATCACATAATAAAAACAAACAAATATTATGACATAACAAATAAATCGACCAAAAACGGTATGTGGTTCATTTATATGCTGTAGAAGTGGGTGCAAGAGGTGTAGCAGTTTAATCTCTATAACCTACTTAAAGACCTTGAAGGCCTGTCAAGAACTACAGTAAATTCTTTATTAGAAAGAACATCCTAAGCGACATTAGCTGGCTCCTACCAAATCTAGTTAAACAGGCAGGGAAGTCCGCGCAGTGAAGGTGAGCGTTGATGCGTATTGTAATGACCTACTCATGGGTCGTAAGTCCTAAAATTCGTCTCAACTGGGAGCTTCTGTAGTTCGTTGTGTAGTACTAGTACTCACAGTACAAACTAAATCCTTAGTTTGGGGTTACACAATTTATGTAATCGTATGGAGTACTATTATTATTAGATAGCTGTAAGTTATTCATGGAATCAAAAAATTTGCCGCAAGCAATACTTTTTTATCTCGAAAAATTTGTTGTTTAATTGAAATTCAAATATCGGTTTTACTAGGACACATCCTGCAGTATACAGAGTTAAATCACAAATTTATTAGTTACTAACTTAAAGTTATGCTACAACTAGCGATCCGCCCCGGCTCCGCACGGGTAGAATTTCAATAGAAATAGAAATAAAATAAAGCCCATGTTACTCGCTGATAATGTAGCTTTCTATAGGCAAAGTAATTTTTGAAATTGGTTGAGCAGTTTTTGAGTTTATCCATTACATACAAACAGACAAAGTTTACCTCTTTATAACATTAGTATAGATAACGATAACCATTGTTTTCATATAGGTATGTAGGTTGTAGATACATGTCATACATTATATAAATCGAATATCATTAATAAATTTCGGTAATCCGGCACGCTTATTACGTAACTTGCAGACAGCATGCGACAGTTATTATCGCGCGATATCTGCTGTCAAAACGAGAATTTATGTAATGTAATTTGTATAGTGGCGCTTAATCTACCGCGAAAAGTGTATTTTACTGTCATAGAATAATAAATACGCAATCGTCATACATGATACTAATTTTTTATTACAATTAAAGACCGGTCGCGCAGTGATCGCGTGGCTGTCGCTATCTGCAAATTTTCAGGTAATAACCCCGCCGCACAATAATATCTTGAAAGGAAAAATCTGATATTACGATAAAGAGTACTTACACCTAAAATAATTTGAAGTCACCTAACACGTGCCGTTTCAGAAGTAAATAATAAAACAATCAAATATGAGCGTAGTTATATTACGTAGAAAAAAATAATATAAGATTGGCGCACCTAAGGCTGTCAGGAAACACAAGGATAAATCCCTAACGACAGTGGAGCTTGCGTGTCGCACAAAATTACGATTTATTATTGTCGCTTCGAAAAGGGGATCGACGAATGATAATAGTTATTATCGGCTACAGTTGTAAGCAAAATATAAAATAAATAAGTTAAAATAAAATTAAAATAAAAGGTACAATCCCGAATAATAATCATTTTCAGAAAACCACAATCTGAATGAAGTGTTAAGCTTATATAATAAGTGTTGAGAAATGAACTTCTGGAATACCCGGTAACACCGAGACTCCAAGCCCATTTAGAAAATTTTAATAAAGAGCTTGTTGGGTATCGAGCCCGGGAGCTTCAGTTTAAAAATTAGGTAAATATGACTTTCCAACTAACGGGCCTATTATTATTTCAGTGAACGGGCCAGTCAATAAAAAGCAGCTAAAGGAATGTTACGCGAGTGTTACCATTTATCAAACTCAGACAGAAGCGGTGGAAGAGACTGAGTTAAAACTTGAAACAACTACCTCTCACCGCACAGGTTTACATAATATATATTATTATTATAATTAATGCACATGCGATTTTCAGGTTCTAGCTAAAGGTGGCTATTGATGAAGTGGCATAATTCCTAGCATTCCTTTTTACGACATGCAGCCGGGAAGCAGCAGGAATGTTCAACCCACATATACGGGGTCAACTGCTTTAAATGTTAAAAATGCTGTCTATTAATTCCGTCACTTTTAACAAATTTTTCAATTAACTTTAAAATTCTCCGACTGGTACACTTTATGCACTCGAATCATTATGCAGTCATTAGGGAAGTAGCTATTAAAAAGTGTGGAGCAACGAACAATTTCCGTTGGGAACTTGGTGCCAACTGTCAATATGACAAAGAACAGTGAATACTTGTTGTAAATTGTACCATAATTAAAACCTTTCTAAAGTCATTACATGGCAAACAATATTATGGAATATGGATGTATATATAATATATTGATATACAACTTGGTCTCCAAATACATAAAAGCAATTTATTTTAGTGATTTCCTTTTTACTTTTTACAGTGGAGTTTTAGTATACCATAGGCCTTATTGATTGAATACTTTCTAGTTTTGAAATAAATTGCCTGTCTATTATTTTCTACTCCGACTGAACAACAGAAAGATTCAACAAAGATGGCTTCTTTATACCCAAGAGGCTCTGAATAAACCAGCAGACGCACAAGTTCCATCAACTGGCATTACCATTACAAGCGATACCAACATTTGGATCAAATCCAAAACATTAAACGTCACATCGAGAGGTCATTGACCATTTGATTTATAAAGCAAACATGCCGATACTTAACTCTTCGTTTTTACACGTAAACATTTTAACAAAGAACAGAAGCTTAGGAATACAGACTGAAACAAAACATCCCAAATTGGATTTACTATTTCAGTACAAGTATGAAATTATAAAAAGAACTAATATAACGTAGGGATGAGTATAAAATTATTTACTAACGTTGTATTACATCTCCTAATTTGCGATATGCAAAATTATCGCAGCTTTCGATATTCGCATTCATTGTGTAACACTTATTGCAAATGCTTTTAACGAATGTTTTTCTGTAAGGCATTATGTGTAACAATGTGGTCCAATGTCTTTGTTCGATGTCACTTATTTTTGGGTAATAGGTTTTTTTAAATAGCGAGTGAAAAGTTCACACTAGATATTTACGTGTTTAAAGATTTAACTTTTCTTAAATCATTTGACAACTCGAAAACTTATTTCTCCATTTAAAAACCTCTTGTCCATGATAGTTTTGGATCTCTAAAACTGCTCCCAAAATTAAATGCAATTTTTGATTCCGCTTATATTGAGTTTTGAGATCTTCTAGTCTAATGTTACAAAGGGATTGAGTGACAAAGGTAACCAAAATTATTTCAATTCCTATAATATAATACATATAATATGTTATTCCACACACGTTTCCTTCGTTATTTCAATACCGAATATCAGAAACTATAATAAAATATCAGTTGAAACTGCGTTAATTATTAAACAGGATAACTGGTAACATAAATAAGCTGTTCATGTGCAATCATGTCGACGACAGTTAGTAGTTATTTTCGATGCATTGCCTATTATTTCCTTTTGTGTCTACGAAGTACACCTTCGACGCTAATGCAAAAAATACTGTGTAAATTTTAAACACGAATAACTAAAAACTCTTAATCTTTTTTCGATTGACTTTATAGTAATCATATAGTAAACCTAGATATTATAATACGAGTAATATTTGTATATATAACTATGTTTGTAATTGCATTCTAAATTATAAACTTCTGATTCTCTTTTAATTTTGCAACAGTTTATCTCTTCAATAACAGTGGCTAGAGCGTGGGCATACCATGCCGAAGTGCGTGGGTTCGAATTCTGCAATATGGTCCAGGCGGCTGTTTTCTTTCATTTTTCTTATTTTGATCAATCAACTATTAAATAAAACGTGCTGTATATTTTATTATATACGTACTGTGTCAAATTCATCTAAGTATCTTTCTTATGTACAGTCAGTACTGTTTCTCAGAATATATTCAATAACTAGTTGAAGTAGTACCAGCTACTTCATCCGCGTGCGCAATATTTCCCGGACTTACGGTTGTGTTTCCTTTTCCACCTTTATGGGTAGATTTTTCATAAAAGTAGCCGTTGTGTTTTTCTTTAAAAAGGTCACTGTAAACATTATAATCGGTTTAACGTTTTAGTATTTCCCATACAAAGTTTTATACCCCTTTCCATCCCGTTAGGGATAGATTTTTTGATAAAAAAAATTCTATGTTCGTCTCCTGGTTTCAAACTCTCCGTGCCAAATTTCATCAAAATCGGTCTGGTGGTTTAGTCGTGAAAAATTATCAAATGAAATGGAATACTCAGGGAAAGGTTTTTGTATATCATAAATCCATTATGGCGGATGTTCCATATTAGAAAATAACTTTTTTGTTTAATATCAACAATATAAATACCTCGGGTAACCTCGGTAACCCGGAGAGGTCACGGAAAATTTTTCTACGCGGACGAAGTCGCGGATACAGCTAGCAATCTATATATAGCAATTTTATATATACTAGTAGGTATATTTCTTGAGTTATTTCCAAGAGCAGTATTGAAACAGGAGTCCACACTCTAAAGAGACAGTTGAAGACGAGAAATTTAATGTCGGGACATTTCTATAATCCTCCATCTCTTTCCATCTTTTGCCATTGGCATATGTATATATAGCAATCTTATATATATACTAGCAGGTGTATTTCTGAGTTATGTATTTCCAGGAGTTAGGAAGAGACGTCGTCGCGCAATTGTAGTAACTCCATTCACTGCGCCCGGATGTGTCGGCATTGTCAGAATGACAGCTTGTCAAGTTTATTTAATTAGTTTATAGAAAATGTTATTTTTCATATCACGATCCGTTATTTTAAATAATTGCTTATTTTTTTTATTAACATTAATTATTTTATAGCGTCTTACAATTTAAAAAAAAATTATAATGCCAAGGAGAATGATTTTGATTTCAATGAAGAATGAATGATTTTAATGAAGGTGTAACATTTTATTACATAACATTATATATTTATTAGCAATTCACAGTAACTGACTATATTTTCACCAATTTTGAAGTGCCATTAAATGCATCCTTTTTATTATATTGTATAGGTATAGATAACAGGTAAGTATTTGTTGCTTTTTTGGTCTTTAAGTTCATTTTTATAATTTATGTATAATATTATAATATTACTACAATATTGTAGTAAAAAGACACGGAAAAAACTACTGTCATATACTTCTTAGCGAATTGATTTTTTATATTTTAAATCGGGCAATTTATTGTGATCAGGTTATTGTATTTTATTGGAATACAAATAAAATAAATGGGATATAAAACATATCTTCATATACATATGTGTATGTAATGGTTGGTATGTCTATTAGTTATCGTGTAACTTCTGAATGACTAAACCAGATTCAGGTCATATTCCCATAATATGTTTTGTAACGACGGAGGTTTTTAGCAATGCTAGATTACAGTAGGTGGTCGGTCCTGAAGTCAAGATATTAAAAAATTCTGTATTCAAAGCGGGCGGAGCCACGTGTCACTGCTAGTGTATGTAAGTGTATAACAATATGTGGGTACATCCATAGGTATATGTAGTGACAGGGATACAAGGGATTAAGTGTAGATCTGTCTAGAGCTCTAGCGTATCTATAGGCGTACTTATGTCTGTTGATTGCTTTTTCATTTTGATTCAATTCATATCAGGGTTCGGAACCCGTTTCGAAATAGCGGTTAATATCGTTCTTTAACCGGTTATAATTCCGATCATTGATTAACCGGTTCATAAAGGGAACTGTTTCGAATAAACCGAAATAATTTCGTTTACCGGTTAGTGAAGAAAACTAAAATAAAACCGAAACTAAAACCTTAATTAACTGGTTTTACTCAGACGCACGTTGCCTGCCTAGATCGATCAAAGACAAGCGCAACGCACACTGCGCACCGGCGCGCCACCGTCATGTCATGGGACGCGTTCTTTCCTTTTTCTGTACGCGCTGGCTATGGTTCATTCGTCTCATTCTCACGCGCTTACTTGTATTTGTTGTAAGTCAGCACCACGTGGACGAAGTCGCAGGCAAAAGCTAGCATACACGAGGCAACTCAAAAAAAACCGGTTAATTTCGGTTAACAGAACCGGAATACGTAAATACCGGTTTCTCAATTAACCGGTTAAAATACCGGTAACCATAACCCAAACCGCAATCAATTCCGGTTCGGGGTCAATGACCTAAACTGGTTTGGAACATTAAACGATTTCCGAACCCTGATTCATATATTCTTTTAATAAGGTTTTTATTTAAGTTAAGCATTTCTAATTTATATTTTACGACTTAGATATTATAAAAGACGCACAAAAAGTGCAAAATTAATATACACCTACCATCTGAGTGCATTATACTATATGATATTACAATCATGAATAATGTGTATTATAGATGGGTATTCGTGACGTCACGCAAAGTGAACAACTCCGCTACAGTACTTACACATGAGCGAACTTTTCTATTCAATGGTCACACCCAACATACATCTAACGTTACTTTGTGATGTGTCAATTCTAATATTAATGGGAAAACGAACAAGAAATATGTGGAGTCATACTAACGTTCAGAAGATCAAGGAATAACGCAATACGGGAGGATTAGATGAAAGCGTTAGATCATAATATAACATTTATACATAATTTACGAACAGAGTAGTAAAATGAGTAAAAAGGAAGGAATACAGAGACGAAGGACGAAGGACGGAGGACGAGTGAGGCAAAATGGTGCGGTAGCCTAGTAGTTGCAAATAAGACGAAATGCTTAACTGTGATAAGTAGATATCTATAGAATATTTAACTAAAACCAACACCTATTCGCAGTATCTTTAGGTTTTTATTACTTCTGTATATATGTAAATAACAATATAATAATACAGTGTGTAGTAGACTGATAAAATAAAATATTCGTCTGTTCCATTTTTAAAAAGCCTATTACATCATTAAAAAAAAATATAAGCGAATCGAGTACCTCCTCCTTTTTTGAAGTCGGTTAAAAAAGACATGTAGGCGCTGTAAAAGTCTAATGTAATGATTACCCATACGATTTATAAGTACATGTGTAAAGAAAATATTAGTACCTACCATTAGGGTTGCCTCTCGTACTTTAAAGTATTGGATGTTATTTCGAACAGACGTACTTTAAATTAGCAATAAAGCACGTGAAAATACTTTCCCTTACTCAATGTAACTTTTTAAGAGTTTATTTTATTGTTTTCTAAAATAAACACAAGTGTTAAGCGGTTTTTACGTGGTATAGTAACATCGATAAATGATTATGAGCACTGAAATTATTGAAAGTTTGTGCCAATTCACATTACTCACTAAAGTGGCAAAAAAATTTAACAAAGTAGCAACAAAAAATACCTAGATACGGATAAAAAGTAGCAAGTCAAAAAGAAATATTTTGTTTTTACACGTTGTAACTTATTTTTTTACCTTAGAAAAGCAAATAAGTACTAAGTATATTTTATTTACTGGAGTAGGCCTATACTCAGAAACGGACCTTAGCTTATAAATTATAACTAAAATATTTTTTTCCTTAAGTTTATAAACTTAAGGAAATAAAAAGGCTTATTATTATTATACTTTATTTGCTCAAGAAAAAAAATGGCAACCCTACTTATCACTGCGTTGAGCATCTCCGACAGTCAAAGCTCTTCGGACAAACTTACTTTCAGTTGTTGTTTTTGTTTTCAAAATATACTTTACATTCATCAAATTAAGATATCTAAAACGTATTCAATAACTTTTCTAAAACAAATGTCCATTCTTATCATTTTTTTTCAATAAACAGTGATACTTTTACGGCGAATAGATTCATTTCATATACCTACGCATATTAAAGTTTCTCTCTTTTTTCGTTCCCTCTGTACGAGAATCGTGACAAGATTTCCACGTACAATCGCGTGCACTTATTGCAATACGGACAATTTGATAGAAACTGCCACTTATTATATTTTTCCTTATGCAATCGGACCATTGACCGTATTATTGGCGCTCAGTTGCGTCTGCTATTAAACAGTGAAATAGTTAAATGGTAATAACACTTTATTTCCCGTCTCTATTTGACAACTTTTCCTCACTCTAACGATCAACAATGATGAAAACATCAAATTAAGGCGTAAATTCTTTTCATATTCTTTACTACTCGCGTAGCGTCATGAGAAAGTTACTCCCACGTAATAATGCGACGCTATAAAAAACACATTTGACGTAATAATCAACTGATATTCTTTGTAGTATCGTAGTAGCCAAGTGGCTAGCGTGTCGACCGCTATTAGCAGACAGTATGCTATTGATGACGGCACGCGAATGCGTTGGTATAGTCAGTTGTTGGTAGTTTGTATATTTTGTTATTATTGCATAGACGATTTTGCACTCTATTCTTTTAACGTCTTTATTGAAAATAATTTAAATTATAATATTCAGTAAGCAATACAATAGCCTATAGAGATATATACTAAAAACTTATTTATTTTGCAATTTATTGCACTCACAACGACATATCATATATAGACTACATATGTATTTAAGTAGATACTTAGATACATACAGAAGAAGAGCTAGACTTAAGAGAATTTGTCAGATATAGAAAAATTATATTAAATATCTTATAACTACTTAGTTACATAACAAACAGCTAAAAATGCAATTTACTCAAATAGGAATAATACTGTCTCAAGTTAGCTAATAGTTTTCGAATTTCGCAAACGTTGGCAAGTTACCATAGCTGTTTTCATAGTGAATTGCGGCTAACCGCAAATTGTGGAAAATCGCAATCAAAATTCAATAATATAAATTATTTGCACTGTTTTAAACATTAATAAAATGCGAAAATGTTTATATACCTATACAGCGAAAGCTTATTATGGAATTTAACTGTAAATAAAATGAAATAAAAGTTTGTGCCTGGTGTCAAATTTCATTTATTTTCGAAGTTATAAATTGTGAACACTTTATTTACCTAAGCAGATAAAGTTATATTTGAAGTAAGTACTACTATTACAATTTAGAATCAATATATCCAAAAACGACTTATGATATTCTTGTGAGTAGTAAAATGGACTATTTCGTTTGCCTTTTTTAAAGGTCATACTTAACTCAAATCTCATAAAGTAACCTGTATTTAGAGATTTACTTTTAAAGCTTAGATTAAAAAAAATACATAGAGCAACAGAAGCCAAAAGTGAAGCATTCGTAAGTCAGTGCATTCACTTACTTGTCACGTCATTTTATCAATGGCGGTCAGATAATTCGCATGATTTTTGTACAATTCGTGTATGTTATACTTACGCCCAATATGTTAGATTCTAGTTCAAAAACATTTAAAATTAGATTAAAAAAAGCAAACAAAACCGATGGAGTAACAAATCACACCTCATACATCATTCTGAATTATTGTTTTTCAAAATAAAACTAAATTTAAAATTATAGACGAGAATTTGTTCAGTGATGCCATATTTCAATTTTTATTACCCAGTTTTACATTTCATTTACTATAGTACTTTAATATTATTATGCATTATGACAAGGTATTTTCAGATAATGAACGAGTTGAGAATGTGAGACAGAGGTGAAGCAATAGAGTAGAGATTCATTAAGCAGAATAAATTTATAAGCTCATAATGTGTTTTAATACCGGCTAAACATTTGGAGAACTGTTATATTATTACTAGAAGTCGCCCGTTGGTAATTCGAGCGTAAATATAAATAATAGGTCTATACCTATGAAGTTGCCGTCCTACAATACTGGCCATTTCAAATGTAATTAAATAGCGGGCAATAAATTCTAAATTCAGATGAATTTTATTTAAAAAATATGGAAATTTATTATCAAATTCAGTCATTTGTTTATTGATTGCTGTTTTGTTTTCACTACATTTGTATCTTTGTATCTTTTTCGTCAGTATGGACACGATATAAATACGAGTAATTACGGAATACGAGTTCCGTCGCGGTAGCAATGCGGCAGAAACGGCTCGCAACATTAACGATGTGTACGGAGTGAACACTACAAACGAACGCACGACCCGTTATTGGTTTGAATGCTTCCGAGATGGAAATTTTGATCTCAAAAATGAACCCCGTGGTCGCCCGAAAACTAAAGTTAAAAACGACGAATTAAAGGCTATAGTGGAAGCTGACGATGCTCAATCTACTGCTGAGTTAGCAGCAGCTTTCGATGTCAGCATCAAAACAATATTGGTCCATTTGTGTCAAATTGGCAAGGTAAAAAAGCTTGATACGTGGGTGCCGCATGAAATAAACGATCGCCAGCGCGATGAACGCCTTGAGGTATGCCTTGCGTTGCTTATTAGACACAGAAATGAAGGGATTTTGAACCGCATTGTCACTCGCGATGAATAATGGATTCTTTTTGACAATCGTATGCGGTCATCATGTTGGTTAAACCCTGATTCAGCACCTAGGCAATGCCCCAAACGAAAACTTACGTCTAGAAAAGTGATGGTTATTGTTTGGTGGTCTAGTGCCGGTGTAATTCATCACAGCTTCTTACCAAATGGCAGGAGTATTACTGCGGATGTGTACTGAGAGGAACTGGACACAATGATGGAGAAGCTTGCAAATCTCCGGCCGGCCTTGGTAAATCGTTTGTCCCCGCTGCTCCTGCACGACAACGCTCGATCTCACACGGCACAACAGACGGTCTCTAAGCTACAAGAGCTAGGGGTTGGAAGTTTTGCGTCATCCACCGTACTCACCAGACCTTGCTCCGACAGACTTCTACTTTTTCCAAAATTTGGACAACTTCTTGGCAGGAAAAAAGTTCTATTCCCGAGAGACAGTACAATATGCCTTTGAAGAGTTTGTTGCCTCCCGTACACCTGACCTCTTCAAGAAGGGCATTGAAAAATTACCACTGTGCTGGCAGAGATGCATCGATAGCATGGGTGCATACTTTGATTAATAGAAATAAAAAAAATATAACATTGGCAGTATGAACGTAAAACTATGCCAAATCTCACACTCCACCATGCGCGCAATGTTCTTAAAAAGGGATCGGAAGTTTTCGCTTCACGTATTAATATAACTGTGTCCAAATTTTTTTTTATTGATAACACTGAAGCTCGCCAATACCAACTAAACAAAAAAAAAGAAAATCAGTTGACAAACAGAGGAGAAAAAGATACTGAACTGTTTTGTCTTTATCTATTTATACACAGATATCTGCTGTGACAACCTAATTCATATTTATTAGTAATAGTCTGTAAGATAAAGGTAAAACATTATTTATAAACAATAAACACACAACAGTAAACAGTAACTATTACTCTAAAAATCTCAAATTTAACAAAAATATCTAATAACAAATCGTCATGTCAAGTTACAAGTGTCAATTTAGTTTTTAAAGGTGGTAGAGCCATGCTGCATTGCAGCACGAATAGGGCCGGCTCGCCCGGTGAAATACGAGTACCACCCTCTCACAGGATTTCGGCGTAAAATAACAGCATCTATTGCTGTTGTGTTTCGTTCGGTGAGTGAGAGTGCCGGTGGCCCATCACCCCCTTACCCTCCTTTCCCTATTTCCTTAAAGGCTGGCAACGCGCCCGTGATTCTCCGGATTGCGGGTGTCCATGGGGGGCGGTTGGTTACTCTCCATCAGGTGACCCGCTTGCTCGTTTGCCCCCGCTTTTATAAAAAAAAAAACCTAATTTCGGGTGAACGAATTGGTATTGCAGTACTCCCGCATTGGTTTTAGGAATACCAGTCGTTTTGTTTGGGATTTTAATATGATTGCGAGAAATATTATTAAGGTCTTCTTAAATGTTTGTAAAGGTTACGTTTAATAAAATACATATTTCCACATTTCTTTGTAACTAAATTATGTTAGAACAGAATGTGTTACTAGGTGAAATGAGCTTGTGTGCAAAATATTTTATTTTAAATGTAACCCTTCTCGATTTGTTGTCTTCACTCGTTTTTATGGGAGGCTCTATCTGTTTTAGTTTTATCTAAGCTTTAAAGTAAGGGTTGCACAGTTGCCTTGCCTCTAAGGGTTGCACAATGCACAGTTAAATGCTATTTGTTACCAATAAAAATATCAAAAACTGGGCTCTATCGACTTTTTTGCTCGCGAGATCACTTTTGAACAAACCTTTCTACTAATCATTTGCGGTTAGGCAAAAGATTTGCGTGGACAATGTCAGTCAATTTTATGAATAAAATGTAATACGGCGAAATTAATTGAAGCACCGATGTACCAAAGGCACACAAAATGCATAGACTTTGATATTTTTTTTAAATAAAAAATATTGTTAATCGGTGTACTCTTTTATCAGAAAATTATAATATACGCTGTAACAAGAGATTTATTGATTAATTCATATAACATTTTAATATGAATAGTTACTAAATACAGCAATGTGTATTTCTAACATGAGTTCAAATCATTCTTGCAAAGTTGCAAACGCAGATATTCGAATTGATAAAGTAGGTCATCACAATCATGCCTCGTACATATTGTGATAGTTAATTTTTTGTGCAAACAATGTCCGTCAATACACGTGGCCGCCGTCGAGGGGGTTCAATTTTCGTTTAGATGAGGTCAACAAACGCACCACGTGTTAGCCTCGAGTTATGATACTAGCTTGGAGCACATCTGATTTTTAGGTCAGAGTGTATATACATTTAAGAGCTTTCGTTAAACTCATTTTAAGAACATTTTCTTAACAGACATTTAACTATAAATACGATTCCTCAATTCAAGTTTAAGCTGTCAGCTGTTGTGCTGCCAGTATTTATGTACAGTAACTTGACAGTAATTCAATGAATTTTTTTGTAGTCAAAGTTTACGTTTGTGTATCTCACTTCAAAAGATATAGAATCCCTTGATATGCGCCTGCTTGAAACTTTCTAAGAAATATTTTTGAATGCCTACGCGTAATGTAAATTATTTAAATTTTACAGATAAGATAAATACCTATAAAATGTAATGGTAGTAAAAAATATCTCTTCAAGTTTTTATTACTTCTGTGTCTTTGTGAACAAAAATATAATACTGCGTAGATTGAAATAAAACAATTGTCTGTTCCATTTTTAAAAATACACTTACATTTTTTTTCTTTTGTTTCTTGTTTTGCGCCAGCATTTAAAAACTACCTTTCAATAAAAATAATTTGGATGGACTCAGACATGTATTCGCTATGGGTAGCTTTGACGAATTTCATTTATCCCGAATGAGCCTCAAATTAGAAGTATGTGTGCGTTTCTATAGTCGGGTACACACACCCGAACGCAAAAATTATTTTATAGATTTATTAATAATAAAACAGTACCTATACTATAATCTTCAAGTTCCGAAAATTTTAATTGGGAAAGTAATAACCTTTGTCTTTGATCTTTGAGATTTATTTTCTCGCACTTACTCGCGTAAGTAATCCAATTTTACATACAAACTGAAAGAGTCGCTAATCGTCTACGGTATTTCGAGTGCTTAGTTGATTTTGATATTTCTTTTAAATAAAAATGTTGTATATATGGATTTTACCAGAATTATTAGGAATTATACATTTAACGATACTTAACAAGAGTTTATTGATGAATTCGATTAAAATTATTATAATTTATTATATAAAACATTAATAAAACAATTTGTTAACACGGGTCAATAAAATTTTAAGTACATAATATACATATCCTCACACTGTATCCCTAACGGGGTAGTCAGAGGATGAAGCGCCAAGCATAGCGGTTCTTACATACTTTTTCGACTCCTCAAATCTCATTTTTCTTCTCACACACTTTCGCCCAGTTATGTTAATGATTTTGACATTTCCGTCAGCCAACATTTTACCAATTTGATCTTCATAAGTCAGTCTTAGTCTTAGTCTTCCTTAGGTTCTGCTACTATTCACTTTCACTTTGTAGGTTTTCTTCGTCAATCTTACCGCATTTATCTCATTTTCACTCGATGTCGGGCATATCCAGGCCTCACTGACTTACATTAAAGTCGGCACAAACACCGCATTGTGACAACATATCTTCACGCTGTATCCCCAACGGGGTAGTCAGAGAGGACGGAGCGCCAGGAGTCGCGGTCCTTACACACCTCTTTCGCTTCCTCAAAAGTCATCATTCTCTACACACATTTTCGCCGAGGTATCCGAGTGCTTTTCTGTAATTGTGGATTATTGTTATTGCTATTTTAGCGGATTTAGATGTATTCGTACTGTTTATTTGTGCGGACAGAGCACCATTCACTTTATCACAGCGGCTACCTGTCTCCTCATCTAACTCACATTTTCCATCCCTCGAAAACGCACTTCCCAAAGTCAAAGTCAAAGTCAAATCAATTTATTCAAGTAAACCCAATCACAAGGTATTTTTGAACGTCAAATCTACTTTAGTTCGGTTCAAAGAGAAGAGAAAAGAAAACCTGGACACTGAGAAGAACCGACAAGAAACTCAGTCAGGTATAATTTTTTCAACATCATTTTAAAAAAGGTTTATTAAAATACAATATTCAGAGAGCCAGTAAATGCATGTGTAGAGAAAATCATTTCTAGACTATTGTTTTATCTTCAACGAAATCGTTTATTTTATAGTATGATTGTCTAATCAATGTACGTTTTATAACTAATCTAAATATATTTTCTGTTAATTGAGTGACTTCTTGAGGAACTTTATTATAAAAACGAACGCAGTTACCCAAAAATGAAACATTTGACTTATGTAATTTAAATTTTGGAACAACCAATTTGTCACCTCGGGTTTCCATACCACTAATATCGCCTTTTTTTGTAAATCGATCTATATTTTTCCTCGTATACATAATAATTTCAAAGATGTATAAGGACGGCAAGGTCAGTACATCAATGTCTTTAAAACGATCTCTTAGTGATTCTCGTGCATTCATACTGTAAATAGCACGTATCGCTCTTTTTTGTAAAATAAAAATCGAGTTAATATGCGCCGCTGATCCCCACAGCAAAAGGCCATAGGACATTAGGCTATGAAAATATGCGAAGTACACCAACCTAGCCGTATCCGCATCCGTCAATTGCCTAATGCGTCTAATGGCATATATCGCGGAACCGAGCTTACTAGCCAATGCCCCGATATGATCCGTCCATTGCAATTTACTATCTACTGTTAAACCAAGAAAACTGGCAGATCTAATTAATTCTAACTGTTTCCCACCCAATTCTATTTTATCATGGATATACAATTTCATTCCCTTTTCATAGACATTTTCCATTTACCCATATTTCGCATCTTGTCTATACATCTTTTATTTCAAATACCAGAACTTCAGATTTGTTCACTCTCATACTCAAGTATTTTATGAAACAAAATTTTTATTATACATCCATAATTATGTGCATAAGTAATGTTTTTTGTCATTCTCTTGAGATTTGGTTTTTGTACTATAATTAGGGTTTGTCTGCCCATATTCAGAACTAGCTGCTGCGTGCGATTTCGTCCAAGTGAATAAATAAAAAAGCAGCTTATGTCTTCCTGCAGAGCTTAATCTATCTCCATTCTAAACATCAAAATCGGTCTAGTATTTTAGACGTGTACAAAGTTCAACACCCCTTTGTCTCTGTGTTTCATAACTTTTCAGAAGCTAGTTTTGATTTCGAAAAAAACTCGAACCCCTTTTTCTGCTTAAAATGTTTCAAAAATCCTTTCTTAGCTGCTTCTTACATTACACAGACTATTATTAGCCTAAATTTCGTGATTCTAGCTTAGTAGTTTTTGAGATGATTTCGTAAATAATCAGTGAGACAATCAGTGAGTCACTGACTGAGTGGCATTTCGCTTTTAATGTTTATATACTTTATACATACATGAGAAACAATGTTTATGTGACTAACATTCGTATCCACCACTGTAACTCTTTGGTCCCAGAGGAAATCTACGTTGTCTTGAATCCCGCAACGAATATAATTAAGACATTAAAAAAGTTTGCAAGGAAACTGATTTGCAAGGAAGCTGATATGAAATGCTGTCATTTACATAGGAGATGAAGAAAGTTTAATTTTGTTTGTTTAAACAGAAGACTAGTAGGTGTCGTCTCAACATCACATTTAGGTCACTATCCTCAGTAGGATTAAAACCAAGCTTTTCTTGTTTAATATTTCCAGAGTGAAGTAATAATACGTAAATTGTAAAGTCACATTATCCTTGTACAAACCTACCGTGATAAGTGAACGTGACAGTCCATTGATAAGGGAGCCACTGCCCTGTCTCTCGCCGTCCGGTTAATGACTAAACAGATATTTAAAATACTGGAACACTGAATAAACACGCGTATTCTGTGTGTACTACTGGAATGTTAGTTAAATATTCTATTGTAGTGATACCGAACCTAAGGCGCGCGTGTCATTGTGACGATAGTTTTATTGTCGATATTATTGACGATACTCAGAAAGAATGAGTTTGAGAGAGAAAGTCACTTAGAAAGAATGAGTGATGAGATTGACGAAGAAAAGCTACAGAGCGAAAGTGAGTGGTAAAAGAAGCCAAGGAAGACCAAGGCTGACTTATGAAGATCAAATAGCCAGTGTTAGCAGACGGAAATGTCAAAAGCACTCGCATACCTAGGCGAAAATGTGTGAGGAGAATGATGAGATTTAAGGAAGCGAAAGAGGTATGTAAGGACCGCGACGCTTGGCTTTCCGTCGTCTCTGACTACCCCGGTGGGAATATAGCGTGAAGATATGTATGTATGTTTGTATTATTGACGATCCAGGCACAGCATACAGTTCTATTATATTTACGACTCGCTGTGCCTCGCGGAGATGGGCCACCGGCACTCACTCACCGAACGAAACACTACAGCAATAGGTTCTGTTATTTCACGCCGATATTCTGCGAAAGGGTGGGCCACCTGGGTTCACCGGGCGAGCCGACTCAATTCGTGCTGTAATGCAGCATGGCTCTACCACACGATTTTTACAACTTTAAATTATTATCCTATCCTATTCAACAATACGAGCTATATTTGTAATCATGTTCTAGAAAACGGTTTTGACGATTTCGATGAAATTTATATATGGGGTTTATGGAGTTTATGGTATATATGGGGTCTCGACTCTGGGAAAATTTGTTTTGTTCGTGTTTTCACACACTTAAAACTTGAAAACTTGTCCGTGAAGTATGGTAGGTAATTTCGAAACAGTTTTTATTTTCTCTTTAAAAAAGCTTGATACGTGGGTGCCGCATGAAATAAACGATCGCCAGCGCGATGAACGCCTTGAGGTATGCCTTGCGTTGCTTATTAGACACAGAAATGAAGGGATTTTGAACCGCATTGTCACTCGCGATGAATAATGGATTCTTTTTGACAATCGTATGCGGTCATCATGTTGGTTAAACCCTGATTCAGCACCTAGGCAATGCCCCAAACGAAAACTTACGTCTAGAAAAGTGATGGTTATTGTTTGGTGGTCTAGTGCCGGTGTAATTCATCACAGCTTCTTACCAAATGGCAGGAGTATTACTGCGGATGTGTACTGAGAGGAACTGGACACAATGATGGAGAAGCTTGCAAATCTCCGGCCGGCCTTGGTAAATCGTTTGTCCCCGCTGCTCCTGCACGACAACGCTCGATCTCACACGGCACAACAGACGGTCTCTAAGCTACAAGAGCTAGGGGTTGGAAGTTTTGCGTCATCCACCGTACTCACCAGACCATGCTCCGACAGACTTCTACTTTTTCCAAAATTTGGACAACTTCTTGGCAGGAAAAAAGTTCTATTCCCGAGAGACAGTACAATATGCCTTTGAAGAGTTTGTTGCCTCCCGTACACCTGACCTCTTCAAGAAGGGCATTGAAAAATTACCACTGTGCTGGCAGAGATGCATCGATAGCATGGGTGCATACTTTGATTAATAGAAATAAAAAAAATATAACATTGGCAGTATGAACGTAAAACTATGCCAAATCTCACACTCCACCATGCGCGCAATGTTCTTAAAAAGGGATCGGAAGTTTTCGCTTCACGTATTAATATAACTGTGTCCAAATTTTTTTTTATTGATAACACTGAAGCTCGCCAATACCAACTAAACAAAAAAAAAGAAAATCAGTTGACAAACAGAGGAGAAAAAGATACTGAACTGTTTTGTCTTTATCTATTTATACACAGATATCTGCTGTGACAACCTAATTCATATTTATTAGTAATAGTCTGTAAGATAAAGGTAAAACATTATTTATAAACAATAAACACACAACAGTAAACAGTAACTATTACTCTAAAAATCTCAAATTTAACAAAAATATCTAATAACAAATCGTCATGTCAAGTTACAAGTGTCAATTTAGTTTTTAAAGGTGGTAGAGCCATGCTGCATTGCAGCACGAATAGGGCCGGCTCGCCCGGTGAAATACGAGTACCACCCTCTCACAGGATTTCGGCGTAAAATAACAGCATCTATTGCTGTTGTGTTTCGTTCGGTGAGTGAGAGTGCCGGTGGCCCATCACCCCCTTACCCTCCTTTCCCTATTTCCTTAAAGGCTGGCAACGCGCCCGTGATTCTCCGGATTGCGGGTGTCCATGGGGGGCGGTTGGTTACTCTCCATCAGGTGACCCGCTTGCTCGTTTGCCCCCGCTTTTATAAAAAAAAAAACCTAATTTCGGGTGAACGAATTGGTATTGCAGTACTCCCGCATTGGTTTTAGGAATACCAGTCGTTTTGTTTGGGATTTTAATATGATTGCGAGAAATATTATTAAGGTCTTCTTAAATGTTTGTAAAGGTTACGTTTAATAAAATACATATTTCCACATTTCTTTGTAACTAAATTATGTTAGAACAGAATGTGTTACTAGGTGAAATGAGCTTGTGTGCAAAATATTTTATTTTAAATGTAACCCTTCTCGATTTGTTGTCTTCACTCGTTTTTATGGGAGGCTCTATCTGTTTTAGTTTTATCTAAGCTTTAAAGTAAGGGTTGCACAGTTGCCTTGCCTCTAAGGGTTGCACAATGCACAGTTAAATGCTATTTGTTACCAATAAAAATATCAAAAACTGGGCTCTATCGACTTTTTTGCTCGCGAGATCACTTTTGAACAAACCTTTCTACTAATCATTTGCGGTTAGGCAAAAGATTTGCGTGGACAATGTCAGTCAATTTTATGAATAAAATGTAATACGGCGAAATTAATTGAAGCACCGATGTACCAAAGGCACACAAAATGCATAGACTTTGATATTTTTTTTAAATAAAAAATATTGTTAATCGGTGTACTCTTTTATCAGAAAATTATAATATACGCTGTAACAAGAGATTTATTGATTAATTCATATAACATTTTAATATGAATAGTTACTAAATACAGCAATGTGTATTTCTAACATGAGTTCAAATCATTCTTGCAAAGTTGCAAACGCAGATATTCGAATTGATAAAGTAGGTCATCACAATCATGCCTCGTACATATTGTGATAGTTAATTTTTTGTGCAAACAATGTCCGTCAATACACGTGGCCGCCGTCGAGGGGGTTCAATTTTCGTTTAGATGAGGTCAACAAACGCACCACGTGTTAGCCTCGAGTTATGATACTAGCTTGGAGCACATCTGATTTTTAGGTCAGAGTGTATATACATTTAAGAGCTTTCGTTAAACTCATTTTAAGAACATTTTCTTAACAGACATTTAACTATAAATACGATTCCTCAATTCAAGTTTAAGCTGTCAGCTGTTGTGCTGCCAGTATTTATGTACAGTAACTTGACAGTAATTCAATGAATTTTTTTGTAGTCAAAGTTTACGTTTGTGTATCTCACTTCAAAAGATATAGAATCCCTTGATATGCGCCTGCTTGAAACTTTCTAAGAAATATTTTTGAATGCCTACGCGTAATGTAAATTATTTAAATTTTACAGATAAGATAAATACCTATAAAATGTAATGGTAGTAAAAAATATCTCTTCAAGTTTTTATTACTTCTGTGTCTTTGTGAACAAAAATATAATACTGCGTAGATTGAAATAAAACAATTGTCTGTTCCATTTTTAAAAATACACTTACATTTTTTTTCTTTTGTTTCTTGTTTTGCGCCAGCATTTAAAAACTACCTTTCAATAAAAATAATTTGGATGGACTCAGACATGTATTCGCTATGGGTAGCTTTGACGAATTTCATTTATCCCGAATGAGCCTCAAATTAGAAGTATGTGTGCGTTTCTATAGTCGGGTACACACACCCGAACGCAAAAATTATTTTATAGATTTATTAATAATAAAACAGTACCTATACTATAATCTTCAAGTTCCGAAAATTTTAATTGGGAAAGTAATAACCTTTGTCTTTGATCTTTGAGATTTATTTTCTCGCACTTACTCGCGTAAGTAATCCAATTTTACATACAAACTGAAAGAGTCGCTAATCGTCTACGGTATTTCGAGTGCTTAGTTGATTTTGATATTTCTTTTAAATAAAAATGTTGTATATATGGATTTTACCAGAATTATTAGGAATTATACATTTAACGATACTTAACAAGAGTTTATTGATGAATTCGATTAAAATTATTATAATTTATTATATAAAACATTAATAAAACAATTTGTTAACACGGGTCAATAAAATTTTAAGTACATAATATACATATCCTCACACTGTATCCCTAACGGGGTAGTCAGAGGATGAAGCGCCAAGCATAGCGGTTCTTACATACTTTTTCGACTCCTCAAATCTCATTTTTCTTCTCACACACTTTCGCCCAGTTATGTTAATGATTTTGACATTTCCGTCAGCCAACATTTTACCAATTTGATCTTCATAAGTCAGTCTTAGTCTTAGTCTTCCTTAGGTTCTGCTACTATTCACTTTCACTTTGTAGGTTTTCTTCGTCAATCTTACCGCATTTATCTCATTTTCACTCGATGTCGGGCATATCCAGGCCTCACTGACTTACATTAAAGTCGGCACAAACACCGCATTGTGACAACATATCTTCACGCTGTATCCCCAACGGGGTAGTCAGAGAGGACGGAGCGCCAGGAGTCGCGGTCCTTACACACCTCTTTCGCTTCCTCAAAAGTCATCATTCTCTACACACATTTTCGCCGAGGTATCCGAGTGCTTTTCTGTAATTGTGGATTATTGTTATTGCTATTTTAGCGGATTTAGATGTATTCGTACTGTTTATTTGTGCGGACAGAGCACCATTCACTTTATCACAGCGGCTACCTGTCTCCTCATCTAACTCACATTTTCCATCCCTCGAAAACGCACTTCCCAAAGTCAAAGTCAAAGTCAAATCAATTTATTCAAGTAAACCCAATCACAAGGTATTTTTGAACGTCAAATCTACTTTAGTTCGGTTCAAAGAGAAGAGAAAAGAAAACCTGGACACTGAGAAGAACCGACAAGAAACTCAGTCAGGTATAATTTTTTCAACATCATTTTAAAAAAGGTTTATTAAAATACAATATTCAGAGAGCCAGTAAATGCATGTGTAGAGAAAATCATTTCTAGACTATTGTTTTATCTTCAACGAAATCGTTTATTTTATAGTATGATTGTCTAATCAATGTACGTTTTATAACTAATCTAAATATATTTTCTGTTAATTGAGTGACTTCTTGAGGAACTTTATTATAAAAACGAACGCAGTTACCCAAAAATGAAACATTTGACTTATGTAATTTAAATTTTGGAACAACCAATTTGTCACCTCGGGTTTCCATACCACTAATATCGCCTTTTTTTGTAAATCGATCTATATTTTTCCTCGTATACATAATAATTTCAAAGATGTATAAGGACGGCAAGGTCAGTACATCAATGTCTTTAAAACGATCTCTTAGTGATTCTCGTGCATTCATACTGTAAATAGCACGTATCGCTCTTTTTTGTAAAATAAAAATCGAGTTAATATGCGCCGCTGATCCCCACAGCAAAAGGCCATAGGACATTAGGCTATGAAAATATGCGAAGTACACCAACCTAGCCGTATCCGCATCCGTCAATTGCCTAATGCGTCTAATGGCATATATCGCGGAACCGAGCTTACTAGCCAATGCCCCGATATGATCCGTCCATTGCAATTTACTATCTACTGTTAAACCAAGAAAACTGGCAGATCTAATTAATTCTAACTGTTTCCCACCCAATTCTATTTTATCATGGATATACAATTTCATTCCCTTTTCATAGACATTTTCCATTTACCCATATTTCGCATCTTGTCTATACATCTTTTATTTCAAATACCAGAACTTCAGATTTGTTCACTCTCATACTCAAGTATTTTATGAAACAAAATTTTTATTATACATCCATAATTATGTGCATAAGTAATGTTTTTTGTCATTCTCTTGAGATTTGGTTTTTGTACTATAATTAGGGTTTGTCTGCCCATATTCAGAACTAGCTGCTGCGTGCGATTTCGTCCAAGTGAATAAATAAAAAAGCAGCTTATGTCTTCCTGCAGAGCTTAATCTATCTCCATTCTAAACATCAAAATCGGTCTAGTATTTTAGACGTGTACAAAGTTCAACACCCCTTTGTCTCTGTGTTTCATAACTTTTCAGAAGCTAGTTTTGATTTCGAAAAAAACTCGAACCCCTTTTTCTGCTTAAAATGTTTCAAAAATCCTTTCTTAGCTGCTTCTTACATTACACAGACTATTATTAGCCTAAATTTCGTGATTCTAGCTTAGTAGTTTTTGAGATGATTTCGTAAATAATCAGTGAGACAATCAGTGAGTCACTGACTGAGTGGCATTTCGCTTTTAATGTTTATATACTTTATACATACATGAGAAACAATGTTTATGTGACTAACATTCGTATCCACCACTGTAACTCTTTGGTCCCAGAGGAAATCTACGTTGTCTTGAATCCCGCAACGAATATAATTAAGACATTAAAAAAGTTTGCAAGGAAACTGATTTGCAAGGAAGCTGATATGAAATGCTGTCATTTACATAGGAGATGAAGAAAGTTTAATTTTGTTTGTTTAAACAGAAGACTAGTAGGTGTCGTCTCAACATCACATTTAGGTCACTATCCTCAGTAGGATTAAAACCAAGCTTTTCTTGTTTAATATTTCCAGAGTGAAGTAATAATACGTAAATTGTAAAGTCACATTATCCTTGTACAAACCTACCGTGATAAGTGAACGTGACAGTCCATTGATAAGGGAGCCACTGCCCTGTCTCTCGCCGTCCGGTTAATGACTAAACAGATATTTAAAATACTGGAACACTGAATAAACACGCGTATTCTGTGTGTACTACTGGAATGTTAGTTAAATATTCTATTGTAGTGATACCGAACCTAAGGCGCGCGTGTCATTGTGACGATAGTTTTATTGTCGATATTATTGACGATACTCAGAAAGAATGAGTTTGAGAGAGAAAGTCACTTAGAAAGAATGAGTGATGAGATTGACGAAGAAAAGCTACAGAGCGAAAGTGAGTGGTAAAAGAAGCCAAGGAAGACCAAGGCTGACTTATGAAGATCAAATAGCCAGTGTTAGCAGACGGAAATGTCAAAAGCACTCGCATACCTAGGCGAAAATGTGTGAGGAGAATGATGAGATTTAAGGAAGCGAAAGAGGTATGTAAGGACCGCGACGCTTGGCTTTCCGTCGTCTCTGACTACCCCGGTGGGAATATAGCGTGAAGATATGTATGTATGTTTGTATTATTGACGATCCAGGCACAGCATACAGTTCTATTATATTTACGACTCGCTGTGCCTCGCGGAGATGGGCCACCGGCACTCACTCACCGAACGAAACACTACAGCAATAGGTTCTGTTATTTCACGCCGATATTCTGCGAAAGGGTGGGCCACCTGGGTTCACCGGGCGAGCCGACTCAATTCGTGCTGTAATGCAGCATGGCTCTACCACACGATTTTTACAACTTTAAATTATTATCCTATCCTATTCAACAATACGAGCTATATTTGTAATCATGTTCTAGAAAACGGTTTTGACGATTTCGATGAAATTTATATATGGGGTTTATGGAGTTTATGGTATATATGGGGTCTCGACTCTGGGAAAATTTGTTTTGTTCGTGTTTTCACACACTTAAAACTTGAAAACTTGTCCGTGAAGTATGGTAGGTAATTTCGAAACAGTTTTTATTTTCTCAGGACAGTGGCTAGAGTGTAGGTCTACCATGCCGAAGTGTACTGGTTTGAATCCTGCAATGTGGTCAGACTTTTATTTGGGTCTTTTTTAAATACAATCAAACCTAAAAGAAACCGAGTATAGCTCGGGCGCCCAGGTACACACTCGTAAAACCTAGAAATAAGTCTAATTAAAAATTTTAAAAATCTCTGCCCCATAAAAGCCTAGTTAAAAGTAAAAAAATATTCGTTTTTTTACAAAGGCGTCAGGGTCCCGCTAAGTGAATAAAATAGAATTCAACACAAAATAATGTTGATATAGTTGTTTTGATACGAGGGTGAGTAGCTACTACCTAGTATCTATTCTGTGTTGAGTTTTATTTATTAAAAATGGAAATAATTTTTTAATTTATACAAGATTTTAATATCTCGAGGGTTTTCAAATTTTTTATTTAACTATACAAATCGAGAAAAGATCGAGAATTAAAAATATGTGCTCTAAGTATATAGGTGTATATAATATACCACACAAGAAATAAGAAAATTTAAATTTAACTTAGCATGTCTAAAAAAAATTTAGTTAAGCCTTATTTATATGATGATTGCCAGAATTTTATGAAGATATGCCCGATGGGATTTCCCATCAGCAACACATTATCAGAAATTGGGAAAAATCTAACTTTTCTCTAATAATCTTAGTTTTTACTTTTCAGGTAACCTGCTCTGCCACATTCTCTTTTTCTTGAAAAACAGAAGCTTAAGCAGCAAATTTCCATTTTTCTAACTTAACAAATGACGAGTTTACATACAAAATTGTATACCCTGTTAAAAGATGTCGATGATCAATTTTTATCATAAAAATCCTTTATTGTGCCCACCTACGTTATTCAAGAAACTCCGGTGAACATTCTTCTAGACCCACTGGTTTAGCCTGTGCGTCACCTGTCAGCCAGTCAATCGGTGCATTTATCTTGTTTTATATATATAATAGTGTCCAGCCCCGACCTCGCACGGACAGCAGAGCCATTTTGGACAGGTCTCGTAAAATCTGTTCTTAGTGTGCGTCTACACCGCTAAAGGAGTAACTATGCTAAATTTCAAGTCAATTGGAAATATAATTTCGAAGATCTCGTCATCAGTCAGTCAGTGAGTGGTATTTTGCTTATGTACAGATTTAAAGTAATAGATATTTTAAATTATAACTATTGCATGTTATTGATACCTGCTAAAAATAATCATTTCTAGTTGTTTAACCTCTGCGACTGTTAATTCGGGGAGGTGGTTAGAGACAATGTTATGCAGAGAGTGATAAAGGGAGAGAAAGGGGTCCAAAAGATCAAATATTGGGTGACTTATTTTATGGTTGGCCTTTATGAATAAAACGAATGAAGTAACTTAAACACAAAGCTAGTTTACTTTAAGCAATATAGGTAAACAAATTTTATAGTCAAAACTGAAAAGTTTGACTAATTTTATTTAAAAGCAAGATGCGTTTGGAATATAAAACGACTTTTCTAACTGGCGTAGTCATTTATTAGTCCAGTAAATGCAGGTTGTTAACATCACAAAATCCATTAAGTAAAGATGAAATCTCTTTTTAAGGAGGAAAAGCTCTGTTCAAGGTTAAGCTGTTCGGTAAATATTGTAATAACTGTTAACAAAGGACCCGGTCGCGCATGATTGATGCTCTGTCGTGGTCGCGCTTGTTCGGTCATTATCAATGTCGTAGAGCCTAATTACGGGTAAGTATACGAGTAAAAGTTCATGTTTAGTAAATAAAAAAAAAATTGAAATGTTTTATAACAGAAGATTAGCAACTAGGGTAATCCGACTAACCATTTTTTAATTGTAGCAAATCGTCTCGTAAATTCCTCCGATTGACGACGCGTAATAAGCCAGGTTTACAATTTCGATTCAATTTGTAAACAATTTACATTTATGCTTGTCATTTCGTTTATTTCTTCGCGTTATGCATTCAAATAATATTACGATGGTTTTAGCCGGTCAGCAGGTAGCTCTAAGGTCGGATACTTGTTGAAAAACTGAACACCGAATACCGATATTACTGTGCAAAAAATACAAATCTTTCTCAGCTGCTGATCGACAAAATGTGGTTGAGGACGTTACCATTGTGGTGACAGTATCGATAAAAATTACGTTTATGTAATCGATTTTTTATTTTATGTAATAAACTTATATTAAGACAAGGAAAAGATAAAAATTTTATTTACATATTCTGTGCAAGTTTAAAGATAAAAAACTAAAAAAAAGACTTTTTGTTTCAGATTAAACACAATTAGTTTGTAGCATTTTATCTCCAAATAAATTTCCATTGTATAATTGTGCCATAAAACACAATGTTTTGATGATTATAAATTTAGAAATGCTAAAATAAAATCAATCTAATAACAATTTACACTATCAATAAAGCGTTGAAAGCTTCTGTATTATTAACGTTAACAACACGAGTCCATCCCTATTCCTTTAAAAGGTCGTTATTGGAATGAGACGGTGCTTTCGAGTTTAAAAAATTCGGGCGCGTGCACACCTGTTATAATGGCGGAGATGGTTCAGACCAGCTGTCCTTTTATTTGGCGATTCGATACGGGTAAATTATAGTTCTTTACTCCAACATAGATTAGGTAGAGGCGATAAAATGAAGTAACTACGTGACGTTTGAGAGATGCGATTATAGGACTGACACCATGTGCCTTTTTTTTAAATCAATGTTACCAGTGATACCAGTGTTGTACTATACATACTATACATTTGTATTATAGAATAGAGTTCTGTGGTAATTCCTTAAACTTCACCCAATACATAGTCTTTCAGTTCAGTCGTTTATTATGAACTTTACTTGGATATATTATATACATTCAGGTATAGAAATATATATATATAGATATAGAAATCTATATAGAAATCTATCTTATGTGATGAATACCTATCTATAATATTTAGCTATGTTTTGCCCAAAATCTCAAAATTATTATTCGACACGTGTCTGAGTAAAACAATCTCAATTCATTTTTTCATTCGGAATTCCGAAATTGGTGCTGGTTAGCTGACCGTCTGAACTTTGGATTATCCTGAAGATGCTTCGTTAAGAAGCAAAAAACGTGTAGATTGATTTTGTGATTTTGGGTGGAGGATAGCTAAAAATTACAAGTATTCATCACAACTTATTTGGAGTTATCTGATACAATAACAATAGACATTCTTGTACCTTGAATCGAAATTTATGAATAAAACTTTATAATATTCAAATTCAAGCAATTTAAATAATTATAGTCTGTCAAACTCTATCTAAGGAGAGCTCCTATAAAGGAGAAAATAACTAATACTAGTAAAATGCCTTGCAGAAAGCGACAGTTGAAGACGACAAATTTTAAAGGTGTCCATTTAAAAAAGGAATTATAAAATAAACTAAATCCATCTTTCGCAGCCGCTAATATTTCGTAAACAAATTATGGAGGTGAAATTGAGAAGCATTATACACACTTCATAGCATGTACATATTATAATGTTGCTTGAAACTAAGTGGCTGTAAGTCGATCATATAGCAACGTCAGTTCAGAGTGGGGGAAACCACTTTACAGACCATTGAAAACAAGTAAATTATATTCTATAAATAAGCACAGCTAATCCATCATTTCTGGAATTTAATGGAATTTTAGTGTAGCTGTTTCAGTCGGTAATACGATAACAGAAGAATTGATGCAGCATATCAATACTTCGTTAATTAAACATGCAGTAGGAATTTCCTTTTGATAAATAGGTTAGCTAGTTTAGTTAAGTAATTTCATAAACGCAATAAAACAATTCCTTTTTACGTTTAATGTGCAATTTATTTAGGTTTATTTTGTTTGTTAAGCTAGAACTAAAAACAAGAATTACTAAAATTACTATAGGTAAGGTACATTATAAGCAATTTTACGCTTCATAATTCGATGGCTCTGTATGTTTGTTGGGCTGTTAGATTCAGTTTTACTGCTAAAGAGATGCCTACAAAAATAAATAACAAAAAGACATTATATGTACAAAAATTGTGGTACGCGTAGTAAAATATATGTACATATGTCTGTATGCATGATGTATGATGTATATTTTGTATAATTCAAGAATCATTTGAGTAGGTATACAAGTTTTTTTGAAATCAACTGTTACTACTAGCCGATGCTGAGAGCACACAGAGAAGATGTCTTAAAAAAGTAGTTAAAATAGGTAGGTAGTAGATACCCTCAAATTTTTCAATCATATTTGCGATTTATTTATTTCTCTTCGTAAATTTTTATTTGGGAACAAGATCGGCATATTTTTCAGTTCATACGAAAATGCTCTAGGTACTTGGATATTTTAATTGCTTCAATACAATTTCGTTACAATCTCTTTATTAATAATACCACCTTAGTTAATGACATTTGCCTGCGATAATAGTACCTAATTTTCCGCGTGAAAACTTTAAAGATTTGATGTAGATACGCTTGTATAATAATACGTACAATGTGACAGACTTCTACGTCGTGTTCGTGATACCGAGGGCAAATGCTTCAAGTCGGGTCAGAGTCGTGTCCACCACGCGTCGCATGTCTATTATGGGCTCAAACTGCGATATTATCAAGCCTGACAGCAATTTTGTGCCCAAAGGCTGCTCTTTATAGGCCTTTAAACAGTGTTGGACGATTCACCTTATGCCTGGAGGCGATTAAGTATTAAATGTACCGTATTGTGATACCATAGCGGTTTTCGCGCGTGACCTTTATATTAAAGTTACAATTGCATTATTAAACTTTAGTGAGAAAAGGAGAGCTTCATTATAATATATCTAATAATTGAATAATTCGCAATATCAATACAGAATAAATTACTAGATTCCAACATACCTCTCTAAGTATGTTGCAGGTAATCTATTGAAATTGAAGCGTAATCTTCATTAGGTTATAAAAATTAAGCTTTTATTGATTCAAAAAACAGGCTGTTGCAAATTATGTCTGGTCAATTACTAATTTGATTATTATTATTAGTTATAATAACGGTTATAATAACAATTTTACGAAATGGGAAAAATACAGCTTGTTATTTCATCTTTTGTGTAGGGGTCTTGATCCAGAAATTATCCTTAATTTTACGACAAGGTCGCCGCTGCCCTCCAGACTTTTTATGGGCAAATTACAACATCGAGACGTAACATAACACCGGTATGCATTAGTGTGACTGATTCTTAGAAGCAACGTATCAGATCTGCGAAAACGGATCTGACGCATCATTGTTCCACTTTTACTCCTGTTCATAACATTGTTATGACGACCCAATTTAAATCCGATCCGTTTATCTATTGGGTTACAGAGATTTACATTAATTAGCGCTCTTCACCAATATTGAATACTTTCAAGATATTTAATCACATTCCACTGGTTCGAGTTACGGGATTTCCGATTTTCGTTACTCCACCAGCGGGTTATTCACAAACGTTGGAAACTCAACTTTCCGTATCCGTCAGGAACCTTTTCGATGATTTTGTCGATTCGCAAATCCGAAATCGTATTATATTTATATTATATATATATCATATTATGTATAGTCGAATTCACAAATCCAAACCATCGGATTGAATTTATACTTTCCGACAATCGGTCTTTCCGCTACGCAAAGTTTCCGACTTTGTAAATAAACCCCAGGTTTTAAAGATTACTTGATATTGAGAAGATATTATAAGTATTTTTAGTAAACTAGCAATTACCTACACGATTTATGTACGCATGTTGATGAATTTCCAATTAACAGTCACTGAGTATTACTGCGTATAGTGACGACAGGTAAATAACTGTTTTGCTCTAAGTGATGATCGCAGAAATGTCATCAATTATAAAATGACGCTAATCACTAATCTACCGTGATTAAGAGATAACAAAGGGATTCTTTAGAGGTTGAATGACAACGTGAGTCATTATGACAGAATGATCTTACTTGGCTGGTCTTGAACGTGTTCCGGTATGTGACTCACAACATTCATATTTTTTGTATCATTTGTAACAATCAGTTTAGGGATGAATAGGTCGATTAGTAATGGAATAGAAAGGCGCATAACAATCATACGTTAAATATTATCCAGTGAGTCCATGTCAGAACAGGTTAACGTCAAAAGGCTTCACTGCCTTTTGACTTTTAAATGAGATGATATGTAAATTTTAAAACAGAATAATTTCTGTTTTTAGGTTTAAGTTAAGCTAGTATCTAATTAACAGTGGTTCAAGAATTTTATTATTTTTACATTTTCAGTGGAAACTAACCCACATATGCCGATAGTGACGAATTAGGTACGTAATTCTGTTTTTGCGTTATTTTTTTGTACGTTATTTGATACTACTTTTAAATTTTATATTTAAAGCTCTGGTTACCACAAATAAAAAATAGTACAAGACTAAAAGGTCCTTAGATATCAGAGTTAGATTAGCAATAATATTTGATAGACCAAGAGCATGTCCGACAATTTCAAACAAAGTAAAATTAAAAAGAAAGGTTAAAAATGGCTTCAAAGTACCCATTAAGTATTGAATTTCTAGTTTCTCATTTCTGGGTTCGAGTTACCATTATACCTACGTCTCTGCATCAAATTTTAGCTCAATAAGTACAAAGACGAAAAAAAAACCGGTTGTGAGCTGTGACACACGCATAGAGAGACAGAGGGACAGACAAACGAACATAACGAAACTAAAGGGTCAGTAGCCTTTTCCCATAAGCAATTTTAACTAATAGTCTATTCGAGCACATCTAATAAACTTGAGTTTTTTGGGAGAATGTTAAATAACGAATGAACAATACCGTCTACCGTTTATTTTTGTATCAATACCGACATAGCCATATTTAAAAACTTTTTACTAGTTTTTTATGTGTGAACGTTTTTTGTAGTTTATTCCCTGAATCTTTCATTTAAAATAAAACGTGCAAACTCAAGATTACAACTTGATTGGATATTACTTAATTCTATTTAATTCGATTCCATTTATTCAATTTTGCAATTTTACATTAGGATGCGGTATGGTCCCTAAACTAGGCAAAGCGTGTCCTATAGGGACCCAAACATTCGTTTATCTTACGTTTAATCATACGTTTATCTTGTAAAGTCATTCATAATACATATTTTAATTTTATGTAATATTAAGTATGTATTGAATGTACAGCAAAAGATTTTAAATTCATCTGATAATTCCTGACAGCATCCGCACTTCTGTGCAAGTTAAAAATTATTCATTATTTAACCTATGTAGATGGTAGATCGGCACATGAATCAATAATATAGACGACGAGTACGATGAGTGAAACTTTCTTTTGCAGTCAGTAAAAATATAACCCCACAGCAATAAAAATTATGTACAATCGCGTGCTCTTATTCAACCCTCGCAATAATATATTTTCGCTGTGGGGCGGGTGCGTCGACTAGCTAAATCAAGAGCACAACCCAAAACTAGAAATCAAAAAAATAACAACTTGTTCTCAAATAACATAAACAAATAAATTTTCATTCATACATACCCTCAACAAAATCGGAATCTTATTGATCACAACATGTGAACACAAATCGCAATAAAATCTTGAATAAAAACACGAATTCACTAAATTCGTTCTTTCCGAAAAAGTAAAGTGAACACCAAATAAATAAACAGTTATAAACGTAACAAAAGTTTATCACAATACATCAAGTTTAGCATTTCACAATTTTACTGATTAAAAAACAAAAATACTAAAACCAACTAAGACATGAAACACAACTTTCAACTCCTATAATGAATTGCCGACTGAAAACAGATTATACAAAGCAAGTAATACTGCAGTCGCCAGTGTTACTAGTTACTAGAGAAATGTAATACACTACGTTACTACTTATTATGACACTGAACGAATACGGCTTAAACATGTTGTTCTCCATAAACATAGTATAGTGCTGTTCCATGGTTTAGTTTTACAAAAAGCTGCGGAATCTAATAAAAATTATTAAGAAAAAAAATTTGCAAGATAAAACAAATAGACAGACGGACACTGAGATCATTCTATAAGTGTTCTTTTTCAATAATTTTAGAAGAGAATAATTAAAAATATACTTTATCGTAATACTTTATTAATAATACTTATAAGGAATTTAGTTTCGTATTTTTCGTCACAACCAAATATCAGTTACTTTTACTTTTAGTACTAAAGAGGTAATAAATTGAACCTAACAGCAACACTGACGATTACAATAATGTCCGAGGTAGTATGTGGTCTTGTGGTTCGAGGTATTAATAATCCATTCGTAGAGGGAGTATCCAGTATCCCTAAGTAGTCTGTGGTAGTATCTACGAGTAACTTGTATCAATGTAGCGGTATGCCCTCTATTGGACAATATTACTTGTGTTATCTTTCTTACCTATAAATAAATTTATATCAATGTATGTGACTTAATGTATTAATTTTCTATAAATCTAACAGGTGGCACTATTTTTAGTTTTAAAGTTTTCATTTCAGTCGGTTCGTTTCTAACTTCAGTTTAATTTGTAGTAATTGTCAATGTAACAATGTCATTTCATTTTCATTTACGTCAAAAATGGAGGAGGAACGTCTTTTTGATGAAAGAGTTTCAATTCGAGATTCTGCTCGCCCCCTTAAAAAGTATGGTAGTACTTGCAACCATATGAAAAGAAATGAAGAATATGTAAAACATGTGATGTCTAAAGGTGATACTTTGCAGGGTATTGCGTTAAAATATGGTGTAACTGTAAGTAGACAATCATTGCATTAAGTGTTATTATTTCGTTTATTTTTTGAAGTTTTGAATTAATACTTAAATATTTCTCTTCTTTGTCAATCGTAGATGGAAAAGATACGGAGGGCAAATCGTTTGTTTGCGACTGACAGTTTGTTTTTGAGGGAATATTTATTGATTCCTGTCACTAAAGATTCGCCTTTCTACGAGACTGGCGAGCGTGTGACCGAACTGGCACCGCCAAATCATCGCGCCTCCATCGCTGGCATGCCGACTAGGGAGTTTTCGCCAGGTAGCCCTGACGAGAAGAAGAGTTTTGACGAGTTTCTCAGCAGAGTTGACTCTTCACTAGCTGATATCAAGAAACATGTAGAAAAATCTAAGGAGAGCAGTGAGTGAGTATTATTTTGTTATTATATGATCAATGATTATACATACATATTCATTTCAATATTTTATTAAGAAATCACAATGAGTCAGATTTAGTAATTCGAATACATAGTACTTGTCTTAAAGCATAGTTCCATAGATAATATGTAATATATTTAATCTTATCTTTAAGTATTATTTATGTGAATTATATTTAAATTATTTTCAGCTACAGATCTTTGATAAAATTAAACAATACAGTGAGTAAATAATAGTAGGAGTCAGACATCACTGATATAAATAGATATATGTGTGCGCTTCCTTGATAAGAGTATTTGATTACTCCATGCCTGGGTCACATTACAACATTCAGCTGCCTTTTATGGTGGGAATGTTCTCATAATGTTTTATGTATTATAATTAAAATTAAATTATGTAAATATAAACATAATAAAACATCATTTCTCTTTCAAATTGGATAGAGCATCAAGATAAAATGAAGTCACACTTGATACCTTACACTATGATAATTTTTATTTATAAATATTTGAGCTTAAAGATGTGTTTAAAATAAACTAGATTGTGAAATTCCCTAACAGTAAGTCTAATCTCTCGGCCAAATGTTATGATGGGTATGCATGAGTAGATAGCGGTTGACCTATTCTATATTTTTCTTTCTCGCAGCATTGAAGCAAATCAATTGTACATATCATTCTCTAATCGATATATAATACTTTTGTTGATACATCTACATCTATTTTGTTGATTACTTATAGTATTCTTTCTCAATGTTTTTTAACATCCGACCCCTAGAAAATTGTACTATAATAGCTATAGACCCCTTAATAATTAAATAAATACAACGAAAGCAAAATAATCATCTCCTTTGTATTTAAATTATTATTTATCGTAACTATTTACATACATACATACACATCCTCATGCTGTATCCCTAACAGGGTAGTCAGAGAGGATGATACGCCAAGCGTCTCGGTTCTTACATACTTACGTAACTATTTAATTAATTTTATTTTAATATAAAGGTTGAAATTACTTTTATGTGATAATATTTATGATGGTTGGGTTGATGTTACATAATTATATCCTCAAATCAAGATTTACTTGTAATTTTATTGTTTATTTATTGTTCTTGTCTTCACGGTACGATTCTGTAAAGAGCTCAGTCACATCTCTATGCTTTCATAACATTTGTCTTTATTTTTTTTTGCGGACCCCTTAGGATAGATTTGCGGATCCTAGGTTAGGAAACCCTGCTGTATACAAATTTACAACTATACTACGACTAAATTAAATCGAGTAAACATGTGAAGTGAAAACTGCTTCCCTTTTTAAGAAAATTGCATGGACAGAGGAGTGTGAAATTTGGTATATTTAAATTTTATGTCGAGAAGGACTGGAGAAAGCTAATATTTTTAAATAATAGTATTTTTATGTAATACGCATTAGAAATACATTAAATGAAATAAATCTCACAATGTTTACCTTCTTACTGCCAATACTGTTAATGTGATGAAACAGAAAACAAAACTTGTGTTTGTCAACGAAGTAGGTGACTGAAATCTACCTACGTATTATATGTGTATGTTTTTCAGCTACCTTCCTGGTTAAAATAAAAGAGAGGAGATGAGTACATACTAAATAAAATATTCCATAGTAATAAGTTTATTTACACAATTTATATACGGCATATCGTCAGTGATAGTACAATAGCACTTATGTAAGCTTTTGTTTGGTACTGTGTGTCTAAGTGATAAATTTTATTATAAGAGGTAGAAAACCTAAGTAAACATAAAAATTACTTTTCTTTTGAAAGAATTTAAAACCCTTACAGTGCTTTCACAAGACTAATTAGAAGTTATAACTAGTAACTAATTAATTTGTACTATAGCTATACATATTCTTATTCTTTATACAAATAAATTATAACATTGTAAAATAAATAATTAATAATAGTCCAATGTTACCTAATACTTACAAATGGGTCAGACCTCTACGTTAACAAATAAAGGTGTGGAAACCTTTACTCACCATTATCAAGGAAGGGTCACTCCACTTGTAGTATTTGTCCATAAAGATATTGATTAACCAAACATAACTGGTTCTCATGTTGTTTGTTCGTATTTCATACTAGCTTTTGTGGTTACTGTGTGAATTACAGATAAAATGTTAAGTCTTAAAATTTTGCTCTACTTCCGCTTTTATAATGAAGATAGCTCAATGTTAAACTAATCTTAATAAAGTGGGACACTTTAAAATAGTGCAATTTGGATAGATATGCAATTAGTAGTTTTTAATGATACTCCAACAAATGAAGAAGGCATCAGGCCAAATTCGAATACATAATTTAGATTTAGAGAATCTTTATGTACCTATTCTAATGAAGCCAGGTCTATTTTAGTTCAAAAAACGATAATTTTGCCTGCACTGCCGATTCCTAAAGGTTTCTTACTTTTTTCTTTCGAAGACCGAGAGGGAAGAAACTCAGTCCTGTTGCTATGTTCCATCGAAGGTAGTAAAAATTAGTCAAGGACTTTTAAAAGTGACTGGTAGATTTCGACATTTTGAAGGATAGGAGTCTGTTCATTTACCTCTGCGGATATGCATACTTGGTTAAGTATCTATAGAGCAGTGTGGGTCAAATCACAGAGTACTTTATTATCGCTCCCGACGCGCTGTCGTTCACATTATGTGCCATTCCACTTCGCCGGCCAAGCAACTCGTTACCAAAGTATATGTGTCCTATTTACGCTTGTATGCCTGATGTGAATATGCGTCCTACATGTCCATGTAGGTATCCCTTCGGACTTATCCATCTTTAGCATTAGAGGAGCTTCTAAGGTGATGAGCTGTCATTGTCTGAATGTGCTCAGCGTTAGCCTTAGAGATGAAAAGCAGCGAATCTAGTCTCCGCCTGTAGGCGCCAAGCTTTGGTGGCCCCGTCACGCTATACTGTACGATTCTCAAGTTTAATAATATCCATTACAATGAAATTGCATTAGTTTGATTTTACATACATACATATCTTCACGCTATAAAGACACGGTATCACGGTAGTCAGAGAGGACGAAGCGCCAAGCGTCACGGTACTTAAATACATTTCGCCTAGGTATGCGAGTACTTTGATATTTCCGTCAACTAACACTTTGGCTATTACATCTTCGTTAGTCAGCCTTGGTTTTCCTTGGCTTCTGCTACCACTCACTTTCGCTCTGTAGATTCTCTTCGTCAGTCTTTCATCACTCATTCTATGTGCCCGCACTATCTAAGCATTCCTTTTTTCATTTTTACAATAACGCTGTCGTACAGCCCTTTCATACTGCGTATCTCTTTATTGCTTATTTTGTCCGCAATGGTGACATCGCAAATATTTCTAAGAGATTGCATTACTACTGTATTTATCTTACTTTCATTCGATTTTGGCCATGTCCAGGCCTCACTACCGTACAGTAAAGTTAGCTCCAACACCGCATTGTGGATGGCCATTTTGGCTGTTAGATATATTCACACTGCCTAGTAATGCGGACAGAGCACCGTTCACTTTCCTTTCTCGCCAGCTGCTAACCGTCTCTCCACATCCAACTCCTATCTATATCTTCCATCCCTCGAAAACGCACTCCGCAAATATACAATTTCATTCACTTGTTCTAAACATTTTATATTTACCCATATTTCACACGTCGTCTGTACATCTCTGTATTTCTTGATCTTACATATTGATACTAATAAAGATGCTGCAAATAGAAAAGCACGGAAAGTAAATCTTGTTTAAACCTTCAAGTTAACCTCGTATTTCATCTTTAATTTCGTTACTGAAGCTTGAATAAATTAGTGAAAAATTTCTTATCTGTAATGATAATAATTACTAATGAAATAAACTTTTATGAAAAATAAATGTTTCTGTAATATTATCATTTTGTAACTAAGTTTTCTTTATGTTATTATATCATATCATAATATGAGATCATGACATTTATAGAAAGAAAGTTACCAATTCAACAAACATTTTGAAAATCTAAAAATGAGGCGCGTTGTCGCCACTAAAAAGCTTGGAGGTGCAAAAGAACCTAAGTGCGGCACTGACTGTTATGAACTTTATTACTAAAATGGACATAATATGGGAAAAAGTTTGACATTATGTCTCCGTATGTAAGTCATCGATTTCGAGAATCAATTTATTGTTACGTACCGAACGAAGATAAATATTCTATTATGATATGTATCTACTTTGTAACATTTACAAACAAAATTTTTATCTGCTAATTTAGTAGAGATAGCGGGAACTGTAGCAGATTTTTTGAAATTTCGACTAATATCTAGAATTTTGGAATAACAATGGATCCTCAGTACAGAAAGACCAGTCGGACGGTCGGTTGACCTCTAGCCTGTCCGATTACCACCCATGCAACACTGAGGAGGACGATATGGCGTGTGATCCCCGCTGTTATGACACTGTGAGGGTATAGGGTTGCTCTGTCACTGTCCTCTCAGAGAAGTGGTTTGGCACAGCGCGCTCGATATTCTGGAGATAGCATATATCCGGAGTCCTTCAATAACGTGCTGAGAACGATTACCACAGGAGTTTTAGTGGCTAAAAGCCTACATAACCCAGTCCCACCTCAGGGTGTTTGTAGGTTGCGCTGTTATCAAAAAAAGATTGGCCGCTAGCCTGTTAATACTGCAACACCGGATACCACTTCAGATAACTAATGTCCTATTTACTTTTATTTGCGAGAGGTCTGTGCCTAACAGTAAAACATATAGGTACGTATTAAATCGCGAGCCTCCCACAACAACTAAGTGAACCACAAAACGAGGGAAAAACAGTAAAACTTATAAAGCTGTTTAAAAAGGAACTGATGCAGAAACAATACAAACAATTTTTTTCATTGTAATTAACCTCGACCTTGATTGACTATTTGATAATTGCAATTGTATCGATTTACCAATTCGTTTTCCTATGATGTAACTTATTGAATATCAAAATTAGATTATTATTGTTAGACATTGCCCATAATGGTTGACGTTTGTTCCGTTTCAATTATTTAATTGTTAATTGTTTGATTAAATTTCGTCGTATTACCAAGGTAATGAACACAGTGCAACGAAAGCATTCTATTATTTCTGATTCGAAAAAGCAACACCGAACCGAAGCAATTTACCAAATTTCGGAATCGAAAGAAATACATCCAAATTGAATTTCACATGTCCAACGGGATACAATAGACATCACCTATTTAGTTTTTATCAGCAATAATAAGAGACATAAATTGGTACCTACTTGAAATTCACCAACCAAAGTATTATAAAGTTTTCAAAAAATGCGGAGAGCAAAATGCTCTTGTAAATATTGTAAACATTGCCGTATTATATTTTATATAAACGATATAAATATTATTTCAAAATATCTGTGACACAGACATCTTCTATTTGCTAATTTCAATAACACGTACAGTATTTACACTTATTTTTTTACGTATAATTTTGAGTTTACTCTATGATTTTTCTTTAGAGATCTGACTTTATTTTATCTTATATACGTATATATACAATGCACATATATATAATAAATATGTAATATAGTATGAATTTAAATGTAAATTGTTCATATCTTCATGCCGTGACTTCAATTTTCCTTAAAACACTTGTCTTATTTGCAATATTTTTTTATTTTGAAATCACGTTTTGTTGAAGGATTTTCCTTGATGTATTCTGTTTAGATTTTAACTCGTTTGTTTACTGGTTACTATTGATGTTATAGATTAGAACACCGAGGGAATTCGTGGGTAGACAAGGGGTATAATTACGCCAAGTCCCTTGGTGTCATGGAAACTTACACGCCCTTATTTATTACGTTCTTATGTCATACTGAAAATTGAAATAACTTCGAAGGTCATCTGTCATGCCTTGTGTACACTTAACAAACTCTATTGAAACAATATTATTCAATTATGTACATTATAAATATATTAGGCACGCTACAAATACATATTATAATAAACATTATCGCAACATTAGATTTTTTTATGGCGCGCCCTATAAAAAAGAATTTCTGTATGCTTTCTCTATGTTTGTTGTTTATATGAAGTATATTATCATAATATTTTAAACTTGATGAATCCTGCTACGCTTCGTGGTAGATTTTGGAACGAATTTCTTTAACGCGGCTTGCGGAAGGTTTGAGTTAGTAGAAATCGTCACGTAAGGAAAAAGCGTTACGTAGGATGGGACCCACGCGTCGCGCGGTGGTAGGATTTTTACCTTTATACATAGATTCACAGTGATATTTCTGTCTCTTTCTATTATATACGAGTATATGTGTGCGTACGAGTATTTAAATTTTTATTTTTTGTTTTAAATCATACCTGAGTTTTATTGGTCTCATTATTGCAATTAAGTTTTTTTTATTGAAAATTGCTCAAACTATAATATTTTCTAAACTTTTTCAATAAAATGTCGAACATACATAACCCATTTTAATTTTAGTGGTATTGGCGATTATAAGCAGTGATTCACAGCATAATATTGATTTTTATATATACTGTATATTTTAAATAAACAAATATACTGTACATCTTTTGCATAACGTCTTCATGTACTTATTGTTCATATACTTTTGTATTTGTTTATTGCAAAAAAGTTAAACTCGTATAATTTTATTAGAATCGCGTATTTTTATCTAATAATATTAGTACAATTGCATAGTACGTCGGAAAATGATTGAATTTGGAACAAATCCGTAACACTTGTTATGCAAAAGTTACGTTTGACAAAAGGCTTATTAGATTACTAGTTTTTTGCTGGTCTTGTGATGTTGTGACTCAGTCCAAGGTCGTGAATGCACGCCTTCAAAGAGCTAACTTCGCGTGGGTAATGTTTGTGTTGTAGACTGGAGATAGCATAGCACTTTCTATACGTGGTCATGTGACTGACGTCAATGGCCATTAACTCCCACCACCTCTCGCATTGGTTTGTGTAATTAAATAAATACGTTATGTATGTTTTTTATAGTTATCGTAGTCCAATAATACGTTATTATCGGATGTATAGTTCCAGTCGAGTTCGAGATTTTTGTTATACATTTCAGGCCAATACCCGTTTCATTTAGGATTTAGTGCCATCCCTGAAAAATTTAAAAAAGTATTGGTTTAATTTCATCTTATTATTTCTAGATGTATAAGGACATTCATGTTACAGATCACTGTTTGAATTCTTGTTTATACAAACGTTATGATTGAAGTTATACGAGGATGTGTAATTAATTTGCAGTTGATTTTCATATTATTCATAATTAATTACAGACATACATATGTACATATCTTCACACTGTATCCCTAACGGGGTAGTCAGAGAGAACGCAGCTCCAAGCACCGTGATCCTTACATATTCTTTCGCCTCCTGAAATCTCATTACTCCCTTTCGCCTAGGTATGCGAGTTTTTTGACATTTCCGTCAGACACTCCGGTTATTTGATCTTCATATGTCAGCCTTGGTCTTCCTTGGCTTCTACTACTGCTCACTTTCGCTCTGTAAATTCTGTAAATAAATATATCAAAAATATTTCCGTTTTTTTTTTAAATATATCATTTTATTTTTGATGCTTTTGGTAGGTTGTTATTGGAATAGGTATGTCTTTTTACATTTCAAAATAGTTATTAAGTATTTGTTCTTTTTATATTACTGGGAAAATAAATAAGCGAATTGTCACTTGGCATGCTTGGACATTTAGAACATCACTAAAAAGAAACTTAAGAAGAAGGCTAACAAAACACTTACATACAAACATACATATCTTCACGCGTATCTTTTCACGTATCTCCAACGGGGTAGTCGGAGATTACGGAGCGCCAAGCGTCGCGGTCACAAAACACTTCAGATTGCAAATGCGTTGGCAACCCTGACGACTAAGATGTTGTGCCTCTTGTGCCAGAAATTTCATCGGCTGTCTTAGCCTCTACTCCGGAATACAGTATAAATATAACAGTGAGATGTCTTCATAGAAAGCCAGCGTACGCGATCTGTATGTGCGAGCACTAATACGCAATCGCAGTGGCACGCACACAACAGCAATATTTTGGGTGTATATGGGTAATTATTGTATTGCCAGTCAAGCTCGCACGCGACGCAAACATGCGATCGCTTCTTTTTGTCTTTAATTCGTTTTTCACATCGTCACAAATTCGAATAAGTATATGTAAGTTGCTTAATCGAACGTATTATAATGCCCTCATATGCCTGAGCAATTCTAGTGATTCGTATCCAGTTATCATTCTTCAACATAACTAACTACAAGAAACTAAATTTAACAAACATGAAAAACCTATCTATGTGCATTGTTTTTTATTATTATGTACTAAGGGTGGCTTGCACCAACTATTTAAACTCGATTTAAGGATTTGACATCTCGCTTGCACCAACGATTTAATTGTTGGTGCAAGCGAGATGTCAAATCCTAAATGTCTAAACGAAATGCTCTCAGGTTCTAACACCCAACAAAACGACCCTACGTATCCGGCCGAGAGTAGGCAATTAATTCCGTTACGCATGGTCGGCCTTTTTTTTTCTAATATTCTCTGCCAGAACACAATAGTGCAAGCACTAGTTCGACGGCAGGATTAGCGAGTAAGATGGTAGTGATGTCGGACCCCGACAAAGTCCTATTATCCGCAAATGTATAATTTATGTACCTTTTATTATTATGAATAAACACGTTGTACGCCGCGTGTCTTATCAATTTTGTTAAAATCTGTTTATTGTTTGAACTAGATATTATAGAGGGAGTTTCCGTGTTTCCGTGACTTAGTATTTTGAAAGCATGCGTTTATAAAGTTTGATGACCGTTTCTCTAAGTTGACTCACGCGTGTCCTCGCTATTGATTATTTTGGACGTGAAACGCTATCTTTTTCAGAATAACAAAAACAATATTTTTTGGGTATTATTCATTGCGTATGTTAGAAACCTGTATTAAAAGTAGCGTATTTCATGAATAATACACTTAGTAGTCATGTAGATAACGTAATATGTAGATAATACGATACAAACAGTATAATCAGTGCCTATACCTGTGCTTGTGTGCTAGGGGTTTACTCGCGTTGAATCCGTCAGCCGATTTCTGGCAGTTATTCATTTCTATTCCAGTTATAATCTATTATCGACACGCCCCGGCTTTGTCCGGGTGGGATGTTGAATATTTTTGTATTGCAACACTCCAAATTTTTTTATTGACATTTTCATACAAAAGTACCATCCAAATTTCCGACTTTTCATTCATACAAACCTGGTCCTAACAATTACGAGCACAACAAAAAAGAAATCGGCCAAATCGGTCGAACGGTTCGCAAGTGATTCTCTGTCATACATGTGGCAATTGATTTTTATTTATATAGATATGTATATAAATTATAAATAGATACATCTATATATGTAAATAAATCTTTGGTTTCGAAATAAAAGCTTTTTCTTAAGCTTATATAGTTATTTGCACTTAACTAAAATCCAAACACACTAAAATTTTTATCTGTCTGTCTGTTTGTCCAGGACAAACTCCGAAAGAGCTTAACCGATTTTGATGAGATCATTGGCAGGCAGCGGACTTTCAGAAAGTAATATAGGCTACTTTTTGTAGCGGATAAAAAATCCCAAAAATTTACAGCACTCCTCCATATAAACTTTAACTATGCCAAATCTCACACTCCTTCGTGCATGCAATAAGCTTAAAAAGTAGTACAAAGTTTTCTCTTCACGTATTAATATATATATATATATATATATATAGATATATTTTAAGTCTGTTTTGAAATATTAAAGTAAAAATTAAATGTGAAGGGTCTAAAACTCTACCGACAAAGTTTCCAAAGTTGTGATCGACGCATGTCAGCGATTATAGAGTAAATTAAAATTACATTCAGCCAAGTGTGATATACATTTGCGGAGTATGATTCAACCAAAGCATAAAATTGTTAGAGGTAGTTATTGCAATGATTCTATTTTTGTATGACCGCGTTCACACTATATTCCGTTACTCAGTAATAAATATGATTTTGATGTGCCTAAAAATAAGCGAATTGCAAAATGTTGTTGGACTTCGTCAGATATGATCCTTGGGTCAATGTTTATGAATTTCTTTTTTTATGATACCATTCTTCCAGAAAAGATACTCCGAGTTTAATCGAGAATAGTATCGCATAAATTCTCATCTAGAATGTACCAATTGAATAGTTGCAGGGAGTTGACAATTAGCAAAATCAATTAATTTTTAATCAACTGTCAAAAACGTAATTTTGTAAGAGAAGTAGTCGAGATTAATTGTGACGTCATTATTTTCTGTCGTTGACGATTCTTTTTTATAAAACGAATAATTAAAGTCGAAGACATACACAATTTCTTTTTTATTCCTTTTCATTTAGCAATTTTAAACATCGCTTTATTTCGTGCTAAACATTTTATAATTTATTATCGATATTCAATTGCTTATCTTTTGGCACAGGTTATTAAACTTACGTAAAGGTGGCTAAAGGATAGGTCTTTTATGGAACTTATGTACGCGATGGGCTAATTAATCTGTCAATATCTGGTACCACTTGCCATCTCTAAGCATAAATAATCACGTAATATTTATTTTCAAATTTTCTATCTAATATCTACTACGATTGGGGAATGCCATGACGTGTATGTATGTATGTACCGCATAAACTGCACTAACAAAGTAACAACCATGTAACAACACACTAATATTGCCCACTATTTTGATGTGTTGTGATAACAAGTTTCTCATTATAGAGAACTGGTGCGATGTATGTATATATTTTTTTGGTTAATTTCAGTGTAGATATCAAACTAATATGAGTACAATAACAATTTTCTACACAATCTCTGTACTGTATTGTTTACTATTTGGGGGTCAGTCCTCCTAATACTTATTCACCACTTTTAGTGATTTTGTATGTTTTCTGAATCGTCAATATGTTTGTATTTTAATAGTTTTATCTTTAGGTATATAATAAATTAATCGTTGGTGCGTCTGTCAGTTAATGTGTAAATTCTAAACATGAAGGAAGGATTCTAAACGACTTGATCGATTGAGGTCATATTTCCACAATATGTTTGTTTTGCCGGGATGGTGGTTCATAGCTATGCATGCTAGGATCCGATAAGTGGTGTTTTAGATTCCTACAGTGTTGGGAAAAATGTAATTGTAAAGACAATTACAATTAAAAATTGTAATTGTAATTACAAATAGCAATTGTTTTTACATTTAAATTTTGGCCAACACTGGGTCCCTGTCAATTTCGCAATCTGAAAACAGAAAAACAGAAATACTATAATACTTTTTTTCAAGTCATATTTCTCAATAACCATAAGATATCTAATATTTTGTTAATCCACAGTTATGCATCACTAGGTATCTAAGTCTGCAAATTTTCGTTTAGATATCGACCCAATACAAATTAGGAAAAAATCAAATCAAGCCTACGTGTTTACGTAAACACGAAATAGTTTACCAATTCTTTTCTTTTTGCTGTCGTTGGGCTTTTAATTTGTTAGTAAGTCTACGATAATTTATTATCTAACATAACATATCTTCACGCTGTATCCCCAACGGGGTAGTCAGAGAGGACGGAGCGCCAGGAGTCGCGGTTCTTACACACCCCTTTTGCTTCCTCAAATCTCATCATTCTCTTCACACATTTTCGCCGAGGTATGCGAGTGCTTTTGACATTTCCGTCTGCTAACACTCTAGCTATTTGATCTTCATAAGTCAGCCTTGGTCTTCCTTGTCTTCTTTTACCACTCCACTTTCGCTCTGTAGATTAATTAGTATCTACTTTATAAAAATATGTTCAAAGTTGAATAAAAACAGAATCGTGCACCAAATTGTGAGCAAAACGGCCATCTATACAATAAGAATAACTATAAGTGTTAAACTCTTTAAAATTGTAACTTTTTATCTACAAAACACAATTTCCGTATTTTATTTTTTACCACACATTTATTTCATCCTACTAATATTATAGACGCGAAAGTTTGTGAGGATGAATGGATGTTTGTTGCTCTTTCACACAAAAACTACTCAATGGATTTTAATAAAATTTTACGATAATGTAGCTCATACATCAGGATAACACATAGGCTATAATTTATAAAGATATCGTGTATTTTTGAATTTCGCGCGAAATACATATTGCGGAGTATAAGGCAATATGTATTTAGATACATATTGCTTTATATGCCGATGCGTAAGCTCATTGTATCAGTCGTAGATCGTAGTAGTAGCGCGACGAAATTGAAATATTCTGTATTTATGGTAGTACTAGTAAATCAACGGATCACAGATATGTATAACAATTTATTATAAAAGTTTAATTAAGACGTTGTAAATAGAAAATTACGTATCTGCGTCCAATACATACCTATCTATGTCAAGTTATTTCCCATTCGGATGTACGGAGAGATGACGGAGAGAGCATAAAATCGTAACAGCATTATACCGTTGTACCACTTTTTCATTTATTTCGTATTACAAAGTCTAATTAATTTATTCAGATAAATCCAGTTACAAGGTATCTTTCGTCTTTCGTTATCTACCGTCGGTTCAGAAGAAACTTACACTGAGAAAAACTAACAAGAAACTCAGTCAGATATCATTTATTATCATTTATACACTATTCAAATGACCAGTAAATGCATGCTTCGAGTAGGTTATGACACTATAGTTTTGTCTTTGATCAAATCGTTTATACTGCATGTATAAGAGTTTCCTGAGAATCTATTGCGTTGTTAGAAAAGTTGTGTATTAGTTCGAGGTATATGATATGTATACATACATATGGATAGTAAATGCCTTGGTGTAGTGTGTTATCGCATTTGTTATCTCGTCGAATTATTTGGGTACACCCTTGATCTTGACTTATTGCCTGTTATTAATATCGGAAATGTGTTAAGCTACGTCTACATTGCTCTTATTAATTTTTGACATTTTACTTATTTATATGAAGGTGAATAATATTAATATACTCAGACATTTCACATAGAGCCATCTAGTCCCAAAGTAAGCAGCACAGCGCTTGTGTTATGGGTACAAGACTTATATACTACTTATATACTTTTCTTTTGTAAATAAATACATATTATACATAAATACCCAGACTCGGGGCGGGAACCGAACCCGCAACCCCCGTTTACTTTCTGACGCGCGTAGCCATTGCGCCACGGAGGTCGTCGAATGTATGTAATGTATGTATTGAATTTACAATGTTTTTATATGATGAGGAAAGTATTTCATGAACACAATATTTTTTGCTAACAACATGCAGCATGTATAGGATGAATTCCGCTCATTGTATTGTTGTGGTAATTTACTCTTTGCAAGAGCCAATATTGCCCATGTCCGATTGCTGAGATTGCCATGTTAACTATTCCAGTGGAGTATAAAGGTCAAATGGAACATTAAGGAGCTTGCAACGACTTGCATTTCTTTAAAATTCTTCTTTCATATGTAAATAATAATTATATACGTTTGTCGTTTGTTTTCAAATCTAAGAAATTTTCTTCACACATAATAATTTTATATTTTTTTTTATAGTACGCGATTGCACAATCTTTAACATCTTTCACCATGTATTCGAAAACCCCTATTTTAGTGAATGTCTATGTTAAGCAGAGAAATTAACCCATCGGGGAAATTACCCACAAGTAACCCACCGTAGATTTTGCCCGCAGCCCACCGTAGATATTCGTTTCAAAACTCCTAAAACTCAAAGCAACAAAATTGCTAGCTCATAAAATTACTTTTATCTATAAAGTATGAACATTATGTTTAAAGTTCTACGCGAGAGAAATGAACGTGAAACATCACGTGAAAATGTACCTATCATACCAAAAATTGAAAGATTGAGGCTGATTTTTTTTCGGCTGGTATATTATATTATAGAAAAGTTGTATGCGTAATTTTATGCTATTGCTCTTTGTGGGTGAACAGAGCATATTAAGGCATAACAAAATCACATTTCGACGCCACAGTGATCTTTTCTAAACCATTTATATCTTGTCCTTATAGTAAATACCTACTATCTCTTGGCTACCTTTTACAAACTGCACAAAAATATAAGCAAGTTAGTACTGTACATTCAAAATTTTTTTCTCACCGAAGAATTCAGTGTATATTCAGTTTCGTCAGAAAGAAATCACTTCTGTGATAACTGATAACTGTATATCTTTGTCTACTTACAGTGTTTCATTATTGATAGTGATAAATGACGGATGTTATCATAACATCCGTACATACAATTTTCTTCGTATATTCAAAGTGAAGGTGCTACGTCTTTTTTGGACTTTATTCTCATTGTTTTAAAAACTGCAATAAGGAAGCAAACAATGAAAAGCTATAATTATAAATTATAACAGTATGTACGTGTAACAAAGTACTACGGATTTTGACAAACAAGCTCTTTATCGATTTGCATCAGTGGCCTGCGTTATCTTACTTTTGCTTTTTTATTTATTGTACTGGGGACGTAGTGGCTCGAAAGTCGTAAACGTTAGTAGAATAGAATGAAAAATACCGCTTGATCTAGCGTAACGAATTTTAAATTGCCAGTCAAACGTTCAACTTTCTATTAAATCCAATAAAAAGTAGTATGAAAAACGCCGTATAAAACGTGGCCAAAGGGCACTTTTGACTAGCAATAACGTCAGCAAGCGTTACTACTTTACGAAACGTTTGCCCCTTGTCTAGACGCTCTGTGTACAGTAAAGTTTCTATGACAAAATGTATAAATTCATTTGCTCCGAAAGATCGAACGATTGTATTTGTAATCGATGTCACATTTGATCTGACCAATCTTTTACGATTACAATTTTTGAAAAGTTTTTCTATAATTCTGCTGTATTACTATTGATGCGAAACATCTATTGGCGCGCCTGGGAGTAAGAGCGATTTTTATGCAATGACTGCAAACGGCATGGCGCTCTCTCATGATCGATTGGGCAATTTTTTTTTAAATGTTTGTGATACATAGTTCTAATAAAGTTTTTTAGCGCCAGAAAAATTGGCCGCCAGAAAAATTTAAAGTGCTTTTTCTATGGGATTTTTATTTATTTTGGACAAGACAACGTCTGTCGGGTTAGCCATTGTTTGTAATAATACCTTGTAATTATCGGCGTCGATTCTCTTATTTTTTGAATGCAAAAATAAGTTTGATTTTATAATGCTTATAATTATTAGTATACGTTAGTGGTTGGTAGGTAGTCATGCTGCATTGCAGCACGAATTGCCCCGGCTCGCCCGGTGAAATACTACCCTTTCACAGAATATCGGCGTGAAATAACTGCATCTATTGCTGTTATGTTTCGTTCGGTGCGTGACAGTGCCGGTGGCCAATCTCCCCCTCCCCCTCCTATCCTTAAAGGCCGGCAACGCACACGTGATTCCCCGGACGTCGCGAGTGTCCATGGGCGGTGGTGATCATTTTCCATCAGGTGACTTGCTTGTCCCCTCTTTTTATAATAAAAAATATTGAAAGCGTACCTGTATTAATAAACATACTTGATTTGCCCTCGGATTCGTTCACTTAAATGTTAGTACTATATTTACTTGCATTATGCATGTCTCCACAAATATTAATTTTAGGATTGAAAAATATTGCTCTCGTACAATTCTTTTCAACGAGCTCTCCTTATCGTTTTCAGATTCGTGAAAGAATTCGAGGACGACTTCGTCCGACACCGACCGACCGCTCGGCTGCGGCAGTCCGCTTCACTTGGTGCATCGTCGTCTTACAATGAGGTAGATTATTTGTTTGCTTAGCACTAGTTATGATTAGATCCTTTAGGTATTAAGGCCCTGCATGAAGGGCAACTGAGGAGAATTGCGCGAGTGAGTGTTTTAGGACTAGTGTTCTAAGGTTGCCAACATTTCTTTGGCTGATTATAGTGTTTTTGAGAATAAGCTATTGTATAAAAAATACACATACTTAGTACACGTCAAAAAATATTGTATATTATGGGAAGTGTAAAAAATAGACAAAGAAATATTCGAATCTTATTTATTTTTATAAAAACTATATTTTATTTGCATTTTTGTCATTTTTTTGTCTACGATAAAAGTGTCATATTATGCTTTTTATTACTCATGCGGGATAAACAGTATCTAAACGCACATTGTTGCGGTTGATAAGTAGCTATTTTCTCGTTTTACAATTTGAGTGCGACAAATTTACTTGTTGCACAGTACTTGTTGCGACAACTTACCGCACTTGTTTCGCAATATACTATTATCACATTCAATTTTTAAATTAATGTAGATGTACTGGACTATATATTAATTTTCCATTTCTTAAGTCAACAGTATAATTTATTAGAATTTATTTTAATATTATTGAAACATGCGCTGATTTGCAAGTCAAAAAAATCAACAACTCTTATTATATTTTCAAATTCTAAATAACAAAATATTTCAAAAAGGAAAGTATGAAAAACAATATTCTAAAAAAAATAAAAAAGATATTACGAAAAAGATGCATTTCTGCACATCCCCCCCTTTTTATGTAGGAAGAGGAACAATCTTTTTAACAGTTCGCCTCAATGCCCCAGCGGAGTTAGAGATATCATCTACTCTAATGAAACCGTCCTTACCCGGAAACAATGCAGACACATACCCTCTGGGCCAGACCCCACTGGGCGACCCAGAATCTGCTATCAGCACTAAATCGCCAACAGAGATGTTAAGGGTCTACCCCACCTCTTCGTGGTGCCAGTAGTTATTTTATTTTTCCATGCTGTTATTACATGGTAATATTTAATTTTATAACACCACTAAAATTCATTCCCTTAATAAACGAATCTTATTTTTTTAACAGACCCTTTATTGGCAAACGCGACCCCTAGATTGATAAAATAGGCTGTATTTTAATTCCCTATTAGTTCCTACAAAAGCGGTCCCATTTGCGAAATAAATCTCACTAGGAATACCGCGACGACCTATAAATCTCTGTAAGCTCATTATCGCAGCATCTACAGAAAGTGTTGACTACCTCCAAATGAATAGCTCGGATAGTTAAGCAGGTGCTACATATCACTTCTCTCGTCTCCTACCAATAGTGACTTGTATTGGTCCAAAGTAATCTAAACCTACACATGCAAAGGGCCTGTGGTGATGTACTACTCTTGCCAAAGGTAAAGCTCTCATTGGAGGCTGCAAAGTCGTGGCTCATCGAATACAGCACAATTGATAGTAATAGATCACCGATCTTAGGGCGCTTTCAAGTTAGGCGGTTGAGTCGGACCGCTGCCGCACGTTTGACGTGCAGCTATAACGGTCCTACAGCAGGACGGTTGCAGAACCGCAGCAGTCCGGTACCAAACGTCTAAATTAAAAGCGTACATGGCTGCCAGTGTGATCGTATTTTAGTTATGTCTATCAATATCTGACATCAATCGAACCATAGATTCGGACGAAGAAGCGTTACTGTTAGTGCTTTTGTTGAAAAAACATAAACGAAAACGACGCCGCCCGAGAGCATTACCTATGTTTACTTTATTATATAAAGCAGGTGATTTTCACAAGCTTTACCCAAGTTCAAAAGAAAATTCAACCAAACGGGACGTAGGGTAGGACGGGGCTAAAAGGTTCAATTTAGTAATATTGCTTCGTAACTATTTAACTATAAATTTCCTGAAAAAGATCCAAATACCAATGAGTAGCGTAATCCTTCACTTAAACGTAATTACTAAAAAATATTATTAATTTATGCCTATTCGCCAAATATTGAAGATTTAGAAAGTCAGTTCGAGTGGTCTTTTAAACCCCGTCTTAGGGACAAAAAGGACCAGTGATTGAGCCATGAAGGACCAGTATGAATAAACAGCAGATTTTAGTTGATTAAAGCAAATAAATAAAAGGTGATTCAGTGTAATCAACCATTCTTTGTATTTATTACGAAAAATCAACTGTTCCTTACATTTATTAAGAAAAAAAACCAGATATAGATTACTAATCACATTTATTACTGAGCTCAAAACTATGGCCACAGCATTTCAGTCTTAATAACAAGTCTTTAGTTTTATTTTTGTTCCAAGATCTACACTATCCACTATCTACACTATAAAATTGACTCAAACATGGATATTTTCAGTCATACAACATAGAAACTTAAAAAAAACCCAAAAGAAAAAGGAATTTAGTCATCGTCAGAATCACAATTATTACAGATATATGCTGAAGACGTCAAAGATCGGTTAACGCACTTGTCATGAGCCCAACCCTTACAAATAAAGCATTGCACCCAGCCTTCCCCAAGGACGCTGTCTAAATATGACTCACAGCAAATCAAACAAAAGCATTCCTCTTCAGAACTCGAACTTTTCTTACTTTCTTCTGCTAAAATATTCTTCTTAACTTGTTTTTTTTTTTTCTTTAACTAAAAGAACCACACACTGCATTAACTCGACGGACTTCGTACATCGATCAGTTTTTCTTTTGTAATTCCGCATTCTGAAATGAAATAAATACAAAATTTATTTCATTAATTGTATGGGGTTGAAAGGTCCACATATGGACCTTTTTACCCCAAGGAGTCACAAGTCGTTTCTGAGGTTATTCATAAAAATCTAATTTTTACATAAAAAAAAGCAATTGTTCTACCTAAAATTTTATACCATAAGCTATATAAATAGAAAGAAACCATCTTTGTAATGTTACAAACGTAATTCTCAGACTAAAAATAAAACATTTAAAACATTTTACTTACGTCAACTTTTTGAGCCTCGACTGCATGCAGTCCCAACGGTATTCCAGAGCTCACTTGGCGCCATGCGGTACGTTATTGTCCCGTAATCCCCACTTACACTAGTACTCAAAATCTCTCACGGAGCATTATTTTTGGAAATAGCAATGGTGGACATTTTTACACGCGGACCTTTTAGCCCCGCCCTACCCTACTTCTATTTCATTTATAAACTCTTCTGTGTTTATATCATCCATAATTTATGCAAAACTTATATATTTACTAGCCGTAAACTAAACACGATCATTCATCGCACTAGTAAACAAGCAACTGAACACGTGGCATTTGCGACGTTGCCGTCCTGCTACCGTGCGTGAGTCGTACGGGCGTCGCATTGCTTTCTCGTCGCGTCAATTGTATGTAAAAAATAACCGCACGTGCGTAGTACGACGTCGGTCATGCTGGGGTACGGCAGCAGTCCGGCACCAGCCGTTTCATTTGAAAGCGCCCTTACGGTATTCCTGAGACTTAAGGTCCAGTAAGATTGGCGTAATACTAATAATTGGCGTAATAATAATAATTTATTACCATCTCTGTATTCACGTGTGCAGCTTTTCGATGAAAGTATCCTACCAAGAGGCGACCTGCATTTTGTTTTCCATCGAGAATTATGGACCTCTTCATAATTTCTTTAATTCCCGATGCGTTAATGGTACGGCCTAATAAATGCAAAAGTAGATCGTCGCCAAGTAAGGGACTCAGATATTGAAGTCAGCTGCCATGAAGTAAAGGACGTTTCTTCTTAATTGCTTCCAGTTCGGGACCAAAAGAGTCAAGCTGACTCTGACGTAAGACATGTATCTCCGCTAGACGTATGTCGCACACTTTTAAAATGTTATTTACTAACAATTCGTTTTTTTAAATTACGGTTACGGAACAACGCTATGAATTTTCGAGCTATGGCAGTTGTACGAATTAACCTAAACTATGAACTAAAACGACTACGATCCGCTGATAATGGTTTAGAAACGAAATGTTCACTAGAAACAATTTGCAAATAATTAAAATGAACGCCCAACCGCTCCCCATAAAATCCCGCCAAAAATTCACCGTGAAGTTTGTAGTAGTATGGTTCGCCCTTAGGACGGAAAGTAAAGGGATCTTAGCCCATACAACCGATGTCTTCAGTGATAAATAGATAAATTCTTCATATTATTTGATAAAAATATCGGCATAATACACTTTAATTGTTTCTTCGAGTTTCTAGCGACAAATATATTAAATTAGTAACGAAGAGTTTATTTTCTTTATTTGTGACCAGTTTTAACTTTATTTAATTCACTACAAGCGGCCAGTTTTAATTTCCTATTCACGCTAATGAAGTATAACTTCTTACGTGCGTACATAGTATTATATATGCGCCTTGTTTATACTATGTAATGATTTTCGTAATATGATACAGGTGATACCTCCTCCGCTTCCGCCGCCGGTGACGTTGACGCAGGGCCGGCGCGTCGACTCGTCGCTGAGACGTCTCGAGCGGGCCCACGACGACTTGTTCCAATTGTAGCGGTCGAAGCAGCGCAGGTAAGATTACTAATAACTTTCAGAAGCGACAAATTATTAAAAATAAACAGGCACAGCGTTCTCACTTAAACTGTTGTATTTTTATCTATCTATCTATACTACTACATAAATCTCTAGCGTCTGTCTGTAATTATAATTGACTGTCAAATTTTGTGATAGATTGTAACTTTATTTATATTTTATAACTCACTGACTTCGATTCTACCATTTTTAAAATTTTTGTCTGTATGTTCTTTTATAACTGAAGAACGGCTTAATCGATCTTGATGAAAATCGGTACGTAGTAAGAACATGTGATTGCGCTCATGTTAGGTTACTTAGTTTTGAGAAAATTTACCCCTAAATGGGTAAAAAGGGGGATGAAACTTTTATAGGAAATGGTAAATCGCTAAACCCATTATGATGAAATTTGACAGGGTGATAGTTTGACATCAAAAAACGGACTTGAGCTGCTTTTTTTTGACAAATATTTACCCCTAAGAGGGTGAAAGAGAGATGAAATTTTTGTATAGGAAACGCTAAATCTTAGTAATGATAAAATTTGGTGCGGTGATAAGACATTTTTTATCAAAAATATATAGACTACTTTTTTTTATCAAAAATCTATAAAAAGGGGGACGGGAGGGAAGAGGACGAAACTTTGTACGGGAAATGCTAAAGCACTGAACTGATTATGATGTAGTATGGATATAGTTTGACATCTGGAGACGGACATAGGCTACTTATTTATCAAAAAACTAACTCTACAGGGGAGAAAAGGGGGATGATGCTGAATGGGAAATGCTGAACCGCCGAACCAATTACGATGTTTGGTACAGAGATAGTATGATGTGTGGAGACAGACGTAGGCTAGACATAGACTTTTTTTCAAAAACAGTCTGAACATACTATGTACATATTATAATCTAACCTAATTTGGGAAAGCCACGATACAAGTTTCCGCGCAGACGAAGTCGCGGGTACATCTAGTTGTAGTATACGACCTAAAATCTTTGCTTTTTATTTTTTCTTGCTTGCGACTGCGACCCCCCCAGACAAAACTGCGACCCCCCTAGGGGTGGCGACCTACCAGTTGAAGAACACTGGTTTAAAGTATAGGAAAACAGTACATGTTGGTCTGGCAGGGAAAGGTAAATATTAAATATGCCAGCTGCATATAAATTGCTGAATACTGGAGTCTATGTAAATAATGTTACGGGTACAGTTTAACACGTTTTTTATATTTTTTATAGCATGGTCCAAGAAAGTAGTATTGTATGGTACTTTACTGTTGTCTACTGCACTGCAGTACACGGCATCGCGCTGTCTTCTACTGCATCTTGCGACACTGCACGACAATTTACTGCACTGTGCTTGATTGTATAATTACAGGTATGCGCGGTTACAATGAACACGACAAGCCGCCGCTGTGTTAAACTCAGCGAGCGTGCTGTCGCCGAGCGTGGTCGTGCAGTCACACTGACAACGACCGCGTCCCATGGACTGAACACTGTCCAGTGTTCCACTGAACACTGAGCGTGCACGGTGAGTGCACACGTGAGGACTACTATTGTGGATTGCTCGTGTATATTTAACCATGTTAGATATATTATCGTGATATTTTATAGCATCTATAGTTGTACAGTTAGCATTATAGTTATAAAAAGATAATGAATGTAATCGTTTATTTAAAGTGGTATAAAATCAAAATTCGAAACTTAAGTAATTATTATTAAAAAACCTTTCCTCAAAATAATATTCTGTCGGAAATTATAATAATGTTTGAATTCTTTAGCGTCATATTTTTGAATAATTAATTTTTACACAAAGCAAAGCTTATTTAGCTTATATCTATGTATCTGAAACAAGGAAGCGATAATTTTATAATAAGTAGTTCTTTCGATGCAAATTTCAACCTCACGTGGCTCATCTTTGTGTATATTATAATAGTTAATAGGTATTCGATATTGGTATATTATCATAATATAATTCATGTGAAATATGATGTCAAAATTGTACATTATCTGACTGTTATGTTGGCTTATCTACATAATTTATACATATATTGAGGAATGATTGTCTACTTCCGTAAGAAAAAATGGCGCAAGTGAAAAAATTAAATAAAACTTACTTCATCTACTTGCTACTACTACTTGCTTTAGATAAAGAAATTCGTAAATATTTCAAGAACTATTTTTTCATACAATTTCATACAATATTCGTTTTAATGTTGCGTAAATAGTTAAGAAGTTAAAGAAAAATTTTGAGTGCATTTTTTTAATCTGTGGGAGAGGAAATAGAAAAATGTTTAGGAAGTCTCATTTCTGTTTTGAGTCACTAATTTATGTCCATCTACCAAACAACTTAATAGTAATAATAATAAATGAGAGGATCGAATGGCAGTGACATAGAAATGGATGGACAATGTAGAACAAAACTCTCTTGAGCAAGCATGATTTACCTTGTTACCCGTGTTGTGTCAGATAAGCAAATTTATAACCACAAATCTTGAAAAGAAACTTCATGCCTAGTTGTTGAGTGATTTAAATGTCTGTAATTTTACTACGTGGATTTAAAGGTTAAGAATTAAAGTCATTAGAAAATCACAGTTGCGCTCTTATTTCTTACGGCGCGGCAACAAAGTATAGATTGTATCTCAATAATAAACATAACCAAATGGCATCATGAAATGAAGTCGTCCTGATAAAGTAAAATTTCATAATACATAATTTATTTATGAATAAAATATTAATAATCATTTTATGTACTTTGAAATAATACGGTTATGTGAACTGGAATTTTCAGTGATTTTAGTTCAAATTCCATTGTCCAATATTGTTCTTGTAAACTTTTGTAAAATACAAGAAAATCTTGTAAAAGCACAAATATTCTAAAGAAGAATCGATCAACTAACTACATTACTGGAATGACATGAACAGTGAACGTCAAACGTTAATTTGTAACCAAATGCATTTTATTAACAACTAGCCAACCGGCCCGTTTCACTGGGCGTTAGTTTCACTGGGCGTAAAAAACAAAAAAAAAATTCTAATGATCCCATCGCTACCAAACTTTATAGGATCACCCGCTAGGCTAATCTGAAGATTTCCTGAAAAGTTCATCGAAATCGGTCCAGCCGTTTCGGAGTCCATAAGGAACATACATACATACATCGCCTTTTTTATATATACTAACAAACCCGGCCCGTTTCACTGGGCGTTAGTTGAAGTTAAAATAAATTAAACAGTTTTTATAATTATTTTGATACTGCAAGAAAAAAAAACAAAAAAAAATTCTACTGATCCGATCGCTACCAAACTTCACAAGATCACCCGCTAGGCCAATCTGAAGATTCACTGAAAATTTCATCGAAATCGGTCCAGCCGTTTCGGAGTCCATAAGGAACATACATCGCCTTTTATATATATAGATAGATAGATAGATATATATAGATAGATAATAATAAATTTATTAGCAGCTACGTAAAATATTATTAATGATCTATTATAATATAGTCAACGTTAACTCTTTGGTAATAAGGTTCAAAATCAGAGATTTTATTTAAAGTATTCTGTCTTGAATAAATAAATGTCTAGTGAGAAAGGGAGAGCACACAAAATGTTATTTGTGTATCTTATTGTCTGATTTAACATTCGACTAGGACAGCTATAAGGACATGTAGGCAAGTAAAACGGGAAATGTATGAAATTGTGATCTAGATTAAAATTTTTCATCTTTTCATAAAAAATAAATTGTTCGATATAAAATCAATACCAAGACATCTTTTCCCTCATAATTTGTATATTATATGAATGAAGTATACATGTATATAAAATTAAAAGCTTTGGAACATCGCATTTTATTTGCAACATTTATTATAATGAAATGAATACATTTTAAACTAATCTCATGAAGATTGTTTTAATTGTTATAAAAAAGCTAAAAATTATATTTATTTTATATTGTCAAAAAATACATAGTTTTAGCAACGACGATATTCCTTTTTTGCATATTATGTTGTAGTACTAATCGATGGCCTTCTAAATGTATGTAATATAAATAATAGTAATAATCTATCGTTGAACTTATGTCATAATATTATTAGTAAATAGCCAGGCACTAATTTTTGTGTAATGTAAAATTAACGGAATTCTGCTTAATTGTATTGATAACCATACAAATTGTAATTGTCAATATTATACACAAAGTTGTGATAAACCATTAGATTTTATAAAACGCTTTTTATCTATTTTTAATAATGCGCATTAATTTTTCCATACAAACTCATTATGCATACCGCTCATATTGGGAGAGACGAGGCGGTCATAGGTTATCACGTAAAGAACTACAGATAACGATACCTGTGCCACATTAGCGCGAGGGTTATAAATAAATTGGTATCATGATGCCATGCGGTAAAAACTTTTCGTTGTATAAGTAGGGTTACTAGAAGTAGTTTTTAGTTCGCTGATTAATCAATAGAAGTAGCAATAGCGATTCGCGACGTTATGTCATGTTCGGTTTAACAACATATCGCGATTAATCCTGTAAGATTCGGCTATCGCTTACTAGCTGCAGTTACATAATAAGGCAGCGGAGCTCCCTCCCATTTGGGGGGGTAAAACCTTCCTCATCTAATGGTGGTCACGTTGAAGTTGGTCCACGCACTCTGTCGTCCTCCTTGTAGTCACTATGAGGATGACCGGAGCCCCCGTTCTTATATTTACATCGTTAACTTACCAAGTCGATCATTTTCTTTTTGCACTACTTCAGACTTGCTTCGACCTTTATTATTACTGGCCATGTATTGTCGTTCTATTAAAAACGTATAACAACCATTTTTAAATAATAACCATAGACATAGTATATAATAGCCAGCGGGTTATTCACAAACGTCGGAAACTCAACTTTCCGTATCCGACAGGAAACTTTTCGATTATTTTGTCTATACGCGATTCACAAATCCGAAATCGTATTATATTTATATTATATATATTGGCTTGAATTTGTGAATACGACTATATATATTATGATATATATATATAGTCGTATTCACAAATTCAAGCCGTCGGATTGAATTTATGCTTTCCGACGATCGGCCTTTCCGCCACGTAAAGTTTCCGACGTTTGTGAGTAAACCCCAGATGACACTATTCAGATGATGAATACTCAGATAACTCAGTATTCGTCCTAATATGTAAAGACATAAAAAAAAGAGGATAACTATTGCTAGTTTTTTCACAACGATTACAGTTTGAATCTATGCAGTAATAATGGTTCTAGAAGAAACTAATTTTCAGTTATTTATTTATCAAATTATGTAAGTATCAAGAAGTATGTAAGGGCCACGACGCTTGGCGCTCCGTCCTCTCTGACTACCCCGTTGGGGACACAGCGTGAAGATTATGTATGTATGTATTTATCAAATTCTAATTGAAACAATTGAAAGTGTCAAAACAACAACGGACACGACAAAACACTATATTTTAAGACGGCGCTATCAGTCTATAGCTTACTCTTTTTTGCATATAGAATACAGCTATATGAAAAAACGAAATAAGATATTTGTCTAATACAATTCGTCTATTCTATAAAATAGTACTATATCTCTAGGCATTAAAAGTCCAATATTGTTATGAGCGTGTAATACTGAGTGGATATTTCAGTGCCTTGTGGTAGGTTATGTTACTTTCAATGTAGCAGACATAATATAGACGTAAATTAGTGTTTAATCTGATAGTTATCACAGGTTAATAAAATAATTGCAAAATTTGTGTAGACGCTTTCGATATCCATTTTAAGTAAAATTTAATCATCATATATAAAGACCATCGCCTACTACACTGATTGCCGGCAGATTTGGCAATAAAAAAAAATGAGATAATATATATTTTATTACTCATGCGGGATAAATAGTATCTAAACGCACATTTTTGCGGCTGATAAGTTGCTTTTTTTCTCATTTTACAATTTTGCAAATTTTGATTGGCACACCCAAATTCACGATTTAACAAAAGAATGTAAAATGAATATCTAAAAAAAAAACAATCGATTTTAGCACCCTTTGACATCGTGAAAGACAGTGTGAAAGATAGAGAAAATCTTGATTTCGAAGTTTTTAATTAATATAATAATAAATAATAATAAAGTTATTACTTTCTATAATTTTTCTTTGTACCGAAATTATCTCCGCATTAGTAATAAAAAATAGTATCTGCAACTCGTGCGGTGTTGTCGATTGCCCACTCGAGCGAATGAGCGTACTCGTTTCGCTCGTGTGCTCAATTTCGTTCGAGTGGGGAATCGACAACTTACCGCACTTGTTGCACAATGTACTATTAAAGGTTAATGTGCTGCTCCTATAATTTATCGTAGGAAAAAATCACTGTAACAAAATGGTCTGTGTCGTTGTACGATCCTTGAATAATTAGGCTGATTATAATATACCTTGGATATTCTGTGATACGCCACTATTTTAATGAAATGGCTAATAGCAGCTTTGTCGTTCAATGTATTCATTTAACGAGTCGCCGACTAGTTGGGCATATGTATTCCGTAGGGTGTCCAAAATATTTTAAACTAGGTACCCGCCCTGGCTTCGCATAGGTAGACGTTTTTTGAAAATAAAATACAGCTCACGTTTCTCGCTGATAATGTAGCTTTCTAAAGGTAAAACAATTTTTGGAATCGGTTGAGTAGTTTTTGAGTTTATCCATTACATACAAACAAACGAAGTTTACCTCTAAAATGTTAGTATATAGATAAAAATTAATTACAACTGAGTGACTAGCATGAAATTCTTGTATCTTCTGTTCATAGCTTCATTGAAATGCACGTTTCTTGTAAATTATAAAACTTTATTATTATAATTGAGGTGAAACTTCTTTATCGACGTATGAGAAATTTTTTATAGCAATTTAAAAAAAAAAATCGTCACGTTTTTCTATTACGCGCCATCTTTCTTTTTATTCCGTTACACGCCATCTTTCTTTTTATTCCGTTACACGCCATCTTTCTTTTTATTCCGTTACGCGCCATCTTTCTTTCTAAGTCACGTTTTTATTATATGTGACCAGTTTTGTTTTCTATTTTTATTCACTTTAGAAAAAGTATAACTTCTTACGTGCGTATGTGAGTACTCACATGCTTTTTTTGCTTAAGCTTTATCTAATTTAGATTTTTTAGCTTTATTTAACCAATTTCTGTAAAGTTGTAAATAGTGGATCATTTTTCGACAAATGATGTCATAAAGAAGTTTCACTTCTTACGTATTTACTCTAATACACACAATTTTTTTTTTATACATTACTCAATTTGTTTTGACGCAGTCATTTTGCGCGCACATAAGGAGAGCCAGCCTCTAGTGAACTTCACAGTACATAATGTGCCGAAGCATTTAGTTTGGATTATCAGTAAATGTATTGCTCTTATCGGTCCACCCGACTTATCTTTAGCCGCATCGTCATATAAAATTTGAAACTATCGCGTTGCATATCTAAAAGGGCGATTACGAGATCGATCGAGTTGCATCTGCCGTGGTCTCAAGCAAACTAAAAGCCAAGCCAACGTCAAGCCAAAATAAATGGTAATCGCGTTAATTTCCCGTACACACGTTATATGTTGACTAGACAACAGTTTTGTTTTTAGTTTTTTCCATGAAATAGCGGAATTTCATAATTTACATAATATAGAATCGTACTAGTTGCTACGCTGGTAACTAATAAATCTGTGCAAGTGAATAGAAAATCTAAATATTAACTAGAATTGTATTGTTCCGTAAATGTTTTTTGTAAATATGTATTTATTTATTTTGTAGTATACTATTGTAGTAATTTTGAAGTTATACTTCTTTTGGCACATTAGTTGAAAAAGATCAGAGTGCAATTTTCACAGACAACGGAAGTTACTTCAACGATGTAACACGCCATAAAGTTGCGCGCGTCGATCTAATACAATATGAAGTTAGCAACGAAGAGAGTTTATTTTCTTAAACGTGATCAGTTTTTATTTTTATTTTATTTTCATTTCAAGCGGTCACTTAATTTTCTTCACATGTGATCTCTTTTAATTTATATTTCATTCGATTCAAACGGCCAGTTTTAATTTTCTATTTGCCAAAGAGGTATAACTTCTTACGTGCGTACATAAAGCACCTTTAAAATAAATGTGACTTAATTCAAAATTGCAGAATTTTGAGTTATAATAATAAAATTAACCTACCTACTATCGAGATCAAGTATGAATTTCCTATTTGTTCGCCCCGTTAGCTGCATATCGTGAGAATATTTGAACATTAATGTATGAAAAATTCTTTTCATTATTTTAGTTCCAACTTGCAAAAACAAAGTCTCACAATTTCGAGTTAGGTCAGTTTCATTCTATAGGTGCGATAAGTACACGTGCGCTTATTATTTAAAGCATAATACACGAAATATAGAACTTATTTTTATTATATAATATGTAATACTGTACATTAATGTGTAGTGGACTAGCGAGAAATTTCTTAGTGGATAAAAGGCTCAACCAATGATCCGCCCAATTCCGCGATCGGAAACGACCCCTGCACTTGCACTTGCATCGACCTATTTCGTAATGATATTGATACGTATGTTGTACCACAATACTAGTCCAAATACTTGACAAGTGCAAGTAAGTCAAACTGAGATCTACACGCTTGGCAGTGCGCGAGTGTTCTGAGCGTCCAAGCTTAGCGTACGTCGAAATTGTTATAATGGTTATCATGTGCCTGCTATTTTTATTATAAATTCAACCAAAAAGCAAAGAGTCATAAAAGGATGGATTACTAGAATTTGTAGAAATCGTAGTAAACAGCGTCCGTCCGTCGAGATATATTCGAAGGCTGTACCAACGTGCGGAAGGCTTACAAGCGTTTTCCACAACCTTTCTTTGACTTGTACACAAAAGACCGACACCGGTTTGGTCGGTGGTAAACGCTCGCGAGTCTACGCACACTAATCCCAGTATCCGATCCATATGCTCGAATTCGTGAATGCTTGTCTAGGTTTGAAAAGGGTATAGATGTATTGCATTGGAATTACAAGGAGGGTAAGCATCTCAATGTAGGTTTTTTGTTTTTGCCATATTTGTGATCGGTCAGCAGTGCGATCAGTGGCTAAAAATCTGCGCCATCGCCTTACAGAAAAAAATGGTTACTTCCTTGTCAATAACACACTAGTAAGTTTTACACAAAGCTTATGAGATCATCTACGACTTCCCATAGTCTAGCAATATATTCCGTACGGTGGTCACGCCCACAGGTCTCCACCTATTTGCTCTCGAATATTCTACGTCCAATCTGACCAATCATATCACAGCATGTCCCGCGCTGTACAAAATTTTGACGAGTTTGTTTTTACGTTGCGACAAAGCGTTGGTTTACTATGGACTTACTGGTCTGTGGTGTCTATTATACATATGTATATGTGAATTCAAGTAACACGAAGAAAATATGTTTTTTATATAAGATATGGTTTTGTTTATAAAAATATTTTTTTAATTGCAACAATATGATTGTAATGATGAAAATCGTAAATTCTAATTTTTCTGTTTTTTCTCAATTATTACTTCCTCGTTTTGACTGATTTATGCAGGGGCCGAGCTTAAAGATAGCGGTACTTATTTTAAAATGTAAAAATGAAGACAAAATTGAGACATAGCTAATGCCGAGTATTGTCAAACGATTGCCACGTGCGTCTAGGGTTGCTACCTTTTCTGTTGTGAAAATAAAGTATATTTACCTTTCTATGGTAAAAAATAAAGTACAACGTGTAAAAATAAAGTATTACTTTATTGGAGATGCTACTTTTTCCGTAAATACATGTTTTCATTTGCAGTTTTAAAAAATTTTTTGCTACTGGAAACGTGCGGTGTGTGAATTGAAAATGAATAATGTGAATTAGAAATGACGTTTTAGGTAAAACGAAATCAGTACTAATTATCATTTGTCGATGCGATCCGTACTGGTATATGCAAAAGTTGCTTAACCCTTATGTTTCTTATATTTAAATAAGTAAAATAAAGTATCTTCACATACTTTATTGCTATCATAAAGAATCAATACTTTATTGTTAAGTATGGGTGGCAACCCTACGTGCGTCATTAATGCTGTGATCAAATAATACTTTCTCATTCCCCTGCATTTCGGAGTCTGAATTCATTCAACTCGGTCCCCAACTACACCTGTTAATGTGATAAGTTATAACGATTGATTACTACTAGCTTCGATCACTCACAAGTTCTTTATTTGTGATCGAAGACTACTAGTGCGCAAGGGCGACGCAAGGGCCTCTGGTAACAGTTACTAGCCAGTAATAGTAGTACCTACGATTTGCAAAATGTTGATTATGTTATTATACAGTATAGAAAGTTATTGTGTCAAACATTTTTTGTTTTTTGGTGCTAACAAATAAATAGATTCTTGTTGTATAAGACTTCATAAACTTTTATTTTTTAGCGCATTCGTTTTAAACGTATAAATGTAAATTATTGATGTATTTATATATAATTCAGTTATAAAAATGTTACATGATATAAATAATAACGGACAATGTGGTTTATTATGCCAGTGTATGCTTTTTATTTTTGTAAATTACCGGATTTATTTATATGCTAATTGATTTTTAATAAAAATATATTATTACATGTTGAATTTGTGTTTTAATCGTAAACACATTTTGTTATTGGATATTACTTTTCTTCTTCGGGAACGGGAGAAGCGAGGTTGTCATTTTATTTAGATTTTCTATTTTTCGCGTTTTTGAGAGAAAAATGGATAGTATATTGTGTTTTAAAGTTATGTATAAGTGAAAAGAATAAAGTAGGTCTAAAATTCTAAATAAATATGTGTATCTGAAGTTCTCGCGCTCTTCCAAGAAGTCCTTTATAACTTCAGTAAAGCCTACCATCACTTTACTGCAGGAATTATACGATAAGAAGAAAAAACGAAAACTTCGTACGTACTTCATGTTAATACGTGACATTGCCAAATGCGCTAATTTATGCGCCATGTCATGAAAGAAAAAAATAAAATTCATGATAAAAATAATCTAGATTCAAAATTTATGAAACTTAATGTCTATTTTTTTGCGTAAATTGGTGCTACAACGTTGCTGCGGGTTTTGCGACTTTTTAAAGTTTCCTTATTTCGAAAATAAACGAATAATTTTCGTTTATTGTTGGGAAAAAACAATTATAGAGAGAAGATTCGAGTAGTAAGCATAATGCCGCGCCGTTATTTAATGATAGAAGAAATGTTATGTGCTGTGGGTATGCTCAAAGCCGGGTGTGTACTTACAACGTGAAGTTGCTGCAGCTGTTAATTCTAATCAATCGCTTATCCGAAGATTATGGGAACGCTTTCGGGTTCGGCTTTCGGGTTCGTTTCGGGCGCGGCTGAACGGCATCCTGGTAGATATCAAGTGACTAGTCATTTTTTACCAAACATAGCTAGCATAGAAGAGAGCCTAAGACTACGGCTCAACAACTCGTAGAAAAACTGCGATCTGAACATCAGGTGATTATCAGCAACCAAACTGCGAGGAGGAGGTTACATAAGATTCCACATACAGATACAGAAGATTTACATAAGAGTCTCGTAGGCCGTTGCGGGTCCAAGCTTTTTGGCGTTACAATCGAGCACGGCGGTTACAGTAGGTTCGTGTTCGCTTACGAGGGTCAGAAGATTAGTGGGCTCATGTCCTCTTTCTGTCCTGTCTGTCCTGTTTGACGAATCAAGGAATGATTTCTACCCTGATTTAAAAGGATACGCGTTTGGCGTGCTGCAGGACGTCGTGAACGATTTCGGTGTATTCAGGAAGTTCGTCCTTATCTAGGCGGAACAATCATGGTTTGGGTCGGTATTCGAGTTAGCGGAAGAACATGGAGGATAATACTCGCGCACATACTGTAACGTAACACAATTTTGTAGGAACGGTGATTTGAATTCGTGATTATAAGTTAAATTTTATTATGATAAATAAAATATGTTTTCCAAAAATAATTAATTTATTATCTTTAAAATATTGTCTATAACTAATTAATAACAATATTAAAACAAAATTACTTTATTTACAAACACATAATATAAAAAATCGTATACAGACAGATTCTGAATTTATTAATAAGAATTTTATATAGTGAATTCAAACAATAGACGCACGGTAACTACACCGCGATGCGTTCGTAATTCAAGTTCGCATTCATTCTCGAAGAGAACAAATAACATTCATTCCATTAAAATTATTTTTTTACTCACCAGCGCTCACTCGACTTAGTTGTTCTAAGTACAAATATTAATAAAAAAACTATTCAGCTATTATAATATACCTAATATTTGTAATTTTCTCCAACGTACTATAGTTTTGGTGACAATTTTTATACATTTATAATAAGCATAACATTTTAAATAATACAATATAATTCTGAATCGTTTGTGATCCCGTACCGGGTAAGCTGTTGCAATGTGCATACCTACTTTTCACTATATTATTAATCATTGTTTGGCTTTATACATTGTAGGCTTCGATCACAAATATTTGTGATCGTAGATTGTAGGTTTGTTTTTTTTGTATGTTTATTGCTGCATGATTTGAAACTTAAACGCTAAATACATGTATCTAGATTATATATAGGACTAGTTCGTTCCGTATATCTCATATTTTGAAATTATTCAAATCATATTGGTTGCAAACCGTCATTTTGTTATTACTAAATTTTAAACTTGTATGGTATCATTCACCATTTATTCTTACATAACGCTTTGTATCAAGTGCAAGTGCTGTAAATTACTGCTAATTTTCATTATCTGGACTGCCGCATCACCCAGTTTGCTTCGTTGCTAATTGTAAACCTACCCCCTTGTGATAATCGGCTATGGCAGTCCAGAACGAAGAAAGCACTTATGATAACTCGATCCACCCACGTTCCAGGAACTCCGTTAGGATTGCTCTCTGCCCCTTCTACCTACATTGCAAACACCAACATGAATCACCAACCAACAAGCAACATCAATTTACCTACAGCGCGGCTGTACGGGTTGCAACATCCGGCCAGACCCAGACTAAGAGGACAAGGGGAGTACGGTATCGCGAAAGGACGGTGACCGCAGTAGATCTAAACTCATTGCTAGCCTGATCCACGACCCGCTTATTTTTATTTCTAAATTATGACTAATTCTTCTTAAATAAATGAACTAATTTTTGTCTTGACTTAATTATTTTTTTAATTTAATTTTTCTTATTATATCCCTCAAGCTCCCCTAAGGAGCAGGAGGGGACAATACCGCAAGGCCGGTGATGAACGTTTTCGGTGAAAATGATATCGCTGTCCCAGACTAGCTTCCACAATCGTGCGACATGAACCCTATAGAGCATGATTGGGATTTGCTCAGCAGAATGACGTTTGAAGAGTTGCCTCAGAATTTATGCACAGAACATGATCTTTATTTGCATCTCTCTCGAAGTCGGAGTAGGATTCCCCAGGCCACTATAGACAACCTGATTTTAAGCATGCCGAGGCGATGCAGAGCCTTAGTCAATGCGTTAAGAGGTCCAACTAACTATTAAATGTCACTACCGAAACTTTCAATCTTAAAATGTTTATTTTACATTTCGTTTTTTGTTCTGTACATTTTTTGTATTTTCGCGCAACTTTTTTTCTTTCATAATAGACTTTTATTTTTTTGTTCATTTGACTATCATTTTATTTTAAATTACGAACAAGCTTAAAATTACGCTTTAGATCATATAAAAAAAATCGCAAAATTTAAGTAGGCATCAAATGTGTCCTTGAGTCTTAGATTTTGGTGATGTGTAGGTAAGACCAATGGTTGTCTCACGAGTACGTTGTGACAGTAGTTATACCAGAAAACTAAACCACAGACTTATAGCAAAGAACAGGGTTCTTTGCTATAACTCTGTTAATAATATGTATATTAACCTGTACTTAATATACATATTAATTACAGGTTCTATCCTGCCTATATCCCTCTCTACTAAACACAAATTTCTGACACAGGACACAAGGGCATAGAATCTAAACAAAAATTATGTGAATAATTGCTGTACCTTCCGGCTATTATAAATCTTTGCACTCCATACATTTGTTAAAATTATGTCCAGTGACCAAAGCTTTTTTTTAAGGTTTATCTAGTTATAATCAGCGTTATGAATATAAAAAGTTTCTGTGTGTGTATATGGAAGAGATCTTTTCTCCTTTTCTCATATTGAAATACTTAGCTATCAAAAATATATACGCAGTATCTATAAAATTTTAAATCAAAGAGAACAAGTCGTTCCCTCAAAAAAGTTTCGATAAAATCGCAGATTGATGCGACTATGGAAAATGATTACTCCAAAGCTAACAGTAAGTCCTTAATAATTTATAATACAGGCAAAGCTGACATTTATAACTCAGATACTGTATTTTATATTTTATTTGAGAAAAATTTATGCGTCTCAAGAGACGAATTCAACGTTTTCCCTGAATTAATTCTCCGTGATAGGCATCGGTATTATACGTACTCTTTATAATATCTTCTTTAGCTTTAAATAAAGGCTTAAAAATCGTAGCTGTAACTGCAAAAGTCCAAAAGTGTAAAATTACACCTAACAATATTATTTACTTATGGAAACTTACACTGAATTTGTTGAAATCTTACAATGAATTCCTCATCAATCAATAAGAATTTGCGACAACATTCTGAAAGTGTCTGTACTGAGATTACGAACGTTTAAATTATAGTGTTATAAATTGTAAGTAAATGATACTATAGTTTCATGAATGTCATTACGTTCGTTCCTATCGATTGATTTGAAGTACTTTTTTTATTGTCGTTGTATCATAATTGTTAACTTGGGAAAATAAGACCTGCGTCTTCTGTAGCTTTATTCGAAAAAAGAATAAAATGAAATGGTAACCCACGTTTGTCCGGGTATTCGCTTACAATTTCTAAACTTCTAATCCGATTTTAACGCTGTTTAACACACAATCGCATTGAGTCTATAGAAGTAGAGCTATATCAGCGTATCAAAAAACGTACGTGTCGCTAGAAAACTATGATACCTTTACAGGTATATTCTGTAGCATTGGTATGTACCAATGCTACAGAATATTTACTTTTTAATAATAGGTACAGGGTGCAAATGGTACAGGTTAATAAAATTTAATTTTACTTGACTACTTGACGTTTATTCCCAAGGAAGTCGAAGAAATATGTTGTACGCACACAATTTATATAAATAACTTTTCCTCTTAAATACAATGGCTATAACTCAAAGCTAACGACTTGAAGGCAAGTTTAATTACACTAACTAGCGACTTCACAGCCGTCGTGTCTACAGCGTACGTGAATTTAATAACCTTAACTCGAGCGCGGCACAATTCATCCGTTCTTTCAACATGCTGTGATACTATACATTTGTGGCAAAAGTTTAACGAATTTACGCCAATTTGGTACTTGAAGTATCTCTTTGCAACCTACGTCAAGCAGTTACCAGACCACAAAGTCTGTAGTTATAAGATCCATGTCGAAAAGCACAATGGAAAACGCTTGTGCCATATTTTCTTTTTTAATTGTAAGTGATAGATGTCAAAGGAAACTGTTGCATATGATATCACAAGGTAATATTCGTATGCTTTTGACTGTGATGAGCGGCACATTCCCTGAAGCGTGCAAGCAATGTCTTCTCGACGCGAAACTTTATCCGCAAGCCCCGTGGGTACTGGACGCGCTTAGTCTCAAGTTTACAGTAAATTTTCTGAATGTAAACTATAGGAAACACTTTGTTTATTATCTTAACAATATTAATACACACTTTGAAATATTTATTATAGATAATGATTTTGACAGAGTTATATAATACAATATTTTCACTTGTTATGTAGTTTACGATATTTTACTTTAAAGCTACATAACAATACCTTTTTCAAGCCGTTATTTCAACTTAAACAACGATCACTAGAACGATAAACGTTTGACGAAGAAAATACAAAATATACAAAGCGAAAGGGAGTGGTACCATATAGCAAGCTGAGGATCTTATTATTAATGGGAGACAATGATGTACGTTAAACATCTATGGTTTTCATTTTCGATAGTTATCGATAGATAAGCAAAAAAGCATCGATTGTATGGATACTATTGATAGTTGTGCTGGACGTAAATTGTCGGTATTAAGCAGTCCCATTGCGAGATTTACTCGTTATAATATTATAATAAAACAAAATTACTTTGCTTACTGCGACTTGCGAATAACGCGTTGCTCAAGAAACTGCACAAGTGAATGACGGTTGTTATAATATTCAGTTTAAAATACATCTTATTGCGCTTGAATCTTTAACCACCCCAAATGGGAAGTAGCGTGAGGTCGACTGTGTAAAACTAAAAAAAAGCGACCGTCGGCTGAGATAAATTTTAATAAATTCGGCACCCTTATTGTTACGCGATCGATTACGATGTCAAGTTAAATCGATAATGATATCTCTGCCTCTGTTGATTAATCAGTGAACTAAAAACTACTGCGAGCGACTCTACTTATGCTACAAAAATTCATTTTACCGTATATCACCGTAATTGCCAATTTAAAACAATTGTCGCGCGACTACGGCGCAGCTATCGTTCGTACGTGATAACTCAGAGACTGGGCGGTTTACTCGTGAAATGGTAACAGAAAGACATCTAGACGCTTTCTTGTCAAATAGAAGTACTATAACTCATATATGGATGGATGGCCTGTGCTTCTACTCCGTTCGTCCGCTTCTTCAAAATCTCATTTAGTCGCCTGTCACGACAGGCGGGGAACACCGTATGTGTTACAACACCATATATATATATATATATATCTTATTCTCGTGCCCCGAGTATAAGGCTGACGATCCGGGTCATATGATGCCACCGCCCCGGCCGCGGCGTCTTCGTCTCTTAATCTAACCTAACCTCAGTGATATGTCTGAAGAAGCTAAGGATCTATTCATGGTAGAGTCACTTGGTGAGGTGACGCCCAGTTCTTTGGAGGAGTTATTATTTCACATTACAGTCTAAGGTATTCGAAATATTTATCATTCGCAGTATTCAGATCTTAATGCATTTTCAACTATTAACTTGTTTCGGCGCTATAAAAGTAAAATAGAAAAGGCCAACGCCTGACCTAATAGAAAGAAAGAAAGAAAACATTTATTCACTACCCACAATGACAACGCACAGCCCATGGCAACAAAGTTACACATCCATATAATACTATGTTGCGGCAGTGAGGCAACGACTCAGTTCCAATGCCTCTCAGTTTACAGAGAGAGCAACACTGATATTCTGTCGCGCCTAAATGGGATGGTACTATGGAATAAATAAATAAATATTAATTTATAATAAAATGATGACCATGCCACCGCTGCCAACTGTACGGGCACTCGGCCCGCAACTGCTTCGCACGGCCTAGGTGCGTCAAGTGCCACGGAGACCACGGCACCCCCGAGTGCTCCCGCACGCCGGAGACGTCTGACCCTCCCGGTTGCGTACTGTGCGGAGAGCTCGGACATCCCGCGAACTATCGCGGATGCCCGAGAGCTCCGCGCCGTCGCCGCCGCGGGGGTAAGTCACGCCGAGCCGGCGGAGCACATCAGGGCCAACGCCGCGGCCCCCCTGCGCACCCAGCCCAACTTAAGGCCGCCCCTACCGCGACCGCGACCTCCGCACCCACACGCCCAGCGTCCTCTGCGCCAGCCAAACCCGCGCCCTCTGCGCCGCCACAACTCGCGCCCTCTGCGCCGCCACAACCCGCGCCCTCAGCGCCAACTCAACCTGCGCCCTCAGCGCCGAACAAACCCGCGCCCTCAGCGCCGACCAAACCAGCACCCGCGCGCGCTCTACCGGCCCGAGAGACCATAGCGTCGACGCCAGCACAACAACCGCGGCGTAAGGGGCCCGCGCCTCAAACGCGTTCAGCGGCGCCAGCTCCTTCAGCGCCGGCGTCCGATCTCCTCGGCGACATCCGAATGCTCGCCGACCTCGTTAAAGATATCAACCTTAACGAAATTAAATTAGTCGCGCGTAAAATCCGCGACTGTAGCGACGGGATGGGACGGCTAATCATACTCGCCGAACACGCGTCCCTTCTGGACAGCCTAAGCCGCTTCACGGCGCCCCCTCGTAGGTTATAAAACCGGGCACCCACGAGACAACTCCCTCCGCGCGCATTAAACCGCGCGGGCTCACAATCTCATTCTTTACCGCGGACGGACTCCGCAGGCAACGCGACCTTCTTCACGAGTTTACGCGAGACCACCAAATAGATATAATGCTAGTGCAGGAAACCTTTTTAAAACCTAGAAATTGCGACCCCGGCCTCTCCGGGCTTAACATCGTGCGAAATGATAGGGTGCTCGCCCCCAAAGGCGGCACTATTATCTACTACAGAAGGTCCCTGCACTGTATTCCGATCGATACGCCCGCCCTCACCAACATAGAGGCGTCAGTGTGCCGGGTGGCCCTCATGGGGCACGCGCCTGTAACACTCGCGTCTGTTTATCTCCCTCCCGGTAAAGCGCTAATTAAAAGCGATCTAGAGGCCCCCCTAAACTTAGACGACTCTGTCATACTCGCCGGCGACCTCAACGCTAAACATCGTCGCTGGAATTTGCACACCACCTCGCGAAATGGCAGAGCTTTAGACGAACTAACCGATGTCCTTAACTTTGACGTTATCGCCCCCATGACGCCTACCCACTATCCCAGAGTTACAACACACAGACCGGACGTACTCGACATAGCGCTTCTAAAAAACGTAGCTCTAACGCTGCACTCAATAGAGGCGTTACACGAGTTAGACTCTGACCATAGGCCGGTATTACTCAAACTAGGACCTATGATAGACACTAGGACGCTCACAAAAACCGTGACGGATTGGCAGAGTTTAGACGAAACGCTAAACTTTGAGAATTCGCCGCGGCTTAACGCGATACCGGACGTTATCCGTTCCGCCGAGGACGCGACCGCGGCGATAGACGCGCTCACCGCCCACATCCGCGAATCGGTCTCTTCGTGCTCCCGTGAGGTCCCGAGGTCCCGGCTGCGAACGATCGCCGTTGGGAGCTCCCTGGAGACATCCGTCGGCTAATCAGAGTCAAGAACGCCGCGACCCGCGCTTACGACTCGTTTCCCTCAGAAACGAATAAACGCAACTTACGCGCCCTCCAACGCGAAGTCAAAACCGAATTTCCGAACTTAGGGATAACAGGTGGAGCGATCTCATGCGAGAGATCGAGCCGACGCACCAGGCTTACTGGAAGTTGGCCCGATCTCTCAAATCGGACACGTTCCAAACAATGCCGCCGCTGACGAAACCGAACGGACAGACATTTTTCGACGATGTAGATAAAGCCGAACTCTTGGCCGACACTCTGGAGGCCCAATGCTCCCCTAGCTCTCAGCCTGTAGATCAGAACCATTTAGACATGGTCAATCGCGAAGTAGGCTCCCTACCGCCCGCGACCGCCCCCTGCCAACTCAGACCCGCGACGGTTGACGAAGTTCAGGACATTGACAAGGCTCTCAAACCTAGAAAAGCCCCCGGTAGAGACGGCATCTCCAACCGAGTAGTCAAACTTTTTACGATGCGCCTTCTCGCGCTCTTAGCAGCTATTATCAATGCCGCCATGGCGAACCGCGTCTTCCCAGCCGCCTGGAAGGAAGCGATCGTCATCGGAATCCCGAAACCGGGTAAACCCCGCAGTAGCGCCAATAGCTATCGCCCAATCAGTCTCCTTAGCGTGCTAGGGAAAATTTACGAACGGGTCCTTCTGGCTCGTCTCAAAGCCCACTTAGACACTTCCGGTCTCCTCATAGACGAGCAATTTGGCTTTCGAGCCAAACACTCGTGCATACAACAAGTGTACCGCCTCACGGAACACATCCTGGAGGGCCTTAACAGCCCGAGTCGCACTATAGGCACGGGGGCCCTCTTCTTCGATGTAGCGAAGGCGTTCGACAAAGTCTGGCACGCCGGGCTGGTATACAAGCTGCGCCGGCTCGGCGTGCCCGACGATCTCGTACGCATAGTACGGGACTTTTTGTCGGACCGCTCCTTCCGCTATAGAGTCGAAGGGGTGCTCTCCTCTCCCCGCCCCATCAGGGCAGGCGTCCCACAGGGCTCCGTTTTATCGCCCACGCTCTACTCGCTCTACACGAACGACGTCCCCAGAACCCCCGGTGTAGAGCTCGCCCTATTCGCGGACGATACCGCACTGTTCGCATCAGACCGTAGTCGCCTCAGAGTCTCCCAACTCCTCCAAGTCGCGGTCACGAGCCTAGGCGAGTGGTTCCGTCTTTGGAGAATCGAAGTCAACCCCGAGAAAAGCGCCGCCATGTATTTCTCGAGGGGAACGACGACCAGCCGCGTTCGCCGCGCTAACACTCTCCGTACTATCACGCTCTTCGGCCAGGATATCCCTTGGACTAGGAAAGTCAAATACTTAGGAGTCACCCTTGACAGTGCCATGACCTTCGGCCAACACATCAAAACGGTCCGCGACCGCGCCGCGTTTGTCCTCGGTCGTCTCAACACGCTCATTTGCGCTAAAAGTAAAATGTCCCTCAGACATAAAGTTACCTTATATAAGACGTGCGTCAGGCCTATCATGACGTACGCCAGTGTAGTATTCGCTCACGCTGCGCGCTGTCACATCAACTCCCTCCAAGTTATTCAGAATAGGTTCATACGCAGGGTCACCGGTGCCCCTCATTACGTGAGCAACGTAGATCTCCACTACGACCTAGAATTGCCCTCTATAACTCAATATCTAAAAGAGGCGTCCCAACGCTTCTTTCACCGTTCCTCCTTACACTCGAACCCCGTAGTGGTCAGGGCGTCATCGTACACCTCCGAATCCCGCGTCCGCAAACGCTATCGTAGGCCTAGACATGTGTTAGGCGACAACGACGACGACATTACACGTTCGAACTCGAACATGCCAACCTACACACTACGACCGCACCGCCCCCACCGGCGGAGGCGAGGACGACACCCGCGACACCCGTAGGGTCTCACGTTTAGAACCTCGATCACGTAGCTCTACACGCACACACGCGGGCCTTAAGCCACATTGTAAACTGCCACGCGGAACACTAGGCACACTAACCGGCCCTCAGCCGCCTCGCCGGCCGGGTCTGCTAGAGGCCCGGCCCTCACAGGCAGCCCGTTAAGATGCACGCAGGTGCGGAAAGCTCCCCTGGTGACGCCTTGAGCTCGAGGTCCGCCCTCCATAAGAGGCATCCCTCGGCTGGAGGAACCCTCAGGCGGTCGACCATCTGGCAGGGCGCCTTCAGCGCTCGCCCCAACGCGACCTGTGACACTGCAAAAGCCACTAGGGCTAACAGCAAAGAGGGGTTTTGTTTAGTCGGTTCGAGCCCGACACTCCCCAGTCGGCGTAGAGCCCGGCTGGGTAGCCCGCGGGGGTTTAATTTCGCCTCTCAGAAACAAAAAAAAAAAAAAATTATGACCATGTATTATAAAAATAAATAAACAAAACAATATAAAATAATATAAAAATATATAGTAAATAAATTGAATTAAATAAATGAAATAAATAAGTCGTGCAACCAAAGAATAGAGAGTATACCTCCAAAATTACACCTCGCGCTATCGAACAGCCACTCAGGACCTCTACCACTATCAGGGTTTATTCTGGTCTAACAACAACCACTTTTTAGATTTTAATTTAAAAGTTGCCTTACAGAGGGAATTTCTTAAAGGTGGGGGTAGATTATTCCAACACCAAATTAATCAGATGGTACAGTTGTTTTCGGATGGATTCGGACGGTTCCGGCCATATCTATTCTTCGATGAATTTCATCCATACAATTGCGTTCACTCGTTATTATCAGCGATCCATAATATACGATGATTTGGAACACTTTTCAAAAGATACCTACTAAAAGCGTTGGGCCATCTCCATTAATCCCAATATTTTAGTTTAAAATAATAATTATCTTAGGAATGGAAGTTTTTACTTACAGCTTCTTCAGTAGCACATAGGTATTGTCATCTCTTCTTCCGTTGATGTTACTATTGTTACTGATGCTATAATACTATTAATTCTTCGGTCTGCAATTGTAATTCTGCCTTTCCAGCCCTTAAGTGCCACTTTTATTAAAACAATAGTCACAAATATAATAAAAAAAGACTGCGTCGCGTACCACTCCAAGTAACTACCTAATATTAGCCAGCCCGCCTTAAATATGACACTTAGATACGAGTACATCAAATTAAGCCGATCGACCACTATTTCGGTAGAAAGTTGCGCACGATTTTCTTCAATATTTCATAGTGATATTTTCTAACGAAATGTCGCATTGAGTTACATCTAAGGGTAAGCAGACAGAACATGTACTTAAAACTGCGTAGCCATTACACGCACATAAACAGTTCTCTGAACACACTACCGCACTTAAGTCATGTATTATACTATTCACAGACTTTAAAGAAAGGAGCAGATTTCTATTAAAATGTGTGGCGAAAATGCACACTAAGAACTTAATCTGACAGGAATAAAATACAGAACCGCACTTAGAATAAAACTGCCAGTAATTTAATTCTAATATTTAATTTAATTGCAAATAGCAAATTTTTTTTAAATAATTTCTTTTAGTCTCATTTAAAGTGATAATTTTTGCTTCGTGTTGAAATCTCATATCCGTATAAAATTCCGTATAAAATAAATATAAAATATACGTGATTTGCATTATACTCTTTGTCTTGCGAATCAAAAAGGGCGTAATAATTTTTTGACTTCCACAGAGGAGACAGCCACTAGATGTGCTTGACTCTTCATGTTGTTCACGCTGTAATGCTCTGTAAATAACAATATTATTTATAAAATGTAATTGTGGGGGCACAAAGTTATCGACTGCAGAGTCAACAACATAATGTAATATCTAGCGAACGCTATTCGCGAGGCGGCAGTCGTCTCCGCGCCGTGATGTAACACGACACATAGTGTAAAGTGCAATATACGAGTAATTATACAGAAAAAATAACTTTTATTCAATTTATAATTCTTTCGTGTGCCCAATACGGTAGACAGCTCAACATAATCATCTCTACCTAGACAATTTTTCACTTACATCTGCAGTTACAATCTCCTACATGAAATATTTATTTATATTTATTTACAACAAATTGGGAATGTATTTAGTAACCATTGTCAATTGGCAATCAATAACATCATAAAAATTGAGATTGTGTTTCATAAATAGTAATATAAAATAATTACTAAAATTACTTTCTGTGCACTAAATAATTGTATTATTCAAGTTATTGGATACTTTTGTAAACTGAAAAATGGTAAAAAAAGGTTATAGACTCAATATACGTAATAATGTATGCGGTTATGCACTTACTGAAGCTGAAAGAAGCAGCATATCAAATATTTTTGGAACTGCACCATGACGAAGTCGTGTTCGAAAAGGACTCGAATCTATCCAATAATTTTCAAAATGTCTCGAGCACAAAACACCAGAAGAACCAGGTTTCAAGTCAGAAAGGTTCATGTTGGCTAATCACATATGCCGTAATGTTTTATCCTTGGGAAATCTAAAACCAAAACAAAATCGTATGTAAAATTTAGCATGAAATCACGAAAACGTATAAAAAAACAAGTCTGTGTATTGAACAAAGGAATAACGAATTAGTAAAGGTCTACTTAATCCGATCCCTTCTAGACGTAGGTACGTGTTATGTCAAATACGGTTCTTGTTATTGAAATATAGAAAAAAAGCTTAATGATTGTTTATTTACTTTATAGTGTGTTACATTAGGTTGCACTATGGACCCCAAACTAGGCAAAGCCTGTCCTATGGGGACCCAAATATACGTTTATCTTAATCTATGCGGGAAATATAGTATGCAAGTACACATATTATACATTAATAAAGATTTTACAAATCCATGAAATGCAATTCAGAAAATTGAAATAATAATAAAAAAATAAATAGACAAAATCATGTAAACAATAATAACAATACCCTCTTTTCCATTGGCATTAACCGATTTAACTTATATTTAGCAGAATCAACACATTAACATTATCATCAGAACTATATTATTGCATTCATTATCCACATTTGGAGGGTTCGTTTACAAATAAGGTAAGAATCAATTATATGTAGGTAATTTGCATGCGCGAGGGTAAGCAAGAGTTTTATGTATGGTAATATATGTACATTTGTATATGTGTGTTGTGTGCTTGTATGTATGTATTGTGTGCGTGTATGTATGTGTTACGTATCTATTCGGTCTTAGGGAACTGCTAAAACTTCAACTTTTAATTAAACTTTCTGTATCTTCATATGATCACTGCATAATCAAGTTCATAATTTTACGTTTAACCATACGAGTGCTATAGTCTTTTATGTCACATTTTTTTATCAGTTTGTTGTAAATATGTGGTGAAGCAAAATCGCTAAAATGTTTGGCAAAGGAAGTGCGTACAGAAGGAATCTTCAGTCTGGTACTTCTTTTTTCCGATTTACCAGCGTTTATTCTGCGGTCCAACAAAGATCTATGAGCGTACATTGCTATCTTCAAAAGGTATAGTCGGCGAACACTCAATACTTGAGCATTTTTGTACAACATGATGGTACTGTAACTGTATGGCTTTTTGAGCATTACCTTCAATACTGCCCGCTGCGCCCTTTCCTATTCAAGCAATGTTAAAGCTGCAGATCCACCCCATGCATACCAGAATGCAGCATGAAATAATTGACTGGCATAATGCAAGGTAGACTGTACGAAGCATGGATTCATCAGCTGCATTTCTAAGTAAATACATCGCATGAACGAGTTTTCTCATCCTGACTGTTACAGCGTCTATGTACATACATACATACATAGCCTCACACTGTATCCCTAACGGGGATACAGCGTCTATGTGTTTTGAAAAATTCAGTTTTTCGTCTAGAATAGCTCTGAGGTATTTAACACAGTCGGTCCTGAGTATGTTCTCACAACCGCAAAACACCGCACTTCCTCGACAGGCAGAAGATAACGAGCATCGAATATTTGTACAAGTAATGTTTTTAGGAGCTGATGCGGCCGTTTTGTGGAAGTAAAGAATTTTGGTTTTCTTGGTGTTCAAGGTCAAAAGGTTCCTATTTAGCCAATTTTGAATTAATATCATTCCAGCTTCAGCTCCGTAAAAGGCACCATTCCATGTTTTTTTGTGAAAAATTATTGCTGTGTCATCAGCATAACATATTATATTCGCGTTAACTAGTGGTAAAGTAACTATATCGTTTATGTATACCAAGAATAGTGTAGGTGCTAGTATGCTTCCCTGCGGGAGCCCGAATGACACTCTCTCTGAAGAGCTGAAACATGATCCTATACGTACACACTGTTCTCGTTAAATAACCTGTTAAATAAGAATTAAACCAAAGCCGTTCCTCCAATCCCGATTCGCTCCAGCTTCCTAAGGAGAATGGGAATTGACACAGTATCAATAGCTTTCGCTAGGTCTAGAAACACTCCCAAGCAAGCCAAACTACCATCTAGGTACGTGACTACTTTTCCTGTTAGTAGATTGACAGCATCTTCAGTTGATTTCCCCTGTCGAAATCCAAACTATTGATTCGCAAGTAGTTGATTTTTCTCCAGGAATTTAGTCAATCTTTTGTTCATCAACCGTTCCAATATCTTTGAAAAAGCCCCTAACAGAGAGATGGGCCGGTAATTGCTTAAGTCGTTTTTGTTGCCAGCTTTGAAAATTTGCTATTACTGCCATTAACTACTGCTGCCGTTTTCCAACAGTTTGGACAGATGCCGGAATTCAGACTTCGATTGAAAATAAATGTCAGTGGTTGAAGAATATGTTTAGGAATAGTTTTGATTAGTGAATTAGTTATACCGTCTATACCAGGTGCACTATAACTTTTTAATTTAATTATAATTGACTTAATTTCATTGGGTTCTGTAGGTTCTAAAAATATTTAACAAAATGGAACAAAATGTTTGTCAGGTTCACTCAATAAATATCGGAAATTTGATCAATATTCGGTTAAATTACAAGCAAGAAATAAGTGAGCGTCAGGTAAACAAACCCAATAGTGATGAAAAGTTATTCTAGGTGTATTTTTATATATTGCACTTTCATAATTGCACTGCATTTCACAATTTTATTGCTTTAAAAAGCCACAAAAAGCACTAGTTTAATTAAAATTCTCTAAATAACGTTTGCTCATATACACCTTATCAATATGGCTGCCGCCATAAAACGACCACGCGCTACAATTTGTAAGTGTAGTGGAGACTGTTGCTATTGTCACGAAAAAGGGATAGTGTTATACAGAATGTCTCTAATACGAGTGAAATAGACGTACAACGACATACATATTGTTATATTAGTAGAATATGTTCAGTCTGCTTACTTTTAGATGTCTGTGGTCACATTAGATACAGGTTAATTTATTTTGGTTGATTCAATTTTGGAAGATGCGACGAGAAGCTTTATATTTTAAAAGCATTTATTTTTAATACTGTGACAAATGACAATAGTCACAAATAAACGAGTATAAAAGCATGGTTCCGGTCAACACGTACAAAGAGCGACATCTACAGCTGAACAAACACATTAACGAAGTGAAGAACACAGAAATTCAGGTAGTGCTTGAATTATTTATAAAAACACTCTAGTTGCGTTCATTTGTCGGGAAGGAGGTCGTCCGTTTCCTTTTAATGTCGTGCAATTTCCTTAGAATAATTTTCCCTCGGTTCGCAATAGCGTTTCCTTCGATATTTGCGAAAGTTTTCCTCGTTTGAAGTTAACGTTTTAAACTTCATTCTGTAGCTGTTCCGACCTACTTTAAGTACTTCATATTGTGTAAAAGAAAAACTGGGAAAAAGGTACTGTAATCAATTATTATTTATTATATGTACATAGTCTGGCTATAATTTTGAATTTGAATTGAGAAAAAAACATTTGAATTTGTAAACTGACATTCTCATATGAATATTCAGTGTTTTCTCATTTTCACGCCAATCTTTGTTAAATATTGTTGTGATATTAAAATGGAGTGGGTGATAAAGAGAACCGGATTGCTGTGATAGCATTACATAAAGTAGGTATGGAGCCAATGCATTTTTTGAAACTCTCCATCCTCTTCGTTTTAGTCGAATGTTTGTGTACCGGGTCTTTTGTATATATAACATCATTGGTACCGGGCTATTGACAAGTATAATGAAACGTCCCCTATTTGTGACAGAAAAGATCTGGCTGTCCACGTAGTATTCGTACTAAAAAAGCGATCAAAGCAGTAAAAGAAAGAATCCGAAGAAATCCTGTCCGAAAGTAAAAGATTTTATCTAGGGAATTTAATATAGCACCCAGAAACATTGCGCGTATTTTAAAAGATGGCTTAGCACTTGCAGTTTATAAGAGACACACTGGTCATTACTTAACCGATAATTTAAAAATGAATAGGGTGGTAAAATCAAAACAGCTTCTTAAGCGGTACGCAAAGGGAGGTCATAGATGTAACATGATACTCCTGAAGAAACTCCAGTTAGCGGGAATACATGGGAATCTGTTCAGATGGTTTTCTTCTTATATTGATCGTAGATCACAAGCCGTGGTACTGAACGGCTTCATCTCTTCTTGGATTGTCGTACCCTCAGGAATTCCTCAGGGGTCGTTATTGGGGCCTCTTCTGTTTTTGTTATTCATAAACGACGTAAACAGGTGTTTCCAATATTCTAAATATTATTTATTCGCCGACGATATGAAAATATTGAAATCTATTGACTGTAATGAAGACGCTGTTTATCTTCAAGAGGACCTCAATCGCTTTGATACATATTGTGCCGATAACAAATTAAATTTGAACATATCTAAATGTTATTTTATATCTATCTCGCGTAAAATATCTTCATTATACACAAATTACACTCTAAAAGGACGGCAGTTAGGCAGAGTTGATCATGTTAGAGATCTAGGATTAATACAGGACACTAAGGCAACGCACAGAATTCACTTAAATTCTATCGTTACAAGAGCTCTTAAGAGTTTGGGCTTCGTTATGAGGACTTCAACTTGTTTTAATAATGTCAAGACTTTAAAAATATTGTACTGCAGTTATGTTAGAAGTCACCTTGAATATTGCTCGCAAGTGTGGAGTCCTCGGTACGATTGCTATGTAAATCGTATTGAAGGTATACAGGGAAAATTTATTAAATATCTAGAACTGAAAACGAACTGTTCAATGGAATATACTGGCGATAGCTACGGGAAGCGATGCAGAAATTTTCACTTTCTGCCTTTGAGTGTAAGGCGAGATATTGCTGACTTTATCTACCTTTTAAAAATTATCAGAGCAGACATTGATAGTCCAGAACTTTTGGCTAGAGTAGGCTTTAAAGTACCAACTTATTCTTCTCGAAAAAAAATTATTTGTTTGCAACACCATTAGTAAAGAGAAACTACCATCAAAACTCCTTTCTCTGGCGTTCTCCACATAAGGCAAATGAACTTCTTTCACAGGTCGACATAGATGTATTTATAGATAGCTACAAATCGAAAAGGCGAAAATTAGTGGGTCACCATTCTCAAATGCTGTTATAACTTAACTGTATCATAATTATAGTCTTATTTTATTTTTTCTGTTTATTTTCTCATTGTTATCATTTTATTTTTAAATTACCAGTTTGGTGTTATTGTTTCCAATCTACACTTCTGATTTCCCACGTGCTGTCCAATTTACTATGTTGTATAACATTTATAGGTGAAATCTTGTAATTGGCCTTGATTTAAACTTATATGTAAATTAGATTTAGTTGTTTTAGGCTGTAAGGTTTCCTGAATAAATAAAATAAAATAAAAATAAAATAGAAAAATATTATTTATTGACGAGAAAATGTTTATTATCGAGCAGCATTTTAATAAGCAGAATGACCGAGTTTATGCTGAAAGCTCTAGAAAAACTTCTCAATAAGTCAGTAGGGTACAACGTGGGCTTTATCCGGATTTAGTGATGGTTTGGTGAGGTGTTACTTGTCAAGGAGTGACTGAATCATATTTTTGTGAAAATATGAAAACATCGGCCCAGGCGTATCAAGATATGATTCTTGAGAAGGTAGTTAAGCTTCTTAACAACACCATATTCCATAACCAAAAATGGTTCTTTCAGCAAGACTCAGCGTGTCTAGAAAGAAACATTTCTGACTTCATCAGAGCTGAAGATTGGTCATCATCTAGTCCCGATCCTAATCCGCTCGATTATTGTTTATGGTCTCTTTTAGAGAGCATTGCATGCTCTAAACGCCATGATAATTTGGAGTCCCTAAAACATATCATAAGATTCAAGTGCGTGTTACAATCGATAACTAGCCACAACGTGTAAAGGATTGTATTAAGGCCAATGGATATAATTTTGAATGAGCTTTATATTTTTAGAATGCTATTATATTAATGTGAAAACTTTCTCACAGTGCGGTAATAAACGTTTTATGTAAGAGAAAAAATACGATGCTTTCCTCGTAACATTATTTATGGCAGGACTAGGTATATTAAGAATTATATATACGTAAATTAAAAATAATCTCCATTTGACTCCGAAATACGCGATAGCCTTGTATTGTGAGTAGCATGCACTCAATTGGTGGAGCACCCGATAATGGCCGCTTTTATAATTTATGGCGGACGTTTCTATCGCCACGATTTTACCGTCGACGATACAATAAGTAAGCAAAATGCTTCCCTATTGTGTCGCATAAAAAGATGTTTTTCGTTTTGCAACATCCGAGGCATGGCGTTACCGTGAACGGATATTTAAAAGCGTCTTCATAAAACTGCATACATTTTGCTTCCCTATTGTACCGTGGACGGAAAAATCGTGACAATAAAAACTTTCAACGATAAATTTTAAAAGCGCCCAATAGGTACAAATTTCAAGATTAGGGTTGCGTAGCCAAAATAGTTAAAACAGAATCCTATGGGCACGTTTATTCGACACGAATTTCTTCTCTCAGACACAATGTGGTTTTACACATTAAAACTTCTTCAGCGCTTCAGCGCATATCGATGTACTGCGAGATCTTTTACGGAACGCACCTAAGTCCAATAGCTCTGTGCCTAAGCAAGTCTCAGGAAAATAAAGTGCTTTAACTAATGACGAGTATTAACTGATAATGATACATACATAGATATAAAACTTCACACCATTTCTCATTCGTGGTGACCAGAGCATTAAGGTGAAACGTAATCTCGCTAACACAACTTCTAGCAGGATTTTGACTTACAAATGGCAAAGCTGTAAGGTCCGACTGAGATCTAAGTCTTGGTCTCGCTCTCAGCTACTCTCGGCTAAAAATCTGTCCGAGATTTCGGTTTCGGTCTCGGGGTAAAAAGCCGAGATTCTCGGCCATGGTCGAGACTGCTCGCCGCCGCTAAATTTGGTGCGAATCGTTCCAGCTACCGATATGTAAATGAATGAGTTGACGAAACAAACCTGTTCGCACAAACTACGGTTAATGCCATAATGATCTTGTAAGAATATGTCCATGCATTCATGCGTTTCGATCACTCGCAAGTTACTTATTACGAAGTGGTACGCTATACGTATAATAAGCTGCAAGTGTTGTATTCGTGATGGCTCGTAGAGGTTGCATTAACTCTCCAGACAGTTTTTTTTTATTTGCACGGAATATAACCTACCTTGAAAAAACGGCAGAAGAACATTACTGTGTTTGTTAAGAAAATATACTTCGCCTATTTCGGCTTACAATTAGACGATCAAGACAAACCATGGGCCCCGCACAAAGTGTGCAAGACTTGTGTTGAAGATCTTCGCTTATGGATTAAAGGTAAAAAACAAGCTTTTCGTTATGGAATACCTACGATGTGGCGTGAACGAAAATACCACGAAAGTGACAGTTATTTCTGCTCTTGCGATGTGAAAGGATACAACTTGAAAAAAAGAAGGTAATTACTCACCCTAACCTTCCATCAGCGATTAGACCTATACCTCACAGCAATGAAATACCTGTGCCTGAGCCACCAAAATTCCATTCATATCTTTGGAATCTATTTCTGTGGATGGTTTTAATGATGAAACTCATGAGATGACTGCTCTGGAAGAGTCTAGTACTTCAGAATTCGAACCTAAATCCAGAATTAGACCTGAACTTTTTTCTCAAGCTGAGTTGAATGATTTGGTCTGGGATCTAGGTCTCCTAAAAGATGCTGCCCAACTGTTAGGTTCTCGGCTTAAACGGAAAAAAATATTGTCACCAGGTACAACTTTTTCATGGTACAGGAACCGCGAGACACAATTTTTACAGTATTTTAGCAAAGAAGAAGATTTGATGTTCTGTAATGATGTACGCAGATTGTTAAAAAATTATAAACTGGAGTATGATCCTACCGAATAGCGCCTGTTTATTGACTCTTCTAAGGTCTTCTAATGCTATTGGGTCAGCAATCCGCTTTCACGAAAAATCCCTGATTCCTCTGCCTGTGATATAGCAGGGCTAGAGATCTGCACTGGGAGAAAAGGAAATGGCCAGTTCGAGAAAGTTTAAGACCAGACGAGAAAAATCTTCTTTAAGAGAGCTTGGCACCTCGTGGTAAAGTTTTATTATCACCACTGCACATCAAGTTGGATCTCACCAAATAACTCTAAACTTATTGCAGACGCGTCATTCACTGAGACAATGTCAGAAAAAGAAAAGAAAATGAAAACTGGAATTCCTTCAAAGATGTTGTGCACAAATATTTAGGGAACAGAAAGAATGCCAACTACAAAGATATTGTAGATCGGATGTTGAATGCTTTCAAAGCACAGTGTTGTAATATGAGCTTAAAAGTGCATTTTCTGCATTCACACGTTAACTACTTCACCGAAAACTTAGGAGATTAAACGCACCGCCTCTGCGTACGAAGTGCACAGCAGCCACAGGCGCCAGGACATCGGAGGCGGCGGTGGCGACGCTTCGAGGCACCCACAAGACTCAATGAAATTCCGTACCAATGCCAATAATTTAAGCTCTAATTTGAATTCTTTCTAGAAACACTTTCCAGTACCTCTACTTTGTTACGACTTATTTCAACTTATAATGAAAGCGACGGGCAATATGTACATATTTTAATTTTTAATCATTTTAATAAATTCAATAAAATTACATTTAAATCCATTTTTAATTAACTTATTATAAATTAATATTCATTTAAATTAATTTATTGTAATCCATCCTAATCCTTAATTATTATCTACATCTTGACCTCATTTAAATTTTATTATAATTTTTAAAATATTATTTTTTATTAAAAAATATTTACTGTATAGGCGAAACGAAAATAACCTAATCTAAAACATGAAAGTTAACTTTATATTGAATCTGAAAATACTACTCATAGTATGAATATACCTGTCTACCCTAATAGGACGTAGTGCAAACGTAGGCTTAATTAGATTCGTTATTATTTAACTATAATTATATAATTTCATGTGGAAGGTGCGATATGTAGGGTTAAAGACTTTTATATAAACTGAGGTTGACGGACCCTACACACGAATTTCTGAAGCGTTAAATAGGAGCTAATGATCACCAATTCGCTTAGTTCATAACGAGACGCTGTCAGCAATGTACGCTATGCGGTCTTACAAAAGATGTTGTTTAAAATTAGACAAAGCTTGAATCAAAATCATACACGTGGATTAAGTACAGTAATTTACAACGACGTTCTAATTTATTTCTTAGGTATCCACAATTTATACGTAAATTCTTTCTTTTAATTTATTTTGTAAAAACGTATATGTCTCACCATTATATCACTTAATTATTATATGTATGCGCTTGAGTACCTATCTAACTCGCGCAATCTGCAATTTTCACTCTTTGGCAGCATAAACTTGACGGTCGACAAAACACGGGGTATTTTGTATCACGTGCTGTTCGCGGCGGCCGTTATGATTTCTCATTTACTCTTGTTGTCTTCATGTCATACTCTTTCTAATTACATTTGCCTAAATATTGCTCGTCTGTGTAATATTGTCAATTTTTAGTTAGAGTATTGCATAAAAATATTCGTTTCTTGATATAGGGCAGGTCTAATACAGTTTATATCTCTTTATATAGAAGTCTGTAAGATATTATTTATATACATGGCGTGACCAAACAATAACGGTAATTTTTAAATCACGCACGCAGGCATTCATAAATTTGATTTTCAAACGTTTTTCTGTATTTTGTTGGTACACATTTTCTTGACATATCTTGATATTTGCAACCATTTTGAATGTTTGATTTATTTTAAAAGTTAGAAAACTTTACTTGCATTTTGGTGTACTCGGCGATATTTTACTTTCGAAAAAGATGGATCAAAGAATTTGTATTAAATTTCGCTTGAAAGTTTAAATAAAGTGCAGCACTACATTTGAAACGTTGACTGTATCTTTTAGTAAATCCACTATGAGTTAAACATGAGTTTACGAGTGGTACAGACGATTCAAAGAGGGTCGTGAAGACGATGAAAATGACCGCCCTGGACACCTTAGCACATCAACAACTGACGACAACATCTAACAAGTTCATTTCATTGGCGTAATGAATCATAGTTTTCTGCCATATCGTTGTAAGTTAATGAAGAATACCATATAATCTGTAAGTTACGCGCTGTTTGCATGAAGCGTGCAGCGATTCGACGAAAACGCCCCGAATTGTGACAAAAGCAGTCTTGGAAATTGCATCACGATAATGTTTCCGCTCACGCCTCACTTCATGTACGTGATTTTTTGGTAAAAACCAAATCTTTTTGCCCATTTTGCTTCAGCCGCCTTCTCACGAGACTTAGACCCTTGTGACTATTTTATATTCTCGAGGATCAAAAGAAACATGAAAGGACGACGTTTTGCCACCACCAATGTGTTGAAAATGGAATTGCTAAGGGGGCTGAACTCTATGCCAAAAAGTGGGTTTCAGAAGTGCATATAAGATTGAAAAAAGGCATTATAACAATATTTGAGTGGAATTACTTTGAAGAGGACAAACTTGATATCGACTATTGAATAGAGATTCTATAAGAAAAACAAAAAAATTCGTTATTTTGTTATCACACCGAGTATCAATGCGCACCGCCCCTGCGTGCGAAGTGTACTTGCAGCCATAGGCGCCAGGAAAAGGGGGGTGGGGGGGTGGGGGGTGGCGGCGGCGCTTCGAATCACCCACGAGACTCAATGAAATTCCAGACCAATGCCAATAATTAAAATTAAAAATTTCGAGTATCAATAAACCGGATTAATCACCATGTTGTTGATCTTCTGGTATGTACCAGGTATGTACATTTAAGAACCCTCCTATTCTTTAAGTCGTTTTCGCTTGATACGATATGCTCAATGTAAGTCGGTGCGAGCACTTTTATTTCTGTTAAAAGGAAATGAAATGATGAAATAGCGTCTACGAAGCATATGTACGTTTAAATTCTGCGCTGACACATACATAGTCCTAGATATAGTGCTTTGCCAAACTTCAATAAAAGATATTTTAATAACAAATCTAGACACACTATGAACTATCCGAATCTATTATCTGCTGAAAGACCTATCCCACACGGTGATGATTTGCCTGTTTCTAGCCTCCAATAAACATCGTTACTTGAAACAGAAATTCCCAAAAATCAGCAACGCCAAAATAAAAGAGGGAATATTTGTAGGGCCACAAATTAGAGATTTTTGTTATTGAAAATCAATCTTTTCTAATTTTGTGATTGTTAAATTAAAAAAAAAAATTAATTGCATGGAATAAAAAGGCTTTATTGTTATTATTATTATTTTTAGGGCCACAAATTAGAAATCTCCTGGCGAATGAAGAGTTTGAACAAAAATTTAATCCGATCGAAAAATCCGCATGGACATATTTTCGAAGTATGTTTATAATTTTCTTGGAAGCCATAGGGCCGAAAACTATAGAGAGTTGGTCAACAACCTCTTAACAGCTTACGAAAATAGGGGATGCAATATGTCGCTCAAGATACACTTTTTACATTCACATTTGGATTGTTTTCCTCAAAATTTGGGGGCCGTTAGCGACAAACACGGTGAGCGGTTCCATCAGGACATTTCCAACATGGAAAAATGGTACCAAGGCAAGTGGAGTCCGAACATATTAGTTAACTACTGTCGGACACTCAAAAGAGATGTACCTGACGCAAAACATTCCCAAAAATACTGAATAAAATTAAAATATGTGATTTTTATTCATTAGATACAATTTTTAACCGTATTTAATTAAAAAAAAAGTTAACTGCTGTTGCAAAAATACTGTGGATAACTGAAATTTTTTTAAAATGTAGATTTGTTATAGGCTAGTTGTAGATACCAAATAACTCATTCAATTTCACTTAACTTTCATTATGGCCATTTTTGTTTATCAAGGTAATTTACTAGCTGAAAGAAACACGTAGCTACACATAGTTATTTCTTAAGTGTTACGGTTTTTTAATTATTCATTCCTTTAAACACTTCCGATATTGTAGGTAAGTATTACAATAAGATCGAGGTTCGAAATCGAATAGCACGGATGCTGCCGGCAAAACAATCGGATTAGAGCTTATACTTTTTCAAACAGCTTTCAGAGCAATGTGCATTGTCCACATAAGTTGAGTCGATCGCACGCGCGGATTAGCACGGATCATATCTAGTCCGCGTTTGTTCTATGTTACCTTCCATTTTATTTTTCATTCGTGATCTTTCATTTTTGGTGCTATAAATGCAAAGAGCTACCGCAATTCGTGTCGGACCGTTTTCGGCCATTATCATCGCACCGCTTTAGGCACTTTCATCGCGGCTAACAAAATAATTTCACTCTACTTTTTCTTTCAATTTTTTTTATTCTGTTCATTTCCGTGTATCCAATCTTCAATAATTTCGTCCATGATTCAGCATTTATTGTTATGATTAACCTTGAACTACAAATCTATTGTTAAACATTGAGGGCCTAGATTGTTCTATTGTTAGAATTTACTCAGTCACTGCAATCTAACTTTACCCCTAACTTTAGTAACTTGTTTATGAGTCAGAATACAGAATTACAAGTAATAATACTAAGTATATTTAAATATGTTAGTTATTAGTTAATGTTCTATAAAAATTATTTGGCTAATTTTTTCTTACATCGTATCTATTGTCACGGGGTTAATTAGTGGATGCTGAAGTAAGGTAACCCGTGAACAGGTAGGTAGATAGACTATAGGTGTGGGTCAAATAAACCAGTTTATATCATGTAGTATTCTGATTTATTAAGCCAACAATCCGCCATACGCCGTACAACCCGGTCTTCTGTAGATATTTGGGAGTCACTGGCCTGAATCCTTCGGCAGCTCCGCCCAGTAACTCCGGTCTGGTCCCTGTAGCTTTCACCCTCGAGCAGGTACTATGGAGGTTTCCAGTCACGAGTAAATGTATTCTACAGAAATCAGCTACAATTATACTGGAACCGTACTCTTGTAGTTGGAACCTTGTAGTTGGATAGTTGGAATCCTGGAAACCCAGAGCGCATGTATTAGAGCGGGCGTAGGCACGATCGGTAGATAAACGAGCGTTCAAGGTCCAGTGTCTCGAGAACAAACACGTACTAACAGCGCAATGTTTATAATTTCAAAAACGTTAAAACAGCTTACAATTTGTTATTACAGCGCTAAATTCAATTTCAATTAATAGGAACTCACCCCAGCGGGATTCCAATTGTAGTATCTACGCAGAGACGTAGGAACCAGTACCAATTAAAACTGCATTCAACAAATAGACGTTAGACGAGTGTCAAATTCGAAGGTGTGATCCGTGATTGACTCATATCACTTTGCGACCGCTAATTAAAAAGTACCCTCAACAACGCAACACTCGCGACGCGCTTTAGAATTACGCAGACGCAGCTTCGAGAACCTTTCAGTGATCACATTTATTATGTAGGTTCCGTAGATATTCCATTATTTCTGTTGATTTATTTTATTTATTCACGTAGTTTATTATTTAATGTAAATGTATATTTTATTTACGTTACACTATTTAAATTGCGAATATATAAATGTCGCTATAGGCAGGAAAGTGTATGCTCACATCTTATGACGACTTATTTTTAATAGAAATTTATTTTTAGTTTTTGTACCATGTCTAAACACTACAATAAAACCACTATTTCATCAATTTAAAAAAAAAACAATTATTAGAATTTTGTAGCTAATTTCTGTTTCAAAATAACAGCGCAGACACACGACGCGAAAACTTTCTCGTGGCGGCCGCGCGGTTGACATTCTCGTGTATTTATTGAGTGACCGTGAGCGACCGCTAGACGACCGCGTCGCCGCGCGATTGGGTAGTTCCCAGAAATTCGAACGCTGTTGCCTAGTGAATAAAGTTTACATTCGCTTTCAATAAATACACGAGAACGTCAACCTACCCCATCAGTGTATTCTAATTAGGGTTGTCAAAATTTCCTCGGCTGATCATAGTACTTAAAAAATTATAGAACATTTCAAAAAAATATAGTATTTTATGGCAAGAGTAAAAAATGAACAAAGATATATTTGTTACTTATTTATTTTTATAAAAATTATATTTTAAGTTTTGTTCGAAGAGTTAATCTTTCATGTTCCGTCTATGTGGCCTCATAATCATTCCACCATACGAAAATAGACCTGGAAGTGTTTCCAGGTCTATTGTAGTATTGGCTTTATTCGCGTTGGCAATGGCACATAAACAGTTTGACTTGCATTGTTGTCATCATTGTTGGCAACATATAGGATGAGTGCGTTCTTAAATAAAGTAATTATGAATTTAAAAACGAAAAATACGAAATAATAATTAAAAAATTACCAAAACCATTTTGCATTTTACGAATACTAAATATTCATGCAGATTATGGTATTTTAGATTTTGTATTTGCATTTTAAGTAGATGTATTTCAAATAAATCACTTCTCCCTTTATCGCATTCAATTTTTAAATTAATGTGGATCAAGAGCTCATTTCAAGACAGGCGCCTTCGGTTACACGGACATAATAATGGGTTATTGAAATATTTCATATTTTTCAATTGTTTTTCCGATATTTTTACATTTACAAAATTTTCCGAATTTATTCTCAAATTTGACTAATTGATTAAATCGAAAACGGCTAGCAGTGGCGGAGTGAAGTTGTTGGTTCATTGCTCATTTACTTTGAAATGTAATTGTTAAATAAATAGAGCATATTTTGCTGTACAGCGCGTATTGTAGAACGCGGTCATAGCGCGACGGGCGCGCGGCGGCCGTGCGGTGAGCGCGTTGTATCGGCGCGACGGAAATCGTGTCAAATAAACGCGCCCTTAAACTTTCAAAGAATTTATCTTCAAATAAAAAAAATATCGTATTGGAAATACATAAAATTTCCGATAAGATTGTTGTGTATAATGTAATGACAAGCAAACGGTATCATTTTGGGGAGTGATTTGTAAGCCAAAATAATTGAAGGGGACAGATTCTATGGGGGCACAAATCGAATAAAAAAGAGTATTTTATCGTTTCCACAATAAATTGAGCTTAAATTATTTATCTCGACGAATGAACGAAAATACGATGAAGAAACAGTCAAATGAGAGGATTTAAATAAATTTTGTTGATTAAATCTAGCGTTCAATCCGAATTAACGAGGGGATGGTAATATATAAATCACAGATTACATTTTAATAGACGTGAAAACGTATTTATTGCAGCAAGACGATTAAATTGTTACAATTTACTTGGTTTTATGTGAAGGCCATGTGGTGAGGTGAGGCTCTTTTTTTGTTATTTATTTATTTAGACACACCAACGAATGATTCACTATACATAGTATCAGTTTTCGATTTATGAGGTTAACAGTCCCGTGAACCTATCAATTACAGGTGCGTACAATATTCATTATAATTTATCATAGATAGCCAACTTATTTGTTTAACACAAACACTAGGAATCCAGATACAACAAATATATAAACATATAACAGATATATAAGAACAAGGTATATATAAAGATAATATTTCTTTATATTACGATAGCATATGTCTATCGTAAGCAGTTTAAATGGGTTTGTTAATCAATAAATAAGAGGAAATACAATTACAATAACATCAGATAGCAGAGCTTGAGACAGCTGTACGGGTCTGGTGTCTAAAGCGAGGCAGACAGACTAAATATATCAAGGCTGGGATTTTCTTTGACTAAGTTGTTATACTTAATCATCATTCGATTGAGCGGAGCATGGCAACCCAGGTTCGACCTACTCTGTTGAGTAAACTGTTTATTGTTAATTGTTATATAGATATATATTATGTAGCTCGCTATACTATTTACTAGCAATACAAAGTAACAATCATTGCACTAGTTTGTGATTGTATTTATTATTATTATACAATTTTACATTGGATTATGATTTTGCTAAAAATGAACCCTCGCTTTGTTAAAAAAATGATGAGAATGTTGATAATGGTCAATATTTTGGAATTTTTGATTTTACTTGTGTCAGGATACATTCATCAAAATCGTTCAGCATATCGGTGCTGCAAGCTGCACTGCAGTATGATACAGTATCTTATCGCATGCCGTAGATATAAATTTCTCTATGGTACACTGTTGAGTGTGATCAGGCGTTTTATTCACAGCTCATATAGACAGGTCGATAGTCGAGGCCGTGATATTTATTTGCCTGTCATAAAAGATAGAAGATGAACGAAAAAATTGAGCAAAAAATTATTGAGAATTCTACAACTAAATTTCCCGATTTTGGGATTTCTCGTGCTCCGCGTGTACGGGTCTTTCCGCAGCTGATTGCTACCAAACGTATGTTTTTACGAACGTCACGTGCGACCGAGTACGGAAGTATGAATGTATCTATAGAAAACCCGGCGAATCTCCAGAAGATAAAAACCAGAGACGAAAATTTAGTAGGTATTTGTCGTCAAAAAAATGGCCAAGTGCGAATCGCATTGGCGCACCGAGGGTTTCATACCATTGTACAATATATTTGTGTTATGTATTTACTAAAAAAAAGTATAATTTGGATTTAAAACCAAACTTAACTTAGCAGTTGAAAGGCACGTTCTCCAATCTTTCTGATACTCCAATACTCAACTAAATGTAGGTATGTTTGTAATTGCAAAAAAGTGTGATATAAGTATAAATTCGCAATTCGTGGATTTTAGCCTATAGGGGAGACCGGGGTTGGTTGACCAAGTTTCAGCTTAAAGGTTTTTATTTCTATTTCTTTAGAGTATATTAATTTAAAAACGAGTTCAGTTAATAGATTTACTATTAAGCTTTGCAAAAAAGTGGCAAAAAGCACGTTATTCATTATGATATCAGTACAGGCCAGTTTTTGTATAATAGCAAAAACTGGTCAACCTACCCTATGCTTGGGGTAGGTTGACTATTCACCTGGGGTAAGTTGATCTATGAAGTTGTAAGGGCAAAATCTACGAAGAAATAGGATAAAAGATACAAAAATGTATTATTAATTTTTTTTATTGCAACCAAGGCGATCTTCCGCCTCGTCAATTAAACACAATAAAATTCAAATTATAAGAATAAACGATCAGACATTTAAACATTAGGCAGTTTGAGTACCTAAAAATAAACAAAGTACTTTCTTATTAAGTATTTAAAACAAAACGAAATAATTTCTTACAAGCTTTAACCATTTGGTAACAAATAATCATATTAAACAAAGTACTCTCTTATTAAGTATTTAAAACAAAATGAAATAATTTCTTGCAAAATTTAACCATTTGGTAATAAATTATCATATCTAACTAATGTAATTATATTTATTATTTGGTAACAGTTGACGTAAGTATGTATATCCAATCAGTCTTCGAAATCGGAGGTGCAATTTTTGCATTCATAGAACAATATGTTCCCGTTTACACGTTTTGTGTTTGCCCACGACTTGCACGCAGTGTATTGAACCCATTCTTTTCCTAAAATACTAGAGCTATAGGATTCAGTGCACTCCAAACAAAATGTTTCATCCTCATCACTTTCATCGTCGTCACTTTTCTTCTTATTAGCCTCACGAAGAGTTTTTCTTCCTTTACCCTTTCCGCCCTTTCGAGTTCCTGTAGATTTTCCGCCTGTTATCTTTGGCTTCTTTGCTTTCTTGGTCAGCGTCTTACTAGACTGTTGTTTTGTCTTAAGTTGCATAAGATTTTCTTTTTCTGGTGTGTCCGTGTGAATAGTGCTTTTTCGTTTTCGGATATTTCTTTTATTTTCTAAACGCAGTCCAGCTTTCGGAAAAGTTTCAGATTCAAAACTGGTTGACCAGGAGGTCAACCAACCCCGTTATACATTAGTCTACTAGCCCCGAACCACCTTTTAACTTTTAACCACATGCCATAACCTCAAAACTGCGACGAAATCGGTTAGAATAATACATAAAAGAAAGAACATGAATCAAACATTCGTTATAAATGCTTTGACAATCAATAACCATGAATAAATAGGCATTATTAGAAATAATATTACGACAAAAATAATTACTTACGTGTGTTGTTTTTCAATATTACGTTCCTTCTCTCAAAAGTCGTGCGTGCGCGACGCCGCGTTCCCTGTGACTGAGCGGGTGGAGGTAACGGACTCTCGTGTCTCACTGGTTAGCTCAAGGCTATTGCCTCGGGCGAGTTTTTGATAGTTAGTCAACCTACCCCTATAGTCAACCAACCCCGGTCTCCCCTATTGTGTGAGACCTTTTTTCTTGCTTTCTTTCATGATTGTAGGTCAACGGGAAGTATATCCTAAAAGTTTTGTTTGGGTACATAAATAGCCGTCTCTTTTGATTGTGTAGACATTAAAGATTAATAAATTGTCAAATACATTGTTAAAAATAATTACACAATAATCATTCTAGCTATGTATAGCCTATGTATAGCTAGAATGTTTATTGGTCCGAGGCTACACCATTGAAATTCATTAGACATTTATTAAATAAAATATTGTAGCAACTAGGGATTGCAATCCAGCGGCATTTTCAATCAAAACCATTTTCGAAAATAATGCGTATACCCCAATGGGGGTTTTCAGGCTGTATTTCAGTAACGGATGAAATTATTACAAAATAAAAAAAAACGTAAGATTTAAAATCTGTAACTGTAAACGATCAACCCAATTTTACGAGAAATGGTGGGGATAACACTTGAAAATTAAAACGGTCACAACTCTTAAACGGATACGTTTTTTTCGATAATTCTTTTTGTAACTACATACTAAAGTTATGCCCTTTCATCCATTAAAGTAACTGTCCCGTTTTCATATACACCCTGTATATCGATATTCGATACATCTGAAATAGTTATTTATTTACCCATTTTAATATGTAGTGTTAGTTCCCCAGTCTCAATAATTTTAGAAATAAAATCGCGTAGCCCTCTTATAAACTGCAACAAAGCGGTGTCGTAAAACTTTGTGGCGTTTTCACGCAGACAGAAAGTTGTTACTCGTTTTTGGTTGATTGGGAAACCGCACCGCTGGATGCAGCGCCGAATGCGCTCAATCCAGCAAGCCCGAGAATGTGCTGGATCCAGCATTGCAATCCCTAGTATCAACCTGTACCACTTAACCTCACTCAACGTGCCGTTATTGTAAACGGCACATAAGCCCTGTAACCCGGGTCCAAGCATAAGGCTACGGTGCTCCTCGCCTATCGTAAGAGTGAGGAGTGAGGGCTGCGATCGTCCTTTCATGCGACCCTGAATGGGACAGCGCATGTGGACAGCGCTGTCGTAGCACTGCACGAGAGTGTATGGGGGGCTCTGTAACTGCCTTCCCCAAGAAGTGTGCTTCGGCACAATGATAAAGGGGCTCCGCGGGGTTATTACCTAAAGATTCGGAGACAGTCACAGCCACGCGATCATTGCACGACCGCTGACGAATAGTAAAAAAAAATTGATAGGTATCACGTACGACGATTGCGAGTCTATTGCGCCATGGCCGTAAAATGTGCTTTTCGCGGTAGATATAGCGCCACTATAAAAATTACATTATAGAAATACTCGTTTTGACAGTAGATATCGCACGATATTTGACTGTCGCATGCTGACTGCAAGTTAGGTAATAAGCGTGCCGGTTGTTTTCCGTAGGAAATCCCGTGGGGTTATTACCTAAAAATTTGCAGACAGTGACAGCCACGCGTTCATTGCGCGACCGGTGATTAATTGTAATAAAAAATTAGTATCATATATGACGATTGCGTATCTGTTATTCTATGACAGTAAAATGCACTTTTCGCGGTAGATTGAACGCCACTATACCAATTATATTACACAAATTATTGTTTTGACAGCAGATAGGGCGCGATATTGGCTGTCGCATGCTGTCTGCAAGTTACGTAATAAGCGTGCCGGAGTCCCTCGACAACGCGCCGAGGACGATCACCGTCAGGTTTTAGTGGGTAAAATCAGTGTAGAGGAGACCCGCATACGACATACCCTCCCTCCCGACCCTCGAACGAGACAGGGATGCGTAATGCATTTCCTGACGAAAAAAAAAGCGGTACATAGATTCAAAGTCGGGTGGGTGTTCCTTCTGGGTGGGAGATTTTAAAAAATAATACCCAAGTATTGTAAACGACAATGACCAGCGGGGTGCAGAAGGAAGTTTCCTCTGCTACCTCTTAGTAACACTTTTACTTTCTATATAGACAATATCGTGAATATTGCCTGCCGTGCTTTGCAGTGGCTATTTTTTTTAATGGGAAATTGCTCAAACTAATCAGTACTTTGTAAACCTTTCCATTAATGTGTTGAACATATGCATTTTGAGGTTTGTCAATCGAGTGGCATTCGGGCCTATAAGTAACACACAGCCTGATACTGGTTTTATTATATAATTCTATCCAGTGTAGTGTATAGTTAAATGTAGTTTGTTTTGAAACTGATACAGAGTATCGCCTTATTATGCATCACCAAACGACATTTTACGGAAAATTGACCTTTATTTTCATCTCAAATATCTATTGCGCTCGGAAAATGTTATTTTATTTAAATTTAATTCTCAGGAGTCCTCTCCGTTCTCGCTCCTTGCGAATCCGTGCGCAGTTTGTCCAAGCGGTGCCTAAATCCTGCATTTTTCACGAGATTTTGTTGGCTTAGAGAAAAGTATCTACATTATATTCAACAATCATAATGCCTTAGAAGATATGAGCTCAAAAAGTTCAATATAAACACGAAACATTATTAATCTGTTTGAGAAATTGGAACAGTTCGCGTAATGAACCGATGTTAAATGTGTAATGACTCGTGCGAAACTGAATTTCAGCGCTCTGCCCTAAATATGATTCGTTATCATAATCGGTAGGAGTCGACTGTCGAATCAAGTGACTTTTAAGAAAAGTTAGAACGGAATTTATATTATTAATTTTAAGGAAGTTCCATGGTCATGGATGGAATGGAACATTTCATCACAAGGCGCACTGATTGCGAAAGCATGGCGTTGGAGTGCGCCGACATTTTTTGTATTGTTCGATTTCGTTCACATAAAAACCGATACGGAGGAAATCAAAAGCAAAAGCGGTGAAAACAAGAAGTGCGGGTGCGATGTGGAATCGAAGGCATGCGCCGATACTAGTTCTGTTTTCCTAGGTGGCTGAGAAACGTCACTAGAGCATTGGTGGCGTGAGGCAGCGTGGTGGTGCGTCGATAGTGGTTTTTAACTTATATTTTTATACGATGTACTGTAGTTTGTTCAAAGTTTACAGGAAAGATTTAACGAAAGATCTCTAAAATTTGATTTGAACTTGTACTATTTTAGGTACAAATATCGTTTGAGCCTTCTGTGCGTGAATCAAATTTGCATTTGATAAATTTTTATAATTAAATTCTCCAAAAAGCTACGAGTTTTTTTTCCCTAAATTCAAGGGTACATTTATCGAAATATCAAAGGTGTTCTTTGGAAGGTAAAAATATTTATAGCTTTTTAGAGACTTAACACATTACCTTTAAAGACATCTGGGAAAAATATAAATTGGGAAGCGAAATTATTAATGTATACAGCTTCTTTATGAAAAGCTTAACAAGGCTATGCAAAAAATATTTTTTGAGTGATTTTGATCACATATAAAGTCATTAAAACTCTAACTTAATGGAAAAAAAGCTTCATTTACTGATACCCAATATTCTAGAAAATGTCAACAATATGTTGTCTATGGAATTTTGGTTATACATTTTATTAGATTTTTGAATCACTGTTACGGGAACAACCGTACTCAGATGGTTTCCAAAACCAAAAATGTTCTGTACCATTTTACATGTAATTTATATCAATATATTACATACACATACATTTTGTAGAGTTTTCTTATAACTAAGTAATTAAACATATACCGAACGATTAAGATTAAGAAAATCGATTGTGACAGACGTACAAACAGATCGAAAGACGAATGAATGATATTTTAAAGGTTCTATATTATCTCTTAACGTATGGTAGCTTGTACTAACCAAAAAATTTGGTCAGTATAAGTTTGAAACTTTTAAGCATTTATAGTTATAGGTATTATGCAATTCGGGTCCACAGTCCAATTATCTCCCATGTTTACATAAAACCTCAAAGCTCACATCCTCCGAGTACACTCAAGCACAACCATTGTACCCCTCTGATGTCTCTCGGACCTAATCCCACATTTTACGACTACCCCAAACTTCTCGACAATTACGAGAGTCGGAAATTAAACAAAGGATTGACCGCTCACAGGCTTCAATTGTATTACTAAAGAGAACCTTCTGTTTTCTTTCATGGTTACCAATTATTCATAATGCAAAATAAATTACGGTATACAATCTCCGTCATGTCTCTCATTATAAAAAATCCTTACTTGAGATGTTCGTAGCATTAAGAATTTTTATGGTTAACATGATTTTTAACCAAATAGTGTCTGGTCATCACCTGTTAGATTTAGAACTTATTCACCTTTGTGCTTTCGACGGCATATTGTTTAAAAAAGGCGATATTCATACTTAAAGAGCCGAAGGTCATGAACTAGTTATTCCCACGAAATCGCAATAAGTCAGGTGACTCATTTTGTGTCCTGCATTCGTTTTTTTAATAAAGTACCTCAAGAAGTCAATAAACGGAAAACAAATTCATGATTGCAAAATCATACTATAAAAAAACGATTTCGTCGACGACAAAACGATAGTGTGGAAACAATCTCCCCAGCACATGCATTTACTCGCTTTTTGAATATTGTTTTTTTAATATACCTATTGTAAAATTCTGTTGATCAGATGATAAATACCTATTTGAGTTTCTTGTCAGCTCTTCTCATTATGCAAGTTTCTTTTCGAACCGAAATTAGATGTAGCGCTCAAAAACACCTTGCGAATTGGTTCATCAAAATCAATATTACTTTGTTTGTGTAAAATTGGTCACGAATACCGTTAGAGACCCCGACTCACCGACTCTTAACAGTCGGTGAGTCGGGGTCCGTGAGAGACTAAAGGGTACCGAGAAAAAACGCTAAGCAAGCGGTCCACCTTACTTTTAGTGTATTTATGGAGTCACTTTGTCTATCATAACCGAGATTCGTATACCATTTCACAGTTGACAACAATTATAGTACAAGTAATGGTACAAATACAGACAGAAATGTTTAGAAAGATGTATATTACAGCCATATTAATACGTAACAATAATGGTTTAACACTGAGCGATATATATATATATATATATATATATATATATATATATATATAGTAAATTCGTGCTTTTGCAACTCAGCCATGAGAAATAGGTACCTAATCTTACAAGAGGCGAACTACTCCATAAAATACAACGTTAAAACAAAGTTAATGTGCAAACGACAGAAAACTCTTTGTGTCAATTATTACGTAGGTAATTGGAAATTTAATAATGGCAAACGATCCGTAGGAGAAATGCTATCGCACCGGCCGCCGTAGTCTAACAGACTCTCAGTCAGTGGTCTCGAACGTCAAAGAGTGAGATCGGTAGAGTTGCCAGCTGAAATCGGTATATTTGTACCCAAAATCGGTAGTTGACAAAAAAAATACATTATACAATCAAATTCGTTTATTTATTGAAAATAAAACTTACAGACTAATTTATAACACTCACACTCAAATATAATTATGTTTTATACCAATATTCTTTGGCCATAGCCTCGGTCATCTTCGAAGTAATTTCTCAATCAAAACAATTAACTTCATAAAAAAGTCTTTTTGAGTGTATTGGCCAGTGATTGATTGAGTAGACAACCTATTTCGCTGTTTTGTTTTCAAAAGATTAATATGCGAAAATATGCGTTCAACGTAAGCGGATGAATGGGGAAGTGATACAATATTAAAGATGAAATTAGACAACAAAGGAAACATCTGAGTTCCATCACCACGCTTTAGCAAACTTACTTCATCCCAAAATAATTCTACATCATCAGGAAATGTTTTGATTTGTTCACAATTTCTTAAAATGCACCACTCTGCATCATGGGTTGCCACTTAAAGTGTAAAATCGGTAGAAAAATCGGGACAATTTTCATGTATACTCTGAAATCGTGGAAAAATCGTTGCATTTCGGTAGAACAAAGCCCATATCGGTAGAAATACCGAAAAATCGGTAGGTTCGAGACCACTGCTCTCAGCACCGGCCCCGACGTTCCGTTAGCGCGTCATCGGAAGTCGCGCTTTGCCATGGTATAGTCAAACGAGTATATATATAAACAAAATATACAAAATAAATAAAATTACTTTGTTATAATAGCATTAACTATTAAAGTTACTGATGAATTGCAATAGGTATTGTACATGTATATTTGCATGTAACAGTAGATATTATAGTGAATTTACAACAACAACATTATAAATGCAAACTTATCTTGTGAGATTACCATTTGAATAATTAATACTTGTTGAACTAAGCCTACGCTGTCTTTGAAATAGTTAAATTCATTAGAGCGAGATGTAATTAGATATAGCAACCAATATTAATTACGATTAGGAATTGTATCTATAGAGAAAACTGTTAATTACATTATAATTATCGCGTTGCTTATTCTAAAGACATCCAAATACATTTTTATGTTGAAATATTGATAAATAATTGACACATAAAGTGACGTTACAATAATGTTTTCCACTTATAGATTACTATGTAAATATATACATTATAATTGTATATATATAAAATAATTGCACTATCATGTTTTCACTTTAAAAGGTTTTAGATTATTGTTAGACCGCCCTCACTCAGTCGGAATGTCTTTCTGATTCCATAATTTCAATTTTGGCAGTATGTCTCTCAGTAGCGATTGCTTTCTGAATTAACAATCTGAATTACTGTCATTCAAAATTCAGATTGATCAGTAATCACGTAGTCAAACTGAAGTAGCCGAATGCATACAAAATTATTTGATCGTAATAAAAAATATAACGATGAAACTTTTAAACATTCCACGGAAACTTTGAAATAAATATTTACTACGCCGTGAATGAACCAGCTGCGTATCTTCCCGGACAAGCTTTGGCTCAAGACTTCATACGCGCGGAATGAAAAAAAAAATAGCCTATGTTCTTCCCATGGGTTTAATCTATCTACATTCTATAATCAAAATCGTTCCGGCGGTTTAGCCGTGAAAGCAGACCAGACAGATAGTCTTTCGCATTTAAAATATTAAGTATCGATGTTAGAGAAACAAAAACGATCACAACGCGCGATGTGTTCAAAAAGATAACTCGGGGCGGGCTAGTAATCATTGTTAGTCAGTAAAGTTTGTGTTTCCTTCTAATTTACTTATAATAAATAAATGAATTACAATGAATCATCTAAAATACCACTAGTTGGCGCTGTGACTAGAAGTGGCCTCATTATAAGCATAATTTTTTATTCCTTGATAATCAGTCCACCCCGAATAGGAAATGGCGCGAGTTATATATAAATTATATATTACTTAAATAGATAGATAGTTAGTTATATATTACTAAGAGATTAGCTTTATTTTATACAAGGTGTATAAAATAAAGCTAATCTCTAAGTAATCATCCCTATTGACTCTGTTGCTATTTATTTTCGAAGCCATATAAGACCGTTCGACCTAATACACCCGCTAATGGAAATTATTCAAATAAGGATCGAACATGAGGACGTATCTAGGATTATTAATTAAATAGGTATATATGCAATATTTATTTACTATTTATTTTTTTAGACACACCAACAAATTATTTGCCATATTACAGTTACTAAGTTCTTGCCTCTACTTATAATACAGAAAGTTACTAATTTAAAATAATTATATTTTTAGGTCCACGTTCATAAAAAATATTTTGTTTTCATTTTCCTATTAATATTTCATTTGAAATAAAAGGGACATAACCTATTTTAGCTAGGTGTATCATTCGTTTATGAATAAACCAATAATCGTACTGTGATTGACATGATAACAGTTACTGGAGTGTAATTTCTCAATTTTTATTGATTAACTCTTTCCAAGGATTAAAATGGTTTAGTATCAGCTTAATGAGTATACTTGGAGTAACTGTTAAACTAAAACCAAAGTCGATGAATCTCATCAACTAAATAGATAACAGCGACCCATAAAGGTCGTCGCTCATTTACCAACTCATTACCCGAACAGCACCGTCTTTCGTCGAGTGGTTGGGTTTTTTTATATGAACTTTTACATAACAAATCTCTATCGGCATGGAAGCGGCGGGTGAATCACTCAGTTGCAACCTACTATTATAGTACAGGCGTCGCCCGTGTTCAAATTGTGAATAGTGCTCTACAAGTGGACGAGTGTTTTCTTTGGGTTTTGGTAACAATTTCGCGACTATTCGATAACCGCGCGGGGTCGACTCTTTAACTGCACGGCGTGTTTTGTTGACCGTGAGGCGTGAACTTGCCTCTGCCTATAGACTCGTTATTGATAACGAGGAGACGCCAAAGGAGGTGCTTCGAGTGCCAAGGTGATACATGAGCGTTGACCCTTATTTTACGTGTGCACTGCAATTCAAGTTTTAGTAGCAGAAGGAAAAGGAACATATGGGTATACGTGACAAGCTCTTGAGTGACGTCTATGCGTTAACGCAACGCGATTATACCAGATATTGAACGATATATACATATAGAATTTTTGTTTAAGAATAGTTAAAAAGAAATGCCGCTATTCATCGCATGTAGCGGTATCCCTTTCTAGCTATTCTCACGTAGAGATGCACACTTGAGTATCATTTTGGAATACGGACATTAGTATGGGGGACATTACTGATATTGCACAGTGCGGCAGCTGGATGATAGAGCATTAGGAGCTTTGTTGGAATACGTAAGCGATTAATTCTTGATATCAGAGTTAAAAGTTTATAATTTCGTTCCTCATGTAATCTGTGTCTAATATTTAGCTGTTGCCCGCGACTTCGTCCGCGTGGAACTATAAAAAAAAATAAATAAAAAAATAACACAACTATAACTGAACAACAGCGCCACTCTAGGTCCAATTTTTATAGCTAAGCACCATCCAGGTAACCCAATAAGTATGAAAAAAAATCATAAAAATCGGTCAAGCCATTTAGGTCGAGAAGATAATTAAGAACACACGTATCATACATCGGAATTTTAAACATTAAGATATACATAATTGTGATTTTGAATAGGGATGTATTGTTATATGTGAAATCCGGGTTCTGTTTAAAAAACTAGATGTTTAATTAAAGCTTAGGTTTTGATAAAGTGTAATTTAGCATTGTCGTAACTCTAAAAAACCTTCTGTTCAACATTTTGGGTTAATACGATAAAATTAATTTCAACTGGTACTATTTTATTTAAATGTAGGTCCCTTTTTTGCTCGCCAAATGCGGCTCTGGTTCCCGGACCTCATTTACAGCTCCGGTCAAATATCGCCAAATTGGTTGTGGCGGTCACCGGAGGTACAGCCTGGGGCACCGTAGTGATAAGTGACTGTGGATCGATGACCGGGAACATATGGCGGTATAATTGTGGTAAACCTTAGCGACTCCTATAAATTAAACATGTCTACATTTATTTATACTTAATACTTAATGTTATTTCAAAGAGAGTGAGCGGATTTCATAAGTTTGTTTATATATAGAGGGTAATCTTCCGAACCACTGCACCTATTTGAATAATTCCTTCGCGATTTGAAAGGAACATTGACGTAGGTTATACATTATGTATTCAACAAAGGCGAAGGCGGGATGTGTCGCTAGTATGTGAATAAACCAATAGAAATGCACGATTAATCGTAAAACAAAAAATATATATTAACATCGAAATAATCAAACCTATTAGTCCGGGAGGTAGCGCTATAGTTGAGCGAGTCATTTTATACCGACTTAAATTCATAACAATAATAGTTTTCCCCTAACACATAATAGTTCCGAACGTCAGCTGCTCCGATAGCGGTGGAGCATGCATGAAAAAGTCAATGGAAAAAAATCTGCTCAGATGATTTTTATATCGAGCAAAAATGTATTAAATTATTGTTTAAATCAAATTAAAAAAAAAAATCTTCAGCTGTATTGATGAAGGGGGTTATATGTCAGTCACGTGCATGAACCTCATTGAAAATTTGATAAATAAAGTTATTTTATACCATATGAAATGTATACATCCAAATTTTTATACTTTTAAAATAATAAAGAAAGTCATCAGCTGTATTTTTGGCAGAGGTAAGACCGTCAGTCAGTGTGATAAACATTTTAATCGCTCAATGCATTTGAGCGTTGCATAGTCTCTTTGGAAAATAAACTGACGATCTTTACACCCACAAACAATCAGCTGACGTTGATTTTTTTATTTTTTTTTATTTATTTATTATTGTTTCTTTTTATTTATTTATTTCTTTTTCTTACATTAATTAATTAGCGAATTGCTAGGGTAGACAGAGTCTATTTGTCTCTATGGAGTGCATGCCACTGCCATTAGGGTATACTTACTACAGGTTATTCTACCTGAAGGCCAGAATAATAATTTTTAGGAAAGGTATGTTAGAGTAGTGAGACTTTTACTGCTTGAAATTCCTTGATGCTACAGTACATATTAATATAATTTGAAACCGACACAAAATTAATACATATAATGTGGTGTTATTTACATTGAATTAATATTATACTTAATAATTTGAATGTTAAAAAAACAAAAAATCAACGTCAGCTGATTGTTTGTGGGTGTAAAGATCGTCACTTTATTTTCCAAAGAGACTATGCAACGCTCAAATCCATTGAGCATGCAAAATGTTTATCACGCTGACTGACAGTCTTACCCCTGCCAAATATATAGCTGACGATTTTCTTTATTATTTTAAAAGTATAAAAAATAGGTGCTAAATATTTATTGTCCCGAAAAAAAAACGATGGCGTTAGGCCAATTGCCGTAGGTGCAACTATACGCCGCATTGCCTCCAAAATTTGTTGCTGTCACATTCTCTCACATTCTGTCACCGTATCAAACTATTTTTGTCCTACACAAGTAAGTTTTCGCTCAAAAAGAGAATGTGAAGCGGCAGTGCATGCGGCGCGTGCTTTCTTGACACATGATGGAGGTGAGGTACTCCTCAAAGTAGACACAAAAAATGCATTTAATTCTGTTGATAGAGCCGCCTCGTTGACACAGATAAAACAGCATGTTCCGGACATATATCCCTACCTGGCAATCTTACAGCAGTCCTTCAAAATGAATATATAAAGATAATTTATTACATTCCGAAGTTGGCTGTCAACAAGGTGATCCTCTCGGACCAGCTATTTTCAGTTTGGCTATCCATCCTGCGATTTGTAATTTAAATTTCAAATTTAATATTTGGTACCTTGACGACGGAACAATAGGAGGTAAAGCAATTACTGTTTTAGATGACCTTAAAAACTTGATTCAAAGGTTTAAAGATATTGGCTTAGAATTAAATTTTTCTAAATGTGAACTCTTTGTTTCCGATTCTGTTCCAATTATTACAAAAAATGAAATAATTAATAAATTTAACAATCTGGCACCAAATATTAGTCTTGTCAAAAGAATCGCTGTACCTCCTAGGTGCTCCCGTTTTAGATGACTCCATACCCTGCTTTATCAATGATCAAATACAAAACTTTAGCCAGTCTTCAGACAAACTTTTCAAAATTAATTCCCACATGGCTCTCCTCATTGTCCGCTTTTGCCTTTTTGTTCCAAAATTTACATATGCTCTTCGCTGTTCTCAGCTTTTTAAATTTCAAACGCTTTTAAATTCTGTAGAGAATATTCTAAAAAATACATTGTCTAAAATATTAAATTGCTCCTTTGTTGATGACAGGGTCTGGAATCAAGCCTCACTTCCTATCTGTTAAGGAGGCCTGGGTATACGCAAAATCTCGAGTGTGTCACTGTCTGCTTTTCTTTCGTCAGCCTACAGCACGGAAAATCTTTTCCTATCTGTTATTCGCCCTTTCTTGGGATCGGTTGAGGTGCCGTGCTTGACTGGTGCTCGAAATGCTTGGTTAAGTGTTTGTCCGAGTACTAACCTGCCTACCTCAACTTTTTCTCAGAAACACTGGAATGAGCCTCTATGCAAAAATGTTCATTTACAACTTTTAGATTCTTGTAGTACCGAAAAAGATCGGTCTCGCCTCCTGGCTGTTTCTGAGAAAGAGTCAGGACACTGGTTGAAGGTAATACCTTCAAAAAACTTAGGAACCTTAATTGACAATACCACGCTTTCTCTCATAGTATCCCTATGTATCGTCCATAGTATCGTCTGGGGGCCAGGACTAACCTTCCTCACCGTTGCCGCTGTGGTGATCTCATCGATGTACTAGGTCACCACGGTTTATCCTGTTTACGTAGTGCGGGCTGCATGTCACGACATGCTGCCTTGAATGACGTCATTCGGCGGGCTTTTGTCGCCGCTGGCGTTCCTGCAGTCTTAGAGCCTGTAGGTATTGCGCGCAGCGACGGAAGGAGATCGGATGGCTTGACGCTCATTTCTTGGAAACTTGGAAGATCGCTGGTATGGGATGCCACTTGTGTCGATACACTTGCTGTTTCCCATGTGCCGGCGACTTCCAAGTCAGCAGGTGCCGCGGCGAGCCCTGCCGAGAACATGAAGCGGCGTAAGTATGCGACTCTCTCTGAGAGTTTCATATTTACGCCCTTTGCAGTCGAAATTTTGGCTCCCTGGGGGCCCGAAGCCCATCGACTAAATATTAACATATATATGTACTTTTTTGTTATAAGGTATAAAATAAATTTATTTGTCAAATTTTTAATGAGGGTCATGCACGTGAATGACATATAACCCCCCCCTCGTCAATACGTTTTTTTTTAATGTAATTGAAACAATAATTTAATACATTTTTGTTCGGCTCTACCGCTAGTGCGACAACTGACGCTCACTTTACTGACTTCTGAACATTAAACAACTGTTTGAAATAAAATTCATTCGGTATAAAATTCCTAGAAAAATTGCAGCGCTACCTCCCGTACTATACTCGTATATTACAAAATAGAATTAGCAATTGTTTAATTTACATAAATACGAAAGATATCACATCATTACTGAATTAGGGTGGACAGATGAAGGTACGTACAAATACATTAGTCTCAGCGGGGTTATTACCTAAAAATTGCAGACTGCGACAGCCACGCGTTGTGCGACCGGTGTGTGCTAAATATCACATAAAATTGGGATCATGTATGACGATTGCGTGTCTATTGCACCATGACCGTAAAATGCACTTTTCGCGGTAGATTTAGCGCCACTATATAAATTACAGTATACAAATTCTCGTTTTGATAGCAGATATCGCACGGTGACTGTCGCATGCCGGCTGTAAGTTAGGTAATAAGCGTGCGGGTTTGATTCCCGCAACGCCAATTTAGGGAACGAAGTGTTCTTGGGTCTTCTAGTACATTCTAGCTCATCTTCAATAATAACGTGTATAAACCTATTTGGCGCACGAAATTCAAGCTATTTTTACTAGGAGCTAGGAGACATATTTATTACTTCGTTTACAGGGTAAGGATTTTTCAAAGAAATTAAATAGGAAAATGAAGGTCTGTGCATTTACAGTTACATTATGACGTAACACACAAAGACTACAATTTAGACGGTCTGTTCCATATTACGGACTCACGAAGTGAGGCAAACAAAATTAAAGAAAATGTAGATATATGTGTGGATGCTATTTTCAATGTAAATGGCGGACGTTCAACGTAATTGTTGATAAATATGTGTCGTATATACAGTTAATTCAGCTTATTTAATTTGTCTCACCGTTGCTGTACGGAAAATAGAGTATTTATAAAATTGATAATAACACATCACGAAACAAAATAGTTTGTAATATTGTTTTCTACAAGCGAGTACAACATTTTAATTGAAACGCTGCTAACACATGTGTAACATTTTTGTTACATATTTCGGTGTTGATTTTTAGTAAATATTGCTAAGCAGTATTACTCTAAGCCTTAGGCAAATAAGATGTGGAAAAGAAGGCCGACACTCCCGCTTCAAGGGTAATGGAATTGCTTACTCTACTCTCGGATACCTACGTAGGGTTGTTGCGGGTGTGAGATGGGGAGAGTATCTCGTTTTTTTGTTTTATATAAGAGGGGGCAAATGAGCAAGCGAGTCACCTGGTGTACAGTGATCACCACCGCCCATGGAAACTCGCAACGTCCGGGGAATCATGGGTGCGTTGCCGGCCTTTACGAAAAGAGGGAAAGTAGGGGAAGGGGGAGGGGAGGGATGGGTCACCGAAAATTCTTGTTTAGTTATACATTTAACACGTAATAATAAAAAACAATGCACGCGGATAAGTAACCGCTTCGTAAACCGCTATATTGTAAATTTCATCGAATTCGTTAAGAGTCGATTTCGAGAACACAATTACAACATACAAATATTCCTCTTATAATAATAGTACAACATACATATCTTCAGACTGTATCCCTAACGGGGTAGCTATAATAGTATAGCATTAAAAACTTTGGAATACAACTACAACTGAATAAAACTGCTTAAAATTCAATGGGGAAGTATGAATTATTAAGTTTCAAATTTTAGTAATGAGGACTGAGTGGGGACAAACTAGCGGGAGATGGCATTACAGAGCTAATGCGTCACAAACGCGCAGTGTCATTGCTCAGCACTAGGAGTGACAGAGACGAAACTTAACTCATTCATTGTAATTAAAAGCGAATGGATGGTCCGTTGGCGTGATGGCAGAACGTCTGTGTTCCAAGTCGAGGTCCCGGGTTCGATTCCCGGTCAGTTCAAATTAGTTTCCCCCAGTTCGTAGCGTGGTACCCATAGTAAGTGCCAAGTGCTTAGTTTGGGATCGCACAATTGGTGTAATTATCTAGCGTATTACTATATTTCCAATATTACTGTATTTCATATTTTTCCCCAATTTGTTCATAATTATTAAAACTATCTCTTAATTAGTTCGTTTGGAAATAGTAATTAATAGGCTATTGATGTCATTACGTAACAACGTATTTATAGTTTGGACAACAGTATTAATTCCATTTTAATTGGATTTCCGTTTTGTAATGTTTGCAATACGAGTATCTTTAATCTTAAAAGGTAATTGAAACTTTTAGTGTTTGAAGTCAGTGCTTGGAATGCAGCCAGATCAGATCCTTATCGCCAAGGAAGACAGAAAGAGCTCACTATAAGGAAAAGATATTGAATATGAGCGAGATAGAAACAGCCGACTATTTGGCAAACTTTTAGACCAGACTAGAAATAAAACCACAAATTACTCGTATTATGTGAACGCGTCCACGGCCTTTCGTAACAGGAATATAATAAATATCTTACATTTCGTTCGTAATTATATTCATAATAGTTGCGTTAAACTGTTAATTCATGTTGTGGGTAAATATTCTGTTAATACAGGTAGGAAAACTCCTTTACTAAATTAACTTTTTTAGTAATTGAATCCGAGACTTCTTGTGAAAGCAAAATTTCGCGTAGCAAAGCGTCCTGCTGTCAGTGTTCGGGTGACCATTAATTAGTGGGTAGTGAACCGTACTGGACGCAATTTTTGTTATTGAGAATTTGTCCACACATGGATCATAAAAACGTTTTATACCGTATATTTTGAAGCTATTGCAGCAAAAAATAGAACTGATTTCGCAGGAGCGCGCGACGCAAATTGCGAGTTTTTGTGAAGCGTTGAGCGAGCTCGTAGATTTTGAGGATGCGACGGCGTGTCACGGTTTTGAATTACGGCCCTTATGTTACTTCGTGTCTCAAATGTAAAAAGAGAACCGTAAACGAAATCATGTCACGTAAAAACATAAAAATTAACATAAATTATTATTTTTATCTACAGACAGAATATACACATGAATAAAAATCAATTTCCGCATGTATGAAAGATCATCACTTGAGAACGGCTCTACCGATTTGGCTGGCTACCGATTTTTGTTGTCGTAGTCGTAATTGTTAGGACAAGGTTTGTTTCAAGAAAATTTTGGGAAAATCCACCGGAAAAATCGGGAATTTGTATGGTTTTTGTTTGAAAATCTCAATAAAAAAAACTACGTAATAGATTTTAATGTGGTTTTTACCAAAATTTAGAGATTTTTTTATGGAAAGTTTTTTATCGGTATATTATAATAGAACCCACCCGGGCGAAGTCGGGGCGGGTCGCTAGTATACACCATAACATTAATATTTGGCACCAGTTAAAACTTTAACATACATATACATAGAATTAAACAAAGCGACAATGACTATTTATTATTAATAAATACTCATTATATATATATATATATATATTTATTGCATACTTACATACATATCTTCACGCTGTATTCCCAACGGGGTAGTCAGAGAGGATAAAACGCCAAGCTTCGCGGTCCTTACATACTTCTTTCGCTTCCTCAAATCTCATCATTCTCCTTACACATTTTCGCCTAAGTATGCAAGTGCTTTTGACATTTTCGTTGCCTAACACTGGCTATATTATGATCTTCATAAGTCAGCCTTGGTCTTCCTTAGCTTCTTTTACTACTCGCTTTCGCTCTGTAGATTTTCTTCGACAGTCTTTCATCACTCATCATTTCTATGTGCCCGAAACATCTAAGCATTTCTTTCTTAATTTCTACAATAACTATGTCGTGCAATCCTGCGATACTGCGTATCTCTTCATTGTTTATCCTGTCCGCAAGGATAACACCGCACATATTTCTAAAAGATCGCATTTCTACTGCATTTATCATAATTTCACTCGATTTCCGGCATATCCAGGCCTAGCTACCATACAATAAAGTTGGCACCAACACCGCATTGTGTATAGCCATTTTGGCAGTGTGATATATATTCACACGGCCTACTATGCGGAAAGAGCACCGTTCACTTTATTTCCAGCTGCTACCCGTCTCTCTACATCCAACACATCTTCCATCTCGAAAACGCACTACCCAGATTCACAATTTCATTCACATGCTCTAGACGTCTAGACATTTTCCATGTACCCAAATCTCACATTTCGTATTTATTATATATATATATATATATACAAATTATATGTAATATAAATTATGAAAGTCAAAGCTTTCAGGTATAAAGTAAGGGTACTTTATGCTTGAAAGTATTGACCTTCAAAATTTCAGAGAATAGAGCGCTGTACTAGATGTTTTCAGGGAACGAGATTACGAGAGTCTTAGGTCTTATAGGTCTTCACAAATAAATTTTATAAGCTTTAAGCATGGGTAACAACAAAACTCTTTGCATCAACCCTGAACTCAGGCCCATCTTAAAGCGTCGGCGTTTTGAGTTAACTCAAAAGTGCGTCATGGTGCAGAAAAGTGAACGCGTCAAGTGAGTTGCGAAGCGCGTGCCATTTGCATCCCACGTTCGCTAGTTTTCAGCGCATGCAGTTTATTATGCGCTGAAGTAGACTGAAGTATGGTATGTGCCAATACATTTGGAATATGTGAGCCGACAAATCCGCACGAAGACCGTGAAGATCGACGAACATGCCGCTCTTATCAATCGGCATGCTTATTACCTAACTTGCACTCAGCATGCGACAGTCAAATATCAAGCGATATCTGCTGTCAATACGAGAACTTGTATAATGAAATGTGTATAGTGGTGCTAAATCTACCGCCAAGTGCATTTTACGGTCATAGTGCAATAGACACGCAATCGTCATACATGATACCAATTTTTTATTAAGGTGGCACTTCACATGGCTATTTGTATTTGCGTATTTGGCATATTTGGCAAACCATTACCACGTGTGGACAGTATATTTGACAAAGTATTGGCCTTATTTGCCTATTTGACAAATATGGCCAATACCAAATACGCGTTACCGTGCGCTTGTCGGTTTCTCGACGCACATCAAAGGGGTCAAATAGGCAAATACGCAAATAAACCGTTTACACAATTCAAAAGCCATATTCAAAAGCGCACGCGCCGTGGATCTGTATGGACGTGCAGTATTTTGTGTCTGTGTTGTGAGCGTGAACAACAATTATTAAAAATGCAAATTTTTAGGCATAGTCAGCATCGACCAGCGCCTTGCTCTCCATGGTCTTTTCACTACTTTGTATTTTTTCACGCACTGCATGTAATAGTTACATGCATTTAAATAATAAAATCCCGCTGCAAGTTGAAACACGTCCATAGTTTTGGTGAACACATTTCCTTCTACTGCCAAATGTTTGTGTGTTTGTTATTTGGCTGCCATGTATGGATGGTCGTATTTGCCTGTATTTGCATGTTTGCAAGTACGTCATATATTTTTCCAAATACAACAAACACCCAATAGCGAACACAAATAGCCATGTGAAGTGCCACCATTAGAATTAGTCACCGGTCGCGCAGTGATCACGCCGCTGTCGCTGCTTACAAATTTTTAGGTAATGACCCCGTCAGTACAGCGAACGGAGATATCACAATGGCGCGGCGTAGCGCAGTGTGGCACGTCTAATAAGCTTATCTTGTCATAAATACGACACAGAGACCTTTTAACGTCTATCAAACTCGTTCTTGATTTAAGTTGAAATCCGATGCGTTTGCTCCTGAAATTATTCTTAATTTTCTTTGTTTTCATTTCAATTGTTTCAATAGTCGAGAATAACCACGTGTTTATTTCTGTCTGAAACGAGCTTACATAGTAGAACTTACATAGTTTCTATTTAGTAAAGTAGCAGACAGCTTGTTAAGTAAAGGTCGACCCCGTGTAACAAAGGCCAACGATTCATTTACAAATCGACCGGTCTTGTTTGACTTAAAACCGTCATCCGTAAAGATTAGCCGCCCTCATCCCCGGGGACAGCTCAGGACAACCTTTGGCTCTTTATTTGTTTAATATCAAGACTTCTCAGTCAATGGAATGTGACAATTCATGTAATTAACGTAGTATTCGCATAGTGTGTAATTGTGCAAAATACTCCGTTACATGAACATGCATGGAAACCCTGTTTCTTTATATTACTATGTAACTGGACATATTTAATATCAAATTCTAATCAACTAGCTTTTGCTCATCCGCGTAGAATTCAATAAAAGTCTAAATCTTTCTCTGGGCTTAATCTATCTCCATTTTGAATTTCGTCAAAATCGGTTGAGCGGTTTAGTCGTGAAAGCCGACCAGACAGACAAACAGGCAGACTTTCGCATTTATAATATTACTATGGATTCATTCAAGGAATAAAATAGTACTTAAACGAGTCCATAAGATATTATGTAGATATAATTAATTATCTTTTTTTAGACATATTCTTACGGCCGATTTGAATAGTGCTTTTTAAATGATAAAAAATATTTTTCAAGTATTACTATACTTATTTGAATAACATTTTTAAAGTCGAATTTACCAGATCACAAATAAACCTCGTTTTTTTCTTCTCATCGTAAAACACCATAGTAGGCTTTACTAAAGTTGTAAAGGACAACCTCGCTTCTCCCGTTACCGCCAAAAAGTTCTATTATGTGTTTTATTTATTTGGAACATCAACAGCATACAAGATCATAACAAATATTAAAAAAATAAAGACCGTATAATATACAATGCCAATTATAAGTATTCACTGACATAATACAAAGAAATTGGATGTGAAGTTAAATATAGATAAACATGAAGATAACAATGAATTAACATGTAACTCTTTTAACATATATATGTACTTCCGTTTTAATGTTATATGTGTCCTCAAAGTTGCCGCTTAGAAAGCTGTCATTGCTTAGCGTATCTAGCAGACTGGCAGCATTAGCTCTTTGAATATTGACGGAAGAAGCTGGAAATGAAAACAATACATAAAATTAAAAAATTTTTTTGATTCATCGTGTGGAGTTTGTAAATTTTTTCCATGACAGATTAAAATAGAATATTAGATCAGATTTATTTTATTTAAGGCATTAGTATAGGCGATGAGTTACTAAGTGTAGGTAGATATTTATGTTTTGAACAAGATATATACGAGTACGTAAGTATATTATCTTCAAGATGCTTCTTCAATGGAGAGATTTTTTTTACCCCACCCTTTCTTCCCGGAACCACCCAAGGTATCACTTCGGGAAGCGGTCTGACTATTGTCGCATAGTCCTCTGCCTTTTCATTTCGTTCTTTTCCCTCATACTAACAATCTCTCTTAGCATTGCCGCACCCACGTTCCATCCTTCACGGCACGACAGTATATTGGTAATGAGACTTTCTGGACTCAATACTTTAAGTTTTCTATGCGGCTGCTCTCTACGTTTCAAAAACCTGACACTCAAACAGCATATCTGGAAGTGTCCGTCTTACCACAATACCAGCATTCGTCGCTGTCCGCCTTCCCGATGGTACTTAGATACTTGTTAAACACACCGTGTCCGCTCAGGGCCTGGGATATTCTAGCGTCCACCTCTCCGTATCTTCTTCCTACCCATTTCCTTAAATCCGGTATGATATCTCATGTCCACTGTCCCTTTCCCTTGTCTTTCCACTCACTCTTGCATCGTTCTACACCTTCCCTTCTCTACGGTCTTCAATTCTTCACTTAATATAGCCTCTTATGTTCTTTAGCCAGTATCTTCAGTTCCAGCCAATGGAGATATAATAACAGCGAATATTTCACTTCACATATTTGGACTGACGAGAGACAGAACTGTTTTGGGTATTTTCTCCAGTTATCTGACTGCTTGAACGTTCTTAATTTTTATCGTTAGATCGAGAATTAGATACAAGAAACAGCGTCAGGGATTTTATTATTATGATTTTTTTATACCACAAAGGTGGCGAAACAAGCATACGGTCCGCCCTGTCCGCGATGTCCTGGTATCGCAAGCGTACGCCTAAGCATATCTCTCGCATATTGCCAACACTGTAAAAACCCTTTCACGCCCTTTTTGAAGAATCCAATGCTGTAGGCTCTTGGGAAAACCTCAACAGCAGACTCATCCACAACCTCTGTGTTCGAGGGAGAAAGCTCCATTGAAACCGAAACGTGCGCGATCATTTCGGTTCCGAAGTGTAAGGATGAATTCCCTGCCGATGGCGAGCGGTGCGGTGAGCACGAATTGGTTTATTGCGCCTTTCAGCGTTTGCGTCCACTCAGAGTAGGAAATGTCATGAAGTCGTGTGCATTGGTTGTCGTAATAATAGTAATGGTGTCAAATTCACTTTTGATACTTCTCAAAATGAAAATCTTTATTAAGAAAATTTACTGACTTTTATTCCACTTAAAAAGCTGTGTTCGTCGAAGAATCGTTAAACCTATTAAATAAATAGTAACTAGTCGTCTATAATTACTAAGTTCCGGACGAGTAACACTGCAAATTGATGTAAATATCTCGCAGCCATCCTCACAGAGCTAATTAGAATATTCCGAATAAACCGCTCAGTTTTAGTGAATAGCTTTGAATTGGGTCTTTTGAATAAATTCAGAGACTTGCTGCCTAAGTTACCAATGGCAGATTAATTATTTCACGGTTTCTGATTCGGTTTGTATAATAAAGTATACGTATAATTCTGCACTCCAATGATTTGATTAACAATGAACATTTAACGGTTGCATTTAGGAATTTAGCAATATTATTAAATCATGTAAGTGCCATTTGACAACGTCTGTATATTAATGTTTTACATAACCCTATTGCAATTAAAAAGTCTACAATTTTATTATGTACTAGCGACGCGCCCCGACTTCGCACGAGTAGAAATTTTTTTGATAATGAAATACAGTCCATGTTACTCGCTGATAATGTAGCTTTCTATAGGTGAAAGAATTTTTGAAATCAGTTGAGTAGTTTTTATGTTTATCCATTACGTATAAACAAACAAAGACCACCTCTTTATAATATTGTAGTATAGATATCGATTAACATCATTATATTGATGAAAATAGACAATTACTTCGTTAGAAATACAGTGAAAAGATACACGAGTATATTACATATTTTCGTGATAGAATATTAATAGTTATTTGTTATACAAGAGTGCAAAGTTGCTTTTTAACCGCGTGCTTAATTTTGATGACCGAGCAAGCGAAGGATTCTAAAAATTAGAATCCTAAACGTTAGCGAGGGAATCAAAAGAGCACGAGGTGAAAAATCTTTGCACACGAGTGCAACACGTAACTTTTCATCCCACCTCGGCGAGGAAATGACTAAATGCAAAAAAAAAACATTTACAATCACAAGATACTTTTATTTCAGTTTAGGTATTAACTACTACATTATGATAGGTAAGTATTACAGAATAATCTTGAAATTATAACAAATAATACTTAGGTATAATTAAGAAAAATTGAAATTGTAAACGTTGCTACAGTTACTTAAGTTGAGTGTAATATTTTTGTTAGGTACCTACTGTAATGTTGGTGTTAGTGACTTGTGTACTGTTTTTCGGTAAACTATCTGTAATACTTAATAGTTGCACCGATTCATCGGATTCCCTTGGCGTAAATGTTAGCGAGAGAGGGCGATGTTAGGTATTTCGTAACGGCTCATTTTTGATATAGAAGGACTAGTCCAAGGATCTGACTGAGGCTCTTTCAGTGTAATGGCTCCTACGATGCCTTTACATATTTTAAACTTATTTTGGATGGAATCCGCTATGTATCCCTCTACAACCGCATTGGATTTCCAGCCTCCATGGCGCTTAAGGGACAGGAGATCAGCTTCTGAATCGGCCAAAAGTGTGGCTGAAGTTCGTCGGAAACAATAACCCGTGTACAACAGGGGTTCTGGAAGTTAAAGAAATGTTGCTATTTCTCGTGGGATACTGCCAATTTTATTAGCACCCATAGGCTGTCTAACACACTTTCCGTTGCGATATTGTAGAAAAAATCGATTGATTGGAGTGTTAGGTGGGCGCAAGGCTTGATATTTCTGAACAATTGTTATGTATTCCTTGCGAATGACGAAGTTGCGGTCTCTTTTTGCCTTTGTATTAGGTAAATTAATTAATAGTAAGTCATCTGAATGTTTCTCAATGTTTTTGACATTAAGTTGTGTTAGTTCATTAGTTCGACATGCTCCGTTTATACCAATAATAAGAATAACCTGTAATATAAAGAATATTGTAGTAGATAAATTAATAAAATTGATATGCATGCATAATTATGCCTATCAACATCTACTAAGTACGTATTATATTATGTTAAGTAGTTTATTAATATACTTAAGTAGATACTGAATGTGTAACTGACTTACTTTTGTCGCCAAATATACGGAATTAGGTGCTTCGTTAAGAAACTTTTCAATTTCAGATGCTGTGAAAACCTTCGACTTTTTTTGTTGATGACTAGATGAGGTTCTTTTTAAAAATGCCACTAATTTAGGATAGGTGTCGATATGTATGTCTTTTTCATCTTTATTGTTGCTTTTAGCATTGAATACTTACTCCATACAGTGCTTGATTTCTTGGTCTCGAATAATTCAATAAAATATGCCAGCTAAACGTTTTCTGTTTTGGTTCCTTTAGCTAGTCGCCACGTGTTAAACATATTGTACTTACTGTTTCAAATACTTCTCACGTGATTGTTGAGGGAGAAAGCTCATTTGCGCATTATTAACAGTTTCAGTCAATTCTGTTGGCGTCAAATAAACTTCCTCGTCGCTAGAACCACTCATTTTAGGTTTTTCACTTGTTTTCAAGTTTCTTGTTTTTAACCTAAGGTTTTAATAATATGACGTGAAAAGAAAATGGCGCGCGCAAAGCAAATTAAAAAAAAGTACACCAAGAAGGTTCCGAGTCTGAGTTTTTAACAAATTAAAAAAGGTTGTATGATAAATTCGGCATCATGGAGGGAGAATAAATAGGTTTAATGATGTTTTGAATTCACAAACTGAGTGCACACGATGTTCTAAATTCAATTTACTTTATCCTCTAGCGGATAAAACGGATTTTGCACTCAGATATTGAAGAGCTAAAATACTCTTTCCGAAATGGGGGGATGAAAATATATTTTATGTAATATAAATAATGTTTCGTAATTATCTTGCTCATCGAATAAAATTCTATCCAATCACAAAGAAGCAAATTCGTGAACAGTTCCTTCTTTTAATTAGAGTTTAAACTTAATTTAAATCATCTTTAAACTTAGGGAAATTGCGAGTGGCAAATATAAAGTCAGTTTTAAATTAAGTATTTGGGGTCAAGGCTACTTATGTAGATATCTAGAATCGCAAATTCTGAAGGTGGGTTTTCAAACAGTAGCATGTGCCACTGACTTCAAAGATTTTTTTTTATAACACTGGTGACAAACAATTACACGGCCCTCCTAATGTTAAGTGCTTACTGCTGCCTTTGGACGCCTGCAACACCAGGAGTATTGGCCAATCCTAGAAAAATCTTCTCATGCTCTATTTGAAAAACTTCATGTCTTAATCTCTTGAGATCTCAACAGGGAGCTCAATCCATAACCTCAGTATTCAAGGAGAAAATCCCTTTTGACTGTACTGTATGTGACCATTTCGGTTTTTTTTCGGGAGAATAAATGAGCTAATAAAACGACAATTCTAAGACAGTACTTCAGATTGCCAATATGTTGGCAACTGTGAGGACCAATGAGTTCTGTCTCTTGTGTTAGTCACCGGTTGTCTTAATTCTTTACACCGAAACACTACAGTGCAAGTACTGTTTTGAGACGTCATTAGCGAGTAAGTTGTGATAGCAATTAGGACGAACCCAGCATAGGCTCCTACCACCTGCAGACACTTTTCCTTTGGTGACACAGAAGAAACCTGAACACAGGTACCCGATGGGTAAGACTGGGTTAGGTGGTGCTTTTAATCACTAAAACTCTTGCGATCTTCGAGAGTTGTCAAGGGACTCCGAGATCCAGGGCTGCAGTAAACTCAAAACTTATTTTATACCGCCGAGTTTCTGAAATTATACATAATTGAATTTAATTATACAAAGTAAAAAACTGTTGAGGATTAGTCTGTAACAAATACAATTATTAATTTTTTGTCATTTCGACTTACTTTCATAAGGGAAGAAATTAATTTGTTATATTTATTTTGATTAACTAATAACTAATCGATCTAGTATAAGCTCAGGGACAAATCTAAAACTTCGGCGGTAAAAGTATCTGAAAAGAAGTCTTTTTTAAAATAGCTAACTTACAGTGGGAATGCAATGTACATAAAAGCGCAATGTTTACTTTATATTTGAATTCATGTTTTTCATATCCAATTATACAAGGCAATCTACTATACAAATAGGATACGTAAGGTAACCATATTATACACATTTTCTTTCCAATTATACGAAATGCATCGGAGCCCTTGTCGCATTTCTGCTACAAGGGCAAAAAAATATTTCTCTGCTAAAACATTTCTCTTACAGTGATAGAGCTTTCCAACAACCTCGCAGCGCCACAACAGCGTGGACCACACGCGGTGTTCTTCCTCAGATACACAACCGGAACTTCACTCCGATCAGCCGCAACCGCGAAGGTCCGTTTAGTATCAATGATTAGAAAATTTTCATTCCAATTACAATGATTCAGATTCAAAACTCATGGTACGCTAGAATTTTTAAAATTGCAAGAAAGAACAGTTCGGTCCACCCGCTACATCTCTTTTGCATAATAAGCAATAAGGTGCGATGCAGTAATTCGTATGCAAGTAGCCGCCGTTTGTTCACACTGTGTCGCTTTTTCTCAAGATATTCATCATTTATATTCCGTCGAAGCGAGGCTGTGTTCCACAATAAATAAAATTTATACAGTAGTAATCAAGTCTGAGCTTAATTAAGCTTAAACAAATTAAACCGAAATGCCGCAAATGAAGATGATGCAGTTATATATTTTTAGGAATATTGTATTTATTACAATTTTAAATTACGAAAATTATTACTCGTTTATAATTTAGGTTTATTTAGGACGTTTGTGCCAAAAGCTTCCAATTTTTTTTAATAAAAACAATAAGTTAATGCATCCTAATATATTTCACACTATCTATATTAGGATTCCTTAATTCGTACCTCAAAATGAAAAGAAACCCTAGTGAGATCACTCACGCGTACATCCGCGTCTCAGAAATCGACGACGATTTTCTGAGAAACCATTCGACCAACTTAGTAGAAACTTAGTGGAAGTAAAAATATTCCTAAAGGTGACGAACTATCCTTTGAACTTTCTCAAAAACCAATAAAACATTTATTCATTTCTTTTCAGTGACAGAGTTCCCAGGTTACAGAAAGTCTTTCCAATTCCTCGGGCAATTTAAAGCTAACTATTAGCTTATTTGCAGATATGTAGAAAACACTCATTCTATTTTGCATGCTAACTTCTCGTTACAGCAGCAGGACGTCAAATTTTTATAATTTTCCGTTTCGTGGAAAATTTTTCAATTCCATCGATAATTTGCGGCTAATTATGCCGCAATAACTTTTGTCCATTAACTTTCAGTCAACTTCAAAGAAGTTATTGTTTCAACCTTTACACAGATATAGTAAAAAGTATAGTAGTACGGTAGAGTACTAATCATGCTACTAACTACATTATATGCCGTCTACTATGCTACTTTATAGTACTGTTAGAAGCAAATTTGCTACCATGCTATTATACTGTCTATTGGGCTACTCTATAGTAATTAGTTAGTGGCATAGGTAGTACTCTATCGTGCCACTACCCCGTTTATTCTACCCGTTGCTGTAGGCCGATGGTTGTTGTCATGTAAAATGATTTTCCAGATATCCTTTTTTAATATAAAAGTAAGTTATTGTTACCAGCATTTGTGATTTTGTCGCAGTGATGATGAATCATTTAAGACGTGTTAATTTATATATAACACTTTTTCTTTTAATATTGCGGGATTACGCTATGATAAAATTGGATGGGTTCCCACAAGTTGCGATGTTCGACATTAGTTTTAGAAATGAAATTACATATCTAGTACGTTTAAGGCAGTCCGTAGGTATTGTTAGTTCCACATTAAATTTAATCACATAAATTACCCACGTGTGATTATGTAACATTTTAGTAACAAGAATGAGGGTAGAATGGATTTCCTGCGTGTAGTGGGGTTGCATAAAAGCCTGATTTTGGTCTCATAAGAGCGAGGATCAATTGCTAGAGGCAGCTGGACCGGTGGGATTTGCCTGCAGAGTACCTGCGCTCGGAACCTGAAGCTAATCGCTTTGAGTTCAATAAAGGTTCGCGCGTTCGCTTACAACAAATCAGGTTCAGTCCGGCTTCGTTAGGGCCCAAAAGCTCGGTTCTGTCCGGGTTAAAATTCGTCTTCGTCGCTTAGGTCTATAATCGCGGGGTACGCGGGGGTATTGGTCCAATAAGAAGCCCTTTTAGGGCGGCCAATGCCCCTGCCCTCTTCGCAGTATGGTTTGCGGGCTATGCGGGGTCGGAATTACTCTGACCGCGTATAGCGGGCAAACATGTCCCATCGTCTCCCCTGCTCCCTCGTCCCCACCCGTGACCGCCAACCGCAGCCACAAAGACGGCGCGATCGATCAGGTCCGGCATTGTTGGGGACGAGTGTGCAGAAGCAACGTGTCTTCACCCGTACCCAGCGCGGCAACATCCAAGCCGCACTGGAAAACGTTGTCGTCGCAGCGGGTGCAATTATGCGATCGTCGCGGTCGGGTGAATCTTCCCCCTCTTCCCTTGCCTCACTGTCTTCCTTGACCCCTGCAACTCCTGGGGCGGGTGATAGATTTTTCACGGCAGACGAATCTTTCTTCGTAGAGGAAAATCCGGGTCCCTCCACTCCGCAAAGAATGAAGACTCCTGAAAGTTCAGCGGAAGTAATTACACCCGCATCCTCAACAAGTACCGTGGTCTGCAAAATTCCACGGCAGGAAAAAACTCCAACCGTGGTCCCACTGTCCGCACCCCGTTTATCGCCCGCGACAGCACCGCTCATTAGGGAGTTTGGGCCATCACCTCTGGACTCTTCCTCCGCTCCCGCTTTTGAAAAACGCCTCATCTCTCCTCGAGCACCTTTTCCATCTCTGGCACCATCCATGCCATCTTTGGAAGCCGAACCCATGGACACAGCTGTACCGCCCAAATCGTATGCAGTAGCGGCAACCACCGTCGTAGGAACAACCACCACCAGTGTCTCCTCTCCTAAAGGGGCCTCACCAAAAGAGCCAACATCTCAAACGACAAAGCCGTCTCCACGCTACCCTCCACTAATTGTCGAACACCTGCCTGACTGGGTTCGCCACTTCAAGGAACTTAAGAAGGTATTAGGTCATGTACCAAATGCGCGCCCTTACGGAAAAGGAGTGCGGTTTATGCCTAAGAGCGATCAGGAGTACCGTCTTGTTCAGCGCTACCTCACATCGCTGGAAAAAGACACTGGAATCTCCTGGTTCTCATATTCGCTGCCAGCAGAGCGAAGTTTAAAGGTGGCCATCAGAGGACTACCAGCAGACACTGCGCCTTCTGATATAGAAGACGAACTTCGCACCTTGGGATACGTGCCAGAATACATCCGCCTAATTCGTGCTCGACAGGGCCGCCCAGGGTGTATTTTCTATGCGCAATTGCAGCGTACTCCTGATCTCATTCCGGCCATATATGACATAGGAGAGCTTCTATGTATGCCCGGTGTCAAAATAGAAGCCTGGAGAGGCAGAAAAGGCCCGGCTCAATGTCATCGCTGCCAACAGTTTCGACATTCATCACACAACTGCCACAGGAAAATCTCTTGCGTCAGGTGTGGTGAGGAACACGTCGCTCGTGATTGCCCCCGTCCACGTGAGGAGTCACCAACATGCGCCAATTGCGGTGGTTCACACACTGCTAACAACACCGGATGCCCAGTATTCCGCAGGGAGGCCCGGAATAAAAAAGCTGGTACAATGCCTTTAACAGCTGCGAACACCAACAAGTCTGCCATCGCGACAAGAGCAGAGGCAGATAGTGCCCAATCCTTGATGGCCGCAGCCAATGATCCCCTGGAACGAAACGCTCCCAAAAGGAAAAGGCTCAGAAAAAGGAAGGCGAAAACCGCTAAGTCTACAATCACCATCGGTAAATCAACTGCTACCACAGCTCCGCAGCCAATAGAACCCAGGAAACTTCAACCTAAACCTCAACAAGAGCCGGCCGGCCCCACCAGAGTGAAGGAGGCACAGCGGGGGATAGTGTCGGCGCCCTTGGACGAGAACCGAAAGGTTCTTTTGCGAGCGATCCAGGTACTGCAGGACGTTTTGGTTGCACTGCAGTCCAACCAAGATCCAATTCCTGTCATCTTCAGAGGGATCACGTCATTACTTAGTTCCAATGTTTGAGACTCTGAAGATGATACACTGGAATGCTGACGGACTGTCTAAGCAAAAGCGCAATCTCTTGCGGGCAATTGCTTCCGAAAACGACGCTGACCTCGTGCTGATTTCGGAGACACACCTCCGCAGCACAGATCGATTGAAGATGCCCTCATACATTGTATACAGGAAAGACGAAATCTCGGATACCTCAGGCATTGCTTTTCGCGGTCTAGCTGTTCTTGTGAGGAGGAGAATCGTTCATCAGCTACTAACACCGTTGCAACTTCAGTCCCTGTATGCTCTCGGAGTGGAGCTGTGTATCGCCGGCAATCCGATCCGTGTGTTTGCTGTGTACAAACCACCATCTAACCGTCTTGTGGTGGCGGATATCCATAATTTACTGGACTCACCGTTCCCCACAATTCTGGCTGGTGACATGAATAGCAAGCACACTGCTTGGAACTCGTCAAGAATCTGCCCTGATGGACGCCGCCTTTTTGATGACGCAGAGCGAGAAGGCTACGAGGTCTTGGGTCCAGAAGTGCCGACGCATTACCCGTACACATCAGCACATGTCCCAGACGTTATAGATCTCACGATTACCCGCGGCATCCCATCCCGGCCAACAATCGACGTGTTAGATGACCATATGATCTCGGACCACCAGCCCGTATTAGTCACCATAGCCGATCATCCGGTTCGAACGCGACCACCCGCCGCTCGTCGCCTTCATGACTGGGAAACATTCGGATGTTATATGGACCAGCACCTCCAATCGAGACCCATCCGAATACCTGAGGATGTTGACCTTTTAGCTGATGAGCTTACTTCCTGCATGCAAAACGCTCTTCGTCACGCCACCCGCGACGCTCCCAAAAAGACGTTCACGCATTTTCCTTCCGCGTACATTAAAAATATGCTATCTGAGAAGAGGCGCATCCGAAAGAAATGGCAACTCACTCGTTGTCCGACTTTAAAAACCCAGTTGAACTCGCTAACTGCGAAGATCTCAATTGCCTTAGAAGCAGAGGCAACTGAATCGTGGCAACGCACCATCGACTCGGCCGGAAACGACTGGACATCCATTCACAAGATATGTCGTCGAGTATCTGGTCAATCGCAGCCCATCCGTCCACTACGAGCCAGCGATGGCACCTTACGCTACAGAGCGGAAGATCGGGTGGAAATTTTTGCGGAGTATCTCGAGCGACAATTTCGACCGTACCCATCCGAAGACAACATGCACGTGGCAGAGATTCGTCAGCACTTGGACAATTACTTCGCCGCACCGATAACACCCGAAGAAGATCCCATAGTGCTCTCACCAGGCCAAACTCTGCGTATGATCCAGCGCACGCCACTCCGGAAGGCCCCGGGCTCCGACGGCATTTCCAACGAAACCTTGCGTCACCTACCACACCGCTCGGTTGCGGTGGTGACGCGATTATTCAATGGAATACTGCGCACGGGACACTTCCCGACCACATGGAAGCTGGGCCGCGTGATAATGTTGCCCAAAGCTGGGAAGAACTCCTTGAAACCAGAGAGCTATCGACCCATTACACTACTTCCGACTATCTCCAAGGTGTTCGAGAAGCTTATACTGCGGCACCTTTCGCCACATATTATGCCTCGGGAAGAGCAGTTTGGCTTCCGCGCCGAACACTCCACCACGCTCCAACTGTCGAGAGTACTGCACGATATGACGGTGGCCTCGAACAAGAGGGAACACACTGTAGCCGTACTCCTCGACATGGAAAAAGCCTTCGATCGCGTCTGGCATCCAGGCTTGCTCTTTAAGATGTCCACGTCTACGACTCCTCGTCGAATCGTCAAGACTGTGGCCACCTTTCTTAAAGATAGGCGCTTCCAAGTGGCAGTGGAAGATGTCCTATCCCAAGAGCGGCGCATTGAGGCCGGTGTCCCCCAGGGCAGTTGTCTGTCTCCGGTGTGTTATGCCAGGTACACGGATGCCATCCCCGTAAAGGGCGGAGCAAGGCTCGCCCTGTACGCTGACGATGCCGCATACTACGTCTCGTCCATGAGTCCAAAACACGGTGCACGTAAGATGCAGGTGGCTCTGGACGCTCTGCCCGCCTGGCTGGCACAGTGGAGGCTGTCAGTGAATGTGGCGAAAACTCAAGCGATTGTCGTCGGACACTGCCGAATTCTACCCCCACAGTTGCGTCTCCTCGGTCAGGAAATTAAGTGGTCTCCTACGGTGAAATACCTTGGGGTAACCATCGACCGCCAACTGAAGATGAGGCAGCATGTAAACGCTGTCGTAGGCCAAACGCGCGCAGCTCGTGCTCTTCTTCGTCCAGTATTCTCTTCCCATCTCCCTCTGCGCGCGAAACTGGGCGTCTATAAGACGTACGTTCGCTCGCGCCTTACGTACGCAGCTCCAGCGTGGTTTGCGTTGGTAGCGGAGAGTCAACGACGGCGATTGCGGGCACAGCAATCGCTCTCCCTCCGCACCATCGTAGACGCCCCACGCTATGTGCGCAATGCCACTATCCAGAGGGATTTGGAAATGGAGAGCCTGGACGACTTCATCAAACGTCTGGCCACGAAAATGTTCGCGAACGTGGATGCGTCGCTTTTTCCGCATATACGGAGGGTGGCACCGTATCATGCGCGGCCACCCGATAATACCCCAGGATTCGACAGGCTTCTGCCGAGAGATTTGGTAGTCGCGGCAAACCCTAGGACATAACGCGCCACCTGCTTGTAGGACGCTCGCCAGATACTAACCAGGCGAGCTAAGGACCTCGCAGGCGGCCCACCCCAAACAAGAGTACCTGGCAAAAGCCGAACCAGAGACCTGGCCGTTTTAGCGACCAGCGAGTGCTCCCACCGGCAAGGGGCCATTGCCCCGGTACGGTTTCCCCGTCCCCGTGAGGGGGCGAGATGACTACTTCATCCATAAGAGGTCAGTTGTTGAGAAGCCGTCGAATAGTCAAGTACATAGTTGTGATGAAGAATCGATAGTGTGTTCATAGTAATCAGTGCTTAAGTTACATTTCATATTTAACAGTATACATTTCACAGATTTACCATTACTCTTTGAATCGTTTTTTTACCGACAATAAAAATAAGTAAATATCTATTACTCCGTTTTCTATCCATAGCCATACTATCCATACTAATATTATAAATGCGAGTCTCTCTGTCTGTCTGTCTGCATGGTTTTCACGGCTAAACCGCTAGACCGATTTTGATAAAATTTGGCATGGAGATAGTTTGACACCAGAGGGTGAACATAGGCTACTTTATTTTTCAAAAATCTAACCCTAAAGGGATGAAAGGAGGGATGAAATTTTGTATGGGAAATTTTTAACCGTAGAACCGATTAAAATGTAATTTGGTACAAAATACACCTTTTGTATTAAAAAAACATACTTTTCTTTTTTATCAAAAATATAAAAAGGGGTGAAAAAGGGGATGAAACTTTATAGGGGCACTTTATAATGCTAAACTCTAACAATATGGGTATCAAATGAAATGGAATACGCAGGGGAAGGTAGATACATATGTGACGTCACCATAAATCCAATATGGCGGATGTTCCATAATAGGAAATAATTTTTTTGTTCATTACCAACAATTAGGGTATCAAATGAATTGGAATACGCAGGGGAAGGTTTCTATGTATGTGACGTCATCATAAATCCAATATGGCGGCTGTTACATAATTAGAAATTACTTTTTTATCGAACACTAACAATATGGGTATCAAATGTAATAGAATATGCAGGAGAAGGTAGATACATATGTGACGTCATCATAAATCCAATATGGCGGATGTTCCATAATAGGAAATAACTTTTTTGTTCAACACCAACAATATGGGTATCAAATGAAATGGAATACACAGGGGAAGGTTTCTGGACATGTGACGTCATCATAAATCCAATATGGCCGATGTTCCATAATAGGAAATATTTTTATTGTTCGACACCAACAATATAGGTATCAAATGATATGGAATACGCAGGGGAAAGCTTTTGTACATGTGACGTCATCATAAATCCAATATGGCGGATGTTCCATAGCAAGAAATAACTTTTTAGTTCAACATCAACAATATGGGTATCAAATGAAATGGAATACGCAGGGGAAGGTTTCTATGTATGTGACGGCATCATAAATCCAATATGGCGTATGTTCCATAGCGGGAAATAACTTTTTGTTCAACACCGGCAATATGGGCATCAAATGAAATAGAATACGCAGGGGAAGATTTCTGTATATGTGACGTCATCATAAACCAATATGGCGGATGTTCCATAACAGGAATTATTTTTTTTATTAAGCACCAACAATATGGGTATCAAATGAAATAGAATGTGCATGGGAAGGTTTTTGTATATGTGACATCATCATAAATCCAATATGGCGGATGTTCCATTATAGAGAATAACTTTTTTTTTAACACCACAATATGAGTACCTCGGGTAACCTCAGTAATCTCCTCAAGAGGTTAAGGAACATTATTCCACGCGGACAAAGTCGCGGGTACAGCTGGTATATAATAACGCAGTAGAAACCGTGTGTCTGTACATTTGAATAAAGTTATCAAAAAATGAGTGTGAGGGATAAAAAAGAGTAATACAACACAAAAAGCAATTTTTAAAATGTTTGTCCGTCTGTCTATATGTATGAACACGCTAATCTCCGTACTACTGAACGGATTTTCTTGCGGTTTTTATAGATAGATTAAGCTTAGATTGGAGCAACATTTAGGCTTTGTTTATTGAAATTGGATGACAATGAAAAAAATTATCATCATTTAAAGTGTCTTCTCCTAAAGGGCTTCACCAATTTTGTTGAAATTTAGAATGGAAATAGATTAAGCCACGGAGAAGGGCACACTACTTTTTTAATTCCACGCTGATAAAGTCGCTTTTAAATAGAAAGTAAAATTATGTGCTATGTAGATACATAGACCGCAAAAACTATTACGAGTAGAACTTTCAGACACTCGATCATTTTACTAATTACTTAACGCATTTTAATCGAGCAATACTTGTATCACAAATTAATTAAACTTGTATATAGATATATATTTCCTATTTTTGGCAAATGGCTTTAGTTCCCCGGATCTGATGACCCAAGTTCGCTCCTGCTCATAGGTATATATAGTATTGCGTTGCAGTTAGACTGGATTGAAAAAACGAAAAAATAAGGAAACTAATCTTGAGAAATCTGTGTTTTGGTCTAAACGATTTGAGTAGTATCCAAATGAATACACATGTATACGAACATAGTTACCGGTCACAAAACATTAAACTATTGATTCGAGTTTATTTATCAAATTAAAATATCCAGTTTCAACTACACCTGAGCTGCAAATATTTGGCGAGGATAGTTTCACAACTAACCGAAAGGGCAACGGTGAAGTTTGGAGGTCCAAGTTTTGATTCCGACGGATTATATAAGGGCTAAACTTTGATCCCTGCGGTCCTATATCATTTTGTGTAAGTTTCAACTAACGACCTACATCCAACGTAATAACAGTAAAAGCGTAATAACGATTTATAACGATTCTCGATTATTGAAAAAAAACATAAAAGTACGAAAGTGTATTATTATTTATTTTATAATAATAATAATACTCTAGAGAATTACATAGATTGTGTGACCCCAAACTAAGCAGTAAGCACAACGAACTCCGGGGAAGTTCCCAGTAACACCCAGACTCCAAGCAATTTAGAAAAGTTTCCTAAATTGACCTGACCGGGGATCGAACCCGGGACCCTAGCTTGGAAAGCAGATGCATATGATATGCCACTGCGCCAACGGGCCAGTCATTTATTATTATTTAAGGTTCGATTAATAAATTACAAGACTGCGTACAAAAAGATAATGCGATGTTTCACAATAAATTGCATATTTATCACATGACCAATATTTTTTCATTTTGTTGGGAGGAGTTGGGAGGGCTGCTCACAACCTCATTTCATCAGATGTAACAACGTTGAAACAACGGATGAATTCACGTTGACAGCCAATCTATCCTCAACATCTTTTCACCAATAATTTTAGTAGTCGGGGTTCGTTAAATACTTCAGGAACAGATAAAATCAAAAGTAATTAATATCTACAGGTCCACTATTATATTAAACGACCAATATTTGTATATGTATTGCTTTCTCGAAAACGGCTCTAGCGATTTCGATGAAATTTACAATATAGGGGTTGAGGGGGGCAAAAAATAGATCTAGCTAGGTCTCAATTCTATGAAAAATCGTTTTCTCCGTCTTTCAAACACTTAAAACTACTAAATTGTAAGCTACTGAGTTTTTTCTAAATCTAAATTAAATATCTAAATTAATTTCACAGTAGTTTACTTTCTCAATACCACAGTGGTTGAGTGTAGGTCTATCACGCCGAAATGCGTGGGTTCGAATCCTGCTACGTGGTCAGACCTTTTTCAGTTTTTATTTAAAAACTTGAAATAATATGTCTGAGTTCGATTTGCAACAAGTACCTATTAAAAACACATACCACTAATAATGAACTTATAATAAGGAAATAAAATGAAAAATAATGATAAAAGCATTAGTCCATTGAAAAGTTACATTTGGGGTTGCAAAAGTCAGAGCGCGAAATTTTATTTTCTGAATGTCAAGAGTTAAAGTTAAATCCATGTTTGTGGGGTCGCAACCCTAGTCCCGCGGCCGCCATCTTGTAAAAAAGGCTGCTAATGGTTTTTATGCTATATTGGGCAAACTATTCGTCGCACAGAAAATTTCCAGAAACATTTTTTGTTGTAAATTAAATTCTCAACAACTTTGATTCTGTAACTTTTAGTCGTAGAACCAAAAATAACAAAGTTAATAACGAAAATAGATAAAAATTTGGGAACGAATTTTCTTTTGGTCGTTATAAGTTTTTTCTGATAATTTTACAAAAAAAATAAATTTTTCATCTCCTTATGTAGTGTAGTGGCAATAAAGCTAAGGATTCTCTAATTGTGAAGCAATGTTTGGATGTCAGAAGGCAGGACTCAAATGTTCCGCAGTGTGCCTGAATTGTTCTGGGGAGACCTGTAGCAACATAATAGAGATATTAAAATTGATCGAGGAGAATGTTTTAAAGATGAACTGCCAACAATGACGCCACTTCATTCTCCATCCTTTCTCAACAATTCATTATCGGAAGCTCTACAGGTAAGTCAGGTTATCAGATTTAACTCACCGATGTTGCTCGGACACGGCGTCTGGCTTTGGAGTTATTTATAAAATCTATGCCTAAAAGTCACGGAGAAAAGTCTACTATTTATTTCCCTGAACAACGAATTTAATGTTAAATTTCATGGACTTCTTTCATTAGTAGTATGCAAGCAATATTTGTATATTCATATTCGCATTCTCGTAAATGGCTCTAACGATTTCGATGAAATTTACAATATAGAGCTTTACGATGGTCGAAAATCGATTTAATTAGGGTCCAATTCTGAGAAAATTAGTTTTCTTTATGTTTGCACACATTTAAAACTGCTAAACTCTAAACTCTTCTGGTTGCACAAGAGAGTTTACCTTCTCAGTAGTACAGTGGCTAGAGCATAGATCAACCAAGCTGAAATACGCGGGTTCGAATGTTGCAATGTGGTCAGGCTTTTATTTGTTAATTTTTTTGTAAGACACCGAGTAAAGCTGGGTCGCCCAGCTACATTGGTATAATCTTAAGTAAAAATAATCATCTCAGATTCTTGTCAAAACCGGTTAGCCGTTTCGGTGATTACACTGAACAAGTAGAAAAATGACAAAAGTGTAAAAAACGCGCGATTGGGTTTTGGTTGGTACAGTGCAAATAACCACATGAGGTTAAGGAAAAGCCTTTATTTCGCAATCACAAATAGACTCTTCAATTTTATTTATTTCCTTTTATTAATTTTATTTAATACAAGTAAAAAATTAAAATACATTATGTAGATAATATGGCTACGTTTCCTCGCACGCAACAAGAGGGATTGAAATTTACTCTTATGTTTGAAGGAATACATATTTCTAGAAGTATATTAGAGAAAAAGTTGGAAAATAACGCTAAGAGAACACTTGGAAAATAATATTAAGAGATTATATTTTTATTTTATTTGTAGGTGTTCTTATAAGAAAGTTTTTCAAAGAAACGCTGAACAAGATTTGGGGTGAAACGTGTAATATTACGGTTCGTTTCGGCGTGTAACTAGCTACTTATCGATATATAAAGGGAAAAATTTGTTGTGAGTTGATTTTACTGCTCTGCTTATTCTACTGAAGTTACATTTACGGAAGCTTTTATGTAACATAGGAGACGAAACGATATTGGAAACGAATACAGATTTTAATACTGTATACGGTGAAGTTTGAACTTTGCTTATAACAAACAAAATAAAAACCATGAATTAGTGAACATTTATCTACATGTATTATAACTACCAAAGGTTACTGCTTTTTTTACGCATTGCGTAAGATACGTGTAAGATTTTGTATGCTCAAGGTCATTGACTTTGATGTTATGGTTTGACACACCAAGCGCTGCGAATCGCAATGCCGAAATTAGAGAGCTTATATGATGCTTCGTGATGTGATGTAAAATTCATATGTGTATTTTATCACGTGTAGTATGATACGTATATTTCCACTTTGTACATGATCTTTGAATGGACGGTTGTCCTATGTTAAGGTAGCAAGACGGTTTGCGGCGCAAAATCGCTAATTCGCGTGTTGCGAATTCGCAGTGTATCGATCGTATCTTAACGGCCCTATCTTCATCGACAGACGCAAGAACTTTTGCTTTTCTGTTTGTTCTAAATTGATACCAACACAAGTTTTGGCTAAGGCAAGTGTAGTTTCGAAGAAAGATATATATCAACATTATGTAAGTGGCATGTTAGCTTTGACATCCGTTTTTCAACACAAATCAAAAGGGACTGGACCTTTGCCATGAGGGCATCTACAAGCGAATAATACGTATTGGAATCAGCTTAGCGACACGATGTCGTAAGGGATTTGTTCAGAAGTTTGTGTCACCTAATCCTGCATAAATGTTTTACATGTCGTAGCACACGATAATTTTAAAAGCTAAGTCAGATAAAATAAAGGATTAAATAATTATTTGGTTTATTAATAACAAAAAAGTACATACATACGTTAATATTTAGAAACTTAAAACTACACATTATCTTAAATAATAGACTTCCTCAAAGTAGCCGCTTAGAAAGCTGTCATTGCTTAAGGTAATAATTATTTTACATTTTTATTCAGAGTAAGATTATAGATACACATTTAATGTCATCAATATAATAGTTGATGCCACTTCAATAGGGCTTATAAATGGTAAAGTGGGACTAGACTGACAGGTTTCTATCTTTAACCTATGTATATAGTATACATAATTACATGTATATTTTCACAATTACCCTTAACAGGGTAAGTAGAGAGTACGGGGTGCCAAGCGCCGTAGTCCTACATATTTTCGCATCCTCAACTCTCATCATTCTCCTCATACAAGTTTGGAGTATTATTATACATTTACACCCAGGTATGTGGGTGCTTTTGAAATTTCCATCAGTTAATACTGTAGCTATTTGATCTTTATAAGCCAGTCTTAGTCCTCCTTGGATCGTACAATATATTGGTTCTTTATTGAATCTTTCCTCGACTAAGTCTTATGACCTCCGTAGAGAGATAAGCAAGCAGTACATTATATTCTTCTATCTCGTTCAGAGCGACATGAAAGAATAATGGGTGAAAGGTGTATTTTGTTGTCTTAGCGTTCTGTCCCTCCCGAATGGGAAATGGTACGACGCCTTTTACATCTTCTTGTATATAAAAATGAATGTTCCTTTGTATGTTTGTCCCCTATGCGTTCCTAAACCCTTCATCCGATTGTGATGGAACTGGTGAGTTGTTCTAAGTACACACGCGAAGATTTGTGATTTATTAAATTAGTAAAGACTGCACGAACGAAGTTGTGGGTAACAACTAGTTATAATATATAACTCTATTTTTTATAATTTAATTCGAAAGGATAAAGTAATTGGTTTCGCTGAGAAGTCTTCTATTACATTAATTAAAAAACGGATGTCCTTGAAAATGTCACCTATAACAATGGAAATGATTCAATAACTTTCTGTAAGGAATATGTATATGAACAGGTAGCAAATATCTTATCCATACTAATATTATAATGCGAAAGTCTCTCTGTCTGTCTGCTTGGTTTTCACGGCTAAACCATCAGACCGATTTTGATAAAATTTGGCATGGAGATAGTTTGACACTAGGGTTGAACATAGGCTTTATTTTTCAAAAATCTACCGCTAAAGGGGTGAAAAGGGGGATGAAACTTTATAGGGGAACTTGATAATGCTAAACCCTAACAATATCGGTATCAAATGAAATGAAATATGCAGAAGGTGTGACGTCACACATGTGACGTCACCATAAATCCAATATGGCGGATGTTCCATAATAGGAAATAACTTTTTCGTTCAACACTAACGATATGGGTATCAAATGAAATGGCATACGCAGGGGAAGGTTTCTGTATATGTGACGTCGTCATAAATCCGATATGGCGGATGTTCCATAATAGGAAATAACTTTTTTGTTCGCCACCAACAATATGGGTATCAAATGAAATGGAATACGCAGGGGAAGGTTTCTGGACATGTGACGTCATCATAAATCCAATATAGCGGATGTTCCATGTTGGAATATTCACTATTAGAGTAATTGAGTCCAAACATAATTTTACTTAAACAATTTATTAATCCCGAGATATAAATATAAATACAGTATCAATCTTTTCTATACCACACCCAGGCGGTGACTGCGGGGCGAGCGGACGACACGTTGAATTTTTGCTTAGCTCAGATCCGTCTCCACAAACCTCCCCTTGCTAAAAAAAAATACAAAATTATCGACCAAAATAATATGAACTTACAAATGATTAATAATATTTCCAAGCTACAATCATTATTTAGAATGTAATAGGCACACAGGAATTTGCTTAGTTGTATGTCGATTGCATTATGAGGCAAGACCTTCCGCGAATAGATATCTGACACCGACGCGACGTCCGAAGGTTTACATTTATATCCAATTAAACAACTAGGTACTTTATATAAATTATTTTAACATTACGCGACTTTAATAAGCATTTGGAATGTATTTATGTCCAAAAGAATATGGTTAGTGTACATATGTTTTATCATACTAGATACGATCCTTAATTTACTATAAAATAAAAGAAATCGTTATATACCCATACATTATGGCTACTAGGGCCCCTTACAGGCCTGTTCCTACTGTCCACTTAATACGGGTTTTAGTAACCTGTCTGTGCTGCTGACTACGTGGATTGTTGCGGGATAGCTTGGGCCGCCTGTCCCACCGCCCACCATGATGTATTTTCGTTTTTGGCGTGCTTTTTAAGATATGATAAGATACTTGCAGCAATGTTTTCCGTAAAAACACAAATAAATTACTAAAACGACTGTATTATGTTTAAAAAGTTATTCGCAATGTCATCTAATTTCACAATAATATAGTCTAAAAGATGCACAGACCACTTAAGATGATGTTAAAATATGCGGATCGATTCCTTATTTGTCAATGTTTACATACATACTCATACTTCGCTGGCCGATCGCATCTCGTTCCGTGTAAAGTTCAATTATTATCTAAGCGCTCTTATAAAATGATTCATTTATTAACAATTTTACTTGTTTTAAGATGTCCGCACAAAATGTCGCGTAAACTATGTATGTTTCTACACTCCAAGATTACACTTTACAATTATTAACGTAAAATAAAGTATTAATATTACAATAATTACTTAATTGTACATTATTAGTATTGCGTGAGTAGATTACAAAATCGCACCGGTGTCTTTACTTTGCGGCCAGAGCGCGTTGTTTTAATTACAAGCGGAAGCGATTTCGAAACCGTGCTATTGCTATAGTTACTTCTTACTTCTAAATTACCATCTAAACACGAATTATCATCAACGTTTTCTGAATTATTTAATATAAAGGCTGGTTTAAGTCTATCTATCGTCACTTGCACGGTTCTATTAGGTAAGCTTACTTTAAAATTTTTATCATTTCTGCTTAATACGGGGTATGGGCCATTATAAGCGGGACTCAAAGATTTCTTTACCACGTCCTTTCGAATAAATACATGTGTGCATGACTTCAAATTATTGTTAACAAAAATTATTCGCGAATCGATTATCGCTCGTGATTGAGGTCTTTTCTTACCTATAGTATGTCGTAAATTTTTTAAGAAAATATGTCCGTCTGTAATATTTTTATTTTCTACATGGAAAATAAAAGTCTGATTGTCTCTCTGTATACCATTTCAGCTGCACTTACGCCTGTATCCGTTCTACTCGCTGCCCGCAATCCTAATAAAACCGTCGGTAATTCCTCTGCCCAGTCTTTTTTGGCCGACAGCCGTGAAGTTAACGCGTTTTTCAACGAGCGATGCCATCTTTCAATTAAACCGTTACTCTGCGGGTGATACGAAGAATTTCCAATTCTTTGAATCCCAACTAACTTCATCAAATCATTAAAAAGATCGCTTTCAAATTGCCTCCCTTGATCTGTCGTAATCCTATTTGGGCAACTAAATCTACAAATCCAGTATTCAAATATAACACTAGAAATCGTATCCGCTGATATGTCTGGGACTGGTACAACCTCAGGCCAATGCGTGAAACGGTCGATAATCGTAATAAAATACCAATGTAGGTAATGGGCCCACAATATCAATATGAATATGTTCGAATCTTTTACACGGTGGAAAATTGGATAAATCCGAAACTGTGTGTCTACCGATTTTTGACCTTTGACAGGAAATACAACTTTTGGTCCAATTATTAATATCCTTATTGTTGCACACGTGGATTATCGGGTGCGGTGTGCGGGGAAAGCAGACGGCTGCGGGCGGTGGCGTACGTGACCAGCGGCAGCAGCGAGCTTCATGGATTCTACAATGCGATTGACACGGCGCGCACACATAATTTGTACATTTAATTATAGCCAATAAAATAGTTATCATTTCGAAATCCGTCCGAATCCGTCGTTTTACTGGAAATAAGTATCTTATAAAACGCGCCGATACAAGTTTGGTCCTTCGAGCCGGATCAAACTTGTATCGGCTCGTTAGTTTTCTCGACATCTTCTGGTGCGACGGCTATATTATGATAAGCTCTATTTAAATCTAATCGTGGAAATACACGTTTATTTGGTAACATATACGTAAATTCCTGAAGTCTGGGTATCGGATACCGATCCGGTTTTGTTATTGCATTAAGGACCCCATAATCCCCGCAGGGACGTATTTGACCGTTTTTTTAGGCAAAACATGTAGAGGACTAGCCCATTCACCTTGACCTGGCCTACAGATCCCTAGTTCTTGCATACTACGGAACTCGTCTCTGACTTTCTTATAACGCTCTGGCGGAAGCGGTCGCGGACGCGCAAATATGGCCGGGCTGGAAGTTACTATGTGGTGGTACACCTTATGTGACAGGGTGTCCTTAAAAGCAATAGGTTTAGTGATATCTAAAAATTCGTAGTATGGATTGTCATTTCGTAGGCTTTTAATAGAAGGTTCGTCGCACTGTATAACGAACCTATTAGTCTTTTATGGTATAGATCTATAACTAATTTATAATGCTCAAGAAAGTCACCGCCTAAAATGGCTTGCTTGACTTCTGACTGACTTGACTTGATGACAAATAGGAAATAACTTTTTTATCCAACACTAACAATATGGGTATCTATCAACTGAAATGGAATACGTAGGGGAAGGTTTCTGTACATGTGACGTTATCATAAATCCAATATGGCGGTTGTTCCATAGCAGGAAATAACTTTTTCGTTCAACATCCACAATATGGGTATCAAATGAAATGGAATGCGCAGGGGAAGGTTTCTATGCATGTGACGTCATCATAAATCCAATATGGCGGATGTTCCATAATAGAAAATAACTTTTTCATTCAACACCAACAATATGGGTATCAAATGGAATGAAATACGCAGGGGAAGGTTTCTATATATGTGACATAAATCTAATATGGCGGATGTTTCATAATAGGAAATAATTTTTTTGTTTAATATCAACAATATAAATATCATGGGTAGCCTCGGTAACCCGGAGAGGTCACGGCAAATTTTTTCATGCGGACGAAGTCGCGGGTACTGCTAGTACACTATAATACAAAAAGCCACTGGTTCTGTTTCATATATTTGTATGTATATTTGTAATTGTTCGATTGTGTTGCTCTGTCCACCCCCACTGGTAAATCACATGTGCGTATTTGTTTACACTACAATTTCAAATTGTATTCCTGCCTTTTCGTCTCTTTCTTTACATTGCAAATGATTTTACAGTCAACCTTTAAATTATAACACAATTGTGTCCACCCAAGTTGACAGTAAAAGAGCTTATTCAAATAACATCTGTATAATATTATAGCAACGGTAAAGGTACGCACACTGATCGTCGCCATGGTCACGTAGTTCCCGGCGAGACCAGCGGTACTGCGACTGGGGACGTGAGGATCACTAGTGTTATTTATGGATACAAATGTGTAAAGTTTTATAGCGTGTTTATTGCTCTGTTGGTTGCACTGAGGGATGCGGTTTCACGGTTTGGATATCGTCACGTTTTTATAGATATATCGATGTATACATATTATAATAATAGATACTATTGGTATAGGTAAATGAACGGTTTTTACATTAAAAACATTTAAGAAAAAATTACGTAAAGATTTTTGCTGGTCAAAAAGTCAAATAATATTAATAAAAAGCAAAACACTGGTTTTTAGAATGTCTGTCCGATTGCTTGCACGTGCAACAGTCAATAAAATATATATGAAATTCATCGAAGTTTTAGTAGCTGCGCTACGTAAGTCTTATTTATAAAATTGTGAGACAATAATGACGTCATAAAAACAAGTTGTTACATTGGTCATTATTCTCTCACCATTATAACTAATTTACATTAGTTAACAGTACCACTTGATGACAAATAAGACAGTGTGAGCGGTGTGAGTCTAGCCTATAACTAGATATTAGACCTTTGAATGACTTCAGAATAATGTATTGTGTGAAAATAATTGTCTAGTGTGTAAGGAGAATGATGAGATGTGAGGAGGCGAAAGAAGTATGTAAGGACTGCGATACCTGACGCTCCGTCCTCGCTAACCACCCCGTTAGGGATACAGCGTATGTGTATATTTAGATACCGTAAACTAAAATTACAGTATTGTAATTAAGGCGATTTATTTGAGGTGTTTTTTCAGTTAAATAATATATAATACGAGTATGATATAACATGTCTATTTTATGTATGTACATCGTACAGCAATACATAATTTAATATGTAATGTAGACACAAGCGTAATTTAGTTAATACCTCGTGTTGCGAATCACGCTTCACGTTATGACATACGTATCTGTCTCTGGCAGACATTTATTCCATCTTCCACTTGAGTAATGGAATTTATTATTCAGATTACACCTATCAGTGGCGCTAATTCTCTATTGACTTTGCTACTAGGTACATTAGTAATTACTTGCGCATTAATTTAAACTGCTGAGTTTGTATTTATTAATTAAATTAATATTTCATTTCTACATACGTAATATCTTGTAACTATTGTGTTCATTAAGATGTCACTTTGCAGAAACTTCGTCACATATTACTTACATTTTCTGTAGATGTATTCTGGCAGAACTGAAACCTATTTTAATCGATCGATACGTGTTTCGCTTTCGCGTCTCACCAAAGTATCGTTAGTTGAGCTTTGGAAGAAAATAACTAGACGCTAGAAGACATGTGTATAAAATGAATGTCGTATCTTAAAGCTATATTTAGATGTAGTATCACAAGCAATGCAGTTTTAGGACTTTTCCATATTTACGCAATCTACGTTCTCAATACTTAGTGTAAATAACACACTATTTTCGTGTCTTAGAATTCCGTTATTATCCCAATATTTTTGCTGACGTAGGTACATTGTGTGTCTTTGATGTTATCATCATTTAACACTTAGGCTATCTGAAATTCATAAAGAAGAAAAAATAAGATGTCTACATATATTTATAATGTAAGGTACAAGACTTCTGAGTGAATTGGTTTAACGACTTCGAAAAAAGGAGGAGGTTCTCAATTAGGTTGTATTATACTATACATATTTTTTTATGTTTGTTACCTCATAACTCCGTCATTTATGAACCGATTTGAATTTTTTTTTTATTTGAAAGGATATGCTTCCAGATTGGTCCCATTTAAATTTAACTGGTATTGGAGCTTGGATTTCGGAGATACACCAAATGACACCAAATAACGCGAACTGGGTATATATAACCTTTATTTATTAACCGACTTCCAAAAAAGGAGGAGGTTCTCAATTTAGTTGTCACTCACAACGCTGTCGTTTATGAATCGATTTAGAAAATTCTTTTTTTGTTTGAAAGGTCTTCCTTCCTTCCAGATTGTATGATTGTGTCTTCCTTCCAGACTTCCAGATTGGTCCCATTGAAATTTCACTGATATTGGAGCTTTGGTTTCGAAGATACCCTAAATAACGCGATTTGGTTATAACCTTTATTCATTTATATTGATGATTCTCTTGTATGTCATTTGTTAACTATCGTTATCCCCACATGGTATAATGGTAGTAGGGAGAAGATATCAATAAATTCAGTCAGTAGAGTCAGTCTTGTGGCGGACAGAGAATTTGGCTGGTGGGTGTCATCTTCGCATAGTAAGAATACTGCTAGGGTGTAATTATGATGTAACCTTTACACTGTTCTTTTATAACTGATCAATATTGATATGATATGATATTGATGATATTGATATTGATAATGGATATGATACAAATACCAATGAAATTAAATTTGACAGTTATCGAAGTCGGTGCCAAATCAATGTTCGACAACAGAAAGTCTTTGTTTAGTAGGTTCGTATTGTATCGTTTTTATAAAGTTATTTTTGTACTTAAGTTTTGATTACTAAAGAATAGTTAGTTCGTAATTTCAGTGCTTTTTTTGAAGTCGGTTTAATTTTTTTATTAACTTTCATTTTCTAACAATATTCTTATTGCATACTATGAAATATCTTTTGTTACGGGTACATACGGTTGATTGCTGTTTAATTTGTTCTCTTAATAATAATCCGTGTCAAAATTAACTTAAATTTAGATTACGGAAATACTATAAGTTCTAAGATGATTTCACTTTGTCAAATAATATTTTTGAAACGCGTTTGAGAGATGGTGAAATGTAATGAAATAATAATAGATAAATAATATTAGATATCTTTAGCATTTATTAAAGTAGACATTTTGGAGAATTTTTCCCAGAAACAATAATGTCGAAAAAAAGGCGTTTTGATAAACTTATTTCAGTTCAACTTCGTTTACATCCGTTTCCGATTTTTAAAAATTTTCAATTAATGAAGGATATTTTCTTCAATAAGGTATTTCTCTGAAATTATCAAACTATACAGAGAGTCGCTAAATACACTTACAACATCCTGAATCTGTCCCTGGTTTGTAGTATTGTCGTTTATATCCTAATGTCTGACCGCACCGACCGACGGAATCCAAACCTCGGGAGACTTGTGTTTCCGACTAATGGCGGGGTGGTGACAGCTTCTTCCAACTATAAACGAAAACAAGTCGGTCCTCCGTGTACCTGTTGAAAGCTCTGTATTCTACACTTTCTAATTTACTAGTTCCTAACGGACGTTTCAAATGTGAATCGTATTTTATAATTTGAAATCGCTTGAACCGTTTTCGAGTTCAAGAAACGTTTAATACGTGTTTATTTTCTACATTCTCGTTACTACCATAAACTAACCTAACCCACTCAAAAAGAGTGTTCCTATAAGCTGATTCTGTTCTGGCACCGCTATACAGACTTTCTTACTCTAACGGCCTATGTTTGTCAAACCGGCCTTTGCAACCTAATAAAAGATTGCATTCTACCATGACGCCCAAAAGAGTTTCTATTTCACATATATTTACACAAATAATGAAAAATTTGAAAGTACTAACGAACAAAGATTTGTTTTGTGTCATAGGACTGTGACACAAAACAAATCTGTGTCATAGGAAATCAGTGTCAAATGCAACGACATAAGTCTTAAAATATTGAGCGTACCGATAGAGGTGTAATATGTGTAATCCCTTTCTATTATCGGCTTACGCCATATATTTCTTCAACAGTCCGTAACGTGTGAAAGGTAATGTCTGTTAGTGGTAAATCTGTGAATTAATTAATCGAGTAAATCAATTAATTCGATATCTATATAAACACTTCGTGCTGCAGTCGTAAAGGGAAAACGCAAAAAGATTGATGGAGCAAGTCGGCCGAACGTACTATTTGATGACGTCACAAACACAGACGCGCTAGCTAGATGGCGCCAGTGTTCTTTTATTCTTTAATCGTCTGTGTTGCTAACACTGAATATAATATTTGAAATGGTTAAGTTTATTTGATAAACGTAGCAATTTTAATTTGAAATTGTTATTGCAAAATGACGTTTTCCCACGCATGCAATAATAATAATACTCCAGACAATTTACACAGATTGTGTGATCCCAAAATAAGCAGTAAGCTTGTACTATGGGTACCACACAACGAACTCTGGGGGAGCTCCCAGAAAAGTTCGTTTCCTAAATTGACCTGACCGGGGATCGAACCCGGTACCTAGCTTGGAAAGCAGATGCATATGCCACTGCGCCAACGGGCCAGTCATCTGCTGCTGGAATACTAATCTGTAATTCGTTCATATTCACAAACATTGTTTATTGTCTTGTTATTCGCTTGAAATACAAATATGACAGTTATTTTTACTCTGTATGAAACGAATAGTCAGCCAATATTCAATAGAATTGGATAACTTAATTGGTTCGAAAAGTTTATTGATATTGAATTTCGTTATTCTTTTATACCTACCTAGAAAACAAGTACTCATCCATAATTCTTGTTTTTCATTCTAGGTATAAAATTCTGAAGAAAACTATTTTAACGAAATTGTACTTTTTTACTACAAAATGTTGTATTATGAAGGGTCTTATAGCTACTCCCTTATCAGCCGTATCAATGTTACGTGGCCCTCGAGCTACAGGGGCCCGGACGCGACAGCGTCGTGTGAAAATAAAAATTCTTCTCTTTGCAAATAATATTTCACTAACTCGGATCCTAGGATAATTGTTTTTAAGGTTTATAATAGACTAACTGATGCCCGCGACATTGTCTGCGTGAAAGTCGGTTTTATTACGCACCCCTGTTTGGCAAATCGAAAAATTCAGTCAGCTTTGTTAGTATTTACAGTCCGAACTTCATTACTGAGGAAGAGAAACCATTTAATTACCATTGATTCTAATTTTAAATTAACATAAATTAAAGAATATATATGACATTAATGCTGGGGCTAATTAGATTGTTAGCATTACAGTTGGCCGTGGGAAAAAGAGACCTCAGGTCGATACCAGCAGAGCGAGCGCCGAATTTGAAATTATATTTATAAAGTGCAATAACTTTTTTCGCTCTCATCCGATTGCAATGAAACAAAGCCTAAATGTTGTTTCAAGCTGAGATTAAGCTACCGGGGAGAACCGCAAGAAAATCCGTTAGGTGGTTTAGCGTGTACATACAGAAAGATTGACAAAAATAAAAATAAATGCTTTTTTGTTGTCTGTTACTCTTTCATCGCCCATACTAATTTTGTGATAAATTGATTCAGTGTACAAACACAAGGTTTCTACTGATTTATGGGATATACCTATTGTATTGTAATTGTACAGTAGTTAGGTAGTAGTATCTACTTATAAATACACTTACTTATTTCGTTAATGCAAGTGTTGTATATTTTATAAAAAAAAATACAATTGCAAAATTGCAAGAGTAGAAAGGGTCCCCTAACAAATATCTATTCATACAGGGCCTATTCAGGGCTAGCTACGCCACTAGTATTATGTGTACTGTAATACTAATTGATCGGACAGACGTTGTCCTGTCCTTTAAATACATAAAAATTCGACAAAAAAAAACCACTTAGTTTTCCCCGAATTTTTCAATTTTCCCGTAAATTTTTCAACAAATTTTTCTACTTCTAAAAACCTTGTGCGAGCTATTACGAACACATAAAAAAAATTAGCCAAATTGGTTCAGCCGTTCTCAAATGATACGCTTACTAACGAACAGAATTTCATTTTTATTTGTATTTTGTAGTAGTAATGGGTAGGTTCGGCGTTCTGAATGAAAGCGATTCGGATGTATATCCAATTTTGTGGACATTCCGGCACATAAGTGAATATTCTTTTGTGATCTAGGTTAATTATTTTCCGATGACCTATGCACGGATCTAAACAAGAGCACTTAATTATGATTCCACACGATTCGCACAAGATTCGTGTACATGACACAGTACCTTCATGGCGCGCGTCCCGGTTTCGTGTCCGCGGACCCGTTTGGGCCCGACCACAGAGTCAGAGTACGTATTATGTAACCGTCAGTCCATGACAAAAACGCGCAATCCATATCACCACAGAGTACATAATATGTGGTAAGCATCCAGATTCCGTGTCCGTGGATTTGTTTGGTCTGGTTTTGTCTGTCTGCTGTCCGACCATAGAGTCACAGATGTATTTAAGACAACACACGCGTGATCCATGTCACAGAGTAATTATATACGAGACACGCATCCAAGTTTCATGGACCTGTTTGAGTACGACTACAACGACCACAGAGTTGCAGATTACGTGTCTGCGGTTCACTATACGCGTGTTATATGTCTCCACAGAGTATATTCGTGTCACGTATCCAGGTTTCATGTCTCGACAGAGTATATTCGTGTGACGCATCCAAATTCCATGTCCGTGGATCTATTTAGGTTCGACCACAGAGACACAGAATACGTATTTATTACTCACCACAGGCGCGATTCATTTCACCACAGAGTACATACGTCTCGGCTTTTAATACAGTCGTACCATTCAACAACTCGTAGCAAACGATACTGTACATGAATGTAAGTACACCCGTCAGTAGGTAGCCTCAAGGGACACGTGTCTATAATATGTACTAAATTTCACTTTACTACACAAGATATTTGAGGTCTTTACTATTACAATTTTTGGGATCAGGCAATTTGGAGAATTTACCTGGAATATCAGCTTTGACTCTCCCGTAGTCACGGAAGTTATTTGTTTGTCAGATCGAGCCAGATTAATCAGTACATAATAAATTTATCTAAATTGACTTTAAGTCCAAGGTAAAGGGTTAACACTCTAGTTTCGTTTGTGGTTCTTTTAATACAGGCTCAGTTTGTGGCCACATAATTGGTTGTATTTCTTACTATTATTTTGTAGGTTACAAATATTACGGTTCAAAAAATCATATTTACTATACTTTCTCCTTTAAGCGTTGAAAGTAAACATGATTAGAGAGGCCTATATTCGAATTGTCGTTATATATATATATATATATATATATATATACATACATATCTATTATAATTATATTTATAGATTCTATTTAGCACCGTCGTGGGGTCAAATCTACTTTAGAAAATTCCTACTTAGTATTCTGTTAGCTTTTAAGCAAGGGACGTAGGGTAGGGCTATTTTTAGAAACCGTAATCATGAAATCATAATCCATAGGATTAATGGTATACAGCAGCTGTAGATGAGTTGTTGTTATGTTAAAGTGCTTGATGTTGTCATCGAATTAAAAAGGAATAAATTATAATTTGTAATAATTTTACGAGGCATTTACAAAAATATAAACTTATTTTTAATAAATTGTTTGCATCTTAAATAACATTGTCATTGTAAAGAACTGTATGAGAATAGAGTCAGGGATGATGGAAGAAAATGCAAGAGAACCAGACACGACCGATTTATTCCGTAGTAACCAAAAAAATATATAACAAAAGCGTAGTAAAATAAATGACAAATATTTTAAACTATAATTCTATATTACAAATAATATAAAGAAGAAAAATAATATAAAAAAGAGGTGCATTTTGGATATACCAGCCTCAAAGCCTTACGTCAACCCGCTCTGCTGCAAAAGTCGCTGTTAGTCAGAATAACTAGAAATTGTCCACATGACGAAGTTCCCAGGATGAAACTTATTGGAGTTAAAGCTTTAGCATCAGCAGGATCGACCGAAATATGTGTTAGAGGTCTGGAGTTCACGAGTGCTGCTGCTTCTAAATGCAATGTGTGAAAGACTTTGTTGTTCGGGGATCTGTCTTTCAAAGTTACTTTTAAGGCCGTTTTAACCGACTTTACCAATCTTTCCCATGCACCTCTCATAAACGGAGCATATGGAGGGATAAACTTCCAATCAATCCGTTCGTTAGTGGCGAAGTCGTAAACCTCTTGATTGTACAAGGTTTTTAACTTTACACGCTCGAATAAAGGTGGTACCATTGTCAGAACATGTCTCTCTAGGAGTACCCCTTCGAGCTATCAAGCGTCTCAGAGACATTATAGCAGCATCCGTGGAAAGTGAATGGACGACCTCGAGATGAACTGCTTGAACGGTGAGGCAGGTATAAAGTGCAACATATCTCTTTTCCTTTCTGAGACCCACAGTAACTGAGTGGTCCGAAATAGTCTAAACCGACAAATGAAAATGATCTTTGATGATGTGCCAGTCTCGCATCTGGGAGATTTCCCATAAGCGGTAGGAAGGCTGTAGAGCGGTGAAACCGGCAGTACTGACAATTATAAGCGACGGATTTCACAGTATACCTAAGGCTCAAAATCCAGTAGAATTTTCATAGTTCATTGACCACCGTTTCTGTATTACCATGAGCCGCTTTCTGGTGACTGTGTAAGACCATAAGTCTGACAGCGGGGTGCTTGCTATCTAGTATAATCGGGGACTTTAGCTCCTCTTGAATTTCCGTTGTGGACGAAATCCGAAGAGCACAATCTGAAAAGATTATCTTCAGTAAATTGAACTGCCAGTCTGGTGAGCTTGCTCAGACGTGACACTGGTTGCTGATTTCGAATAGCATGAATTTTCGCGGAAAAGCTATCTATTTGTGATTTCCGTAAAATATGCACTTCTGCAAGACGTAGATAAGCGGTGGTCGGTGTACTCCGCACGTTCGCATAACTCGAAACGGTTTCAGAAATCTGTTAAGCAAACGTCACGATATAATTTTGCAATTTGTACAACTTACTGACGTGAGTGCCCTTTCTTATTAAGGCTTGAACACGTAAGAGGGTAAAATAATGATAGGCTTGTGCAGTACTGGTCCAGTAATCCAACGAGAATCTAAATCTAGATAAATATGTTTTGAACATGTGGCATCATCTGTAATATTCAAAACTCTTGGGACCCAATGCCATTCATAGATTTCAGATAATTCTAAATTTTTGCCTACCCTATGAGCAACAAATAGTTTGTATGAACGCGCACATTTCGGAGCCACCCTAATACATTTAAAGAATCGCACCGAAAAATGCGCTTGAAAGGCTTTCGCTTCATAGATTGCATTATTGATGAGGCCAGTCTTGCAGCTATTAATGCCGCTTGTAGTTCTAAACGCGGGATACTAATTGATTTTAAAGGAGCTACGCGTGCTTTGCTGCAAAATAAAGGGAGTTTCACGTCTCCATTTCAATAAATAAGACACCAATATGCAACTGCTGCAAAAGCTTGATTGCTGGCATCTGAGAGAACGTGTAATTCAACTTATGAGACTTCACACTGACTGGCATTATAATAACGTGGAATTGCAAAACTTTTCATGGATAAGTCTATTAACCATTCTTGCCAGAGTACCAGTTCGGAGTATGGAAGACAATCATTATAGACTGTATTCATGCGCCAAATGTTTTGAAACATGATGAGCCTTCTTATTGTGACAGGTGATAGAATACCTAATGGATCAAAACCGCGCATTAAAAAAAGAAAGAGATTAACGTTTTGAGAGCTTATTGGGTAGAGGTGATGGTACCGAAATATTAAAGCCATTGACGTCTTGGTAAGGCTACCAAGTAAGCCCTAAAGTTCTTACGGAACATAATACATTACCTATAGCTACATCTGAAATTGATTGAGCCACTAAATTCTTTGGCAGAAATATAAGTACAGAAGGGACATTGGAGACCTGCCCACGCATTTCAAGACAGGCGTGAGCGTGTATAGTTACTATTTCAGAGGCTAATCGCGTCGGTTCGTCCACAGAGTCTTGAATATATTAAATTGTCCATATAGTGATCTTTAATTATTGCATCTACAGCGTCAGGATATTGGTCTTTAAATTCTAGCGCAATTTTTTATTTTTTTAATATAAAGCGCTGTGAAAGGACTTGATGCTGCTCCAAAAATCATACTAGACATTCCATAAACTCCTATAGGTTTGTCTGGACTATGTCAACATAGAAATCGCTGCGCATCTCTATCATTTTCAATAATTTTGAATCTAGGAAACATTTCACGAACATCTGCCGCCATAGATATGCGGCCTTCTCTAAAACGTAGTCAAATTTCAAAAAGAGATTGTAATAAATTAGGACCGGTTAGCAAAAGAGTATTTAAGTTCACTCCTTTTGTTTTGGCAGCAGCATCATGAACAACGCGCAGTTTATCAGGCTTGTTAGGATTTATTACACCGAAATATGGTAAATACCAACAAATCGACGAAAAGAGCGAAGGATTTTTATGGCAAGTTTCAACGTAGTCCTTGCTGAGTACATCATGGATATTCTGTTTGTATTTTGCGGCGTAATTAGGATCCGCAATAAAAATTTTATCTAAATTTAAAAAATGAGGTAAAGATAAACCGTAACTATTGGGACCGTTCATTTTATCAGACTTCCACAAGAGTCCAACCTTGAAACGACCATCAAAAAGACGGTTAGCCGTGCGATCTAAAATTCGTGTGGCGCACTCGTCATCAGCACTACGGGGCAGACGGTTATTTATACCTAAAGACTCGAATTTATATTGCTTTCGTATTAAACTCTCAATCGAGGAGTCGAAACTACATCGTAAAGGATGCGAGTCATCGAGAGATGCGTAATTAATAAGTTCAATCTCTTTAGTTCGAGTAGAGCTGAACTCAAATAACATCCAAGTAAGAGACGTTTTAATGACGATTGGCTATGATATGGTACCCTTTCCTATAATACTAGCTAAACCAAGACGCCAGTTATCAATCTCGATAATAATTTTAGGTTTTACCTTATCACAGCAAAGTCGATGACAAAAATCAGATAGATAAGGAAAATCTTTTAGATCTTTCCCGGAAACTGTTTTGTTAAGTTCAAGCCACTAATAGAACGCGCCTTAATATTAAACGAATCTACGCAATGACGGCTTCTAATATTAAAACTGACCAATTGGACGGTGGAAACCCTACTAAAACCGCCAACACAGTTGGGACGCAAATCAGCTTCAAGCTCTAAAGGACCTATTTTGAAAGCTATGGTCGAATCAATAAAAGTAAAGCCGTTGACTCTTCATCTAACAAGGCGTAAGTATCTTGAGACCCTAAGGGTCCTGATATTGACACGGTAATAATTTTCAACCAAGGTTGTGAATTCATCGTCGAAAAAACCTCTAACCTTTGAAAACCTACATGTTTTATGTTTTAGTCTACAGTAATGCAAACCTTTTTTAAGACATTTGTGACAAATTTTATTTTCTTTGACAAACTGCCATTTGTCATTGATTGATATAGATAAAAATTTGTCACATTTATTAATTTCGTGTTTTTCTAAACAAAATAAACAAGATTGAATAGAAGAAGAACCTGCTTTCATGAAAAATTTTCATGTTTCTCAAATAATGAAAGATTCGATTCCGATGTCGAATGGTGAATTTTTTCGACTTTCTTGGTAAGTAATGGTTCAGAAATCAAGCCAAACTTGAGTTGTAAATTGACTTAGTGAAACAAAAACTGCGATAAAAACTCTAAAAGCTTAGTCACTTCACCACCAACAAAATGTAACGAAGCATAATCATTCTAACGGCTTCTAATTAAAGGGGTTAATTTCCCTAAAATAGATTAGAACAGTTCAGGCAATTCGAGGTATGACCTTCGATTTAAAAGTTTAATTACCTAAACGTAATTGAGGATCTTACAAGAAAAACTATTCAGATCAGTAGAGTCGGTCAGTTTTGGGAGAGAACGAACATAAGCAATTTCATGTAAAATAATCGAATCGCTCCTACCAAATGTGGAAGGCATAGGAAAACAAGCGGGTTCTGTTGTAATAGGACATAGCGCAGAATTAGTAATAATCGATTTAGCAACGGAATTTTGAATTAGCCTATGAAGACTGCTGCTAAACGAATTTAAATTTGTCATCACCGCCTAATTGGCGATTTCTACAACAAGGCTGTGTGAAGGAACCTTATTGGCGGTTTCTTCCGCAAGGCTGTGCGAAAGATTGTTTAATTCTTCAGACTTAACAGACTTGGCTAACCAATCCTCCACGTTGCTTCGGGACGTACGGCTGCTCACACTATCAAGAGCGGCTAGATCAACTTCACGATCCGCTTCAGCAAATTTTTTTGCAGCTGCTTGAAAAACTTGAGCGGCTGCGCACTCAATTTCTGCCATTTTCTTCTTGTGAGCGGCTTTCAAGACTGCCTTCCTTACTCGCATAGTGTTCATTGAACTTAACCTGGAACACTCAGATATAGAAGTAGAGTTCGACTTACGAACTTCGTTTTGTGGTTTTGGTGATAGTTGAGGTAATTCGAGATTACCATCAACATCATGAACTGGTAGAATTGGAATGGTCTCGGGGCCCTGATTTTGCTTGACCTGACTCCTAGTTTTAACCATTTTAAAGGCGAAAAATTAATGTGAATTTAGATAATTTAAAGCTAATAGTAAGAAACGGTAGAAGAACCAGAATTATGTAAAGGACTGTATGAGAAAAGAGTCAGGGATGATGAAAGAAAATGCAAGAGAACCAGACATCGATTTATTCCGTAGCAACCGAAAGAATACATAACAAAAGCGTAGTAAAAAAATAACAAACATTTTAAACTATAATTCGTAATTAATAATAATATTAAAAAAAGAAATAATATAAAAAAGAGGCGCATCTTGCAAATGATATAAAAAGGAGGTGCATTTTGCACAGTCATGTTGAACGACAATTTTGATGTATGTTTATTATAAGTTATATATTATTTCCCCTCAGTAACTTAAAGTGATAGATTATTAATATTTTAGATGACTCGTCTGCGTTTATTTTTATAATATGTTTTTGTAATGTCATTCGATTATTTCCGGTTACTTTATTTTTGGCAATCTCGTCAAAAAATAAAACAATCAAAAGCTTCCGGTCACAATCCGATATCGTTTATTGCCTATTTGATTGCTGTTATTGACTGTAAATATCAGAGAATGTCAATCTAAAAATACATCGAAGATTATGAAAAGTTGTAACGACTGTTACTGGGAACGGGAGTAGGTAGTGATGTTTACATTTGCTTAAATTTTTAAGTTAAGTTTTCAAGACTGCGGTGAATTTCTGTGCAAATGTGGAAGAGTTGGATAATTTAAAAAATATGAATAACCTCCGTTCTGATACTCTTTCAAGAAGCACTTTTCAAATTCAGTAAAGTTAAATGAATCCATTTATATGCAATACATAGTAATGGTATGAATGTGTCTAATAAATATTAAACGAGTGTCACCTACAAACAGTAAATTTGTAAGTTCTTTAAAAAAAATAGGTAATATTTAGACACGTTTTGATGTTAACAAAAAGATATCAACGACGTGAGATATTGTAGGCACTTGTTTTGTTGTGTTTACACAAATTTGTTATCTTAGCATACATATTATTCAAACATAATGATCTTCGTTAATGAACGCGGCGCAATTTAGCATAGGGGCAGCCATATAATCTTGGGCGCAGATTACAGCCTTGAGACAGTGAACAACACTCACGTTCTTAGAGGCCCTCTTGTAATCTATTGATGGGTAGGTTGTTAGCTTTGAACATTTACGATAGTTAATGCACAATGTAGGTAACAGATTGTTATATTAATTAACAATAAGACACAAATTGATGTACGCAGTATAAACAATTTAGAAATAGTATTATTATAAGTATTCATGTGATGCTTTAACTCAACCGACTAAGTACGATTGAAATACTAACTGATCATTTCACGTTAAAGTTTATTTGCGTACAGAAATGACTGAAAAAAATTAGTTATGTACGAGTTCCGTACGATTTATAAAATGGTAAACTAAACTTAATTTTCGGAGATTTACGACTTAATATTTTTGTTACATCGAGTGAAATCTAAAACATTCAAGAAATTAAAATGGAGATCTCTGTTTACGATAAAAATGAATTTTACATGGTAAATTAGCGTTTTAAAATATTAAAGAAATGTCGTATCTAAAACCGCAAAATGATTACAGAAATGATATTAAAATATCGTTTTGTACAAATCTCAATTGAAAATTACAAGTCCTTGAAAAATTAATATTTCAAGTATCAAAATATCACGGTGCGCGACACACGTACACACATACGTACACAACTGAGTAACAACACTAATTTCGTTCGAGGTTACTAACACTTGTATTGCACGAATTTACTTAAACTTGGCACAGCATTAATTTCGCATATTGAAATGAAACGCCCATATGATTTTGTCGAATGAATTCAAATTCACCCTGTATTTTTCCATAAACTGCAAGTATTAGGTAAGATTTTACATTCCCTGAATTCTTTAATATTCTAAATACAATAATTTTGGTCAAAAGTTGTCAAATTGATCACATTAACCCCTTTACTTGATAATATATATATACCCCCTAAACTTGATTGACATAATATTTAGTCCGTAAATGCGCGGGAGCGTCTCATACCGTCCGATGACAACCGCGGCGCACTCGCGACTGTTGTATGCCGAGAAATGCCGAGATTTCGAGTGTGTCGTTTGGGAGCGTTTGTATGAAGATAGAATACTGTATGCTTACTTGTACTGTGGTAATAAACAGATTGAATTTTCTTTATATAATTTTTTTACTAAAGTAGACTCTGCTTATATAAACTCGCTTAGTACTTCGAAATGGGAATATAATACTTTTGTGCTTATCGAAACACTAACATTAAAAACATTATAAAAATTTGGTGGCAATAAAACAGCAAAAACAAAACTAAGGTTATGGTGTTTGAAATGGAAGCGGTACACACGTAATGTGAGATTTGGGTACATGGAAAATGTCTAGAACAAGCGAATGAAATTGTGTATCTGGGGAGCGCGTTTTCGAGGGATGAAAGATGTGAGTTGGATGTGGAGAGACGGGTAGCAACTAGCAATAAACTGAACGGTGTTCTTTCCGCATTACTAGGTAGTGTGAATATAAACACAGCCAAAATGGCCATCCACAATGCGGTGATGGTGCTAACTTTATTGTACGGTAGTGAGGTCTGGATATGCCTGAAATCGAGTGAAAGTGTGAGAAATGCATTAGAAATGCAATCTCTTAGAAATATGTGCGGTGTCACCCTTGCGGACAGGATAAGCAATGAAGAGATACGTAGTATGACGGGGTTGCACGACAACCACGGCACCATGATTCGGCCACATGGAAAGAATGAGTGATAAAAAACTAACTAAAAAAATTACAGAGTGACAACGAGTGGTAAAAGAAGCCAAGGAAGACCAAGGCTCACTTACGAAGATCTATGACTAAATAAAATGTATTATTATGTATAGTACTTATCACTTTATAGTAAAATTTAAAGTCAGTTAAGACAAAATTAAAACGAAATCCATTTACCAGAAGATATTATTTAAAAAGCATTCAATCACAAACTGATTTTCTGTTCCATTTACTTGACGAGCGTGAACTTCAGTTTGCAGTCACAAAAGACAAATGACGCTGGACGAACTTCTGATATAAAACTCCTAAGTGTTTCTATCTGTCTTGGGACTGTTTTTGAATAATGGTGGAACCATACGGAACAGCCGTCGACAGTTTCCAGTTTTTAGTAATGTTTCATGCTTTAAAAAACATTTTCAGGGTTTCATCTTTTATAGGGACAAATTGAACCCTCAGGAGATCGATCATACGCTCATCTGTTTGTAATAGCCGGTTTTCTTATTAACTGTGGGACGACGTACAACTTGAAGGGCATATTGATGCATCTTCTTAGCACTCGCATACTATCTATTGCACTTAGCTCAGTAAAGGTACGACATCGTTAATGATGAAATGTAAAAAAAAATTAAACCGCCTTCAAAAAAACACTGAAAAGTATAAAATAACTATCCTTTACTAATCAAAACTTCACTTACTTAAATTAAGACTTCAATAACTGACAAATTTGATTATATAGGTATGTGTATCGTATTTATAAAGTTATTTTATACTTTTCAGTGTTTTTTTGAAGGCGGTTTAATTTTTTTTAATAAAAATTTTTTATTTCTCCCTTTTGAGTGGTCTTGACCTAAATAAATATCTAGGGCAGGTTTGCAATTAACTTCATTCTAATTCCGGAGCGTACTTAATTGTAAAAATAAAGTCAATATAAATAAAGGTTATAACCAGGTCGCGTTATCTAGTGTATCTTCGAAGTCCAAGCTCTAATATCGGTGAAATTTAAATGGGATCACCTCTGAAGTATTACCCACCAAATGAAAAAATAATTTTCGAAATCGGTTCATAAATGACGGAGTTATGAGGTAACAAATACACAAAAAAAAACAGACGAATTGAGAACCTCCTTTTTTTTAAGTCAGTTAAAAAAATTCATTACAGCTGCTACTTTGTTGTTTCAATTCAAAGATCCAATTAGATGTTACTAAATATAGTTTACTGGATCCGTCTTAAAAATACATGGAAGTATTTTAAATAAAATAAATAAATGTATTTTAATTCTTAAGGCGACGCAGTGATAAACAATAATTTCATAAGCAGTTGTTGAAACACCTACTTGTAATTAACAAATAAATAACAAAAATACATGTAGAGACTTTTTAATTTTATTGGTATAATTGTACCGGCAAGTTTCATTTAGACAATCTATTATCTATTCGCTGTTACCCACGACCTCGTCCTCATGGAATTAAAAAAGTAGTCTATATCCTTTCCCCAGGGCTTAATCTATCTTCATTCTAAATTTCATGGTGATCGGTCAAACGGTGTTGGAGTTTAGAGATTACATACACAAAAACATAAATATTTTGCGTATAAGTCCATTAAATAAACATGTTGAGGCCAAAAGTATGTATTTCGTTAATGTTTTTACACTTTCACGACTTGTATACATCTTATAATCCTAACTGAACGGGTATATATATGTCGTGTTTGTACTTTAAGGCTAAACATTTTTTTTATCCCGACGTTTCTATACTACAAAGAAGACGCTCATCCTCATCAGTCTGCCCGTAACCACGATTGGTGTAATACAGCCGAAAATTCAGGTTAAAAAAGGTTAAACACGACATAGATCGAGCTGAAATTTTGCACGCATATGTAAATCGTATGACAATGTAATATTATTATGACATGGAGCTAATCTAATGGTAGAACCGGAAAGTGGCCATGGGAACTCTGCAATAAAATGACGCAACCCCATCGAGTTTGGACTCATTTGATTCATGTTAACAAGGACTCTGGTCCTACATGATATCCAGGGTCTGACGATAGAGCCAGAAGGTCGCACCCTGGAAGGCGGCTATGGGAACTCTGCAATAAAACGACGCAACCCCTTCGAGTTTGGGCTCGTTTGATTCGTTTTGACAAGTACTCTGGTTTTAGAGTCTGATGATCTATAAAAACCATTTCAAATTTCAGTTTTTAACAATAAGATAGTTTGTTAAAATAAAGGTACGCTTTATTTCTTCGAGCAATTGAACGAGCATACTAATGGATAATGGAGTAAGTCTCCTGTATCATACTACACCTTGCGTAGTTTGGCGAGATGCGCGTCATTAGCATTGGTTTCCAATTTGTCTAGGAAAAGGAAAGCTCCAAAATTAAACCCGGAACTATTTCGTTAGGCACAAGTAAGCTTCAAGTTGAAAATAATGCATTTTTTTTTTTAAAACTGTTTTACAAACAAGCTTTTATGTAAATACTTCAAAAAGAAGAAATTAAACTTTAAATTAAATCAAACCCATCAATTTATTACATTATACAATATGATATAAAAGCTTGCCGCGAGATTTACCTGTGTAAATTTATTTTATGGAATATATACATTTTTTTTATATAAATCCCAGTGTGTCTGTCTTTTTGTTTGTTAATGTTGAGTTATGTTAAGTTCTCACGGCTAAACCATTAGAGATAGGGTTTTATAAAGAGCTTAATTTTGTAGACCAGTGTTTTTTAAAGTATTGATTGCAACTTGCGACTTCCTGCGTTGAAGAAGCTAAGGAGGTCTCATGTTTTGTCGATTCGTGTACGCGTCACGTATAATATATATATAATACTACTAAACCGGTTTGAAAGAAGCTCGTAGCAAAATGCAGGGCTTTTCTTGGAGTAACATTTAATCTTTATTTTATCTCAGTTAAAGATATCAGAATGTTAAATTTTCTTTGCGTGGTTAAATATAAGACAGAGAACCGGCTAAGAGCGTGTCGGACATGTTTTAACTAAGAGTGATGTATCAATTTAAGAGTAAAGTTTAATTTGAAATTTTAAAAGAAAAAAACGGATCCAAACAATCTATTATTTAGTGGTTTCTATTTTATTTCTGGGTTTGGGTTACTAATTTACGTGTCTGTGATTATTTCAAATTATAGCTTAGATGGTGTAAAGATGATAGAATACGGACAGACAGACGGCCAGATGGAAAGACAGACAGACAGACTTAACTAGACTGCAAGTGTTCGTTTATAGCCCGTATTGCTTATGATCTGTACGTATAAAGTTGCGGAGAAATCTAATCTTGAATATTACTGTTCATCCCATTGTAAAATTCCATTATGGACGACGCAACAAAGACTTAAATCGTGTTGAACAAATCAGAAACTTCGTAAATATTGAATAACTAAACATTTTCTGCTGGAACGGTCAAATTGTTTCCTATAGTTTGTTTACACAGGTTTTACGACATAAGAAATGTAACGCATTCCCATTGACGCTCAAATTGGTAGCCGGGTACAGAAGTTTTGTTTGCTGATATTTGTCTCAAATGGTATTGCCTGGCTCTGCGCTACATGAAACGCTTTTCCATAGGTATTTGAGAGATCGTAATACAAAATACCCTTTTCTACTTTAAAAATAATTTAAAATAGTGCGATATCTTGGTTTCCTCTATATCTATATTGAAATAAGTACATAGTTCCTCTATATCTATATTGAAATAAGTACATATGTATATCCATAGTCTGTTGTAATCCAATTACTAAAGAGGTAAATAAGATTTAGTAGTGTAAAGGCTAAGGCATTGTTGAACTTATGAAAGGCATTTCCGAAAGAGATTTGTAGAGGAGGTTTTAGTAACGGTGAGGGCTGTATGGATCAGATTTTCTCGCTCTGCATGATTGTGGGAAACTTTCGTGCCTGACAGAATAATTACTCCAAAGGTAACGTTATTTAATTTTTTGTTTCTAGTGTTACAACACTAGAAACAAAAAATTAAAAGATGTGGTGGTAAGTATACAATACTTACCACCACATCTGGTGGTAAGTATACAATACTTACCACCACATCTGGTGGTAAGTATACAATACTTACCACCACATCTGCACTAGATTTGAGCCTATAATAGGAGTAAAGACGACAAAATAATCGCTGTGACATACGGATGCATAAAGTTGACGAAATTTTAGATTCCTTTTAAGTCATTTTAGCTAATTACTCGGGAATGTTAGCGAAAAACCACATCAAGTACTGTCTGACTCTAGAACTTCTATTAATGTAACAATGTAACTTCACCGTTAACCGTAAGTATAAAAATAATAATTTTTAAACGTGTGGCTTGCCTAAATCACATTCATAGGCAGTGAAGCGAGGAATAACATTGGGAACATTGAATAAACGACTTCATTTTATCTCCGAATTCGTTTCAATAAAACACCGAGTAAACAAATGGTCAACGATATATTTCTCGTATTTTTTTCTTCAGCGCACCTGTGACCGCAAAGCGGTTGTTTTACTATGTTTTCAATTAATTTAAATATCATTCAATAAGCTGCATAGATACAGTTATTTATTAATTAATTAATTACGAAAACGAAATACACGTATTCTTTTAATTAATTAGGTAGTTATTCATATTATACGTTCAACAAAAAGTGAGAATGAGTGTGTTACAGGTAACGTTTGTTAATGTTTTTTTTTTTGTAATTTTAGTGTAATTTTCGGACGTTCCGAGTGAGGATCGTCTCTGGCTATTCTTCCACGCTTTCAGTCGCGCATCAACATGCAACTGTCGAATACGGCGGACCATTAAATCTTATCACATTAGAGCCACCCGTACCCGACCGGCACCATTTTACTTCGTACGGTTAGTATTCTTGATATGGACTACTGTCGATATGTGCTCACTTATCAAGTTCGTAACGCCTCCGCGCTGCGTCGCTGGCAAATAGTCCACGCGCGGACGGTGGGTGAACATTCAGTGACCACACGCTGCTCGCACACTTGCCTTGTGTGACCACGTATTGTCAACGCGCGGGTCCCTAGTCGATCACGCACTGCCAGCGGGTGGTTCGTACGGGAGGATGTAGCACCCGCGGCATGGCCCTTCCTCGCCTTTCATTCGCAGCTGTTCTTTCGAACGTTTTGTTTGTATCGTTGCTCATATCATGCTCGTTTGCTTTCATAATGAATAAAGAACTGACAGACTACTTGTCTATTCGCGAACTACGCGATGTCCATCCATGGACCATATGTTCACTAGTAGACTAGTTCACTAGTAGTTGGGTGCCGATTTTAATAACCATGCGGAGTTCAATTATTTCAATTTTTGCCAGAACGACTAACAGCGATCAAACGTTAATTTAAAAGTTCATTTTTTGTGGTATCTAACAGATAATCCAGCCTTGCCCCGCGAGTATTTACTTTTTTAGCTTCCAAAGAGTTTGTACCGCATTCTCACTTTTTATTGAAAACCCCTCGTATTTATTTAAGAGAATACAACTTGTTGAATAAAATTAATTACGTAGGGATTACACTTTGCAGCTAAGTAATTCATGGGTATTCTCGACCTCGGGGAGTGATTCGAATCACCAAATCGATCCAACTCATCTCAATGATTTCATGGCTCCCTTGACTCACAAGTCTTTTTAAAACAATTTGGGTTGGTACACTTATTTGCACTAAGATGACACCATGAAGCACATAATACTTAAGTGCATAAGTTGAGTAAGATTCATGATGTCTGTGATAGTGTTTCCATCAGAATTGAGATGTATAAGCTGTAGATTTGGAGGAGGAGGAGAAAGAAGTATTTAATGACCACGATGTTTGGCACTCCATCCTCTCTGACTACCCCGTTCAGGATACAGTGTGTATAAGTTGGATAGAACGAATGAAAAACATGAGATTAAACATTACTTAAAGTATATAATTTTATGCGTATAAAATAAGAGACGAGGAACATTGAAAAATGGTGGAATTTGTGTTATGGATCAGAATCCATGGATTGAGAGTTATCAACATTTAATCTAAGCATGTGCAGAATTTAAAAGGATCGCTATGTATGCGTAAATACTCTCTAAAATTAAAATAAAATAAAATAATGTTTATAAATCATCCTCTTTACGTAACTACCACTTCTATTTGACCACTCATGGCGACGGTTATGAGTTGGACTGCCTTGGCCCCTGTAATACATAGCTACCTCATTTCATCACCATCATTGCAATGCTAATGTTATAAACCACTGGCGGCTGATTAATATTACTTTATTATGAATGTATGATAATAATATTTTGATATCACTTATCTTTTAGACAATGTGAGCGTGTCAGCACTATTCTGGTTCACCATGCATATGTGATTAAAATGTTGCGCCAAAACTAAATAATATTACAAATGTAGAAGAGGCAAACAGAAATGCACATTTATTATGAATAATACTGGTTAAACAAATTCATGGCAGAAGAGTTTATATTTTACGGAAGTACAGTAATTTTTTACTCTAACGAGTTTGTCGTCGACTGTACAGCGCTTGCAATGAGGAAATATGTTATAGAGAATTCATACGGTTGAGAGGATGCGAAAATTGGCCTTGTTTCTGTGAAATATTAACGCCATCTATGTAGGTGGGGAGTAGGTATTTATAGAGCACATAATAACTATACATACCCAAATAATCATTTCTCATCAGAGACGGAAAAAGCATGAAAGGAATAAAATCACACCTTGATACTATTTTTGATGTTTCTCGCAAGGGTTAAAAGATAAGCAATTGACAAATTTTATGTTTCGTTATTACTTCAGGGGTCACCATAGAAGCTGTTTCAGTTATTTATTCGGCAGTTATGGTTGCTATCCCACTGTCTGTTATAGTGTGTTTCCATCAGAATTGAAATGTATAAGCTGTGACTTCTACCCTACTAATGTAATTACAAGTCTTCGGATCAAGAAACGTAACGGACGGAGTCACAATAAATTGTCACTCTTATGGGTCACAGAGTTACAGTAAAACAATACACAATGGACTGCGTGTCAAACGAATTTTAATGTCTCTTTCTAACTCATTGAGCATAACCGCGAGTAAAACAGCTATTAAGTATGACAGTCTGGCACTGTTAGTGTAATTTATGTCAGCTCATGACCGACTTCACATATATTACTTAAATAATTATTTGCAAAATATTCATAAATCTTATTTTATTTTATTTTAATTTTATTTATTTCACTTGAAATATGGTACAAAATAAGCTTGTATTGTTTAAATATTTGGCTCTCATATTTCACCAAAAACTGGTACGCAAAATATTAATACAATTTAAATTCCTATTAATTATTACATTTACGTTATTATTTACAATATTATTATTTACATTATTTGGTTTACGTAATAGATATGAAAGGATATGAAAGCTAATAAGTAATCTTATAAAAATATGTCATGTTCAGCTGTATATCGTTGTACTGTAACCCTTCCCTAGTCACCACACTAGTCACGAACATCGGTAAAAATCTAAAAACTCGGTCAAAAAAAGGACACGCTCTTAGAGCAAATATACCGTCTATTTTAAGTCTTGGACCGAACACAAGCCAAAGCTTAAAATTTAAGCTGTAGCAGCGGTGTGCGATTCAAAGAAAAACTTCTGGTAGTTACATCTACGGTTAATCGTTGGTCAACGAATCAATTGCATTAATTAATATTATTAAATGAAATTTCAAGAATACGTAACGTATTCCTTTAATGGTATGAATCGTACAACGTAGTTAAACCTACTTGAATTTTGAGTTCATTGAACTGAATTTTAATCTGATCAGATAGATGACTTACTGTTGTGGATTGCTTCAGTTACAATATCATAATCTCGGTTTACTGAGATTGCTAATTTACTCCAACCAAAACGAAAAATGAAAACTCAATCCAAGTCCTCTCCAGCTTTAAGCCCCTAGGGCAGAAAAATATTACAAAAATAATTCTGAAATGCGCGAAACAGTTTTACTGCCGTATAAAACGAAGAAGTAAACGAGAAAATTTGAAAGCGGTGTTGAAATGGAAATTATTGTTTAGAGTTGGTAAAGGGGATGCAGTATTTGACAAAATGAAATAAGCTTACTTTTGTAGGGTAACAGTCGTGTTGAAAGGTCATCAACGCGTGGTTTCTTTAATATTTCAGTTTCATAACTTTATTTCTGATATCTTTCACTTTTCATGTAACCGTAGTTTGCAATACAATGCCATTCGTGTTAATAGGTTTCCAGACCGTGTCGTGTTATAGGGTTCAAGCTGGCACCCGCGACTTCGTCCGCGTGAAAGTTAGATTTATTACACACCCCTGTTGTGCCCTTGAACGTGTAACTGGCGAGCGGCGACTTTAATCTACTGCAAGAAAATCCATTCAGTAGTTTCAGAGATTAACGTGTACATACTGATAGACAGACAGACAAATTAAAAAAAATGCTTGTGTTCTGTTACTCTTTTTTTATCATCCACACTCATTTTTTGATAAATTTATTTAATGTACAGACACACGGTTTCTATTGCTTTATTATAAATATGTAAATAGATTGTAAACATCTTGACAGTTTTAACTGAAGATAGAGAGATCGATTTATTATTAAGATAGCCATTACCTCTTGTTTTCTTTATTTTTGTATATCATTTTGTTATATTTAAATTTTCTTGCCTTTATTCCTTTAGTTAATTTGGTTGCCATCTTTTTTGTTGAGAATATAAAATATAATTACTTTTCTAAGGTAAATTCTCGTCAGAAGAGATTTTTTTTTGCTATTTTTAAAATTGTATGCCACTTGATGCGAAGTGGCAGTGACGTTGTTAGTGACCGTTATTGCGTATTTCCGTATTTTTCCACTGATTTATATATTGTACACGTAAAAATCGCTTAACACTTGTTTCTTTTAGTAAATGATATAACAACCGCAAAAAGTTTAAATAAGTAAGCTAAAGTTTTTTACGTACTTTATTGCTTTCACAAAGCGGAAAGTAGATATGTACGTTTGTCTGAAACAACGTACAATACTTTATTATGAAACTAGCGACCCGCTTCGGTTTTGGGCGAAATGAGAAATTAAAAAAAAAAAAATACAGCCCATGTTACTCGCTGATTAATTTTTTAAATCGGTTGAGAAGTTTATGAGTTTATCCGTTACATAGAAACAAACAAAGTTGACCTTTTCATAATATTAGTACAGATACGGGTGGCAATCTTATTGCAGAATCGGTGATCAACTTTTTAACGAAAGTTCAAAAAGTAATATCTCATCTGACAATTATTAGTATATTTTAAACGCTTTGAACTGTATACATTTTAACTTGAGTTAAATTTGGTTGGTGTCGTTTTGTTATTTGTTGAGTAAAATGTCCATCACTAATGATATTTGCTTAAACTAAATTACAAGAAGCCAGGGACGTACACAGAATATTGTAAGGGATGTTTGTAATCTTTTAGAATTCCATTAGTTTTTTTCTGTTGTAACATTTAGAAGACAAAGTGAAAAAGATGTCTTCTGTTATATTCTGCCAAGAATTACATTTTAGGTAAATGGTTATCTCGCCGCAATAAAACCTGCGTACGTCCAGGTTGATACACTATCTGAACAAGCAACTTCAACAACGGATTCTGTTACAGAGTTAAATAATGCCTTTGGGCTATCTCTTAGTGCGACGTCAATTACTTTAGACGGAATTTGAAACTCAAAATCTAGTTGTTATTCCAATCACATTATAACGAGTATAACCACCACTTTACGCATATAAATTGATAGTAAACTGAAGGTTTTTATGAAAATAAAAGAAATCATAGGAATATATTTTTCAAATATACAATGTGATTTATTTGAAATACATCTATTTAAAATGCAAATACAAAATGCAAAATACCTATTTTTATTTTGCATTTGAAATCCTTTTTTTCAAAATGCATTTTCTGAATAAAATAAAATAAACATCTATGTGGCTGGAATAGGCATGTTCGTGATGCACATTGGGAGGCCAGGCTTAACTACAAACTGTGGTTGTCGTACAATAGGCCAGCGTCGGGTAGAATACATGACATAATGCACGAGTCGCGTAAAATATTTAAAAGTCGCTTGAAGTGGTGTCAACGTAATGAAGATCAACTAAAAATGGATATTCTAGCTAAACACAGATCAGCTAAAGATTTTGGTAAATTGTGGAAGGCAACAAGGAAATATGATGTTAAGCATGGTCTTGCGGTGAGTGGGGGGGGGGAAGAGAGCTCAGATTGCAGCCCACTTACTCCATCGGACTGTGCTATAAATGATGAGCCTGAGTGTCAAGGGGAGGAGTCGCTGGTGTACGTTACTGCTAAGGTAAGGAATGCCTTAAGAAAAAACAAGCGGTGGCAAATCCCCAGGACATTATGGTATCAGTGTGGAGCACTTGAGACATGCGGGTGTGCATCTACCGAGGGTATTGTCTCTGTTCTTCACAATGTGCATAAGTTACTCTTACATACCACCTGACCTACTGAAAACAATCGTAGTGCCCATTGTGAAGGATAGAACGGGGGACATCTCAGATAGGGGGAACTATCGTCCTATTTCATTGGCAACGACTATTGCCAAAGTATTGGATGGTGTGCTCCTTTCTTACCTGGAGCAGTACTCAGACATTCATGACGCCCAGTTTGGTTTTCGGTTTGGACTGTCTATAGAAAGCGCCATCGTGAGTTTGAAGCATACTGTCCAATATTATACGGACCGCCGGACGCCGGTGTATGCCTGCTTCCTTGACCTCTTCAAGGCCTTTGACCTTGTATCATACGAGGTCCTATGGGGAAAGTTGAGGAGGAGGGGTGTAGCGGCAGAAGTGCTAAATATTTTGAAATTTTGGTATGGTAATCAGACCAACTTTGTGAGGTGGGCGGACTCTGTCAGAAGCATAGAGGCTGGAGAGTGGAGTAGGACAAGGTGGGTTAACATTACCTACCCTCTTCAGCATATATGTCAATGACCTTACCGTGGAACTGAGCAACATGCGTGTCGGCTGTCGAATTGATGGCGTTAGTATTAACAATATAAGCTACGCTGACGACATGGTCTTGCTCAGCCCGACGATGGGAGGCCTAAAAGACCTAGTGAGAGTATGTGAGAACTATGCCGCTGAGCATGGTCTCGTTTATAATGTAAAAAACACAGAATATATGGTCTTTAAGGCTGCCAGTACATGCCCCGATACTACATGTAGTCTTACCCTAAATGGCATGAACATCAAACGCGTGACTAAATTCAATTATCTGGGACATATCATTGCTGACAACCTTAAAGATGATGATGATATAGAAAGAGAGCGTAGGGCCCTTGCGGTTCGAGGTAACATGCTGGCCTGCAGATTCTCCCGTTGTAGTGAGCAAGTAAAAGTGACACTCTTCAAAGCATACTGCCAAAGTTTATACATGGGGAATCTGTGGGTCAGTCATACCAAAAAATCGCTAGACATCCTACGCGTTCAGTATAATAATATCTTCAGGATGATGCTAAGACTGCCTCGCTTCTGTGGTGCATCAGGGATGTTTGCAGCGTACGAAACAGTCAGTTTTGCGGCCATTGTACCCAAAAAAACTGCATTCCTGATCCGCAGATTGCGAGGCGGTCGCAATAGCATCCTGATGACCATAGCGGACAGGCAGACATCGCCACTATGGAAGTGCATGGTGGGGAGGACGATCAGAGAAGGTAACACACTTCTGTGATCGTGCTTGTTGCTAGATTTTACTAACATAGGTTATTACTAACATTACTATGGATTAGTGTTATCCGAAATAAACAAGTTTTATTTTATTTATTTTTTATTTTACTTGCAATACTCTACATAAATAAATAGTATTTGTAAAATGCAAAATGGTTTTGTTAATTTTTTTAATCCATATTTCGTATTTTCCATTCTTAAAACTTTAAGAACGCACCCATCCTAAATATTGACAACAATAATAATGCCAACATTGCAAGTCAAACTGTTTCTGTGCCAATGCCAATGCCCATAATACCAGTACTACAATACACCTGGAAACACTTCCGGGTCTATTGTAGTATTTACATTATCACTGGCTACTGAAGAATTAGTCTTCAACAAACATACAGTCAAGAAAGTATCGGGAATGGATGATTTGTTTATGGTTCCAAATTCGATTTTTTGTTTTTTTTTGTTGTTGTTAGATTGGTACAACTGTTTTCCATTTTGGCGCGGAATTTGAATTGTATCTGTTATTTAGATTAATTACAGTGCTGTTTTTAGTTATATCATTCTAGTGTATATTGCAAATTTCATAATGGACAAAAACATCGAACGAAGAGTTTGTCTTAAATTTTGCATCGCCAATGGAATTTCGTGTTCGGAGTTATTGAATATGTTACAAAAGGCTTACAGTGAATCGACTTTATCAAAATCACGTGCTTATGAGTGGTATAAAGCGTTCAAAAGCGGTCGAGATGTGATGGAAGATTTGCCTCGCTCTGGTAGGCCATCAACGTCTGCAACTGAAGTTAACATCGCATAAGTGAAGGAAATAGTGACTGAAAATCCTTATTCAAGTTTGAGAGAGATAGCCGCCGAACTTTCTGTGTCTCACGAGTCGATCCGTACCGTTTTAAATAATCACTTGGGTATGAAACATGTTGCCGCTCGGCTAGTCCCATAAGACCTGAATTTGCTCTAAAAACTCAATCGCATAAGAGTCGCTGAGGACATGCTAGAACGAGTCAATTCCGATCCAACATTCATGAAACGTATTGTTACTGGTGACGAGACGTGGGTTTACGAGTTTGACATGCAAACTAGTCAACTAGCTTAGGAGTGGCGCCTTCCAACTCAACCGAAACCGAAAAAACCACGCCAAAGTCGATCAAAAGTCAAAGTCATGTTGACTGTTTTCTTTAACTATCGCGGTGTTGTGCACTCAGAATTCTTGCCGGAAGGTCAAACGGTAAATAGAGAATATTATTTGGGGGTTATGCGGCGTATAAGAGACCAAATTCGACGAAAAAGGCCAGATTTGTGGAAAAAAAATTCTTAGATTTTGCACCACGATAATGCGCCTTCGCACATGGCCATCATTGTGAACGAATTTTTGACCAAAAACTCAACAAATACCATCGAGCAACCACCTTATTCACCAGATATGGCTCCAGCCGATTTCTTTCTTTTTCCTAAACTCAAATTACCACTTCGTGGCACCCGTTTTCATTTGGTAGAAGAAATAAAGGAGAATTCGCGGCGAGCACTGAACTCAATTCCGGAAAAGCGTTTAAAAAATGTTTTGATGATTGGATTATTCGTTGGCGTAAGTGTATCGTTTCTGAAGGAGCATACTTTGAAGGTGATAAAATAAATTTGGATAAATAACTAACATTTCGTGTATTATTGATCTTTTCCCGGTACTTTCTTGACAGAGTAGTATAATAAGATTCAGTCTTTTCCTTCTTTTTATTAGAGTTAGTATATTGGGAGCTTTTTACATCTTCTTGTTCTTGTTTTATCTTCCTCACCTCTGAAACAAACACTTCTTCAACAATTATATGTTTGTTGAGAACTCTGGTTCTTCAGTAGCCAGCGATAATGCCAATACTACAATAGACCTGGAAACACATTTAAAAGATGAAGACAATACTTTAAAATCCTTGAAAAGATATCTAAATGTAAAAAAACTCTTTCTTAAATATAATACTTGCTTACCAAGTCCTGCACATGTTGAACGACTATTTTTGTTGATTGAATGTTGGAATGATTATGAGGCCACATAGACGGAACATGAAGGAACTCTTCTAACAAATACTAGTGTTAAAATCAGTGAAATAAGTATTTTATTTGAAGAAGGTATTTTGAAAATATCTATTTTGTATTTAAATACTTTTATTAAGAACCATTTTGTAATTTGTATTTGAAATAAAAAAATAACTATGCATTTTGAATTTAAATACTTTTAATAAATTATTTTGTACATCTCTGAATACAATGATATATACTTCGTTTCGAGTGACATTTACTAACTTGTAGGCTGTTGGTGTTGATGTACGAGGCACTTGTAGCGTAGTCATAGGTAGTGCTTAGGTGATTGATATGATCACCGAGGTTATGCAATGCTGCGCAAGGTCATATTGCTGATGGGCGATCTAGCGGAATTCCATAGCGGGTGCCTCCGTGCTTCGGATGATAAGCTTCCTTTACCAGCTTGGTCCCGGCTATTTGCTATAGGCGGCCCTAAAATTATACGCATATATAAGTTACTAATTAATTAAAAAAATATACATCATTTTTATAAACTAACATATTTGAATTAATAAGTATATATATGGTATAGGTATCGATAGGCAAACTATACTACGTATATTAAACACACTTTACTTCACTAAACACTAAAACGCTAATATGTATAAGGTAAGTAAGGCTCACTGTATAAGGCTCACTAGAACGTCATGTACCAATTACTAGAATATCTATTTATTATAATAGAATATATATTTTCTGAGTGCCGTTTCTGAAAGCCATGCTGCATTGCAGCACGAATTAGGTCCGCTCGCCCGGTGAAATACCACCCTTTCACAGAATATCGGCGTGAAAAAACAGCATCTATTGCTATTGTGTTGTGTTGTGTTGCTATTGTATTGTGACTCTCCGGCACTCTCCGGACGTTGCGGGTGTCCATGGACGGCGCTGGTCACTGTGTGACAGTCAAGTAAACCGCTTGCTCGGTTGCTCACTTTAAAAAAAAAAATCTCACTGAAAGCTACTTTAGACTTTACTGAAATACCACGTTTAAGCATTAAAGCACCAAGTTTTGAAATTACGAAAATACCACATTCAGAGATTCTCTAAAACACAATATTTAAGATATCTTGCTTTCTTTAGAATTCAAGACACGCACTGTGTTCACGAAATGTATCACCTATTTAACTATTATATTTTGACTGTATTTAAACATCGACTGCTCACAGCGAAGACGTAAACCTTATTTTCCCTTTAAAATGTTACAAAAATATCACAGATAGCCACCAGTTAAAATTCTAGTTAAGCTTCAATTAAAGCTAAATAACATACGTACCTATTCATTCGAATATTATGTATCTTTTATTGTGTTATATTCTAGTAATGTTGATTACCTAATTGGAAATACTTGCATCGGTGACAATACAATATTTATTTGAATCTATAAACAACTTTCTTATTTTCCATATGCAAAGATTGTTTATGGTGAACAAACTGATAGTTACCTACGGCATCAGTGTTGTTTGACTTCATGCCAATCGCTTCTTGCTCGCTATGAAAACATTGTGAGCGGCACTTTCAAACTCGCAAAGGCCGATCGTAAGTACCTACACGAAAAAGTTTCAAAATCCTTTATTCAAATTGTTCCCAATCTCTTGTGTTCTCAGAATAGTGAATATGGGTATCTCGTCGTAGACATTACTGGTTTATGTTAATACTAACCTTCACAATATTTTGAAGTGTTAGCATGTCCATAACAGCCAATGAATTCGGAAATATAACAGCATTGAAAAAGGTTGATATTTTAACAGCTTTTCAGTGCCATTAGGTTATTAAAATTGTTTTTTTCAAGAATTAAAAATTACTATGAAGAAAGATTTATTAATAAGTCAAAGCTGACATTTAACGATAAGTAAAGACAGAAATATTATCTAAGCTCTAATAGTTTTTGAGATTGTGATAGACATAGACTTTATATATTACTCCAGACGCCATGTCTTAACAGCTAAGGTGAGGCAAATCGGATATGCTGACTTATCTATACATACGACACATATTTATAATCAGATAAGCTGAGCGGTCGCTATTTCGTTAAAAAAGAGCACCCACACGTCTACATTTTGATTTTATTTGCCTCGCTTCGTAGTACCGAGCAGGCAATCTGAATTTTTAGTCTATGGTGGTTTGACGCTCGAACGAATCAATCGATTTGCAAACGTTTTTCTTATTAGAAAGCTTCAGGTTTTGAGAATGTTATTCCTTCTTAGCTATATTTGGCGAAAATTATTCCGACGATCTTCAGGATTTTCATTTCTGAATACTAGTTCCTCCTTCCCTTAAAGGCCTGTGAACGCACCTGTGATTCTCCGGACGATGCGGATCTATGAGCGGTGGTGATCTCTTTCCATCAGGTGACTCGCTTGCTCGTTTGCCACCTCTTTTATATAAAAAACTTTCTTAAGGCATCTTAGATACTATATAGCAAAAAACTTTGTAAAGGTACCGGCTTAATTATTTGTATCGGAGGTTTCAAAATTTAAAAAATTAGGAATTATGTTACATGGCCTTATTTTAGGGAAGATTTCGGTTAATAATTTGCTTTAATCAGAAGTACTACGCATCCGTATTCCCTTGAATCGGATAAACAATTCCGTCGAATCTGAAAAGTGGCCCCTTTTTTCCTGAACAACGGAGAGCCGTTGAGTATGTGTCCAGAACGAGAATTTTCTCCGACTCAGCCGAGCAAGCAAACCAATCGGTTGGTAAACGGGAATGGGTAATTTAATATTAGATTATTTGTGTAATAGCAGGGGAGGGAGGCTAGGATGTTAAATGGGGATTCACTCGAGCGTCGTGGGGACCTATTGGATTTTGAAGATTAGATGATAGAAATAAAAAAAGGTTAAATGATGTGTGGATATAGATGCTCCCCCCACCCTTTCATCGGTGGGGGGAGCATCTACAGGCTTTCAAAAGTTAAAAAAAAACTGTAAGAAATACTTGAGCGCGTCATAAATTGATAGTGTATATGCCCCACGTGTCTTCGGTGACGGAGGTATGTTAATCTGGTGGTTGCGCAATTCAGCATGATGTCCTGATCGTACTGATCCATAATCTGACGGTTATTTGGAGGGATTTTTTTAATACGACGGTTTGAACAAAATTTTAAATTGTTTAAATCGTTTATTCCAATTTCTAGTACTGCACGTCGCGTTAACTATAATCGATATCGATAGATTTGAATATTAAACGGCACGTCTCTATTTTGTTCTTCATGTTGATAAAGGTGATCGTTTTAAAGTTTAAAGTCGTCAGATTGGCTATTTCGAGTATTTTTTTTTGACATTTGGAAGTTTATTTAGCTCTATGGAAGTCCCAACACTTATTACGTAGTAAATAGTAATTTTACATTCTCTTCAACTGTGACGGTTCACGGAAAGTATATTATCTTGAATTAGGAATTGGAGTGTAATGTGGGGGCGGTGCGAGAGAGCGAGCGATAAAGAAAAAGTGAATGGAAGAGAGAAGCCCGGAGTGAGGAATACATGCTTCACTGCAGCTGCACGCGCTAAACTTTATTGACGATTTTTGTTACTTTGACTTCGATTATATTTTTCTTGTTATCCTTAAATTATTTCCTTCAAAATAAAAAAAAATTCGCGCGCGAGGGTGTCGAAGTGACGTTTTTTTTTTTGCAAGTTTGTGACTTCTACTCGCTTACGTCACGCTTAAGTCGTCAGATTATTGAAACGCACACTTTTAACCATGTAATTAACACATCATACTTTAATCTGACGCGCTCGAGTATTTCCAACTATCGAATTTTTTTACTATCCTGAGCGGCTTCCCTACACGCGCGACCCAATATAGAGGGCTTAGATATGGTGGAGGTACTCAACCGGGTGCAAGGTATCCCTCATATGTTAATATGCCGCGCTTGAGTAAATCCCGAAATCTCGTATTGGGCTCCTCTACTACGAGTATAAGATAAGTATACATTTTTAAAGCCAATATTGAGTTTCGAGTCGCACCTGACAAATCATGATAACATTTCTTGCCAAAACGTCAACATTAAAAATATATGTACGGGCTGACAAAGATTGAATGTCCTGCAAATTGTCCCTGAAACGGAATTCTGAAAATATTTGTGTTTGGCATCATATAAAGCTATTCGTTAGTGAATATTTTTTTGGGAATATCGAAAAATTTCGTTCCCGAGCACCAGAGAAAACCTGAGCAGGCCTTGTTTTTTCCGTTTTGGTTACACTCCGTATTGTAGTAGTCGTTGCTAACATTTGTTCGGGATTTGAATTGGGATATATATAATGGAGCAATAGAATTAGTAATTTGATCTACAAATCTCAATATTTAAAATTGAGGTTTTCTTTTTAAAGTTACTTTTGATATAAATCACATTTTCTTTAAAATTAATGGTTGCGCGGGTTTGAATCGTAAGTAATCAGACCTTTTTTTTTAATAAGTTGTATAAATATTCAGTTAGCAACAAATACCTATTAAAAATACATATAATTTTAATAATGTACATGTACTAAGGAAATAAAAAATGAAAAACAATGATAAAAGCAAAGACTTCATAAATTCGGACAGCCTGTTCCTTACTACGAAGTGAGGCAAATAACATCAGATAAAATATAGATGTGTGGATGCCGTTTTCTAACGAAATGGCGACCGATCTGCTAATCTGATAATAAATGTGTCGTATATATAGGTGAGTTAGGTTATCTGATTTAGCTCACTGTTGCTGCTCGCACACGGCCTCTGGATTTGGAGTTATTTTGAAGTCTATAGCTAAAAGTCATGGAGAAAAGTTTATTATTTATTTTTCTGAATTCTTTCCTGAATTCTGAATTTAACTTAATGCTAAATTTCATGGACTTCCTTTATTTTAAGATACTATGTTATTTAAAATAGACGTATTATACAAGCAATATTCGTATATTTATAATCGCGTTCTGGAAAACTACTCTAACGATTTCGATGAAATTTACAATATAGAGCTTAACGGTGGTCGAAAATCGATTTAACTAGGGTCCAATTCTGAGAAAATTTGTTTTCTTTATGTTTTCACACACTTAAAACGTCTAAACTCTAAACTCTTCTGATTTCACAACATAGTTTACCTTCTCAGTAGTACAGTGGCTAGAACGTAGATCTACCAAGCTGAATTACACGGGTTCGAATCCTGTAATGCGGTCAGACTTTTTTGTTATTTTTTCTGTAAGACACCAAATAAAGCTCGGTCGTCCAGGTTATAAATCAACATGTCTACGTCCAAGGGGGGACCAGTATTCTTGGCCGCTCTAGGTCACTTAGAATCAGCCGCCCGTAATTTCTGCTATTTTGTCTTCAACGTGATCTTTTCTCGTTACATTGTTGACAAGCAAATACCATGCCGTGGGTAGCGGCCGCGTCTAAGTACTGGTCGCTTCTTTAAGGCTAGTCCGCCACTGTCTACATCTCATGGTAGTTTACGCACAGTCACATGTATACATTGTTCATGAATAATAAAGAAAGTTTCGAACTTAATGCAATCTTGATAATTAACTTTTTATATGCATTGTATTATCAATTTTCATGATATTTTCAAATTTTTCGTGTGATAATTTTATAATTACTAATTAGTATTAAAAGATTAAAAAAAAGTGATAAATAAAAATAGCATAAAATAAGTTGTTATGCATTTTTGAATATTCTTCTTCCACGTAATAAAAAAAATTATGAAATCTATTACGGGTCCGTCTGGCCGTTCTGTACAAACGATTTGCTTAATTTTTTTAATGAAAGGTATTGATACACAGATTTGTTATCAAACATTGGATATCACCTAAATTTCACTCTTCTCAAGTTAGACTAACGCAATTTCCTCCTGTACATTTCTTATGTTTTCATAGCTTTCTTTCATCTCCGATTCTAATTGAGGTAAGCGGTTTGTTTTGGACTAAGAACACTTGCTGGAATGAGCTCTTTTATTTGAGCTTTTAGCCACTTAAATTGATTGAGTTGGAGGAAAGCTAGGCGTGAACATTTAACTTAACTTTCAATTTTTGTATTCTACTTAGGTTAGATTACAATTACTCATCATATCATCATAGTATGATATAAAGAGCTTTCATTCCCTAATCCACACAATGATCCAAAAAAACTTTTCATCTTTGCTTTATCGTTGGACATAACTGTTCCTTTCAACTTTATACGTTAGACAGCTTCTACTAAGGACCGTGTCAAAAAACAGACTGACAGATGTACAGATGAACAGTCATACAGTCACCGATAATTTCATAATTATTTTTTTCCGATTTTACAACAGAATAGTAATGTTTCGACTACTATGTTTTTAAAGATGAACATTATACCTAATTTTTGAACTTTTAAACACAAAAACAGAATAAAACCCGATATATAAAATAATGTGTACAATTATAATGAACGTCTTAATATAACTGGCTCGTTGTCGCGTTGGCGCAGTGGTATGAATCTGCCTTTCAAGCTGGGGTTCCGGGTTCGATCCCCTGTCAGATCAATTTAGGAAACGAACTATTCTAAATTGGCTTGGAGCCTGGGTGCTACTGGGAGGCTTCCAGTAGTATGTGTGACGTCCATAATATAAGCTTAAGTTTGGGGTCACACGGTTTGTGTTATTATCTGGAGTATCATTTTATTAAGCTACAACATTGCATTGTGTTGTATTCCTTCGATTTTTTCACAGAATCATATTGGTTTCGTTTACTATAGGCACATTGTCGCGGGTAGATCGGCTCAGCGAATGAAACAATATGAAATGTGACCCGCGGGAGACTCAAATAAAATAGAAATATCCGTAGAAAGATTTAACTTCATGCTGCCACACCGTACTATACCATATTGTCATACTAGACTGAATAACCACTACAACACGAAAGATATGTACGAGCACAAGTATGAGTGTAATTATAAGTATCAGCATCAGCATACACATAAGCATAAGTGTCAGCATAAGCATAAGTAAGTATAGATTCAAGTGTCACCTTGTAGAAACTTATTTCAAGTGATGAATTCTTATAATTTTTAGCTATCTTACGTCCAAGATTCCAAAACCATAAATCGACACGTGTTTTGCCTCTTAAGGCGAAGCACTGATAAACAATAACTTAAGCTAAAATAGAGCTTCTGTTCTATGCAAACGTGCGCGCGCTAGCTTACGAAAAATACGAAAAAACAGTTATATTCGTTTATTTTAAAAACTGTAATTAATTTTAAAAATTCAACTGTCATTTTGAGGAATATGTTTAAAGTAAACTATACAGAAAACTTAGAAATATAAATCGGTCCCGTTGCTCGGAAAAATGTAAATCTCTGTTTTAAAAGAGGTGTCTTTGATATTTTTTTCTGTTACAAAATTAACCAACCGTGTATCGCATCTGACAAAATGAAGTCAATGAAATGAAGAATCAAGATACTAAATATCACTGTTATACGTTTTGTAGTCATTTAGAAAAATGGAGATCCCTGGCGTCAAAATTTCCAAAGCGTCGCCTTAATGAAGGATCCCCAGGATATTCCAGACGTCGGACTTCAGCTCCAGATCCCAAAATTGACTGACTAAGATTGACAGAATTGACTGAGATCCAGGGATCCCGAGATTCCAAAACCACAAATCAACACGTGTTTGCCTTTTAACGAAGCATCCCCAGGATACTACAAAGATCAGACATGGTTTGGTGGTGGTTAGTTGACCGAATCTGATCTCTGGAGTATCCTGGAGATGCCTTTTGAGATACAGCTGCACAGAGTAGAGATTGTCGTCAAAATGTTTATAAGTTTCTATTAATATTTAGGACTACAAGGCAACCTCTAATATACATTATAGCGCTGCATATCCTCAGGATATTGTAGAGATCAGATTCGATCAGCCAACCAGCACCGAATCAGTAAATATCGCTTCGAATATTGTTTACAGAGAAGAGCCATTTTCAAAAGGCTGAGGGTTAACCTAAATCCACAATTCAAATGTAAAGGAGACATAAGCAGCATCTATTACGTAAGGAAACATTTATCTATTTGATTTTGATGGCGCAACTTGAGTACGATAAACTTGGAATATAATCTGTACTAATACAGTTGCCAGAGTTCAATGTTTAACTATATTTGTAGTTATGGTACGATTTATGGACATGGAGTTCCTATAAGTTACAAACACATGACAGATGCATAGAAATGTCGTAGGAATTTGTTTAAGTGGGAATAATTGATAAAATAAGAACAAATGAACTTAGAAAAACATGCGCAAGGAATGGTATTTAATTGAACACTTTATCTAACAGAATTTACAAAAATGCTTTATTTAATTAGAAATATAATATATAATAAAGTTTCCTTTCGATGTTCTCGTTTATATGATAACTACACTTACTATTTATTTGGAAATAAGAACTGAATTTTATTGAATTAATTCATTTACCGCTTATATTTCTAACTAACAATATTATTTTATATTAATGAACAAAAATATTTTGATAAAATTATTATATTTTCTCCCATCTGCTTCGCTCCCTCTGCTTCTTTATTATATGGAAATATTTGCTCACAATGAGACGTATCACAGCAGCGCATGTATCACAGAGTATTGAAAAAATCAATTGTGACAGAGCGACAAACAAAGATTTCATTTTTTCTTTTACGATATGAAACCCTAGAAATTGACAAAGTTACAATTTGCATATTAAAATAATAGTCCAGGATCCACTGTCCATTTTTGATCTTGATTGCTATCAAGCTAATTTTCCGTGAGTAGCTTCATTTTGATGAGACGCCCAACAATTTCCTGTATGAAAACTCTCGATTGTGGTAGGTAATAGGGGTAGCAGGGATAAAATATGTTGATTTGATGATTCTCAAAAATTTATTACTAACTGGATTTTTTTTGTTATATCTGATGATTATTATCTAAAGAATTCGAAAAAATATTTGTCCTACAAAATGTACGGTTTGATCAAAGAGTCCCCTCTTTCCAACATGTATCGATAATGAGGTCATAAAAAATGATTACTAATCAGCTGATTTTCTTTTTTTTTGTTTAGTTAATATTTATAAAATTTAACAGTTATATTGTCTTATAAATTGGTACGTTATTCCGGTCCTACGCTCAGAACTCATTACTAACTGTAGGACAAAAATATTACATAATAGGTTAGTGTGTTCTCTGCCCAAATCAAACAATGTCCTACAAGAAAACAGGTATGTATCACTAGTCCGACAAGAATTGTCATTTTTTCGTTTTCCTATTTGTAACATAAGATACAGTGAAAACATCTTTTTTAAAATTTAAATAACTTTATTTTTTAGTAAACTAGGTACAAAAATTCGTGTATTTACATATAAAAAAAAATTAATCGTCATCAGATTCATCTGATAGATTAATAAATTATTAATATTAAATTATTATTAATAAATTAATAACTTAATAAATTATTTTTCAACTATTTTAAAAATAAAGTAAAAAAATATTCGATCGACTTATCTTTCATAAGATAAATATTTAGATTTCACTCGAAATTCTTTGTAACAAGAGGATTGATAACCTATTACTTCGTCATTCCAATTTTCAGGCAATACAACATCTCGATATTTATGTTCATGATGGTTTCGAGCAGAAAGAAAAGTTTTGCAAGAAAGCCAAATGTCTTTATTAAACTTCTTAACTTCTTCTCTTTTCTCTCGAAAAGTAGGATTTTCGCAAAGTAAATTACACAAAAAACACTTCATAATTATTTTGCAGCACAATAAATTTTTCTTGAAATTATTTCTCGAGAGACAAAATAAAACACGTGGTCAACTGAAAAAATGTTTGCACGTTTATGGTCGACAGTAACGTGGAATACCTAATACGGAGTAAGCAATGCTCTGCGCATGTGCACCGGTGTGACTCAGCTGTAGTAGCAAAATACAGAAATTAAATTCATTTTTAATTTCATGAATTTCAAATATGTATTTAATTGGAGCATCACGATAACGTACCACGCAATTTGTAGGACAATGTGACTGTTAAATTATATAAATATTAATTCAGTAAAAAAAAATGAGCTTGTTAGTAATCGTTTTCAACCGACTTTCAAAGAAGGAGGAGGTTCTCAATTCGGTTGTATGTTTTTTTTATGTTTGTTACCTCATAACTCCGTCATTTATGAACCGATTTGAAACATTATTTTTTTGTTCGAAAGAATACACTTCCAGATTGGTTCCATTGAAATTTCACTAGTATTGAAGCTTTGGTTTCGAAGATACACCAAATAATGCGACCTGGTTATTTATATTGACGATTCTCTTGTATGTCATTTGTTAACTATCGTTGTCCCCACATGGTATAATGGTAGTGTGGTATAATGGTAAAGTAGGGAGAAGATATAAATTGGCTGTGATGTAATAAATTCAGTCAGTAGAGTCAGTCTTGTGGCGGACAGAGAATACGGCTGGTGGCTGTCGTCTTGTAAGAATACTGCTAGGGTGTAATTATGATGCTACCTTTACACTGTTCTTTTATAACTGATTGATTGATATTGATATGATATTATATTGATGATATTGATAATGGCCATAATAGGCAATAATATCCCATGTTCGATCTGTTCGCATCCCTTATTGTGAAAGCCCACGTTTTGTGCTCCTCAATAGAATGGAAGTTAACATATTGCGCTCCAGAATTAGAATACAAACTAATTGTAGACCTGCCCTAGATATTTATTAGGCCAAAGTCACAAAAGGGAGAAATAAAAAAACTTGTGTAAAAAAATTAAACTGACTTCAAAAAAGAACACTGAAAAGTATGAAATAACTATCCCTTACGGATCGAAACTTAAATACAAAAATAACTTTATAAATACGATACAAATACCCATATAATTAAACTTGACAGTTATTGAAGTCTGTGCCAAATCAATGTTCGACAACGACAAGTCTATTAGTTTAGTAGGCTTGGCACCGACTTCAGTTATTAACTTGACAGTTATTGAAGTCTGTGTTAAATCAATGTTCGACAACGACAAGTCTATTAGTTTAGTAGGCTTGGCACCGACTTCAGTAACTGTCAAATTTAATTATATGGGTATTTGTATCGTATTTATAAAGTTATTTTTGTACGTAAGTTTCGATCCGTAAGGGATAGTTATTTCATACTTTTCAGTGTTCTTTTTTGTAGTCGGTTTAATTTTTTTATAAAAGTTTTTTTTTTAATGACTTCGTTATTGATACATATTGAAAGGGGGGGACTCTTTGATCAAACCATACATTTTGTAGGACAAATATTTTTTCAAATGATTTAGATAGATTTTGTAAAATCTTGAGATTTTACAAAAAAAAAACCCAGTTAGTAATAAATTGTTGAGAATCATCAAATCGGCATATTTTATCCTTGCTACCTCTGTTAGCTACCACAATCGAGAATTTTCGCACAGGAAATTGTTGGGCGTCTCATCGAAACGAAGCTATTCACGAAATTCAGCTTGATAGTAATTATTTTTACATCAAGGATCTGTACTACTACTTTTGAGCGTAGGACCGGGATAACGTACCACGCAATTTGTAGAACAATATGACTGTTAAATTGTATAAATATTAACTAAGTAAAAAAGAAAAAATCAGCTGGTTAGTAATCATTTTTTATGACCTCATTATCGATACATGTTGGAAAGAGGGGACTCTTTGATCAAACCGTACATCTTGTAGGACAAATATTTTTTCGAATACTTTAGATAATTATCATCAGATATAACAAAAAAAACCCAGTTAGTAATACATTTTTGAGAATCATCAAATCAACATATTTTATCCCTGCTACCCCTATTACCCACCACAATCGAAAGTTTTTGTACAGGAAATTGTTGGGCGTCTCATCAAAATGAAGCTACTCACGGAAAATTAGCTTGATAGTAATCAAGTGCAAAAATGGAGGGTGAATCCTGGACTATAATATCTAAATTAGGATGAAGTCTCAAACTCAAAGTCCTAATTGGGATTACAAATCCCAATTAGGACATAAATTCCAATTAAAATAAATATTACCTCATTTCGAACATCCGCGTTTGTTCAAAATTTCGATTTTAATCCTTGTTTGACTGCTGGACTATAAGAAGAAAATTTTGATTTTAACTCCCTCACTATAATAGTAAAGAAAATACGATCTAGGGTGTTTTTATAGTAAATTTTACAATGAATGAAATGAAAATAAAAGATAATCCATTTAGATATTAGAATCATAGATTAAAAAATAAAAATGCGAAAAACTTTTTTTTGAAAAATAATATAAAAATTCTATTGGTCACAATTTTACGTAAAACTTTACATTCTATAATTTGTGCCTAGAACTCTATTGTATATATGATTTACCGTTATAGAGTTATTTCAAAAACAACGCTTTTCATACTTCTTTTTACTAGTTTATTTAGCGAAGCCGAGGGTTAGCGTGTTGCAATTTTATATGCAGGTTTAACACACTTTCATTAACATTATACCAAAAATACTGCTTTATGATCGAATTTCGATTTTAACAGTTATTTGATTGGACTATAAGTTAATTTGGAACTAAGCTACGGTCTAGTGCTTGTATTTCAGTCTTCCTTTAAGGTACCTAATAGTTTCTACTTCGTGGTTATAACTGGACGTTATTGATCAATGCGGTAACTAATTTAACCGCTAAGATAACAGCTCGCAGTAACTTTAATGAATAGCTAACACGCCCCGGTCTGTGTATTTTATTAGTTTCTCAAAGTTAAGCGTTTGTACAGTCAGGTGGTCAGTAGTTTAGACAAACTCATCAAGTAATATTCGTATATTTAATAAGGACTGTAGATGTTAGTTTAAATATTACTATGAAAATTGCATCCAGGCAATCTCTTCTCATTTAAATAACATGATAGGTAAGTACCTACATGTTGCATTACAGTAAGAATTGAAAAACATCGAAAAGGCTTGAAAAAATATCGCAAGTTTTTTTATGAGTACTTTTTTGCTGATGGTAGGTATAATGGTGTTAAAAAGTGAACAGCTGAGAATTAATTTATCTGCGGATGCGGTCTTATTTTTATTTTTAATTTTTTGCAAAGGGACACCTAAATACAAATTTTGATAAGATTATGTAAATACATATAATATATGCATGTGCCATATATTGAAACCTTAAAGTATGTTTTTCAATACACGTTTGGATATTTGAGAGTATCAAAATTAAATTATAAAAAGCTTAGGATGACGCAGAGACGTGTAAAATGTTTGAATAAATAAGAAACTCTTTTCTTTAATTATAATTATTAATTTTCTGAAAAAATTAGTCAATGACAGAGAAAACCTGATGTTACCAATTATAATCTCGAATACTAATTTAGTACTATAGAGATTTATGTACTTCTCATATAAAATTACGTTTTGATAGATTATTATAGAAAGCATGTGATTTGTTTACCAATTGATATCATTTGGAGTTGTCAACTACCCAATTGATATCATTTGGAGTTATTAATTTCAACAAATAAGTTCAAAACCAATTAATTGGTTTTTCTTAACTGTTATTAGGATTAGTTAGCTCGGAACAGTTTTAATAGACTTTATCTCGTATCTAATTGAGTTTTCTCGGCTAATTGGACAGTTAATTAAAAGGAAAATTCTTAGATAAATTAATTCATTTTAGAATGGATAAGATCGCTGTCGAGTCTTGCGAAATTATTAAATCGGCTGTTTAAGTTAAGTTTCTGCTTAATTATTCCATTTCGAACAGTAGAACAAACATTAATAACATTAATCTATATTACATTACCAATTTTTTTTGGTAATGCGGAAGTGTGTAGAAGAAGCCTTCAAAAGGTGCTCAGCAATCTAGTGCCCAGTCTACACGTACATAAGCTAGTAAGTCAATAATAAATTATTAGAGAGTCAACAAAATTCTCACGTGAAAATAGCTCAGTAAGACAACCGAAGCACTTAAGCGGCAACTTACGACTTGCGACTTATCAAACTGTTTACACGCGGTTTAATTGACTTGCTAACTCGCAGACTTACCAGCTAATAACGTGTTAAACGGGCTGTAGGGGGAAAGCATATATGCAATTTTTATACACTAGCGGCCGTCTCGACTTCACCCGGGTTGAATACATAATATGTGTCTATGTCCATCTGGAATAATGTATCTTTCAAATAGTGAAAGACTTTTTCAAATAGGTGCAGAGGTTCCGGATATTAATCTCCACATACACACAAAGTCACAGAATTACCATTGTTTCTTTTAGTAGATAAAATTTTTTTAGTCACTTGACAAAACAACTCGCATATGCAGAAGGGTTCAATTTATTTAATTATCATATTTAACAACATAAATGAATTAAAAATTTTACCAAAGCACTAAACAATTAACAAAAATTATAAATGTCAGGCACACGGTTACATTATTTGTGGTACCTTTTTCCCACTAGATAAACTGTATTATAGGTTAGAGGCGCCTCGACATTTTTACCATCTGACATCCCATTGGAATCTCCTGTTTCACCGAGTTCTCTTCTGCATCCTGCACTGAGACCCAACATTAAGTTTGATGGTATATACCTCCTCTGGAAGACTTTCATAATGAAACTTAGAAATTACTGGATAGTATACAGTTATACATGGATGGCAGCAGAAATGCCGGAAAAGTGGAGGCCGCATATGTAACCATTGACCCTACTGTTTAGCAAGTAATTAATAAATTCGAGTCACATGATAGGTGCTCAGTATTTTAGGCTGAACTCGTTGCAATTTACAATGCCTGCAACTGGACTGTTGTAAGTCAAACGCCAAAAACTCATATCTTCTCGGATTGTAATACAGCACTTATCGAGTTCACTAATCCAAACAATTTTTTTTATAAAAGAGGAGCCAAACGAGCAAGCTAATCACCTGAAGGAAAGTGATCACCGCCGCCCATGGACACCTGCAACATCCGGGGAATTACGGGTGCGTTGTCTGCCTTTAAACGAAGAGAGGGGAAGGGAAAGGGGAAGGGGGAGATGAGACTATGGCGCTCTCACACACCGAACGAAATACGACAGCAATAGATGCTGTTATTTCACTCCGACATTCTGTGAGAGGGTGGTATTTCTCACCGGGTGATCCGGTCTAATTCGTGCTGCAATGCAGCATGGCTACACCACTCGGAAAATTCTTGTGTATTTACCATTCTAATCAACTCTTTGTTAAAATCCATAAATCGAAACTAGGCTGAAAACGCAGGACTCATTTTTAGGTTTACCTGGGTCAGGGTTCATACTGGGATTCCAGGTAATGAAATCCCAATATGAACCCCCCAAAAATCCGCCAGTGACTCGTAGTTGTGAGAATTGTGGTTTAATAATGAATTTACATGTACACCTTATGTGTGTGTGTGTGTGTTTTTACGTAAGCGAATATGAATATGAATACCTTAACCAATGTGTGCGTTTCTATGATAGATAAATAAAAATAAATAAATAAAATCTTTATTTGCATCACTGCAACATAATAGAGGTACATATTACAGACAAAGCGCATGCGTACATAGTTACTATCACACACATGACGTGCGCGATTAAGGGAACAAAACAGTTGAATAAAATACAGAAGACAATAATACAGACACACATTAGGAGTAAAGACAAAACTATGCAACATGTACCTAAGGGTGCCGCAGCGCTGCAAATGGGCCATAGCTCAGAGTATAGCATTACCTCAAGTATGGAGCACAACTGATATTCTGCTATAACCCTTCGAGATGAGATAACTATGCGAGAATAAATGTGTGTGACTCTATCTGCGAGAGTAAGTGTACCAATAATGTCGAGTTCACCTATAAAATTAGTTTTTATTATGTTACACTACTCCAGAAACGATGATATTACTTTAGCGTCACTTAATAATGTCAATATAATTTTAATTATCATCAGTTTAGTAGCAAAAAGTGAGTTATACTAAAAATTGTCTCTTTTATGTCATGTGTATACTGTAACAATAACCTTATATTTGATAACGGTTTGGAGAATTACGAACATAGACCCCGTAATAAACACGATCTCTATGTTCAACAAACATTCTTTCGTGTTTTCTTTATAAACAAAAAAATATGCTTTTGTTATTATAAATATTCATAACTTTTATGTTTACTTAGCTATTCTCTTTTTTATTCGTAAGTAGAAGTCCATGAAAATTTTCTTTGAATTGGAACTTATTCAATATTAAAATAGGTCAATATTATGTTAATAAATTCTTTTTATAACGTTGAAACAAAAATATGTACTTATATTATTTTGAAGACACCACTAAATATTTATTACATGATTCATAATGAACATGGTCGATCAACGCGCTCTTGAACTTTGGAAAATAAAATGGATTCCGTAGCTGTGTTTGTGTATCTATTGTGTGTCTGTCTATCTGTGGTATCGCAACGCCTAAACGGATGAATCAATTTTGATTTAGTACTTTTGTTTAAAATACGGGTTGATCGAGTGTTCTTAGCTATGTAGAACATCTGTTCAGCCGTTTGAAGATCATCAGTTTCTTCTAATTGTAGGATGTGAGCAACATCTACTGGTCTGATCAATTCGAAAAGTATCCTGTGAGTTCAATGATATTACAACAACATAATAACCTGGAACTGATGCCATCTGGATCAGTGTCATCTGGAATCTGGAATCGGCAGAATACCCAACTCCTCACCAGCTTAGAGCAGACGCATCGTGTTTGGGCTCCTTGGAATGGTCTTAATGAATAGATTATAGATATGTGATAAACTTTTGAAATCTTTAGCTATTCTCCGCTCAAAATCCAAAAAACCACCAATCGACACGTGTTTAGCTTCTCAACGAAGCATCCTCAGTATATACCAGAGATAGGATTCGGTCAGCTAACCAGTACCGAATCAACAACTGAATCAGCTGCACGACTTAACTTAATTTTAAGAAGTAAATATGTTTAACAGTGGCGAAATTAAGTTTAATTTCAACAAAATATTTACTCTTCCAAATTAAGTGGACGGGGCCATTAGTAGTAAGCTCTGATTGGTCGTTCACTCTTTGGTGTGGGTAGGGGGGCAATTGGTTTAAATAGTCGTGCAGCTGATTCAGTTGTTGATTCGGTGTTGGTTAGCTGACCAAATCCTGTCTCTGGTATATTCTGAAGATGCTTCGTTGTGAAGCGAAACACGTGTCGATTGGTGGTTTTTGGAGTTTGAGCGGAAAATAGCTGATGCTTTTAGCAATTCATCACATGAAATGGATTTCCGCAAAGTAACACCTGAGTCTATACAATAGGTTATAGATAGTAGTCCCGGAAAGTATTTGTGTGAATGTGGGAGGATAGAGGGTCGATCGTAGCGTTTAAAAAGCATGAAATAAAACAAATTAAAAATTGTAGAATCCTCGACTCAAAAAAACTTCTAAAAGATGAAGAGGTTTAAGTCTCGTCGCGAGAAGTTGGGTGTTTTTTAAATTTTTAATTTAAGAGTCCCTCTTTGCATGATAGTGCAGCCGAATTCGTTCATTACCTCCCTGCCCTATGGCGATAACGATAAAGTTAATTTTCGAAGTTGCGGTTTATCATATTTTAGTGCGGAGAAATCTCAACATTTGTTTTTGTAGATAATTGTAATTTGCAAGAAAACATTTTAGTAAAATGTTGCGGTAATTAAGAACACAGACTCGTATATTCACTTTTACATTTTATTTCTCAATAATTAATAACAAATTACAAACTATAACACGTTGTCACTAATAGCCGACGACGAACAATCAACAGCTAAAGCCGCAGAATGATATAGAATGATCCATATCTTGGCAAGCATCGGCTTATATAGACTTGCTGACGTCATTTCTCCCACGCCTTGGCGACAACAGATGTGGCAGGCAGGATGTGATGTCAGCTAGGCAGACCTGGTGACAATGACGTCATCTTGCTCCGTTACAAAAAATTAATTTAAAGTTCTATAGAGTTTCGGAGATGCAACTGATTCTTTGTGCAAAACAGGGTTTTTTCTGGAATATTTTTATCGAGATTTTTTTATCTCATCAAGTTTTCACGTTTAAGAATTTTAAAATAAAGAGTTGAAGTTGTATGTGTTCAAATATTTAACTCTCAGTATTCGTAGATATCGAGATCCAGGTCAGCAAACACACCAAAGTCTGCACGGGCGGACTTTTAAGTCTTAGGGTCAATATTTACTTTCATATACCACGGTATCATTCTAACAGTTGTGGAAATAAAGATGTGAAAGAAACCGTTGCTTGTGACATTGTGGATGGACAAACTTATACTGTATGAGTTCCCAGGTAGAATGTTTTTAACGGGTGATTTATGACTTATGACCAGTGATCGGATAATCGGGCGCTAATATACCTAAACTTCATTTTTACGCCTACGAAAGAATAATATGGACATGCGTTTTAGAATCCCGGGTCCCGGAATCGTTTGAAATTTCTGATTGCTAAAAATGTTACCTGCATACAAAATAGTTAGAACTCGTTGTGAAAACAATATATTTTCTTTGAATAATGCTTACATACCCTCTCGTACTTTCAAGACGGCTGTTCCTTGTTAAACTTGCTATAATTTCATTAAGTTACTTATAGTTGTTTTTACAAAATTGTTTAATCCCGGGAATCCGGGATTACTTATTAATTCAGGAAGGAATATCTATATTATTCTTTCAAGAAAAGAAGTTTAGGTATATAAGCGCCCGATTATCCGATCACTGCTTATGACAGACAAAAGGACGCGCAGACTTACGCTCTATGAATTCCTAGGTAGAACGTAAAATAAAAATGGGTTAAACGCGACGATTGGTTTGTATACATATGGTTTTTTGGATATTTATAAAGATTTACTTTCATTTTCCTCATAAACTTTATGCTGTGTGATTTTATATTCTCCGAAATTACCAAAATAATGTCTGGAGAAGCTTGTAAAGAGTAATAAACACCATTTGTTTAGCGAAAAAACATTTAATTAAAATGTTTAGAATAATTTTCCACACGAATTACGGAATCAAGAAATAAACCAATAGGACATACCTGGCGATCCTTGATTGCGAAACACAAAATTCATTTATATTGTAGTAGTATTCATTTACATTGTAGTAATAATACAACCATATCTTCAGTAATAAATAGATAAATTCTTCATGTTATTTCATTAAAATGTAGACGTAATACATTTTAATGTCTCTTGGAGTTTCTGGCGACAAATATATTAAGGCAGTCTTTCTAGTAGGTTCCACGAGGCGGACTAGGCCACTATAAAAGTTTCAACGTCATGCAGTAGCGTGACGTTGAAACTTACTTATACTAATTTAGTAAAATTAACACTTATTTAAACAATTTCACATAACAACACAACAGCGTAGATACTTGGGACACAAAACTTACGTCACAATATCTACCGGAAACCATTTGCAAATAATTAAAATAAACGCCCAACCGCTCCCCATAAAATCCAGCCAAAAACTCTCATATTGTATTTTAATTAATAGTTTTTATTTTTCTTTGCGGCCTGTTCTGACATCGTGTTCTGAGAGACATACGGTGAGACTGATATATGCGGATGGACTCATGATTGATCTGAGAATGGTTCCAGTTTTATTTCTAAGATACAGTCAATTAACTTTAACAGTTTAGTGCTACATTTGGTCAGTTCTATGGATTTAGGATCAAGATCAGAATACTTTGTTTTTTTAGTGATCTCATAGATAGCTATTAATATTGTCCATAAATATTGGCATTGAAATTAATAAATACCGATGCAACATATCTGCGCTTTTGTTGTCTATCAAAGCTATCACCTCTTTAAGGGTAACTTTGACAAAGATAGAATCAGTAATAGAAATGTAATACATATTAATTTTTATTGAAGATGCCATTAAGTCAATAAACCAATAAATCGCAGTTTTATCTAATAATTTGTTGCTAAACCGTGAAGTTCAATATGTGAAAATAAACATTTTATAGGTTTTGTTAATCAAAATATTACTCAAAATAATAAAAGTTACCCAGACTGACTGTACAGAACTCTCTTAATTGATTTTATTTAGTCGTTGATTTAAACGCAAGTTCGTTGTGTAAGCTTTTCATTCTTACCGATAGTGTGTACCGTCAGGACGTGGGGTATCTCTTCCAATATCCACAGCCTGTCGTATTGTAGCACCACTCTGAAATACAACACATTGTGCAATGCTCGTTCACGCCGCACTCAATTTTCGTAGCGTGAAAAGTTTCCAGTCATATAGCCACAATTTATGTCATTTTGTGGGAATTTATTACGTGTTCGCCTAACGAAGTGTGTTTTTACACATTGTTTATGATATAGACATGTGCCCATCAACATTTTTTCAGGTGTTATTATTATAGAACGTCTCTTTATGTTAGTCACTAATGTGATAGTTAATAGATTAATGAATACATTAATAACATCCCTTATCAAAACCCTGAGCTTGTACTACAGGTACCAGACAATAGCGCCCGACTTAGATTCTTTTACGCCCTCAGGCAAATTGTAGGTTATCCAGCATTTACTTTCCTCGCTTTTTGATAAATCTTTAATACTATCAGTAACATCAAAATCTTATGTAATTTCTTAGATGCGAATAAGATTTAATATTAGAATTTACTTGTCTCGATTTTTTGTTTGCAAAAATGTTATCAATATCAGTAACATCAAGCCATTAAGAAATTTCTTAGATGCAAATAAGTTAAAGTTATGTATTTTTAATAATAAAATATTATACAAGTGTTTAATTTATTTTGAATAATAAAACGCGTTAGTATGGATATATTGAACAGGAGAACAGCCGATTGATATATCAAGAGAACTTAAAGCTTGCACTTGAAGAAAAACATTATAGTATAAAAACAGCATAGCGCTATGCTAGTGCTCCCAAAATTTGGCGCTACAGTACCTACCTAGATTAGCCTTCTCTTCTTCAAAACTGGCACTGCCAATCAATGAACTGCAAGGGACACCTAATCACTAAAACTTCGATTTAATTTAGAGACGTGTTTCCTAAATGATAGGAATAAAACATGGAATCCTTAGCTTGTTAAGCAGACTCTACCACCACCACAACGGATTGGCAAATAATATGTGAAATTAAGATTCTAAATCAACCACAATTTTTTTTTTAAATAAAATTTTGAATTGATCTGCAGTGTCTAATATTCTTCGTGATTTGGTACGTATTTATGTACGCACGTATGTATGGTAGAGCCATGCTGTATTGCAGCACGAATTGGGCCGGCTCGCCCGGTGAAATACCACCCTTTCACAGAATATTGGCGTGAAATAACAGTATCTATTACTGTTGTGTTTCGTTCGGTGAGTCAGAGTGCAGGTGACTCATCTCCCCCCTCCCCCTTCTTTCCCTAAAGGGTGGCAACACGCCCGTGAGTCCCCGGACGTTGCGGGTGTCCATGGGTGGCGGTGATCACTTTCTATCTGGTGACTCGCTTACTCGTTTGCCTCTCTTTTATAAAAAAGATAATTTTGAATTGTGTAAAAATAGAGTACTCAATCACTTGCTATTAATTTTATTATTTTTACAGAGCATTGAATTGTAATTATTATTATAATTATATTAATATTTTACAGGTATTGAATGATAATTCATTACCATGTACTCGTAATACAAAAAATCTTACATCGTTTTTTCAAGCGGCTTGAGAGATTAAACTTCACGTATACATGTTTACAGGCATGACAAAATTTAAGCCATCTGTCAGTTTCAATTTCAAGCTTTATGTGACATAATAACTTTAGTAGCGATTAAACGAATGTATTTTTAATATGCGAAATTGTTGACACAGTTTAATTAAATCATTATTCTAATTGATTTTAACATTCAGAATTTAATGCCAGAATATATTGGTTATTTATAAAGCCGAAGCTATCACGTGTGTACCTGACACTGCAGACAGTGTTTTGACAAATGACGACGATTATTGTGAGCCTGTACACTGAGGTGTTGGTTCTGTACACTCCGAGTTCGTTGTCGTCGACTATCCGTGCCATGTCACCGTTGTTATCTCACTTCTCAATATAATGTAAGAATACGTTTTTTAAATGTAAATATAAGATTTTACAATCGTATCCATCCTAGTATGTTATACACTTTATAAGTCATGTTTGTGTCACGTGAAATTAATATAATAATATAAAAAAAAGTATGTGTACTCATGTACGCACGTAGGAAGTTATACTTCTTTGACGTGAATAGCCAAACTGGCCACATATAAAAAATAAAACTGGTCACTTAGAAAGAAAGGAAACTCTCTTCGTTGCTAATTTCATGTTGTGTTAGATCGACGTAGACACGCGCGAGTTCCTTTGCCAACTTCATTCTGTGTTACATCAATGACGTAACTTCCGCTACGAGCTGAAATTACACTCACTACAGAAGCTACACTCTATAAGAAGTATAACTTCAAAATATACCACTTATAGGTATGGCATAAGTATGGCGCAAAAAGCACTAAGCTTGACCGAACGAACTGGGGAAGCATTTTTAGATTGCAAAACAATTTAGAAAATTATATTTTCTAAATTAGTTTGACCGGGAATCCCACTCGGGAGTCATCGGTTAGAAGGTAATAACCACTGCACCAACAAGCTAGGATAAATTGTAACTTTTAATTAGATAAAGCTATTTGATGTTTCATTGTGTCAAACTTCTAATACATGTCGCCAAAAATAATAATGTCAATTGAAAGGATTGAATCGATATCGATTCAGCTAAATTGATCGATATTTTTTACTACAACGGTGTTGACTTGTAAAAGTTTAAGAAACTTTAAAGTGTTTTAACAAGTCTGGTAATACGCATGTGACGGAGCAGTGCGAGATGCCTTGGTGTTGGCACAACTTTGCAACATTGCCATTCACCATGTACTAAATACGTAATTTGAATAAAGAAACATATTTTGTCCTTTTTTCATTATTTCGCCTGTTTCATATTCACACATTTTCAACGCTACTTCTATCTCGTGAAATTCATACGGACAACTCCGCGCGGCAATTATTAGTCCAATAAAAACTATTTATGGAAACATCACTTTTTAAAACTGAATAAACTGGTCACCATGGAAGCATCAAATCACTGTCGATTAAAAGTTAAAAATTATAATACGAATAGTGTTTGGGGTTTATTCAAAAGCAGTAGGATTCTAAACGTCTTGAATAAAGAAATTTTGAAATTCAAGGAATGAAATTAATAGCACAACTTGTTACTATATATAATACATAGATTATGAGCATTGTGTCTCAAACTCTTGATTATGAAAATTGTTTTACACTAACTTTAAGTTGGTTGGGAAGTTATTAATGAAAGGTTTAGTTCATTAAATCTTTCATTTTATTAATAAATAACTAAATGAAATATGATGTTGGTAACTTTAATTAATGAATTCGAAAATTCTAAAGCCAAGACGTAATTTAGAAATAAGTACCTATGTATTGCTTAAAAAATTGAGTATGGTTGAAAATTAACATATTTAATTTACATAATTATGTACAAACAGCGTTAAGATATGTATGTACATTGTACATATTATGTATTCTATGTAGCGCTTGTCTATGTCGATGCTTTTCTATTTCTATAGACTAAATGTGAACTCTTATACGCCTAAATAATTGTGAACACAGCACGGACACTCTCTCAAAAGTTTAAGAAGAAGACAAAGGCGGATTTCGATTGCTTCGTAAAGTTTAGAGATACGAGTACGTGTATTTGGATATTACTGAAAAATTATAATATTATCACCGATCAAAGTATTACATTTCGCGGTTTTGACTATTTAAAGGTTTAATGAAAAATTATAATATTGTCACCGTCCAAAGTATTACATTTCGCGGTTTTGACCACTGCTTTGACTATTTAAAGGTTTCATAAACTAGCAGAATGACAGGAATATGTAAGTCATTAATACCGCTGCTAAAATATTCCAAATGCATCAAAAAATATTAGTTATTAGCGATCCGTCCCGGTTTCAGTCGGGTTGAAAATGTTATATTTAGCCTGTGTCCATCTGGAATCATTTACTTTTCAAATAATGAAATAATTATCCAAATACGAGCAATGGTTCTAGAAATTACCCTCCGCATATAAACAAACATACAAAATTCGCTATCTCTCTTTATAATATTATTACATACGTAATATAATAATATTACGTAAGTACGAGAAAAATTTATTCCGATCTGTGATTGAATTAAATTAATTAAGTTGTTAGAAATCACAAATATGAAAACATGTATAATGTAGAAATAAGCCATAGATATCACAGCACGTTCGCAGATCGCACTTATTTTCCTTTAGTATATCCGCATTCCATCACAAGTAATGAAATTTAAAAGCGAATACTCTAATATATCCATGCATTTCATATATTTTTTCATAGTCGTTGTGATTTCTAATACCTTAATTATTTTAATTCAATGTAATCAATCATAGATCGGAATAGATTTTGTGGTACTTACGTAATAACGTTATCAACAGCAGGGATAAACTTTCGGAATCCGGAATTTTCATTTTTTAAAGTCCTATTACATTAGAGAAAAGCTTATTAGATATAGTTTTTTATTTGGATTATTATGCTTGTTATTAATGTTGCAATTGGTACACATTATTCAATATTCAGTGGAAAGTTAAATGTTAAAAGCAACGAAATAAAATAATTTTCTAAATATGATTCAAACAAAAAGATAATAGTATATACAACGCAAGCTTAAAAACCTTTGTATCTCAATCTTATTATTTCTGCTATTGTATTATATTATTTTAGTACATGTTTACATTAAATCTACGCCTGTCTTGCACGTGTTTTGTTTATGAAATTAGAAATTATTTATTGTGCAATTTGTCTAAGCCTGTCTGGGCGTATCCGAAGCATCGCAGAAGATGTGCCGGGCACTCGTGTTGCTCTATATCCTGCGCATTGTTTTAACTTCCTATAAATTTCAATTTCCTTACCCTAATGCATCTCACCTCTCCGTTAATGGGGTGTGACAACATAGTGATAATATTCGGTGTCGATGGCTGACGGTATTACTGATCTTCAGCGGGTATTTGTTACTTCATTATCTTCCTCTTTCTGTGTTAGGCGTGCGTGAAACTAGTAACTTGCAAGATCGCAGTGGAAAATTGGGCCGACTTCTATCCGATATATAAGAAAATATCGCTCTTCATATAATTCGTATAAGTTAAGAATAGTCAAGCAGTCTGTTGTTTGAGTATTTAACTAATTGTAGATACATGTATATGTAAGAACTTAGTAGTGTTGACATTGCGTGGGCATCGCCCGTAGTCGCAGAATTTATGACGTCATAATTTACTGCCGGACGACGCGCGGCGACGTTGTTTTGTAGTTGGTGATTGTTAAGTGTTTGTGGTAGTAAAGGGGTATTTCTGTAGATATTGTCGCAGAATGATTAAAAATAATTTTATAAAAAAAAATTAAACCGCCTTCAAAAAAAACTGAAAACTACAAAATAACTATCCTTTACTAATCGAAACTCAAGTACAATTAAAATAACTTCTTAAATTACACATACCTATATAATTAAATTTAACAGTTACTGAAGTCGGTGCCAAGCCTACCAAACTTATAGACTTTCTGTTGTTGCACATTGATTTGGCACCGACTTCAATAGCTGTCAAATTTAATTATGTAGGTATGTGTATCCTATTTAAGAAGTTATTTTAATTGTACTTGAGTTTCGATTAGTAAAGGATAGTTCTTTTGTACTTTTCAGTTTTTTTTGAAGGTGGTTTAATTTTTTTTCATAAAAATTTTTTATTTTATCCTTTTGAGTGATTTTGACCTTAATAAATATCTAAGGCAGGTCTACAATTGACTTCTTTCTAATTCCGCAACGTAACGATATACAAGAGAATCATCAAAATAAATAAAGGTTATAACCAGGTCGCGTTATCTGGTGTATCTTCGAAGTTCAAGCTCCAATACCGGTGAAATTTAAATGAAACCACCTCTGAAGTATTACATATCTATCAAACAAAAAAATTAAAGTCAAATTTTGAAAGTCGATTCAAAAATGACGGAGTTATGAGGTAACAAACATACAAAAAAAAAGAAAAAAAAAACAACATAAAGTCGAATTGAGAACCTCCTCCTTTTTTTGAAGTCGGTTAAAAATGGTTTGTGTCAAAGCTTAAGAATTTACAATAGGGTTTGAATTTAACACATATGTCTTCACGCTGTACCACTAACGGGGTAGGAGGACACACGCGCTTTCTCACATACGTTCTCACACACTTTCACCGAGATATGCTAATTCTTCATAAGCCAGTCTGATCTTCCTTGGCTTCTGCTACCACATACTTAGCTCTGTAGATTTTATTCATCAGTCGTTCTTCACTCATTCTATCTGCATTAATGTTTCATTATTTTGAAGATTGATTGAAAATGTAATAAAAATCTATATCGAATTACATACCATTTAAAGCCTGCCAATAAAAAGAAGACCATTCTAAAGTGTATGCAATAGTATGTATATGTTTTTACCACAAAATGCATTTTTTTCTATCGGACAAATGATATAAAAGCTTTAACTTTTGCATGCATAACATTGATTCACACTGACGTATAAATACACTCACTTAAAGTTTACAGACAACGAAATAATGAAATATGGATTTGAATAACATTCGTTTCTGTAGTTACGTTAATTAAAAACATATCACTATCGGTCTAGTTGATGTCGATAAGAATTTCTTTGTGCAAAATGCGAGTATGTCAATTTCAGCGCAGACACACAATTATTTAGTTTAATAGCGAGTACTTTCGATAATAACTAATATCTATAGTCTATTGTACAGATGCAAATTTATTTATTCAAACAGCAAATTGTAAAAAGTATTATTGAAATTGAAATTTACTTTTCGCATTGGCCCTGGTACTGTAAAAAATCGGTAATAATAATTTTGATCTTTGGTTTTGATTTTTTCAACATCAGTTCGAATACTTACATATTTTCTAAAAGGTCTGTGTACGAATAATTACAGGAAAGATTATTTCCAAGACTACATTTTATTATTCGGTATTACTTATTAATCTATGACTTATTCGGTGTCGGTATTCTTATTCCGTATTTTGTAATTATTATTTATTCGGTAAAATCCATGACTCTATAATATTATTTATATTTTTTTAATCAAGGAATACAAGGTTATTTCGAAAGGATGGGTAAATAAAATAAGAAAGAGTATTAAAGTATCCGTGTGAAAGGAACGCCAATATTACTTTAAAATGACTTATTCTTGCTTCGAAGATCACACGATATAACATCTCGATTATAACACCTTAATTTTAAGAGTAATTCACTATTACAGAATAATCACATTCGCCTTGGAAATCTTACAACACTTCGTTAATACTTTATCTTTCAGTACTTTGTTACACTTAACATTAACACATCACTTTCCGTTAAGCTCTTATCGAGAGGACTTGCTCTAATCGAATGTTTCGTCGTGTGTTCTCTTCTATATCGTTAACTCTGCAATTCCCACCAATGTGGGAATTGGCCAACGGCGATAAACCGGTGTTGCCATGTTAATGTAGCGCTATTTTAGTAGGTTAATTAGGTAGTGTTGCCATTTAAGACTTGCGAAATAGGAAAATAGTAGTTATTTGAGGGGTGACGCTAACACGTGACAACGGAAAAGTTGCATTTTACAACTTCGCCAGAAGTCAATACTTCTAGTGTAAACACCTCAAAGTTTAAAGGTGAGACGAGACATCCCTAATATCAGCGTTTTTACGTCACTAGCAAACATTTGGAGGTGATTTGGAGTAGGGATGTTACGGAAGTGGTTCTATCGGAACCGAAGTCGGATAAGTTTTTTAATTTGATTTGTCGGAACCGGAACCGGATTCGGAATCGGAGTCGGAGGTGGCAGCAGAAGAAAGATACAGAGCAAGTCTACTAAAATAAAATAATACGAACATTATTAAGCCTCTTTAATTTTAGTTCAATAATTAATACACCTGCTTAGGCCTAGGCGTTGAAAATAAAAAAATCAAATTTTCTTAAATATTAAACAGTATTAGTAGTAAATCAAATCAAATGAAATGACTCCAAAAGAAACATATTGTATTTAATGAACAAAAGTTTCGCTTCGTACAAAGTTTACACTTTGATGAATTCGCACGAACTTCATTGAAGCAGTTCTAAATAATACATACTTTTGGCTGCATTATTTAATTCAAATAAATTTGTCACACATCAAATGAAACACACTAACACTTATCGAAAATTCGGATGTTTCATTAAAGCACGTAAAGAGAAGGCTTCTCTTGAAGAGAAGCATTCACTTGTTCATACGCGCTGACCAAGGCCGCCGTCGCCGCTGTGCTTCGACCTCCGATTATAACCTCCGATTTAAAATTGTCGGAGCCGAAGTCGAAATCGGAACTGTAATATCAATAGGAAGTTCCGACTTTTCGGAATCCGAATCGAATCTCCGTAACATCCTTAATTTGGATAACATCGGTAATTGCTAAAAGCCATTGTAATAAAATTTAATTAAATGAAAATAGTTTGTTCTATTTAAATTGTTTTATTTAGTAAAATATCACGAAAAACAAGCTGTATGTTCTATAGTTCATAATTTGCTTAAGTCATTTACTTACATGTATAAAAACAGATTAAAAGATAACATCGACGTAAGACTTACGAATGGAAAGGAAAAAGCACCCGTAAACCTAGGCGAAAATGTGTGAGGAGAATGATGAGATTTGAGGAAGCGAAAGAAGTATGTAAGGATCGCGACGCTTGGCGCTCCGTCCTCTCTGACTACCTCGTTGGGGATACGGCGTGAAGATATGAGTATGATAGGGTTGTACATTTTTTCCTGTTAAACGAATGTTTTATTTTGTATAGGAAACAAACATAATAAGTCAACAGTGCCACGTTGAAACCCCAGCCGATTTATATCCTCTTTTACATTAACCTATTTTAGTACATTTTTTTAGGACTATTACAACTAAAACAGAATTTCAGCATTTTTTGCGGATGTACCATTTTGTTACAGTTACTGTTCATTTTCGCTTATTGCAGATATGTGTCTTGTTGAGATGAGCCACCGGCACTCTCACTCACCGAAACACAACAGCTGTAGATACTGTTATTTCACGCCGATACTCTGTGAGAGGGTGGTATTTCACCGGACGAGCCAGCCCGATTCGTGCTGCAATGCAGCATGGCTCTACCACACAAATTTCGCACCGAATTTAACCAAAACCGACAGTTTTGATGTACACTAGTTAATTTTATACATCCCTAATGTATTTCACGTACAAAATCCCATATGCAGGGCATGCACGTAGGCTGCTGTCATATTCAGGGACAAATTGTCGAAGTTTGTTGCAACGTTTGTTCACTTTGGTCCCGTTTAAACATCGCATTTATTCCGTATGCGTACTTTCTCAAACACTTACCGCAATGAAAGGGAAACTACTACGTAAAAGTTCGTTATTGCTCCGTTCACATACTCTTGTTGCTAACTTTTTTGCCATATTGAGTTTAATTTCAAGTTATTTAAGCAATTCATATAATCTGCTTCTGGATTCATGTGATATTTATATCTTGTATACAGGTTTTAGATATAAAATTGAATTATAATCCTCCAAATATGTGATTAGGTGAAAAAAATTTGCTTTTGTGGTAATTTTGTTGTTTTCGCTAATAACTTTGATTTAAGGATCTACGACAAATTTGTGTAGTTTACTTGATAAATAAGTAGTAACCTTTAGCATTTCGTAAGGAAAAACGTATTCTATATTAGATTACTCACGCGTCCGTTTTTCTAGCATAGTCGATTTCTTCAGAAGTCGCGTTATGTAGAAACACGAAATTTGGTATATGTACCTAGAAATACATATTATATTAACAAGCCATATATTTTGCACTAGTTAACACTTTATAATATTAATATATGGATTAAAGAAGAGGCCAATGTACGCGAACATGACTCAATCATTTCCTGTCGAAGATGTGAAAAATTGTTAACAAAAAACCAAGTCTTATAGGTCTTTAGAAATACATTTTAGAAATCTATGGGAATTTTTTTTTTATGTGTATTTAATGTGTTACGTTCTAAATTATGTTACATGTAGCGAAGGACGTGTTCGGAGAATGTAATGTTTGCACCTGTATTCATGATTCTATCTGTTTAATTAAGGACTGATTGCGCCAACCACTTCCTTTACATGAATTCTAGGATTTCGGTAAAGAGAATACTTGAGAGCTTGAAACGTTATAAATAGTTGAAATGCTTCCTAAATAAGTTCGTAATACATAAGACACAATCGTTACTAAAATTATTACTAAAATGGTAATGTTACTAAAAACGCAGTATGGCAGGTTTGCACGGCAGTGTTATTGTAATAATTAAGAAAGCAATGTTTAGATAGTTTGGGTACAAAGAAAGAATGAGTGATGAAAGACTGACGAAGAAAATCTATAGAGCGAAAGCGAGTGGTAAAAGAAACCAAGGAAGACCAAGGCTGATTTATGAAGATTAAATATCCAGAGTGTTAGCCGACGGAAACATCAAAAGAATGCGCACATCTAGGCGAAAATGTGTGAGGCGACCGCGAAGCTTGGTGCTCCGTCCTCCCTGACTACCCCGTTACGGATATAGCGTGAAGATATTTATGTTACTAAAATTTTGAGACAAACATTTCAGTAAAGAAAATATTATGTTAAATGAAATCCTAATGAAATGCATATTTTCGTATTCTATTCATCAGTCTTTTTTATCATAGTTTCACCATCAACATCATCGTCAATCATCATCAGTTATAAATTTAGTACCTATATACATATAACCCAAAGGAAAAGTGACTTATCAACCGTGTCGGCTGAAATGCTTAGTTATATTGTAGGTGGTAACATTAAATGTTACATAGAGGTACGTACGCACATGTAACATTTGCTTAGCTCAGCATTCTCTTTGCAGTTGCGTTTTCACTAGACAAAATTTATTCGAAAGTGAGGGAATGACGAGATTCGAGGAGGCTAAAGAGGTATGTAAGGTGAAATTATATTAGTTTTGTTTTTTTATACTCTATTAACGGTTCGTCCCGACTTCGCTCGGGTTGAATACGTAAAATATAGACTGTCCATCTGGAATAATGTTTCAAATAGTGAAAGAATTTTTCAAACAGGTGCAGTGGTTCCAGAGATTATGCTTTTCGTATAAACAAACTTATAAATTCCGCTCTATCTCTTTATAATATACTAGCAAACCGTCCCGGCTTCACGCGGGTAGAAAATTGTATGAAAATAAATAATAATATAATATAACTAGCAAACCCGGCCCGGTTCACTGAGCGTTAGTTGAAGTTAAAATAAATTAAACAGTTTTTATAATTATTTTGATACTGCAAAAAAAAAAACAAAAAAAAATTCTACTGATCCGATTGCTATCAAACTTTACAGGAACACCCACTAGACCAATCTGAAGATTCCCTGGAAATCTCATCGAAATCGGTCCAGCTGTTTCGGAGTCCATAAGGAACATACATACATACATATACATACATACATCGCCTTTTATATGTATAGATAATACTCCAGACAATTACACAGATTGTGTGACCCCAAACTAAGCAGTAAGCTTGTACTATGGGTACCACACAACAAACTCGGGGGGAGTTCTCAGTAACACCCAGACTCCAAGCCAATTTAGAAAAGTTTGTTTCCTAAATTGAACTGACCGGGGATCGAACCCGGGACCCTAGCTTGGAAAGCAGATGCATATGCCACTTCGCCAACGGGCCAGTCATACAACAAAATACAGGCCATGTTGCTGGTAGATAATGTAGCTTTCTATAGGTGAAAGAATTTTTGAAATCGGACGAGTAGCAGTTTTTGCGGTTATCCATTACATACAAACAAACAAACTTTACCTCTTTATAATATTATACTAGCGCCCGCCCCGGCTTTGCACGGGTAAAAACTTTTTTGAAAATAAAATACGGCCCATGTTACTCGCTATTAATGTAGCTACAGGTGAAATAATTTTGGAAATGAAAAATGGAATTGAAAATGATGTTAGTACAAAAGTACTAACTTCATTACTAAGTTAGATTAGACATTGATGTAATCAGGTAATAATAATATTTTTAGATTTGACTCCGCTGTTGTGATTTGTGTATAAAAATGTAGCGAAAAATATGTATAAATAGCAACGCTTTAATATGTTCTTACACTAAACAGTGATGATGATTACGGCGATACCTGACCCACACCCTCGTCACGTGACTGCATGTCAGCTAAGTTTATTTATAGCGGTAAGTCGGTACGTAATACACTGACACTGCCTTGAGCCCTGTATCCTTAAATATACTAGTTACATAGAGAGTAGACAGGGAAATAAATTGTGGCGAGAATATACTATGCACAGTAAATTACAATTTGAAATACTGCGTTTAAGAAAGTATTGCTTCACACGATTTTTTCAATTACAGCAACACACATTTTTATTATTATAATGAGGTATCGAATGATCAACAAAAAACATCTATATAGCAAAATTTTGTGCTAGCAGAAACAAAGAATGACCAAGGTTGACTTGTGAAGATCGAATAAGCTGGCGGAAATGGCAAAAGCACTCGTATAACTAATCAAGTTTTTTTTTTTATAAAAGAGGGGCAAACGAACAAGCGGGTGACCTGATGGAGAGTAACCAACTAACCTGATGGAGAGAATCACGATGGGCTACCGTCACTCTCACTCACGAAAGAAACACAACAGTAATAGATGCTGTTATTTCACGCCGATATTCTGTGAGAGGGTGGTATTTCTCCGGGTGAGCTGGTTCTATTTGTGCTGCGATGCAGCATGGCTCTACTGCCTTAAGTGTGTAAGGACAACGATGAGATTTGAGGAAATGAAAGAAGCACGTAAAGATTTCGATACATGGCGCTCCGTCCTCTCTGTCTACCCCCTTAAGGATATAGCGTGAGGATATGTATATATTTAATGGTAGTTTAGTTAGCTTTGAATACACACTAATTTCATTATTGCTCTTCAAAGTTATTGTTACAGTACTATGATATCACTCTTCGATTATGTTATGAACACTAATAAAACGTGGGTCAGTTCTTCGGTACACCTCTACCACGGTTTCTCTTTCAATATGGAATGTTATTGTTCTTCGATTTTTCCTACCACGGTCGCACCAAGACTCCAACAAAACGTCGCTGTTCCAGCAGCAGGAGTTGTCGCTTGCCTTTTGAAATACCCATAATTAATCTGTGTGTTAAGTCTATGTTCTGCTAAAAGACTGATAAACAATTACGATAGACCTAAATCAGGATACTGTCTAAGGTGATTTGACTTTAGAAATTGCTGACTCTATTTTTCAAACATTGGGTCCTACTATCGTTAAGTTATTGCTTTGACTGCAAAATAGATTCGCGCATGTGAATCCTTTATAGAAAAAGTTTCTTTACGACCACACGGTTTAACACTGTCGTTAAATCTGAACTTAGTTTTACGGTTTTATTTTCAGTGAATTGTTTTCGTTAGAATTTCCAGATATTCACAGTTAACTTGCGTATTCGTGGGTTGTTGACACCCGATCCCAAATTTTTCACCCTTCGTATTACATTTTTATAAACTCCTATAAATCGTTAGAGTAGGTATATTATTGTTTATTTCAATTAAAACTATTATGTGACTCGTTTTATATTATTTATTATATATGTAATTTAGGAGTACACAGATATTGTTACAATGTCAATTGTACAAGTGATTATCATGGAGAGTAGATTTACCAATAGACAGTGGTTCCACAGATTACATTAACAGAGCTTAGACCCGTTTACACATATACACTACATACACTAAAGAACAGCCCTGTAGCTCGGGCCGGAGAATAAGGCTACGGTATTTCCCCCTCTGATGTAAGAAGGCGACTAAAATGGCCTGGGGGTTTGCGGCCCATCAGAGTGAGGGCTCCGAACATTCATCCTGAAAAGGACGAAGACGCCTATAATCCACTGTCGTGGCACTGCAATGATGCAGGTGGGCTTTGTAATCCACGAGAAGAGCTTTGGAACAGCGCTAGAAGAGTAAAGGAGTTATAATTTGCAATGACTTCTTTGAGTATAATGAAACAAAAGAAAATTATAGTACTTATTAGTTTAGATTATAATTTTAACAGTTTATCTAAACTTTGGATAAACTGTTAAAATTATAATTCTCCTTTTTAGTTGAGTAACAGAGATATCTACTCATTAGTTGTGATCCATGCAGGCTTATATAACGTTATCAAGGTAGTTAATGAGAGACACAATACAAGATATATTGATATAGTGAAATAAACTGAATTTAAAAACTTAAAAACTTGCTTTCGTTGTTTGTTTAAGTTGTGTGTTTAATTTGATTTAACGCGAGCGACACCACCGGAAAACATTTATTGAAGAGGAAAATATTTATTCTATGTAATTTTATTAGGAATTTGATCGTAATAAGAGCAATTTGCCTTGACTAAGCTTATCTTCGAAAAGTAATTATTTTACAATTTTTTTGGTCGTTAAATCAATTATTGTCATTAAAAAAGTAGTACTAATTATAGACAATATCTGGGATTTTTTTAGCAGTTTCGCATATATAGCTCAGAAGTTAAGAAGGTGCAACGCTCTGTTAACAACTTTGAAAGCCAGTAAATTATGAGTAAAGTTTTATTACAAGAATTAAAACATTATTTGTTGGCTTTGAAAAAGTCTATCTAGAGATCTCCCACTCGATAGGTTATATGAAATAAAGTTCTACGGTAGGGCGTTAAAAAATAATTTCCAAAACATCTTTTGTTCTAGTTTCCATGTCCGTATGCTAAACATCTTAATGTAGTTGTTTCAAATGAAAGCATGAAAACCTTGTAAACTTGTAACACAAGACAGGACCTTGTAACACAAGGGGGACGGACGGATTTACAAACGGAAAATATAAGGATTTCGAGTTGACAACAGGACCATAAGAATTTTAACAAAATAAGCAGGATTATATTTTCTATTAAATTAAAAACTTCTGTCAATATGGACAATATGTTGTAATCCAATCTGTACGGGAACTTAGACCCAGTCAGGTATAATATTATTATATTTGATATTTTAATTCAAACTTCAGTGTGGTTCACACGTAGACAAGCCGTTTATTTCTCAATACAAAAATATAATAAAAAAAAACTTATTATTTACCCACATAATTACAACCATATACAATAATATAACCAGAACGCCTGTCGAAACACAACAGCAATAATGAGACAAACAAAACGCACACTGTAAATATTGTAAGGTACATCAAGGGCACACATAAACAAAATGTTTGTACATAACGTACATCTCCAACACAATCCAATATATTGTAATTGCATGGGAAGAATAGTTAACAACGAATTTTTGTGTAGTTCGCAGAATCGGCAACAAACGTTTCTCGCTACGGTTGAAACTTAATTTTTCAAATGAAAGTAGACCCGCAGATAATGAAAAGAACAGAAAATCCACTATATTGGCTCTGTGCCAAAGAGTATAAAGAAAAAAACGTAAGGAAGAATCTATAGAATTCTTTTTTAACTTTTTGATATTAAATAATACATGTTTACTGAATAAAAATCTTCAAACTAATGTATCGAGATATACGTTGTTAATATGTAAACAATTTATTTTCAATTAGATATATTAATAAATAGGCATTGAAATTACAAAGGTTTATGAAGAATCCCGATATAACCCGCTGTTTTGGCGGGGAGACATGATTTGATCAATTCTAACCGGCAACGAAATTATAAGGAGGCTAAAGTAATTAATTGACGCGTATACACATGTACATCATATTTTTTTCGTTTTTGACTTTAATGTAAACAAACAAGAAACTAACCAAAATTTCGCAAAATTTTCACCGTTGGCTAGTCCGACGTATTACACGTAGCACTCTAATAACACTGCTTTTCTGTTATATATATGAAACTACGAAATATGCATATTTAACACTAATATTATCCAATAGAATAACAGCATTGATAAAATTGACGTTATTTGTCAAGCGTTTTAGATTTTATTTGGATTGTTACTTAAAGATAACCTGTGTTCCTAGATCAAATTACTATCATAAATTCTCTAATTTTCTAATATGTGAGTGACACAATTCATTCGAAATGTAAGACAGAATAATAACAGAAGAATATTATTGTTATAATAATAATCTCCTATTTTTTAATTTTTAAGTGTTTATTTAAAATACAAATTTTACAGTTATCATGACGTTTATTATTCTTTTAATTCTTGGTTGTTTTTATTGAAACACAAACACACAAACGGAGAAAAATTCTAAACGTGTTTCTTTTATTAATAACGAATAAGTATGATAACTGAATCAATCATTTGCGAACTAGCCCATCTCTAGTTATGTTATAAACGTCATAGTCGTCACATTTGTTTACATTATAGACAAAAAGAAAAAATAGGATATACATTTATACATATAATATGTATGAGTCCGCATGTAGGTTATCGCCACACTAAATGTCTCATAAATACAGAGTAAACATAATTTATTACATACTTATTATATTATATAGTATAATTTATTTAATGAGTGTGTTTAACTATACTGCAAAATTTAGAACAATGCTTTGATATATATTGATTTGTATAGATAAAAGTACAAAAATGACCTAGGAAAACGTTGTTATTTATTGTTACAAAGTTAGAGATATGTAGTATCTATAAAATAATTTAGCAAGCACAAAAATATGTTAGCGCTTTATACACGTAGTAATAATGTTCCCGTACCCGCCATTTTTCATTGAGCCTAGGTACATCTAAGAAGAGGATCATCATTTTTCACTCACACACACGATATTTTCTCCTTTTCAATTAGTATCGCCAGTGAGTTATGGAGCGGGGCTCGAATAATTTGTTAGGAGTTTGTTAATGCTTTCAACTCTTATGTGTAGTGTTTTAAAAATAGAATATTAAGTCGATGATTTCTAGAGAAATAATATTGTGTTGTGTAATATAAATTTATATATCACTCGGACAGTTTCCTGCAAGGCGCAAAGAAAGCTCCAAACTGATGGTCCGCAGCGACCCAAATCCATTTGTCAGGAAAAATAACAAAATATGTAGCGAGAACAAGCGGGTCGCGACCGCGTTCAGTGGACGCCTTCCTTCTATTGAATTACCTTCCTTAATTTTTCAAATGTTTCCTTTCCCTCGCATGTAACAAGTGAAGTGTGATAGGTAAAATGCTGTGTCAATAGGAAACATCTTTGCTTGATAGAAGTGCTTCTGTATAAGTATGTAGCAATATATCATATAAAATATCTGTTGAGTTGAGTTGAGTTTTATATTTCATATGCACAATTTCAAAACAACGAATTGTAATGGAGATAAAAATTATAATACATAGGTACAAATCTTCACGCTGTATCCCTAATGGGGTACTCAGAGAGGGCGGAGCGCCAAGCTTCGCAGTCCATATATCTTTCGCCTCTTCGAATATCGTCATTCTCCTCACGCATTTTCGCCTAAGTACGCGGGGTGATTTTGACTCTTAAAAATTATAATCTATTGGAAAAAATAATGTTTGATTTCATGAGTACTCCGCTCGATTTAGTATGTAAAAAAGATCTTCCCAGTAATCATCGAATTGGAAAATTATATAGGTACTGCAGATGTAGAAACTACGAGGGAGAATACATAATAGATGAAAAGACACACAGACAGGCAAATGGATATAATGTTATGAGATTATGTTATTGTTCTGAGGGTTTCTAGTTTGACTGCAAGATGTCAGGAATATTAATCTTTAATCAATTAATCCTAACTGATTTTCAAAAGTAAATGTATAAGTGCTCAGTTCAAAATCTGAAGACTAGGGGTGTCTTGCACTAGCTACTTAAACTCGATTTAAGGATTTGACATCTCGCTTGCACCAACCATTAAATCGTTGGTACAAACGAGATGTCAAATCAATGATAGCGAATACTTAGGCTGGCTTGCACCAACCATTAAATCTCGATTTAAAGATTTGACATCTCGCTTGCACCAACGATTTAGTGTTTAAATAGTTAGTGCAAGCCAATCTAGTTATATCTGCGGTTGTAATAAAAAGAATAATATACTTTATTTTACTAATGAATAAAAAGTTGAGACGTTCTTAATAACAAAGCTTTTAAATTTTCAAATGGATACGAGCGGTGAGATGGGTATCATTTAGGAGTTAATGTTCTTCATAAAAGCAGAAACTTGCAGGAAAAGCTGAATTCTTTCTCGATTACCGATAGCTGAGAATAGTGTGATAACTGTGTAATACCTTCTTTGCAGAGGAATATAGGCTAAAAACGTTATTGCAGACATAAAAACGTCTCACTCGTTATTCTTTCTTTATCTCAAACCTGTTCCAAATCCTTTTCCCGTGTATTCGGTAAAAACGTAATATAAATTCAGAAGCACTTAATCCATAGTACGATGATTACAGTTGCTTGGAGTATTTTGAAGTCGGCGGAAAATAAAACCAAAATAGAAATTTCCTTTGAAGTAAATTCCTTTGAAGTACATTTTTTAAGTTTCTTTTCATTTTAATTGATGGCAAGCAATATATTTATTCTGATATTAGAAGTGCTTGAACTATTTTTATGCAAGCCTATACAAAAAAAAATCGTTCTTTACCTTTGTACCCTATGTTGGTAGTTATAAGTTGGTGGCTATAAGGTTGAATTTCGCATGATCAAACCGTAATTGTGAATTCCAAACTAATTTACTTTGGCATGGACAACGTGCTTGAATATAATAAAACCGCAATTGTAAAAATCAACCTAATGAATGCTGACATAGGATGTCAGACATAGAGTTGACGTAGGATCTCAAAATTTAATTTTTACAAGTTTTTAATTAACTTGCAATGTATGTATATGGTTTGTTTGTTGAAGTCTAACCTTGCAAGCTATATTATTTTTGTACATAATTTGTGAGAAAACTATAACAGTAATTATAATTAAGTTTTGAAGAACTTAAGATATTATTATTTCCTATCCATTGTAGAAAAATCATTTCGAAATTCTGTTGCATTTGGTAGACTTAATTTTTATGCATAACAAGGGTTTTATTGGGATTTTTCTCTATCGCGATTTCCGTCCAATTGTTTTTTTATGATGGGGATTTTAAGATAAAGACTCGAAGTGCATATACAATATATGTATATTGTATATCCAAGTATCTAACGCTCGGTCTCCTTTGATTCTTAAATTTCTACTTGACTAGTTGTTTCACGTGTATTGGAGGATGCATTTCACTGTCATTTAAATCTATGTAATTAAGATGTAGTTGTGATAAATTCCTAAAATCTTTAGCTATTTTCGGCTCAAACTCCAAAAACCACCAATCGACACGTGTTTCGCCTCTCAACGAAGCATCCTCAGGATATAGCGGAGATAGGACTCGGTCTGATAACCAGCACTGATTCGCAGCATTGATTCGGTGCTGGTTAGCTGCCGAATCCTACGTGTCGAACATGTGTCGATTGGTGGTTTTTGGAGTTTGAGCTGAAAATAGCTAAAGATTTTAGGAATTTATCACATGAAATGAATTTCCGCAAAGTAACACCTGAGTCTATACAATATCTATAAGATGTAGTTTATTAATTTCAAAATGTACACTGGATTTTCGTAATCATAACGGAGCAGTGGTTAATAAAATGACTATGTAGATTATTTTTTGGAAGAGATTGTTTGCTCAACTAATACTTTTGTAATAACCTGCAATACAACTCCAAGGAATAGGAAAATAGTCTGACGTGTAATGCATTGACTGATAATTATTCCAATGATCGGAATGCTATAATAATGGTAATAATTGTGAATGCCAAAATATAGTTATCAATCTGGGAATTTTTAAGTAAATGAACCTTAAAATAATTACGCTATAGAGATCTAAAATCAATCTACAAAACCTAACATAAAAACGATACGTGCGTGTTACGAGTATGCGACTTATACGAAGGCATTTGCACAAATATCTTTAATCACAGACCCAGGGTCAGTCATTAGCAGTAAAACATAATGGGAAATGGTAATGGATCTATCAGGATAACGGCTAACAATTACTTGAAAAACAATTTAACATTAAACGATTTGGCGAATATTTCACTTTGTAGTTTGGGGTTCATATGTAATGAGAGTTCCAAGTGACTTGTGACGCTGGGGCTGAACACGATCGCTGTCATACGACGCCTTGTAACTGTGCACTGATCCTCATGAAATATAAGGGTAAATATAAGAGGTCAATGTGTTCTAAATTTCGATAGTGGGGTTAAGCTAAAGAGAGATGACGCAATTGCACGGCAAAGTCACTTAGCGACTTTATCCAGGGTCTGGAGTGACAGAGACAGATATATTCCCAAGATCGGAGTTTAAAATATAACTTCTATATTTATTAATAAACTTAAATCATTTTCTCACAGTCGTATTCATTCATACATACATATCCTCACTCTATTCCTAACAGGACTGTCAGAGACGACGAAGTGTCAAGTATCGCGGTCTTCGCATAGATTCTTTCGCGTCTTCAAATCTCATCATCCTCTTCACCAGTGGCGGATTTACCAGCAGGCTGAGTAGGCTGGAGCCTAGGGCGGCCAGATTTTAAAGGCGGCAAATTTAGGGCTAACATTGTTTTTTGTTTTACAAAAATTAAAAAGATTCAAATTTATATACCTAAATGTAATTAGCTAAAACTGTTTCTTGCGCAATCTTAACTAAATCGCTGGGTTGTAAAAATAACCTAAGACCTAACACATCGATCCCCTGGTTCACAATCATACCACAGATTAATTAATTACTAACGTAAAACCATACTAAGTACGGGAAAAGGGTGGAGTAATTAGGACGATAGTGCAAAAATCTAGTTACAATTTCGTTGTCAAAAAATTTTTATTTAATATGAATATGAACTAGGGTATCGAGTTGTAGAGGTCGGTAGGGGCGGCAAAATTTGAATAGCCTACTGGCGGCAAATGATTGAATCCAACACTGCCCTTCACACACTTTAGCCAGGTATGCGAGTGCTTTTGACATTTTCGTTGGCTATCTCTCTGGCTATTTGATCTTTATAAGTCAACCTTGGTCTTCCTTGCTTTCCGCTACCATTCACTTAAATTCTGTAGATTTTCTTCGTCAATCGTTTATCGCCCGTTCTATCTATATATTCAAACCATCTAAGCATTCCTTTCTTCATTTTTAAAAATAACACTGTCATCCATTGTCGTGCTGCGTATCTCTTCATCGCTTATCTTGTACGTGAGGGTGACACTGCACATATTTCTGAAAGATCGCATTTCCTTTGGATTTATCACTTTCACTCGATTTTAAACAAATCCACGTCTCATTGTCGTACACAGTTGTATTTCGTGACTGATAAATCTATCTTTTAGTTAGTTTAAAAATATAGCATAAAAATTGGATAAGATTGAGTTTGAGTTTGTGCAATGAGGGTACGATATTTATGAAATTGTAAACTACATTTAATTTATGATGACTAGCTGATCCTTACGAATATTTGGCACAGTATCGTCACAGACACAGGTGGGCATTAACTCATTAATCAATTAATAGTTAGTTAACGAAGTAAACAATTTGCTTAACAGATTAACTTTTAAGTTAACTTCAACAAATTCATTTTACATTACCTATAATAATTAAGCTACTCATTTATTATTGTCTTATTAACCTATGTATTCCAGCCTAAAAGCAGTATAAGTTTTGGATGGTGAACTTTTAACGGTTAACTTTAACTTGCGTTACATTATCGAAAGCTTAACGTTTATACAATTATCGAAGTTAACGTTTTAATTAACGAATTAACGTTTAACGAAGTTAAGTTTTGGATTAACCGTGCCCACTTATGGTCTTAGATTATTACTAGCGTAAATTAGTTACTAGCGTAAAATCTTGATCGGTCACCAACCAGGGTATCTTAGTAAAATAAATTGTCAACAGATGGCGCCTACGGCAGATAAAGTTTTTTTTTTTTACAAACTTTATGCATTTGTTGCAATTTTTTATTATTATTTGTCATTAGCGGGGAACATAGTCTACAAAACGATGTATCAGTTATTAACTTTGATGTATTATTAAGGGAGATATGACGTACCGACAAAAAGCACTTTCGAGAATTAGTAATCATGTTATATGATCTGTAAATCTAGGACTTCCATTATATATTTCCTATAAACTTTAGTTATTGCTTTATTCCTTGAAATTTTTAGAATCGAAGTACAATAGTTTTTGAAATAGGAAGGAAAAAGTCAAATTATAACGGAAATATTAGTTAATTAAATTCTCTAATTAGTGCGAAATATGCTGGTTAACGAGATGTATAACGATACTAAATTTGATGTTTGTACATATAGCTTGTGAGTAAATCGATTATGACAGACGAATAAACGGACGGTCAAGTGCCTACTATTACCATCGAATTATACGTTACACTAGAAGAATCTCGTAATACATCAAAAAATAATCGTGGCGCTAAGCGTTGAAGGGCAGGGCGTGCGAACTGCCACTTCATCGTAAGTAAGAGCGAGACAATGCTATTGCGTCGTCGCTCTGAATGGGAAAGACCTGCCGACGTTTTGATTTTACGAACTCGAAGACGTTTTAATGTTACATTTAATAAAATAAGTTTAATTCGTTAAAAATCGATTTTAACTGTATATTTAGCTGACTAATATTAAACCGAGTGTTAATTTTAACACAAGCGCTTTAAACATGAAACGAATGTGCTATGTTATTCGCAAACGCGAATTGAAAGTCAGCTAGGTGTGGTTGCGGAGCCGCAGTTGAACATAATGATGGTAATGAACACTCAGTATAAATATGCATGTTACATATTATACCATTCCCACCCGGATGCCACGAAAAGGGAATGGATAAAATAAATTTTGAAACTATTGGAAATTTTTAAAATAAAATTCTTTATTGAAAAGGGATATATATATAATTAAATTTAAAAAGAAAAACAATATTAATTTTAAAATGAAAAAAAAAACAACAGAAAAGTATAAAAGTGGGTGTGATGGTGTGGTGTGGAGTTCATAAAATTAAATATAAATACCTTTTACATTCACCTTTTAAATTATAATTTACATATGATAAAAAAACACTAACTATTGGCTTATATTAGATATTACTGTTCCACATTTCACTCTCACTCGAACTATGTCTTCAAATTTTAAACCACCTTTTCATAATTCTTTAATCTTCTGTATAAATCTCGACACTCTTATTAGATGTGTCGGTGAGGCGACAAAAACATATATATTGTTTTAACAGTAATTATTTACCATTTTTGGTTATGGTGTTTTTGCCTTGATCATTTTCTTTAAATCATGTCAATTTTCCGACTTTTACTGAACTCGTTATATCATCTTTGTTTTTATAATCAAATAGAACATCATTTCGAGGAAAAAAATCTTGTCCTCGCTCCATCACATCCTTTCTTATAATACTCGTTTTTGTTTTCTTTCTATTCTTCAAAATTCTGTTCTATTCTTCCCAAAAACATATTTAAATTTTTAACTTACCAGTTCTACAATTAATTTCTTTGACAACCTCTAAGCTCATAAAAAAGGTACAATAGGAAAAAAAATGTTACAATATATATCGTTGCCTATTACTTACTTATTTTATGGGATTAAAACTATTAACAGTTCCTAAAAAATGGAGCCAGTTTTCTGCTAGCTACGTTTTAATATTTAAATGATCAGCAGGTCGAATTTTCATTTTCAAACGTTTCACGAAAACGTCATCTGGCTCGACGACAAACTCAGACTAAATTAAAATTTGTTTTTACTGTTCGACTGAAAAAAGAATTTTTTTTTCCAATATTGAGCCCAACGTTTCAGTATTATTTATACATGGCTGCTATTCAACCATGGAAGTCGTCTATTACTGGTCCATTGGGACAACGAAAAATGGAATAGAAGCCTCGGGTTCGACTCCGATCAGTTTAATTTGGGAAACTTAGCTCTGAGTCTAGGCGGTATTGGGAGTTCCCTGGTTTGTTATGTGGTACCCCTTGTACAAGATTGGTGCTTAGTTCATATCTTTATACGTAATTCTTCTGTACGTGTTGTTATACCCCAATAATGTAGCCCTTAGTGCTTCTCTAACTATTTAACAGCTCAAACCTTAATACGTTCCTCAAAAGATATTTGTTAAGTTTTGTAATACTTTCTGAAACGTAATTACTCTGTGTATGTATTCTAATGGTGCAGTGCAAGCGCACCGGGCCTCAGCGCCTCGTATAGCCTCAGGATTAGCATGTTGCACAGCATGCTAGAATATAATCACTCAATTGCTACAGAGCGTTTTTTTTGTTAGCAAATTGTTGTCTTTTGAAAGCACTTTAATCGTTGTGGCAGATGTGAAACTATTTCGATACTTATGAGCCTTCCGCTACTTATTTTTATAAGGACCCTAAGGCCTTGATACTGCACGCTTCTTTCATCCTACCGTCTGTAAATTCGCTCTACGTATTTGTATTTTTAGCAGTCATATCCCACATTTAGATATAACGGACAGACTGTTGTAGTTTACCTGTGTGGGTAATATTTGGTATGCTTCTCCTTCTAGTTACCAGAAAGAACGGGGTCCATTCTCAGATCAGTATATAGATCACACTTCTCTCATTCTTCCATTCCCACTTGTATTAATGAAACCTACTAACAAAACAAAAAGTTAATTGGTTTCATGAGCGCACGTGGAAATGGAAGACAAGAGATTAAAGTTTGATTTAAAGTTTTACACGCTATTTTGAGAACATTCTTCAATATTATTCGAATCGGTAAACTTGAAGGTGTCTAATATTAAATAAATAGAAACGTAGTTCAACATCATATTTAAGGAAGCACTCGTTATATTTGATTGATTAGCACTTTCAATATGTTAATTTTGATATTTAGTATTTTCAGATATTTTGGTGTACTAGGTTTACTCGTATTTTTGTTAAAAGATTATAAGCACATATTTTCTCGAAAAATGTTATCGAGAACTTGATAAATTTTGAGATTTTTGAGAGAAATTAAAAATTACTTCGCTCATAACTAAAAGAAAGAATTGCCCAAATTAAGATTACTTTAAGATTAGATTTTCTTTTCAGGAATACGTTTTTACAAAATAAGCCTTTATTTTGTAAAAACGTATTCCCAAAAAGACATCGGCTACCTCGCAGTTGGAACCGCAATCTAAAGCTAAAAATGTTTATGCTCTAGTTTATCAATGTTTAAGTGATCTAATAGGTTTTAATAATGAATCATAAAATATAACCAACAACAAAACCCTAAAGCGTGTGCTGCATCAGATCCTCTAAGGTCTCTATTCGTGATGACCTCTTTTTGTGATATAAGAAAGACTAAAATGAAATACTTTATTCTGATGTATGATCCTGTTCAATCACATTAACAATATTAAGCATGCATCGAGTAGAAAATATTTGCCTGAAAAAGTAAACTATATTAAAGAGTTCCTGGAGCATTGCATTGACAGAGGTATGAAAGTGTGTATTGGAACTACTTTCATTACATGATTAAACAGTTCAACTTACAGGAAGAACTGCCTCAAGAAATATGTATAAAAAGTCATGACATAGAACACATAGCATTAATTTAGACCATGTAACGATAGTTATTTTTAAAACTAATTCTAGAATGGATTCAAGGGTGATCGAAAGAAGGTGCGCTAAATTTGATAGAAAATAATCAATTCACGCTGTATACATAGATAAATTTGTGCTTTTTACGTAGCTGTATGGGAATAATTTGGCACGAAGGTGATAGATACAACAAAGGTTCAAACACTATGCAATATTTTGAACCAAGACGCAACATATTCATGACTGCAGACTTTGTTCATAATACCAGTTATAAAAAACTAAAATCTTCAAGAGAGGTATATGATTTCAATGATATCGTACAAAACATTAAAAAAATACATAAAAATATGAGACTCGAAATATGATTATATTCAGCAATGATTCCGAAATGTGACATCCAAAAGATTTTTGAAATATAGAGGATTCAAAAATAATGCTTCAGTTCGTAGGTGGAATTTAAGTATAATAAATTATTACAATAGCTAAAATTCATAATTGTCTAGTTAATTCAATACACTGCAATTTGAATAATAGTTTTTTGTCCTTACAAAGTTCAACCAAATCCTTAAGTCGTGCCTTGATAATACAAGTTCATTGTAATATCTTCACAATAAAGTATGCATTTTTAATAACGTATATGGCTATATGGATAATAAAAATATCTATCATATATAATACATAGTTGTTTCATTGATAAATTAATACTCAAAACAGTGAAACACTGTTAAAAACTTAAACATTTTCTCACCTAAACATCTCGAATTCAAGTCTTTTGAGATATTGGATTTACACGTTAGTCAAGCTCCTTCAGTCCTCTGCGGAACATGCTATTTACTCCGAAAATACAATAAATTATATGACTTATTATAATGTCTATATATACGTATAACATAGTATGTAATATACATATCTCTTCGTAACTTTAATATAAGAAGGTCAAATACAATAGCAACTGGGTCAAATTGACTTGAAAATAATTACACAAGCTAGAGTTAATCTCAGTTACCTATGAAACAAAACAAAGTAAGTACACATAAACGGTAGAGCTAAATTAACATAGCAACTCTACCACTTACAAGTGCTGAGAGAGTACGCAATACATAGTTCCAAGTCTCAGGCATGTTTTCTTTATCGGGTTTTTATTTAGTCTGTTCTTACGTATGAATTGGATGTCAGTTGAGATTCTTGAGATGGAGTCACTCCTAGGTACTGTTCAAAAGTAATACGGAGAATGTTAGACATGGGACAAAAAGTGAATATCGTTTTTATATATCCCAAACATCGTAATGGATAAAACGAATTAAATTAAGCTCTTCAAATAAAAATACCGAAAGCGAAGGGGAATCTCTCGCTTACAGGACACAGGATAATAAATGTTACATGAGGTGAATCGCATCACGGCACGGTCCATATTTAATAAAGATTACCTGATACTGGGACCAGGGTTTATACGGGTTTACCTCGAGGTCAGCTGTTTTATACCTATAAATATATGCCCATACTCTGCGGAAAAGTCAATTAATTTAGTTACTAAAGTTAATCGGATTTAGCCGAAAGATTAATATCACTGGTAGCGTATCGTTAACCCTTGAAAATGTGTCAATGTGTTAGCAACAAATTCTTTTTATGAAGAATTAATAATCTTTATTACTAATATCTACAAAAATATCAGAAATTATCCTACCTTTTTACCCGACTCCTCAAGAAGGAGAATAATGTTTTCGGATGTATATATATGTATCCTATTTTTTCCATTTTTGACTTAAATGTAAACAAACAATAAATAAACCAAATTTTCGCACCGTTTGCTGGTCCGACGTATTACATGTAGCACTATAATAATAACACTGCTTTTCTGTTATATTCACAAAACTATGAAATATTAACAGATAACACTAAATATTATCCAATATAGTTTGCACTGAACACATTTTGGTTATCTGTCAAGTTTCGTTTTTAACAAAGAGAATGTAATATTACTACGTTTTTAATTTGCATGTCACTTCAAGGTTGCCTACATTTCTAGATCAAATTAATGTCATAAATCAGTTCACTGAGGTTTACTCCAATGGGCATTGAGTACCTACAACGGGAGGCGACATACGCGCTATTTTTCATACAAAACTTTTTGGCCTTTTTTGCGGGAGGAGAGGTATATTTACTACCACAAGTAAATGGGAGCACTCAAATGCAATGACGAGTTGTCTTTACGCTTACGCACACAAACAATTCCACGATATTCCCCCAATTTATCAAATACGTAGAAATAACTGGATTCAAATTGTATTCGTGATCCATTAAGGTCTAAGATTAAATGATACCACGAAATATTTTCTTTCATTAGTAATTTAATTGTAATTTTATTTGTAACGTGTTAAGGACTATAATTAAATGTTAAGTAGCTAAAAATAGTCTCGCTAGGGAGTGCGTTTACGTCATACTTTGTACAATTCGCCAATTAAATACCGTAAGGTGCGAAGTCAATTCAAGGCTCATTATTGTATAACAAACGTTACGAAATGAATCGAAATATGTTACGACGAGATCGGTAAATCGATTTATTAAAACGATTCTGAAAAAAATATATTAAAATGAAAAACTAGAAGTTAATACAAAAGTTATATTTAATTGTGGAATATAATTCCGTTATTGGCTAGATTAGATGTAGCGGATTTTCCGTTGCACCTCCTGACAATTTTACGGAGCGCTTGACGCGGTGAATTCGATTATAGAAATGGTACCATATGGATTCAAAACTAGTTTTTATTGTGCGGTGGCTATTTTTTTTGTTATATCTTGACAGAGGGGAATGCCTGTGAATCGCGACTCTCGCTGTAGGTACTCAATGCTAATATGTGAATGACACAATTCATTCTAAATGTAAGACAGAACAATAACAGAAGAATATTATGGTTTGCGATGTGCAAAGAATATTAATCTCCTATTGTTTATTTTAGTGTTTTTTAAAAAATACAAATTTTTACATTTATTATGACGTTTATTATTCTTTTAATTCTTGATGATTTTTATTGAAACAAAAAGACTAACGGACAGATTCAAAAAGTTTTTTGTTGTGCTTGTAAGTAATGAGTATGACAACTGAATCAATCATTTGCGCACTAGCCCATCTCCTGTTATGTTATAAATATAAAATGAAAAAAATAGGATATACGTATACGTATGTATTTATGTCCGTTTCTTTGTGACCCGCTGCATGCTAAACGGTTTGCTAGTTATTTAATTGTAAGGTATCGTTGGATTGGTCTTAATGTGATCTTCAAATTCTGAGAACTAAAAGTATGAAAATTAAAAAGTAATAATAAAAAAATCAAAAAACCCGACTGTAAAAACTGTAAAAGAAACTAAAAAGATGTTAAAAATGACCACATTTATAAAATTCGTACTTATTACTCATTTTTATACCTTATGCAGTGCTTTGTAGAAAAATCTACGTAGGATTTAAAAAAATCATGCTATTAAATCTTAACACGTAGTCGGAGGGTACAAATATTTTTAGTCACTATAAGTTAGGTACCTACCATATTTAGATAGCCGATGTAGCCTCCAGCTGTATTCTTGAGGCACTCCTTGAGGTATGAAAAAAAGTAGTAAGTATGAATTTTAAGCAAATTTATTATAAATTCGTCTTGTTAACATCTTTTTAGTTCCTCTTACAGTTTTTAATCGGGTTTTTTTAATTGAAAGGGGGGGGAGACCGGTCAAATCAAGTTCAAGTACACAATTTTCTCAGTTTTTAATTGTCCTGAGAATATTTCGACAAGTTAGCTAGTGAATTATGTAAGTTGGTTAACAAGATGTGCGAAACGAACGGGCATACGGATAGAGAGACGTATGAGTGATTTTATGAAGGTTCCATTTTCCTTTTAAGTTATGGAACCCTAAAAAACCCATATTGAATCTTCAATCAAAAATAATAAAAAGATTTTCAAGATTTATTTATCAAAAGATAAAATTTCATGACTGGGTCGTATAAGAACATAAATCACTGCAACATTCCAGGGCAAAAGAGTGAATTTAATAACGCCGTAGTTTGCGCAATACTCTGGCGGTACCTACGCGACGTGTTGTGACTGGCGTTTTCACATTATTCAATTCAATTGTCATAAACGTCAGTGAGTGAATGAATGGCTTAAGAAGATAGACAGTTAAATTTATTTCATTTTATATTATGCGTGAGCTATAATATAATATATGTACTCGTACATATAGTCCGTTCCAATTTCCCAAAAAGATTTAGAATTTCATCTACTTAAAATAGGACATATTTAAAATAATAACTTCTTCTTCTTCTTTATTTATATGGCGCCGTCGCGATTGCGAAGTTTGCCAATGTCACGATAACGTGACATTGGCAAACTATATTGGTTCTCACTATAAAGTGAGAACCGCAAAACAGCGATATTAATGATAGGTTTAATGAAGATTCCAACATTCAATGTAGGAAAATACACGATGGGGGTTACGGAAAGTCTTGTCTTTGTTTTTAATTTGGAGAGTTGAGCAGATATCCACACATTATATTTCTCTACGATTCACACTTTACTTAAAGCATAAAAAAAACCACAACACAACATATACTATAGATAGACACAGGACTATACATTTTATATATAACAATATAGAAATACTATTACCCACACCCAAGTGTTAGAATTAAAACTAGAAAATTACGAAAAATAGATAATGGTTATTACAATAAATAAAACACAGAAATTACAATTTAATATTTTTTAAAGAAATAAAGTTGCATAGGAATTTAATAAACGGGGAATGGACTAAAGACAGTAGGTGTTTGAGATAACTAGGACGCGGAATATTGGAAGGAAGAAAGTCATAAAGGGAGAACTGTAGTTTGGGGCAGCTAAAAAGTAAATGATCTGGAGTGCCTTCGTCTAAACCACACTCACAAATGGAATGATCCCTGATATGTAATTTTGCTAAATGAACCGGAGTGCTTGCATGATTCAGTCTAAGGCGACAGACAGTGGAGGTCTGTCTTGCTGTCTTGCTTGCTTCTTTATAGGTAAAAAACCAGGGTTCATGTGGAATTTCACTTTGAATGTCACCATAAAATTTGCCCTTTCCTGATTTAGAAATTAGCCATGCTCGATTCCATGTCTCTATCAGTCTAGATTTAGCTACAGCTCTTAAATCATGAGAATAAACAGCATAATTATCGGTGGAGCCATAGGAGGCTGCTTTTTTAGCACAGGAATCTGCCGATTCATTACCAGGAATATCGCAATGACTAGGTATCCAAGCAAGGACTATTTTGAGGTTCTCTTGTAAACAACGAAAAAGTTTCTCACGTATATTTATTATGATTGGAAACTTATTATTGGAGCGAAATGGATTAGCGACAATTGATTGGAGGCAGCTAATGGAATCAGAAAATATAATGGAATTATTAAGGTTAGGTTATAATGGAATTATTAAGGTGGGCTATGACATATTTAATAGCCTCCAAAATAGCAAAAGTTTATAATTTAGAACAATTTTAAAAGTTGGAATCCAAACTGCTCCACCGACAGAGCTAAGGTTTGGCAATTTTGAAGCATCTGTATACAATGTTGTCCAGCCTGTCGCATAAGTATTGGCTACGAAGAATAAGAGGAGGATCTACACATTCCATCTGGAGAGCATTCACTGGGGATGATTTCATAGCTCCTAAGATTAAACGTAGGGATTTGGATTGGATACGGTTCAGTTTTTAAAGAAAAGCTTTGTTCCAGGGGACCAGAAGAAAAAATCCGTAATCTAGATGGCTGTGAATTAAAGCATTATACATTAATTTTTGCGTATATAGCGACTACCCCACCAGGTACCCGAAAGGGATCGTAAAATATTAATATTTTTTTCACATTTTTTAAATAATGTGGTTCATATGAGGTACACCAGTCAATCTCGAATCAAGAAAAACGCCCATAAATTTGGCAGTATTTGTTTGTGGAACTATTTCATTTCCAATAGACAGAGTAAGGTTGGGAATAACTAGTTTCTTAGTAAAAACAACAACTTGACTTTTAGATGCCGCCAGAGCAAGACCATTATCAGATAACCAGCAGCCAAGGTAGAAAAGAGCGGAATTAAGACGAGAAGTAATATCTGAAAGAGGCTGAGACGAAAAGTACAAAATAATGTCATCAGCATACTGGAGAATTTCACAAAAGGAATTAACTGAGTTTTCTAGATCGAATGTATAAAGACTATAGAAGAGGGCTGAGGACCGATCCTTAAGGAAGACCTTTCCACACAAGTCTAGGAGAAAGAAGGGAATCTTGATATCTAATTAGTATCGACCTGTTAGAAAGAAGATTGAATATGAAACGTACCATCCTCGGAGGAATACTCAGCTGTAGCAACTTGTGCCTGAGTACCGGAAGAAGGACATTGTCATATGCTGAGGCAATATCTAGGAAGACACTAGCTAGATAAGCTTTATTATGGAAAGCTAAGCGAATATCAGTGGTCAAGATAGATACTGTCTAGTGTACTCATTTCCTTCCTAAGGCCAAATTGTGTACTAGGTAAAATGCCTTTATTTTCGACCAACCATTCACGATGGTTTTTGATCATGTGCTCAGTTATCTTAACTAATACGGAGGATAAGGCAATGGGTCGTCGACAGTTAGGGTCTAGTGGTTCTTTACTTGGTTTGAGTAGTGGAATAACAATATGATGGTTCCATGATTCGGGAATGCAACCATGTTCATAGAAATAATTAATTAAAAGTAGGTAAAACTGTTTACACTGGTCACTGGATTTGGTGATAAAAGAATAAGGGAAACCATCACTACCCGGGGAAGAATCTATTATTCCATGTATGGCAGATTGAAGTTCTTCGAATGAGAAAAGGGAATCAAAAGTATCCCGTGAATGTAGCACAGAAGAGGTATCGGGAGGGATTCAGAACATGGAACAAACGGGGGAGCCAGTTTATCGGCAAAGAGATCTAACCAAACGGATTATTTGAAGATAAATTTTCGGAATTAATAGAGCCTCGATACCACGAATATTTTTCCAGACAAGTGATGCGGGTATTCTGGGAGATAAGCTTTCACAGAAGGATATCCAGGCCAATTTCTTCTTTTTAGAAAGAAGTCTTCTAGCTTTAGCTGCCATCTGCTGATAATTTATAAAATTTTCCATTGTCATAGAATTGTTGTAAATACGTTCAGCAATTTTACGTTGATGTACCACTTCTGAGCATTCTGAGTCCCACCAAGGAGGCGAGATCCTATGTCTGCCAGAGTGTCTTTTTTTTAATGGAATAGATTCGTCAGCGGCAGTTTTTTAACTGGAAACAAATTGAGTATAAAGGTCAAAGAAATTTGTTTCGGAATTAATTTGGGCATAAAGACAATCTAATTTGCTATCTAATAACCTAGAATATTTTGGCCAGTCAGCCGCTGATAATCTATAATTTAGTAAGGGAGGGAGGGGATCCGAAGGAATGGAAGAATTAGACGGAAGAGTAATGAAAATATAAAAGTGGTCGCTGCCAAATGACTCAGAAAGGACTCTCCAAGCAATAGCAGACAGGGGGAACAGAGAGTTAGGTCGACCACACTATAAGGCTTTTGAGTGGGCCGAACTCTTCTGGTTGGGGAACCATTATTAAGAAAGCATAAATTGGAATCATCTAAGAGGTCTAATAGGTAAGAAGAAACACTGTCACAAAAGTGAAAACCCCATGATACATGGTGGGTATTAAAATCTCCCATCACGACAATAGGGGGAGGAAGGGAGGAAAAAATAGATGTGAGATCAGATATTAAAGAGAAGTGAGGATGTGGGACATAAATGGATAAAAATGATACATTCATTGCTCTTATAGCTACGGCATTAAATTCCCGGCTGTGAGTGGGAAGAGAGATCTGACAAAAGGAAAGAGAACGACTAAGAAAGATGGCACAATCCGCATATCTATCAGACCTATCGTCTCGCAGACATGAAAAGCCTGGAACCCTGAATCTAGATCCAGGAACTAGCCAAGTCTCCGCAACAGCAAGAATGACAGGATTAAACTGATTGATAAGTTTAAATAATTCAGGCTTTTCAAGACGAATACTCTGTGCATTCCATTGGAGAGCTACTAGATCCATTATTATCAATTGTTGAAACTATTTTTGACAGTCTGCTGACAACGTTGGACGGTAGGCAATCGTTGTGTTTAGAAATAATATTTTCAAATATCGACAATAATACATCCAAAAGATTATCATTTAGAGTAACCGAATTGGAGAGGGATTGAAGTAGAGCACTAACATTAGGTACAGAGGAGAAGGGATTATTGACAATAGCTTGATGGGCTACTTTGTCATAACCATTTTCATTAGAGAAAGGAGTGGGAGGGCGAGGAGGACGAGTGACAGTTTTGGAATATAATCTATTTTGAGACAATGAGATTGGCTTTCGAGGAGAAGGAGAAGAAACTACGTTTTGTGGAGCAGATATGATAGTCTCAGCATAACTTCTGCAAACAGCAGGGAACTGAGATGAAGCCTCGGCGTAGGACATGTTGTCCTGTGACATAGCCAACTTTATTGATTTCTGCCTAGACTGCTCCGGGCAGCACCTGTCAGTAGCAAAGTGTCTACCAGAGCAGTAGAGACAGGTTGACTGGTTTTCAATGATTTCGCAGCTGTCTCCAGAATGAGATTGCGCACAGCGAAAACATCTTGGTTTAGATCAGGGGTTCCCAAACTTATTTTGTCTACTGCCCACTTTGAGAATAAATTATTTTTTAGCGCCCGCATTTTTTCACCTACTGAAAAACCACTATAAATTCAAATTAAATTAATTAATTATTGTGAGCTATATTAGCGGAGATTAAACATTAATTCCAAACGAGACTTTTACTATAACCCGCAAGTAGTTAACTTGAAACCTGAGTGCAGTAGGTAATACACAACGGCGCTCAGGTCTCAAGTTCACTCTTACGGGCTGCACCTGCCAATGAGAATGATTATTGAAACGCAACTTTATAGTATTCAAACAGAGTATCTTTTATTCAAAATAAAACAAATATAATCGATCCTTATATAAAAACTAATGTGAAGGATGAATCTGATGCTGTTTAATAAGTTTGTTGATATCAGGTTCCAATTGACTCAAGAACAGTCGCAAGTCGCCACGTTTGGTAACATGCAAACGATTTCTCTTTTTAGTAAGCAGTGTTGCCACAGCACTAAATCCACGTTTACATTTTTATTTGTGTATCGTTGGTATTTTAGTGAAGTTTATGTTACTGGTGCTCCATGAAAATATTACCTAGATTTCGCATTTCGATTTGTCAAGATTAAACACGATAAAAAGTTTAACTCCTTTCTAAGAAACAGAAATCTATGAATAACAACATTAATGAAATAATAACAATAATAACATTAACAGAAGCTACAAATGTACATAACAGCTTTTAAAACTTTCGTCTATCTGTATGTATGTTTGTTAGTACACGCACCACGCAAAACTCTCACACGACATCGAACGGTGCGGCGGGGAGTTTTATTCTTTAGAGTTTAGATTTACAAAAAATGTTGGATGTTATAATGCAATTCAAAGATACACTTGTAAAGCGCGTTCAATTTATAGACGTTTTTTCAGTACCTGTAATTATTAAAAAGTTAGTTCCTTATAGGCTGCAACAGATACTGCTAGGATAACCTAAAAAACGAAAATAATAAAAAGATATAAAATACTGATTGTTATTGGTAATGTAATTTTTATAGTGTTATCTCATCATAATAGATAACTATCGGCAACCTAAAAGGCCGGCAACGTTCCCATTTTCCCCGGACGTTACGGGTGTCCATGGGCGGCGGTGATCACTTTCCATCAGACATGGAGCACTCAACCTATAGAGTGGCAATATCATTTATTTTGTTTGATAACAATTTACGTCTAAACATTGTTGCGGTTACTGCGTTCTGTTTTATAGTTTGATTTTTTGCTGTTTTTATCCCACCACCGAATAGAACAATAAGCCATTATATAAATATTTAAATATCTGTCGGAATGTATAGATATGTATCATACACACAAGTCCAGTATTAGTTATGTACTGCTTAATGCGAGCGAAAGTTGATATTTGTTAGTGTAAATAAACTGAGCAGTGGTGAATAAGATGACTCGATATTTAAACTCTATAGGTTGAGTGCTCCATGCCATCAGGTGACTCGCTTGCTCATTTGCCCCCTCCGCCATAAAATAAAAAAAAATAAAATATAGTCAACATTAAATAGACTGATTTTAAACTTTTAAATACATAACAAGAATTGCTTACTGTGATTAATAAAAATGTATGAAGACAATCTTAAATTGGTCCTACGTATTATACTTACAAGCTATAAAAACGCGTATTCTATTATCGCGGACATTGTTTTGCTCTTGACTTTAATTGAAAAGGGCAGTAGGGCCGTTTATTCCGCAAGAAATAGCGTAAAATAGGAAAAAGGGTGTAACGTTCCGCATTTGTGACAGGCGATAGCGTTTTTTGTTAACAGATTTATTTTTTAATCGCATTATTAACCATCCATTTTGGCTTCACTCAAGTGGTTGTTTCTAGTGCCATCTATTGGAGCTTAATATTAAAAGATCTATGGAAAAAAATAAGTTATGGATATAATTTCAAACAATTATATTTATAATTAATAAATACAATTACAAATGCAGTATGTGTTGAACTCAGGCTAAATAAAAAAGAAAGACAACGCTGTCACGCATAACGCAGTGAGGCCGAAAAAACTATGCCTCGCCATGCACATGCAAATATATAAATATATCTGTTACAGGAGCGTAACGTGATATTAAATTACATTATTATACCGCTAAAGTGTCGGTTTCTACGGTAAAAATGCGCAAGAACCAGTCTTCAAAAAACAAAAAGCAGGTTAGAATCACTAATACGTAAATAAGCTTAGAAAGTCATAGTTTCAATAATGTAAAATAATAACTGCTTGGAACATAAAATCTCAACAAGTGTTGCTTTTACTGGGTGTTATGATTATTTTGATTGTTGGGTAAGTGAGGTGACATGCAAGGTAAAGTTAATTGATTCCTTGTTTGTTTTAAAGGATGATAGGCAAATCGTTGCAAGGTGTATTTATGTAAGTAAATCGCGGGTAAAATCTAATACTATTATAGAACTTTACGGTGACATATCTACATAATGTATGAAACAATACGCAACGTCGTAATATAAAAATAAGTTGCTAATAAAATAACGTTATCAGTAGAATAGCGTCATCATCGTTAACGTAATTTCTATAATAACTAGGGTATTAAGAATCAATATGGCAACACTGACCAACGTACCACACAATCAAAATGTGGCCTCACTGTGCTTATTCGTAGCATTACGTCCTAGGATTTACGTCTTTCTCTTTTTATTTGATCCGATGCGTTAAACACATAATATATGAAATGATATATGTAATTTATTTCCTCAAACATGTTTAATTAAACTAATATTAGTCACCTCTCAAAATCGAGATACTTGGTCGTAAAACAGAGTTTTCAAATTGATTTACTTTCAAACTGATATTTATGTCAAAACATTAAATATTACTATCAATTTAGAAGTACAAGTTACTTATGTACCTATTTTCATTTTCCACATCGCAATTCAGTATTTGTTGAGCGTATTGATGAAATTTCATTGCACCGCAGTACAACTCGCTGACGGCGCGTCGTCGGCCCAGCGGACCCCTGTCATTTACAACACGCCACTACAAAAACCTATTCTACAATCACAAGGTATGTCTGTAAATACAGAGAATATAAATAAATGGACACTTTTATTTTAGTAAGGTCAAAGACTGATTTTTTTCACCTACATATAAACGGAGGTATGTATATTCTTTTTTTAAGAAATCTACCCCTGCCCTCAGCACTTACTTGTACTAAATAATGCAATGAATTATTATTATTTAGTAGGTAGGTATTCCTATGTGGGCATCCAAGCAAACAAGGTCCAGTAGTGGGGTATTGAGTTAAGACTAGATTAGGAATTTAGAATAGTCAATTGATAATAAGGATTAAAAAAATATTTAAAAACTGGCTTACATTTTTATTATTAGACATTTAAAGTTGAAACCGAAAAAGCTTGTTTTGAGCAAAACCATTTTTAACGTATGACTGAAAAAAAACACACTTCTACTTGTTTGTTTCTACTTAGAAACATCATATAAAGTCATTTACTATATCAACTTGTAGATTTGAGCATTAATTAATAATCAATTAAAATCGCGAAACGCCATTTTCTCACCCAACTTTACAAAACTGCGCACATCTTGGAAACTAAATGCCGACCACTGGATCCTTTTTGATTGGACGCCCACATATTATGCTGGCGCTCATGACATTTAGTGTTTTGATGATTGATATCATTTGTGAGGTTAAGCAACGTTGCGCGTTGTTTTCTGTCGGAGTTTGTTTGGCCAGGAGCAAAAAGCGAGTGTGAAAGGAGTTTTGTCTGTTATTTCGAAATTAAAAATGGACGTTCACCAAGGAACAATCCCTTCCTAATGTACCCAGAATCCATGATAAAATAGAATTGGGTGGGAAACAGATAGAATTAGTTACGTCTGTCAGTTTTCTTGGTTTAACAGTAGATAGTAAATTGCAATGGGCGGATCATATCGGGGCATTGGCTAGTAAGCTCGGTTCCGCGATATATGCCATTAGACGCATTAGGCAATTGACGGATGCGGATACGGCTAGGTTGGTGTACTTCGCATATTTTCATAGCCTAATGTCCTATGGCCTTTTGCTGTGGGGATCAGCGGCGCATATTAACTCGATTTTTATTTTACAAAAAAGAGCGATACGTGCTATTTACAGTATGAATGCACGAGAATCACTAAAAGATCGTTTTAAAGACATTGATGTACTGACCTTGCCGTCCTTATACATCTTTGAAATTATTATGTATACGAGGAAAAATATAGATCGATTTACAAAAAAAGGCGATATTGGTGGTATGGAAACCCGAGGTCGTGATAAATTGGTTGTTCCAAAATTTAAATTACATAAGTCAAATGTTTCATTTTTGGGTAATCGCGTTCGTTTTTATAACAAAGTTCCTCAAGAAGTCACTCAATTAACAGAAAATATATTTAGATTAGTTATAAAACGTACATTGATTAGGCAATCATACTATAAAATAAACGATTTCGTTGAAGATAAAACAATAGTCTGGAAATGATTTTCTCTGCACATGCATTTACTGGCTTTCTTGTATTTTAATAAACCTTTTGTAAAATTATGTTGAAAAATTAATACCTGAATGAGTTTCTTGGCGGTTATTCTCAGTGTCCAGGTTTTCTCTTTAATCGAACTAAAGTATATTTGACGTTCATAAATTACTTTGACATTTACCCGTATTTTTTCTTTCGTATGCACACCTTTTTCATACACAAATAACAGTAGTGTGATTAATGAACCTACTTTTAACCAACATAAAAAGGAGTTGGTTGCCAAGTTTGTGCACTGATTTTGATGACTTATTTTACTTGAAAGGGGTTGCTTAGAGTAGTCTTAAAGAAATTTAGTTAGATCTGATGATGGAGTACTGCTTAAAAATAAGAACTTCTCAACGGCTTGTACATTTTGATGATTATTTTATTAATGTTCCGGTCCAGAACTGACAAAAAGCTTATTGTTAGTTGTAAACCTAGACATTTATTAAGATCACTTAAAGGAAAAAAAAAAACTTTCTAAGTAAAAAATGAAATCGAATTCTGAATATTAAAAAAAAACAGCAAAAAGAACAAGATAAAAAATCTTTTACTAACCGAAACTCGAGTACAAAAATAACTTCATTAATATGATATAAATACCTATATACTAATTGAATTTAACAATTACTGAAGTTGATGCCAAGTCCTACTAGGGTAAGTCCGGGGGTTGGCCATAGTTTTTTTAAAACGCTGTTAAAAAAAACCTTACACATTACTACAGAAATCTTTATTTGTAATTAAACTTAAAACAATCAACTTTGAGATATTAAACAAAAAAGTAACAATTTCTAATGAGATCGTCTTAAAAAAAGTCTTAAAAAAAATTACAATTGGCCATCTCTCCCGAGGTGTCTGGGTGTGATGGCCATAACATTAAAGGTAAGATGGCCATAACTTAACTTTAACTTTACCATAGTTTATGGTCTTATTTTCTATTTTTTATGTATTTGTATGTATTTGTATTTTAAGTATAATCTACATATATACATATCTTCACGCTGTATTCCTAACGGGGTAGTCAGAGAGGACGGAGCGCCAGGCGTCGCAGTCCTTACACACTTCTTTCACTTTCTCAAATCTCATTATTTTCCTCACACATTTTCGCCTAGGTATGCTAGTGCTTTTGACATTTCTGTCGGCTAACACTGGCTATTTGATCTTCATAAATCAGCCTTGGTCTTCCTTGGCTTCTTTTACCACTCGCTTTCGCTCTGTAGATTTTCTTCGTCAGTCTTTCATCAACATCACTCATTCTTTCTATGTGGCTGAAATTTTGTCCGCAAGAGTGACACCACAGATATTTCTAAGAGATCGCATTTCCACTGCATTTATCTTACTTTCACTCGATTTTGGGCATATCCAGATTTCACAACTGAGTTTTGGCTGAGTTTGATATATTCACACTGCCTACTAATGCGGAAAGAGCACCGTTCATTTTATTGCCGGCTGCTACCCGTCTCTGGATAACTAACTCACATCTTTCATCCCTCAAAAACGCACTCCCCAGATATACAAATTCATTCTCTTGTTCTAGACATTTTTCATTTAACCATACTTTGCACTTTGTCTATACATCTTCCCTTTCAAACACCAGAACCTTAGTTTTGTTTATATTCATATTCAATCCTTTCACTTCACAGTCTTCTTTCATGCACGTAAGTAGTGTCTGCAACTCTGCTTCTGATGGTGCTATAAGCACAGCATTGTCAGCGTACAACAACCAGTTTACCACTGTACCATCACATATCATACCACTCATACTACCTTTCAATGTTTAGAGCCTTTCGCCTTTTTCTTGTATTTATTAGGCATCTAAAACAAATATGAAAATGAATCAAATATTTGAATCAGACATCATTTCTGTACCATCGGTATATGTTGGCGATATGGCCATGACATACCGACTACAATTGGCCATCTCTCCTTTTTTTCCGGGAGAGATGACCACCCCTAAAATGAAAACAAGTCAAGACACGACCTGCATGATTTTGAGGTTAGAACGAAACGTTCCTCGTACACTTTGCAAAAAATACAAAAATCACCATTATTTTAAGAAACTAACACCACAGCCGTGTAAAACATAAATTCTCTAAAAAATATTTGCACTGGACAAAACAATAAACATAGATTTTACTTATTTTTGTTATTTTTTCACCAGACTGTTGGTCGTACCTTAGCTCCCACCCACTACGCGAAGCGAACCAAACAGTAATTAGCGACAACTAGTCAACTGTTCCATAAATTATTTCGATGGGCCATCTCTCCCTTATGGTCATCTACCCCGGAATTACCCTATATCATACTAGTAGACTTTCTGTTCTAGTTTATTGGCTTGGTACTTTCAATGACTGTAAAATTTAATTATACCAATTACTTGAGACAAGAATATTTGTGAAGCTATGAAATGGTCTATTTTAATGGGTATGAGATTGTACAATGTCTATGATCGTGTAATGTATTTTTCTCTTAAAAGAGAAATACACAATGCAAAACATTTTCTTTCTAATATCCATTGTGACCGAAGTTAATGTAAGCCAAACTTTAGCCAGGACCCGGGACAGGCCTTGAGTTTCACACACTTTACACGTTTAAATTTTAATAATGTATGAGTTAAAAACAATTACAATATCCGCAGAAATCATTAGATCCCAACACCTTTTTCTTTCTGCCTCTGCAACTAACTTACAGTTAACGAGCTAAAATATTCATCAAATTAATTATAATTAGCAAAATAAATTGTAGGTCGCCTTTAATTTTGTGGCTATGTGTTTAATAGCTCATCCAGAGTTTCATAAACATTCATAAACATTTTAATTAAAGGCATAAAGTTGTCACCGTTGACGACTGATACTTAACACTGAATCGTATTTCCTTTGAATTTTCTTTAGAGATTGAAAACCAACTAAATCACACTTACCTATGGGTTATAAACATTAGGTTAGTAAATTTTTAACTAGCAGTAACATTACACTTTTATCTTCTAACAAGAAGGTTTGTTAAAGTTTGAAGTTTATTGGTGAGAATATGAGTCTTAATGGTTTTTCATAGATGAACCTCACAAGGCAAATAGTGCTTTGGTGTTTTTTTTATTGAGGAGTAAAAATACCTTACGGACGTCTACCAGTCTAAAGGGTATTATTCACTTTTACCTTTAGTCCGTTAGTCAAAGTTGCGTAACAGGAAATAACTGGAAGAGTATGCCATACCTTAATACCTCAATATATCGTCTTCTACGGATCTCCCGGCCAATGAGTGGTCAAGCGATTTGAAAGATACGTAGCAGAGCCATCCGAAAGAACCAGAACCATAATTCCATAGATTGACTCCTGCTTGTAATCTCTCTTTAATTTCATGAATCGTTACGAGTTGTCGTTACGAGTAGGTATGTACATATTGGCTATGATTAAAATGAACTGTTCCTACGTATTGGTTTCATTACAACTCAAGGCCGCGGGTTCGGAGTGCCAAAAACAAAACAACTGTACTAATAACGTCAATTGAAACTTTTCTTGTTTAGGATGTTCTCCCCGCAGCGAAAGTTGCGGTAGACTGGTCGTTCGCTAATAAACATGTAATTATACACGTACATATGTATCTACGAATATTATACTATTGTAATAAAATTTAATTAAGGGATAAACATCGTATACTTAATGGTTTTGACAGATAACACTGTTAAAGGGTTGTTTATGTGTACGTAACTAAGAATTACAGTAAAGAATTACTACTACTCAACTCTACTCACGATATATATTACATTAGGACTAAAATTACGCAAATCAGTACAAACAAAACCGAATGAATCTTCAACTGGAAACCTCGAACCCGCCGTGTAGCCGAAAAAAGACAATTCATAACATAACATAACATAACTTCACGCTGTATCCCCAACGGGGTAGTCAGAGAGGACGGAGCGCCAGGAGTCGCGGTCCTTACACACCTCTTTCCTTCCTCAAATCTCATCATTCTCCTCACACATTTTCGCCTAGGTATGCGAGTGCTTTTGACATTTCCGTCTGCTAACACTCTGGCTATTTGATCTTCATAAGTCAGCCTTGGTCTTCCTTGGCTTCTTTTACCACTCACTTTCGCTCTGTATATTTTCTTCGTCAGTCTTTCATTACTCATTCTTTCCATGTGCCCGAACCATCTAAGCATTCCTTTCTTCATTTTTACAATAACACTGTTGTGCGACCCTGTCATACTGCGTATCTCATCATTGCTTATCCTGTCAGCAAGCGTGACACCGCACATATTTCTGAGAGACCGCATCTCCACAGCATTTAACATACTTTCACTCGATTTTGGGCATATCCAGACCTCACTACCGTACAACAAAGTTGGCACCAACACCGCATTGTGGATGGCCATTTTAGCAGTGTTAGATATATTCACACTACCCACTAATGCGGACAGAGCACCGTTCACTTTATTGCCAGTTGCTACCCGTCTCTCCACATCCAACTCACATCTTCCATCCCTCGAAAACGCACTCCCCAGGTACACAATTTCATTCACCTGTTCTAGACATTTTCCATTTACACAAATCACACATCTCGTTTGTACCGCTTCTCTTTCAAACATCAGAACCTTAGTTTTGTTCACATTCATTTTCAATCCTTTTACTTCACAATCTTCTTTCATGCACGTGACTAGTGTCTGCAACTCTGCTTCTGATGGTGCTATTAGCACAGCATCGTCAGCGTACAATAGGCAGTTTACCACTGTGTCACCACATCCCATACCACTCATATTACCTTTCAATCTCTGGAGGCAACTGTCCAAATACAGCATGAATACCCAGGCAGACATCACGCAGCCCTGTCTGACACCAGAACAGACTTCAAACCAGGGCGACATGTGCCCGTCTATCCTTATACAGGCTCTGTGGTCTCTATATAATGACCTCACAGCCTGCAGTAAGGAGCCCTCCACGCCATATTCGGGCAGAAGACTCCACAATTTCTTCCGCACTACTCTATCGAATGCTTTCTCTAGATCCACGAAAGCGCAGAAAACTTTCCGACCTAAAGCCAGAAACCTTCCCACGATAACGCGGAGCGAGAAAATCTGATCCATACAACCCCTACCGTTCCTGAATCCACCTTGCGCCTCCCACAAATATCTTTCTGAAACGCCTTTCATACGTTTCATACGTAAAAAGACAATTCAGAAAAACAAAAGCGTCTCGCCACTACACAAAACTTCGTGTATTATTCGCTCTTTCCGTCCCTATAGTGTCGATGCATTGTTTAGGCTTTAGTTTAGGTGTGTTGATAATGCTCTTCGTGTGCTTCATTCCCACCTACTTAGGATTACCAGATCCAAAAAAGTGATTACCTGACAGAATTCTTGATTTTTCAGCATGCACAAGTATACAAAACTAATCTAATAATTCACTTGCTAAGGTTTGATTCTCTTTTTTATACATATACTTATACAATATACATAGATAGATATCTTCGCGCGGTGTCCCTAACGGGGTAGTCAGTCCCTTAAGTAGTTTTTTTATATTTCCAAAATATAAAATAAATGTATTAAATTCGTATTTACGTTTTTATTTTGGAACGAAATTTTTTAACACGGCTTGCGGGAGGTTTGAGTTGGTAGAAATCGTCACGTAAGGAAAAAGCGTTACGTGGGGCGGGATCCGCGCGTTGCACGGCGCTGCGGCGCTAGGTTTTTGTATTTGTTTTAAATCATACGTAAGTTTTATTGTCTCATTATTGCAATTAAGTTTTGAGAAATTGGAACTGCAACTTATTTTATTTGTTTGAATCTTTTCCTCCCTTTTAATCTTCGTAAAGTTTCTGACAATTCTAAATTTTCACTGTTTTCCTGGCAGAAAGTGAAAATTCCGGACATGTCAGGGAAATTCCTGTCATCTGGAAATCCCACTATCAGAATTTGGATTGTAATATACGCGCAGTAATCGATGTCAAAGACTTCATATATGTAGTTTTATTGTGTTATAAGTCTAATGACATTAGATTTGTTCTTCAAAATAACTCTGACCAAATTTGTGAATGTTGTGGAGACATTCGTGGGCGTCCAAGCAAAAAGGATCCAGTGGTCGGCATTTAGTTTCTGAGTTTATCTACAAGTTCATATAGTAAATGACTTTATATGATGTTTCTAAATAGAAACAAACAAGTGGAAGTGTGTTTTTTTTTTAAATCAAACTTTAAAAATGCTTGTTCTCAAAACAACCTTTTTCAAAGTTTCAGAATAAATTTCAGAATAAAGGTTCACGTTATTTGGTGTTACTTGGTGCATCTTCGAAACCCAAGCTCCAATACTAGTGAAATTTAAACGGGACCAATCTGGAAGTGTATCCTCTCAAATAAAGAATTCTCTAAATCGGTTCATAAATGACGGAGTTCTGAGGTAACAAAGATAAAAAAAAAACTAAAAAAAATACAACAGAATTGAGAACCTCCTCCTTTTTTGAAGTCGGTTAAAAATACCCTTAATTTGCACTGTTAGTTTTTTAGGGCGTGAGAAGGGGTGAATTCTAGTTTTCTACGAATATACATAAGTATAAAATAGATCGCAGACAATATCAATTCAAACATTCAAGTGCAAAAATAAACATTTTTTAAATATTAAGAATGAAGTCATTTAGAAAATATAAATGACACTTTTCTAGCTGACTTTCGCGTCTCAATATTTTTCCGTGCAGCGCACTTAGGAGTATCCTCTTCAATATAAAAGGCCTAAAATTAAAGATTTGTTGAAGGCAATATTGGTTTTGTCACTATGCATCTAACACTAGAACGAGCTTTTGTAACATTGTATAAAATATAACGATGGTACAAGCTGCCGAGAAAATTACTTTCAACAATATCTTGGAGCGAGTCCTTTTGTACTTGTATATGACGTTGTTCTTCATGTAGAGTCACAAAAGCACTCTTTCAAGTACACTAACATATGTGCTATTTTATTGACTAATAAACCAAATCTGTATATCTTTTTCTGACAAGAAAGTAATAAATATTTATTTATTTGCGAATACAACGGTTTTGTAAAATAAATTTCTGGGATTTAATAGTAGAATTTTAGTTATGGTGTTGACCTAACTTTGAGTATTTTATAACTAGGTATTTTAAATCTTCTAATTTTGTTTTATTTATAAGCGTTTCAGTGGTGGATCCAGGATTTTGGTTTGGGAGGGGATAGAACCCAATGAGGGTAGCGTTCCGGGACCCTAAAATTTTTCATGAAGGGACTCAGATGCTTTTGGGGGGCTCAAGCCCCTTAATTATAAATCCGCCAGTGAGTGTTTAATATTCAAAGTCCAGTAATTAGGATAAAAATGAGGCGAAATAATGGTCGACTCATATTCGAGTAATTAATTTGCTTTTTTACTTCTAATAATCAAATTTTAGGGTTCGTTCCAGAACGAAAACGTTGAAGCCAAAAACGTACCGTGCTTTCTTTTGCGACACCAGCGCCGTACACATCATTAATCCTTCGAGCTATTTCTGCAGCACTGGTGCCACGGTAGAACTCGTACTCGTAAATATACCGATATTTCATGTTTTCCATTGTGCGGTAATAAGCGACGCCAAAGAAAAAAATAATGAGGAAAAAAACAAATGAATGACTGTTTTCAAAACTCAAATGTACCAGCTAAATGAATTTATAAATTGGAATTTGGAATTCTTAACCAAAGATAACAAAACGCTAATTTCATATGTGAGGACCCAATATCTACGTTACAAAAGCATAAATGTATTTCCTGTATACATATTTTGATTACTTATTCGTACATGATGTTAGTGGTATAAATTATAAGTTAAAGACGACATTATGTAGGTAGATATATGTACACAAATATTAATATAAAAAAGGAATCACTTATAAAGTGAAACTCTGTACAATTTCACTGTATTCTCTGAAATACATACTTCAATGAACTGTTAAAATCGTACATTTCACGTGCCACAGTTTTGCAATAAGTACGTGAGTTCGTTGAGTGAGCCGGGCTCTTATAGAACCTTTTGCTGTGGAGTGGTACTTGTAATATCTACGACTTCCATGTACATTATTATTACTTTTAAACACTCCGAAGAATGGAAGGTGCTTCGATGTCCGACGCGATCGTTGGGATCACGGAAAGAAACTGCAAAGAATGCACTTTATTTTACTAAAATGAAACAACGAAGTATTAGAAGTTAAGATCGGTGGCGTTTGCGTCAAAGTATTATAATAGACTAGAATAAACGAATTACTTTCAAATAACAAATAATAAAATTTTAACATATACTAAAATTTTCTGATCATTCGCAATCAATCTTATATGAGTTTATTTAAATCACAGTTTTAACGGCGACACATAAAAATATAAAAATATACATAGGAGTCAATAAATCAGCAAAAGTAGAATATATACCGTAACAAATCAGACGTACAATCACAAAAAGATGTAATGTATTGTATATAATTTATAAAATTTTAAATGGTCAAGTTTTATATCATACAATTTTCTATACATTGGTGTATATCGCAAGTAAATATAACTTCTATTTATTATGTAGATATTCACGTGTTTCAAATTTTTGGGCTTACTTTTGAATAAAGATTTTATAAAAATGATGTATTTTATATATAAATGAAAAATACAAGAAAAGTTTCTCGTTATTTGAAAAAATAACGAGAAGCCATGTCAGTGGAAATCTATATAATTTGTATCTTTTATATTCCGGTACAACATCATTATCCAATTACTTCGAGGCATCCGTAAATATAAGTAATTGTTTCTGTCGATTAATTTTGTTTTTCGAATGCTCATAATTGACATTAGGTAACACTAATTGAATACTAATAAGACATCTCAACTTCGGATTATAATATCTACCAAAAAACTAGCTACGTACGACTTAGATTGAGCCAGTTTTTTCCAACTCCAAAGAGTTGACATGTTTTGATTTATGTGCGTTGGAGTTCTTATAAGAATTTTCGGACAGATAATGATAAGATTTTACAAGTCGACAACTGTCAACAGGGGTCTGAGGAGAAGATAGCATTTATTCTTGGATTTCCTAGATAAATTTTTTTACAAAGGGAAAAACTTCACATTTGTCTGGAAAATTAAAGCATTTCTTTAATAAACTTTGTAATTGTCTACGACCTAGAAATTTTATTTCTCTAAAAGTACGAGTAATTTAGGATTGAAATTCACAGAAATATTGATTTTATCGAAAGTTAAAGGAATAGACTGAGTAAAAAGCTAAAAATAAAAATGTGAGATGATATGATATGACATGCCCATTTTTTATTTATTTATCTATTTCAGCTGTTGTCTATAATCTATGTTAACTTGGGTACTAGTAATTTCTTTTATTTACTCAAGTACCTACATTTCATTTCTTTTGTTTAAACTAAAATACATTACTATGTATTTAAATGTTTCCGGGCAACCGAGTTTTACTCGGTGTGTTACAAAAGAAAAATAAAAAAAGTCTGACCACATTGCAAGATTCGAGCCCGCGTATTTCAGCTTGGTAGATCTACGCCCTAGCCACTGTACTATTGTTCTCAGTAGTACAGTGGCTGACTTCTTCTGATTTCACAACAGAGTTTAGCAGAAGGTAAACTCTGTTGTGAAATCAGAAGAATTCAGAGTTTCGACGTTTTGAGTGTTTGAAAACATACAGAAAACGAATTTTCTCGAATTTTCACATGGTCTACATTTTATCTGATGTTATTTGCCTCACTTTGTAGTACGGAACAGGCTGTCTGAAATTATGAAGTCTGTGCTTGTATCATTATTTTTCATTTCCTTATTACAAGTACATTATTAAAATAATATGTGCTTTTAATAGGTACTTGTTACAAACTGAACTTAGACATATTATTTCAACTTATTAAAAAACACAAAAAAGGTCTGACCACATTGCAGGATTCAAACCCGCGCATTTCGGCGTGGTAGACTTACACTCAGCCACTGTGCTACTAAAAAGGTAAACTCTGCTGCGAAATTAAAAAAGTTTAGAAGTTTTAAGTGTGTGAAAGACGAACAAAACGATTTTTCCCAGAATTCAAATCAAGCTAGATCGATTTCTCGCTCTTATCAACTAAACCCCTGTATTGTAAATTTCCTCGAAATCGCTAGAGCCGTCTTCGAGAAAGCGATAAATATATATCGATATTACTCGTTCAATATAATAGCGGATATACTACGAAAATACTTACAATCTGTTAACAGAAAACACTTTCGTTTTTGTAATTAAAATATGTAAATATATAAATCTAAGATTAAAGGATAATACAACACTTTCTGTAATATAACGAAAGCTTTTATTGGTTTGATTTTAGAAAGCTTGCATTATTTCACATTTTATATATTGTTTGTAAAGGTATTATTGTATTATACGAGTGTAATTACTTAACTTTGTTTAGCATCACAGGTATGGATTCAGGTGTTCAAGAAATTGTAATACTAGTGATAAAATCGATAATATTTCTACAAACAAATTATTGTCAAGGAAAAAAACTTTTGTTCTCTTTTTACTACTTCTTTCTAAAGTTTAACCAAAAGAAAAGGATACCAATTTCGTTCATTTTTATACTGCTTTCCTTCGTTCCTTCTCTTATACGTATAGATATCAATACTAATGACAAAAATGACATTGAAGTCACTATCGATTAAAAATCTATTAAATATATACAGGGTTATTTGAAAAATACTATAATAACCTTTTAGCATTCTATTCTTAATATTATTTCCAATAACTTTTGTTCTACGACTGAATAAATCATAACTTTTTCTTTCAAATAAAAATACATTTATATAAATGTTTCTTAAAATGCACCTACTCTACCCAGCCACTAAAGCGACTCACATGACTTTTTGGTGGGAACGGAAAAGTGAGGTTGTCATTTTATTTACATTTTATAATTTTATATTTTTGGGAGTTTTAAAGTACAAAGATGATAGTATGTGTGTGTGAGTATTGTGTTTTTAAGTTCTGTATAAGTGAAAAAAGAATGGAGTAGGTCTAAATAAACATTCGTAGCTGAAGCTCTCGCGCTCTTCCAAGAAGTCCTTTATAACTCCAGTAAAGCTTACTATCACTTTACTGGAGCTGTTTTACGATAAGATAACGAATTAATTTCGAATGTGCTTCATGAGAAACCACAGATGAGAAACTTATTAATACGTGACATTGCCAAATGCGCTAATCTGTGCGCCATGCTATGAAAAAAGAAAAAAGAAAGCGGCTCACATACGGCAGGGCGCGGGGAGGTGGCGCGGGGAGGTGGCGCGGTGCTGCGGGCGGTGCGCTTGCACCACGCTTGCATTTTACAATTGGAAATACGTACACAGAGTAATTACGTCACAGACAGTACCACAATTTTAAAAATATTTTTGGGGAACGTATAAAATTAAAAAAAAAGGCGTAGAATAAAAATTGTTAGGTATGATGTCAGGAATTTGGCATATGTGCGGTAGAGCCATGCTGCATTGCAGCACGAATTGGGCCGGCTCGCCCGGTGAAATACTATTATAATATAATACCATCCCTTACAGAATATCAGCATGAAATAACAGCATCTATTGCTGTTGTGTTTCGATGGTGAGTGAGAGTGCCGGTGGCCCACGTCCCCCTTCCCCTCTTTTCCTTAAAGGCCGGCAACGCACCCATGATTTCCCGGACGTTATGAATGTCCATAGGTAGCGGTGATCACTTCCCATCAGGTGACTCGCTTGTTCATTTGCCCCTTCTTTACAAAAAAAATCTAAGAGTTTAAGTATTTTTCAGTTATGACACAAGACAATTGACAGCTAACATAAAGTTAGTAACATACGTTAATATTTACAAACTTAAAACTACACATTATTTTAAATAATAGACTTCCTCAAAGTTGCTGCTTAGAAAGCTGTCATTGCTTAAGGTATCCAGCAGACTGGCAGCATTGCCTTTTTGAACAGCCAAACTGATTCGTTGGCGGAAGAAACTGTCAGCCCGGCGGTCTCCCGAAGCCTCGACCAGTCTCTTACAAATATCAGAAACCAGTCGATGGGCTTCGGGGCACCCGGGAGCCAAAGTTTCGACTGCAAAGGGCGTAAATATAAAATTCTCAGAGAGAGTCGCATACATACGCCGCTTCAGGTTCTTGGCAGTGCTAACCGCGGCACCTGCTGACTTGGAAGTCGCCGGTACATGGGAAACAGTAAGTGTATCGACATAAGTGACATCCCACATCAGCGATTTTCCAAGTTTCCAAGGAGTGAGCGTCAATCCATCCGGTCTCCTGCCGTCGCTGCGCGCAATACCTACAGGTTCTAAGACTGCAGGAACGCCAGCGGCGACAAGAGCCGCCGAATGACCTCTTTCAAGGCAGCATGTTGTGAAATGCGGCCCGCACTACGCAAACAGGATAATCCGTGGTGACCTAGTACATCGACGAGATCACCACAGCGGCAACGGTGAGGAAGGTTAGTCCTGGCCCCCAGACGAAGGGATACTATGAGAGAAAGTGTGGTATTGTCGATTAAGATTCTTTTTTTTAAGTTTTTTGAAGGTATTACTTTCAACCAGTGTCCTGACTCCTTCTCAGAAACAGCCAGGAGGCGAGACCGATCTTTTTTGGTACTACAAGAATCTAAAAGTTGTAAATGAACATTTTTGCATAGAGGCTCATCCCAGTGTTTCTGAGAAAAGGTCGAGGTAGGTAGGAGGTAGTATATTTCTGAACAATACGACTTAGATTATATAATGTGCGTAACGGGCTTCAAAATTATGTACTTAAATAAAATTTGCTGTCAGAAATATCGAATCAACTCGTATACTATACGATTATGCAGCGAAGATTGTTCTGAGGAAAGCAAAGGTGTCATAAGACTGTCTGACGCTCCGTCCTCCGTAAATCCCTAACGGGAAAAATAGAAGAAATTCTGTCTTTTCTGTTAGGGATACAGGATATACATATGGATGTAATTAAAAAGACAGACATCGCGTGGCACAAGCAGTTTAATAAGCAAAAAAAAAATAACTCGACCCGTCTGAAAATACGGCATAGGTACATTCACATGAAATAAGCCGATAGGCCGCAGTTGGATTACTAAATATCCCAGCAATACTTATTTCTATGGTTATGGCGTTGTCTTCTAGTGAAAGGGAACCCATTTGCTTATTTCATATGTGTGTTTCATATTTATTTTGTAGGCGGAATGGCTTATTTTCGTTGCTTTAATTTAGAAATAAGCGAAGCGGAATCTGTCGTCTATTACGTCTATGGTACAGTGCATACAATACAAAATCCAATCAAATTCAACGTTGTAAAGTAAACCAAATCCTACTCTGTAAGTTAAACATTAAATGTGGTTACTGTTCATTAAATCTGTCAATTTCATACTCACTTTACAGTTGATTTAGTGAACTTGCGTCTCGTAAAGTTTCCCTTGACGTCATAAAACTACATTGTGTTTAAAGTCAACACCTCATTGTAATAAAATATAGACCAGTACCTATTGTCACATGATAGGACTACTTAATTCGTAGTATTATAATATCGTTACAGTACCTATATCATTTTTTTATATTTGTAACATATTATTTTTAATATAAAATGAATATAAAGATCTAAAAGTCTATTATTTACATACATATCTTCACACTGTATCCCCAATGAGGTAGTCAGAAATGCGTCAGGCGTCGCTATTATTCTATGATAAGGTTATTATTTAATGAGTTATAATTAGTTTCATATAATATTAAAAATAATTTACAAAAAAATTAAATATAATAGCATTTTAAGTAGATTTGTATTAGGTTTGATGGATGTGAATATGAAATATATTTAAGAAAATAATTTACATAATTTTGCATTCTTTATATATTTTATGAAGAACTACAGGAGATCGCTACTTTTTTTTTTATCGCGGTCTCGGATATGTGTAAAGATCTTTGCAAAAATGCGTTAAGGCGCTCCCCCAGGCAAACAGGCAAACGTATAGAGCACCTCATACTAGAATTCGTAAAATTCTTCGTGTAATCTAGTAATTACTGACTTTGGTTATGAAAAAAGGGTCTTTTGAAAAAATTTAAATGGTCAAGTTTTATGTCATATAATCATCTATATATTAGTGTATATCGCAATTAAATATAACTTTTATTTATGAAGTAGATGCACGTATTTCTAATTTTTAGGCTTTCTTTTGAATACAGGTTTTATATGTATTTTATATATAACTGAAAAATATGACGGCAAAAGTGTTGTTAAAATGACGAAGATTATTACAATATTTTTATTACTTTTTATATATTTTCAAATATCGAGAAGATAGCCTCTAAAACTAGCAAAAAAACAGTATTTGACTAGGGGAAGCGTCTTAAGGCTATGTGTGGAGGCTACTTGCAAATATTACTACAAATATTTAAAATTTTCACAAATCGCCGACTCATAATGAATACCTCTGATATATGCGAAACGGGTAACTTTTCAAGGGGAACGAAAATCTGTGTTCTATAAAATTGAAATTTGATTTAAAAGTATGATTTAATATAATAAAAACAATTATCAATTAAATGTCTATTACTTGAAAACCGAACGACTCAGGCTAAATTTTAGTTGTTTTCTGGATCGTTACAAGCGAGCTTCGTATCTCATGTAGGCTTGACGTTGCGTTTCTGGACACCCTGTTTAATAATATAACAACAACTATTAACTTTCTAAATTGGAATTATGATTTTGTAAGTTCCATTCGTGTTAAGCTGACAACTTAATATAGCAATGTCAAATCTCATAATTTTTAATTTTAAGATGAGACAGACTCCGACGGATTGAAATACAGCATTTTAAATACTATTACAAATTATTTAATTATTAACATATTTAATTACTAAATTTAAATTGCAAAAGCCAAGTGATTCATTTTTGGGCAACTGCATTCGTGTTTATAATAAAATTCCTCAAGAAATTACTCAATTAACGGAAGAGAGATTTAAACTTGTTATTAAACGCACACTCATTGGAAAAGCATACTACAAAATTAGCGATTTCATTGAAGACACAACAATAGACTGGTAATAATGCTCTCTGCACATGCATTTACTGGCTTTATGGATATTGTATTTTAAATAAATATTGTAGAATGATGTTCAAAAAATGATACCTGACTGAGTTTCTTGTCGGTTCTTCTCAGTTTTCTTTTCGAACCGAACTAAAGAAGATTTGTCGTTCAAAAATACCTTGCATTTGGGCTTACTTGCATTGATTTGACTTTGACTTTGACTATTGATAATGTTTTTATCACTTTTGCTCAGTGGAATCTTTCATTGTTTTACAAAACAGAAGCGAGTTTCGGAACAGCTTAGGTAGGTGTTTTATGAGATAATGATATTAGGATTTACAAACGTTACTTGAAAATACAGTAAATGTAGACTAAACCATTAAATAAATTGCGTTATCGCATGCTTAAAGGAAATTTAAAAGTAATTACACGCCTTAGAAAGTACTTCGCACCCTTCAAAATTACTCACATTTTGTACAATTAATTGAATGAACTCAATTGTAAATCTGACCATTAGATTACATTATTCTTTCACGCTTTGTTGAAAGGACTACGTAAGATTTTTGATAAAATACACACGTAACTGTTTTCATTATTACGTCGACAAATCGTCAAATCACAACATTGAGTTTTAATGCCATTTCTAGCGATACTATTCATTTAGGCTTATAGATGGCAAAGCCTCATCGCCTAGACCAGTTATCTTTTTTGGTAACGTAGGAAAAATCTGCATACAGGTGCCGGGTACTCTGGGGGTGGAATTGTATAATATGGGGCTTTTGCCCAAAACCTCTGCGATGGTCATTCTCGGCGAGTTATTGAGAGGCTCTGGAATCTCCTACGGAATTAATTTGAGCCTCTCTTGCGCCGAGGCGGCCTGGCCTGGCCTGGGGCGGCGAGGGGGAAGTTCCAGAGCCCTCCCTGAATCCTCGCAGTGTCGCGACAATGCCGACCACACGCGCTGTCGTCGCGTTCTGTTATGCAATCTATAAAAACTCGAATCGTCCAAACGAGACTCGCTCTACATTTCACCTCACTTCGCCTTCGAACTCACTTGGTCGTCCAATGGAATTCTATAAACCAAACATCTTAGGAGTGAAGTGAAGTGAGCTTAGGTGCGAGTTTGTTAGGGATTACTTTAAGAGTAAACATCTCAGTCGATATTTCATCTTAGTCTATTTTAACTTCTTCCGAGATATTTTATTTAGATTAGATTGTTATATTCAGAGAAACGTCATAAAATTTGTTTACGATAGCACCACTCGCCGCCGCACTTGTCGAGGTGGCGTTAGTATCTTTGTCGACTTTACACTTTAGAGAATACTGTTTACAGTTCACAATCTCACTGCGGATTCAGAAGTGAATTCGACTAATTTATGTTAGAGAATCACACTGCTGTTCGGGGTCGTGACTCGTGAAGGATGGACAACCCCACTCGAATCGGTCGCGACCCTGGAGTTCACTTTAGTTGCCGCTTACAACGGGCTTGGAAGACCGTAGTTTTGTTCTCTTGTCGGAGCTACCACCAGACCAGACTGACCACTTGACCAGTTACCTAACTTTAGCAGGCTACTTTATTCATTCTACTTTACAAGCACAATTAATGTTTAATCCACTATTATATTAAACGAGCAATATTTCTATATGTATATGTAATTGGTATATATATTTTTATTATTGTTATATATCATCAGATAAAATATAAATGTGTGGCTGCCATTTTCTAACAAAATGGCGACCGATCAGCTTATCTGATAATAAATGTGTGTCGTATGTACAGGTGTCAGATTTTCTGATTTAGCTTACCGTTGCTGCTTGAACTCGGCTGGTGAACTCGAAGCCAGATGGCTTTGGAGTTATGTATATATTATATCGTTTTCTCGAAAACGGCTATAGTGATTTCAAAGAAATTTACAATATAGAGGTTGAGGGAGGCGAGGAATTGATCTAGCTAGGTCTCAATTCTGGGAAAAATAGTTTTCTTCGTCTTTCACACACTTAGAACTTCTAAACTCTAAACTTTTTAATTCTGCATCAGTTTGTCTTCTCAATAGCATAGTGGCTAGAGCGTAGGTCTACCACGCTAAAGTGCGCGGGTTCGAATCTTGAAATGTGGTCAGACGTTTTTTTGTTTTTTTAATAAGTTGAAATAATATGTCTAAATTCAGTTTGCAACAAGTACCTATTAAAAACTTTAATAATGTGTTAAATTTAAAAATTTAAGTAATAAGGAAATAAAATGAAAAATAATGATAAAAGCATAAACCTCATAACTTCAGACAGCCTGTCCCGTACTACGCGTTCTCGAAAACGGCTCTAACGATTTCGATGAAATTTACAATATAGAGCTTTACGGTGGTCAAAAATCAATCTAGCTAAAATCCAATTCTGAGAAAATTCGTTTTCTGTATGTTTTCACACACTTAAAACTTCTAAATTCTATATTTCTTATTTCACAACAGAGTTTATCTTCGCAGTAGTACAATGGCTAGACATAGATCTACCAAGCTGAAATTCGCGGGTTCGAATCCTACAATGTGGTCAGACTTTATTTTATTATTTTTTTGTAAAAAACCGAGTAAAGCTCAGTTGCCCGCCCAGGTACAATAGTATTTATGCGAATATACAGAGATAGGCGTATGAAAAGAACTAAATATTAGATCTTTACCTATGAAAATGCCGTTTAGTATACAAAAAGTTAAAGTATTTTTTATACCATTTTTTTTTATTTCTATTAATCAAAGTATGGACCCATGCTATCGATGCATCTCTGCCAGCACAGTGGTAATTTTTCAATGCCTTTCTTGAAGAAGTCAGGTGTACGGGAAGCAACAAACTGTTCAAAGGCATTTTGCTCTGCCTCTCGGGTATAGACCTTTTTTCCTGCCAAGATGTCCAAATTTTGGAAAAAGTAGAAGTCTGTCGGCGCAAGGTCTGGTGAGTACGGTGGATCACGCAAAACTTTCAATACTAGCTCTTGTAGCGTAGAGACCGTCTGTTGTGCCGTGTGAGGTCGAGCATTGTCGTGCAGGAGCAGCAGGGATGAACGATTAGCCAAGGCTGGTTGGAGATTTGCGAGCTTCTCCATCATTGTGTCCAGTTCCTCACAGTACACATCCGCAGTAATACGCGTGCCATTTGGTAAGAAGCTGTGATGAATTACACCGGCACTAGACCACCATAAAGTAACCATCACTTTTCTAGGGGTAAGTTTTCGTTTGGGGCATTGCCTAGGTGCTGAACCAGGATCTAACCAATATGATGACCGTTTACGATTGTCAAAAAGAATCCATTTTTCATCGCAAGTGACAATGCGGTTCAAAATCCCTACGTTTCTGTGTCTATTAAGCAACACAAGGCGTACCTCAGCGCGTTCGTCGCGCTGGCAATCGTTCATTTCATGCGGCACCCACTTATCAAGTTTTTTTTACCTTGCCAATTTGACACAAATGGACCAATATTGTTTTGATGCTAACACTGAAAGCTCCTGCTAACTCAGCAGTAGATTGAGTATCGTCAGCAACCACTATCGCTTTTAATTCGTCGTTGTTGATTTTAGTTTTCGAGCGGCAAAACGGCAACTTCATAGGTAAAGAACTATTATGTACCTATATACTTACTCATTTTACAATTAATTACATTTTGTTATGTTATGAATATTGTATACGTAATTATCAATATTCATATAATATTGCCATTGTCATAAGGTATCTCTTAGAACTATCGTCAAAATTCTAATTTCATTGTCAAAAAATGAGTGTTTACATGTATACTTACTTGATTATTTTATGACAGAAAGATAAAATGAAATGACTGTGGAATGTCTATCATATTGCGTATGCATGTATGTATGTACTATGTAGATAAGCGTAAAGCGAGATTTCGGAATTCGGGATGATTCGTGCTTCGTCATGTTTACTTAGTAAATAAAAGGTGAATTCTAAATTTTGTTTTGTTTCATATGTTTTTGTATGGGGAAGTATGTTAAGTCTATTATAATCTTTATTCATATCACATTTAAATTTTATATACCTATGTATGTATCCCATTATCCCATTTAATTTTCACTGATATCGGAGCTTAGACTTTGAAGATACGCCAAATAACGCTAACCGGTCATAAGCTTTATTTATATTGATGATAATTTTGTATATCATTCAAAAAAGTTTGTTGCAGATCTTCCCCTAGATATTTATACAGAGCAAGGTTACTCAAAGAGAAGAAATAAAAAACTTTTTAAGAGAAAAATTAAACCGACTTCAACAAAAGCACTGAAAAGTACAAAATACCACTCCTTTACTAAATCAGTGTGCAATAACAGAAAATCTGTTTGGTAAGCTTGCGTCGACTTCAGTAACTGTCGAATTTAATAATATAGGTACCAATTTGTATCATATTTATTAAATTATTTTTGTACTTGAGTTTTGTTTAGCAAAGGATAATTATTTTGTACTTTTCAGTACTTTTTTTAAATCGATTTAAATTTTAATCAAAATATTTTTTGGTTTTCTTAAATGTTTTTTGTGTTAATATCTAAGTATATTTCCATAGTGACAGTAATATAATTTCCGTAATTAAATTTTCTGTAATGAAGCTCTTAGGAAATTGCGAGACTTCTCTGAACGCTGCTTTTGAATAATGTTATCAGCTTATGTAACTAATATGTGATACTTAGAGCATCACATTCGTTTGTCGTTGAGCGAAATCTTCATAAGAACCTCGTCACTGTGAGTGTCGTTATCTCAACGCCGGCAATGCGCACACAACTCAGCACACTCCACATTTCGTTTTCCGCTGTGAATATTTTAACGAACTTGCTACGAATAATATTGTGACAAGGCTCTTTGCCTAAAGTTGTCGTCGTAAACAAAGTGTTTGAGTTGAATTTTTTATAATAAATATAATGTATGTACAATGATCTCATTTTAATTATATATTTTTTAAACATCGATATAATTTTTTTTAAACATGTGTTATCCGAACTAAATTATATCTATAGTAATATTACAAACGCGAAAATCTGTCTGTATGTCTTTCTGTCTGTCTATCTGCCTGTTACGTTTTCATGACTATACCACTAGACAGGTACAGAGATAGTAAATTAAGCTAGTTAGCTTTGTACGAAAGCCTAGTAACTAATTAATCTGTGGTACAGCTTTCCCCGAAATATGGAGACTATAGATTCATATAAGAACCATTATAATCAGTTATTGCCTGCAGATTTTTTTAAGAAATCATGTACATACACAGTTACTTACATTCACCTACAACAGAAACAGTTTCTCCTTTTTTATCAGGCGTTTCGCCTCACAGCAAAACAACATGTATACCTGTCACTTCATTGCTATCAGGTTCATTAACAACTATTTGAACAAATTGCACTTTATCCCGTATACATTACGGCCGCTTTTGGTATGTCTTGAATATGTAGTAAATTGTGTTTACGCGGTATTACATACTTATTGAAGCGCAGAGAAGTTGGAACGCCACCGGCGTGCGGGCGTGATATTCTTATTATTGTTTATTAAAGTAATAGGAATGACATACATACATACACAGATATCTGCACGTTGTATTTCTAACGTGGTAGTCAGAGAGGACGGAGCGCCAAGCGTCGCGGTCCTTACTTCTTTCGCTTCCTCAAATATAGGGTAAAAGCCGTATAGTTGCCTCAGTCGGATACATGCCCCGGTTTTGAATACACTATGTTAGGGATGTTGGTGCCGTTAGAGCTTTACTATAATTAGAAGTGCCCCTCCCGCAGGCCTCAGTGCCATGTAAACCGTCGGAGTAGGCGAACGCATTTTGTTCGTGTGAGCTAAAATCTTCCGCGGCAAAAATTTGACGGGTGTTGAAATTATATTGGTAAGTAATATCTATTGAATATTTTTTTTACTGATTGTGGTTTCAGTCAACTTTTTGTTTCTTTGCATGCATTAGAGTTTAAATTACAGTGTTTATTACGTTTTATTGTTGAATAGTTTTTATTTATTTTGCAAATAAAAAGGGCCAGTATCCGTATCAAAAAGGATAGACGCGTAGAAGGATAGAAGGATAGACGAAAGGATAGTTGCTCTAGGGGCAACTATCCGCAATTATAAATTCTTTAACTAGCACAGACAGATTTTTCCTTTTGGCGTTTTTTCCAACTTATTGTTGGAATAACGGAAACTCAGATTAGGACAATGAGAAAAAAAGAGATGAATCACAGAGCCAAAATCTTGAAAAAGAAACACCATCAAAATTTTTACATCAATCATCTCCTATACCAAAAATACCTCTGAGCATGTCTAAAAGGGTTAAACAATCTGCAGAAGTTTTAAACTCCTACGATAAAATTGTCCAGATGTTTAGTTTTAATAGAAATAAATATGTAACTGTTTCAAGTGTCCATTCTAGATGAGCAAAATGCCTCGCAAGTATAAACGAAAACCAGGCGTGGTGCCGCGCCACATCAGCTGGACAGAAGACAGTTTAGCACTTGCGTTCGAAGAACTAGATAAAAAACAAAAAAGAATCAACGAAATATCTCGAATTTACGGAATATCCTCTCGAACCTTAAGAAGACGCTACGAAAAGAAAAACCGGCAACTGCTAACCCAAGGTATGACTTCGATTTAAAGTTGTATACTTTGATATTAAAAAATTCTATCTACATACCTACTTATCTGACCTAATTTTATTTTTTATCACTTCTAGGAAAATACCCTGTCCTTGGCTTTGATAACGAAAAAAGACTGGTTGGTCATATATTAAAGCTCGGAGACGCAGGATTTCCTCCTGAAAGAAGTACAATTCGCCAATTAGCTTACCAGTTTGCCGAAAAGATGGGGTTGAAACACAGCTTTAACAATGAAACCAAAACGGCTGGACCGCAGTGGTTAAAAAGCTTTCTTGAAAGAAATCCTGAAATAGTTTTGAGACAAGCTGAGGGTTTGTCAATTGAAAGAGCGAAGGGTCTCAACAGAGCAGAAGTTGCGAAATTTTTTGATCTACTCACAACTGTCTTAACTGAGAATGATTTGTTGGATAAACCGGATAGAATTTTTAACATGGATGATACCGGAGTCCAACTCAATAATAAACCCGGCAAAGTATTGGCTAAGAAAGGTGCTAGAGCAGTTAAATCACTTACTTCCGGTGAAAAAGGAGAAACGATTACTGTTGTTGCTTGTTGCAACGCTATCGGCAATTTCCTCCCACCAGTTCTGATTATCAAGGGAGTAAATAAAAAACCAGAATTCGAAGAGGGACTTCCGCCTTGTTCCAAAGTTTACATGCAAAAAAAATCGGCATACATTTCCTCAGACCTTTTTTATAAATGGCTGACTGAACATTTTATTCCATACAAACCGCCAGGAAAGGTATTACTGATTTTAGATGGTCATTCATCGCACTCAAGTGCTGTCAATATGCTAGAAACTGCTCGGGACAATGATGTCGTATTACCTTGTTTACCTAGTCACACTACTTCTGCTTTGCAACCTTTAGACATATCAGTATTCGGACCGTTTAAAAAATATTATTATTCTGAGACAAACAATTTCATGCGCACCAATCCACAAAAAAAACTGAACCGGTATAATTCAGGTCAGCTAATAGCCAAGGCGTGGATTCGAGCAGCTACTCCCGCCAATGCGATTAGTGGTTTTTGCGGCAGCGGAATCTACCCAGTCAATCCAAATGCTTTGTCTGACGCTGAATTTGCTATATCAGATATTGCATTGAGGGAACTTGCGCAAGAGCGAGAGTCTGATTCTCTAAATGATCAAGTACCAAACGTTTCTAGAGAGCCTGGGTCAGGAGAGCACTCACAATATCCTGTGCAAAGTCTTGCACCGTATAGGAGAGACCAAGTGACTTCCCTAGGCATACAAGTACCGGGCGTTTCTGTAGAACTTGCGTTACGTGAACGCGTACAGGAATCTGGGTCTGATCAAGGTCTTGCGCTAAATCAGCGGAACGAAGTGCCTCCACTAGGCGATCAAGTCCCAAGTGATGCTGATAAAAACCAACTAGAAACTGTCTTAATTGAGGCTGAGCAGAATAGCGAGAACCAAAATGACACGCCACCTAGGCCGTCTCCAAGCCTTTTGAATATTTCTCAAGACTGTTTAGCCCTAAGAGATATCGACATTGAAAATTACATCTTTGATTGTACTGATTTATCGTTGCCGTCGCTGATATCTTTAAATGAATCACAGAGCCAAAATCTTGAAAAAGAAACACCATCAAAATTTTTACATCAATCATCTCCTATACCAAAAATACCTCTGAGCATGTCTAAAAGGGTTAAACAATCTGCAGAAGTTTTAAACTCCGACGATAAAATTGTCCAGAAGAAGAATAAAGAAAAAAAAATGAAGAAAACAAACAAAATAACGGAAACTCAGATTAGGACAATGAGAAAAAAAGATTTTAAGACTGCGAAAAACAAACCAGCTGGTAGCAAGAAAAACATTGTGAAGAAAAGAGGGCAATCGCAAAAAAAGAAAAATAACAAAAAACATATGGATATTACTAGCAGTGAAACTGAATCTGATAACATAGATTTTATTGAACTGAACAAAGGAAGAGCTTTAAGGAAGAGAAAAATACAAATTTACAATTCTGACAGTGAAAATGACGAAAATGTTGTAAGTTCAAAAACATCTAAAGGAAAAATCACCGAAGGAATACTAAATGAAAGGAAAAAAGACGAAAAGTCAATAAGAGATACTGAAGAGATATTAAAAGGGCAAAACGTTAATTCGAAAATAGAAAATACGAATAAAAAAAATTCAGTTGAGATTATTGCGCAGAATGTTTTGACAATTATAATTTTACTAAATCGAAATCAGATTGGATTCAATGTGAGATGTGTCGAATGTGGTTACATGAAAGTTGTACAACATTCAAAAACCATTGCATGAGATGTGGAAAGTTAAAAACCCTTGCTTCTGGTGATAATTTATGCTAAAGTCAAATTCTATTTTTAAGATAAATAATAATATATATATATATATATATATATAACTAACTTAAAGTTTGGAGACTATTTTTGTTACATTTTTTTATAGTTTATAACATTAAAACTAAATACTATTTAATAATGTTGATTAATATTTTGATTAGTACGTATAAAGGATCTCAGTAAATAATAAAGACTGATTACTTAAATTGATATAAATTTGTTTCTATCTAAAAAATCATAGAGGCGTCTATCCCCGCACGAGGCAAGTATCCCCCAAAGTATTTGTAACGTTAGGCTACTATCCGCTACAGTAGGCAACAATCCCTTTTTTTAGAGGTCAAATAAAACGGAATTTACTCAAGACCAATATCAATTATGTTTACAAAAATAGGCTACTATAAAAGATCAAAGACCAATGTATTGATATACACGTTGCATTCTTCTTAGTACATACATACTTTTTAATAATATCGCTTTTTTGAAAAGTGGGGCAACTATCCGGGTTTTACCCTATATGAATGTAATATGAATTACAATATTAATATTTGTCATGTTCTTGCATAGTACGGCAATAATAAATAAATTCTTCTTACTATATCACAAATTAATTAGTTACTAACGTAAACTAATGTTATAATTGCGAAAGTTTTTGAGGATGGATGTATGGATATTTGTTGCTCTTTCACACAAAAACTACTGAACGGATTTTGATGAAACTTTACAGTTATATAGCTTATACATCAGAATAACACATACTATAATTTATAAAGATATTGTGTGTTTTTTAAACTTCACACAAACGAAGTCGCGGGAAAAAGCTAGTAAATAATAAATGTGCCAGACAATACACGCCAATCATTTGATTTCGAACTAGGGTATTTATTCTCTGTGTTATGAAAACCATTGCAGACAACGATTTTACCGGGGGCGTCTACTAGTACACCCAGACCCGAGACAATTTAAAAAAGTTTGTTTCCTAAATTGATCCGAGAGGAAATCGAACCCGAAACCTTCCGCGCTAAGACACAAGACCTAAACCACTGCGCCATCGAGGTCGTCAAACCTACATATTTAACATACCTATATAATTCTATAATAGTAGGTATTTTATACTTTCAAATACATATACTCATTTTCTGAGTGTTTTTGTTTATTTTATAAAAAAACATCCTTCTTTTGGGCTTCTCCGTAGTCGCGTGTAAAGAGTCCCTCCACAAATATTGATACTGGACTATTTAGGACTAGCTACTCACAACAATGCTAACACTACTCTTTGCTTTTTGACCCTGCGCAATGTACCCTCAAAATATACTAGTTACCGTCTATATTCCTTGCTTTTGGTCTCCGTCTCCCAGTAATGAATTCAAAAAATTACACTTATTTCATTTTGTTTGCAAGTTTTTATTAATTACGTAGTTGGATTTCAGTTTAATGACTTTTATTCTTATACTTCAGTTGTTTCAAAGTCAAAGCTGATTTAATTCATTCAAATTTGCAAGGTGTTTTTGATCGTCAAATTTACCTTCGTTCGGTTCGAAAATAAAACCTGAAGACTGAGATGAACCGACAAGAAACTCAATCAGATATCATTTCTTCAACATCATTATACAATAGGTTTAATAGAATATAAACATAGCTAAAAATACTCTCGATAACACTGCAGCTTTGAAATAAAAAAAAAACCGCATGTAATTTGGTCAATCCATTTTTAAGCTTCGGTACAGACCTTTAAACTTATATCAATATTTTCGTGTCAAAGTTTAAAAATAGCCACTACAACGCAGGGCACGGTTCAATCACAGTAGAAGTAAGCATACAGTATTATATCTTCATACAAACGCTCCCAAACGACGCGCCTCAAAATCTCGGCATTTATCGGCATACAACAGTCGCGAGTGCGCCGCCGTTGTCGTCGGATGGTATGAGACGCTCCCGCGCATTTACTGACGAAATATTATGTCAATCAAGTTTTCGATCATAACGTTCAGTGTATGGATGTTTGAATACATCTATATCGAAACCGGAAATATTTCTCTGTTGCTAATTTGTAGGAAATATATTATCATAATGATCTAGGTAATTTATTGCTGATTTTTAATTATACTGCACACAAATTGCATTTTTTTTGTCCATTTCCACCATACTAACTCACAAACTTTTGAAACTAGAAATAAAATACTAGTAGAATTATATAAATAAAAACTTATTAAATTTGCAATAATATTAAATGAAAAGATAATATGACAATTTAATATAGTACCTATTATCAAATACGTAACCCAAGAAAAACATTCAGTCGAAGTCGGTAATTATTTCTAAGACACTGCCGAAATAGTATACTGTTTGCTTACTTGTACTGTGGTTCAACTGTAAATAAATAAATATATTTCAGATAAATTTACAATAATCATAGTGTAAAATGAAGTGGAAGAGAACCCAGCTTATATTACAGTTACTTCCATACAAATCTTATAAGCATCTAAATATGTGATAAATTCCCAAAATCTTTAACTATTTTCCTCTCAAAATTTAAAAACCACCAATCGACACGTTTCGCCCCTGAACGAAGCATCCTCAGGATATACCAGAGATAGGATTCGGTCAGCACTCCGGTGCCGGTCAGCACCAGCCCAGAATCACCGAATCGGTGCTGGTTAGCTGACCTAATCTTATCTCTGGTATATCCTGAGGAGGCTTCGTTGAGAGGCGAAACACGTGTCGATTGGTGGTTTTTAGAGTTTGCGGAAAATAGCTAAAGATTTTGGGTATTTATCACATGAAATGGATTTCCGCAAAGTAACACCTGAGTCTACACAATAGCATTTAAATAATCTTCAGATATTTATACTAATCGTGTGATTTCAAAGTCAACACTAGGCTTGTATTATCGATGTCGTCATACGATCGTAGAATTGGGCTAATCGTGATGTACCTGGGGCATTTCGAGAAACACCGTCATTTCATGAAATCACTGTCCCAAATGCCCAATAAAAAGCAGATCGGATTGATAATAGCGGCATGTTCGTCGATCTCCATGATGTGGCGAAACAATAAACATGAAAAGTTAAATGTTTCGCGACGTTATGGTCTGGTTATACATAACGTAAAACATTGCATTTCACGCCGCTAGTGGCGCTGCCTTCGCGCTCTCTGGTTACGTGCACGCAGGATGGCTACATGAACAAAAAAAAATTCTAGTAATTTTAGTAATTGACGACCGCGATGGCCAAGTGGTTCAGATCTTATATTTAAGCGCGGTCGATTCTCGGTGGGGTCAATATAGGAAACAATCTTATCTAGATTATATCGGGTCTAGTATACTGGGAGACGCTCCTAGTAGTAATCGTCTGATTCTCATAGCATAGAGAATGCCCTAATTTGAGACCAGAAGATCGGTGTATAATATCTGGCGCATTTATAATTATTATTATAATTAGAATGCTGAGATGGTTCGGGCACGTGGAAAGTATGAGTGAAGAAAGACTGACAAAGAAAATTTATAGAGCGAAAGCGAGTGGTAAAAGAAGCCAAAGAAGACCAAGGCTGACTTATGGAGATCAAATAGCTAGAGTATTAGCCGATGGAAATGTCAAAATCACACGCATACCTAGGCGAAAATGTGTGAGGAGAATGATGAGGTTTGAGGAAGCGAAAGAAGTATGTAAGGACCGCGACGCTTAGCGCTCCGTCCTCTCTGACTACCCTGTTAGGGATACGGCGTGAAGATATGTATTTATGTGTTATAATTAGAAGGGAATTACAATAAAACTATGAGCAGAAGTTACACGAGTTTTATGCAAAGGTAAGCGATCGCGTTTAATTTTTATTCACTAATATTTTGGACTCTTCAACTACACATTGCAAATATTGTATTGAACAATGTAGCGGGTATTACCTGGCAAAGTCTTGAAGTAGTGATGTTTGGTAAAATGTCCGGGTAATTCATAATCTTCCCAATTCTACGGTCCTACGACGACATAAATATCACACAACGGACAAAGATGTCATTAGTTTCATATACCATTATATGACTGTTCTGAGTTTCCCATTAGTAAAAGAAAAAAAAAGAAAGGTCGTGTCAGATCGTTTTCTTCTCTAATTACTTTATTTTTATTTTATAAAATGACATGAAATACGTAAGTAGACAGGTTTATCGTAATTATAGGTAACATTAACATGAGAAATAAAGAACAAAAAATGTTAGTAATAGTTTTTACCGTGTCGTAATGAACACAATAAATCACAGTTTTTGTTACTCTGGTCTTGATCCATTAGTAGAAAAGCGGGAAAACGAGACTTTGCTATGTTATTAGTGTTTTGCTACTAAATAATAGAATATCGTAAATAATATTCGATTTCTGTTTCTTGCAGTGAAAATAAGTGTTAATAACAATTTATTTTTGTACTAGAAAATGGCATCCACTAGTGGTTTGTTCTCATTAAGCTTCAGATAAATAAGCTAATTTGCTTAATCTCTACTTACTAGTAAACTGGTATTTTATATACACATATATTATCTACATATAATGACAATGATTTTTTCTTCGTTCTTCAATCATGTGATAACTACTAAACGGCGAATGTATCGGTACGGGACTATGACCATTCGACGTGGAATCATTTGGTTTTAGGCTATTTATTTTTTGTATTCCATACATCCCTCACTACTTTTCAAACAGTTTACTATAAGGTACAAAGACATAAAGCTAGTTTTGTATGTGTCGAAAGTTTAACGAACTTTAGGCTGCGTTGGAAGCCGATGACTTTTCGATTGAATACGTCTATACTAATATGTTCTGCAACACGAAGATATAAAATATAACACATGACTAGTGTGGGTATGTCCATAATCACCTCCAGGAAAATGCGGATACGAACGAATGTGAGTGTAAATATTATGACAAAGAATAAATCAATCGTTACGTCCTCGGTTCGACTCATAAATACAAATCGAGTGATGTAGGTTCCTACTGAAAGCAATAACTTTTGTTGTTTTTACTCGCGTCTATTGCTATCGGCGTTAGCTCATTCATCCTTTGACACATCGGATCAAATATAGGACTATTTTTAGCTTTTTGTATTGTCGGAGTCACATCAATGGTGCCCCTACTATTTGCAACCATAATATTTTTAGATAGGTTAGGATTATTTTTTATAGTCTATATACGAATAGATTACACTACTGGTCATAAGCCTCTTTTCACAAATGAATTAAGGAGATGGGTGGTTCTCTTCTACGCTGGTCTAGTCTATACTTCTATTAAAGAGGTAAATATTGTTTGTTTGTCATGGGTAAACACAAAAAATACTCAACCGATTTTAAAAATACTTTCACCTATAGAAAGCTATATTATTAACAAATAACATGGGCTATATTACATTTTCAATAAAATTTCTACCCGTGCGAAGCGGTAGCGTGTCGCTAGTAGCTAGACATAAATATTGAAATAGGTGTAGAGGTAGTGACCAAGGCCAATCAACAGTCAAAGCTTTCAAGCCGCCAAACGCTTTTAAGGTGCTTTTAACTAATAATCATAATTCCCATTGATTTTTCATTTCAGTTTTTCTATTAATGTCATAATTATGATAAAAAGAGAGACGAAATTAAAATACAATCATTAAAAAAGTTAAAGAAACAAAAAGAAAACCGGCTATGTGTGTGTCGGATACGCAAAGTAAAGGGTTCCGTAGTCAGGATACACAATATTCATTGAATCGGTTTGTATTTCATAGCATTTCTCAATGACACTATGAAAAACAAAATTATTTCTGCGGTCGCTGAGAGTGTGATCGAAAATAACCCATGTCTCAAAAACTGCGCAATATACATATGTTATTCAAACCAGTTTTAATCGAAATTGCTTTTTAAGTTTTACTACTATCTAGATTTAAAAAAAAAATCTACGCATACACTTTTTACGTCTTTAGAAGTACATATCTCAAAACTTAAACAATGAAGTCGCATTGAAACCATTTTTAAAGACAATACCACACACTAATGTGCACTGGAATTTTTTTTCATCCCTCGATTAAATGTAATCTCAGTATTATTTTTTTCAAAATATCACTACACAATTGTGTAGTGATTTATAAAATAAACCTTCTTAATTTCATCTTATTATATAGTGCCATTAATTTCAGAGTAGAATCGCTGTGATATACAGACAGGCAGACGTATAGATGGACGAATTTTACGGTTCATTTTTTATCCATTTGACTACAGAACCCTAAAACGTGTATTAGTCGCAGTATCGATGTCAAATCAATCCTGACTAAAATTGCTTAATTTATTTTCTGTTCAACTATGAAATGATGCATTACACAGATTCAGTGTTACTTTACGTAAATCCGTTTAAAGATAGTGTTAAATATGAAATGTAACGGAAGCACTGATCACTATGAACACGTTATCAATTCTTCATCACAACTATTATGTACTTGACTATTCGACGGCTTCTCAACAACTGACCTCTTACAAGACCAAAATCAGGCTTTTACGCAGCCCAACTACACAGAGGAAATCCATTCTACCCTCTTTCTTGTTACTAAAATGTTACATAATATCACATGTGGGTAAATTTTGTGATTGAAATTAATGTGGAACTAACAATAGCTAAAAATGATAAGAATCATATGACACGAAATGATTACTTGGTATGAAAAAATTAGAGTAAATTTAAAATAAGAACGCCGCAGTTATTAGATGGTGTATTCATACGTTTGCCGAACCTCGACAAATCTTCACAAACCCAAACGTGTGGATCGTGCACTTCGCTTGACTTTACTCACGTATAATCGGTATAGGTACCGACTAGTTTCGGACCTATCGGAGGTCCATCATCAGGGTGAGTGGGATGAGTTTGCGGCCCGTGCGCCCGTAAACACCAATATTGACGTAGACGCATCGGTCTCGCGGAGCTCGTCACCATCGCCGGCGCACCCCGCGCCCCCCGCCCTGTCAAGCCGCGTGTTGCGAGCTCAGGCGCGCAGTGCGAGACGGGGCGCGGCCGCGAACTTATCCCACTCATCCTGATGATGGATCTCCAATAGATCCGAAACTAGTCGGTACCTATACCGATTATACGTGAGTAAAGCCGTATTTAATAATTAGTGCGTTAATAATGTCTCACGAAAGTTTTGATAATTTAATTCGCTTGACTTGTATATGTTTGCAGGCGTTTGCCGCCGATCCGCGCTTGCAGTCAGCATGCGATAGTCAATTATCGTGCGATATCCGCTGTGAAAACGAGAATTTGTGTAATATTATTTGTATAGTGGCGCTATATCTACCGCCAAAAGTGTATTTTACGGTCATGGCGCAATAGACGCTCAATCGTCATACACGATATCAGTTTTTTATTACAATTAGTCGTCGATCGCACGATGATCCCGTGGCGGTCGCTGTCTGCGAATTTTTAGATAATAACCCTCCGGATTGAATGTCGGTTTTTGGGCACAAATCAAATGAACTCTGTGCAAGCTATCCATTGCGAGCTATCCATCCGCTCGCAACGCTCGACGGGTGCGTGTCGTTTTTGTTGCTCTGATTTACGCTACGATATTTCGACACCCGCATCGAATAAAGCAGTATCCCAGGTTACGCCTAATTTTACCACCATAGACGTGATATGCGTGAAAAAAAGCTACATGACAGTAACATCGACGTATCTCTAGCATTAGTATATACATTTTATGAAGCACGCAATGCTTTATTTTCGATAGATTAATTTTTTTTTTAAAGCGGCACAAACAGAGAAAAAAAAAAGATTATGTTACACCTGTGGTAAATGAAGCAATATCAAAACGCAAAACCAATGCAAAACTAATGACTCTGTAGTTTAGTACACGAGTATAATAGTGGTTTGTTCATTAAAATATTAACAACGATATAAATGCTTGTTACGTAACAGAATGCTACATACATACATGCTAATATCACAGTATTACATTAGCAACAAACGTAATTGATAGGGAAGTCGTAGTCACGTTAGTGATACTGATTCATTGTTATATTGCTAAAAATAATCATGTTTTTCGTTTAATACGTAAAAGAAAGTAAATAATCTTACGTTTTTCGAGAATATCATGGCAACATTATAACTTAATGTCATGCTGTCATTTGTCATTTGGCTTTCAGCTGTCACCCGTGTTTTGTTATTATCGCAAATGGCATCGAATTGAAATGACATACTAGTCTGTGGTAATTGCTAAGGAATCAAAGTAGGAAGTTTGTAACTCAATGTGAATTTGTGATTGAATTATAATTTCTTTCAAGTTAAGTATGCTTTAAAAACATAAAAACTATAATACTACTACAATAATGAATACGATACTTCTTGGTACTCTGTCAGTCTATGTACAATTAGTATTTCATTATAATTGTTGCGATGTGGTTGTATGTTGCAGTGACTAAACGTGTTTTATGTCTTAACTTCAAGTAAGTAATAATAATAATAACACTCTTTTATTGCACCATTAAAAGTATACAAATTTATGAATAAAAAAAATAAAAAATAATAAATATATATAATAATAATAATTGTACAATTTGGGCGACCTTATCGCTAAAGCGATCTCTTCCAGGCAACCTTAGGGTTACAGAAAGCTTAAGAGTACATTTACGGTAGGCGATGCAAAATTGACATTGACATGAATAGTTACTTAATTTAAAAAAAAAAAGAAAACAATAATAATAATAAAAAATAATAATAGTTATAATAATAAAATACAAATAAATAAGTAAATAATAAAAAAATCGCTAAAGCGATCTCTTCCAGGCAACCTTAGGGTTACAGAAAGCTTAAGAGTACATTTACGGTAGGCGATGCAAAATTGACATTGACATGAATAGTTACTTAATTTAAAAAAAAAAGAAAATAATAATAATAAAAAATAATAATAGTTATAATAATAAAATACAAATAAATAAGTAAATAATAAAAAAAAAATACACACTATTTACATTCATAATAATGTATAATATAATATATATAATAACATATCTATATATTATCTACATATTACATAATACATGTTATACATATACATAATATACATATGGACACATACACAGACAAATGAAAAATTAAATAAATTAAAAAAATAACAGCTAGTAGGAAAGATAATAAATTTTAAGTTGACGTTTAAAACTAGAAAGGGTGTTGGCACGTCCTACAGTAATAGGTAGGGAGTTCTATAATCAAACAGCTTGTACTGAGAACGATCGAGAAAAGAACTGGGAAGTGTGCAAAGGGGTTTCAAGACGAAGAGTTTCACTAGTTCTCAAACTACGTTCTTCATCGCTGCGGAACTTGAAGTTATCTTTTAAATATGTCGGTGTCGTGGGGTTAAATAAAACATAATAAAGGAGGGAAAGAATGTGTGTGTTCCGGCGAAGACGAATAGGGAGCCACTTGAGTTGTCCACGAAATTCAGAAACATGGTCATATTTGCGAAGACCAAATATGAAACGTATACAGAAATTCTGAAGTCGCTCAAGTTTATTAAACTGCTCCTCGGTCGGATCAAGATAGCTGACGTCTGCGTAGTCCAGAATAGGTAATAATAGTGACTGTGCAAGCGCAACTCTAGTGGCAAGAGGCAGAACGTTATGTAATCTCTTTAGCGATCCCACAGCAGCGAACAGTCTCCTGCTGACCTCGGCGATCTGTGTTGACCAGGACAAAGTGCGATCGATATAAATGCCAAGATTTTTCACGTGATCGCTATACGTAATATGGTTTCCGTCAAAGAAAACTAAAGGAAGCGATTTCCAGTCTATCCTCGAAATCATACTGGTGCTGCCAACAATAATGACCTGGGTCTTAGAGGGATTTACCTTTAAGCCGTAAGACTTACTCCATTGAGATATTTTATTTAAGTCCTCGTTGGTGGCAGCTACAGCATTGTGAAGGTTTTCTAATGTGGCATGTGTGTAAATTTGAAGATCGTCTGCATAAAGATGGTAGAAAGAAGATATACGAAGAGTAATAGAATTGATGAAAATAGCAAACAGAAAAGGAGACAACACGCCACCTTGTAGGACACCGGCAGTCGTATGACACCAAGAAGAAAATGAGTCATCTATACGAATGCGCTGTCGTCGTCCATACAAGTAACTGTGAAACCAGTCAATTCCCGTTGAAGATATGTTAAGAGAGCGAAGCAGAATTAGCAAAATGTCAAAATCCACAGTATTAAAAGCATTACTAAAATCCAACAATGTTAACACTGTGAGTTGGCTACTGTCCATCGCCAATCTTATGTCATCAGTAATTTTGATAAGAGCAGTAGCCGTACTATGACCGGTACGAAAACCAGACTGGAGAGGATTTAAAATGTTGTTATACCTAAGGAAGTAGCTTAACTGTTGAAAAACAAGACGCTCTAATACTTTAGAAAGGAACGGTAATATTGAGATTGGACGATAATCGGTGAAAGCGGAGGGTTTTGGTTTTTTAGGAAGAGGAATAACTTCAGCACTTTTCCAAGCAGAAGGGAAAATACCAGAAAAAATTGATGTATTGAATACATGTGTTATAATAGGAAGAATTATATCCAGGATGGGAATAATCATATGACGGCCAATACTATCACAACCGACCGCATTAGATGCGATAGACATAATAATAATATAATAATAATATTTTTATTTACTATCAACACCAGGTACACATAATATATAAAATGTACATATATTAATCTAACGCTAGACACCAACGTCCAGCCGCACGAGATCCATCCCCGAACTAGGACTTAACCTGTATCTCGAAAAGGTAGACCTCGCCACGACTAAATATAGTGTCCTTATCTCAAGGTGTACGTAAGCATGTACTAGGTGCCATGTAACATATGGATCATAGAAAAAAATAAATCATACCATTTTCCCACTAGCGTGGCTGAAGTCGGGAATTGGTATAGCGGGTATGATCTTAGCATAACATTGAACTAAAAAACTACTGTTGTAAGTAAGAAACAAACATAGTGTTGAGTAATTGTGTGAAGTGTATGGAGTGAATATGTGTGTGTAAGAAGTTGTGTGAGATACATATGTGATTGGTAACTTCACTATCGATGGAATATCAAGTATGGAAACGGATCAACAGAAAAATCAGGCTATTAGGAACTATAAGAAATTAAGCAATGTTTCTATCTCGGAATAATTTTGTTGTTTCAGCCAATTAGTGACCTCGATCTTACATTTGGCTTTGGTCATAGGGTAAATATGTATACTCTTATTGATTTTGTTATAAAGGTAACCACTAAGAACACGAGAGTGACGCTTAGCCAGGGTAGTCCTGTAAGGTATTCTAGGACACACTATATCAGATCTTCGCTTTCTTATGTATATGGTATGGTCGTACTTGGTTTGTACGTGCTTCCTCAAAATAATTAGTAATACATAGATTTGTCTCACAGACAAAACCCCAATATCAGAGTAAAGCATGTGAGTGGGATACCAAAAAGGTTTTCCACTCATAACCTTCAAGATAGCTCTCTGTACCCTTTCTATTTGCAATAAAGTTGTTTTTGCCGCACTTCCCCACACCGTAATACAATATGAGAGTATGGATTGGCAAAGAGCAAAGTAAACCATTTTTAAGATGTTAAAATCAGCTATGTACCTAAGATTTCTAAAAACATAAATCAACTTTTTAACCCGTGTCGTTAAGGAGGCGATATGAATATTCCAGTTAAGAGACTGATCCAAATATACACCAAGATATTTTGTGGAAGGAACTCTATCAATTACAGGACAACTACAGTTTAAGGAATGATCAAAGCAAGCGTGCGCTTTCATCATGCTGAAATTAAGGGGTGGTAAGGAAGAAGTTCTCATAGTAAAAACAATGTAGTGTGTCTTATTTATGTTCAGAGTCAACAAATTAGATTTTAGCCAAGACATTACAGTAGACAGTGTGGCTTCAGCTCGGGATTGTGTTTCTTTTAAATCGGGACCAAAAACCAGGATAGCAGTATCATCAGCATAGGCGAAAATTTTGGAATAAGGCAACTGCAATTTACATAAGTCATTAATATATATATTAAACAACGTGGGACCCAAAATACTGCCTTGCGGCACACCGATACTAACGGTTTCATCAGAACTAAAACAGTCGTCTATTTTCACATACTGACTACGATTGTAGAGATAATTACTAATAATCTCTTTCGCAATACCCCTAACACCAATCGCCTCCATTTTAGACAAAAGAATTGGAATCGACACTGTGTCAAAAGCCCTAGAAAGGTCCAGAAATATACCAATACATTTATCCTTTCTTTCAATACCATCAACAATATTCTCGACAAGAGCAGATACAGCATCTTCAGTGGATTTGCCTCTTCTGAAACCGAATTGATTATTTGCAATAATACCTTTATTATCCAAATAAGTGAGTAACCGATTGTTTAGTACTTTTTCCAACACCTTTGACATGACCGGTAGCACAGAAATTGGTCTATAATTGTTCAGCACGCATGGATCCCCACCCTTCAGGATAGGATGAACAACGGCTCTTTTAAACACTTGAGGAAAGACACCAGTTGTAATGGCGAGATGGCAAATGTGAGTCAAAAGTGGTATCATTACCGTTTTGGTAGATTGAAGTAAGGTTGAGTTGATTAAGTCCCAGCCAGGCGCAGAATCAGAACGTAGACTATTAATGATGTTTTCTATTTCTGTTTCATCCACATCCAAAAGAGCGAGAGAACCACATTGATAGTCAGATGTTAATATATTATACTGATTTTGAACAGTATTTCCGTTAACGATATTGTTTGCTAGTACTTTACCAATGCTTACGAAAAACTGATTCACTAAGCTTACTGCTTTTGTTGGATTTGGGTCAGTTTCCAATAAGGCGGTAGCAGATGACTGAGATTTGCCCTGATCTAAGGCATTTTTAATTACGTTCCAAGTACTCTTCGAGTCGCCTCTCGCTACTTGCAGCATTTATGAATAATAGGCCCTTTTCAAATTCTTAAGAAGTTTGTTAATGAAATTTCTATTGCATAATGTAACATAATGCTCTTCTTAACTTCACAAGCCGAAAACTGATTAAAAGTAAAAGTTGGAAAACTAGGAGAGGGAAGAGATGAAATGTAGTTTAAAGTACATGTTTTAGTGTCACTATTTAAACCAGAGGCGGAAGAAGAGAAATGTTGATTTAAGGAATCGATGTCGAGATTATTGTCGAAGAATTCGTTACAAGATTTTCCAACTCCTAGTGATCTCAAAAACTTCCAGACCTTTGCTGGTTCTTCATTCTCTACAGATTGATGGATATGGCGTCGTTGTGCATCCCTACACATCCTATTGCAGCGATTTCTTAAAGTTCTATACCGATCTCCAAACTTGTTTGGGTCACGTTTGAATTTGGACTTTGCCCTGTTCTTTTTTTTAATTAAGGATTTTAACTCCTCAGATAGCCAGGGAGCAGGGAGATGCCTAAGCTTGACGGGACGTAATGGCGCGTGCTTATCAAACAGCTGTGTTGTATGTACAATATATTCAGTAGTTCCACTTGAGAATCGGGAGAGGGATCATTGGTAATAGCTGCCCAGTCAATTTTCATAGCGTCCTCACGCAACTGATCAGCATCAATTCCACCAAAGTTACGTCGCAGAAGTATCTTAGATTTATATTTGGGAGGACGTATTTTATAAGAAAGAAATATTAAGTCATGAAAAGAGAAAGCATCTGCCGAGCATTGGCCATGTTTAGCTACGTGATCTGTAGAAGAGACTATAACAAGATCAAGAAGAGAAGGTGTACAGTTAGCAAAATAGTGTGTAGCTGCAAGAGGAAGAATATGTAAATTACAAGCGTCAACTAGCGTTCGTAATTTACGAGAACGGTAATCATTTTTAAGAAAACATGTATTAAAATCACCCATTATAATAGTATGCTCGAAAGAAGGACAAATATTTTCCAAAAGTTGTTCAAGAGAAGAAAAGTAATTAATTAGGAGAGAAGGACTATAGAAAACTCCGAGAAGTACTTTAGTATGACACAAAGTTACTTGAATGAATAAATATTCCGCTTCATTCGATGGACAGTTGTGAGTCGAAGTATTAATAATTGAAAAGGGTATATGTGCACGTAAGTAAATAACTACACCACCACCCATCTTTCCAACTCGGTCATTACGAATAAGGTTGAAACCTGGTACAGAATAAGAAGAAGATGGTAGACATGGTTTCAACCATGATTCGGAAATAAGTATAGCATGGATATTTTTGTTATTGAAAGACGTCAGCATATCAGTGAAGTGAGCCGGGACACTTTGAGCATTGAAGTGATCAATATTAAAATTATTTGCTAATTTAAGAAAATGTTGATCAAGATTATCCGAAAGAGAAGTAGGAATACTGTAGAAGCTGTCGTTACTTGCGTCAGAGGAAGAAGGAGACAATGAAGTAAGAAATATATTGTCGTCAACATCATTCATCATTTCCTAAGTAAATAAGCAGTAATAATAATGAAAAGTAAATATATAAATAAAAATAATTGTACTAGTTTCAACAATTAATTAAAAACAAATAAATAAATATAAAATGTATACCTCTAGTTAAATATAATGAATTAATATAATTAAGTCTAACAAAAAGTCTTCAAAAACAAAAAGGTTCACATATAAATACTTTTACCCGCCAGCCAATTGGAATAAACAAAAAAAGACCATAATTAAAAAATATTTACATTTTTTACATAGTTAAATTACCACGAAATTAAATTAAAAAGCAGAAACGATTAAATTGTCACACAAATATTCATAAATTAGTAGCAGAATGAAAGAAAATAAAAACATAGATGTGGCAACATAATGAAAACAGACATTGAAACAGACCCACGAATGCCTGTATGTTGTATGATTGTATTTGACAATACTGACATGTGTTACGCTAACAGTTTATTACGTAGTAAAATTACATTTAAAACTTAGTGATTACTTATTCAGTCGTTACATTGTCTTTGTAACAGTTTACACGAACGTGTATTTTCTAGATTAAGTTGAGTAATGATAAAAACAGTTTCAGTAGTTGTAGTAAGATTAAAATCATCTAATAATTGAAATATCTAACACAGAGTGGGTATCAATTACTAAAAACAATGATAAAAGAGATAAAAACGTATGAACAATACCGAAATACCAACCAAGTATTATAGTTAAAACATTACTTTCTTATTGGAATAAGATATAAGTATTGGATTAATATCTATTTTATTTATTACAATTTACAATATGTTTACAGTACTTATTACTGAATTGAATTATACATTGCTGAATAATATTAAACCATTTTGTTACTTTTACATTCTTTTTTAAAATCAGTTTAGTATTTCATATGTATGCGCATGGTTGCAAGTTTTCAGTTTTTATTTTTTTATTTATTATTACAACTAAGATATTACAATAATAAACATATCCGGTCCGTAGTACATAAACTTTATAAAGTTTTTCGACTACCGTCAAACCCCATTTCAGAAAAATATATTATAATTATATTTAATTGCGTATCCGGTGGGTGTGTTTTCGAGGGATGGAAGATGTGAGTTGGATGTGGAGAGACGGGTACCAGCTGGCAATAAAGTGAACGGTGCTTTGTCCGCATTAGTAGATAGTGTGAATATATCTATTACTGCCAAAATGGCAATCTACAATGCGGTATTGGTGCCAACTTTATTGTACGGTAGTGAGGCCTGGATATGCCCGAAATCGAGTGAAAGTATAATAAATGCGATCTCTTAGAAAGATGTGCGGTTTCACCCTTGCGGATAGGATAAGCAATGAAGAGATACGGAGTATAACAGGGATGCACGACAGTGTTATTGTAAAAGTGAAGAAAGGAATGCTTAGCTGGTTCGGGCACATAGAAAGAATGAGTGATGAAAGACTGACGAAGAAAATATACAGAGCGAAAATGAGTGGTAAAAGAAGCCAAGGAAGACTAAAGCTGACTTATGAAGATCAAATAGCCAGAGTGTTAGCGTATGGAAATGTCAAAAGCTCTCGCATACGTAGGCGAAAATGTGTGAGGAGAAAGATGAGATTTGAGGAAGCGAAAGAAGTATTTAAGAACCGCGACGCTTGGCGCTCCGTGCTGTCTGACTACCCCGTTAGGGACACAGCGTGAGGATATGTATGTATATTTAATTGTATAATTACTTAAACCTATATCTTTAAGATATTTTTATTAACTGACGCAAATTCTATGTGCGACACTGACACTGCATAGGTGTCTGCCAATCTTCTTTAGTTATTACTTTTTAATAGAAGTTGGATATAATAGGTAGGTTAATTAAGAGATAAGGTAATGTAGATTTATTTAATACATGTTTTTGGTTTGGTTTACATCAGTACCAGTCATCTTTAAAGGATATCTTTTTGGCATACTGTTTGTTGAAAATTAGAAATTAATCTTCTAAGTATTCTTCCTGTAAATCATAAAATGGAAAATATATTTATTATTAAAACAAAGACACTTTAATAGCAATTTTGATGTTGTTTCACTTTATAAAGCAATCTGATCAACAGGTGCACAAAACGTCAAACAACGTAGTCCGAGTTTGATTCTTGTGTAACTCGCATAAGGTATGAAATGCATTTTAGAACCTAAAGCTTAATTTTGCATTAAAACTCGCAGCATAACACTTTTAAATCTCTTTATGAGTATGTTTACAAAATGAGGATGCAATTTATTCTTTTAAATGATTCACTACATAAAAGTATAATGAAAACTATGAGTGTGTTAATACTTATTAAAGTAAAACAAAAGCCTGTCGATTCGAAAGATTTAATAATAATCAATATTTAAAACGTTTACTATTCAATAATTGGTGCAAGCGAGATGTTAAATCCTTCAATCGAGTTTAAATAGTTTTTTATTTTTTATTTTATTTAATGGGTTTACCAACGACGGTTAACATTAATAATTACATTTTATACTTAGAAAGTAGTAAGAGTGAATGTTACAGTCACTTATAGGTAAACGCTGCTTGCATTAATAGAATATTAGTGGCGTGACAGTTTTAAACTATCCTAACAATTATTAAGGAGTAATAGTTTTATTACATCATTGAAAATAGAAGAAAACTCTAAAGCTGTATAGTTGGTGCAAGCCACCCTAAATGTAGAATACATACATACATACATACACACATATGTACATACATATCTTCACGCTGTATCCCTAACGGGGTAGTCAGAGAGGACAGAGCGGCAAGCGTCGCGGTTCTTACATACTTCTTTCGCTTCCTCAAATATCATCCATCTATCTGTTATCACATTTTTTTTCTATTTACACGATAATTTAATATTTACTTTTCTTTCTGGAATCCATAAATACTTTTTCATGTACTTACAACACGATCGTAACGTACATCAGTTGAGGGTAAAACTCGTACACCTGACCGTGGTCTTTTGGAGGATTCTGGAGCCTGTTCTCATTAACTATAATTGGTGCTTGGTCTTTCTCTTTTATTTTCCGATCGATTTTGATACCGGCATAAGGTGTCAGCAAGCTCGGTTCTGAAGTCAGCTAACTTAATAATTTACATCTGAGATTTCCCTTTCCTTGTACTAACTTTTGTGTAACATTTATCATAGTCATGTCTAGGAGGTCATAGAACAGCCTCGATGTCCACTTTCTTCATTTTATGGGAATAGCACATCGAGCGATGAAGCTGTCCATCAGATCAACGCCTCCCATGTGGGAGCAAACAATAAATTATTTAAATGTAAATCATTCAATTTCCCTCGATTTCCTTTTTAACGGACGTCCTCTTTTTAGTGAGGACATGATTATTTGCAACTAAGTGTAACCTCAAAAATACCACGTGCAGTCACAATATAATAATAATAATGCGCCAGACAATACACACCAATCATCTGACCTCAAATTAGGGTGTTACCTGTACTATGAGAACCAGACGACGACTACTGGGGGTGTCTCCCAGTACACCCAGACCCGAGACAATCAAGAAAAGGTCATTTTCTAATTTGACCCAACCGGGAATCGAACCCGGAACCTTCCGTGCTTGGGTTAACGTCTAAACCACTGCGCCATCTAGGTCGTCTATGACGCCTGAAGGCCGACTGAAAGAGGCGTCGTCAGCGCACAAGGCGCCAAATCAAATCAACCAATGACGGCGTAGATTTTAGCCCTCATTAATGTGACCTCAGGATGTAGCTAACTGATTAGTTCATTCATTTGCGGCGCCTTTAAAATTATGTTTACTGCGCAGGTACATCGGTAAGCCACATAAGATATGTGCTACTGTAGTCCGACAAAAACCACAAAGTTCAATTAAAAACACGGAGAGAAGCTGTCACTTTGCGCACCAAATACACACTGATTGGACAAACAAATAACGGTCATTCATTACAATTCAGCCGTGGTAAAGCAGTAATTTCTCGTCAAAAAGACGTACGAGATTTTACTTCTAAATTCAAGAGTGAACACATTTATGTAAAAGGACTTAACCCGCAGTACGTCTATAATGTACGTGCAACTTTCCAGTCGAAAACGATTAAGAGGAGTACTTCCAAATTCTTCTGTTTCTTCCGAAGTCAACATGACAATTACTAGATGCCTATTTCGACTGGCCATCTTAGAAACTACTAACCCTTACACACACTCCATAATTAAAACGACACTGGAACTGCCATTATTATTTGTCAAGACTTTTGTATTATTTTAAGAATTTTACGAGTATTTTAAAAATAAACGAAATAGAGGGATGCGGCGCGAAGAGGTACTGTATGTATGTATGTAGAACCGACCAAAGTAGTTATTCATTTATAGATCGTCATTTAAGACCAAGAATTAATTCTAGTTTCAGAAACGTCAGAATCTAACTATTGTAATCATATTAGTTATTGTTTGTACCTCGTACAAATATTCAGCAGCGTTAGAGCTAAACACATGCTTATTTTGGTACAATTACTTATTTGTGCGCTTAATTGTAATTAATTTTCTAATATGTGAAAGTAATATACAATTCATACAATTTCTATGTATAGCACATTACTACAGACGTGATGTTTTGTTGAAAGTAACAAGATATTATATTACATTAAAATATTGCGTACAAAATAACACCTACTAGGTTTATATCATGTTAAGCGTGCCATATTACCTCGTGTAACAGAGAATAGATACATGTATGTATATATGTATATTGTAATAAGAAATTGAACTGAGCTGCTGTTAATTAGATTCGTTACATAAATGATTTATTTTCTCCCGTAAGTACTGTTTTAGGGTTCCAAGCCACAAAGTAGCAACGGAATTCGTTGATAATTATAATTAAATTTTTAATCTATTCATTACCGGGCGGCAATGAGAAAAGTGCTTCATTACTGGTCTGGGGTCTATTAGAAACATTGTTATTCGATAAAATAGAACTTAATAAAGGTAGGAGAAATTTTTATGCTTGTAGTTTTCACTACAGAGAAGAAAAATTATCGTCAGCCATCTCAGAATGGTTGAACAATGCGTCAGTTGATTATGATAATTTATGGAAAAAAATAAAGGGAGGCTTCTTATCTTAAGTTTGTAATATTCTCTTTTATATACGGAAAAATTATCGATACGACGAAACTGGCTGAATATAATATGAACATCATATTATTAGAAAATACTTGTGTAATTTCAAGACAATGTTTTCTTTTATACATAGTACCTTGCGTATATTCTGAAGGTATGAATATATTTTATGTATAAAAAAACATTAATTCATTCTTATATACAACCAATCTTCACTAATTAATTGAAATTTATTTTACTTTCAAATTATTTCAACTTTCAAATATCGATAATACCAGACAGTTTGACATTTGAAAATAATAAACAGTAGATAAATAAATTGATTAATTATCGATCATATCTTAAACTAAAATTAATTAATACGTCATTTCCTTTTCTAATTAGTGAAGAACCTAAGTATAGCGTGCAATTCTCTACGTAGAAAAAGAATATCAAGACAAGAGCTTTCATAATATCCTGTTACGTAGATAACAAAGACTGCTTAATTTAAGAACAAACTAATTACACGAAAATAATTATTATAGTACTAATATAAGTTCTTTTATGTACATATTTATTTGATGACTATGGAAAAAGTACTTGTTGTAAGTCAAATAAAATATTCTTCTTTATTTTCCTACGTCTTTAGGAATTTTGTATCATACGTCTAGTCCAATATTTTCAAGTATTACGTGGTTCGCGTTAATGTGAGCTGGAATTATGCGTCGGTACTCAAGTAGCACTAACTTTGACTGAATATCAAACGATTACCTGACCGGCATTACATACTAGTTTGACAGTATCGAGGTTTATAAATATGTATGTTGGACTTCGTAGCCTACGTCGTAGAAGTTCTACGATTTTATCTATCTCCATTTCAATCACGTACTTATAAAAAGAAGACTGACAAATATTAAACTTTATTTTATAAAAACGAATCGCTCTCTGAAAATGAGATACTTAGGGACGTTCAGTCGTCACACAGGAAAACTGAGTGTTAGACACAGAGTCGTTTATAGAAGCTATTACTTTGTAAGCAGCTCTTTGATCTCGCTGCCCGGAGCACTCGGCGGCAGATCTCACGAAATAACCTGAAGAGAGGCGACAAACGACACTTGTTTGTGACAAGCGGCGTGAGTTCACTACGATATAACTTCCCAGGCTGGTTCGAGTGGAAATAGTCATAAATTTTGAAATTAGGTTTTTCTTATAAAGGAAATACTAGTTACAGATCGCAAATTGCGATCTGTAACTATTATTTTCTTTATAAGAAAAACCAGCAAATTGCAGCTGCACAAAATCATGTTAAAATGTTGCAATATGAGAAATAATTATTATCATTATTATTTCGTATTGTCGTAAATCAAATTTTGATATTCACGTACTATTTGTTGTATTTACTTATGATTGGTTTTTTTATTAGTTGTCAGTTCCAGAAGGGTTTTTACAGACAATACTTTTTAATACATATGTATGTGCATACTTATTTAAAAAGAAGACAATTCTCTTCGTTATTTTCTCCACTACATAAAAATATGTACAGGAATCAATTCATTCCGCCTAGACGGAGGAATCAAAATTATGTTAAAAAATAATTTAACTAATTAAAACTAAAAAATTATAGATCACTTTTCTCATTTACTGCCACAAAAAAGGGAGTAATTATCATATTGCGTAGAAACAACAGATGTACAAATTAATTAAATATTGACTCGAAATTGTTGTGCTCAAACAGGTTCCAGGGAGCTGTCAAAATCAGCTGGGAGCTGTCAAAATCAGCTGCTTAAGAAATTAATTTTAAATTTATTAACTCCTATTGATTAGTTAATTTTATACTATAAATAGATGTAAATAATTATAAATATAAAGGAAAATTGTTGGTGATACAATGGTGAGTGAATAAAGTGTACAACTAAACTTCAAGCGGCACCGACATCTGTCAATGGACATACGTTTGAATTATATAGAATTCAAATTGAATCGACGTAAACCCGGGGAGTATTGTTTTAGATTAATTCCACTAACCACTCCTCAGTTCTCACTGCATAGTTGTGAGTCACGTCAAATAACATACATTTGGCAGGTTGCAATCTCTTGGGGCCGAGTGGTGTGGGTGACCCGCCACAGGGGGTGGACCAACAGGCGATTATAGCTCCCATTAAGTGGAGCCTTAGCCTGCCATCCCAAGACCGCAGTGCGTAGACTTCATGTCTACACCCTTCTCGAGGTGACCCTGTTTCCACTGAACACTGCGGATCTAGACTGGAGAGTCCATAAACACTCCTGAGGGTGGGGCTTCGGCGGCGCCTTCAGTACCGGGTCGGGGCCGATGAGGCTGCAGTGCCGAAAAGGCCTGGCCCGGACCGGGGGGGGGGATGTCCCCATTTATGGGGACAAGTTGTGTTCTCCGTCCTCTGCGTGAGGGCGGGGGTCAGGTGTCGGGGTCACTTGCCCCTCTTTCAGGAAGGGTATTGTGGCCCCGGAGGTGGAAAGAAGGAAGACTTTTAAAAACCCGTGAGGATACACGTAAAAATCTGAGGTGGAGAGAAGGAAAACTCGAAATGAAACCCGTGAGAAAACATGTTAAAACCAGAGGTGGAGAGAAGGAAAACTCGAAATGAAACCCGTGAGACAACACGTTAAAATCAGAGGCGGGAAGAAGGAAAACTTGTAAAAACCCGTGAGTAAACACGTAAAAATCAGGTGGGCGTGCTGACGCCCCTGCCGTGGTGTAGGCGGGGTGCGGAAGCCGCCACTTCGGAGGCCTGGTGTGTCCTTCGGGGGAAGACGCCTCACCAATGGCCTCGGGATGGTGCGCGCGGTTGTTCCCGCGCGCCTCCCAGGAGAGCGGGCAGGTAAAACTGCTCGCAAACGGAGGAGGGCCCGGCTCAGGCTGGGCATAGCCGCCGGGGTCGCGGCAGAATGCCAACGCGCTCCCGTTGCCCCGGCATCAAGGCTCTCGAGGAACACCGTCAGGTTTTAGTGGGTAGACTCGGCCTAGCACCCTAATGTCCAGGAGTCCCACATACCCCCCTGCCACCCCCCTACGGCAGGACGGGATGCATAAAGCATTTCCTGACGCAAAAAAAAAAAAAGGTTGCAATCTCTTTTTGCTTGACTATATGTGGAAACCGATATCGTAGTGAACTCACGCCGCTTGTCACAAAACCGAAGAATAACAACAGACATTATTTACTGCTTTACTCAACAAACACAACTTTATAGAGTAAATTTAAAATAATTAATCCTATTTTGAGTACCGTAGTAGGTAACATAATATTTTTAAAATAATACTTTTTCAAATATTTTAAAATTTCTTGATTAGTTGATTGAAAATACTTTTTTTTTGTTGTTTTTTCTTTACTTGGCTTAAACATTACATTAATTTGAAGTTGCTTCTAAGTATTTAATTGAATAAAATTCCTAAAGTACTAAGGTATTGAATAAGTGACCTACCTACAAAAATAAAAATAAACCTGCTAATTGTGAATAATTGCAGATTTGTTAAGGACTAAGTTATTTCAAATATATACAAACTTTTTCAGAATATAATAATGGCCACCAAAACTGGAGTGATGACACGTAAGGTAGCCTCTCGTGACATGGAGTGTAAATTAAAAGCAGTACTCTCTCAGCTGAAGGAGGCCTGTGACCTTAATAAGCAATTGTTGAGGGAACGAGATGACTATGAAGAGGAGGCTAAGCGTGTCGTCGATCAGAACACAGCTCTCAAAGGTCAACTGGTTGATTTGCATAGACAGCTCACAGAAGCAGTGGAACACCAAAACCAGCTCCAAGAGATGGTGGATATGTTCCATCAATGCAGTAACACCTACGAAGAATTAATGAACTGGAAGGCGAGTTGAATGAGTCCCACCGGCTTGTTCAGCAATTGCAAGACGACAGAAGAGACCAGGAAACTTCACATATGCAGAACCTGTTCGAGGAGCTGGTCGCTGCTAATACAGATGAGTTATTTTCATGCAGGACAGGTGGACCAACAGATCCAGGCGTTCAATTCATACATAATAAAATTCACATTAAAAGCAGAAGTAAATTACGCAAATATATTAGAATTAAAAAATTCATTAAAAAAACTGAAAAATTAGTTAAAAAACAGAAGTCCTTTTATAAAAACATAAAATTGAGGAAAGAGCGTAGGGATCTGTTGGACCAAATGGAAATCTGTACTTACAAATTACAAGAGAGCAGGGAACGATATGATGTGGAGACCAGAGAGCTGCATGGTGTCATAGATAAATTAAACGAAAACATATCAGATATCAGTAATAAGTACAACCTAGTTAAAAAAGAATGTAATAAACTTAGGCTTATACAAATAGAGAGTGATATATCATTGTTTTATGAAGAATTTTGTATATATTTTAGACGTAATATAGTTTTTAAAGAAAAGAACTTTATTTTTTATATTTAGCTTTAATTTCGTGGCAAGGTTAATGGAAGAATTAGAGACAATACAAAAAAATTAATAATATTTAACTATCGCACATTATCACAATCAGCGTTGCTATCATACTATATTAGGCGTTAACATATTCCCCCCGTTGAAAGGCCACATCTTTCAACACTGAAAGTTCTATAAGTGGTTCGTTCTCCATCTTGATCTTTAGAGATGTCGTTGAGTCCCAGGGTACAGATGAACAACCTAATTCTCCAATTAAGCAGAGGTGAAGTCTTTCTGGAGGACAACAAAGTCACCGATTTTTAGCATAGCTGTATTTGACTTCCGTTTAGTACGCTGCTGGAGCTCCTGCCACCTTTGTCAGGAGTGTTGGCGGATTTGATCAAGACGAACGTAGCGCTGTATCATTACCGTTGTCATTTTCCAGTCTTGGTATTGTTATTGCAGTGAGAAGTCTTCCGATAAGGAAGTGCCCGGTTGAAAGGGTTTGAACATCGTTAGGGAAATATAAAAGATAAAATTAAAGACTTATTAAAAAAAATAAATTAATCGATTATTATTATTATTTTAAATCTGAGGTAGTTTTTAATATTAAAAAATATTATGATATTATAATATGCTAATTTGATTATTTAATTAATTATTAAAATGATTTTCTTGAAATAAGATAAGCAATTAACTTTGGACTCTAAGGTAATGATTTGGGAGCGATGAGCATCAGTAGTTAAGTGCATCCTAATCGTTTTATTTTATTAATATAATAAAAGCATCGATGTTACTTAAGTCAATTAAATATTTAAGGCAATACTATATTTAGATATAATTTTATATAGAATAAATAATAAATAAAAATTTAATAAGGGGGGAGTACTGTGCCAGATATTACTCTGACACAGCACTTCGTAAACTCGTGCGTAATCGTAACCTACAAACAAAATATCTGCATCGCTGCAAAGGAAATTGTCACCTACATATTCGATATAAATAGCTGTAACAATTAGATAAGGCATGGCATAAACGACAGCTCTGTGGCGTTAACACGCCGCAAAGTCCGCAGTATTATTTTACCAACATGAAGAAACCAAAAAGAAGCATTGTAACACTCATTCTATTGAACGTATATGTGAAATGTTGTGTGCAGAGACGGATCAGCACATTTTTTTATGTGTTTACCGACCTCCTTCGTCTGATTTTTGCCAATTTTTAATTTCTGTAGAGGAGAGTCTCACATGACTTAGCAAATGTAAGAAGTCAATAATAGCGTGTGGTGAGTTCAATGTAGACATACTGAATAATGCGAGGGAAAGAGATATGCTCATTTCATTCTTTCTCTCATTTAATTTAGTGCATATTTTTAATGAACCGACCAGGGTCACATACCATTCCGCGACATGTTAGATAATATTTTTATGAGTAAGTGTGAAACTATGGAAAGTGTTGTTATTGCTGGTGTCCGCTCTGATCATAAAGCGCAGTTAATTAAAATAGAGGACATGAAACATAAATCAAAACAAATATTTGAATTTAGGCCATTAGGAGAGAGTAGGCTAAAAAACTTTACACATGATGTAGCAAAATTTGCAAACACTGCTTCTTTGGTAGATGATCCAAATATCATGTATGAACTATTAGTCAATAACTTATCTGAAATATTTAATAAGAACTGTCCAAAGAAAAAGAAAGTAGTTATTAATAACAAGTTACGTTTCGCGAATTGGGCGACGAAGGGCATAAGAAAAAATAGGGACAGGCTTTATGAGTTATATGATGAGAAATCTTACACGGGGGATGAAAGTTTTCATAACTATGTCCGCACTTACTCAAAAATATTTAAGAGGGTATCAATACACGCAAAAGCAATCTATATTGCGAATAAAATCAGAAAATCCGATAACGCAGTAAAAGCTACATGGAATACCATTAATAAAGAGGTTGGGGGTACAAAATAAAAAAAACGAAAATATTTCCATGAAAATTGATAATAAAATTGTTACAAATAAAATTAAGGTTGTTAATGCTTTTGAAAATTATTTTTCAAATGTACCCATAGAAATTACTAGTGGTCTAGGATCGTCTTCGCATACAGCAGAGACGTTTTTGAGCAAAAATATTGGAAAATGGTTTCCTAGTTTTCAATTTAGGTACACATCTGCACATGAAATAGAAAGGACGTTCAGGCAATTAAATAAAAAGAAAAGTGAGGATTTATGGGGACTATCAATTAATGTAATAACTAATGTAATAACTAATGTAATACCTATACTATCGCCAATCTTGGTAGATATATTTAATAAATGTGTCGATCAAGGAGTATTTCCCAGTTTAATGAAACACAGTAAAATTATTCCACTATTTAAATCGGGCTGTATGTTAAATCCAACCAATTATCGCCCGGTGTCAATATTGCCAGCATTGAGTAAAGTATTCGAAAAAATAATACTCAAACAAATGCTGGCACATTTTAACATTCACGGGATATTTCATGGTCAACAATACGGTTTCACGAGAGGGCGGTCAACAACTCATGCGGGAGTAAGCTTGATCGGGACTGTACTTCAGGCTTGGGAGGGGTCCCAAGATGCTATTGGTGTTTTTTGTGATCTTTACAAGGCTTTTGATTGTGTTAGTCATGAAACTTTAATTTGCAAGCTTAAATACTAATACTATGGAATACGTGGTAACGCTCTCGACCTCGTGATCTCGTATTTGTCTGACCGCGACCTAAAAGTGAGTGTTAATGGGGTCTGTGGGTTCAAAGTTAAAAATGGGAGTTCCCCAAGGATCAGTTTTGGGACCTTTCCTGTTTTTGGTATATATTAACGATTTCCCATTTATGCTCAGGGACTTATGCGAAACAGTATTGTTTGCTGATGATACCTCATTGTTATTTAAACTAGACAGAAAAAATCTAGATATTACTTGGGTAAACAGGATCCTAACAGATGTCTCGAAATGGTTCGCTGCCAATAATTTACTACTGAATGCACAAAAAACTAAATGTATTAAATTTTCCCTTTCTAATGTACCCAGAATCCATGATAAAATAGAACTGGGTGGGAAACAATTAGAATTCGTTAAGTCAGCCAGTTTTCTGGGTTTAACAGTAGATAACAAGTTACAGTGGGCGAACCATATTGGGGCATTAGCTAGTAAGCTCGGTTCTGCGGTATATGCAATTAGACGCATTAGGCAAATGACAGATGTGGATACGGCAAGGTTGGTGTACTTTGCATATTTTCACAGATTAATGTCCTACGGCCTTCTGCTGTGGGGATCAGCGGCGCATATTAACTCCATTTTCATTTTACAAAAAAGAGCAATACGTGCCATCTACAGGTGAATGCACGAGAATCGCTTAAAGATCGTTTTAAAGACATTAATGTCCTCACCTTGCCCCCTTATACATCTTTGAAATTATTATGTGTACGAGAAAAAATATATATCCGTTTAAAAAGAATGGCGATATGAATGGTATGGAAACCCGAGGTCGTGATAAATTGGTTATTCCAAAATTTAAATTACATGAGTCAATGTTTCATTTTTAGGTAACTGCATTCGTTTTTATAATAAAGTTCCTCAAGAAATTACTCAATTAACAGAGAATAAATTTAGATTGGTTATAAAACGTACATTGACTAGACAATCATACTATAAAATAAACGATTTCATTGAAGATAAAATAATAGTCTGGAAATGATGTTCTCTGCACATGCGTTTACTGGCTTAATGAAAATATTGTATTTTAATAAACCTTTTGTAAAATAAAGTTGAAAAAATGATACCTGACTGAGTTTCTTGTCGGTTCTTCTCAGTGTCCAGGTTTTGTATTTGAACCGAACTAAAGTAGATTTGACGTTCAAAAATACCTTGTAATTGGGTTTACTTGAATAAATTGATTGGACTTTGACTTTGACTTCACAGAATTGAAATTAATCGAATGAAATGAAATTAATAGGAGTCTCTGTGTATATTCTATTCGAAGTTTATAAGGATATAACTTCTAGTGGCAGAAATAATTTAAATGTCTATAATGTCAACTATTCACATATAGTCCGGGAGGTAGCGCTGCAATTTTTCTAGGAATTTTATTTCAATCAGTTGTTTAATGTTCAGAAATCAGTAAAGTGAGCGTCAGTTGTCGCACTAGCGGTGGAGCTAAAAAAAGTCATGCCAAAAAAATTTGCTCCGATGATTTTTATACCGAGCAAAAATCTATTAAAATATTGTTTCAATCACATTTAAAAAAAAAATCGTCAGCTGTATTGACGAGTGGGGGTTATATGTCAGTCAACTGCATGAACCTCATTGAAAACTTGACAAATTTATTGTGTACCTTATAAAATTTATACATCTCAATTTTTATACTTTTAAAATAATAAAGAAAATCGTCAGCTGTATTTTTGGCGGGGGTAAGACCGTCAGTCAGCGTGATAAACATTTTGCGCGTTCAATGCATTTGAGCGTTGCATAAAAATAAACTGACGATCTTTACACCCACAAACAGAGGCGTCTCTAGCCCTTGTGGCGCCCGTGTGCAACCAGTACCCTGGCGCCCTCTAGTAGAAGCGGGGTCAAAATGGAATACTAACAGTTATAATTTTCAAACGGAAATTCGGGTGCAAATGGTGTCGGAAAGCAAAAACTTTTTTTTTGGATGGAAGGGGTTACATCAAGAATAAAAAATAACAACTTTGTAGTTCTTCCAAATATATTTAATTTAAAAACTAATATAGTTACATTACAGGACGCTCGTACACACAAATATATACACAGTACACGCACACAAATGTATTTACAAAAAAGTTACTTTTCGTGATTTTGCATTAGAGAAATCTTTAACAATGTCACTAACTTCAATTTTGATTTCATGTTCAATACTTTTTAACGATAAATTTGTCAGTCTACTTTGCGACAATGTTGATCTAAGATAGTTTTTAATAATTTTTAGTTTAGAAAATGACCTTTCGCTATGTGCGACCGTGACTGGAAGTGTCAGGTATATCCTCAGTGCTGTGGACAGATTTGGGAACACTGAAATTAATTTATTCGTAAACAAGTAATTTAAAATATCCAACGGCGTAATGGAATCATCAATAAACATCGGTAATAATTCGATTTCGTTATAGAGCTCGAACTTTTCCACATCTGAAGAACCAGCATGGCTAAGTTTATTTTCTAAATTAGAACAATGTGTTTTTTTTGTATCTGAGTCCAAATCTTTCCAGTGTTTCAATTTTTGAAGAAATGAAAAAATTACATTATTTTCATTCAAAAGTTCGAACCGTTCGTCGAACTTAGTAATTGCGGTGTCTAACAAATAATAGTAAAAATTTACTTTGAAATGTGTTTTCGGGTTTGTTATCGGTTCATCCTCCGCCTCATAATTAAAAAACCTTTTACGAGCGTGAGGGCGTGCAGGTGTGGGAAATTCTGCTATTGCCTCGACTTCTTCCGCTACAGTTTTCGCGCTGTTAAGGAGCTCCTCAAAAGCAGACTCATTGCGGAATTCAGACAAACTTATTTTTGCATTATCAATCATTTTCACCGCTTCTGACAATACAACGTCTGACTTTTGAAGTGCCTTGCTAACTATATTTATCTTGCTTAAAATTTCAAACCAAATAAGCAGAGAGCAGATGAAGTTAAACGACTTAATTTTTGTCAGTAATGAATTTGCCATATTTCTTGACTCGGCATCTTTGCTCCTATTGGAATATATGGTAAACAAGGCATCATACACTTTTCCCAGTTCCAAACGTAGAGCTTTTACTGCTTCAACCCTGCTCTCCCATCGAGTATTTGAGAGTGGTTTTAGACTTAAAGTTGGCACTTCTTTAGCAAGTATTTGCCAACGTGCTGTTGACGCAGAAAAAAAAACATAAATTTCCTGCACAACTGAAAAGAAATTGACAATTTCTAATGAACTTTTAGCAGCGTCATTCACCACCAAATTTAGGCTGTGTGCCGCACAAGGTACGTAAAATGCGCGCGGGTTTAAATCTAAAATTCGTTTTTGTAGACCTATATTTTTCCCTTTCATGTTTGCACCATTATCGTAACCTTGACCACGCATATCTTGTATGTCAATTTCATTTGAGATTAAACAATCTAACAAAAATTGAGTTAAGCCCAGGCCAGTAGTGTCTGTAATAGGAAAAAAACCCAGAAAGTGTTCTTTTACTTCAGCCTTGTTGTTGCTTGCATTTAAAAGAACGTACCGTACGACAACCGATATTTGTTCTTCGTGTGCAATATCTGGAGTGCAATCTAAAATAATGGAAAAATATTTGGATTGTGTCAATTCCAAAACAATAGCTTTTTTTATTCTTTCTCCTAATAATTGTATTATTTCATTCTGAATGTTATGGCCAAGATAATGAGTTAGGCGTGACTCAGATTTTTGAATAAGAGCAATGTGTTCCGCAAGCACATTATCAAAATTAGAGGTATATTCAACCAGCTTTAAAAAATTACCATTATCGGAATCGTAAATTTTTTGAGATCTTTCCCGAAAAGCCAGACATTGCCTCACTAAAAAATGAATTATGTTGATTATTCGTTCGAGTACTGCAACCCAACGTTTTTTTTCCCGATCAATTTCATTTTGGTGCAAGAAATCTACCAACTTTTCTTTTAAAATAACAGTTTTCAACGTAATTTATTTCTTAAGACATGATAGGTGCCCTAAGCTCTTTTCATGACGTTCTATAGCAGTAGACAAATGCTACCAATCTTTGTAACCTATTTCACCATTAAAAGGAGTCACATCAGCATGAAAAAGTTTACAGTAAAAACAATAAACAGAACAGTTGACTTAGAGTAAACCAGCCAGTTTCTTAAAACGGTTTCATTATTTAACATCTTTTTAGTATAATAAGCATTTGAAAAAGATCTTTTTGAACTATTCGAAGGATATGAACCCACTTTTACCTGTACTGGCCCACGCTCCATCAAAAATATTCTCTGTTTATCGGATAACACCTGTGGCCATAACGCGAGATCATTCATTACATCTTCTCGAAGTATATTCTCCGGGGACGCTTCGGCACTAGGAGGTTCTTCGTCTTCTTCGACTACCGACGACAAAGACAGCAGCGGCGGCGGCGGCTGCGACGTTAAAGGGACGAGTTCTGCTGTAGAATTATTTTGGTTTTCATATGCCTCTGTCTCCAGGTGTTCGTCCGAGGATGGACCGGGTCGAACAAAAAACTTTTTAATAGAACATGTATTCTTTTTCAGAGACACCTCCTTCTCCAGCTTTCTTTTTCGACTTTGTGCACCAGAAAGTTTCTTTTTTCCATCGCCATCAGACATCTAAAATAAATAATAAACTAAGTATAGGCACCTAAAAGTACTATCAATGTAAATTAATATAGGCCCAGAGAAATAGTTGCAACTTGGACTAAGTATTAAATATTATAATTCTGACACATATCAATCAACGTCGCGGTACCTTCATTAGGCAATCAAACAGAATAAATAAATTAAATAAAAAAGTAGTTTGTTGTTCAAAGGTTAGGTAAAAGTAAGACCTAAATAAATACCTAAGTAAGTATACTAGTAGGTACAACATATTAAAGCACTTTAACTTACCGTTGTTTGTTCCGCACTGCAGTAGGATAAACAAATGAAAAATCCTAGGTCGTGGGTATTTAACTTCGATATCACCATCTATCACTCGATAACACCTCGATAGTTGTTTTTTTTTCATGGATTTCGCTGGCTATTTTTGATGACCTCTGACCTCGATGCTTGTCGCAATAATTGTGCAAGCAAATAACCAAATCTTACCTTTTATATAATTTTTATCAAAAGAAAAGCCGATTTACTTCACATTTACATGTTTACTCAAAGATGATAGTTATATAGATATAATATAGATAGTTAATCCAATTGCATCAAGGTTTATTTCGCAAAACTACGCTGTAGCGGTAAAACAAAAAATGCGGCACGCGTACACAAGCCTTTGAAAATGACCGCCGCACGTCCCTGAGAATTTTAATTTGAACTTTATAGCATTCCAATACAGCCGAGTTAGCAATGATAGTCGGCGTATTGTCAAACAAATCAAAACAAACAGGTGCAACGCCGGCACGCGCCTTTGGTAGCGATGCGACATTACGCCAATATAATCTTTAACTATCTGTTTTAAGGCTGATTTCACGTTGAAACAAAAGTTATTGTGTAGAGTAGGAAAAGGAGTAGCTTGTGGTGGCGCGCCTTGCTTTGCTACCGCGCGCCCGGCGTCGGCCATAAACACAGGCGCAGGGTCTTTGAGAGCGCCGGCGCCGCGAGCGACGCATCTTTGGAGGTGTCGCACTAGAGGGCGCTCGGGGCCCCCTTAGACCCGGCGCCCGTGTGCGCCGCACACCGTGTGTGCGAAACAATCAGCTGACGTTGATTTTTTGTTTTTTTAACATTCAAATTATCTTATACTTTGAATTCAATAAGTATATTAATTTAATACAAATAACACCACATTATGTTTATTAATTTTGCGTCGGTTACAAATTATATTAATATGTACTATAGCATCAAGGAATTTCAAGCGTTAAAAGTTTCACTACACCTTTTCTAAAATTTATTATTCTTTTATTCATTTGTGGTCGAAGATATTTCCGTATGAAAATCTATGTAAAAAATTTTGTGTGTTGCAAACATTCAACATCCCACCGGGGCAAACTCGGGGCGGGTCGCTAGAAAATCATAAATATTAAGAATAAGGTGTAGTATATTGATGAATCTTTTTACATGATGAATTTTTAACATAAAAAGAAAGCTCAATGTAAACTTTGTTTTCCGGTTAGAAGTATTTTTAATCGACTTCAAAAAAAGAAAGAGGTTCTATGTTGCCTGTATGTAAATAGGTATAAATAAATAAAATAGGCAAGTATGCATTTTTTTTTATTTTTTATGTATGTTCACCGATAACTTCGTCAATTGTGGGCCGATGTCGAAATTCTTTTTTTGTTTGAAAGGGTAAAATTTCGAGGTGATCCCATTTTAATTTCACCAGTATTGGACCTTGGACTTCGAAGATACACAAAATAACCCGAACTGCTTATAACCTTTATTTATATTGATGACTCTCTTGTGTGTTGCTGCGCTCGAGATTTAGAAAGAAGTTAATTTTATACCTGGTCTAGATATTTATTTAGACCAAAGTCACTCAAAAGGGAGAAATGAAAAAAATAAAAAAAAATAATTCAACCGCCTACAAAAAAAACACTGAAAACTTCAAAATAATAACTTTATAAATACGATACACATACCTATATAAGTAAATTTGTCAGTTATTGAAGTCGGTGCCAAATCATTGTGCAACAACAAAAAGTTTATTAGTTTGGTAGACTTTGCAACGACTTCAGTAACTGTCAAATTTAATTATATAGGTATGTGTATCGTATTTATAAAGTTATTTTTATTGTACTTGAGTTTTGATTAGTAAATGTTATTTTGTACTTTTCAGTGTTTTTTTTTTGTTACGAAGGCGGTTTAATTTTTCTTTATACGAACTGCAAGTGCTACACCACACTTTGTTTAACGGTCGGCGTTAGGATTGGCGCTTTGTAACAAGTTAACAACTATGGAACACTTATTTCATAAATACGACTGGCCCCGGTGGGATGTTGAATGTTTGCAACACACAAAATTTTTTACATAGATTTTCATACGGAAATATCTTCGATCACAAATAAGTAAAAGAATAATAAATTTTAGAATAGAGCTTATCATTAACCAAACGAATTAGTTCATATTATTAATTTGGCTATATTAGGGAGTCATTCTGTGGGTGTCACGTGTCATCATATTTCATTATGAGTTTTTTTTCAATAGGATGTTATGTTATTTGGATGCAGAGCTGTTTTTGAAAAAAAAAAAATTAAAAAAAAAGAGTTTTGTAGCAATTCAATTTTATTCTATTATTGAATCAGTTGGTTGATTTTGTATCTTCTTGAGCACTAGAAAGGGACATAAAATGTATTAATTTGAGGATTCCCATTGTAAAAATTTAATAATTTTTGTCGAATAAATTGTCAAAATTTCATGTTACAATACAACCTAATTAAACAATAAAATAAGTCCGCAGGTTACAATAACCATAGTTCACAAGGTACATACATACAAACATATCTTCAGGATATCTTCAGGTTGTATCCCCAACGGGGTAGTCAGAGAGGACCGAGCGCCAAGCGTCGTCGTCCTTACATACCTCTTTCGCTTCCTCATAAATCATCATTCTCCTCACACATTTTCGCCTAAGTATGCGAGAGCTTTTGACATTTCCATCCGCTAACACTCTGGCTATTTGGCCTTCATAAGTCAGTCTTGGTCTTCCTTGGCTTCTTTTACCTCTCATTTCCACTCTGCAGATTTTCATTGCCAGTCTTTCATCACTCATTCTTTCTAAGTGCCCGAACCATCTAAGCATTCCTTTCTTCACAAGGTAAATTCCAAAATAAGAAAAAAAATAAACCGCCTTCAAAAAAAAAATACTGAAAAGTATAAAATAACTATCCTTTACTAATCAAAATTAAAGTACAATTAAAATAACTTTATAAATACGATACACATACCTATATAATTAACTTTGACAGTTACTGAAGTCGGTGCCAAGCTCACCAAACTAATAGACTTTATGTTGTTGCTTATTGATTTGGCACCGACTTCAATAACTGACAAATTTAATTATATAGGTATGTGTATCGTATTTATAAAGTTATTTTAATTGTACTTGAGTTTTGATTAGTAAAGGATAGTTATTTTATACTTTTTAGTGTTTTTTTTGAAGGCGATTTAATTTTTTTTAATACAAATTTTTTATTTCTCCCTTTTGAGTGGTCTTGACCTAAATAAATATCTAGAGCAGGTCTGCAATTAACTTCATTCTATTTCCGGAGCGCAACAATATACAAAAGAATCGTCAATATAGATAAAGGTTATAACCAGGTCGTGTTATCTAGTGTATCTTCTAAGTTCAAGCTTTAATATCGGTGAAATTTAAATGGGACCACCTCTGAAGTATTACCTACCAAACGAAAAAATAATTTTCGAAATCGGTTCATAAATGACGGAGTTATGTGGTAACAAACATACAAAAAAACATACAGACGAATTGAGAACCTCTTTCTTTTTTTGAAGTCGCTTAAAAAGTAAATCGTATAGCAATCTAGAATAATTAAGTGACAGTGGGTCTAACAGACTAATACACGAATTAATATTCATTATGCCGCTGCCAGAGAACAGAACAGAACAAAACAGAATCGAGATCCGTTTAAGGATCTCTCTATTCAACAAACTGAACACGTCAACACTAACTGATGAATGAAAACTTAACAATGCAAGCTAACAGTATTTAACACGATTATGAGATAATTGAATAACGCCCAATATCTGTATGTATTGGGAGGATGTAGCCTAGTAGTTAATGATACTTAACTAGTATTCTATAAATAGTATAAAACAAAGTCGCTTCCCGCCGTCTGTCCCTCTGTACGCTTAGATCTTTTAAACTAAGCAACGAATTTTAATGTGGTTTTGGTGGTGGTGGTGCGGTGATTCAAGAGGAAGGTTTATACGTATAGTTTAATATTATTTTGTGTTAATTTGTTGAAATATGACGATAATAGTTCAAGATGTCGGAAAAATTCAAGCCGACTGAGAGCTTTCATCGAAAATGCCGGATAGCCTTCTGTAACCATTTCAATGTTTAGTACATAATATAGTGTTTTCGGGTACTCCACCAGTTTGTTGTATAGTAGCCACAGTACAAGCCGTGTTTAGTTTAGGGTCGCTTTAGGGTGCTTGATTACTGTAACAAATATTTATACATTTTTGTATAAAGGTAAGTAGATTTTGTTAGGTATTACGTTACAATCATAATAAATGACAGCACTGTCGTATGTGAGCGTTCCTACTTAACGATAATTTATTTGTGATTTTGAGTTGTTATTTTTGAACGGCAGTTTTGAAACATGAGCGATCGAGAATTATACGAGCCAGCGAAAGGACGTCTTTTCGTTGCAATGATGTTACATGTCCACCCTTGTCCATATTCTAGATCACAATAGATCAATTTTGGTCGCAGTGATACAGGTCTGGTAGGACTTGCATAGCCACTTGTCTATATTCTAGAAGAATGAAAAGAATAAAAATTATTATTATTAATACCTAGAATCTATCTAGATAGTTTTCAGTTTACTCTTAAAAATGTAGGTGGAACAGGATTTATGTAAAAATAAACCGAGATTATTAATATTTTACACGTGATTTTAAATACAAATCACGAAGCATGGCGTCACATAACTCACACAAACATGCAATGCTTTGTTTTGTTTGTAGCTTGTTTGTAAGTATTTTTGTTCATTTATTTTGTAATCAGCGTTTTACCCGGTTTTGACGGCATTTATAAAATTTCGTACATACCAATAATATATTGGTTGTTAGTTATATGTATAAAAACCAGCGGTGGAATTTTGCAATGATTGCTCTTAGCCACCAACGTGCCACCTACCCAAATATTGTACAGCGTGATACTGTATGTACATTGTACAAAACCCTTTAATTAGTCGGTAATGTAAAAGCATGTGTTCCTAAAACTTTTTTATGGTTGATATTTGCGTATAATTCGCGATGCGAAATAAAGCCTATATTAACATTTATTGAGATAGCACTGAACAACTGGCATTATGCAACTTGGTATTAAAAGTAATAGAGTAATAATTACCTACTTTCAACAAAATGATCTTCACAGAAGTAGGTAGGTATATTGTTGTTTTAAACGTCCTACTCCTTCCTTGTTGCTTGCAACAACAGTTTCCGTGTTCGTGATTCGTAAAGTATGGAAATGAAGAGTTGACGTTTGATATTGTTAATGGCGTTTTGACCATTAGGTAGCTTTAGGGTGGCATATTGAAAAAGGCAAACTTTTTGAAAATTTAACGAAAAAAAAAAATTTAAAAATTTTTGACATGTCTAAGATGAACTAACGAGCACTTTTTGATAAATAGTAGAATACTCTATTGTTGTAATTGCTTATTTATTTCATTTATATCGGGTAATGAGGGAGAATTCGTTAATCAAAATTTTCATGAAAACCCTGTTGATGTCTTTGGCAAGAAAACTTCTCAAAAAACTTTTTAAATTGAACCAAGTTCAATTTGAATGCATAGCTTGGTTTACCAATATAATGAAACAAAATTATGAGTAAATCTCATTATAATATTTATCTATCATTGTGCTCTTATAAAATTGTGCTTTTTAAAAGGTTTTGACTCTTCGCTGTTTCTCTATTATTATAGATAAATAAATGAATATGTATGTAATCTCTATTGCTCTACTAAAAATATGTATAGATGTAAGAAAAATAGTAAAGAGAGTTTTTCGATCTTAAGGTTGAAGCGAAACTTTTGGAAAAAGATCTCAAAGAGTAATACCACTTGAAGACATGAAAAAAGCAAGTATAATTTAGGCGACCTCCCTTCTAATGGGATATTTTGTTGGCAACCTTTAGCTAAAACAAATTAAAAACACTGAAAATCGTAATGTAAAACAAATAAGTACAATTTAGGGGGTCTAGTTATTACTGTACATTATAACACCACGGTTTTATTCACATCGAAGTTGATTATGCGTTTTATTATACTCCTCCCATATTGTATGATAGATCTTCAAAATAATAGTGAATTACATATAATTGTAATATGTGTATAACATATGGCTTCAAAATACCATAGCAAAGAAGTATTAATATCAGACCGATTTTTGGATTTCAAACCAATTCGAAACAATATCATTACTTTTAAATATTATTGACCTATACTCTTTTACAAATCACCATCTACAGTTGCTTCCATTATTAAAAAACGCAGGAATCTGGCCGACATTTTTATTTAATTTAAATAAACATACAAAATGTAAAACCCCTACTCTTTCGTGGACCATCGGCATAATTCTCTCTCGGGGCTGTTTCAAAATGTAAGCAGACAGTAACACAATGCTAGAGCGAAGGGAGACTGTGACCTTGCATAATGGAACAACGGCCACAGACGAGGGTCTAATGTCCTCAAATAGGGACTACAGGATTTGGAGTACTGTGTACTAAGTGTACCGAGCTAACTTATTGCACGTACAAATATATACGAGGATATGCTGTTCAAAACCTTAAATAACGTGGAAGGGTAATATGTGGGTCACTGAAATTTAAATTCAATTAATGTTTCAAATTAACTTGGTAATGAGTTCATAAAATTAATAAGTATATTACGTACATAAAAATGATGACTGGCTTTGGTGCGGAAATTATCAATTCTTCCAAACAGCACCGAAAATCAATTCTTTATGTAAATATATACTTCAGACGGTTACACCAACTGTTCTGCGTCCTTTAACAAATACTTGAGATTTTGAAGATAACTTCTTAAAAATTGCATTAATAATGGAACTCTTTTTAAACAATTCGGGAAATATCTAATATACTAGCGACCCGCCCCGGCTTCGCTCGGGTGGAATGTTGAATGTTTGCAACAACCAAGTTTTTTTTATTGAGATTTTCATACAGATGTACCACCCGGATTTCCGACATTTCCGGTGGATTATTCCCAAAACTTCCTTTCATACAAACCTTGTCCTGATAATTACAAATACAACAAAAAAGAAATCAGCCAAATCGGTTGAGCCGTTCCGCTAGCCGTTTTCAAGTAATGCTCCGCCATACATGTGGCCATTGAATTTATGCAGATTATATCTGCATCAAATTCCCTTTGTATTTAAGTGGCATCGTCGCGATTGCCAGTATTTAGTTGTTTATTTTTTTCTGAGATGATATCTATTGTAATTATTATTTTGTAAATACACTCCGATTATAATAGATGCCTTCAGTTGCATATTTAATAAATTTATAGTTATTTAGTTATAATTTAGTTTATATTTATATAATAAATTTAAGAATTTTGGCCAATTTCTTGTATCCCGTCTCGGAGTCGTAGAAAGGAACGAACTATTGGCGTCAGCTTCATAAACTAATCTTCGGTTGGATAGTGGTGTAAATTACATTTGAGTTTTCTTCATTATTTCTTTATTTATTCTATTTGCTAAAGGCAAAAGTTAGATCACTCAGTCAACCGATTTTTCTTATATTTTTATTTACTTTTATAAAAACGTGAAGCAATGCAGGCTGATTCATTCAGCCAAGACAGGAAAATTAAAAATTAGTTACAATTTAAATTTAACACGTGTAACCATAAAAATGTTATACAATGGCAACTTTAAAAAAGATAACTATTGTATAACATATTACATATATTGTATAACAAAGTAAAATGTAGCTTCTCAGTAAATCTACATTTAATGGCTGCAAGTTAAATATTACTATATTGTACTTATATAAAACAGTAACTAAAATAAAACTGAAGCCAAACGCAGGAGTGAACGCCCTAAATGACCTCTATTACCCACTGAGCGTTTGAACTAACGGCCTACGATTACCTGTAATTGTTACACACTTTTATTAAACAACACAAATTATTACTGCTATATCAGACTCACAACTTTACTCACTTATAATTAGTACTGAAACTGTTTTATTGTCACTACTATGTCATCAAAATCGTCTCTGCATAGTACTTCTATACAGACACAATTTTTACGGTACGAGATGATGAAAAAAAAACAAGAAAGTAAGTACTTATTAGTTATAAGCGAGTGAAGTTAGCATTATTAACTTTACTCACTTATAATTAGTTATGGTACTGTTTTATTGTCACTACTATGTAATCAAAATAGTACTACTCTGCAGAAACTATTTTGATGGTACGAGTTATAAAAAACAAGAAGTTAATCACATCTTCATTCAAAAAAAGATGTAACTCGAAATTTCAATTTTATGAGAAAACGCAGTCGAGGTTTGAAATTTTAACATAGACGACTTCTATTAGGCATAAAAAAATAAAGAAATGAGTTTGATTCCAAAAGTAGATATTTATAGAATAATTAATAATTAGATTATTGCAAAAATTGTTATCTTTTGTAAAAGTAAAATACTCATTATACGCATTTAAAAAAAATGATTTTTTTTTATTGCACTTTATAATGAAATACGTACCTAATTAAAAAATTTAGATACAGACGGAGTACTTATAAATGTTGCAGTTTTATATATAAATCAACTTCCAAGTAGGTCAAATATTTAGGTTTTTGCAATACCATGCAATGTTAAGAAGCATTAACTTTCGAAGAAATATTTCTTATTGTTTCTATGTTATTTTCAATTCATACAATAATATTATGATGACGAAAATGATTTTTCGAAAAAAAAATGATTGTATTAGAATGTAGAACCTTAGTAGTAAAAACAACTGACAGTATTTTGGCAAATAATTGTATTAAAGACAATAATTATATCACATTACACTTAAGAATCATGCAAATCAAATCAAAACAAAAAATAAAATATTTCTAGCTTTTAATTAAAATAACAAGAATAATTAAATGTTAATAAAATTTTATATAAAATATTTGAGACATCATAATTATGATTTATTATTTTGGTTTTATTATCACAAAAATTGTACCACAAAATCGACGAAAAAATGAGATTCGTTTTTAAAGCAATCTCATTAACCATCAAACTTAAAGTATAGCATTATAAAACCTTGTCCAATCGAATGATTTTGAAATAAGCTCTTTCAAAACTTTTTTCTTGTTTTCACTTATTTCCTGTTTATTGAAATAAGCTGCGTGAAGTGTCATTTCAGTCGTCGATTTCATTTTTTTTCTTTTTGTTTCTTACATTTACTTCCTTGTAGTTTTCATCCTTATATGATGTTTTATAGAGAAAAAGGTAGGAGTGGGTCTCTTGGTTATTTTTAAAACTTTTATAACATTCGAATTAACGTTCTGTCCATCTGTATTAGTCGTATAATTATATCCCCATTCTTCTTGTAATATTTTAAATAATAAAATGAATTATATTACATCTCGCGCACAATTAATGGAGGTTTAGACTTTTTGCTATTCTTAATGATAGCTTTATATTGGTCGGGTGTACTACTTTGCCAAGAAAGTACCGGGAAAAGATCAATAATACACGAAATGTTAGTTATTCATCCAAATTTATTTTATCACCTTCGAAGTATGCTCCTTCAGAAATGATACACTTACGCCAACGAATAATCCAATCATCAAAACATTTTTTAAACGCTTTTTCCGGAATTGAGTTCAGTGCTCGCCGCGAATTCTCCTTTATGTCTTTTACCGAATGAAAACGGGTGCCACGAAGTGGTAATTTGAGTTTAGGAAAAGAAAGAAAGCTGGAGCCATATCTGGTGAATAAGGTGGTTGCTCGATGGTATTTGTTGAGTTTTTGGTCAAAAATTCAGATGTTGATGGCCTATCAGAGCGAGGCAAATCTTCCATCACATCTCGACCGCTTTTGAACGCTTTGTACCACTCATAAGCAGGTGTTTTTGATAAAGTCGATTCACTGTAAGCCTTCTGTAACATTTTCAGTGACTCCGAACACGAAATTCCATTGGCGATGCAAAATTTAAGACAAACTCTTTGTTCGATGTTTTTGTCCATTATGAAATTCGCAATATACACTAGAATGATATAACTAAAAACAGCACTGTATTTAATCTAAATAACAGATACGCCAAAGTTAATCACAAAATGGAAAACAGTTGTACCAATCTAACAAAAACAAAAAAAAAAATTGAATTTGGAACCATAAACAAATAATCTATTCCCTATACTTTCTTGACTGAATGTATATATCGGACCAGCTTTTAAGTTTTTCTTAGCTTCCTTCTCAATGAGATATCTCAATGAACTATATCCGCCTTGTTCTGCGTGTGGCCCCTTATTAAAAATGTATGCGTAATGCTTTTTACATTCAGTTTGCACAGCATATAGATATGTCAGCCTTGGTCTTCCTTGGCTTCTACTACTACTCATTATCGCTGTAATTTCGCTCTGTAAATTCTGTAAATAATTATATCAAAAATATTTCCGTTTTTTTAAAAAATATATCATTTTATTTTTGATGCTTTAGTAGGTTGTTATTAAAATAGGTATGTCTTTTTACATTTCAAAATGCACACATCAAAAGAGTCTAGGGATCGAGTACATTTTTAACTATAAAAAATTATTCAATTAATATTTATCAAATTTTGTCTTCCAGTCTGGCTTACTTTAATTCCTACGTTTAAGTAAACAACTTATTCCTATATTTTGAAAAAATTAAGAAAAATTGCAATTGTGGGCAATTAACCTAAGTTAATGTCGTCAATTACATGGCAAAAAAAAGGCAAACTTGAAGATTTTTTAAATTTTTATTGTAAAGTTAAAAAAATTAATAATCTGTGTTTCCACCATTGACATGAATCACACAATCACAGCGATTCTGCATGCTTAAAATCAGTTCGTCAAAATCGCTTTGAGGAATGGCCGCCCACGTTCTTTCTAATAAGTCAAAAAGTTGTTATGGGGTATGTATGGCATTCATACTCGGCAGAGCTCTTCTTTGGAGCATATCCCATGTGTGCTCAATTCGTTGAGATCTGGCGATTGAGCAGACCACGGCAGAACGTTGATGCGAGCTTCGGCAAGAGTGCGTGTTACGATTCTAATCGTGTGTGATCCAACCGGCTTCGCAAAGGGATGATCATGTCTGAAACAATCTTCTTTGCATAAATCTGAGCATTGAGGTTGCCCCTGATCCAAATGAGATCGGTTTTTCCACCGATCCAAATACCGGCCCAAACCATTATTGTTCCCCCTCCATATAAATGAACTTCCTGACAAAATTTCAAACGTTGTTGACGTCCAGAGGTCCTCCAAACTAGAGTACGCCTTGTATCCGGCCTCATACCGAAACGAGATTCATCGGAAAAGCAAACATAACGCCAGTCTTCTTTCTCCCAATTTCTGTGTTCGCGAACCTATTGTAAATGGGCCCTACGATTTCAAGATACTATAGGTGGAACTCTCAGCGGCCTTCGCGAACGCAGATCCACTTCACGTAAACGATTTCGTATGGTTTGGTCGCTTATCAGAAAGCCTGAAGAGCTGTGGAGCCTCGTTGCCAACATCATGACGGTCATGGTACGGTTCCGTCGAGCAGGTCCTGTCTGCGAGTGGTTATGCGAGATCGTTTACCATGTCGCTCGGCCACGCTGCCCTTGATACGATAGCGTGTCCAGAGACGGCTTATGACGCTCTGTGTAGTGCCAAGAGCGACAGCCACAGTACGTTGCCTGGAACCAGCTTGCAACATTCCGACGGCTCTTATAATCTCCCTTCGTGTCAAATGATGTCGTCGCTTCATATCGATGCTTCGTACTTTTTTCAGTTCCGATGCAGAAATTGTAATGGTTGTGTAAAAACGCTGTTACACACTTTTATAGGAATCCTGATTTTTTAATCTAAATTTGAAGAAAATTCTTATTCAAATAGTGAAAATCACTAAAAAGAATCAATAAAGATCGAAAAAAGTTAAAATAATAATGCTTAATTGCGGCGATTCTCTAAAACGTACTTGATCCTTAGACACTTTTGATGTGTGTATAAAGATGTAATGTATTTATTGTTATTCTATCGGAATAAAATATCATTTCCTTTTCATAATCGTCTTCGCTTATCGCTTTCAGATATGCTCATACACATGAACCGATCTCTATAGCACTACACTTACACTTTAGCATCACACTCTGATCAAAAATAACAATGCACGTTTTTATAGGCTTTACATTCCTTTAGGGTTCATTCGGTTATTTTTAAATTATAGCAATTATGTTTCGACTTGTGGTAAAAAGAGGAACTGTGACCTTTTGAACACTGCAACACTGCCTCTAAATCATATACGGCTACTCGAACATTTTTTTAATTTTTTTTGCGATCATTGAGCTTTTCAATCTTACTACGATTCTTCTCTTTTTTAAGTGTTTGATATTTTTCTTTCGGGTCTTTATTTTAATCCTCATTATTGTAGGAATTCCAAAGATCACACTGATCCTTTTTGGGTTTAAAAAATGAGAGAGGAAATTGTGTTGTTAATATGTTAATTGTATATTTTATATGAACCTGCGTCTTTATCAGTGGCGTCCACTCCATAGAGACAAATAGACTCTGTCTACCCTAGCAATTTGCTAATTAATTAATGTAAGAAAAAGAAATGAATCGCAACCGAAAACATTTTCAAAATTCCCGCGCTCGCCTTATTTTATCGTTCGCCCGAGAGACAATTCGTATCAAAGGCTGAATTTACAGCCATGCAAAGATTTTCTAACGTTGTTTGAATGTTTACTTATCCCAAAACTCGCACACAAGTTAAAAAATAGACGTACTCTCTAGCCAATACCAGCATTGGACAAAAAAAACATCAATAGTTTTAATTTTATTAGTTAATATTGTATGCGCCTTCATTTTGCTGAAGGCTTATTGGTTAAAATTGCGTGCCATTCTTTTCCTGATATCTTATTGGTTAATATCAGATACAACACTTAACGCACCCGATTTCAAAATGCGTTTATTTTTATTATCTATGAGATTTAGATTTCGAGATGACTAAAAGCTTACACAATTAATTTAACACATTAAGAAAAGTAACATATAACTGAATTAGAAAACAATCTAACTTCTTTAAATGAATAACAGACCACGAACCAGCGATCTCTTTTTTTATAAGCGCCCTCGAAATCATTTCTACTGACTATTTCTTCCTTACTTAAAGAACATTTAACAAATAGGTAATAAAAATAACAGATGGCGCTCTCGGCATTCAGATTTAAAGAAATTATTGAGTAAGAATGATACAAGTAATGACTTTTCAAATTTGTTATCAAATATTATAAGATAATATTTTTACAAAAATTATAATAAGCAGTTTTGCTACCGTTGAAATAATTTTCATAGTAGTTCCGATGAATAATTAACATGACGTAAAAAATATTTTCACTTCAAACAAACTTTGAATGACGAATTATGTTTTCGGTGTCAGGCTACCCTATTGAAATTGTCTGTGCACATCACTGGTCTTTATTATCCTGTTATCAAATTTTCTAAATCCCAAAGTTTTCGAAAAGTTCTTATCTGTTATCTGTATTAATCTTTGTAGTGTATTTAAGTGTACATTTTTGCATGCAAGGTTCTTTAAGACACCGGGGCTGGAATACTCTTCTGAGTTTTTACGTTAATATTATTTTGTTTCCATTGGTCAGGATTTTTGATACGTTTGCGTCTGTTTTTGGGAGCAAATCTATTATAGCCCTTTTTGAATTTGAGGAACTAATGAAAGAGCTCGATTGGTTAAAAAAATAGTTTTTCTTTTTTCCAAAATCGATATTTATAAACGTCGGATCTGTATTGCTTGAGTCAATCTAGCTTTCGTCAGTGAATTTAGAAGATATATAATAATTTCCAGTCTTCTTTAACTCTGGGATGACCATTTAATAACTGAGAGATAAACATTAAGTTAATAATTAGTGGTAGTATTCGAAAACGCTAACGGCGAACATATCAAAGTGCTCCTTCAAAAATTGTAAAAACAACACATCTAGAACGTCAAAAAATCAATTTTTATTTTCGGATAATAAAGTACATAACATTATTTACATATTCATTATTTGATTGTAGTAATAACGTGTACAAATACTCTTTACATACATAGCTCTTTTTTATTGAATTTGTAATCGTATACATATTTAATTATTACCTGACGATATGTCACTTTCACGTAACATATCAAAATGACGTAAAAAGCAATGCAAGTAGATTATGTGTTATACTTTACGCCCGACACGTAAGATTGCATTTTAAATATTTTTTTAACAAACTTCGTTTCAATGGCATGCAAGAATTGTTTACGAGCTTTTATAACCTTATGGTTTGACGGTAAGGTCTACTTTAGATTAACACTATATTACGGAGAATACTATACAATATTAAAAATATATACGTCAATTCGGACAATAATTTATTTAGATTTTACTGGAGATTGTGAATCTAGTTCTTTATTTGTGATCGAAGTTTATAACAGAAAAAAGCAGTTCTAGTGATACTGGTTGCTGCTAGCTCCAGTCAGCGTTTGTCCTTGTCTAGCATGCTATAATTACATGTTGCATACTCACTTCTGCAAGGTGGCATGTGTAAGTAGAGATGCGAAAAACCATATCGATATGTCAATATCGTTTACATTAATTTTGAAAATTTATAACGACTATGATTCTTTGAAATTATATATCTATAGTAGCGGCACGCTATGATAAATTTGTATATTTCGTGTATTAGTTTTTGTATTTCGTATAAAAAGTTTAAAGTGGAAGGCAGCTATAAACATACGAATTCATGACTTCAGATGGACTTTCGCGAAATGACACCACAGCACACTAAGAAAGAAGAAGAAAAAGCCCTTAGACTTTATAAATAACTTCAGACGTCGTGTTCGAGTAGCAATGGTGACGTAAATAATATAAGCTCATCTGCACATACGTACTGTACAAGCACACATATGTGCGGTAGAACCTTGCGAATTGGGCCGGCTCATCCGGTGAAATACCACCCTCTCACAGAATGTCGGCGGGATATAAAATCATCTATTGCTGTTGTGTTTCGTCTGTGAGTGAGAGTGCCGGTGGCCCACGTCCCCTCTCCCCCTCTTTTCCCTAAAGGCCGGCAACGCACGCGTGATTCCCCGGACGTTGCGGGTGTCCATGGGCGGTGGTGATCACTTTCTATCGGGTGACTCGCCTGCTCGTGTGTCCCCCTCTTTTATAAAAAAAAAACAAGCGACACATTTTTATTATCAAATAAGCTGATCAGCCGTCATTGAATTAGAAAATAACACTCACACATCTACATTTTTTTTATTTCATTTGCCTAACTTCGTAGTAATGGACAGGCTTTCTGGAGTAATAAAGTCTATGCCTAAGTCTTTGAAATTACTGAAATTTTAAAAACATTTCGGTGTACGTTATTTTTATCATGGACGTAACAGTCTTACGCCCATGATTTTTATTGATGTGCAGGTAATATTTTGTCGTTATTGACTTTTTAATTTTAATTAGTCTACCTATTGTTAAAATTCATGAACTGTATCGGTCCATTGTCTGGTAATTGAAATAATAATTCTTTCATTCTGTATTTCCAATAGTAAAAATAAGTATCTGATTGTCGATTATACTGTCTGAAATGTTAAATTGATAATCATTTTCAGCAAATGAAACACGCAATTAGGCCCATGGTTTTATACATTTAGGCCCGTTTTCCAGACCGATACTCAAATGTGGATCTGCTTGTGAATAGCTAGAAAGAAATGCTGCTTTTCGTGGCATATAGGGGCATCCTTTCTTAACTGTACTCAATCACAATCACTCAAAATGTGAATCTCTATTCGCACTTGACTATCGTTATGGACTATGGGCCCCAGTCATCAAAGACCTAATTGCGTAATAACGGAGAATGTTATACAGATACTTCTTAACTGTTCCGTTTTAAATTGTAAAAATGTTCATATGCATTGCATATAGTAGGTCTATTATAGACCATTATAATTTCTGGTTGACGACAGGGGTTGTACTCGTATTATATATTATATTATTATATATTTGATTTAAATGACGAAATAACAATCAATAAGTGAATACAAGCTCTACCAAACAGTTGTACATAATGTACGTAATGTAATACATAACTAGACGTAACTCATGAAGTAAACGCACTTGTTTTATCTTATTTAAAAGAATGTTTTCGTTACAGGAATTTTTACTCTAAGATAATAATAATAATAATTCTTTATTGACAAATTTCACAATATTGATGAAATCTCTAACTACTGAACTAGGCGTATGGCCTGTATCTCAGTAGCTAGCTAGATACAACTTGTGTGTGTTAACTGGACAGTTTGAAGAAGTTGGCCTCAAATAGATATACTTACTAAAAAAATAGTATTAGAAAAAGTTTCTTACAACATTACAATAATTCACAATGATTTCCCGTAGGGCTCTCCTTTATTTCGATACAAGTGTTACTATGATTACCTACTACAGGTTACAGGATTCGCAAATAAATCATCGTTAGAAATAATTTCAACTGTCATAGCCATTTCAACTGAAACAATTAATACGAGTATATTAAACAAGCTGTACCTGCGACTTCTTTGCGCGGAAAATTTTATATGGTTTTCCCAGATTAGGTTAGATTGTATGTACAAGTACATAGTATGTTTAAAGATTGTTTTTGAAAAAAAAAACAGGTTAGAGTTTTGCTTTTTTAGAATTTTCATAAAAGTTTGCGTATATCTTTTTATTAAAAAAGTTGTATTTCTGTATTAAAGTTTATTATAATCGGTTAATGCAAAAAGAAAAATAAAATCGACGATTATTTTAAAACCCTTTTTTTTAATCTTTGGACGATATCCTTCGAAATAATCTATCAATATGGATCTGATTTGACGCAATTTGATGAAAAAATGGGAAAAAGCGATACTAAGTACCCATAAATTATTTAATAAAAATCATTTTTATTAGTGCAAATTGTTTTATTAATTTATTAAACAACAACAATAATAATAATAACGTCTAAACCACTGCGCCAACTAGATCGTCATGACAATGAAAAATAAATTTAAATAATTATAAAAACAATTAAATTACATAATTGGAATATTCTTATTTTAATGCTTCAGGATGAACAACATTTCGTGTTGTTCCGTTGGAAGATAAGACATATAAATTTTCAGATGAGCTTACTCGAGACAGCTCTCACGCACATATAACTGCCCGTGGGAAAAACAATTTGTTCTTAGATCGACACCAGCACTTTTTAAAGTTTGTCCTTGAGATTTGTTTATTGTCATTGCTAAACAAATACCTACAGGAAACTAGACACCTTTAAATTCAAAAGGATAGTTAATAGGTGTAAGAGGGATTCCAGGAATGAAGACACTCCTGCACTTGAGCCAATTAATATTGTAGCTTCTATGATACTCTTCATAATATAGTGATTCTCAATCGCGTCCCATTACACAGTTCAGGTGGATTCAAATTTCACAAAAGAATTATAGGAATACCCACTTTAAATTTAATTGTATGATCTGGCAATTCTGATGTAAGTAATAAGTTCAGAAATTCGACAGAATAGTTAGTAATATCATCTTGATTAACGGTTGTGTTAATTGATGTATTGATGAATTGTTGTTAATTGATGAATTGATGTAATTGACTTTCAACAACATTAAATTTTTCTATAATAACATTATTGATACTTTTAATAATTTCATTCGTCGGACACAAAATAGCACGCTCAGAAAACCACGCATTATCTTTATTAGAAACATCACTTATGTCTGAATAAATTTTTTCAATAAGACTATCAAATGAAGAAACACTTTTACAAATCCCCGCTGGTAATGAAATTTTGCCATATTAATTTTCAGCTAAAGTACCTTCTCCTGCATTCAATAATAAGCTTGAGAATTTCAAAGCAAATGAATCTTCTTTCACACGCATATTAACTGATAATGAGATTTTCTTAATATCATTCAAAATATAAAATTGTTTAAGAGAAGCATTTAATTCATCCGCTCTTGTACCTTTTACCACTACTGGAAGGGTTTGACAAAAATCGCCAGAAAACAAAAATGTTATTCCACCCATTTTTAGGTTAGTGTTTCTTAAGGCCTGCAATGTTCTATCGACAGCTTCAATAGCTTTTTTATTAGCCTATAGCAAATAATCGTCAGATTAATATTTTTTATATTTTAACCAAAGCTTCATAGGATCCGACGAATTACAAAAAAACAATATTATAGCAAACAGCTGCCTAATTTTTTGAGGATCAGCTTATCAGTTACGTCTTTTAATGTTTCATCCTAGTGCAAGTCATCTTCAATAAGACTTAAAGCTACACATCCTACGTGTAGGATCTGTAGTATTATGAATTGTTTTCAAGGCCTCAAAAGACATTGGACCTCTAACGTTACGAAGCAATAAACGCAAATAGTAACATTCTGTATTACTTGGATGTATAGTATATACTCGTCCAATTTACGCTCTCTCTTTCGTTTATTGAATATTTGATTCTGTTTATCGAATACATAATTTAAAAGAACTTCATCATATAAAAGTGTTTTAGCAGAATGGTCTTCCTGACATAATTTAAAAAATGCCTTTAATTTAGTATTTCTTGGATTTTTTATTTGATCATTCAAATTGTCGGTATTGAAATGAATTCTTTGACCATTTTTTAAATGAATATCTAAATGAACTACCAATGGAAACCTTTCATGAATGGCAAAAGATAATATACGCCATATTGCTTTCGATGTACTAATATATCTACCAGATTTGTACCTTGTAATTTCGTCATTTTCATTTTTTAATCCAAATGTGGCTTGATCGCTTCCTTTGTTTATACATTTGCTTATGTACTTAATAGGTTTAACGCTGCTACAAAATTGCATTTATATGACAATCAAACGTTCGCAAAACAGTACGGAAGAGTAAGGAAAAAATCAACGATTATCTACTTTAATATTATCTCCATTACGTTTTGTTATTGCAACAGCTCCACCCATTTCTGGCGATTTCCAGTTGTTGGATATCAATCTTCATTAGTTATTGTTTCATTCACACTCTTTTTAAGAAAATGTTTAATACACTGATCATCTTTCATAAATACTGATTGAAAATTATTTGACCCACATGGCCCATGTACCATATGCTTTTTTACGATTTTAAATAGATCTGCATCTTCTCGAGGATTAGAAAACTGCCTTTATTACGTTGTCTATATTAATAGACTGAAGTTTCTTTTCAAGCCACATCAAAGTATCCATGTCTTTCACGTTTTTGCGATTCTACACTATAGATATAACATTTTACAGGATCAAAAAGTTGCCCTTTTATAAGCAACTTAATTAACTTTTTTAATTTCAAATGAAAACTCCTAGTGTAATATTCTGTCTATCCGATGAACTCTGTCCTTCATAGAGTTTGTTTGTGATTTCTTCCCAGTTAGGATTTGCCGAGAAAAGTAGTAAAGAGATCTGGACGATCATACTTTTTTACATAACAAAATCCATCTTGTGTACGTTTGTGCATGTATCGTGGCCCTCCAGTATAACTCGAAGGCATTACTAGACGGCTTAAATTTTCAATGTTTTTGTCATTATAAATAGCATCTCTTAAGTGAATATAATTCTCTGTTCTGTTATTCTTAATCATTTCGTATGAATGATAATCTTTAAGAGTCTATTTAAGCAAACATACCAACTAAAACTTGATTAAATAGTTGTTTATAACGACGTAAGCTATTAAAATCATTACGTTTCACCATAACTTTATTAGAAAAAAATTGAAGCGCAGTAATTTTTTTTTACGTTTGAATGCCAAAATTATAACCATCTTCTCCCCGAAAAAACAGTGGTTATTGAAGGGCATCATACAATCTATAAGTCTCACAAATTCTTTTTAATAATCCAGTTTTAGTAGATAAAACAATATCTCTTCTTTCATAATATCGATCCACTAATAACACAACAACTTCATTGGTAGATGGTGTATTATAACAACCAGAATGCTCCGACGCAGGTTTGTCTTGTCTTTTCTGGGAGCAATGAACCTATCAAATGATATAATGATACTTGACCTTGAATTTTGAATGTAGTCATAAAGTTTTTTCATAAATAATAATTGCTCCAAATGATGCCATTTTAAAAGCATTAATATAACTTCTGATAGATTTTATAAAACTGTTGACTGCGCATGCGCTCCATTAGGTAATGATTTGATGGGTTCAGGATGAACAGTAATAGAATCTAAACTATTTTTTCTTGATAACAACATACGCCTTTTGACTCTCCTTTAAAATTGAAGGCTTTACAATCAGAACAAATAATAGACATCTGGCCTATATAAGATTCTTGTTTATAGTCAATAAGAGAATTATATGAAAAGTCACTATTTAACTTATCTTGCCAACAGATATCCCGTCTCTGCGTTTGCTTGTTTCGTCTATAGCCAAACGTTGTTCATGCTCTTGTTTAGTCTCTGTCTATTTAAATTATGTCGTTGCACATCAGAAAGCGATCTTTGTTGACGTTGTGTATCGGATTCGCTTCGACGAACCAAATTAATTTCATTTTATTACGTAAGGTATAGTACTTTTCTCGAGCTACTTTTTTACGATTTTCATGAGTTACTTCAGATTCAAATTCTCTGATAATACTATGATGTTCACAATCATGAGTTAATCGTTCAACTCGATATTCATTAGATTCGATAAAACGCGCAAAAGTGTGTTGGTTACGATCACTGGTCAATCTTCGCATACGTTCTTCATTAGTTTCATTCATACGTGATTCAAAATGACGCTTGCGGTCATTATTCATTCTTTCTGTACAGTGTTAATGAGTCTCGGTCAAAAGCGATTGAGAATGATGTTCACGACCATGAGCTAATCATTCAGCTCGACGATCATCAGATTCGATAGAACACGTAAAAACATGTTCTTCATGATCGCAGGTCAATCTTTTCATACGCTGTTCATGAATCTCGTTCAAACACGATAGAGAAAATTGTTCACGATCTTTAGTTATTTATTAATGCATGGCATTTTGAGAGTGATTCATTTTTTCTTGAGCACATGTTAAACGGTCATAGTTTTGACGACTTTCTTGTTGCTCAGTTTCATTTCTTCGTGAAGCTGCAATGTTTCTTATTATTTTTTAATCTCTTCGATAGATCAATTAAATTCTATGAAAAACGTTTCAGTTTTTTTTGTTTAGAAGCTCGTGTAATCGAGCTCGTGTAAGAGATTACTTTTCTTCTTTCTAGACATTTAAAAAAAATTATGAAATCGAGACTAAAAATCTAGATCAAAATCTGTAAGAACTCAATTACATTTATAAACAGACAGCTCTTAAAATGACATTTATTGGTTATTAATTTTTCATAAAACAAATGAGTGTTTCATTTTATTTTTAAAATAAAAATTTAATTACATTTATATACTGACAGCTCTTAAAAATGACGTTTTTGGTTAAGAATATTTCATAAAACAAATGTATGTTTTGTTTTATTTTTAAACAGATGACAACAGATTAATAATATTAACACACGCGCACACATACATGAAACGAAACAAATGAATATGATTACCAAATTTACCGACCACATGTTCTTTTGAGTTATAAAATGATATACAGTCATGCAGACAGACTGACAGACAGACAAACAGCCAAAAATTTAAAAAACGGTAGAATTGAAATCAGTGAGTTATAAAACGAATATTTGTCATAAAATTTGACAAAAAAATAATTTCATCATAACCGGCTCAACGGTTTAGTTTAAGGGTAGATTTTTGACAAAAAGGTAGCCTATGTCTATCGCCGCACTCAATTTAATGTAAATAACCGAGGTTTTGCATTTCCCATAAAATTTTCATCCTCCTTTTCATCCCCAAAGGGGTAGATTTTTGATAAAAATAAGTGGACTATGTCCGTCTCTTGGTGTCAAACTATCTCCATGCCATCTATCACAATCTGTTCAGCGGTTTCGCATTTCCCATACAAAGTTTCATCCCTGTTTTCACCCTTTTATGGGTAAATTTCCGATAAAAAAAAAGTAGCTTATTAGTTGCGCAATCATATTATGTTCTTACTATATACCAATTTTTATCATGATCAGTCAAGTCGTTCTCGAGTTATAAAAGGACATACAGACAGACATAGAGACAGACAGACAGACGGACAGACAGACAAAAATTTAAAAAATGGTAAAAAAAATGTATCGAAGTCAGTTGACTAACTCTCACAAAACATAAAACGACTATCACAAAATTTGACAGTAAAATTGTAATTACAGACAGACGCTAGAGATGTATATAGTAGTATAGATAGAGATATAGAGTAGATAGATAGTAGAAGAAGAAGATAGAATATAGAAGAATCACACAAAATACTCAAAAGAGGCAAATTCATTCACCATTCACCTTATTATTACCTATTATGTAACTACATAATATTTACTATAATATATGTAACACAAATTGCAAATTACATGAACGTAATGTAAAAAATACAATATAGACTGTACGAGTAACTCCAGACCAGCCTGTATTCTATTACTAAGCGAGGCAAATAAAATCAAATAAAATGTACATGTGTGGGTGCTGTTTTCTAACGAAATGGCGGCCGGTCAGCTGATCTGATTGTAAATGTATGTTGTGTCTGGTATGTACATGTGGGGGCCGAGTGGTGTGGGTGACCCGCCACAGGGGGTGGACCAACAGGCGCTTATAGCTCCCATTAAGTGGAGCCTTAGCCTGCCATCCCAAGACCGCAGTGCGTAGAATTCATGTCTACATCCTTCTCGAGGTGACTCTGTTTCCACTGAACACTGCGGATCTAGACTGGAGACCCGGCCCGGACCGTGGAGGAGGGTGTCATGTTCCCCGTCCTCATAGTGAGGATGGAGGTCCGGCGTGTGGGGCCTTCGGCCCCGAGGTGGTAAGATAGAAAACTTATTAAAACCCGTGAGTAAACACGTTAAAATCAGGGGTGGGACCGGGCTGGGACCGAGTAGGAGGTGGAGCCGAAAGGACCCGGGGGTATTGTTGGTTAAGTGTTTGGTTCCGGCGTCCTTCGCGGAGGATGTGGGTCAAGAGGTGGAAAGAAGGAAAACTTTAAAAAACCCGTGAGGAAACACGTAAAAATCAGAGGTGAAGAGAAGGAAATCTTGCGCAACTTGCCCGCGCACCTCTCAGGAGAGCGGGCACGTCAAACTGCCCGCAAACGGAGGAGGGCTCGGCTCAGGCTGGGCATAGCCGCCGGGGTCGCGGCAGAATGCCAACGCGCTCCCGTTGCCCCGGCATCCAGGCTCTCGAGGAACACCGTCAGGTTTTAGTGGGTAGACTCGGCCTAGCACCGTAATGTTGAGGAGTCCCACACAGCCCCCTGCCACCCCCCTACGACAGGACGGAATGCATAAAGCATTTCCTGACGCAAAAAAAAAAATGGTATGTACATGTGAGTCAGCTTATGATTTGCCTAACCATCTCTGTATGGGACATAGCTTCTGGAGTTATTTATAAAATCCATCCTTAACAATTATTCGAATATTTAATGTCAATTACTTACTTGAATATTTTATGTTATTTAACATTTTAGACATTTCGGTTCAGTTACCTGAATAATGCTGACCAAGAAAGAAAAATATAAAATGTATTCGCTGATTGTTATCTTTCAGTGCAGCTCGTAAAGATGGCCAAAAGACAGAGGGTTTATTGCTAGGATTAAATGATGGTACTTTGTCATTAATAAACCTAAATACTTATTGGAAGAAGCGGCGTCAAGGCGTGATTTTGTTACATCTTGATGTTCTATCTACCAAGCTTAGTTTATTCAGTCCAACAACCTAAGTTTGGGAGATAAATGTTGGATCTAAACTTATCGGTAGCGATAAATATCAGTTCTATGCCTATGGATACCGATGGGTAATATAAATCTATTATACATTAAATATTAATGTAACATATATGTTAAATATTATATTGATGTACTATGTAAAAATTATTTATATGTCCACAATCCGGCACTATAACGTTGAAACTCGTACTGTCATCGAGCTTATAGAGCGGTCCTGAACAAATTCGATACCAATTTATTTTCAATGTCTCACTGAACAATATTTCGGTCGAGGGATGGTAAGAACTTTCTGGAATTGATAGGGTTTAAGTGATTTATTTGTAGAATAAAAGAGAATACTTTTATTAAAACTATACAGTAATGTTAACATTTGGCAGCCTAAAAGTAAATAACATTTTAATAGATACTTTTTATTCAAATAATGAGTAGAAGTTCCGTTGACTTGAAATACATGTCATTATTTTTTAATTTATGACGTTTCATTTGTAACTTATTTGTAAAGTAAGATCAAGGTAAAAATATCTGCATATTAAGTATGATTGACGTTCATCAATGCGTCTGAAAATGATCTGAAATGTCAATGTTATTCAGTTTCAATCTGTAAAGGTTACACAATCACGCTCCTGACAGAGGGTTGAACCTGGGATCCTTAACGTAGGTGGAAAATGAAATCTTGACCTCAACCAGTCAAATGAAAATGAATAAACTTTGTTCTCAGTTAATCAGCTGTTGTCATAAAGTCAGATCTATATGACCTGATTTCATTTCAGTGTCAAAATATGGCGTAGGCGCCATAGGATTTTATCGCACAACTTTGTTTTACGACCAGAAGTAGAGTATATAGTTCTTTATAACATCGACAGTTTTACTGCCACTGGCTACACACCAGATAACACTGTGAGATTACATAAAGGTCTCTCTACACCAGAACTATTTTTTTTGATTAGCGGCTTTTAAATATTACAATGCTAATTTTTGCCATTTGTAAAAATACCTTTGATGATTTTATTGTGAAGTGGGCACAGTGAGATGAGGCTCACTGCAAAAAAATTTGTTCACGGATGTAACTCCTTAAAACTATGTTGAGGAGGGCGACATTGACTCTTGGTTTTTAAGGCGGATTTGAGGAGACGTCGTCCCTTGTGTGACCTAGAGACGACGTCTCTCAACCCGCCTCGACAACGCAACTGAGCTGTCTGATGAGCATAGATACGATTTCGCGGAAAAAAACAAAAAGCAAAAGGCATCGCGCTACTTGAGCAACTTATTTCAATGAAATGTTTGGCGATTTAAGATATGATTAAGATTATTATTTCTATTGTGTTTACAAACCGTACATCATTACTATACATCAATATTTGCTTGTAATACTGTGACTACGTGTTGAGATTATTAAGACTGATAACTACGATATCTATGATATATTAATAATACATATTACGATTATATTACATATTATTAAATAAATGAATTTTAAATTAAATATATTCATTTAAAGAAAGAAATAAACTATGAACATAACTAGAAATGAAAAAGTAATAGGTTTACTTTAAAAATATTATATATTCACTTTAAAAATTTGACTTTCGATTTTGTTTACAAACGAATATAAACGAACTTTAATTTAGAGGTGGATATAAATAAACTATAAATATAGCTGGCTATGAGAAAGTACATATATACATACATATCTTATCGCCGTATCCCTAACGGGGTAGTCAGAGAGGACGGAGTGCTCATCATTCTCCTCACACATTTTCGCCTAAGTATGCGAGTGCTTTCGACATTTCCGTCGGCTAACACTCTGGCTATTTGACCTTCGTAAGTCAGCCTTGGTGTTCCTTCGTCTATATAAATAATAATATATTTAATTTCATAAATTATAGGCTTTCAATTATTTTAGAATACTACAATATATGCCCAATAACTACAGTATGATAGTGTCTTTACACATAACTCGTAAAATAGATTAAGTAAACATTTGATATTGTGCATATAATATGTAGTACATTATACGTATACATATATTCAATTCTTGGGACGTGTAGAAGCTAACAATGTAACTTGTACTTGACTGTTTCAACGACGTACAACTTAAGCTGAGCCAGTTTTCTTACTTCTAACTTTCTAGTTCTGGTTCTCTAGCATCCACTTCACTGTTATTTTAATAGAATAGAAAGATTAAAATTGAAAAGTTGATTTAACTCAACTTAATGTACTAATTATGTACTTATAATTTTAAGATTTCAATGTCACAAGGAACGATGGTTCGTCTACCTTAGCGAAAGCATGTGAGCAGAATAATGAGATTTGAGGAGGCAAAAGAAGTAAGCAAGGGTCTCGGCGCTTCGTTTTTATTTTGTACCCCGGTAGGTATATTACATGAAGATAAATATACTAGAATAGAATAGATTAATATACCTATTAACTTCCTTTCTTTAAAAATTGTAGCTAAATACGTACTATACGAAAAATACAACGATTTTACTGTACCTTTATTTTTCTTCCCAATCGATTGACAGCATTGCCACCTTAACACGTCTAAATTTAAATGGACAGATCCCGTTTCTTCAATAAAACGTTTAGAGTAAATTAGACAGTTAAAGAGAAGATAATCTTGTACGTTATTGTCGGATGATGTAATGTTTTTAGGATTCCGTAGGAAAAATGGCCACACGCTGATAGTTTTGTCACGTCTGTCTCTCCGTCTATCCGTCTGTCTATATGTCGTAGTCGTTTTATTTAGTCATCTTTACTGGAAATTCGTAAAGAGATATAGGTAACTCAAATTCGGAAAAACATACAATCAAGTAATAAATATACCGGAGATAATTAAAAGAAAAAACATTTACTTTGTCCCAGATTGCAACAAAATCAATTTTCTACAGTTTTCTGCATATCATCTATGCGTGTGTCCATACCTCGTCCAAACTTAAAATCGTGTACCGTGAATGCAACAGTGAACTGGGGACTATCCAATAACCCCCAGACTCCAAAATCTAGTTAGGATTCGAGCCTGAGTCCATTGGACTAGTGGGTCGGGTTCATACTCATATCAACGTGGTCAGAACTTACAAGATGAATAATTACAGTATGGGTAAACGGAAGTAGGGCAATAAGTTCCCGCAATAGTAATCGTTAGGCTTTCAGTCGATAAAAGGCGCAACTTTCTCACATTAACTTTTATTGTCCACGAGACAACTATAAAATGGCTGAACTAGTTGACCACGCAGCGCGCATTACGCCGTAATTGCTCTCGTAGGCCGCAGGGACATCCTAAAACGATGCGAAACACCCAACACTAAGTGTTATTCAGTTATTTACGAGTGTCTCGCCCTTCCCATTAGCGCGGTCTCGTTAGTGCCGCGATACGACGCTCGACAAACAAAATCAACGGATTATTAAAGGTGGGACGTATTACACTCGGGGCCGGCGCCCGCAGTGAGTTATAACGGTCATTCAGCCCACGAATGAGATGGGAGATAGCATAATGTGATGTGAACCTGTTGACGACTCAGCAGTTTTCTGCGACGATATGGCTATAGACGATTTAGTGGAATTTATGGACGCCTAAAAAGCTACGTAAGACTACAAAGACAAAATTGATGGTGAACAGATTTCAGGTTCTTAAAATAGGTCACGTGTGCGAAGACTTGTAAAGGTACGTATAAAGAGGGGCGAGAAATATATTAGAATTGTAGCAAGTAGCCAGGTAATTTCAAGCGTGAAGTGTTAGCAAGTAGCGGTTGATGGTTTCGGGTAAAAAGTGATAGCAATTAACAGTCGACAGTTTCAGACGAGAAGTGATAAAAACCAGCGGTTTGGTGCTTTAGGAGAGAAGTGAGAGCAAGTAGCGGTTAATAGTTTTAGTTAAAAAGTCATAGCAAACTGGTGATAGGATCAGGCGAAAAGCGTTAGCACCTATCAGTCAGTAGTTTTAGGTTAAAAGCGTTAGCGGTCGATAGTTTTAAATACGAATTGTGAGCAAGTAGTTTTTGGTAGTGCAAGGCAAAACGCGTTAGCAAATTACTGTCGATAGTTTTATACCAGAAGCTAGAATTCAAGAAGAGGTGACAGCAAGTAGCGGATGATAGTTTTTATGATTATTTAATTTGGAATATACGTATACATACACCTAAGAGTATGCAAAAACAAAAAAAAACGGAATATAGACCTTACGGATAAACATCATTTTATATTATATGTATAATCCACTATATTAAATGAACAATAATTGTATGTATATAATTATATATCATACATATATTTCATATTGTTTTCTCGAAAACGGCTCTAGCGATTTCGATAAAATTTACTTTGTAGGGGTGAGGAGGGCGAGAAATCGATTTAGCTAGGTCTCAGTTCTGGGAAAAATCGTTTTCTTCGTCTTTCACACACTTAAAACTTCAAAACATTTTTAAATTTGGAGCAGACTTTACCTTCTCCATAGCACAATTGCTAGAGCGTAGGTCTACCACGCTGAAGTGCGAGGGTTTGAATCCTTCAATGTGGTCAGACCTTTTTTTGTTTTTTTTTAATAAGTTGAAAAAATATGTCTAAGTTCAGTTTGGAACAAGTACCTATTAAAAACACATATCGCTTTTATAATGTACTTATAATAAGGAAATAAAATAAAAATAATGATAAAAGCTTAGACTTCATAACTTCAGACAGCCTGTCCCGTACTTAAACGAAGTGAGGCAAATAACAACAGATAAAAAAATTTTATAAAAAAAAATTAAACCGCCTTTACTAACTACTAAGTTAGTAAGTAAAAAAATTAAACCGCCTTTACTAACTACTAAGTTAGTAAAGGCGGTTTAATTTTTTTTTACTTTTACTTTACTAATCAAAACTAAAGTACAATTAAAATAACTGTCAGGTCAAACCTATGTACTTTAACACAAAGAAAAACAACATACAGAAGAATTGAGAACCTTCTCCTTTTTTTGAAGTTGGTTAAAAATATATATGTGTGGGTGTTGTTTTCTAACGAAATGGCGACTGATCAGCTTATTTGAAAATAAATATGTGTTGCATGTAAAGGCGAGGCAGATTATCTGATTAAGCTCACTGTTGTTGCTCGGACATAGTGTCTGGTATGGAGTTATTTATAAAGTCTATAGCTAAAAGTCATGGATAAAAATCTATTATTTATTTTCCTGAACAATAAATTTAATGTTAAATTTCAATGACTTCCTAAATTTTAAGATAGTATGTTATTTAAAAGAGTAGTGGTATTATATATTTGTTATATAAAAAATGAATATTAAAGAGTAGTATTCAGTAAGCTTGATGATAGATTGAAAGTTATGACCGAGAATGTTGAAATATGTTGGCAATACTTTATGATCAAGGCTGCGAAAGAAGTGCATGGAACGAATAAGATCGAGAATGGTAAAAATCGTGGTGTGTGGTGGGAGAATGAGGTGAATAAGTCTGTGTATAAGAAGCAGAAAGCGTGGCGAGACTACCTTGCTACTAAAAATGACTGTGGTAAAGACAGATATAAGCTGCAGAAAGCGGAAACCAATGCATTAGTAAAAGAGAAGCATGAAAGGTGTAGAATGTTAGACGAAAACAAGATGTCGGATAACTTCGAGGAAAGTTCCAAATAATTTTGGAAAGAAATACGTAAGTACTGAAGAGGTCCAGCACCTTGCTGAATGAATAAAATGATAATCACCTGCTAACAAATAAAAAAGATGTTCTGCAGCAATGGAGTGAATACTATGGAGAACTGTACGAGAGTGGCGAATCTGTTTTTGATACTGAGAGCATTCTAACGAATTGCCACAGGCGGTTCAGGGACTAGAGGATGCCATTAGTATGAAAGAGACTGTAAAAGTGATAAATCTGAAATGTGGAAAAGCTGCGGGAAAAGATGAGGTAACTGCTGAGATGATCAAATATGATGGTCGTAGGTCGTAGGCTATACACTGAGTAACCATTGTTGGCAGAAGGGGGAGGTTCCAGAGGACTGGTGCTACGCAGTCGTAGTACCTCTACATAAAGAAAAAGGTTCTCACTTAGACTGTGCGTACTATAGGACCATCAGCTTGGTCAGCTTAGCAAGTGAAGTCTGTACCAAGGTATTGACTGAACGTATGAAAGGCGTTTCTGAAAGGTATTTGTGGAAGGCGCAAGGTAGTTTTAGGAACGGTAAGGGCTATATGGAACAGATTTTCTCGTTCCGCGTTATTCTGTGGAGGTTTCTGGCCATAGGTTAGAAAGTTTTCTGCGCTTTCGTAGATCTAGAAAAAGCACTCGATAAAGTAGTGCGAAAGAAATGTGGAATCTTCTGCCGGAATATCGCGTGGGGGGCTCCTTACTGCAGGCTGTGAGATCATTATATCGAGGCCACAGAGCCTGTGTAAGGATAGAAGGTGACATGTCGCCCTGGTTCGAAGTCTGTTCAGGCCTCAGACAGGGCTGCGTGATGTCTGCCTGGCTGTTCGTCCTGTATTAAGACAGATACCTCCAGACATTGAAAGGTAGTATGAGGGAGTAGTATTATATGTGATGATACAGTAGCAAACTGCCTATTGTATGCTGATGATGTTGTGCTTACAGCACCATCAGAAGCAGATATGCAGACACTAGTCACGTGCATGAAAGAAGAATGTGAAGTGAATGGATTGAATATGAATGTGAACAAAACTAAAGTTCTGGTGTTTGAAAGTAGCTAGGCCTGGATATACCCGAAATCGAGTGAAAGTATGACAAATGTAGTAGAAATGCGATCTCTTAAAAATATGTGCGGCGACATCCTTACGAACAGGATAAGCGATGAAGAGATTCGCAGCATGGCAGGGCTGCACGACAGTGTTATTGTAAAAATGAAGAAAAGAATGCTTTGATGCTTCGGGCACATAGAAAGAATGAGTGATGAGACTGACGAAGAAAATTTGCAGAGCGTAAGCGAGTGTTAAAATAAGCCAAGGAAGACTAAGGCTGACTTATGAAGATCAAATAGCTGGAGTGTTAGCCGAAGGAAATGTCAAAAGCATTTGCATACCTAGACGAAAATGTGTGAGAAGAATGATGAGATTTGAGGAAGCGAAAGAAGTATGTAAGGAGCGCGAAGTTTGGCGTTACGTCCTTTCTGATTACTCCGTTAGGGATACAGCGTGACGATATGTTTTTATGTGTGTAGTATTATACAAGCAATTTTTGTATATTTATAATTATTGCATTCTCGAAAACGGTTCTATTTCGATGAAATTTACAATATAGAGTTATAGAGCTTTATGGTGTTCAAAAATGGATCTAGCTTGGTTCCAATTCTGAGACAATTTGTTTTCTCTGTTTTCACACGCTTAAAACTTCTAAACTCTGCTGATTTCACAACAGTTTACCTTCTCAGTAGTACAGTGGCTAGAGCGTAGATCTATCAAGCTGAAATACGCGGGTTCGGATCCTGCAATGTGGTCAGACTTTTTTGTTATTGTTTTTATAAGACACCGAGTTAAGCTCTGTCGTCCAGGTACTATTTATATTATATGTATAATATTACCTAGTTCTAAATAAATAATTTTAAAAGTACACGCAGGTATAAAATGATGTATTTTGTAATAAAAATATATTTAAAAAAAGTGTGCGGTCAGGGGAACGAAGTTCCTTAGTTCCACCATTTCCTTACCTGCACATTCCATTTCTCAAAACTTAAATGCAATATTGAAACAATAAAACTAACGTATGATTTAAAACAAACAAATAAGTTATAACAAAATTTTCTCCTTTAAAGAAATGTGGTTATACAGCCGGCGCGCACCTTGGTCGCTGCTCAAATCTCGATACTCGCACGCACATGCACTCGTATATAATAGAAAGAGAGAAAGATCACTGTATGTTTATACTGTGTCACTGCGAGGATATGTATAGAGCTAACGAAACTAGCGCCGCGCGAGTTCCGTCCCACGTTGTTCAATTTTTTTTTTTTTTTTTTTTGGTTTCTGAGAGGCGAAATGAAACCCCCGCGGGCTACCCAGCCGGACTCTACGCCGACTGGGGAGTGTCGGACTCGAACCGACTAAACAAAACCCCTCTTTGCTGTTAGCCCTAGTGGCTTTTACAGCGTCACAGGTCGCGTTGGGGCGAGCGCTGAAGGCGCCCTGCCAGATGGTCGACCGCCTGAGGGTTCCTCCAGCCGAGGGATGCCTCGTATGGAGGGCGTCGCCAGGGGAGCTTTCCGCACCTGCGTGCATCTTAACGGGCTTCCTATTCGGGTGAGGGCCGGGCCTCTAGCGGACCCGGCCGGCGAGACGGCTGAGGGCCGGTTAGTGTGCCTAGTGTTCCGCGTGGCAGTTTACAATGTGGCTTAAGGCCCGCGTGTGTGCGTGTAGAGCTAAGTGATCGAGCTTCTAAACGTGAGACCCTACGGGTGTCGCGGGGGTCGTCCTCGCCTCCGCCGGTGGGGGCGGTGCGGTCGAAGTGTGTAGGTTGGCATGTTCGAGTTCGAACGTGTAATGTCGTCGTCGCTAGCGTGTGTTATAGTTATATAGTGTTACTTATTTGTGTGTAGGATCGGACAGAGAGAGTCGCTGAGAGTCGAATGGAGGGGGATAAAGCTTATTCCTTACGTGCGATTTCTACCTATTCACACCTTCAGCAAGCTGTGTTAACTGGTAAAAAACTTCGTTCCAATAAACAGAATCAAATATCAATATTATTAAAAATAATTTACTGAATCTTCAACAAAATTTATTTAAAATTTTATGGTATCATCAATTTTGGAAACTTCTAATTAAATGTTTTAGCCACTCCGATTCGCGGTAATTGGCTGCTGACGAGAAAGCTAAGCAGATTTCCCTTTATTTATTTAATATTTAGAAAACAAACAGTTCTTGCTGTGTAACATAGAGCTGAGCAGAAGTAATATTTATATTAATGTACCAACGTAATCACTTCAAGAAGAAATTATTCATTCTAAGCAGACATTTTTTTGAACACGCTTAAATTCAAATTCAATTTAAAATTACTCTTTTTTTGTAGATACCTACTATGTGAACATACAATTTTTGTGTTTTAAGCGGATACAAACAACCGGCAACTAACAAAGAGTAATTTTTTTTTACACCCTTCGGGTTACCGATTTGGCTGCGGCTCAGTGTATTGATACAGACTTACTACTGTAGTACGAGTATATCCCCAAAGCCTTAGTGGTGTAAACAACTCGGAAATAACGGAGAAATTTCTAACGAAAGTAGGCTCACCATTTATACAAGTTCCAAAAATACGATCTTGGGGAAGTTGTAGTGACAGAATGGACAGCTTGTAGGTTCATTAGAGTCGTAAAAAATAATAAAATATGCATTTGTCAACATAATTTAAATAAGCAAAAAAGTACATACATATTTTAATATTTACAAAATTAAAACTAGACATTACCTTAAATAATAAACTTCCTCAAAGTTGCCGCTAGAAAGGTGTTATTGCTTAAGGTACCCAGCAGACTGGCAGCATTGCTTCTTTGATTAACCAAACTGATTCGTTGGCGGAAGAAGCTGCCAGCCCGGCGGTTTCCCGAAGCCTCGACCAGTCTCTTATAAATATCAGAAACCAGTCGATGGGCTTCGGGGCCCCAAAGTTTCGACTGCAAAGGGCGTAAATATGAAACTCTCAGAGAGAGTCGCATACTTACGGCGCTTCAAGTTCTCGGTAGTGCTGGCCGCGGCACCTGCTGACTTGGATGTCGCCGGCACATGGGAAACAGCAAGTGTATCGACACAAGTGGCATCCCACACCAGCGATCTTCCAAGTTTCCAAGGTATGAGCGTCAAACCATCCGGTCTCCTGCCGTCGCTGCGCGCAACACCTACAGGGTCTAAGACTGCAGGAACGCCAGCGGCGACAAGAGCCCGCAAGACGTCATTTAAGGCAGCATGTCCTGACATGCGGCCCGCACTGCGAAAGTAGGATAATCCGTGGTGACCTAGCACATCGACGAGATCACCACAGCGGCAAGGGTGAGGAAGGTTAGTCCAGGCCCCTAGACGAAGGGATACTATGAGAGAAAGTGTGTTATTGTCAATTAAGGTTCCTAAGTTTTTTGAAGGTATTACCTTCAGCCAGTGTCCTGACTCCTTCTCAGAAACAGCCAGGAGGCGAGATCGATCTTTTTCGGTACTACAAGAATCTAAAAGTTGTAAATGAACATTTTTGCATAGAGGCTCATCCCAGTGTTTCTGAGAAAAGGTCGAGGTTTTTTATTTAAATAAACAATAATAAATAATCAAAATGTACTTTCTGCTCTCGCATACCCAGGCGAAAATGTGTGAGGAGAATGATGGGATTTGAGGAAGCGAAAGAAGTATGTAAGAACCGCGACGCTTGGCGCTCCGTCCTCTCTGACTATCCCGTTAGGGATACAGCATGAGGATATGTATGTATGTATGTACTTTCTGTCCAAAGAGACTTTTTTCAAAATGTAAATGAAGTATGTTTTTCCTTTGGTAAACTGAAAAAGCCTTGTGTTGGTTTTATTTTAAATCTTAAAAAGTTACTATTGAATTAGAAAATCAATAAAAATTATTACTTATTTATTTCTGAACGTCCGCTGCATTTTATCATTTAAAAAAACAACAGTAATTCCGTAATTTTATTATTCACAATTAAATTATGTTGACAGATACATATTTTCGTCGAATCACCACGCTAAGGAACCTACAAGCTGCCCATTTTTAACCGACTTCAAAAAAATGAGGAGATTCTCAATTCGGTTGTGTTTTTTTTTATGTTTGTTACCTCATAACTCTGTCATTTATGTACCAATTTCGAAAATTCTATTTTTATTTGAAATGATACACTTCCAGATTCTTCCGATTTAAATTTCACTGGTATTGGAGCTTGGGTTTCGGAGATACACTTTTGTCACCTCCTGCTCTTTAGGGGAGCAGAAAAGAAGTATAAAGAATTAAGTTAAAAAAATTAAATTAAAAAAAAATTAAGTCAAGACAAAAATTAGTTCATTTATTTGAAGAATTGGTCAATTTGGAAACAAAAATAACCGGGTCGTGGACAGTGGCGTGCACAGAGATTTCAGACAGGGTATACACGCCTAAAAACTCCTCAAAAAATAACGTCGAAAAAGCGGCAGATTTTAATTTATTTAAACACACTTCGCTAGTACACGTCTCACATGTATATATTTTCCATGTTTTACAGTAAGTTAACTAAATAATAAATTAATTACAGTCAAACACTTGCGCCAAGAAAAGCAATCAAAACAAAATAGCGGCAAAACTTTGTAATTAGTACGTAAAAATAAAACAAGTCGACCGTCTGCAATCAACAATTATGCAATGCCCGTTTCTCAATTCGGACGGGTTGCATTGTAAGCACTGCTTTCAAAAGTTAAATACGCTCATACATTTTCACGTACACACTTATATTTTTGCTGTGTACTACACGAGATGTATTATATGAAAAATAAGCTCGGCTAGTACTGGCTCTACGCACGGGAACCACGGAGCGCTGCGGTGAATCGCTCGTCGCTCAACAAGTTCCTAAAAGCACATAAGAGATGGCGCGCACGTATATCGCGTAATAAACACGGAAAGCCAAAGCGCTTTGCGGTGAGATGGCGAACAAGTTAATTAATAGCATGATTTTTAACGAATTATAGGGCATGTATGTTGAGACTATAGGGTATGCAGAGCTTATTCGTATGTATGGAGTGCACGCCACTGGTCGTGGATCAGGCTAGCAATGAGTTTGGATCTACTGCGGTCACCATCCTTTTCCGACACCGTACTCCCCTTGTCCTCTTAGTCTGGGTCTGGCCGGATGTTGCAACCCGTACAGCCGCCCTGTGGGTAGATTGTTGGTTGGGGACTGATGTTGGTGTTTCCGATGTAGATAGAAGGGTAGATAATGTAATTTTGTTTTAATATTGTAATTAATTACTTATAGATAATATTTTAAGGATAATAAATCATTTTTGGAAAAAATATTTTAGTTAGCATAAACATTTTTAACTCATAATCACGAATTCCAATCACATTTCTACAAAATTGTGTTACGTTACACTGGTTATAGTCTTATTTATTTATATTGATGATTTTCTTGTATGTCATTTATTAACTATCGTTATTCCCACATGGTAATACGGTAGTAGGGAGAAGGTATAAATTACCTGTGATATAATAAATTCGAGTTAGTCTTGTGGCGGACAGAGAATACGGCTGTTGGCTGTCGTCTTTGGATTGCAAGAATACTGCTTGAGTATAATTATGGTGTAACTTTTCGCTGTTCTTTTATAACTGATTGATATTGATATGATATGATATTGATGATATTGATAATGGGTAATAATACCCCATTTTTGATCTGTTCGCATCTTTAATTGTGAGAGCCCACGGTTTGTGCTCTTCAATAGAATCGAAGTTAACACATTGCGCTCCAGAATTAGGAAAGAAATTAATTGTAGACCTGCGCTAGATATTTTTTAAGCCAAGGTCACTTAAAAGGAAAAAATAAAAAAAAATTAGTAAAAAAACTAAACCGACTTAAAAAAAACACTGAAACGTATAAAATGACTATTCTTTACTTCATATGAAATTGGCGTTTTGTACGGGAGGAATATAAAGTCAATTTTTTTTTTGTAAAATATATTTAATTAATCAAAGTATGCACCGTTGTTATCTATGCACTTTTGCCATCTCATAGGTAGTTCATTGATCCCTTTACTAAAAAAACCATGGGGGCGAGAATCAATAAACTCTTTGAAGGCGGTTTGGACTGCCGCATCGGAGTTGAATTTTTTTTCTTGTAAGAAGTTGTCCAAATTCCGGAAAAAATGGTAATCTGTTGGAGCAAGGTCCGGGGAGTACGATGGATGTCGCAGACATTCCAATTGTAGCTCAGCTAACTTAGTGGTTGTTTGTTGTGCAGTGTGTGGTCTTGCATTGTCGTGAAGCAGCAGTGGCCTAGAGCGATTGACCAATCTCGGTTGTTTAGCAGCTAGTTCTTCCTTCATGGTTTGCAGTTGCTGACAATAGATATCTGCCGTAATCGTTTGGCCAGATTTTAGAAAGCTGTAGTGAACGACACTGACGCTAGTCCACCAAACACTCACAAGTAACTTTTTCTGAGTCAATTTTCGTTTAGGGCAAGATTTGGCTGGGTCTCCAGAGTTCAGCCATTGCGACGAGCGCTTCCGATTATCGTACAGTATCCACTTTTCATCACAAGTAATGATTCGATTTAAAATCCCTTCATTATTGTGTCGGTTGAGCAAAGTAACACAGCAGTCGACGCGTGTTTGCAAGTTCGATTCACTCAATTCATGAGGTACCCATTGTTCAAGTTTTTTTACTTTCCCGATTTGCTTCAAGTGGATTAATACAGTTTTGTCACTTACCCCGAAGCCTTCAGCTATCTCTGAAGTGCTTTGTGATGGATCCGCTTCCACAATAGCCTTTAATTCTTCATTTTCCACTTTGGTCTCCGGCCGTCCACGGGGTTGGTTCTGAAGGTCGAAATTTCCAGAACGAAAACGTTGAAACCAAAAACGTACCGTGCTTTCTTTTGCGACACCAGCGCCGTACACATCATTAATCCTTCGAGCTGTTTCTGCAGCACTGGTGCCACGGTAGAACTCGTACTCGTAAATATACCGATATTTCATGTATTCCATTGTGCGGTAATAAGCGACGCCAAAGAAAAAAATAATGAGGAAAAAAACAAATGAATGACTGTTTTCAAAACTCAAATGTACCAGCTAAATGAATTTATAAATTTGAATTTGGAATTCTTAACCAAAGAGGAGATATTTCAGATCAAAGTGGTCAGTACGACAAAACGCTAATTTCATATGTAAGGACCCAATACAAAAAAAACTTTATAAATATGATACAAATACCCATTTAATTAAATCTGAGTTCTTGAAGTCTGTGCCAAATCAATGTGCAACTACAGAAAGTCTATTAGTTTAGTAGACTTGGAACCGACTTTAAAAACTGTCAAATTTAATTATATGGGTATTTGTATCGTATATATAAAATTATTTTTATACTTGAGTTTTGATTATTAAAAAATAGTTATTTTGAAGTTTTCGGTGTTTTTTCTTGAAGTCGGTTTAATTTTTTTATTAAATTTTTGTCACTACAACTTTCGTAAGATCGTATTTTTGAAACTTGTACAAATGGTGAGCCTACTTTCGAGAGGAATTTCTCCTTTATTTCCGAGTTGTGCACCCTACTCGTACTTTGGGGATAAACTACACTAGTCCCTTTAAAATATAAAATACATTTTTTTTTAGGTAACTAGCTGTTTTCCACGACTTCGTTCGCGGGAATTTCAATTCGCGGGACGTTCAATTTCGTAAATTATATAACTAAGAAACCTTTGCGGGCGTACGCAAAACAACTCACCAAAGTTTCATCACAATCGATGAATGGTTTAAGAATGCATAGAGAACAAACATACAAAGAAACATTCATTTTTATTTTTGTATGTAAATAAAAGATACAGAGATGAAAACGATCACGTTACGCACAGATGTACCTACTTTTTATATCCAGTTGGTTCCATATACCGAAATACTTGCTTTGAAAAAAAGTAAATTCACTGAAAGTGTTTAGCGGAAGACAAAAGTCGTTATGTATTCAGCAAGGAACTCGGCATACTGTTTATTAAAACAAGTGACGATCGTGTACATTCCTGCAAATATGATTTAAGGAACCTTCAAAGATTAGATCTCAATTCTTTTAACAGCGAAGCCAAAAATCCTCGTTTTCTTTGTTCCGACCTTGGCCCCCTATTCGCTTTTGTGTTTTTGGAACAACTTGTATTTTAATTTCTCTTTTTAAATACGCTAAGCAATTTCTTATTTCTTAGAAATATGAGATTTGTGACTAAGTTATTAAAGTTAATTTTTGATATTCCCTCATTTATAAGTGTTCAATATTATTATAATTGCAGAGAGATTCTGATGTCAATTAATACGGTTCTGATGTTAATTTATTTCGAGGTAAATATGGCTGTTTAGTGAACGTTCATGCCCGTGGCGTCCGCGGACATGGCCGCTTTGTAAACTGATACGATGTTTTGCGTCATAAATAAACCATTGTCATGCAGATTCGACCCAGTTAGAACATTCCGAATTATTTAGACAGCCATATTTCGTATTGAATATTTTCACTTGCCTGGTGTGAAAGTTGCGACGTCTGCTTTCCGATGATTTCGCTAACAATTACCGTCTAGGGCTTAAACTTTCATAATTTACTAATGGAAAATAAATTGAACGCTGATGTTGGCCTGATGTTAATTATATATAACTACTATTAATCGGAAATAGTGTAGTCCAAAATCAGTCTTAGTCCAGTCCAAGATCAAGATCACCTTATTGTAGTAAGACTTACGTGCCCGATTTCACCAACCCTATCTATCTAACGGTTCTTTAGTAATGTCAGACAGTTATGTGATGTTTTATTGTTTCCATAGTGACTATTCGTTTTCAAAAGTTTATCGATAAAACCTTAACAGATATTACTGTATTATTTCTAAGTTTCTATGTAATATAATAAATTGGTCTTCATGTTCTCAAAAACGAACACACAAAACTGTCACATAGTGTTACGGGCTCCAAAATAGAGTTTATAAATTTAGGGGATCTTTGAACATTTAACTACATTAGGTCTCCTAATGTTTCGTGAAACTTTTTAACTAAGATTTGTATGTTGCAAACCCTAGTGTGATTCCATACGCTTATAACGCCATCTATTGAGAATATGGTAACAAAATAACTTAATTACTTTAACGCAAGTTATACATTAAACGAGTACATCCTATTATTTTTATTTGTGTCTATAATGTAAACTAACAAGAAACTAAGCAAAATTTCGCTAAGTTTTCACCGTTCACCGGTCCGGCGCATTACGCGTAACACTCTAATAACACTATATTTACAAATAACACTAATAGTATCTAATACAGTACAGCATTGTAAAAATCGTTTCATTGTTTTTAATTTGTAACGCTACATAAAAGTTGCCATGTTCCTAGATGAAATTAGTATCATAGCATCATAACAATTCATTCGAAATGTAAGATAAAATGATAACAGAAGAATATCATTGCTTGTGATGTGCAAACATGAATAACCTTCTTTTCTTTATTTTTAAGTGCTTTTTAAAAATACAAATTTTTACACTAATCATGACGTTTATCATTCAGTTATTAATTCTTGGTGGTTTTTATTGAAGCACAACACACAACAGACATAAATTCTAAAAATGTTTATGTTACTAATAAGTAATAATTATGACAATTGAGTCAGTCTCTGACTACCCAGTTGGGGATACATCGTGAAGATATATGTATGTATGTATCTATGTATGTATGTATGAGTCAGTCATTTGAAAACTAGCCCATCTCTAGTTATGTTATAAAAGTCATAGTAGCCACATTTGTTTACATTATGAACAAAAATGAACAAAATAGGATACCGAGGCTATACATTAAATATGTTATATTTTTAATAAACTGTTACTAGGGCTCCTCAATAAAATGGCAGAAAAGGATACCTTTTTGTGCACTTTCGTCCGTCTGTCTCTTTGTTTGCTAAATTTCTTCTATTTCTTTAGTTAAATGGTGCTGTCGTGTTTGCGAATATTGCCAATGTCACGTAGTAATGAGGATAACAGAAAAAAGGAGGCCAATTAAGGTGATGTTTATAAAGATTCCTGCAATTGAAGTAGGAATATACACAATGGGAATCTACATAAAACCTTCCTTTTGGTTTCAATTTGGAGACTGGAAAGTTGAGCCAAAATCCACACCTAAAAAGGATAGAACACAACAACATAGAGTAAATATAAACGGACACAAGACAACACATTTCACAGACAAACTTGATAACAATGACACCCACATATAACATATTGTTAACCCACATTGTTAAAAAAAAAAGACTGTACGCACGTAAGTAATAAGTATAAGGACAATTTAATAATAATTACAAGAATATTACAGTTTAATGTTATTTACAGAGATAAAGTTACAGAGGATGTTCACAAAACGGAATAGGACTAAAGATAATAAGTATTTGAAATTTGTAGAACGAGGTACATCAGAAGTAAGAATGTCATATAGGGAGAACAATAGATTAGGACAGTTAAAAAATATGTCATCAGGAGTGCCCTCATCTAAATCACACTCATAGATAGAATGATCTTGAATATGAAGTTTAGCCAAGTGAACTGGTGTGCACGCATGGTTCAATCTAAGTCGGTAAATAGTAGAGGTGATCTTTTTATTTGCATCTCTATAAGTAAAGAACTAGGGTTTATGGGGAATTTCATTTTGGATTTCGCCGTAATATTTGCCCTTAACTGATTTAGAGATCAGCCATGCCCGGCTCCAAGCCTCCATCAACTTAGGCTTAGCCAAAGACCTCAGGTCGTGACAACAAATGGTATAATTGTCTGTAGAGCTATGAGAGATTGCATGCTTGGCACAAGGATCAGCAGATTCATTGCCTGGAATGCCGCAGTGACTAGGGATTCAAGCCAGGACTATTTTTAAGTTTTTCTGATAACAGTAAAAAAGCTCCTCTAATTTTAATAATAATCGGGAACCTTGATTTGGAGTGAAAGAGATTGGACGCAATAGACTGGAGACAACTAGCGGAATCTGAAAATATGAGAGTATTACTAAAGTTATGAGCTTTGCTATGAGCATGTTTGCTACATTTGTTTTTTATATATGTAACGTCATCATAAATCCAAAAAATAAATAATGGAAAATAACTTTTTTTAAGACCTCCAACAATGTGGGTATCAAATGAAATGGAATACGCAGAGGAACGTTTCTATATATGTGACGTCGTCATAAATCCAATACGGCGGATGTTCCATAATAGAAAATAACTTTTTTGTTCAACACCAACAATATAGGTATCAAATGAAATGGAACACGTATGGAAAGGTTTCTGCATATGTGACGTCATCATAAATCCAATATGATGGATGTCCCATAACAGGAAATCATGTTTTGTTCAACACCAACAATATGGGTATCAAATGAAATGGAATACGCAGAGAAAGATTTTTGTATATATGACGTCATCATAAATCCAATTTGGCGGATGTTCCGTGACAGGTAATATTTTTTTGTTCTACATGAACAAAGGGGGTACCGAATACACAGGAGAAGGTTATTATACATTTGACGTCATCATAAATTCAATGTGGTAGATGCACCGCGATAGAAAGTAACTTTTTTGAAGACCTTCTCTAGCAATGTAGGTATCTCGGGTAACCTCAGTGTCCCGGAAAAGTTACGGAAAAAAAATCGGACTAAGTCACGGGTACAGCTATATAATAAAATATCTATATATTATACCAATGTTATATATATTAGTGAATGTATTTCTGAGTTATTTCAAGTTAGGAAGAGACGTCGCACAATTACATCAACTCCATTCACTGCGCCGGATATGTCGGGATGACATATCCGGCGCTTGTCAAGTTTATTTATCTAGTTTATAGAAAATGTTATTTTTCATAGTACAATCTATTATTTTAAACAATTGCTTACTTTTTTATTGGCAATAATTATTTTATAGCGTCTTAAAATTTTTTAAAGCTAATATATTTTTAATTAAGGAGTAATAGTTAATGGTATAACATTATATTTTTAATAGTAATTCATAGCAATTTTGTTTACATTTTCACAAATTTTAAAGTGCCTTAAATGCGTCCCCAAACTGAACACATTTCGCATCTGGCTCTATCTCTAGTATTAATAAAGATATTAAACGAACAATATGAGTTTACAAACCACGCAGTCTTATGTTATATATACCTACATATTTACACTTATAGAAGATTTAAAGACATCTCATGAAAATGAAAAAAACTTGCCCAATTTCTGCCTACACGACACCGTAGAGACGCAGCGACTTTCTTACTTTTCCATAATGAGTCCCGGGCGTCCGCAAAAGGAATTAACTTTAAAAAACAACTTCGTCGATTAAGACAGGAAAAATTTTTTTTACTTTCCATTTAGTAGCAATGAACGTAAACAAGCTGTTCACCGCGAACACTTCATTAATTTCCATAATCCGTGTAATTAGGAAGTGGTGATGCGGAAGGGATTTTTAAAACCAAGAAAAATGGTTTGTTATAAGCTTAGGGGGCGAGAAACACAGGCTGTATAAAAAATATTTTCGCGTTTCATTTTTTATTACATATATGCATCTCTTCACGCTGTATTTCTAGCGGTATCGTCAGATGGAATGGAACGTCAAGTATCGCGGTCCTTACATAATTTTACCGCCTCCTGAAAACTCATAATTCTCTTTACTCACTTTCTAGGTATACGAGTAGTTTTGACATTTCCGTCAGCTAACACTCTAGCTATTTGATCTTCGTATTCATTTTTATAATTTGCGAACGAGTTAAATCAATGAATGGTTCAATGAAGGGTTCAATAGACTACTCTACAATTTGTTGTGGATACACAATCGTATGTTATAGCATTCGATATTATGTTAAGTGTTGTATAGGTTCGTCCTAAATAACGTAGAATCTTCCTAATAACCGCGTCAGCAATAATGGCTAGCGATGTTGAAATCACTGCAACTGAACTTTGATCCGGCTGTTTACGCCGTTGAGGAATATTCCATTTTATTAGTACAATCTAAGTAACAATGAATTCATCATCGAGCTGGAATAGCTGTAATTTTAATGTAATATTTATTATTATTTTAATAATATATTTTGTTTTAAAATCAATTTTGAATTTTTTTTTGGGTCCGCCGATCGCTGTATTCGTAGTTTGCAAGTCAAGAATACAATATTTTAACTTCCATTTTAGAGAGAACGAAAAACACCAACGCCAGGCGAAACCATAAAAACAATATGCAAAATAAAACGGTGCCGTCTATAAACTCATGCATCTGCGATAAAGTAATCAATTTTGATGTATAATCCTTTTCATATATGATATTTTTTCTTATTTTATGTAAAATAGTTTTATTTTTTGTAAGTTAGAAATTAACCCAAATATATTTTTCAATTTATTTCACACTAATTTTATAGAAGATGATAATAATATAATAGTCTTTTTTTAAAACATCAATTTCTACTATAAAGACTCTACTTTTTTGGCAAATTTTCTTAGTGGATAAGGAAATAAATATGATAAATAATATTGTGTCGCCGTAATATTTGAAAGCCGTTCACTTTTTAACAAATTACGAGACTTCTCCGGTACACTTTTAGCAACAATCTAACAACCTATTACCGCTATTTTCTTAATCATGGAAGTAATGTCACTGAAATAGGCTAGTTAAATACCGTAAAACACTATAAAAATGTAAATGACAAAAGAATATTGTTTCGAATAGAACGACCTCATAAATAATTCAAGGATTGAATGTTATTGTTTTGTTGGTGTTATGAAAAAATTCACCGAAGAAAATTTGTTTGTTCTGCTCTATATTACTTGTGTTATTACTGTTTTGTAGATTTTAACTTTTTCAATCACAGAAAATCAACATGCGACTGTACATGGATATAATTTTCAGTGTATCGCATTCCGTATAGGTATACATTTTGAATAATCGTAAAAAATAATTTATTTATATTTATTAGTGATTGTAACCGTAAACTTAGTATATACTGGAGTATAGACGAATATACAGCTCGTCGACGCGTGACGATTTTTAATTTGTCAATGTCATCAATGGAATGAATGATTCCCTTAATTATTGCGATATGTAATATCGTAATCACATACAGAATACGTAACCATTATTGAAAAATACAGTACTTCTTTGAAATAATATAAGAATAACACAAAATAACAAAATAACTCAACATTGTTCTCCACAACATGATGACTTGTGTAGACCTATCATTCAAAAAGGGATACAATAGCGCCCTGTTACTACTTACTACAACGACATAAAAAAAAAAAAAATTGTCTTCGTTGAAAGGGGCATGTTTATGCTCTGTGTTAGAATTGTCTGTACTCATATCTGTGCTGTACTCTATGAATATAAAAAAATTCGTGTCTTGCGATTGTAACTGAATTAATTCATTAAAATTAAGAAGTAAACGCCCTGTCTTTCGATTATCAAATATAAAATTGCGCTTCAATCTACTTTATGCTTGGCCACATCAAAAACACGCCCATTTGCTGTCTCTTTCAGTATCAGATATCAAGTAACAGAAATAGATAGAAAAGAATATAATAGTCAGCTGCATTTCTTTCCGGGCAGGTCATAAAGGTTATATACGGAGCTTGTGTAACAGACGAGCTAACAAACCAATAATAATACTTCAGACAAATACACAAATTGTGTGATCTCAAACTAAGCACTAGGTGTGTACTATGGGTAACACACAACGAACTGGGGGAGCTCCCAGTAAAATCTAGACTACAAACCAATTTAAAAAGGTTCGTTTCCTGAAATGACTTGACAGGGATCAAGCCCGGGGTCTCAGCTCGGTCTGCCATCGTGCCAAATGATTATTCAATAATTAATATATTATAATAAATAAAGAAATGTTTAAAAAGGCCGTTGTTATTCCTGTTTTCAAGTCTGGAGATAAACAGCTTCCAACCAACTATCGCCCCATATCTTTGGATCCTACACTTTCGAAAATTATCAAAAAAATTGTTAACAAGAGGCTGGTAAAAATATTGAGAGGACGATAACTGTCTTGATGCTAATCAATACGGTTTCCTTACCTTAACCTTAAACCTTACCACATTGGTCACTAAACAGCTGAATAAAGAAAAAAAATGTGCTGGTATCTTTCTAGATTTGCAAAAAGCATTCGATACGGTTTCTATACCTATCCTTTTGACACGACTGGAAAACATTGGGATCCGAAGAACGCAGCTTAATTGGTTCTACAACTATCTTTCTGGGAGAGAACAGTGCATTTATGTGGATTCTACTTTAAGTGATAACGCAGCGTATAATTATAGCATTCCGTAGGGTAGTACGTTGGGGCCTACGCCTTTCTTAATTTACATAGACACTTTAAATGAACTTAAAATTGATGGCGGAATTCTTTATGTTTGCCAATGACACGGTTATTCTTTTTAGTGGATTTAGATCGACCGAGGTTCGAAGATTATGTGAAAGCGGCATAGCTAAGGTTAGCATTTGGCTAGAAAACAGTATTCTTTCACGTAATGCCTCTAAAACTAATTTATGTATTTGTTTTACTAAAACCACTCGCTCTAGTCCTGACCACACTTTTTGGTCATACATGTCCTTGTAACGGAATTATTGATGTTTATCAATCTCAGTGTAATTGTGATTTTCTTTCTTGAGTAAATACCATTAAATATTTATGAGTTTTATTGATCAATATCTTACATGGGATATGCACATTTCCACACTTTCGAACATATTGACAAAACTCGTCTATATTTTGAAAAGTCTAATATCAATAGCAAATCACAAACTACTCCTCCAGGTTTACAAAGTGTTAGAGGAATGGTTATTAACTTACGGTATATGCGCATGGGGTGGTCCTGCTACGTCTCATATGATAGAAGTTGAAAGATCACAGCGGTTTGTACTTAATCGTGAACCTACCTTTTAGATATCCTTCTACTGATTAACACCAGAAAGCTGAAACCCTAAGTATCCGTCAGCTATTTATATACCAGTCTATTAGAAGACACCGTCGATATTTGGGTTATTTTCAGATTCCTAGCTCGTGTTCGGCATGAATTTGCAAATATACTATTCCAGCGACTTATAGTACTTTTGCTCGAAAACACTACTACTTTTTGGCCCCTCGCTTCTATAACATCTTCAATAATATAAACCATCAAGTAAGTCATCTGAACATCATACAAATAAAGTCTGTAACTAAAACATGGCTTCTCAGCTAAGCTATATGTAACCTCAGCTATAACTACGAAAAAGCGGAAGGATTGTTAATTATTAATAAATAGTAGGTATAGTAGGCTAAATCGTTGTTACTCACACATTGTAATAGACACTTATCAACTCATACGCATATATTTACTTGCACAGTCATACAACCCCACGCAAACGTAGGTACATACATTCTCATACACACATTTATACATTTCAGATGACTATAAATCTAAATGTTACGTAATAAAATGCACCCATATCCTTTATTTTTTTTTTTGCGTCAAGAAATGCTTTATGCATTCCGTCCTGCCATGGGGGATGGCAGGGGGATATGTGGGACTCCACGGCTGTGAGGTGCAATGCCGGGCTACTCACTAAAACCTGACGGTGTTCCTCGAGAGCCTTGGTACCGGGGCAACGGGTGTGCGTTAGCATTCCTCCGCGACCCCGGCGGACAATGGCCGGCGCTGAACCGCCAGCCTCGTCTCGTTTTGGGTGGGAGGGCAGAACTCCCAGAACTCCCACCCTAAGTGCTCGTGAGAGGCGCGCGGGAACACCGCGAGCGCCATCTCGAGGCTATCTGAGAGGTGGCATTCCCCCGAATGCCACCCCAAGCCTCAGTGGGCTCTCCGCCGCTACTGTCGGCGGCGGAGGAAACGCACGCCAGAGGCGTTGGTCACGTGGGGAGGCCACTAATCCGTGGCCATCCCCTCCAATCTCGGCCCGGCAGGAGCCACACGGGTGGCGGCAGAAGCCACCCTTTCGCCCTTTTTGGGCTTGGCCCCCACACAGGCTTTCCCCCCCGTCAGATGACCGGCCGGCAGACCGCTCGCGGCGCACAACGTGCAGTTGGGCGCCGCATTGCACCCGCCGGCCTTGTGACCCTCTTGGCCGCAGCGGTAGCACTGTCCGCTGCGGTCCACCTCTGCCGTGCAGGAGACCCGCACGTGCCCAATCTTGAGGCATTGAGGCCGCTGGATACCGTTGAGTGCGGACGTGTTATTGGAATATTATATTGTAGTTAATTATTATAATTTATTCTTTGAAAGTATCGAGGAAGTAATAGGAGTGCATAATTTCTTGGCAATTTGACTGTGATTTGTTACTCATACATACATCGGTCCGCATCTTCGCGCTGCGGGTGGCTGAGTGTGTTTCTGTGGGGTTTTGAATCGGTGAAAGCTTAAGTGATATTAATCTGTACTTTAAATGCCAATACAAAGAGTGCAATTTTAACTCTCGATTATCTATTTGCTTTGTATTGAGAGTGTCAACTAAGACTGGACGGCAAGCAAATTCATATGAAATCATCGATCGGTCACCAGATTAGTTGACCTGTCTGTTATTTGCGACAACTCATTTGTTGAATTTTCTGTTTGCCTGGTATCGTGCACAGTTGTGCTGCGTAGTGCACAATATGCCGCTGAAACGTACTCCACCTCCTTCACCCGCAGTTAAGGATGGTGAGAATATGAATAACCCAGTTATTACTACTGCTATGCATATAGCATTGAAGCCGACGACCTATTGTGACTCAGACGCGACTTCCGAAGGCAGTACAAAGACAAATAAGACCACACGTGCAAAAAGAAGATGTGAGACCAAAGATGATAATGAAATAAGAACGCTAAGGGCAGAATTAAGGAGTATGATATCTAATTTATCTGATGTGCTCGAACAACGTTTTGATGAAATTAAAGGGCAATGTTCTGACATGCGTGCCAGTTTACAATTTATGTCTGATAAATATGACACAGTGTTGCAAAAAATTACAGCTTTGGAAGAAGAAAAAATTGGAGACAAGAGATATATTAAGCAACTTGAAGAGAAAGTAGAAATGCTGGAGTGTAAAACAAGATCGGCCGGCCTTGAAATTCGGAATGTACCTAAAAAATCGCAATACCCTGAAAAAAAGGCCGAACTTATTAATGTAGTTAAAAACTTAGCCGCTACGGTCAATATCGATTTACAGGAGCACGAAATTAAGGATATATATCGCATATATACTGAAAAAGATACTACAAAACCTATTATGGTTGATTTCGTAAGCGTTATGAAAAAAGAGACTATTATTTCAGCTATAAAGAAATTTAACAAAGACAGATTGAGAGAGGAAAAATTAAACACAGAACACATTAGAATTCCGGGACCAAAAAAAACCTATATTTGTGTCTGAAACTCTTACACTCAAAACTCAAAAACTTTTTTATAATTCGCGTGAGTTTTCCAGAAATAATGCGTATGCTTACTGTTGGACATCAAGAGGAATAGTCTACCTTCGAAAAGCCGCTAACGAACCACTATTACGAATTAATAGTGAAGCTGATCTCAACAAGCTAATAAACAAAGACTGACTGATTATTAGTTCATACCAAATATTCAGTAAAACAGTGTTGTGTGTATGCACATTAATTTTAACACGTAGTTCTTACCATGCATGTTGTAATATTTTCATAATGGTGATAAGACCGTACGCGAGTGAACTTAAGTATATCATAACTTTAAATAGTTACTACAATTCTAACTTAACAATTTACAAATATACTTTATATTACAAATACAAATACCCACATTCACAAATATTTTATGCGACTTACTATAGACGAACCATCCTTTGTAGATGGAAACTGTTAATTACCCACATATTAATACACAAATACAATAACACTAAGTACGCAAATACACATTTTTTAATCTTACAAACATACCCACACAAAATTCTTGTTTATATTATGAACACAAAATATTGCAAATTATATACTTACACCATACTATTAGTCGTGAATGTCTGTTCCTATTGGTTTTCTCTGTTCAATATTATACATAACTACTTTGGTTACCTTAATATGATCTTATTGACACTAATAACAATTCTATCATATACATACAATAATACACATAGCGGATTGTACCTTTATCATGAGGTTAGCACTGTTTAATAATGACATTGTTCCCTCTATTTATAAAATTCGATTCCATACAAAATATTTCAAATGATGTTGATTTAATGGAGATATCTAAATCAGATTTCTGTGATATCGATAGTTGCAACACCCTAATTGAAGATCCCAAGTTATACTTAAAAATACTAAATCAAAATATTAGAACCCTGTCTAACATAACCGACGTACAAGTTATGCTGGAAAGGACGAAAGTGATTTGGGATTTTATTATACTTACAGAATGTCGTTTGCGTGATTCAGTATCTAAGCCTATCTTGAATGGATACTGTCTTCATACAACATCTAATAACTTAACACAAAATGAAGGGGTAGCAGTATATGCCAATTCAAAAATCTCAATAGCAGTTGAAGAACCAAACATAGTAGATGGTAATTGCCTTATCATAAAAATTAAATTTGACTTTGCAGTGGTAGCTATCTACAGACCGCCCGGTTACAAAAAAAGTGGATTTATAGAGTCATTAAATAATATTTTAGCGAATTTAAAAAAGTTCAAAAATGTAATATTAACAGGAGACCTAAACATAAATATTAAAGGTCCAGACCTGAGCAACGACGCGATTGAGTATCTTAATCTTCTTGCATTTCATGGTCTACTACCTGCCCATTATTTACCCACACGGCTCAACAGCTGCTTAGATCATGTGATGGTAAAAACCATCCTACAGGCATATACATATGTAGCCCAAACTTCAGTAACTGACCATGACACGGTAATCCTGTATCTAAAATTTCATAAAACAATTGAATATTCTACTACAACTATTACTAAGACTATGAAGGGTTGGCGAAAGATCTAGCTAAAATGGATTTTAAACAAATATATACCCTCACTGATGCGAACGTAGTATTAAACTATCTATTACAACATGTAACAAACTCTATTACATCCAATACAAGATATATTACTCTTTCAAAACGCAAAAGAATAATTAAGCCCTGGATCACGCCAGGACTACTGCGGTGTATGCGACACAGAGATAACTTACATAAAAAATTAAAAAAGGACATTAACAATGTAATAAAAAAGATAGAATATAAGCGATACAGAAACTTCTGTAATAAATTACTAAAAAAGGTTAAAGATGAATATAACAGAACAATCCTAAATCAAGCAAAATCAAATAATAAAAATCTTTGGAGAACTATAAACTCTATAGCTAATAGGAACACAAATAGAACTTCCTCTGATGAACTTATTTCTGCGTACAAAACACCGCATGAAGCAGTCAATAACATTAATATTTTCTTTTCAAACGTTGGCAAGAATATTGCAGAGAAAAACATGCACTTAATAACTAATGACAATTACCCATCACAATCTTGTCAGTCCCTGGTATTGCTCACAACTGATGAGAAGGAAGTAACGTACTTAATCAAATCCTTGAAGAGTGACGCAATGGGATGGGACAATATCTCGCCAAAAATTCTAAAGCAGTTTTCTGACATTATTGTGCCCCCTTTAACATACGTATGTAACCTAGCCCTCACATCTGGTGTCTTCCCCAAATCATTCAAAAAGTCTATTATAATACCAATACACAAAAGTGGGACTAGAGACTGCGTAAACAACTATCGCCCAATATCGATACTCCCATCTATGTCTAAAATACTTGAACGCATCATCAACAGTAGACTAAATTCTTTTCTTGAAACGAACCGGCTTCTGTCTCCTAACCAATTCGGTTTTAGAACACAATGTTCAACAACAGATGCGGTACATAGCCTTACAGATTATGTGGTGAGAGCCATGGATCGGGGTAAAAAATGTGTCGCGATCTTTCTTGACTTAGCAAAGGCGTTCGACACGGTCTCTATACCCAGATTAACTCGAAAATTGGAAGCTCTAGGAGTTCGTGGTACGCAACTTAAACTATTCAAAAGCTACCTGAATGATCGAACACAGAGCGTAAGAGTGGGGGACTGTGTTAGTGAAGATGAAAATATCATTTATGGTGTTCCGCAGGGTAGTGTCTTAGGCCCTACACTCTTTTTAGCTTACATTAATGACTTATGTGATCTTAATCTCACAAATGGTAAAATTATAGCGTTTGCTGACGACACCGCCTTACTGTTCTCAGCAGACAATTGGCATGACACGCAAAAGTTTGCTCAGGAAGGAGAAGGACAAAATGTAACCAATTGACTCTAAATTCTGATAAAACTAAGTATATCACGTTCACTATATATGGTCAACCGCCAATCTTGCCCTCTCCAATTATTGCTCACACATGCAATTCGTTAACTTCCATCACTTGCAACTGTCCAAGCCTACAACAAACAAACAGTACAAAGTATCTTGGCGTTCAAATAGATTACAAACTAAATTTTCACGAACACATAAATAACGTCACGGCTAGGACACGGAAATTGATGTGCGTATTCAAAATTTTGAGGAATGTTGCTGACAATAAGACCATGCGACAAGTTTACTTGGCCTTATGCTAATCTATCCAAAGCTATAGCATATTATCATGGGGCGGAGCTACTAAATCCTGGCTTATTAAACTTGAGCGAGCACAACGATCTGTCCTAAAGGTATGTTTTATGTTGCCCTTTCTATTTCCTACTTCTGAGCTATATAAACTTTCTAATGTATTAACCATACGCCAGCTTTTCATCCAATCTATAATACTGAAACAACACGCCTGTCTTCATTATGATCGTAATGCTAACAATACTAATAGACGTAATTATGATGTTTGCCCTACTATGAGGTATCGTACTGAGTTTGCAACAAGATTTATGTGCTTTCTAGGTCCATTCTTATACAATAGACTGAATAAAAACCTAGAAATGTATCGACATGCGCAAACTACATGTAAAAAAATTATCTCTGACTGGCTATTGAAGCTAAATTATGAACAGACTGAAGCTCTATTCCTCATTATTAGGTAAATTATACGGTGAATAACAATTATATTAATATCCTAATGCGTACACTCACTCATACATACTCGCCCTCCTACTCACACACGCACTCACTCACTCACCACTCACACACACACTCACACACTTAAACACTCACTCGCTCACTTGAACATTCACTCACTCAATCACACACACACTCACTCTAACTTGGACAAGACTCTTATGTACTTCAAGTAAGTCAATGTTTATCTGTAGTTATTATTTTCTTGCATTAATTTGGTTTAGATTTAAACTTCAAGTATCATTGTTGAACATCGCTACTGAATTTTCATTGTCTGAATTGGCTTAAAGATAGTGCTCTTTCAACTAAATCCAATAAATTAAGATTAAAGACTAAGGCAACTGTTGTGAACGTAATTACAGGGGTGGAGCCCTAAACAGGCACCAGTCTCCCTAACTAGCTTATTACTAGCCTTAAAGAACTGTAACATTTTTTATTTAAAATCTTTGTAAGCTTTGGGAGAAATAAATGGATTTATTATTATTATTTATTATTATTATTTGTAACACTTCAAGGGCCTCGGCTCAAGGAGCTGCACCCCGGCCGAGACCCATCCGACCAGCAGTCAGGCACCCGCCACCTTCTTCGCTGCCTCCGCGTGGCAGCGGACCCAGGCTGCATGCACCCATATCCTAACTTAAGCCCAATCTACTTAAAAAGTTATAGGAATTGAAATTGTATATATGTCTTTTTTTATTTTGTTATATTTAATATATTTTTCTTTTTAGTGAGCTTTGTAATTTTGATTAATTAACAGATATATTTATTGTCTTGTAGTGCTTGTGTATAATATACTGTACAATGTTTTGGGAAGGAACCAGGTCTCAAGACACAGCTCTCCGCTAGTTAGAGGTGCAGGGAATTCAACTGTTTCAAACCATGCACTGTTACAAATAAAGATTATTATTAATAATATAAATAAATAATAAATATAAATAATTAAATTTATTTTTGAAGTTTTAAAGTTATTGATCGACATGTGTTTCAGTCTTTACCGAAGCATTCTCAGAAAATTGCAGACCTCAGACTTAGCTACCCAGCACCAAGTAACTAACGACAACCCGTCCACCTATCTTTTTTAATTTATAAATTTTATTAGTTCTTTGATTGTAAATTTAACGAAATTTTTGTTGACAGAGCGCGTATTATTTTAGTCTCCCGTTAAATAAAACCCTATTTTATATGAGGTTACATCGAAACGGCGTTGAATCTATAAAGTTTACGAGTGTTGGAGTGGGTCCAGGCGGGCCCAGTTAAGCCGCCAACGCGAGCGCGATTCGTCCTTCATAAAACTGTCACACATCGGGGCAAAAACCGTCGGTATTATCTATGAAGGGACTCGAGTAGAGTCCCTGAAACCGTGGTTGGAAGGCAACTATTGACAATTAAGTACCAAATGCTTCTATCTGTGAAACGTAATTTCGACTGCTTTTAAGTACACTATCGAAACTGCAAATGGCCACATTTCAGGAGGGCCATTTAAAGATATATTTTAAAATAACTTTTTATTACTAGCTATACATAAATGACGATTTCTGATTGATAGTATGATTTCAAGCTACTTTATTACATTACAAAGTCACAAGAAAGTATTAAGCATATTTTGAGACTCTTCAGTTGCGATAGTTAACTTCGTACGAGTAGAAGTATGACTAAAACTATCGTAATCACCAATTACGTTAGTTCATGTGGGAATTTTCTTTAACGCATTTATCGTAACTGGTTAATTCGATAGTTTACATTATATGAATTTATACATTCGATTTTATTAACTTTATTTTATACAATATGATATTGGTAGAAAACATAAATTTTACTGTTATTATGATATTATTTATATCAATAGAAAAAAGTAACAAATTGAGATCGCTTACAAAATTTTATCAACTAAGTACCGTTTGAAAACTATAGTCAAAAACTTTAAAAATGAATGAAATTACGCAAAATTTAGCTTTTTGTAAAAATAGGTCAAGAAATAAGAATTGACTACAACTAGTACAAAATGTAATCAATTATGTAGCGGCTTAGAACTACTAGAGTTAAACTTGCGAAATAAAATCAACACAAAAAAAAACAAAACCAACTGTTTTAACAAAATATGTAGGTAGCTGGATTAGGTAATTTTTAATCTGAAATATCACCATCGTCAAAAAATTTTGCTTAACATTCTGGAAAAATCTGGGATATTGTTTATATTGCCCCAGAATTATATAGATACATCAGGTTTTCGTATTTTGCTTCGGGCAAAACTAAGGTATCACTATAGAGATTCTTAATTTTAACACTTCTGTTCGCTCTTCTCCCTCTTCTTGTTTCTTGTAAAGTTTTCAAGCAGTGAGTCATCATTCAAATCATGCTATAAATATAAACAATTAGGATCTTCTTTCTTTACCTTAATCTGTCTCAAGCAGTTCCATTTTACATTCCAATCGCAGTGTTTTAGAATGTATATTTTCCCTAAACTTTGTATGAAACTTCTCATAATATTTCAGTTTGCGCATTCCAGAACAGATAGAACCAAGCTTTTTAACATTTCTTAATTTACCATTTCTACTTGTATACATAAAGTTACATAAAGTTTTTCTATTGACATCAATCCATTGTTCCACACGTCTTATCCTTTTCTTTCCCAGGTTCATTTTATGTGTAGCTTTTCTTTTCCTATTGTCACAGAGAATCAATTTCCGATATACTTCAGTAATCCTCAAAAACTGAATCAACACTGCGCATGCAAGGCATTGGACTAGGAGTGAGTTCATATTTATCCGAAAGTTGCGAACTGGCAGTAATTGAACTTTGTGGGGTGGATGAACTTGACTTGACTCAAAATCTATTAACGGTGATGGTATTAGCATGTTGTCGTTACTGCCTAAGACGAGCTCTAGCTGCTTTAATTTTCGGAAGGAAATTTTGTAGTTTTAGATAGAACTATACTAGATCAAAATTACTCTCATGACAATTTGTCATTGATCATACGATCATCGAGATTGCAGTTTGGTGGCAATGTCGAATTTGAAAGAAATTCAGAGAAAAATCATAGGTAAGAGTAAGTACCTAACGTGTCAACAATCTTTCAACAGATATTAGCTATTTTATAGTAAGGTGCAGTATAGTAAAATACTCTGTGCAGTACTCGAACCTAAAACCCGCGGCAGGTCGCGGGTTATAGTTTCGAGTTTCATGCAACAGTATATAAATATTTGAGTTGACGAATTATTGTACCTGCTATATTTATATGCGTGTATTTATTTATAAAAAATGTATCTAAATATACGATATCTACACAGAAACAATTGCAATAATACCTAGGTATTCATAATTTAACATCCGTTCTCTAGAAATCCAGTTGTGATTAGTTCGGAGCTAGGTAGCGATGTGAGAATGGGCCAATAATATTAAGTATATAATTATTCATGTACTAATAATCATTATTGCATAATTTATAAAATACGTTATATTTGTATCAAAGTGGCACATTCAATAGCGTGTTGTACTAGTTTTGAACATATTGAAAATGACAGTTTTGATTACATTGTAAACAAATGAAAATGTCACATTCGAAACAAACCGAACTTTAATTGGTGACGAATAAGATCGAAAGTCAGTCAGTTGCAATACTTTATACTGGAATCATTTTAAGATTTTATGAACTATAAACTAATCTGTGAAAAGCAAGATTAAAAACATTATATGGCAACTTACTATCACCTGTCTTCGTAAATAGGCTACGTGGTATTATGTAATGTGTAGTAAAATTGTGGTAGAACTCTAAAAACTCACTATATTTCGAATTTTTGTTTTGTACTTGTTATTTTAGTTGTTATTAGTTATTAGTAGTTAGATTGGCACAACTGTATTCCATTTTAGCGCGGATTTTGAGTTGCATCTGTTATTTAGATTAAATACAGTGCTGTTTTTAGTTATATCATTCTAGTGTATATTGTGAATTTCATAATAGACAAAAACATCGAACAAAGAGTTTGTCTTAAATTTTGCATTGCCATTGGAATTTCGTGTTCAGAGTCACTGAAAATGTTACAGAAGGCTTACAGTGAATCGACTTTATCAAAAACACGTGCTTATGAGTGAAAAGCGGTTCAATGCGTTGAAAAGCGGTCGAGATGTGATGGAAGATTTGCCTCGCTCTGGTAGGCCATCAACGTCTGCAACCGAAGTTAACATCGCAAAAGTGAAGGAAATAGTGACTGAAAATCCTCATTCAAGTTTGAGAGAGATAGCCGCCGAACTTTCTGTGTCTCACGAGTCGATCCGTACCATTTTAAATAATCACTTGGGTGTGAAACATGTTGCCGCTCGGCTAGTCCCAAAAGGCCTGAACTTTCTCCAAAAACTCAATTGCATAAGAGTCGCTGAGGACATGCTAGAACGAGTCAATTCCGATCCAACATTCATGAAACGCATTGTTACTGGTGACGAGAGGTGGGTTTACGAGTTTGACATGCAAACTAGTCAACAAACTTCGGAGTGGCGCCTTCCAACTGAACCGAAACCGAAAAAACCACGCCAAAGTCGATCAAAAGTCAAAGTCATGTTCACTGTTTTCTTTAACTATCGCGGTGTTGTGCACTCGGAATTCTTGCCGAAAGGTCAAACGGTAAATAAATAATATTATTTGGGCGTTATGCGGCGTTTAAGAGAGCAAATTCGACTAAAAAGACCAGATTTGTGGAAAGAAAATTCTTGGATTTTGCACCACGATAATGCGCCTTCGCACAAGGCCATCATTGTGAACGAATTTTTGACCAAAAACTCAACAAATACCATCGAGCAACCACCTTATTCACCAGATATGGCTCCAACCGACTTCTTTCTTTTTCCTAACTCAACGCTTTTTCCGGAACTCAATTCCGGAAAAAGCGTTTAAAAAATGTTTTGATGATTGGATTATTCGTTGGCGTAAGTGTATCGTTTCTGAAGGAGCATACTTTGAAGGTGATAAAATAAATTTGGATGAATAATTAACATTTCGTGTATTATTGATCTTTTCCCGGTACTTTCTTGACAGAGTAGTATGTGCAGTAAAGACAGACAAATTTTTTTTATAATATAGTATGTTGAGTGCTCCATGATATTCTTATGCTGTGTACTTGGAGGTACTAGTTATTGATCTATTACAATGTGATTATTCAGTAAATATGGAGATTTCAACACAATATTTGTTTCAGTTAGGTGAAACGTCATAAGATTTTGACTCGAAAAATAGTCTCAAAATAGTAAAAATTCAAGTTAGGTTAGATTATTTCGATTCTTTTTTTTTACCGTTGTCGTTTAATTTATTTAAACTACTTATTACAAAACAGAAATATGTATTTCCATACATCGAAGATAATATTTTTGAGAATATAATTGAGACAGGTTTATTAGGTGATTCTAAAACATTTTTAGAATTCTTGCTTGTGCGTTTGTTTGGGCTTCATTAAAAAACTACAGAATGAATTTAATTGGATAGACTGTAAGTCATGAAAATCTAGGATGTTAGGGTATTAATTATGCTATTATTTGAAATTATAGGACTGATCTTAAGAGGGTACTAGAAATTAATGATCTTAAAAGGGTACTAAAAATTTACGATCTTAAAAGGGTACTGGAAAGTGAAACCGTTATATATTCGTTACGTCTGACAGTCCGTTTGTCCGTATGATACGGTCGATTTATTCAGCCATCTTTACTCATACTAAGCTGAAGATACAAAGACGAAAATTAATAACTCAAACTCAGGAACGAAAGACAATAAATTAATTATTTTTTTTATTTAACTTTATCTGTTCTCCGAAATGTTACTGAACTATAAATTAACATATGTCCAGCTCGCTCTAAGCCGATTTTTTTTGTAATCCAAGCAGACGAACTTACGGACAAAAACTAATACACTAATATTGACTATTCAGTTCTAATGCTAATCACGATATTAAATTAACGATACTATAATACAAACGGTTTTCTAAAGTTTGCATTAATATTAAAATGTGTGATAATATTTTTTTTGTAATGACATTAAGTTGCGCCAATGATATTGGCGTTGACCTTATTGTTGTACTTGAAAATCTAGTTGAAAAGAGTATAATTTACACTTCCAAATTGACAAAGCATATTGTCACTCGAGCCAACAATTCAATTGGGTATCAAGTTTGTGGAATAATTAATATTTAAATTTTCAATTAAGCTCAGTGTTGGCGTATGGCGTATATATGAATATTGAATTTTAACATTTAAATTATGAACTTCGAATGTAGGTTACAGATTAATAAAAGTTGAAAGGCAATCTTACCTTTATTTTAAGTGAAGAGCCTGTGACAACGTGATTGAATTATTGTAAAAATATAATATTATGTAAATTTTTTCTACAACCAGTTTGTGGTGTTAGTAGGTGCAAGCGAAATGTCAGTTCCTTAAATCGAATTTAAATAGTTGATGAAACCAGCCTAAATATCTATTTAAAAAGAATTTTGACGTTTTAGATTAGAGAAATGTTTTCGTTGATGAACTTGAATAAGTATGATGAGATACGCAGTATGACAGGGTTGCACGACAGTGTTATTGTAAAAATGAAGAAAGGAATGATTAGATGGTTCGGGCACATAGAAAAAAAGAGTGATGAAATACTGAGAAGAAGAAAATCCATAAAGCAAAAGTGAGTGGTAAATGAAGCCAAGGAAGAGCAAGGCTGACTTATGAAGAAGCTAGAGTGTTAGCCGACGGAAATGTCAAAAGCACTCGCATACCTAGGCGAAAATGTGTGAGGAGAATGACGAGATTTGAGGAAGCGAAAGAAGTATGTAAGGACCGCGACGCTTGGCGCTCCGTCCTCTCTGACTACCCCGTTAGGGATACGGCGTGAAGATGTGTATTAGTGTGTAACTTGAATAAAAAAAAGAAATCTACTTCAGTTCCATTTCCATAGCTTTTCTACTTTTTTCAAGGTCTTTTCATTATCAAAATTGTTTATACCGAGATTTCTTGTTGTACTCGTATTTCTATTTCCAGGTACATTGAGTAATTAGTGAAAAGGAAGAACACCGCCAAAAACGTGTTGAACACATTTTAATTTAAGGTTCCGTAGAAAAAATCGGGCCCAAAATATCAATAATTTAAATTTTTGTTTTTATCTCTATGTTAATTACGTCACTGCACCGAACAGCTCCGTAAGTGTAATGATGCCGAAATATATGAACTGTGAGTCACGAATAAACAGACAGACTGATAAAATATGACGGAAATGGTTACGCTTTTAATGTTTTGGTTATGAAATCTTGAAATATGTTTCACTAATTCGCTAATAAATGTTTAGTTATGTACTAACTAATACACGAATACCGCAAAAAGCGGATGTTTATATTGGTAAAACAAAGGCTCGAAGGTTCGCGGACGAGAGACTAATGAACACCGGAATGTCTGTGGGGGACAGCGGTGGACGAGGATGAATTGCTATTGTGATCGCTAGGCACTTCATAACACTCAACGGAAAAAGTTACTTTGTAATAAAATACTTATATCATAGTCGTTAATTAATGGGGCTAATGAAATTAAACCTAATGCTAGTCTTGGATTGAGACTTATTATTTAAACAGAATATAAAAAGCAGTCAAGTGAGGGTTTGGCCTAACACATTACTTATAAATGACGGTATTTATAAAATTGTAAATTTCATAATACACACATACATGTCTTTGCGCTGTATCCTTAACAAGGTTGTCAGAGAGGATGGGGCGTCAAGAATCGCGGTCCTTATATACTGTTTTGACCTCCTCAAATCTAGCTATTCTCCTTACACATTTTCGCCTAGGTTTGCGAGTGCTTTTGACATTTCTGCTTGCTAACCCTTATTGATCCTTATAAATCAGCCTTGGTCTTCTTATCTCAATTACTATTAATTAACTTTTACAAATTAATTAGAATAAATAATTAATTATGTGGGTGATAAGTACACGCTTTAAAACATCATCTTGGCATGGAAAGTAAAATTTATCACATGAAGGTTTCATTGCCAGAAAGATCACAAAATTGAGTTGACAATATTTATTTCGTTCATGGCAAGTTATTTGGACAGAAAGAGAAGCGGAAGTCCACGACTCATTGAAAATAATGAGGTGTTCCAAGTGGTTCGATAATTTGTCGCTAGTTGAAAGCCGTCTGTCCTTTGTCGGTTATTAATGGGACAAAAGGGCCATTTACGTAAAAAAGAGTAACTTAAATGACTGCTTACTGCCGCGGGAAACAGAAATGACGCGACAGACTCATTTTGCTTTTCAGCTTAGATAAAATAAATATACTTTTAAAATGGCGTCATTAATTTATCATTCACGACCGCAGCAATTATTAAAAACAAAATATTTGAAAAAATAGTGTAATATCTTAAAATTCAATAGCAATAGTACCTAAAAGTAATAATTTACATGTGAATGCACAGTAACAGTGTTATTTAATGTATTTGATGCCTACATACGATATAAATTAAATATGATAAAGTGAAACGTTAAACTCTCAAAAATCAAGAAAAAGGGACAGAAAACACAATAAAGCTATTAAAATACTTTGTTAAAACGCAAAACAAATATCGATCTTGTGTAAGTGTACAGTTGATTTGTGAATATTTTTGCATTATACAGTTAACAAAAAGTCGTTAACTATTTTAGAAAATCTCAATTAACAAAACACAATTATTACACCATCTAGTATTGAACAATTTAAAAGAAAATCTACCGACGTCTAAGTAATACTTGTAATTATTCATAATTATTATAAGTACAAATTTCATTGTTATTCATTTTACTATACTTATTATTATTTTTTTTTTAAAAGAGAAAGCAATGTCGATGTCGTACACTAAAAAGCGTAATAGACTGCTTAGCGCCAAATCGGTAGTATGTGCATGTTGTACAAAGATAACTAAGCCCGATGAGTGTTTGCAATGCTGCTCATGTATGGAAATTTATGAACGAACATGTGCATTTATATCTGAAAGACGATTTTATAATATGACCAAAGAAAGTAAACAGACGTGGAAATGTCGTTCCTGTGTTCCGAAAAAATTAAAAAAGCAGAACAATATTATTAAAAGCAACACCAGCACTCCTAAGGGGCTTCGATCACCATATTCTTTAGAACCCGAAATCCAACTCAATAATACGCCAACTGAAAATGAACATGTTAAGCATGCCACTATAATATGCAGCCTGCAGAAAAAGAAGAGTAAGAACGACACAGTGGTATCGAGTTATGATAATGGCAATTTATTAACGTCTGATTCTTTCATGAGACGAAGCCTTCCTGATCTTTCTACCCGTAACAACGAGGACATTGACGAACTTAAACAAACAATCAAAGAACTAGAAACAAAATTAGCAAGTGCTAATAAGGAAATTGATAATCTTATACTAGAAAAACTTACATTTGAACGTAAAATATCTGAACAAGAAAACAGAATTACTCAATTAATACGTATATGTTCAAGCACACCAAAGAAACAATTAACAGGAAAAACACTAATGATATCGTATAAAGACGAAACTAAGAGTGAAAAGAAAAAGAATGTAAGTAATGAGCCAATGAAATCGTTTAATAGTAAAGAAACAACAAAACACTTGCCAAAAAATAACATAAGTAAATTAACAACTCAGAAACATCTACATGAATCCAAAACAATTTGGATATTTGGAACGCAACAATGTGTTGGTTTGGCAACTACCCTGTTGAAATCTAGACAAAATACTAGTTACAAAAAGTATTCTATTGTAGCAATGACAAAGCCTTATGCAACTGCTGAAGAAACATTAAGAGGAGTACAATCTTCCAAATTTGGACTAAAAGACAAAGTAATACTCTGTGTTGGTGAAAATGACTGTATCCGCTTAAAAGTGCAAATCGAACTAGGCAACATACTAAAAAATTTAAATGGGCGCAACACATTAGTGTTGAGTGTAATAAAAAATAGTTTACTTAATGAAAAAATGTTAAATAATGACATTAAGCAATTATGTAAGAATGTGTTCGACTGCCATTTCATAGAGTGTGACTTTGGAAGATCATCATTTCATTTAAATGACATTTGCAAAAAAATCAATTTCGTTATAGACAGCATAGATTACGATGATGAATTTTTGATTTTTAACGATCATAATAAAGGTTTCAAGAGAAAAGCGTTCCTCAGAGAACAAGCATTGCCCTCAAATAATAATCACATCAATGAATCGAAGTATAAAATAGAAACGATTCCTTATTATTTTGCCTCGAAATTTTCTAGTTCCACAAATAAAATTATGCAACAAAAAACTATATTAGATTATTTTTATAAATTAAAAAAAAGCGCCAAAATTTTGAAATAAATGATATTGTTAAGCAGGACTGTCTTTTTCGTCCCGGATAGTGATAGAAAGATATGTATATTACATCAAAATATTGCGGGTGCTCTTAGCAAACAAGATAATTTACAAATTACTATACAAAATCTAAAAAGATCAAACACCCACATTGATATATTATGCTTAAGCGAAACATTCCTTAAAGCAGGAGAAGAATGTAATTTAAATATCGAAGAATATCGCCTAGCAGATTCTTATTCTAGAACAAAACAAAGGCGTGGTGGTGTATGCATATTCTGCAAAAACGATATAGAATATAAAAATATTACTTTCCTAAAAGGCATAACTACTGAATTTTTCTTTGAAGCATGTGGCATAGAAATTCCAAAGTATAATTGTATAGTCATATGTATATATAGAATCCCTAATAAAGAACCAGTAATTTTTCTTCACAAATTGGAAATACTTATGCTTAAACTGCGAAACAAAAGAAAGAAAAACATTGTCTTGTGCGCAGATTACAACATAAATTTACTCAAACACAGTGACACAGTGGATGAATATACTCGAATAGTAAGGAATTATAATTATATTATTCATATTAATGAACCTACGAGACAACACTCTTGCTTAGATCAAATTTTAAGTAATATATCTGTTGCGAAAGGGTATGTACTACCTCTGGGATTATCAGATCATGAGACTGCACAGATTCTTGTTACCATAGACAGACAGGAAGTATCTCTTTCACAGTTTGTGTATATTTGGAAAAGAGATTTTAATACCGATAACATGAGAAAGTTCCAAAAATGTCTAAAAGAACTAACTTGGTCTGAAATCTATGTACAATCGAATACCAATTCGGCGTTTAACAAATTCATTGAATTGTTTCTTCTATTTTATGAACTGTGTTTTCCTATGAATAGATTGAAAATTAATAGTAAGCCCAAACATTCGTTATGGATTACTAAAGGTATAAAAATCGCTTCTGCAGTAAAACGTCGTTTAAGATTTACTTATTACAAAAAAAATCAGAAGAAAACAAAACTCACTATTTTGAATATAACAAAATATTAAAAAAATGTGTAGCTACTGCTCAAAAGATTACTAATGAAGCATATATACATAGAGCTAAAAATATATCAAAAGCTACATGGAAAGTCATAAATGATCATGTAAAATCAAACAAAATGACGAAAAGTATAAACCAGATTATATACAATAATGACATTATAAATGATCCCCATGACATTGCTAATATTTTTAATGAATATTTTATAAATTTGACACATAATAATAACACAAATCAATTTTCTGACCATACTATGACATTTAATAATATTGAACGAAATCATTCAAATATGTTTTTATATCCGACTGATCCGAGAGAAATTTCAAAAATTATTCATTCTCTTAGAAATACTTCATCTGTAGGTTATGACAATATCCCAACAAAAATAATTAAGCTAGCTGACATGTATATCTCGCCCGTATTGGCGCATATAATAAATTTATCCTTTCAAGAGGGCATGTTCCCGGACAGATTGAAAGTAACAGTGATAAAGCCAGTTTATAAAAAAGGCAATAGAGAAGACATAAGAAATTTTAGACCTATCGCTTTAGTACCTATTTTTTCCAAAGTCATTGAGAAAGCGATGTATTTGTAGACTGAATTCGTTTATTGGAAAGTTTAATATTCTTTCTCCTGAACAATACGGATTTCAGAAAGGGAAATCGACGACATTAGCTGCCTTGAAACTAATAAATACTATAATAGAGTTTGTTAATAACAGGAAAAATGTTGCTGCAATATTTTTTGATATGAGTAGAGCTTTTGACTTTGTTTCACACAAAGTACTTTTACAGAAATGTGAAGCTTATGGTATTCGAGGGAATGCATATTGCTGGTTGGATAGTTATTTGTGCAATAGACAACAATATGTGGAAATCACCTCTACAAACTCTAAACAACAATATACTCCTATTAAATCTGGAAGGAGATATAATGAAGTAGGAGTGCCCCAGGGGAGTATTTTAGGTCCTCTCCTTTTTCTATTATATATTAATGACTTCCCTAATATCACTAAATATAAATGTGTACTCTACGCTGATGATATATCTGTAGTCATACCGAATATCGAAGAAAATTATAATAGATGTATTAACGAAACAATAAACCATGTAGTAACATGGTTGAAAAGTAACAATTTAACTGTAAATATTAGCAAAAGCAAATATATTCAATTTCTAAATAGGGGCGGCAAAAAGAAGGATCTGAAAGTGATATATAATGATATAACATTGACTGAAGCAGACGAAATCAAGTTTCTTGGTATAACATTAGATGACAAATGTTCCTGGAAATCACATGTGAATAATATATGCAATAAGATAATTAGATTTGCCTATGCCCTGTGGAGACTGACCAAAGTAACTAATAAAAAAACTGCGTTAAAGGCCTATCACGGATATGTGGGCTCGAATCTGCGTTATGGTATAGTGTTGTGGGGTAACTGTGTTATATTGAGCAGACTTTTAATAGCACAAAAACAGTGCATAAGAGCCATGTGTAATGTAAATCCTTGGACAACTTGTAAGCCTTTATTTCGAGAACTGAAATTACTGACTGTTCCTTGCTTGTATATTTATGAGATTTGTAATTTTGTAAAAAGTCATCCAAACTCATTTAAAACGAAAATGGCAAACTGTAGGCCTAATAATAGATATCCCAATAGACTGATACTTCCCAGCATAAAAACCGATATCTATAATAAAAACTGTCCAATAATGCTAATTCGTATATACAATCATTTACCGGAGAATATTAAGCATCTAACTTACAACAAATTTAGAGTAGCTCTACACAAATGGCTAATTGATAAATGTTTTTATTCTGTCCAGGAGTACTTGAATTCTTAAATTGACTTATATATGTGTGTTTTTTTCTTTATGATAATATACCCATTATAAACAATTTTGCATGCCAGAAATGGTGAATGTGTGTACAAAAATAAATATCATGTAACAATCACATATTTATGCAAATAAATTATTTGAATTTGAAATTGAATTTGAATTTGAATTCAACTCATTCGTCTTTCGCTAGAATATTAAATATTTAACTAAATATAATACAAATTTCGTTACGCAATATAGGATTTATATCCCGTTTTATGTAACCAATATATCGTAAAAATTTCGACTACTTCATCAAAATTTGGATAATTTTTAATATTCCGTATTGAAATTGAACAAACAACAACAAGACGGAAGACTTTTGAAATTGTTTCCACATTCTTATTTGTCATTTTTCTCAGAAACCATTAGTCGTAAATTATTTTATTTATTATAAAGTGAAATATTGGACTATTAGACGTAATCAAAAAATATACAATAAAGTACCAAAGATAATAAGAGACAACAGTAACATAAATTCTATTAAAAATAATACCAGAAATATATTAATAAATGAGGCATATTATACACTCAATGAATTTTTAAACTACGATAAATAAAAAAAAATAACAATGAATAAGCAATGGATATAATGATTTGAGGTAAACACTTTTCTTTAAATATATTTTTAAATGCAATTTAAATGTCATGATGACCTACCTATGTATGGCCCTTAGTGGTGGAGCACAGTGAACGGGATTTATTTATTTATCTATTTAAATATAGCACACACAACATACACAAAAAGAAAGTTACACAGAGAGAATTTGAACAGAGGGTACAGCTTATTTCTATTAAAAATTTCTTCCAGCAGACCCGCGAGAGTGACAGTTCCACCGAAGAAAGATAGACACTGTGTGTACTTACTAAATATAAAGAAACATATAAAGAAATTATATATTATAACACCGTTAATACCTGTGATTCGCATGTTAAATAAATAAAAAAACAATAAATTAAAAATGTAAAAAACCCCTGACTCAAAAATACCTCTAAAAAGAAATAAAATCATATCGGCCTTTTATGTTCGTTATAAGTAGTAATATAAGTAGTAGTAGCAATAATATATCCCAGCGTCGTCGCGTCGGGGGACCGCTAGATATGTTTTCTTACTTGTAATCTGTTTTCTATGTATTTAGCGGTTCCCCGACGTGACGACGACGCTTGGATATATTTACATTACACCACTATTAACATTACAACTTATCATAAACTTAACGGGCTAATGGGTACATATTATTTTCTTACATTTTAGACATTTTTTTGAATTGGAGGTTATTAAAATTTTTAGTTTGAGTTTCATTTCATGATTTTTAAACACACTGCGATTGACGGTATCCCCACATTCACATAAATACTTTCCGGGACGATACACCAAATTCAGACCCTGATCATCATCTGTCTATCTATAAAGACCATTCCAATGAACCCAAACATGATACCTCTGCTGTAAGTTGGTGAAGAGTTGGATATCCCAGTGATTCCAGATGATGCTGCAGCATCAGTCAAGGTTACCATTTTAAATTATTTAATGAATTACACACAAACAAAATTGCATATAAACAAAATTGGAATCAGAAAATTGGAAACCTACAAAAGGCATCGCTTTAAGATATCTTAAGATAGCCCTTTCAGATATCTCTACGAGCACACCTCGTTAATAAAATTACCATGTTATCGTAATATCTGTGAAGTTACAGTATACTAAATATCGAATCGATTAGACCAGTAGAAATTGCTCACATCTCTTCAACAACTAGAAAAGAGCTGATGATCTTCAAACGACTGAACAGATTTTTTTGAATTATAGCTAAGAACACTCTCAATCAAGTCACTTTCCAAACAAAAGAAAACTAAATCAAAATCGGTTCATCCGTTTAGGCGCTACGATGCCATAGACAGACAGAGATACACTGATACATAGACACATAGATACACAGACACACAGATACACAGGTACGCATGTTACACTTATAACACCCCTTCTTTTTGCGTCGGGAATTAATAAACAAATAGACGTATAAAAAGCATATAGACAATTTAAATAAATAATTATAATAATCAGTCTGCAGCCATATATATAGGTGTATTTGAATTTATTCGACACATTCTTATGGATAGTTCATATAAATATACATATAGGTTGTACTGAGTTTAAGTAAATTAGATAATTTAATGTGATGAATTGTTATGATTTTTAGTGTATTTTATAGATCTCGAATTGCTATTCATCCATAAATATCGGCAAATAGCTCAATAAAACTAATTCTTGGGAGGCAAAAATATGTCTACCTATATCCAATGTTTGTGATATTATTTAGATTTTAAAATCAGTTTCACTTTACGACAAGATCTTTTCTAAATAAAAACGACTTCAAGGTTAGACAGAAGTTACTTCAGCGCTAGGTTTTTTATCTAACACAACACCTCAATAAATGTTAAAGCACGTATATTTATTTTAAATCAATTCCCATATTTTTTATTGGAAATATAAAGTCCGTGAGATTTAAGGTGGTTCCATACAAAAAGTAATCATAATATACTGTTTCATTGAATAGTAAAAATACTTAAAAATGTGCTCATTAATACTAGTTCAGGTACTTATTTACGCAAAATTAATAAAAAGTAATAAATCTTTAATAGAAATAACATATATCAAATACCGTTTTTTACAAAATGATATGCGTGTGTGTGTGACGATTTTCGTGTAACAACACGAAATGCAAATAAATTAGCGATGTTGCCGGCCTGTACGCGCCGCCCGTACGCTACGTTGCCATTCATGGTATCTTTCCTTCAAACTTCAAAATGGATTAGAAACAATAATTGTGAATTTTTAACAGGACTTTACAAATTATTAGTGTACACAATATATTGTAAATCGGTATCAAAAATGTAACCTAAAATGAGTTAAATTATTATTTAAAACGATATACAATAATATGTTGTATATTACTTATGTACTTTTATAGTTGATGACAATAATAGATATTATTTGGATATTATTATCTACACAATTATATCTTCACGCTATAATCCAACGGGGTAGTCAAAAATGTGTGTCCAATGTCAAACTAACAAACCCCTTAGGCGCATCAACAGGGCTCTTATGCAGATAACAACTACATCTATGCAACCTCTTGAGCGTGTAGCTCTTGATATAGTCGGACCCTTGCCCGAAGCTGGTGAAAGAAAATTAAAATTCATTTTAATCCTGCAGGATGATTTAACTAAATTTCTCTTAGCCTATCCCATTGCGAGTACTACGGCTGAAGAGACCACTGATTGCTTAGTTCATTTTATCACATTATTTAGCTTACCTAAATATATTCTTACTGATCAAGGGACCAATTTTACAGCTGAAGTTTTCAAACAAACTTGTAATCTCTTAAAAATCAAACAGTTATGGTCAAGTCCATATCATCCCCAAACACAGGGTGCCTTGAAAAGAAGGCATGCGACATTCACAGTCTTCTTTTGTGCACGTAACTAGTGTCTGCAACTCCGCTTCTGATGGTGCTATAAGCATAGCATCGTCATACAACAATCTGATACATACAACCGCTGCCGTTCCTAAAACCACCTTGTACCTCGCACAAATATCTTTCAGAAACGCTTTTCAGATGTTCAGTCAATACCTTGATATAGACTTTACTTGCTAAGCTGACCAAACTGATAGTCCTATAGCACGCGCAGTCTAAATAGGAACCTTTCCCTATATAGGGAGGCACCATGATTACGGCGCGTCAGTCCTCCGGAACCTCTCTCTTCTGCCAGCAAATATTGCACAGTTTATAGAATGCATCCCTGACTCTAGGACTACCATACCTGATCATATCAGCAGTTACCTCATCATTTGCCGCAGCCTTTCCAAACTTCAGACTTCTTATAGCTTTCTCAATCTCTTTCATATTAATGACATCCTCTAGTTCCTAACCCGAGTATGACGATTCGTTAGGATCATTCTCAGTTTCAGAGACAGAGTCGCCACTCTCATACAGTTCTCCATAGTGTTCGTTCCATTGCTGCAGAAAAGCTTTTTTGTCTGTCAACAGATGATGTTGTTTCGAACGCACTTTATTCATTCTGCTAGGTGTCGGACCAGTTCGGTATTTACGTATTTCTTTCCAATATAATTTGGATTTTTCTTCGAAGTTGTCCGACATCTTGTTTCCGTCTAACACCCTACATCTTTCACAGAGTTGCAGAGTTTATTTCCTAAATAATGTAGCACAATGGGCGTAGGTCTACTACGCCGAAGTACGCGAGTTCGAATCCTGCAATGTGGTCAGACCTTTTTTTTTAAAGTTGAAATAATACGTTCAGTTTGCAATAAGTACCTAATAAAAACATATATCACTTTAGTGATGTACTTATAATGTGGAAATAAAATGAAAAATAATGACGGACGTACATGACAGATAAATATATATGATAGATAGACAGGCAGACAAGCATAGTATACACAAAGTGCAAAAAATGTAAAATGTAAAGAAAATGTGAACTTATTTCTCCCGTAAAAGCACGCTAATCAATACATATAACAAATACACCATAAAACTCACTAATTATTCACTAAAACACTACGTATAAAGCTCACTGAATAACTTACTGAATTCTCAATAACTCACTGCACACACATTTCGACTATATTTTAACGACTGTTCGCGGATGCACCAAAAATATACTAATACTGATTACACTAGACTACTTCTACCAATTTAACAGCGTATGGCGAAGGGTATAATTATTATCTCAGACTATGTCCATTTAAAATAATCTGTAGACGATCGCTTGTTGCTACTTGACAACTGCTATTTACACAAAGACTAAAGTCAGATTCTTTCTTATATACAGCCTCACCAATACGTAAGCCATCCACTTTACCCCACTAAAATGTTACAAAATAATCACAGGTGGCTAATTATTTGTAGTGAAGCTAATAGTCGGCGACTTGTGTTGTAGCCTCTATATGTCTGTAACGACTTGCGTTGTAGCCTCACAGACTAACGTACGTAGACTTGTGATGTACTATCTACAACACATTACGCTGCAGTCTCTACATATCTTCAACATCTCACGCCGTAGCCTCTACATTCCTACGACGACTTGTATTTCCTCTGCATATATACAACATCCCATGCTGCAGCATCTATATATCTGCAACATCTCACGTTGTAGTTTCTTTATCTTTACGTATCAATCATGTGGTTTCTGCATATCCAATACATAACTCTCTTCTTCTTGTTGCCATCATAATACCAGATGACCTCATGCGTATGCGTATGCGCAAAGCGTATATTAAATAATGGCAATACGCTGTATTGCCATTATTTAATATACGCATTTTACAAACTCTACAAAATTAATGCAAATTCAAATGAAAAGGCCAATAACCAAGGCTGGATATATCTCGCTTCTGAACTAAAAGCACACTAATTAATATGTACATTAACTTATATTAATTAAATACACTATAAAACTCACTAATCACTCACTAAAACACTATGTATAAAGCACTTTGCATAACTCACTGAACACTAATTTTTAACCCCCGACGCAAAAGAAGGGGTGTTATAAGTTTGACGTGTCTGTGGGTATGTCTGTGGCATCGTAGCTCCTAAACGAATGGACTGAATATGATGCGGTTTTTTTTGTTCGAAAGCAGGTTTGCGGTGGTTCTCAGACATGTTTTATCAAAATCGGTTCAGCCGTTTGAAGAATATCGGCTGTCTGTGTGTCTGTGTATCTTTGTGTCTGTCTGTGGCATCGTAGCTCCTAAACGAATGGACCGATTATGATGCAGTTTTTTGTTTGAAAGCAGGTTTTCTGGCGGTGGTTCTTAGACATATTTTATCAAAATCCGTTCGCCGTTTGAAGAATATCAGCTCTTTTTTAGTTTTTAAAGGGACGCGAGCATCTTCTGTTAGTCTAATCGATGCGAAATTTAGTACACTGTGATTTCAATAATGTCAGAATAACATAGAAACATTGACCAGATGCTGCAGTATCATCTGAAGTCAGCAGGATATCCAACTCCTCGCCACTTACAGTAGAGGTATCATGTTTAGGCTCATTGAAATGGTCTGTATGAATAGGCTATAGATAGATAGATAGATTGTGATCAGGGTCTGATAATGGATCAGACAATTATTGTCAGAATACTCAGATTTCGGCGAGGCACGATCTCGTGTTGCAATTTCGTGTATCGTCCCGGAAAGTATTTGCGTGAATGTGGGAATAGAGTGTCGATTGTAGTGTTTAAAAAGCATGAAATAAATAAGCGTCGTCACGTCGGGGGATCGCTAAGTAAATAAAGTAATGAAAACAGAATACAACTAAAAATAATAAAGTATGTATGAAATTGAAATACAAGTAAACTTGGCGGACCCCCGACGTAAGGACGCTTGGATATGTTACTACTACTATTTATATTGAAACTTATTACAAATTTAAAGGGCTATAAGGTACATATCATTTTTTTACTTTTTGGAGGTTTTTTTTTGAGTCGGGGGGTTTTTTAATTTTTAATTTAATGACTATATTTGAATAACGACCGTTTGCGGATGCAGCTTAAAATAGACTAATATTGATTTCACTAGACTCCTTCCATTTAACAGCAGATGGCAGAGGGTATAATTAAATTATCTTTCATCTTACATCCATTTGAATATTATACTGTACACGATCGCTTGTCGCTGCTTGACAACTACTAGACTAAAGTCAGACTCTTATATACAGCTCCACCAATACCTAAGCAATCCACTTTAACACCACTCTTGCTATTAAAATGTTACAAAATTATCACAGATGGCTAATTGAAGTAATTGAAATTATAGTGAAGCTAACACCCGTTCCGGCCAAAAAATGTAATATACATTGTAGCTCGTAACACAGTTTAAACAATTAACACGGGCTACAGGGCATCATTAATTTTTGTAATAGAAATTATAACAGAAAATAAACATTATCTTATCTTATTATTTTGTAAGAGAAATAAAATATTTTTAATTTTTATTCGTAGATTTTTTTATATAAAATGAATTACATATTTTAATTTCTAATATTTTACTACCTAACAGTATAGTAACGGTATAACAATAAAAAAAAAAAGTTAGTGTGTAGGGATTCGAACACTGAAAATTACAAATCTCTAATATCAATATATACCACTGGGCTAATTTGACTTAAAATTGCAAGCTGAAATTATTAAATAGTACAATCACTTGAACTCAGTATACATGTGTGGGTAAAAAGACCAAATTTGTGATTTGAATTATTTATCATGATACGTGACTAATAGGTCTACAGGATAACTTACAAAGTTGTCGGAATAGTTGCGTATAGGTGTAAAGTGTACGCAAACATAACTTTCGTGAGAGGAAATACAAAAATAACTCTATAAAAAAATAAAAACCTCGAGTTTGCGTAAGTGACGCCATCTATTGAGAAAATAGGCGCACGGGAACCGAACGAACCACCTTAATAGGTCGGATTTGACGTTTCTTAATTTTCATGCCGCTATAACTTTGTGCCAACGTACCTGATACTTAATACAAATTAAATTACGTAAATGCTGAATAAAAAAACGTTACTTATTTTTCCCACTACTGATCATTACACATAACTACTAACTTTGATTTCTTTTAGTTAATAACACAGATATTTCCTTATATATCTTCAAAAGAATTTTCTAAATGGACGTTGTTTCAATGTTATATCACGAGACGTATTGCTCTAGTACTGTATCATTTGCAATTGTTTCGTTACCAGACGAAATCGATAATCGATTGAAATGTCGCAATAATCGAATAATTTAAAATCATTATATTTTTCAAATAATTTTAGTTCTGTATTCTTTTTTTGACGAGTTTACTGACAGAAGCATGTGATCAAATATCAAAGGATGACTGGGCTAAGGTGGTGGTCAAAACAAAAAAAATAATAAAGGAAGACTTTGAAAGAGACGTCAGAATAGACAATTTAATTGAAAATGAATTAATCATAATAGTGGAAGACGAAGATAGCTCTACAGATATGGATTCAAGCTCAGAGAATGATTAAATATTTATTTTTCACCAATATTACAGTATGCCTTTATTTACTACAAATACGTAGTGTGCTTATTATAGTTAAATAAGGAAGTTTTTTATACATTAGTCCCAAAAAATAAATATATTGAATTAAATTTATTCATATACTTAAATATGTTTTACTCTAACAAATACCATATCTCAACAAACGTACTATGTAGCTAACAAACTAATAATCATAAGTGAAATATTATGATGTTATTATGAACATCAAACAATGGTATCGATTTTCGTTAGAATCGAAAAATAATCGAGACATATTTGTTTGGTCCCATAACTAGTCGCAGCCATGTGACAGATGTCAAATCCGACCTATTAAATCCAATGACTAAGGAAACTAAAGGACATGAAACAAGTACAAAATAATCGTGCCACCTAAACTTCAAGTGTCGCAAACAATGGCTGCCGATTAGTGATGTCCCAAATATCTACTATGTAGATGTCGTTGTCAGTTGTTGAAATAAGTATTGTTTCCGCACCAGTATTGAAATAAAAATCATTTTGTATGATATCTTCAGAAAAAGGGAGGGTTTTTTTTTTGTGTCATAGATTTGTACAAAAGTACTGAAATATTGTTCAAACTGAAAACAGCAGTCAGCGTAGTTCGATGCTATCGGCATTTAATTAGAATCTGCGCTTAAGGCGATTTTAAGGTGTTATTAGCAATGATAGCAACAAGGCGCCTTCAAGGATAGCCTCTTTCTGTCCTTCGATCATTTTTGTTCCATTTAAATGAACCCTACATACAAACAAATTACTTAGGTACTTCTATTTGTAATACTTAATAAGTACGTCTATGATTATTACAGATATAAAATTGCTTTTTAAAAGAAACCCATATTTTTATGAAGCGCTTTCATAAATGTTGAAGATCAATGAACATAGGTCAAAGTAGTTAAAGAATAGCATAGTCCTTTTAATGCTCTTTAGAGGTGATGGTGAAATTAAAATAAGTGCTATGAGAAACATACATACGGACCAACCAAATCTATAGCCATGGCGTACTGTAGCACTTTGATAAACTAAATACTAGAATAATTAATGTTACTAAAAATTAGTGGTCTTATCACACAGTAATTGGGAATAATATTTCAATTAGGAATAGTACATTGTGGACTTCTATTAGTCGAAGAATTCTCAAATTCAGTTAAGTACTTCCAGAGGTTACCCCGTATATACAAACAAACAAATTTTATTTCTTTTCGTTGTAAAGTATTTCTTTATGTAATATCATAGTTTGTAATATTATCTAGGGTAGAAAATCCACAATATACCGGCCTTTTGAATAAATGTTTTAAAAGTTAAGATAGTAAATTGCTAGGCACTACAAGGGTGACCAATGTCTGACTAGTCATATTTAATGTACCTATAGTAACATATTTTTACTGGGTTTGAAAAATAGAACTGTTTGTTAATATTTATATTAAGTACATAAAAATTTTAATAACATATTCACAATATAAATAAATATAGATAACTAAATAGCATAATTTTTATTAAATAATCACTGAATGAAATTTTTGAATGCTGAGATTTGAATTTAAGCAGTCATCGTACTCATCATGTCGCTGTCATTTTTTTGTACGTCAAGAAAATAATGAAATAGTTTCCGACACTTTTTTAAAAGTTTTTTCAAGTTCAAGTTTTTTAAAAGATTCTTTAAATTGTACTGCATCTGGATTATTAGTAAAACCACTACAAGTTCTTATTGGTCGCAAAAATAACCCGCCGTGGTTTTGATTCACATCATTCAGAAGCAGATATTTAGAACTATGAGATTTTTCTCGCCCAGAAACATCAAATAAAAATTCAGCCACATTCTGTAAACAATTAATATTTTCCTGTTACTTTTTCACAATAGAGGATTTACATGGTCAAGAAATTAAAAAGTAATTAATTACCACTCTAAATATTTTCTCTGATTCCCAATAACCTTTGCGAGGGCAATGCTTCATACATAAAATTATTTTCTTAATGTTCTATCGAAAGAACTTTCTTCGAAATGCAAATAACATAATATATATCATGAATACATCATATGAGTTCAATTTTATTTTCCTATTATGTCAAGCCACTCTTTTTCTCTAATAATACATGATGGTAATCTGAAACGAGATAATTACGACATATAAACATGATACCTGTACTTATCGATATTTTTTTAATATAGGTACATGAACAGCCCTAACTGCAATAACAACAAAAATGATATGAAGTAATTTACTATATTATATGAATAAAAACTGCTAATAACTAAAAATATACATGACTATAATACAGTAAACTAAGAAACACAGTAATTACGATGGAAATATATACGACATCAGACTAAATTAATGAATTTCTGTTACGTACCAGTGCAATTATAGATTTCGTTGATTATTGCTTTTCCTCGAGCCACATTCTAACACACTACACTTGGAAATTATTGTGACCTTATGCTAGCTTCTCTTTTAACAAAACAATTCCAATATCCAGCACAAAATCACAGAAACATTAAAAAATATTAAATCCATTGATATGTTTTGACACTTCGTGTACTTGTCAGCGTGTCGCAATAAATGGCGGACCGGCACGTTTTGACATTACAATGATATCACATAAAAAAATTACTCTTTGAGAAAAGTACTGTTGTTTTCTCTTACACACACAAGAGACCGTAAGTCAAAAAGAGACAACGCTACGTTTGAATGTTATGCGTTAAAATATATATAACTAAATGTTGCTATAGATCAACATGCCATGTCCTTTAGTTTCCTTAGTCATTGATTAAATCTTACGGACTATACTGTCATTTTCTATACAATTTACGAAAAATAAAGTAAATAAGATTTAGTGTTTCATTTTTCACGTGGAGTACCCAATGTAAGCTAAGTTGGCGTTACGGCATTCGTAGCGAGTCGTTGACAATTATAGTCGTCCGCTCCCGCGACATATGAACGCTTATTTTCCCCCAGTTACATATCCATCACAAAAAGAAAAATACCGTCAGAAAGCTTGGTCACTAAAGTAAATATAAATGGGTATTTCTCATGAAATCCCGAAATCCCTGTCTTTTAAGATTTAAGAAAAATGTATCCAACTTCAATCGGTAACTATTATTTCTTCGTAAGCTCCATTACTGTGACTACTAGTGTCAGTTACAATTTCTGAATCATATGTGTAAATAAAGTCCCGAAAATCATTCCCTCACTCTCACTAATTTCAGATTTAAACCCTTTCGGATTTTAAACTCAATAATTTTTTAATGAAACTAATTGGAAGTTTTATAAATCGATAAAAAATACAATGTATTTGAAAGTAGTATTATTTTAAAACAAAAAAATTAAAAAAGAAGTAGATAAAGAAAAAATAATTTCCTCACATCCTCAATGACAGCTTATTTGTGAACGCATATTTAATCACGCGTTAACTCTCCTCCTATTGGTATTTGATATTTAGCAGTACTATTAATTTTCAAATATTAATAGATTCATCTTAAGCGTGTTAGATGTTCGTATGCTCGTTCGTAGGGTTGTTAATTGTCATTTTGTGAATAAATGTTTTCTATCTTTCTTTCTTTTTTTTTACAATAGTCTTAATTAAATATTATTGAACGGTTATCGTAATATTCTTTATATAAAGATTAAATAGCTGTAAGACTCCAAATAAAGCTCCATACTTTTATTGAACTATGGATATGGTACTATAAGCTGATTGTCACTCAGACTCCTATTTAGAGTAGTCTTTTTTCTAAATCGACTTGTAAGAGAACTTCAAATTCTCGTTCAGACGATAGCGAATGAACTTTCGTTATCTCTGGTTTCCGGTATTTATATGTAATTCTAATTAATTTTTGAATGCATCCAATTAGAATACATCCAAGCTTCTTACATAACTCTTAGTCATTTTGATCACTGTGCAACACAGGTAGCTTCTTCGAATAAACATTATTTTTATAGATTTCTTTACAAATGTACATGTAAGTTACATGTACATCTTTAAGCTATATTCTCAACGGGGTATGCAAAGAGAATGGAACAGAAAGTATCAGCGGTATGCGCAAGGACCGCTGATTTTGACCTTCTACAGTTTTTCGTTCTTTATTTGTTTGTTTAAAATAATAATTTCTTACATAATTAACTGATTAAAGAATCACTCAAAGTGGACACCATTTTTACTTATTTTTGCTTAATTAATATTCTTCTTCAAGAGTTATATTTTTGACCGTCATTACCTCATGTTGTGGAATAAGAAGGTAATTACGTTCATTTGAATATTATTTATTCAGTGAAATGGATTTTTGGGAGCATTAATTTCATACAAAAATTCGATACTGAGGTAAGATTATGTCGCGAGTTTTTCTTCATTATTTATAATTTTGTCATTCCCTTATATCAATTCCTTATTTTACCATACATTAATTATGTGTGTATTTTTTGAAACACATTTATTCTGGGGACCACTTTTTTATCAAATACTAGGAACATAGACTATCAAATCCTCGAAAAGTAATTACAAATTCATTTTTTTTTCATTAATTTCTTTACATGAAACAAATTACTATTAGCCCCTTGAACTTAGTGGACAGATGAATATTGCAAAGGCATTTTTACAATTTACACTGATATCTCAAAAAAATATTACGAAAGTGTGTACTCACTTACCATCATCATTATTATACTGATATACATAAATCGGCAATTGAGAGGTTTTCTTTTAAAATGATTTCACCGTCAAAATACGTTTTATATTTCTTTAATGTATATAATATATATGTTACACTTTCATCGTATATTAGACTTTGTTATCTATCGTTATGACACAAATTACTAACCATAAAGACTCTATAAAGTTTCATAACAACCTTAAAATATTATTACCTACTTATACGGTAAACGTATGATTAGCATCTCTACATTTTTACGTGTGGAAACCTAATAAATCATTGCCTTTCACGAGAAGTTGAGCTTTGAAATCGCAGACGTTTGTGTCTGAGAGCGCAAATCACAAAAAATCCTCCATCCCACATTATCGTCGCATTTCAGTACGTGCCGTTCGCTGCTTCTTCTGTGCACACGGCTCAATGGTCACTTGATACATGAATCTTTCAGACGTCGAATGGCATCGCGACAGATTTGTTATATCTTGATTTATGGCGCTTTAGTTTTTCGGCGGTGAATTTTTAGCTGGACTTTTCGTCAATGTCTTATCATCATTATTATACTGATATACATAAATCGGCAATTGAGAGGTTTTATTTTAAAATGATTTCATCGTCAAAATACGTTTTATATTTCTTTAATGCGTATGATATATAATATACATACAGTCATAATAAAAAAATAGACTCCTGGCTACGTGATTTAAAGAGAAGCAACCAAAATAAACCGGCCCACTTTTAAATACAATACAATAATAAACCGACCGGCCGCCATTTTCACTAGGAAACATTGCCACCAATATATTGACTCAGGTGTTAATTTGTGGAAGTCCATCTCAGTAATCTATTCATACCTACATATAAATAGAATTGAAGTGGTTGTCTGTGATTTCAAAATAAAGGGTTTTTCTTAAGCTTATATAGTTATATACACATGTAACCAAAACCCAAACACTCTTTTTAGTACTTTCTGTCAATAGATCTGTCTGTGTGTTTGTTTGTCCGGGCTAATGTCTGAAACGGTTAACCTGATTTTGACGGGATTTTCATTAGCAGGTAGAAAACTTATTAGTAAGTAATGTAGGTTACTTTTAATACCGGAAAATTACCAAATTTAATGCAGGTGGAACCGTGAGGCACCATTGGTTAATGTTAATGTTACATTTTTAGCTATTATAAGAATAAAATCGAATGTATTCTAACCGCGATATTAAATATTTTTGAGTTTCCCGATATTTTTATTGGTACAAGAACTTCAGTGACTGGCAGGGTTTAAATTATTCAATACGTGGAATTCAGTGATAGGCATAAGAACAATAAAGCCCACGAATATTAAAAGTCGTGACGATATAGTGAGTGTGTATTGTCGGGGTAACTATTTATTTATTTTTCATTGCATTTATTTATTTATTTTTCAATTTCATTTCATTAGGATTTAATGCCTAATGGCATTCTCTACCAGTCAACCTGAGCTTAACTGTCAGAGAAACAAGCAGCGCTACAATAAAGTCACCGAAAAATAACTACAATATGTATATAACATACATACAGATAAGCATACACATACATATACGCATACATATACGCATACATACACACATACATACATACATATATACATACCTATACACATATACACAACAAACCCTCCATACATATTTATGTATACATACAAGTACACACCCAAGTGCAAAAAAATTTAAAAAGATAGTATAATAAATAAGATTTAGGATAACAAAAAGTACATACACATGTTAATATTTACAAACTTAAAACTACACATTACCTTAAATAAAAAACTTCCTCAAAGTTGCCGCTAGAAAGGTGTTATTGCTTAAGGTATCCAGCAGACTGGCAGCATTGCCTCTTTGAATAGCCAAACTGATTCGTTGGCGGAAGAAGCTGCCAGCCCGGCGGCGGCGGCGGCGGGGGATAACAAATATAACAGATAATAATCATCAGCTGATCAGTTTGAGCAGATGGTCTTTAAATTTCATCTTAAAAGTCGACTTGCTCGGAGCATTCATGATGTCAAGGGGAAGGGCATTCCAGATTCTGATAGCTCGAACAACAAACGAATCAGACATGAAGCTAGTTCGATGAGCAGGCACATAGAGCAAGAGGCCGTCAGATGAGCGAAGATTACAATCATGGAATGTACTCCGAAGTCGAAATCTTGATTTTAGCTATTCTGGCGCTAGTGGATTATTTAAAATGGAATAAAACTCTCGAGTGAGTTCCAGTAGCGATAATAAATATGACGACTACGAGCCAGAAAGACGGTAGAGTGAAATATTTGCTCTCCAATTTCCACTCGCAGTTTCGCCAGTTAACTCGTGGTTATGGTGCTCGCAACAACATCGAAATATCGGAAAAATCAAAAAACATTTAAAGTTGCGATAAGAACCCGTTCATTTCATCGTTGTAATGGATATAAACCTTGAGACTCTAAACAAGAGTATTTTAGCCATATTTATTTGTTTATATTTCCGCAAGTTATCGACACGTGTTTCGTCTGAGCTTTGAAATTTTCCGAGGATGCTTCGTTGAGAAGCGAAACACATGTAGATTAATAAGCTTGCAACTTAGAACGAAATACCGTTAAAAATATATATGTTATGTATTCAAATTAAGGATGAAGTTCTGCAAGTATAGAAATTATGCTTAGTGTACTGTTTTCTAGCTTATAACTATTTAATTTAAATATCTGTTGTATCACCGGCTGGCTGTCTTATTTTGGTTGCTTCGTTTATGAAGTAGGTAAGCCGCGCGGAGTTCACCATTTAATGTAATTGACAATTAACCCTAAATTAAGTATTAAGTTGGCATAACCTTACTATTCAAGATTTGGATTATTTACTTAGTGAGATTCTTTTGTCAGTTTAGAAAACTTTTTTTTAATTTGATCGAACTGTATACGAATTTGAAATTCTCGGCTAAAAAAGGGACAGAAAATTCGAATATACCATTAGGTAGGTAGGTACCTAATGTTTTAAACACGAAAAACACTTTTTGATATTACCTACACATATCATGTAGATATAATACAGAATAGATACTAAATACTGACAGTCTATCAAAATTACATGTTAAACAATAACAGCTTTTTAAGCGGCAACTTTGAGCAAGTCTATTATTTATGATAATGTGATAAAGTTTGTAAATATTAACGTATGTACTTTTTTGTTATTAATAAAGTTGAATTTAAATCAGGAGGAGAATGATGCGTCAAAGTCAAAGTCAAATCAATTTATTCAAGTAAACCTAATTACAAGGTATTTTTGAACGTCAAATCTACTTTAGTTCGGTTCAAATAGAAAACCTGGACACTGAGCAGAACCTACAAGAAACTCAGTCAGGTATAATTTTTTCAACTTCATTTTACAAAAGGTTTATTAAAATACAATATTTTCATTAAGCCAGTAAATGCATGTGCAGAGAAGATCATTTCCAGACTTATTGTTTTATCTTCAATGAAATCGTTTATTTTATGGTATGATTGTCTAATCAATGTACGGTTTAAAACCAATCTAAATTTATTCTCTGTTAATTGAGTAATTTCCAGAGGAACTTTGTTATAAAAACGAGTGCGGTTACCCAAAAATGAAATATTTGACTTGTGTTATTTAAATTTTGCAATAACCAATTTATCACGACCTCGGGTTTCCATGCCATTAATATCGCCTTTCTTTTTAAACAGATCTAGGTATATTTTTCCTAGTATACATAATAATTTCAAAGATCTAAAATTAACAATGTCCTTGAAATTGAGATGAGATGAGATCTCATCCTTGAGATGAGATTTGAGGAAGCAAAAGGAGTGTGTAAAGATCGCAACGCTTGGCGCTCCGTCCTCTCTGACTACCCCGTTGGGGATACAGCGTGAATATATGTATGTATGTATGTAATTTAAATTATAAAAAACCTGTGCACCATTCAAATGTAATGTAATTATTAATTCGAACCAGTTTTTGGCGTTAGACCTTACACCAGATTTTTTTATACAACAATAATAATAGTACAGACAAGGACATAATACAAATGTACAAAATACAAATACGAGTATATGAGATAACAAATTTTGCAGTTATACTTAATATATAACAAAATTCACTAGGTTGGTACTCATTGTTAATTTTAGATACTATAATGTAATCTTTATTTACATTAACAAAAAGTACTTACATACGTTAATATTTACAAACTTAAAACTACACATTATCTTAAATAATAGAATTCCTCAAAGTTGCCGCTTAGAAAACTGTGATTGCTTAAGGTACCCAGCAGACTGGCAGCATTGCCTCTTTGAATAGCCAATATTAATTTCAACCAGTATTTTTATTCAGATATTTTTTAACGATTACAGCAACACTTTTTACTGTAATTGTAAACTAAACGCATTAGTATAAAGTACAGGAAACATAAATATGAATACATGGTGTAATTTATTGAAATGAAAAGTAATTTGAAAACATTTAACGTCTGCGCGTGCAAACATTTTTTCTAAACATATGTAACTCAATTGAACAGAAACATCTAAAGAGAGTTTCGCAAAATTGTATTTAGACAAGAAATAAGTTCTCTTACGTCAAGAAATAAGTTCTAAAATTGGTTTAGGCACGTTCACGTTGACGTATGAGCATGAAATAGTTTTATTTTAGTCCACAAAAAGTTTTTGCGAAAGGGTAAAGTTTGGCGCGTGTATTACTTGTTAAATGGGTAGCTATTACGTAAAGATGAAAGGGTTGGAACAAAATGATATGAAAAATGGAAAAGGGTATAAAAAGGATTATGTTTCAGAGTTTTTAAATAAAAATGAGAAAAAACCTATTATTTTATAATACTTTGAGAATGTACTCGAGTTCTAAGAATTTGGTTTATAAAAGTATTACTTTGTATTTTAACATAGTATATATAAAAATTACGTCCCGTATCTTTATTATAGCTACGTATTAACTACGAAATAGTCGAAGACAGAAGATTACACCCAGTCTCTCCCCCAGGGGGCTGAGTATCTGTATGCTGATCGGAAAGTTTATCGATAAAAGAGATATTATCGTTATATTTCTGTTTATATATAATATAATAACTTATTCCTATATTGTCAAAAACTAACAAACAAAATTGTCACATAGTAGGATTATGGGTTGGAAAATCGAGTTTCTAAATTTAGGGGACATTTTAACTACAAACGCGCACCTAACGTTTTGTGAAACGTAAAATGATTGTTAGCGGACCCCTAACTCTTTTTAGGAGGTCGCTAAGTATTAGGGGACTTTTGTGAATTAGTCATGTATATATACTGTATGATGTATTTGTTTAGAGCATAGATTACTAACGGGGGTGATATACGGTCCCACAATGGGCGCTGTAGCCTTCCAGGGGTTGGTAGCGGTAGATAGGAGACGAGATATCACCTATTACTATGTGCAGACGTCTCTTAATAACAAAAAAATGGTTACATTCGGCTTTGCTATTATGAACCAATTATTTATGAGTTGCGTTGTGATTCTGTTGAGGTTCGACGTTCTGACCGTCTCGAATGGCAAATGACATGACGTGTTTATGATTTATTTTTGTAATTTTAAAAATGAATTCATAAATACGTACAATTTATTATTTTATTTTTGTTTTTAAATAAGCTTTTGTTGAACATATTTTTGTATGCGTTATTTGTTTGTAATTTATACAATTATGAATTTAATTTAGTTATAAATAACATTTTTAATACAGAATATGAATAATGACGATTCTCACAATTATATCGTAATGAATTAGTAAATTTTTCATATTAAGTTCCCAAGCTACCGATCCTGTTCGTTCAGAATATGTTGCATATAATTACGTATGAGTAACCGGCTGAATGTAGGTTCTTGCGTTTTGCCTACGGCCTTATTCTTCGCTGCATTCTTTTCAAAGGTCTGACTATTGCAAGTATTTCAATTAACGAAGTATATTCTTTCAAACAGTGGTGCCGCATATTTTGTAAGCAATTTAAGATGAACAAATGCGAACGTTAATATGAAATTACTTAATGAAACCATTTTAATAAAAATACGGTGTGTGTGGCTTTTAAGTATCTATACACTTTGAACAGCTAATCTTCCCACTTTGTTTACTGCATATAACCGTAATGTTGGCAAACTCATAAAAAGTTTTTTAATATATTTACTCCTGGAGCTGTTAGGTTTCTCAAAATAATATAACGTACAAGAATTATCGTAATAACACAGATTACTTATAATTTATTTATGAATGCCGCTCGCCTACGAGATCAGTGTTATTTTTGAATTATTTATTTTCTTACGTATTTGTTTACCGAATATTTCATAAATAAATGTATATACATATTTCTTAGTACCTGGGTGATCAAGCTTATCGTGTCTTACAAAAACATAACAAAAAAAAGTCTGACCACATTGCAGGATTCGAACCCTCGTATATCAGCTTGGTAGATCTATGCTCTAGCCACTGTATTACTGAGATGGTAAGCTGTGTGTGAAATCAGAAGAGTTTGGGAGAATTAGACCCTAGCTAGATCAATTTTGACCACCCTAAAGCTCTATGTAGCAAATTTCATTGAAATCGTTAGAGCTGTTTTCGAGAACGCGATTACAAATACCTATAGAAATATTGTATGTGCAATTGTGCAGTGTTACCGTTGCGTACAGGATAAGCAATGAAGAGATACGCAGTATGACAGGGTTGTACGACAGTGTTATTGTAAAAATGAAGAAAGGAATGCTAAGATGGTTCGGGCACATGGAAAGAATGAGTGATGAAAGCCTGACGAAGAAAATCTACAGAACGAAAGCGAGCGGTAAAAGAAGCCAACTAAGATCAAGGTTGACTTGTGAAGATCAAATGGCCAGAGTGTTTGCTGACGGAAATGTCAAAAGCATTCGCATACCTAGGCGAAAATGTGTGAGAAGAATGATGAGATTTGATGAAGCGAAAGAGGTATGTAAGAACCGCGACGCTAGGCGTTCCGTCTTCTCTGACTACCCCGTTGAGGATACAGCGTGAAGATATGTATGTGTGTATACAAATATTGCTTGTATAACAATACTCTTTTAAATAACATAGTATCTTAAAATGAAATAAGTCCATGAAATTTAACATTAAATTCATGGTTCAGGAAAATAAATAATAATTTTCACCATGACTTTTAGCCATAAACTTTATAGGTAAATAATAACTCCAAAGCCAGACTCCGTGTCCGAGCAGCTACGGTGAGCTAACTCACCTGTATCCGAAATCCGAATCCGAAATTACTTTGTCATATCCTATTGTAGGTTAATTAGAAGTGTCACAAGAAAAATAGCATGACTGAGTTCATATAGGCATCAGTTTGAGATTATTAGTGATACAGAATACCTATATTAAAAATTATTATTACATAATTCGATTAAAACAAAATCAGAACATTCCAACAGTAAAACCTTGAAATTGTAGTGCACTTGTCTTGTGCAATGATAATCGAAGCTGCGTGTCTACACAAAAGCATCCCGCCGCCACCGAATTACTTGTCTATGTTGCTGGCAAGCCATGCACTCTGTCTCCACACACTATCGGAATTTAGAATTTCAATATATGTGTCGAATAACTGTTCATTTCATGTCAATAATTTCGAAATTCAGAAAGGGCATTAATTATTATAATATAAAGTGAACTTAGCGTGACACGACCTCAATCCCATAAATCCATATTATTCATTTTAAATTTAAATATGATCTTGTTAACTCGCAGCGTTTATCACCCATTGTTTCAACAACAAACGCCCCGAATTTATCGTCGGATTAACTGAAACTTCGCGTCTAAAGAACGTGTTCATGTATCCATTAGCTTCTGTCCACAACCTTACTCGTAGAGTTTAACGAACCGATATATGTTGTATGTGTGGCGTATGTCGTAAAAATAAGCGATTTTACGCTTAAGACATTATTGTATTGTATAGAAACAAGTGTTTGTTTACGGAAATCTATCCTAAATGATCAATTTGTGTGTTTTGTTTTTTTTTTATGGCGGAGGGGGCAAATGACAACGCGAGTCACCTGATGGAAAGTGATCACCTCCGCCCATAGACACGCGAAACGTGTGGAGAATCACGGGTGCGTTGCTGGCTTTAAAGCCATCTTCTACCAAAATTTTAACAACCGTTGAACAACACGTGAGTCAGATCTCTAGAATTTATTGAGGATGCTCCATCGAGAAACAAAACACATGTCAATCAATAAGTTTGAAATTTTAGGCGAAAAGTAGCTAAAAATATAATATACGTATATATTTAAGAGATGGAGAAGACCCAATGCCTTTGACATTAGATCTGTTGCTACTTCGTAACGATAAACACTTCAAACTTTATTTCAATTGGAAATTGAGAACCTCACGAGGCGTCCGCAGACTCCAGGTTGGAAAAGGCTGAAACGGAGCACAAAGAGTTTAATATTTTACACATAGGTAAGCCAAATCATATAAGCTTACTCACCTGTACATACGACTCACATTTATTATCAGATAAGCTTATCGGCCGCCATTTTTTTAGAAAACAGCACCCACACATCTACATTTTATTTGGGTTTATTTGCCTAACTTCGTAGCACAGAACAGGCTGTCGGGACTTGTAAGTCTATGACTTTACAAGTCACATAGAACCTTTGTTCTATATCCCTCAAAAGCTAGAAAGTTCCTGTACATAATGTCTAAGATTGATATCAAATCTTTTGACCTTAAAAATATCTTTCTTGAATCGATCATTCATTTTCGAATTATTCTGATTCACTTTTTGCTATTCTGCATAAGACGATTTCGTCCTCACACCACATATTTTCTCTGTAGATTATTATTTATCTTTGTAAAATGTTATTTCCGTTCTCTCTCTCTACACACCTGAATCATACAACGATTACTTATTCTTTCACTATTCCGTTAATGGAATCGAGATATTATCGATATTACGATATATCGGTAGTTTAATATTTAAATCCAGATATCTATGGTCGATATTTATTTTCAAATAAGTTTTTAATTTTATTTTTTTCGTTAACGTTTTTATCTATTTGTCTTATATTGCGTACTTACTTCTTTATTAAGAATTTTGTGTTCTTTTTAATTTCATATTATTATGTTTTTAACTGAACAACATTTCCGACAGACATTTACTAGAGATTTCGTTGAGATTTCCTTCTCGATCAATTGATATTCTATCAATTTTATTTAATAGTCAAATACGTATTATTTAAGGAAATTGAAAAACAGACAGGAAATATTTATTAAACGTCATTATGTCATTCACAAGAAATTATGAATAATCACTACTAATTTCGACAGAATCACACTGTTTGTATTATCTTTCAGTTTTTTTACATGGCTACTTTCTATCCTCTGCTGTAATTGACGTATTATAAAAGAAGTAAATAACGAATACAAGTAACCTTAATTATAATAATCTTAATCATTATTACAAAATAATAATTATTTCAAGTATCAAAACTTGTCGTGCTCTATACATTGTATCCACCAGGGAGTATTTCCTACATGTATATGTTTTTCAATATTCTTAAACAATATTTAAGTGCAATAACTTATTACACACAGACTGCATTTGTTATTATTATTGTAAATTAGAAGGAATAAATCACTATGGTTTATGGTTTATATGCACGGTCAGCATTAAAAGTAGCCGATAAAAAAATTATTATTAAAAAAAACATTTTTCATTTTTCAAAAAGCTTTTATTCACAAATTTAGTTCTACTAAAACGAAAATAATAATTTTATGCAAGGGTTGTGCTGATAAATGTTATTTATATAGATGAATATAATAAAATAGATCGATCAGAATCCTGCATAAAACTATCTACTTGTACAGGCACGATGTTAAAATAATAACTGAAAAAATAAATATCCATAATTGTACCTAATATTCTGTTCCATCAAATAATTTCATAAGCTTGTATTGCGCAAGACATTTATTTAGTTTAAATTCCTCTTTCTCTGTTTTTTATTTGCGCTACAAACTTTGAAGTTATTCCATGTAATAGTATATTAGGTACGTACGTACGTAATAGTATATTAGATATGGATATTTATTTTTTCAGTGATTATCCTAACATCATGCCTATATAAGTAGATGGTTTTATGCAGGATTTCGATCGATGTATTTTATCATATTCATGTATATAAATAATTCATCAGCACAACCCTTGCATACAATTATTATTTTCGTTTTAGTACTACTGAATTTTTGAATAAAAGCTTGTCATTAAAAAAGTTTTTTTTAATTAATAATTTTATTTTCAACTTTTTAGTTTTGTCTTAATTTGTGTATTCCTAGTAATGCATCATTATTGAAAGGTATTTTTTCTGTTAATGTCGATCTATCTAATTGTTCGATCAGGTGTCCTTCTAAAGATTTTATTCGACTACGAGCAACATGAGCTTGCCCAGCGGCGACAAGTTTAGGGCCCAATTACACGACGGCGCGCTCCGCTCAGAACCTAGTAGATATCATATAGGATCAAAGTGTTTCCCAGGACAAAATAAATGACCCCAAACTCGATGGGCATGTGTGGTTTTAGTACAGAGATCCTTTGACCACCTTCCGATCTTCAAGCCCTGGATATCATGTAGCTCCAGAGTGCTTGCAAAGACAAACCAGACGAGTCCAAACACGATGGGTCTATCTTGTTTAGTTCAGAAGCTCCTATGACCCCACCTACCGTCTTCATTTTCAGACAGACCCTGGATATCATGTAGCACCAGAGTGTTTGTCAAGACAATACAAATGGGCTCAAACTCAATGGGTTTATCTTGTTTAGTTTAGGAGTTTCATATAGCCACGTTCCAACTCCATCATCAAACCAACTCCACGGAGCTACCTAATAATATAATTGGATTGTCACCAAACATACGCAAGTATACGAAATTTAAGCCCAATCGAACGTTAGGAGTGGTTCTAATTTAGCTTCCAAGATTCGACCCACACAAACATACTAACACGGCAAGTTACATAATAATAATAAAAAAAAAGCTTGTAAAAAATAAAATCAATAAACGATGGCATGGTTATGGTTCCCCAGACCGATATATATTTTTTTCTAAACAAATATCAACGACAAATTCATAGCAAGTTTCAAATTGTCTAACTAATTATTTCAAAGCATTCTGAATTGAAGCTATCATATTATTGTCAATCATAATATGTACGAGTATGTCATAAGTACGTCAGGAACCTGTCGATTACTTGTAACTTTTGTTGAAAGTTTATTTTTATTGATTACCGTTCATGCTGACTGTACCTACAGTAGATAGATAGATAGATAAAACGTTTATTCATACAGTCACACTTGGTCACACACATGCCTTTACAATCTTACATATAGCTATAGTACAGATTAATTAGGTACTACCGTAATTAAGTATAGTATGAAATAAGACAAAATAAAATAAAACAAAAACCTAAAACTATGTACAGCGAAATAGACAACATGTGTGCGTTGCAGCTGTACGAAAAGGTGATGGCTCAGAGTATAGCCTTGCCCATAGGAGCAAAACTCTGATATTCTGCCACAACCTAGAAAACGATAAGCAATTATAAGCAAAGATAACATACTACAGATATAATTTAAAATGATAAAATAAAATAAGATAAATAGATAAATTATATAAAAAAAAATTTATGTATATACATACGATTCAAACTGAGAACTGTGTAACATTTAAGATCACGTGTTATTCATATGTTACTGTAAGAGCGCGATCAAAGAACAGGCAAAGAATTAAGTTATTAAAGCGAAATGAGGTTATGTTAAAAATTAAGTATCTTGCAAGAGTTATGTACCTACGTGATATTGTAAGAAGTATATACGTGATATTACAAAAGGAAAAAGTAAATCCAGCAAGGTAAGTACCTCTCTACACAGCAAAATCCGCCAACGAGCAACCATGTGGTATACCAGCAGTTTGCTTGACTAAAAGAAAAATCTTGAAATGTATTTGTATACACTGGAATGTATTGAATTAAATATATATTTCATTAAGAAGTCTCAGTAAGGGCTATGAAGATTTCATGCTGATTAGGAAAAAGCCTGCGCTCAAAAGAACCGATAAGAAACTCAGTCAAGGCTAGCACAGAGTGAGAAAATGATTTTTACTATTTACTAGTTTCGAATACTTGTAGGAACTTTTTGAAAATGTATTTATATTCTTGTTTCGTGGAGTAAGATTTCTTATTATTTTAATTGGATTATTTTTTCGAGAAAGGAATTCGCTTCTGATTGAACCATCCGTTCTTGAAATGGAAAGACACATGCAAAAACAAACACACGCACGTACGCACTGACTCGAGTAAGTATGTCAAAGCTATCCCTTATATTACGTTAGTGACTAAAAAAGTGTTTCAAATATCACGAACGATATAATGTTTTTGTTATAAGTAATAAAGCAACAAAACTATTAAGAAAGTCCTCTTATTTAACTACTAGTATATTTGTCTCTCTCGCACTCAGAATAATACTTGACACCTCGCCTTATTTTTCTGGCCCTAATGGCTCTTTCTCGTGTTTTCTTCGAATCCATCCCTTTTCCTAAGTTTTTCAGTAAAGGGTCATCTTAATTGAATTGTTTTTACATGAAACTTGAAGTGGCCTAATTTATTATCGCAGGTCTTGTATAAAATATTAGTAATAATTTTAACATTAACTATACCTACATATTATTACTCATCGGCAATATTTAAAATGGAATGCTTTTGGACAAAATTATGTTAGCCCGATATACAAAATACAAATCAAAAGTAGGTAGTAGGTATTTTAGTTTTCAGTTTTATCTTTTGATCTGATATTTTCGTTTTTAATTAGAACACCGAGGGCTACAGGTGGTCATATATGATGCAAGTTGCACTAGAAACTTGGTATTTTTGTTATATTTGTATCCCTAACGGGGTAGTCATAGTTAGGGATATAGCGGAAAGATATGTATGTATGTATGTATATTTGTATTCAAGATATATTTCAAATTTCAATACATTTACTATGCATTATTTTAAATTCCTTGGACAACGGGGCGCTTGCGCTGCCTACATTTAAATTTTTTTTAATATAAATATTTGATATGCTAACAGGCAACACTAACCAATGCACACATTAAAGGTAAACTACCTTTTGTCTATGGCACACATGCATGTGTAAAGTACACGTAAATTTAATGCCAAGTTTAGTGTTAGATTAGTTAATTTGAAAAGTAGTGATCTTAATTAATATGTTAACTAGTCTTTCATCAGAATAATACACTACTATTAAACTAGTTTTAAATCTTACATATTTTCACGCTGTATCGTTAAGGAGGTAGTCAGAGGGGACGGAGTGCCAAGTGTCGCTGTCCTCACATACTTCTTTCACTTCCTCAAATTTCATCATTCTCAGTGTTGTTAAAGTTGTCAAAGACAGTGTTGTTAAAATTATTTAACGAAGTTTAAGATCTCTGACATTTAGAATTACGAAGCACATTAGCGATATTAAAGGCGGAACATTTCGTAAATCGTTTTATGGGAAAATATTTTACTTTTATTGCTGTAACTTTCCAGCGAATGTTTCCGTAAGGTTTTCTTTATCGGGATAAATCCCATTATCACTATAGGCAAATTCATTTGCAATAGGTACTTATGTTAACATAGATTCTTTACGGTGTAGTTCATACTTATTCCAGACGAACATTTTTTGTTTTATTATTATTTATTGTACTACATATAATTGAATGAATTGTACAAGGTTATTTCGAAAGGATAGGTAAATACGGAACGGTATAAAAGTACCCATGACAACGGAAAACTTGCATTCTACAACTTCGCCAAAGGTCAATAGTTCTGGTGTAAAACTTCAAATTTAAAATAAAAATAAAAGTGAGGCAACCCTAATATCAGCGTTTTCCCATCGCTAGCAAACATTTGGAATACATCTTTTATTCCACAAAATGAATTTTTTTTTTGAGTGGAAAACAAAATAAATGGATCCTGTAATTATTACATCTGTAATATAACAGTCAACAGTTACACGTTGGAACCCTGGCGGATTTAAATCTCCTTTCACAATAACCTTGTAGATAATATTTATTAGACTGTTGTTATGTTTTACTTACCTACTTCTCTTTCTGTTTCTTTCAATACGAATAATTCTCTAAAAATATTTCAAAACATAATTTTTGTTAGTTTATTACCGATATCGTTCAGAAGTTGTGATTTTCTGAGGTTCTAGTATACCATAATTCATAAAAAAAATTACTAGTAGTAGTAACTAGGTAGACTTTTGCGACTTAATTCAGGAGTTGTCAAGTTACTGTACCTATAAGTGCGTTATTTTTTGTTGATATCCACGAACTAAACGTTGTTTTGAATTAAGAAACCAAACTCACATTACATTCCATTAAGTCCAGAATAACTGCTCCACAGACATTCTGATTTTTACAAAATATGAATTTGATAGTTTGCCAATTTGATACTTCTTTACTAATCTATACTATATCTATACCAATATTATAAAGAGGTAAATTTTGTTTGTATGTATGTAATGAATAAAATCAAAGCTACTCAACTAATTTCAAAAATTCTTTCACCTATAGAAAGCTACGTTATCAGCAAGTAACGCTGTATTTTATTTTCAAAAATATTTCTATTTATGCGAAGCCGGGGCGGGTCGCTAGTTGATCAACAACCTTCTGGAACATAAAACGTTTTTCTGCTATTTCCTTTAAACTCATTGTTAGACTAATTTAGTTGACTTAGAGTATGATACTTGAAATAAGAAATGCAACCAACGATTATTGAAACTACTTTGACAGAAATTGTAACAACAGCAATATCATATGCATAATGATATCCCATTACAATCTAATTTTCCAAAAAGTTAAATATTTCTTTGTGTCTTTCCAGATGAAATAGGTGTTACAAAATAAGGTAACGTTTATATGAATATAAAAATTAATGCAAATTGTCTTTATTTATTTTAGTTATTTATATCAAGACTATTTCATACATTTTAATATATCTTCTTCATGTAAATGATATAGTTAATTTTATTTATCTTTATAGCAAAATTTTTGATAGACACATACTTCACTTATTTTAGTTGTGAATGGAAAAATTAGTTTAAAAAAATAATAAAATGCATTTAAACCGATGAGCCTGGTAAAGATGTTAGGTCAAAGTTACGAAATTATTGTATTGTCATGGGTTCATAATATGTTGCAAAATTTAAACTATTCAAACGTAGGAAGGGAGTGAAAATTAATTTTAAAGGTTCCGTTATGTTACATACATAAAAAATTCAGGTGAAGCTATGGGCCTTTCAATTAAATGTGTCCTAAGGTGATTTACAATATATAGTACGCAAAATACTATATTCCAGTGATCAATCTTTATTTTGCAACACCGCTACTATTAACCAACAAATTCGATGTTCGGTGTGCGAGTAACCGAACGCACCTCTGTCTTGAAATGAGCTTTTGATCTACAATAACGTAAAAATTAAATGCGATGAAGCATATTACTTATTGTACATAAAAAATTGTTAAAAATGAAAGAAGCGAAATAAAATGTAGTTTTTATAAAAATAAATAATTAACCGACATACATATCTTTTGTCTATATTTTATTCTTTACATAAAATATAAAATATTTTTTTTGAAGTATACTACATCTTTTTATAACTTATTCTGAAAAATAATATAATCAGCCGAATAAATGTTGGTGATCCTAATTGATACATACGTACATATTTTCACGCTGTGTCACCAACGGGATAGTCAGAGAAGATGGAGTCAAGTATCGCAACCCTTAATACTTCTTTCTTTCGTAATTGATTTACGATATTGAATATGTTTCCTACTAATATTATAAACGCGAAATCTTGTGAGGATGGATGTGTGGATGTATGGATGTTTGTTACTCTTTCACGCAAAAACTACTGAGCGGGTTTTTATGGAATTTTGCAGTATATAGCTTATACATCAGAATAACACATAGGTTATAATTTAAAAGATATTCTGTTTGTGAACTTCGCGCGAACGAAGTCGCGGGCAAAAGCTACTTTACGAATAAACGACGGGTAATGCTGTATGATATTGTCTATACCTACTCTGAATTACCTTATAAGTTAATGGATTTGTCTCTAAAGAATACACTCCACACACAAACACTTAGAATGTAATTAAATGTAATTAACTTGTCTGTCTAATTGAATGCCTTACAGTTTAAGACAGAAGTTTTCACATTCTAAACTCCTTGGACTTCGTTGATGAACTTTTGTATTGCTGTTGATGCTTGTTATATAGACATTATGTTTAGTCCGTCTGTTTTTATTAGTTTCTATACAGTGTGCACGTTATACAGGATACGTGGTCGGAGCGAGGGGGCTTATTGTTTTGACGATGTGGTCAGAAACTTAAGTTTATTATTCAAGCATTATTATTACGCAACCATTATTTCATTTAGTGTGTTCCAAAAAAATAGTCACTAATTTGATGACATTACAGAAAATAATAATCAACATTTTACCTCTAAACTTGTTTCATTAAAATAATGCAAGTGCGCATTTTTTTTTAAATTATATACTTTGCAACATTTACATATTTCTAATTACCTTTCATTGAAAATTAAAAGGGGGAGGCAGATTAAACATCTGTTTAATTCCACCTATGTACGGACCTGATAGAACCTAATGTTTGTATCTTAGAGAACTAACATTGTGGAATATCTCGCATTACGTGTCCTGATGAAATAATGTACAGGAGAAATAGGTGTAAATATAAATAAAATATAATACAATGGAATGCAATTCAATGTACTGCACCAGTAAAGAATATGCAGAGGCAAAATATGTATATTGGAATAATTAAAAAAACACCTTATTCTCAATGTTCATGATTTTTTTAGAACTATATTTTTGCGTATAGCAAATTTTTACGTGATTTTCGAAAATGAGTAAAAATGTAAGTACCTAATTTTCAACTAGTGATTTATTTTTTAATTAGTGAAGAGTTTTGATTATTCGATAATTTCTTTGATGATCATTTTGATAGCTTACATCAGGGGTTCCCAAACTTATTTTGTCTACTGAGTCGAGAGCTCATGCAGTCGTTGTCTAAGATGCCTCCTAGCTAAATGAAATTACAAATCACCCCCCCAGGCCTCTACACAACGCCCCCATTTTTTTTTGGGTCTCTTACCGCCCCCCTTTAGGCCTGCAGCGCCCACAAGGGGGCGTTATCGCCCACTTTGGGAATGGCTGGCTTACATGATGACCACAAACAAAATTTTTTTTAAAACCTGAAAGTTTAAACTCTACATTTTTAAGGCCATACTTACTACAATTTTGCGAAATTTTAACTGTTACGAAGTGTTTACGTCGAAAAGTTTCTTAGAAAAATGGCTGTGACGACATGACTGGTAGAAAGACAAAAACGAATGGGTAATAGCGTCCTTAAAACAGTGATAGCATTATGAACAATGACGGTTATTGTTAATTTCGTCATTATTTTTGTTTTGTTTATTATTCTATGAGATTAACGATTTCCGTATTTGCTCAAAGTGCTACAATTAATTATATTTTTGGAGACTCATACAAAATTACCCATTCTTCTTGCCTATTTAGAACGAAACACTAAAGTATCACTTTAAAACATTATTACTTTGTTATAATATTTGTATGTAGTACAACGTCTAGCGTTCTTTTATGCAAAGATGATTCAATTAGGAGTTAGTTTTTACAGCTGCGCCTCTCAAGTTTATTTTTAATTTTCTAGTACTTTATAATGGAGTACCCAATGTAATTTTCTTCATTTCTAGCCTGAATATTAAAAGGCGATCGTAATAAGTAGATATTAAAAGTCAATGTATCAATTAAAATTGTCGTTTTTTTAAAAAATGGCCATGTGGTTTAGTGGTAACATATTCACGTATTAAAGTTCCAGAAAGAAAGGACCTAACTCAAAGTGATAGAATTTTAAGTCACAGTTATTGATTGAGTTATTGAAAATAATACAATAATAACAGTTGCACTCTGGTTCTGACCACTTTTACGCAATATTATTTATTAGATTACACAATTTAAGCATAGAAATATTGTACTGTTTTTGCCTGCATTGGGATTTGGGCCCCGCCTGTAGCAGTCTCTTACATAAAAATGTGACACATATTAAAATCTTTTAGTTTATACTAAATGTAAGTAATCTAGAATTTTTAGTTAGATCTTCTATCAAAATAGAAAATTCTGACAATTATTTTAGCTCATTTTTGTTTCGATGGTCCAATAAATATGTAGATATTTACACGTCTTTAAATTCATTCAACATTCAAACAGTTCACAGAAACATATCGTATGAAACAATGTTTCAATTCTTTAAATAACGAAATTTTCTTATAATGTTTTCGTCGATAAAAAATGAGGGCCATTTAAAAATAATTGTCATGAAGTATCATGAGGTAACTTCTTTCGTTCGAGCTAATTAAGAACTTTATTCAATGATTCATGATCTGATTTTGACATCGCGGGTAATAATCAGTCTTAATACATAGCAATAAATTTTAAATTTTACGTAATTTAAATAAGTACAGTCGGAACATTCGCAGATGAGAATAGTACGTGATGTGAGTGGAATACGGAAGTAACGATGCGGCATTCGAACCAAACATCTTGGTGTAGTCTATTTTACGATATCAGTATCGGCGTATTCAAATACGTAGACTTGGGGTGGTGAATACAGGACACGTTTGCTATAAGCGTTATGCGACAGAGTAATTCTGAACTTGATTTCTTTGTAGTGTTTCTACTGTGTTTCGTATTATAGTTTCGGTCTGTTTGTCTGTCTGTGTGTTGATTTGTTTGTTGACCTTCCATCCTCCCATTTATAATGAAATGAGGATAAAATTTGATATAAGGAGATAAATTACATACATACATATCTTCACGTTGTATCTCTAACGGAATAGTTAGAGAAGATAGAGTCCCAAGCTTCATGGTCCTTGCATTACTTCTTTCGCCTCTTCGAATCTCATCATTCTCCTCACGCACCTTCGCCTAAGTATGCGGGTGATTTTGACATTTCCGTCAGCTAATATTCTGGCTATTTGACCTTCGTAAGTCAGCATTGATCTTCTGTAACTTCCGCTACCACTCACTTTCGCTCTTTAGACTGTCTTTGTCAGTTTTTCATTACTCATTTTTTCCGTGTGCTCGAACCATCTAAGCATCAAATTAACACTGTCGTGCAATACTGTCATACTGCGTATCTTTTCATTGCTTATTTTGTCCACAAGGCGACCACCACACATATTTTTAAGAGATTGCATTTCTACTGCATTTATCTTACTTACTTTCATTTGATTTCGAGCATATCTAGGTCTCACTACTGTACTATAAAGTTGGCGCCAACGTCGCAATTGTGGATGACTATTTTGGCTGAGTTAGATATATTCACACTGCCCACAAATGCGGCCAGAGCACCATTTATTTTATCGCCAGCTGCTACCCGGCTTTCCACATTCAACTTACATCTTACATTCCTAAAAATATAAAAAAGGAGATGAATAAATATCTCATTTTCTATATTTTTGTTATTAGGAGATGAATAAAGATAGAAAAGGAGTTGAATTAATCACACAAAACAGAAATGTTGAAAATTTGGAATTATAATTTTTATGAATCCCACTCAAAGCGTCAGTGCGTCCCCCCACCGCTCTTCTAATTTCTTATGTTCGGTTATATTTCCTACACCATCGTGTTATAATAATTTACATTTAATCTGTATATATATTATATATAAAAATCGATTTTGTATATTATATGTAATCGCTAAACGCCAACATTGTTTGACCGATCACCGTGAAAGTTGGCATATGTATACTGTATATTTTTTCATGAAGGTTTTTATGGTATCCTCTTTGTTGTAACTCGTCACCGCATGGACGAAGTCGCTGAAAAAAGGTACTAAATTAAAATGAGAGACTTAATTCTTAGAAAATGTGCTACGGGATGTCATTGTTTGGCAATGAAGTTTAAATGGACTTACTACTTATTAAGGCCTTGTGGCTCTCCTTTTAGGGGAAACATTCGTACGCTAGATGGCGTTTGCTTATCGAACGTGTTCATAGTACCTAATTTCACAGATTTCTCCCACACTCACACACGCGCCATTCCCGTAGGCCACACATGCAAATAAAGTTATAATACTATTGAATGTTTCCTAAGCATTACGTTCAGAAATATTTATGAGATGAAATCGTATTGAGTTTAGAAATAAACATATTAGACATAGCTTGAAAAATATTACACATATTCTCATATATTATATTAGGTGTTCATTTGTATATAATAAAATAAAAAATAATGCGTTACACCTACTTATATCGTAAAGATTTTTTGACCTGTTTGCTGTCACGAGACTAGGGCCAGGATCAGATGATGCGCAAGGATATACTTATATTATATTCTATGTACTATACTGTACTTGATGATGTGATTCAGAGATCTGAGTGTGTTGCAGTAGATAACGAAACCCAAGTACTCCTAGTCAGACGACTCATAATAAACCCATTGAAATCCAACTCATTCTACTGATTTCGACAAGTTCTTTAGTAATGGATGATAACCTAGTCTAGTACCTACGGACCATTTCGACTTCGGCTTATTTGGCATTGACATGCCACCCCACATCCCTGCACTTTGAATTAAAAATTATTGAATTAATTTTTTTCAATAATTATTGTTATGCAGTTTCTAACGAGTAAAAGATGTAAATAAAACGCCAAAGTAGGGTTGCCTACCTTTTTCTAAGCAATAATTAAAGGTTGATAAGTGTAAATAGGTAAGTGTGTATTAGTAATTTACTATCATAGAGTTTCCTTACATATGAAAATTATATGTGAAAATGTAGATAATAATATTAGGAACACGATGGTATAGGGTTATCTTTGTTTGCAACCCTACTTTGGAGTTTTATTTCCATCTTTTACTCGTTAGAAACTGCATAACAATAATTATTGAAAAAAATTAATTCAATAATTTTTAATTCAAAGTGCAGGGATGTGGGGTGGCAACCCTAGCTCGTTTTGTTTATTATACATTATATTGTATAAAATATTTATTTTATTAGGAAACTTGATTAGGGAAGGTCAACCTCAGTCGGATCTATTACTATTAATTTAATTTGAGAAAAAAATACTAGATTATAATCGGTTTCTTATATTTTTTTAAATTTAGGTAATAAATACAGGAAAGTATGTATGACAATTGTATGTACAAGTAAAGAGGAAACTGCACTTATATAATTACATGTAACGAAATAATATAACGTTTATAACTTAGTTTTTATTTAAAATATTTTGTTAAAACTTAGTACACTTTTGACTAAACTATACATTAATAATAGTAGGGTGTCCATTATTATTGTACTCATTACGGATTCTTCTGTATTTTATTCCAAGTTACTGTTAGTGGCGTTTCGCATCTTGCAGGACCTCTTCACTGTAATCGAAGATAATTCTGCTTCCATGTTTCGTCTCTTCACTCTGTCTATATCAAAAACAATAAACTTAACAAAACAAAATAAAGTATTGATAATATCGAAGAGTTACAAGTTATTTCCACTCCTATTTAGTCTATAATGTATCTGTCCTTTGCAACACACTATACTGTATGAAGGACAAGAAAATCAAAAACATAAAAAGCTCCCGACAAAAATAAACCTTTAAAAAGTAAGAAAATAATATGTACCTCAATGCCCTTTAGGTTTATGATAAGTTTCGATATAAATAGAAGTAGTATTATGTCCAAGCGTCTTCAAGTCTAAGTTAAGCTAAGTTTTTACTTTATTTATTTAGTGGTCCCCCGACGCGACAACGCTTGGATATATTACTGCTACTATTTATATCGAAACTTATCACAAATTATAAGGCCCATGAGGTACATATTATTATTTTACTTTTTGGAGTTTCTTTATTGAATCAGGGGTTTTTAAATTTTAAATTTGTTTTATTTCATGATTTTTAAACACTACAATCTACACTATTACTACGATCTACATTCACGCAAATACTTCCCGGGACGATACACGAAATTGCGACATGGGATCGTGCCTCACCAAAATCTGAATATTCTGACAATAGTTGTGTGATCTATCATCAGACCCTGATCACCATCTATCTATCTATACCCTATTCATAGAGACCATTTCAATGAGCTTAAACATGATATCTCTACTATAAGTGGAGAGGAATTGGGTATCCTGCTGACTTCAGACGATGCTGCAGCATCAGGTCAAGTTTACCATGTCATTGTGACATTATTGAAGTCATAAGATACTAAATTTCGTATCGAACAGACTAGTAGAAGATGCTCGCGTCCCTTCAAAAACTAAAAAAGAACTAATATTTTTCAAACGGCTGAACAGATTTTCTTAAATCATAGCCAAGGACACTCGATCACGTCACCTTTCAAACAAAAAAAATTAAATCAAAATCGGTTCATCCGTTTAGGCCCTACGATGCCACAAACAGACACACTTCAAACTTATAACACCCCTCTTTTTGGGTTGGGATTAAAAATATAGGAAACAATAAGAGATGAAGTTGATATATAATACTAACATCAATTAGCATCTTATTATACAAGTATTTACACAGTTTAACGTTATTAGTCTTGCTAATGACCCGTTCATTACCAAGATTTCATGACCCACCGATTTTCTTTCTCTCTTCTGAAGAGACTAAATACATCACCTCTTCTCCAAAACTGTGTATTAAGAAGATAAAAACAGAGCGAAGGGACATAATATGGTGGAAAAATATAAAGAAAGATTTAAAAATCATTAAAGATAAAAGTTAATACATTATATAATAATAATACCGTTTGCCATTATTCATAAGTATTGATGATATATATAATAACAAGCGTTATTGATGATAATGCTTCATGACCCTCACATCCTCTTCCTCTCCTCTGACTTTAATGTACACCCTCTTCCCTCTTCTTCTCTTCACTAGTTCCATACTACCTGCTAGTAGAAGATGAAACATAGTATGAAGGGACACAATATACTGGAAAAAATAAAGGAAGATCAAAAATTATAAAAGATAAAAGTTAATATAATATAAAATAAAAAGATGTAATAACGAACATTATAATCCCCTGGCATGAAGGTACTCCTTCTTCCATTTGTCTCTTTACTTGTTCTATACTACATATTACTATGAGATAAAACATAGTATGAAGAGATAATATTCATTTATTTATAACATTTACTCTCTATTAATACAATGTACATATCATTCAAACCACCACCAAATTGTCATCGGGGGAGTCTGGTGTCTGCTATATGCTGGAAATACATGGTATAAAGGAAGATCAGAAAATCATAAAAGTTTATTATAAAATAAAAACCAATACTAATGAACATTATAATCATTTAACGGAATGAACATTGTAGAAATTTTAGGGAAGACAAAAGCAAAAATAAATGATAAAAGTTACGCATTATAAATTACGAATACCTTTTTAATAACAGTACAGCGTTATTGATAGTAACGCTTCATGACACGCAGATCCCATTCCTCCGGCCGGAATTTACGCTGTCTTCTATTTGTCTAATTCCCTTTTCATTGACATTGCCAATTAATTTCGGTGCTCGTACCCAGCTTCCTCACGAGCAGCTTGAGCCATGCTATGTGCAGTTGTCTGTTCCCACCAGGTGAACATGGTGTCATGGTGAGAACGATATAATTTCACAGTGAAAAATGGTATGTCCAAGGTTGCCAGAAAATATCTTAAATGAGAGAAACCACATCCAATAGAAATTATTCCAGCTACTGCTTCATGGTTAATAGTCGCTTTTTCTTTTAAATTACGAGACGTCTCCAAATTAGACTCCTTGTTGCACAATTTACAATTAACATAAAATTTTGAGTAAAGACCAAATTTAACTTCTCTATTAATATTTAAATAAGAAAACTTACAGTCATGAAGAGATTCATGATCTGCAATTTCCTGAATTTGTTGAAAAAAATAATCTGTCTACAATTCTTTTTGCCTTTTAGCAAGCATTTGTTTTTGCTTACTGGCAAACTGAAATTAAAAAACAAATATATCTGACTATTCGAAATAACTGTGAGACAAATTGATGCAATATTCAGTATTTTCAAGATAAAAGTTTTGTTATGGATACTAACAGTTAAATACTTATGAAAGATGCGCTCACGTTATTTCATTAATAGACGGATTAATTTAATGGAAACACCAATTCTATTTGTTATTACTATAAAATATATTTCTGAATAAGTTATGGATTCGAAACGGATCATTAAGAAAGAATTTACATTAGTTGTAACAATAAGAAACAAGCTTAGAAATTTTTCCCGTAACTACCATATGGAAAACGACACAAATTAGTATTTATTGCTTTCAGTAATAACATTAGAGAAAGTTTCCATTATTCATCAGGGTGTACGTTGGTCACCCTACATCACTTACTAAATATGGTAATTTTATTTGGAACATTGGAATGGTATAGATAAATCTAGTTGAAATGAGTTTCAATCATAACTTTTTTGTACACAAGAATAAGACTCCATAGTTCAATTGTTACTTTTTAGTCAAGTGTGACTGTGACCGTCATTTAAAATCAAACGTTATATGTTTTTTCCAATTGGAAGAAATAATTATGAAATTTTTTACGGAACGTATCTATAATCTCATATCGAAATTGCAATGCAAATGTTGCCAACTAGCAGTGAATATCATCATTGAAGTGAATGAAATCCGAGATCAATTCATTTGCGAATGTAACATACCACTTTTCATGTCGTTTTTTCCACGGGCACTAGCTACTAAAAGTGTTTAATCCTAAATACTGGCCAGAAAAACTTATTAATTATCTAGTATCATCATCAATTAAATTATAAATATGTTTTATTTAAAATTTCATAAGATTTTGAAATGTTTACTTTACGAATCAGACGTGTTATGTCATTTGCTGGTGATTGACTAAATGAGTTGCTGCCAATTGGCTTCAAACAAGCAAGCAATTTCACATTATTTATTGCTCTTTTATACATACCTACTATATAATATATTTATTCATATTAATTGTATTTACTACAGATAACATGTCTATGTAAACATAATTATTTTTTATTACTTCTTTCACATATCATGTAGTAATAGTAACAGTGGACAATGGTTACCATTACTCATGTAATAGACTGGGTTACATCGTCCTCGAATAGACTACATTTCTTTACATTGCAAACTAATTGCAATATTTTTGTTAAAAAAACCCATTATTGTAATATTAAAAATATTAGGTAAGTATTAGGCAAATACTGTCATATAGGTAAGCATCATATTAGGGTAGGCATAGGTACTAAATTTTCAAAATCTTACACATTACATAAAGTAGTAAGTACTTACTGTAGATACAGTCTCAATCTGTTGCACTCGAAATGATCAATTCCACTTGTTAGATGCTGGTTGATAGAACTGCAATACATAAAATTAATATATAGGCTTTATTACAATTTTCACTTACATAACATAAATTTAACAATTTATTAAAAATTGAATCATTAATAATAATTAACTATTTTTATAATTTAAAACTTTATACTTTATATCCTCTCCGCATACAATATCTTATAAATTCTCACTTAAGTACTTTACAAATTATAAATTAGGAATAGTTAATTTCATTTATAACAAATGTGATTTGTTAATTAAATACCTCCATAGAAATATCTCATGGAACAAGTTTTTCATTATAATTATTTGTTATTGTTACATAAAATTAATATATTTATTACAATTTTCACTTACATAATATAAATTTGTCAATTTTTTAAAAATTGAATTGATTTGATTACTATTTTTTAAATTTAAAACTATACTTTGTGTCCTCTTCGCATACAATTTCTGATAAATTCTCATTTAGGCACCTAGTTTACATATTATATATTAGGGACAGTTTACTTGTGAAGTCATAGATGTGATTTTTAATGAAGTACCTACATAGAAATTTCATAGAACAACAGCTTTACGTTATAATTATTTGTTACTGATACTAGTTTACTACCAGAATCTCGGATGTATTAGTTTTTCTATAAATAGGCCTTATGCGTTTTTTATGGTTCTTAATATAATATACATATACATGAATATAAAGCTGTGTTCATTCCGAGGTCCTAGGATCCGAGTTATTTGATTCCCAGTCTGATCACTTAATTTGTTCTTTCAATGTCCTGCTCAGATTAATTCTGTTCATGAAACGAGTTAAACTGTGAGTCTACTTACTGGAAGAGTATTTAGTAACATCCAGACTACCAGTTACCAGTTTGTAGCCTGAGTGCATCATCATAGTATGAAGTATGCTTATTTTGGGGTCACACAAATGGTATAAGTATAAATCAGTGGTAACATAAGTGGTGATCTGAGACATTTACAAAATCACTAAAATACCATTAATGCATTAGGAACTATTAATTAAAGTTTAAATTGTGACTTATGAGAAATGTCTGAAATGAATTTTAATTAAATATCACTTTGTTATACAAGTAATAATCGATGCTCTCGTTAGTTCAAATAGGCAAGTATACATTATAAACGTTCAATGGGTTCAAACTTACTATAACAGTTTCATACCTAACTAGTAACTAGCATACTATTTTTTCTGTAACATAATAATTACCTACCTTTCTAAATGGTGTTTTCGTGTTGTATTGCGTGTATTTTCTATACAGATTTGTAAATGCAAACGCCTCTTTTTGGTAATTTTGTTAAATTGCCTTACTTTCCCCATCTGAAATATACAAAGTTATTGTTTTTAAACAATCACTTTTACGAATACATATCTTTACAGAAGAATAATTGAACATAAATAAAGAGAGATTTTTTATATGTATAATTAATGATAAATAGCGATTAGTGAAAAAATTATGATAACTATGTATTTGCAGTTGAGAAAATTGCAAAATTGATAAAAAAATTTTGAAAGCGCGGTGAAAATATATTTTTTGTACAATTATGCGTTGAGAGGGAAGGCAAAGGAATCTATGCACATAACAGCCGACGTCTTTAGTATGAAATGAAATATTCTTCTTAAAATATCAAATGTCGACATAATACATTTTAATGTTTATTACATTCTCTGGCGACAAATATATCGAAGCAGTCTTTATAGTAGGATCGACTTTAGCCGACTAAACCACTAAAAAAATCCCAACATCACGCTACAGAATAAGCACTTATTTCAACAATTTCGCACAATGCATAACAGCGTAGATACTTGGGACGCAAAACTATATCAATTTTACATCACGATATTTACTAGTAAACAATTTGCAAATAATTAAAATAAACGCCCAACCGCTCCCATAAAATCCCGCCAAAAATTTGGTAAAAATATAAATTATAGATATAATTATAGCTAGGTACTTACTGACACTTACTTACTGACATAAAATTGGCATATTGCCATTACATTAACTTTAATATACTTTTAGGCATTCGTTTTCTTTCTAAATAACATAATTATGACAATTTACGTTATATTACAGTAAATGAGTTACATTATGTCATACTTAAATTGAATACTAACCGATTATTAAAATTTTGGACACATGAACTAATATATCGATATTACATTTATTTTTTTCACTGGCAACACTTTTTATGAATAAAATTGGTGTATACGTCCACTCCCTACAGGGCTCGTAGCCCGACTGAAGCGCCACATCGGTGACATCAACTTTTATATAAAGTATTCGAGTCAATGAATCCTGTTTTTTTTACTTTTCTTATCGAATGTGAAAAATATATATTTTTTTTATGGTTGTTATAACAATAAACTTATTTTTAGTGATAATAGAAAACTTTTCTGTTCTTTCATTATAGCTGGCTTGTCCTCCAAAGTTACGAGTAAAATTACCATGACCGGGGGATACTTCTCAGAAAAAAAAAATTCGTATGTTCCGCTATGATATTCAATATTTGAAATCCATACGATTGTAGACAAAAGACTGAACAATTTATTTTGACTTACAGATTGGGTGTAATTTGCTTAGTTAGCCCGTAAGTAGTACCCAAAAATCAGCTAATTATCGTACTGTAGCGATTCTTGTCAGAAAAAAAAAATAATTTCATTATGTTCTGCTATGAATTTTAAAACTTTCTACATATCTGCCTATAGACGAAAGAATGATCTATTTACTGTAATTTTTAGTTTGTGTATACTTTGCTTATTAAGCCCGAACATAACACTCAAAAGTTAGTAATTTCTTGTTCTTTGGTGATTCATCTCAGAGAAAAAAATTTATTTCACTATGTTTTTCTATTAATTTTAAAAAAATTTTCTCATCAGATTGTAATTGAAAGAACGAACTATATATTTCAACTTAAATTTTGTGTGTAATTTGATTAAAAAGCCCTTGCGGACTCCTTGAAAATCAATAAATTCGCGTACTGCGTAAATGCGAAAAATCTTCTTTGAGAAAAAAAAAAATTTCAGTATGGTCTACTATGAATTTTAAAAATTTAAATCCATACGATTATAGATGAAAGAATGGCCTACTTATTTCAACTTGCAGTTTTTGTATAATTTACTTAGTTAACCCAAAAACTCTACCCATAACTCAGCAAAATCCCATATCCTCGTACTTTACCGGTCCAAAGAGCCTTAAGTGTACGAAAGCTTCTCATAAAAATGTTTCTCAACATTAAAAAATTTTCTTTCGGCGAAACTAGCTAATACTAAGTACTTTGCATGAAATACCTAATAATTTAAAGTTTTATAGGAAATAGTTAATTTTATCAATTTAAACACTACTAATTTTTGCTATATTTATATCAGAAAATCATACTTTGATTACGATTTGATTGTAAATTAAGAGCATATTATAAAGTTAAAGAGTTTGTGAGCACAGTAGCGTATTTCTCGCTATCCGTGCTACGTTGCTTAACCCTGGTGGATGAACAATCTTGTACCATTTCATATCGAATTTACCCCCTTCCAAGCCACAAGAAGTTATTATTTCCGGTTATTACTTTATATTTGTAGCCGTTAAACCCAATCAAGATCATATTTCTTTAAATCGGGATACATAATGCTGATGCAGTAGGTACCCCCTTCTGTAATTCGACCAAAGATGGCTTTCGGGGCTATGACTGAACGCAGTAGAAGCACTAATTGTTTACTGAGGCGATCCATTAAAGGACGGCAGCACGTTTGGTCCACGCTGTCGTGGCATTGGGCCGTGCTTCGATACAACGCAAGAGGGGACTCCCGGGCGATCCGTAGGCGATCCTGGAGCTCCTCAATAATGGCCGAATACATAGTGTACCATATTGACTCAGGTATTCAATATAGATATTCAGTTATTAAGGTATATACAGGACATATGGACTCAGGTGTTAATTTGCAGAAATCCATTTCGTGTGATGAATTCTTACAGTCATTTGCTATTTTCCGCTAAATTTCAAAATTAATCGACACGTGTTTCGCCTCTCACCGATGCTTCTTTATGTGAAATATGTGTTGATTAGTTTTGAAGTTTTGGGAGAAAATAGCTTAATGTTGTAAGAATTCATCACATGAATGGCCGAAGATGATTAGCTTTGGGTGGATGGGTTGGTTTTGAATGTTTCTTCTGTGTCTCAATTAAAAAAAGGTTAGAGGCTATAAAGGTGGCTCCAAAACTTTGACATTAGATTCCGCCACCAATCCGCACTGGACGGGCTTGATAGAGATTGATTTGCCCCCCTTTTCACCTAATTTGTGGAAAAGTGCCTATGCTCAGTAGTGGTATTTATACAGTGTTAAAACCACGAATATAATAAACATTGCCATTACTAAATATTAGTAAATAAAAACATTAATTGTTCGTAAAAAGTTTTGTATAATTTTCGACAAATAATGAGCTTTCTCATGTAATTCCCCACCAATTACATAAGAAAAGGAAGTGAACAGTATCGAATAAATGATTTCTGAAGGTTCCATACCTTAAAAGGAAAAATGGAAACCTTAATATGATAAGTCATAAGTTAAAATATACATAGGACAACAATTAAAATAAAGGAAATTGCATTACAGAGTTGACTTGACCATTTTTCCTAGATCTCTTTTCTCCGAGACTATAATAATAATAAAACTTTATGTAATTTCATACGAAATTTATAAAAGTAAATAAAACACTAAATCCTAAAAATTAATAATCAAATAAGATTATTAGTTTTTTTCCGATACTACTTATATTAAAAATTTAAAATGTTTAAAGAATATGAAGCTTTCAAGTTTCCCTGAAAAAATGTAATAAAATTACTCAAACTTGCACTTGACATTTTTTTTTTAAATAAAAAATGTAATTTATTAAATGTATGACTACTCAATTCTAATTTTGGCGCTCGTTGTGCCGGCATTTCATAAATATTTAACACCAAATTGATATAAATTCTTAGGTAGTACATAAATAAGGACAAAATTAATTTAAAGATGAAGCTGGAAGATAAATTTATAACTTCATCTGAGCTATAAAGTAGGCGAGGTCTCTTTGTATCTCATAAAATTGTGAATAAAATATTTTACAAATTAATTACGGTCATGCAACTTGTTTATGTTAACTTGGTTGGAAATAAATGTTTTATCTTTTTTATTACATGGAACTTTTGTTTCTTGGACGAAAATTATTTCGCTCAATATTATTTATAAGTAGCGTTTTAAAGTAATTTAATGAAACGTAATTTAATGTGTATGTTACTAATTAGCTTCTATTTAATATCCATGACAGGCTTGTTGGTGCAGCGATTAATGCTATCCAAGTTGATGGTCCATGTTAGATTACCGATCACGCTAAATTAGAAAGGTTTTATTAATGTCTTGGAATTTGGATATCTCTAGTTAAGTTGCATTTGCGATGATTAGCATAATCCATTAATTAGCTCACTCAATCGATTCAATTAACACTCTTAAAAGAAATTAATAAAGCAGTTAGTTATAAAGTAAGATTGGATTATCACGAAACGGTAAAATGTACTGTTATGTACATATTTATATTCTTAATATATTGTTTGCAATTTTCAAACATTTTTCAATAGTTTTCAATCCTTTATTTATAAAATATACTAACAAATTTCAGATGATGCTTCATTTTTTCTAGTTAACATTTTAATTAATGATATCGTAGCGATATCTGTAGTGATTCAAAGAATATAGTGTTTTTATTGGTTGATTTTGTTACCTGTATTTTTGGATGAATTTTAGCATGCAGGTTATTAAGTACTCGATGATTCTTTGTGACTGCATGTTTGGTTATGGGGACAATTTTAAATACAATAATTTAAATAATTGTAATAAAGAGTTAATACTCCTTTAATTGTGATCACTTGTCCCTTAAATGTCATTTTAAATAGTAATTAATCCAAATGCGATGTACCAAGATTTCAAAATCTTCTAACTGTAGTTTTATTACAGAAATTTGTAAAAACCGATAATCCTAAAATTTGTAGGAAAAAGCAAGACCGTAGTCATTCAAAATAAAGATTATGTTAATTATGTATCCTTAATCGAAAAATAAAATAAAATTTCATAATAATTGGAGCTTTAACTCTCCCAAGGCAGATAATCCAATTTAGTCCATTGAGAGTACTCCCCCAATTAGTTGTGTGCTCCCATTATACAAATCTATTACTTTGAGATCACATAATTGGTGTAATTATTGAGAAAATAATAATACATTACTAATCAGGTAAAAAATATTTCGTTTGAAGCAAATACAATGGTAGACCACGGTCAATAATGGATGGGTGATCCTTCGATTAATTAAAACTTGAAGTTAGGGTTATAGTGAATAAAAACGGGGATTGGAGCGTGACCGATTTTATACGTGTGTCTCTGCGTTAGATAAACAAGTTTTATGCATGTGTTCTAAGACATAATGTTGCCACAGTTGCAGTATATAAATTATTATTTATTTCAATACACGTATTTTTCATTTATACTTAGGTACAACGTATGTTGATGAGTATAATATCATAATATATGATGACGTATAAAAACAGAAATAAAATGTAAAAAATTATGTGTATGTATTTATGTGTAGTTAATGTGAGGCCTACAAGGCCTGTAGTTATTGGCGGCTTGAAAGCTTTGATAATTAACTGGCCACTGGTCTACTTTCCGATTTACACTGAATTAACTTGGAATATGGCTCCTTCTTCCTACCTCACTTCCTCACTTGTGAAAGCTTGCGTATAACTAGCATTGGGATCTATACATATATGTATATAGGCTTTACAGTATAGTCTATCCTCTATGCGAACATACTTTGCCATTTAATCTGCATTCATTTTGGCAGTTCTAGTAAAAAACTCTGTACATTTCAGAAACGAACTATGTACACTCGGCAGCATAAGTACAAGTAGGTAACTAGTCAATCAAAATTAACTAAAACAGTGATTTATAGTACATAATTAACTGTCGAATACATTTTAAATACAGTTTGACGACAAAAAGTTACAATTTTATTTTGATAATTTTGATTTAATTACCGTTAGTTAAAGGAACTCATTGTTTTTTTTTTGTTTAGAAAAAATTTACGTGTGTCATTTTTGTGTATGTAAAAATTTTACTCTCATGAGAAAATATTTTAATCAATGTGTTCAAACTGTTAGTATTTGTGTATATATATACCTTACAATTATAAATACATAGGTCTACACTGTGTTAATATTTACTTTAAAGCTACTTTTTTCATTCTGTCGTTTCGTCCAAACTGCACCGATCGTAGACACGGGCACGGATACGAGGCTTTAGCGTCTTCGTATTGTGCGGTTCAATTACCCTTACTTAGTCACCACACCTTTTACTTATGTCACTATCGTTACTTCACAGCCTACTAGCGACGTTTACACCGGCGACCTCCATTTTCCGAAACAGGAAACAACTTTCAATGGTTATAATAAACTTTTGATTTTGACTGTACAGGTACAAAACACGTCGAACAAAACCTCTCTGGCGGTTACGCTGCGATAAATATTGAATGAAATAGTCCCTAAATTCACCGCTGTAATACGAGGCAGTTACCGAGATGTTTGCACTTATGAAACGCCGCGGCCGGTTGGTTCTAGGTACTTAAGTGTTATTACAGTTTACTTTTACAGAGCTTTAAACTCGTTCAATAAACTTAACGATCACTTGTCTGTTACGGGAAGTTCTTTTCTCAGTTATTCGAAACAATTCCAGATTTTGTTTTGTTTTGTGCAATGCTGATTTCCATTTTTTATTGTTCCGTAGTCAACGGGAAACATTATAAATATGATATTTAAATATATGCGCCATATTTATCACAGTCATAATAAAAGGTAACTTTCGTAATTTCGTTACTACGTTATTAACTCCGACAGGCTGTCGCGTTCTACGAAGTGAGGCAAATAAAATCAAAAGAAATGTAGATGTGTGGGTGCTGTTTTCCAACCAAATAGTGGTCAATCAGCTTATCTGATAATATACGTGTGTCATATGTACAGGTGAGTCAGCTTATCTGATTTACCTCACCGTTGCTGCTCGGGCACGGCGTGTACATATTTATAAAGTCTATGTTTTAGTCACAGTATTTCGTTTTCCGTATACTAAGTGTAGTATACAAATACTGTAATGTAAAGAGAACTCTGCTTTTTATTTTTTTATTTTTCAAGGCAGCCGCCATTTACACTACAACACACTAACACCACAAATTTATCACCACACAGATACATGAAATTAGCTTTGAAATATTTCATGAAATATTTTACATTAAGTTGTATGGTATATTGCATCAGAAAATATATATAAAGTGTACTGGTATCTTATATTTGTAAAAGACTGGTCGAGGCTTCAGGAGACCGCCGGGCTGGCAGCTTCTTCCGCCAACGAATCAGTTTGGCTATTCAAAGAGGCAATGCTGCCAGTCCGCTGGGTACCTTAAGCAATGACAGCTTTCTAAGCGACAACTTTGAGGAAGTCTATTATTAAGGATAATGTGTAGTTTTAAGTTTGTAAATATTAACGTATGTATGTACTTTTTTGTTAAGTGTACTTGAAAATTACGGATTTAATAATTTATGCAATTACAAATATATAAATAAAATTAACATGTGTAAGCAACAATTATGTAAACAATGGAATGGAAATTACTGAATTAGAATATAATTAATTAATTAACACTTCAAACATTACCAATGCTTTCAAAATAACCTTCGATGGGTTCGCCCTTGGAGCTCTAGTTGTAAAGCTTCATGGTATATGAAACATCAATGTACTGAATTATATGTACTTGCTGTTACTTGCGACTTCATTCGCGTAGTCTTTTATTTACAAAGTGAAATGATTCAAAAACATTCACAGGCATACGCAGAGCAACTCACCAAAGTTTCTTCACAATCGGATGAATGGTTCGGGAACGCATAGAGGACAAACATACAAAGAAACATTCATTATTATTTACATAGATTTACATACACGCTGTGATTTTTACTATGTACGGTTGGTACGAATCCATTTATAAGTAAAATTCTTTTAAATTCCGCATAATACGTATATAAATACGGAGTGAAGAGATATATGTATGTAAATACATGTATAATAAACTTTTTATAATGTTAAACTAATTTTGTTTTTTATGTCAATGAGTTAATGAAAACTATTAGATTAAAAAAGGAAAAAAACGCCTTTTGTAATTACTGCGCTAAACAGCAAAAAATAACTATCGAACCTGTTGTCTCTGTCTGCCCCGTGAGGGTCTTAGGGTAAGCCATGAAGGAAGGGCGTAAGCCATGTTTGTACCTAAGTATAACATTTACTGTCAAAACGTGGACCGTTTTTCTCGACAAGTGATTTCGCTTCTCATATTATCGTTGTGAAATTGTGAATGCGGCTTTTCATACGCTTTCTGTGTAAAAATAAAAATATATGAAAAGCCGCGCGGCTAACTCGTTCTTCGATTTAGTGCTGGTTAGCTAATAGAGTCTGATCTCTGAACGAGGATGCTTCGTTAAGAGACGAAACACGTGTCAAATAATAAGTTTCAGATTTTGGACAGAAGACAGCTAAAAATTATAAGAACTCATCTCATAAAACGGATTTCTGTAAAATAACACCTGAGTCTATGCAATAAATACATTGCAGTTTAAAAAAATACTACGAGGAGTATCACAATCATGTAACATGTCATCGAGGACATACTCCTTTAGTAAGGTATGAAGTGCCCAGGTACTCTGCTTAAAGCGACTTTTTTTTTTTCTTTCTTCATGCCATAGCACACAGATTAGCGCCTTTGCCAATGTCACGTACTATTAAGTAGAATCGATATGAAGCACGTTCGAAGCAAATTAGTTTTTCTTCTTATCGTAAAACTCCTCCAGTAAAATGATAGTAGGCTTTACTGAAGAACTTGAGCTACACATGTTTATTTAGAGCTACTCCATTTTTTTTCATTTACACAGAACTTTAAAACACAATATACTATCACTTTTGTACTTTGAACTCCCAAAAATGTATAAAATAGAAAATCGCAATCGAATGACAACCTCACTTTTTCCGTTCTCGCCAAAAATTCCTTGTAGCGACATATATTGACACACGTTCCACGTTGTCTTGACGACGTCATTTCTGCAAGAAGTGGATGAGCTGCTAACAATATAATTTTTTACTGTCTTCCGTCAAAATCTTCGAACATATTATCCGACATATGCTTCCGTTCTCAATAAAGAACCCTTAGGAAGTTCTAGAGATCAGTCAATACCAAGCACCCAAATTCGGTAATTACAATTGATTCGGTTCTTTGGGTGAATGGCGAAAATGTACACAAATTGATCACATATTTCCGCTAAATAATACTTGAATACTTATATATCTATTATTAGATACAACCTCCGAGCTTAAGTACAACTTCATTCCAACAATTACCTTAAGAACAGTTCTACTCCATTAATGATACTGAAGGTATTAATTACACGTATTATAATTACAATTCGCTACATTCAAGTAATTATGAACAAATTAGTACAAAGTAGATTTCGTCTATCTCGAACGGTAGAGACCGCACAAGTTTTAATGACATTATTAAAAGGAATGGTATAGCCGAGAACACTTCAAATCTAGACGTGGGATGTTCCGTATGTTTCCAATTTGCTTAAATGTTACCCGGGGCATTTAACTGTGTTTAATTATACACATGTGTGATATTCATGTGACAGTTCGTTTGTTTGTTAGTTTATTTACGATACATTTTTTGGACTACATCGTGATACTAATACCGAACCAATTCTCACATTAATATCGCATTGATAACACGACAGGATTTATTAAATTTTAATGGACAGGAAAAGAATGGCATGAAAAAAACAATTTATATTAAGGGTTAAAAACACAAATGAAATTTAAAAATAGTACAAAAAATAATAGTCAAATTTTTGTTTGTTTATTAATAGTATAATGTCATTAAGAGGGCGTACAAAGGTACACTAGCGCCACTCCTTTAAAAAAATATTATCTCGTGACTGAGAAGGAATTATGAATAACGGCTCAATAAGGACCCTCGGTAAGTGTGTCTAAAATTTTCTGATATCTTTTATAAAGTTTCATATTGAGACACGAACCAGCAAAATTCGATCTAAAGAAAAGCGGCCACATTCCTCTAGGTCCTATTTTATTGCTTCGTGTCTCAATATGAAACTTTGTAAAAGGTATTAGAAAATTCTAGACACACTTACCGAGGGTTCTTATTGAGACGTTATTCATAATTCCTTCTCGGTCACGAAATAATATTTTTTTAAAGGAGTGGCGCTAGTGTACCTTTGTACGCCTATAACACCAGAATAAACAGATATAGTCTCATTAAAAAAAAAAGTGTAATTAGGCTCCTTCAGTGCCTCTATCATGAGTTAACGCCGTCGATAGTCGCTATCGACAACGTAAAACTTTGTATGAAGAATTGGGCAGCGCCCCTAGCGGTTACTATAGTGAACTAAGAATCGTCATACAAAACTTTGACGTGTTCGATATCGAGTATCGACGACGTAAACTTAAGGCTTAACGTATTCTAAGGCTGCAGAACACAGCGGCAATGAAAGAGCCACCAATGAACGAGTCAAACCCATTTTACGTTTTTTTTCTATTATAAATGACATTTTAGTTTTATCTGTATTTAGTTTAGTTTAGTATTACACAAATATAAGCGTACGTCTAATCGACGCAAAATATTTGTTTATTTTTTTTTAATTAAGTGTTTGCTTTATTTCAATCAGTTCATAAATAAATAAGTTTTTTTGGATAAATCGATATGGGTGTCATATTCTAGGTTTCTAGGGGTGCAGATTACGAAAATGACGTTCATTTTCAAATCCAAGATGGCAAATACTATGTTTTTGACTAAATCGATATGTGTGTCACGTCCTAGGTTTCTCTGGGTGCTGATTACGAGAATGACGTTCATTTTCGAATCCAAGATGGCGAATATTACTATTTTGGATAAATCGACATGGGTATCATATTCTAAGTTTCTGGGGGTGCTGATTACAAAAATAACATTCATTTCTAAATCCAAGATGGCAAATATTACTTTTTTGGAGAAATGGACATGGGTATCATATTCTAGGTTTTTCGGGATGCTGATTACAAAAATGACGTTCATTTTCAAATCCAAGATGGCGAATATTCCTTTTCTTTGCATAATTTCCCACATATATTATAAATGTGAAAGTTTGTGAGGATGGATGTATGGATGTTTGTTACTCTTTCGCGCAAAAACTACTGAACGGATTTTGATGAAATCTTACAATACAAGCTTACACATCAGAATAACACATAGGCTATAATTTATACGAAAACGAAGTAGTAAGCAAAAGATATGTAGAATACATTTTCGGTGAGACGCATCAATAAAGTATTCATTTAAATAAAAAAAACACGTTCCTATATTTGAACGTTAATTAAAGCAATTCTCAAAAAAATATTAATAATCAACGATTAATAACTGATCGTAAATCGCCAGTTTAAGAAAATCAATATAAATATTAAATATTAAATATAAATAAAATTTTTTGAAATATAAAATAATAAAATTCTAGCATTTCCAATTTTGAAGTTAAATGACCTTTCGTAACGAATGTCATTATAACATTTATGAACAGTGTTCATGTATATGTCACTAGCGACTCGCCCTGGTTTCGCGCGGGTAGACTTAAAAAATAAAATACAGCCCATGTTACTCGCTGATAATGTAGGTTCTTATAGGCGAAAGAATTCTTGAAATTGGTTGAATAGTCTGTGAGTTTATCCATTACATACAAACAAACAAAGTTTACCTCTTCAGAATATTAGTATAGGTCAGGGGTGGCCAAGCTCCTTGATAGTCCGAGCCACTTTTCGAGCCGCAATCAAATACATATTTAAAAGGTATGCAAAAAAGTTATTAAAAAAAATTTTACGCCACTGTTTACGTTCGTTCGCGCAGTTTTCGATGAGTCATATCATTCTTAACTTGGACGGAAATGAAATTTGTTACAACGTTGCACTTATCTTTCATATTTATTGTCAGTAATTTAAAAGACATTTTGAAACATATACGGAACGGTAATAATTTTTTAAAATATAATAGCACAAAATAAAAAGGGAACTCGGGTACATTTATCGAGAGCCACAAATAATCCTTCAAAGAGCCGCATGTGGCTTGCGAGCCGCAGGTTGGCCCCCCCTGGTATATGCATGGTATATAGGTAATATCTCGATTCAAAAGTCTCAGAACACGAGACGTGTTTTGGCTAAAGTCCCGTGACTTCGAGACATGACACGTCCCGGGACCCATTTCCTTACATTATACAATAGTAGTAGAGTACAGAAAAATTTATAGTCATCTATACTTATTTATAAATCTGTAGTATCTGTCTGTAATTACAATTTTACTGTCAAATTTTGGATAGATAGTAATTTTATGACTAACTGACTTCGATTTTATCATTTTTAAAATTGTTGTCTGTCTTTCTGTCTCTATGCCCTTTTATAACTCGAGAACGGCTTGACCGATCTGTAGTGTGATTCTCTAACGCAAATTAGTCAAATTCACTTCTGAATCCGCGGTGAGATTGTCAACTGTGATTTGGTATTCTCTAAAGTCGAGAGAGATTATAGCGCCGCCTCGATGAGTGGCGGCGACGAGTTGTACTATCGTAAATGAATTTTATGAAGTTTCGCTAAATATAACAATCCAATCTAAATAAACGAGTTTTATTTAACGTAAATATCTCAGAAGAAGTTAAAATACTCTAAGACGAAATATCGACTGAAATGTTTACTCTTAAAGCAATCCCCGACCAATTTGCATCTAGGATCACTTCATTTCGCTCTTAGAATGTTTGGTTTAGAGAAGTCCATTTGAAGGTCAAGTGAGTTCGAATGCTAAGTGGGGTGAATTGTCGAGCGAGTCTCGCTTTGGGTGATTCGAGTTTTTACAGAATTGCATGGCTGTATGAAAATTGGTACGTAGTGAGAACATGTGACTGCTCACATGATAGGCTACTTATTTTTTATCAATTCTACCTCTAAAGGGAAACGGAGGATGAAATTTTGTAAGGAAAATGATAAACCGCTGACTGATTATGATGGGCATGGAGATAATTTGACATCAGAAAACGAACATAGGCTACTTTTTTATCAAAAATTTACACCTCAGAAGGCGAAAAGGGAATAAAACTTTGAATAGGAAATGCTAAACCGCTGAACCAATTGTGATGAGAGAGACAGTATGTCCCCGGAGGCAGAAGTAGGCTATTTTCAAAAATAATTTTTGTAGATATATACATGTACATTGTACGTGTAATCTAACCTAATCCGGGAAAGCTACAAAAAAAAAATTCCGCGCAGACGAAGTCGCGAGTACAGCTAGTTTAGAATATTTTTAGTCTCGCATAATATTTAAACAAAAATTAAAAACAAAAGCAAACATTTTATTAAACTTAAAAACAATGCAGGCTCTTGTTTATTAAGTAAGAGAAATTTAACTCACAGCTTTCCTCATTGTAGAGGTTATCCAGTATTTTGCTTATTTGACGAGGTATTTTCCGATTCAGATAACTTATTTATTTCCTGAAATGAATAATAAGTAACTTCAACTAAAAATTTTAGTAAGAATTTATATATTATTCCGCTCCGCTCTCACGCTCAGCTATCCGAACGCGACATATGACGTTATAACTGGAATATTAATTAACATAATAAAATATCCTTTAGCCAGTCAGCTTTGGTGAACTCTTTCTGTGTTTCTGTTAGCCGCTTGTTATGTAACTTACTCAACTAATTTAGAAAAAATATTTAAAAATCTCTCAAAAAAGTCATCATATTGCAGAAAGAAAAGTATTGAGGTTTTAAGCTTTTAGGCTTTAAATATATATTTAAATTACTAAATAAAAAAGGTTTTAGGCTTTAAATATATATTTAAATTCCACATTCATTAAACGTGTGTCCACTTCAGCAGACTTATTTAAAAATGCTCAAAATTTTGACAGCCGGGTCTTAACATAACATTTGCTGCAAGAATTATAAACCTTGATAAAAAATGCACGAAAATATGGTGAATACCAATGGTACAAAATTTCCCACTTTTATTGAAGTTATACCTTTTATGGTGCATTTGGGAAAACAGATCAGTCTTAACATAGTGCATTTTTAGCGTGTGATGAAGTCACGCGAGCCGATGTAACACATGATTTATTATTATTTATTGTATTCATTCAAGCGGCCAGTTTTTTTTCTTTCTTCATGGCATGGCGCACATATTAGCGCATTTGCCAATGTCACGTATTAATAAGTAGAATCACAGGTAAATTTATTTTTTCTTATCGTAAAACTCCTCCAGTAAAGTGATAGTAAGCTTTACTGAAGTTATAAAGGACTTCTTGGAAGAGCGCGATAAGTTCAGCTACAAATGTTTATTTAGACTTACTTCATTCTTTTCACTTATACAGAACTTTAAAACACAATATACTATCACTTTTGTACTTTGAAACTCTCAACGATGTAAAAATTAGAAAAACGTAATAAAATGACAACCTCATTTCTCCCGTTCCCGCCAAAAAGTCTTTTTTTATGTTGCCAGTTTTGGTTTTATAGATGTGGCCAGTTTTGCTTAAAAACGTCAAAGAAGTATAACTTCTTACGCGCGTAAAGTACGCACACATTTTTTTTATTTTATTTTATAAGTTAATAATTCTATTTAGCTGAATTACTGCCAACTTTGTGATCAAGGGTAATTTGAAATAGAATACTATGCTCGTGTTCCAGAAATTTTATAACATAAACAATGTATTTTGAAACAACAAAATCGATGAATCTTTGCGGGACTTCGTAATCGAATAAACGCCGCCAAAAGATGAAGTAATATTTATATACCTTTAAACGTTTTTAGCGTTTTAAGCGTTTTACAGATATAGAATCTGCCTACTGAAAAATTAGAAGTTAGGTTGACTAAAGGTTTTGCAAAAGTATCTGTGGTCATTCATAGATGTAAGTACTTTTTAATACAATTAATTAGTTGGTCAAACACTGCACGTTACTGTGTTAACTGTACTGTAATTCAATCTCGCCTTGCTCGCATTGTATTCGAAATTGATTCGAAACAATAACAATTCAAATTAAAAAAAAGTTAATAAAAAAAAGTAAACTGATTTAAAAAAAAATCACTGAAAAGTACGAAATAACTGTAAAATGGGTCCCTCATATATAATACGACAAAACTATCGCCAATTACGAAAAAAAAAATCTTTTTTATTAACAATTTTGACCAGTGATGAGAAGGATCATATTTTACGCACTTCAAATAAAAAAAACCTTGGAAAACCTTCAACATTTGCAGCAAAGTAGGATTCACGATTAAAAAGTCCTTTTTTTGTATCTGGTGAATTACTGGAACCTGGTAAAACGATTACTGCAGAGAGTTACACTTAGTGGTTAAGGGGACGCAGTGATAAACAATAAATAATCTAAAAATAGAGCTTCTGCGCCCATACATTGTCCATACAATCATGCTCGCACTATCTTTTGAAAAATACGTTGTCGTTTATATTAAAAACCACAATTAAATTAAAAAAATCGGACTGGCATTTTGAAGAGTGTGAAAACTTAGAGGGATAAATCAGTCTCGTTAGTCCGAAAAATGTAAATCTCTCTTTTAAAAGAGGTTTCTTTGCCTTTTTTTTTCTGTGAAAAAAACCAGCCAATCGTGTGTCGCAACTAGCAAAATGAAGTCAATAAAATGATGAATCAAATTACTAAATATCACTTTCATACATCATTGTAGTTATTTAGAAAAATTAAGATCGCTACCGTCAATATTTCCAATTCGTCGCATTAATCTAATCTGTTTAAGCCAAAAATGAACGAACATATACTGACTATGGTACGCTTTTGTTTACATTGCTTTACACCTACGCTACACTTCATATTGAACCTCTTATCAAATACATGATAATATTATAACTGACCTGGGGAGTGCTACCATATCTGGCTTATAGTCCAGACATCGCTCCTACTGATTTTCATTTATTTTGCGCCACGCAGCGTCAGCGATACAATCTAATAATATTAAAGTACTCATTATTGTTCTCACTTTGTTGTATCATTAGAATTTATAAAATTAAAGTACTCATTTGTTAGCTTTCACTTTGACGTTACTTTTGACCTCATGAGTACTCAATTGTTTGTTTGTGGCATACAATTTATAAAAACACATAATATGCTTGTTTTAAAGCGAGTTAATAGTAGACTTATCCAGTAAAGTTACATATTTCCATGTACCCGCAACTGTAAGGAGTGCTAGCGACAGATAATTGGATTTTAGAATTCGTGAACATTTCCTCTGCAAATTCAAATATCTTGTTTATTTGCTTGAAGCTAAACCGCAATATCGGACTTCATAAATGATGATAACAATGAGTGTGATCTATTTTCTTTTGATAGGAAGGTACTATTAAAAGTTTATTGAAACGAATATAATAAAAGGTTTTATACCATAAATGGCTAGCTTTGGTAGACTTTGAAGCGTAACGATGGTCAAATATGGTGTAATTCACATATCACATACATAATAAAGCAGCTTAAATCATTTAATAAATAATTATACAAAGTGCGAACTTAAAACTGTAAGCATATTATTACAAATTTTTATACAGACTATAATAATAGGCCTGATGACGGTATTAAAGAATTAAATAATAAATGGTTTTAGAGAAAAATATGTGTGAAAATGATTCTAAATAACGACTCAGTTTTAATTTAGACATTGAGATTAATAATGTTTTTAATAAAATAACAGTGTAAAATACTGCAATCGACCATGTTAACTGAAACACCAATCAGAGGGAATGACGTCACACCTAGGTAAATAAATAAACTTTTGTATTCTAATTAATTTGTGAATGTAACCCTAATAACGTAATGTAGAACAATATTTACCTAGGCGTGACGTCACAAGCGGACCCCATGATATCTACTAACGTTTTTGCGCTTAATTAAAATTACGTAGAATAACTTGCAATTATTGGCGTTAAAACTTAGTTTATTGCTGAAATATTTTCTTTTTTTTTTTTCGAAAACAAAAAAAAAAATTTTTTTGTTTTCAGAAATAGTAGACGTGTACCTAGATTATAGAAGGGGATTTCAAAATCTGTCATCATGCCTATTGTCGTATTAATTATCAGATATAGCAGGAGACGTAGCGGTAAATACACACCAATTTATACAAATAATGAATCAACGGACTATGATATCGGATTGTGGCGGATGTAGTTTCATAATTTGTAGCAAACGGATTGCGATAATATTAATAATAAAATATGACTCATCCTCAACAATGACTTAAAAAAAATTCATTGAAATTCTATCAACTGAACATCAATTCACATCACATAGGTAAGAGGAATGTATAGCATTACTCAAATCTAAAAGCTTTAACTCTTACGATTAAGTTATCATGAGCACAAAAAAATAGTGTAATAATCTCGGACCGAGAATCAAAATGGACGGAGTATTTGCTTTAAGAGCGTATCCCTTTATTGTTGACCGACTTTCTGGAATTTCTCTAATATGTGTGACTAGGGAAGAGTCACAGTACAACAATATACAGCTAAACATGACATTTTTATTTTTTTGAGTACTAAGAGCCAAAACACTTAAAATATACGAGTATTTTGCAAAATATAAGTTTAGTAATGTACGTGAAGTCAGTCATGAGGTGACACGAATTACACTGACAGTGCGACGTTGCCATACTTACTATAGCCACAGTACAAGTAAGCAAGCAGTATTATATCTCGGCAGTTCCTTGAGATAATTACCTACGGTCGCTCGGTACGTCAACAGGCAACAGGGCTGCCGACTGGGACTGACTGTTTTTCTTGGGTTACGTATTTGATAATAGGTACTATATTAAATTGTCATATTATCTTATCATTTTATATTATTGCAAATTTCATAAGTTTTTATTTATATAATGCTACTAGTATTTTATTTCTAGTTTCAAAAGTTCGTGAGTAAGTATGGTGGAAATGGACAAAAAAATGCATTTTGTGTTTATTTGTGTGCAGTATGATTAAAAATCAGCAACGAAGTAACTAGATCATTATGATAATATAGTTCCTACAAATGAGTAACAGAGAAATATTTCCGGTTTCGATATAGATGTATTCAAACATATCAATACACTGAACAATATGCTCGAAAACTTGATTGACGTAATATTTCGTCAGTAAATGCGCGGGAGCGTCTCACAGCGTCCGACGACAACCGCGGCTTACTCGCGACTGTTGTATGCCGAAAAATGGCGAGATTTCGAGGCGCGTCGTTTGGGAGCGTTTGTATGAAGATATAATACTGTATGCTTACTTGTACTGTGCTATAGCTAACAGTTTTACTCCTGGTTACGCTCAATGAGACACGAGAACTCGTTTGACACACGGCGATGAGAGTGGCAACTTATCATGGCTCCGCCCATTACGTTTTTTGGTCCAAGATAATAATATTTCGGTGTTTAAGATGACGACAGATGCCAAAAATATGTCGTATTTAGATATACGCCTTCTACACATTGCCGCCGCGCGGCGCCAAAAATCAAGATGTACGGCGGTTTAGACGGTAGAACGAACGTGCTTATTTGGTATTTTTTTTAACAAACTTCAAAAAAAGGAGGAGGTTCTCAATTCGTCTGTATGTTGTTTTTTTTATGTATGTTTGTTACCTCATAACTCCCGTCATTTATGAACCGATTTCGAAAATTATTTTTTCGTTTGGTAGGTAATACTTCAGAGGTAGTCCCATTTAAATTTCACCGATATTAGAACTTGAACTTCGAAGATACACTAAATAACGCGACTTGGTTATGACCTTTAGTTATATTGATGATTCTCTTGTACATCGTTGCGCTCCGGAATTAGAAAGAAGTTAATTGTAGACCTGCCCTAGATAGTTATTTAGATCAAGATCACTCAAAAGGGAGAAATAAAAAATTTTATTAAAAAAAATTAAACCGCCTTCAAAAAAACACTGAAAAGTATAATATAACCTTCAGTTATTAAAGTCGGTGCCAAATCAATGTGCAACAACAGAAAGTCTATTAGTTTGGTAGGCTTGGCACCGACTTCAATAACTGTCAAATTTAATTACATAGGTTTGTATATCGTATTTATAAAGATATTTTAATTGTACTTGAGTTTTGATTAGTAAAGGATAGTTATTTTATACTTTTCAGTGTTTTTTTTGAAGGCGGTTTAATTTTTTTTAATAAAATTTTCTTAATAAAGGTGTGACTTTAGTGCAATAGTTTGATCAATTACAGCGACATGTCCTGTAGATTATAACATAATATATCTTTACGCTGTATCCTAGGGGTCACCAAATGGCGGATCGCGGTGCGCATCCGGCCCGCCTACATATTTTCTGTGGATCTGAAGATCTAAGAATATCAAAATAAAATAGTCCGCGTTTTATCTTCTTTTTCGCTCATATTCATATTCATCATATTTGTCGCGGATAGCCACGACAACAATGACGAACGAAAAGAAAAATTCATTAAAAATAAATGTCGATTTCTACTTACCAATGACCATCTCCAGGATTTAATGGCAATAGCTTGCATCATTTTAACTCTAGATTTCAGCAGATAGGTCAAAGTCAAAAATGGCATTTTTCACATTAATATTAGATATTTACTTTGTTATTTTTGTGCATTAGTTATATATAGTATTCTTAATAAAAAAATATTCAGATTTCTCTTCGTTTTATTTGTTAATTGATATTTTAAATTTTGGTTGCTATCACCGTCAGTTGCAGTTATCAATCATCTAGCAAACGGACCGCGACAATCTTATAATTTTTAAAAGCGGACCCCTAATGAAACTAATTGGTGATCCCTGCCCTAGTGTTCCCTAGTAGTCAGGGAGGACAGAGCGGTAACATTGAGTACCTACAACGGGAGTCGCGTCTCACAGGCTATCCCCTCTATCAAGATATAAGCAAAACAAATAACCACCGCACAATGAAAACTAGTTTTGAATCAATTTGTTACCATTGCTATAATCGAATTCACAGCTTCAAGTGCTCCGCAAAATTGATTCATTCGAATATGTTGCATTAACTTGTTCATTATTCTAGAAAGTCGTACCGTAATATTTGTCATACAATAATCAAAGTCAAAGTCAAAGTCAAATCAATTTATTCAAGTAAACCCAATCACGAGGTATTTTTGAACGTCAAATCTACTTTAGTTCGGTTCAAAGAGAAGAGAAAAGAAAACCTGGACACTGAGAAGAACCGACAAGAAACTCAGTCAGGTATAATTTTTTCAACATCATTTTACAAAAGGTTTATTAAAATACAATATTCAGAGAGCCAGTAAATGCATGTGCAGAGAAAATCATTTCCAGACTATTGTTTTATCTTCAACGAAATCGTTTATTTTATAGTATGATTGTCTAATCAATGTACGTTTTATAACTAATCTAAATATATTTTCTGTTAATTGAGTGACTTCTTGAGGAACTTTATTATAAAAACGAACGCAGTTACCCAAAAATGAAACATTTAACTTATGTAATTTAAATTTTGGAACAACCAAGTTATCACGACCTCGGGTTTCCATACCACCAATATCGCCTTTTTTTGTAAATCGATCTATATTTTTCCTCGTATACATAATAATTTCAAAGATGTATAAGGACGGCAAGGTCAGTACATCAATGCCTTTAAAACGATCTCTTAGTGATTCTCGTGCATTCATACTATAAATAGCACGTATCGCTCTTTTTGTAAAATAAAAATCGAGTTAATATGCGCCGCTGATCCCTACAGCAAAAGGCCACAGGACATTAGGCTATGAAAATATGCGAAGTACACCAGCCTAGCCGTCAATTGCCTAATGCGTCTAATGGCATATATCGCGGAACCGAGCTTACTAGCCAATGCCCCGATATGATCCGCCCATTGCAATTTACTATCTACTGTTAAACCAAGAAAACTGGCAGACCTAACTAATTCTAACTGTTTCCCACCCAATTCTATTTTATCATGGATTCTGGGTACATTAGAAAGGGAAAATTTAATACATTTGGTTTTTTGTGCATTCAGTAGTAAATTATTAACAGCAAACCACCCCGAGACGTCCGCCAGGATCCCGTTCACCCAGGTAATATCTAAGTTCTTTCTGTCCAGTTTAAATAGCAAGGAAGTGTCATCAGCAAATAATACTATTTCGCATAAGTTCCTGAGCATAAATGGGAGATCATTAATGTAGACTAGAAACAGAAAAGGTCCCAAAATTGATCCTTGGGGAACGCCCATTCTTAACCTCGAACCAACAGACAAAACCCCATTGACACTCACTTTTTGCTCCCGGCCAGACAAATACGAGACCACGGGATCGAGAGCGTTACCACGAATTCCACAGTATTTAAGCTTGCAAATTAAAATTTCGTGATTAAGACAATCAAAAGCCTTGGAAAGATCGCAAAAAACACCAATGGCATCCTGAGATCCCTCCCAAGCCTGAAGTACAGTCTTGATCAAGCTTGCCCCCGCATGAGTTGTTGACTGCCCTCTCGTGAACCCGTACTGTTGACCGTGAAACATCCCGTGAATGTTAAAATGTGCTAGCATTTGATTGAGTATTATTTTTTCGAATATTTTACTCAATGCTGGCAATATTGACACCGGGCGATAATTTGTTAGATTCAACATACAACCTGACTTAAATAATGGAATAATTTTACTGTGTTTCATTAAATTGGGAAACACCCCTTGATCGACACATTTATTAAATATCTCTACCAAAATTGGCGATAACAAAGGTATTACACCAGTCATGACATGAACTGATAGTCCCCATAAATCCTCACTTTTCTTTTTATGTAATTGCTTGAAAATTTTTTCTATCTCAAGTGAAGATGTGTACCTAAATTGAAAATTAGGGAACCATTTTCCAACATTTTTTCTCAAAAACGTCTCTGCTGTTTGCGAAGACGCTCCCAAACCATTCGTTATTTCTATAGGTGTATTCGAAAAATAACTTTCAAAAGCATTAGCAACCTCAATTTTATTAGTAACAACCTTATTACCAATTTGTATTGAAAAATCTTCGTTATTTATATTTCGTTTACTACCAACTTCGTTATTAATAGTGTTCCATGTAGCCTTTATCGCATTGTCTGACTTTTAAATTTTATTCGCGATATAGATCGCTTTCGCGTGTTTTGATACTTTTTTAAATATTTTCGAATAAGTGCGAACATAGTTATGAAAATTTTCATCTACAGTGTAAGATTTTTCATCATATAACTCATAAAGCCTATCCCTACTTTTTTTATGCCCTTCGTCGCCCAATCCGCAAAACGTAACTTGTTATTGCCGACTACTTTCTTTTTCTTTGGACAATTCTTATTAAATATTTTGGATAGGTTTTTGACTAAAGATTCATACATGATGTTTGGATCATCAACCAGAAGAGCCGTGTTTGCAAATGTGGCTACATCATGAGTAAAATTTTTTAGCCTACTCTCTGCCAATGGCCTAAATTCAAATATTTGTTCTGATTTATGTTTCATGTCCTCTATTTTTATTAACTGAGCCTTATGATCTGAACGGATACCACTAACAATAGTATGTTCTATAATTTCACACTTATTCATAAAAATGTTATCTATACATGTCGCGGAATGGTATGTAACCCTGGTCGGTTCATCGAAAATATGCACTAAGTTAAATGAGAGAAAGAGTGAGATGAGCATATCTTTTTCCTTCGAACTATTTAATATGTCTACATTGAAGTCACCACACGCTATTACCGACTTCTTACATTTGCTGAGTCTTGTGAGACTCTCCTCCATAGAAATTAAAAATTGGCTAAAATCAGATGACGGAGGTCTGTAAACACATAAGAATATGTACTGATCCGTCTCTGCACACGACATTTCACATACACGTTCAACAGAGAGAGCAACTATGTCTTTGCGGTTTTTTAATTTAAGAAAGTTTTTACACAAAATTATGCTACCGCCGCCAAATGAACGAGTGTATTAATAATAATGAACCTTGAATTGGCTTAAATTCGTATCTTACAGTTTTTAATTGCCAAATTGTACAAAATATGACGTAAACGCACTCCCTAGCGAGACTATTTTTAGTTTAATTATAGACCTTAACGCATTACACATAGAATTGCAATTAAATTGCAAAAGAAAAAAGATATTTCGTGGTAGCGTTTAATTCTAGACTTTAATGGATAACAAATAAAATTTCAATCAAGTTATTTCTACGTGTTTGTTTAATTGGGAAATTGTTTGTGTGCGTAAGCGTAAAGATACAACTCATCACTGCATTTGAGTGCTCCCATTTAATTGTGGTAATACTTCCCCTCCCGTGAAAAATGCCAGAAAGTTTTGTATGAGAAATAGCGCGTATGCCGCCTCCCGTTGTAGATACTCAATGAGCGTTAAGCACCGCGGACCTACATACATACTTCTCAAATCTCATCATTCTCCTCACTTAATTTCGCCTAGGTATGCGAGTGCTCATGACATTTCTGTTAGCTAACACTGGCTACTTGATCTTCGTAAGTCAGCCTTGATCTGCCTTGGCTTCTGCTACAACTCAGTTTGGCTGTATAGATTTTCTTCGTCAGTCTTTTATCAGTCATTCTATTTGGAAAGCACATAATTATTTTCGTTATAATTGTATCTTCAAATATCCTAAATACCACCCACGTCGATATGGCGAGAAAATGAAAATCATATCTAGAATCTGAGAAATCTTCCACATAAATAATGAAAATGGATGTTTCTTTATCCTTCAATCACGTGAATAGTACTGAACGTGTCGGCATGAGACTATGACTATTCGACGCGGAATTGTTTGGTTTTAGATTATTTATTTTTTGAATTCCATAGACCCTTCACCATCTTTTAAACAAAAATCTGCAATTTAATACAAAATTTTCACTTACGGTCAATGAAGCGAGCGAGTAACGGCTAGTATACATACTAAAAAGGAGTATTTTATGTGACGTGAGCGAAGCTATAGGAACCCATTAGGTGAGTGCAAAATTTCGAAATAAAATTAAGAAATTTTGCGACAAAACACGACAAACACGAACTTCAAATTTAAAAACCGAAACAACGGCAGACGGGTAATTAATAACGGGTAGCATTTTAGACGGAAAAGGTTTTCCCTGTGTCGGAGAAAACTTCTCTCAGTGCGAAGTTTAAAGAATTCCTCTGAAATAAATGAAGGCTACGTTATAATGATGCGAACTTTGTTTATGTTTTATTTGCTAAATAAATTACCTCTTTTGGTTTATATATATTTATATTTCGCAAAAAAAAAATTATAACTGAAGAAAAGCGTCATGATTTGAAATCGAATTGAAGTATTTTTTTGTCCACGTTTTTCTCACAAAATAATAAACAATGTTGCATATAGGGTAGTGTTGTGGAAGGGGGCTAATAATATTAAAATACATTTGTATTTTCTAATGATTTTAATCTATGATCAGATGATCACCAAATCAGCAGTTTATATCGTTAATTTGGTGACAGAGACATTTCATCAAATTGAAATCAATATCAAGAGCGTTAATTATAAATGAACTGTAGATCTTATTTTTCTTACACTGATACAGATAACACATATAACAACCTACAGATTTACCACTGATAGATATCGTCTTTCACATGTTACGAATTGTTAGACTGAAAGAAGTATATTGCGTAGTCTATAACAGAAAGAGATGGGAATACACAGATGTCGTCTCTATCGGTATGTTCAATGTTTTAACTGTAAAGCTCTACTCAAACTGAGGCAAATCTCGCGCGGGACGCGAGCTGTGATTCGGTCGCGCCGGTTGCTTCAACTAAGTTGTATAGACGAGTTCACATTGACGCGAAATGTCGCATGACTTGCAGCGAAAATTGAGCGGGACATCGACGTTTAATCTTGCAATGTCATCAGTGGCATGCAGCCCATATAGGCGCAGAGACACTGCCTATCCTGACCTTTAAAACAAAAGTTATTTCGATTTATATTTTACCATTTATATTTTATAGATAATTTAAAATTGAACAACAGTTGTTACAAACAGCGCCGTGTAACATCCCCATTCTTCCGTCCTTCATCCATTCGTAATCGTATTTCGTATTTTTTTATTGCTGTATTTTATTTTTAACAATCATGCCATCTATCGATGTAAAAAAAACCTGCGACATAACACTTCCGTGGAGGCACGTCGGTCCGGTGCCTACAAATTCACGCACACATGTTTACATTTAACCTACCAATACACGAAATAATCTTTTAAATGTGTGCTATTTTATACACGAAAACCAAGTTTGTGTGCTTGTTTTGGAGACATTTACCACATCAACGACATTATAGAGTTAATGCATTTGATAAATTCAAATTACTAGTTTTTTGCTTTGTTTATGGTTTATTTATACTTGAATCAATGTAAAACTCCATATTTGTTTTCTTCGTGCAAGTGATTTGTTGTTTTCTGAGAGAAAATTGTATTCTTATTACAATTCGCATTTGAAGTAAAGTATCGGTTTATAATAGATAATTTCGGTTGTATTTTAAAGAATGGAATGTTTTTGCTATGATAACTATGTGGGCAGTGTGTATTTTACAAAAACTAAAACAGGCCGCGTTTTGAAAATGTTCATATAGTGAAAAATTACCAACTATACCTAAAAGTTGCATTTATATATAACAAAAGTCAGGTGTGACTCAAAATTTTAATTCTAAATATTAGAAACACTGAACTGGCTGACGGGTTGTGCACATACTAATAGTTTATTTTGTTTTTCTTGGATTAATTACATATAACAAATAACAACCACTAGTAAAAATTAAAGTAATAATACCATTCTTGCTCGTCAGTATTGCTGTATTAGTACGTATAATTATGTATTAAACTTGTCAATAACATCTTTATTTACATTAACAAAAAGTATTATTTTTTTTATATATTCGTTATTACGCCACTAAATGTCACTAAAAATTCTTTCATCTATAGAAAGTTACATTATCAGTGAGTAACATGCGCTGTATTTTAAATAAAAAAAAATTCTAGCCGTGCAAAGCCGGGGTTTGTCGCTATATAAAATAAAACTATGTCTGCAGTCGTTGAGCATAGAACTAAAAATATGTCAATTCTCAAAAACTACAATCTTATTTAAACTAATTTTCGTCGAAAGTCCTTTTAAGTCTACTATCTCTAATTTTTTCAGCATTTCTACTGCATAGTTGAAAGTTTATAAGGAGGAGTTGACTTTGTTGAATTGACTTACAAAAAGTCTCTATATAATATCTATACGTATTAGGTTCCACCACTAAGTTTCCTTTTTGTTAATTTTTACTACATCATTTTTATTTTTATTTTTTTTGTTTATCGGAAGGGATGAAACTCCGAACGAGCACCCAACCGCCTCCGACGCCTCACGAGAGAACGTCGGGCGCGACCGGGTAGTGCCGGGCTCGAACCGGCTAAAACTACCCTCCACCGCCACGACCCTACAGGCCGTCGTAGCGAGCCGAACGCGTAGCGGGGAAGCGCGGAGGGCGCTCCCCCAAGAGGAGGGCGCTCCCCCAAGAAACTACATCACTGTGTAGCAGTTTCATTTAAATATATATTGTAATGGTCTCCGAAAAAAATGGCTGTGACATACGCATAGCCAGACGACACGTGGACAGGACGAAATTATAAGGGTTCCGTTTTTTGCCATTTGGCTACGGAACCGTAAAACTAACGTCTTTTTTCTGTGACACTAACAACTACATATTACATGGAATATAAAAAACGTCGTTGCTATAAAATAAATGGTAAAGTCTTGATCATGATTCAACATCAAATCGCCGTAGAAAAAGTTGTTTTCCGGGAAGATTTTTTTTATAGTAGAATAAATCCAATTAATGAAAAACTTTACATGTCGTACTTTGAATCGTGGTCTTCTTCTAATATCGCTAACAACAGCAAAACCTCTTTTTCACAATCAGCAGACACGTTTCTTCATTGAAGGACTAAAAAAAAGGACACGCGGGAAGTCGCTTCAGTTTGAAAGGTTAAGCGAGCGAACGATTCGCGCGAACTGTATCTTGCGTCCCGCATGGGATTCGCCTCAGTTTGAGTACAGCTTTAAGCCTTTGACAGATATAAGAAACCAACGAATAGACTTTTTTGCGGGAACGAGAGAAGTTGTCATTTTATTTGGATTTTCTATTTTTTACATCTTTGGGAGTTTTAAAGTTCTGTATAAATTAAAAGAATGGAGTAGGTCTAAATAAACATGTGTAGCTGAAGTCGTTTATAACTTCAGTAACGCCTACTATCACTTTACTAGAGGAGTTTTACGATAAGAAAATACGAAAAATTCGAACGTGCTTCATGTCGATTTTACTTATTAATACGTGACATTGGCAAATTCGCTAATCTGTGCGCCACGCCATAAAGAAAGAAAGAAAGAAAGAAAGAAAAACAAACGAATAATTGTTGGTTAGTACTTTTAAGTTTTTTAATTATTTTCGAACTTCGAAAGTAAAAATTAATATTTTTTTTTTCTAAATGTATACGAGATAGAGACTTTTGAGCGTGATGGAAGAAATAAGTATTTTAGGCTGCTAAGGCCAGTTTGAAAAACATAGGTCGTCAAAGCAATACAGACTATAGATGCCACATCAACGTAATATCTATTAGTACTAGATCTGTGGAACAACCCAACATTGCTAGAAACATTGGGTTTGTGTCTCAATAGGCTGGAAAAGAGAAGTATTAATATACAAGCATTGACAACCAAAGTCGTAACGAAATTTAAATAAATTGGAAAATATGGGTAGAATCATCGGTTGCGCTTTCATCGTCGGGAGTCATTCGGGAGTCTACCGTATTTTAACGCACATTAGTATTAGTATTGATATTATATATATAAGGTATACACGTAGGTATGTATAACACATAAGTCATCTATTGTATTTACTCAGGTGCTATTTTACAGGAATTCAATCATACACAGTTTATTAGACTTCGCTCGCGCGAATAACTTGTAGTCAAATCATTCCTGAAGATTAAGAAGCGAAACATGTTGATTAATAAATTTGAATTTAAAAATATAAATAAACAAATTACAAGCGTGTCTGTTAGTTTTCTTTCCTTCTTATTGCATTTTTTAAACTGACGACGCGTACATTTGAGTAGTCTTAATGAATTGCGATGACGAAGCTGAATGTTAATCACGCTGGCCCAAAAGGCGTTTACTTTTGCCTTGAAAACGCCCAAATGGCATCACAGGAACGAGGATCACATGCCGGATAAATGTTAGTAATACGAATCGAGTGGCAGTTCGCCTTATTTATTTATATGACTTTTGAGCGTGATGGAAGAAATAAGTATTTTAGGCTGCTAAGGCCAGTTTGAAAAACATAGGTCGTCAAAGCAATACAGACTATAGATGCCACATCAACGTAATATCTATTAGTACTAGATCTGTGGAACAACCCAACATTGCTAGAAACATTGGGTTTGTGTCTCAATAGGCTGGAAAAGAGAAGTATTAATATACAAGCATTGACAACCAAAGTCGTAACGAAATTTAAATAAATTGGAAAATATGGGTAGAATCATCGGTTGCGCTTTCATCGTCGGGAGTCATTCGGGAGTCTACCGTATTTTAACGCACATTAGTATTAGTATTGATATTATATATATAAGGTATACACGTAGGTATGTATAACACATAAGTCATCTATTGTATTTACTCAGGTGCTATTTTACAGGAATTCAATCATACACAGTTTATTAGACTTCGCTCGCGCGAATAACTTGTAGTCAAATCATTCCTGAAGATTAAGAAGCGAAACATGTTGATTAATAAATTTGAATTTAAAAATATAAATAAACAAATTACAAGCGTGTCTGTTAGTTTTCTTTCCTTCTTATTGCATTTTTTAAACTGACGACGCGTACATTTGAGTAGTCTTAATGAATTGCGATGACGAAGCTGAATGTTAATCACGCTGGCCCAAAAGGCGTTTACTTTTGCCTTGAAAACGCCCAAATGGCATCACAGGAACGAGGATCACATGCCGAATAAATGTTAGTAATACGAATCGAGTGGCAGTTCGCCTTATTTATAAAAAGAAGGAATGTGAACGATGTGGAGATTTTTAAGGATAGATGCCTCTTGCACTTATGGCCGGCATATTTGTGTTGCTTTCAACGCAAGTGGTTTATTTAGTCCATATTAAAAAGCAAAGAACGCTTGCTATTTCTCTGCGAGTGGTACTGCCCGCGTCTCCTGCGTTGATCTCTCACTTGCAGCTAAGAACGCCTGGACTTTAAGCAGAACTGTCGACTGTTCAGTTGTATTTTTGGTGTACTTGCTTTTCGGTTAGATGGTGCTTTATTTTGTTCTACAAAACGATATGAATATCTTTTTGGCGCCGTAGCAATTGCGTACTGAGCAGATAGTCCTGGGATAGAATCCGAATGGACATTTTTAAATTTTTTTAAGACTAGGTGTTATTGTATGCTCCCGCAGTCCATTGTAAACAATGCACTAGCTTATCTACTATTTTATTATCCAATAATAAAATAATTATTAATTATTAATTGAGTATTTCATGAAAATAATATAACAGTTTTACTCGTTTGACTAAATGCCAATTCTCTCGTACGTAGCGTTGTATGAAATTAAATAGATACAGATTTATAACTAACTGGCCGTTACTGGCAACTTTTTTTTAAATTTATTTATAAGCAAACTTCACAGCTATACAATTGAAAGAAAAAAGTACTTGAATTAACATTTAGATAGCCAATTACGAAGTTCGACAAATTACAAACTGTTTATATTATACAACACAAGAGGGTACAGAATAATTGTCTCTGCGAATAAAAGTGTGTGTGAGTGATGTTAGTTAAAAATGGCAATGTATGTATATGTGGATATGTATGTATGTGTGTGGATTTGTATCAGCGGCGTGTGTGGGTGTGTGTCAGTGTCTGTGCTCGCTTGCATGCGTAAGAAGGCGTGTGTATGTACGTGTTTATGTTATAAAAGTGTGGACTATTGAGTGTACTACATTAATGTCAATATGTTAACGATATCCTTCACAAATCGGGCTCGCTTTAAAAAGAAAATGTCCACCTGAGAGAACTGCTTCTCGTATGTCAAGACAGCTCTTCGTATCACAGAGTTATTCAAATAGTTGGTACGAGCAAATGCAGTATGTAATGTGCGCGAATGTCGCGTTCGAATTTGAGGCGCATTTAGACTAATCAACTGTAATAATTCAGGACTGTCTATACCGTTGTTCATAATGTCAAATAAAAGCTTCATATCTGCAATAACCCTTCTGTCCTTTAAAGACATCAGTTTATGTCTTTTCAAGCTATCCGCATAGTCCAATTTACCAAGCTTTAAATGCCAATTCAACCGATTAATAAATTTCACTTGTACGAATTCGAGCGTCTGCACGTAAATGGCATAATTTGGCGACCAAATTGGAGATGCATATTCCAACACACTTCTGACGTAAGCGAAGAACAACGTTTTTAAGGCATCTGCACTACGAAAAAGCTTAGTGGATCGAAAAATGAAACCAAGCATTCTCCCAGCCTTCCGTGTAATATAATCATAATGTTCAGCATAGAGGAGTTTAGAATCAAGTACGACTCCCAGATCCTTCACTTGAACCACGCGTGTTATACTCGTGTTATTTAACTTATAATCAAAATTTATCCCTTTCGATTTACGAGAAAAAGAAATTGTTTGACATTTCTTCACGTTGAGATCTAAGTCATTATGAGCACAATATCTAGAGAGGTCACTTTGCAGACGTTCACAATCGGAAAAATCCCTAATCTTCATGTAGATTTTTTTGTCGTCTGCATACATCAGAAACCGGGCATGATAAAAGCATGAGGGTATATCGTGCAGGTATATATTAAATAATAGAGGTCCTAAATGGGATCCTTGAGGCACTCCGGATGGAACAGTTACAAATTTAGAATAGTGACAGCCTAATCTTACCGCTTTAGATCTATTTCGTATATAAAATTCTATCCATCTCAGAAGGTCACCATGTACACCAACCTGCTGCAACTTATCAAGAAGCACGCCATGACTTATACGATCGAAACATTTTGAATAATCAGTGTAAATCACGTCCACCTGGGAACCTTCCTCCATGCTTCTGAATACATCATTTGTAAATAACGATAAGTTGGTCACTACAGAGCGTTTCTTCATAAACCCATGCTGGCCTAATGGAATACTATCAGCAACAGAAGCATATAGCTGTTCGAAAACTATAGTTTCGAACAGTTTACTAAATACTGACAATATCGATATCGGCCTATAGTTTTCAACACACTGTTTAGAACCATGTTTGTGTATTGGTATTATAAAAGCCTCTTTCCATCTCTTCGGAAACACTCCACAGCTCAAAGAACGTTTAAATATAATAGACAGCGGCAAAGCTAGTTGATTAGCGCATGTTTTGACAAAAATAGGAGGTATTCTATCTGATCCCGGCCCCTTATTAATATTAATTTTACCTATATTTTTTAATACTATGTCAGAAAACACATCAATAGTGCTGATATGACCGAGAGTTGCGTTAGATATGCTATTACTATTATGAGTCCCTGCGGTGGACTGTATTACATAAACCGATTGAAAATATGAGAGAAACGCCTCACATACCTCAGACGCACCAGTGGCCTCTTTAGTTCCATGTGTAACTCTAATTGGAAAACCGTCTTTTCTGAGCAAAGATCTGGTATAGCTCCAAAATCTCTTAGGGTTTTTGACAACTGATTCTTCGCAGATTTTTGTATAATTGTTACAGCATTTCTTTTGTAATAACTTGTGGCGCCTTCTGAGTATAGAGAAACTCTCGTAGTCTCTGGGATTCCCGAATTTTTTCCATTTCGCATGATATTTAGCTTTTTCTTTAATGATGTGTATAGACATTTTGAGAACCATGTAGGATATCCCGATGGTGTGGATAAAAAACTTGGCACATGAGTATTTATTGCGAGATTTAGTTGCTCATAAAAGAATGCAACTGCATCATCAACGCTTCCAATTTGTAGGTGATAAATCCAATTGACAGAAGAGAGAAAAGCGCGTATTGCGTCGTAGTTACATTTTTTGAAATTGTAGCGCAAGGTCGGTGGACAACGAATTAACCTGAGAGACAAATTAGGCAAATTCAAATTTAAAGCGGGGTGATGAGGTAAGTCCTCCCTTACTATGGGAGAGCTACTGCGCGTTACAACAACTTCAGTAGTACTAATGACTAGTTCAAGAAAGCGACCCTTCCCATTCGGAATACAGTTAAACTGTCGCAAGCCCGCATAGTTCAAAAAACTACAGAACTGTTTTTGAGTATCGTTCATATTTCCTCCTGGAGTCATTGACGAACATAAGGGATCATAAGTCCATGTAATAATACTAGGCAAGTTGAAGTCTCTCCAATATAAGAAAATCTTGATCTGGGTATACGTTAAAGCAATTATCCAAGTAACCAGTGATTTCGTTAAGTAAGGTGTTATAAAGTTCACCGTTTCCAGGTAAATAAGGGCAAATTATATGTAAATCCCGACCAGAACCGAGCGCAGCGGCGTGCAGCCAGCTCCCGTCGGCACAGCACCATCACACCGCCGCCCACAGAACGCAATCGGCCGCTGCGCGTACGTAACGAGCCATGCACTATGCGGTCCCTTCTGTGCGTATCGTATCGACTATCACCTACTTCTGCATCACCCAGACTGTCCAGTAACCAAGTTTCATATATAGCTATGATATCGTAGTTATGAGCTAGTAAACCCTGTCTAAAGGCTACAGTTTTACTCCGCAGACCACGCGCGTTTTGTAAGTATATAGATATCATTGTAACTGATTTTATCAAACATTAACATTATCAATGTGCACACATAAACAATAGTAAAAATTGAACACAATAACCGTAAGGGCGAATCTGCAGACTGTGATGCGACTTCTTCTTGATGTGTGATGTGACTTCTTTCGCATAGTATTTTATTTACTAAATTAAATAATTCACAAACCTTCTCAGGCTGCAGAACAACTCACCAAAGTTTCATTACAATCGGAAAAATGGTTTATGAACGAATACAGGAGAAGCATACATATATAGGAAACATTCACTTTCGTATATTACTAGAGGTCGCCCTGTGGTCGAAATTCGACCATAAATATAAACTTATAATATAAACTCTTTGGCGACATCTGTACAGTCAATCATCTGTACTCTTTGCAACTGTTTTATTTAATTTAATGTATATATAATGCATATTATATAAAAATATTACCTTTCTCCTGTTCTACTCCATACTAACTTTAAGTGTACCAAATTTCATAGTCCTCCGTCCGCGCAATTTTCTTAAAAAGGGAACCAAAGTTTTCGCTTCACGTATTAATATACTCGTATATCTAGATATGATTATGACAGGTGTAACTGATTCATTCAAATAGAGAAGAATAAAGTTATGTAGGTAGGTATGTATTAGGTACATAAAAGTTAGCTAGCTCCTAGCAATTATAAAGAACTGGTATCTTTTTGTTATCTCAATGGCCTGCCCAATAAAATCTTAATTAAGAAAACAAGGTCGCAGGAACTGTATCTAAGTATTTAAATAAAATATTTCAGATCTCTTAAATTATTTTCTTAAACTAAACCAAAAGTCATCGGAAAATCTTCGAGTATTACGTCATGTGGTAAATTAAAAAAGTTTGGAGAAAGGTAGACGATGATAACGTTATTTTCAAATAATGATATCGAGTAAAAGAGGATCTAAAAGTTTGTAAGACAAGAACGTGTATAATAAGTATGGCGCGCAATCAGGCGAAGAACGCTTAGTGAAAACGTATAAAATTCTATTTACTCTAGATTCCCCGAACGTTTCTGTCGTATTTAGTGGAGTTACAATATTTTATAAATATACTTATTAAACATTTGTACAATTGTAGTTAACGAGATAGCAATAACGAATGAAATTAATAAAATTATACTTATCGTAGCGTATTTTAAGTGCGTCTACATATTGTCTATTTAAGTTCTACGATGCATATTACACATATATGTACGTATAGTCCTATATTTGATAAAAACCATCCCTTCATTTGAAAAATTATTAAAACTTAAACTAAACCTACTTGAGAAAAAATTGTAAAGTTTTAATCGCCCGGAACTTTTTTCTTCATCTTTACTTTTATACTAGTGAATTTTAAAGAGATTCATAGGAAAATAAGGAACAGCATGTATAAAAATATGTTCTTAGAAAACTCATAGAAAAGATGTCTTGATTTTCTTATATTTTCTTGTAACATATTTTCACATTAAAATGTCCGTTACTATTTAATTTTCCTTTCTAAAATATCTTTCCTATCTTTATTACACGCATATTTTAATTCTGCTTTATACAGAATATGAATATACTATAGTCAAAATCAGATGGCTTATTGTAAAAACATGAAAAATATATTTTTTTCATATTCAATTATTAGATGTCTAGAAAAACACTCTAATACAAATGTAATGTGTTTAGACGCATGTACAACGTAGATTCCTAAGTTCTCAGTTGGCTGAACACTCAAACTGGAAAGAAAGATTGAATATTGTTGGAGGAGAAAAACAATTTCGGATGTTGCTACGGAGTTTGTTATTTCTATTTCCAGAAACAACAAAACACAGAAAAGTTTGAGAGTAAAAAGTAAATAAACTTTGTTGATGAAAGAAACTTTTTTATAAAATGTACTCTAAATTTTCCACCTTATTTTTAGAATTGATAATTTGAAAGACTTCTGCATATTTAATGTTGAGACTCGGTTCTTAAATCCTTTAATGCGGATAATAAACGTTTCCTTTTCGATCAGCGATTCTAGAGTCACTTAATCTTTGTTTAAATTTCCTTTACATTCGCTTCTTCTTCAAGTCACGGGATGACTGTCACTTAGGCAAATGTTAGATCCATAACTGCGACTGGCTGGAAGCATGTGTATTTAAAGATTTAATTACTTAACTTTCTTTGGCTAAAAACTGACATTGTGTCAGTGTTGAATTCATTCTTTCCCACGTTCTCATAGTAAAATAAAGTACCTGGTTAATGTTTATCAAAGAATCTAAAATATCAAATTGATATTCATTTTTTGTCCATGAATATATGTAATTACTCCCCTATTGGGTGTGCTTAATCTAATCAGACTCGAACTTGAATTTAATATCCGCTATTGTCAATGAGTCTCATGTTACTGATAGGCATGGATAGTTTCGAATTCAGTAAGTCAAATATTCGAAACCGCAGGCTAGGTTGAAACCCTTTGATTCCTTCAATTTCTTATCGACTCTTAGGGTTTTTTTTATTGCAAATGATAGTTGTTCTCACGGCTATTTTGATTTACACCGAGCTGTGGTCAAACCTGTGGTTAAGAACAACGTTAATCGACGAGAGATGTACAAATACACCGTTCAATTAACAATATTCTACACAGTAGGTTTATGAGATATTTGATTTTGACACTTGGGATCACCAAATCGCTTGATCGATTCAAATTGCGAAAAATATTTTTTACATAATCTTAAAAATAATTTTTGTATACATAACCAATAAGCTTAAATAAAAACGAATTAGGCTCTATATATTCTATTTCATCGCTGGTTAATCTAGTTCCATAAAGTGGCTTTAAATCATGGTACAGTGTGAGCAATGATTGTTAAAAATTCCCTCAACGTATTCAATCGATGGCGCTAAGTTATAACGGTGCCCTCGGAGTCCACTTAACTCTCACAACCATACTGGATGGTTTATTTCTAATACGTTTCCATAACTGCCAGAAACCGATTCTTTATCACATTACATAGAATGAGTATGAAAAGTACGAACATATTTTTTTAAATTGATGTGCTTTTTAACTTAAATACCTATTTTTCGTAATTTTGACTAGATTCAATTTTAATTGTTTTTAAGTTTGATAACTGATGTTATAATATGTTTTCTTCCACTTAAAAAAGAAAAAAATTAAGTGTTCTGTTTCTCTCTGACAAATCACTCAGATATATACATATATAGATAGCAGTTAGCAGAGTTCTGTAATTCTGTTCGATATAGAAATTTGCAGTATTAACCAAAATATAATTTTCCATATGTTATTGACACGTGAAAGTTGGTGTAAAATGTAACGACGCAAAATAAACATAACATTTTATTTAACACTAAAATGTGAGTGGCAACCCTAGTCATATTTTATTTCAGTATTCTTAAAAGACATTGGCAGAAGGAAATGAACCAGAAGATAACAAATTCTTCAAATTATCTTGGAACAATCGAAAGTAAATTTTATGAGATTGAAATATCAAACGTTCAAGAAAATGTTACTGAACAAATTGTGTTACGTTCACATTTCGTCTGTACTGACTTTTACCTGTCTACCCTACTCACGTTGTATTTACGTACAAGGCAGATTAGGATCTAGGAATTTCATATTAACGTTCCAAGTAAATATCACAGCAATATCCTACACGCCTGCCATTTAGAAACCTGTTTCATATTTTTGAGTTTGGTAAGTAACTTCGAGTGAAGAATCACACTACAGAATGAATTGAAATGAATGAATATGAATTTGTGAACTAAATTTTGATACTTATTCCCCTTAAATCTCAGTGGGTTATACAACATTTTAGTAGTGTTATTAAATTAGCATATGCTATGGACGATATGGACCATACTGACGACCTCCGTGGCGCAACGGCTAAGCGCGTCGGAAAGTAAACGGGGGTTGCGGGTTCGATCCCCACCCCGAGTCTGGGTGTTTATGCCTAATATTATTTACAAAAGAAAAGTGTATAAGTAGTATATCAGTTGTCTAGTACCCATAACACAAGCGCTGTGCTGTTTACTTTGGGACTAGATGGCGCTGTGTGAAATGTTTGAGTATATTATTGTTATGGAGAATTGTTCCGAGAAACAATTTTTGATCATTATATGTAAATAAATACGTTTACTAAGTTGTTCAAGACGGTCGTAAAAACTTGAAACCAATCTTAATTAGGTAATCTATCTGTCTCTCTAATATATAAAAATCAATGTTTGTTTTTTTGTTCGTATTTTATGGGTTGCCATATCGTTCCTCCGATTGCGATGAAATTTGGTACGTAGATAGCTTGAATCCTGAGGAAGGACATAGGTTATTTGAAAAATAAAAAATGCGGACAGTCACAGGCATCGGCTAGTATTACATAAAGATTCAGCCACCATACATTTGTGCTCGCGATATTCTAAAAGTAGTCGGTGGATTGACTTTTTTTGACAAAACGTCGCGTTGGAATACACGTATTTTTACCATATATACTAATATCTACGATATATATGTCGGAAAAGGTAGGGCAATTCGTGCTCTTGCAACTCAGCTATGAGAAATAAGTACCTAATCTTGCAAGAGGCGAAATACTCCAGAAAATACCACGTTAAGACAAAGTTAATGTGCAAACGACAGAAAACTCTTTGTAACAATGATTGCGTAAGTAATTGAAAATCTTGAAATGGCAAATGAACCGTCTGAGAAATGCTATCGCACCGGCCGCCTTAGTTCAATAGACTGCCAGCGCCGTCCCCGTCGTTTCGTTAGCGCGCATCATTTCCAAACCGGAAGTCGCGCTTTGCCTCAGTATAGTCAAATGAGTGCCTTTTATTTTTCGCACCGGCATATAAATAAAATGTAAATGTTCGTTTGTTCAACGCACGCCACGGCAACGCGTGGCCGAGAACAGCAAGTTTTTTAGATCATCTAGGGTCGTTATAAAAACACAGACATTACAAATACACCTGTATCAATACAGTGTATAAACACCGAAGCTAAGAGCATTCATTTATGAATGTTATTGATAGGAGGGAATTTGGACACGTACTTAATAATGATATTTTTTCTGATCACGTCCGAAAAAGGTGAAGATCTATGAAGATAATGTAACGTAACTACTGACTTTTCCGTAAAAATATTATGTTACATTGATGGACAACCATCAAGTGTAAATACATACATATATACATACCTCCAGGCTGTATCCCTAAAGGGGCTGTCAGAGAGGACGTTGCGCCAAGCGTCGCGGCCCTTACATACTTCTTTTGTTTCCTCAAATCTCAACACTCTCCTACACATTTTCGCCTACGTATAAACTCGCATACACTGACATTTGCGTTGCATTTGACATTTCCGTCAGCTAACGCTCTGGCTATTTGATATTTAAGTCAGCTTGGTATTCCTTGGCTTCTGCTACCACTCACATTCGCTCTGTAGATTTTCTTCATCAGTCTTTCATCACTCACCCTTTCTTTAATATTTATATAATAGCTGTATAATATATAATTGTATAATATTAAGTGTATAATATGTATAAAAATAGCTATATCATCGTAATATTATTGCTATAAAACAATTGTGATTGCGGCATTTATTTGTTGTGTTAATGACTGTTCTGTTGATCGGTGCCTACCGACCCGAGCCATGGACCCCAGAATCGTTAGTAAGTTAGAGATGTAATTTAGGAAAGTATTTTTTTATATTTTTTACTGAGAGCTTTACTTACTTACGCTTACTGAAACAAAAGTAGCCGTCACGGACAATTACAGTTTCATGTTACTTTCAACCACACTGTAATTGCAAACATTTGTTTCTTTTTTCGTTTTTAGCCAGTTCTTTCACTTGATTTCGGGCATATGAGTTAGTATACGAGGTAATCGTGAAAGGGTAATAAGGGTATAAATCCGCCAGGGTTTCAACGTGTCAACGTTGGCTGCTATATTGCAGATATACTCGTATTAATTACGGAATACATTTATTTTTTTGTCCGTACAAAAAAATATAATAAGAAAAAAATTTATAACCCACTTGTTAGGCCCTACAATCCAAATGTTTGCTAGGAACGCGACGTAAAAACGCTGATCTTTCGAGGGTTGCCTCACCTTTATTTTTTTTTAAACTTTGATGTGTTACGCTAAAACTATTGACTTTTGGCGAAGTTGTAGACTGCAAATTTTCCGTTGTCATGGGTACTTTAATACCTTTTCGTATTTACACATCCTTTCAAAATAACCTTGTATTATTATTATAAACGTTTTGTACAATAATCGTAATAGCGTTCGATTAATAGTATTTTCGCTTATTTTCTTTTATTCGTCATGCATTCGATTTCAGTGTATCTTGTAACAAATTTACTATTAGATTTCAGTATGGTATGATTGTTGTTAGAAGAAGCAATACGAGTAAGTACCTATTGTCGAAAAACAAATTTAACTCAATAAGGCACAGGAGTTTTTTTTAAATAATATTACTTTTCTGGGCAAGTATTTTTATTTGGACCTCATAAATCTACTAGCTATACCCGCGACTTCGTGTGAATGAAATTTTTTTCCGTGACTTCTCTGGGTTACCGAGGTTATCAGAGATATTGTTGGAGGAGGTCTTGAAAAAAGTTACCTTCCCCTGTGTATTCCATTTCATTTGATACCCATATTGTTGGTTTTGAACAAAAAATTATTTCCTGTTATGGAATATCCGCCACATTGAATTTATGATGACGTCACATATACAGAAACCTTCTTCTGTGTATCCCATTTCATTTGATACCCATATTGTTGGAGGTCTTGTAAAAAGTTATTTCCTACCGCAAAGATCCGCCATATTAGATTTATGATGACGTCACATGTATAGAAACCTTCCCCTGCGTATTCCATTTGATAGCCATATTTTTGGCGTTGAAAAAATAGTTATTTTCTACAATGCTTAGCATTTTCCCTATAAAGTTTCGTCCCCCTTTTCACCCCTTTAGGGGTAGAAATTTGATAAAAAAGAAGACTGTTTTTTTAATAAAAAATATTTATCTCTGTACCAAATTTTATTTTAATCGGCTCAGCGGTTTAACATTTCCCATACAAAGTATCATCTCCTTTTCACATCTTTAGAGGTAGGTTTTTAAAAAAAAGAGTAGCAAGTGTCCGTCTTCTGGTGTCAAACTATCTCCGTGCCGAATTTCATAAAAATCGGTATGGCGGTTTAGCCGTGAAAACGTACCAGAGAGACCGACAGACAGACAGACAGACTTTCGCATTGATAATATTAATAACTACGGATACATCTACCTACACAATACACATATTACATAATAAAATTGAAGTGTCTGTCTGTGATTTCAAAACGAAGGCTTCTTCCTTGGCTTATATGGTTATTTGTACTTAATGAAAACCTTAACATGCTTTTTTAAAATGTTTGTCTGTATGTTTGTTTGTAGGAGCTAATTTCCGAAAGGGCTTAACCAATTTTGACGTTCTCTCATATTTTCCAATTGCAAATGTAAGATAATGATAAAAACGTGTGCTGTAAATACAAATTCACAATTTTTGGATATTTTCTTTTTATTTATTTATTCATTTATTTGCTGACACGAGTACATATTACATACTGTCTTTACGCATTACAGATGTCATCATAATACATGTTACACAGACTGATATTATGCATGCATGTCTGCCTTTAACGAGTGTGAAAATTTTTACAATAATTTGTTCCTATAATTATAGTCATAATTTATATTTTATTGCGCTGTGAGACCATGCTTACTGCCACATTTCATTATTCTAGGTCAACGGTAAGTAACCTCTTGGTTGTGGTTTAATTTGGTACATAGATAGCCGTATCTTTTGATTGCGCTGACTTGGAGGTTTGAATTTTTTACAACTCCAAGGAATTATAGATCTCAGTGTTTGATATAAATTTCAACTTGATACCTAAAGATTCTTTACTGGTCAGACAGACAAACATATGGACGGACAACGAAGTGATCCCATAAGGGTTCCGTTTTATTCTTTTTCGATACGGAACCCTCAAAAGGAACGAAAAAGTAGTTTAGCAACATATTGCAATAAAGCAATATATACGGTATCTACCAATCAGTTGCTGCGCTGGTTCAAATTCGGAATCAGAGGTTATGGAAATGGGAAACAAGGAAGAAGCCAGAGGATGGACAAGTTTCTTACACGTCTGCCTTAGATTCCTCCTGGTGTTGTGTGTGGCGTGTGAATAATTGTCGACGTGTTCAAGGCGAGGAAAATGTACAAGTACAAACGTTAAATGGCTGTAACACCCAGATTAAAATTTTATCTTCAACAAAAAAGTTGTACAATTATTTCTTGGAACTGTTTCATTTAACATGGTCCTATTCAGTTAACAGGTTTGTAGGTGAATTCTGCAAACGAATCACGTAGGGATTCTGTGAACGCTATCGACGTGATCCAATGTCCGACAATCTACCAGCTTACCTGGAATGTCCCGTTAAATTTTATTTTCATATTCACCAATTGTCACATTCAACAGCTTTGTGAAGTCCACTTTATGTGACCATTTGTAAAATTTAAAAATATGTATATTTATCCCTTAAATTTCTAATTTCATTGACTGCTTGGTATTTTAAGAACGCTTAATAGTTCATCACATTTTTCATAACGTCGACTTTTTTGTGAAATTTAAAAGCAATATTAATAAAAAAACTAAAACTTACTAAAGAAGGCAATAGAGAATAAGCTAAATTAAAGGTGATATAATCTTAGATTTTTTTATTTTTTTTGTAATATGACTATGTAAAGTAGCATGTCTTTTTAATAAAAAAAAGTCAAACATCGCGCCAATGTTTATCGTAACCGAAGTTTAGCATTTACGATACAAAGGTCCATCCTCCTTTTCACCGCCTTAGGAATAGATTTTTGATAAAAAAAAAGTAGCATTCTATATGTTTGTTCTCTGTTGTGTTAGTTACGATAAAATTAAATAGTAAAGTTAGATGTTTATAGCAATGGAATACCCCAAACTTTAGTTAAATTATCGATTAAGCGATTAATGTTAATATTTAATATCAATTAATAATTAATTAGGTTGTATTAGAACACTTCGTGCTGCAGTCGGAAGGTAAAAAGTAATAGAGAGACGTGATTTTTGGTTTCTGAGAGGCGAAATGAAACCCCCGCGGGCTACCCAGCCGGACTCTACGCCGACTGGGGAGTGTCGGACTCGAACCGACTAAACAAAACCCCTCTTTGCTGTTAGCCCTAGTGGCTTTTACAGCGTCACAGGTCGCGTTGGGGCGAGCGCTGAAGGCGCCCTGCCAGATGGTCGACCGCCTGAGGGTTCCTCCAGCCGAGGGATGCCTCGTATGGAGGGCGGACCTCGGGCTCAAGGCGTCGCCAGGGGAGCTTTCCGCACCTGCGTGCATCTTAACGGGCTTCCTATTCGGGTGAGGGCCGGGCCTCTAGCGGACCCGGCCGGCGAGACGGCTGAGTGCCGGTTAGTGTGCCTAGTGTTCCGCGTGGCAGTTTACAATGTGGCTTAAGGCCCGCGTGTGTGCGTGTAGAGCTAAGTGATCGAGCTTCTAAACGTGAGACCCTACGGGTGTCGCGGGGGTCGTCCTCGCCTCCGCCGGTGGGGGCGGTGCGGTCGTAGTGTGTAGGTTGGCATGTTCGAGTTCGAACGTGTAATGTCGTCGTCGCTGTCGCCTAACACATGTCTAGGTCTACGATAGCGTTTGCGGACGCGGCGTTCGGGGGTGTACGATGACGCCCTGACCACTAAGGGATTCGGGTGTAAGGAGGAACGGTGAAAGAAGCGTTGGGACGCCTCTTTTAGATATTGAGTTATAGAGGGTAATTCTAGGTCGTAGTGCAGATCTACGTTGCGCACGTAAGGAGGGGCACCGGTAGCCCTGCGCATGAACCTATTCTGAATAACTTGGAGGGAGTTGATGTGAGAGCGCGCAGCGTGAGCGAATGCTACACTGGCGTACGTCATGATAGGCCTGACGCACGTCTTATATAAGGTAACTTTATGTCTGAGGGACATTTTGCTTTTAGCGCAAATGAGCATGTTGAGACGACCGAGGACGAACGCGGCGCGGTCGCGGACCGTTTTGATGTGTTGGCCGAAGGTCATGGCACTGTCAAGGGTGACTCCTAAGTATTTGACTTTCCTAGTCCAAGGGATATCCTGGCCGAAAAGTGTGATTGTTCTGAGAGTGTTAGCGTGGCGGGCGCGGCTGGTCGTCGTTCCCCTCGAGAAATACACGGCGGCGCTTTTCTCGGGGTTGACTTCGATTCTCCAAAGACGGAACCACTCGCCTAGGCTCGTGACCGCGACTTGGAGGAGTTGGGAGACTCTGAGGCGACTCCGGTCTGATGTGAACAGAGCGGTATCGTCCGCGAATAGGGCGAGCTCTACACCGGGGGTTTTGGGGACGTCGTTCGTGTAGAGCGAGTAGAGCGTGGGCGATAAAACGGAGCCCTGTGGGACGCCTGCCCTGATGGGGCGGGGAGAGGAGAGCACCCCTTCGACTCTATAGCGGAAGGAGCGGTCTGACAAAAAGTCCCGTACTATGCGTACGAGATCGTCAGGCACGCCGAGCCGGCGCAGCTTGTACACCAGCCCGGCGTGCCAGACTTTGTCGAACGCCTTCGCTACATCGAAGAAGAGGGCCCCCGTGCCTATAGTGCGACTCGGGCGGTTAAGGCCCTCCAGGATGTGTTCCGTGAGGCGGTGCACTTGTTGTATGCACGAGTGTTTGGCTCGAAAGCCAAATTGCTCGTCTATGAGGAGACCGGAGGTGTCTAAGTGGGCTTTGAGACGAGCCAGAAGGACCCGTTCGTAAATTTTCCCTAGCACGCTAAGGAGACTGATTGGGCGATAGCTATTGGGGCTACTGCGGGGTTTACCCGGTTTCGGGATTCCGATGACGATCGCTTCCTTCCAGGCGGCTGGAAAGACGCGGTTCGCCATGGCGGCATTGATAATGGCTGCTAAGAGCGCGAGAAGGCGCATCGAGAAAATTTTTACTACTCGGTTGGAGATGCCGTCTCTACCGGGGGCTTTTCTAGGTTTGAGAGCCTTGACAATGTCCTGAACTTCGTCAACCGTCGCGGGTCTGAGTTGGCAGGGGACGGTCGCGGGCGGTAGGGAGCCTACTTCGCGATTGACCATGTCTAAATGATTCTGATCTACAGGTTGAGAGCTAGGTGAGCATTGGGCCTCCAGAGTGTCGGCCAAGAGTTCGGCTTTATCTACATCGTCGAAAGCTGTCTGTCCGTTCGGTTTCGTCAGGGGCGGCATTGTTTGGAACGTGTCCGATTTGAGAGATCGGGCCAACTTCCAGTAAGCCTGGTGCGTCGGCTCGATCTCTCGCATGAGATCGCTCCACCTGTTATCCCTAAGTTCGGAAATTCGGTATTTGACTTCGCGTTGGAGGGCGCGTAAGTTGCGTTTATTCGTTTCTGAGGGAAACGAGTCGTAAGCGCGGGTCGCGGCGTTCTTGGCTCTGATCAGCCGACGGATGTCTCCAGGGAGCTCCCAACGGCGGTCGTTCGCCGCCGGGACCTCACGGGAGCACGAGGAGACCGATTCGCGGATGTGGGCGGTGAGCGCGTCTATCGCCGCGGTCGCGTCCTCGGCGGAACGGATAACGTCCGGTATCGCGTTAAGCCGCGGCGAATTCTCAGAGTTTAGCGTTTCGTCTAAACTCTGCCAATCCGTCACGGTTTTTGTGAGCGTCCTAGTGTCTATCATAGGTCCTAGTTTTAGTAATACCGGCCTATGGTCAGAGTCTAACTCGTGTAACGCCTCTATTGAGTGCAGCGTTAGAGCTACGTTCTTTAGAAGCGCTATGTCGAGTACGTCCGGTCTGTGTGTTGTAACTCTGGGATAGTGGGTGGGCGTCATGGGGGCGATAACGTCAAAGTTAAGGACATCGGTTAGTTCGTCTAAAGCTCTGCCATTTCGCGAGGTGGTGTGCGAATTCCAGCGACGATGTTTAGCGTTGAGGTCGCCGGCGAGTATGACAGAGTCGTCTAAATTTAGGAGGGCCTCTAGATCGCTTCTAATTAGCGCTTTACCGGGAGGGAGATAAACTGACGCGAGTGTGACAGGCGCGTGCCCCGTGAGGGCCACCCGGCACACCGACGCCTCTATGTTGGTGAGGGCGGGCGTATCGATCGGAATGCAGTGCAGGGACCTTCTGTAGTAGATAACAGTGCCGCCTTTGGGGGCGGGCACCCTATCGTTTCGCACGATGTTAAGCCCGGAGAGGCCGGGGTCGCGATTTCTAGGTTTCAAAAAGGTTTCCTGCACTAGCATTATATCTATTTGGTGGTCTCGCGTAAACTCGTGAAGAAGATCGCGTTGCCTGCGGAGTCCGTCCGCGTTAAAAAATGAGATTGAGAGCCCGCGCGGTTTGATGCGCGCGGAGGGAGTTGTCTCGTGGGTGCCCGGTTTTATAACCTACGAGGGGGCGCCGTGAAGCGGCTTAGGCTGTCCAGAAGGGACGCGTGTTCGGCAAGTATGATGAGCCGTCCCATCCCGTCGCTACAGTCGCGGATTTTACGCGCGACTAATTTAATTTCGTTAAGGTTGATTTCCTTAACGAGGTCGGCGAGCATTCGGATGTCGCCGAGGAGATCGGACGCCGGCGCTGAAGGAGCCGGCGCCGCTGGACGCGTTTGAGGCGCGGGCCCCTTACGCCGCGGTTGTTGTGCTGGCGTCGGCGCTATGGTCTCTCGGGCCGGTAGAGCGCGCGCGGGCGCGGATTTGGTCGACGCTGAGGGCGCGGGTTTGTTCGGCGCTGAGGGCGCAGGTTGAGTTGGCGCGGAGGGCGCGGGTTGTGGCGGCGCAGAGGGCGCCAGTTGTGACGGCGCTGAGGGCGCGGGTTTGGCTGGCGCAGAGGGCGCGGGCCGTGTGGGTGCGGAGGTCGCGGTAGGGGCGGCCTTAGGTTGGGCTGGGTGCGCAGGGGGGCCGCGGCGTTGGCCCTGATGTGCTCCGCCGGCTCGGCGCGACTTACCCCCGCGGCGGCGACGGCGCGGAGCTCTCGGGCATCCGCGATAGTTCGCGGGATGTCCGAGCTCTCCGCACAGTACGCAACCGGGAGGGTCAGACGTCTCCGGCGTGCGGGAGCACTCGAGGGTGCCGTGGTCTCCGTGGCACTTGACGCACCTAGGCCGTGCGAAGCAGTTGCGGGCCGAGTGCCCGTACAATTGGCAGCGGTGGCATTGACCCACCGTGCCGCGCTTGTGCGGGGCCTCTACGGAGAGGCCGGAAATCCTACACACGGATTTTATGTGGAAAACGGCCTTTCCCTCGGGGGAGAGGTCGAGTACGACCAACACGAGATCGAAGGCCTCCTTCGAGCGAGGCTTGTAAATGCGGTGGACTTCACGCGCCGGGAGGTTTTGCGACTTAAGGTCGCCGAGGATGAGCTCTTCCGGGAGCTCCTTGGGGAGGCCGCGGATGACCACGCGAAGCTGGCGCTCCTCCGGGAGCGCATAAGTGTGGAAACCTATGCGCTCCGAGCGTAGGAGCGCTGTGAGCTCTCGATGGTCAGCCGGGGTGGGGACCTGCACCTTAATGCCCTGTGCAGTGTTGCGGGCGGAAACAAATTTAATGCGGCGCGCGTCTAAGGCCCGAGAGACCCTATCCCACGACGCTTTTTCTTGAATAAACACCGGCGGCGGTGTTTTGATTTTGTCGGCCTGAGGGGCTTGGATGGCCTGTGAGGCAGGCGCTTTTTGTTCGGCCAGAGGGGCCGCGGGAGCTCCGGAGGCCTGAGGGGCCGCCTTCGTCGTTTTGGGGGGCGGGCTAGGCGTGTCGCCTTCCCTCGGGGAATTCGCCCGCTTCCTCTTGACCACTAAGCGCCAATCGGCGCTCTTAGTGGCCTCGTCCTCCGAAGAGGAGGGAAGCGCTATGTCCATTTCCTCTTCGGAGTCCGAAGCCTCCGTCGGGTCAGGGGAAGCGGGCGAATCGCTAACGGGGGCCGGCTTGGTTGGTTCGCGCGGCGGGGGCTTCGCGACTGTAGCGGCGGCGGAAACAACGGCCGAGTAAGACGCGGGGGTAGGGGCGCGGGGCGCGGGTGAGACCCGGTGGTCCCACAGGTCGCGAATATGGGAGTGTGATGTCTGGAGTTGAGCCATCACGAACGCGCGGAATTGGGTGTCCGTCAGCGTGTCCATGGCGCTGGTAGAGCCGCCAAGTTGTAAGAGAGGACCTCCCTACCGGGGATAGGCAGGGAGGAGAGTGCCTACTTTGTAGCCCTGGTCGTACTGTGCCTGTCTTATTGTGCACAGATGTGTACCTAACACCTAGGTCTTATATAAACTTCACTAACTTAACACTAACACTTAGCGATACGAGCGCGGCCGCGACGCGACGCGGTAGGCCGGTCGGCGCTGCAGGGAGCGCGGGCGCGACGCGACGCGAGCACACTATTAGTCACTACGCACGATGCGCAGTGAGTACAGCGATGGCAGCGCACGCGGGCGCGCGGAGAAATCGCAACGATTCGAGTTGGCGCGGCCGCGACGCGATAACCCGGTCAGCGCTACGAGGAGCGCAGGCGCGACGCGATAAACCGGTCGGCGCTACGGGGAGCGCAGGCGCGACGCGACACGAATACACTAATTCGCTACGCACGATGCGCAGCGAGTAGAGCGATGGCAGCGCAACGCGGGCGCGCGGAAACGGCACTGAGCACTGAGAGGCGAAGCGAGCGAGCGAGCGACGCGTGCGTCTCGTACGGCGGCCGAGAGCAGACTCAGAGAGACGTGAAGCGCTCGAGTTTTAACTTATATAATCTCGAGCGGTAGTGGGGAACAAGCCGCCAGTCGTTCTTTTCTATGACGTCACGAACGGCGTCGCGCTCTGCTAGAGGGCGCCAGTGTTCCCCTTTATGTTTAATCGTCGGTGCTGCTAACAGTTATTAAACTAATCCATGCCAAATTTCATTATAATCGGTGCAGCGGTTTAGCATTTCCTAAACAAAATTTTATCCGCCTTTTCACCCTTTTAGGGGCAGATTTTGGATAAAAAAGTAACCTACATTTGCGAAATCATATATTCTTACTATTTAACAATTTTCATCAAGATTTGTCAAGCCGTTCTTGAATTATAAAAGGACATACAGACAGATAGACAAGACACAACTTTGATAAATAGCAGAATTGTAGTCAGTGAGTCATAAAACGAATATTTATTACAGACGGACAAAAAAATTGTATTTACAGACAGGCGCTACATATTTATATAGTAGTATGGTATAAATAAACACAAATGGAAAAGTAAGGTGACACATCTATAAATTCGTCTCTATACGCTGCACATCACAGTCACACCCACTTACACGACGTAATTCACTTACTTCAAAAAAAGTCTCAAGAGTCTGTATTTCATTATCCAGAGTTTAATTATCGTATATTATTCTGAATATATTCTATTGATGATCTAGCTGTTATTATGGTTTTTTTTCTGTACTAATTTTAACAGTCCTTTTTATGGTTCAGTAATTAAATGGCAACAAAAGGAACCCTTAAAATTTCGTTCGTTAGATAATGTTTCATTTTCAAGTTTATTGAGAATTAAATATTTCCGGCCACCCGCTGCTGTGACTCAGTAGATTTATTAGGGCAGTATATAAAAACAAGCGCGTATTTATTTGAATGCAACATTGTGTCAAAACTTCAACGAACTTTGGGAGAGTTATGGTTTTGAACTAACGAACGTTTACATTTTTATTCATTTATAATACAGATAGTAGATCAACTGAGAAAGCGTGCTTATCGCGATCCCTGCCAGCCCTTTTCAGGGCTGCAATTCCTCTCCTGTGCACACCATGCGGGACAACGATAATAATAATGTTAGGGCGTCCCCCGAAAACGACGTACACTGGTCTGTCCCCGCTGGTGTGTGTAGAGTGCAGTTCGGCGTTGGGGACCGCCACCCAACACGCTGTGCACCTCGCGGCGGGAAGTGGAGCGAGGAGTGCAGAGTAGCTGCGTGAAATGTGAGACGTGGGATTGAAGAGAAAATGAATGAAGTGATTGATATTATGGAAGAGAAAAGATGTGTTACGTTTGAGTGAAACCTATCGAAGGGGCAGTAACTTCGAGGAAAATTCCAAATTATTTTGGAAAGAAGAGTGTAATAGTCATCTCAAAGATACTGGTGATTTTCTTAAAGTTCTCCATGTAAATATTCGCAGCATAAATTGCAATTTCAATAACCTCTTGACTTTACTTGCAATATTTGATTTCTCTATTGATGTCACAGTACTATCGGAATGCTGGCTTAGCAAAGTTCTCTATACTCCACCTCTGACTGGATATATTTCACACGTTTCGTCTCATTCCAATCAATACGATGGAATTATTGTATATTTAAAAGATTACTTGGCTTGTTCGGTTGAGATAAATGCATTTAGTGACGCCAATTGTTTAGTTCTTAAGTTCTCTGATAAGACTGCTATTGTAGCAATATACCGATCTCTTTCCTTCAGAAGAGCCTCTGGATTTGTGGATAGTCTGTGTTTAGTCTTAACGTCATTGAGTTCTTTCAATACAATCGCTCTTATTGGCAACATAAATATAAACATTATACCTAATTACAACGACCCAAATTCTGACGAGTACCTTAACCTTCTTGCGTCAAATGGTTTACTTCCAGCCCATCTTTTTCCTACCAGATACAAAAGTTGCCTCGATCACGTTATGCTTAAAAGTACCAGGAAAGCGGTAACTATTGTCCTTGATTCATTTATTACTGACCATGCTCCAATCATTCTCTGTTGTGATCTCAATCGTGAAACAAAAGTGGCTAAACGCAACATAAAAAACATAGATCTACCAGCTATTGTATCGCAGTTGAACGCAACAGATTTCTCTCTAGTATTGGCATCATCTGACGCTGGTCGGGCAGCTTTCTTTCTTGTAGATATCATCTCATCAGTAATTCGTAACCATACGCACACAAAGATTACTTCTTCAAAAAATCGCATAAGGAAACCTTGGATCACGCCTGGTCTTCTAAGATGTATAAGACATAGAGACAAACTCCGATTAAAATGCAAGAGTGATCCTAACAACTTAATACTACAACCGTTACAGAAATTTCTGCAACAACTTATTAAAAAAGATCAAATTAAATTATGAACAGGAGCGGCTGCGTTTGGCAAGAGGGGATTTGAAATCGACTTGGAATATACTTAGACAGCTATCGTTTATGTCTTCCAAACAGTCAACTGCTAATAACCTTCTATCAGTGTCTGGTGATCCAATTTCTTCGGTTAATACAGTTAACACTTACTTTGCTAATGTGGGAGCTAACTTGGCATCTCGTGCTCGATCTAATCAGTGCTCTAATATATGCAGTCGTAAATATCAGCGTAACCCACAACTTTATTCTATGGTTCTGCTTAACACTGATTTCACGGAATTGGAGATAATTATCCTTGGCTTAAAGGACACTTGTGCGGTTGGTTGGGATGGTATTCCTGCTTCAGTGATTAAGACGGGTAGACAAATTCTTATACCTGTTCTTATCCATGTATTTAATCTTTGTATGGAGTCCGGTGTTTTTTCTTAAACTTTTAAAAGAGCTATCGTGCACCCTATTTATAAGAGTGGTGACGAGAAATGCATTAATAACTATAGACCTATTTCTGTCCTTACCACTTTATCAAACATTTTCGAAAAAATTTTGAATCACAGATTAACAGAATTTCTTAATTAGCACGGTTCATTATCCAGCAACCAATTTGGTTTTATGAGAGGTAAATCTACGGTGGATGCGGTTTTACAACTAACCGATACAATTATGAAATCTATCAACAAAAAACAAAAAACTATTGGTATTTTTTTGGACTTATCTAAGGCATTTGACACGGTGTCTACACCTATATTGCTTTCTAAGTTGGAGCGACTCGGCGTAAGAGGTATTGCTTTGCAAATTATGAAAGACTACTTAAGTAACCGAACTCAGTACGCGGTAATCGATGATTACGTTAGTCAGGATGTAGCTCTTACTTGCGGCATTCCTCAGGGCAGTGTCCTTGGGCCTACCTTGTTTCTAGTTTATGTAAATGACCTGTGTGACCTTTCTCTCCCCAACTGTAATATTGTATCTTATGCTGACGACACTGCGTTAAGAGCCGTAGCTGGTCGAAAGTAAAATCTCTTTCAGAAAATGCTCTCCGTTATGTGATGAATTGGCTTACACAAAATCGTCTCACTCTGAACGTAAACAAGACTAAATTTATCACTTTTGCCTTTAACTCACCTTAATCACCCTTCTAATTTTACCATCCAAACTCATAACTGTCCCTCATCTTGTAACTCTGTATGCATTTGCAACCATATTGTACGCTCTAATTCTATTAAATATCTTGGAATTTTTGATGATACTCTTTCTTGGCACCTGCATGTGGAGTCGCTTGTATGCAGAATGAGAAAATTACATTTTATCTTTAATAAGCTTAAAAATGTTACCGACTTAAATGTACTAAAAATGGTTTATTATGCTTTAGTACAATCCATTTTGTCCCACTGCATAGCTGCTTGGGGCGGTTACTCCAAAACTTTAATGCTGCGTTTGGAAAGAGCCCAGAGGTCGTAATTAAAGATTATTTCATCGAACTCATCTCGTTACCCTATCAGGATCTTGCTTGATCACTTCGGGGTGCTTTCAGTTCGCCAACTGTTTATACTTCAAACTATTGTACGTAAGCATTCTGAGTTAGAGTATAATCCCAGTATATGTCTAATAAAGCGTAGGTCGGACAGAGTGTGTAATGTCGAAAATAGGAGGACTGCTTCTGCTGGTCGAAGTTATTTCCATCTGAGTTCTGTATTATACAATAGAATTAATAAAGAGCTCAATACCTATGCATTGACCTCTCGACTTTGTAAAAAAGCGACATCTAAATGGCTAGTGACATTGTCGTATGAGGATACGGAGAAACTTATATCTATTTTAGTGTGATACGCGCATGCAACCATACATACTTATACATACCCACACACACACACACACACACACACACACACACACACACACACACACACACACACACACACATTATTACATACACGTGCACATATACACGCAAATAAATTATTGTTTGTTTTTCGTGTATTATTTTCTGTCGGGGTGGGCGTTGCCTACTGCAACACAGTTTACAACTAGTGCAATTGGCATCGTTACTACTGTTGCAACCGTTGCAACTGTTGCAACTGCGGAAGTATGGTGGTCCTAGGGTCTGAGATACCTTCTGTGCACTGTGCAACCTTTATTGGCAGATCGGGGAGGTTCCAGAGGACTGGCGTACCGCAGTTACAGTACCTCTATATAAAGGTATAGACTCATTTAGACTGCATGCTATAGGGCCATCAACTTGCTCAGATTAGCGAGTAAAGTCTATACCAAGGTATTACCAAATCGATACCGAACGTATGAAAGGCGTTTCTGAAAAATAGTTGTGGAAGGCGTAAGGTGGTTTTGGGAACAGTAGGGAACAAAATTATGAGATTGAGGAAGCGAAAGAGGTATGAAAGGACCGCGACGCTTGGCGCTCCGTCCTCTCTGACAATCCCTAAAGGGGTATAGCGTGAAGTTATAGATGTATGTATATAATTTTAAATAAATTGCCAAGAGATTTGCGGCTCAGAGTTGAACAACTTTATAGAGGTACTGAGCCTACCTATTTGCCACTATTTTCAGATTCGATAAAATCCATGAAGTTTCGTACACGAGTACTACGTTTCGTGGTACTCGGAGCGGTGTTCCCACTTTCTGTTGGGCTCCCAGCCACCCTGTAACTCATTCCCGACCACAAACAGGACGTCCTCGTTTTGCATCCGTAGAGGAAGTGGTGTCCTGCGTTTATTGTAAAAAGGTTAGCCATTTGCTGGTATCTTGTTCGAGATTTCAGGCCTTCAGGGTACAGGGACGTAAAGCCATCGCCAGAGATTGTCAATAGTGTTATTGTTGTTTGGGTCCTCATTGGCAGCGAGATTGTCCTTAGTCGGTTGTTTGTCGAATGTGTCAGGACCGTCACCACCAAATCTTGTGTTTGAATAGACCGAGGCGGACTATGTCACTTACAGATCAGTCAACTCCTTCCAATATTTACCAGGTGTTTCCTACTGTCAGAAGCGGACCTTTTGGCCCGGGTTCCCCCAGGGGCGGGGGTACAAAGTCTCGTGTTGCTCGAGGAAGGACCTTGAACGAGTCCCAGTCTTTCCCTCGCTAGAAGAGTCTGGATTTGGCTGCTGCTTCTCGTTCGAAACCTCGAAATCGTCCCTTCTCATTGCCTTTGCGGGAATATCCCAGGTTGGAACGACGTCCCCCACGTTTTGATCGCCAGACTCAATCTGGGTCCCCTGCAATGGGTCGTCGCTCCCGTAATTATGAGGAGTGGGACCCACTTTCACATTTCGACCATCCCTATAGACGCCAGGAGGATCCGTCCTCTCCTGAACCCCAATAGATATTTGCCACTCACTAGTTCACTACTACCCAGCTGGATACTGTTTTGTTACCTACTGTAACGGTTACCGTCCAGGGTGCGGGATCTACCCCTGTTATTGCTGGAGCACTTCTCGATACGGGTGCTCAGGGTTGCATTGTTTCAACGTGGCTGGTGAGGCGTTTACTTACTTACGTTTACGAACTTAATTTTGGAGCCTCATGATGAGCCTTTATCTGGGTTATCTGGATTTGAAAATCCGGATAACCCGGACTATCTCGCTGTTCGTGGAGTTTAGTATAGTCTTGTGCAAGATGTCTTCACTTTAAGGTCGCAGTACCGACTGCATGTATCTGGATGAAGTGCCTCGTTTTGTCTATCCTGACTCGTACCCTTGATACCGCCCGATGGATATCTCCGGTTTTGTTTTTGGGAAAATATTTTCTCCAGAAGCTTTGGCTTGCTGGCATTGGTTGGGATGAGCTTCTTCCCAATGATTTGTTGTCCGAATGCAGTTTTTTTGGATCCTCCCTTGTAAAAATAAACCGGGCTTCCTTGCGCCATGCCTTCCTTCCTCCTGGTCGATATCAAACCACGATCCATGGTTTTTATAACGTCTCAGAACGAGGTTATGCTACAGTAGTGCGCCGTGGACTCATCAGGTGCTGTCCGTGTGCGCCTATTGTTGGCAAAGACTAAAATGGCCCCGTTGTGAACCAAACTCATCATACCAAAATTGGAATTTTCTGGCGCCACTTTGTTGATTCGTTTGTAAAACCACATGCAAAATCTATTGAAGGAAATCTTGACTCGGTTTATGCATGATCAAATAGTTAAATTGCATTGGCCTGGTTAGTGACTCAAGTACACACTTTGGAAGACATGTCAAGTTGGAAACATGTCAAAGCTTCACATTTGCGCAACGCTAATTGCTGTGTGATTACTCAAGGCTTACTTGTATATTTACTAACTAATTATTAGCCTCGTGAACTAGTATTAGCCTTGACTATTGAAGCCTTTATCGCGACCTGACCGTTTTGTTTCTCGCCGAGGCTTTTCTAATCTCATTCGTTCAGACAACGGAACCAGTTATGTTGGCGCCGAGCGCTATTGTAGGAGGTTGCAGCATTTATAAACGAGAATCAAGTTGAGATTGAATCCGCACTATCCAAGCGTGATATTACTTGGCGTTGGGATCATGCCCCGCCAGCCTGCCCACATTTTAATGGTATATCGGAAGCATGTATAAAGTCTGCGAAGACATGCGCGTCGCGTTATTGAAGGTTCGTTACGGTTACGGTTCTCTGTAAAGTAGAAGCCGTATTGAACTCTCGCCATTGTGCCTCGTCTCTTTGGATCTTAATGACCTGGAAGTGTTGACTCCGGGACATTTCTTGATTGGGCATCCACAACTCACTTCTGGAACACCCACTTGTTGATGTGAACGCCTATCACGCCTATCGCGCTTTCAATTATTGCAGCTATCACAAGGTTTTTGGCGCAGTTGGCATTTAGAATATCTGGATTTATTGCAACGGAGAGTTAAGTGGACGAATAGATTGGACCCACCCAGGATTGGAGATCTCGTTTTAGTTAAGGATCCTAACTTAATGCCATTGCATTGGCGTCGAGGGCACGTCATTAATTTGTATGCTGGTGCTGATGGTATCCCTAGAATTGCTGAGGTCCAGGTGGTCGACTCGGTGTTGAGAAGAGCGGTGCCAAAACTTTCTCAGCTGTCGAATAATTAGACTTCTTTGTTTGGATTGACGGGCTATTTCGGACAAAGTGCTCCTCCAAAATACCTCGTTAAAAGTAGTCAGAGATGACGAAGCACCAAGCGTCGCGATCTTTACATACTCTTTTCGCTTCCTAAAATCTCATCATTTTCCTCAAATAATTTGGCCTAGGTATACATTATTTAGGTATTTCGCTTAGGCTTTTGACATTTTCGTCGGCTAACACTTTGGCTCGGCGAAAATACATTGCAGGACAGCTATGAAGAGTTTAGGGGATAGCAGATCGCCTTGTCTGACGCCTCTGTCTATTTGAACTGGGAATCTGTGGGCATTAAAATTGGAAACACTCGCCTTAACCACTTAAGATTCGCTGACGATATCGCAGTCCTAGCTGAAATTCATCACGACTTAGAAAACATGATACACCAATTAAACACAGCAAGCATAAAAGCCGGCCTATATATGAATTTAAATAAAACTAAGATAATGACAAACAGTACTAAGAAAAAAATCAAGCTAGACAACACTAAACTAGAATACGTCGACCACTACATATATTTAGGGAAGCAAGTATCGTTCTCTATAACAAGCAACACAGATGAAATAAACAGACGAATCAAATCCAGCTGGAACAAATACTGGGCAAACAAAGAAATATTGAAAGGTAACTATAATCTCCAAATGAAGAAAACTGTCATGGACACATGTATTCTTCCATGCTTAACATATGGCTCCCAAACTTGGACCTACACAAACAGCATAAAAAATAAAATAAAATAAAATAATAAAGAGCGATGGAGAGAAGTCTTATAAACTTAAGAAGAATCCATAAAGTAAAAAGCCAAAAGATCAGGAAAAAAACTAAATTGACTGATGCTCTACAACAAGCACTTAAATTGAAATGGCGATGGGCCGGCCATGTAGCAAGGTACACTGACCAGCGCTGGACCCTCATATGTACCAAATGGACCGGTCCTTATGGAAACCGAAGCGTGGGACGACCTCAGCAATGCTGGGAGGACGAAATAAAAACCGTAGCAGGAAACAACTGGCTTAAAGTGGCATAGAACAGAGATAAGTGGAAGAAATTGGAGGAGACCTATACCCTGCCAAAGGGATCCCAATTAAATTAAACCGAGAGAGAGGATATAACACAAAAAGATATACCTAAGGAAAAGTCATTAGTACACAAAAACTACTAGATATAAATATAGATATTTTTTCTTTTCTTAGTTAATCTCTAAAGGAAAACAAATTGTAATTTATAACTTTTTTTCTATGGGAAACAAAAGGTTTTTTTATTTTTTTTAACACTTTGGCTATTTGATCTTCGTAAGTCGGCCTTGGTGTTCCTTGGCTTCTTCTTTCACTTTCGCATTGTAGATTTTTTTCGACAGTCTTTCATCACTCATTTTTTCTATGTGCCCAAGCCATATAAACATTTCTTTCTTCATTTTTGCATATCCAGGCCTTATTACTGTACAATAAAGTTGGCACCAATAGCGCATTGTGGATGGCCATTTTAGCATCATCTTTAGATATTTAATTTAAATTATTTATCCCATAATTGTCAATTTAGTTTTAAAGCGCGTCATTCAATCTAAAAACATAACGAATTATAAGTTTTTTAAACATCTTTTCCGTGCTGACTGTACTTACTAAGATGTAATCAATCTTATTCGCAGAAATTCTCAGAAGCTTTCAAATGATTTCGGATAAGTAATTTAATTGTTTTTGTTGTAAGTCAGTTGTTAGGATATTTATTTACTACAATTACATGCTTTGTTGATCAAGGTTTACCTCTGTAATAATTAAATATATTTACTAATTCTTTAAATATATTTACTAATTCTTTAAATATATTTACTAATTCTTTAAAAATAATAGTTATATTATGATAATTGATAGAGTAAGACTGAAGATTCACATTTTACCCGACTTTTTTGAAACCTTATAGAATCTTCTTGAAACTTCATAAAACTAATGATAATAAATAATAAAAATAAAATTTACTTTAATTCTCTCACAAATTAAACAATGATCAATTAATAAATTCACAATTTCAATGGTTATAACATGTTTCCTTTGTGAGAGACTGGTGTCTATACTAGGCATAACCTGTATTACAGAGCACCAGGCTCCCACCCCCGTTAGCATTGTGTAGATCCTATTTTCTTAAGTGATGTGAGAGAAAAATAGTCTAATAAAATAAGTAAAATAAGTAGTGTGTATGTGTGTGTGTATGTATGTGTATTTGTGTGTGTGTACGTGTGCTTGTGTGTGCGCATAGTGTGTGAGTGTGTGTGCAGTGCGCGTGTATTTGTGTGTGAGTGGTACCCATCCTGTATTGAAATGTTTTAAGTGTGTAGCGTACGATAATATTTGATTTTGTAATAAGCCATTACATAATACAACTGTATGTTTGAGTTTAATTTTTTTTTGTTTATTTCATAATTTGCAATAGGTCTTCCGTGCCTTCATAGTCGTAACTGGACAAAAATTATGTCTTTTGTTAGTTATCTCAAATTTAGGTATAGTATGCTTGTGAAATCGACGTAGGCACTGGTAGATAAATAACTTTCATACACTAAGTGTCGAAAATTTTGTACAGTTCATTAGTTGGAAATTTATAGGGTAGCTTTAGCAATACCTTTAAAACGGTTGTCTGCACTTTTTCTGCTTCTATTAATAATGATTTGACGGCACCTCCCCAAGAGCAAATACAATACATGGTGATTGATTCGCAAAGAGCTTTGTACACCCTTAAGAGTAGTTCGGTTTCAGCCACCTGCCTGAGGTTTTTAAATACGTATATAAGCCGTCTTATTCTGGATGAAACCATGGAAATTTGAGTGCCACCGTAAATTCTGATCTAATTGAACTCCTAGATATCTAATTGATGTTGTTTTGATTAAATTTATGCAAGAGAATTGAGAACGGATTTTCGCAGGGAGCCTTTTACATGGGTAAGTGTGTAGTTTCACTTTTAGTTTAGTGTCAGGACATAGAGCTGCAGTTTTGCCGAAACATAGATATTTTGTCTTTGAAGTATTCAGGGATAGTAGGTTATCTTGTAACCAGTGGATTACAAGTGCCATCCCGTTCTCGGTGAGAGATTGCGTTTCTTCTCAGATACTGCCATGGAAAAGTATGATAGTCTCATCTGCAAACATAATGAGCTCGGCTTTTTCTAATCTTATCTTACAAAACTCGTTAATATAGAGCAGAAATAATGTGGGTCCAAGCGTACTCCCTTGTGGAACCCCATACGAGTACGTTTTTTCTGCATTGACATAAGACACAAGCCTCACTAACTGTACACGTTTTGATAAATAGATTCCGAACAAATTTAGCTGGTTCACTCTAATACCTATGTTTTCAAGCCGTGTCAGGAGGATTGATATTGATACGGTTTCAAATGCTTTTGGCAAATCTAGAAACACTCCTATACATTTTTCGCCATTATCAAGATATTTCGTAATTAATTATGTCAATTTCAGAACTGCGTCTTCTGTAGACCGGCCAGTTCGAAAACCATTATCTATAAACGTCATAGAAAATTTTAGAAATCTCATAAAACCTTCTAGAAACTGTAAAGACTAAAAATTTCCTACAAAAATCATATAACCTTATAAAAACTTCATGACATCTCACAAAACTTATATAAACTTTATAAAACCATACAGAAATCTCGTTAAACCATATAGACTGTCATAGAAATCTCTTGAAATCTCATAGAACCTTCACAAAATTCATAGAGGCATCTAGAAATTTATGAAAATTTAACGGAACATTCTCGAAACTTCTAGAAACGTCACAGATTTTTGTAGAAATCTTAAGGTATTTTCTTGAAATTACATAGAACCTTCTCTTTTATTTCATTTCCATTTCTTTTAATCTCATAAAAACTTGGAACTTTTTCAAAACTTTTAGACACTTTATGTTTGTTACATGAGAAACCTCATAAAACCTCGGGATAAAACCTAATAACTGTACAGAACCTTTAAAAACCTTATATAAACAACTAGAAACTTCATAGAGGATATCAAAAACTTTATAAAAATATCTTAATAAAGTCTGATCTCCTGTAATAAAAGAAGAAAATTCGAAAAACGTACGTCTGTTTTAGTTTAAAATTTAATTAAATATTATGAAAGTTTATAGTTATCAGAAAGTATCAAAAACTTTTATGAAATGAATCAAATGAAAATAAAATATAACAAAAAATATTTAAAGATCCTATGTTACGAGTACTTAAAAGAGTAGTATTATACAATCAATATTTGTATACTTATAATCGCGTTCACGAAAACAGCTCTAACGATTTCAATGAAATTTACAATATAGACCTTTGCGGTGGTGAAAAATCAATTTAGTTAGGGTTCAATTCTCAGAAAATGCGTTTTCTCTATTTTTTCAAACTAAAGCTTCCAAACTAAATTTTTCTGATTTTATAACAGAGATTACCTTCTCAGTAGTACAGGGGCTAGAGCGTAGATCTACCAAGCTGAAATAAACCGGTTCGAATCCTCCAATGTGATCAGACTTTTTTATGTTATTTTTATTGTAAGACACCGAGTAAAGCTCGGTCGCCTAGGTACTATACTATAATACCATTTGAATATTAAAATCGTAGTTTAAAAAATGAAAATGCTAATAACTTTTCAAAAATATAAAAATTCTATTAATGCGAAAAGAAATTATAATTTTTGTCAACCGATTACAAAAACAAGTTATAAAATAATATTTTATTACGGTTTTACGACGTTTTCAAGAAATTTCTTGTGCTTCAAACTGCCTTAACTCCGTTAATATTATACATACGATGGAAAATCACAAAAAAAGAATTACTCCGATACGCATGCGTTCCACAATTTTGAAATTCTCGAATTATATTATTATCCGATATACGAGTAGAATGGATTATTCAATTACATCATATTGTAATTGAATAATCAACAGCCAACGCCGATCACACCCGCAATTATCCCTATCGACGTCGAGGTTCCTTTCAGCTGTAGGAAACTTTTGTTAAAAAAATAAGCCTCTATGTTCAAATATTACATCTACAACGGAACATCATTTTAAAATTTCTTGTAACATTATAAGTCTTATCTAAAACTTTTTTCGATTAAATAATGTCGTTTTTGAGTTACCTATTTAAAAAACGTGTTTGTTTCACCCCTTTTTTTTGTCCGGTTAACCTGGGAAAAATGATAAAATGTCACGCCTACGTTTAGAACTTATAAATATTACCGTATAATTTTAGCCGCCTGCTTCTGTTCGTTTCGATTTTAATCCCTGTTCGACTGCTGGACTATAAGAAGATAAATTTGATGTTATCTGCCTAACTATAATAGGAAAATACAATCTATAACATTTTTTAGTAAATTTTACAAAGAATCAAATAAAAATAAAAAGTAACAAAAAATATTCCATTGTAACATTAAAATTGTAAATGAAATAATAAATATGTCAATAACTTTTTTTTTACCAAAAATGTAAAAATTTTTTTTATGTAAAAAGAAATTATGACCTTTTGTCCACCGATTATAAAAAAAAACAAGTAAAAAATAATCGTTTATTACGATTTTCCGACATTTTCAAAAAATTTCTCGTTTTTTGTATTTTACGACAAAAAGAAATAGAAACAATTTTACGTAAAACTGTGCGTTGTATAAGTTTTACCCATAAATTTTTTGTCTATGACTTACCGTTGTAGAGTAATTTAGAAAACAACGCTTTTCTGTTTTTTTTATGTGTTTTTTGAGCGAAGCGGGGGGGCTAGCGTGTTGAAATTTTACATGCATGTTTATAACACTTTTATGAACATTGTATCATAAATTCAGCCTTATTATCGAAATTTCGATTTCAACCGTTATTTGATTGGACTTTGATAAAGAAGGAAAACTTGGCGGTCCCGCGACGCGACTACGCCTGGATATATTACTACTACTATTTATATCATAAACTTAAAGAGTCAATAGGTACATATTATTTACTTACTTTTTGGAGGTTTTATTGATTCGGGGGTTTTTTAGTTTTTTTTTAATTTCAAAACGTACTCTTTTTTAACAGCTAATCAACAATACTGACGATTCGACGTCTGTCATACTTACAGTTATGAAACTTATGAGCCAAAGAATACTATTGGTTGATTTTTTCCTTTGTTTTTGGTGACGGTATATTTGAGTAGGAAGAATTATAATGGTAACTACAGTAGAGTTCATTTTAGTCTCGGTATTTGAGATGGAGAGTTACTCGTGACTTTATTTTAATTACTTATCCTTCACATTTTATTTTTAATATTTAATACTGGACTAGATCACTAGATAAATCAACTTTGTAAAAAAATTCACGCTTGTAATCCTCCTCCAAAATGTAAACAACATGATAGAAAAAGAAAGAATGTTTAATTTGTAAATTAAAAGATTTAATTCAAAATATCTTTAGACACTCATTAATCATTATAGTTCAAATATAAACAAGAGCCTTTAAAATAATTTGTTCAACAATTACCTGTTTTTGTAAAATCAGGCTAAGGACGATCACCTTGGATCTTAATGTATTACTTCTTGTTTTTGCTTCAGGGAGGACTAAATAAACAATAATAATTGATGGATTAACACCAACATTTATAATTCAGCTCAATTTGCCTTCTACGAAAACAAATCGAAAAGAAATATTTTTCTTGCACAAACCGTAAACTCATAGGTAAGAATATATTTCAATATAAAAGATTATTTTAAATCTAAACGAGTTTTTTAGGTACCTATTGATTTATACTATAAGTAGATTATCTTTCAAAAATACTGGCAACTAGCAACTTGCTGACTACCCCGTTAGGGATACCACGTGAAGATATGTATGAGTGTATGTACTAGCAACAATATGCGGCTCCTCTTGTGAAAACATTTGTAAACATTTAAAAAAATATATCGTGCTAGAAATTTGGGATTTTTTCTTTCTATTTTTTTTTCTTCACTCAAAAAAATAAATCATCTATTTATTGTCTATACCTTGAACAGTTATTAATATTAATAAAATACTAAAAGTCAAAGCTAATATATATACTCTACGCACTCATGCTGTCATATATTAAGTTAATTAATTTCTGTATATTTATAGTGTAAATAGAAACTCTCTAGCTACGTCGCGTTCTACTCGTGCGGAACTGTTCTTCTGATTTAATTTATTCTACATTTCAATTACCCTTTTCTCGTGAAAGTTAGTGTCAATTTAAAGACTTAAGTTACTGGATTCGCAGATTTGTAGAATGAAAGGTCGTTTTGTTTCATGTGTTTTCGTTGCTTGATAAATTTGGTATTTATCGCATTTCTTTTATCATTTTGAGATATACAGTTTTAAAAAAAATTGAGTGGTGAGTCATTTGTTATGTTATGGAGCGACGCCATTTGACTGCTGATGAAATGCAGAGCTGTAGGAATGCTACAAGCGGGAAGAAATCAGTCCCAGGTGTCTCGGCATTTTGATGTCAATAGGACGTGATTTGTCGTCTTTGGCAGCGTTACGTTATTACAGGGGATCCTGCTGAGCAGCACCTAGGACGTGGAAGGAGTACAATTGCTCGACAGAACCGATACATACAACTGACTGCAAGACGTCAGCCGATGTTAACCGCCCGGGAGATAGGTTTAAAGCTACAATTCTCAAGCGCTGTTGTTGTTAGCCACCAAACCGTGAGAAATAGGCTGCATGAATACCGCCTACGAGCACGACGCCCAATTAGGTGTCCATCTATACGCCATGAGAATCGCGCCCGTCGAAACGAATTGTGTAGGGAACACTTGACATGGACCCAGGAGCAATGGGATACAATTTTATTTTGTGATGCAACCTGGTTTGGATTTAGGGCTGACACGAGAAGGGTAAGAGTGTATCGTCGTCCCGGAAATGCTGAACGTCTGAGATTCGTCCAGGAAGTGCACCTTTACAGTGGTGCCACAGTGATGGTATGGGCGGGTATTATGAAGAACAGACCAACAGAGTTCGTTTTTGTAGATGGCGATATGAACGCTGAAAGTTACGTTGAAGATGTCCTCGGGCCTTATGTTCACCCGTTTGCACAAAGTCTTGGCTCAGGTTTCATGCTGATGCATGACAATGCGCGATCGCACACAGCTCGGTGGACCAGAGTGTACTTGGCAATGGAAAACATCCGGGTATTGCCGTAGCCTGCACAATCGCCAGACCTCAATCCCATCGAGCACACATGGGACATGCTCCAGAGACGTGTTCTAAAGAAGCTGGACGAAGTGTCGACAACCCAACAACTCAAAGACTTGTTAAAATTCCATTGGGACCGATTGCCGCAGGATTAGATAAACAATCTTATAAATTCAATAAAAAATCCCTGCCGACAAGTTTTAAACAACAGAGGCGATCACACTTTGTATTGAATTACCAAATAATTAAAAAAATGTCGTTATTTAATTTTGTAAAACATAAAAAGTTTAATTTCGTTTTAACTTTATTTTATACTACGTATGTTACGGTACACATATTGTTAATTACTGTGATTAAATGAACAATTGAATGAAGGATTTGGTTGCTGTAGTCACTAATGTGTTAAAAAATGCTTAGTTATTATTTATAAAAGAAATATAAATATATTACAATAGTAAAAATCGTTCAAAAGTTCAAAATCGTACATGTTGCTTAGACTTTTTTGATGTGTGTACATACAAAGTTAATAGAAAGTGAGAAGCACTAACATAGTTGTACTAACATGTGTATAAAAATAATAACAATCACAGTAGTTTAAGTAAACATAAAAAATAGAATCCAACAAGTCCAATACCTAAAAATATAAATTAATCGAAGAATAAGCATCAGAATTTTCTCATCATTCTTGATAGTCTACCATTAAAAACTGCCTGTCTTAATTATGTCTGCGATAACTGATAAGTTATTACAATAGTTGCAAGCTCTCCATAAATATGAATTCTGTCTATAGTTCGTAGAGACACTGGGAACATAAAAGGTGTGTCTTAACTATTTTGGTGTAGCGAAGAACTTCAGTATAGATAAAATTTCAGGACAGTCAATCCAGCCATTAACTATCTTCTGTAGCAGAAGTGGTTTGCAATATCTCGTCTACGTCTACTTCATCTGTACTCTTTCAAGCTGATCTATATATGTACCATATCAAGGACTCCATATTTAGGATGGATACTCAAGCATACTCTTAACGAAGGAACAATAAAGCAACACTATGATTTTAACATTGTTGAAATTTTTAAACATGCGCAACCTAGACGCTTAGTGGCGCTTTTAACAACGCTGTCAATATGCTTATCAAATAATTGTTCAATTGTAAATCATGAGTGCCACCAAGTCCTTAACATGCGTAACTTTATTAATTTTCTGATTTTTTGAACTGTAGTCGTAAAAAATGTTCTTCGATGTTCTGTTAAATGTCATGGAGAAACACTTAAGAGGATTCAGAACCAACTTATTCACTGCACAGTAATCATCAAGTCGCTGTAGGTCATCTTGCAACGCTTTCTCTTCGGCTAAGGAAGAAATTTTTGCAGACTTTCATGTCATTAGCAAAGCATAAAAGGTTGCAATTGTTAAAACTGTTGTCACTGATAAAGATGATAAACAGCAAAGGTCCTAACAGAGAACCCTGTGGGACACCACTAGGTATCGTTGCCTATTATAATATTAGTAACTAGCTTTATCTTCTTAGGGGTATTTGGTATTTTCAAATACGTTCACACGCATTATTTCTTATACCTGCTGCCCGCGACTTCGGTCGCGTGAGCTTCAGTTTTTGGGTTTTCCCAGAATCTCTAACAGCAAAAAGTCTTATGTATTGGTCTATCTTTAATTTATAAGAAAATAGGAAGTAGAAGGTGGTAGAAATAAGTTACTATTTCATTTATTATCTAATTTACAGTAATGCTTCTCTGTACACGATATTAGACGTATAGCCGTGGTCGTGTCCAACCGACGCGCGTCCAACCTAAGCTGAATACTATTTAATATGATTGATCATATAGATCTGAGGTCAACTTACATTGGAAGAGTCAAAATCTCCGAAACTGTCCCACTTTTTAACTTTATATAAACTTTCAATCGTCATCATTTTACAGACCATAATATATAGTTAACTAAAGTTTGAGCCAATACAACTGAACAGTTATTTTATAGCATTTTTATCGAACAAATTTTCGATATGATTTTTTAAATTGATATAACTTTTTTATTTATGAACTGATTGAAATAAAACAAACACTAAATGTTAAGTGAAGCTTACCACAATACATTAGTGAAAACCGCACCCTGATCAGTTAAGCCGTTTCTATGATTAGCGCGCACAAAAGCACAGATAAAGAGATAAACAGACAAACGGACAAAAATTCTGACAATCATTGTTTTGAGTTCTATTGCGTTGATAAAGGCCTCCAATAATAGTTTTTCTCATATATATTTTCTATGTAAAGACAGCGAAAAGCTACATTTTTATTATGTGCATATATATATAGATATAGAAAAGCATTACAAAATAAGTATGAATTAAAAATATATATGAAATTTACCTATATTTTTTAAGGGGAAGATATTCAAAAGGAGTGTTTGTTAATTTAGGACATACACTTCTGATCTTCACTGTGACCATGGTTATTCTATGCGAATAATTGAACTACTCGATTACAAATTACTCGATTTAGCAAAATAAACGAATTCTGATTTTGAGGGATAATTGTAGGGAGTAAATTAAAAAAATTTTAAAAAATATGTGTGTCTCACGTACGTACGCACGTACGAAGTTATACTTCTTTGACGTTAATAATAATAAAAAGCAAAACTGGCCACATAAAAAATAAAACTGGCCGCTTGAAATTATTGAAATAAAATATAAAACAAACTGGCCACATGTAAAAAATTTTTATTTTATTTTATTTATTTATATTTCTTAAGGCATTGGTAACAAGACCATCAGCATAATGACGTAATTTCTAGAGAAACACTAAGTTCTCACTAAAGTGATAATAGGCTTTACTGAACTTAAAAAGTACTTCTTGGAAGAGCGCAAAAACTTCAGCTACACATGTTTATTTAGATCTCTCCATTCTGTTCACTTACACAGAACTTTAAAACACAATATACTATCACTGTTGTACTTTAAAACTCTTAAAAATGTAAAAAATAGAAAATCTAAATTAAATGACAACCTCACTTCTTTCCCGCCAAAAAGTCCTATAAAAATTAAAACTGTTCCCTTAAAAAGAAAATAAACTCTCTTCGTTGCTAACTCCATGTTGTGTTAGATCGACGTTCAAACTTCATTTGTCAACTTGACAACGATGACGTAATTTCCGCTACATGCTGAAATTACACTCTGATCTGGTTTTGAAATGTAAAAAGAATAACTTCAAAAATTCCGCCATGTACATCATGTGACATTAATTAAAAGGGCTCGTTATGGGCTTATGAATATCTAATACAAAATTATTATTTTTTATAATATTGAAATAAGTATGTAGTTTAAAAGATAATCTGCTGTTTAAACTACTCCTAATCGAATATAGTGCTAGCAGGCCTAATTTATGCAATATGTAAACAAGCACAAAGCGCTCATATCGCTAATATTAGGTAGCTAGAAGTTATCGTATTGCCGTGCGATTGTCAAGTCATTATATTTATTATATAAATAAAGATGTCTAATATTGATACGATCATTATAAATGTTGATGTGTAATTAATAAGATAACAATTTATAACAAAGTTGTTGAATAGTTGCTTCCATAGACACTAACTAGAATAACTGACTTGGTTTTACATGAGATTTCACAACTTTTTGTAGTGGAATATGCGCAGCTGAGACTTGCTTTGATGGCTGTGTCACCTCCTGCTCTCTCCTGCACTGCTCTCCGCCCGCAGTCCCTCCAGCCAGCATCACCAAGCGCCGCCTCCTCCAGCCGTACAAAACGGCAAGCACGAGTACAAACACGATGCGTCATTTGAACGTAATTTTTAATAATATAATCTTTTTTTTTTAATTTAATGAATAATGAAATTTCGGGGCTTTTCATTTTTTCCTTCCTTTATAGTCTAGGTTCCCAAACTTATTTTGTCTACTGCACACTTTGAGTCATGCAGTCGTTGTCTAAGATGCCTCCTAGCTAAATCAAATTACAAATCACCCCCCAGGCCTCTACACAACGCCCCCATTTTTTTTCTGGGTCTCTTACCGCCCCCTTTAGGCCTGCAGCGCCCACAAGGGGGCGTTATCGCCCACTTTGGGAAAGGCTGCGTTATAGGCTAAACGCTAGCTAAAATTCAAAATTTGAAGTTTGTGAGACTGCTAGAAGTACCTTAGAATTTTAATGATCTGTGAGTGTGTCAGTGACAAAATTAAGGAAATTTGACTTGCAATGGTGTTTAAACTACAGGTTCAAACTGAATGTAATTTGGAAATATACTTAGTTGTGTTATGACCTCTTAGTCACTGAAAATTCAATCTTCTAGCGTTATCCGCAACGAAGTTACAGGGAGCCAAAAGTGCCGTGCGTCGCTTCGAGAAAAGATGGTACGGCAGTGCTCGACTTGGCGGGGGCACTGCCGTGCTCCGAAATATGCATAATATGTGCTTGTATCTTATTTATCAAGTTATTTGTTTTGATTAGTTGGGGATAATTATTTCGTACTTTTCGGTGTTTTTGATTTTAATACTTTATTCTGCACCTATAAAAATTTATAACTTAGTTAAGATGTATGCGTTCTGGCAAATTGTCTTACAAGTTGTATGCTACATATACACAAGTGTAGTGAGAATGAAGGGGGCCATACTCCACCACGCGGGCTTAAGAGGGATTAATACATATCTGGCTTAGTGACTACCATCACGTAGTAATAGCCGGGATCATTGACTCATGCCTTCATATGGATGCAGCTAGATCAGTATACCTATCTAGTAGATACTCTGTGTAGTTACTTACCTCAATAAAACTTTCGACATTTCCTCATTAAAATCTAAAGTACAAGAGTATTTTAAATTTTAAAGTTGACCCTGCAATCAGCAGAGGTATTGCGAGATCGCCGACAATGCAATTTTGATTTATGAGAAAAGTTTTTGCTTTAGAGTTCAGGGTGTCCACAAATATATATTTTTTCATAAATCTGTCGAGCCTCGGGGGAGAGTTTCGGCTTATTTTGGGCTATCAAATCTGCGAACTCACTAATTTCACTAAACTTAATTGATTATTATTACAGCTAAGTTTTTTGGAGTGGCCTGTATCCACACTCCATAGAGGAAGTCCGTGTTTTTTGTTTATACCACAAAAGCACAGTATAAACATAAGAGTTGGATGTCTTCATAGAAAGCTAGCGTACGTGGTTCGTATGTGTGCGTGCTAATACGTACGCGCCGTGAGACGCACCAACGGCAATATTTTGGGTGAATACGGGTAATTATTATAGCGCCAGTCGGGGTCTTACGCGACGCAAACATGCGTTTGCTTCCATTTGTCTTTTATTTTTTCTTCAAATCGTAGCAAATACGAAAATGTCTAAATCACATGAACGAACGTATTACGTCTTTGAATGCTTAAATAATTTTAGTTATTCGAATCCAGAGTTATAATGTTTCAACATAACTACAAGAAATGGTTTCCAAAGAATTATAATAATTATATTCAAAATTTAAATGATATATAGAGTAGGGTGACACTTTGTCATAGTGACAAATTTATATTTGTTGACACCAATAAATATATTGGTAACATTTTATACAAATTTAGACTGACAAAAGGTACTTTGTACTTGTCAAAAAAGGCAAAGCATAAAGTCGCTACATTAGTAGCTAAATGTATTAACTCGGTTATAGGGTCTATAACTAGGAACGTAGTCAGGGACGAAGCAAGTTTTAGTAGTAATACTAATATGAATGCTGAAAAGAATTATTTAAATTAAACAATCAGACAACAGAGAAACTTCATAATAATATCATTACGTGTGTACATCAAAATATCAATAGTTTCTCTGGCAAAATATTGGATGCTGAATTATTAATAGAAAAATATAACATAGACATCTTGTGCCTCACCGAGACGTGGTTGAAGGCAAACAAAATGTCTTTTAATATAAATAATTTTAATGTGGCCAGTGTGTATAACAGAGCGTCGACGGATGGCGGCGGTAGCATAATTTTGTGTAATAACTTTCTTAAATTAAAAAACCGCAACGACATAGTTGCTCTCTCTGTTGAACGTGTATGTGAAATGTCGTGTGCAGAGACGGATCAGTACATATTCTTATGTGTTTACAGACCTCCGTCGTCTGATTTTAGCTAATTTTTAATTTCTATGGAGGAGAGTCTCGCAAGACTCAGCAAATGTAAGAAGTCGGTAATAGCGTGTGGTGAGTTCAATGAAGACATATTAAATAGTTCGAAGGAAAAAGATATGCTCATCTCGCTCTTTCTCTCATTTAACTTAGTGCATATTTTCGATGAACCGACCAGGGTTACATACCATTCCGCGACATGTATAGATAACATTTTTATGAATAAGTGTGAAATTATAGAACATACTATTGTTAGTGGTATCCGTTCAGATCATAAAGCTCAGTTAATAAAAATAGAGGACATGAAACATAAATCAGAACAAATATTTGAATTTAGGCCATTGGGAGAGAGCAGGATAAAAAATTTTACTCATGATGTAGCCAAATTTGCAAACAGGGCTGTTCTGGTTGATGATCCAAACATCATGTATGAATCTTTAGTCAAAAACCTATCCAAAATATTTAATAAGAATTGTCCAAAGAAAAAGAAAGTAGTCGTTAATAACAAGTTACGTTTTGCGGATTGGGCGACGAAGGGCATAAGAAAATGTAGGGATAGGCTTTATGAGTTATATGATGAAAAATCTTACACTGCAGATGAAAATTTTTATAACTATGTTCGCACTTATTCGAAATTATTTAAAAGAGTATCAAAAAACGCGAAGGCAATCTATATCGCGAATAAAATTAAAAAGTCAGACAATGCGATAAAGGCTACATGGAACACTATTAATAACGAAGTTGGTAGTAAACGAAATAGAAATAACGAAGATTTTTCAATACAAATTGGTAATAAGGTTGTTACTAATAAAATTGAGGTTGCTAATGCTTTTGAAAATTATTTTTCGAATACACCTATAGAAATATCGAATGGTTTGGGAGCGTCTTCGCAAACAGCAGAGACGTTTTTGAGAAAAAATGTTGGAAAATGGTTCCCTAATTTTCAATTTAGGTACACATCTTCACTTGAGATAGAAAAAATTTTCAAGCAATTACATAAAAAGAAAAGTGAGGATTTATGGGGACTATCAGTTCATGTCATGACTGGTGTAATACCTTTGTTATCGCCAATTTTGGTAGAGATATTTAATAAATTTGTCGATCAAGGGGTGTTTCCCAATTTAATGAAATACAGTAAAATTATTCCATTATTTAAGTCAGGTTGTATGTTGAATCTAACAAATTATCGCCCGGTGTCAATATTGCCAGCATTGAGTAAAATATTCGAAAAAATAATACTCAATCAAATGCTAGTACATTTTAACATTCACGGGATGTTTCACGGTCAACAGTACGGGTTCACGAGAGGGCGGTCAACAACTCATGCGGGAGCAAGCTTGATCAAGACTGTACTTCAGGCTTGGGAGGGATCGCAGGATGCCAGTGGTGTTTTTTGCGATCTTTCCAAGGCTTTTGATTGTGTTAGTCACGAAATTTTAATTTGCAAGCTTAAATACTATGGAATTCGTGGTAACGCTCTCGATCTCGTGGTCTCGTATTTGTCTGGCCGGGAGCAAAAAGTGAGTGTCAATGGGGTTTTGTCTGTTGGTTCGAGGTTAAGAATGGGCGTTCCCCAAGGATCAATTTTGGGACCTTTTCTGTTTCTAGTCTACATTAATGATCTCCCATTTATGCTCAGGAACTTATGCGAAATAGTATTGTTTGCTGATGACACTTCATTGCTATTTAAACTGGACAGAAAGAACTTAGATATTACCTGGGTGAACAGGATCCTGGCGGACGTCTCGGGGTGGTTTGCTGTTAATAATTTACTACTGAATGCACAAAAAACCAAATGTATTAAATTTTCCCTTTCTAATGTACCCAGAATCCATGATAAAATAGAATTGGGTGGGAAACAGTTAGAATAAGTTAGGTCTGCCAGTTTTCTTGGTTTAACAGTAGATAGTAAATTGCAATGGGCGGATCATATCGGGGCATTGGCTAGTAAGCTCGGTTCCGCGATATATGCCATTAGACGCATTAGGCAATTGACGGATGCGGATGCGGCTAGGCTGGTGTACTTCGCATATTTTCATAGCCTAATGTCCTATGGCCTTTTGCTGTGGGGATCAGCGGCGCATATTAACTCGATTTTTATTTTACAAAAAAGAGCGATACGTGCTATTTACAGTATGAATGCACGAGAATCACTAAGAGATCGTTTTAAAGACATTGATGTACTGACCTTGCCGTCCTTATACATCTTTGAAATTATTATGTATACGAGGAAAAATATAGATCGATTTACAAAAAAAGGCGATATTGGTGGTATGGAAACCCGAGGTCGTGATAAATTGGTTGTTCCAAAATTTAAATTACATAAGTCAAATGTTTCATTTTTGGGTAACTGCGTTCGTTTTTGTAATAAAGTTCCTCAAGAAGTCACTCAATTAACAGAAAATATATTTAGATTAGTTATAAAACCTACATTGATTAGACAATCATACTATAAAATAAACGATTTCGTTGAAGACAAAACAATAGTCTGGAAATGAATTTCTCTGCACATGCATTTACTGGCTCTCTGAATATTGTATTTTAATAAACCTTTTGTAAAATTATGTTGAAAAAATTATACCTGACTGAGTTTCTTGTCGGTTCTTCTCAGTGTCCAGGTTTTCTTTTCTCTTCTCTTTGAACCGAACTAAAGTAGATTTGACGTTCAAAAATACCTCGTGATTGGGTTTACTTGAATAAATTGATTTGACTTTGACTTTGAAATAAAATTTAACAAACTAGAAAAAAAAATTATCTGTGTGCATTGCTTTTACTATTATATAATAAATGTTTGACTAAACGAAATGCTCTTTCATCTCACACCCAACGATACAAACCTACGTATCCGGCCGAGAATAGGCTATTCCTTAAGGCATGAGGCGAGTGTTGGCCTTCTTTTCTACATATTCGCTGACGAAGGTTGCAAACAAGCATACGGCCCGCCTTATGTTAAGTGGTTAATGTAGCCTATAAAAACCTTTTCAGACCCTTTTTGAAAAATGTCTTCATGTTAAATAATTTAGTCAAAAACTATTTTGTGTGTTTTACATGTTAAATTAAATCTTATTTACCTCTGTTGCTCATTGGATTGAATCAGATTGCAGATAGTATGAGTAGAGTAACTGCTACATCCTGATTTTACAGTACCGATCCTTGCTGCGACCACAACGTATTTAACATAAACTTATTGATTTTTAATTGACACCCCTTAATCTTTCAAATGAAACAATCCATAATCAAACCTACCCTGTCATTTATCTTGATGTTTGAATAAAACACAGATTTACCACTAATAGATATAGCCTTTCACACGTCATGAATTGTTAGACTGAAAGAAAAATATTGCGTAAACCTATAATAGAAAGGAATAGGAATACACATATTTCGTCTATCGGTGTGCTCAATGTTTTAAGACTATTTATCTGTTGCATTTAACAGACATAAGAACCAAACAAATCTACGTTCGTTAGTATTTTTAAGTTTTTTAAATATTTTTGAACTTTATAAGTAAAAATTAATATATTTTTGTAAATACTTGTGAAATAGGCTTTCTTTTGGGCGTGATGGTAAAATGCAGTATTTAAGCTGCAAAGCAATAAAGACTATAGTGACTACATCAACGTAATATTTATTAGTAGAAGCACAGATTAACAATTAGGTACTAACGTAAGGTAGTAGATCTGTGGAACAAAAAGATATAATTTTTATTCTATTTTAAAAGTATTTGTTTTAAAGTCTATTTCAAAAACATCTTCGAAAATATAGTGTTGTTAGTTTTCTGGGGCGCTAGTCCTAGTTAATTAGGAGACTTCGAAGAAGCAAACATAATTTTACAAACCTAAATTCTGTTTAGTAAATTTTTGGAAAATCCACGGAAAAATCCAGAGATTTGGATGATATTTTTGTAAGAAAATCTCAATAAGAAAAATTTGGTATGTTACAAACATTCTACATCCCACCGGTGCGGAGCCGGAGGCAGGTCGCTAGTTTAAAATAAATAAGGAAAGACGTGAAGTATCTAAAAAAATATTTACAGAGTAAGATTCATTGAAAAACTGTGGGTTTTTATGTCTCTGTCAATAGTCTCCACTTGACCCAGTTAACAAAACCACGGACATTCATTCACATCATTCCTCATTTAGACCCAAGGCTTACCCTCAAAGGTTTCCTTTATAAAAATTTCATAGGCTTGTGTTGTATAAGCGTCTTTTATAATGGTTATGCTGTTACCCGCGCGTTTTTAGTTTTCTTACGTCTCATATTCTCGATATGTTCTACTAAACTCTACTTTAACGTGTTGAGAACAAGGCAAGAAATTCTGTGAAAAACTATTTAACCATCTTACGCAAGACGTGTGCCCCCTACATATATGTACTTGTTACAAATTACGATTATAGTACTTGGAAAAGCGCGAGTAGTAGTTGCTTTTCTGACAAAATAGTGATGAAATCGTTCCGCCTATTAAATCATATAAAAATAATAAATAAGATGGTAATGTTTATTTTTAAAGCGATATTTGGAAGTAATATTCCAATTTTGTGGTTTATTAAACACATTTCAGGAAGAACAAAAACAATGGTTCATAAAACATACGTATAAAATAACATCTTCTGAGTCATTGCTGCAGATGAAATCGCTAAAGCTATAATTATGAAATTTTGCCAGTAATAGATTCTTTTTGCAACTGTAAGCACAGTAAGCAGACATGGTTTTAGGAAAATGATCTCAGGAGATGACAGGAGTACAAACCGATTTGAATCTTTGGGTAATGCTGATGCAATAAACTGCATTTAGGCTCTTTATTAGAAATGAATAAAAAAACGTTTCATCGTTTTTAGGGTTCTGTATCTCTGAAGAAAAATGGAACCATTCTGAGATCATGATGATTTCCTGCGAAATTATGCGACGCTCAAACTTAAAAGGCACAGTAGCACATTAATAGAATATATCTTTTTAGCCATAGTTTTGCGCTAGTTAAAATTTTAATGCATTCATAGGAGAATTGGAGAGAGAGTATTGAAAATTCGAACTTTTGAAATTTGAAGAATTATTGTGTTGTTCTATGTTTCAATTATTTTGAGAAACCCGCTATTAGACACGAGCAACTCTTGACATTTTTGATTCGGAAAATATTAAACTTTATTTGGGTAGTACTAAGTAAATAAATAAAAACCTAAAGGGCTAAAATTCGAAAAAGCAGTGAATGTATTTGAATATTTAGTTTATACCACTTGTATCAATATACACGGAGCTTATACGTGGTTTATATCACTTTATAGCTTACAGCAAATACTCGTATGTTTATCTGTGCCAATCTAGTGTGGGTCGTTAGCAAGTTAAATAATTTTAGCAAAAAGTAAGCTAATTTCTAACTCTAAACTTTACGTTAGTAACTAATTAATTAGTGCCCAAACGTTTATTTAATAAAAAAGGACTACACTTGTGTATTTAATTATGTAAATATTGCATAATTATCCTTTCGTTATCTCACTTAATTTACATTAAAAAATCATGCCATGTCTCGTTTTAGTCGTATTTCGGTTATTAGGTACGTTAAATATAAATAAGTCTGTGTAAAAACATAATATGAAAATATTCACTTAAAAGAAAACTTGTAATTACTACTAAATGCCTTAAATAAATTAATTAGTCATACAAATGAATTAAAAAATTTATTGTATATAAAAATATGTATATTGTATAACAAATATAATTCGTTCAGAACACTAAACATACTTACACTTATTTATACACGTTTGGTACGTATTTACATTTCATTATACACTATACGAGTAAGTAAACTCATATCACACAAATTACACTATACGTATACAACTCATAATTTACGATCTCACAAAAATATAACTCTTAAGTAAATAAATGGTACCTAGTTATCGAATTACAACGAAGAAAAAATATCACATTTCATTAACATACGCACAGAGATTTGTATTCTAACAATAATAACTATCTATTTTTAAATTGGACTAGTTTCAATCAAGTTAGTTATAATCGATCGGTAAATAAAATATAACTTTGATTTCATCGTTAAAGTTTCTGAAAAACCACTCTTTCTATCTCCTCGTCGCTAAGTTTGCGTGTCACGGTGCAGCCGTGGAATGACACCAGTAGTAGATTCGCGCCTGTTTAGTAAAAAGTCCAACTCGCTCGATATTTTGTTCAACATTTTATCTGTGTCGGGCGTATCATACGCTCTGTTCCACTCCCTATTGACTCGCTCGATATCCGACCGATCCTTCGGCTCTTCTTCGGCGACTTCCAAGGACGGCAGCGACGTGCTCGATGTCCATTCGACGTTTTTACTCGTCTTTTTCAAGCAACTTTTTATCGGTGGCGAGGGTATGTTTGATACATCCGGATTGGACTGCACGCAGAGCGTACAGCTGTGTTCTTTGTGTAATACGGTGGGAAACGTGCAATCTACCGCGCAAGCGATGGGTGGTTCGTCCGTGTGATGCGATACGAGGTCGCAGGCAGGGGCTCTGTGGGGTGACAGAGCGGCACGGACGGAGGCACGGCTCCTGTGGGAGCACTGAACGATGTCAGCGCGCGTGTCGGTGACTGGTGCTCGCCAGTACGAGCCCGCAGGCGAAACCACGCAGGAAGGCGACTCCGTTGGACCCGCACCCTTACTCTCCACTTCGCCGCATTGTTCTATGTACACTAAAGCAGTTTTTATTTTTCCTTACGTTCCTTTTTACTTTATTTCTGACTTAGGGTCTGTGCTTATTGATACTTCTTTCATTACATTGTCTGATTATTTTTCGTAAAACATATATCTACATTTATACAATTATGTAGAATATCGCATTGATACAAAAAAGTATTCAAAAGCACACAAAGTTCTAAAATAGAAGCTTTACAGACAAAATTGGGGTTTAAACTTTTAAACTTTCGCGCTGCATTATAAAATATCTAAAAACAAGGGAAATTAACACGGGAAATTGATAAATTGTAATTGTGAAAAAAGCTGTTGATAAATTGTATACAATTTATCAACAGCGTGGAATCCTGTGATTCAAATGACAAAACCTCGTTTTTCACATCCGGTTAAGTGTGTGGACACCGTGAGTGTTGTGTCTAGGAACCCTAATAATTATTTACAAATATCGGGGGTAGATGAAATAAAATCTGCCTCAGACACGAAGTGAAGCTTGCTGCGACAGTTCACTTGAGACCACGTCCGATGCAACTCGGCCGAAACGTCAAGCGAAAATAAAAGGTAATCACGTTAATTTCCCGTGTTTTTAGATATTTTAAAATTGGGGTTTTAAGAAAATATCGAGAATCATCAGAAAAATACTAAAAGTATACAAAGAACAAAAATATTTTTATTTACACGATTAAAATATTCCATTGACAAACATTTGTCTTCTATTAAAAAATGTACATGTCAAAATGCATTAACATACGTACAGCTTAGTGGCACAGGCGTGTGCCTGTCGAGTCCATCCCCAGCAGTGGCTCGGTCATTAAGGGTGTGCGGCGCATACCCGAAAGCTTTTTTTGCGGCGTACACGCATTGTTCGTCATGTAGAACGTAGCATACCAGCATCGCCACGCCCTAAGCATATAATAGTTATAATAAAGCTTATAAGACCACAATGATTGCAAGTTATTTACAATACAAAATTTTTTTAATAACAATGTCGCTATTGTGAAATGATCTCAAAAGTCAATTACTGTAGTTTCAAAAATGTTGATTAAAATGAAAACGTGCTGTAATCAGACTTTGTATAGTATCTGGTTCTCGTATTTGGACAATTATGAATACTGGAGGTCTCGGTGGTCGAAATTCGGCCGTAAATATATTTGTAACATATATTACATGAAAATTTTCGATTTTCTGGACCTCATCTTTATTAAACTTTAGCTATGTCAAATTTTAAAAGTCTCAATGCGCGCAATGATTGAACAGTCGGAGTCGTTAGCGGCTTGGGCGTAACATCTGCGACTTGTCTCATTGTATACATTTATTTCATTGTTACATTTTCGATTGAATTGAAATTGATTGAAGAATAGAAGAGGGACATTTAGATGAGGAACTACACGGTGGTCTAAGAATTTTGCATTTATTACATTCAGTTCATCAGAAACAACTGAAGATAGCCAAGGTACTGTTCGTAACGCAGTTTTCGTGTATGCATAACTACAGAGGGAAATGCGACGTTGTCATGTAATTTTCTTTTATTTGAAACTTCTCTGCTCTTGGGAATATAATTAGGTATCCTGATCTTTGGAACACAAAAGTTGGAATGTAGACGAAAAGGGCCTAGATACTGACGTTAGCAAGTGCAGTAGCGGCAAGCGCGGCAACACGTGTAACGCTTCTTTCACCCGGCTGTGCATACACAATACCGGCTGCTTGCACAGCTGATGTCGATAACAACAGCAGTAGTGTGTGATGTACAACTCGTACCCTAAAATTAGGTATGAATACTGTCAGTTTAATTTGTAAAGTAATTTGTTCAAAGTTCAAATTCATTTCTTAGGATTACTTAAGAATTATTGATAATTAAATTATACTTCAATTTTTAGCTACATTCCACCAAATTCCAAATTTATTAACCGATATAGGTATTTCGCCTCTCAACAAAGCGTCCTCAGGATTTAAATTTAGACTCGATGCGAGGTAACTTAAAAAGTCTAGGTGAGGATGCTTCGTCGAGGTGAAACATGAGTTGAATGATTAATTTGAAATTTGGAGCAATATAACTAAAAATATATACATTCGTAGTAAAATAACTACCTACATAAAAAAAATAGATTCCCTCAAAATAATAAATCGTGTATCATATTTATTATATTTAACAAAACAACACCTAATGTCTTTTTACCTTACGGTATTGAAATAAGAATAAATTTTATGTTTATATAATTCATGAGAATAAAATAATTAAATATAATCTTGAATAATATGAAAATTTACCTATCTGCCAAATAATTTCTTCTCTCCGTCGGAACTTTCTGTGTTATAGTCCTCAACCTTAGCGCTGCGCAAATGGCGAGTGCGAAACACAATACTGCGAGTAACGCACAACCAGACGAGCAAACAATTTGCGCAGCCGCACCAAGTCGCAGCGGGGAGTCCCCCCAGAGGCGAGCCGTAAGCCACACTAAGGTGCTAACACCTGATGGAATAATTAGTCTGTTAAAAAATCTTCTGTTTCTTTTTCTCTTTATATTGAGAAAGTTTGTTCTTTAAAAGAACATCCTTACTAGCAAAATTAAGTTGTATAAAAGTCGATAGCACGTTTCTAATTCAGCCTGTAAAAAGTATCCTTAAACCAATCGAGTAAAACCTCTAGAAACGTTCTTTCAACGCGTTTGGGGCACAAATTGTTCGCTTTTAGGTGCTATAAATATCATAAGATTATCGTATAAAAACCTCAATAGTCTTAAAAATGTCGTGATTGTCGTATAAAAATCGAAATAGTCATATAAATGTCGTGTGAAGCCAAAGGACAGTGCTACTTGTGCTAAAATAGCAATAGCAATGCCATTTCTCAACACATTACTTAGCTTAAAGTAACTGATTTACTTTCACTCGACTTATTAATGCTATAACAGCTATTTCGTTGCAATTATTCGGCTGTTTATTCGAGTTTGTATTATTCAGATGCAAGACACGCAGAAAAATATTGTTAAAATAATTTAAAACAGTTGAAGTAGACATATTTTTATCTGTACTTTAATGCAACTTACTGCTACAAAGAACTGTAAGATATTCTATGTTCGCTCCGTCTTTATATTAGCTTGCGAAATTTCATTATTCGAGTAAGTTACATAGGGTAAGCAGTAAAATGATTGGCCCTTTAAGGGCCTAACCTAAAATTTTTGTGGGCCCTCCTACTTCTTGAGTATTTATGAATAGTATTTAATATTAATATATAAACTGAAACGAGTCTGCCATTATAGTAAATTTCAATTAAACCTAAACCAAGTAGCCTGTGAGTGACGCTGTGGGTTGTGCATTTATTGTTCCTGTTGCAAATATATAAATTGTCTGTAATGTAATGCACTTCTGTTTGTCATTCCAAATAAAATAAAATTTTAAAGCATTTACTCAACTTTTACTTGAATAAAATAATTCTTAACAAATTTGGGGGTCCTTAGAGCGCGAGCGCAGTAAATCGTCTTTGTAAGTACAAAATTTGTGGCATAATTTTTCTTAACCAATACGTAATGCAATGGTGACCTATTTGGATGTAGACTCAAATGATTTTTTAAGGTTTCTATCAATACATCGTGTCAGTAAGTTATAAAGCAAATCCTGATCTTTGGAACACAAAAGTTGGAATTAAATTAATTAAATTAATCTTTTCTGTTGCCGTTTTGGAAAGTGCTCGTGGATATATTATGTTATTAAAATGCTATTTTCTATTATTTAAAACGTCTATAAATTTTTTTTAAGACATCACGAGAGAATTGAATTGAAGTGCCAAATCTGGTTAGAAAATTATCGTTTAAATTACAATTTTCTTCAATCTTTGAATAGTCTTCGTTAAAATAACTACTGAAATCTAAATCACTGCCATTTCAATTCTAAGAAATATCTACGGAACTTTTATAACTTTTTGTTGAAAACCGTCAGTAGGTATATTGTTTCTTCTCAGCCAAAGTCAAAACAGAAAAGAACAACTACGGAACCACTATCATTTGTTTATGTCGGGTTTAGAAAATGGCACACATATTGGTGCTTAGAAAGATTTCAAATATCATTTATGTTAATTTGCTGCATAATTGGGTTTAAAATTGCCTGGAATCTGATTCATGTGCTGTAACAGACAAATTTAAAAGTTTTTACTCGACCTCATTAGACAGGTCGAGTAAAAGTCGTTAAGACTGCCTTTATAACACATTCAGTGCTGTAAATAATAACCGCGTAGCTATTTGATGGTGGAAACAGCATTTATACAATAATACAATAATGCCGAATAGCGCTTCCATAAAAGCTACTTAGGCGGTTATTTAGCAATTCAAGAGCGTTTAAAGGGCTATTATACAAATTGTAATCGTATAAAGGTCATCATGCGATCATTTTATACGATCATCGAGTAAAGGCGCAATAAACATGTCGAGTAAACCTTTACTCCATTTTTATATGACCGAAAAGTGAAACATATTAAAAAGTCGACACGACTACTTACTGTATTAAGAACTACTCGACTCACGGCTGTTTCTTGATTATTTACTTGTAAAAGCCACTAATAAAATCTATTAATTTTGCTAGTTGGGATGCCATCTCCATTGTGGCTAATAAATATTGTAATTTTTTTTCTTCATGTTATTTTTTTACATACTTTTTTTATTTAATTTTTTTCACTACATAATAAATCATCTATTAGTTTAAAGTTTCACAAATTGATTACGGAACTTAGAAATATAAATAAACCAAAAAATATCACTAATAAAATCAAACTAATAAACGATTTCTAATGATAACGAAATTTATGTGCGATGTTACTTTTATAATTACAGACTAATAAATAAATATGCAGAAGACTATATCCATTGCGTGCCCCCAAAGCCAACATGAAAATTTTATTTTCATTTCAAGACTTGTTTACTAAATTGATCCTGCGATCGAACCCCGGATTTTCGGCTTGAAAGACAGATGCAGTAACTACCGGGCCAGTCAGATTCATCAACATTTCTTATTTTATAATTTAAATTGTGAGTTAATAAAGAATCAGTTAATTACCGACAAAGTGATGTCGAACATTTTTTTATAAAAAATTTATAGTGAAAATTACATTTACCTGCAAGTAATGAGACAGAGTGCGCTTTCTGAGGGCGCGCTGCTAGCTCTGCTTGCAGTAGAAGCGGTTGCGCACACAGCGCTGCGCATCCAGCGCACCAGCAGGCAGCACACACCCATCCTGCAGTGCCACTACACGCACTTGCACTTCCCGCAACACCCATCTGTATGATATGCGTTTTCAGACATGTCCGATACGCAGATTTAAGGGGGGGGGGGGGGCTAAGGGGCATGAGCCCCTCCCCCCCACCCCCCGCTTCCCTAAATACATCAGAGTCCCTTAAATTAAAACCAGCTGTTACTAATATAAAAAACAAAACGAACTTGTCGTTACCTGTCGCGTATCGCATTCAAGTAGTGCAAGTACAGCAGCCGAATGTGCTCCGGCCGTAGCTGCTTTTAGAAGCACTGGCAACCGCGCTCCTCGTAACGATGCCAATGCCAGTAGTTGCAAGGCCGCAGCCGTCAAGCACATCGCTCCTCCAACACCGACCGTTATCTTCACCACGCTCCGAAGGTCCTTCTCTGTGTCTGTCTAAAGTACAAAAGGAATATAAACTTTTTTTTTGAGTTTGCTTGAGACTACGGCCGATGCAACTCGGTCGAAACGTCAAGCCAGAATAAAAAAGTAATCGCGTTAAATTTCTTGTTTTAGATATATTCTACAAAGGGAATTGTCTGGTCATGAAACCAAGTGATACTTATCAAACAAGATCAATATGCAAAATATTTATCTATATTTTAGTAATCTGGGTACAAGATCAAACATAATATGTGGATATTACTCTGATAATATAAATCAGAGCAGAAATGATATCTTATACATAACGAAAAAAAAAATTTTCCGTCCCAAAAAAAATTCGAAAATTGTAAGTATTAATGAATCTCCAAAGCAATTAGTAATTAAAAATAATGAGCTTGTAAGATGTGCACTCACAAGAGTAGTTTGTGCAATGGTAAATAGCGCATAAGTCCCAAGACCGCGACATCGGCAAGCTGCATGACGTGATTCTGGCACCAGCACATCACACGCTCGCATGTTCCATCCTCCCGGTGAAGAAGTACTACGTAGACCACACGATAACTGTGACGCTGCTAATAAACATTTCATTTTCAACTTTCAAATTGCAGTATATGAAGGTAGTACATCAAAAACTGTACCGTAAAAGGATTTTACACTTTTTAACCCATTACTTGCCAGTGTCATATTTTTGGACACTAAGGGCCGTAAGATCAATAGTAGTTTAAACGAGAGTTTAATTTTCTGTCTTCGATTATTTCGTAAGATCAATGGCAGTTAATCGATTATGAGCAGATTAAATTATCGAATATTGACAAAGAATCTTAAAAAGAACGAACGAACTGTGGACGAAAAAATAATGTTCCCATATGTAGACCATTCATCTAGGTGTTACCAATCCGTTCACTATTTCTATTTGATATTAGGACAGTGGATTAAACTGTCGATCAAATTTTATCGTAGATTACGAAATCCATAGTTTTAACTGCTCTTGATATTACGGCTTAACTTAATGTTACAGAATATTACATTAATTTAAATACTTATACTGGACATTTTTTACTATAATTTTCAGAGCATTATTATAATTTATTCTTTTTTTTTTAAAAAACAAACATGAAATAAGTTAAACTGAATTAAAATGAATCTAATGATCCTTAAACAGAGTGGTAATACGTAATTTGCGTGATAAAAATAGATTGAAATTATTTGCTATACACTTTTAAAAAGTGTAATCATATAAATATGACATTGGTAAAATGTGTTATCAATTCTGAACTGCAAGTTCAACCTGTACAACTAAAAGTCATCTCTTGTTGGCATGTTTTATCTTGTCGAAAGTATATTAAAAGCAATGGGTCAAGATACGGTGATTCAGTTTTTTAGCGTAACCATTATCTTTATAATCTAGAGAACTTAGAGATTTACGTAACTTACACAAATTAAGCTACACTTTTTTTTATGCTACGGAGAAGACGAACGAGCAAACAGTTCAACAGATGGTAAGTGCCTATAATATTTATACCATCTCTATTTTATATACTACATTTTATACAAATAAAGAATTATTATTATTTATTATTATTACTACCAGTCGCACAATCATCGTAGCGAAGTTACTATGAAGAAGTTCGCCTCATAAATAATAGGAACCTGTGACATATTATTACCATAAAATTGTATTATTATTTCGTCTTGTATCTTACCTTCGGCGCTGTGATTCATGGCATGTATAAATAAGAGTGTCGCAGTATGTTGTAAAGATTGATCAACCGCTGCACCAGCTGCTGACAATTGCACTTGCTGTGAGGACAATATGTACTGCATTTCACGACCACCTCTGCAATATGATAATTGTATAAGCCGAAGAAAACGACACTAAATTGCCACTATTACCGATGTTGTTTTTTTTAATAACAATAACAGTAAGTAAACTTATGTAAATGTTACTTTTAGGTATGGGACATTATTTTATCAGTGAAAAGAGATATTTTGTTTTTGTAAGGACTGATAAATGACTGATAAGGTCCTTCAATAAAAAAAATTTGACGACATATTCAACATACAGATTACCTACATATTTTTAGTAATTTTTTAACAAGCTTTTAAATTACTGAAAATAATCAAGTGTTGCTTTTTACTGAGAATGAAAAAACTACAATTACTTACTTAAATTCCACAGCTTGTCTAAGAGACGGTAGCCTAGCAGTTAAATTGTGATATTGTACAACTACGACGGATGCTTTTCCTTTAATGTCTATAAGTTCTGCACCAGCAGATGCAAGTAACCAGCCTTCGTGTCCAGAACTAATGAGTTTAAAGTGAGCTGCACCATCGTCACGGACCTGTTTAGTATTAATAGCGAACTCATTCAAATGAAGATTAAGGTTGTCTCTCATGCCAGCTGTATTGATGACTGCGTTTTGAAGTTGGTATACTTTCTGCAAAATAGAAACGTGTACAAAATTCTTAATACTAATTTACAAAAACATGTAAGACTTAAATAGCTGTTTTTATATATTATTAATTGGAAAACAATAACATCTTGCTACTTATAATGAATCTTTAAATTAGAATGTGACTAGTAACCTCTTCATCCAAGAAAGCGTCGGGATGTTTCAGTAACGTATCGTATATATTCAGAAGATGCTCTACGCTTTCTATTCTGTCTCGAGGTTTACCAACATTTGATAGCAGATAATTGAGCATTTCCTGGGCATGTTTGAGTGGAAGAGAACCTTCGCCAGGGTGCGCGAGAACAGGACGCAATACTGCTGCATATTGGTGTGCGACGTGGGATACATTTCCCCACGAGTAGCCATATGATATTAGACGAAACTGGAAAGATTGGATGATTTTAATTTTTTTATAATAACTGCAAATATATTTAAGCCATAAGAGAACAAGAATTTATTCGAAAAATTAAACATTATACAGATTGTTACCTGTTCATAAATATCTTTTAAAGAATCCACAATGCAGCCAGAAAAATCTGGTAACATCCATTTGACGCTATGTTGGCTAGTTTTTGGTTCACAGAATCTGAAATACAGAAATAATCTAGTTCTACTTTATTTAATTTGAGATTAGAATAAAATAAATAAAAGAAATACCTATACCAGAAATCACTGAAAAATAAACCAATTTATTGATGAATTTAGAAAGAAGAAGGATAAAGCGAATTGGATTAAGTTACGTCCACAGATTTCAAATATCAAATACCTAGTTGTTTATAACAATAAATTAACGGGTTCTTACAGCGATATTAAATATTTTTGAATTTCTCGATATTTCGATGCTGTTGCAAGCACCATGTTCACAGATTAACTTGCGAGACTGCGGGTGGATATTCGAGGGCACATATTTCAGTCTACCCTCTTTCTGACTCGTAGTTGTTATATTTCACCATCACTACCGGAACTCACTCGATAGGTCTGTGCTCGATAGTCCCCTCGACAGTACAAAATATTACACAAATACTTTGATTTCAATGTATGTAAATAAATTATTTGACTAGCTCACTTACGAGTTGATGTAGAGAAGCAAACACCTAATGTTATTATACATATCAGTCTATAGTAAGGATGGTGATGGGACTATCGAGTGAGTTCCAGCAGTGATGGTGAAATATAACAACTGCGAACCAGAAAGAGGGTAGACTGAAATATGTGCTCTCGAATATCCACCCGCAGTCTCGCCAGTTAACCCGTGAACATGGTGCTTGCAACAGCATCGAAATATCGGGAAACTCAAAAATATTTAATATCGCGGTAAGAACCCGTTAATTTATTGTTATAATGGATACAAGCCGTCAGTCTAAAAAAGTATACCTAGTTGTTTCCCCACTTCGTCCTGGAGGACAAGGTGCAGAAGCTCTAGCTCCGGGCGCAGTTCGTGGCCATCGTAATCCATGAGATGGCTCGCTCTCACAAGCCGGCTCGCCTATTGCTAACGCCCATACGTTCACGCATAATGAACTGGTGCCCGCCACACTCGATACTTGACACCAGAATTCACTCGATCTCTGTACCGTAATGAGCTCGATTATAGTTGGAAATTTTAATGTAATTAGCATATTACATTTTCAGAATTATCCAGTATTCAGAATGATAAACGTTTTAAAACTATTTTCCTAGGGAAATACCAAAAAAATTCTTTGTTTTTCGATACCGTTATTTAGTTGTCATTCTTCGCAGTAGATAAAGATTGCGACATCATTTTCTCATTAAATGAGAGACGCGAAGGTTACTTTTATGTTATTCCACTATCGTTTAATTGGGTAGATCAACTATTTTTTGTACTGGTCGGTCAGTTAGGTTAGAAATTTCTTAATTTATCTATTGTCTTAATAACAGAAAAGGATAGACAATAAATTACATAGGTATTTATAAATCCGTGCTGAGCAACGTATTTTTATGAACAGGAATAATACAAAACCGAAAGAAACCTCAAAGAATAGTAAAATTGTCCCTTGAACAACTGAAAGTACCAAGTTGTCCCTTGGGAAAAATAAAAAAAAAAAATGTATGTAACTATATTTTTAGTATTAAGTAAATTTTTGTTAGGAATTCAGGAACAAGAGAGTGACAAAAAATACCTTGATTAGCCCACTTACGATTTGATGTACAGAAGCAAAAACCTAATTTTATTATACATATCAGACTGCAGTTTAAATATTCGAACAAATATTCATAAGTACCTGTAAATTATACAGCTTCAACACGCTGCCAGCTGGATATAAATCTTCCCAGACTTCTCGACCAGGAGCAAGAGCTAATAGGGTTCTTTCTCGAGCCCAGCTGAACCCTAGAGCACCATGCATGCGACTAGCACCCGCCAGGCACGTAATGCTTACGTTGTCACCCTTATCAAAGAAAAGTTTTACTGTGAAACGAACCCAAATCGACGAACGTATAAGGCGTAGGTACAAGTATGTAAATACCTACATATAAGTATTATGATATTAAGTGCGTTCGCTATGTATTATAAACCGAGAAGGACCTTAATTATATTTTCGAAAATAATACATATTACACAAATACTTTGATTTCAATTGCCTGCTCCATAAAGCATATCTAAGTAAACACTACTGTTTGTATATAGGTATCTGCTAATCTGCTCTCTAATATTTAGAACTTATTTAGATATTGTAAAACAAGCCCGCAATAAATATAATCCGCCTTCCGTTTTTTTAACGTACTGTTAAATAAATTAACGAAACACGAAACTGCTTATATTCGATTTTATCTTTTAAATAGGATTACCAGCTTTAAGGATTATCGTCTAGATCTCAATGTCTATGAAATTCATATCAGCTCAAAATTTCCCATCGTTCGCACTTGAAAATACTGGTAGGTGACTTTCGTACCAAATTAAAACTTCGAACATGAATTCAAAGTAATAGCAATGTAATCAAATCAAGCCTGTGGCTGACTCTGCCAGTATAGTTCGTTAAGTCAGAACTTTGCCCTATTAACTGAAAAAACAGTATGAACATTTTAAAATGTTTGGAGCTTGATGTAGAAGAAATTTCAATAATGTAATTAAAGAACGAAATGACATTATTGAAGTCTATCTCTATACCTAGTCTACAGAGTCTGCGCTACGAAGTCTGACCGTATGTGAAAAATTCTGTTATGACAACTTTTATATTTTTCTTGAAATTTTCGTTACGGATTCTACGATATCCAAACTACCTCTACATTAGAAAGTTGAAAACATTCATTTTAAACTACAAAGATGGCGAGAAAGCATGTGGTTCGGCCGATGAGCGATTATTGTAGCCTATGGACGCCTGTTACATCTGGAGTATCATCTGCGTTTTTTCGACCTTACATAACTTGACAGAGAGTTCATTTTATCAACTGTTTAAGAAGTATTACACTCGGCGTCGCAAAAATCGTACCTTGTAAAAAATCTACTTCAAACTAATTTTCACTCCATTTGATCAGTCATTGATTTGATGATGATATGATGATAAGGTAATTCGTTAAATTTTCATTAAAAATAATTGTTAAGAATTATTGTGAAAGAATAATGAATTCCCCCCGATCTGATGACGATTTCAAAACGGTTTTTCACGGACCCAATCAACTTTACGTTTTCATTATCAATATTGTGCTATTCCCATTCCACAATGACGGCATCTAGGAGGCTTCGGAAGGTAGGAACAGGATTACGTGCTCGCATTCGCCGTTCCACTTCACTCCAAAGATGCTCAACCAGGTCCGAATTTTAGCCACCATATAACAGGGATCCCAACCTCTTGTAAGTAATCTCGTCGATTTAATGCGGTACAGCAGCGGGCGTTATCATGCATTAACGTAAACCCATTACCAACAAAACCCGCATACGAGATCACATACTCTTCCATTATACGCTATTAATATGTTCTTCAATTTTATGTGAGGCCAGTTTAAATTTTTTGTATTCACGCCAAACAAGTATATACATCTTCTTACGTGCGTACAAAGTACATACACTATTTTTTAAATTAAAAGGTCGTTAAATGTACTTTCAAGAGATATGTACCAATATTACTTGAATAAAATGATTTCATTCATTCAATATTACTTGAATGAATGATTGAGATACGCAGTATGACAGGGTTGCACAACAGTGTTATTGTAAAAATGAAGAAAGGAATGCTTAGATGGTTCGGGCACATGGAAAGAATGAGTGATGAAAGACTGACGAAGAAAATATACAGAGCGAAAGTGAGTGGTAAAAGAAGCCAAGGAAGACCAAGGCTGACTTATGAAGATCAAATAGCCAGAGTGTTAGCAGACGGAAATGTCAAAAGCACTCGCATACCTAGGCGAAAATGTGTGAGGAGAATGATGAGATTTGAGGAAGCGAAAGAGGTGTGTAAGGACCGCGACTCCTGGCGCTCCGTCCTCTCTGACTACCCCGTTGGGGATACAGCGTGAAGTTATGTTAAAATGATTTCACCAAGAGCTGAGTATGCTTGAAACTAATTTTCGGAGAACTTTTTTTTATACCCTGGTAAAGAAAAACGCAATCCATTGATTTTTTCTGAAAATGGAATAGATTATTTATTTCCTTTCAAATGATATTACTTTACCATTGACCAAATAAGGTTAAAAGTAGTTTGAAGTAGATTTTTTAAGAGGCGGTTTTTACGACAGCGATATTCATGTGATGAAGCTCCTTAGAACCCGTACCGGGCTCAACCAATTCTGTTTCAGTGTGAGGCTGAACTGCTATCGTTAAGTGGTGCGATGGTAGGAGATGGCCGTGGGCATTTGATAAACAATTCCTTGGAACACTGTCTAATTCACATACATACGAATTCGATTTCACATACTTGTACGAGTACATAATATTTAGGTGTACCCGACCATGCGTCACTTAGGCTTAGCAGGTATATTAGGTACATTACTCTCAGGTATATAAAAACGCACGGACTCGAATGAAACGTGTCAAAATTTCAGAGCAATCGGTGAAGAACTTTTGAAGATTTAAGATTTGAAACAAACGAACATTTACATTCATATTATTGCAGATTTATGTTGATACTCAATATGTTTGTGCATTGTGCAAATAAAGAAATCATTGAAACAATTTTTTTATAATATGCCATTGACTCAATAAAAATGTAATGTAAGTAATATAAATAAGTCATACTTCAGGATTTTGGTGTCGGTCCCGCCATTTAATATTTTTTGTGGGGACAGCACTCAAAATGTGATTCAGTAACATTTCCATGACACCAATATTTAAATATTTATACCTGCTTTCTATCATGGATAGATATATCCATAGAAATTTGAAAATTGTGGAATCCAGCGCAGAGTTCTGAAATACCACTCAAATGTACTCTAACAAAGTGCGGTACGTTTGCCAAGCTTACTCATACCTTATCGACAGTTATAGTGTGAGGTAGCAAGGTGACACGTGGCGGTTGTAATACAGCAAGTCGTAAGGCCCGGCAGCGCCGCCGGCCTCCGTCGTGGGCCGCGCAGGCCCAGCGGCCGCCATCCACACGCTCTGCGCTCGATACGCCCAAGACTGACATACGCCGACCAAATGCATCTTCTGACACTACACGACTCCACATCTCCCTGCACAAATACGCATCTATTCGTGTGAAGAATTGAGTAATTGGTAATAATACCGTAAATCAGTCGTGAAATATCCAACCCGCACGCTCATTATCTAACTTGCAGTCAGTATGCGACAGATATCTGCTGTCAAAGGCAGATCTTGTATAATGCAATTTTAATAGCGGCGCTATCTTGTCATGGCGCAACACACAATTGTCTTATATGATTTCAATTTTTAATTACAATTAGCACCGGTCGCGCGCTGTCTGCAAATTTTTAGGTACGTAATTACCCGCCAGTTTGCGACGCTGTCTTTCAGCCGGCCTCTTGAAAATAAATATATTTTGTAACCATGAAAAGTTTACTAATAGACATCAACATTCTAGACAATAAAAAAATAGAAACAAATGTCTCATTTTAAGGACAATATATCTAAATTCATAAAATTTAAATATTCAATTTAAATTTTAATATTTTAATGTTTATTTACGCCTCTGTGTCGCTCACTAATTCACTCACATGACTTATTCATATTTTTTACGACGCTAGGACAATAAATTTTTTTTTTATTATTATAATACCAAGGTCGTCTTATGAAGGTCAAATAGCTAGAGTGTTAGCCAACAGAAATGTCAAAATCACTCGCATATCTAGCTGAAAATGTGTGAGGAGAATGATGAGATTTGAGGAAGCGAAAGAAGTATGTAAGGACCGCGACGCTTGGCGCTCCGTCCTCTCTGACTACACCGTTAGGGATACGGCGTGAAGATATGTATGTATGTATAAATAGATGTTTGAAATATAACATTTACACAAATTCATCCTACAGTGATTCTGATGTTGTTCGTGAGTGAGTGATGCAGATTCAATATTATTTTTGTATTAAAACTATCTTTTCAGTTTTTGTCACATGAATTTGTCTTGATACTAATATTTAAACTATTAATATATACAATTTAAAACTGCATAATATTCGTGATCCAAATAATTTTTTTGACTATAGAATTACTAAACACATTGCAATTATTACGTTTATTGTTCTAATAGTCGCAAAAGATGAATATAATTTACCTGATAGTCCCATTCAAATTAACTTTGACGCCATCTTTGTACCATGTGAAACTGATATCTGGAGAACCGTACGCCATGCAACTCAGTATAAATTCTGTACCTTCCCATACTTCAGGACGTTGATTTACCGTTAGCGCCTAGACCAAAAAAAACAAGAATGATTAAGTTATCATCTATATCAGTTATTTCAACCTATTAAATTCAATGTGATCTCAGCTGTAGTTTCGATATAGACTACATTAGAAAATCAACAAAGCGCCTGATAAACAATAATTAATTAATCTCAAATAGATTTTCCGCGCAATGCAAACGTGCGCACGATAGCTTACGAAAAATACGAAAAACGCTAGTTTCGTTTACCTTAAAAATTAATGATAAATAATCTGTTACATATTGAATAGTGTGTTTAGATTAATCTACACAGAAAATTTAGAAGAATAAATCGTCCCGTTACTCCCATAAATGTAAATATCTATTTTAAATGAGATTTCTTCGATATTTTTTTTTTACAAAAATTAACCAATCATACTACTCTGTCAAGAAAGTACCGAGAAAAGATCAATAATACACGAAATGTTAGTTATTCATCCAAATTTATTTTATCACCTTCAAAGTATGCTCCTTCAGAAACGATACACTTACGCCAATGAATAATCCAATCATCAAAACATTTTTTAAACGCTTTTTCCGGAATTGAGTTTAGTGCTCGCCGCGAATTCTCCTTTATGTCTTCTACCGAATGAAAACGGGTGCCACGAAGTGGTAATTTGAGTTTAGGAAAAATAAAGAAGTCGACTGGAGCCATATCTGGTCAATAAGGTGGTTGCTCGATGGTATTTGTTGAGTTTTTGGTCAAAAATTCGTTCACAATGATGGTCTTGTGCGAAGGCGCATTATCGTGGTGCAAGATCCAAGAATTTTCTTTCCACAAATCTGGCCTTTTTCGTCGAATTTGCTCTCTTAAACGCCGCATAACGCCCAAATAATATTCTTTACTTACCGTTCGACCTTACGGCAAGAATTCCGAGTGCACAACACCGCGATAGTTAAAGAAAACAATCAACATGACTTTGACTTTTGATCGATTTTGGCTGATTTTTTCGGTTTCGGTTCAGTTGGAAGGCGCCACTCCGAAGTTTGTTGACTAGTTTGCATGTCAAACTCGTAAACCCACGTCTCGTCACCAGTAACAATGCGTTTCATGAATGTTGGATCGGAATTGACTCGTTTTAGCATGTCCTCAGCGACTCTTATGCGATTGAGTTTTTGAAGAAAATTCAGGTCTTTTAGGACTAGCCGAGCGGCAACATGTTTCATACCCAAGTGATTATTTAAAATGGTACGGATCGACTCGTGAGACACAGAAAGTACTGCGGCTATCTCTCTCAAACTTGAATGAGGATTTTCAGTCACTATTTCCTTCATTTTTGCGATGTTAACTTCAGTTGCAGACGTTGATGGCCTACCAGAGCAAGGCAAATCTTCCATCACATCTCGACCGCTTTTCCACGCTTTGTACCACTCATAAGCACGTATTTTTGATAAAGTCGATTCACCGTAAGCCTTCTGTAACATTTTCAGTCACTCCGAACACGAAATTCCATTGGCGATGCAAAATTTAAGACGAACTCTTTGTTCGATGTTTTTGTCCATTATGAAATTCGCAATATACACTAGAATGATATAACTAAAAACAGCACTGTATTTAATCTAAATAACAGATGCAACTCAAATCCGCGCCAAAATGGAAAACAATTGTATCAATCTAACAGCAACAAAAAAAAAACAAAAAATTGAACCATAAACAAATCATCCATTCCCGATACTTTCTTGACTGAATGTATAACGCAACTGGCAAAATGAATTCAATGAAATGAAGAATCAGGTTACCAAATATCAATTTCATACGCTTTGTAATCAGTTAGAAAAACTGAGATCCTTGGCGACAAAATTTCCAATTCGTCGCCTTAATTATTCTTTGTTTAGCTTCTTTGTAAGTGAGTAAAAACTGAAAAAGTCCTTATTTAAATCTAATCGAATTAAATATATAAAAAATGAAGTACTATTCTTTTCCTGTGTTTTTGCTAATTTTGCTAGTTTGGCTATTATTGCTGTTATTACATTATTTATACGCAGTACAAACATTATCTCTACAAAGAGCAAATCCCACAGTTTCAATTCGTTGAAATGTTTCGATTTCACCCGGTGTAATTAGGCCATGATATAGCTCATGTTACAACTTATTTCAATTCTGATTACCAAATCCAAGTCAAGAATTACATTTTTCTGGTCGGGTCGGGTCGGGTCGGTAACTTCTAAGTTTTTTCTTCTACTATTAACTTCTTCTAACTTCTTTGTAACTTTTATAGTTCAATTTACACCAAGAGTATCAGCTGCCGACAACGAAGCGACGAGGACTTTGAGTACCAAAATTGATACACCATTACAATTTTTATCTCTATACAATACTTAGAATCACTTGATCAAGCTCGAACTACTATGGCAGCCGCGAGCAATCGCGCGGATGTCCTCGGCCATTCTTTCAAAAGTTTTAAATTTTCCTGTTCTGAAAGACTACACTTTTCGAGGTTCATGTGATCAAGACACCTTCACAACAGCAACATCAATCGAGTTTTGTTAGATAATTCTTCCTGGGTATTGATAGATAGTGTTACACTATTATCAAACTGTGCCTGTCAAGATTTATTAACTCCAGATTCGGTTATTTACAACAGAAAACCTGCAGATGACATTAAAGCACCCATATGACATACTTACGTGTAAGCTAAGTGCGGGATAGTGGTGTACGTGTTGAGTATCTGGCATCAGTAGTAGGGTAGTAGGTGGTGAAGAGATGCCACCAGTGCCAGTGCGAGAATTGCGAGAACGAGTGTTGGTGGCGGCGAGACGCGCTAGCGCTGCTCTTAGCGCCACCGCCTCCCGCCGCCGCGACCACACGCGCACCCACGATATTGTTTCCTCTCTAAAAACACTGGTAACAGATCGTTTTTCATTTACAAGACAAGATACATGCTATGTACGAACTTTACGGCATTTCTTATTTCGAGTGGATAGGATATCAAATTGCAACAAAATTATAACTTTTATTCTAAAAATAAATTATTTTGCTTTAGAAATAGCATGCAGAACCACACATTGACAGGTTGCTTGCTAAATGCCAGTTTCTTATAGTAAATCGTCGATTCTTCGTAAATCATCGTCTTTGTCGATTCTTGAAAAGTAGTTACCATATTCAATATTTTACTTTCTCTCTCAGGTCGAAATGGAAGTTTTTTTCTATTTTACATTTTATGAATTACAAAACATTATACGTTTTTGATTACATTGAAGCATCAATTTCATAACGACGTAGTGTATTAGGATCCGATATTAGTACTGGTATAGATCCGCTTTGCTATTACTTCTAATATTGGAAGTAGATTCAAGGTGTGATATTGAATAATACCTACAGTCTAATGGTCTGTCAACTCGAATGAAAATTGCCGTGAATTTTTTTAAATTCGAAGTAAAGCGTATGTAAAATTATCTCGAAATTTTCGTTATTTTATAGGTACTCTGAATATTGAGAAATTCCGTCCAAGCAAGCTTAATACGACTTAAAGTAAATATTAGCCAATACATACGTAATAAATGTTTCTGGCAGCAGAATAGGTGTTAGTAAATCAGTTAACACTATAGATCACTCTTTACCTCGATGGCGCAGTGGTTTATATGTCGACTTTAAGCGCGGAACGTTCCGGGTTCAATTCCCGGTTGGGTCAATTTAAGAAACGAACTTTTCGACATTGTCTCGGGTCTGGTCTGGGTGTACCGGGAGACGCCCCTAGTAGTCGACATCTGGTTCTCATAGCACATAGAGTCATAGAGAATTTACAAGTTTGTAATCAGATAACTGGTGTGTATTGTCTGGTGTATTTATCATATTATGATTATCATTCTATATACGGAGTATTATATGTATGTGTAGGCATACATCATTTCAAATACATACCTTATATTTAGTACTTCTACATCATCTTCTAAAGTGATATTTGATGCCTTTAAATAACTGGTTAACTGAAAAGAGAAACTTATTTTACTACGGTAAATATTACTATTAATAACTAACTTAACAAAGTATAGATCAAAATCTATTTAACTCATTTGTTATAACGAATATTGTCTGACTAAAGCGTGCAAATTGCATTTTTTATGTTGTTGACTTTCAGATTCTTTTTAACGTTATCTACACTATTGTCCTAACTTATTGTGATTGACTGCGAGATAAAAATCATCAGTGTCTTTTTGAATTAAGATTATGGTGAAAATTACGTAACCCATTTTTTTCTTCAATATGGTTTTGGAACTTGTCGTATAGATATACAATGGCCGCTTTGTTTTTATCGTCACGTTCTTACCGTCCACGGTACAATGAGGAAGCAAAATGCAGTTGTATGGAGACGCTTTTATATTTCCATGCACGACGTAATGCCGTGGACGTTGAAAGCGTCTTTATCAATGACATAATAAGGAAGCATTTTGCTTACCTATTGTAATTCGAACGGTAAATGATAAAAATGTGATGATATAAACGCGCAACAATAAATGATAAAAGCGTCCATAGAAGAAATTCAAGGTCACTTGCGTTTTAAAAAAAACGTCCTGTTTCTCGTCTACCACACATCATCCTTTCTCTAGCTCTCTATCGTTCTATATTGAATTGATTACGAATAAAAGCGTTGACGTATGTCGTCGCTCAGAAACTTATCGGGTGCGCTAGCACCTTTCCACCCACTTTCGCACACATGCATACATTGAATAATAAGTTCAATCGAAGCTAATTATTTTAATTCGCGTCTCATAATATAGACGAATACATATATTAAATCTTGAAATAATCGTCTTAAATATGTTAATTTTGAACAAACCTGTTTAACTATTTCTTCTGATATGTTGACGTTTCTCTGATTCAGTATTTGCAGTCTTACTTCAAAACGAGCAGACGCTGAAACACAATTCTCATATTTCAAACTGTACTAAATTGTAAATGGAACTAACCATTTCGTATCTTTTACTTACATGTATCACTGTCTTTCGGATTGCAGTCACACGTTCGTCCACTTTTACAGTCCTCTGAACATTCTTCTATACCGCACTCTAGTACGAATAATAAGAAAAAAATTAAACCATCTTCAAAATAAAAACACTGAAAAGTACAAATTACTAACTTTTACTAATCAAAACTCAAGTACAATAATAATTTCATAAACGTGATACAAATATACATCTATATAATTTATTTTCAGCTTTTATTTTAAAGTAGATATTTTTTTTTAATTCCCCGCTTTTCCCTTTTGAGTGACAATTTTTTTTTCCAATGCTAGGGCATAACATTAAATAAAAGTATCATCAAAATATGTAAGTTTTTGAGAAGTTCCTTTTTTAAAACACTATTCCATCGTAAAATTTATATCTATACATATAATAAAGCAGTAGAAACGGTGTCTGTACATTGAATAAATTTATCAAAAAGGAGTGTAGGCGATAAAAAGAGTAACAGAACCCAAAAAAGTATTTTTTTTTTTAATTTTTGTCTCCCTGCCTGTATGCACACGCTAATTTCCGAAACCGCTGAACAAATTTTCTTTTGATTTTGACAAGTAGATGAAGCTCAGCTTGAAGCAACATTTAGGCTTTGTTTCATTGAAATCGAATTACAATGAAAAAAGTTATCGTCGTTTAAAGATAATTTTAAATTCTCCGCCTCGGCTGTTACACGTTCAAGGACACAACAAGGGTGCATAATAAAACCGACTTTCACGCAGACGAAGTTGCGGGCTCCAGCTTGTCTTAATTAAATTTCTATGGGACCACCGTGTACAGGGTTTTATTTGAAAGGGCCTTACCCTTATCATCCTTATCATGATAATATGATGATAACATGATGATAACGGAAAGTGTATAACCCTTTCAAATAAAAAAAAGAATCGTCGACATTATTTTTTACACTCCATTTATGAGGTATCTTCTATTTGTTCATAATAAGTACCGATAAACGAAAGAATCAAAATATGTGCAATCTTTCAAAATTACTACGCAGAAATATGTATAAATTTATATATACTAGAAGTCGCCTGGTGGTCATAATTCGACCGTAAATCTATACTACTGCATAAATCTCTTGCGTCTGTCTGTAATTTCTATTTTTTTGTCAAATTTTGTGATAAATAGTTGTTTTGAGACTCACAGACTTCGATTGTATCATTTTTAAAATTTTTGTCTGTATGTATGTCATTTTATAACTGAAGAACGGCTTGACTGATCTTGACATAAGTCGGTACGTAGTAAGAACATATGATTGCGCTCATGACAGTCTACTTATTTTTTAAAAAAACTACCCCTAAGTGGGCAAAAAGTGGAATGAAACTTCGTATGGGAAATGGGAAACTGCTGAACCGATTATGATGAAATTTGGCAGAGAGATAGTTTGACATCAAAGAACGGACATAGGCTACTTTTTTTTATCAAAAATTTACCCCTAAGAGAGTGAAAAGGGGGATAAACTTTGCATGGGAAACGCTATCTTGATAATGATAAGATGCGGTGATAAGACTTTTTTTTATCAAGAACACATGGGCTACTTTTTTATCAAAAATCTGTGAGTAGTGGGACGGGAGGAAGGGGGACGAAACTTTGCACGGAAAATTCTAAACCGTTAAACTAATTATAATGTAATATCGATATAGTTTGACATCTGGGAACGGAGATAAGCTACTTTTTTACCAAAAAACTACCCCTAAAGGAGTGAAAGGGGGATGAAACTTTGAATGGGAAATGCTGAACTTCCGAACTCATTATAATGTTTGGTAAATAGATAGTATATTCCCGGAAACAGACGAGGGCTAGACGTAGACTTTTTTTCAAAAACAATCTTACTTAATACTTAATTTTAATCTTACATGTAAAATAATCTAACCTAATCCGGGAAAGTCGCGGGTACAGCTAGTATAAATATAAACTTATAACAAAAACTTCTTGGCGACAATCTCTACCCTGTGCGACTGTTTGATCCAATGAGGTTACATACATATGTATGTATGATCACAAACTGCTAAGCTGTACTCAAACTGAGGCGAATCCCGCGCGGGACGCGGGATGACAGTTCCCACGAATCGCTCACTCGCTTAGCTGTCCACATTGAAACGACTTCCCGCGAGTATTCTTGGTTCTTCAATGAAGAAACAAGTTTTTTGATTATGAAGATATCATGCTGTTGTTAGCGAATAGCGATAGCAGAAGAAGACTATCAAGATTCAAAGTAACATGCAAAGTTTTTTATTAGTTTAATTTCTGTTATGTGTTTCGTATATTTTGTATATTATGTAGTTGTTATAATAGTGCCACAGAAAAAAATCATTACATTTAGGGTTCCTTAGCCAAATAAAGAAAAACGGAACCCTTATATTACTATAAAAATATATACTTAGACGAAACGACACATAAGCACATGGGGTAACTTTAAATATGTCTTCACAAATTACATTCATTCAAGAAAGTATCGGGAATAGATGATTTGTTCATGGTTCCAAATTCAATTTTTTGTTTTATGTTGTTGTTAGATTAACACAACTGTTTTCCATTTTGGCGCGGAGTTTGAGTTGCATCTGTTATTTAGATTAAATACAGTGCTGTTTTTAGTTATATCATTCTAGTGTATATTGCGAATTTCATAATGGACAAAAACATCGAACAAAGAGTTTGTCTTAAAATTTGCATCGCCAATGGAATTTCCTGTTCGGAGTGACTGAAAATGTTACAGAAGGCTTACGGTGAATCGACTTTATCAAAAACACGTGCTTATGAGTGGTACAAAGCATTCAAAAGCGGTCGAGATGTGATGGAAGATTTGCTTCGCTCTGGTAGGTCATCAACGTCTGCCACTGAAGTTAGCATCGCAAAAGTGAAGGAAATAGTGACTGAAAATCCTCATTCAAGTTTGAGGGAGATAGCCGCAGTACTTTCTGTGTCTCACGAGTCGATCCGTACCATTTTAAATAATCACTTGGGTATGAAACATGTTGCCGCTCGGCTAGTCCCAAAAGACCCGAATTTTCTTCAAAAACTCAATCGCATAAGAGTCGCTGAGGACATGCTAGAACGAGTCAATTCCGATCCAACATTCATGAAACGCATTGTTACTGGTGACGAGACGTGGGTTTACGAGTTTGACATGCAAACTAGTCAACAAACTTCGGAGTGGCGCCTTCCAACTGAACCGAAACCGAAGAAATCAGCCAAAATCGATCAAAAGTCAAAGTCATGTTGACTGTTTTCTTTAACTATCGCGGTGTTGTGCACTCGGAATTCTTGTCGTAAGGTCGAACGGTAAATAAAGAATATTATTTGGGCGTTACGCGGCGTTTAAGAGAGCAAATTCGACGAAAAAAGCTACATTTGTGGAAAGAAAATTCTTGGATCTTGCACCACGATAATGCGCCTTCGCACAAGACCATCATCGTGAACGAATTTTTGACCAAAAACTCAACAAATACCATCGAGCAACTTTATTCACCAGATGTGGCTCCAGCCGACTTCTTTCTTTTTCCTAAACTCAAATTACCACCTCGTGGCAGCACCCGTTTTCATTCGGTAGAAGACATAAAAGAGAATTCGCAGCGAGCACTGAACTCAATTCCGGAAAAAACGTTTAAAAAATGTTTTGATGATTGGATTATTCATTGGTGTAAGTGTATCGTTTCTTAAGGAGCATACTTTGAAGGTGATAAAATAAATTTGGATGAATAACTAACATTTCGTGTATTATTGATCTTTTCCCGGTACTTTCTTGACAGAGTAGTATATAGAGGTTTCAAAGAGACTTTTGTGTATAAATCAATAGTTGCCGAGATATACGCTGCTAAATTCATAGTAAGTCCATTACAACTTTTCAACTATGCAGTGAAAATTTGGGTATGACTATGCAAAGAAAAAATTTGAGTTAGATAATCTAGACCTTAAAAATAACTTTTAACGAAAATCAGTTTGAATAAGATGTGTAGTTTTTGAGAATTGCGTTATTTTCAGTTACGCACTCAACGACTGCAGAAATTATTTTATTTTACATAGTGTAGCTGAGAAATACAAATTTATTTTTGCTGCCGATTAATTAATAATAATAATATCGAATGACATTGCAAGATTAAACGCCGAAGTCCCGCTCAATTTTTGCTGCAAGTCACGCGACTATTCGCGCCAGTGTGAACACGTCTATACGAGTTAGTTGAACCAATCGGCGCGAGCGTATCGCATCCCGCGTCCCACGCGGGATTCGCCTAAGCCTGAGCTTGGGCAGAATTAACGTAAACAATGAGTGTTATATTTAATTTAATTAATGTATTTGTGACATATTACATAAAAATGTTAGCTTTCTGCACTTCTTCTCCGTATACACATGAACTATACCAAATCTCACACACCTCCGTGCAACCAATATTCTTAAAAAGGGATTTGAAGTTTTCGCCTCACGTAAAATATAATGTTCTTAAATGCAATTTTTTTATAAATTTTATATAAGCCAACAATATACGAAACTTACCCGGCTGTGCAAGCTGGGACTCGCAAAGATCACCGGTGTAGCCGGGTGCACAAACACAGCTTACTGCGGCTGGGCCCATCTGTCTGCACATACAAAATACATCACTTATATACACATATATATGTGATTAGTGACTAAATGTGATTTTTCACTGAATTTCACAAAATTCTTATTTTCTTTGAAAGTCAAAAGCACTCGCATACCTAGGCGAAAATGTGTGAAGAGAATGATGAGATTTGAGAAAGCGAAAGAGGTGTGTAAGGACCGCGACTCTTGGCGCTCCTTCCTCTCTGACTACCCCGTTGGGGATACAGCGTGAAGATATTGTTACGAGCTGAGGGTAATAAGATGCCGGTTAAGGGCGCAAATATTTTATTTTCCTTCGTACAAGTAGATGTCAAGAACACGCGAACCTAATTACGGCGGTCCCTAGTCTTCGTAGTCGCCCTCGAAGTAGGTACTCGCGTAGTAGTCACCGAAGGTACACGCTTCACTCAATAACAACGTTCCCGAATCGCAAAGTTCTTCTATCCAAGGTCGTCGCAGTAGTCGTCGTAGTGGTCTTCGTAATTCGCCTTGATATCGCCTCGATCGCTAGTTGAGAAACACTGACTCGGCGGCGGACTCGGAGCTCTATTTATAGTCTGCTAAAAAGAGGGTGGAACTTTCTAGTGAATTACGCTCGCTAACGGTAATTCGACATTGTTCTCGACGCCGCCTGTTTGCATGAGTCATAGGTACATGACACGTCATCGCTCGGGAATATTCGAGGTGCAACTTTGTTCTTCTTTCTTAATTTGACTTATACCATTCGATAGTAGGCCTTAAACCTAGCAATGCGTTTTTAGGTTATAATTCGATAAAGCCTAGGTCTCGAGATATAAGCACTAAAAGTTATGTTTCGAGTTCCACCAAAAATCGACCTTATTCCCTACGCATAAGGTCCAACTGTAACAATATGTTATGTTATGTTATTATTTTCTTTTTTATTTTGAGTACTGAGTCGCAAGTTTTCAACTTGCGACTCAGTACTCAATCCGTAGTGAAGAAATAAGAGATGACTTATAGGTACAGATTCAATAAATAATTTTTTATTACTGTTACTAGTTAGTAGTTTATAATATATAAATTGTTTGAAAATGTAATTTAATATAAATCATAAGGTTCAAATGAATGAATAAAATTCAAAATAAAGGCTTTATTAGAAAAAAAATAGTCTTTAATTGTACTTATGCCTACTCTACAATATTTTTTTTATGTGTCAACACTATACGTTATATTTTGCATAGATTACATTACATAATATTCAGTTTTTTTTATTCTTTTATTATGTAGTCGCCGCTTCGGCGTATAGACCTCTCCCTGTCTCTCATTTCTTCTCTAACTCTTTAAAAGATACATAAACCTAAACTTTGTTTTACCATATTAGTATAAAAAAAATATAAAGAAAATAGTTTGGGAAAAGTGAAAAAAAATAATAATTACATTTCTTCTATTCTGTGACTCGAATACAACATAAAACATATTATATTCTGCTTTACTATATTTATACATAAACAATACAATGCTATTGTACAATTGTTTGATGGAGACTGAAATAAATGATTGAACATGACCCCGATTAAAGGTCCCTTGTTTATAACAATCGAAATGGAAATTGAGTTTAGAATTGTAGACCATTATGTCGCTGTGTAAGACAACAAAGAAATAATTTACACATAAAACAAAGGATTTATATAAAGTATATTAATTTTTGCTTCACAATTTGAGGCAAACCTAAGAAGAAAATGTTAATTCTTCTTCGTAGGGGCAAATTCATTTATTGTAAGTAGGACATACATAAAATGTATACTCACTTAGAGTAGAGAAAACGTCCAAGAAATACAACTGTCATTAATTAAGATTTGTTGATACAAATATAGCAATGTATGACGCAAATAACATTGTCCTAACAGTCGGTTACCAAGGTATGTACATATGTATCTTAAAATGTATGTATCAAATTCAATTTACATTTCACGTTAGAGATGGGGTCGCCTCGGCTCTGCAATAAATGCTATTAAAAAAATCCGTCATTTAACACATAACCACCGCTAGACTAGTATATTTTAGTTATTTCCATAGTCTTATGACATATGGCATCCTACTTTGGGGCAATGCCGTTGATATACATGCCATCTTTGTTTTGCAGAAGAGAGCGATTCGTGCAATTTACAGGCTGGGGCCCAGGGTATCACTAAGGGATAAATTTAAAGAAATTGACATTCTAACTTTAGCGTCACAGTATATTTATCAAATTATAATATATGTAAAAAAGAATATAACTGCATTCTTGAAGGTCTGTCATGTACATACATATAATACAAGAGGCAAGAATAAGCTTGCACCACATACTACTAGACTCCACAAGGTTAGAAACTCATTTGTGGGTATCTGTATACACTTATACAATAGGATCCCTGATGACATACAGAACTTACCTTTGAGTAGATTCAAAAACACAGTCAAGCGAAAATTGTGCTCTAAAGGTTATTATAAAATCTCGGATTATTTGAATGATAAGCATGCTTGGGATTAACCGCTCAGCCACCAAGCCGATTATTTCTTATAAGTATATAATAGAATAATTATGTAATAATGATTAAGACATATGTTTATAAGAGCAACCTCTGTGTTTCTTGCACGTTCTTCACAGAAGGAATACTGCATTAAGAAGTGTGGTAGATTTATAAATTATTATATATCATGATCATAATTATATATCATAATTCTCGACGATTTCAAGTGTATTTTAAAAATACTTACGAAATAAAAAAAGTTTTGACTTTTGACTTTTTGACCGAATATGAAACCTACCACTAACTCTACTACGTTTATTCATGTTTATAAAATGTAGACTTATGTTACTGTATAACCTAAAATAATGTCAAGAAGCGTTTTCGTTCCATGTGGATGCTTTATTCGACGCAAATGGGAAATACGTAAAAAATCGTAGAAACTTCAGAGAAAAATTGGGGATAGGGGGTCATAATCTTCACGACTTAACTATCATGACACAACTATTGTACGTACTATGTCTGAAACAGGAATAGAAGCATCGCACGTGTATAATATTGTAATATTTTACATTGTCAGCACAGGGAAACTTATGTATGTAACAGAGTAACAAATACCAGCAATGCAGCGCTGAGAAATTGCTCACTTGTTTGAAGCCAATTGGCGCGAACTCATTTAGTCGGTCCGAGTAACAGAACACGTTTGTTGTTCAAATTAAACATTTAAACACTTCATTAAAGTTAGTGTAAAGTATCTTTATTATTTAATTAGTTACTGTACATGGTTCATGTCAAGTAACTAATTTATTCTATATATTGGGTCCTTACATATGAAATTAGCGTTTTGTCGTACTGACCACTTTGATCTGAAATATCTCCTCTTTGGTTAAGAATTCCAAATTCAAATTTATAAATTCATGTAGCTGGTACATTTGAGTTTTGAAAACAGTCATTCATTCGTTTTTTTCCTCATTATTTTTTTCTTTGGCGTCGCTTATTACCGCACAATGGAAAACATGAAATATCGGTATATTTACGAGTACGAGTTCTACCGTGGCACCAGTGCTGCAGAAACAGCTCGAAGGATTAATGATGTGTACGGCGCTGGTGTCGCAAAAGAAAGCACGGTACGTTTTTGTTTTCAACGTTTTCGTTCTGGAAATTTCGACCTTCAGAACCAACCCCGTGGACGGCCGGAGACTAAAGTGGAAAATGAAAAATTAAAGGCTATTGTAGAAGCGGATCCATCACAAAGCACTTCAGAGATAGCTGCAGGCTTCGGGGTAAGTGACAAAACTGTATTAATCCACTTGAAGCAAATCGGGAAAGTAAAAAAACTTGAACGATTGGTACCTCATGAATTGAGTGAATCGAACTTGCAAACACGCGTCAACTGCTGTGTTACTTTGCTCAACCGACACAATAATGAAGGGATTTTTAATCGAATCATTACTTGTGATGAAAAGTGGATACTGTACGATAATCGGAAGCGCTCGTCGCAATGGCTGAACCCTGGAGACCCAGCCAAATCCTGCCCTAAACGAAAAATGACTCAGAAAAAGTTACTTGTGAGTGTTTGGTGGACTTTCTAAAATCTGGCCAAACGATTACGGCAGATATCTATTGTCAGCAACTGCAAACCATGAAGGAAGAACTAGCTGCTAAACAACCGAGATTGGTCAATCGCTCTAGGCCACTGCTGCTTCACGACAACGCAAGACCACACACTGCACAACAAACAACCACTAAGTTAGATGAGCTACAATTGGAATGTCTGCGACATCCACCGTACTCCCCGGACCTTGCTCCAACAGATTACCATTTTTTCCGGAATTTGGACAACTTCTTACAAGGAAAAAAATTCAACTCTGATGCGGCAGTCCAAACCGCCTTCAAAGAGTTTATTGATTCTCGCCCCCATGGTTTTTTTAGTAAAGGGATCAATGAACTACCTATGAGATGGCAAAAGTGCATAGATAACAACGGTGCATACTTTGATTAATTAAATATATTTTACAAAAAAAAAATTGACTTTATATTCCTCCCGTACAAAACGCCAATTTCATATGTAAGGACCCAATATTATACAAGAAAGTACTTTTTATATTTTATCAATAAATAAAAACAGGCACAGCCACGAGCCCTCTTGCAGTATATCCTTTTCACTTACTCTTCACTACACCATATGGTATTCTCTTTTTCCTGCTTCCGGTACATACACTGTAACTATGTAGTCTATGCTGTGACAGAGTTTTCATTTGCAATTACGTGCCTTTATAATCTAAGTCTTTGGTATGTATCACGAAACTTTCCCAAACTTTGGTAAATCGAACTTAATGGATTAAATGTGGAGCTAAATGACTTTGATATGGCTTCAAAACTACGTCCATTTATATCTAACTATACGACAACGTAGTTCGTACTAGGTAATATACGTACATAGGTATACGTGTTCATGTGCATTTGGCGTGTATATTAGAAATCCCAGAGCGCTAGTACATCCTGTATATTGCTTTGCAGTAATTGGAATATTTGAATGGAAATTAGATTTTCAATAAAATCAATCTTGAGGATTCTATTACTATTTTGTTATGTGATATCTATACTCTAGCCTAATGCTTCGTTTGTAAGTGTAATTCCCTGAAGCATTCTTTATCTATTATTGTGACTGTACTATTTTCTTCCGCCCCCACTTATGCCTAAACGAGTTGGTCAATTATGCTTATGTCTTGAATTTAATCAATGTCTTATAAATCAAGAGACTGGCAGAATAACTAAAAAAAGCAGGACAGGGGTGGGTAAGATAGTGGCTAGCTCTGTAGCCCAAGCTAGAAAATAAGACTACAATGTTGCCGCTTGTCGTTAAGGCCGGTCCACAACAGTAACGACTTATGTCTGCGCAGCGTATTTGCATAATTGCACAGACTTTTTGTTATAAGATACGAAGGTACACAGACATTGGCGCAAACTTCAAACTTGATGTCCACATGTTTCATTTGCACGAACTTAAGTCTTAAGCAAAGACGCTGCGCAGACATTAGTCATTTTTGTGTGGACGGGCCTTAAGAAGAGATTTAAGGGGTCTTCAGAGTAGCGGCCGATTGCAGTGGAGAAGTCCATCCATGCGATCCTGAAGTAGATAATAGCGCACGTGATCTACACTGATGTAGCAATGCGTGAGTGGCTGCGGAGGCCTTTGTCACTGCTCCCTCAAGAAGTGTTTCAGCACAATGCGAAAAGTCGCTGAGGATAACCACAGCAAGAGTTTCAATGTATAAAAGCTCCATATAACCCAGTTTCACGCTCAGGAGGCTGAATATACATATGCTTAGGTTTCTCCTGCATTACCTACTAAAAAAAACCTTAAATGGAAAGTTTGTAGACGGAACTTCTTAAGATATAGGGTGTCGAGTATCTTTACTCGTACAATTTTTAATGAAGTCGACAATATAACAATGTGTCAAATTTCAATTTACTTAGTTTGCAAATAGTTGATGGAAATGGCAAAATCTGAAATGCCAAAACACGGAAATGTCAGCATAGCGCGAAAGTGTGTGATTTGGCACTCTTAACACCTGATAAAGTAAGTCTTGAGCCATTTTTGTCTAAGAACCGAATATGGTAGAAGACTACTCCAACATAGGGATGTGAAAAAATAATCGATTTTCATTTTAATCGATTATTATTTCTTTGTAATCGATTTTTAAATAGATTTTTTAAAATGTATTATATAAATTACACTTGTTTTTATTAAAAATATGAAGAAATGAAAAATAAAGAAATCCAATGTTGCCAAAATTACACATTTTAATTGCGACGAATGAAAAAACGCGAAGTAAGTTCACTACCATGAACATGTCAATCAAAAGACGGCACCATCTGTATGTATGTACGTAAAACAGTTTCGTATTTGTTCAACAGTCCTTTCTTTCGACTGTAAATAATTTAAAAAAACGTCTTCTAACGGTAAAACACCTAAAAGCGGCTGGCGGAAGCATTTTTTCATGAAGAAGGATAATACCACAGCACAATGCAAATATTGCCCGAAATAATTAAAAAAATGTAGTAATACTACAAATTTAAAGCAACTTAAGGAGCAAAAACATCCCACTGTCCCCTACAGGCTAACCAGGTAGCATAAATTATTATATTTTATTATAATTATAGTCCTTATGACTAATAATATCTGTCAAGCGAGTCATGCGTTTTATAATCTCAACATTAATTTTTTTTTCTTTCTTCATGAAATGGCGCACAGATCAGCACATTTGCCAATGTCAAGTATTATATTAAATCTAGAAGAATCGTTATCTAGATCGTTATCGTAAAACTCTCCTCCGGTAAAGTGATACTGATAGTAGACTTGGCTGAAGTTTTATAGGAGTTCTTGGAAGAGGGCGAGAACTTCAGCTACACATGTTTATTTAGATCAACTCAATTTTTTCGCTTACACAGAACTTTAAAACACAATATACTATCACTTTTGTACTTTATAACTCCCACAAATGTAAAAAATAGAAAGTTTAAATAAAACGATAACCTCACTTCTCCCGTTCCCGCCAAAAAGTCAACATTGAAATTAAAAGCACAGGAAGTTTTTAGTTTAACCTAATGTGGAAATAATTATTTTTAATTTTTTTTCATTGTTTAAACTTAGAAAGTTTTCAGAAAGATTTGTTTTGAAACCAGGTTGTCGTTTTGGTTATTTTTCGTACTTATCATTTTATATTATTTTTATTCTGATAAATTGTTAATCCTATACTAATCTCTTAGTTTTATTACTGTACAGAAAAGCTGCTTTTTTCAATTAATACTAAAAAATCGATTTTTCTCAAAAATCGATTATTTCTTGTAATTAAAATCGATTTTTCTCAAATCGATTAATACTGAAAAGAAAACAATCGATTTTTAAGTAATCGATTTTTTTCACTCAATGTCACATCCCTACTCCAACAGAGGCCATGTACGAGGCAATGCAATGTGAGATGCCGTCTGACCATCTGGTCAATAACCTCAATAAAAGTTGCAGACAACAGCTGGATTAGGAGAATACAGGGAAATACGGGCTGATGATGACAGTAAATTCATGTTTTTACCTGCAAGTACCTCCATTTTTGCACATATTGGAAGTGGCGGGGCAGAGCGGACCGACGCCGCAGTCTGCACCTGAGTAGCCCTCGAAGCATGAACAGAAGAACTGTCTGCAATGGTAAAAATACGACTAATATTTGATGATTAAGTATATTCATCCTTACATCATGACTAATATTATATAGATTGACTGTTGTTTTTATTTTGCTGTTCTTATACACAAAAACTAAAACCAATCAAGCTCAAATTTTGCGGATGGAGCAGTTGCACCTATGGCTAAAATATAGACCACCCTTTTCCCGTGCTAGGTGAGCATTATCGCCATTAAAAGCCATGGCATCAGGTTTAGTGGTAGAGAGTAATAAATAAATAGCTCTTTTAAATACCGAGTAAATGAAATTATACAGAGGTTAAAATAAATACAAAAAAATACCCTTCTTTTAGCAGAAATACTCTCTACAGTATCGTCAGGAGACCGTTTAAAAGTTATATCTGTATAAATATGTATATTGATTAAATGAAAGACAAATTATATTAAAAAATGTGTATAATAAAATGTACTTCATATCGAATAATATGCCGTATTTAGCAAAGCCGGTACATTTAACTTGACCGTTGGTGTTAAAATTAGCAATTTCGTTGTTTATTAGAAGGTATTAACTTTACGTTACAAGATTTCACTCACTGATAGTCACGTCTGGCGTAGCAATGTCCCAATAGTCGACATTCTATAGCACTGCATGACGTTGGTCCAGGCGAATCTGTGGGTTCTCGGACGGCATATGTCATATTGAAACCAAACACTGAGAGCAGACCCAGCGCTCTTAACTGAGTTCCTTCAAGTCGGTCTAATACTAAGTCCACCACCAATACTGGACTTTGGACCTGTGAACAAAGCAGATAGAGATGGTTAGCTATGAAAATAATAAATATGTAATATATACTTTTAAACTTTCGCGTTGCGTTATAAAACATCTAAAAACATGGGAAATTAACAGGATTAACCTTCAATTTGGTTTATAATTCTTATTTGGTTTGAGGGTTGCGACTTAAAACCACGCCCGGTGCAACTCGGTCGTCAAGCCAAATAAAAGGTAATCGCGTTATTTTCCCGTGTTTTTAGATATTTTAAATATTACATGTAATAATATTATGAAATTAAAAACTTCGAAATACGAAATTAAAAATGAAATTACTTGTAGCATCTCTACATAATATAAATTATAGGTTTGGAAGTTTGAAACCTATAAATCAGCATTAAAGATGTTACAAGTGAAATTACTACGCTGTATGTTACATAAGTACAGTCGGCATCAAAAGTAATTGTTCAAAATACACTTATGAACGCATTATCTTTCTTTTAGCTTAGGCAAAGTTGGATAACTAGCAATTATTTGAATGAGCTACATATGACGATGGAAGACGTAATGAAATTGCTTTCTACCGTATTATGCATGACGTTTTTCTTTTAGCTTCTTAGAGAGACTTCTTAACTAATTGTCGAATAGTAAGTACTTTTTTTTCTTTATGGCATGGCGCACAGATTAGTACATTTACCAATGTCACGTATATAAGTAGAATCACAAGTAAATTAGTTTTTTCTTATCGTAAAACTCCTCCAGTAAAGTGTTAGTAGGCTTTACTGGAGTTACAAAGGACTTCTTGGAAGAGCGCGAGAGCTTCAGCTACACATGTGTATTTAAACCTACTACATTAATGGTATGTACTTTCATAATGCGATTTTGTATTTAAAACATAAGTTTTTTATTGTCCTTATAGTTTAAGAAGTTCAGACAAAGAAAATATTTAACATCTTTTAATTTTATACAACCTGAAAGAGAATACAATTAATCTGACAGATTATCTTAAAAGTGTCCAAATGTATTTTGTGTATTCACATTCTAGCAAATTAAAATATTATTATTAATGATTTAACTGAAATAAATATTTATAAGTGCCAGTTGAATTCGATTCAAATACTACATGTTCCGCTCCTAAGCTAAGTGCACGTATTACTAGGGCTGTAAGTCAATATTACATGTGGGAAGAAACTATAAAACGGGCAGTGTAACCATAGATGTTCATTCAATAATATTTTACACGTATGAGCACACACATATACATACATATATGTTCATATTGGAGGTACTCGGAGGTCTTGTATTAAATGTTGTATTGGAAACATGTCTTAAATTTTTTATTCCTCAATTAATTCTTAAATATATTTTATAATACATATTTAGATACACCAGTTATTTTGAATTCATTAAATATGTTATTATTATTATAATGTGGAGCGCGCCTATGCATATGATTATGTTTTTGTTTCATATTTTGCCTAAAATTTCAGTATATATAGTTACATATGGGATGTTTCATCTCGAGCGGTTTCATGTTTTATTTGCGCAAAAATTTCCATTTTATTTTTCATTCGCGATCTTTCATTTCTGGTGCTATAAATGCAAAGCGCTACCGCAATTCGCGTCGGACCGTTTTCGACCGTTACCGCGGCGTCCTTCCAGTCCCTTAGGTATATCGTTCCGGAATGACAGCGAAATTATTTTTCTATTATTTCCTTTTCATTCGCTTCGATTGAATTAATTAATTTTACGTTTATGTAATTTTTTCGATATTCACGAGAGCAAATATCGTTCCACTTATCGCCTACGTATTGTCGTTTTGTTCACACCCGATATAGGTAGAATATTTATACATTTGTGACGAGTTGTATAACAATAAGCTTTAAATAAAACCATAGATGAGATTCACCCGTCCACAATGAAACACTTCAAATAACTTTTGTAATATCGCTGGCACTGATTCCTCATTGGTACGGAGATTTTATACTTTGCCTTCTAAGCTTAATGATTTCAATTTAATATTTCATACTAATGAGCAGGTTTTGATCTACTTTTATTTAAAAAAGACTCAGCATCCGCCTATCTAAAATTAAAGTGCAGCAAAAACTTAAATTTGTGGGAGAATACTATATTTTAACGACCACTGGTAGACGCTCTGGTAATCGTCTCTAATATACATTATATATACGTATGTATGTATTACATTGATTCTTGATATATTCATACGTATTCTTATGTACATATTCGTATTATATAGTGTAAAATAATTTAATGTAATGTATTGTATAATATGTAATGTATACATGTACGTATATACATATTTTTTTTATAATGTACATTGGTGGTCCACCAAGAAATATCTATAGTCAGAGATATATATAGACATAGAAAATCCGGAATTTTTTTTTTGTTTCTAAAAGGGGAGAAATCCCTACGGACACTCAGCCGGACCGACACCGACTGAGTAATGTTGGCGTCTGACTGACTATAAAATCTTCCTCCTTACTGCTAGCCCTAGGAGTTTTTACAGGGTCACCGATCGCTTCGAGGTGAGCGCAGAAGGCGCCCTGCCAGATGGTCGACTGCCTGAGGATTCTTCCAGCCGAGGGACACTTCGTTAAGAGAGCGAACCGTGGGCTTAGGGCATCGCCATGGAAAATTCCGCACCTACTAGCATATAAACAGGCATCCCATTCGGGTACGGGCCGGGCCTCTAGCGGGCCCGTCCGGCGGCGTGACGTCTGAAGGCCGATTCGTGTGCTTAGTGTTATATGACAAATTTATGGTATATCGTGTAGCGCGACGAGATCGAGCTTCTAAACGTAAGATCCTACGGGTATCGTGGAGGATGTCCTCGCCTTCACTGGCGAGTTGCACTGTGTGGTTGTAGTGTGAATGTGGGAGAGAAGACGAAGCGCTTTATCGCGCTCTGTACATACTTATTTCTCTTCCTCAAATCTTATCAATCTTAAAAACGTTTTATTGCATATGATTTACCATTATTGGCCACACTACGTGAAATATCGGTTCTTCCGTTGCAGACGGTTCGCTATCGGGGTCCGTTCCCTCCTTCAATGATCCTCTGTTTGCGTCTAGCATGCGCTTAATAGTCAATGTCAATGTTTCTAATAGAACGTGTCACATTCGGCGAACGATCGGCGTTGACTGCGCACGTATAGGAAGTTTTGCTACAAGATGTGAAATTGTTCCTTATTTAATCCAAGGGTAGGGTCCACTTTACATCCACTCTGTAGGCAACTGATAAATCTGTCACGGAATATTGAATGGAGCTATTATGTTCGGTTGTGGAATGATCACAACGTAAGTTCGACGACTCTAGTTCCGCACAATGTGGCGCTGGGTTTACGACATACTGTCTCGCCAGAAAAGAATTAAAACAGCTTGTGGATACCCAGGGGAAAACACGTGGACACTGAGTGAACGGGCAAGTTACTGACGTTCTTCTTTTAATAATATGTTCCAAAATTACAAAAATTGAATATTTTTGGAATGAGATGATTCCATCTTGGTGTCCGTCAGTCTGCTTGTTTGTCGATAACGGTCACATTTCCCATAAGCTATTTCTCACGAATAGAACAGTTATAGTAAGTTGTGGTCCAAGCACAGATGTGAATTTAAAAATTAAATTTTCACATTTTAAAATCATTGCAGGTATCAAATTAAACCGTGGGGATTTTTCCCCTTTTAGAAACAAAAAAAAACACTATTAAGAGACGTAAACATAGACCTAAAGTCACATACTTCTGCATGTCACAGATACAGGAGCTTGATGTTTGAGTGCGGGCTTGAACTATGTATATCTGATTTAACTAGAATTGCAAAAGTCAAAGACAATATTGTAACATGGGGTTGGGATTCAAACACGAACAACCTCAGTTAACACGAATTTATGTAAAAAGTATTAAAAAATTACAACAAAAGGGTCGTGAGGTCTGTACGTAAGATAAGCCCGTCTGATTCCACGTCCGAGGTTCCTCCACTTCCCTGAGGTGGCAGATGGTCGGCCTGTGGTAAGCAGTGCAGCTCTGGAGGTCGGGAACAGGGGTGGCGTCTGGGTCTCGTTGGCGGGTGCGTAGTATACGCGCAACACGCAGATCGAGCGACAGATATATTGGGTTGGTAAAGCCGCAACTCTAATCATGGACCCTGGAACGAGCCGCAATGATGATCAGATTCTTGAAGTTCCACCAATCGGAACCACCACATCCATAGCGAAGCAGAAGGCGTAGCGGTGAAGTGGCGGTCCCGACAAGAAGCTCGGAGTTTACACAATAGCATTAGTAGCAAACAAAAAGCAATTTGATAAAAAAAGAAAAAAAAATTAAATACAACGATTTTACTACTACCACTGTTTTTTTTTTAAATAACCGTTACAATGTTTAAGCTAAGGAGGAAAAAATCTATTACAATATTGATATAATATAATTGTACAACACTTACCCGATTACGGGGTGAAAATGTATGCAGCTAAGAAAACTGCACTATCGCGTAATAGGTATACCTATCACGATTTCATAAATTTATTAAATGCAAATGCAAATAAAAATATGTTCAAATAATTAGTCATGAACAATACGTTAAATAAGTGTGCACACAACAAGACGGTAGCAGCAAAAAAAAAACAGTGCCACAGTGAGAACAAGGTCACACGTTCGGCGCATTCACTGTCGCGCTTTTACCATACGAACACGGCCGATCTTTCCCGAATCCATCGTAATGATGAGATTCGAGGAGGCAAAGGAAAAAATAAAGAATCGCGACTCTCTGCCCACTCCGTTAGAGACACAGCGTGATGATATATACTATTAATTACAAGTATTATTTTCATGTAACGAACTTTTACGTTACAATATTACAAAAAGATGTATAGATCATATATTCATCAGGCAAAATAATTTAGACCCGCACTCGGCAGTTATTAACACTGTACTGGCAGATCACTGTATAGTCGCTGTGTCTTGGGTGAGGAACGCGCGTACACAGGCTGCTCCTAAAAATATTAAAGATATTTCTAGTAATGTTGTATATGAAGAACTTTATAAAATAGATTGGTCTAACGTGCAAAAAATGACAGATCCGGACCAAATTTTAAATTTTATTATTGAAAACTTTCAAAATTCCTATAAAAAACTGAGATTACACTAAAAATAGATGGTAAGACCAGAAATGATGCACACATACATGATGGAAATATATTATATCTTACTAAATTGAGAAATGAAGCACTCGTCAAATGGAAAAGAGACCCATCTAATGCTGGATTACATCTTGAATACAATAGGCTACGGAACTTGGTCAATAAGGAAATAAGCAAAACCAAAAAGTTGAACCTGATACATGAAATACAAGAATGTAACGGCAATATGCGCAAACTCTGGGCTATCATTAACCGTTGTACAGGAAATACATTAAATACTATTGAAGACACGGTATCTAAGTATATGAGTGGGTTCTCAACTAAAGATACAGCAGAAAGCTTTGCTCAGGAATTCTCTAGTGGTGTAAAATCCATAAAAACAAATTGTAACAAATTAGTACTAGATTCAAATTTATATATAAGACCGGCAAACATAAGTATGAATCTTAAATTGTCCACTGATTCCGGCGTTTCAAAAATACTGCATGAGCTAAATGTTAATAAAGCACCCGGAGCAGACAAAATCAGAGCTAAAGATTTAAAAGCTCTGAGTGATTACATTACACCCTGTTTAAAACACCTTATAAACTGTACTATTAAAACGGCTAAATATCCTAGCGCACTAAAAGTTGGTATGATTAGACCTATATATAAAAAAGGAGAACACAATAAATGTTCCAATTATAGATCAATTACAATTCTATCATGTATAGACAAAGTGATTGAAAGATTCATAGGAGGACAAATTCAGTCTTACTTGCTAAAACATAACATTATATCGGAAAAACAGTATGGCTTTCAGCCCAAAAAAAGCACTAAACACCTGTTAGCTGATTTTTGTGACGAAGTTAATAAACACCTACATAAAAAAACATATCTTGATTACTTTTATTGACTACAGTAAGGCTTTTGATACACTAATGCATGATAATCTGCATAATAGTATTGAACATTGTGGTATAAAGGGACCTCTGTTAAATTTGATTGATAGCTACCATCAACAGCGTTGTTCTTTGGTTCGAATTGGTGATATTAATAGCCGAATGATAAATATTACGGAAGGAACTGCACAAGGCTCCACAATAGGGCCCATTGAATATTTAATGTATGTAAACCGTATGCCCAACTTAATTAGAAACTGTTGCATCTATCAGTTTGCAGATGATACAACCATAGTAGCTGCTCATAACGATATTGCTGTGACTCAGAATATGTTGCAGGATGATCTAGATAATATCACCAAATGGTCCCATGATGCAGGCTTAGTATTGAATGCAGATAAAACAAAACTTCTTCACGTGCATTCTGTTCGCAATGCTAGTAAAACCAGTCCTTAGTGATCGTGCACGATCATTATTGTATACATAGAATAGATCATGAGGGTTGTCATTGTCTTCCTATTGAAGAGATTCAGAGTATTAAACATGTTGGTGTTATAATCGATAATAAATTTAATTTTAAAAATCATACTAGCGATGTGTGCGACAAATTTAAAACACTGTTGGCCAAATTCCAAATTTTGAAGTATCGTTTGCCCAAGTCTGTACTGTTACTACTTTATAAAACTATGGTACATTCTATTATAACCTATGGATTAAGCACGTATGGGAGAACGTTTGATAGTTACATTAATGAAATATATAAACTACAAAAGCGTTTTGTGAAGTTATTGGTGCCGTCGCCTGTAAAACATAAATATCAAAATGACATTGATCTTTTGTTTAGTTACTGTAAGATTTTGCCTGTGCCTAAGCAATTTCAATATTCTTTATTAAAATTTTATAATAATGATAAGAATCGATCACTATCCATACTAAATGTCAATAACACAAAATTAACACGTATTATAGCTAGCTGCACATAAGTATCATGCACCCAGGCACTGTAATTTTTATGGCACAAGAGTGGCTAATTATATGGTCAGTAAACTACTAAATGATTTGCCTTCTAATATACGAAAATTATTTTATACTAAAAAATTTACGGCTATGATCAAAACATACTTCTTTTCTAAAAAAAACATCCTGTAACTGAGAGTTGCATCTGTGATGATTTTGTGTTAAAACCGGTTTTATTTCTATCTGAGTACTCGTTGCACACCTATGTCTGTTAGTATTAGATTGTATTAGTTCTCATTGGTGGTGCGACATCGCGCGTGGTAATCAATCGCAGTAACATTGTAAATCTAACATTGTAAATCTACCGACATAAACTACCTTGGAAATAGATATAATAATGTCTTGTTTATACGCGCGTGGTCGTACGTACCTTTGAGGAATATGTATGTTAACCAGATTTGGTACATATAAACTCTACCGGGTTTAAAGTGCCCGTGAATTTTTTTTGATGTAACTATTGTGTTCTTTATTATAAATAAATTAAAAAAAAAAAGTTTATTACGAATTGAAAATGTATTCAAAACACGTTACATTTTTAATACTTTTTCGAAAAAACCCTTAAAACCGCTTTCAGTCTACCTTATAATATGTGAAAATGGCAATCTGAAAAATTAAAAAAATAAATTAAAAATAATGATAAACATCGAGTTGCAAAATAAACAGAACTGGATTATCACAGATTATTCAGTTACTAGGCATTGGATTATTACAGATTATTGAGTTACTAGGAATTATGTAGATACTACTTTTACTTATAGATAAAGCTCTATGACCAGACTTTGTTTCATGATCGGCGGTTGGTAATGTACTGTATAGTACGGTCTTTAAACACCGTTACACTCTGCTCTCTACTACACATCCGTTCCCTGCGATGGTCCGCAACCAAAGAGACAGCCAGTGTTGCAAAAGTCAAAAATTAAAAATCGGTAAATTTTCCTGCCGAAAATCGGGAGAAATCGGGAAATTTTTAATCAAAATACAGCAAAAGTATTTTACGCTAATTACTTTAATGAAAAATATAGATACATACATAGGTTTAGTGATTACTTATTATTCATGCTCATACCATTTCTTACTAGTATTTTTTCAAACATTTTTTGGTCTATATTAAAATTGTAACACGTTTGGTTGTTCTCTGCTATACATCTTTTTGTGTGAAGGAGACCTATAATAGATTCAGCGAACGAACGAAACAATAATTAATAAAGTATAAAATATCTCAGTACATTTCCCATTAAATTAATGTAAATAAAGCATTTATTCATTTTGTATAAATATATTAAAAAAAGTATTTTGTGAACTGTTACTAAAAATTGCCTTCTATTTTTGGTCGCCGCCCACGTCATAACGTTTTTCAGGAGAGATAGACAACCTAAGAATGACGTTACAAAACAATTTTACGCTCTAATGTACATAATTTTACCATTTTGTTTTGATAAGACTCGTAATTACAAATTAATTTAAAATTCAAAACTTCAATGAAATCAGTATTTTATAGACATTCATTCTAAATTCCAGTACAAAGTGGAACGAACCTGAAAGAAATTAATTCAGGGAGAAATTTAAATCCGTCGCAAGAGGCGCATAAATTTCTCAAATAGAATACAGTGAAAAGTATATATACTAGAGTTATAAACGTCAGTTTTACTTCAGTATTGTAAATTATTATAATGCTTTTAAATTTTTTACCGTTCACGAGAGAGTGAGCAATTTATGTCGTCCCTCTGAATCTGCAATTTAACTCGAACAATTACCTTGAGCGGTTAAATGTTAACTGTTCGTTTTTGGTATAAACGTTATAAAAATACTTTTGTAAAATGTAATAAAAATTCGGTGCACAATGGACTACCATACAAACGTATTTGTGCAACCTTAGTTTTATTATATTTGGAAATCTTAGATTTTTAACACTATGCTTGAAGAAAGTAAGTTTGTAAGTTCACAGTTATTATTTTGCAGGTCAATTTTTTTTTCAAATTATTGTAATATATTGAGATACGTGTATAATATTGGCCTGTTGGTGCGGAGTGGTTTCGAATCTGACTGATACTGGGTATTCCCTGTACATCGACTGATACCCAACTTAATCTGTGTCGCAATTGGTGTAACTGCATGGAGTGCTTATTATTTTTATTACGAATGTAACATTACATATGCGTCATCATTTCAGTTCAGTGTATTTCATAATTTTAACGTCTTATTGATTTACTCTTCAAAAATTTTATTTATAAAGAGTATATTATTAATAAAGTAAAAAAGTATTAATAAAGTATACTACTACATATATACATAATGAGAATATATTATTAAGTTTTAAATAATTCTGTTTTCTAAGCACGGATCCCGTAATACCAGTTTGCTACGTGACACGACGATATCCAGTACTACGGATACCATAGTACACTAGGCTTCAGAATAAACCTTAAACTTGTACGCTTTAAGCTCATTTTGAAGCCGAATAATTTACTTAAATATTTGGAGATTACCATAATCATTAAATACTAGTTGTTTCTGGCCACGCATTGCTGAGATGCGCGTTGAACAAACGAACATTAACATTTTAATTATATAGATATTAGTAAATCCATAAAAATACGCAATAGATGTTATATGTGTTGATACGTGTCATATGTGTATACTTATGTACTTACCTTCGATTCTGATGTCATATGCGATCTTTCATATCTGGTACTATAAATATAAGGAGATATAGCAATTTCACGTCGTACCGCTCTCTCAGCAATTACCGGCACGTCGTTTCATTTGATTTCAGAAATAATTCGCTTTTCGCGTCATCATCGTAGCTTCTTTCATTTTAAGCTCGAATTCTCTCTTCGAGAAATAATTCGTGTTTGAGGCTCGCATTGTTATGAAAAAACAGATCTATTCTTTGCCTTCACATTATTATTTAATAGACGATTACAAAAAACGTATCTTTCTACACATACCTACATCCTACATACGTATATAGCTTATTCCTTACATACATCTTTCGCTTTCTCAAATCTCATTATTCTCCTCACACATTGTCGCCTACCTAGGCTTGTGACAGTTACCTAGGCTAGTGCTTTTGACATTTCAATCTGCTAACACTGGCTATTTGATCTTCATAAGTCAGCCATTGTTTTTTCTAATTATTAATTTTTATTTAATAATTAGCTTCAAGTGCTGCTGATAATTTCGTGAGTTTTTTACCATTTTTTACTGGCGGTTGTTACAATTTATATTTAATAATACCTACATACATAATGTGCATTTTTTGCTTCATAATATACAACGCAAAGCCTTTTTTTTCATACATAAAAGATAGAAATATGAAGTACTTAAGTACCTGAAGTACCTAAGCAGTTAGTTCAAATTTAGTGACACACATAGGACGCTACACAATACACATACATTTAGTTCTTGGACTCTAAAAAATGTTTCCTACAACACGTCATATCGTGCAATTTAACTGCTAGAATCTATATAACTAATCATCGAAACATATTATATGCGCATTTTTGACGACCTCCGTGGCGCAACGGCTAAGCGCGTCGGAAAGTAAACGGGGGTTGCGGGTTCGATTCCCGCCCCGAGTCTGGGTGTTTATGTATAATATGTATTTATTTACAAAATAAACGTATATAAGTCAGTCAGTCAGTCAGTATCAGTTGTCTAGTACCCATAACACAAGCGCTGTGCTGCTTACTTTGGGACTAGATGATGCTGTGTGAAATGTCTGAGTATATTATTATTATTAAGGTGATATCAGGCATTATCTTTACAGCATAACTTCACAGTAGCGTATAATTAATAGAATTGACGGAAGGATTTATTACCAATTTGAAAATTTTTATTATTTTTATTCAAAAATGATGAAAGTGACGCGTTGATGTGGCTCATTAGGTATATCTATACCTATAAATAAAAATCAATTGCCACATGTATGACGGAGTATCACTTGAGAACGGCTTGACCAATTTGGCTGATTTCTTTTTTTGTGGTATTCATAATTGTCAGGACAAGGTTCGTAAAAAAAATTTTTGGAAAACCCACGGTACATGTCAGAAAGGATGGTGTTTTTTATAAAAATATCAATAAAAATTAATATGTTGCAAACATTTTAACATTATTTACATAACTAGCGACCCCCGGCTTCGGGATGGGTCGATAGTTATGTAAATAAAAACACGTGTGTTTTCAAATGCGACGTTGTGTTAAAAACTCAAAGCAATCGGTGAAGGGCTTTCGGAGATGTTAAGATTTTGAACAATCGAATATTTACATTTTTAGTTATCTATATAATTACTCACATTGTGTTTTCGTTATATATATACTTACTTATCATGTATATGTAGTACTTAATACATTTACCATAAAACCTACAATATTTTCACTAACAAGCGCATTATAAAAATACAAACGTGTAGAAACTAAATTTGAACAGAAAGTAATATTAAATATGTATATTACAAATGCTACAAAAACCTGAATAACTTAATGTCAAACTTTATGACAAATACAAATAATCTAATTTTTGTTGGAAATATTTACGAAGATTCCGCTTTCCATTTCTACCAAAACAGTGATTTATAAAATTTTATTTGTAACCTTCTATAAAACGAAACGGTTTCGTTTTATAGAACGGTTTTCGTTTTACGAAACGGAAGTCATTTTACTGAAACGGTAAAATAAATATCTTAAAACAAGATATAACGACATTGAAATTGAAGATTTATTATTTATTTATAATATCAAAAAAATAATGTCATGTCAAGATTGATTTATGGGGATCAAATAGCCAGTGTTTGACGACAGATATGTCAAAAGAACTCGCATATCTCGGTGAAAGAATGCGAGGAAAATGGTGATATTTGAGGAGGCGAAAGAAGTATGTAAGAACGGTGATACTCGGCATTTAATTCTCTTTAACTACACCGTTAGGGATACAGCGTATGGATATGTATGTATAAAAAATTATTTTAATATTATTAAAGAAAAATAAATCAGTGAACAACATTTCGACTACGTATTGCATAAATAACTTACGTACCTAATTATAATTTACAATTTTTATTACATTAATGTTTTTCTTCTTTTGACTGAAGCATTCCAAAATAAATAAGTATTGATTGGTTACAATTTGCTGATTATTCTTTTGATCAATTAAATTTCAGTTTTTCAAACCTGCTTAGCCTGTTGCTTTATTAAAATCACGCAAGACACATTCGATACACATGAATAATATCTTCTCTAATAATAATTACTCCAACTGCATGTATCGTATAAAATACGCACTAGGCTTGTACTCCATGAGTACCAAACAATGTACTTGGAGAACACACTCGGACTTCATAACCGAAAATTGAATTTGAAACCTTCAAGCCAGATGCATTACAAGTACAACTGCGCCAGAAAAGTAGGTATCATTTATTAGAACTGCATTTTTATTTTATGTAATAGGTCAGTAATACTGTATACCATACACAAGAAAATACAAATTAATTGTGATTCATTGTGATCGCTCTAATTACTCATATAAATGTTTACGACATTTTGGCCTGAAGACTGACAAGTTGGTGTGGTGGCAGAGCATCTGTTTTTCAAGCCAGGGTCGCGGATTCGATCCCCAGTCAAGTCAATTCTGGAAACGAACATTCCTAAAATGTCTCGGAGTCTGGGTGTTACTGGGATTTCCCCTAATTCGTTTCGTGTTACTCGCAGTACAAGCCTAGTTCCTAGTTTAGTATCACACAACCTGTGTAGTTAGTAACTAACTAGTAGTTACAGTCTGGAGTATTATTATATACGTACATACCTTCACCCTGTATCCTTAACGGAGTAATCAGAGAGAACGGAGCGCCAAGCGTCGCGGTCTTTATGTCTTTTGCGTCCTTACATCAAATCTCATCTACTCATACATTTTCGTCTATGCGAATGCTTTTGACATTTCCGTATATTTCAATATATTATTATTATTATTTACGAAAAAGAAAAAGGAACAGATAAAGCAATAATAAAATTTAAAAAATCACATGTACTTATTGCGTAACGTCCCGTACTACTAGGCATGCCTTTTAAGTTCTGTCGTTTCCATATTTCCCGGCAATTTTGAATTTGGAACTGTTCTATATTCGAATGTGTTTAAATTTTGAATCTCAAAGCAGTTGAAAGTATTAGGATTAATGCTATTGTTTAGTCACAGCGTCGATTGGAATCTGCCAGGTTACGTACGAAAATGAATCTTTCTAAGGAAAATGTTCGTGCAATAATTTTCTACAACTTTAGAAGAGGCCTGACACGGCTTCAGTGTTTTGAAAAGCTAACATCTGTGTTCAGTGATGAAGCCCCATGTCTGCAGACTGTCGAACGCTGATATTTAGAATTCCAGCGTGGACATACTAGTGTTAGTGACAAATCTCGCGAAGGACGCCCAAAATCCGCCTTCACTGAAGATAACATCATTGCTGTGAGACAACTAATTCTCGAAGATCGTCATGTGACGTATCGAGAGATAGAGGCTCTATTAGGCATCTCAGGGACAACCATTCAGAAGATCTTGCATGAAGCGCTTGATGTGAGAAAGCTAGTTTGCCATTGGATACCGCATCTGCTTTCCGACGATCACAAGGCGGCCCGCGTCAGATGGTGTAAGAAAACTCTGCAAAGGTTCAACCGAGGATAGTCAAATCACGTCTACGACATCATCAGTGCTATCTATGCCTATGATCCTGATTCCAAACAACAATCTACAATCTGGGTCTTTCAAGACGAGCCAAAGCCGACTAAAGTTGTTCGTTCTCGAAGCACTTCAAAGAAGATGGTGGCCACGTTCGTTGGAAAAACCGGCCATGTTGCGACTATTGCACTTGAAGATCGTAGAATGGTTAACGCAGAGTGGTATACCACAGTTTGTTTACCACAAGTCATCGCCGAACTTCGAAAATCTAACTCAAAGCGACGCATTATCCTGCACTACGACAACGCAAGCTCACACAGCGCTCGTCAAACGATTGAGTATTTCAACCAAGAAAAAGTAGAAATTCTTGACCATCCTCCATACAGTCCTGACCTAAGCCCTAACAATTTCTTTACATTTCCTAAAATTAAGAAAAGTCTTCGTGGTCAAAGGTTCCAGTCCGGTGAAGAAGCAGTTGACGCTTTCAAGTCAGCCATTTTGAACACCCCCACTTTAGAGTGGAATAAATGTTATAATAACTGGTTTGAGCGAATGGAATAGTGTATTAAGCTACGTGGTGAATACTTTTAAAAACAATAAAAAGTACTATAAGGTTCTAGTTGTGTTTTTTTCTTCAAACGACAAAACTTAAAAGGCATGCCTCGTATGTTTCGTGCGTGCCTGCGTTTCGAAAAAGGCGTCGCTAGAACTAGTTTCTAATCTAAACCTTTTCAGTAAATGTGTCGGACATAAACCATAAAGAGCTTTATCGATCGAGTGATATTTGAGTTTATAAGTGACACAGTGTAATCAGCGCGGTGTGAGTTCGCGACGCGCTTAAACGTTTCACGCTTTGTCGGGCGCTAGTAATGCGTTCGATGTGACCAAGGCATAGCATTGAAACATCATAATATCGTATATATATTTTATGTGCGTACTTACATACAAGCACAAAACTTCATGCCATTTTCCATTAAGAATAAAAAGATTAATAAAACCACATCTTGAAACCACATCTAGTGAAACTATTTGTGCCTACAAATGGAAAAACCAAACCAGATACTAGGATCAGTTTCTTAAAATCAGCCAGTATCAGTTTCTTAAAATGCAGCCAATATTCTTTTAATGCACTAGTATTTAGTATAATAGATGCGTAGAGATACAGAAAAACGAATAGTACATTTTAAATGACCTTACTAACAAAGCGATCTATTCAAAATCATTTTATGGTAAATATTACATGAAAATAGCACATATGCCAGCTAAGTTGTAATAACTTAACATAATACGAAGTACGTATAACGAGAGACATTTTTTCGCATTACTATACCAATGACCACGCAAACAGATATAAACGGACGGAAAGCTTTCACCGAAATAGGTAGTAGAGAAAATGTGGGACGAATAATGAAATCCACGAAAGCGACCGAAAAATTAGATTAAGTAATCAATTCGTTCATTTCTCGGTGAATAACAATACAGAGAGAAAGAAAAACATACCGCTAGGAAAAGGGAACGATAATGATTGAATGCGGCAAATGGAATAAATAATACGGAAGTGCGGTCGATGTGTGGATTGACGCCGACGCCGCGCCGGCTGAGTTAATGAAAAATTAATGACATACAATGGAATTGGAATAACATAATAGCCAAAATAAGTTGGTTTATTAATCCTCTACTTATATATGGAAATCGCACAGATAAAATCCCCTTATGAGTCTTAAAGACTCGCATCTTTTATTCCATTCTATTTTAATAACTGACAAAATGGTTTTTCGTACTTTTGAAATTAGTGTTTCATTTTGTACATAATAGTAACCAACCGCCAATCACAAAGCAAAGCTTGCCGCTAAGTTTTCTCTTTATGTAAAAAAGTATACATAATGCATTTACGGTAATCCTTTGATTCATTTTTATTACAAGTTTTTAACTTGCCTGGTCAGTATTGTCGGTCAAATCTTGAAAATAAATTTTAAAACGTTATTTCTAACCGATTGAGCTGAAATTTTGCTTACACGTTTAGTTTGTAACCAATGATGTTATATTTTCTTTTTTAAATATAACATCATTGTTTGTAACTGTTATCTTTTATGCATTCCCATGATGGGTATCCAATGAAAGGGTTTGCTGACAAGAATACAAAAATAAAAACACGTCACATTAAATTCAATATGGTGGACGCCCCAAGATGGCGCGCAAAATTTTCTTATCTACCATCACGATATGGATATGAAATGAGTGTTTGCTGAAATCAAACAAACTAGCCTAAAGACAGGAAATGAAAAGGCACCTTTTTCTGCCATCGATTAGCACAAATGCTCATATAAGTTAAAACACAAACGCGCGCTCCTTTAGTATTAATCAGGAAGCAGATCTGTGACCTGTGTCTAATCGTTTTAAAAAATATAGAATACAATACGTAAACAATCCCAAATTGAGCTGTAAAGTAGTGTGATAGTGACAGTCGTAAAAATAGTTTCAAAAAGGATAATATCACGTTTCATCGGTAAGTATAAAATTAATAATAAAAATTTATAACACAAAAGTGCAGAGCTCTAGTGATACTGGTTGCTGGTAACTTTGAGTCGGCGTTTGTCCTTGTCTAGCAAGCTATAATTACATGTTGCGTTCTCACTCTTGCAAGACGGCACGTGTAAGTAGGGATGCGAAAAAACGTATCGATTGTCAATATCTTTTCCATTAATTTTGAGAATTTATAATGACTAGCATTCTTAGAAATTATGTACGTAGTTCCATATTATAATATCTTGTTTTTTTTCTACTATTGTTACAAACTTAATTAGGTAATTGAAACATTTATTACATATATTTTTGAATGATTGCTTTTAAATCGGAAATTAGATGATTTAAGATTTTAAACCAATCAAGATAAATAAAAGCGGATACCTGTACTAATTTTGTAAATGCGAAAGTCTGTCGGTCTGTTTATTTAATGATGAATGTTTCTTTTTATCAAAAAATGCGAAAGTCTGTCTGTCTGTTTCTTTACAGGTGAATGTTTCTTTGTACATTTGTTTTCTATGCGTTCCTATACCATTTATCTAATTGCGATGAAACTTTAGTGAGTTGTTGTGAGCAATCCTGGGGAGATTTCTGTATATGTGACGTCATCATAAATTCAATATGGCGAATGCTCCGTGTTAGAAAGTAAAAGACCTCCAGCAATATAAGTATCAAATTAAATGGAATACACAAGGAACAGTTTCTGTATATGTGACGTCATCATAAATCCAATAGGCAAATTCGCCATTGAAGGAAGTAATTTTTTTTTACGACAGCAACAATATGGGTATCAAATGAAATGGAATAAGCAGGGGAAGGTTTCTGTATATGTGTCATCATCATAAATCCAATATGGCGGATGCTCGCGGATCTACGACTAAGGGAGAGAAAGGGAAACACTAACCCGGAAAAGTCACGGTAACATTTTCCACGCAAACGAAGTCGCGAGTACGGCTAGCATATAATAAGTTAGTCTGTACAAAAAAAATAGTTAAAATGAATAAAGGCGTACGTATTAGGGTTCCGTAGCCAAAGGACAAAAACGGACACTTGTAATTTCATCCTGGTCTATCTGTCGATCAGCAAGTTACAGCCACGTTACTCGGAGAGTACTGTCACTATATTATACAGAAGTAGATTAGGTGTATAATGTAACCCGCTATACAACGGCGTAGTAACATTTGCAAACGAATGCCTGTCCCTATAATATAAATGAGTGGGTATATAAATTGTGTGCTTTTTTACGAGTTGGGGGGTGTCATTTTCTATAAAAGACATTCGTTAGATTTCTTCAAGTCAATAATAATACTAATAAAATGACCAAATTTTTCATTTTAATTCAAAGTAGTAGATACTGAGTGCTGACCACAGTTGCTCGCTTTTGGAATATTTTTCCATGCGTGGGGGTGGGTGCTATACCTTGTAATGCTTTAGCACCCACAATTTATCAATTTAATTTTTTGTTGAAAAATTTTACATATTATATTATTTCTATTTTTAAAATAAGCTTATGAAAATAATTCTTGTACTTATCGATATATATAATATCTTCGAGTACATCACTTTTTCGTCGAGTACGTGACGTTACCGTGCCGCCCGCTTACGTCTCATTCCTCTAACCTTGACAGAATAGTTTGCTTAGAAATTCGTAAACATTTCATGTCTCTAGGGTAATTTATCTGTGGCTGAAAAGAATACGAAAAATGACAAGTAAAAAAAGTAATTTTTAATAACAAAGTTTTTATGAAAATGCACCAAAACAATAAAAATAACCCAAGTAGTTCATAAAACCCTTAATAACGTATAAACCACAAACCTACGAAATGGTTCAATATGGCTGCTCTACAGAAGTTCCATAACAAAATTCCTAAATTTCTTAAACCTACCCCTTACAATAAAAGATTATGCAACAAGCTTTTAAATCGCAAAAGAACATGAAAATACTGATTATTATAGATAATACGTGTCTATTTATCATATTTTGTCTATAGATATGAAGTGTTCACAAAACCCATAATAACGTGTAAACCCCAAACCTACGAAATGGTGGAATATGGGTGCTCTACAGAAGTGTCATCACAAAATTCCTAAATTTCCTAAACCAACCCCTTGCAATAATAGATTACGCAACAAGCTTTCAAATCGCAAAAGAACATGAACATATTGATTATTATAGGTAGTACGTGTCTATTTATCATACTTTTTCTATAGATAGGTATTTAAAAATTATATAGAGGTCTCAGGTGACTTTTTTATTTAAGTCAATAGTTGCTGAGACTTGTACTTCTTAAGTCGTATCAAATGTTTCCCTTTTCTAACTTTTCAAGTATAGGTTTGAAACTTTAAGATAGTAGAACTTTTTTAACGAAAATTGATTTGAAGATTTATTTTACAGTAATTTTCGGTTATACGCCCAGCAACCGCAGAAATGACTTCGTTTTTCATAGTGTTATTGAGAAACGCTAAGAAACATCAATTTATATTTGCTGCCTTTGATACTAATATTGTGCATCTAGACTACGAAACCCTTCACTAAGCGTGTCCTGTTCTTTTTTCAATTTTAAGTCAAATTTTTTTTTTAATTTAATTTAATCTATTAAATTGCGTTTAAAATGAGAAAATATAACCTGGGATTTCTTTTAACGGTTTTGAAAATGCTTTTTATTATTAGATTCTACTAAGTACTATTATTTATTATTATTAGCATTCAGTTTCATTTAAAACATCGTTAATAATTTTTTTTAACTAAAAAATGTTTTGTGAAAGACAAGCAGTGTCCGCGATTTGGTTAAAAGGATTTTGGTACTTCGTGGAAGAGGATGTTTTTTTATTCTATCCCGGGAAGACATCTTCATTTTTTGGGATAATAAGGCGACTTATGGTATTTATACACTTGAACTTAGGTTCAACTTGAGTTAAATTTACAAAGAAATTGACAATGTCAAAATGTCAACATACACGAAAAGTATGAATAAAAAGTAAACACTTAAATAGTTTCACTCAAATACCGTTTCACGTAAATATCGATACCGCACGTCATAGAATATTTTCGTCATGGATTTACTAAGCGATTATTTATACCCGTACTGGCAATGACTGTACCAATGGCTTAACGTGCCGTGAGAAGCGTACTCAACCGATTCTACTAGATTAATTATCCCGTATGTCATAATATCACGCGAAGTTCTTTAATAATCCTATCAAAGTCGTCAATATGCTATTGAAGGCTTTTCGTTCTTATTGACATAGGTGAAAACGTAGGATATACGGAGATATGATGAAAAGACATGCTTCCACTAGCTCGTCTAATTCACGACTGCCAACTGTCAAATCACGAATAATATTACTGGTTATCGCTAAGTAACAACCTCGGACCAATAACCAAATTGGAGGGAGCATTTGCTCCTAAGAGCGTGTCCGTTTTTTGTTGACTGACTTTCTGGGCTTTTAGTAATGTGCGTGACTAGAGAAGAGTCATAGTACATCAATACACAGCTGAACATGACATATTTTTATTTTTTTCAATACTAGTAGCCAAAACGTGAAATGAAAATGTGAAGTCGATCATGAGCTGACACGAATTACACTGACAGTGCGAGGTTACCGTATTTACTATAACTAACTGTTTTATTCGTGGTTATGCTCAATGAGATAGAAAGAGAAAGGAAAATTCGTTTGATACACGGTGATAAGAGCCGCAACTTATTATGCCACTGTCCATTATATTTCTTGATCCGAGGTAAGAACACTCACAAACGACGGTGTTGCCATCTATTAATGATCATAATTGTATAATGTTAACAATAGTTAACACTATGAGTGCACATTTTATATACATACGAATAATGACTGGCCCGTTAGCGCAGTGTCATATGCATCTGCTTTCCAAGCTAGGGTCCCGGGTTCAATCTCCGGTCAGGTCAATTTAGGAAACAAAATTTTCTAAATTGGCTTGGGGTCTGGGTGTTACTGGGAACTCCCCCAGAGTTCGTTGTGTGGTACCCATAGTACAAACTTACTGCTTAGTTTGGGGTCACACAATCTGTGTAATTGTCTGGAGTATTATTATCATTATAATATCTTTTATTAAAACATATTCAGATGGTTCTGGCATCTAAACGTGTTTTAAAAAAATGGGTAGAAAGAATAAGTGATGAACGATTGACAAAGAAAATCTACAGAGCGAAAATAAATAATAGTAAAATTCGAGGTGAACCAAAGCTAGAGCGTTAGTAGATGGGAATGTAAAAACACTAGCAAACCTCGGGGGAAGAGTCACAGTCGGAAGAGAATTATGACATTTAAGGAGACGAAAGTTTACGCGACGTTTCATCGCGTAACATTATTAACATTTCATCCCTTCTGCCTACCCTGATAGGAATACAGCATGAATATATGAAAATAAAAAGAGCAGATGTACATATTAAAAAATAAGCAATCAAATTAAACTCGCGATGCAAAATCTACTTACTCCAACTTTAAAAAATTTAAGTCGTTGTTGAACTTTAGAAGCGCCCAAACTCCTTAATTTTTCTTCTAACTCATGAACATTAATCTCTAACTCAAACGGGAACTAAGTGGATTGAAAAGTTGGGTCTCGGTCTTTGAGAGACACGTAGAGCAACTTGTGGCTCTACTAGTTGAAAAAAGTCCAGACCACATCGTTAACAAAATGTTTAAAATATTTTGACTTGTTTAGATTTGTTAATTTAACAACTTATATTTGTAACGCAATAATCGTATCGACATGGTCAAAATTAAATAGAACGATATTTAAAATTTTAAACTTAAAAACCGCTCGTATAAAAAATTAACTTATTAGTATTAATTTACTTTTCCCTTTTAAAAAGTAATTGCTAAGTTCCTCGCTGGCTTTTTAACCTATTTTAATTAAAATATAAAAAAACTGAATTTATTTTGTTTTAGTTCTTCATTAAATACATTCCTGTAATTAAGGCATAAAAAAATAATAGAGGCAATATATTTACATAACACAATACTTATGTCATAATAAAATATGTATTATATACTTCTGTAACATTCATATTATATTTAAAAAATATTTATAAAGTACATATTGCACGCTGTCTGACCCAAACAGGGCAGTGAGAGGCCTGAGTGACTAGCATCTCTGTCTTTACATACTACTTTCGCCTTTTCAATTCACATCATTCTCCTCACACACTGTCGCCGAGGTATGCTAATGCTTTTGACATTTTCGTCAGATAACACAAACCAAAAACCTTCCTTGGCTTTTGCTACTACTCACTACTGCTCTGTAGATTTTCTATGTCAGTCTTTCACCACTCATTCTTTCTGTGTTTGAATCACATAAGCATTTCTTTCTTCATTTTTGTCCTGGAATGACTCTGTTAAGTCTGTTAATTTTATTCATTAGTCAAAGTCAAATCAATGTATTAAAGTAAACTCAGTTGCAAGGTATTTTTAAACGTCACATCTGATTTAGTTCAGTTCGAAAAGAAAGCCTCGACACCGAGAAGAATCGACAAGAAACAAATTTAGCTTCTAACCTGGTCTGGGAGAGAAAGAAAAATATTTACATTTTTCTTGTGTTTGTGTCAGCTGCTTATCTTCCAGAAAAGTCGTAAAAGTCACCTATACGTATACATATTGTCTTTGTTATAAAAAAATTATATCAGCAACAAGCGAGCAACCCCTTCCTATCTGGTTCTGCTTTTCCATCCGTGAATGGGACATCAAAGTAACATTTTGTGGAAGTTCGGTCCACCACAAAAGAGAAATAACGTCAAGATATATGTATGTATATATGAAACTAATATTTTCAAAGTTCGATTCCTCATCAATCTATATAATATTTTGTTACCCATTGCCTTACCCTTTTCTCAGCGTATTAAAAATGAAGCGAATCATCAAATTACTAGGAATCTGGGAATAATCATCATATTAATAGTGCTAACAGTCAAATAATGGTGACAACAATATCAGATTAAGAGGTTATTTTCAGGCACAGTTGCGCTTACGCATGCTCTCTTGCATTCCAGGTTCGCCTAACAATAAGTTACCATTTCAAATAAAGAAATCATGGAAATAAACCATTTTAATCGAATTCAGACCAGTACATCTAGCTATTGACTTGTAAAAAATTTCTAAATCTCATCGAATCGAATGCAAACAGAAAAATTCATTCTGAATGGATTGTAGGTAGCAAAAAGAAATCTGTAAAACGAAATTACTGTGAAGCCGCCTGGGAAATCACGATATCTACGTCTGTGATGTGTTCACAATTCAGAGACGATGTGAAAACAGTTAGACACCACTTCTGTTAACTTCAGAATCAATGAGTTTGTCATTTATATAAATAACGCTGCTCTAATTCATACCGCTTCGTCCACGGTGTTTACAATGCCTTCTCAATAATGTCCTTTTGAAATAAGACCGTTAAAATCGAAAAATACATTGCTTAAAATATATTTGTGTAATTGAGTATATAAGTATAATATCGATTTACGCTACGTTACAAAAAGTGCAGAGAAATATTGCTGTAATAAAAAAACAGTAATTATACTCGTAGAATATGCCGATAGTACCGATACCGATACTACGCTAATTAAAATTAAATTGTGTATTCTTATTTACATATAAGAACAAAAACTTAAATTAAAAACTTTAAGAACCTCCAACTCAAAAGATCTGTAAAAAGTAAAAAAAATAATATGTACCTATAAACCCTTTGACTTTATGATAAGTTGTAACATAAATAGTTGTAGTAATATACCTACGCAAGCGGCGTCACGTCAAGGGACTGCTAAGTAAATTAGTTGTATTTAAGTTTCGTACCTAATTTATCATTTTTAGTTCTATTCTGTTTTTACTTTAGGTATTTACTACGCGTCCCCTGATGCGACGACACTTGGATATATTACTACTACTACTATTTATGTTATAACTTATCACAAACTTAAAGGGAAATATGGACGTATTATTTTTTTACTTTTCAGTTTTTTTTGAATCGTGGGTTTTTTAAATTTTTCATTCAGGTTTCATTTCATGGTTCACGATCATCACTTTATTCCAACATTCACATAATATATACTTTCGGGGACTATACACGAAATTGCGATACAAGATTTTGGCTCGTTGAAATCTGCGTATTCTGACAATAGTTGTCTGCTCCATCATCAGACCCTGATCACCGTCTATCATCTCTCTATAACCTATCCATTGAGACCATTCTCATTAGCCCAAACACGATGCCTCTGCTGTAAGTTGGTGAGTCCAAATGATTCTGCAGCATCAAGTCAAGTTCACCATGTTATTATAATATAATTGAAGTCACAGTACACTAAATTTCAAATCAATCAGACCAGCAGAAGTTGCTCGCATTATTTCAACAACTAGAAAAGAGCTAATGATCTTCAAACAGCTGAACGGATTTTTTTGAATCATAGCTAATAACACTCTGAATCAAGTCACCTTTCAAATAAAAAAACTTAATCAAAATCAGTTCATCCGTTTAGGAATTACGATGCCACACACAGACATACAGATTCACATACACGTTAAACTTATAACACCTTTCTTTTTGGGTCAGGGGTTAAAATAAAATTACAAGCCATGTATTAAAGAGTACATTCTTCAAATCATACCAAGCGATTTAAAAGAAAAAAAAATATTAAATCTATCTCGTCTGAAATAATAAAAATATAATACGAATGAAAAGAAGGTTTCGCCAACTCGAACCAACCGTCATCATATTATGTTTCAGTGGTTGAGTCGAAATGGAACGTTTTTAGGGCAATTACGTTTTAAACTTAACTTCATTTTCTGTATTGCTTTCTTTTTTCAAAATGAGAAAAGCAAGTCAGCTATGTGCTAATTTCCGCTTTTATGCTTATTAAGCCACATTACACGATGGCATTACGTAATTAGTTTTTATTGAAAACGGAATTGTTCGTTATTATCATAATGCGATTACCTTATCGTACATAACAGAAGGAATCACGTCGGTGTATCTGGGTGTCTCTGGATCCCTTTAGGGTTCCCTAATGCGAAGACATCGGTACAGGAATTGTTAATAAAAATAATATGAGCAGTACGTCCATTCAGTGTGGCGTCGGCGTCATCTCATAGTGATCACAAAGTAATAAGAGACACTAATAGGGATCAGCGAGCAGGCGACCTGTAATCTTTATTTGTAAAACTTTTATGACACATCACTTTTTCTATAAATTTTAATTCGTACTGACTTTCAACGTATTATAAATTAAAAGTCAAATTAAGCCAATCGAGTTTCAAAGTACTTTTAAACAAAGAATCTACCAACGGCTCGTAAAGAAAACCACTACTGAGAAGAATCAACAAGAAAGTCGGTCAGGTATCATGTTTTCAACGCCATTTTACAAAATATTTAAAAGTAATATTTAGATGACCATTTTCAGACTACTTTTATCCTCAATGAAATCGTTTAATTTATAGTATGATTTCTCAATTTTCAACGTAAAAAAAAAATTTAAGAAAAAAATGAACCGGTTTCGAACACTACAATATAAAAAATAACTATCCTTTACTAATCGAAACTCAAGTACAAATATAACTTTATAAATACGACACAAATACCTGTATAATTTAATTTGACAATTACCGAAGTCAGTGCCAAGGCACATTGATTTGTTACTGACTTCTGTGTGTGTGTTCCGTGTTGTGCATTTCAATCAGTCAGGCAACTCGTATGTAAATGTATCACATAAAAATGAAAAGTTCGTTTATTTCTTAGTTGTTTTTCCTCTACTCTAAACCTATAGAACTAATTATTAATATCAAATCCACACAAACTAAAATTTGGCAGTACCATGCTAGTGAAGATTAGATAATCATAATTTATCATTTCCTTTCTTTGTTTTTTTTTTATTAATTTTAGTTATACAAAACATCTAAAAATGATACAAATTTTTTAAAAAACAAACAATAAACTAGCATGAAATCCTAACTTATTCATTATAAACATAAACAAATGTAATACATGTAATTACAAAGATTTACACTTTTAATTTATTCAGCGATTACAAAAAAATTTTTATTAAAAAAAATTAAACCGCCTTCAAAAGAAACACTGAAAAGTATGAAATAACTATCCTTTACTAATCAAAACTCAAGTACAATTAAAATAACTTTATAAATACCATACACATACATATATAATTTAATTTGACAGTTACTGAAATCGTTGCCAAGCCCACCAAACTAATAGACTTTATGTTATTACACATTGATTTGGCAGGTATGCAATTAACTTCATTCTAATTCCGGAGCGCAATGATATACAAGAGAATCGTCAAAATAAATAAAGGTTATAACCAGGTCGTGTTATCTAGTGTATCTTCGAAGTCCAAGCTCCAATGTCGGTGAAATTTAAATGGGACAATCTCTGAAATATTACCTATCAAATGTAAAAAGAATTTTCGAAATAGGTTCATAAATGACGGAGTTATGAGGCAACAAACATACAAAAAAAAACACGAATTGAGAATCTCCTTCTTTTTTTGGTCGGTTAAAAAATAAATAGAATATAATGATAAATACAAAGATTATTTTACAACATAAAAGTTCACTTGAGTGCAACTCTGACTTGTCTTTTATTAAGAGGTTGAGAAAGAGCAGTGAGTTTAAGCAGTGAGTGACATTAAACACGTCAAGGTTACAGGTACCGTTAGAAGTAATATCATTACACAATCTACACATTCTTACTATAGGGTTACGAAACGAAGTATTATTTTTATAAGCTCGGAGAAGGAAAAATTTAGAATTAGTATTAATATTGATTATTTAGATTTGATGATTAGTAATAATATTGATTTATTGTACGGTAGTGAGGCCTAGATATGCCTGAAATCAAGTGAAAGTAAGATAACGCAGTAACCAAGGCTGACTTACGAAGATCAAATAGTCAGAGAGTTAGCCGACGGAAACGTGAAAGCATTTGCATTCTTAGACGAAAATGTATGAGGTGGATGATGAGATTTGAGGAAGCGAAAGAAGTATATAAGGATCGCGAAGCCTTACGCTCCGTCCGCTCTGACTATCCCGATATTGATACAGCGCGAAGATATATAATGTAATTAGTATCGACAGAAGTAAGTAAAAAAGGAGAGCCCAAGAAAAAGTGAAGAATTTTATGAAGTAAGATTAGGTCCTGTTGTTGGCATCTAGTGTATAGAGAGGTCATTTTCACATTGAAAGAATTAGCGAGTAGTAAGAGAAGCCAAGGAAAAGCAAAGCTGTCTTATTATGATTAAATAGCCAGAATGTTAGCTGACGGAAATGTCAAAGGCGCTCGTGTACTAAATGAAAGTATGTAAGGAGAACGAAGAGATTTGAGAAGGCGAAATAAATATGTAAAAGATCACGATACTTGGCACTCCATCCATTCTGATTACCCCCTTAGGGACACGGCGTGAAGACATGTTAGGTCATTTTAGCTGCATAATGCAGGAAAATCACAAGAATAGACTAAAATTTATCAACAAATGCAATAAATCAGCTAATTAAAGCTGTAGTCAAGATTTTGTTAAAAGTCACAGATTTTCTTTAGTTCGTAGCACTGTTTTGTAAAGTTTTGGGTCCTAATGCATTACTCTAGTACTCGCTAGCATTCGAGTCACATTGGCTTAACAGAATACTAAGTGACTACATGACTTGCACCACTTACTAACTTGACAGCTTGGAACAAGCTACGTGGCTTTAGAATATTCCGGCTACAGCGTAGCATTGTAGAGGATCTACGACACGTTGCTACGAATGGAACATTCTACGTTGTATTCGTTTTTACGTTCTACAAAAGGATACATTGAATCCTTATTTATATGCATGCATCCGCCTGTCACAGTAAATTTCAGAGAAAATTGTGCGACTTATGAACTCGAAATTTAACATACACAACACTATAAATACGAGAAATAATTGTATATTTGCAAATCGCGTTCTTAAAAACTGCTCTAACGATTTCAATAAAATTTACGATATAGAATTTTACGAAGGCGGAAAATCAATCAATTCAATTGATGTCTCAATTCTGGAAAAATTCATTACACCATTATCTTAAAGAGCAAGTTTTTAAGTGTGTTTTCACACACTTAAAAACTTGCTCGCGAACTACGATTAGTAATCTCACAAGTTAGTTTACCCTCTCAATAGCACAGTGGTTAGACCGTAAGTCTACAGCGCCGAATTGCATTTTTACATATGATACATTGAAAACTAAAAGACACCGAGCAAAACTCAGTCGCCTAGGTAGATACTAAGAATAATATACGTAATTAATTCACATACTTAGCACTGAATAAGACTAAAATATTCATAGGAGAATCAAAGAAACACAAATGGAAATCGAACTTAATTTAAACAATTCTTCCCTTATCTTCAAATATAACTGGTCTTAGATATATAGAATTTTAAAACTTTCAGAAAATATAAATCCTTACTTGAAGTTTACAGGAAAGATGTAACGAGAGTCTATGTCTTATAAGTCTGTAGAAATTAACTTTACAAAAGGAAATGGGTAGCTTTACAAAAGAAATTTGGTAGTGTCTCCAAAAAAAAATGTAGCATAATGAACAACTATTGTCGTTATTGTTTTTATCAACTCCCTCAATTTATCCTAAATCATGTATATCCTAAAAGCGACAAGTCGCTGAATCTGTCAGCAAGTGGGATCCTATTCTCAGTAAAATCATATAGTACCTACACCTACATACAAACATATTTTCACGCTGTATCCCTGCCGGGATAGTCAGAGGGGACGGAGCACCACGTGTCACAGTCCTTTCATTCTTCTTCTGCTTCCTCAATGCTTATCATTCTCCTCACAGATTTTCGCTTAGGTATACGAGTGCTTTTGACATTTCCGCCAGCTAATATTGGCTGACGGAATTGGCTCTGGCTATTTAATCTTCGTAAGTCAGCCTTGGTTTTTCTTGATTTCTTTTATCACTCGCTTCACTCTGCAGATTTTCTTCGTCAGTCTTTCATCATTCATTCTTTCTATGTGCCCGAACCATCAAAACATTTTTTTTTTCACCTTCATTCTTATTCACCTACACGAGAGAAAACATTTAATCTTGTAATGTCAATATTTATTTTCTCCAATTGAATTCCAATATCTATCTTAGCTGTCTCAGTATAAATTAAAATATTCGATGAGCATAACAATTTCCGACACTGCGCAGTCTTTTTTTTTGGGGACGGATCCCATACAAAATAAACCATTTTCCTTTACACAAGCAGGCCAAATTTGCACCTAACCGATTTAACATTGCTTTAATTAAAATAATTATGTAAATTGTTACGATTTCATTAAAGGAATCCTTGAAAGTAGCCAGAAAGCAAAACCTCATTTCCTCGACAAATAATTTTTTTTTTAATTGCCCGTGGTTTGTAATTTGCAGGTAATTAAAAAAATTGTTTAACCAAGAAAAACTTAGTGACCCGGACACTGTTTATTAATGTAGCCGTGGTGTCTGCATTTCAACAAAATTAAAAAAGTTGTCTCTTTGCCAAACAGCCGGTTACGCTCTAAACTGTAATTGCGAGAGGAAGTCTTTGATCTTAGTACCTAGAGCTCTAAAGAAAAGGATACATTTTTCTGAATATCGCTAAGAAAGTAAACAAAGGACATTTATATGTGACATATGTGAATTTAAGATAATTGTGTTCCGAAATTTTAAAATCAAACTACGACATTCATAAAATGTTTAATTTCTGAATTTCTTGATATCTGCAAAAACTGAAAATTTCATCATATTTTCTTGTAAACTTTAGATTAATGTTAAATTTGCTGAAACTTTTAAAATTTAGGTTCAGTCGTTTTGGAAATAGAGAGGAACAGTCACGTTGGATTCTCTCATACGAGCGTCAATAGCAAGTGATTCGCATGCGTTAACACCACACGATTGCAGCTGACTCCGTGCAGTTCAAGTCTCGAATACGCGCAGTCAACAAACACACAGTCAGAAAACAATACAATTTTATTATCCCTTTTTTCGTCAGGAGTTATAATAACAATATTTTTTTACAGATAGGTATTTAAATATATAAATAAATAGTCAAAAAAATTTATCAGAATCGCAATGAGATTGAAAAAATTTGAATTAAAAAAATGTGTGTGAAATCGTATATTTACTGTTTATTATAATTTTAGAGCTGCGATGCACAGAAGCCATTGCCTTAAGATAGGACTCGACACATCCTTACAGATGACTCCAATATACTTTTACATTTCATCGTGTTCTGGTCTAGAAAAATGGTACAAAAGCCCTGAATAAGCGATAATAAACATAACGTGAACTCCAAAAACGTAGTAGTCTCATGAAAGTGCGGATAACGGCATTATACTGCACTCTCATGTCGCTGTTTAACCTTTTTAAATTATTAACCCAGGGTTGTAAGGTGTAGGTAGATACACCGAGAAAATGCCTTCAGCAAGGTTATTCTAACAGTGTCTGTGTCATGACAGAGCATAATTGATAGTGACAAAACGGCATCGTCATCATAAACATGACATTGAAATAACAAATGAGAAGTGTATAACGAGAACAAGTAAAAAGCAGCAGCTCAAATGCATTACAAACAGGAAATAGTAAATAATATACGAAAACATGCATTTGTTTAATTTTTCTTTCATTCCCAAATTGCTATTCTCGCCATTTTACGAGGTATACATTTGTCGCTAATAAATTCGGTTCGCTTCGAATTCTTTCGTTACTGTTCGAGTGCATATCACGAACAGCGATTTACCTTACCTTTGGTTCGCTCGACTGCTTTAAATAAAGAAAAAAAAGGTGGTGTTTACAATTATTGATTTATTTAATAATGTTTACAATTACATATACCTATCTCTAAATGCTCAGTTGTAAAGTTGTGTGTGGTTGTAGTAAATCCACCCAGGTTAGTGTACACTACTCTATATTAGCAAATACGGACACGAGCAAAGAATGTTTTATCTATGGAATTGATTTACCAGTAAATTAGGCGCTTTTTAAACTATAAGAAATAGCAAAAATATGTTAATATATGATCCAGTCTCTAGTTATCGACCATCAACAATATGAACAAAGTTATCGTAGAGCTTTCTATGTGAAGAACACTGACAACTGCAAAACAATGTCTGTCGTAAAGTTTCCTATTCATGAACAAAAATATATATGTACTAGCTACTACTCAGACCAAGAAATATAAGGTACGGAGTCATAATAAATTGTCGATGTTTACTACCGTGTGTCAAACGAACTTTCGTTTTTTCTCATTAAGCATAACCACGTGTAAGACACTTGGCTATAGTTTGGCAACCTCGCACTTTCGGTCAGCTTATGAGTCGGTAATGAAATAATTGTTTGCAAAATACTCGTAAATCTTAAATGTTTTGGGTTATAGTATTCACAAAAATAAAAATGTGTCATGTTCAATTGTGTATCGTTGTACTGTGACGTTCCACAGTCACGCACATTAGTAAAAGCCTAGAAAGTCGGTCAACAAAAAAAAAGATAGTTTAGAGCAAATCTCAGAGCACTCTTTTAGAGCAAATGATCCGTCCATTGATACTTGGTGCGACCTTATTCTCAATACTTGACCTCGATGGCGCAGTGATTTCGATGTTGAACCAAAGCGCGGAAGGCACCGGGTTCGATTCCCGGTCGGGTCGATTTTAGGAAACGAACTTTTCTAGATTGTCTCGGGTCTGGATGTACTGGGAACGCTCTTAGTAGTCGTCGTCTAGTTTTCGAAGCACAGGGAATGCCCTAGTTTGAGACCAAATGCTTGGTGTGTATTGTCTGGCGTATTTATTATTATTAATATTCATGTTCTTTTCTCAAAAATTAGCGATAATAAAAAGAATTTAAAAAGTGTTCATTTAATATTCCACATGATGTCCTAAATTTTTATAAGCTTTGTATTTAAGCCCAAATTAAACCTCGACAGTGAAAATTCAACTTTTGAAACTGACGTTTGTTTTTAAGTTATCGCTTACAATAATAAACTTGATGACTGCTCTTAAATGTGGTATATTTTATATATTGTATGATAACAGAAGAGGTTAGATATTAATTTAATTAGGTCTAAAATTGAACGTCGACTTACGACCTAAGGACGGTCAAATTCTAACCGGTTTATTCGTCTCTCTATACGCTATTTGGTTACATTATAGGGCTTTGTTATCAGGCGCTTTTCACGGTTATAATAAAGCATTTTGAATACGATTGAGATAAAACTAATTGCGTTCACTGACAAAATCTAAGTTATTGAGTTTTAAACTTTAGTAGTGTGAACAGAGTGGGGATGAGCTAGAGGGAGATAGCGGTACACAGCTGTGACGCTGCAAAGTCACAATGACATTGCGTAGCGCTAGGAGTGACAGAGATGGAACTTACCCCACTATTCGCACTCTAAAGTTTAAAATCAAATAATTCGTATGTTTTTCATAGTATTTCGAATATTTTTTCACAGTTTTGTTATTATAATAATAATAATAAACTCAGACATTTCACACAGCGCCATCTAGTCCCAAAGTAAGCAGCACAACGCTTGTGTTATGGTACTAGACAACTGATATACTACATATATACATTTCTTTTGTAAATAAATACATATTATACATAAACACCCAGACTTGGGGCGGGAATCGAACCTGCAACCCCCGTTTACTTTCCGACGCGTTAAGCCGTTGCGCCACGGAGGTGGTCAAAATGTTACGATTACTAAACCTATCTTTTAACTGAGTTGTTAAGAAATACTTCATCTAGCCTATTTTTCCAAATAGCTGCTTACGACAGTCTGCAAATAAAACAGTTCCGACAGACAGACAGACACCAATGTGATTCCATTAGTGTTCCTTATTTACCATTTTGGAACGGAACACTGAATACGATCTGACTCTGATTTTGGATCAATCTCATTTTTGCTCATAATACCAGCTGTACCTCACGTGCATATAAATGGATATCAAACAGAAAATAAATTACGGGCTATACTGTGTAACATCTACGGTGTGAACGTGATACAAAATTCTGTGACAATTTCATTTCAAACAATCTCCATTTTTCGAAGACTTTGATCTTTTCCATACGTCATTATTCCTGCTCAATGAATATTAAAGCAATCGGCAGCTGAACGCATTGTTCTTCATCCCATGTTAGGTGAACGCAACTGAAAACACGTACGACACGTAAACGGCAGTAATACTCTTCAGAATGTTATGAACAGCATTCAGCAGAATTTAATAAATTACTCTTGAAACCTCTTACAAAGTCTTAGACGAAAATAAAATATTGGTAATCCGTTTGACAACAGTCCCTCGGTACTTGAAATATGTATTAAATAACTTCATGATAATAAACATGTACGTACATATGTAAATAAATATGTATATGTAGGCATTTATATAAGTATGCAATATACCGTGTGTGTGTATTAAAATGTTACAAAATTGTTACGGACCTAGTTCTTTATTTGTGATCGAAGCGAACCTACCATAATCGATATGATTAATGTTGTAAAAAAGCTAACATACGAAAGTATATATTTTTTGAAATAACCAATGCTTTAAGAATTATCAATCGAAAATACATGTAAACATTAACGTTAGTATCCGGTCGACAGAGACCCGGTAGTATCGAATCAGTGGGTGAATTAATATTCATCAAGTTGCCCTGCAGCTATCACAGCCAGCTGTGATCCATCTTGAGGAACTCACTAATAAACAGCCTGAATAGAAATTCAACGATAAAAGCCTCAACTCTTGAATTAATTACGAGATAAGCTCGGGTCAGACGACCGTTGGGATAATTAAATAGAACTGTACGTTAATGTTTCCAATAAACATCTATCACCGATCTAATTTTACAGTCTGTAAATATCAGCCAATGAACAATAAATGAACTTGTATAGGTGGTATTTATTGGGCGATTAAAAATGCAGTCCTATTTAAAAAACGATCTTGACTTTCAAATGACCTTGAAGGTCACGGTCATGATCAAACTCAATGTAATCGTCAGATAGCCTGTGCAAAATTCTATAAGTTTAGTGTTGGACATTTTGCTCAAAATGCACTCCCAGTGACGTTTCCTTCTGTTTAATTAGTTTCTAGACACCTGTTGTACTGTATTATTTCATATTCTTTCGGTGTACACTGTACAGGTAATATTTTATAACATTAGATTACTTATTCTTGTATAAATATAACCATGAAAAGTGGTTCTGAAATATATTTGTGGGAGGCGCAAGGTTGTTTTAGGAACGGTAGGAGTTGTATCAGATTTTCTCGCTTCGTGTTATCGTGGAGCAGTTTCTGGCTATAGGTCAGGAAGTTTTCTGCGATTTCGTGGATCTAGAAAAAGCATTCGATAGAGTAGTGTGAAAGAAATTGTGGAGTCTTCTGCCTGAGTACGGCATGGGGGGCTCTTTACTGCAGGCTGTGAGGTCATTACATCGCGGCCACAGAGCCTGTGTAAAGATAGAAGGTGACATGTTGCCCTGGTTCGAAGTCTGTTCAGGCGTCAGACAGGGCTGCGTAATGTCTGCCTGGCTGTTCGTGCTGTATTTAGACAGTCGGCACCAGAGAATGAAAGGTAGTATGTGTGGTATGATATGTGTTGACACCGTGGTAAACTGCCTATTGTACGCTGACGATGCTGTGCTTATAGCACCATCAGAAGCAGAGTTGCAGACACTAGTCACGTGCAAGTGCACGTGAAAGAAGAATGTGAAGTGAAAGGATTGAATATGAATGTGAATAAAACTAAGGTTCTGGTCTTTGAAAGGGAAGCAGTACAAAAAAAATTAGAGATTTGGGTAAATGAAAATGTCTAGAACAAGTGAATGAAATTGTGTATCTGAGGAGTGTGTTTTCGAGGGATGGAAGATGTGATATTGGCATGTGTTATTGGCAAAATGAAGAAAGAAATGCTTAGATGGTTCGGGCACATAGAAATAATGAGTGACGAAAGACTAACGAAGAAAATATACATAGCGAAAGTGAGTGGTAAAAGAAGTCAAGAAAGACCAGGGGTGACTTATGAAGATCAAATAGACAGAGTGTTAGCAGATAGAAATGTCAAAAGCTCTCGATACCTAGGTGAAAATATGTGAGGAAAATGATGAGATTTGAGTCCTCTGACTACCCCGTTAAGGATACAGCGTGAGCATATGTATGTATATGCGTATAATCATATGAAATATTAAAATATTGGTTTTCTGGAAATCGGTTTTGAACAATATCAGGAATTAAGTTTTTTTTTAATGTAAAGAGAGATTTGTCGGGGTCTCACGTGGACGTATTTTATGTAAAATGCAGATCTTATGCATACAATAGTCTTGATGCCTCCCTCACAGAGGTTGGTAAACCACACACACGAGTGTGTATAAACACCGTGAATAAAAATGAAACAATTTGGTGATGTTTTCCTATTTAAGATTATGTTAATTACAAAATAGTATTTTCAAAAATACTAAAGGAACTTCTCAGGAAAATTCAGAAGCAGTAATATTTTCTGCACTAGATTGAAAAATTCAATCGTGGATCTTCCGTTTCAATAAATCCTCGGGTTCCGCTTCGACGACGTACACATAAAATTATCGATATGAGGAAGTATTTGACTTTATAGTCAACACTATAACTATACCTATATAAATCTCAATTTGCTTTATCGCTCTCTATTTAATATTTATATAAATAATATTGTTACAGAAAAATGGTATTATATTCTCATTTTTTATAATCAGAACATTTTTGCTGTCGATAAAAATATTTAATAGAAATAAAATACAATTTAAAATGACTATAATATTAAAATCAATCGGTAATTAAAGCCATTCTGATAACTTCAATTATTCACTGACTAGGGGCTTCTCCCGACTTCGCCCGATTTGAATACATAATATGTAACCTATGTCCATCTGGAGTAATTTGAGAGTAATGTATCTTTCAAATGGTGAAAGAAATTATTCGAATAGGTGCAGTGATTCCGAAGATTACACCCTACGTATAAGCAAAGTTACAAAATCTACTCTCTACAATATTAGTATATGTTCATTCCGATGAATGATGACTGATAAAAACCTCACTGAATTAATTCAAATTCATTTTAAATATCGAACACCTTAAAAGGAAAAAGGAACTTAAAAGGAAAGAAACTCATCCGTACGTCCGTCTTTCCGTCTGTTACAGATGTATTTCTCAGAAAGTACGTGACATGAAATCTAGTGTAATAATACACCTTATTGACGCGCATATGTATGTGCATATGTTGGTTACACTAGTTATCTATACTAATGTTATGAAGAGGTAACCTTTGTTTGTATGTAATGGATAAACTCAAAAACTACCAAACCGATTTCAAAAATTCTTTCAGCTATAGAAATCTATGTAGCTTTATCAGCGAGAAACATGGGCTGCATTTTATTTTCAAGAAAATGCCTACCCGTGCGAAGCCGGGTCACGTCGCTAGTCTATTTATAAATAGATGTAAAATATATATACATGTTTATACGATGTAGTAAAATAAAGAAAAACAGTTCAGTGCCTATTTTTTCCTCTGTTTGTCAGCCCATTTTCTTTTCCATTTGTATAGTAGCTATTGACGATCTTTAGTGTTTTTAATAAAAAAATTTTGGAAACAGTTATATTAATACGTGAAGCGAAAACTTTGGATCCCTTTTTAAGAATATTACGCGCACGGGGGAGTGTTAGATTTGGCATCGTTTTACGTCTAGTGGTAGATCTGTGTTAGTACTAGTAGTAGTACGATTCTCCCTTAGGAGGAAAAGTAAAGGGATCTTAGCCCATACAACCGACATCTTCAGTAATAAATAGATAAGTTCTTCGTATTATTTCATCAAAGTGTCGACGTAATACATTTTAGATATTCTTGGAGTTTCTGGCGACAAATATATCGAGGTAGTCTTTCTAATAGAATCCGCTGAGGCAGACTAAGCCACTATACAAATTTCAACATCACTCTACTAAATAAGCACTTATTTCAACATAAGAGCAAAATAGCGTAGATACTTGGAACGCAAAACTACGCACGCAAAAATTTCACTTCACAATATCCATTAGAAACCATTTGCAAATAATTAAAATAAACGCCCAACACCTCCCCATAAAATCCCGCCATAACCTCCGTAGATCTGTGTTTTACGTGTGGTTTTACGTCTGTTCATACCACCAATGTCAAAAAGACTGTCAATGTCAAACTCATAACAGTTTGTGATCATACGTATGTGACCTGCTTGGATCAAACAGTCGCAGAGAGTAGAGAAAGTCGCCAAAAAGTTTATATTAAAAGTCTATTATATTTACGGTCGAATTTCAACCACCGGGCAACCTCTAGTTCATTTAAAATATTCATTAAAATAAATAAGGATCAAATAGAGTACTCCAATTCGATTTACCCATCCCACCGCCCCTTGTCTTCGAAACAAGACTTAGAACTATGAAAATTTCAAGAAATATTATGCCTCATCTAAAATTTACAAAAAGAACGTCAAAGTCGAAGTTAAAGTCAAATCAATTTATTCAAGTAAACCCAATTACAGGGTATTTTTGAACGTCAAATCTACTTTAGTTCGGTTCAAATAGAAAACCTGGACACTGAGAAGAACCGACAAGAAACTCAGTCAGGTATCATTTTTTCAACTTCATTTCACAAAAGGTTTATTAAAATACAATATTTTCACTAAGCCAGTAAACGCATGTGCAGAGAAAATCATTTCCAGACTATTGTTTTATCTTCAATAAACGTGACCAAAGTTCCAAGTCTCATAGGTCTCTAGAAATTAAGTTCACGAATTTACGATTTTATAAATATTGGACGGAATGATCTGTATATACGCGAGTCAAAATCGCATTTAACCACTTTTTTATATTAGTTTATGTACATGCATATCTTCACGCTGCCTCCCTTACGAGGTAGTCAGAAAGAACAGAGCGCCAAGCATCGTGATCCTTACATACTTCTTTCGCCTCCTCAAATCTCATCATTCTCCTCACACATTTTCGTCTAGGTATGCGAGTATAGAATTAGTTTATGTAAATTCCCCATAACGAATTGTTAAATGTATATTTATTGTTAAGGCTATATATTGTTATACATAGCCTCATAACTATTATTTTGTTCGGTATTTACCACTGTTCCTTATTTCTAGCGGTATTATCTACAACTGTTGAACTTGACGCTGTTCTGGAACGCGACAACTAGGCATGAGTAACTCTGGGTTCAGTTAAAGTGAGTTAAATGTTCTTAAACCGCGCGTGAAATCAAAAGCCGCATTGATTCGTCCAAAATATCGACTCCCAGGAGTTATTATTTCCGAGCGCTCACAAAAGTCCGGTAGTCCGGTTGGAATTGAATTGCGCTCAGCACCAGTAGCATTGCATGGCCGTCTGACCCAGAGCGGTATTCAAAAATGAATTACTTAAATGTGATAATGTGACATTTAACTACTATTTAACCACAAAACATTAAACCGACTTCAAAATAAAAACACTGAAAACTACAAAATAATTAGTTTCAGTCTTTTAGTAAAGGACAATTTTATTTTGAAGATTTTAGTGTTTTTATTTTGAAATCGGTACATTTTTTTCTGAAAATGTTAGATAGCCATTCTTCCTTTTTAAGTAGCCTTGTCCTAAATAAATATCTAGAGTAGGTTTACAACTACATTTTTTTCCAATTTCGGAACGGAACGTTAAATAAAAGGATCGTGAAAATGTACGAGTATGTACAAACCGTTGAGGAGTTTCTTTGTTTAAGTAATACTCCATCATCAGACCTTAACTAAATTTCTATGGGAACACTCTGGACATATACTCTTTTAAATAAAAAACAATTGTCGCAATCGGTGTACAAAAGGCGCAGAAATCGGTGAACACACATAAAAAAAGATGCCGACGAACTGAGAACCTCCTCCTTTTTTAAAATCGGTAATTAGCTAGATACTTAAATCTATTGTATCTATAACTTGTATTTTCTTCTTCTTTATATGCTCTATACCGCTACATATGAGAAAGCTGTGCATACCTTTTAGTTCATATATATACATTTATGTATCACGCTATCAGGCCAGGACCAAGAATGTTTCTTGATCCTAGCTAGCAGTGCTCTTATGTTTGTGAATGTTATGTGTATATATTGTTGGTGTGTCTTTTAAATAAAATAAAATAAAAGAAAAATAAAATAACTATTAACTACAACATGGTCTAGAATTAATACATGGAATAAAAACATTGTGAACGTACAGGGAATGATCTCTGTGTTTTATAAAATGCGATTGTGTCAAGGTATTAAAGGATAAAAGGAGTCAAGGAATGATTAAGAGTAGTCGATTCTGCAAGTGGATTTGAATTAATTATACAAAATTCTCTCTGGTCTTGGAAATTTCCATATTAGTCCCAACTGTTCATCTTCGCGCGCAGGTCGTATAAATCTACTATAGGGATAGGCTTATTACAAATCATTGTATTGGCTAACAACCAATCACTATGTGGTGTAAACCCATATACTTATTTCTAAAACGAGTTATCTCTAAAATGGGTCAATGAGTTACGTTGCACCTTAATGATTTGTTCACAATGAATGGCAAAAAGCGTATAGACATATACTTATAGCTACATAATATCTGTGTGTGCAAAATTATTGCTCTCAGTTGGCTTTTATTTGTCTACGCTAATTACTATTGCTGTAAGTTACATTAAAACTCTAATAACGATGTAGTAAAATAAAAGTGGAAGCAAACGCACGTTAAATATTCTGAGCGAAAGCGCGAAATGACCTCAATTACCCCCCGAGCGCCGAAACTAACGGCCAACAATTACTTGTAATTGTTGCGTACTTTTATTAAACAATGTACTAAATATACTATTATTACATTTCAAAGGTAATGTATTGTCTATACTTTAATCTGCAATAATATTACAAAGAGAGCGGATGTAAGTTTGTATGTGACGAGTAATCTTCCGAACCACTGCTATTTGTATAATTCTTTTACCATTTTAAACAGATAGAAATAGGCTACATATTATGTATTCAACCCGGGCGAAGTCGGGACGGGCCGCTAATGTAATAAATGTATACGCAGTGAATTAAAACTCAATTAATAACTCAGATGTGTATTCCAGAACAATATTCAAGCGTGAATCTCTGATTTATTATTCTGATTGAGCAGTTAGAAAGGGATGTCGCTACATGCGATTAATAGCAGCATTTCTTTATAACTATTCTCAAACAGATTCACACTTGAATAACATTCTAGAATACGGATCTTTTAAACGTATCGCTATTTCACGAAAACATACTTTTTCGCTAATTATAATTAGTTCCAATATCAGAATTCAGGCAGACATTACCATTTTTCTTATTAAGCCTAATTATGGCGGAGGAATATTAAAAGTTTGAAGCTGTTGTCTGTCTGTATTTTTAGACTATGGCATCACAATTTTTGAACAAATGTTTTAATTTGCATGTGTTTACTTGCTCTGAAAGGAGGAATTTTATTTCTTAGGTGATTAGTAAAAACTGGTCCAGATTACTTTAGGTAGATTTTTAAATTTTCAACATAACTGTACTCTCTCGTACATAGGCTATAAATTATAGACATACAATCAAACCTTAATGAAACATTTTCTTTTACGTTTTTCCTTGTACAGGTAAGGAAAAGGGATCGATATATAGCCGATCGAACAGCGTAGATACTTGGGGCGCCAATTTTACATCACAGTATCCACTACAAAATAATTCGCTAATAATTAAAATAACCACCCGACTGCTCCTCATAAAATCCCGCCAAAACTACATTCATTTTTAATTAAATGTTATGTATAAAAATGAATGTTTCTTTGTATACTTGTCCTCTATGCGTTCCTAAACCTTTCATCCGATTATAATCAAACTTCAGTGAAATCGCAAGGAACAGTTAGTTTCTACTAAATATATTTATTGGCCGACTTTTGACCTGCGTGAGAAGATCAGCACATTCTATGCATTTTGGAGACATTATTCAGTAATTATTACGTATAATTTATAAGTTGTATTTAATAATTTAATAAATTCGTGTTGATAAAATTATTGCGAAGAACGTTTGACATTAATAAATTATATTTTATCGCAGAATTACTGTATATTTTTTCAGTAATATGAACTTTGAATATATTGTTATAATAGTGTAATATTATCGCATCTTTAGTACTGATATATTTAGTATATGGCCCATGTTTCTTTCAAATACTCAAATTTCATATTACTAATGCTGTGAATATACCCTTATCAAAACCGGAGATTATTTCGAATTCGCAGCAACTAATGGTATTTCATATTTATTATACAGAAATAAATAATTGGCAGCGACTAAATGCTGGAATTACTTGCCACCTTGTACGCGTTTCGACAATGCTACCAACTTTTAAGAAATATTTTAGAAATGTCTATTGTTGAAAAATCGACCTAGGTTGGTAACTCTTGTCATTATTAGATTTTTCTTTCTTTCTTTTATTATGTAGTACCATTATTTATTTATTTCACATTATAAATTATTTCGTTTTGTTCTATCTATGCATTATTTTCTTTTTGTGTGTCATTAATTTCATGTTACTAATTTCTAATCCTTTTCTGCTTTTATAATGTCCATGCTTAATTGTTTTTATATATTTTTTTATGCAAGCTATGTCGGAATATCGGCGGTTGTCGCATGCCTTATTACCATCGAGTCATGGACTTTCATTACTTTTAATTTTAATTATAAAAAGGTTTAATTCAAATGTTTACTGTTCAATATGTATCCACTAATCAGAGTGGTTATGTGCAAAATACGCAAGAAAAAATATGACTACTCCGAGTGACTTCATTCGCAAAATTTCTTTTTAACACTATGCGACTCTCGAGATGTGAATATTTCCACTTCATTGGATGAAGACGTCGCGTCTCTTTATGAATACGTTACACGACTTCAAAGTGTTATGCAAAGAGCTTAGCGCAATAATAAACAAAGTATGAATACTTATAATGACAGGGATGAAGTCTCTTGTTTTTATAAATATATACGTTAGGTATATTTCACATACCCCTATTATATGCTAGCGAAATGCTCCAGGTTCGCTCGGTAGATATTTTTTGTAAGTAATATACAGCCCATGTTACTCACTGATAATGGAGTGCACTATCTATAGGTGAAAGAATTTTTGAAATCGGTTGTGCAGTTTTTGAGTTTATCCTTTTTTTTTTTTTAATAAACACAGACATTCACACAGCGCCATCTAGTCCCAAAGTAAGCAGCACAGCGCTTGTGTTATGGGTACTAGACAACTGATATACTACTTATATACTTTTCTTTTGTAAATAAATACATATATACATAAACATATTATACATAAACACCCAGACTCGGGACCCAGAATGCGGGAATCGAACCCGCAACCCCCGTTTACTTTCCGACGCGTTAAGCCGTTGCGTCACGGAGGTGGCATTACATACAAACAAATAAAGTTTACCTCTTTATAACGTTAGTATAGATTAAAGCGACAATATTTATTTGTACTTATACATTTTTAGCGAATCGATGATCAAGATGTTGTATTATATTTAATATATGGGTCGGTTTCTTGACGGCCTAGTATGAAGACCGTCTTTGTGAATCTCAAAACTATTCAATGGGAAATCTTACTTAAAAATATTTTTTCGAATGAATTTTTGAATGGAAATAAAAAATTGGCGATAAGCTTAATTATATTATGCAATATACAATGTTGAAATGTCAAAAGCACTCGCATACCTGGGCGAAAATGTGTAAGGAGAATAATGAGATTTGAGGATGCGAAAGAAGTATGTAAGGACCGCGACGCTTAGCGCTGCGACCTCTCTGACTACCCCGTTAGGGTTACAGCGTGAAAATATGTAAATACAATGTCTATGATCGGCTCAAATATCAAATTAAAATAGTAGTTTGTTTTCGGTTCTTTAAAGAGACAGGCGGATTTCATCTCACCAACTTTTGTATACATTCTTACACTTCCTTGTCTCTAATTTAACCAAAACAGGAATTGAGTTGTCGAATAATATAAGAAGTTCCTTACCTCTCACCTTCGTTTCTCTATAAGTTGTTAATCGCTTATTATATTTTAATACAATTAGTTTATCTTTATCAGATCATTTCAATATTATAATATAAATCATGTGATAGAAAACCCATGTGAAAGAATTCATTAAAACTCGGCATATAATTATATTTTTTACAACAATACTTCCGATTTCCAAAAAAAAATCAAAATAAAAAATACAAAAACAACTTGATAAAAACACGTATCTTTATGACGTTTTACACAGTTTGAATCAACACAAATTTAAAACTTACGTTGACGATTTTTTAATAGCATCAAAAGCATCAGCTTGTAAAAAAGACGCGTGTATAATATATACTGGTATTAATAAGGGCGTATAGGTAACGCCCTTATTGATACCAGTATATGACAATATGATTACAATAATTACCTTATGTAGTATAAAAAACGTTAGAAACTAAAATAATGTTTTATATATATATGTATATAAGGAAGAAACAAATAAAATAGGTAATTATTGTAATAATTATTTAAACGATTTTTAAATTGTTTACAAGTGAATTCGAAAAGATCCAAAATAAAAATTCAAGCTACACGAAAATCCATATTTTTGTCTATTGTGAGTTTTCATTACATGACTTATTTTGATATCTCCCTTAAAGCCAGTTCCTTCCGAGTTTGTAACTAATTTATAAAAGTTTAGCTTTGGGTACACTTCCGAGAAATACAAACTTTCCCTAACCTTATACCTTTGACCCAAAGACTTGTGTAATTCGCGGGAAAAATTAAGTGATAAGTGGCCAAAATATTACTAGCTAGAATCATAGTCGCATTTTAAATGAGCAAATTTTTAACACGACCTTTCTGGAACGCAATGAGTTGGTTTGTTTATTTCTCAAATTTTACTACGTCTACAGACACCACATTCTCTCAGCCATGTCTGCCAAAATGTCCCCGAAATGTAGCGCGAAAATAAATAAACTCACCAAAGTTACCTTACGGCGAAGTGAATTTCGCAAGTAAGAAACCCCTGAACTTTTTCAGCATAATTTATGATTTCCTAAATACAATTTATGACCATGAAAGGGACGAAGTTATTCATGTTACAGAGCATTTGTTAGCAAAAGGTGTGGTAAAACTTTAAGTAAGTTTTACCATTCATGCCTGGGCGTGAGAAGTCAACAGAGCACAATGAATACTTTTCTGGTACTTTTGCATTTTGTGAATACAATACTTCATTAATTTCCGGTTAAGTGAGACCTCGATTCGTGCGTGGTTTCATGCCATATTTATAACACAAAGAAGTATCTAAACTAAATTTCTACAATACCTAAAATTTACAAAACCTTGAACTTTAGTTTAATACCTCAAGCAATACACAAAAACAGCAGACTTCTTTTCGTAGAACCTATCGTTTTAAAAATATAGATTGAATGGTGTCTGAATAGAATGAGTAAAGAGGAAAACCATGGCGAAATAACTCCGGGTCAAATCTAATAAATGCTATAGCAATAGATAGGGTGATTACACATAGGTATGTTTAAACGTATGATATTTTTCAAAGACCTTGTTATTGACCCATCCATATTGACCCTAAGACAATGCTTTAACATTAAATTAGAGAATATTTGAAAGAATATTGTCTTTTTAACCTCTTAGTTTTATGACCGTTTTCACCTCTTAGATTAATAATAAATTACCTTGTAAATAATTTTTTTAAAGTTCAATGTCTCCGGAATTAATTGAATTAATGATGATTGAATATTAAACTAATACTCGTATTAAATATGTGAAATAACGTTTTTAATGTATTGGAAAGATTAAATAAATTTGCAAATTTTTTGCAGTACGTTTTCAAATTTTAGTTTTATAATTTTTAATTTTATTTACACTGACACATACACACATGGGTCAAATCCCTAATGGGGAAGTCACAGAGTCATCATTTATATTTACGTTTTTTCGTATAAAAAATATTGCTCTACGGTCACATTTATCAAGCTAGTATGTCTCACTTTACTAACATATTATACATAATTACTATACTTTAACACTGCGTTTAAATTATAAACAAAATTAAAAAGAAATACCAATATGAAACATTCACTATTGTTTATTTCTAGGTCCTTTGCAGTGACAAATTGTAGGCGAGTATATTGTGAGTACTTTTTCAGTCTTCAGTTGTACAAAAATTTCTGCGTTTGTGTCGGGTCGCATTGATCGACGAGCTCTCACAAATCGCTCTGATAAACATCTATCGATACTTTATGTAGGGGACCCCTACCACGAAAACAATTCCAATATTTATGGAGTCCAAGTGTCTACATTTTATCGTACACTAAGGACTTAACTTTAAATTTTTAGTGTTCTGTTTCTATTTCAAATTTAATAAAATGGGACATTTATTGAACTCTTGATCTGTCTTTTTGTGTAGCCATCCGTCACAGACTGTCTTTCTCAGAATCTATTTGATGTCAGTAGATGAAAGGAATGTTATTAAAATAAGTAGTGATTCAAACACAGGGGTGAATCTTAAAAGTTGAATTGAAATGAATTGACTTTGGGATTAGTTTCGGAGGTATAATTGAAAAAAGTTGTGAATCCCAAAGTTTTTTAAATTATCAATTGACATTGTGTATTTTAAGTTACTTTTTAGTAATCTTTAGAAAAAATTATTCAAAATTGCTACTTCGCCACATAATGACCATAACGTACTGCTCTGAAAAAGCTAAAAAACCTCTCAAACATTGTGAATAAAAATTGTAACGAAGAGATCAGGGGTGAAGATAAAAATATGAAATTTGGACGATACGGATGTATCTTAGGGTGTACACAGTTGCGCTGAAAAGGATTTTGGAAATTCAAAGGGTTTTCAGTAAAATAAAGAAAATGAGTTGGTATGAAATTCGGTCATTTTTTGAGATAAATCAATGATAATTTTCCGTTTAGAAATTAAGAAAGAAGTGCTTCACAATTTTTGGAAATTTACCCTAACGAGGTAAAAATCTGTAAATTCGTATGGGAATTCCGTTACATTTGTAGTTAACGTCATGAAATTTGATACTTTGTTTGACCTTTTGGATACAAATTAAGAATGACGTGTTTCAGAGTTTTTGAAAAATCATCTTCTAATGAGGTCAATATATAGAGTTCAAAAGAGAATATCACAAGAGCAGATTACGAAGAGGTGTTATGCTAAGATTATCGGTATATTATTTCTACTTTTCTGTTACGATGTTATTAGTATTTATTTCAAAACCAACACGGACGAATTCGCGGGCTTGTTGTTTGTTTTGCGTTTGGTAACTATTCACAATACGAAATAATAATTGCACGACTTGCAATTAGATGGAAATGCCACAGGCCTGGAAATCACAAGACCATGCTGAAAAGATATGGTGCAATCATTTTAAAAATTTCAAACAATTTTAGAAATGCAATTATCACTAACATTATAAAATACGAATATCTATCTGTCTGGTCGAATTTCACGGCTAAACGGCTGGACTGATTTTCATAAAATTTTGAATGGAGATATATTAAAAGCAGGGAAAGGGCATAGACTACTTTCGTAATTCCGCGGGCACGAAGTCGCGGGCAAAAGTTAGTTGAAAATATATGTAATTCACATCATGAGATCGTATCGTAGACTAAGAATACTAAAGAAAGAATAAACGAGAAAAGGGAAACACATAGTAACAGGGATTTGCGATCTCAGTTCTTACATGGGCACAACAAGAAATAGTCTCACATTTGATTTGACATGTCAAAGGGTGTATGTAAGTGAATGAGCTAACGCCAAGGGCAATATACATAGTTGAGAGGACGGATGTTTATTCTTGTTATTGTGTTTGATTTGTAATTCCGATGGAGATCAGGGAAATCTAATGGAAAGTAAATTTTTACTCGAGATTTGGTATTAGAAGAGTATAAGAAATTTTTTAATCTATACATATAATAAGATGTAGGCTTTGTGTTTCTATTAAATAATTAAAAAATTAAAAAAGTTGAAAATAAAAAAAATTGCTGAAAATTGGTAGGAAAATATTATAACTAACAGATCGTGAAGAGGAAACACATAGCCACAGTTAGTCGGTCGCCTAAACAATTTTTTTTAATAAACACTGTCGTATAATAAGTACTGAAGAGATACGCAGTATCACATAGTTGCCCCACAGTGTTAGTGTAAAAATGAAGAAATGCTTATATCGCGCGCATAGAAAGAATGAGTGATGAAATATTGATGAAGAAAATCGAAAAGCAAAAGTGAGTGGTAGCAGAAGCCAAGGAAGACCAAGGCTGATTTATGAAGATCAAATAGCCAGAGTGCTAGCAGAAGGAAATGTCAATAGCACTCGTATACCTAGGCGAAAATGTGTGAGGAGAATGATGAGATTTGAGAAGGTAAAGGAAGGTAAGGAACCTGAAGCATGGCACTCCCTCCTCTCTGACTACCCCGTCAGGGATACAGCGTGAAGATATGTATGTATTTATAAGTAAATAAAAATAGACGTATTAATATATACTAATATTATAAATACGAAAGTTACGTTTTTAAGGGTAAACCACTGAACTGATTTCGATAAAATTTGCTACCGAGATTAACCTGAAATATGAAGAAACTAAAGCTATACTTCCCTTACATCCTACACGCATGGATGAAGCCATAGGCAACGATGATTCACTGCTGGTTAGCTGACCGAATCCTATTTCTAGTATATCCTGAGGATGCTTCGTTGGGAGGCGAAACACGTGTCGATTGGTGATTAGCTTGGAGTTTGAGCGGAAAATAGCTAAAGATTTTAGAAATTTATCACATGACCATGAGCAACAATGTATATATATATATATCACTATGTTTTAACCAACAGAACTGGCTAAAAACGAAAAAAGAAACTCTGATGAAAGACTGCCGAAGAAAATCAACAGACTTATGAAGATCAAATAGCCAGAGTGTAAACTGACGGAAATATCAAAATCACTCGCATACTTAGGCGAAAATGTGTGAGAAGTATGCTGAAATTTGAGAAAGTTAAAGAAGTATGTAAGGAGCGCGCAGCTTGGCGCTTCGTCATCTCTAACTACCCCGTTAGGGATACGGCGTGAATGCGTATTGTGCATATATGTATGCATAATTGAGTTTTATGACCATTGTAAGAGTGTAACGCATTTTGTAAATTTTTTCTTTTCTAAAAATATGTGATAATGGTAAGAGAATCAGAAGGGATCGCTTATATCCTGTATCTTGACTTCCTTATAAAACGTATATATTTTACTACTCCTAGTCTAATTAATGTGTCATACTACATACTGACTGTCACCATGTAGCAACAACCGTGACCAATGGCTTAGTGCGCATACCGAAGCATGAAAATGCTCAGTGTGGATATCATTGCTTCACCCATCCAGTATGTGATCGCGCACCGCACAACATTACTTAACCTCCGCATTTACATAAAACGCCAAAGCATCACTACTAAGTAGAAAACAATGTATTTTTAATATTATAATAATATTATAATACAACATTATTACGAAGCTAAAAATAACAATGTATAGCATTCCATTTCCGAGCTTTCTGCTTATTAGGTCATGACCAGAACTACAAAAACTATGATTTATCGTGATCACAACAACACTACAAAAACAGTAGTTTTTGTTATTTCTTTGTCGTCCCTACAAATATTAATCAACATATGCTCACATGTGGCGACTGCTATGGAACAATGGTCAAAAAATATTTATTAATTTTTTAAAATATTAAACGAAATACTGCGAAGCGTGATTCTTATTTAAACTCAATAGAAAAATTACATTAATTGTATTAAAGTATAGACATACAAAGTGTGAACCTCTAAAAAATGAAAAATTATATTGCTCTGAATCTTCTTAGATATAGTTTTACCTTAGGAATAAAACATGTATCGTGTTATTGACATTAAACTCCCTCTAGACATACTTGTATTGACGTTTGCCTTAGTATGAGAGAAAATGTAAGAAGATAACTTCGTAAATTATTCATTGATACATTAGATGAAATATTTATTTTTATTTTTTTAGTTCAATTCGATTCAATTCAATTTTATTCGTCTGTGATTACAAGTTGTATGTACATATTGTTAGCACATAATAATATAAAACAGCGCTATGTAATTTGCCCCAATCAGTAGAGCTAAAACTATGATAATTATAACAACACAGTATCACACCGCTCTACTAACAATGAAAAAGTACCCCTATTCTATAGTTGTTTTTGTCATTTGTAACTGCCAATCAACAATTTAATGTGAAAATTTCAAAATAAAATGTCAATAAATTAGAACAATCTCTCGCAACATGTATAATTAATCAATTATGTCAAAAATTCATCTTCAATAGACTAGATATTATGTTTTCTCATTTAAATAATCATACATTTTAATTTTAAATATTGATATGTCTTTGTGCTGTATTATCGTCGTGGGCGTGGTCGTCGTTATAATTTTTACTAGCCATAGCGAACGATATTTTCTTTTATAATTCTGATTTTTTTGCTCTAATATACACTTAGTAAACTGTTTACGTGAAATTATAAATATAAATCCAATTACATTAGAATATAAAATTGACCTCTCCGACTACAGACTACAGAAAATCAGAAGATCAAATAATCTTCATAAGTCAGCCTTGGTCTTCCCTGGCCTCTTTTACCACTCGCTTTCGTTTTGTACATTTTCTTCATCAGTCTTTCATCACTCATTCTTTCTATGTGCCCGGACTTTCATTTTTACAATGACTCAGCAGATTAATAATTTTTTCATGTGAATGTTTGTAGTTCAATCAAATCTGAAAGGGCGAAATACGTTTGGATTATTTGTGTTTCTTTTGGGAAAAATCGTGACGATAAATCGTAAATTTTCCAGCAAAACGATAAAGACAAAGCGAGTACAAACTTACATCGAAATAAGCCCAAGAGTATTGTAGATTGAGCACGCAACATCAGTTATTGTTTAAAAGTATCCACTTCCTGTATTTAAGTTTTTCGTTTAAAATTCAGCGTCTGCAACCCCTAGAGAGGCAACGGGCTCGAGTAATAACAAAGGAGGATATGAAAAAGTTATACTGAATGAGGTTCGGAAGCAACGCGGCCCCGCTGCATTATCATAAACATGGATATGCTACGTCACGGACAATATATGATACGTTATTTAAGGGTATAATGGTCCTACTATCCTAGCTGCTTTTATTACCTTTAAAAAGACTTACCGTATTTCCGTAACTGAAAAAATTATCTAAAACTACACAAACTACACAACATATCTTATTCAAAATAATTTTCGTTAGAAATAATGCTGATTAAATTCTAAGAGATAATACTCTCTTCAATTTATTCAAAATTTTTCACCTCGTATTTGAAAAGTTAGAAAAAAGGGTCCCCTTTTTACAATTTTAGAAACGCGTATCTCGGCACCTATCGTCGAATTGTATAGACTCAGGTGTTACTTTGCAGAAATCCATTTCGTGTGATGAATTTTTAATATAACTTTTAGCTATCATCCGCTCAAAACTCCAAAAATCGACACGTGTTTCGCTTCTCAACGGAACATTCTTAGGAAGTTAAAGAAATCAGACGCGGTCAGTTAACTAGCACTGAATGACGAGTGAGTCAGCTGACTCATTCGTATTCGAAGATACTAAAAATTAAGAGAATTCATCCCAACTATCGCCAAGTAATGCAAGTGCTTTTGATCTTCTTAGGTCAATGCAACCGGTATAGGTACGCATAGATGTTAATGGACTTTCAACTTTTTTTTTGGGAACGTCGGAGAAACCTGCACAGTTATACGGCATACAGCTCCTAGGCAGCTGGACTGCGTTATATGGGATTTTTAGCCTGTAAAATTCCTTGTTATCCTCGACACGTTTTCGAAGGATGCCGGGATCTCCTAACGGAACGAATCCAAGCCCCTGTCGTGCTGTGCCGGAGCGCTGCGCAGGATTGCAGTTACAGAGCCTCCACAGCACCCTCGCAGTGCCACGACAGCATGAACCACAAGCGCTGTCGTCCTCCTACGACATATGGATGGACGACCGTCACGTTTATTACCTAGCTTGCAGTCAGCCTGCGCCAGTCAAATATCGCGCGATATTTGCTGTCAAAACGAGAATTTGTATAATGTAATTGGTACAGTGGCATTAAATCTACCGCAAAAAGTCAATTTTATGATTGTGGCGCAAGTACACGCAATCGTCATACATAATACAAATTTTTTATTACAATTAGTCAACGGTCGCGCAGTGATCGCGTGGTTATCGCTGTCTGCAAATTCTTAGCCTATAACCCCACGTAGGTAGTAACTGCTGCGATCCCAAACGCTCCTTTATTCGCCTCTTATGACAGGTTGGGAATATCGTAACCTTATCCTCTGGTACGAACTACAGGGCTGAAATGGCAATCTATCACAACCTGGTTTAGCTTCGCTTTGATATCTGGAAGCCTAAGTACTTATTGCTAGAAGTAGGTACGAGGTATTATTTTGGTTTATATTATTGCCCTGTTCACTGTAATTACTCGTACTAAACGACGTGAAGTTATGTGAATATTTAAAACAAAAGCTCCATTGTATTCCAGATATTTACCTATTATTTATTCACTTTAAGCACAAATTTAATATTAAACATATTCATACCAGTTAGCGACTCAGAATGAAATGCATTTTATCAAAGGGTATATAAACAGTAACTCAAAGTGTTTACATAAATTTACGTATTGAGTCACCATATTTGTTATTTATAGCCATAGAAATTTTTATTGAAACCGAACATAAATATAAAATAGTGAAGAATACTCATGGGTGTGGACTCCGCAGATATTAAAGGTTTGATATCCCAAAGCTATATTAAATATGTCTTCAAGATTTACTGAAGAAATGGACAGAGTTATTTCTGTGTGATATGAACATACTGAGTATTGCTGATGTACATATTATGTATCTTAAATATTTTTTATTTAAAAATATTTATGATGGGCTGAAATTGTAAAAAATGTTTCAAAATGTAGCGACAATAGAGTGGAAAATGAAAAAGTAAAATTTAGGTCTAGTGTGACTTCGACTCGCTCGTAGAAGGTGCGTTAGGTTAAGTAAGGTACGTTATTTATAATATCACAAATTCCTTTATTAAATTTCTTTCGACTTTTGTTAAGTAGGTATATTTTCTCAGTAAAATGTGATTAAAACTTTATTTATATGAAATATGATTTTTTGCTGAATTTGAATTTGAATTTGAAATTAATAACATTAAATTCAATAGTTTCAGCGATAGATGGGGCAAAGGAATATAGACGAGTTCAAAATTTGGTTTAATATGGACAATTGGTCAAACGAGTTCAAAAAAAATATAATCGAACGTGATGACACTGAACGTGTATATAAACAAATAAATAAATAATAAGTGTATATAAATAAAAAAGACATATAACAAAAAAAAGAACACAAGGAAAAGAAAATAAACTTAATAAAAGTAATCTAAAACAATTTTTTTATACGAACCCTAAATACTCCTTTAAATACAATAAGCCTTCAATTTCGACAACCATTGCATTGTGTACAGGAACGCGAAATTCTCAGCCAAGCTGCAATACTCCTGTTCGCAATAATATCAACACTTCATATATGAAAGCATCCTCACTTTAACAAGTTCGTTAAAATATTCACAACGCAAGGGAATCATAGAATATGCAGAGTTGCATTGCCGCTGAGATAACGATACTCACAGTGAGAGGAGGTTCTCATGAAGATTTCACTTAAAACAACAGAACGATAACAATGCTCTATATTATCGTAATTAATAATACTATGTTGTGGGTTCTTAAACAATATATTTTTTTTAATTGCAAATATTTTTCTTGCGAATTATCTCATGATTCGACAGTTATGCGTTGGTAGTCAAATTCAAAATACCATACATACACATATGTCCTCAAGCTGCCCCTGTATCCCTTATGGAGTAAACAGACGAGATAGAGTGCTAAGCGTTGTGGTTCTTACATATTTCGCCCCCTCAAATGATTTTGTATACTACAAAGATGGCAAACGAGCATGCGGCGTTTCCGATTTTAGACTGTGTTATCGCAGCATGTAGACGTCTGAAATTTCAGAAATATCACTTGCGCGTTGTAAACATATTCTTTCGCACTCTTTTTAAAGACTGCAGATTCTGAAGATTTTTCTTGGGAAAACCTCGGCAGGGTGTTCATTCCACAACTTCACTTCTAGGGAGAAAGCTCCTTTGAAAACGTATTACGTTCGGCCTATTTGGGTTCCATTCATATTATTCATCCATCCATCATATTCCATATGCGACAATTCTCTACCAGCGGTGTCATAATATGTACATCTTAGCCTTTACGATTGTATATCTGCCAAGCAAGCAAGCATCTGTAAAAACTCGAATCGCCTTAGTGAGATTCGCTCGACAATTCTCCTCAATTCGCATTCAAACTCACTTGGCTTGCAAATGGAATTCTCTAAACCTGACATACTAGGAGCAAAGTGAGGTGACTTTAGGTGCGACTTTGTTAGGGATTGTTGAGGAGTAAACATCTCAGTCGATATTTCGTCTTAGTGTATTGTATTTTATCTTCTGAGATAATTACGTTAAATTAAACTTGTTTTATTTAGATTTATTTAGATTAGATTGTTATATTTAGCGAAATGTCAAAAAAATCATTTACGATAGTACAACTCGTTGCCGTAGCCACCGAAGCGGAGCTATGTCTCTGTCGACTTTAGAGAATACTAGTTCACAATTCAGAATATCACCGCGGATTCAGCAATGACTTCGACTAATTTACGTTAGAGAATCGCACTACTGTATTCTAAAATTATTCCGTAGTCTTGGTATTGCAAATGTATTTTAAATATCCCAGTGTCGCCTAGGTATGCCTGATATTTCCATCAATTATCACTCTGGCTAAATGACCTTCATAAGTCAAAAGACTAAATCATGCAGCCATGCTGCATTGCAGCACGAATAGGGCCGGCTCGCCCGGTGAAATACCATTCTCTCACAGAATATTGGCGTGGAATAACAGCATCTATTGCTGTTGTGTTCCGTTCGGTGAGTGAGAGTGCCGGTGGCCCATCACCCCCTCCCCCTCCTTTCCCTCCTTTCCTTATTTCCCTTAAGGCCGGTAACGCGCCCGTCATTCTCCGGATGTTGCGGATGTCCATGGGCGGCGGTTGGTTACACTCCATCAGGTGACCCACTTGCTCGTTTGCCCCCCTTTTATAAAATAAAAAATAAAACTTATTATAAGTTACTGACTTGTGGGAATATTTCGCACAGCATCGTGATCTGTCATGCATATGGTTAAATTGGTGCAAGAATTCAAATACTATCTAAATATCGAATAAAAAATGTAAATTGTCTCTGTGTATGTATCTGGTCTATATGTAGAGTACACTGTTCTAGCATGTAATATCTAGCTTTTTTTTTATCAAAAGTTAGTGAGCATATCCTTCTTACAATTTAGATGAAAAGGAACCGGTCATGTTCCTGCTACACATGTCCAGTGCGGGTTAGTGGAGGTATAATAGTTTAGACCAACCTACTTTGCTACTCCTAGATTTCAAGCTGGATATATAAGACCTCATTTAACTAATAATATTCAACATGAGTTAATATGAACAGCTTGAAGTGCCTTCCTAAGACGGAAGCTTTTGTACAGATACGACTGAAACACTCTTCCTATAGGTGATCGCGCGCAAAGTTGCTTTAATTCAATGGTCATTTCAAAAAGCGCTACATAAGCCTCCCCTGATGATTTACATCTCGTTTTAAACAACACATTATATAGGAAGCCATTTTTTATACAAACATACTAAATTTCTATCTCACGGTACACTTATTTTTATGCGTTTCATTTCATGTTAACATTGATATGAAATGACGTCAGTTTGCAATGTTTCTGTGCTACGAAACGTAAATACTTGTTCTGACTTCTCTTATCTCGGAGTATAAGTTATATTCACTTTGTTTGTATAGAAAACTTCACTTTACGAGTGAGAATACTCTGTAAAGTTTCGTTATGTTGCGATATATATAATAGGTACAAAATATTACAGCACACAATGCAATTGCAAAGATCAAATCGAATACGTAGTTTGATTTTTCGAGTTTCAGAAATTACATGATGAAACCATATAATTAGTAACTTCCACTGATAAGCAATGAATATTATTAACCGACTTCAAAAAAAGGAGGAAGTTCTCAATTCGACTGTCTGTTGTTTTTTTTTATATGTTTGTTACCTCATAACTCCGTCATTTATGAACCTATTTTGAAAATACTTTCTTCGTTTGGTACATAATACTTCAGAGGTATTCCCATTTAAATTTTACCGATATTGGAGCTTGGACTTCGAAGATACACTAAATAAGGCGACCTAGTTACAACCTTTGTTTATATTGATGATTCTCTTGTATATCGTTGCACTCCAGAATTAGAAAGAAGTTAATTACAGACCTGCCCGAGATATTTATTTAGGTCAAGATCACTCAAAAGTGAGAAATAAAAAAAAATTATTAAAAAAATTAAACCGCCTTCAAAAATAAAAACACTGAAAAGTACAAAAGAACTATCCTTTACTAATCAAAACTTAAATACGATACACAAACCTATATAATTAAATTTGACAGTTATTGAAGTCAGTGCGAAATCAATGTGCAACAACAGAAAGCCTAATTTGGTAGGCTCGGCTCGGCTCGGTTATATCACTGTAAAGGAATGCACTTCAGTACTCAGAACTCCTTCGACAACACGAATAAAATGACCTACTACTAACTTACATTCTCCTCCTGAAAACCTGTGTTCAGATTTCTACTGCCTTACCTAAAAAGAGACTTAGTTTGAGGAATCAGGTATGCGGTAGTGATCTGTCATCGATTCATAACGATTAAAATTTCAATGCGGTTCCGCGCTCTATTTCTTTTTAATAAAAATATAGTTTAGGGTTTTATCCACTCAGGTTGGCAGTGCTCCGTGTCACATTGAGAGCCCTGCTCTCTTTAAGAGGTCAATTTTCCAAGCGTTCATAACATATCAGTTCGATCAAAATAGACATTCAAGGTTACGATAACTTGCATAGAGCTGAAAATTCGTACGAATTTTAACAAATAAATTTTTTTTCAGATGTGGGATCGATTGGGACTATTTACGTTTCATTTATAATGGTGTTCCCAACATTCGTACCAGTTTTCAGCTCTATACGAATTATTGTAAATTAAAAAAAAATTTAATAATTGTGCACTTAAAATACATACCGCGATGCTTGGCACTCCATCCTGTATCGTATACGTAACTCGAGAAAGATGTAATTTGTTTTGTTTGTTACACTTGTACCGAATAAGAATTATAACGAACATTTAGTATAGTGAACTATGGCGTAACTATTAAATTATACGTTAGCTTAGTGCCAGCTTCTTCTACCAGCGCGTGGGTCACGTGCTGGTAGAGCGTGACCAGCGAGGTAGCTCTATCTCCTCTCCTCATCGCGCATCACAATAAGTAAAAACGAGTCAGTACTATTGTTTCGTCGCTCCGAATGTCCTAGTAGGCAAATCCAATTCAGTGTCCATAACGTTTTAATGTTGGGTATTTAAGCAACCTTATGTTAAATTGAGTATTAATTTTCTTAATTACATAACCATAAAAGTATAAAGAAGTGTAAAATCATGTAATTGCTTACTGATTATTGATAAGATTATATAATAATCGTTGTAAGTAAGAAATTTAGTGAAATACGTCTATCTCATTTTTGTCTTTAATGTAAACAAATGTGCAGTGGCGACATGACATTTATAATATAACTAGAGATGGGCTAGTTCGCAAATAATTGATTCAGTCATGATTCAGCAGTCATATTTATTAGTTATTAGTAAAACACATTTAGAATTTTATCCGTTTGTGTGCTCCAATAAAAACCACCAAGAATTAAAAGAATGATGAACTTCATAATAAATGTAAAAATTTATATTTTTAAAAAACATAAACAAATAATAGGAGATTATTAAGTTTTGCACATCGTGTATTATATTATTATTAGTCAGTCTTACATTTCGAACAACAAACATTTTCAGAGTTTTTGTCCGTTTGTGTTTGTGCTTCAATAAAAACCACCAAGAATGAAAAGAATAATAAATATCATAAGTGTAAAAATTGTATTTTTAAAAAACACTTAGAAATAAATAATAGAGGATTATTATTGTTTGCACATCGCATCTGTCTTACATTTCAAATAAATCGTGTCACTCCCAATGATATTAGAGTGAACTGATTTATGATACTAATTTGATCTAGGAACATAGGCAATCCTTAGGTAACACTACAAATTAAAAACAAAATACTTGACAAATAACTTAAATTGTTTAAATGCTGTACTATATTGCATAATATCAGTGTTATATGTGCATATTTTATAGTTTCGTATATATAACAGAATAGCAGTGTTATTAGAGTGCTTGGGTGTAATACGTCGGACCAGCGAACGGTGAAAATTACCGAAATTTTGATTCGTTTCTTGTTTGTTTTCATTAAAGCCAAAAATGAAAATTAGCGTCCATAACATAACTCCATTAGTGTCAAAGCGCATGTGAGCCCTCGAACAAGTCATTTCTGAATAGAATAGAACAGAGTGATGCTTCGAACATTCAATCTAGCATTACATAAATTAATGGTTGTGTGTAAGATTTCAATTTTAGTTATAATTCAGCAACGTTTGTTTTCTTTACGCATATAACTTGACATGACACACACAGATTTTTAACATGGGAAATCTCTCTAATGCTAAAGTGTAGAGGGTACCTATCGTCACCCCCGACCCTGCATATATGTATGTAAGTAAAGAGATATCTACATACATACATACATACATATACTCATATATCTTAATGCTGTTTCCCTAACGGAGCAGTCAGAGAGGACGGAGCGCCGAGCTTCGTGGTCCTTATGTTATACTTCTTTCGCCTCTTCGAATCTCATCATTCTCCTCGGGCATTTTTGCGTAGGTATGCAGGTGCTTTCGACATTTCCGTCAGTTAACACTTGATCTTCTTTAGCCAGCTTTGGTCTTCCTTGGTTTTTTATGATATACACATACCTAAATAAAAAGTATAAAAGAAAAAATATAGTCGGTAATGCTGTAGTCTCTACATTAGGATACCCTGTGTCGTGAGATAATAATACAAAAAAATTCCTAACTCATTGAATTATACGTTAATATTTAATGTATTGTTATAACAGTGAGTATAATATTTAATACTGAAACTACTTTTTAAATAAAATAAGCCTGAGTTGTACCTACAAAATTCTTTTTTATAAATTATATTTGTTAACTTATATAAAATTATATCCCGCTTAGAGTACAGAAATCCAAGAAAAATTTACCTAAACTTCCTAGTAATCCCAATTCCCAGTGATCCATTAAAATAAACGATAGCTTTCTAAATTATTCGTAATAAATAAACACGTTATCGCTTGATATGTATATTAAAGTATCCTAAAGTCGAAGATGTTTGTCATAAGTATATACCTATCTATATAGTAAACCTACCTAATGACTACGGTATTATTTCACAGAAGTTATATTTGTGTTGGCTATATTTCGCCATATTGTATATCAAAGCTAATAATCGACAAGTTTTTTGATTCTCGCGCTTCGAAATAAAGTGAAAAACGTCTCGATGATAGGTTTGTATTTTCGTGGAATCAACTGGAAATGGAATGTACAAATGTAAAAAATAAATTACCGTATTATTACCGTAATTGTTAGCAGACATGACGTATGATTTTCGAAATGTTAATTTAATAAAAAACTTGAATGTATTTTTTTTGTGTATTGTAAATATTCTCATATAAATATAATACATACATACATATATCTCACACCGTAACCTAACTAAGTAGTCAAAAAGAATGGAGCGCCAAACATCGCGGTCATTAAGCATAATAAAAACAATAAAGTTAAAATATGCACAAATAATTAAAAAAAGCGAAATTAAATGAAATCTAAAAATTCCAAAAACTTGGGTCAAAAAACAGTCACTAGACATGACGTCAATATGTAATTTTCGTTCATAGCGCAAGTGTTTTCCATAAAATTAATGCACCGTACCTGTCTACATCACATCAACCTTAGGAGGTTTCACAAATCTGTTTCATAGCTTTTCTCTGTTTTTTATTTTTTTTTCCACCGCTGAAATACGTAACTGTAAACAGCTAAGCTACGAGTATAAAGACGTAACTACTTGATGTTTCGTATTTAAAATTACGTTCCATTACACTTAGTCGAAAAGTCAGATATTTTGCAAGAAACTTATAAATAATTTTTGAAGTAATCTTTCGACAATTTTTTTCCTGTGTTCATTCATGAATTATGAACAGATATCTCATTATAATTTGATACAAGTTTTTTATTTGAGTTACGAGAGATTTCTCGGGTACTTTCGACGTAATTATTCAAAATTGTCTTCACCTTGTGACCATTTTATATCACAAAATATTTTGTAAAATGTGGTTCCCGCTATCTCTATTCCACGATAAGCTCACTATATACCAACGTATTACTATTAAGTATTAATCATCATTTTTGTCTACTATTCTCTGCCTCCAAAAGCGATATATCAGTCACGCTTTTTGCTGTCCAACCTAGGTCTATGTGGTAATAAAAGAAAGAGCGCGCCAGACGACGCAGGCTTGAAGCGTATCCTCCTCTATACTTATGTAAATGAGAGTGAGCCAATTTCATAGCCCGCTTGCCTTTAATGTTTTTGCAGAACTTAAGTATCTACGAAATAAAATATTATACTATGTACATTTACATACATACATAACTTCACGCTATATCCTAACGAGGTAGTCAGAGAGGGCGGAGCGCCGCGCTTCGTGATCCTTACAGGGGAATCTGTTGAACCTTGGCACTATGTGTACCTAGGCCATTTGGCTCGTTTCAAATATTCCCGCTCTATTAAATTTTGATGTCTGTGGTATTCGGTACAGCTATGCTGACTATCCAATGTGAAGTTAGTCACTTACTGCCATTAAGCCGGCGTTTGGTGCTATCGAAGTCAAAACTTTTTTGCTCAATTTTATATAATTTGAAGTCTGATAGTTTTATACGCTTTATAATAGTCACTTAACTTTTATATACGATCGGTTCTTTGATTTAACAATTGTCAAAGCAATAAACTTACGAGATATATAACCTCAAAATATTTGAAATCCACCGTTTTCTACAACAATGAAGCAGTGTTATACTTCAGTCACTGTCGATCAGTTGTACCTAGGTCGGTGACCTAGGTGTAACCTGGATGTTGTACTTTGGCCAGGAGGATATATTTTTATTTATTTCACATTTACATAATAGATTCCTAATCAAATACATTTAATATTTCAGAAATCATATCTCTTCTAGGCAGAAGAGGCATGATAAAGAGAAGAAGAAAAGAACGCCTATTAATGTGGATAATCTGTCAAATGTCATTAAGATGATTAAGGAGAAAAAATTCACAACTTTCGGTGCTTCCAAACATTTTGGATTATCAAGAACAACTTTTCGTCGTCATTTAAAGCACTATATGGAAACAGTTAAAGACGTAAGCAAATTACACGTAGTCAACAGCAGGCAACGTAGTCTGGTTGACTACGTTATGACGTAGTCTGGTTGACTATATTAAAGACGCAGCACACTTACAATTTGAACTGACTTTAAAAGGCGTGAAAACTCTTGCATACCAATTTGCAAAGGAGAATGGAAAAAAGTACCCTAAGAACTGGGATACTAATAAAATGGCCCGAGATTATTGGCTGCAGTTATTAAGGAAGCTATACCAAAACGAATTGTCTTTGAGAAAGCCTGAAGCCCCTAGTTTGGCTCGCTCATTGGCGCTTAATAAACATACCGTGAGCTTAACATTTGACAATTTAAAAAAAGTTTTTTCTAAATGTCCTCCTGACATAAAAGCTACTGATATCTGGAATTTAGACGAAACAGGAAAATATCGACTGTCCATGTTCCTCAGAAGATATTAGCACCTCTTGGCGAGAAGCAAGTTGGGTCAATGACTAGCTGAAAGAGGAACGACAGTAATGAGGATAGCGACTATTAATGCATGTGGTGGTTTGGTGCTACCCGCGCTGATATTCCCTCGTGTAAGCTTTAAGGAATTTATGTTAATTGAAACTCCAGAAGACAGTATTAGAGGTGCTAATTCATCCGGTTGGTCAAACGAATCAATGTTTGTGATATTCCTTCAACATTTTATAAAATATACAAAGCCTACCAAAGAACAACCTGTCATTCTATTATTAGACAATCATGAAAGCCATATTTCATTACCAGCAATACAAATGGCAAAAGATAATGGTGTAATGCTTATTACTCTACATCCTAATACTAGTAACCACATGCAACTACCAGACAAGTCAGTTTTTGGGCCTTTCAAGACTTGTTTCAGTACAGCAGCTAACGAGTTACTAATGACTCCAGGTCATGTGGGAAAGCCATTAACTATTTATGATATTCTTGGCTTGGTGGGAAAAGCTTTTCCTCTTGCCTTCACACCAAACAATATTCGTAAAGGTTTTAGTTCAACTGGTTTCCATCCCTTAAATGAAAACATCTACAGAGATGCAGATTTTATGCTCGGATCCTATTCCGATCGTCCACCAGTTAAAAAATCACCTACCAGAATTAATCAGGTACCTTTTAGTCAACCGACCCCTACAGATTTCGAAATTATACACCGAAAATCGCCAACTTTGTTATCGCCGGTTATGATTCGTCCTAACCCAAAAGGCAACCTCGTGAAGGAATATAAAAGGGAAGACAAAAAGGAAGATCCAAAATATTGACTGATACACAAGAAAAGCAAGAAATAGAAAATATAAAGGGTAAAAAACCTGTTTCAACTAATAAATACAATGAAGCAAAGTCTATAAATGTTTTAGCAAAAAATAGATTAATGAATAAAAACAAATCCAAGATTACAAATAGGATCAAAAGAAGAATTCTATTAAAATCAGAATGCAGTTAGGATTCTGTCAATTATTCACTGAGTGATACATCTGAAGATGTCTCCGAAAATGACAGTGAGATTGAGAACCTACAGGCTGAACATGTTAATAAAGAAAATTACTATCTCATATTTGTATACGAAGGTTTCTATTTTATTGGAAAGGTAGAATTAATATCTGAGGAGGGTGTATTGCTGAAATCGATGCGAATGTCACTTAAAAATTGGATATGGCCGAAAAAGTGGATTTAAATCTGTATCCAATATTTGACAATAAAGAAAAATTAAAATGCCTCTAAATGTTAACCAAAACAGAAAAATTTATTATAGATACAGAAGTACTTGGATTTCTGCTAAATGCTTAAGACTGAATAATATACCTAGATATTACTAATATTCTTATAAAAGCTAGTCCTAATGACCGATTAAAAGGTTAAGAAAGAAATACCTAATTATAATTTGTGAAGTTGATTATTTATATATTTTATTTCGTATAATTTGCAAGGTTATATAGGTTACCTGTTATATGTAGACTTACTATATATACACTATGTTTCAATGTACCTATGTCTATGTACCGACTAGTCGTAAAGCCATGTGATAAAACAGCGATTAAAAAGTTAATTGCTTGTGTTTAAACATTCATTTCTTGTATACTGAATGTTATGTTGATTTTGTTAAGAATTTGTGATTTAAATATCTCTCTAGAGCGAATAAAACGATTTTAGTAAAATTAATAGTTTCCTTAAATATCCACGTTTTAGACCCAAATTCTCAATGTGTCCTAGGTACATTGTGGTACTGGCCGAGGTGCATAAGGTGTGTTGTATCTTGGCCTTATTTACCATTTTTTTAAACGTTTTAAACACATGTAAGTATGAATTACCCATTTCTGATATTTTGGTGGTGGATACTCAAATAATTTGTTACGTAGAAGTTTTTTTTAAAGGATTTCATAATTTTAAATTATTTTCTTTTTTTTTTTTTTTAAATGGCACCGTACGTGAGTACATTGCCAACGTCAAGTAAAGCGAGAAAACAATTCAATAGATGAATAACGCATTTGCCAATGTCACGCATTAACACAAACTAATAAACAGACACAGAATAAGTAGAATCACAAGTAAATTAGTTCTTTCTTATCGTCAAACTCCTCCAGTAAAGTGATAGTAGGCTTTACTGAAGTTATAAAGGACTTCTTGGAAGAGCGCGAAAACTTCAGCTACACATGTTTATTTAGATCTCCTCCATTCTTGTCACTTACACAGAACTTTAAAACACAATATACTATCACTGTTGTACTTTAAAACTCCTAAAAATGTAAAAAATGGAAAATCTAAATAAAATGACAACCTCGCTTCTCCCGTTCCCGCCAAAAAGTCCAATTATTTTCTTTAAAATTATTTGCGTGTCTGGGAGCGTATGTAAACGCTAGATACTATTTTGTGTTTTATCTGTGGTGAGAGGGTTGACGTTTGTTATGTCTAATCTACCATCGGTTGCGTGTTCGCTACTCTCGGGAGTTTATGGACTTTAAAGTACGTGATTTTGCGGTGAATGAAGTTTGTACGACGCGTATTTCCCTCTTTTCGGGTAGACGTGCCCTGCTTGCAACCCGATGCATGACGAGGGGTTTTCGTCTGACAGCCGCGGTGGAGTGTTCTTTTTCGGGCGCGGCCTGCTTGGGAGTGGCTGTGGACTTTTATTTGGTGACGATTTGTTATCGTTTGTGCGGGAGTTTGCGGTCTTGTGTACTGGTGTGTACTGGTGACCCAGGAGTTGACATTGGGCCCTATAAATTCCAAGCTCGAACCATTTTCGTCCAAAGGTACGTAAAATAGTAGTTAGTATATAAGTAGTATACCAGTTGTCTAGTACATATAACACAAGCGCTGTGCTGCTTACTTTGGGACTAGATGGCGCTGTGTGAAATGTCCGAGGATATTATTATTATTATTAATTCCGAGGGTTGTTTGAACAAAAGTTCACTAAAGCATTAATTATTTTTACAATAACAGAAATCTTCAATATACAAAATAAAAAAGATTGAAATTACACATTCTAACATACAGTTTACAAAATTTTATGTTAAATTTATTGACGAGATTTGTTTAAGAGTAAGAGTATGTCGATGGTGTGCATCAGACCTACTTCAGTTAATATTACTTAACAAATTTAATAATTACACATCACTGTTTTGTAAATATTTCAACATTTTGAGTTTAGTGAAATCAACATTTTCCATATATTAGTTTGAAATTAACCCACGAATTTAATAAAACTTTGTAAAACCGACTAAAGTATTTTTTAGTGATAGTCAATTACATTATTTATTAGCTAATATTTTGTTTAGAATCATGGCAACCAATGCTTGTTTCAAATGCTGTGTGCGAACGTACCCTAAAACTTCAGTAGGAAAAGTAACAAAATCCTCCATCCAAATTGTTTCCAATCTCTTGTGTCCCGAATAGTGAATAAGGTCCTGCCTGTGACGTTACTCGACGGTTTATGTTAATACTGGCCTTCGGATTGTTCGGGAATGTTCTTATGTTGAAACGATGACAATGTAAAAAATGCGACAGAAAAGTGACATTAATATTATTATACTTTTTGTACGTTTTTTTTTTTTTTTCTTTATGGCATGGTGCACAGTTTAGCGCATTTGCTAATGTCACGCATTAATAAGTAGAATCACAAGTAAATTAGTTTATTCTTATCGTAAAACTCCTCCAGCAAAGTGATAGTAGGCTTTACTGAAGCTATAATGGACTTCTTGGAAGAGCGCGAGAACTTCAGCTACACATGTTTATTTAGATCTATTCCATTCTTTTCACTTATACAGAACTAAAAGACAATATACTATCACTTTCGTACTTTAAAACTCCCAAAAATGTAAAAAATACAAAATCTAAATAGAATGTCAACCTCACTTCTCCCGTTCCCGCCAAAAAGTCCTTTGTACGTATTGTACATTATTTCTTTGTTGATTCCTCGGACCAAGTAACACGATTGACGGAGTCATAATAAATTTAAGTTCTTACCACCGCGTGTCAAACGAGTTTTCCTGTCTCTTTCTGTCTCATTGAACATAACCACGAGTAAAACAGTTAGCTGTAGTAAGTATGGCAACCTCGCACTGTCAATGTATTACGTGTCTGCGTATGAGTCATTCATGAAATAACATTTGCAATTTGCAAAATTTGCAAAATATTCGTAAATCTTAAGTGTTTTGTATACCAGTATTCACTAAAATAAAAATATGTCATGTTGAGCTGTGTATCGTTGTGCTGTAACCTTCCCTAGTTTCTAACGCACATTAGTAAAAGTTTAGAAAGTCGGTCAACAAAGAAGGACACTTTAAGGACACGCTTTTAGAGCAACAGTAATAATAATATCCATTGTGATACTTGGTCCGAGGGTGTTTCTGTATATATTGTAATGTCATACACAGAATGAAAAAAGAGGAATGTTTTTTTTAATATTAATTTGATACAATGAAATTAATACATAAGGAGGACATACCTAGACTATGTATATGTTAAGGTGTCCCAAATCAAAGTTGTTTTTCTTAACGCATACCCTCTAATTTTGTTTGTTTTATGTTAAAACGGTTGTAAATAAAATTTCATGCAATTTAGACAACAGCAACCCAACTTGCATCTAAAGTTGTCAGTAGTTCATTACTTGAACACGCACGCCTACGTCTTAATGAGCTTATAATTTCTTATTGTTTTTCAGGTATATACGTATTTTTTGATTAGTAAACATGTCGGTGAAATCACGTAGTTCAATGAAAGATATATTATACCTAATAGGTGATGCCAATCAAGCGACGGCTTTGAAAATGCCTTCAAATAGACAAGTCCCCGCAGTGTATTTAGTAATATTCGTGAAATGAATTTAACTGTGAAAGAAAGTGCTAATCTTTATGCATATCTCTACGAGGAAAAAACAAGCACAAGCTGTTGGAGCCTGTATGCTCTTTGGCCAAAAGCTTGATAGAGAAATGCTTATTTTTGCTTGCCGCCATCACGTGTATGAATTTGTGTTGAAAAGTTTATTCGAAGTTAAAATAAAACAAGTGACCATAACCGCTGGCATTACACTTGAAAAATTCAGAAATCATTGAGAAAAATCGATACCCTTAAAGTAAAATGCTACAGAGAAAAGGTAGAATCGTGCCAAACCATTTCCGAGATTGAAAAATTGCTTGAATTTTACCGCGCCGAACTAACCAACGTAATTGCCAGGTATGATTATCGAGAGCTAATAGAGCTTTCTGTAATATTTTTACGTGGAAATACAGACAGAAAATTTTAAATCAGACCTCCGGGTGCCATGCACCAAGCTCAATGGACGGCTAGAGCAATTTATTCCCTTAAATATCATTACTCAGTTCTCAGATGAGACTAACAACACCAAGGTAGCACTGTTAGATGTCTGTTTATTTATTACGATGATCTAAGTCAAACCGTGGCGTATTAGCAGTTAAAGCACCCTACAAAGATTTGTGCTTTTAAAGTCATTGGAAACTTATGACAAAATAGATAAAATTATTTTGTAGGCTGTGCTGCAGAAGTTTAACCAACATTTATGGTATTTGTCTGATGAAGTAGCAGCTTTATCACTATTTGATGATGACGTAGATCTTGAGACAGAAGTAAAAATAGTGGGAAATTTAGCCAAAGAAAATTTCTCGACCCATGAAAAATGATACATTCTATCGAAGGAAGAACTTTGTGGTTCATTGTATGATATGTTGCATTTATTAGTATCCTATGTGCCTAATTGTATTGAGCAGCAGTTTAATTAATCAACGATTGTTTTATTTTTGTTTCAGAGAAGAACATCAATGATATCAATCGAAAGCAAGATTTTGTTCTCTCGTTTGAAAATTGATGATAGTTTTCGCGACAATGTTCCTTCTACATAGGCGAGTAATACTTTGTTTCTTCAAGCTAAAAAGACAGTCTCAATGCTCAGAACAGTGAACGATACAGCTGAAAAATCGGTCCAGTGTATGCAGGACTTCCGTGGTTTGATTACAGATGAGGAGCAACAGAAACAGTATTTGTTATGTTGTGTACTTCTCCGTCCGGACACAAGAAGTTATGTACGGACTGTAAAAAGCAAACTTTGAAAAAAAGATATCCTTAGTAATATTTGGTTTATGTAAAATAATATTAAATACCTTTTTTATTACAGTTGCATGTTATTTCACCAAAGAAACAATTTTAAATAATTCCATAGTAAGCCCTACACACAGACAAACTACCCCAGAGACATGAAATGTTTACGAATTTCTAAGCGAACTATTCTGTCAAGGTTAGAGGAATGAGACGTAAGCGGGCGGCAAGGTAACGTCACGTACTAAACGAAATAGTGATGTACTCGTAGATATTGTATATATCGATAAATACAAGAATTATTTTCATAAGCTTATTTTAAAAATAGAAATAATAAAATATGTATATATAATCAAAACAAGATTCTTTATTTCAAAACAAAAAAATCAAAAATTTGGAATAGAAATGCAAATATAATTCGTTTGGGTAGTACGTGTTTCTCCTAATGTAAAACTTTTTAACAAAAAATTAAATTGACAAAAAACGAAACGGAAAAGCTTTGGTGGTAGAACCACCCAACCTTTTCGTCTGTATGTATTTTTTAACCAACTTTAAAAAGAGGGAGATTCTATGTGCGTCTGTATGTTCTTTTATGTATGTTTTTATATGTGTGTTAATTTTTTTTTTGTTTGATATACTTCCGAGGTGGTCCCATTTAAATTGCACTGGTATTGAGCTTGGCCTTTGAAGATACACGAAATAATAATTACTAATTATAAGCTTTATTTACATTGATGATATATTTTTATATCATTTCGTTCTATAATTAGAAAAGTAGTTAGTTGTAGACCCATCCTATATATTTATTTAGACCAAGGTCACTCAAATGGCAGAAATAAAAAAAATTAAGAAAAAATTTAAACCTACTAGAAATAAACACTGAAAAGTATAAAATAACTATCCTTTACTAATTACAACTCAAATATAAAAAAAAAACTTTATACATACGATATAAATACGTATATAATTAAATTTGCTAGAGTGTTAGTCGACGGAAATGTCAAAAGCACTCGCATACCTAGGCAAAAATGTGTGAGGAGAATGACCGCGACGCTTGGCGCTCCGTCCCTCTGACTACCCCGTTAGGGATATAGTGTGAAGATTGTATGTATGTATGTGCATAATTAAATTTGACGGTTATCAAAGTGGGTTCCAAATTAATGTGCCACAACAGAAAGTCTATTAGTTTGGGAGGCATGCATCGATTTCAGTAACTGTCTAATTTAATTATATAGGTATTTGTATAGTATGTATAAAGTATTTTTTTTTGTATTTGAGTTTTGATTAGTAAAGAATAGTTATTTTGTACTTTTCATGTTTTTTTTAAGTCAGTTAAATTGTATTCTTAAATTTTTTCCGAATTAAATTGAACCCAAAACTCGAGATATACTCTATCCAAAAAAAGAGCATCATCAAAATCAGACTACTCTGTAAAAAGCTACGCATGGTCGTATACAAAAAAAAATATGCACCGACTTGAGAACCTCCATCATTTTTTCGTCGGTTGAAAAAAGAACGGTGACATCTTTTTAATGGTAACTGTGTTTTATTAATAGAACAGGTGTATCTCTGTACCAAATTACATCTTAATCCGTACAGCGGTTAAAAATTTTCCATACACAGTTTCATCCCCTTTTCACTCCTTTAGGAGTAGATTATTGGAAAAAAGAAGTATGATTTTTAATAGAAAAGGTTTTATCTATGTACTGTACTAAATTTCGTCTTAATCGGTTCAGGGGTTAAAAATTTCCCATATAAAGTTTCATCCCCTTATTCACCCCTTTAGGAGTAGATTTTTGAAAAATAAAGTAGCATATGTTCACCCCTTGGTGTCAAACTATGTCCATGCTAAATTTTATTAAAATCGGTACGGCGGTTTAGCCGTGAAAACCAAGCAGACAGACGGACAGACAGACAGACAGAGAGACTCGCATTTATAATATTAGTATGGATACGGATAGTATGGTTAAGGATTATACAATTATATAATATTATATAATTATATATTATATATATTATATTATATAATATATTATATTATATAATTATATATTATATATATTATATTATATAATATATTATATTATATAATTATATGTTATATATATTATATATTATGTTATTATATAGTATGGATAGTATGGATGGAATTAGGTATAAAATTTCAAAGAGTGGTAGTCACTATAAATTCTCAAAATTAATGGAAAATATATTGATATAGCGATACGTTTTTTCGCGTCCCTACTTACACGTGCCATCTTGCAAGAGTGAGGACGCAACATGTAATTATAGCTTGCTAGAGAAGGACAAACGCTGACTCAAAGCTACCAGCGTCCAGTATAGTGAGAGCTCTGCATTTTTTTGATATAAATTTTTATTATTAATTTTATACTTACCGATGAAACGTGATATTAATCTTTTTGAAACTATTTTTACGACTTCACTACCACACCACTTTACAGCGCAATTAGGCATTGTTTACGTAATTTATACTATATTTTTTAAAACAATTAGACACAGGTCACGGATCTGCTTTCTGGTTAATACTAAAGGAGCGTGCGTTTGTGTTTGAAGTTATATGAGCGTTTGTGCGCATCGATGGCAGAAAACGGTGCTCTTTCATTTCCTGTCTTTAGGCTAATTTGTCTGTGGCCCTACACAACTAATTGACTTAAAGTTTAATCTCAAGTCGACACGGGTTATTGTTATCCTATTGCAATAATATTTTTTTACAAAAACATTATAAATATGAACAACTCAAAAGTAGGTATATTTTTGTACCTTTCTCCGTAGAGGTTAGTGGAGTATGGGGTATGGAGGCCAAGAGCTTTGTACCGGAGTTAGGGCTGCGGCTGAGGAAGAACGGTTTGGATCCCCGTTCTGAGTCGTACCTGGTGCAACAAATATCGCTTGCCATACAAAAAGGCAATGCTGCGAGCGTTATGGGCACGTTTGCAACAGGTACGATTCGGGGCGGTCTCTTTGACTAAGGCTACGGCTATGATTAAAAATAAATTGACGACTTCCTTGTAATAATAAAAGAGATAGGTATAATTTTCGTGAATAAATCTTCATTTCCATTGTATTATCACAATATTTTTTATTTATGCTATTAATATCAAATAGACAAAATTAAAAAGGTAGGCGTATAAAATTTCGCAAAAAAAAATGTTTCATAGGTTGGAACACCTTAGTGCATGTGTTATACAAAATGTATATATACAAGGAATAAATAAACTATTATCGTTATTATTATGCTTACCCACTTTTACTACCTAAGAAATTATTTACGAAATATGATATCGACATTTATTATATTTACTATAATATAAAAAAAGAGCTTCAAAGAGATTATTGTGACATGACAATATGTACCTAAATAGCCGAAAATAAAATTTCCTTTCGAAGTCTTCGAAGTCGATAACTATACGTTTTTTGGCTATGTAAACAGAATTCTCTTGAATTAAACGACTAATCTATTATACTTTTTATTAAGTTTATCTTTTTCTCTGAATTAACAAAAGAAAAATGTGAGCTTTACATTTTGCTTTACAAGTCTCAACCCTATTTCCTCACCTCTACCTTTCTCTTATTAATCTAATCTCTTATTGATCTAAGTAGAACCGTGTTTTAACTGACAACTAACCTAGCGTATAATGGCCGCCGTAAAATGGATTAAGATAGTAAGTAATCAGATTTAATAATATTTGAGTATCAAGTTCCGTATACGCATACTGTAATTTCAAAAATGAAAATTTCGTAGCTTATAAATTTTTTGCAAGTTAATAATTGATTATTATTTTTTTACAATTAAGTAACAAGTTACAAAACATCATAAAAATCGTAAAAGACACGTGTGTTTCATGTGTAGGCAGACACATACATAACTTATTGGTGATGTTATTTTGCTTCCAATCTTTTAGTCCCTGCGAACAAAACTAGATACAGAATACGATCTCACGGAATATCCGAATAAAATGGGGATGTCCGTTTGAGGATTTAGCGTTCTTCAATACGATTGGCTTCCGGAGCCAATACAATGGAACACGAGAAATTGCGCATTGTTTCGACACCTGAAGACAAAAGCTTTATAAAAACGCTTGATTGCTCAGTAACCGAAATTCGAGTGTAAATATAAAATGAACGCTTTTTTCCTTTGGCTATAACTCCACAGACCCGAAACAGCTCACATCTCGCAAATTACACAAAATTTACAACTCGAAACTCATTCAGTCAATCCGCCAGCAATTTGTTGCGGAAATTAAAAACACACACTCGCATAGTCACTTTTACATTTAATTTCTCAATAATTAATAACGAATTACAAAGTATAACATGTTGTAATGAATAGTTAACGACGGATAATTAACAGCTAATCCTGTAGAATGATGTAGAATGCCCCAGATCTTGGCACACATCGGCGTATATAAACTTGCTGACGTCACTTCTCCCACGCCTTGGCGACAACAGATGTGACAGGCAGGATGTGATGTCAGCTATATAGGCAGATCCGGTGACAGTGACGTCATATTGCTTCGTTACAAATTATTTGTAGGCAACATTTGAAATTCTTTGGCGACAGTCGCTACTCTGTGCGACTATTTGACCAATAGCAAAAGAGAAAAAGAGTTGGAGGGGTATTGGGTAGGGGAGATGTTTCAAGGTTAAATTTCTTGACTTCAACTACCTCCTGAGTGTGCAGCTTCCTGTTTAAATAATGCTCCGTTTCCATATCACAAACTATTAAGTGTTCGACATCGACAATATAATTACTGTTATGCGTTTGATATTGTCAGACTGACCCGTTGGCGCAGTGGCATAGCATCTGCTTTCCAAGCTAGGGTCCCGGGTTCGATCCCCGGTCAGTTCAATTTAAGAAACGAACTTTTCTAAATTGGCTTGGAGTCAGTGGGTGTTACTGGGAACTCCCCCAGAGTTCGTTGTGTGGTACCCATAGTACAAGCTTACTACTTAGTTTGGGGTCAGACAATCTGTATAATTGTCTGGAGTATTATTATTATATTATTATAGTAGGAACGTAAGCAATGAATATATTTGTAACAAATATTATACAAAAACTGTAGCTTTCTGCGCTCTTTCTCCATATAGACTTTGACTATGTCAATTCTCGCACTTCTTCGTGCGCGTAATATGCTTAAAAAGGGGGTACGAAGATTTCTCTTCACGTGTTAATAAATAGACATTATGACAGATAAGTGCACCAAAAGCTATGATATTATATTATTAAAAGAGGTAGATGTCGTACTAGCGTGCGGTAACTGAGGTAGAAAATTAAGACAATTGTCGTAATTTGATTCAATCGCATAATGACAGTGAGTAAGTGAGCGTGTCTGTCGCATTATTCATCTTTATATAATACCAAATCGTATATTCAGGAAGTGTAGATATAATGGTTTAAAGTCGAAAAAACGAGGGAGGTACATACCATACGGACGTACTTACATAAAAAAATAAGCAGTACCTACCTTTGTGCATAAGATACATTTCATGTCTCTTTTACAAGTGTACATTCATTATTAAATAAAATAAATAAATAAAATACAAACCACAGTTTTTATAAATAGCTGCAGAGTCAATGTCCGAGCAGCATCGGTGCTCAATACTTAATATGCCCATAGTATCGAAAAGCTCCCTTCTAAGTACGCATATTGTGATGGGTCGGTTTTTTGTGACGAAATATAACAAATTCTCATAATCTCATAAGTATTTTCCGTCCAAAATTTTAAAACTAATTGACACGTGATTCGCCTCTCAACGGAGCATGCTCAGGAAATTCCAGAGATCAAATAGCCGGCCAACTAGCACTCAATCTATGTATATCTACACTAATAATAGAAAGAGGTAAACTTTGTTCGTTTACATGTATGTAAGCGATAAACCAAAAACTAAACGACCGATTTCAAAAATTATATATCAAATCCAATATATCTAAACCAATGGAAAGCTACATTATCAGCAAATAACATGGACTGTATTTTATTTCCAAAAAAATTTACGAAACTCATGTTGATTTACGAAAATCAAATCTAACACACATGTTATACATTTATTACACGTTTGTACACACATATTATACATTTTTAAATATCTTCCAGCCAAAGTTTGACACTTGTTTACCGACACGCGTTTCGCTTCCAAACGAAGGATCCTCAAGAAATTCCAAAAATCAGAATGGGTCAGCTAACCTGCACCAAATACTAAATAAAAGTATCAAATTAAAAACAAATTAAAATGTTTCTCTGGAAATTCAAATACAACATTTCATCACAGCTTTCTCAGTTGATATAACCAAAATATTAGTATTTTATTATCTCTAACTAGCTGATGCTTGCGACTTCGAGCGAGATTTTAAGTTTTAAAATAGCTTTGGTCCTTCCTCAGGATTCAAGCTATCTTCACACTAAATTTCATCGCAATCGGATGATATGGCAGCCCATAAAATACGAACAAACAAGCAAACAAACATTGATTTTTATATATTAGGTAAGATAAAATTTTTTTTTTTGGGGTGCGAACGATGATCTACCTCCACGTGTGCGATGGAGATTTTCAGTCCAATACGGTACGCCTTGTTGGAACGTAAACCCTCTAGCCGGTGCACCCTGGGCCACTACTAATAACTTTTTGGTAAATACTGAACTCTTGCTAGTAGTGGGCGATAAGATTATCCCCAATCCAAGGTGTCAAACGTACCATGCCGATGGATGGCTGAGGGGGAGCTCAGTCGTGAACGGTGTCTCTCCGATACCAGGGCGCCTCGGAGAGTATTTTCGCCCTTCATCCGGCATGCGGGGCTCTGCCGGTTGTAATCCTTACTTCCCTAGCTACTCGTGGGACTTATATGGATATAAACCAAATAAACTCCATACTCCTTTCTTCTCCTTCAGAGAAATCTGAAGTAGAAAAACTGCAAGTTGTTGGGTCGGAGGGTGAGCCTATGGCTACCCAAACGCCCAGTACTAGTTCGTCTAGCGCTGGGACGAGCCAAACTGTAGCCGGTGACTCCGGCTCACAAATGGTGACGAACCAAAGCGGGGACGCACATACTGATGACGTACCTCGAAAGAGGAAGTTATCGGGAGCCGCGCGAAAACGGTTTAGGAAGCTACGGGCTGCAAACGTAGGCGCCGAAGAGGCCCTAACTTTGTGCCGTCGGCCTATGGCCAATCTGCCGCAGCTCAAAACTCCTCCATCGAAGGCGGTCAAGCGAATTCGATCGGAGGATGAATCCCCTCCGGGGAGTGTTACCAAGGTTCCAAAGATGGACCAACGTGGCAAGGCTCCGAAGGTGGATAACACTAACAAGGGTCCGAAAGTGGAACTTGCTAATAAAGCAAAACCAAGCTTTAAAGAGATCGCTGGGTCCTCGCGAGTGGGAGTTCGTAACACGACTCCCATGAACGAGGACCAAATGAAGCGGGTTCGTAGCACACTGATCCAAGAGATCGCAAAGATATCGGACAGTGGAGCGGGACCCAAATTTGTGGGCTTCATGCACAGGCCAGGCTGGATATTGATTACTTGCGAGAATCAATCCAGCCAAGATTGGCTGGTGAATGAAATACCAAAAAGAAAACCGTGGTCTGAGGTGGAACTTTCTGTGATATCGGAAAGTGAGCTGCCTAAGCCTGTTGTTGTCTCGACTTTTGTACCGAGCGGTGACGTGCAGTCTGTAAATGACGCCCTCAATCTGCTTCGGATACAAAATGAGGGGCTGAATACCCGGCTTTGGAAGACATTGGTAGTTAGGGGCGAGGAGAGTGGGTTTTTTGCGACCTTCTCTATTGACGACCCTTCTGCTGAAGCTCTCAAAGCCACGGAATACAGGGTCAGCCTTGGCTTTAGAAAAATTGTTTTTAAGGCCAGGGGTGGCCATGATACTAATGAGTCAACGGCTAACACACCAGTGAACCCACAACCCTCCACCTCTAGTGACTCCACGCAGCCGATAAGTAAAGCACCTAAGCCCCAGGTCAAACTGGGCAAAAGGCCTTCTGGACCAGCAGCAAGGGACGGGGGTGCAAATAGAGGCTCCGGTGCAAGTACTACAGGTGCTACGGCGACCGGGCTACCTCCCTCTCGTGGACGACTACGTCCGCAGAAAAGGGGAACAAAGCCCGCAAACCCAAAGCCCTCTGCTGGCTTATGACATACCGCCCAAGGAGAATCAGTGAGGATCCTCCAAGCTAACCTTCACCATGCCGTTGCTGCATAAGCGGTTATGGAGCGCTGTCTTGTTGAGGACAAAATAAGCCTCGCCTTGATTCAAGAACCTTGGGTGGTTCAATTCAAAAATCCTAGGTCTAAATGCCGCCGGTAATATACTTTATAATAGCGGTAGTAAAAAGCCTAGAGCTTGTATCATTTTCAATAAGAAAATTGATCTATTACCTGTTCCAGAGTTGTGTTCTGACGATCTGGTTGCAGCGTTCGTAAATCTCCAAGGGTGGGATGGGGCTAGAGTAATCTTGTGCTCGGCCTATTTACCTGGAGATAAAGAAGACCCAACTGAAGACCTACAGCGTGTAGCGGCTTACGTTCGGAAACATAACGCTGAGCTTCTGGTGGGCTGTGATGCCAATGCTCACCATACCACCTGGGGGAGCTCGGACATCAATGCTAGAGGTGAGTTACTGTATGATTTTCTAACGGTTAACTGCTTTTACACGTTAAACATAGGCTGCGAACTGACCTTTGTAACGCGTGTCAGACAGGAAGTGCTAGACATTTCCTTTTCCACATACGGCAACATAGCCAGACACATAGTTGGATGGCGGGTCAGTGACGAGAACGCTTTATTATTATAAAGCGCATATTCGCTTTGATATCAGGGCTTCCATAGCTAATCAAACTATTACATATAGGGATTCTAGGAGAGCGGACTGGGACTTGTATAATGAAAGACTAGGTGCTAACCTGGAAATAATTCCTAAATGTCTTAAAACGTGGGAGAGTCTAGATTTAGCAGTGCACATGATCACGAAAGGCATCAAAAATGCCTATGAAGACTGTTGTCCGCTAAAAATAAAGACCTCCAAAAGAGAAATATCGTGGTGGAACTCTAAGCTAGCGAAGCTTAGAGCAAAGACACGCAAATTATTTAATAAGGCTAAAAGGACTCGTGAATGGCAGGCCTGTAGTAAAGCCTTAACTGATTACAACATAGAAATTAGGAAGGCAAAGAGAGCTTCATTGAGAAGGCTCTGTGAGGAAATTAATAATATGCCTCAAGGAGCAAGACTCCATAGAGTACTCTCTAAATTCAAACCTAATCAAATTGGGCTGCTTAAAAAGCCAGACGGTTCATTCACAACATGTGAAAGCGAAACGTTAGAGTTGTTGGCAACGACCCACTTTCCTGGGGCAATCCGTAAAAGATCGGACTCTGCACCACAGACCACCCTACATAGACCTCAGAAGGAGGACTGGCATAGAGCGGTCAAACTAATAACAGCTAACAGAATAAAGTGGGCGATCAACTCTTTCAAACCACATAAAACTTGCGGAGAGGATGGTGTACGTCCCATACACCTACAAAAAGGGACTGATGTCCTCCTGCCGCACCTTATTAATATCTTCAGAGCTAGTTATGCCTGGGGGTACATACCTGATTCATGGTCTACAGTAAAGGTAATATTTATACCTAAAGCGGGAAAAAGGGACTACGGACTACCAAAGTCTTTTAGGCCTTAGCTCATTTCTGTTAAAGACCATGGAAAAGGTTTTAGACAGATTTATTAGGGATGGGCCATTGGCTACAATACCTATTCATCATACTCAACATGCCTATAGTAGAGGTAAGTCTACAGTAACTGCTCTGCTCAGTCTCATTGACAGAGTAGAAAAGGCAGTTGAAGATAAAGAAGTAGCACTTTGTACCTTCTTAGACATAGAGAGAGCTTTCGATAATACCCCCATCAGTACATTAGTTAGGGGTCTCGAATCCAAGATGGTTGACCCTACAACTACTAGATGGGTACGCTCGATGCTCTCTAACAGAGGAGCCAAACTAGCACTCTGTCAAACAGCCTTGACATTTTCCACAATGAGAGGATGTCCTCAAGGTGGCGTTCTATCACCCCTTCTATGGACCCTCGCAGTGGACCAGCTCTTGCATAAAATGGCTGACCTTAGGATTGACACTCAGGGATATGCAGATGACCTGGTAGTTATAGTCCGAGGTTTCAGCCTAAACACTATTTCTTGTGTTATGCAACGAGGCCTCGACACTATTACTGAATGGTGTAGAGAGAACGAGTTATCGATCAATGCTGATAAAACAGTAATTGTGCCGTTTACGAGGAAGCGATGCCTGGATAGGTTGGTAGCTCCACGACTAAACGGTAAATCGATACCTTTTTCCACTGAAGTTAAGTATTTGCGTGTTATAATTGACCAAAAACTGACGTGGAACAGTCATATCATAAGAACCTTGCAAAAGGCAAAAATTGCCTTAGGTACTTGCAGTCGGATGGCAGGGAACAACTGGGGTCTGAGCCTAAAAGTTGTTCTGTGGCTGTATACAGCCATTGTGAGGCCGACAATTAGTTATGCCTCTGTGGTCTGGTACGAGAAAGCCCACCAGAAGACTGTCATAGATAGGCTAGGTGGCTTGCAGAGAACCGCCTGTCTATTAGCAACCGGAGCCATGTCGACCTCGCCGGGTGCGGCGTTAAATGCTTTACTGAACCTACCGCCCCTTCACTTGTATGTGTTAAAGGAGGCGAGGAGCAGTATTCACAAACTATCCGCCCAGGACGAAACGAAATGGCTATCGCAGAAACTGAGATCTTTTCAAGACTCAGTAACGAATATTCCGATTCTGAGTATGCCAACTGACGTTATGCTCCCGTGGTGTACCTTCGAAAAACATTTTATAGTAGAGATGCCTTCCAGGGATGACTGGATTCAACACCGATGGCTCAAAACCGGATAATGACGTAGGATGTGGAATTTTTGGAGTGCGCCCAAGTTTCAAGAGGAGCCTAAATCTTGGGAGGTACGCCTCCATTTTCCAGGCTGAAATGTTCGCCATTATTGAATGTGCGGACATTTACGATAGAAAGCACTACGTAAACCAAACTATATACATACACTCTGATAGTCAGGCAGCTCTTTTGGCATTGGCCTCGAATGTAATCACATCGAGGCTAGTTAATAACTGCGTGACTACTTTAAACACTCTGGGAAATAAAAACAGAGTGATTCTAAGATGGGTTCCTAGCCATGCGGGCATCGTAGGCAATGAAGATGCCGATGAACTCGCAAGAGCCGGCACCAAAATCACATTTATTGGTCCAGAACCTTTTTGTGGTATCCCCAAAAGCCAGGCTCAACTGATTTTGTGGAAATCCTACTTCAAAGCATCTTGCGAGTATTGGAAGAATATACCGGGCCAGGAACATTCCAAAGCCCTAATAAAGCCATATAATCGAAAGGTGGCTTCTAGTGTCACGGCAATGAGCCGGAGCAACTTGCGTATCTTGGTTAGAGCACTTACTGGGCGTTGTTGCTTAAATAAGCACATGTTTGATATGGGGCTCTCCAACACAAGAATGTGCCGGTACTGCCGGGTAGCGGATGAAACGCCTATGCACATTTTGTGTGACTGCGGACCACTGATGCGCACTCGTCGATCCTGCCTAGGCCAGTATTTTCTGAGTCCGGAGGAGGTTCAGCACATTACTCCAAGGAATACCTTGCAGTTTTTGACTACAGTGGGACTTGGCAGTGTTTTATAACACAGTGGCGATCACAATAGATCAAGTTTGGTCGCAGTGATACAGGTCTGGTAGGACCTGCATAGCCACTTACATGAAATAAAAATAAAAAGATAACATTTTTAACTGCGATACTTATTACACAAAAACGTTTAAATATTAAGTAATGTTAAATATGAAATGTAACGAAAGCATTGATCACTATGAACACACTATCTATTCTTCATCACAACTATTATGTACTTGACTATTCGCCGGCTTCTCAACAACCGAACTATTACAAGACCAAAATCAGGCTTTTATGCAGCCCCACTACACGCAGAAAATCCATTCTACCCTCGTTCTTCTTACTAAAATGTTACAAAATATCACACGTGGGTAATTTATGCGATTAAAATTAATGTGAAAATAACAGTAAATAATTTTAGTTTCTCTAAATTTTCAAACATAATCCTATAATGAAATAATAGCAGTGTGTTAACTATTCCTAATCCGTTCTATGTAAAGAGCTTATCTATTTAAAACAGACTGAGTGCGGATTAATACATAGGCTCCAAGACTAACTCAATTTCATTAGATTCAAAGAATACTTAATTGAGAATCTATTAATGTACCTACGCATATATCAAAGGTACTTGTATGTGTGTTAAGTTCTTCCAAGATTTGTTTTGTCCATGCAATTCCTTGAGTTAAGTTATAATTATTTTAAAGTTTCCGTATTTTTAAAGAAATACGGAACGCTTCACTTACTACTCACCCGTCCTTCATGCATCTACTTATCCATCCTAATAATCATCATCAGAAAACATCCACATTGGAAACTTAAAAGGCATATACTACATCGTACCAACACGTATTTTGCACTACATAACACTAAACCCATGAAAACGACGTCCTGACTTACTGATTCATTGTCGCTCAGCCTAAACTACTGAAGAAACATGAAATTTGGACAGTAGCTTTCGTTTAAGACGTAGTGCCAAAAAAAAAAGAGATTTTCCTAAACTCAACACCAGAGAGGGTGAAAAGTGAAAGTACGTACAACGAAAGAAATTATTTACTTGACTTGAAAAGCACAAATACTCTTCAATAAAAATAATTAAACAATTATTTTTGCATTTATCAAATTTCGTACTTTAAGAACTGACTAATACATTAAGACTGACTGATTCATTATCGTTCCGCCGAGATTACTGAAGCTAGGAACTTGATAATTGGACAGTATTCCTTTATGACGCAGAGACTCAATAAATAGGGGTTTTCCGCAAATCTATCCCTAAGAGGGTGAAATTGGTGACAAAATTTGTACGGAGAGAAAACTCTTTATCTATTGACTTAAAATTTCAAACTTATAACTTATTATACACGGACCGTGGTGTGGTGGGCGGAGAGTACGCATAGCAAAGAACAATTACTAAAGCATATTTTTCTAAGGCACACAGGTATGCGGTATACTGACCGGCTACCTTATTACGCTACTGCAGCCAGTAAGCGATAGCCGAATCTTACGCGACTGATCGCGAAATGTCGTTAAATCGAGCACGATATAATGTCGCGAATAGTTATTGCTGCCTGTATTGATTAATCAGTGACTGAACAACTACTACTAGTGACCCTATGTATGCTACAAAAAGACTTTACCACGTGGCACCGTACTTACCACTTTAAAACAATCGTCGCGCGACTGCGGCGCAGATATCGTTCTTTACTTGATAATCTACCAGAACGTGCAGACACGTGAGAACAAATGTCAATGACGCATGTATGAAATCCACGCGGACAAAATCGCGAGCATTCATTTATATAACAATTTAAGAGTAGGCAAATTATCTACTCGCTCGACCTTCCGCTCCCGACCCATCTTCAAAACTACAGAACTTAATATATAAAAAAAAAATCGCTAAAGATAGACAGTGGCTTAACCCTTTTCATGAGATTCGAGCTCATACTTAAGTTTTTTTTTCCTGGGTTTACCTATAACCAATTTGCATACAATGTCAGGGTCTTTTTTGACAATTGACAATCATCATGATTGTCCTCATTCAAAAATAAAAAGGGTACCTTTGCTCGAATTCTTTCCGGTTCATTTTAATGCCGGATCTTTTCTAACCGGTGGTAAAGCCATTGAAGCTACTTGAACTTTGTCTTTGATAGAATTCCTGTACTTTGTGTCTCCTATCTGAACTTTGTGAAACAAAATTAAAACTTCGCGATTATATCTGAAATCGGAATAATATATTAATATAATATTATTTCTTCTAAGAATATCTAGGTATCTTTTGAATTAAAAAAAGTAACCTGTGTCATTTTTCTGGGCTTAGTCTTCTTTTTATCTTCAATTTAAATTTCATCAAGATCGGTCCAATGGTTTAGCCACGAAAGCCAACCAGACAGACAGACAGATAGACGGACGGGCTTTTGTAAAACATAACATAACATATCTTCACGCTGTATCCCCAACGGGGTAGTCAGAGAGGACGGAGCGCCAGGAGTCGCGGTCCTTACATAATAATAAGCATAGATACTATATTGAAACATTGTAAATAAATTCCTTATATACTCACAAAGAAAAGTAATGATAACATACTGTTTACAATAACCTTTTATAATAACATTGCATGGTACATTTATAAGAATAGAGTATTCAAATAGTTTAATATTAAGATTCGAACTAGAAATCACAATCACTTAATTCTCACAACCGGCCACAAAGCATCTTAACTTCGATCTATAGAGACAACTAATTCAAAATCTAATTTATTCTTTGTGAAACTTTATTTCGAACTTTAAATTCTTCTCTTACTGTCCCTTTGATTGATAAAATAGGGATTACAAGTTCTCATTCCGTTTTATTAAAATGACGCTTTCGTGCTTAATTTATCGCTAACTGAAAACCAATGTATTCATTTATTCTATATTAACCCTTGGGATGCTTAGTAGGGTCTGGCAGATTTAGTACTACATAAAAACTCTAATATCTTTTAAAATTTTGGCTTCGGGTTTTAAACTAGAAATCATTCCCTCGTCACTACCAACAATCCAGAATATATTCGCATTAAAATCCCATAGGTCTGAAAATCCCGACCAAGCATACAACGTTATCATTTTATCAATTACTTAATTTTTAGTTATAATTTCAAACAACGATAAAATAAAACAAAAACTCATATACATATTGCGTCACTTCTAGCGAAAGATGTCCCTTGTACTTAAGCGGTTGAACCGGACTGTTTTCATCTTTTTGTACTAAAAAAATGTTCTAAAAGATACTACAGAGAATACTAATCGCAAAATTTGGAATAAGGGTCGAAGTACTTCGACCGCCATATTCTGAAACATTGAATTAAAAGGCCGAAAGTTAATTAAAGTTTTGTATTTAGTTTAATACAGCCGTAAGTACAGTCCCGTCACACCCACTTGGCATGTTGTGCGATCTCTATTCACCAGGCATGCCGACGGTTAACCAAACGAAATGTCTAAGAAGGAAAAAAAAATATTCCGACAGCTTATTTTTACGTGCAATTCGTCAATCATCTAGCCCAGGGAGGGCTAGGCCACAGTATAAATATAATAGTAGAATGTCTTCATAGAAAGCTAGCGCACGCGGTTTGTATGTGCGTGCTAATATGCCAGGGTTCCCAACTTAGGGGTTTTCCCCCTAGATTCAGGGGGTAAATAAGTGGATTGGGATTTTTTAGGGGTATTTTTAGGGATTTTATTTACTCTTCATATTTATTTATTTTGTTAATTAAGAAAAATAAATATGTAAAAGTATGGGCCTTGAGACAATTCCAAACTAGCCAAACATAGTTATTTGTTGACCTAGCGACTATGGGACATCTAGTACAAATATATTACAACTACTCTGTGGTGACTGGTGGTTATCGTCCCTATACTTACTGGAAATACATATGTACGTTGATTGTTGTTTACTTGTTTAATTCGATTTTGTTATTGTACTGCTGTGTCGACATGTAATTTGTTAATGATGCCACTAAAATGTTAAGTTTATTCAATGTCAACATGTAGGCTTTTAAAAAATCTGAGTCTCCGGAAGAAAACGAAATTATTACGAAGAAAACGAAGATAACGAAATTGTATAAATAATTATTAATATTATATAATACATATAATTTGATGTATGACATAATTTATAAATAAAGAGTATTAAAAAATATCACTGCATATTATTTATTATTATTTTTACAGAATATTATTTTTTAGGGGGATTTTAGGGGTTTTTTTGACTAGTTTTAGGGATAAATATATTTGAGAGTTGGTAACACTGTAATACGCAGACGCCGTGGCACGCACACAACGGCAATATTTTGGGCAAATATGGGTAATTTATTGTACCGCCAGTCGGAGTCGCACGGGACACAAACATGCGGCCGCTTTCATTCGTCTTTAATTCGTTATTCACATCGTCACAAATAAACGTATTGTAATGTCCTTAGATACCTAAATAATTTTTGTCATTCGAATGCAAGGTTATCATTATTCAACATAACTACAAGAATTAACCAACATGAAAAACTTATCCGTGTGTATAGTTTTTTTTTTATTATGTACTATATGTATAACTCCTGGCGCTCCGTCCTCTCTGACTACCCCGTTGGGGATACAGCGTGAAGATATGTTATGTTATATGTATAACTAAACGAGATGCTGTCCGCTTCTCACACTCAACGCAACAACCGCAACCCTACGTATCCGACTGAGAATAAGCAATTCCGTTACGCATGAGGCGGGAGTCGGTCTTCTTTTCTACATATTATTTCACAATTATCTAATATTTGATCATTCGGCCTAGCCAAAGAATTATACATTTAGTACATAATAATAAAAAACAATGCACACAGATAAGTTTTTCATGTTGGTTAATTCTTGTAGTTATGTTGAATAATGATAACCTTGCATTCGAATGACAAACATTATTTAGGCATCTAAAGACATTATAATGCGTTCGATTAAGCAACTTGGATATAAGCGAATTTGTGACGATGTGAAGAACGAATGAAAGACAAAAAGAAGCGATCGCATGTTTTTGTTCCATGCGACCCCGACTGGCGCTACAATAAATTACCCATATTCGCCCAAAATATTGTCGTTGTGTGCGTGCCATGGCGCGTATGTATTAGCATGCACACATACAAACCGCGTACGCTAGCTTTCTATGAAGACATCCTACTGTTATATTTATGTTGTGTAATAGTGTAGGCGAGCAAGCTTTGAAATCAGTATATACCTACGGAATTCGGATTTTGTTGTACTTTCTTATGCCATTCCCAGACCAATATAAAGATCTTTGCAAAGATACGCAAAAACTATAGCATGTAGGTAGCCGTATTTCGTATTTATTTAGAAGACTCCTTAGACACTTGAAAGAATTGTAATACAGCATAGATTCATATCAAAATGCTTTTTTCTGTTTTGCGAAAACTGATCTCTTTGATGAACTTGATGTTAAATATTTAAAAAAAATTTATGCAGGCATTTGTACATCACATCACATCATATGTCTGAGACCGGCGCAATTTTTAAATTGATTACTGTTCGTGAGTTTGTATTACATGCGGTATAAAAAACATAAACATAATACTACATATCTAATTATGTTTTTAAGTAATAGCTTTAATATAAGATAGTAAATTTAAATGTGTGTAAGAATTTATTTCATTTGCACAAATATAACACACAAATGTAGTAACTCGAGCCACAGGTGACATGTTGGCAATAAATCAGACCTCGTAAGGAGCTTGCAGCTCTTCCATATACGCAGCGAGCTCTGCTTTACTCAATTCAGTCTCGAATGCAATTTTCTTGGGCGATGGGTTTAAATGTGAAATATTGCCTTAGAACTAGTGAAGAAAATGGTTCGCCATAGTAGTTATCACAGTAGTTATTTTATATATTTATGTGTATTTATTGACGTATTATATGTGTATTTGCTTATTTTATATATGTATATATTATATTGTTTTATCTATAATAATTGACATATACTTCTACGGTATCGCATTCCGTTTTCATAGAGTTTATCCTGTAACCCAAAGGTTGTCTGGAAAAAATTGCTGCTCAGCAAAAAGGCCGCCTTTTGTACTGTAACTACATTTTTATTTTTGGTCATATTTATTTACTTGTGGTGCAATAAAGTGTTTTGTATTGTATTGTATATCCTACTCATAATATATGTTTTTACATAAGATGAAAGACTGACGAAGAAAATCTACAGAGCGAAAGTGAGTGGCAGCAGAAGCCAAGGAAGACCAAATCTAACTTACGAAGATCAAATGGCCAGAGTGTTAGCTGACGAAAATGTCAAAAGCATCCGTATACCTTGGCGAAAGTGCGTGAGGAGAATGATGAGATTCGAAGAGACGAAAGAAGGTAAAGACCGCGAAGCTTGGCGCTCCGTCCTCTCTAACTACCCCGTGAGGGATACAGCGTGAAGATATGTACCTATGTATGTTTTTATCTGTATATTCTTACATTATCATGTACAAACTAAACTGTAGGCACACTATTGCGATTGTACAGTCATAATGTAACATAATGCCGATTAATAAGTTTAAAATTTTAGGAGAACGATAGTGAATAAATATAAGACTTCATCACATGAGATACGGAATAATTTTATGGGTTTACGCTGTATTTTAATTTTATTTTTCTTCTATTTATACAAAAAAAAAATTAATTTCTATTTACAATATAAGTGCTATAAAGTGAACGTTTTACCTGGAACAAAGATTGTTATTATTTAATAAAAAACATACCTAACATTTATTAATATTAAAAACGAAGCTATTATTACCAAAATAACGTTCTCGAATGTACTAAATTAGGTACAAGTAGGTAATAATAATAACCACGACCAATATACATTATGTTTATGAGTTGTCAGAAAAGTGCTCTGTAACTTTTTATAATACCCAATCTTACACATAAACTATGAATGATTTTAACAAAATCAGATCGAAATAAATAAACACTAATAAAATTGTTTTAAAAACAGTTTTCTAAGAAGTTAGCTCCAAAATACATTAGGGCTAAAATAACACAAAAAAAATCTCCTCTTGTCTATGTGCTAGAAGACATGTCGGGAAAAGATCTGGGTACCTGGCATATAAAAGATTTAAAAATAGTTAAAGGTTACAATTAGCACAGACAAAGACCTACTTTTAATTTACTACCTCACTACGCTAATTATAAACATCTAATAGTATAATGCATTTGTAGGGTAGTTAGTTGATTTGTTTAGTAACTGATTACATGTCTTAATGTAAGAGCACGACAATATTTTTAGGTTATAAATGTTGCTGTTATTATATAAGCGTGAAGTATGCAAAAATGAATAAATGGTTAGTATGAAAGTGTAAACAAATGCCATTTCATAATATAGTATTCGCTCATTGCTTTACATGTCGGATTTTTTTATCTGAGAAAAAATCCTTTAGTAGCGAGGGCGGTAATGTAACGTAAAAGTTCGTTACATGAAAACAATACTCGTAATTAATAGTATATATCATCACGCTGTGTCTCTAACGGAGTGGGCAGAGAGGACTGAGCGTCGAGCGTCGCGATTCTTGATTTTTTCCTTTGCCTCCTCGAATCTCATCATTACGATGGATTCGGGAAAGATCGGCCGTGTCCGTTTGGTATGAGCGCGACAGTGGATGCGCCGAACGTGTGACCTTGTTCTCACTCTCGGACGGTTTTTTTTTGCTGCTACCGTCTTGTTGTGTGCACACTGATTTAACGTACTGCTCATGATTATTTATTTAAACATATTTTTTTATTTGCATTTAAACAATTTATAAAATCGTGATATACCTATTACGCGAGATAGTGCAGTTTTCTTAGCTGCATACATTTTCACCGCGTAATCGGGTAAGTGTTGTGCAATTATATTATATCAATATTGTAATAGATTTTTTTTCCTCCTTAGTTTAAACATTGTAACGATTATTTTTTTTAAAAACAGTAGTAGTAGTAAAATTATTATTATTAGTATTTAATTTTTTTTTGTTTTTTATCAAATTGCTTTTTGTTTGCTACTAAAATGCTATTGTGTAAACTCCGAGCTTATTGTCGGGACCGCCACTTCACCGCTACGCCTTCTGCTTCGCTGTGGATGTGGTGGTTCCGATTGGTGGAACTCCAAGAGTCTCATCATCATTGCGGCTCGTTCCAGGGTCCATGATTAGAGTTGCGACTTTACCAACCAAATATATCTGCCGCTCGATCTGCGGGTTGCGCGTATACTGCGCACCCGCCTACGAGACCCAGACGCCACCCCTGTTCGCGACCTCCAGAACTGCACTGCTTACCACAGGCCGACCATCTGCCACCTCAGGGAAGTGGAGGAACCTCGGACGTGGAATCAGACGGGCTTATCTTTCGTACAGACCTCACGACCCTTTTGTTGTATTTTTTTAATATTGTTTATATAAATTCGTGTTAACTGAGGTTGTTCGTGTTTAAATCTCAACCCTATGTTACACTGGCTGGCACAAAAAAAAGTGATAAGCACGAAATAATTAGTTCTTAATTATTAAAATATAAGCACTGAAATATCTTCATTTTTTATTGAAATCGATGTTGAATCAATAAAATCTATATTAACTTATTTGTACTTCCAAAGGTTAATGTGTTTAAAGAACCTATGTGCAGAAACATTTCTGCACCCGGAGATTTAGGAGTCAGTCATATGCCTACAGATTTATGAAATATACTTTACTAATCTGTATTCCGCAGTTATAAAATTTAATGTAATGAAATTGTAACAGGAAGAATTTAAATTTTTCTTCCGTTCAGCAAACAGCTCGTAAAAGACGGATGCGAAGCGAATAAACGAACTTATTTAGCAGGAAAAAGAAGTGTACCTACCTACAGCAAACTTCGTCAATTTATGTATCATGGTGAATGATTGTGGACTCCTTAGTGTGACATGGACCGCACACAAGGCAATTAGCGTAACGTTTAGAATTATAGTTAATCGTACCTAATACACTCAACTCTGAATTGCAAATCAACTTTTTTGAACCGGATTTCGTTCATTGATGTCCCTGTGGAAGTAAAGATTCATCAGAAATGTCACTGGTAAAGTAAAAATTTGCCTTTTTGAACGCATTTCAGGAACTTTTGCTTCCACAGGGACGTTACTGAACGCAACCCAAGGCTTAATCCTTAAAGTTGACAAGTGACTGTCTTGTCCAGATGGAGTGTTTTCGTTTCAATAAAATTGACAATCGTTACATTTTTAACTCTGTGTTCTCTATTAAGATCCCACGAGATGCCAAAGCTTTTGAAGTTAGTTTTGATAGCTTTAATTAGACATATGAGTGAATGGCTAGAGCTTCCCAAATGACTACGGCACGGAGTTCTTCAAAAAGGGCGTGAAGAGATTCTTACAGAGTCGGCAAAGCGCAAGTTGCGATGCCTCTGGTGTAAATGCGTTAAGTGGCAAATTTACGCCAATTCCATTCACTGCACCGGATGTGTCGGCTCACTATCCAAATGCGTTGCCACGTAACTCACTTCAGTACATCATAATACGCTGCCTGCGCTAAAAACTAACGGGCGCGGCATGTGGGTGGCGCGCTTTGCGACTCACTCGGTGCATAATTGATGCGTATCATTTTACTGCTCTATGGCGCAATTTGAAGTTAACTCAAAGCGCCGGCGCAGTTAGATACGCCTGAGTTACTAATTTGGCGCAAGGAATTTTGCTGAGTTTCTCATGCCTTACTTACCATCAGGTGGGGTGTATGCTTTTATGCCGTGTTCGTGGTATAAAAAAAATAATGTATATGTCATGAGAAACTTATATAAATGGACGACTGGCAATTTATTACAATACGAGTATCTATTCCACTTCAACATTACAGCAATATTGCCAGATGTGACGCTATGATGTGATTTTATTGCGCTACGATATTCTATCCAGCCCAAAAGGAAAGTAACATGACATCACATCACGTTATGCGTATATGTTTTATATATTCGAATGGTTGTTTTTTGGCATATCATTAAAGAAATCGTCGAAACAATAAAGGCTTATTTTGGACTCCCCGATTCGCATGAAGGTTATATATTTGCATAAGGGAAAGAAAAACCATGGAAAACGGAGAATCATATTTTTATAACGTGAAAGCGTCTTGTAGATAAAATTTATTGCTACTCTACCTATATTTTTTGCATGCTCTCGTATATCATAATCATACATCTCATAAATAATAAGCATATTATCGTATACCTACGCAGTAAGTACGTATTATAAAAGGAGACGTTCAGTTTGTATTCAGTATCAGTAGACATAAGTACTTACCTACTATTCATATTGGAAAACTAGGCAGAATATTACAGTTCCACATTCGGTACACAACTCAGTATACTAGGTGTGACTATATTGATGTGTCAAAATCACTGACTTTCAAGAGGACTTTTTTTTGATATCTTCCTTTTCAAAAGTTCCAATTTGATTAACTTGATCCAGAGCCTACTTCACAGGGTATCCTAGTGTAGGTATTATTACAATTTTGTTTCTCTATTGTTATAAAAAATGTAAAAATAAATATTTATTTCCATATTTCCTATAACAATAGAGAAACAAAATTTAAACAAAAAAAAATTAAACTTTGTCCTTTATTTTTTTTTATTTGAGTCAAATACATATATATAATAGGCTTTTACCTATTAAGTTGCCGTTCTACAATAATGGCCATTTGAAATGTAATTTGTGTGTTGTGTAGCAATAAACTCTAAATTCAAATGAGTTTTATTTTAAAAATATGGATTTTTATTTTCAAATCGTATTCCGTCATTTATTTCTTGATTAGTGTTTTGTTTTCACTTCATTTATATCTTTTTCATCAGTATGGACACGATAAAAATACGAGTAATTACGGAATACGAGTTCCGTCGCGGTAGCAATGCGGCGCAAACGGCTCGCAACATTAACGACGTGTACAGAGTGAACACTACAAACGAACGCACGACCCGTTATTGGTTTGAACGCTTCGGACATGGAAATTTTGATCTGAAAATGAACCCCGTGGTCGCCCGAAAACTAAAGTCAACAACGACGAATTAAAGGCGATAAAGCTAACGATACTCAATCTACTGCTGAGTTAGCAGCAGCTTTCGATGTTAGCATCAAAACAATATTGGTAAATTTGCGTCAAATTAGCAAGGTAAAAAAGCTTGATAAGTGGGTGCCGCATGAAATGAATGATCGCCAGCGCGACGAATGCGTTAAGGTATGCCTTGCGTTGCGTAATAAACACAGAAACGAAGGGATTTTGAGCCGCATTGTTACTTGCGATGAAAAATGGATTCTTTTTGACAATCGTAGCGGTCATCATGTTGGTTAGACCCTAGATCAGCACCTAGGCAATGCCCCAAACGAAAACTTACCCCTAGAAAAGTGATGGTTGCTGTTCGGTGGCATAGTGCCAGTGTAATTCATCACAGCTTATTACTAAATGGCATGAGCATTACTGCAGACGTGTACTGTGAGGAATTGGACGTAATGATGGAGAAACTCGCAAATCTCCGGGCAGCCTTGGTTAATCGCTCGTCCCCGCTGCTCCTACACGACAACACGACCTCACACGCCACAACAGACATTCTCTAAGCTACAAGAGCTAGGGTTGGAAGTTTTGCGTCATCCACCGTACTCACCAGACCTTACGCCGACAGACTTCTACTTTTTACAAAATTTGGACAACTTCTTGGCAGGAAAAAAGTTCTATATCCGAGAGGCAGTACAAAATGCCTTTGAAGAGTTTGTTGCCTCCCGTACACCTGACTTCTTCAAGAAGAGCATTGAAAAATCACCACTGTGCTGGCAGAAATGCATCGATAGCATGAGTGCATACTTTGATTAATAGAAATAAAAAAATATATAAAAAAATACTTAACTTTTTGTATACTAAACGGCAATTTCATAGGTAAAGACCTAATATTATAAAAATAACAGACTGAAAATATTACTTACGGTTATAGCTATATTCCTCTAAAATGACAATCAAGCATCCCAGAAAACTTTACACTGGCAACACTCGTAGGGTCCAGTTACCTCTGTAAATCCGTGAGGTAACTGACCGTGTCAAAAGTCACGTTTGAAGTTTTGGCGGAATATATTTAAAAGTACCTATGTATAAATTCATTATATAGGAAATAATATGTCAGAAAATGTAGAAGGTAATTTTAAATTAGATATTTAGTTAGTAAGAAATCAGGCATTGTCCGATCATAGTTTTAATTAATCGGCTCAAGCTCGTTAGTCGTTAAACGGAGTCAGTAGAAAAGTACAATAAGAAGTTAGAAAATAAGAATATACTAAAATTGTATGCAAAAATGAGTTAATTAATAACTTTCTGTGGATACCACACTTGCATCACCATCCCTGTTTAATTTCGTAAAACTTCTATTAGACGGCAAATGGAAGTCTAACCGAAAGGTGGAAAAAAAAACATCTTACGAAATATATTTATAGTAAAGCCTGCGAATTGTACAATATTAAAACATATGAAATACAGAAAATTACTGCACGTTACAGAAGAACAGTGTCAAACAATAATAGGACAGTGTACCACGAAATTAAATGCTGTATTGAAGGTTTTAATAATTACACGAAAAGTTTCAAACAAAAAAATATATAACTTTGAACGGCATACATTTTTCACAGAAGAACAAAAAGGCTATGAAGCGATTGATCAGTGTGTATGAGATTTATTAATACTGGAGTGTTTGATGTTTTAGTTGAGTTAGTACAGTTCAGATTAATGTGTGACGTAACTAGTTCTAACATCAGAGAAATATTATTATGAGAGCAAGAAGATCAGAAAGAGAAAGAAGAGGATATGACTATAATTTTGAGAGTACACTCAGAAAATATGAAATAAGAAAAGTAGATCATATTTGTAATAGTAACATGAAATATCATATAATAAAAGTTAATAAGTATGGTTTATTCGCACGAGAGCGAGCGGCAGCGCGTAACCGCTCGGCCTCCTTGTACCGCTAGTACGCGTCCACTAAATACCGCAAACGAACAGTTGAGTGGTCCACCAAAGCGGTCGCTGCGGCATTGTGTGCGAAAGATAAACAGCATCCCGTTTTTGGAACACGATGTGTATGACTCACTGCGAGAGTTTACAAATTATATTACTTAGAAAAATCGTATGACCATGTAAGTAAGTTAGTTAACTAAACATTATTAGCGATGAGTGGGATGTGGGAAATTAAAGTCAAAAATACAAACCTTAATAAATATAAAGATTGACAATTTATTACATATTATTATAATGATGGAAATTCATAGAATTTACCTAAAATTCTAGCAAAATAACACTTGAGTCAATACATCTCGGAAAAAATATATTTTCAATAACATTCAGTATATATTTGTAGCAGCTCCTTAATTCCCAATTTTTTCCCTTTGATATTGTTACTGGAACAGACGTAAATGTTTGACAAAATAATCATAAAAAAACCAGAATCGGTTTCCACAATTTTATCAAGTTTTTATTAAAAACACTATATATTACACTAATTTAACTCAGAGTAATTTCGTGTAGGACAAACAAAATAGAGAAAATCCGTTATCTCTTAATGGAATATTGTTTGTAAATGTTTGCATTTAGGACTCATTTATCATCCTGTTTATTCTGTAACCAATATTCGCAAAAACTAGAATCACGTGATTGACATTAATTAAAACACTTCGAAGAAACTTTAAATATTACCAACGGAATTACCTTACTTACCTACTTATATTTTTACATGACGTAAAGAGAAAACATTGTACTCCTTTTTAAACATTACGCGCACGGAGTGTGAGATTTGGCATAGTTAAAATTTATAAGAAGGAGTGCTGAAAGCTAAAATTTGTACATAATATGTGTACAAATGCATTAAATTAAATTAAATAAAACATTCATTGTTTCCGTTTGTAGATATCAATATCATAAACATAGTATACTATGATCGATACATACAATAATTACGCTGTCAACGTCAAACACAATATAATAGCTTAAGGTCAAACTTGAGTCGCTTGAGTCAAATAGTCGCACAAAATAAAGATAGTTACTAAAGAGAGATCTGGAATCAAGCCTCACTTCCTATCCGTCTCGTGTGTCACTGTCTGATTCTCTTTCGTCACACCACAGCACAGAAAGCCTTATCCTATCTGTTATTCGCCCTTCTTTAGTATCGGTTGAGGTCAAGGGGTGTCAACTTTGTATGGAGCTATTGCAGACTTTATATGGAAACAAAATGAAAGTGACAAGAGATGTAGAAAGAAAGAAAACAGAAAATACCAGGGATATCATTACAAAATATAATTTATTGATATTATTTATCAATATACTGATATCGATTATTGATACTGAAATTTACAGTACAGGTTTATTTATTTCGTTAATTTATTATAATTATTTGAGTACTACATATAAAAATGACAATAATCAAATATTTTATTTCATTAAACAAAGATATTTATAAATAATTTGAACGAAAATAACACATTTTGTTATCGATATTAATAATGGAATAAACTACTAATTGAATTCAATAACATAGCAACCCTGTTAGATGAAATGTCAAAGACTTTACAAATGGAAAAATTTTCTTCATAACCGTCGATAATTTTTTCTATCTGTTTTTAGCTTTTCTGTGTTTCGCACGAGCTATTCTCCCCTGAACACTTGAGGAAACTCGCATCGATGTGGTTGAGAATTGTGGATCAAGACTGTGACTTTTGAAAGGATTGTTGTTATAATATCCACATTTAATTGTAATCAGAACTCGTGATATAAAATTAAAAAAAATGGTTACTAATTCTGTTTGTTTTATTAACTTTCCGAGTTCCATTACCTTGTCATCCGCTGAACTAAATAAAAATAAGTGAAAACTTTATAGTTGAAACAAACTTTATCAAGTAAAGTTTTCGCTAATTTTTATTTAGTTCAGTCATCTAAGAAAATACGCTCAGAGTACAATTTAAATCCCCACCAGTTTAGTTTATAGTCTAGTAGTAGTATAGTATAGGCGCATAGTCTACACTTTTTTTGTTTGGAGTTGTAATTCTTCTCCTTGGAGTATATGTGTTCTGTGGTTGAGGTGCCGTGCTTGACTGATGCTCGAAGTGCTTGGTTAAATGTTTGTCCGAGTACTAACCTGCCTACCTCGACCTTTTGTCAAAACACTGGAATGCAAAACTGTTCATTTACAACTTTTAGACTTGTAGTCCCGAAAAAGAACGGTCTCATCTTCTGGCTGTTTCTGAGAGGAGTCAGGATATGGTTTTGGGGTAATACCTTCAAAAAACTTAGGAACCTTAATTGAAAATACCACACTTTCTCTCTGGGGAAAGGACTGGGGGCCAGGACTAACCTTCCGCACCGTTGCCGCTGTGATGATCTCGTCAATGTACTAGGTCACTACGGTTTATCCTGTTTACGTAGTGCGGGCTGGATTCTGATATTTGTGAGAGACTGGTCGAAACTTCGGGAGACCCTCGGGCTGACAGTTTCTTCCGCCAACGAATCAGTTGAGCTATTCAAAGGGGTAATGCTGCCAGTCTGCTGGGCACCTTAAGCAATGACAGCTTTCTAAGCGGCAACTGTGAGGATTTCTATTATTTAAGATAATGTGTAGTCTTAAGTTAGTAAATAGTACGTATGTATGTACTTTTTGTTATTAATAAGGTTTAATGTTCATGTTGAAAAAAAATCATAAATTTACGTTTAGGTAAAAAGAAAACACAATTAGACTTAATTTTCACGATATAATTTTTTACCAAAGGAGGCTCTGTTTTTTTCTGTATTTACAAACTTTTGCTTAGTACTTTGAAATGGAAACAGGCTTCGTAATTCGTATATATTTCTTTTAATTATTTTGTTCATTTGCTTTTATTTTATAGCTTAGGAACGATGCAAAAAATAAAGCGTGCCCATGACCTCTCTTTTTTCACGTACGAGTGTTAATCACATTTAAATAGTTCTTGCTCGCGCAGTTCTCGACAGTTGTTCTACATGCAAGGTCGCGTCTTTAAATAATTTTATAAATAAAAATAAGCATGAGACGTAAAATATCAAAGCTATATCGTTTAAACGTTAAATGTACCACGTATTAAATATTCAGTAGTGTTAGCCAGCATCTAATAATAAATAAAATTACAGCAACTCAGACCCAGTTGTAAACTTTTAACTCTCTTGAGGATTTTTTGTTGAGAAGTGAAATACGTGTCAATTAAAAAGTTTGAAATTTTGGTGGAACGTAGCTACAAATTATACAATAAATTATAAATAAAATTTCATTATGACTGTGCTACGTAAAAAAGAGACAACAATGTCTCTTAATCGTATAAATATACACATAAAACATTTGGAAACCGAGCGCATCGCCACTTTCCTTACTGTTATCTCTTTTCTTTATTTGTCGTAACAATTTGATAGAAACGTAAACGTCTGCTGAAACACACAATGGGTAAATCTTGTTTACCGGTGGGTAACCGCTATTTATCAACGATATATAGATACAGATCACACGAACGTTAGCAAAATGGACAAACTCTTGGCAATAAAACTTTTAAATCTCCCTCGCATTGTTTCTATTGTAGAAGGGTAACTAGAAACCCACACTGAAATGGTATTTCAGGAGCTAATGTTCATAACTCAATGCGATTTATATTTAATAAAATACGCTATTATATTAAATATAAATTATGCTATTATAGTAATATAAATATAAGTATGCTGATTAGAGAGAAAATCTATAATATATATATATATTATAGATTTTTAAAATCCTTAAAAACTTTATTCACAGATGGTGTGCAGAAAACTAAAATTTATGTACAAAATATGTGTCACGAATACATAAAATTAAATAAAATAAAACATTCATTATTCACGTGCATACTGTCAATATTAACCACATAATAATAGTAATACGGTTATATCATCATTGTCAAACCCATAATAATTGGTAGGTAGTAGTAGTCCCTTAGGAGGAAAGGTAAAGGGATCTTAGCCCATACAACCGACGTCTTCAGTAATAAATACATAATTTCTTCGTACTATTTCAACAAAATTTCGACGTAATATATTTTAGATGTTTTTTGGAGTTTCTGGCGACAAATATATCGAGGCAGTCTTTCTAATAGGATCCGCTGAGGCAGACTAAGCCACTAAAAAAATCTCGACATCACTCTACTAAATAAGCACTTATTTCAACAATTTCACATAACACACATATAGACAGCACAGCAGACAGCAGCGTAGATACTGGGGACGCAAAACTGCGTCAATTTTACATCACAATATTCACTAGAAACTATTTGCAAATAGTTAAAATAAACGCCCAACCGCTTCCCATAAAATCCCGCCAAAAACTCCCATAGTACTTGGTGGTCAAAAGTAGCACAGAGTAGACTCTACTTCTTCTCTTTTATAAACTGGCAACTCCTATCGTATTTATTACAAACATTTTTGCCATTCTCATGTAAAAAGTGGTGTTTTGCTGATATAAAATGACGTAAAATGTCTGGCTTCTTCCTAACGCTCTCCAGTAGAGCGATAGTAGGCTCTGTTAAAGTTAAAAAGGTCTTTTTGGAAAAACGTGAAAACATCAGCTACTATGTGTACCATACAGCTAACTGAGGAAGCCCCCAGTAACATCCAAATTACAAGCCAATTTTTTCCTTCCTTCCTCAATTTCCAAAAAAAGTTCCTTTCCTAAATTGACCTGATCGGGTATCGAACCCGGAGCTCCGGCTTGAAATACAGATGCTCTGTCACCATACCAACTAGCAGTAAACATTTAAAACATATCAATTGTTTGATACATTGAATGGCAACCGGTTTTTGCAATAATTTCATTTAAATTATAGTTAAATTGATTCGATACGTTTTTACAGATTTTATTTTTTGCAAAAAAATATCAGTACATTTTTATTACCTAATAAATATTTCGTTTATCAGTTCTATTCCATACTTTCTACGTTTAATTGCTTCTGTTCACATACAAGATAACACTAATTTACTACGCTCCAATGAGCTTCGACCTCATAGCGGCGTCGGCGTCGCGGCAATGAACTTTATGATGTACTCGTAATAACTGAAAGTCGGCATTGTTTTATAGGTTTTTGCTTATTAACAACAGAAAATCGTTTTTCATAAGGTCAAAGTCTCCATTGTGTAAACAAATACATAAAATCATTTACGAAAAAATGATACAGACAATATTAGTAACGTAGCTATAATATTGGGTCCTTACATATGAAATTGGCGTTTTATACGGGGGAATATAAAGTCAATTTTTTTTTTGTAAAATATATTTAATTAATCAAAGTATGCACCGTTGTTATCTATGCACTTTTGTTATCTCATAGGTAGTTCATTGATCCCTTTACTAAAAAAACCATGGGGGGCGAGAAACAATAAACTCTTTGAAGGCGGTTTGAACTGCCACATCGGAGTTGAATTTTTTTCCTTGTAAGAAGTTGTCCAAATTCCGGAAAAAATGGTAATCTGTTGGAGCAAGGTCCGGGGAGTACGGTGGATGTCACAGACATTCCAATTGTAGCTCATCTAACTTAGTGGTTGTTTGTTGTGCAGTGTGTGGTCTTGCGTTGTCGCGAAGCAGCAGTGGCCTAGAGCGGTTGACCAATCTCGGTTGTTTAGCAGCTCATTCATCCTTCATGGTTTGCAGTTGCTGACAATAGATATCTGCCGTAATCGTTTGGCCAGATTTCAGAAAGCTGTAGTGAACGACACCGGCGCTAGTCCACCAAACACTCACAAGTAACTTTTTCTGAGTCAATTTTCGTTTAGGACAGGATTTGGCTGGGTCTCCAGGGTTCAGCCATTGCGGCGAGCGCTTCCGATTATCGTACAGTATTCACTTTTCATCACAAGTATCGATTCGATTTAAAATCCCTTCATTATGGGTCGGTTGAGCAAAGTAACACAGCAGTCGACGCGTGTTTGCAACTTCGATTCACTCAATTCATGAGGTACCCATCGTTCAAGTTTTTTTACTTTCCCGATTTGCTTCAAGTGGATTAATACAGTTTTGTCACTTAACCCGAAGCCTGCAGCTATCTCTGAAGTGCTTTGTGATGGATCCGCTTCTACAATAGCCTTTAATTCTTCATTTTCCACTTTCCACCCCGTCCACGGGGTTGGTTCTGAAGGTCGAAATTTCCATAACGAAAACGTTGAAACCAAAAACGTACCGTGCTTTCTTTTGCGACACCAGCGCCGTACACATCATTAATCCTTCGAGCTGTTTCTGCAGCACTGGTGCCACGGTAGAACTCGTACTCGTAAATATACCGATATTTCATGTTTTCCATTGTGCGGTAATAAGCGACAAAGAAAAAAATAATGAGGAAAAAACAAATGAATGACTGTTTTCAAAACTCAAATGTACCAGCTAAACGAATTTATAAATTTGAATTTGGAATTCTTAACCAAAGAGGAGATATTTCTGATCAAAGTGGTCAGTATGACAAAACGCTATATTCATATGTAAGGACCCAATATAAGCATAATAAACCCAGGGTCTCATTGTGTCACGTCCATTAAATTAATTGCGTATAATAGTTCACTGAATTCCTACGTACCAATTGTAAAAGTGCATCTGACTGACGTTTATATTGAATCTAAAGGTTACTCATTTATCAACCCGGCACTCGACCGATATCGACTTTCGCAAGTGGTTGGGACTAGTTACATGGAATTTTCATTTATCTTTTTACACTCATTTATCTACAATTGCCTTATGAAATGTCACTAATTTATCAAGCGTTCCAGTAACGATATCCATATTGTCACTGGAACGCATCGCTTGCAAGGTGTTCGTATGCGAACGGCGATTGAACCACTCGGCGACAACCTGCTTCCATTTGCTTGCAACACGCCGCACGTGAGCAATCGCGCACCGTCTGCGCTTCACTCGAGTTATTCACGTGTTGACCTCAAGGCATCCACATATTGCTTGCACGGCATCCACTGGTTGAGCCCGCTGACCGCTGACCGGCGGGATTAGTACTTAAAAATTTTCAGATAGCGACAGCCACGCGATCGTTGCGCGACTGGTAACTAATTGTAATAAAAATTGATATCATGTATGACAATTGCGTGTCTATTACGTCGTGACCGTAAAATTCAATTTTTGCGGTTGTTATATTGCCGCTATACAAATTACATTGCATAAATTCTCCTTTTGACCGCAGATATCGCGCGATTTTTGGCTGTCGCAAGCTAAGTCAGTTAATAAGCATGCGGGAGGCGTCAACTCGCTGTCGCCTTCTCGACCGTCCAAGCGGTGAGGCGACGCTGGCTGGTTCCAGTATAGTATATGAGCGCTAACCTTTACTTTTCAGTGTTTTTCTTTTTCAGACAACAAAATTTACGCCATGATGCTTCCATAATTAAAAAACTTAGTTGAACTTCACTGTTTTTTTTAAAATAACTTTTGATGTAACGCATCCAAAGATAAACAAATAAATTGTATGAAAATACAAGATCAATTTTGAGCTCAAATGAAAACCATTAAAATATTTTTATTTTATTAAAGGAAACCTTAGTGCGACATACACTCGAAAATCAAATCAACGTATGATACATGCTCCACACATGCACTTTCCATACATGTTAAACAACATTAGAAATATGGCTTTCTCCTTTTCTCCGCGGATTAAAACCCGCTACATATGCAGTTACCTTCATGTTATACAATATTATGAATGAATTAAGCGTATAATCAGCCGTTAGACGGAAAGGATTTAGTAAATAATGACTGCAAAACCAATATATGTAGACCAGCCAGTAGATGCCTAATTACATCAAAGATTATATATGTCTTCGTCCGTGACATATTCCCTGGCGACGTCATAAACATTTTTTATTGCCTGAAAGTCGGTCCGTTCGCCGCCTACTAAACGATTGTGTGATAGCAATAAAATAAAACATATATAAACAAGATCTCACTAAACCAACCTTAACGATCTCAGAATTGGCCGTTACTTTTATTTATCCCTAATCTATTTAGAAAATTGGTTTTACATTGAGAGAATTAAGTACAAAGAAATTATTCAAATGTTTGGAATTCTGTTGTCAATAAAACGCCTTATTATTCTAAATAAAATCTGAAGAGAAATTGAAATCGGATGTAAGTTAGCTTCAAAGCGATTGTCAAGTACTACAAGGAAAGCAAAATCAATGAACTTTTCATTCTGAATAAAAATAACTTCTCCAGGTCATTAATTTACTTAATTTAATTTACAAAAGGGAATATAAAAAAGTCAATTTAAATACACGTACTATATTCAATTCTAGATAATAACAAAAATTTTAAAGGAAACAAAAATACACTTGTTTTCACTACTACTATTGAAATGAAATATTAGCGACCCGCCCCGGATTCACATGGGTAATTTTTTTTTTTTTAAATAAAACACAGCCTTTGTTACTGGCTGATAATGAAGCTTTCTATAGGCGGAAGATTTTTGAAATCGATTTAGCAGTTTTTGAGTTTATCCATTACAAACAAACAATCAATTTTTTTTTCTTCGTAATGTTAGTTTAGATGTTCTATTATTTTCTAAATGTATAATCTCAAGTTAGTCAAAGTCAAAGTCAAATCAATTTGTTATTATTTGTCATATTTTTGAACGTCAAACCTACTTTAGTTCGTTTCGAAAAGAAAACCTGAACACTGAGAAGAACCGACAAGAAACTCAGTCAGGTATCATTTTTTCAACATCATTCTACAATAGTTATTTAAAAATATACTTTAAACTTTATTTTATTACTTATAGACACCTATAAGTAAAAACATAAAGTTTAACTCGTGTATAACGAGATGAGTTATATGATGAAAAATCTTACACTGCAGATGAAAATTTTCATAACTATGTTCGCACTTATTCGAAAATATTTAAAAAAGTATCAAAACACGCGAAAGCGATCTATATCGCGAATAAAATTAAAAAGTCAGACAATGCGATAAAGGCTACATGGAACACTATTAATAACGAAGTTGGTAGTAAACGAAATAGAAATAACGAAGATTTTTCAATACAAATTGGTAATAAGGTTGTTACTAATAAAATTGAGGTTGCTCATGCTTTTGAAAATTATTTTTCGAATACACCTATAGAAATAACGAATGGTTTGAGCGTCTTCGCAAACAGCAGAGACGTTTTTGAGAAAAAATGTTGGAAAATGGTTCCCTAATTTTCAATTTAGGTACACATCTTCACTTGAGATAGAAAAAATTTTCAAGCAATTACATAAAAAGAAAAGTGAAGATTTATGGGGCTATCAGTTCATGTCATGACTGGTGTAATACCTTTGTTATCGCCAATTTTGGTAGAGATATTTAATAAATGTGTCGATCAAGGGGTGTTTCCCAATTTAATGAAACACAGTAAAATTATTCCATTATTTAAGTCAGGTTGTATGTTGAATCTAACAAATTATCGCCCGGTGTCAATATTGCCAGCATTGAGTAAAATATTCGAAAAAATAATACTCAATCAAATGCTAGCACATTTTAACATTCACGGGATGTTTCACGGTCAACAGTACGGGTTCACGAGAGGGCGGTCAACAACTCATGCGGGAGCAAGCTTGATCAAGACTGTACTTCAGGCTTGGAAGGGATCGCAGGATGCCATTGGTGTTTTTTGCGACCTTTCCAAGGCTTTTGATTGTGTTAGTCACGAAATTTTAATTTGCAAGCTTAAATACTATGGAATTTGTGGTAACGCTCTCGATCTCGTGGTCTCGTATTTGTCTGGCCGGGAGCAAAAAGTGAGTGTCAATGGGGTTTTGTCTGTTGGTTCGAGGTTAAGAATGGGCGTTCCCCAAGGATCAATTTTGGGACCTTTTCTGTTTCTAGTCTACATTAATGATCTCCCATTTATGCTCAGGAACTTATGCGAAATAGTATTGTTTGCTGATGACACTTCATTGCTATTTAAACTGGACAGAAAGAACTTAGATATTACCTGGGTGAACGGGATCCTGGCGGACGTCTCGGGGTGGTTTGCTGTTAATAATTTACTACTGAATGCACAAAAAACCAAATGTATTAAATTTTCCCTTTCTAATGTACCCAAAATCCATGATAAAATAGAATTGGGTAGGAAACAGTTAGAATTAGTTAGGTCTGCCAGTTTTCTTGGTTTAACAGTAGATAGTAAATTGCAATGGGCGGATCATATCGGGGCATTGGCTAGTAAGCTCGGTTCCGCGATATATGCCATTAGACGCATTAGGCAATTGACGGATGCGGATACGGCTAGGCTGGTGTACTTCGCATATTTTCATAGCCTAATGTCCTATGGCCTTTTGCTGTGGGGATCAGCGGCGCATATTAACTCGATTTTTATTTTACAAAAAAGAGCGATACGTGCTATTTACAGTATGAATACACGAGAATCACTAAGAGATCGTTTTAAAGACATTGATGTACTGACCTTGCCGTCCTTATACATCTTTGAAATTATTGTATACGAGGAAAAATATAGATCGATTTACAAAAAAAGGCGATATTGGTGGTATGGAAACCCGAGGTCGTGATAAATTGGTTGTTCCAAAATTTAAATTACATAAGTCAAATGTTTCATTTTTGGGTAACTGCGTTCGTTTTTATAATAAAGTTCCTCAAGAAGTCACTCAATTAACAGAAAATATATTTAGATTAGTTATAAAACGTACATTGATTAGACAATCATACTATAAAATAAACGATTTCGTTGAAGATAAAACAATAGTCTGGAAATGATTTTCTCTGCACATGCATTTACTGGCTCTCTGAATATTGTATTTTAATAAACCTTTTGTAAAAGGATGTTGAAAAAATTATACCTGACTGAGTTTCTTGTCGGTTCTTCTCAGTGTCCAGGTTTTCTTTTCTCTTCTATTTGAACCGAACTAAAGTAGATTTGACGTTCAAAAATACCTTGTGATTGGGTTTACTTGAATAAATTGATTTGACTTTGACTTTGAGAGAATAACTAGCGATACTTATTTCAAGGAAAATAAAAAAATCCTTTAATAAATTTTAAAGATATTTAAAATACCTTTGACAGAGTTATATTGTCACTTTTTATAACGATGAGATGCGTTTGGTTAACAAACATTTCTTTAGAGTTACAACATTCTGAAATGCAAAATATTTGAGGATATAGGTGGTCACTCATTTACCAATTCCGCAAACGACCAGCGCTGCTTCTTCTCGAGTGGTCGAGAGTTATTATAGTCTTACCATACACATATGCGCTCACCTAACAACTCCACATCGTCACTGGAATGCCTTACTCACAAGCTGTTATGCAGGACATCGTGTGAACCACTCGCTTAGAATGCGCTTCCCGCGAATGATTCACTACAGGTTTAATTACAAATTCTTGATACCGCGCGGAGTCCACTCGATGACCGCGAAGCCTTAACAAGATATCGCTTAATTGTAGCTCCAGTTGACAGAGAGCGAACGTCAAGCGATAAGGCGGCGCTGATCGAGTGCCGGGGTGATTGATAAATGAGCGTTGACCTTAAACTTTCGGTTTGAGAGCTCCCTTGCCAACCAATGTTTTTTTGTTATACGGCGAACTACACCATAAAATACCACGTTAAGACAATGTTAATGTGCAAATGACAGAAAACTCTTCATAATAATTATTACGTAGGCAATTGGAAATTTAATAATGGCAAACGATCCGTCGGATAAATGTTATCGCACAGACTGTCAGCGCCGGCCCTGACGTTCCGTTAGCGCTTTACCCCTTCCAAACCGGAAGTCGAGCTTTGCCATAGTATAGTCGAATGAGTGCCTTTTATTATTTCCTTCGACATATATGTATCACAGATCTACTATTAATAGATATTACGATTATGTGACCACTATAGTCTTTCTCGTTTTACCGATCTGTGTTTGTCAAACCTTACCTTTGCAGCCTAAACTACTGCATTCAACCATCACCCCCAAAAGAGTTTCTATCTCACATATATTTACAAAAATGTTTACATTCATTTTACAGTTGTAAAATTCAAAAGTAGTTGAAAAACTTAAAAGTACTAACGAACATGAATTTGTTTTGTGTCAAAATACTGTCAAACACAACAGTATAAGTCCTAAAATATTGAGCATACATAGAGACGAAATATGTGTATTCTCATATTCTTTCTATTATAGGCTTACGCCATATATTTCTTTCAGTCTAACAATTGATGACGTGTGAAAGCCTCTATCTACGATATTAGTTTTAAATCTGTGATATGTACATACCAAACATACTTCCTCTATCGATTAATGTTAGTCTAATCACGGTTTGTTGTTTTAGAATACAATCAAAATGGCCGCACCGTGAACTCTGCCTCACTCTCCAAAAAAAGAGGTTTGAACCCCTTTAACTAACCGGGGCTCGAACTCGAGGCCTTTAATCCAATAGGCGAGTCAAGTTTTTCTTATGTCTAACGAAACACTGACAAATGGTGAAACTTTGTTGGTCGTAATACTAGGATGTTCCTCCCATTTAAATGTCGTAAATATTCCGCACACGTCTTTTTCGGACACTTGAAGAAAGTGTGCATAATTCACATGCTATTGCTTTGTTCCATTATTGTTATATAAAGATTATTACCATACCATATGATACCATCAGTAATTAATTCCCTGAATTAAACTTTCTAGTGTTTACAGTTTCAGGACCGCAAAGTTATATTATGCATAAACACTTGATCTCAAGTTTATATCATCAATATTAGTTATAATACTTTATACGATTACATAGCAATAACAGGGTCGTATACACATGTACACAGTCTTGCCATAAATACTGTCACAATAAAAGAAAAACAATAATATTACATTTGAATTTGGAACCTGTCATTCTCACATGAATATTCACAGTGTTTTCTCAATTTCACATCTATCTTTGTTCAATATTCTTGTGATATTAAAATGGAGTGGGGTGATATAGAGAACCAAATTGCTGTGATAGCATTACACAATGTAAGTATGGAGCCAAATGCAATTATTGAAACTCTCCATTCGCTTGGTATTAGTTGAATGTTTGTTTACCGGGCAATCGATAGGTATAATGAAACGTTCACTGTTTGTGACAGATACTAGCTCTAAAGAAGCTTCTCGATTAATCAGCAGGGTACAAGGTGGACATTATCCGGCTTCGGTGATGGTTTGGCGGGTCGTTAGCTATCAAGGAGTGACTGAGCCATATTTTTGTGAAAAAGGTATCAAAACATCGGCCCAGGTGTATCAAGATACGATTCTTGAGAAGGTAGTTAAGCCTTTTAACAACACCATGTTCCATAACCAAAAACGGTCCTTTCAGCAAGAATCAGCACCGGGTCATAAAGCTCAATCCATACAAGCGTGGCTGAGAAGGAACGTTTCTGACTTCATCACAGCTAAAGACTGGCCGTCATCTAGCCCCATCCTAATCCACTTGATTATGATTTATGGTCTCTTTTAGAGAGTATGACATGCTCTAAACGCCATGATAATTTGGAGTCCTAAAACATTCCATAAGATTGGCAGTGGCGAATTTTCCCATGGAGAAAGTGCGTGTTTCGCACAATAACTGGCTACGAAGTTTAAAGGATTGTATTAAGGCTAATGGCGATAATTTTGAATGAGCTTCATATTTTTAAAATGCTATTATATTAATGTATAATATAAACCAACGCACACTGCAGTAATAAACGTTTTATGTATGACAATAGAAAAAAAACTATGTTTCCTTGTAACAATATTTAGCCAGAAAATAGGTCATTTCATGAAATGGTGACATTTCACAAAATCCCCAGGTAGGTCATGATCTGGTGATGATCTGCCCAATTCTACAACATTACAACGATACGTGTATTGTTACGCTAACCTTATAACAAGTGGCAAGTGTTATCCAAAAGTATAAGGGTAACCATAATAGCATATCAGCATTTTTAACAGACTTCAATACGTACATAGAATTTTATATGTATATTTGTGCATAACTTCTTTGTTTAAGAACCAATTTTAATTATTCTTTTTGGTTTGAGTTCAGTGTAACTCAAAAGTGGCTCCATTTTAATTTCAATGATATTAGATCTTGAACTTCCAAGAAGTTTCCAATATACGCCAAATATTCCTAACAGCTTATATATTTTGATGATTCATTTATAATGTTCCGTTTCAACATTGGAAATAAACTTAGTTCTGGGCCTACCCTAGATAATTAATTATTTAGACCCACGTCTCTCAGAAGGAAAAAAATTAAACCGTCTTCAAAGTAAAAACACTGAGAAAGAATTAATTTGTACTTTTTAGTGTTTTTATTTTGATGTTGTAATCTTCCTTCCTTCCTTCCTTCCTTCCTTTCAGCCATTAGGACGTCCACTGCTGGACATAGGCCTCCCCTAAAGATCTCCAATAAGACCGGTTGGTAGCGGCTTGCATCCAGCACGATCCTGCGGTCTTAATGAGGTCATCCGTCCACCTTGCCGGTACGTGGTCTCCACTCGAGAACTTTTCGACCCCATCGGTCATCAGTCCTCCGCGCTATGTGCCCTGCCCATTGCCACTTCAACCTGCCAATCCGCTGGGCTATGTCGGTAACCTTGGTTCTTCTACGGATCTCCTCATTTCTGATTCGATCTCGCAGAGAAACTCCGAGCATAGCCCTCTCCATGGCTCGTTGGGCTACTTGAAGCTTACTAATTGTTGTAAAAGTTGTAATCTAATATATAAAAATCAATTATTGTTTAATTGTTTGTTTGTTCGTATTTTATGGGCCGCCATGTCGTTTATCTGATTGTGATGATAGCTTGAGTTCTGAGAAAGGACTTAGGCTATTTTAAAAATAAAAAACGCAAACGAAGTCCGGAGCATCACCTAGTCTATTATAATATTTATAAAGTGACACAAGTACATGCTATTTCTTTTAATAACCGACATATTTTTAAACAGTTAAAAAGTTGCGTTTTCTAACATAAGTTTAGCCATTCAAAATAAATGAAAATAACTGAAAATTTACATTTTCTAGTATTTAAATTGATTTACAAGTATTTCATATTTCAGTGTTAGCAGACGGAAATGTCAAAAGCGTTTGAATACTTAAGCGAAAATGTGTGAGAAGAATGATGAGATTTGAGGAAGTGAAAGAAGTATGTATGGACCGCGACACCTAGCGCTCCGTCCTATGTCCCTAACTACCCTGTTAGGGATACAGCGTGAAGATATGTCTATATGTGTATGTCAGTGTGTATGTTTGTATGTATATAATATTTCAAACACTTTTATCTACAACACTAATTTTTTTACAACAATAAGAAATAAACGAGTAATCACTAAAATCAAATGGCAATCAGTAACTAGAAATGATAAAAGTGAAATTTTGACATCTGACTAATGTAAATCTTGATTCCTGACGTCTAGAATTTTTATTTGGCAACTGAACATATTAAACTTAAATATGTACACCGAGTAGGTACTAGAACACACATATCAAACAATATCTGACCCGACTTCTCGACAAAAATACGTGCAAATATCGTAGCACAGACATTGGAAAAATTGCTAATGACTCAAAGTCCACGATTTGCCTTCTACGCACCACAAAGCGTAGCACAAAAACTCAATGTTATCTCTGTTACGAATAGTTACGATAACTCAATTGTCACGAGTGGATGTTCGTATTAGTTAGCTAAATTATTCGATCTGTACTACGTTATTACTCTAACATAATATGGTATCGGAAATATATAAATAATAATAATTGGCATAACGACTTATTATTATATCTATAAATTATTACTTAGTAGTTATTTAACATTTTTTATTTTTTAAACCATTTTTGGAGCCCTTAATTTTTTTATAGTATCATTGTAATTTTTCAAATTACTTTATTTTTAATGAAGTGTTTATATTTTGTTGTGCGGCTGTATAATTTTGTATGGCAATAAATAGCATTTTTTGGCTTTACTTTTACCAACTATGAAGTGCTTTTTCTTTATGGTATTATTAGATTGACACGTGACGTGTGTTCCAAATTCAGCATTTCCTATTCGCTTCCAGTCGTGTCACGATAGGACATTTTATATATTGATTTGCGGCCTAGATTTGACTAAATATATACTCTCTCTTCCATTGCGTGGCGTCCATGGTTCAAGTTTAATGCTTAATTTGGGCCCATACAATTGGCGTAATTGTATATACAGAATATATAATATATATGTACATATATATTAAATACAGAGTATATATATATATATATAATGCGTTGTGGTTGTATAGCATGATAGTCATGACACAAATTTCAGTATGCAATCTTTCTATGATCGCCACAATGCGTCATGGGCGATAATATAAGAGCCATAACACGAATTTCGCGATATGGATTTTTAACGGAGACCACAACGCGTTGTGTGCTGTTTTTTCGGATGAGTGTTTTCGGTCTTTTGAGCTTAACATATATACTTATAAATTTATATGCACATATATCCCTAATTCTTAGTTGTACTGCTAATGGAGTAACCACGGAGAGGATGAAGTGCCAAATATCGCGGTTACACATTTCCTTTGTCTCCTCAAATCCCATCATTCTCTTCACACACTTTCGCCGAGGTATGTGAGTACTTTTAACGTTTCTGTCGGTTAGCACCGTGATTAGCTGACGGAATTGAATTTGATATCATGAACATAACATAACACACCGTTTTGTGTTATGGAAAATTGTATCGATAGTCTTTTTCTGATTAACAGTGGCGAAATTTTAATGACTTTTTAAATCGTAAAGACTACCGACTACCAATTTATACGCTTAAATATTTGTATGTATCTTTATCTTGGAAGGGAACGTTATTAATCTGGAGGCATGTGAATCGGAAATCTAACATGTATCCACGAATTGCAAAAAAATATTAGTATAGATTTAGACCTATACATGACTAATGTTTATGTAATTCCATCGTATTCAAAGAGATGTGATCTCGTTTGATACCGGCGGAGAGATACTGAAGACCTTAATCTTAATTGATAGTCAAAAGATACACAACTTAATTACAATTAAAATATTGCAACTTATGTGAAAAACTTTTAACTATGTGTATGAACATTAAACTATTCCGACCATTGTTCCTTAACCTTAATGTTTTCTACATCCCTTTTGAATTTCCCGCCACGATGGGTTGTATTTTGTAATGCCATGCGCGCCATCGACAGTGACTCTGAGCGCGTGGTAATGGCTGCCGAACTGAATTAACGTACGTGTGTAATAATATTTGTTTAAAATTAAAAGTGAAACTAATATCCTGTAAGAAGGTATCTGACTGTTTATGTTCTCAATTGTGTTAATTTAAGAAAAGATCAGGGACAGAACCCATCTTGTAGTGCAGATATAGTGATAGCTAGCCGGCCGGCACGCTGCTGCCCCACGTTGGGCGCCATATCGTATCATTTCAAATTTCAAATATACAAGGTCAAAATGGGATTGTTCATCGCTTACTAGTGCTGAACTTAATAATTCCATGAAGGTGCTAGTAAAATTTACTCAAAATTATTATATGGGATCACAAATAAGTCAAGTGCAAAATAAACAACAATGCTCTAAATCCATTCAGAAGTTGTCTCCCTTCATAGATGAAGAGGGTTTGTTGCGAGTGGGGGGACGTATTGATGAAGCTAACTTGTCTTTAACCAAGTTACATCCTTTTTTGTTGCCAAAATCTTGTCCTTTGTCTCGGCTTATAGTTGAGCATCTTCATTTAAAATATTTACATTGTGGTCCGCGGACTTTACAATCTTTAATACAAAGACAATTTTGGATAATAGGATTGAGACTTCTTATTCGGTCTGTTCTTTCAAAATGCATACGATGTTTTAAGGTTAAACCATTTCTGTTTTTGTTGAAGTGTGTGAAGATAATCACGCTGCCAAATCCGCCAAAAGCACTGAGTCATTTTTTTTACCATTTGCCAACGAGTCCGAGGACAAATGTTTTCTCTAATAGGTTCCTCCGGTAAAGAAAGTAAAGGACCTCCCACGAGGAAGTGTCCGGGAGTTAACACATCTGACTCTTGTTCCTTAACCTTAATGTTTTCTACATCCCTTTTGAATTTCCCGCCACGATGGGTTGTATTTTGTAATGCCATGCGCGCCATCGACAGTGACTCTGAGCGCGTGGTAATGGCTGCCGAACTGAATTAACGTACGTGTGTAATAATATTTGTTTAAAATTAAAAGTGAAACTAATATCCTGTAAGAAGGTATCTGACTGTTTATGTTCTCAATTGTGTTAATTTAAGAAAAGATCAGGGACAGAACCCATCTTGTAGTGCAGATATAGTGATAGCTAGCCGGCCGGCACGCTGCTGCCCCGTCGTTGGTGATTCCCGTCTATCCTGCCTATCCAGGTTGGTGTTTGTGCTTTCTTTTCATTTGCGAGACATAAGGTGTTGAGAGCATATCAACGGATAAATGCAGAACTTCTCCTGCAAGGATCTAACATTGAGAATTTTTGGTGCCTCCTGTGAGGACGCGACCTCACTAAATAACGTAAAATGTTGAAATCTATCGTTTTATAGTAGAATAAAAATTTGTATTTCATTATTTAATACATTATTTCAAGTATATTTAAAGTAATTTGATATCTAAATAGCATAAAAGCCACGTAAATGTGTCGCTTTTGTTTTATAAAATATTAAAAATAAGTGGGTAGTAAAGCAACCGTGCTGTTATACAATACGAAATCGCCGCTCAGCGCAGGCAGCGCTGCACAGCGACCGATTCCTTTAACGTACAGTATAGTGGTAGTCTATTTACGATGTCTATTTTTATAATCAAAAATAATTTCGTAACTGCATTTATCTGGTGAAATTGGGGGAGTTCGTGGTGCATAGCTGTGCTCGAGGGTTTGCTGTAATTGTTATTTATCTACCTACATGGTTGAATTTGTTTAATGGTTATTTAACATAAATATACTTGTCGAATTGATTTGTATCGTAAAATAGACGAGTCGTTCGTAACTTTATGCTTACATTTTTGTTTGTTTAGTATTTCGTAAAATATATTCCGGTTGGTTCCCAAGGATGACGGAAATTGAGTTGCAGTCGTATATTAAAAAACGCGAGTATGAGTTTAAAAATATGCAAATTATTTACGATTTATCGAAATCTGTTAAAGAGAATAAGACTAAGATATCGTCATTTAAAGCTAGATATAAGTCTATTGAAAAAATACGAAATAGCTATGTTGAACTGTGTGAAGAAATAAATAAAATACAACTGAAATTGAATCCTAAATTCATTATAGATTATCAAGCATTGTTATCATTTGACGAAATGTACTATGCTGCTGTCGAGTTCGCAGATTCTTTCGATAAACAAAGCGCTCAGTTAGAACCTTGTCAAAGTCACTCGTTTATTACTCCGGTGAAATTACCCAAATTACAAATTCCGAAGTTTGATGGTTGCATCGAAAACTGGCAAACATTTAAAGATAGTTACTTGCCACTAATTCATAACAATGTTTCACTGTCTGACATAGAAAAGTTTTATTATTTGCTTTCCTGTTTGTCCGGCAGTGCGTTGTCACTCGCAAAGGGCGTCCCTGTCACTATGTCAAATTATGCTGTGGTGTATAGTGCGTTACTAGAGAGATATGATAATAAACGTATTCTTGCTACAACTTACTTAGAAAAGATATTTAACTTGACACCGATACAAAAGCCGTCTTTGGTGAATTTATCGGATTTAACTAATGTTTTATATGAAAGTGTTAATGCATTACGAGCGTTGAATATTAATGATTTAAGTGAGTTTATTTTGTTTTATATTGCGTCTCGACCTCTTGACCTGGAAACTAGACGTAGGTTCGAATTACAAAATACAGATGAAATTCCTAGATTCAATAATTTAGTGTCATATTTACAAGGTTATATAAAGGTTTTGGAAGTCAGTCAGCCGGCTTCGACTGCTCCATCAAACAAAATCAATAAACAATTTCGTACAAATAAAGTTGATAATAATTTTCGTCACCAGAGACCGTCGTTAATCACATCTACTAAACCATCTTCAAATAATAATAATAAAATTAATCAGATTAGTTGCCCTTGCTGTAATGGTAGTCATTCGATCTATCGATGCAATAAAATACATTCAATGTCCCTTGAACAGCGTCAAAATTTAGTAAAAGATTTACAGTTGTGTAACAATTGTTTACGGCCTGGTCACGATTCTGGGAACTGTAAATCTAAGTCGAATTGTTTTATATGTAATGGGAAGCATAATACTTTGTTACATGTCGATAAAAAAAATGTATTAACTAACACAGGCAGTTCAAACTTGGTTGAAGGTTCGAGCACTAGTACAACACTTACTTCTACCATTGAAGCAGAAGCATTTAATCACAGCTCAAGTACTAAAATCCTAGGTACCGCAGTCGTACGCCTGAGTCTCGCGGATGGTTCACTACACTTTGCTCGCGCACTTATTGATAGCGGCTCGATGGATTCTTTTGTTACAACCGAATGTGCTCGTCGCTTAGGTTTACATGTAAAGAAGTGTAACCTGAACGTGACAGGTCTAGGTCAAAACTTAATTTGTAACGTCAAAGGTTATACGGTATGCTCGATAATACCGCGACAAAGTGAATCGCCTCAATTTAATTTGTCATTAGTAGTTATACCGAAAATTACTTCAATGATGCCTTCGTCTTCGTTACCGATGCACGTCAAGGAGAATTTTATAAATATGGATCTCGCCGACTGTGAATTTTATAAATCCGGTCCGATCGATCTTTTGTTAGGAGTCGAGTGTTTTGATCAGATATATACTGGCTTACGTTGCTCTCCCGGTCCCGGGTTACCCTGCGCTTTATCCAGTGTATTCGGCTGGGTTATAACTGGTCAGTTTCTTCATGACGCGAAGGCTCAAACTCCGAATGAACCCGTTACGTCACTCATCGCGTCCTCGTGTGCGCTCGATGATATCGTTCAACGGTTTTGGGAGTCCGAAGAACCGCCTAAAGCGATACTTACCAGTCCAAACGACGAAATTTGTGAACAAAATTATAAATCGGGTACATATCGCACTCCCGACGGTCGATATGTAGTACCATTAATGTTAAAGGCTGAGGTTAATCCTTTGGGTGATTCATATGGTAAGGCTCTTAATCGCTTTCTTAACTTAGAAAAACGACTTATGAATCAACCTCAGTTGGAAACGGAATATAAAGAATTTATGAAACAGTATGAAGACCTAGGACATATGCAACCTGCAGAATCTTCATCGACTGATCGTTACCTTATTCCACATCATTGCGTCGTGCGTCCAGATAGTTCTACGACACGACTCCGAGTGGTTTTCGATGCCAGTAGTCGGACTATTGATAATCGTTCTTTAAATGATGTAGTTCATGTTGGACCCAAACTTCAAATTGATATCATCGATTTAATTACTAAGTTTCGACTTCATAAAATCGTCTTTACAGCGGACATTTGTAAAATGTACCGACAAATATTAATAAGACCTGAAGAAAGAAAGTATCAACACATCTTATGGTGTAACAATCCTACTGAAGCCATTGTTGAATACGAGCTCAATACGGTGACCTATGGAGTACGCAGCTCCCCGTATTTAGCAATTCGCACTCTGCGTCAACTTGCCATGGATCATGGTTCGGAATTCCCGAGTCGCGCGGCGCAGGTCTTGACCGAGGAGACATTCATGGATGATGTTACTACCGGATCTTCGTCTCTGAGCGAAGCTAAGCAGCTCAAATCTGATCTTACAGCTTTATTAGCAAAAGGTCACTTTGAACTTCGAAAATGGAGTACGAATACTCCCAGTCTTTTGTCGGATGTTCCTCTGGATCATTGTCAAACTTCCAAATCTTTTGATGAATCGGGACATGAGTTTGTCAAAATATTGGGTATTCGGTGGAATCCATCAAATGATAATTTTTCCTATTCATTTTCAAACTCTTTCGATATTCTGTTGACGAAGAGATCTATATTGTCGGTAGTGGCTTGTATTTACGATCCTCTGGGCTGGATTTGCCCAGTTATTTTCTCTGCAAAATCGCTGCTTCAAGACATGTGGCGCTTAAAATTATCCTGGGATGAAACTATTCCAAAAAATTTGGCGAAACAATGGCATTTAATAGCTGCAAATTTATCGGATTTACAGTATGTATCTTTACCGCGGCTAATAATATCTCCGAATCCTGTTGAAATTCATTTAGTAGGTTTTTGTGATGGTTCTTTAAAAGGTTATGGTTGTTGTGTCTATCTATGCGTGGTAACAAACGTTACTACTAACACCCACTTGCTGATAGGAAAGTCTAGAGTGGCACCTTTAAAACCCACCACTGTTAATAGACTCGAGCTAAGCGCAGCTGTGCTTCTAGCGCGAGTGCTATCTCACATGTATAATTTACTAAAAGAAAAAATTAAAATAAACTCGGTTCGAGCTTATTCGGACAGTAGTACTACTCTATCATGGTTAAATACTCCGCTTCATCTACTTAAAATGTACGTTGCGAACCGTGTAGTGCAAGCCACAGACTTAATTAGTTCAAAAAACTGGTTTCACGTTTCCACTAATGATAATCCGGCTGACTGTTGTAGCCGTGGTGTATCCTGTCTGGAGCTTATCAACCACCCACTTTGGTGGAACGGTCCTCCATGGTTAAAAGCATTGCCTAGTAATTGGCCTTGTAAACAAATGTTACTTCGCAGAGAGGAACTGCCTGAATTGAAACCTATTGTAACAGAGAATTTGCACTCTGTTCAGGTAGAAGATGTTATTTTTTATTTGATTTCAAGACATTCAAATTTGACTAAACTTCAAAGAACTTTAGCGTGGTGGTATCGTATCATTTCAAATTTCAAATATACAAGGTCAAAATGGGATTGTTCATCGCTTACTAGTGCTGAACTTAATAATTCCATGAAGGTGCTAGTAAAATTTACTCAAAATTATTATATGGGATCACAAATAAGTCAAGTGCAAAATAAACAACAATGCTCTAAATCCATTCAGAAGTTGTCTCCCTTCATAGATGAAGAGGGTTTGTTGCGAGTGGGGGGACGTATTGATGAAGCTAACTTGTCTTTAACCAAGTTACATCCTTTTTTGTTGCCAAAATCTTGTCCTTTGTCTCGGCTTATAGTTGAGCATCTTCATTTAAAATATTTACATTGTGGTCCGCGGACTTTACAATCTTTAATACAAAGACAATTTTGGATAATAGGATTGAGACTTCTTATTCGGTCTGTTCTTTCAAAATGCATACGATGTTTTAAGGTTAAACCGGTTTCAAACCAACCTAACATGGGCAAACTGCCTGCTGTTCGTCTTCAACCGTCTCGATGCTTTCAAACCACGGGAATTGATTTTGGTGGTCCATTCACTATTAAAGAAAGTCGTCGTCGTGGCGCTAAAACTTATAAGGCTTACTTATGTCTATTTGTGTGCCTAAGTACAAAGGCTGTACATTTAGAACCAGTAACGGATTTAAGTTCGGAAGCTTTTCTTGCGGCGTTAGATAGATTCGTTTCCCGCCGTGGTATATGCCATACAATTATTAGCGATTGCGGAACAAATTTTATAGGCGCAAGTAAACGACTTAATGAATTTGTAGACGAACTTATGAAACATTATCCTGATTTAGCAGATAGCTTAGCCAATCGTCAAATTAAATGGAAATTTAACCCTCCAGGTGCACCACACTTTGGAGGAATATTCGAAAGCGGTATAAAATCTACAAAATACCACCTTAAACGTGTTGTGGGTACTCAAGTTTTGACTCTCGAGGAATTTTCTACGATTCTGTCAAAAATAGAAGCCGTATTAAACTCTCGCCCGCTCTGTACGCTATCCACAGATCCTCAAGAGTCAGATGTGTTAACTCCCGGACACTTCCTCGTGGGAGGTCCTTTACTTTCTTTACCGGAGGAACCTATTAGAGAAAACATTTGTCCTCGGACTCGTTGGCAAATGGTAAAAAAAATGACTCAGTGCTTTTGGCGGATTTGGCAGCGTGATTATCTTCACACACTTCAACAAAAACAGAAATGGTTTAAAAATCAGCCAAATTTAAAAGTTAATGACCTAGTAGTCGTTAATGATCCAAATCTTCCGACTTTGCTTTGGAAATTGGCTAGAATAGAACAAATACATCCGGGTTCCGATGATGTAGTCAGGGTAGTTACCCTACGTACTCCTAACGGTAAGACTTTACGTAGACCCGTTGTCAAGGTCTGCCCTTTACCGATAGATTGATTAAATTATGTAGTTATTAAGCGATGCGATATTCTATAATATCGTATTGTTCAAATTTAATTAGATTAAGTATTTCATTTAGTTGTATTAACGTTTCGAGCGCAGCTGTGATTTATGAACTCCTTTTCTCGTGAAACCCTTGTGGCTTTCAAGTGGGGGGAAATGTATGAACATTAAACTATTCCGACCATTGTTCCTTAACCTTAATGTTTTCTACATCCCTTTTGAATTTCCCGCCACGATGGGTTGTATTTTGTAATGCCATGCGCGCCATCGACAGTGACTCTGAGCGCGTGGTAATGGCTGCCGAACTGAATTAACGTACGTGTGTAATAATATTTGTTTAAAATTAAAAGTGAAACTAATATCCTGTAAGAAGGTATCTGACTGTTTATGTTCTCAATTGTGTTAATTTAAGAAAAGATCAGGGACAGAACCCATCTTGTAGTGCAGATATAGTGATAGCTAGCCGGCCGGCACGCTGCTGCCCCGTCGTTGGTGATTCCCGTCTATCCTGCCTATCCAGGTTGGTGTTTGTGCTTTCTTTTCATTTGCGAGACATAAGGTGTTGAGAGCATATCAACGGATAAATGCAGAACTTCTCCTGCAAGGATCTAACACTATGACTACATCATTATTCTTATTTTATTGTTCTTTGTCTTCTTCGGTCCATGTCCACCTAATGCTGAGTGTAGGCCTCTTTCAATGCAAGCCATTCCCTTCGATCTAAAACCGTCTCGTCCAACATCTTCCCATTATATTATTATTATAACGATATTATAATTACAATTTAATTATATTACTGTAACGATTGAATTGTAATTAAGTTAAATTAACTTGCATACTTTTTGGCCCCGGATTATCTTAATTATTGTTATAAAATAATTAAAACGCAATGACAACTTAATTTTATTAGATTAGAACCACTTAAGGTTTCTGTTTAAGATGAAATTAATAAACACATAATATATGATTTATATTCACAATAAATGATCTAATTTTGAAACTGGTTTTACTTTCTGTTGAAACATTTACTTTCGGAAAATGAATATAATTTTACTCTCGAATAAAGGTTTAAGTACTGTATGAGGTTATCTCAAATAAACAAACTTCTCTTTTCCTTAAATGTAGGTAATCACTGTATGTAAGTCAAACCGTAGCTTGGCAAACGAATAATATAATAACCTAATATAGCCTAATTCCGTGAGACAGTCTTACGAATATTTTACCGACTGAGACCTTACAGACGACTTCATTCATATTCTGATCTTAAATATATGAAGCGTTTGTGATATATATATTGATAAACCGCGACATATCGAATTTCTATACTAACATTATAAAGAAAAAAAATTAGATTTTTTGTTTATAATGGATAAAAACTACTCAAGCGATTTTAAAAATTCTTTCATTTAAAGAAAGCTACGTTATCAGCGAGTAACATGGGCCGTATTTCATTTTAAAAAAAGCGTGTTGCTAGTTATATATACCACTAATTAGTACATACATACATATCTTCACGCTGTACCCTAATGGGGTAGTCAGAATTGACGGAGGGCCAAGCGTCGCGGTCCTTATATACTTCTTTCGCTTCCTCAAATCTCATCATTCTCCTCACACATTTTCGCCTAGGTGACAGTGCTTTTAACATTTCCGTTTGCTAACACTCTGGCTATTTGATCTTCATAAGTCAGCCTTAGTCTTTCTTGGCTTCTTTTACCACTCGCTTTCGCTCTGTAGGTTTTCTTCGTTAATCTTTCACCACTCATTCTTTCTATGTGCCCGAACCATCTAAGCATTCATTTCTTTGTTTTTATTTTATAATCAGTATATTACAATATAAATATATAAGGCGTTTTAAGCAATTTCTAACTGTATCGATATTTAAATTGGATTTAAAAATGTCTACTGTATAATACTGCTATGGTAACAAAGATAACGATTGATTTCTGCTTCTAGAATAAAGAGTAAACGTATAACTTTTACACCAACACTTACTAGCTTCTAAGTCACAGGCAAAAGCACAAGAAGTTATTATATTTAAAGATATTTGTAGAATTTTTTTGTATGTACATTCCATAATGTTTTTACGACCGCCATTCTCTCATTCACTCATCTGTCAAATGACTTGTTTGATGGATCACCGTAGTCAGTAATAGCTGTCGAAGCTTTGCCATACGCGGCTGGAATAAAAAAATAATTAAGGAAAAAGCTTCTTCATGTAATAAATATGTTCCAATTTTTATTTAAAAGCGCGTCTGTCATTTTTGTACTGTCTGTAGGTCTCTTTAAATGAAAGGTTTCTAAGTGTAAGACGTAATTACGCAATTAGTGTTCCGACTGTCAATTGGTAATTGTTAATAAAGCATGTATTGTTATTCGATTAATTTTAAAAAAGAGTAATGCGTAGTAACGTTTTACACTTTCTTGAGTTTAATTTAAAACGAAAAACAATACATTTTCGGTTAACTTTAAAAAAGAGTAGTAGAATGCGTAGTAACGTTTCACACTTTCTTGAGATTAATTTCAGTAGCAGACACATTTTTTGTATTTTTTTCTCTCCCAAACCAACATGGTAGTATTCGCATCTGACATATTTCTTTTCTTTAAAAATTGCTGTCATTTAGAAAAGAACCAAAATACCTAATAATTTAACTCTGCATTAGCATTTAAAAAAAGGCCAACATAATATCTATCATAAATAAATATTGAAATGTGAATGGTTTTTCGTTTCGTTGGCATATTGACAGAACTCAAACGAACGTGATGGACATTGGTCGGTCGATATTACACGAAGCGGATTTTGAGATTATTCGCTTTATTTTTTAAACTCTGCCGTAAAGCTTTGAGTACATTACATTTACAAAAACAGGCCATGAAACATTACTGAAGTTGATTTTTCACTAGAATTTTTTTATAAACGAAAAGATTTCTTTGTTCTAGATACAACTTTCACCATTAGAAGTTGTAATAAATATGGTCCAGCGACTACAATAATATACATTCAGTCAAGAAAGTATCGGGAATGGATGATTTGTTTATGGTTCCAAATTAAATTTTTTGTTTTTTTTTGTTGTTGTTAGATTAACTGTTTTCCATTTTGGCGCGGAGTTTGAGTTGCATCTGTTATTTAGATTAAATACAGTGCTGTTTTTAGTTATATCATTCTAGTGTATATTGCGAATTTCATAATGGACAAAAACATCGAACAAAGAGATTGTCTTAAATTTTGCATCGCCAATGGAGTTTCGTGTTCGGAGTCACTGAAAATGTTACAGAAGGCTTACAGTGAATCGACTTTATCAAAAAGACGTGCTTATGAGTGTTACAAAGCGTTGAAAAGCGGTCGAGATGTGATGGAAGATTTGCCTCGCTCTGGTAGGCCATCAACGTCTGCAACTGAAGTTAACATCGCAAAAGTGAAGGAAATAGTGACTGAAAATCCTCATTCAAGTTTGAGAGAGATAGCCGCCAAACTTTCTGTGTCTCACAACTCGATCCGTACCATTTTAAATAATCACTTGGGTATGAAACATGTTGCCGCTTGGCTAGTCCCAAAAGACCTGAATTTTCTCCAAAAACTTAATCGCATAAGAGTCGCTGAGGACATGCTAGAACGAGTCAATTCCGATCCAACATTCATGAAACGCATTGTTACTGGTGACGAGACGTGGGTTTACGAGTTTGACATGCAAACTAGTCAACAAGCTTCGGAGTGGCGCCTTCCAACTAAACCGAAACCGAAAAAACCACGCCAAAGTCGATCAAAAGTCAAAGTCATGTTGACTGTTTTCTTTAACTATCGCGGTGTTATGCACTCGAAATTCTTGTCGGAAGGTCAAACGGTAAATAAAGAAAATTATTTGGGCGTTATGCGGCGTTTAAATTCTTCTTTGCACCACGATAATGCGCTTTCGCACAAGGTCATCATTGTGAACGAATTTTTGACAAAAAACTCAACAAATACCATCGAGCAACCACCTTATTCACCAGATATGGCTCCAGCCGACTTCTTTCTTTTTCCTAAACTCAAATTACCACTTCGTGGCACCCGTTTTCGTTCGGTAGAAGACATAAACGAGAATTTGCGGCGAGCACTGAACTCAATTCCGGAAAAAGCGTTTAAAAAATGTTTTGATGATTGGATTATTCGTTGCCGTAAGTGTATCGTTTCTGAAGGAGCATACTTTGAAGATGATAAAATAAATTTGGATGAATAACTAACATTTCGTGTATTATTATCTTTTCCCGGTACTTTCTTGACAGAGTAGTACATACATACATATCTTCACGCCGTTTCCCTAACGGGGTAGTCAGAGAGGACGGAGCACCAAGCGTCGCGGTCCTTACATACTTCTTTCGCTTCCTCAAATCCCATCATTCTCGTCACACATTTTCGCCTAAGTATGCGAGTGCTTTTGACATTTCCGTCGGCTAACACTAGCTATTTGATCTTCATGAGTGTCAGCCTTAGTCTTCTTTGGTTTCTCTTACCACTCAATTTTGCTCTATAGATTTTCTTTGTCAGTCTTTCATCAGTCATTCTGGTAAGATTCACTCATTTTCATTCACAATAAGATCATTATTAAGAACCAATTGAATTCTTAAAGAACAAAAATCTTTTAATCACAGAGAATAATATAAAAAAAGATACCCAAATTAAATGATTTGATTATCTTTGACTCTTAGAAGTGGCACTTTTACAGTTTGCTTTCAAACTGTATGATTACTATTCAGGTAATTATCACTTTCTTGACGACGTGGAAGGACTTTTCAAAACATTCCCTGCATTTCAGAGGGGAGATCCACTAAATTCCACGGTGATCGATCTTCACGCATGTCTGGACTCTCGTAGCGATATCGCCCGATTTACAATGTATTAGCTATTAAATCAGTAAGTTAGCAAGTTATTTCTTTAAGCTTAAGGTGTTCCTTGGAGTCCTTTTAATTGGTTAATCGTTACCTCTCCTTCTCGCCAGCGAATCTAAATGAAACATTTACCGAGAAACTAAATTTATTTTTTCATTTAATTAATGCGTGTATATATAAGGATTAATATACCTACTTATATACTTATAATAAACATTTATAAGAACATTAAAATTATACGACAATAAACAGAATGTTGCTCTAGTCGACATACTAGGATACGCTCGTTCGTAAGAATTCAGTATTCAGGCTTGAATGTGTAAATACATAAAGCGATTAAGAATTATAAAGATTTTTCAAAATTGTCTCGTATCTGAACGTTTTACGACAGGCTCATCACTTATCATGGTAAGGGACTGGATATAATTTGATCAGAAATCGGTACACCTACTTGCGTAAGAATGGTTTGAAATATCTGGTTCTTCAAGAATCTCTGTGGGAAGACAGGTACATATCTAATCCAATTACAAACAAAATTAAATTGCCGTTCTTCTCATTATATTTCGTATTTCAGAGCGTATTTTAAGTGAATTGCATAGGAAACGAACCGGCAATCTTTAATCTAGTCACTGCTAGCCGCGCACAGGTTTGCCGATAGCGTCATGACGTCACGCGTCGATGGTCAGTAGAATTGATAAAAGACAGGTTACAAAAATAGTTGTTGCAATAAATTAATGATTTTAATTTATTATTCTATATACTTGACATAAAACATGCCTTTACCCATTTTGGTAACAAAATAACAAACAACGAAAACAAATTATTAACAAAAAAATAAAGTAAAAGTTAACAAAAAAATAAAAGCAATGAATTAATTCAGAACGAAAGCAATAAATAACACGCACGTACGTAAACGATAGTGTTGCTAGCGGTACAGTGTGACTAGACAAGTGCCAAACGCACAATCGAAACGGTTTCTGGCGGTATGCTCGTCAGAAGTGCCACCTGACTACGATTTATACGGCGGTTTTCACACCACTTTGTTTCGTTTAATGTACCAGAAAGTTAATGACGTTTGACTACCAATTTAAAATTCATTACCCTAGAATACGTAATATTTATCATTCTATTGTACTAGCGTTTACGACAATTGAGCCACTTGTCTAGCGCCCCTGGCCTGACTAGCGCGGGACGCGGTCGGTAGAAGTGGGAAGGGCAATCGTCGGCAAACCTGCTGCGGGTGGATAGTATATACCTTAGTACTAATCCAAATAAAATATTGTCCTAGTTACAACGTTACAAAGTGAGACATATACATTGCACTGCGTCGCTATGCAATGTAAAACATATTTGCATTTCAAACTAACAAATCACATAGCTCTCTAAATCATTGTGATTGGTCAATTTCAATTTCTTACTACATTTTAAGCGAATCCGTGACTAATTCATAGAATGTTAGTAATTGATGCAGACAGAACAGACATTTAAAAAAAATATGATTGATACCTAATGGGATTAGACAGTAAAAAATCATGTTTGTTTTTTTCTAATTTCGTATTTATTGAATCATGTACATGAGAACATATTTATTTAAAAAGATCGCCAACTTTTTTAATTATAAATTTGAAAATGATGAATTATATATTATTGCTTTTAATAAATGTAAACGATGATTAAAACTGGGTGGCTGCGTCATCACATGATCGTGTATATTATAAAAAACGTTTGGATTAATAAAAGATTTTAGAATGTTGAATGCGTAATAGGCATTGCATGACATTGTTGATTCTGTAACATTACTTTTCATATTCTTTGACCAAGTCCGGGTTGGCTAATTAGAAAAGTTTTGAGGTGCCACTTTTTGAGTGCATGTAACCTATCTACCTCTTTTGTATTATACTCGTAACATCATTGGTATATACATGGTTCAACTTTGTCAACCCAAACACTTATTACTCCAAGTGACATTAAGTTGTAATTTTATTGCGTTTGGTGCGCTGTCCACTTTGAATGAGTAATGGTGTGAATCTACATATCTATAATGAATATTTTATTTGTTTGATAGCTATTTTAAAATATTACATAACCTTGATAAAAATTCTTGAAAACCATTTTTAGTTTTAAAATAATATAATTCTAAACCTCAGCCAAAGTTGTGTTCAAATATTTTCTGTTATCTCTGTATTACAAGAAAGGAAAATATTTTTTGTTTCATCTGACTTAAAACGTATTTAAAAATTTCTAAACATAAATACGTTCAATATTATTTAAGCAAAAAATAATAAAATATTCTTTTAATATGCTTTTTGTTACTACAACAAAATTGTATACGACTACAAAAGAATATTACATTAATTTCATTTTAACCTGTTCCTAATTAGATGGAGAAGTGGAATGCATTAGGCTAAGATATGGAGATTTGTAGGGTGTCAATACAATGCGCAGGGGAAAGAGCTACGCAAGTACACTCAGATTTGCTACGTATTCCGAGAGGTGGATAGGAGCATGAGAGCTGGTGGGTAATCTATCCGCTTGCCAGTCTGTCACAGCTGATTTGAGATCACTCCGTTACCAAAATCTTCTTGTATTTACGTGTCTGTACGCACGGGTGCATTGATCTTAATGTCATTTGCTTCCATTACAAATACAAAATCCTGAAAACAATTATTTTTTATATGCTTCAATAACTGTTTATTGAACAGATCACCTATGACATATCACCTATCTCTTTATTAGTTACCTACCAAAGCAGCTCACACGGCATCCCGACCATAGCACGCCGCGTTCGTTCATCCTTCACCGGCGTCTACTATTTGTCTCCATTTCCTGCCACCGTTGGTGTAAATCGCCCATTCTTATTCTGAACGAGGCCCTTCCTGTTATATAGACGATTGTACGTGCGTTTTCTTTTCGGTAAAAACACATTTCTTTTTATTTGCGTGAGTTATTTTAAAACAGTTTTTTAACTGTAATAAAATGGGATACGTTCCTACAATGTTTTTAAAAATTAAATCTTTTATGGACATGGACATAAGTGGATATGGATATGGACATAAGTTCACGCTATTACCCATGCAGAGTGGACAGATCACGAGGTGTAACAAAATCATATCTTGACGAGTATTGAAGTTTAAAAATGGCAAATCAGAATTAGGTTGCAAGTTCACAGTTCTTTATAAAAATTCTTATCACTTAGCCTATTTTGGGATAAGCAGTTGATGCATTCCATTCTTTCTCTCCTACACCATGATGGAAGCAGCGTAATAGCAATTTTTATATCAGTTTGTAATAATATTAAGGGATTTAATTCCTAAGGTTCCGCATCTGTAGAGGTAAAACTGAACCCTTATAAAATCACTGACTATTCGTTAATCCGTTAGTCACAATCGATTTTCTTCAAAGAACGCAAAAACTAGTAAAGCAAAGTGATGCATCTTGTTAACCCACATATTTCTCGTACATTAAACTACTTAAAAATTTAAAATGTACTTAAAAAAAATTAAAGCAGCATTAAATTAGTGATCTACTTTAACTCGATGTGAGAGCATTCCACCCCTATATCTCAGAAAATAACGACTCTACAATTTTAAATTTTTGGAATTCAAACCTTATCTGACGTTTATATGAAAAATATAACGAAAGTCCTAAGCATTATAAATATCCAGAAGTTAAATTTAGACATTTAGTACTTCATGAAATCATTCGGAACCCTCTCGACTCTTTTTTTTTTGTAATGATCTAAAATAAATTACACGAATTGTGTGATGTGTGAGGTAAGATTGTATTATGGATGTCAAACAACGATCTGGACGAGCACCATCCAACTTTTGCCAGGAACGACCAATTTTTTCCAATTCAATATATCTACCTAAAATAGATAGATAGAATAGACTGAGCTATTAGTGCGGTGGTTAAAGTATCTTCCTTTCCAGTTGAGGATTGTGGTTCAATTCCAACTAAATAACCTTTTTGCTTTGGAGTCCATATTCCAAAGCAAAGAGTTTATTTTCTAAATTGTCTTGACCGGGAATTTAACCACATCTTCGACTAAATAAGAAGATACTCCAATCACCGCATGGCTCAGTCAATTATATATGTATATTGAATTGGAAAAAATGGATCATTCGTGATTTCAACTCCCTCGCGGAAAGTTTATTATGTAAGTACAATACAAAATTATTTTATAAACCTAATTTATGAAGACCTATAGAACTTAAACCTTTAATATATTTTTCCTGTAAACTTAAGGTAAAAATTAAATATGCCCAAAATATCGACTCAGAACGGTTTCCATTTGTATATAATTTATAGCCATCCAATTATAGAAATCAGAATTTCGCAAGGCTCATATTTTGAAGATCAGACTCAGCTCTGTCAGTAGCTAACCAAATACGATCTCTGGAATTTCCTATAGGGATGCTTCCTTGAAAGGCGAAGCACATGTCGATCAACAAAGGGACTTTGGGCGGAAAATGTTAAAAAATTTAATATTAAATTTGAAACCATTCTCTTAACCTATATTAAACCCTGTTATCATGTATATGGAACCCTAAAAAAGAAAGCAAAATCAAAATGTGTAACAATAAAGAATAATTATCTCACTGCACCTACTTATACCTATCGATATCAGAGTTAGTTGACATTTGTCAATCTACGTGGTCATCTTGGCCCACTTGGCAATCAATATAAACTAATAGTCGTGTTGCAGACTTGCCAATCCCTTCCAAAAATCATAAAACGCATTCCTATACCGTTAAATGCATACGCAAACTCAAATTGGAAAAAGTTTTGGCAATGTTTTTATACTCGCCGTTTCAAAAGAGTTATATCTGGTAGCATCATCATTTCTCACTCCCACACTCGATATTTTCTCAGTTTCAATTAGCGGTGCCGGTGAGTCACGGAGAAGAGGCGGAATAATTTTATAGAAATGGATTGGTTAGTACATTTGACTCTTATAGTATATATTTCAAGACAGAACAACATTGACGCAAACCTGTGTCGCTCGTGAATTATTCATTCGGTCATTTGATTGCAATCATTTCAGAGTCAATACTCTGATTGCAATCATCAATATGATTGCAATCCGAAGTTGCAATCACATTGAACGAACGTATTGTTAGGTATCGTAAAAAAGATGCTGTCCGCCTTTAACACTCTACGTATAACAACTCTACGTATTCGGCCAAGAGACGGCAATTCTGTCACGCGCAGGGCGGGAGTCGGCCTTTTTTTATATATATTCTCTGGTGGTACCTCGTATGAGGTTCGTCTGCATCGCTACCACCATCCTACTTGCTAATCCTACCGCCAAACAGCAATGCTTGCAATGTTGTGTTCCAGTATGGAGAGTAACACAGCCGGCGATTGGCAAAAGAAGAATAACATCTCTGTCCTCAGTGTTTCAGACGCTACCGTTAACGTTAGTGACAACGCAGGTGAACTCTTTGCTCATTTGTCTTACTAAAGGCATAAAAAAGACCATAAATACAAATACACGAATTATCGCTAATAGTTATCGCTAGAAGTGATTTCAAGGTGTGATTTTGTTGCGCTTTCACACTTTCTACCCCGAACGGGCAATGATTTTATGTATGTAGATATGTACATAAATGGAGTATATATATTGTATAGTCCATTCAAAAGAACTAACGGCTTAAATCTAGTGACGCGACATCAATGTCTCGTGCTTGTATAGTGCATCCAAAAAAATTAATTAATGTTGATATTGTGTAAAAATTTCGTTTATTAGGTATTTTTTTGTTTGCATCGTACAAGCGCGCGGCAATAATGTCACGTCACCGTGTTCAAGTCTCATATTATTTTGCACGGGTATATAACATATATTTGCCATGTTTTCGTAAACTAAGCGAAGTGCTGTAAAATATTCTGGACAATAGCTGAAAGACGAGAAAAACTCTCCAGACTGATGGTCCACAGCGACCCAAAACGATTTGTTAGAAAAAATAACAAAATATGTAGCGAGAAGAAACGGGTCTCGGCCGCGCTCAGTGGACGCCTGCGCTCTATTGGATTACCTTCCTTAATTTTTCAAATGCTTCCCTTTCTTGGCGCATAACAACTGAGAGTAATACATATATAAAATGTCCTCATATTCATATAAGAAGCGAAAAGAGGTGTTCTTCGTCTTCGTCTGTTTAGAATTTAATATTTTTCCGCATTAATTTTGACTATTTTTAACCCCGTAAGTGGATGATATTTTAATATTGGCCGAAGATGTACGTTTTTACGTGTTTATTTGATAGATTATTCACTCATTTGTGTTATTCAACGCATTCGAAATTTGTCCCTTTTCGACAATTAAACACTTATCTCACTGACAGACAGACAACGCTCTATCGAAATTGGCGGGTCTAAGAGAATAAAATTTTGCAATGGAGTTCCTTAAACAACGTAGTGAGTATGAAGAAATGATTTCTGAAAATTGGTCTATTAAAAGGGTTAAGTAGGGGACGAAAGTTTGTACAACAATTCGTCGTCTCCTATGGGGCACATGGCTAGCATGTAATACCCTATTATATTAAACGAGCAATATTCGTATGTATGTGTATATTTGATATCGCTTTCTCAAAAACGGCTCGAGCATTTTTGATGAAATTTACAATATAGTAGTTGAGGTAGGCGGGAAATCGATCTAGTTAAGCCTCAATTCTAGGAAAAATCGATTTCTCCGTCTTTCACACACTTAAAATTTCTGAATTCTAAACTTCTAAACTTTTTCAATTTCGCAGCAGACTTTACTTTCTCAGCTGCACAGTGGCTCAGGGTAGGTCTACCACGGCAAAGTGCGCGGGTTAGAATCCCGCAATGTGGTGAGACATTTTTGTTTTTTTTTTAATATTTTGAAATAATATGTCTAAGTTCAGTTTGCAATAAGTACCTATCAAGAACACATATCACTTTAATAATATATTTATAATAAGAAAAAATAATGAAAAATAATGAAGCATAAAGCTCATAACCTCAGACAGCCTATCCAGTACTACGAAGTGAGGCAAATAACATCAGATGTGTGGGTGCTGTTTTCTAACGAAATGGCGACCGATCACCTTATCTGATAATAAATGTGTGGCGCATGTACAGGTGAGTCAGATAATCTGATTTAGGTCACCGTTGCTGCTCGGACACGGCGTCTGGCTTTAGAATTATTTATAAAGTCTATGGCTAAAAGTCATGCAGAAAAATCTATTATTTATTTTCCTGAACAATGAATTTAATATTAAATTTCATGGACTGCCTTTATTTTAAGACACCATATTATTTAAAAGAGTAGTATTACACAAGCAATAGTTTTATATTTATAATTGCGTTCTGGAAAACGCCTAACGATTTCGATGAAATTTACAATATAGAGCTTTACGGTGGTCAAAAATCGATTTAGCTAGACTCCAACTGTGAGAAAATTCGTTTCCTCTAAGTTTTCACACACTTAAAATTTATAAACTCTAAACTCTTCTGATTTCATAAAAGAGTTTACGTTCTCAGTGGCTAGAGCGTAGATCTACCAAGCTGAATTACGCGGGTTCAAATCTTGCAATGTGGTCGATTTTTTTTTTCTAAGACACCGAGTAAAGCTCGGTTGCCCGAGCTGCCGATTATAAAAAGAAAATAGAATCGGCGTCCTATATCTCAGTGGTGTCAGAATCATGTTATGATTTCTAATTGCATGAATATGTCATTTATTATTTTAAATTTGAATTACAATTTCTTGCAATATTGTACTTATTTGCTTTCTAAACAAGACGCCAACGGTATAGTAATTTATTACTTAGTTTAGTTACGAAAACCACATCCGGCTGGCCCTCGCCTCAGACATCCGGCACTCCGGACATCCGGAAGTCAGTCACCCAACCGACAAATAAGCGAAATACCTACTACCAAGTAAAATTATGTATGCTACGATGTAAGCACCAATAATACCATATGTTTTGAAACTATACGTAAAAGTCGACCAAAGGAGTTTTTAGGTGAATTAGAAGTCTATAGCTATATGGTTCCTCTGCAACATGAATTTGCAAATTACATAAAATTTACAGGCGGTAGGATCTTCTGCGGGGTTTGTCCGGATTGTTACCACCTTTTATGTTCCGATATAGAGGGTAAGACGGCCAGTGAAAGGTTCAACACAACATATTGTATAGACTCAGGTGTCACTTCACGGAAATCCATCTCACGTGACGAACTCCCACAATCGATTAATGGACACGACTCGGTCGGTTAATCAGCATTGGGTGCTGGTTAACTGACCAAGTCTGATTTCTGGGATATTCCGAGGATGCTTCGTTAAGAAGCGAAACACATGTCGATGAGTAGTTTTGGTATTTCGGGCAGAAGATAGCTAGAAATTGTGGGAGTTCGTCACATTCGACATAACATCTTACTTTAGGTTTGTCAACGCATTTGCGATTCGAGATACTTATCTCTTAGCTTTAATCTTGGAAACGTCCATGGGCGTCTCCTTTTTTTCATGGTATAAAATAATTTAGAAGCTCGTTTAAGTCCAAAAGTACTTCTCGCTTTTTTGCCTATTGCTGAAAATGTGTGGTTTAATTGCACCTTTACGCTCTGTTCACCCTGAAAGTAAAACGGCGTGAATTTGTTGGAATTTAATAGTGAAATTGGCTAATCTTTAGAAAAAGTCCGTGAAATACCCTCAACAACACTTTTTGTCAGTTTTGACATCTATATATAGACTTTAGAGGCTTTTTTGTGCAATTCTCCCATGAAAGGGAAGGTACAGGGATCTATGTCCCTACCGCCTATATCTAAGTCATAAATACATATATCATACATTTTTTCTTAAAATAACTCTTTAAAGACACTTTTTGTGGAGTATTGAGTTATAAAGTAAAGAACTGCCAGTGGTTTTGGTATTATTTAAAAACATTCTTTTTATGTAGGTTAGGTTAGTATATTTACCACAACGCGCGAGCCAAGCGAGCGAAGCGAGCGTGCCGCGGCAGCGGCCGACGAGGCGCCAGAGCAGAGTCCGCCCTATGAGAACACTCTTTTTATATAGATTAGGTGTTTTTTTTTAATTATTATTAAACATCCCTCAATTGTTATTTTTCGGGAATCTTGTAAATTGCAACGATCTTATTAATTTCAACAATTTATATAATTTAAACTTAATTGCAGGTATAGGATTGTATAATTCTTTTTTCCCTTTTTTTTCCATAAAGTAAAATTGTCATTTATCGTGGTCCGTTGCACAATTTTCTTTTCCCTTCCCCTTTCTCCTTTCTCTCACCAATAACATATCCTGTAGGCGTTCATATACTGAAATTGAAAAAATTTGTACATTCGTGTCATTTATTGTTCTCACTCCGCTCCGAATTTTTTTTTCATTTTTTTGTTAAGCGATTACCGTCAAGTAGCAACACTCGCAAACAACGGTGTTGCCATCCATTAATGACCGTGATTGTTGTATTTAATCACTAATATCAACAATAACTAATATTTTTAAACATGTTTTCTGACTAAAAGCACACTAATCAATACGTATATTTAATGCAATATAAAACTCACTAGTCACTCGTTAAAATACTACGTATAAACTCACTTAATAACTCACTGCAAACTGAATAACTCACTGAACACTAATTTTGAATATATTTTAACAACAACCGTTCGCGGATACAGCTAAAGATATACTAACACTGATTGCACTAGACTACTTCTATTTAACAGTGTATGGCGGAGGGTATAACTAAATTATCTCTGACTACCTCCATTCAAATAAACTGTACACGATTGCTTGTTGCTAACTGTTGATACACACAAAAATTAACCTCAGACTCTTTTATAAAGCCTCATCAATACGTAGGCAAAGTATTTTGACCCCACCTTTACTACTCAAATCTCACAAAATTGTCATAGATGACTAATTGACGTGATTAGAATGTAGTGAAGCTAACAAGGCTATCTAATATACGTAATAATATAGCTAATTTAAGCCGACACGTGCGATAGGCTCAATATCTGTGCGCTGACTGCAATTGAAATGTCGCCGCGAAATACATGATGATAAAATCCTTTGATGTGCAAGAGTTTACCGACAACACAGCGAAGTGTCTTCGGCTTCGCCCCAAGTACCGATATCTTCGCGACGATTTGGTTACATCCATCGTGATTACACGAATATTCGCGTTATCCCGGCGAGAGCGGCCTAAGGGTTTGAATTAGAACAACACAGCGTAATAAAAATCATTTCTTGACGGTAGCGTGTAAAATATAGAAATCCCCGTTAGGGATACAACGTGAAGATATGTATATATATATACCCGTCGTATACCAGTTCTTTATAATAAGCCCTTGTCCAATTTTACGACGACAGTAAAAGTTTTAATTTCGTTACGCCTAATTGCCGCTACGTAAAATTTTCCGCATTTGAGCCAGAAAAATGTTCTGTAAGCAAAACCTAAATTCTTTCCTCCGTCATATCCATAACGAGATAGCTGCGAATAGTGCGGTAACCGCATATTACCTCCTTCACAAAGAAATGGACTCCAAAAAAAGGTCTTTGTGGACGTAAAAATGGCTCACTCGTGAATCGTCCTTTATCTCAAAAGTGCTCCGTTACTGTTAAAACTCTTTGAAGGATTGCTTTCACTGCTAGCGATAGCAGCATAAGCATTATGAGAGAATTGTATTAGATTTAATTTAATATTAACACTTCACTGGCCAATTCGAGTTACCTTCACACAATTCTTATATCAGAAGTTGCATTAAAAATAGTTAAGCATTATTTTTTTTTAATTTTATCATAGTTTAGTGTAGCATAATCTGACACAGATGTCATCATGACATATTTATATCCGATTGTGTCATTAGCATTTATATTAAATTTTGGCTTTTATGATACACTTATTTCAAATTTTAAATGATTTATTTTAAAAATAAACAACCACTGTGACCACATCCTTATACTGCTTTCAGTCAGTGGATTGTAGTTATAGCCGTCAAGGGATGCTTTTTGTGCGTATGTGTGTGTCATCTTGAATGAAACGGCTTATAATAATACGTGTAGTCTAAACATGCGAGACATACTGTATCGAAAGTGATTTATAAAGAGTACAACACATACTTTTAAAATTTGAGAAATCTTTCATCTCAACACTAGTAAAAAGCGTCCAACAGTCTTTACGTATTTTAGATATGATTTTGTATTTTATATATGACCACCTCCGTGGCGCAACGGTTTAACGCTTCGGAAAGTAAACGGGGGTTTCGGGTTAAATTTCCAATTACCTACGTAATAATTGTTACCAAGAATTTTCTGTGGTTTGCACGTTAACTTTATCTTAAAGTGGTATTTTATGTCGTAGTTCACCTCTTGTAAGATCAGGTACCTATTTCGCATAGCTGAGTCGCAAGAGCAGGAATTGCCCTGTGTCTTTTCCGACATGTATATGTAACGATCTCTATTGGACAGAATTCTCTCCTTGCAGTAATAGAAGATGAATAGACTACGGAGATGACTCCACTTCTCGATCTTAGTATATGGCGGTATCTCGTTTCCTAACGCTACGTACTTATCACCATTTTTAATTGTTTTCCTCGAAACGAATATTTTAAGAACATAGCTTTTATAAAATTGAGAAATCACTAGAGTGAACACAGAGTAAAGTAGGTAGGTAAGTCCACTGCGTGAGCAAGACCGTCTTTAGCCATGTGATCTTTGGACACATTACTAAGTTTGGAGACCTCACATGGCTTACATATTTTGTACTAGCACCCAACCGAACTTTCGGTTTCGGCAAGTTTCGGCGCATAATTAAAGTTTCAGTTTAGTTTCGGTTTCCACAATAAACCTGCCGTACCGTAACCGTAACCGTAACGACCGTAAACGAAACTACGTCCTTGAGTTTTTACATTCGGCAAATTGAAAATCCACCTCACTCTGCTCCACATACACTAAAAAGTAATTATACAAAAACGAAACTATTAATTAATCAAATTACTGCTTCTATGAACAAAAATATGAACATAAATATTTAAAACACAACATAACCTCACGCGGTATCACCAACGGGAAAGTCGGAAAAGACGGACCGCCCAGCATCATGGTTCTTACATACTACTTTCCCTTCCTCAAATCTCATCATTCTTCTCATACACTTTATAAGGTTAGGTTACAAGAGTGCTTTTGACATTACCGTCGGCTAACACTCTGGCTTTTCGATCTTCGTAAGTCAGCCTTGGTCTACCTTGGCTTCTGTTAGCACTCAATTCGACACAATTACTCAATTTCGCTCCGTATATTTTCTTCATCAATCTAGTGTAAAGATGACGGAATAAAGCTGATGTGATATACGAACAAACATACAATACTACGACAGTTTCATTGTTTCCATTTATGGCTACAGAACCCTAAAAAAATACCTCGTTTTAATTCACGCTTAAGCAAATAGATGAGTGACCAAATACATTTTAACCTTCAGTCCATGCTTATCACAAACAAACCAAATAATTCCGTTTTCTTTCATTGCATTGGCTCGTAAAACTGATTCAACATTCAAAAAGCTATTGAGCTTCGACGACAGTAGATTGACGAAGGGATCGTTTTCACTGCGATCGTCTTTCCTATTCACTTCTGAAGTGAATGGGCATTATTTCTTATAGTGAATAGACACTTTTGAGACATCACTTTTATTCAGATATATTATGTATGTAATAGCAATATATAAGTAAGCACTCGTTTAATCCAATTTGCCAAAAAAGTATATAAGACTTAGGCCTACTGTCCATGAAAGTTTAGCTTCATTGACGTTTCAAAATACGCAATGCAGTCTGTGCATCTAAAGTTTGTCTAAGAAGGGTACATTTTCTCTTATTACTTTGTAATAATATTGATGAACCATGGATATGTTAATGGTTATTTTGACTTACTACCACATTCGAAGTCGAAAAAGACGACGATTATATTGAACGCATCCATACCTTGAAAGAAATATCAGTTGTAGTTCCTAACTGCAAGAGACTTGTCATACATACATACATACATATCCTCACGCTGTATCCCTAACGGGGTAGTCAGAGAGGATGGAGCGCCAAGCGTAGCGTTCCTTACATACTTCTTTCGCTTTCTTAAATTTCATCGTTCTCCTCACACATTTTCGCCTAGGTACAAGTATTTACATAAACGTGGCATCAAAATATATAAAGTATAAAGTAAAATATATAAAGTTTTTGAGTGACTCAAGACGTTTTTGATTCTTTACCTTTATGGCAATTCTGTTGAAACGTTGTATAACTTACATAAATATTACGTAGTAATCAAACTTTTCAGAACTCCCGAGTCGTTATCGTTTCATGAAAATAAGTTTCTTAGAAAGAACACTACATCATTGGGATAGCAATATACATGCGTTGAACAATATACACGCACAGCACATAGCACAGCATAGCTCTGTCCACCAGAAATGGAAAAAGCGTGAAATTATATTTATATATATATATATATATGTAGAAATACTTAGACTTTATCACTCGTCCAAAGTAATACCTTTTTCGTAGCTCTCTATAAGATTACCTAACATAATAAAACATGTAACTTTTAACAACTCTTGAAATTACTACTTAAACTTTTCCTCTTCAATTCCGGAATAAATCCAGTGAAATGGGAAATGTCAATCTTCATATTGGACTATACGAATCCTAACGAAGAGTATGAGGCATGTACCCTCGTCAAGCGGACGCGTGTCTCCCGACAAATCTGACTAACGAGCGGTCTACTGCGAAGATATCGTACGATATCACCCAACCGTCGATGCACAAACTTGTAACATGATTTATGTCTGACAGTTTAATCAGTTTAACACTCCACTGACCAACACAGTAACTCAGTACAGTAAGTATTAATTAATGAATAACAAAATTTAACAATTAATCATAGATATTTATTTCTTAGAAACTGACTTAAACTCCTTAACAAACTATAGAGATTGTCGCTCAAAGTATGAGAAAATTTGAACAAGGACAGAGGAAGAACATTTCCAAATATTTTAACCCTAAATATTCAATAAAGGCAGCGCTTGTAAACCGGCGCTTCGCTCTCAGAGACTAGAAGATTACGAGTAAAATATAGATTAACTACATTGTTTGTTTTGACACTTGATCATAAATATTTTAAACTAATTCTTGGGAGACAGAACTGTCTATTAATACATATCCGGTTTTCCATAATATTCAGAACAAAAATCAAAATTAAAAACGCTTTATGACATTCTATCAACGTAAAAACGAGTTCTAATAGTTAGGTTAAGTTAGGTTTTTGGTATTTTTATCTATACGTAGGTTTGGTATTTTCATCTATAGATATCTCATTAAGTATTGATACACGTCAAACGTACTTAATGTACTTAAATCGCTTGCAAAAATAGTATTAGTTAATATCTTCCAACACTGGATATTTACATGTGTATTAGGTATAACAATTGGAAACAAAGACATATATGTAACAGCTATTGCTGCGTCTATACACTTAGCAAGATTAGCTCTTAAGCTAAGATCATTTAGATACGTCAAATACCTGGCAAGTGACAACGCATTTGTTGACGTCATCGTAAATACCCTCGTCACCCCGGAACGTCATCTAACGCTGAGAAAATGACAAATATGTCGCGAGGGACCCATAAATATTAGTTTACACTGCCTTCGTAATGTACAATATTTTGATTTATAAAGACGACCTATTTCCTTATAATGTGAGTATTTATATAAAGTTACGCAAGACGAGTTATTAATGCTCCGTATTACCAAAATTGTAAAAACAATTAATATATGCTGTCCCTTCACCGTCTCTTCAAAAATAGTGCTCAGAAAAATCTAAAAAACTATGAACATTAAAATTAAAAATTTAACAAAAAATTACTTGGATTGAATGTATATGGCACATCTTTATTTAACATTAAGTACATACCTACATAATATCTTCTCGCTGTTGTAAAATGTTTAATTTTACATGGCTGTTGAATTCTCTAAGTAAATAAAATAACCAAAAAATTTAAAAAGTAAACGTAACGCCTATTTTATTTGTAATTATAATTACAATAATTTTCGTGACATTAACATATAACGTGACATATAACTAATAACAATTTGTTGTTCTTATTCACTTGAAGATTCCAGCAGTGTAAAACCTCTCCGGCAGGTGAAACCAGTCTGGAAACCAGGCTGGAAGTCAAAGTCACCACTGACCAAGACCCAAATCACTAGAACGTTGAGATTATAGCGATATGTAAATAACAAGGGAAAGTAGCTTTAAAATAAAAGCAATGAAACGTACTTGCATTGTCATTACTATATATACCATTTGAACATACTATTTATTTAGGTGGTATTAAGCATTTTTATATTTAATATAAAATTTTATTTTATTTTTTCGTTTTTATTTTTCATAAATATTTTGTGTTCATATAAAAATAGTGTACAGTTAACACAAGAACAAATTATTCGATTTGTTTACAATTTCCATTTATTTATTAACGTTAATTTGACCAATACGAGTACGACTCAATTGCGTAATATTTCCTTACCTCAAAAATTACGATGACATTGTTTAAAATTTTGATTATTCCTTCTTAACCATAAACCAAAAACTAAGTTTAATGACCTCTGACAAAAACTAATTAAACTTATAACAATTTTCATGTTAATTGAAAAGTTCAAATTCGTTACGCAAATATTTAAACAAATTTAAGCATACGATTTTCCTATTAAAAGCAAGAGTTTTACGTGAAAGCAATCCAAAACTTAAAAAACTTCCGAGACATTTGCTTTTGAATTTGTGTCATTAAAATCACTACACCACTCTTAAGACTTAAATTGTTTATAAAATAACAACAAGTCAAAATAAAAACATTAAAATACAGAAAAATATCGCAGTTATCAAACACTCTAGTGCGTAGGTACGTACTACTCGTTGGCGTCATGTCGCGTAATAATTTTTTATAGCGCATATAATATACATGTCTTGGTAGCTGTTAGTCCTCGGAGACACATCCAGGAACACTCCTGTCTGAGGGCCGGCTGCATAAAAAACAACGGTCACATTGCGTTCTCGTTAAGGCGACGCATTGATAAACAATAAGTTTATCCAAAATAGACCTTCTGGTGTATGCGAAAAAGTAGTTATTTTCGTTTAATTTAAAAACTATAATTATTTTAAAAAAATCAAATAGTCATTTTGAAGATTATGTTTACATTAAAACTATATAGAACATTCAGAAACATAAATCGGTCCCTTTACTCCTAAAAATATAAATCTCTGTTTTAGAAGAAGTTTCTTTGACATTTTTTTTGTGTTGCAAAAGTTAACCAATCGTGTATCACAACTGTAAAAATAAAGTCAATGAAATGAAGAATCAAGTTACCAAATATCATTTTTATATGTTTTGTAGTCACTTAAAAAAATTGAGATCCCTGGCGTTAAAATTTCCAATGCGTCGCGCATTACGAGTATTATATTATAACTAAGTTTTTATAAAATCTGAACAAAAATACTATTCATATATGAGTGTGACCAAAATAATGTCGCTAAGGAAATATTCATTAATTTATTGGCTGAGCTAATAACGTTGTCTTGTCCTTGAAATAATTTGTTCGTGAAAACATTTTCAGTTTTTCCATAATTTTTCAATTTCTCGGGCAAATTTTCCAATCTTTCTTTCCCTTAAAATCTTATTTGGACTATTATGAACATTCAAAACAATTGCTAATCGATCTGTTTGTTCTCAAGTGATACGCTTACCGAAGAACATCATTAAGTTTTTATTTGCAGCATTTGCTTTTTGTCTACAGGCACAAGATAGTCAATTTGATATCACTTGCTTTACTCGATAAAAGTAAAAAGACACCTAAGTTCTTATTACTGTATATAAAGTTATAGTCATTCTTTTATGTAAAAGACATAGAGATGCAACAGTTATCCTACGCTGTAAAACCTTTGTTATAATCTAATTCAAACCACTTTCAACTTTCACCTTTCGTTGCCCATACTGTCTTCTATTTGACTATTATCTAGACTCTTATCTATTTATCTAGTTCAGGACACAACATTTTTTTCTCGACTTCTTGCCTTACAACTTAGTATGTTCATTGTACTATATTTCTAATCAGTGAGGTTTATTACAAATGAGGCAATTAATGAGTATCGGTGCTCAAATATTAGAGTAATAGCTTATTGCAGGTGATACAGCATGATAATGAATGGTGCTATAAAGCTGTTGACAGTTCCCCGAGCGATAACGCGGTGTAAATTGCAACTGACAAATTAGCGTTCATCAGCGCCCTATCTAGACCACGCGATACGGATTTAATTAATGAGCAAGCCATGAAAAGAAGATGAAGACTTATTATACTGAAGGCACGAGATTTCTTTCATGTCGTAATTTACGTTGTCGTACAGATGAAACACAGTTCGTTTTATGTTACTACAGTTAATATTCACGACTTTATGTCGTTTTGTTGTTTACATATTAAAGAAGTGGTAAGCATGATTAAATTAAATTGTTAGTATTTCATTTAAATAAAACTATTACTGTTTTCAAAAAAACGATATTATATGGAACGTGCCAACTACTTGTCGTTGTAAAAGTCAGGCGCAGAATAGGACTTATAATATACATATATATTTATACAAGCCGTTCCCGCCCGCTTCGCTGGGCGTAAGTGAAAATTTTGTACTTAATAGTACATTTTTGTTTGAAAAATGGTGAAGAGTCTATGCTGGAGTCCAAAAAATAAGTAGCCCATAACCATCTACAACTAATTCCGCGTCGAATGGTCCAGGGTCTCATGCCGATCGGTCCAGTAGTTTTCAAGTTTATTGCGGTCAAAGAAAAAAACTTTCATTATATATATATATATATATATATATATATATATATATATATATATATATATATATATATATATACATATAGAAGATAAGTATTTATGAGGAGCTTGTATAGTAGACAATAGTCTCGCAATTTGTAACTAGACGATTCCGTTTCGCCGTCTATAGCTCCCCTGTAGTCCTACAGAGATGCAGATACAAGAATGGATTTGTTGTCAATGTAAGATTTTGTTGCGTCTAAATGTTCTGTCCACCCTGAATGGAAAATTGCGTGAAATAATGAATGAAATATATTGTGTGGAATTCTGTAATTGAATATTAAAATGAATATTAATATTAATAATAATTTTGAAATTAATTTCTCCATGAGCAAGAGACTTAAAATTTTGAATATAGTTCAAAATTAAATGATAATGAGAGAGACCGAAGAGAAAGGAGAAAATTAGAAGAAGAAAAAAGAAAGAAGATTTTAAAAAACATGGTATACTCGTACCGAATAAAATTATTTCAATACAAACAATTATTTGAACAAAATTTAATTTTGTTTTTTTTATTTTATAGCTCTAAATTAATAAATTAAAGTACTTCACTTAGATAACGATGATACCTGCAAAAGTATAGACTGTGTACTGGAGTAGATACTTATGTACAGTTTGAATTCCTTCCCAACTTTCCTTGAAACAATACAATACAGGATTTAATCGTTAAAACCATTCATCAAAAGACAAAGCCTTTTAGCTTACAGTATAAATTATCGCGAACTTAACCACGAGGGCCATGAAGCGTGGCATGACGTGGTTCGTGACGTCACAGTGACAGTGTTTTTGTGTCATTTCTTTCATCTGACAAAAACGTCATCTGATGTGTTGAGGACGGGTGACGGAACAATTAAGTAATTTACCATCATTTTTAATCTTTTGTTCCAAAATTGGAACGCTTCAGTGTCAGCTGTCTGATTGTTTGTCATAGTTCTTTTTTCCAGAGGCTATTAGATTTGGATTGCCACCCATCCCGATACACCGGGACTTCAGGACATGTCATCGATATATAATACAGTATATTCTGACGAATTATTATAAAATTTACTAACGGGTTTAAATTTGTGTTCGAACTAACATAGAACAAATCAAATCGCGTACGCTAGGATATGGATAAGCGTGAATATCAGACATGATCGGGGATTTGAAGCAAAGGAATATTTTTCAATGTAAAGTGCAATTTAAACATGAGTTTAAATACCTTACATTTTAACATTAGTTGTAAAAAATTCCACAAATTCGTAAAAGGCAATCTACAATTATTGTCCCAAATGAAACCATCTCAGGAATATGAAAAGAATAATTGTGCTCTGTAGTCGCTAATTATTAATTGTAATAAATGTTTTTCAAATTAGTTGCCTATTGTCTCTTAGTTTTTATTTTATTTTACATACAACAAACTCTTACGAAATTGTCCCGATAATACTCAATGCCCAACAAGTAAGAAAAATATGGCAACAATATATGTATTAGACCTAAATAGCTCTTGGGATTGCTACAACAGTAGTAGCCCATATAAAAATTTAAACACGCAAATTTGAATTTTTGGGCCTTACACTGAAAATTAGTGTCATTATTTTTTTAACAACTTAAAAAAAATTGTTAAAATTAACCTTAAGTATCTCCTTTATGAATTACTTGTTGCCTTTCTCGTACAATATTATTGAGTACTTTCTATCATACTATAAATATCGTCTTCTCACTCATGCTATATACTACTTTAATACTTTAACCTATACATTTATAAATATAAATGAAATTAATGTGTCTGTGATTTTGAAATAAAGCTTATATGATTATTTGCACGTAACCAAAACCGAACAAACTTTTTTAAAATTTTCGTTTGTCTGTTTGTTCAGGCTAATCTCCGTAACGGCTGAACCGATTTTAAACACACTTTCATTGACAAGTAGACGACTTTTCAGAGAGTAATCTGAGCTACTTTTTATAACGGAGAAATACCTAATTTAATGCAGATGAAACCGCTAGGCATAGCTAGTATTTTATAGTATGTACGTCTACTGTAGAGGTCCCTCGCAATACAGGTGCGCTTAGTGCGAGAACCAATGTACATCCAATTTTTTTCATTTATGGCTTTAAGGACTAAACAAACACGAAACTAACCAAAATTTCGCTAAATTTTCACCGCTCACTGGTCCGGTCCGACGTATTAGACGTAGCACTCTAATAAAAGTGCTGTTTCCTTATATGCACGGAATTATGAAATATTAAGAAATAACACTAAATGATAACCAATATAGTAGAGCATTGAAAAAATGTTGGTTATCAGTCAAGCGTTTTGTTTTTAATTTACATGTTACTTAAAGGTTACCTATATTCCTAGATCAAATTAATGTCTTAAATCTGTTTAGCTTGTTTCACTAATAATATGTGAATGACACAATTCATTCTAAATTTAAGACAGAATAATAATAGAAGAATACTCCCATTCATTAATTTTTTTAAAAGTACAAATTTTGAAACTTATTACCTTTTAATTCATGGTGGGTTTTATTTGATGCACAAACACATAAACGGACAAAAATTCTAAAAAAGTTTGTTTTACTAATCACTAATAATTATGTCAACTTGAGTCCATAATTTGCGAATTAGCCCATCTTTAGTTATGTTATAAATGTCATAGTCGCCACATTTGTTTACATTAAAGACAAAAATGAAAAAAATAGGATATATGTATCTGTTTTTATGTTTGTCTAGCGACCCATCCCGACTTTTTATGCTTTGCTTTTTTAGAAATTTTTTTGGAAATAAAATACATCCTATGTTACTCGCTGAAAATGTAGTTTTCCACAGGTGAAAGAATTTTTTACATCCCGTGTTACTCGCTGAAAATGTAGTTTTCCACAGGTGAAAGAATTTTTGAAATTGGTTGAGTTTTTGAGTTTATTATACAAACAAACATAGTTTACCTGTGTATAATATTGGTATCGATATAGATGTGTTTAATATATTTCTCTTCTGTCTATAACCAAAAGTGTCACTCAAAAAAATCTGTAATATTCATAAACATTGAGAATAAATACTATTGAGAATAGGTAATTTTTAGTTTTCTATACTTCAAAAAAAAATTTATTCGTTACGTGACTACTCATGCGTTCGTTTGTTTGTTTGTCACAGTTAATTTTCTCAGAAACTTTGCAACGTACAAATTTGATGTTCGGCACAATTATTTTGTTGATCCACATATTTGCATATTTGTTATCCGCAAAACAAGAGTGAATAGGCACCTTCTGGGTAAGCGTAATTAATGTTGGGTCTCGTCGTTGCTTTCCATTAGGCAAGACAGGGGTCAAACGGACGCGCAGTAAGTTAAAAAAAAATTCTCATCAGATAACAATGAAATGAAATAGTTGTAGGAGAAATGAAAAGAGACCAAATTAGGTACTAATTCAACTTGACATTCCCCTCCTTACCCTAATGAAGACATAAATACTTGGATGGTTTGGGCACATAATAAAAGTGAGTGACGAAAGATCGACGAAGAAAATTTATATTTGAAAGTGAGTAGTAAGTAGTAGCAGAAGCCAAAAAAGACTAAGGCTGACTCATGAAGATCAAATAGTTAAAGCGTTAGCTGACGGAAATGTCAAAAGCACTTGATTTAAGGCTATAAGGCTATTTACATACATACATACATACATGTCCTCATACTGCATCCTCAAAGGGATAGTGAAAGAGGAAAGAACGCCAAGCATCGCGGTCCTTACCTACTTTTTTCGTTTCCTCGAATCTCATCATTCTCCTCACAAACTTTCGCCGAGGTATGCGAGTGCTTTAACATTTCCGTCAGCTAGTACTCGGACTATTTGATCTTCATTACTCAGACTTGATCTTCCTTGAGTTCTGCTGTCTGTAGATGTACGTCGTCAATCTTTCATCACTCATTATTTCTGTGTTCGAACGATCTAAGCATTGCTTTCTGCATTTTCACAATAACACTCATCCAACTCTGCTACACTGCGTATTTCTTCTTTGTTTGTTTTGTCCTTGATGGAGAGATATATATCTGAGAAATCGCATTCTCAGTTTTCACTCCAATTCGGACATGTCCACTGACCAGGCCTCTCTACTGTACAACAATACAATGTAATGTTACAATAAATTGTATTCCTATAGCTACGAAGTAAAATAACTACATAAAGCAGTATGAAAAAAATTTTAGAGCAAATAGGTACGTACACAGCCTAGATTTGAACAAAACTGCAAGCATTTCACGCGCAATAGAATATTCTATTAATAGCCCTGATGGGTAAAGTACTAAAATTTTACGAGAACGCAAATCGTCCATTTTGGTGTGTAGCGTTCGAACGTTAAATGGACGATTGAAAGTCGTTGGATTTATGTGGTCAATGTAGCAATGCAATGAGGGACCGCCATTACTTAGTATTTATGTACCTTTAAAAGAAATATAGCTGTCTTAGTTACCATCCTAAGTACAATAAATAATAACACTTATGTGAATTTACTATTAGGCTAATAATAGTGCCCACAACGCGTAATTCATAAAAAATGTTATCTTATTTTTATCTATTCTGTTTTATAAAATATAATCATCTTCTTTATTTTTTTATTCTTTATCTTTTTAATATATAAAACAAACTCACTATTTCTGTCTATCTGTTTATACATTTAGTTCTTTTAAACTACGCAACAGATTTCAATGCGATTTTTACCATCATGTAGAGAACTTATTTTTGTATATTATTCGGGTGATCCCATCTATAGATCCCACACGGACAAAGCCGGGAGGGATCGCTAGTTATAAAATAAAATATGAATTAATTTCTTCTTTATTTTTACATTTTATTTCAAAACTAGCTGAACCCTTTCGCACTTCACAGTGGCTTTTTTAAATTCAAAATTGCTCAAATTACTTTCTATCTATCTACACCTTTCCAGTGTGTATCGGTAAAACATAACAGTGAATATAACATCACATTTAAGTTCAATCGATCGAGTGGTATTCCATTGTATTTATATGTGACACACGGATTACCATTTCTATACGGATTACCATATATGTATATAAAAAAATATAAAAGATATATGATGGTAACATCTGTTTGTTTTCTGCATCACTTAACCTATAGAGTGGCCATGTCATTTATTAGGTATGAAAACAATTTACGCACTGTTGCAGTTACTGCGTTCTGTTTTATAGTTTGATTTTTTGCTGTCTTTGTCACACCACCGAATAGAACAATAAGACATTACATAAATATTTAAGTATCAAGATGTACACACAAGTCCAGTATTGGTTATATACTGCATAAAGCGAGCGAGAGTTGATTTTCGTTAGTATAAATAAACTGAGCAGTGGTGAATAAGATGGTTCGATATTTCGTCTCTATAGGTTGGTTCCCCCATGGTTTTCTGTATCTTTTAGGCCCGTATTCCAGAACGATATTTGAGTGTGAATGTCTAAACACAGTTCGAAAGGGATGCCGCTCATACGATGAGTAGCGACATTTCTTTCTGACAATTATTTATCAAGCAGAGATTCACACTTATACATACATTACATACATACGAATATATACATACACTATATACAAATATATACAAAATCATAACTCTTGTATTTGCTTTACCGTTGTCGGGTAAAAATAAATAAATACGACCAGACCGATCCTTTCATAGACACCGATGAATTCAGTTCGACTAATCTGTTCTGCACAAGGCCGAATGTTCGGTTTACCACAAACAAAAGAACTTAACGTCAATTGAAACTTTTCTTGTTTTGTGGAATTTGCGGAACAAAAGTTGCCCTATACGGGCTGACGTGAGCTGATATGCACATAATATGTACATATGTACAAGAATTTACAGATACACGACACTACTATCGGAATAAATACAAAATGACGTTGAATATATTATTTTCTTTAAATCCTAACTGTGATCTAAGTTTTACAATAAAGTATTCGACTATTATTTTCAAAAAGTTTTATCGCTTTAAATAACCTCACACAATTCTTTTCACGACTGTAAATTTTTTTGTAGAATTCTTTATTACTGAGCTTTTAATTTGCTTTTCAATTTCACAGTCACGCATTTCAAAATTAAATATTTATTTATACCTACTTTCTATGCTAATATTATAAAGAGGTAAACTTTGTTTGTTTGTATGTATGTAATGGATAAACTCAAACACTACTCAACCCAATTTCAAAAATTCTTTCGCTTATAGAAAGCTACATTATCAACCAGTAACATAGGCTATATTTCATTTTCAAAAAAATTTCGACCCGTGCGAAGCCGGGACGGCTCGCTAATGTTTTATATTTCGTAATGCATTGCTTAAGAGTTGAGAGTATACTGTGATGGTTTTCCACGCGGATGAATCGACTAGTAATTCTGAATATAAGTAGTAGGCATAGAAAGCCTACTACATATATTCGAAATTAAAGTTTTTTGCTTAATCCATACATTCCTGCGATAACGCCCCCAGTGGGCGCTGAAACTTTCAATGGGGATAGTAGCGGATGCAGGCAGTCAAGAGGGTTGGTCAATAAAATTAATTAATTAAATAGATTAAATAAAATAAATTAATTAAACAAATTAAACAAATGAAGCAAATTAAATGAACAAATTAAATAAATTAAACAAATTAAAAAAATTAAATGTTTTTTATTTCTTATTGATTCTGTTTATTTTTAAAATTCTAATATACGGTTTATTGTTACTACACTTGGTTGTCGTTTTATTAATGTGTGCTTCATGGTTTTAAATAGATAATAAATAGATAAATTAGGTATAGATTATATGCCATCATATTTTAATACTTCAAATAAAAAAAAAATAGGATAAAGTTGACTAGTATGGACTAGGGATTAGAAGGGCGTTGAAGTCTTCGATCTCTTCTGAAAGTGGGTGATGGTCCAGAAAAGGTTAGGAACCTATGCTTATAAACTATGATTTAGAATCAATAATTAATGTCGAACGTAGGTACGCATACCTTCTGTGTTATCAATTTTTCTATATTAACGTAATATTAGTGACATGTTATATTCAGGGGAATACGTGGAAGCATCTTCGTCAAAAATCATGATTATCATCGTGTCGAGAGGTAATTGTGATTCACATCACGCGCTCTAGACGCGAGCCGTATTAAGACTGACGACCGCCTCCGCCTGGCGAGTGGTGACGACGATACGTGCACACGGAATGTATAATAAATATATTGAGAAAGTTTTTTCACTTTATTCTTACAAATAAAAACTAGTGACGTAGCCAAATCTCAGTTGTGTTTAGAATGTATTTCATTGCTATATACATAGTTATACATATGCATAGTTATACGGGTAAGGCCGTAAATTTTGCCACTTTGTAACGTTGAGTAACATAGAAACGTCTATGTTACGATAACATACAAGTAACGCAAAATGTTTGTAAAGCTGAGAACATAATGCTTATTTCATGATGAAATCTCTTTCAGCAGACCTGCGATGGGAGACATAATATTTAAAAGCAAATTTAGTGAGTACAACTTATATTTATACTTATATACCCATGTTATCGTAACATAGAAGTTTCTATTTACGGCCTTACCCATACATACATACATACATATCTTACGCTATATCCCTAACAGGGTAGTCAGAGAGGACGGAGCGCCCCAAGAGTCGCGGTCCTTAGATACCTCTTTCGCTTCACATTTACACATTTCCGCCTAGGTATGCGAGTGCTTTTGACATTTCCGTTAACATAGTCTGTATACCGGAGGCAAACAATCTTAAGTCACATTTAGCTAATTATTCAGTATGCACGTTTAAAGTCTAAAAGAGTAAGACTAAACAATTGTGTGAATTTCCAAGCAAAATTTTTTTTGTTGTTCGAGAATAGGTTAAATGGGTAGGTTTTTATTACAAAAAGATATTATTAAAAATATTATAAATTAATTAAATAATGGACTTGGAATATGTTACGTCTAAATGATTTAGATTAGTATTTTTGTTATATGTACTAACAGTACATGTTTTTTTTTTATTGGACTTAAAATAGTATACTACTAAAGAGATCATGAAATGCTGATTTCAATGACATCACAAAGTGAAAATTAAAAAATGGACTTACAATGGTATATCTCCGATATACATAGTTATACATATGTGTATTAACCAGAATGGATCGGAACGCAAATACGAACATTATTACCGCTATTTGAAGGTTTACTGTTACATTTTATGTTTCATTTAATATACTTTCAATGAATTGGTGTAAAGACATCCTTGAAACTTAACACAGTACAAAAAATCATATTTAATTAAATGTAAACACAGACCTAAATTTGATACTTTTTTAATTTTGAAATAAAAATATCTTTGAAATTAAGGGGGCGAAAAGTCGAAGATTAAATTAACTTTTCTTTAAACAGGAAAGTAAAAACGTACAGAATTTTTTCACAGTTATAAATCAAAAAAGTTGTATCCTTACTGATAAATGGATTTAAAAAAGAGACCCTTATCTTTAATTACGGGGCTGTCAAAGTAACCTTTTACAAGTGTTAATATAATAGATTTTCATTAAAAAAGACGATAAGCAAAGTCGATATTTTTAGATCCATATTTTGCGTTGATGTTTTAATGTCAGTGTGTCATTTTCTAGTCAATTTCTTTATGTACCTTAAGATTATACATCTGTAGGAATTATAATAGAAGCAAATATTGTCCCCTATATTGAAAGACGACTCTTTGTAGCTAGGTAACGGTTTTTAGTGTTGATTAAGAAAAAAACATTTATTGCTTACCTAGGTGTCTGTCTGACATTTCTTTTAGAGAACAGAACAATAATAAAATATCGGTCAATTGTGTATCAAACCAGCATAGTGAAAGATTTCTTAGCTGGGACACACAAATTTATTTAATCGGCAACAAAGAATGTATTTCATGTCAATTCATACTAACGTAGTTATATAATAAAGAATACGTACCTATTATACGGTATCTAATAAATAAACGTGCCCATCGTTAATTATATCATCAGAAATGTTTTAACGATTAATCGAATAAAAAATGTATAATGTTAAAACTTTGACACCGGCACTGTGAAGAACAAAGTTATTTCTGTGGTCAAAAATACACAACATTTATTATTCAATGCAATTTCCGTTGCAAGTGCCTTTTAAATTCTTGACCTTAAATTTTTTTTTAATTTTCTACCAGTAGTTAAAAAGTTAGAAGCAGGACACTTTATACGACTTTAAAAGTGCATAATATCTCACTAATTTTATTGACTTGAATAAAAAAATGGTTTCGAAACCTCTATCATTTTTAAGACTGATTTAAAGATAGCCAGTGCCCTCATGTTTACTGGTTTTTTTTTCACGCCTCAGTTTGTATGGAACGCCACCCCTGGTTACACACAGGAGACAATTAGAAATTACAGATAATTACCGACAGGACAGACAGGAAATATGTAATGGATAGAGATAGGACAGGAGATATTATGGAATGACCCCCTAGTGGACAGAGAGACGGACAAACGAACATGATGAAATTATAAAAAAAATATAAAAACTATAAAAATTGTAATATACTCGTATAACATATGCTCACGCTATATCTCTAACGGACTATTCAGAGAGAATGCTGCGCCGAGCATCGCGATCCTTACATATTTTCTCTTCCTCGAATCTCATCCTCCTCCTCACATTCATTTTCTTTCACCTAAATATGCGAGTGCTTTTGACATTTCTGTCACCTAACGCTCTTTTTTTGATCTTCATAACTTAGTTTACTTTGGCTTCAGCTATCACTGACTACCACTCAGTATATTTTATTTTACAGATATATTTGGAATCTAATTAACATTAGGGATCCAAATTTTTAGATTTATAACTGCGAAAAAATCCTGTAGGTATTTATAGGTACTGTATATTTTTGTAATAAGATCTAAGCATATTTTTACATAGTATGGTATGGAAATACATCTTGCGAGACTCATAACTACTCCATATACATATTTCCTCTGTACAAACGCTGTACAGTCGACGACACACTCTTTACTGTGAAAAATTACTGTAATGTGGTACGATATTAACCTCTTTGCAACCAAGTCGTTTAACCCTTGACGCTATTTTCCCTGTCATAACAGCTATCACAATTTGTTTCGCTAAAAGTCTTTTACTTTTATATGTTATGATCTGTCTTGTTTTTTATCTGTATTTATGAAACGCTATGTTAATCTGTCTCTCCATCCACTTATATGGATATGATTTATATTCGGGCAGGAATTTAGGCCAACACAATTTTAGAAGGTACAAAATAAGATTTATAGTTATATAGTAAATAATTAGTTAAACGAAGAGTTAAGAGTACAAGTAACGCGCTAGTCTTGACTTTACACGAGATCTCGCAACTCAATGCAGTGAAAGAATCGTAAGACAGCGTCAGTTTTTTACACTGAACGTTATTGCATTGACTTTAGAAATAACGCCAGATAGCGTGTCTGAACAGGAATGGTGAGGCAAATCAGATAAGCTGACTAACCTGTACATACGACACACATTTGTAATCAGATAAGCTGATCGACCGCCATTTCGTTAGAAAATAGCTCCCACGCATTCATATTTTATTTTATTTTATTTGTTTCACTTCGTAGTATGTACGCGATAGGCTGTTTGAATTTATCAAGTCTAAGGTTTTTTGTTTCTGTATATTTAGCTACAAGATTCAAATAGTCGATAAGTTTTCGTTCGAAAAAAGCATCTTTAGGAGAGTTTAGGCTTAATCAGTTATATCGCACTCGATGCGACGTAGATACTTGACTGTAAAATGTTTATATATAATTACGACACTTTCATAGACAAAAAACACATTCATTTACGAACCACCTAAAATTTATACTATAAAAATTACATTTATCTTCTAAATTTAATTTATAAACATTGACAGCACTCACCTGAAGCCACTTGACCCTCGTTATGTTCTCGTCTGTGACGGTAAGAGCTCGTCTCTCACCCAACTTGTACGAGTCATCGTAGTACATATATTCAGTAAACGTCAGCCCACTAGTGGTGTACTGCTGCGTAAAATATATCGATATAGTCCCGTTCACTATGTCGTGCTCGATAATCCATCGACATTTTATTGGAACGGGAAATGGATTTGGAAAATTCGGTGTCTGTATGATGCCCACAGGTCCTTTTAGACGGCCTCCGCAGGTTTGGGGTCCTTTGTGCTCTTTGTTGTTTTCTTGACCGCAGACGTGTTCCACGGCTATGACTGTTATTAGAGTGATGAAAACTTGATTCAGTGTCAGCCTGCAACAAGCAAATTATAAATGAACACCTCGAACACAACTGTATAGACTCCTACTTGTGGGAAGTTATAATAAATACGAGTAAATACGAAATCTGTTTTCTTTGTACGATATTATTACAGATACTTAAGATCTCGGAATACATTGTAAATACACTCATAACTACACAAAGAGGTCTCAGGTGAATGGATAGAATATGTATCAAGAGCAGTTATTAGGAGTTGTTTTTTTCACGAATGTTATTCTAAGAAGGCAATGAAGAAATACAGACATTTATTAGATTTTCCTAAGTTATGCCATCGACTTCTATCATAACAAAAGTCTTACGAAGTTGTTATACGAACGGCACTTATTCCTCATAAGTGGAGCTTAGGAATAAGTATTTTAAATGCATGCGTTTCTTATTATCTATCTTTAGCTATCTTTATTTTTATAAAGATAAGTTACAAATCTATGTAATTTTCTGTCATTTGCATGATAAGTACTTATTTATTGTAATATGATTTATCTTATGTAATGTACGTGAACAAGATTATATTATTTACACTTGTGTGCGTGTTAGTATTGGTATTTATGTATGTGTTATGTAGTAATTATGTATGTATTACATAATTATTATATATACATATCTTCACACCGTATCCCTAACGGGGTAGTCAGAGAGGACGGTGCGCCAAGCGTCGCGGTCCTTACATACTTCTTTCGCTTCCTCAAATCTCGTCATTCTCCTCACACATTTTCGCCTAGGTATGCGAGTACAAAAAATATGTAAATTATTATCTTTTGTTATTTTTTAACTAAGCAAAACCAGGCTTACAGGTTTTGAGAACGTAATAACCTACCCATGAATACGAACTTAAAAAATTTAAAAAAAGCCGCGGGTAACAGTCAACATTTACTTAAAACGGGTGAAATCTCGGGACAAAGCTATAAAGATACTATTTTATTTAAAGTTCATTGAAAATTCTAACATCGAATCATTACAACTTCTAAAGGGCTACAATTCAATATTGTGAATTAAATATAAAAGCAATAATCGCAGATTTCTTTATATGCCAAAAAAGCCATATGTCGTTGAAAATATGGACTGTTTTATTAATATTCCAATAATTCGTATTCTTTCCCTATATCATCGGCTTTCAGTCTTGACAGTGAATTAACCTTGATTTTACTTTTTAACTATTATAAATGTAGTATCTTTCTCTTTTACGCTCTTTTACAGCCCGTTTCTTCCAATTAGTATTTGTTTTATTATACAATTCATTTAACTTTGCCCCTTACTGTTTCATTGGTAATCGGAATTTTATTACACAAGCTAGATATTATTCTTTTGTAATACGTAAAGAACAAGAAATATGAAATCTAGTAATATAATTCTTTTGCAAGTGAACAAACAAAACTTATTCGCGAAAACAATTTCAAGTGTAGATATGAAAATACGAATGAGATCCATCTTTCATGTTAACATAAAAAGTTTCATATTTCTTTTTGCTTTGCGACTGATTCTGAAGAATACTTTGAAGCAAACCGTAGTGTTAATATATCATATTTAAAATTATTAATAGACAAAGTTATAGCAATTGTGGGATCGTAACGAATGATTCGAAGCCCTCAATGGCGCAGTGGTTTAGGCGTTGTGTCTAAGTGCGGAAGGTTCCGGGTTTGATTCCCGGCTGGGTCAATTTAAGAAACGAACTTTTCTAGAATCGGGTCTAAGTGTACTGGGAGACTCTAGTTCTCATAGCACAAACAATAATATCCTAGTTTGAAACCAGATAATCGGTGTGTATTGTGTGGGGCCTTCATTTATTTATTTAATGATCAAAAGCCCATGGCTACCCCTTTATTAGGGAACCAAACTTTTAGTAATAGGCTCCAGTGTCTGATGTCAATAAAAGTATTACTTTAGATGTAGAAAATAGTACTTTGTGGTTTTTATGAATAAATGGGTCTTTGCATTTATTCTCACAATGAAACGAGAGATTATGGATTCCTTAAAGATTTTGTTATGAGAAAAGAACCGTAAAAGCTGATGAGATTAAAAAGGTGAAGTTAAAAGCTGCTGATCATTCTATGTTTTTTTGTTCTTAGACGTGGTAGAGCCATGCCGCATTGCAGCACGAATTGGGCCGACTCGTCCGGTGAAATAACACCCTCTCACAGAATATCGGCGTGAAATAACAGCATCTATTGCTGTTGTGTTTCGTTCGGTGAGTGAGAGTACCGGTGGCTCCTCTCCTCCTCCCCCTCCTTTCCCTCCTTTCTCTAAAGGTCGGCAACGCACCCGTGATTCCCCGGAATTTGCGAGTGTCCATAGGCGGCGGTGGTCGCTTTCCAACTGGTGATTCGCTTGCTTGCTTGCTCGAAAAAGAAAGTTCTGTTCATGATATCTAAATAATTCAATTTATGTATAAAACTTTCGTAAAAAAAAAAGTTTTAGACTAGACACCGACTAGACTGACTAAAATAAAAATATCTAGATAACGCTACAATGCTTCGATTACCTACGTTACTTCTTGTTTTTATATGTACATACGTGAAACTACGTGACAGGTACAACGCTGTGCCACTAATAATTAACTAAACGCTGCGCTAAATTTGGAGTCACACCAATTATGTGACTTCAAAAATAGCAATGAGCTTGTACTATGGGCACCACAAAACGAACCTGGTGAACACCCAGTAACACCCAGATTTCAAGACAATTTGGAAGAGTTTGTTTCCTAAACTCGACTTGCAAGAAAATTACAATCACGGCGCCAACTCGCCAGTCATTTGGGAAATTGAATATTAATTAATTTTGATTGTATTCTTTTTCCTGCACATCGTCATAGTATACTTTTAAACGGGTTGCCAATAGAGCTGATGCACCAAAAATCACGGCCTTTACATACTTAGTATGCTTCCATAAATTTCATCGTTTTATTTATACCTTTGTGCTTAGGTATTAGGAGTTCTTTTTATAGGACGAGCGAAGCGACTAGGCCACAACCCATACATTTTTGTGGTCCATTTTTTTTCTATATTTCGAACTTAATGTAATAATTTAAAGTCATGTCTATGTGTAAAATCTATTATTATTGTTGTTAAACGTAAACGAATATTTAAAAAAAAACAAACCGCGACGCTTAATACTTTATTAATAAGAGTTCTACTAGCGCCATCTGTCGGAAATTACATTATTAACAGGGCCCGCGAGTCTTCACAAAGCTGCGTTTTTTCTAGTATATTTGAATCTTACTTATAATTAGCTGTTACTCGCAACTTCGTTCGCGTAAAATTTAAAAAAGTTCATCTCATCATCAGACATCAGCGTCTTTTCCCAAGATTCAAGCTATATTCATGCCAAGTACCCACCATCCAAATTGGTTTAGCGGATCAGCCGTGAAAACGTAACAGACAAACCGATTAGTATCATTTGATGAAAATATGTGTCACAATTATAGGTTGGCTCGCTTCTGTTTGCTTCATCTTTGAAATACGCGAAATATCTTTTTATTAAGTCTATGAATATTTCATTCAATGTCAGTCTTAACATCTGTCTTCTCTAGGTCAAGGACTACATTTTAAGAGCCACGTCGTTCTGTCAATATTAATATTTAACTCATCATAAAGTCTATTACAAAACAAGTTTAGTAATAACTCTCTCACTTTAAAGCTAGCAACTTGGTCCATTTGTCATAGAGCTTTGTAAACAATATGGCTACCCATGTGTACATAAAATATAATACCGACAATAGAAAATTAAATGGCCGTGACTCTATTTTCAGTGTTTCGTAAAATGTATGGTAAGGGCACATGTGTAGTACAACTTGTAACTAATTTGGTGTGAAAAATGCCTAAAAATTGTTGTAATTAGATAATTTGATAGATAGATAAATAGTTTATTTGGAGCACAGCACACAATACAGGAAATGTAAAGGTAATCAAAAATATATATAAAACAATAAAAAAGAAAAAAAAGCGAAAAAAAATTAAGAAATATAAAGATCAAACGAAAAAAAAATGTACCTGACGTGTGTTGTGACCACGAAGAGGTCACAACTTTATTGAATTTACTTTAATGAATTTACTTCTTAATTACTTTTTCCAATTTTATTTACTTTTGTTATTATTATATTATATTATTGTACATAATGTACACTAGAAAAAATATAGATCTATTTCAAAGGAAAGGCGATATTAACGGTATGAAAACCCGAGGTTGTAATCAACTAGTTATTCCTTTTAAAATACAAAAGTCAAGCGGGTCTTTTTTGGGCAATTGTGTTTTTTCATTCGTTTTTATTATAAGATTCCTCAAGAAATTACTCAATTCACGGAAAAGATATTTAAACAGGTTATTCTTTAACATTTGTATATAAGTACAACATAATATAAGTATGTAAGGACCGCGACGCTTGGCGCTCCGTCCTTTCTGACTACCCGTTAGGGATACAGCTTGAAGATATGTATGTCTGTATGTATGTATTATTGAACTTACACTTGCTTTGTTCCTTCGGCTACATAAAATTAAGCAAATAAAAACCTCTCTCTAATTGACTCCAGAAATATGTATTATATATAGAAATCATAAACATGTTATATATGTATGTTATTTCACACTAAATTCTTAGATTGTACTGAGTATTATTATTAAACATAACTATAAACATACCTAGTTTCCCAGTTTCAGCCAGACCAACCAAAACTACAAAAGTTTGTTTTCTAAATCAACCAGAAATGAAATCAAAGTTGAAACACTTGTAAATACTCCATAATACAATGTCTATGCCTTCTAGTCGGGTATATATTAAAATATACAATACTGAGAAATTGTAAACGAGAGTAATAAAACGAGTTATTTGTCAACGGGGACATATTCAAATGAAATATTGCTACAATAAAAAACAAATGCCACGAGAATATTACTTCAGTTTTGTTTGAGACGCGCGTTTAACACCAAAAAAAAACATTTTATAAAAAGTACAAACATCCGTCGCAATTAAGGCAAATAAAAAGCATATAAATTCCATATTGTGTATAATACGGAATTTATAAAAGAAAACTCAGTATAAAGTAAACAAAAGTATAGTTCTTTCTAAGGATTTTCTTTCTAAAACCTCTCGCAATCCTATAGGACTCAAATTCCCAGAAATTCTTTGGAAGTCAACCCTACAAATTCTCTAGCTTTTGTGATAATATATTTTTTTTGGTTTACTTAGTTTTATAGAGAAAGAGGTTTGAGATCTCTTTTTTAATGTTCCTCAAGTATACTCCATTATATATGTACATGAATATATGTATGTACAATAATAGGTAAATTATGTCTAATCTGTGAATAATGTTGTGGGCTTGATTGTAGTTTTACATTAACTAATTTATTTATCTCCATCTGTGAAAACATAAACATTACTGTTTGTTATCCCAAATAAATAAAATATTAAAAAAAAAAAATGATGATTTAGATCATAAAAAATATGTACAGCTTTAATTATTTTCGAACAATTCTATTGTTTTTGTCAATATCCTGCATTTAGTTTGAAGAAAAATTAAATTATATAATGTGTATGTACATACGAAATATTTTATGATATTCATATCACAACATATTTTGTGCTATATTCAATTGCTTCTCAAAGAACATGAAGAGAAAGCCATTGTTCAGAACAAGGACCTCTCTCCTCAGAGACCAACCACTGCAGCGGGCATCAAATTTTCACTCGGTGTTAGCGTGAAATACTTTATCAAGAACCCCTTCAAAATTAATAGGAACGCAACATAATATGGCGTTATTTCTCGTGCCGTTACACATGGTTGTGATACCAATAATTCACTAATTAAATTGTACGAATAATTTAAACTTATTGCATGTTATTTGCGTTATATTGAATCTTAATGACCAAGCTATTAAAGCTTGGTTATTAAACTTGCCTATATAATATTATGTTTTAATTTTATACAAACTAGAATTCGATAATAGGTTTTAGGTAGCATATCGATTAATAATGAAGAAAGGAATGCTAAGATGGTTCGGGCACATGGAAAGAATGAGTGATGAAAGATTGACGAAGAAAATCTATAGAGCAAAAATGAGTGGTAAAAGAAACCAAGGAAGACCAAGGTTGACTTATGAAGATCAAATAGATAGAGTGCTAGCCGACGGAAGTGTCAAAATCACTGGCATGCCTAGGCGAAAATGTGTGAGGAGAATGATGAGATTCGAGGAAGCGAAAGAAGTATGTAAGGACCGCGACGCTTGGCGCTCCGTCCTCTCTTACTACCCCTTTGAGGATACACCGTGAGGATATATATGTATGTATAGATTAATAAAATTATACCCGCAAAAACACAGTTTCGTAAGGGCTTACGGGCCCAATTAATTCTGTTATTTCTGACAGATGACATTAGCCGTATAACTAATTAATGCAGTATTACACATTCCTGTCTCGTTTTTTTTAAATATTCGTTCACATTTTGCAAAAATATTTATAAATAACACATCTAAACAACTTTAAATTACTGTATTAAATTTTCAGATATAGAGGTGTGATAGTTTTTTCATAAAGTGTACCACAAAAATGTACGGGTCGTGGCCTAATAGCACGCTTCGCTCGCCCAATAATTTTTACCGTTTGAGAAAAAATTATTGTGAGTTAATTTAAAATTATGCTGATCTACATGCATTCTGCATGATCGTGTTTGCTATGCATCCGCGTAACAACATAAATACATAATAGACAATGTTACCTGGTCTCAGAGAACACTTGGACTTTACTCAGTGTGCGTACCCCCGTGGGTCAGTACAGCTCAGCTCTTTTTTCCATCATATTCATGTAGAGGCGTGAGTGAGTGAGTGAGTGAGTTCATTTATTTATTTCCAAACCAAAAACAAATTTTATGCCTGACGTACTTTTTAAATGCATTCGATTATGTCTAAATAATTAAAACACAAATAACTCGTATATGAGATATACGAGTTATTTGTGTTTTTGGTTTACTTAGTTTTATAGGGGAAGAGGTTTGAGATCTCTTTTTTAATGTTCCTCAAGTATACTCCATTATATATGTACATGAATATATATATGTACAATAATAGGTAATTTATGTCTAATCTGTGAATAATGTTGTGGGCTTGATTGTAGTTTTACATTAACTAATTTATTTATCTCTGTTTTTCGACGCCGAAATTTATAAACATTGGCTGAGAAATTAATTATCTCAAGAAAACATCTTTCTTGCTAATGGTCTGTGCAAAAGACATTATCAACCATTCAAATTCTGATGAAGGTATTGACAATGTGGCTAAGAAAAGCAACCTCATGAATAAAACACTCGTTGTTCTGTCAATTATTTTTTTAAATTAGGTATTCATGTGATTTCCTGACAATAAAAATGTAGAAATACAAAATTTTTCGTCCAGTATTTTACAATAACTTCGATTAAGTTCTTTTGGTCTTTGCTTCAGTAAAGAAGATCGGACAATGAAAAGTAGTGTGGGCCGCTTGTTTAATATTATTTCCCGGTAGTTTTTTGAATTCCAGACCGACGCTGTACTTAGAAAGTTACGGCCACGCAGTTTGGAGAAATGATCTAAATGACATGTTATTTAAATATCATAGCTCTCATCAATACAGAATGATTTGAAGTGAATTGTGGTACAAACGTGTACTTAATTAATATATTTGTTTATGTATTTCGACGATAAGAAAAACGAATGTATTGTAAAATAGAATCCATGAAATGATGTGGCCAGCTGCATTATGTAATATATCTCTTGAAACGGTTTAATGTTTACATTTCAACTCGGAAAATACAACCTGTATTGAATTACCTACCAAGTGTAAAGTGTATCAAGTGGAAATTGAAGATAAAATCTAATCTTTAGCTTCGACGAAACTTTTCGCTGAGCCCCGACCGTTGGCGTTCTCTCGCTTCCGCATGACTGAGCCCGTTCACTGAGCGTTGCTTTGTTCCACGAGCAGCAGTGCGTCTTGAACTGAGTAAAAATACCACAACAAATGCCGCGGTGAAGTCTCAAAGGAGATCGCGAATGAGATAGGATAGAAAATAGATTTGTTTAAAATACCTAAATAATTATTATGTATACGATAAAAAATATAGATCTGTATAAAAAGAATGGCGATATGAATGGTATGGAAACCCGAGGTCGTGATACGAGGGCTGCTATTTATGTATCCGGAATAACAAAGTGAAACAAACATAGCATTTAGTTTTATTGCTTTTCAAAATATTCACCATGATGACTGATGCACTTTTGCATGCGTTGGAAGCAATTTTCGTAGCACTTTTTCCATTCGGATTGAGGTATCTCCAAAACGTACATTTTGAACGCGTCAACAGCCTCTTCACGGCTCGAAAAACGTTGACCACGTCATTTATTCTTCACGGTTGGGAATAAATAGAAGTCGTTGGGGGCCAAGTCGGGGCTGTACGGCGGATGACCCGTTAATTCGATCTTTTGATCTTCCAAATACCGAGTTGTTTCGGCCGATGTGTGGCAGCTAGCATTGTCATAATGAAGAAGGATTCTGCGTTGTCTGGCAAACAAATGGTCGTGTACTATTCAGAATTAACCGTTTTACGATCCTCTAGTGGCACTGTAGCTACATGTCCATTTATACCAAAAAAACAAGCGACCATTTGCTTCAAAGTGCTTTTTGAACGAATGACTTTTGTTGGGTTCGGCTCATCTTGGAACACCCAAACCGTTGATTGTTATTTAGTTTCAGGATATATCCAAGATTCATCACCTGTGTAGATATTATAGACAGCTTTTGATGCGCCCTGATTGTACTTTTGTAACATTTTTTCACACCAATCGACACGAGCCCGTTTTTGGTCAATTCTCAAGTTGTGCGGAATTCAACGTGAACAAATTTTTTTTACAGCTTAATGTTCGTGTAATATTTTATAGACACTCGTCATACTTATGCCCAGAGACGCCTCTATCTTGCGATATGTAACATGACGATCTTGCATTATTAGTTCCCGTACAGCATAAATATTTTGAGGTACAACAACCGATTTAGGGCGACCTTCTTTAACTTCGTCCGTGAGCACAGACCGCCCATGATTAAACTCACTTAACCAGTGACACACAGTAGTTTTCGGTGGTGCTTCGTCCCCAAAAGTCAAAGTGAGTTGATCGATGCACTTGTTTTTGAGTTAGCCCTCGCCGAAAATCGTAATAAATCATAGCACGAAAATTTTCACGACTTAAATCCATGGTGATAAAGACTTGCAATTTTCAAAATGACGCCACAAAGGATAAACAAAGGACAGCTACTTGAAACAAATTGTATTCTTCAGCCAAAGAGTTCCATTTTTAAATGTTATAATTACTTTTTTAATATTGTTCTGTAACTGGCCAGTTCCGGATACATAAATAGCAGCCCTTGTAAATTGGTTATTCCAAAATTTAAATTACATAAGTCAAACGTTTAATTTTTAGGTAACTGCATTCGTTTTTATAATAAAGTTCCCCAAGAAATTACTCAATTAACAGAGAATAAATTTCGATTGGTTATAAAACGTACATTGACTAAACAATCATACTATAAAATAAACGATTTCATTGAAGATAAAGCAATAGTCTGGAAATGATGTTCTCTGCACATGCGTTTACTGGCTTAATGAAAATATTGTATTTTAATAAAAATTTTGTAAAATGAAGTTGAAAAAATGATACCTGACTGAGTTTCTTGTCGGTTCTTCTCAGTGTCCAGGTTTTCTATTTGAACCGAACTAAAGTAGATTTGACGTTCAAAAATACCTTGTAATTGGGTTTACTTGAATAAATTGATTTGACTTTGACTTTACCACTATATATATAACTATTACAACTCTAAATAAATAAATGTTACGTTACATTTGTTTGACATCATTTGATGCAAGACAAAATAATTAAAATGTAAATATTAATGTATGTGTGTACTTTTTCGTTATTAATAAAAATAAATTAGTTACAAAAAAAATTAGAATTAAAATGTACATAAATCGATCGAGTATGAATTTGAATCTTTCGCGCAGGACTCCGTACAGTAAAATTAATTTCTCGCAATCCGCAAGACTGACATTCGCAATATTTTCCTGTGAACTTCAAGTTAGATGTTATGTACAGGTTATTAGTAGTTGCGAAGGTAAGAGGAAAGAAAAGGTCACGGTGTATATTTGTCTCCTCTTTGACAGTCTAAAAAACGAAATTTAACGGGAACGATTTTAATAACAATATTTTTTTTTATTGACAATAAAGTATCTTTTATCTAAAAAAATAATAATAATAAATGCGCCAGACAATACACCGATTTCTACTCTCAAACTAGAGCATTTCCTGTGCTTTGAAAATCAGATGAAAACTACTATAGGTGTTCCTCAGTTTATAAGATGCAAAACAATCTAGAAAAGTTCGTTTCCTAAATCGACCTTCCGCGCAAGACCTAAACCACTGCGCTATATATATAAAGTCAGAAAATAAATTCGCATATGAAATGTTAAGCAAAATATGTAATTTTATGGGATGTAAACCGAAATTGAAGTGTTTACATCGCATGATATGTGAGTGAGTGAGAATTAATGAATGAAGAATGAGTAATGAACGATTGACGAAGAAAATCTAAAGAGCGAAAGTAAGTAAGTAAAGTTATAATAATGTATAATAATTGTATATTTTAAATCCATTTTTATGACATAAATTTAATTCCAATTTTAATGACTATAATAATAACATTTAACATATTTGTCTAAGTTATTGTTTTGTTATAAATGTTTGTAACGCCATGCATAAGGCGGAGCACAGAGGCTCTTATAGTACATTGTAACATTAACAACATATTTGTACCTGTCTCACAAAATGACTAAATGAATAAATTAAAAAGCCAAGGAAGCAAAAGCCAAGGAAAATTAAGGCTGAACATCAAATAGCCAGCTCCTCCTCTCTGACTCATCCTCTCTGACTATCTCGTCAGGGATAGAGATTGTATCCCTAAGGGGATACATGTCTTGACGCTGGTATCATACAGCGTCAGGATACGTACGTATGATATCTAAGAAAATTAACTGTTACTATCGGACAGACAGATAAGCGGACGGACATATAAGTGATGGAGATTCTATTTTATTTGTAAGATATTTTATATCACCCTAAAAACTCAGAACTATAACGCCCTAAAAAACTAATTTCTGAATGAGTCTCACCTTTGGAAATTGAAATTATGTTTTTAAGAGTTGGTAATTTAGTAAGCGTTAATAATCCACTTAGAAGTACAGTAATTATAGAGCGAGTGATAAAATTAGACACTGAAAATAACTTTTGAATTATAGCGACTTCAAAAGAAAAACACAAAAAAATTCAAATTAAATTCATTAGATACAAAAATAACTCCATAAATACGATACAAATACCTATACCATTAAATTACAAATGCCTATATAATAGACTTTCTGTTGTTGCACATTGATTTGGCATCGACTTCAGTGACTGTCAAAGAATAAAATTATTTTTGTATAATACTTGAGTTTTGATTAGTAAATAATAGTTATTTTGTACTTTTTAGTGTTTTTTTGAAGTCGTTTTAATTTTTTGATATTTTTTTTATTTCTCCCTTTTGAGCTTAGATAAAATAAGTACATAGTGAAGACAACAAATCGAGAAGGGGTTACAATAAAAATAAAATATTTTGCACATTACGCTCATTTCACCTAATATTAACACATTCTGTGCTAACATAATTTAGTTACAAAAAAATGCGGAGATATGTATTTAATTGAAGGTAACCTTTACAAACATTTAAGAAAAGCTTAATAATATTTCTCGCAATCATATTAAAATCCCAAACATGTGCAAGACGACTGGTATCCCAAAAATGAATGTGGGAGTATTGCAATACCAATTTGTTTACCCGATATAAAGGGTAATTTCACAAGATGATTTGCTATTAAATATTCGTTTTATATTAGGGATTCAGAGTTATATTTACTGTTGTGTGATTTACTGTTTATATACAATGTTTTACCCTTTTCTTACAGACTATTACTAACAAATATGAAGGTTGTCATACCAAATATCTGTGTATAAGTAGGTGAAGATGAAACAGTTCAGTGTCTTTACTACTTTGTCAACTGATTTTCTTTTTTTTGTTTCGTAGCTATTGGCGAGCTTTAGTGTTATGAATACAAAAAATTTGGCGCTAGTTAAATTTATACGTGAAGCGAAAAATTCGGATCCCTTTTTAAGACCATTGCACGTGCGGAGGAGTTTAAGATTTGGCATAGTTTTAAGTTCATACTGCCAATGTCAAAAAGACTGTCAATGTCAACCTCATGATAGTTTGTGATCATAATATATATAATGTGTTTTTAATACTGTCCGAAATAAAAACAAAATTGTGTTGCTCTCAAAAGAGAATATTTTGAGTTTTTTATTAGACATTAAATATTGCTTAACCTATTACATTATTTCTTTAAAGTAATAACATTGGTATTAGTATCTTACCTGAAGAGAGAAACAACATTTAAAGCTACAATTGCACACTCCTTTTAATCCACTATGATATTTTAAATTTATTGCGTACAGTCTTTCAATGAAACATAACCTCTCTCTTCAACCCACAGAATACTCCTTTATACTTTCAAGCTACGTCGACAGAGCTGTCATGTCAATGCGCGGCAAGTTTAAATTAAATGAAGGGCGAAGAACTTCCTTTACATATATATATGTAACATCCTTAGATTAAATCTCGAATCAATCAAACAATCGCACAGAATAGAGATTGTCGCCAAAGAGTTTATATATATTTATATTTACGCTGGAATTTCGACCACCGAACGACCTCTAGGAATAATATAACAGTTCTGCAAATGTTTAGTCGATATTCTATTTGTGGATATAAAAAATCTTATAAGAATATGGATGGTACCCTAATTTTGTTTTTTTTAGAATACCTATATAATAAATATAATAAAGTAGAATAGCGCCTACACATTTGTGGAACTGTTATGTTGTTACTAGAGATCGCCCAGTGGTCAAAATTCGAGCCTAAATATAAATATATAATATAAACTCTAATATTAGACATATAATTTTATGAGATATCAATTTGACAACGAAGAATCGACACCTCTACTACAGCTATAAACTCCGAAAAAAACATTTAGAAAAAACGTAGTACAGAAAGAAAAATTACTCAATTAAATACTTTATCGAATAGAATTTATGAAAACACTATATTTAATAATTCAATTATAAATAGAATGTACAGTCTAGCCGAAAAAAGTTTCGTTTCAAAATTCTCCTTTATTCAAGCGATACCTATATATTTTTTTTAAAATATAAACTGAGTAATATTGAATTAAATGATTTATTAATCAAATTTTTATTAAGTTTATCACTTTCAAACATTTTAAAAACACATTGTGAGTCTTCATTCTAATTTATGAAGCTCAATTGTATTTCTTCTCCTCTGTCTTACATTCTCAACTCGTTCATTATCTGGAAAAACCTGATCTTAATGTATAAATAATATTTAAGTACTATAACAAATAAAATATAAAACTGGGTAAAAAATCAAATATGGCATCACAACAAATTCTTGTCTACGGTTTTAAATTTAGTTTTGTTTTGAAAGATAATAATTAAGAATGATGTTTAAGGTGTGATTTGTTACTCCATTGGTTTTATTTGCGTTCTTTAATCCAATTTTGTATGTTTCTGAGCTTGGATCTGACATATTGGGCGTAAATATAACATACACGAACTGTACGAAAATCATGCGAATTATGTGACCGCCATTGTTAGAATGACGTGATAAATAAGTGTATTCACTGACTTATGAATGCTTCATTTTTCGGTTCTGTTGCTCTATCTATGTATTTTTTTAATCTAATCTTTTGAGTAGACTTGGCTTAAATAAATATCTAGGGTAGGTCCACATCTACCATAACTTGTTTTCTGATTCTGGAGCTGAATAATATACAAAAGAGTTATCACAACATAATTAAGACCTTTTATGCCCTTGGGATTATTTGGTGTATCTTCGAAGTCCACGATAAATTATCAGTGAAAATTAAATGGGGTCATCTTGGAGCTGTACTGAACCCAACGGAAAAATAATCTTGAAATCAGTTCATAAACGAATTGAGAACCTCTTTCTTTCATCGAGTCGGTTACAAATTCTTGAAGTAAGTTAAAATGAAAATTTGGTCGAATTGAACCGAATTTTCGATTACAATAACTGATCTTATGTTCATTTATATTCTATTATAATAAATAATACCTAATTTGTCAATGCCAAAGACAAAGACACTTAATACGGATCCCATTAGGTTATTAGATCATCATAGTAGGTAATCGTATGCAACGTTACTTAACCTCAGCGATCGTATCACACACTGATATACCACTAAGACACCAGTGAATGAAATTAAGTACTGTAATGTATTTTAGCTTAGATTAAGTTAAAAGAAAATTAGCTCATTTAGCCTTCATAATAGACCTAGATTGCAATATAAATACACTAAGAAAAACTAAGATACGAACACTTTAGTACCTAACCTTTAGTACCTATTAAGCATTGTTATTCGAATAAAAAAATACTACAGTATCTACAGAATACTATAGTATTAGTAGTATCTACAGAAAGTGTCATTACAGCGAACAGAGATTTCAGTTAGAATCGGAACTATGCCCTGTGGTCTGGATAAAGGTTTGCGGGGTCAATTGAATCGTCCACATCGGCTCTTGATTACAGTTGCGGTGAACTTTACTGTCGTTGCAATGTATTGTGGAAACGAAAATTAATATGTACCTACATACACAGGGTGTCCCGTGATGAGAAAATAATAGAGCTAGGGGTGATAACTGAGTCGTTACCTATTTAAATAACACAATAGTCGATACTTCACTGAAATTATCACTGTTTTTTGAGATAATACTTTCTTTACAATTTCTTGAACATGTTCTCAAAAAAATCGCTCAATAATATACTCAGACATTTCACACAGCGCCATCTAGTCCCAAAGTACACAGCACAGTGCTTGTGTTATGAGTACTAGACAACTGATATACTACTTTTATACTTTCCTTTTGTAAATAAATACATATTATACATAAACGCCCAGACTCGGGGCGGGAATCGAACCCGCAACCCCCGCTTACTTTCCGACGCCCTTAGCCGTTGCGCCACGGAGGTCGTCAAAACGCCACATCGCCACTTTATGCCGGATTTTCCGATGCCACAAATTATTTTCCGTTATACTCATTTTTTTCTAAATACATTCTTTCAAAGTTATTACTATGTCGAAAATGTGTCACTAAATTTTGATCTGATCATGGTCAAAACGTCCACTGCACCAAACTGGCACATTACTTTAAAAACTTATGCATTTCAAGAAAAATTCGCAATGGTTTAATTTTATTTATAAAACGAAGTACATTTTACTTCGCATTACTATATATGCTAGGTATGCCATTACTTGTAGTTTCATCAAGTCTTTCCTTTTGAGAAAAGGATCGAAATGTCTCGTTTTTTACCTAATGTATCTAAAACTGTTTGAATTTTCGTGAAATGGACAAGTTTTTGAAGTAATATGCCAGTTTAATACCTACTATATATTTTTTTTCGCCGCAAGAGATCAAAATTAATGTTCGTGATACAATAAAAATGTCAAAAGAATGTATTTTTTCTGAAACTATAATAGTGATGAATAAAATGAACTATTTCAGAGTATTCAGTAAAAAAATTGAGCACAAGGTAATTTATAAAAGTGATTTAAAAAAATGCGAAGTTTAAAAAACGCAATTATCTCAAAAATGGTGATATTATCGTTAAGGTACTATTGTGTTATTTAGAAATAAGTCCACCTAACGCCCTTAGCTCGATGGTTTACTCAGGTACAAGACACCCTGTACAAGTCATAAGAAAATACCTGGTTCAATATAAAAGCAAAAGTTGTGCAGTCGTGTATTGTTTTAATTAAGTATTGTTTTGCGGAAATCCCTCTCGTGTATTATTTTATATGACACGTGTTTCGTGTCATTTAGTAATTACAACTGGTTCGAGATGAACTTGGGAATATTCCAGAAAGTGAACGAATTTTGATAGGTATTTCGTCACTGCAGTATTATTCGCGGCTCCAGCAATATTTAAATACATTAACTTAATAATGACTTCAACTGAACCACAAAGGTGGAGGACTATGCGTTTTGTTAATATAAAAGTGTTATTATAAATGATTATTATTATTATTTGAGGAGGCGAAGGAAGTATGTAAGAACCGCGACGCTTGGCGCTCCGTCCTCTCTGAGACTACCCCGTTAGGGATACAACGTGCGGATATGTATGTATGTATGTATCTATTATAAATGATATGAAACAAATAAATAAAGTACATAACTATAGAGAACTTTGAGGAGCGCTTATTCAAAAAACTTGTTAATTTTTTAGATAAATTAACGGTTACATTAGTTAACAGTTTATCTTCATTTTGGTAACTAATTTTAACCAAAATATCCCGGATTTCAGATAGTTTATGCTGAATGGCTGTGTATCTAGATAATATGAAGATTAAACATTAAAAGAATTTCATATTTATTGAACCACTTTTATAAACGCTAGTCTTATTAGCGATGCATTGAATCAAGTGAGTCAAATATCAAACGTACACGCTCTCAGTCACAACAAGCGTAGTTTATCGTTTCCTTGGATTTCGTATTCCAGTAGTGTTGTATATTCTCTGAGCAGCTGTCGCTGTTACGAAAATGTATTAAGTCATAGTTACATTAAGATACAAAGACTTGCCAAAAGATATGCCCAGCTAGACTCCCTATTTTGAAAGTGGAATAGAAACCCTAGTACCTATGTGTTTATTGGATGCATATTGTAGTAAATAAATTGAACTTTTAAGTGGAATTTCACAGCTGTGAACTTTGGCGCTCACTGTTTGATTTAACAATTTCACACTTTCTTTAATTAGATCCTGCAAGAGTGCGACCCAATAATCAGATACTTTAGTTCTAGTGTTTTTGGAAACTGTGTTATAATGTATTTGGAGTTAACCACGTATAATTTACCATAACGCATATGTACAATATTTATATCGAACATTAAATATTTAGTTCTTTCGGTTCCAGTTCAAATGTCTAATTTATCGTCACGCGCGTTTAAATGCAAAGTCAAATGCAAATAATTCAAAAAGTAACATTAAATGAAAATAAAAAATATTATAACAATGTAACAAATGTAATTATTTGCCGACATACACAATTGAAAACGATTCCTAATTTCATATTACCCAAATTACGAATATTCCGCTCTTATCTATTTATTCCCAATGCTTGGAACGCGTGAGATAGAACGCAGCCTATCGCTGATTGAGAACACATCCAGGCCCGAGACAATTTAGGAAAACTCATTTTCCAAATTGATCCGATAATGTTTTTGAAAGGTAAGTGTTAAGGTTAACGGAACAGTTTTATGTTTTACTGGCGACAAGTCGACAACTTATGTCGGTATACAAACGCGACTGATAATTCGATTATTGCCGTTGCAATGTAACACAGTAACTAATTAATCTGTGGTAACGCATCGTGTTTGTTTCCAAACAATTCCTAAATTCTCACCAGTTTCGACAAATGAAAACTATCAACATAAATTGAGTACGCGAGCTTTCCAGGTTTCAGTATTCTGGAGCACGTTAGCACGTAGCAGCGCTTCTCCGAGATCACTTTCTGCTCACATTACATTAACTTCAGTGATATTTACCACGTGTTTACTTCTTCATCTAGGTATGTGCAGAATTAAATCTACCCGTTGTGTAAAAAACCAATCTCTAAATACTCTAGTCAATATAATATGTAACACAAATATATACTTATCTTCATCTACATGCTTGTATCCGATTAATAGTGAAATAATATCATTTGTAAATAACTAGATGTGCCTGACTACGAGTTGTTGTAGCTCAGTAGGTATAATATTATTATTCGTGAGTTAGGGTCTTGAATTCATACAAAAATCCCATAGAAAAAATTACTTTCAGTTTTTCCACAATTTTCCAATTTTCCTTCCAACTTTTCCAATTTTTTTTTATAAAATCCTTACTCAGACTATTACGAACAAAAAAAATTGCCAAATCAGTTCAGCCGTTCTTGAGTCTTATGCTTAGCAACGATTAACATTTCACTTTAATTTATATGTATGGTATGTACATAATATGTCACCGTAGGATTGTGAATATCGTTAGTTCATAATCTACCATACTGCCCACAATATAATGTAATCATTTTTGATAGTTTAAGTTAAGCCGCGAAATTGTGTACTGCATCATACATGTACACTTGTATGCAACGGAAGGGCACCTTACGCGCTGATCAGTTGAACGTCATGTGCCCCGCGGCGCCAAATTTGGCTGTTATTCGAACATAAACAAACTAATGTTTTTGTGATTATTAATAGTTTTTGTGTTGAAAATAGCTAAAAGTTATAATAGTGTTAAATTTAGTAGTAAAATTAAGTTTACGATGAACCAAACAACTGAAGTTTCAGTGGTAAATAACTGTTAGTCGCTGTACATAACCTAAGTTATAACGAGCTACCGCCAAGACCGACCAAACAGAGACGGTTCACAAATTTTACGGGTGATAAAATCGGACAGATTGTGATCCAGTCGGTAAGTGCAGGTTCGTTCCCAATTGGACGGTTTGACATGGATAGATTACAAACTAACGGTGTTCGCAGTCACAAGGTGACAATATTATAGATTTTATTATTGCCTTATTAATAGGTTAAAAATGGTAAAATTTTCACATTCTCTTTCGCTGCCTTACATCAATACACTTTTTTCATTTTATACTAAATATTATTAACTTGTCATCCTACATTTGATCTTCTATCCAGTCAACCCTGGTTCTCCTTAGCTCCTTCTACAATACTTTTTGTAACTCAATTATACCGTAGGTATATATTTCTCTGCCAGAGTGACGCCACGTCTATTTCTGAGAGACCACATTTTCACTGCTTTCATCTCATTTGCTTCATTTCAATCATATTCAGATGCATATTATCCTATATACTTGCATAATCGTCTGTTATTTATACGAAATCAGCAAAAATTATATAAAATACGTATAGAATTACTAGGTAGTTACGATTTTTTTTTTGCCTTTTTTATATTCAATTTCAAATCTAGCTTCGGAATTTATTTTGGTCCAGGGGGTAATGACCTCCGAGACCTTCAGATCCGCCACTGCGCTGTTGAACACCTTGTTACTTCTGCTTAAACATTTGCTTATGCATTATTTACGATATGTAACATATGAATACCATATCACGTGGCATAATGTAACGTAATGTAATAATACGGGCGAATCGTATTACTCAGTCCATTAAATATTGACTGCTTTTATATGGAACGAAATTCTGTTTGCACAGCGGGGCTTCCACAGAAATATGCGCTAGAGAGCGAATAAAAAGATAAGTGACGTACGAACTCGAGTGTTGGTGAATACGTAAGCGTGGGAAAAAACGCATCAGAAATGGCGTCAGATATGTAGAGTGACTCTAGCTTCTTCCGAACAAGATTTATATTCAAATACGATTATATATTTGCAGTGCAAATAGGGTACACCAATAAACCTTTAGGCTATCTTTAGACTAGGTATATTCCTATACCTAGTCGGAGAGGATAGGATAGAATATCTCCACCCTAATATTATTTTTTCACTTCCTCGGACATTCTCATCACATCCACGCAAATTCAGAATTTCTTTTTACCTGACTGCTTCAGAAGGATTGTAACTTTTTCCAGTGAATGTATGTCGGTTTCTTTCGCGCATGTTGTCTAAACGGCTTGATGGTTTCAATAAATGCAGAATTGTCTTAACCGTGGGAGCGCTATAGGAAATATAGTTCTTTCCAAACTGCCACAGAAAAAGGGTAATGTTGTAAAAGAAATTGAAGTTCTTTTTATGGCGGAGCTGAGGGAGCAAACGAGCAAGCAAGTCACCTGATGGGAAGTGATCACCGCGCCCATTGACAGCCGCAACGTCCGGGGAATCACGGGTGCGTTGCCGGTCTTTAAGGAAAGAGTAGGCTCGTTTCTCGAAGGATCCCCAAGTCATAACGTCCGGGAATACCACCGGTGTAAGCTGGTGATTTCGTTCATTTATTCATCACTCTTATAAGCTTACTCTAAAAATAATAACCTGTGTAAATCTAACGTTAGTGTTGATTTGAACTAGTTAAATTCAATGGTTGATCGTTAGTTACTCCAGACAATTAAACAAATCGTGTTACCCCAAACGAAGCACTAGACTTGTACTATAGATACCACACAACGAACTGTGGGACCTCCCAATAACAGAATAACAGCCTCCAAGCCAATTTAAAAAAATTCGTGTCATATATTGACCTGACCAGGGTTCAAATCCAGGGTCTCGGCTTGGAAAGCAAATGATCTGCCACTGCGGCAATGGTCCAGTCGATCAAATCAAATGTTCTCTTATTTAAAAAAACTATTTGATGAAGTTACTAATTTCATTCAATGGAACAACAACAAAGCGTAGTCAAATGGTTATTCCTTCAATTAAACGAATACACATTGTTGATTTTATTATCAACTTAGACGTTCTTGTATTACTAAAACTTTGAAGTATCCTCTATTCAGTTTTAATTTCTTCTACAATTCCTTCACTCCACGAGCTACTAAATTATGGAATAAGTTACCTTTCAAAGTTCGTAGTAGTCCATCGGTAACTTCTTCCAAGAAACGTTTAAAAGACCACTACTTATCAGTTCATTAAATATTTGTGTTATTTATGTATTTATATTTTTGTACATATTTATATATTTTGTATGTATATGTAATATGTTCATTTATTTATGTATTTACATATGCTTATAACTGTCTTGATTTTTTTATGTACTTTTTTTGTTGTTTTTTTTAATTGTATATTTTTGCTCAAGTTTTAATAGAATAAAATCACTAACGATTAATTAAAATTTCGTTATATACCCTTTACAGTATAGTACATATATTATTGATCGTTACTTTGTCATTAAGTTAATTCTTTGTCGAAATTCGTTGATTTTTTTTAGTCATTTACTTGCTTATTTACGAAGCTCGCAGTTAACGAATTCATTGATATTGATAAACTAATTAAAAATAAACTTTTTTTTTAACTACTCGACGGTTCCAAACATGATTCCGTTAGAGGTTGTCAGATGGGAATATCGATCGAAATCGAAATATTTGCATCAAAAATATCTGGATTTTGAGGTAGTAGTGCTATTCAGATATGATGTGTTTTATGTATATGTATACATGAATTCTTAAAATCAAATCAAAATCTTAAAATCTCTGCAAATTTTTAACCGGTTGCTTGAGATAGTGACACAACTTTGCATTCAAGTCCGCGCACCTTTCTACATACTTGCAACTAATACATACACACATATCTTCACGCTGTATCCCTTCCCTAACAGGGTAGTCAGAGGGGACGGAATGCCAAGCGTCGGAGTCCTTACATACTTCTTTCGTTTCGTTAAATCTCATCATTCTCCTCACATAATTTCCCCTAGGTATGCTAATGCTTTTTGACATTTCCGTCAGCTAACACTATTACTATTTGATCTTCGTAAATCAGTCTTGGTCTTCCTTGGCTTCTAATAACATACCTAATTATATCTACTTAGCAAGGTCTAACAAGGTATAGCTATTTACAAATAGAAATATTAAAGATTTCATTACAATAGAATAACGAAGATTTATTGATAACGTTTTCACAAAAACGGCTTTCAATGAAATTTGAAATAAAGGGGTTGAGGGGGGCGAGAAATCGATCTAGGTAGGTCTCAATTCTGGAAAAAATCGTTTCTTTCACACACTTAAAACTTCTAAACTCTAAACTTTTTTAATTTTGCAGCAGAGTTTACCTTCACAATGACTAGAGCGTAGGTCTACCACGCCGAAGTCCGTGGGTTCGAATCCTGCTATGTGGTTACACCTTATTTCGTTTTTTTTAATAAATTGAAATAGGTATTATGTCTAAGTTCAGTTTGCAACAAGTACCTATTAAAAACTCATATCACTTTAAAAATGTACTTATAATAAGGAAATAAAGTGAAAAATAATGATAAAGCATAGACTTCATAACTTCAGACAGCCTGTCCCGTACTACGAAGTGAGGCAAATAACGTCAGATAAAATATAAATGTGTGGGTACTCTTTTCTAATGAAATGGCGACCAATCAGCTTATCTGATAATAAATGTGTGTTGTACGTACAGGTGAGTCAGGTTATCTGATTTAGCATACCGTTACTGATGGGACACGGCGTCTGACTCTGAAGTTATTTATAAATTCTATGACTAAAAGTTATGGAGAAAAATCCATTATTTATTTTCCTGAACAATAAATTTAATGTTAAATTTCTTGGACTTCCTTTATTTTAAGGCACTATGTTATTTAAAAGAGGAATATTATACCAGCAATATTCGTATATTTATAATCGCATTCTCGAAAACTGCCCTAACGATTTGATGAAATTTACAATGTAGAGCTTAACGTTGGTCAAAAATCGATCTAGCTAGGGTCCAATTCTAAGAAAATTCGTTTTCTCTATGTTTTCACACACTTAAAACTTCTAAACTCAAAATTCTTCTGATTTCACAAGAGAGTTTACCTTCTCAGAAGTACAGTGGCTACAACGTCGATCTACCAAACTAAAATACGCGGGTTCGAATTCTTCTATGTGGTCAGAATTTTTTGTTATATTTTTTGTAAGACACCGAGTAAAGCTTATTGCTTTATACTTTATTGCTTTAAGTAAGTTAATTTTCAATTGGAGTCGGACACGAAAATTAGATGTCTGAAAATAGCAACCGGTTTACTAATAGAAACCCGGGGTCGACAGCAATTAATTATTCACGTTCTTACTACCCAAGCTATAGAGGACACGACACTAATTTCTTACGTCGAGACATACTGTCGCTTACAAACGAAAGCGTTTGTTTATACTGCGAGAAAATAAATGAGCAAGCAGTCCCTCTGACAATAAATGGACTAAGACATTTATGACATCAAGACTAAAAAATTCGTTGGCAAATTCGTAAGGACTAAAATGTTATGCCTCTTAGTTCTGGTACTCCATCAAAATGGACGCAGCATTTGCTCTAAAAGCGTGTCCGTTTTTAGTTGACCGACTTTCTGCACTTTTACTAATGTGCGTGACTAAAGAAGAGTCACAGTGCAATAATACATAGCTGAACATGACATATTTTTATTTTTAGGGTTCCGTACATCAAAGGAAAAAAGGAACTCTTATAGGATCACCTCTTTGTCCGTCTGCCTGTCTGTCTGTCAAGAACCTTTTTCTCAGGAACGTGTGGAGGTATCTAGTTAATTAATATCAAAAACTCATGTTTGCAATCCCTTAGAGCTGTGATAAAATCAAACTTCTATGTCGACGCAATCAACAGATACGGCCGTTTATGCTGCATATTTTGACACTCGCAAGGGAATCAAAACCTATAGGATACTTTCCGTTGACCTAGAATCATGAAATTTGGCAAGAAGCAAGGTCTCACAGCACAAGTAAAAGAATAAATCCGAAAATTATTAATTTGTAGTTATTTACCATTACAACGTTACATTTGCAGTTGGAGGGTATGGGGGAACGTGTTTTTCAAATTCAAAGTTAAGTTTGTTTTTAATCTGACTGTATTTTATCGGTAAATACATAACACAAATACATTTTATGGTGATACGGAACCCTCGAAGTGCGAGTACGACTCGCACTTGGTTGTTTTTTTTAATACTAGTGTTAGAACACTTAAGATTTAGGCGTATTTTGCAAATAATTATTTCTAGTATCTAAACATTTCAATTTATGCATAAAACTTTCAAGAAAAGTCAAATGACTTATTGCAGTGCTTTGCTTTATATTACATTGTGGATGTGGGCCCATCCGTATTCCACGATCCTATTCGCGCTAATCCCACCTCCAAACACTAATACTTCAATGTTGTATTTCGGTGTGGACAATTCAACAGCCGGTGAAAATTCGTGCACAAGACGCACAACCTAATAATTCTCAGGGTTGACAACGCATTTGCAATCTCCAATCTTAAGTGATTTCTTTGCCTTGATATTGTAATTGTTTTCTTGTGTAATTGTATTTGCGTTCTCCGTAGTACAAGAAAATGCTGATTTATAAATTTTTAAACTTTCGCGTTGCATTATAGAATATCTAAAGCGTGATATTAACGTGATTACGGGATTGTAATCTGGTAATCGCATTAATTTCTAGTTTTAGATATTGTCAAATGCTGATTTTCTAAAAAATACGTGGTTATAACAGATCTCGTTTAAATATTGATAAGTTTATGTCATGAAGTATGTAGCGGTGTGTTCAGCTAATATCGTGTCGAGTTAATCAAATAGTCGAAGCTCTGAGTGCTCCTTACGACAAATATAACAAGTGAAATCTACAGTACTATTGAATAATAAATCCTCTACCTATTTTTGATTTAGAGTGGACCATCTGTCTAACTTCCAGTTAATAGAAATGAATGTCAACGATTAACGTCAATCAGATACACTTTTACAATGGGAACAGGTAGTAATTTTACGTTCTCTTTGATGGAAACACCAGAATTTTCGAAATATTAAATCCGTTTCCAGACAATGGGTCCATAGTTATTTGCCGAATTGCTTCCGGGCGGGATATTGAATGTTTGTGACACACCGAATTTTTTTTATTGATATTTTCCTACAAAAATGTCATCCCAGTTTTCTACTTTTCCGGTGGTTTTTGCCAATAGAAACCTTGGTTTGACAATTATGAAGACAACAAAAAACTAATCAGCCAAATCGGTAGAGCCGTTCTTATTGAATGAACTTTCATACTGGTGGCATTTGATTTCTATTTATATATATGTATAGATTTAAAAACCGACAAAAACACAAAGTACTAAACAACTATACTGTAATAATCAGAACGCAAATAGAAAAATAACTATATAAATACGATACAAATACCAATATAATTAAATTTGGCTGTTACTGAAATCGGTGTCGAGCCTACCAAACTAAAAGACATTCCGTTGTTGCACATTGATTTGGCATCGACTTCAATAACTATAAAATTTAATTATGTAGGTATTTGTATCGCATTTATAAAATTATTAGTACTTGAGTTTTGATTATTAAAAGGTAGTTATTTTGTACTTTTCATTGTTTTTTTTTTTTGTTTAATTTTTTTCTTAAATTTTTTTTACCCTTTTGACTGATCTTGGCCTAAATATATATCTAGGGTAGGTCTACAATTTACTTCTTTTCTAATTCTGGAGCGGAATAATATACAAGAGAATCATCAATAAAATAAAGTTTATAAGCAGTTAGCGTTATTTTTTGTGTATTCTAAGTCCAAGCTCTAATATCAGTGAAATTTAAATGGGTTCACCTCGGAAGTATATTCTTTGAAACAAAAGAATTTTCTAAATTGGTCTACACTTGACGAAGTAATCGATGACCATACATAAAAAGAGAAAAAAAATTCATACAGACGAATATAGAACTTGCTCCTTTTTTTCAAGTCGGTTAAAAATCAATGTAGTGCAAGTTCGACTAAGGCGCAGAGGGCATATGATTTTAATAGATATCTAAACTTGATTTATAAAAATTTTATTAAGTAAATTCTTAAGCACTGCAGTAAAATCTTTACGATAGTAATATTATTTTGACACAGGCTGTGTTGAATTTACACTGATAAAATTAAAAAAAAAACAGTTGGTACATTATACAATGATATGATATGAACGCTTGTTGCGAGATTTAACTCTGTAAATTTATTTTATGAAATTATTTTTTTTTAGAATTACTTGTTTGTAGATCAAGTTACATATTGTATTCTTGTTTATTTACACAAGCTTGTTTTTAAAAATGTTTTTTTACTACATAAATCTCTAGGGTTTGTCTGTAATTAAAATTTTGCTGTCAAATTGTGTGATAAATACTCATTTTGTGACTCACTGACTTTAATGTTACCATTTTTTAAATGTTTGTCTGTCTGTTTATCTCTATGTGTTATTATAACTCAAGAACGACTTGACCGATCTTGATGAACATTGTTGTATAGTAAGATGTGACTGCGCAAATGATTTTCTACATAATCTTCCCTGAGGGGTGAAAAGGGGGATATAAATTTGTATGGGAAATATTGAACCACTGAACTGATTACGATGTGGCTTGGATATAGTTTGACACCTGTGAACGGATACAGGCTACTTTTTTTATCAAAAACTTTCCCCTAAGGGGTTGAAAAGGCGGATGAAACATTGAATGGGAAATACCAAATTTGATACAGAGACAGTGTGTGCCCGGAGGCAGACGTAGGCTTTTTTAAAAAAAACATCTTTGTACATGTCTACATGTACATGTAATCTAACCTAAACCGGGAGAGGCATGAAACAATTTTCCGCGCAGACGAAGTCGCGAGTACAGCTAGTACATATATATGTTACTAGTAAATAATTTTATTCATGCATATAAAACCATGAATAAAGAGAAGCCGGCTTAGCATTGGCACCTGATAGCAAAAAGAAAAAATACCGCTTTCACTTTACATTAAACAAAAGATGAAACAAGATTTATTGTGCCTACCTAAAAAATTGTACAATTGTAATGCTTTTACTGTAATTCGTGCTAAGCCCATGTTTTATCGTTTAAGACAAAACAACTTTTTTATTGCCGTGGAGACAACTTTCAAAAGACGATTCTGGGATTGAAATTGGGTTATAGGGAGTCTGACATGTTAAACAATACGTATCTGAATATATATCCAGCTCTGTGAATCGACATACGTCTAGGTTCTCGCATGACATACTGTAGAATGTATTATATGTATGTCATGTATCGTATATGCATCGTAGAAATTTATGATTCTCTATCTTTTAATATTGTGTGCAGTAATAAAGCATATTTTAAACCGATCGATTGTCTCCTTGGTCTCTGGACATTACATGGCGACCCTGCCATATAAGTGCCTACCATATATGGACTGCACGTAGGTTTGCGAAGAAAAATGTTATAAGCGTTCACAACATTTTTTCTTTATTTCTTCTATTCTTATTCTTTCTACAACATAATATGGGTACCAACCAGAGTAAAGAAGAACTTATAATAGCACAGAATGCGGCTGGTAGCAGTTCAAGCAGTGCCACAATAAACGGAAGTTTTGCCGGCACAACTGATATCCTGTTGGCCATCATCGCTTTTGTCGTCAGCGCTATCTTCTGTTATGGACTATAAAAAATTTATAAGAAGTGCCATTTTCATTGGATGCATAAGAGATCTCGAGAAGGTCTTTTCGTCGCAGACTGCCGGCTGCCGCCTTGTACAAACCAGGTGTAGTGCGTGTAGAAAGTGGATATTTAATAATTTCAATATTTTTTAATTTTTAAATGGTTAGTGTAAAGCGCAAACATTAAATAAATAGTTTTTCATTATCAATTATAATAGTCAGTTAACAAGTGCTAATAAACGCGCCGTGGCTCGCCGAACATGGTACTCGCGGACAAATAAGGACTGTTGTGACATTCCTACGGTAGTGTTATTCACATTGTATATTTTACTTGTAATCAAAATTTAAATGCATTGTTTATTTTAATATAATTAAATTGGTATGGCTGATGACCTCTAAAAAATATATACAGAATTAAGTGATATCAAAAAATATTTGATAAAAAAGTAAGCTTAGCTATACTTGTTCCGTAACCACGGAGAAGTTACAATAAGCATTAAATTTATTCAATAGTAGTAAACAAATATTTTTAAAGTTTAGTTATAGTAAAAACCAGAAATAGGTAGCATTAGTCATATTTATGACAAAATAAAAATGTCGTACAACGAAATTTCACAACTTTGTAATTTACCCAGTTTAGAGTCAAAGTCTGTAATAATGGAAAAATTTTCGTTAAACCGCTATTTCCCTTTTACCGATAATGGATAATAGTGAAAATACAACTAAACAATTAATTTCTAACATAAAAATGTGCGAATCGATGTTAGATGATAATAAGAGACAATCGCTCATTAATTTTGTTTTAAAATCTAGGCTTTCGAAAAGCGCTAAATTGCGTATGAGCGAAAAAATTTCTCTATTGTAGAACTTATTACAGATATGAGAAAAAAGCTTTTGTCGAAAAAACCCGACACAGACATACAACAGACGCTCCTGCGTGCGAAACAGAACAAGATGACCATTGAAAAATTTGGTAAGCAAATTGAAGAATTATTTGTGGATCTGACTATTTTACAGGCTGACGGAGATAGTAAAAAATATGAAATATTAGAACCAATTAATGAAAAGATAGCTATAAAAAGTTTCTCCGACGGGCTGCAAAATACTCGCATTAGCGCCATTGTAACAGCTAGGAATTACACTTCCCTGAAAGACACGATCTGAGCTGCTATGGACGAAGAACTGGCATCGTGTCTTGAAGAACAACTTATCAATTTCAGACGAGGAAGAGGTAAAACGTACCTTTCAATAATAATTGTAATCGCGTACATTTTCAACAAAGAGACCGTAGTTCGTTGAGAGGTTACTCGAGGGGTCAGACAACTGCATATGTAGGGAATTCAAATTATGGTAATAATCACAGATTTCAGAATAACTCATTTCGTGGTAGAGGCCGTCCAGCACGACGTAATTTTTATAACTATAATTTTGGGAGATATAATAATCAACCTCAAATTAATTTATGGCATAGACAAGTAATCATAATTTGAGAGAAGGGGCTCACACCTCTAAATCAGATAATAGCGATTCACAAAATCCGTTTTTTCTATCATAATCATGTCAGTTGTTATTATAACAATATTAATTCAGTTACCCTTAGTATGTTTTATGTAAGTCATAGTTGGTTAATTGACACCGGAGCATCACTCTCAGTCGTGAAACATGAACACTTGATTAGAAATAACATTCCATACTATATAGAGAAAATTCGTATTAAAATTAAAATATATAAAAGTATCGGAGGAGACTTATTCTCGGAGGGATTTGTTTATTTAAAACTCAGTACGTGTGGTCAAGAATTAAAGCATAAATTTTATATTTTTAAAAATTTACCGTGTCGTACCGTAGGCATATAGGTCAAGTTTTTTTAAGTAAATTTAATTGTATTCTAAATGTTGAGAAAAATACTTTAACAATAAATAGTGATATTATTGTTGAACTTCCATTGCAAATGGGACATCTTGGCTACAACAGCTATCTTATTTTACCACCGAAATGACCGAAATCTATTTACTATATACATACGATATTGCGACATGATTGCATAGTAATTCCGAAACAGTTATGCGATGGAATATTTTTAGCAAGCGTTTTAGTAACTCCAAAAAACAATAGATATCTATAAAAATATTAAATACCAGGGATGAATAAGTGCGATTGAGTTTCTTTACTCCCGAATGATTAGATTTAAATGATTATTCAATTTGTTCGTTCCGAAAAGAGATTATGAATTCAGATAGTTAATAAATTATTTTCGTTTTTGAAATTGAAATCATCATTTCATTTGAATCGTGAAGAACAAGCTAGTATATATAGAGAATATATGCCCAAAGTATTCGGATTTTTTTTTGCCGGGTGATAAATTGAGTATTACAAATTTATATAAACAATCGACACATCTGAATGAAAACTTTACTCCTTCATATATAAAACATATCGCCTTCCGAAATATCAAAAATTAGAGATAGATAAACAAATTAAGCAAATGCTGAAAGATGACATAATTGAAGAAAGTCATTGAATGCAGGTGCACTCACTGACTTCCGAGCTTGTTATTCCGAGCATCAGTCGTTCCATCGCCCTCTGTGCAACTCGGATTTTCTCAGCAGACCTTTAAGTTAGAGTTGTATTCTCCATACCATACGTGAAAACTGGCAGGGCGCACTGGTTCTATTTAATAACTAAGAATAATCTGACGCTTCCCGCGCTAAAGAACCACTTGCAGGTGCACCCCACTATTACTCGTGCCAAAGAAAAACGATAGTTTAGGCGAAAACAACTGGCGTGTTGTAATTGATTATAGGAAATTAATTGAACGGATTAAGGACAATAAGTTTCCATTACCCAACATTTGAGAAATATTGGATTCATTGGCGGGTTTCATTTATTTTTCACACTTAGACCTTAGTTAAAGTTATTATCAATAAGAGCTCGAATCCTTTACAACAGATAAACAATATCAAATGAAAAGGTTACCAATGGGTCTTAAAACAAGTCCCAGTGCCTTCAGCGGACTTATGACAGTGGCAATGTCTGGTTTAAACTATGAGAAATATTTAATATATTTAGATGATTTAGTTTGTTTTGGATGTAGTTTAGACAGTCATAATAAAAATGTATTTGATGTTTTTGAAAGATTGCGAAATGTTAATTTAAAACTCAATCCTGCAGTATCCGTTTTTAAAAAAAGGACTACTGTATTTAGGACATATAGTGTCTGAGGAAGACGTATTGCCCGATCCTGGAAAAACAAGGATACTTCAAAATTATCCGACACCAAAACCGCTGATGAGATTAAACGATTTGTGGCTTTCGCTAACTGCTATAGAAAATGTATTACACATTTTGTTGAAATAACGATACCACTTAATAAATTATCTCGTAAAGGAATTAAGTTCGAGTGGTCTGGTGAATGTGAAAAGTCATTTGAACATCTTAAAAAATGTTTATGTACCCCACTAATATTACAATATCCCAATTTCTCTGAAAGTAACGAGTTTATATTATATACGGATGCTTCAGGCACAATGTAATTTAATTAAAAGTAACAAATTAAGAAAGTGTAGTTATGACGCTTACACGAAACCCATTAATTATAATAAAGGGGACATGTTATTGGTAAAAAACGAAACAGGCAATAAATTTGATAATGTTTATTTAGATCTGTTTGGAGTTGTAGAAAATTTGTTTTTATCTCAGATAGGGCGTATTATATACTATAAAATGTATTATATGTATGTGTCATGCACCGTATCTGCATCGTAGAAATGTATGATTCTCTAGCTCTTAATATTATGTGCAGTAATAAAGCATATTTTAAACCGATTGGTTGTCTCATTGGTCTCCGGACCTTACACTCGTGTGTCTTGTCCACAGAATTACCTATGTGGGACAAATCTTTATTGCGGCGCACTTGAATCTGGTCAAACTATCATTGATACTCGTTCCATTCCACTCTACCAGATGCGTCTCCGGGTTGTATACCATATACATCTGTGCGTCAATGGATACAGATCCATGGGTCATCCATCTTTACTTTGTCTTTGCCCCTTTTGCACCGTACACCGTAACCTTGTCCTTAGCTAAGCTTTAGATCAATTACGGTTCGCGTTTTGACATTGGATCACAGACATTTTTTAATTTCAGAATTAGAATTTTCAACTAAGTATTCGAATGTCTTCAATCAAAAAACATATCGATACCTCATTACTCAGTATTTGGTCTAAGCCTCATTAGTACACCCCATTAAGTGTAGAAACACGAAAGCTGTACTTAATCTAAAGCACTTCCGTGTTTCACTTTCACTATACAATATTTTTCTTACGATATCGATATTAAACTTCTTTGTCTTACCAATTACAATATTATATACAATATTTCATTAATCAATATAGAATAAAGATAGAATGTGATTCAATTACTCTATAAAGGCATTTAATTAATATGTAGGAAGTGAACTGGTGTTTATTCAAATATAATTCTCATTGTCATGCCAATAGAATTCACCATCGCTATACCACCTCTAATAATTCCATTGCTCGAACGGAAATCTTGGATGCCTAAATAAATGTCTGTCATCAACACATGTCGTATTGCGTACTGTAATTCCGTGCCAATATATCAATAATAGTGTTCCAATATCACATACAATAAGTTGATTTTAGACAGTATTGTTACATGTTATTATAAGTATACATAGATATGTATATGTAGTTCCTGATGATATTTTAAATACTGACAAAATAGAACAAAAACAAACCGTATTTTTTTCCCCGGGTATAAACTTTAAAATACTGTTCACCATTACAAAAAAAAGCAGGTAGATCGATTATGAAAAAAATTAAACTGTTGAATTACTTATTCAATTGAAAACCAAATTCAATTTATGACTTCAATAACTGTCAAATTTAATTGTATAGGTACTTGTAACGTTATTTGTATCGAATTTAAAAGTAAAAGTTATTTTTGTGTTTGAGCTTTGATTAGTAAGGAAGAATTTTGTTTGTTCTTCTATTTACAAGTGTATTTTTGATTCATTGAATAATTTACATTATTGTTTATATTTTTATACAAGTCTCTTTAAAAAACCTCTGTCAAAACCCAGAGCTCGACTAGATACCACATTGTTGATGATTCGTGTGTATATTTTACAAACACAGTGAATTTAGCTGAGCTGAGCTCAGCTATACCGAGCTATGTGGGCGTACGTTAGGGTTACCTATATCCATGCCTACATGTTAATTTAGCCCTAAACGTATTGGTACATAATTGCAGTTTAGATAGAAGTGTCATTATATACTACATTTTTTTATAAGCTTTATTAATAAAAAGTACATACACATGTTAATATTTACAAACTTAAAACTACACATTATCTTAAATAATAAACTTCCTCAAAGTTGCCGCTTAGAAAGCTGTCATTGCTCAAGGTACCTAGCAGACTGGCAGCATTGCCTCTTTGAATAGCCAAACTGATTCGTTGGCGGAAGAAGCTGCCAGCCCGGCGGTCTCCCGAAGCCTCGACCAGTCCCTTACAAATATCAGAAACCAGTCGATGGGCTTCGGGGCCCCAGGGACCCAAAGTTTCGACTGCAAAGGGCGTAAATATGAAACTCTCAGAGAGAGTCGCATACTTACGCCGCTTCAAGTTCTCGGCAGTGCTGGCCGCGGCACCTGCTGACTTGGAAGTCGCCGGCACATGGGAAACAGCAAGTGTATCGACACAAGTGGCATCCCACACCAGCGATCTTCCAAGTTTCCAAGGAATGAGCGTCAAACCATCCGTTCTCCTGCCGTCGCTGTGCACAATACCTACAGGCTCTAAGACTGCAGGAACGCCAGCGGCGACAAGAGCCCGCCGAATGACGTCATTCAAGGCAGCATGTCGTGACATGCGGCCCGCACTACGTAAACAGGATAAACCGTGGTGACCTAGTACATCGACGAGATCACCACAGCGGCAACGGTGAAGAAGGTTAGTCCTGGCCCCCAGACGAAGGGATACTATGAGAGAAAGCGTGGTATTGTCGATTAAGGTTCCTAAGTTTTTTGAAGGTATTACTTTCAACCAGTGTCCTGACTCCTTCTCAGAAACAGCTAGGAGGCGAGACTGATCTTTTTCGGTACTACAAGAATCTAAAAGTTGTAAATGAACATTTTTGCATAGAGGCTCATCCCAGTGTTTTTGAAGTGTCATTATATTTTCTACTGGCAACCACTGCTTTTTTTAAATTTAGTAAAAACGATAAACATAATAAAAACTGTAATCGACGAATCATTAATTAAATTGTATTTGATTCATATTTTTAAAAAACCGTATGGTGTCTTTAGAACGATGAACGAAATAAACGAAAACTTCTAAACAAAACTATTTTCGGCTATTATATTTTCTTTATTTTATTTCTAATTAAATATAGTATTTTATGTGATGATGATGATGAGTTCTCATAACGTTTAGCTACCTTCCGTCCAAAATTTCAAAACCACTAATCGACTAGGTCAGCTAACACAGCTGATCAATGCTAAGTTATATTAGATGACCGAGTCTGATCTCCGGAATATCTTGAGGATGCTTCGTTAAGAAGCGAAACACACGTCGATTAGTGGTTTTGGAATTTTGGGCGGAAGATAGCTAAAAATTATAATAATTCATCACATAAAGTTAAAAATAAAATAAAGATGGTTTAATAGCCGATAAAAGTTTCTGCAAAGTAACTATTAAGTATTTTTGTAAATTCTGTTTTATGAAGTAATATTTTTTACTGAGCGATATTATTTTATTCATATAAATCAGTACATAAATATCCTAACTTAAATAATAGACTCCCTCAAGCTGCTGCTTAGAAAGCTGTCATTGCTTAGGGCATCCAGCAGACTGGCAGCATTACCTCTTTGAATATCCAAACCGATTCGTTGGCGGAAGAAGCCGTCAGCGCGGCGGTTTCTCGAAGCGTCGACCAGTCTCTTACAAATATCAGAAACCAGAAAACCAGAAAATTCTAGAATTTCGGGGATGCAACTGAATCTCTGTTGCAAACAGGGTTTTTTCTGGAATTTTTTTATCGAGATTTTTTCCTCCGACCAAGTTTCCGCGTTAAAGGATTTCAAGATAAAGAGTTGAAGTTGTACATGTCCAAATATCTAACTCTCAGTCTTCTTCGATATCGATCCAGGGCACGGAAAACACCAAAGTCTACATAGGCGAACTCTTAGTAAATTAACTTGGTCGGGGATCGAACTTGACATACAATTGATTCGAGCTCAGAAGTCGAACACACTAACCTTTGCACCAACAAGCCAATCAATAAAAATTGACAACAAATTGACGACATTAATTACTGCGAACTATTGGGTCCTTACATATGAAATTGGCGTTTCGTACGGGAGGAATATAAAGTCAATTTTTTTTTGTAAAATATATTTAATTAATCAAAGTATACACCGTTGTTATCTATGCACTTTTGCCATCTCATAGGTAGTTCATTGATCCCTTTACTAAAAACACCATGGGGGCGAGAATCAATAAACTCTTTGAAGGCGGTTTGGACTGCCGCATCGGAGTTGAATTTTTTTCCTTGTAAGAAGTTGTCCAAATTCCGGAAAAAATTATAATCTGTTGGAGCAAGGTCCGGGGAGTACGGTGGATGTCGCAGACATTCCAATTGTAGCTTATCTAACTTAGTGGTTGTTTGTTGTGCAGTGTGTGGTCTTGCGTTGTCGTGAAGCAGCAGTGGCCTAGAGCGATTGACCAATCTCGGTTGTTTAGCAGCTAGTTCTTCCTTCATGGTTTGCAGTTGCTGACAATAGATATCTGCCGTAATCGTTTGGCCAGATTTTAGAAATCTGTCGTGAACGACACCGGCGCTAGTCCACAAAACACTCACAAGTAACTTTTTCTGAGTCAATTTTTGTTTAGGGCAGGATTTGGCAGGGTCTCCAGGGTTCAGCCATTGCGACGAGCGCTTCCGATTATCGTACAGTATCCACTTTTCATCACAAGTAATGATTCGATTTAAAATCCCTTCATTATTGTGTCGGTTGAGCAAAGTAACACAGCAGTCGACGCGTGTTTGCAAGTTCCATTCACTCAATTCATGAGGTACCCATCGTTCAAGTTTTTTTACTTTCCCGATTTGCTTTAAGTGGATTAATACAGTTTTGTCACTTACCCCGAAGCCTGCAGCTATCTCTGAAGTGCTTTGTGATGGATCCGCTTCTACAATAGCCTTTAATTCTTCATTTTCCACTTTGGTCTCCGGCCGTCCACGGGGTTGGTTCTGAAGGTCGAAATTTCCAGAAAGAAAACGTTGAAACCAAAAACGTACCGTGCTTTCTTTTGCGACACCAGCGCCGTACACATCATTAATCCTTCGAGCTGTTTCTGCAGCACTGGTGCCACGGTAGAACTCGTACTCGTAAATATACCGATATTTCATGTTTTCCATTGTACGGTAATAAGTGACGCCAAGAAAAAAATAATGAAGAAAAAAACAAATGAATGACTGTTTTCAAAACTCAAATATACCAGCTAAATGAATTTATAAATTTGAATTTGAAATTCTTAACCAAAGAGGAGATATTTCAGATCAAAGTGGTCAGTACGACAAAACGTTAATTTCATATGTAAGGACCCAATATATATATAACCTATTATATCACTGTAATGTACACATGTCACCGACATTTAATGATATTATTGTACAATGCTACTGAACATTACTGTAGTAAACAAAGCGTAACATACAAGCGATAACGAGTTAATAACAAAGCCTCATGTAAATCACACAGGAGAGCCTCCTTCATAAATAACTCGCAATCAGCTTAACTCATCAATCACCCCTGCAACACAACAGCGTGTTGATATTCTCTCGTTTTACTGCATTATCAAGACGCAATCGAAACTTCTATGAATATGAAAGAAGTTTACATAATTTGGTTTGTCGTTTTTTTTTGTATACAATAAAATTCAGTGTAAGAAATATCTTGTTTTGCATACATACATAAAATGTGTGCCTACTCGTATTGTTTTGCGTGCTTCGAATCTCAGGAACTGGTAGCAGCATATTCTTTTTTCCTACCTGCTATATTTGTAGCGCCTTATACACGTACCAGTTTGACTGTACAACCAACCGTAATCCAATAAATGTTGCCAGATTTCCAAATGGAATAGTGGCGACATTTTCGTCAAAAGTATCGAATGTTAAGTGTGGCCCAAACAAAAGTGATATGTGTAGAAAATACTTTTAGAATAAATACAAAACAACATTTTATTTGAGCCACAAATACTCGAAATTTCTTGAAATCCGCACTTTGAACGCGCAATTTTTCTATTTTTCCATCATTAAAACCATCATTAATACTGGTTAGAGGTGGGTTGGTTCTAAAACTAAATCGTGATGGTACATATACCGATTACGTTATGGATTTCTCATTCTTTTTTATTCGATTAAGATATGAAAAGCTCAATCATTTCCGAGGTAATAAAACCGGGTGTATTTATCGGACACCTTATTACGATTATTATTCGGACAATTTAACTGCAAATTTAATCCACCACCGGTTTAACTTAAGTGAATTACACGTCAAGATCCTATTTCTAGACCGCATTGTAACGCAACAATAGCGATCAATGAGCGTGCGGTGTGGCTGGTTGAACGCTCTTGCGGTGTCGTTAACATTGATTAATGATCATCAGATAACATTCATACATCCCTAGTGGATGTGGAAAGTTATTTAAACTCATAATAGATACCCAAATGTCACACCTTCAAAATCAAACTAGTGGTTAATTAATACACATAATATTTTTTGGGAAAAATAAACATCGTTCGGTTCCTCAATATGACTTTCACCAGCTTATTTTCTATTGCCTTGAGTAATAACATTGCTATGTCTTGGCGTAACCATCTTTAATCTTTAATCGTTGTTCAAGTCTTAACTACATAAATATACATTAAATTATTATACTTATTGCCCACGACTTCGTGTGAGGGTTGTACTAATTTAGAAACGTTCGATGTGTGCACAACAACTCACCAAAGTTTCATCACAATAGAATAAATGGTAAAGCACAGCGCACACAATACCGCACAGAGGACAAAGACAAACACACAATAAACATTCATTTTTATATATGGTAAATATATGTATTAAGTAATGAATTTTATTAGTAATGAATTTTATTTAAGAACCTATGGCTCAAAGATTCGAGCTTTCAAATATCCTAACTCTGGTCATACTTTTAAAAGTATCGTTATTTTTCTTATTTTGTTTGTTCTAATACAACAAGGTAATGCTGTTTTCACTATATAAGCATAGCATATTCTCTCTGTAAATATTTAATATTCGAAATCCCGTATAAATTCGGTTTGGTTTTATACACACATATTTTATCTCGGATTGCCCTAATACATAAACAAAGAAAACAGGCATATTTGGCGCTCTCCACAAATCTCTTACGTCATAGACGATATAACAGACTCAATTCCTTCGTTCCTAAGAACAAAACCGAATGTTGTTCCACGCACCGCGTATAAGTGTCGTCGTAGCAACGTTCATAAATGTAACATTAACCGCTACGTGGGAGAGCAAAGAGCTTTTTGTTTTCGATAAGTACAAATACTACGTGATACCGCTAAATATTACTTTCATGTTTCAGTAAAATATTTTTTTAAGTTATAGAATATGTTTTCCATATGCACTCATATATAATCGCTCATAATAGATAATTGAACTGTTATTACAGAACTCTTTATGATTTGAAATTACAAAGACTTAATAAGAAGAATTAATGAGAATATTGGTAAAGTTGGGTTGTGGACGCTAGTTTGTTTTAAGGTCGCTTCGCTAGTAATCGAATATTCGAGACATTTTATATCCTCAAAGTAAGCATTAAACTTATGCTATACGTGTCAAGGAAACAATAGAGAAAGCAGTTATAAACATCCAGACTCCAAGACAATTTCGATTTATAAATAAACCTGAATTAGAATCGAATTAAACTTCGCTGGCTAGGAACTGTACTAACCTTCTCAGGAATAGATCAATCAATTCATCACTATCATCAAAATCCTTGTTAATCTACTATTGAACATCATAAACTTCCAATGCACGCCAGTCAAATGATTATGATAGCATGTAATTAATACTAGTATCGGTTTATAATGCAGAGAACAAAATATATCTCAATGTATTATATCCCTTATTGCAATGGATCTGTCCTCAATACCTAGTCTGTCTGCCTAGAACAGTGCTTCTGTAGAGTGAACAATTCAAGATCGGTGTCATTCATCGCAGATAACTCTCATAAAGATCGTGAAAATGTGCAACTAAGGAAAAAGTATCAAAATTGTAAGAAATGTTGTGATTTCCACGGTCTTGCTTAAGAAAAATATTTCATTCGTAATGCAATTTGAAACAGAAGGAGAAATGGAACATTCTATGGAATTATTAAATTTCTATTATTTCTATATTCGATAGTTAAACATTTGTACAATCAGCATCAAAAGTATAAGGAGATAAAAAAAGAAAGAAGATATTTTTATACCTATAGTCAAAAATAAAGTGACTGTCGTATATATTTTTCTAAACACATTATGACGACAACAAAGATTAATTTCTTTTTAAATCTTAATTTTCATCCCAATTTCAGTTCATAGTAATGGATACAGCTTTATTGCTTTTTTATAACAATATCTACTAATATACTAGAATTTGACATCTATAGTGAAAATAATACGATTCATATAGGGCGTATTCTGAGGTGAACAATAATTTTATTTTATATAAAAGTGTGTAGTACCAGAGGCCAAGGAAGACCAAAGCTAAATGAAAATCAAATAGCCAAAGTATTAGCTGGCGGAAATATCAAAAGCACTCGAAAACGTGTGAGGAAAATGATGAGATTTGAGGAAACGAAAGAAGTGTGTAAGGACTTAGCACTTCATACCTCGTTAATGTATGTAACTACCCCTTTATGTATTTACAACTGCACATACATATGTTTAAAAACAATTCAGTTCCCAACAGCGTATTTTATGTAATGATTATTATTATTAAATGTGTGAGGAGAATGACGAAATTGAATGAAGCGAGAGAAGTATGTGGGGACCGCTAACGCTCGGCGCTCCGTCCTCTCTGACTACACCGTTAGGGATACAGCGTGAAGATATGTATTTGTATGTATGTATATGTTTTATTCTTATTTAGATAATACAAAAATTAAATTAATTGTTTAAAAGTAATATTTTTACTCTATGTTGTTTTTTATTTTAATATGACGCCCATTGCTCACGATTTTCCAACTAAATAAAAGTTAATTTAATTAAGTTTATAATGAACATAATTTCCTAAAATTATCGTACATAGTTACAAACCAGTAAGCTCGTAGACGACCCTTTAAAGACATGACATGAAGCACGTTCGAAACAAAGCAGTTTTTTCTTCTTATCGTCAAGTAAAGCAGTAAAGTGATAGTAGGCTTTACTGAAGTTATGAAGGACTTCTTGACTTCAACTACATATATTTATTTAGACCTAAACCATTTTTTTCACCTATACAGAACTTAAAACATATCACGTTTGTGCTTTGAAACTCCCTAACATGTAAAAAATAGAAAATCTAAATATAATGACAACCTCACTTCTTCCGTTCCCGCCTAATGGTCAGGTCGGAGGATCTCATCGCCCTCTTTGGAAGAGAACAAATACCTCGCTAGTCCCTAGTAAGTAATAGTTAATTCTATACGAAATATTAAAATATTGTTGCGTATTATTTATACCTAATTACCGTTCATTCGATTGCAATGAAATTTGATATGGAGATAGCTTGAATCCTGAGGAAGGACATAGGCCATTTTAAAAATAAAAAACGTGGACGAAGTCCGAAGTCAATAAAATTGTTCATTAAATTTAAAATATAAACAGAATCAACAAGAAATAAAAAACGTTGAATTAATTTATTTATTTGACTCCCCTCTTGATTGCTTCAACGCCCTCTATTTGCCTCTGGATCCGCTGACTCACCCATGGAATGCTCCAGCGCCCACTAGGGAGCGGTATCGCCGCTGTTGGGAATCTATGATTTAAGTAATATAGTACTGAGCTATAGGCAATCACCAATCACAGCCTCGCGGGTATCCTCATAAGCGTCATCTGCGGTGTGATGGTCTATCTATGTTTGTGCCTACATACTTAAGTATATTCATACTTATGAATAGAAATACGTTTTTATAGAGGTACCAAAACCAGCCAAGTGTAAATTGTACTTGTTCATACTTTTTTTTTTATTTATTTGGTCAGCCAGTAATTGTTACACCAAAACTTAACATTTAACTATTACAAATACCTAAAACTAACTGTACAATTTTTTAAGACAGACACATCGTGCAAATTAGGAAAACTTAATTAATTTCATTTTGGTACATAAACATAGGTTTATGGTTTGACAAAAAAACAAAAAAATTTTGGAAAAACAATGTTCGTGTGGCAAAAAAGAAAAGAAAAAGAAGAACAAAACGTTTACAATTGTTTTACTCAGACTTTGCTACTATGGATATAATGGCTGATCGAAATTTGTTCATAGAGTAAGTATTTATTACTTTTCACTTTACAGAATGCAAAAAAAAATATACCTTACGTTATAATGAGAGAGAGTGAATTTTGTAAGTTTGTTTATATGTGGAGGGTAATTGCAGGAACCATACCACTTATTTGAAGTCACCATTTGGAAGTTACATTATTGCAGATGGACTTAGGCTATGGCTATGTATTATATCCATCCAGGGCGTAGTCGGAACGAAACGCTAGTATTTATAAAATGCTCGTAATTTTTGTTCTTACATATACTCGCGCAGACCGAAGTTACAATGGTTTGCAGTTAACTATGTAACTCTTAAAACATTTCAAGGAATATCAACAGTAATAACATAACATATCCTCACGCTGTAGCCCTAACGTCCTGTAATCCTAACGGAGTAGTCAGAGAGGATGCAGCGACAAGCAAGACGGTCCTTGCATACCACTTTCGCCTCTTCAAATTTCATTATTTACCTCACATATTTTCACCTAATTATGCGAGTGATTTTGCCATTTCATAACAATAATTAAGAATAATTAATAATCAACTGTAATGATGGCTTGGCGCTCCGTCCTCTCTCTCGGACTTCGTTAAAGGTACAGCGTGAAGATATGTGTGTATATATGTAACTGTAATGTAACAAATACGAAAATACGTATTATGATTTACACATTTGTGGTAATAACAGATGCCTCAATAAAGAGGAAATTAAATATTGAGTGTACGATTTATTTTATTTAACACTTAAGACACAATGCCACAATGAAAAAGCATTGAACTTTAAATATAACAAATTTTTGCTTTTAGAGACAAAAAACACTCTAAAACTAAAAATAACACAGACAGATGCTAAACTACCTCTACAGGTTTACTTTTTTGTAAAACAAAGGCTGAATTAAAGCTTATTCAAAACAAAACAAAGGAGGACACATTTTAGCAACGTCGTTAAGCTTGAAGATTACCATTTCAAAGCCATATTATTGCCCACCGTCGGCGCGAAGACAAAGCCGAAGAGAGGAGTTTAACTGAAAAACAGGCCGTGACGTCACAAACGCAGCGCGACTAGTGGTTGCCTTTGAATTATGACAAGGTCGAGACGACGACGTCCTTCGAAACGATTGCGCGCCCAAAAGTCGTAGAAAAACAAAATGAAAAACAAACATATCAATTACAAATAGGTAGTCAAGACGTGAGGGAGATGGAGGATGTTTAATCATTTCGAAACATCGTCTAAGACTAGTTATTGAACACGGCTATACTCACGTCCAATCGGTATAGGTACCGACTAGTTTTGGACCTATTATAGGACGTCCTTCATCAGGGTGAGTGGGATGAGTTCGCGGACGCACCCCGTCTCGCACTGCGCGCCTGAGCTCGCAACGCGCGCTCCGCCCTGTCAAGGGCGGAGGGCGCGGGGTGCGCCGGCGATTCTGCATGTTCTTTTACAAGTTGTTGTGTGTGTGCTTTGTCAGTGTTGTGTATGTGCTTTGTCAGTGTTGTGTATGTGCTTTGTCAGTGTTGTGTATGTGCTTTGTCAAAGTCCATGTCAAAAGAATGTCGAAAATTGGTACGACCTAATAAAACCTTGAAGATCAGTGGTGGAATGGATGGAATGATTGTAAGCGTTAATGGCGTAAGTTATTATGGAAGCAGCGTCGCTATATTTTTGCTCGTACTTGGCTAATCTATATATTTCTATGATTTTAGAGTAGAATCTTTTTATGAGGCCCATAGAATTTGGGTTATTCGGGGTACCTATGTGGAGTTCTATTTTGTATAAGGCGAAGGTTTTTTTAGAAGTGTGTTATTAAATTCTGTACCAGGGTCTGCGTTTATTTTTAGAGGGATTTCATAAAAAGACAAGTATTTTATAAATTTGTACCACTGGGAGTGGAATGATTCGGGATTTCGTATAGTTGATCGATTTCACTAAATGTATCGATCACTGTTAAATAATGTCATCCTTCAATGGAAAATAAGTCTATGAATATTTCTTCTAGAGGTTTTGTTTGTGTTAATGTCATTTGGAATTTAGGTTTCAACGATTTTCTGTCATCTTTCATTCGCTTACATGCTTCACATGAATTTATGAAACTGGAAATCGTTTGTTAAACATTGTTCCAAAAGTATGTGCCTTTGATGTGAGTCAGAGTTTCCTTGATACCACGATGATGAAATCCTACCGACTGCGCCAGTCAATATATAGTTTTAATTAAATGAGACGTTTAATGATTTCGGAACATCGTCTAAGACTACTCAAAGGAACAATCGTTTCCTAACCAGTCAACACAGGGTGGATGGGCTTCTGCTAACTTAGCATCTGTGCTTTTTAGAAAATGTTTGGCTGACGCGAGGGAATGGTAGAGTCGACTGGTATAACTAGGTACATAATTATCGATTATGTATTACTAATTGCAAATAATATTTTTACAATTACATAGTTAATCGCAAAAATGGCCTCTGAATTCTAATAAATGAAATAGAGTATTAGGTAATACATCATAAATTGCATTAGAAATATAATGTCTTCTCATAATTCAAAATTAAATAATAAAAATAAAATCTAAAGCTTTGGATACCAAAGTAAATATTTATTCGGCAAAACTGAATTTTATATACTTGAATGCTAAATCCCTAAGCATTTGTATGGACGAAATATATTTTGGGTTGGGTCGTTAAATCTAAATTCTTAATTTCCATATTTGTATGGACGAAACGGATATATTTTGGGTTGGATGGTATCTTTGAAGGTTAACTAGATTCCTTAAAAAATCATATAAGAATTTAGTCGATTACAGAGTAATGGAGCCATTACCTACTCTCTGAAATTTTCTATATTATGCCATATAGTGTTTTTTTAACTGGGACAGTATTGGGAAATCCGTATCTACAAGAGATATTGATGAACGATCTTAGGAACCATTAGGTCTTTCTTTGTAATAACAATTTTGGCATTATCGATTTTTTGGTTAAGCGTGAGATGTTCACAAAAATTAGTAAAATTGGTATAAAAAATTTTAATGAGAATCGAACCAGTTTCATGTAAACATTATTTCATTACATCGGAGAAAAAAAAACTGGACGATAGAGGTTAATCAAATTTAATAAAATAATGTTTCATACGATACAGTATGAGCATCCGAATTTATAGGAAGGAACCGTCATAGGTACCATTCGGTCTCTTTTATGAAATCAAGTTTGTCATTATCGATTTTTTGGCCAAGCGTGGCCAAAAATGAGTAAAATCGACTATTTCTTTTTCTTAATGCAGATTGACTCAGTTTCGCATAAGCTTTATTTCATTGTACCGAATGAAAAAATCCGGACGGCAGAAGTAGTCAAATTTATTGAAAAATGTTTTATGCAGTAGAATAACATTCAATATACTATTACAGTCGATTTACTCGAAACAATTCATTGAAACTGACAAAAACTTTTGTGTGCAAAAAAGGGTTCCATATTTGAATTTCGTGTAAGACGTATCGTCACAAAATTCAGTCATGGAACACTTTGAATTAATTGTTTCCGAGTAAGTCGATTATGATTTAATACATTAGGTTCTTCCGTTGCATGAAAAAATTTTTCATTAAATCTGACCAATTTCTGCTATCCAGATTTTTTTCATCAAATCCAATGAAATGACGCTTACGTGAAACTAAATCGAACTGCGTTAAAAAAAAGAAACAGTCGATTTTAAATTTTTTTATACGCAACTCACGCTTGACCAAAATATTTATATTGTCAAAATTGTTTTTATAAAAGGGACTGAATGATCTCTAAGACGGTTCCTTTGTATCTCCTATGGATTCGGGTTTCCCCATACTGTATTGTATGAAAAAATATTTTATTAAATTTGGCCAACTTCTGCTGTCCATATTTTTTTCCTCCAATACAATAAAATTATGCTTACATAAAACTAAGTGGATCCGCATTAAAAAAAAATGTTTACCAATTTTGCTAATTTTTATGGGCATCTCACACTTGACCATAAAATTGATAATGCCAAAATTGTTGTCACAAAAAAGATCAAACGGTTCCTTAGACAGTTTCCCTGTATCTCTTATGGATGCGGATTTCTCCATACTGTCCCGGTTAAAAAAACACTCTGTATAAGCTCTACTTATGCTGAAATATTTGTTATCCATTATTTATTATAAGGGACAATCAACTATTTTTGTCTCACTACCGTCCCTGAATACCTGACAAAAATTACTCGAAAAATGTAGTTACGTATTCATTTTGTACATATAGAGGTATATTATGTTTATCACAAAGCTAATATCTATCCCAAATGTATTTAATTGACTTTTAACAATATTTCGATAGTTTTCTATGTGACTAGCCCGTTGGCTAGGTGGCTGAGCACCTGCGTTCCTAGCCGGGACCCCGGGTTCGATCCCCGGTCAGATCAATTTAGGAAGCGAACTTTTCTAAATTGACTTGGAGTCTGTAAGTTTCTGAAAGCTCACCCAGTTCGTTGAGTAGTATTCATAGTCAAGCCTTGTACTTAGTTTGGGGTCACACCATTTGTGTAATTGTCGGGAATATTATTTAAAAATATATAATTAATGTAAATAAATAAATATTTACAGGCCTCACGGTAGTGAGGCCTGGATATGTCCGAAATGAAATGACAGTGAGATAAATGCAGCAGAAATGCGATCTCTAGGCGTAATTTCACCAATCGAACTTGAACGTAATCAGTTCGCGTAAACCCGAGTTCAGTCAATAAACTCGGTTCAAAGGCTGATCAATCCATTTCTCCAATGCAAATAGAACGCAGTTCATGCTGAACTCGGTTCATATTTTGAACTTCCAATTTTCTACGTTTAAGCTCCTTGAACGCGGTTCAAGAGCCGTCGTTGTCAACGTCGGACTCTTTTTATTTTTGAACATAGGTATTTAACCACGCTAAAGGTTGTAAAATAAAACACCTGCAAAGTATAAAATAAAAATCTGTAGGAGAAAACATCATGAAGCGAACAAAAAATAGCACACGAACAGAACAATCACAGAACGGCGGGTGAAAACAACAAACATCTATTTTCATGTATTATGAACTGTTGTCATTATTGTTTTTCGACAGATGATGCGTTTCGTTATCGAAATTTTGTTAAATTTCATACGAAATCACTGTCACATACTAGTATGATACTAGTTACTTATTTGAAAAACGAAACGCATTCCGTTCACCTGAACTCGATTAGAAAGTAGCTGGTGCATGTGTTAACATTTGATCGAGATGTTTGAACTCAAGTCGCACTGACCGTCGTTCTACTGAACCTGGTTTAAAGAGTAACGGTGTAAATGCCACCTTACAAATATGTGCGGCGTCGCCCTTGTGGACAAAATGAGCAACGAAGAGATACGCAGTACAACAGGATTGCACGACAGTCTTATTGTAAAAATAAAGAATGCTTAGATGGTTCAGGCGCACGGATAGAATGAGTGATGAAAGACTGATGAAGAAAATAAAAAAACGCAATTATGATAATAATAATAATGTACTCAGACATTTCACACAGCGCCATCTAGTCCCAAAGTAAGCAGCACAGCGCTTGTGTTATGGGTACTAGACAACTGGTATACTACTTATATACTTTTCTTTTGTAAATATAATTCTTTTGTAAATTACGGTAATTATATAATTATATTTCTACTACATTTTTGCCCACGACTTTACCCACGTGTTTCTCGAAATAATAAAAATACAGACTAAAACCAGTGAATGAAAAAAAACAAAAAACCCAACTGCGTCAAAAGCGAACTAAAACGATGGAAACAAGATCACGTATGAACATGGTAGAATCTATAACCGAAATCTTTTTTCTTTCAATAATCTTTGTAAATATCTGTCTTGGGTCTGTCAAATAAAAACTATTGTGATATTTGTAAAAATTATCCAATCAAATATGTCAAATAGTTTCAGTCGAATACTTTGCGTATATTACAGACAATTTGCCAAATTGACATCTTGGAGACGCTTCTTTTCAAAATGACACGCAGCATCAACATATGCATCGCATAAGATGCAGATAAGATGAACGCAGGATTGGCCAAGACCTACACCACCCTCTTTGGCCTTGTTGGCTATTAATCCTGCAGCAGCGACAGGTAGCTGGTAGCGACAGCTGTCTGGAAACTGCTGCATAGTTTGGGTTGGTTTTAGAGTTTTTCTTGTCCTAGACAAGTTCTGTCTATGTACATATAATAATTAACAAGTTTTGTACAAAGTCGCAGACACAACTAGTTAAAAACAATGTTACAGACCATTCTCATATCACATATTATAGCTTCCTTCTGTGCTGAGAGATGCTAAGTACCACATCAAATTTATTTGTGATTATCTAAATTTCATGACATCATTTTGCAATTGGGGGAGCGTCTGGACGCAAATCTCCGCTTGAGTTACAACCCTTCACCACATGTTAATGACTCTTAACAGTGCTAATGGAAATTCCAACACATATATGTATCGACACACGCTTAATGAAATATTAATGTCATTGCCGGTATACATTTTTAGCCAGGGATATAGTCTCGTATCAAAATGAAATGTAATTACCTACTTAATTATATTATTGCTATATATATATATGTATGATGAGATTTGAGGAAGAAAAGAAATGTAAGGACCGCGACGTTTGGCGCTCCGTCCTCTCTGACTACCCCGTTAGAGATACAGCGTGAAGATATGTATGTATGTATTGCTGTTTATAAAAATATAGATTGTAATTGTCAAATTTAATTATATAGGTATTCGTATCGTATATATGAAGTAATGTTTGCCATTTAGTTTTGATTAGTAATTTTTTTTTTTATTTATTTATTTAAATTTCTTGCCAAAGAAAACAAAACAACACGTTACATGCTCTAGTCCCCACATTAGGATTCTCTGTGTGTTGTGTATGACTAGTCCCTTAATGATAATACATATTATATCTAAGTAATACATTTTATTTTGAAGTTGGTTTATTTTTCCACCAAAGTAGCCAATAATTGCTATATTATGGTGATACGTGAGTGATTTGTATTATAACTTTACTATTAAACCTGCTATTATTAGGTATAAGTACTTATCGCAATCTCAGAGTGAAAGTGACTTATATCATTTCAGATTTTTAAGTGATAGTTGTAAAGTTAAATATATTATACTGTTTATGGTATGGACCTATTTAGTAGTATTTAAAATTCATATTTTATAATTTTAGGTGCGTTCTTTATCGTAACTCAAAATCCTTAGAATTATCTCATTTTTGTTCGCAGGAGGCAGTACGCTTTTCATCAATTAATAAAATTGAATAACATTTTCTTCACTTCTTAACAAACTTGTTTTTAAAATTGCAAAGATTATTAACGTTATCTTATTTCAAATGGAAAGACCGCTAAGCAAGGACCGCGACGCTTGGCACTGTCCCCTCTAACTACATACATGTCCCTCCCTATATTTGTATTAATGTTATCTAGAACAAACATTGGGAACACAAATTACGATAACCTACTTATGATTTTATTAACTTTGCGAAAATATTAACTTATCCAGTTTCAATCAATTAACAAATTTTTCTCATATAACAGGTTGTAAAGATCTCATATTCGGTTATGTTTCCGAACTTTACATTAAAGTTTTTAGACTTTGTTTACGCTGATGCCTATTGTACCAGACTCTCAGCGGCTCTCTCTTTCTCTGTCTCTTCCTAACACACGCTAATTAATTGAGCACCGTGGTGCGGGACCACCGCGCCGCGCCGCGCCGACTCTAGGTTCGTTTGCTATATACATATATACATATAGTGATCTCTCTGTCTCTTTTTATTATATACGAGTGTGTATATGCGTGCGAGTATCGAGATTCAAGCAAACGAGCAGCGTGCACTGCCAGCTGTACAACCTCATTACTTCACACGAGGAAGTTTTATTTAGTCTTATTCGTTTTTTTATTTTGTTTTAAATCATACGTGAATTTAATAACTCATTATTGCAATTGAGTTTTAAGAAATGGAAACTTTTTTCTTTTCACGTTTTTCTTTTCTGTTTTATAACGCATCTTCCAAAGCACGGAGACATTCGGTACAGATTTCTGTGATCATCCATCCAATAAGTGAGCCTTGCTTAACCTAAACGTTTAACCCATTGTTTAAATGTTCCTTAACCTCATTGGTCATATCAAGCACCAAAATAACACTGCGTTATAAATGTTTCCTCATAATTAAGCCCGTCACACACGCAACTCTACGAGCATGAAGGTATACGTTATACGTTAAGAATATTATTTAGTGTACCATGTATGGACGGATATTCAAATATTTTTAAGGAAAATATACCGTAACCTGTTAAAAATAAACTGTAACTGTGTGTGAGGGGCTTTATACGCGTATCATTAATTGTTAAATACCGTTTAAACGGTACTCTTCATCTTCTAACTTCGCCTTTGTAATTCGTGACCCGGATGCTACTGCTAATCTACTTTACGTTTGAGTTTCTTCCAGCTTTAATTAATGACCATGATTCGCAAGTCGCAACTCACAACAGTCATTTTACACAAATAATTGTATATTAAACATTGTTCAAGTTCCATCTTTGTTTACTCCTGAAAATGACGAGTAAGACTTTATCTGTATTTCGAGAAAGGGCAATCTGATTATTTTGGAAGGATTATTATTATAAACTTATAAATTTTCGCGTTGCATTATAAAATATCTAAAGACACGGGAAATTAACGCGACCTTTTATTTTCGCTTGACGTTTCGGCCGAATTACATCAGCCGTAGTCTCAATGAGTTCAGTTGAGTTTCGAGCTCATTTCCCGTGTTTTTAGATATTTTAGGATTATTATTGACAATCCTCTTAGTATATACATATATAACATTGCTGTTACAGCACGGACGTAGCAATAGCGTTCATATGGCAACAAAGCACAAATACAAACTAGTTTATGTCCGCGATTTCGCGACATAGAAAGACAGTGCTAAACGCCAATTTATACAATCAATTAAATGTAACAATATAAACATTATCCAATCAACATCAAAAGAAAAATTCTTAGATGGTTTGGGCTCATAGAAAGAACGAATGATGAAAGACGTAGGTGAGTGATAAAAGAGGCCAGGAAAGACCAAGAAAGCACTCGTTTACCTAGGCGAAAATGTGTGAGGAAAATGACGAGATTCGAGGAAGCGAAATAGGTATCTAAGAACCGCGACTCTTGGCGCTCCGCCCTCTCTGACTACCCTGTAAGGGATACAGCGTGAAGATATGTATGTGTGTACGTATATTCTGTGTAAGATATATAAAAATGGATGTAATAATTAACTCCCACACCGTTTAACCGATTACCATGAAAGTTCACACGTTTTTTCATGGAAGTTTTTATGGTACTCGAACTTTCTTGTAAGTCGCCACCATGCGGATGAAGTCGCTGACAAAAGCTAGTACATTATAAAATAAATAAGACATGTGGCGTTGATATCTTCGGAGATAAGATAGTTAAATTCAAAAAGTGTTTTACAAATACCACTGAGTGATTTTTGACTTCACTTCTCTTATAATTTTTTTATATTTGGACGTGTTTTGGTCCTTAAGGCACCCTCAACTGTTTGTATGTATATATACACACCGGCACAATTAGCGGAACAGAAAAAAAAGTGAGACTATGAGATAATAACGCATATATTTGACGAAAATGTAATTAGACACAAAATAACAAATTGATTAACATCTTTTAACAACGACTTTAAAAAGTCTTCGTTATTTTTTATTGAAAAATAAAGAAATTTGAAATAAGTGAAATTTTTAGATGATTATGAACCATCACAAAAAATAAAAAAAAGTAAGCATTAAATGATTTAACAATAAAATTAAAGCAAAATTAATAACGAGTGTTTCCCCCTCTTGCTCTGATTACGGTTTCCATTCGTCTGGGCATGCTACAGATTATGTTATCGATGATTTCTTGAGGCAACCGCTCCCACTCCTCAAGTAATGCGTTTCCAAGTTCATTCAGATTGTTGGGGGGTGGCATTCTGGATTTAACCCTTCTTTTTAGCAAGTTCCAGACATGCTCTATCGGATTCATATCGGGGGAATTTGCTGGCCACTGCATCACCGGTATACCTACGTGGCTCAGATATGCCTGTACCGATTGTGCACTATGAGCACGAGCATTATCTTGCATTAGAATAAAGTCGTCACCAATAAATGGGGCAAATGGTACAACATGTTCTTCTAATATGTCTCTGATGTATCGATCTGCTGTCATGGTCCCTCCTGTGACTATCACTAGCTCCGTGCGAGCTCCCAAACATATCCCTCCCCAAACCATAATCGAGCCGCCACCATAAGCCACTGTGTGTTCAAAATTAGACTGTATGTGGCGTTCTCCTTTGCGTCTCCATATTCGCTGTCACCCATCGATCTGTTTTAAAAGAACTCTGCACTCATCAGTAAAGAGAACCTGCTGCCATTCGTTCAAATCCCAATGACGATGTTCTCGCGCATAGCTTAATCGGTTTACGCGGTGACGTCTCTCAAGTTTTGGGCCTTTGGCAGGTATATACGACCCTAAACCAACTTCTTCAAATCTCCTGCGAACTGTACGCTCACTTACTCGTACTCCTCGAACGTCTTCCAGTTCATTTCGAGCTTGTACAGCCGTTAATCGCGTATTCCTACGAACTCCAAGTTGTAAAAAACTGTCATCTCGCCTCGATGTACATCTTTTTCTACCTTGACCCCTCCTCCTCACAAGAGAATTAGACGATCTGTACCGCTGGATGCTGCGATGAATCGTTGATACTGGTCGACGAAGCCTTGAGGCAATCGATCTGTAGGTATGGCCATTTCTTCTCATTTCATCAGCCCTAATGATTTCCAGTGATGTTAAGTCAGGCATAATAAAGAGCTTTTAATAAACAAAATTGCCTATAGAATAACAAATTTATAAAAAACCATTAAGTGCAATTTTTCAAAAAAATTACAATTACGTAGTTATTACTCGAACAAGTTGACAAAACGTATTGTTCGGGAAAATAAAACAAATGAATGAAAAAAGTGTATGTCATCTAATTTTCTATTTTCAAATTTGACAATAAATTAAAAAAATATCATAACTGGCCAGTTCCTCAAGTAAAAGATTTTAAAATCCTGCTTTTTTTGTGTTCCGCTAATTGTGCCGGTGTGTATATAAAGAGTATAATTTGCATGTAATGTAGTTAAGTTAGAATCTTTTGTTTCAACTTCCTTTTTTGCGCATGTTATCGTCACCTATAATTAAGGTTGCATTTAACAAATTTCTGTTATTGTAACGGTGTATATATTCTAATCATGTAATTAGTGTAAATCTTGTTGGTGACCTAAATAAAAAAAAATAAAAAAAATAATAATATAGCTAAATTTTCGCAAAATAACACCCGCATCAAAGCAATAAAAAGTTAATCGTGTGACATTATTCAATGTGGCTAAGGGATTTCAAGCAACGTTTACCACCTAAGTTAACTTCTTCAACGAGCAAAAAGCTTGCGAATCGTCTCACATAAATCTAACGAAAATATTACATATTCGTCTCAACATTTCTCTGAGTCGTTCATATACGAAAGTTCGTCCTCCTAGACCAAGAGCCCTACATTCGATCTTCGATCAGATTAATTTAGAAATAAATGAAAAAACCCGTCTCTAAAAATTGTAAAAGGAACTAAAAAGATGTTAAAAATGATTATAACAAAACCGGTTTATATTAAAATTTTTAAAATTCATACTTATTATTTATTGTTATACTTCAAGGAGCGCCTAGTAGAAAAATCTACGTAGCTTTCAAAAATTCTTGCTATTAAATCGTAACATGCAGTCAGACAAGCTATCTAGGTATGTTGATACCTAATTCGTAAAGTAACAAAAATTCCTAAATTCATTATCACAAGAAACTCCATTTTAATATTACAAGAATATTAACCAAGATTGGCGCGAAAACGATAAAAACACTATGAACATTCATATTAGCATGACAGGTTCCAAATTCAAATGAAGTCTTGCCATAAATATTGTTTTATCGAAAACATCATTTTTTTTCCATTACATAAAACGTTTATCATTGCAGTGCGCATTAGCTTATACGTTAATATAATAGTATTTTAATAATATACAAGCTCATTCAAGATTATTTTCATTATCTTCAATACAATCCTTTAAGCGTTGTTGCCAGTTCGGAAAAATTCGCCACTGCCAATCTTATGGAATGTTTTAGGGACTCCAAATTATCATGGCGTCGAGAGCATGCCATACTCTCTAAAAGAGACCATAAATTGTAATGAAGTGCATTAAGATCGGGACTAGATGACGGCCAGTCTCAGCTCTGATGAAGTCAGAAACGTTCCTTTTCTAGCCACGCTTGTGCGGATCGAGCTTTATGACCCGGTTCTGGGTCTTGCTGGAAGGACCATTATTGTTTATGGAACGTGGTATTGTTAAGAGGCTTAACTACTTTCTCAATAATCGTATCTTGTATACCCCTGGGCCAATGTTTTGATACCTTTTTCACAAAAATATGGCTTAGTCGCTCCGTGATAGCTAACACCCCGCCAAACAATCACTAAAGCCGGATAATGCCCACAATGTACCCTACTGACTAATCGAAAAGCTTCTCTAGAGCCTTAAGCATTAACCCAGTCAATCTACTTATTAAAATGTTGCTCGATAGTAAAAACGTTCTCGTCACTAAATAAATTTTATCTGTAACCTCCTTTTGCATACCCCCTAAGAAGTTTGATTTTACCACCCTATTCATTTTTAAATTATCGGTTAAGTAATGACCAGTACGTCTCTTATAAGCTGCAAATACTTAGTCATCTTTTAAAATACGCGACGTGGTTCTGGGTCCTATACTCATTTCCCTAGACAAAATCTTTGCTTTCGGATAAGATATCTTCGGATTTTTTCCTTCACTGCTTTTATCGCCTTTTTAGTCCGAACACTACATGGACAGCGAGATTTTTGTCTGTCACAAAAAGAGGACGTTTTATTATACCTATCAATAGACCAATTCGGTTCTCTTTGTCACCCCACTTCTTTTTAATACCACAAGAACGCGAAAATGAGAAAACACTGAATATTCATATGAGAATGACAGCTTGCAAATCCATGTGTAATATTTTCTTTTTTTCTTATTGTAACAATATTTATGGCCAGAGCGTAAGAGCGTAAAATATGTGAAGCTCCGACTGCATGTTTAAATTTAATAGCATAAATTTTTAAGCTTTAGTAGATTTTTCTGCTAGGCACTCCTTGAAGTATAAAAACAAATAGTAAGTTTTACTTTTAAAAATTTTGTTATGAACCTTTTTTATTAACATAATTTTTAACATCTTTTTAGTTCCTTTTACGGATTTTACAGTCGGGTTTTTTTTATTTTTTATTAATTTTTTTACTTCCAAAGTTTTTATTTTCAGAATTTGAAGATCACAGATTATAATGTAGCCTTTGACAATCCTTGGATTACGATCAATCCAACGACACCTTGCACTTCAAAATCCATCAAACCTTTCTTAAGAAACAGACATACATACATCCGAAAAACATTACCCTCCTTCTTGAGCAGTCGGGTAATAAAAATTAAATTGACTTTTAGTGTGAGTGTTACTGTATATTCACCCGGTTCGTATCATCCTCACCATAAACTTAGTGCTTGGCTTGGGACTATAGAAATGGAATTTTGTTAAAAGATTAATGTACTCATGTTATATATTAATATATCTGTCTCGGATTTTACTGCTGTTAGCTTATAATATACTAGCTGTACCCGCGACTTCGTCCGCGTGGAAAAATGTTCCTTGACCTCTTTAGGTTACTGAGGTTACCCGAGGTACTCATATTGTTGGTGTCAAAAAAAAGTAATTCTCTGTAATAGAACATCTGCCATATTAGATTTATGATGACGTCACATATACAAAAACCTGCGTATTCCATGTCATTCGATACCCATATTGTTAGTTTTGAACGAAAAAGTTATTTCCTTCTATGGAACATCCGCCATATTGGATTTATGATGACGTCACGTATACAAAAACCTTCTCCTGCGTATTCCATTTCATTTGATACCCATATTGTTGGTAATGAACAAAAAAATTATTTCCTATTATGGAACATCCACTATATTCGATTTATGATGACGTCACATGTCCAGAAACGTTCCCCTGTGTATTCCATTTCATTTGATACCCATATTGTTGGTGTTGAACGAAAAAGTTATTTCCTATCATGGAACATCCGCCATATTGGATTTATGATAACGTCACATATACAAAAACCTTCCTCTGCGTATTCCACTTCATTTGACACCCATATTGTTGGTATTGAACAATACTCCGAGAAACCTAGAACATGACACCCATGTAGATCTATCAAAAAAATAATAATATTCGCCATCTTGGATTACAAAATGAACGTCATTTTCGTAATCAGCACCCCGAGGTACTTAGAATTTGACAGCCATATCGATCTATTTAAAATAGTAATATTCGCCATCTTGGATTTGAAAATAAAAGTCATTTTCGTAATCAGCACCCCGAAAAACCTAGAATTTGATACCCATATCGATTTATCCAAAAAAAGTAATATTCGCCATCTTGGATTTGAAAATGAATATCATAACATTCGCCATATTGGATTTATGGTGACGTCACATATGTATCTACCTTCCCCTGCGTATTCTATTTCATTTGATACCCATATTGTTAGGGTTTAGCATTATAAAGTTCCCCTATAAAGTTTCATCCCCCTTTTCACTCCTGTAGGGGTAGATTTTTGGAAAAAAAGAGGTCTATGTTTTTTAACAGAAAAGGTTTTATCTATGTACTAAATTTCGTCTTAATCGGTTCAGCGATTTAGCATTTCCCCTATAAAGTTTCATCCCCCTTTTCACTCCTTTAGGGGTAGATTTTTGGAAAAAAAGAGGTCTATGTTTTTAATAGAAAAGGTGTATCTCTGTACCAAATTACATCTTAATCGGTTCAGCGGTTAAAAATTTCCCATACAAAGTTTCATCCCTTTTCACCCCTTTAGGGGTAGATTTTTGAAAAATAAAGTAGCCTATGTTCACCCCCTGGTGTCAAACTATCTCCATGTCAAATTTTATCAAAATCTGTCTGGCGGTTTAGCCGTGAAAACCGAACATACAGAGAGAGAGAGACAGACAGACAGACAAACAGAGAGACTCGCATTTATAATATTAGTATAGTATGGATGTATGAAAATACAGATCACGGTAGCTTTTCTCTGTACATTTTTATCGTTGAATACGTAGTTATTCGACAACATTCTTTAGCTAAGATATTTCTATACGAAAAGAATAGTAAGAATTATTTTATTTCTTTTCTATTCAGCTATCTATTCCAACTTAAACGGATATACTAAACTCAACAAGCATTTTACCTTACGCTACTATGGAAGCGAGCGCAGCTGTCGACGGCACAGTAAGCTCAGAGAGCTCGTAAAATGCCCATTAAAACGTGTTTTCGGCTTTGGGATTCGGAAAAATAGATCGCCAGGATTATCATCTGTGCAAGGGAGATTTGTCTGCAGACTTGGGATACTCCTTCGCGTGAAACGCGCGAAAAATGTGCTATATTTCACATTGCATGTTTTTTAAACCATAAAATTAAAAATTATTGTCTGAGACTTTAGGTTATTTTCACTTTTTCGAAATGCATCATTTACATATAATAATTACATTCTGGATTTAGTACAATACGGCAATAAATGTGATGATATATCGACATTTATTGAGGCGTCAATGATATATAACTTTCGAATACTTAAAAAAATCTAACATGGAAGTTAAGGCGATCGCTCGCTACGCTTCCTCATCGTCTTAGACTTCTAACTTAAAGACCTAAAATCTAAACCTTAAGACGACTTCTAGCGGTTGCTAAAAGTCGTCTTTAGGAAGAAAGAGCTTTATGGAGTAAAATTGTGATTCTTGAATACTTATAGTGAGTGCTTTCTATTACAAATATAATAATCACGTTACCAAACCAGTAGATAAGCTAAACCTTAGCTTTATATCTTATGGCAAGTATCGATTCCGTCGGTCACAGTAGAACAATGTTAATATTTTCGTCTATTTACTTATTGTTATTATTCGCAAGGGAACTATGGATAAAAAAGCAGGGCTCGGAACCGGTTTCGAAAAAGCGGTTAATATTATTCATTAACCGGTTATAATTCCATTCATTATTTAACCGGTTAGTGAAGGGAACGGTTTCGAATAAACCGAAATAATTTCGGTTACCGATTAGTGAAGAAAACGAAACTAAAACCTAAATTAACCGGTTTTACTCAGAAGCACGTTGCCTGCCTAGATCGATCAAAGTGGGGCGCAACGCACACTGTGCACCGGCACGCCACCGTCATGTCATGCGACGCATTTTTCCTCTTTCTGTACGCGCTGGTCCATTCGTCTCAATCTCAGGCGTTTCTTGTATTGTATTTTGTAGAAATTGTTGTACGCGTGTGCATAAAGCACTTGTACACTCTTGAGAATGTTGAGAGCCTTGAGACAGTAGAGTGTATATACTCTTACCTCTGAATAAAAGAAAATGTGAAACACCTGTATTTACAGCTTAATCTTGGTTGCTATTAGTTTGTTACCAACTTGCTGGTTGTTATTTATGGAAGCAACAAATGTTGGAGTAATACACGAGCGATTTTCAAATTACAACCAACCGCACAGACATAAATCAGACGAGAAGAGTGAAAAAAATTCCTAAGAATTGTATAAGATGTAGAGAATTGCTGAATGGTCCACCAGTGGAGGAAACGGCGCGTCCTGCCGGAAATGTTATAGGTATATTTCCTTTTTATACGCAAAAGTTCGTTATGACCTAACGCTGGATTTAAATTCTGCCTTATTTTAAACGAAAAGAGGTGTTATACTCTCTTTTTAATGTCATCACACGTATTTATTTTAACATTCTAATTTGTCTCTGGAATCGTTATTATATCAGCCTGCATAGAGAGTTGAATTATGTAACAGTATTTCCTTTCCGTAAAAAAATCCGTTTCAAAAGATCTCTTTTATAACGACAGTTCTAAGTATTCAAGTCAGGACAAGTATTTTAATACCCAGACTTTACGTTTCCGTTTCGAGGTATCACACATTTATATAATACATGTATGTTCCCCTTGTTATTTCCAGGGCATAGATATTTTGACGAAGTCCTAACGTTGACTATAACTGGATCCCTTCGCCTTAAAAAGAATAATTCATCTTGTACATTTCATTATTTCCAGAGCAAAGTCATAAATCAGGGATGTTAAAGGCAGTGACACTGCCACTTTGTTGTAATAATTCTGTCCACGACTGAAATTACTCTTATTTTGTTTTATGCGTCGACAGCGATGACTCGTCCCTTCATTTGTCTTCATACCTTTTAAAACAACGAGAAAATGTTTTTGTTGATTCGAACATTATTTTAAGTAAATTCGTAGCATATTATTTCAGCTTAATTTTTATATGGTCAACTATATTTCACCACAATCTCAATTTGAATCATTATGTTCAAATCTATCTATGGACACTTATTTTGCTTCTCGACGAAGCATCCTCAGGATAGATTAGACTCGGGCCCTTGACCTCGTATCGAGTGCGAGTGTCGATGTTATTAACACAAAAAGTAATTTCATGAGTTTACCAACAAGTCCTCTCAAGAGAATGAACAACAGTGAAGCAATAAAAAGTTAACCCAGAGTACGCAGAGTAAGCAGAGTTTTTTTTTATTTTTCATTAACCCGTACTCTTGTCAGCCTAACTCGATAGATAGTCGTCTATCAAGTGTTAATTCGAACTGCTGGAGGATCAATTGATCGGAAGTGAAGTTAAACAAAAAGTCTCAGAATTTTTCAGCGTGTGAACACAAGTCAATCTCATCAATAACGTATCAATATTGAAAAATCTAACCTAACCGGAAGCCAAACCTAATGTTGGACGTTCCAATCTAACGTTGGAACCTTTTGTTTTTATTTTTGTTATAAAAATCAAAACGATAAAAAAATCTATAAACCGAACAACTGTCAGGAAAACGTTCCATTTCCTCCTAAGAATGGACCGAACACAGCTTTTATTCACTCTTTGTATATAACTAATCCATTGTATGAACCCCAAAGAGATCTCAATTAGTGATCGCAGCCGCTAACTCGTTATAAATTTAAATCACTCAACCAGTGTTCGTTCGCAAGAGACATCCGAACTTGTGGATCGTTAAATTCACTTAAGCTTTAAAGATTTGAAGTGATAGTGAATCATTATGTTCATAATGTCATATTTTTTCTAAGACTATTCACTGCAAAAAGAAACTTTATTGGCAAGTTTGCGCTTAATATCAATATTACTTATCTATCTACATTTACATAAATAAAAACGAATGATTCTTTATATGTTTGTCCTCTAGTCTATACGTACGTTACTAAACCATTCATCCGATTCTGATAAAACTTTGGTGAGTTGTTCTGCGTATGCCTCCGAAAGTTTCTAAATTATGTAATTTATTAAATAATAATAATATCCTCAGACATTTCACACAGCGCCCTCTAGTCCCAAAGTAAGCAGCACATGAAATGAAATTAAAGACCACGCGAACGAAGTCGCGGGCGACAGCTAGTTTCTGTATGCAATTTACTAATATTTTCCGGATTATCACTCCCTATTATATTTTGCCGTCGTAGTCTATTATCGAGCTCCAATGCCGTCGTTTCTCTATCGTCATTGCCACCATGCTGATCAATTTTAGACAATTTTCCACTCCACTGTCTTATTTCATAAGCTTTATTTTACAATGGCTGTAAAAATTACGATAAAAAGAAAACCGAATACATCTCGATTAATGAAAGTAAATATACAAGTATGTATACAAAATACGAAGACTTGATAATCTCAGCTTGTTTTATAGGTACTTGCAGCATTTTCTATAAGACTGTCTTCAGTTGCCATCTTAAGGGCTGATTACATTTATGTTGGATTTTAGCTCGATTCATATTTCAATGGTTGATGGTTGTTATCTTTAATACAATTTATTAAGCTTACAGAATCGTAACGTCGTAGTTCCAAGTGCGTGTGCTATCGCAAGCTAACCCATAATTTGATAGCATCTTACTGCACCTCCGTACGCCTTCAGAATTTTTCATACAGTTCGTAGATTTGTCCATACAATTAGTAATTTATTACCAAATGATAAAAAGACAAACATATCTAAGCAGTTTGGGTTAAGCAGTTGCTTCTACACCACATGCTGAATACTGACGTGTTCATCACAGCAAACACGAGTATCAAAAATAATGTATTATTATCCTTGCGCAGGTTTGCCAATAGCGTCGTGACGTCACGCGTCGACGTCAGTAGAGTTGACAAAAAAAGCAAGTTACTAAAATAGTTAAAATATCTAAAACGGGAAATTTAACGCGATTATCTTTTATTTTGGCTTGACATTTCGACCGAGTTGCATCGGGCAAACAAGCAAAGTTTGCTTGAGACCACGGCCGATGCAACCCGGTCGAAACGTCAAGCCAAAATAAAAGTTAATCAAGTTAAATTTCCCATTTTAGATATTTTATAATGCAACGTGATTGTTTAAAAGTTATATTACAAAAATAGTTGTTTCAATAAATTAGTCATTTTAATTTATTATTCTCTATACTTTACATAAAACTTTTTCTCTACTTATTTTAACAACAAATTAACAAACAATGGAAACAAATGAGCAACCAAAAACAAAGTGAAACAACAAAAAATAATAACAATGAATTAATTCGGAGCGAGAGCAATAATTGCACGATCGTACGAAAACGACAGCGTTGCTACCAGTACTAACCAGTCTAGCGAGGGACGCGATCGGTGGAAGTGGGAGGGGTAGTTATCGGCAAATCTTCTGCGTGCTGATAGTACAAGTATTACATTATTATGTTTCGAATTTTTGTCTCAAACGTTGAATGTGCGACAATGGATTTGTTTTAATTTTAACGACGTTTTTATTATATTAAATTGAATATTAATTTTCTTTATTACTTACCATAAAAGTATTACGCCTGTTGAAAATCGCTCAATTATTTAATTGGTATAAGTACGAAATTAGGTGAAATACGTGATGTTGTTCACTGCATAAGCGTCAGAATGCATGTCAGCTAAGTGTGATTACCGAACCGCAATTGAGTGGAACATAGTGTTGCTTATTCAAACATTCAACTTAGTACTAGGTATGTAGAAATCGTCTGACGTATTTTAATGGTAATGTGAATGCGAAAATTTTGATGATCGTAATAATGTTACGTTGTATTTAATTGGGTAAGCGCAACATTCGTTCTCATTCGCCACCAATTCTCGGACATTGCTGCGTCTGTTCGTCTTCATACATAGCTTCATTAATAGACCGTCCAAAAACAATTTAGCTACAGTTCTACAACACATTAAAACAGTGTAATACAGTTTACTGGATATCAGAGAATATGTTAATATTTTAAATTTCTATGATGTGATGACTATTACTGTTTATATTAGATTTCTATATTATATTATTAAGTCTTCCAATGTTTTATTCAGTTTAATTTTAATGCTTTTCAAACGTGACCTTTGTTCTTAGGCTCTGTAGACATTAGTTCAGACTATCATAACTTAATAATTATTTAATATCCTTTTTCAAATTCATTTAATTGGTCTTATGTAAAATATATAAATTTTATAATATCTCAGAATTTAATTGGTGTGAAAGTTGTGATGTAACATTTAAAATTATATATTGTAATGTCAGCTCCAATAATAGTGGATTTGAAAATTTTGTTTAAATGTTATTCATCAACTTTAATTAATAAAAAGGTCACATCTTTAGATAAAAATGATGAGCTATTCATACACATAATTTTAACTTAATTGAAAATGATAAATGAACAACACAGTAAGTAAATTATTTATTATATGTTTAATTGCAATAAAAAAATATCCTACTGTAAAGAAGATTGGCAAAAAGCCATTCAATGTCGTATGTAAAGTTCGCATTTGTTAATAAAAATATCTTTAAAATATACATCTAAGTAATTATAAAATTAAACGTAATTACAACATATTTTTCCAAAATAGGCTTTCACTGAAAAACTTGGTTAAACAACCATGCGTACATATGTGAAGTACTATAGTGATTTAAAAAAAGAATACAACATTCAGTAACAAAATTGTTTAATATTACTCAGTAATGGATAATTCAATTCAGTAATGAGTATTGTAAATTGTATTAAATAAAATAGACATCAATCCAATACCTACTTAAGACATAACTCACACGTTTAGTCACTGCAGCGTACAACCATTTCATATCGTAGTCATATCGCAGCAATCTTAAAGAAGTACTAACTGTACATAGACTGACAGATTACCATGAAGTTTCGTATTCATTATTATACTCGTATTATGATTTTTAAGTCAGTACAATATATCTTTGAAGTACCTATAATTGAATCACAATTACACATTGAGGTACGAATTCTCCTACTTTGATTATCACATACTAGTATGTCATTCCAATTGATAGCAATTTGCAATAACAATACACAACAACAAAACACTGGTGACAGTTGATTTAAAAGGTGGTAGAGCCATGCTGTATTGCAACACGAATACGGCCGGCTCGCCCGGTGAAATACCACCCTCTCACAGAATATCGGTGTGAAATAACAGCATCTATTGCTGTTGTGTTTCATTCGGTGAGTGAGAGTGCCGGTGGCCCATCACCCCCTCCCCCTGCTTTCCCTCCTTTCCCTATTTCCTTAAAGGCCGGCAACGCGCCTGTGATTCTCCGAATGTTGCGGATGTCCATGGACGGCGGCTGGTTACTCTCCATTAGGTGACCCGCTTGCTCGTTTGCCCCCTCTTTTATAAAAAAAAAATTAAAAAAAATAAAACTATAAAAAGCTGACAGCCAAATGACACATGACAGCCTGACATTGGGTTGTAATGTTGCCGGAACATTCTTGAAAAACGTATGAAACGTATGATGATGAAGTTTCTGTTCAGTAATAAATGAAATATGTCATTATTTTTAGTAATATAACAATGAATCAGTATCAATAACGTGACTATGACTTCCCTATAGTCTACCTTTGTTCTTAATGTAATAAAATATAAATACGGACATACATGTCTTCACGCTGTTATATTCCTAACCGGGTAGTCAGAGAGAACGGAGCACCAAGCTTAGCGGTCCTTACACACTTCTTTCGCTTCCTCGAATCTCATCATTCTCCTCACACAAAAAAATTAAACCGCCTTCAAAAAAAACACTGAAAAGTATAAAATAACTATCCTTTACTAATAAAAACTCAAGTACAATTAAAATAACTTTATAAATACGATATACATACCTATACAATTAAATTTGACAGTTACTGAAGTCGGTGCCAAGCCCACCAAGCTAATAAACTTTATGTTGTTGCACATTGATTTGGCACCAACTTCAGTAAGTGTCAAATTTAATTATATAGGTATATGTATCGTATTTATAAAGTTATTTTAATTGTACTTGAGTTTTTATTAGTAAAGGATAGTTATTTTATACTTTTCAGTGTTTTTTTTGAAGGCGGTTTAATTTTTTTGAATAAATTTTTTTTATTTCTCACTTTTGAGTGGTCTTGACCTAAATGAATGTCTAGGGAAGGTCTGCAATTAACTTCATTCTAATTCTGGAGCCCAACGATATACAAGAGAATCTTCAATATAAATAAAGGTTATAACCAGGTCGTGTTATCTAGTGTATCTTCGAAGTCCAAGCTCCAATACCGGTGAAATTTAAATGTGACCACCTCTGAAGTATTACCTATCAATAGAAAAAAGAATTTTCGAAATCGGTTCATAAATGACGGAGTTATGAGGTAACAAACATACAAAAAAAAAAACAAAAAAAAACATACAGGCGAATTGAGAACCTCCTTCTTTTTTTGAAGTTGGTTAATAAAATATACTGTTCTTAATATTTGAATGAACAAACCACTATTATAATAAATTGTGTATAAAATACAGAGTATGGCAACTTCATTAGCTTTGTAGTGGTTTCGATATTGCTTCATTTATGCTTCTGCATCTGCATGATCATGCAAAACATCTGCATGCTTGCAGATGTATCTTTTTTATTCTTTGTAATTTTTATTATTTTTCTGCTTGTGCCGCTTTATAACAAAAGTAATCGATTGAAAATAAACCAATGTATGTGCTTTATAAAATGTTTATGCTTTCTCTTCCACGCTCCATAATTAAAACAACCCTGGAACTGCCATTTTCCTCTATGAAACGGTTTGATTCTTATAGGGCTCATGGATGGATTCCTGTATTGATTTAATGTTTCAAAGCTGTCTCAGAATCAATTAATGGATCGGAGACCGACATCCCTAAAATATAATCGATTTCCATATCATCGTAACAGGCTACCACGACTTATTGTGGGATTTTAAAATATCTGTTTTACCGTTCGCGTGAAGCCAAAAAGTCGCTAGCAATCTATAAAACAAATCATCTCAGCAAATGATCACATCACAGCTATTAACCTGGTAGCCGCTGTCCACACCTCTTGTATACATAGGTCCAGCCATACGTCGGGTAGCTGCCCCTTGGGATACGGGTGGCTAATCTTTACAGATGACGGTGTAAGTCAAATGAAGCCGGGCTGTTTGTTATGTAATCATTGGCTTTTATGATTTGATCTCGCAAAATTTCCTACGTAAATTGCTAGCCCGTCTAGACGCGACCGCATGTTATTTTTCGTTTTGAACATTTGAATATATGAAGTAGCCCATTGATGCGTATGTTTTTCATACCAACGATCTTGGGTTCGATCCTGAGCAAGTCAATGTAGGCAAGAAATTGTTCTAAAATATCGAGTTTGGATACCATTATTCTTTCCAAACTCGTTGCGTGGCATTGGTAATACAAGCCTAACCATTTGGAACACACAATAAGTTGCTGTCTAAATATTATCTATACAGAAAACTGTAATGGGTTCTTGACCGCGTAAGTGATATTAATAAAAACAATAATCTCGGTGAACATTATTGTCGGTATAAAAGCCAAAATAGCAATTTTCGAAATTTTTCTCTGTACACATCATATACAAAAACTATTAGGCTAGTTTAAACAATAAATCATACATAATAATATGTAGGTGATAGCTTATATCCTGAGCCATCAATAATACCTATTGTATTTTTATCTTTAAAAATAAATTTTCGTTATATCAAACGTCATAAAACTTGTTCCGTTCAACAAAATCCTACAATTACAACCTACCTACAAAACTATCGAATTTAATTTCACAATATTTATAATAGTGTAATATATGTATATTCATAAGTAGTAACGTGAACTTATCGAGATTTTACTTAGATCATAATTTTTAATGTACTTATATTATTTTAACGTTATACTGTCGAACCTTCAAAAAGCGGCTAAAATTACCATGACATGGACTGGCAAGACTTTTTTATAAACCTCGATAAAAAAGTTAAAAGGAAAAAAAAGTTATTTTGATACTTTCGTCTTTTGATGTAACATAAAATGAACTTATATCTAAGGAGCTAACGAATTGAAAAGGTGCGTATCTTGACTAGAGACCGGGACGTTATTTTTGACCGAGATGTTATTGACCGAGACATCGACTACGTCAGCATCTTGTAGCTAGAACATCATTTGTTTCAACGTAACGCGCTTAATGCTTTGATTACGCGTAAGGAGTGCAATAGCAAGACAGCAGGATGTCACTGGGCTGAGAGAGTAATGTGGACGAGTGAGTGTTTACACGTACTTTTTAACTTTGCCGAGTCAGTCAATCACTCAAGAACTTGAAGAAAATACAAAAGTGTTAAAAAAACTCATGAAACGCAGTGAACGACACGGCGAGTAGCGAGTGCCGAAATACGCATCGCGAGTGCGTGTTCTTTCTTCATGGCATGGCGCACTGATTAGCGCATTTGCCAATGTCACGTATTAATAAGTAGGATCGCTGATGAGTTAAACAACCAAGCAATGCAATGCACATGTGATAGTATTTTTGTAATTCGTTTTTTCTTCTTATCGTAAAACTCCTCCAGTAAAGTGATAGTAGGCTTTAGTAAAGTTATAAAGGACTTCTTGGGAGAGCGCGAGAACTTCAGCTACACATGTTTATTTACACCTACTCCATTCTTTTCACTTACACAAAACTTTAAAACACTATCACTTTTTTAATTTAAAACTATCAAAAATGTAAAAAATTGAAAATCGAAATAAAATGACAACCTCGCTTCTGACGTTCCCGCGAAAAAATCCTAGTGCGTATTTAAGCGTCCCAAGTGGGCTAATAGAGTATAGAGTTGGGAAATAGGAAGACTAAAATATCTGGACGAAATTTCAAAAAGACGGGATTTTACGATTACTTTCGGGTCAAATAAACATTACAAATCAGAATGATACTTTTCATTATCAAAATTAAAATAAAGACAAAGAAATTTAACTTTTTGTTATGCATGGCATCGGCATCTTATAACTAATATACATTTATTAATTACGTTGCCACATGTACTTGAAATCGAATGATTTCACTGAATCCACCAATTTTATTGTGTTTTTTTGTTTGCCCGTATTTTTTTAAACCATGACTTCCATCATACTTGATTGTTATATCTGCTTGACACAATCTGCATGTGGCGGTATCATCATATATTATTATAACCGAACACGTTCCTTTGAATTGGAGTGACTGAAGTGATTTTGAAATTGTGAACTTTATGAGAAGCCGTTTATTTTGTCGGGAATCTAGACATCATATGAAATGTCGGGAACGAATCCAGACCATCTGTCAATCCTATACGCTAACGAATCAGTGCGGGGAAGCGCGGTATTGGGCACGCGGCCTAAATATAGAATAGGGTCCGAGTGACTGACTCGCTTATTTACTCGCGCACTCCGTCGTGTTTATACATACCGAGCACTCGGCCGAGTACTCTGCCTCGCCCTCGTACTCGTTACGTGTAATCAAAGCATAAAAAAGGAAATCAGAATCATAGACAGGGGGGATGATATATGTGTTCATCCCCCCTAAAGACGATGGTAATTGATAAATGGATGACTATTTATTATGTAGATACGAAAGATGACTACTAAATAGAAGAATGAATATGTAATGAAAATGTTGCGAATTTATAAAAATTAATGTGTTATTTATTTTTTGGCAACGTAGCCAATAAGAAATAAATGTTATTATTTTTATGTAGCCATTATTATGTGTTTGAAACTATTATGTCTTTAATATTGACAGTATAACCATTATGAGTTTGACATTGACAGTATAACTATTTTGTGTTTGACATTGGCAGTATGAACGTAAACAATGAATGATTTATTTTATTTTATTTTGCCGGCAAGGTTTTATCTAATTTCACGAAATATAGATATGTAAATATTGTTTTAAGAATTAAGAAACAACTTATTTTACCACTAACATGAACTCAGGTATGTAATAAATTAAATGGTTTAAAACCGCATTAACCACCCAGGGGTAAGTTTAACTTAAGCGACGTTGGGCTCGCAACCTGTTACGCGTAAATCTAACCCCAATCTAAACATAAAGGCGAACGTATGTGCCTATAAATTCGTACATTGTACGAATACTGACATTGCACAGAATCCTTGGTTTCGCGCATAAAAGAACAAAAATATTTTATAACCAATTACACAAATTGCATTACCAAAATTAACAAATGCGGCGAACTGAGCAAACAAGCATTTAACACCCAGATTCCAACTCTACTTGTGAAAGTTTGTTTTATTTATTCCACCAGAAAATGAAGCTGGAACCTTCGAATTGAAAGTTAAATATACTGACCTTCGCACCAACGAACCATAGCACGATAATGGAATTAAATATCATAATTCAATAAAATTTAACGAAGGTTTCCCTATTAAAACTTGTGAACGGTGTCGAATGCATATAAATCCCAATTTGATTTATTATCGAAAACTTTCGCAATCAATAGAACACCATTTAACTAAGTACTTTTAGGAACAACCTTCGAGAAACGTCTATTGTGTTACGTAACACTTTCTTTATTAGAAAGCTGCCAAATTGATTAATCAAATAATACCATATACTTGCCACTTCAGATGTGTAAGTATAAAATATTATGACACGTACCTATAAATAGATTGTTATATAGAAATATTATTTAATTCATTATCAATTTTAAAAGAATCTATGTGTAGACCGTGATACCTGAAATCCTCTCTGACTACCCTGTTAGGGATAAAGCGATATTACGAATTATTCGCAGTCACTTAAAATTTTGAGGTCAAAAATATATTGATAAATATTAATGAAAAGTTGTCAAATAATAAAAATAATTTAGTGTGTGTCTTGAAGGGCTGCTGGAGTCGATAAATCTGTATTCTAGACTAGAGGAACATTTAAAACAACACTTATGTGTTAACAGTGAATTTATTTAATTTTTGTAACACTGCTACATAATATCGTGGCAGGCGTGGTTGAGTTACACAGCGGAGAGAACGAGAGCTATGTATATTAGAAAAAGATAGGTGTAGCACTCATTACAAAATCGCTATAATAAATTAATTGATTATAGGAGATTCCAACATTTAGTTCGAATCTTTAAACGCTAAATTTATACAAACCGTATACCTGCATAATATATAGAAGTTATTTAATTTTTATGTATGGTTTAAGTAAGTTTAAAGTATATAAAATATTTTTAATCAAGAATTTGAAGCATCTTTATTTACACTATCCCTTTAGGGATACAGCGTGAGGATATGTATATTTGTAGATATGTATCATTTAAGCTACCAGGAATATATCGCATAAGCATCAACATACAGGTGCTTTTATAGAAATTGCAGACAAACTTTAAATTTAAAAAGGAACGGACGGAAGAACCGACGAAGAAAGAGGCATGACGAAACTAAATAAGTATAATAAGAATATATGTAATATGGTAGCTGTTTAGCCTTCGGCGCAGCTTGTAAGAGCTTATTTATTACAGAATTTATTATAAGAGGCAGGTACAGTCGATGGGACAGCAACCATTCACTAGTTCCGCTTGAGACCATAATGGTTCTGGTGGAGGACGCCGAGAGGGAACGGTAAAGGGCTTATCTTGTTCGAAGATGACGATGCCGAGATAATATAATATAATAATAATAATATAATATGTAATATACTCAGAAATTTCACACAGCGCCATCTAGTCCCAAAGTAAGCAGCACAGCGCTTGTATTATGGGTACTAGACAACTGATATACTACATAATATGTACTTTTCTTTTGTAAATAAATATATATTATATATAAACACCCAGACTCAGGGCGGGAATCGAACCCACAACCTCCGTTTACTTTCCGACGCGCTTAGCCGTTGCGCCACGGAGGTCGTCAAAGATGGCGGCAACCTACGACCCGGACCGTCAGCCCTGTAGCCCAGGCGAGAAAATAAAGGCTATAGTGTTCCTCGCCTGTTTTAAAAGGCGACTAAGGGGCATTCGTGTTCGCGGTCGATTGAAGTAAGAGCTACGGTCGTCCATCCATGCGACCCCGAGGAAATCGACAGCGAACGTGGTCCGCGCTGTGCAACGCAGACTTATAACTAACCCCCGAGAAGTGCTTCGGCGCAGCGCGAGAAGGGCTCGGGTGCGTTCCGTATACTGTAAGAATACTTTAGTTGGTTTTACAAAAGTTTTACTAAGCTCGCGGGTTAATTTAGGACTAGAACACGGAAATTGTTGATTTCACTTAAATTAAAATGTTGAAACATTAACAAAACAGTTTTGTGTAATTAACAAATTTGTTAACTAAGGTAAGTCCCGATTCATACCATCAACATACTCTTAACCTGTACTCTTTAGTAAAAAGATGAAATTTTATAAATTTTATTGCAATTAGAGCTTGTAATTTCAATGTTTTTTATTTTGCAAATTGAACATTTGCGATATTGCAATAATAATTAATACTTTAGCGAACTTTGGTTGGTTTTACTAAACAACAGATCAATCCTCGGAATACAACTCTCGGAATTTTCAGCAATAGGAGGTCCTGGAGCCTATTGATAACCTACCGAGGACGACCATCGCAGGAGTTTTGGTGTGTAAAAGCCCCACATAACCTAGTCTTTCCCCCAGGGGATTGGGTAGCTGTGTGCAGATTTCTTCTGTATAAACAAAAAAGTTCCAAATTCCAATTTTTCGCTTTAATGTTCTGAGAACGAGAAACGACGTAAGGTTCCATGAGCATGCATGTATTTAAAAAATCTTGAAATATTTCAAACAGTTACTAATGACAAACAATACTAATGTTAAAACAATTATATTCGAGACGTTTCTCTCTTTCTGTCGGTGTGTCCATGCGACGTGAATGATTGAAATAATATTATATACGTAAGAAACGAGCTATCGACGTCTCAAAGAACCGCAATTAACAAGAGGCTTTCTTTGAGGTGATGAATTCCAAACCTTTCAGAATTAACGCAATTATGATTCTAAACAAATTAATTCAAACACATCAAAGGTAACTCTGCGTAGATACTATATTATTCAAATGCTAATTTCACAGAATTTCTAAGCAATTATAACTTAAACATTCACTCTATTTACTTCAAGTGCGGGTATACCACGTATTATACCATATATGTTATTCTGAAATACAATATAAGTTAATTGTTGATAATAAGTTATGTATGGAAGAATCTAATAGTAGTTTTGTCTAGGAAAAGGTTCGATCAGTAGATTACCAATTAAAATAATAATTAGTAGAACGCGTTTTTGACTTCGAGGATCGCACGATATTTTATGAAAGAAGTTTTTAAAAAAAAGTTAAGCCGGCTTCAAAATAAAAACACAGCAAAGTAAGATATAATCCTTTAATAATTAAAACACAAGTAAAAAAATAACTTCACAAATACCATATAAATGCCTATGTCATTTAATTTGACAATTACTGAAATCAGCGCCAAACCTTCGAAAGTATTACAGTATAGTTTCTGTTGTTGTTTCTTGGTTTGCAATGACCTAAGCAACTATCGATAATATCGATAATATAATTACAGGATAGATACTTGTATCGTATTTATGAAATAATTTTTAATAGTACTTGAGTTTTCATTAATTAATAAAAGGCAAAAATAAATATCTTTTTTCTTAAAATGTATTTATTTTTCCATTTAGAGTGGCCTTGTCCTAAATAAATATTTAGAGTAGGTCTACAACTAACTTTTTCTAATTCTATGGAACAGTAAACAAAAAGATCATCAAAGTATTGTAAACTACTAACAGGTGGCGATTTCGTTTGCGTAGTATTTTATTAGCTAAAATTAAATATAAAATATATCATATATAATAAAAAAAACCATCACAATCGGATGTATCGTTTAGAAACGCATAGAAGACAAACATACAAAGAAACATTTATTTGTATACATAAAAGAAGAAGAAGACAGAGTTCTTTTATTTAAGCACCACTCCATCATAAGATCTTTTAAATTTTATCAAATTAAATATATACATAACACGTAACACTCATAATGAAGATTATCAGTCTTCGTGGTGTATGGCCGAAATTGTCATGAATGTAATTAATAACGGTCGTTCACCAGCTGGTCAGTTGTCTAGATAGATCAGGGTATAGATACACTTCGCTTCGGACATATACAGAAACACTAAGTACCTATAGGTAATACAACAATAATCTATTACTATTCGATTCAGTTAAACCATAGTTACGTAAACTAAGAAAAATGTACTTGAAAATTGCGTCAGGACGTTGTTATGCTTAGAATCCTTGTCTACGCTTAATGAAAAATAGCGTTATATTACGCGTCATAATAAATACAGCCTTATTTACAGTTAAACCATAATTATACAAACTAAAAAAAATTTATAATAGCTTGAAATTGCGTCAAGGCGTGACTTGTTATGACTGGAAACCTTGCCTACGCTGATCAGAAAATAGCGTTATATTACGCAAGTCGTAAATAAATACAGCCTTATTTTCAGTTAAACCATAATTATGTAAACTAATAAAAATTATAATAGCTTGAAATTTCGTGAAATTTTCTCAATTTTTTGAATTTTCTCTATCCTTGAATAATTAATATACTGCGTCATATTAACAATATTGAAGCCTCTGAGCGGTCAATCTTTTGTTTAATTTCCATTCCCCGTAATTGTCGGGAAGTTTAGGGCAGTCGTAAAATGAGGGATTAGTTCTGAGAGACATCAAAGGAATACAATGGCTGTGCTTGAGGGTGACCTAGCTATGTGGCAATTTGGGATTTAGAATATGTAAATGTGAGAGTTGTTAGTCTGTTCTATCGCTGTTGAATTAAAGTAACTTAGCTTAACTTAAAAACAACTTAAAAAATTACAACGTGAAATAGAATAACTAAAAATAATAATAATCCAAAAAATTACACAAATTGTGTGACCACAAAATAAGCACTTATCACACGACGGCTGGGGCAACTTCCCAGTATGTCAGTCTTCAAACCCGCCGTGAAATAACAGCATCTATTGCTGTTGTGTTTCGTTCAATGAGTGAGAGTACCGGTGGCCCAGCCAGATAAAGAGGGGAAAATGGGAAAGGGGGAGGGGGCTTACCCTCTTTCCCTTCTTTCCTTAAAGACCGGCAACGCACCCGTGATTCCCCGGACGTTGTGGGTGTCCGTGGGCGGCGGTGATCACTTTACACCAGGTGACTCGCTTGCTCCTTTGCCCCCTCTTATATTAAAAAATATACATGTGTATGTAGATTTTATCCCTTTTTAACCACATTGAGTGCACGGAGAAGATTTGGCATCGTTAAAGTAAAGAAGGAGTGCAGAAAGCTAAGTCCGGAAGATTTCTAACTCGATGTGTCATGTCAATGTCAAACACATAATACTTTGTGGTCAAACAGTCGCACAGAGCAGAGATTGTCGCGAAAAAATTTAAAAATTTTACCAAAATTAATTACTGACAGATTGATTGAATAAATTTCCAGCTGCGAATTTTGTGTGATTTGTGAGCTGTGAGTGTTTTGCGTCCGTGAGATATATGTCAAGGAAAGAAAGCGTTTATTTTATGCCTACAGTCAAATTTCCACTGGACGGCCACTACAATTAGATATACGTCGCGAAGCTTGGCGCTTCGTCCACTCTGACTAGGGATACAGCGTGAAGATATGTCTATATGTAGCTTTAGATATTTCGCAAATTATTATCCATTACATAGATTTAATATATAGGACGCTAGTGTATATTAAATCTATGATCCATTATAATATATTGTCACACGACGAGACTTTTTTCTGTTATTTTTTTTTTTTATAAGACATCGAGTAAAGCTTGGTCGTCCAGGTAAACCACTCACACATATATATATATATATATATACACTGTCTGTTCAAAAGAAAAGGTGAATTTTGAATTTTTTTGAAAAGTATTTATTTATTCATCAATATCCATTTTGTCCCCTTCACAGTAATCCCCCTCACATATAATGCACTTATGCCAGCGCTTCTTCCAATCCTCGAAGCACTTCTGAAATGCGCTCTTCGGTGTGGCCATCAGCTCGTTCTTCGATTCTGACTTCCGCTTCCATTGGGATGATTGGGCCTTGGTTTCGACGTCATAACCATATACCCACGTTTCGTCACCAGTTATGACCCTTTTGAGCAAATCTGGATCGTCGTTGACGTCATTCAACAATTCCTGAGCGATACTAATGCGACGTTGCTTTTGCTCAAAATTTAGTAATTTCGGAACAAATTTCGCTGCCACACGTTTCATGCCAAACATTCGAGAAAATTGCATGGCATGAGCCGATTGATATGCCAACATTCTCTGCAACTTCCCTAATATTGATTCGACGATTTTCCAAAACCATTTTCTTCACTGTTTCGATGTTTTCTTCGCTTGTCGACGTGGTTTCAACTCCAGGACGCTCATCGTCATCAACATCTTCTCGGCCTTCTGTAAAGCGCTTATACCACTTATAAATACTTTTTTGAGACAAAGTGGACTCGCCGAATGCCATAGTCAACATTTTAAGTGCCTTGGAGCACTTTATTCCATTTTTAACGCAAAATTTAATACATATTCTTTGATCCATTTTTTTCAAAAGTAAAAAAATCGAAAAACACACAAAAACGTGACTAACCTTTTCAGTTGTCAACAACAAACTACTAATCCAAATTGGCTGATAATGCCAACATATAATAAACATATGTGTACCAACATAACAAAAAAAAAATTTCGATAATCGAATGTACACAGCCCGCGAAAATTCAAAATTCACCTATTCTTTTGAACAGACCTCGTATATATATAATTATATATTAAATATAATATATATTAAATATAATATAATTATATATTAAATATAATATATAATTAAATAGGTACATTTGATACTTTCCCGAAAACGGTTCTAACGATTTCGATAAAATTTACAATATAGGGGTTGAGGGGTGAGAAATCGATCTAGCTACGTCTCAATTCTGGGAAAAATCGTTTTCTTCATCTTTCATACACTTAAAACTTCTAAACTCTAAACTCTTCTGATTTCACAACAGAGTACCTTTTCAGTAGTACAGTAGCTAGAGCGTAGATCTACCAAGCCGAAATACGCTGGTTCGAATGTTGCAATGTGGTCAGACTTTTTTCTGTTATTATTTTTTGTAAGACTTCGAGTAAAGCTTGGTCGTCCAGGTAATAACCATTTAAATGAGACATTTGTAAACATCCTGTCAAGAGCGCTTAAACATAACGGCTAATAACAACAAAATGCGCTTTGTCTTTATGGTGGATTTGAATATAGGCACGATATGCGGTGTAGTATCGAAAATCAGGTGTCATCGGCACATATTAGGACGAGGAGGCACTCGTTCGCGAGCAGCCGCCAGCCCGTATTATCCCGCCAATCATAATGCCAGTGTAAGTACTCCACTCTGCCGCTCCAGTCCGCTCGAAGTGCGGTCCATACGGAAGCACGAGCTAAGATCCATTCTCCATTCGAGGTAACTCTTGGCTGGAGTAACCCTCAGGCTATTGACCTCTTAGCAGGGCGCCTTCAGCACTCGCCTCGACGCAATCGGTGACACCGTAAATGCCATTAGAGCTAACAGCAAAGAGTAGGGTTTTTTTAGTTAGTCGAGTTTAAAACTACTCAATCAGTGTAGAGTCCGCCTGAGTGTCCGTGGGGATCTTTGCCCCTCTCGGAAACAAAGAAAAAGTGTGAGCACTTGTCTCTATTGTAAACGTATTGCAAATGGCAATCGGCTCGCACATCTGATCCGCCATATACTTTAGCGCGAGCATTACGTATGGTTTACTTTTATTTGTACAGACTCCTACAACCGCAATTTAATTATAGTTTAATCGAATTATTAAAAAGTAGAACACATATTAAATAGTTGAAATAATCTTCTGATCTTGAAACAAGACCAAATTATTAAAAAAAAAGCCGACTACATTTCACAATTTTTATTAATTATTATATATTTGGAATTGGCTGTTTATTATTATTCATTTGATACCCATGTTATTATATGTTTCCCCCTCTACTTAATTTTTCTCGGGCGCCATATTGAAATTTTATACCCTGTGCCACTCCCACAAATAAGGCAAATCTCACACACCTCTCTCTCTCACACCTCATAAGTTAAAATCGGTCAAGCCGTTTACAGAGTGTGCCAAAAAAATGGACATACATACACTCGAAAAACATAATTTCTTTCGCAGTCGGGTAGTTATTTCAAATTTCGGGTACGCACGCACAGTCTAAATGAGAACCTTTCCTTTTATAGAGAGGTACTATAACTGCGGTGCGCCAGTCTTCTGGAACCTCCTCCTTCTGCCAACAAAGGTTGCACAGTCCACAGACGGTATCCCGGACCTAGGGCCACCGTACTTGATCACCTCATCGTTTCTCGCAGCCTTACCACATTTCAGACTTCTTATTACTTTCTCAATCCTCATACTAATGGCATCCACCAGCTTTGCTACACTGACCCAAGTGTAGCAATTCATTAGAATCGCTCTCAGTACCAAAGACGGAGTCGTTATTATCTATTTGTTTGTATTTTGTATAGTAATCAGTCCATCAATCACTAACCGCAAAGTATAACCGCAACGCTCAATTGACACCTCTCAAACCAAAGTAATCGCCTGTATTTTTAAATTTAAAACAATTTTAACTTAAAATTTTATAATTAATTTAACTATATAATTTTGATTCTAAGCATTGTATCATTTTTTTTTTATTTTAATTTTATAGTATTGGAACATCTAACTTTGTCTACTTTAATGCTAGTCTGGGAAAGAAGAAAAAATGGTAATGTGCCAGCTGGTAAATCTTTCCGCGAAGGTCGTAAAATTTAGCCAAGGGACAGGACTCATTGTAAGTAATCGATTCATTAAGGCGACGCATTGGAAATTTTGATACCAGAGATCTCAATTTTTCTAAGCGACTACAAAACCTATGACAGTGATATTCGGTATCCCGATTTCCATTTCGTTGACTTCATTTTGACAGTTGCGATACACGGTTGGTTAACTTTTGTAACACAAAAAAAATATCAAAAAAACCTCTTTTAAAACAGAGATTTACATTTTTCGGAACAATGGGACTGATTTATAATTCTAAATTTTCTGTATAGTTTAATTTAAACGTATTTCTCAAAATGTCAGTTGGTTTTTTTTAAATTAATTATAGTTTTTAATATAAACGAAAATAACTGTTTTTTCGTATTTTTCGTAAGCTAGCGCGTGCACGTTTGCATAGAGCGGAAGGTCTATTTTAGATTACATTATTGTTTATCAATGCCTGGCCTTAACGAATAATCACGTGTCGATTAATAATTTTGATATTTCAGACGTTGCTTAAAAATTTAAGAATTCTACACTAACCATATAATACATCTGTGCATAAATATAAAAGCAACCAGTTGTGAAAAGTAGTCAGGCCGGCTTCCAAATTTTTTTTCATATACCGAAACCATATTCATAAGCAAACACAAAAACCCTTCTATATTAAAACGCTTCAATACATATGAAACAAACGTGCACATATATCACAATAGCACAACAAAGCTGAATTAATTCCATTGCACACTTCGTCAACACGTAAACATGAGAAAAAATGTGTGAATCTGTTTGTGAATGCCATAAAATTATTTTTCCGCCGAACGCTATTTAGCTTCGGATCCCGTTACGTATGCAAAGCTAAATTGGTTTTCCTCTTTGAGCTTTAACTCTTATATGTATACATTTCATTACAGATAAATATACATCTATGCAGTTCACGTTTCGAAATATCCCCAACGAAGTAAAATATAATCGAAAATATTGGAAACTAGAGAGCCAATACCGTTCCAATATAATTAATGTTTGAACGTGAATGTATTCGATATTACTCCTTTGGTCTTGATAAATGAAGTCACATTGACTTACATGCACTCACACACAGACAAATAAGAAATACAATATTTGTAACAGACAAAATGATGGCCAAACTCCTAAGTGAGTAAATCGTAATTATAAGTAATGTTTTTACATCGCCTACACCTTAATATTTCAATTTTTTTGGTAACAGGAGAGAAAGCTTCAAACGATTCCCAGCCCCCTGTCGTCCTCGGCACATGCTCGACGGATTTGACGACCTCCGTGGTGCAACGGCTAACCGCGTCGGAAAGTAAACGGGGGTTGCGGGTTCGATTCCCGCCCCGAGTCTGGGTGTTTATGTATAATATGTATTTATTTACAAAAGAAAAGTATATAAGTAGTATATCAGTTGTCTAGTACCCATAACATAAGCGCTGTGCTGCTTACTTTGGGACTAGATGGCGCTGTGTGAAATGTCTGAGTATTATTATTATTATTCCGCGATCTCTTATGAATTAGATACTTCCGCCATAAGGGATCAACAACAAAGTACTTTATTATTGCCTCGGCACGTGCAATCTTGTAACGCTTTACATATGTTCCATTCCACTGCGGTACATGTCCAATTTGCACTTGGATATACATTCATCAAGCACATAGAGTCTGTAGTCACGAATTCGTACACATATTTATCCCGAAATCGAACCCACTAACCTCTACTACGCTGTTGAGAAAAAAAAAATTATAACTGTGCTCAATCAGAAATACTTGAGTATCGATCTCCAATAATATAGGGTCCTGTCCCTAAAAACGAAAAACGATATCTTCATGGGATCACTCTTGTATCTGTCCGTCTGTCCGCCTATCATAAAGAATGTAACGTACAAACTCGAGAAACTTATAATCATACTGGATATTGCATCATTGTTGTCTGGTAAGTAAGGAATTTTTTTTTATGATGTGGCGCACAGTTTAGCGCATTTGCCAATGTCACGTATTAATAAGTAGAATCCAGTACAATCACAAGCAAATTAGTTTTTTCTTATCGTAAAACTCCTCAGTAAAATGATAGTAGGCATTACTGAAGTTATATAGGACTTCTTGGAAGAGCGCGAGAACTTCAGCTACATATGTTTATTTAGATATATTCCATTATTTTCACTTATATAGAACTTTAAAACACAAGATACTATCACTTTTGTACTTTAAAACTCCCAAAAATTAAAAATATAGAAAATCTAAACAAAATGTCAACCTCACTTCTCTCGTTACCGCCGAAAAGTCCGTAACTACGGTAACGTACTTATTCCATAACGGAAACACTTGGACCAGAATGATAATGGACGGAGTCATCATTTATCGCCGCTCGTATCACCTTGTATCAAAAGAAATTTGTGGCTTTCTTTATACTCACTGAGTGTAACTACGGGCAAAACATTGAAATAGTAAGTTTAGCAACCTCGCACGGTTTGTCTAATTCATGTCAGCTCATGACCGACTTCGTGTATATTACTAAAATAATAAAATAATTAAATTAATAAAATAATTATTTGCAAACTACTCATAAATCTTAAATGTTTTGGCTACTAGCATTCACAAAAATAAAAATATGTCATATTCGGCTGTGTACTATTGTACTGTGACCCTTCCCTAGTCACAAACAAGATACAAGGGATATACTACTCTGTCAAGAAAGTACCGAGAAAAGATCAATAATACACGAAATGTTAGTTATTCATCCAAATTTATTTTATCACCTTCAACTATGCTCCTACAGAAACGATATACTTACGTCAACGAATAATCAAATCATCAAAATATTTTTAAACGCTTTTTCCGGAATTGTGTTCAGTTCTCGCCGCGAATTCTCCTTAATGTCTTCTACCGAATGACAACGGGTGCCACGAAGTGGTAATTTGAGTTTAAGAAAAAGAAAGAAGTGGGCTGGTGCCATATCTTGTGAAGAAGGTGGTTGCTCGATGGTATTTGTTGAGTTTTTGATCATAAATTCGTTCACAATGATGATCTTGTGCGAAGCCGCATTATCGTAGTCCAAAATCCAAGAATTTTCTTTCCACAAATCTAGGCTTTTTCGTCGAATTAGCGCTCTTAAACGCCGCATAACGCTCAAATAATATTCTTTATTTACCGTTTGACCTTCCGGCGAGAATTCCGAGTGCACAACACCGCGATAGTAAAAGAAAACAGTCAACATGACTTTGACTTTTGATCGACTTTGGCGTGGTTTTTTCGGTTTTGGTTCAGCTGGAAGGCGCCACTTCGAATCTTGTTGACTGGTTTACATGTCAAACTCGTAAACCCACGTCTCGTCACCAGTAACAATGCGTTTCATGAATGTTGGGTCGGAATTGACTCGTTCTAGCATGTCCTCGGCGACTCTTATGCGATTGAGTTTTTGGAGAAAATTCAGGTCTTTTGGGACTAGCCGAGCGGCAACATGTTTCATACTCAAGTGATTATTTTAAACGGATCGACTCGTGAGATACAGAAAGCTCGGCGGTTATCTCTCTCAAACTTGAATGAGGATTTTCAGTCAGTTAACTTCAATTGCAGACGTTGATGGCCTACCAGAGCGAGGCAAATCTTCCATCACATCTCGACCACTTTTGAACGCTTTATACCACTCATAAGCACGTGTTTTTGATAAAGTCGATTCACCGTAAGCCTTCTGTAACATTTTCAGTGACTCCGAACATGAAATTCCCTTGGTGATGCAAAATTTAAGACAAACTCTTTGTTCGATGTTTTTGTCCATTATGAAATTTGCAATACACACTAGATATGATGTAACTAAAAACAACACTGTATTTAATCTAAATACAGATGCAACTCAAACTCCGCGCCAAAATGGAAAACAGTTGTGCCAATCTAACAACAACAAAAAAAACAAAAAATTGAATTTGGAACCATAAACAAATCATCCATTCTCGATACTTTTTTGACTGAATGCATATATAATGGAGTTATAGAATTAGTAATTTATCTACAAATCTCAATATTAAAAATTGATGGTTTTCTCTATAAATTTGCTACTTTTGATATAAATCACATCTTCTTCAAAATTAATGGAGTTTACTGTAATAAAAATGGTAAACTTCAAAATTAACAGTTTTCATAATAAAATTTTGGTTACAACTGCAATCACTGAAACTTTAATGTAATGTAATGGTGATAATAAATGGTTGGGATGAAATCGTGAGGACAAATGCAAGCTAAGGTTTGGATTGTTTCACATTGGATAAAATTTTGCAAATGTTTTGTAACTATACAAACACGACGATATATTTATTAAATTTTTTTTGATTAAGTTATGTTAGGTCTTTTTACCACAGCACACGAGCCGAGCGAGCGCAGCATGCGTGCCACGGTAGCGGCCGGCAAAGCGCCAGATCAGAATCTGCTTTATACATGGAGCAGTATCGAAACATGAGTCCACACTTTATAGAGATAGTTGAAGTCGAGAAATTTAATCTCGAAACATCTCAATAATCCTCCATCTCTTTTCATCTTTTGCTTTTGGTATATCTATATATAGCAGTCTTATATAAACAAGTAGGTGTATTTCCGAGTTATTTCCAAGAACAGTATGGAAATAGAAGTCCGCGTTCTACGGAGATAGTTGAAGTTGAGAAATTTAATCGTGAAACTTCTCTATATTCTTACATCTCTTTTCATCTTCTGCTGTTGGTATATGTATATATAGCAATCTTATATATACTGTATTATACGTAGGTGTATTTCCGAGTTATTTCTAGGAGTTAGGAAAAGTCGTCGCGCGATGCACATACTCCATTCACTGCGTCGAATATGTCGACATTGTCAGGATGACAGCTTGTCAAGTTTATTTATTTAGTTTACAGAAGATGTTATCTTTCATATCACAATCTATTATTTTGAATGGTTACTTTTTATTGGCAATAATTATTTTATAGCGTCTTAAAATTTTGAATGAAGAATTTGAATGAATGAACATTTAATTATGTAACATTATATTTTTTAACAGCAATTCATAGCAATTTTGTTTATATTTTCATCAATTTTGAAGTGCCAATAAATACATCCCTTAGTACAAATCTAGAACCTCACACCGACAAGAATTGGACACACTCTTAAAGCAAAAGCTCCGTTCTTATATCCGTCCGTCCGTAAAAGCTCCGTCTTTATAATTCGTGTCCGAGTGGTTATCAATACCATCAAAGAACAGTACCAATAGAATGAGATTAAACTGATACGTAAATGGCAGTAAAGTCATTTTTTCTGACTTTAAAAATTTGTTAGTAAAATCACAGATTAATTACGTAATATAATTACCAATAACAATAGAGTGAAATAAAAGTCATACCTGAAGGGCCTCGACTTTAAATATTTGTTAGTGTTAATGTATTTCCGAACCTACTAAATCTATATTTTTATAAATTTCAGGGAATCTACAAGTACAAAAGTTTTAGGATATAGCCGTACTTAAAGTTTACAAGAAATAATGAAAGTCCTAAGTCCTATAGATCCCCAGAAATTAAGTTTAAATTTACCGATTTATAAATCCCTATTGTACGTAAACCTCTGTACACGAAACTCGCATTTGAACATTTTTTTCAATAATTTCGCAAAACAAAGAACATTTAGTTCCATCAAGTGGATTACAGTTTCCTCCGTGGTTTTCTTAACTTCGTTCCCAAACTAGCGGTGTCTAGTTTCTATTTGTACAAGCTGTGCTCAAAGAAATCGCTTTAAGTCGAACGTGTTTTACATAGTTGTATAGTAATGGTATCGATTGCCTCTGAGAGAAAACGAAGGAATAATAAACATAAAAAGCGAAGCCTTGCTGAAGGCGAAAAGAAGTACAAATAACATCTGACAAATATTTGACATGTCGGTTTGAAAGATAAGATCTAAATCATCTTTTGAATTCTCCTATGTACTTCTCTTCTCTGCAGTTTTTGAGCGGAATAACGTCACTCAGTGACAGGCCCTGGGGAAATCTGCACTGTCTTAGGATTCGTAACATATTTAATCAAAGGAAAACAGGACATGAAATGAATTTAATTTTCATGTACAAGATAGAGACAGCCCGCGATCATATTTGCACACATTTTACAAATGGATTAGCGATGGTTTAGCAATTGGAGATAAACTTTTTAACGTTTCCTATAGTATCGTGTCACTACCTATTGTAGGTAAAAAATATATAATGTGTATTCGGAGTTATATTTAATTTACATTTAGTTTCGCGATTACAGTCTCTTTTTAACGATACTCGTAACTGCACTGGAGTAATGTTCGTTACATCTGGTTTTTGATTACCGTATTGTAATGTACTTAACCTCGATTATAATAAAATGTAAGTTATATATATGTTTTCAATGTTTCTTACAGAAATAAAGATTTAAAATTTTTTGTTACTGTACAATTATTTCTTATCAGTAAAATGCGATAATTACTGTTGAGTGGTGAAAAATTTTCCATAAACGCAATTAAATCTATATTTATACCTTTACAGCCTAACACAAAAAACCATATTCATAAAACGTCCCGTTATTCCTTAAATTTTACCGAACAAATTCAATTGTGCGGAGTATTCATTCTGAAATATTACCGTATGTATACGGATTATGAAGGCATGTGATTACATTCGGGAAACTGTGTTATAGAGCACGAGAAAGCAAGGAGCTAAAGATGCTCGCACCAAGAGTTAATATGGAATGAGCTTTTGCTCCAAGAGCGTGTCCGTTTTTTTGTTTTTTTTACTAATGTGTGTAAATAGGGAAGGGTCACAGTACAACAATACACAGCTGAACATGACGTATTTTTATTTTTGTAAATACTAGCAGCCAAAACACTTAGATTTACGAGTATTTTGCAAATAATTATTTGAGTAATGTACATGAAGTCGTTCATGAGCTGACACGAATTACACCCACAGTGCGAGGTTGCCATAATTACTATAGCTAAATGTCTCACTCGTGGTTAAGCTCATTGAGATAGAAAGAGACACGTAAATTCGTTTGACTAACAGTGATAAGAAGGGCAAATAATTATGGCTCCATCCATTAATATTCTTGATCCGAGGTGAGATGTGTCGAAGGTCGAATCGAACAACAGAATTTTTTGATTCTTATAACGTCAATGTCTTTTTACAACGAAAATGTCGCTAAATGATGTCGGTAGACAAACCATTGGCTTTTAAACATACACTTCATACTTTAACCCGGTATAAAATATCTGGCTTAGTATCTTCGTATGTACTGCGCCTTAGTCTAGCTTCTCTGATATATAGGTAAGACACTTCAATATTTTATAAACAGAAAAAGAAGACCCTTGGTGGTCGTAAGTAACATTATCGGAAGCCTATAAAAATGCTATAAAATGAGACAGGGATCCATAGTTTTATTGTTACCAACTTGACAGGAAAATGCAGTGTAACCATTTATATGAAATACGACGGTAACGAGAGGCAGACATAAGAATTCTGCGAAAAGAAATTGAATAGTTACGAACAATGTGATCAAATAAAATAAATGTGGAGCAAGTACATACGATCATGTTTATTGAAAAAGAGATCTATAACACTCTAGGTCTCGTCTCGTGAAAAATGTCTTATATCTGCTTAAAAAATAAAGTTATAGTTAGTAGAATAAGATGAATTTCATTGCCAATATTTCATTAATGCATTCATTAATGGTGTATGAAAAGTATGTAATTTATAATTATAATTATAAAATGGAGGACTTGTGTCTATTTATTTTTAATGTCTCAAGTTGTTATTATTGCCATACAATTTATTCGAACATTTTTTAAATGTGAAATGGATGAGCATTTTTTTTAACTATTTACAACGAAATTTACCTACAGTATCTTTGAAGAAGATTCTTCACTTCACCGACAAAAACTGTTCAGCGACATGCGATCTCATTAATAGGTACACAATTTTAGCCAATTTAAAAAACGTAAAGCCCTCAGGAAAATTAACTACTAAATTCGAAGCAAACGTATCTTGTAACTGACAACTTATTTTTGCCTTGGATTGGAATTTTTATCTTGATTTCACTCATTCTGTAACAAAATGCTTTTGATATAATTCCAGAAGCAAAGAAATCTCTTCCAAAATTCAGGAATTTATTATTTCAGAAATAATTTAACAAAAATAAAGAATTAAAAAATCGTACTCAGTATTATTTTTTAATATGCGTACCTGTGTATAAAGAGGATCCAATCTTTCATAAAACATCACTCTGAAAATGTCAGACTTAATTAAAAATTGTGAGCAGTACTTAAAACTACAATTTACATAAAATTCTCGTACATTTCCCTACTTTATATACACTGAAAGTGTTGGCGACAAGATTTCCAATTAAACTCCAAATATAATTTTTATCAAACAGTGAGCGATCGCGGCTCATTAACCACGGATATTGATTGCACGACATATCCAGTAACGTCAGCAAGAATATTGAATAGCATATATTATAAGAATATTGAATAGAATATTGAATAGCTTAAAATCCAAAATGTACGATTGAACACTTTCAATTCGAAATATGTGATACTTGCGAATGGTTTATTAATTCAGTACTTTTTGAGTGAAAGAAAGATAAACAAACTGCATTTTGTATTTAAAATATTATATATTTTAGAGCCTAGTTTCTCAACCTAGGGATCGCCACCGTTGAGGGGGTCGCGGCTGTTATTAAAAGGGGTTGCAGTCTGTTAAAAAAAAATAATAAAATAAATTAAAGGAATTAATTTTAACGTAGTTATAAAATTAAATTTCATACTAAAACACAGTACCTAAATTAAAAAACCTTGCGGTGTCGCGCTTCTGACAATGGAAATAAATCTTTTAACCTAACCTACAGTATATATTTCAATTGAAAGAGAACAGTGACAACGAGTAACTTAAGTTCCCACATGTACTCGTTGAAATATGGTAAACTAGCTATTTAAAATGTCTACATAATACGTACATTGCTTTTAGGAAGATTTTTAAATGCCCATATACTTTTTTAATTCGTGAATCATTAACTAAAACTCAGACAGCCAGTAAACAAATAATTAATTATAAAAAAATCAGTATTCACTTCAATTGCTTTAATAATGTATGTAGGTCTCTCATGTAGGTCTCATATTTCACAAAATATTTTTTTGGTGTGGTACATTGTTTGGCATTCGGAATAAAAATAATTCGGAATAAGTTATTGTAAAAATGAAGAAAAAAAGCTTAGATGGTTCAGGCACATAGAAAGAATGAGTAATGAAAAACTGACGAAGAAAATCTACAGAGTGAAAGCGAGTGGTAGCAAAAGGTAAGCAAGACCAAAGCTGACTTATGTAGATCAAATAGTTAGTTAGACGGAAATGCCAAAAGTAAATGTGTGAAAAGATCAATGAGATTTGAGGAGGTGAAAGAACTGTGTAAGGAGCGCGAGGCTTGGCGCTCCGTCCTCTCTGACTACTCTGTTAGGGAAATAGCGTGAAGATATGTATTTGTGTACGTGTATATTAAGGATTAATTTGGAATCATTAGACTGGTAACATGATGTCTTAAGAACCTAAACTGTACTTAAAACACAATGTTAAAAATGTCCAGTGTTGTAAAAAGGTTGATGGTCGTACGTTTAAAAAAAGGACTGAAAAGTGCAAAATAACTACCCTTTACTAATCAAAAATCAAGTACAAATATTAAATTTAATATCAAACTTTATAAATAATTAAATTTGTAAAGTTGTTTTTGGCTTACCGAACTAATAAACTTTCTGTTGTTGCACATTGATGTAGCACTGACTTCAATAACTGCCAAATTTAATTACATAGGTATTTGTATTGTATTTATAAAGTTATTTTTGTACTTGAGTTTTGATTAGTAAAGAATAGTTATTTTATACTTTTCAGTGCTTTTTTTGAGGTTGGTTAATTTTTTCTTAATTTTTTTATTTCTCTCTTTTGAGTGAATAAATATCTAAGATAGATATTTATTTAGGCCAAAAGAAGATAAAGATAACAATTAACTACTTTTCTAATTCTAGAGCGCAATGACAAACAAGAGAACCATTAAGATAAATAAAAGTTATTAGCAGTTAACGTTACTTGGTGTTATATGGTGTGTCTTCAAAGTCCAAGCTCCAATACCAGTAAAATTTAAGTGAGACCACCTCGAAAGTAAACCCTTTCAAACAAACAAAAATTTTCAAAATCGGTCTAGAATTGACAAAGTTACCGTTAAACATACCTAAACGTAGAGACGAACATAGAACCTCCTTCTTTTTTCAAGTCAGTTATAAATACTACGTACGAACTCTTCTTTGTAATAGGTAGGAATGCAAAACTGACAAGAAAGCAATTGCCGTGAGTATACGAGGAAATGGAGGGAAAAGTTTGTTGCTCATGAGGTGTTGCTGTTACCTCCAGAGGTCTACTCCTATTCGAAAAATTACATTTTACTATCGTTCTAAATAGAAATAAGTATGTCTGGAAATATAAGTGTGTTTGCATTCGTATCTATACTATGCTAAAATCCATACTAATATTACAAATGCAAAAGTCTGTCTGTCTGTCTGTCTGGTACGTTATTACGGCTAAACCGCTGGACCAATTTTTATGAAATTTAGCATAGAGATAGTTTTATACCAGAAGACGGACATAGGCTACTTTTTTTTTAAACCTACCCCCCTAAAGGGGTGAAAAGGAAGATGAAGCTTTGTATGGGAAATGCTAAACCGCTGAACCGATTAAGATGAAATTTGATACAGAGATTAAACCTTTTCTATTAAAAAAACAAATACTTACTTACTTATTTATAAAAAATCTACCCCTAAAGGGGTGAAAAGATGGATGAAACTTTATAGGGGAAATGCTAAACCGCTGAACCGATTATGAGGAAATTTAGTACAAAGAGAGTATGTGTCTGAAAACAAACGAAGGCAACTTTGTTTTTAAAAAATGACGTGGTTTTTTATATATGTGAAAAAATCATCATAAATTCAATATGGCGGATGTGCCATATTAGAAAATAACTTTTTTGTTCAACACCAACAATATGGGTATCAAAGGAAATGGAATACGCAGGGGAAGGTTTCTGTATAGGTGACGTCATCATAAATCTAATATGCCGGATGTTCCATAATAAAAAAATACTTTTTCGGTCAACACCAACAATATGGGTATCAAATGAAATGGAATACGCAGGGAAAGGTTTCTGTATGTGACATTATCATAAATCCAATATGGCGGATGTTCCATAATAGGATGTAACTTTTTGTTCAACACCAACAATATGGGTATAAAATGAAATGGAATACACAGAGGAAGGTTTCTGTATATGTGACGTAATTCACAAATCCAATATGACGGTTGTTCCATTTTAGAAAAAAACTTTTTTGTTCAACACCATCAATATGGGTATCAAATGAATTGGAATATGCAGAGGAAGGTTTCTGTATATGTGACGTCATCATAAATGGCGTATGGCGGATATTGCATAATAGAAAATAACTTTTTTTGGTCAACACCAACAAAATGAGTATCAATTTAAATGGGATACCATTTAATTTGATACCCATATTGTAAAAGGTCTTGAAAAAAGTTATTTCCTACCGCGAAACATCCACCATATTGGATTTATGATGACGTCACATATACAGAAACCTTCCCCTGCTTATTCCATTTCATTTGATACCCATGTTGTTGGTGTTGACGAAAAAGGTTATTTTCTATTATGGAACATCCGCCATATTAGATTTATGATGACGTCACATATATAGAAATCTTCTCATGCATTATGGAGGGTAGAGGTAAGGAGAACCGTCTCATATGGGGGGTTAGTTGAAATGTCCAGTTGTAAGCAGTAAATAACAGTTTAAAAACTGTCGAATAGCGTAGCTAGAGAACATGAACGAAAAATCGCTTTGAAAAACGTTGAGAGTGATTTATAATATTCGTGAGCTTTTAATACCTTTTAGTGATTTTATTGTGTTACAGGAGAAGGTTACTGTAGATTTGACGTCATCATAAATTCAATATGGCCATGTCAAAAGTACTCGCATACCTAGGCGAAAATGTGTGAGGAGAATGATGAGATTTGAGGACACGAAAGAAGTATGTAAGGACCGCAACGCTTTACGCTCCTTACGCTCTCTGATTACCCCGTTAGGGATACTCGCATGAGTGCTTTTGGCATTTCCGTCGACTAACACTGGCTATTTGATCTTCATAAGTCAGCCTTGGTCTTCCACTCGCTTCTTTTACCACTCGCTTTCATCAATTATCGCCAAAATGATAATTTTTAATAAGTAAGTTAGGCAGTCCTCGCAATCAGAAATTTAGTCGAGGTATGTGCTCTCAGAATATCATACCATACAGAATAAACAATACTTTGGGTTTATGTAAGTCTAAAAAGTTTGCAAAGAAGACTAAGGCCAGCTATAACGAGGGTGATGATTATGACTTCAATTGTTCTATTTTAAGCTTCAAGTAAGCTTGAAGCTTACAAAAAAATTATAACATGAAAGTCCTAAATCTTCTAAATCTTTGTTATATTCATAATTATATCATCATAATTTTATATTTTTTTGATGGACCGAACCCTTCACGCGCGAATCCATCACACACAATCAAATTGACATATTATTCTTACGTATGTACAACAGGGTGTACCACAAGGAAGCATACTGGGCCCTGTATTGTTCCTTTTTTATGTAAATCACTTACCAAACATTGTATCAGAGGACATGGTTATGTTTGCAGATGATGTTTCTATCTTTTATAAGTTCAGAAGAAATTCCACAGAAAATTTGGCTAGAGAAATATCAGACTCTTTGAGTACTATAGCAAACTGGTTTCAATCACTAAATTTAAAAACAGATTTCAGTAAAACAAAAATGATTCATTTCAGGAACTACAACACAAATGAGGTAGATATAAAAGTAAATGTTGAGGGAAATAATGTGGATTTAGTTGACTATTCCAAGTTCCTTGGAGTACTTATTGATATGAACCTAAACTGGAAAGCTCATGTTCAAAGTCTGATAAGCAAATTAAGTAGCTTCTGTTTTGCATTAAAGAGCTTAGTTGGTATATCAACCAGAAAGGCAGCCATTCAGTCCTATTATGCGTTTTTTCAGTCTCGATTAATTTATGGTTTACCTGTGTGGGGAGACTCGGTTGATGTAAACAAGATTTTTGCTCTTCAGAAAAGGTGTATTCGATTGTTGTGCAGTATAAATTCAAATAGAGTATCATGCAGGCCTCTCTTTGTAACATTAAAGGTACATACAATGACGGCCTTGTACATCATCGAATTATGTAAATTGGTTAGACGATACCCTGACAAATTTCCACTTAGACCCGATTTTAAGAGCAAGAGATTACAAGCCCAGCAGAAACCAATACTGGCTATACCCAAAGGCAGAACGGCAAATTTTAAGAGAAGTGTGAGGTTTAATGCCGTCATGGTGTACAACAAACTTCCGTCAGATATGAAGGCCCTTCCGGACCTTAAATTTAAAAATAATTTGAAAGCCTTTTTGGTGAAGTGTCCCTATAGTTTAAACGAATTTCTTTACATTTAGATCGATTTTCTGAAAATCTTGAGATTGAGATTTTATCGAAATTTGAAGACAATGAAATGGCGATATCGGGACGGTGGACATAATATGTATACAAACAAGCGTAAGAAAATTGCCTACTTCGGCTGGATACGTGGGGTCGTTGTGTTGGGTGTAAGATGCGGAGAACATCATGTTTTGTCATACATTTAGTACATAATAAGGTAGATTTTTATTTTCATATATTATCATAAACCTACTTACTAGACGTACACATAGAATGAGAGATAAGCGATTGACGAAAAAATCTACAGAGCGAAATGAAGAGGTAGCAGCAACTAAAAAAAAAACAAGACTGATTTATCAAAACCAAAGAGTTATACCTGAAGGAAACGTTATAAGCACTTGCTTACCTTGGCGAAAGTGTGTGAGGAGGATGACGAGATTTGAGGTGGTGATGGAAATATATTCCACTTCATCCTCTCTTGACTACCCCATTCGGGATACAGTGCGAGGATATGTACATTCAGTCAAGAAAGTATCGGGAATGGATGATTTATTTATGGTTCCAAATTTAATTGTTTGTTTCTTTTGTTGTTGTTAGATTGGCACAACTGTTTTCCATTTTGGCGCGGAGTTTGAGTTGCATCTGTTATTTAGATTAAATACAGAGCTGTTTTTAGTTATATCATTCTAGTGTATATTGCGAATTTCATAATGGACAAAAACATCGAACAAAGAGTTTGTCTTAAATTTTGCATCACCAAGGAAATTTCGTATTCGGAGTCACTGAAAATGTTACAGAAGGCTTACGGTGAATCGACTTTATCAAAAACACGTGCTTATGAGTGTTACAAAGCGTTGAAAAGCGGTCGAGATGTGATGGAAGATTTGCCTCGCTCTGGAAGGCCATCAACGTCTGCAACTGAAGTTAACATCGCAAAAATGAAGCAAATAGTGACTGAAAATCCTCATTCAAGTTTGAGAGAGATAGCCGCCAAACTTTCTGTGTCTCACGAGTTGATCCGTACCATTTTAAATAATCACTTGGGTATGAAACATGTTGCCGCTTGGCTAGTCCCAAAAGACCTGAATTTTCTCCAAAAACTCAATCGCATAAGAGTCGCTGAGGACATGCTAGAACGAGTAAATTCCAATCCAACATTCATGAAACGCATTGTTACTGGTGACGAGACGTGGGTTTACGAGTTTGACATGCAAACTAGTCAACAAGCTTCGGAGTGGCGCCTTCCAACTAAACCGAAACCGAAAAAACCACGCCAAAGTCGATCAAAAGTCAAAGTCATGTTGACTGTTTTCTTTAACTATCGCGGTGTTATGCACTCGGAATTCTTGCCGGAAGGTCAAACGGTAAATAAAGAAAATTATTTGGGCGTTATGCGGCGTTTAAGAGAGCAAATTCGACGAAAAAGGCCAGATTTGTGGAAAGAAAATTCTTGGATTTTGCACCACGATAATGCGCCTTCGCACAAGGCCATTATTGTGAACGAATTTTTGACCAAAAACTCAACAAATACCATCGAGCAACCACATTATTCACCAGATATGGCTCCAGCCGACTTCTTTCTTTTTGCTAAACTCAAATTACCACTTCGCGGCACCCGTTTTTATTCGATAGAAGACATAAAGAAGAATTCGCGGCGAGCACTAAACTCAATTCCGGAAAAGCGTTTAAAAAATGTTTTGATAATTGGATTATTCGTTGACGTAAGTGTATCGTTGTGTAAGCATTTCGGTTACAATTTTCTGGGAATTCAATTCACGAAGGGTTAAAAAAGGACTTTGACCCTCTGACACAAAAACACGCACATAAAACACGAAGCTGCTAAATTAGTTGCTTTCGTAGACCGCAGGGACACCCTAAAACGATGCGAAACACCCAACACTAAGTGTTATTCAGTTATTTACGAGTGTCCCGCCCTTCCCATTAGCGCGGTCTCGTTAGTGCTACGAGACGACGCTCAGCAAACAAAATCAATGGATTAATAAAGAAGATGAGACATTTTCCACGCCGAACTTGTGTCCGCACTGAGTTATAACGGTCATTCAGCCGCCATTGAAAGATAACATCGATGGAGAGAAAGAAAATTAACTAATCTATATTTTTGATTGAACAAGGGATGCTTTAAGGACTTATTATGAAAATCACAAGTCTTCAGCAAAGTAATATGTTAATATAAAAAGCAAAATAAAAACAAATGTAAGAAAAACAAAGAATATTTGATTTTCTTTAAAATTTTTAATTGAATTTATGGTGTTGTAATTTTTTTTTGCGTTGTGGCGTTTATTAACTTTTTTGTGTTGCAGTATTTTTTGGCACTCACAAAATGCACCATTTTTTTTAGTTTCACTTACATACATAACCTGACGCTGTACCCTGTATCCCTGACGGGGTAGTAAGAATGGATGGAATGCCAAGTATCGCGGTCCTTGTATACATCTTTCGCATATACTCACTGGTCTTCCTTGGCTTGCATGAGCACTCACTTTCGTTGGGTAGATATTCTTCCTCGATATTTCATCACTAATTCTTTTAATGTGCCTAAACCATCGCAGCATTTCGTTCTTCATTTTTACAATATCTAACACCGTCGTCCAGTCTTGTCATAGTGCGTATCTCTTAATTGCTTACTTTGTCTGCGAGGGTAACACCGCTCATATTTCTAAGAGGTCAAATTTCTACTGCATTTATCATACTTTCACTCAATTTCAGGCTTATCCGACCTCACCGCCGTACAAAGTCGGCACCAACACCGCATTGTGGATGGCCATTTTGGCGGATTTAGATATATTCACACTGCCTGCTAACGTGGACAGAGCACTGATAATTTTATTGCCAGCTGCTACTCGTCTATCCACATCCGACTCACATCTTTCATCTTTGAAAACACACTCCCCTGATATACAGTTAAATTCACTTGTTCCAAACATTTTCCATTTACCCATATTTCAGACTTCGTATGTAGATACATCTTCTCATTCAGACACCAGAACCTCAATTTTGTTCACATTCATATTTAAATTTCATGGCATAACAAGAGAATTTATTTTAACACAGAAAGCAAATATAAAAATATATATTAATGTTAGTCCAAAACATAACGGAAACTTAACTGAACTTTGAATAATTCAACAAACTTCCAATGACGTTCGTTCAAGAGGAAAATTATATCGGAAACTCTTTGTTGTGACCAGCTGCCCCGCGGCAGCTCGCTACAAAATTATAAATATAGGTTTTCAATGGCAAGGTGATGAACAAAAATATCGCGCAACATAATAATATAATATATAACATAATATACATTTCACACAGTGCCATCTAGTCCCAAAGTAAGCAGCACAGTGCTTGTGTTATGGGTACTAGACAACTGATATACTACTTATACTAATATAAAATAGGTCGCTGCAAGAGTATCGCTTGATTCAATTATTAATTATATCTACATAGTAAACAGACATAAATAACAAATATAATATGTAAATTTATATATTTACCGTGTAAAATTGATAATTAAAATATGTATAGATTGACGAAGGCGAGAGAAGTATGGAATGACCGCCGCGGTTGGCACTCCATGCTCTCCTACCTAACCCATAAGGGATACCGTGCGTAGATATGTATACATGTAAGAGTGAAAGGGTGAGAATGGAACTTTACATCGCGAATTTAAAAACATATAACACGTTACTGTTCTTTTAATTGTTGTTTCCTTATCTTGTGTCCAAAAGTACACGTAATTGAAAATAAGTTGCGTTTAAAAAAACATCAGAATGGCTGATATTTGAACTACAAAATATGAAGAGATACGCAGTACGAAATAGTTGAATAACAGTGTGGAGTAAATTGTGTTCTGTGGCTTAAATGGTTCGGACACATAGAAAGATAAAATTGTGCCAGTGCTGTGAGTCCTCACTTGTTTATTTCATCTATTCACTAAAATAGTTAAGGGAATTGATCACACTTACTATCTTTAAGGAAATGCCCCCGCGGAGTTGTTATTTTAACATCTTCCGTGTATTGATCACCTAGCTTAGGGAGTTGATTAAATAAGTGATGAAAGATTGACAAAGAAAATCTACAGAACGAAAGTGAGTTTGTAGCAGAAGTTAAGGAAAACCAAAACTGACTCGTGAAGTTAAAATAGCCAGAGTATTAACTGACGGAAATGTCAAAATCTTGGCGCTCTATCTTAGGCTTAGTAGAACACTATTTGTGCAAGTATGTCTCCCAATTGACCACTTTTTTGATATGACATTTCTACTAATGTAATACAGTGCGGCCCATAAGTTCTTTATAATTTAAATTTCGAATAAAATGCATACGATGCATGGGAGGGGCGCAGGCGGGGCAAAAAGAGAGCGCTCGGTTCCTGGGAAATCAGTCGCCATGGCACGTTTCACCGGTGCGGATCGTGCATTTTGTGTGCGCGAGTTTAATTCACTGAGCATTGCGCGGCCTAAATTTCGAGAACATCACAATCTACATAACTTTAATGACACTAACGGCTTAAACGATGAAGAACCGGGTCGGTTTGAAGAAACTGATTCGACATTAGATAGACAGCGGTCGGGTCGATCAAGTACTTCACAAACAGAATAAAACATCAACAGAGTGTCACAGTCTGTTCGTGATAATTCTACCCAGTTTACTCGTAAGTGTTCCAGACCATTAAACGTATCCAGAACATCGTTACAGCGGATTTTAAAGAAAAATTTCCTTATGCACCCTTACAAAATTCAGTTGATGCAAGAATTAAAAGACGCCGACTCTGTTCAGAGACTAAATTCCGCGAATGATATGTTTTGCCGTTTTTTTCGTTCAACAACGTGTTATTCTTTGATGAAGCTCACTTCACGAAAATAAGCAAAACTGCCGCTACTGGAATGCCAAAAATCCAAATCGTAAACCGAAAGCCATTACACAGCTCTAAACTGACAATTTGGACTGCTACGAGTATGTCAGCGTGTGGCAACATAGGCCCTCATTTTTATGAGGACGGCAGAGGTCGCGCGGTTACTGTCACTTCAGAACGATATGTGAAAGATGGTCGAAGACTTTCTTACACCAGAGTTGCAGAATTTCCCAGGCTACAATATGCGGACCTGGTTTCAACAGGATGGAGCGACGGCCCATATGTCGATCGTTCTAGTTATCTCTCGAAGAGGAGACATTTCTTGGTCACCACGTAGTTCACATCCAACTCTAATGGACTTTTTCTTACGGGGTCAAAAGTAAAGTCTACGACACAAACCGTAAATCCATTGCTGCCCTAACATCACAGAACCGACTTGCCGCGCTGTCATCGATAATTTTAGACGTCACTTACAGAAGTGCTGTGATCGAAACGGATTACATTTGGACGATGTAATTTTCAAAAAATAATTCCCATTTCACGAAGATTAAAATGTAATTATAATATTTTTCTTATTTCTATCAGTTTTGCATTTATTCGTTATTTACATGTCTAAGGACCTATGGCCCACCCTGTACAATCACAGATTTCCCAATTTTCGTATCTAACGGCTTAAAAATGTCTACTTAGTTGCTGGTTAAGGTGTTACCAAAACTTTTTTTTTAATTTTGTCCTTAATTCTATGAAATAATACATCTAATATGCATATTTAAATACTTTGAAATAGAGGCCGACATTTTTCTATAAAATATTTATTTTTATATTTAAGCTCTCGCATACCTAGGCGAAAATGTGTGAGAAGAATAATGAGATTTGAGGAACGAAAGAAGTATGTAAGAACTGCGACGCTTGGCGCTCCGTCCTCTCTGACTACCCCGTTAGGGATACAGCGTGAGGATATGTATGTATGTATTTATTTTTATACATACGCTGATATTACCCCTCGTAAACTCTGTAACTCTGTAAATTCTACATTCAAAATTGTGCATCGCGAGTTATTTGCGATTAGTTCTCATTTCAAACGACAAAATTAACTTGTTTTGCTCATTAAATGAAAACTAAACTTTTTAAAAGTTATAGGCTGGCAACCTTTGATTACACAATTTTTTATTTACTACTCGCTGGTGGCCGCGATATCATCCGCCTTTTTTTATTTTTAAAATAGCCTATGTCTTTCCCTAGGATTCAAGCTATCTCCATACCAAATTTCATCGCAATCGGATGAACTCTATGGGCGGCCCATAAAATACGAACAAACATTGATTTTTGTATTTTAGATTTTTGAAAAATTTAAATTATTTTGTGGTGAAAGGATAGGCGGACAAATATGTACATTTCGTTCTCTTAGCATTGAAGCAAGCAAGTAGAAAACATATCGTATCGTATTTATTGACATAATGTCGCTTTTTGACAGAAATTCGGTACGTTTACGATAAGACAATAATAAACATAATATTCCCGTACGCCTTAAACGGGTCATTCATTCTAATTAAGGCAATGTCGAAGAGGCCCTTCATCAATTATCCTTTTATGCAATTCTATTAAAATTAATCGTTGCGGATGAAAAAATTCTTCTTAACACTCCAATCTTGCAATTTTAGCAAGAACGTTTAATCATTATCTAATCCCTAGTTTCCCAACCTGTGGTCGCGACCCTTGGGGGGTCGCTTTTAATATTAAAGGGGGTCACAGTCCGTTAAAAAAATAAGACTATATACAAAAGATTCATTTATCATAGGAATGAATTTTAGTGTAGTGTGATAAAGTTAAATATTATCATGTAATAACAACATGAAAAGATAAACTTATAGCTTACTTTGTTTCATTAAAATGATTAATCATGAACATTAATTAATTAATGTGATGGTTGGCTTTGTTTCTTACTTAAAATTACTTATATACGTGGATCATCTTTGCACACACTCACAAGTAAATTATTTTTGAGTGATAACAGACGATTTCTGTATTTAGTTTTCAGCCACCATAGACAAGAAAGCTTTTTCGCACAGATAAGAAGTAGAAAAAGGTAGCTATGTTTTTAAAGCTTCCGTTACTAGGCTTCTATACTCACGTCATCGTGCAAGCCAAAATGTATCTAAATCTTGATATAAAAATTCCAGTTTTAAAGTTTTATCAGCCCATTTGCAAAAAGCATATTTAAATATGTGGCGATGTATAACCTAGTCTTTTTCTTTACCGTTACACCAGACGTAGAAGGCACATTTCGTTTTTGTCACAAATTTATCCATTTGAATTTAATTTTTTTACTGTTATTTATAATAGATAAACACTGAGTGAGTAAGATAAGATTGTTGTTGTAGGTACTTGGATCCCTGTGCTACTTCCTTAAAAATGTAAATGATAATGAAACTGCCTCGCGTTGTTTTTATAACTAAGGCAATTAACATGTACGAACTTGTCTAGCGCACGTGTCACAGGATGCGCGGGCGGCTTATTTGACAAGTTCGTGCAAGTACAACGCAGGTTAAAACCTCACCTAGACAGTTATTTTAGACCCTCAGGCAGGCGGGCATGATGTACGCGCGCGATATGTTATATTTGTAATGCTCGGTTTTGCGTTTTTATCACCTGAGGGAGCCTTGAAAATTTAAATTATACGTATAAATAAACTATTAATTAAAATGTTATTATAATTATAATTTTCGCAAGGTCGCAAGATTTTATACTTAACTTTTTGGTTTTTTCGTGGTCGCGACATAAAAATGGTTGAGAAACACTGATCTAATCCTTGCTCAAAAGAGGTCTTAAAGATATTTGAACAAAATTAAATTTCGTTATTATCGTGTTTTAAAGTTACAAATAACATGCCCGGGTGAAAGTATGGTGAGTCAGCAAGTATTACTTACCTGTAGACAGATTTATGCACGCGTGATTAGCTTCGTGGCTTACTTGATACCTGCCAGATTTATATCCGGGTGATTAGCTTCCTGCAGGCCTACTCTAAATCTATCAGATTTTGCAGGGGCGAATAGCTTCCTAGCTTACTTGAAATCTGTAAGATATAAGCTCGGTAGATTAGCTTCTTACTTACTCAAAATCTTTCAAATATATGCCAGGGTGATTAGCTTCCTGGCTTACTTGAAACTTGTCAGACAAAATCCGGATTATTAAACTGTAACTTACTCGAAATCTTTCAGATATACATATGCCAAGGCCATTAACTTCTTGGCTAACTTGAAATTTGTGAGGTATAAGCTTGGGTGATTAACTTTCTAGATTACCTAAAATCTGTCAAATTCATGATACACCGAGTGGTTAGCGTCTTAGGTTACTTAAAATCTGTAGACATCAAGCTAACCTAACCTAAAACTATCTAAATTCTGTTGCACTGACTCCATGCACCGGCCTCATGGTAGGTTAAGGAATTTACGCGCCGACATGAACATATTAAATTGTAGATAGTACGTGTCTATTTATCAAACTTTTGCTGATGACACTTCTATAGAGCAGCTATATTCAACATGTTTATGGGTTTGAGGTTTAAACAACTTAATAGGTTTTATGGACTCCTTACTTTATTTTTTCTTTTTTGTGTAGAGCATGATCCGCTGCTGATGAAGGTCATGTTTATCATAGTTATCAAAATTAAAAGTATGTGCAAAGATTCGTGTCCGTCCTATTAGCCATTGAGGAGTTCCCTCGTGAGAGAAGAAGACAATCCTAGCGGCAGTATCAGGTTATTTCTATCATTCTATTGTATTTCCATCAGAACTAAACAAGCATTTAAAAGTCATAAGTTTAGAGGAAGTGGTTCAAATTTGGCTTGCAAGATTTATATGCCGGAAAAGACACAGAATAGTCAGACAGAATAGTCAAACCGACATATACATATAGTATATGTAATTATGTACATGTGTAATTAAAAGCTTGCAATAACGAAGTAATAATAAAATAAAAATTACTCGTAATATGAAACTTAAAAGTTTTTGATGTTCATAATCGTTTACAAATATTTAACTGTTACTTTTTTCTAACAGAAAGTCCAAAGTACTACATCGAAAAGGAATCAAAGAACAATATCCGGCTCACTATAATTTTTTCTCTCATAGCATATTCAGTGTGCCGATGAACAATATCTCGCAACACAGCTGCTCCCAGGGGTATGGAATTGCCTGCAAAAGGTGAAATACTACGTCACGCCCTCGAACATAGAAAACACAAACAAACGTTCAAATATTTGAAGCCAGTGTTGTAAATAAAATTAATAAAACATACTTATATCGTTTCTATTTCCTTAGATATAGCAAAACAGATTCGTTCTTACTTCTTTTAAAGAATGTGCACATAATACATACAGGCCATTAATTGTATAAGTATAAATTCTTTGACAATATGTAAGAATAAGAGATTTAATAAACTAAAAAATGTTTTAGTTTTATAAAAATAATACATTTATTCTGTACACTTTTATTGCAGGTTTATAATTAAATTCCGCCTGATGGTCCCGTAGAGGTCGACGATGGAGTAGAGTGGTTTCGAGGCGCTATGGCGCAGATTTGCGACGCCAGTATGCCTCGGTCTACAGGTCGACCTCCAACAAGACGGTAGATCTATTGGTGGTCTCAAGAAATTACGGATCTAAGAACCGACTGTGTCCGGCTTAGGCTCCGATACACCCAATACCAAAGGAGGCGGAGCCGAGACGATCAGGAGGAAGAGAGCCGCTACGTGGCATACTCTGCGGTGAAAAAGGGCCCTTCAGCGAGCTATTAGCGTGGCCAAGGAGAGGGCCAAGGAGGAGCTTCTCAAGACTCTCGAACGGGATCCCTGGGGGCGCCCTTACAAATTGGTCAGGAATAAAACCAGGCCCTGGGCGCCCCCATTAACCGAGAGCCTCGAACCGATAACTCTAGACGCGGTGATGGAGACACTGTTTCCAAGGGATCCCGGTTCTAATCCGCCACCTATGGCTCCCCCCTTACAACCTGAGAGGGTTGAATCCCCAATAGGCTTGGTGGAGTCGGTCGAACCGATTTTGTGGACCGAAATAGAGGCCGCTATCAGGAAACTTCATGGAAGGAGGAGAGCTCCGGGCCCGGATGGAGTTCCGGGCAGGGTCCTCGCCTTGGCTCTAGGGGTTGGGAAAATTCGAGAAAGGACTCGGCGGTTGCTGGACACCTGTCCAACGACGGGGCACTTCCCTGAAGAATGGAAGACAGGGCGCCTCGTCCTAATCAAAAAGGACGGGTGGCCAGCAGATTCTCTCTCCGCCTTTCGCCCTATCATGGTGCTTGACGAACTCGATAAACTGCTCGAAAGAATAATAACGGGTCAAATCGTCAAGCATCTAGTCGGAGTAGGACCTGACTTGTCAGAGGCACAATACGGATTCCGACAGGGTCGGTTGATGATCGATGCGATCAAATGCGTCAAGGCCCTGTCGGACGAGGCAATGGCCCGGGATGGAGTGTTAATGGCGGTGTCGCTCGACATCGCCAATGCATTCAATTCGCTCCCCTGGGCCTGTATCAGAGAGGCGCTGAGACACCATAATGTGCCTCCCTATCTGTGCCGTATTGTTGGATCCTACCTCGACGAAAGATACGTAGTGTATACTGGCCGAAATGGCGGGCAACACCAGTGGAAACAGTCACGTGGTGTTCCGCAGGGGTCGGTCCGAGGACCCATTCTATGCGCATTCGAGGCAAAATATCGATCTTTTGCGAAAGCCACAAAGAGTGATGGCCATCGGAATGATAAGGGGCTATCGCACCGTCTTCTTCGAGGCGGCTTGCCTGTTGGCGGGCTCCTCTCCGTGAGAGTTAGAGGCGGTAGCGCACGCCGAATTCTACGAGTGGCGCGAGCAACTCCGCCTCAGAGGTTCTCCGCCTACGCCTGGGGAGGAGGCAAGACGAAAGCTTCTGGCCCGACGGTCAATGATGACGGCCTGGGAAGCAAGACTGACCGAACCTACGGCCGGCCGTTGGACCGTCGAAGCAATCCGCCCTGTCCTTCGCGAATGGGCGGACAGAAGGGTAGGCGCGTTGTCTTACAGGATGGTGCAGATACTGTCGGGACACGGATGCTTCGGCAGATATCTGCACCGGATCACCGGATGAGAGACAACGCCCATGTGCCACCATTGCGACGGGGATGAGGACACCGCGCATCACACGCTCGCTGAGTGCCCGGAATGGGCTGAGCAGCGCCGTGCCCTCACCTTGCTCGTGGGGAACGACCTCTCCTTACCTGCTGTGGTAAATTCCATGGTGGATGACGAGAGGTCGTGGCAAGGGGTTCTCACCTTCTGCGAAGAGGTCATTTCGCAGAAAGAGGCGGCGGAGAGGGTCCGAGAAGAAGATCCAGAAGCTCCTCAGATTCGCCGCCGGAGGGCCGGTGCCAGCAGGAGGCGGTATAACGGCCTCCTTCTTCCCACCTAGAGGCCCTGAGATGACACTTGGGTCCACTCTAAATAGGGCCCCGCAGGAGTCGATGCGTGCGTATTCCTACGCATCGACCAGCAACAGAGAAGGAAGAGGCAGGAGAATCTCCACTCTCTTGCCTCTACTCCGAAAAGATCCTGGTTTAAGCCGGGTATCGCCTGTCGTGGTCTGCGTGATGAATGCTAATGCGCACCCGTGACCGCGACAAAAAGCGTCGGAAGGAACACCGTCAGGTTTTAGTTGGTAACCTACATCATTGCGTGGAGTCCCACATATCCCCCTCGCCACCCCCCTTGCGCGGGAACGGAATGCATAAAGCATTTCCTGACGTAAAAAAAAAGGTTTACAATTAAACACACATTTTAAGAGTTCATACGGAGATGTTTAAAAGACAGTGAACAACTGTACGTTACTGATCGGTGCATGAACTCGGTTGACGTTTCTTCTTGTCGTCGGTGTTTATATAGTTTTAGATATAACGAGCGACAGAGCTTATTATACAGAACTTGTATAGGCCAGCAAACACTCAGTATTTGCCTCATTGTGTAATGACAAGATACACAAATAAATCAAGTCATCCAAATGCCTAGAGAAGCGCTAATATATATTTATATGTTAGCGTTCGCGACGGTGTCGCTTAATCGAAGGAGAAAGGAATATTTCATCGATTCCGGTACATCCGGTAGTTCCATTGAATAATGTATCTGATTAACATTCATCAATGAGTTTAAAATGACTTTATATTAATTTTAAACCGATAAAAGCTACGCAATTAGGCTGTGGTTTCGCTTTGTCATCTGTAATAAATACTTAAGAACACTGTTGCCGACCGAGCTACTAACCAATACCACCTTGGTTAAAATGATTGATGAAGTGAAAATGCACTAGAAATAATCTAATAAAGTGTTAGTAAGTTCGCGTTCAGTTTATATAGTATATTAGTTATTAGAAAGTAATTTGGGAAAATATTGGATTGAAACAATATATAACTTCTATCTATCTATCTAACTTCATTGGCTTGAAAAGTGTAGGAAAAACTTAGAATTTTTTTTTAAATAGCAACCGATCGTTTTTATATTTTTAGGATTAACGACATGTCTAATAGACATTGCAAGATCAAGCTAGTTGCCACGCCGTCTAGTCTCTCTGACCAAGACCATCTCATTTGCGTGCTCGATTGACGAAAGTATAGATTTGGTATAGACAACCCTTAATTCCTGGAAGTGGCGTTAAAATGTGATTCTATTATATCGCTCTGGCCTGTCGCACGTCAAGATCGATATCTTTTTAGAAGTCTCAATTTTCGTGCTGTACATCCGACTAAAAAATGTGATGTCATATTTAAAGAGTAAGTCGGCAGTTTTTATTTCAGTATATACATATGTATACATTCGTATATTAAAGAGTAATTTCAAAACTTCAGAAGTGAAAATTCTGTACCTACGCATGTTTCATGTATATGCATGTCGCGTACTAAGTTCACATCTATGTACTTAGTACGCGATGAAATTAATTCCACATTAATTCAAAATAAGGTTGTAAATGTGAAAAAAATAAATAAATAATGCATTGTTTTTTTCTCTTCTTTACGAACAAGCGATCGTTACAAGATGTTTCCCTTGATCACTTCATTAATTTCCATAATCCCTGTAATTAAACAGGTATCTAAACCTAAAAATGTGCCGATATTGAAAATCTAATTTTTCGTAGTATTCTTTATTTATAAAATAGAACATTTTTATAAGATTCAAATGAAAGTACTAAAATACTTGTTATGTAAATAAGTTTCTTTGAAACGACAGAAAAATGTAAATGCAAAAATCTATTGTAGTAATATTCCATCCAATAAATAATTCAGAACTTGGATATTATTTTTCGAAATATAAAGACCTTAATCGGACATTCTGTTTTGGAATATTACCTCAAGTATATACTTGAGCTTTCAAAATAGAATATTCTATTCACTAAAAATATACATTCACCATCTACTAGATCACAGCGGTGCACGCAGCTTAGTTGATTAATTAAGAAATACGCCTCTGCGAAATGAAAAGGATACTCTAGTTTCATTAATTTAGGGGACGGCGATGAAGAATTTTGTGACAACGTAATAGCCTGCTTTTCCTCATGATCTCACGGAAATAAATAATGATGAATGAACTTCTGTCTCTCGCAACTCTATGGCTTTGTGATGAAATGATAGCAAGTTATCCTCACTGGAATCGGTTGAAACTGCTGTCAGTGTATTTGACGTTAACGACTCATTGAAAACTGTTATAGGTGATGTATACTGTATAAATTGTAGAGTAAATTAGCGCGGTGGTTTTACAATCATAATTCTAATACTATTGATCGAACAATTTAAAAAGTTTTCCTCGAAATAATTGGCGAAAAGTGTAAGACAAGCTTTACGAAGTGCGAACGTGATTCTCTATAACAGCATTAACGTCGAAAATCCAATCAACTAGTAACAATTCTATTTTTTAACGTCCAAAAAAACTCTTCTTTGTATAACCAAAATAGCAAAACGGAACCGTTACAGCTTTGTCGTGTCTGATTGTCTATCGAAAATTTTTACAACTACTGAGCTGAAATTTTTCACAGAGCTGTAAATAATTGGCAAAACATAACCAAAAATGAAAAAGAAAATACTAAACTATGGGTATTATGGATCAAATTTTATTTTTTCTGCTTTATCCGAAATGTCTAAGGAACATAAAGTGAACAAAGTGAATGGTGCTCTGTCCGCATTAGTAGATAGTGTGAACATATCTAACACTGCCAAAATGGCCATCCACAATGCGGTGTTGGTGCCAACTTTATTGTACGGTAATGAGGCCTGGATATGCCCGAAATCGAGTGAAAGTATGATAAATGCAGTAGAAATGCGATCTCTTAGAAAGATGTGCGGTGTCACCCTTGCGGACAGGGTAAGCAATGAAGAGATACGCAGTATGACAGGGTCGCACGACAGTGTTATTGTAAAAATGAAGAAAGGAACGCTTAGATGGTTCGAGCACATAGAAAGAATGAGTGATGAAAGACTGACTAAGAAAATATACAGAGCGAAAGTGAGTGGTAAAAGAAGCCAAGGAAGACCAAGGCTGACTTATGAAGATCAAATAGCCAGAGTGTCAGCGGATGGAAATGTCAAACGCTCTCGCATACCTAGGCGAAAATGTGTGAGGAGAATGATGAGATTTGAGGTAGCGAAAGAAGTATGTAAGAACCGCGACGCTTGGCGCTCCATCCTGTCTGACTACCCCGTTAGGGATACAGCGCGAGGATATGTATGTATGTATGTCTAAGGAATTAATGTGGACCTGACACACTGAACCAATTTTTCAAAATCATGAAACGCTGTGTTGAGATGAAAACCCTATCAAAAGTAAAAAGTAAAATTAATAGCAATACGATAATGACGGGCCCGTTATTGGCTGTGACCATGGTGATGATTAATACATTTAGCTTTCAAACCTGGAAACCCGGTGACTCCCTGTCAGATTAATTTGTGAAACTGAGATGTTTTAAGTTGTGTTAAAGTCCGGATGTTAGGTACTCCCAAATTCACTGTAAAATATCGATAGTTATCGATACCGATAGTGTATGTATGTATACATACTTTATGTATACATACATACACTATAACTTAGATTAACATCTCACGATTGGTGTAAATATCTACAGTATTATTATTCAAACATTATTAATTATAATGAACACAACATTAATAATAAGAGATACCAGTGCACAAAAAAAGTTCGCTGCAATATTAAATTTAAAAAAAAATCTAAAAATTCCAAAGAGCTTGTTCATTTTTGCAAGAAACAAAGTCTTTTTTAATAAGTAGAGGAAATTTCGATGAACAAGTTCATTGCAATCCATTTGGAAAAATGAAGCAAACAGAATAAATGTCCCGTCATTGCATTAATGAGTGCCGGTTGCCCGCTCCCAGCTGACACCCGAAAGCTTTCAATTTTTATTCAAAATACAGCATCAACAAACAACAAAAAATGAAACACCCTTTGAACCCAACTTTTTCAGGCGACTTAAAACACTATTATCAAAACAACTTTACTGATGAATAGTGATTTTATTTTTATCTCAAAAAAGTGATCAATATAAACATGACGCTTTTCCTACTATAGCAATCCGCTATGCGTGCCCCAAAGTTGCGATGGTGGTATTTGTTTAAACCAGTAGTAAAAATCGGTGGTAGAGACCATTGACAGTCTATCGTCGACTTTACGATACTGTAGAGAAGAGAAAACATCTTTGCAGTCAGTTCACAGTTACGTAGAGACAAAATTAGGTACACAAGTATTAACAATGACGCAAATTATGTATTTCGAACAGAATAATAATGTTGTCATGGTTGCTTGATGTGAAGTAAGTAAATGTGTGACATCTCAATGTAATTCAAAATTGGTAAAAATAATGATAATGTAAAGTTTAACGACACTATAAAATAATAACTTAAATAATTAAGCTCTAAGAAATTTTAAACAATATACGTATAGACAATAATAAGTTGTATTATTTCAATTCTGTATATTTTTTTTCAATATATAATAATCCATGACAACGATATCTGCCGGTTACGATTTGAATAAAAAAATGAAGTCGAAAATTTTAAAGTTTACGAAAGCTAGTGATTAAAAATAGTCAATTTATTAAACTGGTAATTTTTAGCATAGTAATTTTTAGCATAATTGCTAATTCTGTTTCTTATTACCCGACTCGTCGACAAAAAAGTACTAAGTACGTAATTTAGTATGTATGTATGTGGGATTCTTTATATTTTCGAAAGATACCAACGGCTGGATGAATTTTTATCGATAAGGTGTATATTGATTCGTCTACACTCTAAACCAAAATGGCGGCCGTTAATATTAGTAAAGAGGAACATTGTGTACAAAAAGCAAAGTTGGTCTGTATAAAATGCCTAAAGTAAATAAAATAAAACTTAAAAAGTTGTCAATAAAAAAGTAAATTAATAAAGTCCAAAAAGTCGACTGCGTAAACAGCGAACTAAAGGATGGAAACAAGATGACGTATGAACATAGTAGAATGCATGGAGCACTTAAGCTATACCTAGAATGGAAATGTCATTTATTTTGATTTAAATCAGTTTACGTTTAAACACTGCTGACTTTACTGCACTCCGATTGATTAGCCCAAAATCATTGTACACGTGCGTATCAATAGACTGAGATAACTTCATAATAGAGGTTGCACCAAGGTGAAAGCGAGACGCATAGATACACGTCATCGACCACGTCAACTGAAAGTCCAGTTTAACTCGACCCGTGATAAAATTGACGTAAATTTGAACATTGTATATTTACTATTACTTAACGATGAAATGAGATTGTGTCTATTTTATAGTTTGGTTTTCTGCTTTTTCTGCCACACCATTGAATAGAACAGTATAAGCCATAATATAAGTATATAAATAAGTTTCGGAATGTAGAGAGATAGAGACACGCAGTTCCAATATACTGTTTCAATGCGAGTGAGTGTTCATATATATTGGTGTCAAAAAAATTAACAGTTGCGAGTAGAATAGTCCGATATTTCAGATCTATAAGTTAAGTGCTCCGTGGTAGAATGTATAAATTAAATCCTTTTTACTTAAATTAAAATATCCAATTAAAAGGTGATAGATAGTCATGGAATCTGCTAAAAAACATCTAATTGAATTTGAGTACTCCATCGTATGACGGGCGCTGTCTTGATCCGCCAGATTAAATGACACCATGCCGTCTCTTCCCGTCGTCTCCGAATCAGGTACTGGCCGCAAAAGAAAAAAATAGTCGTGCCCGGTTAGTGACGTGCCAACGCTTCTGAAGTCGGGTTTCGAGATTTGACAGCATCGAGCAGCTTCTTGACTAACGCGCGGACAACCCATTTGACATAAAATTGTCACAGGTGACTGATTGAAGTAATTAACACTCACGCTAACACGTGAGTTGTCAAATTGCGTCAATCTTATGAATTCTCACATTTTCATCAAACGGAAACAACACTAATTTGATAATAACATTATGGCTTCTGTGGCTATGGATTTCTACGGCTCATGTAGTACAGTCTGGGAAAAACATTTATTATTTTTTATGTTATTACGCGAACAAACCTAAGGGCAACAGATGCCAATAAGTCATTAAGACAAGTATAAAAAACACAAATTTTCTTCTCCATTGAAAATAATAAGGTGTTCAGAATGGTACGGTAATTTGTCGCAAGTCGAAAGCCGTCTGTCCTTTGCCGGATATTAATGGGTCCAATAGGATCGACTCGCGAGTGATAAAAAGGTATAATTCAAATAACTCTTTTATAATGGGTTTTTCCTCTTTTATGTTAAAAGATTGATTATGAAAGCCAAGCTTAGGCCTAAAAAAACCTATTCCAATATTATATTCTTAAAATGTGGTCGATAAGTAGATACACGAGTTCACACACAAAATATTAAATTTTAGAAATACCTATTTACACACATCAAAAAATTTTTGTTCACTTGGAAAAGCTAAGATTACATCATATTCTTTTTGCTGGAAATTTTAGTTTTATTTTTAAGCTGTTCTGTTCTGTTCTGTGTTCAAAATATGTCATGGAAATAAAAAAAAATCTTAGCACTTCATATGTTTTTTCATATAAAAATGATAGTAATATTAAAAAGCTTTTTTTATATATTTTGTCATAATCATGAAATATCTTAAGTTTTCCAAGCAAACGCAAACTTTTTTTGATGTCTATACGTATAGTTTCAATTAGTTTCACCTTATTTTTATCCCATGTAAATATAATCGGTCAAATGTGTTAAAACATTTTATGTATTCATTTAATAATATTATGTATTAATTTGATAATAATCATAATAAAAATAAAGTTACAGAAATACACTTTTCTTTCACTAAGTTTGCATTAGATCTTCGTTATAATCATATTCGTCATGAAGCAGTCGTCGTCAACCATAAATGAGTTCAGAGACAAAGGAGCAACTCTCTGTATACGTGCCTCACATACATGTCATTTAGGGATAATGATATGTTCCAGGACTATTGTTAAAATCTAGAACGCCCGCACTTCTATAAAAACAATTCATATAGGTATCACAAAGAAAAACAGAATTTGTTTTCGCAAAAAATTGTAATGATTTCGATTCTTGTGCTCTTAAAATTCATGAGTATTTTCTGAAAATGTAACCTAAAAAATACATATCTTGTATTTTCTGAATATTTGCGAAACACGTGTAAAGAGGATAGCTAAAAATTAATCCTTAATTATTATTTTTTTCTCATTTTTAGTACGAGTTACCGGTTACCGATTTATATCTTTATAGGCCAATATCAGCTCAGTATAGGTGCAGAATCGAAAACGAGAGAAATCGATTGTGACATACGGACAGACAATTCTAATGTTTAATTATATTAAATTTTAAATATTATTCAGCGTAATGTATACGACCACACGTGCAAAAGATTACAATGCGTATTATTTTATAAACCATAGCGGTCCATTCCGACTTCGCCCAGGTTGAATCTATACTTTTACACTAGTATCTATATATCTAATATCATAAAGAGAAAAAATTTGATTATTATTACCTAATGAATAACCTCAAAAACTGCTCAATCGCTTTCAAACATTACACCTGTAGAAAGCTAAATTATCAGCTAGTAATATGGGCTGCATTTCATTTTCAAAATAATTTCTACCCATGCCAAGCCGGTGCGACTCGCTAGTACATAATATATAGTCTACGTCCGTCTGCACTAATGTACCTTTCAAATGGCGAAATCATTTTTCAAAAACGTGCAGTGGTTCCGGAGATTACCCTCCACATACAAACTCACTTTCCACATACAGTCCAATTCTCGCGAGTTACGACCCTCGAGTTACGTCGGGATTGAAAATTACATTGAAAAATTGAAAACTGATATCGTTCACTGAAAATTGATATAGTTAATATTCAGCTTTAATTTCCGATGTAAAACTGTTCGGTCCATTTTCCTTAATCCCTATGCAAAAACTGACAGGGTTATATTGTGTTTCACAGACCAGTATTGAAATTATATGTATCTATAAGTTTTAGGCCGGACGTTTATTAATAACACATTCAGGTCTTGAGGCGGTGTTGAGGTGTAAGCACTCAAGAGAGGGTCGCCGGGATCGGCGCTTTTTAATTTGTCCCACGCAATGCATTTTAACTGCACTCACAGAACAAAGTCGACCCCACCCACATCTGAATGACACCTCGACGCCGCCGCATGGGCCGGTATTTTGCTATATAATTTTATCGCTTTTCGAGCGCCTTTACTTATTTCTATGTATAAAGTCTAATGCCTCGATGTCTCTTCGATGCCGCCTCGATACCACCACCCCTTTTTTGGTAACTCAGTAGAAACCTGCTAAACGTAAGCAACCAACCCTTCGGTACTGAAGCACTTCTCTGGGGACAATGACAGAGCGCCCCCGCAGTCTCGCAGTGTCATGAGCGCGGACTACAAACACCGTTGGCCTCCTCGGAGGAGGGCCAATCCACCGCACCGCCCCGACATTGTCAATTTCAAGCGGGATCGGTCCTTTCGTTTCCACTTGGCGTCTTGCTTCTGTACAATTATGGCCTTGCGGAAAAAAACCATGGACTTCAACGAATCTTCACCTGTTAGCATAGCCGCATACTACAGCCGGCAGGGAACCACCTCAATCCTGTCCCAACACTAACTCAATTCCGGAGTTCCTTTTTTGTTTCATAGACTGTTATTCAGAAGTTTCAGAATATTATTATTCAATATATTTTACAAGATTTCAGACTTTTACATCCGATGTTTAAGGTATTTTTCTAAATTTTAGTCTATTTTTAAATAACATTTTTCGTAAAAAAACAATTTTGATTAAGCATAATACTTTCTTTTCATCGAATTATGTATACAAAACTAGCTATTGGCCGCAACTTCGTCGCATAAAATTTAAAATAAAGTAGCCAATGTCTTTCCTTAGGGCTTAATCTAACTCTGTTCTTTTCATCAAAATCGATCTAGCGGTTTAGCCGTGAAAACGGAGTAAAATAAACGGAAGTATTTATGATAGGTACTTTTGCATTTTTAATATTATACGCTAGTAACTGCGCTGGTATAGATGTATAGATGTAGTCTAAGTAGAAGTTTCACATTAGTAACTAGTTAATCTGTGGCAGAAGTATATAAACACAAAACGTCAGTATGTCTCTACTTCTATGGAGTAAATGTGAATGTGTTAGACATATGAGCCTTTCTCGTTAAATGTTCTAATTGATGTTGAAAACCACATTTAAATCCACTAAAGCAGAACCTTAGAAGTTAGAAGCAAATTTAGTGAACAAATTCCAACTTCATTTTATGCTATTTACTAGTTTACATTGTACTCGTAACAATCGTGACGGTTTCTATTTTTCCTCAATTTCATTGTTATAATATTATATTTTATATAATGCTAATATAACGTAAGAAAAGACGTACAAAGTGTTTTTCAAGTATTTTGTTTCAAGTATTTGTAAATATTTACAAGGAAATTGCACATAAGGCAAGTCGTTTATTAAGCGTTATTAATATCGTACGATTTGTAAATAAGGACTTAATTATGAATAAGTCACATTGTACGTTTCATTTAATAAACGAAGATTCAAAGAGAAATTTCTAATACAGTAACTTTAATGCTTTTGAAATACGAAAGACAAATGAAGATAATAATGATGTAAATGTGGGCTTCTATATTTTAATTTTCTTTAATGGTTCCAAACCTCGAAAGCAAAAATGGAACCCTTATAAGACCTTACGCGTCCATCTATCTGTCTTTCTATGGCCGACAATTGTCTCAGTAACTACACTACATAATAACTTGAAACTTGGTAGTGTGATACGTTTCTTTAACCTACATATTATGCACTAGTTAACGGATTAAAACGTTTATAACGGAATGGAAAAGCAAAATTTGTTATGAGAACTCGATTTGATGATTCCACTTTCCCCCCATATATCTCGCCGAAACTATTACCTCAGAATTTTAAAACTTTCAGTGACTATATTTTTAAACTGAGTCTGCCCATGACGACGATCGATGCAGTCCTCTCGAAACGTTGAGATAGAAAAACGTATTATTAGCCTGTTAGCAACACTAAGAGAGTATTTTGTTGTAGCAAGACAGCCGCCGACAACTCTCTCTTGCACTTTGCAACTCATGCAGTAATTGTACCTACTTACGCTCTATACAAATAAAATAAAGTAATTCAATAATAAAGGGTTTTTTTCAGTGAAGTTGTAATACAGACCAACCCCTAACATCTTTAAAATAAATATTAACACGATATAAACCCAATTTTTTGGAAAATATACTAAGATAGAATGTTCAGCTCGTATTCAAACTGAGCCCATCCATCCTAAAGACTAAAAGCTCCGTCGAAACAAGGGCCGGAAGAGCGCGCGAAGTAGGCAAGAGAATCTCGCATTAATTAAAATTCTCAAAGACTACAATATCTCCCTCCTCACCCCGTTACCGCAACGAAACGCCTACTGAAATTTCTGAATTCGCGGCCTCATTCCGAATCCCATATCTCTCACCCCGCGGCATTCGCATTCATTATTACCACACAAAACTTTTCTACGTACGTCTGAACTGAACTTGTATATGAGATTATATTTACTAAAATATACACGTAAATGGTTAGTCAAGGCATTAAAGCAATAATTTGCGGTGTTAAAATATGAAGGAAAGAAAAATCTGTTTATAATTATAATTATTACTCTATTCATAAATCTAAAGGTACGTAAATAATGCTCAGAAACCGTGAAATGATTAGATTCTGACACATGAAATATTTCCATGTTCATACTCACACTAATTGTTCATACTAACACTAATAACTGTATGCCTATTCCCTAGAAGTTATCACTTCAAAAATGTTGGATTTTTGGGTGTGTAAAATCTTAGGAGTTCGCGTCACCGCCGTGATATTTAATTTTTTTTTTATATTTGGCCCTTGCTTTACATAAATACAATGAGTATTTCATAGCGGCTTAGGAGTTATCTTACTAGCGTGGTAAAACAAATTTCTAGAAGTTCGATAATATTTTTGCCGTGGATTTTAAAATGAAAAATTCAAATTTTTTATATATAATCATTGACAGCCGTTTAAAACTGCCGGGTTATGAATTATGATAAAAATGTCATCCAGAATAAAATTATATAAACGTTAATATTTACAAACTGAAATCTAACTGCCAGCTTGACGGTCTTCCGAAACCTCAACCAGTTTGTGGCCCCGAGATGTCCAAGTTACGTTTCTATGTATTTACGCATGCATAATATTCATTTTATCGACAGCAAAAATAAATGTTCTATGTCAAAGTATTTCTCAAAAGCACTATGAAAAACAAAGATATGTCAAAAGCTGCACAATATATCATAGTCAACCCAATTTTCTTCAAGTGTATTTAAGTTTTTACGGTTTAAGGGTTTTTAAGGTTGAAATGTTAGAGCCGAGGACTCACTTTTTACAACTTTAAAAGCACATGTAATTTCCAACTATGCCTAAAGAGTGTCTATGCAGCCCAGTGCGACCGAATTTGTCTATTACCCCCGCGCCCTATGGCTATAACAATAAAGTCGATTTTAGCAGTTGCGGTTTGATCGTATTTTGGCGCGGAGAAATCTCAACATTCGTTTTTGCACATAATTGTAATTTACAAAAAAAGTACATTACCAATTCAAAAACTGGTTTTAGACATTTGAAATATTATATTTTAAAATTCTTTTACCTATCCATTTTAGTAAAAAATATTTTAAAATTCTGTAGAATTTCGGAGATGCAACAGGATCATTGTACAAAACAGGGAATTTTTTGGATTTTTTTTATCGAATTTTTTTACTGCCATCATGTTTCCATGTTTAAGGTTTGAGGTATATTAATTATTGAATCTGAAACGAAAATCGATCTCGACAAACGACAACTGTCATCTAACTTGAACTTTTGTTTTCAAAATCACATCTTAAAGAGAAAGTTAATTATTTCAAAAGTGTAAAGTTCAACTCAATCTTAAATTCGATTTGTTTACTTATTATATCGGGATACGTATTTCTATATTACATTAAAAGTTTTATTATTCAAACTTCATTTTTTCAACTTTTGGAGTTGAAAGTATACTTGAACACTTAAAATCAGCTAAAAATTAATACTTAAAACCGAATCATTAGAAATATTATTACATATTTATTTCCTTTGCACAATTACAAAAGATATTTTGCAAGGCCAATAATTCATTTATTCATTAACCGAAAGTACTTTAACCAGCCACGGAAATTATTTCGAGCCGCGACAACACAAGCTTATTCTCTCGACGCATTCATTGTGTTTGTCAACAAAATTAGATTGGTGGTGTATACGCTGCCTACAGTATTTTGATATTATTTATCGTATACACACTCAATAAACACTCATCGTTCATCGTCCTATTTTCAAATATTCGCAATAAACTACATTTCAAATTCAAAGTCAAATCAATTTATTGAAGTAAACCCAATTACAAGGTATTTTTGAACGTCAAATCTACTTTAGTTTGGTTCAAAGAGAAGAGTAAAGAAAACGTAGACACTGAGAAGAACCGACAAGAAACTCAGCCAGGTATAATTTTTTCAACATCATTTTACAAAAGGTTTATTAAAATATAATATTCAGAGTTTTGACTTTGAATTGGATATAAAAAATTGGAGTTTTATTAAAATTTTCATGCATGGTCCGATTCAATCTATTTTAAAGGTAAACAATGTATTTGTTTTAGTTGAGATATAAACGAGTGTTATAAAATATGGCAATATTTACATGAAAATCTATTGCAAAATAGCTTTAAAAAAAACTATTTTATGTTCTAATGTGCCTTGTTCCAGTACACGAAACACCTAATCTTAATTACCTTTAAACTTATGAGGTAACAAACATAAAAAAAATCAAGAAAAAATACAACCGAATTTAGAACCTCCTCCTTTTTTGGAAGTCGTTTAAAAACTAAAATTAAAGGGAAAAAATGCCGTGTTACAGCGAATATCAAAAAGTTTCAGCCGCTGTATATCCCGTGGCACTTCCTACTTATGTAAGTAGGCTAAGACACAACCGACGAAAAGGATTTTATGATTAAGCCAAACCCTCTTATTACCTCAGCTTTAACGAATGTTTTTGTCTCCTTAGAAACAACGCGTACCTATTTCACTTTATTCCGCTAGTGGTTCAGTAGTTTTCTTTTATATGTAGACAAATCAGTTTCTCCCTTTCTTTTGTAATAGATAGTGATTTTCTTCACGAGTGCACAAAAATCCTCTTAGAGTTGGCAGTTGAGCAAATATTTTAGTACATACATAAATAACCATTTAGATGGTGGATGGACAAATGTTCTATTTAACAGAACAATAAGTAGGACAATCTGCGAGATCTTTTTTTGTTTATTTATTTATAAGTCACTCAGATTATTATAAAGATCTGTCGATGTGCCTACTACATGTTATCCACTAATCCTGCCTTTAAATAGTAGTACTTGCACTGTTGTGTTCCGGTACAGAGGGTAAGAGAACTATCCTTCACTAATCAAACCTATATAATGACAGTTACTGAAGTCAGTGCCAAGCCTACTGAACTAGTAGGCTTTCTGTTGTTACACATTGATTTGGCACCGACTTCAATAACTGCCAAGTTTAGTTATATAGGTTTGATTAGTAAAGGATAGTTATATTATTTGAAGTCATTTTAATTTTTGTAAATCTTGTGTTTCTTCCTTTTGAGTGATCTTGGCCTAAATCCTAAATAAATATCTAGAGTAGGTCTAGAACTAACTTGTTTTCTAGTTCTGGAACGGAATCATATACAAGAGAATCTATAATGCAAGAGAATATATAATATATGTATAAAAAAAGCTTATAAGCAGTTGGGATTATTTATGTATATTCGCAGTCCAGATTCGAATATGAATGAAATTTAAATGACATCACCTTGGAGCTATACTTAACCCAACGGAAAAATAATAATTGATATTGGTTCATAAACAAAGAAGTTATACCCGAACATACGTAAATAAACATCCATACGAATTGAGAACCACCTTCTTTTTTTGAAGTCGGTTAGATAACAGGGAAATTTCTGAAGAGACAAAAGACGACGACAAAGACTTTAGGGCTGCCAACGCATTTGCAATTTGACGTGCTTTCTTAGGCTTGATATGATATTATTTATATGGAGATATATGGAATTATGTCCATGAGCCTCAGTCCACTTGATACTTGATGACGGACTCATTTCTGCGACTCGACGTCCATTGCGCCTATTTTCCATTGCGACGAGCATGGCTCTACTCGTGCCACCCCAGCTCCTCCAAGAAGTCCAGTACCTTCTTAATGTTGGCGAAGACCTCGGGAAGCTATCTTGCGAGCCAAGATGTTTTGGCCGGTAAGCTGCCACTCCGTTGCAGTGAGCGGCTATTTCATGTGCTTCTACACCGCTACAAAAAAGATTGCTAGTAACACCAATAATAAAAAGATTTTTAATCATTAATTAATTAGCTATTAACATAAACATAACATAACATAACTTCACGCTGTATCCCCAACGGGGTAGTCAGAGAGGACGGAGCGCCAGGAGTCGCGGTTAGCTATTATTATTAGATAATTTCATAACATAACATATCTTCACGCCGTATCCCCAACGAGGTAGATAGTCAGAGAGGAGGAGAGGAGAGGAGAGGAGAGGGCTTACTACCTTACCAGATCTAACGAGAGCAGAGCTCCGTACCATAACAGATGCTTTAACTAATCATGAAATTATCAACTTTATTGTATGGTAGTGAGTCCTGGATATGCCTAAAATCGAGTGAAAGTAAGATAAATGCAGTAGAAATGCGATCTCTTAGAAATATGTGCGGTGTCACCCTTGCAGACAAAATAAGCAATAAAGAGATACGCAGTATGACAGGCTTGCACGACAGTGTTATTGAAAAAAAGAAGAAATGCTAAGATGGTTCGGGCACATGGAAAAAATGAGTGATGAAAGACTGACGAAGAAAATCTGAGCGAAAGTGAGTGGTAAAAGAAGCCAAGGAAGACCAAGGCTGATATATGAAGATCAAATAGCTAGAGTGTTAGCCGACGGAAATGTCAAAAGCACTCGCATACCTAGGCGAAAATGTGTGAGAAGAATGATGAGATTTGAGGAAGCGCAAGAAGTATGTAAGGATCGCGACGCTTGGCGCTCAGTCGTCTGTGTCTACCCCATTGGGCATACATTGTGAAGATATGTATATATGTAATTTAGAACAATAACAATTTTATTTTTGTAAGTGACTGTGCCCTCTTGTACGGGATTCCCGACCTATACATTGGAAACACTACTATAGTGGATGCATATCAGTCAGGTTATTAAAACTAAATTTGATTTTCAATGACTATCTATTGACGATTTTCTATACATATTAAATTTCATATCTGTTTAAAGCCAACCTGTTTACTACTCAGACTTATAAAAAAAATATTTAAATATGATTTTATATTTATATTTTATATACTAATACATTGAATAAGTAATCCGATATCACTCAAAATGATCTTAAAAAGCAATTTAAATTTATCTGCGAGTTATTAAAGAAATAAATTGTAAAAATTTGTGTAATAAAATCATTGTATTATATCATAAAAAATATTTTCGTACCGAATTTATGGATCAAAGGTTTATAAGAAGAGGTCGTAAACTTTGATAATGAGTGAGCGAATGAATATATAACGAATTTAAATACATTCACATGCTCGTACTACACGAAATATAAGGAATAGGAATATGCAAATCGGGAATTCAGTTTGGCTTTTAAAGAGCTGTACGGTAGACTAAATTTCCTCTCTCTAATTATTGCACTGCAAAATTATAAGGTGGGTAAAATTCTCGCGAATTGCTTCCTGCAAAGTTTAATGTGGCAATGGTTGCGAGGATTGAGGTTGATAGAACCCATGTCCCCATATGTACATACGAGTATATTCGTCCCTTGCCAACAAAAATACTTCCTCGTGAACTTATATAAATATGGAACATAATGCATAAGTGTATAAAAATAGAGCATCCCACAGTGCTCTATTTTATTCACTTGTTTTATTCATTCGTGAATATTAGGTATATTCATGTATATTGATACAAGCAACAAAGAAAATATAACAGGACTTTTTTCTGGTATGGACTTCATAGACAGTCATAGATCACAATACTACACAGTGTGAGATACATCTTTCATCAGTCAGTTAATAACGATATCTCGTCTTACTCCGCTGCAATCTATGATATTATTCTCTGTCGTGGCTGACTTGTAATGCATTAAATGTTGGGTGATATTGATGTGCGAGTAGTGATTGTCTTTGTATCAATCTGTTGAGTACTTTTCCCTCTTATTCTTACAGAACTAGTATTCAAAGTGATTTGATATCTGGACTAATAGTGAGTTAAGTAATTCGTCAACAAAATTTTTTCGTGTTGATTGAGAGCAAATCGTAAGTTTCCGCTTTCGTTCTTTAATGGTCAAGTAGAATACAATCGGGTCATAGCTGTTACGTGGAAATTAAGTTGACTCCCTGCTTACCTATTTACCAACTTATAACGCATAAACCAGGCATTAAATTCCCGAATATCATAAATAATAATAAAGAGACACGAACAAGAAATAGTTTTACAATTTTAATCAATTTCCAATACAATTTATTAACGAATACTAACAATATTTCTAAGTTTTATTATTTTATACAGCACATGCCTATGAACATTGTATGTTATTCGTATATTTTAAATATAAACAGGAAAGTCTCATAAATATTTATTAGCATTAATAAAATGTAAAATATAAAACATATGGGCAATTTGTATTCTGTACTACATGCTCATACTTATGTATATATGTATGTTAAACCATATCGCTTTTTTTCCACAATGTATTTTTTTGTTATTCTGTACGGTACAGTACATAACTGTTATCCATATCTCATAAATGAAAATATGGAAACAAAATACAATATTTACTGTCATAAAATCTTGGTGCCATATTGCCACTTACACTTACCTCTTAAAGCACCCACAAACGAAATATAAATAAGTTGAAAGCGATTAAATATTGTAGTTTTTCGTATCATTATCCGAAAGAAACGTATTCCTGCTCTCCACATTCCGCAAATATTTTTTCATCATAAAAATTGTAGGTATGTATTTCTATACGTCCTCACTTGAGCACAAGCCTTAAGTCTAATATAGCCTTTGATGTATTTCAAAGAAAAATCTATATGATAAGTGCTTACAACCCACATTACAACCCAAATATTAAAAGTATATGCCTATGCAAAGCCAAATAAAAATGAGCCATGAGCTTGCTGGACATACACAGTAAAGGTTCCGTAGCACGTTGAATAAAGTAGAATTCATCTATTTTTTTCTGAGCGTGACGGTTCAGTTTCGTTCTCTGTTGAGAAAGAGAGCAAAGTGCGCCTAAAAAAGTTTTCATTAAAAATGGGTCCAAAACTTAATTTCTTTTTCGTATTTATACTTTTCGGTTACCAGTTTATGTCTCTGTCAACATAGAAATAGAATATCAAGAAATTATGGAGATTCTGTTTTTGCTTTTATAGCTACGGAACTCTGAAAAATATGGTGTTACGGCAGTGGGATACACTACGGCACTTGCGACATTGGGATGAACCTCTATGCAGACTTTTTGGCGGGAACGGGAGAAGTGAGGTTGTCATTTTATTTAGATTTTATATTTGTTACATTTTTGGGAGTTTTAAAGTACAAAAGTGATAGTATATTGTGTTTTAAAGTTCTGTGTAAGTGAAAAGAATGGAGTAGGTCTATATAAACATGTGTGGCTGAAATTCTCACGCTCTTCCAAGAATATAACTTCAGTAAAGCCTACAGTAAAGTGATCAGTAAAGTGACAACTTTACTAAAGGAGTTTTACATACGATGAGAAAAAACTGATTTACTTGTGATTATACTTATTACGTGACATTGACAAATACGCTAAACTATGCGCCATGCCATAAAGCAAGAAAAAAAAACCTCTATGCAAAAATGTTCATTTACAACTTTTAGACTCTTGTAGTACCGAAAAAGATCGGTCTCTCCTCCTGACTGTTTCTGAGAAGGAGTCAGGACACTGGTTAGAGTTAATGCCTTCAAATAACTTAGGAACCTTAATTGACAATACCACACTTTCTCTCATAGTATCCCTTCGTCTGGGGGCCAGGACTAACCTTCCTCACCGTTGCCGCTGTGGTGATCTCATCGATGTCCTAGGTCACCACGGTTATCCTGTTTATGTAGCGCCGGCCACATGTCACAGCATTTTGCCTTGAATGACGTCATTCAGCGAGTCCTTGTCGCCGCTGGCGTTCCTGCAGTTTTACAGCCTGTAGGTATTGCGCGCAGCGACAGCAGGAGACCGGATGGTTTGAGGCTCATTCCTTGGAAATTTGGAAGATCGCTGGCGTGAGACGCCACTTGTGTCGATATACTTGCCGTTTCCCATGTACTTGCGACTTCCAAGTCAGCAGGTGCCGCGGCCAGCACTGCCGAGAACATGAAACGGCGGAAGTATGCGACTCTCTCTGAGAGTTTCATATTTACACCCTTTGCAGTCGAAACTTTGGGTCCCCGGCGACCCGAAGCCCATCGACTGGTTTCTGATATTTGTAAGAGATTGGTCGAGGCTTCGGGAGACGGCCGGGCTGGCAGCTTCTTCCTTCAACGAATGAGTTTGCCTATTCAAAGAGATAATGCTGCTAGTCTGCTGGGCACCTTAAGCAATAACAGTTTTCTAAGCGGCAACTTTGAGGAAGTCTATTATTTAAAATAATATGTAGTTTTAAGTTTATAAATATTAACGCATTTATGACGTTTTTGTTATTAATAAATAAAGTTATTACTCAATTATTTGAAACTCAAAAAAAAAAATTGTGTTAGCTGCGGTCACAATCGTACTTAGTTTACATATAAAATTAAGTCACTTTGAAAATAACAGATTAATAAAACTAAAAAGTCATTGGCATCATAAATGAAACACATACTGATTACTCGATGAGGCTAATGACCTCGGTAATACTAGTCACACTATAAATACACGCGCCATTTGCCCGCGCATTCGACGAGAAACTAGGAAATTTGCATTTAATACCAAAGTTAAATTAGTACTCATTCCGACGTTATTAAGAGAGGAGGACTTCGAAACATTGAGATAATTTGTCTAATGCATTACAACTGTCCACTGGCCTGAAATAAGATTATCTAGTTTTCGGAGGAATGCTATTAGTGTTTTTGACATTTTCACAAATTAACTCTGGCACTGTTCGATCTTCATATGTCAGCGTTAGTCTTCCTTAACTCAGCCCTATAGCCCGAGCCAGTAAATAAGGTTGCGGTATTACTGGGCAGCCGTAGGAGGCGGCCGATCGGAGTGGTTGCTCTAGTCTATCCATGCGACCCCGAGGAGTACAACAGCACTCGTAGTCCACACCGTAGTCGGTGCACTATGAGAATGCAGGAGCTCTGTCGCTGTCTACCCAAGAAGCACTTTGGCACAGTACGAAAGTCGGAGGTCCCTGAGCCGATAACGCGTCGAGGATAACCACCTCAGTTTTGGTGGCGCCCCGCATAACTATAGTCTCTCCCCCAGGGTGTTGTGATGTTACCCAAAGTTATAAACAATCAAAATATACCACATTCCTGTTACTGGATCCAACTTTGTCAAAGTTGACAGATAACAATAGCACAAATGTGTATCACCGATAATTTTTAAGCTATTTTTCAATATTTTTGAATGAATAGCAATTGAATATCATTAAGAAAATACAATATTCTTGTGTGTGACCCTAAATCGATAGAATAACGACAAAAATAAAACGTTACCAGTTACCCAGATTAACTGTACTGTAAACACATAATAATGATTAATGGCATTCAATTGTGGAAAGTGAACAACTGAATATCTACTTTGTATGATCTCGCAAGTTTCAATTAGTAAATAATACGTATTGCGTATCTACAGGTACGTAAATAAAAATCAATCGCCGCATGTATGAAAGATTATCACTTGAGAATGGCTCAATCGATTTGGCTGATTTTTTTTTGTTGTATTGTTATATGTCAGGACTGTTTGTTAATTGGAGGTTGAAAAGGAAATTTTGACAAATCCACGGGAACAATCGGTAATTTGGATAGTATTTTTGTATGAAAACTTCGATAAAAAGAATGTTGTGCGTTGCAATCATTCAACATCCCACCGGACGTAGCCGAAGTGGGTCGCTAGTTGATATATATTTATCTGGAAAGTTAAATGTTGTCATTTTCTAATAAAAAATTAAGTCAAATTCATAGATGATATTTATTTCTCCCGACGAAAACCCCAAAATCTCGAGAAACTTCAGTTTACACTATACACTACTCTACAGTTATATGTGACGACTTATAAATTTATGTATAATATAGGATTTCTTAGGTTAAGAAAATAATGAATTTTGTTAGAAAAAAGTGTAACTCATTTCACTCAAGTACAAAAATAACTTCATAAATAAAATACAAATACATACCTACCTATATAAAAAGGACTACTCTGTAAAAAGTGCCGCGTGGTCATACATAAAAAAATATATATTATATGTGTAGGTAGGTACGTAGTCGTGCGTGTAAAATACTACTATATAATATAAACTACAATAGGCTAGAGAACTATTTCTTAACGACTAAAGTAGATTTGACGTTCAAAAATAACTTGTAATTTGGTTTACTTGAATAAATTGATTTGATATTGTATAGATTCAGGTGTTACTTTGCGGAAATTCATCGCATGTGATAAATTCCTAAAATCTCTAGCTATCTTCCGCTCAAACTCTAAAAATCAACAATCGACACGTGTTTCGCCTCTCAACGAAGCATCCTCAGGATATACCAGAGATAGAATTCGGCCACCTATTGGGATTCGATGCTGGTTAGGTGGCTGAATTCTATCTCTGGTATATCCTGAGGATGCTTCGTTGAGAGGCGAAACACGTGTCGATTGGTGATTTTTAGAGTTTGAGCGGAAGATAACTAGAGATTTTAGGAATTTATCACATAAATTGATTTGACTTTGACTTTGACTTGGTAAAAAGATAGGGTTAGTAGTTATAAACTAAACTGTGAAAAAATATTCGAAATAGGATGAAAAACAGAGCTATTCGTTTTTAATCTTCAGTAGTGAGAACAGGATGGGGATAAGTTCCGTCTCTGTCACACCTAGTGCTGTGCAATGTCATTGCGACTTTTTGACGCCACAGCTATGTAACGCTATCTTCCCCTAGCACATCCACACTCTGTTCCCACTACTGAAGTTTACAACCCAATGACTCGGGTATCGGACTTTTTGGCGGGAACGGGAGAAGTGAGGTTGACATTTTGTTTAGATTTTCTATTTTTTTTATTTTTGGGAGTTTTAAAGTACAAAAGTGATAGTATATTGTGTCTTAATGTTCTGTATATATGAAAAGAACAGAGCAGGTCTAAATAAACATGTGTAGCTGAAGTTCTCGCGCTCTTCCAAGAATACCTTTATCACTTCAGTAAAGCCTACTATCACTTTATTGGAGGAGTATTACGATTAGAAAAAACTAATTTACTTATGATTCTACTTATTAATACGTGACATTATTATTATTATTTTAATACAATGTATAAAAGATACCACATTTAAGAGCCGTCATCTAGCCTATATTACCAAAACAATGTAATTTTACAAATTTAATCACGTAATCTACTTATTGAAAGTAGTATTATTCTTAATTATAAAAGATATGTATAATGTTTAGTATCTACTTGCCGAAAAATCTATTTCGTACTTGTGTAAACCTTCTAAAATTGGACGAGAAACTCCAATTAAATTTATCGAATGTAAACATTAAACACGCGTCTGGGTTTAGTGTTCGATATCCACTACAAAATGTAATCAAAACTTTACAATTGAAGTTGTTTTTTTAGACTAGACAACCAAACAATTCTTCCATTAATCCCCATTTTTTTTAATTACAATGGCTCTTCAAAATTTCTAATCAAATATTAACGTAAAACAGTAAATAAATTAAATATTCGTCCATAAATTTTTTCTCGGGGAATTTCAGTGTCATCGTCTCAAGGTTTCACCGAATGCTTTCACAGAACGAGACAAATTCTTCGGCACCCTACACGTAAATCTTTTTCCCTTTTTATTCACGAAAAATGTAAAAGGAATTGCTCTCTGATTATTCAAAAAAAGGTACAAATCGACTTTTAAAAAAAAACTCAGAAATGGTGGAAACTGCTCGCCCCTCAACTTCTCGACTCCTATTCAACAGCTGTATCCAATAGGAATGTTTTTAATTACCTTTCAAAATGAAAGCTTCAGAATTAAGTTGAATACCGTTTCACTCGTTTTGAAAACTTTTTCACTCAATTGAGCATAAGGAATACAAAACTGACTGCGAAGTTTAAGCAATGAAATTGAAATTCGGTTGTTCATGTTTTATTAAATTTTAAGAAAAATAATAGTTCATCTTAATTTAATTTTTTCCTGTTGAAAATACAGGTGTGTAATCTCGAATGGTTTTAACTTTGAGAATTAACTCACTAAGTATTATTCAATTTCAAAACCAAACTGGAGTTTACAATTGGAATATAAATATATAAATCCAATAAGAAACTTCCGTACTCGTGCAACTTAAAAATTAAAAGTGCCTTTCAACATTTAAAGTTAAAATTACATTATTCGTAGTTATTCAGGCTCTTAGTTATTCTAAACTAATTATAAACAAATATAAAACGATTAAAAGTACAATTAAAGACAATTATAATTATTATTACTTATGTTTTCCTTTCAAAATCTTCATCTTAAATGTTTCTGTGTTGTTGTTGGGAGAGAAATAATTCATACTGTTTAAATAATACAAATATTATAAATGCGAAGGTGTCACTGTCTGTTTGTCTGTTTCTCATGTTTGTTTAATTTAATTCCTTATAGTTATGTTGAAGAGTGATAACTCTGGGTTCTAATAACTAAAATTATTATTTACGCATCTAAGGACATTATAATACATTCGTTTATGCAATCTAAACATGTTTGTATTTGTGATGATGTGAAGAACGAATTAAAGACAAACCGAAGCGGTTGCCATTTTTGCGTCGCGTTCGACCCCGACTGGCGCTACAATAATTATTTATCTACGAACAAGTACTAATTGTTTATCCTTATTCGCCCAAAATATTGCCGTTGTGTGCGTGCTACGGCGCGTGCGTATTAGCGTGCACACATACAAACTGCGTACGTTGGCTTTCTATAAAGACATCCTACTGTTGTGTTTATATTGCGCTTTTTATACCTATTCATGTGACTGTAATATATGACTTCATATAGAATTTATATTTATGTGATTTTATAAGACCATATGACATACTGAATTATATTGTATAGAGTCATGTGTTACTTAACGAAAATCCATTTCGTGTGATGAATTCTTATAATTTTTATCTATCTTTCACCCAAAACTCCAAAAACTACTAGTCGATACGTGTTTCGCCTCTTAACGAAGCATCCTCAGGATATTCCAGAGATCAGACTCGGGTCAGCAAACCAATACCTTTGATTCAGTGCTATTTAGCTGACCGAGTCTAATCTCTGGAGAATATTAAGGATGCTTCGTTAAGAAGCAAAACATGTCGAATAATGGGTTTAGAATTTTGGGCGGAGTGTAACTAAAATTTATAACAATTCATGGCATAACGAGTTGATAATAAGTAGGTATGTAATTAAACAGTTACATTCGTATACACAGATATGAAAAAAATTTGGTAGATATGTCATTCTAGCTTCGTGGTCGTCTGAAAAAAATATCAACTCGGACTATAATTTAACAATATACAGAGTACATACCCATTTTCACGTACAAATATTCATATCTGCTTCAACGTCATTATGAAACGCGGCGCAACAATTAAGTTTATTTATTTAGGCCGGGAAAAATTGTTGGTTGTTTACTAATGAAAGTATTACTCAGCGTACAGTCAGGTATCCTGGTAACATTGTTAGCGTTATTAAAAATGAGAACCAACAGAACACAGCTAATAAATTAAATAAAAAATCTTTCAACTGAGCACATTCATGTACGTAAATAAAATTATTTGTTGTGTCTTATACTGTCGCAAAATCTATATTATAAATAGTGAAACTGTGACTCGTGTCTCTACACTAAACAGAAGGTAAACAATGACTTTTAAAACTTGTTTGTGCGTATGTACGCTTGTACACGCTTCACGTAATTTATTGCACAAAACAGAATAGGTATTTCAAAGTCGAATTTCTTAGAGTCTAACTTTAGCCAACTAACTGCGTGTCGGACCACGCACAGTAAAAAGTTCCATAGTCGGGATCCGCAACATTCATTTAATTGGTAGCAAAAACGAGTTTGTATTTCATAGTGCGTTTTTCCATGTCGCTGAGAAAAACAAAGTTATTTCTGCGGTCACTGAGCGTGTAACCGAAAATGCTTTTTAAGTTCTATTAATTTCAATTTTTCAGAATTTTGCACCCCATACTTGAGAAGGTAGAGGAGGGAGATAATTTTTACGAATTTAGAAACGCATATCTCAAGAACTTTTGACTTAAATAAAAAAGTCGCTCAGAAACTTCTGTACCATTTTCAAAGACCTATCTAAAGGTTCCTAGCTCACACACTTATGTGCACCGAATTTTTTGTCATTCTTCAGTTACATGTAAGTTCCAGCCCAATTTTATCTTTTCAAAATTTGCACCATTGTATAACGGTTACAAACTTCTAGTACCTTCCAAATTTCATACATATGTTTCCAATAGTCTGAGTAAAACGCCTGCGACAGATAAATGATAAAGATTGTCTGCCGATAAATTGTATTACAGTTTGGCAGAACTAGAATATAATATAGTGTCATGTTACAAAATATGATAAATAAAAAAAACGAACACAGGGACAGGGTGAAATTATAAGGGTTTCGTTTTTTGTTATTTGGCAACGATACTATAAAAAATTCACGCACCGCACCGTCCACACACCGAGACCAAAATAAATAGTCCCACCTGTAAATAGAACACGCGAATACTTGAAAATCAAATCGTTGCTTGGTTTTGTTTTCTGGCTGAAAGGTTATTTGTGTCATATTTAGTTTCGGAGCAGATGATTTTTGTCACTTCACTTTTGAATTACGCGACGCAGAGCACACCATTTCAGTTCTAGGCGTGAAGATTATAGCTCGAAAACACATACGAGAATGATTACTAATGTTTTACAAGTGATCCATTAAACAGTCGTATCACATTAACTAGTGCTGGGATAAGCACGACATCCATTTCTGTTCCGCGACATTTACATAATGGAAATGTAGACGAGCCGACATAAACTGAAGTACGCACATACATACATATTTTGACATGATGACGACGAGAGAATTGAATTTAACCCATTTATGTTATGTACGCAATTTGTACTGGCTTAAGCTTCCTGATATAATCCACGAACACCCTTTTCATCCTCTAGGGTTATATTCCCAAAAATCCTCGTTCATCCCTTGTCACATAGAAATATAGCAAGCCTCAGTGCCTAGGTGCAAATACTTGAGGTAGATAGGCAAGCAATTGTGTATGAGTTAACCTCTAAACTACTCAAAAAGTCATATCAAAAATACATACATATCATTATGCTGTATCCCAAATAAGGTAGCCAGTGACGAGCAGGCCAAGAGTCGCAATCCTTACATACTTTTTCAGTTCCTCAAATCTCATCCTTCTCTTCACACATTTTCGCCTAGGTGTGTTTGTTCAAGTACTTTTGATATTTCCGCCAGATAACACTCTGGCTATTTGATCTTCGTAAGTCAGCCTTGGTTTCATTGGCTTCTGCTACCACTCACTTAAACATAAATATCAACCATATCAAAAATAACTTTCTAAAAATGAAATATAATCGACTTATAATTTAAATTAAAAAAAATATGACGCAAACAGATCTCCAAAATATTAGCATCACTTAATAAGGGTTAGTTAGTTGACGACCTCCGTAGCGCAATGGCTTAGCGCGTCGGAAAGTAAACGGAGGTTGCGGGTTCGATTCCCGTCTCGAGTCTGGGTGTTTATGTATAATATGTATTTATTTACAAAAGAAAAGTATATAAGTAGTATATCAGTTGTCTAGTACCCATAACACAAGCGCTGTACTGCTTACTTTGGTACTAGATGGCGCTGTGTGAAATGTCTGAGTATATTATTATTATATTACAGTTAATACCATTACAGTTAATACCTCTACGAAAATATGACAAATGACCATGTCATTGAACAACCATTCCATAAAGTCAATTAACTTGGCCAAAGGCATGTGTACTGGGAATGCCTCACACAGGCGGCTAACGTAAGATAGTGTTTAACAGAAATATTTGAATAAAACAACTGTGACTACGATCCTTACATAATTTATAAAGACACAATGACAAACAATGGTATAATAAGAAGGTTCAATGTAATATTGAATTACAGATTTCACGCATTCACAGAACACAAGGTACGGATATAATCGTCGAATTCAATAGTGAAATGTTCTAAAATATGCAGAAACTGTGTGAATATTTCACAGTTTTTAATTATAGAATAATAATTATGCTCTTTCTTTGAGTTCGAAGTTTGAATTTGAAATTTTTTGAAATTTTTTCGGAAGAACTGAATGTGGCATTTTTTTTCTTTTTTTGAAGTTTGAAAATAAAAAATTTATAATATGTTATGGGAAATGAAAGAGTGGATGAGTTAGCAAAAGAGGCAGCTTTGAGAAAGAAGACCGAGCCTGACTATGAAAGATGCCCGGTATCGTATGTAAAGAGAACAATTCAGCGAGAGTAAACCGTAATAGAAATAATAAGTGTAATAGTTAATAAAAATAACGGCAAAGAATTACTATATACAATCGTTTACATATATAAGTATTAAGTATAACAAATGTGTGATAGAATAAGATAGTAAATAAACTTATGTAAGTAAATTAAGAGAAAACATATAATGTTGGACTAACCTCTGCTGTGTATTATAGTAGGATTTGAAGATGTAATAGGTTAAATTAGAAATTGAAGGAAGACTATGTAATAGAATAGTGATAGATGTAATAATAAAAATAGTAAATAAAGATTAGTGGCCAACATGTGCCACTTGGTTAATCTTCAAGATACATATAGAGATAAATACATACATTACACTCAGACCAAATAAAAAGTGATAAATTCCTAAAATCTTTTGCTACTTTCCGTTCAAACTCCAAAAACGACCAATCGACACGTGTTTCGCTTCTCAACGAAGCATATATCTTGAGGATGCTTCGTTGAGAAGCGAAACACGTGTCGATTGATGGTTTTTGGAGTTTGAGCGGAAAACAGCTAAAGATTATAGGAATTTATCACATGAAATGGATGTCCGCAAAGTAACACCTGAGTCTATACAATAACCAAATAAAAAGGTCTGAGATATTGTATTACTATTAATACATACATACATATCCTCACGCTATATCACTAACAGCGTAATCAGTGAGGATGGAGCGCCAAGTATCGCGGTCCTTAAATAGGTACTTCTATCGCCTCCTGAAATATCATCACTCTTCTCTTCGCACACACTTTCGCTTAGGTTTTCGAATACTTTTAACATTTCCGTAAGCTATGTATCAGCTAATTACTATTAATTATTTAGAAAAAATTGTTACCTGTTACAGCTGCACAACAGAAGTTCTGGCCAAGTATAAAAGGAACTCACAAATTGTTACAATTGTAGACAAACATAAATAGAGAGAAATCGCTTATTAATCTAAACGAGGCATTCAATCAACAATACTTTCTAGGTAATCAATAACATATACATAATCATTATTAATAAACAAGGTTATTTTGAAAGGATGGGTAAATACGAAAGGGTATTAAAGTACCCGTACAACGGAAAACTTGCGTTCTGCAATTTCGGTACAAGTCAATAGTTCTTGTGTAACACCTCAAAGTAAAAAAAAACGTGAGACAACCCTAATGTCAGGGGTTTTACGTCGCTAGCAAACATTTGGAATATAGGGGATAATGATAGGGTTGTACATTTTTTCTTATTAAATGAAGGTTTGTTTTTATATGGAAACCAAAATAAACGTATCCCATAATTATTACATCTGCAATATAACAGTCAACAGTGACATGTTATAACCCCGGCGGATTTATACCACTTTTCACAATAACCTTGTATAGCATCATTAGTTATTGAAATTAAACAGCAACGTATTTATTAATAGCTGTAACTAAGATTCACGGAGCTCTCTAGGTCTACATTAACATTCACTAGAGTAGATACATCAGTAATAAAGATTAATTAAACAATTACGAACTTACACCATCGAAATTGGTGATTGTGGACATTATTTTAACATACACATCGACAAAACATATACGTAAAATATATTATATTATGTATACGTATATAAGTAAATACATACATATATACATATATATCTTCATGCTTTAACCCTAACCAGAGAGCCACTAAGCGCCAAGCTCCGCGGTCCTTACGTACGTCTTTCGCTTCCTCAAATCTTATCATTCTTCTTACAAATTGTCGCCTAGGTATGCGAATACTTTCGACATTTCTGTCTGATAATACTCTGGCTATTTGATCTTAATTAAGTCAGCCTTAGTCTTCCTTGGCTTCTTTTACCACTCACTTTCGCTCTGTAGATTTTCTTCGTCAGTCTTTCATCACTCGTTCTTTCTATGTGCCGGAACCATCTAAGCATTCCTTTCATCATTTTTACAATAACACTATCGTGCAACCCTGTCATACTGCGTATCTCTTAATTGTTTATTTTGTCCGCAAGGATGACACCGTACATATTTCTAAGAGATCGTATTTCTACTGCATTTATCTTACTTTCACTCGTTTTCGGGCATCTAATAATAATTAACATCGAATAATAATTATTATATCAATAATGGAACTCGCCGACAGTACCCACATTATTTTTTTTCTCTATCTATAGATATAATCATAAATTCACATAATAAAATATATGCAAATATCAGTGTACAACCTTGCCTCACTTTAATAAATTATTAAGACAAACAATTAAGAGAAACAAAAGATTCAAAATTTAATTATCTGTTCATAAATCAATACATTCTGTTTCTCTACAAGTGTGATATACGTATATTGAATTGTTTACACTTCAATTTCTTACAACATTGCTAACAATTGTATACCAGAAGTACGCACGTGAAGCAATAAGATATTATGTGGTCATAAATATGTACAACAATGTTATGTTTATAGCGGTTCTAAACAGGCAAATATTCAAAACAAACTCATTCCAGAGTTCAAATCAATAACAACGTAAGAAATTATGCATTTTTTGCAAATAGACATTTTTATGTTGCCGAAGTACGCTTATTCTGAAACTTAAATCACCGACAATTAGGGAAGCGAGTGTAAACAGTTCGATTTAAGCATACATTTAAATGTACATAACACAAGTCATGGAAATAGAGACGCAGGGGAACATGTTTTTAACACACATTATCATTTATCACATTTTACATACATACATAGAGCGCCAAGCGTCGCGGTTCTCACATACTTCTTTCGCTTCCTCAAATCTCATCATTCTCTTCACACATTTTCGACTAGGTATGCGAGAGCTTTTGACATTTCTATCCGCTAACACTCTGGCTATTTGATCTTCATAAGTCAGCCTTGGTCTTCCTTGGCTTCTTTTACCACTCACTTTCGCTCTGTATATTTTCTTCGTCAGTCTTTCATCACTCATTCTTAATAATGTGCCCGAACATAATACTTTGAATTCGGAATTATCTCTAAAAAAATATGATCATGGTAACATAAATACGTAAATGATTTTACAATTCTTTTCGCTTTTGATATACTGAAACCGAAAAATTTAAACTAAGGTTTTTACCATTGACATATTGTATTACTGCGTATTAAAGGGGTCGCAATGTTTAAGTTTTGTGTATTTACCTAGGTATGTACATTATGGCAGTCGCTATGAGTCGTTGTTCGAATAAAATGGCGCCAACTGAAAAAAAAACGTTTTTTTTTTCATAGTTGGTGCATATCCTTGTTTTGGTTGAGTAAATCATATATCCATAAACTATACGTATATAATATAACTAAATCTATTTTCAAATTCGAATAAGCACTTCGATATTAAAGCCTTCGTTACTTAATATCATTTAAACCAATTTGCATTTAATGAGTTATTTTAATTGATCCAGTGAATATAACGCGTGTCGTGTACGTTACAATTCTTGGAGCTCAGTCGAGTGTCAACAACACATACCTACTAGGTACCGTTACATGTACCTACTTTAATCATATAACCTTATCGAAATAAAGCATGTAACAAAATCAGGCGTTACATTGCGGGCAGGCTAGTCAGCCTCGCCAGCCGAGCCGGTCCTGCCAGCCTGACCGATATTATTTCTGGCCTCCCTTACTTCCTGCCGCCTAGCTGTAAAAGGAAGTGACATCAAGCCTCACGTCACTACCGTCGCCGGATCGGCTTAGCTGACTTTACATCGCCATTGTGCCGCGACATCTACTACCGCCAAGCGGAGAGGGAAGTGACGTCACGTAAACTGATGCGCACCAAGATTTGGGTTATGATTAACTGTTCATCATTAGTTAATCGACGCTGGCCATTTATTACAACACAGTTCTGATTTGTCATGTGCCAAGCGTCTCAGTCCTTACATCCTTCTTTCACCTCCTCAAATCTTATCATTCTTATCACACACTTTCGCGTAGGTATACGTGTGCTTTTAATATTTTCGTCAGCTAACACTCTTGACTATTTGATCTTCATAAGACAGCGTTGGTCTTCTTTAGCGTCTAGCAGGACTCACTTTCGCAGTGTAGATATTGTTCGTCAATTGTTCATTACTCATTTTTTGTGTCCGAACCATCTAAGCGTAATTTTCTTAATTTTAACAACAATTCTGTCAGCCAACCTACTCACTCATACTGCGTATCTTTTCGTTACTAATTTTGCCCGCAAAAATGATACCCCACATATTTCAGAGAGATCGCATATCTACCGCGTTTATTTTACCTTCAATCGATTTCGGTTAAATACATTAGGTATCATAACATATCATTAAAATTATAAAAATGGTAAAAATAAGTTGATTAAAAACTGACTGAGTTTGAGTAAATTTAAATCCCAACTCATGGCACTCAGACTCGAGAAATTTTAAATACTTCCTAGCTGGTTTTGAGAAGAATATTTCTATATTTGCGAAACCGCTTATTTTGCCGTAAAATTCGTCCGAGCGTACAAGAATTAATAAACTTATCAAAAACGTAAAAGACGTATAATTTATATTAATCTGTACATGTAAATACAATCGAAGTGTCTTTATTTGGAAATAAAGGGTTTTTCTTAAAGTTATTTGCACATAACTAAAACCTGAACACACTTTTTTAAATTTTTGTATGTCTGTTTGTTTGTCCGGGCTATTCTCCGAAACGGCTGAACCGATTTGGACGGGACTTTCATTGGCAGGTAGAGAACTTCTCAGAGAATAATCTAGGTTAATCTTTATACAGGAAAAATACCGCATTTAACGCGGGTGAAACCGCTAGGCACGGCCAGTGTAAAAATAGCCGAACGTGTTACAGTATATTTTATATTATACTTTATCTCCATTTAGTACGGAACTGACACCCTATACTTTGGCATATCAATATATGCTTTCTCTTCACGTATTAATAGGTATATAGATTTGTGAAATACGATACGCTAAGAACACGTCAATATTGGGTTCCATTTTGTAAAAGATATTGCTAAAAATGGCGTCAAGGTGTAACTTTGTGCGCTTTGATTTTCTGTGCGCCCCAAATGGAAAATGCCGTAACGATATCATAATTCCCAAATTAACCAGGTCTGAATTTTAAAGAGTTTAAGCAAGCAACTGAGATTTATTTATATACTTACTACTTACATAATATTTATTTCATCATTAAAATTAACTTAATCTGTTTGAGTTTAACTTTGAGGAAGTTTATTATTATTTAAGATAATGTGTAGTTTTAAGTTTGTAAATATTGTACTTGTTAATAAATTGTAAGGCATTAGTTAGTTATTATTTTACTTAATCTGTGACATATGCTTGTTAAATGTAATACCGTTAATAACTAAGGTGTGAGTTGTGTATAATATAATGTAGGTACGTGCAACCTTTAATTATTGTAAAAATATCGTCTACCGCGGAGCGAAGACCGGGCGTCATACTTGGCACACATTCTAATGTGTGCACTGTAAAAGCTTGCCAAGAGTGATTCTACAACAGGTTTAAGGGTTCCAAAACAATTATAAACATAGATATCCTCACGCTATATTCCTTATAGAGCATTCAGAGAAGATGTGGCGCTAAGCGTCGCGGTTCTTAAATCCTTCTCTATCTCATCCTCTCATCTAAAACATTTTTTAAACAGAAATTAATTAATTACTAAATATTAACGTCTTTCTTGTTAATTTCTTCCATGTCTAGGTTCATACCTATGAATATTTAAAATTCGATGGATGAAATCTAAATTCCGATCATTACAAATTTTTGTCGTATTTAGGAGTATTCCAAACAAAAAATAAAAATGCGCCCGAACAATTAATTTGACTTGGAGCGAGGAAAAGGACAGATAGAATAGCACGGCGATAGAGAAAACGAAAGTGACCTTGAATTGTCCTTTTAAGGCTACATGACGAGTTCAAGGTTTCCAAGTTAATTCTATTTTCATTAATTTGCTAATTTTAGTCGTCATCTGTATTATGAGTACCTACGCTAAGTTTAATAGAATATAATTTCGAAATCACCTTATAGAGTTACTTAGGTACTTATTGCTCTAGGGAAGCCGGCAGGCATATAACATAATAATGGACACGGAATTACAGCTGTTCCTTTAATAATACGTTTTCCAGGATTGACAGCCTCATTAGCGTATTGGTGAAAACAGTGAGGCTTTACGTAGAATTATATCGATCGCATGTTCCTTTCTCAGTTTATTTAGCGAAATTAATTACCTGTATATATTGTGTCAGGTATAAACACCTCTTCATCATGTTTTGATATTAGAACGTATAACATAAAACGCTATAAAAAAATAAAACACGTTTTGAATAGATGTAAATAAAAACAAAAAATATAAAAAAAATATTGTGCAGAATCAGGTGTTAATTCGCGGAAATCCAACTCATGTCATGACCAGCACCGAATCAACGAATGAGTCAGCTGACAGTGCTGGTTAGCTGGCCGAATCTAATCTCTGGAATATCCTGAGGATGCTTCGTTGAGATGCGAAAACACGTGATTAGTTTTGTTATTTTGGGGGGAAATAGCTAAATATTATAAGAATTCATCACAAAAAAATTATGCGAGGTTCGTCCATAATATATTTTTATTTCCAATAAACAAAGAGTAGTATCAAAAATGCTTCATAAAATGAATCTTAATATTACAAAAATGTAAAAATAGTATTCGAAGAATTCTACTGAAGCCGTTTCGCGGAACCCTGTATATAAGAAATTGCTCTCAACAGCGCCATTTTACATTAATATTAATAATGTTCAGAGTGTAGATACACGTCAGGCGTGTGAGTATGAAGTATACTATGTGTACATGCTACACTACATTTATCGAATTTTTCATCTTCCTTTCACATTCGTAGTCATTATTTTCAACCAAAATTAGAGCAATTGATAACTTTATGGATAATTCATCGATGCAACTACAATCAGAAACATTAATAAATAAGTATATAAAAAAAAAAGATAATTACTGCTCTGTAATAAAGTAGAAGAAAGAATTTTTATTTATAAATCGTATTTATGGTCAAATAAATGTTTATATCAAATTTAACTCGTTAATTTGATTTAAAAAAGACCCTGGCTAAGTATGTATTGGTCACTAAATAACTTAGGGTTCCGTAGCTATTTCGGATAAAGTGAAATATTATTTAAAAACTAACTTGCCCGCGACTTCGTCCGCATGGAATTAAAAAATTAGCCTGTGTCTTTCTCCAGGGTTTAATTTATTTCCATTCTACATCAAAGTCGGTCATGTCAAACCGTTTAGGAGGAGAACCTTTAAATGACGATACTATTTTCCCTGTCATCCGATTTAAATGAAACAAAATGTTGCTCCAAGCTGAGCTTACTGTCTGATCTACCTGTGAAATTCGCAAAAAAATCCGTTCAGTAGTTTCGGAGATAAGCTTGTACATACAGTCGAAAATTTTAAAAAATGCTTTTTAGTGATCTGTTACTTTTTTTTAACGCCTATAGTAATTTTTTAATAAAGCTATTCAATGTACAGACACACGGCATAAAAAATGATTCTAAAATATTATCACTTAATTTTTTGTTTCTCATTTTTGGGTTTGGGTACCTATTTATTCACAGTCACAGTGAATACTATGACTAAACACCAGAGATAGTTCTTTATGTACTAATGCATAGATTCACAACCGGATTCCCAATTTCCCGATTTCCAGACTCCCAATAATGTAATGAGAGATTACTCTAGCCCATTGCCTGCAAAAATGCCACCTTCATAAAAGCTTAAACTCAATCAGTTGCCCTCCTTCAAGCATTGTACTAACCGGGTCATCATACTTTTGGCAGTAAATACTTCATCTTGCAGATATCAGAGCAGAAGTATAAAATGACAGGTAGTACTGTCAACAGAAAAGCTTAAATTCGATCAGCTGCCTGACATTAAACATTTAACGCACTAGGTAAATTAACCGAGTTATCAAGTTGTAACAAAAACAAACCATAACCACATCCTTAACACTATCTACTTTTATCAGTAAATATTTGGACTTGCAAGTGCCAAAGCAGAACAATATATTGACAGGCTCCTAGCTCATTGCCTGTAAAAGTACCACATAATTATATGCTCCAATCCTTGCATCTTTCCAAGACTTCTGCATTCAGTGCGAAAATATTTATTACCGACACATTTTATTCTTTCTTGTTCCTCGACACCACAATGGAACTAGTAGGTAGTTATTTATAATTTAATGCACATAGCTGTGGTGTTTAAGGATACGTTATCTGCTACATATTTACATATATTCAATAATATTACATTGAACGCAGTAAACAAGGTCACTTCAAATAACGTGATTACTGACATTGACACTTTTTTACATAATTTTTTCGTAGCTCAAGTCTAAATCTACGTTTGTGAATTCCGAAACTCAAATAAAAGTATATAATACATATTGTACATACATACATACATATCGTCACATTTTACCAAGCATCGCGATCCTTACATACTTCTTTGCCTCCTCAAAACTTATCATTCTTTCGCCGAGGTAGAGGAGTACTTTTAACACTTGCTTCAGCTAACACTTGTTAACTTCACTACATTCTAATCAATTCAATTAGTTGTCTATGACAATTTTGTGCGATTTTGATAGCAAAAGTGGGGTCAAAATAATTTGCCTACGTATTAATGAGACTATAAACGAATCTGACGTTAGTCTTTGTGTAGTAGTTATCAAATAGCAACAAGAATGGAGGTAGTCAGATATAATTTAACTATACCCTCCGCCATGTGCTGTTAAATAGAAGTAGTCTTGTACAATCAGTGTTAGTATATCTTTAGCAGTATCAGCAAATCGTCGTTGTTAAAAATATAGCCAAAGTTAGTGAACAGTGAGTTATTCAGTATGCAGTGAATTATTCAGTGAGTTTTATACGTAGTGTTTTAATAAGTGATTAGTGAGTTTTATACTCCATTAAATATACGTATTGATTAGTGTGCTTTTACACTAGCCATTCGATCTTCACAAGTACATATTATACAATATACATATTGTATATGTTAAATATGTAGATATCTTTTTAAGCGGCAAATTCGAGGAAGTCTATTATTTAACATAATACTCAAATTTGTTAATATTACCGTTTAGATATGTATGTACCGATTTATTTCAATAAGTAGTGAAATATTATATACTATTACGTATCATAAATTATATTATTTACTATTACGTATCATAAAAGACAAAATGTTGAATATCTCTGCGGGACGGAACCGTGGTTGGATGTGTGTCTTATAAAAAGTTGAAAAGAAAATGTTACTGAGAATGACCACTACGCGTGCTGAGCGTGCCCAACATGTTTCTCAGTACTGTTTTTAAGTATAATAAGTACTGTAAATATAGTAAACTATACGAACAGTTCATGTTTATTTAATATATTATTATATCGCATACGTTCTTGAACCTATTATTATCACATCTGCTAGGCGATGACATGTTTTAAGTAATCAAGGTGCAGGAGAGTGCACCCACCGAGTCAAACGAGTACGACCACATACTTACTATTTTCTCGAAACAACTCATAAAAATTTTAAGTTTCCCATATCTTTGTCGGCCTGTGTTTTTCGTTATCGGACTTACTTAATTAAGCATTTGTTTCCTAGATTTATAGAATAGAAAAGCAAGGAAAAAATGTTTTCAGATATTTTAAGCGGGGTCTTTGATACGATTTATTTGTGTCGCATAATTTCCAAGCCACAAGGAATCCGTACTTAATAATTTATATTCGAAAATATGCCTGTCTGGTCAGGTTTCAAGGCTAAAACGTTGTCTTTATTTGGATGAAATTTAAAATGGATTAAACCGAGGGAAAGGACATAGCCACTTTTTTTTTAATTTCGCGCAGACGAAATTGCAGGCAAAAGCTAGTTTTTCATAAATATAATTTACAATTAGTAAGATGAGACTCCACAGTCAACACTACGCTTCGCTCTAACCGATATATCACTACTTTTTCCACTAAGGGCCGTAAGATCAAGAGCAGTTAAAACTATGGATTTCATAATCTACGATCAAATTTTATCGCCAGTTTAATCCACTGTCCTAATATCTAATGGAAATAGTGAACGGATTAGTAAAATCAAGATTAATGTCTTACACACATATTATTCGTTTCGTTCATAGATCGTTCATTCTTTTTAAGATTCTTTGTCAATATTCGATAATTTAATCTGTTCATAATCGATTAACTGCCATTGATCTTAAGAAATAATCGAAGACAGAAGATTAAACTCTCCTCCATCGTTTAAACTACCATTGATCTTACGGCCCTAAAAGTATCACAAGACTGTTGGTATAATATTATCATTAAAAATGTAACGACTACGGCAGTACAATACAAATCTACTCACCACGTGTTGTCAATTTGTCACAAGTTAGAGCGACGCGGTTCATTTGCATATGTATAACATAAAACATGTGTAGGCCTACATACGTATGCGAATATTTTATTAAACGTTTGCCTGGCACGTTTATAAGGAGTTTTATCTCCATGTGAACTTCGGGATCGACTCCTGATCAGGTCAGGATACTTTTTAAGCTTGGAATTTGGGTGTACTTGTACTGTGTTATCCCAATTCCTCGTTATAATATAATACTTGTGGAATTTAGTTTGGATTTAATTTAGAGCGGTTACGTGTAAGATATGTTATTACGTGGAAGATTACATGTAAGAGATTTTCAACGCATGGTTAGATCAGTGGTATAAGAAAACACAAATGAAGTCACGAGTTTAATTACATTATTTACTACTGAACTGTTGTTTTAAATTCAGAGTGCAAGCTAGTACTTAGAATAATTAAGGTGCTATTGTACAGTAAGGTTATAACAAGGTTATATAAAATAAGTTAGAACAAGGTTATAAGTAACAATGTTATTGTAAAAATAAAGAAAGGATGCTTAAATGGTTCAGCACATAGAAAGAATGAGTGATAAATGAGTGAATATAACTAGTCGTAGCAGAAGCTAAGGAAGACCAAAACTGATTAATGAAGATCAAATAACTGGATCCTCGATGATAGCGTATGAGGAGAATGATAATGTTACGCTTGATTTCCCGTCTTCTCTGTCTGGCCCATTAGGAACACAGCAGGAAGACACGTTTAAGTATGTATGTAAATACTCTCACCATTTTTATCCACGTTTCCACAGATAAAAATACCTATATTTAATCACCTGTTATTTCACACGGCTCTTTACAAAAAAAGGTTTTATGAGAAAAACCGGCTAAGACTGGATTCATTCATTCAGTGTTCCGTAACAATTACGGACAAAGTAGAAATTTAATTAAACAAAAAATTAATTATAGTTTATTAAAAAGAAAATGGAACCAAAACATTCATTCCTTAAATTTTTTTTCTAATTTCTGGTTTTATCAAACACATTAGATATAAAGGTGACACAATAAAGAGATACGCAGTGACAAAAAGTAAAAATGATGGTTCGAGCACATAGAAAGAATAACACTAATGAAAGACTAACGTAGAAATTCCACAAAGCGAAAGTGAGTAGTAGCTGAAGCCAATGAAGACCAAGGCTGACTTACGAAGGTCAAATAGCCAGTGTTAGCTAACGGAAATGTCAAAGCATTCGCATAACTAGACGAAAATGTGTGAGGAGAATGATGAGATTTTCAAATCAAATCGAATCATTCAAATCAAAGAATCATGAGATTTGAAGAAGTGAAAGAAGTATATAAAGTGAAGCTTGACGCACCATCCTCTCTGACTACACGGCAGGGATACAGCGTGAAAATATGTATGTATGTGTATAATTAATAGAAACGAAATTTATGTTCTGTTTTAGCCATTTAGTTATGGAACCCTAAACACGAGTCGCAATTTGTGACGAAGAATACAATTAGAAGAAAAGTTGTGTAAAATGTAATGTAAAATATTTATTCAATGAACAAACAGCTATAATAATATCTAAATTGAGTGTTATAAATAAATTATTCACTGTATTATTAGGTAAGCTCATTTCTTACAATACAAATGCAATATAAATCTTTAGAAAATGTTTTGCATTTTAATCGTATATGTTTGTGTAGCGAAATTATTTTTAATTTATTACATGTGGTTAATCTATTTATAAAAGCAAAAGAGATACCATTCATTCAAAGATTAACTGATTAATTATGAAATCTCGAAAACTACTGAAGCAAGAATCATGAAATTTGGTCTGATTATATAGTTGTAATGTAGGGGCCCGCTCAAGGATTTTGAGAAAACATTTTAAACGGAAGAGGGGGGGGGGGGGGGGGGGGGGGGGGGGGTTGAACTTTGTGTGAAACTGTTACATTTGTTACGTTTTCACGGTTCAACCGCAAGACACATTTAATATTTAGATAGCTGAGTGTTTTTCTAGTTCTTATCGATATTGGTTATTGAAGACCCGCGGCTGCCAAAATTTTGAGCGTTTTTAAATAACTTTGCTGAGTGAATGAATGTGTAATTTAAATATGTATCTCTTTATAGATTTTTCAATCGACTGCCTAAAACTATAACGCAATTTATGTATTCTCATTTGATACTTTTTTTTCAACAATGCGATGCCTTTTTTAGAGGTTTTTAAATATTTCTCCTAAATTACTTGAGTAAGTTACATAAAATTGCGGTTAACAGGAAGACAATACCGTTTACTAAATACTGGCTAAAAGCTATTTGATAGGAATTAATATTTCAGTTATAACGATATATGTCGCTTTCGGATACCGGAGTGTGAGTGCGAAGCCTACGTAAGAAACTGTTTTTGGAAGCTTGCGACAGATTCAATTTTCATCACTACCACAATATAAACATAGCAGTAGGATGTCTTCATAGAAATCCAGCGTGCCTAGTTTGTATGTGTGCGCGCTTATACGCACGCGCTGTGACACGCACACGACTATAATATTTTAGAGAAAATGGGCAATTATGGAGTCATCAGTCGGGCTCATGGAACGCAAACGTGCGACCCCATCCGTTTGTCTTTAATTCGTTCTTCAAATACAAAAATGTCTAAATTAGGTTTAGGTGCCAAGAAATTAAATTTAACAAACTAAATTAAACGAAATTCTCTCCGCATTTCGCACTCAAGGAAACAACCCTACGTATTCGGCCGAGAGTAGGCAATTCTGCTACGCATGAGCCGGGAGACGGCCTTCTTTTCTACATACTCTCTGTCAATACCTTATGATAAATACGTTACATTGACTATGGTTTTATTTTGCCGATTCCGGTGCGTTCCATATATATAATAGACTGGCCCGTTGGCGCAGTGGCATAGCATCTGCTTTCCAAGCTAGGGTCCCAGGTTCGATCCCCGGTCAGGTCAATTTAGGAAACTAATTTTTCTAAATTGGCTTGGAGTCCGAGTGTTACTGGGAACTCCCCCAGAGTTCGTTGTGTGGTACCCATAGTACAAGCTTGCTGCTTAGTTTGGGGTCACACAATCTGTGTAATTGTCTGGAGTATTATTATTAAAAAAAATAGGACATCCCAGACTTCCTCAACAAGCTCCAAAGATGACCACCGCAAAATTTTCAGTGGCGAAAAGCCCCCACAACCAATCTCATTACCGGTGACTAGATACATTTTAAAAGCTTCCCCGCATTACCAAAAAATAAGGTAAGTTTAAGTACTTTCCGAATATCCATCTCATGTATTAATATTTATTTTATATATTTTAAGCAACATTCCACCGAAATTCAAACTTATTAATGTACACGTATTTCACCGCTCTGCCAAACATCTCCAGGAAAGCTTAGACTAAAAGGGAACTAACCAAGCCTAAACTTTCCAGAAAAAGCTTCGTTGAAAAACGAAACACGTATCGATTAAGAAGTTTGAGTTAAAACAAATATATATATTTATAATATATTTATAAAACAAATAGTCTCCCACGGTTTCACCCGTGTTATATTTAGAATTTGTTAATAATTTAACTACAGCGTAATCTCCGGATCCGGGCATAACTATGAACATCAATCGGTCAAGTTGCTCAGACCAGAAGTTACACGATTACATATTATGTATATCATATTCTATACATCTATCCATATGAATAAAATTGAACTTTGAAATGAAGGCTTTTTCTTACACTTATACCAATACTTGCACGTAACAAAAACCTAAACACGCTTTTTTTTTATTTTTGCATGTTTGTCTGTCTATTTCATTGTTTGAGCTAATTTTCGAAACGTCTGAACCATTTGCGAAAATGTAGAAAAAAAATAATAGAATGGATCCCGCGAGATGGAATGAGATCAAGAGGACGCCAAAGAAAAAGATGGGCTGATTATTTATACATAGACTGGGACCAGATTCGATGGTTAAAACAAGAGACAAAAAGTTCTGGTAAGAAATAGGGGAGTTCTACGCCAAAGAGGCGGCTACTACAATTTTAAAATAGTACTTAATTTATTTTATTAATAAATATTGTCGGTATTGAGATAATAGAAGTGTAATAATAATATCAAATAATGAATAATCATTATAAAAATCAGCAATAACAATAATAAAAGTAAAAATAATAATAATAATTTCAGAAAGCTTTAGTGGAACCGACGTATACTGGAAATTATGGTATTGTATGCAATTAATATATTAATATGTGCTGTATTGTAATTTATTATTATTGTTTGTATTATTGATATTATTATGTAATTTCAGTGCTGATGTTTCGATGCTATATAATATTTATTTATTTATTAAATGGTACACACAACAGACTACAATCAAGAGTACAATAAACAAAGTAGCTATATTCTGGTCGTGAACCAGACTGAAGTCCAGGCACGTGCGTACACAACACGATAAAGTAAAGTAGCTCAGTGGAGAATACGTTTAACATTGGTTTTGAATAAATTATGTCTGTTATCAAATATATCTATGCGATCATTCGTAAGTGATATTTCATTGTAAAAGCGACACATTCTAACGACTGGATTATAATAAGATGTATTATTTTTATATACTTGTAGAATAAAAATATTACGTGGACGGTTGCGCGTAACCAATCTTGAGTTAACATTGAGTAGAGAAAGCAACGCTGAGGAGTGAAAGTAGGAATGTAGAATTTTGTGAAGATGAATAAGGTCTTGTTGCTTACGGCGGGTGGCTAAAGAAGTAATTTTAAAGTGATCGAGTCTTTCAGCATAGGAGTTCAACTTGCGTCCGAAGCCACTTCTGTAACTTAAGATCTTAAGAAATCTTTTCTGCACCGCTTCTATCTGTTCCGAATGTGCTTTGTAATATGGAGACCATAGTACAGATCCGTACTCCATCACACTTCTAACAAGGCTATTGTAAAGATAAAGTAAACTTTGAGGTTTGGTAAAGTCTTTGGTTGTTCTCGTTATAAAGCCCATAAGCTGAAAACCTTTTAAAGAGATGCGCTCGTAATGATGTCTAAATGTTAATTGATCATCAAACGATATACCTAGGTCTTTAACAACTGAAGTACGCTGCAACATACGTCCATGCAATATATAATCAAAAATTATTTTCTTTTTCCTTTTGGTAAACGAAATTACTTGACACTTGTCGATACTTAAAAACATATGGTTGATGCGACACCATTCAGATATAGTGTCAAGGTCACTCTGAAGGGAGAGACAGCTGTTCGTGTCAGTTATTGTGGTAAAAACTTTCAAGTCATCGGCATAAAGGAGACATGGACATATAAGCTCAATAATACGATCGTTAATGTAAACCAAGAAGTAAAGAGGTCCCAAATGTGAGCCTTGAGGTACACCAGATGTTATGACTACCGGTGAGGATATGTAACCTTTCAGTGCCACCAACTGATTCCTGTTATTTAGGTAGGACTGTACCCATCTAAGAAGACTGCCGTGAATACCGTAACAACGTAGCTTCGCACAGAGCAGAGAATGATTCACCTTGTCAAATGCTTTTTTGAAGTCCGTATATATAGAGTCTACCTGGTCCCCAGAGGCAAAAGCAGCACACAAGACATTTTTGTATTCCAGTAGGTTAGTGATTATGGATCTGTGTTTGATGAAACCATGTTGATTTTGTGATAAGGAAGGTTGTAAATAATTATTGATATGGTCATAAACTGCTGCTTCAAAAACTTTAGCCGTGCATGATAAAATACTTATTGGCCTATAATTGACACAGTCCGACTTCTCCCCTGACTTGTGTATAGGGATTATATGGGCAGTCTTCCAAAATGATGGAAACTCACCAGACTTAAGCGACATATTGAATAATAGTTGTAACGGGAGACTTAACTCGTCCGCGCACTCTTTTAAGAACTTAGGAGGTATACCATCAGGACCGTAGCCCTTTATAATATCTAAATTTTTAATTTTGCTAGTACTTCATTGTATGTCAGTGTGATTTTAGATAAATTCTCATTACACTCAATCAGGCCTTCAATGTCATGATTATTATGAGAACCTCCCTCAAATACAGATGAAAAGTATTTGGAAAATAATTCACAGACTTCCTGACCCCCGGTTACCAATTGATTATCAAATATCATGGTCTGAGGTGTACCTTCAGTACTTTTTCGACTGTTAACAAATCTCCAGAAGGATCTAGTGTTTGATGCCAAACAATCCTCCACAGAAGATAAGAAGGATTTGTATCAATTGTTTACGTAGTGCAACAAAATTGTCATAATCTCTTGGGTTCTTACATTTTTTAAAACGAATATGATATTTCTTTTTCTTTTTAAGATACCATCTTAATGTCTGGTTACACCAAACTGGAAAACGACCATCACACTTGCAAGATAGTGGTGTATATTGTTTTATTAAGTCTTCAAGTATGTTATAAAATTTTGTAACGGCTGTATTTATATCGACCAGTTCAAGCAAAAACCAATTTACTTTATTTAATTCAAGTTTTATTTTAATATAATCACATCTATGGAAGTTTCTATAATATTGTTTTTGTGGGTTAATATAATTGTTAGGAGTGGGTTCATTTACATTAATTTGCAGGGGCGGGTGGTGATCATCAATGTGAGTTAATGGTTCTGTCTCTTGAACTAGTAATATGTTATGACTACATAAAATGAGATCCAGATATCGACCGTTTTTATTTGCTATGTTATTGTATTGACAAAGTCCACACAATGCCAATGTGCTTAAAAAGAGATTGGATTTCGATTCCGTGGATCCATCAGACTCCATTTTATTACCAATTATTGCTCAATACCAATATAGACCAGGAATGTTAAAATCACCCACTATTAAGTTGATACAGTCATCCCCCGCAGTTGTGAGAACGTCATGTATGTTGTCATAAAAACTGATCAACCGATTACTTGAGATGTCAGGGGGTAGGTAACAAACACAAAGATTAAACCTATGTCCTTGGTTATTGTAAGGTAAGATACTAATCCAAATATCCTCGACCGAACTGTCCCAAGACGTTTGCCGAATCACATTAAAATGCTTATTAATAGCGATCAGAACATCGCCACCTTCTATTTTAGACGATGATACACTATCTCGGTCTCTACGAAAAACTCTATAACGACTGTCAAATAGTTCACTATCAAAAAAGTCACAGTTAAGATTAGTTTCGGTTAAACACACGATATCATACTCGGTGTTTAATGTATTCAAATATAGATCTTTGGTTTTTGATCTGATTCGGTTAACATTCTGCTAATAAATTAACATATTACTGAGAAGTAAATTAGAGTAGAATAAATGCATTAAACAATAATAAAAACTAAGTTAAGACGATTAATTTCAATCACTATATTATCACACCATTTTGTCCAGACAATTTTGATCTTTGATTAAAACAGCACCTGAAGAGTCGTCCTTGTGAGCATAAACACGTCCATATTTCACCCATACGTATTTGTAGTTTCTTTCCTTAGCCAGTTTTCTCACAGCAGCATGTAAACTTTTGGCATCGGGTCCTAGATGTTCTGTGACATATATCGTTTGTTTGTCTCCGGGGATATTCAAATGTTGTGAACTCAAGGGTTTATTTCTATGCACTTTGTTAAATCTCCTGAACGCGGAGATTATGCAATGGCGGTGACGTTCCGTATGCAATGTAACAAGTACACTGCGAGGACGTTTAGATTTAGGGTCTAGTTTAGCCACTCTCCGTATTGCACAAACTTCCGTTTCACTCATCGGCGTATTAATTTCTTCACACAGTTTCCTAAGTATAGATAGTAGATTTTTATTTTGTTTTTCAGGTATCATTTGTATCTCGATATTGTGTCTACGAGAGGCTCCCTGCAAAGTTACCAATCGACATTTCAAGTCCCTTATTTCCGTTTGAATATTTGAGTTTATCGTTTCAAGTAGATTAATATTTTTGTTAGTACTTACAAGATTTTGTTTTATATCTTTTTGTTCTGCAGAGAGAAAGTCGGTAGTCGCTGTAAATTCTGCTCTCAATCCCTCAATAGCTGAAGATACTTCAGTTAGACAGTTCAGTCTGAATTCCTCAAGCTTGGAATCAAACAGCGCACTATTTGGTTCAAAGGTGATAACAACAGCGGCGGAGGAAGTCTGCGGTGATAGTATTGAAGAAGCCGTAGCACCAGCTTGCGACGGAGTTGTTTTAGAGATGTCACTAATCACAATCTGTTCATCACAAGACATATTAACCTCACGGAGAGGCTCAAATTGATTCCGTATTGGGGTGCTATCATTTTTACGCCTATTAACACATGTCGGACATTTCCAGGACTTGTTGAATTCCAAAATGTGGTCCCTGTAGTAGGTAGGTGTCATATTGAGACATGCATAGTGAAAGACGTGTTTACATGCAGTACATTTCAATAATTCACCTCTATCAAGGCTTTTTTTGCATGCCGCACAATTCATTATTTACGATTATAGTAAGTTCACGCAGTTATCCAGCCAAAATGTAAACACAGAACACTATATAGTTTTCACCTTGACAAGCAAAACACATATGCGAAATTATATTAAAGTCGCCTTCAGTAAGACAAGACCGATCACACAATAACTACGGAAGTCTTTTGCTTAATTGACATTGGATAGAATCAAAGTTCACATTCAACTTTTCTCAAATCCGTTACGAGTTATAAAACAACATATACACAGACATTACTATTAACTTAACGTTATTATGTTAAATATAACAAAACATTCACTTTTACCACTATTTTAATAAATAATTGTTACGAGCTGATGAATAGCGATGTTTACAATATTCATTGTAATGTATAATTGTGTAGTAGAATAAATGGCTTTTTTATTTATTTATTTTATATTCGTTCGCTAATCACCATTACATCTTCTGCATACTTATTAAACTTGATTAAAAATATTCGTAATTAGAATTAAGTGGTAAAGTATCAAAAAATATGAAATCTGCTGCGTTTTCTTCACCTTTTCTTTTAGCTGAAATATAACATGAAGATGAGAATGTGTTTTGATGTATAGCAAAATACGGCAATAAAAACGGTTCAATAGACTTCATTACGTCAAGGAGTAGTAAGAACAACATATTAGTGAAGATATTAGCAAAGCCGTCAAGTGCTTTTTACATTACGTCGACGAAACACATAAAAACATTTCCACTTTGTGTTTTGTACTTTGTAGTAAAACTACCTTAGATAAATATATATATATTACAATCTTATTAACAGTTCTGTAAACACTACTAAATCATTATACTTGCTAAACAATGTTATTGACAGTGCAAGGTATTGTCGTCTAAATATTAATAAAGATTAGCTACTTATTGTTATAAGGGACTACTGCCAGATAATTAAAGCAATGAGAAATAAATAACGTCTTTTTTAATAGTGGATAGAATTCGGCCTGTTTGCATTTTTTGTTTTTGTACTCTCTGCCTACACAACAGTGCAGTGTATTTGAGAAATTTGGGATAATTATTTAACGTCTTTTCGAATAAAATAGGTAAGTAACAACAAAAGTAGTCAAAGATTAAACTATTTAATTTTAGAATGAAGCATACATAAATATCTTCATGCTATATCCCTTCTAAGGGCTAATCAGAGAGGATGGCGCCAAGCATCGCCGTCCTTTAAATACTTTTCGCACCTCCTCAAATCTCATCATTCCCCTCACACACTTTCGCCTAAGTATGCGAGTGCTTTTGACATTTCCGTCAGCGAACAATCTGAAATTTCCGTCAGCTAACATCTGGCTAACTTAACTCATTTTATTCAATTCAGATCATAAGATAATTCAGTTCAGATTGACATCTTATTTGATCTTCCTTGGCTTCTGCTGCCACACTTATTTATTTCGCTTGAAATATAGTACAAAATAAGCTTGTATTGTTTACATATTTGGCTCTCATATTTCACCAGACACTGGTATGCAAAATATTAATAGAATTTAAATTCTATTGAATATCTTAAATAAATTTATGACAATCGAAAAATAATCTATTTTAAAAATGAAATTTATAATTTCGAATAAAATTTTTAACAGCCAGCTTTACATTGTTACTTAAGCATTTGTAAAACACAAACGCCGCAGAAGCTTTTTAAATTCGTCGTCTCAGCCTTAACAATTATCTCAATATTTAACGGGTTCTGAAACGTATTCATATTTACGTCATTTACCATTTACAGATGTTAAAAAACGGAACCAGAAAGTGATGGACGGATATACCATCGCTTATATACCAAATTCCTTATAGCTAACTTTAAGGCGACACATTGAAAATTTTGACGGCAGGGATCTCAATTTTTCTAAGTGACTACAAAACCTATGAAAGTGATATTTGGATATACGATTGGTTAACATTTGTAACAAAATAAAATATCAAAGAAACCTCTTTTAAAACAGAGATTTACATTTTTAGGAGTAACGGGACCGAATTATGTTTTTGAATTTTCTATATCATTTTAATCTAAACATATTCTTCAAAATAACAGTTGGGGTTTTTAAAATTATTTTTAGTTGTTAAAAGAAACGAAAATAACTAGTTTTTCATATTTTTCGTAAGCTAGCGCACGCAGTTATGCATAGACCAGAAGGTCTATTTTGGATTAAATTATTGTTAATCAATGTGTCGCCTTAACGGCTTGCGCAAAAGTTAGGTGTAAACAACTTTCATTATATTCCTTTCTCGCCCAGACCAGCATTTATGTGAATTCTCTATACTCATAATACAACCTTTATTAAAATATTAATTACAGAGTAGGATTTAAATAGTTTAGTTTTCCTGGACGACTCAATTAGGCCGAGTTCTGGTCCCGTAGGAACTCGAAAACTTTCCTCTAACTTTCATTTTACTGTCCAATGCGGAGCGAAGTTTGTTTTTTACTTTTTAAACTAAAACTTTATGTTAACCAAATAGAGGCGACGATAGAAAATAAGAGCCTGTAACTGGAACGCGAGTTTTTGAAATGCATTCTGAGAGTTCTGGAAATAAAAAATATTACGCATATCACCAGAACGACTAATATTACATTTTACTCATTTTGATAGTCTAGCCGTGGAAGTCTAGCCGTACTTCCATAGTGAAACTTACCGATATTAAGTTTATACTCGTATGTGCCTTTACTTGGTGGTGTCCTTTGTAACTAACAATGATCACGTAATTATCAAAGAAGTGATAATAACAGAATGATTATGACATAGACAAATATTATAAAAAAAATTTCAAAGTGGTCAAAGGCCATTTAATTACAATTTTTGTTTACAAATTAAAATAATTACGTCTATGAATAACGCATAGTTATTTGGCTTCTCTATGACTAGTTTCATACTTAAAAATTAAAAAATATTCATAAGGTCATTAATCTTTCGACTATAATAATGTAACACATGGTAACCATTCTATTGTTAAATATTCCATTCTCTAGATTTTTACATACTCGTATATTTACATATTTCGATTATTAATACGAAAATTTGCCGAAATTAACAAGTGACTCACTGAAGCGTAGGTCAATGACTGAAGCATGGGGAGGATGACATACGGTCGTATTTACAGTCTATATGAACCTTTGTATCTGCACCTAGACTGCGACGCTTTTGTATTAGTTTGAATACATGTTACTAATTGAGAGGTTTTCAAAAATACCATTGCGTGGCAAAAGAATATTAAAATATGTGCCAAAAAAAAATTATTATTTTACTTGAAGTTATTAATTATTGCATTTATAACTAACGAAAACAAATAAATAGATTGGCATACTCGAGTGCGAGTTTGACTCTGACCGATGTTCAAATGTCAACTTCAAATTTTGACAAACGAAGTAGTTCTTATGCATGTAATTAATTGTTAGTTCATATTTAATTTTAGCACCCAAAGTTTGAAGTTTTCAAACGCCGATGCTTTTATTTCGATATTTATTGCATATCGATGTTTTGTTACCGATAATATACATCCCTAAAATTTTCACATTAATAATTTAATAGCTGTCATTACTCGGTAACGCTGATTGTTAACGTTATCATTTTACTGTCTTTTATTTGATTACTTTTAATATTGTTTGTCGAATACATAACAGACTTAAAATGTGTAAACCACATTATTTACACAAATGAAACATAAAATATATCCAAAAGCAAAAGAAAAAAATGTTTTGTTTTTTCGAACTTAACCGAAGAACTAAATAGATTTCAATAGAGATTGCAAACTTAAAACGTTACGGCTCCAAATGTTTTATAGGATGTATATCTTTACGCTATCTTTACGATAAAATATTAATAGGGTATAGACATTTTTTTAATCCATGAAAAACAAATGAAATTGCGGATAAAGACTATCTAGTTATATACTACAATTCGTGTTTTGTTCACATTCCTTTACTGTAATTTATGAGATATTCATAATTTATATTGTAAACGCATTCGTAGCGCGATGACTTTGAAGAATGTTTCATAAACATAGCTTAAATAAGAATTTCTTGGCTCCCTGTCGTCCTTGTCATTTTTTTCTAGTTTTTGGTCGTGACTTCGTCTTTAAAAATGTTTCACATCTGATTATGGCCACATTTATCTTTTCAAATTTTTTTGGCACTATCCATTTTATTTGCCCCATTAAGTAAGAGATTTTACTATATCTAACAGCAATGACCTGATTTGCAATCCATTCGGTAATTTTCAATAAAACTTAGCCAAGTAAATGTACTAAAATTATAAAAAATTTTGTTTTGCATTTTGAAAACAAGCGTAAAAGGCCTATACAAATTGTTTTTTCTTTTGTAATTTCTAATTCATGTACATTGTTCATATCATTTTGAAACAGTATAGATTTATAAATGCCAATATTATCAGATGGAAATGATGATAAATCATAATTAAAATATGTAATGTTTTAAATCGCAATAATATTGAACCATATTAGTAGCGTCTGTAAAAAGCACATATTTTCGAAAAAATTGTTACCGACCGACGGACCGAGTGTAATAAACATTAAAATTTGGTATAATACTAGCGTATTTAAAATACACACATCAAAAATTCTAAGCAACATGTACGATTTTGAACTTTTGAATGATTTTTACTATTGTAATATATTTCTTTTATAAATAATAACTAAGCATTTTTTGACCCATTAGTGACTAAAGCAACAAAATCCTTCATTCAATTGTTAATTTAATCACAGTAATTAACAATATGTGTACCGTAACATACGTAGTACTAAATAAAGTTAAAACGAAATTAAACTTTTCATGTTTTACAAAATTAAATAACGACATTTTTTTAATTATTTGGTAATTCAATACAAAGTGTGACCGCCTCTATTGTTTATAACTTGTCGGCAGCGATTTTTCATTGAATTTATAAGATTGTTTATCTGATCCTGCGGCCATCGGTCTCAATGGAATTTTAACAAGTCTTTCAGTTGTTGAGTTGCCGACACTCCGTCCAGGTTCTCTAGATCACGTCTCTGGAGCATGTCCCATGCGTGCTCTATGCGATTGAGATCTGGCGATTGTGCGGCCACGGCAATACCCGGATGTTTTCCATTGCCAAGTACTCTCTAGTGCACCGAGCTGTGTGCGAACGCGCGTTGTCATGCATGAGCATGAAATCTGAGCCAAGCCTTTGTGCAAATGGGTGAACATAAGACCTGAGGACATCTTTAACGTAATTTTCAGCGTTCATATTGTCATCTACAAAAACGAGCTCAGTTCGTCTGTTCTTCGTAATACCCGTCCATACCATCACTGTGGAGCCACTGTAAGGGTGTACTTCCTGGACGAATTACAGCCGTTCAGCATATCCGGGACGACGATACACTCTGACCCTTCTCGTATCAGGCTTAAATCCAAACCGGGACTCATCACAAAGTAGAATTTTATCTCATTGCTCCTAGGTCCATGCCAAGTGTTCCCTACATCATTCGTTACGACGGGCGCGATTCCCATGGCGTATAGGGGGGCACCTAATCGGGCATCGTGCTCGTAGGCCATATTCATGCAGCCTATTTCTCACGGTTTGGTGGCTAACAACAACACCGCTTGAGAATTGTAGCTTTAAACCTATCTCCCGGGCGGTTAACATCGGCTAATTTCTTGCAGTCAGTTGTATGTATCGGTCCTGTCGAGCAGTTGTACTCCTTCCACGTCCTGGGTGCTGCTCAGCAGGAACCCCTGTATTAAGGTAACGCTGCCAAAGACGACAAATCACGCTCCTATTGACACCAAAATACACCTGGGACTTATTTCTTCCCGCTTGTAGCATTCATACAGCTCTCTGCATTTCATCAGCAGTCAAATGACGTCGCTCCATAACATAAAAAATGACTCACCACTCAATTTCTTCAATAACTGTATATCTCAAAATGATAAAAGTGCGATAAATACCAAATTTATCAAGCAACGAAAACATATGAAATCGGGAAAAAATAATTAGCTTTTATTTTAATGAAAACAAAACACAATCGAAAAGGTTCAATTTTTAAGATCAACAACAACAAAAAAGATTGTATACCAATCTACTTTCCTATAGAGAAAAAATAAAGTATCAATTTTTTGATGTGTGTATATTAACTTTATGAACTAACTTCCAAAATTTCACGAGGACGCTTCTTTGAGATATAGAAGCTGTGTCGATTAATAAGTTTGAAATTTTGGCAGAGTTATAGTATTGAACTGATAAATATATATTACTATTTAAAAATTAATTGTAATAATAACTCGAATAAGTGAAATTTATTTTTTGTTTTACGAATAGGCTAGGTTAATGATGTGACCGATATCCATATCTATACTCTCGACTTTCCGTCCCGATTTTAAACAGATATTTTGTATTCATTAATCGTGAAATTGATTGCCTCGCGAAAATTTAAATTCACAAATTTAAAAACATATTTCTCACTTAAATTAATTACGTCAAATATTTGTGTAATGCACTACAGACTTTTTTGTCATTTGAATTAGTAAAATGACCAGAAACTTGGACGTATGTAACCCTCGTTATTTTAAAATGAAAACGTGTGACGTACAAGTCAGAAAACATGCTTTTATGTTTACGTAGCAAATAACACGTTGAACTATAGTAAATATTTTAACTTTTATATCATAACTTTTAGGCACACGTATTCAACTAAAATATTCAAAGTTACACAAGATAAGGAAATAATATAATCAGAGCTAACATTGATACCTATCCGTATCTGCGAATCCATATATAACTAATCCGTATCCGTATCACTGTATACTAATATTTTTGACAAATCCGGTACATCTTTAGTACATGCTCACCTAAAACGAATAAAAACCATATCAACACATCCATTCTATTGTCATTATTGTTAATTAATCCATTGTCATGATCTCGAAATGTGAATACTCCAAACGCTTTAATATAGCAACGTTCTGATGCCATTAGTCGCAAATATATACAAACCAATATATACTGTAACAGTCGAACATAAAGTTGCATTTTGTATGAAAATCTCAAATCTATGCAGCTGCGGGCAACGTTATTTACAGATAACTCAATGGCGCGTGGTGTTAGGCGAATACGGCATAGATATGGTAATGACTCAGGATCGAATTTAACTGTCGTCACTAAAACTAGAACATAGAGATGGCTATGTTAGATTAAGATACGGACTGAAATGATACGCAGTATAGAAGGATCGGATATGAAAGGCAATAAATACATGCAAGTCGTACTCAAGCGATAAATTAGCTATCAACCAAAAATGAACTTACTTTCTATGAAAAAAAATTACAATATAATCCAGGATTGCATAATTTACCTTCAATCTGTACCTCAATGTCAACATGCATGACTCTTTTTCACATATTTCTGGGCGATTTTTTTTTTATATAATTGTTGCGAGAGGCGCAATTTCTATACGTATTTTCGTTAGTGTTAAAAAGTAACTCAAAATAATCACCACTACATATAACTAGAAGCTCAATCACGGTTAACTTACTCTACGCACACATGCGATCCTTATGCCATATTGTAATAGGTACATACCGACAATTTGCAATCAGTTAAAATGAAACACTAAATAAAAACCCTAATAAAAACAAAATAGGTATCCTAATCAAAACTCAAGTTGTACAGAAAATATCTTCATAAATACTATACAAATGTAATTAAATTTGACAGTTATTGAAGTCGGCGCCGAGTCTACCAAACTAGTAGACTTAATGTTATTGTTTATTGGCTTGCATACTTTTTCAGTACTCTCTCAATTACACAGGGCAAATGAAAGCACAAGAAGCCAAACATGTAGACAGATGGACGGACAGACGGCGAATACAAAGATTGTCAATTTACTGAGCTCAAAGTCATGATCTCTACGCATACAAGTCGTAAATAAACATTTTATAGAAAAACATTAGGTATATTTGGTGAGGGGCCAAGTAGTGTGGGTGACCCGCCACAGGGGGTAGAGCAGCAAGTATTTATAGCTATTCTTCTCGAGGTGGCCTTGTTTCCACAGAACACTGCGGATCTAGGCTAGAGAGTCGATAAACACTCCTGAGGGTGGTGCTACGACGGCGCCCTCAGTACTGGGTAAGGGCCGATGAGGCTGAAGTGCCGAAAGGGCTCGGCCCGGAAAAGGTTGGGAAATGTATTTTTATTGTATTTTTGTTGTACTCTGCGCGAGGGATGGGGTCAGGTGCTGGGGCCACTTGGCTCTTTTTGAGAAGGGGCGCCATGGAGGTGGAAAGAAGGAAAACCTTTAGAACCCCGTGAGCAAACACGTAAAAATCTGAGGTGGAGAAAAGTAAAATTCGAAATGAAACCCGTGAGGACAACACGTAAAAATCAGATGCGGAGGAAAGGAAAACTAGTAGTGAAAACCGTGAGAAAACACGTATAACTCAGAAGTGGAGAGAAGGAAAACTCGAAACGAAACTCATAAGACAACACGTAAAAATCAGAGGTGGAAAGAAGGAAAACTTGTAAAAATCCGTGAGTAAACACGTGAAAATCGGAGCGGTGGTGCATGCGGATGCCCCTGACGTGGCGTAGGCCGTGGGTCGGCGGGGTGCGAGTCCCGCCACTTATGGAGGCATCGCGTGTCTTTTGGAGAAAGGCGCCTCACCCAATGGTCTCGGGATGGTAAGCGCGGTGTTCCCCCACACCTCCCAGGAGATCGAGCAGATAAAGCTGACCACACAATGAGGAGAGACCGGTTTAGGCTGGGCATGGCCGCCGGGGCCGCGGAAGAATGCGAAAGCGTGCCGTTGCCCCGACACAAAGACCCTCGAGGAACACCGTCAAGTTTTAGTGGGTAAACTCAGCTTTGCATCCTGCAGCCGAGAAGTCCCACATACCCCCCGCCACACTCCTAGGCAAGACCGGGATGCGTAATGAATTTCCCGACGTAAAAAAAAAGGTATATTTGGTCAAGATCAAATTCGACTCTTGCTCATACAGCAATTTTTACCTACAGCATAAAATCACAAAATAATATTAATTTCTAGAAAGTATAGAACCTAGGATCTTCATTATAATTTTCGTGTGAACAAATAAAGAAGCATGACGTTGCTGGAACCATTCAGTTTCAGGTTCACTAATTCTCAAATAAATAAAAGAATTGTTTATCGCGTACTTTTCAATACATTCTTTTTAAATATGCTGTTTAAATAATGTTGGTGTTGGCGCAATATATTATATATGTCAATAAGATGCGTTACTAGGTATATATTTCAAGTTTCTACTCTGTCTCATGGGAAATTCGTGAGAAAATCGACTGAAACAAACAAACACACAAACATACGGATAGACGTACGAATAAGTGATCTCGTAAGGGTCCCGTTTTCGCTTCAGACACACGGAACCCTAAAAATAACACGAAATATCATGAACTATATTCAATTCTAGGTATAACGCCTATCGATCTTTATGGCATATTAATAACAAATTCTTAGAATTTATATTCAGCGAAACTCAATTCAAGAGTTATTTTTCTAAATTATAATTACCTACCGATTTAAAACCAGCGTGAAAACAGGTGGGGCGGTCTCAAAACAACACAAAGTTAAAGTAGAAGTAGAGGCAAGAAAATAATTTTTAAATTCCGCTGCGGCCTCGTTTTAATAACGAATATAAGAATTGATTTATTAATTGCTTATAAATATTTAAAAATATTGCAATTAAAATAATTTTTACAATTCTTCGCTTCGGAATTTAAAATAATAAAAACTTTATAGAATTTACTCAGATATTCAGATAACTATATTCCCCCTAATCGAGGCCAAACTCAAAGCTTTTTTTAAGGACGCTTCGGTGAGAAGCGAAACAAGGGTTTCAAATTGCTGGAATATAACTAAAAATATATAAATAAACTTTAAATGGGTAGATCAACTATTTTATGTATTAGTCGGTTACTTTGGTAACATATTTTGTTTATTTATTTATTGTCTTAATAAGTGAGAAGGAGAGAAAATAATTTACATATTTGTAAATGCACTTCTGTTCTGAGCAATGTAGTAGGTACTTTTATGAACAGGCATTAACATAAAATCGAAAACACTTTAAAGTACAGTAAAATTGTCCCTTGGACATATGAAAATGGTTTGTCTCTTGGACGACCACTAAAACAAAGCAAAATATCGATATATTGTTAAAAGTTAATTCAATAATTATATTTATGGAATAGATATTAGCTTTACGATAAATACAATGCTTATGAAATGAATAACTAACTATATTTTCCGACTAATTTTTGTCAGGTAATAGAGGCAGCAGTTAGATAAAAAATAGTTTATTGACTCAAATTTAATATATAAAAATGTAATATTTAAAATAGCGGTTTATTAAAACCCATAGAACTCGTATAGGCGATGGGCCTTATAATAACCTTTCGCTAGTTGGTTCCGCTTATCATCTGTACGATAAATTGCTAGACGTACCACGAATGTGTGATTTTGTTTCATTTTTATGCACTGTCCACTCTGCATGGAAAATGCCGTTAAGTATATACGCATAAATATACAAGTGTATAACGCAATCGCGAAAATGACGACTATGACCACACACTTCAAAATGAACTTCAACGAACAACGAACAACTTAGACCAAAAAGACTATAAAAGTGTAGAAGTAGCTTATTATAATAAGTAAGTAACATCAACGTCATAGAATATAATATTTTAATATAGCCTTGTATAATAGTAGTCAGGTACCTACGCAACGCGCGGCACAGAGCGCTTAATGTTCAATGCATAATTTATACAGTTGCCGCAAACCTTTGGTCTGGCAATCTCGGGCTTGAACTCTAATTTGTTACGTAAATTCAAGTAATGAACCCCACAAGCAGCTAAGGATGAGCCGTAGGTAAAAATTCAAAAATTATTCTTAATAAAAATCTCATTTCTAGACGTTATCTTTTCGTCAACCTTATACCTTGATGCAAATAAGCGGTAAGAAAATGTAGATGCGTACTGAAACAGCTTACTAAAAAACCGTTAAAATTTAGAAAAAACTGTCTTATTTCTTTTTTTCTGCCACAAATACAGAGGAATAAACAAAAGAATAAAATGAAGATCTTACTGCGCTTAGGTTAAACATAATATAATATTCGATGCAATTTGTCATTTGCGTCTATGTGAAAATATTATTTCATTGCTTTTAAAAACACTCATTTTTGCGCAGTTGTGATTGAACTATCTCTAGTAACATCTAAAACATTATTATCCAAAAATAACAAGTTAAAAGAATTCTTCAGTCATTTATTTCATCGTTATTTGAAAAAATCCTTTCCAATAACGATAACATTAATTACAGTAATTACGTAATAAAATTACACTTAAAATAACTTTGTTCAATAAATATTTACTATCATTCCTTTCGCTAATATCTATAAAACAAAATATCATTTTTTTATTTTCGCAAAATCAACCCGATATGCAAAAGTTACAACAAATGCCCGAGGCAAGAACAAACAATTTATGGCCACAGTTATGATGGGGAACCCTTTAAGAGACATCAAAAATAAATGAATTATTCTTACATTCAATTTTATTATATTAGTATGCAACATAATAAGGATAATTCTCTAGATATTCAAATTGTTTCCGTGTTCTAAAAATCAATTTTTATAATACTTATCTACATAATAATTGTATAGACGTAATACAAAAGATTTTAATATTCATATTTAAATTAAAAAGCTCCAGCAAATGTAAAAACAGATAGCTACATATTATCTCATATACTATTTTACACTTATTTCACATGTTTCTAGCCTTATGAAGCCAATATTCAAATATATTTTCGTCGGACTAGGTCCAAGTCATGAAGCCGGTCGTGAGTCAAGCTTGCCTTGAAGCTTACCAAGCTTCGTTGAGAGGCGAAACACGTAGATTAAAAAGTTTTAAATTCAAGAGAATATAGCTGAAATGTCTATAAAATATATTACATAATATACGATATAGACTCAGATGCAAAATATTTATTTATAAAATGAATAAGTAAATCAGTAATCTCTTTATACTTTATTTTACGAGCTCATTAATATAAATAATGGTAAATATAGGTTTAGATTAATACATACCAAAAATTATCTCATTTAAGTAGATTTTTAGTGTTTGCAGTTTTTAAAGTAATTCCTAAACTAGTGCAACGAAACCTCTGAACGTTCCGGTCTAATAAATATTGTATGAAATGATTCCCAAATCCAGTGGCGAAACGTGGAACAACCCACAGGGGCCTTTTCACTCATGAACTATTGCTTTTTCGTTATACATATAGGCACCTTATTAAGTGCTGTTACGTGTTTTTGGGCCTTCTGGGCTTTTAACTTTTGATAGATGCACAAGCTCACCTTTTTAAATTGTAAATTATCATAAAAAATAATCATAAAGCAATGCTTTGGATTTACAGCATATTTTAAAAATAACCTTTGACAAAGATTTTGTTACTATCACTATCAATATTTGTCACTATCACCTATCAATGACTTAAATAAATCCTTTGGTTAGTACTTATTATAAGTCGTAAAATATTACCAAAGCGAAGATTAAGTTCGTTTTAAAAAACTAAAAACAATAGCCATTGCGCGAGTGATGGGTTCGTTAATACATACATTGAATACTTTTGTCAAATGTCACTTTACTGTGATATGATACTTTACAACTTGTAATTGCTCTCGTAGTTCGTAGGAATCGTTAATATTTAACAACATTGAAATGTTTTATCATTTATCAACAGTTAGTTTATTTATAAACAAATAAATAAACGAATATATACGCAATTTAATTTCGCCACTTTAGCTCAGTGTAAAAAATCGTAACTAACTTAACCTAAGGAAGCCTTTGAAGAAAACAAAACGACGAACGAACGAATTATTCGTATGAAACCTTTTTGTATTTTATAGTATAAAAGACGTGTTTAAAAACCAAGTTTAATAATTTAGAAAAATATGTGCGAAAATGATTTACTGTTATTTAAAAATTGATTTGTATAAATTAAATATTACAAGTGTGTATATAAATAACCGAGTTAATTATATTTAAATAAATAATTAATAATTAAAGATTATCTCACAAACTGTTCAAAACTACTTAAGTACGTCTAAAGTTAAATTTCAACATAAATGTCACATAACTTAAAAAACTGTTTACTATTGAGAATGTATAATTTTATTCATTAAAATGAATACAATGTTGTAGTCGATTTATTTCAAATTTACATTTAAATTATTATTGTAATCAATTGACTTTATATTGTTACACAGAATATTTATAGATTCGGTATGTCGTTAGTTCAAGGTCCGTTTGATTTTAGGCCCAGTCCTCCCAATCTCTTCGTTTTCTCACTTTATTTTTTTGATGTACATCTCAATATACACAGACGAATAGTTAAATTCGACATCGAGCGACGTTTGAGTCACGCGCAGAGGGTCCCGTACGATATTCACAAATAGGTTTTCTATAGTAGGTTTCTCAAAATTCATAAGACCTAGAACTTTCGTCATATTTTTCCTGTGAATTTTAGGACAATAGACGGAAAGCCGTTACAGAAAGAATAACATAATTTAATCAAGACAGTCCCAGTTATAAAGCTAACAATGTAAATATATGCACGTAACTAGTAACTACACAGGTTAAATGCATTGTATAAAACAAAGAATAAACGTTGAAACTATGGTTAATTAAAGCAACAGTTTCGTGGAACGTGGTGAGGCAGCGTCAACATTCCTTAGCAGGTAACTTAACTACGAGTATGTAACTAAAGGCCTAGACTAGAGTATTATAGTACTGTAAAAACATACTAGTTAAGACCAGTTATTTCCAGGTAAGGAACAAGTTGGGAGGGTGAGGCGGAGGTGAAGAATTAGAATTGAGATTTGTAATGGAAAATGTGAGGCTTTAACAGTTGGACAACGAATAATGTGTTTTTTAGTTAATGTAGAGAAAATTATAAACTGAACAAATAAAACAAATTAAAAATTTAAGAATTGATCAAATACTTAGAGAGTTAGCCGACGGAAATGTCAAAAGTACTCGCATACCTAGGCGAAAATGTGTGAGGAGAATGAAGAGATTTGAGGAAGGGAAAAAGTATGTAAGGATCGCGACGCTTGGCGCTCCATCCTCTCTGACTACCCCGTTAGTGATACAAGGTGAAGATATATATGTATGTATGTAAAAAACCCCCGACTCAAAAGTAAATCTCCAAAAAGTAAAAAATATAATATTTACGTATTGGCCCTTTAACTTTATGATAAGTTGTAATATAAATAGTAGTAGTAATATATACCCAAGCGTCGTCGCGTCAGGGGACCGCTAAGTAAATTACCTGTATTTAAGTTTCATACCTGCTTTATCGTTTTTAGTTGTATACTTTTGTTTTTTTTTAAATGAAATTATTTATTAGGAACAAAAAGTATAACAACAACTTAAAAAATGTTAACAGCTGCAAAAGTTTATAACTTTAGCGCAGCTACTCGTACTAACGCCCACCTTAAGAATGCTGACGTTCTAACACCTAATCTAGTACAAAGATAATTTCAAAAACTTGTGTGTGTGTGTGTGCGTAAAACTGTACCAGAGATGGTATAGGTAGTGTGGTATTGTGTAGTTTAGTGTTGTGTAGTATAGTGTGGTGTTGTGTAGTATAGTGTGGTGTTGTGTAGTATAGTGTGGTGTAGTGTAGTATCGTGTGGTGTTTGTAGTGTAGTGATGAATAAATATAGATACTTCATGATTATATAATTGTGTAAATAAGGAATAAGTAAGTTATGTGTTACTGGTTGGTTATCTATTTGTGAGTAAGTATTGCATTTCAACCATTATACTAAATTATTAAATATGTTTTCTGTTTCAATATAATTTAAACTAAATAGCCAATTATGTGTTATTATTTTGATTTCATGTAATGATAGGGGACAAATATTTAAAATCTGATTTACATTATTATAGAGTTTAGAAGAAAGGAAATAATAGTGACGTTTAGCCAAAACAGTTCCGCAAATTTCCACTTTACATACATTTGTATTCACGCGCTGAAGTTTGTCATTATCCTTAATGAGTTGTGAATCAAATGGTAAATTCGAGTGTTTCCGAGTAATACCAGATTTTAGGAAAAGTTTTCTGACAGTGAGTACTTTGCACAAACTATAAAGATCAGTTGTAGGGAAACGGTAAGGCTTATTAGTCATAACCTTAAGTACCGCTCTCTGAGCCCTTTCCAATCGAAGAACAATTGTCTTACCAGCACAACCCCAGACTGTGACACAATAGTTCAGCATTGATTGCGCTGGAGCGTAGTAAACAGTTTTTAATATTGTGAGATCAGCTGTTACTGTTTTTACATCAGCTGTAAAGTTTTTTATTTCTCCCTTTTGAGTGACCTTGACCTAAATAGATATCTAGAGTAGGTCTACAACTATCCCGTTTTCTAATCCTTGAACGGAATAGTATGCAAGAGAATTATCAATATAAATAAAGCCTTATAAATAGCAAGGATTATTTGGTGTATTTTCGATGTTCATGCTCCAATATCAATGAAATTTAAATAGGATCACCCCTGGAACTATACTATACCTGTGACCATTAGACAATCGCAATCATGTGTTTAAGAAACGTCTGAAGGAACACTATCTATCTCTTTAATGCTCTTCGTTAGTATATAGTAATATGTATATATTCTACTTGCATATATGTGTACCATATTATGTATTTTATATTTATATAAGTATGTGTACTTATGGTATGTATTTATTCATCTCATATTTATATATTGTTATGTATGTATTATTGCATTATATATTTTGGTATACATTATTTTTACATTTTTATGACGATATTTATCAATATAGTATTTATACCACGTACTACCTGGTTTTTATTTTTTCTTGCGCGTTTTCCATCCTAAGGTTGTCTGGAAGAAATCGCCGAGAGCGATAAGACCGCCAATTATATTGCCATAATTGTAATTTTTGTTATTTTCTTGTATGTTTTTTATCTGTATTAGGAATAAGGTGTACAATAAAGAATAAATAAATAAATAATAATAAACCCAACACAAAATGAATCATTGAAATCGGTTAATGAATAAAGAAGTTATACCCGAACATGTATAAAAAAAATACATACAGACTAACATAAAACCTCCTCCTTTTGAAAACGGTTGAAAATATTAATACACAGAAAACAAGATTTCAATATAAAGATGTGTTATGCGATTGTATACTTATATGATAAAACACATTTTTATTAGGTTACTTCATTTCTCGGAAGGCAAGGGATACAAGCCCATACAAACCTTAACATGGCCTTTTCTTGATATTGTTATTCTTATTCTTACAAATTACGCCGAAGTTTTCAATAATATTAATCATAGCTAACCCATTGGGTAATCTCAGAATAAAAATCTGTATTCTGAGTACAGCATTATAACATTTTCTTTTGTTTATTTAAGAAAAAAGAAAAAAGCTAGAAAGACCTTCTTGAATGAAAATCAAACTTTAGGTTACGCATTATACAAATATTTTTTCCATTCTCATACACTTACTGAATTTCAGTTGTTATATTTACAACTAAATGTGAAATACAAAGAAAAATTCCATTTTATGAATTCCCGCCAAAAATGGAGGGGAATTTTTTTTATATTTCATAAGCCATTGGCAACAAAATCATCAGCCTAATCACGTAACTTCTGGAAAAACAAACTATGTAAGTCTCTAACACTCCTCCCGTAAGGTTTAGTAGGCTTTACTGAAGTTAAAATGGACTTCTGGGAAAAACCCGAAAACTTCAGCTGCACATATTTATTTAGATCTCCTCCAATCTTTTCACTTACACAGAACTTTAAAACACAATATACAATCACTGTTGTACTTTAAAACTCCTAAAAAGACAAAAAATCGAAAATCTAAATAAAATGACAACCTCACTTCTCCCGTTCCCGCCAAAAAGTTCCAATGGATATTATACAATACACACAGATAACACATAACTACATGACAGATTTGGTCTAGATCAAGTTTAGATACACTCTTTTGTGTACTATGCTGTACTACATGCAGACACCTAATGACAATGAGCTTTAAAGTACAAAAGTGATAGTATGTCGTATTTTAAAGTTCTGTGTAAGTGAAAAGAATAAAGTAGATCTAAATAGACATGTGTAGCTGAAGTTCTCGCGCTCTTCTAAGAAGTCCTATAAAACATACTATAAAACTTCAGTAAAGCCTACTATCACTTTACTGGAGGAGTTTTACAATAACGATTCTACTTAATAATACAATACGTGACATTGGCAAATGCGCTAATCTGTGCACTATGCCATTAAAAAAATTTAAAAAAAAAAGAACTTCGTTTATTGATTGTTTTTTGGCGTGAATGGATCAAATGTAATGCACTTTTTGTTCGGATTTTTTGTTCTGTATGCTACCTAACTCCGCAAACTGAGTTTTAATATACCTACTATACAATACTGTTATATGCACACATGACAGTTCCACAGACAATTCTGTGTGAGTTTGACAGAATTAAAAATAAACAAAGATGTACAAAATGTACATACATAAATGCGCAACTGAAATTTTCGGTTATTCCAAAAAGTTCTTTTTTAACTTCAGTAATTTTACTATACATTGTCTACTAATATACTCACAGACGTCATAAATTATGATAACAGAAAAACCATAAGACCACGCACACAGTAGAGTTCCATAGTCGGCATAAAATACCTACGGGGTTACTCACAAACGTCGGAAACTCAACTTTCCGTATCCCACAGGAAACTTTTCGATGATTTTGTCTACACGCGATTCACAAATCCGAAATCTTATATATACGGAAAGTTGAGTTTCCAACGTTTATGAATAACCCCGCTGGACGACCAAGCTCTACTCGATGTCTTTCTGATTATTATTTAATATCACCATCTGTTATTCTTCAACAGCTAATATCAATTAATAGTACCTTAATATTAGCTTAGTGGTATTTCAATATTCTACGAGATGCCGCTAGAATTAATATTCTAAATATTTCTTTTGTGTGAGAATGAGTTTTTCAGAGATATCTGCTGTTCTAAATAAAAGCGGAAATAAAAATTTTCTAGAAGCAAATTCCATCCAAATCGTGCCAGTTGTTTGCGATAATTAAGAATATACAGTTACAAGCCGTTTCCCGCCCGCTTCGCTGGGCGTAAGTGAAAATTTTGTACGTAATAGTACATTTTTGTTTGAAAAATGGTGAAGGGTCTATGGAGTTAAAAAAATAAGTAGACTAAAACCATCTACAACTAATTCCGCGTGGAATGGTCATGGTCCCATGCCGATCGATCCAGTAGTTTTCAAGTTTATCGCGGTCAAAGACGAAAACTTTCATTATGTATATATATATGTATATATATTATCACACAATAAGTGATATAGATTATCAGTTATTGTGTAGTCGCTTCGCATGTAACCAAAAATATCCCATCCCTCAAAAAGTACACTAGATATTTTTTGACTGTAGAAGCGCATAATCTCACCAACTATTGACTCAAATAAAAAGTCACTATGAAACCCCTACATCATTTTCTAAGATCTATAGATACATCACATCACACGCTTATGTGTACTGGAATTTCTTGTTTATTTCCCAGTTACATGTATAGAGTGCCATCACTAATTTTTTTTTATGATTTCACTATACTATTGTACAGTGGTTCCTACAATACATCTATATAATGCCAATAATCTCCGAATATAATGGTCGTGACATACGGACAGACAGATAGATGGACAGACGGACAGAACGAAATTATAAAGGTTCCGTTTTTGCCATTTGGGTACGGAACATTAAAAATAAATTTATTGATTCTATATTATATGATTATGATTGATGATTTCATTTTTCTGTCTGATCCTCTATCAACGGTATTATTCGCGGTCTTTGACTATACGTCATGCACCATATTTGCGAAAAAGTAATGATTATGGCAATAGTAGGTACATTTCGATACAAGTGTGGAAAGTATGTCATTTCTTCACGAGTCCCGGTGTGTCACGGGTCAACAATAGGGACGAGTGGAAATGACAATTCCGTACGTGCATCGAACGACGTTTTTTAATACATTTGCGAAAAAAATGCAGAAATGTAACTTCGCGGGAGTAAGTTTCTTTTTTTTTAGAGGACATGGCAGGGCAGCGGTTTCTATGCATTCAGCCAATTCAATGACAATAATTAAATAATTTTAATTGCGTTATTTATTTATTTACATTATACGTACACATATTAAAAAAATTAATTTATTTTAAATTTAATTCATGTATTAATAGTATTTACGCTGTAAAATAGTCATTTCATACAAAAACATATATATATATATATAGTATATATATTTTGCAATTGGAAGAATGGTTTAGAAATGCATAGAGAACAATCATACATTCATTTTTATATATGTACCTATTTAAGACTAGCTGTTGGCCGCGACTACGTTCACGTAGTCTTTTATTTACTCAATTAAATATTTCAGAAATCTTCGCGGGCTTACACAGAGCATTTATTTTCATCACAGTCAGAGGAATGGTTTACGAACGCGTTGAGGATAAACATACAAATAAACATTCATTTTTATTTGTAAAAATAAGATAGATGGACGGTTTTTGTCAAATTATAACTATTAAGTGTAAGAGTAATCTAATTACGGCGTAAAGTTTTAAATAAATACAAATTCCATTAGTCTGGAACGGGGGTAATTAACTAACTTAACATTTCAGTTTATTTAGGGGCTGCCTAATATAACACTGACTCGCTGTTAGTAAGTTGTTATTACAAACTGATTTAACCTTCTTTTACTTTTTAGCAACTTTTATGAGTAACTACAAACAAACGTATTTTGTAGTGACCGGTGAACATACTCGTAGTAGAAAATAGCAAAAAGTGACGTCGTAGGAGATGTAAATTGTTGTCTAGCTGCTAATATTGAATTAGTGTAGAGAAGACAAAATCTAGGCTCCATCATCCTCATGTGATAAATACTTGTATTGTAATTTTTAGATCTCTTCCGCCCTTAGGTGGAATATTTATTATTTAATTTAACTGAATATTTAATAATAATAAATTTGACTGTTATCCTCCACAATTTTTTTAAGATGATATTTTTTCTTCTTTTTTATATATAAGTAGATACTTACTGACCACTTGTTACTCTGTCTTCACGAGCTATTTACTCATTAGTGATACGAATTAATACATACGTTTTTGAAATAAGAAAGCAATCTCAATAAAAATATTCGAATTTTCTTATCGATTCTTTCTCTTACATAGCCTTATTCATAAATTTAGTTTAATTTTATTTAATGTTTATGTTCCTGGTTTTAAATGTAATATTTTTGCAACAATGATTTTGTTATTATCTATTATTAAAAAACGGTTAACTAATTATAATATCCTATTTTTGGCGCAATGGCTTAGCGCGTCGGAAAGTAAACGATGGTTGCGGGTTCGATTCCCGTCTCGAGTCTGGGTGTTTATGTATAATATGTATTTATTTACAAAAGAAAAGTATATAAGTAGTATATCAGTTGTCTAGTACCCATAACACAAGCGCTGTGTTGCTTACTTTGGGACTAGATGGCGCTGTGTGAAATGTCTGAGTATATTATTATATTATTATGCCTGGAATATATTTTATTTTTAAATAACACAGGCTGTAATTCTATGACTCTACATAATTACTCTGTGTACGTATTTCGAATGGTATACAGTACAAGCGCGGGTAGAGCAGATGCCATTTTCAGAAACATTTAATGTAAGTATATTTATTTTTGTATGAAAAAAAAGTTATGAATTTTTGAGTCGTAAAAGAAAAGCTATCGGGGATAATGTTAAGAACAAAATACTAACAGGTTATTAGTATTTTTAAATTAAGCTTGTATATTATAACTAAAAATTAATAGTTATAACGTAATGTGGATTATACAAACAAATATTAGTCTACAGAGTATAACAATGTTAAACTAGGATATTTTATTCAATATATTCCAAAGTGTTTGTCTCAAGGTTCCATCTATTTATTGCAAAGGTCGATTACATAAAGACAATCAACAAAGTATATGTTAGCGGAGTTTTGCGAAGGTTAACTGTTTGACGAGATATTTATTTATTATTTTTTATTTAGAACTTACATTGTACATATAGATTAATATGCATGTATATTTTCTTTCAACGTAAAGTAGCGTGGACGTTAATTAAAAGTAGAATTTTAATATAGAAGATACCCACAAATTTATTTATTAGACTAACTTGACTGGAACGTTACCGCCACAAATCATACTACTTAAACCACCTTTCAATGTATGAAGGCAACTGTCAAAATATAGGACGACTAACCAGGCAGACATCACGCAGCCCTAACTTTGAACCAGCGGGATTATTCACAAACGTCGGAAACTCAACTTTCCGTATCCGATAGGAAACTTTTCGATGATTTTCTCTATACGCGATTCACAAATCCGAAATCGTATTATATTTATATATATATATGATATTATATATAGTCGTACTCACAAATCGAAGCCGTCGGATTTAATTTATGTTTTTCGACGATCGGCCTTTCCGCCACGGAAAGTTTCCGACGTTTGTGAATAACCCACAGGATGACATTATCCTTACACATGCTCTGAGGCCACGATGCAATGATCGCACAGCCTGCAGTAAGAAGCCGCACGCCATTTTCGTATTTTAAAACCATCTTAAATTCTATATACTTATATTATTAACATTTTAATATTTTAACAGCGTAATTTATCTCTTATATATGTATGTACTGTATAGACTCAAGCTTTGTTACTTTGAGCAAATCCTTTCATTTACTGGATATCTGACCAAGCGTGAGGCTCTGGAATTTCCTGAAGATGCTTCTTTGAGTGTCAAAGTAATTAATAAGTTTAAAACTTTAAGTAGAAGATAGCAAAAAATATAAAAAGTATGATTAAAACACTTTTATTTCTTACTAAAATTTATTAACCCTAGTACTTCGCACAACACACGACATAACACATTTCTCACAAAGGCTGCAAATATTTTGTACTAGATAAATTAAATTCCACTAATAGCGAGTTTATAGTGTTGCTTGCCTTGGACTAAGTGAACACTGACCTAGATAAGTATCTAGTTTATCAATCATTCCATCAACATGGAATTGAGAATAAACGGCAACAATTTTTATAGGCTCTGTATTAATGATTGGCATGAATGACATATTTATTTAAAGAAATTCGATCGCTTATGTGTATTCCTCAAAATTTTCAAAAGCAAAAGTTCACTTCCATGGGTTCCTGGAAGGGAAAAAAAATGAAATATATGGAATGTTCCAGACTTGACTTATTCTCTTGTTCAATCAAGAAGGCTTACAGAGCATCATGTTTATTCGATGAGCTAGCACCTACTGTCAGTTTGCTGTCTTATAAATAAATATTTATTGCTTGAGACCAAATGCAAAATAGAATTAAATTAAGAGATATGCTAAACAAAACTTAAGCCATTATCGTTTGTTTATTAAATAGTTATATTGTTAGTACATACATCTTCAAACTCGTAGAAAAATTCCGACTTTGTACTTTGTCAATTAAATACCTCGCACATCAAGTCTGTATCTTGTCGTCGAATAATGATTAGTTTAAATTACTGAAATAATATAAATGTTAAATATGGAATGAAATGAACTTCCGCAATTATTGAATCAACAATTTTTTTCTCTAATTTTTTTGAATTTATTGGAATTCCAGTGAGTTTTCAAATTAAAACCGGTTAAGAGCGTTTCGGACGCATTAACTTAAATAAATTGGGTTTAAAATGTCCATTTTTTTTTGTTTTTCATTATTTTTTGGTTTGGTTTACCAATTTTCGTCCTTGCACGTTCAGCTTAGTAAATATAAAGATGATGTAAGAAATTTGTTGTCACATACATACATATATACAATAAATAAGTGTATAAATTTTACATATTGCGAATTATGTGTATACTTAATCTTGGTTTGAATATTATTAATACATAATTCTACTTTTGCACCACCCAGCAGATTTTCCGTATGCTTTTTCTCCTCTACCTTAAAGTTGTCTGAAAAAGATTGCTTTAGCGATGAGGCCACCTAAATTGTACTTTTTTTATCGTATTTTCCTTTTTGACTTTGTATATTCTGTACTGGTGCAATAAAATGTATTGTATGTACATACCTACAGATAGACAGACGAAAAGACAAGTAACGAAACCATAAGTGTTCTAACTATTTTAGCAACGTAACCCTAAAGAGAGCGATAAATAAATAACACAATAAATATTACTTCTTTGAAGTACTCGTAATACCTACCTACCTACCTACCTATCTATCTACATTCTAAACTAACTTCTAAAACGTAAAAAATAGCCTCACATTATTATAATTCCTTTTACTTCTCTTTCATTTCCTATTATAGAGGATAGACCTTACACCGAAAATAACGTTAATTGCTAAGTATATCAACAAACTCAGCACGCGGCGTCACTATCAGACTTTTCCGAACTTGCCTCATTAGCTGCAGAATACAGAGGAACAAACACTCAAATGAAACATGGTAGTTAATTGGAACAAGTTTGCGATAGGACTATTCGATAAAGTTTAGACTAAATACAAATTAATGATGTTGACTAAAATACAGATCATCTAAAGCTAAAATGTCACACTTCACCACTGCATTTATACACATACTCTAATTAAAACGCATGTAAATATTCATCATGGTAATTTGACTGGACTACGAGTGTACCGTCATGTCCACAAAAGATATCTTAAATCAGCAGATGAGATAGTGATGCACATCGTTGTAGCTTGGGCAATCTCTTTTTTGGACAAGAAAAAACTAAAAAAAAAATTTTACTAATGTACATTTCATGTAATGAAGTGTAACTTCCGGATAGGCGCCCAGTGGAGATTTATGCTTCTTTTTTATTTTTAATAGCAACTAAAATTATTCTCAGACGCTACTCGTGTCCGAGTACCATATCACGAGAACAAAGTTTTTACGAGCCATTTCGATAATGTTGAGGAAAGACGCTCCATCAAAAAGTAGCATTGGAAGATAATTGCCTTATTAGGAGATATCCTTCGCACTGAATAAAGTGAAGGTTACAATACTCGTAAGCACTCTTTGGGCAAAATAATTAATGGCATGTAAGTATATAATGATGAATAATTGAAATTTATAACTTACTAGTTATTCCGCTCGCGACTTCGTTCGCGTGCTCTTTTATTTAATAAACTAAATAATTCAGAAACCTTTGCGGCCGTATGTGGAACAACTCACTAAAGTTTCATCACTATCGGATGAATAGTTTAGTATCGCATAGAGAACAAAATTCATTTTTATTTATATAAATTATTTCGATTCGAGATAAATACTTCAGGCTATTTTTAGAGTTCCGTATCTCAAAAGGATAAAACAGAACCCTTATAGGATCTACTTATAATATAATATACATGTCACATTATATGCATTATAATATATATATATGTCACATATATATTATATTTACATATCTTTACATATATATTTATTTAGTAGGTATATGTTCCGTTATAGTAAGTAAGTACACACAGCGTCTATCTTTCTTCTGAACTTCGGAATTGTCACTCCCGCGGGTTTATTGGAAGAAATTTCTAATAGAACTAAGCCTTGTACCCTTTACTCAAATTCTCTGTGTAATTTTCTTTTTGTATATGTTGTGTGTACGATAAATATTTAAAATAAAAAACATATATAAAAAATCACTTCGTTGTCCATGTGTCCGTTTGGCTGACCAGTCAAGACCCTTTATCTCGATAATAAATAGAGAGAGAGAGAGAGGGAGAGAGATATCTAATTGAAACTTATTTAAACACTAAGGTCCTTTGGAGATGTAAGGAAAAAATCCAAAAATATCACACTTTTTTGCCATTACAATCATACATTTGCTGTTGAAATGTATGGGAGAACATGTCTTTCAATTGTAAAGTTATGTTTGTTTTTGAATCCAACTTATGTATACTTTTTTATTGGTAAATAGATAACACAAATACATTTTAAGGTGGTACGAAACTCTCGGTGCAGGTATCCGACTCACAGTTGGCCAATTTCTACTCGAAGAACATCTCATCCGGTTTTATTCATACAGTATCTTCAATTTTTGCAGATACGCAAGAATTGTCATAGCTTTTTAACTATATATTTATTATTATAATTTATTAACTTATTAACTACATATACTGAAAAATTTCTACAACGCCTTTACAACGCCTTTGTAGTTGAAAGACCGAACTATCTTTAATCATAAATTATACTTTACTACAGTTATTGGGCTCTAGGCAATAGAACAATTTTAAAGAGTTAGGCACCAGGAGTTACTCTATATGTAATGTCTGTGCGATAAATTATTCATATATGCATTTCAACACCGCATTTTTAATTCCCTGTACCTTAAACCAGACACTTCCGGGACTAATTTTAATGAAGTTTTTATAACCCTACGGTTTATGGGTTTGACACGTTTACGGTTTTTCAGGATACGACTCTGGTCAATAAATTTTTAAACACTCCTTTAACGTAAAAGAATGTTGGGACAAATGTGAGCATCCATGCAAAAAGGGACCGAGTGTCGACTCATAGTAATAACAATAATAATAAAGAGTCGGTTGGGCGGTGTTAGGTGGTAATAGTAATAATCATCTTCAGACAATCACAGCAATTGTGGGCTTAAATTAAGTATTAGGCTTGTGTTTATGAGTGCCACACAACGAATTGTGGCAGTATCCAGTGACGTCCAGGCTCTGAAATCAGAGACGTTCATTTCCTAAAATTTGGGTTCTGATTGTACAGCCTCCAATTAATGAAATAGTCATTCGATCCAATGGTCCCATTGTAAAAATTTGACTATTTGACGTTTATCAGTGTCTAAAATGTCAAATCAATATCGATTCATTTTCCGTAATGGAAATTACATTAATCTAGCCTTCGTATCATCAGATGAGTCAATTTTTCTCAAAACATTTGCATTTTTATACATTCAAATGAAAAAATATCTCGTGTTTACTTAAATTTTATAAATTATCTAGCTGATGCCGCGACTTCGTCCGCGTTTTTTATTTTTAAAATAGCCTATGTCCTTCCTCAGGATTCAAGCTATCTCCATACCAAATTTCATCGCACAATCAGATGACGGGATGGCAGCCCATAAAATTACGAACGAACAAAGAAACAAACGTTGATTTTTAAATATTAAAGTAGATGATAATTAATCTACACAGTGGCAAAGTTTGCTCGGGGCAAATACAGAGATGCTAGTGCCTCCAAATTAAACTTAGGCGTAGCCAATAAAGGATGACACCTCGTGAGGGCTACCCTTTTTTCTCTCTACTAGCTACACTACCGATTTACAGCTTATCAACCTTTGCTAATGTATATGTAACTGATCATTACATCAGCACTTGATGCTTGTTCTCTCTGAGTATCCCGTCAGACATACAACGTGAAATGTATATGACATGACATGTATGTATATTCGTATATTATGTATTATAACTTCAAAAACTTTTTTTATAATAACTAAATAATATTGGATTTTCCTTAGAATTTTCTTTTTTTATTTTACTCGGCTCAACATCATTTAAAGCAGAAAAATCCTTATTTATCCAAGCCCACAAACAGGCTTAAGAACTAAGATAAAAAAACATTATCTTGTAAAGCTAATGAGACAGTGATTCATGAAGCCTTTTTTCACTTCCCACAACTCTTCATTTCATTTTATTCAGAACCAGGATAAAAAACCAAAATTCTGATAACGATCAACATAATTAATATACAAGCACCCTTATAAGGAGAGGTCTTTGAACGCTGTGGGGAAAATTTTCCTCGAAGCTCACCTCAGAGCACTCACCATAAAATGCATTATGACTTTTTAATAATAAGATATTTCATGCTCATTCGATAACAAAATTGGCCTTGCGTATAATAAGATATAATATTTAGTAGATTAGCAGTTTGCCGAAGAAATAAGCGAAATAAATGCAGAATAAAATTCAAGCGAAAGGCTTACTTTGGGATAGTACTCGTATGTGCAAATAACTACGAATAAAGAGCACCATTTTATTATTAGTTAAATTTACTCAGCATTTTCGGTCTCATCGTTTGTGCAGTAGTCGGCAATCAATATAAATATCGTTTTGCTGTTATTCATGTATCATATTGGGTCCTTACATATGAAATTGGCGTTTTGTACGGGAGGAATATAAAATCAATTTTTTTTTTGTAAAATATATTCAATTAATCAAAGTATGCACCGTTGTTATCTATGCACTTTTGCCATCTCAGTAGTTCATTGATCCCTTTACTAAAAAAAGCATGGGGAAGAGAATCAATAAACTCTTTGAAGGCGGTTTGGACTGCCGCATCGGAGTTGAATTTTTTTCCATGTAAGAAGTTGTCCAAATTCCGGAAAAAATGGTAATCTGTTGGAGCAAGGTCCGGGGAGTACGGTGGATGTCGCAGACATTCCAATTGTAGCTCATCTAACTTAGAGGTTGTTTGTTGTGCAGTGAGTGGTCTTGCGTTGTCGTGAAGCAGCAGTGGCCTAGAGCGATTGACCAATCTCGGTTGTTTAGCAGCTAGTTCTTCCTTCATGGTTTGCAGTTGCTGACAATAGATATCTGCCGTAATCGTTTGGCCAGATTTTAGAAAGCTGTAGTGAACGACACCGGCGCTAGTCCACCAAACACTCACAAGTAACATTTTCTGAGTCATTTTTCGTTTAGGGCAGGATTTGGCTGGGTCTCCAGGGTTCAGCCATTGCACGAGCGCTTCCGATTATCGTACAGTATCCACTTTTCATCACAAGTAATGATTCGATTAAAAATCCCTTCATTATTGTGTCGGTTGAGCAAAGTAACACAGCAGTTGACGCGTGTTTGCAAGTTCGATTCACTCAATTCATGAGGTACCAATCGTTCAAGTTTTTTTACTTTCCCGATTTGCTTCAAGTGGATTAATACAGTTTTGTCACTTACCCCGAAGCCTGCAGCTATCTCTGAAGTGCTTTGTGATGGATCCGCTTCCACAATAGGCTTTAATTCTTCATTTTCCACTTTGGTCTCCGGCCGTCCACGGGGTTGGTTCTGAAGGTTGAAATTTCCAGAACGAAAACGTTGAAACCAAAAACGTACCGTGCTTTCTTTTGCGACACCAGCGCCGTACACATCATTAATCCTTCGAGCTGTTTCTGCAGCACTGGTGCCACGGTAGAACTCGTACTCGTAAATATACCGATATTTCATGTTTTCCATTGTGCGGTAATAAGCGACGCCAAAGAAAAAAATAATGAGGAAAAAACAAATGAATGACTGTTTTCAAAACTCAAATGTACCAGCTAAATGAATTTATAAATTTGAATTTGGAATTCTTAACCAAAGAGGAGATATTTTAGATCAAAGTGGTCAGTACGACAAAACGCTAATTTCATATGTAAAGACCCAATATATATGTAAAGAAAATAATCTTATTTCTTTATTTTGAATTCACCCGCGCTGTCATACGCGACTGATAAAATTAATATGGAATGATGCGGGTAGGTAGGCATAACGAGATTAAGAAAAACATATCGTGTGTGATGCTCAGTATAATTGAATAAAAATTATTTGGAAAAATTTAGTTGTTTAACGTATAAATGTGTGATAAGGGAATGGCATTGGTGAAATTATAGGCTCTAAATGTTGTTTCTGTATTTACTGGTGAGAAAGTTATTATGTGTTATTGTATTTGGTGGCGGTTTTAAGTTTGTCAATATATAATAATAAAAAGACCTTTATTTGCAGGGAAATACAATTTGGTTTATTTTCTGGTGTCAAAATTCCTAAACAATATAAAATATTCTTGTATATAAATACAAGATTATAAGTGTACCTAATAAGAACGTCAGACGCTGTATGTTCATTGAATATTTTTCAATTCATCCCCCATAACCCCTATCGTGAAATCGTCTATCCTGTGAAAATTATTATTATTATTTGAGATTAACAAAATGTGTATCGCAATTGTCTTTGTTGTCACTTCTAAACATATTGAACTAATCATCTTAGATGGAAAAGGTGTCCAAGTTAGGCTAAGGTTTGAGCTAAGATCCAGGTTAAGCTACTTATCATCGTTGAATCAAAGTACCTTTCAGAGTTTAAGTGAATTAGAGTTCACATAAACTTCATTTAAAACTTGAGCATAATCTATTATTTTTATAAAGAAAAGAATCAAAGATTTAATAAAAATAACAATAAATTCGATTTTTATATCAGTAGATATACCCACATATCTATTTGTAAGTTGTCACAAGTAAATATTAATAATAAAGTGAAAAGGTGAAAAAAAGCGATGATTGAAAGTGGTTATAACTAGTATTAGGTCATAATTTTACTATTCTCTCCTTATTTTTTTAAATTTAAATATTATATTCCATGCTTTAATGTTTGTGTACTCATTGCTCGACGAAAACAATATGTATGAGCAATGAGTACACGAACATTAAAGCATGGAATATAATATTAAAATTAAAAAAAGGACCCTAATCTTAATATGAAAATGATTACTCTATGTAGCAAAAAATTACAAAACAAGTTTCTTTGCGTATTTGTATGCTTTATTGAAAATTATGTTTGATAAATATGTTTAGAAAATAGTTTCATTCTCTAAATTTAGTTGTACAATATGATTAATTGGCAGTGAAGGACATCATAATTTACTATCGGGACAATTCGCGCGACAATAATTTAAATACTGACTCAGCTGCAAGCTCGCCGCGTTAGAAGCAATAATTCACTTGTAGACGAAAACAGTACAATAACGTACATAAATATAATACAATGGAAATAATTACTACAGAGTAATATCAATAGATTTTCAATAATTCTCGTTATAGTTATTCTTTTAAACTGATATTTAATAAGAATTGTTATGTCAGACTTAAAAAGTAAACAGTGTAACTAACAATTTAAAAGCGATGGTTAAAAGTAATATTTTATAATAGTATGAATTAAAAAATATTTCTTTAAATGCTGCATATAAATAGAATTTTTTTCGTAAAATACCTACACAGCGCTAATCTATAAATAATAATTACGGATAAATAATTTTTTTTTTCTTACATCGATTTATAAAACAAAAAATTACTTACATTTTTAACATACTGCAACTATGATAATGATACCTGAAATGTCACTATACACTTCACTTATTACACTTTTTTAAACTAACGTAAATACAATTAAGTGTAGCTATTAACATCGTAATTCGTAATCTTTCGTCACTTCACTCGCGACGGCAACAATACGAACATTCGCAACATCCGACTACGGCAGCGAATGCCGGGCCACTGAAGCTGAACTCTACACTCTACAGCTCTACTTCATAGAGCCATTGCTACGAGTTAAAGGGCGAATTTCCCCGCTTCTCCCCTCGCCTACGAACGATTTCTACACTTATCCGGAAGATACTACACTAAGTGCAAAGATAATATGTAATGTACATTTAGTTAAAGTACCCCACAGTTATCGAGATGAACTGTGAAACTTGCAGAGGATCATAAAATATTCACTGAAATATTTAGATATTCCTAATTAATTTGGAATTTACTACAATGAATAAATATATAAATCAATTAACATTACAATTATACGTAATATATCAGGCCATTTTTCTTTGGAATGGACAGATTAGGGAGCGACAAAATTACACTTTGACACTACTCTCATATTTACTGAGCTACTTTTAGATATGGTAAACGGAACTAAATAGCCTGAGTTGCTAGCTCCTCGCCAGTACTTGTACTGTGTCGCCAGTACTCCTTTGAAAACGCCCTATCTTTTAGTCGACCTTTACGACCTATGCCACAAGATAATCAATTGGCACGTTCTATGTTTTTCTTTCCCTCCCATACCGGCATGAAAACAAATAATAATAAAATAGTTACGTACTATTATAACTATTTTAGGAGCTAATAACATAACTTTCAAACGATCACTATCCAATAGACAAAAAGTTGAACACAGTTTATGCCACAGACAAAGTAATAATAACTTTATATCATAGAAACTATTTCACTTTATAACTCTACATATCTATAGTCTCTTAAAACGTAGGCAGTTCATTTGCAAATTGTTTAAAATAGCATTTCAATTGATATTCATATCTATTAGAGTTCCGTAGATACCTAAACAGGAAAACAATCGAGAATAAAACAATAAAAACATTACTGAAACAAAAATAAAAACAGTTGGCGCAGTCATCTAAATAATTCTCGGAAATATCAATGTTCATATTCGTAACTGAGTAAAAATCAAACGTTACACTTATTTTTTTAACTGTATCCGAGCAGTTGATTTAAATATGTAGCATCTTTCTTTAACAGGAAAAAAATCGCTTCTTCACGCCATTCTACGTTTTCGGAATACCCACGTTCAGTGGAAATATTTTTCCCACGTTTTATTTTCGTCTTATAAATTGTTACTGCGACCCTATCAAGATTACACTCCCATTATTTCCTCGTTCTTTTTAAAAGAAACCTGTCGATTTTAATCTTGAAGCATGGATAAAGCCTATAATCTGATACCGCGTAATTGATGCTTACGCATCAATCACCAATTTTGTGAAAATCCCTTGTTCCTGTCACGATGCTGACCTGAGAATTGAGAATATATGTCGGTTACATATTAAAAAGGATAGTTATTATTACGAATGATTACTTGCAGGCGCAACAAGAATAAGTATATCATCAATATAGGTACAATCTACTATTCTTCGTATATATTATATTACAAACCAAATTCTGGTAGTGGATGTAAAACGAATTCCCGAGTGACGATATGTAACGCACTTGGACAATCTGGTCAAACTGGAGAGAGAGAGAGCGAACATCCGGCCAGCGCGGTTGGGTAGAAGAACGCAAAGTGAACTATTATAATTATCTTTCCACGGTTGCACCACAAATTGAAGGTTTTCAGAGTTGAAGATTTTTTAATTTCTAATTTAATCAATTTACGTCATTTTTCCCAATCGTCTTAGTTTAAAAGTTCAACGTTACCTATAAAATTTATAAAAATATTTTTTACCAACAAATCCATTAACTTCAGTACTTACAAATTATTTTTTGATATTAATTCCACTTTTTAAATATCCGTACTTATGTGAAAAAGTTTTAAAACAATAAGGTATATAATATACGAGAAATGATTGTAAAAAAATCCCCAAACATTATTATTCAATCCATCGTAACAGTGATTGTACAACCCTCGGACTCCGTCTAACGTGCACATCCGCATCAAATAGTAAATCACTGACACATTTCCACAACTTACGCTGTTTTCATTGAAACTATTTTATAGCTCTCATGTTCTTTATCTACATATTTTATATAAATACAATTGTTTTACAATTTTAAATAAACAGCCAATTGTTTTTTTTCTACCAAAAGTAAGTAGTCTTTTTAGGTTTCTATAGTCAAACTAGAAATTTAAGTCTGTACGTCTGTAACGACTCTTATCAATAAACCAAGTATAGTGAATACACAGACGTAAATGAGACATTTGAAAAATAGTATTTTGGACTCGCTCCCATATGTGCTGCAAACGTTCTTAATTGTTCCAAATAGCCCATCGTTTGGAATGTATTTACCTAGTTAGGTTTCTTAAAAAGCAACAAAAAATGTTTTCGAACTTTCCTTTAGTTTCGAAGTTAGAAATTTCCTTTAGTGACAAAATGATAGCTATCAAAGTCTTCGCAGCGTTCTCGCCTCTTATTTTTAAGTTACCAACGTAAAAATTCTATGGTAATCTATAGATTTATACGTGAGGTGAAAACTTTGGTTCCCTTTTTTAGAAAATTGCGCTGATGGAGGAGTGTGAAATTTGGTACACTTAAAGTTTATATGAAAAAGGACTGAAGAAAGCTAATATTTTCATATAATTTGAAATACATTAAATAAAATAAATCACTCATTGTTTACGTTCATACTGCCAATATAAAAAAGACTGACAATTTCAAACTTATAATAATTTGTGATCACTTATACATAACCTCCTTGTATCAAACAGTCGCACAGAGTAGAGATAGTCTCCAAAGAGTTTATATTATAAGTTTTAGAGTTACGGTCGAAATTCGACAACAGGGCTACCTCTAGTTATATTTAATATTGTATAGTTAACCCATGATATGCTTGCAACAAAATCGAAATATTGGGAAACTCAAACATAATAATATCGCGGTAAGAATCTGTGCATTTGTATTATAATTATGGATGCAAACCGTGAAACTCTAAAAAAGTGTAGTACCTAATTTACTTCCTCAACTGAGCACATCTAATTAATTAAATCGCCTTCTCGAAATTCTCATTCTCAAACCTATGGATCAAATTAATGCTTCAAACTCAACTTAGGTATACGAGTTTAACTGAAAATATAGCTTAAGATTTTTGTCACCTTCCAGGTTGTTTTCGACATTATAATCAAAAAATTGTAGTGAATATAGAAATTATACCATAATATTTATTTTGTGCGTCTGTTCCACAGACAAACTACCCTAGAGACCTGAAATGTTTACGAATTTCTAAGCGAACTTTTCTGTCAAGGTTAGAGGAATGAGACGTAAGCGGGCGGCAAGGTAACGTCACGTACTCAACGAAATAGTGATGTACTCGTAGATATTGTATATATCGATAAATACAAGAATTATTTTCATAAGCTTATTTTAATCAAAACAAGATTCTTTATTTCGAAACAAAAAAATCAAAAATTTGGAATAGAAATGCCAATCAAATTCGTTTGGGTAGTACGTGTTTCTCCTAATGTAAAACTGTTTAACAAAAAATTAAATTGACAAAAAACGAAACTGAAAAGCTTTGGTGGTAGAACCACCCAACCTTTTCGTCTGTATGTATTTTTTTAATCAACTTTAAAAAGAGGGAGATTCTGTGTGCGTCTGTATGTTTTTTTATGAATGTTTTTATATGTATGTTAAATTTTTTTTTTGTTTGATATACTTCCGAGCTGGTCCCATTTAAATTGCACTGGTATTGAGCTTGGCCTTTGAAGATACACGAAATAATAATTACTAGTTATAAGCTTTATTTATATTGATGATACATTTTTATATCATTTCGTTCTATAATTAGAAAAGAAGTTAGTTGTAGACCCATCCTATATATTTATTTAGACCAAGGTCACTCAAATGAGAGAAATAAAAAAAATTTAAATCTACTAGAAATAAACACTGAAAAGTATAAAATAACTATCCTTTACTAATTACAACTCAAATATAAAAAAAAATACTTTATACATACGACATAAATACGTATATAATTAAATTTGCTAGTGTTAGTCGACGGAAATGTCAAAAGCACTCGCATACCTAGGCAAAAATGTGTGAGGAGAATGATGAGATTTGAAGAAGCGAAAGAAGTATGTAAGGACCGCGACGCTTGGCGCTCCGTCCCTCTGACTACCCCGTTAGGGATATGGTGTGAAGATTGTATGTATGTATGTACATAATTAAATTTGACGGTTATCAAAGTGGGTTCCAAATTAATGTGCCACAACAGAAAGTCTATTATTTTGGGAGGCTTGCATCGATTTCAGTAACTGTCGAATTTAATTGTATATATAGGTATTTGTATCGTATGTATAAAGTATTTTTTTTTTGTATTTGAGTTTTGATTAGTAAAGAATAGTTATTTTGTACTTTTCAGTGTTTTTTTTAAGTCGGTTAAATTGTATTCTTAAATTTTTTCCAAATTAAATTGAACCCAAAACTCGAGATATATTCTATTCAATAAAAGAGAATCATCAATATTAGACTACTCTGGAAAAAGCTACGCATGGTCGTACACAAAAAAAAATATGCACCGACTTGAGAACCTCCATCATTTTTTCGTCGGTTGAAAAAAGAACGGGTGACATCTTTTTAATGATAACTGTGTTTTTTAATAGAAAAGGTGTATCTCTGTACCAAATTACATCTTAATCCGTTCAGCGGTTAAAAATTTCCCATACAAAGTTTCATCCCCTTTTCACTACTTTAGGGGTAATTTTTGGAAAAAAGAAGTATGTTTTTTAATAGAAAATGTTTTATCTATGTACTATACTAAATTTCGTCTTAATCGGTTCAGGGGTTAAAAATTTCCCATACAAAGTTTCATCCCCTTATTCACCCCTTTAGGGGTAGATTTTTGAAAAATAAAGTAGCATATGTTCACCCTCTGGTATCAAACTATGTCCATGCTAAATTTTATTAAAATCGGTACGGCGGTTTAGCCGTGAAAACCAAGCAGACAGAGAGACAGACAGAGAGACTCACATTTATAATATTAGTATGGATATGGATAGTATGGTTAAGGATGGATAGTATGGATGGAACTAGGTATATAATTTCAAAGAGTGGTAGTCATTATAAATTCTCAAAATTAATGAAAAATATATTGATATATCGATACGTTTTTTCGCGTCCCTACTTACACGTGTCATCTTGCAAGAGTGAGGACGCAACATGTAATTATAGCTTGCTAGACAAGGATAAACGCTGACTCAAAGCTACCAGCGACCAGTATAGTGAGAGCTCTGCATTTTTTTTATATACATTTTTATTATTAATTTTATACTTACCGATGAAACGTGATATTAACCTTTTTGAAACTATTTTTACGACTGTCATTACCACACCACTTTACAGCGCAATTTGGCATTGTTTACGTAATTTATACTATATTTTTTAAAACAATTAGACACAGGTCACGGATCTGCTTTCTGGTTAATACTAAAGGAGCGCGCGTTTGTGTTTGAAGTTATATGAGCGTTTGTGCGCATCGATGGCAGAAAACGGTGCCCTTTCATTTCCTGTCTTTAAGCTAATTTGTCTGTGGTCTGTTCAGAAAATTTCAGGAATTTATTTATTACAGTTCTCTATGAAAAATTATCAGAAATATCTAGAATCTATAATCTATCTTTACTTCTACGTATATTTTACGCCAAAATTAATTCTCGATTCCTATCCATGAATTTTTAATCATTGCAGACGAGAGGAAAAAATGTCAAACGGCTGTGACTGTATTTCACGTTAATTTAATTGCAATTATTATAAAATGAGATATATGGCAACTTAAGAAAATTCAAATTTAATTAAGTAGCAAAGTTTCAGAAATGTTTCTTTGTTTGAGCGGTAATAAATCGAGAAATTCACCCATGCAATTATAAAACCCTTTTGTACGTAACTTCATAAATTTAAAAAATTATGTTAGTTTCTAATTAGGTTCAATTTAACAGTTTCTAGTCAAATATAGTAAACTTTTATTTTCACTTCTAGATATGCATACTAATACTTTAAGTATTATACATGACATTTTGTAATTAAGATAGTCAATAATGGCGCAGATGGACACAGTCATGAATTTGAAAATCTATTTTCACGTCACGTCCGCCACAGGTCCTGGGCCGGGATAATGTAACGTAATTACGAGCCTATCCGATAAATATACTCTGAATAATAAACACCCGCCATTTCAATAAACAAAAAACACTTATTTCTTTTGTTTATTCCATTTGAAACAATAATTAAAACAGTAACAGTCAAGTAAGATTTAAAAAGGTAGAATAAACTTGTAACCTTAAGACATAGTATGTAACTATAGAGGTAGAACATATTATTAATCATACATGTAGGTCATATTAGGTAAAAATCACATCTCTCCTTCAGAATCACTTAAACAATTAATCAAAATATTCGGAATCAATGAAGGATTTTTAGGATTCTGAAGTGTTAACTTACGTCAAAAATAAAAATAAAGAAAAGAAAATAAAGTAAATTATACTTACGCACATATCCTTAAACAGGAAAAAGTTTGGAGATGTTAATACCTTTCGCGATTCTATTCTTAAACTATCTATTGGTACAAGAATCTAAATGTTTTTATATAACACTCGCAACGAACGTTGAAGCGAAATATATTGGTTGAAAGTCCAATTTCATGTTTTAGAAAACAAGCAAATTTGAAATAAATGTTTATAAAACAAGCACATCCACGATGTTCAGTAAAAAGTACGACATACTTACGGACGTGACAGCTTCTACTACAAACTATCAGAGTATTAAATTGACCTTGTTAAAAAACTCACCGTTTTTGAGTTATTTGGATTTATCTCTAATTTGGGGGTTATGGAGTGGAAAATTCTGAAAATTTTAAAAATTGTAGAACTTAGAAAACACTTTTAACGAAAATTAGTTTGTATAAGACATGTATGTCGTGTAGTTTTTGAAATATAGGGTATTTTATATTACTGTTTGTTTTTCAGTATCTGAAAAACACTATGAAACAAAACTTATTTTTGCTAATGATTAAATTAATATTGTGCAATGTGTATGGCGTCTACGGAACCCTTCACTGTGCGCGACGCGATACGCACTTTGCCACATTCTGATATAATCAATTTTACATTTTATTTAAAAGCAAAAAATTTGGCCCTCTTCTATTTAAACGAAATATATCACGCTATATCCCTAATAATAGGGTAGTCAGAGAGTGGCAACTTTGCGGTCCTTATATACTTATATACTTTCGCCTCCTCGAATCTCATCATTCTCCTCGCACATTTTCGTCCAGGTATGCAGATGCTTTACGACGAAATACTTAAATAAATATTGAAATATTGTTTTTAATACCTACTCGAAGTCAGTAGAAATCACAAAGATGGGACTCGACCATGTAGGCACAAATGGTCATCTTTTATTCCTAATATCTATTGATAAAAATCTTTAGATATACTTAAAGATCCTCAAAGCAACTCATCAATCGTTATAAATAATGAATAGTTCAGTTCACCTTTTTGCAACGACTGAATAAGATTGTTTTGTAAACTGATCACGTACTCCTCGGGTGAAGACGACGTGAACTAATCTCCGACATTATCACCAAGTTACCTGGGAATCCTCTATAATAGTATCAGGCTTGATAAAAGGCAATGCTTCACATACCTACATCTTATTAGATTTTATTTAATCCCAGTAAATTTGCGTGAATGAAAGCTTTTAAACTATGTCAATAACATAAAGGCCAATAGCGAAAAAGTATACAGCCTATTGATTAGGTACGAGCTAACCTACAAAAAAGAACGTGTCTGTCTTCACAACAAAATCCCCATGAATATCTATCTATATTCTATCTATACTACTATATAAATATCTGTAATTATAATTTTACTGTCAAATTTTGTGATAGATAGATTTATGACTCACCTACATTCTACCATTATTAATATTTTTGTGTCTGTTCGTCGGTATGTTCTTTTATAATTCAAGAACGGCTTGACCGATCTTGATGAAACACACAACAAAATCTCCATAAATATCTATCTATATTCTATCTATACTACTATATAAATGTCTGTAATTATAATTTTACTGTCAAATTTTGTGATAGATAGATTTATGACTGACTGACTTCGATTCTACCATTATTAATATTTTTGCGTCTGTTCGTCGGTATGTTCTTTTATAATTCAAGAACGGCTTGACCGATCTTGATGAAACACACAACAAAATCCCCATGAATGTCTATCTATATTCTATCTATACTACTATATAAATGCCTGTAATTATAATTTTACTGTCAAATTTTGTGATAGATAGATTTATGACTCACTGACTTCGATTCACCATTATTAATATTTTTGTGTCTGTTCGTCGGTATGTTCTTTTATAATTCAAGAACGGCTTGACCGATCTTGATGAAAATCGGTAAGTAGTAAGAACATGTGATATCGCTCATGATAGGCTACTTTTTTTTTATAGAAAATCTACCCCTAAAGGGGTGAAAAGGGAGATGAAACCAGATAATGATAAAATTTGGTGCGGTGATAGACATTTTTTATCAATAAGGGGTAAATTGTTGATTAAAAGAGTTGCCTATCTTTTTCTCAACAATTTACCTCTAAAGGGACGAAAAAGAGGATGAACCTTTGTATGGGAAATGCTAAGCCGCTGAACTAACTGCGATGTGGCACGGAGATAGTTTGACACCTGGGAATGGACATAGGCTACTTTTTTATCAAAAACCTACCCCTAAGGAGGTGAAAAGAGGGATGTAACTTTTGGAAATGGAAATGCTAAACCGCTGAACCAATTGCGATGAATGCGGATAGAGATGTGACTGGAGGTAGACGTTTTTGAAAAAAGCCTACATAGACGTAGGCTTTTTTCCAAAACAATCTTTGTACATGTACATGTAATTTAATCTAATCCGGGAAAACCGCGACGATGTCGCGGGTGCAGCTAGTCATAGATATATTGTTGAACCGACTTCATTATCATATTAATCAGTTAGGGATACAGCGTGAAGATATGGATGTGTGTGTGTATGTATGTATTAACCGACTTCGAAAAGAAGGCGGTTCTATGTTCGTCTGTGTTTTTGTGTGTGATCAAGCATAACGTCTTTGTTTGTAACCCAATTTCGATGATTCTTTTCCCGTTGGGTTCAGTATATCTCCAAGGTGGTCCCATTTAAATTTGACTGATATAGGAGCTCGGACTGCAAAGATTCGCTAAATAATCCTAACGACTTACAAGCGCTTATTTATATTGATGATTATTTGGTTTATCATTCCGTTTCAGAATTAGAAAAAAGTTAATTGTATACCTAACCTAGATATTTATTTAAGCCAAGGTCACTTAAAATAGAGAAATACAAATATTTTAACGAAAAAAATTAACCCGAATTTAAAAAAAATACACTGAATAGTACAAAATAACTATGCTTTACCAATCAAAATTCAAATATAAAAATAAATTTATAAATACGATACAAATACCTACTTATGTAATTAAATTAATTTGGCAGTTATTGAAGTCAGTGCAGTATAGTGCACGATTAGATTAAGCACTTCGATTATTGCCGATAATTTCATCTTCAGTCTGTATAAATAGCGATACACGGTTACTTACGTACTATGCGCCGCCGCGGTTTTTTCGGAGGCAGAGATTGATCTGAGTAACGGATTCAAGCAAAAAGTTAGGCAAAATGGAGCTCAAATAATTTGATATCTGCGCTCTTTTTTGCTTAACTTTATGACACGCAATCCATTTCACTATAACTAGTGTTAGCAAATTATTATAATCTTAGCTATTTATGAATATGTTTCAATCTTATTTAATCTTAAAACGGAAGTACCATTTGAGAAATGGTACTTCCTTCAAGGGCAATTTTGGTTGAACAACTAATTATTCAAATTAAAAATAATATAAATCTGCATATTGTTGTAGATGTCTCTGTAATTAAATCTAATAAATGTAAATCAACAATAAGGTAAAATAATTACTGTATGATTATAGATTACTATGAATTCGTGTAGAATTATATTACAAAATATTGTATTCCGGGGAGTAGGACTGACCGTAGGAGAGGCACAAGTCGAGACGACACAGCCGAACACCCTACAGACAGTCTTGTTTAACTATGATACGATGTGTGTCGAGAATAAAAGCTGCTGTGAATATTGATATAGAAGCCCTAAGTAAGTAGAAAACTGTGTTTCATTTTCTCGTTATTCAATTCTACAATCTAAGGTGCATAATTGATAAAGAAAATTATAAATGAAGTCAACAACTGTGTTTCATTTACTCGTTATTTAATTCTAAAATCCAAGGTGCATAATTGGGAAGGAAAATTATAAGTGAAGTCAACATTTCAGAAGTGAGATGATAACCCGTATTCGTTCTTTTGACCACATTTACAAATATAAAATTATGTTGGTAACGACATTATTATTACAATTTTATTTTTCTCCTACCTTCTTTTTTAATTGTAAATATGAAAAATGCAGTGATAATGGTGAATTGCTTTGTCTGTTATTTGTTCTAAGGTGGGAAGTTCATTTAATCTTATTATATAACGCATTTTATTACCATGGCTTTCTTCCTATCTGTTCTTTCCTTCTTAAACGTACTAGATTACAATGATAGCGGTAAATTATGGCTTTTACGATTGTTAATTATAAGAACGATACAGAGTTCACTTATCCAAAGTGGGTATTCCAATTAACATGATTACGTAATCGATATTTCCAGACAGTTTCCTCGCTTTGTTTACTTAACTGTTTCAGACAATGGAACGCATCCCCCGCAATCGCGCTTTGTATTCTCCGGCGAGTCCTACGAAGTCCGTGGAAGGCGATCGCCGTTCGAAGGCAACGGCGAGTTATCGCCCATCTGATCGACCTGAGCAACTACGTCGTGAGCGCAGCCATCGGCCACGGAGTCGTTCCCGTCATCAGTCAACGACCCGTTCCCGCCGTCGGTCATCGAGCCGTTCACGTCATCGACCACCGAGGTGCACCCGTCGGCAGTCGCCGAGCCGTTCCCGCTGTCGGTCACGCAGTCGTTCCCGCCGCCGTGGTCGGTTGGAGGACGGCCTCCGCGCTCCACATTGTTCAGGTAATTCTAGCATTAGGCACATTAACGCCGCTGAGATGGTGCAGCCGCAGAACCTCACCTGTTCCCCTTGCTGCAAAAGTCGTTCCAAGCGACGGTCAGGCGAGGTTGGGTGCAGCGTTGAAGACCATCGGCCATGCAACCCGCATGAGTCTCTCCCAGAATCCTTGGGTGAATCTACAGCTTACGTTAAAAATCATGACGATGACACCTTGACTCAGTTAGTAGAAATATCAAAGTCTTTTAGCAATACGAACTCTCTTGACAAATTTGGAGCTACGACAAGTACCATTCCTCAATTCGATCCATATAAAAAAGAGTAGACAATGACTATGTGGCTCCATAAGGTTAACGAGTGTTCTTCGATATATGGCTGGACTGAAAAACAATTATACACTTCGCATTACCCAAACTAAGAGGGGTAGCACAGCGCTGGTACGAAGGACTTCCGTCTGTTTTGTATACATGGACCGAATGGCAGAATAAACTTTTATCTGCATTCCCATCCGATGAAAACTACGGACGACTGTTAAGCGACATGCTTGCCAGGCGCGCACGGTTTTTTGACTCCGTGGAGGATTATTATTATGATTAATTAGCTTTGATCAATCGCTGCGGCATTACCGAAAAACGAGCCGTTGAATGTATCTTACATGGAATAGATGATCGCTCTGTAAGGCTAGGTGCGGAAGCCACTCAGTTTTATGGCCCAAATAAGTTATTATCCTATTTAAAAAATGCCAGCCAAATATTGATCGAAGGCAGACAAAATTTTCGACCGGGAAAGCTCTAGAAGGTTCATCGCGAATGATAGCTAAACCCATTAGGTGCTCAAATTGTAGAAAAGAAGGACATGTAGCTCACCAATGTACACAACCTATTAAGAAGTGTGGTAAATGTGAATGGCTTGGACATGAAACCAAGCACTGCTACGTTAAAATCCCTACAGCTGATAAGGCGATATTATGTATTACTGATGCCAAACACCGATGAAATTTCCTTACGCTTCTATCGCCTCAGCCGCTTCGAACAAAAAATATAACAAAACGGTCATTGTTAATAAGCATGCCGTAAAAGCTTTCATGGACTTAAGCAGCGAGTGCTCTATGATCTGTGAGTCCAAATATCGTAGGATTGGCGACGGATGTATAATTGATAATTTGCCGCCTCTTAAAGGCTTTGGAAATTCCGTGATTAGTCGCTTAGGAAAACAAAGTGTTTGGATAACAGTGGATGGAGTAAGGCTAATGTGGAATTACTAATAGTGCCAGATGGGGTCATGCATGTACCCCTCATGATAGGACAAACGTTTACGAAGCAACCACATGTTATTATTTTCAAAACAGGTAACCTTAGACTTTTCTCAACTTGCATTTGATTGCCAACCCCATGATAACAAATTAAAACTGTTTTGTAAGGATGACCTTAGCATAGCTCCAGGTTTGGCCGTGGTCGAAGTCTACATGGATTCAAACTACATAGGTGACATTTTTCTCGAAGGCGGATTACGTTATTGGAAAGGCGTCAGGTATTGCGTCCCAGGTGGACTTTTTCAGATAAAAAGCGATAGTGGTACGTACATTGTTGTGAATAATATGTCCATCTCACCCTTAAAACTATCCAAGGACCAGATTGTTGCACGTGGTAAAAGAGTTTGTGAAGAAAAGCCTGTAAGGGTTATGAGCGTTAGTTCATCAGCAACACATCAACCAGCTGCGATAATTGAATTTGATGTGAGATTTGGGACTAAACTATCCAATGACGAAAGAAATAGTTTATTGAAGCTGCTGAATAGGTACAGGGATTGTTTTACGTTTGACTTATCCGAGCTTGGTCTATCAAAGTCAGAAGATATGGCCATCAACCTACACGATAGTAGCCCGGTCGTGTATAGATCCTACTGGTTGGCCCATACTGAGAGAGAAAGGGTAAAAGATATGGTTTCAGAGCTTATGGAAAACGATATTATAAGACCTTCCACCGCGTCCTATGCCAGTCCCATAGTCCTTGTGGAAAAGAAGTCTGGTAAGTATCGCCTTTGCATCGATTACAGAGCACTCAATAGAAAGACTACCAAGGAGCATTATCCGATACCTCTTATAGGTGATCAATTAAACGCGCTAGCAGGCAATAACTATTATACATTAGACTTGGCATCTGGGTACTGTCACATTGATATTTACGATAGAGATAAACATAAAACTGCATTTGTGACGCCAGATGGCCACTATGAATTCAACAGAATGCCATTTGGCCTCGCAAATGCTCCGGCAACTTTCCAAGGAACAATTAACCAAATTTTGGGAACGTTGCGTCATAAGGAGGCATTGGCTTATTTGGATGAGATAATTATACCTTCTAGTGACATCTCCGAAGGAATGTCAAGACTAGAAGTAGTTCTGGATTTATTTCGCAGATCCAGACTCACTTTAAATTTAACCAAATGCTGTTTTTTTGGTCGGGCTGTAGAATACCTGGGTTTTATCTACTGACGGGATTCGGCCCGGATTGATGAAAATTGAGGCAGTCCAGTGCTTCCCTGAACCCAAGGGCTACCATAATGCACGCCAGTTCCTGGGGCTTGCCAGTTTCTTCAGAAGGTTCGTACGTCAATTCTCCATTGTGGCAAAACCACAATGTTAATGAAAGACTAGAATAAGAAAGTTGTTAATGAAAGATGCTGTGTGGACTTGGGGGCCTGAGCAACAAGATGCTTTTGTCAAATTAAAGGATGAACTAGGTCGACGTCCCACTTTAGCGCTTTATAACCCAGCGGCTGAAACAGAGGTGCACACCGATGCCTGTAAGGTAGGATTAGCTGGGATATTGCTGCAAAAAGGTAAAGACAATGCTTTCAGACCTGTGGCGTACTTTAGTAGACAGACGACTCCTGAAGAGCAAAATTATTCGTCATATGATTTGGAAACCCTAGCTGTTGTCTTCGCTACGTAAATTTCGCGTTTATTTGATTGGTGTTCCGTCTAAAGTTGTTACTGATTGCAACTCTTTGCGAGCTACGTTCGAAAAGAGGGACATGTTTCGTAGAGTGGCTCGATGATGGGAACAATTACAGGACTATGATTTCAGCATAGAATACAGACCAGGAAAATCAATGGCGCATGTTGATGTGCTCAGCCGCAACCCCATCCATAACTCACTCAACGTATTGAACGTAACAGAAACTGATTAGCTTGCTACGGTCCAAGGCGCAGATGATGAAGTTCAAAGAATAATAGGTATTCTGAAAAATCCTGACTTTGACGACATAATCGAGATAAAATCCATTATAAATTGAAAAATAGCAAGTTATTCAGAATAACCGCTGACGGGGATAAATGGATTGTTCCTAAGGGCGTCAGGTGGCAAGTAGTAAAACAAAACCATGACGATATTGGACATTTTGCTCTGGACAAGACTCTAGAACGGGTAAAAGCTTCATTTTGGTTCCCCAAGTTCCACAGTTTCGTTAAGAAATATGTCAGTTTGTGCTTAGTGTGCATACTCAAAATCAGCTGGAGGGAACCCGGGGAGGGAGGGAAACCCCGGTTTCTTACACCCTATTCCAAAAGTAGATATTCCATTCGATACAATCCATACGGATCGTGTTGGCCCATTCGTCCGCAGTAGTAGAGGCAATATGTATATTATAGTTATCATAGACGCGTTCACTCGTTACGTCTATTTGAAACCGGTGCGTAACACGAAGACCCTTACTACCATTAAGGTGTTCCGTGAGTACTTTGGTATTTTTGGCGTGCCAAGAAGAGTAATTACAGATCGAGGTACGTCATTTACGAGTTATTCGTTTAAAGGGTTCATGTCAAGTAAAAACATTAAACATGTTTTGAATGCCGTAGCTTGTCCCAGAGCCAATGGGCAAGTAGAAAGGTACAATAGAACCATAATAGATTCACTAACAGCCAAGTGCATAGGTACTGCCGAAAATAAGTGGGACGATCATTTGCTTGATGTCCAATGGGGCATTAACAACACATAAAAACGTTTTACCAACGAAGTAACAAATTTAACAAACATCGTTCCCTCTGTTGGCGATCCAAATGTCATATATAAGAGTTTTTTCAAAAATTTTACCGACATATTTAATAAAAACTGCCCAAAGAAGAAAAAAATAATTACTGACAACAAGTTATATTTCTCTGATTGGGCGACAAAAGGTATTAGAAAAAGTAGGGACAGACTTTATGAGTTGTATGACGAAAAATCATACACATCGGATGAAAACTTTCATAGCTATGTCCGCAATTACTCAAAAATATTTAAAAAGGTATCAAAGCACGCGAAATCAATTCATATCGCCAATAAAATTAGTAAGGCAGATAACACAGTAAAAGCGATATGGAACACTATTAACACAGAAGTAGGGAAACAAAATAAGAAAAACGAAGACCTCTCAATATACATTAATAATAAAATCGCTACTAATAAAAAACAGGTTGCTAATGGTTTTGCTAAATTTTTTTCAAATGCACCTATACACATTACTAGTGGTCTAGCATCCTCTGCACATACAGCACGGGCACTATTAAGCCAAAATATAGGAAAGTGGTTCACTAGTTTTCAGTTCAGGCACACTTTTTCATTTGAGATAGAGAAAACTTTCAAAGAATTTAAAAAAAAAAGTGAAGATTTGTGGGGATTATCAGTTCATGTACTGGCTAATATAATGCCAATATTAACACCGATTTTAGTAAATATATTTAATAAATGCGTCGATGAAGGTGTGTTTCCCGATTTGATGAAACATAGTAAAATTATACCAATATTTAAATCGGCCGTTGAATGTATCTATGTTCCATGTAAGATACATTCAACGGCTCTTTTTAAGCTCTCGATCTCGTGATTTCATATCTGGCTGACCGAGAACAAAAAGTGAGTGTAAATGGGGTTACATCTGACGGTTCTAAATTAAAGATGGGCGTTCCCCAAGGATCAATTTTGGGACCGTTCCTATTTTTGGTTTACATGAATGATCTTCCATTTATGCTTAAAGACCTTTGTGAAATAATATTATTTGCTGATGACACATCATTATTATTTAAAGTTAACAGAAAAGACATAGATATTAGCGGACAGAATAGGACCTTGGCGGATGTCTCGAGATGGTTCGCTGCCAATAATTTACTACTGAATGCACAAAAAACCAATTGTGTTAAGTTTTCCCTATCCAATGTACCCAAAACCCATAATGGACTGGAACTGGATGGGAAACAATTAGAATTAATGAAATCAGCTACTTTTCTTGGTTTAACAGTAGACAATAAGTTACAGTGGGCGGACCATATCGGGACTTTATCTAATAAGCTCAGTTCGGCAATATATGCTATTAGGCGCATTAGACAGTTGACAGATGTAGCTACGGCTAGGCTGGTGTATTTCGCATATTTCCGTAGCCTTATGTCTTATGGTCTGCTACTGTGGGGATCAGCGGCGCATATGAAATCTATCTTTATTTTACAAAAGAGGGCAATACGTACCATCTACAGTATGAACGCACGAGAGTCGCTGAGAGATCATTTTAAAGACATTGATGTACTCACCTTACCCTCGTTATACATCTATGAAAACATAATGTACACTAGAAAAAATTTAGATCTATTTCAAAAGAAAGGCGTTGTTAATGGTATGGAAACTCGTGGTCGTGGTCAGCTAGTTATTCCTAAATTTAAATTACAAAAGTCAAGTGGTTCATTTTTGGGTAACTGTGTTCGTTTTTATAATAAAATTCCTCAAGAAATTACTCAACTAACGGAAAAGAGATTTAAACTTGGCATTAAACGCACACTGATTGGAAAAGCATACTACAAAATTAGCGATTTCATTGAAGACACAACAATAGACTGGAAGTGATCCTCTCTGCATATGCATTTACTGGCTTTATAAATATTGTATTTTTAAATAACTGTTGTAGAATGATGTTGAAAAAATGATACCTGACTGAGTTTCTTGTCGGTTCTTCTCAGTATTCAAGTTTCCTTTTTGAACCGAACTAAAGTAGATTTGACGTTCAAAAATACCTTGCATTTGGGTTTACTTGAATAAATTGATTTGACTTTTGACTTTTTTTGACATAACAAGGGCATAAATCGAACTCCAGCTGAAGCATTGTTTTGGGTAAGACCAATTGGATCGAGCGAGATTCGCATTATGTCCGATCTAAATAATGATATAACTTCAAAAGGAAGTAAGGATATCGCCGAAATAAGACATGATATTAATACTCACGTTCAGGTTTATCAAGAAGGTCAAAGGAAATTATATGATAAGAAGCGTTCTGTACCACGTAAATATGTAATAGGAGATTTAGTGAGGGTTGAGCGTCAAGTCCTGGCCACCGGTCATAGCAAGAAGCTGGTGCTTAAATTCCAAGGCCCATACAGAGTTACCAAAGCTTACGATCATGACAGATACGAGATAAAGGATACCCCTCTCACACGCAAGGGTAGCCGTTGCCAACCTACAGTTGTTGCGACAGACAAAATTAGGCCTTGGTTAAGTTTCAATAGCGCGATTGATGAATTTTCAAGTGACAGTGACGAAACTTGTGAGACATAATTTATCGTTATCACAGAAGTTTAATTAGGTATGTTATTTGCTTATGATTATTTCATTAGATATTTGACCCAAGTAGGGTTAAATGAGCCTAAATATTACTAGATATTATTTTGTAACTATTCATTTCTATAACATTAATTCTGTTATTAGTTGATGAACCTAAAATGTGGTAAAAGTGATGTCGCTACATTAATAGGCTATAAAAGAAAGTCCGTTCACAACGAAGCACTAAGCCATGACAAAACGCCTGCGCTAAAATAATCAGGCCATGAAAAAACGCCTGCTCTTTAAATAATCGGGCCATGAAAAAACGCCTGTTCAAATTATGGATCAACAGGCCATGAAAAACTGCCTGTATAAATAATAATAATAATAATTAAATAGCCCATGAAAAAATGCCAGTTATAGAATGTGTATCGATATTCAGGCCATGAAAAACTGCCTGCCCTAAAATACGTCATTGTATGCAAAATATGTAAATTATGCACTGTTATTTATTTACACTCATTGTTAATATTATCTTATGATTGTTAATATAATTCTATGATTATTAATATAAATTCAATTATGAATAACTTTAATTAATGATATTTAAACTTATTGATTTTATGAACTGTACCTACTGGTAACGAAGATAAAAAGGATTTCTTTGCGACAGCATTGTAATACATAATTGTATGTTTATTTTATGTGTCACTGTTATTGATGTCAATAAAACCATATCAGCGAAATTGTGATGATTTACGAGGTTCAATCTTGTTTAATCTTAAAACGGAAGTACCATTTGAGAAATGGTACTTCCTTCAAGGCCAATTTTGATTGAACAACTAATTATTCCAATTATAGATAATATAAATTTGCATATTGTTGTAGATCTATCTCTAATTAAATCTAATAAATGTAAATCAACAATAAGGTAAAATAATTACTGTATGATTATAGATTACTATGAATTCGTGTAGAATTATATTACAAAATATTGTATTCCGGGGAGTAGGACTGACCGTAGGAGAGGCACAAGTCGAGACGACACAGCCGAACACCCTACAGACAGTCTTGTTTAACTATGATACGGTGTGTGTCGAGAAGAAAAGCTGTTGTGAATATTGATATAGAAGCCCTAAGTAAGTAAAAAACTGTTTTCCATTTGCTAGTTATTCAATTCTAAAATCTAAGGTGCATAATTGAGGAGGAAAATTATAAGTGAAGTCAACAACTGTGTTTCATTTGCTCGTTATTTAATTCTAAAATCCAAGTAGCACAATTGGGAAGGAAAATTATAAGTGAAGTCAACACTAGTTAGTAGCATTTAGTTAGTTCTTGTTCTTAGTTCAAAGGAAAACGGAAAATGACAAGTCAATGAAACGAAATAACCTACCTAATAGAACGGGGAGATGGATTGTATTTTTATTAATAGCTGGTTTTGATAATAAATAATATTTAATAAATTATCCTTTTATTATACACACATACACCAAAAATCAAAACTAACTAACTAACTATTAAAAATGTGACAACTGTCAAAAAGAATAATATAAAAAATTATAAAATATAAACGTTAGTATCAAAAGAGGTCTGTCGCCAACACTACTCATTACCAAAGGTTAAGCAAAGCAACTTAATATACGTATCAAAGTCATTGTATTCTTAAAGCGCAATAGATACGTACTATAGGTATTTTTAATTTTAAAACATAAATATTTAAGCTGTTACTTTATTCGTAAAACATGTTCTAATTAAAATATTTACGTGGCATCTATTACACCATTTGTCTTTCGACGTTACTGAAACTCCTAGAAGCTTTTAGCTCTAACGAAGAAAATTTAAATTGAAAGTAACGCTTTTCTCGAATGTATTCCTAATTGAAATGGGATAGGTATTCAGAACCCCTAAATGGATATAAAAGCATAGATTTCCAGTAGACATTTTATAGATACGTATAAGATAGTAATCGAAATGAGAAAATGTACTAACTACCCGCTCCGATCTCACCTACATAATCTTGTCGCGGTCGAAAAAAATTACCGCCATTGAAATAAGATCCCTTTAGCTTACGTAGATTTAATTGAAAATTATTAATATGTCCTGTCGCGAATTCAATGCGTTCGCAACTCTATTGCTTTATCTAAATGGAGTTGCTAAAACTGTAATCCTCCTTTTTGCTTCCAAGAAGTCTAAAAATTGTCGACTCCATATCTAATCTCGGAACCACTGGCGTCAATTAGGTAATTCGAATTTTGCTTAATTTATTCCTGAGGTTGGTTCAGTTTTTGATTAGTTATATTGAATTAACAAGAAAATTCAAGAAACATATCTTTATTGTAAGAGGTCATTGAAATTTACCTACCAATGTGAAAAATCATCGATACCTATAGGACCTATGATGTTATTTTTTAAAGCACAATATGAAGACACCAGTAATCGTTCATCATTCCTGAGCAAAACTAATTGCCAAGGTATTTTAAAAAAGAAATTCCTGACTCACGCTTCAACAATTTCTTCGGTGTTATGAATCTTAAGAAAATATCTAAACAATTGTTTGCCACCCTTTTAACGCCTGCATCCGTACGTAATGCATTTAAGTATAATATCCATTTAAGCACGCGGTTGGTTGCTCACCCTTATTTGCAAATATGACGAAGAGTTTTTTTAAATACTTAAGTGTCATGTTTTGCTTTCAATAATTATCACTAAAAGATTTCTTTACAAGTTCCCTAAAACTGTAAGGGGGAACTTTAAAAATGTTAATTCAAGAAAATTATTTCATCGAGTCATTGTATCTTCCTGCTTTTTGTTGAAACAAGTAAGAAACAGCCAAGTCACGGCTGAAACTGCTAAATTGAAGTTGTATTTCCTATATAAATGAATTGTTTTATTATTCAGTATAAAAATTTATAAATCTGTATTCTCTATTGTGTACGATTCTCCATCACTTTAGCGTTCAACTGATTCTCGCTTATTATATTAGACACCACACTTAGGTACATATTGTAATGTAGACACCTATATGACTTTCCAAGAATTCCCATTCGATGTACAGAGTATTCAACATAATAATACATAACATAAACACCTTGACACTGTTTTTGGGAATAACTAGATGCTTATAATTGTGTCAGCGGAATAGTATTCTTTATAACGAACCTTATTTTACGACCTACGTGGAAAAATGAGTAGGCGACATACTGTATTTTTTTTCTTTCCCAGACAAGCAATAAAATATTATTAGGAGGTATCTATGAAATCTTTCACTTCCCTCATGGAAGTTCTTCATGAAAACATGGAAATTGCATGTTTTCATGTTGTACTAACTACTTCATGACAGGCTGTAGGTACTGCTATGCAAAGCTTATTGTAAGGATTAATAAGAATTTGTCATGATCACACCTTGTCTTTTAATACTTAACTCTCCAAAATGTAATTCTTTCGAACAACAATCCTCATATCACCTTCACTTTGGTTTTTAAATTGAACAAAGATTTACCTATTAGCTTTATTGATATTGCGACCTGGGGAATTCTAAGAGTAAGTATCTTATTCTAGGCACGTAGTCGTTTATAGGGATTACCTACAGAGAAAGCCTGTAAATTTTCATCTGCTGGCTTCTAAAGAACTAGATAACCCAGTAGATGTTGTACTGTCCTTTCCTGTAAGTGATGCGATGATTTTGATTTGGTTATAATAACTGGACTACACTAACTACGCCACCAATCAGATCTTTGCATAGCTATGAACCTATGAACCATCATTTCGGCAAAGAAACAAAAAATGTGAAAACATGATTGCAATCAGTCAAGTTGTCCAGAAGTTACACATGACAAATAATTGACAAAGTGATTAATGAGGGCATTATTCATAATGGCCAGGCGTTATGTATAATAAATAATTAATAACATACTAGATCGAGCCAAATGATTAATTATTACCTAAACTTCATTGTTTCTCACGATGTCTGGTTATTATGAATATGATCGTCGGGCAATTTGTTGTTCCAACTGTATTTGCGAATCGATTTAGTGCACTTCCTGCGTAAGAGATGATTAAGGGAATATAAGGTGGGAAAAGAAGTAACTAACATTCTAGTAAGGGAACAATCTACGAAAGTTTATACAAGTTATACACCATGGATAACCTGGTAAGTTATCCAGTTTCCACCCGGATGCCACGAAAAGGGAATGGATAAAATAAATTTTGAATCGAATTTGGAAATTTTAAAATAAAAGTTCGATCTGGAAAGGAGCTTATAATGAAATTTACCAATACAATAAAGAAAAACAATAATAATTTCACAAGCGAATAAAGAATGTATAGAAAGTGGGTGTGATAGTGTGGTGTTTAAAACAAGTACAAATACCTTTTAAATTAACCTTTGAAATTATAATTTACATATAATTAGAAAAGACACTTTAACCACTGGCTTATGCTAGATCAGGGGTTCCCAAACTTATTTTGTCTACTGCCCACTTTGAGAAGAAATTATTTTTTAGCGCCCCCATTTTTTCACCTACTGAAAAACCACTATAATTTCAAATTAAATTAATTAATATTTGTGAGCTATATTAGCGAAGTTATACATCTATGAAAACATAATGTACACTAGAAAAAATTTAGATCTATTTCAAAAGAAAGGCGTTGTTAATGGTATGGAAACTCGTGGTCGTGATCAGCTAGTTATTCCTAAATTTAAATTACAAAAGTCAAGTGGTTCATTTTTGGGTAACTGTATTCGTTTTTATAATAAAATTCCTCAAGAAATTACTCAACTAACGGAAAAGAGATTTAAACTTGTCATTAAACGCACAGTGATTGGAAAAGCATACTACAAAATTAGCGATTTCATTGAAGACACAACAATAGACTGGAAATGATCCTCTCTGCATATGCATTTACTGGCTTTATAAATATTGTATTTTTAAATAACTGTTGTAGAATGAGTTGAAAAAATTATACCTGACTGAGTTTCTTGTCAGTTCTTCTCAGTATTCCGGTTTCTTTTTTGAACCGAACTAAAGTAGATTTGACGTTCAAAAATACCTTACGTTTGGGTTTACTTTAATAAATTGATTTGACTTTGACTTTGAAACATTAATTCCAAACGAGACTTTTACTATAACCCGCAAGAGTTAACTTGAAACCTGAGCGCAGTAGGTAATACACAACGGCGCTCAGGTCTCAAGTTAACTCTTACGGGCTACACCTGCCAAGGAGAATGATTATTGAAACGCAACTTTATAGTATTCAAACAGAGTATCTTTTATTCAAAATAAAACAAATATAATCGATCCTTATATAAAAACTAATGTGAAGGATGAATCTGATGCTGTTTAATAAGTTTGTTGATATCAGGTTCCAATTTACTCAAGAACAGTCGCAAGTCGTCACGTTTGGTAACATGCAAACGATTTCTCTTTTTAGTAAGCAGTGTTGCTATCAAGAATCGCTGAACGATTGACCACAATCCAGGGTACAATTGCGGGATCGGTTTTTGTAGCCAAAATTCTTGGTAACCATTTTTGAACTTGATTTTTATTTCCTCGTTTGTTGTCAATTCTATAAGTTCTTCTTCCAGCTGAGGTAACATTGCTGTGTTGACATTTGAAAACGGATCCCACACCCAGTATGGTATGCCCAAGTTCAAAATGTCCTGGTATCGTTCGGTGAAGTGAATGTGGAGGTTTCCCAAATGTTGGCAGTAGGCAAACAATTCGTCGTTACTGCATGATACTGATAAATTCGGAAAATTGTGAAACTCACGTCTGCCCATATTCTTTTTGTGTAGAAGCAATTTGGCTGCGAAAGCAGCAACGACGTTTTTTGTTTTAATTAAATTTAGTTCATCGCCTTGCAGTTGGAGATTCATGTCGTTGAACAATTTATACAGGTCTGTCATGTAAGCTATATCATTCTTTGATGTAATGAGCTTGTTGTGCAATTCTGTATCTTTAGTTTCCAAGAACTCTATAACAGAGTCAAACAGGTTGTAAAATCGAGTCAGACAATTGCTTCTTGATAGCCAACGAACTTCAGTATGAAACAACAAACGGTTGAAATCCTCGTCATTAGTAACACAAAGCTGATGAAATAATCTATCATTCAAAGAGCTGTTGCGGATTTTATTGACTGCTTTGATGACATATTGCAGTGATTGAAATAGTCGTTCACTTAAGTTTCTAGCAACCAAATGTTGTCTATGAATAACGCAATGTACAGCAAGGACATCTGGAATTTTATTTTTTAAGTACGCTATGAAGCCTTTATGGCACCCTGTCATAACCGGAGCGCCATCTGTAGCAACTGATATAATATTTTTCAAGGGAATCTCTTTCTCATCACAAAACTTTTCCAATGTATTCAATATGGTTTCGCCTTTTGTATCGGTCTCTAAATTTCTAGCAAAGAATAGTTCTTCACATATTTTCTCATCTTTAATAAATCTCACGTAAGACAGCAACAATGCTTCATTAGTTGGTAAAGTGGACTCATCGAGCTGAATTGAGAATGGGCTTGTCCTCTGGTGATCAGACAATGATCCTTCAATATTTTCAGCCATTTCATCAATTCGTCTTGGCACAGAATTATTACTCAAAGGAATTTTTCGGATAATATCTGCGGCTGGTTTATGAAGCACAGTAGTTATTACTTCTTTATTGCTGGCAAAATTAACTCTTCTCCGATGTTATGTGGTTTGCCTTTTTGAGCAATTAACAAAGAGATATTGTAGGAAGCTCGAAGTCCGTCGTCATCTTGCTTAGCAGCCGCCGAAAATAGTTTTGCTACACTTGGCTGAGTATTATGCTTCTTCTCTAGGTCTTGAAAATATGCTACATTCTTGTCTTTCTTATCTGGATGCCTTTTATTCAAATGATCTTGCAGTCTTGAAGGCTTCATTGCTTCATTCGAAAATGTTTTAGACATAGAAGACACAAAGGCGACGATGGGTTTGTCGGATTTTCAATGAATCCGAATTTAATATATTCCGCACAGTATTGCCGTCTCTTCTTTTTTACTTCCGACATTGTTTTGTTTTGAGAAATACGTAAGTAAGCGTTGAACTAAAACCGCAAATGAAAATAAAATAAATATTACGTTGTTTATATAGGATTGCATAAGCAGCACGCACCGACAGGAATAAAACAAACATGCATAAACTCGTTTATCTCATTCGACGCTCAATCGTACTCAACAAGTAAGAACAAATATTCCATGAACCAGCCGATTGATACAGGAATGCACAATTCGGGTTATTTAACAAAAACTTGTTAAAACCTGATTGCCCGCGGTCTATTATCTACGAAAATTACCTATCTGGGAGTACTAATAACTATTAAAATGCGAAAGTGTGTCTGTTGCCTTTTTATTTGTTTGTTTGTGTCTACTTTCATTTCGAAACGGAACGACCGATTGACATGATTTTTATTTTGTATATTCAATAAAACAGGACAGATATATGAACTACGCGGAGAGAAATATCGCACCGAGTTTGAGCAATCTTTTAATTAATATTAGTTGATGTTCACAAGTTGTAGTTGAGAGTCGAGAGCTCATGCAGTCGTTGTCTAAGATGCCTCCTAGCTAAATGAAATTACAAATCACCCCCCAGGCCTCTACACAACACCCCCATTTTTTTTCTGGGTCTCTTACCGCCCCTCTTTAGGCCTGCAGCGCCCACAAGGGGGCGTTATCGCCCACTATGGGAAAGGCTGTGCTAGATGCTATTGTTCCATATTCATAAATTCCACTCGCGAATGATATCTTTGCATTTAGGCAAATTTTTCGTAGTTCTTTACTCTTTCACATAATTTTCTGAATTGGATTATCCGACATGTCACGGCGAGGTGGCAATTAATATATATACCATTAATAATAAATATTATACCATTCTTGGTTATAGAATTATCTGTTGATTATTATTTTCACATCATGCTAATTTTTCACACATTCACAGCATGTTAAATTCTTCACATAATCTTTGTTTGGACTTGATCGGTTTCTCTTTTCAAATTCTTTGAAATTTCCTTTTTACATTTCCCAAAAAAACAACTTCTCTTTACCCCATCACATCCTCTTCTCCTCATTTGTTTTTTTCTCACCTCAATTCTCTTCCATTCTTCCAAAAATATATAATCAAATTTTTAACTTGCTAGTTCTACAATTAATTTATCTGACAACCTCTATGCTCATAAAAAAACGGTAGAAGAGGAAAAAAAATGGTATAAAGTGTAAGTTACTAAGTTTATATAAGTATAAGTTATTAAGTTTATATAAGTGTTCTCATAGAGTGGTTTCAGGTCTGGCGCTTAACCGGCCGCAGCCGCGACACGCTCGCTCTGCTCGCTCGGCTCGTGCGTTGTGATGAACGTACTAACCTAACCTACCCAAAAAAAGAGTTCTTATAGGGCGGATTCGTAATAAAACATATCTTTTTATTATCCTGCCCAACAGGTGACAGACGTTATTTATAAGGCCCGATTTCATTATTTAAATAATTTGTTACCATATTGCCCTCTCATATTGGGCATTTTGTAAAATGCCTGGGTATTATGTATAATGTGTAATTAATCACTTGGTCCATAAAATACGAGTATATATGTACAAATAATGAAAAATTAAAATGAACTCCTGCTAAACGGCTCCACCGCTCGACTGAAAAAAATCTCTATGTGTTCTGTGACCTCTAACACTTCTGTGTGAAAATTTCTTATATATTATTGCACCTAGTTTAACGGTTAAAATAAAGTTAGTCTGTGAATTAATTTATTCACTATTTCAATAAACATTTAAAATTTTCATTAAAAATTTCTACGACTACACCAGATATTACTCCGCTTAGGTACCCGTTGTACCTACTGGTTGAAAGACACTGTCTTTTTAGCGACTTTTATCGTAACACACAAAAGGCCGTCCGCTATTCAGTGTGTATAGAACAGATACGTAGTGAACTATGCCGTTTCTGTGAGGTATGTGTCGCAACTTCGCAAGCCCTATATGAATTTTTCCTGAAAAAATAAAAGGTGTCCTCCTTGTCATCTATAGAGCTCTCTTGACCCAGTAAACTGCGGACACACATCATTCCTCCTTTAAACTCGTGGCCCACTCTTACTTGTATACACTATAAAAAATTCGTAAACCGTAATAGCACGAAGCGAAGCGTAGCAACCACATCCTTTTAAATCTTTAGTAGGTTTTGAATTTCGATAGGGCACAAATGCCGTATACCGCTATGCAAAACACGACTGTAGGCGCCTCACATTAAAATCATGAATCCAATAACATTTATGAAAACCTCATCAGTATGAATCTAAAATAAAAACATTTTAGCAGTCTGATTAGGATCATTGCAAAATTATGGGTTTCAATAAATAACAGAAGTTCACGACGAAATGTTATGTGACTCTTACAGCAAAAATTAAATACAATATAGAAAAGTGCCCCTCAATAACTGAGTAAACACAGCCTTCGCACTGACTTCGGCTAACCAAGGATTACCAGCCAAATATCAGTATGCCTTAACCATTGCCATTTACACATATGCTGTAGAGTCCCTCGCGCATATAATCTACTTGCAGCATTTTGCGGCCATTTTAAAATATACACTAATATACATAATTATCTAAAACAAACGTAAATAAATTGAGTACTTATGTATAATTTAATAATGGCGAATCTTTACATCTTACAGATACCTAATATAGTAATAGCAAAACAAAAATAATGTCACTTCTATTATTTTGTTTTTCATGAGCTTAGTTAAATATGGACATACCATTTGCGTAATAATGTTTTGTTAGATCTTCAACATGGAAAACACGTCTTTAGTGTCAATTGTGTTGTGGAATAACATCGTTACGTGGAAGGTTCCCTAATAATGGTAGTGACCATTAGTATATGTTTTTATCAATATCTATTTTCTTATTCGTTAACAAAGTACAGTCAGTACGATCAGAAATAATTAATCAAAATATGGTACATACAATACATACTTATATCCTCACGCTGCATCCCTGAGGGAATAGTCAATAAGTCGAAACGTCGACACGGCAATTTTCGAGATTCCTCGAGAATTCTCTGGAAGACGCGCTGCTCGTTCTTGGTTTCAAAATTAATTTGTACGTTACGTCATGGAGATGAGATTTAAAATATTATACACAAAAAATTCGCCTCGCCTTCCTTTCCTTCTCTTCTCTTCCGCGGCTATGAAGATTGACCCTTTATTACGAAAATTAATGAAAATGAGGAAATGAGACTACATACATACATATCTTCGGGCACATCCCTAACGGGGTACTTATAGAGGACGGAGCGTCAAGCGATGAGATCTTTATATACTTCTTTCGCTTTCTCAAATCTCATTCTCCTTACACATTTTCACCTAGGTATGCGAGTATTTTTGACATTTCCATCAGCTAACACTCTGGCTATTTAATCTTCGTAAGTCGTCATTGGTCTTTCTTGGCTTCTAATACCCACTCACTTTAGGTATGTAGATTTTCTTCGTCAATCTTTCATTATTCACTTTATATATGCCTGAACCATCCAAGTATTTCTTTCTTCATTTGTACAATAACACTTTCGTGCAACGTGCGTACTCTGCGTATATCTTTATTGCTTATTTTGTCCGCGAGGGTAACATCGCACATACTTCTAAGAGATCGCATTTATCTTACTTTCGTGCTGTATTTGAACAGTGGCATCCGGTTGCCTCGATACATTGAAAGGTGGTATGAGCGGTTTGATATGTGACGGCACAGTGATAAACTGTTTTTTATACGCTGTCGATATTGTGCTTATAGCATCATTAGAAGCGGAGTTGCAGACACTAGTCTAGGCAGAAAGAAGAATATAAAGTGCAAGAATTGAATATGAATGTGAACAAAACTAAGGTTTTCGTGGTTTTTTTTTCTTTTGTGTTCTCTGGCGTAATTAAGTCAGAGATTTTATTGTTCTGTCTTATCATATTCGTCATTTTTCCATCTCTAGGTACATGCTTGCTTTCACCCTTACGTTCTTCCTTCCTGGTCAAATATTAATTTATTTCTATACTTCTTTACATTTTGCTACTATTTTTGCTTCTTTCATTATATTCATCATACATATTCCCTTTATGTCTTCTTCCTTACTCCTTACACTCTTTGCCAAAGTTTTCCTTACCTTATTTTATATCGTTTAATTCCCTCATCTTTGTTCATTAATTTACAAATTTCTTGTTATGTTTACATCATTTGCTTAATATAATTCATCAAATCACATATTACCACAGCTTTTACACTATGATTATTTATATTTTACCATATGCTCTATTTTTAATTATTGATTTATTACTTATTCTATTACTCTATATAATATTAAGTAACATTATTGTCTTTTATTTTATTTTCACTAATGACCTTTGAAGCTACCTTTTTGCAATAATTGAGAAATTTCCCAGAACTTGTCTTTATTATCATTTTCGTATTTTCTATACTAACTTTATGGCGTCTTTGAATTTCTATTTCTGTCCTGTCTTTGCAATAAATTGGACATTCTGTCAGTTACATGTACCGATAGATTTATATTTTCGTTAACAGTTGAATCGCGCGGACATGATGGGCTCCCCTTACACCGAAATCTTTACAAGTATTCGGAGACCTCATCATGTCCTGTGTATGCGTATGTGTATTCGCTCAAAACATAAGGGAAGAAGACTTTGGTTATCGACGCTGTCCGTTCTCCTTATATAATATATCCCATTCCCTTAAAGTGGCGAGCCTTATCTGTCGCTTGATGAACGACACCAGGACACGCCCCATAACCCCATTGAGTCTTCTTGTACAAGGCCGCATACTTCTCAAGTCTCAAAGATCTGTTCGGTTTTAATATCTTCATAATATTACTTCTGGTTTTTAATGGCTAAAGGGTGCAGAGAATTAAGCCCGACGACCGCTTCCAATGCGGACCTGGAGTCACTGTATATGTTGCAGCTGGATGAAGCACAAAGAAGGGCCCGCTCTGTCGCTACTGATAGGACTAGCAGTTCCGCCTGAAAGACGGTACACCAACGATTAAATTTGAGCTTACAGGTACTAGTCTTCGCTCCGTTATCCCATATCGATAACGACGCGCCGACCTTCCCTTCGATTTTCCCTTCTCTTCCTAAATATAAATATTTGAAGCGTATGGTTGTTACATTGGTCCACTGCTACACTATCACCCAGGCTTATGAACTCCAGCTCGATCCATTCCGCGGGATGTGACAGTTCGATGCAAGGGAACAGTCTCTCTATCTCCCGGTCACCTATTACTCGCCGGGAATAACCTTTCCTTGTCTCATAAAAGAGGGCCGCTTCGCGAACCCTCATGTCCAAGGGAAGGATTTCGGCAAGCAACAGAGCCGAGTTTAGAGAGACCGTCCCATACGACCTCACAATTTTTTGCGCCATGCTTCTCTGTACATCATTCAGGCGCTTCCTGATCTCAAGTTTGCCAGAGGTGCCCATGCTGAGGCCGCGTACAGGACTATTGGTTCCATTGCGATGTATATGGTCCGAATTATCACGGATCGAGCCCCTCCAGTAGATCTCGGCAGCTCTCGACATCTGCTTATAGACTGTGTACTGTATAGTACGCTGTGCCAGTACCGTTACACTCTGCACTCTGTACACGTCCGTTCCCTGCAGCGGTCCGAAATCAAAGAGACAAAGTAGGTAATTATTTCTCTTCTCTAGTCAGCCACTGTTGTGGCGCTATCAAGTGTGCGTGGTTGAAGACAGAATACTTCTTTTCTTTTCGCACCTGTACACTACATCTCTCCCTTTATTTAATTACAATTAGTGCTAACATTTAATCAACAATTTCAAATTTTCTTTGTTTCGTAATTTTATCATTTTCATCAAGATCTTTATTGACCTTTAAAAATCTGATTTCTTTCAGCACTACATCTCGCCCATTACATTTGCTTCAAATAACTGAAACATCAATTTTATCTTCTACTCAACTAAAAGCATACGGACATTTCACTACACAGCATTCATACTCACTATAAGCAATGACCATGCTCGGCTACAATTAAAGCTATAATAGCTCTATCTGACGGAGAGTCAGAGCAGTTCCAGATCTTACTGCACATGACTATGGCTAGAACTTACCCGTCTCTGACTTACCTTCATTCTTTCTATCTTTTTTTTTTATTAGTGGCTCCGTAGGCCCATACGTGACCCGTACCACTACGACCTCCAATATAGTACATTTTTCTCATATATATATATATATGTGTCGATATGTCGGAAAAGACACGGGACAATTCGTGCTTTTGCAACTCAGCCATGAGAAAGACACACATCAAAAGTGTCTAGGGATCAAGTTCATTTTTAACTATAAAAAATTATCCAATTAATGTTTATCAAATCTAGTCTTCCAGACTGGCTTCTTACTTTAATTCCTATGTTTAAGTTAACAACGTATCCCTGTATTTTGTAAAAATTAAGAAAAATTACAATTTTTGCAAATTGTGGGAAATTAACCTACGTTAATGTCCTCAATTAAATGGCAAAAAAAAGTCAATAATGAGGCTTTTTAAAATTTTTATTGTAAAGATAAAAAAATTAATAATCTGTGTTTCCACCATTGACACGAATTACACAATCACAGCTATTTGGCATGCTTAAAATCAGTTCATCAAAATCACTTTGAGGAATGGCCGCCCACATTCTTTCTAACAAGTCAAAAAGTTGTTGTGGGGTATGCACGGCATCCATACTCGGCAGAGCTCTTCTTTCAAGCATATCCCATGCGTGCTCAATTGGGTTGAGGTCTGGCGATTGAGCAGGCCACGGCAGAACGTTGATGCGAGCGTCGGCAAGAGCGCGTGTTACGACTCTAGCTGTGTGTGAACGTGCATTGTCGTGCATTAGTCGAAACGAATCATCCAACCAACTTCGCAGAGGGATGATCACGTCTGAAACAATCCTCTACGCATAAATCTGAGCATTGAGGTTGCACCTGATCCAAATGAGATCGGTTCTTCCACCGATCCAAATACCGGCCCAAACCATTATTGTTCCCCCTCCATATGAATAAACTTCCTGACAAAATTTCAAACGTTCTTGACGTCCAGAGGTCCTCCAAACTCGAATACGCCTCATACCGAAACGAGATTCATCGGAAAAGCAAACACAACGCCAGTCTTCTTCCTCCCAATGTCTGTGTTCGCGAGCCTATTGTAAACGGGCCCTACGATTGCAGGGTGCTATAGGCAGAACTCTCAGCGGCCTTCGGGAACGCAGACTCACTTCACGTAAACTATTTCGGATGATTTGGTCGCCTAAAGAGCTGTGGAGCCTCGTAGCCAACATCATGGCGGTCATAGTACGATTCCGTCGAGCAATATTTTGGATGTACCGGTCCTGTCTGCGAGTGGTGATGCGAGATCGTCCTCTATGTCGCTCGGCCACGCTGCCTGTGATACGATAGCGTGTCCAGATACGGCTTATGACGCTCTGCGTAGTGCCAAGAGCGACAGCCACAGTATGTTGCCTGGAACCAGCTTGCAACATTCCGACGGCTCTCATGATCTCTTCTCGTGTCAAATGATGTCGTAGCTCCATATCGATGCAATTTTTTTTCCGATGCAGAAATTGTAATGGTTTTGTAAAAACGCTATTACACACTTTTATAGGAATCCTGATTGACAGTTCATTTTCTATTTTTAATCAAAATTTAACTTTATTCAAATAGTGAAAATCACTAAAAAGAATCAATAACGGTCCAAAAAAGTTAAAATAATAATCCTCAATTGCGGCGATACTCTAAAACGTACTTGATCCCTAGACACTTTTGATGTGTGTAGGTATCTAATCTTACAAGAGGCGAACTACTCCATAAAATACAACGTTAAGACAAAGTTAATGTGCAAACAACAGAAAAGTCTTTGTGACAATTATTACGTAGGTAATTGGAAATTTAATAATGACAAACGATCCGTCGGAGAAATGCTATCGCACCGGCCGCCGTAGTCTAACAGACTCTCAGTGCCGGCCCCGACGTTCCTAGCGCGTTATCCCTTCCAAACCGGAAGTCGCGCTTTGCCATAGTATAGTCAAATGAGTGCCTTTTATTATTTCCACCGACATATATATATAATCAATTGAATTTTCATGGGTTACCATCTGGCAGCTTTTTCCGCTCAGATGGTGACAATCTTATAAATAGAACTTATGACTAAACCATCTTCCAGCTCCTGCCGCTTAGATTGTGACACTCTTATACGACTTTTACTTTATTTTTGTTAGTATTTCACTTCGCTGTGCCGTTGACATACATACACGTACACGTAGGTATATTCTCACTTTTAATAACAAAATTTCATTTTCACTATGCCATTGCGTAAGCGACATTTTACTTTCATTGTGCCGTTACACAAATATACATGTACCTATACAGTATACACGTATACTGTATAGGTACACAGTATACACGTATACTGTGTAGGTACATGTATATTAATGTATATTAATGGAACTCTGACGTTTAGTTAGAGTAAATATTCGCCCAGTGGCCGAAATTCGACCGTAAATACAAAATAAATGCCTTTTCTATTGATACACTTTCCACAGGCTTATTTGGAGACACTACACGCAGGAAACCCATTCCACCTTCACTGTTGTTACCAAAATATTACAAAATATCACACGTGGCTAATCGATGTGATTAAAATTAATGTGGAGCTAACACTTTGCCTTTCCTGACATTACAAATTACATCATAGTACTTAATTGTTTTCTTGCGTACAATCTCGTACAATATTATAATTTCTATTCCCAAAGATAGATTTAGAAGATTCGAACCAAAATATTAAATGATTTAAATTAATAACGGCACCGATAAATTTGTTTATCGTAGACTGTTGCGTCGATACTACACATACTAGATATGCAAAAACATAATTTCGACCTTCAGGGGCTGCAGTCCCGACATAGCGATTATTTTCGTAAACTAGCGATCGATAAAAATAACGAAAAAAATCGCTTGCCATAACGATAAGCACGAATACTTTGCGAGCTGTCAAATTTGATCGTAAAAACATTATCAGCAATCGTAAAGTTGACAGTTAGATTCGATATGATTCCAATCACAATCGATAGTTTTAATGTAGAGACTTTCAAAAATCGTTAAAAATTAATCGTTATGACTTATCAACCGAAATCGGTCGTAAAGCGATCGCTACCTATGTCGAGACTGCAGGGGCTGGTCTATGCAAAAGTGCGCGCTAGCTTACGAAAATTAGGAAAAAGTAGTTATTTTCGTTTATTTTAAAAACTATAATTAATTTAAAAAATCCAACTGTCATTTTGAAGAATATGTTTAGATTAAAACTATACAGAAAATTTAGAAACATAAATCGGTTGCGTTACTCCAAAAAATGTAAATATCTGTTTTAAAACAGGTTTCTTTGTTATTTTTTTTTGTGTTGCGAAAGTTAACCAATCGTGTATCGCAACTGTCAAAATGAAGTCTTCTTCTTCATCTTTAGTTGAATGAGGATAACGGAAAAAAGGGGGGCCAATTAAGGTGATATTTATAAAGATTCCAGCAATTGAAGTAGGAGTATACACAATGGGGATCTACATAAAACCTTCCTTCAAAATATAGTCAATAAAATGAAGAATCAGGTTACCAAATAGCACTTTCATACGTTTTATAGTCACTAAGAAAAATTGAGATCCCTCCCGTCAAAATTGCCAATGCGTCGCCTTAATCATAAACCATAAATTAAAATGTAGTTCCAATATGATGTCAATACAATATCAAGATAAGTAGCTGTATAATAATATCAATGTTCAATTATTCTGTGTATCTGATAAATTCTGATTGTATAATGACAAAGTTCTGTTTGTTGTGCCATTGCAGTGTTTTGTGTTCTTGGCCATACATGAACATTACCAAGTGGGTGTATTCTATCCGCAACAAAAGGGTTTGTGCCGCAAATAAAAAGGCGTGGCCCGCAACAAAAGGCCTTGTCCCGCAAACAAAAGGGCGTGGCCTGCAACAAAAGGCCTTGTCCCGAAAAAAAGGGCATGTCCCATAATAAATTACCGTGTCTTATAGAGACAATAAAAGGCCATGTATCATCAGTTAAAAGACAAGTCTCACAGCTATAATTATATCTATTGTTCCTAAATTCTTTTTTTAAAAGTGATGCTTGTCTGGATTTGAAAAAAAAACAAGAAGTCGAAATGATAACGTACAGAATGTAGGTAAGTGGATTGGTGAATTAGTTTAGACGATTACAACCCATGCAAAACCATAGATTTGTTTTCCACATTGTTCAAGATTATACAACAATACCTTCACTGATTTCATGAAATCGGCTTATATAATAAATCTGTATCGTATCATAACCTACAGTAGTAGTGGATTGACAAAGGTCGATCGGCACTAACAATTTTTGTATTAAGTATACAATGTAGTGTGGATTGTATAGTGTAGGTTACGACAAAATAGAATCTTTGTTGTCGCTGTAACCTACAGAGTAGTGGATTGACAAAAGTCAATCGGCACTGATAATTGAGTAGTGGATTGACAAAAACGAATCGGCACTAATATATTGAGTAGTAGATTGACAAAAGCCAATCCGCACAAAAATTTTTTGTTTTGAACACAATATAGGTGGGAACAAAATAAAATTATTGTTCTCGCTACAACCTACAGTAGTAATGGATTGACAAAAGTCAATCGGCGCAAATCATGTTTGTACTGCACAATATATGGTGTATGTGTAAGAATAGTGTTGCATATGCAATACGTAAATAAATCGACAATTATCTATTAGTAGTGGTACAGCGGTATTTAGAAAAAGTGTTACTGACCTGTACTAGCGATGTATTTCTTTCTCGGGATAGATGCTATATATCTATCCAGCCGAAATGTCAAAAACCCATTTACTATGGCGCGACTCGCCGCCACGCTCGTCAGGGTGGCGCGGTACTGGTATCTCTGTGGACTTCGGAGATTACCAGTTGACAGTTGGCAATCTAACCGCGGGTTCAGACGTTTACAGACTAATGTACGTTCTAGAATTGGATTGGATTAACTTATTGTTTATCAATGCGTCGCCTTAATAAATTCGTACTGTGACTATGTGTTGGGACTTTTGTTACCGATGAACTACGTTTATGAATTTTTAATAACACATAATGGTAAATAAACGAATTTGAATTTGAACCGTGAACAATATTCAATCTATATATAACACAATTGGATTGAACAATATTTCACAGATTAACATATAGATTTGAGTATGAACTCAAAAACGTAATGACATATACATGTGTTCAGTTCTACAGATAGTTAACCCTATTCTCTGTATCGTTCAAATATCTATTAATAATTCCAAAAATACCCGATACTTCTCTTATCTATAGGAACCCTAGTCACAGAAGTAACTGGTGACTTTTAATTTAAAACTCACGTCAGCATTTGTAGGTTCTCACATGTATTACCAAAGGCATGCTACGTATTTTAGAAACATTTTTTGAAAATGACACAAAGTGACACTTTATTTTCATTTTTCAGGTAATCACTGACGAATACTCTGTTTAATCTATAATAATTTATGAATAGCCATAACGATCTTCATATTAATAACCAACTAATCATAACTACTTGGTTCCCACACATAGCCAACATGGAAATCCATTGTGAACTTCACCTGTACACGACAGACTGCAATAACTTTATTACAGACGTTCGAAATATGCGCATTGAAAATCAGTTTGTTGTCTATGGTGAATCCCAGGACTTTGATCTCCTGCGACAGTCCAACCACTACCCCTCCCATATTCAGGAGTGGAGGATCATACTTTAATTTTCTTTTAATGACCATAGCTTTGGTTTTTTGTGGGCCAAAACAGAGCTTATTCTCAATGTCCCATTTCCGAACGTAACGGAGGGTGTCGTAGACCCACTGCTGCAAGTATCTGAGTGCTGTCTCCCGCGAAAACCAGGGCCACATCCTCCGCGAAGGCTTGACAATAATCGCCGCGATGGTCCAAAGCTTTGAGTAGTAGCGAATCTAGCATGTTTTAGAAAATTGGATCTCCTATTGAACGCTGTACGCAGCCTTTCGAAGTGCTCCTTGCACATTCGACCCCGGCGTATCTCAACCTGACCTTTCTGTCTTGCAGATAACTATCAACCAGTCGTCATAAATTAGCCGGGCGGTTTGACTCCGCCAGCCTACATCGCATCGCTGGCCACCATGCGTTATCGAAGGCTCCCTTTATGTCAAGTGATACCAGAATTATAATCTTTTTCAATTCAATTTGTTCTTCAATTATTTCATCAAGACATAGAAGGAGTCCTCGGTTCCACGCTGCGGTACAAATCCATATTGTCCCGGGCTACCTCTCGGTAGAACATGCCATATTATGCGATTGAGCAATATTTTCTCTAATATTTTACCTAAAATAGAGAGTAGCCCTATCGGCCTATATGATTTTGGTTGGGTGCAGTTCTCCCTGTCCGGCTTCTTCAAGTCGACCACAACCGCTACCTTCCAGTCGTGAGGGAAGTGAGAGAAAGCCAAACACTTGTTGCAAACCGCAAAGAATAGGTCGGGGTCCTGGGTGATTGCCGCTCTACAAATGTCGACCGTGAAACCGTCCGGGACCGCCATCTTTTTTGGACTGAAGCTAGATGCGACCTAGGTTAGCTCCTGTTTGGTGAAAGGAGGATCGTAGGATTTATCATATTATCCCCCATTCACTCCATCCGCTCTGTTCCTTATTAATTTGTGGGTCGCATCGTCGTCATCTCTGGAATCTAGCCACCTAGAATATAGGTAGAATGATTGCGCCAAAAGCTCGGCCGACTCCACGGCTCCTAGTTATCTTCCGTTGACGACGAATGGAATGTCGTCCTCTTTGGTGGCTGTGCGGCGAATCACCCTGTAAATACCCTCCCACATCATTTCTCTTTCCTGATTTCCACAAAACTACTTCCAACTGGCGATCCGAGCCCTCCTTATCTCTTCACAGTAGACTTTTTTTTGCTTCTGGGTACTGCTCCACCACCCACAAGGGGCTGGTGTTTGAGAGATGTAAAGTGTGAAATATAGGTAAATGGAGTGTCTAGAACAAGTGAATTAAATTGTATGTCTGGGGAGTGTGTTTCGAGGAACGGAAGATGTAAGTTGGATGTGGAGAGACGGGTAGTAGCTGCCCAGCTGGCAATAAAGTGAATAGTGCTCTTAGCAGTCAATATATCAGTCAAAATGGTCATCGCAATGCGGTATTGGTACCAAATTTATTGTACGGTAGTGAGGCCTGGATATACCCGAAACTGAATGAAAATAAGACGACATATAATTATAAATTAATGAGTATGTTATATACCTATGTAAGTAGGTATATATTAATGTATGTTATTCATTATTGTGTTGTGAAAATTAATGATTACTACTATTACGAGTATACTTAATATTCCTACTAACACTAACAATAACACTACAAAGTAATATTTAGTCATGTATAGCCACATGTAGAGCCTAAGTGATAAGACTGATTGCCATTGATTATTATCCGTTCAAGATTACATTACACTACACTCACTAAACATTCGAAGTAGATTGTTTCATTCTCAGGTGTTAAACCATGCCAGTTAAGTTTACTATCTGAAATCCTGAAATATGTGTTACTGATCCGTAGAGACCAATAGAAATAATTATGAGAATTTCAAAAGACAATCGTCAATTCTGTAAATAAATCGATTAAATGTTATCAGCGCTGAATTCAGCTGGATATATGTTGGTACAACCATCGACCTACAAGTCTGGCAATGTAGAACTAAAAATTTGCCCACCTAAAGCGTAGTTAATTGATTACAACTCATTTAATCGATCACATGCAACTAGGTATCATGTTAACATGTTGTCTGATTTGTGAGCAAAATATTTGTACACTCCATTAAAAAAGGCGTTTACTTATTATTAAATTCCTTATTGAAGTTGTGGCGGACGGCGAGAACAGAATCATGTAAATAGCGATATATATTTTTGTATACAGATTATTTCCCTTATTGTTATTGTTTTGCCATAGTTTTTTATTAGTTATTAATTAGTTAAGTAAGGGAAATGTTATTGTTTTATTTACATGCTTTGTCTTTGTAATGGTATTGAGCATTGTTGTATTTATATTGAGCATTGTTCTGTGTTAGTAAAGAATATTAATGTGTGTTTATATTTGTATTCATATGTAGTATTATATTGATGGTAAGACTATCAATTATACTAGTTTAATAAGTATAAATGAATAGTTGAATGCAAATGTATAAATAAATATAGTGAGAGAGCGAGAAAGAGATATTGTCGTCTCTGTTACAGAGGTCCGCGGCTCGCGTAATGCGCGCTTGTAATTGGGTAATTAGACGAGCGGTGTATTGTTTTAACCCGCTCTAATCGCGCATTACGCGTCGCCTATAAAAGCGATCCGCCGCCGGCCTCTGGCAACCCGCGATGTAGATTTACCAACCGCTAGTAAGTGCCTCAAGGAGGCGTCAAAGCGCTACTTCGAGGTTGCTTCTCGCCACGCGAATGCTCTTATAGCAAACGCAGCTGATTACTCCCCCTCAGGGAGCTCCCGACTCCACCGTAGACGTACTAGGGACATTCTAACTGACCCGGACGACCTCATAACAGTGGCGAACGACGCCCTTTAAACAATATAGCCAACGCTGCGACATCACACCGCCCCCTCCGGAAGGGGCGTCGACGTCTTGCGCGCTAACACCAGGGCCTCTTCTGTAGGTTCTCTTAGACCAGGGGTTCCCAAACTTATTTTGTCTACTGCCCACTTTGAGAATAAATTATTTTTTAGCGCCCCCATTTTTTCACCTACTGAAAAACCACTATAACTTCAAATTAAATTAATTAATTATTGTGAGCTATATTAGCGGAGATTAAACATTAATTCCAAACGAGACTTTTACTATAACCCGCAAGAGTTAACTTGAAACCTGAGCGCAGTAGGTAATACACAACGGCGCTCAGGTCTCAAGTTAACTCTTACGGGCTACACCTGCCAATGAGAATGATTATTGAAACGCAACAGTATTATAGTATTCAAACAGAGTATCTTTTGTTCAAAATAAAACAAATATAATCGATCCTTATATAAAAACTAATGAGAAGGATGAATCTGATGCTGTTTAATAAGTTTGTTGATATCAGCCATGCAATTCTGTAAAAACTCGAATCACCCAAAGCGAGACTCGCTCGACAATTCACCCCACTTCGCATTCGAACTCACTTGACCTTCAAATGGAATTCTCTAAACCAAACATTCTTGGAGCGAAGTGAAGTGATCTTAGATGCGAGTTGGTCGGAGATTGCTTTAAGAGTAAACATCTCAGTCGATATTTCGTCTTAGAGTATTTTAACTTCTGAGATAATTACGTTAAATAAAACTCGTTTATTTAGATTGGATTGTTATATTTAGCGAAACTTCATAAAATTCATTTACGATAGTACAACTCGCCGCCGCCACTTATCGAGGCGGCGCTAGTATCTCTGTCGACTTTAGAGAATACCAAATCACAGTTGACAATCTCACCGCGGATTCAGAAGTGAATTTGACTAATTTGCGTTAGAGAATCGCACTACTGGTTCCAATTTACTCAAGAACAGTCGCAAGTCGCCACGTTTGGTAACATGCAAACGATTTCTCTTTTTAGTAAGCAGTGTTGCCACAGCACTAAATCCACGTTCACACGAATATGACGATGGGAAAGCTATCAAGAATCGCTGAACGATTGACCACAATCCAGGGTACAATTGCGGGATCGGTTTTTGTAGCCAAAATTCTTGGTAACCATTTTTGAACTTGATTTTTATTTCCTCGTTTGTTGTCAATTCTATAAGTTCTTCTTCCAGCTGAGGTAACATTGCTGTGTTGACATTTGAAAACGGATCCCACACCCAGTATGGTATGTCCAAGTTCAAAATGTCCTGGTATCGTTCGGTGAAGTCAATGTGGAGGTTTCCCAAATGTTGGCAGTAGGCAAACAATTCGTCGTTACTGCATGATACTGATAAATTCGGAAAATTGTGAAACTCACGTCTGCCCATATTCTTTTTGTGTAGAAGCAGTTTGGCTGCGAAAGCAGCAACGACGTTTTTTGTTTTAATTAAATTTAGTTCATCGCCTTGCAGTTGGAGATTCATGTCGTTGAACAATTTATACAGGTCTGTCATGTAAGCTATATCATTCTTTGATGTAATGAGCTTGTTGTGCAATTCTGTATCTTTTGTTTCCAAGAACTCTATAACAGAGTCAAACAGGTTGTAAAATCGAGTCAGACAATTGCTTCTTAATAGCCAACGAACTTCAGTATGAAACAACAAACGGTTGAAATCCTCGTCATTAGTAACACAAAGCTGATGAAATAATCTATCATTCAAAGAGCTGTTGCGGATTTTATTGACTGCTTTGATGACATATTGCAGTGATTGAAATAGTCGTTCACTTAAGTTTCTAGCAACCAAATGTTGTCTATGAATAACGCAATGTACAGCAAGGACATCTGGAATTTTATTTTTTAAGTACGCTATGAAGCCTTTATGGCACCCTGTCATAACCGGAGCGCCATCTGTAGCAACTGATATAATATTTTTCAAGGGAATCTCTTTCTCATCACAAAACTTTTCCAATGTATTCAATATGGTTTCGCCTTTTGTATCGGTCTCTAAATTTCTAGCAAAGAATAGTTCTTCACATATTTTCTCATCTTTAATAAACCTCACGTAAGACAGCAACAATGATTCATTAGTTGGTAAAGTGGACTCATCGAACTGAATTGAGAATTGACTTGTCCTCAGGTGATCACACAATGATCCTTCAATGTTTTCAGCCATTTCATCAATTCGTCTTTGCACAGAATTATTACTCAAAGATATTTTTCGGATAATATCTGCGGCTGGTTTATGAAGCACAGTAGTTATTACTTCCTTTATTGCTGGCAAAATTAACTCTTCTCCGATGTTATGTGGTTTGCCTTTTTGAGCAATTAACGAAGAGATATTGTACGAAGCTCGAAGTCCGTCGTCATCTTGCTTAGCAGCCGCCGAAAATAGTTTTGCTACACTTGGCTGAGTATTATGCTTCTTCTCTAGGTCTTGAAAATATGCTACATTCTTATCTTTCTTATCTGGATGCATTTTATTCAAATGATCTTGCAGTCTTGAAGGCTTCATTGCTTCATTCGAAAATGTTTTTAGACATAGAAGACACAAAGGCGACGATGGGTTTGTCGGATTTTCAATGAATCCGAATTTAATATATTCCGCACAGTATTGCCGTCTCTTCTTTTTTACTTCCGACATTGTTTTGTTTTGAGAAATACGTAAGTAAGCGTTGAACTAAAACCGCAAATGAAAATAAAATAAATATTACGTTGTTTATATAGGATTGCATAAGCAGCACGCACCGACAGGAATAAAACAAACATGCATAAACTCGTTTATCTCATTCGACGCTCAATCGTACTCAACAAGTAAGAACAAGTATTCCATGAACCAGCCGACTGATACCGGAATGCACAATTCGGGTTATTTAACAAAAACCTGTTAAAACCTGATTGCCCGCGGTCTATTATCTACGAAAATTACCTATCTGGGAGTACTAATAACTATTAAAATGCGAAAGTGTGTCTTTTGCCTTTTTATTTGTTTGTTTGTGTCTACTTTCATTTCGAAACGGAACGACCGATTGACATGATTTTTATTTTGTATATTCAATAAAACAGGACAGATATATGAACTACGCGGAGAGAAATATCGCACCGAGTTTGAGCAATCTTTTAATTAATATTAGTTGATGTTCACAAGTTGTAGTTGAGAGTCGAGAGCTCATGCAGTCGTTGTCTAAGGTGCCTCTTAGCTAAATGAAATTACAAATCACCCCCCAGGCCTCTACACAACGCCCCCATTTTTTTTCTGGGTCTCTTACCGCCCCCCTTTAGGCCTGCAGCGCCCACAAGGGGGCGTTATCGCCCACTATGGGAAAGGCTGTCTTAGACGATCACATTACACACACACAGATAGGACCTCACTTGAGCGCGCGGGCCTTTCGCTCGCGCTGAGTCACAAGATAGGCACACACCATTTTGGGCCTTCAGCCGATTGTACGCCGGCCGGTTAAAACCACTCTGAGACCGGCCCTCACCCGTATAGGTTTCTCAAAAGCACGCAGGTGCATACTTTCCCGTCGACAACCTGAGCCGAAGTTCCGTCCTCCGTCCCAGGTACCCCCCGGACGGAATTGTACGGAGGGCCCCCCTCAGGCTTCGTCGACCTCTCTTGGGAGAGCGCCCTCCGCGCTTCCCTGCTACGCGTTCGGCTCACTACGACGGCCTGTAGGGTCAAGTGGCGGTGGAGGTTAGTTTTAGCCGGTTCGAGCCCGATGTTCTCTCGTGAGGCGTCGGATGTGGCTGGGTGCTCATGCGGAGTTTCTTCCCTTCCGAGAAACAAAAAAAAAAACCTCTGGCAACCAGTCGGGTGAGGCCCTTTGAAGAGAGAAGACAACTACTAAGAAGACTACAGAGAAAACTCCTTAGAAGAACAATTCAAAGAGGAATTCATAGAGAAGACTTCAATAAGGGCTCACCCACCTCGCGTCACATATATGTGTATGACATGTATAATACAAGAATATTAATTCTCATCTAGTGAATACAGTTCACTACTCTACAAGTAAAGTTGGGGCACCGGCGAGGAGGAAGAAAACACGTCGAAGACTCGCCCCCCCAACAGAAGTTATATCGTGCAATATTTATGTGCTTTATTTCAAGTATGACATTTAACTTGTGATGTCTGATGTGTGACAATGTTTTCGTTTGCAATTGCTTGTCTTGTGGGTCAATGGGTAGTACAACACGAGCCCAGTAAATTGAAAGCGCTGATGAATTGCAATTTTTATTTCAGAGTAAATTTACAAAAAAGCGCAAAAACATAATAGCCCAAATTTCAATGTAAAATAATTTATATTGTTAGGTGTTTAGATAAAACTAGTGGTTCCCCAGTGGTCTAAATTCGACCTTAAATGTAAAACAACCTCTTTTTTCAACGAATTCGGAAAAGCTTTTTTCTATAAGTAGGCGATCCTGAGCAATTTACATAATCGGATTGTTAGTAACTACTAATGATCGATTATCAAATAGTAACTACTTTTTTTCGTAATCGAATAATGAGACTAATAAATATTACTAATTCTAAATACCTCGAAAGATCTCTAAGTAACTGGTAAAAATAAACTAATAAAATAGAATTTAAAAATAAAATGTATGTATTATCACCACATTTACATTACAATTTAAATTAAGAGATGTTAACGCCACGAACGCCAGTATTGATCTACGTTTAGAATGTGTAGGCTTCCACGACGAGAACGTGGCAGACGATTATCGACAGGAGTAGTCTTGTTCTACCTACATTCTTCGTTATAACTTGTGGGTGAGATCGTCACTATCGTCACATTGTTCCACGATATCTTACAGTCTGTGTGTGTGTGCGTGCAAATGTGCATTACTACATTAGGGATGTGACATTGAGTGAAAAAAATCGATTACTTAAAAATCGATTGTTTTCTTTTCAGTATTAATCGATTTGAGAAAATCGATTTTAATTACAAGAAATCATCGATTTTTGAGAAAAATCGATTTTTTAGTATTAATTGAAAAAAAGCAGCTTTTCTATACAGTAATAAAACTAAGAGATTAGTATAGGATTAACAATTTATAAGAATAAAAATAATATAAAATGATAAGTACGAAAAATAACCAAAACGACAACCTGGTTTCAAAACAAATCTTTCTGAAAGCTTTCTAAGTTTAAACAATGAAAAAAAATTAAAAATAATTATTTCCACATTAGGTTAAACTAAAAACTTCCTGTGCTTTTAATTTCAATGTTGACTTTTTGGCGGGAACGGGAGAAGTGAGGTTATCGTTTTATTTAAACTTTCTATTTTTTATATTTGTGGGAGTTATAAAGTACAAAAGTGATAGTATATTGTGTTTTAAAGTTCTGTGTAAGCGATCTAAATAAACATGTGTAGCTGAAGTTCTCGCCCTCTTCCAAGAACTCCTATAAAACTTCAGCCAAGTCTACTATCAGTATCACTTTACCGGAGGAGTTTTACGATAACGATCTAGATAACGATTCTTCTAGATTTAATATAATACTTGACATTGGCAAATGTGCTGATCTGTGCGCCATTTCATAAAGAAATAAAAAAAAACTTTAATGTTGAGATTATAAAACGCATGACTCGCTTGACAGATATTATTAGTCATAAGGACTATAATTATAATAAAATATAATAATTTATGCTACCTGGTTAGCCTGTAGGACAGTGGGATGTTTTCGCTCCTTAAGTTGCTTTGAATTTGTAGTATTACTACATGTTTTTAATTATTTCGGGCAATATTTGCATTGTGCTGTGGTATTATCCTTCTTCATGAAAAAATGCGACGCGAAAAAACGATTACAAAGAAATAATAATCGATTAAAATGAAAATCGATTATTTTTTCACATCCCTATACTACATTAGCTGTTGTTAAATTGATTCCATAATCATAATTAGCAATTATCATATAGTATTTAACAACAAGTATATTTAGAAACTAGCGACTCGCCCCGGCTTCGCACGGGTAGATATGTTTCGAAAATAAAATACAGCCCACGTTACTCGCTAATAATGTAGCTTTCTCTAGATGAAAGAATTTTTGAAATCGTTTGAGCAGTTTTTGAATTTGACCATTACAAATTTACAAACTATCAAATTTTTCTCTTTATATTATTAGTATAGAGACAGTGATTATAATATTTATAATATTTCGATAGTATAAGTATAACAATTATAATATTATTAAGTATCTGTAAAATGCCGAAGCTGTGCCATTTTAGGAAGTCCACCACCATTATTTTAAACGAGCAATATTATACATATTTGATATTGCTTTCTCGAAAACGGCTCTAGCGATTTCGATGAAATTTACAATATAGGGGTTGAGGTGGGCGAGAAATCGATCTAGCTGGGTTTCTTTTCTGGGAAAAATCGTTTTCTCCGTCTTTCACACTTAACTTAAAACTTCTAAACTCTAAACTTTTTTAATTTTGCAGCAGATTTTACCTTCTCAATAGCACAATGACTCCGAAGTGCACGGGTACGAATCCTGCAATGTGTTCAGACCTTTTGTTTTTTTTTGAAAGTTGAAATAATATGTCTAATGTGAAAAACCACCAATCGACACATGTTTCGCCTCTCAACGAAGCATTCTTCGTTGAGGGGCGAAACACGTGTCGATTGGTGGTTTTTGGAGTTTTAGCGGGAAATAGCTAAAAATTGAGTAATTCATCACATGGGATGGATATCCGCAAAGTAACACCTGAGTCTATACAATATAATATGTCTAATTTCAGTTTACAACAAGTACCTATTAAAACACATATCACTTTAATAATGTACTTATAATAAAGAAATAAAATGAAAAATAATGATAAAAGCATAGACTTCATAATTTCAGACAGCCTGTCCCTTACTACGAAATGAGGCAAATAACATCAGATAAAATATACATATGTGGGTGCTGTTTTCTAACGAAACGGCGACCGATCAGCTTATCTGATAACGGCTATAACAATTTCGATGAAATTTACAATACAGAGCTGTACGGTGGTGAAAAATCGATCTAGCTAGGATCCAATTCTGAGAAAATTCGTTTTCTCTATGTTTTCATACACTTAAAACTTCTAAACTCTTCTGATTTCACAATAGAATTTACCTTCTCAGAACTACAGTGGCTAGAGCGTAGATCTACCAAGCTGAAATATGCGAGTACGAATCTTGCAATGTGGTCAGACTTTTTTTGTTATTTTTTTTTTTGTAAGACACCGAGTAAAACTCGGTCGCCCAGGTACTTATACACCTAGTTGTTAGTTTTTACATAGGTAGATAAAAACTAGTTAAAAAAGTATAATGTTCATGACAATGATGTTTGATATCAACGAATACATAGGTAGGTAATAGCGAAAATATATCATTCTTAAGTAATGTAAAAAAACGAAATACGTAAACGAAGAATGTACTTCCTATACTTGGTTTTAATATACAGCAGCCGATATTTTCTAATCGAGAATAGAAGTTCAGAATTTTATACAGGTGTAAAAAAACAAACAGAATTAAATACCTACTTTGTCTAATTAGTACTGTAAAAATTTATTTTTGGCATTACATATTAATAAAACGGATTTCCTTCGCTTGTCGATGTTGTAGTTAATTCAGTAGTAGTAGTAGCTTCAGTTGTAGTAGTTTTTGGTTCAGTAGTCGTCGTTTCTTTTGTTGTTGTTGCTGCTGTTGTCGTTGGTGCTGTTGTCGTTGCTGCTGTTGTCGTTGTTGTTGCTACTGTCGTTGTCGTTGTCGTTGTTTCTATAGTTGTCAGTTCTGTTGCTGCAATTTCTGTTATCATTTCTGTTGTTGCCATTTTTGTTTTTTCCAACTCTGTTATTTCTGTCATCATTGCCCTTGTTGATGTTGCTCGTGTGGTTGAAAAAGCAACTGTAGTGATAGCAATATCTGCTGGGCTTTTATATGTGGTATCAGCACTTGTAATCACTTTCGTAGGAAGAGAGGTAGTAAATTCACCGGTGGTTATTAAAATCACTGACGAAGAAACTTGATCACCAGCAGAACTCATTGTCCCTGTCAATGTAGTTCCAGGGTCCTTTGCAGTTTTCATTTCCATTTTAGACGCAGGACTCGTGGTTAATAATGTAATTGATGATATATTTGCTCTATCGTCTCTATCATTGCTAATTTCATTATTTTTTGTAATGTCAGTTAACTTATCTGATGTTCCTATTTTTTCTGTTTCAGGTAATGTAGACTTTACTTCTGATGTTATAGTTTTAGGTCTCGACTTATAAAATGTAACTTTAGTCGTACTAGGACTGTTTATATATGAAATAGGTTGATTTGTTTCAGTTTTGGTTGTATATGTTAACACAGTTTGAGCAGTAGTCGCTTTAGTTCTAGGTAATTTATTAAACTGAGAAATAGGCCGTTTCGTTTTCAGTCTCAACTTCTTTGTATATTTTGCAATAAACCTTTTAGATTTGGTAGGTCTAAATTTTAATTTCGTTATTTTCTCAGCATATTTATGAGGTGATGTAGCTGTTGTCGTAAGTACACGCAATTCTATAACCCGTTTTAGTACACTGAGTGGTAACCAATGACTAGGTAAGTCAGCTTCTATTGGATTATTAATATACACAAATACATCTTCCGACTTATGGTGTTTTTTGGCACATATTATAGATATACAAAGCACCATAGTACTGATTAATACTAATTTGTGCACTGTGGAATATTAGAAAATTTAATAATTGTAAATTAACAAAGTACACAATGAAGTTAAGAAATATTTCAATTAATACTCACTTGCAAGTTATCACAAACATTTTATTGCCAAAAATCATTTCTTTCTTTCATTCTGCGTTTAGAATATTTGCTTATTGTTAAAAGTCTGTAACGTAAAGGATAGCGCCTATTTCCACAACAAATCATGCATGAAAATCAATTTAACAGTTGAACGATTTTATAGCTTATATGTAACCTGTAAAAGTAGGCACTTAAATAGAATTCAGCGAACTTTGAAGGAAAGCTAATATTTGATGAATTACGAATATAATAATAAAAATAAGTTATTCTATTAAGAATTTAATACTAACAAATAACGAGTATTTAATATCTACATTTTATACTAATTATTAACCCATTTTTTGGATACATCAACGTATTCGCCGTCGGGTGAATCATAGCCCTTAATAGCTTGTGTGGCCACTGGTCCATTGATAGTGTACGGAATGAGTTGCAAGTCGGGCTGTGAACAAGATTTGTTGATTATTTATTTATTAACCATTGGAGAAAACATTCTACAATTCTATGAGATATCTTAACAGTGTGAATATATCTAACTCAGCCATTTTAGCTGAGTTAGATATATTCACACTGCCTACTTATGCGGACACAGCACCGTCCACTTTATTGCGAGCTGCTACCCGTCTCTCCACATCCAACTTACATCTTCCATCCCTCGAAAATGCAATCCCCAAATACAAAATTTCGTTAATTTGTTCTAAACATTTTACATTGACCCATATATCACACTTTGTCTGTACATCTTCTCTTTCAAACACCAGAACTTTAGTTTTATTCACATTCATATTCAATCCTTTCACTTCAGTCTTCTTTCATGGACGTAACTAGTGTCTGCAAATGCGCTTCTGATGGTACTATAAGCACAGCATCGTCAGCGTACAATAGGCAGTTTATCACTGTATCATCACATATCATACCACTCATACTAGCTTTCGATGTCCAAATACAGCACGAATAGCCAGGCAGACATCACGCAGCTCTGTCTGACACCTGAACAGATTTCGAACCAGGGCGACATGTCACCATCTATCTATACACAGGCTCGGTGGCCTCGATATAATTATCTCACAGCCTGCAGTAAGGGGCCCTCCGCGCCATATTCAGGCTGAAGACACTACAGTTTCTTTTGCTTATTCAGAATGCTAATGCTTTTTCAAGATCCACGAAAGCGTAGAAAACTCTCTGACCTATGGGCAGAAACTTCCCCACGATAACGCAAAGCAAGAAAATCTCCATACAACCCCTACCGTTCCTAAAACCACCTTGCGCTTCCCCCAGATATCTTTCAGAAACATCTTTCATACGTTCAGTCAATACCTTGGTAAAGACTTTACTAGCTAAGCTGACCAAGCCGATGGCCTTATAGCACACACAGTCCAAATCTTACCTTTATAGTGAGGCACTATGACTGCGGTGCGGCAGTCCTCTGGCACCTCTCTCGTCTGCCAACACAGGTTGCACAGTGCACAGAAGGTATCCCAGACCCTAGCACCACCACACTTGATCATCTCGACAATCACCTCATCGTTTCCCGCTGCCTTTCCACATTTCAGACTTCTTATCACTTTTTCAATCTCTTTCATACAAATGGCATTCTCCAGTCCCTGACCCGAGTGTGGCAATTCATTAGAATCGCTCTCAGTATCAGAGATGGAGTCACCACTCTCATACAGTTCTCCATAGTATTTACTCCATCGCTGCAGAACATATTTTTTATTTGTTAGCAGGTGGTTTTCTTCAATCAATCAATCAATTGATTGATTGATTGTACGTTGCGTGCTCAAGAGTCGGGAAACCATCGGCACTATTTGTTTTCTCTCCAGAAGGAAAAACGAAAAATATTGTACATTACAAAGCATTACAATAGATATGTTGTAAATATTTAAATACTATACTTTATTGTTTGACGCAATATAACCGATACGAATTTACCGGAAGTGTTACATTTCTTTAGTCCACGACTGTACACCACCTATGTGATGCTGAGGCGGGTATAAACAGTAGATAGTCTGAAATTCAGAAATTTTGAAAATATTTACGGAAAGAAGGCGGTACGAAGTTCGCCGGGTCAGCTAGTTAGTAATAAATATCCCCTTCAAAGCATGTCAAACAGTTTTAAAAACTCCCACAAATTGTCAAACGAAAAAAGTAAAGGAATAAAACAGGTTTTCAATCCCAAATTGCGGCCAATCAGTACGCCAGTCGATCGACAATAACTACCTTTCAAAAAGTATCAACGCATAATTAGGGTAATCAGTCATCTCGCTCTCACGCGTTGACTTGTAACGTGGTTTGCAACGTCTCTTTGTCTCTAGTGGCAAAATTCGATATAGCTATAGCTTGTTTATTATGGTTATATAGCAATTCGTATGAAGCGAAAAGCCCGGCCTTTCATACTGAACTTCGTACAGATTGAACAGAAGTGAAATGTGAGTGAAATGAGTATAACTCGCAATACGATTCAACTTAATTAATTATACCCAATATTGATTTAACTTCATTGTTTATACCTAATATTTGTTTGAGCTGTGAATGAGTGACAAGTATTTTTTTATTTCCATCACCAGTGAGTTAATTTGTAACAAAAAATGCAATAAGTTTTAATCGACAAAGAAAATATAAAATCTTTGAACTTTGCACAGAAAAAATAACTCATTGCTTCGTTAAAACCTACACCTGATTTGTGTATTCAACGCTAGATGGCGGCAGATTCGCAACATCCCCCTCCATTTATTCCGCGTCCCCCTCAACCCGCATGTTGTTACACTGACAATAAATCACTGTATGAAATTGTTATGAAACTATTACTATTATTTAGTAGTAACTAATTAATCTGTGCTATTACTATTTAACTCATCGATGTGTTTTTATGTATTAGTAAATAGGTAGGGACTACTTAATATTGGTGCTGTATATTTTATTGAGATGACGAAAATATTAGAATTATTCTGGTTATGGAAATCTTGGCTATACTGGAACCATAAAAGACACACGAATTCATGAAAACACATGAATGCAGTGATTTCTTTTGGAAATTTAGGTAAATTAGGAATTGAGAAAGTTAAGGACTCTGATAAAACTATATACCCCTGTACATTTTTAATAGCAAATTATTATATAATAAAAATTGTTTTGTTGAAAAATAATGCGGGGAGCTCTCCTTTTCCTCTCTTCTTGTCGAGAAATTAAATGTAAGGGTGACTATATGTAGCGTGTTTTTTTATTAATGTATCAATATTGTGATTTAGAACAAAACTCAATTTTACTTTACTAATGCACATGCCCTATTTATTTACTTTTTGTTCGGTTTTGTTTGTAGTATGTGGCACAGTTTACTGGTTCAACTTTATTTGTAATTGTGCCACTAAGTAAAAACGAAGAGGCGCCGTAACGAATTTTCCTCATACAAACCAGTGTAACGACATGCGGGTTGAGGGGGACGCGGAATAAATGGAGGGGGATGTTGCGAATCTGCCGCCATCTAGCGAGTTGTAGCAGTCTCTTTATGTTATCATTTTTCAAGTAGTTTTATTATTGACCACCAGATGAGTAAAATATATTCTTGATACAGAGACGTACTTAGTAATCGGTAACTCGAAATTGCATGATTCAAAAATTTTCACATTAAGTTATGAAATATCACTTATATTTGTATTTAAGAGTAAATTGATATAAATCTATAATGTATATTAAGATAGAACAGTAAAGCGGATGAGATGTAGTTTTAGATTTGTAAATTTATTTATCGTAATACAACATATTGTTTGATACGGCGTGAAGATATGATTGTATGTATCGTATCGTGCGTGTTGGGGACCGAATAACGGTCCAGAATAGCAATTTTTAAATTAATTTTGGTCCATTTGTTTGTATGCGCATCATGCAACTGTTACTGTCTCTTTATTTAAATAGGATGATAATACAGATCGCGCCACGAAAGATGAGTCTTAACAAGCGATTGTAGTGGGGAATCCGCCTAGATACGCTCTTACGAAATTGTAATGTGGTTTTAGGGATTTTCTTAGTGTCCATTCCCTTCATTTATTATAAATCTAAATAAATTAATTACATATTGGTGTGGAACTTTTATTTTCCTCAACTAGCACGAAGCTGGTACGAAGCTGGCACGAAACTGGCATGGCAGGGCGGTGGCATGAAAGCGACGGGCGGAGTCACGCGTTCGAATTGGTTTATACATACATACATATCTTCACGCTGTATCCCTATAGGGGTGGTCAGAGACGGCGGAGCGCCAAGCGTCGCGGTCCTTACATACTTCTTTCATTTCCTCAAATTGCTTTATATTCTACTAAAATGCAATTCATCACTTTTAGCATCGCCAGGTCGCTACATATTTATTATTAGTAAGACAATATATCGCATCTTTAGAATGAAAGCGACTGAATTTAAAATTTCAGAATTTCGGATTAAAATAATAAACTTTAAAATACCTACTACTTAATTTAATAGATAACAGTACAAACTTGCCTGTCCCATTAGCAACATATCGCGAGAATATTTAAACATGTATTTGTGAAAAATCCATTTTATTATTCTATGTGAATTCAATGTCGGAACTTGCCAAAACAAAATCTCAAAATTTCGAATTAGACCAATTTCATTCTATGGTCTATGTAAGCAGTTCCAATTACTATAAAACTGCTACACCAGTATATGCGTAATTTAGTTTCGGTCAGTTATTACATTACAAGTTTGTTATAAAATAAAAAATATTAATGCAGTATCAAATAATAGTTATTATAAAATGAATTAGTTTATGAAATACATATGAAAAATTATCCTTTATACAACAAAAACATTTTATCTTCACGCTGTATCTAACAGTTTAGTCAGAGTTACATACTTTTTTCGTTTCCTCAAATCTCATCAGCTCATCACTCATTGTCACTCCTCGCACGATTTCGCCTAGGTATGTGAGTGCATTTCACATTTCCATCAGCTAACAGCTCTGACTATTTAATATTCGTAAGTCAGCCTTGGTCTTCTTTGGCTTTAATTATTCTTTATAAAAGAATATATTAGTATTAATATGTCTGAGTTTGATCCTTATAATGTTAGTTTTGCAAAGTATTTTTTATTCCCCAACAGAGGTCACTTCACACGGTGTAAATGAATGATGTAGCTTTTTTACAAACAATTTCATGAATTAAATTAACAATTAAGCAATGTTAGGAGTAGACAGGTAGGTTTTTAAATATGCTTAGCGATATCTGACTGCAAAATGTGATTTTAAGAGGTGATTAAGTTGACATCTGTCGACGAATAGTAAAACCTACACGAACAAGAAAACTTTCTAGAACTTTCAATGTAATATTGTACAAATTGATACTTATACATGAAATTTGATATTTTTTAGAGTATCACAGCATCCATCTAAATGCGACTTGCAACCAACCACACAGCACTTCATTTTTCTATTGTACAATCACTGAAAAATTTTTTTTTTCGTAAAATAATACGCGTGACTGTCAGGATCGAACTGACATACGTGTAATCGATACACCCCTATGTTTTAAAGCTGAGCCTCTATTTTTACACACAGGCTCAGTCTCATTACAGCGTCTCCTCCTTCCTTCATGAATTGTGCGCATAATTTAAACAAAATTTAAGATTTCAATTATAGTACCATTACAGCTTCATTATAAAGTTCTTCTGACTCTTCATACAACTTGTCTAATGCCCGCCGCTGTGCTGCCATAATACGGTCTATTTGAGCAACACAATTAATGTATTCTTCTCGTTTATAACGTGCCCAGTCCTTCTGCAACAGCGCCCGTGCTTCTAGCTCTTCGGCTGACAGTTTTAGAGGTGGCCTTTCAAATTTCCTATAAAATGCATTTTTATAAATTAAACATATTTAAAATTCAATTTACTAATAATATTTTCTCTATCAGCATAACTATAATGTTCATAATCTATCATTTTGATTTTCTTTCATCACTATTATTAAACGATTTCATAATTTAATGTCAATGGTATTTTGATCTTATTATATGTACATATAAAAGTATAGCTAGAGTCTTAGCCGACGGAAATGTCAATAGCACTAGCATACCTAGGCGAAAATGTGTGAGGAGAATGATGAGATTTGAGGAACCGAAAGAAGTATGTAAGGACCGCGCGCTTGGCGCTCCGCCCTCTCTGACTACCCCGTTAGGGATACAGCGTGAGGATATGTATGTATGTATACAAGTATATTATTTGACAAATATTAGTCAGATAACTTTTATTTAATCAAACATTCAATAAACTATGTAATTAAAGTTAAATAGAATAACAATAGCTTATTAGGCTCTTTTTAATGGATAATGGATTGGATTATATATGTGGTAGAACCATGATACTTTGCACCATTAATTGGGCCAGCTCACCCGTGAAATACCACCCTCTCACAGAATATCGGTGTGAAATAACAGCATCTATTGCTGTTGTTTCGTTAGGTGAGAGAGAGTGCTGGTGGCCCATCTCCTCCCTCCCCCTGCTTTCCTTCAAGGCCGGCATCCATGATTCCCCGGACATTGCGGGTGTCCATTTGCGGTGGTGACCACTTTCCATTCAGGTTTTCACCACCCGCTTGCTCGTTTGCCCCCCTCACACATTAAAAAAAATAGGTATTTACTTAATTTGATTTATTAAATCCAGTGGAACCTCCAGTTCTTCAATTGGTTTCAATTGTCGAGCATTTTTCTCCAATTTCCTAATTTGCTTTTCAATTTTCTTACGGCGACGGTCTTCACGAGCTTTAACAATGGCTGGGTCTATTTTCTTTTTTTTCTTCATAGGCTCGGCACTGAAATAATAGTTTACTGAGTAGATAAAGCATCAAAACAAATTAAAATTATAGCCTGATACCACCTCTAGCATTTTTATTCATATATTACATATTTATTGTTTATTAGAAAAAATTATTAACATTTGTTTAATTAAAAGTAGCCAAGTACATGTTTACCGCCAGGTAAAATGAAAGATTCCATTGTCAGGATGCACAATATTAATTTTATTGGCAGTAAAAATAGGTTTAATTTTCATGTGATGAATTTCTAAAATCTTTAGCTATTTTCAACTCAAACTCCAAAAACTACCAATCGACACATGGTTCACCTCTCAATTAATCCTCAGGATATTCCAGAGATCAGACTCGACCAGCTAACCAATTACAAAATATTTTTAAAAGAGTGTGAATAATGAAGTTATTTATGTGGTCGCTAAATTCTTAAAGTGTAACTAAAAATATACCACGGTTCATAAACTACACAACATATTATTTCAGTCAAACCAATTTTCGTTGAGCACTTTTTAAATTCTACCTTTATTCTTCTCAGAATTATTGACCCCATAGTTCAAATTAAGTTCAAACAGATCTCGCCAACATAAACTTAAAAAAAAGCCATTTTGAAAACTATATCATTTCTGAAGAACTATTTAAAGATACCCCTCACTTCGTATTCCGATTTTTTTTCGTCTCAGTTAAATGTAAGGAGTACCACTACTCAATTTTTTTTTATTTTCACTTTGACACTGAAAAGCGGATCCTAGAAAACGCTTACTACCCCTCACATTTCAACTATATACATATTACTGACCAAATCTCGGGGAAAAACAACTGTGACATATGGAGAAAACTGCAATACGAAATAGTAAAAGTTCTGCTTTTTGCCATTAAAGTACGGAACCCAAAAAAAGGCTTGAAGCCTAATTAGGGTGAAAACAGTGAATAATAAAAAGTACTAAAATATACTTAATAGCAATGTGCAACACACAAAGGATAAAATTCTTACCATAGTTGATCAGTAATTCTAAACTGAAGGGCAGTACCAGTGCATATATAACGGGTATTAATTAGTATTTTTTGAACAGGAGTTATTGATAGCCTGTAAAATTGAAAATTATAACTTCATAGAGGTTATAACTGCTATGACATGTTACATGCAAGACAAATTATGTACCTTGAAAACTGTTTTAATATAGACAAATTAAACATATTTTATTAGATACTTTAAATAAAAATTAAAAAAACTTCATAAATGTAATGAAAAGCGACAGGATCATAGATAATACAATACATAGGTTTTATTTCGTAGGGATGAGCTTTTGTTGTATCATTGGTCGAAATATTGATACTTTAATGTCAACAACGACGACTTTTATATATCGAAATATTAATATTTTAAATAAAATATCGTAATATCGATATTTTTAACAAGATATCGCAATGTTGATATTTTACTAAGATATTCCAAAGTCGTTATTATTTCATTTACAATGTGTTTCGCAAATAACGGAGTTAACAAAATATTCTCTAATATAATGTCTAAGGTCTGAGAATAAATAATATATAAAAAAACAGATCGTGCCAATATTCTTATTTTACTATCTATAGCCTACCTAGTACCTATAAGGTACCTACTACAGTCAAATGTTGATAGGACATTAGGTAACTAGATAACAAATGTCTCATCGTTCATTGTCAATACTTCTGAGAACATACCGTTATAATCAAAAGTAGGATTTATTAAAAAAAAATATACACGGGATGATTATCCAAACTCCTAATATCAATTTACAGATTCATTTTGCTAGCAACTAGAAATCACGTTCAAGATCTAATAACTTGCACGAATTGCTAATTCGTGATTATTTTCTGTTCTTAGGAACAATAAGAGTTTGGTGTCTGGAGCAAAAGTGATGCTCTCGCGTCGGCCATCGTTAGCGGCGCCTTGCCTTCCGCGTGAAAATGTTAAAAACCGTCAACATTAGAAAATATCTGTAGTTTGTGGTCGACAATATGGGAATATCTATGACAAGCTATCGATATTTTAACATGCACATTGCTATTCCTTCTCTTATTTTCTTTTTTTTTGTACTATTCTCCCTACAGAAATATTTCCCTTGGACTTTTTGGCGGGAACGGGAGAAGCGAGGTTGTCATTTTATTTAGATTTCCCATTTTCTACATTTTTAGGAGTTTTAAAGTACAACAGTGATAGTATATTGTGTTTTAAAGTTCTGTGTAAGTGACAAGAATGGAGGAGGTCTAAATAAACATGTGTAGCTGAAGTTTTCGCGCCCTTCCTAGAAGTCCTTTGTAACTTCAGTAAAGCCGACTATCACATTACTGGAGGAGTTTTACAATAAGAAAAATACAAATTTATTTGCGATTCTACTTATTAAACGCGACATTGGCAAATGCGCTAATCTGTGCGCCATGCCACAAAGAAAGAAAAAAAATGTTTTTTCTTTGATAGAGAAGAAAAAAGGATCTATGCCCATACAAGTACTGTCTTCAGTAATGGATACATTCTTCATAATTCATTACAATGTCGCCGTAACATTCATTTTAATGTTTCTTGAAGTTACTGGTAACAAATATTTTGGGGCAGCCTCTCTCAAAGAGAATGTAAAATTACTACGTAAGCCTCTAACAGGATCCGCAAAGGCAGACTAATGCCCGATTTCATTAACTCGGAACATATCTATGTCTCGCTACATTAAAAGACCCCTAAACCGGTTCGTTTTTACCAATCTAACAGTTTCCTAGTAATGTCATACATATCGTAGTTATGTAACGTTTTATTGTTTCACGATTGTTTCAATGTGACCACGATTGTTTCAATAGTGACTGTTCGTTTCCGAAAGTTTATCCATAAAACAGATTTCATTGTTTTACTTCTAAGTCTTTACAATTGTAATATCTATAATAAATTATTCTCCATGTTGCCAAAAACTAACACACAAACCTATTACAGTGATCTAGGTTCGAAAATCAAGTTTCTTAATTTAGGAATTTTTTAAGTACACAGAGACTCCTAACGTTTCGTGAAACGCAAAATCATCACTAGCGGACCTATATACATTTTTAGAGATTGGCTAAGCATTGAGGACTTTGGTGAAATCAGGCGTAAACCACTAAAAAATCTCAACATCACACTATTGAGTAAGCACTTATTTTACCAATTCCATATATTGCGCATCAGTGTAAACACTTGGAACGCAAAACTGCGCCAACTTTACATCTGAATATCTACTACTAGACACAATTTCAAAATAATTAAAATAAACGACGCCCAACGGCCCAACCGCTCCCCATAAAATCTTCGAAACCAGTTTTTTTTTGTACGATTCTGTCTGGAGAGGGAAGGCAAAAAAATCTATGCCCATACAGCCAATATCTTCGATGCTAAACAGTTACAATCTTTATATTATTTCATTAAAATGCAGGGGGGCAGGGGGGGCAGTTGCCCCTCCCTAGAGATCAAATTTAAGGATCAAATGTAAAGGATCGATTATGTGGAAGGGAAATGTTAAGAAAAACTATTATTTTATTAAAAACGAGTTTATTGATTCAATCTCTATGAATTTAACGTTAACTAAACAGTGGTTTCGTTTTCAGTAATTAATTATGAAAACAAAACATAAATTATATTTGTGGTTTAATTAAATACAAATTAAAACAGATCCTTGATATAAATAAAGCTAAAAAATACAACTGAGTATTTATTTTAATATTTATAAGTAATTAAACAAAACTGTTCTTCCGTAAAAATTTAATTAATTACATAAAGTTTTATCAAAGCGTTTTGTTTCACAGGAAGTTTGAAACGAAAAAAAACTGATGGATCAAGTAGCGCCAGTGATGAACAGGACGAAGTAACGACAATATCGCATGTGTCTTCATCGGTCACCACAGCCACAACAGGTTATATTCAGCCGCAGGAACTACCTAGACCAAGTTCCTCTAGATATCTGGCGCCGAATCCTGATTCATTGATGAATGACTGCAACGAAAATCATATCGGGCGATATGTTGGACGGGCACACATGTTATCAACCGAAAAGAAGAAGGAATTGATTGAAAACTGTTGGTCCCCTTCCGCGACCTATAACTTTGCGGAAGATGCAAAACATTTAAAGTTAAAATTTAATTATTCTTGGTTGGAAACATACTCTTCATGGTTGGTATATTCCAGGTGCTAAAAAGGAGCATTTGGTAAATATTGTACGTTGTTCCCACCAAATCCAAATTCATTTAGAGGCATATTGGAATCATTTACTATAAGGCCCTTTTGTAAGTTCAAAGATATTCATGAGCAGTGCAAAAAACACATTGAAACCCACTTCCATAAGGAGGCATTGAAAGCTGCTAAATCTTTTCTCGAAGGTGTGCCTGTCGATTTGCAACTGAACAAATATTCCCAGGGAATTATTGAAGAAAATCGCAAAATTATAAAATCTATTATTTCCTGCATTACGTTTTGCGGGTCACACGACTTAGCACTGAGAGGTAAACATTATGGTGAAGGTATTCTCGAGGATTTATACAGGCTACGAATTGACGCGGGAGATTTGATTTTAAAGAAACACATTGAGCAAGGGAAAAAAATGCGAGCTACCGTTCAGTGGATATTCAAAATGAAATTATTGGTATTTGTGGAAGCGTTATTAAGGTTGATATTATGAAAAAAGTGAAAGAAGCAGCAGCATATAGTGTGCTAGCAGACGAAACAGCTGATATTTCTGGTACTGAACAACTATCGATTGGGATGCGATATTTTGATGAAGAAACACAGGAAGTCCAAGAAATGTTTGTCGGATTCATTGAGCTAAAAGATTTGGATGCGAAATCGATTGCACATAGCATAGATGAGTTTTTGACAAAAGAAGATCTGAATATAAATAAATGCGTTGGTTTTGGTTTTGATGGTTGTTCAACGATGTCAGGAAAAGACGGAGGGGTACAAGCGATCTTACGCAAAAAGTACACCAAAGCCCTCTACTTTCATTGCTCGTCCCACAATCTGACAACTGAATCTTGTTATCAATGATCTAAATTCACTTCCTGAAATTAGAAATGCCATGGGAACCACCAAAGATACTATAAACTTTTTTCAGGAATCAGTTTTGAGGAGGAAGTTGATATCAAATATTTCCAGACTTTGCGAGACAAGATGGAGTGAGAAACACAAAACCATCAGAGTTTTTAAAGAAAATCTTCCAGTAATTCTGGAAGCCTTACAAATATTATCTCAGGAAGGAAATAGTCCAACTCGGAAAAGTGCCTTCCAACTGCATGCGGCTACTTCCAGAATTTCTTTCATTCTCGGGATTATGTTGGTAGCCAAATACTCGGCTTTGATGGAACCCGTTGTCAACATACTCCAATCTGTAGCTTTGAACGTGGTCAAAGCCTCGGAACACGTTAAAAGGATTTTACTTTTAATTAAAAACCACCGTGAATCCGGAAAAAGTGACAGACGAAATTGTAAAGGAAGCTACTGCTGTTGCGGAGAAAGTCGGACTGGAGGAGGACATTACATCAATGCCGCGTATTACGGGGAAACAACGTCATAGAAGCAATCATCCAGTAGAAAGCCCTTCAGAATACTGGAAGAGGTCTTTAGTAATACCATACTTGGATTCAATTATCACCTCCCTTGAAGTACGTTTTGCTGAAGAAAACACGCCATCATTCGCATTATCTAAGTTACACCCGGCGCAGATGCAAAAGATGACAACTGAAAATCTGAAACAAACTTGTGAAACGATTGCCTAGTTTTATGATTTACCGAACATAAAGAATGAAATCGAACTTTGGCAGCAATTGTGGCACGATAGGCTTAATCTAACAAATCTAACAGTTGTTGATGTCCTAAAAGAAACAAATTCCTTCTTTCCCGAAACGGAAAAAGCATTGAAAATTTTGATCGCTTTACCATGCACGACCTGTACAGTAAAGCGATCCTTTAGCAGCCTCAGAAGACTAAAAACATGGCTAAGAAGCACCATGGCAGAAGATCGCCTTAATGGTCTGGCCATGATGAGTGTACACAGAGCTTTAATAAATAAAGACCTAAATAATTTTAATGATAAAGTGGTTGAAAGTTTTGCAAAAAATCCCCGCAGGTTATGTTTTAATTAAATATTATTTTTGTTAAAATAAATAATTATTACTGTGTTTAAAAGTTTGATTTAGTGCTGTCGAGGGCTTGTGAAGTTTTATACATTGATATTAGAACCGTTCTTATTACAATCGTCATCGAGACAAAGACTTCCAAAGTGTAACAAGTCGCTCAAAATAAACTTGTTAAAGTGTTATTTAATTACGATTATCTAACAGCTACAATCAAAATATACAAACAAACAAAACTGATGAGCATTCCACAAACCTATACATACTATAGCTGCCTATTAATACGTAAGATATTGTTTAAAGATATACATAGTAACATAACATTAATTAAGAAGAAAGATATCCAGGCACGAATGCTAAGGAATTCTGACAATATAGTACTACGCCCGCCGCGAACAAATTATGGGAAAAGTAATATTACGTACCAAGGTGCACAGCTATATAATAAACTTCCAAAAGAAATAAAGGAGGCCGAGAGTATGTACTCCTTTAAAAAACTTTTAAAATATCACATTGTAAACTGATGTTTAAAGGAATTTTTGTCGCTTCCATTTATTGGTGTCTGTGTACTTTCTATCGTGTCATTGTTTGTTACTGTGGTTGACTGCAAGTGGATTAATTTTAAAGTACCTTCAAATATTTTTGTTTTAGAATAAATACAGATTGTGTTACGGTGATGTAAATAATTTAATTTAACTACGCTTTCGATGTATAATTAATTTTGCTTTATGTTTATATTTATAAGTTTCTCATTTAAGTGAAATGTAAAATTTTCTTATGAGAAATAAAGATTCTTTAAACCTAACGCTTCATGCTCTCGGCGTTCATATTTTTTATCCTCCATAATATTGCCCCAGAGTAAACAAATTCCTAAAAAGAAAATAAATGCGTGCATTCTACCGAATGCGCAAAACATTCAAAACGCAAAAGTTTAATTCTTTTTCATTTGCGGCAGCAGAATGTCTAATATGTTTTTACGTAGTCAATGAATTTACATCACAGACATACTGCTTCCTAGATCTAATTGAAGATACAGAAACACGTGTTAATTTTGCATGGCAATATTCGCTAAATGTTCAATAAGCAGAATATTAGATAGATAGATAAATTTTTTGTTGGGCACATTCTAACAAAAATCTTCATCATCAACAACTAATGTGTGCAAGGCGGTCTTATCGCTCACAGCGTTCTCTTCCAGGCAACCAATAAATGGAAGACACTTTATATAAATCTACAGTGCAGAAGAATAATATATATATAAATACTCATAAAAAAATAAAAATAGATATGAAGATTAATGATGAAGTGAAAATGGTATCATGTTTAGTTGTAACAACTTAGGAATTTTACAGGAAGATGTTTGAGCAAGTTTTTCGTAAAGATGGCCAGTCAATTGGAATGACGGACATGAGAAGGTAGGTCGTCTCACAAGTTCAATGTTACTTGCATATGAGAAAATATATGAACGACCGACATTTGCAATCAATGTCGAGTGTATGCACCGTTGTTATCAATAACAGCTTGACTCACCTAAGCGAGTGCAAATGTTGGTCTCTCGCAAATTTTCCAATGTCTCATGTCCCATGTCAATGTTGCACAAGATCCTTCGTTCTCCTTTCCGACTCCATGACGGTGGTTCCATCACTGCACCATTAAACCCCATAAATTTTCTATGAGGTTAAGTTCAGATGATTTAGCTGGCCATGTAATCACCGTAATGTCAGGCTGTTGGAGGAACCAGGCATTTGTTATTCTTGCTGTGTGTGTTCTACTGTTATCGTGCACGTAGAACACCCTGGGCATTTCTTGCTGTGGATACACAACTCGCAAAGTGGACGCCATACTTTCCTCCAACATGTTGACATAATTGATAGCATTTGCTCTAGGAGGTAGCTCAACGAGTTCTCCCACTCCATCAAAAGTCATCCAGCCCCACAAATTACTCGAGATACGGCCCGACTCTCTATTATGTATAACGTTTTTTTCTTGGCAGCATGTATGGGTTATACCGCCATTGATTCAGTCGACCGTGATCACTTGATTTAAATGTTTTTTCATCCGAAAACATTGTAGACGAGTAATCAAAATTCAAATATTGCCGTGCAAAATTAAAACGCAATTTTATGAGCTTCGGTAAGATCTACTTTCTAAGCAGGATATCTGTGGTGTAAATTCATTGAATGTAAATGATTTCTTATAGTCTTAGTACGCACATCGAAACACTCCGCAAAATGTCTAGTTACTAGCATATCTTCTGACCCATTAACTTACAGTATTTCGTGAAAAAAATTAAGTAAATAGTTTTGAAAAGAAATATAAAGCTAAACAATGCGTTGATAGATTAGTGACATTATTATGAGCCTACCGATATAAATAATTTTCTCGATATGGCAGTAATACTTTGCCCTTGTTTGTGCAGAGTAATAATTCTGTAACAGTCCTCAGTAGAAATTGCAGGGGGCATTTTCCAAATGAAATAAATAAATTTTCCTTAAATTTTTACAAAGACATATGATTGACATGTCACCTTTTTGTGTCGCGGTTTCCTTTAAAGATAATATAATATGCTAGGCTAAGGCGGTTTCCTTGGTTCCTCTACATCTATATATTTATTTAATTTAAAATTTGCAGTAAAAACTCTTTCCAATTATTGAAATTTAAGTCCTTGATGAGTAAAAGTCAAATGTGTGTCGGTAGGTCGGTGCGAACGATTTATAAGTGTATGGTTCCGTGTATTGAAGTTTTGAGTATTTTTGAGTAAAAAACTTTGAATAATTTATTCTTAACTTCAGTTTATTATTAAGTGGCAACCGCCCGCGACTTCGTCCACATGAACTCGAGTTTCCCGTGGGAATCACTTATTTTCTCTCGGTGAAAGGATGTGAAAGAAGGACAAACAAACGTTCGATTGTATAATATATAGTTGGAATTGGGTTAGATGTAGTTCGTGAACAATTATAATTCGAATTGACTATGTAAAAATATTCTCTGATTTTTTTTGAGTAGTTGAACAATGACTCCTTGTCGCTTACGTAAGTCATTGCAACTGTAAATCTCAACCGGATTGGACTTCTTTCTTCCCATTGCAAGAATAGTAGGTTACACCCAATTTAACAATGCTACCATCAGTTTATTGTGACGCTGTATTAGTTTTATTTATTATCGATCGTAAATCGATACTAAATGATATAATCCGTCATAAAATAATCGCACTCGCTAACAAGTCAATTTCTCGTTATTTGTATTTGTTTGGAATATCGTAGTTGGCTATCGGTATCACGACCATCAAGTAAATTTTTCTTAGTATTTGTCTATTCCATCCAATTAACTTAAAACAATTAATACAAATTATGAATTATGAGTGACTTAAAATTTTTTATTCGTGACCTACTAGTCAATCATAAAGGTTCCAGGTTTGACTAGCATCCATAAATTGCAGTTCATTTTTATTTACTGTTCTTTGGCACATGTCGCACTGTTCGATTCTTGCCTTTCATGTTAGTTCTGAATACGAAGATTATCGTTTGGTATCCCGTATTATCTTTCAATTTTGAATTTAGAAATGATAAGGATACCAATAGAAACTTCAATTTGCTGACTTTGTCGAGTCGATAAAACAGTCAAGTACACGGCGAATTCAAAGGTTTTTTAAACTGCTGAACATTCACTTTCCGCGATAGTACCTTTACATGTATATTTTATATTTACTGTTTTTTTACATTATTTCTTCATTTTAAGGGTGGCTTGCACCATTTTTTACATTATTTCTTCATTTTAAGGGTGGCTTGCACCATCCAATGATTTAAATCTCGAATTAACGAACTGACACCTTGATTTTAGCCTAAATCTAGTTTAGCGTCTTGTGCACAATGTCAACCTAAGTAAATCTCGATATAAAAAGCCGTCAAAATTAAGCCGCCGAAATAGTCGATTTATGTCGCTAATCTAGTTTTAAAGCATAGGCTCAGAAAAGAGATCTAGATAGTGCTTGCTCGTGACGTTTTGATATCAATTTTTTTCTCGATTGCCATTATATATCAGAACGAATGCCATTATGTATCTGAAAAACGCAATATTTGTAAAATAAAATAGGAAAGAATAATTACGCAGTAACGTACCTACTCAAAAACTAACGTCAGAACATAGTAAATGTTATTCGACATTAACTTATTTTATGATTTAAAAAATATAACTTGTGTGTACATCTAACTACATGTATATGATACGTTCCACTCTCGGTCCAAGAAACATAAAGAACGGAGCCATATTAAGTTACCGCTCTTACCACTGTGTGTCAAAGCAATTTTCGTATCTCTTTCTCTCATTCAGCGTAACCATGAGTCTCCAATATTGAAGAGGCCTGTATTCTGCCTGATTTGCCGATCCACGGCTCTTGGATCAAGGCAATCGAAGTAGTATTAACCTCCAACCACTTTCGTAGTTGAGTCGTTGCAGTCATTGAGTGGTGAAAATTGACCTGTACGACCTTGCGTAGGCTAAACGAGAGCGACGCTATCGGACATCTCCCCCTATACCGCTAGGTCCAGCTCCTTCATCAGCTCGGACCAGTCCATGCCCCGGCAGGTTCCGACACTTCTTCCTTCTTATCGTCGGTATCAGGGACCGGACCGAGAGATGGTCAGGCAGTAAGCCGTCGTGGGCGGTGGGTGCCGCGGACCGCGAAGGAGTTTCTACAGACTCGTCAGCCTGAATAGAGGCAGGTTCCGGATCCGCCTTGTCGCGATTAGGCACCGTGTCCGCGTCTGCAGGGGGGGTGTCGTGAATCCTCCCCCTTCCTCTCCTGGAATCTTATGTACACCGACCCTGCCGCAAAGTAAAGCCTGCGATCGTTCTCCAGAAGAGAGGGAACCACGTCCTCCGGCACACTGACCTCGACGAAAGTCTCCGTCACCTGCCTGTTGACCTCGTGAAAGAGCCAGCGTTCTACGTTTGCTCAAGGATTCTGCAGGCACAATAACATTCGTCTCCTGAATTCCCGGGAGAAGAATACCACACCGCACCCTGCGCGGTATGTCCGCCGACCTCTTGACCGCAAGAGCAACGCCACTAGGCAGCGTCACGCCCTCAAATTGAACCTATAGCCACTCTATTGTGTAATTATCTACACACCAGAGCTACAAGGCTCCCCCGACGTGCACGGGTTTGCCGTTGAAACGAGGCACAGCCTGCCCCGAAGTCAAGTCCTGCGACATGGCTAAGTCTAAGTCTAGAGTCTAAGTCTAAGAACGTAGACTCCATGAGCTAGCGCACCTCGTTTGTTTGAGGCCCTGTCAGTAACCAGGTTTGAGCTACAGTGATAGCCGCCAATAAGTCAGCCCCCACCGCCTCTACGTAACTCCCGCGACGCGGCCGGTCCAGGTAATTGAGTCGCGGTTTCTTGTGCTGACCTCTCGGAGAATTGCTTTCGTTGAGTCGAGTCCTTTTCCGTTTAACCGAAGGTCGCGACCCCCCGGCCACCGAAGGAGACATGTTTCCTTCAGCAGCCGGGCCGCCGCCCTTCTACCGCCACTGAATTTCATAGGACTTTTTTTTTGTAGATCTCTATATGTACCTTTAATTAAAACCCTATCACGTATTTAACAAATACTTGAAAATAGTGCATAACATAAATAATTCAGTTTAAATTGCTAAATTTGTGTATTTAAACCTTTATACATGTGTTGACAAATACATTCGGTAAGAAAACGAAATTGCCCAGTTCTAGAACGCGTCCGGAACATTAACATAGTAAATTCAATGCAATACCTGCACCCATTAAATTAAGAGTTATTAGAAAATCATCGAAAAATGCGTACAATATTATAACAGCATTTTATACGTAATTTACGTAGTGATTTATTGAAAAGAAAGTACAACTTTGCATGAGCTTATTTACATTGAGGGAGGGCCCCATCCTATGAATTTTCCCCGGGCCTCAACGGTAAAATTACGCCACGGAAATGGCCTTAGAATTTTTAGTTATTTTGTTATGAAAGGTATTATTCCTGTTACTCCAAAGAGTTGCATATTTTGAAATGGGCTTTTCAAGTTCTTTGTCTCATTGATACCCTGTACCCATAATGTTGTATCCGTATGATTTTAAAGGCCTCATTATGACAGACGAAGAACATCATTGCCTTTCTCTGGCCCAAGTCACCTAAGTTACAGGACTGCGAATGTTTCATGGACTTACTTACTATTACACAATAACATAACACATTTATTTTGGAGATGTAAGTACTTAGTAGGTAATTCGGACAAATACATATTAGATATAACATATGTGATACGATACGATGCGATATGTACCTACCTATTCGTATATGACATACTCAAGTACACGTGCTTAAAGATAACTATAAGACATTTATTACGATAAGCAATATACATGATGTGTAGGTAGTAAATAATGACCTATATGACAAAAATACGATTGGATTTCAAAATATCACACATGATATCAAAATGAAGTTTATTTTCTACAGGCTTCTGAGCATCTGTCTAAGTTACGTAACTATTTAGGTATAGGTATACCTAGCCTTGTTGTAGCCCGTGTCTGAGAATAAGTCTGCGGTATTCCTCGCCTGTCGTAAGAGACGACTAAATGAGTCTTCGGGGTCGCGGTCAATCGAAGCGGAGGCTCCGAATATTATAGCAGTAGAATGTAGGAGTAGGAGTATCCGTAGGTGATCCCGTAGCCCCTTGACAACACACCGATGACGACAACCGTCGGATTTTTAGTAAAATGGGTCAATGACCAAATACCCTCCCCGCCACCCCTATTCGAGTCAGGGACGCGTAAAGCATTTCTCGATGTTAAAAAAAGGTATAATACCTAATTATTTTTTTACACGCTTTATATTAGCTTCACCTGTATGTATGTATGTATGTAACGGAATCTTTCAGCGTAATTTTTACCTATTTCCAGAAGTCTGATCAGCTTGAAAATTTGCACAGGGGTCAAGGACTGATGACAATACAATTATTTTATAACTTTCTTCTAATGTCCTGACTAGAATGATCAGGATAAAAAGAAATTTAACAAATTAATGGTACGATTATGGTACCATAGACGTCGCTACGGAACGTTTCTACATGCATTTTGAAATTATTACATTATTAAGTCAAACGTATTACAATGGACCACACTAAGTTTTTTTTAAATAATTATAATTTTGCGGAAAAAATTATAGTTTAAAAAAACTAAAAAAACACGCTTTAATTGCAAACCGAACTAAAAAGTAGAAAATAAAAAATTAAACTAAAAAAACCCGCTTTAATAGCAAACCGAACTAAAAAGTAGAAAATAATTTTTGCGGATGCGAGAGAGATGGCCGACCAAAAGTCCTACGGCGGTTGTTCTCGGTGAAGATTTATTTTTCAACCGACTTCCAAAAAAGGAGGAGGTTCTCAATTCGGTTGTTTTTTTTTTATGTTTGTTACCTCAAACTCCGTCATTTATGAACCGATTTCGAAAATTATTTTTTTGTTTTTATGGTTCCATTGAAATTTCACTGGTATTGAAGCTTTGGTTTCGAAGATACACCAAATAATGCGACCTGGTTATTTATATTGACGATTCTCTTGTATGTCATTTGTTAACTATCGTTGTCCCCACATGGTATAATGGTAGTATGCTACAATGGTAAAGTAGGGAGAAGATAAAAATTGGCTGTGATGTAATAAATTCAGTCAGTAGAGTCAGTCTTGTGCCGGACAGAGAATACGGCTGGTGGCTGTCGTCTTGTAAGAATAATGCTAAGGTTTGGAATAATTATGATGCGACCTTTACACTGTTCTTTTATAACTGATTGATATTGATATGATATTATATTGATGATATTGATAATGGCCATAATAGGCAATAAAATCCCATGTTCGATCTGTTCGCATCCCTAATTGTGAAAGCCCACGGTTTGTGCTCCTCAATAGAATGGAAGTTAACACATTGCGCTCCAGAATTATAATATAAACTAATTGTAGACCTGCCCTAGATATTTATTTAGGCCAAGGTCACTGAAAAGGGAGAAATAAAATAACTTTTATAAAAAAATTAAACCAACTTCAAAAAAGAACACTGAAAAGTATGAAATAACTATCCCTTACGGATCGAAACTTAAGTACAAAAATAACTATAAATACGATACAAATACCCATATAATTAAATTTGACAGTTATTGAAGTCGGTACCAAATCAATGTTCGACAACGGAAAGTCTATTAATTCAGTAGGCTTGGCACCGACTTCAGTAACTGTCAAATTTAATTATATGGGTATTTGTATCGTATTTATTATTACAGCGTTTATGTATTTTAGTGATGTATAATTTATAAAAAAATTTGGGAAAAATTTCGGTAAATTTCAAAAATGGAAAAGTATCGGAAAAATATTGAAAAAAGAATTGAAAAATTCTTGAAAAATTTTATGAATTTTTCTTGACAAATTTCAGTAACCCATTATATATATTCTAATACACCCGCAAAATATTGGGTCCTTACATATGAAATTGGCGTTTTGTACGGGAGGAATATAAAGTCAATTTTTTTTTTGTAAAATATATTTAATAAATCAAAGTATGCACCGTTGTTATCTATGCACTTTTGCCATCTCATAGGTAGTTCATTGATCCCTTTACTAAAAAAACCATGGGAGCGAGAATCAATAAACTCTTTGAAGGCGGTTTGGACTGCCGCATCGGAGTTGAATTTTTTTCCTTGTAAGAAGTTGTCCAAATTCCGGAAAAAATGGTAATCTGTTGGAGCAAGGTCCGGGGAGTACGGTGGATGTCGCAGACATTCCAATTGTAGCTCATCTAACTTAGTGGTTGTTTATTGTGCAGTGTGTGGTCTTGCGTTGTCGTGAAGCAGCAGTGGCCTAGAGCGATTGACCAATCTCGGTTGTTTAGCAGCTAGTTCTTCCTTCGTGGTTTGCAGTTGCTGACAATAGATATCTGCCGTAATCGTTTGGCCAGATTTTAGAAAGCTGTAGTGAACGACACCGGGGCTAGTCCACCAAACACTCACAAGTAACTTTTTCTGAGTCAATTTTCGTTTAGGGCAGGATTTGGCTGGGACTCCAGGGTTCAGCTATTGCGACGAGCGCTTCCGATTATCGTACAGTATCCACTTTTCATCACAAGTCGATTCGATTTAAAATGCCTTCATTATTGTGTCGGTTGAGCAAAGTAACACAGCAGTCAACGCGTGTTTGCAAGTTCGATTCACTCAATTCATGACGTACCCATCGTTCAAGTTTTTTTACTTTCCCGATTTGCTTCAAGTGGATTAATACAGTTTTGTCACTTACCCCGAAGCCTGCAGCTATCTCTGAAGTGCTTTGTGATGGATCCGCTTCCACAATAGCCTATAATTCTTCATTTTCCACTTTGGTCTCCGGCCGTCCACGGGGTCGAAATTTCCAGAACGAAAACGTTGAAACCAAAAACGTACCGTGCTTTCTTTTGCGACACCAGCGCCGTACACATCATTCATCCTTCGAGCTGTTTCTGCAGCACTGGTGCCACGGTACAACTCGTACTCGTAAATATACCGATATTTCATGTTTTCCATTGTGCGGTAATAGGCGACGCCAAAGAAAAAAATAATGAGGAAAAAAACAAATGAATGACTGTTTTCAAAACTCAAATGTACCAGCTAAATGAATTTATAAATTTGAATTTGGAATTCTTAACCAAAGAGGACATATTTCAGATCAAAGTGGTCAGTACGACAAAACGCTAATTTCATATGTAAGGACCCAATATAAACCTACCAAAATTAAATAAAGGTATTTTATCACAGTCACGAAAGATTTTTCGTTATATACCTTATTGTGTATTGTTCATTTGCGTAAACAAAACCAGCGAATTTGTATTCAAAGCGAAGTCTGAGCACATATAATAAACTTAATTGGCCACCATAATCACTTACTATGCGAGTCTAAACTGAGGAAACAAAAGTTTTCATAACTACCTACTTCAAAAGTAACGTAGGTATTTCTTGTTTGCGGTTCCGTAGCCGTACCTATACTTAACATATGTAACACTAGATGTAACATAATTAAAAATGTAATTAATTAATAAATGACTTTGATGTTAACGCTAAACATTGGAACGTATAAATTCAACCTCAGTTCAACGTTCAAAACGTGATCTAAGTAGTATCTTCATCCAAATTTACAAAAGCTGCTGGTGGTTTTTCCGTATCTAAGTCTGTAAAAATAAATTTTATGATGAGAAAATAATCACTCGCCAATGTAGTGATACCATCTTATCAAGCATTACGTTAATATAAGATAATAGATCTATAGACATTTATATGTAATGAAGTCATATGAAAACGTGCAAACTGCAATAACAATTACGCGTCAGCAAATATAAGATTAATTTCTCGAAATCTGACCCCCTAGATCACTATACAACAATTGGAAAAATTAATTTTAAATTCCGTTCATGTAGCTACCTACACTGTTATGACTAGTGGTACTCATGGCATCTCTGCTTACTGTTATGGACATTTTTAATAGCGTTCCGTACTTGGATAAAACTGAGCATTCCTTAAAACCTTATATTACTTCAGTTTAAAAAAAAATTTATTGAAAATTATAAACCTCCGACAAAAAAATAATCTAGATCGATTTCCACCAAACATTACTGCAACTGCAACTGCAACTTTACCTAAAACAATCCACTACATGCGAATAAGTTCATGCGTTTAAAAGTTATGGTTCAAACAAATATACATTCAACAACGGCGTCAAAATTTTAAGTTTCAACACACCTCTTTTCCATCGCAGGTTAAGAATGAGGCAATTTGAAGTTCTATCTTTTTATAAAAATGTACCTAGCTTTTGTTTCAATTAATAGGTAATGAGTATATTTTATGTACGTATAGGTGCTTACTACTTACTTATTTTATACTAGCTGCTGCCCGCAAGTTCGCCCGAGTGTAATTAAAAAAGTAGCATGTGTTCTTTTCCGGGGCTTAATGCTCAATTTACTGCCATTCTAAAATGCATCAAAATTGGTCTAACCGTTCAGAAGGAGAAATTTTAAATGATGATAATTTTTTTCATTGCTATCCGATTTTAATAAAACAAACTTTAAATGTTGCTCCAAGCTGAGCTTAATCTACCTGTGAAAACCGCAAGAAAATCCGTTGAGTAGTTTCGGAGATTAGCTTGTACATACACGGTTTCTACAGCTTCGTTACATTAATAAATCATATTTAAATTATGATAACTTTTTTCGCTGTCATCCGATTTTAATAAAATAAAACCTTAATTTTGCTCTACGCTGAGCTTAATCTATCTGTCAAAACTACAAAAAAATTCGTTCAGTAGTTTCGGAGATCAGCGTATACATACAGACAGACGACAATTAAAAAAAATGCTTTTTCTGTTCTGTTACTCTTTTTTTATCGCCCACACTCATTTTTTGAAAAATTTATTCAATGTACAGACACGGTTTTATATGTACAGATATATTACCCGCCAAAATTCAAACATGTGTTAAGCTGTTCTCAGAAGTATCCTTAGAAATTCTCACACTGAATGCACATCGGTCAGCAGACTTCTTAGGGAACTTTATAATACTTTCAGTACCTCGATCCTGGAATCATAAGTTTTGTTACAGTTTTAATACTTTTAACATAGAATTTATGTTAAAAGTATTAAACAGCAGCAACGGTGAGGTAAATGAAATAAGCTGACTCACCTGTACATACGACACACATTATTATCTGACAAGCTGATGGGCCGTATTTCGTTCGGAAACAGCACCCACACATCTACATTTTATTTGCCTCACTTCGGTAATAGTCTTTTCGTAGTACGAGACAGGCTGCTGAAGTTATAAAATCTATACTAATACCTTTTAACTATGTATTGGAATAGTCTGAGCACAGACCAGTCTGAAATAATGAGTAGGTATCTAAATTGATATTTAAAATGCCGTTCATAACGCATCTCATACGTGCATCAGAAATAGTCGCGATTAATCAATAGGTCTCTCCACAGTTAAGTAACTTTTCCTAGAGAACCATAAAAATGCAAATCAGCTCATTACAATAAACAAAACTCGACTTGTCTGTTTTATCCTCTAAATGCGTAATGTTTGGCATCAACTCATTCTTGACTAAGCAACCGACTGTATTGACATGTGCCGACGAAAACCAACAAACATAACGAAAAATAATAACTGCAATGATTTAAACATATTATAGAAGTACTTATAACACAATGGAAGCATCGGATATAGTGAACACGACTAATTTTATAGTAGACATTGCAAACGCATCTTATACCAAAGTATATAAATACTTAGGTATCGACGTAAACAATGTGGGAAATCACAGTGAGGTGATTCGAGAACGTTTGTTCGACTTATATGAAGCCTACAGTAACAGAGAAAAGGATCAAATACTCGCATACAAACCTGTGTCGTACATTGTGGGAGCGCTTATAATACTAAGCAATCTCACTGTAGTTATATCCAGTGGTCTAATATTAAGAAAAGGTATGTACAATTCTGTTTTCTATAAATCGTTTAAAGTAAATAATCCGTACAAAAATTCGTAAGTATAAGTTCATTTCGTTTATTTAATTAAAATGCATAAAGTAAATATTAATATTAATAACATAAAGCAAGTAAGTACTTCAAAAATGCATACCCCCATGTACATATTTTGTTAAGTAGGTATAATATAATTTTAGTATAGTAAAAAACCATTTTATTGATGTTTAAAAAAATTTTAGTAAATTCAATAGACAATTGTGATATCGTAGAACCCACTGATGTACAAAACTTATAACAAAGAAAATTGTTACAAATTGATAAAGGAAAACATTTTTTAACTATATTAGACATTTGCTAACTAACACTTTTGAGTTTATAAACACTTAAATATTTAAGATCCTTATGTTTTTCTACATAAACATTATTTAAGAAAAAGTTGACAGTTCTTTGAAAGAAAGAAAAATATATAGTAATGTGCCAGCGAGCGGTAGAAAGTACTAGCTCATTATATTCCCGCGCAAGTTGTAAAAGTTGAGTTAAACTTATTATACAGAACTTAAGAGCTGTTAGCTAATAAGCTAGTATTATCTGCTTACGCTTTGCCATCCAAATACTCAATCCTAATAGTGATGTCAGTGTGAATTTGTTGAACCTTGTTAGTCTGTCAATACTGAAAAGAAACGACGTGAAGTAATATGAAATTGCTATAAGGTGTTACTTATAGTACCTATACATATATACCTCCATTTATACATTATAAAATATACGTATGTGTAATAAATAAATATACTATACATGAAAATAACTAAGTTAAAATTCCATTTTTGAAAAGAAAATTAATTTTGTGATGCAATAAAGAAAACAAATGGTTCACTCACGCAAATTGATGAAATAATTATAGCTGCTTAAACAGTAGACTAATTCATATATTGTTTTTGTAGTTTTTTTAAATGTACCGTGAATAAATTATATCAACTTTAACGTTTAAACGTAACATAAATCGTGTTCTAATCAAACATGTGTAAAATACCAGAATTACTTCAAGGCCGCACTATTCTATTTGCAATAATAATAATGAACCTAGTACAGATTTATAACAGGTAGTACTTACTTCAACATCGAAATAAAAACCGCTTCGTCATCGTTAGTTACCTACTCACCTACATAAATGCATAAATCCAATCTTAGAAAAATTAGAAGAATTAGGAAGATTACGTACGAATATGAACACATATTTTTAAGTTTTTTTTTTATTGTGTGAAGAAACACCATTGTTTTTTTTTTATTAATATGGGCATATACAAAGGATGGGTACATATAGAAATACAAAAAAAAATTATATCAACTTCTCAACTTTAAAAACGAGTAAGATGAACTAATGTTTTAACAACATTAACACTTCCATACTGGTCTGAGAGGAAAAAATAATAGAATGTACCATAATGTAAGTACCCTTAATGTACCTACGCTCTGCTTACCACACCGCGTCTTCTCCCGTGTAGATCATAAAAAGCAGCCGAGGAATGAGACTTTTATAAAGAGATTGAATACGCGATGGGCTAAAAACCCGTTATTATCTAAATAATTGGGATACATTTAGAGGCACATCAAAATTGATTAAAATATTAACAAAATTGCTATATCGCAAATTGCTATATTGCTATATCGCTATTAAAAAATAAAATGCGAAACAATTGAAACTTTACTCTTTAAAAATAAATAATCTTTAAAAAATTATAGACGCTATTGAATAATCATTGTCAATAACAAAAAATGGAAATACATACATACATACCTTCACGCTGTATTCTTAATGGGGTAGTCGGAGAGGACGGAGCGCCAAGCTTCACGGTCCTTACATACTTGTCCTGGTCCTGCTTTCGAAGCTAACCCAGCCACCGTTAGTCGTTTTTTGGTAAAATATTTTCCCTATCTCGTAATCTACAATTCTGCGGTAGCCAAGTTCGAACTGATGCTCGCTCGTTAATTGTAAAATTTACCACATTTAGTGAATAAAAATAATAAATTTATTGTGGAAAGTATTAACATTATACCACATGTAATTTATATCAGAAATATGAAATTTATAGTTTCTTTGAACATATCAAAAAGTTGGAAGTCGCTAGAGTTCAAAAGCAGAACAATAACAAGATTACAAGTCAAGGTCAAAGTGCTCAAGGTTATGTAATTCCAAACTTTAATTCACTGAGCTACTAAAAGAGTTGATGTACGTACTCGTGAAGATTACACACTTTCTAACCATTCGAACACGTTTTGATCAGCATGCAATTATTCAAATGGTATAAAATCGCGATAGGATTGCAAATAAGTCCACGAAAAACAACAATGTCTTATTAATTAGATTTAGAAAAATACTAAAATGACCTTCCACAATGCGGTGTTGGTGTCAACTTTATTGTACGGTAGTAAGGCCTGGATATGCCCGAAATCAAATTAAAGTAAGATAAAAAAATGTAGTAAGAGATGCGATCTTTTAGAAATATGTGGGGTATCAATGTGCAACAACATAAAGTCTATTAGTTTGGTGGGCTTGGCACCGACTTCAGTAACTGTCAAATTTAATTATATAGGTATGTGTATCTTATTTATAAAGTTATTTTAATTGTACTTGAGTTTTGATTAGTAAAGGATAGTTATTTTATACTTTCAGTGTTTTTTTGAAGGCGGTTTAATTTTTTTTTTTTATTTCCCCCTTTTGAGTGGTCTTGACCTAAATAAATATCTAGGGCAGGTCTGCAATTAACTTTATTCTAATTCCGGAGCGCAACAATATACAAGAGATTCATCAATATAAATAAAGGTTATAACCAGGTCGTGTTATCTAGTGTATCTTCGAAGTCCAAGGTTCAATATGGGTGAAATTTAAATGGGACGATATCTGAAGTATTACCAATCAAATGAAAGAAGAATTTTCGATATCGGTTCATAAATGACGGAGTTATGAGGTAAGAAACATACAAAAAAAACGAAAAAAAAAAAACATACAGACGAATTGAGAACCTCCTCCTTTTTCTAGTCGGTTAAAAATACAGCAATGTTTACATAAAATTAAATTAATTAAAAAATGTCTTCGTGATAAGTAATTTATACAAATATTAGGTACATTATGTATTTTAGCATTACTTGTTTTGTTAAAAGATCACTATTAAACCTTATTTGCCATTTTAGCAAATTTGATTGAAACAAACTTTATGGACCCGCTGTCACGGTGCGGCAGAGCATCTACGTTCGAAGCCGTGGCCTCGGGTTCAATCCTGTGTCAGGTCAATTTAGGAAACTAACTTTTCTAAATTGGTTTGGAGTCTGGGTGTTACTGGAAGCTCCCTCAGTTCGTTGTGTGATACTCCTAGTACAAACCAGTGCTTAGTTTGGGTCCATATAATTTGTGTAACTGTCTGAAGTATTATTGTCATTATTATATGAACATCCGTACCTACTACCAATAGAAACTTACTTTCTAATTAAAAGTAAATTATTACATTTTACGCAAGCACTTATCAAAATTACAAAATTAACTTAAACATAACTTATATGCCATATGTTGTTTATGTGTTTTAGGTCAACAACCGAAAAGCACATACTTGCTTCTCGGAAATGTTTCTCTTGCTGACACCATTATTGGTATAGCAATTATCTTCGCGGCCATTGTCGACAACACCGAGAGTTCTAACCCATTGTGTATCTTTCAAATAGGTAAGATATTATCATACACATTTAAATCCGTATTTGCATTAGGATTTCCAGGTGCAGGGATTTGAAATATTCCAACGTTTGTTGAAGACAAAGATAGAACTTTGTCTAAAACAATTTTTTACAAATCAAATGCAAAGTAAATGTTGCAGTAAATCCACTATTATATTAAACGAGCAATATTTGTATGTATGTATATATTTGATACCGCTTTCTTGAAATAGGCTCCAGCGATTTCGATGAAATTTACAATATAGGGGCTAAGGGAGGCGCGAAATCGATCTAGCCAGGTATCAATTCATTGAATTGATACCTGGCTACCTGATCGTTTTCTCCGTCTTTCACACACTTAAAACTTCTAAACTTTCTTAATTTTGCAACAGAGTTTACCTTCTCAATAGCACAGTGGCTGTGTAGGTCTACCACACCGAAGTGTGCGGATTCGAATCCTGCAATGTGGTCATAACTTTTTTGTTTTTTTTAATATTTTGAAATAATATGTCTAAATTCCGTTTGCAACAAGTACCTATTAAAAACACATATCACTTAAATTATGTACTTATAATAAGGGAAATAAAATTAAAAATAATGATAAAAACATTCATAACTTCAGACGCCCTGTCCCGTGCTAAAAATCAGGCGGCGTGAGGCAAATAAAATGAAATAAAATATAGATGTGTGGGTGCTGTTTTCTAATGAAATGGCGACCGATCAGCTTATCTGATAATAAATGTGTGTCGTATGTACAGGTGTACATTTGATTTAGCTCATCATTACTGCTCGGACACGGCGTATGGCTCTAAAGTTATTTATAAAGTCTATGGCTAAAAGTCATGTAGTAAAGTCTATTATTCATTTTCCTGAACAGTGTGAATCGAATGCTAAATTTCATGGCTTCCTTTAATTTAAGATACAATGTTATTTAGAAGAACAGTATTATAAAGAATAGCATTATACGAGCAATATTTGTATATTTGTAATTGCATTCTCGAAAACGGCTCTAATGATCTCGATGAAATTTACAATAAGGGGATTTATGAGGACGAGAAATTGATCTAGCTAGATCTCAATTCTGGAAAATTTAGTTTTTACACAGTTAAAACTTCTAAACTCTTAATTTTTCTATTTTCGCTACAGAATTTACTTTCTCAATGTGGCTAAAGCGTATGTTTACCACGCGGAAATGCGCAGGTTCGAATCCTGCAATGTGGTCAGATTTTTTTGTTTTTTTTTATAGGACACCGAGTAAAGCTCGGGCGCCCAGGTACTAATAATTAATGCGAATACATCTTTAATGACTTTCGATTTTGAAAAATTTATACATTAGGTTACATATACTTACATTTTCTAAAATTTAAATTTAAATTATTATGTCATTGAGTCTATATGGTGAAAAATAAAAGTTCTTGATTTCAAAATAAAAAGTAAAGTTATTATTCAAGTAGATACCTAATATTTATTGCTCTCGAGAACAATCTACAAAGATTTTATCGAGATATTTTATTTTTCCCACCTGACAAACCTAATTTACATACGTACTATTTTAGACAATAAACATGCACGTCATTTTACACCAGGACATTCTTATTAAGGCGACGAATTGGAAATTTTGATGACAGGGATCTCAAGTAATTACAAAGCGTATGAAAGTGATATTTGGTAACCTGATTCTTTATTTCATTGACTTTACTTTGTCAGTTGCGTTACATGATTAGTTAACACTTGTAATAGAAAAAAAAATCAAAGAGACCTCTTTTAGAACAGAGATTTACATTTTTCAGACTAACAGAACAGATTTATGCTTATAACTTTTCTGTGTAGATTAATCTAAACACCCTCTTCAAAATGACAGTTACAATTTTTAAAATTAATTTTAGTTTTTAATGTAAACGAAAATAACTGTTTCTTCGTATTTTTCGTATTTCTCTACGCGCGCACGTTTGAAGAGTGCAGAAGATCTATTTTATATTAAATTATCGTTTATCACTGCGCCACCTTATAAAGTTGCACCTACTTCTTATCTAATTAAATAGATCTGCAGTGTTTGCAAAGTGTATGAACAAACTTTTTTAAGCTGCTTTGTTTAATACAAATCTTAATCTAACGCTATTTATGTGCTTACATATAGATAGAGATATAGATAGAGCTTACAATATAGCTTATTACACGCTAGAGCTTCACGGAAATAAATATAGGTAGATCTTTATATTTTTTGGCTTAAGGAAATCATGTAGTTGTAAAACTGTAAATAATAAAAGGCTACTTCGCACAATTTTGAAATACGATATGTAGATGAAAATGTTAAGTAGGACCTTCTTCCAGTTATTCCGTTCAAGTCAGTGCGAAATTCAATTAACCTATATATTTTTGTCGTCTTTATAACAGGTATGATGGTGTGTCCAGCGTTAGTGTCAATCTTCAGTGTTGGTCTAATTGCAGTCGATCGATACATTTATATTCTTCATGGCTTGTATCATCAAAGATGGTTCAACACTACCAGAGTCAGGATCGGTATTCTCTGTACTTGGATAATTGGTAAGAACTACTTCTTTTTAGTATATACCTATTGGGTATTAGCCGTCTTAATATAATCGTTTTTGTTTCTAACTTCCTTAATATTTTGCTACATTTATAACAAAATTGTAACTAACTCCTTGTTACAGGTATAACCCTTGGATTCATGCCAGTTAGTGGATGGGTTAACTCAGAACTTATACATTACAGGTGTTATTATGTGAGCCTCTTTCCCGGTGCTCTAATTTTACTCAACTCTTTACTTAGTATACTACCCATATTACTTGTTGCTGTCCTATACGCTATTATTTTGGTTCACGCTCTAAAGAACGTAAAAAAAATAAAAGCAACCAAAAATATCGCAAATGCCAATACTGAAGCAAACGACAAATTAAGAATCTATCGTGGAAATAACAATAAACAGATAAATACCACTTATTCAGTTAAATCTCCTGTACAAAAAAATATTAACAAAATTAAAAGAAGCGCATCTTTCAATGTAAACTCTAAGAACGAGAGTGGAACTGTAACTGAGAGGAGTCATGACATAAAGTCCAAAAGTGTTCATAACCTTTCTCGTAGCACAGATTTATCACAAAGCGACAATACAGTTAATAGTCAGAATCTTAAGTCCCAGTCCGTTTCAGAATTAAGTATATGCACTATTGAATCTAGTAATTGTACAGGACACAGCATTTCACAATTTTCAATTGAATCTAGTTGTACTGAAAAAAACAGTAACTTACCAATATCTCCAAATAAACTGGCAAAATGCCTTAATAAATGCTTAAAACACAAAAATAAACCTAAGAAACCCAACGAATGGAGAGCAATAACTATAGTATTGCTTACAACAATTAGTTTTGTATTTTCATGGATGCCGTTTTTCATTACTGTAATATTTTTCGTATTCTGTGAAGAAAAACTTGTCAATCCCAAATGTATAGATTTACGGTTATTAGTAGGTGGACCGCTGGCAGCTGTAGCTTTCCTAAATAGTATTCTTAATCCTTTGATATATGCATGGTGGCACAAAGGATTTAAGAGAGCTGTAAGAAGTTATTTAAAAAAATATTTGTATAAGTGTTTAAGTCGAGTGTAATTACAAATGCTTTATGTGAAAACCGAAATTAAAAAACCATGACAAAGTCACTCTCTATGTGCTTAAGTGTATTATTAGATGTTATGTTATTTTATCATTAGTACGTTACGAGTATCTGTTGCTATTCTTATTTAAATTGTTCGTAAATTATGCTGTTTATAATTTTTTATCACATTTTTTTATTTTTTTTTATCTTTAGTGTTTAAGAAACTTAGAGTTATCGATAATCCCAAGATATCACCAATGGCTTATTAATTGTCTAGCATTGGCATGTCTTCCCTGCCATGGACATTCTACTGTGAACTTACAACTGCAATTACTGGGATAATTTTTTAATTATATATATTGTTATGCCACTGAAAATGAAGTATACTATCTACTTCTTTGCAAATAATGAAATGAATTAGTAAACTGTTCACCGTTTGTTATTCGTAAATATTTAATTAGGTGGAAAATGCTCTCTATAAAGTCTCTCTATCAAAAAAACGAATAAAGTTATTTTTCTAACACAAACTCGACTGTGTTAATGTCACATGAAGTCAATATGTAAAACATAAACTGCGAAGTTGATTTTCATAAATTCCTATTTCATTTCTTAATTATATTGCAGGAATATTCGTCGCAAGCTTGCCAGCTATGGGTTGGACAGGAAAAACTTTCACAAACTACCGATGCTGGTACATATCGGTATTTCCTTCTGCTTTGCTTATCATTGTCTCGGCCATTGTTCTTTCTGTTATCGCCATTGTCTGTATGCTCTACTTCCTCATTTTACACCAAGCAGTCAAAACAGTCGATAGAATCAAAGAATCTCAGGTAAACAGTAACTTCACATATACGAATGAATCATTTGAAGAATGCAAAACTAACGTATCACCTGGATCTGCAGTAACTGTTGCAATTCCAATTATAATACCACCAACCAGAACGTATAATGAACTTAGTAAAATGAATGTAGAACGAAACCAGATTAATAATCAATTTAAGCGAAACATCACAAACATTGCTCACCATCGCGGCAAAGCCAAAACTATTAACTCGCATCCAAGGAAACTAAAAGCCATAAGAACGGTACTTCTGGTCACTGCTTGCTTCGTTGGCACTTGGGCTCCATATTACGTAACCGTCATAGTATATGTAAAATGTGATATTATAAAACACGGGTACGACTGTGTACCTCTGGAAATACTAACTCTGGGACCATTGTATTTATTAGGTATCAGTAACAGTTTATGTGATCCTTTAATATACGCATGGAGACATTCAGGTTTCAAAAGAACTCTTAGGATAATGTTCAGAAAATACATTCATGAGACTAAATGATCTATATTAATATTATAAAGAGAGCGAATTTTGTAAGTTTGTTTGTACTCGTGTAATCTTCGGAATCACTGAAATCTATTTTAAAATTTTCACCATTTGAGAGCAAGATTATTATAGATGGGCATAAGCTATATATTATGCATTCAACCCAGGTGGAGTCGGGACGAGATGCTAGTGATATTATATCAAAAGAAGTGTGAACTAAAAATGAGTGTAGTCGACAGACATGTTCGTCCGATTAATAATGCTAACCGGTTATTAATTACTCAGTGACTATTGACTGACTGATAGCAATAAGTTCCAGGGCCGGATTTAGAGGTCTGGAGGCCTCGGGGCAACAAAGGAGTGGAGGCCCCCTGGCCCCAAATTATTTTCCAAATAAAATGACCAATTTTTTTCAGTCGAGTTTTCCCACTCAGCCATTGAGCCAATGGGATACTCCCTCAAGATGGGTAGTAAATTGCAAGTGCTTATCAGGGCAAATTTGAGATTTTGATATTTTACTGATTGCCTGATTGGAGTGGACAAATATAGATCAATGATTTCTGTTAATATTTAAGAACAATATAATCATGTTTGTACAAAGTAGTGTAGGTAAAGGTAAAACAGCGAAAAAAATATCAAAGGAAAAGATGTTTACTAGTGTTTACTAGTCGGAATTTGAAAGACTTTTTTTCCGAAGTCTATTGTGGGGACCCCTCTTTTGTGGAGGCCCCAGGGCTGTCGCCCCGGTTGCTCTCCCCTAAATCCGGCCCTGATAAGCTCTGTTTTAACCCTAATTTAGTTCGTAATATTTATTAATTATGAAGAAATATATTATTTGGAAAATGAAACACTTGTTTTCTTTACATACATTTTGTTTTTCACGACTCACTCACGTGGAATTGTAATCTATCACGTATTATATACACAGTAAAATGCAATTGAAAGATTATTACTGCTGCTTACTTCTACTTCTACTTGTTTATTTACAATGATATATAAGCCATAAGCTAATAAATATAGTGATAACGGTCACATGGGTGTAATGTTTCTTTATGGTTCCGTAGCAAGATAACAAAATAACAGTGATGCTAGTATTAGTCTCAACAATTATCATTTAATGTGCATATATTGAACTATGTACGCATACATTTGGCTCATTTATAAACAAATTGCGACAATGCACACACACAGCGAAGGGTGACGTAGTTGGTATGCATGATATCGATTTAATTGTTAGCAAAAATAAATTTGTATTTCATAGCATATTCTCAAAGCGGCTGTAACAAAAAAGTTGTTACTGCGGTCGCTTAGCGTGTAACCTAAAATATCCCATAACATTAGATTACCTATGAAACTGCCGTTTAGTATACAAAAACTTAAAGTATTTTTTTTATATATTTTTTTTATTTCTATTAATCAAAGTATGCACCCATGCTATCGATGCATCTCTGCCAGCGCAGTGGTAATTTTTCCATGCCCTTCTTGAAGAAGTCAGGTGTACGGGAGGCAACAAACTCTTCAAAGGCATTTTGTACTGCCTCTCGGATATAGAACCTGTTTCCTGTACAGAAGTTGTCCAAATTTTGGAAAATTTGAAGTCTGTCGGCGCAGAGTCTGGTGAGTACGGTGAATGACGCAAAACTTCCAACCCTAGCTCTTGTTGCTTAGAGACCGTCTGTTGTGCCGCGTGAGGTCGAGCGTTGTCGTGCAGAAGCAGCGGTGATGAGCGATTAACCAAAGCTGGCCGGAGATTTGCAAGCTTCTTCATTTTTGTGTCCAGTTCCTCACAGTACACAACCGCAGTAATGCTCGTGCCATTTGGTATGAAGCTGTGATGAATTTCACTGGCACTAGACAACCAAACAATAACCATCACTTTTCTAAGGGTAAGTTTTCGTTTGGGGCATTGCCTAAGTGCTGAACCAGGGTCTTACCAACATGATGACCTCTTACGATTGTCAAAAAGAATTCATTTTTGATCACAAGTGACAATGCGGTTCAAAATCCCTTCGTTTCTGTGTCTATAAAGCAACGCAAGGCATACCTTAACGCTTTCGTCGCGCTGGTGATCGTTCATTTCATGCAGCACATACTTATCACTTTTTATCACTTTAGAAGCGCGTATTCGACCAACTATTGATAACATTGAAAAAGTAATTTTGAAACCTCTACCTATATCGTTTTTGAAGATCTGTCAGAAGACACCTTACACGTTTATATGTGAGATTTTTTCTTCATCACATAGTTAAATGTATGGAACGTCAACTGTAATTTTAATTCTTATTTTACTTTATTTTAAATTATCTACACCATTGCACAGCAGTTCATAGAATGCCAATTGTCTCCGAGTAAAATGACTGTATCATATGAACACACCGACGACGGACAGAAGGACAGCACGAAATTATAAAAAGTTGCCTGAACCCTCTTATCACCGTTGCCGCTCTTGTCACCGTATCAAATGAATTTTCATGTCTCTCTGTCTATCTCATTGAGCGTAACCACGAGTAAAACAGTTAGCTATAGCAAGTATGGCAACTTTGCACTGTCGGTGTTATTCGTGTCAGCTCATGACCGACTCGACGTACAAATCACTGCAGTACTGAAATAATTATTTGCAAAATACTAATTTTAATTGTTTTGGCGACTATTAGTATTCACAAGAATAAAATTATGTCATGTTCAGCTATGTATTGTTGTTTGTTGTACTGTGACTCTTTCCTGTCTAGAAACATATGTCATCAAAAAAAGAACACGCTCTTAGAGAACCCTTGATAATATAAATACGATGTGTTAAACAGAGATAGTAATTAACAGATTTTGCAACAATCTTTTTCGATCTCAAAAAATTCGAAATGTTTTATCATCATTATCATTCGAATCATCATACCATATTATTCTGTGTTACTTAACTTCTAATTAAAAAAAAGCAGCTCTACTGTCAACTTTATTCTGTCAACAACAAAACAAATTTTGTTTTGTGGTTAAAAGGAGCACGACTTCTCGTTGTGCTCCTTTTTTATTTAAAAAACTGTCTCTAATATATCACCCTCTGATGATGTTCTTATTTTTGCTCAGATGTTTCTCCATTTTTTCTGAATGGCGCTTTTCGAGATAGATTGAGAGGAAAGCGATTTTGTCGCGTATTTTTGAAAATGTATTGAACTAACTCAAAGAAAAGCGTTAGATATGTATTTTTGAAGACTCGTTTAATACTCCACATGATGGCTCTATAAAAATGTAATGCATTGCTTTAAGTGACAACTTTACTTTTCAAATTAATGTTTATCTTTAGACTACCGCTTACTTCAACTGTTCCTCAGCTGTTTAGGTAAGTACATCAAATAGGTACCGAGGGAAACGATTATGATTTAATATTTAAAACGAGCCGATAAGTTTAAATAAACACTAGATGCTGAAAATGATTTTGTAATAAATATGCAATATACAGAATCACAACAACAATGTTTAATTTAATTGTCTATTATATGCCAAAAAGCTAACTACTGGCTAAAACTTAAACGTTTTTTGATCCATAACTTATTAACTTTAAAGTAAATGTATTAGCTGTAATGTATCCCTGTGATGAGATTTGAGGAAGCGGAAGAAGTGTGTAAGAACCGCGATGCTTAGCGCTCTGTCCTCTCTGACTGATACAGCGTGAAGATATATAATTATACCCACATAACATATAATTCTTACTGAAATAACAAACTCACGTGTTTATTGTAATATGTTTGATCAATTTTTTTTTTTATTATTTTGTTACAAAATAAAGTTAGTTCGAAGCTACTACTAATTTAATTAATTTTTTGCTATTAACGTGTTAATAGGGTCATGGATTCAATTAATTTATTTGACATGCAATTTAACAAAAAATGTTCAATAGAATGACTTCGAAGACTTCAAAAAAAGAGGTACAGAATTTATTTCTGAGTACCAATAAAAGGACCTACCTATTATTATATACATATTGATTAAATAGTAATGCTTTACACGTGTCCATTGATGGCATCACCGTATCAGAATTAAAACCGGGCATAAGCTAGAATTAAATTCGAACTATGATCTGAATGTGTCCAGCCATATTGTGATGGGCCTTCTTCAATCTTCCGTCCAGGGGACTTACCGCCATCTCTTAGCATTATTATTTTAATGTTACTTGACTTGACTTAGGGGGTAGTTAAGGCATGTTGGACGGCTAAACATCGGGGTTCTTACGTATTTCTTTCGCCTACCGATGATTGAATGTCAAATGATAAAACTAATCACTAACCTGCTGTCAGAATTTTGAGCTTTCTAAGCCAAGTAACATTAAAATAATAATGCTAAAAGAGATGATGGTAAGTCCTCTGATTTATTTTAGACAGCTTGGATCCAGTTCGTGCTACCCCCTTCTGGGTAAGTATGTATATCTGACTATTGTATACGTTATTCCAAGCCCTTGCTAGTATTAACCACACACACCGCCTCCGTCGGTGGATTAACATTCCTTAGCGCTGTGAGTTGACCACCTCCCACCAGATTATTATTTGCTACATACGACACATTTATACACGTAGAGTTTATAAATAACTTCAGACGCCATGTCCCGTACATCAACAGTGAGTCAAATCAGATAAGCCGACTTACCTATACATACGACACACAACATTTATTAGCAGATAAGCTGATCAACCGACATTTCATTAGAAGATAGCATCCACATACATATCTATATTTTACGTTATTTGCTTCGCTTCGCAGTATGGAACGGGCTGTCTAGGGAAATAAAGTCTATGGGAAAACAGCTAAAAATAGTAATGTTTATATAAATAAAAATCTATTGCTACATGTATGACGGAGTTTCACTTATGAATGACTCGACCGATTTGGCTGATTTCTTTTTTGTCGTGCTCGCAATTGTCCGCACAAAGAAAAAAGTAATACCTGAATCTAGCTCGCGTTAAACGTTGATAGTATCGATATTAATTAGACAATCAATAATAATTATGGTGTTATCGATAGTTTGTTTTCCATTTTACTATCTACTAAAACATTTCTTTATACGGAGAAATTACCAGAATAAGGTACTGCCGTGTATTGTGTTTTCTGTTCTAAGGATTCCGGGAATTACTTATTTCATTTTCCTTATTAAAATTATGACAATCGTGGAAGCGTGGAAGGAAGAAGATTTTATTAATTATGAATATTCACTTGTGCAAAGAAATTTCACCTTTTTATATTAGAACGACTAACTATTGCGTACGGGGACTATTTTAAAAAGGTGATAGTTTGCGTTTATGGGAACTATCGATAGGAACTTAGTAACGATAAAATATTTTTTTATCTTTTTCACCGAGTTGAGACTATGTAGTACTACTACTATGTAGACTATGTAGTACTACTACTATGTAGACTATGTAGTATGTAGTACCGGCATAACCATATGGTTATGGACAATTTGAAATCGGGACTAGCTCTATGTTTATAATTGTATAGGTAATAACTCCTTTAAAATAATCTGTAAAAGAAGTACAAAGTTCTTGAATAAAATTATTCTTCTGAGATAAATGCTATGACTTGACTATCGATTCAATTATTCAAAAGCATAGACTTTATTAGTCAAATGATTATTTATCTGTCTAATGGCTCAACAAGTGGATACATTAGACTAGTTCCGGTTCACGTGTTTGGCTTAAAATTGGCGCGGAACAGAATCACGGTCATGGCGACAAGAAACTAGATAAAATGTAATTATGTATGATACGTAATTACAATTACAAGAGGTAATTCTGGCTAACTACTCCGTTTGAGATATGATTTGAAAACAAGCATATAATATAGTTTCAATAATTAACAAAAAAAAACTTTTTAATAAATAAATAAAAATAAATATTATTCGTTTATTTATTAACAAAAAGTACATACATATGTTAATATTTACAAACTTAAAACTACACATTATCTTAAATAATAAACTTCCTCAAAGTTGCCGCTTAGAAAGCTGTCATTGCTCAAGGTACCTAGCAGACTGGCAGCGTTGCCTCTTTGAATAGCCAAACTGATTCGTTGGCGGAAGAAGCTGCCAGCCCGGCGGTCTCCCGAAGCCTCGACCAGTCTCTTACAAATATCAGAAACCAGTCGATGGGCTTCGGGGCCCCAGGGACCCAAAGTTTCGACTGCAAAGGGCGTAAATATGAAACTCTCAGAGAGAGTCGCATACTTACGCCGCTTCAAGTTCTTGGCAGTGCTGGCCGCGGCACCTGCTGACTTGGAAGTCGCCGGCACATGGGAAACAGCAAGTGTATCGACACAAGTGGCATCCCACACCAGCGATCTTCCAAGTTTCCAAGGAATGAGCGTCAAACCATCCGGTCTCCTGCCGTCGCTGCGCACAATACCTACAGGCTCTAAGACTGCAGGAACGCCAGCGGCGACAAGAGCCCGCCGAATGACGTCATTCAAGGCAGCATGTCGTGACATGCGGCCCGCACTACGTAAACAGGATAAACCGTGGTCACCTAGTACATCGACGAGATCACCACAGCGGCAACGGTGAAGAAGGTTAGTCCTGGCCCCCAGACGAAGGGATACTATGAGAGAAAGCGTGGTATTGTCGATTAAGGTTCCTAAGTTTTTTGAAGGTATTACCTTCAACCAGTGTCCTGACTCCTTCTCAGAAACAGCTAGGAGGCGAGACCGATCTTTTTCGGTACTACAAGAATTTAAAAGTTGTAAATGAACATTTTTGCATAGAGTCTCATCCCAGTGTTTTTGAGAAAAGGTCGAGGTAGGCAGGTTAGTACTCGGACAAACACTTAACCAAGCATTTCGAGCATCAGTCAAGCACGGCACCTCAACCGATCCTAAGGAAGGGCGAATAACAGATAGGAAAAGGTTTTCCGTGCTGTAGGCTGACGAAAGAAAAGCTGGCAGTGACACACTCGAGATTTTGCGTATGCCCAGGCCTCCATAACAGATGGGAAGCGAGGCTTGATTCCAGACCCTGTCATCAACAAAGGAGCAATTTAATATTTTAGATAATGTATTTTTATTTAAATACTCTAGATAGGTAATCCAATCGTGTAACCCCAAACTAAGCACCGATCTGTGAGTACCACACAATGAACTGGAGAGCAACCTGTAACATCAAGACCACATGCATGACCATTTCGTTATCTACATTTCTCTGTGCAGGTTTCGAACCCGGAATCCAAGACTGATTCTTAATATTAGATACCTACCATATTTACTTTAATTCATATAAACTTGCATAATATGTATTTGCATATTTTAAGAGCCCTATGACAAATCGTAAGCACTTGAATTTATGACTGGTTTAGACGTATTAAGTAGTTAAGTAATTAACTAAATTTTAACATAATGTTAAGCTACTTAATTTTAAGTCAGCATTTACGCGTGTTCACTTACATACATACATACATATCTTCACGCTGTATCCCTAACGGGGTAGTCAGAGAAGACGGAGCGCCAAGCGTCGCGGTCCTTACCTCTTTCGCTTCCTCAAATCTGCCAACATTCTTCAACATCCTCGCATCACATCATCATGACATCACTTTCAATCTATCATCAAGCTTACCGGATACTACCCTTTCATATTCATTCCTGGTGGTCGCATCTTGCAGTTTCCAGCTTTTCATGCGACAAACCGCTGCAAGTTTAGACACTACGCGATGTCACCATGCTGCAAATAGACCTCTTATTCTGGTTATCACTAGAAAGGTGTCCGTTCTCAGATCGGCGCCTCTATTCGCTCTTGTGTCCATAATCTGCTTCTTAAGCCTGCTATCCACCAGGAATAAATAAATCATGCTAATCTTACACTTTCTTTCTCACGTGTACTGATGGATCCTTTTATGCTTAAATATGGTATTAGCTACATAAAGATCATTTTCCATACACACTCCTAACACAATCCTACCAGCATCATTCACTCTCTCATCACTCGGACTTACTCGGACAGTCTCAAACCTGTTCGAGCTGTCCCGACCCATCCATTCATGTCTCCACACATAACAATTCTCTCATTCTCTTCAACCGTCACTAGAACTTCTGTTACATTCTCCAAAAATTGCTCTAGTTCACCCAAACTGACAAAGGGCACTGTGGCATACACCGTCAAAATAACAATTCCCGTCAACCTCATCTTAAGCCGCACCCTGAGCAGTCTGGGATTTAGACATTTATACTCAGTCATACAATTAACCAAACGAGAGGACAGTAAAACCATCTCCATCTGGTACCCCTGACCACAAAGCGATGCCCCCCCCAAACAAGTCGGCAAGTTCGCTGCCCCTTCACTTGGTTTCACTCAAACATAAGACATCCAATAAAGATTGGATGTCTTATGTTTGAGCTGTCTTCCATAATATCAATCACTTCATTCATCTTCTCTTCATTGTCACCTCTTACATTCCATGCAGCTATTCTACACTCCTCCCTCTACTTCCGCGAGGTGCACAGCGTGTTGGGTGGCGGTCCTCAACGCCGAACTGCACTCTGCACACACCAGCGGGGACAGACCGGTGTACGTCGCTTTTGGGAGACGTTCTAAATGTAGCACGATCGTTGTGCCCCACATGGTATGCACAGGAGAGGAATTGCAGCCCTGAAAAGGGCTGGCAGGGGTCGTGACGAGCACGCTTCTTCAGTTGACCCCCAAACTACAATTTGCTGTACAACACTTAATTGCATGATGGACGGTTCGTGGAACAACATGCTCATGTCATAAATGCTATCCTAAAATTTGTTCTCAGTGAGATTTTAGAGAAAGTAAAGGATAAAATAGAGAAGCGAGAATATCTCGAATAAGCGAGATTGTGGTTGAAAAATTTGATAAGTAGGAGAAACGAATACGGTGCGAGTGCAAATTTGTTTCATGAATTGGCGACAGAAGAAGAATGTTTTCATTAATTCTGTCTAAAGTTACAGAGATACAGAAAAATATAATTATGTTCATACACAGGCACTATGAATGCGTCCGTTCCGCCAAACATATTAATTTCACAAAATTTTGCTGAAGGTTCAAATGTATCAAGTGATTAGCCACGCCCACAAACTGAACAGAAAAATAGACAAAATTCTATTCTACTTGTTTACATGTAGGCTAAATTTTAACTTGCAACTTATTATTAAATTCATGGTTTACACGCATTAAGTCGCTTCAAAAATTGCTCCAGTTCCAATATAAACGCGTATACTTAAGCATACTTAAGTAAAATTTTAGGTAATTATTATTTTAGACACTCATGTACGCGTGTGACTTTTGTAGAGTCATTATAGTGCGAGTAACGAAGCGACTTCTGTATAAAATATAATTTTGATACTTCTCCAAATCAAAAGTTTCGATTTTTAATATTAATTTTTTTTCGTTTTAGATAAATACATGTGATATTTGTAATTAGTATTAAGTGTTCTCGACGCGTTAAATGCATGTAAAGAAAATACAATAACATTCATTACCACAAATTAGTATTGTATTTCGTTACATATTATTATGTAATATAGCTATTTTAAAAGTAAAGATTGAATAGAGGTAAGTATTTACCTGTTTAGCACTACTAGTATCAGGACCGCTTACCTAAAAACCACTAGTTACGTAGTCATGATTAAATATAATTATCCTTTACTAATCAAGGCTCAAATTCGCATCCTTTACTAATTAAAAATAACTTCGAACCGTTATATTAAAGGTAAACGTGATGATATATTCACTTTATTAAGTAAGTGAGAATCCAGTTCTTCAAACAGAGAGATTCGTATAGAAATTCAATGGCAGTTTTTTAGCGTTGAAGAAATAAACATACAAACACACAGACAGCAATTCTATAAGTATTTATTTTGGAATCAGAAAAGCCTAAAATGCCTAGTTCATTCATGTTTGAAAAGATCATTCGTGTACGGACATGGCTTTGTTGCTGTTTTATAATAAAACATAGATGTCTTTGCTGTGCTTATGTATGTTTACGGTAAAAAATATAATATCAACGGAAAAACCACTATAAAAAACCCATATTACAGATGCAACTTAACTAAAGAGAGCTCATTTTGGATATCAACCTCTAGACGGCGGATCACGATAAAACATACCCAATATTTAATCTGACTCTAAAAAATGCAATTAAGAAAACCATCTTTAAATTTTCGCAGTACTAATTCTTAGATGCTTAAGTACATATATATTGTATATCCAGACAAGCAGATAAAGATTTAAAAAAAACTGTTTTGGTTCTCATTAGTGTTATGCGTACCTCTCGGGTTATTTTTTGTTACCTATATCTTTAATTAACAGGTGCGGATCAATTTACAGTTTAATTATTTGTTTTTCAATTTTTACATAGGAAGCTCAGATTATTAGTGAAAAATTCTCTATCTTCCTGTGAATATCACGTTAAATGGGTTCAGCAGTTTTGAAGATTATGCTGAATAAGCAGACCGACAAAATTTTTAAAAACGCGTGTTTGTGTTTGGTTAACGCGCAAATAACCATATAAGCTTAAGAAAAAGCTTTTATTGTTATAAATGCAATAAATATCCTCTTGATACCCGGCTTACACTACTTCTTGTAAGCTAGCATTACTATGGAACTTTTTTATTTAACGTTAGTACTAGCGATTATATTTAAAAAACGATGTTTACATGCCTAAGAAAAAATGCAGTAAATCAGAAAGTCATAATAGACTCGTGGAACACAGAAGTCAACACTGAATCAAAACAAGTCAGGCGGCATATATGGGTCGCTATTTAATGTTCTCGCTTACTATCGCAGGTTATGAAGAACGCATAAATTTTTTGTACAGATCCTACCTTCACAAGCGCTCGCACGGATCTGACAGATACACGCGTGACAATGCGTATTTTATACTTATTTTATTTTATTTAATAATTTTAATAATTTTGTTTTTTACATTTTACACTGATTAATTTAAAAAAATAAATTCTGTCATTTATTGTACATTGAATAAAGTTTCATTTCATATAGTATTTTTTAGAAGTCATTGCTGTTTTTGGAACTAAATCGACCTTTAATTACGACACTTAAAAATAAATAAGCCTTTTTAAATATATTTTTCTGTAAAAAGACAGAAATGTATGATATTTCCACAACAGCAATATTCAATCCGAATATGTACTTGATCTCGACATAAGTTTAGAAATTGTTAGAACTCGTCGAAACAATGTTAACTAGGACGTCAAAGAAGCGCGTCTAAGAATTTTCCTTGTAAACTGATTTTGTAGAAAGGTTATTGTAAGATATTATAAAATAAATATAAAAATATTCAACACCAATATTCAAAGAGGGAAATGGAGCTATTATAAACTTCCAGCAGAATATTAAAAAATCTTAGGGTTCCTGAGAATTAGACCATCAAAATATTACTATTTCGCATAAAGATGTCAAAGGACTAACTATTTTCGCAGGTTTATTACATTGTAAATCAACTAATGCCATGCGGCATAGCAATATGCTATTATTCATAGACAATTCATGGTTTTATTTTAGAGAATTACAGAATATTATTTAATGAAAAGAACAAAAATTAGAAATATAGTATTTTCTTTATTTGAAATTAATTATTTAATAGTCTTGTTTACTTATGGCGCATAGCATACTTTAAGCATTTACTGTACCTGTTAGCATCGACATGCAAGCTTTTTTATGTTGCATACAATCCGGTTTTTACTTGTCGTCACTAATATTTGCAAATAGGTATAAAATCATACAAATCCCGGTCTGCTTGTACCTCGTTTTTTGTTTCCTATCTTTCCTATATTTTTGTAAAATATGCCACTTATAAAACAGAACCTGACGAAGCGCTCGAATCAAAGTTTGCATAAATATCATATAGCATTGAAGCAAATCCTACCCAATTTTGCAAATCCAAATACGACATCTAAATAATTATTTCTTGTCGGTATATACTTATATCGACTTTTGGCAAAAAAATCCAACCACCAAATCTAAGTCAAATAAAAGTCAAGAGTATGTTCTTATTTCAGCTCGAAGCTGTAAAATGTATCTTTTAAACAGTAGAGTAAAAACTAGCAACGTTCTCTGGACGCGATTTGAACACAAATTATTCAGCTTAGGGTGCTATAAATATCATAAGATACATACATACATATCTTCATACTGTATCTCTAACGAGGTAGTCATAGATAATGTATAATAGATATTATAAGATACATGCATGCATATCTTCACGCCGTATCCCTAACGAGGTAGTCAGAGAGGACGGATAAGATAAGATATCGCACAAAATTCCATATTGTCGTAAAAATGTCGTGTAAAAACAATATACAGCGCCACTTAGACAAAAATAGCACTAGCAATTCGATGCATAAGTTGACTTTATTTTTACTCGACTTTTTAATGCTATAAGCTATAACAGTAATTTAGTTTCAATTATTCTGCTGTTTAATCGTGTGGCGGTATTCAGATTCAGTACACGCGTAATATTAAAACAGTTGAAGTACACTTATTTTTATCTGTATTTGAATAAAATTTACTGCTATATTGAACTTTCAAAGATATTCTATGTTCGCTCTATATTTAAATTTGCCTGCGGAATTTAAATTTTTATTTAATTTTGTATGGGCCCTCCTATTTCCGGAGCGTTAACAAATAGTATTTTATCAATAGTAATTTAGTTTTCATTAAAAAGTATTTACTTTACTTATTATTGAGTAAGGAACAGAAATTAGATTCTAACGTTCTATGAACGATTTAAACCAATTTAGAGATCCTTAGTGCGTATGACAAATCGTGTTCGTATCTACAAAAAACTACAGTAGATATACTTTGTTTTATAGATTATGTAATGTGATGGTGATCTTCTTGAATGTAGACTCTGAAACATTTTTTTTAAGGTTTCTATCAATCGGTAAATAATATCGGTAAATTCCAGAGCCAACAGTTAATAAATTAATGTTTGTTGTTTTCAAAAGAATTTGTGGATCCTGTGGATGAGTAATTCTTTTACTCTATTATTTATTTCTGCCATTTTTTTTAAATCAAATTGGAATTCAATTTGGAAAAGAATTAGATTTTTTTTAAATTAAATTAGAAATATTTAATTGGAGTGCTCGATCTATTCGAACTATATCGTTTAAATTATAATTTTATTCAATCATAAAACAATATTCATTAAAAAAAATACCGAAAATTTTATTCAATCTTAAAACAATATTCATTAAAAAAACTACCGAAATCTAATTCACTGTTAAACGTAGTAAAATCTACAGAACCACTATACATTTTTGACTAAGGTTTCATTATAAATGATCGACCGTCAGTAGTTTGTTTCTGCTTAGCCGAAATCGAAACAGAAAATAGCAAATACGGAACCACTATCATTTATTTATATTAAACATAAGAAAATGACGTACGCAGTGGTGCCTAAAAAGATTTCAAATATCGTTTATGTTACTATTTAATGTTGCTGCATAATGAGCTTAAAATCGCTAATAAGCTGCTTCACGTGCTATGTCTCATAATTTTGGACCTTTACTGAATCTCATTTACTTTTACCAGACCTGTCGGTTGAGTAAAAGTTACTAAGACAGCTTTTATATAACATTCGGTGCTGTAAATAGTAACCGAATAATAGCTATTTGATCGTGAAAACAGCTTTTAACGTGGATACGTTTACGGTTTTGTTCGTAATAGGGGTCATTTTGAGAACAGGAGATTATGCACTAACCTCATTTGTTGGTGCATAAGTGAACGAAATATAAGCATGAGACGGTCATTTCACTTCATACAACATTTTTTCGTATGAATTTTTGGCTTTTGTGGTAGTGTAGTCCAGTATAGTTAGATGTCGCCACTAGTTTTTTATGATTTTAAACTTCATTATAATTAACAAAAGTTAGTAAATGCATCGTAGATGCTACTTATCTTACGTATCATTCACAAACACATTTTTGTTTTCAATTTAATTTTTTATTTATTTCGTTATATATCATCGATTTGTGCTGAATAAATTCAGTTTGAAACATTAATTCGTGTCGTTCTTTTTGTACAACTTTCCCTTGAGAGAGAAGGCAAAGGGGTCTATGCCTATAACAGCCGATGTCTTCACTAATAGAGGATATATTATTCGTATTTTTCATTAAAATATTGACTTAATATATTTCAATTTTCTTGGAGTTTTTGGCGACAAATACATTGGCAGTCATTCTACTAGGATTCGCTGAAGTAGACTAAACTACTAAAAAAATCTCAACAACACAATTACATTAATTCGTATTGTTCCTCCAATTACCCGAATATCCTCTTACACATAGCCATATCGACGTAAAACTCGCGGCTGTATGAAGGATATAACCAACCAGGGATTTTTATACCACAATAATGCCAAAGTGATGTTTTGCCGAATAACAGTTCCATAAAAGCTATATAGGCGCCAAACTAACAATTCGAGGGCGTTTAAAGAGATTTTGTATAACTTGTAGTTATATAAAGGAAATCGCGAGACATACGATAATCGAGTAAAAGCGCTATAAACTTGTCGAGTAAATCTTTATTCGACGTTTATTGAAATTTTCATTGATAAGGGAAAAGTTATGTTGAAAAGCTGTGTATAGTCCTTTAACACGACTACTCGGTATATTAAGATCTCTCTTACGGCCGTTTCTCGATTATTTAGACGTAAGAGCTATCGCACAAACAATTACTTTGCTGGTTGGGGAAGGACGCTATGATTTTAGTTATACTAAATGCATTTGAAAAACATTAAAATATTTTTTCTACTGCTGCTATTGCTATTATTTGTATTTACAACTGTTTATGATTTTCTTAGCTTGTAATGGCAGTGGTACATAATAATAATGCTTAAACAGACAAACTGACTCTGCACTGTTTTATTACAATAATTAGTGAAAAATAAAGTATGACGATTTATTGTTACCAATGTCACTGGATTAAAGATAAACATTATCTATAGGATTACATTTATTGCAGGATTAAATAGTAAGGTAAATATAGTAGGCACAGTTCGACATCAGTTAGTTCACTGGTGAAAATGGCTCGGTTAGTGATTAGTCTGCTTCTACTCGCAACTGCTACGGTTTACGGTAGTCATGAGAAATATGAGGGGTAAGTATTATCTACCATTCCCAATTAATATCATCTTAGTTTTGGAATTAGTTGCTAGGGAAAAACTTTATTGTTATACCAGATTCAGTTCGTTTCATTTTTTATATTATATTATATTATTAATAAAGACTCAAGAGTTCAAAAATTGTGTGGGATCATGATCCCTCTAGGTCTAGTCATTCTCAATCATCTTTGACTTTTCTTTACAATATTACTACTTTGAAAGTAAATAATCAAAACAACAGAGTTCAAAGATGCAGGTTATATTCAATCTCATGATACCAGTACCATTTACCATGTGTTCGTGTAAAAAATAATTAAGTAGGTATACCGGATTCTGACCTTGGTTTTGACAACGTTATTATTTTCTGGTTCTGTGTAGGTACAAAGTACACATAAAGTACACGTGCACAGAACATAACGATGTCGATCTTTTCACGATCTTTTCAATTCAATTATTAGGGCATCTTATCATAGAACTGATTTAAGTACAGATACGAATAAAGACTTTTTAATAATTTTAAACCTACTCTTATTTTAATATTTCAACAACGAAACTTCGGATACTAAAGAAAATCGCTTTATGTATCTTTAACAGTCAACGTCAAATCCCACAGTCTTGTATTGTCTACTAATAAAAAGGACAGTAGTAGTCTTTCTATCTATAACTACGTTTATGTGAAAATTTGTAGCTATTACCTGCATGTATAAGGAATACGCCCATTTCGATAACAGATATTCAACTGGTATTTATTATATTTAGTAATAAAAGGTATTAGTATTATATGTATCAATACATTCATAAAATTATAACTTCTTAGACATCAACTCTACCGCGTGTCTGGGCTGAGTGAAGACATCGCGGCTTTAGAAGCGAATTTAGACATACTATCTGCTTCTCCGGCGGCACGCACGACATCAGGAAAACTGGAGGCTTTGGTAAGATTGTCGCCTGAAGAAAAGGAACAATGGCTACCGTACTTCGACACGAGGAATATGGAATACAAAAAGATTGCAGATAATCTTGCCGAGTAAGTACATTTAAGGAAAGTTTGAAATTAGTGATATCCCACAGAAATTAGGCAAATTATTATTACAGGTTAAAAACTCTTGACAAAAAAAAAGTAATAAGTACGTTCCTCTGAAAAGTTTATAATGCAGTAGGTACCTACTGCATTATAAACTTCCGTCCTCTCTGACTACCCCGTTAGATATTCAGCGTGAAGATATGTATGTATGAAGACAGAAGGAAAAATCTTAACACCTTGCAATGATTCGACATAATTATTAAAATTCGTTTTTTCTTATCGCTTATCGTGCAATTTACGTATTCTGCTACTTTGCACAATTACCACTACAATAAATAGATAACCAGTATCAGTGGTTTATTGTAAGCAATAAATAACATTTACACGCCGCTTGCAGAGATCAATGCAGTTGTTAGTTATTTTATTGTGACTACTACCTAAGTAAACTGACAAAATTTTCATACAACTAAATTTATATATTAAGCTACCTATATCGTTACGGGGGGCTATGTTCCCCTCGGGTCTATAGTATCTGTTGTTTTTTATAAGGTTTAATTTAGACATTTATGATTCGAGCTACCTATTTATTAAACATTTGAAGAACTATTGTGTCGTGTAGTCATACACTATGACTGCGCCAACCGCCACTGTCACTGACTATTAACGACACTGCCATTTTTTCGAAAATATCAATTATTTGGAGAACAAAGGCTTATCGTTACTTTATTCAAAATTATTTTATTTCTTATTTAATAAGTTGTAGCCAATGATGTTATAATACAAAAGAGGTAGATAAGTTAAGTTAGTACTAATCCAAGTAGAATATTGTCCTGGTTACAACGTTACATAGTGAGACAAATATACATTGCACTGCGTCGCTATGCAAAGTAAAACTTAATTGCATTTGAAACTAACAAATCACATAGCTCTCTAAATCATTGTGATTGGTCAATTTCAATTTCTTACTGCATTTTAAGCGAATCCGTGACTACTTCATAGAATATTAGTAATTAATGTTACAGAACAGACATTTTCAAAAAATATGATTGATGCCTAATGGATTTAGAAAGTAAAAAATTGTTTGCTTTTTTTCGAATTTCGTTTTTCTTAAATCGTGTACATGAGAACAGATTTATTTATATAGATCTACAAATTTTTTTTATTATAAATTTGAAAATGAAAATGAAACAACTACTTTCATATAAAATTGATATTATTAAATAAAAATGTAGCAATTATTATTTCGAAGAATAAAGAATTATCTTCAAATAAATTTAATTCGTTTCTATTGCCTTTTTGATATTTTTTTTCGATTTTGGGTTATTTTTATGCATAGAATGAAGTCGGACTTTGCATTGTATTTTTATATTATTGCTTTTAAGAAATGTAAAATTCAGTGGCTCTGTCATCACATGATTGTGTATATTATAAAAACGTTTGGATTATTAAAAGGTTTTAGAATGTAGGATACGCAATAGGCACTGCGTGACATTGTTGCTTCTGTAACATTACTTTTTATATTCTTTGACCAAGTCCGGGTTGACTAATTAGCAAAGTTTTGGGGTGCCATTTTTCGAGCGCATGTAACGCATCTACCTCTTTTGTAAATATTGTATAACATCATTGGTTGTAGCCCATTTACGCAAAATCTTTTTGAACGCTAAACATTTTATCATTTTAGTCACAATTTACGAAAGTAAAACTATAGCTACATTTACCTAATAATATTTGTAAGAAGGGTTAAAGTACCTAACTATTATAATTTCTCGATAGTCGCAATAGACCCTTGATATTTAGTATGAAGTCACTAGAATCACTAGAGATGGGAAATGTTTATTCGTTGAAAATAAATGTTTTTTAAAACAAAAAATATTTTAATTCTTACATGTTTCTTGCAACTTGCGTGGCGTCCGAATATACAATTTCAAGACGTTTGTAATCCCTCCCGAGCGAAGCTGAGGCTGGTCGCTAGTTAAGTGTATGATTATTAATATTTTCAAAAGTCTTGTCTTCTTTATTTCAGTTAAGTATTTTTTTACTAGGTAGAGAAGTTCACCTTCAAAAGCTTTTTATGGTTTAAATATGAGTAGGTATGGATGAAAATCTAAGTTGTTCAAAACAAATTGTCATAGTGGTTACTCACTATTTACCTACCTAAAGATAGACTAGTAGGTAATAGATCACGAAAAGCAAAATATAATTTTCCGAGCTTCCACAGAGTTAAGAGCTCTATGACGAATCGTAAATCGGCGCGCTCGGCCACTCATGTGTGCGTGCGACTCACGTAGCTTTATTGTAGTGTGAGTAACGAAGTGACTTCAGTATAAAATGTAATTTTGACACTTTTCCGAATCAAAACTTTCTATTTTTGTTATTAAATTTTTTTCGTTTTACGTAAATACATACTACATTTGTAATTAGTATTAAGTGTCCTCGGCGCGTTAAACTCATATAAAGGAAATACAATAATATTCCTTAACATAAATATTTAGTTAAATATTATAATGTTTACTGTAGGTACTAATTTAAAAGTAAAAATTGAATTGAGGTAAGTATTTACCTGTCTAGCACTATTAGTATTATTATTAGTTATCTAGAAACCACTAGTTATGTAGTCATGATTAGATATATCTTTTATATATATCTTTTACTACACAAAACTGAAGTTTACATCCTTTACTAATTAAAAAAGGAAGAAATTTATGACATTTTCATAACACTAATATTCAATAAGAATATGTACTTGAACTCAACATAATTTTAGAAATTGTTAGAACTCGTCGAAACAATGTTAATTAGGACGTCAAAGTAACGCGTCTAAGAATTTTCCTTGTAAACTGACTTTGTAGAATGGTTATTGTAAGATATTATAAAATAAATATAAAAATGTGCAACACTGATATTTAAAAATGGAAATAGATATATTATTGACTGCCAGCAGAATATTAAAAAATTGTAAGTTTTCTGAGAGTTAGAGCGTTAAAGTATCACTAATTCACACAAAAATGTCAAAAGGCTCTTATGCAAATAGCGAAAAAAAAGACACGGCTATGATGGTCTAGATTATTTTTAATGACATAATTAAAAGATAACTGCAAAAAAATATTCGAAATTCAGTTTTAAACTTAAGTTGTGGAGGTACTAGAGTAAGGCTCAGAAAGTTTGGTCTATTACATTCCTAGCGCAGGACAATGTCACTGCGAGTTTGTGATACGACAGCAGCTATGTAACGATATTTCCCATTAATTGATCATCACTCTAATATGGCGTTAATTGTCTCCTTTTCATGACATATAATGTGCGCTAGATGGCGTTAACTTATATCTCCCACACACAAACATGTGCTAGTTCCTAGACAACATAAGCAGCGCACTCATGATATGATGCAATTATTTCATTCATCATTACTCTACTGAGTTTTGATCCCACAACCTTTAGAAATATAAATCTAAGATATTGTATAGACTCAGGTGTTACTTTGCGGAAATCCATTTCATGTGATGAATTCCTAAAATATTTAGCTATTTTCCGCTCAAACTTCAAAAACCACAAATCGACACATGTTTCGCCTCTCAACGAAGCATTTTCAGTATATTCTAATGATCAGACTCGGTCAGCCAATTCAGATTCGGCGCTGGTTAACTGACAGAGTCTAATTTCAGGAATATCCTGAGGATGCTTCATTGAGAGGCGAAACACGTGTCGATTTGTGGTTTTTGGAATTTGAGCGGAAAATAGTTAAAGATTTTAGGAATTCATGACATATATACCTAATATACCTAATTCACATCGAAATAAGTTTAAATTTTCAGTTGCTTTTCATCATACTGTAGATAAAAGAATGAATTCCTTATTTCAACTTAAGGGTTTTGTGTAATTTACTTAGTTAACCCAAAAATGATACCCGAAAATCAACAAATCCCATACCCTCGTACTTTAACGGTAAATATGGCCTTAAAGTTTTAAACCCAAAAACTTAATTTCTGTCAATGAATTATATGATATGTCGACGTTTTACAAAATATTCCAGGCGCGTCATGACCTGTCCAATCCTACGACTGTAAGATAATAGATATAAGCGACCAATACCGTTATTTCGTTTCTTTATGACTCCCAAAACATCTTACTAACGTTGTTCTATTTCCCATGCTGAACTGGGAAAGAAAGAAAAATATAGAGTGTGAACGTGCCAGCTCCTTATGTTCAGGACCTCAGGACGTAAATGACCTAGAGTTGCTATATGACGTGTTGGACTTGCAACTTCTAGTTTAACCTATAGCGGCACTATTTTGCTTGACTTTTTTTTCTGTGAACCCAATTAGGTACCTATTGCCATAGTCTTTCAACATCCCTACAGTAAGACAACGTGTTTAATGTCGGGCGATCCCGCCGGCCGCGTAAGTCTACGCTGTCATACGGAAATATGCTAGGGTTGTCACAAAATTGGAAATAAACTTTGATTATTAATATAACGTGATTACGTTTTACAAGCCTTGTTAATAACTGATTAATTATTAACAAGGCTTGTAAAACTGTGCTATTGTTAAACATAGCGTTAAAGTTTGATTTTGTTGGAACTCGACGCTTCGTCCGCCCCGAATAGAAAATGGTGTGCAATTACGAATGTACTATTTCTAATATTTTCAGTATTCTACGTGACGAGGAAACCCAAATTCAAAGAAACAAAGTAGCTGCAAGACGTAGTGGTAAATCGATTAGTTGGAACACGTATTACACTCATGATGAGGTTAGAACAACATTTTATGCTTTTCAATTTCCAAATATTGTCTTGTAATTCAAGATACATGTAAACTTATGATATATTATATGATAAACTTTACAACTATGGAGGTCCGGAAATAATGCTTTTCCATAACATTTACGTCTGTAAAGGAATAATAAATAACAACATTCTCATCTTTCAGATTAATGACTACTTGGACAGTTTAGCAGAGCAATATCCCAACTTAGTAACCGTTATTAATCCAAGTCTGAGTTACGAAGGCCGTCAGATCAAATACGTGAGGATTTCCACGACCCGCTTCGAGGATCTTCTTAAACCTGTCATAATTATAGACGCAGCAGTTCATGCAAGAGAGTGGGTGACCCCACCTGTAGCCTTGTACATAATAAACCAATTAGTAGTGGATGTTGTAGACAATTCACTAACTGATGCCATCGACTGGATTATAATACCGGTAGCGAACCCCGATGGTTACGAGTATTCCTTCAACGAGGTAAAACATGTCATAATAGCCTTTGTTTTCTTGGAAAATTGCCTATTCTCTTTACGTGACTGATTTTTAAAACATGTATACTTAGGTACTTGTATTTAACGGCTCATACAAAAAATTACAAAATATTTGTACAAATTATATTCATAAGTAGACTACGAGTATATTCAACAATTAACATTACTTATAGTATAAAAACAAAATGCAATAACTATAAAATAATTAGTGATTTTTCTATTTACCTATTTACACATTGACGTTATTTACATGGAATTACATGTACTTACCTAATGTTAAAATATCAATTCTAGTTCCCACACTAGCATACCTTGTCGTGGGATTCGTCAATAACCACCGACATGACATACATACCTACCTAGAAAAGAATCTTCTCTTGTCTATTAGGTTACTAAAAAGGTTCCTCCTGAGCTCACACAAGTTATTGCGATTCGAAATAATACACAATCATTATCATAATAGTAACGAATTTATCACTTTTATGATGTATGTGAAAGTGTGTATATGTGTAGATAATGTAAGTGAGCTAAACATGGCCGTCTATACAAACGCCGTATGACGATTGAGTGCATAATGCATATGTTATACATGTGCGCAAGTGTGCGCTTCTTTGTTTTCGTAAAACAAATGTCGCAGGAAGACCTTTCCTAGTAGTTTATTATTCCATCCACGTTACTATTAGCCATTATTTGATCATAACTTTTCATATAACTTGCACGAGTGTGTACTCAGGCAGTTAATAATGCAAAATTCAAGTACGAAATCATCTCTTTATTTGAATGTTAATCTACAGGCAAATCGATAAACATTTTCAATAAATAAGTTAAACAAAGAGATGTTGTAATTGCAAATAAAGAAAATATTTTCGATTTTAAAAGTCATTTGTATAATCTTGTATAAAAGTAACTGCTCTAACTTTGACACAAAATCTTGCGTATATGCGAGTATGTGCATAATTTGTTTTATTCCTATGCCGAGTAGATTTTAAAACTTTGATTTTCGATTATGTATAATGTGCTATATTTTAGGATCGTTTGTGGCGTAAAACTCGTTCCCGAGCCCATGCTAACTCTGATGTGTGCCCTGGAGTAGACGGTAACCGCAATTTCGACCACTACTGGGGTACTAGCGACTCCAGTGCCAACCCCTGTTCCATTGTCTACGAGGGACCATCGGCCTTCTCTGAACCTGAAATTAGGGTTATCAGAGATGTTGTCCAACAGCAACTGAGTCGAACGGCTCTCTACCTTTCCCTACATAGTTTTGGAAATATGTTCCTGTATGCTTGGGGCAACAATGGTAAACTTGATTTATATTTTATTTACTTTTTTGTTATATAGAAAAAGAACTGATGTGATTTACTTCATATATCGATTTAAGAGTCTCCATCTTTTTTTTATAAATGCGCAAGACAATACACACCAATTGTCCGGTCTCAAACTAGGACATTCCCTGTACCATAAGATGCCAGACGACGACTACTACTACTAGGGGTGTTCCCAGTACACCCAGACCCGAGTCAATCTAGAAAAGTTCCCGACCCGACCGGAAATCGAACCGGGAACCTTTCGCGCTTGGATACAACACTCCATCGAGGTCATCTACTTGGTCGGCTATTATTATTCCTATAAATCTGAATATTACAAATTATGCAATTGAGATGCAATAAAAATATTGTTATGAGCTATGAGTAATAATTATATTGTTCGAAATACTGTATCATAATACGGCATTTCGATCAATTTCGGAAAATATGTTTAAAAATAATAAATATGTCATAACATACCTACCACTTTGATGATAAAAAGTCGACACTTCTAAGATAAAGTCAGAAAAAAAACAATTGTACACGGTTATTTCAAAAGAATGGTAAATGCGAAAGGGTTCTAAAGTACCCATGACAACGGATATTTGCGGTCTATAACTTTGCCAAAAGTCAATAGTTCTAGTGTAACACCTCAAAGTTTAAAAAATATGTTCAGGTGAGGCTTAGGGTGAGGCGTGAGGCAACCCTAATATCAGCGTTTTTAACTTTTTATATCGCTAGCAAACCTTTGGAAATGGATTATAGGGCATAATGACAGGGTTGTACATTTTCTTTTTTATTCAATGTATATTTCATTTTGTATGAAACCAAAATAAACGTATCCCATAATTATTACATCTACAACATAACAGTCAACAGTGACACGTCATAACCCCGGCGGATTTATACCCCCTTTTACAATAACTTTGTGTATGCATGTAATAACAGAATTTACAAAAACACTATATTCACAAAATACTCGTATGAACTGAATACTCTTAAATTAATTATTTATTGATTACAGTTTTATTCAGTTCATTCAGTTCGTTTTCCGTGTTAGTTTTATTACTTTAATTTTTCTATGTAGATTAGTGATGTGCCGGATATCCGTATCTCCATATCCGTATCCGTAAAGATCTGTCTTCTTATTTGTTACTTTTTAGCGGATCTTGAACGGATATTTTAAATTAATGAATTTCATTAAATGGAATTATAAAAATAGATAGGAATTAAACATATATAATACTTCAAATTACTTTCTATTTCTTAAAATTACAATTTTGGACTTTTTATTAAAAAATCAAACAATTCTGATGAACATTATAATTACCTCACTATATTTACTCGTAAAATTGGGTTGATCGTGTACAGTTACAGATTTTAAATCTTACGTATTTTTTTATTTTGTAATAATATCATCCGTTACTGAAATACAGCCTGAAAACCATTTTCGAAAATAATGCGTATACCCAATGGGGGTTTTCAGGCTGTATTTCAGTAACGGATGAAATTATTACAAAATAAAAAAACGTAAGATTTAAAATCTGTAACTGTACACGATCATCAACCCAATTTTACGAGAAATGGTGGGGATAACACTTGAAAATTAAAACGGTCATAACTCTTAAACGGATACGTTTTTTTCGATAATTCTTTTTGTAACTACATACTAAAGTTATGCCCTTTCATCCATTAAAGTAACTGTCCCGTTTTCATATACACCCTGTATATGCAATACCGCCCAATGAGTACAATTAATAAATGAATCGTAGATTAAAATTTCTATAAAGTTAAAGAGATATTAAAATATTATGTTAACTTCTGGTCTGTGTGAGTGAATGACTACCAATAATAATAAATATGTCTTTTTCAGCTACTCTGCCACCAAATGGCATCGCCCTTCACTTAGCCGGTATTGAAATGGCTGAAGCAATTGACAAATTAGCCCTGGAAAAAGCTGACCGCTACATCGTGGGTAACGCTGCTAACGTTCTGTACTTCACTACCGGTACTTCCCGTGATTGGACCCGAGCTGTAGGCATCCCTCTGACATACACTGTTGAATTACCTGGCTATGAATACGGTTTCCTTGTACCGACACAATACGTAGAGCAAATTGTCACCGAAACCTGGGCTGGTATCGCAGCAGGCGCCCATCACGTCTTGAATAATTACAATTGATATATTCGTTAATTATGTTCATTAAAAAAGAAATTATGTAACACTTGTTTTATTTATTTAGTCAAGATAGCCAAGCAGAATTTTAAAAGAGAGTTTGTAAATTACTCGCGTAAATCACATAAGTATTTTCAAGAAACGTTCTCTAACAGTAAATGTACCTATATGAGTATAGTATTACAACGTTAGTGGTTTCCTACTTAGTGCTTACTTTCTGTAAATACGGTTTCGGTCAAATGGGTCAAAATTGACCGCAAATAGAGGCCCAAAATTGAGATTTTGATCTCAAATATCTCGTAAACTCGATACTTTACAATACTGTAACTTTAGAGGACTGTTTGCATATTCATTCTCTATCAATTTATGTTGGGCTCAAAAAATAAATATAAAATAAAATAGAATGCTACCCATAATGCATGGTTGATCTATTCTATTTTTACTCCCGAAACTCCCAATTGACTGGACTAGTACCAATATACCCACAAATGTAGTATGTAGGTGTATTATCTTTATGTATGTATATATACATCTATATTATACACAGCTCTAGTGTATTTACAATCCGCACTACACAATTGTCCAGCCGGGCCTACCTAAGGCCTAACACATTGATGGTCCCTATGCACCAAACAACTACAACATACACCGCATACGCCATACGTTTGCCTGTGGTATTGCCTGATTCGCCATTTTCACGTAGAGACGCTAACATGGGTATGATTGTCAATAGTAAAAATATGAGGAGCCATAACACCATATTATAAGTACAGATTTACTTAGTTTGAAGACTGTAGGTACATAGGTAACTAAATAAAATTCCTAATCACTATACGATTAAAATACAAACCTACGAACGCAGCTATCGCTTGGAATCCTGGATAACCGCCATCCATGAGCTGTGGGCTACGCTGAGCTACGTGTGCTAATTCTACGTCATAGCATCATGGCCCGTGACCATTATAATAAAGTTCAGAGTTGGCTCTCGTGGGGAAAGACGATTTTTTATCATTTGATCGAATTGGACTCGGTGGTGTTCGAATGTCATAACACTATTTCAGTGTTTCCTCGAGCTTCAAACAATGGCTCCATTATCTAAACAATTCGATCTAATCTATGGCTACACTTATTAAATCAACCGCTAAGGTTCAAGTTCACTATAATTACTGTCACGACAACTTCGAACTCGACGAGTCGACATATCATTTTAGTACTTATTTGCAATAATTTTTAAAGCAGTGTACGAATATCATGATATTGCATACATTTTATTGCAGTGTCTTATTTATATATTTTACAACACCTAATGCACAAGGAATACGATTTTTACGTGTAATAGAGGCAGTTGGATTTCCTTACTACAAAATTGTGTTATCTTTAGGTAACTGTAAAGGTAATTCATAATTTTTGTTTCGTCTGTAGTAAATAAATAACGTTGCAATTGATATGTTGTCAAGTATGTATGAACAAAACACATAATTTAATTCTATTCGTTGTTTGTTTTATAGTTAAGAGTCTATTCATTGACCAACAACTTTGGGGTAACCCGAAGTTCAACCGAATTTTGGACATTTACTACAAAAGTGAAAATGGTAACGTACCCACAGAATATTTCATTATTTTTCTTCTGTAACAAAGTTAGCAAATTGAGCTATATTATGTATGTTGTGGCATTGTCGTGGCTATAGCATAATAGTTACACCCACGATTATACCCATAGCACATCCTGTAGCGTGGTTAGGTGGCGCATGTGTAGCTCATAGTGTAGTGGTATTTCAATGTTTCTATTGAGGCGTTGAACGATTTAAAAACTGTGACAATAGGTTGATCACTTGATTACTGTCTTCACCAACCCGCTCTGAACTCGCCAAAAATTTACACTTTACGTGTAATAATTAGTAAAATTGTACCGCTTGGCCCCTTACTCTCACCTCACTACTAAAACGAAACGAACCTATGCCCTAATTTAGATCCCTAATCTATGCGTGTGCCCAGCTGCCCTGTAAGTAAAGGATACACCTGTACATAATGATTTTGTTGCTGAAAAAGATTCAGTGAAAATAAACATTTGTATTTATAAAAAACATTAATATATATAGTTAGAGAGCCAGCGACAATAATCGTGGTAGTGTTGGCAACGTCAGATGAAGCGCCTGTATGTAGTATCAGTCCGCCTCTACAACTTTTTCCTCTGACGTTTCTCTCCAAACCTTCGGCGGAGCGCGCTAGAGCGCGTTTCAATCGATATGAGATTGATATTCATCAAGTGTTCGCGATGTCAGAAAACCATTTTATTCCATTGAGGAGGGTCCAATAACCACAAAAATCACTTTTCGGACAAATTCCCCCGATTAAAAATTTACGGGAGAGCGCTGAAAATTCGGAGGGCAAAAATTCATAAAAAGTTTTTGCAACGGATAAAATTAGGCTCAATCGATTTGTATTCATTTAAAAATCCCAGGAAAATAATTTTCTGACAAATCAGATTTCACCAACTTTGGCATTTTCCATGTAAAGTGTGGGGGCTTGCAATTTCCGTGTAGTAGCGTATTCTTCAATCCGGACAGGTGTATTAAAAATGTTTAAAGATGCAACCTTCGCTATGTGCAGAGTTGACTCAAGTTAGTTTTTTCTCCCTAAAATGACTTCTGATTTTCAAGTTTTGATCTTGTCAGGAATTGAGCGGACGAAGATAAATTTGTCAGAAAACCTTTTTTTCTCAATGTTTGAATGTCAAGGAAGGCAGGGTATCAATTTCTGACATCGCGAAAACTGTTTGCGAATTTTCATTTTTTTAATGTAAAAAAGTTTATTATTAAAAAGTGGTCGAACTTAGGGGGTCAAAATTTTTTTTACTGGCTCTTGTACGCTGATAGCATCATTCTACAGAATTTCAGTTCAAAATTCTCTTTTTTCACTAGTGCTCGAAAAATACCCCTTTTTTACGATTTTTCGGCGCTCTCTCGTATGTTTTTGTCCGAAAATGTGATTTTTGCGGTTATTGGACCCTTCTCAATGGAATAAAATGATTTTCTGACATCGCGAACACTTGATGAATATCAATCTCATATCCAATAAAATGCGCTCTAGCGCGCTCCGCCGAAGGTTTAGAGAGAAACGTCAGAGGAAAAAGTTGTAGAGGCAGACTGATACTACCTACAGGCGCTTCATCTGACGTTGCGAACACTACCACGATAATTGTCGCTGGCTCTCTAACTAATACTTACATGAAATCAAAAAAATAACACTGGCACGTAATTTTCTCCTTTCAGGCTGTATTTCATTAACGGATGAAATTATTACAAAATAAAAAAAAACGTAAGATTTAAAATCTGTAACTGTACACGATCAACCCAATTTTAAGAGAAATGGTGGGGATAACACTTGAAAATTAAAACGGTCATAACTCTTAAACGGATACGTTTTTTTCGATAATTCTTTTTGTAACTACATACTAAAGTTATGCCCTTTCATCCATTAAAGTAACTGTCCCGTTTTCATATACACCCTGTATAAAGTTCTTTGACTTCAGGTATCAAATGTGCCAAGTTTTCGGCAAAGAGTCATCCACGAATTGACGTTAATGTTTATGCCTCCATTTAACCATACTATAATAGAAACTTAAATATGGCCTCTAAACAAAAGTTAAAAGTTTAGGGGAAACGATGTTTAGCTGCTTCATTCCTCTTTTCACGGGCACCGGAAGGGTCAGCTATTGCAGTTAAACTTGCAGGGTAGCTGTACGGTATACTGCTTTACGCGCATACCTCGTATTAACTTAACATTTATGTAAAGAGTGTACAGCCTTACAGGCCAATGTTCTACAGTATCGAACGCCTTTTTATAGTCTGGTTGGTTTAACTTGACACACTTTTTTATTATCTAAGGCACAGTGTGTATTTAGAGGATAGTTGAAAGGCACCTCTGAATCCTGCCTGCTCCACCGGTTGAGCTGAGTTGAGCTTGTAAATCAGGCATAGAGAGATCACCTTTTGGTGACAGCTTTGTAGACATGACTCGGAAGGGATATTGGTCGGTAGTTCGATAGTTTGATAACATAATATCAACCTTCATGTGTAGTACGATCAGAATCGCATTCCGTCATTCTCTCTTCGATTCCATAATTATGTGATCTGATCTTCGCCATGTGACTTTCCCGTTTTGACGAGCACGCTTTATATCATAAGATCTCTATATGGTTATAACATTAGCGTTGATTATAATCCATGCCTGTCACATTCTAATTTACTTTTTTAAATTAATATTAATAAATTTCACACATTATAATTAATGCGTTAAGTTATAAGTTTTGAAGAACTAAACAAATTTATATATTTGGTCATAACAAAGGTTAAGCTACAGTAGTTAGGGTAGGTATAGAAAAATTATAAAATAACTTCTGCATTCACTCACATTCATACACCACGCGTCCATATGCAAAAATAAACTTCAGTTCGGTCCGCCCGCTTATTACGTAACTTGCAGTCAGTATGCGACAGGCAATATCGCGCGATATCTGCTGTCAAAACGAGAATTTGTGTAATGTTATTTGTATAGGGGCGTTAAATCTACCGCGAAAAGTGCATTTTACGGTCATAGAATAATAGATACGCAATCGTCATACACGATACTAATTTTATATAACAATTAATCACCGGTCGTGCAGTTATCGCGTGGCTGTTGCTGTCTGCAAATTTTTAGATAATTACCCCGCGGGTTTTGTCTAGGGTTTTGCCATCAACATTGCCGTGAAGCGCCCCGAATCTTTTTTTTTTTTTAATGGCACCGTACGTGAGTACCTACATTGCCAACGTCAAGTAAAGCGAGAAAACAATTCAATAGATGTTTAGCGCATTTGCCAATGTCACGCATTAACACAAACTAATAAACAGACACAGAATAAGTAGAATCACAAGTAAGTTAGTTCTTTCTTATCGTCAAACTCCTCCAGTAAAGTGATAGTAGGCTTTACTGAAGTTATAAAGGACTTCTTGGAACAGCGCGAAAACTTCAGCTACACATGTTTATTTAGATCTCCTCCATTCTTGTCACTTACACAGAACTTTAAAACACAATATACTATCACTGTTGTACTTTAAAACTCCTAAAAATGTAAAAAATGGGAAATCTAAATAAAATGACAACCTCACTTCTCCCGTTCCCGCCAAAAAGTTCCCTCGAATCTTTTTGTTATCTATCTGTTCTGCGGGCTTATTCACAAACGTCGGAAACCCAACTTTTCGTATCCGACGGCAAGCTTTTCGATGATTTTGTCTATACGCGATTCACAAATCCGAAATCGTATTATATTTACATTATATATATATCATATTATATGTAGTCGTATTCACAAATCCAAGCTGTCGGATTGAATTTAAGCTTTTCGACGATCAGCTTTTCCGCCACGGAAAGTTCCCGATGTGTGTGAATAACCACCTGTGCGGCTAGAAAAGTGGCAACCGTTTCGTAAAATCGAAACGCTTGGTGGCGTTATTGCTCGTCAAAAGTGCCTTTTGGCTACGTTTTATACGACCGCTTTCACACGAATTTACATTAACTTTGATTTAATAGAAAGTTAATTACGTTTGATTTTTACCACTTTAAAATTTTAAAGTGTGTTTTAAAATTTGTTACGCTAGATCATGTGGTATTTGTCACTCTATTCTACTAGCGTTTACGACAATTGAGCCAGTTGTTTAGGCTCCCTGTAGTTGTTATTATTTTATTTACTCATTTATTATTCTTTTCGACTACGTATACGAATACATGAAAAGGCGGAAATTTCCCAAAAAATGTTATATACGAAACGAACTCGGCATTTTTAACATTAACGTATTATATGTATTCAACCCGAGCGAAGTCGGGATGGGGCGCTAGTAGTATTATAAAGAGAGAAAGCGGATTTTGTAAGTTTGTTTTAAATTATGTCACAATTTGAAAGATACATTATACCAGATGGACATAGGTTATATATTACGTATTCAACCCGAGCGAAGTCGGGGCGGACCGCTTGTATTAAATAAAGTAATAAGTTGAAAAATAATTGCTCTGTCTAATAACTATCTGTTTTACAGTACATAATCTTATGTAACATACTAGATTTTTTAGCAATTCAGTGACTATAGTTTCTAGTCCAACGTTATTGAAAATATTATGAAACAGAGGTAGACAAGTAACTTTTGGTGATTGCAATTTAATGTTTTTGAAAGTTTTGGTCGAGTATCGATGCAAAAAAAAACAATGTAAATAATTAACATAAATGGGCCATGAATCATATTAATAAATGTTTCATATTTTTTTTATAATAATTAGTTTGTAATATAATTAAGTCAGCGAATGATTAACGACGAATTTTTGTGTGAACTATACGCAATGCTCAAATGCTCATAGGTACTAGGGCTCCCAAACCGCGTATCTAGCAGGAGCACTGCCATAGCCTTAGAAGTTAAGAATGTAATGTACCCACCAAAATGTAGGTATCAAAAAGCGCACCTTTATTAGTTTCAATTACCGTACTATATACATTTACATTCACACATCCAGCGAGGATTATTGTTTATCCGCCTAAACTTTACAATAGCAATAATATTATTAAAAGCCTTTGCTACGCTATTATAATGTGCTCCTAGCAAAATTGTATTTCTGTTCTGTCTAACATTATGTTTCAGATAATTACAGAATTTCCATGGTGGAAATCAAAATGATCCTCAATAACACAGACATGGTAGCATTTTCAAGCAATGGCGTAGGATCAACAGAATTCGCAGCTACTTTAATTATGCCTATCTATTTACATTTAATTGTATATCGTTTAGAAATATTTACTTGTGATACAGAAAACCCTAAAAGTAGTGAAGTCACGAACATAATTTAATATTCTCTGTGTTTTAATATCTCCTTGGTTTTAATTTGCGTCTTGCGTAATATTTAGCCAATTCATACTCTCCTTCACTAATCGTCATAAAAATGTTATAGGGACCACATTCGTGGTAAAAAATTTTAAATTAATTATTTATATTGCATGAAGTAAGATTCCATATAAGAATTAATAACGGTAACTGCAACTGCGACGAATTGTAAATGCAATTTTATTGTAATGTGGGTAATGAAATGACATAAAACGAAACGTTCTAACGATTTAACGTTTCGTTTCATGTTACCAGTATAATTCTTTCGCCAATTTGTATGGTGTTTGCAGTTTTTAATGTATCTTACGTCTTGAATAATTATTTGTCATCTCGTCCATTTTATAATGATTAATTAGTTACTAACGTAAAATGATAGTATTATGGGTAATATAATAAAATCTTTAGTATTATAACATACAAATCGTGTAATTAATATCAACAAGCAAAATATTTTTTAATATTGTGTTTAATGCCAAATACAACGACAAACAGAATATAATTAAAATAAATGCTTTCGGTGTCTTTATTTTATGTATAATCTGTTTTATACCCTAGTTCCCAAGTTGCCAAATTATATGTAAGATATTTTTTAAATATTGTCTTGTTTTTCTTAGTATGCTACATTGTGGCAACATTTTAATAATGACTTGATTTAAAATGAAAAAGGGTATATGGCTGATTACAGAAAGAACTAGATTCAGATACGACCTAATTATGCTAATTAAATAAAAGTTAATATAATAAAAGGTTCGGGAATTGTAGATATTCAAATATCATTACTTAGAAATTCTTTTTATGTAAGTAATTGAAAAATTTAATATTGTAGAAAAGTAAATATTCGTTTAATTTAAAGAACCAAAAGAAAATAAATACAAATTTTGACGATTGTAATTACTTTTAAAATGTAAAATAAACTTTTAGATCTTGCAACATTAAACGCTTGTTGGCAACATTAGTTGTGTTTATTTACGTTCAATCAGTCAGTTCACAAGTCAATCGCACTTAAAACACAATAGTCATTATCTACTTACCCTAAAAAGTTCAATAAAGTTAAAATTCTTAGTGTTATGCACTTGATAAAGTTTTGAAGATGTTCTGGTGTTGGCCGTGGTCTGAAAACATCAAGAAAAGGGCCTGCAGATATCTTCTGCAACGTTACCTAGGAAATTTTCTGGAGGAAAAACTCACGTTAGATCAGCTGAGCGTTGATCTATACAATGGCACTGGATCGGTTTGCGATGTCAGCCTTGATTGCGAGGTAAATTATTTTATTTCAAATCGCAGCATACCTTATTTTAGACGGCCTATTAATTTTTACTCATCTGAACGTTGTATTTTATTCTCTACAGTTGCCAAATTCAATTTGCGTAGTAAAATGTAATCCACGTGTTGTATGAACAAAGAAAAGTTTTAATACCCTCATATTCTATATTAAGTGACTTTTATAATTTTTGTTTCTAATAATTATTGTTTATTCTTTCTAAATTTGATCAATTTTAATACTAGAAAGGCAATGAATTGTAATTAAATATTTAATTCTGTTTGTAATTCATGCTAATTATAATTTTTTCTCTAGGCTCTCAACGAACTGGGCGATACACAAAACTGGCCTTTGGAGATAGTCGATGGATACATGAAGGAAATATCAGTCTCAATTCCATGGTCAACATTACTTAAGGATGATTCTCTTGTGGTTGTTAATGGATTATCAGTCACAGTACAGCCTAAAGTACGAGCTGAACCAGGTAAAAATGCAAAATTACAAAGAATTTTGGGACAAATTTGTACCTACTTCTCTTATTCCTTTGTCTCCAATTTTTTTGGCAGTTTGGAGATGTCTTTAAAATTTGAACAAAGGCTTTTTTATATACCTCCTTTTATAAAAAAAAACTTACAAGTTACAAATAGTACATTTTCTTCTCAAAGTGACAAGAATTTAACTATTCAATACATCAACATGTAGTAATAAACAAAATGCTCAAAACAAGTATGATCACAATTTCTATATTAGCTAATGAAACAAATCTAAAACTACCCTCATCACCCTAATAATACAACTGACACAATAAAATTAATATGTTTAAGTGTGCCATTTGAATATTATGATGTCCTTGTGTGCTACCCCCATCTTGTACTTTTATTGTTTAATTATTAATTTTAGTTATTGTTAACATTAAAAAAGACTATTATTATTAACACTGGAGGTATTAACTTGTCTGAATATTTTTTATTACCAATCACACATTTAAGCTCTCACACCATACTCAGGCCATTGTTATATATGTAAGACTTGCAAATATGCAATATTATTATCTATGATTATTACCCGCCCTGGCTTTGCACGGTTAGAATTTTTTTGGAAACAACTCTCTGATAATGCAGATTTTTATAGGTGAAAGAATTTTTGAAATCCGTTGACTTAGTTATTGAGTTTATTCATTACATACAAACAGACAAAATTTTCCTCTTTATGATATTAGTATAGATAAGCAAATAAAATATTAATATTTTTTATAAATATACCTATATAAATGAAAATGAATAACATAAAAATATAAAGCAAACCTCGCTTATTGTTAGCGTGGATCCTAATTATTTTTTTCTAAACCACATTGATAGATTGATATTTTTATTATGGGTAGAACAGATAATAGAATAAATTGAGATTATTTTAATTATTCTGTTTCTTATTTTAGATTATTTTATTTCTTTGTTAAATTACTCATTTAAAACTACCTACATATATTTATAAGAAATGTGTAGTTTACATCTCTTTAATTTAATTTACCATTGTTTAAATATTTTTGAATTTAGTTTAAAATTTTTATATACCTGGGATATTTTAGTTATTTTAAACAGGTGTAACATTAAAAATTACAAAGAATTAAATATTTCAAATAATAATTTTCTCAACAGTTACAATACGTTAGAAGTATGTACCTATTTGTAATATTTTACAATGAAGCTTTTTTAAAAGGATTACAAAGAGTTTCATTGTATAATGGTAGGTAAATGAAAAAACTTTACCTGACTCAGTTTCATAACCCTTCTTCATATGCTTAGCAAATAGTTTGGATTTTTTCCAGATTTTAATTATATTTCAATAAAAATATTTTTATTTAAATATTAGGAAGGATATTTTTATATGAAAATTGGGACAACAATGGGACCAGGTTTTTTATAAGTTGTTATAAAATGAAGCATTTACAAGTGTTTAGTGATAAACTATTTTTTTAATGTTTTACTTATATTTACAACTAGCTTGGCCTCGCGGTTTCACCTGCGTTAAATTTGGTATATTTCCAGTATAAAAAGAAGTTTAGATTACTCTCTGAAAAGTCCTCTGCCAATGAAAGTCTCATTAAAATCAGTTCGCCTGTTTCAGAGATGAGCCCAGACAAACAAAAATTTAAAAATAGCATGTTTAGGTTTTGTTTACGAGCAAATAACCATATGAGCTTAAGAAAAACCTTCATATTGAAATCACAGATGAACACTTCAATTTTATTTATATGAATAGTTGTAGTATGTAGCATTGGAAGCAGTAATGTGATGCTCTTTGTTTTCACAATATATGCAGCTAATGTGGAGAACAATAATAAAATTCCGATAGAGCTTGTACATTTATGTATAGATTAAATTATTAAGGTGCTTACTCAATCGCAGACATTTAAAAAAACTTTTACAGTAGTTAATTAGCCTGTAGCTAAGTAACCTTTATCCTACCTTTGGTATTGAAAATTGGTATTTGGATGGATTGGATTGGATATTGAATTGAATGGATTTTGAATCCACCTGTACTTAAATAAGTACCATAGATATCTGCTATTGTTATTTATGTGTACTTATATTTATGTACTTATTTTCTGTTAGCATCATCAATGTTGGAGTCGATGTGGTCATCAATGTCATCCTCCATGCAACTGGCCACAGAGTGCCTTCGTGAGGAAGTTGGACCACAAGATGCTCAGCCATTAGAAGGAGTTGAAATGTTTGCACAAGCGATAGATTCTAGTAAGTATTACTATTATAATTTTGTCATAATTATTATAATCCAAAATTCAGATGAGACAATTTTATATGCAAATGCTTACACATTAGCACTGTGTTTCTGGCACATGAAGCACAACACCTTGGTCATCAGGGTTGCCAACACAAAGTACTTTTTAGAGTTCTGTAGTAAAACAATTTAATTCTGAGACTCGTAACTACCCATATATATATATATTAACAAGCTGAACATGATACTAAAAATCTGTAATTTAGCGTAGTTATACATACATATCAATCACCCCTGCAAAGTTGTAAAATTAAAATTTAAAAAAAAACTTCTTTTTTTATACTTCCTTACATGTAAAGCAGGGATGGTTTTTTTTTACTCGTCTATTCTATTGTGTGGAATGCCGTTTGTAAACTTCCATTTGCAATTGTAGAGTATGGGAGAAAATGTCTTTCAACTACAAAGTTTCAAGTACAAACTTCGATTTTGAATTTCACTTATATATTTTGGTAAATACATAACAGAAATACAGTTGATTCAGTGGCGGTACCTTCGTACAAGCCCAAAAGTCCGGCTTGCCTTACTAAAATGCTCAGTCAACAACACAGAATACTAATGTGTCAAGAATGAGTAATAAATATCAACTTTAAAACTTCAAATCATAGCAAACAGTTTTCAATTCCCACGAATTACTTGTTAAACGAAAACAGTGTAGGAAATAGGAATCTTAGAGAAATAAAACGTTTTTGACCCCGTGCGTCGGTCGATCGACACTAACGACCTCTCAAGGCATCAGAGCAAAAATCACGTCTCACTCTCACGCGTTGGCTTGCTGCGGCGCTTACAATCTCTCTTTCTCTCTAATGGCAAAATTCGTTATAGCGATTCATATATATCGTATTACGTATATTTATTTGTTTGAACCAGTGGACGAGTATTTTTTTAATTTCCATGATAAGTGAGTTACTTTGTAATAAAAACTCCAATAACTTGTTCATTATCTGGACTTAAAGTGTATACAAGTTTAAATCGGCATAGAAAATGTGAAATCTTTGAACTTAAACCACAAATAATTGATTCGTTAAAACCTACGCCTAATTTGTGTATTACTCGACTATTTAATTGCATAAAAAACAATAAATCAGTGTATGTATGTTTCTCTGACTAGTAATTCGCATAAAAGAAAATTTTATATATCTGTTTACGAAACTGATTGGATTTATGTTTGTTCCCCCTCAAGTTATAGGTAGGTGGTATTATAGGTGGCTGTATATTTTATTCCAATGACGAAAATATTTAGAATTGTTCTGGTTATGCCGATTAAAAACTACTACTAGATACTTGCGCCATAAAAGACACATTAATTCACAAAAACACATGAATACACTGATTTGTTTTAGTAATTTGGGTAAACAACGAAATGAGACATATTAATATGTAAAGAACTGAGAAACTATTTACTCGTGTACATTTTTAATAGCAAAGTATAATAAAAATTATTATTTTGTCGAAAAATAACGCGGGGAGCGATCTCTTTCCTTTCTTCTTGTCTACCGGTTGTGAAAAAGTTATGATTTATTAGTAATCGGTAATATTTTAGCCTTCTCTATACTTTGACAAAAACAATTTAATGTAGAACGCCACTGCTTTGATTATACGGATTTTAACATTGTACGGTGGCACAGAACCCTCGGTGCGCGAGTCCGACTCGCACTTGCCCGAATTTTTTAACCTTTGTATTGTAATGGCCTTGGGCCTCAGGTTCACTTGTTCGTCTTCTACGTGGTATAAGAAAACATGTAAGCGTAAAGTTGTTGTTGAGGTAAAAGTGCTCAAAAAACGCGCATTCTAATTTTTCCATAGAACCAAACCTATACTCACTGATCACAGGCGGCGTCAAAGTGCGGCGCGCGCGCCCTACACCACGTATGCCTTTTCAATTCTGACGGCATGGCCGTAATTTTGTCCTTTTATTTTAACCTTTTTTGAACATAAATTTTGTACATAACAATTAAGGCGCCTGCACCTTGCCTGATTGAGAAACAGTAGCAATATAACCATAATTTCATACATTCAAATATCGTATGTCTTCGCGATATACCCCTTTCGGGGTGGCCAGTGCAAACGGCGCAACACAATAACACCATGACGCCACTTTCTAGAATAAATATTCGGAACTACAGATGATAAACGGAATCAGATAATTACAATAGCCTGTCGCCTATACAAGTTCCTTGTAATTAATGTCCTCTATCTCTTGGCCGACTGTTACAACCTGCTCAGGAAGATAAGCAGCTGACACATTTGTGTTTTTCTTTCTCTCTGAAATCAGCATGGAAGCATCTATAAAAATAAAGTGAATTTACTTGCAAATTTATCTACCTATAACTTTTACGAACTACCGTCAAAATTATTTTTCCTTTTGTAGACGCCAACGAATTCGAAAAGACTATGGAAGTGTAATTCAGAACAATTATGGCCGAAAAACACGGCACCGCGAGTCTAATTTAAATACTCCGAAACACGAAAGGTCGCAAACTCCACAGTCAACTTTTAAAATTAACTCTATCTTAAACCTGTACTGTAAAATACTGCTCCTGGAAATAACACGGAAACACACTTACTAGTATATAAGATTGCTATATATAGAGATAAAAACAGTAAAAGATGAAAAGAGATGGAGGATTGTAGAGATGTTTCGAGATTAAATTTCTCGACTTCAACTATCTCTTTGCGAGTGCGGGCTCCTGTTTTAATACTACTCCATGTATAAAGCGAATTCGGCTCTGACGCTTCGCCGGCCGCTACCGCGGCATGCTCGCTTCGCTCGCTCGGCTCGCGCGTTGTCGTAAAAAGACCTAACCTAACCAAAAAAATGTTATAAATATATCGTCGTGTTTGTGTATAAAGTTATAAAAAAAAATTGCAAAATTTTACCCAACGTGAAACATTCTAAAGCTTAGCCTGCATTTGTCCTCACCATTTCCTCCCAAGCATTTATTATCACTATTACACCACATTAAAGTTTCAATGATTGAGGTTGTAACCGAAACTTTATTGTGAAAACTGTTAATTTTGTATTATACCATTTTTTCTATAGCAAAGACCATTAATTTTAAAGAAGATGAAATTTATATCAAAAGTAGCAAATGACAATGCCCAAATTCGCTACTACTGGTCCCATAGTAACCATTGTACTTAAAAATATACTTTAATTTCTTAACATTTTCTGTGTGGTTTATAACTTCCTTAAGCCAGCGCAAGCAATTACCAAAATAAAAAGTATTTTTAGTAACTAGGCATTTATTATGGTTAAAATTTTTGTTCTTTACATATCGTTACATGTTGATTTATGACAGAAAATGATTAATACAAACAATCATTTTTATTATTACAAGAATTTAATTTAATAGCGCTTGATTTTCTAAACTTTACAATACAACAACGAAATTACTTCTTTCAAAAATGAAATAACTGACAGGAAGATAGATAATCAACGACGCTGTTCAGAGTTTGAATTATGAATTCACACCTAACGTCATTGACATTGACATTTCGGATTTTTGTGAAGTTACATCTCACCATCTACACCAATGATGTTATAATAGAAAAGAGGTATATAGGTAACATGCACTTGAAAAGTGGCACCCCAAAACTTTGCTAATTAGCCAACCCGGACTTGGTCAAAGAATATGAAAAGTAATGTTACAGAACCAACAATGTCATGCAATGCCTATTGTGCATTCAAAATTCTAAAATCTTTATATAATGTAAAGGTTTTTTATAATATACACGATCATGTGATGACGCAGCTACCCAGTTTTAATCATCGGTTACATTTATTAAAAGCAATAATATATAATTCATCATTTTCAAATTTATAATTAAAAAATGTTGGCTATCTTTTTAAGTAAATATGTTCTCATGTACATGATTCAAGAAAAACGAAATTCGAAAAAAACCAAACATCATTTTTTACTGTCTAATCCCATTAGGTACCAATCATATTTTTTTTAATGTCTGTTAATTACTAATATTCATTAATTACTAATATTCTATGAATTAGTCATGGATTCGCCTAAAATGTAGTAAGAAATTGAAATTGACCAATCACAATGATTTAGAGAGCTATGTGATTTGTTAATTTGCAATGCAATTATGTTTTACAATGCATAGCGACGCAGTGCAATGTGTATATTTGTCTCACTTTGTAACGTTGTAACTGGGACAATAATTACTTGGATTAATACTAAAGTAACCTATCTACCTCTTTTGTATTATAATTTCATTGATCTACACTACATATTCGCTTGTGGAGGAATGTGCGAACTTGTTTTTGTGGCGATTTCATTACATTGTATGTAAATAACTAGCCCGCTGTGTTTCTGGGTGCTTTGTGTATGCGATTACTATTGGCTGTATTCAACTTGACTACTGCAGTCGTTTTGGAAAATATCGCGATGCGCGTGCTATTTTTTTGTATACGCTTTTGATTTGTTTTTGTAATATCTTCAGATTCGCTAGCTATTTCACTTTAGTTACTATTTACTATTTCGAAATAGTCTTAATATCCCATACAATAAAATAGATATTAATACTGGTCATGCAAATTAGTGTATTGGGCAAAGTTCCATAGTTTTCAGGCATTGTCTCTTATAGAGAAAAACGTCAGTTTTAAATATTGAAATTTGTAGATAAAATTACTAATTCTATTGTTCTCATTATATATCCTTTCTCATTAAAATAGTGTCTCGATCTGGTTTTCCTGCTTGTTTGTTTTTAATAACTGTAATTATGTCTATTCATTCTACAGTTTTTGAGAAATGTTGATATAAAATCACTGCAAGATTTCAATCTTCAATTAGATAACATGTGATGCCTCTACAACAAGAATAGATTTCTTCGTTTTCAAATTGTATAGAGCGCACCCTATTGGCTTTAGTTGGTAACCATCTTCTCTTCTTTCTAAGCGAACTGCTCCACCACCCACCGTAATCACCGAAGCTCATTTTTGGTTAAATTAAAGAATTCAATTTATAGGATCCTATTCAGAAAACAGAACTGCCGTACTCAGCGTAAAAATAAAATAAAATAAAAATAACTTACGTACTAAAAACTGGCTGGCTACTAGTTGCATAATACGGATCACAATATTTTTATTTAATTTCTTGTTAAAGTAAATTGTTTTATATACATAGGATAAGTTATCATATCATGGCTTCTTTCTGTCTTCTACATCACTTAACCGCTCTAATGAAATGTAAATCAATTATATTTGCGATGACCGACCGTTACTGAGCGCACGATAGACTAAGTAGCGCGTTGATTGTGGTTTTTAAGCCCCGCCCACTTGATTGGGGTTTGCGTTGTCATATTTTTAAATGAATATGAGTTCCATAGTATTTCCGAATTCGTTGGTATAGACGCATGTTTCTTCAACGTGGCAAATACTTGTTTTCTATATAAATATTATAAAGAGGTAAACTTTGTATGTTCCATATTGTATTGTAATGGATTGTAATGGATAAACTCAAAAACTACTCAAACATATTTCAAAAATTCTTTCACCTATAGAAATCTACATTATCAGCGAGTAACATGGGCTGTATTTTATGTTCAAAAAAATGTCTATCCGTGCGAAGTCCCGGCTTCGCGGATCGCTCGCTAATACATAATATAATTATTAGTTACCTACGTAAAGCTATACGTAGGTAACTAGCGCACATTTGTTACTACAATTATCTAATCCCCTATAAAAGTTTAAACCACCGTTTAAAATTCTTTATAACCATAATCACCACTTCAAAACCCAAAATAAACTGATTTAATCGGTTGAATATTCGACAGTATAAAACAATAGTATAAAATATCAGTTGGTTAAAAATTCTACAATAATTATAATGTAAGAACATTACATACAGATACGTTATGGGTAGGTAACCTACCCACTTTTATTACTACAATTATCTAATCACCTACGATCAATCTGTTCGGTTAAAATAAGTTTCAACCTAATTATTAAATTTAGTATCTTAACGCCCGATTTTACCAAAGTCCCCTTATAGCGAACCCCTAAAACCAAAACTACTATGAAAATTTTATCGTTAGAGTATTAGGGGACTTAGATGAAATCAAGCATAACCTTTGGGTTAGTTAGGGTAAATTAGGTGTTGTGCTTTGATTTTTACGGTACTAAAGTTATGTTTATAGGGGTTTTGCCAATAATAACATAATTATTATCTTATTATATATACGTATAATAGCGGACCCGACAGACGTCCTCCTTGAAATTTAAAAAAATCCTAGAACCCGTTTGCATCGCCACCTACCGGGGCCATTTGTGAATTTTAACCATCCAGGCACCACTCAAACACACGCAAAAAATTTCATCAAAATCGGTCTAGCCGTTTAGGAGTTCAGTGACAATCACACGTATAGAAGAATAACCCGATTGCAGCGCCACCTACCGTATCTAATTGTGAATCTAAACCATACAGGGACCCACTTAAACACACAAAAAAAGTCAATAGTTCTGGTGTAAAACCTCTAAAGTTAAAAAATAATAATAAAGGTGAGACAACCCTAATATCAGCGTTTTTATGTCACTAGAAATCATTTGACATATGGGGCATAATGATAGGGTTGTACAATTATTTTTCTATTATATTAATGTTTTTTTTGTAGGGACAACGAAATAAACGTATCCCGTAATTATTATATCTGCAATACTCGTATAACAGTCAACAGTGACAGAATGAAACATCGACGCAATTTATACCCCTTTTCACAAGAACCTTGTATATATATAAAGATAATATATGGTTCGTATTAATGACGACCTCAATGACGTAGTGTAGGTGTTGTATATAAGCGTGGAAGCCGGAAGGTTCCAGGTTCGATTCCTGGCCGGGTCGATTTAGGAAACGAACTTTTTGTCTCGAATCCGGGTGTACTGTGAGACGCCCTTAATAGTCGTCATCTGGTTCTCATAACACAGGGAATACCCTAATTCGAGGTCAGATAATCGGTGTGTATTGTCTGGCGCATTTATTATCATTATAATTATTATTAATTGATAACGGATGGAAACAAACCTAAAAAAAAACAAGTTTTGGAGCACCCTTGGATAGGAAATTCGATGACGTAATTGTCACGGAGTCCCTATTAGAATACCAGATTTCACCAAAAATTTTTGTTTAATGCAGTTTAAATCAAAATTCGATGCGAGTTTCATTCGTTTTATACGAGCTTTACATCTTAAATATGTGTAATAAATACGAAATTGAACTTTAAAACATGAAATAAATTCGTTTAATTCTTGACTGACCTCGGATCCATACATGGGCCATAGCGATGTACGTGATTAGTGTCACCTATCTATCTCACTCTAACGTATGTGTATACTGTACTCCTTCTCTCAGGCTTTAGGCCCTGGGCTCCTGCTCCATGAACCCTTAGAGTAAAGATGAAACTGATCATCGTTTAGTAATCTGATATTCAGGAAGATTTGTTAGAAAATAGTCATTAAAGTATACATATATATTGTTAACTAGCGACCCTCCCCGGCTTCGCGCGGGTAGAAATTATTTTGAAAATAGAATAATGCCTACTTGCTGATAATGTAGCTTTCTACAGGTGAAAGAATTTTTGAAATCGTTGAGTAGTGTTTGAGTTTATCCATTACATACAAACAAAGTTTACCTTTTTATGATATTAGTATAGATGTTTGAAATGAAAAATGTTTTATATGTAGTATTAAAAAGAAATTATATTTCGATTTATTTAATCTCGATGACATTTTCCTTGCAGTTTTGAGCAGAGTGAAAGTTAAATTCGTCAATACAAAGCTAAGAATAGAACATGTGCCTAAAAACAGCGACAGGGGCATCGCATTTGAGATCCACATTGATAAGTAAGTACCAAGTGTAATCATATAACTGTACTATGTTTGATCTTTATACTGTAATAAACCGATTAAAATAATCTTAAATTACAATCAACGCCCTTGAAGGTAACTTCTATATTTCGTAATTCATATTATATTTCTTTGTGCCCATTATCCAAATTGCTTATTTAATAACAATTCAATAGACTCAGTCATATTACTCAACATTTCGTTTCGAGTCTCAAGCAATGTTACATAATAATTGTTACTTAATACAGCTAGTTTTAATGAACTTACTAATATTCCTAAAACTATCAATGTACCTATATCTGCTATAGCCATAAAAATCTATAATCTATGCTAACCCGACGATAAAAGTTCAATGTGGATTAAAAAATGAAAAAGTCGTAAGGTAGTCCCAGATTTGATTCCCAATTGGATCAATTCCGAATTAAACTTGTGTAAACTATACAGGACCTAAATCTGTCTTCAAGACGACAAAGTGCCTTTTTGTCACGTTTGAGAGCTGACGAGAGATAAGTCACGAATAGGTTTTCGTCGTTATCTAACACTACAAGAGAGAACTTTACATAAAAATATTACTTTCAATGTTTTAGTATCTCCTACTTCGACGAGGCGGGATCAGAACCGACACCAGACGTAACTGATCCAGACAAATCTAAAACATACATAGTCTCGACGTACACAACTAAAAAAATCAAGTTTGATGGCATTACTTTATACACGGATGACTTCCCATCAAAGCTCCGAACGATGTCGAGAAGTCTTATTATGGAAAAATCGGTATCGTCTCAGCTAGATAAAGGAGAGAGCCAGACTGAACCATCAGAGGGCATATACGAGAGCACCATATCCGACGTGTTTTATGAAACTCGAAGTGTTATTTCCACTATCGACTCTGAACTAGTTCCTGATCTTATTCCTAACCAAGAAGCTCCAGCTGAACCCCAACCGAAAAGCGAAGAAAAGGAACCTACACCCGATGAGAACATGCATCAACCAGATCCTATAATTTTTGCTAAATTAACCGGCCAACAAGAGCTAGCACTAAAATTAAAATATAATGAAGAAGTTGAAGGTCCAAAAATCGAAGTAAAAGTACTACTGGGATCTTTCATTGTGTTCTTATCTCCAAGGCAATTACACACTTTGAATGAGCTGGTTAATGCCCTCAATCAGCCACAATTGGAAGACACAAGGTAATTTATATTTATCTTCTATACAAAACTCAACGACTCTCTGTTTGTCTCCATTTCTGTTCTTTTCACGCGAGAACCACTTATCCGATTTACATGTTTTTTTTTTAATTCATGGCTGTGTTATCTGGCCAGGTTAGAGGAAATATATTTCGTTACATAAAGTAAAATACGAAAGCAGTGTGACTAAAGTCGAAAACAGACGCTGTTGGGGCGCTGAAGTAACTTACGCTGAGTAAACCCTAAAAGATATATCAAATTAATGTACAGCGTAATTGTAAAACTAAAAAGACTTGTCTTATAGGAACGGGGGCAACACAATTCGGCGCTCGACCGACGGCATTCAGTCAGTTCATTAAAAATCTAAACAATATTTTTGTAGTCCTCGCGAGCGGAGCCGCGGGCACAGCTAGTGTATACATATATTTGTATGTGTATATTATGTATGTGTATGGCACTATTACTATTCTTACTTCTTTAATTATTTGTAGCAATATACCACTGCGTCCCGGCAACGTGAATGTGCAGTGTAAGCCAATGAAGCTAGCCGACTATCAGCTAATAGAGGCGCAGTTGCTCGGTAATTTAGAAAAAGAGAATGCTAGACATAAAACTTCGTACGGCTGGTCTGGACCTAGCTTTGGTGAGTCAGGATTTACTAATTCTAAATCTACGTATTGGTCGGAAGATTAGTACATTTAGCAGAGGCGTAGCTACCCTCATATCAGCCGAATCAATGATACGGAGCCCCTGAGCTACAGGGGCCCTGGGTGTAAGCATAACACATCTATTTGCAAATAGTACTTGACTAACTTAGATACTAGAATCATTATTTTTAAGTTTTGTTATACATACCTTAATTGTGTAGTGGTATATTACACTTATTATAAATATATGTACTTATTTTATCAATGCGAGTATTTTTTTTCATTTTATAAAAAAACGTTACAATTCTTTCGGGCTTTGCCGCAGTCCAATAAAAAGGGGCCCCCGACAAATATTGATACAGGGCGCATTTAGGACTAGCTACGTCACTGACATTTCGTAATATTTATCGCACCGAGTTGATACGGGGCAACTGATGAAGTCTATACTCTAAACCTTCCCGAGAATGCTTCGTTGAGTAACGAAACACGTTTAATTTACTATTTTTGAAATTTGTGCAGAATGTAGCTACAAAACTGCTAACAATATGTTAGTACATCTGCCTTCTAGGCCCAGGTGCGATCCTCAGACAAAACCTTAACTTAGTCTTTGTGATAGACAATGCGTGGATTTGTGGGTCTGGAGGTTATTATTATACAATCTAAGAACTAAATAGTTATCTAGTAAATGAAAACGTGACATGGCTGTTATAGTAGTAAATATTTAAATATTAGTAAACAATATAATAATATTAGATAATACTTAACATTGTATATAGTTTTTACGTCAAATATTTATAATACCTATTATCATACTTCACTACAAAATATAAATGACGTGCTAGCTTTGTTATATCATCTGGTTTCAAATAATGTAAATGTTCTAAGATTTTTACAAAATAATTCGAACTGGTCAGCTAACCAGCAGAATCCAGAATTCGGTGCTGGTTAACTGGCCGAGTCTGATCTCTGGTATCTCCTGAGGATGCTTCGTTGAGAAGCGAAACACGTGTCGATTGGTGGTTTTTGGAGTTTGAGCATAAAGTAGCTAATAATTTTAGGAATTCATCACATGAAATGGATTTCCGCAAAGTAACACCTGAGTCTATACAATACTTTTATCTATATTAATATTAGGTATATAGAGGTAAACTTTGTTTGTTTGTATGTAATGGATAAACTCTAAAACTACTTAACTGATTTCAAAAATTCTTTCACCTATAGAAAGCTACATTATGAGCGAGTAACATGGGCATTATTTTATTTTCTAAATACCCGTGCAAAGCCGGGGCGAGTCGTTAGTTAGAAATATAATAAGTTCTAAATGCTTATGAAAGAAAATCAGTAAGTGGCCGTTAATTACACAATGCACACAATACACTACAATACACACAATGAAACGAAGGTACCTTCGTTTCGTTTTTTCTGAGCTTATATTGGTTAAACAGGTCATTGGAATTATTTTGAGAAAACATACATTTTGAAGATAACTTTCAAATTACTAAGTTTGTTTTATAATTACATGACATATTGTAGAATTTTTTGAGTGAATTATGAATTTTTATCATTTGTAAATACAAAATAAATTTTATAAGAATAAAATAGTAATCCATAATATTGTATGATAACAGATGACAGTGACACGGAGAGCGAGAAATTCCACCCGATGTCTCAGGATAACCAAATGATCGATAGTTTCGCCTCCAGCACCAGCTCAATGAGTGCGAGCGTCACTTCTGGCCTCAGCGGTCTCTCCTCCCAGCCACGTATCAAGCGGAACAAGAAAGGTATTTTATAATTATTTTATAGTATTTCAGTCACTGGACCTGACATCATTCAGCTGCAATTCATTTTTAAGGCGATAGACTGAATATTTCATGAGGACGTGCGGCTTACTTTTACGACGATTTGATACACTAAAACCGTTAAGACTGCGCCATACTGACAGTCACTAATCTACCATAAATCCATACTTCCATTTCCATATGTTAACTATTGTCAATATTCGTTAACTGTTATAATCACAATCATTAACGGATGGCAACACTGTTATGCTCAGCTTCTAAAACAACAGGGAAGTTTCATGTTGTGTATCGTGAAGATTAATCCTTTATAAGAACAATACACGTAATAGCACGTAAATAATTTAATCAACGCAAGATAAATTATAATTTTAAAATTCGTGCCAAAAACGAAGTCACGTGACGTGTTGTCACTGCAAGTATTTCGTTTATTGCGCAAGAGTATTTTCCAAGGTTGATGTGGACATGGTCATGTGCATGACCATGTCCACATCAACCTTAGGAATGTTTCGTAAATCGCTATTTTTCATTTCTTATTAATTTATTTTTATTTACACTAAAGTACGTATCTATGAACGACTGAGCGGTGAAGTGACATCATTGTTTCATATTTGACGTTTGAGTTACGTTTCGTTTCACTAAGTTAAAAAGTAAAGTTAAGATAAAGTAAGTAAAAAACTTATATTTTTTGAATAAATCTTTCAATAAAGCACTTTTACCAGTTTTTATTTATATCAACAAAATATCTCCTTATAATTTTGATGCAAGTTCCCTATTTCTAATATACACAAACTTTAAAGTAGTCCTTAGATTTATGTCCTTAACTCTTCGATCACAAATAAAGAACTAGATTCACAATCTCCTGTAAAATCTAAACAAATTATTGTCCGAATTGACATATATCTTTTTAATACCGTATAGTATTATCGGTAACATTGTGTTAATCTAAAGTAGACCTGACTGCCGAACCATAAGGTAATAAAAGCATGCTTAGCATGCAAGCAAGCTTGCATGACAAGCGATGTTTGTTAAAAAAATATTTAAAATGCAATCTTACATCTTATGCGTAAAGTATAATTCACAGAATCGTTGACTCACTCAATGTGCACTCTAATATTTATTTGAGCGCACATTTGGTTCGGACATTTTGGAGCGTTGATTGTGTATCTAGTTTTTTTATTAGTGATCGAAGCCTTAACTCCTCTAAACACAGAAAATGTTAGCCGATACACGTTCATAAATACACATTGTATTATAAAGACTTCTATAACAGACTTCATTTTTTGTTGTAGTAACAGACTTAATACCCAGTAGTGACACAATAGGCTATTATTGTGCCTCATTTCTAAGAAATTACTACCATACAGCAATACTATTTCAATAGGAAACTATTCTAATGAAACTATGAAATGCAATTTAATTTAGTACTTCTAGGCTTCGGGAGACCGTCGGCCTGGCAGCTTCTTTCGCCAACGAATCAGTTTGGCTATTCAAAGAGGTAATGCTGCCAGTCTGCTGAGCACCCTAAGTAATGACATCTTTCTAAGCGGCAACTTTAAGAAAGTCTATTATTTAAGATAATGTGTACTTCTAATTTTATAAATATTAATGTTAAATGTACTGATTTATGTCAATAAAATTGAAATATATTTATTTCAATTGCATCATCATCAGTTCCACTGTTAAACATGAACCTCTCCTAATGCACGCCACAGAACTCTATCCTCGATAGCTTACCGTTCAATACTATTCATGATATACAATTTAAACTGAGTTCCCCAACTCTCACGTTAAATATTCAATGAAAAAAATGACCCTAATTTTCAGTACCTCATATCGATGGCGATCCCACTGCAGATACTTCTCACATCAGCTTAAGAATTAATTCCGTTTCCTGCGTATTGCTTCATAGGGTAAGTGTTCTTTTTGCTAGTAATAATAATTTTGTGTAAGGAATACGTGTATAAAACGTCCGATTCGAAATTACCGTGAATTGTTTTCCAATGCTTTTTTCCATAGACATTGTATCTTGCGATACAATAAAAATTGTATTAAATCTTGAGAAATTTTGCAAAAGTAAAACCATATCCTTTAATTTAATCTAAGTACATGTTCTAAATTTAAATATGTCTGCCATACTTAACCTTTTTCTCTTGAAGTCACGTACAAATAAAACGGTTATTCCTCAAGAGACGCAACATTATTCATATATTTATTTCTCATGATCCATCAAGTTTTTCGACGTCATTATTGGTGTCATTACTACTGGTAAGGTCGGTGGGCCACAATTTAAATATGGCTGATATTGTTGTCATTATTCATTTCAAGTTTTGCCATCTCAAATACAAGTACACTTCATCCTCCTAGAAGAAATTTTATATTTGCATTTTACATGGATCCCTGACTCTACGTCATTTCCTATTTGGGGTGGACAAAGAAGCCAAGCACAACAAATTAACACCTTGACATCATTTCCAGCAAACGATATTCGCTTACCAAACATGAAGCAGAACTAGTGACAAATCGCTAGACCCTACCAGTCCCTTATATAAATGTATGGTATTACAAAGATTGTAAAAGTCTTTAACCCTTAACAGACTTTTACAATCTATGCGAAAAGCCAAGCGGCTGCCGCATTATATCTTTTATACTTCGGGTGACGTACATTAAGTTTCGCTGCGTTCAGGATTCTACAGCAATCCTTCGCTCCACTATGGACTCCAAAATAGCGTCTCGCCGTAAAAATATTGTTTTACTCCCTTATTATACAATATATTATTTCTTTCAGTCAGATTAACACGAAAGTATCTTATTTTTTGATTATTTTACGACTCTTTTACGCGATCTACATGTACTTGATTTTCACAGGATATCCTAATCCCCACTTCACCAGGCTCTACCATCGTGTCGCCTTCGAGTGCAAAAAAAATGCAAGAAGTTGCAAAAGACTTCTTCGACCGACTATTACCATTCTACATAATTGATGGTAGCAAAGGCGAATATGATACAGCTAATCAGGAATTAGACAAAGCTACTCAAAGAAACCACTTAAGGTAATGGTGCTACTAAGAATCGTTTTGTTTCTTATCGGTCGGTGGTTCTCAGTGCAGATTTTATTTATCAGGGTTTACTTGAATAAATTGGTTCGACTTAGATATCGCTCTTCTTGTGGTCTCGTTGGTCTCCCAAACATAATTATTTTAAATATTTATTTAAATGTCATACTATAACTCTAACATAAAAAAGCACATAATATGATATGGTGTTTATCATTGTCATCATACTGTGTTTCAATATTATACTTGAAATAAGAGCTATTTTTGGCGGAAGGCAATGAACCAGACATTATGAAAGCTCCGAAATGGTTTTTAAAATAAATGTATATACGCTTTTGTTTCGAAATAGATATCTGCCAGCTCTTGAGCTAAAAATAAAAAACGTTAAAACACTAAGCATATTCTTTTAAATCCAAAATTAAAAACTGATACATACTCTGTTATTTAACAACATTTTTATATTTGTTATTTATGTATATGCTTACTGTCAACATCTATTTATTGCAACATACATATCTTTAACCACTTTTTGTACAGTCACCATCAAAAGTACTTAGTTTATGCTAAATATTCACTTGTCACGGACATAGATAATTAGCTTCAAATTCTTCTTGCTGTAATTATGTACAACACATTACAAAAATAATTCGAATTTTTATTATCATGATAATTGTTTACAAAAACATTTGACTGATGGTCACTTGAACCATAATCGTGTTTTTTGTGATTTTTTTCAATAAACTGCTTTAGAAAAATGTGCCATTAATCTCTGGCACTAGTAGCGACTAGTATCCATGTTTCCGGCGTATACATGATAAAGGTGGGCGGGTCCTAGTGTGAGAAACATTAATTTTATTTGTTACTTCTCAGACTGATCGTATCGGAAATATCTCTGGACGGCAGCGACAAAGACTCAACAAACGGCACCCAGACTATTTGCGAGGCATCTGTATCGCATCTCTTGGTGCGAGAGTGCCTGTACTACAAGACTGATAATGATATTCAATCAGAAAATCACGATTTAATACATTTTGAATGGAAAGGTTTGTCCATTTAATCTTTCAAATATTTTTTAATTAAATAGGCATGATTATGTTCCGCTCCAGTTAAAACTGATGGAAAACAATGAGGCCAAACATTAATCACATTTTCTTAGGATCACCTTGATAATAAAACTAAATGATTTAAAAAAAAATTAATACATATCGTACTTAAATAATGTACGTAGGGATAATCTGAGGTCACTCTCTTACCTAAAAAGATTCAACATGCCTAAATATAGAAATGTATATGGTAGTAGAACATATCAATGTATTTTGCCTAGCATTTTGAATAGTTTACCTGAGCAATGTAGTAAATAGTTTTCTGACTGACGACAGGTATGTAAAAATAGTTAGGGGATTTTTACTGGAGAGCACTGATTATTCATATATATACTGGTAACTTAATTGATGTACTTACCTCCATGGTTATCATTTCTTTTTCAATCATTTTAAGTTCATGTGTGAATACAGAAATATAATACTAAATGCTATAAATAAAAAGTGAACTCGCCGTTTTGCAAAGAAACCTGTTTAGAGGTTTTAGCGAACGGGACATATACATTAGCAATATTGTATTCATGTAACTATTTTGAACAATAAAAAAAAAAACTTATTCTAATACAAAATCATGATTTAAAGATTAATATTTATGCTCTATCATTAGATGAAGAAGAAAATGCAAGCAAGAAAACAGCTACACGACCAAACATAAAAATTAATTACAAACAGACATCAAAATATGTGCGAATGGGCAATGAGAAAAAACCTGTTAATCCAATAACTGACATAACGTAAGTACAATCTCGTATAATAATGATAGCAGATATTGCTAATACAGTTTGAAAACAAACATAGAAACAAGTTACCAACATTTATTTTGCTCTCTGTCATAAACCTATCAATTTTTCAGTGTCGTAAAAGTAATCTCTCCTGAAGCTATTGGAGATATTTATTTCCATTTCTCAACTTCTATATACTTGCATAGAAATTCGGCGCAAAATATCACAATATACCACAAATTATGTTTTAAACTTTACAAAATATCACAAAAATTAATATTTAAATTAATATAAAAATTAATAGTTAAATTTAAATATAAATTTCCTCCCAAAAAGATTGTATTTGTTTTTATTTATTCAGTCATTAGCATCACAATATGTGTTTATTTTTTTTAATAAACCGCTAACAATGTACTTACAATCAGTGAATCAGCCTAACGAATAACTAAACAAGCATTATAATATTAGAAATCTGTATGCATATTCTTTTACATTTTATTATACAACAAAGTAGCACACTTCATTTATTTGACTACTTTTCTTGTACACTTGTACAGAACTTCAAAGCAGAATGTACTATCTATAGAATATGTATAATACCTCGATATTATTATACTTTTAAAAACCGAAAATACAAACATAAAAAGCATAAACAAAATATTTTCAGTTCTTCCAGTCCCACTAAATTGTATTTTTTTTTAAATTGACATTGATTTCACAGTGTATAGAATTTTATATAAATATTGCGGTTTTTTAACTGTAACGGGTACAAAAATTAATCACGCTTTTCCAGAAAAAACCTCTTCACTCTTGCTTTGAAAATACTCAAGTTGTACGGCTGAGGAAACACTATCGCCGTATGGGTATTCTAGGTCCTGCAGTACGCATTATTAAAAAAAGAGGCAAATCACTACGTGCGTATGAAAGAGATTTCCACAACGTAATTTGACTGGCCCATTGGCGCAGTGGCATATGCATCTGCTTTTCAAGTTAGGGTCCCGAGTTCGATCCCCGATCAGATCAATTTAGGAAACTAACTTTTCTAAATTGGCTTGGAGTCTGGGTTGTTACTGGGAACTCCCCAGAGTTCGTCGTGTGGTATCCATAGCAAACTTACTGCTTAGTTTGGGGTCACGCAATCTGTGTAATTATCTGGAGTATTATAGTATTATTGATTATGTAATGTGTGTTGCCAGTATAAAATGCGCTCCGCTACACGTGGACGTGGAGTTGACGCTGATAGAGCGCATGTCGGCTACACTGTTCGGCGGGCCGCGCTCAGTCTCCTCCACGCATCAACAACAACTCAACGTGTCGCTACTCTGCCCCTCACTCAACGCCATGCTCAGGTATACTGCAACGACGTACGACACGACACACTGTCTTGCGGGGTTATTACCTAAAAATTTGCAGACAGCGACAGCCACGCGATCACTGCGCGACCGGTGATTAATTGTAATAAAAAATTAGTATCATGTATAACGATTGCGTGTCTATTGCTCTATGACCGTAAAATGCACTTTTCGCTGTAGATTTAGCGCCACTATACAAATTACACAAATTCTCGTTTTGACAGCAGATATCGCGCGATATTGGCTGTCGTATGCTGTCTGCATGTTACGTAATAAGTGTGCCGTTGCTGGATAGTCTTAATGTATAAGAAACTAGCTGATACCTGGAACTTCGTCCACAAGAACCCAAATTTTTCCATACTTTTAATTTTTGATTGTACTTTTAATTTTTTTTTAAATCACCCAAATACATGTTTAATTATTTCTTTGATCGATTCTTTGTACAAAGCTTTACCTATAAACTAAACGTGTTTTCACACATGCACGAGACGTGCATGCGTGAAAACACTAAACATAGTAGACATTATCATGCATGTATAATGTATATATATGTCGGTGGAAATAATAAAAGGCACTCATTTGACTATACTATGGCAAAGCGCGACTTCCGATTACGCGCTAACGCGGAATGTCGGGACCGGCGCTGAGAGTCTGTCAGACTACAGCGGCCGGTGCGATAGCATTTCTACGAGGGATCATTTACCATTATTTTTTTCCAATTTCCAATTACCTACGTAATAATTGTTACAAAGAGTTTTCTATCGTTTGCACATTAACTCTGTCTTAACGTTATATTTTATGGAGTAGTTCGCCTCTTGTAAGATTAGGTACCTATTTCTCATGGCTGAGTTGCAAAAGCACGAATTGCCCCGTGTCTTTTCCGACATTTATATATATATGTATTTTGGTGGAATAGGTTCCCAATAGCGGACCTCCGGCCTGGTATAAGCCGCGAGTGCCGGCGTATACGCGGCGATTACGCATCACTGCAATTACGCGACGTTTCGGCCAGCTGGCATCGCACCGCCTCACAACCAGCTTCCACGCTCGCGATCTCTTCGACAACACTCGATTTGTTTTACCATGTAAGTGCATACAATCATAAAAAAGAAAAAAAAATTAAAAAGTTATATTTAATGTGATTTTAATATTTTTCGGTTATTGTCATTCATATTTTTCGGAAATGTTGTTAAAAAAATTATTTCTCTTTCAACTCTCTCTATACCCAATGTCGTAACGAACACTAACAGATAAGCTTCTAACAATGGTAATTGTAAATCATTAAAAATGGAAAACTCCGTTTTTTTAAGCTGAGTAGCTATAGATTTATTATCTTTGGAGTTTACTCTTTAAGAATCGATTTTCATATAAGGCCCCCGGTATGGAAATTTTATCAGGAGTAAAATTTATACAAGCGTTAAATAAAAGCGTTACGTTTTCTGCGCAACATACCTTGCGCACCTTTCACTATTTCCTTCTCTTTCACTCCTATACGAATCGACAGTGATCGCTGAGGCGTGTTGCTAAACAGACGTGCTTGTATTCCTCTTGAATTTTGAAATACAAGAAACAATTGTCTCTTTTATTGAAGCTAAGGTCTTTCATACACCTTTGGGATGAAATCTTACTCACGAAACTAAAACGCAACCGAATTATGTAATGTTACGTAGACGTCGTGTGTTGTTGCTCATAGCGCTTTAAAAACAAAATTTTGACATGTTACATCAACGTGTGTTTGGCTCAATTGATAAATACTCACTCTTATTTTCGAGAATCATTATTATGTTGCGAGTTCAAATCTGGACTCGGTCGCTCCACATTTTTTTTATATCTATTAATATTGATATTTAATGTTATTGTATACCAGGGGTGCCCAAACTTATTTTGTCTACTGCCCACTTTGAGAATAAATTATTTTTTAGCGCCCCCATTGTTTCACCTACTGAAAAACCACTATAACTTCAAATTAAATTAATTAATTATTGTGAGCTATATTAGCGGAGATTAAACATTAATTCCAAACGAGACTTTTACTATAACCCGCAAGAGTTAACTTGAAACCTGAGCGCAGTAGGTAATACACAACGGCGCTCAGGTCTCGAGTTAACTCTTACGGGCTACATTTGCCAATGAGAATGATTATTGAAACGCAACTTTATAGTATTCAAACAGAGTATCTTTTATTCAAAATAAAACAAATATAATCGATCCTTATATAAAAACTAATGTGAAGGATGAATCTGATGCTCTTTAATAAGTTTGTTGATATCAGGTTCCAATTTACTCAAGAACAGTCGCAAGTCGCCACGTTTGGTAACATGCAAACGATTTCTCTTTTTAGTAAGCAGTGTTGCCGCAGCACTAAATCCACGTTCACACAAATATGACGATGACGATGGTTATCAATAATCGCTGAACGATTGACCACAATCCAGGGTACAATTGCGGGATCGGTTTTTGTAGCCAAAATTCTTGGTAACCATTTTTGAACTTGATTTTTATTTCCTCGTTTCTTCTTCCAGCTGAGGTGACATTGCTGTGTTGACATTTGAAAACGGATCCCACACCCAGTCTGGTATTTCCAAGTTCAAAATGTCTTGGTATCGTTCGGTGAAGTCAATGTGGAGGTTTTCCAAATGTTGGCAGTAGGCAAACAATTCGTCGTTACTGCATGATACTGATAAATTCGGGAAATTGTGAAACTCACGTCTGCCCATATTCTTTTTGTGTAGAAGCAGTTTGGCTGCGAAAGCAGCAACGACGTTTTTTGTTTTAATTGAATTTAATTCATCGCCTTGCAGTTGGAGATTCATGTCGTTGAGCAATTTATACAGGTCTGTCATGTAAGCTATATCATTCTTTGATGTAATGAGCTTGTTGTGCAATTCTGTATCTTTAGTTTCCAAGAACTCTATAACAGAGTCAAACAGGTTGTAAAATCGAGTCAGACAATTGTCTCTTGATAGCCAACGAACTTCAGTATGAAACAACAAACGGTTGAAATCCTCGTCATTAGTAACACAAAGCTGATGAAATAATCTATCATTCAAAGAGCTGTTGCGGATTTTATTGACTGCACATATTGCAGTGATTGAAATAGTCGTTCACTTAAGTTTCTAGCAACCAAATGTTGTCTATGAATAACGCAATGTCCAGCAAGGACATCTGGAATTTTTTTTTTAAGTACGCTATGAAGCCTTTATGGCACCCTGTCATAGCCGGAGCGCCATCCGTAGCAACTGATATAATATTTTTCAAGGGAATCTCTTTCTCATCACAAAACTTTTCCAATGTATTGAATATGGTTTCGCCTTTTGTATCGGTCTCTAAATTTCTAGCAAAGAATAGTTCTTCACATATTTTCTCATCTTTAATAAACCTCACGTAAGACAGCAACAATGCTTCATTAGTTGGTAAAGTGGACTCATCGAGCTGAATTGAGAATTGACTTGTCCTCAGGCGATCACACAATGATCCTTCAATGTTTTCAGCCATTTCATCAATTCGTCTTTGCACAGAATTATTACTCAAAGGAATTTTTCGGATAATATCTGCGGCTGGTTTATGAAGCACAGTAGTTATTACTTCCTTTATTGCTGGCAAAATTAACTCTTCTCCGATGTTATGTGGTTTGCCTTTTTGAGCAATTAACGAAGAGATATTGTACGAAGCTCGAAGTCCGTCGTCATCTTGCTTAGCAGCCGCCGAAAATAGTTTTGCTACACTTGGCTGAGTATTATGCTTCTTCTCTAGGTCTTGAAAATATGCTACATTCTTATCTTTCTTATCTGGATGCATTTTATTCAAATGATCTTGCAGTCTTGAAGGCTTCATTGCTTCATTCGAAAATGTTTTTAGACATAGAAGACACAAAGGCGACGATGGGTTTGTCGGATTTTCAATGAATCCGAATTTAATATATTCCGCACAGTATTGCCGTCTCTTCTTTTTTACTTCCTACATTGTTTTGTTTTGAGAAATACGTAAGTGTTGAACTTAAGTACTGCTCATCTATTGCGCGCGAAACCGCAAATGAAAATAAAATAAATATTACGTTGTTTATATAGGATTGCATAAGCAGCACGCACCGACAGGAATAAAACAAACATGCATAAACTCGTTTATCTCATTCGACGCTCAATCGTACTCAACAAGTCAGAACAAGTATTCTATGAACCAGCCGATTGATACAGGAATGCACAATTCGGGTTATTTAACAAAAACTTGTTAAAACATGATTGCCCGCGGTCTATTATCTACGAAAATTACCTATCTGGGAGTACTAATAACTATTAAAATGCGAAAGTGTGTCTGTTGCCTTTTTATTTGTTTGTTTGTTTCTACTTTCATTTCGAAACGGAACGAACGACTAAAACAGGACAGATATATGAACTACGCGGAGAGAAATATCGAACCGAGTTTGAGCAATCTTAATTAATATTAGTTGATGTTCACAAGTTGTAGTTGAGAGTCGAGAGCTCATGCAGTCGTTGTCTAAGATGCCTCCTAGCTAAATGAAATTACAAATCACCCCCAGGCCTCTACACAACGCCCCCATTTTTTTTCTGGGTCTCTTACCGGCCCCCTTTAGGCCTGCAGCGCCCACAAGGGGGCGTTATCGCCCACTTTGGGAAAGGATGTTGTATACAGTGAAGTGAATAAAAATATGGAAAATATGGAAAAAACCAGTAAACTCCAGTCGTGCGTCGGAGCTGACACACACACACTTTTTTTTATTCTCGTGAGCCAGACATATGAATGATTACGGATACAATTTTTTTATTACATATTTGCAGGAAAATGATCATTTGCCAGCGACTCACATAGCCCGAGCGTCAGCGGATCATACAATCAAACGTGATATCTTAAAAGGACAAAACACAACATCGTTACCTACGTAAGTTACATCTCGCTCGCCTCTTGGCATATATTGGGTATATATGCCAAGAGGCGAGAGGCAATACATTCGTTTGTTTATGTTCCATTCAACCTTACTAGTCTGCAATCACTTTATTACTCTTTCTCTGCTCTTTATTACTCTCATCTAATATTACTAATATGCTTCATCTGCTAAACCCAGCAATTACTACACTGGACAGCGCGACACACAATTATTTTCTATAATTTGACTCACTCTTTTGTCAACTGTACATTAGTATTATACTACTTTACGGTAGTAAACTAAATAATCTGTGATACTACATTCAGACATCATTTCATGCTTTTCGTTAACCATGACTTTTTCGCATTAAGATACCAATGAACAGGAGAACAAAGTGCATTTAAATTAAATATAAACATGAATGCTCCAGACAATACACATCAATCATCTGGTGTCAAACTAGGGATTCCCTGTGCTATGAGAACCAAAGGAGGACTACCAAGACTACCAAACCTACTAAACTAATAGACTTTCTGTTGTCGAACATCGATTTGACACCGACTTCAATAAGTGTGAAATTTAATTATATGGGTATTTGTATAGTATTTATAAAGTTATTTTTGTACTTAAGTTTTGATTAGTAAGGGATAGTTATTTCATACTTTTCAGTGTTCTTTTTTGAAGTCTGTTTATTTTTTTTATATAAGAATTTTTTTATTTTTCCCTTTTGAGCCTTTTGGTTTAAATAAATATCTAGGGCAGGTCTACAATTACTTTATTTTCTAATTTTGGACCGTAATGTGTTAACTTCCATTCTATTGAGAAGCACAAACCGTGGGCTTTCACAATAAAAGATGCGAACAGATCGAACATGGGATATTATTGCCCATTATGGCCATTATCAATATCATCAATATAATATCATATCAATATCAATCAGTTATAAAAGAACAGTGTAAAGGTTACTTCATAATTACACCCAGCAGTATTCTTACAATCCGAAGACGACAGCCACCAGCCGTATTCTCTGTCCGCCACAAGACTGACTCTGCTGACTGGATTTATTATATCACAGCCAATTTATATCTTCTCCCTACTACCATTATACCATGTGGGGACAACGATAGTAACAAATGACATACAAAAGAATCGTCAATATAAATGAATAAAGGTTATAACTAGGTCGCGTTATTTGGTGTATCTTCGAAACCAAAGCTTCAATACCAGTGAAATTGCAATGGGACCAATCTGGAAGTGTATCCTTTCAAACAAAAAAAGAATTTTCCAAATCGGTTCATAAATGACGGAGTTATGAGGTAACAAACATATAAAAAAAAAACACAACCGAATTGAGAACTTCCTCCTTTTTTGGAAGTCGGTTGATCAATATTAATACAGCAGAACTATATTCCTGAAATTAATGAGCTTGCTATAAATTCCTAAATATAAAAATAAAATAAAAGTTTTACTGGTGTTATGTCGTAACTCATAAACAATGTTATATTTGAGTGTAAGTTGAATGTTGTATTCAATAATGAAACTAAAATGCCTGTTTTGAATACAAGGATCTCCATAACGTTTCAACCTAAACAAACGGGACAAGGACCTTTCGACTCGCTTAGTGACGATGCACCCTTCGAGCCAACAACTTCGAACCCTATGACTACATCAATGTACATCATGAGTAACTTGAAGAGCACGCAACCTAGCCCGTTCAGTGGTAAAAAGATGGCGCACCAAAGCATTACAAAACACGAAGGAAGTCCTCATGGTAAGACTTACATTCCAGAAGTAATATAGTTTTCCATATCATTCATAAATTAGTTTAACTTCTTTTCTTAAAATAACCCATATTTTGGTCGACCGTTGCCATCCGCACGGAACGATAAGGCAGATATGGGTAGTTGACAATCTGCTCTACTTTTCATTCTAGAAGAGCACCTTGAAAGAGAAAACTCATTGTTACGTCAATTTACTATTTATTCATATTGACTTCAACCAAAAACATGTTCTATTAAAGGTCAAGAAGAAGAATTAGTGATACCAGGCAATGAAGAGGAAATGACAGAATTCACCAACAGTAGCATAGAGCGAGCATCAATTCATCTCGATTTTAATCTTCCTATACTTAGTCTGCAACTCCAGTTAGTATGATTTTATACAAGATACAATGTAATATTTTTTATAATTTGGACAGTAGTCTTATCCCTACTGATTTTATAAAAATAAAAGTTTGGTCGTTCTTTCATACGAAAACTACTAAGCCAAGCACCCCGAATGCACACAGTAGCTGTACCTCTCGCTGAAACATAAGCTAACATTTGTCAGAATAACACAAGTGAAGCCGCGGTTAAAAACTAGTTGTAAATTTATAAAATCAAATCCACCTTAAATTACAAAAAAAAAGAAATAGTAATTGTGTTTGAATTGGCTCAATTTTTGTATAAGTTTGGGCTTCAAGTGTATAAATTAACTCTGTTGAATATTCAACAAAATAATCAGATTGCGATATTTTTATACTTTTAATGTAAGTAATAGCAGTTTTTATGGGAATCTGTTTCATTCTACAGATCAAAACAACTTTACGAGATACTCTACAACCGCATCAATTCAGATTTATTACTGTGGGAACCTCAAGTCGTGGACCAATACGAAATGGGCGCAGACATTTTTAGTCCGATATATCCTGCCTTTAATGCATGTAAAGGCGGATATGGTAAGCAAAGTACTGTAACTTTTCATACTCATTTTTGCTTCTTTAAGAATATGAAAATTTTAGTTCATTTTTAAAAAGCTGTTTATAAATTTTTTATTAAAGCCAGATAAGTACCTATAAAGATTATCGCTTAATTACCACCCGGCACCCGTTCGACATCTTCCGATCTGATCTCATCTCCGCTCTCATCTCCCGATTATCATCGCTCGACGTCCAATTGTTGCTATAGAGTGGTCGACTAGGCGATTATTAGTTGACACCACGTGGTCAACGAATTGTCGAGAATTTTGTTACCAAATCTCAGGTGGGCGACACGTTACAAGCGATTGAACAGTTATCACTAGGCACTTCAGAATCGCATGTATATGCCTACTAGCCTACATGGTATAAATTATGGAAGCGGCTTCTAAAAATAAATTGTTTGAAAACTGAACTCTCGGGATTCTCGGGATAACCCGGAACCAAAATCGGGAATCCCAGGAAAATCTATTTTAATACCTGCCGTTTACGGAGTGAGTCTCATATATTCAGAATCTATATAAAATTTAGGTATTAATTTTGCAATTTTAGGTAGGTATATGCATCTTATTCTATAGTTGGAACTAAAGCCGATCCCCGGATAGCGGGATTCCGCCCGCTATAAAAGTGCACTTCATACTTACCAACATTGGTTAAATGTACATCCGATTATCCGATCCCTAGTTATCACCGTAGTGATTCACACGTAGCTACACACGCTACACAAGCTAGCAGAGAGATTTGCGAGCGAGGCGTTCTATTAACAGTTTTAAGTTCTTGAGAGAAAGAGTATATTTGGGGAACATTCATATAACAAATCTCAACCACTAAGGAGAGATGGTACTGGTCGAATAGATGCCTGGGAGCGTAGATAAGTGGCTCAATTGTCGTAAACACTAGTAGAATTGAATGATAAATAATACGTGATCTAGCGTAACGAATTTTAAATTAGTAGTCAAACGTTATTAACTATCTATTAAATCAAACGAAATGAACTATTCGAAGTTATTGGCTTTGAAACTCGATACTGGGGATAGAATGGGGATAAATTTCACTTCTGTCAACCCTAGCGCTAAAAATGACACTATGTATGATGTCACAGTCAGCTTATGCCACAGACAACCTAGCCTACGGACCTGAAATGCTTACGAATTTTTAAACAAACTATTCTGTCAAGGTCAAAGGACAGACGTAAGCGGGCAGCACGGATAGCGTCGCGTACTAGAGGAACAAGAAATTATTATGCTTGTGTATATTGTATATATCGATAAGTCATGTGTACAGTTATTTTCATTTTTCTAAAAAAGAAAAATTATAATAATCAAAACAAAAATTTTTTTTTTTGAAATAGAAATGTGTACGAATTTACTAGTCTAAATCATTAAATTTTTAATTTAAAAATAATTATTCAAATCAGAAATATGTGTAATGTATATGTAATAAGCAAGAGTTAATTAAAAGCTTGTAATAGTAGGAAGGAAACAAGATAATTTGGAATTAGGCATATGTAATAATTTCAAAGAATGATAGTCATTATACATTTCCAAAATTAATAGAAACAATATTGAGATATCGATTCGTTTTTTCGCATCTGTACTTACACGTGCCGTCTTGCAAGAGCGAGACGCAATGTGTAATTATAACGTGTTAGACAAGGACAAACACTGACTCGAAGCTTAGCAGCAACCAGTATCAGTAGAACTCTCCTCACTTCTGTTATTTTCTATTATTAATTTTATACTTACCCATAAAACGTAATTTTGTCCTTTTTGAAACTATCTTTACGACTCACTACCAAATTACTTTACAGCGCAATTTGGCATCGTTTACGCATTTTATTATATATTTTTTGATACCGCTTAGACACGGGTATCTGCTTTCTGGTTACTACTAAACAAGCGCGCGTTTGTGTTTGAACTTATATGAGCATTTGTGCAGATGGATGGCAGAATACGGTGCTTTCATATTTTAAGTCTCGTAGGCTAGGTTGTCTGTGGCTTACACCTACTCCGTCCTTGATACTGTAATTTGAAGGCCAGTAACTCTTATATTTTACAATGAATTTCAATTTTTTTTTCTAATTTCGTAAAACATAACAGTTTTTAAAAATGAACTTGCAACTTCAAACAATCATTTTACATCATTTTCACTTCGTTCATCCATTGACCTAGATATAACGCATATTTTATTTGTAACATCTACAGAATCGGATTCAGGAAGTGAATCTTCCGAAGAGGACAATTTATATTATTCGACATACGACAACAAACTGAAGAAAAATACCGGCACAACCAAACCTGTTCCCGAGAAAAAAGAAACACATAACTTCTGTCTCACTTTCAAGGCCAATAAAGGTTTATTGACGATCTACGCACCTGTTAGGGTAAGTTAGTACGCAGCAATATAAAATCGCGTCACAAGAATCGAGGCGAAAACAGTAGTTATTCAAGCCCATTTCTGTCGCATTATTACAATACAGTATGTTTCAAAGATACATTGCATCACCTTGTGATATATGTTTTATTAAAAACAACTTTAATAAACTTAAATTTTTAAAAACAATAACATGCATATACGAAATTCAATCCAAACAACGTAAACATTAATTGCTTATCCTGTTTTCACACAACCAAAGTAATGCGCGTAAACGAAACAGTAAGAGTTTATGTCACGCTACACAATCACGCTGCCGCCTAACACCTTCACACCTTCACACATAAACCAATGGGGCTGTATTGCTCACTTTAACTCTTGTGACGAGATATACATATATCGTGGCTTGCCACCCAGAATAAAAGCCTTTTTCTGCATGATAAAAACCACCCTTTACATGAATACGCACTCCAACGTGTGTGGATACGTAAAATGCGTGCATATTACATGCAACAGAAAGAATGAAGCCCGTACTTTTTTAAAACAGTCGTTATTATTCACAGGACAGTAACAAGCGCGTCGTACCTGGTCAAATGGGGGAACTCGTATTAGAGGCGCAAAAACTTTCTTTGTGCCAAGTAAGCGGTCTCAATGGCATTCCGAAGACTTCACAAATGTGCTTGAGAGCTGCTAAAACATCACTGCACCATGAGGGTAAGACTCTCTTATTTATTAAACCTACATAATTTTTGTATTTCTTGTCCAGTAATATGTATGTTGAGACGTATTTTGTTGTCTTCACAATGGTGTTCAAAATGACGTTTATCTATATATGCTGTTTGTCATTTTAACGTATCATCTCTTTTGCAGCATTACTAACGATACCATCAGAAAAACCCTGTCTTCGCCTCTATGGCTCAAAACTACCTTCACATCTAAAGTCCACAATATATCCATCGGGCAAAGCAATATTCCTGAAAGAAACTATGGACACCAAAGATATGTTTGCATTGGCACTCAAAATGGCACCTGAAACAGACTCTCCGAATATGAAGGTAAATAAAATTTTTAAGAAAGCTGAATAATTTTAATTGTGTGTGAATTCCAGCATCTTTATTAAAAATTATCTCTTTTACCTTAAATATGTAAACATTATCGATGTCAGTATGTAAGATAGATTGAATGAGTTCCAAAAACTACTAACAGTCTTTAAAGGAAATGAAATTAGAAATAGAAACCGTATATATGTACATACATATATGTTGGCGTACATGACATATATACATGTTATACGTAAGTAATTAAGACTAATCTGAGACAGCCTAATTTAATTTAATAATTAATACTAATATTATATTTAATTTAATTTTCATATTTTTAATAATACTCAAGTGTGAATCTCTGAATGTGCACAGTTAGAAAAGGATACCGCTACTTGCAATAAATAGCGGCATTTCATTCTAGCTATTCTCAAGCAGACATTCACATTTCAATATAATTCTGGAATACGGGCCTTAGTCTTTCAAACAGTAGAATCTACAGTCGTGATTTTTCAAAAATACAGACCCAAAATTCTAAAATATTTCTTGTAGGTTTAGAGAAACCTGATAAACCTATAACCATCATATCATCATCATATACAAACATACATTAAGTCACGCTGTATCTCTACCAAGGTAGTCTGAGAGAACGGGGCGCCATGTACCGGGGTACTTACATTCTTCTTGCGCGACTGGCCCGTTGGCGCAGTGGCATATGTATCTGCTTTCCAAGCTAGGGTCCTGGGTTCGATCCCCGGTCAGGTCAATTTAAGAAAACGAACTTTTCTAATTTGGCTTGGAGTCTGGGTGTTACTGGGAACTCCCCCAGAATTCTTTGTGTGGTATCCATAGTACAAGCTTACTGCTTAATTTGGGGTCACCCATTCGAGTCACACAATCTGTGTAATTGTCTGGAATATTTATTTATTTACTTAATATACTGTTTTATAGTAATATAATTTATGCAATTTCTATAAACTTCCACATAAAAAAATGGATTATTACAAAAGTGACTCTTTTTTCTTCAGAGTCTATGCATAGCGTTGAGTATAGAGCAGGCAACACTCCGTCACCGAGGAGACAAAGGCATCGCGTGGCTGACGCAACTGATCGACGTTCTAGACGTCGTGGACTACCCCGTGCCCGGGTACACGCCCTCCACCGTGCTGTCCCAGCTTCACGTCCACGTCTGGGACTGCGCTGTCGACTACAGGTAACTTTTGTCTCTCTTGTTTATAAGATTCTGTAACAAATTGGCAAAAATGGTATTTTTTTTGCATTCAGCTTTTTTTCAAATTAAACTTCTGTTTTGTCTGAAACTACTTCGAATCTTGCCTATTTTTAAGGCTTAAGTCTATATAGGTGTGCGTAACCCGGCTAGGATACGATCCCCGATCGCCTCGAGGCCACTGAGCACATGCGAATTGAACCGCACACACGCCAGTCCATCGACTGCGACGCGCAACAGGAGCGGGATGCGGACGAAATAAAATACTTCTTTTGTTCGATGCGAGCTTGAGTGTTCTTGCAGGTGTCTTCTTGTTCTTGTGTAGGTAGGGGGTGGACGGCGCGGTAGTGCACGTAAGTAGTCATGTCGTCCCGTCACGGGGATGGGGAAACCGTTCCGAGGCAATGGCCCCTTGCCGGTGGGACCACTCGCTGGTCGCTAAAACGACCAGGTCTCTGGATAGGCAGTCGTCAAGCAGTCTTATCGAGGGTGGACCACTTGCGAGGTCCTTAGTTCGCCTGGTTAGTACCTGGCGAGCGGCCTACAAGCAGATGGCGTGTCATGACCTAGGCTCTGCCGCGACTTCTACCAAGTCCCGTGGCAGAAGCCTGCCGAATCCTGGCGTATAATCCGGTGGCCGCGTGTGATACGGCGCCACCCTCCGGATATGCGGAAAGAGCGACGCATCTACGCGCTCGAACATTTTCGTGGCCAGCCGTTTGATGAAATCGTCTAGGCTCTCTATTTTCAAATCTCTGGATGGTGGTATTGCGCACATAGTGTGGGGCGTCTACAATGGTGCGGAGGGAGAGCGACTGCTGTCCGCGCAATCGCTGTCGGTGATTTTCCGCTACCAACGCGAACCCGCTGGAGCTGCATACCGTAAGGCGCGAACGAATGTACGTGTTGTAGACGCCCAATTTCGTACGCAGAGGGAGATGAGAACTAAGTACTGGACGAAGAATGGCACGAGCTGCGCGCGTCTGACCTACGACAGCATTTACGTGCTGCCTCATCCTCAGTCGGCGGTCGATGGTTATCCCGAGGTATTTCACCATCGGAGACCACTCGACCTCTTGACCGAGGAGACGCAACTGTGGGGGTAGGATTCGGCAGTGTCCAACGACAATGGCCTGAGTTTTTGCCACATTCACTGACAGTCCACTGTGCCAGCCAGACAGGGAGGGCATCCAGAGCCACCTGCATCTTACGTGCAGCGTGTCGAGGACTCATGGACGAGACGTAGTACGCGGCATCGTCAGCGTACAGGGCGAGTCTTGCTCCGCTCTCCACGGGGATGTCATCCGTGTACCTGGTATAGCACACCGGAGACAGACAGCTGCCTTGGGAGACACCGGTCTCGATGCGCCGCTCTTGGGATAGGACATCTTCCACTGCCACTTGGAAGCGCCTATCTTTAAGAAAGGTGGTGGCGCACGCTGGTTCTCCGCCTACTAAGGTACCAAACGACATGTCCGCAACTAGCGAGTACTGTAGCTATATCGATTCTGGTTGCCCAACCAGTCGTTCTATCCGTTTCTATTGACCATATCTGTCTAGTACTGTATCTATATTGATTCTGATTGCCCGGCCAGTGGTTCTATCCTTTTCTATTTACTATATCTATCTCTGTTCGGCCGGGCGCTCCTGATGTGTCCTGATTGGCGCTTCTGATTGGTCGCCTGTTGGGCAAGGGAATTCAGCGTGCGGGTAACTGTGGTTTGTGTGATGTGTTAATGTGTGTGTGTGTGTGTGTGTGTTAGCTCTCTTTATTTATCTTCATCTATATCTATTACAATTCTCTCTATATCTATATTATTCTATATCTAATACCTAACTAATTAATCTGTGCCTATATGATGTGCCTATTATAACCACAGATTAATTAGTTACTAACGTAAATTATAACTGTCTTTACTAAAGTATGCCTTTATATCTAAATAGTTCTTACATCTATAAGTAATGAAGTCTTCTATATTACTATTATATCTATATATCTATTGTATCTATATATCTATTGTATCTATATATCTATTGTATCTATATATCTAATGTATCTATTTTCTGTCTAGCTTATACACATATACCTGACTATACTGTACGAACAGTACAATTATTTTTGTCTCTCTATTTCTATATCTGTCTATTTATTGCTATCCTATACGCCTATGACCATTCACATATTTATTAATATATCCCTAACTTACAGCAGCTATAACTTACATCTACCTATAAATAATACTATAATTATTACATACTATCTTACTATGTTCTTGACTATTATATATCTATGCTATTATCTATTTACATTTCATGTCTGTTTATACTTCACATGCATTATTATTGCACTTCTCTCATTGTTTCGCGCGTATCGCGAGCACTAATTTTTCGATTCGCGCACTATCACACTCGTTACACGAATACTCGCATGGTTCTACACGTCGCGAACAATAAGATAAAAATATGAATAGTAAAAGACTATAGATGAAGTAGAAATAGGGAATTTAAAAAAAGAAATTCAAAACCTGCCTTCCAAAGCACGAAAGTGCTCACTGTTGATGCTGCTAAATAGCTTATCTGCTATAAATAGCTTAATCTGCTAGTAGCTTGTATTACAATTTCTTTGACGACTTTTATGTCCTAATCGTTTTCATGTTGTTTCATTTGTAGAGCTAAGAATAACGTTCTTTTTCAGACCACTATATCTACCCATACGAGCGGTAGTAGCACTCGGGAACTTCAGCTATTCGAGCAGTCTAATAGCGGAGACGAATACTTCAAGCCTACGCTTCTTAGCTCAAGAGTGTGATCTTTTCCTGTCTTCTATGCCCACGCCAAAACCAGGAGAGCCTGTGCCTCTGGATGATGATAAACTGCCCGACTTACGGAAGGACTACGTATGCGTCGTTGACGTAGGCCTCTTTGAGCTCTCGCTGAGAATGGATAATAAGGCTAACGCTGTAAGCTTAAATTTTAATTTATAAAATGTAGTTTTAATGGAGACATCACGTGTGCAAAATTTTAATACATTGGTTCACTTTTTTTAACGTAAAAGAAAAACAGACAACTTTTTGTTTTCATAATATTAGCAGAGATTTCGGTTAATTCAAAGAGATATGCAATGGAAACATTACAATTTGTTAAATACTCTCTGAGATAAGATTTAAAATATCTTATAATATTTGTTTAAGAGTCTACTTTTGAAATAATGATGTGTATATTGTCAGGGTAGAGATTCGTTATTGAAAAAACTCGATATATAGGGACAACTGAAACTATTATAATGTTACACTACCGAGAAAAATAATTATATTGGGTCCTTACATATGAAATTAGCGTTTTGTCGTACTGACCACTTTGATCTAAAATATCTCCTCTTTGGTTAAGAATTCCAAATTCAAATTTATAAATTCATTTAGCTGGTACATTTGAGTTTTGAAAACAGTCATTCATTTGTTTTTTCATCATTATTTTTTTCTTTGGCGTCGCTTATTACCGCACAATGGAAAACATGAAATATCGTTATATTTACGAGTACGAGTTCTACCGTGGCACCAGTGCTGCAGAAACAGCTCGAAGGATTAATGATGTGTACGGCGATGGTGTCGCAAAAGAAAGCACGGTACGTTTTTGGTTTCAACGTTTTCGTTCTGGAAATTTCGACCTTCAGAACCAACCCCGTGGATAACCGGAGACCAAAGTGGAAAATGAAGAATTAAAGGCTATTGTGGAAGTGGATCCATCACAAAGCACTTCAGAGATAGCTGCAGGCTTCGGGGTAAGTGACAAAACTATTAATCCACTTGAAGCAAATCGGGAAAGTAAAAAAACTTGAACGATAGGTACTTCATGAATTGAGTGAATCGAACTTGCAAACACGCGTCGACTGCTGTGTTACTTTGCTCAACCGACACAATAAACAAGGGATTTTAAATCGAATCATTACTTGTGATGAAAAGTGGATACTGTACGATAATCGGAAGCGCTCGTCGCAATGGCTGAACCCTGGAGACCCAGCCAAATCCTGCCCTAAAAGAAAATTGACTCAGAAAAAGTTACTTGTGAGTGTTTGGTGGACTAGCGCCGGTGTCGTTCACTACAGCTTTCTAAAATCTGGCCAAACGATTATGGCAGATATCTATTGTCAGCAACTGCAAACCATGAAGGAAGAACTAGCTGCTAAACAACCGAGATTGGTCAATCGCTCTAGGCCACTGCTGCTTCACGACAATGCAAGACCACACACTGCACAACAAACAACCACTAAGTTAGCTGAGCTACAATTGGAATGTCTGCGACATCCACCGTACTCCCCGGACCTTGCTCCAACAGATTACCATTTTTTCCGGAATTTGGACAACTTCTTACAAAAAAAAAAATTCTACTCCGATGCGGCAGTCCAAACCGCCTTCAAAGAGTTTATTGATTCTCGCCCCCATGGTGTTTTTAGGAAAGGGATCAATGAACTACCTATGAGATGGCAAAAGTGCATAGATAACAACGGTGCATACTTTGATTAATTAAATATATTTTACAAAAAAAAAATTGACTTTATATTCCTCTCGTACAAAACGCCAATTTCATATGTAAGGACCCAATATTAACTCGGCAGTTACAATTAAGTCGAATATATGTTTTAATTTGGTTTCTTAAAACAAGGAGTCCGAATAAGATCGAATAACGAAACACTTTTTAAACTTCACTGTAACTTACGATTAAAATATTCTATTATAACTATAATCAAAGTTGAATCATGTTATAGCACACTTCTTTAATAAAGAAAAAGAACATTCAAACCTTAGTAAAACCTTTGGTCTTTTTATCTCCGTATGCTATGACGATTCGTCCTTTGTCAAATAGTCGGCTACCCATCTGCAAACCGAGCTTAGCGCTTCCAACAACATGGTAACCGTGCACACTTGCTGGGACTCTGCGAACGCACTGTTCCGACTGGTGACGTACGTGGCCTGCGACGGCGACGCCGCGCCCCCCGCGCCGCCCGCACCGCCCCAAGCCGCCCCCGCGCCCGACACAGAAGAGACTTTAGTCGGTAAGCGACCAGTATCATTTTATTGCCTTCGAACCACGAAGGAGAATGTGATGTATTATTTTGAATATAGAACTAACCTGAAACCACGTGTCGTTGTCCCACCTGTTTCTGCTTTTTTTGTCTTCGTGGCATGGCGCACAGATTAGCGTATTTGCCTATGTCACGTATTAATAAGTAGAATCGACATGAAGCACATTCGAAGTTTTGTTTTTTTCCTTATCGTAAAACTCCTCCAGTAAAGTGATAGTAGGTTTTACTCAAGTTTTAAAGGACTTCTTGGAAAAGCGCGGCAATTTCAGCTACACACATTTATTTAGACCTACTCCATTGTTTTCATTTATACAAAACCTAAAAACACAATATACTATCACATTTGTACTTTAAAACTCTTAAAGATGTAAAAAATAGAAAATCTAAATAAAATGACAACCTCGCTTCTCCCGTTCCCGCCAAAAGTCACCCGTTCCTGTTAAAGACTTTGCGTTAAAGTTTCTGTCTGAATCTAGAAAACGGAAAGATGTGGATATTTCTTTTCACACCTAGTAAAGTTTTTTGAAGTATGTTTGGTTAATTAATATTGAAAAATTTAAATGTCAAACATCATTGAGGATCCCATTCATATAGTGTTGCCATCTATGGAAAAAAAAATTACTTGGTTACAAAATTTTTATTGAATACGTAGTTCTAAATTCAAATATGTATACTAGATTTACCCTTAAACTGCCACACAATAATGCTTTTGAATTATATTTTTTTTTGCACTAGTATTTTTCGTAAATATAGATGTTTTTGTATAATATAATATTTAATATTATTAAGCAAGCACACCAGGGGGCCTAGACAAGTGCTTCCATTGGAGTAAACGCTATAGAAAGGTGGTAGAATAGAATGACAAATACCACGTGTACTGACGTAACGAATTTTCAATTGGTAGCGAACGTTATTAACTTTCTATTAAATCAATCTAAAAGTAAAGTGTGAAATCCGCCGTATAAAACGTAGCCAAATGGCACTGTCGACGAGCAATAACGCCACCAAGCGTGTCGATTGTACGAAGCGTTTGCTACTTGTCTAGCCGCTCTGGTGTTAGTTTATACAATGTATAATTTACCCGTTAATTTACCCTACAATGTATAATTTACCCATTAATTTGCCCTACAATGTATAATTTACCTGTTAATTTACCAGAGTTAGAGTAATTTTCAATAACTGTTAACTTGTGAAAGTTTATCTGCAGAGTGAGCGGGGGGAATGTTTTTGGCACATACAGTTCTTTAAGCTTGCGGTGTCTTTTTTGTTCTATATAACATATTCAAGACTGGTTGTTTAAACAACTATTGTATTGGTTTACGCCTAGTAACTTATTAACCTGTGGCGTCATGTCTATTAGACTGATCACTTCTTTATTTTCTATTTCTTTCGCTTTTATTTTAATGATTGATTAGATTTTGTTTAAGTCTGAACCTCTATCTGTATATCGCTATATAATGTAACACATTTTTATTCATTCTATATGTATAGTTCACATATTTGTTACATAAAATTACATTGATTTAAATTCGTCATAAGCTGATAGATGGCGTTAGCTGTCCTTTAGTATCAATGTAACAACTTATATTTTACATAGCAGGGTAGTTCACCTTTATACATATAATAAAAAATCAATTATTCATCGTTAGCAAAAACAGAATTGTTGGTGTTTTATTTTCTGTTGCGACCTGATCCGACAAAATATTTATTTGGAAATCAGTGTGAACATGGTCCATCGACCCGTATTCCGGCGAGGCATCTAGTTGATGCAGGATTTTATTGTCATCGCGGACGGTGTTCTATCATCGCTACGTGACGAGTAGACTGAGGAGAACTCAGTCTAGACAGCGTTTTGAAAGGAACGTTGTCAGGGCCTGTAGCCTGTGATAATTGCTCGCTGCTGGAGGAAGTCTGCGACAAGACTGAGAATTCAATCTAGACAGTGTTTTGAGAGGAACGCTGTCAGGACTGTGATAGTTGCTGGCTGGCGGAGGAAGTTCGCTGCAGTGGAAATACTGTTAGGAGGTCAAACATAGTTGCTTGGCGGCAGGTGATTATATATATATATATATCGAGTGAAATAGACTGAGAACTAAGTCAGAACCACAAGCCTGGGAAGTAAAAAATTGTGAATTTTTAAACTTTAAATAGAAAGTTTTTACGAATAAATAAGTACAACAGTGTGGTGATAATTTTATGAACTTAGAAAATGTTATTGTAAGTATACCAAGTTGTAAATTTAGATGTTTATTTAATTTGATATGAACTTCAAAATTTATTGTTTGTCATTTTGTGATCTCAGAAAAATTTGTTGTTGGTTTACTTTGATAATTTTTGAACATTTTATTGTTTGTTAGTTTCATGTAGGTACTTATATTTAACGCTAGTAACTTATTAATCTGCTTTTGTATACAATTTTGTTGTTTGCGAATTTTGATTGTTTTATGAACCTAGAAAATTTTATCTTTTGTTTAAGTACTTCTTTTATAATTATTTATACATACATATCTTCGCGCTGTGTCCCTGGCGGTGTAGTCAGAGAAAACGAATTATTTATAATTTATTATAACTTGTTTGAAAACTTTATTTACTCTAATGTCAAAAATGGAATCGTTAATTAGTTTCCAAGAGGAATTGTATACTAGAATTACTAAGGCTAGATTGAATTTCAAAAAGAGTCCGAAAGATCGTATTAGTAAAGAATATATAGAAGGAAGATTAGAAATTATCGATCAATTGTGGTTTGAGTTTTTGGCGGGTCATAAGGAATTAATGCGTTCAGTATCATCATCAAAGGAAATAGCTAACACAAATTACGTAAAGGATGACATTTTTGATAAAGGAGAGGAGGTTTATTTCAGTTATAAATTGGAATTAAAAACATTTTTATCATCACTGTCGTCCAATGAAACTGCTGGCACTTCTAGCACAAGATCTTGTAACGTAAAATTACCTAAAATTACCATTCCAAACTTTTCCGGTAAATACTCAGAATGGAATACATTCCGTGACTTATTCCAATCTTTAATACACAATAATAGCGATTTGGGGGATGTTCAAAAGTTATTATATTTAAAAGGATATTTAAGTGGAGAAGCTGAACAATTATTAAGTAATATACCAATTACTGAAAGTAATTATAGTAGGTGCTGGAAGTTATTAGAGGAAAGGTATAATAATAAAAGATATATTTGCCATCACATTTTGAAGAGGTTATTAAGTCAAAAAAATATTATTCGCGAGTCAGCCAGCAGTTTGAAGGAATTAATGGACACTACAAAAGACTGTTTATCAGCGCTGTCAAACATTGGTATAAATACTGAAAGTTGGGATATATTGGTAATTCATATATTAGCTTTAAAATTGGATCCAGAGTCTAGAAGACAGTGGGAATTCAGTGCGACCGATAATAACCAATCGGACGCATTGCCTACATATAATCAATTTCAAACTTTCTTAACAAATCGCTATAGAGCGTTGGAGTTTCTAGATTCTCGGTCCAGTACTAATAGAAATATCGCCAATAATTCGCCTGTTAATAAAATGAAATCAATGCACACTGCGAGTTTGCGTTGTCCTTTTTGTACGGAGGAACATAGGCTTGGTTACTGCAAAAAGTTTTTTAAGGAGTCGGTAAATTCTCGGCGTGATTTTGTTCAATCGAACAATATCTGTTTCTGTTGTTTGGGAAGTAATCACTCTGCCAAATCCTGTCAAAATAACATTAAATGTCGGATCTGCAAGAGAAAACATCATTCTCTTTTACACCCTACGAACAAAGGTAGTTCTGAGGAGCAGGGGAATGATACGATAAAGGGTACTTCAAGTTTTAATAAAATGGCCCAACCTAGTACATCTGCAAATGCTGAAGACTCGCGATCTAATACAGTAGTTTCGTGTTTTTCGACAAGGAAAGTAAAAAGTAATCAGGTTTTACTTGCGACGGCGTTAGTAAAAACCATGTCGAGAAATGGTCAATATTACACAATTCGTGCTTTATTGGATCAAGGTTCGCAAACGTCATTTGTGACAGAGTCGACGGTTCAACTGTTAGGATTAAAGAAAACTCCTATCAAGAGTCAAATCTCAGGAGTAGGTGGAGAAAAGGGTCCTTTCTCTAAGGCTATGGTAAATATTAAAATATCATCACGAATTGATCAAAATGTGACCATAAACGTGAAGGCATATGTTTTAAAGTCCATTACCACTTTATTACCTACTAATAAGATAGAAGCTGTGGAATGGAAGGAACTTACAGAAATGGTTTTAGCGGACCCTGATTATGATACGCCAAGTCGTATTGATTTGTTATTGGGTGCTGAAATATACAGTCAAATTCTTTTCGAAGGAGTTAAGAAAGCACCGCTTGGTTCTCCGGTTGCACAATCTACGTTATTTGGTTGGATATTATCAGGGCCTGTTGATGTGACAAGTGCACTTTCTGAAAAGGTTAGTGTCATGCATTGTCAGGTAGAAGATAATAAAATGTTAAAGAGGTTTTGGGAACTGGAAGAGGATGTAACGATGTCAAAAGAAAAAAGTTATAGCGAAGACGAAAAAAGGTGTGAAGAAATGTATGCTAAAACAACTAGAAGGGACGAATGTGGTAGATATATCGTGCGACTTCCACTCGTCACAGAAAATCTAGAAGTAACCAATTCCTTACGGATAGCCGAAAAGAGGTTATATTCTTTAGAAAGAAGACTGCAGAACGGAGACTTGAAAGAAAAATATCAAGAGGTTATTAATGAATACATTTTAATGAATCACATGGAATTGGTTCCAGAAGACGAATTGACAAATTTAAAGGCTATATACTTACCCCATCATGTTGTTGTCCGGGATGATAAAGATACCACCAAGGTAAGAGCAGTTTTTGATGCGTCCTGTAAAGGCACTAATAATAAGTCTTTGAATGACCATTTGTTAGTAGGACCAACTATACAACCTGATTTAAGACACATTGTCATGCGTTGGCGAATTCCACCTATCTGTTTAACGGCTGATATTGTAAAAATGTATCGACAGATAAAGGTAGACCATGCGGATATTGATTTTCAGAGGATACTGTGGAGAAAGGATACAAAGGATAAGGTCCATCATTATAGAATGTTGAGAGTAACCTTTGGAGTAGCTTCTGCTCCATATCTTGCGGTGAAAACTTTACAACAAGTAGCGCTAGATGAAGGGCATAATTACCCGACAGCGGCTGAAAAAGTTTTATCTGATTTCTATATGGATGATTTGATGACAGGATGTGAAAGTAATGAGGAAGGAATCAAGCTTTATACGGATATGAATAATCTTTTGGCTAAAGGAGGATTTAAACTACAAAAATGGACAACTAACAGCGAAGAATTATTGAAGGAAATGAAGGAATCTGAAATGGAAAGGGGAAAGGATGAAGGAGACCAGGAGGAAGTCAAGAATGGTCTGAAAATAAAAACAGATGAAATAATAAAGATCGTAGGACTTACCTGGAACCGCAGCGATGACTCCTTCCGCTACGAAGTGAAACTGCCCCCTATAAATGAACCTGCAACAAAAAGAAAAATAATTTCCGATATATCACGTTTTTATGACCCTCTCGGTTGGGTAGGGCCCAGCATAATAATTTCAAAGATATTAATCCAGAAACTATGGTTAGCAGGGATAGATTGGGATGATGTAGTGCCTAATAAAATTTCAGATCAATGGCTTACTTACCGAAAAGAGTTGACATTGCTGAGTAACATTTCCATACCACGTTGGATCGGGATTAGGGCTGGTGAGTTTATGGAACTACATGGGTTCTGTGACGCATCGAAGGATGCGTATGCGGCGGTCGTTTACAGTCGTGTAGTTGAATCTACTGGGAAAATTCGAGTTGTCTTAATTTCTGCAAAGACTAAGGTAGCACCGGTAAAACAAGTATCAATACCGAGACTTGAATTATGTGGTGCTGTGCTGTTGACTCGATTAATGGTGGAAGTAGCTTCAGTATTAGGGATTGAGAAAAGTCATCTGCATGCTTGGACAGACTCAACAGTGGTCCTCGCATGGTTGAATAGTCACCCAAACCGCTGGAAGGTATTTGTAGCGAATCGTGTGTCCGAAATTATTAGTAATTTAGATTCACATCATTGGTCACACGTGGCGTCCAAGGATAATCCTGCGGACTGTGCATCTCGAGGACTATATCCAGGCGATTTGGTGGAAAGTACTGTGTGGTTTCGGGGTCCAGAGTTTCTATATAAAGAACAAATAGAATATAAAAAATCGGCAGATATTGGTACTAACTTGGAATTAGTTAAAATGAAAACTCACTGCACTATGATAGAGGAGAGCATATGGGAGAGATTTTCCTCACTCACAAAAATGGTGAGAGTTATTGCATACTGTAAACGATTTGTCGACAATGTGAAGAAAGAAGGGCGTGATAGGCAATTTGGATATCTAACTACACAGGAGTTAAACAAAGCAATGAACGCATGCATAGTACAATGTCAGGCTAGCTATTTTAGTGAAGAAATAGCTAAACTAAAGAAAAAAGAAAATTTACCTCGGCGAAGCAGTCTCCGGGCTTTGAATCCATTTCTTGATGGGAATAATATATTGAGAGTTGGTGGCAGGCTTGAACATTCACAGCTGAATGAACGTAGGAAACATCCCATACTAATACCTAAGAAGTCACACTTGAGTAGTCTTATAGTTGCGGATGCTCACAAACAGACACTTCACGGTGGTCCACAGCTCATGATATGCTATTTGCAGTTCAAATATTGGATAATGGGAGTCAAACAACTTGTAAAATCTCAATTTAGAAAGTGTGTCGTTTGTGTAAAAAACACCGGCAACGTACAAACACAACTGATGGGACAGTTACCTTCTGTGAGGGTGACACCTTCACGGCCTTTTAAGTCCAGTGGAGTAGATTACGCAGGTCCCATCCAGATAAGGACGGCTAAAGGCCGAGGCCATAAGTCACAAAAGGGTTACATCTGTTTGTTTGTATGTATGGCAACTCGAGCTATCCATCTAGAGGTGGTAACCGATCTTACTTCTGAGGGTTTCCTCCAAGCCTTCAAGAGGTTTGTAGCCAGGCGAGGGTACTGCTCGGATATTTGGAGCGACAATGCCACCAATTTTATAGGAGCAGCCAATGAACTAAAAAGATTATTTATTAAGGAAAAGAGTTCAATGTTACGGGAAGTGGCAGAAACGTTAGCAACGAATGGATGTACCTGGCATTTTATTCCTTCGCACTCACCCAACTTCGGTGGGTTATGGGAGGCCGGTGTTAAATCCGTCAAATACCACTTGAAAAGGGTTATTGGACAATCTACTTTAACGTTCGAGGAGATTACTACAGTGTTGACACAGATAGAGGCCTGTTTAAATTCTAGACCTCTGTCGGTGCTCGCCTGTAACGAAGATAATGATACGACAATTTTAACGCCTGGTCATTTCCTTGTTGGTGAAGCATTAGTTATTCCGCCAGAGAAGAACTTCGAGTCCTCGAGTGTGGGTTCGCTGCGTAGATGGCAGCTCACTCAACGAATGATTCAGAATTTCTGGCGTCATTGGTCGCGGCAATACTTAACAAAATTTTACCAAAGACATCGGTGGTCGTCGGAGAGTCCTCAGCTTAAGATTGGTGATGTTGTTGTAGTGAAGGAAGATCATTTACCTGCTAGTCGCTGGTTGTATGGCAGAGTGATTGCAACTCATCCAGGAAACGATAATATAGTTAGAGTTGTCACTTTAAAGGTCAAAAATGGTACGCTCAAAAGGCCAGTATCTAGGATATGTCTCCTTCCTGTTACAAATTGATTTTAGCAGTAGAATCGTGGTTTGTTGAACTCATTTTATTTCGTTATTATTTTACTAGATTGTTTTTGTATACTTATTTTATTATATTATTATATGTACACGTTATATTGTATCATGCAACGTTATATATATTGTATCATGGTGGGCGATTTCCTTTATATAAGGACAAAGCTGAGTTTGTCCTTGGTGGGCGATATATGTATAGTTCACATATTTGTTACATAAAATTACATTGATTTAAATTCGTCATAAGCTGATAGATGGCGTTAGCTGTCCTTTAGTATCAATGTAACAACTTATATTTTACATAGCAGGGTAGTTCACCTTTATACATATAATAAAAAATCAATTATTCATCGTTAGCAAAAACAGAATTGTTGGTGTTTTATTTTCTGTTGCGACCTGATCCGACAAAATATTTATTTGGAAATCAGTGTGAACACTATAAAAAAGAAAAAAATAGTAAAAAAAAATTGTTATTTTTTTGCACTAAGGATTGCTTTTTATAGCTATATTATTTTTTAATTCCTTTAGGTTTGGAAGAAAAACCTGTCGAAGAAATCAGAGATTTATCGCCAGGTGAAATTCAACACATGCACGATCTCATGGAAGAGGCTTTGAAAGAAAGTCCAGATACCACAAGTAAGAGATAATATTATTAATACAATGTTATACAATATCGGCGTGTGAAACACTTTCAAAAGTAATGATTTTTTGCTTCTAACTAGTAAAAAAAAAGGTAAAAATACGTTCCAAGCGAATACATTAAATTGATCATAATTTTTTTATATCACGGAATAATCTTATAATTTGTTTTCTGCGTACATCTCTGCAAACTAATTTCTGTATACGTTTTCAATATCAACTGGTCAGGTCAAAGTAACTGCCAATACCTTGCGAGCGAAGCCGCGATGCAAAATTTTTTTAATATATATTATTTTTATCCTTTTTCAGTGACTGCTGAGGACATTTACGAATTAATGGAGGCTTTAAACATGAGCGGATCTAAAGAATTCCTGTTCCCTGACGAGTGTAAGAGGGAAAGAGAAAGAAATAGAGTTGATAGGGATAGCGTTTCCGAAGACGACGGCTCAACTCATTCACAAGTCACTGAAGAGCTAGGCGACCCGAACTCTGCTAGATCTCCACGAAAGTCAAAACGAACAAAGGTATTATATTCAACTTCTATAAATATTTATAATATTGAACATGCAGTTATTTAAACCAACATCAGAACAAAAAAATGTATGTTTGTTAGATATATTATACCAAATGTTTTGTCGTATTATTTTGATGCGGTGATATACTAGATTTAAATAATAAAACTGCTAAATACTGTATATATATATATATAATATATAACCTAACCTAACCTAACCGTGCCAAGCGAGTGTGGTCGGTAGTGGAATATATAATTTTTAGTGTCCAATCGAAACAGTATTTTCAGGCGAACCTGGAACCGAATCTTCGGCCTTGGTCTCAGTTTCGGCCGAAACTGAAATCGCGACTTATTTAGACTTGTTAATATGTGTATACTAAATCTAGTGTATTTTTTATATTGTACAAACAATTACTTGTGTTAAATCAAATCTATAATTGAAGTATGTAACAAAAAATGTCACAGAATAACTCAACAAAAGGCGAGAAAAAACACAAACTCAATTCAACACAGTCACGTCGACCGGCGAACTCATCTGGCGACATTCGAGCCAGAACTCTCCGATGTTAGCCGAATGACGCGCGACAATTAACGATCGCTGAGTTTCGGCTCGGTCTATTTTTTGCCCGAAACTAAATTAAACTGAATCTTCAGTTGGTCTCTAATAATTAATTATTTACTAGAGGTCGCGTCCGGTGGTCGAAATTCAACCGTAAATATAAATAATGTAAACTCATGAACTCTATGGCGACAATTTCTACTCTGTGCGACTATTTGATCCAAGGATGTTACATATTATATATGATCACAAACTATTAAGAGTTCGACATTGACAGTCTGTTCGACATTGTCAGTATGAACGTAAACAATGAGTATTTTATTTAATTTAATGTATTTGTACACATTACATAAAAATTTTAGCTTTCTGCACTTCTTCTCTGTATAAACTTTAACTATACCAAATCTCACACTCCTCCGTCGCAATATTCTTAAAAGGGATCCGAAGTTTTCCCTTCACGTATTAATATAATGATTGTAAGCAAACTCGTTCCCAGTCGAAGTCAAGCGAATGCAGTAGCAATACTGATGACGAATACGACATACTGACCAACGAGGAGTACTGCGAAGACGACGACCTGGCTGAGCCCGTGGTGCGCTGGTTCGACGGAGGCCCGCCGCCTATGATCGACGACCACTTCAGCGTACCCACCGGACCCACGGACGTGTTGGAGGCGCCCAAGTCTTTCCCCTCGCCTATCGTCAAGTAATAACCGCCACATTACTCTTCTTTTTTCTTTTGTTAGTTCTTTATGGCCGGGTATTTCCAGGTAATTAACAAGTTGGGGATTGACGCAAAGGTGACGAAATAGGGCTCAGATTTATAAAGCAAAATGTGAGTCTGTAACATTTAAACGATGAATGGTTTATTTTATTAAACGCCTGTTGTCAAGTAATACCTCCATATTACTTTTCTTTTTTTTTGTTAGGGTTCTTTAAGGACAGATATTTCCAGTTAATTAACAAGTTGGGAATTGAGACAGAGGTAACAAATAAGGCTCAGATTTGTATAACAAAATGTGAGCCTGTAACATTTGGACCGTGAATGATTGAACGAATATTTTATTAAAATTATTCTATTACTTTAAAAAAAATGATAAATTTAATGAAAGATATTACACTTATTACTCAGACGAGAACTTTGAAAGGAAACCTTATTTTAGTTTATTAAAATTACGTATTTTATTGACTGATACATTGGCGCGGTAACGTCCCCTTTCTAAGCCGGTTTCTTGAACTTTTCTTAAATTGCTTGGAGTCTGAGGGAGAGAGGGGGGTAACTACTAATAATAATCAAGGCAAAGCTAATAACTACTCAATCTGCCCTCCGAAGGCCGTCCATTGTCTTTAAATGTAGTGAAATTTCAATTAAATAGGTATTACTCTACAATATTTGGAATTCTCACTGAATATAGTTAACGAAATTCTTGAAATGTCCGATTTGAATACGGCTTCTTTATTTAAAGGCTATAAAGCCTTTAAATAAAGAAACCGTATTGAAATTGGTTCATCTATTCAAAAGCCACGATGCAAATACAAAAAAAGATAGGAGAGACAACAGTATCTTCTTAATGCCTATTTTCTGTCAGGGATTAAGATATCACAACCCTTAAAAGTTATCAAGAACTAATTTTTTTTGGTATCAAATGCACACGAAAATAATTTACTGTCAACTTTGTTTTTTTTTGCAATGAAACTTTTAGCTGCAGAAAAAAAAAATATGAAACGTTAAAATATTGTTACGAGCTGTGGGTAATCAAATGCCGGTTAAGAGTGCAAAAAGTTTATTTCCGCTCGAATGAACAGATGTCAAGAACACGAGAATTTAATTACAGCGGTTCCTAGTCTTTGTATTCGTCCCTCGAAGTAGGTACTCGCGTACTATATACCGAAGGTACACTCTCACTCACAAACAACGTTCCCTAATCGCAGAAGTCTTCTATCCAAAGTCGTCGTAGTAGTCTTCGCAATTCGCCTTGATATCGCCTTAATATTTAGCTTCGATCGATAGTCGAAAAACTTCTCACTGGCGGACATGTAGCTCTGTTTATAGACCGACAAAACGAGGTTGGAATCTTCTAGAGCAAACCCAAAAGAGGGTGGTGGTAGTTAATTTCGCCCGCTAACAATAATTCGACATTGTTCTCGACGCCGCCAGTTTGCATGAGTAGCTATATAACACGTCATCGCTCCGGAATTTTCGAATTACAACTTTGTTCCTATTTCTTAATTTTGTTTATACCAATCGATAGTAGACCTTAAACCTATCAGTGCGCTTTTAGATCATTGCTCTGCAATGCCTAGGTCTCGAGATATAAGCACTAAAAGTTACGTGTCTAATGCCATTTAATAATAGACTTTATTCATTGGATGTAAGATCCAACCATAACAATACGTTCTGTTCTTTATTTCCAGATATACTCTATGCGAAATGAGTATAAATTGGTTCATGTACGGAGGATACGACTTCAAACCAGCCTCTGAAGCAGCACCTAAGAAAAAAGTCACCATTGATACAGATTCCACCAAAAAGGGGTCACCTACTAGTTCTAAGTAAGTGAAATACCTAACTTTCTGTAGTCCAAAACAGGGCTTGGAACCGATTTCGAAATAGCCGTTAATATCGTCCTTTAACCGATTATAATTCCGTTCATTGATTAACTGGTTAACGAAGGGAACGGTTTCGAATAAGCCGAAATAAATTCGGTTACCGGTTAGTGAAGAAAACGAAATTAAAACCGATACTAAAACCTAAATTAACCGGTTTTACTCATACGCACGTTGCCTGCCTAGATCGATCAAAGCTGATCGCAACGCTCTCCGCACACCGACGCGCCATCATCATGTCATGCGACACGTTCTTTCCTTTTTCTGTACGCGTTGGTTATGATTCATTCGTCTCATTCTCACGCGCGTACTTGTATATATTGTAAGAGCTAGTATGTATTCTAATATACATGAGGCAACTCAAAAAATCTGTTAATTTGGATTGACGGAGCCGGAATGCGTAAAAAACCGGTTTCTCAATTAACCGGTTAAAATACCGGTAACCGTAACCCAAACCGCAATCAATTCCGGTTCGGGGTCAATGACCTAAACCGGTTTGGAAAATTAACCGGTTTCCGGGCCCTGATCGAAAACACGTAAGTTATAGTTATAAAGCGTTGTGCATGACGACCCTCGAGCAGACAAATGATTTGTTTTCTTCCTTCTGTTCACGTAGTTTTGGTCTGAAGAGTGAACGTTCAAACGATGTCTGGGAACAATGAGATAGCAATAGTTAAATTAGATTAAATCCATGCTATTTATATACTTGTCCATTTATACAGAAAGACTGCTATCAGTCATTTAGTAATTAGTCATACCCAAATTTATTTTTCGTGTTTTCGTCTAAAGAAAAATATAGTGATAGGTACAAGGTAAGAGGGATGCTATGGCGCTCCGTTACCGTAATTGAAACTATCGGATATCCAAAATAAATAGCTATCCAAAACTGTAACCGAATCAGATATAAAAGTTTCGACAATTTCGGATAGGAGCGGGATTTAAATACGATACGTTATGACCGGTTTTCGCCGACCGACCCAACACGCTAGGCACGTCGCTTGCATTGTTCAGATAGTTTTTATTATTTTTATTGAATAGTCAGTCATCCATTCTTGTCTATATCTATACTTCCATATTATGTCTGTCTGTCTGCTTGGTTTTCACGACTTAACCGCCGGACCAATTTTGATGAAATTTGCCATGGAGATAGTTTGACACTAGGGAACGGATATAGGCTATTCTTTTTTTGATCTACCCCTAAAGGGGTAAAAAGGGGGATGAAACTTTGTATGGGAAATGCTAAACCGCTGAACTGATTAAGATGAAATTTGGTACAGAGATAAACCTTTTCTATTAAAAAAACATACGACTTCTTTTTAACAAAAATTTATCGAATAGGGAGATGAAACTTTACAGTGAAAATGCTAAACCGCTGAACAGATAATGATGAATTTTGATACAGAGATAGTATGTGCCCGAAAACAAATGTAAGCTACTTTGTTTTCAAAAAATGACATGTGGTTTTTATGTTCGTAACGTCATCATAAATCCAATATGGCGGATGCGCCATAATAGGAAATAACTTTTTGTTCAACACCAACGAAATGGGTATCAAATGAAATGGAATACGCAGGGAATATGTGACGTCATCATATCCAATATGACAGATGTTCCATAATAGATAATAATCTTTTGTTAAACATCAACATTATGGGTATCAAATGAAATGGAATACGCAGGGGAAGATTTCTGTACATGTGATGTCATCATAAATTGAATATGGCGGATGTTCCATTATAGAAAATAACCTGTTTGTTCAACACCAACAATGTGGGTATCAAATGAAATGGGATACACAGGATAAGGATTAGGTTTACGTACATTTGACGTCATCGTAAAGTTAATATGGCGGATGCTCCGCTATAGAAAGTAACTTTTTTCAAGACCTACTCCAACAATATAGGTAGGTGTCTCGGGTAGCCTCGGTAACCCGCAGAAGTCGGGTTATTTTTCCACACGGACGAAGTCGCGAGTACAGCTTCCGAAATAATTTCATATCTGTAACCGTAACTGAAACCGGTAAAATACCGGTATCATAAATAGTATTCATATATCCATGTCCAGATCCGAAATTTCATATCCGTAACGTCTCTGCTAGGTAACTACCACTTATCACTGAACTCAAAAACATGTCCACATCAAATTGTAATCTATTACGATTACTTTAATTAACAAGAGGGAGATTAACACAGAGAAACAGAGTATACAATACTATTACAGCATACATTTTTACCACAGACTACATATACATATTCTAACATAATCTCGCATACAAGAAGTTTCTTGTTTTCCGCGTGTTTATAGTCATTGACAGACATCAGCCCAGAAGCATAAAGAATGTCACATTGCAGACGTGACAAAACGTACGAGCCGTACGAGAGCGGGCGGGGCGCGGCCGCCGCGTACTCTCGTGGAGTGGCGTGGGCGGCGGGCGCGGAGCGCGTGCGGCCGGCGGGGGCCGCGGGGGCGGGGGCGGGGGGCGACCTGCGCGCCCGCGGCGGTGCCCACCGCGACACCGACTCGCACATCAACCTCAAACTTACCAAGGTACCACCCACAGACACGACTATAAACTTAGTATATTCTGGGTTATATTTCTGTATAGTTTAATTCACATTCTACAAAATACCAGTTGGATTTTTTTTAATTAATTACCTATGGTTTTTAATACAGACGAAAATAACTGTTTTTTCGTATTTTTCGTAAGATAACGCGCGCACGTCTGCATAGAGCAGAAGGTCCATAAACTTAATATATACTTTATAATATTAATATATACTTTGACGAGCTCCGTGGTGCAACGGCTAAGCGTGTCGGAAAGTAAACGGTAGTTGCGGATTCTATTCCCGCCCCGAGTCTGGTGTTTATGTATAATATGTATTCATTTACAAAAGAAAATTATATTAGTAGTATATCAATTGTCTAGTACCCATAACACAAGCGCTGTACTTTGGGACTCTGCGTAAAATGTATGAGGATGTTATTATTATTATTATTATACTGGCGGCGTATAGACGTACAAAGAGTGCGAGTGAGAATGTAATATTTTATTATAGTGTCACTAGTAGGAAAAAGACAGCAAACGGAACGCTTTTGTAACCCGTTTTGAAGGACATGACAGGTCGTTACAAGTCGTTACGCTGTGGAGAACGCTGTTAGCTTATTTTATTCCTTTGTGTTATTCCTGTTTAATTTCAAAGAAGTACTGTATATTTCAATAATGGTTACGCGTTCTGTATGTGCTTATTATATTGCATATCGCAATAACCAAAGGAATCATTTATTTCATAGGTGGCATTGACAAATTAGAAATCGTCACGCGTCAACGAGCTCTATGTTCGTCTATACGCCTGTATATATAAGTACTAAGTTTATGAAGACAACCACGTAGAGTCCGTTTCAATATAATTTACCATAAAGGTAAACAATTTAGATAAAAAGAGGGTTTTGTGTAATGCATTGTTTAAACGAAATTTATTAAATAACTAGCTGTTGAGAGTGACGTTTTTGTGCGACATGAATAACTTTTTTCAGGTTTATGTATGGAGATACAAACAGAAACACTTTCGTGTTTATAATATTAGTATAGGTGTGTCAATGCAAAATAATCTTTGTCATAAACTATACTATATATTTTGTCATGTTTTATTTATTTTAATGAAACACTGAATCTTATTTACCTTTTTGCCCAATTGGATTGAGGCAAACTTTAGGTATTCTATTCACATATTTTACCAACACATTCAAAGGTTTATAAGGACCTATCAAAAAATTATGTTATTTAAAATTTAATGGGCAACTCTTTAAATTCTAGGTTCCCAAACTTATTTTGTCTACTGAGTCGAGAGCTCATGCAGTCGTTGTCTAAGATGCCTCCTAGCTAAATGAAATTACAAATCACCCCCCAGGCCTCTACACAACGCCCCCATTTTTTTTCTGGGTCTCTTACCGCCCCCCTTTAGGCCTGCAGCGCCCACAGGGGGGCGTTATCGCCCACTTTGGGAATGGGTGATCTAGAGTATTTAAATAATATTTATTTTTATTTATTTATTAAAAAGTTTTTTTTTTTTGTTAATTATTGAAACTATATTATATGCTTGTTTTCAAATCATATCTCAAACGGAGTAGTTAGCCAGAATTACCTCTTGTAATTGTAATTACGTATCATACATAATTACATTTTATCTAGTTTCTTGCCGCTATGACCGTGATTCTGTTACCGCGCCAATTTTAAGCCAAACATGTGAACCGGAACTAGTCTAATGTATCCACTTGTTGAGCCATTAGACAGATAAATAATCATTTGACTAATAAAGTCTGTTTTTTTTCTGGGTCTCTTACCGCCCCCCTTTAGGCCTGCAGCGCCCACAGGGGGGCGTTATCGCCCACTTTGGGAATGGGTGCTTTAAATGTAAACGGTGTATTTATTGTGATGGTTCTTTTGTGTATCATTCCGTTCCAGAATTGTTAAAGTTAGTTGTAGACCTACCCTAGATATTTATTTAGGCCAAGGTCGCTCAAAAAGGAAGAAGAAATCACTTTAAAAAAAAAATTGAACCCACTTCAATAGAAGGACACTGAAATGTATAAAATAAATAACAAGTACAAAAAAAGCTTTATAAATACGATACAAATAGGTATACCTAATTATTGCATAAAAATAAACTAGAAATATTATTAAATTATTCTTCGCACAGGTACGGTTTGTTCACGAAACATATCCGAAAAATGAAGAACACGCATCACGACAAACACTGGCGATACAAAACATAGAGGTCTTGGACAGAGTGAGAGCCAGCAATATCAACAAATTACTCAGTTTATTCCAACAGCAGAATGAACCGGCGAGGAAAAACGCTTACATGGTGAGAATTCGACTATTGACTATTGTCAAAACTTTATGCTACGAGTAACTGCACAGAGACATCGTAATGCTTACGCACGTATCGTATTCAATTCAAATATTTCACATATTTTAACAATAGCATTTTATTATATACAATAATGAAATGATAATAATAATAATTTATTTATTCCTGTTATATATACATTTTGTATAACAGATACACAGCCTTTATGCTAAAGTTTAAGGTTCGACCGTTAATAATATTATGCTGTAAGACCAAATTAAGCTATAGTACTTGTATCACAGAGTTTGAACAACGAACTTTGTAAATAAATGATACCCAGTCTCCAAGCCAATGCTATCCTATTCTTATTAAAAGTTGCATATCTAAATTAGTCGGACTGTGACTGAATTCGTTACACTTTGTTTAGATTTGTGCTGACATCAGTGTAACCAATAAGTAATGCATAAATATTGCTTTCCAGCTCGTTGTGAAAGTGGCACACATGAGAACAAGCGCATCGCCGTCATCTCAAGAATCATGTCTGAAAGTGTCCGTGATGCCACTGCGGTTCATACTTGACCAGGACACCGTTAACTTCTTAATAGCATTTTTCAGTAAATTGGGCGCGGACGACCATAACGGTAAGAAGTTTTATTTATCGATATAGTTTAATATTCGCCTCACAGATGAAAATGTTAGAATTTTTTGATGACAGTTGACAGCATATAAAGAAAAGAAAATTATATTATGCATGCGCTTTAAACAAGCTGTCACTTTCATTGTACTGTTAATTTAATAATAAATTAAAACATTTCGCTTTCATACTGACCCGAAAAATAGAAGAAAGCCATCTTCAAGAAGCAAGAAAGTTTATCTTCCGCTCAGGCAGTAAAAGCCTGCCAGGAGACAGGGCTTAGAAGAATCTTGTATAGGCAATAGAAAGCAATCTGTCAGTAGCTGGTTTCACTTTCCCGTCTGCAAACTTTATAACTAAACATAATAGTGTCATGGTATACTTTTGTTGGGCAGAGATGCTTTGTTCAACCCGAAGGGAAAATGTTCTGCTTTTGTATTATTGTACACCGTAGTTCGCAACAAGATAGAAATAGAGCCAAAATGAACCTTTTTTTTTAGACCATGCAAATACAATCATTCTGTTTTATTTGGCAGAGGAGGAAGCTAGCGCGTCGTCGGCGGAAGCTAGTGGGTCTCGACAAACTACGCCTACCCACCGACCCCCCGTGATGAGCGTGGCGGCACACTTACGCGACCCCCCGCCCACGCCCACCTCGCTTGGGGACGTAGACGCGCTCTCTATCAACGAAACAGGTCAATATAGACTTTATTAAAAAGCCATAATGTAGCATTCAGCTTGTGATATGAGCAGGTTTTAATTTTTACACAAGAAAGGGTTCGCATTGGCCAAGAGAATATCAACTACTGGAACGATATAAAGTAGCATTTAGCTTGAAATATGACAGTGTAACTAATCAAATTTTAACCCTCTATATAAACTTGTTCTCTTGTCAATCGTACAGATGAATATGGACTTACCAAGATGATGTTAACGTTTAGAATTTTTCTTTTGACATAACATTGACTAAAAATTAAATAGTGACGCCTTATTTGAACTTTAAATATGCCTCCATGAACTCTATAAATCACTATCATCTTTATTCGAATGATATAACTCTAATTCAACTTTACATGGGATAATGAACATTCTCTCCTTCAACATATTTAATATTTATGGTTAATACAGTGAACCGCGACGACGGAACACCTCTCATGGAAACATATGAAGCAGAACGTCTAGTATCGGAAAACCTAATACAGCTGGAGGAAGACTTTAATCGACTAGGCCAAAGCGAAGACAAATCCACAACAAAATCTTCCCCAGATACTGAGCCCGTTGATCGCTCACCCATATATTTCAGGTATTACCTGCTTCTATCTACTTGCCTAATAGTATGTCACGGCCGTTGATTTATTTGCGATTTGCGAACTTGCGATTTTTTATTATACAATGTTATTTTTAACTGGAACAGTATAGGGGAATCCGAATCCATAGGAGATACAGGAATGGTCTTAGGACCCTTTCCATCTTTTTTTGTGAAAATAATTTTAACATTATACATTTTTTCGTTAAGCGTGAATTGTTAATGAAAAGTATAATTGGCAATTTCTTTTTTTTAATGTGGATCGACTCTGTTTCATTTAAGAATAATTTCAAAATACCGGAAAAAAAAAACTGAACAGGAGAAGTTTATCAAATTTAATAAACATTTTTTCATACAATAGAAGTATCGAATGTATTGAATTATAGTCGACTTTGCTCCTCCTCTTCAAATCCTCTTAAAGAATTTCAAGCATCATACCCCAAGAGTATTTTCAATGACAACAAGTTTACAACTTGTCACTCATAAATGAATGCAATATGTTTTTGAAAAACATAAATAAGCTACACATTTTTTCTTGTGGTATCCTAGTTATATTTTTTATTATTTGCTTTTAAGCCACCTGATAGGCTTTAGTTGAAAATCAGCACTGTAGGTATATATATATTATATATATGTAGGTATATCTGTAGCCAAGGCATTTTCAACACAGTATAACACCAAACCTAGAGTGGGTTTTTATGTTAATTTGTTATTGTTTTTTTTTTCGTAAATTTTGTTATATTTTAAGTTACTTAAGAGCCCTATCACAAATCGTAAGTACTTGAATTTAGGTATTGGCGTGCTCGGACACTCGTGTATGCGTGCGACTTTCTTAGTTTTATTGTAGTGTAAGTAATGAAGCGACTTCAGTATTAAATATAATTTTGATACTTTTCCGAATCAAAAGTTTCGATTTTTGTTATTAATTCTTTTTTGTTTTCGATAAATACATTTGTAATTGAAATACAATAACATTCCCTTAACACAAATATCGTATTTAGGTACATATTATTATGTTTAATATAGGTAGTATTTTAAGAGTAAAGATTGAATAGGGATAAGTATTTACCTGTCTAGCACTACTAGTATTAGGATCGGTTATCTAGAATCCACTAGTTACGTAGTCATGATTAGATATTATAGTCCTTTACTAATCAAAACTCAAGTTCACATCTTTGACTAATTAAAAAAAAACTTCGCACGTTTGTAATAAAGACGAACGTGATGATATTGTTACGGTTGGACCTTATTTTTTTTTATTTCTTTTTATGACCGCAGAGTTATGACCTAAAAGCGCATTGCTAGGTTTAAGGTCTACTATCGAATGGTATAAGTCAAATTAAGAAAGAAGAACAAGGTTGCACCTCGAATATTCCCGAGCGATGACGTGTCATATACCTATAACTCATGCAAACAGGCGGCCTCGAGAACAATGTCGAATTATTGTTAGCGAGCGTAATTAACTACATGTTTCCACCCTCATTTTATCGGACTATAAATAGAGCTCCGTGTCCGCTGCCGAGTCAGTGTTTCTCAACTATCGATCGAAGCGATATATCGAGGCGACATTAAGGCGAATTACATAGACCATTACGACGACTACTGCGACGACCTTGGATAGAAGAACTCTGCGATTCGGGAACGTTGTTATTGAGTGAAACCTGTACCTTCGGTGACTACTACGCGAGTACCTACTTCGAGGGCGACTACGAAGACTAGGGACCGCCGTAATTAAGTTCGCGTGTTCTTGACATCTGCTTGTACGAAGGAAAATAAACTCTTTGCACCCTTAACCGGCGTCTTATTACCCTCAGCTTGTAACAATATTATGCACTTTATTAAATAATTGAGACTTCAGTTCTTCAAACAGAGATTCGTATAGAAATTCAATGGCAGTTTCATAGTTTTGAAGAAATAGACATACAAACACACAGACAACAATTCTATAAGTTTATTTTGGAATCAGAAAAGTCTAAAATGCCTAGTTCAATCATTTTTAATAAAATCGTCAATGTACAGACATGGCTTTGTTACTGTTTTATAAAAAAATATAGATCGCAAAAACATCTGTCTTTGCTATGCTTATGTATTTTTACGGTAAAAAATGTAGGATCAACGGAAAAATCACTATAAAATAAACCCATATTACAGGTGCAACTTAACTAAAAAGAGCTCATTTTAGATCTCAACTTCTAAATGGCGTATCACAATGAAACATACCTAATGTGCAAGAGACTAAACATGCAATTAAAACTTGCAGTACTTATTGTAGGATGCTTAAGTACATATAGTTGTATATCCAGTCAGACGGATAAAAATTTAAAAAAAAACTGTTTTGGTTCCCATTATGCGTACCTCTCGGGTTATTTTTTGTTGTATCTTTAATTAACAGGTGCAGATCAATTTACAGTTTAATTATTTGTAAAGTTTTTCAATTTTTACATAGGAAGCTCAGATTATTATTGAAAAATTCTCTATCTTCCTGTGAACGTCATGTTAAAATCGGTTCAGCCGTGTTGAAGAATAGGCCGAATAAACAGACCGTCAAAAATTAAAAAAAAACGCGTGTTTGGGTTTGGTTAACGCGCGAATAACCATATAAGCTTAAGAAAACCCTTTAATTCAACATTATAGACATATGATTCAATTTTATTTAAATATATAGATTGTTATAAACGTCATAGATATTATCTTGATACCTAGCTTGCAAAGTATTGCAAGAAGTATCTTGCATTACTTTAGAACTTTTTTATTTAACTTTACTACTAGTGATTAAATTTATAACAGTGTTTACATGCCTAAGAAAAAATACAAGAAATCAAAAAGTCATAATAGATTCATGGAACAGAAAAGTCAACACTGGATCAAAACAAGTCAGTCGGCATATACGGATGGCTATTTAATGTTCTCGCTTACGATCGCTCGTTATGAAGAGCGCATCAATTTTTCGTACAGATCCTACCTCGTCAAGCGCTTGCGCGGTCTGAGAAACTTTTTTTTTGTTTCTGAGAGGCAAAAAAATCCCCACGGACACTCATCCGGACTCTACGCCGACTGAGTAGTGTCGGACTCGAACCGACTAAAAAACCCCTCTTTGCTGATTAGCCCTAGTGGCTTTTACAGCGGTCGCGTTGGGGCGAGCGCTAAAGGCGCCCTGCCAGATGGTCGACCGCCTGAGGGTTCCTCTAGCCGAGGGATACCTCGTATGGAGGGCAGATCTCGGGCTCAAGGCGTTCTCGCCAGGGGAACTTTCCGCACCTTCGTGCATTTTAACGGGCTTCTAATTCGGGTGAGGGCCGGGCCTCTAGCGAACCCGGTCGGCGAGACGTCTGAAGGCCGATTAGTGTGCCTAGTGTTCCGCGTGGCAGTTGAAATGCGGCTCAAGGCCCGCGTAAGTGCGTGTAGAGCTACGTGATCGAGCTTCTAAACGTGAGACCCTACGGGTGTCGCGGGGGGCGTCCTCGCCTCCGCCGGTGGGGGCGGTGCGGTCGTAATGTGTAAATGGGTCTGAGAAACACGCGTCAACACGAGCGTAATTTATACTGATTTGATAGTGTTTATTATAGATCTGTCTGTCATATATTGTCAATTGAATGAAATTTCATTTCATATCGTTTTTTATGTCATTGCTTTTGAAATAAATTTAAAATAAGTCTTTTTAAATATTTTCTCTGTAAAAAGAAAGAAATTTATGACATTTCCACAACACTAATACTATTCAATAAGAATATGTACTTGATCTCAACATAATTTTAGGATTTGTTAGAACTCGTCGGAACAATGTTAATACGACGTCACAGTAGCATGTCTTAGAATTTTCCTTGTAAACTGACTTCGTAGAATGGTTATTGTAAGATAAAATAAATATGAAAACGTGCCGCACCGATATTCAAGAAGGGAAATTGATCTATTGTAAACTGCCCGCAGAATATTAAAAAACCTTAAGGTTTCTGAGAATTAGAGCCTCAAAATATCACTATTTCGCACAAAATGTCAAAAGGCTCTTAATATGTCCTTTTTTGTAATATATATAATAATAATGTAACGTTAGTGTGTCGAACTAAAATGCATCTCTTCTCTTTCCATATATGATCATGAGAAGTGATCACTTACTATAATATAATCTCTATATTTCAGACGAGTAATATTCTCGCCGGACGTACCTATTCGACTGGACTACCAAGGCAAGCGTGTGGACCTGTCAGCGGGACCCATCGCCGGTCTTCTCATGGGTCTCGGACAGCTCAATTGCTCAGAACTCACGCTCAAGAGGCTCGATTACAGGTACTGAATAATCTCTTTAACAACGAGAGCCATATGTGGTCATATTAAAAGTAAGTCAAATTAATTTATTCAAATAAACCCAATTGAAAGGTGTTTTTCAATGTCAAATATTATCTTCTTTTGTAACTAATAAGTCCATGCCTAATATTTGCCTAGAAACACTTGTTTGGAGGAGATTCCACATTGTAGGGAGTTCACATAATGATGTGAATAAAAAAGAGGTAGATAAGTTAAGTTAGTACTGATCCAAGTAAAATATTCTCCCGGTTACGCACACATGTAAGCCGTACTTTGTTTATACAAACTAATAAAACTATGAAGTGTAAACAAGATAGCATGACAGTTATCATAAGCAAAGTCAGATTAATATACATTGCACTGCATCGCTATACAATGTAAAACTTAAATTGCATTTCAAACTAACAAATCACACGGATCTCTAAAACAATTATAATTGGTCAATTTCAATTGTTTACTGCAGTTTGAATGAATCTGTGACTAATTCACAGAGTATTACTAATCAATACCACACAACAGATTTCAGCCACAAATTTCATTTTTCTTGAATCATGTAACTACTACAGATTTATTTATATAGATCTACAAAATTATTTTATAAAATCGAAAATTATAAAATGCAATTACTACTTTCATATAAAAAGAATTTTATTTTTTATTATGCATTTACTATGAAGGAAAAATGTAGTAATATTTGTTTAATTACCTTCAAATAAATGTAATTTGTTTCTTATTGCCTTTTTGATATTTCTGCCCTATTGGGGTTATTTGTATGCGTAGAAATAAAGTCGAATATTTACGTATTTTTCTATTATTGCTTTTAATAAATGTAAACGATGATTAAAAGTAGGTTAATGATCGTGTATATTATAGAAAACATTCGACATTTTAATGTACGAATTAATAAAACATTTTAATATTCTGATTGCACAATAAAGATTGCATGACATTGCCAGTTCTGTAACATTACTATTTATATTCTTTGATTAAAGGTAATGTATCTCTCTCTGTCGCACTTGATAACCGGGGTATTACCTGTCACATTTTTATGATTTAATATTTTACAAATGTTTTAGATTTTGGATAAAATAGTAATACGAATGAAGTAAATAGGTATGCGCTTACGCATTATACGTGTTCCCTATACCTTTATAAATCTCGCTAGTATAGTTTCGCTAGTATAGAATAATGCAAGACTGCATTTTAATGATAATATTAGGAACGCGCTTGCTTGTGGACACTATCAATACTGATACAAGAATGAGCTTCCAGGTTGGCTAATTAGTAAAGTTTTGGGGTGCCACTTTTCGAACGCAAGTAACTCATCTACCTCTTTTGTAAATGTAACGTCATTGAGTTCACAACATTAATTTGGTAATGAGATATCAATTTGTGGTTATAATCACATTATGATTGTCTCTCACCTTTTCATCAAAAACGTCTCCAAATTTGTGCAATGTGCAACATGAATTTATTTTTTTATGAGGTCCTTATTGAAACGAATTTTACGGGTGGTAGGACTTGTGCGAAGTCCATTCAAATCTCTACCACCGCCACTTGATAATCCTACTTAGTATTGCTGTGTTCCGATATAGACGATAAGACCGCTGGCGAAATTTCTGACACAAGAGGCACAGCGTCTTAGTCTTCAGGGTTACCTACGCCAACAACCTGAGTTTCTTTCTTATTCATAATTTGTAAATGTCCATGGGCCTCAGTCCACTTACCATCGAGTAGATTGTTTGGTCGTTTGTCTTCGTTGTAGACTTGCAGTATAAAAATAAATCTAATGTAACATAGATAATATATTGTATAGTTCGCTTTTCAAGCCTTTACCACAGATTAATTTGCTACTACCGTAAACCTTTACCTTTTAATGTTATTACTAGGGATGCATCGATACGCATTTCTACCGATACGATACCGATACCGATATTTATATATAGAAACAGTCGACATTTACTTACTTATAATATTTATTTAGAACGTTAATTAAAAAAATTTTGAAAATTGTAATTTAACAAAATATTACTTAATTTTCGAAAATAATAATTATATCAATATCAATTTAATAATAAAGTTCAGATTAGAAATAAATAATTAAAATTAAGATTTATGAGATTTTTATTCAGGAAACACAACATTCTTAAATTATTAGGTGAAAGCCGATTTCGTAAGTCTGTTTGGACGAGACCAACTGTTGAAAATAGCCATTCAGATGCGACAGAACTCATTTGGAAACTGAAATATTTTTGTGCACTTTTTTTCAAATTTGTATATAAAACATCACCGCGCCAGAAATGGAGGATCTGAGGAATATATCAAATATTGAGGGATATTGGGGGAATTCGAGGTGGACATAATTATTGATTATCTTTTGTTTTTTACCACGCTTATGATTATGTAGTTAGTGTGTATGTATTTAGTAAAAGAAATGCCACAATCACAAGTCACTGCCACAAAGAAATTAATTATTTTATTACTCGTCGAAAGCAATCGGAATGAAATTATAAAACGTGGGGAATCCCCGAGCGTAATTTGTGCCGCGCTTACATATACGAACTAAGCACGGGAATGGCGCGTTTACACAATCGATGATTATAGCGCGAAATTCAATACGTGTGGGTGTATCGGGAAAATAATATCACTGATTCCGAAATATCGGGAATCCAACGATATCGCCGATATATCGGTATCGGTTGCATCCCTAGTTAGTGTATGCCAATTATTGTCTTTGCCTTTTTTTTTTTTAAATACTGTGTACTTTATTTTATTAAGTTCGGAATTTGTTGTAGGCTCGGTCTTCTGGGTGTAGATAAATTAGTCCAATGGGCGGTACAAGAATGGCTATCAGACATAAAACGACATCAACTGCCCGGTTTACTCAGCGGAATTGGACCTATGCACTCCTTCTTACAATTCAGTAAGTTTACTTGTTATAAATAATGTGTTAAGATTTCTGTTGATTGAATTTTTGTTTCGAATAATAAATGCTGTACATTACAGCATTGATATATCTAATAAACATAAGCAAAGATACCGCATTAATACGCCAACGGCGGTACAAAGGCCCTCTTTAGACCTCTGAAATTTCCGTAGTATACATCGTTTTTTTAAACGAATATATATTTAAAAATAATATCGAAGTATATTACTAGCTGTCAGATATTACTTTGCTGAAATCCTTTTAAGTAATATAAAAATATATACAAACTTGTATTGACCACTTGTAGTTGTACCATATATTTATATATTTATACAGTTATATATATATATATATAAATTGGCCATTTAGTCTGCTAAAACCTTCCCTAAGTGGTCAAATTGTATATTTTTTTATATATATCATATAAATTGACCATTTAGGAGAAACACTTCTGAAATCCCTCTTAAATAGTTTTGTATATAATACTAGCGGACCCTATAGACGTTGTTCTGTCCGAAATATAAAAAAAAATTATGGAACCCTGATTGCAGCGCCAACTACTGGGTCCAATTGTGAATCTAAATCATCTAGGGACCCTCTTAACACACAATAAATTTCATGAAAATCGGTCCAGCCGTTTAGGAGGAATTCAGTGACAAATACATGTACCGAAGAATTATATACATGACGATAAAATCATTTAGGAGAAACCCTTTGCTGAAATCCTCCTAAGTAGTCAATTTGTATATAATATAAGTTGATCGTTTAGGAGAAACACTGGTGAAATGCTCCGAAGTAGTCAATTCGTATATTTGTCATTTAGGAGAAACCCTTTGCTGGAATGCTCCTAAGTAGTCAATTCGTATGTTTACTATTTAGGAGAAACACTGCTGAAATCCTCCCAAGTGGTCAATTTATATTTTTATAAATATAAATTGACCACTTAGGAGGATTTCATATAAGTAATGAGTCGATACAACACGTTAAACACCCGTACCCGTACCCGTCCCGCGCCAGTAACGGGCATCCGCGACCTGGTGTGGCTGCCCGTGGAGCAGTGGCGGCGCGACGGGCGCTTCGTGCTGGGGCTGCGGCGCGGCGCCGCCTCCTTCACGGCGCGCACGGCCGTGGCCGCGCTCGACATCACCGCCCGCCTGCTGCATCTCATACAGGTGGGTCGCACGGGCACCGGACCGCGATATGTGGCCTGCACAAGGTTATTGCGAAAGGGTATAAAGGGTATAAGTGCCCATCACAACGGAAATTTGCGTTCTACAACTTCGCCAAAAGTCAATAGTTCTAGTGTAATGTCAAAGTAAAAAAATGAAGGTGAGCCAACGCTAATATCAGTATTTTTACGTACATAGTGATGGGGTTGTACATTTTTTCCTATTAAATAAATGTTTTTATTTTTGTGTGGAAGACAAAATAAACGTATCCCGTAATTATTAAGTTTGCAATATAACAGTCAATACAAATACGTTGGAACCCCGGCAGTAATCCCTTTCACAATAACCTTGCATATAGCAACATTGCGCGGTGGGGTGGTTGCATCTCGCGTGTCGCCTCGGCGTGGGACCACTTGAATTTATTTTGTCGCGCGATAGTTTTCGTTTTGGATATTCATTTAAATTGTATGGTGTAAATATCAATTATAATGTGCATAAAATGCTTAGGATAACTAACGTATTTTGTAGCGTTACAATTGACCCTTGGTTACTAATGACCCCTAGCTTACTATTATCTGTATCCGGTTTTACTTGTGTCCTTAAGAATTTTTATTTTTATTTTTTTTAATGTTGCCAATTATTTTGGGTACACAATGTAATTGACAACATTAAAAACATTCAAAGAATCAACGATTCAATGATGCGTACTTAATGTGTAGTACGCATGTAAAAAAATTTAATTAAGCGCGTATTTTCGAATGATAACTGACTATGGATATCTACCAGGAATAAGGGTTTTTTTAGTTTCTTGTTCGTAACACCAGTAAAACCGAGTATGTGCATACCAATATCTGAAGTAAAATTATAAATTGTAAAATTATGCCATAATGGTGATTGTTACTTCACGTAAGCACAAATATGAATTTAGGGGTCAGTTGTACCATAGGGTTAATAGTACCGCCATACTTTTCATACAAATTCTTTTCTTTTTATATTTTTTCTTTTTTGGTTAATCTACAATTAGTTTTGTCACGGTTGTAAGACAAATTTGTCTCATACTTGATTATTTCTATATGAGGCTTGTTTAAGTTACCAAGATGTAAGTTCGTATGGTATGTAGAAATATAATACAATAATAAATAATAACAAAGATGAATATTATTAGAGTATTATTTGTTTTTATTTCATGGTATAATTAACCATGGGTCCAATAAATTGACCACGATAAAAATCATGGCTTTCCTATTCTTCGCTGACATGCAAATGTGGAACTAATTTATACCCAAATAACTATTTTTTTGATCTGTATAATTATTTGTAAAGAATAATAACTGTAACTTTTGACCCTAGTCTCGCCTACTTTAAATATGAAATTAAGTAAAATGTGCTACGTTGTTTACGGATTGTAAGTGAATTAGGTTTGATTCTCGAGTCTCACTCGAGTGGAACAGCGATTGTTTCGAATACTCAATCTAGTGCTACATAGATATTGTTGCCTAGGTTCGTATTTCAACCGTGAATCTAAGATCGTGTACAGAAAAGGATTAATAGTGGCATTTCTTTCTTCTCAAGCAGAGATTCACAATTGAGTACCGTTCTGGAATACGGGGCCTATTCATTCGAATGCGGAAATATTTTATTTCTGAAAGTGTATGTTATTACCATCTCTAAATAATATATAACAAAGTCGCTATCCGCATCTGTCTGTTTGTGTGCTTAGTTTTTCTAAACTGAGCAATGGATTTTAATAGTTTTCTTTAATTTATTACATGTTATTTGTGTACTAAAATTTTGAGTAATAAAGAATAATTATTTTGTACTAGTGTTTTGATTAGTGATAGATAATTATTTGTACTTTTTAGTGGTTTTATTTTTAAGTCTATTTAAGCTGATATTTTGAAGTTATTATGTCTAATGTTACTGGGCTGAATGTGTCGATGTAACATAGGCGACTGCAGAGACGGCGTTTGATATGTTGACGCCGAGGCCGACGCTGCCGCTGCAAGACGCGTACGAGCGGCGCGAACGGCGGCGGCGGCGCCGGCACGACCCTTCACGACACCCCACCGACATCCGCGAGGGAGTCGCCAGCGCGTACCAGACTGTTAAGGAGGTCAGCCATCCGCGTATTACAGCGCAGACAGACGACGCAAACATTTTCTTGCAGCCGCGCGGTTGATATTCTCGTGTGTTTGTTAAAAGCGAATGTAAACTCTAGTTACTAGATAACAACATTCGAATTTTTGGGAACTACCCAAATGTGCAGCGCCCGCAGGCCGCCGAGCGGTCGCCGCGCGGTCACCGCGCGGTTGGGTAGCTCCCAGAATTTCGAACGTTGTTACCTAGCGAATAGAGTTTACATTCGCTTTTAATAAATACACGCCGGTCTCCGCGGGGTCGTTCGCGGTTACTGCGAGCTCTAAAACTACCCCACCCTCGTATTCCATTCCTCTAGCCACTCCAGACAAAGTGAAATTACTTGCATTTGACGTGAACTTCGATATCTAAATATATAGTGCTTTTTTAACTGGAACAGTATGGAGAAATCCGAATCCATAAAAGATACAGTGGAACTGTCTTAGGAACCATTCGGTCTTTTTTTGTGACAACAATTTTGGCATTATCAATTTTTTGGTAAAGCGTGAGATCTCCTTAAAAATTAGTAAACTTGGCAATTTTTTTTTTTTTATGGATATCCATTCAGTTTCATGTAAGCATAATTTCATTGTATCGAAGAAAAAAATCTGAACAGTAAAAGTTGGTCAAATTTAATAAAATATTTTTTCATACAATACAGTATGGGGATATCCGTATCCATAAGAAATACAAAGGAAGGAATTTTGCGGCGCCGGCTTAGCAACCGCACAGCGACTGCGTTGTTTTGGCGCGAAGAAATTCGTGTCGAATAAAAGCCCCTTACGCACTTATTCACTGCCTTCAATCAAAAGATAATGAAATTTAAAAACCGGCCAGAATCTCCATAGAATTTTTTTAACAGTATATGTGCAAAATTATAAATACGTGTCCGATAACCAGTGATCGGATAATCGGGCGCTAATATACCTAAACTTCATTTTTATGCCTACGAAAGAATAATATGGACATGCCTTTTAGAATCCCGGATCCCGGAATCGTTTGAAATTACTGATTGCTAAAAATGTTACCTGCATACAAAATAGTTAGAACTCGTTGTGAAAACGATATATTTTCTTTGAATAATGCTTACATACCCTCTCGTACTTTCAAGACGGCTGTTCCTTGTTAAACTTGCTATAATTTCATTAAGTTACTTATAGTTGTTTTTACAAAATTGTTTAATCCCGGGAATCCGGGATTACTTATTAATTCAGGAAGGAATATCCATATTATTCTTTCCAGAAAAGGAGTTTAGGTATATAAGCGCCCGATTATCCGATCACTGCCGATAACTGATTGATCTTTTTGTTATTTCTTATTTTCAATGTATAGTTTATATAGTCTATACCAAAAGCTCGTCAGTAGATGTAAAGATAATGTAATAAAACAGGTGTGATATATGAATATATTATTATAGACGAAACAATGAGGGTTCTATTTACAATATTTTGGCTGCAGGTTCTTAAAAATTAAATGCAAGTACTAGCAGGAGACGATGCGTTAATGAGAAAATTTAACGGGATTGAAAAGAAGAAATGGGAATTTATGGTATAATTCCCGGAACATGTGAATATTTAACGTAAACATAACGGCAGTTGCTACCAACTGTAAAACAGTTTGTCATAAACCTTTTTTTTACGTAACACTCGCATTTGTAATGTTAGTATAGAATAAACACATAAATGTCGGCGTCGGCACATTTATATGTGGTATGTGCGTACGCACACGCAGGGCATGGCGGAGACAGCGGCGACGGTGGCGCTTGCGGCGCGCTGCGAGAGCGGCGTGGGCGTGCTCCGACACTTGCCGAGCGCGGCCGTAGCGCCGCTGGCGCTGGCAGCGGCCGGCGCCGCGGACCTGCTCGGCGGCGTGCGCGCGCACCTCGCGCCCGCCACCAGCCGTGACCGCGCCGACAAGTGGCGCGCGCCCGCGCCCGGCGACCACGGTTGGTACACACACACACGCACACACACACACACACACGTGCGCGCGCACCTCGCGCCCGCCACCAGCCGTGACCGCGCCGACAAGTGGCGCGCGCCCGCGCCCGGCGACCACGGTTGGTACACACACACACGCACACACACACACACACACACACGTGCGCGCGCACCTCGCGCCCGCCACCAGCCGTGACCGCGCCGACAAGTGGCGCGCGCCCGCGCCCGGCGACCACGGTTGGTACACACACACACGCACACACACACACACACACGTGCGCGCGCACCTCGCGCCCGCCACCAGCCGTGACCGCGCCGACAAGTGGCGCGCGCCCGCGCCCGGCGACCACGGTTGGTACACACACACACGCACACACACACACACACACACACGTGCGCGCGCACCTCGCGCCCGCCACCAGCCGTGACCGCGCCGACAAGTGGCGCGCGCCCGCGCCCGGCGACCACGGTTGGTACACACACACACGCACACACACACACACACACACACGTGCGCGCGCACCTCGCGCCCGCCACCAGCCGTGACCGCGCCGACAAGTGGCGCGCGCCCGCGCCCGGCGACCACGGTCGGTACACACACACACGCACACACACACACACACACACGTGCGCGCGCACCTCGCGCCCGCCACCAGCCGTGACCGCGCCGACAAGTGGCGCGCGCCCGCGCCCGGCGACCACGGTTGGTACACACACACACGCACACACACACACACGTGCGCGCGCACCTCGCGCCCGCCACCAGCCGTGACCGCGCCGACAAGTGGCGCGCGCCCGCGCCCGGCGACCACGGTTGGTACACACACACACGCACACACACACACACACACACACGTGCGCGCGCACCTCGCGCCCGCCACCAGCCGTGACCGCGCCGACAAGTGGCGCGCGCCCGCGCCCGGCGACCACGGTTGGTACACACACACACGCACACACACACACACACACACGTGCGCGCGCACCTCGCGCCCGCCACCAGCCGTGACCGCGCCGACAAGTGGCGCGCGCCCGCGCCCGGCGACCACGGTTGGTACACACACACACGCACACACACACACACACGTGCGCGCGCACCTCGCGCCCGCCACCAGCCGTGACCGCGCCGACAAGTGGCGCGCGCCCGCGCCCGGCGACCACGGTTGGTACACACACACACGCACACACACACACACACACACACGTGCGCGCGCACCTCGCGCCCGCCACCAGCCGTGACCGCGCCGACAAGTGGCGCGCGCCCGCGCCCGGCGACCACGGTTGGTACACACACACACGCACACACACACACACACACACACGTGCGCGCGCACCTCGCGCCCGCCACCAGCCGTGACCGCGCCGACAAGTGGCGCGCGCCCGCGCCCGGCGACCACGGTCGGTACACACACACACGCACACACACACACACACACACACACGTGCGCGCGCACCTCGCGCCCGCCACCAGCCGTGACCGCGCCGACAAGTGGCGCGCGCCCGCGCCCGGCGACCACGGTCGGTACACACACACACGCACACACACACACACACACACACGTGCGCGCGCACCTCGCGCCCGCCACCAGCCGTGACCGCGCCGACAAGTGGCGCGCGCCCGCGCCCGGCGACCACGGTCGGTACACACACACACGCACACACACACACACACACACACGTGCGCGCGCACCTCGCGCCCGCCACCAGCCGTGACCGCGCCGACAAGTGGCGCGCGCCCGCGCCCGGCGACCACGGTCGGTACACACACACACGCACACACACACACACACACACACACACACGTGCGCGCGCACCTCGCGCCCGCCACCAGCCGTGACCGCGCCGACAAGTGGCGCGCGCCCGCGCCCGGCGACCACGGTCGGTACACACACACACGCACACACACACACACACGTGCGCGCGCACCTCGCGCCCGCCACCAGCCGTGACCGCGCCGACAAGTGACGCGCGCCCGCGCCCGGCGACCACGGTCGGTACACACACACACGCACACACACACACACACACGTGCGCGCGCACCTCGCGCCCGCCACCAGCCGCGACCGCGCCGACAAGTGGCCACCGTGGAAGTTTTCTGTATATGTGACGTCATCATAAATCCAATATGGCGGATGTTCCATAGTAGAAATAACCTTTTCGTTCAACACCAACAATTATCAAATGAAATGGAATACGCAGGGGAAGGTTTCTTATTATATTACGTCATCATAAACCAATATGACGGATGTTCCATAATAGGAAATAACTTTTTTGTTCAGCACCAACAATACGGGTATCAAATGAAATGGAGTGTGGATGGGAAGGTTTTTGTATATGTGACGTCATCATAAATCTAATATGGCAGATGTTCCGTTACAGAGAATAACTTTTTTGTTTAACCCCAACAATATAATTTCCTCGTTAATTACCTCGGGTAACCTCAGTAACCTAAAGCGGTCAAGGAAAATGTTTCCACGCGGACGAAGTCACGGGTACAGCTAGTATGTAAATAAATCAATAATTGTCTAATTCATTTGTCTAACTTGAAAATGTTTTTGTTTCAGAGCCACCAATAGACTAAACGACTCGTCACTTCCTTCCTCACACAATCTGTTATGCAAACGAGGTCCATTTGTTCAGACTACATTTCGCATATCGCTGTACATTATTAGAAGTGTTTACTTATCCACAATATCATTGTTAGTACGTAATAGTAATATTTTTACACATTTCAGTCAAATGTTCACATTATTGAATGATTCACAAGTTATTTTTTTTTACTATCTCATGCAAATTTAATCAAACGTTCATTACATATTTTCAGATAATGATAGTGGTATGTAATTCGTGATAATATTTTTAAAGGGTTGCTAGCTTCTGATTTTTAAAACACAGTACGTTATCTATAGCGAAGCACTGACTCTTCTTGTATGCGGAAGATAACGTAATGGTGATATATAATTATGTTAGTGATTTTATTTATTGTGAATGCAATAAACAAGTCAATAGTTTTAATTCGATGTGGTAGTTTCAAATTATGCTTTCCAGATTACAACCATGGTGCTTGATATTATAATAAAGTTTAGCATTTTAGAGCATTTAGTTGCTTATAATTACGATTATATAGGTTTTAAAAGGTGTAAATATTATGATATATTTGTTGGAATGGGTGCCATGACAGGAATGTGAAGTATATATTTTTCCATTTTTTTATCAATGATTTGACTTTTATGTGAAGAATATAACTAATGAATTCAATACCATAATATCCAATTCACATGTGATAGCGAATGTTATGTACTCTTTACTTTTGTGTGATTCAGTTAGATTAGTGAGAATTTATTCCATTTTAATTTACTCTTATTTTTAATTAGTGATGAAGATATGTAAACAATCTGATTAATTGACATTTTAAATCAACAATTTTTTAAATATTAAATAAATGAAACCAATATGTGTAAACTACAATCTTTTTTAATTTTTGTGTGTAATAAAAAATTGATTTTCCCATGAAAATTTTTATATTTTATTTAACACGTAAACATTTCTATACATCTATGTTTCCTTCTCAACTGTCTCTTCTGGATGTTTATCTGTTAGGAAGCTCTTCACTTCTCCATACTCTACTTTAAGGTTGAAACGAATCCTCTCATGATTTCTGTACTTTTCATACTTTTTCAAATATATTTGGTAATGGGGCATTGTTTCGTAAAATCTAGGGAATTTTTTCTTCCTCAATATGATCTTGTCATTCATAACATATTGAAGGAAATCCAAGGTCTCATCTTTGGGTATTTCTTCTTTTGTTCTCACTACACTAGGGCTTGCAACCACTTTAGGATAAAAATTGTTTTCTGCTCTATATTCCACAAGATGTAATTTTTTTTCTTCCGCTAACTGTTGATGAGTTCTCTAAAAAATTGAGCAATTTAATAGCAATTATTTAAAATAACAATATGCCACAATAACATATGGGAAACAATTTGATTAGTACCTATAATAACTTGAACCAATTATGGGGAGGACTTTAACACAAGGCGATAACCATAGATTATTGTAGCTACATTCTAAGTTGTATGTATATATAAAAATAATATATATATACCTACATTCAGTCAAGAAAGTATCTGGAATGGATGATTTGTTTATGGTTTCAAATTAAATTTTTTGTTTTTTTTTTTTTGTTCTTAGATTGGCACAACTGTTTTCCATTTTGGCGCGGAGTTTGAGTTACATCTGTTATTTAGATCAAATACAGTGCTGTTTTTAGTTATATAATTCTAGTGTATATTGCGAATTTCATAATGGACAAAAACATCGAAAGTTTGTTTGTCTTAAATTTTGCATCGTCAATGGAATTTCGTGTTCGGAATCACTGAAAATGTTACAGAAAGCTTACGGTGAATCGACTTTATCAAAAAACACGTGCTTATGAATGGAACAAAGCTTTGAAAATCGTTCGAGATGTGATGGAAGATCGCCTCCCTCTGGTAGGCCATCAACGTCTGCAACTGAAGTTAACATCGCAAAAGTGAAGGAAATAGTGACTGAAAATCCTCATTCAAGTTTAAGAGAGAGCCGCCGAACTTTCTGTCTCACGAGTCGATCCGTACCATTTTAAATAATAATCACTTGGGTATGAAACATGTTGCCGCTCGGTTAGTCCCAAAAGACCTGAATTTTCTCCAAAAACTCAATGAGTCGCTGAGGACATGCTAGAACGAGTCAATTCCGATCCAACATTCATGAAACGCATTGTTACTGGTGACGAGACGTGGGTTTACGAGTTTGACATGCAAACTAGTCAACAAGCTTCGGAGTGGCGCCTTCCAACTGAACCGAAACCGAAAAAACCACGCCAAAGTCGATCAAAAGTCAAAGTCCTGTTGACTGTTTTCTTTAACTATCGCGGTGTTGTGCACTCTGAATTCTTGCCGGAAGGTCAAACGGTAAATAAAAAATATTATTTGGGCGTTATGCGGCGTTTAAGAGAGCAAATTCGACGAAAAAGGCCAGATTTGTGGAAAGAAAATTCTTGGATTTTGCACCACAATAATGCGCCTTCTTCGCACAATGCCATCATTTTGAATGAATTTTTGACCAATAACAATAAATACCATCGAGCAACCACCTTATTCACCAGATATGGCTCCAGCCGACGTCTTTCTTTTTCCTAAACTCAAATTACCACTTCGTGGCACCCGTTTTCATTTGGTAAAAGACATAAAGGAGAATTCGCGGCGAGCACTGAACTCAATTCCGGAAAAAGTGTTTAAAAAATGTTTTGATGATTGGATTATTCGTTGGCGTAAGTGTATCGTTTCTGAAGGAGCATACTTTGAAGGTGATAAAATAAATTTGGATGAATAACTAACATTTCGTGTATTATTGATCTTTTCACAGTACTTTCTTGACAGAGTAGTACATATATAGGTGATTGTTATTTACATAAATATAGAATTTTTATACATGCCTGTTGTAACAAGCCAATGAAGAATGCCTTCACAACATGTTGGAAGTTTTTAGAACCTTCCACTTTAGCTCTTAAATCTTTAATACCAATGGCCTTGCAAATCTCTGTGATAGCTCTGTGACAATGCAATCCGAAACCTTCATTCTTTTTTTGCACAAATATTTTAGTTTTTCCAAACGCAGTGTAGAAATCATGGAAAACTAAAAATGTTTTAAAACATTAATACTCACGTCACAAAAATAGATTACATTAAGCCTAATTTACATTATAATAATAATAATTATGAAATTAGTGACATAGAAATAGTTTCATGGCATTAACTTCATTAACAATTTCACGTGTAAATGTCAAGTTTTACAATACGTGCATTACTTTCATGACACTGAAATAATTTCGTGTTACGCGCGATTTTTGGATACAACTAATGTTATGCAATTAATTTCACTATAAACACGACGCAAAATTAGTTTCGCGAAAGTGCGTGCGCTGAGTAGATGTGTTTAAGTCGCGGTTATGCATAAAAAATGGCAAATCAACATTGGATAGCCGAATAAAATATAAAATTTATAAACTAACACCAGCGAAAAGACTGGGATACGTAAAAATTTCGATATAGTACACGGTGGTACTATGAATTCGTATGATAATGACTTCAAACTATTTCCAGTTGCTAGAGATATCGTAGCGTAATTTGAAGTTTCACTTTTGCTGAAAAAACTTCTCGACATGTATATATTTGTCGGTGGAAATAATAAAAGGCACTCATTTGACTACTATGGCAAAGCGCGACTTCCGATGACGCGCTAACGGAACGTCGGGGCCGGCACACAGTCTGTTACACTACGGCGGCTGGTGCGATAGCATTTCTCCGACGGATCGTTTGCCATTATTAAATTTCCAATTACCTACGTAATAATTGTTACAAAGAGTTTTCTGTCATTTGCACATTAACTTTGTCTTAACGTTGTATTTTATGGAGTAGTTCGGCTCTTGTAAGATTAGGTACGTATTTCTCATGGCTGAGTTGCAAAAACGCGAGTTGCCCCGTGTCTTTTCCGACATATTTATATATTTTTTTGGACAGTTTCCTCAATAAAAAATTAAAATGATGTTTCACTCATTCGAAAATAGCTTGTATTTGCTCTCAGGGTCTTCCTCTGCTAATTCAGAAATTAAATGCGTTGCACTTAGATATTTTCTTGCTACCCACCCTCGAATCCACCAACGTATTTTCTTTCGAGACAACCTTTTTTTAATTTTATATATTGTCATCTGTACGATAACATTTTGCGATGGAAAATAAAGCTTTGTTGCTGACAGAGCCATGATCTCGGTGATAATGTGGACTTCGCGACATTTTAATGAAACTAGTTGAACAAGTTTCATGAAATTAATTTCATAACGCATAAAACTTATTTCGTAATGTAAATTCGACTTTACTGTCAACACTGTCAAAGTGCAATGTGACTCACTTGTATGTCCATTATATATTTCAAAATGCATTAATTTCTGCCCTGCTCGATTTTTTGCCTTTCTCAATGCTGCAGGTACTTCTTTAGCCTTCCCAATGCCAAAGCCAGCAAGACCTTGTCCATTGCCTGTGACCACCTAAAAGTTTAATTCTTTATCTATTATATTTGGACATTGACAAATATACAGTGTCAATTAAAATATCATACCATAGCTTGAAAAGTTCTAGTACGACCAAGACTACCCTTCATTGTAAGAAGTGGGCGAAGCTGAAGAACTTTTGTATCAAAACCAACAAATTCATCTGAAATACAAAATAATTTAAAATAGTTAAATAGGGAGTCAATTGAGGAAGCGTGCTCGTCGCGATTCCTGCCAGCCCTTTTCAGGGCTGCAATTCCTCTCCTGTATACCATGCGGGGCAATGTATGCGAAAGAGTTAGGGCGTCCCCCGAAAGCGACGTACACAGGTTTGTCCCCGCAGGTGTGCATTGCAGTGCAGTTCGGCATTGGGGACCGCCACCCAACACGCTGTGTACCTCGCGGTGGGAAGTGGAGGGAGGAGTGCAGAATAGCAGCGTGGAATGTGAGAGATGAGATTAAAGAGAAGATGCATGAAGTGATTGATATTATGGAAGAAAAAAGATTGGAAGTGTTATGTTTGAGTGAAACCAAGCGAAAGAGCAGCGAACTTGCCGACTTGCCTGAAGGGGGCATCACTTTGTGGTCAGTGGTATCACAAGAAGAAAGGCGATGCCAAGGGGTAGGCGTCTTGCTGTCCTCTCGTTTAGTTAATTATGAAACTGAGTATGTAAACACCCAAGACTGCTCTGGGTGCGTCTCGACAGGATTGACAAGGATTTTTGTTTTGGTGGTGTATGCCCCCGTGTCCTCTGTCGGTTTGGGCGAACTAGAGTAGTTTTGAGAGAATGTTAGGGAAGTTTTAGAAACGGTTGAAGAGAATCGAGAGAATTATAGTGTGTGGAGACATGGATGGATGGGTCGGGGCTGCTCGAACAATTTGAGTCTGTCCTAGGCAAATATGGAGATAAGAGATTTAATGATGCTGGTAGGAATGTGTTAGGACTGTGTATGGAAATAGTACATTTCGATACAAGTGTGGAAAGTATGTGATTTCTTTACGAGTCACGGTTTGTTGACCCAAGCCGAAAGCGGGTCAACAATAGGGACGAGTGGAAATGACAATTCCCCCGTGCATCGAACGACGTTTTTTAATACATTTGCGAAAAAAATATAAAAAAATAAAAAAATGCAGAAATGTAATTTCGCGGGAGTGTTTCTTTTTTTTTAGAGGACATGACATGGCAACGGTTTCTATGCATTCAGTCAATTCAATGACAATAATTTATCTAAATTCAAAATATATTTAATTGCGTTATTTACATTATACGTATATATTTAAAAAAAAAAAATTAAATTTAATTCATGTATTAATGGTATTTACGCTGTAAAATAGTCATTTCATCCAAAAATTTTGTACAGATAACTTTTTGATTAAAAACCTTTATGCATTTGGATGTTATATGCAGGAGGAAAACAAAAAGCACTAGTGTGGAAAAGTATAACTTTCCGCATGCTAAACACACATGGAAAAGTCTACTTTTTAAGCAAATGTATTAAAAAGGATATTTTTGTAGCTCATTTAAGCACAAAAGGATTCATCAGTAGACATGGGAAAGGAGTATGATTGATTTATTCCTGGTGGACAGCCGGCTCAAAAAAGAGGTTATGGACACGAGAGCGCACAAAGGAGCCAATTTGGGAACAGACCACTTCTAGTGCTAACTAGAATAAGGAGTCTGTTTGCAGCGTGGCGATATCGCGTAGCGTCCAAACCTACAGCGGTCTGTCGCATCAAAAGCTGAAAACTGTAAGATGCGACCACCAGGAATTAATATGAAAGGGTAGTATCCGGTAAGCTTGACGATAGATTGAAAGTGACGAGCGAGGATGTTGAAGAATGTTGGTAGAACCTTAGAGATAGTATGATCGAGGCTGCGAACGAAGTATGTGAAACGAACATGTTTGGGAATGGTAAAAAGCGTGATGTGTGGTAGAATGGCGAGGTGAAAGAGTCTGTCTACAACAAGAAGACAGAAAGCATGGCGAGACTACCTTACTGCCAATAATAGTTGTGATATGCAGGATTTGATGAAAGAGAGATATAAGCTGCAGAAAGCAGAAAGGCACTAGTGAAAGAGAAACGTGAAAGGTGTAGGGTGTTAGACGAAAACAGGTTGTCGGACAACTTCGACGAAAACTCCAAATTATTTTGGAAAGAAATACGTAAATACCGAAGTGATACTACGCCTTGGAGAATGAATAAAGTGTGTTCGAAAGAACATCTGCTAACAGACAAAAAAGATGTTCTGCAGCGATGGAAATGTAGAAAGGCTGCGGGAAATGATGAGGTGACTGCTGCGATGATCAAGTATGGTGGTCCCATGGTTTGGGATACATTCTATAAACTGTGCAGTCTTTGCTGGCAGAAAAGAGGTTCCGGAGGACTGGCGCACTGCAGTTATAGTGTCTATAAAGGGAAAGGCTCCTATTTAGACTGCGCGTGCTATAGGCCCATCAGCTTGGTCAGCTTAGCAAGTAGTCTATACCAAGATATCGTCTGAACGTATGAAAGGCATTCCTGAAAGATATTTGTGGGAGGCACGAGGCGGTTTTAGGAACGGTAGAAGCGGAGTTGCAGACACTAGTTACGTGCATGAAAGAAGACTGTGAAGTGAAAGGATTAAATATAAATGTGAATAAACTAAGGTTCTGGTGTTTGAAAGGGAAGATGTACAGACAAAGTTTAAAATATAGGTAAATGGAAAATGTCTAGAACAAATGAACGAAATTGTATATCTGGGGAGTGCGTTTTCGAGGGATGGGAGATGTACGTTGGATGTGGAGAGACGGGTAGCAGCCGGCAATAATATGAACGGTGCTCTGTTCACATTAGTAGGCAGTGTGAATATATCTAACTCAATACGCAATGCGGCGTTGGTTCCAACTTTATTGTACGGTAGTAAGGCCTGGATATGTTGGAAATCGAGTGAAAATAAGACAAATGCAGTAGAAATGCGATCTCTTAGAAATATGTGCGGTGTCACCCTTGCGGATAAAATCGACAATGAAGAGTTACGTAGTATGACAGGGTTACACGACAGTGTTATTGTAAAATTAAGATAGGAACGCTTAGATGGTTCGGGCACATAGAAAGAATGAGTGATGAAAGACTGACGATGTACATAGCGAAATATATACATAGCGAAAGCGAGTGGTAAAAGAAGCCAAGGAAGACTAAGGCTGACTTATGAAGATCAAATAGCCAGAATGTTAGCAGACGGAAATGTCAAAAGAACTCTCATACATAGGCGAAAATGTGTAAGGAGAATGATGAGATTTGAGGAAGCGAAAGAAGTATGTAAGAACCACGACGCTTGGCGCTCCGTACTCTCTGACTACCCCGTTGGGGATACAGTGTGAAGATTATGTATGTATTTAAAATAGTTTTCAAGCTTTCCTTTTTCTGAATTCTCTGTACTCACTAATATTTGTCATAAGGCAGGATTTGAATGAAAAAAGCGAATATTACCTTCACCAACAGGGTCTGGTGGGCCAATACTGCGGCCTGGCATACGTGTTCCTGACCAACCTCTCTCAATAGGACTGAGTTTCAATCGCCTGAACTTAGTCATTTTATCTCTTATCTTGATTAATTTTTCCATTCTTAAATATGAAAATATCAGCAAAGGTATACTATACATACTAAATATAATGATCAGAGATAATCTATGTATTATAGTAGTAGCGTAGTATTAACACAGTTATAAGTAAGTAAGCAAGCAGTATTATATCTCGGCAGTGTCGTTGAGATAATTACCTACGATCGCTCGGTACGTAAACACGCAATAGGGCTGCCGACTGGGACTGACTGTTCTTCTTGGGTTACGTATTTGATAATAGGTACTATATTAAATTGTCATATTATCTTTTCATTTTATATTATTGCAAATTTCGTAAGTTTTTATTTATAATTCTAGGAGTATTTTATTTCTAGTTTCAAAAGTTTGTGAGTTAGTATTGTGGAAATGGACAAAAAAAATGCATTTTATGTTTTTTTGTGTGCAGTATAATTAAAAATCAGCAACAAAGTAACTAGATCACTATGATAATATATTTCCTACAAATGACCAACAAAGAAATATTTCCGTCTCACATTAGTTTAGTTTCGATAAAGATTAATTCAAACATCCATGAACAATATACTCGAAAACTTGATGCCATACTATTTCGTCAGTAAATGCGCGGGAGCGTCTCACACCGTCCGACGACACAACCGCGGCGCAATTGCGACTTGTATGTCGAGAAATTAGGAGTGCACGATATAAATCGATATTTCATAAAATATCGATATATGTACGTGATATATCGCTTCAACCCGATATTATCGAATCATCTAGTATCGATATGTAAAATCGATATATTTCATCAGATATATCAAATATCGTGATAAATTAAAAGCACATTCCATTCCTTTTTTATTAAGCTGATTCCTTTATTTACGGTTGCGTAGTAATGTTAAATTCTCTTTGGTTGGCAGCTTGAGTAAAAATAAGACGTAAAACCCCGAATTATTGAAAAACTAGCCTTCGCAATAACGTAACGCAAAGACACGAAATCTGTGTCTGTGGTCGCTTGCTTCGTTCTCAGTACAAAATAACTTACAAATAAAAGTTGTCTGTTTTGTTTAATACAGTTTACGAAATGTAAATCTACCTGATCCCTATCTAATATTTAATATTATAGACTAGTTAAATACAAACAAATTACTTACGATATGTCGAAAATATCGATATATTTGTAGGATATATTGCAAAGTATCGATAGAACGATATATTATATCGAAAAAAATATCGATATTTTTTTTACATGAACATCCCTACGAGAAGTGCCGAGATTTCGAGGAGCGTCGTTTGGGAGCGTTTGTATGAAGATAGAATACTGTTTGCTTACTGTACTGTGGTATTGAGGTACTAATATAATACATAGTATTTATTTAGTGGTAAGTATTTATTTTTTTAAACGAGTGAATAAACAGATATAAATTATAAATATTTACATTTGCATAAGGTAGGTACAACTTAAAAAGAGTAGAAAATAAAAATCAGTAATAAACTCTATATTTAATCTGGACTGTCTAAATAAGTATAAATTATAGTCCAATTAATAACGGTTGAAATCGAAATTTCTTCTTCTTCTTCTTAAAAAATATAAATATTACCTCAAAATTGTAGGCGTCTGCTGCTGTTCCTTTCGATTTTAATAATTGTTCTACTGCTGGACTATAAGAAGATAAATTTGATATTATCTGCCTAACTATAATAGTTAGGAAAATACGATCTAAAGCATTTTTTTGTTAATTTTACAAAGAAACAAATAAAAATAAAAAATAAGTTTTTCATTATAATATTAAAATTGTAGATTAAAAATAAATATGCTAATTACTTTGTTTCTAACAAAAATTTAAGTTATATTTATGTGAAAAGAAATTATAACCTTTTGTGCACCAATTACAAAAAAACAGTTATAATAGTTTATTACGATTCTACTACGTTTTCAAGAAATTTCTCATTTCATGTGCCTAAAACTGCCTTAACTCCGTTAATATGACACTTACGACAAAAAGATATAAAAGCAATTTTACGTAAAACTTTGCTTTCTATGATTTTTTCCTAGAAATCTTTTGTCTATGACTTACCATTATAGAGCTTAGCATCCTCAATAGAAGCAACCATTGCCTAGATCCCAGGACACCAAGGGAATGAGGGCAATGAGAAGGCGGACGAACTTGCAAGAGAGGGAGCGGAAAGGAGGTTCACCGGACCTGAACCAGTTCTCCCAATATCAGAAAGAATAATAAAAAGAATCATCAGAACCATAGCTATGAAAGAAACAATCAAAGCATGGAAGAATAAAGTAGGCTGTAGACAGTCAAAGATGTTCCTAAAGGAAATAGATAAGAAGAAGGTACAAAAGATCCTAAGTATGAGCAAAACAAACATTAGGATGATCACAGGAATAATAACTGGACACAACTTACTAAATAGGCACAAGGCTCTAATTAGTAAGGGAAGTGAAAGTGCACAGTGCCCGCACTGTGACAAAGAGGAAACTAGCAAACACTTCATAGCGGAATGTGTAACGTATTCAAGGATAAGATGAGAGATTTTCGGAACGGACCTACTTGGGGAGGAGGAACTGAAATCTCTCAGCTACGAGGACATAATAGAATTTTGTAGGCGTACAAGAAGGTTTGATGGGGAACGTTTTCTAGGCCATCAGTAGACCATACTCCACGTAAGGGAAATGGGTGAAATGGTCCAAAAGAGGACTGATCACTCGTCTGGGCCTGGCAGACGTCCCTCATCAACAATAATAATAATAATAAATACCATTATAGAGTAATTTAGAAAACAACACTTTTCTGACTTCTTTTTGTTTGTTTTTCGAGCAAAGCCGAAGAGCTAAGCGTGCGTGCATGTTGAAATTTTACATGCATGTTAAAAACACTTTTATAAACATTATATCAAAAATTTGGCCTTATTATCGAAATTTCGATTTCGACGGTTATTTGATTGAACTATTAGTAGTAATTGGAATCATGGTATGATTACTATCAAAAGTATGGATATGACCTAAAATTCATAGGATGTCCTGAGATTTTGTACCTTAGTAATATATGTAAATACATTACTAGGATTCTGAACGAAGATGATTCTATTTTTTAAATACAAAATCTTTCTTTGTAAAATCTAATACACTTTTAAAAATTCATGACAGGAAAACAGCTACCAACATAAATAAAACATTTATTAAGATTCTTGGATCCTACGTTTTTCTCAAAAATAAACAAAATTTAACAACTTTTATTAAACGATCAAATAAAAAATCCTGGGAATTTTGAATCGCATCCATACTTTTGATAATCAGACCTATGAATATGATCACTGATGATTAGATTTCATAACTTAGTGATAACTGTGCTGTGATATTGTAACAATAATTGTAATCTGACCTTTCTGGGTCATCAGGTAGGCGTTGTTGTTTCAGCAATTCCCTGCCTCTGATCACTGGGGCAGATAAACCAGGCCACAACATATTGATCCTACCAACGCCGATCACTTGACCACGATTGAGATCTCTGATTCTTATACGCCCTGTGCCTTTACCACGACCCTTTTTTGCGCCGGGATTGCTTACTGAAGTGACGGACTTCCACAGTTTTTCTGCCGGCACTATTTGGTTTACCAATTAAATAGTAAGTAGGGAGAGTGACAAGAAAATTATTAAATTTCACATTATAGGTACTTACATTTATTAAAAAAATTGACGCAAGCTACTGATGAGGTACTGAAATTTATATTTAGGTTAGGTACAACATTGTTTTGGTACGTTTGTATGAATACCAATTTTAAAGGCTTGTTGATAGCATTTCTTAAACTTAATAATCTATTAGCCATTTTATATATTTTTTAAATTAAAAACTAGTCATATTCTAAGTGACAAATTTATATTTTATATATTTATATTTCTTAAGGCATTGGTAACAAGACCAGCAGCAAATATTAACTGTCCCTAACACTCCTCCACTCCTCAGTAGTGACAGTAGCTTCACTAAAGTTAAAAAAAGGACTTCTTGGAAGAGCGCGAAAACTTCAGCTACACATGTTTATTTAGATCTCCTCCATTCTTTTCGCTTACACAGAACTTTAAAACACAATATACTATCACTGTTGTACTTTAAAACTCCTAAAAGTGTAAAAACTAGAAAATCTAAATAAAATGACAACCTCACTTCTCCCGTTCCCGCCAAAAAGTCACACCCTCACTTTTTTTTTTTTAATGGCACCGTACGTGAGTACATTGCCAACGACAAATAATGCGAGGAAACAATTCAGTAGGTGTAAAAGGAAATTTGAAATTTGGAAAAAGGATCAGTGAAGCAGGAAAGGACAAAACATATAAATTACATAGACTAATAAGTTATGAAAATAATGCCTATTCAATTACATAACAATACATAAATTAAATTTTTTTTTTTTAACAATTAAATATTTTAATAACAAAAAAGTACATACATACGTTAATATTTACAAAATTATAAAATTTTAATATTGTTACTTATTATGTATGACCTTAAAGTTCGATATATATCACAATTATTATAACTAAGTAAACATATAACAGATGTAGGAAGAGGAACATGGAGAGAAATGAGATTATTATAAATGAAGGAATGGTCATAAAAAGGACATGACAAGAAAATATGGTCTACATCCATACCACAACTACAAATGTCACTGGCTACAATTTTTAATTTATAAAGATGAGTTGGAATACAAACGTCCCAGACGCATTCGAATTAAAACCGATGTTGCACCTTTACTTAAACTTAATTTATAAAACCACGGCTTGGTTGGAATACAAGGTTGAATTTTTGAATAATATTTCCCCTTTGTTTGACTACTTGTTTTCCAAGCCTCTTCCCAGGATGTCTGAAGAATAGCCTTGGGTAGCCATGTCATGATAATAATTAACAAAGGAGTACAGGTCGCCACACTCCACCGCTTCCTTTGCTAAAAAATCTGCCTTTTCATTACCAGATATACCACTGTAGCTGGGAATCCATACAAAAACTACAGAATATTGTTTTTGAGAACATTCATAAAGCAATTTTCTAATTTTAATTATCAGAGGGTAACAACAATTTGATTTAAAAGGGAACTTCGTTAATGCTTGAAGAGTACTCATTGAATCTGTAAAAATAACTACATTCTTAAGTTTCATTAGAATAGCATACTCGACAGCCTTAAATAAACCGAGACATTCGCCAGTGAAAACAGATGATTCAGGAGGAAGTTAATTTTTTGAACAATATTAAACTGAACATGATAAACACCTACCCCGACACAGTATCCAGAAGAAGAATAATACTTAGAAGAATCGCTATAAATATAGTGCCAATTTTTCCAGTATTTATCTACAGGGTGTATATGAAAACGGGACAGTTACTTTAATGGATGAAAGGGCATAACTTTAGTATGTAGTTACAAAAAGAATTGTCGAAAAAAACGTATCCGTTTAAGAGTTATGACCGTTTTAATTTTCAAGTGTTATCCCCACCATTTCTCGTAAAATTGGGTTGATCGTGTAGTTACAGATTTTAAATCTTACGTATTTTTTTATTTTGTAATAAATTCATCCGTTACTGAAATACAGCCTGAAAACCATTTTCGAAAATAATGCGTATACCCCTCGTATACCCCTTAACAATGTTTACAAATCGCTAAGGTCATGAACTGTCAGCTGTTCAATATGGCGGATTGGCGGTGTTACATCAAAGAAAGCCACCGTAAATCACACGTCGGCAAAGATGCCGACAAAATGTAAATAATGTATGGGTAAATAATGTGTAAAAAAACAGATCGTGCCAATATTCTTAATTTATTGAAGCCTATCTAGTACTTACTATAGTTAGATAGGACATAGATAACTAGGTAACAGACGTCTCATTGTTTGTTGTCAATACTTCTGAGAAGTCAATTAAATTTTTTTTCTTAATTTTTCTTTTATATAAACATATTAACTTTTAACATATTATTTTAAATTAGTAACTAATTAATTTGTGATATTATCAGAAAAAACTGTAATGTCTATTATATTTTTGTATATTTAAGGCCTTGTGGCTCTCCTTTTAGGGGAAACATTCGTACGCTAGATGGCGTTTGCTTATCGAACGTGTTCATAGTACCTAATTTCACAGATTTCTCCCACACTCACACACGCGCGATTCCCGTACGCCACACATGCAAATAAAGTTATAATACTATTGAATGTTTCGTAAGCATTACGTTCAGAAATATTTATGAGATGAAATCGTATTTAGTTTAGAAATAAACATATTAAACGTAGTTTGAAAAATATTACACATATTCTCATATATTATATTAGGTGTTCATTTGTATATAATAAAATAAAAAATAATGCGTTACACCTACTTATATCGTAAAGATTTTTTGACCTGTTTGCTGTCACGAGACTAGGGCCAGGATCAGATGATGCGCAAGGATATGAGGGGTATAAAAGCAAAAACGCTACTGTCCAGACTTTTTAGTCAAGCGGGTTTATGGAAAATGTTATACTGTTTGTTCTGAACGAGATTTAGCTCACTATTTATGATATTTTAGGCCACAATATAAATCTGAACAATAATAGATCACCGGCTCCAGTCATTACAAAAAGATTAGAGATATTTTGCCACAAATTGGTGTGGACAGTGTCGTTTCTGTTTCTTAGTAGTGGACAGTGGCGTATTTGCACTTTAAAATATGGACAGTGTCACGTTTGAACCTTACCTCCACCGTCATTGTGACAATAAAATACGGTCGACATATTCATAAAAAATATGTATTATGTATTAAAAGATATGTACTACGAAAATTAAATGGAAACAAAAAACATTTATTACGTCTTTATTAATCATAATCAGATGAATATAAACACCAGATAATATTTATTACTAATCACTTTAATCTATTTATTAATTACTCTTAAATCAACATAATTATAGGATACGTAATATTTTAAATTAATTATTAATTACTTTATATTCCAACCTACATATTATTTGTATGCCGTATTAAATTAAAAACACTAGATTCTTAGTTCGGGTTCGGGGTCAAAATCACCTTCACAAATTTCCTCTTCATATTCCACAGCTTCTTCCTCACAAAGTTCTGATCTTTCCAAAACTTTTTTATAGTAAGCCAAATTATCTCTGTTTTTCCATTCCGTTCCAAAATGCTTTTGCAGTAGATTTTCCACATCGGTAATTTTTGCGCGCTTCACTACAACAGTGTCTTTTTGTATACGTTTTGGATTCAGATCATTCCACGACTTTCTTTTTTTTAAAATGCTTTTGTATGTGATCATGTCTGTACCATAATGCATTTCACCCCTCACCAAAACGTTCGATGCTGTTTTTTTGAGATAGAATCTCTTGCACTGAGCAAATTTGAAATGCCATGATCCAGGCGGTTTGATCACACCCATTAAAGCAGATTTCCAGTCCATGACATTATCATCCATTTTTATGACAGTGCCATATTTATCAAAGGTATTTATATATGTCCCTGGCTCGATTACTTCTTCTTGTTTCTTAATTTCTTTTTCAATGTTACCAAAAATTCTGTCTGGAGGAAGAAAAGAATGTCCAGGTATAGGAAAAACAAGTTCTACTATTTTGATTTGAGGCGGTGCGTTTCTGAGCCAACAAGCAACCATTCCAATCATAACTGAATTTTTGTTTTGGGCTGCACATCCATCCGCCACCAGTCTAATGATCTCTATTTTTTCATTTATATTAAGGTTTTGTAATCTATGAAATACTGCGGAAGCAATTTCGTTGGCCCCTTTTCTGTGCTCATCCTCGGTCCAGACATACAAAGTCACATTATTTTTATTTAACGTGTTATCTGGCACTGACAATACTGTCCCAAAATTGTAAATGTACAGCTGACGGCTATAATATGCTGTTTGATCGGGTATTTTCGGTAGAATTTGGTTTTTCTGACAGTCAAACGACAATGTTAACATATCGCTAGATTTTTCTTTTAATAAGCGGTAGAAATATTTTGTTTTTAGCATGTGGACTCGTTTTTCAACCATTAGTCTAGTTTTTTCAGCTTCATTTTGTGAGTTTTTAATTTTTTCTACAAGTTCAGTGCACTTCGAGCATGTATCTGTACGAGGCGTGCCAAAACCCAAATTGTAGCGTTTATTGAAAATTTGCCTGAAATAACAATGTCGTACTTTTAGCTCTTCTTCTTCGCACTGTTCTTGATACATCCTCCACATCTTTTTTATATTCAACTCAGCTGGTAAATATTTTCTGATCATTGTACTTGATCTGCAGTAATGCGCTTCTACACACTTAAAAGCTTCTATGAATTTCTGTACACGTCTAAGCTTATGTTGATTTTTAGCAGATCTATGGTCCCCACCTCTTTTCTCTTGAACAACTGTGCCTGTTTTTGCAAATACTTTTGCAACCCTCCGAACTCTGTGCACCGTTATTTGCAGAATTCCTAAAAACGTTTTCTGACACACGGGAATTAGTCTTAGGGAATTATTTTTTCGGACATATAATTTTGTATGTAGTTCTGTTGCTTTTCGAACTCCTTTCCTCGGACGACGTCGTTTAGTCTTTTTTACCACACAATGTTTTAAAAGAAAACAGTCTTGATCTTTTTTGTTCGGATTTGTATAAAATTCTTCATGAAATTGTTTAATGTCCTGCATAGTTAAAGAGCCACATTTGTAATGTATTGAATCTGTGCCGTGACTACATTGCGGTGCCAAAGGCAATTGTTTTGCTGAATACCTTAAAGGAAAGAAAACATTTTCGTAGATAATTATTATAATAATGAAATGTTTGTTATAATAGATACCTGAGTTTAGCTATACCTTTATAGATTTACACATCACATAAAAATACTTTCCGTTAGTACATTGTTACGTGTAACAAAGAATACACTGGAGAATTTCTATGCTAGCGGTACATACACTGTTCTAACCTAAAACATAACAAACTTTTTACTAACCTTGCAATCTTTTGCTTGGCTCTTTTCCAGTTTTCTGGGTTCCTTGATTTTTTCTAGCTTTTCGACAGTCGATTTCTCGCACGTTTTCCTCCATAATTATACAAAACACCTTTATAAATACTACACAAAAAGCAGTAAAAATCCTTTGTACAATTGTAGTGCGGCCATATTGCCAGCATCGGAATGGAGTCCGCTGATTGGCCAGTTTGGACAGTGGCAGTTTTGAAGTTAAAGATGCACAGGACAGTGTCATTTTTGAATGTACATCGGAACTTTAGACGTTGTTTTACATGGGACAGTGATAACATTGAATGTCATTTCAAAGAACAACATTATTGGTTTTAAAAATATCTAGCAAATAGCATTTACAGTTCCATTTTGACCTCAAATGGACAGTGGCGTTTTTGCTTTTATACCCCTCATATACTTATATTATATTCTATGTACTGTACTGTACTTGATGATGTGATTCAGAGATCTGAGTGTGATGCAGTAGATAACGAAACCCAAGTACTCCTAGTCAGACGACTCATAATAAACCCATTGAAATCCAACTCATTCTACTGATTTCGACAAGTTCTTTGGTAATGGATGATAACCAACAGCCTAATGATACCGTGGAGTTAACAATTCGCCGTCTAGTACCTACGGACCATTTCGACTTCGGCTTATTTGGTATTGACATGTAGGTATATTGGTGAATACCAAGGTTTCTATTAGTATGAGTAAGAGTATGGTTTTGGAGTCAGCGGCAATAACAAGAACACCTACCCTGTGGCTTGGGCCAGAGAATTTGGCTACGGTATTCTAAAGACAAGAGGCCGGCCTTTGGGGTCGCGAGCGAACGGAGTGAGGCTTCGGTCATCCATCCATGCAGATCTATGTAAGCTAGCTAGTAATTTAAACTTGAACCAGACGTGCACCAAGGTTGATTTCAACTTTATACACTTGCAGCTAGTTAAAATCAGACTTCCTAGTAAAAAAAGAAGGTCACTTATACGGTAATTTCTAATTCTGTAATCATTATTCAATTAGTCCAAGATCCGACTGAGGTTGACCTTCCCTAATCGAGTTTCCTAATAAAATAAATATTTTATACAATATAATGTATAATTAAACAAAACGTGCTAGGGTTGCCACCCCACATCCCTGCATAGCTATTTTGAATTAAAAATTGTTTAATTAATTTTTTTCAATAATTGTTGTTGTGCAGTTTCTAACGAGTAAAAGATGTAAATAAAACGCCAAAGTAGGGTTGCCTACCTTTTTCTAAGCAATAATTAAAGGTTGATAAGTGTAAATAGGTAAGTGTGTATTAGTAATTTACTCTCATAGAGTTTCCTTACATATGAAAATTATATGTGAAAATGTAGATAATAATATTAGGAACACGATGGTATAGGGTTATCTTTGTTTGCAACCCTACTTTGGAGTTTTATTTCCATCTTTTACTCGTTAGAAACTGCATAACAATCATTATTGAAAAAAATTAATTCAATAATTTTTAATTCAAAATGCAGGGATGTGGGGTGGCAACCCTAGCTCGTTTTGTTAATTATACATTATATTGTATAAAATATTTATTTTATTAGGAAACTTGATTAGGGAAGGTCAACCTCAGTCGGATCTATTACTATTAATTTAATTTGAGAAAAAAATACTAGATTATAATCGGTTTCTTATATTTTTTAAAATTTAGGTAATAAATACAGGAAAGTATGTATGACAATTGTATGTACAAGTAAAGAGGAAACTGCACTTATATAATTACATGTAACGCAAATAATATAACGTTTATAACTGAGTTTTTATTTAAAATATTTTGTTAAAACTTAGTACACTTTTGACTAAACTATACATTAATAATAGTAGGGTGTCCATTATTATTTTACTCATTACGGATTCTTCTGTATTTTATTCCAAGTTTCTACTGTTAGTGGCGTTTCGCATCTTGCAGGACCTCTTCACTGTAATCGAAGATAATTCTGCTTCCATTTTTCGTCTCTTCACTCTGTCTATATCAAAAACAATAAACTTAACAAAACAAAATAAAGTATTGATAATATCGAAGAGTTACAAGTTATTTCCACTCCTATTTAGTCTATAATGTATCTGTCCTTTGCAACACACTATACTGTATGAAGGACAAGAAAATCAAAAACATAAAAAGCTCCCGACAAAAATAAACCTTTAAAAAGTAAGAAAATAATATGTACCTCAATGCCCTTTAGGTTTATGATAAGTTTCGATATAAATAGAAGTAGCAATATGTCCAAGCGTCTTCAAGTCTGAGGACTGCTAAGTTTTTACTTTATTTATTTAGTGGTCCCCCGACGCGACAACGCTTGGATATATTACTACTACTATTTATATCGAAACTTATCACAAATTATAAGGCCCATGAGGTACACATTATTATTTTACTTTTTGGAGTTTCTTTATTGAATAAGGGGTTTTTAAATTTTAAATTTGTTTTATTTCATGATTTTTAAACACTACAATCTACACTAATACTACGATCTACATTCACGCAAATACTTCCCGGGACGATACACGAAATTGCGACATGGGATCGTGCCTCGCCAAAATCTGAATATTCTGACAATAGTTGTGTGATCTATCATCAGACCCTGATCACCATCTATCTATCTATACCCTATTCATAGAGACCATTTCAATGAGCTTAAACATAATCTCTACTATAAGTGGCGAGGAGTTGGGTATCCTGCTGACTTCAGACGATACTGCAGCATCAGGTCAAGTTTACCATGTCATTGTGACATTATTGAAGTCATAAGATACTAAATTTCGTATCGAACAGACTAGTAGAAGATGCTCGCGTCCCTTCAAAAACTAAAAAAGAACTAATATTCTTCAAACGGCTGAACAGATTTTCTTAAATCATAGCCAAGGACACTCGATCACGTCACCTTTCAAACAAAAAAAATTAAATCAAAATCGGTTCATCCGTTTAGGCCCTACGATGCCACAAACAGACACACTTCAAACTTATAACACCCATCTTTTTGGGTTGGGATTAAAAATATAGGAAACAATAAGAGATAGTTGATATATAATACTAACATCGATTATTATACAAGTATCAAGATCTTATTATACAAGTATTTACACAGTTTAACGTTATTAGTCTTGCTAATGACCCGTTCATTACCAAGATGTCATGACCCACCGATTTTCTTTCTCTCTTCTGAAGAGACTAAATACATCACCTCTTCTCCAAAACTGTGTATTAAGAAGATAAAAACAGAGTGAAGGGACATAATATGGTGGAAAAATATAAAGAAAGATTTAAAAATCATTAAAGATAAAAGTTAATACATCATATAATAATAATACCGTTTGCCATTATTCATAAGTATTGATGATATATGTATATAATAACAAGCGTTATTGATGATAATGCTTCATGACCCTCACATCCATTCCTCTCCTCTGACTTTAATGTACTCCCTCTTCTTCTCTTCACTAGTTCCATACTACCTGCTAGTAGAAGATGAAACATAGTATGAAGGGACACAATATACTGGAAAAAATAAAGGAAGATCAAAAATTATAAAAGATAAAAGTTAATATAATATAAAATAAAAAGATGTAATAACGAACATTATAATCCCCTGGCATGAAGGTACTCCTTCTTCCATTTGTCTCTTTACTTGTTCTATACTACATATTACTATGAGATAAAACATAGTATGAAGAGATAATATTCATTTATTTATAACATTTACTCTCTATTAATACAATGTACATATCATTCAAACCACCACCAAATTGTCATCGGGGGAGTCTGGTGTCTGCTATATGCTGGAAATACATGGTGTAAAGGAAGATCAGAAAATCATAAGAGTTTATTATAAAATAAAAACCAATACTAATGAACATTATAATCATTTAACGGAATGAACATTGTAGAAATTTTAGGGAAGATAAAAGCAAAAATAAATGATAAAAGTTACGCATTATAAATTACGAATACCTTTTTAATAACAGTACAGCGTTATTGATAGTAACGCTTCATGACACGCAGATCCCATTCCTCCGGCCTTAATTTACGCCACACTGAATTTACACATTGCCAATTAATTTCGGTGCTCGTACTTAGCTTCCTCACGAGCAGCTTGAGCCATGCTGTGTGCAGTTGTCTGTTCCCACCAGGTGAACATGGTGTCATGGTGAGAACGATATAATTTCACAGTGAAAAATGGTATGTCCAAGGTTGCCAGAAAATATCTTAAATGAGAGAAACCACATCCAATAGAAATTATTCCAGCTACTGCTTCATGGTTAATAGTCGCTTTTTCTTTTAAATTACGAGACGTCTCCAAATTAAACTCCTTGTTGCACAATTTACAATTAACATAAAATTTTGAATAAAGACCAAATTTAACTTCTCTATTAATATTTAAATAAGAAAACTTACAGTCATGAAGAGATTCATGATCTGCAATTTCCTGAATTTGTTGAAAAAAATAATCTGTCTACAATTCTTTTTGCCTTTTAGCAAGCATTTGTTTTTGCTTACTGGCAAACTCTGAAATTAAAAAACAAATATATCTGACTATTCGAAATATGTAACTGTGAGACAAATTGATGCAATATTCAGTATTTTCAAGATAAAAGTTTTGTTATGGATACTAACAGTTAAATACTTATGAAAGATGCGCTCACGTTATTTCATTAATAGACGGATTAATGTAATGGAAACACCAATTCTATTTGTTATTACTATAAAATATATTTCTGAATAAGTTATGGATTCGAAACGGATCATTAAGAAAGAATTTACATTAGTTGTAACAATAAGAAACAAGCTTAGAAATTTTTCCCGTAACTACCATATGGAAAACGACACAAATTAGTATTTATTGCTTTCAGTAATAACATTAGAGAAAGTTTCCATTATTTATCATTGTACGTTGGTCACCCTACATCACTTACTAAATATGGTAATTTTATTTGGAACATTGGAATGGTATAGATAAATCTAGTTCAAATGAGTTTCAATCATAACTTTTTTGTACACAAGAATAATGCTGACTTCATAGTTCAATTGTTACTTTTCAGTCAAGTGTGACTGTGACCGTCATTTAAAATCAAACGTTATATGTTTTTTCCAATTGGAAGAAATAATTATGAAATTTTTTACGGAACGTATCAATAATCTCATATCGAAATTGCAATGCAAATGTTGCCAACTAGCAGTGAATATCATCATTGAAGTGAATGAAATCCGAGATCAATTCATTTGCGAATGTAACATACCACTTTTCATGTCCAGTTTTTTCCACGGGCACTAGCTACTAAAAGTGTTTAATCCAAAATACTGGCCAGAAAAACTATTAATTATCTAGTATCATCATCAATTAAATTATAAATATGTTTTATTTAAAATTTCATAAGATTTTGAAATGTTTACTTTACGAATCAGACGTGTTATGTCATTTGCTGGTGATTGACTAAATGAGTTGCTGCCAATTGGCTTCAAACAAGCAAGCAATTTCACATTATTTATTGCTCTTTTATACATACCTACTATATAATATATTTATTCATATTAATTGTATTTACTACAGATAACATGACTATGTAAACATAATTATTTTTTATTACATCTTTCACATATCATGTAGTAATAGTAACAGTGGACAATGGTTACCATTACTCATGTAATAGACTGGGTTACATCGTCCTCGAATAGACTACATTTCTTTACATTGCAAACTAATTGCAATATTTTTGTTAAAAAAACCCATTATTGTAATATTAAAAATATTAGGTAAGTATTAGGCAAATACTGTCATATAGGTAAGCATCATATTAGGGTAGGCATAGGTACTAAATTTTCATAATCCTACACATTACATAAAGTAGTAAGTACTTACTGTAGATACAGTCTCAATCTGTTGCACTCGAAATGATCAATTCCACTTGTTAGATGCTGGTTGATAGAACTGCAATACATAAAATTAATATATGGGCTTTATTACAATTTTCACTTACATAACATAAATTTAACAATTTATTAAAAATTGAATCATTAATAATAATTAACTATTTTTATAATTTAAAACTTTATACTTTATATCCTCTCCGCATATAATCTCCGCAATATCTTATAAATTCTCACTTAAGTACTTTACAAATTATAAATTAGGAATAGTTAATTTCATTTATAACAAATGTGATTTGTTAATTAAATACCTCCATAGAAATATCTCATGGAACAAGTTTTTCATTATAATTATTTGTTATTGTTACATAAAATTAATATATTTATTACAATTTTCACTTACATAATATAAATTTGTCAATTTTTTAAAAATTTAATTGATTTGATTACTATTTTTTAAATTTAAAACTGTACTTTGTGTCCTCTTCGCATTCAATTTCTGATAAATTCTCATTTAGGCACCTAGTTTACATATTATAAATTAGGGACAGTTAACTTTACTTGTGAAGTCATAGATGTGATTTTTAATGAAGTACCTACATAGAAATTTCATAGAACAACAGCTTTACGTTAGAATTATTTGTTACTGATACTAGTTTACTACCAGATTCTCGGATGTATTAGTTTTTCTATAAATAGGCCTTATGCGTTTTTTATGGTTCTTAATATAATATACATGAATATAAAGCTGTGTTCATTCCGAGGTCCTAGGATCCGAGTTATTTGATTCCCAGTCTGATCACTTAATTTGTTCTTTCAATGTCCTGCTCAGATTAATTCTGTTCATGAAACGAGTTAAACTGTGAGTCTGCTTACTGGAAGAGTATTTAGTAACATCCAGACTACCAGTTACCAGTTTGTAGCCTGAGTGCATCATCATAGTATGAAGTATGCTTATTTTGGGGTCACACAAATGGTATAAGTATAAATCAGTGGTAACATAAGTGGTGATCTGAGACATTTACAAAATCACACCATTAATGCATTAGGAACTATTAATTAAAGTTTAAATTGTGACTTATGAGAAATGTCTGAAATGAATATTAATTAAATATCACTTTGTTATACAAGTTATAATCGATGCTCTCGTTAGTTCAAATAGGCAAGTATACATTATAAACGTTCAATGGGTTCAAACTTACTATAACAGTTTCATACCTAACTAGTAACTAGCATACTATTTTTTCTGTAACATAATAATTACCTACCTTTCTGAATGGTGTTTTCGTGTTGTATTGCGTGTATTTTCTATACAGATTTGTAAATGCAAACGCCTCTTTTTGGTAATTTTGTTAAATTGCCTTACTTTCCCCATCTGAAATATACAAAGTTATTGTTTTTAAACAATCACTTTTACGAATACATATCTTTACAGAAGAATAATTGAACATAAATAAAGAGAGATTTTTTATTTGTATAATTAATGATAAATAGCGATTAGTGAAAAAATTATGATAACGATGTATTTGCAGTTGAGAAAATTACAAAATTGATAAAAAAACTTTGAAAGCGCGGTGAAAATATATTTTTTGTACAAGTAGTGCCTTGAGAGGGAAGGCAAAGGAATCTATGCACATAACAGCCGACGTCTTTAGTATGAAATGAAATATTCTTCTTAAAATATCAAATGTCGACATAATACATTTTAATGTTTATTACATTCTCTGGCGACAAATATATCGAAGCAGTCTTTATAGTAGGATCAACTTTAGCCGACTAAACCACTAAAAAAATCCCAACATCACGCTACAGAATAAGCACTTATTTCAACAATTTCGCATAATGCATAACAGCGTAGATACTTGGGACGCAAAACTATATCAATTTTACATCACGATATTTACTAGTAAACAATTTGCAAATAATTAAAATAAACGCCCAACCGCTCCCATAAACTCCCGCCAAAAATTTGGTAAAAATATAAATTATAGATATAATTATAACTAGGTACTTACTGACACTTACTTACTGACATAAAATTGGCATATTGCCATTACATTAACTTTAATATACTTTTAGGCATTCGTTTTCTTTCTAAATAACATAATTATGACAATTTACGTTATATTACAGTAAATGAGTTACATTATGTCATACTTAAATTGAATACTAACCGATTATTAAAATTTTGGACACATGAAGTAATATATCGATATTACATTTATTTTTTTTACTGGCAACACTTTTTATGAATAAAATCGGTATAGATGTCCACTTTCTACAGGGCTCGTAGCCCGACTGAAGCGCCACATCGGTGACATCAACTTTTACATAAAGTATTCGAGTCAATGAATCCTGTTTTTTTTACTTTTCTTATCGAATGTGAAAAATATATATATTTTTTATGGTTGTTATAACAATAAACTTATTTTTAGTGATAATAGAAAACTTTTCTGTTCTTTCATTATAGCTGGCTTGTCCTCCAAAGTTACGAGTAAAATTACCATGACCGGGGGATACTTCTTAGAAAAAAAAAAATTCGTATGTTCCGCTATGATATTCAATATTTGAAATCCATACGATTGTAGACAAAAGACTGAACAATTTATTTTGACTTACAGATTGGGTGCAATTTGCTTAGTTAGCCCGTAAGTAGTACCCAAAAATCAGCAAATTATCGTACTGTAGCGATTCTTGTCAGAAAAAAAAAAAAATTTCATTATGTTCTGCTATGAATTTTAAAACTTCCTACATATCTGGCTATAGACGAAAGAATGATCTATTTACTGTAATTTTTAGTTTGTGTATACTTTGCTTATTAAGCCCGAACATAACACTCAAAAGTTAGTAATTTCTTGTTCTTTGGTGATTCATCTCAGAGAAAAAAATTTATTTCACTATGTTTTTCTATTAATTTTAAAAAAAATTTCTCATCAGATTGTAATCAAAAGAACGAACTATATATTTCAACTTAAATTTTGTGTGTAATTTGATTAAAAAGCCCTTGCGGACTCCTTGAAAATCAATTAATTCGCGTACTGCGTAAATGCGAAAAATCTTCTTTGAGAAAAAAAAAATTTCAGTATGTTCTACTATGAATTTTAAAAATTTAAATCCATACGATTATAGATGAAAGAATGGCCTACTTATTTCAACTTGCGGTTTTTGTATAATTTACTTAGTTAACCCAAAAACTCTACCCAAAACTCAGCAAAATCCCATATCCTCGTACTTTACCGGTCCAAAGAGCCTTAACTCTTACATAAGTTGCACATGATCATGGTCTCCTGTAAGTATGCATTTAAATTAAAGTGTTAAAAACCGTCAACATTAGAAAACATCGATATTTTAAAATATCGATATTTTGTGGTCGACAATATCGGAATATCGATATCAAGCTATTGATATCAATATCGATATTTTAGCAATATCGCTCATCGCTTTAAATAAATCACATTGTGTTTGACTGTGAAGCTTTCAAAATTGATCGTTTGATACTTGTCAGTGATATAAACGACATCGTTAATTAAAAAAAATTTTCCCGCCGCATTCAAGACTTGTCTAATGTAGCTTATTTTGTATATATTGTTTAGTTTATTGTAAATATTATTGAAAAAATTTAATATTGTTTGTAAGTTTATGACATATTTAATTGTTATTTTTACTTTTGCCCTAAGTTAATTTGTAGGATTGTATCTTGTAAAAATTCATCCTTCAGTATTTCGACTAAAGGACTACATTGTCCATGGTCAAGAATAAATTAAAAAAAAACAGCTGTTGTACAAAATTTTCTTTTCTCTGTGTTTTGTGATCTGTGCAATGACTAAGGAAACTAAAGGACATAAAACAAGTACAAAATAATCGTGCCACCTAAACTTCAGGTGTCGCAAACAATGGCTGCCGATTAGTGATGTCCCAAATATCTATTATGTAGATGTCGTTGTCAGTTGTTGAAATAAGTATTGTTTCCGCACCAGTATTGAAATAAAAATCATTTTGTGTGATATCTTCAGAAAAAGGGAGGGTTTTTTTGTGTCATAGATTTGTACAAAAGTACTGAAATATTGTTCAAACTGAAAACAGCAGTCAGCGTAGTTCGATACTATCGGCATATAATTAGAATCTGCGCTTAAGGCGATTATAAGGTGTTATTAGCAACGATAGCAACAGGCGCCTTCAAGAATAGCCCCTTTCTGTCCTTCGATCATTTTTGTATAGAACTTTAAATGAACCCTACATACAAACAAATGATTTTGGTACTTCTTTTTGTAACACGAGTATTTAATAGTACATCCATGATTATTACAGATATAAAATTCTTTTTAAAAGAAACCCATATTTTTATGAAGCGCTTTCATAAATGTTGAAGATCAATGAACATCGGTCAAAGTAGTTAAAGAATAGCACAGTCCTTTTAATGCTTTTCTTTTCTTTACATGCATAACGTTACTTCTTCTAGAGGTGATGGTCAAATAATTAAAATAAGTGTTATGAGAAACATACATACGGACCAACCAAATCTATAGCCATGGCGTACTGTAGCACTTTGATAAACTAAATACTAGAATAATTAATTTTACTAAAAATTAGTGGTCTTATCACTTAGTAATTGGGAATAATATTTCAATTAGGAATAGAACACTGTGGACGTCTATTAGTCGAAGAATTCTCAAATTCAGTTAAGTACTTCCAGAGGTTACCCCATATATACAAACAAACAAATTTTATTTCTTTTCGTTGTAAAGAAATAAGTAATATTATAGTTTATAATATTATCTAGCGTAGAAAATCCACAATATACCGGCCTTTTGAATAAATATTTTAAAAGTTAAGATAGTAAATTGCTAGGCACTACAAGGGTGACCAATGTCTGACTAGTCATATCTAATGTACCTATAGTAACATATTTTTACTGGGTTTGAAAAATAGAACTGTTTGTTAATATTATTGTTTGTAAAATAATATTTATATTAAGTACATAAAAATTTTAATAACATATTCACAATATAAATAAATATACATAACTAAATAGCATAATTTTTATTAAATAATTTCTGAATGAAACTTTTGAATACTGAGATTTGAATTTAGGTAGTCATCGTACTCATCATGTCGCTGTCGTTTTTTTGTATGTCAAGAAAATAATGAAACAGTTTCCGACACCTTTTTTAAAAATTTTTTCACGTTCAAGTTTTTTAAAAGATTCTTTAAATTGTACTGCTTCTGGATTATTAGTAAAACCACTACAAGTTCTTATTGGTCGCAAAAATAACTCGCTGTGGTTTTGATTCACATCATTCAGAAGCAGATATTTAGAACTATGCGATTTTTTCCTCCCGGAAACATTAAATAAAAATTCAGGCACATTCTGTAAACAATTAATATTTTCCTTTTACTTTTTCACAATAGAGGATTTACATGGTCAAGAAATTAAAAAGTAATTAATTACCACTCTCTGATTCCCAATAACCTTTGCGAAGGCAATGCTTCATACATAAAATTATTTTCTTAATGTTCTATCCAAAGAAGTTTCTTCGAAATGCAAATAACATAATATATATCATGAATACATCATATGGGTTCACTTTCTTTTCCGATTATGTCAAGCCACTCTTTTTCTCTAATAATACATGATGGTAATCTGAAACGAGATAATTACGACATATAAACATGATACCTGTATTTATCGATATTTTTTTAATATAGGTACATGAACAGCCCTAACTGCAATTACAACAAAAATTATATGAAGTGATTTACTATATTATAGGAATAAAAACTGCTAATAACTAAAAATATACATGACTATAATACAGTAAACTAAGAAACACAGTAATTACGATGGAAATATATACGACATCAGACTAAATTAATGAATTTCTGTTACGTACCAGTGCAACTATAGATTTCGTTGATTATTGCTTTTCCTCGAGCCACATTCTAACACACTACACTTGGAAATTATTGTGGCCTTATGCTAGCTTCTCCTTTAACAAAACAATTCCAATATCCAGCACAAAATCACAGAAACATTAAAAAATATTTTAAATCTATTGATATGCTTTGACACTTCGTGTACTTGTCAGCGTGTCGCAATAAATGGCGGACCGGCACCTTTTGACATTACAATGATATCACATGCGAGATATGACGAGATAAAATTACTCTTTGAGAAAAGTACTGTTGTTTTCTCTTACACACACAAGAGGCCGTAAGTCCAAAAGAGACAACGCTACGTTTGAATGTTATGCCTTAATTTATATATAACTAAATGTTGCTATAGATCAACATGCTATGTCCTTTAGTTTCCTTAGTCATTGGATCTGTGTGTAATATAGTTTCAATGTTACTCTATGTTGTTTTACGTGGCCCCTTGTTTTTCTATCTTCCTAACACTTTGTTTCATTATTTCTCGAAATTCTATGTAATTATTTAAGCTAATACTGATAGAACTTGTTAATAATATTCACTCAAATATATACACTATGGGTCTTTGCAAATGTCCTAAAAGAAGAGTTACAAATCAATTCTGTTTTGAACACAGAGTAAATGTATGTGAATATTGTATGGTGACAAACCACCCCAAGGTACAATCGTTTCATTTTACAATATTTTATTTATTAAAACCAGAAAATTGACTAATCAAAAATGCCGTTTACAGTGCATTATACAGTCATATCTACAGTGGTTACAAGACAGTGATTACAACCCTATATGCGAAATTTGCACGAGAAGTTTAAATGAAGGGGAATGTATTCGATTTACTTGTTATCGTGAGTATAAATTTGTTGTCGACCCATTTAGTATTGTAGTTTTGATAGGAAAAAAATAACTGCCATTATAGTTCTACTAGAAAACCTTACTTATTTGTAGATGTATTTCACTGGGCTTGTGCTGAATCTAAATACCGCGCCTTGCCCAGAACTACAGCACCAGCTGGTTATCAATGTCCATCTTGTGCAACACCAGTGTTTCCTCCGCCTAACTTGGTATCACCAGTTGCTGATGTACTTAGAGAGAAACTTGCTGGAGTAAATTGGGCAAGAGCTGGCCTTGGTTTACCTTTAGTGAGTATAAGGCATAATTTGTTCAATAGAATCATACAGTCTTATTATCTACACTGTGATCTTTCTGTAAAAGACAACAAGAAAGTAAATGTAACTAAAATAAATTATTATTTGTTTTTACAAGAGGTAAGTAAAAAAAATTAAAATAATACTCTGGACAACAAAACTTGCCTGGAGTTGTTGTTGTTTGTACATCCTTTATTCTATATTGTTGGCAGGAACAGAGAATTTGCCACAAAATAAGAATAATAATATAGCTGCTATAAGAAATAAGTATGCAGAACCTGGAATGTGTAAGCAGGCCAGAAACAACTGTCATATCAATGATAGACTGATAGGAAAGCAAAAATTCATCTATTTGAAATCAAATAGGTTCCTAGAATCATCGTTTTAAAGTATTATAATATATGTGTAGTAGTATCTTGTTCCTACTCATTTTGATGTGTTTTTGTTTGTTTAAAAAAAAAACATTACGCTTCTTTTGGGCTTCGCCTTTCCCCAATAAGTATTGATACAGCTATTTAGGTACACCACTGTATCAGATACTCATAAGGAACCTGTGATGGGAATAAAGACAGGTGATAGCGATAGGCAGCATGTTCGTACATGAATCTGCTTTGTCTTCTGTAAGCCTGAATATAATGTCCGAAGTGATGCCAAGGTGTAATTTTGTTATACCTTGTTTTTTTATATCCATCCCAAATGTGAAACAGTCTGACAGTGTATTTAAATCATGTGTGGATAAAGGTACTTATTGCTCAATTATAACTTTGACAGCTTTCTGATGACCAAGACATGAAAGGTGCCACTGGAAGGCGCAGTCAGTCTCCACTCGACCACCAATATTATACAAGCACAGTGGACAGTCAAAGAGGTACACCGGTTGGTGCCAGTGATGATGAGTCCACTAACCGTTCAACAAATAGTACACCACATTCCATTGTACAAATTCCTGATGACACAGTGAATATGTACGATAATACTGTGAAAAGAAGTGACAGTTTACAAGGTGAGTTTTATTCAGTTACATGCCGGCAGTGTAAGAAAAAATTATATGCACAGTGGGTGAAAGCTGATGAGCACAGCATCTAGGATTATTTTCCTTTTTATTATAATTTAAATAATATATTTAGTGTCTAATCACATTTAACCCTTACACTTCGCACAATAGCCCTGTCTAGATTTCTCGCTGGCCAACTATATGGATTCTTCGAATGCAAATTTTTCAAACACACAATTTTAAAATGAAGGGAGGCCGACAAAAGTTATTTTCCGCCCATCATACACTCAAAAAAAAAAAAGATTTCGGTTTTCTACTATTTTTAAATGCATTTGTATATTTGAAGATATGTATTAATGAGAATCAAATTATTTATTAGATAATATACATTTGTTGAATACAAATATTTTATTAATAACATAAAAGTACATACATATCCTAACGTTAATATTTACAAACTTAAAACTACACAACCGTATTTTTTTTATTATGTGTAATTTACGTGATAAATAATATAGTAAGTCATAGAATTCAAAAAAGTGTTTCTCCCATTTCATACATTTTTGTCATATTATTAATCTTTGAATTATATTTTTTTAAGAGGCGTTCCATGAACCATATTCATTTGAAGTTACAATAATACTAGTCTTTTGAAGGCTTCTATAGGAATACTATTTTATTTTGGTTCAATGTGCATTTCTACCTAATACGGGAAAATATATTTCGCTCGAGAATATCAGTTGTTAACTGTTGTAGCTAATTGATACAAATCTTCAAGATTTTCCATGCTTAACTTGGGATGAGCTGAGACAACTAACTTTTGGTAGATATCAACTTAAACAAAGCCAATCTTATACTCAAGAGCACTTAAATGAAAAAAAGTCTACTGTTTTTCATACATCGTAAAGATCATTCTGTTCTTCGAGTTCAGTTATGATCGTAACACAAAAATTCCAAAAACTATAACAGGATAAAAACAAATAGAAGCAACATTGCACACATACCATACAATGGCACGTCAATGTAAAGTAGGCGCAAGGATCGTAGGGTGTAGTGCGCTTGTCTTCTGTATTATGCTTTCCGACTTACTGGCGCTACAATTCAAGGAAGTCATAAAACCAAGTGTCGAAAATGCCTTAACACTACAAGACGCAACCACTAAATGAATCACAGCAGTGTTTATGTTAATAAATGTTCATAATATCTATTTATTTTATTTGTCACAGCAATTAAAGAAATTCCATTTAAATTGATGTTTTTTTTTATTTATCATGAAGTACTTATATTAATATAGTAAGTAAGGTTCTGGTGTTTGAAAGGGAAGAGGTACAAACGAAATGTGATATTTGGGTAAATGGAAAATGTCTAGAACAAGTGAATGAAATTGTGTATCTGGGGAGTGCGTTTTCGAGGGATGGAGGATGTGACTTGGATGTGGAGAGACGGGTAACAGCTGGCAATAAAGTGAATGGTGCTCTGTCCGCATTAGCAGATAGTGTGAATATATCTAACAAAATGCCTGTTATATCTGCCAAAATGGCCATCCACAATGCGGTGTTGGTGCCAACTTTATTGTACGGTAGTGAGGCCTGGATATGCCCGAAATCGAGTGAAAGTATGATAAATGCAGTAGAAATGCGATCTCTTAGAAAGATGTGCGGTGTCACCCTTGCGGATAGGATAAGCAATGAGGAGATACGCAGTATGATAGGGTCGCACGACAGTGTTATTGTAAAAATGAAGAAAGGTATGCTTAGATGGTTCGGGCACATAGAAAGAATGAGTGATGAAAGACTGACTAAGAAAATATACAGAGCGAAAGTGAGTGGTAAAAGAAGGCAAGGAAGACCAAGGCTGACTTATGAAGATCAAATAGCCAGAGTGTTAGCAGACGGAAATGTCAAAAGCTCTCGCATACCTAGGCGAAAATGTGTGAGGAGAATGATAAGATTTGAGGAAGCGAAAGAAGTATGTAAGAACCGCGACGCTTGGCGCTCCGTCTTCTCTGACTACCCCGTTGGGGATACAGTGTGAGAATATGTATGTATGTACCTATATTAAAATACGTCATATCAAGTGACTGATGAGCGAAAAATGACCCTTATCAACCCACCTCCTTTAATTATAAACATGTTTGCATTCTTTTTTACATACCTTTTAATATGTAGTCGCATTATTTGATATTCTCAATTAGCATTATTTCTAAATTTATAGTTTTGTCTAGTGTGTAACTTAAACTTAAGGGTGGTAGAGCCACGCTGCATTGCAGCACGAATTGGGACGGCTCACCCGGTGATATATCACCCTCTCACAGGATATCAGCGTGAAATAACAGCATCTATTGCTGTTGTTTCGTTCGGTGAGTGCGAGTGCGGAGGCCCGTCACCCGCTCCCTCTCCTTTACCTAATTCCCTAAAAGGCGGTAATGCACCCGCGATTCCCCGGGAAGTTGCGAGTTGCGATGGACTCTCCATCAGGTGACCTGCATGCTCGTTTGCCCCCTTTTGTAAAAAAAAACACATCACCTTAAATAATACCAGAATTCTGTGAAAAGCTCAACATGTTTAACTCATCCTAATTTACAATCAACAGAACCTCAAATTCCACTAGACTATTTTTTACATATAAAAAGTGCCTTGCAGCATTAGGGATGAGTACTTGGAACTTGGACTTCAATGGAAAAGTTTTTGCTTGCCATCTTAAACACTAAATTAATGAACAAATGCTTCAGTTTAGGTAGCCTGTACCCGCAGCATCAGGATTGAAAAGTTGCAAATTGAAACATAGTGGAAAAGATTTTATTTATTTTCAACACAAAATTAAAATGAACAGTAGGCAGTGCCATTGCAGTATCAGAATTCAGGAGTTGGAATTTAAAATTTAATCGAAGTCAATGAGTAAACACTGAAATCCCGCATAAGTAGGCAATATCTCTGTGGCATTAGAATTTTAAGAATGAAGGTTAAAATATAGTTTATAACACTAAGACATAAAGCCGTTTACCCTACAGAAGGTCACAAAGAAACAGTCATACATATACTTACACCTGAGACACATTACACTCTTTCTGGGGCAGTTAGATAAAATACAGAGGAGTGTTCTACATGTTTTATGATTATGTATTCTTCATCATAAAATTATGTATACTTATTATTTAGAATTTATTTCAGGCAGTCAAGCTCCAAGGAAAGGCTTCAAAATAATGGACAGTACACAATCTGTACCGAATTTTGACCATGATGAAAACAAGTACAAACAGAAGTCTACTTTCGCATGGATTAGCCGATGGTGGATGTAAGTTCTTATATGATGGAAAATACAATGCATTTTCCTAGTGGTCTGAGAGCAATATGCATGTATACCATATACGCCAGTTATATATAGATTATATATAATAGATAGTTATATATAATAGATTATACAACTTTTCGTTTAACCTTCACCCTCAATAGCTCAGTTATACTTAAAATAACATCATGGTTATTTCTTTTCAAAGATTAATGCTTTGTCCACCCTGAATGGAAATGGCGTGAAATAATGAATATATTATTTTTTCAGAAATTCACTCCCATCTTCACGAGTGCGAAGAGCAGGAGGCATCTATAGACGCTACTGGATTATGCTATTTTTACTCATCACATTAATAGTTATCCTCATACTGCTCAGTCAAAGGGATGTTAACGAAGAAAGCCCATTTGGAATAATCCAAGATGACGACCGAAGAATATTACAGAAAAATTAATATATTACACAAAACATTTATTTATAAATCAAGCAATCTTCAAAAGTGATATCTTAAACAATTAGCTGTATTTGTAATAATTCTTCTCGAAAAGTTGTATAAATGTATAAAATATGTATAAGATATTGCATGAAATAAATAATGCTTTATAAGTTAAATTGTTATTAATTAACATTATAATATTGTTTCCATTAAGCATTATAACATTATATATTAAAGATTGCACATTTTTAGCAGTATACATATAAAAAGCTATCACAAGAACAATCATAAGAATTATCGAGTCATTACATCACTTTTGTGCAAGTATCAACTTCTCTATCCAAGAATATAACAGAAAATATATCATTATAAAAATTAGGATAATAAGTACAGGCACGGCGACAATCTGGCATCCAATTAAGTTCCAACAATTTTGGCTGTATTATTAATTCATTATTAACATTATGCCAACTTAAGATTATATCTGCGCCATATACAGCCCTAGACTGTGGGCTTCTTCCCAAACCACAAGGAGGATCTTTAGCTGTAGCTGCAGTAAATAGTTCAGAGATCATCTTAAAAATAGATTTTTCAATCTCAGACCAATTGTTATTTGGATACTGCGCTGCCCAAGCCTCTTTAAATTTATTACATAACATTTCAAATAGAATCACATTTTCACTGTAGTTCATCACAGTGAAATGTTGCTCATAATCATCAAAATTATTGAGAGCAAATGGCTTGTTGGCAAATCTGAGAAAGAAATTTTTATAAACATAAACTTCGGTGGGCTTTACAGACTTCAAAATAAGAATATAACGGATATCAAACTTAACTCTACCAACATCAGGCCTTTCAAATAATACTGGATTTTCAACATATTTCTGTGCAATTTTTGGGCCACTCTGAGGTAGACGGCATAGCATGTTCAAGTCATCAGTGATGTAGGTATCTAAACCTCTTGCTAAATTATATGGTTTACAAATCCAATGATTATCTAATCCCATTTTTTTTCTCGCCATGTAATATGCTACTAATTTAGGTAGCTCAGTCTTCATGTTGAATGTTGTTGGTAACCAAAGAGGGTAGGTTTCAAAATCATCATTGAATGTTTTTTCAGAACATCTTCTAGCAATAATAGCTAATAGGTCTTTAATAGTGAGAACATATTCAAATGGGAATTGATTTACGTACTTGTGTGGTGTCTGTTCACTGAGTTCTTTATATGTTTTGAAATGGTCAATGTACCACAGTATATCTGCATCATTATCATTGGTCACTATTTCAAACTCTGGGGCTGTTAAATATTCATTTATATAGCTATATTCTGAGTAAACTTTCAGGTTTTCCGTTCTGTACTGCTTATTGTCCAAAGTTTCTAAATTAGGAACACTTTCCAGAATGTGACCTTCTATGAAATATTTCCGGCTCGGTTCTACTTGAGTGTAATCTATATGAAAATGTTCATAATGCTTCCAAGGAATAAGCATTGCCTCTCTCTGCAATCTATCATGATAATCCCCCTCTACAAAATTTTTAGTAATAGGTTCTCCTTCTTCTACATCTTTGATTGGAAACAGCAATGTGTAAGTCATTTGCTCAGGCACATATATAAAAGGCACTGCACGGAAATTAGGACTATCAGAGTGTGTAATTGCCGATCCTAGCTCATCTAAAATATACCACAGAGGCACTCTGTCCTCTACAGGCAAATCACTACCCCCTAATGCATAAGTTTGGGCGTATTTCCATACATTACGTGAAACTTCATCTATTTTTTCTTCTTCCGTGTCGCCTTTTACTTGCATAAGATTACACATCCTTTCTAAAAGGCCTGGAACATTTCTAAGATTGTTCTTAACACTAGTCCCCTTAAAAGTCCAGGCATGATCGATCAGGTAAATGTGACTAGGATCTGAACGGTCTATGTCTCTTATCGCAAGAACAATCCACGAGGGGTCGTACGCCAACTTTTCAATGTCTTCGTAATCAATTTGAACCAATTGAAAACTTAAACCGGCGTCAAAAATTTGATCGCATAATTTCTTACATATCGTTAACCAAAAATGTTCTGGGACACCTGAGAGTATAAGTTGTGGTTTATGTACTGCTATAAAATCATTATATCTTGTTATGCCGTCCATTTTACTATTCTAGATAAATTATACAAAAAGCAAGAGAAACGTTGATATTTTTTCAAATCGAAACTAACAAAAACTACAATACGACTAGAAAATAGGAGCGTGACAAGAAAACTGCAAATATGCAACTGACCCAAACTAGCCTATGAACTGCACAGAACAACAGTACTAGCGGATGAACTGCCCCACGTAATGATTATATTCTCTTTGAATCAAACTTCGAACTGCGGAACTGCCCTTTGAAAACTGCAAAAAAGTGGTGTTGCCGAGTGCTGCATGATTTTGACATTGACATTATTTGACAATAGGGATGTACGTTGATTAACGAACTAGTAAAATAACAGTTGATAGTTGATTAACGAATCGATATTGACCATAGTTATTTGAGCAGGACAGTAACGAAAATGTTACTTTATTCAGTTATTATAATATAGAATGAAATTTGTTTTAAATTTACATACATATCTTCACGCTGTATTCCCAATGGGGTAGCCAGAGAGGACGGAGCGCCAAGGTTCGTGGTCCTCAAATAATTCTTTCGCTTCCTCAAATCTCATCATTCTTCTAACACATGTTCGCCTAGGAATGCGAGTGCTTTTGACATTTCCGTCGGCTAACACTATTTGATCTTCATAAGTCCTGACTTATGCCTGCCTACAATATACAAGCCTGCTTGGTCTTCCTTGGGTTCTTTAACCACTCACTTTCGCTCTGTAGATTTCTTTCGTCAGTCTTTCATCACTCATTCTCTCTAAGTGCCCGAACCATCTAAGCATTTCTTTCTTTATTTTTACAATAACACTGTTGTGCAACTCTGTCATGCTGCGTATCTCTTCATTGCTTATCCCTGTCCTTCTGGTGACACCGCACATATTTCTAAGAGATCGCATTTCTACTGCATTTATCATAATTTCACTCGATTTCGGGCATACATACTATACAATTAAGTAGGTACCAACATCGCATTGTGGATGGCCATTTTGTGTTAGCCACTTATAATAGAACAAATAGAATATCGTATGGAACACATAATTTAAAAACTAACTATTCAGTTCAGTTGGAATCAGAATTCACACTGCCTACTAATGCGGACAGAGCACTGTTCACTTTATTGCCAGCTGCTATCCGTCTCTCCACATCCAACAAATCCTCCATGGCTCGAAAACGCACTCCCCAGTTATAAAATTCCATTCACTGGTCCTAGACATTTTTCATTTATTGGATTTTTCATTTATCCAAATCTCACATTACGTCTGTACTGCTTCCCTTTCAAATGCCAGAATCTTTAAATTTATCTTTTACATTTCTGTTAGTTACAAAGGTACCTGCCAATTATTTCGTCAGATGATTTTTAAATATTTAGAAAATACAATTTTCTATTTACATACACATCCTCAGCCTCATAATTACTCCCTAACAGTGTTTTTATAATACTTTTCCTCTCATCGATTCCAGCTTCTTGAATGTTATTAAATAAGACCTACATAACTACTACAGTATAATGTAAAATAGTTTCAAATGGATGACTTTATTTACTAATATTTATAGGAAAGATTTTAGTGTAGGTATGTGTAACTATAACGGATTATTACGGTTTTACAGGCAGTCGGATAACACAGAATACTAATATATACTTAACGTATAGTTATACTAGGTATATGCGGTGTTTCTGTCAAGAAATATGTGCGATATCACCCTTGCGGACGAAATAAGCAGAGACGCAGTTTAAAAAATGAAGAAAGGAATGCTGAGAAAAGCTGTAGGCTGACATAGTTCGCGAATATAGAATGAGTGAAGAGCGATTGACGAAGACTATAGAGCGAATGTTAGCAAAAGTCAAGAAGGACCAAGCCTGACTTACGAAGACCAAATAGCCAGTGTTAACTGATACGTAATCTCAAAAACACTCGCATACCTCGGTGAAAGTTAATGAGAATGATGAAATTTGAGGAGGCGAAAAAGTATGTAAGGATCGCGATGCTTAACACTAACAACCGTCCGCTCTGATTTCCCCGTCAAGGATACACCGTGAGGATACATGTAATTGTAAATAGGATTACAGTGAAGAAGAATACCCACTTTCACTCATCACTTTGTAGTAAATATATTCAGAATTAAAAAATATGTGTGATTGAAATAAATTTCTCTCTATATTTATTGTCAACAGCTTGCAAAAAATGAAATATTCCTGGAGACTCACCGCTTTATTGTTGAGTACATATAACATAATAAAAGCATTTGATAGTTTTATCAGCATATATTATGCTAATAACCTTTTAAGGGAACATTCATGTTTCTTAAAACTATTAATTATATGATAATAATGATCACATATATTTTTATATCTATAGACTATACAATAAGCAAAACTTAAAGGGTAGACATACATTTATAAATGTGGGGTCCTAACGGTAATAACAATAGATGCAGTCGTTGGATAGTCGCCACTTATAATAAAACAAATAGAATATCGTATGGAACACATAATTTAAATACTATCTATTCAGTTCAGTTGGAATCAGAATCCATGTGATTTCGATAATTGCGGCGGGCCTTTTTAACTCGTTGCCTAAATTTCACAGCCTGGTAATCAGGGTCATCTGACACGTCATCAGCTAGCGGTTGTGAGTTCCGCGTACTACTACCGACAACTGTACCCACTCCGCTGTCGGGAGTGCCTAATGTATCGGGGGCAGGCCACAAACTACTCTCAGTACTACAGCTGCTCTCCAACTCACTTTCGTTTGTTTCATTCATAAGTCTCGCCACGGTCCTGTTGTAGCCTTTAGGTGACAAGCGCTCGGCAACCGAAGTTGTCGCTCGCTCTATATGCTCTTTAGGCGTAGGAGATTCACTAGAGTCCGACCTCTGAAGACTGAGCCGACCGTTCCTTCTGACCCTTCGTAAATTCATGCGTAAACGGTTTTCTGGCGGTGGTGATGAGTTATTACTCTCTGATTCTTGAGGTTCAACACGAAGTGAGTCGCCTAATGAGTCTCGAGACCCATTAATTGGTGTGGGGACTATACTGACGAGATTTGTAGGAATGCTTTGATTTCCATTCTGGTTCCGCGGCGATATAGGCCGACTACTCACTGACTGGTCATCGTCAGAATCCACTTCAGCTATGCGGAATAGTGCTGACGTGCTTTGGCCCCTGTATCCGGTACTTGTGCTAGGTAAAGCTAAATTCTCTTCGAAGTTGTCAAAGTTATTGTAATTATTGTTATCACTACTGTCTTGTGCTATCGCACCTCCTGTAATGATTTAATAGATATTAATTATAATTTATTAATAAGAAAAATACAAAATGTACCAGCTTAACATGCTAGACCATAAAATGTTATTGTAAGACACAGATAAACATAAACACTTATTATAAAAAACAAATATAAGCGATGGGCTAGCAACCTCTTTCAATACGGTTCTGATTTGCCAACAGTGTTGTGGAAATGTCATAAATTTCTTCCTTTTTACAGAAAAAAATATTTAAAAAGGCTTATTGCAAAGTACCTTGCATAAATAATATATATAATATAATAATAATAAATAAGCCTTTTTAAATATTTTTTTCTGTAAAAAGGAAGAAATTTATGACATTTCCACAACACTAATATTCACTAAAAATATGTACTTGATCTCAACATAATTTTAGAAATTGTAAGAACTCATCGAAACTCTAAATTAGGACGTTAAAGTAGCGCGTCTAAAAGTTTACCTTGTAAACTGACTTCGTAGAATGGTTATTGTAAGTAATTATAAAATAAATATGATAATATGCAACAACTAGTATTCAAGAAAAGAAATGAATTTATTATAAACTGCCAGCAGAATGTCAAAAAATCTAAAGGTTTCTGAGAATTAGAGCGTTAAAATATAAGTATTTCGCACAATAATGTCAAAGGGCTCTTAACACCAAATGAGAAATTATTCTGAAGTTTCATACGTATGTTCAAAAATATATTTCCAATTTTCCAATTTTTTTAATAACTTACCATTACTCCTTAAATTCATGACTTTTCTATAACTAGTGACTTTACTTTTCCTCTTAGCAGCCCTTGTCAAATTGTTCATACGTCTGCGAAGAGGTCTGATAATCTGTAATAAAATATGACCAAATTAATATTTATAATAATGATAATTTCTTGATAAACAAAACAAGGATATAGCACTAGCACGGCAGTGATGTACCATCATTGCCATCATGCTGGTCTTAGACAAAAAATTACAGTCTTTATAGTACAAGGTAAGCACAGTTTACTACTTAATTAAAATACATCAAAACTAGATTATATATATAACTAGATTAGGTTATCCTACGCTAATGGAACATAGAAGGAAAGCCCTTAAAACATTGAAGATAAGAAATTTTTATTTTCAAAAGTCAGTAATACTGAATTCAAAAATTTTTAAAAAGTTGCTTGCCTGAACTAAGAATTGAATCAGCCTAATGTGAAAAACAATGTGCTGCATTTATATGATACCGTTCGAAAGAGTCAATCATAATGACCGGTTCCTTCTGAACAAGAATCATCTTCTTACTTTAGATATGTAATTCTCATATGTGAAGCGAAGTCACTTAGGTGATAATTCCATTGTAATCTCAAAAATGCCAGTGTTTGAGATTGATATATTTGTAATAAAAATGTAAGACCTGATCACCGCCGACTAAAAGACAGTCGTAAAAAGAGATCTGGGCGGTTTTCTGGATATATATTAAAATAATTAAAAATGATATAATTGTAAAAAAGAACATTTTAATTTCATTGAGTAATATAGAAAGTTGCCGATTTTAAAGTCCATTAATGAAGACACACTAGAGGGAGATAACACTATCGAATTATTGACGTCATCGTAACAATATTGCCCAACGCTAGCAGTGGCAGAGACAGCTTAAGTAAAAGTAAACTCAGCATCTGTCTGTCTGTCCATTTATGTTATTTTCATGTGAAAACCACTTATCTATTTTACATGTTTTTTTTTAAATTCCTAGCTGTTTTATCTGGCCAAAGTACGAAATAAGCAGTGACGATAATGGTGAATCAAGTGGCGAAGTCGCTTTTGGATCTCTTAAATGGCTTACGCTGAGTAAACCATAAGAGATATATAAAATTAATGTACTATATAATTGTAGACCTTAAAAAGATCTACAAAAAAATCAGCAATAACAAATTATGTCTATCGTCCAAGGATCACCCACAAGAATCATTTTCGTCTTTAAAGTAGCCGGCGGGCGACCGCTGTGGGTGGCATGCGCTCAAGCGACGGCAATCAGTCGTGCTGTAATGCAGCATGGCTCTACCACACATAAACACATTGTAGCGTTTATTCATTGATTGTAAGGTGTGATGTCTCACCGCGGCCGAAGCCCTGTAGAGGCACCGCGGAGGCTCGTCGGAGTCGGTCCTCTCGCTGGAGGGCGCAGAGGCGCGCGGGGGCGCGCGCGGCGCCCGGCGCGGCCCGCGCGCGCGCCCCGCCCACCGCTTGCCCTTGCCACTGCCGCTAGCGCCCGCGCTCGCGCCCACGCCCACGCCCACGCCCACGCCCACGCCGCACTTGCCGCTGCCGCACTTCAGCACCGATGTAGACGCCGACGTGGACGCCACCGCCGACGTTCGAGACTGCTTACTCCGTCTGACCGAAACATTTCACAAAACTGGCGTTATACAAAAAACTTTAGTCTTCAATATGGCCGCTCAAACTTTATGACAGTTCTATGGTCACATCTAAACAAATACTTGAAATTAAATATTGCAATTAGTTTCAATTAAAAGGCTTCTTACTTTTACCTGAAACTAATTACTATCTCTGTTTTTCTCAGGGTAGTCCGTGTTTTTTGCTCGCGCCCTTCTCTTTTCTCAAGTGTTTCCATCCCTTCGCTCACATCTATCTGTCCCTCTCACTCACCATTTCACACTACTATAGTCCGGCCGCTGAGAGAATGCGTTCCTGACGTCTGTCAGTTGGTCATGGATAGTGATGGGCAAAAAATAACACTGTTATATTATTTCTTTAACCCGCTCAAAAAAGAATAACATAAGTTTTAATAATTGTTTGTCTGGCTTCTAATTTCTAAATGTAACTAGCGTAAAAAAATGCGAGAGTAATATCCAGAAATATTTAATATAAAAATCAACAAAAAATCAAATTTAAAAGAAATGTAGTAACTAGTCCATATTACACTAATTATTTTTACGCGTTCGGTTTGAGCGCATTTTTACAATATTATGAAATGTATTAGTACATTATATTATAATCAAATTATTAGAAAAAAAACGTATTATTTTATAATATAATGGCAAATAACGTTACAATTGCCTGTTATTTTTGAAACATTACTACAAAAATAAATAGTTCACATAACCTTGTAACAGCGCAGTATGGATTTAAAAATTATTGTTTTTTTATTTAACATTAAATTTTGCACAAAATCTCTTTAATTACATTTAGCGCAAATTGTCTGTGGACATAATAATATAATTTTTAATAATAATTATTCGTTAGTCGGGCAAATAAACAATAAAAATATTTTTATCGTAAATTAAACGCTATTTCAAAGTTACGTCGACCTATGGTTTCGACCTGTCAGGCACATAGTATATTATACATAGGAAAGTAGAGATATCAATCGAGATCTAGTGATTCTACTGCCATCTAGTAAAACTAGACTAAAACTGACAAGTAATCTTCATACATACAACAAAAAATGTATAATAATATGAAATTGAATAATAATTAAATAATATTAACAATAAATGAAAATTCAATTGTTAATATCAAGGTTTCGAAGCTCGAAATACTAGGCAACGTAGAATGCAACTGAGCTATCACTACTAATAAAGTAATGTAATGGACGAAAAAGTTCAATACTTGATAATAAAAATAATAAAAAAAAATGTTATATTCAATAATTACAATGATTTTAAAACAGAAAAAATTAGAAATAGCACATAAGCGTACCTGACAGCGCCTCTTTTTTGCGACCGCATATTCTTCGGATAACGAGAAGCAACTAAACGGGCCAGCCTATTAGGACACCTCTGACTGCGTGTCATGTTTGAATTTGCTGTTAAAGAAAATCCAGAAACGTTATGTCTAATGACAGTGCATCTAAACTAAAAAAGTAACACAATCCATAAACTACATACTTGCAAAATTACGTTGTACAATTATATTCTTGCATTAAAACTTAGGTTCGAACTGAGTATTAAAAAATAAAAATTAGCGATGTTTCTCTATACCGAGAACTAGCCATTGTTAATTAACCATTTCTGCACATTTACAGTTGTGGGTGTGAGCAACCTTTTTTTTTTTAATAATGATGGCCCCAGCTGTCATGAAGTTAGCGTCAATGCCGCCAGATTGTCGGTTATGTTTGATTGGGGACGAACGCAAGGGAAATGTTATATTAGTACAGACAGTTTCAGATAAATATTTTCATATGTAGAGGAAAAAGACTTGTAATTATTCAAGTACCTGTATGAGTTTTGGATTATGACAATAAAGATGTGTTATATATCTTAGCAAACTGCATAGCATAATTATTAGTCTGACTGAACTTTCGGTTATGAAGTTTCGGTGCAAAATAGACTATTTTGGTAGCAAACCCACATTACAAACCTGCAGAAATTACAACCGAAGCTATGTCAATGAGTTCTCGAGAAGTTGCACTGCCTTCCATGGCAATCGACATAGTGAGGAGCTTTGCTGTTCTCTTTGACAACCAAAATTCGGTTTCGTTTGTTAAAACATGTTTTGGTTGTATACTAACAATTACATTCAAGTTACATAACAATTAATAAATGTAATTGTAAACAAATATGATACACAACAATATTAAATCCATTAGAAATTACCATGATAAGTTGAAATTACCTGTCATAAATGCTCTGCAAGTAAAAATCTGTTCTCTCAAAAACAACTATTAAAATAAACTATAATATACTTAATTTACCTCTCTTAGGTGGCAACGGCAATAAGTCAACGACAATCTGATCAGAATCTGTTGTGTCAGAGTCATTGCCATGAATAGATGCACCTGAGCTCGACCCATCTAGAGAATCGGTTTCTTCAGCAAGACACTCCAATTCACGTTGCACTAGTGAATCAAAAAACGCCATCATCCGTGGATCCTCACTTGTTGACTGCTCAGCATAATTATGAGATATATACTGTAAACAAAACGAATATAAATAATTAACTTTCGTGTCGAATTTATTAAATGACTGCATGTTTTGCAACACAAGTTTTAAATACTGACCTGCCCACTATGATGTACCAGTGACACATAATCTTCGTGACTATATATCTCCCGCGGATTATCCGAGCCCTGTGCCTCCTCTAACAGACTGCCTCGCATTTGTGGGTATTCTAGTACAGACCACACCTGGAAATAATAGATAAACATCAATCAATTCTTGATGTAACAGGTATGAAGGTTTAAAGACTTAGAAAACTGAAAGAAAACATTCCTGATTTGAGAGATCCACAAAAAGTTGTGAAACAAAAAGGATAAACTGGATTTGCATAGTTATTTTAAGCACTCTGCAACATAACATTTGAAATAAGAATTAGATAGATTTAGATAAAAAAAACTTAGCATAAAGTCGTAACTACAGACACGAAATCTCAAAAGAAAAATAAAAATAAATTTTTGTTTGGCATAATCTAAGAAAAATGTAGGAAAATGTTACTAATAGTTATGAAATAACTCAAATATAACTAGTATTACCTAACAATATTTACTATTCTTTATTTATAACAGAAGTTTATGTGTATGCTATGTTCAATGCTGCCTACAAATATAACTAAACTGCAGTTTAGTTCACAACTCCATTACATATGGTTAGCTTGCATTTCTGTACGTAATTAATTAATATTTAATATGAAATGTTACCTTTATAATCTTCTCAACACCAGAAGACGCGATCAAGCAATAATGCGGATTGTACCGTACTTGATTGACAATAGATCTGTGACCATATAGGACAATATGTGGTGGCTCCACTACCGTTTCACCTAAATAAAGAAATAAGATTAGCAAATAAAAGCTAAAATGATACTACTTATTTTATTTTTGGGAAAAAATAATTCTTTTTGGTTTTCCTTTCAAATTTGGTGGGAAATTATGCACGTATTAATATTTATTTCGTTTACAATATCACACACGTGCGCGCGCACACACTTTTATGCGCACGCGCTCCCTTTTCCACAAACACATATACCGATATTATGTATGTAAAGTGGTAAAAGAAGCCAAGGATGACCAAGGCTGACTTAAGAAGATCAAATAGCCCGAATGTTAGCTGACGGAATTGTCAAAAGCACTTGCATACCTAGACGAAAATGTGTGAGAAGAATGATGAGATTTGAGGAAGCGAAAGAAGTAAAGACCGCAACGCACAGCGCTTCGTCCTCTCTGACCACCCCAATAGGAATACAGCGTGAAGATATGAATGTATATATACATATCTTATTCATAGTATCGTATTCATAGAGGGAGGTAACTGACGCTCATAGGTTTTATATTGTAACGAAACCATAATTGTTATTTAATCAAATTATCAGCCATTTAATATCAAAGTGTATTATTTCCTTAAATGTATATTCTATTATTATTAAGAGCGATAACTAAATACGCGCAATGAATATCTATTCATATTCCATATTCCCTAGTACATAGGGACAATAATATGGGATATAAATAGATAAGAATAGTGAAGGGATATGACAGGATATTACTTATTTAATTTATATAATTTTAATTTATTTGATTTAATATTGTAAATATAAGAAGGAACATGATATGAAAAGGACAGGAGGTCGTACTGCCAACAACTTACCATTGTTGCCTCCACCATCAGGTATCTTCCACATATACAAATTGAAATCATCCGATCCAGACAGCACGTACTGATCGCCTTCACCAGCGAAACAGCAGCTCTTCATTGTGCAGGAGTTGTAGTAGTCCTGATGGTAAAACTCAGTCACTGGCTCCGGCGACTGTACTGAGTACAGTACAGGTGACAAGCGCCGACGCAAAGCCAGTATATGTGTGCCCGCCGAATTGAAGCGAACGCTCATGCTGTTTTGGCAGGAGCCGTTGTTCCCGTTGTAACGTATCGCAGGACTGCACAAGTAATAACAATAACAATTTTTAATTTATAATTATAGAAGTATAATATAATTAAACTTGGTAACAGGAAACTGTCAATATTTTAATTTTAAGTCATAAACTCATGACTTCATAAGTAAAATTTCTATTTCATGCAACTTATCATTATAGATAATTTCGAACTGATAGTTGATGCCCATGAATCATGAACATGAGTAAAAAGGTTTCCTTGAACAAATCATTGCAATTAAAATAAAGAAGTAATAATTTAACGTTAAACACACACTTTTAAATTGATTGATAAACAAAATAAAGTTATATCATACACACTAATAGCTGTGTGCTGGAGTGTGTTTTCGAGGGATGGAAGATGTGAGTTGGATGTGGAGAGACGGTTAGTAGCTGACAATAAAGTAAATGGTGCTCTGTCGGCATTAGTAGGCAGTGTGAATATATCTAACACAGCCAAAATGGGCATCCACGATACGGTGTTGGTGCCAACTTTATTGTATGGTAGCAAGGCCTGGATATGACCGAAATCGAGTGAAAGTATGATAAATGCAGTAAAAATGCGAACTCTTAGAAATATGTGCGGTGTCACCCTTGCGGACAGGATAAGCAATGAAGAGATACGCAGTATAGCAGGTTTGCACGACAGTGCTGTTGTAAAACTGAAGAAAAGAATGCTTAGATGGTTCAGGCACATAGAAAGAATGAGTGATGAAAGACTAACGAAGAAAATCTACAGAGCGAAAGTAAGAGGTAAAAGAAGCCAAGGAAGACCAAAGCTGACTTCTGAATATTAAATAGCCAAAGTGTTAGCCGACGGAAATGTCAAAAGCACTCGCATACCTAGGCGAAAACGTGTGAGGAGAATGAGGAGATTTGACGAAGCGAAAGAAGTATAGAAGGACCGCAAAGCTTTTCGCTCCGTCCTCTCTGGCTACCACGTTAGGGATACAGCGTGAATTATGTATGTATGTATGTGCTAAAAAACTGCAAGACGGTCCGATTTTTTTCCGCACAAATATATTTTTATTGGATTGATATAATACATGTGATATATGACTGTTTTCAGTCCTTCTAAAGCTTTATTGTATTGGTTACAAAAATTTATTGAAATAAGCTACAGCTGGAAATCAATTTCATCTAATACATAAAATTTTCGTGTCACAGTGTTTGTAACAAAACTCCTCCGAAACGGCTTGACCAATTTCTTATGAAATTTTGTGTGTATATTCAGTAGGTCTGAGAATAGGACGTAAATTACTTTTTATACCCCTAAGTGATAAGGGTGGTCCACCCCAAATGTTTATTTTTTATTTTTTGGACAAAATTTTTTATTTTAATTTTTTTATGATTCGCCATTAAAAAATACGTACAACCCTAAATTTTCACCCTTTTACCACCAACCCCTCTTTTTAATAGTATATGGCAAAACCACGTTTGCCGGGTTAGCTAGTACATCTATATAAAAATCAATTGCCACATTTATGACAGAGCATCACTGAAGAACGGCTTGACCGATTTGGCTAACTTTTTCTTGTTGTGTTCGTAATTGTCAGGACAGTGTTTTTATGAAAGAAAATTGTTGGAAAATCCATGGAAAAAGTTGGAAATTTGGATGGCTTTTGTATGTCTCAATAAAAAAATGTGATCTGTTGCAAACATTCAACATTCCACGCGGACGAAGCCGTGGCGGGTCGCTAGTTTATACGAGGGCGCTTCATTAAGTACCCGTGTTTGAAGACAGAGGACGTTCCTGAGTGAAGTTAGTGTTATCATCGTGTGCTGCCATCTATCAGACGACGCTAATACAAATTTCAGACTGATTGATAGGTTAGTTTCGACAGTTTCGATTTGGCAGCTATCCGAGTCAGACGTGTTTCGTGATTTTCGCTAAGATGGAAAAAGAGAAGTATCGTTCGGTAATTCGCTTTTTGTTTTTGGATGGGAAAAAATGTGAGGAGATAAAAGCAAAGTTGGATGCTGTTTATGAGGACACATCGCCATCTATGACCACAGTTAGATACTGGTTCAACGAATTTAAACATGGGCGAACATCCGTTTTTAATGAGGAGCGACCAGGACGCCCGGCAGACGTGGTTACCGAGGAAATCATTGAAAAAGTCCACGACGTGATTCTCGCTGATCGACGAACGAAAGTGCGCGAAGTAGCAAAGGCCGTAGGTATGTCGACCGGAACGGCGATTAATATTTTACGCGATAAGTTGGCGATGAAAAAATTGTCGGCCCGATGGGTGCCGCGATTGCTCACGCTGGACAATAAGCGAATGCGGCTGTTAACTTCGAAGCAGTGTTTGGGGCAATTTAAGCGAAATCCGAAGGACTTTTTGCGTCGAGTTGTCACCGTTGATGAAACCTGGATTCATCATTACACACCAGAAACTAAGCAACAATCAAAACAATGGATTTCTCCCGGTGAATCTGCACCAAAGAAGGCGAAGACGGTCCCATCGGCCGGTAAGATCATGGCGACGATTTTTTGGGATGCGAAGGGCGTCATCCTCATGGATTTTTTAGAAAAAGGAAGAACGATCACTGGACAATACTACAGTGAGTTATTGGACCGCTTCGACAAAAAATTAAAGGAGACACGGCCGCATTTGGCGAAAAAAAAGGTGTTGTTTCATCACGATAACGCACCAGCACATTCATCTGGTGTTGTCGCCGCCAAACTGCATGAATTGCGTTATGAATCGCTGCCGCACCTCCCGTATTCACCCGATCTGGCTCCCTGCGACTTTTTCTTGCTCCCTAACATGAAGAAATGGCTCGCGGGAAAAAAATTTAGCTCAAACGAGGAAGTCATCGCCGAGACAGAGGCGTATTTTGGAGAGTTCGACAAATCCTATTTTTTGGAGGGGTTAAAAAAATGGCCCGAACGTTGGGAGAAGTGTATCTTTCTAAAAGGGGACTATGTTGAAAAATAAAAAACATTTTTTTGAAAAAAATGGTGTCTTCATTTCTAACACGGGTACTTATTGAACCGCCCTCGTATATACACAACAGTTATTGACTTGATGGTGTTTGAATGACTATGAACTACACAGGCTTGTACACAATAAATAATATTATGTATGTACATTATGACTTATCAATATAAGGAAAGCAATATTTAGAACTACAGCAAATAAACAATAAGTGAAAAAGAAGTTATTATAACCATGCAAGTATGTTAAATAAATATTGTTTGTGTCAAATGTGCAATTATGTATAAGTTCCTGGCCGACCGAGGTTTACTCGGTGTCTTACAAAAAAAGTCTGACCACATTGCAAGATTTGAACTCGCGTATTTCAGCTTGGTAGATCTATGGTCTAGCCATTGTACTACTGAGAAGGTAAACTCTGTTGTGAAATCAGAAGAGTTTAGAAGTTTTAAGTGTGTAAAAGACGAAGAAAACGATTATTCCCAGAATTGAGACCTAGTTAGATAGATTTCTCGCCCCCCTCAAACCCTATATTGTAAATTTTATCGAAATCGCTAGAGCCGTTTTCGAGAAAGCGATATCAAATATACTAGTGTTTTTTTAACAGTGACAGTTTGAAAAAATCCGAATCCATAAGAGATACAGGAGAACTGTCTTAGGAACCATTTGGTCTTTTTTATGACAACAATCTTGGCATTATCGATTTTTTGTCCGATGTCCATAAAAATTAGTAAAATTGGCAAAAATTTTTTTTTAGTGCGAATCAACTCAATTCCATGTAGACATTTCGTTATATTGGAGAAAAAAATCTGGGCAGCAGAAGTTGGTCAAATTTAATAAAATATTTTCATTTAAGTATATACATACATATCTTCACGCTGTATCCCCAATGAGATGGTCAGAGAGGATGGAGCGCCAAGCGTCGCGGTTCTTACATTTAAGTATACGTATGGGGAAATCCGAATCCATAGGAGATACAAAGGAACCGTATTAGACCATTCGGACCATTTGTGAAAACAATTTCAGCATTATAAATTTTTTGGTCAAGCGTGAGTAATCCATAAAAAATAGTAAAATTGACTATTTCTTTTTCTTAGTGCAAATCGACTCGGTTATTTACAGTTACAGATATTTTTACAATGATACTTTTTAATTATTAGTATAAATATCCATTTGTCTTCCATTCAACATCCAATACATGTCTAACCAACATGAATCATCCTTATAAGTACAGTGTTATATATTTTACGAAACAGTAATTCTTCAAAATATTCTCAATAACAGAACCCTACCATCGGAACAGTTGAGACAGTGCCCTTGCATCTCCCAGTATAAGGGATCTCAAATTTCTAATGTGCCTGCCCCTATGATTCCTCAATAAAATTACCCTAAAAAGGTTAAGTTAAACAAAAGAAGAAAACGGTTCACTCAATCATTTCCTGCTCTAGGTCACACAGCTTATAGTTTCAACCCTGCTCATGCTCTATAGATAATTAATTGAATTAATTCTGACGACTAATTGACTGGCCATGACTGACAGTCATATGATTGGTGCAATTGTGAATTGTTTCTCAAAATTTTTTAAAATTCCTTTCTTGTTACCTTTTGAAATAGATAAAGAAACCACTCACTCTTCCATATAAATAATAACAAAACATAAAAATTTGTATTCTTACTGTTTAGGCGAGCGTAAGTCCCATAATGCAATGCCATCACGTGCGTTAGCCGACACCAGTATACCTATTTGCTGTGGGTGAAACGCGACTCCATGAAATGCTTTCCGACTTCGAGATACCACCAGTGACTCTGAAAAAATAATATTATTATTAACATTTTTGCTATTAATATAATTACATTCAGATGACATGGGTAAACCCTACATAATAATCAGAAATGACATAAAAGTAATATTTTATTACTATATAACTGCTTAAGAGCCCTTTGACATTTTTGTGTGAAATACTAAAATAGGTATCCCTCGGCTGGAAGAACCGACCATCTGGTGGGTGCCTTTAGAGCTCGCCCCAACGCAACCGGTGACGCTGTAAAAGTCATTAGGGCTAACAGCAGAGGGTTTTTTTTTAGTCGGTTGGAGTCCGACACTACTCAGTCGGCGTAGAGTACGGCTGAGTGTCCGTGCGGGTTTTTTCGCCTCTCCGAAACAAAACAAAAAAAAATGTATCTCAGACCCGTGCGAGCGCTTGTTGAGGTTGGATCAGTACGAAAAATTGATGCGCTCTTCATAACGAGCGATCGTAAGTGAGAACATAGCCATCCATATATGCCGACTGACTTGTTTTGATACATTGTTGACTTCTCTGTTCCATGAGTCTATCATGATCATGACTTTCTGATTTCCTGCATATTTTCTTAGGCATATAAACATTGAAGTATTGCTAGCTTACAAGAAGTATTGCAAGCCCAGGTATCAAGATGATATCTATTACATTTATAACAAACTATACATACAAATGAAATGTCTACAATTTTTAAATAATGGCTTTTTCTTAAGCTTATATGGTTTCTTGAGGGTTAACTAAATCCAAACAGGCATTTTTTTAAATTTTTGACAGTATTTTTATTCGGCCTAATCTTCAAAACGGCTGAACCGATTTTAACGTGACATTCACAGATAGAGAATTTTTCAATATTAATCTGAGCTTCCTATGTAAAAATCAATTAATTAAACTAAATTGATCCGCACCTGTTCATTAAAGATATATAAAAAAATAACCCCAGAGGTACGCATAACAGTTATGGAAACCAAACAGTTTTTTTAGAATTTTTATACTGCTGCAAGAATTTAAAGATGGTTTTCATATTAGCATCTCTTAGAGTCAGGTTACACATTAGGTATGTTTTATCGTGATCCGCCATTTAGAAGTTGAGATCTAAAATGAGCTCTCTTTAGTTAAGTTGCACCTGTAATATGGGTTTATTTTATAGTGGTTTTTCAATTGATCCTATATTTTTTACCGTAAACATACATAAAAGCATCATAGCTTATTATTATAGAACAGCAACAAAGTCATGTCTGAACTTTTTAAAATAGATTGAACTAAAACGAAAAAAAAAAATAACGAAAATGTTACTGATTCGAAAAAGTATCAAAATTATATTTTATACTGCAGTCGCTTCGTTACTTACACGTCAAGAAAGCTACGAAAGTCGCACGCATACATTAGTGTCCCAGCACGCCAATACCTAAATTCAAGTGCTTACAATTTGTCATAGGGCTCGTTAAGTATTAATATAATAACAATTTTATACCACGGCATTTTAAAAAATAGATTTTGGTATGAATATATTATTATATTATTATGTACATAATATGCATACAAAAAAAATATAAAAATTATTTACTTATAATTCTCGAAACGTCTTTTATAGACTAGTTATTCACTAATAATGTAAATTTAATGACAGCTTATACATTATCTATGTAACTATCGCGGAATGTGAATATTTAGCAGTTTAAAAAATGTTTGAATTTGCAGTGTAATATTATTGACTGTTTTATCGACTCGACAAAGTCAGCAAATTGAAGTTTCTATTGGTGTCTTTGACATTTCTAAATTTAAAATTAAAAGATAAGCATACGGGATACCAATTGGTATTCCGAACTAACACGAATGACGAGAATCGAAGAGCGACATGTGCCAAAGAACAGTAATGTCTGTAAAAATTTAAGGAAAAATTATTTTATTTATTTATTTCATTTGGAAAAAGCCTCCTGCAATTTCTACTGAGGACCGTTACAGAATTATTACTCTGCACCAACAAGGGCGAAGTATTACTGCCATATTGAGAGAATTATTCTTGGAATTGGTAGGCTCACACTAATGTCACTAATCTATTAACGCATTGTTCAGTTTTATATATATTTTTTAAACTATTTACTTCATTTTTTTAGCGAAATAAGCTTATAGGTCAGAAGGTATCCATCCAGAAGAAGGCGACGTGCTAGATCATCGTCAAGGAAATCGTGGCATTGCGGAGTTCTCAAATGAACAACGCTTGGAGACGTTACGAGCTTATGAAATAGATGGTTTTATACCAACTAGAGATATTTTGCGGAGCGTTTCGATGTGCATACTAAGACTATAAGAAATCGTTTACATTCAATGAATTTACACCACAGATATCCTGCTTACAAAGTAGATCTAACCGAAGCTCATAAAATTGCATGTGTTAATTTTGCACGGCAATATTTGAATTTTGATTGGTCATCTATGATTTTTTCGGATGAAAAAACGTTTAAATTAAGTGGTCACGGTCAACTGAATATATGGCGGTTATAACCATACACGCTGCCAAGAAAAAGACGTTATAACACGTTATTACTTAGGGCCGTATCTTGTGTAATTTGTAGGGCTGGATGACTTTTGATGGAGTGGGAGAACTCGTTGAGCTACTTTCTAGTTCTAGAGCAAATGCTATCAATTATGTCAACATGTTGGAGGAGAGTATCCTTCCCACTTTGAGAGTTGTGTATCCACAGCAAGAAATGCTCAGGGTGGTCTACGTGCACGATAATAGTAGAACACACAAAGTGAGGATAACCAATGCCTGGTTCCTCAACACCCTGACATTACGGTGATTCCATGGCCAGCTAAATCGCCTGATCTTAACCCCATAGAAATTTTATGGAGTTTAATGGTGCAGAGATGGGATCATTGTAATGAAAGGAGAACGGAGAATATCGTGCAACTTGTAGACATATGGGAAAATTTGCGAGTGACCAACATTTGCACTCGCTTAGGCGAGTCTATGCGTACGCGACTCCAAGCTGTTAATAATAACAACAGCGCATACAATCGATATTGCTTGCAAATGTCGGTCGTATATTTCGTATATTTTCTCATACGCAAGTAACTTTGAACTTGTGGAATGACCTTCCTTCTCATGTCCCCCATTCCAAGTCACTGGCCGTTTTTAGGAAAAACCTGTTCAAACATCTTGCAAAATTCCTAAGTTGCTGCAACTAAACATGATACCATTCTCACTTCATCATTACTCTTTATATCTATTTTTATTATTTTATGAGTATTTGTGGGCGTCCAATCAAAAAGGGTCCAGTAAATCCAATTTTTTTTAGGTTCCTGAGAGGCGAAAAAATCCCCACGTACACTCAGCCAGACTCTACGCCGACTGAGTAGCGTCGGACTCGAACCGACTAAAAAAACCCCTCTTTGCTGTTAGCCCTAGTGGCTTTTACAGCGTCACTGGTCGCGTTGAGGCGAGCGTAAAAAACGCCCTGCCAGATGGTCGACCGCCTGAGGGTTCCTCCAGCCGAGGGATACCTCGTATGGAGGGTGGACCTCGGGCTGAAGGCGTCGCCAGGGGACCCCTGAGATACACGCGTCAACACCACCTATTTTATACTGATTTTATTATGTTTATCATATTTATCGCACTGATTAGTTTATACCACTCGCATACCTAGGCGAAAATGTGTGAGGAGAATGATGAGATTTGAGGAAGCGAAAGAGGTGTGTAAGGACCGCGACTCCTGGCGCTCCGTCCTCTCTGACTACCCCGTTGGGGATACAGCGTGAAGTTATGTTATGTTATGTTATGTTTATTAGTTTAAAAAATAAATTCTGTCGTATATTGTACATTGAATGAAGTTTCATTTAAGATTATTTCTATATGAAATGTTATGTAATATTATAGTGTTAGCGCGGCGGGCGCGGCTGGTCGTCGTGCCCCTCGAGAAATACACGGCGGCACTTTTCTCGGAGTTGACCTCGATTTTCCAAAGTCAGAACCACTCGCCTAGGCTCGTGACCGCGATTTGGAGGAGTTGAGAGACTCTGAGGTGACTACAGTCTGATGTGAAACGTGCGGTATCCTCCGCGAATAGGGCGAGATCTACACCGGGGGTTTTGGGGACGTCATTCGTGTAGAGCACTGGTTCCCAAACTTATTTTGTCTACTGAGTCGAGAGCTCATGCAGTCGTTGTCTAAGATGCCTCCTAGCTAAATGAAATTACAAATCACCCCCCAGGCCTCTACACAACGCCCCCATTTTTTTCTGGGTCTCTTACCGCCCCCCTTTAGGCCTGCAGCGCCCACAAGTGGGCGTTATCGCCCACTTTGGGAATGGCTGGTGTAGAGCAAGAAAGAGTGGGCGATAAAACGAAGCCCTGTGGGACGCCTGCCCTGATGGGGCGAGGAGAGAGAGCACCCCTTCGACTCTATAGCGGAAGGAGCAGTCCGATAAAAAATCCCATACTATGTGTATGAGATCGTCGGGCACGCCAAGCCGGCGCACCTTGTACACCAGCCCGGCGTGCTAGATTTTGTCGAACGCCTTCGCTACATCGAAGAAGAGAGCCCACGTGGCCATGTAGTGACTCGGGCGGTTAAAGCCCTCCAGGATGTTTCCCGTGAGGCGGTGCACTTGTTGTATAAGTAAAGTAAAATGTATAAGTTTAATTGTAAATGATTTTTGTTAGAATGTGCACAACAAAGAATTTATCCATCTAACATTCTGCTTATGGAACATTTGGCATATATTGGCCTGCAAAATTAACACATGTTTCTATAGCTTCAGTTAGATCTAGGAAGTAGAATGCCTGTGATGTAAATTCATTGAATATGTAAAAACATATTGGACATTCTGCTGCCGCAAATGAGATAAGTAATAAAGTTTTTGCATTTTGAATGTTTTGCGCATTTGGTGGAATGCACGCATTTATTTTCTCTTAAGGAATTTGTTTAAAATAAGAGTTTCGCTTCGATTTACTTTGACTCTGCATTACTAGAGTAGTTTACAATTTGGTTGACAAGTTGTTTTTATTTTGTTTACCCTTATTTTTATTTTTGTGATATTTAAATAAATGATCGGAAATTAATACAATTTAATTTCTAATTAACTAATTAGAAATAATTATGAAAGTAGCCTTATTTATGTATTTTTGCATAAATCAGGAAACACCTGTTCAAGGTTTGGACCTTAAAACTAATAGAAATTTGAATTTCAAAATTTGAGCTGCCATCTCATCATCTGCATTTCGTGTCTTTCTATTCGTCATCAATCGTGTTATTTCCTGTTTGTATAATATGGCAAATTTACAGTGATGGCCAACCTGCTAAACATTCCCTTTCCACGATAGTACATAATAAGTTAGAATTCAAAATAACTAAATGTGTAAGTAGTCTAACCATTCACAGAATGTCGTGTGTCAAATAGCAGCAGTCGACCATCATTGCCGGCTGTACATATGACACGTTCACTGAACGGGTCAATAGCAAGACTACACACTGCCCGCTGATGTAGCAATACTTCCAGTGGGCGTTTACTCTCCGAATCGTGAACTATGACCTAAATACATAAAAACTTAGAAGTAATTTTTTTTTTTGGTAAATGATTGACAAAAAGAATTACATCACATGTTTTTATTTATAATTCATAAACAATCTCTTCTATTAATATTTTGTTTCTAAAATTACCATAAAGTCCTTAAATTACCATGTTTTGATTAGATGAAGAAGGAATCAACATAGCATGGGATTACTTTTTGATACATTAATAAGTCATATTTCTGTAGTTAATATATGAAGAATAGATTTGAATGCCATATTGTTCAAATCAAGCAACCATTTACAATGTATAGACATTAAAAAGTGTTATCTTTCTATATTCATTTTCATTGCAAAATAATCTACAATCTTTTGTGATAAGAGTATCATTACTTGCTTATTTCTAAATAAAAAATATTATATAAATTTAACATTTTAAAAATAAACAAGAACTCTATATAACTTATTGTATGATACTTACTAAGTCATCATTTCCTCCAGAAAAAATCCTCTGATTATCAGAAGTAATGCCAAGACAGAAAATGTTAGACTGATGTACAGCTTTCATTGGTTCAGGCTTGCCATGATCAAGGATAGCTTGACCAAACTGCCACAACATCACCCTCCGATCATCACCGCCTAACAGTAACAGATAAGGTCAGTAAAGAAGACAGATTTATTATTTATAAGACATTGGTGATTTTTGTTTATTATACAGCAGTACCAGTTCATATCAATGTTTATAACAAATGGCAATATTTTAGTAGTCATTAACTTTTGTAAACACAAGATTTTATGATAAACAAAAAAAGAACGTCATAGAATTACGTTACAATATTTTTGTTTACTGTAATTTTATATACAGTTACAATAAAGAGCTGGCAGAAGTTGCATTTGCAAAATTCTTGTAAAAGTAGCTACTCTTCTAATAATTTATTTTTGAAAACAATTTTGCATGTATACGTGATAACGTTATTGCGACTATAAAACATGTTATTTCGATGTTATCATCACGATAGACCGCTTAAAATATCAGTAAAAACTTGTTATCAAAAAATATAGAACTAATATGTACATATGTTTTTTAATTTGCAGTTTTCTATACACTAAAACATTCTTTAATATTTATTTCTCATTCTTAAATATTGTGTACCTGAAACAAGCAATTCGCCATTGCAGGAAAATTCGATGGCATTTACACATCCAAAATGACACACTAAGTCGCGACGATACAAATTTCTTGCCGCATTAAGACGTTTTTTAAACAACGGAGATCTAAAATCTCTTAAAAATCCATATTCGCGTTTGTTAAGATAATAAAAAGGGCTAGTAATATTCGCCATGTTCAGAACAAAACCACCATTTTATGACACGAAACGAAACAAACTTCTACGGGCAACGATCAGCTGTAAATTATTTATTTTTATAAAATATTGCGTTCCGTTTTACGTTTCTAAAAATCAATACCATTATAAATGTTGTCATTGGTATCATAACGCATCACGTCTCGATATTTTAATCTCTTGCCCATTCTATATTTTAGGTGAAACCACAGACAATGTGGGTGAAACCCACCGAAACTTGTCAAATGCCAAATTCGATAGAGTAGAGCAAGGAATATGGACCGTATTCGCAAGTCTCGACTCTCGACTCGAGATGTGAAGTGTGTGAACATGGTGTGAACCGTGAATCTTTCAAGGAATCTTTTGACATTTTTCAGGAATGAACCAAATAAAACGCCGTATTCAGTAGGGTTACCAACTATAATACTATGAAGTATTTGTACTGCATTTCGGATCTGCGTACTTTAAACCTTTACCGCATGCGGTGACATATTTGGAATACTCAAAATAATTGCTTGTAGAAGACTAGTTACGCTAGCTATACCGAAAAGTCTAGATTAATAACTTTGTTTATGGTGTTTTTTTTACAAAATAACGTAGATATGTCACTATTGTAGCATTGCAGTGACAGCAATCGGTCGATAAAACAGTCGACATCGCCATTTTGACTTAGTGAGAACACGCAGTTATCAAAAAATGATTTTCTGTGTATTTATGTGTTATTGTGGAACATTTCTTATCAATTCAGAAGAAAAATGGATCCTCGCCGTTTTTATGGAACGATACGTGAGTATCGACGCCAGATCATGTTCCAAACTTCATGCAATGATGTACGTATTTACTTTCCAAATATGGAACTTCATGCATTTATTCATGTAATCATATTTGGAACTACATGCAGTGTAACATATTGTGTTATTATTTTTTATTACAGACGAAATGGTTCCTTAGCCTCGACATATAAACGTCATCCCAGATAGCAGTGACGACGAAAATGTATCTGATGATGACAATTATGAAATACCAAGAAAATATAGTTAAAAACAAGATGACGAAGACTCGAGTTGCCTCCAGTTGAAGTAGCTGAAGATGGCTTTCATCACTGGCCTGAGTGGAAGTCAGAACGGCAAAGGTGTAAAATGGAGGAATGCGGACAGAAATCACAAGTTATGTGCACTAAGTGTAAAGTCTATTTATGCTTAAATAAAGAGAAATTGTTTCACACGATTTCATACTTATTAACCACATAACTTAAATACATATATTGTTATTAACATTATTTTACGGAATAAAGGAAACATTCAAAATAGTAATATTTTTTTACTTCTAAGATAACCTAACCTAACCTAATAATGCATTATGTACCCGATTTGGAACGCACAATGTTATAAGCGTTAACACGTATTGACCCAAATCTGGATCAAATTGTTTTTTTTAATCTACTTTTGCAAAAGTACTTCAAAAATGTTTTGCTTTTTTTTCTGGGCCTTATTGGACCTATTTAATGTCATGTATTTTTTTCAAGTCATTAAAAAAATTCATGCGGTAATGGGTTAAACGTAGTACGCAAAAATACTATATTTTAGTTGCATAATTCAATTTTTATTTTGCAACACCGAAACTAATAACAAACAAATTCCTTATTCATTAGAAAAACATTTCTAGTTTCGACTGATGCGATGTACGTGTAACTGAACGCGCATATCTCTTGAAATCACACTTGAAATGTGCCTACTTTTGATTTACCTTATAAAAAAATCCGTGTTTTAAGTTCAACCTGCTGGTAAAAATTAGTTTCTCAGTTCGAAGTATTTATATTTACTTTAGTGAAATCCTTATACATTTAGCTTTACATCAATAGTTCTCTCTCTGTGATAGGTATAGTAATTATAGAAATATAAGCATTTCTTTGTTGCGGGGGCGAGCGTCTGGAATTTGCGAGCGGGCTTCGCGAGCGTCGCGAGCAGTTGCAGAAACAGTAGCACAGAAACAGAATGCAGTCCAGTGGCAAGTGGCAAATTACATTGGCAAATGTGCTAAACTATCCGCCAGTGCGACTAATCTCAGTACTACGAACGAAGTAATAACAGAATAACAACCATACTAAATTAGGAAGAACACTGAATGTGTTCTAAATCTACGCTTTCGTTTCATTTTTAATTTAGTCGAATTAAAATTAAAATATTTCACTTTCAAATTTCCATTATAGATGGCAGCGTAGGCTACAAATAAAAAATATTTTTTCATTGCAATCTAATTATAATAATTAATTATTATGAAAAATACTTTGTTCATTCACTTTTATTATTATTAACTTTACAATTATTATTATTAACTTGAGGTTTTTTAATGTATATTTTTTACTTTTCTTGGCAACACTGAAAATTCGTCGTGGTCACAGGCTGGTGACTAGAATTGTAATTTTGTTTGTAACGCGTCTATAATTAAATGTTAGCTAAAAATATAGTTTGATTAGGGAGTGCGTTTACGTCACAATTTGTACAATTCGGCAATTAAAAACTGTAAGGTACGAATTTAAACCAATTCAAGGTTTATTATTGCATGACAAACATTACGATATGACTTTCTAGAATGGTGAACAAGTTATTGCAACATATTCGAACGAATCGAAATACGTTATGATGAGTTCGGTAAATCAATTTTGTGATACGACTCTGAAAAATTATATTTACTTATGAAATCGCTACAATTCCGTCCTTGGCTAGATTGAATGTGGCAAATTTGCACATTCAATTCAAGTTCCATTTCCTGCCGGTATAAAATGATATATTTTGCGAAGCGCAATAAAATAACAGTAGTATAGTTTTTTTCTCATATTGTCATGTTCCATGAAACGATTTGAATATCATCAAAATTATCAATCACCTTGTTTTTGTGCGAGCACATGTTATGACGAGTTATATAATAATAATAATGTATTTATTTGCCTTCAACATAAGTAGCATACAAATGATAGATAAACAATATTGAATGGAATAAATATTGCGATGTCATGCCTAGACTACCTTTTTATACATGCCATTCTACAAAATGGCCGCGTCTAGTGTATCGCACCTCCCCCCCCCGTAACCCTGTAGTAACATTATTTTCTTCTGCAAGATTCCTGTCTGTAAGCTAGTACAGTAATAGTCTGTGGTCGTCGCATAAAACAGATTATCTGTTATCGTTATCATTATTTATTTACTTTTGTTATTTTCTTTTTTTCTCTTGTCCTGTGTACGCGTCATTGCAATGAGTTTATAATATCACATAGATAATTAGTTTAAACAGTTCATGAATGTAGTAATAGATTTGAGATGTGAACGACAGTGCTAAGGCGTTAACATGTTATCTACAAAATAGAAAATATTCCGCAGTATTATTTATCATGAAGTCGCGAGAAGAAAGAATTTTTTGAAGATCACTACTTTGTAATTATTGTAATAAAGTTCTAATTACTTCCATTTAAAATAAATTTTCATTTATTTCCCATTAAATATCTGAAATAAAGCATATATATACCTACATTTTATATATTTACGTATGGTAGTTCCAACTTTTCATAACAGATGGCATTAGTTATGCAGTTACCCATTTGAGGCCCAGTTTGTTCTCTATTTCAGTATATAATAAAGTACTTCTATGCGCCATGCCATAAAGAAAGAAAAAAAAAAGTGTTAATGTCAAATTACCAACACGTGAAATTGTTTTCATACTATTTTTTTCTTGATATATATCTAACGTGTTAAATTATAGTTGTTATAGTTACAAAAGAAATGGATAGACAGTCATTAAATGTATCAGGTATTGTTTTTCTTAAATTATTAATAATTGTTTGAGAATGTACGAATATTTTCTTATGTTATTATTTGCTTGTGTTACATTCAAAATGTTTGTTGTAGTTTCGAATTCAGATTCTTCAAGTACTGAAGAGTCTGAGGTATCCGAAAATGAAAACGATGAGGGAGACCAACAAATGAACACCGATGTTGAGAGTGTAGCATCTAGTAACGAAAATGAATCAATTAAAAATATTTCAATGACAAATGAGGGCTGGGCTGACTCTATAACAAAAATCCTTGGATCAACTAAGCCAAAAAATAAGAAGACTTTAGTACTTTCTAGAGCTAAAAAGTTCTCAGACATAATAAAGAAAGAAAAAGAAGAAAAGCCTTCTTTTGAGGTTGTTGGAGATGCAAAAGAGAAATCTGAAATTTATAAAGAAGATAAAAGTATAACAGAGCCCCTGGAAAAGAAAAAGGTAGGTAGGAAGTATTATTACATATTATACAAATTGTAACTTTCCACTTTTAATATACAGTGTAAACTTTATAACAAAACTTAAGGTACTCAGTGTTTTCTTTTGCTGTAGAGTTAGAAATAGAAATTTAAAAAAAACAATAACATAAATACATTAATTTTTATAATTATGATAGGTACATATGTTAATATTTAAATCTGTATTAATCTGTAGTCTATTTTTGCCTGACTTTTTTGTTAAACCAAAACTTGGTTTGTATTTTTTTGTAAATTTTAGCCATGTCTTCAGATGCGGTGGAATCCTCTTCATAAAGTAATAAAAACTCCCATTAGGACAGTAATGGTAAAGAACAAGATATGTAAAAACACAGATGTTTTTCTTACAAAATGTAAATACCAACAATAAAGATAATAAAAAAAGACATTTTGTGTCATAGAGGCTTCAATTACAAATAAAGAACTAGATTCACAATCTCTTGTAAAATCTAAACAAATTATTGCCTGAATTTACATATATCTTTTTAATACCGTATAGTATTATCGATAATTCATCTGAGCTTAATTAATTTAATCTGAAATAGACCTTAATGCCAAATTATAAGGTTATAAAAGCTCATAAACGATTATTGCATGACATTGAAACGATACAAATATTTAAAATGCAATCTTACGTCTCGTGCATAAAGTATAATTCACATAATCTGACTCACTCAATGTGGTGGCACATTTGGTTCGGACATTTTTGGAGCATTGATTGTGTGTCTAGTTTTTTATTTGTGATCGAAGCATAGAGGAAACAAATATTCTCTCATTATAGAGGATGAATATTGTTATAAAGAGTGCTTCATTGTATGGTTAATACTGTAAACCAATCAATTTGAGCAATAATCTGTGCTAGTTTTTTTTATAAAGAAGTTAATTATAGAAAGTACACTGTATTTGATGTTTTTCTTAGTTAGAATTGGTTTTTATTTTGTTAAAAGATACATTTTGATATATTTATTGCTTTTAATAGCAGCTTCTATTCTATTAAATATACTGAACAACCAGTAAATTTAAGAAGATATTAATATAATTAAAAAATCATTACACATGTAAGAAAGTATATCATCTTTTTTTCTCAGAAATATGATAAGCCATCAATAAGAGTGAAACCAAATATTTTGGAAAAAGATAGAGAAAGATTATTAGCGAAAATAGCCACTAAAGGTGTTGTACAGTTGTTCAATGCAGTTAGAAATCAACAGAGAAGTTTGGAAAAAGAAATGAATAGGAATGATCTATCAGAAGGAAAAAAGGAGAAGATATTAAAGAAATTTGATAAGAGAGCATTCTTGGACACACTCATGGGTGAAACAAAGTCAATAAATGTGGATGAGCAAACCATGACACTAAAAAATGAAGTTAAGGATGAAATTGATAAACCTAAGTGGAATGCTCTAAGGTATATACATTTTTTTTTTATATTTTTACAATTAATTTCTATTATATCAATACTTAGTATTACAAAAATGAAATGTCAGTTTTTGTTTTTCACATGAATTTATATTCCTCCCTCTCACTAGAAAAACAATTCGAGTAATATAAAATTCATTATACCAAGGTATAATGAATTTTATACCTTGGCGATTTCGAATAATAATTTTGAAGTGATTGAATAAGAATAAACAAAAAAAACATCTCGAAATAACAATAAATAAAAATAAACGTCAAAATATAGAAAGCATCAAGCAATCTCAGATTTTGCACATTGGTTGTATCTCTGATGGAACCTGCCATTTCAAATACCATGCAATGATGCAAGCATATTTGTAGGCAAAATGTTCATAATAAAACATAGTGTTTTGTATTAAAATAGTGTATTAATAATTGGGTGTCATCTATACTTATTACATAATATTATAAAGAAGTAAACTTTGTTTGTATGTAATGGATAAACAAAAACTACTCAAACGATTTCAAAAATTCTTTCACTTGTAGAAAGCTACATTATCAGCGAGTAACATGGGGTGTATTTTATTTTCGAAAAAATGTCTATCTGTGCGAACCTGCCCCAGGTTGCTAGTATTGTATAATTTGTTGGCTCAGAGTTTTAATTACCCAATGTGCCAGTATGATGATTTTCTTTTTTTTTTTAAACAATCACACATTAAGTAATTTAATTTCAATAGAATTAGTTTGTAAAAGTTATTTACATGCTGTTATACAAAAATGACAAAATACTGCTAATATTTATTAAAATAATAATTTTGAATTTATATTGTGTATATTTTAAGGCTAGGTTTGAATTTCTTTTGTAATGTTTTATAATGTTGTATGTTCCAGGGACGATTTTATGACGGGTGCAAAAATGAAAGACTGGGACAAGGAATCGGTAGATGAATAACTGGTTGTTAATAATAAGTACAACTAATAAATAATTTTACATATTATGTCATTATTTACATACATAAGTTTCTTATTTTATGTACAAAGTATAAGCGTCATTCCCTACATACTGTTGTGTAATTTGCTTTGGCAAAGTAGAATAAATTTTAACAGGGAGATTCCAGACCATTGTCTCTATAGGGACATTTAGTGGCGCATTCCAGTCCTTGTCTTCTAGGTTTGGCAACAATTTTTCATTGGTTGTAACAAACTCAAAATGTAGGCGCCATTTTAATGACACTGAAATATGTTTTATAAAATTATTAATTACTTTTCAAAATCAATAAAATAATTTACACTGAATCTTTTTCAGCATTGTGTGTAAAGCAATTGTAGTTATGATGATGACTGGATTAAAAATTTTACTTCATGGTGATGATGTTGGAAAAAAGTGAAATATAAATGTTGCTATAAAAATAAATAATAATTCATACCTTCATCCACCTCAAAAGCAGGTGTAATGTGTAGTGGTATAGGGAGTATGAGCTGTGAATGTGTTAACCCTAGTGTCACTTCATGATATCGTGCCACGGTCATTGACCTACTGCTTGTCTCTTTATTCATGTTTTTTGTTGGTGATTTCGATTTTAATATCTCCTCAGGTTGTAGTGACACTGAAACCTAAACATGGAATCTCAAGCAATAATATAAAAACAAGTGAATTGTTTGTTACCATGACTGTTACCTTTAATAACATTATAAAAATGAATATTATCTGTTTTTTTTCGTGTTATCACTATCTACAAAATCACAACTTTTTTACATACATGAGTAGCTGTACAATTGTGTAATACATAGCAAGCAAAACTGCAGTTAAAGGTTAGTTTTCAATCTTTAAGTGATTCTAAAGAAACAATTTTCTGTTCAGATATTATATTTATAAAATGTAATTCCCACCTGCATACAAGTTACAGTTCCAACTGAGAAGTCAAAGGTACCAACAATGTCTTCCCCGAGTTTATATGCTGATTTAAAAAGACAGAATCGTCCGACTTTTCCTCTCGTATTTGTGATCATGTAAGAATTTGGACTTCTTCTTGCCGTAAGATTCTAAAAAATAAATCGAACAGATAGAAATCAAAATATCTCTGTACCTAGTTAATCCAGTTTTTATAGATTTGGAGAAGAGGAAAATTATTATATTTGATAAGAAGGTATTGTTATAACTTTTATTATCATAAAAATAATTTGTTCCCAGGTTCAAGATCATAAATAAAATAAATGTAATTTTTATATATATGTCCAAGATAAAGTCTAACAATTAATCTAAAAATTAGAAATGACTAAAAATTACCGTAAACCTCTCTTTTGTAAGAAATCTTGGTTTATAAAGGTCTACTCACCTGTAGAACTTGTAAAGCCATTGTTAATGGAGTTTCAACTTTCCTCTCTTCTGAAAATGGATTTGTTGGCTGCAATTCCTCTGTTGTTTCATTCCCACATAAGGCTGCAAGGTCCTGCATGTTCATTATAGGGCTAATTGGTAATACCCTGAATGGGATTCTAACCATTTTTATATGCGAACCAACTTTTTGTGTAGCTATTGTTATTTTATAGGAGTATTTAACTGAAGTTCCTCTATATGATGGTGGAGCTTCTATTGGTAAAGATTCTCTATACCAGACTGAAATGGAATAGGCAAGTAGCATAATATATACAAACATTTCTTGTAAATTAAAATTGTTATTTACATATTATGTGCTGGAAGGAATATAAATATTTTCTAAATAAGCTGTCTTTCTACACATGGTAGTTCTTTTTGTGCTGCTCTAATTTGTTAGAGCAGCACAAAAAGAACTTATCTTATGGTATCTATACTACTATTATAAAGAAACAATGTAAATTTTGTGAGTTTGTTTATATGTGGATGGTAATCTCTGTAACCACTGCACCTATTTGAAATATTCTTTCATCATTTAAAAGGTGCATTATTCTAGATATGCAGATATAGGCTACATATTACACATTCAACCCGACCTAAGTCAAAATGGGCCGCTACATGCAATAAATTATAGAACAATTAAAGCTGTAACAACTAAACCTTGTACATATTTGTATATTAATATTAGATCACTTACAAGTTTTAGTTTCCCCAAGAGGAATCGTCAAATCGCAGAATAAGATTTTTGGCTTCGTATATAATATAACATCTCCAATGTCACATGAAGTGACTTCTAGGGAAGTTGTTTTCTCAACTGTTGGTGTTTTTTCAGCTATGTTGCCAGATGTTGAATAGAAACAATGAATTTGTGCAGAGGCCCATGCTAAGTTTTCTAGAATGTCACTGGAAATAATAATTATTCAGTAATATCATATTAATTTTCTCATTGATCACATAAATGGAAGTAGTCAATATGATATACAAATTTTTAGAATAATAATATACACTTCAAACAATTACACAAACTGTGACCCCAAACTAAGCACTAGACTTTTACTATGGGCACCATACAATGAACTGGGGGTGCACACAGCAACACTTGGACTTTAAGACAATTTAGAAAAGCTCATTTACTAAAATGATCTTACAAGGATCGACCTGGGACCCCGGCCTGAAAGGCTCTGCTAACCCCAACAGGTTAATAATAAATAATCAATGAAAACTTTCTCATTTAAATAATTTGGTGTGAAAGATTAAAGTTAATGATCAGTTATTGATCAATATGATATTAAGTAGTTTGTTCTCTGCTTAAAAAGATTTTGAGATTGTTTGCCACTACCTCAACAATAGGCCCATACAATGGAGTACAGGGAACTGGTTTAGCTCACCTATAGTTTATATGTTATAATGCTTATTGATATGATAGAATTTATTTTTTGAGAGAAGACTGAAATAGTTAAAAAAAGGCAACACTAAATTTAAAGTGATTGTGAAGTGTAACAGACACTTAGATGGTTTAGACTTCTAACCTACATGCCAACATTAGTTTTTTGGTAGAAGGAATTTCCTTTAGCGAAACATTGCTTATGCAATTTCAATAAAACCAAAAAGATTGGCAACATGGGCATAGTTTTTCCTTTTTTTAAAGAATAACTATTATTAAGAGTAGAAACAGGAAAGAGATCGAAATCTCAGCAAATTGTGCCTCTTCCTCGTGGCTTATAGTCAACTGTGGCACTTATTTTATAAATATTGATACAGATAACAAATAGTTATTTTACCAATGGCTTTGTGAATTACGATGTTCAGGCTGTGTTGTGTGACAAAATGTAATACAACACTCTAAGGCTTCTCCAGCTAAATAAACTGTACCAGTGGTTAATTTAGCTGATAACTCAATCATTGTGTTAATTGGAATTATTTGTATACAATCACGTCAACTATAATATTCCTTATTGCCAGTCACTTGAATTCATGTCTTGAAGTCATGTCATTAAAAATATATGTTTTTGGTAAAAAATTACACTTATAGTACAGGAGACCACCTATAATCTTATAGTGAAGGTAGCTTATAAGCAATAAATATTACTACAGAGCAAGTAAAATAGTACTATTACTAATGTTAAGCTTCGTGAATGTGTCTATATCTATATTACATTTACAATATCATAGTGAAGTATTTGATTTAATAATATGTAGCTATCAGAATTTAGAAAAATATAGACACTACTTTGAAATAACATAAACCTCATCTACATTTAAACTAACACATAACGTAAAATAATTATTAGTGTACAGACAACACGGACAAAACAGTAAAAAAAATAAGAAATAATGTCACAAATTATAAGCAAAACCGTAAGAAAACAACATCTTGGCAGTTTACAACACAGAGTACATTTATGTCACAAAGTACATTACTTGTATCTGATACGGAGTAGTCAGTGACACAAGCTATTTTAGCGACATCCCGTGACGAATCCTCGAACTACTGAATGACATGTACATATCAACATCTACATGTAAATAAATATACATCGAATATGGTCCTCACCGCATTTAATTTTTTTATTGGATTCTTGTAGGTTTAATAAAAACAATTATTTCAATAATCTTTTATTACCATACAAATACCTATATCATTTATTAACATAAACCGGCATAACGACGTTAATATTTACAAACTTAAAACTAAAAATACATTTAATTCTCTCGATAGATCCACCTTGTTGACGCTGATAAAACAATATGTTCCGGACATATATCCTTACCTCTGGCAATCTTACAGCATTTATTTAATAATTTAGTAATTTTGTGAGACACAGGTATTCTATTAAAGTCAGCCATTATATTTAAATCAAGTCCTTGGGTAGTAGCCGGGGTCAACAATGAATACACTTGATCGTAGGAGTCAAAAACAGAGCACAGTCACAAAGTAAAGCAGATTTGCCAGGGTCCATAAATTCGTTGAAAAAAGCCACAAAAATTAGATAAAATTAAAATAAAATTTTAATTCACAACGAAAGCGATGAAAAAAACAACATTTAAAAAAAATTTAATTAGCAAACGTTACATTTCACGCTATTTTGTTTCATTTCACATTATCTTATATAGAATTTCATATCATCTAGATGTATGTAAAATATCTTTTATTTTGATTATTTTCAAACGTTATTTATCATTAAAAATTTCGTAATAAACAAACTGCTTCAACGAAATAAACAATTGTCACTTAATTGAAAAAAAAAATTTTTTTTATGAACAGAACGCAAAATGTCTCCGTTGTTACTACATAATAACCATTTTATGACTACAGTGTTGCTAGAAGTAGGTTTTAATGTCTTTTCATTATAACTCGTGAAGTATTTTTATTATATCATCCGTCATTGTAATTTATTATTGCAAACAAATTACATTACCTCAACATTAATATACATATTTTTATCAAAATACTGTAACCAACACACTAGCGCCATCACTTGAGGAGTCCTCGAACTAAAAATACCATATCAAAATGCTCTAACACAAATTTGTACTAAGTGAAAAGTTCCTGATTTATGTATTGGATTGGAAATGGGTAGGTCCGAATGGATCGAAGAACGGATACGTGTCCGCGGTCCCGTATCCCTAGTGGTACTGTTGGTTGGATATACACACAAACGAAAATCGGACACGTAACCTTTGTTATAGAAATATTCTCTAGCGGAGTGGAATGGAACGTTTCAAGCACGGATCGCGCACACGAGTTGGTATATGGTAACGGACAGGGAACTTAAAGGAGCTGGAACGATATTTTTTTGTACTAGATCAAATATCATATCTAGCTCCGCACACTCAGTAACTCCGGGTTGGGAGTTGGTACCAAATTTCGAAATTGCCAATGCGGGTCCCGCGGACACGAAACCTGGACCGGACCTATCCGCAGAGCTGCATTCACATTTGGACCCGTATCCTTAAAAAAGCCGGACCTACCCATCTCTATTATGTATAGGGAAATAGAGGTATCAGTCGAAATTCACCATCTAGTGTAGGGATTCCCAAACTATTTTGGGCAAGAGACCCCTTTTCCAAAATGAACTGATACCTCAGACCTCCATAGACAAATTACTTTAAAAATCCTATCTCTACTTTTTTTTCTATTGATACAAAATACTTACCAGTTAAAAACTTTGCGGTTGGTTAAGTAAATAAACTTGACATCATTTTCTCATCAAATTTTACAAAATAAATAGACATAAAATTTAGTAAATATTAAGTGCAATTAATAATTATGAATACAAAATTCGTAAAAATACCTAAGTAGTGTTAGTTCCACATTAATTTTAATCACTTATATTACCCACATGTGATATTATTGTCATTTTAGTAACAAGAAAGAGGGTAGAATTGATTTTCTGCGTGTAGTGGGGCTGCATAAAAGCCTGATTTTGGTCTTGTAAGAGTTCAGTTGTTGAGAAGCCTATTAACTATTATGTACTTGACTATTCGATAGTCAAGTACAATAATAGTTGTGATGAAGAATTGATAACGTGTTCATAGTGATCAGTGCTCCCGTTACATTTCATATTTAACGGTAGATTTTTGAAAAAAAACCATTAAAATCGCAAAGTAAAGATAAAAAAGTAAAAAATTCAGTGTGAAGGACTGGTGACTTTCTACCAATCTAGCTAAATCTGGTTCAATATTGGTGAGTTGCAGCCTTAACTCTCCGCGTTCGTTGATTTTCAAACGGTTTCTTTGTTTTGTCAAAATGTTTGTTACCGCACTGAAGCCTTTCTCGACTATAGGTATGACGATGGGAAAGCGAAAAGGTATTTTTGAGCAATGTTCCATAATGCAGGATACTCTGTTTCAATGTTGCGCTGCAACCAGAACTTCTGATAGCCTTGGTTGAACTTCTGCTTGAGCTCCTTGTCTGTGCTGATGGTGATCAACTCTTCTTGCATTATCATATTGGCTTCTTCCATGGCTGTGATATTGTACGGATTTATTATCAATTGAGGAATTTGTAAATTTAAGAGATCCTCAAACCTCTTAGTAAAATCCTTGTGTAATGCGTCCAAGTGAGACATATGAGACATATGATAAAATAACATCGTCTTGAAGCATTTCTGCTAATTTTAACAAATGGGGAAATTATGAATATTCTTTTCTGCTTAAATTTTGTTTATAAAGGATAAGTTTACCCAGAAAGGCCGATATTATTGATTTTGTTATTATGAAGTTGAGATCGTCACCCTGCAGCTGCAAATTAACTTTGTTAAACATACCAAAGATATCAGTCAAGTAATAAATATCTGTTTTACAATTGTTCAGATTTTCTTTCAAATTTGAATCTTTTTCTTGTAAAAACTCCAACACAGATTCAAAAATAGCTGAAAATCTTGCTAAGCAAGAGCCTCTTGATACCCAGCGAACTTCAGTGTGCAGAAGTAACCCAGTAAAGACTTCGTCGTTTTTCTCACATAGCTGAGCAAATAACCGAGAGTTCTAAGAATTGCTTCGAATCTTGTTGACAGCATTTATAAGTTATTGTAATGGCTGGTGCAATCTAAAACTCAGATTTTTTGCTACTAAATGCTGTCTGTGTATCACGCAGTGAATGAACAGTACCTCAGGCAGTTCTCGCTTTAAGTGAGCTATAAAACCACGATGACGACTAACCATAGGTGGTGCACCATCAGTCGCAACAGAAACAATGTTCTTCCATGGAATAGCTTTGTCGGTAAAAAACGTTCCACGGCCTGTAAAATCGATTCTCCTCTGGTATCAGTCTCTTTTGTCACATCTAAGTACTGTATGTTTTTTAGGTATGCTCACGAACTTACTCGTTAATAAACTCGGATATAGTCACTGTAGTATAGAAAATTTGTATTAGGTACCAATCAGCGTAAAAAACGAAAACAAAGAAAACTGAACATTTATAATTTTAGGTAACAAGTTTTCTAAAGTAATTTCAAAAAATACTTAGAAAAATATTGAAACGTTTTTGGGTACTTACCCTGTTACTTTTTCATAAACTGCAGAAATGTATGGTTACGCTATTAACGCGCGCAGGCAAATGAACTTTCAACCTAAGTGCAAGCTTGTTATATAGTAAAATATCGGGACCATGTTTGGACTTGAACTTGAATATTATAACTAATTATGTAACAAGTTGGTACACGTAACACAACTTAAACAGTATCTTGAAAATTTCAAATAAGAACTTGTGTTAATTAATAGGGGTCAATTTTTAGACCTCGTCGACCCCCAAAATAAATTTGCCTTTATGCCGACCTGTTGGAAACCGATTTCGACCGCAAGTGGTCGATATCGACCACTTTGGGAATCCCTGATCTAGTGCCATCTAGTAAAACTAGACTCGAACTACCAAGTAATCTTCATAGAACAAAACCAATGAGTAATAATATGAAATTGAATAATAATGAAATAATAATAACAATAAACTAAAGTTCAATGATTGTCATTAAGATTTGAACTTCGAATGTTATATATGAACTTTATATATGAGGCAACGTCAAATGAAACTAAGCTATCACTACTTTGATGAATGACGAAAAATAAAATACTTGACATAAAAAACTAGTGCTGACATCTAACTATGCTACACTACACCACTACAAAATGCAAAATTCATAGGAAAATTTTTTGCATGGAGTGAAATGACCCTGGTTTACAAGTAGTTCATGAAGGAAACCCGGTATGGATTTTCTTCCCATACCTAAGAACAAGTACTAATGGAAGTAGCGTATCTGACGCCAATGAATTTTTAGGACGGGAACATTAATTACGTGATGCCTTAGAAAAAAGAAGATGCTCTTTTGTCCTTATTACTGACCAAAAATTTGCTGACACAATTGTCAATTTTGACAATAGTGTACCCAAATCTCTAATCTGTGGTGCTCAAACAACTATCGTTGACATTTGTTTTTCTGTTTTTATTGTTAATTAGTTTTTTAACTTTCAAGTAATTATGTTATATTTACTTTTGTATTATGACATCATTGCTTTTATGTGCGTTGATTGTGTTTTGTAACAGAGATTACGTTTAGCAATAGCATATTATATCATTAAAATGTTGACGTAATACATTTTTATTGTTTCTTGGAGTTTCTGGCGATATATACAAATGTATTGCAGTCTTTCTAGTACGATTCTCCGAGGCGGACTAAGCGACTAAAAGAAACTTAACATCGCGCTACTGAATAAGCACTTATTTCAAAAATTCCACATGATGCGCAACAGCAAAGACACTGGCACGGAAAAATACGCCAATTTTACATCACACAACTCACTAGAAACAATTTGCGAACAATTAATATAAACGCTCAACCGTTCCCATTAAAATCCCGCCAAAAACTCCAAGCCCATGATTTTTTTTATTTATTTATATTTCTTAAGGCATTGGTAACAAGACCATCAGCCTAATGACGAAACTTCTGGAGAAACTTTAACTATCCCTAACACTCCTCCAATAAAGTGATAGTAAGCTTTACTGAAGTTAAAAAAGGACTTCTTAGAAGAGCGCGAAAACTTCAGCTACACATGTTTATTTAGATCTCCATTCTTTTCACTTAGACAGAATTTTAAAACACAATATACCATCACTGTTGTACTTTAAAACTCCTAAAAATGTAAAAAATAGAAAATCTAAATAAAATGACAACCTCACTTCTCCCGTTCCCGCCAAAAAGTCTGACAATTGACAATACTTTGTGATACGAATGACAATAACGGCTGTTTGTGATTTTACAGTATTTTTTAACCTATTATCATAAATTGTAGTCTGTTTCATGTTAGATTGATGTAATCGATTTGGCGACTGCACTGGCAGGACTGGCAGAATTCGCTTGGCCAACGTGTACTGGAGCATTGACTGGGGCCTTTATAATGTTGTACATTGTCAAGCGAGCGAGTGTGCAATAGATAGATTATAGCGAATACTATTTCTTCACTTTGGTTGGTAGAGTAAGCACGAGAGTGTCGTTGGGCCCTCGTGTCATCACGCTGTGCCTCTCTTTGCGTCGTTTGCTCTCGCGTTAGTCGATTTTTTTTTTCGCTAGCTTTTGACTGTAGTCGATGTCAGGCGAGGCAAGGTTTGGCAACACAAGGTTACGCGGGGCAAACTAACATGAGATGAAGCAAGAAAGGAGTATGTCTTTGCTCGGTTTTTACCTGTATCTTCAACATAATGGACACTGCCCTCGATGCAACAGCTACCGCGAATTTTTGTGTCTTTATACTTAATAGTGTGATGTTGAGATTTTGTAGTGGTTGAGTCTGCCTCAGCAGCTGCAGAACCTACTAGAAAGACCACCTCAATATATTTGTCGCCCGAAACTCCAGGAATTGAAGAAGCATTCAAATGAATTACATCAACATTTTAATGAAATAAAATGATTAATATATTTTTCTATTGCTGGACATATGGCCTGTTATGGGCATAGATCCCTTTGCCGCCCTCGAAGAAATTCGTGGAAAAAATGAACAAACCGCAATGCCGCAAACGGAACGTTGTTTTTTAACGAACAAATACTGATTTGAAATCCAATTTGTGATTATTTGCAAAAACTTATATATGTAATTGCAATAATTAGGCACAATGATAATATCGGACGGCGTAAATCACGTCAAATTGCAATCAATAATAGTTGGCGAACTAAAGAAGGCAGGCTTGAAGCATCGTCTAAAAAAAATAATACTCAAAAATATCAAAGTAAGTATGCATCTTAAACGTTGGATCCTAAAATTATATGATAATATTGGATGTATTAATGAAAGTAAATTAAAATTTTATATTAGGATCACAAGACGATCTTTGGAGCGCCGATAATGAAAGTGCCTTCGTGCAGTGTTATTTGTTGTGGAAGTACTTTGAGTGTACCAACAATTATAAGTGAAATGTCAGCTGTGCTCAGAGCAAACGCTCATGTAGAGGGTCTTTTCCGCAAAGCTGGTTCACAAACCCGTCAAAAAGATATAAAAGTAAGTACATAATATGCTATGTTTAATTATTATATTGTCACATATTTTAAGACTAGATTGTACATTTGGTGTGACTGTTAGTATCTCTTCCTTTTATGCCGAAGGTACCGGTTTTTTCCTGGCTCAAGTTATTTAGAAAAGATAAAAATGAGATTTTCTAAATTAAGTTGGAGTCTTGAGTATTACTGAATAATGCCCCACTTTGTTGTGTCATCCACACCAACAACCCGTCTGTGTTCGGCTGATGTTTACGATTATTGTGGCTATAAATGAAAATTGTTTTAGATAATAATAATTATATTCTTCAATAAACTCCACCAATACAACTAGACATGCTCATTCACTACTCAGAACAAAACTTGGTTTTATTGGAATTTAAATTGTTAGGCAATTAAAGTTAATTAATTTTTTTTATCAAGAGTATAATCAAAATTATTAGAAATATATGTATAAATGAGTAATAGAATTAGTAATTCAAAGTATATATCTTATTATATTTAAAATTAATTAAGTATTCTCTATACATTTTCTACTTCTGATTTAAATAATATTATTTATTTACAATTAATATCTCACACATTTTTTAAATTTAAATCATAATTTTAAACCACAGGCAGATGTAATTTTCTATTGTTCAGGTTCTTTGTTATAGCTTATAATTATTTTATGGCTTTGTTATATTTTTTTTAAGTTAATATATTTCTAAGAAGTGGTAAGATAATATTGGGCTATATTATACAATATCTACTGCATCCCATTTTGACACTTGATGGGATGAGATATTGTTTAGTAGTTCTTGGGAGGCAAAAGTATGTCTTTAAAGCTGTGTTTTCAGTATTAACCATATTTTAAAAACAGTTTTGCTTTGCGAAATCTTGTCTACCCAAAAATGACATGGTGGTTAGGTTAGAAACTGTTTTATTAACTTTTCGAAAGTCTTCTATCAAATAACAAATTCTGTGACTGACTCATTTAGTATAAAAACATGTAAGCAGTAGTTATTGTAACATGCTACCATTTTCTTAAAAGGGTGGATGGTAATTTTATAACTAGTCTAGCATTTCATTATGTCACTTTCAATCATAAAATCATCTTAGCAAAAAGATGTTTACTGCCAGACATAGACCTTCATATATTGCTAAAGCTTGCAGTCATCTATTGGCTTAAATCCACCAATTCCCTAGCACTTTGATCAAGTCAGTCCATCTTGTGGAATCCGACCCCCACACAGCTTCATTCTGAGTATACAAATTTAGTTTGAAGTTTGAATAAAATAGTTAAACTTTGTTTAAAAATATTTCTGTGGATTGTTCCAGCGGCTACTAGATGCAGGTGGATGTGTGTCAGACGGTCATCATCCGATAGATGTGGCAAGTGTACTTAAATTGTATTTGAGAACATTGCCAGAACCACTGATAAATGCTGAAGTACAGGACTTGCTCCTACGATGCAGATTAAAGGCTGGTGAAGATGTCTTAAAACCAATTTTGCATACACTATTATTGTTACCAGTTCTACATGTTCACCTGCTACATTACGTAATGGAGGTAAACCATTTTTTTTTCAAGCTTTATTTTGTATGTGTTTATGAATATAAAATGAAGTCATAAAATATTGCACTTAGGCTAATCATATTCCTTCAATTTAATATTTTCAGTTATTAAATTTCATCGCTTCGAGACACAAAGATAACCTTATGGACTCAGCAAACTTGGCAATTGTAATGGCTCCCAGCATAATGCCATTGCCAGCTGCATCATCAGCACAACGACTGGAGCACCATGTGGCACTTGTTAAGGTAAATTAAACATCAGTAACAGGGTTGTTGCAGATGTCACGTACATCACATCAACATCACATGTGACACAAAACATCACCATAAATTTTTAACACATCTCCTGATACTGTACAGGTGTTTTTTTTTAACTGGGACAATATGGAGAAATTGGAATCCATAACAAATTAGTAAAATTAGTAAAATCGTCAAAAAATTTTTTTAATGCTGATTGACTCAGTTTCATATAACTGTCATTTAATTGTATCGGAAAAAATATGGACAGCAGTTCGTCAAATTTGTCAATATATTTTTTCATACTATACAGTATGGAGTAATCCAAATCCATAGGCGATACAGAGGAACCGTCTTAGGGACCATTCGGTCTTTTTTTGTGAAAATTTTGGCATTACAAATTTTTTGTTTAAGCATGAGTTCTCCATGGCAATCAGGTAAATTAACCATTTCTTTTTTTAATGCAAATCAACGCAGTTACACGTAAGCGTCATTTCATTGTATTGGAAGAAAAAGTCTGGACAGCAGAAGTTGGTCAAATTTAATAAAATATTTTTTCATGCAATAGTCCGTCGATTAATGGACGGGATCGATGTCAAGTACAACAGATCGTGTGTGTGGTCTAGGGGCGTCATGCTAAACAACCCTTAAAATTTTCATGCAAACTGGACGCCAATGATCAAGCATACTTGATGGTGTGTGGCGAGCTTAAGAACTTAACTCTGTAACAATTCTTACAAAATGACAAAAACTTTTGTGGGCTATAAAAGTGTTCCATATTAGAATTTCGTGTGGGACGTATTGACACGAAATTCAGTTATAGGACCCGAGTAAGTTGACTATGATTAAGAACATTGGATTCTTCCATTGCATTAGACAATATTTAATTTATTAACTTCTGCCGCCCTAACTTTTTTCTTCTAATATAATGAAATGATTCTTCTTCTTCTTCTTCTTTAGTTGAATGGTGCTGTCGCGATTGCGAATATTGCCAATATCCCGTAGTTATGAGAATACTTGAAAACAGGGGAGGCCAATTAAGGTGATGATTATAAAGATTCCAACAATTGAAGTAGGAATGTACACAATGGGGATCTACATAAAAGCTTCCTTTTGGTTTCAATTTGGAGACTGGAATGTTGAGTTGAAAACCACCCCTAAAAAGGAATAGGACAAAACAACATAGAGTAAATATAGACAGACACAAAACGACACATTTCACAGACAAACTTGATAACAATGACACCCACACATTACACATAGTTACCCACGTTGTTAAAAAAAAAACAAACAAAAGACTGTACACACATAAGTATAAGTACAATATAATAATAATTACAAGCATATTAAAGTTTAATGTCATTTATAGAGATAAAATTACAGAGGATGTTGACAAAAGGGGAATGGACTAAAGATAATAAGAATTTGAAATTTGTAGAGGAACTTCAGAAGGAAGAATGTCATATAGGGAGAACAATAGGTTGGGACAGTTAAAAAATATGTGATCAGGAGTACCCTCATCCAAACCACACTCATAGATAGAATGATCTCGAATATGAAGTTTAGCCAAATGAACTGGTGTGCACGCATGGTTCAATCTAAGTCGACAAATAGTAGAGGTGATCTTTTTATTTGCAGCTCTATAAGTAAAGAACCAGGGTTTATGGGGAATTTCATTTTGGATATCGCCGTAATATTTGCCCTTAACTGATTTAGAGATCAGCCATGCCCGGCTCCAAGCCTCCATCAACCTAGGTTTAGCCAAGGACCTCAAGTCGTGACAATAAATGGTATAATAGTCTGTCGAGCCATGGGAGATTGCATGCTTGGCACAAGAATCAGCAGATTCATTGCCTGGAATGCCGCAGTGACTAGGGATCCAAGCCAGGACTATTTTTAAGCCATTCTGATAACAGTAAAAAAGCTCCTCTCTAATTTTAATAATAATCGGAAACCTTGATTTGGAGTGAAAGGGATTGGACGAAATAGACTGGAGACAACTAGCGGAATCTGAAAATATGAGAGTATTATTAAAGTAAAGTATTATTAAAGCTTTGGCATATTTGATTGCTTCTAAAATGACTAACGCTTCACCAGTAAAGACCGAAGATTGAGGAGGAAGTTTCCAATTGAGGACAATTCTAAATGATGGTAACCAAACAGCTACACCAACACAACTGGAGTTCGACAATTTTGAGGCATCTGTGAACATCGTTGTCCATCCTGTCCATTCATTGGACATTTTATCGTTAAAAATCGAAGGAGCATTGAACGATTTTTTCCCAATACCAAAATTTTATAGTACTGAGGGGCGGAAAGTAAGAGCGTCATAGGGAACTGAGAAAAGAGGGTTATAAGGAAATTCAGACAGTTGTACAGAAAGTCCATGGAAATTAGAAAGACTTTTTACCAAACATGGCCAATCATCCCTTGAATGGCGAAGATCACATAGAGAGCTTTCAAGGAAGTTAAGTTTAGTATGTAAAGGATGGGAGGAGTACTGCATTATATTATAATAAAATCGATCACATAAATATTGGCTGCGAAGGATAAGTGGAGGGTCCACACATTCTACCTGAAGAGCGTTTACTGGGGAGGATTTCATTGCACCTAAAATTAGACGTAAAGATTTGGACTAAATACGATTCAATTTTTGCAAAAAAGACTTATTACAGGGGAATATTAGAAATAAGCCATAGTCGAGATGGCTACGAATTAAGGCATTGTACAATAATTTAAGGGTATATGGGTGACTACCCCACCATGTGCCTGCAAGAGATCTAAGAATATTAATATTCTTTTCACATTTATGAATGAGAAAATTAATATAAGGAACCCCAGATAATCTAGAGTCTAGAATAACACCCAGAAATTTAACAGAGTTTAACTGAGGGACCGTTTCACTATCTATATACAAAGGGAGGTTGGGAATAACCCTTTTCTTAGTGAAGACTACAGATTGACATTTAGAAGCAGCTAGTGAAAGACCATGATCTGATAGCCAGCTATTAAGGTAGAGTAGGGCAGAATTTAAACGATAACTAATATCTGAAGGTGACTGCGAAGTATAATATATTACAATGTCATCAGCATATTGGAGAATTTGACAAAAGGAATTAACAGAGCATTCTAAATCATATGTATAGAGACTATATAAAAGGGGACTGAGGACCGATCCTTGTGGAAGACCCTTCCATACATGCCTAGGAGAGAGAAGGGAATTATGGTATCTAATTACTATCGACCTGTTAGACAAAATATTAAATATGAAGCGGTCCATCCTCACAGGGATACTCAGCTGTAGCAACTTGTGCCTGAGAGCCGGAAAAAGAACGTTATCATATGCTGAGGAGATGTCAAGAAAAACACTTGCTAGGTAAGACTTATTAATGAAAGCCAGACAAATATCAGTAGTCAGTATAGACATACTATCTAATGTACTCATCCCCTTCCTGAAGCCAAATTGTGTATTAGCTAAAATGCCTTTACTTTCGACTAACCATTCAAGACGATTCTTGATCATGTGCTCAGTTATCTTAACCAACACGGAAGATAGAGCGATGGGTCTTCGGGAATTAGGGTCAAGTGGGTCCTTACCATGTTTTAATAATGGGATAACGATTTGGTAATTCCAAGTTTCGGGAATATAACCATTTTCAAAGAAATGATTAATTAAACGTAAATAAAGAAGTTTACACTGAACACTGGATTTTGATGTGAAAGAGTATGGGATGCCATCAATTCCAGGAGATGAATCTAATAAACCATGTATAGAGGATTCAAGTTCGTCAAAGGAGAAAAGAGAGTCTAAAGCGTTAGATGAATGAAGCAAGGATGGAGGTGACGGAAGGGACTCGGCACATGGGACAAATGGGGGAGCAAGTTTATCAGCGAATGAATCTATCCAAACAGAGGAATCATTTGAGGACAAATCTTCGAAATTAAGAGAACCACGATATTTTCTAATATTTTTCCAAACCAGGGATGAAGGAGCTCTAGGGGAAAGACTTTCACAAAAAGAAATCCATCCTGCTTTTTTCTTCTTGGACAAAAGTCTTCTTGTTTTGGCTGATATCTGTTGGAAATTTAGGAAGTTTTCCATAGTCATGGAGTTGTTATAAAGGCGTTCTGCCAATTTATGTTGGTGAATTAATTCTGAACATTCAGAGTCCCACCAGGGAGGAGAAATTTTAAGTCTACCAGAATATCTTTTCTTTTTGGGGATAGATAGATTCATCAGCAGCGGATAATAAACAGGAAACAAATTGTGAGTAGAGACTAAGGAATTCTGCATTATTTTTAGGGTCAGCAAGATTGATTAATTTACTGTCTAGAGATGAAGAAAATTTTGACCAGTCAGCTGCTGAGAGTCTAAAATTTAATAAAGGGGGAAGAGGATCAGAAGATTGAGAGTTTGATGGAAAGGAAATAATAATAGGGAAATGATCACTGCCAAAGGATTCGAGTAGGGCTCTCCAAGAAATAACTGAAGCAAGATCAGGGGAACATAAAGTTAGATCGACTACACTGTTAGGATTTTGTGAGGGACGTACTCTCCTAGTTGGGGAGCCGTCATTGAGAAAACATAGATCAGAGTCGTCTAATATATCTAATAGGTATGTCGAGAAACTGTCACAAAAATGAGATCCCCATGATACATGGTGGGTATTAAAGTCTCCCATAACAACAATGGGGGAAGAAAGGGAAGAAAAAAATAGAAGAAATATCAGGAACTAAGGAGATATGGGGATGAGGAATATAGATACATAAAAAGGATATATTCAAAGCTCTCACAGCAACAGCATTAATATCTTTGGCAGTGAGAGGGGAGAGAAATCTGAGAATAAGGAAGGGAACGTTTAATTAAAATAGCACAACCCGCATAACCATCCACCCTGTCATCCCGGAGGCATGAAAAGCCGGGGATTCTGTACCGAGATCCAGGGACAAGCCAGGTCTCCGAAACGGCAAGAAGGACAGGATTAATTTATTGATTAAATTAAATATTTCCAATTTTTTACGACGAATACTCTGTGCATTCCATTGGATTGCTACTAGATCCATTATTGTCAATGGTAGAGACGATTTTAGAAAGTCTGGAGGCAACGTTGGACGGTAAACAATCATTATATTTAGCGATAATGTTTTCAAAAATTGATAATAATGATTCTAGAAGATTATCATTTGGGGTCACTGAGATAGACGAGGACATAATGACAGCACTACCATTAGGTAGGGAGCAGGGAGGGTAACTAATGATAGCCTGATGAGTTACTTTATCATATCCTGTACCATTGTGAAACGGTGTAGAAGGGCGAGAACGAATAACTGTTTTAATGTGGGATCTATTGTAAGAGGTATGTTGTAGTTTTTTAGGAGAAGCAAAAGAATTTGGAGTAGAGGACTTGATGACTTCAACGAAACTTTTACGAACAGGAGGGAATTGAGAAGACGCCTCGGCATAAGACACCCATTCCCAAAGTGGGCGATAACGCCCCCCTGTGGGCGCTGCAGGCCTAAAGGGGTGCGGTAAGAGACCCAGAAAAAAAATGGGGGCGTTGTGTAGAGGCCTGGGGGGTGATTTCTAATTTCATTTAGCTAGGAGGCATCTTAGACAACGACTGCATGAGCTCTCGACTCAGTAGACAAAATAAGTTTGGGAATCTAGAGCATAAGAGATATTATCTTGAGACATTACCGTTTTTATTGACTTCTGTCTCGACTGCTCCGGACAACACTTGTTGATGGTAAAATGACTGCCAGAGCAATAGAGGCAGGTCGATCGGTCTTCTGGAACCTCGCAACTATCACCAGAGCGAGGTTGAGCACAGCGGTAACACCTGGGCTTAGAACGGCATTGGGCACGGACATGACCAAATCTGCAGCAGCTGTAGCATTGGATGGTGGGCAATATATATGTGTCGACAGTCAAAGATGTGTGGTATGCGTAGACACGTGGGGGGAGAACCTGACCTTGAAAAGTTAGAACTACCGTTTGGGACGGAACTCACGTGGTGGAGCCATTAACCGTAACTTTTCTGTTAAAACGCCTAGCTTTGATTACAGGTCCACAATTCAAGGGGAGGTCTAATGATTCCACAAATTCCTCCATTCCCCAGTCCGAAGGAACGCCTTTAACAATGCCCATCCTGGTAACTGTATATGTAGGAATAACCGCTTTATAATTATTGGGTTCAAGAGTCGGAAAAGAAACAAACTTGTTGGCATCCTCTGCTGATTTAAACTCTACCGAGATTTTATTACGGCCTACTCCCTTCACACCATCAGATACAATATTTTGCACACAGTTTTTATAAAGAAATTGGCCAAATTTGATTGGACGAATGGAAGTACCCACAGACGAATCTGATTCAATTCGAGACACTATAACTACGAAGGGGCCTTTATCATCCTGCCCATATAATTTTTGGCCACTAACGACAGATGGATGAATATACACTGACTCAGTAGAAGCAGATGGTTCAACTAAATATTTCTTATTGGTGACGGATTCTGATAGTACATTTTCACTTTGCCTTTTTAACGAGCGAGGTTGTGGATTATCTTTTTGTGTAAATATATCCGGGGAATTATTAATTTCCATTACTTCTGGTGAAATATCAGGAGGATCAGGAGGTTCAGGAGGAATATCATCCATTGTTAAAAAATATACACTTACCTAATTAAAAACCACCACCACACTTAACTAAACACTTTAAAAAGGCGTACAGCTCAACGAAATAATACAAAAAATGAGTATAATTCTAAAAATAGCCAAAAATCCCACTAACACGTGTATAAACCACAACAACGCAAAATGGAGTCCGCCGGCAACCTATACGTGTATATTTTCAGCGAAATGATTCTTACTGACACTGAATTGATCTGCATTAAAAAAAATGTCAATTTTATTAGTTTTTTTCGATAAATCTCACTTGACCAAAACGTTTGTAATGCCAAAATTGTTTTCACAACAGAGACCGAATTGTCCTTAAGACGTTTCTCCTGTATCTTCTATGGATTTCCTCATACTGTATTGCGAGAAAAAAATTTTTCTTCCGATACAATGAAATGATGTTTACATGAAACTGAATCAATCAGTATTAAAAAAAATTTGCCAATTTTACTAATTTTTATGAACAACTCACGCTTGACCAAAAAATTGATAATACCAAAATGTTTTCACAAAAAAAGACCAAATGGTTTTGTGATCTACAAAAAAGCAAGAGTAAACTTTTTTGACTTGCACACTTGTGATTATATCTACAGATGCTTGGAGTCTTTTTGGCTTGCTAAAGATAGCAACAGTAATCAATTAGTTGTAGCTTATGTTCTGACTAACTGCAATTACATTTTGCAATAAGCGTGCGTAAAATTCTAGTTTTTAAAAGTGATTATTCTATCATGTTTTTTTAAACATTGCCATCTATATCTCTAGTTGTTGACAAATATGTGTTCCAGATATTCATAGAGAATTCGCAACATATTGGATTATTGACAGAAGACCTTATGACACAGCTAGATGATGATTCTGATGTGTATTTGGCAAGGAGGAAGAAAAGAAGAAGTGGGTCTCTCAATCGTAAGTTTTTTGTGCAAGTCATTTTCACCTAGTATATGCTCAGTTGCAGACAGTCCCATAAAGTTAATGCTTCATTAAAGATCATGTCACTTAATTATAATAACATAATGTATAGAACCAGTATGGTTTTTATTGAAACATCCAAGTTTAAAGGAATTTTTTGCAATGTGACCGATAAAATACGATAAATTACGTACGTATTACGATAATAATAAAAAAACTATATACAAGACTATATAATGTAAGTCAATGTCGTACTGATATATGAAGTCACTACTTGAATCCTCTTCCTTTCTTGATGGCGTCAAAATCTAGTTAAGGTCTTAAAATTGTATATATACAAATTCCTTTTTTTAACGAAATATTTGAAGTTATAAATTTCTATTCACAGGTATGCTGAATGGTCTTCGCAAAATGGTCTCGGGAAGTGTAAATACACCAGCTGCAGTAAGGGAAACTAAAACACCGATTTTGAGTAAGTCTGCCACTAAACGAAAATTTGATGGCTATGAAGGACTTTCTGCTAAAACTAAGTAAGTTCTAAAAGTATTACTTAACTATTTAACTACAAATTAAGTTGCGCAAAAAGTTTCGAAACCTGAGTAGTATCTATACTGTTATTACGATACCACAACGATACCATTTAATTTTGTACTCAATACTTTTGTTTCGATACTATACTAGACTAGGTATTGTACTTTGATAACATACTTCATAGTTCGTGGATTATGTCTAAAGATGGCAATCGTCTAAGATTGGATGTTCCATCTTATATTGTTTAAAGAATTTGGAATCAAAAAAGCCTAACAATTGGTGTCACAAATGGGATGCCGGTCACACCAAGGGACAAACAGGAAGTTCGTACGAGATGTAAGGCAACGATGGATTTGGTTCGTCGATCGAGAGGAATCTACTGGACACTCCCACCGACGAAACCTCCGCTACCGTAAAAACACCCGTAATGGTAGATGTGCCCGATTCCATCGTAATGCCCGCTAACGTTGGCATATCTGGAGTCGCCAATTTTGATATGGCGGCACTGTTAGCTAGCTTGGCTGAAATAAAGAAACCGACGGAAGTCACGCAAGCCACTGAGGCTAGGATAATGGAGGCAACGAAAGTCAGCAAATAAGAGGTATTGAGCTCCATGAATTGTAAGATCACGGCGTTAGGTGACGCCATAAGTCAACTGGATACAGAAGTTAAGGACCTTAGGTGCGATATGGAAAAGCAGGACGCCCATATAAATGCACATGACAGTATGCTAACCGAGCATGACAAAGAGATACAGAGCCTGCACGACAAGGTACAGAAAGTCGGAGTGAGAGGTGTCGTTAAGTGTTCCCAGTGCTCTACCCAAGTTTGAGGTACCTCACTTTGATGGGATCACGTCATGGGACAGCTTTCCGGCTACAGTTTGAGACGGTGGCAGAGGGCAACGGGTGGGATAATGGCGATACACAGGCTTTAACTGCTCTTACACTTGCCCTACGAGGTGATGCAGTGTAGGTGTTGGAAAAGGGCTAGGAAAAGGTCATCAGCGACACAAGTTAACACCGAGAAGTTAAACTAAAACCAGCCAGGGCTACGGGGCAAGCGCTGGCTGGTCAAAGGCAAGCCCCTATTGTGATAGTCTCTCAGATGCGTGATGGGAACAGCCTGATCGTTGAAGGAAAGCTTAACGGAAATCCATTCTGCTTCACACTAGACACCGGTGCATTACGTTAAACCTGAACTACTTCCACGAACCGCGATATGGGAGAGAGGATCTTCACGTTGCCGGTTACAGACTACCACGGGCCAGCCATTGCTTGTCCTTGGTGAAACAAATGCGACATTGAAAATGGGTGATAAGACAGTGAAACATTCCGTTCATATATCTAACATTACAGACGATTGCCTCATTGGGTTGAACTTCCTGGCAAAGCAATGTTGTGTTCTCAATGTAGCAAAAGGGTAAAATCCCTTTTGCTACATTGAGGTTTCCAAACGAAGAAGTTTTTCTGCAAGGCGCAAAACAAGGGTCAGTTTACAATTTGAAAAGAACTTTTTGCCGCCGAGGTCGGAAACCTTACTAGAAATACGATTTTCACCGACGGTATGCAGTAAACGCAGTGTTATAATAGAAGACATCGGGAATCACCTCGACTGTATAACGGCGTGAACCCTAGTGATGACTTCGGGAAAAGCCAAGATACGTGTTATCAACGTCAGTAACAAGGAGATGGTTTTAGGAAGGAACTGCGCAGTGGGCAGTTGCGACCCTGTTACATCCCTGAGAAGAGTAGATTTGCATTAAACAGACCACGGTAATCATGCTGCTGCAACACATATATCTACATTAATTGAAAACTGTCGGGAACATTTAACCGATGGAATGGTCGAGAGATTTAACTAGACGGAGAATCTTTTTTTTTTATATCAGAGTGGCCAAACGAGTAAGCGTGTCACCTAATGGAGAGTGATCACCGCCGCCCATGGACACTCGCAACGTCCAGGGAATCAAGGGTGCGTTGCCGGCCTTTAAGGAAAGAGTAGGCTCGTTTCTTGAAGGTGCCTAACTCATAACGGTCCGGGAATACCGCCGATATGTTGATTCCACAAAATTTTCCTGGCCAAAGTGGTAGAAGAACATGAAAGAGACTGGGACTAATACTTCTCTTTTCTCTTCTTAATGTCTTACCGCTCCGCTGTACATGATAGCACCAATTTCACATCATCAAAGATCAACTATGGACGAGAGATACGACTACCAGTTGATCTCTAATCGGAATGCCGCCTGACGCTCCAAAGCCAACTACTGATTACGTGTCCGATTTACAGCAAAAACTTGGACATTTTGACGGCAGGGATCACAATTTTTCTAAGTCACTACAAAACTTATGAAAGTAATATTTAGTAACTTGATTCTTCATTTCATTGACTTTATTTTGCCAGTTGCGAGACACGATTATTGCGATATTATATTTGCGATAACTTTTGTAATAAAAAAAAAAATATCAAAGAACGAAAATAACTGCTTTTTCGTAAGCTAGCGGGCGCACGTTTGCATAGAGCAGCAGGTCTATTTTAGATTAAATTATTGTTTATCAATGCGCCGCTTTAAGTTACATCTGTAATATGGGTTTATTTTATAATGTTTTTTCGTTGATCCTGTACTTTTTACCGTAAACATACATAAGGATAGCAAAGACATCGTATCTATCTTTTTTTATTATAAAATAGCAACAAAGCCATGTCTGTACATTGACGATCTCTTTAAAAATGATTGAAAAAGATACCAAGTAGTATCAATACTTTTAAAATTTTGCATATCATACATATTTATTTTGTTTTTTAGGAAAGAAATTACACAAAATCTTGCTCAGAAAGAGTTGACATTCACACCAATGAAAATGTAAGTAATAATTGTTTATAATAGATTTATTTAACTGTATATGTAAATGTTTTTATGACATATACATTTTACAGGGGTCTTCAACGGAAACGGTTACGATTAAGTCTAATTGATGCAAGAAGCACTCCTATCATTAATTTAGACTTTAGCTCACATAAAAATTCTGAAAACAGTGGCAGCAGTGAAGATCTGTTAACTTCCTCGGAACATTTGTTCAGTGCCCATGACACTATAGACTTGTCCACTGACATGAAACAAACAGACAAAGATTATGTCCGAATATCCAAGCAAGAGTATGAAGAAATCAAAAGCAGAGTATCAGCTATAGAGAACAGATTGTCCAGAGAATTCACAGATGTCATACCCAGGGTAGAACCTCTACAGCAAGTACAAAATGTTTATGAACAAACATTGGAAGAAGTAGCAATGTTAAATTGTCCTACATCAGATCATTTGGCTCGGCGTCTGAGCAAAGAGTTAAAGATTAGACCAAATGAAGAAGCCAAAATTATTCGATCGCCAAGTGCAAGAAAAATAGGTTCTATTCGACGTCGATCAAAAGAAAATATTACGAAAGTTGTTAGACACAAATCATGGAACATATCTACTCAACCACAAACTAGTCATAATGGGGAGAGGTTTTATCCGTACATAGGACTGACACGTCGCGATAGGACGAGCACAGCAAAACCTGATTTACCAGCCACGAAAATACAGAATATAAAAGATCAATGGGATGGTTCACAAACAGAAAATTCTATAAATAATTTGTCAGATTCTAGTCAAAAGTATTATCTTCGTAAACGAATCAGTCTTACAGGAGATAATAATAACCTTAACAAAACTATTGGTAAACATCAATGGCGAAGGTCTTTGAATGTTACTATGAATAAGACTTCAGAAGCAGTCACCTCAGATAAATCAACCAATAGTTCGTTAAATTCGAGTGGAAAATCAAACACTTCATTAAACGAGCTTAGACATTACGAAAACATACAAACAAAGAACATATCTAAAATTCCAACACGTAGTCCTTCAAAATTGCAGCCCAAGTGGAGAAATGCAGCAGCTTTTTTCATGGACAAGAAGGGAGAGTTAGATAATAACAGACAAACAGGACGACCATCAGTGAATAAATTGCGCAAGCAAAATACTGGAGCTGTTCTTGCTAAAGCAAAGTTATTTGAATCAAGTTCTGATAAATCGTCAGAAGTTAACGATAACGTAAACATTGGCTTCGCGAGAAGGCCACGAGAAAACCAACAGCCGAAGCCTCAAAGAGCTGTAGCTCACGTGAAACCCAAACTTCAGTCTACAGATGGGGCACCCACTATACCTGCCAGACGAAATGCTGATATTCCCATAAAATCTGATCTCCCATATATGGTACCAAGCAGAGTAGATAGTGATTGGCGTACGAACAAAAAAATTACGCCTTCTACCAAAAAGGTTACTTCCCCTCGGTCAAAAACACCTCAATATATGACACCAGTATTAAAAAAACCTTTGTGCACTTCAAGAACTACACGCACACCAGCAGGTATTCCTGATCATAGGAAAATCAACACACCTATGAAAGCTGTACATATATCTCCAAGGAGACGGTCACCAAGACAAAAGGTGCAACATGCTTACAACCAGGTTTAATAATGCATAAGTATTTGTTTGTAGCACTATAAAACCCATTAATCATTGTACAATATAATCGTACATAAACTGATTTTAATAGGTAAATAAATTATATGGCCATATTATCGTGTAAATAAGACAATTGTTAATCGAAATAAATAATTATTAATTATTGAAATGAATGTTAGTTACTGGTTAGACACACAGTATTTCCCCTATATCTGGAATGTTTTGTTTGATAAATTGAAACCACTAGATTTTCTTGTACCCTTTTAAAATAAATCTGGTAACAAACAGTTAATATAAAAATCACGTACAATATTCGAATATTATCATATTTTAAATCATTTAGAATAATAAGTAATTAATCAGATGTAATTTATATGGCCAATCAATTTTTATAGTTTATTTTTCCTAAGATCTGATTAACTAAGAACCATGAGGAATTCATATTGAAAATATATCTTCCAGTTATAGTTTCGACTATCGATCAGTATTGGTAGCAGTAATACAGGTTTAGTGCATGACCTGCATAGCCTCTTATACAAAATAAACCTATTGCCAACTGTATATTTTATATAATATATAGATTCATTAGTGTCTATTATCATGTAACTTCTGAATGAGTTAACCGATTGAGGTTATATTCCCAAAATATGTACATTTGTTTGGTTGAGACCACAGATTTATTAGCGTAAGTTGAGACGATAGTTTATAGCCAGGATAGGATTTGATTGGTGGGTGGGACGCTGTAGTGGAATCGCGAAACCCAGCACAGCTAGTATCATATGTGTTGAAGTTTTTTAATACGTGAAATAAAATTCCAATGTATAATATTATATGATTGTATATCACGGCTTTTACAGTGGTATTTTTCATCATTTATAAACAAAATATCCAGGATTTGAATTCAATAAATTAAGAACATACTGATAATAAATAACAATTTTCACATTCAATTATATAAGTGCCATAAAATTTCATCTGATAATAATAAGTCATTAGTAATTCTGTTCGTGGGGATGAACATAATTATCGTTTTACTTAACATTTAGCGATGATCACAGATTGAGGATTGTAAAAAAGCAGATTCAGAACATACCGTGCTATGGAGAGACATTTTAACAATTCGAAACTTGCAATAGTGATTACTGAGTAATTTAGATTTCAATATAGCTTATTGGCTAAACTTATCACTATCAGCACTCTGGCCGCTCACATACGGCTCTCTCCCAGTTTCTAAACATTGCTTGTCGATCTCGATATCAATACGAAATTTAAATTAACAATATAATAAAATATCAATTGTACCTAAGATCTTTCCAATTAAATATGCAGAATCCTTCATATTTCCATTTCAATATATAGCAACAACCGCGCTTATCAGTTTCCAACCGAAACTATCTATGGCGAAAGGTGCTCTTTACACAAAGCGACAGCCGTCATAACGACGCGACGATACGTCTTCACTGAGCATAACGTTGCGTACGAATTTAACATACATATTGTGATCAATAATAAAAATATAATGATACAAATACTTTAATTACTACATTTTCGATTATTGTGTGACATAAATATTTACAAAGCGCATTAGGAACGCCATAATAGTTAGGCGAGGCAGACTCCTAACCGAGAGATTAAATAATAATAACGCCGCGCCTAGCGTCCACTGACATGTGACCAGCGATGACAGCGCGCGGGGCGGCCGGCCTCAACGATAACTAACTTGCACAAGTATCTTTATTAACTAAAACATATTTTCTATTGTCAGGAGAGCTTACGGCTCCGGAAAAATAATCTTATCGTCAAAAAGTAAAAACAATATGTTAAACATATTATATATGGGATTTATAACGGTGTCCTGATTGCCATTTTCGCTGGATCAAGAGTAATATTTATGAAACCAATAATAATTATTACAACATATTATTTACTTCCCATTCAAATTAATAATGAAGAAATGACAGAACAAAATAATATTCTATAGTAGATATAATAATTATCTCAGCATATATCTTATAAAAATGAATAACATTATTCTAAATATCAATCTGATCTTTCAAGATTATGGTATGATTACAATTTGGGAATGCATGATACTACTCGCGAAATACATAATTATTAAGTACCAGTTAATGAAAAGTTTTCCCTACACATAGCTTAATATAGAAATATTTTTGTGATTTCTGTAAAATATAAAGGAATACAACGAATACAAAGCAGTTAACAACTATAAATCATGAACAAATGACAAATCAGTGACTTAAAGAGTAGTTTTAGATAATAAAAATAGTTGGTAAAGCAGAGTATACAGACTCATTCGCCGAATGAAGAGAAAAACAATACAGTTCCAATAACACAACATTCCAGCGAATATCTAAAATAAATAATAATAATTCGTGTAGTTTATGAGAAATACTGTAGACGCCTGTCGAACAGTTTCGCCCTTGCGCAGGGCCGGTGGGCGGGACGGAGGCGGCGCGGCGCGGGGGATCGCGGGAGGGCGCGGAGGGGGAAGGGGAGAAGGAGGGGGAAGGGAGAGAAGTAGGGGGGAGAAGGGGAGGGGGGCGCTCAGTTCACCATGAGCGTGTGCGACTCCATGGGCGCCGCCGAGTCATACAGTGTGTCCGTGTCCTGCGTCGGCTCCCCTTGCAGCTGGCACTGGTTCGACAGCGTGCCCGCGCCGCAGTCACAGAAGAACCTGCCCACATTTTTTTTTTTTTAACATGTTCTCACCAAGGATATTCCGAATAAAGGACTGCCCACTACACTGTACCGTACCATGACCGTAAGCGTACCGAAACAAGCTAAAAAAACTTATGATCACGCGATAAAAGTGAAAACTTACATGATATTCTAATTTTAAAAAATATATAGGAGCGCGCTTGAAGTCGACTGGAGCCGAGTATATCTGTGAGATTAATATCTAAAAATTTTCAGACAGCGACAGCGGCGCGATGACTGCGCGACCGGTGACTAATGCACTTTTCGCGGTAGATATAGCACTACTATACAAGTTGTCGTTTTGACAGCAGATATTGCGCATATTGCACGATATTTGGCTGTCGCAAGCTGACTGCAAGTTAAGCAATAAGCGTGTCGATTCAGCGTCACCGACCCGAACGTGACAGTTCAATTTCGTTCACTGTTAAGAAAGAGCGCAAAGTGCACCTAAAGAAGTTTTAACTTCAAAAATATTCTTTATTTAATTATTATCAAATAATGCCAACGAAACCGTTCCATCGCTGGCCAACACCATAGCCTGCCATGATCGGATCGCCAGCGACTCCGTGGCAAGAACATTTTGCAAGTACCGATACGCTCCGTACATGACATATACGGAAATAGAATCTTGTTGATCCGTCGCAGTGGGCATACCAGTGTTCCAAAGCTACTCTACGTGCCTGATGCTTTCCTATTACGGTCATCGTATAACAATGTTATAGTGGACAGAGACCTTCCTTAAGATTAACAACCAAAATATTAGGGTACAAACAAAAGATATGTTTGAATAAAAATAATGATTTGAAGTTATAGCTATCTGTAAACTTTTAAACTTTCACGTTGCAATATAAAATATCTAAACCGAAAGATTTAACGTGATTACCTTTTTATTTTGGCTTGACGTTTCGACCGAGTTGCATCGGCCGTGGTCTCAAGCAAACACCCAAACCAGCCCCTGCAGTCTCGACATAGATAGCAATCGCTTTACGACCGATTTCGGTTAATAAGTCATAACGATTAATTTTTAACGATTTTTGCAAATCTCTACATTAAAACTATCGATTGTTATTGGAATCATATCGAATCTGTCAATTTTACGATTGGTGATAATGTTTTTATGATCAAAGACAGCTCGCAGTGTTCGTGTTTATCGTTATGGCAAGCGATTTTTTTCGTTATTTTTATCGATCGGTCGTTTACGAAAATAATCGCTGTCGGGACTGCAGCCCCCGGGCCGATGCAACTCGGTCGAAACAAGCCATAATAAAAAGGTAATCGCGTTAAATTTCCCGTTTTAAATACTTTATAGCTATCTAGTCAGTAACGGACTGTAAAACCTTATAAAATCAAAAGCTCTAATTAAAACAAATATTTATTTTAATACTAGCGGTCTCGACAGACGCTGTCCAGTCCAAAATAAAGAAAATTCCTAGCGGTCCCGACAAACGTTCTCCTGCCCGAATAAAAAAAAATCTAGGATGCGATTGCAGCGCCACCTACCAGGTGCAATTGTAAGTCTAAACCATGCAGGGACCCACTAAAACACAAAAATTTCTTCAAAATCGGTCGAGCCGTTTTTGAATTTTAGCGAGATACAGCAATTGATTTTTATATATTTTCACAGTCACATTTTAACGTTCGATCGATGTCGCCTCAGGATGTAGCCGATTGGTCCACCCATTTCCCGCGCCGTTAAAATTATGTCTACTGCGCAGATATAGGGAAGCCATATAAGATGTGTACTGTACTACTTAATCTAATGCCATATTTAAGTAAAATCGTCGCTTTGGAGGCCAATGGACCTAGTCCACACAACTAATATGTCAAGTAATTGAAGTTTACATGAACATTGCCGCGCGTAAAGAACATTTTACATTTGTATTCAAGCCACTACTGCTTATAAATGGATAAACTTTTTACAGGAAATTCTTGAAAATTGTACGAATATGAAATATAAGTTCTCAAAAGCTAAACTAAAGAATTTCGGAATTATGTGCCTTAGAACTATTAACCTACACTTTTTTCATAATATTATAATAACATTTCGCATAGAATGGCTTTGAAAATAAATATGTTTGGGGGTAGATGATTGTTATGGACCTTTTACATGAGGCCAATTGTTGAGACTGTCCACTGAGCCAAGACATTAAGCTATTTTTTTTTTTTTTTTTTTGTAAATATAGTGGCAACTACCCGTAGATAATTTTTGCCAACGTCTTGTTTGGATTAGACACTGTGCGGTATGCTAAAAATTATATATAATTTTGGCCAAGTGACGATTCAGTTGAGGACCTAAAAACAGACAACACAAACATTGAACAAGGACAACACAAATTAGTTAGCATTCTACATGAAATTAGATATATTGAGTTAATTACAAATACATAGAATGCGACATAAAAGGGAGTAAGAGTTATAAATTAAAGGTGAATTTTGTTTTCAGCAATAAACTTTGAAAGGGTTTCAATAAATGGGGTGTCAATATATGTAAGAAGGGAGTTGAAATTCGTGGGCAAAGGAATAAAACGGGGAAGAACGCTATATAGGGAATACTTTAGGTTTGGACAATTGAAGAAAATATGGTCAACCGTGCCGTCTTCTAGTCCACACTCACACAAGGAGTGATCTCGGATCCGAATTTTAGATAGAAAGACTGGTGAACTAATATGACCAAGCCGCAGTCGGATAATGGTGGAAGTAATGTGTTTGCTAGCAGAACGGAATTTAAAAAACCAAGGTTTGACAGGTACATTTGGTTGAATGTTCCCATATTGCTTGCCTTTGTTAAATCCAGAAGAACCCCAAAATTCATTCCAGTTCTTACGAAGTTCTGATTTAGCCATGTTTCTGAGATCCCGAGGAATTGACTTGAAATATATGTGAGAACCTGTTTGAACTGCATCCTTTGCACAAGAATCTGCCATTTCATTACCTGTGATACCAGAATGGCCGGGTATCCAGGCTAGCGTGACCTCTAAGCCTTGAGTATAACACCGGCGAAGAGTTTCTCTTATTTTTAGAGTGATATAAAAATTATCCTTAGCTTGAAAGGGAACCTTATTAATGTCCTGAAGGGCACTATATGAGTCTGAAAAAATAATAGTTTTATTTAATTTATGAGCTTCGGCGTACGAAACCGCTTCGAATAGAGCGATGGCTTCTCCTGAAAATACTGATGTTGAGGGGGGGCACTTAAAGTTTAAAATAATATTGTATTTTGGGACCCAGACAGCGGCACCAACTGAACTATTTTCAGAGAGTTTAGAAGCGTCTGTGAACATAGTAAGCCATCCGTTCCAATTTTTATTTAAAATATGATTAAACATTGCATTTGCATCTAAAGAGTCTTTATCTATGCCAAAATTAAGAATAATTCTAGGTTGAAAAATGAGAGCATGAAAATCAGTTAAAAATAATGGGTTTTTAGAGAGCTGAGCCACAGGGGAGTTATCTAGAAACTTTTTATAGCTTTTGATAAGGCATGGCGTGTCCTTATGGGTCCAATACTTGGATGAAGTCATTAATTGAGATAGATCAAACAATCTAAACAGTAAAGGATGGTGAGAAAACTTTGAACAATTAAAGAAGAAACGATCGGATAGATACTGTCTTCGAAGATGAAGAGGAGGATCGACACATTCTACTTGCAATGCCTTAACCGGTGAAGATTTCATTGCGCCTGTGATAATACGTAGGCATTTGGCTTGTATTCTGTCTAGCTTTCCTAAGGCCATTCTACTACATGGCTCCAAAAGAAAGGATCCGTAATCAAGGTGACTTCTGATAATGGCATTATATAGCATCTTTTGTGTAAAAGGATGGGAGCCCCACCAAACTCTGGATAATGATCTAAGAATATTAATATTTCGCTCACATTTATCGCTAATATAATTTAGATGGGAAATTCCTGATAATTTAGAGTCTAGGTTAATTCCTAAAAACTTAACTTTTTCTTGGACCGGGATAATGTCATCACCCAAAACAATCCTAACTTCGGGGATCAATCGTTTTCTGGAGAAAACAACCACGTTGCTCTTAGATGGCGACAACGTTAGACCATGGTCGGAGAGCCATTCATTGAGGTAGTGTAAAGCACTATTTAACCGGCTAGAAGCGATAGAAATAGATGAGGAAGAAACATAAAGGGCGATATCATCAGCATATTGTAGAACCTCACAAAAAGAATCAACGGATTTATCAAGATCATGAGTGTATAAGCTATACAGAAGAGGGCTCAGGACAGATCCCTGGGGTAAACCCTTCCACACAGTTTTGGGTGGGAGAAGAGCGCTTTGGGTACGGACAGATATAGAGCGAGACATGAGGATACTGCAGATGACGTTAACCAGCCTCACTGGAATACTCAGCTGAAGCATTTTTTGCCTGAGTAACGGAAGATGGACACTATCATATGCGGAAGTAACATCCAAGAACGCGCCAATGACGTGTTCCTCCCGAGAGAAAGCAAGTCGGATGTCAGCAGTTAAGACACTTAAACTATCCATTGTACCCAAACCCTTTCTAAACCCAAACTGGGACTTCGAAAGTACATCCCTATTCTCCAATATCCATTCTAATCTATTCTTTATGAGGTGCTCAAGGATTTTGCATAAACATGAAGACAAAGCAATGGGACGATAAGAAGATGATTTAGACGGATCTTTGCCTGGTTTTAAAATAGGGATTATGATATGATTTTTCCAAGAGTCTGGGATTAAATTCGTTTCAAAAATAAAATTGATTATGTTTAAAAATAATGTTTTGGAGGACTTGGGGGATTTCGTAACAAAGGAATATGGAATGCCATCGATTCCAGGAGAGGAATCACGTAAATGATCCATGGCACATTCCAGTTCCGCAAAAGAGAAGGGACCATCCATACTATCAGAAGAACTAGACAAGCAGGTAAATGACGGGAAACAGTCCTCTGAGGGCACGAAAGGGGGAGCAAGTTTACTGATAAATTCATTGAGCCAAGAGGAAGACTCATTGGATGTAATATTGAAATTATCAGAATGAATGCCACGGAACTTTTTTATATTTTTCCAAACACTAGAAGCTGAGGAGCTAGGAGAAAGTGATTCGCAAAAAGATTGCCAGCCTTGACGTTTTTTCTGAGAAAGAAGTTTCCTAGTACGAGCGCAGGCATGTTTATAGTGCAAGTAGGTCTCCATGTCTAAATTTGAGTTGTAACGTAATTCTGCCTCTTTGCGCTCCCTAATACTGACAGAACAATCAGCATCCCACCATGGAGGTGAGCGAGGTTTATTAATTACTGAATTTTTTAACGGGAAACTAGAATTAGCTGCGTCAATTAGAATATTGGTGAAATCCGAATACATCATTAGAAAATTTTCTCTGGTAACAAGGGGTAGTAACTCAATTTTATTGTTAACTGTAGCTGAGAATTCTTTCCAATTGCCTGAAGACAATCTGTATTTTAGTAATGGGGGAATTTTTAATATCTCTTGAAAGTGGTGTAGTATAGAAATTAAAATTGGTATGTGGTCACTACCATATGACTGGGAAAGAGTTCTCCAATTAAGGCGAGATGCTAAATCGGCAGATGAGAATGACAAATCTACAGCACTAGGATTCTGTACGGGAGAAACTATTCTTGTAGAAGATCCATCATTTAAGACGCAAAGATTACATTTGTCAAGAACCTCAAGGAGGTGGTAGGATAAAGAGTCTGTGAGATGGGAGCCCCATGCTGTGTGATGGCAATTGAAATCTCCCATAACTATGAGTGGGCCATTTAAGGAAGATAGAACAGAGTCAAGCTCTGAAATAATATTAATATTAGGATGTGGAATGTAAACCGAAAGATAGGTGATGTTTTGTGATTTAACAGCAACTGCCTGGAAACTGGATGAATGTGGTGGGAGAGGAATTTGGGAATAATTTAGTGAATTTTTAATGAGTATGGCACAACCACCTCGTCCATCCTCTCTATCACCACGGAGGCATGAATATCCTGACACCCTAAAACGGGAGCCAGGCTTGAGCCAGGTCTCCGCAACCGCAAAAAGAATGGGGTTATATTTTTGGATAAGATGATCAATCTCGTGCTTTTTATTTCGGATGCTCCTAGCATTCCATTGTAAAAGAAGGCGAACTTGGTCCATTAGTATTAATAATAGATGATAGTGGGCGTAGAATTTCTGAGACATTGTTCGGTAAAACATCACTAAATTTGGAAAGAATATTTACTAAAGTAGAGACCAGAAGTTCGATTAAATTATCGTTAGGAGATGAGTTGTTGGAGAGACAACAGCCGTTTGGCAGAATCGAATTTGGTTGAGAAACAATTGAATTATGGGCTTGAACATCATAGGGTTTACTTAGAATTGGTCTAGGTTGACGTTCCAGAATCACAGTTTTTCTAAAAGATCTATGAGAAGTGGGGGGGTTAGAAGGTTGAGAATACTGTTGGCTATTTGAGAGTGGGAGGGAGCTTAAAGGAGGAGAACTTAATTCTTGAGTAATAGTAGCATCAGCATAAGACATTCGCTTTATTGGAGGGTACCTTTCTGCTGCCTCAGAGTAGGAGATATTATCTTCAGCCATTAGGGATTTTATTGCTTTTTGTCTTGAGAATTCAGGGCACCTTTTGTTTGAAGCAAAATGACGCGCCTGACAAAATAAACAAGTAGCCTCTGTTTCATCAACGGGACAACCATCTCCTGTATGAGGTTGAGCACAACGGTAGCACCGGGGTTTTGATCTACACTGAGCTTTAACATGTCCATAACGGCAGCAGTCATAGCATTGGATAATTGGTAATTGGTATACCTCAACATTAATAGCTGTATTAAAACAGTAAATTTTAGATGGTAAGACCTGTCCTTTAAAAGTAATTACCACTGTCTGAGTTGGGACCCACTCTGCGACACCGTCTTTAAAATTTTTCCTATTCAATCTACGTGCTTTTACAACTGTAGCACAATTACCATTACTAGGACACTCCAAACCAGAGACTAATTCTTCCATAGACCAGTCTAAGGGAATAAACTTTATAATTCCCATACGAGAGACTTGGAAGCGGGGGATCTTTGCCTCATATTTATTTTCTTTTATGAAGGGATTTTCTAAAAAGTCATTGGCTTGGGTAGCTGTTTTAAATTCAACTGTTGCCCTATTGCGGCCTGCCTGCTTAATGCCATTAACTACAATACCATGCACATTGTATTTATGAAGTAGTTGAGCAAACTTCAGAATGCGGATAGTTGAGCCAGCTGAACGATCGGTTTCTGTGCGTGTAATGTGGACTAGAAATGGACCGGAATCTGATGAGCTATACTTAAAACCATTTTCTACCTCAAAACCTGGATTGACATATATATGTTGTACAGACGAGGACGGGGGAATCTTTTTTTTTGTTGATTCCTCATTTCCATCAAGTGGGCAATCAATACGACGTTTTCTAGCGCAGGAATCAGACATTTCTACATCAACGGGAATGTCTTGTGAATGCGATGGGACCTTCTCATGAGGAGGCGGCCCTCCACCCCAATCGGGTGGATCGTCCTCCCCTGAATTCAACATTTATACGAAAAATAACAATACTTACATGAACCCTCCACCAAAATAAACAAAAACACAATTATAGGAACTCAACAGGAATATTGAAAGTAATAAAAAGTAAATAACGCCAAAATGCACGTGTGTCAACCAAGACAAACCGCAGCAAAAAAAACTAAGCTATTGAAATAGAGCAATTTCAAAATTTGTAATTGTTCTATTTCAATGGACTGGCTTCATCAATGGCTTGAGGACAATCCAATGCAGTGGACTGTCTCTAATTACACGATGCTAATATTGGATTGGCTCAGTGGATTGTCTAAAACAATTGCCCTCATATAAAAGATCCATTAGATCAATTGTCCAATACAATCTTTAAATTTTTCATGATAGGTTTATAATACACTTAACTTTATTTTGACAAAACTGTGGCTTAGACCTATTGACATCCAAAGTGACGTAATTAGAAAGTTAATCTTATCTCTAATTCCATACCTGTCGTGGCGTATGAACTCAACGTCATGACCCGAATGGCACGTTTTTATGCAATTGACACAAATTGCGTTTCTATCTGTAGTATTACAGGTCTGGCACCTGAAAATATAAGTAAGTTTGATAAGAAATCTAAATACATATTCATTGTGAAAAATATTATTTAATTTACATTGGGTAGGCCATACCTATAGAAATCGTGCATCGGGAAAGATGTGTATGAGGAGATTTTATAGAGACACTGTCCGCCGCCTACCGCCTTTTCTACCGCGTCTTGATTACTGAAAATTTTGTTGCCTCGCACAAGAGGAGATACGCCAGATGCCAGACAAAGCCCTATAACACAAAGATGAATATTAATATTAGCCTTCAGTGATACACTTGAAATTATTTGGAAGTCTTATTGAACATAATATGAATTTCTGTTTCTTGAATGTTGAAAGAACTAAGCTTAAACAATTCAGCCTTGTAATTTCGATTAGGTTTTGAAGTTAGGGCTGTGAATCAGTTTCCATTAATGCTTAATTTCTATTTTCTAAATTGTGATATTTTCTGGGAGCAAATTCATTGGTCCACCTTACAGATTTCACTCTAATGGATATTAATTATAAAGTGAAAACTGTATAATGAAATGATTTTTTTTTGTGTTTGCTCTGTGTTCGATATTTTTTTGCATGTATAGCGAAATTACCTCCGAATCTATTATTGAATATCTGATTATGTTCGAGCGTAGCCGTAGCATTGTTAGTGATTTCTACGCCGGCGGCTAACCCATCAAAAATGCGGTTGCGACGCAGTACTGGGTGACTCTGCGTTGATATCAGCACGCCTGCTTGCGCGTTACGAAATATATCGTTCTCTTCCAATACACCCTGTAAAATATTTTTAAAATTGGTTTTGTTTTACACTTAGTAATTCTCGTGTTTTTCACCACATTAATAATATTAAACTCTTGTCTAGGTCTAGACAATCTAGTGCTAGTAATAATTAGAGTACTTTAGACGATTACATACATACATACATATCTTCACGCCGTATCCCTAACGGGTTAGTGAGAGGACAGAGCGCCAAGCATCGCGGTCCTTACACACTTCTAATACTTTATACGCTAATTACGTGACCTTAAATGCATTCGTCTTGTATTATGAGTATCGAACAACGAACTGAGGCAGCTATCAGTAACACCCAGAGTCCAAACCAACTTAGAACAGTTTTTTTCCTAAAATGACTTGAACGGGAAACGAACAAGTCCTGGCTTGAAAGGCAGAAGTCCTATCACTGCCAAGGGGATAGTAGTAAATATTTTTATTAAATAAACTCGGAATCAGGAAAGGTCAAATAAGAATCAAGAAAATAGACTCAATATTTCTGTCATCAGACTTGGTGCCATTCTTCGAATCTTTGAGTCTTCGAAGGTAAAACTAAAGGTAATATGTAAACTAGCGACCAGCCCCGGCTTCGCACGGGTAGAAATTTTTTTTTAAATAAACTACAGCCTATGTTAATCACTGGTAATGTAGCTATACATAGGTGAAAGAATGTTTGAAATCGGTTGAGTAGTTTTTGAGTTTATCCATTACACACAAACAAAGGTAACCTATTTATATTTGGGCGTCCAAGCAAAAAGGGTCCAGTGGTAGGCATTTAGTTTTCCCAGATTTACGCAGTATTGTAAAGTTTGGTGAAAAAATAGCATTTCACGATTTTAATTGATTATTAATTAATGCTCAATTATCTACAAGTTCATATAGTAAACTAGCAAACCCGGCCCGTTTCACTGGGCGTTAGTTGAAGTTAAAATAAATTAAACAGTTTGTATAATTATTTTGATACTGCAAAAAAAAAAATTCTAGTGATCCGATCGCTACCAAACTTTACAGGAACATCCGCTAGGCCAGCCATTCCCAAAGTGGGCGATAACGCCCCCTTGTGGGCGCTGCAGGCCTAAAGGGTAAGGGTAAGAGACCCAGAAAAAAAATGGGGGCGTTGTGTAGAGGCCTGGGGGGTGATTTGTAATTTCATTTAGCTAGGAGGCATCTTAGACAACGATTGCATGAGCTCTCGACTCAGTAGACAAAATAAGTTTGGGAACCAGTGCGCTAGGCTAATCTGAAGATTCTCTGAAAATTTCATCGAAATCGGTCCAGCCGTTTCGGAGTCCATAAGGAACATACATACATACATCGCCTTTTATTCATATAGTAAATGACTTTTTATGATGTTTCTAAGTAGAAACAAACAAGTAGAAGTGTGTTTTTTTTTCAATCAAACTTTAAAAATGCTTTTTCTCAAAATAAGCTTTTTCAATTTCAACTATAAGTCTGATAAAAAATATACTTATGCCATTGATACTTATTTTTTTATTTCTTATTATCAATTGACTATTCTAAATTCCGAATCTAGTCTTAACTCAATACCCCACTACTGGACCCTTTTTGTTTGGACGTCCACATATTAGTATAGATAACACGTTATAACAAGTCCACAAATAATTTGTTTAAATCAAAATATTCACTTTTTTTAACAGTATTTAGAAAATTCAATGTAGAAATCTATAAAACAATGAAATACCTTTCCACCATTAAAAATACAAATGCCCCCATCCCGCCCATCGAAAATCTTATTCCTCTTGAGTGTGGGGTTAGAATCAGTCTTTATCCACACGCCGGCCATGGCGTTATCAAATATCTCATTTTGCTCAAGCAGCCCCAAGCCCCCGTTGTACACCAGTACACCGCCGTTCTGACCACCCCAGATCTTATTCCCGCGTATTACAGGATTGCTGCCTGTCCTGATTTGTACGCCGGAATATAAGTGATTGAATATGTCGTTGTCTTCTAGTTTTCCATGACCATTATCGTAGAAGTAGACACCGACCTGTCAATTGGAGAATTGAAAACTATAAATAAAGAATTTAAACAACCACGAAATGACGCAATTAGATTATTACATTATAAATACAGGGATCGATCAACTATTTTTTGTCTTATTACTGTCCCTAAATTTCTGTCAAAAATTACTTTCATTTATTAAGACAATAATTAAATAAAAAAAAAATACATACTGGCGAACAAAGAAACCTTCTTTTTTTGAAATCGGTTAAAAAATATTTTACCAATTTAACCGACCAGTCTAGCAAATAGATTAACTCATATTTTCAATTGTATAAAATTATTCTAAAATTAATAATCAATAGGATTTGTAATGCATGCGGGAATCTAGGCCATCACCAGTATAAATGTTATTTAAATTGTTATACACACACAGTTCTGATATACACAACCATTAGTAAAATAATAAAAAATACTAATTAGATTTACGTTTATGAAATAAGATGCATTGTTAGCAGATACGGATAGTAAACTCCACATGATTGTATATTTTTTATCTATTTCAATATAGACATATTTTAATATCAGTTTCATTTTATCTACATACTGGAATATTATCATAAGCTACCTGTTTCCCCGAATGAATGCGGTTACGGCGTAGTACTGGCGTAGAACCAGTCGTGATCCAAACGCCGGCGAGAGTGTTGGCGTATACTTCGTTCTCTTCAATCAGACCTTGACCTTTTTCATGCACGTATATACCGCCATGCTGTCCGTGATGGATTTTATTGTGCCTCACTATTGGGTCACTATTTGTTCGGATCTAGAAAAGGCATAGTATTATATAGTAATAAATTATTTATATAATTCAATCTATAAAAAGGCAAAATCTTGAGTGATTGACTCTTATTAATATCCAACTCGTTAAAGCGCAGACACACACGACGCGAAAACTTTCTTACGGCCGCCGCGCGGCGGCCGTGCAGTTGACATTCTCGTGTACTTATTAAAAGCGAATGTACTCTTTTCACTAGGCAACAACGTTCGAATTTCTGGGAACTACCTAACCGAGCGGTCGCCCGCGCGGTTGCTTGCGGACACCGCGCGGTTGGTAATTCCCAGAAATTCGAACGTTGTTGCCTAGTTAATAGTGTTTATTCACTTTTAATAACGAGAAGTCAACCTACCCCGCCAGTGTGTTCTAATTAGGGTTGCCAAAATTTCTTCGGTTGATTATTAGTGTTTAAAAAAATATATAACATTTTAAAAAAATACAGTATTTTATGTAAAGAGTAAAAAATAAACAAAGCTATAATTGTTATTTATTTATTTTTATAAAAATTATATTTTTTTGCACTTCTTGTATTTTTTAACAACATTTTGTGTACAATGAAAATGTTATATTATGCTTTATCACATTCAATTTTTAAATTAATGTAGATCAAAAGATCATTTCATGACAAAGGCGGCTTCGGTTACACGGACATAATAATGGGTCATTGAAGTTTTTGATATTTTTAAGTTATTTTTTCGATATTTTTCCACTTGAAATATTTCCGAATTTATTCCCAAATTTGAGTAACTGAATGAATCGAAAACGACTAGCAGTGGCGGAGTGAAGTTGTTGTTTCATTGGTCATTTAGTTTGAAATGTAATTGTTAAATAAATAGAGCACATTTTGCTGTAGTGTGGATTCTAGAACGCGGTCATAGCGCGGCGACCGCGTTGTATCGGCGCGAAGAAATTCGTGTCAAATAAACGCGCCCATAAGGATAGAAATTTGAAATATAGAGGGTGGATGAAATTAAAACCAATCATTCAAATACGATAGAACTGGTGAGTTGTGTACTTCCGAAAGTGTCTGAATTACTTTAAATTGAAAACCATGCTAATGAAGTTACGGGTAAATATAGATATGTCTATAAGAATTGTTAGACATACGTGGATACATATCTTCACGCTGTATCGCTAACGGAGTAGTAGAGATTGTTATAAGTGTTTAACTTACTTGAATACCAGCCAAAGCATTCCCGTAAATATTGTTGTGCTCGATAAGGCCGCGCCCTTCACCAAATATGTAGACGCCACCCTGATGTCCGTTGTATATCTCATTACGCCGTATTGTCGGATTACTATTAGAGGTTATCCATACACCAGCAAAATTGTTAGAATGAATTTTATTGTCTATGAATTGGCCTAAACCTGATTCGTGCACATAAATTCCACCCGTTTGTCCATGGTGGATTTCACAGTGCACAACGGTGGGGTTTGCACCGGCTTTCACTTCGAAACCAGCGATTCTATTATTATGTATGTCATTTGCTTCAAAATAACCCTGTAAAAAAAAAATAATTTTAAGAAAACTTAATATTTTTGAACCTGTTGTTTTTGAATAATAGCTTCGATATTATATATTTAAATTAGAAAGAGAGCGGGGAAAATGATCAACACAGATAGTACAGTGATAGAAAGCGAGAGTACTTTTATAATTCTTCTTATTGGTCTATACAAGAGAGTGCACATCTTAATATCTAATCGATAGATGATTATAGTACTAGAAACTAATTGATACATGATTACAAAGAAGTCATATTAATTAATTTCACTGCTCTTGGTGTAAACATGGAACATAATTTATTGAAATAAAGGCCTGTGTTATAATTTTCTGATATAACTTACAACAAACTGAGTTTGTGAAATGATGAGTTTATAAAAAAATTTACTCACCAATCCATTCTCAAAAGTAAATATGCCAACATCCCTGCCATGGTGTATATGGTTACGACGCATAATAGGATTAGCGAAGTTTTTCACCCAAATCCCGGCAAGTGCGTTGCGCGATATTTCGTTGTCTTGGTAGGCGCCTTGAGCGTAGTCCGTTACGTATAACCCGACATTCTCGCAGTCGCTTATGTCGCAATGTTTGATAACAGGATTCGCTCCGGCGCCGCTGACACAGACTGCAGCACCCACTGCACATAATTTTTGACACTTAATTAAATTTATATTTTTAATTAAAAACATGGATGTAAATGATTCAGCTATTACGATTCTAATTTTTTTTTTTACATCTGCATTACGATTATTTAAAACTACCGACCCGGCCCAGCTTTGCACGCATGTTACTCGCTGATAATGTAGCTTTCTATAAGTAAAAGAGTTTTTGAAATTGGTTAAATAGTTGCATTTATCCATTACATACAAACAAAGTATATCTCTTTAAAATATGAATATAGACAATATTTTAGATAATTTTCAGGATGAGTTTTCATAATGTTTCTTTTTCATTAATCTTTCATTCCAAAAAAAAAATTTAAGTAAGAAAATATTTTTCCTTGCACTAATTTATTTCAAGACTTATTAGTCCTAATAAATTATATATGAAATTTACTTCATTACGTTTTTATTTTCAAATTTTTCTTTCGCTATGAAACATTTCAAGTGGTTCCAAATGTTTGATGTTTCAAATGATTGTGCATTACTTCTGCCTCAAATAATATTCAAACCACAAAATTTACAGATTGTTTGTTTACATCATTTGATTTCTTAGTAAAATGTTTACAAACGTCATTATGTTCCTGTCTTTTTAACATTATTAACCCTCCTTTCCCTAAAGGCCGGCAACGCGCACCCGTGATTCCCCGGACGTTGCGGGTGTCCATGGCCGGCGGTGATCACTTTCCATCAGGTGACTCGATTGAACATTTGCCCCCTCTTTTTATAAAAAAAAAAACAATTAGAGATGGAAAATGACGCGCCACTTCAGAATAATTGCATTCTTAGTTTAAAGACAATTCTGCAAGGCGAAGTTGGTAAAAATTTCATTAAAAAACTAAGTTTACCTGAGTTTAGATTCTAAGTTTACCTGAGGTAATTAACATAATATGAAAAGTATAAGTTTTTAATGTTTAAATAATAAAATAAATGACTCACAGTATGTATTTTGAAATTCACTCACCAACACTTGCACTTCGAATTATGCAGTGGTCCACAGTAGGTGAACAGTTGTCAGATACTTCTAAGCAGTAGTGCTTGTGATGCTGCATGGTGCTAGTTGCGTCTGGTGAGAACTTAAGAGTCATGTGGCCGGCATAGGCGCGGTTTGCCCCCTCCGCAAATGTAAGAGTCGATTCCGCTTCACGTTCCAAAACTACTGACTCCGCTACGTTTCCTGGAGCACAACCTTGGGAAAAAACATTATTACTATTATTGACAATTATTTATAAGTTTTCTAATAGATAACAGCTTCTTCATATTTCCAAAGGGACAAATCAAAGTTAATTTCGACAGTGCAAGTATTGGCTCCCAAATAAATACAACAACTTCAATATAACTGTTACTACTACCTGTTCATTAGGATAGACATCTTTTGCAAATTGTACACTTTAGAATATGGGTTACAGGTTAACCCTTAACCACCTACCACCGCTCACCGTGACCGCAGAGAATTTTCGAATTCAAAATTTTCGATGTGTGTGACGGACGGTAGTGTGCGTCTATGTACCTTTTCCACACTGTTAGCAGTATCGCACTTCTACTCGTCGAGTATATTATGTAATCATATTTAGCATGGGTATGTAAAAATATTGTCACTGTGACCGAATGTAAGTAGTTTTTTTTTTTGTTTACTCAGTTTTGTAGTTTTAATGTCGAAATGAATAAAAATGAAAATATTCAGACAGCTACAGCAAGAGGCATCAGATAAAGAGGAAATGCCTGATAAGGAAGGTAGTGATGTAGATCCAGATGTAAACTGAGGATATTTTGCTGATGGAAGATTGTGAATCTGAGTCTGAAACTGATGGTATGAAATGTTGTAGTTTTGCCACAAAATAAACAGTTTTAGCATGACCATACAAATACAGTCTGATCACATCTTCAGATTATGAAATTCCGCTTCTGCTAAACTGAGATATATTGTTTTGGTTTTCATTTGAGGTTAAATAATAAAATTTTAGAGTATAAACGGTTTTTTTTTTCATTCGTATATTGCATTTCTACTATAGCTTTCAATTTAAAGGTAATTATCTGTCAGGGTTCACTATCACCGCTCGAAGGTGGTTTAGGTAGGCAGTTACGGGTAAAATTAATAAGTAGTTAAAATTAAATTATATTTTTTTGTCTTGATAAAGAATGGGCGTTAATCAAAGAATATCTTACCAATGAGCTGCACATCAGAGTCTATGGCGAGGCATTCCTCTTGATAGAGTCCAGCGTGTACAAAAATGAGTGCGGGCTGAGATTGGGGAGACGAACGGCGACAAGAACACGAACCAGTACCGCACGCGCAAGAGGATGACGAACATCCATTACCACTTGTACTTGAAGTACTGCTTGACGATGTATTCGTGCTAGTAACGCCGCCAACTCCACCACCTCGCTCTTCCACATATTCGAGAGCCGCCTGAAAATGTTTAATAAGCATGAGCTTATCTTATGATGCACCATAAAAGTCCATTGGATAACAAAGAAATATCCAATCAAAATATCTGGTTATGTTCTTCACATTTAGTAATATAGTAAATTAGGATTATGCATGAAAAACTGCTAACCTATCACCACTTAAAGCGTTAAATTGCGTTAAATCGCGTTATTTGGAATATTTCAGAAGTCACTAGTGACCAAGTTTCTATTGTAATACTGTTTGAATTACATACATTAAAGTTTTGAAATCATCAATAAAGTCCCCTTAATATAAAGTTCAAGAATAAAAAATATAAGTTACTACTCATTGGGTGCAAAGTCTGTACTTATGGGGAGAATGTTAACAATGGCAGCACATGACATAGCAGACAAAAAAGAGAACCTTGACAGCTGAACTGTCTTTGTAAGTTGGTGTATTTATGATGAAATGAAAATGAAAATTTCTCAATGTTGTGTGTGATAGCCAGAAAGCCAGCTTTAATAATTAATAAGCTCATTTCTTTTCAATAGAAAGAAACACCACATAAAACAAACATAGTTTCATAATTTGCCTCAAATTTTTTTCTGAAAAGACCAGACTTATAAACCCTACTTACTTTTTTAACATCAAATCAATACATAAAAATTCAAAACACTGAATTTTCCAAATCACACAATAGTTATAAATTACAACATAATAACGAATTAATCATCTCAAATATATTATAATTTATTGAAATTATTTATTTTGTTACTTATTTTTTTACCAACAATTTAAAAGTTCCTACATTGTAATTCTTAGATGATGCTGTTATTATATAGCCAGTTTAAAATTATTGGCAACATGCAACATTTGAACATAATTCTGAAAAATAAAATTGACATTTTACTCACCCTGATAGTGTTAAAGTGTTTGATTCGCGAGTCTTTTTTAGGGCGGTAGTTAGGGCGTACATGTATTCCGTAATATAATTGCCGAAAACTTTCTTTCCATGGGTTGTCTGCATCACATTCATCTGGTGCTACAAATTCAAACTGACATGGGGCGGGATGCATCAATGGTGTGTCGTATTCAAATACAGACTGGTATAGGCTTTTCCTGCCAATAAAAAAATATATTTTTAGTAAATGTGCGCATTTAAAATATTTGTTTAAAAAATGTTACAAAAATTGTTTGTACATAAATAAAAAGACAATTTTTGTACACTCAAATTTATAGTATAAATAACAGTTAACTAAATATACAATATTAAACGCATTATAAAATTGATATTTTTTTTTCACGAAATAATGTATTAAATAATCAGAGATCGGAAATTAGGGAGCATAAATACCTAAACTTCATTTGCAGAATAATATAGAGTTGCTAAAACGGGTTCCTAAAACGGAATTACGGGGGCCCCAATTTAATTTCTAGATATATTGTAAATGTGATGTTGCCAATAGTTTCTCTTAAATATACAAATAGAAACTGTCTTTATACATTATATAATATGCTGGTGAAGTTTAGGTATTTATGCTCCCTAATTCCCAATCTTTGGTAATAATGAATATATGTATGTAAATAAAGCATATTAAACTTTATTACATATGTAATCTGTTTCATTACCTCTGTGCAATTGCAATTACATCTCCATTTTTGTCACTCTGTTTATGTAAAAAAAGATACTGTTTTTTTCTTACCATAATTCTGTATCATTGGCAATAGTGTTGAATCTTTTACACACTTGCGCTACACGGCATAGATCTCGTTCAGTAAGATGTGATAAGATACAGAGCAGTACCTCATCAGGAAGTTCATATTGCAAATACTGTGATACATTACAAACATCCACACCTTGAGACAGGGATCTATGGACAAAACGTAAAAATTCCGAAAGATAAATAAAATATGAATTTCACCTATTTTAAGTCGTTTAATGTAGAAATTGTATAAGTTATGTCAAATATAGGTGACAAAAATTATTTGAAGAAAGTTATAATGATATTATATAAACCTTGCAATAACTTAAAACATAGTAAACACGACAAATAGTCATTTATAGAACTAATACAACATAAACATGTGTATGATAAGATACAGCCTAATTTTACTACTAACTTAAATTACAAAGAGTAACCTCATAATACAAATTTAAAAGTATGATGAATTTATAGAAAACTAGCAAACGCGGTTTGTATGTGTGCACGTTACATGCATGCGCCATGGCACGCAAACAACCTTCATATTTAGCGTGTTTATGACTGAGCCAGATAACTGTGATTTGTATACGCTGCTGCGCCGCCCGGCCACCGCCAGCCACATAAACGTAACTGTGCATTGTTTGTATTATTAAGTATACTTACATACCTATATATTAACCAGAAAGAAATGCAGATAACCTCGACCTCGGACCAAGAACAGAATGGACTGAGCTTTTGCTATAATAGTGTGTTATCACAGTGTCCTTTTTTTGTTGACCGAGTTTATAGATTTTTACTAATGTGTGTGATTAGGGAAGGTCACAGTACAACAATATGCAGACGAAGATGATATATTTTTATTTTTGTGAATGCTAGTAGCTAAAACACTTAACATTTACGAGTAACAAACAATTGTTTCGGTACTACAATATTTTGTATGTCAAGTGGTCATGAGTTGATACAAATTACACCGACTGTGCTAGGTTGCTACATTTACCATACTATAGCTAACTGTTTTACTTGTGGTTACTGCTCAATTAGTTAGAAAGAGACACGAAAATTCATTTGACACATGGTGATAAGAGCGGCAACTTATTATAAACTAAGAGTTAGCGTTCATCCGACTAACCCTTTTTCCACAAAACTAGAAATCTTTTAAACGTTTTATTATCAGTCAATTAAGAAAGTACCGTTCTGGCACAGGCATCTCACGGTTGCGTCATCATCCCTTAAATTTTTAAAATGTTAAAAAAAAAATTTTTTTTAATCTACTCCTGCGAGGCTGCAATTTTAATCTTTTCATTTACATGTTTAAGTGAAAACAGAAATTGACAACCCATTTTGAGGGTTGTATGTGCCGACGATTGTGTAAAATTGTCATAGAGATAGTAATTCATAACCTGCTCCCCCACAAAGTTGAAATTTTGAGAGAATATTATTTTAATAGTTTTAAAAATACATGTAAGCAAGCAGCCAGCCTATTTTGGTGGTTGAAAATGTCTGCTACACGTGTATGTAATGTGCGAGTGCGAGCGCAAGATACTTATACAGGTTCCAATGTTAGAAAGAGATGTGATGGATATGAGGAAGGATATAGGCTATTTTAAAAATCAAAAACCCAGACTAAGCAGCGGGCGTCAGCTAGTCTATAATAATATTTTAATATTTGGATTCAGTGCTGGCTAACTGACCGATTCCTATCTCTGGTATACCCTAAGGATGCTTCGTGTAAGTGAAACACATATCGATTGGTGGTTTTTGGAGATTTTAGAAATTTATCACATAATATTATAAAGAAGTAAACTTTGTTTGTTTGTATATAATGGATAAACTCAAAAACTACTCAACAGATTTCAAAAATTCTTTCACCTATAGAAAGTTACATTATCAGTGTCAAATCTTGTAGCAAAAGACGCTATTAATAGAGGTTGCCTTGTTCATTACAAAGCATATATACAAGATTTACCTCATATAGCTAAGACACAACTTAGATCATCTTGGGCTTCCAGGTGGGATGAATCTAAGTCGTTTAAAGGAAAATTTAATGCCGATGTTCAAGACTCGATCCCTAATAAACCTTGGTTTTTTATTTACTACGAAGCTAATACCATCTGTCGCCTCCGACTAGGACACGTATGTACCCCTGTTCACCTCGCAAAACTTAGAATTAAGGATAGTTCATTATGTGAGTGTGGTCTAGAGGAAGGCACACTTGAACATATATTCTTCGAATGTCCGAAGATAAGTTATTCTCTCTATGATGTTCTTCCCCAAATATACCTCGACCTATTCATTTCAAATCCTTGCTATCTATCATATGTATTTCCTCCCTTTGTAAAGATCCTGGCCTATTTTATCTTTATTAACAACATTAAGCTATAATTATATATTTCTAATTCCTATGTAGCAGTCCATAATTTTAACATTTATTTTATAAGGTGATGGTAAATGTTTGTTTCGTGTCTCCTTTTTTCAGACTTCTGGAAGACATAGATCGTGATGATTTTGATTTTGTGATTACTTTTGCGTGAATCTCTCATGAATAACTTGACCTGGCAGAATTCGTATAAACGAGAAGCTAATAATATTAAAAGAAGAAGAAGATTTTACTGTCAAACCATAAGGTTAAAAGAAAAAGAACGACGGGTGATCGGCGTGAGTGGTGGGTGGGATCGAGCAGCACGATTCACGCGTGCACTCGACAAGAATAACGGCATTCTTCGTTAAAAACCTAAATAATTCTGTAATCCACGCGAGCGGAGCTGCCGGCACATCTACGTATAATAAATAAAGATGTGAAATATCTAAATAAAGTACACATTGCTAATACCAATTGTTTTTAATATATTCTATTGCTAAGGAGACTTGAAAGAAAGTTGACAGATTTAAAAAAAAAAACAAATCAAAAACTCTATTTCCTAGTGGAATATATTTAGTGTAATTTTATGTATGTGCAGCACATTTGTTTAGTACTTCACATAATTATTTTTGTCTTTTATAGAATAAAAATTTAAAACATTACATTGTTTTAACTGTATATTGACTTTTTTTCTCAATTTTTGTTTCATTATAATATGAAATTTTTTATGAAGATTATTACTGTTACTATGTACTCCTCAGAGTTCATTATGACACTAAATAGTTAAACTTGCTTAGTTTGAGGCTAAATTATTGGTGAGTTTTAGGGGATACTTGTCCTGTTTATTGTATAGCTGCTGTAGCACAAGCTTAGTTTGAAGATAATAATATAGTGTAAATTGTATTTGTCTAGATATTATTTGTACTATAGCTGAGAGCTTTAATACACTAAACCGAAAGAAAGTTTGGAGATTAGATTCTAAATTCGTTTACATATTATACTAAATTAATATCCCCATATTTTGTTGCGAGGAAAATGAGAAGACTTTAAAGAGCATTAGAGAGTAGATGAATACCAATGGAATTGCAGTATTTAGTATGCTGATTCAAAAATGAGACAAATTTCTCTCTGGGGAAAAATGACTCCGCTTGTCTAGTCTGGTGGACATCCTCACAATATGTAACTACCTAATTGCCTTGTTGCTGGGATTGTGAGTGCATCCATCTTTCAAGCTGAGTTCCAGGTTTGATTCCTGGCCAGGTCAATTTAGAAATCATTTTTGTCTGAATTGTCTAGGAGCTAGGTGTTACCAAGTGGCTGTCCAGTTCCTTGTGTTGTACTCATAGTACAAATCAAATCTAATGCTTAGCGACTGACTGGAGTCTTATTATAAAAAAGGAGCTTACGTTCTAGGCCTCTTCCGTGCAGGCAATGAACAAGCACCCGACGGGCCTGGCTCATGGTAGGCTGGTGGCGACTTCCGGCGCAAGTCGTACGGACTGTGGTGACCAGCAGTAGTCGCGGGCGCAGCAGCCGGCACAGGAGGAGAGCCGCCGCCGCCGCTACCACTCGGGCCGGCGCAAGCTGTCGCCGCCATACCCGACACGTTGTTTGTGAACGCGACTGAATCACATGGCTCGCCTGAAATTTATTTTTTATAGGATATCATTATTTAGCACAAATAAAATTTATATTGAATAGGCATATTACTCAATTAAATCGATGCATTTTAGACTAGAACATCTGAACTTATGTTATTAAGAGGTACAGTTTATAAGTTTGTATGTAGGAGGTAATTTCGGAAAACACTAGTTCAATTTAAAAAATCTTTCGCCAATATTAAGAATGGACCTTCAGGGTGGACATAGGCTGTATGTTATCCAGTTAAATTCCACGCGGGCGAAGTCGCAAGCAAGAACTTGTAATTTTATAAAAAAATCTATTATTTTAACCAAATACAATAAAGTTAACCCAAACATTTTAAATGCATATAATATGCATTAAAATATGCATAATAATCCAGTGTTTATGGTGTTTATATGTTTATTTTATATAACGAATCTCAAAAAAAATCTTCAATGTTTTCTTTTCTTAGTCAGATTTCTTATAAAAAATATGAACCTATGTTAATATATTGTATTGTTTTTATTCAAAGGAATAGAATACATTCACAAAGATGTTGTTAAATGACTTTAATCTATTGAAAAGTTGATAGCGCACATAACAGACCAGAGATAAAAGTTCACTTTTTAAGAATTAGGGAAGATTCTTAATACAAAAATACATAAACTAATCAAATACTGATACCAAATAGATTAAATAGAATCATATGATTGTATTTATTGAGTTTGATGTATTTAATTTAATTATCATGTTACTTTTTGATTTGTTGCCAAATACGTGACCTATTTGATGGATAATTTTGGTACAGTTGTACAAAAATCACCTTAATTACAAACGGTTCAGCTAAGTATGGTCAGTACGTGTTGATAAATGACCTAGATGCAAGTGTAAATATATTGTGTAAATATATTTTGTGTTGATTGTGTTACTCTCAAAACATCCATAACATAAGATGCTTAGTTCTTTTTTCAATGATTTATTCTTCTTTTAGTATTATTGGCTTCTCTGTATACGAATTTAGAAAGTTTCAATCCTTTCTTAATCATTAGACAACTGATATGACGCAGAAATATCAGAAATATATTCAGACAAAATTTTTTACTGAAAATAATGTTTTAAATTATACAGTGGAATCTCGATAACTCGAATGTCAAGGGAAATGCAAAAAAATTCGAGTTAGTGAGTTTTCGACTTAACAAGAATTTCGAGATACAAAGGATTTAACTGCTAAAATTTCAACTTAGAAAGGCGCGAGTTCTAAGTATATTTTTCGACTTGTAGAGTCAAATTTAAATAACAATTCGACTTAAGTAAATAACAATTGGACTTAAGTTTATATATTTATTTACAGATTAAAACAAATTACATATTAATCGACATGGACAAGGAACAAACATAAGGTACACAGCTGTGTTAATGAAAAGTTTAATGAATGTAGTCATTCATTGCACATGTGCAAGGTACAAACAATAACATTCCTTTTGGATTTTAATATGATTTGGGGAATCTCAACTAAGACGTCATTCTATGTATTTTACTCTACGACTTACGAGTCTCCTTTTTGAAATTCGAGTTACAGAGTATAAACATGCTTATCAATACCTCGCAGGGAAATAAGTTATTAATAAGAAATAGAGTTACAAAGTCTAAATAATTCGAGACAAGGCGTATTTAGGGGTTCAGCGGAAGGGAATGGCAATTTTTTTCGACTTACTGAGGATTACGACTTAACGAGGTTCGAGTTATCGAGATTCTACTGTACTAACAATAATCACAAAATTTATTAGTTTGTAATCATGTCCAAAATAGAGGCTTTTAGGGCACTAACATGGCAATCATAAAAAATATATCAAATTAGTATATTAATTTGATATATTTTATTTTGTGATTGTAGGTCTCAGATCTACAGTAAAGTCAGGACAGCATATTAAGTTTATTTTCCAGAAAGAATCTATTACAGTTACTATTTTTGTATCCTTATCAGTGTTTCCAACATTTTGTTAAGACAAAGTAGGATTTCGAAACCTTTTAATTAAAAAAGGGCAATTAATTATACTTTACATTAATAATTATAGTTGCATAGTTTAAATGCTTTCTTTTTATCAATATAATTCAATTATATTGGACAGGATTTAATTTTCTTAATCAAACAATGAGTTTGTAAACCATATGTATTATTGTCTATACAAACAATGCACCACTACATGCAGAAGTTTTCACTGTTATTATTATTTATATTTATCAGAAAATTTAACTTCTTTTAATGTTTCCCTCTTTTCTTTAACATAATTAAAAAAACCTGCACAGGATAACTCCAAATTTAATTGACAGGGTAATTCTGCTTTTATTAAATCTGAACTGAACATTTGTTTCTTGCTTCCGATCATTTTCAATTAATTTGCAAAGAACACATTTGGGGATTCGGTTTGAATTTGGGACACTTAACATGAAGGACATACTACAAAATATTAAAGATCTGACAAAAATACATGGAATACAATTAAGAACCAGGAGAAGACAAAACACGGAATACAACATCCCAATTAAACTTAATATTGAAAAAATAGTAATTTCATTGAATTCCTTTAATAAAAGTTAATAAAATACATACAGAACAAGGGAATGTAAACTATTGGCATTCCTTTAATCTGAGAAATAAAGAGAAGCTATGCTTTATAATGCAAAACGCTAACATAGGATAACAAAAAAAAAATGAAAAAGATGTTTAAATATATTTTTAGCATCTTTGTTGAGAACTGTTTAAAGAGCTGATACCAATTCTATGTAACAGTGTTATTACAATTTTGCACTATTTCATTCGAGGATGATTGAGAAAAGAGACCCAAAAAGTGGGGCTGTGTCTGTCCCGCACATAACATTCATTTCAGGTTATAAATCAGGATCTCCCACCAAAAGCAGAACATCTGACAATGCCGATCCTTATCCAATTAAACATGTTAGTTAATAGTGCTTAATAGGCAAATACATAAAAAATTATAAACAACAAGTTGAACATGTAAATATCAATTAATTTGTAATGAATGTCAACAAATATAGTATCAATGAGTGTATTGAGCATGAGATCTTCCAATCAAAAAAATATTGTAATTTTTTATGCACACATGTAGTCTAGTTGCTAAATTATAATAATCAGTTTTTTGCTTTAAAAACCAGATATAAGTATAAAAAAATCATTTTTTAAAGTACTATTATCAATAGTAACTACAATTTTAAATTGTGTTTCATTGAGATTATAATCATTCAATGGGAATATGAATATCGATTCATTCATATTATTAAATTCAATTATCTAATTATAATTTGAGACAGTATATCTAATTAAATAAAAATGAGAATTGTTTTAGAAAAATATCTATTAACATCTATATTATTATTAAATAGACAACAATATAATGTTTGTTTATAGTATGCTATCTTAAAATACATCTAAAATGAGTTCTATGAAACTCATAATAATACTTGTAATTTATGAATGAATACAGTAAAATGTGATTATACATTTCTCATGTAAATGCATAATCAGTGTAAGTAAATGAATAATTATAATATCACCATTACATATGAAGGGGATGTGGTATATAAATTAGAAACATAATTAATAGGCAATTATTAAATATGATTGACAATATGATTCATAACGAATCTATAACAAACAATAATACATTTGTTAGCTAGGAACAGCTGTTTCGTCACATCGTGTAAAATAAGTTTATTCTAGATGCCGAATCAATACTCATATTGCGCAAAATGTCACCGAAATGCGCTAATCAGTATTATTCTTCAATGTGAAAGTATTAGATCCAAAAAAATTAACACATCGATCAACATAATGAGGAACAATGACCAACGTTTTATTATATATAATAAACCGTAGACACCGTGGGAATATACAGACTGCAGAAAATATCAAGGATATGCTAAGGTTGTGTAAATAAGTAAGCATACGTGTGAAATATTCAAACACAAGCGAAATAGTATAAATTTATGTGATGTCCATTTATGAAAATGTCGATAACGAGCTATTCGTAATGATCGGGGCGACATCAGCCGACCCGGATTACTTACTCGATTGTGTCCTAGAAGGCAAAGGTATTCGATGTCCGCCTTTTCTTCGCGATCTACGAACGTAAGAACGCGAAGACGAAAACGAGGCACTAGGCATTATTCCTTTTAATACTTATTTTCACTACAATTCAGCCTAAACAAAGGAGACACCCGCACCAACACTGTCGGCCATTTTCTGTTTAGATTAGATTGGGAAAACGAAACTGGAAATACAGCTTAAACCACATTAGTAACTGTTAAAAGAAGATTTTAATATTACACAAATAAATCACTTATCACTGAACCTAATATAACAATTGTTAACTCATAAAAACCATTATTTCAGTAAATTACACTAAAATTCACACTATCCTACAAAGCAACGGGCGACTCTCAAGAAAAAACATGGCGGAATTGAAAAAAACATGGCGACAGCGAGACTAACGCCATCTATATTTTCTTTTTGCTCTTTTTATGTAAATTGTTCAAGACAAAACGGTTACACCTGAAAAAGAGAAAATATTCTTAAAAGCACAGATTAATTAGTTACAACGTAAATTAAAAGTTTATGAATTTAATTGAATAGCCGTTGCAATAAATTCAAAACATGAATGCCCATTGAAATACACGACGCTTTGTATAATTTTATGAAAAGATTGAGTACAGTGGCCGTTTACATAATTTACCGCTTAACGATTATATCGCCACGATTTTAACGTACAGGATACAATGGGCAAGCAAAATACTTCCCTATCGCGTAGCAGAAAAGACGCTTTTTCTGTTGACGATAACGCACCCAATGAGCACCCAATGTGCTATTCAAATCGAAGATGAGACTGTATGGGCATAGTCTTCTTTGCCTTTTAAGAAAATGATAAAAAAAAAGCTTTTGGCGGAATTTTATGAGTTACGGTTGGGCGTTTATTTTAATTATTTTCAAATGGTTTCTAGTGGATATTGTGATGTGAAATTGGCATAGTCTTGCATCCCGGGTATCTAAGCTGTTGTGCTGTTATGTGAAATTGTTGAAATAACTGCTTAATTAGTGGTGTGATGTTGAGATTTTTTTAGTGGCTTAGTCTGCTTCAGCGGGGATATTCAAACGACTGCCTCAATATATTTGTCGCCAGAAACTCCAAGAAACAACTAACATGTATTATGTTAATATTTTGATGAAATGATATCAAAAAATTATCTATTTATTACTAAAGACGTCGATGGTATGGGCTAAGATCCCTCTACCTTCTCTACTACTTAAAAAAAATTTAGGACGGGAACGGAGAAGAACAAGTAATTTACGAAGTTTTGTGATGAGCGATTAGACCTTTTATTATATAATAATTCGTAAATTGTTTCTAGTGGATGTCGTGATGTAAAATTGACGTAGACTTGTGTCTCAAGTATCTACACTGTTGTGTAATATGTGCAATTGATAAAATAAGTGCTCATATCTAGAAGTGTGACATTGTCATTTTTTTAGTGACTGCTACAGCGAATTCTACTAGAAAGACTGCTATAATATATTTGTTACCAGAAACTGCAGGAAACATCAATATGTATTACCTACATCGACAATTGAATGAAAAAATAAAAAAATAAAATGAAATTTACTTTATTTCTCTCACAAATTAAACAATGATCATTTAACAAATTCACAGTTTCAAGTTTCAATGGTTGTAACATGTTTCCTTTGTGAGAGTCTGGTGTCTCACTAGGCATAACCTGTATTACAGAGCACCAGGCTTCCACCCCCGTTAGCATTGTGTAGATTATATTTTGTTAAGTGTGAAAGAAAGGTAGTCTAATAAAATAAGTAAAATCAGTAGAATAAGTAATGTAAGTAGTGTGTGTGTGTGTGTATGTGTGCGTGTGTGTGCGCAGTGCATGTGTGTTGGTGTATGTGTGGGTATGATGGGTATTGAAATGTTTTAAGTGTATAGCGTACGATAGCATTTAATTTTGTAGTAAGCCATTATATAATACACTGTATGTTTAAGTTTAACTTTTTTGTTTATTTTATAATTTGCAATAGGTTTTCCGTGCCTTCATAGTCGTATGAACTTAAAGTATTCTTAATTTTTTCTTTAAATTGATGAGAATATTGTGAACATCTATTCGTAACTAAAGACATAAGCTGTTATGGGCAGAGAATTCTTTGCCTTCTTTCTAGTATGTATGGCAATCCCAAGTCGTTTTTAATGTTTCTCATCACGCACAGAAATATCAAATTGCATCGGCCACAGGTCCTCTCCATCGATCGATACAATTATTCCAGAATAGTATGTAGTGATTATATTCTCTTTGAGTACGAGAGGCGATTGAAATCAAGAAATAGCATAATTTTAACTGGCAAGATGGATACCCTTTAAGGACATCATGGAATCAAGTCATCAGTGAATAGATGTCCGAAGCCGGAAAACCGGACGTCGCAGTGTGTAGATATCGTTAGTGTAGTGTGTCGAACTACCAACAGTGACAATAATAAAAAAAAAAGTGATGAATGAGTGAGCTGTCAAAATTTAGCACGCTGTCTAAAGTATTGCGATACTGACCTTATAACGTATGGGTCAAAAAGTCCCGGGACTAACCAATAAAAATAAAATTTTTTCGCAAAATTTGCCGACAACAAAATAGTACTTAACTTTTACACAAATTTCAATTCAAGATTGCTCTCAATTTGCTATACGAATCCTACATTACGTGTATCTGATATATGCACCGTGTCGTTATAAAAAGACCTACATACCTACTCCCTACACGGTAATAAATATGGCTCCAATTTAAACACACCAAAATAATTTTTAGACCCAACGCTAGATGCCTAATAAAATAAATAGACCCTAAATAAATAAAATTGATAGCAAAGTAAGGCTCTCATAAAATAATGCACTCAGTCCCAAAATAGATATGCGTAAATCGGAATAATTACACGTTTTAGACATTTTATACTTTTGCATCCCAAAACAAATAAATGCTCACTAATTTCGTTTTACTAAAATAATACACAATAACACCAATATTTGTAGTTCTTTTCGAGTGATGTTTAATCAAAATGTACGACTGTATCCAAAATATATTAAAGACTAGCGACATTCGTTTCTGCAAGACAACAAATTGCATCGTAAATAGGCAGGCTGCAAGTCGCATGTAATTTATTTTGTCAGTAAGATATCACTAAAGTGTCCCAGAGTAAACCTTCGGTCGAGTAAAACATTTGCAATTCCTCTTTGTAAAACTAATTATTCTAGAAACCGTTATATTGTTCGAGCTTGTAGTAAGTATAACGAGGTATACAGTAATATTGACTTATCTTCCTGTAAGCCTTCTAAATATATATCGTTTATTAAAAAAAAAAAATAAGTTATTGTTTCGGGAAGACGTAAATGTTATGGAGAATATTTATGTTTGTATGTCTACTCAAAATCTGTCAAATTTTAATAGTGGAAACTTGTTTGGCTTATGTAATTTTATTCAATGTCTTTTATAATTCTTAAGTGTGAAATTGCTGTATGTTTCCTTAACATAATAAAAAAAAACACATACGATGCAATTGTTGCCTTGCAACAGATTGCAGCAACAAATTGTCAGTTTGAAAATAATTATCTTCAAATACGATGTCGTTACATGTGTTGAATTAAGTAGAAATACAACCGTTAGTTATTTTTGTTCGATTTGGAGGAGGACGGAGACAATAGACTTATGATAACTAAAATATGAGACATAATATATTTGTGATTTCAAATATTTAAAAACCGTTGAAAAAATGCGAAAAATTACGCGAAAAAATAACAATACCACTGTTGTCGTGCAGTTTTTTTTGGCTCTACCTTTCCAGTTTTTAATTTTCTCACGTTTTTTCTGCTGGTAATCTCATCCAGAGCATATATTCTGCTCTGGATTTACTCATCTCTGCAATTCACGAAATCTTTAGAATTAAATTAGAATTATAAATATTTAAGAAATTATTAATAAAAGAAAAGCAGAAGATATCAAGGAAATTATTGATGTAATTGATTGATTTTTTTTTTAATCAAAAATAAAAATATCAATTGAGCAGTGACAGCAATTAACCTCAAAATTTAAAAAACCTAAATACTGAAATATTTATTCGAATAATTCTGAATAAGATGGATTGGTACCAACTTTACCATCACGCGCTCATTGGTGAAATCAAAAAGCGCGCTTCCCGGCTTCCTTCTACAGACTTCCCATTTCACGAAATCACTCCCACAGATTGCAGGAAAGCCAGAAGGAAGATGTTACACATCATAAATATGTATGTAATAAAAAACTTTTCTGGTCTTCTTTTAGTTTTTCGAACAATATACATGTTGTACACAATATGTAACCGTGTTGTATCGGGGCGAAGGAATTCCTGTCAAATAAACGCGCCCTCAAGAGAGAATCTGTGCCGCTTTTTTGAGTTACATATTAGGGATGGGCGATATTGCTAAAATATCATTATTGATACCGATATTCCAATATTATCGGTTACGATATATCGACATATTAGAATTTCGATATTTTTTAATGTTGATGGTGATGAGACGGAAATGTTTTAACACTAATTTAAATACTTATAATACACCATGATCGTCTGCAAGTCTGGTAAGTGTTAATTATACAAACAGATAATAGACATTACATTTTTTTTCTAATAATATGTTAAAATATAATATAAGAAGCAAATTGAGAAAAAAAAATTAATCGATGTTCTCAGAGGTATTGACAACAAACAATGAGACGTCTGTTCACTTTTACCTAGTTACCTGTGTCCTATCAAATTGTAGAAGGTATTAAATAGACTAGGAAATTAAGAATATTGGCACGATCTGTTTTTTTACACATTATTTATTCTTTAATAAGAGATTATATTGAATATTTTGTTAACTCCTTTATTTGCAACACACTGTAAACATCGTAAATGAAATAATAACGACATAACAATATCTTGGTAAAAACGAACATCGACATTGCGATATTTGTTAAAAAATATCGATGTTACGATCTATTGTTAGTAATATCGATAATTATTACGATATCTTATTTAAAATATCGATATTTCGATACGTCAAAGTAGTCAACATTTTGAATATTGATATCGATATTTCATCAATATCGATATATATCGCTCATCCCTATTACATATTACATACTTGATATACTGTAATTACCAACGTAAAGTCCTTTTCATGAAAGAAGTCCCGCGGTGATTTTTGGAACTAAATTTGACAGATCGGCCATGTTGTCGTTCGTCGATGTTATCAAGTTCGTTTGTTGTGGTAGATTTTTGTGAGTTTTTACTAGCTTAGTGAATTTTAAAGATTGTTTACAATGCCAAAAGTTGTAAAAAGTTCGGCTCGAGAAATGATATTGAAGGTGAAAGAGTTCTGTGAAGCGGAACAAAAGAATCAAGGTGTTTTAATACCACTAAACAATGTTCGGAAGAGAGTCGCCGCCACAACAGATACTTTTTAGAGTTGCCATATAATAATTTTTTACTGTATTGATGGGACTTTTATGATATAAATTCATTTTTGCGACAAAATTGAACAAATACATAACGTGATGAAACTAGGTAACTGAAATTAAAACATATGTTACATAGTTCATAAGCATTATAAACTTAAAGTTACTATTATTTTTAATTGTTCATTATTTAATTGCAGGTGTGTCATCGAAAACTGTAACAAGAATTACAAAAGAAGGTATAACAGCGGCGAGTACTTCGAAAAAAAATTGCCACCCCGGGGAAGAGTCGCCCGCATCCGAAGAAGTTCGACTTAGACGGGTTCGATTTGTGCGCTATCCGGCAAAAAATTCACAGTTTTTACGTTGTGCATAAAGAATTACCAACATTGGCTAAATTACGGGCAGCTCTGAGAGTAGACATCAATTTTCAGGGAAGCATCACAACATTGCACAGGATATTAAATAGGATTGGTTTCAAGTACAAGCGATGTCCATCTAGACGCAAACTACTTATGGAACGTCACGACATTACCGCATGGCATGCAAGATATTTGGATAAAATAGGAATAAATCGCACTGTGGAAAAACGACCCGTTGTATACTTAGATGAGACCTATATACTAGGGCATGCAAACCGATAATTGATAATCGGTTACTTATCGATAATCGGTCGGTCCATTTTGAAAAACGATAAATATCGAAACAAAAATCGATAAATATCGGTATTCGATAAAAAAAATAAAAAATCATATTAGAATTATTTCCCAATCATTAGAGCTGATTCCGAAATAAAACACCGATTATTCGGGAAGTGTTAAATAAGACTAACCTAAAAACTGAAAAAATAGCATTGCGTAGGTAATGTGTAAATAGTTCGTATTATTTGTGTATCAAATTATATTCTTTTTTTCTATAAATCTAATTTTTTACATATTTTTATGTACTTTTAGTTCAGTAAATTGTTTTTACGTTCAAATAAAATTAGATAAAATTAAAACTACCTAATGGTGGTACCTTGTGATCACGATATTATATAAATATAAAATATATGTATAAGAAAATAACTAATGAGTTTAATAATTCCAAAATGTTGATTTCAATATTTTGTATTTAATTTAATATAGAAATACAATCGTTGATTTAAAAAAATATTATATTTTTTAAATATTTAAATGTTTATTTTTCAGTATGTAATAGGGATTAAAGTATGAAATTGCCGTTTTAACGCACTGTCCACTTAAAATTAAACCTGCGTAGTGTCAGATTTCAAAGTAACTTTTTTTACATGAAAACTATAACATTTTAATTTTTTTTAAATCATGACATTTGACTGTTCAGACTTTCAATTGTTTTTACATTCAGCTTTTAAGAAGATGGACACAGCGAAAACCAAAGTAATTTTCGAATACGAGTTCCGACGTGGGACTAACGTAGCAGAAACTAGCTCGTTACATCAATGCTATGTTGGGAGAAGATACGGCTAATGAACGCACCGTGCGTTTTTGGTTTAATCGCTTTAGTAGTGGAAACTTCGACTTGAAGAATGAACCACGAGAAAGACCAGCCACTAAGGTAAACAACGTTGAACTAAGGGTTATGGTGGAAGCCGATCGGTATCAACCTACCAAGGAATCGGCGGCATCGTTTGACGTTAACATACTCACAATATTGAGCCATTTGCAGCCAATCGGTAAAATTAAAAACCTTGGAAAATGGGTGCCTCATGATTTGACTGATCTGCAGTGAGCAGCGCGCGTTGATGCTTGCGTGGCTTCAACTTGTTAAGCCGGTACAGAAATGAAGGGGTTTTGGACCGAATTGCGACGTGTGACGAAAATTGGATTTTTTACGATAATCGCGAGCAAACAACGTAATGGCTGACTCCGGGTCAAACGCCACACCAACGCCTTAAAGCGAAGCTTACCCATAGAAAGGTGATGGTAACTGTTTGGTGGTCACTTCATGGTGTAAATCACTACAGCTTCCACCGAACCGGTCAAGCAATAACAGTAAATATCTACTATGCAGAACTCTGAACAACGATGGCGATACTCGCAGCAAAACAGCCCCGACTCGTCAATTCATCTTCACCATTATTGCTCCATGATAACGCAAGACCTCACACTCCTTGAGAAGCAGTTTTAACACTACAGAACCTGCAGTTAGAAACCATCTGTCATCCATCCTCCGTACTCCCTAACCGACTACCATTTTTCCGCGATTTGGACAATATTTTGTACGGAAAATATTTTCTTCCCAGGAAGCAGTACCAAATGCTCTTTCACAGTTTGGGGATTCCAGTTCCCCAGAGTTCTATCGCAAAGGTTTAAATGAACTTTTGATTAGATGGCAAAAATGTATAGACAACGAGGGGTAATTACTTTGATTAAATAAATATATCTCGTCCTACAAAAAAAATTGTTTAATTTTTAATATTGTGGTTCATTTTAGGTAATTGTATAGTTAACCTACATGTGAAAAAACAACTTTTTGTAAAATATTATAAAAACCAGTAATTATCGGTTTTTATCGAGAAAAAAAACGATAATTTTTTTTTATCGATTATCGGAACATTTCGGTAATTGCATGCCCTACTATATACACAATACTTATCATACAAAAAGTTGTTGGCAGAGTGAGGAGGAGCCAGGAATGTTCGTCTCAGAGTCATCAGGGAGTCGCTGGATAATCGCTCATGCGGGAACAAAAGATGGATTCATAAATGGTGCATTATTAATGTTCAAATCCCAATCAAAGTCCTCAGATTACCACGATGACATGAACTCTGCAAATTTCTTAAAATGGGTGACGGAAAAACTAATACCTAATCTACCCGAAAGGTCGCTTGTGGTAATGGACAACGCTCCTTACCATTGCACTCAATTAAACAAAGCCCCTTCAATGTCAAATATAAAAAGTAGTATGCAGGAATGGCTCCGGCAAAAGGGTACATATTTTGAAGACACGTGGAGAAAAGCTGTGCTGTTTGAGCTAATCAAACAAAATAAGGGTCCACCGACATATGCAGTGGATGAATTATTAACAGCTCACGGACACGTAGTATTAAGGTTGCCGCCTTACCATTGCGACCTCAACCCGATTGAGAAAATCTGTAGCCTTGTAAAAAGAAAGGTGGCGGATAAGAACGTGGCACAAGATCCAAAAGAAATTGTAAAATTAACTGAAGAGGCCTTTGAGTCTATTACGGCGGAAGATTGGACAGCTCAGTGCACGCATGTCGAACATTTAGAGGAGGAATATTTAAAAAATGACGGCCTTTTGGATGAAGAGATGGACCGAATAATTATATCTACGGCTAGTGATACTGAAACAGAATCTGATTCTGTTTCCATCTGCTCTTCAGACAGTGATGTTCCTATGGCCGCTGATCACAATTATTCAATAAAACTCTGAATAAAAAATTGTAATGCTTTTCTTTACCCTATTTTCTCATCTTTTCCCTGTAAGTAGGTAGAACACCGCTTATATAAGTAAATAAAAATATACTTTTTACATAAAAGAAATATAGTAAATATAGGTAAATGGGCATTTTTATCAAAATGTTTACCAACCCACTCATGGGATGACCCATGCAATAAGTCCAAATAACTAACGTTATTATGACTCTGTAAGTGTCGTGTTATTATTAAATAGTTTCAAATGACTAAAGTTTTCTTTTTACTATGTTGTTAGGTTAGAAACTTAAAACAAAGTAATAAAATTAAACTCAAAAATGTGGCATCCTACGTTTCCCAGTACTATCCCCTGTTTTCCGTAACGATCATGACCAAAAATTGTCGGCTTTTATTACTTTGTTTTAAGTTTCTCACCTAACAACATAGTAAAAAAGAAAAATTTAGTCATTTGAAACTATTTAATAATAACACGACACTTACAGAGTCATAATAACGTTAGTTATTTGGACTTATTGCATGGGTCATCCCATGAGTGGGTTGGTAGACATTTTGATAAAAATGCCCAAATATGCTTTAGACTTATCAGAAATATACATGTTTCACTAATCTGAACTATTGTTATAGTATGGGCTTGAGTAATGAAATTACAGCCTATCTAAAATGTATTTATTTCTTAATACAATTTAAGAGCTTATATTGTTTCATCGAAGTATGCAGGAAATAGTATTATTTGATAAATTACATATGCTAAATGTAAAATAGGTAAATTTTTTACTCATAAATGGCAACATTATGTCACGCGAGTACAGCGCTGCGTGTGGGGGACTTCTTTCATGAAAAGGACTCTAGCTGTGTAGCAAAAGTTACCGATTTATCGGGAGTTCTACTGATTCGGCTCTTACCTCCCGATATCCCGATCTAAAGATCTAATCTCCCGAATTTCTATTTTGACTTGGTAACACTAAAACAATGCAAAGGGATTCCCCAAAACTTCTCGCACGACCTTTCAATACCGCAGTATACACAAAACATATTACATCGCAATGCGTTTAAAATAAGATTCATTATTGTTTGGTGGGTGTATGGGGGGAATTCCCTAAAAACCATTACCATTACCAGCGATAGAAGTACGAGTTGTTTGAAAAATGTACTGAGATTTTTATACTTTATTAATTGTTGTTTCGTTCGTTCGCAAGTGCACTAGTTTTGTTGTGAATTGTTGTACTTTATTTTTACTCACAATATCCGATTCCGATGATTCGGATGGAATGACCCTAAGTACTAGTACTGGAGCTAAACGAAAAAAATACTCACGGAATTCTTTTGTTTTCAACATATTGACTTTACCACACTCATCTGCCAACGTCGAAAGAATATTTTCATCAATCAATCTAATGAAAATAAAACAACGTAACAAACTCTCCACTGAATCTATTATAGGTCTCCTTCACACAAAAAGGTATATAGCAGAGAACAACCAAACGTGCTACAATTTTAATATAGACCAAAAAATATTTGAAAAAATAGCTAGTAAGAAATGGTATGAGCATAAATAATAAGTAATCACTAAACCTATGTATGTATCTATATTTTTCATTAAAGTAATTAGCGTAAAATACCTTTGTTTTATTTTGATTAAAAATTTCCCGATTTCTCCCGATTTCTGGCAGGAAAATTTACTGATTTTTAATTTTTGACTTTTGCAATACTGCAATGCAGTAATTGAGGACTTTTTGGCGGGAAAGGGAGTAGTGAGGTTGATATTTCGTTTCGATTTTCTATTTTTTACATTTTTGACAGTTTTAAAGTACAAAAGTGACAGTATATTGTGTTTTAAAGTTCTGTATAAGTGAAAAGAATGGAATAGGTCTAAATAAACATGTGTAGCTGAAGTTCAAGCGCTCTTCCAAGAAGTCCTTTATAACTTCAGTAAAGTCTACTATCACTTTACTGGAGGAGTTTTACGATAAGTATAAACTATATAATTTACGTGCGATTTTCCATATTAACACGTGACATTGGCAAATGCGTTAAACTGTGCGCTATGCCATAAAGAAAGAAAAAAAAAACGTAGTACTTTTTAGTATGTGATCTGTGAATGTGAATTTTAGAATTTTACGTTCATTTTACATTCTCATTGTTTACCAAATAATATTATATTTAATAAGTTATACGATATTTAATTATGAGTTTTAAACGATTTATTGATGACAATAGCTGCATTTTTTCAATATTAGCCAGTATTTTTTTAACATTCTCATATGTTGCTAGTTTGTATGTTTGGAGAACAACATTGAGCAGGTAAGTGTTATTCATAATTCTTTGGAAACTAGGTGAAAGCATCTGTTAAATTTACGTTATTAAACTGAATAATTTACATTGTTTTTTTTTTGTTTTAGGGATCATCCATCAACTATTAAACGAAGATTTTTTAGTGTATTTTGCATGATGTTGTTGGCTCCATTTTTTGTGCAGTATTTCTTCACTGAAAACACTTTGACTAAAGGAGATATTTACAAGCATTTGGGTCTGAGAAGAGCAGGGTTGATAAGTGCTTCAGTTTCTCCATTATTTTTGACAGCAACATTGTTTTTGGGCCCATTGACCATGCAGTTTTTATCAGGGATATGGAAGTTATATAAAGGTATGATGACAAAAAAATTGAATTAAATATCTCTTATTGTTTTTATAGGTCATCATCTTTCTAAGTTAAAAAATGTTATTAAATATGTAACAAGAATTTTCTTGTTAACAATAAGTATTTACTTATTATTTCAAATTGTTTTTAAAGATCATTGTTGTCTATTTTTTCTGTTGAAAATTAAATTTCTATGTGATTGAATTATTTAGTTATTGCAGTTTTGGGCTTTATATAAAAGTATTAAATATTAGTAATATTGTATTTCATATACAGTGAAGACTTGATTAACTGGATTAATTATTGTCATAAGGCATTTGGATAATTGAAAATCTGGATAATTAAATGCATGAATAAAAGTGATTTTTGTTTATTGACTAGAAAGATAATCTATCTTGCCCACATATGGCTATTTTATTTACATTCTCATATTATTATGGTTATCTTTCTAGGGTTAATACATAATGTTAGGCATTTATTCAATACAATAAAAACAAATTAAACTTATCAACAAAGATAAATGTTTATTAACCCCTCGAAACCCGACGCGCTGAGCGTAAAAATCCTCTAAAACCCGTGCGTTTCTAGCGTCATGGCAGCTGGCTCTCTAGAGAGCCGGCGGGTATTCTACGACACTGAACTACAGGTGGTTTCTTTTTTGTTTGTATATTTATTTATATTATTGATTTATACTGTTGTTTTTATACTCTACATAATATGCATAACTATTTTACGGTAGTGTAATAACGTAAAATAATGAATAAGAATGATAATGCGAATTTTTTATTTGCGGATTTTAGTTTAATGAAATAATTAACACTATGAAAGATCAAAATAAGTGCAAAAAAACAATCAAAAAGTTTAAAGTTTATATAGTAAACTTTTTGATATTTTTGCACATCTTTTTATCTTTTATAGGCTCATACCATAGTATTCTGTAATATGAGCCTGAAACTTCGTTAGTATGGAATTTAAAAAAAAGGCTACATCCTTCGCCAGGATTCAATCTATCTCTGTATTAAATTTCATGGTTTTGATGAAATTTAATATAGATATCAATTTCATCAAAACCAGTCCAACGCTTTAGCTGCAATAACGTAATAGACGGACAAACAGACAGAAAAACACACTCACATTTATAATATGTAAATAATAAATGTACAATAATATTTCAATAGTTTTCTAAACTTTACATAGGGAATTTACAAAATGAGAAAAAAAAAGTTTTTACTTCGACAATTTACTATACAAATAACTATTGATTTTACTTTGACAATTTACATAATATACAAAGGACATAATTACACCAGAATACACCAATAGGAACAAAAACAAACACACAAACATATTTTGAAACAATTTTGTAAAATCGTACTATAAATACCGGCTACCTGGTGAGCCGGCGGGTATCCTTACGAAATTCGAAAAGTGAACATGATGTATATGGATTTTCTGTCAAAAATGGTGACGTAATTCAAGTCGCGATTACTTTGAAAGCAAATATAATAATTTTCTTTAATACAAATTGTTGAAAACCAGCTACCAATAGAATCCTGGTAAAATTTCCAGTATAATAAATTAGAAATCCTGCTATGTGTTAATTGCAAATATGTAATGAATCACATTTCAAATATGGCTTTCACGCAAGCTACATACTAAAGTCTCTTTTATATCCTTATTTTCTTGAATGTATGATGACCATTTACTGATTTTATTGCACATTCACATTATGAATAGTCTACGATGTCAACATAATAACAGATACTTGCGTTTTCCAAACAATAAACACCAAAATAACAACTTTAATGACACACGAAACTTATCCGTATGCCGCGCGAAAAAACGTCATTTTCAACCGCTTTTTTCCGAATGTATTTATATATAGCTCATTTTATTCTCTTACTATTCCTTTAATTTCATGCTAATTTCTACATTATTTTTGTAGAAATACGACATAAAATTGAACTCAGAAATGCCGGCTCCCCAGGGAGTCGGCGGTTACCAGATGTATTCTGTCGTTGGCTCCTTCAAGAGCCACTGGGTTTCGAGGGGTTAAGAGATTAGATAAATTTTTGTTCATATATACATATCTACGAGGCACGCCTTTTAAGTTTTGTCGTTTGAAAAAAAAAACAACTAGAACCTTATTGTACTTTTTACTGTTTTTCAAAGTATTCACCACGTAGCTTAATACACTTTTCCATTCGCACAAACCAGTTATTATAACATTTATTCCAGTCTAAAATGGGGGTGTTCAAAATGGCTGACTTGAAAGCGTCGACTGCTTCTTCACCGGACTGGAACCTTTGACCACGAAGACTTTTCTTAATTTTAGGAAATGTAAAGAAATCGTTAGGGCTTAGGTCAGGACTGTATGGAGGATGGTCAAGAATTTCTACTTTTTCCTGCTTCAAATACTCAATCGTTTGACGAGCGCTGTGTGATCTTGCGTTGTCGTGGTGCAGGATGATGCATCGCTTTGAGTTAGATTTTCGAAGTTCGGCGATGACTTGTGGTAAACAAACTGTGGTATACCACTCTGCGTTAACCGTTCTACGATCTTCAAGTGCAATAGTCGCAACATGGCCGGTTTTTCCAATGAACGTGGCCACCATCTTCTTTGAAGTGCTTCGAGAACAAACAACTTAGTCGGCTTTGGCTCATCTTGAAAGACCCAGATTGTAGATTGTTGTTTAGAATCAGGATCGTAGGCATAGATCCAAGATTCGTCACCACTGATGGTGTCGTAGACGTGATTTGACTCTCCTCGGTTGAACCTTTGCAGAGTTTTCTTACACCATCTGACGCGGGCCGCCTTGTGATCGTCGGAAAGCAGATGCGGTATCCAAGGCAAACTAGCTTTCTCACACCAAGCGCTTCATGCAAGATCTTCTGAATGGTTGTCCCTGAGATGCCTAATAGAGCCTTTATCTCTCGATACGTCACATGACGATCTTCGAGAATTAGTTGTGTCACAGCAATGATGTTATCTTCAGTGAAGGCGGATTTTGGGCGTCCTTCGCGAGATTTGTCATTAACACTAGTATGTCCACGCTGGAATTCTAAATACCAGCGTTCGACAGTCCGCAAACATGGGGCTTCATTACTGAACACAGATGTTAGCTCTTCAAAACACTGAAGCCGTGTCAGGCCTCTTCTAAAGTTGTAGAAAATTATTGCAGGAACATTTTCCTTAGAAAGATTCATTTTCGTACGTAACCTGACAGATTCCAATCGACGCTGTGACTAAACAATAGCATTAATCTTAATACTTTCAACTGTTTTGAGATTCAAAATTTAAACACATTGGAATATAGAACAGTTCCAAATTCAAAATGGCCGGGAAATATGGAAACGACAGAACTTAAAAGGCATGCCTAGTACCTACATATTTATTTAAATTACTAAAATGTTGTAACCTTAATCATGAAATAGCTTGACTATTAACTATAATTACATAGGACAATCTCTGTAGTTTAATTTGATGTAAACAGTTTTTTCTCTTTATTGCTGCTACATCACAAATTTGTTTTAAGAGTCGGAATCCATAAATCGCACCAAACAAGGTTCGGCTTTCCTATTTTAGATGATATTAAATATTACAATTTCTAACCAAAATAAATACCACTCGCTGCTCTGTGAAATGGAGCATACCATAAACAAAAAAAGTTACAATAAATTTTATCGAAAAAATCGTGAATTTCATGCAAAACTCTAGAATAGCATTGTCGCGTTCCGAGTACTGTGATTTAATAAGTCATATCAACAATAAAACATATCAAATTCATAGTAAAATATTAAGCAACAACATAATTAAGTCTGTTTATTACAATATGCAGCTTTTTTCCAATAGGTTATCAAATATACCACATTTTTATGTACGATTTTTTCATACAAATTAGTATGGGCACTATGCTATCGTGAACGCTAGTCTCCCGCCTTCAATCGCCCGCGGGCTGTCAAGATGACAGGTTGCGTCTCTTCGTTTTGAAAATATCATTCTCTATTTGTGTACAAAAAGAAATATTCACTGTAATTGGTTTTTTAACAGTTAACAGGTTTTAGTAGGTAGTTCCGATGAAGAGCGATGAGATGATCAAAAACGTTCCAACCATTACAAACAAGATAGGAATTATTTATTGGTTTACTCCTCATGAATTGATTTTCATATATTATACCCCACGCGGTAAGAAAATTATATAGAGAATAAAATCAAGCCTTAACAAAAAATAACAGGTGATGTCATAAGTCAGTTTCAAATCAAAGATGGCGAATATTACTTTTTTGAATAAAGCGACTTGGGTGTCAAATTCTAGGTATTTCGGGGAGCTGATTACGAAAATGACATTCATTTTCAATTCCAACATGGCGAATATTAGTTTTTTGGCTAAATCGACATGGGTATCATATTCAAGTTTTCGCGGGGTGCTGATTACAAAAATTATGTTCATTTTCAAATCCAGGATGGCGAATATTACTTTTTTGGAGAAATCGATATGGGTGTCAAATTCTAGGTATTTCGGGGTGCTGATTACGAAAATGACGTTCATTTTCAAATCCAAGATGGCGTATATTACTTTTTTGGATAAATCTTATGAAAAAATCTGAATATCTTGCTTTTGATTATGCCACATTTATTTCTTTTAATAGACTAGGATAGTTTATTAATACATATTCTCTATTTTTGTATTTTCTATTTCTTTATAATGGGTGTCATTTTCGATGTTGCTCGCTATGCGGATTACGATAATGACGTCCAATTTGAAGTCCAAGATGGCGGATCAAAATTTTTTTCAATTAATTGATATGGGTGGTAATTTCGAGATTTCTCAGGGTGCAGATTACGAAAATGGCGTCAATTTTGAAATCCAAGATGGCGGATATTACTTTTATTAATAAATTCATATGGTATAATTTTTGATGTTGCTTGCGGTGTGGATTACGAAAATGACGTCCATTTTGAAGTCCAAGATCTCAATTTTTTTAAATTACTGATATCTGTGTTAATTTTAAGATTTCTCAGGGTGCAGATTACGAAAATGGCATTAATTTTGAAATTCAAGATGACGAACAATATTATTTGAGTAAATTTATGTAATTGTAATTTCCGAAATTACTCGCGGTGCGGATTAAGAAAATGACGTCCATTTAGACATCCATTATTGCACCTTTATTTTTTGCATAAATCAATGTGGGATATTGGATTAGAAAATGAAAGTTATTTTCGTAATCAGCATCCCGAGAAACCAAGAATATAACACCAATGTCAATTTATCCAAAAAAGTAATATTCTCCGTCTTAGATTTGAAAATGAACGTCATTTTTGTAATCAGCACATCGAGAAACCTAGAAAATGATACCCATGTAGAGTTATCCATAAAATTAATATTCGCTATGTTGGACTTGAAAATAAACGTCATTTTAGTAATCAGCACCCTAAAATACCTAGAATTTGACACCCATATCGATTTATCCAAAAAAGTAATATTCGCTATCTTGGATTTGAAAATGAATGTAATTTCGTAATCAGCACCCTGAGAAACGTAGAATGTGATACCTATGTCGATTCGATGTGGAATCAGTTTGTCCAAAAAAATAATATTCGCTATTTTTTGAAAATGAACATCATTTTCGTAATCATAACCCCGATAAACCTATAATATAATACTCGTGCCAATTTACTCAAAAAAATAACAACACTGCATTGGCTATAGGTATACGAGCTTAGTATAAGCACGTGGCGGGCGATGCGTGACGTCAGCGTCGCTACGCCAACAGCCTGTCTGACGCCCCGCAAAAGATGTTTCACCTCAAAAACAAAGAAGTTCATACTATACTCAAATTTTAACACATTTTAGTATTCCATACATTGTGAAAACCGCCTGGCTGAAAACTCGCTGTTATGTAACATTTTCAATATACATACATATCTTCACGTTGTATCCCTAACATAACATAACATAACATAACTTCACGCTGTATCCCCAACGGGGTAGCCAGAGAGGACGGAGCGCCAGGAGTCGCGGTCCTTACACACCTCTTTCGCTTCCTCAAATCTCATCATTCTCCTCACACATTTTCGCCTAGGTATGCGAGTGCTTTTGACATTTCCGTCTGCTAACACTCTGGCTATTTGATCTTCATAAGTCAGCCTTGGTCTTCCTTGGCTTCTTTTACCACTCATTTTCGCTCTGTATATTTTCTTCGTCAGTCTTTCATCACTCATTCTTTCCATGTGCCCGAACCATCTAAGCATTCCTTTCTTCATTTTTACAATAACACTGTTGTGCAACCCTGTCATACTGCGTATCTCGTCATTGCTTATCCTGTCCGCAAGCGTGACACCGCACATATTTCTGAGAGACCGCATCTCCACAGCATTTATCATACTTTCACTCGATTTCGGGCATATCCAGGCCTCACTGCCGTACAACAAAGTTGGCACCAACACCGCATTGTGGATGGCCATTTTAGCAGTGTTAGATATATTCACACTACCCACTAATGCGGACAGAGCACCGTTCACTTTATTGCCAGCTGCTACCCGTCTCTCCACATCCAACTCACATCTTCCATCCCTCGAAAACGCACTCCCCAGGTACACAATTTCATTCACCTGTTCTAGACATTTTCCATTTACACTAATCACACATTTCGTTTGTACCGCTTCTCTTTCAAACACCAGAACCTTAGTTTTGTTCACATTCATTTTCAATCCTTTTACTTCACAATCTTCTTTCATACACGTGACTAGTGTCTGCAACTTTGCTTCTGATGGTGCTATTAGCACAGCATCGTCAGCGTACAATAGGCAGTTTACCACTGTGTCACCACATCCCATACCACTCATATTACCTTTCAATCTCTGGAGGCAACTGTCCAAATACAGCACGAATAGCCAGGCAGACATCACGCAGCCCTGTCTGACACCAGAACAGACTTCAAACCAGGGCGACATGTCACCGTCTATCCTTACACAGGCTCTGTGGTCTCGATATAATGACCTCACAGCCTGCAGTAAGGAGCCCTCCACGCCATATTCAGGCAGAAGACTCCACAATTTCTTCCGCACTACTCTATCGAATGCTTTCTCTAGATCCACGAAAGCGCAGAAAACTTTCTGACCTAAAGCCAGAAACCTTCCCACGATAACGCGAAGCGAGAAAATCTGATCCATACAACCCCTACCGTTCCTGAATCCACCTTGCGCCTCCCACAAATATCTTTCTGAAACGCCTTTCATACGTTCAGTCAATACTTTAGTATAGACTTTACTCGCTAAGCTGACCAAGCTGATGGCCCTATAGCACGCACAGTCTAGGTAGGAACCTTTCCCTTTATATAGAGGTACTATGACTGCCGTGCGCCAGTCCTCTGGAACCTCCCCCTTCTGCCAACAAAGGTTGCAGAGTGCACAGAAGGCATCCCAGACCCTAGGACCACCATACTTGATCATCTCAGCAGTCACCTCATCAATTCCCGCAGCCTTTCCACATTTCAAACTTCTTATCACTTTCTCAATCTCTTTCATACTAATGGCATCCTCCAGTCCCTGGCCTGAGTGTGGCAATTCATTAGAATCGCTCTCAGTATCAGAGACGGAGTCGCCACTCTCATACAGTTCTCCATAGTATTCACTCCATCGCTGCAGAACATCCTTTTTATTTGTAAGCAGGTTGTTTTCTTTCGAACGCACTTTATTCATTCTGCAAGGTGCCGGACCACTTCGGTACTTACGTACTTCTTTCCAAAATAATTTTGAATTTTCCTCGAAGTTGTCCGACATCTTGTTTTCATCTAACACCCTACACCTTTCACGCTTGTCTTTCACTAGTGCCTTCGTTTCTGCTTTCTGCAGCTTATACCTGTCTTTCATCAAATTTTTCATACCACAGTCATTAGTAGCAAGGTAGTCTCGCCATGCTTTCTTTTTCTTATACACAGCCACTTTCACCTCATCATCCCACCACACATCACGCTTTTTGCCGTTCCCAATCTTATTAATTCCACACACTTCTTTCGCAGCCTCAACCATACTATCTCTAAGGTTCTGCCAGCATTCTTCAACATCCTCGCTCAACACTTTCAATCTATCATCAAGCTTACTGGATAATACCCTTTCATATTCATTCCTGGTGGTCGCATCCTGCAGTTTCCAGCTTTTAATGCGGCTAACCGCTGCAGGTTTGGACACTACGCGATGTCGCCATGCTGCGAACAGACCCCTTATTCTGGTTATCACCAGAAAGTGGTCTGTCCCGAGATCGGCTCCTCTATACGTTCTTGTGTCCATTACCTGCTTCTTAAGTCTGCTATCCACCAGGAATAAATCAATCATACTTCTCGCACCCTTTCTTTCCCACGTGTACTGATGGATCCTTTTGTGCCCAAACATGGTATTAGCCACAAAAAGATCCTTTTCCATACACAGTCCTAGCACAATCTTACCAGCATCATTTACTCTCTTATCTCCATATTTGCCTAGGACAGACTCAAATCCTGTTCGAGCTGTCCCGACCCATCCATTCATGTCTCCACACACAACAATTCTTTCGTTCTCTTCAACCGTCGCTAGAACTTCTCTAACATTTTCCCAGAACTGCTCTAGTTCAGCCAAACCGACAGAGGACACTGGGGCATATACTGCCAAAACAAAAATTCTTGTCAACCCAATCTTAAGGCGTACCCAGAGCAGTCTGGGATTTATACATTCATACTCAGTCATACAATTAACCATACGAGAGGACAGTAAAACGCCTACCCCTTGACATCCCCTATCTCCTTGTGGTACCCCTGACCACAAAGCGATGCCTCCTCCGGGCAAGTCGGCAAGTTCACTGCCGCCTCGCTTGGTTTCACTCAAACATAGCACATCCAATTTTTCTCTTCCATAATATCAATCACTTCATTCATCTTCTCCTCAATCCCACCTCTCACATTCCACGCAGCTACTCTGCACTCCTCCCTCCACTTCCCGCCGCTAGGTGCACAGCGTGTTGGGTGGCGGTCCCCAACGCCGAACTGCACTCTGCACACACCAGCGGGGACAGACCGGTGTACGTCGCTTCCGGGGGACGCCCTAACATTATAATTGCCGTTGTCCCGCATGGTATGCACAGAAGAGGAATTGCAGCCCTGAAAAGGGCTGGCAGGGGTCGCGACGAGCACGCTTCCTCAGTTGACCCCCTTGTATCCCTAACGGGGTAATTTAATAGTAATACATGCAATAATTACCTTTTAATAACTTTAAACTTCTAACTTTAGTGAAATATGTTTACAAAATCATAAAATTCTAGTTAGAGAGTTGTTATTGATGGAATCGAAAATGATTATGACAAGAAAAATGACTTGCGTGACGTCACATATGTTTTTAAGTCCGATTTCACCAAAGTCCCCTAATACGAGGGCTGCTATTTATGTATCCGGAATAACAAAGTGAAACAAACATATAGCATTTATTATAGTTTGCTTTTCAAAATATTCACCATGATGATTGATGCACTTTTGCATGCATTGGAACCAATTTTCGTAGCACTTTTTCCATTCGGATTGAGGTATCTCCAAAACGTGCATTTTGAACGCATCAACAGCCTCTTCACGGCTCGAGAAACGTTGACCACGTAATTTATTTTTCACGGTTGGGAATAAATAGAAGTCGTTAGGGGCCCAGTCGGGGCTGTACGGCGGATGACCCGTTAAAGATCTTTTGATCTTCCAAATACCGAGTTGTTTCGGCCGATGTGTGGCAGCTAGCATTGTCATGATGAAGAAGGATTCTGCGTTGTCGGTTGTTCTTTCTTATTTCTTCAAAGACTTCTGGCAAAGAAATGGTCGTGTACCATTCAGAATTAACCGTTTTACGATCTCCTGTAACACTGTAGCTACATGTCCATTTGTACCAAAAAAACAAGCGACCATTTGCTTCAAAGTGCTTTTTGAACGATTGACTTTTGTTGGGTTCGGCTCATCTTGGAACACCCAAACCGTTGATTGTTGTTTAGTTTCAGGATCATACCCATATATCCAAGATTCATCACCTGTGTAGATATTATAGACAGCTTTTGACGCACCCTGATTGTACTTTTGTAACATTTTTTCACAACAATCGACACGAGCCCGTTTTTGGTCAATTCTCAAGTTGTGCGGAATCCAACGTGAACAAATTTTTTTTACAGGACAATGTTCAATGGACAATGACAAAGGGCGACCTTCTTTAACTTCATCCGTGAGCACAGACCACCCACGATTAAACTCACTATACACAGTAGTTTTCGATGGTCGAAGTCGAAGTGAGTTGATCGATGCACTGTTTTTGAGTTAGCCCTCGCCGAAAATCGTTATAAATCATAGCACGAAAATTTTCACGACATGCCCATGGTGATAAAGACTCGCAATTTTCAAAATGACGCCACAAAGGATAAACAAATGACAGCTACATGAAACAAATTGTATTCTTCAGCCAAAGAGTTCCATTTTTAAATGTTATAATTACTTTTTTAATATTGTTCTGTAACTGGCCAATTCCGGATACATAAATAGCAGCCCTTGTACTTAGCGAACCCCTAAAACCGAAACTACTATGAAAATTTCATCGTTAGCGTATTCCTATCCGGTGTTAGGGATTCGCTAAGTATTAGGGGACTTCGGCGAAATCGGGCGTTAGCCTCATTGTAATAAAAAAATAGTGAATATACGTGACGCCATGAAAGACTACTTTTCCTGTCTTCAAAGAAATATTTGTATTGCAAAATCCAGTATGGTTGAAAGTTTCTTGTTTTTTCCAAAGTACACAGTTTTACGTCACTGAAAGTGATATCTGTAAGCTCGGATCTGATGATTTTTCTTTATTTATTCATATACCTCAGAGTAAAATAGCTGTGGCAGACGAACAGGATGAAATTATCTATGCCTTTTTTGCTACAGAACTTACAACAAAATAAACTTATAATTTTCTTGTATCTCTATTTCATTTTAGTTAGTGCAGATGTACATAATTCCTACTACATACATTTAATTTTGTTTAAAATTTAATTATGTAATGTGCCATATCTATTTGCATAATGCTGAGACACGAGTATGTGACAATTGTGGTTCCACTGTGTGGAACTATCTATGTGTGCGTGTGTGGTCTCTGACTGTATGCGTAGCGTCTTGTGCGGAATTGTGCCGACTTTTGACTTCGGGTCGTGGGGACTCCGACCCTTAATTGTAGTCGACCCTTAATTGTAGTAAACTCACGGTATCACACTGTTTGTTTTTCAAACCATTCGGTAACTGTTTCCAGGGTCTGAAATGCTTCCGCATGAGATGGTCCTGCATATTTGCTCGCGGTTATCAATCCGGATAATTGCGAACGCATATAACTAGTTCGGAATAATTGAGTCTTAACCGTATTTTTTGTTTAAAAAATCTTGTAAGCGAATGTGAGTGAATCATATGTATAATACCACTAATCGCCTAAGAGCTATTCTGTCTTTACTAATAACATCTTCATCTTAAAACCTTAAAGGTGTAAACTGTATTTGGAGCGATTAAGTTTCTCTTGTAATAACTTTTTCTTCAATTACTAAATAACAACTTATGTATGTTTTCTTCACATTGTTCTTCCAGAGCCAGTGTATTGGGTATCAAGTTGGCAGGACCTAGTATGGGTACGCAATCATGTTATGGCTCCGCTGAGTGAGGAATGGGTATTTAGAGCATGTATGATGCCACTGTTATTGCAGTGTCTTCAACCAATGACTGCTGTTTTTGTTGGACCCCTACTTTTCGGCATAGGTAAAACTATTTTGTTATATTTATTATACTACATATTACTTAACTATTTTGGTATGTTTTGTGCATTATGTATTATATATTTTATATTTAGTTTTATTTCATAGTAGACAATGTACATTGGTCTAAATATAAAGACAAAATTTTTTAAAATTTTTAGTATGTAGTTATATCCATAACCGTAGTCAAAAATTTTTTAGTTTAGGTATGTAAAATTTTTGTCATCATTTGTTTAGAAAAATATTTGATCACCCATGATGAAACATAATCATATTTTATTTCACTTTTTTTAAAGATAAAGAAATTTTTTACTGATTATGAGAGATCGGAAATTAGGGAGCATAAATACCTAAACTTCATTTGCGGAATGATATAGTTGCTAAAACGGGTCCCTAAAACGGATTTACGGGGGCTCCAATTTAATTTCTAGATATTGTAAATGTGATGTTGCCAATAAATTCTCTTAAATATACAAATAGAAACTGTCTTTATACATTTTGCGATTAAATTTGAGATTTCGATGACATTTGACGGAAAACGTTTCGAGTGTTTAGAATGATGAACAAAATTATAAAATACAAATATATCGGCAAATAATTATCAAATATTTTGATCTCTAAATGTACATATCAGGTTTTTATGTTATTTTTTAACGTTTCATACAATAAGTAGCAAGGGCCCAAGGCGCCCCTTATATTTAAATATTATATTTCTTAGTTTTGATATTTAAAAGTTGTTGAAGCGGTTTTTATACGCATTAAAATAATTATTCTCATGAGATTGAATTTATGTTTTGGCAGATATTTAAAAAAGGGATGCATTTAATGGCACCTCAAAATTTGTGACAATATATAGACAAAATCGCTATGAATTGCTAATAAAAAATATAATGTCATACAATAAAATGTTACTCTTTCATTAAATCGATATTAGCTTTAAATAATTTTAAGACGCTATAAAATAATTATTCCCAAAAAATTCCCAAAATTTTACGCAATGTGAAACAATCTAAACTTTAGCCTGTATTTGCCCTCACGATTTCCTCCCAAGCATTCATTATCACCATTACACGACATTAAAGTTTCAGTGATTGAAGTTGTAACCAAAATGTTATTGCGAAAACTGTTAATTTTTAAGTTTAAGTTTTTAAGTTTTTTTTTTATAGCAAAGACGATTAATTTCAAAGAAGATGTGATTTATATCAATAGTAGCAAATTTATAGAGAAAACCGTCAATTTTAAATATTGAGATTTATAGAAAAAAATTGAGATTTTTGATTCACAAATATTTCAAGCTTTTGTTTGATCAGTACTTTAACAGTTCTCCATAAAATACTTAGGACCAAGGCCTTTTGTTGTAAATTTCATATTTAGAACAATCTTTAAAAATAAAAGTAGGTGATGTATTCTCTTAAATAATGGAAAGAGTTCAAGAGTTCGATTAAATTTAAGTTTCGCAAGGCATCAAAAATAACTAAACGTATTAAATTTGGATAAGGACTACAAGGAATAAATATTTCATGTACGTTAGTATTTTTACTATCTTGTCTTATTCCTAAAATAAATAACACGCAATATCAGCAATATTTTATGTCTACAAAGTACAGCGCGGCCCTTGTACGATTCATCTTGAGTGCGCTAATACAGCCAATTCTCGAAAAGAACTGTTTGTGCAACCCTTTCAATACATTTCTTTTGTTTTGTGGGCGTTTTTATGACCAGGTAGTTTCATTTGCACAGAAAAGCAAGAATTCCACCTATTCCCTTGGTTTGGCTCTCAGAGTGCGCACAGTTGTTTCTGTGTTTGTGGTTGTGCTTGTTTGATTGTGATAGTTTATTTTATTGACCTCGGTTTGTTTACGGATAATAATTGATTCTTTTTGACACGACAACTTTGGATCAGACGCACGGACTTCGTTTTGATATTGTAGATTCAATATTTTTTATATTGGCAAGTCAAGGACTATTAAGTAATAAAAAAATATTATTAATATTATTGTAGACATTTTTTGCTTTGTTCCGAGTATTCACAACAAAGATATACCTGGATATAACTCTAGCAAGTCAGCAGAACACGAAACCTATTTTCACATTCAATTCTGTTTTAGAATATTCTTTGGTACGTATTATTTTCACTTTAGGTATCTGCACCTCTGTTGCACTAACTTGAAACAGGTACATTTTTGAATTTTTTAAATATTTGCGGAAACAAAAATTCAATTGCATAAATTTAAAAGAATAATTTTAGTGCGTTTAAAAACCGCTTCAACAACTTTTAAATATCAAAACTAAGAAATATAATATTTAAATATAAGGGGCCCCTTGGGTCCTGGCTACTACTTATTATTGTACGAAATGTTTAAAAATCACATAAAAATTTGATATGTACATTTAGAGACCAAAATATTTGATAATTATTGCCAAAATACTTGTATTTTAAAATAATTTTTCCTTTGTTGAAAACAAAAAGGTACATACATACGTTAATATTTACAAACTTAAAACTACACCTTATCTTAAATAATAGACTTCCTCAAAGTTGCCAAAGTTTATAATTTTGTCCATCGTTCTAAGCACTCGAAACGTTTTCCGTCAAATGTCATTGAAATCTCAAATTTAATCGCAAAATGTATAAAGACAGTTTCTATTTGTATATTTAAGAGAATTTATTGGCAACATCACATTTACAATATCTAGAAATAAAATTGGAGACCCCGTAAATCCGTTTTGGGGACCCGTTTTAGCAATTCTATATCATTCCGCAAATGAAGTTTAGGTATTTATGCTCCTTTAATTGACAATCTCTGCTGATTATACATAAAAATAATTATAATCTTCATAATATTATATTACATTTAATTGATGTGATTGACACACAATAAATCGTTATCAACCAGTATTTCTTCTCTTACAAAATTAAATAATATTTTACGTTAAATGTTAGGTAATATTAACAACCATCATCATTTTCAGCTCATTTTCACCATATGTTGGAACAAATGAAAGCTGGCCTAGATTTTAAGACAGCACTAATGGTCTCAAGTGAGTAATAAAATCATAATTTTGCTCTTTTCTTAGCTTAAATTGATCCACATTTGCTTTTGGTCTGCAGCTTTTCAATGTGTTTATGACGTTGATACTTTATAGCGACTGCGTCAAAGTTTTATATGACAATAAATTCTTAGCAAACTATAGTTACCGCTAGAGCTACTGCACAATTCTCCATATAATTTTTACACTGTAGATGGCGAGCATTTGGAGTATCTCAGAAGATTGACATAAGCGATTAGCGACACTGTTACACTGATCGGAGTCTTAAGTGTGATTACTATGGCATGCATGGCATGCATGGATGTGACCCAAACTTCCCGGGATGTCCTGGTATACGATAACTTAGTAACGAATGTAAATGTATTATTAGGGTTCCATACGGGAATGATTCTAATTCTTATATACAAAATCTTTTTCTATAAAATCTATGTTATGCTTATAAAAATTAACTACAGGAAATTGGTTACTGAAATAAGTAAATAAAACATATTATTCTAGCAATCTATATTTTTCTCAAAAATAAACAAAATTTAACAGCTTTTACTAAACAATCCAATAAATCATTATCATGTGAACTTAATTAATGTAGAATTTTGGGTCATATAATCACACCCAAGATACTGATTACTGCTTATGATAGAGGCACTGTATATTTTTTTACGGCAGACAGGGTTCTTTTAACCTAAGAATACAAGGGGATTCAAGCTCTTAAGGCGACGCATTGGAAATTTTGGCGGCAGGGATCTCAATTTTTCTAAGTAACTACAAAACGTATGAAAGCGATATTTGGTAACCTGATTCTTCATTTCATTGACTATTTTTTTCAGTTGACTTCATTTTTTCATTTTGTTAGTTGAGACACGATTGGTTAACTCTTGTAACAAGAATATTAGAGATACTTCTTTTAAAACATATTTACATTTTTCGGAGTAAGGGGACCGATTTATGTTTCAAAATTTTCTGTATAGTTTAATCTAAACACATTCTACAAAATGCCAGTTGGATTTTTAAATTAATTACCTATGGTTTTTAATAAAGATGAAAATAACTGTTTTTTCGTATTTTTCGTAAGAGCGCGCGCACGTTTGCATAGAGTAGAAGGTCCATAAACTTAGTATATACTGGCGTATAGACGTACAAAGAGTGCGTGTAAGAATATCATCTTTTATGATAGTGCCACGAGTAGCAAAGGGACAGCGGGTGGGATGCTATTGTAACCCGCTTTGAATAACAGGTCGTCACAAGTCGTCACGCTGTGGAGAACACTTGTTGACTTATTTTATTATTTTGTGTTATTCCTGTTTTATTTCCAAAAAGTACTGAATTTTTCAATAGTGGTTACGTGTTCTGTATGTGATTGTAATATTACTTATCGCAATAATCAATGGAATTATTCATTTCATAGAATGACAATAACAAATTAAAATCGACACGCGTCAACGAGCTCTATGTACATACGTCTATACGCCAGTATATACTAAGTTTATGAGAAGGTCTATTTAAGATTAAATTATTGTTTAACACTGCGTCACCTTAAGCATATCTTACGCTGCATCTAGTAACTAATTAATCTGTGGCTGCACTACACAATATTGTACTTAAGTTGGCCCTAATAGCAGATGTGTATTGAGATATAATTGTTGTGGTAACAATCGTGTAAATACTCATATCTGTTGTAAAAATAATTGATTCGAATAAAACTGGATTCGGAGCAAAGCAGTAATAATTAATTTAAGTTTTATTTTATGTCTAAAATGTTTATTACGAAGTAATTTCTTTTTTGTTTTTAGCATTCCAATTTATGTATACCAGCCTTTTTGGTGCATATTCAGCATATCTGTTTGTGAGAACAGGTAAGACATCTACAATAAGTAAAATTCATTCTTTGCTTAGAAAACTAATGTAAAAGATATTTTTGAGACTTATCAATGAAGACTAACCCGTTAGGTATACAGCGTGAAGATATGTCTGTATGTATGTATCAATGAAGAGCTTTAAATTAAGAGAACTGAGAGCTTACATGACGTGCGTTATCTAAATCGTTAAAGTAATATGAAAATAGACATAACTAGCGACTCGCCGCGGCTTCACATAGGTGCAGTGTAATTACGTGACGTCATATTTCTTTACTGGAGAACTCCGATGTACGCTTGATTACTAACAATCGGTCATATTCATTGCTATGGGATGAAGCGGGCCCGCGACATGCTGTTTATGATATAACTATTCGCACCACCTTATTGTTGTGTGTAATTTTAAATCTGTGATCTTCTAAAAGTATATTCTTTAAAAGGAAATGTTTTACAGATCAATTTGATATATGTATTGAGTGCCAAACATAGATAAGGATACCTAAATACTATTACTACTATACATACGTCTTACACGAAAGTCAAATATTATGGACACTTTTTTAGCACACGAAAGTTTTTGTCATTTTGAATGAATTGTTTCCGAGTAAATCGACTGTAATTCAGTATATTGAATAAAATATATGCATGTATTATACATATAAACCTTCCGGAAGAAATTTTCTAAACGATAGTAAAAACTGTATCAAAATCTGGTGCGTAGTTGACGTAGCATGAGTTTTGAGCTGTGAATTTTGTGTTTTTTGTGAGATGTGAGCTGTTTCGAGTGTGTAGAGTGTATGTCAAGGGAAAAGAGCGTTCATTTTATATTAATGGTCGAATTTTGATCAATAGGCGATCACTAGTTTAAATAAATGTACCTATGCAAAAATCTGAGTTTTTGTAAATCAACAATAAAAAATTCATTGCTTCAAAAGTCAAAGTCAAATCAATTTATTCAAGTAAACCCAAATGCAAGGTATTTTTGAACGTCAAATCTACTTTAGTTCGGTTAGAAGAACCGATGAGAAACTCGTCAGGTATCATTTTTTCAACATCATTCTACAATAGTTATTTAAAATACAATATTCATAAAGCCAGTAAACTAAAAAGTAAGAAGACCTATAGACAGACAGAACACACAGACAGATGCGAATTGCGACTTTGTTTTATACTATTTAGAGATGTACATAGTGAAATTAGAATTCCTCGTCGCATTTGTCTGTATGCGCTAATCTCATAAACTACTGTAGGGGTTGTTTGGTGTAGGCACTTAGTGCTACTCGTGCGAAGCCAGGACGAATCGCTAGTTATTTATAATAGAGAAAACGTTTAAAGTCAAGAATGAAAATTATTTCTGTTAAAGTTTGTATTTTTCCTTTCAATTTATAAGTAGTAATAACAGGAATTATTTATATTTTCAGGACATTTTGTGGCTCCATTAGTAGCACACATGTTTTGTAACCACATGGGCTTTCCGAACTTTGGCGAGATTGTAGAATACCCTGCTCTGCAACGAGTACTTATAGTAATTAATTTTCTTTTAGGATTCACTTTGTGGTGCTTCCTACTCACTCCGCTGACAAACCCAGATATATATTATAATAAATTACATTGGCAAACATGAACATTTTGTTATATAATAATATACTCATATGTTTAAAAATGGTACATTAATATTGAAAGGTGGATTTTAAGACTAGTCGCTCTCTGCAAAGTAGAGGCGGCGTCGAGGGGCCACAGTCTGTTTACAGAAATTACAAGCCTTGGGTATTATTTATTGAAAATAGGGACAAAATGACGCCCGCCCGAGCCTTGACACTGCCTCGACTTTTGAATAGTGAGAGCGCTTACATTTGCTTCGATGGAAAAAAATTAGTCTCGCTGTATGACCGTCATGCCTGGATTCTTAAATGTATCGGGCGTCTGGCCTAATAGGTGCATTGTGCTTAAAAATTGTATTTTCTACGTTAAATTATGACGAAATTTTAGGAAAAGACTTGTTTGCATCACAAATAATTTTTACATCACTTAAAATCGAATTTTTCTTTTGTCGAATATCAATGTTTAAAAGAGAAATGTGTCGCAAAGATTAGTCGTACAATTACGTATTATAGCGTGTTAGATAAAATCAGTCTTCTAGATGTACATATTATAATTACGATATTTAAGAAACTTGGTAACGATTCTTGGTTTCAGTTATTTAACTTGACGTGTTTTCCACGTGTTAGCAGTATTCATTTTGTGTTTATTTTATTGTTATTGATTATAATGTAAATTGAGTGTTTTATTTTAAATGAGATTTGTATTTGTTGCATTTAATTTTATGAAAAGACAAATATTGTATTGTTGTATTGTCTAGTGGTGTTTTTGTTTTAGTGATTAGTTTTTGTGCCATTAGGGCCTTATCACACTGGTAAATAATTTGCGAACGTGTTTCTAGTGAGGCGATTCGAATGTTTGATTTCTACACCTACAACTGAAGTGGAATGGAGCGTGCGATAATGCGCAAGCGCGTGTACGTGTACAATAGCCAGTCCGCACTCTACGACTAATGTCTGCGCAGCGTGTTTGCACAGACTTGTGTTCGTGCAAAGTCTCGCCAATGTCTGCGTATTTTTGTATCTTATAAAAAAAATACGTGTTTCAAATTGTAATCGTGTGCCAAATTGTAAGAGCAGCTAAGAGAATAATCGCCGATGGCGATAGATATTTTTTTATATTACCGCAAAACAATGTCTAGGAGACGAATAACTTCTTTATACAGTGTGGATGATTAGTCTGCACAAAAGTTAGCAAAGCATAAGGCGTTATTGTGTGGACCGACCTTTATACAGCGTCAGCTTCGTGTTGTCGCGATGAGCTCGTTTGCGTACAAGCTGCATCGCTGGACACACGGTCGCAAATGGTTTTATATTTACCGTTGCCGATTTACCATGATACTATAGGGGAGCAAAATATAAGCAGTTGCATGAAGACGCTTTTAAATTTCCGTCGACGATAACGTCCACGGCATGATGTTATCGTCGACGGAAAAAGCGTTATTGCCACGACGCAATTGAGAAGCATTTTGCTTATCTATTTTACCGTGGACGGTAAGGACGTTCAACGGTAAATTATAAAAGCGCTCAATCGCTAGTGCGATGAGGCTGTTAGTTACGGAAGTCTTGTGAATGTCTTTTAACGAAAAAAAATCTACATACAGGGTTTGCACTTTTGTGTACATTGTAACAAGATGCCTCTCTAGTCAATTTGTTTCTTATTATAATTTTTGTATGAAATAATAATCAAGGCCATGCAATTTTAATATTAAATTTACTTCCTGATAATTCTTTTTATAATTGAATTTTAAAATATTTCTTGGCTTTCTGTTCTTGAGGAAATATCTAATGTTATAATTATTATTGTTGATGTTGTCTGCATTCGATATCCTTTTTCTTGTTAACGTAAATATTTATTGTCAATTCTTGTGAATACGACTCATATACTGTTTGTAACATAATACCTTCTTTTTATTGCTACTGTGACTTGTTCTCAATTCTTGACAATTGTATGCTAAATACACATGTTCACTGCAAAGTAGAGGCGGCGTCGAGGGAAGGGACAAAATGAAATAGTAACGAGTGTATACCGTTGCAACGCAGTCTCGAGTTATCCTTATCAGTGAGAGCTAGCATTTAAGTGTATGGAAAAAATAAATAAAAGCAAGAGGCCCGCATCTCTTGACCTGCGTCCGCAACTCAACTCTTGAATTTATTATCGTTTTCATAAATGGAAAATCTTCAAGATTGGTACTTCTTTGGCGTTTTCTTTTACAAATAAGGCAATATTAAGTCTCGTAAGTGTTTTCAATCTCAACATTTTTAAATGTATCTACAATAGGATAGAAGTACTATATCTAGTTACTCTAAAATGAATAAATATTTTACTTATTTATTAAATATATCAGAAATTAAAGATTATTTTAAAATATGGGGTTAAATTTTTCGAAGCGTAGTTCCCACAGCATGTTTAGGAGAAAAACAGACGCATATGGAAATAGAATTTATTAACATAATAAAGTATATATAATTTTAATCTCAAGCTTGTATATGAATCCATGGATATTTTATACAATCACTAAAACAATGTATTTGAACGCATTCTATTACCTAATACATACAGTAAATAATTATAAACTTCCTGTGATATTTTACATCAAATATAAACAACAACAAACACTAAGTATCTAGATGAACTTTTAATTTTCTATGCAAATTATATTTCATTTTAATTTCAGTCATATAAAATTCATTATTATAACAAAAAAAAAACAATGAAAACATTTCATTTAAAAAACGAAGTTCTTGTGAGATTTAAATTCATTTGATTGAGCTTGTAAAATAATTCAGTCTTTTCTCATTTTAAAATAAATGAAGACGAATGTCCAAGACCCGTCATTTCTCTCATTATAGCATCATTGCATTTATTGCTTTCATTATAGGAATAATATTAAACAATAAAGACTAATTCAAATCTATTTACTTAACATTTTTAAAAGTAAAAGAAGTTACTACTTTTTGTATAAAAAAACTATACTTAGTATAATCGTGAAGATAACTCCCATTAATAGGAATAGACTTTCTTAAAAACGTTATACTTTAGGACTGTTTACCTCGGAAAAATACGAGAGAAAAGAAGGGTCGTATGACGTGATTAATGACAAAATCTTAATTCATACACCTATTTATTATGTGCAAAAAGTAGGTAAGAATTTTAGTGAAAAATATAGGCAGACAGCCGATAAATCTTCCAATGTTACTGCGACTGCATATTAATCAAATGTTTGTATTATTATATCTCTATTTTTTCATAAATACAGAAAATATATCAACATTTGATCGCAATCGCATTTATATACTAACTACAATCATTATGTTAAACAATATTCATTTGACATATTTTAGAATAATCACTAGGCTTGGGGGCTTTCAAAAATGGTTAAAAAAATTAAGTATATTTCACTTTCATCAGTTATTATAAAGTACTAAAACGCGGTCAAGAATTTAATAAGCTGATAAGTATGATTTAATAGAAAAATGGTGGCTTCATACATGCAGCAATTTATTTTGATGGAAGTTGAAAGTTAATTTAGGTTATCTTACAGTAGGCCTGTTGGCAAACAAAGTAAGACTACAGGTTACAGGGTCCTGAGCAATAGGTATGTATATGTGTAATATCAATTTAATAAAATGTAGCATTTGTTTTAAAACCATAGCTACCATAAATAACAATATAATGATGACCATATCTCATATTCGGAGCCGCCCTGCACGCAACGCCTATTGCATTATTAATACCAGGCGGTACCTGCCCGGTTCGCTGGACGTAAATGAAAATTTTGTACCTAGTGGTAGATTTTTGTTTGGAAAATGCTGAAGGGGTCTATGGAATTCAAAAAATAAGTAGCCTAAAACCACTATTAACTATTCCGCGTCAAATGGTCGTAGTCCCATACTAATACCTACCTTCAGTAGTTTTCACATGATTGAAGGACAAAAAAAATCATTTTCGTTATATACATATAGATTAATTATATACCCAATCCAATAAACGAAGATAAACTTGATATAATAAAATAAACGAGAAAAACTGGGAAAAAGAAGGGTCCTCATTGGAACTAGAGTAATGAGTCCTAATATTTTTGTCGCTGTACAACTGCATTGCCTTCATATTACTGTATAGAGGTAGATTGTAAATTATTGTTACAACTATAATATGAATTTACCCCAAGCCTTGTTACATATGTCAGTCAAATAACGTTAACAGAATCAAAAAATACTTATCAATTTTGACCAGTGTAATTTAATGTCTGGGTAGCCTTTGCGGTTTTATTTCTTTCTGCAACTATTATTTTCACACGAATCCACAAACATCTGAAAATTACCAAAAAAAGGCAAGTTCTAACAAATAGATTCGCGACATAATGTTGCGCGGCTCATTCTTAACGTAATTACACACGACAATAACCTTTTACTACGATTTTTGGAGGTTGGGCAAGTAAAAAAAACAATATCAATTAGTCCAATGACATATCGTGACGTATGGTATGTAGGCACCTTGTGACTTGAGGTTCATTGAAATCCTCATGCATTGATGACTAACGAGTAAAGCCAGTGCCAGACGGAGCAGCCGGAGAGGGCTTGGTTTCATGGTGCCTGTAGCGGTCGATTAGGCGATAATGGAATTGCTGGGGCGGGCGTTGCGTCTAATTCGCACGCTGACAACAGACGGACGAGCTCGTCTGGAGTAGGGCCGCCGTCGGGAACCGGAGAGTCGTCACCTTCACCTGGTACAAACAAAAAGTTCAATTGTGACATTGTAATGAGTTATAGGACACAACAGAATATTGACATAAAATAAAATAGCTTTGTTAACAACCATTAGTTGCATTCACTTTTGACAAATTCTTGTTTAGATGCATTTATTGTATATTAATAAACAAGTCACATTGTCATTCTGTCGTTTGTAAGAGTCGATTAAAATTGGGTGTAATTATGGCGGTGCAAATGGTAACAGGTAAAGTTAAGTATATAAAGGGACAACATGAAATACAAGAAAATAATTATAAAGAAAGTACAAATAGGAATTAAGTTTAGTTCAAATAGAAGAGATAACTGATGTAAATTGTATTGTATTTAATATGATCTTGATTTATTTGCGTAACGCACAAAAATAATGTTGAATTGTGTAGTGTAGATCGCGTATTGCGGTGCTATGCTATCTTGTGTTTTGACTTGCTATATTGTATGACTTCTGTAATGGTATTGGATGAGTTGTGTACACTATGATGTGCTGTATGATTGTGTAGGGTATAGTTTGGTTATGCTATATCGTATATGGTGTGGTGTGCTGTTGTACAGTGTGGCATTGGATGTGTTGTGTACAGTGTGGTGTGCTGTACTGTGTACGGTATAGTTTCTTTATGCTATATCGTGTGTCGCGATCTGTCGTGTGCAGTCTGATGTGCTGTATTGTGTACGGTATAGTTTCTTTGTTCTTTGCTTTGTCTTTCTTCATAGTTTTTCGTGTATAGTGTGATGTTGGATGTCGTGTTTCGTGTGCAGTGTGATGCGCTGTACTGTGTCCAGTGTATGTAATGTGATGTTGGATGTCGTGTTTCGTGTGCAGTGTGATGCGTTGTAGTGTGTCCAGTGTATGTAATGTGATCTTGGATGTCGTGTTTCGTGTGCAGTGGTGTGATGTGCTGTAGTGTATCCAGTGTATATAATGTGATGTTGGATGTCGTGTTTCGTGTGCAGTGTGATGCGCTGTACTGTGTCGAGTGTGCGTGTGCGCATGTGTGCGTGTGTATGTATGCGGGCGTGTGTGTGCAAGTGACCGGCGGCGGTGGCGGCGGTGGCGGCGGCGGCGGGCGCACGCGCCGCCTTGTCGATCGCGCCGGTGAGGTCCCACAGCTGCGCGCCGCCCGAGCGGTGTCCGCACAGCAGCAGCCGCCGCGGCCGCAGCGCGCCCTCGCACTCGCCCACCGCGAAACACGACACCGCCGACCCGTCCACCGACCGGATCGTGCACACCCTGGACAGTCATCACTACACATGTGCCACTTTTTGGCGGGAACGCGAGAAGTGCGGTTGTCAATCTACTTAGATTTTATCTTTTTTTAATTTTTGGAAGTTTTAAAGTACAAACGTGATAGTATATTGTTTTAAAGTTCTGTATAAGTGAAAAGAATGGAGTAAGTCTAAATAAACATGTGTAGCTGACGTTCTCACGCTCTTCCAAGAAGTCCTTTAAAACTTCAGTAAATAAGCCTACTATCACTTCACTGGAGGAGTTTTACGATAAGAAAGAACTAACTTGTGATTCTACTTATTAATACGTGACATTGGCAAATGCGCTAATCTGTGCGTCATGCCCTAAAGAAAGAAAAAAAAAACTAGAGATGTGCCGGATTGTTAAAAATGTATATCCGCGGATACGGATTATTAATGTCTAGATCCGCGAATACGAATACACACCTCAGCTTTCGTACATCATTTGTTCGTTCGAATATAATCAAATTAAACCCATTTTATGTAAATAGTGAGATAACTTACTATTATAATGTTTATCATAGTTGTTTGATTTTGGCACTAAAAAATGCCAAAACTGTAATTTAAAAAAAATAAAAAGTATTGGGTCCTTACATATGAAATTAGCGTTTTGTCGTACTGACCACTTTGATCTGAAATATCTCCTCTTTGGTTAAGAATTCCAAATTCAAATTTATAAATTCATTTAGCTGGTTTGAATTTTCAAAACAGTCATTCATTTATTTTTTCCTCATTATTTTTTCTTTGGCGTCGCTTATTACCGCACAATGGAAAACATGGAATATCGGTATATTTACGAGTACGAGTTCTACCGTGGCACCAGTGCTGCAGAAACAGCTCGAAGGATTAATGATGTGTACGGCGCTGGTGTCGCAAAAGAAAGCACGGTACGTTTTTGGTGTCAACGTTTTCGTTCTGAAAATTTCGACCTTCAGAACCAACCCCGTGGACGGCCGGAGACCAAAATGGAAAATGAAGAATTAAAGGCTATTGTGGAAGCGGATCCATCACTCCACTTGAAGCAAATCGGGAAAGTATAAAAACTTGAACGATGGGTACCTCATGAATTGAGTAAATCGAACTTGCAAACACGCGTCGACTGCTGTGTTAGTTTGCTCGACCGACACAATAATGAAGGAATTTTAAATCGAATCATTACTTGTGATGAAAAGTGGATACTGTACGATAATCGGAAGCGCTCGTCGCAATGGCTGAACCCTGGAGACCCAGCCAAATCCTGCCCTAAACGAAAATTGACTCAGAAAAAGTTACTTGTGAGTGTTTGGTGGACTAGCGCCGGTGTCGTTCACTACAGCTTTCTAAAATCTGGCCAAACGATTACGGCAGATATCTATTGTCAGCAACTGCTAACCATGAAGGAAGAACTAGCTGCTAAACAACCGAGATTGGTCAATCGCTCTAGGCCACTGCTGCTTCATGACAACGCAAGACCACACACTGCACAACAAACAACCATTAAGTTAGATGAGCTACAATTGGAATGTCTGCGACATCCACCGTACTCCCCGGACCTTGCTTCAACAGATTACCATTTTTTTCGGAATTTGGACAACTTCTTACAAGGAAAAAAATTCAACTCCGATGCGGCAGTCCAAACGGCCTTCAAAGAGTTTATTGATTCTCGCCCCCATGGTTTTTTTAGTAAAGGGACCAATGAACTACCTATGAGATGGCAAAAGTGCATAGATAACAACGGTGCATACTTTGATTAATTAAATATATTTTACAAAAAAAAAAATTGACTTTATATTCCTCCCGTACAAAACGCCAATTTCATATGTAAGGACCCAATAATTTGAAGTTATTATATTTCACTTGCTTACTATTTTTAAAATTCCATTGATGAAATTCGTTAATTAATATAAAAGATCCGTTCGAGACAAAAAATAAATAAATAAAGAGATTGAACTACCTCTTGCCATTTGAAGCTAATCGTACATAAAGAGTGTCTGTATCTGGTACCACTTTTTGAATGAATATTTGTTCTTCATCTTGTTCACCGTAAGGTCCTGAAACAATATTATAACATTACGTTTCTATACCAATACCTATCGGTATTGGTTGGTATAGAATAGACAAAGAAAAGGTCTTACTTAAACGAAATTCCTCCTGAGATTAAATAAAATTCGGATTATAAAACAGCAACAATTTTTCCGAGTATATCTATTATGTTTAGACTTCGTGCAAAAACCATTAGGTATATTTTTAAAGGTATCCAAATACTTAATAAACAGCTTTATAATCTCCAAATTAACGGTCGGTTACAAAGTAAAATAAAAAATTAAAATGCATAAAAACTATAACTCTTATATAATTGATATTCAGAATATTTTTTAATAAGCAATCAAAAACCAAAGAGTATATTCCATCTCTACTAAGTAATGTGACATTTGTGTAATGAAACAAACCCTAATATGAGGGCTGCTATTTATGTATCCGGAACTGGCTAGTTACAGAACAATATTAAAAAAGTAATTATAACATTTAAAAATGGAACTCTTTGGCTGAAGAATACAATTTGTTTCATGTAGCTGTCATTTGTTTATCCTTTGTGGCGACATTTTGAAAATTGCGAGTCTTTATCACCATGGACATGTCGTGAAAATTTTCGTGCTGTGATTTATTACGATTTTCGGCGAGGGCTAACTCAAAAACAGTGCATCGATCAACTCACTTCGACTTTTAGGGACGAAGCACCATCGAAAACTACTGTGTATCACTGGTTTAGTGAATCGTGGGTGGTCTGTGCTCACGGATGAAGTTAAAGAAGGTCGCCCTAAATCGGTTGTTGTACCTCAAAATATTGATGCTGTGCGGGAACTAATAATGCAAGATCGTCATGTTACATATCGCAAGATAGAGGCGTCTCTGGGCATAAGTATGACGAGTATATATAAACTTTACACGAACATTTTCCTGTAAAAAAATTTGTTCACGTTGGATTCCGCACAACTTGAGAATTGACCAAAAACGGGCTCGTGTCGATTGTTGTGAAAAAATGTTACAAAAGTACAATCAGGGTGCGTCAAAAGCTGTCTATAATATCTACACAGGTGATGAATCTTGGATATATGCGTATGATCCTGAAACTAAACAACAATCAACGGTTTGGGTGTTCCAAGATGAGCCGAACCCAACAGAAGTCATTCATTCAAAAAGCACTTTGAAGCAAATGGTCGCTTGTTTTTTTGGTATAAATGGACATGTAGCTACAGTGTCACTAGAGGATCGTAAAACGTTTACTTCTGAATGGTACACGATCATTTGTTTGCCAGAAGTCTTTGAAGAATAAGAAAGAACAACCGACAACGCAGAATCCTTCTTCATCATGACAATGCTAGCTGCCACACATCGGCCGAAACAACTCGGTATTTGGAAGATCAAAAGATCTAATTAACGGGTCATCCGCCGTACAGCCCCGACTGGGCCCCTTCTATTTATTCCCAACCGTGAAGAATAAATTACGTGGTCAACGTTTTTCGAGCCGTGAAGAGGCTGTTGATGCGTTCAAAATGCACGTTTTGGAGATACCTCAATCCGAATGGAAAAAGTGCTACGAAAATTGGTTCCAACGCATGCAAAAGTGCATCAATCATCATGGTGAATATCTTGAAAAGCAATAAAACTATAATAAATGATATATGTTTGTTTCACTTTGTTATTCCGGATACGTAAATAGCAGCCCTCGTAGTTATGCATAAAGAAATGTGAAATGTATAATAAAAGCTTTGAGGTTGGCAATAGACCGTACCACAGTCATTGTGCGGTTGTGCTGTGGGTGCCTCCAATGCTAGCACTTTGAAGGCAGCTTTAGGCGTCGTGCCCGGTTGTGTGGATATCATTCCGCGGAATCGCGTCACACGCCATGATCTCACGTGGTTGTACTCACTGCACACTGATATTAAGTAGTTTTCGGACAATGATACCTGGAGAGGATTAGAATGTTTTAAATAATATAAAATTGTTTGAGCTAATGTAAAGTTAAGATGTAGAATGTGATAGCAGTAATACATGTCTGCTAAAATCTTCGTCGCTATAAAAATTATAATATGATTTAAAAAAGGTCGAACATAAAATTATTGCAATGTTATTTGAAATTTTAATATCACTGAGATTGCGGAAAGGTTGTTCAGGCATCAGAGGATGTCTGATTTTTTTTTGTAATATATTAATATACATAATTTTAGGACTCCAGTTAGAGACAACATAGAGCTTGCGAAAAAGAAAGATTTATTTCGCAGTGAATAAACAATAACAGATAGTCGTATTGTTTACCTTAGTGACTGGACTCTGATGTACTGTGAATGTTTGGAACAATTGTGGCCCGTGTCCCACAGTCTCTGGGTGCTGTACTATCACACGTACGGAACCGTATCTAGTACCATATGCGATTTCAATCCAATTACCGCATAAATCTATAAAAAAAAGCGCGCGTTTACTGATGTACTCACATAAGAAGTTATACTCCTTTGGGCTGTATAGAAAAAACTGGCCGCTTAAAATGAATGAAATAAAAATAAAAATTGGTCAACCACATATAAAGAAAATTAAAAGTGGCCAAATGAATTGAATAACTTAAAAACTTTTGTCGCATAAAGAGAAAAAAGTCTTTGTTGCCAAGTTCATGTGAATCTGTTGTTAACTTCATGGAGTGTTATATCACTGACTTTTGAGGTAACTTCCGTCGCCTGCCGACATTATATTCACCTAAAGTGCTAATAGAAGTATGACAATGAATGTAAAATGTGCCAGAGATGCCTTTTAAATTTTGTCTTTTCAAATTGGATATATTTTAAACTAGCACAGTAATAACACATATTAATTAGTTACTAGCATTTGGTACATTTACACATAACAATAAAGTTGTGCTTTGAGTATAAATGTATGAGACATACTCACTGGTTTTTGGTGTAAGATAAACTGATATTGACGTGATAGGTTCTTGGTTAGGATCCTTGTAGAGTTGAGTGACAAGTAAGTCGTTATCCTTCATTCGTAGAGGAAACTTTTGCATGTCTGCAAAACGTAAAATATTTTAATTTGTCATGTATCATCTACTCCTGTAATCATAACTAAAAGTAAAAATAAAAAATAAATGATCTAATCGAAAATATCGGGATCATAAGCATCTTACAAAAACAATAAATATTGAATTTTTATATTTCGTCTTCTTTCTGGAGACAATGACTCCTCAATAATTGTATTTTTTCAGTGGGAAAGTAAAAAGGTGATACACACTTTATAGGGCTCTAAGAGCTTTATAGGGCTATAAAAGCTCCATTTTTTCTTTTAAGTTATGCAACCCTAAAAATATAAACGTGTTAAAAGTGCTAGTTCGTCAAGCACGAAGCGTGAATTGCCAGCTCGCCGAGCACGCAGTAAACACTTCGTGCGAGTTGGCCGAGCACGCAGCACGCATTGAGTGCGAGCTCGGCGACCAAGCAGTAAGTACTGAGTGCGAGCTCGCCAAGCACGTGTTAGCTATTATCAATATTCTCGATTAATTGTTCTAATTATAATCGATAAAAAATGGCAGCACTGTTTTTTTTAAGGGTAGTGCTACTTTCATAATAACATGGTATTTTTGAATGTCAAAAAAATAAGTTAGTCGATAAATACACGAGCTAGCGAAAGCACGTCTTTTAATTATATCTTGTCATCCTACGTTTCCATCCAAGTCACCATCCTAGAAGAACGAATAGTTTTTACTTCAGAAGTGGTATACTGAAAAACTACTGGCCATTATTAAAAGCTGAACAACAAGACGACGAACGATTAATTGAGAATATTGATAATAGCTAACACACGCAGTAAACATTGAGTGCGAGCTCGCCGAGCACGCAGTAAGCACTAAGTGCGAGTTGGCCGAGCACGCAGTACGCACGGCTGCTAGGCGACGGCGCACACACACGCACGCACACACACACACATACACACACACACACACACACACACGCACACACACACGCACACACACACGCACCGATGTAGTTGATGGCGCCGGTGGCGGTGCCCAGCAGCAGAAAGGAGCCGGCCGTGTCGTGCGTGGTGAGGTGCGCCACGTCCTGCGTCTGCCAGTGCTGTGTGCTGGTGTGCCACACGCCGGCCTTGCTGCGCGCGCCCGCGCCGCTCAGCGCCACCAGCTGCGGGCCCACGAACAGCAGCTGCTCCACGCGCACGCCAAGGTTGAACGTGCCTGACGGGACACACACACACTTACACGTCCATTATATATAGCTTCCACTGGCCCGTTGGCGCAGTGGCATATGCATCTGCTTTCCAAGCTAGGGTCCGGGTTCGATCCCCGGTCAGGTCAATTTAGGAAACGAACTTTTCTAAATTGGCTTGGATTCTGAGTGTTACTAGGAACTCCCCCAGAGTTCGTTGTGTGGTACCCATAGCACAAGCTTAATGCTTAGTTTGGGGTCACACAATCTGTGTAATTGTCTGGAGTATTATTATAATTATATCTTCGTATCTTCTGTATCGTAAAAATTAAGAAGGGAACGGATACTTGGATCGGGCATTTAGAAAGAATGAGTTTTGCTCACTTGAGCGAAAATGAGTGGTAGCAGAAACTAAGGAAGACCAAGGGTGACTTATGGAAATCAAATAGTCAGTCACTCGCATATCTAGGCGCAAGTGTGTAAGCAGAACGATGAGATTTGAAGAAGCGAAAGAAGTATATAGCGCTAAGTCATCCCTGACTACCCTGTTAGGAATACAGCGTGAGGATATGTAAATGTAAAATTTTTATATCCATCTATACAGGATATTGTAAAATACAACAGAACACAAATGTCTGTCTGTCCGTTTCTAAACTTCTAACTCGAGAATCGCTGCTCCTCTCTCTTTTTAGTATGGAAATACGTTATAAAGGTCGATTTTTGTATACATTTGGTTCTCAAGTTATAAGCGCACAAACAGACAAACAGAGTGACGTTATATTTCATTAGTTTTATAATATGCATAGGTGGATGTGATAGGTCGATGGATAACAAAATAAAAACTTAATGTTAAAAAAATTAGTACACGTACGTAGTTAGCAAGCGGAGCCGCAGCCATAGCTAGTATTAATATAAATCGGAATGTGTGTCTGTCTATTAATTACGTTTTCACGGCTAAATTACTGAAACAGTTACATATAATGAAATCTCTAAGGGTCAACATAGGGTAGCTTGTAGCAATTCCATGTGGCCAAAATCGTAAGCAAAAGCTAGTTAATGTATTCTCATTGTTTACATATACGTATAGTATATTTTCATCTATAGTATTCTAAAAAAATTAAACTTATTCACTTTTCAATGAAGACACTACTGGAAAGTTAGGCTCTATTGGTTATCTCACGCTAAAGCCTAGTTCGGACTACGCCAGCAATTAGTCGAGTGGCGAGTAATTTAGTACATGAAATACTCGCTACTGCCCAAAAAATCGTTCACACTTCGGTCGCGTACAATATATTAGGGAAGATATTTACAAGATGTACAAGCTGCAACAATATAAAGTGAGTAAGCTAATAAAGCTTAAGGTAATGACTATTTTAGAAGAAAGGAAAAAAAATTATGTGATAAAAAAAAAAAGCAATATGTATCCGAAAATGGATTAATGGAAGAGATAAACCAGGAGTAACGAATTACTTAATATCTCACAAGCACTCGTGTTCTATATTTCGAAACAAATTTTAAAGTTATTTGTTTGCTTCAGCGAAACGACATTTTTGCGGCAGCTAACGAACTCGACTATTCGGACTTGTTTAGTCGATGAATCATTAAGCAGTGACGCGTGGTGAGGAGTGCTACTCGCCGAAAAAAATAGAAAAAAATGGATTGACTCGATTAAATTATCATTTTTCAGACACGTTAAGTTACTAAATTGCTTGTCACTCGACTAAATTACTAGCCTAGACTGAACCAGGCATAAGTGCCAATTAACGACTGAATTTTGATAGAATATATGTATTTCATACAACTATAAATAAATATAAAGAAATGTCGAAAGCATACCTAGGCGAAATTGTGTGATAAATGAGATTTGAGGAGGCGAAAGAAATATGCAAGGAGCGCGACGATTGGCGCTCCATCCTCTCTGACTACTCCATTAGGAGTATAGCTTGAAGATATGTTGTTTTCTAATTAAGTCATATGAGAATTTATGAGATTGACTTTTGCAATATAAGACCTGAGTTAACTACATTCTACTGAGGTTCAGGAATGTTTTCGACAAGTCATTAAAACAAACCTCATGGATTATGAATTAAATGCCAAATGTGTGGATACATTTTTTTACCTATTAAAGTTCTCCTCACAGGTTCCGTATGGGTCGAAAACGCCCATAATCGTACTACGGGGCCGCTCGCAATGCCTAACATGACATCAGTCCCAGTAGAGTTGTTTCCGCTAGAGTTGCTGCCGCCACTGGTAGTTTTAGCATTTAATGCTATTCTTTCTATAACCGCATCCTGTACTGGAGATTGAAACACGACATACCAGCCACAGGAATCCGTTAATCTAGGAAAAGATTTGAATTTCTCAAGATTTTTGATATTACAATCGAATTCCTATTTTGAGATCTAAAGTAGGATCAGTTATTTTGCAGTGTATTTTTTGGTTTTGATATAAGAACTACATTTTAAAAAACTAGCAAAAAGAACATATTTTTGATCTCACATTTTAATAATATTTTAATAAATATCTGATAAGATGGTGTTCAAAATGTGCAATAAATAAGCATTTCATTATAATTTTAAAGCTAATTTTTAATTTATTGAAAATAAAGCTTCTGAGGACATTCAAATACAAAGACACTGATTCATTTATTTCATTTACCTCCTATTAAAATTTCATACTAACCTGTACCCTGTGACAAAGTGCGAATAAGCAACAGCAATCCAGTTATGATGTACTTTTATTATTTGTACTTTCATACTATCTGACCAAGTGTTCACTGGAATAGAAATAATTTTAATAATAATTTCCGTATGTACTTGGTAACTAATAGATATCAGACTATAATAATTATGAAACATACTTTCAGGTGGTCTAAGACCTTTGTGGCTATCAGCGTTGCCTAAAGAAGCTGCCCTTGAATGCCCTCTTCCACATCGACTGGAAGAAACATTTTTGACAATCAAAATGTGATTAAAGCATTATATTAATTCGAATGTAATAAAAATAATTTATGAAAATGATATACTTATTATATTACTCTTTACATAAAAAAAAATTATGGTATACTGTATTATGCCTGCCACCATTGAGTACCTACAACGGGAGGCGATATACGCGCTATTTCTCATACAAAACTTTCTGGTATTTTTTATGGGAGGAGAGGTACTACGAGTACCACAAGGAAATTGCAGCACCCAAATGCAATGATGAGTTGTGTCTTTACGCTTACGCACACGAACAATTCGACAACATTCCCACCATTTCATAAATACATAGAAATACTTGATTGAAATTTTGTTCGTGATACATTAGGGTCTAAAATTAAATGCTACCACCGCTACCACGAATTTTTTTTTCTTTTGCAATTTAATCGTAATTTTATTTGTACTGTGTTAAGATCTATAATTAAATGTTGGCTAAAAATATAGTCTCGCTAGGGAGTGAGTTTACGTCATATTTTGTACAATTCAGAAAATAAAAACGGTAAGATACGAATTTAAGCCAATTCAAGGTTCATTATTTGACGACCTCGATGGCGCAGTGGTTTAGATGTTGCACCCAAGCGCGGAAGGTTCCAGGTTCGATTCCCGGTCGGGTCAATTTAGGAAACAAACTTTTCTAGATTGTCTCGGGTCTGGGTGTACTGGGAGACGCCCTCAGTAGTCGTCTGGTTCTCATAGCACAGGGAATACTCTAGTTTAAGATCAGATGATTGGTGTGTATTGTTTGGCGCATTATTATTATTATTATTGTATTACAAACATTACGATACGACGTTCTAGAATGATGAACAAGTTAATGCAACATATTCGAATGAATCGAACTACGTTATGACGGATCGGCAAATCGATTTAGTGAAACGATTCTGAAAAACATATAAAAATGGAAAAGTAGTACTTAATACAAAAATTATATTTATTTATGGAATATAATTCCGTCTTTGGCTAGATTTCATTGTCGCCGATTTTTCGTTTCAGCTCCTGACGGTATAAGACGAAAATTTTGCAGAGCACTTGACGCAGCGAAATCGATTATATTAAACGGTAACAAATCGATTTAAAACTTGTTTTAATTTTGCGGTGGCTATTTTTCTACTTATACCTTGACAGAGGGGAATGCCTGTGAATTGCGACTCCCGTTGTAGGTACTCAATCCCTGCCACACACGATCAATTATCAGTGCCGGATTAACCACGTAGCAGGAGTAGCATTTGCTACGGGCCCCGCGCAAAAGGGGGCCCCGCCGCTAGGCCGGGCTCGATACTTTTAAATTGAAAGTGCACCATTGATAAAATATAACATTTATTCCTAAAAATATAATATACTTTGGAATAAATATAGACTGCAATATGTACTAAGAAAGATTTATAATTTTTTTGTGTATTGTCAGTTTTAAATTGTTTGTTTGTTTTCAAAATATTTCTAAATTGCCAAGACAACCTCATCTCTGGCTTTTTGTACTTGTCAGCGCCCAACAGGGCCTATAGTGATCTATTGTACTATTAAACACCAACAAAATTGTAACCTATATATGGTAAATAAACGTATTGAGTATTGAATTTTTTTTTGCCACTATACTTAAGAACTCAGCAGATTACGGGCCCCTTGATAGAATTTGCTACGGGCCCCACGCTTGCTTAATCCGGCACTGTCAAGTATGCATGATCGAGCCTGTCCAATTTGCATGAAGCGGAGGTCGCATCAAGTAAATATGATCGTGCGTGGCGTTGTAGGGGTGTTATGTTAAACAACGCTTCATGCCAATTAGACGGCCTTGATCAAGCATACTTGATAGTATGTGGCAGGCATTAGATATATGCATAATAATTTGATATGTACATATTTATGTTTATGGACATTTAATCATTGGGCACGTTGTTTCTGAGATAAATTTTGGTACGTCTGAGTATTATTATTAAAACCCATTGTTATTGTAATTATTCAATGTCCTGTACTGATACATATAGCACAAGAAACTCGGGTAACTTTATGTACGTTAGCCTCTGACGTGAGCACAGTGACATATTTTGAAATAAATTTACACACATAAAACATAAATAATTATTACTACAACAATAACTTATGAAGATCAAATAGCCAGTGTCAGCCAACGGAAAAGCATACTTAGGCAAAAATGTATGAGGCGAATGATGGGATTTTAAAAGCCAAACGAAGTGTGTAAGGACCACAATGCTTGACGCACAATCTGTATGTATGTATTGTAACTTAATTTAAAATAGTTACTTAGATCATGAAATCACCTTTTTATTTATTTTTCTTGAAACTAGTAGTTAGTAGTAGTAACTAACTAGTTACAGTATTTTATTTAGTACTTTAATATTGTATGGGTTCTCGGGTTCTCTTGCTTTTCTATTCGAATTAGTATATATCAAAAATAAGCACCAGAAAATGAAATTTGAAGAAAAATGGGTTTTATTTCATAGTTTGTTTCATATTACGGATTTTTTAAACAATATCTTTTTATTAGTACCTAATTTAAGAATCTTAATGCCTTTTGCAAAATTTATTACAGTTTTACTACACATTTTTGCTCTAGACTTAATTATTATTTTGTCGTCTCGAGTAAGGTCTTCCCAGGAATTCTCGCTTCAATAAAGCTCGACCAGAAACAATAATTTTATAGCTAAAGTCGTCTTTTCAAGGTAATTAATTATCAAATTGTAAAAGTGAAGGTTTTGACATATTTTATTACAAACCTTAACTGATCTTGAGATGGTATCCTTCCAACAGTGCGAAGATCTAATGATGAGTTTCTAGAATGGGTTCTATTGTTTGATACATCTGTTGTATTGGAGGCTGTAGAGTTCTTTCGGGAACAACTATTGCCATTTCTAGCACTACTATTATTTGATAGTGGCTGACTTACTGTAAGAAGAAATAGGTACCATATTATTTAAATTAGATAAACAGAAATAATATTATGACATTTAATAACAACTTGGTTGTACAAGTCAGAAAAAGACAGACAACTGAATTTTTTCTCATTTTTCATATGCTTTGAATTTGCAATTAGTACTGAATTTATTTAGTAAAGAAATGAGTGAAGTCATTAAAAAAGCTGAAATTACATTAATTTTAATTAAGGGTAGCTGTGACTTTTACTTTTATTAAACAACCCATGTGTGATTTAGATACATATGTCACGTTAACTTTCCGTTTTAGATATGCTATAATGCAACCCGAAAGTTTAGAAGTTTATATTGCAAACCATCTGTGATATGTTTGTTGATGTATTGTGATTTGTTGAAAAAGTACTTTTTATTGGTAAACAGTTGAGTAAAGGAAACAGGAAGCTGGAACTTGTGCTCAAATAGATTTCTACTGGACAAAGCTGTATTTTTTTCATTTATACTTTAAAAAAATAAAAGGATATAATGCCAGTAACAGTGAAAAAAAAGTTTGTCTATGTACTATTATTGTAGTAGTTCAACAACAAAAAATTATAGATTGAACATGTTTCTAATATTAGAATGCATTTAATTTGTAATGCATGGACAAAAATATATAAATCAGATAAGTGAATATTTAAACACAAATTACTGTGGAATGTTTTTAATTACTTCATCTTCATTAATCATCTTATCAATTATCACATTGCTAACAGATTAGTGTTATGGACCTTATACCCCATTGCGCAAGAACATTCCCACGGTCAGCGATATGCTGAATCGGCGCTACAGGGCGATGAGAACATCGAGCTCACATGAACGACAGGTGGGTCGAGTCACTTCGTTAGAATCATCGAACGTCGCCAAACCTATTTTAGCTTGTAAATTAATTTGTAACAATTTATTATAATATAATTTTTAAGTCAATTAAATTGGTTTTTTTTGAGGAATTCAGTTGCGGCCAACGTAATTTTAGCCATAATAACAATATTATCGATTCTGATAAAGACAATATTACTAACATTATATTGTTTATATCACTGAGTAAGTAATCACTACTTATGAATTTCAGATATTCATTGGATTTAAAAAAAAAAGTTGCTCTTAGTGAAAAATATGAAATTAAAAAAAAAATGAAACAAGAAAAATACAAAACTGCATTTCATTAATAGCTAAAGAATTATCATAAACGAGTGTCTATAAAAAAATTAGTTTAGTATTTGAATTATTACAATAATTATTTATTAATAATATAATACTTATTTAGTTAAAAACTTTTATTATTACCAAAAACTAGAGTTTATTCAATTACCAACAGCAGACTTGTAATATTTCTTATGTTATTAGTATTATGAAAAATTAAAATATATAAAATATGTATATAAAATATTAAATAAAACTACAGATTTGAGGAAGTGAAAGAGGTGTGCAAGGACCGCAACTTCTGGCGCTCCGTCCTCTCTGACTACCTCGTTAGGGATACAGCGTGAAGATATGTTATGTATCTAAAATATTGTAGGTATAATAATATTTCAGAAGTTTTTTTTAATTTCATTTTTTGGAGATTTTTCCCATAAAGCCTTTCCCTTAATATTGAAATTGGAGTTATTTGACCGCCTTTAAGAATTATTATTCTTTCAATCCATTTCAAATTCCTTTATTAAACACAATTATCTTAATTGTCTTGTCTTAATTATATGAGAATGAGTCTCTTATTAATAAGAACACAAGTTTACTTTCATACAAAATATCGATACTCACAAGGTGGTGGCAAATATCCATAAAATAGAACATCACCACAAGATGAATGGTTCATTTCATCGCACAATGCCAATCTCCTACTCAGAGGTGTGATACCAAAGTAATCACATTCATGTCTCAATGCTCTTATGTTGACATTGTTGAGGTCAATATCTCTTGTACGGAGAAAATTTAATATAAGTCCAAATAAATTAGGGTCCCTGTCTATGAATATAGCTCCGGTTTCATCTCTTACTGTGGGTATTCGTCCACTTAGTAGAGCAGTGAAGAAAGTGTCAGGAACCCATGTAAGTGTATGCCAAGATGTTGCAAATCTGAAATTACATATATGTATAATATGCATGTCTAAAATACACTGCACACCTAGATGATTGAAAACAATTATTTATTTTTGACACTTTTTGCAGTAATAAGTACCTATTTGAGTTTACAGATAGCAAAGCAGAACTCACATACCAGAAACCGCTACAATCTAGATGACTGCAGCCAGTATAAAATTGGAAGTACATAGCACAAATATGCTAGTATTATATATCATAATAAATAATGCTTTTTCTTGTTTCATTAATATTTTAGGATTAATAATGATAAAATCATTAACTATTTAAATTTACTGCAATGAATAAATGCAGAATGGAAGTTGCATAAACATTGCGTATTATGAATAAATAGTAACATGAAATTAGACAGTTTAATTTCAGTAAAAGTGAAAATTTTACAAATCAGGCTTTCTCTTGATGAATAAAATCCAATTACCTACCTAGTGCCCCCTACATTTAAGTTAACAATTTCTTGATAGTTAGACATTGCACAAGATACACTATAATAATTAATAAAATATTATTAAACACAAAACGATTGCTGTGTAAGTACAGTTTCATTTAGTATACTTTGTGCATCATAAAGTACTTTATTTATTATATGTTGCGCATACACAATATATGACGTTTTTCTTTTTTATTTATTTTCTTCGAATGTCATTAGTTTTGGTTTTAATATAGAACACCAGCGCTACTAGTGATCGAAGAAGAAACTAAAATTAAAAAAAAAACAGCCATCTTGACCTGTCTGTCAAAGTCACATTGTCAAATGACAAATGTCAATTGCAAACATTCCGAATCCACAGATTCAAAAACTTCATGTTTTTTTTTATTCTATTAACTCACTCAATTTCCGTAGAAGGAGAATACTAGAGTATGCAAGACCGTGGCCACATGAGTAAAAAATGTAGGTACTATAAACATAATATAACGTATCTTCACGCTGTATCCCCAACGGGGTAGTCAGAGAGGACGGAGGTACTATAGATTTCTTTAAAGGTATTTCCTGATAGGAACTGAACCAAAACCACGGATCTAAACAGTAAACACTTCGACACTGAGCTTGCACTGACCCGAACAAAAATCGGTTATTGAACTATTTCTATTTTTCTATGTAGGCAACTTTCATTTGAGATTGAGAGACGTGTCATTCATTTGCACTGAGTTCGTTCGGCCGACCAACTACAAGTAAATTTTCTTAAAATCCAATTGTTAGAACTAATGTATGAAAAAACAGCTTCATTGATAAAACTGAATAGTTACTAGTTTAAGCAGACATCAAGATGCCGGCAACTGCCGCTGCAAAGCAAGATGAAGCCCACACTAAAGGAATATTTCACAACACGACCGGCTTCAGCACTCTCATCACTGTAACAGTATTGTCATTGGCCTGGTTGGCTGGCTTTGCATCCCGGCTTTTTGCTGTGATACGTTTTGAGAGCATAATTCATGAATTTGATCCATGGCAAGTATTTTTGCACACGCCGCCCTTCTCGTATGTTTACATTTATTTGACAGGGATTGATGATTTTATGTAACGATTTTTTGCGCATTTTAGGTTCAATTACCGTTCCACGGCTTATATGGTACAGCATGGTTTCTACAACTTCTTGAATTGGTTCGACGAGCGAGCATGGTATCCTTTAGGACGTATTGTTGGAGGTACAGTGTATCCTGGCCTCATGATCACTTCAGGCACCATACACTGGATCTTACATACTCTCAACATTCCCATTCATATTAGAGATATTTGTGTTTTTCTTGCGCCAGTTTTCAGGTAATTTTAAAGCTTTTTGGCATCGCTTTATTGTATTAACTATTATGCTATCTCTACAAAATGTTTTATTTTCACTTTGATAAACAATAACATGGATATTTTTCATCATAGTTAAATAATATCAAAAGGTATATGTTGTATGGTTTATCGTTAATTGTTTGATATAGTAGAATACATATAGCTGATGATGTTTTGTATTCAAGGATATCCACATCTTTGTTTTTATTTAATAAAATTTTTATTTATAACTTGTATTAATAAATTATTTGCTTTTGAATTTTGATATTTGTTTGTTATAGTGGTCTGACAGCCATAGCAACTTACTTACTTACATCAGAGATATGGTCTCGTGGTGCTGGTTTATTTGCAGCTTGTTTCATAGCAATTGTGCCTGGGTACAGCAGTAGATCTGTAGCAGGCAGCTATGATAACGAGGGTATTGCTATATTTGCTCTGCAATTTACTTATTATCTGTGGCTGAAGAGTGTCAAGAGTGGTTCAATTTTCTGGTCAATTTGTACAGCATTGTCCTACTTTTACATGGTTAGTGCTACTTCTACATGATTTACTTATTAATCATACAATTATATTTAATAAAATTATATATATATATATATAATTCTTATAAGATGTTTTTTGAATTCCAATAACTTGAAAAATGTAAATTTATTTTTTCAGGTATGACTGTATGACTAGTTTGACTTGTCGGATTGAGTTTAAATTATGTTACAACATTGTTATTTATTGATTCAATTTTAAATCTATATGAAATGTATTTCTTTAACTCACTTTCAATATTAAGTTCCTTAAAACTATTTAAGACATTTTTTAGGTGTCGGCATGGGGAGGATATGTGTTTATTATCAACCTGATCCCCCTACACGTCTTTGTGTTGTTGATCATGGGACGGTTTTCTCAGCGTCTCTTTGTCAGTTACACAGTCTTCTACATAGTGGGTCTGTTGCTATCGATGCAAATCCCATTTGTTGGATTTCAACCAATTCGCACCAGTGAACACATGGCTGCTTCAGGTGAGACTGTATGACTACTATTTATCATTGTATGTATGTATATTTGATACTTATTTTTTATTGAAATAATTAATATTAAGCTCGAACATTTCTGTACTGTATTGATTAATTTTTTATAATCAAATCAAGTACAAAAGTAGTACAAAATACTAAAAACATAAAAATAACATTATTTGATGCAAAAAATGCATTTGATTTGATTTGAACAAGATATTATTTTTATGATACATTAATTTATAGCATATATCATAAACACAGATTAATTAGTTACTAGCATAAAGTATACATGCTTATATTATACTTATCTTGCAAACAACTCAATATTTTTATATTTGAACATAAATTTTTTATATTCCTTTAGTAAAACCAATAAAAAATTATATTCTTTTCATTGTTAATACAATCGACAATAATATTTTTGGGAACATTTTATCCTCTTTAATTACACCATTCTTTGAAATCTCTGATATTTATATTGTTACAAAAATCTATAAAATCTAGTGTAATAGACATAATATGATCTACTACTTACGAGTAATGTTTTTTGTACTTGCTAAAATTGACCAGATCAGATATCAGGTCAGATCTGACAAGAAAGGAATATAATTTTACAAATTGATTACGTACTCATTTTCGTGTCTGTTAAGAATTTAAATAGGTTCTGGCCATGAAATTGATGTCATATAAAGTAGATAATATTGTACTAAACTGTCTATCTATTATTTTCGGCCTTATTTAATTAGTTTTCTAATAGTACCAAAATTAATTTCTAAAGTTACTGAGATGGCGTCTGATGACATAAAGGCCATTATAGACAAAACATTGTAGTGACATTTCTATATTGTATTGTTATTTTTCGAAATCTGAGTCATGCCCCCGCATGTATGAATAGATTTGAAATATGTGGACTCATTAATCTAAAATGTAGAAGTTATTCTAGCCAACTACACGACTGTCAAACTTCAAACAAAGGGGTACAACAAAGCAATATCACAGGTTGTGATAGTTGAAGTTTCTTTTTTTAAATTCTTAAAGCATTGGCAACCAGGTCATCATCATAGCCACATAACTGGAAAAACATCGTTATAAATCACACTTCACTGCATTATTGAAAGAAAGAGGAGAAAGGAAAGAATGAGTGATGAAAGACTGACGAAGCAAATCTACAGAGCGAAAGTGAGTGGTAAAAGAAGCCAAGGAAGACCAAGGCTGACTTATGAAGATCAAATAGCCAGAGTGTTAGCAGACGGAAATGTCAAAAGCACTCGCATACCTAGGCGAAAATGTGTGAAGAGAATGATGAGTTTTGAGGAAGTGAAAGAGGTGTGTAAGGACCGCGACTCCTGGCGCTCTGTCCTCTCTGACTACCCCGTTGGGGATACATTGTGAAGATATGTTATATTTTTACAAAATGTGGATAAAATAGAAATGAAAAATAAATATAATTTGTTCCAAGTACATTGTGCTATAATATTAATAAAAAATATTTTTGGGCGTTTATCATTTTAGAAATATTGTTTGAAAAATTTTTAGGTGTGTTTGCTCTCATCATGGCTATAGGAGCGTTAAAATATTTGCATAGTTTGAACCCTAAGGGTCAATGGAAGAAGCTGCTCATTGTGGGTGGACTTTTTGCTGCAGCTGCTGTGTTCTTGATGGTTGTTTTACTAACATACATGGGTATCATCGCTCCATGGAGTGGACGGTGAGTATAATGAGTGAAATCTGAAAAATAGTTTTATCATCAAGTTAGAGTAGAAGGTTAAAAGTCTGCCTATGCACTCCAGCACAAGTGAATTACCCCCTGCCCTTTAGCAAGGGGCCCATAACTATAATAAGGTTGATTTTCATAGTCATGGTTTGGTTATGATTTAGCATAGAGAAGTCTCAAAATTTGTTATTTGTAACATAATTAACCTATAAGAAAACTACATTATCAATTAAAAAACAGTTTCAAGAGATTTAAGATATAATTACCTATCCATTGTAGTAAAAATCACTGTGAAATTCTGTAGAATCTCAGAAATCCAACTTAATTTGCAAAACAGGTTTTTTGCTGGATTATTTTATTAAGATATTTTTCTCTTAATCACATTTCTACATTTGAGAACTTTAAGATCAAGAATTGAAGTTGTATACATCCAAATAGCTAACTCTGTCTCCTTAGGCCTGCGTCCACAGAGGCTTCTTTGATTTCAAAATACGCCGCCGTGCAGCTTTTGTAACCTCATGTACTGAATTGTGTCCAGGAAGTGTATCGCGAACGTACATTTTCACTTATTTTTGATAATGCCGTTAAATAATGGTGACACTATTTTGATGGCGGAATATTGGACGCAGCCCAGCACAGAAAGAAATATCAATTGTAAACTGTTTGTAGCTGCAAGAGAATTATCAGAATTTATAATGTATTTATTTCATTTCATAGAATAAGTAAATTACTTACAAGAATTTATTTCACATCATGGCGCCACTTTAATACAAAATCAAAACATCTGTATACCAATAAAAACATGTACAGCTAAATAGAGGGGCTATATAGCCTGGTAGAGGAGGAGACTAGGAACAAGGGAGACGCGAGCACGACATTGCTGCTCCGTTGACAGAGTTTCGTATGTAGTAAGAAAGTTGGCGTTCGGGAAACATTTAACGACGAATGTGTGTTCAGGAAGCTACGTCTCCATGGTCAAAAGGCCTTAGTTATTGAGATCTAGGTCACCAAACACACCAAAATCTGCATAGGCAAGGCTCTTAAAAAAGCAATTTGGATGTTGTGAAGTTATTTTTTACTAAGTTTTGTGTCTATAGGTTCTACTCCCTTTGGGACACGGGTTATGCTAAGATACATATACCGATCATCGCGTCGGTATCAGAGCACCAACCGACGACATGGTCTTCTTTCTTCTTTGATCTTCATGTGCTCGTGTGCACATTCCCTGTAGGCTTGTGGTATTGTATCAAGAATGTTAACGACGAGAGGGTGTTTGGTAAGTTTTTAAAAAATAAATATTAAATAATTACGGTTGTATAATGAATAATTAAAAACATTACATGAAGTGTTTTAGGCAAAACTAACAAGTATGTAATCAATTAATTTTGTTACATTTTAGTGGCTCTATACGCTCTCAGTGCAGTATATTTTGCGGGTGTGATGGTTCGTCTTATGCTAACTTTAACACCCGTCGTGTGTGTGTTGGCCGGCATCTCTTTTTCCATATTGCTGGACTTGGTGCTGAGAGAAGACGAACTACCAGTTCCACCGGTTGATAATGATGAATCTAAGAATTTATATGACAAGGTATGATGATAGATGGTTTCTTCTATTTCGTTACAAGTTTTTATTTGTCATATGTATATTATACATGTCTTAAGTTTAGTCTATATCATCAAAACAACGTTGTAGTAATTTCATATGGTGTCCGAAATAAAAAGAATCCATATTATTATTTGAGTAAGTAAACCTACTCAAGTTTCTTGCTAAATATTATTTATGCGAGTTTTTTCTAAACATTTTTGAAAAATTATTTCTTTGGATTTTGTTTACTTTAATAAAGGAAATGTGAATTTGAAAAAGTATTATATTAACACCAGTTTATTATTAGAAATTGTAATGTAATTTATAAATCGATTATGCTTATCATTATCTAAATGACTCTTGGCTACACTTAATTATTAAATATTGCCCAGTGTGTCATTTTTAAGTGTCATTAGTATTGTCAAAAAGAAATTTCTTTATCATGCAAGTAAAGGGGTACAAAAATCCAAAACCTTAGCAAGTCTGCTTTTTTAATTGATATCTCTATAATTAGAATTTTTTTATAGAAAATCATTACAAATCTGTTTCAAAGGCTGGAAAACTAAAGAAGCGTACACACGAGCCGACGCCGCAACAAGACACCGGTCTCGGAATGAACGTTCGCTCCGGCACGCTTATCGCGTTCATGATTTTGTTAATGCTGTTCTCTGTCCACTGTACTTGGGCTACGTCTAATGCTTACTCCAGCCCAAGCATTGTGCTCGCTAGCTATGGACATGACGGGTGTGTTTTTAAACAATACCTTTTTTTGATTACGCAGGAGAAATCGGCACAAAAGATTTCAAACAATACCTAAATAAATAAAATCCTATCACATACCATTGTTTTTTATACATTCCAGTTTTAGTAATTATTCGTAATTAGTAAGAGGCTAATAGAGTCTTATTATACAGTCTTATTATACAGGAAATTTACAGTTTGTAAGTACTCAATGGATGTTATTTGTATAACCATTTGAAATTCTTCTTATTTCGACATCTTGAGAGCCATGTTTTTACAAATACAATGCAATGTGTTATAGGTCTCGTAAAATATTGGACGATTTCCGCGAGGCATACGGCTGGCTTTCACAGAATACAGCTGAAGATGCCCGAGTCATGTCATGGTGGGACTATGGATATCAGGTAAAGTTATAAAACTTAAAAACAACATTAAAATATGCAAATACTCTAAAGACCATTTGAAGCAATTACAAAACATGGATTTATTGGACTATAAAAATGCCTTGTATATGCATGCTGGGTTGAGAGAGAAAGAAAAATATAGAACTAATGTTCCAGTTGCATAATTAATCATCCTTAGATGTTAGTATAATAAAGGCGATGTGTGTCCTTATATGTTTTCGCTTAGCCAAACGGGTAAGCCCAAACTTTTTTCTAAAAGTGGCTCAGGTTCACTTGACTGTTTTTTAAATGTTGTTCATATTAAACTACTTTTAAAAATTTTTAACTGCTGGTTTTTCTAAATTAAAATAAATTGATTTACTGGACCGGAATCCATTTCGGAACTTTGACTTGAAAGGCTAAGCTAGATGTACTGACCTGTACTGTATCAAAGGCCAGTAGTTGTAATATTATCAAAAGTTTTTTACAAAATCTTCCATTATCATCCATTATCTAACATCATACAATGTTGAGTTATCCATTACAACTTGTGTGCGATCTTTCTGTAAGCGAATGGCCGCTTTAATAATTTTCCGTGGAACGTTTTTATCGGCACGTTTTTACTGTCCACTGTACAATGGGGAAGGAAAATGTATGCAGTTGTATGGAGACGCTTTTATATTTCCGTGCACGATAACGTCATTCCGTGGACGTTGAAAAAGCATCTTTATCGCCGGTATAATAGGGAAGCATTTTGGTTACCTATTGCGTTTTGGACGGTAAAGACGTGGTAAATTACAAAAGCGTCCAATGAAACTGAAACTTACGTATCTGAGGATTATATTAGTGAAATTAATGTCAAATTGTTAAAATTAAGTATTCGACCTATTGTAGGTTTGCTTAATGTTGAACGAAAAGAACTTAAAGAAAAGATTTCGAAAATATTATAAATGTAAAAGCGAGGAAGGTGCAGTTGTAACTTTAAAACTATTAAAAAAGCACCTAATTTACGGACTAATTTCAGTTCTAAAACAGAAAAAAAAATTGTGAGAAATCTTACAAAAATATTTAGTGTATCTTTATATTTAGATAATTTACAAAGGGTCGCAAGTTCAATGTTTGCCCTAGGCGCTTCGATTACAAATAAAGATCGAAGCCTAGGCGCCATTTCTAATTGATACACCCCTGATTGTATTCCATCATAAAATGGAATATTATTTAATTGGATCAGTAATTTTTTACTAAAGCAATCAATCTTAATTTTTACATAGTGTTTGTGCCTCTGGCCAAAATAGGCTATTACTGGTAGGTTTCTACTTACCAGTATGCAATTAAGACGGTAATATTTTTATAGATTGCTGGTATGGGTAACCGAACAACCTTAGTAGACAATAACACGTGGAACAATTCTCACATTGCGCTCGTCGGGAAGGCTATGGCCAGTAACGAGACCGCTGCGTATGAGATAATGACGATGTTAGACGTCGATTACGTGTTGGTGATATTCGGTGGAGCGATTGGCTATTCAGGGGACGATATCAACAAATTTATATGGATGGTCAGGATAGCTGAGGGCGAACATCCTAAGGATATTCATGTGAGTATTTTACTATACTATTATATAATAATATATAGAAAGAAAGAGTAATGGACGACTGATCGAGAAAATTTTCAAAGCGGAATTGAGTAGTAGTACTTAGAAACAAACAATCAAATAGATTGTAGCTAACAGAAAAGTCAAAAACGCTCGCATGCCTCGGTAAAAGTGTTCAAAGAGAGTGATGAGATTTGAGGAGACATAAGCAATATGTAAGAAATGTGATATTTGGTGTCCTTTCCGTCTACCCCATTGGGAATACAGCGTGAAAATATGTAACGGTAACAGAGCTATTACTGTACATTGAAGGTTGTTTTAGAAAATAATTGGGATGCGTCTTTTAGGATTCTGTGATTCCAGAATAAGGATGTATGTATCTTTGCGCCATGTTTAATGTAAGGGTGGATAGTGGGTACCTCAAGAGTGGAAACTCCGAAAGTATAACACTGATCTTAAGAGGGTTCCAATCAATTTCTATCAAATTTTCCTTCAACTGCGCAATTGAAATTGCGAGCATGGCTAGTTACCTATAACATAATATTGCATTGGCCATTAAGTTTTTAATATGTAACAGTATTTTATGTTCTCTTCTCTTCTATTATTTTATTAGGGACATAATCTATTGGATGATATCTTAAATATTGATTTTACTGTATTTATTTGTGGGTGTTGCCAGTAGCGGCGCTAGACGAAACGTGGATGTTGGCGACATCAGCTTTGCGAGACCTCTCGTTTTCCAGTCGGAAAAAAAAAGTTAAATTAAATGAATTGAATTATACACTAATAATAATTAAACACTAATTTTATGAATATACTACTACAGTTGTTTGTAAATAAATATGGATAACTGAATAACTACATTTTTAACAACTTCAAAAACTTTTTGCGATGACCCCACAGGTGCGAGGCCTAACGCCGCCACTGGGTGTGCTTAACGTAAAGTCTATAATCTGCCTAAACGTCTATTAACTGCTATAATAATAATAATAATAATACTCCAGACAATTACACAGATTGTGTGACCCCAAACTAAGCATTAAGCTTGTACTGTGAGTAACACACAACGAACTCGGGGGAGTTCCCTGTAACACCCAGACTCCAAGCTAATTTAGAAAAGTTCGTTACCTAAATTGACCTGACCGGGGATCGAACCCGGGACCCTAGCTTGGAAAGCTGATGCATATGCCACTGCGCCAATGGGCCAGTCAATATACCTATTACCTAGTTATGGCCCTTGTATACTAAATATTAGTATACTAAATACTAGGTCACAATAACATTACTCCGTAATAACAACTCAACTCAATCTAACGGTATTGGACAGTTAACAACTAGTGAAATTAGTTCCTTTTTATTTTCTGTTAAAAACGTAATTTTGAATGTTCGAGGTTATGAATGGTGACGTTATTGTTTTTCTTTGTCATTGGCAAATTTTTTTAAGGTTTCTTGTTTATTCCTTTTTATTAATTCGTTTTACATGTCTATTTCATTTTGTAAATAATTTTTAATACTGTCAAATTACTCAACTAAGTATACATACATACATATCTTCACGCCGTATCCCCAACGAGGTAGTCAGAGAGGACGGAGCACCAAGCGTCGCGGTCCTTACATACTTCCTTCTTTCGCTTCCTCAAATCTCATCATTCTCCTCACACATTTTCGCCTAGGTATGCGAGTGCTTTTGACATTTCCGTCGGCTAACACTCTAGCTATTTGATCTTCATAAGTCAGCCTTGGTCTTTCTTGGCTTCTTTTACCACTCACTTTTGCTCTATAGATTTTCTTCGTCAGTCTTTTATCACTTATTCTTTCTATGTACTCGAACCATCTTAGCATTCTTTTCTTCATTTTTACAATAACACTGTCGTGCAACCCTGTCATACTGCGTATCTCTTCATTGCTTGTTTTGTCCGCAAGGGTGACACCGCACATATTTCTAAGAGATCTTACTTTCACTCGATTTGGGGCATATCCAGGCCTCACTACCGTACAATAAAGTTGGCACCAATAACGCATTGTGTATGGCCATTTTGGCTGAGTTAGATATATTCACACTGCCTACTAATGTGGATAGAGCACCGTTCACTTTATTGCCGGCTGCTAGCCATCTCTCCACATCCAACTCACATCTATCCATCGAAAACGCACTCCCCAGATATACAATTTTGTTCACTTGTTCTAAATATTTTTCATTTACCCATATATCACACTTTGTCTGTACATCTTCTCTTTCCGCACGAGCCAGTGCGGAAGTATACTTGAATACAAAATGGATTAATTACAATAACAGAGATTTAATAATAATAGAACTCTAGCAGTATTGGCTTCTTTTTGAGACAATAATGATACTATTTAATAATTACGAAATAAGTTATAACATAATACTATATATAAACATATATAAATTTAGTCATCACTTCACAATAATATTTGAGCTATATTTTAAATAACAATAATAAAATAAATATTCTAATCAATTACACCAACTATGTGTCAAATGAACCTTGTTTAATGGCTACTACATACTGAACTGTAGGAGTATCAAGCGACACTAAGATTTTAAGTCAATTTAGAAAAATTCGTATATTAAATTCAACCCAGACCCTCAGCTTGGGTGTTAGTTGGCCAGGCAATAGTTATGAGTATCACAGCATTTTGTCTTTTTATTAAATTTAATGATGTTTCATTTCTAGGAAGCAGATTACTTCACTGAGAGAGGCGAATATAGAGTAGATTCAGAAGCTTCTAAAACAATGTTGAATTGTCTAATGTATAAGCTGTCTTATTATAGGTAAGTATTGCTTGTAGTTCTATTAATACTGGTATGAATTTATATATTTCTGTGCATTTGCTAAAATTCATTGTGGGCCGTTCAGGCGATAAGATCTATCTGCAGAGATATATGACATGCTGCTCTTAAGCAGCATGTCAATAGATTTTGATTGATTATGTTAAATAAAATATAATGCGAGTGCTTGCATGGTGCATGCATAACTTCATAAAATTTGCCAGACTTTTAGCGGAAGATGAACAGCTGACATATACTATATTTTTATTTCTCTCTCAGATTAGCATAAAAGTTATTAAAAATACAGGCTGACTTTCGAAATAATCTGACAAATTGAATGAATATAACATAATCTCCCGCAATATAATATGTATATAACATAATTAAAATATCAAATACAGCTTCCAAATTCCATACCAATTTGCAATCTTATAAAACAGAAACGTGTTCGTAATTCTTCTCCTCCTAAACGACTTGACCGATTTTGATCAAATTTAGAATGGAGATGGATTAAGCCCGGCCGCTTAAATTTATTTTAGAAATACCGTGGTATAAAAATCGTACGGAACTTTCTCCGTACGAGTCGAAGTTAACTAAAATGTTTTTGATTGAAACATCAAGTGGATTTTAATATATTTTGAAAGCATGGCTCCCAGTTAAAATTATATTAACATTTTCGATTTTACCTGCATATTATCTATACTACTTTATAAATCTCTAGCGTCTGTCTGTAATTTCAATTTTACTGTCAAATTTTGTGATAGATAGTCGTTTTATGACTGACTGAATTCGATTCTATAATAATTTTTAAAATTTTTGTCTGTCTGTAGATCCTTTTATAACTGAAGAACGGCTTGACCGATCTTGATGAAAATCGGTATGTAGTATGAACATGTGATTGCACTCATAATAGGCTATTTATTTTTTTAGAAAATCTACCCCTAAAAAGGTGAAAAGGGGGATGAAACTTTGTATGAGAAATGGTAAACCGCTGAACCGATTATGATGAAATTTAGCAGGAAGATAGCTTAACGTCAGAAAACGGACATAGATTACTTTTTTTTATCAAAAATATATAGATTACTTTTTAACAGAAATCTGTGAAAAGGGGTACGGGAGGGAGAGGGACGAAACTTTGTAAGGGGTATGCTAAACCGCTGAACTGATTGTGATGTAACATGACATACATGTAGTTTGACACCTGGGAACGGACATAGGCTAAAGGCCTAATTAAAGGCTAACTAAAGGGGGTGACAAGGGGGATGAAACTGCGAATGGGAAATGCTGTTCCGCCGAATCAATTATTATGTTTGGTACAGCGATAGTATGTTCCCGGAGACAGACGTAAGCTAGACGTATACTTTTTTTCGAAAACAAACTTTAAACATAGTATGTTATGTATAATCCAACCTAATCCGGAAACGCCACGAAAAAATGTTCCGCGCAGAGGAAGTCGCGTGTACAGCTAGTATGTTATATGAATGTAATGTCGGCAGGTACGATAGCGGCGGCAGCCCGCCGGGCTACGACCGCACGCGCGGCGCGCTGCCCGGCAACCGAGGGTTCAAGCTCACCTACCTCGAGGAGGCCTACACGAGCGAGCACTGGCTCGTGCGCATATACAGGCGAGTTTTTTTTTTGGTTTCTTAGAGGCAAAATGAAATCCCTACGGACGCCCAGCCGGATTCTATGCCGATTGGGTAGTGTCGGACTCGCACCGACTATACAAAATCCCTCTGCTGTTAGCCCTAGTGGCTTTTACAGCGTCACAGGTCGCGGTGGGGCGAGCGCTAAAGGCACCCTGACAGATGGGCGACCGCCTGAGGGTTCCTCAGGCGGTCGCCTGAGTAACCCTCAGTCAAGGCGTCGCCAGGAGAGCTTTCCGCACCTACGTGCATGTTATCGGGCTTCCTATTCGGGTGAGGGCCGGGCCTCTAGCGGACCTGGCTGGACAGGCGAGTGCTGCCTTTACAGCGCTTTAAATACCTGCGACATTTATTACGGAGTACCTAAGGGACGATTCTGACATTGAAAGAGAGAGGGCGCTCGCCGTTCTTAGTAACATACTGGCGCGTAGATTTGGCAAGTGTGCGATGTATCCTTAATTGAAACGGAATTAGTGATGGCTTGTTAGTCCGTTGCCTATACCAGTTCTTCAAAACAAGTCCTAATCTTTTTTAAACTCTCACGGTTTGTATCCATTATAACAATAAATTAACGGGTTGTTACCGCGAACACGCAAGCACTATGTTCACGGGTTAACTGGCGAGACTGCGGGTGGTTATTCGAGAGCACATACTGACTATGGTAGACTGAAATATGTGCTCTCGAATATTCACCCGCAGTCTCGCCAGTTAACCCGTGAACATAGTGCTTGCAACAGCATCGAAATATCGAGAAACTCCAAATATTTAATATCGCGGTAAGAACCCGTTAATTTATTGTTATAAAATTCTAATCTTTAGCTAACTTTATACATTGCGCGGCAAGACAAGCAGCTGCTAGCACATATGGTTGATAGTATCTAATGATTGATAGTGAAAAGTGTAGCATATTTTTGATTCTCTCCCAGACCAGAGTAACAATAGAGGCGTGTGTTAGTAAATGTGATAATATGTCTTACATTAAATATTTTTATTTTAGGGTTAAAAAACCAGACGAGTTCAATCGTCCTCGCTTGCCGTTGTCGAAAAGGACAATACCAACTAGCAATGCCATCTCAAAAAAGGCAAGTAATAACAATTATGTTGACACTGTGTCGCACATACACATGTGATAAAATAAATTGTCGGTACTGATCCAAAAATTCTCTTCAGATAGTCTTTAAGGTAGTTTATGGGTGTTTAAATTTTGAGTGATTTTTTTTTAAATTGGTAAGTTAAGCGTCCTATAAAATATCTTAAGGAATATCCAGTATATCCTAAACTTACATATATTCCGATTGCAGCTTGCATTTGGAGCTGGAACAATGGTAATATAAACAGTACGTCGCCTTTTATTTAGAGTCCGTATGTAATGCTTGATAGTGAAAGGTGTAGAAATTCAATTTTAATTAAGTGTACTAATAGTCGTATTGATATCCGTGCAGTAAGTTAGATTGTGCTGTAAGTAGTAGTTTTTATTTTGTTTTATTTCTTGGTGTATTACTTGTAAGTAATGTTACTCGAGTCGAGCCATTGTGTGAGTCATTAGTAGCTTTCGAATGATTGAAATGAAGTATAACTGACGCGACAAGTTAAATGTGAAACGTTCGCCTTGCATATTTTGAACCTTAGCATTTTTCTGCTGTTTGATTTTTATAACTCATTAAGGCTACAAAAATGTGCTTACTGTTGTTATTAAATAGTTATTATAATTAGAAGTTTTAGCTATAAATATTTTGTACTAACTTAGAACATAATATTTATATTTATATATTAAAAACATTTCAATTAGAGATTTTACAGTTCACAATCGATAAAACGACTTGGTTGACTATAAAGACTAATCCTTTCCTTCGGTAACTATAATATTTATGTTGTAAAATCTGCGTAATAAGCGTCATGGCTGCCAGACTTAGCTACTGCCTAGAGCAGCCTTTCCCAAAGTGGGCGATAACGCCCCCTTGTGGGCGCTGCAGGCCTAAAGGTAAGGTAAGAGACCCAGAAAAAAAATGGGGGCGTTGTGTAGAGGCCTGGGGGGTGATTTGTAATTTCATTTAGCTAGGAGGCATCTTAGACAACGACTGCATGACTCAAAGTGGGCAGTAGACAAAATAAGTTTGGGAAAAGTTTTCACGTCCTGTTCAGTTTATATATAACTGTAAAATGAGGTAAACGAACAGTTTAAAAATGTTTTTTTTACAGACGTCGAAAAGAAGAAAAGGTTTGTTAAAGAACAAGCCGACTGTGGTGAAGGGCAAGAAGGCGAATCGGCTCGAGTGACGCAGCGCGTGAGACGCGGCCTGCCGCCTCGTTCAGTGGTAAAGCTGCAACGTTGCGACCTACCTCCTTTATACACTTTTAAAACAATAGATCCCGTCACATTTTGTAGATACGATATTTTCAAATACGCTTATAGGACCTGCAGACTGTAATTATTATTAGAAAATATCAAAATTTGAAGAAATTTGAATGATTTACAAAAATATGTGGAGGCCTAGACTGTTATTACTGACGTATTCATTAGTAGGAAATATCTGTTACATACACTTTCACTTTAAAATTGTAGTGACTATGTCATGGGAATAATGTTAAACGCAAAGAATATAGGAATATTGACATGAGACAATAATAGATCTGAAAAACTGTCTTGTGTTTTCTCATATCAATGTTCTAGATTATAATCGCCCATGCTAAGACATATATTGGTAACTACATCTTGTCACCTTTTTAACTTTCATTCACCAAGTTATTCCACTTTATTTTATATTTTAAATGCTTGTGACAGTGTAGTTTCTTAGTTAATTAAGTAATAAATATTTTTTCCATTGTGTTATTTTTGAAGATTAGTTTTGACTAATTAAGTAAAATAAAGAACAGATGACAAGATATAGTTGTCAAGTTATATCCTAGTTTGCAACGTTTAATATTGATATTGTTTGTTTTGACAAGTTTTGTTTCTTTTGAAAGAATTTTTCGATTTGGTTTCAAGGTGATTCTCATATCATATTGTCAAGGTATTTACAATAAATAGAGGTGTATAATTATTTGGTTAAGGGTACTTGCATTTTTACCACTGGTAAAATAAACTGATCGACTGACACCAATTCTACTATGTATTAGTCCATTAGATAAAGATGATTTAAAAAAATTAGAAGATTAGTTTAAATTTATTTTAGCACTGAGTGCATGTCATAACTAGTCTGAAGAGATTAGGTTCTGTTTCACTGTTGTCAATGATATTTACTTGCAGATACGTTACATAAACAGTTCAACTCGGAATAAAAACAATCGATTCCGTATACCTAATTGACTCTGCAACAGTTGTTCCACCTCAATATCTTCAGGAACTATTGCATCAATTACATGTTTTTGTCGTGGGACCCGTAATGTGTAAAAGAGATGAGATTACAGTATTACAGTTATAACAAATACAGAAGATACGCAGTTGAAAAAATAAAGTATAATGCATCTACATATAGTAGTTATATCATTGACTGTCCCGCGACACACTCAGTGAGACGTCATCACATCAAGTTAAAACTTTTATTAAAAATAATGGTTCAAAAGAGTATGTCCTTTTTACGTCCATTTGTAGTGTTTATTATAATTGAACTAGGTTAAAATGTTCACTAGTGATCTGTCATATAAATATTGTTACAATGTCGATGTTCAGTCTCGTTCACAAGATATCTCTGTTTTTAATGCTGAAGTTTAATAAAATCAGTGTTAATTTTCTTTAATTTTTACAAAAATCGCATTAGGAATGCAACACTTTTATATATTAGAATAGCATTGCTAAATAGTGGTTATTGTACCTCGCTTACTTCAGTACTTATAACGATTTAGTTTCATATTCTCTTTTAATTTAATAGGTGAATGTAATTATTGTTAACGAATGCAATAATGTTTGTGACTAATTCATAATATTTGTAATTACCAAAGTTTGTAAAAAATTATTTCTCTGATGTATTTTTAAATACTTCTCGAGTATAACGTGGATAAACTTAAGGTGATGTTTTGCGTATATTTTTAATAGACACATTCAATGAAATAGCGTTATATACGGGCTATAGTCCTTTAGGTTAACGTAGTTTTCCGTTAATCTAATTTATCTTGCATTCTCATCGCTGTCCTGTGAGTGTTTAACTTATTGTTTTCATTTTATTTTATTGTTGCACAGCACTATTTTGTTTTCGTATTTGTATGCGGAGTTTTATTGGTCTGTAGATAAATTCATTGTCGTTTACAATTTTCGTAATAAACAGATCAGACAACATATATAATATGGTTTTATTTCACTGAATGGCCTTATTAACTAAGTGCCTCATAACAATTTTTTCATTTGGTTTTTCTTAAACTGTCATAAAAAAATCTTTTTTTTAATATCTCTATTTTTAAATAATACTTACAATTTTAAAATAAACTTTTAAAAACTAATCTTTTGCTTATGATGAATTCCTAAAATCTTTAGCTATTTTCCGCTCAAACTCCAAAAACCACCATCGACACGTGTTTCGCCTTTCAACGAAGCATCCTTAGGGTATTTCAGAGATCAGACTCGGTCAGCTAACCAGTACCGAAACAATAAATTTTTTTTTTTTGGTTTCTGAGAGGCAAAATGAAATCCCTACGGGCGCCCAGCCGGACTCTACGCCGACTGGTAGTGTCGGACTTGCACCGACTAAACAAAACCCCTCTTTGCTGTTAGCCCTAGTGGCTTTTACAGCGTCACAGGTCGTGTTGGGGCGAGCGCTAAAAGCGCGCTGCCAGATGGTCGACCGCCTGAGGGTTCCTCCAGCCGAGGTATATCTCGTATAGAGGGCGGACCTCGGGCTCAAGGCGTCGCCGGGGGAGCTTTCCGCACCTGCGTGCATCTTATCGGGCTTCCTATTCGTGTGAGGGCCGGGCCTCTAGCGGACCCGGCCGGCGAGGCGGCTGAGGACCGGTTAGTGTGCCTAGTGTTCCGCGTGGCAGTTTACTAGGCGGCTTAAGGCCCTCTTGTGTGCGTGTAGAGCTACGTGATCGAGCTTCTAAAGATGAGACCCTACGGGTGTCGCGGGGGGCGTCTTCGCCTCCGCCGGTGGGGGCGGTGCGGTCGTAGTAAGTTGGCATGTTCGAGTTCGCATGTGTAATGTCGTCGTCAGTGTCGTCTAGACATGTGTCTAGGCCTACGATAGCGTTTGCGGACGCGGGGTTTTGGGGGTGTACGATGACGTCCTGACCACTAGGGGGTTTGGGTGTAAAGAGGAACGGTGAAAGAAGCGTTGGGACGCCTCTTTTAGATATTGAGTTATTAGGGCAATTCTAGATCGTAGTGCAGGTCTACGTTGCACACGTAAGGAGGGGCACCGGTGGCCTTGCGCATGAATCGATTCTAAATAACTTGGAGGGAGTTGATATTAGTGCGCGCAGCGTGAGCGAATACTACGCTGGCGTACGTCATGATAGGCCTGACGCACGTCTTGTATAGAGTAACTATGTCTGAGGGACATTTTACTTTTCGCACAAATGAGCATATTGAGACGGCCGAGGACGAACGCGGCACAATCAAGAGATGAGTCAGCTACACGACTATTTATACTATTTCGGTGCTGGTTACCTGACCGAGTCTGACCTCTGGAATAATCCTGAGGATGCTTCGTTGAGAGGCGAAACACGTGTCGATTGGTGGTTTTTGGAGTTTGAGCTTAAAATAGCTAAAGATTTTACGAATTCATCACATGAAATGGATTTCCGCAAAGTAACACCTGAGTGTATACAATAATCTGTTGTTCTTAAATTTCATAAATAAATTTTTCAAATAACATAAATACGCATATTAGCTATATTTTTGTATGCAATAGTCGATCAATAACTTTTTTGTATACAAAAACTCAGGAAAAAAGTTTAGTAATTTTCTATGTTAATATCATTTTTTTGGTTTTCATATGTATTGTTATATCAGTGAATTGTGAAGTAAATATGTGTTGTTATGATTGAACAATATTTCTCGTAATTGTACACACATAAAAAAAATGGAATATATTGATTTTTGAATATTTTTTATTTTATATATTTTTTTTTACATTACCTACATAATTTTTTTTTTCATTTTATTAAATATTTGAGGTTAGATATTCAAAAATGGTTTATAACAAAGAAAAAACACTTAATTCTAAAGAAATGATGTGTTGCTTAGATTTTTTTGATGTGTGTACGGTGGAAGTGGGTGGGACGTTGTAAAAATATCTTCTCAGTCACATTTGGCGTGCACGCAGGTAATAAGTGCCTTACAGGCAAAAATAAAAACAAATTGACAAAACCTTCACCATATATTTATTAATAAAGACAATCTAAAAGATCACGTAATAGTCATTGTCTTAAAAAATTAGTTACCCTAATAAATTTATCAATATACACCTAATAGAGATTTATTTTAATTTTATTACTTATTGTTTCAAGGATATGCGAAGTTGTGAAGAGTCTCCCGGCGGGGAAGGGACAGGACTCGAGCTTAGTCGTTGTTCTTTACGAATCATCACATTGATTGAATATAACAATGAATCTAATATTTATACGTAATACACTTATATCTTCCAATGATTACCTATTCCAATGTTTAATCTAAATGCTTAGTAAGTTGTAATGACCTAACGTGTCTACGCGAAGAATTGTGCTAATCTAAAAAGGTGTCTACAAATTCAATAGTATTTTAAAGACTTGTAATTTACAGAACGTTTAAAATCACAACACAGAGTGGTAATATCAATTATCGTGCATTTGGCACGTTGGTTTTAACTTCTACTGTTTATAATACAAGTTTAGTAGGTACGTATGATGAAAGTATAGAACGTACACGTGTTGCATTTTACGTACACGGTAATGGCCATGGTGAAGTTATTGTTAATACATTTATTTGTATAACATTTCAAATACAAAGATGAGCGGTAAAAAGTTGGTCACATGTCACATCATATTCGATTTTTAAAAAATGTTCGATTTATACATAATAAATGAATGAATGAAGCGATGTATTAAACCATAATGGAAATTACGCAAAAATTATGTGAAAGACTATGGACATAATATTTTTTTTCGTAAATATTTTATGTAGAAAGTATGATAGTTTATCGGTAGTGATAATCTTTTTAACTCGCTTAGGTTCGTACTAGGCAATACGAACCCAAGTGTAACTTCATCAATTATTTAGGCATCTGGCCTTTTCACAATTATCTACCATGATTTACAAAGGTCTACCGGCGTTCCGAGGTATACCTAATATCCAATACAAATGGCTGACTTGGTGATTGTATCAATTGGTATCAATAACCGTTGTACCAAAATGCCTTATTGCTGAAATAAAATTATGAAACGGTGTCTTAAATCGAATTTCATATATGAAAGTTTGTGATCAACTTCCCTATGCATTTTCTTCCTCTTGTCGCTTTTGCTAAGAGAACAATAGACAACGTAAACACATGTTCAGTGAATTGAATTAATCAAGTACTTAGAATAACACTGTTTGTAGTGTTGGGCAAAGTGTAATTGTAAAAACGATTACAATTAAAAATTGTATTTTGTTAGGCAAACAATTATACTTATAATTACTTACGAGTTGTAATTGTAATTGTTTTTACACTTACATTTTGCCCAACTACTTACTGTGTTGAGGATCGCTGCACTAAGTCGTGTATCGGAAATGCAACATTTGTACGTTATTAGTGAACAGTACGCTCATGGCGGCCATCACTCGGTCTCGATACAAAATTAGAAGAATATATACCATCCATTTAGACTTACAAAATATTATCAATAGGTACTATTAATAGTAACATTTCACAATTTATGTTTTGACACAAATACAGAAGTACATTTACATTATGTGCCGCACATCGGGAACTATAGAGAAGAGCAAGTTATGTATTGAACATTAATTAAGCAACATACATTGGGATATAAACATGTAGGAGTCCAACTAATTACAATATTTAGGTTATTTCATTAGAGTTTCATCTTATAGAGCTGTAATAGGTATTGTTCCAATTCTTCACATTACCAATATTTGTATTATTTTATCTAATGTTAGACTTCACAATTGACTTGATATTATTGTTTTCGGTGACTGCCATTTTATAATAAATTGTTTTTACAAGTTTGTTCACTAGTTTAGGACGTTTTATGTGAATACAAAATGAAAAAAAGTAATCTTTCAATATTTGTGCTAAAGTCGTTATAAAATTAATTAAATTATTCAGTAAAATATTTAACCAGTAGATATATGATAATAAAAAGTATTGTTAGTAACAAAATTCGTCGCTCCACGCTGACATGAACTGGCAGAGCGGATGTAGTGGGTATTTTATTATAAATGCAATAATCTCCAGTGCTTCTGATTTCAACATAACGAAAATAAAAACAGTATAAAAATAAAATCGTAAGGCACTTCTATATTTAAGTTGAAATGAGATTGTTTTCTCGTTCTTATAATTTAACTCTTACTTATGTAGCAAGTTTTGCTGCATTATCTATTCCAAATACATACTTTCATCTATTCTTTAGCAGCAGATAATTTCCTAATGAAATCTAACATGGCGCGATGAGGACTCGTTCTATCAACGTTCCTCGCTACATTTGTTCAAACGAATAAGGGCATTTATTATTATGTATAAAGCTATACCCTGACTAGTATGACGATTTGGCACATGGAATGGGTTAATGAATCCATGATGTAACAACGATAACAAACGAACAATAAATAAATTATAGATTTGTATTAAATTTTAGCGTAAAGTGCAGTGTCAAGAACGTTCCTAATAGTGAGTACCTTTCAGTCTTAATAGCTAAGAGTAATGTTAAAAATTATTTCTGGAGGGACTTGTCTTCAATAAATTGTAATTTTATGCAGTAGTCCTAAATCTGATACCATAAAGTTAATCTGAAAAAATATTCAGTATTTACATAATAGGTACACTGTTTTTGTGACTTAATTTACTTTATGAAAATAATTCTCTCATGAATTTAGACAACGGGAGTTAACACACTCGAGTGTAGCAAGACACCCTGAACTTACAAAAAATACAAGCAAAATTGAACTTTACTTTTTATGTTACACATACGAGCAAATATGTATATTCGTAATTTAAAATCAATGTAATGCATGGCAATATTGAATAATTGAGACGTAACTTTGCCTGTATTTTTTTTTGTTTTGGCGCACTTATTGTTAGTGTTAAACGCCCAATAACTAATAAACAAGCGCTTTATATTTATAGGTACCCGATGCTACTATTATAGTTTACGTATAGACGAAAAATATTATTTTACTATAACAAAATAAACGGCACACATTTTCGTAGAACTTTGAAAGCATGAAAAGTTTACTTAAAATTTTTTTGGGGTTTTAATTAAAGCCTCGCCTTAATCTAAACAATAATCTCTACTTTGATCTAAAGTGCCCGTTAACATTCCATTATTATTTTCTAAATTTGGCGTACTATATTATTTAATAACTAGTCACAAATTAGCATTTGGCAAAAGTTTTGGCATACGAACTTATAATACTTCATAGAGTGCTCCGTTAGAAAATTGTCTACAATGTTAAAAAATATAACACAACCAAATAATCACACATGTTAGTGACATACAAATTACATATAAATATATTTTAACATCTAGATCAGTAGTAGACACTCGATAGGACTAAGTTAAAGAAACTCTTTGACATACTTTGGCAGAAGTCCATTCAGGTACTCATGGAAGGAAAATGAATACATTTTCAATAAATATCCAGAATAATAAAATTCATCTTTTATTTAAATATCGTATCGGGACTAATCCCTTTATAAATGATTTTCTCGTTCCATCTATATTCATAATACTGGTCGCGTTATACGCCCTTACCTTTACCTTGTAATGTTAAATGTTAATCTAAAGAGGGACTGGTAAATAACATTAAATAATTCAAGGGTATTTAAAGTGTTAACATGTCTTTTATAAGGAATATTGCCTCGAAATTAAGTTAGTTAATAGTAAGTTTTATCGGAAGACAGATGAAGAAATCTCACAACCACATAACGTTTGTCACGAATTTTGGTAGCTGAAAATGAAACAGAGTTCCGTTCACCGTCAATTCTGATAAATCGTAAAAAAGTTTGAGCAACTGTTTTTATTGCCCGGTTTGTACATTCATACAAAATTAGAGATGATTCCGATGAAACAGTAAACCATACAACACATAGGTACATACATATATCACAACACTTACACGTAATACAAATATTACATTCATTTATAAATACTTACAGAAAATAACTTACACTCAAAAATTAACTACAATTTTCATAAATATCAAATAATAGCTTATCGAGAATATTCAACAAGGAATTAGATAATAAGATTACCAACATAAAATATAGAAACATTTGAGCATTTTAATAATATTCGTGTAAAAAAATATCATCCCTCCATTTTATTACGTTTTAAGCTTCTGTAATGAGTTGTCAAAGGATTACATTATACCATCACACGTTATACAATTTATTAGTAAAATTTTAAAATATACCTACGTATTATTTCTCATAAGTACATTAGTTTCTTTATAAGACGAAAACTGACGGGTTTGGGAAACAAAACCACCCTATATCGAAATTACGTGATTGTGACCAAGATACATTAGTTTTAAATAGTAGATAGCTATTTAGAATATTATGGTTCACACTATGTGTTGTTGTAACCATGTGTATAAATATTCGCTGAACGCTGATACAACAATACGGATCCAGTGTCTAGGGTAAGGCGTACTGTCCACTGAGGCGTAGCTTGGTAGACGCGTATTCGTCATTATACGCTAGGTAGACCTACGCCTGTTTATTGCTTACATAAAAAATTAGGAAATTTTGTCTTCGAAGCAGCGACGATGCGCTCGCGTCGCTGTGTGCAAGCTTTATTCATACATCAGGCTACATCGATTGGAGCTGCACATGTCTTTATCGGCATAAAAATGTTTTTTTTTGTAAAAGTGGAGCTGTGATTTGAAATAAATTGTAGTACTGTATTACTCGTGTTATGAAATAAATTGAATACATTATGACCTCATAATTCCCTTGCTATCATCTGATAGTTTTCTCGCAGTCACGTCCATGTGTCCACTAGAATCGTCGTCTTCATCGACTTCGAATGTAGGAGTAAGCCAAAATATCACATTATCGTTATATGACATTATCGCAAATAAGACAAAATGTACGCTTGCAATATACTTCGTGGACAAACTTTATACGTACGTAGTATTTTGAAGGGTCTATCAAGCTACGCCTCCGTCAACATCAGGGCTAAGTCTTTGATTTCCTGATCCATTGTTGTAATTATGTTCATGTTGTCTTGCGTGCATTAAACAGTTCATACGGTATGGAGTTGTCGTGCTCGCTCAGGCTGTTCTTTGCTACCCATATACCGATGTATACAACAAACAATAAACATGTATACTTATATTTAGTAGATCGTAGTGTTACCGAATTGTATAGTATTTGAACGTTATAACTAGGTTCCTTTGACAGCCCATTCCATCCAAAGAAGCATGATTTTCTAGATTTGCGCAATACGTCTTATTAACATCGATATGTGACTAGGCAATATAGGTACGGCTGTGGAATTGAATTTCGTTATCGTTTCTCATCTAAAATAGAGTAGCGCATGAAAAGTGCATTCATTAATTATCTAATACGACTAGAAAAATAAACTGGAACTACCTACTGAAAAAAATAACAACGATGAGCAAACAAGCAATCGTAATAGTGAGCTGGGCTCGCAATAAAAACCAAATATATGTATAAACGAGGTAGTGTAGTTACTACACGATCTATGTATCACACAGGTATAATTGCAATATTATATAGATCAATAGCATTTCGAATGGAGCTGCTCACCCTCCTATCTGCATCGTAGCGTCAACAACAAATTACCGTTTATTATTATTTATGTACACATCACACTTGCAAGTCACATTAAGAAGTTGTAGTGTCATATAAAAACTTTACGAAGAACTATCTATGTATTAATCGTTATACAAAATATCTTTATGCTCTTTTCAAGCTTAGCATTATTATTAGATTCGAAACAATTAGTAATCGTCTGTTTATTCAAAGCTAATTCTTCTCTAGCTACTAGTTGCTACGTCGCTCTCTTTCTAGATCACTTTATCTATAAATCTATTTCGTAATGTAATATTAAATGCTTTAAAAATCAGCATTTCGTCCGGACCGAGCAAACGCTCGCAACGCAACGCGACGCGTTTTAAGTGTGCACACGCGTGGGCGCCTTTGTCAGCGTGACGCCATGACGCATAGAGCGCGTGACGTTACAAAATGGCTGCGGCGATTAGTCGCGGGATGATCGCGTGATGATCGCGGGTTCGCGGGGCACAAAACGGCGCACGGGCGGAATGAGTAGGCAAAATTCAGTTACTGTGCGGGCGGTTCGCTTTGGTAGTCAGCTGTCGCGTTCTCATCGGATCTCGACCTTTTCATAAGGTTTTTCGAGTTTTGGCCGTTTTGGCTCGGCGTCGAGTGGCCGGTGCGACTTCATGTGTGCGCTACGACTTTTTACTTTGTTAAATACTCTGAAACATAATAGGGTACACTATTAGAAAGAGCAACAGAAAAAACAAATAAAAGCAAAATAATTTTGTTAGAAACGAAAACAAAGCTAAAGAGCGGCAAAGCAAAGCCGGTAAGCATTAGTACTGCTTATTGAAAAAATATATACATATAATATTAATACACAACATAAAGATTAAACCTACGTTTCGTATGGTAAATAAGACAATTTATACCATGACTTCTTATACGATGGACATAAATTTACTGTCTTAACACTATGTCGTAAAAATACGTTGTAATTTTATATTTACATAAATCGATGTAACATATTTCGGAATATGCTAAATAATAATAATTATTATGTACTATGTCATAAACAGATATTAAAAGATGTAGTTATGCAAACATTAACTTGACATGCAATCAACATCGATAACACTGAACCGTTGGGGCACTGGCTCAGCAAATGGTCGAATGATCCTTGAACACTTTGGAACGAGACGTCATTAGCGTAACTCTATAACATTATATAGTTTTAAAGCCCATTTACTGAACTAGTGTAAATATTTTATAACTTATTTTATACATAATTATATTCGTTTATTGAGTTAGTACTACTAAATATAAGCTGTAAATTCTTCGTCCTTTTTCACATGCACAAAAGGCAATTTAGGTGTAACTTAACAACGACGACATCTTTCCTAAACGAACCTAGTTAAATTCATTGTGTAGTCAATTATATCTTGGAAAAATAGACTTTCGAAACATTTGTTATTTATAGGAGGGAACATATTGGTTAATATGTTTCACATAAATTGCGTTTGCGCCTATTCGCTTTTGGTATATTTAGAAGCAGTATGCTGTCGCGTTCCCAGTCCCGGCACTTACTTCCCGCAGATTTTACACGGAAACTCCTCGCCTTCGTATGGTGTCGGTGATGATGTACAAGATGATGACGTGTGCGCTGAAACTTGGCTTATTGAACCCTGAATGTGCGGACAAGGCGTGTTAAGATCCAGTATACGATTTTGTACTGATTAGTCATTAAGTCTGAAGACATATTGTATCCCATTATTCGTGGGAGTGCTTACTTGTGTAACTTGGGGTCCCATATTCCAGCTCCGTAAGAAAAGTGTCTTGTAGTCCTTGGTCACCTTTTTCCAGAAATAGTAGAACTGCACACATTGTTTTGAGTCTTTGGTTCTTATCTGGTGGCAAAAATAAACCAGTAATATTGGTATTAATTATTATATAGTCGACCTTTTTATGAATGACAAGTTCATTAAAATTGCATCGAATATAATCAATCTCAAGCATTGTTAATTTACGACATAAAAAAGGTACTCATTTATCTGAGATTCATTAGACGTTTATTATACCAATAGTAGGTAGTCAGACTACAAAAATAATATGTATGAATATTACAGGTACATACCAATTGCGCAATCTTGAAGAAGTCTTTATCATAGTGTCGGAGTCCAGCTAGGAAAGCTTCAACTTCATCAGGTGCCCAGCGTGAGTCGAGTTGCGTGGGAGCAGCTGGACGCGACATAAGACGGAGCGTTGCCGCGTGAATATCTCCACCACATTCCCCCAATGTTTGGAGAGCGAACTCCCGTGTGTGCCCTCCCACTGGCATGGCCGCACACATTGCCAGCTCCATAAACATGCGAACTAGAGGAAATGCTTAATTTATAAATCTTAAAATATATTGTCATCATTACATCTCTGACTACCTCGTTAGGGATACAGCGTGCAGATATGTACTCGTATGTATGTATGCATTATATTAATACGTGAAGCTAAAACTTCGGATGCCTTTTTAGAATATTGCGCACACGGAGGAGTGTGAGATTTGGCATAGTTAAAGTTTATATGGAGAAGCAGTGAGGAAAGCTAAAATTTGTATACTTATAAGTAATATGTGTTAGGTACAAATACATTAATTAATAAAACATTCATTGTCTACGTTCATACTGCCAACAAAGGGAATGTAACATTACTACGTAATAACTGCCAATATCAAAAAGGCTGTCAATGCCAAACTCATATTACGTTTGTGATCACATTATATGTATGTATAATATGTAACCTCCTTGGATCGAACAGTCACACAGAGTAGAGATTGTCGAAAAAGAATTTGTATAATAAGTTAATATTTATAGTCCAATTTCGACCACAGAGCGACCTCAAGTGATAAATAAATATAATAGACAATTACACTAATTATATGAACCGAAACTAAATACGGGCTTGTACGGTGGGTGCCATACAATGAAATGGGGACAGAAATGCCTAGACCTCAATAAAATGAGAAGAGTTCATTTCGTAATTTGATTTGTCTGGGAATCGAGCCTGGGACTTTCGGTTTGAAAGTTGGAAGATATATACCAACCACTGCGCCAACGGTAAAAAAAAATTAAAAGTCTATAAAGTCTAAGAAAATAACTTGGCATTAAGTTATTTTCTTACCTTCGTTATCGTCAAGAGCATCATTGATGCCTGGGTCCCATAGAAGTTGTTCTGGAGCTCTATGGAGATCGTCACGATCGGAGCACATTTCCGGTAAATCCGCCTGGTGGTCCCTTCCGATATTAATTTGTGGCGGTCTAGGTTCTTCTAGTTGCACTATTACATCAGTCTCTGTTGTTGGTACTCCTAAAAAAATATTATTTTATTAAATTAATTTGTGAATATTAAAATAAGGTTAAAATAAATAAATACGTACCAGTGGTAAAATTAAAAAATAGTCCTGGCCCGTCTCTATCAGGAGATAATATAGGTTGGGGTGTATAATGAGAATTTATTCGGCGCATACGCGAGCGATATGGGCCTGCCGGTGAAGCACGTCGCTTACGTCGTTGCGGTGACGCCGGTATACTGTTTGGACTTAAAAACACAGCTGGTACTGTTTCTCGACCTTCGACACATACCTGTGCGGAAATTTATTGAATTATTGTAGATGGAATAACAAATCTTACGCACTTAGCAAAAAGCGAATTCATTTTACCTGAAGTGAAGAAGAATCTTGCTGCCATGGTTGTCCAATCGATGTTGTTGACATACGATTTTGTCGACGAGGACCGCGTTGATGTACAAAATCTCGAGGGCTACTCGATAATAGTGGATCTTCAGAATTTAGCATTATTCGACGTGCTGTCGGAGAGGGTTCTAGTGAATATGCTTCTAATGAACGGCATTCCTCAGGCAATACTTCTTCTAATGCTTCTTCCACCTTAATATAACAAAAAAATATTTAAGGTCTAATATATTGATGAAATGAGTAATTTCGTACGACATTTTGTTAACCTTTTACGTACCTCTTCTTGACTAGACATCGTAGCAGTAAAGAAGGCAGCTGATAGAGGAGATGATGCTCGTGGTACAGTATGTGCTGGAGATTGCGCATCGTGAGAAGCAGGTGGCGTTGGGTAACCTAGTCCAGGCGATGGCTCCGGTTGAGCTGAATAGCTTCCACTAGGAGAAGTTGCAGTATAAGTTAGTCCTGGTGAATCTCCAGTAGAATAAGATAGGCCCGGTGAATTAGAAGCATAACCGATGCCAGGCGAAGGAACCGGTGAGCCGCCATGACAGGCACCAAAGTCTGCTAAGGATTCTGGTAATGGCGAATTAAGAACAGCAGCGAGTCGTCGACTTGATGGAAATGTAACCGGTGATCTTTCTCGAATAGACGCTGCTACCGTTGCATAATCTTCTAGTGAGGCTAATTCTTCTAAATGTTCGGGAGTAGTAGTGAATTGAAAGGTATCTTCATTAAGAGCTGGCGAGAAGTACCCGTCGTCGGAATTAAACGAGACACCAAATAATTCCGGCCGAAATGTGAATTCTTGTTGTGTCGGTGATTGTCCTGGATCTGATGCAGATCGTTTTACCACCTGTCAATAATATTATATTACATAAATTTATTTTAAAATTATTATTTGATACCGAAATAAAGAAATTAGGAACCTTTGTGTTGCCTTTTTTCAGAAGTTCTATAAGGGTTGAGTCTTTGTGACCGGCAGTTATATTGGTAGTGACATTTGTAGCGACAGTGACGATGGGTGGCGCGCGTGGTGGTATAAACTGAGCGGACGTGGCTGCGGGCGAAGCGGGTGATGCTACTGAAGTGCGGGTAGCGGATAGTGGTGGTGGTGCTGGTGCGACGAATCCCACACGTGAAGCTATTGTGTCGGTAGTAGTTCCTAAAACCGAATATCATTGCTTAAATTGTTTTTTTTTTGTTGTTTTATGTCATGTTATTGTTGATTGAAATACCTGTTGAAGATGTTGAAGTAACAGTGGCTCCACGACGGCTAATTATTTTTTCTTCTATTAGCGCTCGAACTGAGACCGAAGCTGTTTGCAATGGTGGTCCAGTAGATTCTTTCTTGTCTAATTTTTTACTGTCAGTATCCTAAAACAATACCACTCATCATGTCCTGAGCTGTTATTTAGATTATAGATATGTATATTTAGGGTTATGTATAATTTTTACCTTTTTAAAGTATCCGCCGTGCAATCTCATGTGTCCATTTAGGGCAGGTATATTTTTGAATTTACGATGACACAGATTGCATTCTACTGGCTTATTCTCGTTAGCGCGCGCCGGGCTGCTGACCGCTCCACTTGACGCACCGCTCGATGTTCCACTGGTATTTGCACTCACACCACATTTTTGGTTCCCCTGCTGCGCCTGTAATATTAATGATGACTTTAGAAAAGTTCGAAAGACTTTCCAACTTATTTCGTACTTTGTAATTTTAAGGTACGTATAAACTTTCAATCTTGAGCAGCTCGCAAATATTCTGAGTTAATTAATGGATTCTGATGGACTTTGCGTAATCTTGCGTTTGGTTTAAAAGGAAATCGGTATTTAATTATAGGTCAGTCAGAAACGTTAAACAGGTCGTTGAATTTAATGTTAGTCATGTTTAAAAATACGAGTAAGAAGTTTACGAATAGTAAGATTAGATACTCACTATTTAACTTAATTAATTTAATTATTTTAAAAATATTGTACTTATAATCTGACATTCTGATTAAATAATTAGTTGTTAATTCCAAATCATTGAATTTTTTCTAAGAAATAATAAAGCATAAAATAATAATAATCTCAGAAACATGAACAATTACTATAATATATATAAGTACTGCAATAATTATTATCATTTTTATTAGTCGATATAGGACAGACTATATAGAAATAATGTGCCTGCATGTTTACATAATATTATGTGTAAATCGAGGTACGTTATGTATGTACATTTTTCTAATTGTCAGAAATGGCACCAAGGTGTGATTTCGTTGGGTCTTGATGCTCTGTTTGCTTCGAATAGGAAATGACATGGAGTTATATTGTACTTTTGTGTATTTGTAATAGAAAAACATGTAAGTATATAATATATACCATTATAATAATACTAGATAAAATATTAAGTCTATTAAGATTAAATATTGTACATCAATTGAAGCGATATAATTATTACACCATCTTTAACATTTATAGTACAATACATTTTGTCTTAACGACGATAAGAACACAAGGCGAATAAGCTTAACGCTATTACAGTAGGGTTGCCAAATGAAACTTCCGAAACCCAGCCCATTGTCGTTCGCTTTATAAACAATAACGTTAGAATGATGCCCTCGACACCGTTTAAGTAGGTGAAATACTAAATGACTTACAAGACTTATTGCCTTCATAAAAGTTACGTGTTGATGTTGTACTTATTTACATCTCACTTACAAAAATATCTAGTTTCAATAACAAATTTTGAAGAAAGAAGGCATTTGAGATAAAGAATTATACTTTTGTGATAATGTAAAACGCAAATATTTGAATTTAAATGTAATATCTAGACACCTGCATTATAAATAAATGTCGCTCTTCATTTGCACAGATAAGCGTTTTTGTCAGTTGACTAATACATGTTTCCGAGGACACATGTTAAAACTGGGTCGGGTGTGTGTAATTTATTTGATTTGAAGGTTTTTTCGGTGTGGAGCAACCTTAACGGGCGCCATTAGGGCAGCTCGTTAGGTTAATGCGTGGTAGGTGTGAGCAGATGTTCGCAGTGGAGCGCTGCGTCGCCGGCGGCAGCGGGAGCGTTTTTATCATACATCACCCTTGTACCGCAGTTAACTCATATACTGGTTTGTTTGCACTGGCGTTCGTTCTTGCAACATGTTGCCAATAGGTCATTAGGGCTTTAAAGTAACATTTTTACACTTATTGATAATGTGTACATAATGTTGTGTATTCATTCCTAGTAATGATAAACCAAAAATGTAATTACAACTTAAAAGTCTAGTAAATTAAATAGAAATCATTGGAGCGTATTCTATTAATAACTTTGTAGACAACTGATGAAACGTACCTTGGGTTTATTAAATGTGGGAGTCTGAAAAAGTTCTGATATCCAATTGTCCATTTTGTATTATAAATCACTTCACAAAAGCGGTCAGTAAAGAAGAATACATAAAAGTATTGACGTTATTAAAGTTATATTCTAAGTAAAAACAAAAAAATAATAAGAAAAAATTCGCTAAAATAAAGTTTCTCGGCTGTGTTGATTTCACAGTATTCGAACGTAGAATGATCTGATACAATAGATGGGAAAGGTATCGAGATGACCCCTCGATGAGATGTGTTAGCATTCGCAAAACGCGAGATAAATCTGACCAGTCCGATAACAAAGGCGCCACAGCTCCTATCGAAACTAATTTACATATTCATTTACTGTAATAATAATTCACTAATAGTTTAAATTATGGTAACAAGGTTGATATGTAATTTTTTATTTATTTCTAATAAAATAATAAAGTTAATGAAAAACTACAGTAAATATTTTATAAATTCATGGAAATAAAATAAGTCCTCGATAAAATTATAATACAAAGTAAGTGTAAATAAGTTTGAAGGACAGTTTACCTTCTGTAGGCGAAGTAGCTCTCTATAAACGTGAATAAAAATTGAAAAATATACGTAATTTGACATGACGTTTGACAACTTAATAATATTTTCTCGACAGCGACTTTTCTTTATATTTTTATATATTTTAAGAAGATTTTAAACGACATAACTTAAAACTTAAACTCATGAGGTATAAAAAGGTGAAAACTCTATTCAAGACTGGATCAATTGTAGGTGCATAGATACAATAAAGGTGAAGATCTGGAGTCACTTTAATTAAGTTACATTGCAGAATGTGTAAGGACTAGAGCATTTTAAGTAATATATCAAAAAGTAAAACTAATTTATTTGCTTTACATTAAAAATTCTGTTGATTCGCTGTACAATCATAAATCGCAAATTATTTGTAGTAATTATTGATTTGATTGGTCTTAATCGTTAAGAAAATTAACGAATACACGTAGAAATAACTCTTAACAATGTTTAAAATTTTAGTGACAATTAGAAAAAAAGGTTTGTAATTGCGTTAAAAACACGATTACCCTATTAAGGTCTTCAAAATTTAATTTTATAAATTAACAAATGGGGTCAGGTGACATTTGACAGTAAGATGAGGGGTGGCCCGTCACGTGGCACGATCAGCCGAGGTCACAGGTCACTTCACGTTAGAAAAGGTCAAGTTTTTATATTTTTAAAATAGGGGCGTTCGTATAAACGCTACACTTTAATTATGATTTTTAATTGCTCGTTTTCCTTCCGTTTGTGTTCGTTTTCTTTGTTTCGCAGTTTACTTTATGTCTAAGCGAAAAGTAATAATTTAGGTAGGTATTTTAAGAAAAATACAAATCAGACAAAAATATATATGTTTTTGTGATGAATTTAAAATATAAATGACGACATCTTATCTGGCGGGTTCTTATCGCCGCCGGCGTTTCTGCAATAGAGCCTGTCAGTGTTGCGCGTGGCGACGGCAGGAGACAGGATGGTTTGAGACCATTCCATGGAAACTTGAAAGACCGCTGGCGTGATACACTTGCTATTTCCCATGTCCCGACTTCCAAATCAGCGAGTGTTGCGGCCAACACTGCCGAGAACTTGAAGCGGCGTAAGTATGCGGCTTTGTCTGACAATTTCATGTTTACACCCTTTGCATTATAAACTTTGGGATTTTGGAGCCTTGAAGCACGCTTATTGGGTTTCTTTTGTAAGTGACTGGTCGGGGTTCCGAGAGACCGTCGAGCTGGCAGCTTTGTACGCCAGCGAATTAATTTGGCTATTCAAAGAGGTAATGCTGCCAGTACCTTGGGGTGCCCAACTAACCTAACTAAGCACTGACAACTTTTAAACGGCGACTTTGAGGAAGTCTAATATATAAGAAAATACTTAGCTTTAAGTTTGTAAATATTAAGGTTTATATACAAAGCTGTACAGTTTAGTAATTATTACTATTGTACATGTAATAAACATTACAGAAAACTTAAAGATCAAAAGTAAGTCATGCACCTATCACATAACCTGAAAACAGGTCAGTATCTTAATTACCGAATGTATAATTTAATAATATATATGTGTATGTGATAAGTGTGATAAGTGTGTGGTATAACAATAACAAAATCAGGCTAAGAACGTGTCTAAATAAAATCAGGCTACTGTGTTCTATAGCAATTAAGTACAAAGTAGTCAAGAAAATTTTAAAAAATCGGTGTAAAACATCTATTACTTTTTTATTTTTTCGGTTTTTATTTCCAGACTTGGGTGACCAATTTACATCGCTCCACAAAATTTCATCTTAGAAGTGTAAATACGATAGCTGTGACACATGGACGTGCATCAAACAGACGAAGGGACGAAAATTATGATACCATTTGTAGGTACTTTTTTCCATTTTGGTAAATAGACATTATGACATTACATAGGTAATGGTCGACCCACTTTTTGCTTTCACACTTGATTACGAAACATTAATTTTTCTCTACTCCTATAGAAACGTCTATGTGTGGTACCTCGGATCAACAAACATAGTGAACGAAGCCATAATAAGTTGCCGCTCTTACCACTGTGCGTCAAAGGAATTTTCGTGTCTCTTTCTATCGCATTGAGCGCAACCACGTGTGAAACAGTTAGCTATAATAAGTATGGCAACCTCGCACTGTCAGTGTAATTCGTGTCAGCTTATGAGTCAGTCATGAAACCATTATTTTCAAAATACTCTTAAATCTTAAGTGTTTTCGCTACTAGTATTCACAAAAATAAAAATATGTCATGTTCAGCTGTGTGTAGTTGTACTGCAACGTTACATAGTCACGTACGTTAGTAAAAATCAACAAACTTGGTCAACAAACAAAGGATAATTTAAGGGCAAATGATCCGTCCATTGTGACGTCCGAGTGTGTGTGATACCTATGAATTTTCCTCGATAAATGCTCTAAACCGCATTGAAATTCATAAGTGAATACGCAGATAAACGGGATTGCGACGTTGTTTTATGCTATTGATAGGAGAAAGAAATTCTTATTATGGGATGTGTTCGAAAATAGAATCAATACAAAGTAATTCTTTTGAACATTTCTAATTGAAAAATTTTTGTTTGTGTGTATTAGAGTACACACGTAAGAAGTTAAACTTCTTTATGACATCATTTTTTGAAAAATGATCTACTATTTACAACTTTACAGAAATTGGTTAAATAAAGCTAAAAAATTTAAATTAGATAAAGCTTAAGCAAAAATAATAATCGCCATCTTGGATTCGAAATTAAACATAATTTATAATCGTAATTAGCACCCCGAAAAACCTAGAATTTGATACCCATATCGATTTATCCAAAAAAAGTAATATTCGCCATCTTGGATTTGAAAATGAACGTCATTTTCGTAATCAGCATCCCGAAAAACCTAGAATTTTATACCCATATCGATTTATCCAAAAAAAGTTATATTCGCCATCTTGGATTTGAAAATGAACGTCATTTTCGTAATCAGCACCCCGGAAACCCTAGAATTTGATACCCATATCGATTTATCCAAAAAAAGTATAATTCGCCATCTTGGATTTGAAAATGAACGTCATTTTCGTAATCAGCACCCCGAAAAACCTAGAATTTGTTACCCATATCGATTTATCCAAAAAAAGTAATATTCGCCATCTTAGATTTGAAAATGAACGTCATTTTCGTAATCAGCACCCCGAAAAATCTAGAATTTGATACCCATATCGATTTATCCAAAAAAAAACTGGGGTTAACCTGAAATAATTCCGAAAAATAAATATCATAATCACGCCCACGTGATGGATGTATTAGAAAATAAAGATGGCGCGTAACGGAAAAATGTGACTTAGAAAGAAAGATGGCGCGTAGCAGAAAAACCTGACGATTTTTTTTTAAATTGCTATAAAATTTTTCTCATACGTCAAAGAAGTTTCACTTCAAAAACGCTGAAAAGTACAAAATACTGTTACTCTGCATAAGCATGTGCCAAGCTTATTAAACTACTTGTAGTAGAGTTTCTGTTGTTGCACATTGATTTGGCAACGACACTGATAACGACAACAAAATTATATGGAAATTTAATTATATAGGTATTTGTTCCGTATTTCCGCAGATACGCAGTATGACAGGGTTGCACGACAATGTTATATTGTACAATAAAAATGAAGAAAGGAATTGCTTAGTTGGTTCGAGCAAATAGAAAGAATGAGCGATGAAAGATTGATAAAGAAATTTTACAGAGCGAAAGCGAGTGGTAGGAAATGCCGAAAAAGACCAAGCCTGACATATGATGATCAATTTGACGGAAACGTCAAATGCATCAAAAGCAAGCAAAAAGATGTGAGTGAGTGATGAGATTTGCGGAGGTGAAAAAAGTATATGATATATGAACCGCGACACGCGACCGCGACTCCGTCGTCTCTTACTATCCCGTTAGAGATATTGCCTGAAGATACTCGTATGTACATGTATGTATCGTATTCATTAAAAAGTTATTTTTATACTTAAGTTTTGATTAGTAAAGGATAGTTATTTTGTATTTTTTAATCTTTCTTTTTTGAAGTCTGTTTAATTTTTTTGTTAAAAAGTCTTTTATTTGTCCCTTTTGAGTGATCTTGGCCTAAATAAATATTATATCTAGGGCACGGGTACAAATAACCCCTTTTCTAATTCTGTAACGGAATGACATACAAAAGAATCATCAACATAAATAAAGCATATGAGCAGTTAGATTATTTGGTGTATATTCGAAGTCCAAGCTCCAATATCAGTGAAATTTAAATGAGACCACCTTGGAGATATACTGATCGCAACGGAAAAAGAGTCATTGAAATCGGTTCACAAACAAAGAAGCTATGCTTGAACATATAGACGAATTGAGAACTTCCTCCTTTTTTTGAAGTCGGTTAAAAAGACAATTAATAAATATGTACGTAATATATTTTTATTTAACCTTATTGCCGATATTGAAAAAGAAGTGTCCGAAGAAAGAAGGACGTTTGGTGCAGGTTCTTTTTTTTAAGATATTATCTGCCAGCTACCTAATGATGATGTGTCGCATTTAGAACGTTTGAAGAGTGTGTAAGCTTGTCGGTAGACGCACGTCCTCAATTATGCATCGGGACGTTTAAAGTCGCGGAGGGCTCGTCTCGCACCTGCGTCGTTGTCAGCGTACATTATTAATGGACGCTTTGTCTGCGTAAACGACAGCCACGTGTGAGCACTGCCTAATATTTTACTACTTAGTTATCGCAAAGATGCAAGGACTGTAAAACGTGTACCTAACATTTATGAACGTTATACAGACGGGGATACATTAATATACATATATCATACTTATATTAGGGCTTAGAAGATTTTGAGTTGGTACTTGGTAGTACAAATGATTATCAAATTATTTATTATCAATAGAACATTTTTTTGAGTTTAAGGAGTCAATGATATAAACTATGTATTAAACTATTAATTATTATACATAAGTATGATCACGCTGTATTCCTAATGCACGATAGTCAGAGAGGATGAAGTGCCAAGCTTCGTGTTTCTTGCCTCCTGAAATCTTATCATTCCCTTCAGACGCTTTCGGAAGGTATACGAGTGCTTTTGACATTTCCGTCAGCTAATACTCTGTCTATTCGATCTTCAATAACGCCGCACTGGTTCCCAAACTTATTTTGTCTACTGAGTCGAGAGCTCATGCAGTCGTTGTCTAAGATGCCTCCTAGCTAAATGAAATTACAAATCACCCCCCAGGCCCACAACGCCCCCATTTTTATTCTGGGTCTCTTACCGTCCCCCTTTAGGCCTGCAGTGCCCACAAGGGGGCGTTATCGCCCACTTTGGGAATGGCTGGTGTAGAGTAACGTTGAATTTAAAATCTTATTAGGTAAAAATAGATTAAATGGCTCAACTTTTATTTTTATTTCTATATTCTCTTTTATCTTATTTAATAATTTTTTAGGATTATTCCCTTATATTTTTACTGGATAATCATAATTTTATATGTCATTGAAAGCATATTATTGAAAGTTATAGAAATTCACGTGCCTCTATATCTGATATTTATTATGAAAAATGATGTATTGAAACTCGTTCAATCATCAATGAGCACAAGACATTTTTGTGTTTTATTTTAAGTAAAGGAGATTACATTTGAGGAATATTTTGACTTATTTCCTTGTAGGGGAAAGGAAAAAATATGAGACATTGAAGAAATATTCACCGGTTCGCTGACAGCTGAAAAGAATCGAATTTGGAATGGAGGGCATACGGCTGGGCTGGCTCAGTGGGTGGCAAAAAGAGACGTACCGTTCGATGCAAACACGAGTGTAACAAATTCCTGAGAGACGTCGCTTAGGGCGGAAGCATACTGTGTGAAAAGTTTTGACACAATTTTAGTTAGATAGTACTTACGTAAAATTGTCTATCTATCATCTATCTGTCCTAAATTTTTAAGATATATGGAACCCCATAGCAAACTGTAACAATAAAAGATACCTACTGCGATTTAAAGTAAAGGTAAAAATACTTTATTACTGATATTTGTAATAAAGATTAATGTGATGAATGAAATTATTTCACTGCTTCTTATAAAAACTATTAATAGGTCTGAAATCGAACATTCTTATTGTGCAGGATCTACTATAGAATAAAAATCGTTTAGTATTTATCAATATGTTTGCTTAGAACATTGTTTCTCAACCATTTTTATGTCGCGACCCACGAAAAAGCCAAAAAGTTAAGTATTAAGTCTTGCGACCCCTTCACTATAAAATTATAATTATAATAATATTTTAAATAATAGCTTATTTAACGTTTAATTTAAATTTTCAAAGCTCCCTCAGGCGATAAAAACGCATAATCGCGCATGTAAATCGCGCCTGGCTGTCTGAGGGTCTAAAATTACTATCTAGGCAAGGCTGTAAACTGCGTAGTACTTGCACGAACTTGTCAAATAAGCCGGCTGCGCATCCCGTGACACGTGCGCTAGACAGGTTCGTACATGTTAAATGCCTTATTAGTTATAAAAACAAAACGACGCGAGGCAGAGTTTCATTGTCATTTACATTTTTAGGGCAATAGCACAGGGAAGCAAGTACATACAATATTGTTGTTATTTCACTCACCCGGTGTTTAATTTTTATATATAACAGTAAAAAAAACTCTAGTGTCTTTTACATGGAACCCTCCTTGGTACCCACTTCAGGAATCGCTGATCTATGGTACATATATATAAAAACTCAACTTTCGTATGTTTGTGTTAATAAAATATAATAAAATTCAAAAAGTATTCGGTCTATTGACTTGAAGTTTTAACAGAACTACAGACAGAACAGAAAAAAGCAGGCGCGTATTCTAATGCAAGAATACGCGCTTGCTTTTGTTTTATATACCAATATCTATATGTAAAAATATAAATGTTTGTTTGTTCAACGTGCATCACAGCAACACGTGGCCAAGAATATCTAGTAATATATAAAAAAAGTTATGAAACGATACAGTTCTACTGTGTTGCAGTGAGGTCTGGAACTAGATAACATGTCAGTTTTAATCTTTTTTGGGATTACCCAATTTAGAATATAAATTGTCTCTAATGGTTCTACGGTGTTAGGAGACCCACGGTCACTAAAATAGCTGTTAATAAGCTGATTAAAAATAGTTTATTAGAATGTGTTTTTAGTAGGTCTCGATTATCGTGCATTTTGGATTAACTATAATATTAAGGGCAACAGGGATGATCTAATGCCGCTGTCTACTTCTTTTAGGCTCTTGTTAAGTATTCTAGAAAAATCATATTTAAAATAAAAAAAAAATTTACGTAGTGGAAATCTGAAGCAGAAATCAAATATAAATGGGTGCAGAATATTTTTTAGATCAAAAAATTCTTTGCCTTTATATAATTACAAACATTAGTTCAAAAAAAAAAAACGACCAAGAGCGTGTCGGATACGCATTAACTTGCGGTTTTATAGCATTTTCAGACAAAGCGGACCTTAAATTGTAAGTTACCTACTAGTTGTGGGTTACGGCTTTGTGTCAAATAAATAGCCAAGTGTAAAGGATGGAATAAATCAATTATGACATACGAACACGCAGACAGACAGACATGAAGAATGGATTCTGTTTGAGCCATTATAGTTATGGAATCCTAAAATCAATGTTGTATTAACACCCTAAACTTTTGCCAGTGGATAATAAAGTTGCCGGGTGGTTCGCAGAGGAGCAAATGCAATTGCCTGCGCTGCAGAAATTGTGTTGGTGTCGCGGTCGACCTGGCTAATCTTTACTTATTGAATGTTGCGACGAACGTAGTACTAAGCATATTACCGTTATTCGATCGAAATATCGTATTCAAAAATTGAAATTTGTAGTAAGCATGGCAGTGACACTGAAAATTCCTGTATTTGCTTATAAATATTCACGTTACGGGATTAGTGCGTTCAATGTCAATATATTGGAAATTTTATTATTTAATTTATATAAATAACAATCGTCAATGTATAATTACTTCATTATTTATGTTGTAGTGAAATCGTATATCGAAAAAACAAATAAATAATATGGAGAACATAACCATCTTCGCCAATGAAATACACAGAATATTATGTAAAGAATATTGATTAAATACTAGCTAACGGCGGGTCCCACACGCATTAACTTAGGGGTCTTCAGAAGTTTTGATAAAACAGAAGTTTAGATTAAGAAATGAATATAGTGAAGTTAAAAAAATAGGTCCAAAATTAATTTTCTTTAATATAAAATTCTTTACCCAGAGATGGCTAACTTCGTCAAACGGATCTTTATTAAATATACTACTACAAATTTGGGAATATCTGTTGAAAACAAATAAAATTACGCACTCCAAGCGACAATAAATATGGTAGAGGTTTAGGCGAGAAATAATTAATTTTTATTAGTCGAGCGAGCATGGTACGTTTTTAATACATCTGAACCTTGTTATAATGCGTCTTTGTGCTACGGTTCAGTAGATTGTAAGAATGACGGAATAAATCGACTGACAGACAGACATACTACGCAAAAGGTTTTCACTTTTGCCATTTTGTCTAAGGAACCACCAATATGACACATAATTTATATTTATTTACACGTCTGTAACTTCGTTTGCATGGACAGTATCCAATTTTATGAACATATCGACAAATTCACCATACCTTTCTGTTGTAAACGCATTGCAATAATGCACATAAATATTCTACACGATCCAGTAATAAGTTGCACAAAGCATTGACGATCAAAGGCATCCCGCCGCGCCGTCGATATGAATAAAATGTGTTTGGAACGTTGTAATTATGAGCCGAGTTTGTCGGGCTTTATTACTTTCCACAGCCAGACGGCCTGCAGGTGACGTCAAATTAGAGACCCGATCAAAGAGAGCGCTTTCAGCAAAACCGACAGTGTCGTTCACCTACTCGCAAATGATTTTATTGGATATCTAACACAATCTATGTTGGAACAGCTATTTGAAATGATACTTGAATCTGTTGTGTAATACATAGAATAGCGATATTCCACTTTCAAATTAATGTTATAGCTTAAATATATTATTTCATGCTGCTCTGGGAGAGAAAAAAATATATAACTTATCACATCTTCCCGCGCTAGTCGTAAAAATTCGAGAAGGGAAGGGCTGCAGCTTATTACAAGAAACAGATCAGAACAAGGACACGTCAGTGTCTAATTCTATTACAATTTGCTATTAGTCCCAATATTTACGGCAAGAATTGGCGCTAAGTCTGTCGAAGTATAATTTTGTTGCGCCATCATATTCTATCCACCCCGAAGGAGAAAAGGCGTGCGGCTATTGTACGCACATGTTACATGGTATTATGTGGTATTATTATTTTAATTTACATTTTTGATGATCGCAGTACGGGGGTAAACCATAGTTACGCATATAAATAGAGAGTTTGGGTGTAACTACTTTAAAACTTGTATTTTACAGTATACCAGCTGTAACCCGCGGTTTCACTTGTGACAATTTTAGTATTTTTCCAGGATAAAAAGTGGATTAGATTACTCTCTGAAAAGTCCTCTGCCTACCAATAAAAGTCTCATCAAAATCGGCTCAGTCGTTTCAGACATACAAAAAAAAGACGGATAAAAATTTAAAAAACGCGTGCGTGTTTTGATCACGTGCTCATGACCATATTATTAGCTTAGGAAAAAGCCCTCATTTCAATATCTTAGACAGTTTAATCTTATTTATTTGTATATTGTACATGTATATATACATAAATATGCTTAGATGTAAAAGTCATGTATGTATTTTAATCGTGAGACAATAGAATAAATCATACATTGAACACAGATAAAATCACAAACTGCGATACATTTTTAATAATGTGAATACTTTCCTCGATTTTGTTAGGATATTTTATTAACTGTAATTTGTATTTTTTACATCAATAAAATTAAATGATAATAATAACCTTAGTTCAAACGAAACTCGTTATATGAGAAAATGAAATAGAAACCCTTCAGTTTCTATCTATATCCACGAACAGGTGAAGCCGGCTCCCACGTTCCACCGATTCGCGACTCGACGCCCTGTACCATGTGTGCCTTAACGATATGCGACATCGTTTAATCGACATTACATTCGTACAATCGTTACAGGTGAGTATTCAATGGATTAATTCAGAGGGTCACGTGGTAAGGGTCGTGTTGCGGCCGCGGTTGAATTATTAATCTGTACAAAGGTTGATGAATGGCCGATTTAATTCACTGGACGTTTCGCACTGGACCCAATCTGCGATGTATCGGTATTAACATAAGAATCCGCGGAGCCCTCGTTCCCACGGGCCCTTTTTCATTGTTTTGTTCGAGTAGCGCCGAATTAGGTCATAATTCTGCGCATATGTTTGCTGTAATAATAGTCAATTCTCTAGTTCTGAAAGCTGTATTGTGAGTTCCAGTTTTTATTATTTTATTGCAAGCAACTAATTTCGATAGTCTTTATGATTCGTACTATGAAGTTAGAATGATTTAATTTAAAATAGGGTGAAATAATATCTATCTATTGTGCATGTATATCACATCATATTTTCACTGCAACGGGAAACTTGTGTTAATTACATCTTTACTTAATAACAGACAACGTAGCATTAACGATGAATGAAAGCTTAATATATGATTTCGTAGATATTTGCTACGAAACTACGCATTCGTAGAACTTGAACAGCAGCTACGTAGCGTAGCCTGTATAATTTTGTAGTCGACATTGTTTCACTATTATTTGAATTTCATGTTTGTAACGAAATACGAGATAATGGCCGAACTTTCTAAGCATTGTTTTTTTGCGATTCTAATAACAAGAATTAAAATAGTAATATAATGTTGTTGCCGCTAATGCAAAAAGTGCATTTATTTTAAATAGTACATACCTACCTCATACCTCAAATAATATTATAAGCGATATTAAACAAAAATTTGAAGTAAATTAATTCAAAATTAAAGCAAGTTATTATAAGTACGTTTTTAACACGTTATGTATTGTAAATGGTATTATTAGTTGCGACGCTTTTACAGTATCAAAATATTCAATTGTAACTTGTACTAAACTCATTTTGATTATTTATTTCACGCTGTTTCGCATTCGATATGGACAAAGCATTAAATCAGGCATAACTAGTGATGGGTCGATCAGAGTGACAATGAATAAATAAAGTACACACCCACGTTGAGTAATATCTGCACAAATTTTTAAATTAGGCTATATTACTATTTTTATTTATTAAAAATAAAATGGCCTGTAAAGTTTTTAGATACAATAGACAGTTGAAAATCTGTAAATAAATAATCATCAGTAAATAATCATTTATTTATCCATTCCTAGGTCTCATATTGATGCCGCTCGCAGCGATAAGTATTGGGGCCTAAAGATGGTAAAGTGGAACGGAAAGTAAGAGAAAGCGGAAGCAAGTTGCTAATCTGTCGCCTACACATTTGTTCCTTATAATAAGCCCTACCCTTTGGTTATCTTTTACAATTTGCGCGGGAAAACAGGCTCAACTATTACATCTATTTTTTCTCTTAAGCCAGCACGGAAGTAACTTAAAACTTCAGGTCCTACTAATTTAGAAATCGTTATTGATTATTCAAATTATAAAATATTCTGTTCAAGTAAACGCATATACCTATGTATCAAGGCATAGCTTCGGAGAAAACTGACAAGAGACATAAAAGAAACAAATTATAGTGCATTGTTTATGTGCGAGGTTTTCAAAAAACAGTCGCTCGTTGTTTGTCATTTAGATGCCATTAGATGTCGATATACTTACCGCGTTACAAGATTTAGGCTTGTTGTTCGATTTGCTGCTCTTGGGTTTCGTGGGTGGCGCCGTGGGCGCACTCGGTGTGCTCGGCGGGCTATGGTCGCCGCCGCCGCCGCCGCCGCCACTGCTACCGCTTATATTTATGCCACTCGACTTGTCCAATCCCAAATTACTAGGCTGCAAAAAATTGACTCTTTACTGATTGTCTACAACATTTTCGCCTAGGTATGCGAGTGGTTTTGACATTTCCGTCTGCTAACACACTGGCTACATTTTCGCGTACCTAGACGAAAATGTGTGCGGAAAATGATGAGATTTGAGGAAGCGAAAGAGGTATGTAAGGACCGCGACTCCTGGCGCTCCGTCCACTCTGACTACTCCGTTAGGGATACAGCGTGAAGATATGTATGTATGTATGTCTACAAATAAACATTTTTTATATCTATTTTAAATGTATGTTATTATTTCTTTTTTAAGCTTCTATTCTATTGAATTATTATTTTTTCACTTCCATATAAGATTTCAATAAAATATAACAAATTTACAGAATTTTATTTTTAATCTATATGTTCCTAGCAGTAATATACGCTGAACTTTACTATTTCGTGCCGAAATCCAGGACAAATTTTTATAGTTCTGCGTATATTACTGCTAGGAACATATAAATTAAAAATATATATTACAAAAAGTTTATATGTCGTAGACACTGATGATACGTAATTGTATACCTTAAGTTTACAGTTATAATAAAGTTAGAGTATTTGTTATATTTCTATTTTATCATGATTAATTTGTATAGAACACATACAGGTACATGTACAATGTACATATATAAATTACAGAATAAATTAAATTAAAAAAAAAAAATAATAATTACTTTTTAAATTTTATTATTATTTAACTTTATTGCCATAAATCAGTACATACATATCTTAACGTTGATATGTACAAACTTACTTAGCATTACCGTATTATCTAATAATAATAATTGCTTACTATAAGGTGGACATAAGATTACTATTTTACTTATTCATAAGTAATTTTTTTCTTTAACAAAGGCCTAATTCTGTATTATTTTTTAATTAGAATTAACATTTTAGCACCGATTGCTCTATAAAATAGTAATAACGTATTTCTTTTAAGATATTTAAATATTTATTTTAATTGAAGAGGAAATATTATTACTTATAATACGTAAACAACTCCTCGGGTCTAGAAAATTCTTAATAAAAACCTCATTAACTTTGGAGAAGTTTTTAATAAAACTTGTGAGAGAAAACCGAAAACACACCGCTGATTAGTCTAAACATTGTTTGTGTGGGATTGTGAGAATAATAAATTGAACAAAACGCAAGCTCTGGCTCATGTCGGTAACTCTTTTCAACTTTTTAAACAAACCTTCAATGGTCGCGTGAAATTAAAAGAGCACACAATGTGGATTTGGGCTAATTGAGTAATTAATAAGGTTGCTTGCGGGTTTTAAATTTTAGACCAGCCGACTGGAAGTGTGGCAAGTGCCAACGCATACATAGCTTTATATACTTATATACTATACAAGTAACATTACCTATATATTATGCCTTATTTGTAACATTATTGCATTTTTGGTTTATTGTATAATACTGTCACAATAGTAAAACATTGCTTTAATAATCATGACCTATACACTTACAATATCGTATGTGTATTTTTATTCTTAAAAATATTTTATTGATTTTCTTCAATTCTTTCTAAAAAAATGCGTTCTGTAGTGCGATTCTCTAACGCAAATTAGTCAAATTCACTTCTGAATCCGCGGTGAGATTGTCAACTGTGATTTGGTATTCTCTAAAGTCGACAGAGATACTAGCGCGCGCCGCCTCGATGAGTGGCGGCGGCGAGTTGTAAAACCTAAACAAATTATTGCCCGAATGGACATGTACATTTCTAACATCGTATAGTATTATCGGTAATATTGTGTTAATTTAAAGCAGACCTTAACATCAAAGCATAAGATTGTAAAAGCTAGTAAAATCCTTGCATGGCATCGAAATGAAGTTTGTTAAAAAAGTATTTAAAATGCAATCTTACGTTTCGTGCTTAAAGTATAATTCACATAAGTTTTTGTATCGCCATTTACGTGATTTTGATTTGTTATGTGAAAGTCACTAGGATAAGACATATATCGTCAGGCAATATTTGAAAAATATGTTTACGGATTTCATAAAAAAGAACTATGTAACGTAATTAGTATAACAAAATAATGAATGTGTAAACAAAATTATTTTATTTATTTACCTAAAATGTTTTTACAATTTTCGAAGGAGCACTTCGACTTTCTTTTCTTAGCGTTTTCGAATACTACTAAAACAAAAGTGCACTCAAAGACTCATTTGAGTGTACATTTCGTTCGGACATTTTTTGAGCGTTTATCTTGTTTTTTATGTGGTCGAAGGCTTATAAAGAAAAATAATAGAAATATGTTTTTACTCCGAAAAATACTCCGTTTAATATGGACCACATAAAATTCAATGTTCAATTTACATACATTGAACAGCACTTAAAACGAACATACAAATATTTTGTGTGGTCCATGTTAACATATGTAAGTATGTATACATACATGTATGTTTCTATATATTTTTACATTAGATATTATATGTATATAATGTACGCATAAAGTACGTACGTTTTACGTACAGTAAGACTATTGCCCACAATATGTACAAGTTGGTGGTATACTCACATCTGAGTGTGTGTTGTTGCTATTTTTGGGTGACATAGGTGAAGTGACTCGTTGAGTCTTGGTCTCTTTCTCGCTACCCGTTGAGTTTATGCTGCTGCCATTATTACTGCTGGAGCCTAAAGAGACAATAAATTAAATAATAAATAAAATATCGAATAAGTAAAAAAGAAAATCTATCATAAGAGCGTTAGCATAGTTTCAATGAGGTGGGCAGAGCAACGAGGGGCAAAAAATACATCTCGACGGCATATTGATACTACATACATACGATATTAATAGGTAGGTAAGCATTTGAGCATGCAGATGACAATGAAATACCAGATAGTAATAGCCTGCTTAGTCCATTTCCTATACAAGTTCTTATAAACTAATGTACCTTGGTTTCCTTATAATAAACCCACGCGGAACGATAAGCAACTGGTACATGTAATTATTCTCACTCAGAAGAACTTGGAAGCAAGGACTTTTTTAAAAGGAAAGGCTTTATTTAACGTTTACCATTATACTTATGTAGACCGATACATAAGTATATCTACCGGCCGATACATACAGTAAATATAAGTCATTGCGCGAGTTGCTGCGAGCATGCCCGCGAATGTTTTCTGGATTAGTTTAAATTAAAGGCTAAAGGAAGATGCGGGAAAGGATTAGATATATGTATATAATAATATTTTGTATATACTATGTTCATATACAAAACATATACAATGAGGTATTATACGCGTATTTCCTGCGAAACCTTTTATATAACGAAATGTTTTACTGCGTATTCCATGTTCAAGTTAAAATATGATCTTTCTTTTTTTGTTCATTGTCAATATGATTTACATAATAAAAAAATTGGGTGTGTGCTAATGACCACACGATAGAAGTGAAAACTTATATGATTTTCTAATTTTAAAATGTTTATTATGTACGTGCTTAATGTCGACTGGAGCTGAGTATACTCGATTCAGCGTCACCGACCCAAGCGTGACGGTTCAGTTTCGTTCACTGTTCAGACAGAGCACAAAGTGTACCTAAATAAGTTTTCACTTCAACAATACCTATATGTTTATTTTTAAACAATACTTATATGCTTATTGTGTGGGAGTATTACAGAAAAAATGCTTTCATCTATGTATTGATTGCGTATTAGGTACCAATAAATATATACATCTTCAACCGTATCTCAAAGGAGATAGACACAGAGGATGGAATGTCCAAGCGTTGCAGTGTTTGCTTCTTCGGCCACCTTAAACCTCATCTTTTCACACACTTCCGCCAAGTTTTTGAACGCGAGTACTTTTGACGTTTCTGTCAGTCAGTCACGTCACTCTGGCTATTTGATGTTCGTGAGTCAGTTCACATATATAATTACAACTGCAAGTACATCTTACAACTTCAAACTACTGAGTTACTTGCGCTTCATGACTTATTTATTTGAGAAATAACGCTAATTGTTTTGCATACTTGCAGGTGATGCTTTTGTTACCAATTTTCTTATCTTAATTTCAAACAGTTAATTTAATAGCTACTGAAAGTGCAGATATTATTATCTTCGTAACACGTGCTCGGGATTCCACTCCTAAAACGAACATAACGTATTTATAGCGTCCTTGAATAACTTGCTTATCTCATAATCGCATTTGAACATTCATGTACATATGTATGTATATATATTATGTTTACTTATATGTGTAAGTACGATTTTATATTATATTACATAGCTTTTGATGGGAGCTTTACCATTTAGTAATCTATACATCTATGCTCCATACATATACATCATCATATAATTCTTCTGTACGTGTGTTTGTCACTGAACTCCTCCTACACGAATTTGATGAAATTTTATGTGTTTTTGAGTGGGTCTCTGGAGGGTTTAGATTCACAATTGAACCGGGGGTGCGGGTATTGCAGGAATTGGATTCTAGGAAATTTTTATTTATTTTTAACTCGCTACTATTAGCCAACATTCGGGCAGGACAACGTCTGTTGGGCCCACTAGTACATAAATAAAATTGAAGTGTCTGTCTGCGATTTCGAAATGAAGGCTTTCTCTTACGCTTATATGGTTATTTGTATGTAATCAAAACTCAAGTAGTTTGTCTGTCAATTTGTTTGTACGGGCTAATCTTCGAAATAGCTGAGTCGTCATTTGTTTACATTAAATAAATAATTAATGAACTTTCACTGGCACACGCAGAACAACTGGCCAAAGTTTCATCACAATCGGACAAATAGTTCAGAAACACATAAAATACAAACATACAATGAAACGTTAATTTTTATCCGTTTACTTGAGATCTTTATGGCGCAGTAGGTAGTTTTTTTTTAAATTATTATTAAACATCCCCCGATTGTTATTTTTCAGGGATCTTGTAAATTGCAACAATCTCATTAATTTCAATAATTTGTATAATTTAAAACTAATTGCATGTATAGGATTGTATAACTTTTTTTTTTACATTAAAGTACAATTGTCATATATTTCGGTCCGTTGTACCATTTCCCTTTCCTTTCCCCTTTCTCTTCCCTCTCACCAACAACATATCTTGCAGGCGTTCATATACTGCTGACCATTGACTTATTTCCCATATTCCCATTTCCCTTCATTATTTCGGCGCAGAATTTGGCAAATTTAGGTCCCGATCGCTCACCCACAATTAGGGAACTCCAGTTCGCAGTTGTAACTCTGTCATCAACCTCGCACTCGAGCTTCGACCTGGCTGCCCCAAATAGGGGGCATTCATTGAGGACGTGCTCAATATTCTGCATAACATTAGGGGAACCCACAGAGCTAGGATCATCGCGGCGCCTAAAACGGTGAAGGTACGCAGCGTTCCCTCCATGTCCAGTTCACGCTGGAGTCTTCCAATATGATATGCCAACTCGATCTAAGGCTCGGTACGTCTGGCCGATATCCGGAAAGAAACACTTTGTGATCGCTCCCTCTCCGGACTTAGTGTATTCATCCTGCCAGGCATCCAGAGTTCGTTGACGTATCATCCTCTTAGCAAATGACAGAGGGAATCTGTCATAATCTGCAACAGTCGTTTTAAAGAGGGCAGCGTCTTTAGCTAATTCATCGGTACGCTCATTTCTGGAGTTGCCCATATGAGCACGAATCCACCATAGACTGACTTTGCCGCTCTCATCGGCCGCCTGTGACAGACCCTCCCTAATGCTGTTTACCAGCGGATGCGTAGACCGAGAGTTCGCTATCGCTTCCAGGGAGGAGCGCGAGTCGCTGAGGATGTCACACTCCCTGTTGCAAGGATCCTCCACAGATAGCCTTACCGCGTGGTGAAGTGCGAGAAGCTCCGCTTGGTATACGGTACAAAAATCCTCCAGGCGGTATTTCCTATTGAAAACTTCAACTCCGTCTCTCCAACAAGTTATAGCGCAGAGCACCTTACCTTCGATCTTACTGCCGTCTGTATATGTACTGACGGGGGCGGATGGTTTTACCCCGGGTACGTCGTTGTCGAGGCGATCCAGTATTATATGTCGCACCTCTTTCCTAAGCGCGGGATGTAGAAGAGTATAAAGAGGCGTTCTCGCTTCCAATTTACACTCCCGCGCCTCAAGGAGGGGCTTCCCGCGTTTTACTATATATAGTTTGGCCGCTTCACGCGCCCGTAGTTCAATCGGTATGAGCTGCGCCAGAGTAATTGCTGATACATAAGAGACAGTGCGGTAGGCTTTTGTGACTCTTATTGCGAACAAGCGCTGCGATGATCTAAGTCGCTTAACTATATATTTTTTGGCTGTGCTGTCGATCCACGAACTTGCCGCATACAGCAGGATAGGCTCGACTGCCCCAATGTACAAGAGCCTACTGATTTCTGGGCTCAACCCCCAAGTCGCTCTTGTGGCTCGAGTTAAACCCTTGTACACCACGACAGCCTTAGTGGAGATCGTTTCAATGTGATCCCGGAACGTCAGGTTCTTATCGATGATTAATCCCAGTACCCGCATCTTGTCCACAGGTGTAAACGGAACGGATGCCATAGTGATACGGGGCGCTGATAGTTTCCTTTTCCTCGTCACCACCATTAATGCGGTCTTGTGAGGAGAAACCCGCCCCATTTAGCAATCATATCAAGCACTGGGTTGATCATTGACTCCAGCTCCTCGTTATTGTCGGCAGAGGCTACGAGTATCACGTCATCGGCGAAAACCTGGACGTGCACTCTATTGCCCTCTAGCATTTCGAGGAGCGAGTCAAGAACGACGTTCTACATTAACGGTCCGCTGATGCTACTCTATACGCACCCTCTAGTTGTAATTTTCCTGACCGTGGCGCCAGCATATTCCAGGGTGACGGACCTATCCTTAAAATAGGAGTCTACAAGTAGGTATATATCCGCAGGACAGGTCTTCGCTACCAGTTGGGCCCTAATGAAAGGCCACCAAGCGTGGTCAAAAGCGCCCTCTATGTCCAGTGATACGACTGCGACTATCTTCTTGTCATGTGCTTCATTTTTTATGATCTCAACTAGATCATAGAGCACGTCCTCGGTACCACGCTGGGGCATAAAACCATACTGTCTGGTGTTTAAATGCCCTTTGGCTTCTAGATGCCATAGGAGTCTGTTATTAAACAGTTTCTCGAGGACCTTTTCCATTACTGGAAGAAGTCCTATTGGACGATAGGACTTTGGGTTTGCATAGTCTCCCTTGCCAGGTTTGGGTATGACACAAACCCGAGCCATCTTCCAAGTTTTGGGGAACAGCCTCACCTCCAGGCACTTATTAAAAACGGCCAGGAACACTTTGCGGTCGGTTTTAATCGCTGCCCTACAGATATCCACCGTTAGCCCATCATCTCCCGGCGCCTTCTTGGGGTTCATTGTCGACAGCACATCAAATAGTTCCGATTCTGTTGTGGGTGGTCCGGACGGTCCGAGTCAATCTGGAGGCGGCAGTATTTGGATAACTCGACGCAACTCCGCCTGCTTTATGGTATCTTCATCAGGGGAGTCATCAGGAAACAGCGTGGCGGCCATCAAACGCGCTGACTCTAGTGGTGCTAGGGTGTCACCTCGGGAGTTTTTCAACCCGACATGCGTCATACTCGGCCCTGTGCATCGTCCGATGATCTTCCACGCTACATCCCAAACATTTTCTCGAGTCATCTCGGAGCAAAAACGCTTCCAGCCTGTGATACGCGCCTGGCTTATGGCGTTTTTATATTCCTCACGTGCCTCTAGGTATTGTTGGATCACCAGCTGTTTTCGTACATTATTTGCTCCTTTTATACGCCGCCTTTTTCTGATCACCTCTTTTCTCTTATCCATAAGTTCCCTGGTCCACCACGGATTCGTACGTCTTTTAAGGGGCTTGATTACAGAAATTCCAGATGTAACCCCATTTACACTCAATTTTTGTTCTCGGTTAGCCAGATATGAAATTACGAGATCGAGAGCTTTATCACGTATTCCATAGTATTTCAGCTTGTTAATTAAAGTTTTGTGACAAACACAATCAAAAGCCTTGGAAAGATCACAAAACACGCCAATGGCATCTCGTGACCACTCCCAAGCCTCTAGTATATTTTTGACTAAGCATGTGTTGTTGACCGCCCTCTCGTGAAACCGTACTGTTGACCATGAAATATCCTGCAAATGTTAAAATTTGCCAGCATTTGGTTGAGCATTATTTTTTCGAATATTTTATTCAACGCTGGCAATATCGACACTGAGCGGTAGTTTGTAGGATCTGACTTACAACCCGATTTAAATATTGGTATAGTTTTGCTATGCTTCATTAAATCTGGAAACACACGTTGATCGACACATTTATTAAATATATTTACTAAAATCGGTGTTACTATTGGCATTACATTAGCCAGTACATGAACTGATAATCCCCACAAATCTTCAGTTTTCTTTTTTTTTAATTCTTTGAAAATTTTCTCTATCTCAAATGAAAACGTGTGCCTGAAATGAAAACTAGGGAACTACTTTCTTACATTTTGGCTTAATAGTGCCCGTGCTGCATGTGCAGAGGATGCTAGACCACTAGTAATGAGTACAGGTGCATTTGAAAAAAATTTAACAAAACCATTAGCTACCTGTTTTTTTATTAGTAACGATTTTATTATTAATGTATATTGAGAGGTCTTCATTTTTCTTATTTTGTTTGCCTACTTCTGTGTTAATAATGTTCCATATCGCTTTTACTGTATTATCTGCCTTACTAATTTTATTGGCGATATGAATTTATTTCGCATGCTTTGATACCTTTTTAAATATTTTTGAGTAATTGCGGACATAGCTATGAAAGTTTTCTTTTGATGTGTATGATTTTTCGTCATACAACTCATAAAGTCTGTCTCTACTTTTTCTAATGCCTTTTGTCGCCCAATCAGAGAAATGTAACTTGTTGTCAGTAATTATTTTTTTCTTCTTTGGGCAGTTTTTATTAAATATGTCGGTTAACTTTTGCAAAAAACTCTTATACATGATATTCGGATCACCAACAGAGGGAACGATGTTTGCTACATTTGTTGCTTCGTTAGTAAAACGTTTTAACTGATTTCCGCTTAATGGTCTAAACTCAATTATTCTTTCTAATTTATTTTTCCTGCAATCTATTTTAATTAATTGAGCTTTATGATCTGATCGAATACCACTAATAATTTTGTGCTCTCTAATTCTGCTCTTATTCATAAAAACATTATCAATGCACGTCGCCGAATGGTATGTAACCCTGGTCGGTTCATTAAAAATGTGCACAAGATCAAATGAAAGGAAGAGTGAAATTAGCATCTCCCTTTCCTTAGACCTATTTCTTATGTCCACATTGAGGTCACCACATGCTATGATTGATTTGTTACATTTGCTAAGCATAGTAAGACTCTCGTCTACAAAAATTAAAAATTGAGAATACTCGGACGAGGGAGGTCTGTAAACACATAAGAATATGTACTGATCCGTCTCCGCACATGACATTTCACATACACGTTTAATCGAGCCAGCAGCTATGTCTTTACGATTTTTTATTTTGAGAGAATTTTTAACCAAAATCATACTACCGCCGCCATCTGTCGACGTTCTATTGAACACACTGGCCACCTTAAAATTATACATTAAAAGACATCTTATCAGCCCTCAACCACGTCTCGTTGAGGCGCAAGACGTCTATATTATATTTGTCTATTAATAATTCGGTATCTAATATTTTGCCAGAGAAACTATTGATATTTTGGTGTGCTAACATAATAAAATTACAATGTAGTTTCTCTGTTGTCTTATTACTTAATTTAAAGAATTATTATCCGCATTACTATTAGTATTACTACTAAAACTTGCGTCGTCTCTAATTATGTCATTAACTATAACTGAGTTAATACATTTAGCTACTAACGTAGCGAGTTTACTTTTTGTTTTTTTTAGACAAGTACAAAGTACTTCTTGTCAGTCTAAATTTGAGTAAAATATTACTAATATACCTATTGATGTCCAAAAAAATAAAATTACTATGACAAAGTGTCATAGCAACCACGACAAATAAGGGAACGCACATAATATAATTTTGTTCACGTTTTCTAATTTAGCCAAAGAATCTATATTATCACTTAATTCCTGTTCTGATATGTTTATAGAATTTCCTAATATAACTACTATGGTAGTGTTCACATTAAACTTTTTGTTTACGATTAATTTAAATATTTGTGAGATGGGTGCATCTGGATAACAGTAAATAATTAGTGATGCACTAACTGACATTATTATTAATTAGACTGCCCAACTTTAATCCCAGTCTATCAGAAAATATTGCGATATTACTTTTTACATTACTAGAGTCAGTCAGTTTCCTTTCCTTACTTTGTAGGCTGGAGTCACCACACCTCTTATTTATAACCTGTGAGTATGACATATCTGCGCTACTGAGTGATGATTTAGGTGTATTTAAATTTGTATATAATAATGTTTCCTTTTCTAATCTTTCTGATAAGAGTTTAAGATCATTATATTCCTCTTGAGCTAATTTGTACTTATTGTTGATATTTGTCAAGTTTTCTTTTAATCTGCCTATGATCTCATGAAGCTCTCTGGTCTCCACATCATACCTTTCCCTACTCTCATGTAATTTATGTGTGCAGTTTTCCAACTCAGCTTCCAGATCTTTTCTCAGCTTAATATTACTACGAAAGAATTTATGGTTTTTATTACTTTTTCAGTTTTTTGAATAAATTTCTTAATTTCGATATATTTTCGTAACTTATTTTTACTTTTAACATTGAAATGATTGCAAGTATGTCTACAATGAACACCTCGATCTGTTAGTCCATCCGGTCTGAATGGACAAAACTCAGCTGTGTCAGCAGCAATCAACTCCTCGAACAGACTCTGTGTGTGTGAAAGCTCTTGTTCTCTTGTCATCTTGTAACTGCTGAACGAGCCTATGGAACTCATTCAACTCGACTTCTAATTCAGCAACTCTTCCCAGGGTCCGCTCGTAGGTGTTACTACATTGATTAAAATTGTTCACCATCTCTTGGAGTTGATTTCGTTGTTCAACTATTTCCACAAGCTGTTCATGTAACTCCGCTAGTTGACCTTTTAGAGCTGAATTCTGGTCGACAACACGCTTAGCCTCTTCTTCATATTCCTCACGCTCCCTCAGCAATTGTTCTTTGACATCACGGGTCTCTTTTAGTTGCATGAGTGTAGACTTTAATTTGTTTTCTAATTCACGAGAAGCCGTCTTACGTGTCATCATTCCAGTTGTAGTGGCCATTATTATACTCTGAAATTATTAATATTATTATAACAAACTTGGTACTCAATGATATTGTACTCACTTTTGTTTACAATTGTTAACAGTTACTAAACCTATTTTTTTTTGTAGGTAGGTCAATAATAATTGTCTATCATTTACATATATTTACAACCAAATTTTGGAATGTAATTTACAAGTTCTTATGAGTTTAGCTTTAATGTGTTATCATACGTAAAAGTTTTATTTTAAAATTATTATTAAGTCAGTGAACTTTATTTAATATAAGTATATAATATAAATTTGTTGAGTAGAAGTTTATTGAGTAATGGGTGGAGTACAGCAGTAAACAATGTCTGCGGCAATATGTTGTTTCTACTTCAATTTTGCTTCCACATATAATCAAGCAAAAAGAGATCGCAACCTGCCAAATGTGTGATATTGGACGTGCCTCACAAGTGAGAACTGGGAAGTGGTGTATGTTCAAAAGTAATTTTATGTATAATAGTATAGTGCTTACATATATGTATTAAAATATAAATATTCAAGGTATTCATTAACATAAAACAATACTCCCCGGGTTTACGTCGAATTCAAAACAATTCAAACACTGTGTCCGTTGACAGGTGCCCGTTGCCCGTTCCACTTGAAGTAAAATTGCAGACTTTATTCGCCACCAAATTAATCACCAACACTTTTTCTTCGTATTTGTGATTATTTACATCAATTTATAGTATTTTACGATTAATTTAATAGAAATTAACTAATTTTTAATTTGAATTAAATTTTATAAACAGCTGATTTTGACAGCTCGCCGGTGCGTTCCGAATTCTAAATTATTTATACCGGGATCTGATTATGAACTTCACGATTGAGGACAAGTGTTACAAGTTGTTTTTCAATTAAATTGTATTACCTACCTAAAAAAAAATAGTAAAAGTGAGATACCGCATACGTCTGTCTCATGAACTCACGAGTCACGAGTTATAAGTAAGTACATAGATACTATGTATGATGTCGTACTCGTGCCGTTATACGGCAATCGCGCGAGTATGTGCGTTATCATACTTTTCGTTTGTACAATATTTTTTTACTGCATGTTTAAAATACGTTATTTACATGAAAAGACTAAAAAGATATTACCTACATTGATTGCCAAAACTATTTAAATTTTCCCGACGGTCTTAAAAGTCACACGGTATATAAGACTAGCTATTGTCCGCCGAATTCGTTCGCGTGGTCTTTTATGTAATTTATTTTATTAATTAAACAATTCATACGTGTAAGAAGAACAACTCATCAAAGTTTCATCACAATCGGAGGAATGGTTTAGGAGCGCATAGAGGACAAACATGCAAACAAAAATATATTTTTACTTTTATTTTTATTTAATTAATTTTTTTTTACTTTTTTATTTTTACATGTAAGATTAGCTGTTACCCGCGACTTCGTTCGCGTAGTTTTTTATTTGCTAAATTAAATTGTTAAGTTGGAAATGTGATACTCCAATTTTAAGTTGGCTAAAATACGCTTGCGTGTGTTCTACAGTAATGTGTGTAATATGGTGGATTGTTTTTTAACTAAATAAGAAATTTAAGTGCTGATTAGTTACCGTGAATATTGGCTTTTATCGATTACGAACTACATAAATAATTAAGAAATCTTCGTGGGCGTAAACAGAACAACTCATCGAAGTTTCATCACAATCGAAAGAATAATTTAGGAGCGTATAGAGGACAAACATACAAAGAAACATTAGTTATTATATATCTTACTAGAAACCCGCCCCGGCTACGCACGGCTAGACATTTTTTGAAAATAAAATGCAGGCAATGTTATTCGCTAATAATGTAGCTTTCTATAGGTGAAAGAATTTTTGAAATCGGTTGAATAGTTTTTGTATTTATCCATTACATACAAACAAACAAAGTTTACCTCTTTATATTATTAGTATAGAAGTATAGATAGTTAAAGATCTATACGGAGCCTCTTCGCGGAATTACTGGTTAATCCTAGGTTTGACCAACACCATTCGACAAACCCCCACAACAGATTCTAATTTCTGCCATTGACTGATGTACTTTTACGCACACCTAGAATTACCTAACTTTTTATTCAAACCTCAAAAGCAAATAATCTGTTTCGGACTTCATCTAGTCTATCCTTTAAGCGACTAAGGCAAATTCATCAAACGTCGATTTGTACTGCACTTGTTGTATGTTTAAACAGGTTTATACATGTTGGTCTCTTCGCGGCAGTCCAATATTTCTTATTATATATTTGTACATCAAACGTGCGAAAGTGTAAGCTTACAAATAAGTGAACCAAACTGTGTCGTGACTGAAATCGTGGATAAAGAAGCTTTTTGCTAGGAACCAGATCAGCGCTGCCAGATTTTTTTTTGGGCAAAGTGGTATTTCGTAAACTTCTGAGTAAAAAAGCGGGATTCTTCCATCAAAAGCGGAACATAATAAAAAAATGTAAATAATTTTTATTACTTATCTTTTCAAATTAAGTTTACAATGATGATAGATAGCCATAAAAAATGTTTTTAATGAAAATACGTTACTATACTAATAACAATAATAACTGTCTGGTTTACCCAGTAAGGTATTAATAAATATATTAGCTTAATACATTTTCAGAGGAATATAAGTAAGAAATACATTACTTAATTTATTATTTACTTATGTTTTTCCGAAGATTTAACTTTTTAAATTTTCCTTATAGTTGAAAAACTCAGCACAGGATAGCTCCAGATTCAGTGCTTACATATTGAAACAAAATTAATAAAGAAATGCAATATTTAAGTACCTAAAGTATTCTTTCCTACTTAAACGTGCGTGATAGCGAAATAGATAGAAACAAAGGCATGATTGATTACTAGGGAAAGACCGTCGCGTCGGCCGCCGAAAACCGACTGCCGAAGGTTCGGACAAAAATCGGGACGTCCCGCCATAGTCGGGACATAAAATGAAAAAGTTACATAAAATGCTACTGTAATAAAAAAATCTCTTCAAAATTGTGTAAATGTAAAAGATCAAACGTATCGTGCTCCTCAAAATGTCACAATGTATAATCTTGTCAAAATGAACAGCATTTTTTTTTGTTAATTATTGTCATTAAAAAAAATAATACATTTTTTTTATTATTCTTAATAATTATCAATCCACTCTCATAATATTGAAACAATAAACATTAAAATTAAAACATATGTTTTTTAATACCTAAGGCTAACAAACTAATATACTCCTGTATACCTAATTTAGGTCTGACTGGTCAAACCCCGATTTGATCATAATGAGTTTCGGCGTTTGACTAAGTTAGTTTCTCTTAGGGTTAGATATAAATTCGTTAGTCAGAGGTCGAAAGATGCTATTGATATTGACTTAGACTAAGACTTCTTATCAGACTTGAGGTTTGACAACTCAAACCTAAAAGCGTCTGAGCTTAGATGTTTGACTATAACATATACATATGTAAGAGAAGATTATGCTAAACGAGTTCTTACGTTGCTTAGTTTCTGAAGAAAGAGACTGTAACAGATGGAAAGACCGATGCATATGTGATCTTATAAGAATTCGTTTTTTCTTATATATGACCACAGATTAATTAGTTACTAACGTAAAATGGGACTCTTAAAAGCGGCTTATTGGTATCAGAACTATTTAAGAATTGTACTAGATATTAGAATAATTTCCAAAACAACATAATGACAGTTACATGTTTATTAGAAATAAGCTCTTGTATCGCTATATTCATCTCATACCGTTCAGGGACATTCTTCATTGCCATTATTATATGTGAAGATAAAGGGCGTCCCAGACAAGGCGAAGTAACGAGGTAATTATTAGCATGGTAATTGAGCTGTGTAATGTTTTGTTCGTGGCAGGTCAGCTGGGAAGATTATTGAGTTTGTATTGTTGTTTTAACAATTTAAATACTTACTGTCTCTATACGTCCATAATTTGAATATATCACATTAAAATTATGTAGGCAAGAAATTTTTCCAAAATTTTAATAATGTTATTAACATAACTAAAAATTGCCATTTTATTAATTTAAAAACATAAATTATCTAGTGTAATTTAGTACGTATGTAATATCAATCAAATAAAATATCAATTCAAATTGTTTTTATTTAATTGGGCTCTTTTGAGCACTTTTAATTCATCATTATTATAACATACATACTTCACGCTGTATCTTTAACGAGGTAGACTGAGATGATGGTGTGCTACACATCGCGGTCCTTACACTCATAACATTTTAAGAACGTACAAGTATCTACTTATTTTTCTTTATAATTACTATTAATTGTATAATTATAAGTTACAAATTAGCCTTACTGTGCAATAATTTTATGTTAATACTTGTGATATATAGTTTATGTGAAGAAACTGACTACTCACAAAGTCACAACACAGGGTATCCTAGTGTGGGAGTCAGCGTACATTATTTTTTTGTGTTAATGTTTAAAATATTCTTACAAATATACTCGATTTACTAATATTAACTATGAATGTATTATTATTATTTTAGACCACAAACTGTAATTATGTCTAATAAAATTAATATTTAAAAGTCATATACAAAAGCCGTGAAAAAAAGCATATCAATTCAAATTTTGTAAATAACAATTGTTTAAACCTTTCATCACTCATTCTTTATATGTGTCCCCCTCATATGAGCATTCCTTTCTTCATTTTTACAATAACACTGTTATCTAACCTTGTCATACTTCGTATCTCCCCATTGCCTGTTTTGTGAGGAGCTTCCGTGAGAGCGACACCGTTTCAGAATTCGCATTTCTCGTGCATCAAGGTTAATCAACGATAATTTTACATTACGGGGTTACAATGCTACAGATAAATATACATATAACTTATTACATAATATATAAATGTATAATTTACCACAGATTAATTAGTTACTACAATTAATTCAATAACTGAAGACTACTCATAATAATCATTGCACTATCGGAACTAAACAACGTAATCACGAACGCGACATATAATAAGCTACATGGGCGAAATCGCAGGGAGTGGTAAGTTCATGATAAAAATGTAGCCAATTAATGATTGGGTCCCGGGACGTCTCAGATCTTGAAGCATCGGGACTTTAACCAACTTCACACGTCTCGTGTCCCGGTACTTGTTAAATCGAGATTTAAGTCGAGAAATATATGAACAGTATTCAAATATGTATAATATTAATAATAAACGAGAGGGTTTTTTACCTAGTCGGAGGCATTTTAATAAAAATAACAAACAGTAATCGTAGTAGTAACAGTAACAGTAAAGTCGTAGAACAAAGACGGTTCTGAAATTTTTCAAATATCGTTTTTTTTCCTAAACAATAATAAATTTGAAACAACTATATGAAGAATACATTAAAAATTAAAAAAATGTTTCACTTGTCGATTAAGTACGGTAATTTATTATTGTTTATGTAAAAAAACAAAATTTTAAAAATTTCAGAACCGTTTTTGTTCTACGACTATGACGAGATTGTCGAAAAAAGCCGTCAATGCACTGTTTTTTTTAAAAAGCCTATTTTATTGGAATAGGCAAAGAAAATACTTCTTATTACAAAGATAACGACAAAGGAAAATTAATAGTCCATTTAGTTTTTTTAAGCTGACTTTAATGTCTAGAAATCAAAAAATAATTCTGTGATTATGACAAAGAATAAGTTAAATAACATGGAAATTAACGCCTAACCTTTTATTTTGGCTTGACGTTTCGGCCGGGTTGCATCGGCCGTGGTCTCAAGTAAACTCTACTATAAAATATATTTTATAATGCAACGCGAAAGTTTAAAAGTTTAGAATTAGTTAAACTAAAATTTAAATTAGAAATGTTAAAATTTTATTTCATTATGTTTTAGAAGGTTTCCTTTATGTTTAATATGGGTACGTTAATATTCTTAAACTTTTCTTTAACAGTTACTATTACTTGACTGTTAATATTTTTTGAAAATCGCTTTAATTAACGTTACAATTGTTAGAATTTGGTTACTACAATTAATTGATTTTACCAAAGTGAATATTTTATTGATACGTGTCACAGAAAGTCTCTCACAAAATCATATTTCGGAGTCTCGATGTCCCGGGACGTCCCGGGACTTCGAGCTTGAGCCGTCTCGTGTCCCGGGACTTTACAAATGTCGAAATTTCCCAATCCCTAATCATAATGGGTGAGTATGTTGAGATTATTTCTTTCCTTTTTTTATATTAATTAACGAAAGATATTCACGTCTCCTCCAACGTGATCCGTGTTCGTATTATTTTCATAATTTATTCCTGTACAATGGCAGTAAAACGCTACAAATTGAATACAGTATACAAAAAATGTTGTACACAGAACACTGCTTATTTCATAATGAAATAATAAATTAATTACAGATCTGTTGAAAGATGTGAACACTATTAGTCAGTTTTGTCGAAATTCCGTTCTAAAACAATATTTTGTCGGCTGTGAGTCGGACTGAAAAAACATTTTTGTCTACTATTTCTGCAGCGCAGAAAGCATAGCGACAACCGACGAACTCTGGTTAAATTTAATTTAGAAAATGATATATTTCATCGTTTATAACCTTGTTATATCTAAAATTATGAACGAGTAATTTTTCTAGTAGTTATAAATATTTTTCTTCATTTATAAACGTTTGATAAATCTACATTAGGTAAAATTTGTTTTGTCTCTTTTACTTCAAAACAAAAAAAGGTGATAAAACTATGGATAAAATATGTTTTATCTTTAAAATGCATATATTTTTTATGAATAAGGACCATAGTATATTAATGGCTATATGCAGGCTATATATTACTGCGATCGATAGTGATTTATAGAGATGGCCACTATGTTTCAAGGCACAACTCTCACTACAACTATAAACCGCAGGATATTTTTGCTAGGCATGGTGACTTGTGAATCTCCACCGGACATAGTAAATAGACTGAAGCAGGTTCGACGACTGCGCAATCATGCATATTGTGCCGTATATTGAAAATGTGCTTATTTAAACTGCAGTGCTCAGAAATCAAAATAAAGAAATAAACAAACCGATTATTATTCAGTACGATTAAGTATGACTGGTCAGAAGTACGTGTTTCTAGTTTTACTTAATGGTAATATGGATATCTGCTATCGTCCTTGTTGAACTCCGTTGGGAAAGCGTGAAATATAAAAAATTACGCACTTGTGTCAGGCGGCGGTGGTTGATGATGGTTCTCGGTGTGTCGCCGAAGAGAACGGGCGTCGCAATACGACTTCCCACATCCATCTGCTTTACACTCGTAGGGTTTTTTGTTACGATGTGTTAACATGTGGCCATTTCTGCAAAAAAATACAAATATAGAGCCACTTGCACCTTATTATAGAAAAAAATACATCTATGTTTGGAATTAAAGACTTCCGTGGTAGTGTTATACAATGTAGAATGGTAGTGGAAACAGGGATTATTATAAATAAATAGAATTAATGAATAAATCATATTAAATACTGGCAACTAAGTTTCATATACTATATATACTAGCCAGAACCACCTCAATGATCAAAGCAACAAAAACATGTCAAAAATAATAACAAGAGCTTTTTAAATATCTAAATCGGCGACTGGTTGCTGAGACCACAGATTTCTGTTTGGATGCTATTTAAAATAAATTTGATAAAAGACGTTACTCCTAATTAATTTTACCTTATGGAAGCTACTTTATAATTGCATATTGTTCTGTCCACCTTTTCGCGAAGTTACGAAAAGTTTGAACTTAAATTTTTACGTTGGAGACTAACGGAAAATCAAAGACTAATGACGCACCTCGTAAAAATTCAAGTTCTTTGTTAAAGATAATTGGACTAGAAATAATGGACTCTTTTTAAATTAGAAACGTTTTATTGTAAAAAGTTGCCAATAGGTAAAATTACTAATTATTAGTAGTTATAGAAAGTGTGCTATTATATTAAACTAGCTGTACCGGCGAATTCGTCAGCGCGGACAATTTTTCGTGGCTTTCCCGGATTAGGTTAGGTTAGGTTAGATCCTAGTTTCTCAATCTGAGGGTTTATTATTTATTAAAGGGGGTCGCAGTCTGTTAAAAAAAATAAGAACTATATACAAAAAATTCATTTATTAAAGGAATGAATTTTAGTGTAGTATTATGAAATTAAATATTACCATGTAATAACAACATGATAAAATAAACTTATAGCTTACTTTGTTAATCATGAACATTATTAATTAATGCGATGGTTGGCTTTGTTTCTCACTTAAAAGTGTTTCTATACGTGGATCGTCTTTGTAAATACTCAAAAGTCAATTATTTTCGAGTGATGACAGACGATATTTGTATTTAGTTTTCAAAGACAAGAAACCTTTTTCGCACAGGTAAGAAGTAGCAAAGGGTATCAATGTTTTGAAAGTTTCCGTTACTAGGCTTCCGTATGAAAAAGCAGTGAATTGTTCTTGACACCCATTTCATCGCAGAGCGTGGAAAGCAATTTAGTTTACAACGGTCGGCTTTTAATAAAATAAACAATTTTAACAGCAGTGATAAAACATTATGTAAATTATTCGGCATATTTTTTGCGGCAAGCGCATGTCTGCGAAGAAAGCAATGCGTCCATTCCACATGCGGCATAATGTCTTTTAATTGTACTATCACGCCACTGTTATTCGCCGTTATCGCTTTCGCACCATCAGTACACACCGCAATGCATTTATTCTAGTCCAAATTATCGTTTTGTGTTGCTTCAATGAATACGTTAAAAAGTCCTTCGCCAGATGCTCGACCTGGAATTGATTTGTAAAAAAGCAAATTTTCTTTAATAGATTCCTTGCATTCATACTGGACAAAATATAAAAATTGCGCCAAGTCCGACTCGTCTGTTGACTCGTCAAACTGAATGGCAAAAAATTCAATAACTTAACTTTTTCAATCATTTGGTTGTGAATAGAGATGGCCATTTCATTAATACATTTCGATATTGTATCAATTGCAAGGGGTATAGTTTTTAATTTTATAGTTTCTTCCGGACTTATCGTAATATTTACCATAATATTTACCATAGCAATGGTAGCGGGTAAAATAATCTTTCCGCAATAGTATGAGGCTTAGTTTTCCTCGCTAGTCGCAGTGCTGCTAAGTAGGATGCGTGAAGTGCTGCAGTCTCATTTTGGGTGAATTTTTAATTTCAATTTGTGGATTTTTTAAAACAAGTGACTTACGGCCGAAAAAGTCTAACGATTTGCTTTGTAAAGACGGGTGTCTTGTTTCCAGATGCTGGAGTAATTTTGAAGGCGTCATGCTTTCCACAGATAGGACTTGTAGACTTCAAACAACACATTGTGGCTTGTCATTCAATGCAATAAATCCATATTTTAAATATGGTTTGATGTATAACCTGGTCTTTTTCTTCACCGTTTCACCAGACGTAGAAGACTCATTTCGTTTTGTTCATTTTAATTTAACTTTTTTACTGTTATTTATAAAAATTAAACACCGGATGAGTGAGATAACGTTGGCAGAAAATAGTTTGACATCAGAGAACGGACATAGGCTACTTTTTATAAAAAAATCTACCCCTAAGAAAGTGAAAAGGGGGATGAAACTTTGTATGGGGAACGCTAAATCTAGGTACTGATAAAATTTGGTGCGGTGATAAGACATTCAATAATACAGGGGGATGAAACTTTAAATGGGAAATGCTGAACCGCCGATCCAATTATGATGTTTGGTACAGATCTAGTATGTGCCCGGAGACAGACGTAGCATAGACGTAGTTTTTTTTCAACAACAATCTTTAAACAACTATGTACATGTACCTACATATAACCTAATCCGAGAAAGCCACGAAAAAATTTATCGCGCAGACAAAGTCGCGGGTACAGCTAGTTAGGTATATAGTTCTAGGTTGATTTTAGATAGGTACCTAAAAAACGTGCGCATTCCAATACAACGATAAGTTGAAATTTCAAAGCAATCGCTAAAGAACTTTCGAAGATTTAAGGATTTGAATAAACAAACATTAACATTTTTATTTACATGAACTTAGGCCAAAATTCAATACTATTTTTATATACTTAGAGACATTTTTCATATTATTTTATAGACATTTTTATATTATTTATGCACTCTCGTATTTCATATACACACACGAAATAACATACCTAAAATAAATGACACGATAAACTTTCAAGTCCAAAATACAGATTTTACGATTTTCTTAAATTATATTGATAGGTTTAAAGCAGTCAACTGGTTTAAACTTTGCGGACACTTTTATTTAACTGTTCTAAATAAAAATGTGGCTTCTAATCCGTATGTAGTTTCTATATTTAAGCTCTAGATATTTGAGAAAAAAAAGACTAAGCATTTGAGAATAAAGTAGTAAATGTATAATAAATATTACAAATACCTAGTTAATGCACGTAGGTAATCTATATATATAAAAGGCAATGTATGTATGTTCCTTATGGACTCCGAAACGGCTGGACCGATTTCGATGAAATTTTCAGGGAATCTTCAGATTGGCCTAGCGGGTGTTCCTGTAAAGTTTGGTAGCGATCAGTAGAATTTTGTTTTTGTTTTTTACATCCAGTGAAACTAACGCCCAGTGAAACGGGCCGGGTTTGCTAGTTTTAAATAAAAAGATTATTAATTTAACTAATCTATGTTTATCAACAAAATTGAAGTATCTGTCTGGAATTTCGAAATAAAGGCTTTATTTTAAGCTAATGTGGCTATTTGCATGTAATCAAAACCAATGCATTTTTTTTAAATTTTCGTCTGTCTGTTTGATGATGTCCGGAATAATCTCCGAAATGGCTGAATAATTTTGACGGGACTTTCATTGGCAGGTAGAGGACATTTTAGAGAGTAATCAAGGCAACTTTTATACCGGAATAATACTAATATTAATGCGGGTGAAACCGAAAAGCACAGCTAGTTTTAAATAAATAGAGTATGCTCCAGTCAATACACCTGCACATTGTTGACTGCCCCATGTACGAGAGGGACCGCGGCCATTATAGCATGCGTTTCACCTCGAACACATGTTTCTGCAAGATGTCCCCTAATCGCCTTTGGCTTACACCCCACTTGCATATTAATGTGAACCAACCAAATTGTCTATACATTGTCTGCAGTAGCGGCACGCTATGCTGGCCGTTTTGACACATTACAATAGTGACGTGAAATGTAAATTTATTATCGAAAAAAATATAATCAAATGCGAGTCGCATGTAAAGTTTTTGGATTTATGATTAGTATTGCAAGTAGTAGCTGATTAAAAAGTTTTAATAAAACGAAAATATAAATGTTTACTTAATATATTTGAATGAACTGAATAATGGAATGAAAATGAATATACATACTTTATTTGGACACAAGAAACAAATTCATACAGAAAGAGAAAAAGGTGCCACAAAAGGCCAATTTTAATCAGATTCGTCCATACTGCTATTTTCACTGTCGTTGCTGCTATCATCGTCTACATTAATTATAAGTTCATTTTCTAAAATATTGTCTATTTTCACATTTCTTTCTTAATCTTCCTCTATTAATTTAACAGTTTTATTCACAACCTTTTCAGTCTCCTTTAGTCACATGTTCACAAGCTTCTTCTAATATTTTTAGCAATTTTGTTGTGGTAAACGGGAGTTCTGTATTGCGTTTTGCAGCATAGCATAATTTGAGCCCACACCAACTCAATTGCATTGTATTTACAATGGTAAGGTGGTACTGTATAAGTCTGTGCCCATGTTCTAAAACTATTTCGTCAATCATGTATTGGATCTTGGTTGGTTTGTTTTCTTTTAAAAGACGCACTAATTTCGCTTTTAACATATTTATATTTGCATCTACGCCATTTTTTTGAAGCCATGCAATGATGGCAGTTTTCTTTTTTATCGGAGAATAATCCAGCTTCCTTCAGTGATTGCACTAACTTTTTTCTCGTTGGATACTCCTTCCGTAAATAGTTGCCGTACACATGTCTTCAGATGGCATCGGCATCAAAGCTATCGACGCCTACGACTGGTTTTGATCTTTTTCTCTTTTTGGTGTATGAAGTTTATTTTCTTCTGCGCCATATTATTCGTTGGTTATTAGTCTAACAGTTCGATGTCCAATATTAAGCAGATCAGCTATGCGTTCAATCACTGACGTTATAGGTAATATTGGCCCTCCATTTAGAGACTCACGTTCAAAATAGTTACGAAGTCGTATAGCGAACTCGCATGTCTGACGGTTTAAAACAGTTCTCTGCGTACGTTCGGCCATATAGACGAAATCCACAAACGGTAAACAGAGTCCAAATTAACGAGCAAGGGTCAACAGTAAATGCAATATCAATATCCGAAATCCAAAATCAGGTCAAAACTATATCACGATCGCAGCGCACTCCCGTTTTGTTCTTTTCGAAGAAACGTCAACCCGAAACTGCTTTGTTTTGCATTGAGCACTGACGTGAGTTTGGTGGAAGTAGTAGTTGTGCTGGCCAGCGATCCTATATGTGACGATCGTATTAGATTTAATTTTTTAAAATTATAAAAACATAAGTCCCGAGTTGTGTGGTAAATAAGTACACTCATAATTACAATCTTATAACTTATATGTATAACACAATTATAATAATAACAGTATAATTAATTTATATAATTGACTCACTAAGGATTTTGACAAATGGCGCTTTTTTTTTGCTAGTAAAACCGTGAAAAGATTGGTTCGCGGTACCATGTTACATAGTAATAAATTAATTTTGTGTCCTAACATTATACATTCGATAAATTTTATGACTAACTGTACTTCACTATTGACAATAAAGAACAGCAATTTGCTCCTTCAAACGTAGTTATTAACTTGTACGAAACTTCATTAGCGGAAAAAAGTCAAAACGGCGATCATAGCGTGCCGCTACTATAAGCACAGTGGTTTAGTGATCCAATTTACTTATTTTACAAAATAATAACTCACATGTTTTACATTGTTCAAAATGAATATTGTGCGTTGTGGACAGTACACCTAATATGTTAATGAGGAGTTCAAAGAAGACCTCATTTATCTCTCACTAGTTAAAATCGTGTTTCTTCTTTTTACTAATTTTTAGATGGTGAAGAAAGATAATAGGTAGGTAATTTTTATCTGTTTGTATCTAATATTTTGTTTGTCCTGTAAATTTTTACTCCCCGTCTCTATGTATTGTCTGTATGTTGATGACCTCGATGGTGCAGTGGTTTAGATGTTAGAAGTGACGGATAGTTCCAAGTTCGATTCCCGGTCAGGTCGATTTAGGAAAATAACTTTTCTAGATTGTCCCTAATCTGGGTGTACTGGGAGATGCTCCAGTAGCTGTCGTCTGGTTTTCACTGCACAGGGAATACCCTAGTATGAGATCTGATGATTGATGTCTGGCGCATTATTGTTATTATTCTTATTTTCCACTATTAATTAATCATTGGATACATTTCGATTTAGTATTTTGTTAAGTCTAAATGATTTTCAATCATGTTTTGTACGAAAAATATAGGTTCTAAAAATACCGTGTACGTTAAGTGAGAATCTCTAACACATTAACGACTGGTACATGTATACATAGTCATATATACCATTCGTACGGCATAAAGCTTACTTTAAGTTCTATTATTAATCTACGTGAATGTACTAAAACAACATGTTCAATATTGGTAGAGCAAAGTAAGTATGAATTTAGTTTCAGCAGGAACTTTATAAGCTTTTCATAATAATGGCTACTGTTAGTGAATGTCGGATAAAAAGTAGTTACACAATGTGGCCTGTGTCAAGCATTAGTTATTTTTCTGAAATGTCTAGAATACTTACAAATGATCCTGTCTTTTGAATGCTTTAGCGCAGGTGATGCATACATACTTGCGTTCATCACTGTGCGTCAACTTGTGCTTGGCTAATGCTGACGCATTACCGAAGATTTTATTACACACCTGGAACAAGAGAAAATATTTTTACATATTATTATTTGAGTGAAATAATTTCTCGTGAAGTTTTAAGAATAGTAGATATATTGGCCCACCGTTTTTAATATTATAAAAATTCGGAAGTGTATATCACGCTTAGTGATGCCGCATGTCGTTTTGGGATTTGTAATTTCGACTCTGTAACAATGAACACGGCAATCCAATATGACAAGTATACATGATTATATGTTTTATTTGCAATTTTATGCTTAGAATGGAGTAAAAACAAAACTTAACAACAAGTTTAATCTTTTTGTGTCATAAAAAAACATGATTAAAAGTAATGTCTTACGATACGAAAACGCATTGAATTATATGTTACCTTACAGTTCAACCGCTGAGAGAATGCTTTCCTGACGGGTCGTGATCGAATGGACGAAGTAACTTCGAAATGGTGTTGAATTTATGACAAAAATATTTTTATTGTTTATTTGTCCAACTAACGAATAATTATCATTAAAAACTATATCATTATGTCAACTGATAATAAATGTTACAATTTTGCGCTAAATTTAATGTTACATAAATAACAAAACAATTTTTTTTAAATTCATACAGCGCTGTTACAAGGTTATGTGAACTATTTATTTTTGTAGTGATGTGCCAAAAATAACAGACAATTGTAATGTTATCTGTCATTATCGCAAAATTTAACATTATCGTATAAATTAACGTTATCGTAAAAATTAACGTCATCGTTAATTTTTATCGTTGATTTTTATGTAAAATATTTCTGAATATTACTCTTCTATTTTTATTTTGTTTACGCTAGTTACATTCAGAAATTAGAAGCCAGACAAACAAGTAAGTATTGAAACTTATGTTACTCTTTTCTTGGGTCGGTTGAAGAAATAATATAACAGTGTTACTTTTTGCCCATCACTAATCATGGCCAAGTGACAGACGTCAGGAACGCATTCTCTCAGCGGACGGACAATAGAATAGTAAATCAAAACAATGATCATGCCGCCACACGCTAGCAGAACGTGACGCGGGAAGTATCTCTATCTCATCTAACGCGTAGTGCTTTGTCATAAAGAAAAGCGAGACAGTGCTATTGTTTTATCGCTCCAATCTGCATGTCCGAATCAATGTGTGACAATGGACTTGTCCACGATGTTTTAATTTTGCACATTATCCAGTCTAATATCAAATTAAGTACATATGAATTAATTTTCTGTATTACTTGTCACAAAGTATTGCACAAGTGTACAATGATTCATTTTTGTTTATGGATTAATCGTTGTGATTGATTGATATGAAAGTAAGTGAAATACGCTACGTTATTCACTACAAAAGCATCAGAGTGCATGTGAGCTAGGTATAGTTCCCGAAGAGTGATACATAGTGATGTTTTCAAACAAAAAGCAGTCAATGTAGTATTGCATAGATACAGTTGCGGAAACGTCTATCTTAGTAGTTAGTCTGATCCACAAGTTCGAAGCTCGTGAAGCATTTCCAGACGTTAAAAAAATAGATAGTTGACAGAGACTGGTCTCTGGAAAAAAATTATATCCAAATTGATCAATTATTGAAACATTAAATGACTTCAATACTGCCAAAAATAAACGTCCTTGTATTGTACGTGTTTTTGTAATATAGGTACAGTTGATTTAAATAATTTCGACGTATGAATTAAACTAAGCACCTTCTCTTCCTCTGTAATCTTACCTACATAATATCGCAAAACAATGACGCGGAAGAGGTCCCCGGGCGAGTGTTGACCCTAATCCGGAGTTTGTTTCTCATCTAATTAGGGCCCCTTTTCGTCTCCTAATCCTGTTTTTATTTCAGACCTCCGAGGGTCCTCTCTGGGGCGTATTTATCGATAGCGTTTGGGACCCGTCCATTGTTTAATACTTTACCCTTTGACTTGGTACATATAATATGCATGTCTAACTGTAAATGCATATCTAAAGTAAAAGCTTAGTCTAGTCACGACGAAATTTCTGTTAGTTGACTATTTATGGCATAATTATAAAGTTATCTGCATGAAAATATAGTGACAAGAGAGAAAAAGACTAACATTGTGTCAATATATAGGGTGCTGGCTTTTAAAATTTATCTATTACATTATTATGATTGTCTAAATCAAAACTTACACATTTCTGAACGCTTTCTAGAACACTACAAATATCAAGTTAGGAAATATTATTTTTGCGGAACGATCGTTTAACACCTATTATTATAGTTTACTGTATATTGTTATAGTGGATGTTTTAATATGTAAATCTCAAAAACATAGAAATAACTATTACTCTTTATATCTTTAAGAGACTGAATGCCCTAAGTCCTTATTAGGTACATGAAATAACAATAAAAATACTCACATTTATTAGTTTTATTTCATCAGAGATCATTTGTTGACTTTTTTTTAAATGACGTAACTTTTGATGTACATCTATCTTGTTGTTTGTAAATCGTTCTATTGTTTTGAATTTATCCACCACGAAAGAAAGGGTAACTCATGTGTTTAAGTGCACTGGATATTCGTGGCGATAGCGCCATTGTCTACCCGATGTTATTATTCTACACATTTGAATATTTTACTACGGGCCGGAGGGTTTTTGCTAACGTGTCTTTTGTAGCGAATTTCTTTTTATACAAATTCTCCTTTTTCCGTAGGTGTGTTTATATTTCATTCATTTCCATTGATAATAATATAACGTGATAGAAATATCAAATAAATATAAAACTGAATTTATAATATTTCACAGAGATCTGTTCGAAAGGCCGTAATGAAAGAAACGAATGAAAAATATATGTAACAGCGATGTAAAGGATATTTGGAAATACATACACCGATCGTATACACAAGTATACGATCGGTGTCACAAAGAGTTGTGAAATAGTTAAAAACATCTTTGTGTCATTCGCAAACGTAGTCAGCGTGATTGTATCGTTTAAAGCGACAGGGACAGAGGACTTTGTACTCGCTATTGTATTACTTGATTAACTATGCCCAAGAGATAGCTCCTAAGGCCTTAGATTGCGTCAATACAAACAGTAATATTCGCAAGCAATTTCGAAAATCGATTTAAATTGTACGTAATAGTCATATTATATTGAAATGCACGTTTAATAAATGTGCAATAAAACAAAAGAAATAAAATAAAATTTTTGGAAATTAAAAATGATAATTTCATTAAGTACCTATGTCTAAAATTAAAATTGCAATGTTTATAGATAACATTGTTAATAAATTGACCGGCGGGGTTATTATCTAAAAATTTGCAGACAGCGACAGCAACGCGATCACTGCGCGACCAGTGCCTAATTGTAATAAAAAATTGGTATCATGTATGACGATTGCGTATCTATTATTCTATGACCGTAAAATGCACTTTTCGCGATAGATTTAGCGCCACTATACAAATTACATTACACGAATTCTCGTTTTGACAGCAGATATCGCGCGATATTGGCTGTCGCATGCTGATTCCAAGTTACGTAATAAGCGTGCGGGTCGAAGCAACCATGGGAAAATTACGTAGCGAAAACCTTGACGTAGTGGTGCAAATCCCTCTTGGAGTGAGTGAGACAATGGAATAGTTGAAGCTAAGTCGCCGGAACACAGAGATGACATGGAAGAAAGACATTGTGAAGGTTGGAGAAAGAACTAAATATATTCGGATAGTTTTATCAGAATAGACCAAGTTTGACATTGAAGGAGATCTATATTACAATGGTTGTAAAGATTTAAGATAGAGGGCTCAGACGTAATAACAATTTAAATCAGTCGTATGCTTTCGGAGTATGACTGATTTAGGGTAGGGTGGCTCTGTTCTTTCATAATAAACATAATGATATATACTCTATTAAAGTAATTGGAACGTTACTCCTTTAAACAATCCAACTGCAAGAAATTCGTATTACGTAGTTTTTTAAGCGAAGCTCAAATATACCGAAAAAGTTAAAAAAAAATTTAGAAACGGTTTGGAATCAGAGAAACCTATCACAAAATGTGTATCATAAAAAACTCCTGATAAATATCTGCAACGTGTAGATACGTAATCTAATGTTAGCTTTATGAACTAATAAATTAGATATCCAAGGTCCAAGAAATCCAAGGTTTTAAATTACAATCACATTTCTTATTAGATGGAACCATTAAAGTTACTTCGCGTCTTTTGAGTGTCCCGGGTTTGATTTCCAGCAGGTCGATTAATGAAACAATTCTCTAAATTGTATTGAAATCTGGGTATTACTGGATAATTACTCAGTTTGTTCTATGACACCCATTTTACAAGCTGCCAAGGTTAGTTTAAGGCTGTACGTTTTCTATGATTTTATTGGATTACTAAAAGGAGCGGTTGAAGTCGAAACAAGCCTTGAATTTTCAGGCGGATGGCTAACATTATGAGGAAATTTCCATAAATGTGTTGTAAATATGCACGTGAGATTTCAAATTTTCAACCTCCCAGTTCGCTTGAAAAAAAGAAGTATCTAATAAAACACTTTTTTTAAATAATAATAATAATACTCCAGGCAATTACACAGATTGTGTGACCTCAAACTAAGCAGTAAGCTTGTACTATGGGTTGTACTACACAACGAACTTTGGGGGAGTTCCCAGTAACACTCAAAATAATATTTTGGGGACGGTAGGTACGTAGTATGATAAAGAGTCTCATGTAAAAGTTGCAGAATCTAAAATTTGATGTAAAATTATAAATTTGTTTTTAATTATGATTTTTAAGGTTCCGTACACCAAAAGGAAAAAAGCAACCCTTATAGAATCTATATATAGATAGAGGATAGATCTGAACTTGTGGAGCTATCAAGTTGAAACTAATATAAAATACTTATGTCTGGTTCCCTTGGAGCTGTACAAAAAAATCAAGCTTCTAAATCAATTCAACGCAATTAAAAAATACGGCCATTTATGCCATATATTTTGATACTCGCGAGTGTCAAAGCACAAAACCTATGGGATGTTTCCCATTGACTTATAATTAAGAAATTTACCAAAAAGCAAGAGCTCACAGCAAAATAAAAGCAAAAAATGGAAACTTGTGAATTTGTAATTCTATCACACTTTTTTACCATTAGAAATCTATATCTGCAGTTGGAGAGTTCGGCATAACTTGATTTCAACTGCAAAGTTAAGTTTGTTTTTGAATCCGACTTATATATTAGGTCTTTACCTATGAAATTGACGTTTAGTATACAGAAACTTAACGTATTTTTTTTTAATATATTTTTTTAATTTCTATTAAACAAAGTATGCACCCATGCTATCGATGCATCTCAGCCAGCGCAGTGGTCATTTTTCAATGCCCTTCTTGAAGAAGTCAGGTGTGCCTTTGAAGAGTTTGTGGCCTCCCAACAAACTCTTCAAAGGCATTTTATACTGCCTCTCGGGTATAGAACTTTTTTCCTGCCAAGAAGTTGTGAAAATTTTGGAAAAAGTAGAAGTCTGTCGGCGTAAGGTCTGATGAGTACGGCAGATGACGCAAAACATAAAACCCTAGCTGTTGTAGCTTAGAGACCGTCTGTTGTGTCGTGTGAGGTCGAGCGTTGTCGTGCAGGAGCGGCGGGGACGAGCGATTAACCAAGGCTGGCCGGAGATTTGCGAGCTTCTCCATCATTGTGTCCAGTTCCTCACAGTACACATCCGCAGTAATGCTCGTGAAATTTGGTAAGAAGCTGTGATGAATTACACCGGTGTTAAACCACCAAACAGTAACCATTACTTTTCTAGAGGTAACTTTTCGTTTGGGGCATTGCCTAGATGCTGAACCAGAGTCTAACCAACATGATGACCGCTTACGATTGTCAAAAAGAATCCATTTTTTCCATCCAGTGGCACCCCCAAAACTTTGCTAATTAGCCAACCCGGACTTGGACTTGGTTACAGAACCAACAATGTCATGTAATGCCTATTGCGCATTCAAAATTCTGAATTCTTTTCATAATCCAAACGTCATTTATAATATACACGATCATGTGTATATTATAAAAACCCAGTTTTAATCATCCTTTATATTTATTAAAAGCAATAATATACAATTCATCATTTTCAAATTTATAATTAAAAATGTTCGCGATCTTTTTAAATAGATATGTTCTCATGTACATGATTCAAGAAAAACGAAATTCGAAAAAAAGCAAACATCATTTTTTACTGTTTAATCCCATTAGGTATCAATCATATTTTTATTAAATGTCTGTTCTGTGGAATTAATTACTAATATTCTATGAATTAGTCACGGATTCGGTTAAAATGTAGTAAGAAATTGAAATTGACCAATCACAATGATTTAGAGAGCTATGTGATTTGTTAGTTTGAAATGCAATTATGTTTTACATTTCATAGCGATGCAGTGCAATGTATATTTGTCTCACTTTTTAACGTTGTAACTGGGACAATATTTTACTTGGATTAGTACTAAGGTAACCTATTCACCTCTTTTGTATTACAATGTCATTGAGGACATATATGTAAATGGCGCAGCCGCAGCGGAACTAGTCACAGCACGCTAGCCACCACTTAATCCAGTACCCATTCTTTGCTCGACTATTACGGTCTGTGCAAAAAAAAAAGCACGTGGTTCTACAAATGAATTTGAACGATGTCGAGGCTCACCGTCAACGTTATTCTACCCTTGACTATTGCACTATAAAGGCTGAATTTGAATTAATTACACAAAATCATGTGAGAAGTGCATACTAATACGCATAAAACTGTACCCAGTTCAATGAATTAAACAAATTTCTTGTTTGTAACGTTGATTGACATTAATATTGTTACTCAGTGGCGTGTGCACGCGTTGTGGTAATTTTTAATGCTCAAGATATTATTTTTTAAGCATATGTGTTTTTTTTAATATGGAATTGTATAAGGTGATAAAATTATAATATCATTTGGTGGGTGAAGCAGGTGAAGGAGTAAAATGATGATGTCTAATAAATATTAATAAACAAATAGATACTTCAGACAATTACACCAATTTTGTGAACTTAAACGAGGCACTAGGCTGTATTATGAGTTCAAAACAACGAACTGGGGGAGCTCCAAGTAACACGAACTCCCAGACTCCAAGCCAATTTACGAAAGTTCGTTTCCTAAATTGGTCCGACCGGGAATCAAACCCGAGACCTCAACTTGGTTTGTAAAGCTTGTTAGCAACAATAAGAGATAAAAATGTACATATGTATCTTTGTTTACATTAATTATATTTAGAACACTGTCAGAAAGGAATAGTAATAAGTTACTTGTTGCTAATTCTGTGATTTATGATCTTATTTGTACTCATTTTAATTTATAGGATTTATACATAAATTAAGGTGCTATGATTATGCTAAGATTACGCTTAGATGGTTCAGGCACATAGAAAGAATGAGTGATGAAAGACTGACGAAGAAAACCTACAGAGCGAAAGTGCGTGGTAAAATAAGCCAAGGAAGACCAAGGCTGACTTATGAAGATCAAATAGCCAGAGTGTTAGCTGACGGAACTGTCAAAAGCACTCGCATACCTAGACGAAAATGTGTGATGAGAATGATGAGATTTGAGGAAGGAAAAGAAGTGTGTAAGGACCGCGTCGCTTGGCGCTCCGTCCTCTCTGACTACCCCGTTAGGGATACAGCGTGAAGATATGTATGTACGTATACAGAAATGAATTATATAAGTTACATGACACGGTGTACGCTGTGTTTGAAATTGAAATTCCTACACCGAATTATAAATAAAATGAATGACTCAGAAAATTCAGAATTCAGTATTAGGATTGTTGACATTTTAAGGCTATTTATTTGAGTACTTTAGTTTTGTTGAATTTGTTCTGAAATTGTGGACCCTTGAACCATTGTAATATTTATGAAATCACATGAGTGTTATCCCCGTGAGGCTACATCGGCGGGATGTAGTTCAGAATTTGTGAGAAATGACCAATTGTGAGAATCCAAATTTGTTATAATTTCCGATACACGATTTGCTACAAACTCCTTCCACCGACTTGAGTGACTATTTATCCACGCTAATTCTATTGTAGAATCTGTCCAAGCATGAAGATTGTTTTTCAATATTCATGACATTTGCCGTTTCTTTCAACAGTTTAGGTAAAAGTACAGCACCAGCACTGCATAGTCTAGAAAAAAAGGTTAGGTTTGTGTTTTCGTGAGGTGTTTTCAGGAACTAAACATACCTAATTTTATAGCGTCTCATAAGAGGAATTGGGAACTACCGCATACATACTTAGTGTAAGAGACATATAAAAATATGTAATGGCTTCCTTATAGCGGCCGTTAAGATATCTCATGGGCGGATCGATGTTTATGGCACAGAATATAGCTTTATTGGCGAATAAAGTTAGAATGACGACTCTGATTTGTAACTATCCGAAGTTGTTTAAATTAAGACGAATTTAAAGTTGAAAATACCAAGCGAAGAAATGAGATTGGTGTTATTTTGATCTAAAAGAAGCTGTAATAATATGTGTAATGTAATAATAATATTTGGAACAGAATTGTCATTATTTGTGTGTGGTTAGGAACGAGACTGCAAATATGTGATATTTGTATGAATGTTAGTTCTGTGACATATATAATAGGTATTAAATTATAAAGTAAATTGCAATAGTAAGTTGATGCATATTTGTTGAAAGTGTACCGCGGTTGTGCTTGGGCCGTGGGCCGTGACTGACATTGTACCTCTATATAGGCATGAAAATCAGGTCGAGTATGAAGCACTGTATTTGCTTGTAACATGATTTTCTGTAATGCTACAAAAGATATTTAAGAATACAATGAAACAATGATACAATGAAATTGGTTTACGTAAATTCGTGTTACTATATGTTATTAATTAAGTATTTACTAAAAAGGCTTTCATTAGACCCCTAATTATTACCATGCGTATGCCAATATGTACTCATAATCTAGAGCAAACTGATTGACAAAAAGTTCTATATACCTATTTCTGTTATTTTAAGACTCCATCCTCTCAAGTTTCGCGTACCTGACAAATATTTTTTCACCTCATCATTCTCATCACACACTTTCGGCCAGGTATGCGAGTTAAAACTGTGACTGTTTGATCTTATTAGTATAAAAATACCATAGAATAGTATAAACCAAGCTATGAAAATATTGTTTGAATAATAAAGCTGGGTAGCTTAAATACTTTCATGTGATGTATCCATTTATAAACTGTAGGCGTAAGTACTAAATACCTTTGTATTATAGCTATTTAAACTTTCATGTTATACAGAATATCAAAATAATCAAAAGTGGTAGCAGAAGCCAAGGAAAACCAAGGCCGACTTATGAAAATTAAATAGCCAGAGTGTTAGATGACGCAAATGTCAAGATTACTCGCGTAACTAGGTGGAAGTGTTTGAGGAGAATGACGAGATTTGAGGACGCAAATGAATTGCGTAACAAAGACCGCGATGCTGTGTACTCCATACTCTCAGACTACCCCCTTAGACATATAGCGTGAAGATATGTATGCATGTGTGTATGTATCACAATTATTCGATTCGACGTATTTGTTATTTGCCATGAATAAATTATATTTCTGAAACTTATTTCCTCATAGAGGCATAAGTAAACTGTTACTGTATGCAATCGAGATACATCGACAGAGCTGTCAGTCAGATGCGTCGTTTTCGAGCTGGCAGAAAGCCTTAGATCCGTTTTTTCAACGACATATCGTCAATGTAAAATATAAGGCGGTAAAAGGATCATCGCGTACCAAAATATTAACGGTTAAGCCGTAGGGGCGCGCGTCGCGCACGCAACCAATTTTTCGATGACTTAATCTTTGGATTTGTTATTCCCTCGAGAGTAGTGCGTGAGCTGAGAGACAATTGAGCTTGACTACACCTAGTTTGGCTATCGATTGATACACGTACGTTATAGACATGTATAATAACTCTGTACTGGATTTCTGTCACACGTTTCAAAAAAATGTACGGAAGTATATCAAATGTTAAAGAACTGAGAAATAATTGATTACTGTATTTTAAACGATAAATAATATTTGTAAAATAAAATATAACCAATGAAGACTGAAGTCCGTTTGCAATATTGTATTTACAATTAAGTATGGAAAAACTGAAAAAAAGTAGGACTTCTTTAAAATATATTTAATATTTTATTCATAACAAGCTGGTGTCCGCGACTTCGTCCGCTTGAAAGTCGGTTTCATTGCGCACCCTGTGACAGAGGAGCGGCGAATTTAAAATTATCTTTAAACGACGGTACCTTTTTCCATTGGCAACCGATTCCAATGAAACAGCCTAAACGTTGCCTCCGCGCTGAGCTTTTTCTACCTGCGAGAACCGCAAGAAAATACGTTCAGTAGTTTCGAACATTAGTCTGATGTCTGTAAAAAAATGCTTTTTTGTGTTTTATTATTCTTTTTTTATCGCCCACGCTCGTTTTTTGATAAATTTATTCAATGTACAGACACACAGTTTCTACTGGTTTAATATATATGTGTAGATTCGTTTGTATTTCTTACAAATTAAATATAGAGTAAAGTAACTTATTTTTGACACCCACCAATTTATTTCACTTCAGCAATTTTTTTCTAAAAATAAGTAAAGTAATTACACAATTAAAATATAAAATAAATATAGTAGTTTTATTTTTTATCATACTAGCAACACAGAACTGTCAACGAAAGGATTATGGCGCCAACACAACTGAATTAAAAAGGTGTCCCACAAATTTACCACTAATAGTAGTCGCCTTTCACATGTCACGAATTGTTAGACTGCAAGAAATATATGGCGTAAGCCTGCAGTATTTTAAAACTTATGTTGTAGCATTTGACAGTTGTATGACACAAAACAAATCTTTGTTCCTTCCCACTTTCAAGTTTTTAAATTATTTTTGAACTTTACAAGTGAAAAATTAACATAAAAATTTTTGTAAATATGTATGAGATAGAGACTCTTTTAGACGTGATGGTAGAATGAAATACTTCAGGCTGCAAAGACCGATCTGATAAACATAGGTCGTTAAAGCGAGAAAGACTATAGCGGTCACTTCAACGTAATATCTATTAGTAGTATAATAGATCTGTGAGGTATCCCATCGCTTCAAATTAAAAATGGCCGTTCGCTTAATTTTTATGATAAGGTAAGCGTTATTTAAATTTCGAACCTTCCTTTGTTTTAACTGTATCGAAATGATTTTTTATATCAATAGTTTTTTGTTATTTATTTATTTATCAATTTTCATTTATTTTTTTAGTTGTGTGTGCCAACATTTGGTATGCTGATGGTACGCTGTAAGTAGGGCATTAAATTTTATTGACACCCACGTCAAATTACAGGATCTTCTTATGTTGCAAAAGAAACGCTGTTAAAAAGAGAAAAACATAACATAACATATCTTCACGCTGTATCCCCAACGGGGTAGTCAGAGAGGACGGAGCGTCAGGAGTAGCGGTCCTTATACACCTCTTTCGCTTCCTCAAAACTCATCATTCTCTTCACACATTTTCGCCTAGGTATGCGAGTGCTTTTGACATTTTCGTCTGCTAACACTCTGGCTATTTGATCTTCATAAGTCAGCCTTGGTCTTCCTTAGCTTGTTTTACCACTCACTTTCGCTCTGTAGATTTTCTTTGTCAGTCTTTCATCACTCATTCTTTCCAAGTGCCCGAACCATCTAAGCATTCCTTTCTTCATTTTTACAATAACACTGTTGTGCAACCCTGTCATACTGCGTATCTCATCATTGCTTATCCTGTCCGCAAGCGTGACACCGCACATTTTTCTGAGAGACCGCATCTCCACAGCATTTATCATCCTTTCACTCGATTTCGGGCATATCCAGGCCTCACTACCGTACAACAAAGTTGGCACCAACACCGCATTGTGGATGGCCATTTTAGCAGTGTTAGATATATTCATACTACCCGCTAATGCGGACAGAGCACCGTTCACTTTATTGCCAGCTGCTACCCGTCTCTCCACATCCAAGTCACATCTTCCATCCCTCGAAAACGCACTCCCCAGATACACAATTTCATTCACTTGTTCTAGACATTTTCCATTTACACAAATCACACATTTCGTTTGTACCGCTTCTCTTTCAAACATCAGAACCTTAGTTTTGTTCACATTCATTTTCAATCCTTTCACTTCACAATCTTCTTTCATACACGTGACTAGTGTCTGCAACTCCGCTTCTGATGGTGCTAATAGCACAGCATCGTCAGCGTACAATAGGCAGTTTACCACTGTATCATCACATCCTATACCACTCATATTACCTTTCAATCTCTGGAGGCAACTGTCCAAATACAGCACGAACAGCCAGGCAGACATCATGCAGCCCTGTCTGACACCAGAACAGACTTCAAACCAGGGCGACATGTCACCGTCTATCCTTACATAGGCTCTGTGGCCACGATATAATGACCTCACAGCCTGCAGTAAGGAACCCTCCACGCCATATTCAGGCAGAAGACTCCACAATTTCTTCCGCACTACTCTATCGAATGCTTTTTCTAGATCCAAGAAAGCGCAGAAAACTTTCTGGTCTATAGCCAGAAACCTTCCCACGATAACGCGAAGCGAGAAAATCTGATCCATACAACCCCTACCGTTTCTGAAACCACCTTGTGCCTCCCACAAATATCTTTCTGAAACGCCTTTCATACGTTCAGTCAATACTTTAGTATAGACTTCTTTACGACTTTAGTATAGACTCGCTAAGCTGACCAAGCCCTATTAGAAGAGCAAAACGGATATAAAAAAGTTTCTTTCGTTCTCACATAACCCGAATGGAGGGCATAATAAAACGAAAAAAAGAGAATTTAAGAAAAAAAGGCAGAAAGCATAAAAAACGAAAAGGAGAGAGACAAAAAATAAATTGCAAGATATAGAAGCAGAAGATACAGAAAAGTTTTTAGTGTGAAGACCGAAGAAGGAATTAATATGATTCTCTTACATTGAATCTTAAAAGTACTTAGCATGGATAATACTCTCATTATTAGTTAATTTCTTTTTTAATATTATGTCAATTTCTCGATTTACCCTAATTAATTTAATTCCTTAACATTTTGGAACGTCCGTAAATTGGAATCTGAACTGACCACCAGTAAAAGTGTGTTAATAGATGAGCATTGCGGGCATGTATTGTTTTTTTCCAAAAACATAAAAATAATCGCAAATATCTGTCCATAGTGTATAAAGTCAATCTGAAAGTAATTATTTGTTTGCAATATTTTAAAATTCTTTAGTCACAATCTCTACTCTGTGCAACTGTTTGACTCTCGGACCAAGAAGAAAAATGGACAAAGCTTTTGCTCTAAAAGCGTGTCTGTTTTTCGCTGACCTAGTTTCTAGACTTTTACTATTGTGCGTGATTAGGGAAGGGTCACAGTACAACGATACTCAGCTGAACATGACATATTTTTATTTTCGTGTATACTAGTAGCCAAAACACTTAACATTTACGAGTATTTTACAAATAATTATTTCAGCATATTTAGTACATCAAGTCCGGTTATGAGCTGACTAAATTACATCCCCAGTGCGAGGTTGCTATAGTAACTATAGCTAACTATTTTACTCGTGGTAACGATCAGACAGAAAAAAAACACGAAAAATCGTTTTACACACGGTGATAAGGCTCCTTCTATTTTGATCCTTAGTCCGAGGTTCGACCAGAAATTATTGTTTGACATCGACAGTATATCTATTATATGTTTAACAATGACAGTATAACAACGAACGCTGTATTTATTTTCATTTAATTTAATGTATGTATAACTTACATTACATATAAACCTTATCTTTCTGCGCTTCTTCTCCATATAAACTTTAACTATTCCAAATCTCACAGTCCTCCGTACGCGTAATATAAAATTATTGATATCGTGGCTAATGTATTTCATAAACAATAATAATATGTAAATTCAGCACGTGTGTATCGATCGAAAACAGAATCGTAACAAAAATTGCGTCGATATCAATACCTCTTAATTGACAAAGACGACGATCCGTGCAGATAGAAACGGATCGGACGTCATCCAATTAGCGCCGGGTCAGCACTATGGAAACGTGAGCCGCACTGAGATGGAACGATCGATATTGACGCAAGCCAGCCTATTGCTCTTATCTATTAGCTAATGTTATCTGAATACGGAAACAGGTACCTTCTAACAAAGACACAATACAATGATGAACTAATGAATTATGGTCGCAATTGTATATAAATATTTTGAAGCGTTCGTGAGCGTGGGTGTTGAATAATATGTTGCAATAAGATTTTGTCTGGAATGAATAATTTAAGAAATATAAACACGTAAGGTATAATAAATAAGTTCTCTCTTATACATAAAAGATAACCGCAGCAGTATGAAGGAAATTACAGACAGGTCACTTTTCGTTAATTAAAAGGTTTCGTCCGTATGATTATTCTCTTTTAAATTATCCTACGTTTGTGTCGCAATGTTAAGCAAATACCTCTCCCAACTCCTTCCATTCTCTCCTCTTCTTTAGAATTTCTTGTGATCCTCGCAGATATACCTTTCCAGGTCGTCATGTCACCTCCTTTGAGGTGTCGTCACATCCTACTCTGTACCGGTGTTGATAGTGTGGCATCTAATTAGAACGCAGTTCTGCATTTTTGACTCGGTCAGTACACGACGTACACTAAGTATGCTGCGCTCTTTCGCTCTTTGGCAGACGTTTAGTCTGGACTTTTGAGGCTCTATCAGTGACCAAGTCTGAGCCCTGTAAGTGAAGATGGGCAAAATATGTAGCGCGATTAATTAAATTAAAATTTTTCTAGGTCGAATATCTTTATTCATAATAGTACATTAAACTGCAACAACAACACAAAGTTCTTGTTTACTCGTAATATATTTATTCACGGCACATTTTTTCAGACGCGAGTGTCGCCCCTATTTGCCAGACCGCAGGCACGTTTTGTCTCGACGCCTTTGAAAACCGGTACCCACCATTTGTCATCACAGTTCAGCTTTTGTCTTTCCGCTTTCCAGATATTTATCTTTACAGAAACAGAATGGAGTTTATTATTTAGCACTGTCATTGTTTAAATTCAACAGTCAAACGCCACCGTTTTTCTTTCTGATTTCAGTTGATTTCGTGTATTATATATAAGTGTTTATTTGAAATCAAATAAAATGTAAATTTAACATTTAGAAGTGTATAATGATTGTAATGTTTTTGTAGAGATCCAAATGCTATTTAAAATAATAAAATTGTAATATGTAGGTACGTCACAATATGTCGTCAGCTATTATAATTTGTATTACGTATGTAACTATCGTGCGTTTCGTTCGTCACGTCATAAAAGTGACCCTTTTATTTTCAGTCGTACGACAGTTCGGTGAAACATAATGTGAATTTGTCGACGGATTGATGTATTTCGTAGAACAAAATCCAACACCCCGTGGATTGGATCAAGTTTACCTTTTTAGGAAAACAGCGGCGTCCTCGGGGAGGGCTGGGATTACTGTGCCTGCCCACGTGCGTGTGTTCGAGTCCTGGCCAGGGATAAACGCGATTCGTGTAAAGCTTACCAATAAAACTCCACTCTTTACTATAGACTTTACCTAAAATGTCCTTTTTTTTTATAACAATTCCCTTATTCGACGGATTTACGAGTTCGCTCTTACCTCCATCAATCACATATGTAAACAAGCTTCGGTGGTCTAACAGGTGATTTCATTTCTGTCGAGTTAAACCGGCATTGTTAATGTGACGACGGTCCTCTATCCATTTTGGTGCAGTTATCAATCTTTTGTTTTTGGACTATATTTTTGATCATCGCCTGACAAGCGTTTGTATACACAGTAACGCTTAAAAGATTTTTATTTAAGATTTCGGCTGACCCGTTGATGGGGCAGCATTTGTCTTCTAAACTGGGATCCCAGATTCGATCCCCGGTTAAGTCGATTTAAGATATGAACTTTTCTAAATTGGTTTAGAGTCTGGGTGTTATGGGAGCTTTCCTAGTCCATTGTGTGATACCCATAGTACAAGCCTAGTGCTTTGTTTGGGGTCTCACAATTTCTGTAATTGTCTGGAGTACCTATTATTATAGTATTATATGCTTAGATATCCCCGTTGAGGATACAGCGTGAAGTTATGTATGTATGTATATGCTTAACTGGTTCGTGGACATAGAAAGAATAAGTGATGCGAGGTTGATGAAGAAAATCTACAGAGCGAAAGTGAGTGGTAGAAGACGCCAAGGAAGACCAAGGTTAACTTATGAAGATCAAATAGCCAGAATGTTAGCTGATGGAAGTGTCAAAAGCACTTACATGCCTAGGCGAATATGTGTGAGGAGAACGATGAGGTTTGAGGAGGCGAATTAGGTAAGTGGAGGAGTAATGACTGCGAAGCTTGGCGCTCCATCCTCTCTGACTACCCCGTCAGGGATACAGCGTGAAGATATGTTTGTATTTGCTCTCTATTCAAAGGATTGTAGAGCGAAAAGTAATATATAATACTAAAGCAGTATTATATATATTACTTTTCGCAGTCGCAGAAAGCAGTACTTTTTAAAGTGGCATACTTCATAAGTATAGATTAATTTGATTTGGAAAACGTGACTATATGTTATACATACTAATTAGAAAGTATTAGGTACACGATAATTCTATTTTTTATTTTCACCGGCTAGAAGCATTGGCGTTAACCAATAGGTTCCGTATACCTATTGGTTAACGCCAATGTTTCTGGTTTTGGAACATAACCACGCGAGTTCGCGGCCGGATTACCTGGAGTGGTTTGGCAGTTGTCCAAACGTGTCTCTTGAGACTCTGGGACGCTCTTTCGAACTGCAATGACGTCGTAACTAACGGTGAAGTTAGGTAAGTATGTAATCTAAGTAGATTTACCGCATGATCCAATCTAACGTTGGCTGTAAAATCATATTGGATTATTGGATAGATAATTGAGATTCTACAAGTATTATTTATTATTATTTTTACAATAATATTATCTTTGATACAGTAAATCAGTACACAGTATACAGTTTATTTTATCTTGCTACCCTATTTCAAAATATTAAATACGTACTTCCATAATATTAAACTATATCCCAATCTGGGTGGAAGGAGAAAATAAGGAGCAAAAATCCTTCCTTCAATCCTTGACTTCAATTCTAGCAATAGCATTAGATAAGCATAACCCTGCTGGCCTGGGAGATAGAAAAATATAGAATGCGTCCGCTGCTTATATTCCTACGCAGGTATATTCCTGCGAAGAAATCACTGAAAGAATAGGGCTTATTGAATAGAACGTATATAATTCTACAGGCGATGCGACAGCACCTTCTCTTCTGGTTCCGCTTTGCCATCTATAAATCCTTATACTTATTGCTAAAATTGAGGTCAAGGTGTGATTTTTGCTCCTTGATTTCTCTTTCCAGTAATAGGATATAGCTTGATTATAGGTGATGAAAACAAATCAGAAGCAATTGCTTCTAGTATTTCGTATTAGCATTAGCAATTGTTAGTTATTGGTTTCGTTTCTGTGTATAATCTTTGACTGATACTAGTTAGTTTTTATTCATACTTTTTTAGCAATGGATAGATTTAGCTAATATTTGATTGAGTAAAAATACACACATCACAAGTGTCTAGGGATCAAGTACATTTTTAACTAGAAAAAATTGTCTAATTAATATTTATCAAATCTACTCTCCCAGACTGGCTTCTTACTTTAATTCCTATGTTTAAGTTAACAACTTATCCCTATATTTTGTAAAAATTAAGAAAAATTACAATTTTTGAAAATTTCGGGAAATTAACCTAAGTTAATGTCGTCAATTAAATGGCAAAAAAAAGGCAAAAATGAGGATTTTTTAATTTTTTATTGTAAAGATAAAAAAATTAATAATCTGTGTTTCCACCATTGACACGAATTACACAATCACAGCGATTTGGCATGCTTAAAATCAGTTCATCAAAATCACTTTGAGGAATGGCCCACATTCTTTCTAACAAGTCAAAAATTTGTTGTGGGGTATGCACGGCATCCATACTCGGCAGAGCTCTTCTTTGAAGCATATCCCATGTGTGTTCAATTGGGTTGAGGTCTGGCGACTGAGCAGGCCACAGCAAAACGTTGATGCGAGCGTCGGCAAGAGCGCGTGTTACGACTCTAGCCGTGTGTGGACGTGCATTGTCGTGCATTAGTCGAAACGAATCATCCAACCGACATCGCAGAGGGATGATCACGTCTGAAACAATCCTCTCCGCATAAATCTGAGCATTGAGGTTGCCCTTGATCCAAATGATCGGTTCTTCCACCGATCCAAATACCGGCCCAAACCATTATTGTTCCCCCTCCATATGAATGAACTTTCTGACAAAATTTCAAACGTTCTTGACGTCCAGAGATCCTCCAAACTCGAGTACATCTTGTATACGGCCTCATACCGAAACGAGATTCATCGGAAAAGCAAACACAACTCCAGTTTTCTTCCTCCCAATTTCTGTGTTCGCAAGCACGGGCCCTACGATTGCAGGGTGCTATAGGCAGAACTCTCAGCGGCCTTCGGGAACACAGACTCACTTCACGTAAACGATTTCGGATGGTTTGGTCGCTTATCAGCAATCCTAAAGAGCTGTGGAGCCTCGTAGCCAACATCAAGGCGGTCATAATACAATTCCGTCGAGCAATATTTTGGATGTATCGGTCCTGTCTGCGAGTGGTGATGCAAGATTGTGCCCTATGTCGCTCGACCACGTTGCCCGTGATACGATAGCATGTCCAGATACGGCTTATGACGCTCTGTGTAGTGCCAAGAGCGACAGCCACAGTACGTTGCCTGGAACCAGCTTGCAACATTCCGACGGCTCTCATGATCTCTTCTCGTGTCAAATGATGTCGTCGCTCCATATCGATGCAATTTTTTTCAGTACCGATGCAGAAATTGTAATTGTATTTTTAATCAAAATTTAAAGAAAATTCTGTATTCAAATAGTGAAAATCACTAAAAAGAATCAATAACGATCCAAAAAAGTTGAAATAATAATCCTCAATTGCGGCTATACTCTAAAACGTACTTTATCCCTAGACACTTTTGATGAGTGTAGCATAAGTTTTCAGTATAAGCTTTTGCTAAAATACATTCACATGAAAACTCACTTGCTTTAAAAATGCAAGTAAAAGCATATGCTGAGGTTTTGTTCATATCACCCATTATTATGTAGGTATGTACATATATACATACATATCTTCACGCTGTATCCATAATGGAGTAGTCACAGAGGACGGAGCGCCGAGCTTCTTAGTCCTTACTTAATTCGCCTCTTCAAATCTCATCATTCTCCTCACACAATTTCGTTTAAGTGCTTAGGCGCATGCGAGTGCTTTTGATATTTCCGTCAGCTAATATACGTATGTACATTTTATTTAATATTTCGAAAGAGTCGCTATACATAATTATTCACCTAATTAAATATTTACAAACTTAAAACTACACATTATCTTAAATAATAAACTTCCTCAAAGTTTCCGCTTAGAAAGCTGTCATTGCTCAAGGTACCTAGCAGACTGGCAGCATTGCCTCTTTGAATAGCCAAACTGATTCGTTGGCGGAAGAAGCTGCCAGCCCGGCGGTCTCCCGAAGCCTCGACCAGTCTCTAACAAATATCAGAAACCAGTCGATGGGCTTCGGGGCCCCAGGGACCCAAAGTTTCGACTGCAAAGGGCGTAAATATGAAACTCTCAGAGAGAGTCGCATACTTACGCCGCTTCAAGTTCTCGGCAGTGCTGGCCGCGGCACCTGCTGACTTGGAAGTTGCCAGCACATGGGAAACAGCAAGTGTATCAACACAAGTGGCATCCCACACCAGCGATCTTTCAAGTTTCCAAGGAATTAGCGTCAAACCATCCGGTCTCCTGCCGTCGCTGCGCACAATACCTACAGGCTCTAAGACTACAGGAACGCCAGCGGCGACAAGAGCCCGCCGTATGACGTCATTCAAGGCAGCATGTCGTGACATGCGGCCCGCACTACGTAAACAGGATAAACCGTGGTGACCTAGTACATCGACGAGATCACCACAGCGGCAACGGTGAAGAAGGTTAGTCCTGGCCCCCAGACGAAGGGATACTATGAGAGAAAGCGTGGTATTGTCGATTAAGGTTCCTAAGTTTTTTGAAGGTATTACCTTCAACCAGTGTCCTGACTCCTTCTCAGAAACAGCTAGGAGGCGAGACCGATCTTTTTCGGTACTACAAGAATCTAAAAGTTGTAAATGAACATTTTTGCATAGAGGCTCATCCCAGTGTTTTTGAGAAAAGGTCGAGGTAGGCAGGTTAGTACTCGGACAAACACTTAACCAAGCATTTCGAGCATCAGTCAAGCACGGCACCTCAACCGATCCTAAGGAAGGGCGAATAACAGATAGGAAAAGGTTTTCCGTGCTGTAGGCTGACGAAAGAAAAGCTGGCAGTGACACACTCGAGATTTTGCGTATGCCCAGGCCTCCATAACAGATGGGAAGCGAGGCTTGATTCCAGACGCTGTCATCAACAAAGGAGCAATTTAATATTTTAGATAATGTATTTTTTAGAATATTGTCTACAGATTTTAAAAGCGTTTGAAATTTAAAAAGCTGAGAACAGCGAAGAGCATATGTAAGTTTTGGAACGAAAAGGCAAAATCGGACAATGAGGAGAGCCATGTGGGAATTAATTTTGAAAAGTTTGTCTGAAGACTGGCTAAATTTTTGTATTTGATCATTGATAAAGCAGGTTATGGAGTCATCTAAGACGGGAGCACCTAGGAGGTACAGCGATTCTTTTGACAAGACTTTAATACCTGGTGCCAGATTGTTAAATTTATTAATTATTTCATTTTTTGTAATAGTTGGAACAGAATCGGAAACAAAGAGTTCACATTTAGAAAAAATTAATTCTAAGCCAATATCTTTAAACCTTTGAATGAGGGTTTTAAGGTCTTCTAAAACAGTAATTGCTTTACCTCCTATTGTTCCGTCGTCAAGGTACCAAATATTGAATTTGGAATTTAAATTACAAATCGCAGGATGAATAGCCAGACTAAAAATAGCTGGTCCGAGAGGATCACCTTGTTGACAGCCAACTTCGGAATGTAATAAATTATCTTTATATATTAATTTTGAAGGACTGCTGTAAGATTGCCAGAGGTAGGGAAATATGTCCGGAACATGCTATTTTATCTGTGTCAACAAGGTGGATCTATCAACAGAATTAAATGCATTTTTTATGTCTACTTTGAGGAGTACCTCACCTCCATCCTAATTAAATGAATAATAATATGTACCAATCTAGGAAAATACATAAATACCATTCTGGATTTAAAGAGAAAACAAGGAGAAACAAAGTCACACCATTAATAAATTAAATTACACATCTGTGTAATTCAGTTTGTTAATAATTGTCTATGGATTTTACCATAGATATGTAGTTTTAAAGGGAACGGTGCTCTGGCCGCATTAGTAGGCACGGTGAATCTATCTAACTACGCCAAAATGGCCATCCACAGTGCGGTGTTCAAAATCATGTGTAAGTAAGATAATAGATAGAAAAGCAATCTCTTAGAAATATGTGCTGTGTCACCCTTGTGGACAAAATAAGCAATCAAGAGATACGCAAGGTTGGACTACAGTATTACTTTAAAAAGAAGAAAAGAATGCTTAGATGGTACAAGCACATATAAGTAATGAGTGATGAGTGATGATGAGACCGACGAAGAAAATGTACAGATCGAAAATAAGTGGTAGCAAAAGCACGAAAATAAAACAGCCAGAGTGTTAGCTGACGGAAATATAATAACGAAAATACGTAGCGTGAGGATATGTATTTACTACGTATAAGTAGGTATGTAATTGTAATGCATATAGAGAATTAATAAAGTATAAATTATTACACAATTAGTTACGTAACGCTACGTCTGCTGTAAATGAGTATGTGAATAAGTACATAAAAGATTATATACAACTTTTTAAGTAAAAATTAAACTGACTTTAAAACATCGAAAACATCGAAAAAACATCGAAAAGTACAAAATAACTATCCTTTACTAATCAAAACTCAAATAGGAAAGTAACTTTATAAATACGATACAAATACCTGTATAATTAAATTTGACAGTTACTGAAGTCGGTGCCAAGCCTACCAAACTACTAGACTTTTGTTGCACATTGATTTGTCAATTGAGCACTTTGAATAACGTACTTGAGTTTTGATTAGTAAAGAATAGTTATTTTGTAATTTCTTTTTTGAAGTCGATTTTTTTTTGTTTTTTGAAATGTTTTTTATTTCTCCTCCTAGGTAGGGAGGTCCTCGAATAATTTCTTTTCTTATTCTTTTCGGCTAAAAGTAATAATTGTACATGTAATAAATTTTAATTATGGTTCACATTGGTTGGTGGTGAATGTGAATTATGCTTGTCGCAAATTGTGCTGATAGCTTGTGTAGGGTCCTGGTGTAGAAAGGACTTAAAATAAAAGTGGACTGTAATTTTTGCTGTTTTATACTGGATTACAAAAGATATAACAAATACATTAAATTATTAATGCAATGCAATTAAATCCGTGCGCGTGTTTCGGAAGTTCATTTAGAAGTGTTTGTTCGGGCCCCCGCGTCTTTCGCTCCTCATTGTAGACCCGAACTGCCCCGAGGATTCGCGAGTCGCAACAGCTTGAATACATGATCTATGGATGTGCTTGCAGATTTTTACTCGACCATCGATGAAGTAAAAAAGAGGTGTTATGATCTTAGCAGCACTCTATGTACATAAACATGCATATATTCATTTATTATCTCACAAAGACGAAAGCACTCCACCAATTTTAACATACAATTATGAAGTATCATTGCATTCCTCCTAATTACGCACGGGTTACATAAATCAGGTTACATTTGGAAACACTGAAATAGTGTTTTTGGTACAATATGAAGTAACGAACAAGAAACAGTTAATTAAATGACGCAGAATAGTATTTATTATTCATAAAAAAAATATTAAAATAGAAGTTAAAAAATTGAACTTTAACAAATACTTGAAAAAGACTAAAATCGAAATAATTGTTATTGAACATTAAGGGGTAAGAGCAAAAAGCGATTCATTCGTCGTATGATAACTGTAAACATACTATAACATTTTTTAAATTTAATTTTAAATTTAGATCAGTATAATAAGATTAGTATAGAGAATTTAGATTAGTATAGGGTAGGCGTTTTGGTAGAAAGACACAACACAATTAGTATAAATTTTCTCATAACGTGTAAGACGTCTGTGCGTGTATGTATGTTTATGTATGTGTAGTGGGCTAGTCAGAGCTTATCGCAGGCTGGCAGCCACCCAAGCGCCGGCGGCAAGGCTCAGTTCTGGCTTTGCGTCGGACCACGGCTCAAGTCCAGTTACCTTAACTTATTGCCCTAGGGTATGCCTGACTGCTGTGTATTTATCCATCCGTAAAAATCTAAAGTGCCATAAAATTCTGTGTATTTATTAATTCGACTCTTTGTGTAAATTGATATAAATCTGTTTGTCTCATTCCAGCTTTTGAAGTCTGTGTAACACAACGTTGAAATTTAATTTATGTAAAATGTTGCTAGAGTCTGGGTGCGCGACATGAATGAAATGGTATATACTCTTTTAAAATTATTATTCGGCTCGCTTTTCGAACCTCGCGGCATCGTGAACAAACAACAACAGAGTTTCAAGTACATCGTAAACAATAAAGTTGTAAGAAGTTAAATAGCATTAGGCATTCGCAGCGCGTTTGGGGCTTTCCAGTTTTCGAGTCACGAATCGTTAAATGAAATAAGAATCCGTCATAATTTGTTCCGATAAAACGAGGAGATAAGAGTGAGAGAAGGAAATTTTATTAACGGTTATAACAGATTGATAGAATAATAGATATTTATTGGAGTGGTATTAATTAATTTCAGCCTATTTTCACTTCACTTGACGGCCAATAGGTATTTAGACGAGTTAATAATTATGAATTTATTGTTGTAGCTAACATGGCTGATTTTGGAATTATTAACGAAAATATTTGAGCCGCTCGGTGGATCTTCGTAATTGCTTGATTAATTATTAGCAAGGAGCGAGATGGGGTTAAAACGAGACGAGGGTCGGTCCAAGCCCGAAGATCCACGAACGACATCAATAAGGTTTAATTGGCAAGGACCATCAAGGCTATTAGCTGCCGGTCCAATTAGTAATATCAGTTCAAATCTGATTCGGCGTTATGCCCAGCGACGCGACGCGACCGACGCCATGCCAGTTCGAAAACAATTTTTGCGTCATATCACGGGTCGAGATATTTATTAATCAGGTATTCGAAACGGCATTGTAGATTTCAATTTCCACATGTAATGTGGGAACTTAGCTGAACGAAATATGGAAAACATTATTTGTTATTCTTCTATACTCCCTTCTTAGTGAGAATAAATAAATATTTGTTAATTACATGTCAATACTTGTTTGTTTGTTCAAAAATGTGTAAAATTCTAAACGACAATAAGATTAACAACGAATAAATTATTGTAACACAGAGTTCTTTTAAAAAATGAGATCAAATGAATGTATTTTTATACCTACTACAATCTAAACATCTAGGTATACGAATACATAAAATCGAAGTGTCCTTGTTTTCAAAATAAAGGCATCCTCTTAAGCTCATAGTTATTTGCATGTTAACAAAAACAGAACACGCGTTTTTTACGTTTTATTTGTCTGTTTGTCGGACTGTTCTCCAAAATGGCTGAACAGATTTTGACGAGACATTCATTGGCGGGTAGAAAACTTTACACAGTGTTCTAGGCTACTTTTTGTCCCGGAAAAATACCAAATTCGACGTGGGTGAACCAGTATTATATAAATATAATATGATGATAGGACAAATAATGCAGGAGAGTAATAAATGATATATGTAATTAAAGGCTAATACATTTTAAAGAATTTTTTATATATCACAAAAATGTGTTCATGTGTAAGTTTTGATATGCGTCTGAGATGTAAACATATCATATTGAATAGATTTGTAAATATCACATAAATGTGCTAAGACACATAAATAACGCACTTTCAAAATAACGACATAAAATAACAGTGATTATTATTCGTTTCAAACTGAGGTCCAGCATTACAAAAAGGTGAGGCTTATGTGGAGTAAGAAATGCTGAGCGAGAGACTTTTCCCCTAGCATCGTGTTGTGTTTATCCCTTCTTTGTTGACGTTCGACTGACCTAAAAACACAGTTTTCAATTCCTCTCTTTCTGTATGGTAGGATCATGAGTAATTCTACATACCTAACGATGAATTTTCGTAGCAGTTTGCTAAGAAAAAAGTAATTATGTTTTATTTTTATCGCGTTATTTCAATAAGTTATTAATAATAATACTTGACACAAAATTGAAATTTCAACTTTTTGATATCAAACAACCTCAAATATAAATTATAAATTCCTATCGTACAAAAAAATATTTATATAAGTTATTAAAATTATTGAATTAATTATGATTTGATTTATCAATTGTAATTCAGTTAACTTCTACCGATTGTCTGATTGGCATAATTTAGATTACGGATAAAAGTACGCTCAAAGAGAAGTAGGTTATTATATTTGTAGCGTCAATTTAAGCAAAGTCCATTCGTATAAAATTAGTTACTTGTAATGTTCATAGTAACTATAAATACAACAATTTAACAGGGATTTATAATTTAGATTATAGATATATTTTGTCCTTAAGGAGCCCTCTATAACTAAGGAGTAGATGTAAACAAGAAGAAGGCACACCAAACGGATGGTATAGGCGATTTTTTACGTTCGTGTAAACAAAGCGAACATTGCTGAATTGGTTGCTCGCCAAAGAGAAAATATTTATGTGCTCGATAACGAATTTATGTTCTTTGTGGGAAGATTTCGCATGGTTGTGTAGTACACACGGAAATGAAACAGAAATACTTGTGATTTTTTTTCTTTCAATAAAATATAAAAATATTTTAAAAATTCTTTGTTCAAAAGTCTTTTATATTCTGTGTTGTAATGGATATCAATAATAGCATACGTGTATTAAAAAAAGAAATTAAAATTAAGATCGTGTGTATCTGTGGCATAGTATAGAGTTTAATGACATCACTGATGTAATTACACAGAGAACTTTTCGTTCATATATAAATGTTTCTCTGTTCTTTTCTGTTTAAAATTTGCGATATGTGTAATATATATTTGTATATGCCATGTATAATATATACATACACAAAATAGAGATTTTTTTAAAGCTGTTGTGCCATACAAAGTTAGAGAATTAGTTCTTATTTTTTGTTAGGTTTCTGGCATTTCAGATGAATTACACATACTTTCTATTAAAAATAGTCTAAAAATATAGTTTTTTAAAACCACAATTGTTTTGTTAAGTATAATAACGAAAGAGAGAAAAGCGCAGTCAGATTTGCTTGTGAGTTGCGTCGTATCTACAACATATGCATGTATAGCTATTACGAAGTACATATAAACGATTAATTTGCGGACATGGCCCGATTTAATTAGAAGAGAATCGACATTGCCAGTGAACAAGATGAATCATGGAGTGAGAGATTGGGAAAAACATATTCATATATGTATATATTAGTATAGATACTACGATTCACATGATGCGATTGTAGGGATTTCATACGAGACAATAATAACTAATTATAAAAGTTTACTTTCTTGGAAGGTGGAGGAAGTGGTTGTTTTAATTTAGTTTTGTGTAAGTAAATTGAAATCTGTTATTTCAAAGAAAGAACTTATTTTTTGAAAAAGTTATAATATTAATAATTTTGTCAGTGGTATTGTATTATATTATTTAGTTTTTGGTATCGTACAATTATTACATATTAAAAAAAAATTAGAAGGATAACGAAGGATTTATCTACAACATCAAAATATATTTGAATTAGTGTTTTCATTTGTAACTATCGCAGTATATTCGTTCATCCCTAAATATATAATAGGAAAGTGTAGTTTTCCATTAGTGTAGTATAAGAGGGGTGTAAGGGCTAATTAGAACGTTTACGTAGCTCGTCGTTGGTAAATATTTGGTTCGAATTAGAACGTGAGGATGAATCGCAATCTTTTTAATAACATGTTTTTATTTTTAGCGTAATCCCTTACACATATTAAAAAGATAAACTTCACGTAGCTAATTCAAAAGTGAAGCAACCGAAATAAGCTTGCCCTCCTGTGTATACGTTAACAAAAAGAACAACTCCAAAACATTTAAATAATTGCTTGTTGTGTTATTTTCAACCGAAATGACGGCCGGTTGGCCCGTGGCCCATACAGCTGATGTTTTCGATATTAATCAAATTCTTAGGAGCCCTTTTCCATTTTTATGCGAAATAGTGATATTATGACGCTCTAATTCTCAGAGCCTAAAAATGTTTTAATATTCCGCTGGCAGTTTATAATAGACCCATTACCCTTCTCGAATATCGGTGTTGCACATTGTCATATTTATTTTATAATATCTTACAATAACTATTCTACGAAGTCAGTTTACAAGGAAAATTCTTAGAAGCGCTACTTTAACGTAAAATAACATTGTTTTGACGAATTCTAACAAATTCTAAAATTATGTCGAGATCAAGTACATATGCTTATTGAATAGTATTAGTGTTGTGGAAATGTCATAAATTTCTTTCTTTTTGCAGAAAAAATATTAAAAAAAATATTTCAAAGATAAAGTGTCGTGATTAAATGTCGATTTAGTTCCAAAAAAAAAACAATGACTTATAAAATAATGATATGAAATGAAACTTCATTCAATTTACAATATATACATCAGAAATATTTTTTTTAAATTAATCTGCGTAATAACTATAATAAACACAATCAAATCGGTATAAAATACGCGATGCTGACGCGTATTTTTCAGTCAGTCCGTTCTCGGCCGCCGTATGGGAGGGACGCACGCATCGCTTGCCCGCTCGCTCGTCTCTCCGTATAGTTCCCGATTTTTCCGAGCGCCTGCGCTGCTATCGCTGTGTTCATCGTTGTGTACCTTTCTCCCGAGGGAAAGGCCGTATTCAGAGTGAAATCCGTGTGTAAGATTTCCGGCCACCCCGTAGAGCCCTACACAAGCGCGGCACGGTGGGTCAATGCCACCGCTGCCAGTTTTACGGGCACTCGGCCCGCAACTCCTATGCACGACCTAGATGCGTCAAGTGCCACGGAGACTAGGGCCAAGGGCACTCCAGAGTGCTCCCGCACACCAGAGACGTCGGACCCTCCCGGTTGCGTACTGTGTGGAGAATTCGGACACCCCGCGAACTATCGCAGGTGCCCGAGGGCTCCGCGCTGACGCTACCGAGGAAATAAGTCGCGCCGAGCTGGCGGAGCATCTCAGGGCCAACGCCGTGACCCCCCTGCGCATCCAGCGCAACCTAAGGCCTACTTTTAGTAATAGATTTACGTTTGGCCACTAAACTCTTCCAGGTTATCCAACAATCACTTGTTGCTAAGCGATGATGTGGCTGAAGATGGAGCACGTCGCGCAAGTAAAACTGTTTTCGATGCGTCTTCTCGCGATTTTAGTAGCTATCATTAACGCCGCCATGGCGAACCGTGTCTTTCCAGCCGCCTGGAAGGAAGCAATCGTCATCGGAATCCCAAAACCGGGTAAACCCCGCAAAAGCCCCAATAGCTCCCGCCGAAAATTTACGAACGGGCATTTTTGGCTCGTCTCAAAGCCCACTTAGACACTTCCGGCCTCCTCACAGACGAGCAATTTTGCGTTCGAGATAAACACTCGTGCATACACAATTATTTCAAGGAGTGGACCACCTCACGGAGCACATGCTGGACGACCTTACCCGCCCGAGTCACTATATAAGCACGGGGGCCCTCTTCAATGTACCGAAGGCGTTCGACAAAGACTGGCACGCCGGGCTGGTGTACAAGCTACGTCAACTAGGTGTGCCGTACGCATAGTACGGGACTTTTTGTCGGACCACTTCTTCCGCTGTAGAGTTGGGTGCTGTCCTCTCCCCGCCCAATCAGGGCAGTCGTCTCACAGGGCTCCGTTTTATCGCCCGCTCACTATTCGCTCCACACGAACGACGTTCTCAAAACCCCTAATGTAGAGCTCGCCCTATTCGCGGACCATACCGCACTATTCACATCAGACCATAGTCGCCTCAGAGTCTCTCAACTCCTCCAAGGCGTGGTCACGAGCCTAGGCGAGTGGTTCCTATTTTGGAGAATCGAGGTCAACCCCGAGAAAAGTGCCGCCATGTATTTCTCGAGAGGTATGACGACCAGCCGCACCCGCAGCACTAACAACCTGCGCACGATTATACTTTTCGGTCAAGATATCCTCTGGACTAGGAAAGTCAAATACCTGGGAGTCATCCTCGACAGTGCTATGACCTTCCATCACCACATCATAACGGTCCGCAATTGCGCCGCGTTCGTCTTCGGCCGTCTCAACATGCTCATTTGCGTTAAGAGCAAAATGTCCCTCAGAATAAAGTATCATTATACAAGACTTGCGTCAGGCCTATTATGACGTACGCCAGCTTAGTCAAAGTCAAATTAGTTTATACAAGTAAACCCAATTGCAAGGTATTTTTGAACGTAAAATCTACTTTAGTATTCGCTCACGCTGTGCCACTCTTCAACTCCTTTCAAATAATTCAGAATCGACTCATGCGCAGGGCCACCGGTGCCCTTCCTTACGTGCGCAATGTAGATCTGCACTACTATTTAGAATTGCCCTCAATAACTCAAAGATTCTCTAAAACTAATATCTAAAAGAGGCGTCCCAACGTATCTTTCACCGTTCCTCTCTACATCAGAACCCCTCAGTGGTCAGGACGTTATCGTACATATGTTAGGTGCCAGTGATGACGACATTTTACGTTCGAACTCCATCGTGCCCACTTACACATTACGACCGCACCGCCCCCACCCACCGGCGGAGGCGAGGAATGCCCCCGCGACACCCATAGGGTCGCACATTTAGAACTTTTTCCGCAGGTGCGGAAAACTCCCCTGGCGATGCCTTGAGTCCTAGGTCCGCTTTTCATAGGAGATATCCCTCGGCTGGAGGGACCCTCAGGCGGTCGACCATCTGGCAGGGCGTCTTTAGCGCTCACCCCAACGCGACCGGTGATGCTGTAAAAGCCACTAGGGCTAACAGCAAAGAGGAGGCTTTTTTTAGTCGGTTCGAGCCGACACTATTCAGTCGGCATAGAGTCCGGCTGAGCGTCCATGGGGGTTTCTTCCCCTTTCAGAAACAAAAAAAAAGATTCTCGCGAGCGCTTGACGAGGTAGGTCCTGTACGAAAAATTTATGCGCTCATCATAACGAGCGATCGTAAGCGAGAACATTAAATAGCGAGCCGTGTTTTGATCCAGTGTTGATTTCTCTGTTCCATGAGTCTATTATGAGTTTCTGATTTCCTGCATTTTTTCTTAGGCATGTAAACATTGTGTTTTCAATATAATCACTGGTAGTAAAGTTAAATAAAAAAGTGCTAAAGTAATGCTACCTTACAAGAAGTATTGCAAGTCGGGTACCAGAATGATATCTATTACATTTATAACAATCTATACATATAAATAAAATTGAATTATCTGTCTATAATTTTAAGTTAAAGGGTTTCTCTCAAACTTGTAACCCAACGCGCGCGCGTTAACCAAACCCGAACACGCGTTTTTTTTAATTTTTTGACAGATTCGGAAAAGTATAAAAATTATATTTTATACTGAAGTGTCTTCGTTACACCACAATAAAGCTACGAAAATCGCACGCATACATGACGCATACGTGTCCGTGCACACCAATACCTAAGTTCGAGTGCTTACGATTTGTTATTCGGCTCTTAAAGGAAAGTTTCACTTTATGCAATCTATCCAACTCAAAAACGACTTCTGTCGGTTAGGTTAGAAGTTGAAGGCTAGTATTAGGTGTTACATTTTTTTAACTATTCAATAGTCTATCATTAAACAAGTTTTATCACTGACATCACGATAATACAGCTATTATGTCTAAAAGCACTTAAATAGTTGTTAATCTAAGGCACTTCCACTTGATTTTAAACGGATACACCAATACCTTCTACCTACATATATTAAATATTACGCAACCACTGTCAGAGAAGAATTTCTTTCGAACTTGTTTGTAGTTATATAATACGTGTTCCTGTCTATATGCGCTCTTAGGACACAATAAAGTAAGCGAAGATAAACTACATCGGGCGGGTTTCTGAACATCAAACATCCGAAACTGATTATGTGTGTGTACATCTACCTGCGCATGTGTGTGCGATCCTTTGTAACGTTAGAAGACAAATAGAAGCAATCGTCACGGTCCATCGATTGTTATGGACCGGAAATAAGCGGAACATCAACACGACTAGAGGTGTTCAACGACGTTTAGTACTATGTATAGGTATACTTATATAATCGCCTGTCTTTGAAATGTGTATCACACTTGAATAGCTTGCAAAGTGAGTGCTTCCTTTTCACAACGTATTAGTTTCTCTTTTTGGTCACTTATTAATTGAGAAGAGTATTTCGGTTTTGAAAGATAATAATATGAATTTCAGAATTAGTCATTAATAAGATTTAAAATTTTGGAACGACATTCTCGGATGAACTTTTTTGGGTTTTAAAAATAAGTTACACAGAAAATTTTGATTATGGAACACATGGAACATTAAAAAGAATAAGTGAAACATGAAAAGAGAAGAAAATAGGCGAGGTATAGAGAGCAATCCAGGACGAAATTCCAAATTTTTGACTGCATTATCTTCATTATTTTAATCTTAGACTAGATTCTATGGGCCACAACGTATTAAGATTTTTTGAAAAGTTTATTACAGGAAAGGATAGCACATGAAAGGTTCCTTTTGTGCGTTTGTACATATTTACGATTCATGAGTTTCGATATTTTATTCTTTCTGAAAAAAAAATCGAAATAACTATTCGAAACCAAATCATAGTTTATAGTAAAATATTAAAACCAATCTATATCCGAAATTGAAGATATTAAAAAATGTAGAATGGAAATGTTATGTTCCGACAAATTATTCCATCTACAAAAACATGGTGTTAGGTCAATTCTCGTATTTTATAATCATAATGAAGGATGTAAAGATAAAATGTAGTCCTTTTACGCATTAAAAAGATCAAGCGACATACTTGGCATTGCTGGGGGCCTTGTCGGTTCGGCGACGCCGGTTTTGGGCGAACTTTCTTGGCGGTCAAGGGCCTCGAGTCCAGCCCTGTAACGGCTACAGACACCGTTGTGATGCCGCTGACTCCTCCACTCGATGATGATGATGTTGTACATTCTACAAACAAATATGATAGTAAAGTTATATTTTGTGAATATGATCTATTTAATCGGCGAAGTGAAAATACTAGAGAAGATAAGCCGGATGTTTACATTTTTTTGAAACATATTTATGTGTACTACCACATATAATGTAAATAATGTCTACATTATTACGTGTAACACAAATGAACAAATAATGCAAATATTACTCCATTCAGCTCTAATAAATAGACCCACTTGCCACATTTAATATTTCGATATCAGCGTTTATTGGAACATAATTTTGCAGCCCTTAATTTTCGGCGCCCGATATTAATTTAGAGCGGTCCAAATGCAAACAAAAAGCAGGATGAAAATGTATGCCGGCGTCGGCGAATTTTAGAATTATTTCTCCTTTTTCAACGGACCGGCAAAAACTGTTGAAATAGACTAAAGTAAAGATTGTTTGGGCAAAATTTTGTACAAATCAAAATTGAACTCATTACGAAGCAATTTAATTTTGTTCGATTTAGTATTGTATATGACAGGTGCACGTGGGACGAGAGTTGTACCTTTGTAGTCACATAAATCACTTTATAATCAGTTGAAAACAACATCAACAATAATTAGCAAAATAATAGTAGTGTTGTTTAATTTTTTTTATTACTACGTTATGTTACACTATTTAATAGATAAACCATCAAAGAACAATAAAATAATACTCTGACAATAGTTTAGCTAGTAAGTACCTAGATGACAAACAAAGGGCTTGTAGAACAAAACAAAGCAAATACGTGTAGTTCTTTACAAATAACAAGCAGTCTTTTACGACTTTATTGTTATAATAGCATTATTAAATAAGAGTTTTGAATTAACAGATGATAACATGTAATATGTGAAGTGGAAAAGAACAATTTTCTCTTTGTATTAAATTCGCGAAAAAATCTGAATCTCATTTCGAAGTATTAATGAATAAATCACATGTATATATATGTACATTGACTGACACTTTGCAAATAGATTCAGTACGTTTTTTAATAGTATTTTTTTATTTCCGTTACACAAGCATGTTTCAGTTGCAGATTCAGATTTCAGTTTATATTTATTTTGCTTATATTTGCCCAGTACATACACGGGCATCGCGTGTTATGTACAATAAATACATTATGAATTATGATCTGTAATAGCTCGTAACTGGTACATTTCCAATCAACACAATAGTAGTACTAATGTTACACGAAGGACTCACCTGAGACTGACAGTTGAGGTTACATTCGATAAGCTACATTGTAATTGTATCTAACCAACATGTTACGATATATATGGTGTGCACTTCAAAGCATTTTGTTATAAGACACCAAGGTAGGTATTTATTATTATTAGGTAGCTATCAAATATAACAACAAGGACGTATCGTAAGCGGAGATACATACGAGGGCTGAATAGTTACTTTAATAGTGATCCATATTGATCGGAACATTGATTCGGAGGCTCTGAGTCGTAACGGGATGTTCTTTGTCACACAGCGGACGCCATTAGTTTGTTTATGTTTGTGTGGACCGCATATCCGTCTCAGCTGACCGATGGCCACTAATGGAACCTTAGAAAAATGATGTCCGATCTCTTTGAGGACGAAAACTGCACGGGTACGCTAGTAACAAAGTGGTCGCTTTTGAACGTTCCGCGTGATGAATAGGTAATGTCGTCGAAGAAAGAGTGATGTTGTGGGTGTAGGCTCTCAAAGATAAGGTTACTCGGATAGATTTATGTATATAGGAGCAGATATACCGTGCCATGGTCGTATTCGAAATATTCTGTGGTAATACAGAAATAAGATTAAAAATATGCGATGTTTCTAGATTTCATCACTGTTTATTGATTTGGTTCAACCATAAATAATTTTTTGTGCTTGAAAATTGTATTTGTCTTTTAAGCGATTTCGTTTAAAGTTGACTTAGTTTTGATTATAGGCTAAAATACAAAAATTGGTTAATGTATAAAGTAAATATATTGTATACTATGAATAATTTTTTTTAAATCCATGAAGGTACATTATTGTACCTTAATATTCAGTGCAATTCGAATTAGGTAAATAATAATTAGCCTACAGCAGTGCGCATTTAAATGAAGGCTTGATTACATTATTCTAGAAATTAACTTTTAAAAATTAATTTTCCTACTTATAAGAACCTGAAAAGTTGAAAAGTTAGAATGGAGAGGTAGTGACAGTGACGCTAATATAAGACTAGTAGCAAACGTATTGCGTATGCCGCAGCACCGCACGGCTGCGTTTCGCGGCAGTTTTAGATACGCAGCCACCAAATGCTGGAACAACTTGCCTCCACCTCTTCGAGAACGTTGTACTATTTCTAATTTTAAGTCGCGACTAAAATTGTATTTTCTCTCATGCCAAGCGTACGGATCCTATCCTATAGCGGTGGCTAGGTTGTTCCACAAATAAATAATTTAATTAACGGAAACTTGATTGGTGCTAGTCGAAAAGAAATGTGTTTGTATGCATATGGGGGCATGAAAAATATATATATTTATATTGATATATAGCGTATATATTGTGTAGGTATTATATATGATAACATATTTTCAATTTTCTTGTAATTATTATTTACTAGTCCTCAGACTACACCGCTGGGGATGCGGCGTGGGGATATGTATGTATGTATTATTTACTATTTATTAATTTAATAGCTACGGCCATCTGTTACAGTTAGACCAATGTACTTCACAAATATTGGTCGCCGCTGAAAATCAGCGCTGTAGCACTTGTGCTGCAGCACGTACTGAGTCGGTGTCCATTTTAGCATCATATCACTCACAGTACACATTGTTTGTTGTATGCGTTTAAAACTTTTTATTTATTTGTTTGTATTGTGTGTGATGATGCTAAATAAAATCTATGTCTATGTCTAAAAATATTTTCGTTTATTTTTTTAATAGGCTTAGGTACTGCTGAAATAGTTTCATGATTCGCATAGACATTGTATTTCATCGTCTTCCTTCCTTATATTCCTTTTTACTTATTTTACGAGGCTGTTAAAGTTGGACGAGTTAATGAGAACTTCTCTTGGGAACTACGTTACGTTAGTGGGTAGTGGGTAACAATTAAATAGGCGCTCGGTATTATTTACACATAGCAGACTAAAATAGATATTTTGTATTCAAATTTACACAATAATACTTGAAGAGAAAACTCCGTACTCCTTTTTAAGCATATAGCGTGCACGGAGGAGTATTGGATTTGTCATAGTTAAAGTTTATATGGAGAAGGAGTGCAAAAGAAATGTATATATAATATGTATTACAAATACATTAAATTAAATAAAGTAAAACATTCACTGTTCACGTTCATACTGTCAATGTTAAATACATAATAGCTATACTATGAATGTCAAACACAATAGTTTATGGTCAAAAAGACTAGAGATTGTCACCAAAGAATTTTTAAATGCGGCTAACAAATTTATTACTAACAGATTTATTAAATGAGTTTTGAGCTGTGATTTCTGTGTGATTTGTGAGCTGTGAGCTGTTTCGAGTATGTGGAGTGTATGTCAAGGGAAAAAGCGTATTTCGACCATCGGACAACTATTAATAATAAATTAATTTGAAAAACAATTAAATAAATACTAAATGACATCGAAAAAGGAGGAGGTTCAATGTTCGTCTGTATGTATTTTTTTATGTATGTTCATCGACAATTTCGTCAATTATTATTTTAGATTTCAATGATTTTTTTCCGTTAGGTTCAGGATAGCTCCAAGGTGATCCTATTTAAATTTCATGATATTGGAGCGTGGACTTCGAAGATACACCAAATAATTTTAAAAGTTTAATTTATATTGTAATTTTTATTATATATTATTCCGCTCAAAAATTAGAAAATGAGTTATTTGTAAGACCTACTCTAGATATTTATTTAGGTCAATGTCACTCAAAAGCGAGAAATCAACGGAAACTGAAGTACAAAATTAACACATAGACAAACACCTTTCTAATTAAATTTGACAGTTATTGAAGTCGGTTCCAAACCAATGTGCAACAACAGAAAGTCTACTTATATATATTTTAGTTTTAGGCTTAGGACCGACTTCAGTAACTGTCGAATATAGTATTTGGATTGTATTTGTAAAATTGATTTTGTACTTTACTTTCGATTAGTGAAGGATAGTTATTTTGTAATTTTCAGTGTTTTCTTTGAAGAAGAATAGGACATATGAACGTCTAAAGGCTTATAGTTGTAATGACGTCGCATATTTATTTCTTGACGGGTAAAGCAATCTAATGGGGAGTCACTGTTTTGCACAAACAAAAAACGTTTCTTCAACACGAGTACAGGTATAATTACCTGTACCAGTTATTTGGATCTTTGTATTAACAAAGATCCAAATAAACCTTAAACGAATTTAAAGATAAAGTTACAAAGGAAAAAGCTAGTGACGAATGTATAATAAACTTAATTAATTTTAGTTGAAACATTATTTTGTGAATATATTATGTGTTTTACAGATAGGTACTGAGAAAATAAACAAATACATAAAAGTAAAAAAGAATCCTACTGTAACCTTGAGACTGAATACATAAAAGTTTAGAAAATTCGGAGAAGCTTTACAAGTAGGTATATTATACTCTGATTTAATAAACGAGGAGGGTCTTTTAGTGTTTGTACATGACCTTCTAGGTCATAATTGATTTACTTTGGGGAAGTGATCGATCAGTTAGAGATAACAAGCATCTGTTGTTTGAGTGTTGCTACCACGTAATAACTACTTAAGTCAGGGGTTGTTTTTTAAGAGGCTAAATTTATATCGAATATTTAGAATGGAATAGAACAAAACATTCATCTAGAATATTATTTGCGCGTTTGCTTTAACAAATGAAATTGCAAATAATTACGTATCTTATCAGTGTCCCAATGACAACATTTTGTTATGCAGATCAGTAGTAATTTCCAAACCGATTACGCTGCGTACAAATTGATAAATTTGATATCTCAATTAGTGCTTAATTAACATTATTTCGAACATTAAAATGAATATAATTTGTTATTCAGATTTGTTGTTAATATTTATGTACATATTTCGATTACAATAACCTGTGAGTATAAAACAATAATGCTACGTGTTTACTACAAACAATACAATATTAACGAAGGTTTAATTAAAATTTACCTATGGTGTTAAACGACAGAATTTCATATTGGACCATAAAGCTTCGTGTTCACAATTCGTCATGAAAACATCTGTGGAGCAAAAAGCGTCAGACAAAGGAGTGAATAAACGTAGAGATTGAAAAATTATTCATATACGTGACCCCGGGTAGGCCTCGGGGCAAACGTCGCCAAAAACGCTGTTTACGTGGTATGCATTGGTATAAATCTACAAAACGTATAGCTTTATAAGTTTAACGATAGTTTCTGATTTTCGTTTGTACGAGTACTGTATATTATTGCATAGATGTTTTATAATAAATTTATGATAACGTAAGCAAACAAATACATTGGTCATTAACGAATATATTTATAGCAGACATTACACACTGATGTCATAATTATAATGCGTTGAATTATTATAAAAAACTAATTCATCATGTTCAAATATTATGCAATGTGAATATTTTTCCAATGGCAAATGGCTGGACGCAAATAGCTCTGAAAAATGGTTCTTATACTTTTAAGGGTAACATTCAAATTACCAACTGTTACCCACATTTAAATTCTGTTAAAAAGAAAAAGAAAAGTGATACACAATTATCGTAATGGTAATAAATAATGCAATATTATCATACCACTCATACTACCTTTCAATGTCTGAAGACAACAGTCCAAATACAGCACGAACAGCCAGGCAGACATCACGTAGCCCTGTCTGACGCCTGAATAGACTTCGAACCAGCGCGAAATCTAATACATAAAAATCAATGTTTGTTTGTTCATATCTTACGGACTTCTATACCGGTCATCTGATTGCGATGAAATTTGGTATGGAGTTAGCTTGAATCCTGAGGAAGGACATAGCCTATTTTAAAAATAGAAAACGCGGACGAAGTCGCGGGTATCAGCTAGTATAATATAAATACTTGTAGTGATAATTACTAGTTCTGTTGCTCTGATGAATGAATTTCCAATAATCTATTGAGTTAAAAGTGTCTACATACATATATGTAGTATAAGCTTTATTGTTAATAATGTATGCAATAAAATAATAAAGAATCTATAATACGAAAGCAATGTTTAGCATTATCAATCTGCTTGTGCCCACGATCAGTGCAATCCAGTTGAATGGTCGTGATAAAAAGTTATTGGGTATTTAAGTAAAGCAGAGGTCGCCCGATGGTCGAAATTCGACTGTAAATATAAACTTATCTATATATATATCTTATATAGAAAATATTTAGTATTGTTCTGGTTATGACGATTAAATTCAGTTTCTTGTCGGTTCTTCTCAGTGTCTCAGGTTTTCTATTTGAACCGAACTAAAGTAGATTTGACGTTCAAAAATAGCTTGAAATTTGGTTTACTTGAATAAATGTATTTGACTTTGACTTTGAAAATACTATATAAATTTAAACTGCTATATAAATCTTAAGCGTCTCTCTGTGATTACAATTTTACTGTCAAATTTTATGATAGATAGTTATTTTATGACACACTGACTTCGATTCTACCATTTTTGAAATTTTTTCTATCTGTCTGTATGTCCTTTTAAAACTAATATATAATATAACATATGAAAATCTACCCTTAAGAGGATGAAAAGAGGGACGAAACTTTGTATGCGAAATGCTAAACCGCTGAAGCGATTGTGATGAAATTTGGCATGGAGATAATTTGACATCAGAGACCGGATAAAGGTTACTTTTTTTGATCAAAAATCTGCCCCTAAGAAGGTGAAAAGGGGGACGAAACTTTTTATGGGAAATGCTAAACCTATGGGTAATGATAAAATTGGGTGCGGTGAATAGATTTTTCTATCCAAAAGATAAAGGTTACTTTTATTATCAAAAATCTACACTCAAAGGTGATGAAAACGCGGTTAAAACTTTGTATGAGAAATGCTAAACTGCAGAACTGGTAATGTTGTGGCTTCGAAATGGTTTGACACCTGGAAACGGACATAGGTTATTTTTTTGTCAAAAACCTATCACTGAGGAGGTGAAAAGGGGTATGAAACCGCTAAGCCGCTGAACCAATTATTATGAATTTTGGTACAGAGATAGTGTGCCCGGAGGCAGACGTAGGCTCTTTTTCAAAAACAATTTTGTACATACTTGTATATACATGTACAACATGTAATCTAACCTAATCCGGTAAAGCCATGAAAAAACTTTCCGCGCAGACAAATTTGCGGTTACAGCTAGTAATAAGTCTTTGGCGACAATCGCTACTATGCGCGACTGTTGATCCAAGGAGGTTACATATGTATGTATATATAATGTGCGGAACCCGAAATATCAATATTTCTTAAAAGTAGAACAAGATTGTATTACGGCAAGGTAACAAATTGGATATTTGCTTAATTTTTTTCGGTATTTCGACTATAACTGCTACAACCATCATGAACATATATATATATGTATATGCACACTGTAAGACAGTTATTGTCAAGAACCAAGATGTAAACTTCAAAGTCCTCGAACAATGTAGTGGCGGTATAAAATTATATTGACAGTGATGTAATTAATTTTCAGACCGATTTCATAGGTAGCAATTAATTTTACTAGAATACTTCTATAGCGAGTCATATCGCACGTGACACACGTATTAACCTACATAAACAATCACAAATCTATACCTAAAATGACATCTCTTACGGACGAGTTTCGGAAACTCAGTTAGCGAAATGGGAAATTTTAATTACATTAGCAGTTACAAGGGAGTGAGTTCACGCATCCGAGCCTTTCACAAGTTGTCCGTGAATTCGAGCAACAGTTTGCAAGAACGTGACATCTTTACGTCAGATTCATTTACTAATGTATGACTACCGTTGGAATTTACCTGTACGTGACTATACACGAAATAAACGTATTGTAAAAACTGGAGTACTCATAATGTTCACTTTATTGATAAGTACCTATGATTTAAAGGCTTTTATTTAAAGAATTTTTTTTTTTACTCTTCAAATCTTTATTTACATTAACAAAAAATACATACATATGTTAATATTTACAAACTTAAAACTACACATTAAAAAATTATATCTATTTAACAGGAAGCTCTTCTACCTATACGTAATGTCAAATTTTCGGTCATGTGCGTTCCTACGCAGTAGTACGGACACCTGGATTCCAACGTTCCCTAACGTACTCGTACTACCCATATAACTATGTTTTTATTTCTGTAAGATCTGGGACTTTCGTCTTCGACTATACATATAAAATAAACGTTTTTTTCCCTTGATTCAAAAGATATAAAAATCCTAGGGACTACGATATATTCGCAGATCTTCGAATAAGAAGTAAGAAAAGGATTGAAACAGATTACAATAGATTCTTCATATCTGTGACAGAAAATTCCTTTAACGACAATGTCAAATTATTCTTAAATTTCGTGAATAGCAGAAGGAAATCTACTGGCGCGCCTGTAACGATGAATTTGGGAAACAGATCGGCTTCCGATGCTGTAGATTTCTGTGAACTTTTTTCTGAACATTTTGGTTCGGTATTTAAATACTCTCCGAATGTTCGGACGGCTGTTTCGTACAAATTTGCCGTCATGGAGCCTTGGTATGGAATTAAGGGCGTTAGCTCCAATCATTATTCCACCCCAAAACGACACTGATTTGTCGCCTTGCTGAATGGTTCCAGTGGCAAGTTTTTTGTCTTGCTGAGTCTCCAGGCTTTCTCCAGACACGTACATGACTATTATTTGGGTGAGTACTAATCCGGGTTTTGTCAACGAAAAGGCAATTATACCACATATCTTCGTCCTCATCTTCTTCACTTTGACAACGCCTCGCCTATTGTAGTCTGTGTTATCTTCTTTGCTGTGTGTTCAGTCGTATTCTCTAGAACCTCATTGCTCGTAATCGTAATTAAATTGATGTAAGCAATTCCGAATGGTTTGAGTGCTAATTTCACGTCCAATGGCGGCTTGCAACTCTTGATCTGATTTGAGTGGCGTTGACTGTTGTATCACGGGCAGTCATCAATCTGATGTAATGCTTCTGAACAGCAATAAGGTGGCCACTATGAGGTCGATCAGCCAAGTTATCCGTGCTCTGGTACCCCTGCAACGTGGTTACGACGCAGGTTCGAGAGACAGAGACTGTGCGCTACTTCTCTAATAGAGAAACCCCCTTCATTCAAAGTTATTGTTCTTGTTAGCAAAACTTCCGATAATCCTCGTGGCATTTTAAAATTAAAAACAACAACAACATTTCAGTTACATGTTACATACGAGTACACTGAAATATCTTACTGGTAGGAATAGGCATCGAAAAGCAAACAAGAGGTTTTAATTTTTTTTTGTTTTAATGACATATTTTTAAACCAAGATTAAATGCCTTAAAATAAAATTCAAAAATTTTCAGCATAAAAAATATAATCTCAGTTATTCTTAGTGAACACAAACTTTTTTGATGTGTGTATGCGAAGTCTCACACCCTCCATGCGCGCAAAATGTTTAAATAGGGGTAAAAGATTTCTATTTATGTATTACATACACACATAAACCATAGAATACAATGACACGATTTTAAGATTCTATGTCCTGGGAAAATTTACTGTGACCGTTAGACATACTACTCTGTCAAGAAAGTACCGGGAAAAGATCAATAATACACGAAATGTTAGTTATTCATCCAAATTTATTTTATCGCCTTAAAAGTATGCTCCTTCAGAAACGATACGCCAACGAATAATCCAATCATCAAAAAATTTTTTAAATGCTCCGGAATTGAGTTCAGAGCTCGCCGCGAATTCTCCTTTATGTCTTCTACTGAATGAAAACGGGTGCCACGAAGTGGTAATTTGAGTATAGGAAAAATAAAGAAAGAACCGGCTGGCAGTGAATAAGGTGGTTTTGCTCGATGGTATTTGTTGAGTTTTTGGTCAAAAATTCGTTAACAATGATGGACTTGTGCGAAGGCGCATTATCGTGGTGCAAAATCCAAGAATTTTCTTCCCACAAATCTGGCCTTTTTTGTTGAATTTGCTCTCTTAAACGCCGCATAACGCCCAAATAATATTCTTTGTTTACCGTTTGACCTTCCGGCAAGAATTCCGAGTGCACAACACTGCGATAGTTAAAGAAAACAGTCAACATGACTTTGACTTTTGATTGACTTTGGCGTGGTTTTTTCGGTTTCGGTTCAGTTGGAAGGCGCCACTCCGAAGTCTGTTGACTAGTTTGCACGTCAAACTCGTAAATCCACGTCTCGTCACCAGGAACAATGCGTTTCATGAATGTTGGGTCGGAATTGACTCGTTCTAGCATGTCCTCAGCGACTCTTATGCGATTGTGTTTTTGAAGAAAATTCAGGTCTTTTGGGACTAGCCGAGCGGCAACATGTTTCATATCCAAGTGATTATTTAAAATGGTACGTATCGACTTAACGTTTCGGTTATTTCTCTCAAACTTGAATGAGCATTTTCAGTCACTATTTCCTTTACTTTTGCGATGTTAACTTCAGTTGCAGACGTTGATGGCCTACCAGAGCGAGGCAAATCTTCCATCACATCTCGACCGCTTTTCAACGCTTTGTACCACTCATAAGCACGTATTTTTGATAAAGTCGATTCACCGTAAGCCTTCTGTAACATTTTCAGTGACTCCGAACACGAAATTCCATTGGCGATGTAAAATTGAAGACAAACTCTTTGTTCGATGTTTTTGTCCATTATGAAATTCGCAATATACACTAAATGATATAACTAAACTAAAAACTATATATTTATTCTAAACAACTGATGCAAATCAAACTCCGCGCCAAAATGGATAACAGTTGTGCCAATCTAACAACAACAAAAAAAACAAAAAATTGAATTTGAAACCATAAACAAATCATCCATTCCCGATACTTTCTTGTCTGAATGTATCTTACTCGTGTTCGGGAAAAGTAGAAAAATCAATAGAGCTAATCAATCTAAGATGTTTGGTTTCGTCTTTAAATATTACATTTATATTTCTTATAATAATAAATATGATTGTGTAAAACTTATTTTGTTTATTTCCTTTCTAGCGTAATGTTGTCAAGATTAATCTACTGTGATTATTTATGATTTGTTCTAGTAAATCTCGACAGCAGTTTAAATCGCCTAGCCACAGTTATGGAATAATTTGTGACATTATATGACAACATACTGTATTCAACAAACGTGCCGAAGCGTGGTTTAAGATGGATTACTATTGTCTATTGTAATATAACACATATTGTTCTAAAAGTTTGATGCGGTGCCTTTAGTTGGTTTCACACGATGTGATGAAAGGACGATTGTTACGAGTTTCAAGAGAGAAAATGATATTGAGGGGATTTTTCGTCTATTTGGAAGCAAACACTGTGAAAAAGGTATTAAGTAGTTTACTCAGAATTTTTCTAATTGATTTCGATTTTGTACATTTTTCATTTGCTGTTTTTAACTCCCTAGGCCGCCCTAGGGAAAAGAGCGTTACTCGAGTGTTCTCGAGCGAATGAATCGAACTGCATACAGTTTTATTTAAAGCTGCAGTTTTCATTAAGATTGTTATCTGTTATGTTTGTTGGAAATTCTTAGAGCAGCTAAAAATTATTAAAGGTAATTTCTTATTATTTTTAGAGTTGCTATAACTTTATTTTATAAAATACTAGTTGTAAACTATAAGAGAAAGAATAAAATAGCTTAAGATAACCTAGTAAAGTAGAAAACTGTAGTAAGATAATTCTAGGAAGTAGTAGAATAAGATAAGATAAATAAATAGTATGTAATGATATAGAAAAAAGGAACAGTTGATAATTATAACTAATAAAAATAAGAAATAAATAAAGATAACTAAAAGAATAGGGCCATAAAATGAGAAAGGTAAGAAGGACTATGGATGTAAGATAAATGGTATAAACGTAGAAAGGAGAGAAATTATAGACATACGTCAAGAGAATCAGATACAAATAAAAAAAAAGATAATCATAGAAGCCAAAGAAAAAGTATTTTCTTAGAAATCACAGATAGACATTTTAATTTTATTTATATGTACATATTACATAACAATTTTATTTATATGTATATTTTGCAAAGGCGCATGAAAAGTCTTTTAATTTTATTTATTCGTTCTAGGAAAAAAAATTTATAGCGAATATTTCGCAAAAGTAATAAAAACATCGTGTTTATTAACCTCAACGACTCAAGATTTATGTATTTTTAAGCTTATGATATAGTATCTGATATTGTTCCCTAGAGTTTATATAATGAAGATTCACATTACACACGAGAGAAACTACTAGGCCTTGCTAATAAACGAATAAAACTAATGAAGCTTGTTGTCGAAAGCTATGCGCTATCTTTTTTTATGTATTTGTATATTTTTGGTGTGAATTTTTTAATTTTTTGCTCAGAGATACAATTACTAGTTAACGAATTGTGAGGTCGATAGGTTCAGTGTTTTCGCGTGAAAAGAAAATTAACAACGAGACTGCGTTATTTTTACAGACAGAATGCAGGATAGAGAATTTTGAAAATTTTTTGAGCCCTATTTTAATAATTACTAATTACGGAGAAATTTAAAAAAATTACGCTATTTAGAAAAGGTAAAATTAAAGAGAATTACAATGCCATTGCCATATATATCGTCGAGTTGAAATGTATGTAGATTATGGTAACATTACGTCTTGTCACAGCGACATACTTAAATATGTTGGAGAGAAAGAGAAAGCAAATCTTTCCTAATTGCACCATTTCGCGTTGGCTGCAGGCTGCGGCACTGAGAGAAAAAGTATTTTCCAGATGAAGTTTCACAGTAACTGCTGCAGTAACCTTATAAATATACATACATATTTTAAAACAGCAGAGCTATATTATTTTGTTCATAGACAATATTACAATAACTAGAGGTCGGAATCGGACCGCAAATATAAACTTATAGCTCTTTCGTGACAATCTCTACTCTGTGCGACTGATTGATCCTATACTCTCTAACTGCAAATAAGTGTAACTTCATAATAGCCAATTACAACAAATTAACGATTTTCGGATACTTCCTTTACTTGTAATAATATAATAATAATATAGTTAGACATTTCACACAGCGCCATCTAGTCCCAAAGTAAGCATCACAGCGCTTGTGTTATGGGTACTAGACAACTGATATACTACTTATATACTTTTATTTTGTAAATAAATACATATTATACATAAACACCCAGACTCGGGGCGGGAATCGAACCCGCCAACCCCGTTTACTTTCCGACGTGCTTAGCCGTTACGTCACGGAGGTCGTCAAACTTGTGCTGTGAGACCTTGCCTTTTGCCTATAGGTTTAGAATCCCTTGGAGTGTCAAAATATGTGGCATAAATGGCCTTATCTTTTGATGGCGTTGACTCAGAAGTTTGATTTTTTCACAGCTCCTTGAGATTACAGACCTGAATATTTGATATTAATTTCAACTTCATACCTCCACACGATCTTGAGAAAAGGGGTCTTGACAAACAAACAGACAGACAGATAGACGGGCAACGAAGGGATCCTATAAGGGTTCCTTTTTTCCTTTGAGGCACGGAACCCTAAAAACATCAGGAAAAAAATAAATACGTCTATATCTAATTTAGCGCAAAACAAGGAATTATTTTTCATTTATTATTAACAGTAAAAATGGATTTGGCAAACGATAGAGACTTTGTAATCTTTGAAGAAATTAAAAATACAGCGAATATTGATATCCTACCACGAAATCCAGAGAAAAATATCTATTTGAAATACTATTAAAAAAATCAAAACACGGAGAAACGAAAAACATGTTAATATCATTGTCGAAGTTTGGCTTTTTTATTTTCATGTAACTTTTACGAAAAATTGACAAAGAAAATCAAGGCTGAAAAAGTCTAAGGCTGACTCATGAAGATAAAATAACAAGTATGTTAGTTGATGGAAATGTCAAAAACACACGCATACCTTCACGAAAGTTTGCACATTTTTTTTTGGTGCACACTACTTTACTAGCATTTACTTACCTACGTAATATATCTGAGCATTTTTTATTTCTATTCCACAATAATACGGTATAGCTTATGATAGACGTCAGTTGACAACTGTCAAGGAGACAACGTTTGTGGATAAATAAACATGAAGATATTACAATTTTAATACTTTTAGTTTCTTTTAAATTCCGACTCAATATAGTAATCCTTTAGTAATACAATTTGATTTTTATATATTAATCTATTTGGTTCAACATTATTTATTTTACATTTGGCAACATTTTGTTTAGAACTGTCATCGTTCTTTTGATGTATCAATTAAAATAATGATCGTTATAATAAAACGGTAATCGATTATTCAGGAACAAAATATGTGTTTATCTTAAATAATACGAACCGAATTTTATTATAAATGTATTAAAATTACATTTTTATAATAACATAAAATATTCAGGTTTAACTTCCCACTTTCATGGTTGGTTGAGTGAATTTAATCTTAAAATTAGTGATACGAGTAATTCATGATTATCGTTTGTTCCTGATGAAATCCATTGTTACTGTCTGCACTTCCTTCACTGATCGAGTAGAATGGTATGTTCTTAGAATGTTCTGGCTAATCTTTAATAAAATATAAAATTAAAATTTGTTTTTAACCTAAAATCAATATTACACAAATTATGGTAAATATCCCATACAAAAAAAGTGGTATCACCAGTAATTTTCAACTGATATAAAAAATATCAACTGACATAAAAAACATAAAAATACGTAATAATTTTTCTCAAAAAATCATGAAGTAATTTAATGATTTATCGGTGTAAAGAAATCTTTGTCTTTTTAAATGTTTTTCCAGCATAATTACAACACAATTTCACAGTACAAACAGGCGTAATAATTTATTATTAACAAGCTCTGTGATGCATATTGATTCCAAGGAGACTGTCTAAGGCGAAAAACGTGTCTACTAATCTAGGTATACATTTTTTCGACCATTTCCAAGCAATCCATGTGGTATCTGGACAAATAAATAATGAAAATGTACATATGTATCTATGTCTATGTAAATAAACTGAAATGGTGTTCGTTGGTAAGCGCATCACTTGAGAACGGCTGGACCGATTTGGCTGTTTCTTATTTTAAAATGTTCGTAATAGTCCGAGTAAGATTTCTATGGAAAGAAAATTTATAAAAGTTGTCAGTAAAATTGGAAAATTTGGGAAAATGATTTCTTTCTATAGGATTTTGTATGAACTAAAGATCATAATTTACGAAAAATAATATAATAACTACTGAGCCCCAGTAAAGCGTGGTCGCGCACAGCTAGTTACATATACTATAAGTCTTAAACTCTGCATGCCTTCATAATCTATTTTATGATGTAAGATATGGAAATACACTTGTCTTACAATTGATGGATCACACTCATGTGTCATTTATTTCATAAAGCCGTCTCTCTCTCACAGAGTGACAAGAGAAACGTTCGCATAGTATCAATTTACATTCCATGCCCGCCATGTCGAGTAATTACGAGTGAGTGTTCCATTTGCAATAAGGTTTAAAACGCACCGATATACGTTTACACGGTTATAATAATGGACATCTGTGTTACTGAACACCCGTTATACAATTATCCACACTTGTACGCGATATATTTTTGTCATAAAATTGTTGTGTATCTCTTACTTACCATTATTTAATAGGTATCTATTGCTACGTACATATATGTAGCTGGAGTTTCAAAGGGGTGTTTTGTTGGTAGCTTGTATTGTAACGCGAATAGTATGTAATTTATTTCATACTTTTCGCCTTAAATTTCCCCTGAGTACCTCGTAACAATATGTGTAAGTAAAAATAATGAGATATTCAAAAAGTACAGAAAATATGTTGTAGTATTAGTAATTGAAAAACACTGATTTGTAAATTCAGTACGAACATTTTTTAAAAAACAGCCAAAATACTTTAAAAAAAAACTACTAGTATCTTGCAAGTTGCAACACACAACGTCTTTGTCTAGCAATTGAAGGTTATTTCATGGCCATATACCCATATTGTAAGTAAATGTATCATAATCGTCTTATTTAATTTAATATAGTAGGCAGGAATGCAGTTATAATTATAGAATATAGATTATATACACAGTTTTAAAGAGACCCATTTTGTTTGTATTAAATTGAATACAACTTTAATTCCCCTTGAGTAGGAAAGAGAATTTTGTTTCTCGGCATGAGAAACGATTTCTTCTCAATCTTGCACTCGGCGGGTGTCGTCACGAACTTTCTCAGACTCCAGCGCTTCAATAAAACCTTAAAAAGTTCCCGCGGCGTTGTTCTAAAAGCTCTCCCTTATTACACATCAAAACTCCGTCTAAAATACCTCGTAAACATACAGGAAAGTTCAATCGACAATAGATAAGAAATTTTTCGGTTTTTGTTTTCTTAATTTCCCTTTTTAAAGTTACTTTGCGTGAAAATATGAGAATAAAATCTTCACACGTAAATAACACCGTAACGTCTTGTCATTTAGTTAAAAATGTTCGAGATTGTTAATGAACTACATATTAAATTATTATTAGAACGGATTAATTTAAACATTTGCATTCATGTTTATTTTTGTAATTATTTGTTAAGTATATTACCTAAATAGTATTGAAAATAACTAACTTCAGTGAAATAATAATTTGTACATTTACTTCATGCTAAGATGTATAATTCCTATTAGTTTATACCGCAATATACTGTAACTTTTCACTTTAAGACTTAAGGTAAAAAATTCACCGCAAAATAGTCATATGTAACTGTTAGACGCTTAATCAGCGACATCTTGCACGTCTTTCATGTGCTAAAGAACTTCGTAAGTGCCGAAATTGGTGTCTGAAAATTGCAATCATAAATTTTACGGCACAGATGTGAGAGATATAGGTGACGAATAACGTTAAGAAGAAACTTAGAACAGGCACTCCGTTGCTGTTAACAGTAAATGGATTAACACACTGGCATCTGTCGAGTGCAAATAAAAAGGTATTTTAGATATATTATTAAAGAATACAATCTTCCAGAAAATTACACTAATCGTGTGATGATCCTTAACTAAATGACGTGGGGGACTAGCACTGACTACAAGCCAATTTAGATTTTCCTTTCTTAAATTAGTTTGACTGTGAATGGAACCCGGGACTTCGATGTGGAAGTCAGGTGCTTTCATATCTTTTATACATGTGACATAATATTTTAATATTATGATTAATTATATTGAGAATATAGTATACTATACCATATAGTATATAACCTATCCTATGGTGTGGTATAGCAAGGTATTAACTGAACGTATGGAAGGCATTTCTGAAAGATATTTGTGGGAAGTATAAGGTGGTTTTAGGAACGGTAGGGGTTGATTTTCTCGTTCCGCGGTATCGTGAGGAAGTTTCTGGCCATATGTCAGAATGTTTTCTGCGCTTTCGTAGATCTTGAAAGGGCATTTAATGGAGTAGTGTGAAACAAATTGCGGAGTCTCCTGCCTGAATATGGCGTGGAGGTCCCTATACTGCAGGCTGTGAGGTCATTATATAGGGGCCACAGAGACTATGTGAGGATAGATGGTGACTTGTCACCCTGGTTCGAAGTCTCTTCAGGTGCCACACAGGGCAGCGTGATGTCTGCCTGGCTATTCGTGCTGTATTTGGACAGTTGCCTCCAGACATTGAAAAGGAGTATGAGTGGTATGATTTGTGATGGTACAGTGTTAATCTGCTTTTTGTACGCTGACGATGCTGTGCTTATAGCATCATCAGAAGCGAAGTGCAGACACTAGTTACATGCATGAAAGAAGACTGTGAAGTGAAACGATTGAATATGAATGTGAACAAAACTAAGTTTCTGTATAGACAAAGTGTGAAGTATGAGTAAATGGAAAATGTCTAGAACAAGTGATTGAAATTGTATAACTGGGGAGTACCTTTTCGAGGGATGGAAGATGTGAGTTGGATGCGGAGAGACGGGTAGCAACTGGCAATAAAGTGAACAGTACTCTGTGTCCGTATAAGTAGGCAGTGTGACTATATCTAACTAACCCAAAAAGGGAATTCAAAATGCGGTGTTGGTGCCAACTTTATTATACGGTAGTGAGGCCTGGATATACCCGAAATCGAATGTAAGTAAGATAAATGCTGTAGGGATGGGATCTTTTAGAAATATGTGCAGTATCACTCTTGCGGACAGGATAAGCAATGAAGAGATACGTAGTATGGCAGGGTTGCACGACAGTGTTAGTGTAAAAATGAAGAAAGGAATGCTTAGGTGGTTCGGGCATATAGAAAAAATGAGCCATGAACGACTGACGAAGAAAATCTACAGAGCGAAAGCAAGTGGTAAAAGAGGTCAAGGAAGACCAAGGCTGACTTATGAAGATCAAATAGCCAGAGTGTTAACTGATGGAAATGTGAAAAACACTCGCATATCTCGGCGAAAATGTGTGAGAAGAATGATGAGATTTGAGGAAGCGAAAGAGTTATGTAAGGACCGTGACGTTGGCACTCCGTCCTCTCTGACTACCCCGTTAGGGATATAGCGTGAAGACATGTATGTATATAGAATACAGTGATTACTTTTTTATATTTCTTCACGTGCAAGTCGTAAAAGTCGGCCAAGGGATAAGGCTAGCAACATTCACTTCCGCCATCTGAAGGTCCAAATACTTAGTGCCAGAAGGGGTATCAAGGTGTTATTTTGTTGTGCTTTGGTGCTTATTCTAATCCGAATGGGAAATAGCGCAAAATTATGTGAGTAATATAATTTAGTATGTAATAAAGCATTATATATAATATGCTGTGCTGTTAACTGTACAGTTAGTAGACTAACTGAAAAACGTTCATTTTTATTCAATGTTATATGTATTAAAATTCAAATTTAATTTAACACAGCAAAAATACAGCAATCGTGTCACAGGCACAAAGACGTTCCCCTCGGGCGGCATTGGGCTCTCTAAATCAGGGTTGTCACGTCTGCTATAGCCTACAGTTTATCGCGTTTCGTAACATACGCCTAGTCTGAATCGTACACGAGAATGGAGATATCGTCGAATTAACTAGTTGTATGCCTTACAGATTTCATGTACCTAATGACATCGAGCCCCGTAGATTAGTCGTACTCTGGTAAACAGCGAGACAAATTACAGAGCCTCTCGGTCTTATTTGTTCCGAGATTTCTCTTTCTCCGAGAAGGCCAATGAACAGGGTTTTCTTGGGAAAACATATTATTAGGTACTTGCCTATCTTCTGATAGATGAAGACGTTCATTCAACCTTCACATTCCTTTGATATAATGAGCTAATAATGGGGACGGACAAGATCGTTCATTCTTGCAATGTTTATTCGAGAATTCAGATTTTCGATGCGACATTGTAGATAATACAACGTTGAGAGAGATAGATAAATACAGATTTTCCAATGCGATTCTCATTTTATGTAAAAATTATTAGCGACTAACCCGGCTATACTCGGTTACAATGTGGTTTTTACAGTAATATAAGTAGTAAATATTGCACGATAGCGTATACCGCAGCGAAACATTTCCTAGACCTGATTCGCTAATACCGTTAATGTTCAGCTCTTTTGAGTTACATGGCAATATTTAATAACCGAATCTTCGCCAAAAAATGCAGATCACGACAGGAAAACTTCATCCCATGAATCCATTCTTTGGTTCTAGAGATTATTGCAGATGCAGTACATAAGGACAAACTGATGTGCGCCAGCGATATTTTTTTGTACTGTGGAGTAATATACAAATATTTACTTACAAATATTTGATTTGATGAACTAAATGTAACAGAAATCAAAATGTTTTACGATTTTTCGGGGCAGCTTTAATACAATGAGAGTTTTTTATCTTTCTGTGAGTATACGGTAACATAAATGTATGTTTGAAACAAATAATATCGAATGCTAGAAGTAGTATGTATGTATGGGTATGCATAAGTGTGTGATAATGAAGGCACGCCCGCGGGTTCCTCGGTAATTGATGACAGCCCGCTGATGGATCGCGGCGGTTTCCTTTGTTTGCTCACTAACCACACTAAAGTTATGCTATACGAGCCTTAACAAAGTTTAAAACTCGTTTCATTATTCATAATAGGGGATTTGTGTCGTAAAACTATCATGAAATAACGTAAACAAAGTTGTAATATTGCTAGTGAAATCAAAATCTGAGGGTCGTAATATACTGGATTTACTTGATATAGGTACTAAAGATTTTAACAAAATGTTTTCATAGTTTTTATTATAAAAGTACTCACAACAGCAATTTATGTTCCGAACGCCGAATTTTTCAAAAGTGCCTATACTTTGTGAAATATGTATTATTGGTATAATATATGTCATATGTATTTTGACTGAAAGGGATGATTATTTATTTAAATATATAATTTTTTAAGATTTTTTTTCAATTACAAACTAATATTAAAAAAAAAAACAAAAACCGCTCTTTAACTTTGGGAAAATATAGAACAAAACCCATGAGAATTCATAAATAAAACGTCTCCAATAACAAAACTAATCGGATTTAGGAATATACGAAACATAGAAGAGGTCGAAGTACAGTCAATCAAAGAGAAAGTGAATTCGGTTTTATTATTAATGAAAATATAAAGAATGTTAATAACTTCAAGGGTCTGTCAGATAGACTAGCAGTCTTACATATTTTACGTTTATTTGTAATACAAACTTAAGCTCTTACAACGAACACTGATGATAAAGAGGTAGAGTTATTTTACGGCGTATTTAATAGATCACGCGACACCGCAAGGTGAAATATGACCGTTATGGGCTATTTCAATTCCTAACTATGTATACGTAGTACAAAGACAGCAATAATGAAGAAATTTAGAGAAGGTACTCAAAATGATTGAATTACACGTTTAAATCAATTTGTTTTCGATTATCATTTATGTATTCTCGTCTCGTAATTAATTTTTTTTTATATAAGAGGGGCAAACTATCAAACGTATCACCTGATGGAAAGTGATCACCGCTGCCCATGGATATCCTAACCCACAATATAATAACGATTGTATTAGTAGTAATACAATCGTTATTTTGTACATATACTATTTATGTGTTTAAAAAAGTCATCGCTTTTATTTTGTTTCTGAGAAGGGAAAAATTCCCCACGGACACTCAACCGGACTCTCCGCCGACTGAATTGTGTCGAACTCGAACCGATTAAAAATACCATCTATGCCCTTAGCCCTAGTGGCATTTACAGCGTCACTGGTTGCAAGATAGTCGTGCAATTTTCTCGTTGTTCATTTCACGTGAAAGGCCTAATGGTTAGTTATAATCGTGAGAATATGAAAGAACCTATATGCCCATACATTTTAAGTATTCCTTTAAACAGATGAGATCACGTTTTATACATATATAAAATCTCTGTATGAACTAGGTCACAGTTTGCAATTTTTTGAGGACGAATAAGATAATGTATTCTATAATAAATGGGAAAACTAAGTAAAATCACATGTAACAACAATGACAAATCTACAAAGTTTCCTTACAAGAAGAATAACACTAACCTCCGTACATAAACGTCGCGAACAATTTAAGTTAAATCTTAAATTGTTAGACACAAAAAAACTTGTCAAAAGAGTTAGACACTCATAAGATATTGGTTTGTAACTTAGGGAAACTTGAGAACACATAAATACATACATACCTTAACGCTGTATCTCAAACGGGGTTGTTAGAGAGGACCGATCGCGAAGCTTCACAGCCCTTACATACTTCTTTCGCTTTCTCGAATCTCAACTTGAGAACAGATTTTAGTAACGCTATTTTAGCAAAAAGCGCTACGAATTTAGCTAATTTTACAAGCTTTAGCACCAATCTAGCACACTAACATATATATTTACATGAAAAATAATGTCACTCTATCCAGCTTTTACAGACCATATGGAATGTTTCAGTTTTTAAAAACAGTTTTACCGTTTTACGGTTCCGTTCAGGAAGCTCTATAATAGATGAGACGCATGAGAGTTCTTTAATGAAAGAGACGTACTTCGCAATTCAAATAATGTATGCTATTTCCCACTCGGAGTAGACAGTTTTTTGTGTTTTGGCCTCAATGGTGAAGCAGAACCAAGCAGTAACAAGTTTTTTTTTTATGCGCAATTGAGCTTGCGGGTCATCTGATGGAGAGTAAACCAACCGCCGCCCATGGACGCCCGCAGCATCCGGAGAATCACGGGTGCGTAGCCGGTCTTTAGGGAAATAGGGAAAGGAGGCGGGGGGTGTGATGGGCCACCGGCACTCTCACTCACCGAATGAAACACAACAGCAATAAATAGATGCTGTCATTTCACGCCGATATTTTGTCAAAGGGTGGTATTTCACTGGGCGGGCCGGCCCTATTCGTGCTGCAATGTAGCATGGCTCTACCACGTTTTAAAGTTGACTGCCCATTTATAAGTTTCTTGTAATAAGTCCTATATCATATAATATATTTGTACACTTAGAATTATATAGAGCGAATGTAGTGAGACTGGAGAAATATGTATGATTATTATTTGAACTAATTCAATAATAAACATAAATGATAAGTATAAGCGTGCCCCACCTATTCTAGTTTAATTAACTAGGATATCCTAAGAAATGATGGTTTACAGGATTTTTGGGAGTGCTGATGATGAAGTTCGGTTTAACAATTTATGGCGAATACAGTTATTTAGATAATAAGGTAGTCAATAATTTGTTTTACGTTAGTTAAAAACGTAGATAATAACTAATAGTTAAGTTTCAATTAAAGTTGATTACATGTAGAATTATTGCGAACACACATTTACGGACAAGAAAGGGATCGGATCGAAGATGGATCGAAGGGAATGGCGTGCAATGAAAGAGGCCTACATTCAGCATAGGGTGGCAATGGGTTCAAGAAGAATTACGAACAGACATTGACTGTAGTATAATATTTGCATGATTTTGTCCCTGTGTCATAATATGTACATTACAATATGTAAATGTATACACATACTAGAACAATGAACCTAAAACTAAAAACCTTAGAAAATATAATATAATAACTAAAATATATTTTTAAAAGGAGTCCCTTTAGGCAAGGTTCCAAAGATACTGGCAACGTTCCCCCTTTGAATAGCAATATGTTACAATATATAACATTGTACATATACAATTGTATATATATCACGTTATGATTTTATCGAAGTTTTACCAAAAAAATACAAGTAAAACATATTTGTTTTCCGAACATGCTTCATATTTACGAGTACGTTGATATTACCTGGCTATATTAATATTTGCATTTGAAGTACAAACAGCTAGTTCAAAGTGAAAATGTCGTTCATTAACTCAACAAAGACGTTTCTGCATTTCACATATAGAGATGCATTGTTGTTATAACGAGTTTGTAGCCCTATTTGTAGCTATTTCATTTGCGTGTGTAGTTTGCTCTCTCATAACTTCAATTAGTTTGTATTCAGAGAGTAATCAGATGACATTTAGACTGTAATAATGTTTCTTTGTTACTGACCATGTTATAGATATATATAAAATATACATGTTTGTATATAAATTATATTCTTATTCCTAATAAAGTATTCTTGTTTTCAAATTACTTTTTCAGAGTCAAGTATTTATCTAATTATTTATATTTATACTTTTTGTTAAATTTTTTTTATTACTTTTTGAAGTTTTTGAAGAAAAATGCATGTCCAACGTTCTTAGCATATCATATAAATCGACACATGAATAACAACACTTGTCTGTTTTGATTTTTAGATGAAGATCGAGTCATTTCAGTCATCGTTTGTCTCCAATTTCATTGTTGTCGAAGAGTTATTCGCTTAGGTTATGGAGGAGGATTCTTGGCTACAAGGAATAGCGTGACATATAATACATTGTCTATCTTATACAAATACTTGTAGTAAGTTATATACAACAATTTGATTTTTGCCTTTAGTCTTCGAGAGCATTGTAAACTGAAGCTTGGCCGGCTTCAGTATTGACGCCTAATTTTTAAAAATGACTTAAAACTGAAATTATAAAAGAAAGCGTTTATAGGTTTCACATAAAATAAGTATTTACGCGCCAAACCCAAAATTAGTTATATTTGAAAATGAAAAAAGGTAAATATACCTACAAAAGTAATTCAAGTACATAAGTATGGCGGAGGAAAACGAGAGAATGATTCACTCGTAACCATTCACTCGTTAATTGTTTTCCTTTGGGACATTAACACTTGTCTTATTTATAGTTTTGGTTTATGTATGAGTAAATGTAAGATCTATTTTACTAGCATCAGGTGAGACAATGAAAAAACTTATTTTATTCAAATGGCATTACAAACTATAAATTTTATAAGCATAAGATCTTTGTTATAAATCTATAAAAACGTAAAAACAAAACGCATTGTTAGTAGCTACGAATAAACAGCTGGGGTACTGAACAATTTTTCAGAAAAAGTATGTCTCTATCGAGATGTCCGAATAAAAAGGTACTCCATTAGACTTAATGGATTGTCATCGTGTCTCTTGTACCGTCAATCATCCCCGATTCCTACTCCGGGCTTAATTCGTGCCCACCTTGAGGATATTCATTGTGCAATCTACTCGTAGGTCTAATCCACGTCAATAATTTTCTCTTTTTACTTTCCTTTCTGCACGAATATAATAGCAATTTCTTCAAACTTTTCAAATATCGCTGACTGAACGCAATAGTGGTACAATCAAAAAATGTGATTTCGAGAAATGAGCGTTATAGTTTTCGTTGTGGCTTTCGTAAGTGTGCGACCGCATATTGGTTCTTATTTATTCTGCCCTAAAGTTCATAATGTTGATATAAGATTTTTATTATTGTGTTTTATAGGTAGAGATACCTGAGCAGCAGAACTTTTTTGATATTAATTACTATTTCTTACAATTACACAAGCCGTTTTCCGCCCGCTTCGCTGGCAAAAAAAAAGTTCCAAAAATAAGTAGCCTAAAACCATCTACAAACGATTCCGCATCGATTACATAGCAATTTATAGGACTAGAATAAATTATTATAAATTTTAACTATAACAATTTGCGCCACTATTAATATCTACAAGCTATTTTTTTCCAATCTAGTTGCTTTTTTTTGTTAAAATGAGTAATAAAGACAAGTAATAGAAAATTAACAATCACCTACATTACAATTTTTAAGGGTAATCAAAACAACCTGTTTCTATGTTGGTTGCTTGCTGGTTATCTTTCCGCGCAGGTCGTAAAAAATCAATCTGACGAACAAGGCTTTTAAAGAACTTGCTCAAATCATAGAAACGATTATATTTCTGTCATCAGAGAGAACAAAAGTTCTCATTTTATAGTAAAGTAAAAGCAACGAGCTAACAATGTGTAACTATTTGTAATGTAATAGTTTCCTTTTGTCATCCTTATAATAAGTTCTCTATATTCTTTAGCAGATTTTTTATTCGATAAATTTTTTTAAACGTAAAATATTATTTTTTGTGCTTGATGTAACTAGTTGAAACCGATGAAGGTTGAATTGGTAGATAGACATTTCAAAACCTAATTCTAGTGTCAAAGTAAAAGGTCTATAATCCAATTTTCCGAGCTGCCATTTACGAGAACACCTCAAGGCATTTTCTAGAGTATGAGATGTCAGTGTCACGTGCACGAGCGGTTGAGTAATGTTACCCGTCAGTTTTGTTCCCTACTGACTTGTGACCAACACTCACTTCCGTGTTCGACACAGTGTTCAGAACATGACACTGATATGTTAAACAATGTATGTATAGGAGTCTGCCTATACATACATTGGTGTCTTTGATGACCTGGATCTCGATATTTAAGAAGACTATGAGTTAGATGTTTTGATACATACAACTTTTTATCTTGGAAATCCTCAAACGTGGAAATAAACTTGAAAAAAAATTCTCGTAAAGAATCTAGTAAAAACAGAAATTCAGTTGAATCTCTTAAATTGCACAGAATTTCAAAATGGTTTTTAGTAATACATTTTAATATCCTAAATGCCTCAAACTTTAGTATTTTAATTGGTAATGTAAATTGCAATTATGTAGTTGTGCTTAGACTTCTCGGTGCTATAATATGATCAAACCACAATTAATTGCGAAAATCAACTTTGTTGCTGCCACCATGGGACGTGGAGAAAGCAAATTCGCTTGCGATGGGCTGCATAGGGAAGCTCTTAACACGTTCTCTAAAAGTATGAATGATGTAAAAAATAATTGTAACAAAAGCCTGCATTGTCCATGGTACACTTTTAAAAATTTTATTTTAAGGTCCTACATAACTTGTTCATTATTTTAAAATAGTTTAGTCCTGCCTTAGTTGTATACAGTATTAAAAAACAAACATAAAAACAACATATCTACAATTCTACGGGGTAGTCAGAGAGACGGAGCGCCAAGCGTCGTGGTCCATGCGTACTTCTGTCGCTTCCTCAAATCTCATCATTCTCCTCACACATTTTAGGCTAGGTATGCGGATGTTTTTGATATTAAAAATAAACAAAGATAAAATAACATCGATTGTGGTGATTTATATAAAGTACACAAAACGATTTAACGATTTAATGTTAATTTTATACGTCTAGTCTATTAAAGAACACTGTATTTATAGTAGGAAAACGAACATAAATGCTGTGCACGTGGTTTCGCCCTCGCCTGTCGTATTTTGTCACGTGTATCTTACACATTCTGCTCCAAAAAAGTTATGTCCAGAAATGATATAGCATGAATTTTGCTTGGGCATATAAGACTTAAAATAACTTTCGAAGTGCTTATTTGGAAAATTTAATAATGCAACTTAAATGTAATTCTGAACAACTTTGCACAGTTGTTAGTTGTATATGTTTTACTTGATCGAAGTTTAATTTCATTCCGATGTGAATCTAAACAATTTTTTTAACATAATTTAAGTACATAAATCAATAATTAAAAACGCTTAATTTAGGATCACAGAATTAGTGTTTCGCAGAATTAGTATTCAGCTGCACCATAGATAGAATGGCAATAGCATTGCATACAAGTCTTAAAAGTAGTGACATGTACCATGACACCCTCATGGTATAGTTTTGTTGCACCTTGATGCTTTAATACAAAGCATTAAGATGATAAGATAAGATGAACTATACCACGACAAAAATAATCTAATCACAATTTTTTTTATTTCGTTAGGAGGTACCTATCTATATACTTGGTATAAAGTATACAGGTATATATTATGTACTTACAAAACAAACAAAAAATAGTATGTAATTAGATTTTTTTTAAATAACACGAATAACACGCGGCAGGCCAAGTGCGAGTTGGACTTGTGCAAGGTTTTTTAACACCATAAAGTGTATTTGTTTAGGTATTTACCAAAATAGAAGTCGGATTCTAAAATAAACTGAACTTAGACTTCACTTTCCTTTTCCGATAATTATTGTTCTCGAAATTATTGACGCTTATTTTATCAATGCCTAATATCTATACATCTATCTATAGCTATCTATATTTATACATCTATACATAATACATATAAATAAAATTGAAGTTTCTGTACGCGGTTGCGAAATAAAGATAATTATACCCCAAACACTTTTTTTTTCATTTTTGTATGTCTGTTTGTGCTGTTTTTCACGAACTAATGTCTCCGAAACGGCTGAATCGATTTTACGGGCTTTTCATTGGCAGGTGTAGAGGACTTTTCAGAGCGTGATCTAGGCTACTTTTTATAACGGAAAAATAGCAAATTTAACGCAAGCGAAACCGCGAGGCACAACTAGTCTTAAATAATAGGTATTCGTTTTAATCGGATCAGCTGCGAACTATTTGTCTATTATCTACATTGCATGAGTTTGTGATTGAGCTTGGGCGGAACTAATATGCCCGAGTTAATATTATTTTCCAACTTAATGTTTAATCGTTAACTGTCATTTCTGCTATGAGTTTACACAAAACATCGGTTTTAACTTCAAAGAGATGTAACGAATTTATTGTATTAGTATTGATAAGAGATATTTACTTGTATGGGATACACAAAGCACTATGTATATTACGTTGAATATGAATACCACAATTTCCCAAAGCTTGAGTGCACGTGTACCTAAAGCTCCAGTCAAAATAAACTCGCTTTGAAATGGTAGAAGCTGATGACAAATAGTAGCCGAGCCAGGGCTGTCATTTGTAAACACGTTGAAGATTGCGTCACATGTGATATAGGGGCATTAGTTAGTCCGTGAGTAACCAAACGTAAACAGTACCGTTTGTGATAAATTCACAAAAGTCTACGTCGTTTATTTTTGTATTATATCATAGTCTTTAACTTATTAGAAGACGAAATTTTATAATGGTAGTTTATATATTTATAGACCGTTGATTATGAAAATAGAACGAATACTAAATATTAAGATATTGCGCTAGTATTACTAAATATTTTTATACATACATGATATATCTTCTCATGCTGTACATATCCGCAACGGGACAGTAATTGAGAACGAAGCACCAAGCATCTACATCTTACGCCTGCTCAAATCTCATTGTTCTTCTCACACACTTTCGTCTAGGTAATGCTAGTGCTTTTTACACTTCTTTCAGTTAACACAATTTGATCTTTATAAGTTTGCCTTAGTTTTTGTGGACGAGTCCCATCGAAAACCCGCCGCATATTCTCAAACGTTGTAGGTTGTTCAAGCCGGAATGAAAAGGCGAGTCTTCTATTTTTCTTCCTCTCCAGGGGTTGTTGCTCGATCCGGAGGCGGAAGCAGAATGCGTCTCCTTTTTTTTGTATTCTGAGAGGCGAAAAAATCTCCACGGACACGATGCCGGACTGTACGCAGACTGAGTAGTGTCAGACTCGAACCGACCAAAAAAACCCCTCTTTGCTGTTAGCCCTAGTGGCTATTACAACGTCACCGGACGCGTTGGGGCAAGCGCTAAAGGCGTCTTGCCAGATGGTCGACCGCCTGAGGGTTCCTCCAGTCGAGGGATACCTCGCGTATGGAGGGCAGACCTCGGGCTCAAGGTGTCGCCAGAGGAGCTTTCTGCACCTGTGTGCATCTTAACGGGCTTCCTACTCGAGCGGGGGAATGCGTTCCCAGCCGTTAGGCGGCTATATTTATATGTATAGAGCGCTCTAACTCTCGAGAGCAACAACGCCCTTAAAAGATCTTCTTTATTAAATCAAGCTCTCTGATTGGTCGTCCGTTCGAACACAACTAGCGACGACCAACGTGATAACATTTACATTGATTATATCTATCGCCATTTCTATATCTATTAATTAACAATTAAATAAACTTGAGCGTCTTCAAAATTTTTGTATCAGATTCATATTTGGACTACGCAAATATGATCACATCTCAGAGTTTCGGACACAGCTCAAGTGACTTCCAATTCGTCTTCGCTGTAACACACACATCCTTAATCTCCTTTTTTCCATTTTGTTCAATCCTTTGATACCAGCCTATCTAAAAAATAATTTTAAATTTCGCAGTGGTCGAGATCGAAGCCTACGACACTGAAACTCTTCGTCTTGAAATTCATTCTCACACTACAGTTCTTTTCTGATTCCTACAGCGTTCGAGCAGTTCGTTTATGGAACTCGCTCCCATTGAAGTTAAGAAGTGCTAACACACTTGCTCAATTTCAACGTGAATTCAAAATTTACTATCTCCATTAGCTTCTGGACATTGCCTTGCATTTACCTGTATAAAGGTGTAGGTGGATACAGCGTAATGTCATTTCATTTGTAATGTGATTAATTATAATATGCTGGTAATTCATCATTATTAATTTTTATATATTTATATAATATTTGTAATGGATGTATATGTACATTTATTAATATTTTTATTGTCGTACCACCCACAGGTTTTCTGTTTTTTTCTCTCTTTACCTTTAGGTTGCCTGGAAGAGATTGCTCTAGCAATAAGGGCGCCTAAATTATACATTTTCATTACATTTTTCTTTGTGATTGTATATTTGTACTGGTGTAATAAAGTGTATTGTATGGTACTGTACCTATGTCTTTTACTTTTATCTCCACATAATATCCCTTTTACAATAATAACTAACTATCTCTATGCAATAATAAAATAATAAACTTAAAACTAAATTATTCGTAAACCTACAACTAAAACAAAAAGGCAATGCATATAAAATTTATTAAATATCACGCTGTCTGTTGGCGGGGTGGACAGACTATTATAAATACGACGCGTTACAATAATAATTAATCGCGGACAGTATTTCTTGCAGTAGATTTTCTTCGTCAATCTTTCATGACTCGTTTTTTCTATATCCTCGAGCCTTTTCTTTTCTTCATTTTGACAAGACTTTTTAAATTTTAAATTTTATGAAATTAAAAAAATGTTAGTTACTGACTACCCCGTTAGGGATACAGCGTGAAAATATATATGTATGTATGTAAAAAAATGTTAGTTAAAAATTAAATTAAATATTTAACATTTTTAAGACGAGATTTTTATTTATGATTAAATCAATTATTAGCTATTACCAACTAAGAAAATTTTTTTTTTTAAATCGATTATTATAAGATTTTTCCAACTGTGTCAACCAATTGTGTCAAGTTTTTCCTATCCAATGTACCCAAAATCCATAATGGATTAGAACTGGGTAGGAAACAATTAGAATTGGCGAAATCATCGACTTTTCTTGGTTTAATAGTAAATAATAAGTTACAGTGGGCAGACCATTACGGGATTTTGGCTAATAAGCTCAGTTCGGCAATATGTGCTATTAGACGCATTAGAAAGTTGACAGATGTAGCCACGGCTAGGCTGGTGTACTTTGCATATTTCTATAGCCTTAAATCTTATGGCCTACTACTGTGGGGATCAGCGGCGCATATGAATTATTTATTTTACAAAAAAACTTAATTTTACAAAAGAGGGCAATATGTAACATCTACAGTATTAATACACGAGAGTTGCTGAGAGATCGTTTTAAAGACATTGATGTACTCACCTTACCCTCGTTATACATATTTGAAAACATAAGTTACACTAGAAAAAATATAGATCCATTTCAAATGCAAGGGGTTATTAATGGTGTGGAAACTCGTGGTCGTGATCAGTTAGTTCTTCCTAAATTTAAATTACAAAAGTCGAGTGGTTCATTTTTGGGCCACTGTGTTTGTTTTTATAATAAAATTCTTCAAGAAATTACTTAATTAACGGAAAAGGTTTAAACTTGATATTAAACGCACACTGATTTGAAAATCATACATACATAGCGCCATGACGGAGCGCCTAGCGTCGTGGAACTCATTATTCTCCTCACACATTTTCGCCTAAGCATGCGAGTGCTTTTGACATTTCCGTCGGCTAACACTCTGGCTATTTGATTTTCATAAGTTAGCCTTAGTTTTCCTTGAAAAGTATACCTAATACAAAATTAGCGATTTCATTAAAGAAAAAACAATAGTCTGGAAATAATCCTCTCTGCACATGCATTTACTAGCTTTAGGAATATTTTAATTTAAATAACTATTGTAGAATGATGTTGAAAAAATAATACCTGACTGAGTTTCTTGTCGGTTCTTTTCAGTGTCCAGGTTTTCTTTTCGAACCGAACTAAAGTCGAATAAATTGATTTGACTTTGACTTTGAAAGTTAATATGCTGAGTTTAATTTTTCTCTAGATCGATAGAGATAGGTTTCAACTTAAGTGGTTAATAAGAGACCACACGCTGGAGCACGCGGCGCTCTCTAGACTTCGGCGCCTCCCTGAAGGCGGCGCTATCTAAGAAGATATTTCGAATTAGACCCTAGTATTCAAGTTCAATGAAATATTGAATGGATTACGTGCGGCGTACACAGCTAAAAACCAGTAAGCAGTACTAAGATCAACATGTCAGGCAATAAAGAAAAACAATGAAAAATCGTAAAACTTAACTGCATTTCTTTCATAAACCCTAGAATTGATTTTGAAATTATTGTAAAGACAAATTAATGTGATGAATTCAATTAAGGTACTGTCAATTTTGGGCTGTAAATGAACAAAACTGTGTCAATGTCTTTCATAATGTGCTGACTTTACATTAAATCGAAAAATTCACTCTGCGGTCTGTTGTAAACCGCCGTCATATATTTCACATGTTTCAAGTTATACAATTGTAAAGTTTCTCTCTTATCACTGAAAACGGTAAACTGGCGTGTCATTACACGAAATCTATCAATCTTACACGTTCGAGGAGCGAGTAATGTGTAGTGATTTATCTAACTTGCACTCGCATTTGATGTTATTTTTAGAAATTTTATATTTAAGCAAGCACATGAGTGATTTATAATAAGGTACTCGTTAAGTAGGTATATCTTCAATAGTTTATTATTGAAGGTAACAATTCAATATCGAGTCGTTACCATTAATAATAATATAAAAGGGGACAGTCCTAGGGAGCTCCCCTCGATGAACTTTTCAAAATTTCATTCTCGCCAATGCGAAAACATTATCATAAAGTTCATGGTTTACAAAAACTATACAATTTTATAAAAGATCTTACAACACATGAAAATGAACATTTTTTTGTATTTCTCTTTTTTTGTAGTTCTCTAGCGCTTCTAAACCATTCATCCGATTGTTATGAAAAATTGAGTTGTTCTGTGTATGCCAGTGAAGGTTTCTGAATTATTTAATTGAGTAAATAAGAGACTACGTCTACAAAAATAAAAATCAATGGCCACATGTATGACGGAGCATCACTTGAGAACGGCTCGACCGATTTGGCTGATTTTTGTCGTTGCATTCGTAATTGTCAAGACAACATTTGTATGAAAGAAAATTTTTGGAAAATCCACGGAAAATGTCGGAAATTTAGATGAATGTTCTGCATGAAAAACTCAATAAAAAAAATTTGGTGTGTTATAAACATACAACATCTCACCCAGGCAAAGCTGGAGCGGGTCGCTAGTATAATATAAAAATCAATGTTAGTTTGTGCGTCACTTATAGACTTGAATACCACTCGATCCATTGAGCTTTTGAAGGGTTATGCATGTTCGACACATTATTGGAAAGGTTTCAAAGTCAAAGTCAAATGAATTTATTCAAGTAAACCCAATTACGGGGTTTTTTTGAACGTCAAATCTACTTTAGTTTAGTTCGAATAGAAAGCTTGGACACTGAGAAGAACCGATAAGAAACTCAGTCAGGTATCATATTTTCAATATAATTATACAAAAGGTTTATTAAAATACAATATTATTATAAAGGCAGTAAATGCATGTTTGTTATTGTTTTATCTTCAATGAAATCGTTTATTTTATAGTATGATTGTCTAATCAATGTTCGTTTTATAACTTTACTTCGTTCGTTCGTTTTATAACTTTAATATAAAAACGAATGAAGTTACCCAAAAATAAAACATTTGACTTATATAATTTAAGTTTTAGAATAACCGATTTATCACGACGTCGGGTTTCCATACCACCACTATCGTCTTTCTTTATAAATAGATCTATATTTTTCCTCGTATACATAATAATTTCAAAGATGTATAAGGACGGCAAGGTGAGTACATCAATATCTTTAAAACGATCTCTTAGTGATTCCCGTGCATTCATACTGTAGATGACACGTATCGCTCTTTTTTGTAAAATAAAAATATAATTAATATGCGCCGCTGATTCCCACAGCCATAGGTCATTAGGCTATGGAAATATGCGAAGTACACCAAACTAGCCGTATCCGCATCCGTCAATTACCTAATGCGTCTAATGGCATATATCGCGGAACCGAGCTTACTAGCCAATGCCCCGATATGGTCCGCCAATTGCAATTTACTATCTACTGTTAAACCAAGAAAACTGGCAGACTTAACTAATTCTAATTGTTTGCCACCCAGTTCTATTTTATCATGGATTCTGGGTAGATTAGAAAGGGAAAATTTAATACATTTGGTTTTTTTGTGCATTCAGTAGTAAATTATTAACAGTAAACCACCTCGAGACTTCCGCCAGTATCCCTTTCACCCAGGTAATATCTAACTTCTTTCTGTCCAGTTTAAATAGCAATGAAGCGTCATCAGCAAATACTACTATTTCGCAGAAGTTCCTGAGCATAGATGGGAGATCATTAATGTAGACTAGAAACAGAAAAGGTCCCAAAATTGATCCTTGGGGAACGCCCATTTTTAACATCGAATCAACAGACAAAACCCCATTGACACTCACTTTTTGCTCCCGGCCAGACAAATATAAATCATGTAATGAAAAATGAGTTTTACAGAGCAAGATTTTCATTTATTTTATTTTTTTATTATTTATGGTAAGAACGAACCAAAGGAAATGTAACACATATTAAAGACATCCTGTTTGCAATGCAGAGAGGTATTTGCAATGATATTAAATTAAATACCAAGTAGGTATATCTATTGAAGCGTGTATTCAGTTCGTATGCGTTGTGTGACGTCTTTATTAATTCGAAGTCATTTATGTCCAAATTGTTTTGAGCTTTGTTTGAAAATGCAATATTTCGTGGTATATGTACTTGTTTATGATTGTATTAAGTTTAATGTGTTTTGATATTGCTTTGTAGTAGGTAATATTTTTAATTATTGTACATACATATCTTCACGCCGTACTTATTGTAATTTTCAAATATTTGCTGTCAATTTTTAATTTATTTAATTTATTTACAGAAACTGTAAATCTAAAACTCAGCAACGTTGTAATAAAGCAATTTAAAGTATTTCTATTTCAATCGACTTAGCGTTTTTAATTATTTTGATCTTCTCTTTTGGCCAAACTTTTAGGTTTCTAAAATTAATTTTATTACAGGATATTTTTGGTAGAATCTCATTCGTTTTTGTAACGTAGTAAATATGAAACATTCGTAAAACAACTGCATTTGCGAAAATTGTTTAACATAATTTTAGATTCTCTAAATAGCGTGTGTAAGTGTCCTAAAAGACTTAACAAAGAAAGTAAACTGTAATTTTCTATGGTTTATTATAGAAGATATACAACAAATACAATAATTAATTGCAATATAATAACACCGTGCGCGTGGGATTGTCTCGGAAGTCTCTTTTGAAGTATCCCCCACGATCTTTCGCTTCTCGGTCGTAGAAACTGCGCCGAGGATTCACGAGTCGCGACAGCGTGAATTTCATCTGTAATGCCATTACTACATGGAAATAACGGGAGTTCTTCACCTGTAGAGCCATGCTCGAAATATTTTCAAAAAATGAGCGTATTTTTGGTTTATTTATCTTTGTTTTTTTATTGCAATATTACGACTGTTTAATTAGTTAGTTATGTCTCAAATAATTACATATATGTTATATACATATCTTTACGCTATATCCTTAACGGGGTAGTTAGAATGGATGAAGTGCCACGCTTCGCCCTGCCCGTCCTTACATACTTCTTTCGCCTCCTCAAGTCTCATCATTCTCTTGACACATTTTTGTCTAGGTATGCGAGTACTTTTGACACTTCCATTAGCTAACACTGTCTATTTGATTTCCGTAAGTCAGCCTTGGTCTTCCTGGGCTTCTGCTATCACTCACTTCTACTCTGTAGATTTTCTTCGCCAGTATTTTATCACTCAGTCTTTGCATGTGCTCGAACCATCTAAGCATTCCATTCTTCATTTTTGCAGTAATGAAATTATAACCTCAAGTAATAAAATGTAATAATATATAATTAACAGTTTTTTTTTATTTTTATAAAATTATTTTATCACTTATAAAGTACAATTAGTTGATGTTTCAGTGTTTTTTATGGATAAAAAAAATTAACGGAAATGAATAGTAACCCAACTAAAGTTAAACAATACTTACCATTATCGTGGTCGGGTAACGGCAGGCTATCAGAGGCATCGGAAGCAAGTGCCAGATCAGGTGATGCGGCACCCAGCAAGGCAGTAAGCCCGTCATGTTCACCATCTAACAAAAAAAAAAACAAAATAATACAAAAAAAGAAAAAAAAAAATTTCCTTTAATACTAGTATCTACCTAACTGAGACAATTTTTTAGTTTATATTTTTGTATTTATGTTATTATAGTTTGTATTGAATAACTTGTAATGATTATTTATTGATCCTGATATATGTGTGTTTATCTGTACTCTCATGAAGCGAAAATAATTTGTCCGATTTCAATATAAGGGATAGCTATAATTGGATTCATCTCAGATACGCGCAAGTTATAGGCTAGATTCTTTCTTGGAAACATTAATATGACGTCTATGATAGGTACATAAAATCTAACGAAAAATGTTTCACATCATGTGTTCGGAACACATCATGATTGGTATCAAATTCAAAAATTCAAGACGATCAGAAGAAATATATAGGTAACATGGAACAATATTTTTTATACTGAATTTATTTTTATATAAAAAAAATAAATAAAAGTTATACATCTAAAGCTCGACGACGCATTTAACAAAACTTGCATGCAATCTTGCATGTTTTGCTCTATAATGAAGAGCGTTAAATAAACAGTGAGAATGTGGTGACTATACAAACTCTTTGCAAGTTCAAAAAAGTAATTACTGGCCGGCAAAGCTGAATTATCTTTTAGATACCACAAAAAAACGGATTATCTTTTGTTTTTAAAAGTAGTCGTTCGAATACAACTATATTTCTTCAATTCATTGCCGAAGTTGGAGGTCATAGGAAGTATAATAATAGAACTTCAATTCCGATAATGAATTAAAAGGTCACAGTTATTTTAAGTTTTTTTTTGTTTTATGGTCATGTTAAATTAATAGAAGTTAGGTGGTTCCATATCTAAGGATAATTATATACACACGTAGTACAACATATTTTAAAATAAATATTATATGCAAGGCTTGTGCAAGGCGAGATATTTGTGTTTATTACATAATACTGTATCGTGATTTTATTGGTTTGTTTTGTAGTCGATAAGAATTCAGGTTTGAGATATAAATCCTATGATTTCAAATCGTGAATATGTAATAAAATAGATTCAATAGTTTTTAGTACATTATAAACAGATAAAAGTCACTAACACAAGAAAATAGGTAACGTGGTATTTGTTGTACATAAGTATGTCCATATAACACACACATAAAATGTAATTACTGTCAACAAAGTCGCATTTATAGATATGGATTTTATCAAAAATATATTAAACATATGTAATACGAGGGGCGTTCAGTAAAAAGTAAGAATGCGGTACCGAATCTCTTCGGAAGTTCAAAAAAAGTAATTCTTAGTCGTCAAAGCTGGATTACCTTTCAGATACCACAAAAAAACTGATTATATATTGTTTTTGAAAGTAGTAGCAGTAGTAGTTTGATTGTCGGTTGTCGTGTTGGCAAAAACGGAAAAAATCGAACTACGCGCGGTTATTAAAAATCTGCTTCGAAAATTTTACTACGGAATAAGTTACCAAGGTTTCTTTGTTTATTAGATCGTCGTGTCACGGTACGTTTTATTGCTGAAGAAATAAAATAATGTACATAACATTTTACGCGACCCCGAAACGAAATTATAGTTTATGACTTGGAAAAGACAGACAGTCCGCCGTGCACGTATGATGACAGGCTTTAATTTCTGGGATAGTTAAGGGGCAGTAATGATTGAATATCTATATCATGAAATCGCGCGAATTCGCAACAAATGGCGAAGCAAAACACGCAAAGATTTCCAAGTGTATTACATTATAAGGTGACTATGTCAAAATATAAAGGTAACATTTAATCAAAGTTACCTGTAACGTATGCACTTATTTTCACTTTATATTGAACGCCCCTAGTATGTACGAGTATACATTGTACATCAATATAATCTTTCAATAATAAATACAAATATGAACAGGAATTGACGTAATAATAATTGAAGTTATATTGCTTGTAATATGAATGATATTTGTTTTTTGTAATATCACTAATAACTAGGTTACTATACTTTGAAATTTTCAGTGATGTTGTTGTAAATGCCCCGCAGTCGACTACAAAACTTTTATAGTATTCTGAATATGTCCGTCCACCCGCTCGTCCATCTTCTTCTAATTCTCATAAATTAAAAATTTAAAAACAGAGAAGGAATAAGAAAGGATCAATGAAAATTATAATTAATATTTTGACAAAAAGAATTTCTGACTTTTTTAAATGTTTTTGGAGAATGAATGAAATTCAAATGAAATACATCTTATTAAGTATATAAAGATGAAGAGAATCCTATTAATTGCGTGATCGGCTGTTCTTGACTGTCCTTTTTTGTTGTCATTTATTTCAAAGTTATGAAGAAGTTGCGTGTAGATACACAGGAAGTCACAGTGAAGTCAAAGATTACAGTGAAAATAGGTACTCAAATCTTACATAATTAGTGAAGCGCGCTTCGGGAATAGGGAAACTGCTCAAATGCCATAAATAATTTATAGGGATTCGAAGCCGCACAAGTTTTAAGAGCTCTTTGCTATTACTGCGTTGAGGCTCTCAACCCTCAGGCTGCCTTCGCGAAAGTATTTATGCTGCTAGACATTTTATCATTAAATATTTCCAAATGACACTTGAACGCAATTGCTTTTAAATACGTAAGACCTTATTGTGTCGCAACAAAAACTTCCAGTATGGTAAGATTATATTATATGGTAATTCTAATGGTAGTCTTTAGAATGTAGCTAATATCTACTACGAAATGTATTAACGTTAATTGATAATGTTACTTTATGTCTACTTTTTGTGGAATATAATGTTGTGATTCGTAATTGAAAAATGGAGATAAGAACGATTTTTAACTGTTATGGAAGTTGTCGGAATATGCTACGCTATTAATTATATTTTATATTCGTAAAGAACTTAGATTTTAACTTTATAAAACACATTTCAGAATTTGATGAAGAGATACGCAATATGACAGCGTTGCAAAGACAGTGTTATTGTAAAAATGTAGAAAGGAATGTTTAGATGGTTCGGGCATATAGAAAGAATGAGTGATGAAAGAAGAAAATGTACAGTGTGAAAGCGAGTGGTAAAAGAGGCCAAGGAAGACCAAGGCTGACTTACGAAGACCAAATAGCCAGAGTGCTAACTGACGGAAATGTGAAAAGCACTCGCATACCTAGGAGAAAATGTGTGTGCAGAATGATGAGATTTGAGGAGGCGAATAGTCATACATCGTGAGGATATGTTTGTATGAAAGAAGTATGTAAGGATCGCGAAGCTTGGCGCTTCTTCCTCTCTGACTAGTCCGTTAGTCATACAGCGTGAGGATATGTTTGTATGAAAGAAGTACTTAAGGACCGCGAAACTAGACGCTCCTTCCTTTCTGACTACTCCGTTAGTGGTACAGTGTGAAGATATGTATGTATGTATTTCAGAATCTCTCTACTCTGATGTGAACTCTTTTGTAAGAATAACGTTCAACAGTAATCCCTATATAATGTATAGTCATAAATTAATAACGATAATAATAACATTAATAATTTGTTATCAAGTGACGGTCAGTTGGTTACAGAACATGTAGAACTAACAAAGTTAGCCTCGGTCTATTCGAATCTTAGTGGAAATTTATGCAGTTTAATTAAACGACACTAAGTAAATAGTAAGTGCAAACTGACGGCAGGAAATTTCATAGTGAAATGTGACCGAACGAGGGAGTTTTCTACAAGTTCAGGACAGTAAGTCAACCCCAGCGCGATATTACTTCATTTGCAACTTTACGGTCGCGCATTTCCCTTCGGCGGTCGAGCGAATGCCCCGCTCCTTCTCTGCGTTATTTTATGAAAAAACTCGGGTACTTTCCTTAAAATTATTATCTCGAGAAGCCGCCCCGGTTCTTTGTCCCAGACACAGTAGGGAGAAAAAATAGGTCGAAAACGAGTGGCCCTTGTTATGTTTTTGTCAAATAAAACTCGGACGTTATATTTAATTAGCGATAGCTTTTCTAAAAGCTCATAATATTGTATTTGCGTCAATGATAGTATTGTCTTGGTAAAGTGTATTTATATTTTATTTGCAGTTTTTATTTACTGCCTTTTAAAATACAGTTTTCATGTCTGACGTAAAGTGATAAATTGTAAATATTCTATATCATAACGGTCGAGACTTATGGTGGCCTATGACGTTGAACTCACCAACTACTTTATAAAATTCGATATAATTTTTTTTTTATATCAGAGGGGGCAAACAAACAAGCGTGTCACCTGATGGAAAGTGATCGCCGCCGCCCGCGGACACCCGCAACGTCCAGAGAATCAACCAACCAACCAGAGAAATAAAAGTTAAAAATTTATTTGAATAACGTTTTCTATATTCAAAATTTATCTAAGAGTAATAAATGTAATTGAATGTTATAGGTTATTAAGTTACCAATTGTTATCGTTTAACATGTACTATGCATGGAATCAAGTAAAGCTTTATTATTATTATTATTCTATATGTATCGTCTAGCGTATTTCTTATGGTTTGTAGAAGTGATTATATGCATTATTTATGTGAGTCAAATTTATATTTATAATGAGAGCATTTCGGATGAATTACTAGTTTTAAAATAGTAGCTATAGACTGTAATTTTAATTTTTTTTATTACTTTAATTTTTATATGGCATTATAAAATATTCCGATAAAATATTAATATCTTCTCCATAATTAAATTACATAAGACATAATATGTCTTAGAACGTGCACAAATACTGAACTTTTCCTGTATCAGAGTGCTTTGAATTACACTATTACTCAATACTCTGTCTTATGCGGTTATATAAAACTTTTGTTCTGCTCTGTATATGACAATTATGATATCTTATAGTACTTTGGAGTGTTTTTTTAAAAGTCTTATCGGTAGTAAACTGATTAATCTGTGGTCTTATTACGAAAACGAGTAGTTAGATGTATATATATACAGTGATGAAATTGTATGAAATACCTTAAATATTAGCCGGCTATAAAAGTACAGTTGCATAAGAACAATTAATTAAAATAAACTTTTATTGGCAATTGAGTAAATCTTTTGGTAGGCGTCGTGCAGTTCTTTAGTTTCCAAATTATTCTATTATCGTTGAACATCTGTACGAAAAACGAATAAACGAATAAAGGAATATACAAAACTTACGCTTTAGTCTTTACAGAAACAAATTAAAAATTCTGCAAAGTTTTTTTCTTTGTTCGCTAATATTGTTGTTAGTATACTTGTTGTTAGTAATGAGGTATTTTTTTCAATACATTGACCTTTCCTATAGAGAAATGCATTTCATAATATTGAAAATCGTATCTTAGATCCCATAAGTAGTTTTTGAGTTTTCTGCAGACATGCAGACGGGGATATGTACCACAAGCGAAGTACGAACGATAACGGTATCGCAGTACAAGTTTAACTACACAGCTTGTCTGTGATTGGTTGATTAAATTGTGATGACAATGAACGCAGTGTGTTGGCGCTAGTGTTGATTTTGCCATAACATTGGCCGAAGAGCATAATCCATACGTATTATTGATAACACTGTTGAACCTATTGTCAATTAAAATAAAACGGTGGTTTATGTTATTGTGGAATTTTACCAATTTGTCCGAGCACCCAACTTTATGGAGTTCGTACTATCTCTGACAAATACACCTGAGACAGGCACACTAATGCACTGAACACATATTATTATTTATTACACACACACACAAATACATATACAGTACAGTACGACACTAGCACCTGCAAAATTATGAAATAGATGTTTTGAATAAGGAGTAGTTTAATTTCGCACTCATCTACTGTATCTTCAAGTCGCTGAACGGATGGAATAGGTTAAGGAGAAGGAGTGATACAGAGGTTCCGAGTTCAAATCTAGGTTAGGTCAGTTAAAAACTGCACTAACTGTTTATATTGTTTCTTTTTATATATTTATATCATTATTTTTAATTTTTCTCAAGATTATATTTCACTTAGTGGTTATGAATGTGTGCCTGTGTAGGTAAAGTCTTAAGTGTTATCTTGACTGTCTCAGGTGACTTTGTAACTGATAGTACCACGAGGTTACAACTATGAACCACTTGTTGTGTCGCACCCGGACGCAACCTCATGTACACGTTATATATATATTATATATATTATGAAAACGCGTTACTATAATTACCCAATATGTATCCAACAATATTCTTTTTATTACGAATATTTATTAATAGATAGTAAACCTTACACTTTTATCATAATAACATATATAGTTTTGCCATTATTATTATTTACGATTTTTAAATAATTTAATTAATAAGTACAATAGGTTTTGAGAAAACATTAATATTTTAATTAGATCATAGAATTAAATTATACTGAGACATGTTAAAATTATCTTCACTAAGTAGATATACTTGTCACGTATTAGGAAGACGCATAATCTGACAGGATCTCAGGTTGCATGATGTTCGCCTCGAGCGAACCATCGCAGATAAGAGAATGTTACCATTATTCTACTACTCATAACGTTGAATAGCAGTGATTATGCATTTAATTTGTATTTTAGGCGGAATGCTTGTTTTTTATAAAAAATCGGCTAAATATGAAACAGGTATAAAGGTATTTAATAGAGACACGTCTTTAGTTTCGACATTTCACAATAAAATTAGCAACTTTAAATCATTACTCATTAGCATTACAATGCAACAAACATTCAATATGAAAACTGAATACCATTTTATATAGTTAATAAAGTTACTCTCGATTTTTTTATGTTAATGATGTTCCACAATATTAATTATTCCAAAACACAGTGTTACGATTTTTCAGTCGAAATCTTTTTACAATTATTTTTTACGAACTGATTAAGAGCTGTACAAAATGTACATACATAACACATGTATGTACATACAGTTTAGTGACCATTTAGTGCGAGAGATGTCTTCCGCCCAAAGTTACAAAACCACTAATCAACACGTGTTTCGCCTCTCAACGAAGCATCCTCAGGATATTCCAGAGATCAGACTCGGTCAGCTAACCGGCACCGAATCAAGGAATGAGTCAACTGCAGTTGATTCCGTGCTGTTTAGCTGATGGGTCAACTGAGGAAGCGTGCTTGTCGCGACCCTTGATTGGATGTGTTATGGTTGAGTGAAACCAAACGAAAGGGCAGTGAACCGACTCGCTAGGACGGGGCATCACTTTGTGGGTACCACTTGAAGACGGGGATGCCAAGGGGTAGCCGTTTTACTGTCCTCTCGTTTGATTAATTGTATGACCGAGTACAGATGTGTAAATCCCAGACTGCTCTAAGTGCGGCTCATGATGAGGTTGACGAGAATTTTTATTTTGGCAGTGTATGCCCCAGTGTCCTCTGTCGGTTTAGGTGAACTAGAGTGGTTTTGGGAGAATGTTAGAGAAGTTCTAGCGACGATTTAAGAGAATAAGAGAATTATCGTGTGTGGAGACATGAATGGATGGGTCGGGCCAGCTCAAACAGGATTTGAGACTGTCCTAGGCAAGTATGGAGATAAGAGAGCGAATGATGCTGGTAGGATTTTGATAGGATTGTGTATGGAAAAGGATATGTTTGTAGCTAATACCATATTTAAGAACTCTTTCACATTTTTGTGCGAAATACTGATATTTTGACGCTCTAATTCTACGAAACCTTAAGATTTTTTTATATTCTGCTGGCAGTTTATAATAGATTCATTTCTCTTCTTGAATATTGTTGTTGCGTATTTTCATATTTATTTTATAATATCTTACAATAACCATCTACGATGTCAGTTCTCAATGAAAATCCTTAGACGCGCTAATTTGACGTCCTAATAAAAATTGTTTCGGCGAGTTCTATTTATATTATTTATATTATATACGAGTTTTATATTATATACTCATTCTTATTGAATATTGTTTTTGTGGAAATGTCATAAATTGCTTCCTTTTTACAGAAAAAAATATTTAAAGTGGCTTTTTTCCAGGATAAAATGTCATGATTTAACGTAGATTCTGGAGTTCTAAAAAAAGCAACGACTGATAAAAAAACAATATAAAATGAAATTTCATTTAATCTACAATATATGAAAGAAATTATTTTTCTAAATTAAACACTGTAATAAATATAATAAACATAACAAAGTCAGTAAAAATACGCGATGTTGACGCGTGTATCTCAGAACCGCGCGAGCGCGTGTAGAGGGTAGGATCTGTACAAGAAATTTATGCGCTCTTCATAACGAGCAATCGCAAGCGAGAACATTAAATAGCGACACGTATATGTCGTATGACTTGTTTTGATCCAGTGTTTACTTCTCTGTTCTATGAGTCTATTATGACTTTCTGATTTGCTGCATTTTTTGTTAGGCATGCAAACATTGTGTTTTAAATAAACTCACTAGCATTAAAGTTAAATAAAAACGTTCTAAAGTAATGGTAGCTTACAAGAAGTATTGCAAGCCGGTTATCAAGATGATATCTATTATATTTATAACAATCTATACAGATTTTAACGCGGTAAACTGCCTATTGTATGCTGACGATGCTGTGCTTACAGCACTATCAGAAACAGAGTTGCAGACACTTGCCACGTGTATGAAAGAAGAATGTGAAGTGAAAGGATTGAATATGAATGTAAACAAAACCAAGGTTCTGGTGTTTGAAAGGGCAGCGGTAGAGACGAAAATGTGAGATTTGGGTGCATCGAAAGTGTCTAGAATAGGAGAATGAAATTGTGTATCTGGGGAATGCGTTTTCGAGGGATGGAAGATGTGAGTTGGATGTGGAGAGATGGGTAGCAGCTGGCAATAAAGTGAACGGTGCTCTATCCGCGTTAGTGGGCAGTGTGAATATATCTAACACAGCCAAAAAGGTCATCCACAATGCGGTGTTGGTTCCAACTTTATTGTACGGTAGTGAGGCCTGGATATGTCCGAAATCGAGTGAAAGTATGGTAAATGCAGTGGAAATGCGATCTCTTAGAAATATGTCCGCTCTCTCCCTTGCGGACAGAATAAGCAAGGAAGAGATACGCAGTATGACAGGGTTGTACGACAGTGTTATTTTAATTAAAAAAAATTAAACCGCCTTAAAAAAAACAATGAAAAGCATAAAATAACTATCCTTTACTAATCAAAACTCAAGTACAATTAAAATAACTTTATAAATACGGTACACATACCTATATAATTAAATTTGACAGTTACTGAAGTCGGTGCCAAGCCCACCAAACTAATAGACTTTATGTTGTTGCACATTGATTTGGCACCGACTTCAATAACTGCCAAATTAATTATATAGGTATGTGTATCGTATTTATAAATTTATTTTAATTGTACTTGAGTTTTGATGAGTAAAGAATAGTTATTTTATACTTTTCAGTGTTTTTTTGAAGGTGGTTTAATTTTTTTTAATAGAAATTTTTGATTTCTCCCTTTTGAGTGGTCTTGACCTAAATAAATATCTAGGGCAGGTATGTAATTAACTTCACTCTAATTCCAGAGCGCAACGATATACAAGAGAATCGTCAATATAAATAAAGGCTATAACCAGGTCGTGTTATCTAGTCTTCGAAGTTCAAGCTCCAATATCGGTGAAATTTAAATGGGACCATCTCTGAAGTATTATCTACCAAACGAAAAAAGAATTTTTGAAATCGGGTTATAAATGACGGAGTTATGAGGTAACAAACATACAAAAAAAAACAAACGAATTGAGAACCTCCTTCTTTTTTTGAAGTCAGTTAAAAATTAAGAAAGGAATGCTTAGAAGGAAAAAAAGAACTTTCGAAATCAGTTCATAAATGACGGAGTTATGAGTTAACAAACATTAAAAAACCGAATTGAGAACCTCCTCCGTTTTTTCAAGTCGCTCAAAAATGAGTGCTATTAACAATGACATTATACGTAACTGATTAAAAGATTAATGTATGATCGTTTAGTGCTAAAGATATTTCTAACATAAATAAAATTACATATATTTGCTTGTATTTTGAAATAAACACTATTCACAGGCAACGGCACGAAACGTCCAATGGAACATCGGATGTTTGAACGGGCGCAACATGCAAGTGACCCTAGCGATTACTAACTCGACTTGTTTCATCGGATGGAAAAATGTTTGTTGTTTGTATGTTATGAGTAGCACTTCAATAAGTTGAAGTTAATAAGCGTAGTAAGTATTTTTATGTTCAACCAGTAATTTCTAAATGCTTAAATTACCTCAAATTCAATACATATGTTAGACTAACAATATGAAACTAAATATTAAAAATCAACAGCGAATGCAATTAACCAGTGCCCAATTATTAATTAATTATTAAATTCACGATTATGTAATAGTTTCGTTGGCCGCAGAGATTCGCTTTATCGACGCGGAATACCATCTGGCCCAATATACTCGTAGTGTGACCTTTATTAACAAAGTTATATGAAGGGATGTTTGTCGTTAAATTTAATACACAGCCGCCTCACGTGAATTTATCTTGAGATGATTGTGGAGTTCATCGCGATTGTTCATTTGGGCAATCGCGATGAACGTATATTATGTGTTCCTTAAAAGATAATTAACTACGCAAATATGTAAATAATGTGTAAGTATATATATTTGTAGGATCAATTTAAAGAAATGTTCATCTGATTCCGGTAAAGTATTTAACGCTTTTAATTTCATAGAATTATAGAACTTACGAAAATGTGTGAGGAGAATGATGAGATTTGAGGAGCGAAAGAAGTATGTAAGAACCGCGACGCTTGGCGCTCCGTCCTCTCTGACTACCCCGTTACCCCGTCACGATACAGCGTGAAGATATGTATGTATGTGTGTATAGAACTTACATAAAATGTAAGTTGCCAAAACACCTGCTTTATGTACATTTATTTATTTCGATATTATTAAGTCATATCATCGAATTCTTTTGGAGTCTAATATTGAACTAATACAAAATGAATTTAAAAATAATCTGATTTAAATTTAATTAAAATTAGTAAATTTGCAACGTGACATGATAGAGCTATCTTTCTTTCATAGTCATTTCAAAATTTTAGTGTAAAAATAAAAAAAAAAATTATTTCGTATTTATTTAGGTTCTTCAATATGACATCTAAAATTTTTAAAAATATCTCCAGCTCTATATAGCATATACTTTCAGTTTTCCTATTACATATTCTCGTGTGTCCAAGGTTTCTGAATGAAATTATCACTGGCCTAAAATCTTTTTGTAACAATTTATCAAGAAACCTTTATACAAGCAGAATAAGAACAGTAAAAAGTATAAAGGACATCTTCAACCGACACGAAATAGTTGTTTTATCGAGGAGACTACAAATATAGAAAAAGTAAAGTGAATAAAGTGTTTGAAAAAAACGTTATTGACATTGAATATTTCATTGCTACAGAAACCGAAGAAAAACAACCTGAAGTAAGCGCCTTAGAGTACTTTAATAAACAACCATGTCGCGTGTATTGATCGCTGATACCTAAAAAGCTTCAAAAAATATAAACTATTCGGTTATTATTATTAATAGTATTAATAGATATTAATATTGTATTATTTATGGGTAAATAGATATTTACCTATTTAGAAATAATAAATAAAAAATCTATTATAAAATAAAAATATTCTGGTATACCGATTCATCTGATTTGGCATATTTCGAATCGATTGCTCATTTTTATTTATTATTTTTAGGTAATAAAAACTTACGTACAAAAGGACGGAAAAGTTAGAGACGAAGTTACAAAAAAAAAATTAAAATATCGGATACTTTCATAGATAGTTTCAAATATTCTGTTGTAAAATGTTGCCAAAATTCCAATAGACAGTGGTGTACGTTATGTAGACTGTAGCCCATTGTAATAATTGAACTTCAATTGTAGGTAGCTCGTTATCGCTCTTTAACAAACAGACGTCAAATAACAAATACCAAGTACATAACGTGACCCAATAACCGGGCTTGAAACTTAAGGTCAAACGGAACCCGATGATTATTAGTTCGCGAAGGGAGAGTCGAAGACCGTTAAACTTTGACCATTTGTTAACGGCATACTGCGTTTACTACGTATAATAGTTATGTAAATGTACAGAACGTTGATTCGAATAGTTACTGAAGTCGCTGTAATAATAACCCATCGTAAAATTCGCTTCTCTTATGATTGGTAATATAAACAAGATTTTAAATTATGGAATAGCGCCAGTAATATTCCTCGAGGAGTTATTATAATAATATAAGTACATGAATAGGAAAGTTTATAAAAAGTTTGTAAGATGAAATAAAAAAAAATAAAAAGTAATTATTTTTAAATGGAAGGACATTATTTACAAATGGTAGACTACCTGTTAATTTCATAAATGGATTTAGTTGGTGTAAATATAACTTTATTCATCTGAAGAAATATGCTGTCAGTCAAACATACAATTTTACAACACATTGAACTAAGAAACATTGTCCTTATAAGAATACGAGCTAGATGATACGAGAACCGAGAAGTATTAGGAAAAGTTTCGGTAGACACGAAATTGAGTGATTCCGCGAATTTTAACATTCATTTACGATAGATATTTAAGGGATAACTAGGTCATTGTAGGCACTGGGGGCCTAGGCAATTTGCTCAATTGTCGTATACGCTAGTAGAATAGAATGACAAATACCACGTGATCTAGCGTAACGAATTTTAACTTGGTAGTAAAACGTTATTAACTTTTTATGAAATCAAATAAAAAGTAAAGTCGTGTGAAAACCACCGTGTATAAAGTAGCCAAATGGCATTTTTGATAAGAAATAACGCCAGTAAGTGTTTCGAAATTATGAAACATTTGCCGCTTCTCTACTCGTTTTCAAACGACTGCTGTGAAGTCCCGCAACTTAAATTTAAGTGAAACCAAAGTATTCATTGCGGGTATTCATTGAGTATATTCATTCTTTATATTGAATATGTTATTATCGAAAATATAAAGCGGGTATTCTCAAAGAGTTCGTAGCCGGCGCCACTTGCCGTCAGACATACAATAATACTCTTGGAACCAGCGGTGGTGTTCCGGCCTACGAAACAATTCGCAAGAGTGACAATTCATCTCTCTAAGTGCTTGTTTCCCTCGCAGTGAATAAAATATGCGAAACTACCACTTACTCATATTGTAGATTATTTACTATGGTTTTGGCTTTTTATTGCTCCTTTAATGCGAAGATTTTCTGGGAGAATTTTCTGGGATAATACATTGTTGAATTTATATTTGAACGCTGTTCTTAAATTTGAATTTGTATCTTTAAACATATTTTACGTTGTTTATTTCCTATGTGTATATATATTTATATATATATATATGTATATATATTTAAGTTAGAACATTGTCGCTTTATTCATTGTTATTAAGATTAGGAGGCAAATTACAGTGCTGTATATCTATGTATACATTAATTTAAAACGCGAACGTGTGATGTTCACGAAAGTACTACATTTCTTCGTCACTAATATTGTTTTTATTTAAAATAATGGTCGCAATAGTTGCAGATAAAGAACAATTTTTGGTAAATTACTGTATAAGAGTACTCTAGATGTGATAAATTCAATGAATTGCTTGACTTAAGTTTGTCGAATAACCGAGTTGAAAGTTTACAGATTATCCCAGTTAATGTATGCAGGAGGGATAATGAACTTGTTTACCGTATGTTATTTAAATACTCTCGAAGGGATTGACTAATGGAATTCTGGAATATTTACAAGAACTCCGGCATACTCGTGGCTGGGATAAATACAATAGATTCAGAATAGATTTATTTAAGTTGGGGGCGCGGAATGCGAAATTGTTCCATTTACCTATACTCATTTGTCTATATCGGATTAAAGTGTAAAATAGACTTTAATTATTTAGAGCAAGACTAACCTCACAGGGACGGGAACTATCACGGGTAGGAAAACATGGACATAATAATATATTGAGTTGAGTTATAGATTGTGTGTGTATAGGAGTGCTTAGAAGAGGTGAATTATAAACATTAAGTACGTAACTAATTAAGTTCTTCAATGAGTACCTACAAATAATAATTCTAGTATACTTCATTGTTCGGTTTTGTATTTAATTGTATTTGGTATCAATTATTTCCAATTTATTAGGTATAATAACTTTCGTGATCAAAATACACGAAAGGACTCTTCAATTAATAATAATAGAAGTGAGATTTTCATCGTCCGCTTAGGGGGCACTAATTCAATTAGGAGTCTGAAGGCTCGTTTGCATGAGTTTGCATTTTTAAACGAGATTGAGACGAGTTTCGAGTGAATTTTGACAAGTTGATGTCCTGCAACGCTGCTCCCTCGAGGCTAATTGTTATGAACGAGAGAGAACAGTGTCGCTGAACTTAATTTAAGAATGATCTTAAGATTCAAAGCAAAAGGAACAAAATTTCAAATTGTTCTGTCAGTGGTAAGAAGTAAATAATACACAGTTTCAAAGGCGAAATTAAATATTAAGGTTTAATTAGCGATTAAAACTTTTATTAGGCTTAGTGACAGAGGCAGACATTAGTGACTATAATAATCCTAGTAATTTTTACTATAACGTTAAACGATTGGGAAGTTCTACGCTGAACTGAGAAAGAATCAAGAATACCTAAAGAATGTGCTGACAGTTTATCTTCCCGCGCAGATCGTGAAAGCCGGTTAAAGGATAGAAAGGGCTCGCTAAAAGAAACTGGTGTAAACAATGTGTTGGCAATCTGTTACTATCTGCTTCCGTTTTGCTGTAATCTGTAAACTGAAATACTTATTGGCAGAAGTGGTAAGGTGTGATTGTTGTTTGTTGTTATGCGTCGATGGTCTGGCCACCCTGAATGGGAAATGGCATAAATTTGCAGGAAATATATAATTTGCAGTAAGTAAACACTTGGACCACTTTCCGAATTGATCGTCACATAATCTATCAAATATGGACTAAATGTGTCGTTGCCATGCTTGTAAACATCACGTTAATTGAAGTCTGTTAATAACACGAACAAATTATTCCGGTATCTAATGTAAGACACCCTGCATTCATTTACAAAAGCGGATTAAGTATCCTGTTAAAAAGAACGTTTTTTTTTCGGAGAACGCCTTTGTGAACACATTTTTTTAATATTCATAATTGACTTTGAAGGTAAGGAAAAAAATTAAAATATTTCGATTTTGAATAGGACTACCATTTGTTTTAATTGCTTGTGTAATTAAATCAGGTGGCTCTTTCTGCCGATGCTCATATTACACTACGATCTTAACATAAATAATTATAATTTAAACTAGGAAAACATATTGGTGCATTTTAAGTCATTTCATAAATAAGAATATTTCTAAATACAACTAAAAAATAACGGTTTGCTTTAAAAATAATAACCTTGTATGTACTTAGCTGTAAATATAGAAAATAATTTTTAGAGAAATAATTATGTACAAAATGCTTACTTGTTAAATATGATAATGATAATTACAAAACCAATAATCGACACGTGTTTCGCCTCTTAGCGAATAATGTTCAGGATATTCCTAAGATCAGACTATGATTATGATGTGAGAACACAGAGAGATATAGAATATCCTGAGGATGCTTCATTAAGCTGGTTATTAAACGCACACTGATTGGAAGAGCATACTACAAAATTAGCGATTTTATTGAAGAAAAACAATAGTCTGGAAATAATCCTCTCTGAAATGCATTTACTGGTTTCATAAATATTTTATTTTAAGTAACTATTGCAGACTGACTAAAGTTAACATAAAGATAATACATTTAATTTCATGTAGGTAATTAAACATTGACTTTTTTCATAACACACGTTTTTGTTAAATTACTCAGACTACCTTGTCGGCAAATTCCTGTTTTTAAAAAAATTATAAAATTAGTTTCAAGTATGTCGCAAGATACTATACAAATTCTAAAAGCCTATATTTATTATAGATTTCATTTATTATAGATACACTTTGTTTATTCTAAATTTAGAAGATTTAATAAAGCATCTTATGTTGAAGAAGACTTGTTGTAAACATCCGTAAATGGGTGAGTATAGCTATACTCACCCATTTACAGAGAGTATAGAGTATAAACTATAGTAGAACCTTTTGGATATATTATGTAAGTGTTCAAAAAAGCAATCACTCGATATAAATAGATACGGCATTGGATACGATACTTAATATGATTATATATGGTCGAACGATGCTCGAGTTTCGAATGCAAAATGCTTTATTTGAATTTCAAAACAGCCGGCATACTCGTAGTATCCGTACCGTAAGCGAGTCGTACCATCTCATGATTCTCGTGCCGACAGAGAAATAAAATAAGTTGAATGTGGCTGAATGCCAATTTTGTAATCTGAGAACTTTAATGCCTCGGTCGTAAACTACAAAATATATCTAAATACATGGAGTGTATGTTTCTGCTATCATGATGGTCTAGAAGAAAGAGAAAAACAGAGTAGCCAGTTCGTTCGTTCTCCCCACGTAAGTTTTAGAAAGTGACAGGGCTTATTCAATGAATCTTATATAGGCGATAGACTAGTAACTCGTAATTAAATTATTAAAACTTTCGTGAGACATTATTAACGCACTAATTATTGAATACGGCTTTACTCACGGTAAAGTAAAGCCGTATTCAATAATTAGAAACTCGTAATTTATGGTTTTACTACCTATACTTGTTAGGGTCCTGGTATGATTCACATTGTTTAAATTCGTACAGAAATATTTTGTGTAAGCGCAGTGGTGAGCACACATCCGTCAGTGTTCTTCCAATTGTTGTAAACTGAGGGGAGGGACGGAGGGTGCGCGGGGTAGAATTATGATTAACTAAACAGTTATGTGTGCATGAAAATTGCGAAGGTTCCTGTTTAACAATAAAATAGATTCTTGTTTAAGTGTGTTCTTCTACAAGCTTGGGTGGAAATCAAGAGCGAAAAGAAATTTGACGGTGTTGTCGTGATTAAATCTCGCTTCGGGAACAGTGTTTGAAATAGTTTTCTCATAATGCTATTTTTATGTAGATACCCAATGAAAATTTTACGGAATATAGAAATTTTAATATAATATTATAAATGGTGACTGTTTATCATTAGCGCACTTTAAGACATCTTGTCTAAATAATTAAGACGTAAATCTTATCATAGAATTGCTTCGTCGCTTTGTTGAATCATCATAATAGTTTCAGGAAAGAAAAACTACTTACATACGCAAATTATTAGATAAAGGTGAAGAATGACTAAAAAATTACAGTTAAAAAAATTCTATCTAAACTTAAAAAAGCGACCCTCCAAAACAAATACGAAATGGACCTTTAGTTTTTATCGACACCGGCTGTAAGGGATGTTATAAAAATATGTTGTTAGTACTCTACGTAAGTTTTACTATGAATTTGTAATACGTGATTTTGTTAATGTAGTGTGTAAGCGAAGTTTTCACGTAGACACTTCCAAAAGTCATTCTTAACTTCCTAACTTTATTGGAAAATCGTCTGACGAGATAAAACATGCGCGTCTCTTTTTGCATGAAGAAGTTAGAAGTCTTTTTAATAAATATAAATCGAGTTGTGAGTATATAAAAGGAAGTAATTAAGCTAGGGTGACAATTGCCTGTTTTAAATAACATTCCTTATTTACGGAATATGTATGTGTTATACATGGACATCTGTTATACATTGTACCGCTTCTAATTCGTACTTAGTGTCATTGTCCAGCGCTGGAAGCGACAAAGACAGAGTTTGTCCTACTGTTTGCGTTTAAAAGCCTTGTAATATTCTTCAAGGAAAAATAGTTCTGCGCATCTGCATAATATAAGACATTTTAGTCTGTTCCACTTATACGCTTCACTACCACTCAATCGATCGGGCTCAAAGGCAATTCGAGCGAAGTCCGTACGAAGTCGGGGTGGGTAGTTAATGATTAATAATTGAATAAATTGTCCCGATAATATAGTTTGTTCAGTAGAATTAGGTAACATAAGGGGTAAACCTCAGAATGAAAATAGTGGAGTTGAATTTGTGTAAAAACTTTGTGTTAACGTACTAAAGACTGTCTTAAAATTCTCATATAGATAATTGCGTGTACGCTAAAGATATTAAACATCATAGGTCACCTACACGTTCCCTATACATTTTAGAGTTTCTATGATTGAAATGGATGGACTGGATTATAAACAGTGAAATAGCCTATTTTACTATACAGTATTAGTGATACATTACCGATATCAGCGGCGGCGTGTAATAAATCAGCGAGCAACTCGGGTTCGTGGCACGCGATGGCGAGCCGGTCATCGTGTAACCGAGCTGCGTCCAACTCCCCGGGCGCCGCCTCTCGCAGCTGCAGAGCTACCGCGCCCTCGCCTCCCACAGAAGCGCTGTACATGAGCACTGCCCGAGGCGAGAAACGCGGCAGTGGTAGCCGTGATGTCGCCACCTGAAACACGAAAGTATTTTTTAATAATAATCCTTAATAAAATAAACAGAGAGGACGAATTTCAATATACAAGAGAGAACTTTAATACACACATATTCATACACGCTGTATCCCTAACGGGATAATAGCACATTAATAATAAAGAAAATTTATGCTCCGAATGGATACACCGATTGCGCAACGATAAACTATAATCTAAATTCTAATTCGATAGAGTAATTTGACGTTTCCAGAGTAGTTCTTGCAATTTTTTAAATAGTGATGTCCCCTGTGTCGATTTCATTATCTTTAGTCTCTAGCCGTTGCTCCGCGGCGTTATCCGCATGAAATTTCCTTTTATTGATAATTCCTTTCATGAGATATCGATAGCGTTGAAAATATATGAATATTTGTAACAATAAAGAAAATGAGTATAATAGTAAAGTTAACGAAAAATGAATTGCGATGTTTATTTATTCGAATTATTTAATATATTATGAAATGGCGATGCTACAGGGCCATGTCAGCACGAAATTAAAGAATGAAATGTTGGACTAGTCTATCGATTTAATAGAATCGATATCTGGATTTATAATTTTCAAGAAAAAGTTACATCAATTTAACTTAAACGAAGATAATCAGTAGTTTGAATGCCTCATTTATACATTTATTTTAATATTAAGTGTTATTTTATAATGCACTTAACCTACTTTATTAGTGTAAACATCAATTTTCTAAGTGGAAAACTGACTTCATTAGCACCTTAAACAGAAGCTTATAGGAATATGGTACAGAAAAATAGTACGCTAATAAAAAAAAAAATACAATAGTATCCAATTTATAAGACACGGTACTACTGCAAAATATTCAATTATTTATTTTTTAAATTGAAATAATTCGTGAGGTTATTTTGATTTAGATAGACCTTATAAATAACTCCAGAATACGGAGTCCAGACGCAGTAGCAACGGTGAGACAAATCAGATAACTTGACTCAACTGTACATACGACATACACATACATTTATTTATTAACTATTAATTACGTAACGATGTAAATCTTTTGCCATAAACAATTTTACATCCATTATTATTAAAAATCAATGAAAATGGTACACCTGCCGGCATAACGCGCACTTCGTTCGTCGTTACACGTTACATTGTTGTTTACAAATAAAAGGAGGTAGTTGTAATTTTTATTACTCACAGCGTTGCGTAAAACGTACTGCTAAATAACGCGAGATTCAGTGTCTGCCGATAAATTGTGTTGCAATTTAGCAGAATTTAGGATTTAGTATAGCGGTAATGTCATGTTAAAATTAATAAATAAATATTAATAAATATGAAATTATCAAATTATACGTTAAACTAGAATAGTAATCAAAACAATCGTGGCGCTACGCGTTGACAGAGCGGGACGCGTCAAATACCGCTTCCCCGTAAGTAAGAGTGAGACAGCGCTATCGTGTCGTCGCTCCGAATGGGTAAGACTTGTACGACGTTTTAATTTTACGTATGATAAAAATTTTTTATTAAAAAAAATTAAACCGCCTTCAAAAAAACACTGAAAAGTATAAAATAACTATCCTTTACTAATCAAAACTCAACTACAATTAAAATAACTATAAATACGATACACATACCTATATAATTAAATTTTACAGTTACTGAATTCGGTGCCAAGCCCACCAAACTAAAAGACTTTCTGTTGTTGCACATTGATTTGGCACCGACTTCAATAACTGTAAAATTTGTGTGTTTTAAATATGAAATGAAATGAAAAAATGAAAGTGAGCTAGGTACATACACCTAGTCTCGGAGCCTCAGTTGAGTGGATTGTTTAATAGCGTACATAGCGATTGTTTCGAACACTCAATAGGTATCGTTACAAATAAGCTGATCGGCCGCCATTTCGTTAGAAAACAGCACCCACTTATATAAATTGTATTTGTTTTGCCTTGCTTCGTAGTACGGGACAGGCTGTCTGGAGTTACAAAGTCTGTATTTAATTACTTAATATTTCTTAAATTGCATTGATGTTATGGTATTTTTCAGAATACCTATAATGCCAAAGATGTAATTGCTTTTACAGTTTTTACCAATTGCCTAAATCGATGCGGTTAAAATTTTTATAAGAAATAAAATAGAATGAAGGATTTTGTAAAGATGGTTAGATTCTGATGAGTACGTATCCACGGATCCGTATCTGCTGAAGAAATAATGGATGTATATATTATGCAATGCAAATTGAGCATGTATCCGGCGGAGTCGAATGGAATGAGTAAGAGTGAAAACGCAACACGGATCTCACGCGCAGTAATGGGAGCCATAAAAAATCACTATGTGCTCGGTCCACCCCTTTCCTCCTAAACTGGATGTAAATTCTTGAAGTAATTAGATGATGTAAGCTTTCGTATCCGTATCATTTAAAATATCGGATATATATCCATCACTAGAACTTGGCTAATTTTTGTAAAACAGATTCTCACAGGAATATCGTTTAAATAATAGGTTGTCTGAATCAAACTTAGTGGTACAATTATACCAACAAAATGAAGAAGTGACTACATGTTGTATTTTAGTTATTTATTTGTTAATAACAAGCAGACGTTTTCAACAAATGCTTTCAACGCTGTAGTAAAATCTCAACGCCTCAGTATTTACAAATTTGTGAACTTTTCCCAATTTCGATTTCTAAGGCTCTTGTGAACTCTACCCATGTTTCGTAATGCTTACTACCTAAATTACGCTTCAATTGATGAAAATAGTTATAGCTATAAAAGCTAAATAAAGCTATATAAAGCTAGTATCAAACAATTGCGTAATAATAATCAGTACACATCTTGCATGTCGCTGCAAGTAAGAACTGTTCGAAATGTAGCGGCAAGTTTGAATCAGACAATCACGTTCAATGTCCAATAATGCAAGAGAATGCAAGTGATCCTTCGAAAAGTAGTGATAATTGTGGTTTACAAAACTATAATTTCAATATAACAAAAATAATAGCGAATGTGATGTATGTATATAAATTATTAAGAGTAACGTGAAACTCAAGTATGCACTATAATTAATTAATTTAAAGAATTTCATTGGTAAAAAGTGTGTTCAAAATATAACGAATCTACATGTACATGTGTAAATATGAATTTGTAATCTATACATGCATTTCAATAATCTATACTAATATTATATAGAGGTAAACTTTGTTTGTATGTAATGGATAAACTCAAAAACTACTAAACCTATTTCAAAAATTCTTTCACCTATAGTAAGCTACATTATCAGCGAGTAACATGGGCTGTATTTTATTTCCAAAATAATTCTACCCGTGCGAAGTCGAGGCGGGTCACTAATGCTAATATAATATCATTTATAATACAATTATGATTAACCTAGAGATACAGCGTGAAGATTTGTATGTATGTATTATATTAAACTATATTTGTTATTATATAAACAGAAAAGCAATGAAGAAAGTACAGTTTAGGCGGCCTCACCACTAAAGCAACAACGAAGCTAAAGGTTTGGCTTCAGGAATCCGCAAATTATTATTAGATGGCCACAAATTATAACAGATAAATAATATAAGTTGTATGTATAAGATAACATTTAAATAAACATAACTTATCACTAAACAGATACCCAAATTAATACAGTATAATCTATACTTATATTATAAAGAGGTATACTTTGTTTGTCTGTATGTAATGGATAAACTCAAAAACTACTCAACCGATTTCAAAAGTTCTTTCATCTGTAGAAAGCTACATTATCAACGAGCAACATAGGTACATAACTGTATTTTACTTTAAAAAAAAATTATATCCGTGCGAAGCCAGGCGGTGCATATGCACTCGGGTATAGGAAACATAATTGTTCGGATACATAAAATTATTTAATTACAAAAATATATAGGTTAAAATTAAAGGATGTTGGATAAATTACGGTCACTGCTTATTAGTGTGAGTGCAAGTGATTATAATCAAATTGACGATTGTACAAGAGCATTAGCACGTCTAGTTTACGTTGTTAGTGCAGCTAATGCACTCATTACAGAATTAATATACAGATTATACAATAAAACATTCGTAGCACCTCGTAGCGCAGTGGTGCTACGGTGTACGGTACTAGCAACTTTGCGCGATGACCATGATCACGATAGTGTGTGCGTGATCTAATGGCCTTCTACTAATTAGTGGTTAAAACTGGTAAGAGGTCTTACGGCGTTTTGGCTTAAAAAGTGATTAGTCTACCTCCGCCAAATCACATTGTGCATGTGCGGCGGAATACGTTCCATCAACAGATGTTCTATATAATAAGTTACTTTTATACAATAACGTTAATAATTATTTCTTAATATATTTTATGTTAACAATACTACAATATAAAACATTCCTAATTGCAGACCATCGCTAAACGCTGTCACACACGTCGCACCATAAATAAATAGTTGCTCGCGAGTAATTATCGAGCCATTGTTCATCGTAGACTGTACAGCGTGTAACGATGATGTAGATTATAATGCGATTAAACCAGAGCCTACGCGTTAATGGAATATGCCAACGGATAATACGACGCTGGAGACGGAAATATGAATGGTTTGTGTAATTACACACACATAAATGATTTTATTATTGTTTCTTTGTTTGTGGTCGGTATGTATTAAATACGTATACTAGGATGTCCGTTGTCTTTCAATTTCATTTTTTTAACGCAAAGGTTAAAAGCCTAAGCATTATTTTGTTCGATAAAAAGCTCATGTTGAAACATTCTAACGACTTGCAATCAAAACATTTACTTACAGTTACGTGTCAGAAAAAGTTCATAAAGTAAACGGCGCCTTTTATTTATCATTCTGATATAATTCCTCGGGCTGTGGCATTGTATTATTTTTAAAGATCTTGATAGAATTACCAAGGGCTAAAAGTATTTTCTTAGTCTGAGAGGTAATTATCATTAAATAATGGGTGCATAATTACCGTGAAATTTACAAGTGCTCGCTGTTTTACTTCTTTTCTTTTCCCTCACGGATTTGGTAACGAAATACATACAAACATACATACATATCCTCACGCTGTATCCCTAACGGGGTAGTCAGAGAGGACGGGGCGCTTAGCTTCGCGGCCTATACATACTTCTTTCACTTCCTCAAATCTCATCTTTTTCCGCACACATTTTCGATTAGGTATGCGAGCGCTTTTGACATTTCCGTCTGTTAAAACTGGCTATTTGATCTTCATAAGCCTTGATATTCCTTGGCTTCTTTTACCACTAATTTTCGCTTTGTAGATTTTCTTCGTCAGTCTTTCATCACTCATTCTTTCTATGTGTCCGAACCATCTAAGCATTCCTTTCTTCATTTTTACAATAACACTGTCGTGCAACCCTGTCATACAAATATGTTTTCGGTTAAAACATGTTTTTGTAAACAAAACACAGAGACAATAATGTGAAAAGCGGGTCATGACCAACATGATTGCGTAGCTCGGTGAGATGGACTTAGCATACGTTCAAACTAAAAAGGACAAAATAAAATAAATAATGAAAACACCTTTCAAAAACAAGATTTTATTTATAAATTATTGAATTAAAAAGTAAGAAATAATATTTAGTGTGTGAAGTTAAATAGTAAAGCTACAAAATATCCACATTGTTAAGTTTGAGACGTGGTAAAGTCTCAAGCTTAAAGCGACGCATTGGAAATTTTGACGCCAGTGATGTCCATTTGTCTAAGTGACTACAAAACGTATGACAATGATATTTAGTACCCTGATTCTTCATTTCATTGACTTTATTTTAACAGTTGCGATATACGGTACGGTAGTTAACTTTTGTAACACAAAAAATAATATCAAAAAACCTCTTTTAAAACAGAGATTTACATTTTTCGGAGTAACGGAACCGATTTATATTTCTAAATTTTCTAGATTAGAAATTTAGTTTAAACATATTCCTAAAATGAAAGTTAGATTTTTTATAATTAATTAAAGCTTTTAAAATAAACGAAAATAACCGTTTTTTCGTATTTTTCGTAAGCTAGGGCGCGCACGTTTACATAAAACAGGTCTATTGTAGATTAAATTATTTATTGTTTATCAATGCGTCGCCTTAAGAAAATATTAAAATTTGTGAAAGTTCTATGTTTTGTAAGTTTTATTGAGTATGTATTGCCTTTGATCAGTGACCAAGGATGACATTTTTCTGTTGCTTTACTACTGCTTCGCTACTAGACTATATAATATTTACATTTTTTTTAGTTCAATATCTTATACATACAACTTTTTAGGTAGGTTGTACATAAAAGCTTGTTTACAAAAAGGTTTTTTTTGTCATTTTCTTAATTTATTTTCAGCTACGTATATGTTGTATTGAAATTCTACAAGGAACTAAACAGATGTTGTATACACTCAGGTGTTACTTTGCGGAAATCTATTTCTTGTGATGAATTCCTACAATCTTTAGCTATTTTCCGCTTGAACTCCAAAAACCACCAATCGACACGTATTTCGCCTCTGAACGAAGCATCCTCAGGATATACCAGAGATCAGACTCGATCAGCTAACCAGCACCGAATCTAAACAGAATCATTACGATTGCCTACAATGTAACGAGTAATTTTTAACTACATGTATTGAGTTTGTACTTAATGCTACTAACTTGATCATTAAAGAAATTCAGTCACCTCGGCTGTTTCATTGTAAAGAAATTGACTTTACTTGACAGAACTTTTTACCAGTTCATTTTGGTACAGATTTATTTACGATTCGATGGTAGATTTTACGTTCAGTAATGTTTTCTAACTAAGTTTAATTGATTAAATGACATTTAATTTTATTTGTTTACAATTCAAAGCGAACTCAAACTCAAAGCGAAACATTATTATAGGATTTTCTAAAAAGAAAACAATAATAGCATAGCATCTCGTACGTTATTAATAATAATATTATAGCCAGAAACTCTTAGCACTAATGGAATAATATGTTTCAAGTTCCAGCCGCTACGGTGCTTTGTGCAATGTTGTGTTACGATGAAACGAAAGATACAATGTTGGCGTCGTCGGTGTTTCGTAATGGCATTTCCAGAAAATGTATTTATGATAGATATTACTGGTTTTACACCTTACAGCAAGCACGCGACAGAATGATATATTATTACTGAGGATTTTAAGAAACGTTACGTTAAAACTGTATGTACACATAATACTAAAAGTATTCTAACGATGGGCAAAAATTAATAAAATGTCAAGGTTAAAATAACTTGAAGGAAGGAGTTCAAACACAATTATGTATCTAAGAAACACCTTAGATACATAATTATGTCTACACATATACCTATGAGCTATGCATGTTTGAAATTCTGAAGTAATATAACAATGTTACTGCAGAATATTATTATTATACGACTAGTTGTTAGTTGTATATGAAACACATTTAAAACAAAATATTTAAAAAACAAAAATTAAATGAATGGTTTTTATTATTTTTTCTCTGTATGTTTGTACGGAATTAAATGGAACTTCTGTAGTAGTTCTATACCACATATAGTAGTGCTAGATGTCGGTAGAATCTAACTTAGAAAATTATGTGTTAATTTTGATCCACTGTCTAAAACTCGAGATCTAAGTTGAACTCTGTTTAGCTTAATCACTCCTGTAAAGGTGTAAAAGGTTCAATTTATAGGTAGTGACATATATAATTAATTATGTTATATAGATTGGTGTGGCAGGTAATAAAAAAAATTAAAATTCACGTTGACACTCATCTACTCGTAAGCGAAGCTAAAACGTATACAATATTATTACATAATATTATACATAGGTCAAAATGGTGATGAGATTTCAGGAAGCGAAAGAAGTATGTATGTTAGGTCCGCAACGCTTGACGCTGCGTCCTCACTGACTACAGCGTGAAGGTATGTATGTATGTACATTGTACATACTTATATTCAATTGTAAAACATAAACTTGGAATGCTTTATTTTTAAATGTTTTTACATGTTTTAACATAAAATTGTGGTGGTGAACAAACGAGGAAGGCAATCAAAGCTTTCCGACAATATTTTTGAAAATATAATCTTCGTTTATTGATATAATAATATAATATCACAGATTAATTAGTTTAATACCGTATAATATTCTTAGACAGTTCACACAGCGCCATCTAGTCCCAAAGTAAGCAGCAGAGCGCTTGTGTTATGGGTACTAGACAACTGATATACTACTTATATACTTTTCTGTTGTAAATATATACATATAATACATAGACACCCAGACTCGGGGCGGGAATTGAACCCGCAACCCCCGTTTACTTTCCTACGAGCTTAACCGTCGCGCCACGAAGGTCGTCATTGATAGAACAAACATAAAAGAAATATACATATATAAATACGCATGTATGCGAAGTATAATTCAAAGCAATATACATACTTGTCAGACAAAATTACATATACTTACTTTACGAACTTGTACGTATTCAGTAACGATAGTACTAATTACACGAGTTGAGTAGCTGCTCCTAGCTAATGAGCATTAAGCATTACTTCAAAGAGAAACGTTACCTGCGTTCTCTCGAATCAGGTCAAGAACGTACTAATCTGGCGGTGTGCGAATTATGCGCGATGATTGTCGTGTCGACGCAGCTCATTTGTTCACATTACGTGCTAAGGCGTAGATATTAAGAGAGGAATTGCGTGAGTGATTGCGAGGTCGTTACTGTGGGGTAATGACGCCCCACTGTTTGGGGTAAGAATGCGTGTGGGCCTAGCCAGTTTTCGTATCGGTTTTTCTTTGTTTAATTTGTCAGAATCTTAGTTCTTTGTGCTGTAAAACATCATCAGAAAACGCAAGAGGCAATGCTAATAAAATTATTAACATATTTAAACTCGTGACCATCTGTCTGTAGTCGAGGATATACATAGATAGGTATATCCAGATTAAGAATCTATGTATCCCAACATAATATTATAAAGAGGTCAACTTTGTTTGTATGTAATGGATAAATTAAAAAACTTCTCAACCGATTTCAAAAATTCTTTCATCTATCAGCTACATTATCAGCGAGTAACATGGACTGCATTTCATTTAAAAAAACTTTCTACCCGAACAAGCCGGCGCGGGTCGCTAGTGTTAAGTATGTTAGGTGCTAACACCAATAAAATCTAGTGATTAAAATCTAAGTTTGTTAGAAGTTAAAATATGAAATATAAATTCACTTTCAAGTATTTATTTATACTTGTCTAATCTGTACACGTACCTATCTAATAATATTTCCTGTTATCATCATCAAATAAACTTTCGAAATCATTAAGCAAATGCAACTGCTTTTTATTGGCTGTTAAATCTACAAAGTTTGAAGGTTTTCCAGCCTTTATTGGTACCAATAATAAAATTTCACCGCAAATTTTTCGCTTCATTATCTATTAAGAATGCCAAATTGTATTTAAATATTTCTTTTGCTATTTTACGTAAACAAATATTTAAAAAGAGGAAATTTAAAGTAAAGGTTTGTGATATAATACGAGTATCAATAAGAGTTAATAGGCAACCGGAAGAAACCTAAATTAGGGATTAATGTTGCTTAAAAGTCCTTAATCCCGGTTCTCTTCCTTAAATCTTACAATATTTACGAGAAGATAAGTTAAGTACTTATTTATTTATTCGTGTTACAGCTAAGGTATCAGCTTAGGTAGGTATCAAATTAAGTGCTGAGACTGAGTTTTTATTATAATATGGTCTGTTTTATTAGAAAATAACTTAAAATCTTATTTATGAAGAAAGGAATGCTTAGATGGTTCGGGTACATGAAAAGAATGAGTGACGAAAGACTGACGAAGAAAATCTATAGAGCGAAAGCGAGTAAGTAGCAGAAGCAAAGGAAGACCAAGGCAATTATGATGATCAAATAGCAAGGGTGCTAGCTGACAGAAGTGTTAAAAGCACCCACATACCTAGGTGAAAATGCGTAAGGAGAATGATTAGATTTGAAGAGGCGAAAGAAGTATGTGAGGACCGTGAAGCTTGGCGCTCCGTCCTCTCTGACTATTATTATTATTTAATGTTACTTATCGAAAGAAAAAGTATCTACCTATAAAGCTTATAGTTATCTGTTTAAAGGAAAGACTTAAAAGTAGTTCAGAATAGTAAGATTATGTGTCAAAAACTAGATCCAGTAGGTGAGAAAAAAAAGAATCGTTAAAATTCTCGTCAGGGCATAAAATACACGCGGATATTTTTTATGGGCAGTAAAACGCGAATGTAGAATTGTTGGCTTTGCGCTGTGCGTAACAAGGTTTTATTCACACTCGGTTCAATCCTTGTGCGATGAAAGTTCTATTTTTTTAATAATATGATACTTTAGCGTTCACTATAAAAAATAGGAATGTAAAGATGTCTTTAGAAAATGAATTTATATACATACTTATTTCAATTACTGACTATTCGTAAATACCGAACCAAAACGGATGACGCGATTTTTAAAACTGTACCAAAGCGTCGAAATTTGTAATGAAAAATAAGCATCTGTAAAGAGGCGTAAAGTTTTTTTTCTGTACTCAATATTCAAGTTCTAATGAGACGAAATGTGATCACACTCTTCGGATGTAAATCCTATGTGAAAATTGGAACTGTTAGGTATGCACCGTGAAAAAATATGTCTACATATAACTTATACATGCGATCGAAATTTATTCTTATATTTTTGCATAAATAAATGCATAAGTATTTGTTGAATATTAAATCAATTGAACTGTACGTGTAATCGACTTTCCTTCTTATGTTTATGTGCTTTATTTTGCGTAGTATTTAAAACAAATTATAGGTATTGGTTAAACATTGAATTGATTGAACATCACTACACTAGAACAAATTTTTCAGCTCTAAAGATATTCGAAGTACTATTCGTAGGTTGTAAGACAATTTCAAGGACACATATTTGACAAAGACAACCTGAATTCAGTTGTTTGAAACAGTCATGTTTGGTTGGAGGAACTGACAAAATAATAATGTTACATGTTAGTTTTCTAAAACACAAATGTACATAAAACATATTTCTTTTAGTTTTGTTGTTTTGTAAGTTGATTCAAGCGAACCGCCTCGTGTTCCACTACATTTTAACAAATTTATATTTCTTTGTTTAATCATACACAGTATTTCCAAATGATGTTGAAAAATGTACTGAACGATTTGAAAGTGAGGTAAAGAAAGTGAGTTATGCATTTCAATCTTCGATTTATGGAACAGATTCAATAGTAATAATGATTATTTACTATTTAACATTATATTTTCTATGCTGGTCTTGTAGAGAAGGAATAAGAGAAAGTCATGCCAGCTTATTTTCCTCAGTAGATCGTAAATGTCGGCGAAGGTATAGGACCTATCACAAGATATTTGTAAAGTTGATGAGTTACCATACGTACCTATTAGTGATGAGCAAAGTTAGTGTTGATCTTTCTAAAGCAAGAAGCAAGCTAACACAGGGTTTTCGGAGTGAAGAGGAATAAAATATAAAGCTGGAGAATTCATCAAAGGATAAGCTGAAAAGTTTTGGAAAAACGAATCCGAGACTGATTTTGCTCAACGCTAGTTAGTATCACTGCCTGGTTTCGCTTCGCCGTCTGTAACTCCAAATATCGAGGGAGTAAAGGTGTCATTTTATTGCTCCTCGATGTTCTATCTTTTGTACAGTTTTGATAATTTCGAAATGAAAATGTGAATATTTTTCTGTTGAGTAGCAACGGTAGTGGGTTAGTACAACGACGAACGATTTTAGATCTCGTAACCAAAAAGGAAAAATGGATCCGTTATAGTTTCGTCACGTCTATCTCTCCGTGCCTATGTATGTCACACCCAATTTATTTTGTCAGCTTTGTACCTATTGCATTTACTTAAGCACACGCACGTACATATATCTACTCATACACACACACGCATAAAGAAAAAATAGTATTAGTTTTATATAATTTGTATATTATAGTACATATTTATTTATTTATTTGAATTTTATTTTATAATAAATATCCTTTGTCGTATGGATAATTTGGTGTATTGCTGGCTCCTGACTGCTGAGGTACAGTTGTCAAACTAGTTCTGGAGCCAGAGAATTTCCAATTTTCTATACCTTTGTTTGTGATTGGATTAATAAATCATTATTCTTGAGTTGTATTTTAGTACAAAGGCTCAAATTGATAATTCAAAACTAGGAATCAAAAATAATAATTAAATACTGTACATTTTCGCTAAACAACGTTTAAATTTCAAACGGCAAATTTCAAATTAACTTAATATTAACTATATTATACATACATATGTATTTATATTTATTTACAGGTATATACATATATGGATATTTATATATTATATGTTTAATTATAGTAGACATAGTATGATATGTATACGAAGTGTCTATCTTTCTTCCACGGAACTGCCACTCTCGCGGGTCTGCTGGAAGAAATTTCTAATAGAAATAAGCTATACTCTTTGCTCATCTTCTCTACATGCAACTTTCTATATGTGTTGGTATAATGCGTGTGCAATAAATATTTAAATAAATAAAAATAACTTGTATGAAAAGATTAAAATAAGATTTATTTATTACGTTGTCCGACATTGCCAAGGAACCTTAGTTAATGCGTATGCGACTCGCTCTTGGCAGTACTGTACACTGCAACTCGTTTTATTAACCGACTTCAAAAAAAGGAGTAGGTTTTCAATTTGACGGTATGTTTTTTTTTGTATGTTTGTTACGCGATTACTCCGCCGATTATGAATTGATTTCGAATATTCTTTTTTTGTTTGGTAAGTCATACTTCATAAGTAGTCCCATTTAAATTTCACGGGTATTGCTTGCTTGGACTTGGAAGATACACCAAATATAGCGACCTGGTTATAACCTTTATTTATACTGATGATTCTCTTGTATATCGTAGCGCTCTAGAATTAGAAGTCAATTGCAGACTTGTCCTAGATATTTATTTAGGCCAAGATGACTCAAAAGGTAGAAACAAAAAAGTTTTAAGAAAAAAAATTATACCGCTTTCAAAAAAAAAACACTGAAAAGTACAGTTCCTGCAGTCGGTGCCAAGTCTATCGAACTAATAAACCTCTGTTGTTGCACATTGATTTAGAACTGTCAAACTTAATTATATAGGTATGTGTTTTGATTAGTAGAGGATAGTTATTTTGTACTTTTCAGTGCTTTTTCTTTGAAGGCGGTTTAATTTTTTTTCTTAAAATTTTTTACTTATTAGAAACACTGCCCTCTTCCTGTAAAAAAAGCTGCGCATGTTTTATGACGTTACTCAGTTCTCCAATAAAGTGAGTATCTTTAGTGAAGTTAGAAGAAATAACGTGATAACGTGAAGCTTCAGTTACAGTTGATTGTTTAAAGATATTATGTTAATTTATTAGACGAATACAGTACATGAATACTGAACAATCATTTAATAGTTTATTATCAAAAAAGTTGGTTACTTTAGAAACTGTGACAGCAAGTTATGTGTAGTCAAATTTATTTTAAGCACCCACCTACGTAGTCACAGTAGATAACAGCATTAAATTCAGAGGACGATAGAAGTCAGAGGTATGTATTCGCGACAGGATATAAACAAACGGTTGTTTGCTTTATAAAACAAAACTAATAAGCTTTTCTGAATCAATAATAGCAAGAATTATGAGCTAAAAGCTAGTACGCGGAAAAAGCAATATCTGTATTGCTGATTAATTGAAGCTTACAATATCGATTTTGTATTACTGAACTATGTGTGTCTGTAAGTGTGTGTTTGCAGGCACGAATATCATGGCGGGTTCATTAGTTGGTTATGAAAGCTCGTGTATTTACTATTATGTCATCAGCCCTGTTCAGATTTATATTATTTACTTTGAGCAGATACAATGAAATATTGTAAATATTTTCCGTAAAACCGTCCGAAAATTAATTTACACGCATATTTTACGCTGATAAATTTTGGTTTCTCATTGAAACAAAAAAACAATTTCATATTTTCAGAATATTTGAATTAATATAAACAAGTACCTGTTTCATTTAGGCCTTTCGTAGCTTTCGTACAAGTTAAATACAGTGAGTGCGTTGATATTGATACCTATATTTATACTAATATTATTTATAAAAAAGTAAAATTGTGTGTTTGTTTGTATGTTTGGGGTAAAGTCTGGAACTACTGAACCAATTTCAAAAATTCATTCACAAATAGGAAGCTACATTATCCGTATATGGTCTACATTTTATTTGTAAAACCGCGAGACGCAGCTAGTGTAATATATTATACTCGTAAATTATTAATACAGTAATAATACAGATACAGTAATAATAAAGTACAGATACAGTGATAATAAATATTATAGTAATAATAAATTAAGAAATAATACAGAGTTAAATCGAGTGGTAAAAGAAGCCAAGGAAGACCAAGGCTGACTTACGAAGATCGAATAATCAGCATGTTGCATGCAGCAAAAGCACTCTCATACCTAAGCAAAAATGTGTGAGGAGAATGATGAGATTTGAGGAAGCGAAAGAAGTATGCAAGAAGCGCGATGCTCGGCGCAACATCCTTTGTAACTTTCCCGTTAGTGATACAGCGTGAAGATACGTATGTAAGTATTAATAAGCTGTGTAACTGCTTAATGATAATTATTTATGAAGCGAGTTGGTAATTTCAAATGTCAAAAAAATATGCGATCGACAATTACACGAGCTAGCGTAAGCTCGTTTTTTCATTGTATCTAAATGTCTTACATTTCCAGTATCAGCTGACACAAGAAACTGAATTCGCCGTTTGTCGGTTATGTGTTAGTAAAAGTTTTAACTTAAGTGGGTGACGAGTAGGAATATAAGCATATGCATTTTTCTTGGTAGGCTATTGAAACTAGAAACCCTACGAGAAAAATACCTATTTAGTAATAGATTTTACTTTATTACTCATGCAAATATAATTTAACAAGCAAAGCAGATATAAAATTTCGTAAATCTGACATACACGCAGGTATACATAAGTATACATACATAAGTAGGTACCAGATAGCTTGTGCGGAAACGAATATTCCATAGCAATAAGTTTGTAAGTAGTTTTTATGCTAGATAATGCCATATTTATACCAATAGATAGCATACAGGTAACGCATTTGCAAGTAAAATGACAGCGTTCTAGTTAAACGTTGTGCTGTGGGCCACGTTCACACGTTTCAGACGTGTTTTTCGATTTGCGATATACACTCTTTCGGCACACTTGCTTCACATCGCATGTCTAAAAGTCAAGCGTTTTGCAATGTATTGTATTTTCTTGCCTTCTAGAGGCAATAGAGGTGATATTTTAATTCGGTTTCATGTTCAGTTTCTTGACATTTGGCTTAACAATCAAGCATTTCCGAGAAAATTTAATCGTAACGTAAAATCGTGTCTTTATACACACTAAGCAAGGCACTCTGATCTGTTGTCAGCTGTTTCTATAAATATTATCGTAGAAAACCTTTACATGACGGACTCTAACAGAAGACTGTGTATGCCTCGGGGTGTTCTGAACTTCCATACGAGTCGGCTTTGCGTACCGATTAATTGAAGCTTACTGTATTGATTTTGTATTAACGTAAGCTGATAGAATTTACTGATATTAGATACGAAAGGCTTTATTTATTTATTCATATTCTTTATTAATACAGATATATGCAGTGAAAAGTCGCAATTCGTTCTAACTACGTATAATTGTTGTTACTGTTGCTTTTGAGTTCTCACACAACAGGTGTCAATAGTATTTGTAGTTATATTTATTATGTATATTTTTATACTTACGAAGATCAAATAGCCAGTAGTAGCTGACGGAAATGTGAAAAGCACCCGCATACTTAGGCAAACATGTGTGACGAGAATGATGAGATTTGAGGAAGCGAAAGAAGTATGTAAGAACCGCGAAGCTTGGCGCTCCATCCTCTCTGACTACACCGTTAGGGATAGAGCCTGAAGATATGTATGTATATTTTCATACAGTGATACATACTTATTTTTCGTTATAGAGGATTGTTAATATTAATAATAATTAATATCGTGATTCCAGTTTTATCTGAATAAAAGTTTATTAACAGTGTTAACGGTAAAATATTGTGGAAGTTTATTTGATAACGTGAAATGTCAATGTTCAATGAAACGAACCGCCACTCTGTCCCAGTGAAATACCGTTGGAATTAAATAATGCTTCAATTAAATAAAATTAATTTCATTGCTGTCTTCACCAAAAAAGTGTAACGAGTTTTCAAAGCGGCACCGGCGTTCTAAAACGCTTTATTGCGGCACGCTTGGACACGGATAATGGTCTAAATTTATTGGGTTAAATGGTCCGTACGAACGGAAATTCAGGCTAAATTGTTCGCTTGTCTAATTTTTGTGGATTTGATGCTTCATTTCACCGGCTGAATGTCTACATGGCGGGTCCGGGGTCTGATAGAATTTTAATACAACATTTTGTTCGACAACCCAATTGGAGCTGCAATTCCCCGAGCAATCATCCTTTAATTGACATATTAGAGAAAACCGAGGAAATAACAAAGACGAGTACGAAAGAAAATACGTACGAGTAGTTTTGTTTTAGTAAATACCTTCGGAATATTTAATTATTATATTGCTAATACATTTTTAATACACTAAGTATTTTTTTTTTACAAATCTTTAAACATCGTTATATAAATTCAAATTAAACATTAAACTTGGACTACGAGTGCCAAAAATAGCTCGGTTGCGAGCGAATCTAGATTTTGCTTCTTAAATTTTATCTAATCTGAGATCTCTGTGGATGATGGATCTTCTTTACACGTACTACGCAGTAAAATAGAGTTGAATTAATAGGAAAACTGTTCTATAATTTAACAAATTAAAACTTTCAATTATTACTTTTACATGTTCGATATCTTCTATTTCTCACTATAGAGTAATATGGTAGTGATTACAGAAAATTCTTTTGACAGGCACTATAATTGACATAATAATTAATAATAATACATACATACATATCTTCACGCCGTATCCCCAACGGGGTAGTCAGAGAGGACGGAGCGCCGGTAAATTATTATCATTATATATTATTAGCTTATATATTATACAAGTCGCTAATAATATATAAGCGTCGCTACGTATTATTACTATTATTATTTAATAATAAAGCCTTTTTATTGCCCATCACCTAAGTATTACATGTATGTATTAATATATATTGAGTTTGACTTATGGTTTTGTACTATTCACACTTTTACACTAATTATATTTATTGTTTTTCTCTGCCATTCTTTGTTTCATTTACATGTTATTTTCTTGTATAAGAACCCCTATTTGGGTATAGGCATGCTCCAGTTTGATCCAGTTTTCTCCGTCCATAGCTCGTTTTATCCACTTCTTTCTTGCTGTAGCTATAATGTCGTCGCTCCATCTTTTCATCGGTCGTCCTTTTCATCTTTTCCCGTTAGGTTCTTTCCATCTCGTCGCTTCTATTGTCCATCGCTTGTCGCTGTATCGTACTACGTGACCTGACCATCGCCATTTTAGCTTTTGAATGTAATTTAGGGCGTGTATTAGTTTAGTCTTCTTTCGAATTAATTCGCTTCCTATTTTGTGCTTTCTTCTTATTTTTAGTAGAAAGCACAAAAGCTCTATGACTTTCTGACAATTGAACAATTTTGTTTTTGTTTTGGTGTTGTAGGTCCATGACTGGCAAGCATACTACTTAATATGCAAGCTATAATTGACATATACATACATATATTGGCACATATTTCTTGTTTGTACCATTCTCTCTTGACAGAGAAGGCAAAGGGGTCTATGCCCATAAAGCCCACATATTTCTTTTTATCTTGTTGCCATCAACAATCACGCACTGACCGCCAGCGACACCATCGCGGCGACGACCCGTCTGTATTATGCAGCACAAGTTAGTACGTAGGTGTCACTTTATATTCCACACAGCAATCTAAAAATCTATAGGACTATAAGGAAAAACTTTGGAAAAAATAACTACCCGTGGACGTTAAATCACACTAAATTTGAGTGTGGAACACAATAACTCAGAGCAATGCCGCCATAACTGTCGCAAACATTGTTCAGATGATTCACGCATTCGGCAATATGATGTTTTTCTCGAGGCGAACACTGACAACGTTTCGTTCTTTTACTTACGTTATTTTCGTAACTCATACGTTGGAGACAGTGATTTTGTTTATGTACATATTAAAAAAATAGGTCACGGTTTTAGTGTAGAACTAAATATTGATACAATAGTCGTATAACAGCTACATAATAAAATTATCCTGTTTGTATTATATTTATAAATAGGTATGTGTTGTACGTATCAATTTCATTTATAAGCTATGAGGTAGTTACGAAAATGGTACATCCGATTTTATCATTTTTGTTCATTTACATGGTGTAGGTACTACTGTATTGTTCGTTCATTTACGGGGTATACTGAAGTGAAATGTAGATATTTTGCAGGCGGATAGATTGGTCATTCTGAGTATTTTTAGTAAGGGCGCTATAGTCCAAAGTATTACACTCTTTCAGTTATGGGAAAATAGATGTTATTTCTAAAGATTTTATTGCGTTGGTTTAAACTAATTTTTAAGCTTTACTTTCGTAAAATACATCATTATTCAATAAAATTTGTAAAAAAGAAATACGTTTGAACTAATAAAGATGTACTAGTAATTAAAGCTGACATTAAAGTAACGGTTTCAAGAAATAACTGTTGTTTTCCAAATTTTAAAAAATGTACAGCACTTCGGACTATTTCGCTCCTATGAAAAACTATTCTGAATGACCAATTGTCCGCTTCAAAATACCTACACTCCCCCTTATTACTCCCTATATATTTAGTATATTTGAATGTTTATATAAACATTATTTTATTCATATATTTAGATCATACTATATCAACATTTATGTTACGAAACTGTACTGATTATATGTGCAATAAATACATAATAGGTAGGGCTAGGTATGAGAGCGCTTTTGACATTTCCGTCAGCTAACATTATGGCTATTTGATCTACGTAAGTCGGCTTTGGTCTTCCTTGGCTTCTTGTGATAAATATTAAACATTATTATAAGTGCGAGGAAATTATGAGGTTTGAGGAGGCGAACGAGTTACGCGAGGACCACGATGCTTGGGATTTCATCTCTAGCTACCTTGTTAGGGTAGTCAGAGATGAACAGCGTGAGGATAAGTATGTGTATACCTGTACAAAAAATTAAACATACCTATGTTTAATTTTAATTTAACATAGATATGTTTTAAGTAGGTATAGTTTTAAAGCGTATTTAAATCAAAATACATGTATAATTCATGCCATTTCTTCTTTGGGGTGAACAAAATGTTTTATCATTTGATCTTGTTTAGGTAGAATAGCGGTTTCATTGATAAATGTTTAAGTGAAGATCGTAAGTGATTGGGAAGTACAACAGTAGTTAACAGTAAATCCGAGTTAGAATTGAATCAAACTGCTCTCCTGACGGGTTCGGTGATTAAGCCCGATTTATACCTCTCTTATCCAATAGCGGTTGCTACTGCTATGAGACTACACTAAATATACAATTTTATTATTTTTTTGTTAGGGTTTAAATAACCAGATTGCTGACAGAAATGTCAAAAGCACTCGCATATATCTAGGGGTAAGTGATGAGAATGATGAGATTCCAGGTGAAAGGAGTACTATGTAAAGACCGCGATGTATAACACTCCATTTTCTCCGATTACCCCGTTGGGGATTAAACGAGGATATTTTCATACATATCCAAAAATAGCATACATATATTGTACGTATTTATTTTACAAACTGCACAATATTCTTTATAGCAACAAATGATACAAATGCATATAAAACCCTGAACTATTTTATTTTATGAAATGGAAAAAATAAACAATTTTAAATAACTATTGTAGAATGATGTTGAAAAAAAGATACCTGACCGAATTTTTTGTCGGTTCTTCTCAGTATCCAAGTTTTCTTTTCGAACCGAACTAAAGTAGATTTGATGTTTGAAATTACCTTGCAATTGGATTTAGTTGAATAAATTGATTGACTTCGACTTTTAAATATATCATTTAGTCAAAGTCAAAGTCAAAGTCAAATCAATTTATTCAAGTAAACCCAAATGCAAGGTATTTTTGAACGTCAAATCTACTTTAGTTCGGTTCGAAAAGAAAACCTGAATACTGAGAAGAACCGACAAGAAACTCAGTCAGGTATCATTTTTTCACCATCATTGTACAATAGATATTTAAAAATACAATATCTATAAAGCCAGTAAATGCATACGCAGAGAGGATCACTTCCAGTTTATTGTTGTGTCTTCAATGAAATCGCTAATTTTGTAGTATGCTTTTCCAATCAGTGTGCGTTTAATGACAAGTTTAAATCTGTTTTCCGTTAATTGAGTAATTTCTTGAGGAATTTTATTATAAAAACGAACACAGTTACCCAAAAATGAACCACTTGACTTTTGTAATTTAAATTTAGGAATAACTAGCTGATCACGACCACGAGTTTGCACACCACTAACAACGCCTTTCTTTTGAAATAGATCTAAATTTTTTTTAGTATACATTATGTTTTCATAGATGTATAACGAGGGTAAGGTGAGTACATCAATGTCTTTAAAATGCTCTCTCAGCGACTCACGTGCGTTCATACTGTAGACGGTACGTATTGCCCTCTTTTGTAAAATAAAGATAGATTTCATATGCGCCGCTGATCCCCACAGTAGCAGACCATAAGACATAAGGCTATGGAAATATGCGAAATACACCAGCCTAGCCGTAGCTACATCTGTCAACTGTCTAATGCGCCTAATAGCATATATTGCCGAACTGAGCTTATTAGATAAAGTCCCGATATGGTCCGCCCACTGTAACTTATTGTCTACTGTTAAACCAAGAAAAGTAGCTGATTTCATTAATTCTAATTCTTTCCCATCCAGTTTCAGTCCATTATGAATTTTGGGTACATTGGATAGGGAAAACTTAACACAATTGGTTTTTTGTGCATTCAGTAGTAAATTATTGGCAGCGAACCATCTCGAGACATCCGCCAAGGTCCTATTCTGTCCGCTAATATCTATGTCTTTTCTGTTAACTTTAAATAATAATGATGTGTCATCAGCAAATAATATTATTTCACAAAGGTCTTTAAGCATAAATGGAAGATCATTAATGTAAACCAAAAATAGGAACGGTCCCAAAATTGATCCTTGAGGAACGCCCATCATTAATTTAGAACCGACAGATGTAACCCCATTTACATTCACTTTTTGTTCTCGGTCAGCCAGATATGAAATCACGAGATCGAGAGCTTTATCACGTATTCCATAGTATTTCAGCTTGTAAATTAAAGTTTTGTGACAAACACAATCAAAAGTCTTGGAAAGATCACAAAACATATTTAACGGATGTTAAATGTTAACACTTATACTTTTAGTTACTTTTTGTATGAATCAGAGATGTGAAACATTTTAAATATAAATGCTCTTAATTCAGAACAAAATACATACAGCTTTTTTTGCTTTATTGATTTTTACATATTAATTTCAAAAACGAATTAATGGGGTTTTCGAAGAATGAAGAAGTATTTGTTATTATTATACATTAAATTGATTAAGAATCGTTCACGAACGAGTAAGTTATGTTATAAACATAAGCACGGCTTGTTTGTTATGAAAAACATCGAAGGATTTTTTACTGAGATCTCGTTTTACATACGAGGAAAACCTTAATATAAACATTGTAATTTTTATAAGGAGCGAAAGTCGAGATTTTCTGTTAATGAAGGGACTACTTAATGTATTTAGGCCTCATTAAATTTGTTCGCCGTCTTAATTAACGTCGTCGAGTGGAAACCTTAAGAACTTTATATTCTTTACGGCTGACTTTAAAAAAATACATACCAATCTTATGTCTTATTATCTTAACTATATATTTGTCTAAAGAGCTGAAGATGTTGGCGAAAGAGCAATCATTTATTTCAATGTCTTTAACTTCAAAGTATTTAGAATTTCTAAATAAAAATGTTTGTTATAATAACAGTTCATGTTACCATCCATATCAACTCATTTGTAAAGTTGATCTGAAAACTATGAATTATTTATTGTTTTATTGGGATAAAGTGCAATTAGCATAATATTGCCGAGTGTGTTTTTCTAGGGCCTGTTTTCAAGTGAAACCAAAAATAAATAATACGAATACATCCATACCTACATACATATCTTCACGCTGGATCCCTAACGGGATAGAGAGGACGGACAGCCAAGTTTCACGGTCCTTACACACTTACACAAATAATTATTTAATGTATTCGATATTCGTTTTTATAACATTTATAGATTATAATCTGTAACGTTTTTTTATAAATAGCTACCTACTTTTTTTTAGAAAAGTATTAGCTTAATTTTAATTAAACATATTTCAAATTACATTTAAAAAAATATTTGCAGTAAAATGCGTTATATAAAATATATTTATGTTCAATAATTGATGGTATAACGTTCAATACAACTAATTAACGAAATGCATTATTTTTTGTTTAGAAACACATTTTTACTTATTCATTTTAAAGTTGAATAAAAAAGAAAAAAAACATTACTTTTATTTACTAGTGCACTGTGTTCAGACGAGTTTATTACTTCCCACAGAAATAAATGCCGCCGAATCCGCCATTGCCGGAATAAATTTGGGAAATCCTATCGGGAAAAGAATAGTGCGTCCAAATTTACGGGTCGCAGGAGGACAGTAAAGCCTCGTTAGTTTGAACTATGTCCTGTCTGAGACCTATTATACGTGTATAAATATTATTCTGATGGAAAGTTATGTTATATACCTAGGTACCGACCTAAAAGTTCACAATTTAAAAAAATAAAGCAATGACAATAGTTATTATTGAATAGATCTCCGAATACTATAATTTTTACTAAGGTACTGAGGTACTATTTCATTTAATTAGTATTTTTAGACATCAGCGTTAGTGAGGAGGCTAATGAATGAACTAACATTTCCGTAAGCTAACACTGGCTATTTGGTCTTCGTAAGTCAGCCTCGTGTACTATTTAATTATATTTTAACAATATTTTTTGCTCTGATTTCTATGAATTGTTGTATTCTTCAAATATACGCAGGTCCAAATGTGTGTACTATATTACATATCTTCACGCTTGTATCCCTAACGGTATAGTCAGTGAGGACGGAGCGCCAAGTCCTTTGTCTCCTCAAATCTCATCATTCTCCTCACGCATTTTCGCCAAGGTATGCGAGTGCTTTTGACATTTCCGTCAGCTAACACTCCGGCTATTTGATCTTCGTAAGTCAGTCTCGTGTACTATATAACTATTTTACCAATATTGTATGATTTGATTTCTATGAATTGTGTTATTAATTGATTTTTTCGACCTCTTTATATTTGTAATTAAGTATACTATAATAAAGAAAAAGCTTATCAATTCCCTTGTAGCCCACTACCTCGTTCATTTAGTACATAGGTTCTCAACCTTATTTTGTCCACAGCCCACTTTGTGTTTTTTTTTTCTACAACCCCCCAATTTTTTTTTATTTGCTATCTGTCGCAAATCTGAAACAGCTATTGCCACGATTATATATAAATGTGTAATATTATATAGTCATACTATAGGATATGACACGTATCCTATTTCTGAGTTTAAAGAAGAATGTTTACTTCATTATTATTAACATTCAAAAGACATTAAATTTATAACTTATCTAATGATAAGGTTAAATTTGATGCATTTTAAAGAGTTTGTTAATGTCGGGCTCGATTTTACTTAAAACGATCGTAAGTCGCCGCGCTCAGTAACATAAAGCCGATTTTTCTTTTTAGTTACTAACGTTGCTACAGCACTAAATCCACGTTCAGCTAAATACGACGATGGAAATTCTATCAGAAATCGTTGAACAATCAACCATAATCCTGGATGGAAATCGGCTTCTGCAGTCAAAATACTTGGTAGCCATTCATAAATTTAATTTTTAATTTCTCATTTGTCATTAGTTCTATTAGTTTTACTTCTAACTGGTATGGTCCTGCTGTGTTGACATTTGAAAAAGGATCCAAAACCCAGTCTGGTATATTCATGTTTAAAATGTCCTGGAATCGTTCCTTGAAATCGCTGTGGTTTTCGAAGTGTTGACAGTAAACAAGCAAGTCGTCGTTCTCGAATGATACCTAATGCAGATAAATTTGGGAAGTTACTTCTGATTTGGCGAGTTACTTCTGATTTTATTAACTGTTCTGATAACATATTGCAGTAATGTATGGAGGCGTTCACTCAGATTTTTCGCAACCAAATGCTGGCGATGAATTACGCAATGTACAGTTAGCACGTAGGAACTTCATTTTTTTAAAGCATGCTATGTAGCTTTTGTGACGCCCTGTCATAGCCGGTTCACCATCCATAGCAACTGACAAAACATTATTAAAAAGAATTTCGTTTTCGTCAATAAACTTTTCCAGTGGCCTTTTTGGAGACATATAAATAAGGAAGGAATAAGATGAACATGTAGTGACTCGTTTATAACACCCGGCGCGGAAGTAAAGCGCAGGCGCCGCGCGGGGGCACTGAGCAAGTGAGGACATGCAAAAATAATATCGTCAATTTTAGCAGGATTGCAAAAATCATGGTATTCAACTAATCTTTTTTTTGATATTTTTAATTAACAGGCTTTTCTTAACTTTATCTGTATGTATGTATGTATATGAGACATTTCACGTGAAATCGGAAGGTTTGAAAATTTTTAAATCAAAGGAAAATGAAAATATTTCATGTCATCTAATTTTAATGTAGATCTGAATGTAATGAAATCTTTCAGTTCAGTTTTCATCCACTTCCCGAACTACCGAATATGTGAATTTTTGCATACAATAACAAAAATTAACCAATATTAAAGTTTACTTTAATTCGTGATTAGAGTGTTTTTTTTGTCTTTTTTAGATTAAATTTTTTTAATTTGCCCACGCCCCTCTGTGCTGTGTCTCAACGCTCCCTAATTATCTCTGGGTCTTCTACTATCCCCCTGAAAGTCTCAAACGCCCACACGCTCACAAGGGGGCGTTATCGCCCTCGTTGAGAACCTAGGATAGTATCTACGATAACAGATTTTTTGTTGCAGCACAATAATGTCTTTATAACACATATATAGTATACATATACATATATATTATAGTATACATAGGACATACGTATCTTGTTGCCAAGTTATTTATTTTTAGTGCATTATGATCAATGCATAAACAAAATACTGCTGACATATGAATAACTAGAATATTACTGCGCCAAAAAATAACAACCTTATAATTAACTAGCTGTGCATCGTGGTTTCGACTACATTAAATTTGGTGTTTTTCCAAAAACAACCCAAATTAAAAGTTCTCTAACTGTTAGGTTATAGATTTACTTGTATAGATAAATCAACTAATATTTTGTTCGGTCGACAATTAGCTCGAATATTTTATACTAGTGGTCGCCCAGTGGTCGAAATTTGATCGTAAATATAAAAGAAACCTTTTTTCCCTGTCATACAATCCACAGACTCTAAACAGCTCACACCTCAGAAATTCAATCGGTCAGTAATATTTGTTAGTAATATTTTGAAATGCTTTGGCGACAATGTTTGCTCACAAACGCACAAACTTTTATGTGTTTGACTGAAAGAAGTATATGCCGAAAGCCTGTAATAGAAAGGGATGACAATACACAACATATTTCGTCTCTATCGGTATGCTCAATATTTTAAGACATGATGTTGCTTTTGACAGTCCTATGTATCCTATATTATATGTCCTAATTGTATCAACAAAAGAAATCTTTGTTCCTTAGCACTTTCAAATTTTTTAATTATTTTGAACTTTACAAGTGAAAAATTAATATAAATTATTTTGTAAATATATGTGACATAGAAACTCTTTTGAGTGTGATGGTAGAATGCAGTATTTCAGACAATAATGGCCGGTTGGACAAATGTAGGTCGTTAAAGCAAGAAATACTGTAGTAGTCACCAGTTATGTGCCGGATATCCGTATCCGTATCCGCGGATATCCGAGGGAGAAGAAAGATCCAGACCCGTATCCGTATCCGTTACTTTTTTGACGGATCTTTTACGGATCTTTTACCTTAATAATTTTCAATACATAGATTAAATTCCATATAAGTCAAAACATGTCCTGTCACACAAAGCGTCAAGTGGCGTCAACTATCGTTTCAAGGTCGCGCGCACCGACACCGATCGAGTAAGAATGTTAAGATCCGTATCCGTATCCGCGGATCTTGACACCAAATATCCATATTCGGATCCGTATCCGCGGATATAAATTCTTAACGATCCAGCACATCACTAGTAGTCACATCAACGTAATATCTATTAGCAGTAAATCTGTGATTTTACACTTTTTCTTCAAATAATCTTTAACTATAACAAACCTCAAACTTCTCTCTGCGCGCAACATGCTTAAAAAGGGGCACAATATTTTCTCTTCACGTATTAATATATAAATATCATCGTCGTTCACAAAGAAGTACGTACATATCTATTTTTGTACAATGTGAATCGATTACATTTTGTTCGAATTACATAGAGTTAAGAAAGATAAAAAATATAATGCGCCAGCTGCTTATTTCCCGCGTAGGTTGTAAAACTTAGTTGAAGAATAGGATTTATTACAAGGAGCTTATACACGGTGAGCTAGGAACCTGTCAATAGATGGTTCCAATTTAACATTCTGAAAGCCTTTCGTTCTTCTAGGATGTCGACATGGATGGAAACGTAGGATATATTGAGATATAATGCAAAGACATGCTTTCGCTAGCTCGTGTATTTCTTGACGGACTTATTTTTTGATATTCAAAAATACCATATTATTATTAAGTAGCAATACCATCAAAATAGTAGTATTCCCATCCGTTAATGATTATCATTATAACAGCAGTTAATCACGCTAACAATCAATAGCTAACAATCAGTATGCCTAAATGTTGTCAAGGGTGGTTTCAGTTTTAAATTTTGATGTCATGTTGCTTCAATTAAAAAAATGTGACATGATGTGACATTATCTAAGAGTATGTATGTACTATTATCGTGAAATCTTACAGGTACAAATCCATATATATATATACGGAATTTAACAAGTATGATATAGATATTACTTTGTCGACATAGATAAAATAGTGCAGAAAAAACTCGACCTTGATGTATTTGGAAGAGGTTTCGTTAAAGCCATTTGTCATTAGACGCGAGGGACCGGCAGCGATGAGTATCGTATCCATCACGACGAGTACACGGCGGGACCATTATAATTTCAAATGATTTACTTTCAAATGGAAAAACTTAAATGTTCGAGGACGAGCCGGATTGGAGGGGTGAGGGGAAATAATGAACCATATTCCTCATTATAAATTGCACGATTAAAGCGAAGTATGGCCAGCGCAGATTTAAATTCTCTGTTATGTGCTGCTCTATTTAATAATGCATGAGTTGCCTCAAAAAACAGATTAAAAAATACTGGTATATCAAAAAGTATACAACAGCTAGGAGAGTAAGTGAACGGATATTTCGTTTAAATGTAGGTAAATAACGCCCGAGTTTTTTATTTGGTGTCGTGGAAGAAATTTTTAAAAGATACGCAGCCCTTTTTCCTGAAGAGACAGGGTTATGTGGGAGTTTTACTTTGCCCTTTGTTTAGGATTTCTGTTATTTAGAACGCATCAGGGCCTTAATAGCGCTATGCCGAAGCAGATATTGAGGAGAGATTGACATTTTTTCAAGCAATCTCGGCGTGTTAAAACACCGCAGAGCGTACACTGCAATTCTCATCTGGACAGAACACGAAGCAATAAAATCCGATTAAAAAACAGTTTTATTGAAATTAAAAATAATATTCCTTGACGTGTTTAATACAATTGATTCTACAACTACTAACACGTATATTGTGTTTACCACGCAAGAAAAATATGAAAATGTCAACTTACCTTCTCCTACAGGCCACGAAAGTCGGCTAAGGGTAGGAAGCCATGTAGTCGAAGGGCTAACAACCTATTACTATTTGGCTCCGTTTTGTCATTTTAAAACTTAAATACTTATTGATAGAAGCGACGTCAAAGTGTATGAAGATTTACTGCAGTTACGAAATTTTAGATTGGGAAATGGCATCAAGTTATGTGTGTAACGACCGACATTTACAATCAATATCGAGTGTATGCGCCGTTGTTATCAATAACAGCTTGGAGTCGCGTACGCTTAGACTCGCCTAAGCGAGTGCAAATGTTGGTCCCTCGCAAATTTTCCCATATATCTCTACAATGTTGCACGAGATCCTCCGTTCTCTTTTCATTACGGTGATCCCATCTCGGCACCATTAAACCTCATAAATTTTCTATGGGGTTAAGATCAGGCGATTTAGCTGGCCATGGAATCAGCGTAATGGCAGGGTGTTGGAGGAACCAGGCATTGGTTATCTTTGTAGTGTGTGTTCTACTGTTATCCTGCTTGTAGAACACCCTGGGTATTTCTTGCTGTGGATACACAACTCGCAAAGTGGGCAGCATATTCTACTCCAAAATGTTAACATAATTGACAGCATTTGCTCTGGGAGATAACTCAATGAGTTCTCCCACTCCATAAAAGTCATCCCGCAAGTTACGACCCGAGATATGGCCTGACTCTCTATTACGTATAACGTTTTTCTCATGGCAACGTGTATGGTTGTACCGCCATAGATTTGGTCGACCGTGATCACTAGATTTAAACGTTTTTTCGATCGCAAAAATTGTAGACGACCAATCAAAATTCAAATATTGTCGTGCAAAAGTAACAGGTGCAATTTTAGGAGCTTCGGTTAGATCTGCTTTGTAAGCAGGACATCTGTGGCGTAAATTCATTTAATGTAAATGATTTCTTATAGTCTTAGTATGCACATCGAAGCGCTCCGCAAAATGTCTAGTTGGTATAAACCCATCTATTTCGTAAGCTCTTAACATTTCCAAGCGTTGGAAGTTCCAAGTTCATTTGATAACGCCGCAATGACACAATTTCTTTAACGATGGTCTAGCACGTTGCCTTTGTCCGCATGCCTTTTGACCCATATAAGCTTATGGGTCAGAAGGCATGTATTTCGCTAAAAAATAAAGTAAATAATTTTAAAAAAATGTAAAGCTGAACAGTGCGTTGATAGATTAGTGACATTATTATGAGCCTACTGATATCAATAATTCTCTCGATATGGCACTAATATTTCGCCCTTGTTGGTGCAGAGTAATAATTCTGTATCGGCCTCAGTAGAAATTGTAGGAGGCATTTTCCAAATGAAACAAACAAATCAAATAATTTTCACTTAAAATTTTACAAAGGCATGTGATTGACATGTCGTACTTTTCAACCGACTTCCAAAAAAGGAGGAGGTTCTCAATTCGGTTGTATGTTTTTTTTTATGTTTGTTATCTCATAACTCCGTCATTTATGAACCGATTTGGAAAATTCTTCTTTTGTTTGAAATGATACACTTCCAGATTGGTCCAATTTGACAGTTATTGAAGTCGGTGCCAAATTAGTGTTCGACAACAGAAAGTATATCAGTTTAGTAGGCTTGGCACCGACTTTAGTGACTGTCAAATTTAATTATATGGGTATTTGTATCGTATTTATAAAGTTATTTTTGTACTTAAGTTTTGATTAGTAAAGGATAGTTATTTCATACTTTTCAGTGTTCTTTTTTGAAGTCGGTTTAATTTTTTTATAAAAAATTTTTTGTGTCGCGGTTTCCTTTAAAGGGAATATAATATGCTAAGGCGGTTTCCTTGGTTCTTCTACTTATTTAATTTTAAAATTTGCAGTAAAAACACTTCAATTTTCGTATTGAATTTTAAGTCCTTGATGAGTAAAAGTCGAATATGTGTCGGTAGGTAGGTGCGAACGATTTGTAAGTGTATGGTTCCATGTACTGGGATTTTGAGTATTTTTGAGTGAAAAACTTTGAATAACTTATTTTTAACTTCAGTTTATTATTGAGTAGCGACCGCCCGCGACTTCGTTCGCATGAACTCGAGTTTCCCGTGGGAATCACTTACTTTCTCACGGTGAGAGGATGTGAAAGAAGGACAAACAAATTTTCGAATTTATAATACATAGAATTCGTTTTGATCTAGTTCGTGAAAATTAATAATTCGAATTGACTATTTAAAAACATTTTCTGATTGTTTTGAGTAGTTGACAAGGACTCCTTGTTACTTACGTGAGTCATTGCAACTATAAATCCGAACCGAATTGGACTTTGTTTCTTTCCATTGCAAGAATAGTAGGATACACCCAGTTTAACAATACTATTGTTTGAAACGTCATTACTCTGTGTGCATATTTCCAATGGTACAATGCAAGCGCATCGGGCCTTAGCGCCGCGCCGCCCCCATGCGCCCCACCGTGAGTGTGCCGCTTTAGCGACCGGCGGCGTTATTATCTAAAAATTTGCAGACTGCGACAGCCACGCGATCATTGCGCGACCGGTGATTAATTGTAATAAAAAATTAGTATTATGTATGACGATTGCGTATCTATTATTGTAAGACTGTAAAATGCACTTTTCGCGGTAGATTTAGCGCCACTATACAAATTACCTTACACAAATTCTCGTTTTGACAGCAGATATCGCGCGATACTGGCTGTCGCATGCTGTCTGCACGTCACGTAATAAGCGTGCGTGTAGTGTTTTAGAAGTACAGTACATTTTATATATTTTTATTTTTATATGGAAGAAAATGTTGTGAATTTTGAAAAGTCGTAGAACAAAAGCTGTTGGGGATAATCTTAAGAACAAAATAAGAATAAAATACTAAGAGGTTATTAGTATTTTTACATTAACCCTGTATATATATGCTTCTATATATATATATCTATATTTATGTATGTATATTGTGTATATATTTATACATAGTATATACAAGTAACGGTATTCTAAAGTTGTCTTTTTAAGCTAATAGCGTTGCTTCTAAAGACAGCGTCGTGTTGGTTCAGGCAGTGGTAGATGACGGCTTGCTCCGAGTAATAGACCGCATTCATTATATTAAATTGCTCGATTAAAAGCGCCATAAGCGGCACCGATTTAACTCCCAGTCGCTAAGAGTCCGTGCGAAACATTTTTTTCTTCAGCAATAAATTAAAGAATTTTACGATGCTTCAGGGAATATTCGCTCTGTACTTCCATTATAGATACTTGTTATGAATTCACGTCCAAAAAGATTTCTACCCACTGTGTTTCGTGAATCGTTTTTGTTCCGCCTCTTTTTATTTCCATTATATAGGCATTATAATAGAATTCTTAGTTCAAGTATCTATTGTTAGTAATGGTTTGGAATACTCCAAAACCTTGTTCAAACTTACGTATTTTAGGCCAAAGATCCTGTATAATGCTTATTACAGCCAGTTGTTTCACATTGTCTCGATATTGATGTTTACATTTAAGACTCCATTCAACTTCTGTATCCTCTTTAATCGACTTTCGGCAACAGGAAAAATGTCAATAACAGCGTCCCGGCCAGGGCCGGATCTATCATATGGCTTTTTGGGCTTCAGCCCAGGGCCCCGTGGATTCAAGGGGCCCTCAGCTAAGTCAAGTCGAAGTTAAAAATAGACGATAAAGCGAAAAAATCCATAATTTTATTAAATTAAACAGATTGTAAGGTTTGCAGCCCTGCGAATCCTCGAACATAAAAATTCAATGTTGGTGTGGTTGACACGAAAAGAAAATAAATCTGTTTTAGACAAGCAACTTCAGGAGCAATTAAGGAAAGAAACCGAATATTATAACAATGTCTTAAAACGAGTCATTGCAGTCGTAAAATTTTTAAGTATAAGGGGCTTAGCATTTAGAGGTACCGAGGAAGTATTTGGTTCTGTACATAATGGTAATTTTATGGATACTCTGGAGTTAGTGGCAGAGTTAGTAGCCCAGGGCACCCTAAACTCACGGTCCGGCCCTGGCCCCGGCACGACTACATGTTTACGGGTTTGGGACTTTGTTCTTCAACAAATAATTATTGTTTTAGAACATTCAATTAAAGATAGAATTGAGTTGGTTTTAATTAATAATTTCTTAATGGAATGCGAATATGAAATGTTCCGTGTCTATTTAAATACTTTCTACTTTAAATCTGTTTGGATTGTTGAAAACGAAATAGGTATATATATGCCTATACATATATATACCTGTTTCGTTTTCAACATATACAAGAGAATTAGTATAATAATTACTATTATACTAATTACAATAAAACTGTAAACGACCAATATCTTTACAATTTTATGACACAAGTTAATAGAAAATTTAATTAAATGTAAATAAATATGAAATAAAAAAAATAAAATTTTAGAAGTATATAAGCGTCTTTATCTGTATGAAATAAATTAAACGGGGTTTTTGTATAACATAATTATATTGCATAGTCCAACAAAAAAATTGATGTATCATAAATAAAAAATTTTTGGTGTGTAGGATTAAAATTTCGAGAGAAAAACGAGAAAACCCATAACACATTATTCGTTTCTTGAAAGTGTGAGGTCGCCAATAAGCGTAATGTTTCCATGGAACTCATGTTCGAAAATGCCATGAGTTTTCTTCTAGTCCATGTTTACAAATATAATGATACATTGCGAAGAATATAAAACTTAAAAAATGAATGAATTGAAAAATATCATGAACACGTCATAAAAACAAAATGTTTTGAATTTAAAATTCCAAAACAATCCATAGATATCAGTAGATAAGCGGATAGGTCTCAGTTTGACATTTCATAGGTAAATCTAAGTAAAATGTCGTTTTGTTTGATGTTGTTAATATTAGTAACAAGCCAAAGACATCATCCTAAGTAAAGTCTGCAGATACTTTATATCTATTACATAAGAATTTACATATTTTATTTGTATTTATGTAATTTGTACCTTACAAACAAGAGCTACAATCCATGACTGGCTTATATAGATTATACATTGGTTATATTTAATTATTATAATATATTTAGAAAATTACTGCCACAATTATAGTTTATGTAATCTTCATTAATATTATTTTTATTCAGTTTTCTTAAATCTCCGCGTGAGAAAGAAAAGTCGATTGAGGCAACAGGGAGGCAAAAACTTAAGAATACGATACCCATATCGATTTATATAAAAAAGAAATATTCGCAATCTTGGATTCGAAAATAAACGTCATTTTCGCAATCAGCTCCCCGAGAAATCTAGAATATGACACCCATATCGATTTATCTAAAAAATTAATATTCGTCATCTTAGATTTGAAAATGAACGTCATTTTCGTAAGCAGCACCCCGAGAAACCTATAACATGACATCCATGTCGATTTATTCAAAAAAGTAATATTCGCAATCGTGGATTTGAAAATGACGTAAAAGGTTAGGCTTTACTTTCTGTTAACGCTTGGTCTTACTCTCCATAAAATATTCGTACCGCGGGCCGCATATAAAAATCGATTTTTAAGGAGTAAACTCCAAAAATCGATCAAACGAGTCTTCCAACGATATTTTAGTTAGTTTATTTTAGTTAGTTAGGTAATTCCGGAGAAGGGGGAGAGAGAAGCGGAGAATAATCAAGTCAAATCCAAATATCGAATCGTATCCGAAGCATTACTAATCTTATGGGAAATCTGTTTTTTTATTCAAGCATTTTACCATTAGCCAAAAAAAACGTAATGACGTATTCAGAACCTTCTTTTTGAAGTCGATTAATAACAATACTTAATAAATAATTGGTTACGCTTATGCTTAAAACATAAGCGTACCTAATTCAAACATTTGATATTTTTTATTAAGTTTCGATAAAATTGCTTTTATCGAGATATGAAGACATCTCTAGTCGATTCCAGAATGTGATACCAGTTAAAACTACATTCGACAATATGTGCAATATTCAAGTGCTGTAATTTCTTAACTAGGACAAAGAAAAAATAATGCTTTTTATAAAAAATATGGACATTAGTATTAGTAATGTATTGTATTTATTAATGCTTATATTCAAAGTTAACGTTATAGATTTCACACAATATTTATGAAAACTCTTTGTCCTTGCAACTTTAACGTAAAGACAACATGTTATACCATTAACACTGTCGTAAAAGGCATTACAAATATGTCTACAAAGCTTTGGTATAAGGTTTCTTTTTAATAAAATTATTGTTGTTCTGTTGACGAATGCTTGTTTGCGTGACGAATAACTGAACAGCATTCTATGTAGTGAAAATATTACGATGTGTAAGCATGTGTTTAAAAGATTACGTTGGTTTTTCTAATAACAGACCGAACTTCATAATTTGCAAATGTACTTATGCGGTTAATATAATAGACACGTCTTGGATAGTAAAAACATTTTCATTACCTTTGAAGACTTTTGTATAAAACAAGAGCCAGTGTTGTGAGGAACTATATTCTTTTAAATTAAGCTTCAGATGTCTGGACTGAGAACGTCATTTATTATGCAGTTTTTTCTTCTCTACGTATTTTTATAGTACATATTGCTTTGTAACTCGTTATTCTCTCTGCTCTGTCTCGTCGGCGATTTGTTTCGAGCTATTTCAGTCACTCTTTGAGTTGTAAATTACGTATGATTGTGAAACTAATTTCGTCGAGTCCTTTCAGTGCCATCTAGATTGCTGCTTGTAGAGGAATATTTTTAATGCCAAACCGTTGTGGCTGGATTCCAGAGGATTTTTATCCAGAGATATGGCTGGAAAGGTTCCAAGAAAGTTTCGACGTGAAACATGACAGTAGTGCGTCCTTTATACTGAAATGGTAAACTACGTTACAAAGGATACAAGCTGATACGGCACTTTTGACACGGAAACCATTAAATTGGGACTACGGAAATAGTGACGGTGTTTTGCTTAAAATAATTCTAATGTCGCTGTATTTGTCACTGCAAATTCCAATAGAAATAGTAAGAGATATATTATATACAAAACATAACTAACTTACTTATTCACTATTTTGGAAAATTATAAGCGTGTATGTATATGTAAGTGCACTTTTGTGTTTTTGCGTCTTGGCATTTTGTAGCGTTAAATAATATGTATGTACATATGAATCATTGTGTGCTTTTATCGCCTCCCTCTATTTCATATAGTATCAACGCTTATTGGTGTCATCGGAATCCCTTAGGCGAGCGGTAGAGACCACTTTGGAAACCAAGATATTGCAACCACATATTTATTAAATGTAATTTTGAAATTAAAAGAGGTGTTGTCTGTACTATTGACACTTCAATATTTCAAGTTAAGAGTAAGTTTGTAAAATTAATTTAAAACATATATAAGACCTAGAACTCTTACTGTATTTTTTCGATGAACATCAGATAAGGCTTCCAATTCAATGATGTCTATTTGGATTTGCGGGGAGAATAGTTGTCGAGTCAACTTAACCATTTTCTCCCCTCTTTAATTTTAGTGTTAATTAGTGTAAATAATTAATTAATAAGATAATATACAATAGCAAATATCAATTCTATATGTCACGTAGTGTGCAAGAAGATCGATTATGACCAGTGATCGGAATCATAATTTTAATAAAAAATTTATAAAATTAAGTGGAAAAAATGATACCTGACTGAGTTTCTTGTCGGTTCTTCTCAGTGTCCAGGTTTTCTATTTGAACCGAACTAAAGTAGATTTGACGTTCAAAAATACCTTGTAATTGAGTTTACTTGAATAAATTGATTTGACTTTGTTTTTGATATAATTATTATCAAAAGTATAGATATGACCCCAAATTCTGTGTTAAGTTTAAACAGTGATTTTTTATTTGATTTTTTAAATTTGGTTTATTTTTGGGAAAAATCATAGACTCCAAGAATCATAATGATTCATTTATTTAATTATTTTGATAACCAATTTTCTATCGTTAATTTTTATAAGTTTAACATAGATATAGAGAAACATTTTGTGTATAAGTATTTAAATCATCCTCGTTTGGAATCTTAGTAATGTATTTACATCCGTTACCAAGGTACCGAATTCCGGGACATCTCGAGAATTTTGGGTCATATCCATACTTTCGGTAGTAACCACGCTCATGATTCCGATCACTGATTGTTGACGGACGGATGAAGGACGGGCGTATATATGAAAGATCTCATAAGAGTTCAGTGTATTCTATTTGAGATAAACAACGCTAAAAACCATATGCTCGTCAGTTCTCAAGCTTAAGATCGGTTTCAAAATGTAATTAAATAATATTGAGCTTATAAACTTGTACTTACAATATTGTCGCAGTCTCACAAGTTATCACACTCACGATCAATGTGTGCCAAAAGAAACTCCTCCAGATATTTGTATTTTAATGTAGACAAGGGAATAATTAGTTTTTAACATGTTGTAAATTAAATTACAAACAGTTTTTTAAGTTGTTACTTCTAATTTACCCATATAATTGTATTCGCATATACATATAAAAACTAATTATTTAATGTGATGAATTGCTATAGCTATAGCTTATAGCTAAAATCTTTAGCTATTTGCCGCTCAAACTCCAAAAACCACCAATCGACACGCGTTTCGAACACCCAACGAACCATCCTCAGGATATACCAGAGATCAGACTCTATCTCAGCTAACCAACGCCGAACGACGACGACGAGCGGAAAATGGCTAAAGATTTTAGGAATTCATCACATGAAATGGATTTCCGCTAAATAACACCTGAGTCTATATGCAATAATTATTTAATGAAAATCGAAGCTAATACACTAAAATAATATGTATTGATTTAATTCACTGACAAATTTTGTTTTTATAAGTATATAGTTAGTTACATGTTATTAAATTACACTGTAATTGAAACTTCTCAAATGTCCATGACAGTATTTGTAGGAAAGTCTGTAAACATTTGTATTATCCAAATTATGATCGTTTGTTTAACATCGATAAATTTATCCATCCTTTCATTGACGACATCGGTTGTATTTAATATCAGCTCATGTGATAGATAACCCTCATTTTTGTAATATATGGAGTCTGTATACAATGTAAGCAGTAAGCACACTGATACGCTTTGTCACTGTACGTGTACGTGTTTTCGTATCTACCTGCGCCAATATGATAAGCCGGCCCGCTTCAGAGTCCGCCATGTCACACCAAATCCCTTCCCCAAACACAAAGCCTTTTTTATTTTTTCGATCTGTTTTTTATTTACAACCGCATGACGTTTTTTTATCGTCTTGTTTGTAAGCTTTTATTTTCAGTTGAAGTCGTCTCTTACTTTCTAGGATTTAGTTTTTGTGTATTCATACATGAGTTCTCAACGTTTTCTACTCGGGGTGAGCGAAAAATCAAGGTAAAACTATCTCACATTTTGTCGTCACCTCGTAACTATAATTTTTTATTATATAATTTATATAATTAGATAATAAATTAATTATAATAATATAATTAATTAATTAATATGATAAAATGATCTTGCAGATAATAAACTGGAACCACATGTTAAGAGATTGCTAGCGCATCGCCCAGCCATATTAATATTCTCTTAACCATCTCTTACAATCAGTGAAGTAAAGAGCTGAAACATTTTATATTTTTAGATTTCTTCCAGACCAGTATGGAAGTCGAGTTTCGAGTATTCCAGACAAATATTTCAAATAATATTTATACATTGATATTTATTACATATAAATATTACAATATAAAGTGTAAAAACTATTTTGTCTAGATTACATCTACTAAAACTATATCGATGAATATTTGGGAACAAATCACGGAGCATTCTGTAAAATATCTAGACGAGCTTAGACCAAACAAAAAAGAAAGACATTGGCGCCCCACGAACAAAACAGTGAAGCTGATCTTTAGACATGTGGTTTGTAGGCCAATGTTGCCTTATTGGTTCCTAGTAGCCCAGTTATTTTTTACTTATAACATTACCTTATAATAGAAACTTACTATTATAATACAGAATTGTTAAAATGGTTAATGATATCTTATCAAAAGTTATTTTAACAACGCGTTGCATTGATTACATAAATTCCTCTCCTTAAAAAAATGGTTGTCATTAGCACACGCTAGGAGCTGTGACCACCCATTAAGGCCCTGGATGTACCATTACTGCCAATATGGCACCTGCTACTTAAACATATGCATTAACCTCCAAGTGTCAGGTAACTACCTACTTTAATGATATTGATGTGTAATTTTATGGAAATCAACGGTTTTACTAATTGAATTTCAATAAAATGCAACTCGTTTTTTAAGTTGGAACTCAAAGTACAAACACTGGAAACGGTGTCAAAATCTGTTCAGTATTTTTTTGTGATATTACATCAAACATATAAAAATAAAATAAAAAATTTCTTTGAGTTCAGGTACAAAATAACACCAATAAATTCTTCAAAAATATCTCTAGTATACAGACACATTCCCGTTATCGTTTTAAAATATTACTGGAATTTGTCCGTGACTTACATATAATGAATTCGGCCACCTTACTTTAAAACAAACAAGTCACATTATTTATTTAGTAATCGGAGCAACTACAACTTCCTTAACTTTTTATAATTTTAATTTATATTTCCTTAATTTATTATTTTAATTATCTTATTGTAATACTTCCAAGCAGTAACCATAATTTTTATTTCGGTTTACCAAAAGGATGGGTTTCTAAGCTTATTGACGTATGAAACGTGATTCCATCCCAATTTTTTATTTTTCGAAGACTGGTTCTTGCGCCGTTGAACCAAACAATTTAACTTTATCGCGATAAAATAATGTAATTTATTATAATGTCACGCTCCCTTAATGGAGTAGCTCAAACTAATAATGTAAGATTTAAGGCGAGGCTTAGTTTTCCCGGACTCACTGTGTTGTTCGCGGCGTTATGTCTGTATTTTTTTAATTGGTACTTTATTTTTTTATTGTGTACATAGGTAAGATCTACTTATAGTACATACAATATTTACTCCCTGTAAATATAGGAATAATATTTGTTATAGGTTAGAAATGAATTTCTGGAGTTCTTTATATCAAAATAGATATGAGTTTTCTTCGAAAATCAATTTCCTTCAACTTATTCTGTGTTATGTGTTTTACTTTTCTTTCTCAAGAACGTACGATATTTTGTGTTGCTGACTGTACGATTAAAAGTTGAGATATAAAAGTGCTGTCAAAATTCTCTTTTCATGAAAAATTGGTTCGATTTTCGGCTATAATTTGTCACTTAAGGCCGTGACAGGACCGAGGCTAAACTTCCGAGCAAGGGGATTAGGTACAGGAAAACCTTATGAATAATTAAGTGTGTCACAACACAACTTTTATATTCCACCTCTACCTTTTACTAAGTATAGGTCAATTTTTTCAGTGACAGCCGAAAGAAAACAGGGAAAAACACTTGTGAGTTTCCTTTTCAAAATCCTCACTTAAATATTTATGTTATAACAAGTGGTAGAGTCTGGACTTGGAAGGTGCTGGTATTTATAGATTGAATTTTGATCGACGTAATGATAATAGGTATTGCATGAATTTAAAAGTGAATTTATAAAGCTTCGAGAAGTAATAAACCGTGTTAACGTCTCTAAAATCATTTCAAGTCCAATGTTTATTATACTTAAAATTTCCTAGAAAATACGTTATAGAATAATGAAACTTATTGATCTAATACCTACTAAGAAAAGTTCAGATATTCATATTACGCTTTAATTTCGTCTTATATGTATGACTATGTACACACATACATTACTTACATCGTTAACTACTGTACTTGACCGAAAATAGAAACTCTTTTGAAATCGTATAATTAGTATAATTACGAAACAAAGTTCAAAATAAAATGAAATCTACGGAAATTAAATGTTTTACTTTTAATTATACTACGTTTGAGACCATATTACCACATAACCCTCGAGGGGAGCTTTAAGTCCGGGTTCTGATCAAACATTTACATTTTTATTATATTTTTTAATATATTTTTATACCTAATCTTGTATCATCATAATTAAATATCACATTCTTAGAAGCATTATACATACTCACTAGGTGTACCCGCGACTTGGTCTACGTAGAAAATTTTTTCATGGCTTTCTCGGATTAGGTTAGATTATATATAAATGTACATAGTATGTTTAAAGATTGTTTTTGAAAAAAAGTCTACGTTTAGCCTACGTCTGTCTCCGTACACATACTATCTCTGTACCAAACATCATAATTGGTTCGGCGGTTCAGCATTTCCCATTCAAAGTCTCATCCCGCTTTCCACCCCCTTAGGGGTAGCTTTTTGATAGAAAACTAGCCTAAGTATTTTTGATAAAAAAGTCTGATCATCGCACCAAATTTTATCATTACCAAGACTTAGCGTTTCCCATAGAAAGTTTCATCTTCCTTTTCACCCTCTTAAGGATGGATTTTTGATCAAAAAAGTAGCCCATGGCCGTTCTCTGATGTCAAACTATCCCTGCCAAATTTTATTATAATCGGTTCATCGATTTACCATACAAAGTTTCATCCCCCTTTTCACCCCTTTTAAGGTACACTTCCTAAAAAATAAGTAGTCTATTATGAGTACTATCATATTATGTTTTTACAACGTAGGTACCGATCTTCATCAAGATCCGTCAAGCCTTAAGTTATAAAAGGACATACAGATAGACAGACAAAAATTTAAAAGATGGTAATATCGAAGTGAGTCATAAAACAACTAATTATCACAAAATTTGTAAAAAAAATTGTATTTGCAGACAGACGCTAGAGATTTATGTAGAAGTATAGATAGAAGATATATATCTATCCATATACATAGATTTCCACGTTTGTCAAGTGACATTCACGGTAGGACGTTGACATTTAAATAACATCGACTTACAAGGACAATGAGTACTTTTGTGTTCAAATGATGACAATTAAGAAAAAAGTTTGACGGTTTGTTCAAATATTATGAATAAATGAGGCCGGTGAGCGCAGGGTTGAACTCAAGCCCTATCTTCAAACTTAAATAAAGTATTAAACGTTACAGGCCTCGTCCCTACTTGTTAAAGTCGACTAACATCTTAAAAGTTTTGAGGTATTTTTAAATTGCTTTTGACCTCAAAACTTTATTTTTGACCAATGGATATAATACGTTAATTATGAACCTGAGGAGTGACACGTTCCATCTTTTGTTTTTCTGTAATAGCAAATGACATTATTTTATTAAAATTTCATATACAATTGTAGTTACTAATGGTCTTGTGGACTATTCTTGAAATTGGTGTAATATATTGATTAGATTGAAATAAGTAGGTAGAAATTTCTATCTCTAATTAAAATTCATGGACACAACTATGAAAAAGTGTTCGAAATTCAAAAACATTAACTCTTATGCCATTTTAGTGGGGATGGAATTGGGATAAAGGTTTGTTTCTCTCGCTCCCATGCTGTGGTATACAAGTTTGTGAGATCACAACACCATAGCGTGCCCTCTCTTTAGTTTACTACACTGTGTGATGTTATTTTTACAGTTTTAGTCCTTGATATTTTAATGAAGGACAGTCTATTGTCCGGCCCCTGAAAGAATGCGATTCTGACGTCTGTCAGTTGGTCATGACTAGTCATGGACAAAAAGTAACACTGTTATATTATTTCTTCAACCGACCCAAGAAAAGAGTAATGTAAGTTTCAATACTTGTTAGTTTGGTTTCTAATTTCTGAACGTAACTAGCGTAAAGAAAATAAAAATGCGAGAATAATATTCAGAAATATTTAATACAAAAATCAACAGTAAAAATATCTTAAAAATATTATTTTATAGTACGTTACAATTGCCTGTTATTTTTGACACATCAGTAAAGTAGACGCACTATCTTTTATATTAATAGCTGACTTGTGTTCTTCATCATGAATTTTCCATAAATCGAGATAAAGGGAAATCTTTCAAGTGAGCGATGCAGCTTATATAAGTAGGGAGAGTATCGAAGGTATTCATTTTTAAAGTTCACAAAAGATTTTAATATATGACAAAGTATGTCACAATAGCAATGGCTTCTCATGTGTATAACATGTAAAGAAGGAAGCTAGCTATTAGATTACATTTTTCAAGACAGACTTTACGCGAGTACGTCTCTTAATTTTGAGTTTGTGAGTACTACTTGCTAAAATATTAGTTACTAAAATCCTATTGGGTTTAAAAAATAATTTTCTTATTAAATTAACCGCCCGTTCGATTTGAATCGAAAAACATTTACTACGTACCTTTGCTAGGGACAGGTACGAATTAGCAAAGGTTTGATACACTACTGAACGTTGACAACGTGTGCGCTAGTATGGTCAGAGCATCCAAGCATGGGGGCGTTCGAATTTACCACGACATGGCGACTATTATGTGCATGTTCAATTATTTTTTTATGAAATCAAACAAAATAACAACAGATTTATTAAAAAAAAGATAGGTAGCAGATAATTAGAATTCATAGAAATAGTATAAAACGGCGTCAGTCCGTCAAGAATTCGGAAACTAATAACGTGTGTATGCCTCTCAAGCGTTTACCACAAGTTTCTTTTGACTTGTGCACAGTCCGATATGGACTCGATCGGAATCAAGCGGCTGCAAATCTATGCAAGCCAAGCCAAGATCCACGTGTTCGATTTTGTGAACGCTTGTCGAGGTTTGGCAAGCGTGTAGATGTACCATAAGAAATTTTAGTCAAAAATGCTGAAAAATTATTGCTGACTTTATCCAATTATACAAAGCAGTATGTGTAAAAATTTTAGGTTGACAAACACCAAACCCCTATGAACATTACTGTATGGTGAAAAAAAATGTACTCGAGGATGAAAATACATATTATTTAAATAGCGATCTGCAAAATTTTCGTATTAACTCATGCAGATTCATTCATGCGAGTTCAAGACATATAAATGACTATGAATTTGAAGCGCTACATGGAAAAACAGATACCAAAAAACACTGATTCTAGCTACTTTTTTCTGGTGTAGCTTGGTCCTTTATTAAATCATTGTGAGCTGTCTGTAATAATATCCACTTGCGCTACTTCTGCTTATCCTGTGACTTTGCTTGTAAAATTGGACTCTGATTTTTTAAACATTTTATTAAATGTTAAAACGTGTGTTATTTAGGAACCCAGATATGCTTTTCAAATTGGATTTAACTTACAGAAATGATAATATCTTTTTATACTCCTCGTGAGTGCAAAATAATGCGTACATTGAAATATAAAAAAATCAATTACCAAGTATTCTTCCTGTCTTTTTTTGTCCTGATATCTTATTTTCAAGAGACATTTTATGTAGAAATTATTTTATCCTATATACAGCTGCTATTTTGTCAATTTTGGTGTGTTCTTCAAATTGTCGTAATCCTTTTATGTGTGAGTTACTGTTTTTTATTATACCTTCATTCCATAATCTGCGATTGTTATGAAACACATCGTTATGTATTTTGATGTGAGGTGTGATGTGTATTAAATATTATGTATTGAATAGTCTTAATACAAGCTTTGAACTGGACACACGTGTATTATTTAATACGGAGTAACCCGATCACCGCATGGCGACCCTGCCAGGCGTGGGACGATGGCTCGTCTCACTGCCGCCTGCAGTATAGCAACTCGGCGAATTCCGACAGCGTACGACGCTCGCGAAGTGTATAATAAGTGACAAAATAAACCGAACTTTATAATTCCTTTTACATACGTTATACCGAAATTGAATATCGAAATTTTTTTTTCTATATACGAGTGTTAGAGCCGAAAATATGGGGAAAGCGAACAGCAAAGAACAAGAAATAATTATCGCGCAAGCGGAGAATTCAAACAGCGGTATAACAAATGGACATATTTACACTAATAATATACTGTTATCAACAATGCTCTTGGTGATTATTGTACTACTGATAGCAGGACTGTGGAAGTTGTGCAAAAATTACCACAAGGAAATCATAAAACGCGAAATAAAAATGGAATATTTCAGAAGAATTGGTGCAAGGATTTCAGGACGTAAGAGGAAAGAACCTAAAGATGAAGAAGAAGATATTGAGTGAGTGAGTGAATAAGTGCTAAGAATAAGTAATAAGTAATATGACTATGTGATAGGTAAGTTTTAATAATGCATGGAGGTGTTAGAAGAAATTTCTAGAAAACTGTTAAAAATAAAAATAGATCTAAGGAAGCTAGGACCGAAACGTAGAAAAGACAGTATAGGCTTAAATAAAATTAATCAAGCAAACAGTTTATATTATAAATATAAGGAAATAATTAAGTATCTAAATTTAAAAAATATTGATGTGACCGATTTTATTATTATAGAACATATTGAGACCGAATACAAATTAATACAAATACAAATTAATACAAATTAATTTTATCTTATTCTAGTAATCTTGATAGAGAAAACCAGTTCAAAATGAGTGACACGAAGGAAAAGTTAGACCTTAAAGAGGTAGCCAGTATTATACCGGTTTTAGATGGGAAGGAGTTAACTTTAGAAAAATTTGTAGAAGGAATAGAGTTGATGGATGATATACTTAAAAATTATGAAAACAAGAAATTGCTGATTTCTATTATTATCAAAACAAGACTCAACAGAATTTCGAAATTAAAATTAAAACCCAATTACGACTCATTAAAAATTTTGGTAGATGACATAAAAAAATATTTGTTACCCAAAAAATCAGCAAATTCGTTGTTAATTCAGCTTAATAACATTAATCAAAATAATCTATCTATTGATGAATTTGGTAGTAAAATTGAGGACTTGTTTATTAACTTAACGATAGCTCAGTCAGGAGATAATAATGTAGCACGCGACGTGCTTCGCCCAATTAATGAAAACCTTGCGATAACAAAAATTCGCAGACGGATTAAAGAACCGCAGGTTAAATACAGTTATTGCAGCCCGCAATTACACCGAGCTGAAGGATGCCATACAAGCAGCTAAAGACGAAGAGAGGTCTCAATCGCCCACGTCTATCATCATGAATATGAGAGGTAAGTCTTCTTTTAGGAAGCAACAATTTCACCAACGTGGTTTTCGTGCTACTGGTGTGCGTGGTTATTTCCAACACCAACAGCGTGGTAATTATTTACGCAATAATTATTATTATCCTAATAATAATAAATATAACCATAATAATTATAATTATAACAGGGGCACACGCACTCTCCAATCGAACTATACAATACGGGGGCGCGGATATTTTTCAAACCCTAGTTATTATACTCATAGAGGAAAGTCGGGGACGCACCAGACCACACAATATGTATGTATCGGAGCAACAACCTGAATGCACACGTAGTAATAGCATGCACGAGTATGTAGCAGATCAGGAACATGATCGACAAATCAAATCTGAAAACCAACAGTTTTTTCGTTCATAACTATCTATTTTCGTGAGACGGCTTAGAAACTATACAATTTAAAATCGAGAATAAAATTTACTCATTTTTGTTAGATATAGGAGCGACACTTTCGGTGATACACAAAAATAAATTATCATCAAATTGTAAATTATATAAAGAGGAAACTATAATACAGAGTTTAGGAGGACGTATTACATGCGAAACAATAACATTGCTTACACTTTATACATGTAAAGATAACGTTCCGTTTCTTCAGAAGTTCCATATAGTTGATAATATACCGTGTCATACTGATGGCGTAATCGGTTTAGACTTTCTTAGAAATCACAGTGCACTTATTGACTTACATTCGAGTCAACTTACATTATACAACAATGGCTTGGAATGTACTTTACCGATAACGAAATGTAACACGAGTAACATATATCTAACATTACCAGCTCGTAGTGAATCAATACATTTTATACCGGCAGGAATAAATAAATAATAAAAAAAGTAGTGTATTCAAAAGAGTTATCAGAAAACGTATTTTTGGCAGCAACTATAGTAAAAGTTAATAATGGTCAGATACTTGTACGAATTGTGAACACTAATGAAAAAGATGTAAATTTAGCCCTGTTCAAACCAGATATGAGCGATATTCAAAATTATACTATTTATAACTATGAAAAATGCGAAAAGTCAGTAAATAGAGTTAAAAAGTTACTTAGTACATTAAAATTAAGTCATTTGCATAACGACGAGAGACTGCAAATAGAGTCCATATGCGCAAAATATACTGACATCTTTTACTTGGAAGGCGATAAGCTTGGTGTAACGAATGTTACGAAACAATCTATCTCGTTGAAACTGAATACGAAACCTGTGTACTCGAAGCCATATAGAATTCCAAATGCTTTAAAAAGCGAAGTAGATAAACAAATAAATAAAATGTTACAAGACGATATCATAGAAAAATCAGTTAGTGATTGGAATAGCCCTATATTATTAGTTCCGAAAAAATCATCAGATGATTTAAAAAAATGGAGATTAGTAATAGATGTTATACAAGATAGTATTATACAAGAGATTAGTAATAATGTTATACAAGATGATAAGTTTCCATTACCCAACATAAATGAAGTAATAGATTCCTTATCTGGAGCTATTTATTTCAGTCATTTAGATTTACAAAATTCCTTTTACCAAACAAGCTTAGATGAACAAAGTAGGAAAATTACAGCTTTCACACCCAGGCTAGGAGAAGATCAATTTCAACTAAAACGATTACCTATGGGCTTAAAAATAAGTCCGAGTGCATTTTCTCGCGTAATGTCAGTGGCATTATCAGGTCTGAAAGATCGCGCATTCATATATATGGATGATTTAGTAGTTTTTGGCAGAAATTTAGAAACACACAATAAAAATCTAATTAACATTTTTGAAAGACTAAGAAAAGTGAATTTGAAAGTCAATCCATTGAAATGTGAATTTTTAAAAACAGAACTTTTGTATTTAGGTCACATAGTATCATCAAAAGGCATATTACCCGATCCAAATAAAGTAAAAGTAGTAAAAAATTACCCAATTCCAAAAACTGCTGACGAAACGAGACGTTTCGTCGCATTTTGTAACTATTATCGGAAATTCATACCATTTTTTGCTCAAATAACTCTACCGTTAAATAATCTTTGCAAAAAGAATGTAAACTTTTGTTGGACAGATGAGTGTCAAAGTTCATTTGATACTTTAAAACAAGCATTAACTTCGACTCCTATATTACAATACCCAGATTTTAGCTCTGAAAATGAATTTATATTACAAACTGATGCCTCAGGAGTGGCAATTGGGTCAGTACTCTGTAACAAAAATATGAGACCTATCGCGTATACAAGTAGGCCATTAAATAAATCTGAACTAAATTATCCTACAATACAAAAGGAATTATTAGCAATAGTTTGGAGCGTGAAATATTTTAGACCATACCTATTTGGAAAAACTTTTACTATCATGTCTGATCATAAACCTTTAATCTATCTATTTGGAATGAAAGACCCGTCAAGTCGCTTACTAAAATTTAGATTACAACTAGAAGAATACGATTACAAAATTGTTTACATTAAGGGTAAAGATAACGTAGTAGCCGACGCTTTAAGTAAGGTGACCATAACTTCAGATGAATTTAGAGACATAAACAAACAAATGTAATGACTAGGGCGAAAATGAAAAAAATGGAAAATGAACTAAACCAAACAAGCAGTGACATGAGAAACAACGCTAGTATATCTGCTGACTTGTGGCCTGATCAACCAGCAGTTGCAGAAATATTACGTATGCCTCATAACTCTACTGAATTAAAACTAATGCCGGGAAAAGACAGTAAAAATTAAAAAATAAGACAAAGTAATTAAAGATTGTTTTATTTACGTAAAGAGTCAGTCAACTGTATATATTAATCTTAATTATAGTCAGCAATTCACGCGCGACGTATTTGCGGACATGTTAAGTGAATTTTGTGAGTATATAAAAATAAAAGAATTATGCATCATAATAAAAGACGATAACAAACAATTTATTAATAATTTAAGTGAAGAAATAAATAGTAGAGAAATGTGGACCGGTCCACGCATAAATATATTAAAAAATATTATAAGAATTATCGACGACGACGAAAAAATTATTATGTTGAATAATTATCATCTGCTACCGACAAGCGGACATGCTGGGGTACGTAGAATGATAACTAACATAAAAAACAAATTTTACTGGCCTGAACTTGAATCTGATGTTAAAAAATATGTCAGGAAATGCGGAAAATGTCAAATTATGAAATATTCAAAAAATATTCGCGAACCAATGACTTTAACTACAACATATAGCTACATAATACAGCTTTTGAGAAAATATTCTTAGGTATAGTAGGTCCAATCGATAAGGACGAAGAAGGATATCGTTACATATTGACTCTTCAATGGGAATTAAGTAAATATATAGAAGCCTATCCGCTAAAACATAAAGACTCGATTAGCGTTGCGAAAGAATTGGTCAAAAACTTCATTTTAAGGCACGGTATTCCAAAAACTATAGCAAGTGACAGGGGAACAGAATTTATTTCAGCAACAATGGAACAGATATTAATAAATTACACTCAACTTCATATCACCATCAATCTATAGGTTCTTTGGAAAACATGCACAAACATTTAACAGCATTCCTAAGAGTTCAGTGTGAGGGATACCCACAGACTTGGAGTGTGTGGTTACCATTCTGGTGTTTCTCTTATAATACTACTGTTCATAGTTCTACGAATTACACTCCATTTGAACTAGTTTTCGGAAAGCAATGTATTATACCATCTAATTTACAAAAAGATGTTCAACCATTGTATGACCCTGACAATTATGTATAACAACTAAAATATAGAATTCAATTAGCACTAAAAGATGCAAGAGATCGTTTAATAAAAACTAAAATTGCTCGTAAATTAGAATATGATAAGAAATTAAATACTGTTTCCTATAAGCAAAATGATAAAATCTTAGTGAAAAATGAAACTGCTAAGAAACTCGATAAATTATTCAAAGGACCCTATACAGTTCTAGAAGAAGTAGAGCCTAATGTTAAAATATTAAATAAAGGAAAAATAAAATTAGTAAATAAAAATAGAACTAAGCCATTTGTAACTTAACCGTAAAAAAAAAATGCATAAAAATAAAATAATACACTGTAAGTTAATTTTTTATAATGTTCTTTTTCTTTAGAAATAAAATCGTTCGAACGATAAGTAACGTAAGGTAGCTACCATTAGTATTATTTTATTATAACAATAACAACCATATCATAACACAGACAATGAAGTTCAACGTATGTTGTTATGCTACTCGTATGTAACTTTTTATGCAACTTTGTATGTAATAGTCTTGTACGGCTTAATTAGATTTTAACAATTAATTTTCTAATTTTTTTATGCTTATAATTAAACTACTTAGTAATAATTTTTTTTTAAATTCACCCCGATGGTGAGGTGTGATGTGTATTAAATATTATGTATTGAATAGTCTTAATACAAGCTTTGAACTGGACACACGTGTATTATTTAATACGGAGTAACCCGATCACCGCAGATGTTATTATATTTTATTATCCATTTGTATCTTATAAAGGCTATCTAAGTCTTTATGGAAGACATTTTATTCTTTATTATTTCTTTTATTAAATAATAATAAAATATTATTTTATTAAATTCTAAGCAAATTTTTTTTTGCTTAGTTTAAAAATATATTACATTAGTAAATAAATGACCCGATAATTTTCATCTTGAAAGTGTTAATAAAATTGTGTTGGCCTGTGATTTAGAAATTAAGGCTTTTTCTTAAGCTTACATGGATATTTTGTATGTAACTAAAACCCAAACACGTTTTTGAAATTTTTATCTGTCTGTCTTTTTATCTGTTTGTTCGTTTGCCCGGGCTAATCTACGAAACGACAAAATCGTTTTCGATGAGAATAATCAGGTACAGGAGTTTGGAGAGAATAATCTAGGTTAGTTTTTATAGTGGAAAAATATCTCTAACGCGGCTGATACTTGACATAAAGTTTTGTTTTGATGATTTATTTGTACATTTGTTTGTGTTTAAGTATTTGGATGTGTTGATGATTTGGACTTATTTTTGATGTTTTAGATGAAGCTTGTACCACTAAGTAGTTTATATTATGGCACTACTTGAAATTGTTAAAGGCTAGTATACCTTTTCCAATTGCAATGTATTAAGAAATAAACATTTTTATATATATCAGTCTTTATATATTACTTCCACACACATCAAAGCACGCGAAGTTGACAAGCTTAAGTACGCATCCTGCTTCCTGCTGTCACATTTTGACATTAAATACGCGAAGGAAAATGTCGGGACATGTCAGTTCGGTTTACATTGCCAGACAAAAGTCTCCTCTCTTGGTCTCATTTCAGAACATATTTAATTTATGGATCATTGTGGAACAGTAGCTTTCAAATATATAAACAACTTTTTACGGTTTTGTAGTATTTTTAAAGTTTCGGTCTATCCGTTCGTCTGTTTCGGTATGCCACAGATCTTTCAATACCAATCAATACTTTCAGTACCAAGTGCGATTCTATTTCACTTCTTTTTCTCTTGCTTAGCTGTTTTTGCTTGGGATTATAAATGCTTCGTGGTTAAACACGTCAATGGGTTTGAATTTTGAATATAAATATACCTACTTCATACAATATAGTTAAAAATATACCTATAAGTATATATAAATAATATGTCATAATGAACCTAATTAACAATACATAAAAAAGGAGAGCGAAAAATATGCATATTAGTATGATTGCGATACTATGGCCTAAGTAAATCCTAATAGTAATATTTACATAATAATGTAAGTGTTTTTAACAAATTTACCTAACACTTGACTTATCTAATGGTATTAAAAATTCGAGGTTAACGTGGCTTTTAATTACTGATTCCTATAACCGACAGTATGAAATTATTAAACAGTCATTTAATTTTCCACAAAATACTTGCATATTTTGTGGAAACTTAAATGACTGTTTAAGATGAGGTAATATAAGTATGCAATATCATAAAATGAAAATAATTCCAAGAGCAAATACTCGTAATTCCATATCTTTTAATGTCATTGTAAATGGAAGCGCCAATATCTATCAGTTCAGACCCGCAACGATTGATGAAATCTATCTATAAAAATGATATATTAATGTATTGTATAGTATGTAATAGTAATGTATTGTCATCGCTCTTAAACCCAAAAAGCTTTAGGTAAAAAAGGCATCTCTAAAAAGATAATAATTAAACTGTTTTCGAAGGATGTATTCGCACTCCCAGTCGTAGTTATTAATGTCACCATGTAGAACTGCAATTTTCCAGCCGCCTGGAAAAAGGCGATTGTTGTCAAAATCTCAAAACTGTGTTAATCGCGCTCGAACACAGATAGCTACCGTATCGTTAGCCTCTGCAGTGTATTGGAGAAAATTTGCGAGCGAATCCTTCTAGCCTGTCACAAAGCCTATATTATAGACACTTCGCGGTCTTCTCTTTGTCCAGCAGTTTAGTTTTCGAGTGAAACACTCGTGCACCCAGCAAGTATACCGCCTTACAAAACAGTCGTCAGCACTATCATGTAGGTACGGAAGCCCTTTTGTTCGTGTGTGTTTGATAAAGTCTGGCATGTTGCGTCGGGCTGTAAAAGCCAGCTGCGCAAGCTCGGCGTGTCGGACGATCTCGTATATATCGTATGAGACTTTTAGTCACGCCGCTGCGTCTGCTGTAGAGTAGAAAAGTTACTCTCATCGCCCTGCCCCAACAAGGCAACCGTCTCTCAGGCCTTCGTGCTATTTCCCACTCGCTCTACACGAACGACATCTCAAAGACCCCCGATGTAGAGCTCAATTTATTCGCAAATTATACCGCATTGCTTACATCAGACCGTAGTAGTTTTAGAGTTTCCTAACTTTACCAAGTCTTGATTAAAAGTTTGGGCGAGTGGTTACGACGTTAGAGAATCGAGGTCGAGCCTTAGAAAGCGCCGTCATGTAGTTTTCGAGTGGTATAACGTTTAGTGATACCCGCAGCACCGACACTCTCCGCATAGTTCCATCCATTGGATAAGATATTCTCTGGAGGAGAAAATTCGAATAGTTAGGAGTTATTCTTAACAGGGGCATATCCGCTTGTTAATATATTAAAGCGGTTCACGAGCATGCCTCGTTCGTTTTCAGCCATCTCAACTTTCATATCTGCGCAAAACGTAAATTGTCTCTTAGGCGTAAAGTCACTTTATATAAGACATATGTCAGGCCTATCATAATATACGCCAGAGTAGTATTTGCTCACGCTGCACGCACTCATATAAATCTATTCCAAGTAAATCGAAACCGATTTATACACAGGGCCACCAGCACCCCTTGGTACATGGCGCAACGCAGATTTGCATTACGATTTAGAATTGTTCATTATAGCTCAATATGTTAAAGAGGCATCAGAACATATCTTTGACCGTTCCTCCTATGTTCTAGTGGTGAGGGCATCATTGTACATTCTCGATACCGGCGTTTCCAAGCGGTATCACACAAGTCAGGTGACACGGACGACAACATCACACGTTCTAACTTGAACATGCCCACATTCATATTACAACCACACCGCACCTACCGGCGGAGACGTGGACGTCTCCCGCAACACCGGTAGGGCTCACATTTAGAAACTCGATCACCTCGTAATACACGCACATACGCCACATTGTAAACGACCTTAAGCCTCATTGTAAACTTGCCAAATAAACACTAGGTTCACGAATCAATCTTCGGCCACTCTGTCGACCCGGTCTGCTCGAGGCCTGGCCTATACCCCCGAATAGGAAGCCACTAATATACACGCATGTGCAGATTTTCCTGGTGACGCCCTGAGCTGAGGTCCATCCTCTGTACGAGGTATCCCTTGGCTGAGGGAACCTTCAGACTATCGACTATCTAGCCGGGTGCATCAGTGCTCGCCTTAGCGCGACTGGTGACGCTGTAAAGCCCCTAAGCCTAACAGAAAAGAGGAAGATTTTTGTAGTTGGTTCGAGTCAAACACTACTCAGTAGGCGTAGAGAGAGAGTGTCCAGGGGGATTTTTGTACTTCTCGGAAATAAAAACAATACTTTACTCTTTTAAAAAGTTGAAGAACATAGAACAATAGTGCGCTCTTGAATTCGTTTAACTTTTTTAAAGTTTGAAAGTTAGATCATTCACGCGTCCGTCCTATTATTGGTTTATCACAGTCGAGTTTTTAGAAACCGTGTGCGGTGTGCTAGCTGTAATTTAGCATAATGATATATATTATTTTGTTAACCTAATATTTTGCACTAGTTAACACTTTAAAATGTAAACGCAAATTATGTTTATATATAGTATTATATTTAGATTTCATTATTGCTCCCTAGTATCTCAAACTAACGATATCTTAAACTGTCGACACAAAAATGGTAAAGCCATACTTTAAATTTATAGGAAAAACGTAACAAAAATTTTGAGAATGAATTTTACGAAGTTATATGGCATGGAACTCTTTAAACAGAAGTCGTACTCACATTTGATTAATCATTTTTTACGTTCAAATTGAGTTTAGGTACATACCTATAAAGATGTCTACTTGATTTCTTTCTCTTTAGACAGATTCAGGTCGTTGGTGAGAGCTGTTCAGCGTAGTTAGACGAGTAGACTTAAAGAGAAATGGCTCTACTTGATAAGACGGTCTAACAGTTTCAAGCATTAAGCATTACCTATTTCAGAAAATATATTTACTTTTATGATTTCTACAATTGCCCCAGGGCTTCACCCGTATTAAATTTCGTATTTTTCCGGTATAAAAAGTGACCCCGATTGCTCCCTGAAGAATCTTCTACCTACCAATGATAGTTCTATCTAAATCATTACAGCCGTTTCGGTGATTAGCCTGGACAAACAAACAGACAGACAGACAAAATATTAAAGAACGCATATTTGGATTTTGGTAGGGTGTAAATAAATAATTATATGACTTTAAGAAATAGCCTGTATATCCAAATCACAGACATACACTTCAATTTTATTCATTTGTATAAGTATATAAAGATATAGATGTTGCATAGATGAAGTATTAGATTATATCCGCTTTTGTAAGTTATTTAAATTACATATTCTAAGTGTTTATGTATGAAATGGTTATATTTATGTGTTTATGTATGCTTTCATAACTCGTGCCAAAGGAACTCTTCTTTATTGAGAAATTTTACTGTTATTAAACTGGGATTCGGGTGCTAAGCTTTTTTTTACCTCGATGGAAACTAAATTTTGAAGGCCAGCTTTATATAAATAAAGAAAATTCTGCCGAAACTAACAGTTGCGCATTGTGTTGTTAATATCTACAATAAAACACTTTTGAGCTGAAAATGTTAGTAGATATAGACGCATTCATGATTTTCATATAGAGAAGTTATTATTAAAATATAAACTGAAATCAAACTACGCTTTACAGGTACCGCTGGAGGCAGGACAACGAAAGGGTAGTTAAATTGATGTAAAGCGACGTCCTCCTGGGCATCTCTGTCACAGTACAAGATAATTGATATTCAGTAAATATTGGCGGATAAAATAAACCGAAAATTGAGTTTCCAAAACCGGCCTAAATTAATTTGCAAGTTTATAACAGCGTTGTGTCGACGTTAAAAATTTTATTAAAGGAAAATTCTGGGGAACTCGTGAACAGGGCTGGCAGTTACGGCAGAATATTTTTCGAAAATAATGTTTTGATCCTTGGAAGCTTAAAATATTATAACGTTTTACTTTACTGCTATCGATGAATAATACATAATATTATGTACATATTAACTCTTTTATACCACACTTTTAAACCATTAAAAAGTTAAAATCGTTTTAAAAATTGTTATTGAATTAATATTTTCAATTATAAACTTTATTAATGGTTTAATATATAGATTAGGATGTAAAGTAACTTGCTTATGAAACAAAAAATCATAAAAACAAGCTTTTAAATTTGTAGGTATTTTATTTCTGTACCATGGATATTAATCCTGCATTATACCCTTTTTTTAATTGAGTTTAAAAATAAGTACAGAAGATAAGTATAATGTGTATAACAGAAACATTTTTTTAAACATTTATGACACCAATGTATATATTTTCGTAGTAAGAACTTTTGAACTCATTTAATTATGAAATTATGAAATGAATCATAAAATATAAGTGTGTATTTTTTAAGGAATATTTAAAGGACCTGTCAAATCCTTTGAGGATGTAACGTGAAAAAGTGTATACAGAACGTATAATTGCGAGCCGCGATGCTTTTTCTCAGGTAATTAATCTTCTGACGTGCGTTTTAAATATTTTATAATACCATATTTTTAATACCATATTAATAAATATTATAGGAAATTAAACTTATGGACTAAAAGAAAAGTCACTGAACTAAACCTGTTTTACTGATTAGCTAAAGAAAGCTTATAGCTGAGATCTCAATAAATGGCAGATAACGATAATACATTTGTACCAGTTAGACTGTGCTGTAAAATTGAAGAAGTTTGCATGATGTGTGTGCAAAGATTTAAACAAACAATTACAAATGCCAATGCTTTGGCTGTTGTATTTATATGTAAATATTTTTATTGCTCCTAGTGCAAGTCTTTCTTCAATACTTTTAATTATAGACATTCTTTTTGTCCTGTAGCCCGTGTCGGAGAATAAAGCTAGCGTCCCCCTTTAATCGTAAAAGACGACAAAAGGGGCCTTCGGGGTCGCGGCTAGTTGGAATGGGGGCTCCAGACATCCATCCCTGCGACCCTGAGGACGACGACAGCATGTCGTTCGCGCTGTCTTGGTACTATGAGGGTTCAGGGGCTCTGTAACTGTCGATCCGAGAAATGCTTCGGCACAGCGTGAGAGATGTTCTGGTGCGTTCCGACAAATTTCCCAGAGCCGCCGAGGACAACTACCGTAGGAGTTTTGATGGCTAATAGCCCCATATTACCCAAATTTTCGTCTAAGGGACCGGGAATTTGTATGCAGATTTCTCTGTGTAACTAAAAATAAGGTAATTTACAGTTTTATCGCGAGTATAAAATCATCAAAAGTATAATTACAGATTCTAGTTACGTGCATGAAAGAAACAAAGGTTCTGGTGTTTGAAAGAGATGTTGACAGACGAAATATGAAATATGGGTTAATAAAAAATGGCTAGAATAAGTGAAGGGAACCGCATATATAATGTACTCTGTGGTGAGGACCGCGATATTTGACGGTCCTTCCTTTCTTACTACTCCAGAGATACAGTGAGAGGATATCGGCTGTGTGTATGTGTATGTATATATGTATGTATTACGTGTAAAGTTTTTCTAATTGATATGTTATTCTTTTATAATAAGTATAATTAGGCTACAAAGACATTTATCAGTCTCGCACACACGCATTAATGTGTGATGTGCGTAATGAATTTAAAGAGTTGTTTTATTAATAAGGAATTAAAATTTTCTTCTATATTCTACGAGCACATTCAGTAATTATAGGTATTTCTAATAATTGCCTACATTATTAATGTGTGATTTCAAAACAAAGTCAGTACAATGTCAAACTATTTATATACACGCAATATTATGTATGAAATATAATAAAATAGTTTTTTACGGTATAGGCTTAAACTTGAGGTTCTATTTGGTTAGATCATTATAAATCTGGTTATTTTGTAATGCAATGTACGACAGCAGATAAGTAATCAAACTTGGAATGTGTTAAGAAAAAAGTAAGAACCAAATTAATATATTTTCAAATGGAGAAGCTCTATGAAGAGACGCATCGGCCCGGATAATTAAAAACAGTGGGGGACGACACCCTTTCATACATGTAGCTCAGTATTATTAGATTACTTTATTTATTATGGAAATATTTATACTTACTGAGAATAATTGCTTTTTTGATGTTTTTATGACGATCTTTGCAGAAATATGAACACGACTGAGGATATTTGTACAAAGATGAATATTATACATATGTATATTGTACATACGTACAAGACAGAACACCATTTCTTATTTGAGTATCTCCGTACCACAAAACCATACGTTGACTTCACTTCTAGCAATATAATTAGGCTTACAGATGGTAAAACTGAACTAGAAAATAAAAAAAACTGCTATTATAGTGCTGCTAGTATATTGCGTACACATTCCTTATAATAAGCACTCTTGTTCTCCCGTAGCGCCGTCCCAACCTTTACGGCCTGTATAACTATTATTTTTATTAATGTAGGATATTAAGAATTTGTTATATTGTACAGAAGTTATAATTAATGGCTGGTGATTTAACTTTAATAAGTAGAACCAAGGATCTGAAACCTCTAAAAATTATTTTTATAGTAAAAAACCTTCAAAACGCACGTTGTATTGACACTAGGATAGCTATAATTTTATTAAAACGCAAGGTAGTGAACATATCTTCATTTTGTAGTTAATTAAGATTTTCATCTTCGTGTTTTAACTTTATCCTATACGAACATTTAGGTAGGTATTACTTTATACCTAAACCTTACGATTAAGTTCCTTGTAATTATCTTTTGCTATTCGATTAATTTAACGCATTATCCATTTTTATTTCATAATACCTATAGACATAGACTTAATATCAATACATCACATAATATTATAAGAACATACACACATTTTTTGCAAATTCCACCCTTAAGAGCTTAAAAATATGGGGGGAAAGCAAACGGAAAATTAAAAAAAAATGCGTTGCACATACCCATAAGCGTTGTGTACATAACAAATCCAACAGTCGCTTTAATAAGTATTTTACTGATTTTGAAAAACCATCTCCTAAAGGAGTAAAAAAAGAAAGGCCAACGACAATAAAAAAGAATAAAAATGCGTTTAATAACCCAAAACTTTGTGTAAAGACTCTACCAATTAAATAATTAAACATTTATTTTCTAATTTATTAATTACAATGAAAACTAATAAATTATAAAATTAATTTATGAAATGGAAGCTTTGTGTATAGAAACTGGAATCGGAATTGGAAATATACGTAATTTCCGATTTTGGAAAATCAACCCCTAAAGCTGTAACAAGGGGTGCCAAAGTAGGTGTGGAAAAAATTAAAGACTACATGTAGTTTATAGAATCTATCAAATAAATAAAGATAGACGTATTTAGCCGATTTTGGAAAATCAACCCGAGGTAAAAAGGATAGAAAATTAAAATTTAATTGATTTTAAAAAATGTAACCCCTAAAGTAGAAGAAATGGATGTTAAATTGAGTATTAAAAAAAACAAAAAATGCATTATTAAGAATGTATAAAAAAAAATTAGTAAGTATTCCAAAACTTTGCGGGCGAACTACTAGTTACAAATAAATTTGTTAGTAATGCATATAACAATGTTTCCATGCTGTATTCGTTTTTCCTTTCCCAATTTTTATGTATATTTATTTTACTATTACTTGCCAATTTTTTTTATGTAATATTTGATACGTTTTGACGCAGCCATCTTAAGCAGATCCAACTGCTTTTATGTTATTACCAGCTCAGATCATTATAGTAAATATGTATTTCTCTAATTCTTATCTTTTAATATATATTAGAACGTATAATAATCTTTACCTTGTTTAATATTGTGCTAAGTTTCACAGTTTAAGTTTTTACTTTGTCACTTATTGTTTTACTTTACGCTTCCATCTGTTTATTCTGTTTGTCATTCTAAAATCTCTATCATTATCCTGTTATTAATGTATCTTTATTTCAAATTATTTGTGTAATACTTTTTATATTGTTGTGTACTAAATTATGTGTTTAATTTTTTATATTCGACATTATTTTACCACATACGTGTGCTTGACGCTTCAACATATGTGATGGCAAAGAATTAGAGAAATACATATTTTACTATTTTTTTTTCGGAGTCCCAATCACAATGGAAACTGCAAGCATGGAAGGTAGGCAGGCAGATGTAGAAGGTCGCTCGATATTTAATATCCCGATAATATGCAGAATTTCACTTGATCCTTATGATGATTCTTGTAAATCCCTGTATTTAGCTATTTCTATGGAGGAATTCTTCTTTTATATATATTACTTATTATTTTAATTTTTAGAAGGAAAATCTCTGAAATTCCGCTTGTCTTCATCCATTCTCAGAGTAATTCCTTGTCTATTTTTTCTGCCTTCCTCCTTCAAAATTTCAAAGTTCCAACCTTTTCTTAGTACTGACTCCAGCCAGTACTAAATGAAATGTTATTATTCAAACTTATTTTATATCAAAACAATTTTGACATAACACAATAAAAATAGACATGCATGAATATGTCAAATATAAAAAGTCAAAACGTTAAATCACATAATTTAGTACAGTTGTTCCAACCAAAACAAACTTCGCAAAAAGACAGTATGATCGACAAGCGAGTTACATTTATAACGCAATAAACAAGGAAATAGACATATACCAACTATCATACCATGATTGCAAAACTACCGTTACTGAGTGGTTAAAAACTAAAACTTATGACGAAGTGGATGCTATCACCCACACGCCCATATAAGCTCACACACACACACACACACACACGCACACGCACACACACACACACACACGCCTTAGTTTTAATTTATTATTAGTCTTAATTTATAACTTAGTTTAGCTAATTTTAAATTTAATTTAAATTTCATTTTATTTATATTCTTTCAATTTAATTGTATTTTTTTTTATAAATTAATATTTTCACACTGAAAAACACTGTACGTATACTATAATTTAGATAATTATAATTTCTAGAAACAATAATGTACGGAAGAGCGGATTCTCCCAATACAAGCAATTCCTTGCTTAAAGGGGGACACCAGCCCATCTAGGGTACATCTAGGAGTTATTGAATAAACTTTTTTGAATTTTTGAATTTTTTGAATTTTTTTGAGTACACAATAATGTAAAAAATATTACACAAATAAATTAAAATAAAGGTACTATGGCGGAAAGGGAATGTTTAGCAGGTTGGCCGTCACTTTAAATTGACCGTATTATACAATCACGAGATAACACGATTGATGACGAATAGAAAGACACGATTTTCAGACGATGACATGGCAGCTCAAATTTTGAAATTAAAATTTGTGTTCGTTTCAAGGTCCAACCTTGAACGGGTGTGTCTTCATGTATGCAAAAATAAATAAATAAGGCTACTTTCATAATTATTTCTAAGTCATGCATGACGGAACTAAAAATAATAAGAAAATAAAGAAATTAAATTTGGTTAATTTCAGATCATTCAGCGAGGTTTTGGGCTGAAGAGGCTAAGAAACTTAGACTGAGGATTATTCTAAAATCGTGAAAGAGACGCAATCTAATTAATTAATTGAATTGATTAAGCAAGAAAATGAAACATTTGAAAAATTTGCTATTGACGATGAAGATTTAAAGATCCGTTTCCTTCGAAGAAACCGTAATGAGAATTTGTACAACGTCGTCCTCTCTGTGGCGCCGACGGTTTGGAAGGAAATTATGACGTTGGGTAGGTTAAACATTAACCATCAGCGCATTCATGCGGAAGACTTTTCACCATATTTGCAATGCTATAAATGCTTGCAATTCGGTCACATCCAAACGAAATGCACATAAAATGAAGTTATATGCTCTTTCTGTGCGTCCACAGATCACGTATATGTTAAGTGCGCCTAGCGCGACATGTTAAACGATGCTCACTGTTTGAACTATACGATCCACAACAAAAAATGTAAAACAAATCGTGGTATTCGACATCCTGCTTCCTCTAATAACTGTCCTACAGTGAAATCAATGAAAATAAAAACTAGTTTAAGAACAGACTGTGGATAATAGTCATCAACATATAGAAATGAGAAACACTTCCACTTTACAGATCAATCAGTGCAATGTTGGCCGCAGTCGTGCATGCCAAGATGAGTTTCTACAATATTTCGCAATCTCTGAACACCAGATCGCTTTATTGAGTGAGCCTTATATCGGTGCCAGGGATGAAATTCGGTCAATCTCCAGCATATTTTCCTGATACCAAAGTCCTTTCATGTAAAAGCATGTGTGGTAGCCAAGAACAGCGTCTTGTTGATTACCACGGCTACCAGTGTGGTTGAGTCGGAGCTTATCAGTATTAGTTTGCTCGAGAGAATTAGAGAATGGAGTTCAAGCGTTAAGCTTACCTTCAGTCCAGCCAAGACTTCCCTAATCAGTTTCACTCTGAAGGCTAAGAGGGCTTCCATCCGCATGAGTGAGGGAGCTCTCTGGATTGGGTTAAAGACATTGAAATCCTCGGTGTAATGCTTGACGAATGGCTCAATTTTAATAGCCACGTTAAGTTTATCATAAATAAAATTATTAAAGTTTTCCATAAGCTCTATATTTACTATATTCACGTCCCACTTGGGGTATCCACACCGATAATATAAATACTATCTGTCAACACGTAATTGAGCCATCAGTCACGTACGCTGTGGAGATTTGGGGTATGTCGCCAGCAAGAAGCATTTACAGCGCTCTTTCACTAAAGTAAAACGCTCATTAGCAATTAAAGCCATTAAAGGCTTTTGAACGATTTCCACAGTGGCGTCGCTTGCATTGGCTCAGTTTACCCCATTGCATTTGTGCTGGAGGTACCTGAAACGTGCAAGGTAAAACACGCAGAAGTGACCGATCATCTTCCACATGATAAAATTCACAAATTGGAGAAATCTGTTCTTGACCACCAGCTGTCTCATCCAGCAAAAAGAATCGCCATTCAATACTCTGTGGTTACCTCTCGAGAGGAATTGTATCGCTTGACAACTTTGGGAACTCACCTATATACCGACGGCAGCAAGCTTGACTTGACGATAATCATGTCGGAGCTTTTTGTGTCATATTTCCCTCTGGTAAGAAACATATAGTAAGTTCAAGTGGCACGGTGCCTACACAGTATATCAAGCTGAAATGTTTGCCATTGCGAAAGCATGTCAGTGGATAGTGTCCTCCGGCTATTGTGATGTGTATATATTTAATTGATAGCCTGTCATCTTTGCTATCACTACTGCAGGATGTAAATAACAGGCATTCTCTTGTTGCGGACGTTTAGAGGGCACGCTTGCCTCTATAAAAAAAGATTTATCTGTAAAATTCTTTTGGGTTAAAGCTCACTATGGCATCATCGGCAACGAGAACGCAGATACTAACGCTAAATCAGCGGCTACCTTAAAGAAAGCACCCGACTTACCGTTAAGCTTTGCCAAACAAAGAGTACGCGCTGTTGGGCCGGCCAGCTGGCAGGACGAATACCAAAGATCGAGTGCTGGTGCTGTCACCAAGGCATGATGCCCTAAAACTGAAAATATCAGGAAACTGTGAGAATCCACCACTGTTTCCTTTAAATCGACGCAGGTTCTCACTGGTCACAGGTTCCACCGTGAGTATCTTCATAGGTTCAAACTCGTCGAGAATTGCACGTGCCCTTGTGATGGAACTTCCGTGCAGAATGTTAGCCATTTCTTACACGACTGCCCTAAAGTCAATATATAACGCGCGCAACATGATTATATATGTGAAATGATAAGAATCAAAGAGCCATACGTACTAACGGACCTAAAACTTAAAAACAGTGTAATTGAATCTTTAGCGAAATATATAGACTTTAATTGACAAACCTAGTCATTTAACATTTAGATGTACAAAAATTTGCAGAGTCTATACCTAGATTCTTCACAATTTTATTGTTTTATTTGTATGTGTACATGTAGTTGTCAAGTAGTTGTCATGTAGTTGTCAAGTAAATCTGAGAACATCTGAGAACAAATAAGAAAAAGTGAAAGCAGCAAGCTCGTATCAAATAGCGAGCGCCTCGTATCGAAGCGAGAAACAGAAAGGGAAAAAAAATATACGAACGACCGACATTTGCAATCAATATCGAGTGTATGCACCGTTGTTATCAATAAAAGCTTGGAGTCGCGTACGCATAGACCCGCCTAAGCGAGCGCAAATGTTGGTCCCTCAAATTTTTCCCATATGTCTTTACAATGTTGCACACGATCCTCCGTTTTCCTTTCATTACGGTGATCGCATCTCTGTACCATTAAACCTCAAACATTTTCTATGGGGTTAAGATCAGGCGATTTAGCTGGCCATGGAATCACCGTAATGTCAAGGTGCTGGAGGAACCAGGCATTGGTTATCTATGCAGTGTGTGTTCTACTGTTATCGTACATTTAGAACACCCAGGGTATTTCTTGCTGTGAATACACAACTCGCAAAGTGAACAGCATACTCTCCTCCACATGCTAGAGGAGAGTATGCTGCTCACTTTGCGAGTTGTGACATAATTGATAGCATTTGCTCTAGGTGGTAGCTCAACCAGTTCTCCCACTTCATCAAAAGTCATCCAACCCCACAAGTTACACAAGATTCGCCCCAACTCTCAACTACGTATAACGTTTTTTTCTTGGCAGCGTGTATGGTTATACCATCACAGATTCAGTCGACCATGATCACTTGATTTATACGTTTTTGAATTTTGAATTAAGAAATGACAAAGACACCAATAGAAACTTCAACTTGCTGACTTTGTTGAGTCGATAAAATAGTCTATTACACGGCAAATTCAAAAGTTTTTTAAACTACTAAATATTCACTTCCGCGATAGCACATTAATAACAGGATAATAATACAGATTTTAGAATGATGAACAGAACAAACAATGTAAGCGTAAAGTAAAACAATAAGTGACAAAGTAAACGGAAACTTAACACAATATTAGACAAGGTAAAACCAAATGGGGGCACGGCAGTGCCCCCGCCAAGTCGAGCATACCCGTACCATTCTTTTCTCGAAGCGACTCACGCTACTTTTGACTCCCCTGTAACTTCGTTGCAGATAACGCTAGACTTTCAGTGACTAAGAGGTCATAATACAACTAGACATATTTCCAAATTAAATTCAATTTGAACCTGTAGTTTAAAAACCATTGCAAGTAAAATTTCTTTAATTTTGTCACTGATACACTCACCGATCATTAAAATTCTAAGGTACTTCTAACAGTGTCACAAATTTCAAATTTTAGTTAGCATTGAGGCTATAAAGCACCCGTTCCCAAAGTGGGCGATAACGCCCCCCTGTGGGCGCTGCAGGCCTAAAGGGGGGCGGTAAGAGACCCAGAAAAAAAATGGGGGCGTTGTGTAGAGGCCTGGGGGGTGATTTGTAATTTCATTTAGCTAGGAGGCATCTTAGACAACAACTGCATGAGCTCTCGACTCAGTAGACAAAATAAGTTTGGGAACCTAGACTATAACGGAAGGAAAAAGTGACAAATCTCAAAATTTTATTATTCATTAAGTGAAAAATAATTGTTTAATTAAATTAAAAATTTCACTGACACACTTACCGATCATCAAAATTCTAAGGTAATTCTGGCAGTGTCACAAACTTCAAATTTTGAATTTTAGTTGGCGTTTAACCTATATAGGAAGAAAAAAATGAAAAATCCCGAATTTATTATTCATTAAATGCTGCGAGCGCCCACATGCTGTTCGGATGTGCCCCATAACGCTACTTATACGTTTACGATTTTCGTTTTATAATTTCGATTGCTATTATTGGTTTGATGATCGAAAGGCTTACTTATTTATCTACTGATATTATTGGGATAATATAAAAGTGATATTATTTGAATATTGTATGGATAACTTTATGGCATAGATACCTTTCGGTACTTATCTACGCCTTTAGGTACAGCTGACGGACAAGTATATTACTTGAGAAAAAAAGAAGGATGATCTATAAAAAGAAATGAGATCCCATCAAAAACAAAAAAAATAAAAAAGTCTCGCAACTCAGTTCTTCCAATAAAAAAAGTTGTGAGATCTCATGTCACCAAAACCAAGTCAGTTATTTTAGTTAGTGTCTATGGAAGCACCTATTCAACAACTTTATTATAAATTGTTATCTAATCAATTACCTATCAACATTAATAGTGACTAATGTTAAACATCTTTATTTCTATAATAAAGACTTGGCAATCGCACGACAATACAATAACATCTGCCTAATATTAGCTATCTGAGCGCTTTGTTCTTGTTTACATATTGCATAAATTAGACCTGCTAGCACTATGTTCGATTAGGAGTAGTTTAAATAGTAGATTATTCTTATTTATTATGTCTACCCGACTTTTCTTTGGGTACATCACATGATAGCTGAACAGTCTATTATCTCATGAAATGGTGCCGTTTTGAGTAATGCCCAAGCGTATCCTGTGACCTGCCTGATTCTGCAATCATACAACAATATAGGTATACTCGTACATGCATAAGTAATAAATTCTATCATTACATTTGTATAGTAATTACACTTACAGTATTTTATCCTTGCTTTATAAAGTAGAACTCCCTTTTATTTCTTTTTTAAAAATAAAATGAAGACTATATGCCTTGGTACAATATATTCCTCAATACATTAATACCTGTCAGGTAATTACAGTATTTTAACCGAGCGTTTAGCATATTATTTTTATTTTTAGCAATGAAACTCCTACATCCGTTGACCGGATTTTAATTAAAATTTCCTAACGGTTTTATGAACTAGAAATTTAATTACGAAAGCTTTGAACTCGCTTTGTAACTGTAGCTAGGTATCGATAGTAAGTATTGAGCGGTTGTTAATTTTATTGAGTGCCGAGACCAAATTTAATTTAGAGCTAAGGGGGTCGATACAAATATTTTTGCAGTTTGCTTTATGTCAAAATTATTAACTAAATATGAGTAATTAATTTCTATATCAGGATGAGATGTAAGAACTCCCATAAATATATGTTAACGATCATATATCGTAGATATAATTTTACTATATTCCGCCAGAATTCAAAATTCGACACGTGTTTCACATCTCAACGAAACAACCTCAGTAACACTCTGTCTCAAACGATATTTGTGGTTTGTTGAGAATTTTGAGAGGCGAAACATTTATAATAATAATAATAATACTCCAGACAATTACACAGATTGTGTGATCCCAAACTAAGCAGTAAGCTTGTACTATGGGTACCACACAACGAACTCTGGGGAAGTTACCAGTAACACCCAGACTCCAAGCCAATTTAGAAAAGTTCGTTGCCTAAATTGACCTGACCGGGGATCGAACCCGGAACCCTAGCTTGGTAAGCAGATGCATATGCCACTGCACCAAAGGGCCAGTCACTATGTCTAATATGTTCGAATTTTGGTGGATTATCGTTAAATATGTATCATAAATACAATATATTGTTAGGGTCATTATTTTAATGATTTTAATTCTTAGTTTCAAAAGTAAGTTTTGTCTTTGGTATGTTTATTCGATCTTTTTTTTAATACTGGCACTTTATTTAAACTCGACAAATAAAGAATCGACATATTACTTTTCCTCACCAGAGTAAAAGACATAAAATGTGGATTTGGCGCGTGGCGTGGTATTTTGTGTTCTTTTCCTAATCGAGGTGTTAAGTCGTGCGGACGTATAGTGAGTAAAGTGCAATGTCGTGATTTTGGTGAACTGTTAAAAGTGGATTTAAGTCTGAACTATATCTTGGTTATCGAAGTGTAATAATAACCACACTCGATGTATAGTGTCAAAAATATAAGCATATGTTCTGATCTTCTGATTGTGAATCGAATAAAACATTGTTAATGGCGTAAAAGTGTTCATTTGACTATTCGTACTTTTTTAATACGTAGAATAAAACATTGTTAATTGCGTAAAAGTGTTCATTTGACTATTCGTACTTTTTTAATACGTAGAATAAAACATTGTTAATGGCGTAAAAGTGTTCATTTGACTATTCGTACTTTTTTAATACGTAGAATAAAACATTGTTAATTGCGTAAAAGTGTTCATTTGACTATTCGTACTTTTTTAATACGTAGAATAAAACATTGTTAATGGCGTAAAAGTGTTCATTTGACTATTCGTACTTTTTTAATACGTAGAATAAAACATTGTTAATTGCGTAAAAGTGTTCATTTGACTATTCGTACTTTTATAATACGTAATAGTTATACCTAAACTAATTAATCTGTGGTTATACTTAGATGAGACAGACTTTCGGAGAGTAATACCTAATTCAATACAATACAAATAAATAATCTCCAAACCAACAAACCAATTACATGGCCCAAACTAAGCACTAAGTTTGTATGAGGCGTCCTTAATACAAACTTAGTCACCACCAAAAGAACCCAGTAACACTCAAATGCCAAGCGACTTGGGGAAGTTTATTTTCTAAATTAACATGATTAGAGAAAGAACCTTCACGCAATAGGCTAGATGGAATAATAATAGCTATGCTAAAATCGACCTATATGTATGTATGCAACGAATTTTTTCGTTATTTAATTTTTACATGTAATAAAATACATAGTAAACTGTCGTATCTGTATATTGAAAGCATCATACGAGGGTATTACCAGCAGAAGTAAAAAAAAATTAATGTTATTGAACTACAATCAAACTACATATTAAAAAAAAGTTGCAAAAACAAATGTAATTTCTTGGTTAGGTACATTCCCGGACTCGGCGAATATCAACAACGAAAGTATAATAGGCCTTGGATTCTGCAATGAATCGAGGAATTACATTTTTTGCTTCATCTTCTTTGCAAGGTTTTGTTAAATATAGCGATCCGCCCTCGCTTCGCTTTGGTCGAAGCTTATTTTTATGAAAATAAAATATATAATTATTCTTACATAATTATTTATGAATATGCCGCGCTATACCTACACTTTTGCAATGATCAATGACTATCTTAAACTATTCAAAGTATATGTCAAATCAATTTTTTCAAATAAATTCTATGCAAGATGTTTTTGAATGTCGATCTAGCTTTGGTTCCGATAAAAAAGTCAGTCAGTTATCATTATTTCAACATAATTTTTAAGGTTATGAAAATAAAACATATCTTGAATGTTTTGAATTTAATACCCATCATATCATGATGGAGTCTGACGAAATTATATTTTTGGTCTTTGTCTTTACATTGTACCATAGAGGCCATATACAATTTCTCAAAAAAATTGTAGACTAAGTACCACATAATGAGACAATGCAATGATACACTGAAATCGGTTAAATGTTTTCAGCTGTGTGAGGGTCTTACTACAAAATTCCTGTCAAAATACTTAGCAACTTTTGTTCTACGATTTTGCTCAAAACTTAATTTGTTCCTCAAAAATATTTTTTTTAATTTTTCTTGTGCTGTCTGAAACGTAATTACTCTGTGTACGTATTTCCAATTGGAAAGTGTAAGCCTTGTGCAAGCGCACCGCCCGCCGCGTCATGCCGCACCACCTGCACGCGGCCGCGCGTGTACCGCTTTAGCAACCGGTAGAGTAGGTGCCATTTTCAGAAACATTTCATTTATTTTTATTTTCATATTATGAAAGAAAATAATTATGACTTATTAAAAATCGTTGAACAAAAGTTATTGGGGATAATTTAAGAATAAAATACTAAGAGGTTATGTATTAGTATTTTTCAATTAACCCTCTATACATATATATAATGTACTATGTTAATATCATAACCCTCTTTTTCGTTTCTCCATAATCTAGTCTGCACACGCATCACGCTTAAACAACTGCATAAAAATGATTGGTTTTATATAAGTAATTGCATTTCTTAAAGTTTAATTTTAAAAATGATGAGATTTCTTTAGCTAAGGCATATCTGTAAATGGTTTCGACTACATTCACTTTGCTCCAGGCTTTGTTCACTTCATAAGAAATTTAACTTCATTTGTGACTATGATCAAACGCGTTAGGAGTAAACTAATGTAGCAATTAAATATTTTTTTATAGTGTCTTTTATACAAGCATTTATATTAGGTATAAATTAAAATACGTCGTGCAATCGATGTTGCGCTCACAGAAGGAACACAGCGACTCGTAATATATACATATCTTTACGCTGTCCGTCCACTCTGACTACCCCGTGGAGGATCGCACGGGGTAGTCAGAGAGGGCGGACCGCCAAGCGTCGCGGTCCTTACGTACTTCTTTCGCTTCCTCAAATCTCATCATTCTCCTGACACATTTTCAACTAAGTATGCGAAGTGCTTTTGACATTTTCGTCTGCTAACACTGGCTATTTGATCTTTATAAGTCAGCCTTGGTCTTCCTTGGCTTCTTTTACCACTCACTTTTTTTCTGTAGATTTTCTTTGTCAGTCTTTCATCACTCATTCTTTCTATGTGTCCGAACCATCTAAGCATTCCTTTTTTCATTTTTACAATAACACTGTCGTGCAACCCTGACATACTACGTATCCCTACGTTACTTTTTTGTCCGCAAGGGTGACCCGCACTTTTGTTTAAGAGATCGCATTTCTACTGCATTTATCTTACTTTCACTCGATTTCGGGCATATACAGGCCTCACTACCGTACAATAAAGTTGGAACCAACACCACATTGTGTATTAAATTCTGTGATCGGTAATATAAAAAAAATAGGTTCGCTTTGAGATTTCTTATACTGTAGTTAATGTATACTTATATATGTATATTTATACTTGTACTATACATTTTATTAACACTTGATTAATTTTAAGATAGTCTTGCTAAATAAATAGGTATACTAATTTACTAATACATATACGTGTATTTGTATAACATTTAATTATTATTGGAAATGTATATCTATGTATAAATAATGTCAAAAGAATAATAAGTATATTTATAAAAATATGTTTAAAAGAATTATAATGTCAAGAAAATAAATATTGTATGTGTGAACTTCCAACGTCCATAATAAAAATACAAATTGAATATATATACAGTATTAGTCTGGAAGAGAAAGGAGTAATATAGATTGTGTCAACTGCTTAGCTTCGCAAATAAATAAGTCGTAAAAGTTCGAAGGGATAGAGCGTCTCATATGGAACTTGCATAGCTGTAAGACTAGCTACCAGCTAGCAATCTGTCGCAATCTGGTTCCCCACTGCTATACGTAGGCTTAAATATCGTATTGCTATTTGAGAGGCTTTGAATGCAATGAAATGTAATACTTTTATATTCTTATAGCCAGCAAAAACAAAATAACAGAATAACTTCCAAAATAAATATCTAAAAAGTTATCATTATCTCATAATTCTTCCATGGTAAGAAACCCTCGTACTTGATCAAGTTATTCCTCGTACAAGTTTTAGAATAATAGTGTAGTTTATAGGATAATGACGCCCCACTGTTTCGGGAACGCGTGCCTAAGAATGCGTGCGGCTGTCAGTGTTTATGTATCGGTTTTTCTTTGTTTCATTCTCTATTCTAGAATCTTAACTTACTCGTATTACATCGGACTCTGTAGGGGATAACACAATGTTAACATAAATCGTAATATGTAAATACATTGAGCTCACAGTTGCCAGGCTATATAATGGTTTAGGTACTTAGAATCACATCCACGCTAGATATCAAATATGAGTCCACCTTTTTCATTGGGGTCCGTCATACACGATATGGTCTACCGGAGATCCCTACCTGCGTAGATGCACATGCACCGATTATACAGCCTGAGCCAGAAAATAAGGCTAAAGCGTTTCCCGCCTGTCGTCGCCTTTAGTCACCTGGCAAATAAACTAACCTTTAGGACGCGGCCGATCAGAGTGGGGGCTCCAAACGGCCATCCTAGCGACTTTGTGGAGAATAAAAGCACGTGTAGTTGCGTTGTCGTAGCACTGCAAGGATGCGGAGGGTATCTATAACAGTAATGCACCCCGAGAAGTGTTTTGGCACAGCGCGAGAGGCGCAATGGATAGTTCTGTAGTAACTGCACAGGTCTATTTGGTAAAACTGAATGAATATGCCAGGCTGTAGGTTCATGTGTGTGTCAGGCCACAAGAATATGTCAAACATCCGTCCGGCGTCTATGTTTCCTTATTTTTACAACATGGGCATTTTCAATCCAAGAGTCAAAAAACTCGAACACAAGACTCCAAGAATGGTTCCACTTAATGCAGGCAGCTCAATTTGACATTTAAAAATATGTTTTAACAATTTATTATTACAAAATTTATTAGTACAAAATTTATGGCTTTTAATATAATCCAAATCTTAGTCTGTAAGGGTGGTTTGCACCAACTATTTAAACTCGATTTAAAGATTTGACATCTCGCTTGCACCAACTTTTAAATAATAGGCACAAGCGAGATGTCAAATCCTTAAATCGAGCTTAAATGTTGTAAGATTTCTCTTTAACTCCTTATGTAATCTCTATAATTGAACTACAACAGATATTACACACTTCTAGTGCACTTGTGCTTCTGGTAATGGATAAGTATAAAGATTTACAGACGGTAAAGAGACCCGAGCCAAATAAAGATAGCTCGCATATTAAATTACTTATAATAATCCTCTCTAACGATCTGCACGAGTAAACAAATATATCTTTCCAAACTGGCATTTCTTTCTTTTTCTTCGAAATAAGCTAAAAAGCTAACGTAAATATTATTGTACAACATTGAATAGATATTATAAAATATATTTCCTAGCAGAACTTGGATAGAAAAAAAAATTGGGTTTAGTATTCAGTTTATAAGATGCAACCAATGGAATGTCAGTGCCAGTCTCCAATTCCCGTGTACTATATATCTTTAAAGCCATTACTGATCTGCGAACTTAGATACTGCAGACTAACTTGATATTCGAGGAATATCGCATAAGTTTGTTTTAGTTCGAAACCACTAATCTAATTGTAAGTATGAATACTTTAATTTAAATGTATATGAGCACATTAAAAAACGTAGAAAGTAATATTACCTGTTTTATCAGTGTCAATAATATAAGTTTATATTTAGTTCACTTACAAAAAGAAAATGAGATTTTATTCCTTCACTTTGATTTTATTCCTACGGTTTACCTACACAATATTTCTTATATAGTTTATAACTTGTTTATAACCTACAAATAATGTTTCATAAAAATGTGTTTCTTTTTTATAGCTTTCTAAATTATTTCCTCCGAAATATGAACTACATTTTGGTAGAAATTAATTTAACCTCTATCTAGAGATGTATCAGTTTATATTAATTTCATTCTTGTTGATTTGAGTGCTTGGATCCTATAGGAAATATCCATGGTTCCTTTAAGTGTGGGGTTTGTTTACTGAAAAAGGAGAATTAGGTAAGTGTTATCAGAGTCAATTTACAAAGAAAATCCAAGTTTAAGCTCTTAATACTGTAAATGTTTGAAGTCTTCTTGAATCTATGAAGTATTATGTAACCACTGAAACTCTTTAACTTAATGGACTCTACCTTTTTCTGAGGGTGCTATAACTCACGGTTGTCAAAAATGACATTTTAATTTAATCTTTATAACCCTATAAATTAGTTTTTTCGTGATATTATGGCCTAAAAGAACTCGTTATTGATAAATAATATTACTGAAAATACATGTTTACAAAATTCTTATTGCAAAAATGGATAATTTAATGAATTAATGAACCATTTTGTCCATTTCTTGTCTGATATTAATAAAATTTACATAAAGTTGCTATTTACATAACATGAATAGAAAATTAGTTTAAAAGTACTTACTAACTCACCTGCATACAAAAACTACTATCTACCTATCTATCAGTCTTCCTACACAAGTCGTAAAAATCAGTCAAGGGACACAAGGCTTGTAACGAATTTGTATAGGTAGATCAATTTTCAATCTGTCTCTATCTCGTTACGCTTTGCCATCTGTAAGTCCAATGCCAGGCATGATGTCAGGCTATAGGGTCGTTCCCCTTTGATGCTCTGCATATCACGGGTGGGTAATGGCATGAAGTTTTGTGTGTATATGTAATTATGTATGTATAAATATATGTATAATACTACGTCGCAATATTATCTATACTTTATAACTCTTAATTACATGTAAATAAAGTTAAAGAGTTTATCAATGATTTAGAAATAAAGGCCTATTCTTAAACTCGTGATTATTTAAACATAACCAAAACCCAAACATACCTTTTAAAAATTTTGTCTGTCGATCTGTCTTTCTGACCTTCGTTTGTCCGGGCTATTCCTCGAAACGCCTGAACCGATTTTGACTGGAATTTGGCAGATATAGGATTTTTCAGGGAGTAATCTAAGCTACTTTTTATACCGGAAAAATACCAAATTTATCGCGGGTGAAACTGTAAGTTGCAGCTAGTTTATAAATAAAATTAATGACGTTACATATTTATATAATTTGTGATCTACAAATAAAAATATTTCCTTGTGCTATATGCTTTAACTCGTACTTTTGTGTTAGGCTTGAAGAACGAAAACGTTTATTGATTGGAAAAAAAAGTCCACGACGCGTTGTGGTCTTTTTAAATTTTCCACAAAGCGATATTAGTGTTGTGACACAACATGTGAAAATAGCCGCAACGCGTTGCGGCCAACTAAAAAAAAAAACAATTTTCGTATCGTGGTTTTCATCATTTTTGACCAATACGCATTGTGTAAATTAAAAAAGGCCTTATAACGTGTTCCGAACATTAACAGTTAAATAATACATACATACATATCTTCACGCTGTATCCCTAACGGGGTAGTCAGAGAGGACGGAGCGCCAGGAGTCGCGGTCCTTACATACCTCTTTTGCTTCCTCAAACCTCATCATTCTCCTCACACATTTTCGTCTAGGTATGCGATTGCTTTTGACATTTCCATCTGCTAACACTCTGGCTATTTGATCTTCATAAGTCAACCTTGATCTTCCTTGGCTTTTTTTACCACTCACTTTCGCTCTGTAGATTTTGTTCGTCAGTCTTTCATCACTCATTCTTTCATTCAATTAAATAATAATATAAATAATAAAATAAATAATTAAATAATAAATAATTAAAATAAAATGGATCACCGGCGTTGATATTGTTATATTTTCATGCAACACTAATATTTCCGAGTTGGATTTTCAGCCAGCTTAAACAGGAATTGAAATTTACTAAAATCTTTTAACGTCTAGCCATTATGTTTTGAAATGCCCATAATTTAATTCTTAGTCCTGAATTTGGACCTTACAATTGGTGAATTTGTCTGAAGAATACGTCCGAACTCGTTTCGTCTATTTCTTATTAAAAATTTAGTTATTTAAAGGGTTTTTCCATTAGTCCAAGGGAAGTGCTTGTATTGGAAGTTTGAAATCTATAATAACATTTGATATCGCGTTCTACATTTCATAGGTAATAAGACGAAAAAATTTCGATAAAAAAGCTTGGAAGAGATTCATCTAGTTAGACAAACAGACTCACATTCGTCTCAATTATCTGGACAGGCCATCTGTCAATCAGACCTCCCACTGGTGTGATTCGTTACAAATTTCATTGGCTAGAATAATAAGAATTACGATTTAACGTTCACCTTGGTGTGGAATTAGCAAAAGTTATGTACATATATTTACTCAATTATTCATACACAAGGTTATGTTAAGGGCGCATTTACAATTTTATTGAAATTTTAATGTCTGTGTTTGATGAGCTATCGTATGGCTTTTGTATTAATTTAATATCTAACTACATATACATTAAATATACATACATACATATCTTCACACTGTATCCCTAACGAGGTAGTCTGAGAGAACGGAGCACCAAGTATCGTGGTCCTTACAAACTTCTTTGGCCTCGTCAATCCTCATCATTCTTCTTACACACTTATGCCTAGGTATTCGAGTGCTTTTCATTTAGTACATTTCCGTCGGCTAAAACTCTGGCTATTTGATCTTCATGAGTCAGCATTGATCGTCCTTGACTACTGCAACCACTCACTTTAGCTCTGTACATTTCCTTCGTCAATTTTTCATCACTCATTCTTTCTATGTGCCTGAACCATCCAAGCATTCCTTTCTTCATTTTTACGATAACACTGTCGTCCAACCCTGTCAATCTGCGTATCTCTTCGTTCTTACTTGTGTGCACGGTGACATCGTATATATTTCAAAGACATCAGATTGCTACTGCATTTATCTTACTTTCTCGTGATTTCGAGCATATCCAGGCCCCACAACTGTACAATAAAGTTGGCACCAACACCGCATTGTGGGTGGCCATTTCGGCTAAGATAGATATATTCACACTGCCTGGCTCACCACATCCAACTTACATCTTCTATCCCTAGAAAACGCGCTCCCCAGATATACAATTTATGTGTATACCTTATGTGTAATTATTTTTAAAAAACTTGTATTGGTCGATTAATAGTTAGGTTAGCTCTCTTTAAAAGAGTCGATCATTATCGCTAATCTTAAGAGCTTTTTGGTATGAAATACGAACATTAGGTTAACTAGTGGTGGTTGGGTTAAATAATTGTAAATATTTAGAGAAACAATCGAGTAATCTATACGTTATTTCAATTCGCTATGCTTAGAAACCATAGCGAATTAAATGTGCGATCATTAGCGAAGTTAAATGAAAATTGCAAAATTTGTTGTTCAACAATGAAAATGCGCTGTTCTTTCGTGTAGCACTCCATTTTTAACAGACTTCAAAAAAAGGAGGAGGTTCGATTTCTCAATTCGACTGTATGTTGTTTTTTTATTTTTTTTTTATGTTTGTTACCTCATAACTCCGTCATTTATGAACCGATTTTGAAAATTTTTTTTTCGTTTGATAGGTAATAAGTTCAGAGGTAGTCCCATTTGAATTTCACCGGTATTGGAGCATGGACTTCGAAGATACACTAAATAACACGACCTGATTATAACCTTTATTTACATTGATGATTTTTCTTGTATGTCGTTACGCTCCGGAATTTATTGCAGACCTGCCCTAGATATTTATTTAGGTCAAGATGACTCAAAAGAGAGAAATAAATTTTTTTATAAAAAAAATTGAACCACCTTCAAAAAAAATCACAAATCAGTGTAAAGTACAAAATAACTATCCTTTACTAATCGAAACCCAAGTACAATTAAAATAACTTTATAAACACGATGCACATACCTATATAATTAAATTTGACAGTTATTGAAGTCGGTGCCAAATCAATGTGCAAAAACATAAAGTCTATTAGTTAGGTTAGGCTTGGCACCGACTTCAGTAACTGTCAAATTTAATTATATAGGTATGTACATCGTAATTATAAAGTTATTTTAATTGTACTTAAGTTTCGAATAGTAAAGGATAGTTATTTTATACTTTTCAGTGATTTTTTTTTGAAGGCGGTTTAATTTTTTTTATAAAAATTTTTAAAAACCCTAAACAGTCAGCTGTCACGCTGTCTTTTTTTTCATTGGCAACACTTCGGCAAAATTCAAATCTTGCGTGAATTTTGGGACATTCGTTACAAAATTGAATAAAATTGGAAACGGATTTTATAATGCATAAAGATTTTAATATTACTTATACTATGAAAGTCTATACTTTCGTATGTATCGTGAACACTAATACAGAAATATAATACTTGTTAAATCATAGGAACAAGACAAATATACCCATACTTTTCCAGTTATTATCATGTACTATCGTCTTTTAATATCAATGTATGACGTATGTATTATGTGTAATTGGTGGGTTGACGATAATAATTGCCATGTAGATATTCTTACAACTTGTAAAGTGATAGTGTTATGTAACAAGACACGTGCGGGTGTTTCAATAGTGATTGATTACAACTCGTTTGTGGCAGTATCTAAAATAGATAAATATCCGTAGAGATCACAACTAAACAGAATAATTTACTGTTTACTTATTTTTCTGTGTTTACTCATGTACTTACACGTGTCTCTTTGATATCTAAGGGTAATGTTTACAAAAAATATTGAACCTCATTAAAAAGTGAGCGGTTGGTGCAAAAGTTGTTTACAGAGACTTTCAATCTTATGATTAATGCATATTTCATATCGGTCCAATAAATAATGTACGACGGGCGAGTGCTGGCAAAAAATCTTCGAACTTCGGTGACCATAACTCACGAAATTTAATCATGAGCCGAGACTTCCAGCAAGTTAGACGCCTTTGTATTTGTAAAACAGTCACGACGTATTTAAGGAAGATCAACTTTACGCACTGTTTCAGTGTTTTTTTTATTCACAATCAAACCTAAATGTCAAGGGAGAAAAGAAGTAATAGAAATGTCAATAGTTATTCATTATGTACATACATACATATCCTGACGCTGTATCCCTAACGGGGTAGTCAGAGAGGACGGAGCGCCAAGCGTCGCGGTTTTTACATACTTCTTTCACTTCCTCAAATCTCATCATTCTCCTCACGCATTATGTAATAGCTGTTATATGAATTTCAATATAATGTCCCTACACGTGTGGTGCATTAGCAGTCGAGATTTTCAGAAAGAACATTCCGAACACGATGCGTGGTAGCTGACCGAGTTTAATTTTTAAACTTTACTGAGGATTACACGTTCAAAATACACGTGTTTATTTAGAATTTTGGAATAATATATTTAAAATATATAAATATACTATAAATAATATGTATATAGAATATTTAATAAAAAAATTAAGAAAATGAATAAATAGGAAATTAGCTTATTGTCGTGGTCGATTCTTGGTGAGGTCTTGTCTCTGTCTATTCTAAATTGTCTAACTTGTCCGTTGGATAGGTGGCAGAGCATTTACCTTTAAAGGCGGGGCCCCGAATTCGATCTATTAGGTCAATTTAAAATAACAAATTTTCCTAACTGGGTTGAAGTCTGAGGGATATGTGAGAGCTTTTTTTAGTTTGGAATCACGCAATTTGTGTAATCATCTGAAGTATTATTATTGTTATTGTAAATGTCTTGGAGTCTATGTACATACATACATATATATCTTCACGCTGTATCCCCAACGGGGTAGTCAGAGAGGAGTCTATGTGTTACTAGATATTCTTTCATTCCGTCATATGGTTCTCATAGTAGGTACCTATTAATTATTTTGGAATCACAAAATTATTTACGATTTATTTAAAAACGATAAATAATAAAATGCCAAAGTCGGAATGACGTCACGTGTTAATAAAATACTCAAGTGCCGTGACTTAAACTCGAATTTTAAAAACAAAGATGTTACACAATAGCAAAGGCTGTCAAAAAGAAGGTACCGGCTCGTGCGTAACGAAATTGCCTACCGGACATGTAGGATTATTGTGTTGGGTGTGAGATGCGGACAGTAATTTCATTTAGCTATGCATATAGTATACAATAAAAAAAAAACAATGCACATGAATACGTTTTTCATGTTTATTAGATTTAATTTCTTGCACTTATGTTGAAGAACGATAACTATGAATTCAAATACCTAACTACATTTATTTAGGTATCCAAGAATATTACACTTTATAATACATTCGTTTATCCGATTTAAATATGTCTGTATTTGTGACAATACAAAGAACGAATAAAAGACAAACGGAAGCGGCCACGTATTTGCGTCGCATGCGACCCCGATTGGCGCTACGATATTCACCCATAGTTACCCTAAATATTGCCGTTGTGTGCGTGCCACAGCGCGTGCGTATTTGCACGTGTTAGATAATGATGTATTATATAGATATATATTATTACATAGATATACTATATTACTTCATTGAAATGTATATTTGATTGACAATAATGAACTATTAATTGTTATTTTAATATTCTTACCTTGATATATTGATTTAATATTCGAATAATTATTTATGAAACAATAAAGGGTCATTGTGATCATTGAAAGTCATAATAGCTCCCTATTTTCGTAACTCTTTGAAACTATGTGTTGCCTATGAAAATCAGTATAAATTATATTTATATATTAATAAATAGCTATTAATTATGGATCACATATTATGTACATATCGGTGTACGTACGTCAAGTATGGATATATTTGTAAAGTACAAAAGAAATATAACTTATACTGATACGAGTTATGATTAAAGTGGTGGGGAAGGTAGTTTCTAATAGTGATTGTAACTACAGAATGACACATTGCTGTCGGGACAGTAGAGCTAAGCAGATAAGTATCCAAATAGATTATTAACTTATATTCATTTTTGTTATGTATAATACGATGTTAAAGTGCCTAGTAGTAGTAGTAGTGTGCCTAGTATTGTGATATTTATTGTGTATAATAATAAAATATAATATGATAATGGAATATAATGTTTTAGAGAGACAATTATTGTAATAATAATTAGTAAAGTGTAATTGCCTATATTTCAATACTTTATTAAAAAATTATACCTGACTGAGTTTCTTGCCGGTTCTTCTCAGTGCAGATTCATTCTGAACCGTGGTAGATTGTGCTTGAATAAAAATGATTGGATTCAAGCTTAATGATGTGTTTTCTTCCATTTACCCATTGTTATTAACATTTCTACTCCTATTATTATTTAATTCTTTTGAGTAATTGCCTATATTTCATATATTATTTTATAACTCTATATGTTCCCTATTTCTAACACACGCAACATACAAGGTGCGTACGCTTGCTTTCTATGAAGACATCCTACTGTGTGTACTGTGACAATAGCTTCCAATTATTTCCTAATACTTAATTACTAATCGATGTTAACGTCAGTATCAGGTATAAAAATGAGTTGATTAAGTAAAACTTATGTCAGTTACACTAAAATACGTTAATGTCCAAGCAAAAGGGATCCAGTGGTCGGCATTTAGTTTCCGAGATATACGCAGTTTTGTAAAGTTGAGTGAAAAATGGCATTTCACGATTTTAATTGAATATTAATTAATGCTCAATTATCTACAAGTTCATATAATAAATTACTTTATATGATGTTTCTAAGTATCAAATTGTATAAGAGAAAAGTCTAATAAAAAGGTACCAGTGGTCTAAATATTTGGAATAAAATACGTTTTTATACCGTGTACTGATCTGTATTTAATGATTTTAATTATATTTTATAATGATAACGTTGAAAAACGTAAGTTAGATCTAAGTAATATTCCCAGCTAGAACAATTTTTATGTTTAACTTAGCTACTTTTATGTAATTTGAAATGATTCATTGTTTTGTTCAAATAATAATAAAAAGAATCTCGTCTCGTTATTGGTTTAGTTCTTAAATAGAGCAAGAATACTCAATATTAGTTTTTTATTGCATTCTGTTTACTCACTTTGTACTAAACACCGTGGACAAGTGGACCTTTTTACTAAATTTGTATGAATCCTTTGTTTAGATTGTTATTGTTTATTTTATAATGTTTCATGCAGAATAGCTCGATCTACATTAATAAATCAAAATCTACGCAACAAACAAGTAGAAGTGTGTTTTTTTTTATAATCAAACTAAAAATTGTTAGTTCCACATTCATTTTAATCACATAAAGTACCCACGTGTGAGATTTTGTAACATTTTAATAAGAAGAACGAGGGTAGAATGGTTTTCCTGCGTGTAGTGGGGCTGCATAAAAGCCTGATTTTTCATTTGTCAGAAACCGTCGAATAGTCAAGTACATAATAGTTGTGATGAAGAATTGATAGTGTGTTCATAGTGATCAGTGCTCCCGTTACATTTCATATTTAACAAAATGCTTTTTCTCAAAACAAACTTTTAGAGTTTCGACTTTAAATGTCTGAAAAAAAAAATATATGTCAGTTTTTGAATATTTTTTTAATCCTTATTGTCAATTGACTATTTTAAATTACGAGTCTTGTCTTAAGTCAATACCCCACTACTGGACCCTTTTTGTTTGGACGCCCAAATATAACCATGTTACCGACAACGCACTGTTTTCGAACTAGGCTTTGATAGTAAATATACCAGTTTTATGACCATAGTTATGGTTACAAAGTGCTAGTGCTATCGAAAGCGTCTCAGTTTTATGACCAAGACGTAAAATACTGAGTACTGGAGTATTGTTCTTGTGACTACAATGATTTGCTTAATATTTATTGTATTTCAGGATATACGTAAGGATATTTTAAACGTTATTTACCATTATTGTACGGATGGACAGTAAGAAAAACAAAATTTTTATAAGAATGTTCAACGTTCTTCCCTCTGTTACGGCAGATTTTCTCCAATCTTCAACGTAGAAACATGAATTTTTGCATAAAGTTATAAAATATTCATATAGTTAAGGATTAAAGAGACGGTAAATTGGATACTTGAAATCGATCTCATCGTTTACCCCCTTATTTACAAAACTATTACATACATATATATATGTCTTCACACTATATCCTTGACGTGGTAGTTAGAGAGAACGGCGCGCCAAGTTTCACTGTCCTTACATATTTCTTTCGCCACCTCAAATCTCATTATTCTCCTCACACATTTTCGCTTAGGTATGCTAGTGATTTTGTCATTTCAGTAACCATTCTGGTTATTTGATCTTCGTAAACAAGCCTTCGTCTTCCTTGACCTCTGCTACCACTCATTTGTACTGTCTAGATTTTCTTTGTCGGTCTTTCATCAGTAATTCTATGTGCCCCAACCATTTAAGAATCTGCATACGCAGACTTCGGTGTGTTTGGCGATCTAGACCTCTCTATCTAAGAAGACTGAGATTTAAATATTTGGATACATACGACTTCAAGTCTTTATCCTGAAATCCTTAAATGTGGAAACATGAATGCATAAAAAAATCTTGATAAAAAAATTCCAGACAAAACCCTGTTGTGTACAAAGATTTAGTTGCATTTCTGAAATTCTACAGGATTTTAAAATGATTTTAAAATTGATTATTTGACTAATATGGTTCTCAAATCTCTAAAACCAGTTTTTTCATTGGATATGTAAATTATTATTAAAATTATGTGCAAAAACAAATATTGAGATTTCTCCACGCTAAAATATGATTAAAATGCAACTGCGAAAATCAACTTTATCGTTATCGTCATAAGGCGCAGAGTTAATTTACGAATTCGGTTGCAGTGGGGTGCATAGACGGACTCTTAAGCATTCCTTTCTACTACACAATAACGAAATTAATTAAACTAATATATGAAAAATTTTAGGGCATGTGACGCCTTACTTAAACCCTACAGGACCAATAAAACATGCAGAAATTAAATTAAAAAATAACTGTTTCATACTATATATTTATGTATAATTCAATTCGCTCACAGGGGGTTCCGCCCTGTGAGCGAATTGAATTCTTACTTGATTAAATATTATTTTATTTCCAAGAGAGTTGCAACGAAATTATTTCCGAAATCAGTTTTTTTATTTCTGTTATTTTTTTAGTATATTTTATATTGTAATGTGTAAGTAATAAAATTAGTACGAGTTAAGTAAGACAAAAACGCTTTTAATAATCGATTCCAGTTAGTCTTATACTAGAAGTTAGCATATTTCTTGTAATTTCATGCGAACGAAATAATATATCCGAGTTAAACATAATTATCGATGCGATCAAAGCAAATGCGAGAGCGATATTTGCGTAGTCAATCATCAATAGAAATTAGCCGACTCTAAATGACATTCAAGCCAATGAATAGTTGACGCCGCTAATTACGTCGGCGCGTCTGGGGAGATGCCACAGCCGGCGCGTTGTGCGTTCCTGCACTGGAATTTCTGCTTCAACTCAATAATTGGCCTTTAATTATGAATCATTGAAATACATTGAGTGACTCAAGAACATTTAACAAGGCACAGCAATATTTTAGGGTTAACTATTTTATAAATAAATAAACATTAACAAATTTTCCAATAAAAGAAAGACGTGAACAGCTCACTGTTCACGTCGTGATCAAGATTGATATCTCAATATCAATCGAAATTAATCATATGACTAAAAATAAGAAATAAATCGAAGCTATTGTTATAACCTCAAAATTAATCGATTATTGAATATCGGTTCCTTTAAATTATTTATTTAAAAGTAATATAGCTGTCTGTAATATGAAGTTTGATACTAATAAGAAAATTGACACTTTTTCCAACAACCATTCATGTTATTCATAAAAATTGAATTTTATCTCAGTAGGAAGACTAAGTAATATTTTATTCGAGCGACTTTCTGGAGTACGATTAGAACGAAATCACTTGAGTAGCGTACTTGAGTGAAGGCTCGCTGGAGTCGCATCACTAATTCCAAATTTACAGACGCGTAGTTTATGTAAGATAGATCTGAAGAGAATTTCTGATTCTGTGCTGTTAAATTACTACAAGAATTGTTTCAAAATGGATTAATTTAACGAAAGACTATTATTAACTGTACTAAAATCTTCAGATCTGTTCACTGATGTCGTGAATTTTCTTAGGTACAACTCTATGTTTGGTAGGATAAATTGCATTATCAATATTTATCGCAATTTTGTATCACATGGTGGGTTTTGAAGATTCCTTTGTGGGAATACATATACGTGTATGTACGATTTATTGGGCAATAATATCGATTTTCATAGAAGTAAAAACTGTTATTAATTATGATTATTTTAATGTTTTACCTTTTGATAATATTTTTTAAATGTATGTAATTAAATAAAATATACAGTACAATGACATCAACAATATTACAAAGTAACAAAATAATCGTAATTTTAAATGCGCGTTTTTAGTACTCAATTACCTCACAATCTAGCAAATTTTTAAAATGTAACAACACTGTAATCATCGGTGGCGGTGCACACCATACCCGAAATGCGACCCGATTTAAGACCAGATATTCCCAGGTAATGGACGAGTTGTGAGGCTGAGGTAGAGACGAAGAAATACGATTGAGATTTGTAAAGCAAAACGTGAGCCTATAAAATTTGGATGACAAATAATGTGTTTTTAAAACGTTTTTTATTAATTTAGAGAAAGTGATAAAAATGTAATCAATAAATTATTTAGTATAGAAGTTCCATTCAATTCAGTTCATATTTTCAAAAGAAAACGTATGGTTATCGCTCAAATGAGCGAAAACTTCAAAAGGGATTAAATTATATATTTTATTTCTAATTAAATATAGCTTTTTGGAAATTCTATTCAATAAAATGTTTGATTGAGTATTTTTTCTTTGCGCATGTTTTCTGAGTTTATAGCTACAGTAGGAGCGTTGACATTTTATCGCCAAAATAGTATCTCACAAAACGGCATTTCGAACATGCTGGTCTTAATGAAAGTTTATATTATTTTATTCGGGGTACTTTGTTTTACTTATTATCTGAAAAGTATTAAATAAATATAAACGAATCTCGATACCTAAAAATATCTTCACGGATCGGCCAGGGTTTTTTTATATATTGTATACTCTTAAAGTGAAAGTGTATGAGAACTATGAGATTTGAGGAAGCGAAAGAATGTGTTTAAGTAAAATATACATATATGTTTGACACTCTATCCTCTCTGAATACACTGTTATATACAGCGTCAGGATATGTATATGTACATTTTTAATGTTATATTCCAAAGTTGGAACTAAAAATACATATGATTTTGCCTCGCGTTTGTCGATCTGTCTGAAATACGTTATTTTCGTTTAGTGGTATTGAATAACTTTAAACTATATTTTTAGACAAAATGAGTTTTTACAATGCATTGAACGTCAATTACGACGTATTACTATCTTGCTTGGCTAGAAGGAGACATAGGGTTGCTTATGGAATTTTTATTAATCTTTATTCGTGGGGCGGAGGTCGTTGAAAAATATTTCATTACGGCTTAGGCTGTGCCTGCTGTCGAATCATAAGGCTTACTTTGTCGGCGTCAGCGGGAATCAAGAGCATGCACTACATAAAAGTGGACATAGTTAATTTTCACACCCCTTATTTCTCTCTTGTGTTGTACAATATAAGAAATATTTTTATAAATTTCCCCTCATAAAGGTAAAAAATATATTCAATATTTTTGTGTTAAAGGTTTCTTATTAACTGTTATAATAAAAAAAATAGCTGATTACGTTGACAAATAGCAATTAATATTGCTATTGAACATTTTTGAATATGGTTTTTTTTCCACGTTACTGCGAACATTATTAGCAGTATGACTATTTTGGCTCTTAACTATTAGTTTTGTTACATACTGCGACCACAGACTTGAATAATTGCGTATATCACGTGGAAAATGGTTGAATTTGGATGAGATGTAACGACGATATGCTATTTTGGTTTTTTTAAATTTATATTTATCGCGTGGAAACTTGCGAACGTTTATTTCATTACATTTTGTCACATAACAATGTATCATATATTTAAATAAATATAACAATATTTATTACATAACGGCTACGAGTATACTAGCATTATATTATAATACTTTTAACCTTTGGTGGATATTTGTTTTTGTGTTTTTTTCTTTTTATGTAGTGTTTTATAATAGTTAATTTGCTTAAAACGCTTGCTCGTTTGCCCCCTCTGATATAAAAAAAAATTAAAAAATATAATACTTACATGATAATTTTTAATTATCAGAATGTCACAATCGTATACATACGAAACCTATAGATTTACTACTGTTTATGTAGCAGTATGTAAGCAGTAGTAGTACGTAGGTAATAGGTATAATTTGCTGAAGCAGTATCAGTCCATACATTATGTAGATATTAAGTTAGGTATATATACATATAATAGATAACATATGTTATAGATATACATATATGAAAGTAACAATACTCTCTGGCTTAGAAGCTTATCGGGACCGTTACTCATTCAATGGATGCGACTGACAAAACATTGATCCTCGCTTGATTAGGCAGCATTCACAACGGCTGAAGGGGTCGGATTCGATTCAATCATTCAATCAACCCTATTCTAATATGTTTATATATACATGGTGTGTATAGCCCTTTGGTCTGTTATTGATGCCTCTGGAAAATATTTTCCAAAAACACCGAATTTTCCTTCGATAACTCCGAGATAGAAATACCAGTGTCACTTTTTGATAAAATGAAAATTTGATGTGACTGTTCGCGTTATACCAATACTTTTAATTTTATTTCTTTACTTAATTTTTTTAAAGAACATCAACACGAGATCGATACTATGTCTAACTAATTTAATAAAATATTATCGTATGAAATAAATCTAACATAAATTTAGTTTCCGATGGTAATACCTACATAGATTACCTTTTGTAAAAATAAACTTTATGTGTTATGTATAATTAGATGTATAATGATATGTGTTAATAATTTTTCAATTAATTCAAACTTATTTGCTTGTTTACAAGATTTCTTATTAAAAAAATAAAATTAAGAAAAAAAATAAAGATTACGAGAGATTTCATTTCGCAAATAATATCAGCAAAAAATGAACTTTATATTTTGTTTTACTATATACAAAGTGAGAAAAGATTAAGTACACTTCAGTATATTTCAATTTACCATTTCTAAAGTTTTCTTAAGAATATTCATTAATTTAAAAAAAAGATGGACGTGTCAAAAAAGCTCTATAAATACTTTAGAAATAGGCTTGTAGTCGTAAAGACTACATTTGTAATATTTACATATTTTTTTAAGTCGAATCATATTTTTTTGAAATAGATTAATATTAAGCTTCGAAATGCGGTTACATTTTCATAAAAATACTACGTATGTACGTTAACTTGCAGAGACTATGTTTAAGCAACTATGTTGAGTTGACGAGGTACGCTTTAAAAATAACGTTGTTTACAAAAATCATCAAAGCGCTGTTATATTTACGGTAAAATGCAATATTAATATGACAACGTAGTTTAATTCAAGTATACTCCTGCCCTTATATTAAACAGTGTATTCATAAAAATGTATAACTTGTAACAGAACATTATTGTTGCAACATTTTTTTAGGGTTAAAAGAAAAAAGAAAGCTTCCATTGTCACAGTTAATTTTCTTAGAAACAATGTCCCGTATTTCAGAACGATACTCGAAAGCGTGAGCTGATTGAACACTGTTAAAAAGGGATGCCGCTACATACGATGAATAGCGGTATTTCGTTATAACTATTCTCAAGCAAAGATTCATACTTGAGTAACGTTTTGGAATTTTATGGAATTTGGTATAGAGGTACTTACATATTGATAACCAACATAATATTTTACAGTAGTTAACATTTTAAAATATTTATAACAATTAAAATAGGGACAAAATTGGATAATGGATCCTAACTTGACTATTTCTCGTCCTCATATTCGGAAACTCAGGACCTAGGATTTTATAAATTTCAGGCATAATAAGGCCTTACTTATAGTTCATACGAAAAATATAATTAAAGTCCTAGATCTTATAGACCTGCAAAAATTAAATTTAGACATTTAGATACCATTTTATGAATATCGTACGGAGCACTCTGTGCGTAAATTGAATTCGCTTGCTCTATACTTTTGTACGTTACATAGTTCTTGACAAAATCGACAGTAACTTCAAAGATACGAAAATATAAAAAAACAAGAGAATTGTGACTAAAATTAGGTTGTTAGATATTAAAATAATTACGAATATAATCAGTCACGTAAAACGGGGAACTTTACGTATTTATTTTTTTAGCGTCTACAAAGTTAAAATATATGCAAATCGTTTAAAAAAACTCAAATTAAATTACGACTTCAAAGTTTGCGCCAAAATGCGAAGGACGTGATGTGACGTCACTGCATATTCATTCAAAGCGCGAGAGTATTTTCTGAAAAAAAAAACACCTCACCATGTCCAAATCAAGTAGGAAGGTTTCATAAACTGCTTTTCTCTTCGTGTTTTAATTTGTTCGTACTTATACCGCGCTGAAGTAGCTACATAGCAATGAGGTGATGTCTCTATTTGATGTTTGGTGTTTGAAATTATGTTCCGTTTTACTTAAATAAGTAAGATATCTTAGAAGAAACTTTCAACACACACACATCACACACACATTTATAATTTTCGAATAAATTTTTCAATGAAGTGCTTTTATAGCTTATATTAATTAATTATGAACATAAAATATCCGTCCTCTCTGACTACCCCGTTAGGGATACGGCGTGAAGATATGTATATGTATGTATGTAACATCTCATTATAATTTTGATGCAAGTTCGCTATTACTCTGCTATTACTCCGTAACGGTTTGGCTCACAGTATTTTTCTCTCACACGAACTCATCTCGCGGGTTATTACCTAAAAATTTGCAGACAGCGACAGCCACGCGATTACTGCGCGACCGGTGACTAATTGTAATAAAAATTTGTATCATGTATGACGATTGCGTATCTATTATTGTATGACCGTGAAATGCACTATTCGCGGTAGATTTAGCGCCGATATACAAATTACATTACACAATGCATGCATGCATTGCATGCTGTCTGCAAGTTACGTAATAAATGTGCTGTTTCAGTAGATTAGGCGGTGAATTTTGCAAAATAACTTCCTATACTCCATTACTTGAAAGGCTAGAATACAAATTCCATGTGTCTAACTATAAGACATTTTGACTCGGCGTTGATACGAGTATATCATATTTCTCCTTATTGTACTACAAAGATGACATAAGTTGTACACTGACACAAAATCTTTGCTTGTAATTTCTCACGAATAGTAGTAGTAAGCGTGCAAATCTATCAATACTTGTGGTTATGGTTCGTATGTATAACACTATAAATATTATCAACGTGCTATGATATTGGATATAGGAAACCCTTTGAAGGTGTATTCGTGCGTGCAATAAGCCTGCAATTGAACCGATGACGAGGGGATTGTTTCCCATTTTTAGGGTTCCGCATATTAAAAGGAAACATGATATCCCAACGAGATCACTCCTGTGTTTGTCCGGTTGTCTGTCTGTAACAGATGTTTTTTTTTATTTTCTTAGAAACTATGTGTCGGACAGACTTCAAAATATGTTAATCCAAATACTTTGAACTAGTTAATGTTTTTCGCACTAGTTAATTTTGTACAACAATTTGGGTAAATGGAAAATGTCTAGAACAAGTAAATGAATAGTGTATTTGAGGAGTGCGTTTTCGAGGGATGGAAGATGTGAATTGGCTGTGGAGAGACGGGTAGCAGCTGAATGGTGCTCTGTCCGCAATAAGGAGGCAGTGTGAATATATCTAACACTGTCAATACGGCCATCCACAAGGCGGTGTTGGTGCCAGTTTATTGTACGGTAGTAAGGCCTGGATTACCCGAAATCGAGTGAAAGTATGCGATGCGATTTCTTAGAAATATGTGCGGTGTCATCCTGGCGGATAGGATAAGCAGTGAAGAGATACGCAGTATGACAGGGTTGCACGACAGTCTTATTGTAAAATTGAAGAAAGGACTGCTTAGTTCGGGCACATAGAAAGAATGAGTGATGAAAGAGTGATGAAGGAAATCTACATAGCGAAAGTGAGTGGAAAAAGAAGCCAACGAAGACCAACGCTGACTTAGGAAGATCAAATAGCTGGAGTATTAGCAGACGGAAATGTCAAAAGCACTCGCATGCCTAGGAGAAAATGTGTGAAGAGAATGATGAGATTTGAGGAAGCGAAAGAGGTATCGCGACGCTTGGCGCCCCGTCCTCCCTGGCTACCCCGTTAGGGATACAGCGTGAAGGTATGTTAATGTTTTAAAATATATGCATTGGTTAATGTTATTAGTGAATGAAAGCACATTGGGTGCTCGAACTGGAGTTGACCGTTCCGTCATGAACATTTGTTCCTCGAACTGTTAAAATCACAGAGGCTCGCTTAAGTGGAGGTTCGGCTTTAGGAAGGCATTAAATGTCTGTTTTATCTTCAAATTCACTTGTCGTTAGTTTTATGTAAAAGCTTTACAATGGAGTCCCGCTACGCGGAGTACGGAGCTCTTTTTCTTAGTAATAAAACGAAATCAAATACGAAAGGAACCTAAAGGCATCATATCAAAAAGATGTTGAAGTAATAGTAAAACTGTCTGTCTTATCCTTAATCAATGAAGGGTTTTGTATATTCTCATATCCTACACAAATTGCCTAAAATAATACTATCAAATTCTATTTAGGATTAACACGACATAGAACCGATTAGTTAGAACTGTAAGATGTATAAAATTCGTGAAAATTTAAAAACGTTTCATTGAAAATATTAGATTTATTATGGAAGTTATTATTATTCGTTATTTTACCATTCTATTTTAATGACTATGATTTTCGCCGGAATGATTTTGGCATGGATGTGCCCAACTAACAGGACTGCGGACTATCAAAAATGATAAATGCAAAAATGGAACTTATGGCATTTGATTAAGACTCAATTTAGGCTACCGACATAGATGGAGGTAAAACGAGCGGAGAGGGATAACTCACGCTACAAGGGATGCTATTTGCCATGCGATCGAAAGATGATTTTTGGTAGTAATTATTTTACCATTCCATAGACAATTTGACAGGCTATAAGCTTTTTATAATATTAGTCGCAATTATTTGGATACGTATATTTATATAAAACCCATTGACGTACGAACTTATTAATATTTGTCACGGAAAATTATTGTTCGAAACTGTATCGTAATATTCTTCATAGTTATTAATTATTATTGTAACTCTGTCAATTTGTCGCTTAAATAAATTTGTTGGTTATTTACGTGACAGCGATTGTCCGTTAACAATTTTGTTTTATAATTGTAAGGTGCCTATTATAAAATGGTGAAAAAGCAAATCGTATGGTGTTTATGGTATATCCTTTCACGGATAAGCTAAAACATGCTAAAGTTTTGGATTTCATGAAAAGGGCTATACGATATGACTATAAGATAGGCAAACCATGAACGTACTAGGCATGGACGTCTATAGTAAATAACATGTAAATATTAAGAAGTGATTTTTACTTATATGTATTTACTCATCTTGTGTATATCTTGCTAAAAAAATATCTCACCCTCCGCATCTCGATTTGATAAGTCTCATCTCATCTCAAATCTCATCATTCTCCTAACACATTTTCGCCTAGGTATGCGAGAGCTTTTGACATTTTCATCCGCTAACACACTGGCTATTTGATCTTTCTAATCACGTCAATAGTCATCTATGACAATTTTGTGACATTTTAATAGCAAAAGTGGGGAAAAATACTTTGCCTACGTATTAATGAGCCTTTATAAAAGAGTCTGACATTAGTCTTTGTGTAGTAGTAATCGAGTAGCAACAAGCGATCGTGTATAGTTTATTTGAATGGACGTAGTTAGAGATAATTTAATTATACCCTCCGCCATGCGCTGTTAAATAGAAATAGTCTAGTGCAATCTTTGTTTAGTATATCTTTAGCTGTATCCGCGAACGGTCGTTGTTAAAATATATTTAAAAATGGTGTTCAGTGAGTTATTCAGTATGCAGTGTTATTCACTGTTTTAGTGAATGATTAGTATGTTTTTAAAAATAGTCTTTCCCGCTTTGACGAACTGTTTGTCAAACCGACTTTTGCTCTCTATCTCACAAAAAAATTCTTATTAATTTTTCACTTGAAAAGTTCACAAGTAATTAAGAAGTAACGAATAAAGATTTGTTGGGTTTTTATGTCTGTCAAATGTAACAGCTCAACGGTCTTCAAACATTGAGACTACCGAAAGAGACGAAATTGTGTATTCCCATTCCTTTATATTATAGGCTTACATTGGTTTATAGGCTTACATAATCTCAACAATTCGTGACGTGTGAAAGGCGATATATATTAGTGGTAAATCTGTGGCTATTTCAAAGTTGTCCAATATAATAAATGTATTATGGTCTCCCAATTAGACAGTGACAAAAGCCCTGCGTAGTGAACATCTTGCTCGGCTCGCATTGCAGCCACAAGTGCTCAGTCCTGCTAGAGTATTACGTTTATGGATTTTGGTGTGATGTCTACTATTACAGTCAGTTTATCAAAGGAGGTTAGGTCAGTAAAACAAGTGTTGTTGTTGGGAAATTCTGAGTTGCCGCAACTAAAACTTCTAATTATCATGTTTCTGCACGGAGCTTAATACAATTGTTATATCTTTTAGTTATTCAAGAAATTGGTTAGAAAATAAGTCATTTTCAAAAGACAACAAAAAGATAGACTGCGTGGCGTAAATTCAGAAGTATAGCAACCAAATTATGTTGATATGTAATTGACGCATCAATAAAATTGAGTAAAATATTTAACATCGGTTTCAACAAAATCGCTCGTCATATTCGTGAAGACATTTTTTTATTCGTCTAGTTAGCCATTGAAATGTATGTATATATCTAGGTACCAACGTGTTATTTTATTTGTGAGCGACGACCTACACAATTTCAAATTACTTTTAAATATACACACTTTAATGTCACCGTTAACAAAAAAATATTTTAAACATCTCTACAGAATTACAATAATAAACATTTTTTACAATTTAGATAAAGTAATAACAAAAAAGTACATACATAAGTTAATATTTACAAACTTAAAACTACACATAATATTAAATAATAGACTTCCTCAAAGTTGCCGCTTAGAAAGCTGTCATTGCTTAAGATACCCAGCAGACTGCCAGTGTTGCCTCTTTGAATAGTAAAACTGATTCGTTGGCGGAAGAAGCTGCCAGACTGGCGGTCTTCGGAAGCCTCGACCAGTCTCTTACAAATATCAGAAACCAGTCGATGGGCTTCGGGGCGCCAGGGACCCAAAGTTTCGACTGCAAAGGGCGTAAATATGAAACTCTCAGAAAGAGTCGCGTACTTACGCCGCGCTTCAAGTTCTCGGCAGTACTGGCCGCGGCACCTGCTGCTGACTTGGAAATCGCCAGTACATGGGAAACAGCAAGTGTATCGACACAAGTGGCATATCATAAAGTAATTAATAAACCACGTCTCTATTAAAGAGATTTTTGTTTTATATCGTACGGAATGAACCGTTAATTTTTCTAAATATTGGACAAATATATGAAATTGACGTGGTGGATAATATTTTGGCTCAGCAGGACAGGGGCGAGGGAACTATTTTAGTGCTGCTTGACTTCTCTCGGGCATTTGACTCGATAAATACTTCTCTTTTAATGTCCAAACTCACCTATTATGGTTTTGAATCATCTACAGTCAGGTGGTTCTCCAGCTACCTCAGTAATCGTAAACAGATAGTGAGCGCAAAGCAGGCAAATGGTACGCAGGTGTTTTCGGAGCCGTCTGCTGTTACTAGAGAAGTTCCACAAGGATCTATATTGGGTCCTCTACTTTTCACATTGTATACGGCTGATGTCTGCAGTACAATAAAACACTGCAAGTATCACATGTATGCTGATGATATGCAGATTTATTTGTCCTTTGATCCCGGGGAAACAAACAGCGCTGTAATAAAAATTAACGAAGACTTACATAGTATAACGTTGTGGGCAGGGGCAAATAATTTAGTGCTAAACCCATGTAAATCTAAGTATATGGTACTTGGAACAGCGGGACAGCTAGACCGTATAATAAACAAAAATCCAAAAATAACAATCTCTGGAGAACGGGTGCTGCGGGTGACAGAGGCCCGAAACTTGGGTGTTTTGATGGATGACAGGCTTCGTTTTGAGAATCACGTACTCGAAATAGCACGGAACTGGTTTTATAAACTTAAAATATTATACCGAGTGCGTGACTTTCTTAACGAGGAACTACGCGTTAGATTGTGTGACTCGCTGGTGGTTGCTAGACTTGCGTATGCAGATTCTGTTTATGGCCTTGTTGTTGGCAAGAAGCGGACGCGTTATACAAAGAGTACAAAATGCTTGCGCGAGGTTTATTTTCAACGTTCCTCCACGTACCCATGTTGGACCCTATTTAAACGCTTCCAAAATATTAAGGATGTCACTGCAAAGAAAGTTATACCTTGTAACGCTGATATTTGGAGTGATAAAATCCGGCAGGCCAGAGTACCTCTTTGAAAAGTTAGAATGGTGAGGTAGTGACAGTGACGCTAATATAAGACTAGTAGCAAACGTATTGCTTGTGCCGCAGCACCGCACGGCTGCGTTTCGCGGCAGTTTTAGATACGCAGCCACCAAATGCTGGAACAACTTGCCTCCACCTCTTCGAGAACTTTGTACTATTTCTAATTTTAATTCGCGACTAAAATTGTATTTTCTCTCATGCCAAGCGGACGGATCCTATAGCGGTGGCTAGGTTGTTCCACAAATAAATAATTTAATAAACGGAAACTTGGTGCTAGTCGACAAGAAATGTATTTGTATGCATATGGGGGCATGAAAAATATATATATTTATATTGATATATAGCGTATACATTGTGTAGGTATTATATATGATAACATATTTTCAATTTTCTTATAATTATTATTTACTAGTCCTCAGACTACACCGATGGGGATGCGGCGTGGGGATATGTATGTATGTATGTATTATTTACTATTTATTAATTTAATTGTTACGGCCATCTGTTAGAGTTAGACCAATGTACTCCACAAATATTGGTCGCCGCTGAAAATCAGCGCTGTAGCACTTGTAGCGTTTAAAACTTTTTATTTACTTGTTTGTATTGTGTGTGATGATGCTAAATAAAATCTATGTCTATGTCTAAATTAATTTCTCTTTTACAAGAGAATTCTATGTGAATATTCCAAGTAGGAAATGATTTGAAGACGCATATTTATTACGTTCTTTTGTCATATGTATCTATAATATTCTATTTCAGACTTTAAATATATATTTAAAATAATACATGCATACATATCTTCACGCTGTATCCCTAACGGGGTAGTTAGAGATGACGGAGAGCCAAGCATCGCAGTCCTATTACATTTTAAATAACAACAAGTAATAAGTTCTGTTAATATAAACGAAAAGCGTTTGCGCAACTGTAATATTTGTTTTGAATTGAAAGTAACATAATAAACAACAGAAAGTTATCTGCTAAAGCGCAGCGACGCTGTTGTCATAGACTATTAATTTTCTTTCTACATAAAAACGGAAAACGCGTATTATACGAGTATTACTTCCACAGTCAATATTGAAATTTATCGGCGCTCTCTGTTCTAACTTTATTGTACGTTTTATATTAGCTTCGCATGTTTATTTGCATGTATTTATATAATATTTACAAGTTCATTTATTGTTACTCACAAAAATTATCGTAATATGTAAATATGATATTTATGTGAGTGATAAATGAATCAAATGTAAACAGATCTATATTCGTAGATTTTGGTTTTAAATTTTTTTTTTATTTGGATTTAAAATTAAATATATGCAAATCTTCCATATCGGTCTAGTAGGACTAGAATTTATACATAATAAAGTCGATCATGATGTCGAATGGTTCAACCGATCGCACTGGTCCTTCTCTTTATTTTATTAGCTATGAACAATCGACGACAATTAATACGGCGTGTTTTTAATTTCTAATTCCACTAAATTTAAACCGCATTATCTCGAGTTACGACGCATTATCTCAAGTGTTTTTTAAGTTAATGCGTGTACGTTTGACCCCTGTCTTGCCTGATGGAAAGCAACGACGAAACCTAACATTAATCACGCTTGCCTAGAAGATGCCTATTCATATGCCTCTGGTTTTAAGCAAACTCTCTTGTGTGAGCTAATTTACTGACGGATTTGATCAATCGCACTGGTCAGCGTCGTGTATATATACCTACTTTCTAACTTGTCAGTGTTGCACTAAACAACATGTTCGACGTTTGACTAACGACTGACGTCAATGTTGTTATTCGATTACTTTTAATCCGCCGTTAATTCAGTAAGTATATAGTGACTTACTTAGTGTAGTGTAGACTTACTTAATGGTTTGAAAGACCGCACCAGTCATCGATGCGTTCAGTAATACGTGCGCAGCAAAGTCAAAGTCAAATCAATTTATTCAAGCAAATCCAATTACAAGGTATTTTTGAACGTCAAATCTACTTTAGTTCGGTTCAAAGAGAGAGAAAAGAAAACCTGGACACTGAGAAGAATCGACAAGAAACCCAGCCAGGTATCATTTTGTCAACATCATTTTACAAAAGGTTTATTAAAATACAATATTCAGAGAGCCAGTAAATGCATGTGCAGAGAAGATCATTTCCAGACTATTGTTTTATTTCCAACGAAATTGTTTATTATATAGTATGATTGTCTAATCAATGTACATTTTATAACTAATCTAAATCTATTTTCTGTTAATTGAGTGACTTCTTGCGGTATTTTATTATAAAAACAAATGTAGTTACCCAAAAATGAAACATTCGACATATGTAATTTAAATTTTGGAATAACTCATTTATCACGACCTTAGGTTTCCATACTACCAATATCGCCTTTCTTTATAAATAGGGACGGCAAGGTGAGTACATCAATGTCTTTAAAACGATCTCTTAGTGATTCTCGTGCATTCATACTGTAGATGGCACGTATCGCTCTTTTTTGTAAAATTAAAATGAAGTTAATATGCGCCGCTGATCCCCATAGCAAAAGGCCATAGGACATTAGGCTTTGAAAATAGGCGAAGTACACCAACCTAGCCGTATCCGCATCCGTCAATTGCCTAATGTGTCTTGTTATAATATTGATAGTTAAATAACACCACGTTAAGAACTGAATTAATATAATATTGATATATATAAAAAAATGATAAAACACTACTTAAGACTTCGACAGCGTAGACCTAGACAATCACAGACTAAAAATATATCAACTATATAATTACAATGATATATACAACATCCTCCTCATTTGCTAAAGAAAAATAGACAATAACTTATGTAAGCAATATCACATATCACATAATACATAAAATATACATATTTATCTTTTCAGACATAGACCTTTTATTTTATATAATTTGTATATAGTTATTTTTGAAACAACAATATAGACATCTTTTTAGACAATTAACCTATTTTAAACCTATTCTTTTTTTTTTTTATAATTCGATGCAATGAGATACATAGTAATTTACTTCATTCCAACTACATTTTATAGTAGGCCACAATCAAATGTATTTGTTTCATTTTAAATTATATACTTAGTCAGAAGTAGGTTTAGAACCTTAGACTACTAAATTAATTTATAAACTTATGAATCATATTCAGAAACCAAGCCTTTTAGGAGGCCTGACTTCACGACCACTTCTAGTAATGTAATACTCACCACCACGTCTAGTCTGATGTGGAGACTGCATCTTCAGCGGTTTAGCTGGTTTTGACTGTATAGAATCTGACATATAGTTATGAGTTACCTTAACTGGTGACACTTGTGGTGCTTGTAGTATATGCTGCCTATTTCTTCTGTAATTTAGACCATTAGAATCATTTATGATATATGACCTAGGTTCCAAACATTTCTGCTTGATAATACCTGGAGACCAAACACTTTGAGGTGTTTTTTTAAACTATAACCTATCCCCTTCTCTTAATTCTTTTAACAATTTAGTTTTTTTATTATAATATTGTTTAGACCTCTCAATATTTAGTTTTTTATTTTTCATTTGATCAGCAAACTTTACTACTTTAGGTTTTAACATTTTATTAACTATAGGAAGCTGTGTTCTCAAAGTTCGTGACATTAATAACTGCGATGGTGAAGGTAAGTTAGACCTCGGGGTTGTCCTAAACATAAGGATAGCTAAATATGGATCATCACCAGTTTCATCACACTTAGTAAGTGTATTTTTCATTATTTTTACACCTGACTACTTTTCCATTAGAACGTGGTAAGTAAGGACTCGACGTTGTATGTTTAATATCCCAATCACAAATAAATGATTTGAATTCCGCTGATGTAAAGGGAGGACCATTATCAGTAATTAACTCTATGGGAATACCATGACGACTAAAAAATGATTTCAATACTAATATTACATTTTTTGCTGTGTTAGACTGCAGACTAGCGAATTCAATATAATTAGAAAAATAATCTTCAGCTACTATGTATTTTTTATTTTTATAATCTAGAAAATCAACACCAACCTTCTCCCAGGGTAGTGCTGGTAATTTATGTGCCATTAAGGGTTCTGGTAAATTTGAAGCTCTGTGTGCAAAACAAGTTTGACAAGATTCTACCATATTTTTAATATCTACTGACATAATAGGCCAAAATACGACTCCTCTAGCAAAAGATTTTGATCTTTCAATGCCTAAATGACCTCTGTGTATAATTTTAAGTATTTCTGGTCTACACAGTTTAGGGATTAAAATGGCGTTTTACCTCTGAATAGTAGACTGTAGTCTGGATGGAATATCATGCCTGTATTGCCAATATTCTTGGACTCGAATATCAACAACTTTTTTATTACTCGGCCACCCAGTTTTACAATATTCAATCAGGACCTGTAGAGTACTATTAGCATTAGTTCTTTCCTTTAGCCACTGCAGACGCTCTGAAGACAAAGGTAAGGACTTAATTAGTAAATTAACATGAATGACAATACTTTCGTCTAGATCATCTGACTGTGTCTCAGGTAATGCAGCTCTAGACAATGTATCAGCTATGAACATCTCAGTACCTTTTTTATAAACAACATTTAAAGTATAAGCCTGTATTTTAAGCATCATTCTCTGTAGCCTAGTAGGTACTTCGACAAGTGATTTTTTAAATAAAGTTAATAGTGGACGGTGATCAGTTTCTAAAACAACACTTTGACCATAAATAAATTGATGAAATCTTGTACAAGCAAACACAATGGCATATAGTTTTTTCTCTAATTGTGCCATTCTTTGCTGTGACTCAGTTAATGTTTTGGACACAATAAATTGGATGTTTGTTCTGAAGTAATACTGCACCCACTGCAGTACTACTTGCATCAACTGATAAAACAATTGGTTGTTTGACATTAAAATGACTCAAGACAGGAGCATCACTAATTAGATTTTTAAGAGTGATATAAATTTGTTCATAGGTTGAGTTCCAAACAAAGACTTTCTTCAATATATCTCTCAAGGGACTGACCCGAGACGCTAGATTACTAATAAATGGACTAAGGTAGTTTAACATTCCTAAGAAGCGTTGTAGATCTTTTGACATTTGACGGCGATGGCATTTCTTTTATTGCTCTAACATTATCAGGATCTGGATTAATTCCTTGACTTGAAGAAATATGACCTAAGTACTTAACTTGTGTACATGCAAATGAACATTTTGCTTTATTAAACTTTATATTGACTTCAATTGCCTTTTGAAAAACTAGTTTTAACCTTTCATTATGCTCTCCGATTGAACTTCCACTTACCAAAATGTCATCGCTGTAAACAATGACCCCTGGCATATCACTAAAAGTTTCAGTCATAATTCTATTAAAATATTCTGGCGCACAACTCACACCATATGGTAGACGTTTAAAACGGTAACGTCCAAAAGGCGTATTGAACGTTGTGAGGTAGGAACTCTCCTCATCAAGACGATACATCCAGAAACCACTGCTGGCATTAAGCGTGGAGAAAATTTTTGCTCCTGCTATCTTTGAACGAACACTGTCAACAGTAGGTATCGGATAATGAGTACGACATATAGCTCTATTAAGATTTCTGGGATCTAGACAGACGCGTAATTGACCATTTTTCTTTTCAACTAAAACAAGTGAACTTACCCATCTAGTAGGCTCCGTGACTTTGACAATGACATCTAAATGCTCCATCCTGTCCAACTCCTTTTGTAGTCTAGTGTAAAGAGAAAATGCTACTTTCCTCGGTGGATCAATTTTAGGTGAGACTTCCTTGTTGATATTGATATGACATTCACCTGGCAGACAACCTAGACCTATAAAGACTGAGTTATAGGCGGTTAGTAAATTATTTAGATTTTTATCCTGACTTTGTGTACTGACATTCCTATTCCATTCAATATCCTTCTCCCCTAGTACTTTGATCCTATCACCACTATATGACCTGACTGACTGACTACATGAAGACAAATTATGTAAATTTAAAGTACCAAACACTGATTTTGAAATAATATTTGCATCACTTCCAGTATCAAGCAAACACAACTAATTTTTTGTTCATATTTACTTCAATTGTCCAATCTGAATTTTTATCATGTTTATTTTTTATACATGCAACAAAAATGTTCTTTTCTTCATGACCTTCACTGTCATTTTCTTCGATGTAGTGTACCTTTCTTGATTTAGATTTGCACATAGTTGCATAATGTCCTATGCAAAAACATTTTCTACACCTGGCATTAACTGCTGGACACTTACTGCGATGGACTTGTCCACATCTTGTGTAAACATTTTTATTTTGGTTACTATTCGACCGGGACTGTGAGGACTGTACACTTCTTGACCAAGGTGACTGTATGTTACTTGAGCGCGATGACTGGAATCTATTTCTTGACCTGAGATGCAACACCTCTGTAGTTTCACTCTGTATAGCTGCAGATTGATTATGAGTCATGATCATTGATTGAGCTATCTCCACAGCTTTATCAAGACTCAGACTGTCTTCAAATAAAAGTTTTTCTCGTATTTGATTATATTTTGTATGCATGTTGCATATGAACATAACCTTTGTTAACCTTTCTTGCAGTGTTCCTAAATCGCAAGTTTGACTTTTCGCTTTCAAGTTTGTGACAAATTCATGCAACGATTCACTTTCTGATTGCTGGTAATTAAAAAAATTATAACATTCAAACGTAAGATTACTTTTAGGCACGAAGTGATTTTGAAATAATTCGACTAATTCATTGTAAGTGACGGTATCTTCATTTTTTTGAAACGTATTAATAATATCTACGCAATTGTTACCAATCATATGGAGAAACAATGCCACCTTTCTTTTGTCACTTTCTTCTTCCAACATTGATGCTCGTAAATATAATTTAAAAGACTGTAGCCATCTTTTCCAATTTTGTGATAAGTTTCCCTCCATATGCATTTCGGGACATCCATGAAAACTGACATTTTTATGTGACGACGATGACAATGGTTTCGACAATTTCTTTTGTTCTTCCTTCATTTCATTAGCACTTCTGACACCATGCTATAATATTGATAGTTAAATAAGACCACGTTATGAACTGAATTAATATAATATTGATGTATATAAAAAAATGATAAAACACTACTTAAGACTTCGACAGCGTAGACCTAGATAATCACAGACTAAAAATATATCAACTATATAATTACAATGATACCATATACAACACGTCTAATGCCATATATCGCGGAACCGAGCTTACTATTAGCTATATAGCAATTCGTCAACGTTATACTAAACAGAATCGACAGACTTATATCGTCAGCGAAGTTTTTATTTTTTATATAGTAAAATAACAGTTTTATTTAAGTGTCATGTGTTCAAATTCAGAGAAGTACTAAAACCGGCCAAGTCTATAATTCGGGAATATCATTCAATTAACTTTACACCGTATTAACTCGGCTCTAGAACGTCTTTATACGACTGAGGAAAGTTTGCGTTGGCGGTACCTCAGCAAACAGCGATGCGCCGAACTAAGGAGAATTTGCATGTTTACACTCGAGCGTCTGCGCTGCGCACCCCGCCCATTGAAATAAGTTTCTCAAATACAAGCTTCGCAAATATTGGCCAGATATCAAGTTCGCGGTTTACGTTTACTGAGTATACGTGACGAACTACACGCTTGTGTACTTTTACTATTTTTACATCTTCAGTAACTTACGGGTGCAATTATTGTACTCGTATATCCGTAATAGTTATGTCTTAAATTTTTTTTACTGCTATCATAATATATTCTGTACAAATACATATATAAATAACATGCCTATGTATTAAACAACCATTAGTATGCCTATGTTTTAAACAATCTATGTATGCCTAATGCCTATGTATTCAATCTGATTCGATAATCATGTGGCTATACATCGGCATGTGTTTTAAATATTTTTTATTACCACTTTAACTCTTTTTGTTATTTTAAATTAAACTTAATAGGAAAAGGTTCATTTAGGGTTACAATAGATGACGTCTAGACGAAAATAGATGAGGCTGGAAGAAATAGATGACGCCAAAAGATCGTCTAAAAAGCCACTACAAGCTGGACCCACGTTACAGGCGTGGCTGAGAGTTGGACAGTCTAAATACAAAATCTCCGTTCGACTTTTAGTAGCAGTATTAACATAATGCATGTGCAAAGATACAGATTGAAATTTATAAATAATTGGTCAAGTGTGATTGGTTAATACGATATTTCTGAAACTGCAAATTTCTAAACTTGATTTCCGAAAATCCATAAAACACGTGTTACGTTTTCTCGTAAACTATGTTTTCTGAAATTTTTAAAATCCTAAGGCCCCTTAGGGAACTGAGCTCAAGTACCCCATTATGTGGGTTTATAAGCTTTTGGTTTTAAGAAAATGTATTGGATGGACTACACTAACAAGACTAAAAAGGTTCTTGGGGTTTCATTCTTAAAACGGTGTAAAGATTCTCAGTTTTAAGGGTGCTTAGGTTTCGGTCTCGTACCTTAAAAGGAAAAACAGAACCTTGAAAGCATTGTTTGGTTTTTTAGGTTTTTTGACTTTTTGATCAGGTTTATTGACACCTCTTGTATTATTGTTTTTAAATACTTTTACATATCGGTATATTTATGTATTACAGCTTTATCACATTATGCATAGTTAAGATTTCTATAAAATTCTTTTTCATTCCTCCACCTACAAAACAACAGTATTTCAGTATTTATTCTTGTGTAGCGTGCGCTTGGTTGATAAATAGTAATTTACATACTTAATTATGTTTTTATTTGTTTCATTCACTGAGTGCTGTGCACGACTACAGTGAATATTCATATTGAACTACGGTATATACATATGTATATACGTGTTAAGTTTTATTGTGATAATTTTTATTATGATGTGTGTTTGAATGTGTCAATGAAGTTGACGTGACTTCATACCCGGCGTAATGTACACGTCTTTATTCGTTTGATACCATCCATAAACCACTGAGCTGTAAATGCTTCAACTTCACATTATTAGTTACTTCAAGCTAAATCTGATTAACTTAAACATCCCTCTCCTCACCTCTGACGTCAAATTGCGCGGACGTATGTTTGCCAGTGAAGTTTACTAGTCCACCGTGCTTGTTCCGCTACATTTAACAGACGAAAGGGTAGCTTTCGAACTTTCCTGAAGAATAACCCGCACTCTTATATGTTCAGGCACATGTGAGCTTTTAGATGGGTCACTCATAAAGTGTAGCTTGTTTACTAGTTGCGAGTTGTTCAACTCAGTCCCACTTTTTCTAACTTCCAGACTGAAGCAACGATTTTGTAAATAAAATCCAGAGATACATTACCTAATGATATTCTTATAAATGTATTATATTCTTTAGACGATTACACCAATTGCATGACCCCTAACCTAAGCGCTAAACCTGTGCTATAGGTATCACTCTAGGAATTGGAAAAGGATACAATGATACCCAAACTAAAAGACAATTTACGGAAGTTTGTTTTTAAATTGACCTGATCGGGAATAGAATACAGGATTCTCTGGAAGGCAGATTACACTAAGCACCACACCAACAAAACGTTTAAATTACATAATGTAGAAGTATTCGTTTAACGTCTAAATTAATATTATGATAAATAGGCAAGAACAAAGGTGTCTGTCATCTCGTTTGACGAAGACTCTTTGTACAGTTATTCATCCATTTTATACTTATATTCGCATTGAACATTGTGGACACAACTGGTTGTGCATTTAAAACTTTATCCTTCTGCTCGCCACAAATTCCAGATGGTTGCAAAACTTTCTCATTGACTAAAAATATTTCTGTGTAAATATCTAAATTGTTACAGAACGCTAGTCAAATAAAATATGTCGCTATACACACTGCTATCAGTTCCACTCGAGTAAATCGTTTCAATGTCCCTTTCAATTACAACAGCCTTCAAAGATAGGTAAATGAAAAGCGGGCTCTGGTTTTAAGACGGCCCCGTGGGATTGAAAAGGGACCCTTCTGCTCCGGTGACAAGGCTCCGACTCATTCAGAGTAGATGATGGAATATCGGTGTACGGTATTGGGAATTATTCCCCGTAAGCAGGGTTCTGTTTTTGACGGAAATAGGGCGAGGTAATTTACGGCGGAACTACCCTTAAGTGTCGAGTGCCGAATGTGGTTTCGTCCAAAATGCGGTGGCAATGAACGTGACGACTAGTTGAGTGGCCGAGGTTTAGTTGGATTCGCACTGACCTTTAGACAAAGCCCACCGCTTCACTTAAGTTAACGTCAGCTAGAGGGAAACCTATACTGAATCCAACTGAAAATCCCCGTTTACGAAGTTGCATAGAATTCTCGTTCATTTTTCTTTGTCCAGGTATCAAATATTTCCTGTATAAGTCGTGTTGCAGCACGAAGTCAGGAAGTCGGCAGTGAAAGCTAGACGGTTCAGAAGCCGGCTTTAGATCCATGACAAAGACGACAAATTTCCTCGCCATTCACACGGAAGGGTGGCTGCCGTATTGAACGCTACGCTATTGGAAATTATTTCTCCAAAGCGAATTCCTGCTCTAGACATAAATAGGTCGCGATGTTTTATACAGTATTATATACTTTTTCACAATGAAGCCGCTGTGGTGGCGCTGCTTCAATCTTTTTTGAAGTCAGGTTACCGACCGTTGTGTGTAGAAATGCATTGATTAATGAGCTTTTGAGCACTTACTTCACAAAGAAGTTTTTACTTCTCTCACCATTTTATTTACTAAAATGTATTATAGGTTAGTCTTATTTATTTTATTTATTTCTCTACAAACAGAATATTTAACAGAAGAGAAAGATCGTTGTCGATATTTATGCACTATTACGAAATATGCATATAAAAAATCTGTGTACGTATTTATTTGTAGATGTGGAAACATACCCATACTTTATGCAGAGGTGATCGTTTTCATGTGACTACTCCTGTTGCAATTTTAGTTTTGTGCCGAGAACACTACACAAGTTGTTCCTTGTTCGTGCTTCTGACATCTGCTCTCTATTATTTTCCAGAGCGCATTTTCTTTAGTTTTAAATTTCGACCACTATATTATATCGAAGTTTCATATCTACAATTTTCTGTATATAGTAGTCGACATACTATCTTAATGTTGCTTATTCAAAGGCACTTTTATTAATATCGAAAATATTTTGTTGGATACTTGAACATTTTATTAATAACTGGGTCTTACCTTTGAAGAATAACACAGTTTATATTATAATATATCAGTAATTATTTTATGAAGTAAGTTTTCTATTGAGAAGCGTTTTTAATTTTACAATTATTTGATATGTTTTTAAGAAATTCTTTTTAAAATTTTCGCTTCTAAAAATAAATATTTTTATGATCTTGCCTTTGACAATAACACGAGGACTTTAACTTACCTGGAAAAAATATCTCATTTAATCACGACTTATAAATATGCTTAATACAGTAGGCACAATGAAAGAATAAAACGAAATCAGACGAAGCGAGACAAAATATTTTTTTTCTTGACCCACAAAGTGCTACAAAATTACGTCGATTCTCATTCGATTTCACGCTAAAGCAAATTTAAATAAAACTTTTCATTTTCAAAGTGAACGCGAGGCAAATCGAGCCATTAATTATTCAAGAAAAATCGTGAAATTCTTGCCTCATTTGCAAGTTCAAGAAATATTTATTTTTGTTTTGAATAAAATGCGCGTAACTTATTGGCTAATTGCGTCATTTTGTTACCTGAATATCGTCGTTGTTCTGTAATACTTTTTTAAATATCAATTTGTTCCTTTTAAAATACGATAAATAATTAATTATGTACTGCTTTTACAACTTTGGTGAAGGCACCGTTTCTTGAAGTACCGATTTTTCTAGAAGACCATTAAATATTCTATTATTAAACTCTCGTCACTTAATTCATTAATTAAGCATTCGTAAACTGCTGGGTGTGTACTGTACGAGTACGCAAATAGTAGCTGACGAAACATCGAATAAATTATCTTGTATCAACTTTGTCTGCATCCTTGTTTCTATTTTCTTGATTGAGATATTTCTACTCAACTGACTTAAAAACAAGTGTATAATAGACGCTGAAAGTTTAATACCTGAATTTATTACTTCAGTTTCTGTTGCTACTTTATCTACGAGTTCTACATGGCGGTACATTTTAAACTTTTAGCAGGAAGTACTTTAAACTGCAGTCGAATAGCCATTAATCCATCATTGTGTCTGCTTTACTGAAGAATTCTACAGGAAAATACTTTGCTTGAAATCTACTTTCTTTCTTTAACATCTTTGTTGTGGTGATGCATATGCATTCCAAGTCGAGAATTCAGTGTCGATGCCCAACCAAATCAGACGAACGAACTTTTCGAAATACAGTCTAAGGTCTAGCTTAGTCTGGTGCTTAGTTTGGGTTACACATTTTGATGTAATCATTTAGAGATTATTATTAATATATTTAATATGTATGATACGTATAAAGTTGTTACAATATAGCTTATGGTTAGCAGTGGCACCTTAAATTTACCGATTAAAATGTAAATAAAAATAAATTATACCGTTATAATTAATAATGCAAAATGAAAAATGCACGAGACTTTACCAATACCTTTTTCATGCTAAAAAAAACTTAAATAAAACAATCGTTTACTAATTTATATATTTTTAATCCAGTTCTTGTACGGAATGAATACAAGGCTTTACTATCGCAGAACAACGATGAATTTTACAATTGGTTAACTGAATTAATAGTTAATGTCAAAGTGCAGTTAGTAAGATACTTTTCAATTCCACGCATCCATCACAACGAAGAACTTTTTAATAAAAACAAAAGAAGATAAGCAACTCTTCAGAGCAACGTCTAGGTAAAGACCGGCCGGCTTAATGGTGCGGAACCACCAACGGCAGCATTTTATTAGAGCACCACTCGGAACACCTCCGCGGTACACTTTGTACCTGTAGAACGTAACACACGCCGTTACCACGTAGATTTTTACGACACTATAAAATTTCACTTTACGTTTTACGATCATCAGTCTGTACGAATTTGGTTCGTAAGGTTTTGTTTTATTATAACGTCAATCCATCTAATATTTCGATGTCTATTTCATATATGATTTTCTACCTGCTATGAAACAGCAGTTATTAAGGATTCTGTGACTTTAGCCACATTTAAACTCCACCTTAAGAAGCATTTAAAGAAATCAGACGAATACTATTAGTTAGGTATGTTCCGACTCCACATCTGCCATTCTCATCACTCTGGTCAAATGCATAAATATATAAATCATGTTGTACATAAAATTTCTCATTTAAGTGAATGTAATATGTTCTTTTTTTTTCTTTTATGAAAGCCCTTTTTTTAACGGGCTAATGAGCAAGCGGGTCACCTGATGGAGAGTGACCGCCGCCTATGGACACCCGCAACGTTCGAGGAATCACGGGTGCGTTGCCGGCCTTTAGGGACATAGGGAAAGGAGGGAACGTAGGGAGAGGGGAGAGATGGGCCACCGGCACTCTCACTCACCGAACGAAACACAACAGTAATAGATGCTGTTATTTCACGCCGATATTCTGTGAGAGAGTGGTATTTTAACGGGCGAGCTGGCCCAATGTGTACTGCAATGCAGCATGGCTCTACCGCTCTAGAGAAATAAATATCTTTAATCTGAACAAAGAAGCGAATCGCATATTTAAATTCGTTTTGAGAGAGAGGCAGGAATATAGAATGTGCAAATAATACTACATTATTAAAAGAGGTAGATATCGTACTAGCGTGCAGTAACGTGTAGTGTAGCGTGTACTGAGGCCGTTAAATTAAGAATTGTCGTAATTTGATAGTCATATAAAAGTAGCGAAAGAGTGAGCGCGTCTATCATATTGACATAAATTAGTACACATAATTATTTTAAATAATATACTTCCTCAAAGTTACCGCTTAGAAAGCTATCATTTAGAATAACATACGTAAATATCCTCACGCTACATCCCTAACAGGGTAGTCAGAAAGGACGGAGCACCAAGTATCGCGGTCCTTATACATTTTTTTCGCCTAATCAAATCTCATCATTCTTCATATATAATTTCGCCTATTGACACACAGGGATATGCAGATGACCTGGTAGTCATAGTCCGAGGTTTTAGCCTGAACACCATTTCGTGTGTTATGCAAAGAAGCCTCGACACTGTCAGTGAATGGTGTCGAGAGAATGAGTTATCGATAAACGCTGCACAGCCACGTACACGAAATAAAAAAAAAAATCATATTGTTGGGACTAGTAGATAGACTGCGGTATTTCCCGTCCGTTGTACGAGGTGATTAATTATTTGTCGACTTATCGCCGGGGACGCGGTCTCTCGACAACCAAAACATCGTCAATTAGGCTTGACACCAAGCCAAGCGACCAAGTTCAGTAGTGTTTACTTGTATGTTCGTGCAGATAGGACTTCAAAAAAATTGTGAACGAACGCGCGATGTAGAAAAAGCCTTTCGCCTGTACGTTGTAACTGCGCGGCGAGACGACGGCGGCTCTGTTGACTCGTTGACTACGTGTGGGAACACGTAGACTGTCGTATAGACTATAGACAGTAGCAGTCACCATCGATCAACTCACCGGTGACCAGTCAATAATGCAACATAGCGCCAAAGAGTGGAACCCCTCTGCAACCCCCCAATGCAACATAGCTCCATAGAGTGGAAAACCCCTGATGTTCCGTTTCATTCGCTCCTTTTAGGCGATTCCGAGAAAGGCAGCAGCTCGTAAAGTTCTCCCTACCGTAGCACTAAAAAGGTGTTGGGGAGAGTGGGAGAGTAACTCAGCTCTCACCGAGACGTCACGTTGCAAGGCCCCTTAAAATACCACATAACTCAGTTCTTCCTTGGTGCCTGGATGAAGAATAATCCATCAAAATAAAACTTTTTAACAAAAATAACATACCAGTAACAATGTGTAAGAAATGGTAACAACAACCATAGTTAAAGAAAAACAAACGAAAAAATATTTTTAAGTCTGTTTCGTGGACATTTTGATGACATGTAACAAGGGATTCCCTAACATTTCAGCTTAGCTAAACTTGAAAGATAATTTGATATTGCGGAGTAAGTTGTTGAAGGACTTTAGAATTTTTGCTTATAAAGATTATTTGATTTTATGATATAGTCTATCTTTCTGGGGCTTACCACATGACTTAACGAATCTAGTAGAAGACTCCGTATCATCAGCCTAGTTAATATAGTGTTTTCATTAGTCGTTACTACCCAAAATTAAAAAAAAATATTGCCTTTTATAACTGAATATTGTACAAAAAAGAAGAAAAAAAAAATTAAAAGAAAAGAGTCGGCATGCATCCAGTTGTCAATTTGCGCTCATAGTACATGTTTATAAAACTTCACGCTATTTCCTATTTGAAATAAACAGAGCATCAAGACGAAACAAAATCACAGTCACTTCTACCAATATGTATATAGCTAGAGTAATTAGGTTTACAAATGGCAAAGCGAATCCAAATAATGACAAGTGCGAGCCCTTTGCCTAAAAAAACTTAAAAAACAAATATTAAAACATAATACTTACCATACGTATCATCCTGTAACAGGTCGGCCTAATCTACACACAACATAAGTCTCTTTTTCATGTATGATTACATATATGTAAGTTGGTATATGTAATGCCTATAAGCGCTATAAAATTAAGTGTGATAGTAATCAAGGATTGAATTGCAATGTCAGTGAGTTGCTCAGTAACTATTTTGGTCGACTCAGCTCTTCATTAAACACCATTCGTAAATTATAGTGAATGCCTACATATTCACAAAAGAGTTTATTTTTAGTGAGACAGATGCTCCTTTATACTTTTAGTGTACAGTACATTATTCTACAATTAGAATTTTTAGTTAAAAAAACATACAACCGAATTGAGAACCTCCTCCTTTTTTGGAAGTCGGTTGATATAAGAATTTTAAATCGAATGCGTGATTTCTGAGTGTAGACCTTCATGTCAGATTATGTGATTCCCTAATACTATCTCGCCTGGACTATGCAGATAGCGTATATGGTTCTCGACTCCTGGCTCGAAAAGAACGCGTCGTACAAAGAGTGCAGAATGCTTGCGCGCGTTTCTGTTTCCGCATACCACCATGCGCCCATGTGACACCGTATCTAAATGAAGTTGGCATTTTGAGAATGACCTTTCGAAGAGATCTCCATTTGTCCACCCTTCTGTTTGGTCTTGTTAAATAGAGAGACCGGAGTATCTATTCGAAAGGTTAAAATGGCGTGGTGGACAGGATGCTCGCTCGACTCGTACTGTGGTCCCAGTGCTCGTTTAAACTGCTGAAACAGTTACCTACAACAAATAGTGGCTCTAAAACACACTAGAACTACAAAAATTAGATTTTTCTTAACACTTCTTTGAATATACGCACCAAAATTATCTTCCGATCTTTTTCCAACAACATCACTCAGAAAGATTTGAAAAAATCATGAACATTAAAAGTGAAGTGCTCATTGAACAAAAACAATCATAATCGGATTATATTAAAGGTATATTTTTTTACATGAAAATATAGCTCTACGAAAAGCTTTGTTTTAATTAAAGTATTTTTTACACAGAGAGAAAGCTATACTATGAACTTTGTCTTGTAGTTAGCGATTGGTAACAACTGCGCTAGTTGGGACGGACCGTCTACAGAACGTTTTTTATAGACACTGCGAACGAATGAAACTTGTACCTACACGTTAATCAGTGGTCAATACATGCTTGGACGTTAACTCGCATACAATTTATATAGGTATAAATAATCCTTTCTTTGTGTAACTATCATTCCATTATAATCAAATTTAAAATCACTGCCTTTTCACCTAACAAACGACCGAAGAAGAAGCTGCACCCCAACGTTCAAGTGCAAATAAGAAGATATGGGTTATCCATACTTTGGTCAGTGTTTTTATGCTATGCATGTAGCTAATGCCTGTAACTGCTAATAATGCCTATAGCTTAGCAATTGATATAATTTAGTAATAATTGCGACTAATTTGCGTTTCTAATATAATAATAGTAATACTCGTGATTAGTTATTAATTGACCCATCCAAAATATGACCTCGCGCAAGTTCATTGCTTGATGATCACATCAATCACCAAAGCACCGCCCTGCTACGAGTACAGATTGTTCTAAGTGTTCCAAAAATGATACTTTTCGATTTGTTTTATATTCTAGAGTTACATATCAGTAATATATCTATATCTGCGGTGTCACCCTTGCGGACAAAATAAGCAATGAAGAAATAAGCAGTGTGACAGGGCTGCACGACAATGTTATTGTAAAAATGAAGAAAGGAATGCTTAGATGGTTCGGACACATAGAAAGAATGAGTGATGAAAGACTGACGAAGAAAATCTACAGTGAAAGTGAGTGGTAAAAGAAGCCAAGGAAGACCAAGGCTGACTTATGAAGATCAAATAGCCAGAGTGTTAGCCGACGGAAATATCAAAAGCACTCGCATACCTAGGCGAAAATTTGTGAGGAGAATGACGAGATTTTTTGAGGAAACGAAAGAAGTATGTAAGGACGACGCTTGGCGTAGCGTCCTCTCTGACTACCCCGTCAGGGATACAGTGTGAAGATGTGTGTGTATGGATGTACATATCAGTATTTACAGAGGTTATTAAGCCATTTTCAATAAACAAATTCATAAAAGACTAGGAAACAAAAAAAAATCACGCCGTTCTCAACAAAGCTTCTAAGGACTAAGTTAAATAGAACAGGAAACGGAACTCGCTGCCGGTTATAAATCGTCGCTATATCGCTGGAAGCTTTGAAATCACGACAAGAGTTGGGGATAGGGTTATCACGTTTGAGAATATTAGATGACTTTGTAAAGCTAATATAATATGTATGATTACGGATAAAATAATAAAATAAAATGTAGATGTGGGAGTGATTTGAGGGATACCATATGAAACAACTATTTTCCAAAAATGTTATTTTTTATATAAATTGAAACGTCAGCCTGTTCATAACTGTAGTTCTACAGAACTAATTTGGATCCATTTCTTATTTGTGTACAATTTCGATCCGGAAAGCTTTACCATATCGATTTAATATATCTATATATATATTAAATCAATTGAATCAAATACATGTATCTATATACTGTTTACTGTTCCAATTCCACGTTTTATCTCTGACGGGGTAGTCAAAGAGGACGGAGTGCCAAGCATCGCAGTCTTTGAATACCTCTTTCTTTAAATTGTATACAAACAAACGAACATGCATTCGTTCTCAAAATTATACCTAATTATTACAACATACCTACGTAAATATTGCACAATTATAAAAATTTTGTCTGTACTGTATATGTTTTGATTATATATAATTAAATCGAATCTCTTCTTTTTAAAAGTCGGTTAAAATTGGTGTTAGTCATACTCGTAATTGCAATGTATTTAAAAAACATTATTTTCCCTTTTTTTGATAATTTCACATTTAATTTCTGGCAACACTAACCATGATTTACAGATATTACGAAAAATTGTACCAGCGAAATGAAGTCAAATTATTTTTGCAACATTTTATTACTCGAGACCGCATTATTTGCGTTTTTTGGGGTTACATACGTCGAAAGCATAAACGGAACCTTTATAGAATCACTTCGTAGCCTGTGTGTCCGTGACCGTGTCCGTCTGTCCAATCAGTCAAGACCCTTTATCTCAAGAACAGGTACAGGTATCGAGTCGAAATTTATATCAAACACGGTCTATACGGTCCCTTGGATGTGTAAAAATTTAACTTTCTAAGCCAACGCAATCAAAAGAAACGGCCATATAAGTATTCAAAAGAACCTATGAGGCACATACTTCTCGATCTCGTTAACCTAGTATCATAAAATTTGTCAAGAAGCAATGAATTACAGCACAAAGAAATAGAAATGTACAAAAATTGAAAATTTGTAATTATATCATACATTTTTTTCATTACAAATTTATCTTTCTAGTTGAGGAGTATGGGAGAACGTGTCTTTCAACTGCAAAGTTAAGTTTGTTTTTGACTCTGACTTAATTATTTTTAGGTAAATACGGTTTTACCTTTTAGAGTTCAACTAATAAGAGGTAACGTGCTAATCTTTTAGTGTAGTTACATTAAAATTTAAAAATTTAAGGACATTGTTTTCTATGACACTGTGTGGTGTTACTAATAGGATTGCAAGTATTAAAGTAGCGAATTAAATTTATTGAATTATTATTGAATTCTGACAACCCTAGGCGCTTTAAAATACAGACTAACCCAACAAACTCCTTTATTTATTATTTGACAAATCTTGTAATTAAACTCGATCCCTTTTTAAGTGAGTTGCTTGTATTTCTCGTCGACGCAAAAATTATGTAGTGCACTGGTGCGAGCGTTCAAGAAATAAATAGTCGAATTAATTAAATGTTTTTTTGTAATTATAGCGAAATAATCTTATGCGCACCTGTCAGTAACGGCTTGTTTACACGGACCTAAATTGGTTTTTTTATGTATTGAATCGCTTTTTTTATTCGATTTTTAACCGACTTCAAAAAAGGAGGAGATTCCCACTTCGTTTGTATGTTGTTGTTTTTTTTTTTTGGTATGTTTGTTACCTCATTACTCCGTCATTTATGAACCGATTTCTAAAATTCTTTTTACGTATGGTAGGCAATAATTCAGAGGTGGTCCCATTTAAATTTCACCGATATTGGAGCTTGGACTTCGAAGATACACTAGATAACACGACCTGGTTATAACCTTTATTTATATTGATGATTCTCTTGTATATCGTTACGCTTCGGAATTAGAATGAAGTTAATTGCAGACCTGCCCTAGATATTTATTTAGGTCAAGATCACTCAAAAGGGAGAAATAAAAAATTTTTATTAAAAAAAATTAAACCGCCTTCAAAAAAACACTGAAAAGTATAAAATAACTATCCTTTACTAATCAAAACTCAAGTACAATTAAAATAATTTTATAAATAATCGTATTTACACATACCTATATAATTAAATTTGACAGTTATTGAAGTCGGTGCCAAATCAATGTGCAACAACAGAAAGTCTATTAGTTTGGTGAGCTTGGCACCGACTTCAGTAACTGTCAAATTTAATTATAATAGATATGTGTAATTACGATTATTTATAAAATTATTTTAATTGTACTTGAGTTTTGATTAGTAAAGGATAGTTATTTTATACTTTTCGGTGTTTTTTTTGAAGGCGGTTTAATTTTTTTTAATAAAAATTTTTTATTTGGTATAAATGTTTGTATTCAATAACCGTGCTTGTAATATCTGTATATTTATTTAAGCAATAAAAATTAATCACGAAGAGTATTGACATAATATGAACTACTTACAATGGGAATATTACACTTTAATTATGTAGTTCCAAAAGAAACCAACCGATTCTAAAAAAACGTGAGAGCAATTGAACATCTCGTAACTTTTTTTATTAAAATTCCTGGAATGAATCGTACATAAAATTTCGAATACATGAGGAATTTTTTTTATAATATTATACCCCGTTTTATCGACTGCCTGTACATACTTAGGGAAAAAAGTTTTCATTTGAGACAGGCGGCTCAATGATTCAATACTTGAGTGTGTGCAACTCTCGAAACTTTCTCTATAAAGGCTTCGAGATATGTTCTGATATTTCTCCGGTAACAAGCAAAGTTCTGTCCTTCGTTGGTCGTAAAGATTGTTGGGTGTTTGTCGAAACTCTCGCTTTGCCACAGCTACGATCTCATATTCAATTATAGGTGACGTGGAAAAAAACAACTGGAACATGTTTGTTTTTAATTATTATATAACAATGTTCTTAAATGATTTATCGACTTTTTAAAAATCGAATTGTTCAAATTCTTTTAAAAGTATTATATTTTAGGCATGTATGTACATATTATATGCTAGAAATCTGTGACGTGCACCCCATAGAGATAAATAGACACTATCTACTCTGACAATATACTTATTAAATAAAGTAAAAATACAAATTAAACAATTTATAAGTAGAAACATAACTTTGGGAGTTTGCAATTATGTTTCTAATTTGGATTTATATTTTTAATTTACTTAATTAGCATATTGTAAGAGTAGAGTGTCTATTTGTCTCTATGGAATGCACGCCACTGCTGGATATATGTATGTATGTATTGTAGGCACGGTTATACTTTGTATTTACAAATCACGGTAAATCTACACTAAAATTATAAAAAGAGAGAGCGGATTCTGTAAGTTTGTTTATTTGTGAAGGGTAATCTCCGGAACCACTGCACCTATTTAAAAAATTTTCACCATTTGAAAAGTACATTAATTCAAATGGACTTAGTCTATACATTATGTATACGAACCGAGGCGAAGTCGGGACACACTGCTAGTACATTATATTTAGAAAGACGTATCATATATCATAATTCGAAGAAATGTCATTGGAAAGTATAAAATGGGATACCTTTTCACGTTCGTGGTGTATTGAACTTTTTGTGGTCTAATTGACTGTGGAGGACACTTTAACTGATTGTTAATATATTCTGTATTGTATTTGTTAGTTCTTTAACGATAACGAAAATAAATGTAATCCTATACACAATTAACGTATAATGTGGGAATTATTTTGTTACGTCTTAATGGGTACCTACGTTAAATATCACTATAAATTAATGTTTAGAGTAGGTATTACGATGAGTATTGATGTAGGTTTTTTATTTTGGAATACCTTTCACGTGTTGAGTAATGTTATTTAATTAAATTTGAAATTAAGCTTCAAGTCGACGACACGGTTCTGTCAAATTACGCCAGATTAATTTTGATTCATTTTGTGTAGCTTCCACCTGTTCTCAATTTAATTACGTCGGAGTTCGCTTGATAAGTAGGTATCTCATTTCACATGATTCCGGGGCTTGAGAGGTCTTACTAATTAAATTCTTTATAAAGACCGAATAACGCTTATTTTCGACGACCATGTTGTTTCTGTTTGATTTAATATTATGCTTATCAAAACTTCGTCGAAAACCGTGAGCCTACAGATAAATTTAACTTACTCATGAATTCGTAGATAATTTCATACTATTTAAGCCTCGGCATCTAAGTCTAATTTACGTTTTCGATGATTCTCTACCATTCATTCATTTAGACCCGTTTTATTAAAGAACAAATTTAAAGATACGTCTATGATATTAATTTTATCAAGGGTGGATCCAGTCTCTGAGTCAGGTCACTGGCACCAAAATAATTAACCATGACAAATGTCATTTGACGACTTACTTATTTATTTTACATAATATCTTATTACCAAGCGATCAAGCGTAAGTTGTAATGAGTAATTAGAAGTCCGGACTGCCGACCAAAGAACAAAGCTAATCGTAAAGCTTTTTTATATGATAAAGTATTTTGCAGTATAAAGGTTATACATTACTGAATTCATGATGCCAAAAGCTTTTTGATGCCCGACGCGATTACCACAAAAATTTTAAGAAAGTTACAGTTAAGCTTATAAAACCGCCACCCGTCCAAAAGTCAAATATCAAGTGAAAGTTAACGTCTGTCTTTGGGCCTTCACCTACCGTAACTGTTCCAAATTTGAATTCCGTAACGAATAATATATCAAGTAGTTTCTGAGTAAAACGGTTGCAGCAAACACAAAACAGAGCAGAACAGAAAATTTTCGAACAGAATATGAGAGCGAATTGTAATCTCGTAAAAAATATTTACAAAATTAACACTTATTTGGTAAAGTAAGCAGAAAAATTGCAGGTTATTTAGAAGAACATTACCGGTTTCACATAGGAAACATGAAGCCTTACGAACCCCGTGACTCCTTCAATCGATTTTTGAAAATGTATGTAATTTACGAGTTTTGTGTTTAGTTTTATGAGAAATCTTATTTCGAGGACGTATTATAATTTCAAGACTCATGAATGATGGACTACCTACTATTATCATGTGATTTCACTTTTTCGTCCGTAGAGCAAAATATTGCTAAAGATTGTGCCTGGTTTTGCTCTGTTTAACCCAATATAAAATGGCGCGTAAGAAATATAAAGAAATTAAAAATTTGAAATTTTGTTACATTCAATTTCCAGATAACTATATATAATCGGATAACCAGATAATCGGTACACCACATATTTATTTATGTATGTATAAAGTAAATTTATTTAAGATTTCTCTTAAAAGTTCCATAAAAAGCTTAACATACTATATGACGTATTATATTAATTAAATTAATTAGTACCTGGGCGACCGAGCTTTACGGGTGTCTTACAAAAAAAATAACAAAAAAAAGTCTGACCACATTGCAGAATTTGAACCCACGTATTTCAGCTTGGTAAATCTACGCTCAGCCACTAACTATACTTCTGAGATGGTAACTTCTATTGTGAACTCAGAAGAGTTTAGAGTTTAGAAATTCGAACCCGTGCACTTCGGCGTGGTAGACCTACGCTCTAGCCATTGTACTATTGAGAAGGTAAACTCTGCTGCAAAATTAAAAAAGTTTAGAGTTTAGAAGTTTATGTTGTGTTGTTTGTAGGTGTGTGAAAGACGGAGGAAACGATTTTTCCCAGAATTGAGACCTAGCCAGATCGATTTCTCGCCCCCCTCAACCCCTATATTGTATATTTCATTGAAATCACTATAGCTGTTAACGTAACGAGAAAGCGATATCAAATACATATATATCCATACTAATATACTATCCATTCATACTTTTACTTTTCTTATACTTTATAATCCATACTATCCATACTAATATTATAAATGCGAAACACTGTCTGTCTGTCTGTCTGTCCGTCTGCTTGGCTTTCACGGCTAAACCGCCGGACCGATGTTGATAATATTTGGCATGGAGATAGTTTGACACCAGGGGATGAACATAGGCTACTTTATTTTTTAAAAATACCCCTAAAGAGGTGAAAAGGGGGATGAAACTTTATGTGGGAAATTTTTAACCGCTGAACCGATTAAGGTGTAATTTGGTACAGAGATACATTTTTTCTATTAAAAAAACATAGTTTTTTTTCTTATCAAAAATCTATCCCTAAAGGGGTGAAAATAGGGATGAAACTTTATAGGGGAAATGCTAAACCGCTGAACTGATTAAGACGAAATTTAGTACATAGATAAACCTTTTCTATTAAAAAACATAGACTTCTTTTATTTTCCAAAAATCTACCCTTAAAAGCTTTGTAGCGGAAATGCTATACCGCTGAACCTATTAAGATGAAATTTAGTACAGAGATAAATCTTTTCTATTAAAATACATAAACTTCTTTTTTTTTCCAAAAATCTACCCCCAAAGGGGGGAAAAGGGGGATGAAATTTTATAGGGGAAATGCTAGACCACTGAACCGAATGTGATGAAATTTGGTACAGCGATGTACCCGAAAACCCGGTACAGTAGGTATCAAATGAAATGGAATACGCAGGGGAAGGTAGATGCATATGTGACGTCAACATAAATCCAATATGACGGATGTTCCATAATAGGAAATAACTTTTTCGTTCAATACCAACAATATGGGTATCAAATGAAATGCAGTACGTAGGGAAAAGTTTCTTTATATATGGCGTCATCATAAATCTATTTAAAATAAAACGTGAATGTGGAAGCACATTACAATAATACGGCTTACGTGTTTTTATAATTAATGAGGTGTTTTATTGAGGTGTCTGTCAGTGATAGAAATTGTTTCTTGGTAGTCTTCTACCTACCTACTTTCAAATATTTAAAAAAAACTTAACGTCGAAGTCGAAGTCAACTTTTAACCTAACCGTCAGAAGTCGTTTTTGGGTAGAAAAGATTTTGTAAAGCGAAATTTAGTTTTGAAATTTGATTAACACCGAAAGCACGAGCAGTACAGGCATAGTTTTGGCGAACGAGTTAACAATATCAGGGGGCTTATCACCATCTCTTAGCATTATTATTTCAATATGACTTGACTTACGGAGTAGTTAAGGTAGGTTGGATGGCTAAATATCGGGGTTCTTACGTATTTCTTTCGCCTGCTGATAATTATGTCGAACGATAAAACTAGTCACTAACCTACTGTCAGAATTTCGAGTTTTTTAAATCAAGTAACATTAAAATAATAATGCTATAAGAGACGGTGGTAAGCCCCCTGTTGTGAAGTGCCAAAACGGGAAGAGTAGTTATTATAAAGCTTAGCCTGAATGTTCGTTTGTTAAATGCACGCCACAGCAAAGCGAGGTAAGGAACAACTAGATAGATAATAATATTTATTTCTTCCTATTTCTATTAAGATTCTTAACATAGACCAAAGACAAGGAAATATGAAGAAGAGAATTGTTTAATGCTACTGTGTTTGCTGTTTCTAATATCTTTAAAGAAGTAGTAAACGATGTATACGCCAAATGTACTTGATATAACGCTCCATTTGGAGGTTTAATGTAATCTAGAATATTGTATGCGCCAGCTCGACAGACTCTGGGGCCATTTGCAATATTGCTTAGTAAAGGGAATTGGAGCGTGACGAAATGTGAGCACCATGCTTCATTACTTAAGCTCATAGTATGTAAGGCTGTTTATATAAAGAAGCAAACTACAGTTTTCTTTGAAATCTGTAACGATGATCTACCAATTATTCGAATGAAGTTGAAGAAGAAGAAGTGTTGAGAATTGTGTTATTTGTGAATGTTGCATCAATAATATCTGCTTGATCTACATGGAATGATACATGTATATTGTAAAAATACTTCTTTACATATGTAATATACATGGGGTCATTCCATTGAACAACGGTCAACGGTCCACTTGAACTTGCCAGCAGGGAATCCACTTCTTTCAATAAACGCGAAAACGATAAAAAGTAGAATTGATTTAGAAACCAATCTTTAAAGAGTGTCAAAATATCATGACATGAAAGTTATACAAGGTTATCGAAATGATGGGTAAATACGGAAGGGTATAAAAGTACCCATGACAACGGAAAATTTGGGTTCAATAGTTTGGGTTGGTTGGTTGAGTCAATAGTTCTAGTGTAAAACCTCAAAGTTTAAACAAAAATAAAGGTGAAGCAACCCTAATATCAGCGTTTTACCGTCGCTAGCAAACATTTGGAGTATAGGACATAAGGATAGGGTTGTACATTTTTTTTTCATTAATGAATGTTTTTTTGTATGGAATCAAAATAAACGTATCCCGTAATTATTACATCTGCAATATAACAGCTAACAGTGACACGTTGAGACCGCGGCGGATTTATACCTACTTTTATAATAACCTTGTATAATCTCTAAATTATGATTTATCTACAGATTTACATTTTTTATTGATTAAGTAATTCTCACAGACTTTTAAAGAATATTGCGCGCAATAGTTAAGGTTTATATGGAGAAGAAGTTCAGAAATCTAAAATTTTTATGTAAAAAAATTATATATTAATGCGTATATTCATACAAATATGCATTTGTAGCTTAAACTTAAATAAAATTAAAAAAAATGCTTGTTGTTTGATGAAGAGATTTGAGGAAATGAAAGAAGTATGTAAGGACCACGACACTTGTCGCTCCGTCGTCTCCGACTACCGTGCGTGATACAGCGTGAAGATAATATATATGTTTATATGTACTCATTGTTTAGGTTCATACCGCCGATGTCAAAAATACTGCAAATGCCAAACTTATATTAGTTTGTGATCTGATCATATGTATGTCACCTCCTTGGATCAGATAGTCGTAAAGAGCAGAGATTGTCGCCGAAGAGTGCATAATATAGGTATATATATGTACGGTCGAATTTCGGTCACCAGGCGACCTCTAGTTTTAATAATTACCTTAATTATCGAGATTGTGTTCATAATAAATAACATAAATACGCTAAAGAAATTATGTAAGTTACAAAAGGAAATTACTTTCGAAATCATCACAGTCATTAAATCTCGCGGTAAGAATCCCGGCTTGATGCACGCAACGAACGCTGATCTCACAACGCACGTCACACACATAAATTGTGTGACATAACGTGACGCTCGTCTCGTCACTCTTACAGCGTGCTAACCGCACAGCGGCGCGTACATTAATAATTTATGCAGGTGTTCCATCAAAATATCTTGTTACATCGAAAAGGGACATAAAAGGGCGACAACCGCTTGGAACTGGAATGACAAAGACATAATTTATTTACATGATCGCTGTGCTAAAGGCACGTTGGGCTTTGACATGTTGGATGTTATACACGTATTATTTATGTATATGTAATTTGTAATGTAGTTTTCAAAAAACGTGACGTTTGGATATAAAGTAAGAATACTAATATCTAATAAAATATGTGCTTTAAATTATTCCTACCATTCAGTCACAACTCACTAAAAAAATCAAAAATCCTGAAACTGAAAATCCTGAACGGTATAAACCGTTCAAACTTTGGTTTCGATATTAGTTTTATTTAATTAAGCCAAATCTTACGTGATATTTTTATACCTATTACATGCATAGTTTGAAAAACATATAAATCATCCCACTGTTGATCAAAGCTTATTTCCCCTTCTTTTCCATTTTCTTCTGTTTTCTGTTAACTGATACCAACCTCCTTGTAGTTCCGGTATTCACACTGACTGAAAAACACATTGTCATTTAAATTTCGAAAATCTATAATCAAAGAAAGTAATTCTCTATTGCCTTGTTTAACGACGGTTAATAAAAAGATTTTTCTTTTGTAAAGCATGGACAAACAGTAGTTTAAAAATGTAGACATTCACATTGCTATAAAAAGCTTTTCAGTGTACAGACAAAACTTATTACGAAGAACGTAGGTACATCAGTAAGTTTATTGACAATATTTCATCTCAATATTTCAGAAAACTTTTGTCGATGTCTCGAATATTCGTCAGTTTCTTCGACTTTATAAAATATCTTGGCACAATATAAAGTATGCTATTTTGAATAGTTTGTCACAAACTTTAAGAAAGTATTCTCTATAGCTATTGCTGTCAAAGTAAGCAACTGTGTTCGTCTTAGTAACAAAGTAACACGACGCATTTGTAAACTTTCAGGGAAATAAAATACCACTTTGACGTACGGCTGATGCAGCTCTGCCACCGCCTCAACGGGCCACTTATGTAGTTCTAGCCAGCTAGTATATAATCCTAATTTATTAGTGCAAAATATGTGAGGTGTACTTGTACAAAATTATATTATATCTAACTACACACCTACCAACCTGCCTGCATGATTTTCTTCACATAACGAATTCATTAATGAAACTTAACATTGTTAAGTTTTGATGTTGCTAGAGAACAATGAATGAATACGTTAATAAACAAAAAATATACGTTGACACTATTAAATTATACATTATTCCACACTGATGAAATTTTTTTTTCCTTTTTGTTAAATATAAAATCAGTTACTTTTTGGGAAAGAAAATTTTTAGACTTATTTTATTGATTTTTTTAAATGTTATTTCCATCACTTACTTTTTAAAATGTGTTACATTAACAGCAATAGGTCAATATACTGGGCGATTTTATAAGCAAATATAATAAATACGATATACAGATGTATTATACACAGTACACTGCTCCGAAGAGATTAGGTTATACAGTCTCAAATAATGTTTAATTTTAATAATACCTTTTTACTAGAGAAGATATATAATTATTACAATTTAAATGGCGCTATTAAACGATCTGATTAAGATTTTCACAAACATTCATATTTTTACTGATGATAATAATTAACTGTTATTTTACTAAGTCAAATAAGTTTAAGTCTTTATAAATAATGAAATAATTCTATTTTATTGTTTTTCTATCAGCTAAATAACGGGAATAGTATGATAATAATAATAGCAAACGTCAACTCTACGAAAAAAAAAAGAAATAAAAAAGAAATCTATAATCGAGACTAAACTTTTATTTAATGTGTGATGAGATGTCGGATGAGTGTTATATCTTATATTAGAATTAGAATATAAGTAATCGCTTTCATCGACACGATCCACTGACTTGCAGCAAATGACAAATTCGGTTGTAAAGTAATTGTATCTCAGCATTTAATACTATTATTAACGTAGTTCTTTAGCTTAGTGGTTCGGTGACCCAGTGGCTTCTATATCGAATATCTCCACGCATAAGAAGACACATGAACTCGCACTGGTCTTGGACAACGGCATATGTCTAAGTCCATCCTATAATCTTTCCAGAACGAAATTTAAATAGGGCGTTAAAAATAAATTTTGCCGCTTTAAAAATACTGCTACGATGTATCAATAACTTAAGTGGATCACATTCCACGAGAACAGAGGTGCCGTCAGTCTTCGCGGTCTAGTATTTGATATTACGACACATTTCATACAAAGTAATTTAATGCTTAACCACGTACCTAGGCGACGAACAGCGAAATATGTATATGTACGTATGTGGTTCGCCTTACATAGTCGTGTACTTAGACATTTTGTGAATAATGAACAATAATTTGAACAAATTAAATGACACATACATATATATGTAACGCCAAACCATTTCTTGGTAGACAGAGCATCAATTTGCAATTAAATCGCGCCTTAATACGATTTTTGCAATAAGACTTACAGATGGCAAAGTGGACCCCGATATTGACCGTCCGTTAGTCGACTATGTAAATTATATAATAAACGCTATCCTTTCGTCGACTTTTACAGCCTATGTTGAAAAACAAACAGCTACAATATTTTTCTCTCATAACCAACATGAAAGTATGAGAGTAATAATCACTTTTGTACATTAATGCGTGGAGAAAAAACTCTGTACCCCTTTTTAAGTATATTGCGTGCACGGAGGAGTGTGAGATTTGGCATAGTTATAGTTTATATGGAAAAGAAGTGCAGAAAGCTGAAATGTATGTATACATAAAATGTGTTATAAATAAAGTAAGATTAAATAAAACCATCATTGCTTAGGTTGTACTGCCAATATCAAACACACGAAAGTTATTTTGTCAATGTCGAACACGTAATGGTTTGTGTCTTTGTGGGTAAACTTGGAGCAAACCTCGGACCAAGTGTCACAATAGACTTTTGCAGAATTTTTGGAGCATTTGCTTTAAGAGCGTGTCCTTACGATGTCCTTATTGTTGACCGAGTTTCTAGACTTTTACTAAGTACGTGATTAGGGAAGGGTCACAGTACAACGATACAAAGCCGAACAAGACATATTTTTATTTTTGTGAAGACAAATCACTTAAAATTTACGAGTATTTTGCAAATAATTATTTCATGACCGACTCTTAAGCTGACATAAATCACACTGACAGTCGAAGTTGCCATAAGTACTGTAGCTAACTCTTTTACTCAGGGCTACGCTCAATGAGATAGAAAGAGACACGAAAATTCGTTTGACACGCGGTGGTAAGAGCGGCAACTAATTATGGCTTCTTTCATTGTGTTTCTTGTTCAGAGGGGCAAACAATCACACAGAGTAAAGATTGTCGCCTAAGAATTTTAGAATGTTGCCAACAAATAATTACTGATAGATTGAGTGCATGAGTTTTGAGCTGTGAATTTTGTGTTATTTGTGAGCTGTGAGCTGTTTCGAGTCTGTAGGGTGTATGTCAAGGGAAAAGAGCATTCATTTTATATTTATGGTCGAATTTCGATCGATAGGTGATCACTAGTTTAAATAAATGTACCTGTGCAAAAAACTGAGTTTTATAAATAAATAAATAAATCAACAATAAAAAATTCATTGCTTCAAGAGTCAAAAGTCAAAAAGTCAAATCAATTTATTCAGGTATGCTAAATGCCAGGTATTTTTGGAACGTCAATTCTACTTCAGTTCGGTTCGAAAAGAAAACCTGGACACTGAGAAGAACCGACAAGAAACTAAGTCTGGTATTATTTTTCGAACAACATTCTGCAATAGTGATTTAAAATACAATATTCATGAAGCCAGTAAATGAATGTGCAGAAAGGATTATTTCTGGACTATTGTTGTGTCTTCAATTAAATCGCTAATTTTGTAGTATGCTTTTCCAATCAGTGTACATTTAATAACAAATTTAAATCTTTTTTCCGCTAATTGAGTAATTTCTTGAGGAATTTTGTTATAAAAACGAACACAATTGTCCAAGAAAAAACCACTTGACTTTTGTATTTTAAATTTAGGAATAACTAGCTGATCACGACCACGAGTTTGCATAATATTAATAACGCCTTTCTTTTGAAATAGATCTATACTTTTTCTAGTGTACGTTATGTTTTCTAAGATGTATAACGAGGGTAAGGTGAGTACATCAATGTCTTTAAAACGATCTCTCAGCGCCTCTCGTGTTTTCTTACTGTAGATGACACGTATTGCCCTCTTTTGTAAAATAAAGATAGATTTCATGTGTGCCGCTGATCCCCACAGTAGCAGGCCATAAGGCTATGGAAATATGCGAAGTACACCGGCCTAGCCGTAGCCACATCTGTCAACTGTCTAATGCGCCATATATTTTATTCGTGAAAAAAGCTAAGCGAATTTTATTCCATTTATATATTTAATTCGATGTCTCCTAAAAGTTGCGTATAAGAGAGAAACGACAAAATTACATAAGAGAAAATCCACCACATCCAGTTAAGCCTTTGAACGTACAACAGCAGAAGTAATCTCATTAAGGATTCGCTCGGTAAACGAAAATGCGAGTCAGTTGTCTGGATGGGCAACTAAGCCATCCTGATACCTCGGCACATGAACTGCGGGACATGTCCCTGGCTCGAATCCAACCTGTCCGGTCCCGCCTCGTGCCGTCGTGTCCCGTCACATGGGACAATGCATGCCGTCTCGATGTCAACCCGCTATGATTCCAATTTGCTATAAACTGACGGTGGCTTTTCGTATCAAGGCTTTATGGTCCAGATATTTGTCGCGTATATAATATTTAAACTTACTACCGGCTCATACTGCCTACGGCATTTTTACGTTTATAGATGCCCAAACCGGAAAGTTTAATTCAGAGTAATTTCAATTTATAGTTATACACACCAATGTCGATAATATTAGGCCGTTTATTACAAAAAAATACTACAAACCATTTCTAAAACTTCGATTTCATTTTCGTGTCAGTATGACATAGCCAAAAGAATAACAATAAGACAATTTTAGGCATTTTGACATAGGATAATCTGAATTAAACTTGCGTAAACACATCTTTGGCAAAGATCCAGTGCTGTATCCGGCAGCCGTTGTGATAATTTGCCACTACTGTATTCATGCGTTAAAAGGGTATTTTACGAATTTCACTCTCATAGGACAAACCTCTAAATAGTGGTAGAATTTCCTATTTGTTTTATCGTCGTCCATAGTTACATTATACAGATAAGTTTGTGTAATTTAAAATACGTTAATCTTAGATATACTTAGCAATACTTTTTATGTAAAGATACATCAAAGTCGGTTCACCAATAGTTAATATTTGTAAGAGATATGTAACCCGGATGAATAATTCAAGCTTTGTTTAATATGGTGGAATGATTATTATCTAATTTATAGTCTATGAGAAAATACGTACAAAGTTATTCGAATACATCGATAAATAATCAAATTTTGTTTTCTTTTGACATAAAAACAATGGTACAGATATGTTTCAATACAAAATGTGAGATCTTTAAGGAATTAGGATCTTTATTGTTAGCTATGTTTATTAGGTGTTTATTCGTGAAATCATAATTTTAGTCGTATTTTGGAAATAGCAATAAAAGTTTACAGCATTCACAATAAAATAAAAAACAAATTACTCATCCATCAATGCTTTTATTATTATATTAAATGTAGTTGCTTTTAATACGTACGTAGTGACAAATACTTATGCACATGTATATTATTACACCGCATGAAAATATGTTGTATATATGTGCTGAAATATAAATGATAAAGTTTATAGCAGTTTATTTTTTATTAAGTTTACGTGAAAAAGCGTCAAAAGTTATCGAGCACGCTCTATTTTATAACGTAGCTCGCTATTTATCTGCGTTTTATACTCTAGGGGCCCAGTGGTGACTCATTATGAGCGATGCCGCGCTTCGGACGACCAGCGCCCAGTCACGGAGATGTAGTCGCGATAAAATCCTCACATTTTCTCTCACAACTAAAGGTTTTTGGCTCGCAACATAAAGGCTCCTTAACTACAGAATTCCGGCGGCCCTTTGCGTGTTTGTAGCAATTTGATCGGCCGCCCAGGGGTCTAGGGAGCTACTTGTTCAAAGACTACACCGTCACTATGGATAGCCATGTTTAGAGGCCACTCGACGCCGATAGGCGATTTATTTTTCATCTGGTGTGTACTATGCAATGGTAATATAGCACACATTACGTCAGCAAAAAGGGTGTATAGGAAAAATGTATAAAAGAGCTATTAGGTGGAACAATTAAACGAAAACAATGATATTTCTGCTCTCTTATTTTTAATTAAATTGAAATACTGGTTCATTCTTACATCTGCTTATACCGGCACTTATCTAAGGACAAAATTTCGAGTAACAAAGGGCCCTTAGTCAGATTAAATTTCCGGCGGGGTCCACTCCGGCCCTAGAACGTCCTTTATTACCCCGTTACAAAAGGCTCCACTGGCATAGCACTAGAATATTAGAATCCCTCTCATTCATTTCGCGTTTCATGCTATTTCCTTCTCGGTTTACTTTTGTCCACTTTGTTACACAAAAAAAAAATTAATAGCTTCATAAAATATTTGTTCAATCGTTGCTGAAAGGACTGATAATTTGATGGATTTTTTATCGTTTTGTAATAGTTTCTTGTTTAGCATTTATTCTTTAGAAATGCTGTCAATGTACCTATTAGTGATTTTATGAATGTCATCTATTAAATAATTACATATGTTTAATCAATAGATATCGTTTATAAATCATTAATCTTGAAGCATTAGTATCGAGGTAGTCTTCCAACTTGCAGATCAAAATTATTAGTTTCGATTCTCCTTCAAGATAATGGGTGATGTCAATAAAACAATAGCAGTTGCTTCTGGTATTTACTATTAGAATTAGCAATTGTTAGTTAGTATAAACTCTTACTCATAGCAATTGCTTTCGTATAAGTGAATAATATTTTACTGATACTAGTTAGTGTTTATATGCACTGTTTTAGCAGTAGCTATAGATTTGGCTAACATTTGCTTAGGTAAAAATAAAATAAGCTTTTAGTAAAAGCTTTTGCTAAGGTTATACTTTAAAAATGTAAGTCAAAGCATATGCTGACGTTTTATTAAACGGATTTCTCTAAACTTGCTTCTAATTTCGTTCTACAGTACTATATCATACCCATATTACAGGATAGAATTAATTAATAATATTAGTCTATATATTATCTATGTTATGGAGTATGTATTGTAGTATTTGGTTCATTGTAATCAATTCAAAATTGCAGTGATTATTTGACATTGTTTGTAAAAGTGATTTTAAATGTTACACAGTATTGTTATTCAGTAATAAGATACCTACTAAATAATAAAAGCCTACAATAAAATAATAAAGCACCGACAAAATTTTAAACATAATGTATTTGGGACTGTTTGGCATTTATGGTATCTGTAGTTAAATCAGGAAGTTATAAAATGATGTTTTATAATGTGTCACTTTAAAAATGTTAAAGCACTCTTTCGGATACCTTTTAACATAGAAGTTTTGAGATATTCCTTTGAATTTAACTGTTTCTTAATTCATTGAGGATACAAGAATAAAATTTAGTACAAGTTATGATTATTAAGATACCATTTTATGTACTTTTAGATTCATATTTCCGTTAAGGTGACGCAGTGATAAACAACAGTTTAATCTAAAACAGAGCTTCTGCACCACAGTAATATGTGACAGTGCGAAAAAAACAGTTATTTTCGTTTATATTAAAAACTATAATTAATTTTAAAAAATCCAAGTGAGATTTTGAAGTCTGTTTAGATTGATTGATCAACACAGAAAATTTAGAAGTATAAAGCGGTTATTGTCCGAAAAATGTAAATCTCTATTTTAAAAGAGGTTTCTTTGATTTTTTTTCTGTTCTGTTACAAAAGTGAACCAATCATGTAATGCAACTGGGAAAATAAAGTTAATGAAATTAAGAATCAGGTTACCAAATATCACCCTCATATGTTTTGTAATCACTCAAAAAAATTAAAATCCTTGCCATGACTTTAATTTGAGCAAAAAATCCAGTTTTCATTAAATATGTAACACATCTTCCGAGTTATGTTTTCGTTCTCAAATATCACCTTAAAATATCAACAATGGCAGAAAATCATAATTGGTTCAGTCGACGTTATTAAAAAAAATTGAACACGACTTTTGATCGCTGTGTTTGTTTGTTTTCGTATCAGTGATAGTATCACGCAAAAATTAATAAGAGTATGTACATTAAGTATTACGTTCTTATCTATAGTGACACACATCGTAAGTAGATATTATTAAAATATTTGCTCGTTGTAGCGGACCCATACTGTTGTCTTTCACGTTCCTTTTATTGCGTGAGTTGAGCAATATCCTCCTCGGAATGAGGGTGTTCCACACGACATTGTTATTTTGGGACCTCTAACACCGACACTAAACACTTTATTAGGTTACAATGAAATATTTCAGTAGTATATTAGCGTTTGTGTTAACTAGAAGATGAAGAGCTTCGCTACGATGGAATTTAATTTAACAAGGTCCTGTTTAAATTATTTTTAAATGCGAATATAAAAGTTAATGAACTAAATGTGATGTATATTAATGTTTCGTTGGTAAAAAGCATATTATTAATTTAAAAAGCTACCTTTAAATACTTTTAAATTGTGGAAGAATGAAACCTATAAAGAATAGGAATCCTAATTTCTTAAATAGAATAATCTGCGTCGACAGATAGTTAGTTTTTCAGTGAAGTTTATTCAAATAAACACAAACAAACAAACAAAAAGTCTAAAAATGTTTCTTTTAGTTTTAGGTAGCCTAAAATGGCACTGAAATCATTCTTAAAAATAGTTTTAATGTACGGCCATGGCTCTGCTTTAATTTTATTTCATACTAACTTTGACATTCCTTCCAAGGGGCCTAGACAAGTGGCTCAATTGTTGTAAACGCTAGTAAAATAGAGAACGCTTGTGGACAAATACCACGTAATCTAGAGCAATTACTTTTAAATTGGTAGTCAAACTTTCTCATACATCAAACAAAACATACAGTTGTGTGAAAACCGCCATACCTATAAAACGCAACTCATAGCAATAACCCCAGCAAGCTTTCGATTGCACGAAGCGCTTACCACTTGTCTAGCCGCTTTGCCCCTTCAACGATTGATTTTTGGAATTAGCTAAATGATAAATATGTAGGTATATATTCAATTATTTATTTGTTAAATTCTTTAGGCAAGGTTTGGAATATTAAACACATTTTCGATAAGACATTTTAATTTTTGGCAGACTAACTTTGAGACTCTTTTCAACTTATTACAAATTGAATTTCTAAAAATACTTGCCCAATTTAGTAAGGTGCTATGCTATGCAATATTTCAAGTTTCAAATTTCAGGCCTAACGATTTACGCTGTGCTGATATGTCAGTCGGTGTGTCAGTTTCATCTTATTTTTAAGTATATTATAACCGATGATGATAGATTTAAACAAAACATTACCAATTTAAAGAAAGTAATCTTACTACATTTACACCGTAGCTTTTGCGTCATCCAAGAATAACTAATGTGAGACAGGAATTGTTAAGAAAATAATTTTTATTTTTAGTCTCTTATAACGTCACGTACTGTTACTGAAATAGTTTTCAAAAATATCTAAAATATACCCACATGGTACTTTATGCGCAGTGGTATGACGCAAATTTCTTGCTGTACTAATGTATTGACATTCCGCTGATTCATATTTTTGCATCTATATAACTTGAACTTTATACTTTCATAATAGGTCCTACCTAAAATCCTCAATTAATCTACACATCTATACATGTAAAAAAAATTTAAGTGTCTGTCTGTAATTTCGAAATAAAGACTTTTTCTTAAGTTTAAACAAGGTTTTTTATTTGAACGTAACAAAAACCAAAATATACTTTTTTTTAATTTTCGTCTATCTGCCTATTTGTTTGTTTGTCTGGACTAATCTCTGAAACAACTGAAACGATTTTACAGGACTTTCACTTGCAGGTAGAGGACTTTTCAGAAAGTGATCTAGAATATTTTTTAAATAGAAAAAAATACCAAATATAACCTGGGTGAAACAGCGATGTACATCTAGTAATTAATAAAATATCTAAAATACGGGAAATTAAGGCGGTTGCCTTTTATTTTGGCTTGACCTTTCGGTCAAGCTGTATCGGCCGTGGTCTCAAATAAAATGTTACAGTAAGTTTTGAGATTTCAATACACCCAACTGAAAAAACCATTCCCAAAAATTTAAACACCATTCCTAAAACTTGAAAACATTTTTATGGGAAAATATATAACTTTTGAAGAAAAAAAAAACCGACTTCAAAATAAAAATACTGAAAATCACTTAATGTCTATTCTTTACTAATAAAACTCAGGTCCAAAAATAACTTCATAAATATGATCAACAAGCAAACAACAACAAAAAGTCTGCTAGTTTGGTAGACTTTTTGAAGTCGGGTCCAAATCAATGAACGGCAACAAGAAAAAGTCTTCGTGTTTGAAAAGGCTTGGCACCTCTAACCAAGAATCAAAATAGACAAAATAGAGTATTTGCTCTAAGAGCGTGTCCGTTTTTTGATGATCTGGTTTCTTGACACAGTACAACATTACACAGCTCAATATGACACATTTTTATTTTTGTGAAAAATAGTAGCCAAAACACCTAAGATTTATGAGTATTATGCAAATAATTATTTCAGTAATGTACGTAAAGTCAGCCATCAGTTGACACGAATTACATCGACAGTGCGAGGTTGCCATATTTATTATAGCTTTACTGCTTTACTCGTAGTTACGCTCAATGAAATGGAAAGAGATACAAAAATTCGTTTGACATACGGTGATAAGAGCGGCAACTTATTATGGCTCTTAGTCCGAGCTTGGCACCGACTTCAATAACTGTCAAATTTTATTATATAGGCATTTGATCGTAATTATGAGTTATTTTATACTTATTTATTAACTTGTTAAGTAAAGAATAATTATTTCGTACTTTTCAACATTTTTATGTTGTTGTCGTTTTAACATTTTCATAAAAAGGTATTACAGCTTAAATCCATAATGATGACATTAAAAATAATTTAACACAAAAAGTAATACTTATTTCAGTTCTTATATTATAAAAACATATTGAGGTGGATATATAGAAAATTATTTGAAAAATTAATTTAACCAGGATATGAAAAACATTCGTTTTGGTTAAAAATTACGTAAGTTAATAAATTTTAATTACACTTCTAAAGCCTCCTACTGATAATAGTTTACTTAATTCCTTCGTATATTATTTTCATTACCTCAAGCTTACGTTTATTTTTAAACCTTTCCTAACAGGATTCTACAATGAGGTTTATCGTTAGATAAATTAGAAACTAAATAATTTATTTTCGGGTTTTAACCCATGAAATGTTCGTTTGTCATTGGACTTAAGTGATACCTAAATTAGAGACAATTTATGAAAAATTAATACACTATTTTAAAATTAACTTGACGAAAGGTCTTATTGCGCGGCTATTATTGACTGGAAATTAATAAAACAGATCATTCTCTTCAGTGTTCCCACTGTAAAAGTGTGTCTATCAACATTCATCAGCTAGTGGAGTAATTTCAAATTAATTTTCATTTTCAGACAAAGAAAGTTACGTCACGCAATTAGCCCCAGGAACTGAATGTGGAAACCTCTTGCATAGAACTTTGGTTTCTCAGCCATCCAGTCTCAGACATCGTCAACTTTATTTCTGGATCAAAATACCGTCTTATATTTTCTACTTTCGTCCCATGGCATCATGTGTATTTTTATGTATTTTGTTCTCTAAAATTTCCAAGTATTGCTTATAAACGAAGGAAGAAAAAAGATAAAAACGATCTCATTGCTAGCTTTAAAGAAATTAATTTTTAAGTCTCCAATTTATTAATTATTATTATCGTTTGCGTACACACATTATTAACAGGCATTTAGAAAAACACTACAGGAAACAGTAATTTAAGAGTGGATTATTTAACGATCGAGGGCTGTCTCCGGTGTTTAAATGTAACATCATTTCCTAAGACAATTTTGATAACACGATATTGAACTAAAATAGGTATTTAAATTTTTGTCTACGGAATACTAACTGGACATTATCTACTAAAAGCTTTTTATTTCTTTTATTAGAGGAAACGAGGCGACGCTCATTATCCTAATCCGTTGCGATTGGCTTTAACGACACACTCTGAAAACGTCTCTTTTTATACCTTACGAATGTTGTAAAAAGAGTCGTCAGATCGCCGATAAGTTGCTGACGGAATTACAGAGACATCTGCCTCAAACTCAACTGGAAAGTTATGCTGCAACGGATTACCCAGAGTACAGCGAAATGGGGTCGATTGTGTGTGCTTTGAATTCTGCAAGATCTTATGCTTAAAGATATGAGTGGCCTTGTGGCTCACTTTCTGTCTAGGGAATTATCTACTCAAAGGAATAGTTTCCTATTTTGTAAAGATTTTAGATTCTTGTGAATATGAGAAAACATTTCGATTATTTTTGACAATTTATGTATCAATATTAATGTTCGAACCCGGATATTTAACTGCTTTAACAAAGTGAACATTCACAAATAATCGCTACACATAGTAATAATTTGTTTCATTTGAAAAGAATTTGTCTAATTAGAATATACATACTTAGAGTATACATTAAATTAAATTGCATTAAACATTGTCTGTAGATTTGTTGCAATGTTTGTTTTAGTAAATTCAAAATCGTTAATACAGTCAAAAAATAATCTATTCTATCTATTACACTCGATAAGACGTACAATTATATCGATGTCAAAGTCTACAAAGCGTTTATTATTACCGACTACGGAGTGCTAGAATTTAAAATACGGTATTGTCACAATGTTTTGTCAGTGTGAAAATACAAAATGAAACCATTTAAGAGACAAAATATCATACAACGTGATAGAAATTATATTTTGGTGCAGAAAAAATGTATATAAAGTCTTAAACGTTCGGTACATATTTAATTTTACCGATATTCACGAACAGATCAATAAAAGTCATTAAGTGACTATTCCTACTGCACAGCTATTCAAATGCGATGTGATTTGGAAGGCGTCCACGATGGAACGTCCAACGCCACCAGCGCTATTAAACGCCACCAGTTTAAATTGACACTCTCTGCCCCTTTAAACACTTGAAAAACAGACTTAAAATATTTAATCCAGTATAAAGTAGAAAAGGTCGCAGTAATCTGGACACGTTATACTTGTGAGAGAGCAGTGATGAGCCAACTCCTACTTTAACGTACCTCAATGACTGGCTGTTAAGCTCTGAACGAGGCCTTATAGCAGAGGGAAAAAATGAACAGTAGATAATACATTTAGGTAGATATTGTGAAAGACGATTTTATGTTAGCAGATCAGAATACAGAATTAGATAAAAAAAAGGAGACGGGTAAAATTAAATTGTTCTGAATGTAACACAACAAAAATTTATAAAGGACCTTTTTTGTATTTTTGTAATAGCTTTCATAATATCAGTATCAGTAGCCTAACACGATATTTAGAATACATGACATAATATTCTACTTCGGACAGTTTTGGATCATATTTATACATATACGGGTGTCCAATGGGAACGTGAAAAAACTAATAAATTGGTATTTTGCAATAAGTAAGGGAATCGCAACAATTAATTTTTTTTAGAAAGATCTTGTCATTTTTATTTTAGGTGTATTAATTTCAGAAAAACCGTGTTTACATAGAACCAATTATAAATTAAAATAAAAACAAAAATGATAACATCAATGATATATGTTTTCAAAATGTGAACCATTTGAATTACCACAAAACTCTATTGGCTTTACAAAACTATCGAAAACGTGTTCTGTAGTCTCATAAGAAATACCATCGACAGTCTTTTTTAATTCTTTAATCAATTCGTCTACAGTTTTTGGGTTGTTTACGTAACAATGATCTTTAATATAACCCCACAAAAAAAAACACGAGTTATCGGTCTTGGATATCATCGATTCATAAAGGAAATAGGGATAGAATGGCCTTCTTATTCATTTTATGTCATTTCCCATTTGGAGAGACAGAGTATAAAGACTCAAAATCATACTCTGAAAATAATAGTATTTTTCGTTACGCAGACGGTAAAGAAGAACACAAACTCTTAATAACGTTTGCTAACCCGTCGCCTATAAAAGCTATTTATATCTGTAATAAGCTCTATCCTTTAACCGACTTCACGGCTTGTGCAGGAAAGTATGCAGCGCTTTCTATATCTACCACTACATATACTCTATATTTTATCTTTGTCTCTCAGGGGCACCGCTGCAGCATGGAGATTTTATTTTTATTTAGGGAGTTATACAGCTTAAGAGCCTGCCTGTGGAGCCTAGCGCAAGCGAATTCGTTCTTCATAGTCGTGCTCTATGGTACCAGCTATGAGGTTGATCTTTCCAGTTACGATTTCATCATATTTTATTGAGTCTTAAAATTTTTTTTGTACTTAATTGCAATTTGCAAGAAAACTGCATTACCAATTAAAAACTGGTTTGAAAGATTTAGGACATTATGTTAAGATTACCTTACCATACATATAACTAAAATTTATTTGGAAACATACTTTGGAGTTCCACACGCTTATTACGTAACTTGCAGACAGTATCGTACGATATCTGCTGTCAAAACGAGAATTTGTGTAATATAATTTGTACTATGGCGCTAAATCTACCTCGAAAAGTGCATTTTACGGTCATAGAATAATAGATACGCAATCATCAAACATGATACTAATTTTTTATTACAATTAATCACCGGTCGCGCAGTGATAGTGTGGCTGTCGCTGTCTGCCAATTTTTAGGTAATAACCCCGCCGGAGATATAACTAAATTCTTGCGCAGAACAGGATTTTTCAGCAATTTTATTGTCTTTTTTTCTCATATCGTATTTCCATATTTGAGGATTTTAATATAGAACTCAAATTGTATATATATAAATATAACGTATTACTTTGTATATCTAAATCTCGGTCTCCTTACGAATCGAGATTCAAGTCACCGAACACATCAAAGCCTGCATATACCGACTCCTAAGTGATTAAAATGACAGCCGCAAATAGGTACCTACTTTCAAATCTGGATCCTAGTTATTCATTTATTTATTAGTTAACATAACAACCTTCTAAAATAGCGAAAATTACACGTTTTAGTTTTAATATGACATGATAAATAAATATAACAAATTTCGAGAAATAAACGACAAAACAATATATTAACGTTAGAAAAAGAAACAAATATAAGCAGGTATAGTCGATTTAAATGAAATAATGTCGTAGACATTTTAAATTAACAGAACGTAGAGATATTACAAGAGGCTTAGTGTAAATCGTGCCAATTAGTGAACTGTATAATCGGTTAGGTATTCACGAGAGATTGAATTCGTGTAACAAGACGGCTATATTATTTGTAATGTGGTAATAACAATGAAATGTGTAGGTAAGTACATTAATTTTAAACTGGGATTTTATAAATAACTACAACTTTTGTGTTTGCTCTATTTTTTCTTACACTTATAGAATTGGGTAGGTACTGAAATGCATGAAAATGGGCTACTTTGTAAATTTATATAATATATAATAGAAAGGGTGAATAGTAAGTCAAACGTTGTTGTTTTTCAGTTATGTTATCCATTTTATATTTTTTGTATATTATTATTATTATTATTAATATATTAAGTTTTGTATATTATTAAAGTTTCAATTTTATAAAAAGCTTTGTTTTCTTTAGATAGAAACCTGTCAGAGTTGTCGATTTGATAATTTATTTTTTTCATGGTTCGTATTATAATAAAAGAAATCGTTGTAACATGTATATCTAAAAATCTCACCGAATTAACAGCGGCCATCACGACACCGGCGTTGCCGCGACGCCAAGCTGGTTACCAGATCATTCTGAAACAAACATTTACTTAATTGATTACTCTGAAGGCGGGCATACATTTGTGGTAAAAGCTCAGTTTACATAAATGTCATCCCATTTATCGTAAAAATACGCCAAAGTGGTCGTCAAAGCCAATCGTAATGTAAATTAGTCCAAAAGCAATATCGTAAATGCCTCTGAAAGCAGGTCGGCCTTGTTGACATGTTGTATGTGTTCTGACTCAGTGCAGTCTCCGGTCACAATTCGCCTTACAGTAACATGGTTGAAATTAGCTATATGTGCAAAGAAATCACTACCTAAACACGAGCGCACAAGTCACATAATCAGTCATCATACACCGTAATAAAATACGTCTCGCGACAAATAGAATAGTCGCGTTCACAGTCACTAGGGCAAACGTCCAAGTCCATTAATAAAATTGAATCAGACGGACATTCCGTAGCACAATATGTGCACGTGTGAGAATAAATAAAACGCCACGGAATTCTGGTGAATGCTAATGGCGGACGTTGTGCTTACGACAGCGGATGTTACAGACTTTACAATAGTATAATCAGAGTGCTGCTGTTCTTCAGCGACTTCAGCAACTAAGATGATAAAATAAATATATCTTAAGATGATAAAATAAATATATCTTTATTTTATTTTATCTATAACTAAGTAAACACTACTCCTTATTCCTACTCATATCAAGTTATCTACAACAGCAGTTGCCGGTTTATTGAATAAAATAAAATGTATGTCAGTAGAAGTCATTTGAGAATAACTGCTACAACATTACAATAACATAACGGCCTCAAATCGGAAACAACCGTGAAACACATTAAAAACTATTCATATTACCACATCGCCTAGAACTACGGCTCTCAAACTTTTAGATTCATTGCCTTTATTGTTCTCTGTAGATTCAACTCTAACGGAGTTAAGACACGTTGCGAATTATCTTCATCTTTATTCGCTAGTAAAATAGGCTGTATTTATTTGAGTAACTATTGTATTTTACGTAGAAAAGCTACATTGTTGTTACATTTTATTGTGACTCAATGAAATGTGTTCTATTTGGATATAAATGTGTTTTATATTGATTTCTTATTTGATCTGACGAAAATAAAATATTTGAATTTGTTTTAAGGAATTAATTTCATTAAAATTTTAAGTATAGAGTGCCAAACATCGCGATCTTTCATTTTCCTCTTTTACTTTTCCCTCACACATTTTTGCAGAGTTATGCCAGTACTTTTGACATTCCTGTTAGCTAACACTTTGGTTATTTGATCCTCATAAGTGAGCCTTGATCTTCCTTGGCTTCTGTTGACACTCACTTTTCGCTTTGTAGATTTTCTTTGTCAATCGTTCATCATATATTTTTTCTATGTACGCTAACCATCTAAGCATTCCTTCCTACATTTTTACAACAATACTGTCATTGAACCCTGACATACTACGTACCTCTTGTGTGGGGGAAACCACACATGTTTCTAAGAGATCGCATTTCTATTGCATTTATCTTACTTTCACTCGATTTTGGGCATATCCAGGCCTAATTACCATAAAGTTGGCATCAACATCGCATTCTGGATGGCCATTTTGGCAGATTTATTAAGAAATGCTCAACCCGCATTAGTTGGCATTAGGATGCTACGTAAGGCGTACTGAGCATTGTTAACTTTATTGTCAATTGCTACCGTTTCTCTACATCCAGCTCGCATCTTTCATTCCTCGAAAACACGTTCCCCGGGTATACAATTTCTTTCACTTGTTCCAGACATTCTCCATTTACCCGTATTTCGCACTTCGTCTGCACATCTTCTATTTCAAACACCAGACCCTTAGTTTTATTCTTGTTATAAAGGATTTAATTATGTCATAAAAGTTTAATTTCAGAGCACAAACACTTTTAAAAAGGTGTCGCTAATATCGTAGATAGTGACGTACTTTGAACAATATTAATGTACTTAATCAAGGGCTAGTGCTCGCTAAGAACGTCTCGACCAAAAAAAAGTAATAAGCATTATTTATAACCTCGGCAAGGTCAGCGCAGGCCGAGGGATACCAAGGGAGGAGGGCTTAAAAATTCATTTATTACAAGCTCTAAGCTCCGCGCTGGACGGGAGATTGATATGCTGTCACTATGGATACCTGCCTGCAAGTTAAATAATATTTTAGGAATATGACAGAGGCGTGTAAGAAGCAGAAGAATAGGGATTTGTCTCGTTTTTTAGCTTTTGCGTTATATTACTTTACGCTTTGAAAGTCACTATGAATCATATTAGAAGTGCTCTCCAAATTAATATCCTGAGTTTCACTCTCAGGTCAATTTAAAAAAAACTGTAAGCGTTTCTTATTATAATTCATAGAAATAAATGCTTTTAGGTGCATTTGTATGTTACACAAATCGTGACTTGTAGTTATAATTTTGCAAATATAACTCAGTACACTTCATGCCGTGAAGGATGATAACGATATAAAGACAAAGCACCCTTGTTATGAAGGCGCCCCATCATTTTTATCATTTTGCCTCTGAAAAACGTTAATAAACTGGAGACACTGCAACTGAGGTGAGATATTACATTTTTATGCACGCGATATTTTTTAATATTCAGCGAAGTGGGTTAAAACAAAAATCCTTAGCTATAAGAAAATTTTCATAAAGACATTTTTTATTAACAGTTATTTAGGGATATTGCGAGTCTAAAAAAATCGGCCAAGAGTATGTTGGGTATGTAACAAAACTTTTTGGTTCTGAAAAAACATTTTTTGAATATTAAAATTACATAATACATATCCTCACGCTGTATCCCTAACAGGGTAGTCAAAGAGGTCGGAGCGCCAAGCGTCGTGATTCTTACATACTTCTTTCGTTTCTTCAAACCTCATCATTCTCCTCACACATTTTCGCCTAGGTATGCGAGACCTTTTGACATTTCCATCCGCTAACACTCTGGCTATATGATCTTCATAAGTCAGCCTTGGTCTTCCTTGGCTTCTTTTACCACTCACTTTCGCTCTGTATATTTTCTTCGTCAGTAATTATTAAAAGTAACAAGTACAAAAAGCCTAATAAGAATATGTTAGGCATATTTATATATGCAAGTTTATATTGTCTTTCACTGAACCTTGGTTTGCCGAATAGGAGTTATTTACCTCGACAAACCATGTATGTATTGTTTCAGTAAAAAACACCAAATCGTATTTTTTTAACAAAAAATAGTTTTGCAGTACATTGTTATTGTCACAAGCAGTTGGTGACGACAGGTGACGACCTATGTGGGACTAGTCCACATCCAGGTGAGTTGGTTATTTGCCTACTTCTAATTTGTTTGTCACTAGATTTCCATTGTATTAGCTATGCACAACTCTATAAATCATGGGTTACAATTTTTTCAATTTCTAATCCAACTTATATGCACAAAAAGGTCCAAAAAGATTTTTTGATGCAGAGTAGGAGACCTTACTAACCACAAGTAAGAAAATATTTTTAAATTTCTTTTTCTTGTACTGGTGGGACGGGAGCGCAAACGATTTTTTCCAAATTGTCGGTATTTTTATTTTGTTAATAATCACTCATACACAACATTTTTTCTTAATAGGTTTGTAGATGAAAGGATAGAAGGCCCGTTAAAAGACGATGGGGCGGACTGACGGACATACAGGAAATTACACAGGTTTTATTCCTAATTTGTCTAGGAACCTCTGAAAACTATGATTGATATGATAATGTATACCATGATTTGTCTCTTGATACTACTGAGAAACAAAATAGGTACATATCGTAAAACAATCACAGCAAAATATTTATCATTTAAAATTGTTTATGGTTCTTCATTTTTTTGTTTTTTTTTTTCAATGTACTTAAATATATAACTTGTCAAAATGTTATATAGAAATTTTACATGGCATTTGAACAACGTAGTGATTACTTACTCAGTGATTTGAACTCGTTTGTTAATATTAACAAATTCATTAAAAAAAATAATTACAACCAATTTACTGTTTAAAATTCATTAATTTTTCTTTTTCTAACATTTCTTAATTAAGTTTTTTCAAAATAGTAATGAAAACAGTGAATTTACACAGTTTATTGTAACTTTAAATCGCTCTAAAAGAAGTCGGTGTTACATATCAGCAAAAATTCGTAGGTATAATTGAGCTTAACCTTATGCAGTTGTTTTTATGGTTCCGTAGTCAAAATCGGGTTTTTCTCGGTTCACTCATATTTCACAGAGATCACGTTCTCTTTTCTACTCATCGATTAAGGAAAAACTTGGTATATATACGTAGATTTATAATCCAAAAGCATAAGTGATCACCTTATTAGAAAAATAATTTTTGATTACCCCTTTCATAGAGGGAAGATTGTACGTACTCATGTTGTTACTAATGAACTTACCCCATCGCGTGTAATGTCTTGTAATGTCTTAATCGCGTGTAATGGTAAATCTTAAAATACAAGAGAAATACTACATCGAGATCCCACAAAAGTATTACGTGGACGTGTAATTTAGTTCCTAGCGACAAAAATCTATCAAGTACGTCGGAGGTGCTACGAACGAATCTGGTGACACAAGAGAGGCACGCAGTAAAACCATTAGCAAAATTGTATTAGTGGCTAGTATTGGACAACAATAGCGCTTCACTTGCGAACACAAAGCGGTTAATCCACAAAAAGGAGCAAATCTGTGCCGCTGGCTATTCAATAATAAATATAGTAAATAGTTGGGTAAAACATATTGTCGACTTTGTTTAGAAACATGACAACATGTATCGCACGAGTAGTTGTATGGACCAGGCTTAGCTCGACTATACAACTTCACCAACTAGTCTATAGTAGCATTTGTATAGACTGGCCCGTTGGCGCAGTGGCATATGCATCTGCTTTCCAAGCTAGGGTCACGGGTTCGATCCCCGGTCAGGTCAATTTAGGAATTGAACTTTTCTAAATTGGCTTAGAGTCTGGGTGTTACTGGGAACTCCCCCAGAGTTCGTTGTGTGGTACCCATAGTACAAGCTTACTGCTTAGTTTGGGGTCACACAATCTGTGTAATTGTCTGGAGTATTATTATTATTATTTGTACCATCATGTTGTTGAATATCGGTACAAACGATAACAAATGAAACCCATCAAAAACAATCAATAGTGAAAAAACAATTATTCGATTATGTAAACTCTAAATAATTAATTTGTATATAATTTTAATTATAATTTTGGTCATCACTGCACCAGTACTGAGTGGCTGACTAAGTCAGCTTTGGAATTTCCTGAGATCGAGGCGAAATACGTGACGTTTGAGAATTCGAACGGAAAGAAGCAAAAATATGAAAATTAATTATTGTATAACGAAATCTTTTAAAAGGTATGGTGTGACTTCGAAAAATGAACACATTTTGCAAACATACCTCCTAAATCACCTGAAAGTACAGTGAAATTATGAAAAAAAATATAACTAGGAGTGGTATGTCATACACGTAACTGAGGGATGAAAAAAATTCCAGTTCCTTTTTAATAATCTCAACGTTGCTGAGATATGTCTTTCTAAACTCATAAAAATGGTGTCTGCTCTTCTATCTTTAGGTAGTAGAACTTAGAAAACACTGTAAATGAAAACTTATTCGAACAAAATCATGACTGTCAATGAAAACTGCCAATGAAGGACTGTCAATGAAAAGAAAATCAAACACTGTCAATGAAAACTGACTTGAACAGGAACAAAATTTGTTGTGCAGTTTTTGAGCTATGGAATATTTTCGATTACATGGCGATCGCACAATAAGTTTTTATTTTCCTATTTTTTGATATCAGTTTGAAAAAGTGGGCAAAATTTTCCACTTCGGTAATGTTTCATTTCCAAATTCATGAAAAATTAGTGTTACCCCTCGAAAAACTCATTTTCACACAAAAACAAAAGTTTTCTTTTCAACCGACTTCCAAAAAAGGAGGAGGTTCTCAATTCGGTTGTATGTTTTTTTTATGTTTGTTACCTCCGTCGTTTATAAACCGATTTGGAAAATTCTTTTTTGTTTGAAAAGATACACTTCCAGATTGGTCCCATTGAAATTTTACTGATATTGAAGCTTTGGTTTCGAAGATACATCAAATAACGTGACCTTGTTGTAACCTTTATTCATTTACATTGATGATTCTCTTGTATGTCATTTGTTAACTATCGTTGTTTCCACATGGTATAATGGTAGTAGGGAGAAGATATAAATTGCCTGTGATATAATAAATTCAGTCAGTAGAGTCGGTAGAGTCAGTCTTGTGGCGGACAGAGTATACGGTGCAATCAGAAGACGACAGCCATCAGGCTATCGTCTTCTGACCCGATTCCAAATTAATGTTCGACAACAGAAAGTCTATTAGTTTAGTAGGCTTGGCACCGACTTCAGTAACTGTCAAATTTAAATATATGGGTATTTGTATCGTATTTACAAAGTTATTTTTCTACTTAAGTTTTGATTAGTAAAGGATAGTTATTTCATACTTTCCAGTGTTTGTTTTTGAAGTCAGTTTAATTTTTTTATAAAAATTTTTTTTTGTTTATTGATTTTACCACCATCGTATGGAATATTAAATATCTGTAAGCTAATATTGAGATACTACATACATACATATCTTCACACTATATCTCTAACGGGGTAGTCAGAGTGGACGGAGCGCCAGGAGTCGCGGTCCTTACATACCTCTTTCGCTTCCTCAAATCTCACGATTTTCCTCACACATTTTCGCCTAGATATGCTTTTGACATTTCCGTTTGCTAACATTTTAGTTATTTGATCTTTATAAGCAATTCATAAGTCAATTGAGATACTAGCAGGCTAAAAACGTAAACGGAATTAACAGGAAATGTCATGTATTGATAATTAGCTTTTCAAGGACAACATATAGCATTATAAAATAACTCGAAAGACATCGAGCGAAGCATGTTTGCCCAGGCACTTTAATTTTAGCCTTGAACGTTCATGTCGACTGCAGAACCCTTCATTGCGCGTGGTCCAATACGCACTTGGCCTGTTTTACAGTGTCGGTAAGAGTTTTAAATAAAATTAGTACTGACATTTACAACAACTATAAAGTCGTGTATGTAAACATGTAACGCTATTGTATATAAATCTTTACTTAGATTAGAAAAATCTTATAAATGATCTCATTATTTCTAAAACAAATATGTGAAGTCGCACTCAAAATTTGATATAATGGTTTTAACACGAAGTAACAAACTATTTCACTGTTACCTACTAACTATAAAACTACAAACAAACGGAGCCAATTTGAAGCAGTTTTACATCCGACATTGTGTACAATGCCATCACCGCATTTCATTGTTCTTTCCACGCAAACAAATCCAATTCCCCGCGCACTCCCATGTTACCGCTTACACTCGACACACGTATGTATGTACTGACATAAAAGTTCTCATTACGAGGCGTAAGGTCGAGAGCCCGTCAATGGGAGTCTGTCGGCCTGTTTATAACACAATAAAACACTGTTTTACGACGAATGGTGTGCCATTTTGTACAAACACAACCGTAAACTAATTTTTACATTGCTGTAAAGGAAAATTCTAACACAACTAACAGTTTGTTATCAAAATATTGAGCTGGCAGAGCTGAAAGATACAATAAAAATAGAACATTGTAGTGACACAACTTAATGTACCAGTGTTATTATTAGTATTATTCAAATTTGTGCTTCAACAAGCTTTTATTTGATTTCTTTCCTAATTGAACTTTTGAAGTTCGGTTCGTAATTAAACAGTACTACAGTCTACAGGCCATTATCATACCACTGACATTCCTTACACCAAATATGTATAATACAATAATATATACGACGATATATATATTGGGTCCTTACATATGAAATTAGCGTTTTGTCGTACCACTTTGATCTGAAATATCTCCTCTTTGGTTAAGAATTCCAAATTCAAATTTATAAATTCATTTAGCCGGTACATTTGAGTTTTGAAAACAGTCATTCATTTGTTTTTTTCCTCATTATTTTTTTCTTGGCGTCGCTTATTACCGCACAATGGAAAACATAAAATATCGGTATATTTACGAGTACGAGTTCTACCGTAGCACCAGTGCTGCAGAAACAGCTCGAAGGATTAATAATGTGTACGGCGCTGGTGGCGCAAAAGAAAGCACGGTACGTTTTTGGTTTCAACGTTTTCGTTCTGGAAATTTCGACCTTCAGAACCAACCCCGTGGACGGCCGGATACCAAAGTGGAAAATTAAGAATTAAAGGCTATTGTAGAAGCGGATCCATCACAAAGCACTTCAGAGATAGCTGCAGGCTTCGGGGTAAGTGACAAATCTGTATTAATCCACTTGAACCAAATCGGGAAAGTAAAAAACTTGAACGATGAGTGCCTCATGAATTGAGTGAATCGAACTTGCAAACACGCGTCGACTGCTGTGTTACTTTGCTCGACCGACACAATAATGAAGGGATTTTAAATCGAATCATTACTAGTGATGAAAAGTGGATACTGTACGATAATCGGAAGCGCTCGTCACAATGGCTGAACCCTGGAGACCCAGCCAAATCCTGCCCTAAACGAAAATTGACTCAGAAAAAGTTACTTGTGAGTGTTTGGTGGACTAGCGTCGGTGTCGTTCACTACAGCTTTCTAAAATCTGGCCAAACGATTACGGCAGATATCTATTGTCAGCAACTGCAAACCATGAAGGAAGAACTAGCTTCTAAACAACCGAGATTGGTCAATCGCTCTAGGCCACTGCTGCTTCACGACAACGCAAGTCCACACACTGCACAACAAACAACCACTAAGTTAGATGAGCTACAATTGGAATGTCTGCGACATCCACCGTACTCCCCGGACCTTTCTCCAACAGATTACAGAATTTGGACAACTTCTTACAAGGAAAAAAATTCATCTCCGATGCGGTAGTCCAAACCGCCTTCAAAGAGTTTATTGATTCTCGCCGCCATGGTTTTTTTAGTAAAGGGATCAATGAACTACCTATGAGATGGCAAAAGTGCATAGATAACAACGGTGCATACTTTGATTAATTAAATATATTTTACAAAAAAAAAATTGACTTTATATTCCTCCCGTACAAAACGCCAATTTCATATGTAAGGACCCAATATATATATACGAAATCGTGTAATATTTCTGTAATAAGTAACCATAAAAATAATAAACAAACAACCAAAATAGTAATTTCAGTGTTTCATTTTGTCGACTTCGACTTCGTCGAAAATAAATGGTTAATAGAACTGTTTTCATTTATGGTTTAATTTAGAGAATAGATTTAGATTTATTATAAAATGTCCAAATGTAAAATGTGTAAGGACCGCGACTCCTGGCGCTCCGTCGTCTCTGACTACCCCGTTGGGGATACAGCGTGAAGTTATGTTATGTTATGTTATAAAATGTCCATTAGTTAAAAAATCATACTATAAAATCTCAGACCAAATACAAATAAGACAACGCCGCCCCGAAAACATAGTGAGGTCAACAAAAGTACGCCTTGACATTTATATTCAGAGTAAGTAAGACGCACACATAATCTGCAACCAAACTATGCCTCGGGTTATTACTTTGAGCTAGTCCATTACAGTATCGTGTAATACCGAATTGTGTAGTTGACGGGATGCAAGAGCCAGTCTTCATAAAAAATGGATATGGCCGAATCACATTTCATACGTAAATAAACTTAGAAAGCCATATTGATGACGATCGGTCAATTATTCCAAGATGAAACTAAGTCGGGTTCAAATTCTAATACTATAATAGAACTATACTGGGATGAATTTACACAATGTAAAATTTGTCACGTTGTATTATAGAAATACATTACTAATAAGATAACGTTATAATAGAACGTAAAAAAACGTTGAGTAATTTTTAAATATTAAAAAAAAAATTGAACAGAATAATTACGGAATCAATCACCTTGACTTCGTCGGTGTGTCACAGGTGTTCCTCTCAGATACCTATTATTTGACGTAGAAAATTAAAGTTTGGCACAGTTGTAAAAGTAGTGGTCTAATTACGCGTAAGTGAAAACGGATATGATGAAAATGCATTCAGGGCCGCGTTGTCTATCAAACAAACACTTAAAAAACTGTTAAAATATTTCTCAAATGTTCTTGAATAAGTCTTCATAACCACCACACTTTCATTTGTCTGTTTGATTTAGGAAAGTGATGAATGCTTTTGGAAAAATCAATAGTAAGTTCTTACTTTCTAAGCTAGTGCTCGAATTTTTTATGCAAATCATTCATGCGTCGTAGATTTGGCTTTTATTTATTGTTTTTAGTCAAATTTGTTCAGAAATGTGTATTCTAATTTCTAATTTAATCATTTTGTTAGACTTAAAACTAGTATATTGAAAAACGAAATAAAACTTGTTTTAATAAAATTGCATAATTTAAATTGCTTAAGTTTAGATTATATTAAAAAACAGGGACAGAACACATTATAAATGCGTCAAATACTTCAATCATGTTTCAATGTGGCATGAACAAATGTAAGTAAAGAAATGATTGAAACAGGTACATGTATACATAGCATAAAATAGAAAAATGTTCACGTAAATATATTATATTGCACGCCAGAGTAGGCGTGGGGCGTTATATTTTTTGACGTTTGAATGACAGCGAATGTCACTTTAACACTCGTTCGGTTCGTATTTAATGTGTTTTTATATGTACAGACAGACCATACCGACGGTGTTGCTATTTGCTATGGTCTGTAACACATACCTACGACACAAATAAGATTTTATTTTCATAAATTAGGTATCCAAATTCATTATTTGGATTTTGTTATGAAATAAATGAAAAAGATGCGATAGTATAATACTTTTTAGTACAAATTCTGTTTGTTTTCAAAACCAACTGCCTTCATTTTTTAAAGACAAAACTACTTACTATCATTTGGAAAGGCACACAATTTTAAGAATTTCAATTTTTTTATAGTTATAATATAATTGTTTACCGATGTTGTATTTTTATTCTATAGAAGTGGGTGGAGTGTTAATATGAGGTAGTTTGCAACTGACGTCTCCCTGTCTCATTCCCAACGCTAGACGTGATGTCTGGAGGTGAAGGGGTCGGCGAGCTTTTTGTGAGGCCAAGATTTCTCTAACATCGTTATTAGGCCGAAGTTTGAACTCGGCATTTGTTGTTATGATTGCTGCGAATTTGTAAAAATAACCATTCCACAGAATTCCATTTTATAAGGCTACCGTTTTGGGTGTTATCTACAAAAGTAGACTTCTTTTTCAAATTATAGGTTTATCTTATTTGAACAGTAATGTTTGAACAAAAAAATATAAATTACTAGATTATTAAGGCAAAATGCTTGCTAGCAACATTCGCAGAAACCATTATTTTAGCAAATTGTCGTCACGTTGTCGACGCGCTCTACATTCCATAGCTTGGCTTTCGCACGTTAGCAACACGTCTAATAAAAAAAAAGTCAGATATTTCGACTTATTTTCATTTAGCATTACCACGCTATGAATATTGTCAATTTAGGTGTTGTCTTAAATCGATTGGGTAATAATGACATAAAGCCTTTTGGCACTGGTTAGTGTATACGTCACGTGAACGCATTATTCTTGTGATTACGTTGTTTTTGTCGTATTGTAGAACAGTGCCAAGAATGTAATCGGTGTAATGGATTCGTAACCGACGTATCAATACATACGAAACGTTCCTTTTTTTCGTTTATTTAATTTGTTTAAACGTCTCAGATGCACACAAAAGGTTTTATTTATTACAAACTATATACAGACTCAGATATATAATATCGTTAGTGAAAAGATTAAACTGCTATAGCGTATGATAATTAATCTTTTATGTAGGTACATATTACATATTATGTAATTCAATAACTTTTTTTCTGTTTGAAATATCTGTGAAGAGAGAATATTTTAAATTGAATTAATATTATTATCGAATTACACGTTATATTTGTATTAACCAACTTCAAAGAAAAATAAGTGCAAAGATATGTGAACGGTGTGCACGTATATATTTCGAATGTATTCCATTTACAAAATTCAAAGACAACGAACGAAATGTACACAGAGACATAAATATATGAATAAGCAAGTGAATAACATAGTAATTGTGCAACCTGGCTTATTTATGTAGGAATTTAAAGGAATACATGTTTGTCTATGTTAAAGACTGCTTACACTGCCATTATTGAGTATGCACCAAAAAAATATTTGAAAATACTATTAAAATATAATTTGTTTCTAATTATGTTTGTACGTTTGCAAAGAAATTATATTTTTTAAGGTTAACATTTACAATCGCGCGTTTAAAACTTTTATTTATTACTAACGACCCGTCCTGACTTAGTCGGGATTGAATAAAAATTAAACAGCCTATGTCCATTTGGAATAACGTACTTTTCAAATGGTGAAAAATTTTTTCAAATAGGTGCAGTGGTTCCGGGGATAACCCTCCACATATAAACCAACTTACAGAACTCGCTCTCTCTCTCTTTATAACATTACATTGATATAGAATTCATGCAAAATTCTTTTGTGATAATTTGTAAGAATGAACAAAATATTTTCTCCAAAAATAAAATCAAAGACTATGTTTCTCAGAACATAAATTATTCTTCAAAAACACGTGACAAGAATGAAATAATCTCTAAATCGAGTTACCAGGACTTGACGACTACTAGTTTCATCTAGGACTAGTTTCATCCGATAAAAGTTTTAACGAGAAATTAGAAAACTATTGTTAAATATGAAATGTAACGGAAGCACTGATCATTATGAACACGTTAACAATTCTTCATCACAACTATTATGTACTTGACTATTCGACGGCTTCTCAACAACTGAGCTCTTACAAGACTAAAATCAGACTTATATACAGCTCCACTACACGCAGGAAAACCATTCCACCCTCATTCTTGTTACTAAAATGTTACAAAATATCACACGTGGGTAATTTATGTGATTAAAATTAATGTGAAACTAACACTATATATTTTTTTTTAGTACAATAAAAATAAAATTTAAATATTATTTTGGAAAAATTTAGATTATTTAAATTATTGTGATTGGTTTTTTGAAATGAATGACAACCAGCTATGAATAACAATCATCCGGTAACAATTAAAAAGAAATATTCATTGTAAAGTAGTATCACCAATAAATATTAACGTCAAATTAAGTCTTATAAGAAAGGTGTGTATATATCGGAGTAGGTTTCTTGTAATTATGACGAAAAAAAGGCTGTTTAAGATATGAGCAGTATAAGGACATGATCATATAGAGTCCACCTATGCAGACTTTGGCGTTTTTGGTGACCTGGATCCCGATATCTAAGAAGACTAAGAGTTAGATATTTGGATACATACGACTTCAATTCTTTATCTTGAAATCCTTAAAGATGGAAACATGATTGGATAAAAAAATCTCGATAAAAACAATTCCAGAAAAAACCCTGTCTTATACAAAGATTCAGTTGCATCTCTGAAATTCTACGGAATTGGATAATGATTTTTACTAAAATGGATAGATAATTATATTGGGTCTTTACATATGAAATTAGCGTTTTGTCGTACTGACCACTTTGATCTGAAATATCTCCTCTTTGGTTAAGAATTCCAAATTCAAATTTATAAATTCATTCAGCTGGTACATTTGAGTTTTGAAAACAGTCATTCATTTGTTTTTTCCTCATTACTTTTTTCTTTGGCGTCACTTATTACCGCACAATGGAAAACATGAAATATCGATATATTTACGAGTACGAGTTCTACCGTGGCACCAGTGCTGCAGAAACAGCTCGAAGGATTAATGATGTGTACGGCGCTGGTGTCGTAAAAGAAAGCACGGTACGTTTTTGGTTTCAACGTTTTCGTTCTGGAAATTTCGACCTTCAGAACCAACCTCGTGGACGGCCGGAGACCAAAGTGGAAAATGAAGAATTAAAGGCTATTGTGGAAGCGGATCCGTCACAAAGCACTTCAGAGATAGCTGCAGGCTTAGGGGTAAGTGACAAAACTGTATTAATCCACTTGAAGCAAATCGGGAAAGTAAAAAAACTTGAACGATGGGTACCTCATGAATTGAGTGAATCGAACTTGCAAACACGCGTCGACTGCTGTGGTACTTTGCTCAATCGACACAATAATGAAAAGATTTTAAATCGAATCATTACTTGTGATGAAAAGTGGATACTGTACGATAATCGGAAGCGCTCGTCGCAATGGCTGAACCCTGGAGACCCAGCCAAATCCTGCCCCAAACGAAAATTCACTCAGAAAAAGTTACTTGTGAGTGTTTGGTGGACTAGCGCCGGTGTCGTTCAGTACAGCTTTCTAAAATCTGGCCAAACGATTACGGCAGATATCTATTGTCAGCAACTGCAAACTATGAAGGAAGAACTAGCTGCTAAACAACCGAAATTGGTCAATCGCTCTAGGCCACTGCTGCTTCACGACAACGCAAGACCACACACTGCACAACAAACAACCACTAAGTTAGATGAGCTACAATTGGAATGTCTGCGACATCCACCGTACTCCTCGGACCTTGCTCCAACAGATTACCATTTTTTTCCGGAATTTGGACAACTTCTTACAAGGAAAAAAATTCAACTCCGATGCGGCAGTCCAAACCGCCTTCAAAGAGTTTATTGATCCTCGCCCCCATGGTTTTTTTAGTAAAGGGATCAATGAACTACCTGTGAGATGGTAAAAGTGCATAGATAACAACAGTGCATACTTTGATTAATTAAATATATTTTACAAAAAAAAAATTGACTTTATATTCCTCCCGTACAAAACGCCAATTTCATATGTAAGGACCCAATAATATCTCAAATCTCTAAAACTAGTTTTTTAATTGGTAATGTAGTTTTTCTTACAAAACCCCCATTGGGGTATACGCATTATTTTCGAAAATGGTTTTCAGGCTGTATTTCAGTAACGGATGAAATTATTACAAAATTTAAAAAAACGTAAGATTTAAAATCTGTAACTGTACACGATCAACCCAATTTTACGAGAAATGGTGGGGATAACACTTGAAAATTAAAACGGTCATAACTCTTATACAGATACGTTTTTTTCGATAATTCTTTTTGTAACTACATACTAAAGTTATGCCCTTTCATCCATTAAAGTAACTGTCCCGTTTTCATATACACCCTGTATAAACGTTCTCTACAATTTTTTACCTACAGCGAAGCAAAAAGAAGGATTACGATTATTTTAAGTATGCCTACATATGTATGTATGTTAGTATCTGCTCCCGCGTAACGCGTAAGCTGCTTATCATATTTTGACAAAAGAGGTGCCGTTTAGGCATGGATTACTCAGCATAATTTCTTGTGCCAACTCAGTAACTCAGGCGCATCTTTGAGTTAACTCAAAATTGCCCCATAGCGTAGCAAAATGTTACGAGTTGACTAAGTCGCCAAGCAAGCGACACCCACATCCCGAGTCCGCTGGCTTTTAGTGCATGGAGCGTATATGAGCTGAAGTGTGTTATGCGCCAATACATTTGGAATCCGTGAGCCGACACTTCTGGCACAGTGAACGGAGTTGGCGCAATTGCACGATGTAGCGCAGTAATTAATGCCCATGTCGTTAGAGTTTCGCGTATCATAGGCATTAGCCTATGATACGCGATTTCATACGACATCATTAAATGTCGTATGAAATCTAACATGGCACATATGACTCATTAACGCTTAGCAACAAAAAAAAACATTTTCATATGAATCGAGTTTAATATCAAATGAAAAGTTTTAATTCGCAGATTCCGAAAATGTATAATTTAAATACAAAAAATGTGTCTTTACTCTGTGACAGATAAAAATACGTATGTGTATGTAATGGAATCTCTTAATTTAATTTAATTTTTATCCACTTCTAATAGTCCGATTGAAATTTCAGTTTGTGGCGGGGGGGTAGTTTTTTTTTTTTAATTTATTTATTTGGTATACACAACAGGCAACAGCCACAAACAATTACAGTACAACGATGGACAAATATAACTAAATTGAAACCCAAAAACGTGTATACACATAAAAACAATACAACTGATATAAAAAAAATGAACATCAATATAAATATTAACAGATTAAATTCTTGTATGATAAATTTTTTAGCATAATTAAGAAATACGCTCCGTATGTAAAACATGCAGAGAGCCACCAATACCCGACTTTGTTTACCTCCTCCTCCTACCTTATCTCCTCTCCTTATCCTAAGGTTTATCTCCTTATTTAATACTTTAAGAGTATAAACGTTACAATGCTCTTAAAACTTGTCTCATGCTTTGTAGTAGTAAAGTTTTAGTTTTTAAATTTATTTGAGACTCGTGGAAAATGTTAGATAAGTACGATATGGTGCTACAGTAATAACTACGTAGGTATATTATTCCAAATTAATTCGTGTTCAAGACTAATTGATCAAACACTACATTTATTGTCAATACGGGTGTTAATTATTATCGATTCAGTTACGTTACTATAATTGGTCCTCATTACTCTTTGTAATTTCATACATGCCTTTGTGACTGGTATGTTCTAATTAATGTGTTACATATTTGATTTCTGTTTTGATATAATTACATATGTATGCAATACATACTACGAATGCGACCTTAACAAAATATAATCGCTAGGGGCATCATAACAGCACTAACTAACGAGCGATAAGAACTAGCATAGGCTGGACTTTTGCTGTGCTTTTACATTCAGGTCTTACAGGTCTTACAGGTCAGGTCAGGTTTTACAGGTCAGGTAAACTTACAATCAATTTTGGAAACGAACTTTTCTAAATTGGCTTGAAGTCTGGGTGTTACTGGGAACTCCCCCAGAGTTCATTGTGTGGTGCTTGTACCCATAATACAAGCTTACTGCTTAGTTTGGGGTCACACAACCTGTGTAATTGTCTGGAGTATTATTATTATTGTTATTATTTTTATTATTATTATTACATTGTTGACTGAACAATGTAATAAGTAAGAAAACAAGTAATTCAAATGATTAATCAATGTTATAGATAACCATACATAATGTAATTAGGAAATGATTCCGTCTTGTAAAGCCTCAGCGATTTGATATTACATCGTAGATTTTTTTAAATCTGGTTCTGTTTTTTCAGACAAATTATTAATAAAGTGATGCCTTTTTTACGTTTTACATACAATATGTATAGCCCAGTAAAAAAAACAATTTGAAAAAGAAAATAATTCGAAGTAAGAGATTTCTTTTTACAATCATTATAAATATATGTCATTTTAAGAATCCACCCAAAATATATGGCCGCATTTTTAAAAATGTTATATTTATACAATCACAACGATTTATATCGCGGAATCGCAGTTTAATCTCATATAAAAGAAAACTGTGTACAACTCTTAGTAGTACTAACTCTTAGTTAAAAATTTTGCTTTCAGAAATATTGGTTGATTTGGTGTGTATATCAAAAAAAAACTATATATTTAGACTGACTAAAAATATTCAATTGATATACTAATTTTTTTATAATTTTTAAGAAGGAAAGTACTTACATTTATTTAATTAAAAATATATTTGTATATTTTTTTTGTAAATTCTGTAAATATTTAGTAACAACTAATTTGATTTTTCAATTAAAACAATAAACTAGTTATTATAGAATTTTTGCATTTTACCATATTATATAACGACGTCGTAACTCATCATAACTTTACTGAGCCAGTAGGACGTGAATATAAGTAAAATAAAATAAGTGATTAAGTTGGAGTTACAAGCCAAGGAAAGTATAACAGACCTACGACTCCGGTGATAAATTTAAGAAATAACAGTTACTTCATCTTGTTTGTATTCTTTGGTTAAAGAACACACACAGTTTTGGTTTTAGTTATATTTCTCCCAGAGCAGTGTGAAAGTTCTATGTACATACATTTCGATATCCATAAAGGTGACGACCTCGATGGGGCCCAGTACTTGCACCATGATTTGATTCCCGATCGGGTTAATTGAGAAAACGAACTTTTTTAGATTGTTTCCGGTCTGAGTGTACTGGGAGACGCTCCTAGTAGCGCTCGTCGTTCTCATAGCACAGGGAATGTCCTAATTTGAAGCCAAATGATGTGTGTATTGTCTAGTGCATTTATTATTACTAGATAGGTCGCCCGGTGGTCCAAATTCGACCGTAGATATAAATATAAAACTGTAATATAAACTCTTTGGCGATTAGATCCAAGGAGGGTACGTATATATGACACGAATTATTATGAATTTGACATTGACAGTCTTTTTGAGATTGGCAGTATGAACGTAAAACTATGCCAAATCTCATACTGCTCCGTGTGCGAGAATTCTTAAAATGAGATCCGTTTTCGTTTCACGTATCAATAGCTATTTAAGTACGGCCCTGTCACACCATCCCGTATGATATGCATAAACACTTAGGCAAGCTTTACAAAAAAAATTGCTTTATATCTTTAAAAACCTCTTTTCGTACCGCCCAAACTTGTTTAGCTACTAAACAAAAAAAAAGAAAATCGGTTGACAGACAGAGAAGAAAAAGATATTGAATTGTTTTGTCTTTACCTATTTTTGAAATCGGTTGAACAGTTTTTGAGTTTATCCATTACAAACAAACAGAAAAAAATTTTCTCTTCATGATATTAGTATAGATACAGATTTTCTTTAATTTTTTTATTTATTTATTTGTTATTTATTTCATAGGGAAGAAGGTTTCAAGAAGAACAGTAGAAACGATGCCAACTGCACTAGTTGTAAACTGTGTTGCAGTAAGCAACGCCCACCCCTAGTTACATTTTATGACAGAAAATAATACACAGAAAACAAATAATAATATATGTGCGTGTACATGTGAATGTGTGTGTGTTTGAGTGTGTGTGTGTGTGTGTGCGCGTGTGTGTGTGTGTGTGTGGGTGGGTGTGTGTGTATAAGTATGTATGTATGCATGCGCGTATCACTCTAAAATAGATATTAGGTTCTCCGTATCCGACAATACGAGAATGTCTCAATAATCTCCTATTCTTTATTTTCGTCTTGTTTAAAAATACAAATTTTTACACTTATCATGACGTTTAAATTCATGGTGGTTTTTATTGAAGCACAAACACACCAACGAACAAAAATTCTAAAAATGTTTGTTTTACTAATATCTAATAAGTATGACAACGGAGTCAATTATTTGCGAACTAGCCTATCTCTAGTAATGTTATAGTCGCCGCATTTGTTTACATTAAAGACAAAAATGAAAAAAATAGGTTATCTTTTTCTTTTATAATAGAGGGGGCAAATGGGTAAGCGAGTTACCTGATGGAGAGGGACTACCGCTGCCCATGGACACCCGCAAAGTCCCGGAAATGATGAGTGCTTTGCCGGCCTTTAGGGAAATAGGGAAAGGAGGGGAGGGGATGGTGGGCCACCGACACTTACTCACCGAACGAAACACAACAGCAATACATGCTGTTATTTTACGCCGATATTCTGTGAGAGGCTGGTATTTCACCGGGCGAGCCGGCTGAATTTGTGGTGCAATGCAGCATGGCTCTAGCACTCTTAATACATGACTTCCTTTCTGTTAGAAATGAGCATGATATTTATTATATTATACATTCAGTCAAGAAAGTATCGGGAATGGATGATTTGTTTATGGTTTCAAATTGAATTTTTTGTTTTTTTTTGTTGTTGTTAGATTGGCACTGTTTTCCACTTTGGCGCGGAGTTTGAGTTGCATTTGTTATTTAGATTAAATACAGTGCTGTTTTTAGTTATATCGTTCTAGTGTATATTGCCAATTTCATAATGGACAAAAACATCGAACAAAGAGTTTGTCTTAAATTTTGCATCGCCAATGGAGTTTCGTTTTCGGAGTCACTGAAAATGTTACAGGAGGTTTACGGTGAATCGACTTTATCAAAAACACGTGCTTATGAGTGGTACAAAGCGTTCAAAAACGGTCAAGATGTGATGGAAGATTTGTCTCGCTCTGGTAGGCCATCAACGTCTGCAACTGAAGTTAACATTGCAAAAGTGAAGGAAATAGTGACTGAAAATGCTCATTCAAGTTTGAGAGAGATAGCCGCCGAACTTTCTGTGTCTCACGAGTCGATCTGTACCATTTTAAATAATCACTTGGGTATGAAACATGTTACCGCTCGGCTAGTCCCAAAAGACCTGAATTTTCTTCAAAAACACAATCACATAAGAGTCGCACAGGACATGCTAGAATGAGTTAATTCCGACCCAACATTCATGGAACGCATTGTTACTGGTGACGAGACGTGGGTTTACGAGTTTGACATGCAAACTAGTCAACAAGCTTCGGAGTGGCGCCTTCCAACTGAACCGAAACCGAAAAAACCACGCCAAAGTCGATCAAAAGTCAAAGTCACGTTGACTGTTTTCTTCAACTATCGCGGTGTTGTGCACTCGGAATTATTGCCGGAAGGTCAAACGGTAAATAAAGAATATTATTTGGGCGTTATGCGGCGTTTAAGGGAGCAAATTCGACGAAAAAAGCCAGATTTATGGAAAGTAAATTCTTGGATTTTGCACCACGATAATGCGCCTTCACACAAGGCCATCATTGTGAACGAATTTTTGACCAAAAACTCAACAAATACCATCGAGCAACCACCTTATTCACCAGATATGGCTGCAGCCGACTTCTTTCTTTTTCCTAAACTCATATTACCCCCTCGAGGCACCCGTTTTCATTCGGTAGAAGATATAAAGGAGAATTCGCGGCGAGCACTGAACTTAATTCCGGAAAAAGTGTTTAAAAAATGTTTTCATGATTGAATTATTCGTTGGCGTAAGTGTATCATTTCTGAAGGAGCATACTTTGAAGGAGATAAAATAAATTTGGATGAATAACTAACATTTCGTATATTATTAATCTTTTCCCGGTACTTTCTTGACAGAGTAGTATACACCTATTGTTTGTTATATTATTTATATTTATTATATTATAATTATACACCTATGGAGTGTCTCACTCACCAACGAGATTGCGAATTAAATTTTCAGTGCAATGAAAGTTACATTACAATACACATAGGTAATAATCTGGTAGATTTCATGTTTTTAACTTCAGTGGCTCTGTTTAATGGCTAGTTCGTTGTTGAATTAATCAGGATATTTGTCCTTATTATGTGTAATTCTATGTACATAATAACGATAAATAGCCTGATCATTAAACATCATGTAAATGATAGGCCATTTTATGTCACGAAATGCTAAATAATATAAAAAGCTTCTGATGTATGTGTTAAATGAAATTAATGGAAAAAATTATTAGCAATAATAATTTTTTGTCCGTTAAATTTTCTTCAATTTTTACTTATAACTTTTTAATTATAAAACTTACAATAAAAAGTGATGAGGAAAAATTACAGAAAATTGTGAAATATACAATAAAGAGCGTTATAAAATTTTTGTCAGATTCAAGGCTATACGAAAAAATCCATTTTTATTTTCATTATGTGCGGCCCAAGGGCATCACTTTAAGCTCTGGAAACTCAAATTTAAACTAGTTTTGAACCCCCATACATGATATAAAATGAAATGGAATCCTACCCAAAACGCGAGTTGATTTCCCAATTGACTGGACTAATAGACATATTGAGATGTAAACTCGATAACAATATAAATTAATTTATTCCACTATGCTATAATATAGGCATATTATTACATTGCCATGTTAATAAATTGAAATTCCAAAGGAAATTAATATGATTTTAATAAATATTAATTATTACTCGATATACATTCTACTTTTGTATTATTACCTGCTTATGTATATCTACTGTGCCTTATTATATTTTATTACATATAATATTATATAGGTGTGTATATCCAATACAAAAGTAACAAAATACGAACGTATTCTGCACCAAATTTGGAAATATTGTACATTTTAAGACGACGCATTGGAAATTTTGATGTCAGAGATTTCAATTTTTCTAAGCAATTACAAAACATATGAAAGTGATATTTGGTAACCATAATCTTCAATTCACTGACTTTATTTTGACATCAGCATTACACGGTTGGTTAACTTTTATAACATAAAAAAAAAATATTAAAGAAACCCCTTTTAAAACAGAGATTTGCTTTTTACGGACAAATGAGACCGATTAAAGCCTCTAAATTTTTTATGTAAATGAATCTAAACACACACTTCAAAATGACAATATGATTTTTCAAAATTAATTATAGTTTGTAATTTAAACGAAAATAACTGTTTTTTTCGTATTTTTCGTAAGCTAGCGCGCGCACGTTTGCAGAGAACAGAAGGTCTATTTTAGATTAAATTATTGTTTATCAACGCGTCGCCTTAAAGGACACATTTTTACTTGTCTGTCATAGTCGTTCGACACATGGCTAAATATCGCATGCTAGCGGTAATGAGCGGCGAGACAAGTGCTCGTCAAAAGTGCCATTTGGCTGCGTTTTATACGGCGGTTTTCACACGACTACTTTTTCGTTACTTTACGTTTTATTTAACAGAAACTTAATAACGTTTGACTATTTAAAATTCGTTATGCCGGACTACGTGGTATTTGTCATTCTATTCTAATATATATATAGCGTTCAATTAACGTTCAATTTAGATAAAAATTCAGGGATTCGGTGCTGGCTAGCTGACCGAGTATGATCTTTGGAATATCCTGAGGATGTTTCGTTAAGAAGCGAAACACGTGTCGATGAGTGGTTTTGGAATTTCGGGCGGAAGGTAGCTAATAAGTATAAGAATTCATCAAATGAAATGGAATTCCTCAAAGAAACACCTGAATCTGTGTAATATATGTATGAACATTTAACAATAATAATAATATGCTGAGACTCGAGACTACTGCCCGATTTACATTGACCGGACAGTAGCGAATCAATTTGGCTTGCAAGCTGCTACAAGCTGTTACAAGTGGATCCAAATGGAATCGCTTTCTATTTTTTGGGTAAGTGACGCCCCACTCGCGTGTGCTTTTCCCCCGCATGGTTCCTGACTCGCCACTTGGCATAGTGTAAACGGTTTTTGGTACAATGTAGAAGTGACCGCCAACAGGATGACCCGCATGTGCTTTTTATGCGATATTGTTAACAAAATGACGTCTAAATGGTAAACATTCATTTTTATATATAAGAAAAGAACAAGATAACACTTTCTCTTCAATTTGCTCCATTGTAGTGAAAAGAATTCTGCGCGAAATTGCACGTATTTTTAGACATTGCTCGTCCATTTCGATGGAGTAATTCCACTTGACTTGCTGTAGTATAAACGGTCACTCTCCAGGCGTTCGCCATTCGACACTGTAATTGCACTCGCTACTCGCCACTAGCCTTGACCAATAATAATAATAATGATAATAATCTTTTTTATTTCAGACAACATGATCCAATATTGTTAGTAACAAGCAATCTTAAAACTATGTTAGTACTTATATTCTAGGTATGAGTTTACCCTTTATGTAAGGGTGTACAGCATCGGACAATCCACCTTACCCGCGATTGTACGTAGGATGATGTTGCGGCTGCCACGCAATCTGCTTAACAGTGACGTCGTTTTTTTACGCCACAAAGCGTCAAAGCTTCCGCGAACATTGTCGACGCACTACGGAAGCGTGGCAGCCGTAGCAACGCCCTGAATGCATTGTTATATTGGATACGCAGAGCATTGTAAGCTTTTTGAGTATATATGACCCACAGACTGCCCGAGTACAATGACGTACAGTAAGCTTTGAAAAGCGATATTTTGACTGCTTCTGTACATCGGGCAAATCTACGTGCCAGCATATTCGCTCTGACTGACAATGCTCTGCGTTCCCTCTCCATGTCTATATCATCCTTTAGGTCCTCTGTCACCATATGACCCGAATATTTAAATTGTTGTACCCTATTTAAGTTTATACCATTGATAGTAATTGGAGGTACAAAAAAGGGACATTTATTACCAGACCTGAAGACCATGTACTCTGACTTCCTGACATTGCACACTAAGTCATGAGAGGCCGCATACGACTCACACACTGCAAGAAGCTTTCGGAGGGCACTGACCGAGGGGGCCAACAGCACCATATCATCAGCATAGCTGAAGTTGTTGACACAACCACCATCAACATAGCAGCCAACATGCATGCTGCTGAGCCGCTCAATCAGTCTATTAACATACAGACCGAAAAGTAGAGGCGAACTCAGACCTCCCTGCCTAACCCCACATTCCAGCCTGTATGGTTCCGAAAGCTCACCTGCCCACTTAACTTGGTTCTCTTGGTTGAGATACCAGTATTTAAGAATTAATATTAATTCTACAGGTAAACCTGTATCCTTTAGTTTTTGCCATAATAAATCATATGCGACCAAATCAAAGGCCCTGGACAAGTCCAAGAAGCAGGCATACACTGGCGTTTTCCTGTCTGTATAATACTTGACAGTATGCTTTAAGCTTAAAATTGCTGTCTCAGTTGAGAGCCCAGGTCGGAAACCGAATTGAGCATCATGTATCTTTATGAACTGATTCAATTGTATATTAAGCACACCGTCAAGCACTTTTGCACCAATGTAAATCGAGCATAATACAGATTCAGGTCTTCGATTCGACTTCTCATTTCAGGGAGAGATTGATTATTTAGCCGGAAAATATTGGATTGTTAAAAGCACTCATCCTCCCGAAAGATTTTACAATATTATGTAATTAAGTATGATATATGTAGCTACTTTTGTAAAAAATGACTTTTCCCCGCGGGGTACGCTGCCGTGCCCGGTCCAATTAGACGGCGTACAAGGAAACTTTTTTCACAAACTTCTCCAATTCATTGCCTGAGACTCAGCGAAGGTCGCGAGAAAGAAGTTTGGAAGGTATAGGACTTTCTAACTGTTGCCGTGAAGATCTACGTAAGCTTTTTGATGAGTCATTTTTAAATTTATTAAGTTTAAAAGCACAGTTGGGGACCGAGATAAATGAATTTGCGGCCCGCAGTACAGGGGAAGAAAAAAGCTGCTACTTGGCATTAGTGATGTACGCGGCATTTCGCTGACACTACTCGACATTGTGCTATCGATTATGTTGTATGTTAGCGATAGAGTATGTTTTTATTGTTTTTCTTTTGTACGTTTTAAATTTAATGAATTAAATGTGAAAAGCTTTTTAAGAAAAAAATTAAACCGAGTTAAAAAACACTGAAGGTACAAAATAATTATCCTTTACTAATCAAAACTCAAGTACAAAAATAACATTATAAATACTATACAAATACCTATATAATAAAATTTGACAGATGAATGAAGATGAAGAACATGTATGTCGGGCTTGTCCTATCCTGAAGCCCTAGGCACGCCACTAGTGTATGTATGTAAGTTATTGTACATTATATACTTATCTAGAGTGCGAAAACGAGTGCTTACAGAAGCCAAAAAAGACTAAGGCTGACTTATAAAGATCAAATAGCCAGAGTGTCAGCTAACGGAAATGTCAAAAGCGGTTGCAAAGCGAGGCCGAAGTGTGCAAGGAGATTGATGAGACTTGTTGAGATGAGATGAGGCGAAAGAAGTATGTGAAGACCTGTGATACTTGGAGCTCCATCCTCTCTGACTACCCCGTTGTGGATACAACGTCAGAATAGGTATGTACGTATGTACACTTGTACATACATATCTTGTACACACATATTTATATTATATAAGCTATTCTTAATTATATGATGACGTATGAATACAAATTTATGCAACTTTGAATTTACTAGAGGTCGCCCTGCGGTGGAAATACGAAAGTAAATATAAACTTATAATATAAACTCCTTGGCGACAATCTCTAGTCTGTGCGACTGTTTCATCCAAAGAGGTTACCTATATGTGATCTTCTTCTTCTTCTTCAATATTATTGACTTCTCGTTTATACGAATTCTGCCAGTGTCTAGTTATTCATGAAAGATTCACGCAAAAGTAATCACAATCAAAATTATCGCGCACATGCCAAACTATATACTCTATGGCTTCCAGAAGTCTGAAGTATATGTGATCACAAACTATTAAGAGTTTGAAACTGACAGTCTTTTTGACATTGTCTGTATGAACGTAAACAATTAGTGATTTATTTAATTTAAAGTATTTCTAATGTATATTATATAAAAATTAGCTTTCTCCTGTTCTTCTTCATATAAACTTTATGTGTACCAAATTTCACGCTCCTCCGTCTGCGCAATTTTCTTAAAAAGGGAACCAATGTTTTCAGTTCACGTATTAATATTTAGATATTGCACGCCTCTTACCCTCATTAGGTACTGTCTAACACTTTATGGGATTGACTGGAAGATATCTTGCAGACAAGCGCGCCTTTGCATACATTCTCTTATCACTTAAGTAACATGTGTTTGCACTAAACGTAATAAAACATATTTTGAACATCAGATAATCATGTTTTTTTTTATTAATTACAACTAAGTATATAGTTTTCTGGAACTTATAGATATTCTTAATCGTTTTTTTTATGAAGTTTTTTCTTTCAGGCCAGTTACAAACAGTTTTTAATTTATCGTCCCATGTAATAACAAAGACGAGAGCAAAGCTGAATGTAATTAATGTAGTCATAACAGGAAGATTCAAGCCGAAATATGAAGATTAAATAGTGTTAGCTGATGAAAATGTGTAATCAGCGCATATTTCAGCGAACTTGTGATTACGAGTAAAATGATGAAGAAGAAAGATATAAAGATCGTGATACTCAGCACTCCATGCTTTTTGTCTCTACCTTTAGGGATAGGTACAGCATAAACGTATGTGTGTATGTACGTATCAGAGAAATTAGCTTGAGATGGCAGATACGAAGTTAGTGTGTATCAACATAAGCCTTTTTACGGAACAAAAAAGATGGTGGAACTATTATATCTGGGCGAAATTAAAATAAATAATATAGAGAATTTTTATATTTTTTTGCATAGACTGTAGCTAGTCCGTCAGCGTCATAGTTAAGACATTAGTTTAAGCTGAGGGTTCCGAATTTGTTTCCCAGTTATATAAATTTAGAAAACAAACTTTTCTAAATTGTCTAAATTACAAATATATAAAATATTATAAGAAACTAGTCGAGGCTTCGGGAGACCATCGGACTGGCAGCTACTTCCGCCAACGAATCAGTTTAGCTAGTTTAGAAGTCTATTATTTATGATGTTTAGTTTTGAGTTTATAAATATTAACGTTAAGATATGTATGTACTGATTTATGTCAATAAAGATCTGATAAAAATCATCACATTATTTAAAATTCACTAAAGTTATAAAATCATAACCCGACTACATACCTATTTAACAAAATTTGCAAACGATATTAAAAACTGATTTTTTGGATTCATTGCTGGAGTCAGAAGTCTGTTATGTATCAATATCTATACATATAAAAATTACGAGTCACATTGTTTGTCCGCGATGGACTCCTAAACTACTGAACCGATTTTAAATTTGATTTGCACACCGCGTGCAATTTGATCCAACTTGAAAGATAGGATAGCTTACATCTCAATTTATAGTCACAATATTATTTTATTGCAAATTATTTGTCTATTGACAGTCATAATTATCTGTTAGCTCCAAACGATTCTAACAGATGGCGAGATATTGAGTAAACTTTAACGTTTCCGTCTTCGTTCGTAAATACGTTTATCCCAAAAAAATATTAAATAATGAATGTCCACCCGTACGAAGTCGGGACGGGCCGCTAGTATCATTATATAATATACCTTTTGGTTGCTTATATGGCTTCCAACTCTAGCGCAATTAGTTCAAAAAATAACGCTTATTCTGTCTTGCTTACAATTGTTGTAAACTACGTTTTATAAATATACGTTTTATAAATATCTTAGTTTTTTATAGTTTTAATTCATGTGTAAAAAATATTCGTGGTTAAAAATGTAAAATTTTATTTCATTTTTGGAATAGATAGATAGATAGATAATTTTATTCGCTGCACAAAATACACGTACAATTACACAAATACTTATACAATTTAAATAATACCACATAATACATTTTTTCTTTTTTTGCGTTACACGTCAATAGACCAGCACTGCAGCAGCGAAATGGCTCCCAACTCAGCATAATGTCAAGTGACACGCACATTTTCAGTTGAGAACACAATAAATAAATAAATAACATTAAAAATAAAGTACACTATACTACACCTACCCCTCCCACCTCCGCACCAGCTCCAACCGTACTAACATTATTTATATTAAATTATCTCATAGTATAATAAAATAAAAATAAAATAAAAAATCGGAAGAAAGCCAGACATATCCCCAGGAAAGCACACGACAAATGTTAACAGCATACAACGCATACATACCCTTATGCACAAATACACATATATTTATATAAACATATATATATGTATATACATTGCGATGCACACACACACATACCATATATGCACAAACATACACATCACGCAACAATAACACAGTCGCCATCGCATTTGTGCCCTAATAGTGAAGACACTATAATCAGATGAACTCTGCCATTCCCACAAAAGACGCCATATTATTTCTACGAAGTGCAGCTAAGTGAAGTGAGTACGAGTGTGAGGTACTATTGCCTTAGAATAGCCTTCACAAGATTTTGAATTTGAAACCTATTCATTATGACAGCGTGCATTTCAACTTTTTTATTCCTTGACTTACCGTAGTAGTACAGACACCACATTGAATTAAAAAAATACCTTTAATCATGTGCACAGTTGAGATTTATCCAATTACACTTCATATATTGTAATTGGTTAAGTGATTTTGGCTCTATGAGTGAACAAACAAACGTATTGCATACGAGTACATGTATCATACAATGCATACTATATGCTGTTCAAATCATAACCTTTCTGATTCGCTATAGACAGGTAAAAAAAAAATGGTAGTGAAATAATTACGGTACAGGTACGTACAAGTTTCGCTAGAAATGTAGTAAAAGTTGAACAAAACGCTCGGGGCCTGGGCCGTGTCAGGAGCTCGGGCTATGTTTGCGGTCTAACAACTCGTGAACATGGGCCCCGATGAGTTTCAGTTTTCTAATATTGATTAATTTGTACTGTTTCTGGCGCGATGACAGAGTATCTGCTTTCCAAGCCGGAGCCCCGGGTTCGATCTCTGGTAAGGTCAATTTAGGTTAGGTACGAACTTTCTATGTATGTACTTCCATATTAATAATAAAGATGCGAACTTGTCTCTAACTGTTTGGGTTATGTTTTTCCTAAACCGATTCTGATAAATTTTGCTACGAAGATTGTTTGAACCTTGAGGACACAATGCGAACAAAGTTACAGGCAATTCCCAGTTCACCACATAAATATAACTTTACATACATAACATCCCGCAATTACCCATGAGGGGTGGACAGAGTATTAGCATCGCTTTCTTCTATGTTGCCAGTCTTTGTTCCCATGTTACTGCCAAATGTTAATCCATACTCTTGTGAATAACATATATACGTGATCTCGTATTCAATTGCCGCTACGAAAGGGGAAAAGTATAGGAAAAACATAAACATAACTAACAAAATCTATTTGGAGTTTTGGAGTAGATAAAATATATTATAGTATATGCATACAAGCAGACCCGACAGACGGTGTCCTGTCCGAAATAAAAAACATCCTAGTAGCGAGACCTACCGGGTTCAATGGTGAATCTAAATCATCCAGGAATCTACTCAAATACACTTAAAAAATTTCATCAAAGTAGGTCCAGTTGTTTAGGAGGAGTTCAGTAACATAGACGTACTGAAGAATTATATATACAAAGATTTACATATAATATTAAAGACTACGCAACAAAATCACACCTTGAAACAACTTTTGGCAACATGTATTTTTTGGGCTTACAAATTTTTTATCTAGGTAAATAAAAAATGCATATTTTGCAATCATATTTTGCTCAGTTAATTGACTGTTCGATTTTCCCATTGGTACCAACCAATGGTACCAATGGACAAAGCAAGCACATACCTACTTACCTATTTAAAACAAGGGTACCAGATTTGTTTCAAGACAATTTACTCGTAAGAAAGGAACTTTTCTGAAATTAACTTGGTATCTATAAGGTACTGCATTCTTTTGCACATCTGAAGTCATCATGATAAAATTAACGAAAAACAATAACATATTGTTCAATTTATCCGTGTTATCAACAAATTTGCCGAAAACGGGAAGTGTAAGAACTGAAAAATAAGAGTTTTCTAGGCACCTATTACCGAGCTAATAATTAGCCGTAAATTATCCGTCAAATTTGAAAACATACAGCCTTTTTTTATCTAGAGGCTTTTTAAGTTTAATTTACACTGTAAGTTAACACACTAAAAATTAACGTAAATGCAGAGCTACAAAATATACCTACTCGTCGAAATAGAATATCACTTTTTACCTTCGTTATTTATCAAAGCCAGTTTTGAAATACCTTTTACGATTATAACTTATAAGCTGCCGAAGAAGCGCTGCAGTAGGTGTTTATTCTTGTAGATTTTCTAAAACTTTTATATTTACGTTGATTCAAAATAAAAAGGAGATTAGGGACTCCGGCCCCTTAGAATCCATTCAAAAATTTGTATAAAACATACCCATTATGCTTTTATAGATGTAACAGTATTTCGTACCAATCCATCTTTATTTTCGACAACGCCAAAACACTTCTACTACCTGTATCCTAAAATATACGTACATAGACATGTCTAGGTATTCTTGCATATCGTCTAATCCATGTAACTTACAAACAAGGAACGTTTGTTAGTTTGATATATATCTGATTTCTACGATAAATCTCCTGTTCTCCGTTCCGATAACTTAGGAAATTCGCAGTAAAAGATAGTTCGTTTTCATTAAAATATTGAAATCTACATTTTGTTTCAAATGGCTTAATAGTGCGTGTATAATATTTTAATTTTATATCTAACCATAAGCAATTAAAAATAATTTAAAATATTTCCAACGAACAGGATAATTTCCTGAGTTATGCAATGTTTCATGTGCTTCAATGACTGCAACAAAAAAAAACCATTATATTCACATATTGTCCCTTATTTTACTGTAATTTATATTGAAAATGACATATGTATTGAAAACAGTCTCATTTAGTATTTAGGTACCTATATACTTTTCGTTTATTTTGAATTTAGACTTTGAATCCATCGTAGACTTAAACAGCGTTCTAAGTTGAAACTAATGTACGAGTATTTAACGAAACAAATGTAGTTACACAAATCCCTCCGATTGTAGAGCACTGAGGAACTAATGCCTCTAATTGGACGTTGAAAATGGAATAAAATTAAACCAGAGATTTGTTCTTCTCTTTTATATACTGGCAACTAGTTTCATATTGGAAACACTCCTGCTACTCCCATGAAAAAAGGACATAATTCTGATGCAGTTTTTGGCCGGGTTTTATGGAGAGTTGGACGTTTATTTTCAATTTATTTTCAAATTGTTTCTAGTAGGTATTTTCATGTTAAATTGTCGTAATTTTGCGTCCCAAGTATATATATATATAGTCTATATTGTTGCTAAAATAAGAGCTAACTTAATAGTGTCATGTTGAAATTTATTAGTGGCTTAGTCTACCTCAGCCGACACTATTGGAAATACTGCCCCATGTATTTGTCGCCAGAAGCTCCAAGAAACATTAAAATGCATTATGTCGACATTTAAATGAAGTAATATGAAGAATGTAGTTATTTATTACTGAACATATCGGCTGTATGTACATATATCCCTTTGCCTTCTCTTTCAATGAAAATTGAAAATTAATGCGTTGTGTATAATATATTTCTCTTATGTAAAATGTCTGTCCCCTTACACCTCCCAGTAAAGAGACAGTAGGCTTTATTGGAGGGAAAAAGCACTTCTTGAAAGAACGCGAAAGCTGTAGTGCACATAGGTTCTTCTAACTTTTTTCACTTGCACAGAACTTTAATACACAATATACTATCACTTTTGTTCTTTAAAACTCACAAAAACGCAAACTTTTGAAAATCTAAATAAAATGACAACTTTACTTACCCCGTTCCCACCAAAAGACAATTAATCAAAGACTTGACGGAACGCACATAGCCTGTAGAACGCATTTCTTAAAAACTTGGCAAATCACTCCGTTTTCATTTTACAGTCAAATGTATTGTTATTTTGAATGCAAACTGAATAGATATCTGCTTCAAATATTTTCTATACATTTAGATAAGATTATAAGTCAATAAGTGTAACTGCAATCAACTAGGTTTGTAGTATGGGGACCGCATGGTGAACTTAGGAAACACTCGGTAACACCCAAACTCCATAAAATTTGGAAAAGTACGTTTCCTTCGTCTGATCTGAAATTGAACCCGAAACCCTTAGTTGGAAATTAAATACACTTGACATCGCACTATATTGAAATATATTAATTTTCGCATTTACACATCATTATATAATTTCAAAAAGTAAGTAGGTCGCTTTTACAATAAATAACGAAGAAAAAATTTTACATCATCTACGATCTATAATATTATATAACCCTAGAACTGGCTCATTAAAAAACTATTCTATTCTTTTGTGATTGAGCCACTACTTTCTTCAGCCGTGCCAATTTGAAAACTTCTACGTAAAATACTCGTATAGTCTTGAGAAAAAATGCTTAAAAGACAGCAGATAGCGAAGTGGTTCCAAGTGTTCCGCTTTAACAATTTTGGCACGGAACACTGAACAAAAGGAAGAGGATACACTCTATGTATACCATTTGATAGTAATTCGTTCTGTTTAAGAGGTTCAAAACTAAGCTAAAGTTGACCCGCACTCATGTGGAATGTTTGAGATATTCTGTAGTTTCAGCGCTTTGATAGAAACACTGCAGTTCACGAGATATTCAATTTACAAGACTGAAACATTTCCCTGTATAGTTTGTAATAAATAAATTTTATTGTTTATTTTTTACATCTCTTCTAGAAATATACAAATCTTTAGAAGCAAATTATCAATGTTTTTGCTGTATAATTGCCATCTAATTGCGATGCATTCGCTAAAAGAGGGCTCAACAAACACGATACACTGTTGTCGAAATACTTTTACTAGCCAAAAGAAAAACGCCAGTCTTTTTAGGAGTCCGTCCGTCTCTCTCACAGTAAATTTTCTCAAAAACTGTATGACATAGATACTTAAAATTTCGCACAGTGTTACATCTGCTGGATCCAAAATCATAACACTTTCACGTATTATAAAATCTTACCTATTTACAGGAGAAATATAACGAAAGTCCAAAAAATTAAATATCCGGATATTTGACGACTACGATGGCACAGTGCTTTTGACGTTGTGTCTAAGCTCGGAAGGTTCCGGGTTGGATTCCCGACCGGGTTAATTCAGGAAACGAACTTTTCTAGATTGTCTCGGGTGTGACCGACGCCTACTAGGAGACGTCCCTAGTAGTCGTCGTCTGGTTCTCATAGCACAGGGAATGCTCTAGTTTGAGACCAGATTATTGATGTGTATTGTCTGGTGGATTTATTTATTACTATTATTTATTATTTCCAAATGAAATAAATATCTTCAGAAATTTTTAGAAATTATTAAATAATAATTATTTAAGGCAATACATAGTTTGTAAATATCATTGTTTAGATATGTACAGCTTTGTAATTATTAATAGACTTTCTCAAAGTCGCCATTTAAAAATTTATCATTGCTTAGGGTGCCTAGCAGATTGGCTTTGGCCAGTGTTGGGCAAAATGTAATTGTAAAAACAATTACAATTACAATTGTAATTGTAAAACGTCATTGTAAAAACATTTTGTATGGTTTTTAAATTTACATTTTGCTCAACACTGGTATTGGCTCCGAGGAAGTCTATTAAAGCGCTTCCCCTAGCCAAATACTATGTTTTTGCCAGTTTTAGAGGCTATCTTCTCCTTATTTGAAAAAATATGAAAAAGAATAAACAATTTAGTAATAATTTTCAACATTTTAACAACACTTTTGTCGTCTCGTATTTTTCATTTACATATAAAATACATACATATAAAATCTGTATCAAAAGAAAGCCTAAAAATTTGAAATTCGTGCATCTACATCATAAGTAGAACTTAGATTTGATCATTAAATTTTTTTCAAAAGTTTCTTTTTTCATAAGTAAAATCAATAATTATTAAATTGTATAAAGAATTGTACGAATTCTAGAATGAGGTAGTCTGTACTGTGCCTGTTTGTCTGGGGGAGCGCCTTAAAGATAACAATTAGTATTATTAAAGTCTGTAAATATTAATGTTCATATGTGTACGACTTTGTACATACATACATATCTTCACGCTGTATCCCCAACGGGGTATTCAGAGAGGACGGAGCGCCAAGCGTCGCGGTCCTTACATACCTCTTTCCCTTCCTCAAATCTCATCATTCTCCTGACACATTTTCGCCTACAATTATCAATATAATAATCATAAAATACTTACAACTTTGTAATTATTCTGTAATAAAGTATCTTCTCTTATGTTATTAGTAAAGACTTTAAACATTTTATATATATATATATTGTATGGGACCCTCTGTGTGGAAATCGAACTCGCATTTGTTTAATTCTTCGAAAACAGTCTCGATGCTATATCACTACAGTAGTTGGATGTGATATAAATATGGAAAAAACACACGACGGTATTATGGCCGCATCGGGACTGTACTGTCGCGGTCATGTGACGCTTGCTGTCGCTGGCAATTTTATCGATATCGGCGTGTCCTAAAATGCATAGGTAGTTGGCGAAATTATGCTTTTTGATGAGAATAATGTACCTAACAAGTAACAATCTTATTACATATTCAATCTACATATTCTTAACACATTTTTTTTGGATGCGCGGGAGGAATCTGCATACAGATATCCAGCACCCTAGAAGAGTGACCGACCGAGGAGAGAGAGAGAGACCGAGGAGGTTATTACCTAAAAATTTGTAGACAGCGACAGCCCCGCGATCACTGCGCGACCGGTGACTAATTGTAATAAAAAATTGGTATCATGTATGAAGATTACGTATTTATTATTCTATGACCGTAAAATGTACTTATCGCTGTAGATTTAGCGCTACTATATTACATTACACAAATTCACGTTTTGACAGCAGAAATCGCGCGATATTGGCTGTCGCATACTGACTGCAAGTTACGTAATAAGCGTACTGGTTGTATGGGGCCTTTACATTAAAACTCCAGCGGCGGTCATCCTCGGTGCATTGTCGAAGGGCTCCGGTATTTCCTATGGCATGCACCGAAGCCCCTCTTGCGCTGTGCCGAAGCACATCTCGGGACGGGAGGCAAGTACAGCGCGGAGCACACGCGCTGTCGTCCTCCTCTGGATCGCATGGATGGTTGACCATCGAAGGGCCGCGATCAGCTGCGACCCCCAAGGCCTCTTTACTCGTCTCTTACAACATCGTAACAATATTCTTTGGCCCGGGCTACAGGGCTGACATGTTCTTAATATCTATTACTTGGACGCATTGAGTTACACATTACAATGTGGGAACAGGCAGTCGATTAACATCAAGACACAAAGACATTTAACTTGACACGCAACACAAACACAAATACATTGTCTTGAACGTTATTAGAATTTAGAGCCCTCGGCTTGGAAAGTATGCATATGCGCTATGTAATCACAATACCTACCAACATCGAGTTAAAATTTTATTTTATTTTAATGGTTGTGCGGGCGAGTCTGTCTTTAGTCTTAGATGAGCACACGAAGATGAATATGAATAGATAAATACTTCAATATTTAGATAAAAACTAATGCATCCGTAAATATTGTCTATCCTACAATGTGTAGAGTCCTATATCGGTGTATTTCTGTAAATAATGTCCAAAAAATATGTTAGGATAAATTCTTGGCGCCAAATAATACATTGGTATTATTTATTTAACATCAAAACTGATTCTGTTCAACAGTCATGATGTCACGGTGATATGTAACGTCTTTGGCACACCACCAGCTATTGTCATGAGACAACGCAACCTTAATACATAGATATTATAGTTATACATATGTAAAATCAAAGCGAATACTAAAATGAAAAAATTAGACTGCTATAAATAATTAAGGTAATAATGATTGGTTTACTGAAGAAAAAGTTATTTTATGTATTTTTTAAAAAGGTGCAAATACATTCGTATTATTACATTTGTATAATAATATTATAAAAATTATCATAATTTAATTCCATTTAAAATTTAAAATTGTTTATTTTGATATTTGTAAGAGACTGGTCGAGGCGTCGGGAGACCACCGGGTTGGCAGCTTCTTCCGCCAACGAATCAGTTTGGTTATTCAGAGGTAATGCTGCCAGTCTGCTGAGTACCTTAAGCAATTACAGCTTTCTAAGCGGCAACTTTGAAGAAGTCTATTATTTAATATAATGTGGTTTTAAGTTTGTAAATATTTTAAATTCGAGAATTATGAATGAATGGATATCATTTATTGTACGCTCATTAAAGTAATAAATAAAAATATGATGTTAAAGCATAAATAAATAAATACTTATTTGCGAACTTCCACTTATCTCTACAAACCCTGGAAGTGATTCCGGTGGTTATAGAGATCTTTAAGTACGAGGCCGTGCGTTATAAACTTATAAATTTCGCTATTACTTTATACCTTTATTTTTTTTTAATTCTGCGTAGAGTAGTTTGGGAAATAAAGGGAGAGAATTATCGAGCCATACTTAACTAGCCATTTTGTATCGACTTTAATTCTTATATGTTTTAAATCATTAACTAGTATAAAATATGTGTAGGTTTATAACATTTATTTTTAAGCTAAATTTCAAATTCTTATTGATTTCTGTGATTCAGGCTCCATACATATCAAATAATTGCACATTCATGAAACCTAGTATAGTTAGTGTACAAGGCAAACTTAGTAGTTTATAAAAAAAAATTAAAAAAAAACATTTTCTTCGTTATAAATTTGAATTACAATTAAATTACTGAAATATATTTTTATTCAATTGTAGCGAAGTTAAAAGAATGTACTTCAACGCAATATATGTGTATTCTATATATCGAATGCACATGGTAATATGCACAGACTAAACACTTGAACCGATTTGAGTAAGGCAGGTATCGTTAGAAACGTAATAGTCAGCAGATAACAAATTGAGTAACGTCATCAAAAATCTAATGTCAGAGGCCCCAAGATAGCGAATTATGTTTTTAAGTTTATGAGTAACCTGTATATGGCAGATATAACTACGCTTTATTAGGCTACAGTCTAGCAGTGTATGGGGACAAAGTATTGCGTTCTATATTTACTACTAAAATAAGTTTTATTTTTATTTTTGCAAATATTACTTTTCTTACATAGATAGGTATGTAGTTACATTATATTTCCCCACAATTTATCCTCAACGGGGTAGCCGCAGAAGATGAAGCGCCTAGCAACGCGGTCCTTGTATACTCTTTCGACTCCACAAATCTAATCATTCTCCTCACGCACTTCGCCAAGTAAGGATATGTGAGTGCTTTTGACATATCCGTCAGTTAACACTATGGTCATTTTATCTTCATAATTCAGCCTCAGTCTACTTTGGCTTCTGCTATCACTCACTTTCGCTCCGTAGATTTCCTTCGTCAGTCTTTCATCACTCCTTACCATGTGCCTGAACTATCTAAGCATTCTTTTCTTCATTTTTACAATAACACTATCATCCAGCCTTGTCATTTTGCGTATCCCTTCATTGGTTATCTTGTTCGCTAGGGTGATTTTTCTCAAAGACAATAAAAAGCCAAACTCCGTGAAACTTCACGGAGTTTGTATTTATTTGTATTGGTGTAAACGAGTAAATTTACAGATAGGTTGACTTATTTCGTTTGTAGTAGATAAGCTTATCTACTTCCAAAGTGAAGCAAACAAAATAAGTCAGCCCACCTATAAACACTTTACTCTCAGCTATTCAGTATCGACAGTTGACCGACTCTGCTATCGCTACGATTTCCTAAGGATGCTTCGTGGAGAAAAGAAACATGTGTCGATCAATAACTTTGAAACTTTGAGCTAGCTAAAAAATATATATGGGATGGATTTCTGCACAGTAACACTCGTGTCTAAACAATTTTATACATTTACCTCAAATAAGAGGGTCATGCCGAAAGAAATTAGATTCTCAAAAATTTTAAAATCTTTATTACAGGTATAGAGATCTTTTCAAAGTATTCACCTTCGATACGTGTAATCTTTACTGATTTTTAGAGAACTCGGAAATCTCAGTTTAAATTTTGGAAAGAGGTAAAATCACAAGGTCACTAGGTCACTAAAACAGGAGAGAGAGAATAGTAGGTGAGGTAAAATAGAAACCTTTTTTAGTTGAAATAGTCGTTTTAGGAGAAGTACGCGAAACATCCTTGTCGCGATGCCAGAGAAGGTGCCGGATCCCTGACATCGGGTATTTGCCCCAAAAAAATGATTCGATTTCATGGGTGGTCCATTTATTTTATCAAGAAAAACTAGGCCTTATGGTGGTGTATCACTTGCCATTTCGCTAAACAATGCACCTAGTAATGGTTTCAATACTTGCGTCGCTGTGTTCCAGCGAACTGGCAGGCGAACGAGTTATTAGTATTCCATACGAAATTAGAAAAAAGAACACTTAACTTATGGAATCATCTCGATGTCAGTCTATATATCCGTGTCAAAATTGCTATCCCCCGCCTCATCCAAAAAGTATTTATCATTCAAAAGGTTTATAAAAAAATCATGAGCAAGGAAAGGAACAAAACACTGAAAAAGAAATAGTATTATTGCATTATATTAGATACATTACTTCACGTCTATCTTTATTTTACAGTTGACAGTATTTTTAATCGACTTCAAAAAAAGGAGGAGGGTCTCAACGTGACAAGATATTTTATGATACTTTTGGTGGATATATATGGACATCAGAGAATCAGCTGAGAACACCACAATGAATGAGCTGTTACATCCATTCTCGTCAATGCAAGTAGTGCAATTAAACCCCTAGTCAGGAATCAAACCCAGCTTACAGAGCTCGGATAGTAGATGCACTAATGATGTAACCTTTTCACTGGTCTTTTATAAGTGATTAATAATTATGATATTTATATTGATAATGGGTAATAATATCCCATGTTCGATCCGTTCGCATCTTTTATTGTGAGAGCCCACTGTTTGTGTTTTTCAATAGAATGAAGGTTAACACATTGTGCTCCAGAATTAGAAAATAAAATTAATTGTAGACCTGCCCTGGATATTTATTTAGGCCAAGGTCACTCAAAAAGGAGAAATATAAAAAAACAAAAATAAAAAATTAAACTGACTTAAAAAAAAACAATGAAAAGTACGAAATAAATATCTTTTACTAATCAGAACTTAAGTACACGATACAAATACCCATATAATTAAATTTGACAGTTATTGAAGTCGGTGCCAAATCAATGTGCAACAACAGTCTTTATTAGTTTAGTTGGCTGAGTATTTGTATCGTATTTATAAAGTTATATTTTGTACTTAAGTTTTGATAAGTATAAAATAGCTATTTCGTACTTTCAAGTATTTTTTTTTTGAGTCGGTTTAATTTTTTTAATAAAGACATAAGTGTGACTAACTTTATTTATGGTTTGCGGTTGGTAATGATTGACAGTACGGAACAGTAATTGTGTGATTACGACTTACACTTAACCCACATTCTTAATAAAAGTCAGATACAATTGTGTGTCGTATTTACAAGTGGAGAGAACTTTTTTTTTCTTCATTTTTGAAACATATTATGCATAGCTATCTTTTAATCGAGTATAGTATTTTTCATTTCTATTAAAAATGTGTTATATAATTTCAGAAATAAGTATAGGGTTCGATCTGATCACTTAAATACAGATTAACTCGTTACTGAGTGCCTTTCTATATCATAAATAATACGTTATAGCTTATACAAACATGAATGAACTCAATATTTTATAAATTCACGACCATATATCTCGAAAGGGTTTGTCAGAGACATATCTGGGTTCCACGTTTGGCAATTGTCCACGTTTTGTAAAAACGTGTGGCATTAGATATCCTTGCAGCGGCTTGCGACTCCATAGTCACTATGAATAATCTAATAGTAATTTATTGATCTTTCGTTTCGGTTTTGACAAGCTTCGAAATTGGAGTTTCGGTTAAGGCTCAATTCACGCAGAGTGTCAGCAGTCAGCAGCAGAGGGGCGAACACTTTCAGTGCCAAAATCGACGCAGCGTTTTATTACCAAAATACATAGAATCACTTGATCCTTAGCTTTAGTTTGAAACTTTGAACTAAATCCAATAACTACGTTCAAGTTTTCGCGCTACAGGTTTTGCGGCACAGTGGGTATTAATGACTTCACCCCACGCTGTGTAGTTAAAAGCACATATATTTTTAAAACAGTAAACCTATTAATTTATCAACTGCATCTACTCCTCAGAACACAAACATATGTTTGCTATTCATTGAAGGGACAGAAACATAAAAAAAAGCCGCCTGCATGTCGAACCATGCACAGTGCAGGGTTCTGAAAACGAAAATAAGTTTGTATTTCATAGCCGTTCTCAATAATACTGTGAAAAAGAAAGTTGTTTATGCGCTCGTAGAGCGTATAACCAAAAATATTCTGTATATCAAAAATTACATAATCTATCACATTCAAACCAATTTCTGATACCCATACTAATATCATAAATGCGAAAGTCTGTCTGTCTGTCTGTCTAGCACGTTTTCACGGCTAAACGATTGTCATGAAATTTCTATGAAATTTAGTATGGAGATACTTTGACACCTATAGGCTACTATTTTTTCAAAAAACTAATATTATAAAAGCGAAAGTCTGTCTGTCTGTCTGAATGTCTGTCTGGTACGTTTTTACGGCTAAACCGCTGGATCAGTTTTTATGAAATTTGGTATGGAGATAGTTTGACACCAGGGGACGGACTTTTTTTTCAAATTTAGCCCTAAAGGGATGAAAAGTGGGATGAAACTTTGTATGGGAAATACTAAACCGCTGAAGCGATTAAGATAAAATTTGATACAGAGATAAACCTTTTTTATTAAAAAAACAAAGACTTCTTTTATCAAAAATTCACCCCTAAAGATTGAAAGGGGGGATTAAATTTTATGGAGGATATGCTAAACCGCTGAACCGATTATGATGAAATTCAGTACAGAGTTAGTTTGTGCCCGAAAACGAATATAGACTACTTTATTTAAAAAAAAATGATATGTGGTTTCTTATATGTGTGACGTCATCACAAATCCAATATGGCGGATGTTCTATAATAGGAAATAACTTTTTTGTTCAACACCAACAATATGGGTATAAAATAAAATGGAATACGCAGGGGAAGGTTTCTGTATATGTGAGACGTCATCATAAATCCAATATTGCGGATGTTCCATAACAGAAAATATTTTTCTTGTTCAACTTCAACAATATGGGTATCAAATGAAATGCAACGCAGGGAAAGGTTTCTGTACAGGTGACGTCAGCATAAATCCAATACGGCGGATGTTCCATAATAGGAAATAACTTTTTGTTCAACTCCAACAATATGGGTATCAAATGAAATAGGATACTCAGGAGAAGGTTTCTGTATATGTTACGTCACCAAAAATCAATATAGCGCATGGTTCATAATAGGAAATAACTTTTTTGTTTAATACCAACAATATGGGTATCAAATGAAACGGAATACGCAGGGGAAGCTTTCGGTATATGTGACGTCATCATAAATCCAATTAGCGGATGTTTCACAATAGGAAATAATTTTTTTTTCAACGCTACAATATGGGTATCAAACAAAATGGAATACGCAGAGGGAGGTTTCTGCATACGTGATGTCATCATAAATCCAATATTACGGATGCTCCGTGACAGAAACTAACATTTTTCAAGATCTCTGTCAACAATATAGGTATCTCGGGTAACCTCGGTAACTCAGACGTCATGGAAAAATTTTCCACGAGGACAAAGTCGCGGGTACAGCTAGTATTGGCGGATGTTACAAATTTTACTTTATAGAGGATTCAAAGTAGTAAAATTTGTAAAAAAAAATTAAGGAGTTAGGAAATGTAAATTTTGTAACATCCGCCATATTGGATTTATGGTGACGTCACATATGTATCTACCTTCCCCTGCGTATTCCATTTCATTTGATACCCATATTGTAAGGGTTTAGCATTATCAAGTTCCCATACAAAATAAAATAAATACGCTTTTGTGTACCCGAATTTTTTTTCAACCCACGGTTACAAGATGGGGTGTTACCACAATTTTTTTTTCAAAATGTTACCACATTACATAGCAGTTTGTAGAGTACACTTTCTTTCTAAGATTGATCTATATAGTACTGATAGTCTCCAAGAATAATGGATGTAACATATGGACAGACAGACGAATGGACGAATGGGACGAAATTGTAAGGCTTCCATTTACTGCCAAATGGCTATAGAAACCTACAAAAATGTCCAAATGTACAATTACTTCGAAAGGAAGTTTAGTTTTCCGGTTCAGCCGAAACAATTGCACATCGTTTTCGTAATCGATTGTAAAAACTAGTTTCAGTTGGACGCTTATAACCTAACTTTAGTAATGAACGTAGCTTGAAAAAAGTCCTTTTGTTATACATACATGTTTACATACATATACATACATATGTATGTATTTATACATACATATACGTACATACATACATATACATTATACATACATCCCTAACGAAGTAGTAAAAGAGGATTGATCCTCCAGCATCGCGGTCTTTACATATACTTCTTTCTCTCAAATGTCGTCATTCTCCTCACACTTTTGCCTAAGTAAATGAGTGCTTTTGACCTTTCCATCAGCTAACATTCAAGCTCTTTGATGTTCATAATTCAGATTTGGCTTCTTCTATCACTCGATTTTGTTCTGTAGATTTTCTTCGTTGATCTTTCACCATTTATTCTTTCTATGTTCTCGAATCGTTTAAGTATTTCTTTCTTCATTTTTACTATAACTCTATCGTCTAACCTTGTCATACTGCGTAACTCGTCATCGCTTATCTTATACGCGAGAGTGACACCACACATAATATTGCTACGAGATCACATTTCTACTGCTTTATCTTACTTGTGTATATAAATATCACATACTATAACGTAAAATAATATGGTATTAAAACATGCTTCATGTTATTACATTTGCATACTTAGTTGGTATCTTATAATCTAGTAATGAAACTCTACATCAATATATTTTATGTACCCGCGGTTTTCAGAAGAAAAAAATGTAAATAATACCAATGTAGATATTTTAAATAAAATTATGTTATATAAATTCTGTAACATTAATTCATTGTCGATGTTATGAACGGAACTGAGCTAATGTGATTCCATTATGGCAGAAAAGCTTTCTCCAATTGATTTTTAGCTCCGAATCAGGGACGCAAAGCCGGTGATCCGTAACGGTTCTGATTGGATAAAGGGTTCCGTAGTTGAATTTGTCGAGAGACGGAGTGCAGGGCCATGTCGATCTTTACGCTACAGAATTATTTATGATTTTGTATTACCCACGTCGGTACTTTTCCTCAAAACACAAGAAAGTAAAGGAATAAATATGGAATAATTCGAAATAGTCTCAAATGACAGATATATCCGAGTACGTATGAACATTAATGTACACTCGTGCTTAATATTTATATTACGTTTCCAATATAAATGTAAGGAATAGATAAAGTATACATATCCCGGAAGTACATAGATATTACCTTCTTCATCCTCCTTTTGGGTACATCATAGACACGTAAAATATTTCTTTTATTAGAAATGTCATTTTTGTCTATTTATTTACTTTTTACTTAATTTCGTAGCCTAGCAACAATTTTTTAATCATTTAAATCCCTTAAGGCGCTCCCCCAAGCAAACAGGCAAACGTATAGAGCACCTGATACTAGAATTCGTAAAATTCTTCATGTTATCTAGTAATTATTGATTTTACTTATGAAAAAAGGGTCTTTTGAAAAAATTTCAATGGTCAAGTTTTATATCATAAAATTATCTATACATTAGTGTATATCGCAAGTAAATATAACTTCTATTTATGAAGTAGATGCACGTACTTCTAATTTTTACGCTTTCTTTTGAATACAGATTTTATATGTATTTTATATATAACTAAAAAATATGAGACGGCAAAAGTGTTGTTAAAATGTCGAAGATTATTACAATATTTTTATTACTTTTTATATATTTTCAAATAACGAGAAGATAGCCGCTAAAACTAGCAAAAAAACAGTATTTGACTAGGGGAAGCGCCTTAACGCAAAGTTTATCTGGAAGAGATAGCTTAGCAACAAGATTGCCTGGATTGTAATATCTTTATTAGTTTTCTTATCACTTTGTGTTTTTTTACTCGCACTATAAGTTCTGTATTGTAAGCATGAAGCAACTGAAGCATACATCACTTAATAGCTTTAGGGTGGGATTTGTAGAATAGTAATGCGAGTAGAAACAATATTATGTAATGAATGAGGAACAACTGACAAAAAACAATAATCAGTCTTTAATAAAGTCCTAAACGCACAAGTACTAACTACTTTGTAATAGTAATAATAAATAGTAATAATAATAAAAGGAAAATTATCTAAAGACTGACATAACCACAGAATATAGAAACAAGAATATTTGTGACGAAGACTTCATTGTTTCAGTTATTCATGTCCAATGATTTTGTCTGTTGTTTCGAACCTTCCGTGAAGATAACATTGGGACAAGTGCCAAATTGAAAGGAAATATTGATGACACATGCACAAGAGAGCGGTCTAACTGTTAAGGATGACTTAAAATGATGGAAGGTGAGAAAGGATTTAGAGATACATTCAAAAATAAATGAGGACTCATTTTACTTTGGCTATTAATATCTTCGACGACTTCTGTGATATTATATAATATGCAATATCAAATTTTAACTTCTAGCTAAAATAGAGCAATTGTAGACGGACAAGAAATATTGTAATTGTCAAAAATATGAATTTTCATTATTTATTCTAAAGATCAGCTAGCTAGAGTGTTAGCCGACGGAAATGTCGAAAGCACTCGCATATCTAGGCGAAAATGTTTGAGGAGAATGATGAGATTTGAGACTGCGACGCTTGGCGCTCCGTCCTCTCTGACTATCCCGTTAGGGATACGGCGTGAAGATATGTGTGTATGTATGTATTATAAATAATGTGATGTTGGTGCTGACTTTATTAAACGGTAGAAAGGCCTGGATATGCCCGAAATGAATTAAAGTAGGATAAATACAGTAGAAATGCGACCACTAGAACTGTGTACGGTGTCACCCGCACCCGCATTAAATAAGCAATGAAGAAATACGCTTTATGATAGGGTTGGATGACGGTGTTATCATAACAATTAAGAAAGGAATGCTTAGATGGTTCGAGCACATAGAAAGAATGAGTAATTAAAAATTTACGAAGAAATTGAGTGTAAAGTGAGGTAGCAGAAGTCAAGGAAGACCAAAGCTGATTTATGAAGGTCAAAGAGCCAGAGTGTTAGCTGACGGAAATGTCGAAAGCACTCGCAAACCTAGGCGAAATTATATATGAAGAATGATGAGATTTGATTAGGCGAAAAAGTGTATAAGGACCGCGATACTTGGTGCTATGTCCTTTCTGACTACCCTGTTAGGGATGTAGCGTGAGGATATTTACGTATGTTATTCTAAATTCTAGGTTCCCAAACTTATTTTGTCTACTGAGTCGAGAGCTCATGCAGTCGTTGTCTAAGATGCCTCCTAGCTAAATGAAATTACAAATCACCTCCCAGGCTTCTACACAACGCCCCCATTTTTTTTCTGGGTCTCTTACCACCCCCCTTTAGGCCTGCAGCGCCCACAGGGGGGCGTTATCGCCCACTTTGGGAATGGGTAGCTTTCTAAGCGGCAACTTTGAGGAAGTCTATTATTTAAAATAATTATGTGTAGTAATTTATGTCAATAAATAAACACAAACTCTTAAAAAAAAATATCTATTTTCTTTTCAAGTGACGTTAATGACTACATTTTCATAATTTTATTTTTATAAATATAACGAAATGTCTATTTTATTTTTTAATTACTTGCGTATTTGATCCGATATACGGAAATTGCTCCAAGACACCTATATCAGTTACATTTTATAATAATAAATGGTTAATACATCAAGAAATAAACAAACCTTGAAAATATCTTAAAATAGTCAAAAAATTTCTAGATGTGTCATTTAACTAGATTACAGTCTATTCCGGTCCCAAATGTCCATCTGGAATGCGTTCTGAAACCAACATCTGTCGTGCACTAACTCATGTCACGGCCGAAACTAGCGCTGCGTACAGACTCCTGACCGCACGCTGAAAACAATACGTAAAGCACCTCGTATAAAAGGGCATCGCACCCGTTTTTTATAAGTTATCAGTTATGATTATAAAACGCAATTTTGTACGACTGAATGAGCAGTGCAATGAACCTTGCAGTGATCATGAATATTTGGCATCAACACAAATTTTATGTAAAAATAAATAAATTGTAAAATTTGAGCGTTGCTATGCTGTATATACAAGGTATTAAGAAATACTATGTAGAAAAGATTATTTTATGTCTTGTTATTTATAAAATTTATGAAGTTATTTACTTGAAGAGAATTAGAGAGAGGTGGGCGAGAGACATTATTTAGTACAAGTTTTATTCCGTAAAAATATTTTAAGAAGTATTATTCACAATTCAATTTGTTTCACTGTTTTCATGCTTTTGTCTCGTAGATATAAATGATAAAAGAAGAAATCACCGTAGATAAAATAAAAATATATTAGAAATTAACTCCCGCCTGAAAAACTCTGCACAAGTTAGTAACATTAAGAGCTAAGCAGTATAATTAAAATTCCGTAGTTTTTTTATTTCTCTTCAGGTGCATGCAGACACTAATTCTTTGTAAAATATCTTCATAACTTTAAATTATTGTTAGAGTTACTACTAATAGAAATCGCACTTCATACGTCACGTATTGTAAAACTGAAAGAAATATATGGCGTAAGCTCGCAATACAAAGGGATGAGACACATACACATATTTCGTCTCTATCGATATGCTCAATGTTTGAAGACTGTTAAGCTGTTACATTTGACGTACCTGTGAAAAAAACATATCTGTGTTCGTTAGTACTTTCAAGGTATTTTAATAATTTTTTAATGAAACAAACTAGTATACATTTTTGTAGATATATGTGAGATAGAGACTCTTTTGGACGTGATAAGAATGCAGTATTTTAGACTGCAAAGGCCGGTTTGACAAACATAGACTGTGGAAGCAAGAAATCCTATAGTGGCCACATCGACGCTATATTATTAGTAGTATAAGTGTGATTACGTGGTGTTTAGATACATGCTATGCTGCCATGCTCTGGGAGACAAAGATAAATATGTATAATATACATAACTAACTCTGCCCCGCAGTTGAACCTGAATATAAATTTAAACTTGACTATAGCACCGACGTTGGATCCTGTGCAACTATAAACAATTGCTTCGACAAAACAAATATATCGTGGGTCAAGTTCTTCAAAAGTTACACGAACTAACAAACGCATTGACGTTTATACCCCGCGAAAATCGTATGGTTTCCAAGCCAAAAAGATTGACCGTTGACTCCACCCCTGAAACAACAACTTACGCGTAAAAGAATTAAATGTACGATAATTTTATTTTTTATGTACGGTTGAGTAGGAAACTTCGTTTTTTAAGTAAACTGAAAAAAAACCTGTTTCAATACTGCTCTTGGAAAAGCTCAGAAATACACCTCCTAATATATATATAATATTGCTATATATAGATACACCAACAGCAAAAGATGAAAAGAGATGGAGTGTTATAGAGATGTTTCGAGATTAAATTTCTCGACTTCAACTATCTCTAGAATGCGATCTACTGTTTCAATACTGCTCCATGTTTAAAGCGGATTCCGATCTGGCGCTTCGCCGGCCGCTGCCGCGGCACGCTCGTTTTGCTCGGTCGGCTCGCGCGTTGTGATAAAAAGACCTAACGTAACCAAAAAACTGTTATCAATATATCATCATGATTGTTACAGTTACAAAAAAATTTGCAAATATTTACCCAAAGTGAAACAATCTTACCCTTAGCCTGCATTTGACCTCAAGATTTCCTCCCAAGCCACACCACATTAAAGTTTCAGCGATTGAAGTTGTAACCAAAATGTTATTGTTAAAACTGTTAATTTTGAAGTTTTTTTATATCAAAGACCATTAACTTTAAAGAAGATGTGATTTATATCAAAAGTAGCGAATTTATAAAGAAAACCGTCAATTTTAAATATCGAGATTTGTAGATAAAATTACTAATTCTATAGCTCCATTACATATATCCCAAATACTTTTACCAAGTCAAGATATGAATTTGTTTAACTTTAATGATTTGTTCACCCCTAATAGGAAATGAAGTGATAGCTTGAAATTCAATGTCTTGTTTTCATACATATACTCGTATATATATATTCCAGATGAAAAAATAACGATGTATTATAATAATTTAGAAATCCGCGCTAACGAGCTGAGGATAACGATACGAGTCTTTGGGTTTTAAAGATAAATATCGTAATAAAGAAAGTATCTTCGTATTCTGTAAATTACGTAATTGATTCGGTGCTGGTTAGCTGACCAAGTCTGATATCTGGTATCTCCTGAGGATGCTTCGTTGAGAGGTGAAACACGTGTCGATTGGTGGTTTTTGGAGTTTGAGCCGAAAATGCCTAAATATTTTAGGAATACATCGCATTCTGTAAATTATATGAACTTTTGCTTTTAAAATATAGAATACTGATTATATAGAATTATAAACTAGCTGTTGCCCGCGGCTACGTCCGCAGCGAATTAAGAGAAAACTAAGTTATGACCTTCCCTGGGCTTACTCTATCTTCATTCTTTTCATCAAAATCTAGCCAACTAGACAGACAGACAGACTCGTATTTATAACATTGTATAGTCTATTTTATAGTACGGGTATGGCTTAAAAAAATATTATTTATCATCGACTGGTGTTAGAACTTAGAACGGAATATGCCAAACGTTTTCCTGTTTGTCAAAAAATGTACCTGAAACAGGAAATTAGCAGCATTCGTATTTACGACTTTTCTCGTTTACACCATTTTTTCTTTCACTCTCCCTTCGTTACTTTCACTCGAAAAAATTATACTTTTCGACAATTAGAATTTTTCTTTGTCAAAACATAAATTACGGTCCAGTGCTTCTACATTTGCATCATTTGCAATTAACTTGTTAAATAACGTTTGTTAATTATTATTCGCCCCTAGATATTAGTAACTGCCTTAACTACATACCAAAGTTTGCCACAGAGTTTTCTTTTTACTTTAAAAAAGAGTACAAAATACAATCGTAATAATAATTTTATTCAATGTACACTTCATTTTCAATGTTTTTGATTTTTAGAAGTGTATCTTTCGAAAAGGTGTTATAAAAAAATGACACGAAAGACATTGACAAACGAACCAAATGCTGCTCAGAAATAAAAGAAAGAGATACCTTAATTGAATTTTATGTCTTGAAACAAAATACTCTGAGATTTCTGAAATAAATACATTTTAGTATCGGATTTTGTAATGATATCATAATATTTTATAGTGCATCACATCTTATTAGATGTTTATATACTATTCCTAACAAACTGCGAACCCCACACCTAATTTATTCATGGTTCCACTTAACTGCGTCGACTATCACAAAACCAGCTTTGAGCTTTGACACGCTCCCCCGCAATAAATTTGCGCACGCACCTCTGTTTTGCAGTCTCACGTTAATAAAATAAAACTGATGTGTCTGTGATTTCGAAATAAAGGCTTATTCAAACGCTTATATGGTTATTTACACGCAGTCAAAACCCAAACACGCTTTTTTCGTTTTTGTGCATGCCTGTTTGTCTATTTGTTTGTTCGGGCTAATCTCCGGAACGGCAGAACTGATTTTGGTGGGACTTTCATTAGCAAATAGAGGACTTTTCAGAAAGTAAGTTAGGCTACTTTTTATACCGGAAAAATATAAGATTTAACGCGGGTGAAACCGCGACGTATAGCTACTAATTATTAGATGTCATGATAATGTCATGTCACCAATAAATTATTATCGGGATAAGCCTTTTTCGTTAATTACTATTAGTTACATTTATTATGACTAGTAAATATAAATATAATAATAATGTATTATTTCTAGATGTCATCTGGTGGTTGAAATTCGACCGTTAATGTAAGTATAAACTTATAATATAAACTCTTTGGCGACAATCTCCACTCTGCGCCAACTGTTTGGTTCAAGGAGACATACATATGATCACAAACTGTTCCGAGTTTGACATTGACAGTATTTTTGACACTGGCAGTAAGAACGTAAACAATGAGTGATTTATTTAATTTAATATAACGTATTTTTAATGTAAAATGTGTTAAAAAATTTAGCTTTCGTATAAATATAAACATTATCTATGCAAAAGCGCGCGATACTCTTTAAAAAGGGATCCGAAGGTTTCGCTCACGTATTAATTTAATATTTAATGAACTATTTCAATAATTATTCCGCGATGTTTGACGCTCCATCCTCTCTCTTTTATATATACATACATATTATGTATGTATGTATATATAAAAGTCACTTAAGGTTTCGAGGTCCTTAAGCCTTAAGAATGGCTCAGCCGTTATTTATCTCTACTAAAACAGTTCTGGACTTAGGTAATAAACCTCACTTTAACAGATAAACCTCACGTTATAAGAAGTATCTTATATAAGTTAAAGCAAATGCAAATGAAATTAATTTCCTCCACAAAAAGTAAGCTATCTAAGCTTAATATAGTGTAGGTACATCGACGTATTTATACTGATTTGTGTCAAGATTTCTGATTAAACCGTTTATATCTATGGACTGGAAAACGAACTTAATGCCACGATAAATACCAACAATGATAGCAGTCGTAGTAACAAAAACCAACCAAGAGCGTATTGAGTTTTCTCACATTGACGGGATTACTTGGCTGTGCTTTAAACTTTATTTCGTCGAAATAAGAACTATTTCACCTTGAATGAGCCAAGGAAAAAGTACCTATACTTGGCACAGTGCTTAAAAAACATCATTTATCCGAAAATTTCATTTCTTCTGCCTTTGGGATATTAATTTACGTCCATAAACCGATTATCTTAATAGGTAATGAAATGAGCGAATGGGAATACTGTAAAGACAACGGGTGGTGTCCACGAACTCGAATTATTGTTTAAGAGTTTTAGTTTTACAAAATCTATATTTTCTCCACTTTATGTTTTCACTTATTTTTTTTTTATAAACATGTTTATCCTAAAAATAATAATTTAAAAAATCTTTTAATGAAATGGATCATCGGACTGATTATGATTATATGCTATAAAAGATGATACGCTTGTACGTTTGCCGCCTCTGATATAAAAAAAAAATAGAAGCTCTACCCGCGACTTAGTCCACACGGAAAATGTTTCCGTGACTTTCCCGGATTGGGCTAGGTTACGTGTACATGTATATACCTATGTGCATATGAATAAAGGTTGTTTTTGAAAAGAACCCACGTCCAGCCTACGTCTGTCTCCGGGCACATACTATGTCTGTACTTTGATCTTAATTGGTTCAGCGGTTTAGCATTTCTCATTCAAAGTTTCATACCCCTTTTCACCCCTTTTTCGGCTAGATTTTTATAAAAAAAAGTAGCCTATGTCTGTTCCCTGGTGTCAAACTAACTCGACACCAAATTTCATCAATATCGATCTGGCGGTTTCTCAGAAATTTGAGAAAATCAGAAAGCCTCAGAGAAAATCTAAGAAATATATTTTTGTGATTACCATAAAATTTACCAATATCATGTGGCCTATCATTTGCGCAATCACATGTTTTTACTACATACCAATTTCCAGCAAGATCGGTGAAGCCGTTCTTGAGTTATAAAAAAACAGACAGACCGACAGATAATAATTTAAAAAATGTCATAAAACAAATATTTGTCACAAAATGAGACGAAAAAATTATAGTTACAGACAGACGTTATATAATATGGTAAAATTATAGTTATAGTTATATATATATATGTATATATATATATATATATAATCAAATTATTTTCACAAATTAAATTTCATTTTTAGCGTCATTACTAATGGGCATGAAAAACTGACGTTAACATTAATTTTTGTTGACTTTAATTAATATCGTCTTTTAAAACAAGAATGAAAGATAACATTAGTTTAATCGTTGACACAAAGACCAAAGAAAAACTTTGAAATTACAGAGCTTAATGAACTGGCAAAAAGCATTCAAAGATAGAATAGAAATATAAAAAGAAGGTTAAAAAGTTGTCATGCTTATTACAACTGCACACTACTTTTACTCAGAAAAAAGGCTTTCACGGCGAATTTCCGCTAGAAAAATTCCAGTTATTTATATTATTTATAATTTTCTTGTTCACGAAGTTGATGAAACTTCCTGTCTTAATTTGGGTCCAGTAACAAATTACACTCTTTTTCTTAAAGGAAGTTGCTTTAAATAAAGCGCCTCGGGGAAGATTGATGTAATGTCCATTAGTAGCTAATTTCCTAAGCAATTTCAGGAAAGGACCCGGCGACAATCGAACTGTACTTTCGCGATACCTACCGTCGATTTTTAGTAAAATAATTCCTTTTAGTCTACAAAAAAAAACCGATAAAAAACTCAACGAAATAAATTACGTCAACAATTAAATCAATGTAATATACATATCGAGTTTATTGAAACTCTTCGTTAACAAATCGATGAACATAAGCGTCATAGAACTTAGGAATCATATTACGCATTTAGTTATAAACATTTTAACACAGTTAAGGTGAGAAAGGAAGGGTTTTGCGATGGTAAATGTAAAGAACGAGAAAGTTTAAATTTTTACGTTTATTTTAAACATTCTTTTTTGTAATTTTTAATTTTTGTTAGTAATCAATTGAGTCATTCATCCTCATCAGTCTGCCCGTGACCACGATCGGTGCAATTCGGTCGAAACGTCGGGATACAATAGGTAATTAGCCTTAAATTATACTTTTACTTGGACTATACTATATATTTAACTATACTTATACTTAGAGTAGACAAAGCATTAATGTACAACAAAACTTGAACGACTATTTGATTATCTGAGCTTACAAATGAAAAAAACGGAGTCATAAGTAACAGATTATTATCATCATGTCGCATACACATGTTCCATAAAATGAGTTCTGTCCCTTGGCAACAACTGGCAAATTCTATATTTTTCTTTTTCTACCAGACCAGCTTGGAAGAGAAGAGTTTATATTCAAGGTCACTTCGGCTGTGTGGTGCAGGCTACGTTTATGATAATACTAGATTTTCCCGCGACTTCGTCCGCGTGAAAGTCAAAGAAACATAATATCTTTATAAATTATAGCCATACATACCTCATACATCAGAATAATATATAATTATATATTATTCTCATGTATGAGCTATATTATCGTAAGCTTTCATTAATACCATTGAGTAGTTTTTGCGTGAAAGAGTAACAAACATCCATACATCCATCCACACAAACTTTCGCGTTTATAATATTAGTAGGATAGGATTGTATTTACTAGCGGAATCGTGCGATTACTTCACACAGTATCGTGATCTTGTTGTTAAGCACGTTTGTTAAAAGAATTGTCAACAGATGTCGCTGATGGATGAAGTTTTTAAAATAAGGTTTTTTTAACTAAAACATTAATTTAAAATTGTTAATTTATTTTCCATCATTAGCGGCGAACGTAGTCTTCAAAATGGTATAAATGGATATCTTTGATTTGTCTTTACTTAAAACTTGGAATGAATGCTCTTCGACACGATTAATGGAATGTGTATGTTATGTATTTCATTATGTACATATTGTACATAAGGTGAGAAAGACAAACAGGTTTGCTGGTACCAGTCAGTTCCAGTAGTATAGAAAAAATCGTGTAGGCAATAAATAATATCTTTTTGGTCAGATTTGTGTGAAACTTGTTATTATTTCTCATTAACACAGTAAATAAAACACGTATTTTGACATTTTTCGCTATTCAACTATAAGAGGATGAAAACGCGTCCTAGAGCATACTAAAATATAATCTTTTCACGATAGGGAATAAGGAAGTACATTTTGTTTGTGTGGATTGGGCTGAATTTCTTGTATGTACAGGCATGTACAGGAATGTACAGACATGGCACAGGACGGTAGGTGGATTTACAATTTAAAAAAGCCGGACAAATGCGAGTTTGAGGACCGAAGGTTTAGTAAAATATTCGACCATACATCGATATATGGAATAAATGATATATTGATCACAGTCAATTCTCCAACACCAAGTGTAAGTTCGTATTCACAAAATAATATCTTTTCATGTAATGTAACAACAAATTAACGATATTCAGATTTTTTCCATTACTTGTGCTGTATACCTTGCTTCTTGCCAAATCTCAGTCAATGGGAAGTACACTATAGACATTTATTTTCATAATTATGATTTACGTGTGAGTCTCAAAATACGTGGCATAAATGGCCATATTTTTTTATTGACTTGGAAGCTTGATTTTTTTACAGCTCCAAGGGCCGCAGACACAAGTAATTCATATTCAGACCACCTCCGTGGCGCAACGGCTTAACGCGTCGGAAAGTAAACGGGGGTTGCGGGTTCGATTCCCGCCCTGAGTCTGGGTGTTTATGTATAATATATATTTATTTATAAAAAAAAATATATAAGTAGTATATCAGCTGTCTAGTACCTATAACACAAGCGCTGTGCTGCTTATTTTGGGACTAGATGGCGCTGTGTGAAAATGTCTGAGTTTATTATTATTATTATATTATACTTGTTTTCATCTAACAAGATATGGGCGACAGTTCATTGTTGATAACTATAGTGATGAGCCCTAATTAAAGCCATTGATTTTTCTTTAATATCGAGAATGTTTGGAAAGGAAATGGGATCGATTTTTTATTTATTGATTGATTGTTTTTCAGAACTACTGTTTATCCATTTTAATTTTACAGTATAATATAGTTATGGTAAAATGAAAACCGAAATACATGCAAAATTATTATTTATTTATTCGACAACTTCAGAGGAATCAACATCGTCATCACTGGTTAAATCAAATTCACTGCCAATAGAGATGATAAGCTCTTTATCAATTATCCGGTTTATGCGGATATTTGTTTTTTTCCACAACTTTACTGTCGCAATGGTGCCGTTTTCACAAGATGGCCGCATAATTGACAGTAAATCATCGATTTACTGTCAATTATGTAGTGTCAATCTCTATGTGTAAATGTTTCGTTCCACGCATCCACTATTTTTAGGATATATTTTTTTCTGATTTTCAATTTTAATTTAACTTTGTTTTGATAGACAAACATTTTGTTTAGAATTTTAAAGGTAACAATTATTGTACTTTTGTAATTACGTAGTGTTATAATAAAATGATTTTCGATTTACTGTCAATTATGTAGTGTCAATCTCTATGTGTAAATGTTTCGTTCCACGCGTCCACTATTTTTAGGATATATTTTTTTCTGATTTTCAATTTTAATTTAACTTTATTTTGATAGATTAACGCTAGAGAGACTAACTATAGAGATTTTATTTAGAATTTTAAAGGTAACAATTATTGTACTTTTGTAATTACGTAGTGTTATAATAAAATTATTTTCGCACCTAAGTGTTTTCGTTATTCAAAAGTAGTATGTGAGAAACGGAAAAATGTGAAATGTCACCGAAATCTTCTTAGCTGAAAACAGGTATAATTACAACTTCATACTTCCACGCGTTCCTGAGAAGTAGTGTAAGCAAATTTCTCTTACGAAACCAAAAAAAACGTGCCATCTTCTTATCTTTCCATACGAGTCGTAAAAACGGGCTAAGGAATGGGATACTGCATAAACAATGGGTTATAGCTTGCCATTATCTGATTCCGCTATCATTTAAGAAAGTCTAAGTACTATTGCTGAAAATCAATGTATGATTTTCCTGCACATAAAAACTGTATTAATATGTGTTAGAATGTATACTATATAGCATGAGTCTACAATAATGACTTAAAGAATCTGCGTAAACTGGCTTCAACAAATTGATCGATCATACAACATGCGACAAAATTACGAACCTGTGTTTTGTAAGGCAGTATGTCAGTCGAACTATGCGTCCGTTTATGTTGTGCCAATGTTAATAAGCGGAGTTGTCCCAGCTCTGACTTGACGAAATTAATTTAAATACATCCTTGTCTTTCCGCTCTGTTGAGCGTGAGTCGATTTGCAATTGCTACACTCCGATAGCCCCGTTTCGTTCAGTGACTTAAAATTACAACGTGGAGTCGCGAACTTTGCAATTCCTGAGCGAGCTTTTTATTTGTTTCGCACTTGCTCGCAGACGACGAGTTCGTACGTTAATATGTTTTATTTACTTACGATCTCTCTCAGAAAAATCAATAGAAGATGGGTTGTTTACCTGGGAACAAAATAGGACAAAGATTAAAGATGGCTTACATAATATTAAAGCAAGTAAACAGATGTTGACAATAATATAACCACAAAATGCAGGTCATCTTGTAAACATCATTAAACTATATCCAATATATAGGAATCATAAAATTTTACCGGTGCAACACATGTAGGAAACAGACATTGTTGAGTGTACAATTATAAAACAAAGTAGCCAGAAAACGTCTAAACATAAATCTCAAGGAAACGTTGGAGAAAATTGTACGTCATATGGTAAGATAGAACAAATGGAATCATGTCACAGATTCCAAATATCCGGCACCGAGTCACACGGGCCGCGCAGGCGGGCGCGTCATCTACGAATAAGCATGAGTACGCACTGAAAATAAAATATTATATGCGATCGCATTTGAAACGCAGCGACCAAAATAACACAGTGTGTCAGTGGCGACGCTGATCACTTGCCATGCCCACTTACATAGGGCAACCTATCCATTAATTACTATTAATGGCGCTTCGTATAAATAACCGTTATTGTATTTTATAAAACTATATATCTGCCCATATGCAACAAGTATCTTGGATCCTACGACATCAATGTATGAAGTACAGTATAGAAAAATCATTCCATCCTGAACCATAACGAGTGAATGAATTATTTGTTTGTGGCACAAAATGTTAGACCTAAGTTTAGGTATTTTGTCTAAGTTAGCTTGGATATTATAAATGTCTGTGGGCCTGACCTGAATTGTTTTCTCATTTGGCCTTCTCGTGGAATGAATAAAAAAAATTAAAATTGAATTTTAATTCTACTGTGTAGTTCTCAAACAAAAGAACCCCCAGTTTACGTTAAGTTGGTAAGTCGGTTAGTCAACTAAATTTCCGCGTATAAGCAACTCCACTAAGTAGCAAGTCAACTAAACGACTAAGTCAGAAATTTGAGCGTTTAAATCCATGCGTACATTTAGTAGACTTGCCAACTTACTCACCTAGCAATCATAAGATATGTAGTATTTGACTGTCCTGTCAATATAGTGGTTAGTGCATTTATCTTCCAAGCCGATAATCTTATATTCAATTCCTGCCAGGTTATTTGTTTTATTATTTTTATTATTTATACATTTGTACAAACACACACATATAAGACACATGAAACGTAACTAATGGTTAATTTAGGGAACAAGGTTTATTATTTGATTTCCCCCCGATCATGGTGAGGTACACACCTAGTGTTAATTTTAAGGTTACTCAGTGGGAGTAGTTATCAGGAGATCGTTACTATAATTTATATCGATTTGTGTTTTGACATCCAATAAACCGTCTCCAGAAAGACTGCGTTTGATCTGTTGTGCTAAAATTTATTATATCTTTATTATAAACTAGTTGTGCCCGGCCACGCTTTGCTGTGGCTCAGTAGTAATTATATTATTTTTCGTAAGTTACGGTCTTGAATTCATACAAAAATCTCATAGAAATAGTCACTTTAAATTTTCCCAATTTCCCAGTTTTCCGTACAACTAAAATGTTTCATTCAATAAAAACCTAATTCGGAATATTACAAACATTTAAAATGAAAATAGCCAAATCGATCCAGGCGTTTTCAAGTGATGCACTTACCAACGAACAACATTTCTATCGACATACATAGATGAGATGAATTTCCGCAGTGACACGTAACACCGGGGTCAATACAATGCAACACAATTGAAAAATATGTCATATATGGCACACATATCAATAAAATATTTCTCTTCAGACTACTTATTAAAAGCGTTAGTTGGGTTTTACAGTGATTAATTAGTTGTAATTAACCTTATCAAATAATAATTAGAAGGCTATATTGGCGTATTACAATTTAAAGCGCATATTTTTATTACCAATCCAATTGTTATTCCGGTCTGACCTTTTCCTTCGTCGGAAGTTTTGATGTTAATTTGACACTAATAATAATATTTCTTGCGAATGAAATATTACAAAGTCACGTCAGATGTTCGTTTCTGACGTGACGTCTAGAATTCAATGTGACGTTAATCCTACAGTCAGCATTTTGTGACACGCTTTATTTCAAACGAAATTCGATTTCTGAAATAGAACACGATATAAAATTCAGTGTTCGTACTCAGATAACCTCGAACCAATTTAAGATGCTATTGTTATTTCAAAATACATTTTTCGATTCGATGTTTAGAACTAAAAATTATTTCAATAAAGAGTTAACAAAAACCTTAACACAAAGATTAAACGTTCATTTTAATTTTCCGTTAATGTTAAATGTTTGAATACAGCTAAGTATGTTTATAAACTAAATACTATTATAGATAGTTTAACTTAAACATATCTATTTATTCCAATATTTTTCAGCACAACTGAATACTTTATTTAGTGATTCAAACAAACATTTCATGAAGATATCTTTATTTCGGCCTGTGTACAGTCTAAAAGGAATTTTCCACCAAAAGGATCTATTTACGACTGTCTATCAAAACAGTCTGCTTTAATCTTTACAAATCGCGTCTTTTCGAGCAGGGAGGAAGTACATATTTACTTGTAGAGGAAATTGATATCATAAGCAGCTGTTTTATTACATTTACGTCGAACGTCATACACTGAGAATCTTCACAGTAAAATGAAATAACCTGCCCATATTGCAAGTTATTTCGACTCAAATAACATAATACCAAACCGAGAGGAGACTCCAGACGTAATTAAGTCTTTACCCGCTTTTATGTTACGTTTGTCAGTGGAATTTGCCGAAAAAATATTATAAATGAAACCAATATAGACGTCGAGGTCGGAAAGATAAGAATTCGGGAAAGAGAAATAATAAAACAAACGATTACTTACACAAATGCAGACCAATCTCCCGTTATTTGGGGAGGGCGCGTTCGTGACGTGCATGAACGTGGGACCCCTTCTGCCCGCAGGGCACAACCGCTTTTAGCTCGTTTCTATTCAGACCTTGTGCGGACATCACGAGACCTAAGTGCTAATAGTGATAACGGAGAGTGTTTCTGCCCTGCCCCAAGCCTCGGCAATAAGGGTAACGTAATTATTTCCAGACTTTAAGACCGGCTACGTACCTAAAGTATTAATTTTAAATATCATAAATTTCATTCAGTCTTCATATATTGTCGCATATTACAGAACTTATAAAATAATTGCTAAAGAATAATTGCATTAATAGATAATAAAAAATGCATTTTATTAGTATGATAACAAATTGACAGATCGCAAGTTGTGACAATTGCAGTTATACGTCAACGACAGCTCAACTATTATTCCGACATTGGTGTCGTCGGAGTTGGCTTGCAGCCAGAACGAATGTAGCGCTATGAGCAATCCGCTTAATAACCTGTATCGGTTAATCAACCCGATACTCTGAAATTTATTCAATTAGATCTCTACTGTGCCAATGTCTCGTTAAGTTCGTTCATATTATTCCACCGATATTATATTGCCAATACGATACTATGAAACAAACGTAGGTAAACCTATTTTTTATTAAAAGGAATACATAAAAATATAAATAAAAAAAAAATATTTATAATTTTTGAGTCGACTCCTATGAAAAGGACTACTTACATGTATTTTATACTGTACTGAAAAATCTCAGCTAGATAAATTTTGAAATAAAATTAATGTAATACTTCGGTAGTACCTATTTATTAATTTAGAAATATATTGTAATTTAGAATTACACCAGTAGGCCGAAAATACAACTTGTTACAATTCCTTACTAGCGATATTAATTATAATATTCGGGTAGATATCCGTGCAGCATACGGAAAAGGGTTTAGCAAATAAGAGACAATGCTTCGCTCTTGCATAACAAGTGCCACTTTCAGCGATTGCCGCAGCGCAAGTGCCTGTTTTACATACTGATGTCTATGAAGAATTTTTGGAGGCCAGGTACCCTGGTGACGTCACGTACGTGACAGAGAGCACGTGATGGCTTTGCAAATATGTGCTTTAGAAATATTCGACCAATCACGCTTCATCGTTCTTTGTATGTATTCTACTACGCTCAACCACAAAAAGTATGGTTATGGTTTTAGCTGCGTATGTACGTATGGTATGTACGAACGTATATTATGCGTACGTCGTCTGTAGCACGATATTAAAGTCAAGAAATAAAAGAATATCATCGGAGCCCTTGATGATAGCTGTCGAATTAAAGAGCTGGAAAAAATCATTTCGAAAACATGTAACTCATGAAAATTCAACGCGATTTATAGATCAATATTTTTCTTATAAAAAAAAAACTAGAAAAGTAATCTCAACACGTATGTATAGTATTTAGTTGGGTTTTGTTTTCATAAATTTTATTATTTTTTGTATACGAATCTGCTTCTAACTTAGATTCTTGCACGTATTCTGTTCGAATTATCTAGGTAGGTACGTAGATTTTCGAAAATAAAAAAAATAAAGCATGAAACAGAACGTAATTACACTAACAAAGTAAACATTGGGTTAATGACGTTCCGATTCATATAACTAGTTCAGTGTTTAACATTTCGTTCTACTGCCTCTAAACGGTATCTCAAAATACATCAATATTATCAGCCACGTTACTTCTCTCCTTGGCCGTATTCTAACTTCGTATCGAAGTTTTGACTAAAATAAAATACAGTTCATTTATATTTACTGCTATTGGGCAACAGACTATTTCGAATCGTATGTGTTATTCCATCTGGACCATCGTGATAAACGAAATTGCATTTAAAAAAAAAAAAAAATGGAGCCAAAAAATGTATGGGTACTGCACGCAATTGCATTATACAAGTTAGATAATTTTATATAACGGCTATTTACAGCTAAAACTGTCCAATGCGAAGACTTCTTATAATTTTTAGCCATCCTCAAACTCATTAATCGACACAAGTTTCGCCTCTTAACGAAGCGTCTTTAGAATATTTCAGAGATTAGATTTAGCTAACCGGTATCGAAATCTATCTGCTGCGGCTTGTTCTGCTAGTTAAGCGACCGTAAAGTAATAATAAGTCTATACAATAAAAGACTATCTAACTTCATGAAATGAAGGCGACGAAACGGTGATGCTGAGTGACGGTGAATTAACTAGGATGATTGTTAGAAAATACTCTTAAAAATAGCTTGTATGAACAGACAATTACAGCGTTAAATGAATCCACGTAAACATATGTTGCATGATGGTAATTTTATGATACCAACATAGTAAATCTATTTTTACATATTTATATTATAAAAACCTGAAAATCGCCTCTGAGTATGTATAAAATACATGTTTATCGTTTTAAACGTTTAATAAATGAAGTAATTGCAAGCACATTTCTTTTCAGTCGTTTCTACTTCAATGATTCCCCAATGAAAGGGATAACTTACTCGTAGTCACGAATTTCGCTACTGCCAAATTAGCAGAAACTATTAATTAGTTACAACGGAGACGGTTATTAAACTAAATGGGCCGAGTTTTGAAAAGCAACTTTAATATATTTTACATGAAATTAGAAAATTGCGTTGAGTCGGTCAGGCAATTACAGCCGGCTTAAAAAGTTATGAGCCCGCATCCTACTGGAGACGTAGATTTATCTCTTTTGGCTTCGATTTGTTTATTTTGCGGTGCGCATTCGGAATTGGATACATTAATTTCGAAAACTTTGTCGTGAACCCAGATAAATGAAGACCTGCTCGCCTCGCGCAGTGACGTATTTTGACTGCTTACGGTTCGCTATGTATAACTTTATTATGCCATCATAAACAGATTAGCAATTGTTTATTGACTTGTTTCTATTTCTTGTGTTCAGATCTTGTCCGCCAGAAATTAGAGATAGTAATCATACCGCAGCGTTCATCGCAGTTTTTCTATGGATTGTTCAATATGCAATTCATAAACGAATGATACATATGATACGTACGTGGAATGTGCATGTAATTATTGTTATTAATATGATGCAGATAATATTTTTGAAAATAACCTTTACTTTGAATATGTACAATGTAGAACAATGTACAATGTAGAATGGAAAACCATTCTACCTTTCTTGCACGTCTAGAACAGAAAGTACAATATAGAATGCGCGGGCTACTTATCCTGCTGTGGAAGTGTTAAAAGTTGGTATAGGCGATAAGCTAACTATCTATCATGAGCTGGCTATGATTGCCATTTGTAAGCCCAAATTATTATAAATACCTATTATTAGGTGTGGGCGATAGGATATGCTTTTGTTGCGCTTAGATGTCCTACCACAAATGGGTTACAGATGAAAATTGGTACTTACAAAAGGGTAGGTACCCTGAGCAATGACAGCTTTCTAAGCGGCAACTTTGAGGATGTCTATTATTTAAGATAATGTTTAGTTTATGTTTGTAAATATTAACGTTAGGATATGCATATACTGAATTATATAATAGAGGGAATGTAGCATTTCAATGAAGTAAAAATTTCAAAATACAGATTAACGTTATTTCTTTAGATTTATTTCATAATATATACATACTATCCCACCAAAATATACATGTGAAAAGGGAGCCGATAAAGGAGTTGAGATTTGAACAGATGCCAAATTCCATAGCAGTTATTTAAATCATAACTATAGAAATACACAACGTTCGTCAATTTAATTTAAAAAGAAATTGAAGAACGACGTTAAAAATTTTGATATTGAACGTGTAACTTGGCGTGTTTTATATCCAACTAAAACTAAGTAATCTAAATAGAACAACAAGCAAAGTTAAATTTTAAACTTGTATTAAATATCATCATGTCGTACGTAATTTATTGACTGTTAAAACTTGCCAACCTATAAATTCAATATCGAAGAAAGTATCAAATTTTGTTTTAAATTAAATTGAAGAACGTTGCACATTCCAATAGCTTTAATTTAAGGAACTGCCATGGAACTTGGTACTCGCTAAGATCTCAACTCTTTTATTGGGGCCGCCGACAACCCCCAACGTCGTTAGTATCGAACTTGGCCTCCTTTTCATATTTATTTATTTATGTTTTAGTGGAACATCATTAATTTTTCAAACGTTTTATCAGTTTATCTGAATAATACTTTTTTTTATGTTTAATCTGAACATTTTTACATATAAATAAAATTGAAGTGTCTGTCTGTGATTTTGAAATAAAGGCTATTTCTTAAGCTTATACCTACAGCTATTTGTACATAATCAAAATCGCAAACACGCATTTTAAAATTGTTGCCTATCTGGCTGTCATTGTCTGTCTGGACTAATCACTGAATCGGCTGAACCAATTTTGACGGGATTTGGCAGGCATAGAACTTTTCAGAGAGTAATCTAGCCTACTTTTAATACCGAAAAAATACTTTTGACTGTAGTTCACAATAAAAAAGTAAACTTTGGACCATTGATTCCAAATGTCATTCATACATAAAGACAAAGGCACATCTGTGAATTTTGACCACATGGACAAAAGCTCAAAAGAACTGTGACGTGAAGTTTTTTTATTCACTCATTATAAAGAATAACTAAAAGAATAATTCTGAAAATATAAAGTACAATATTCGTCGTGCAAAAGCAAGGGTTCTCAACCACTAAAACATTAACGCGCGCGTGGGTCGACTGCCATTGTTTTTATTATAAGCAAGTAATGCAGGGTTTTTGTTCTTTTACCCGCTTTTTCTCGCCGGTTGTGATTATAATGCATCATTTTTTAAATACAATACATATTTCCAGATTCTTAGAACAACAATCGTGTATTTGGAACAGTCTATTATTGTCTACATAAATTTTATTAGAAAAAAGATTCTTTATTAGAAAATTTGTAAATACGCTGTTATTATTTCCAATGCCAAAAATGCCACTAGTAAAACCTCGTTAATACTATTATACGTACATACTTACTCTGGCGCTGTTAATATTATTGTAATAACTAATACCTATTATTATATTAACTAGTAAGATGTTTCTTATATCCTACTAGCTGTACCCGCGACTTCGTCTGCGCGGAAAATTTTTTCGTGGCTCTCCCGGATTAAGTTCAATTATATGTAAATATGCATAGCATGTTTAAACATTGTTTCTGAAAAAAGTTTACGTTTAAGCTTACGTCTGTCTCCGGACACATACTATTTCTGTACCAAACATCATAATTAGTTCGGCGGTTCAGCATTTCCCATTCAAGTTTTATCCCGCTTTTCATCCCCTTAGGGATAGGTTTTTGATAAAAAAGTAGTCTATATCCATTTCCATGTGTCAAACTATATCCATGCTACATCACATCAGTTCAGTGGTTTAGCACTTCCCGTACATAATTTCATCCCCCTTTCCCGTCCCCCTTTTCACAGATTTTGATAAAAAAAGTCTTATTATCGCACCAAATTTTATCATTACCAAGATTTAGTGTTTCCCATATAAAGTTTTGTCTCCCTTTTCACCCTCTTCGGGTAAATTTTTGATAAAAAAAGTAACTCATGCCCGTTTTCTGATGTCAAACTACATCCCTGCCAAAATTCATTGTAATCGGTTCAGCGGTTTACCATTTCTTATACAAAGTTTCATCCCCCTTTTCTCTCTTTTAGGGATAGATTTTCTAAAAAGATAAGTAGTCTATCATGAGCGCATTCACATTTTCGTACTACGCACCGATTTTTATCAAGATCGTTCAAGCCATTCTTCAGTTATAAAAGGACATACAGATAGACGGACATTCAAAAATTTTAAAAATGGTGGAATCGAAGTCATTGTGTCATAAAATGAGTATTTATCACAAAATTTGACAGTAAAATTATATCACTACCAAGATTTAGCGTTCCCCACACAAAGTTTTATCGCCATTTTCATCATCATCATCGGGGTAAATTTTTGTTAAAAAAAAGTAACTCATATCCCTTTTTCTGATGTCAAACTATCTTCCTGCTAAATTTGATCGTAATCGGTTCAGCGGTTTACCATTTCCCATACAAAGTTTCATTTCCCTTTTCACTACTTTAAGGCTAGTTTAGCCTATATGTGTTCCCAGGTGTCAAACTATATCCATACATACATACGTACATACATCTTCACGCTGTATCCCTAACGGAGATCAGAGAGGACGGAGCGCTAAGCGTCGCGGTCCTTACATACCTCTTTCGCTACCTCAAATCTCATCATTGTCCTCACACATTTTCGCCTAGATATATGAGTGCTTTTTACATTTCCGTCCGCTAACACTCTGGCTCTTTGATGTTCATAAGACAGCCTTGATCTTCCTTGACATCTTTTATCACTCACTTTCGCTCTCTAGATTTTCTTCGTCAGTCTTTCATCACTCGTTCTTTCTATATGCCCGAACCATCCAAGCATTCCTTTCTTCATTTTTACAATAACACTAACTATAACCATAACTTATAATAATCAGTTCAGCGGTTTAGCATTTCCCGTACAAAGTTTCGTCCCCCTCCCTCCCGTTCCCCTTGTCACAGATTTTTGATAAAAAAAAGTAGCCTATGTATTGTTGATAAAAAGAAGTCTTATCGCCGCACCTCTCACTATCAAGATTTAGCGTTTCCCATACAAAGTTTCATCTCCGTTTTCACCATCTTAAGCATGACTTTTTGATAAAAAAAAGTAGCCTATGTCCGTTCTCTGATGTCAAACTATCTCAGTGCTAAATTTCATTATAATTGGTTCAGGGGTTTGCCATTTCCCATACAAAGTTTCATCCCCCTTTTCACCCCTTTGGGGGTAGATTTTCTAAAAAAATAAGTAGCCTATCATGAGCGCAATCACGTGTTCTTACGACGTACCGATTGTCATTAAGATCAGTGAAGTCGTTTTTTAGTTATAAAAGGACATACAGACAGACAGACAGACAAAAATTTTAAAAATGATAGAATCGAAATCAGTAAGTAATAAAACGACTATCTATCGCAAAATTTGACAAAAATCTGAAATTACAGACAGACGCAAGAGATTTATATAGTAGTATAGATATAGAATTATAGATGTATGTTTTTCCTTCTATGAAGTTGTCTTTTAAGTTAGAACGACGTGATATTAGAATAACAACAAAAAGGCGTTTTCGCTAGATGCTCTTTAGCTCGCACATACTGGGCGTTTAATTTTCATCCATCTCTCAGTAAAAATTAACTTTTAATAAAATTGGGTGACCTCACACGATACATGCCTTCACCGCCTTCTACATGATTGCAAATATTGACAATACCATTGTAGCTTTGTGAAGAAAAGTAATAAGAACGCCATTAGTTTCCGATGAGTTTCTGCCACAGACCACTGAGCCTGTGTTTTCAAAACAACTATTTATTATCTAATGCCTGGTTTTATGTTGGTAAATGGGTAAATGGCGAGTCAACTAAATTTCTGTGTGTAAACAGCTTAGTGAGTAGCGAGTCAATTAAACGACTAAAAGTTACGACTAATCCAGCACGCGGAAAAGTTGACTTGCCAACTTACCGACTTGTCAGCTAATAATATGTAACCTGTAATGTGTTATTCTCCTAGATTTAATGGTCCAGAACATTCCTCCAAAGAAATCGTACATTAGGAGTATAAAAACGTCATTCCTTATTTCATGCTCACAACTTTTTCCATGCAAATAGCTTCACAGTCCACGCCAGTTTCGTCTTTACCGTCTAGGTATGTACGCGATTCGATGAAAATGTTTTTGTTGATATTCGACAGGAGACATACGGTGACATTAAACCCGTTCGAAATAAATTCTCTAATAATTACAGTCAAGGTTTATTCTTAGACTTCTTTAGGCAAGTGGCAAAAAACAGAACCGTTATAATTTCATTTTGTCCGTCTGTTCATCTATCTGTTCTGTATGTCACAGCTATTTTACTCGGAAACTATTGGCACTAAATGGTGGGTATGTTCTATGAAAAGCTATATAACGGTGTGTTGAAATTTTGAAAAAAGAAATTAGGGGTGGCACTCCATACATGTAACTGAACGATAAAAAAAAATCTAGTGCACGTATGTGAGATATCTTTAGATTCGAGTAGATTTTCGAAAATGATGAATGAGTGATATGAATGATAATGAACGTTAGGGATACACCGTGAAAATATGTATGTATGTAGAACCTCGGTGATCATATCAATAAAATGCACGTATTATTATTGCAATTTAAACTGAAAAATGTAATGCGACCATTAAAATAATATAATTAATGTTTCATCATTCTCTCCGACCTTGAGTCACGAATGTACAGTATAAGTGATTGGTCGTTGGCGCGACAGTACGCCACATCGGAATATGAAATCCCTACGAAAGCGACTGTGGCTTTTATTACTCGAGTTGGCTCGAGCGAAGAGTTGCCGGGTATCTATACCCCCCTTGATAAATTGTGTTGTTTTCGCCAAGCTTCGTTGTTTGTTCCCGCTACAATCGTGAAGCGGATTCTATCGAATGTAGCAAAAGTACGGCAGCAGATATCAGGCGCCATCTTTTTTGTTGATGTTTGAAAAAATAAAAGGATTCTTTGTTCCTCTGTGGCGTTTGTTTGTTAATGTTACGATTTTAATGATGCCTTTACATTGAAACGTATTACATGAGTCATTATAATTTAAGCTGGTATCTTCAAAAGAGAATAGTACCTATTCTAAAAATAAGATACGTCATATTATATTACGTATATTACACTTGTAATATATTTTGATTAAATACAAACGTTTGTTGAAACGAAAAAGTTATTTAATTTACTCCTTTTTACACAATAATACCGTATACCAATGTACAATTATTACAAAATCCATCTTCAACCAATGTATAGCCGTCTTGACGGAAATATTTCAATATTTCTTACCTCAGCATGGTCAATAATTTTTGATGTTTTGTTTATTATATTATATATTACATTTTGCTTATTCATAAATTAAATACATATCTCCTCACGCTATATCCCTGACGGGGTAATCAGAGAGCCTGGATGTAAAATTAGTCAAAATGTGCAGGTTGCGGCTTGTAAGCAATTTAAAGGCTTATGTTATTACATACAAAGTTCTAAATGTACATTTTCTGGAGCTAGAACTAGAAGTAAATGGTGAACAATATCAGCATGTTAATGTCATGTTCGTACGCTGGCCGGTCGTTTCGGTGCTCTAATGAATTTCATAAATTACATGTTACGTTAACAAGTGAGTATATAACCGTTTTACTACAACTTACCGATTTTATTCCCATCTCTACATTTTACATGAAACACGTGCCAGCGTGACACCAGAGGGATAGTATGGTGAACTTATAATTAGTTCTCAGTGTTATTACATTATTTTATTACGTCAATTCATCACCGTCGCTTGCTGTGATTCAATTACAAATATAAATATGACATGTCTTCCAAATTTATGCGTCAGAGATCATAAGAGTTTAAAGATGAATTTAACGATAACGTTAACGAAGTTGTAGATACTATTGTAGACTATTGATACTCAATACATTCATGTCTCTATTTATACGAATTTATACGTAGGTAGGTATGTATGTATATTGCACAATCTCAAGTTGATTGTTATTTAGAAAGATGACAAAAAGGGACCGATCTATTTATTATACGTCGGTTTTTAATTAAAGATAGCTTGACATTTCAAAGAAGGAGGGCATACGTTTAATTATAATCAAACACAAATATCATTGGGTCAGCAGCCGAAGGGAATGATTGCGGGAGAGAGGGACAAGTGATAGGTTGAGACAGCTGAGTGACAGAGATAAGTATCGCGATCGCCCTCGATTAGAAGCAATCAAAGCATTGTTACTCTCATCGATGTATGCGTGATGGGCGCAAACATAACGTAGGTTGAATATAGATTCAGACTTGTCTAGAGAGTAGCGACGAATGTTGTACAAAGTAATACAAATAAAACTATAAGTTTTGTAATCGAAGACTTAATTTAAAGAATAATAAAAAAGCTTCGTAGTACAAGATCACAATTGTTTTTCTATATATTGACAGAAGAATATCACGTACTATCTGAATTCATTATAGATTACAAATCAATTCACAGATAATATTTTTCTTTCGATCAAATTAACGAATTAACATTAGGCACTTGTCTCCATGCTGGTCTGGGTCAGAAATAAAAATTAAAAATGTGCCGGCCGCTTACATTTGCGCACAGGTTGTAAAGCTATTAAAGCGATGGGTTAACAATCTTTCATTACGGTATATTTCCGCTTTGCCACCTGCAATCCCAAATACTTACTGCCGAAGGGCGTGTCACATTATAATTGAATTGTGCTTTGACAATCTATTCCAATATGCAATGCATGATTCACTTGTAAAAGACAGTTTGAGTATTATGAATGACCAAATATTAATATTTAATAATATCTAAATTGAGGAGGCGAAAGAAGAATGTAAGGACCGCGATACCTGGCGCTCCGTCCTCTTTGACTACCCCGTTAGGGATACAGCGTGAGTATATATGTATCTAAATATTTTCCGCCCAAACTATCAAACTATCAAACACACAAGTTTTGCTTTACAACGAAGCATCCTCAGGAAACTCCGAAGAACAAATTCGGTCAGTTAACTAGCATCACAACTATTTAGTTAACTGCAGCTATATCATGGTTAACTAGCACCGAATCGATAGAAGTAGATAACTAGCATCGAGTCGATGGTAACTAGGTAACTAGCATCGAGTCGATAATAACTAGTTAACTAGCACTGTATCGATGGTAACTAGCTAGCACCGAATCGATGCCAGTTAGCTGATCGAATCTGATCTCTGGAATTTCTTGAGGAAGGATTCGTTGAGAAACGATACACGTGTCTATCAACAAGTTTGGAACTTTGAGCCAAAGATAGCTAAAATTTACATACCCACGAATTCATCACTTGAGATGGAATTTTGAAAAGTAACATCTGAATGTATACAATACAACGTATTACTATTATGCTTTTATTTGTGATTTTAGAGGAGGTACTTACTATTCAGTAACGCTAAAAAGCACACCTAAAATCATTGCATTTTTTTCTAAATTGATCAGTGGTTAAGGTTAGCAAAAAAACCGGTCAAGAACAAGTAATATTTAATTAGGTAGTATTCCGTATTGTCAGTTGTGACTCATCGCAAAACGTGAGAAAGAATCGTGACGTCGTGGAGATTCATTTCATATAAATACATAATGTATTATTAAAAATTAAACATTAATAGTAAATCAAGTAATGTCAAGTAACAGTGAACTCATAACGACTCCCCATTTCGATTACTGGTGGCAACATAAAATAAACTTTAAACAACGCAGATATAGGTATAAATAATGCACAGACTCCGCCGAAAACAGTGCAAATAGTGCTCGAAAAACATGCGGAAACAATGAAGTACAAGGTGTGCGTAACACAGAATAGTGCGCGACAGTGCTAATGGTAGTGCAAATAGACACAATCAGTTCGCAAGAGTAATAAGGCTACAAGATTGTTTCTTAACAACTTAACTAAAACTTAGATTTAGTAATCACAAACGAATCTGTGAAAATATATTCGAAGTACACTGATTAAATAAAAGAGTTATTCGTTTTTAAGGCGACGAATTGAATATTTTTCTAAGTGGTTATAAAACGTACGAAAATTACATTTAGTAACCTGATTCTTCATTTTGCCAGTTATGTTACAGGATTGGTGAACTTTTGTAATAGAAAAAATATATTAAAGAAATCTCTTTTAAAACAGAGATTTATATTTTTTTACTAACGGGACTGATTTTTGCCTCTAAATTTTCTGTGTAGATTAATCTAAACAAATTTTTTAAATTAATTATAGTTTTTTTAAGTAGTGAAAATAGAGCGGGTATATATTTCGTCTCTGCTGCTCCTAGGACTGACCAATGACATTACGAGCTCGTGACGCCACATTTCTTTGACACCATCTTCCTCTAGCTTTTCCCCACGCTGTCTTCATTACACACTTCTTAAGTTTAAAATGTAATAAGTCCTAAGCATTACTTAATAAATTTCAAGTAAATAAGTTTTTTTGCAATACTTTTCAAAATGTTTAAATATTTTAATGCAACGTATGGAATACATCAGTTTTAAGAGCAGTCGACTGGCATATTATAATGATTTTTATCCTTAAAAGAATTATTGAAAGAATTAAGAGAGCATATGATACATTATATAGACTCAGGTATTAATTTGCGGAAATTCATTTCATGTGATGAAGTCTTATAATATTTAGCTATCTTTCGCTCAAAATTAAAAAACTAATCGACACATGTTTCGCCTCTCAAAGAAGCATCCTCAGGATATTGCAGAGATCAGACTCGGGCAGCTAACTAGCACAATCAATTTTGATTTTTGTTCGTCGATTCGGTTGATTCGGTACTGGTTAGCTGACCGAGTCTGATCTCTGGAATATCCAGAGAGTGAAATTGAATCCAGAGAGTGAATTGAAAGGTGAAACACGTGTCGATTAGTTTTGTAATTTTGTAAGTTCGGGAACCACACACAGCTCACATGCGCTTTGACTAAAGTGACCATTTATTGTTTTTTTGTCAGAGCGGGACGCTTGCGAAATACGAGGGCTGCTATTTATGTATCCGGAACTGGCTAGTTACAGAACAATATTAAAAAAGTAATTACAACATTTAAAAATGGAACTCTTTGGCTGAAGAATACAATTTGTTTCATGTAGCTGTCATTTGTTTATCCTTTGTGGCGTCATTTTGAAAATTGCGAGTATTTATCACCATGGATTTAAGTCGTGAAAATTTTCGTGCTATGATTTATTACGATTTTCGGCGAGAGCTAACTCAAAAACAGTGCATCGATCAACTCACTTCGACTTCGACCATCGAAAACTACTGTGTATCACTGGTTTAGTGAGTTTAATCGTGGGCGGTCTGCGGTCACGGACGAAGTTAAAGAAGGTCGCCCTAAATCGGTTGTTGTACCTCAAAATATGGATGCTGTGCGGGAACTAATAATGCAAGATCGTCATGTTACATATCGTGAGATAGAGGCGTCTCTGGGCATAAGTATGACGAGTATATATAAAATATTACACGAACATTTAGCTGTAAAAAAAATTAGCTGTAAAACTTGAGAATTGACCAAAAACGGGCTCGTGTCGATTGGTGTGAAAAAATGTTACAAAAGTACAATCAGGGTGCGTCAAAAACTGTCCATAATATCTACACAGGTGATGAATCTTGGATATGTGCGTATGATCCTGAAACTAAACAACAATCAACGGTTTAGGTGTTCCAAGATGAGCCGAACCCAACAAAAGTCATTTGTTCAAAAAGCACTTTGAAGCAAATGGTCGTTTGTTTTTTTTGGTATAAATGGACATGTAGCTACAGTGCCACTAGAGAATCGTAAAACGGTTAATTCTGAATGGTACACGACCATTTGTTTGCCAGAAGTCTTTGAAGAAATAAGAAAGAACAACCGACAACGCAGAATCCTTCTTCATCATGATAATGCTAGCTGCCACACATCGGCCGAAACAACTCGGTATTTGGAAGATCAAAAGATCGAATTAACGGGTCATCCGCCGTACAGTCCCGACTTGGCCCCCAACGACTTCTATTTATTCTCAACCGTGAAGAATAAATTACGTGGTCAACGTGTTTCGAGCCGTGAAGAGGTTGTTGATGCGTTCAAAATGCACGTTTTGGAGATACCTCAATCTGAATGGAAAAAGTGCTACGAAAATTGGTTCCAACGCATGCAAAAGTGCATCGATCATCATGGTGAATATTTTGAAAAGTAATAAAACTATAATGTTTGTTTCACTTTGTTATTCCGGATACATAAATAGCAGCCCTCGTATAGAAAAAAAAGTTTACTTTACTATTTATTTAAATACAAAAAATGAGAATACTGTATTAATAATTATGTAATTTGAAATAATCAATATTAGATTCAGTTGCAGACGCTTTTGTTTTATACATTCAGTCAAGAAAGTATCGGGAATGGATGATTTGTTTATGATTCCAAATTCAATTGTTTGTTTTCCAAATTCAAATTTGGATGAATAACTGACATTTCGTGTATTATTGATCTTTTCCCGGTACTTTCTTGAAAGAGTAGTATTTGTCGGCGGAACAAATCTGTTTCAAAATGTCGAGTCTAGCTTTCAAGTAGGAATAGAGCCTATCATATGATTTGAATATAGGTAGGTAGGAGTACCCGTACGGTACGTATTATTATCGTTTAATCTGTTTGCAAAATCGGGACAACTTTGCTTTAGCTGGGGACAACGGGACAGGCAGCCTGAAAACGGGACGGTCCCACTGAAAGCGGGACGTATGGTCACGTTAGCTTTGACGCTTATCCCGTGAACAACGTCGCGCATTTTACTTAATCTATATTACTATCTGTAGTGTCTCTCTGTAATTAAAATGTCTTTGTCTTTGTGATAAATATTCGTTTTATGACTCACTGACTTCAATTCTATCATTTGAAAAATTTTGTCTGTCTGTTTGTTTCTATGTCTTTTTATAACTCAAGAACACTTTAACCGATTTTGACGAAAATTGGTGAAAGAACATGTGATTGCGCGAATGATAGGCTACTTTTTTTGGTCGAAAATTTACACCTAAGGGGGTGAAAAGGTAGATGAAACTGGTTTAGGAAATGCTAAACCCCTGAACCGATAATAATGAAATTTGTCATAGAGATAGTTTGACAATAGATAATGGATATAGGTTACTTTCTTTATTAAAATTCTATCCCTAAGAAGGTGATAAAGGGGATGCAACTTTACATGGGAAATGCTAAACGTCAGTTAGGATAAAATTTGGCAGAAGAGAGAAGTTCCGGAAGACTGGCGCGTCGCGGTCATAGTGCCTCTGTATAAAGGGATAGGTTCCCATTTAGACCGTGCATGCTACAGGGTCATCAGCTTGGTCAGCGTAGCGTAGCGTATTGATTGAACATACGAAAGACATTTCTGAAAGATATTTGTGGGAGGCACAAAGTGGTTTTAGGTATGGTAGGAGTTGTATGGATCAGATTTTTTCGCTCCGCAGGTTCTGAGGTTTCTGGCAATAGGTCAAAAAGTTTAAGTTAGGTCAAAAGCATTCGATACAGTAGTGCGAAAGAAATTATAGTCTTCAGCTTGAATATGGCATGGAGGTCTGTGAGGTCATTACATCGCGGTTCCAGAGCCTGTGTAAGGATAGAAGGTGACATGTCGCCCTGGTTCGAAGTCTGTTCAGGCGTCAGACAGGACTGCGTGATGTCTGCCTGGCTGTTTGTCCTGTATTTGTACAGTTGTCTACAGAGAATGAAAGGTAGTACGAGTGGTATGATATGTGTTGATACAGTGGTATACTGCCTATTGTACGCTGATGATGCTGTGTGTGCATCAGAAGCAGAGTTGCAGACACAAGTCACGTGCATGAAAGAAGAATGTGCAATGAAAAGATTGAATATGAATGTGAAAAAAACTAAGGTTCTGGTGTTTGAAAAGGAAGATGTACAAACAAAATGTGAAATATGGGTAAATAGTAAATGTCTAGAAAAAGTGAACGAAATTGTATACCTGGGGAGTGCGTTTTCGAGGGATGGAAGATGTGAGATGTGGAGAGACGGGTAGCAGCTAGCAATGTAGTGAACGGTGCTCTGTCCGCATTAGTAGGCACTGTGAATATATCACTCAGCCAAAATGGCCATACACAATGCGGTGTTGGTTCCAACTTTATTGTACTGTAGAGAATCCTGGATATGCTCGAAATCTAGTGAAAGTAAAATAAATGCAGTAAAAATGCGATCTCTTAGTAATATGTACGGTGTTACCCTTGCGGACAAAATAAACAATGAAGAGATACGCTGTATGACAGGGTTGCCCAACAGTGTTATTGTAAAAATAAAGAAAGGAATGCTAAGATGGTTGGGCCACATAGAAGCAATGAGTGATGAAAGACTGACGAAGAAAATCTACAGAGCGAAAACGAATGGTACAAGAAGTCAAGGGAGACCAAGGCCGACTTATGAAAATCAAATACCTAGAGTGTTAGCAGACGGAAATTTCAAAAGCACTCGCATATCTAGGCGAACATATGTGAGGGAATGATGAGATTTGAGGAAGCGAAAGAAGTATGTAAGGACCGCGACGCCTAGAACTCCGTCCTATCTACTACCCTACCCCGTTAGGGATACAGCGTGAAGATATGAAAGTATGTAATACTTTTATGCTTAGTAATAAATAAATGAATACTAATTTTTTTATAAAACTGCATAATTACGGAATATTAAGATGTCATGGACAAGTTCATTGTCTCACATTGAATTGGACTAGCATTCGGAGCTACGAAGCAATCTCTAATGTCTATCATGATCTTTCTTTTTAAACACCTACAATCAGTATATATTATTTATCTTAATAGTGTTTGTATTCTATTTAAAAGAAAATAAAATCATAACATCACCTGACAATAATAAAAGCTTGTTTATATAGTTACTGCAACCGACATCAAAAATTATTAAGCAAAACCATGTTTACGCCTCATTGTGCCTGACAGCCGGGTGAAAGTGCTTAATTATTTTCTTCAATATATTTTCCCGAACCAACTTCTAAAATTTTCCATCGAAATTCAAATGAAAACGTTAAATTCTTTGAATGTCACAATCAAACATTGCAATGATGGAAAACCTAATGGTAACCAAATGACTTTTTATAATTCGTCATTAAGTACTGATGCAAACCGTTAAAAGTAACAACGAGAAAGAATTTTAATAGACAATGAGATAAAAACGAAAAAAATATTAACTCTATTACTAATATATCCTCACACTGTATCCCAAACACTGTAGTCAGAGAGAATGGAGCGCCAAGCATCGCGGTTCTTACATACTTCTTTCGCCTCCTCAAAACTCATCAGTCTCCTCACGCACTTGCACTTAGCTTTGCGAGTGCTTTTGACATTTTTATCAGCTAACACTCTGGCTATTTGGTTTTCATAAGTCAGTGATAATAGCGGTATGGACGAATCTGATTGAATTTGGCCTTTTGTGGCACCTTTTTCTCTGTCTCTTTCTGTATTAATTTGTTTCTTATGTGCAAATTAAGTATGTATAAACATTTATATTTTCGTTTCATTACTTTTTAATCAGCTGCTACTTGCAATACTAGTTACAAATCCAAAAACTTATAGATGCGATCGCATTTGACTATATATTTTTTTTTAATACATATGTTGACATCTCACGTCACTATTATAATGTGTCAAAACGGCCATCATAGCTAGCAACCAGTAGAGCTCACACACATAAAAGCGTTGCGACGACAAGACGCAAAAATATCGGCGGCGCGCCTCCATACAAATGTCAATGCAACGCGTTGTGTTGCGGTGTTATGCCGCGCAGTTTTTATATGTGTTAGAATAAAATTTTACATGCTAGATTATGGTAACTTGTGAGAGCTTTTTGTGATTTTTATTAATTTGACCAAATGTACGTGTACCACACTTTGAGAAAAATAAACACACTTTGAGAGAAATAAATAATATTCTATTCCACTCCATGCTATTCTATTCTCCAATCAAACTGGGGCCGTTTTAGCAACTCTATGTCATTCCGCAAATGAAGTTCAGGTATTTATGCTCCCTAATTTCCGATCTCTGGTTATTATAGTATCAATGAGTATTGAAACGACAGTAACGCGTGGATATCGCAAGATATTGAATGAATTTTGAAATAACGTATCCTCTTATAATACTAATACATTAGTATCTTCTTTTTCTCATGTTGTATTACTAAATGTGCTTTACTGACTTCAAATCATGAATGTTAATGAGTATTTTAATAATCTTCACATATTATCTATCATTATATTTGACATGTACATTTTAATAAGCTTGACATTATATCTTCTATTATTATATTTGAAATTTTATATTACTGTTAATTTCACGTATTTATTATTATTTGACTAACCAAACCAAAACAAGCAATTATTGCTTGTTTATTGCTGCATAAATAACTTATATTTTATTCCACTATTAAATTGTTATTTTATCGATACTCGTTAATGTATTTTGAACTCTTTATTTGACGTGTAAAAACGTGTATATGCACTTAATTATTTAATGTATCAAATATTATATAATGAAGTGCATATACACTTTTAATAACGCGTTTAAGAGTATTAAATGCGTTATTAAAAGTCTAATAGAGTCAACACTGGAAGCTGTTTCTTTTGCATCGCCAATTTTATATCGTCATCATCAGCGATTTTGACGAGAGCAGTAATCGTGCTATGACCAGGACGAAAACCAGACTGCAGAGGATTTAAAATGCTGTTGCTGGTTGGGAAATAATTTAATTGTTGGAAAACAAGACGCCCAAGCTCTTTGGAAAGGAAAGATAATGTTCGAACAAGACAATAGTCGGAAAAAGAGGAAGGATTTGCTTTTTTTGGGAGAGGGACAATGCGAGCGTTTTTCCAGACAGAGCAAAAAATTCCAGTAGAAATGAATCGATTAAAAATGTTAGTAATCAATGGAAGGAGTATGTCTAAGAGAGAAATAACCATATGGCGTCTAATGCTATTACAACCCACAGCGTTAATGTGATATAAATAATGCTCTTCTTAACATTACAAAACGAGAAAAAAAAATCTGAATAATCAAAAGTCGGAATAGAAGAAAGAAAGTTCATCGTATTTATTTACCACCTTACTCATAAACGATTAGTAAACCTACCCTAGTTGATATATGTTTTTTCTCTTTTATTACCAAACTAACCCAATATGATACTGAAGACGAAAACATATGTTACCTTATAGCTTTTAAGTGTATACGTACCTATTTACTAAGTTGTCGTAATTATACTTTAAATTTGTTTAAAATTATAATATTTCCAATTTCCTGATAAAACGAAACCAAATATCAAAGTTCTAATTGATGTGTAAATTGGTATTAGCTATTTAAAAAGAATATAATGACTGCGTCTTCTTGGCGTACGTAATTGAGTACATTCACAGATTAATTAGTTACTAACGTAAAGTACATTAACATTTTTTGTTGAATCATTGGCATGGCAATCTATGGCAACCACTAAAACTTATTGCTTTCAAATCAACGAATAAGTCAGCTAACTCATTTGTTGATTCGGTGCTAGTCAGCTGACCGAGTCTGATCTCTGGAATATCCTTAGGATGCTTCATTCAGAGGCGAAATGCCTGTCGATTAGTGAGTTTGGAATTTTGGTCGGAAGATAGTTAAAAATTATTAGAATTTATCACATTATTGCACCAATAATAATAATAATATTTATCTTACTACATTGTTTAGGATTCTACACCGCGAAAGGAAAAAACTCTTGTGTATAAAGTTAACAGACTGACAGGCGGACGAACAGACATCAGTCTGTCAACACCATTTTTCTCAAGAATGGGTAGAGGTATCAAGTTGAAATTGATATCAAATACTAAGGCTCACGACCCCTCAGAGGTGCAAAAAATTCAAGCTTCTAAGTCTATATAATGAAAAGAAACGGCTAATTATGTCATAGATTTTGATACTCGCAAACTCACACCAAAACGTATTGGGTCTTTTGCATTGACCTAGAACTATGAAAGGTAAGAGGCAAAGTCTCAGCGAAAATAAGGAAAAAATATCCGAAAAGCGTTAAATAGTAGTTATATCACATAAAAAAATTTTTTTTTCGCTGTAGCTTACATTTGCAGTTGAAGCATCGTTGTAATGTAGGTAGGTAGGTAATGTCTCCGATGTATTGGAGAATATTTTTTCCACAGCAAAATTTAGTTTATCCTTTAATCCGAATTACCTTTTCATTAGAGTACTTGTTCGATGCTGACGTTACCTATTTTCGTTACGTATTTTTGGTATAATCCTCGGTACGCGAGTCCGTCTCACACTTGGGCAGCATTTTCTCTGACGCAAGCAGATGCTCTGAAGCTATTAGAAGTCGTGCGTTCATACATATCTTCTCTCTGTATTCCTAACGGGTAGTCAAAGAGGATGGTGCGCCAAACATTGCCATTACATACTCCTTTTGCTTTCTCAAATCTCATTTATCTCACACACTTGCGCCGAGGTACGCGAATGCTTTTATTATAATATTTCCGTGAAAGTGCTATGAGAAGTTGATTGTGTTTAATAAACCTCCACGCCGTTGAAATAAAAACTGAAAAAAGGCGTCTCTGTGGTACATAGAATTGTCATAACCTGCGCGCCTTCCGCGCCTTCTTGGAAACTTGCCGAAGAATATATTAAAACTTTATCAAAGCCGAAAGTCCCATTTCCTTTCTAAGTGTCTCGGCAACTCAGCTCGGCGCTGAGACACCATAATACCCGAGTAGAGATTCGGTGCGCTTCTACGGAACTACCAAACGAACCTTAAACTCTAAGGAGTCTGACTAAATTAAGTGCTGCACTGTCATATTAATTAATAGTTCGTGAACTTTATTCGTAGTACGAAACTGTTTATTCCTTTTAACAAATTTAAGTAATAAACAAAGTGAAAATATTAAAAGAATATATTTCTCTTTATAATTTAGTTATAAAGTGGAGTCGTCCAACGGATTTTTTTCTCAACAGTTAGTGGTCAGCGACACAGCCGGTGGCTACGACTACTAATTGCCATAAATTAGCGACGTGAAACATTTGCGCTATTATACAGAAACAATGCATAAATTCAAAATCCCTCGACAAATCGAAGCGGTAAAATCTCTCGCTATATACAATTAATCTTGCGCTGCATTTAACATAAATCTAATAATATAAATATAAAAAACAATATTTAGTGCAAAATTATATTTGCAATAGGTAATTTAATGTTTATTTATTATCTCTTATGAATTTATCATTTAGAATTTTTAGTTAGATTTAATCGATTTCAACTCTATAATGCCCGGGCTAGAGAATTAGGCTACAGTGTTCCCCCCTGTCGTGAAAGCCGACTAAAGGGGCCCTGAGGTCCAAGACTTTATCGCTTTTCATCCAACTACAGCGAAGCTGAAACGATGGTAATAAATATTTTATTGATTCATTGCCGGATTCAAAGGCCTAGATGGACTTCCCTTTGCTTAACTCTGACTTCGACAATTAATTCAAGAAATTACAGTTTCATTTTGTTCGCAAATTCTTATTGACTACTTAGACGGATTTTAGTTCCATAACATTTATTTTTAAATCCGTGTGAATAATATTGCACTTGGTGTATTACATTTTACACCATGTGTAGTATTTTTGGATTTATTATATGTATTTTTGAATGCCTTTTTCAAGTTCTTATGCTCAGTGTTCCTATCTCAATGGGGTCCGGTGAATTTGTTTTTTAGTTCTTGACTTTATGTTGTAGGTACTACAGACGCCGTATTGACCTAAAAAAAAACTTGGCTTCGTAACTGAGACGAATTCTATGGTACTTGAGACATTGAAATCGATTAAATGGTTTTGGCTTAGTGGAGGAAAAGATGGACATACACATATACACACATGTGCATACGTACGTAGGTATATACTAATCATATAATCCTAAAATCGTAACTCCTTTTTGTTGCGCCATAGTCGCGGAAATATATAAATACTGTGTTGGTGGAAAGTTTTTTTTATACTTCAAACTATTGCACGAATTAGTGTGAACTTAGTGTGAAGTGACCCCAAAAGAAACGCTAGTCTTGTACTATGGTTATCACACTACAAACTGGGGGAGCTCCCAACAACACCCAGACTCTAAAACAATTTAGAACAGTTCGCTTCCTAAATTGACCTGACCGGAGATCGAACACGGGTCTCCAACTGAAAATCGATGTTCTGCCACAGCGCCGACGGGCCAGTCGGTTGATGGAGATAAATTATCTGTGATCACTTAACTCTTTTTAGCAGTGTGGTTATGGTAGCGATGTATGATTTCATTTGCTTTCACTGCATTCTCTGCGATAAAGAGCCTTGCGCATTCAAAATTGTTCCATCATTTTAACAAAACGACAGAACATTTTACATCTTAAAATATCTAAGTATTTAAATTACAAATATAGACTCAAAGCTTACAACATGCAGCTTAGCTTAATTCTGCTTCGAGTCAAGTTTCTCAGTCGGAGATCGTATATCGATAGATTAATAGCTATAATATGGTAATTGATGTTCTACTCGTGTAATCAGTTTCGTAACTCTTATTAGTTGATAATCGCCATTATTCTGTACTAACAATGAACTTCTAATTATGAAAAATGGAAGAGATTTAATGTAATGCTTGTTAGTTATTTAACAGATGTTAAAGCACTAAAACACAGACTTAATAAAACGTAAAAGAAAGTTTTTAATTCGATTTGTATACATACGTAGAGTACGTACATAACACGTTCGCGGTTATGTCGAGAACCGTTACTTTAATTTCCAAGAAAGGTTATACCTATAGAATATTGTAGAAATTCTGACAAAAAGTAAATATTGCCTAACAAAAAACTTTGAAGTTCCTAAGTTATTTGCAATTATATTTAGAACTATTGGATTTTTATGCATTTTCACTAATTCAATACACTACGTACCTACCTACCTGCGATACAGTAAAAGTTCGTACGACATACGGTAAAGGTTTAATTTTACAATATTTCAAAAATAATCTACTACACGATATTTTTAAATAAAATTAAATGTTAAATTTTAAAGAATACAATTTTTTCGAACTCAAAAGTTTCCGTCTGTACTGCTAAAGAAATGTGTGGTTTGATAATAATATGTAAAAAGTTTCTTTAAATACGTAAATATATTAAGTTTTCGTTATAATAAAGGATGACACATAAGAAAGACATTAAATAATACTAGTTTGCATTTACTACGTATTAAATAAAAGTTAATTCGTATTTTCTGCGTATTAAATAAAAATAAAGAAACATTTTTTCTTAACTGCTTAACTATTATTTAATCTTCCATACTAACTTTTATTAAAAATGCGAATGTCTGTCTTTTTCGTCGGCTTCCGCGCCCAAATTGTTGGACCGGTTTTGATGAAATTACATAGAGAAAACACATTGATATAGAACAGAAATACATATATATATATATATATAGAATAACTTGAAAAAATACATAGAGATAGATTAAGCCCTGAAGAAGACCTAGGCTACTTTTTTTTAATTCCACGGGGACGAAGTCGCGGACAAAAGCTAGTATTTCACAGAAGCTAATGGAAGCTCATTAGCAGTAAAAGAAACAGGAAAATGGTTACTTATCACGATAAAACTAACGTGACGCAAGAAAGAACAGACCATTAATCATTCATCTATATCTTGTGATCATTTGCTTTTAGGGTATGACTGTCTATTCATTTGGAAACGGGATATAGGGACCGATGATATTCACAAACAAATATATTACCAACAAAAAAAACTATGTACTGCTTCCGTCGACAGCAGACACGTTTATCTCTGTTTTAATGCCATTTAGAGTGAATGGTAATATATGTCGAGAGGTCCGATAGAACTGCTTAAATTCTAACAGGGTGTAATTAAGTATCCGGTCGTTCTGGGCAACAAGCAAACAACATTAGTACGAATTGTTGTAATACGAATTACTTCACAAGTGTCGCCCGCTCTAAATTATTCGAAACGCGAGATACAAACGAGCAAACAAGCGCCTCACTCATGTAGGTTAATAGTACTGCCGAACAAGCCTTCGTCACCCCCTAATCACACACTCGGTTGACTCTCAAAAGAGGCAAAAGGAGCTTTCTGGGATCGTTTTCGACTACTGCCTTCTGGCGAAACGTTTAATTAGTGTACCTAAATAATTGTTCGCCGCAAGCCCTTGTATTAATTCTGAAAGTTTGTGAAACTTGTCAATCAATAAAAATACAAGAGCAGACGATATCAAATGTCTACTCCACATTTCATTATAAAGTACATAGTTGAAAAGAAATTCAGTTGCTTTTTGTTCTTTACAAGAAACTTTTAAAGAATCTTAAATTGAAAGCATTGATTTTTGAAACGAGTGGTTAATTCAAAATGAGAATTTTAGAATGTTTCCATTTTGTAAGTCAACATTTTAATAGTTAATAACTATAAAACATTTGACCCTTTATTTCAAATCATGGTTATCAGCATACAAAACTTCATTTAATGACATTGAACACTTTTCACGATATACGTATTGTATGAGAAAACAAGCAAGACCATTGAGATCAAAGTGACTTCATTCGTTTCGTTCTGCTTATTTCCTTTTCGAAGTTCCCTTAAACGCGTCTACGAAGCAAATGTTATCGGCCCTCTGAGGAAGACATGGAAAAATACGCGAATGAAAACAAAACACCAGTGTGCTATAAACGTAATGGCAAAGACACATTGCAAATTCTGTACAACAGCGAACAAATAAACCAGACTAATGGAGACGCGAGGAGCTCGTGCATGAGTTACCAAACGTACCAAAACAAAACGTAGAAAAAAGAAAACGGACGAGTCTGTTAAAACTCTCGTGACGTCACCTGAACGAATTAAAGGTTCTGTTCTCGTTGTCCTTCTCTTATCCTACTTCCCTCTCGTTCTGGCTACAGGGAAGGCAATTGACCTATTTTCGGCGACGCGGCGTGCAATAATTTCACGAAGGGAAGCCTATCTAGCTTTGACTATAAATTTCGTTAGCTTGCACATTCTTAGGTTCACACTGGCCAAATTATATTTTCAATATGGACCAGTCGTATTATTCATAGCTTTTTATGATCGATAACATCTTGGATAGGTGTTTACGGAAATTGAAAACGAACTCGCCAATAATGATTTTTGTTACTGGAGCCGACGATTTAGCCACAAGTACAACCAGAAAATATAATCATTTACTCGCAAATATAATAGTTACACTTCAGGAAAATCGTTTACAAAATGATTTAACCATAAGTCTACAATGTATGATATATCATCATCATCAATGTATGATGTCGCATAGGAACTTTTGTTTACGAGTGTAGTACAAAAATCTCGTATGATGAACTAATAAGTGATAACACACCATACTAGTGCATGAGTACATTGTAGGTAATTGTTGTTGTTTGTGAATGTATCTAATCTGAAATTAGTTGTTACTTTTATCTGATGAGAAAACTTAGTCTTTTGTATTATTACATTACAATATAACTGTTGAATACAAAAGGAAATGGGAGTTCATATGACACTGCCATAATCCTGAAATTATTTTTTTTTAATTTTTTTATTAAAAAATATCTCATAATTTTTTTCTGCATGAAATTGAATTTCTGCTGAATCCATCACGAAAAAATGTATAAAAACATTAATGAAATGTGTAAGTCATTGAATGTACAAATAAATTAATTAAATGTGTAAATTAATGAATGTATAAATACAGAAATAAAAAAAATAACGAAATCTTCATTATTACATTGACAATTTTTTTTTAAATCACACAGGAAGTAGAACGTCTTGTTTGAAAAGTGCTAAAAGGTTTTTATAAAAACTGCATATGAGACATATAAGTATAATAATTAACCTAACAATATTTTCGTGACTGTGACAAGTTTATTATGACAGAGAAGTTATTATTATTTACATAATACACGCAATAAAAGGTAAGCTGCGTTATATTGAAGTAGCGGACCAACTGGGGCGGCGCGCCACGCACGAGTGGCCACTGAATCCAGCACTGCGGGGACGAACGCAGGAGCCAACTAAATTACATTATATCCAAATAAAGAAATTCATTTTTCCTTTGAAAATTTGAAAGAATATTTTTAATACAATCGCAAATATTGAAATAAACAAAAGTATATAATATAAAGTTATCAAAAAAACTAATACTTGTACAGAATTTGCGTAAGTGACCGACTAACCTGTCACTCTCTAGTACCATTTTACCACAATATTATACTTATAACTGAAAGTGGCGTCAATTAATTAAGTAATTTACTTGCACCTTGATGGCCTGTTCCCCCAAATGGCATGAGGCTATATACGTACGTATGTATGTAATGTATACAGTTTTTGTTTCTTTCTCTATGGATTATCTAAAAATCTATACCATTTTTACTGAATGATTACTGAAAAAAAATGTAAAATAAATCACTAAAATTATGCACTTCTTACAAATAAAATTAGTGGTTAAAAAAATATACATCCGTATTATTACGTACTGCAATAAAAAACGACACCTGTAACATAAAACACATTTTAATCAGCGTAACATGAACCGACAACAAAGAGCGCCAACTTTTAGAGTTGACACTCAATGACCTGCTTCATAACTTGACGTTCTTAAACTAAACCGTACGCACGTGACCGGAAGTAGAATCGACTACGATGGCGCCCAGTCTACATCCGGTGCTTTATTGACAGGCCTTCGCAAAAAAATTGCGGAATATGAACGCCAGCTGCCCGCGCCCTGCATCGACTAATAAATCTTTCCACGCAATAATGGCAGCAGATCTCTTTTTGCTAAATCCAGTGCGCGTACGTGTTGTGGTTTAGCTAATGCGCTGTATTATCCTCGTTTATAAATCATTCATGTCGATGCCACGCTTTCAGCTTACCGATTTTATGGTAACGCGTAATGGGCGACGCTAACAATCGTGTTTTTAACGACGGGTGAGATATTAGAGTCATAAATATATTTATGTTTGATTTTTTTACGAGTTAAGGCATGAGTCGGTTATTGAGTAAATATGTATAGCAATGTGTAATGCACAAAAATCGTAAAAACAACGCAGTGGTCCATCCATGAAAGATGTTGTTAGCCTCGAGTCGTCAGACCGCAGTGGTACAAATAACTCGTGCACACTGTGCAGACGCGTTACGTAACAAACATTTATCATGTCGGTGGATGGAGCGAATGTCTCTCAGAGCAACAACATAAATCATTAGCATTCGTCCTTCACGCCCCCCGCCCGCATCGCGCACCGCGCCCGCCATCGCTCTGATTCACCGGCCCATCGGCAGACGCTACGTTCTAGAAACAAAACACGAATTAAAACAACAAATTCGTGTTTTGTTTCACATTAATATTTCTCGACAGATGAGAAATCCGTGTCGAAAATTTATTTACCAAGAAAAGAAATTATCTGCCTTTTCCTGGTTAAGTGTATATTTTCTTACAATAGGTGGGCTGGTGGTAAGACGAGCGAGTAAAAGCAATTGGCATTTTATGCTTACTTCATATTCCAATAATTATCATAAGAAATAAAAGAGGGAGGATTCTTCTATAACAGCTTTAAAAACAAATATCTTGCGACAGAAGCGTTAAAATCTAAACATTCTAAAATATATTTTTTGCGTTTGAGAGCCATCTAAAGACATCCACCCACCGATTGAATTAGTGTTTATAGAGAAGATAAGAGGGTTTAGAAATATAAACAACGGACAGACTGACACACAGACCGAAACTATAACAGTTTTTAGTTAATTCTGGATTTCTGAAACATATTTAAGACTATGAAAAAATTGTACAGCGAGAAGAGCAAATACAATTCCTTTCTGTCTATCCCGTTGGAGATACAGCGTATTAATTCGTATGTACATCGATACTACTATATAAATCTGTAGCGTCTGTCTGTAGTTACAATTTTACTGCCAAATTTTGTGATTAATAGTCATTTTAAGCGAGCTTTGTTTCAAAAAATTAAATTCAGTCAAGCGGATTACAACTCCATCAATATGTTTCTTAATAACATTGATTGAGATACTGATTTTTCCCAGACAAACACTGATGAATGTGTTCATTACCTATGTAGATGCATTGAAGAGTGTATTGATAAATATGTCCTGAAAAAAACTGGTAATCAAAGAGGTAAATACGCCGTATGGTATTCTCAATCTTTAGTTCGAGTTATTCAGCAAAAGAAAAGGGCGCACAGGTGGTTGAAAAGACTTAATATTAAACGCGACTATGACAAGTTTTCACTTCTTCGTACGCGTCTAAACACATTACAGTCAATAAGTTACAAAAATTACATATCCCTGTCACAAAAATTAATAACTAGTAATCCTAATTTTTTTTGGACCGTTATAAAATCTAAAAGGAGAAATGGCAATAATGTGACTACCTTTACTTATAAAGACCAACTTCTATCTAAAACGGAGGATATCCTGGAAGGCTTTAACGACTTCTTTTATTCCAAAGGCTTCGTTTTATCACAATGTGTGCCTTTCTCCTCCATAAGATGGTGTAATAGACTACATAAGCTCTATATATACTTCTAAAGAAATAGTTATCTCCATTTTACCCAATCTTCGACCAATCTTCTACCAAGGACTCTGGGAGCGATAGCATTCCCTCATCTTTTATCGTCAATAGTGCTTCCTTACTCGCTTATCCTTTATACCTAATTTTTAACAAATCCATAAGTGATGGTGTTTTTCCAACTAAATAGAAGAAAGCACGTATTGTTCCCGTTCATAGTAAGGGTTTGGTTACTAAAAACTTCGAAAAAATCTAAAATTATAGACCCATATCCATTTTGAACATATTTAGATAAGTTTTTGAAAAAATTGTTTACAATACTATATACCTTACCATTTCTCACTGCATCCCTAAGCAGCGACACGGGTTCTTAGGAAATAGTCCTCTACCACGAACTTAATCTCCTTCTCTAAATTCTTATTGAATTTCATTGAATCTGACGGACAAGTTGATGTGATTTATACAGATTTTAAAAGGCCTTCGACCGCGTTGCATACGTTATTCTTTTATCCAAGCTGTACAACTTGAGGGTTCACGGCGATTTACTGCGGTGGGTTAAATCTTACCTCACTAACCGTTCTCAAGCTGTAGTGATGGGTGGATGTGGATCTAATTTCATAGACATTAGTTGCGTTGTACCGCAGGGATCAGATTTAGGTCCCTTAATTTATAATGAAACGTAGACGACGTTAGACTACCTCAGCTTGACTTACATTGTCTCACATTAGAATCTCGGTAAACAATTATGAATGTCAGTTAATTTCTCTTACAAGACGGCGTCATCTCATTACGCTTAATTATATGATCGGGAGCAATATTATTACATGACCTGAAATCATACGTGATTTGGGTATCCATTACGATAGCAAATTTTATTTTAATCCAAACATTGATGTAATGTCGAAGCCATTGAAAAATCTGGGGTTTGTATTACGTACATGTTCCGTATTCACAAATGCTAATTGCATAAAGAATGAGTACTTAGCACTAGTATGCAGTGCATTAGAATATGGTTCTTGTGTCTGATCTCCATATTATGGTGGTCAAATTCAGCGCGTTGAACAAATTCAAAGAAAATTTATCAGCTACGTACACCATCGCTCATCACATTCCAACTAGTCATACGTAAACGGTTGCTTAGATCAAAATTTAATGACCCTCAAAAATAGAAGAATATTTCTCGATATGTCGCTCCTATATGATATAGTACCCGCTGACATTTACTGTCCTGATTTGGTGTCCAAACTGGCTGTTTGTGCTCAGTGGAGGCCTACATATCATACGATGCTGCCGTATGTCCCTCTACGAGGTACTAATTACACAAAAAATGAAACTTTGACTGGCATTGCACACACTCATAATGAATTATTTGTTGAAGCAGATCCACATCAATCCACAAAGCGTTGTTTCGGATGGCAGGGTAAGCGTATTTTAATCAAAAATAGGGTAGTCAATGATAACAGTTGTAGACCACCCTCATCCATCAAGTTGGTGGGGATGGAAAATGAATGAATGAAACAAAAATGAATACTTTAAACATTTACTGTAATTTCTGCTATTCGTTTCTGTTGGGGTAATCTGTTATTGGCCTTTTATGTATTGCGAATGATGATTAATGTTATCTATGTAATGGCTGTTGATTACGTGAATAAAGAAATAAATAAAAAATAAATGACTCACTGTCTTCACTGATTTTTGTCTGTCTGTCTATCATTTTATTACTCAAGAACGGCTTAATTGATCTAGATAAAAATTGATATGTAATAAGAACATGTAATTGAGCAAATGCTCAATTACATGTTCTTATTACATCTTATCTTCTTACTACTTACGTTCTTATCAAAAACAAAGGCAATCAAACTTTGAAGGGGAAATTCTAAGCCGCTGAACCAATTATGATGAAATTTGGTACAGAGATAGTATGTACCCTGAGGCAGATGTATGCAAGCCGTAGGCTTTTTTCAAAAACAATCTTGTACACATATACATGTACATGAAATCTAACCTAATGCGGAAAAGCCACGTAAAATATTACTGCGCAGACGAAGTCGTACCCACGACTTCGTCTGCGCTAGTATGTATATAATTATTAAGAAAAAAGTGTGAATAATCTTTATAATGTTCATCTTCTAAAGCTAATCAACGTAATGCAAGGGATCGTTTTGATATACAACCATCTAGAGCCGTTGATAAGGGTAGTGAAGAGGTCCGTTGCAAGACAGTGACGATCCTTATCGACCTGTTTCGACAGATGACGATTTTTCATTAAATCAAGTTACACACTAAGATATACATATCATCACGCTGTATTCTTCTCGAAACGGACAGAGACAACAAAATTGAGTACAATTTGATACTGCTTTCATTAATACGTATTTGGGTTTACGATAGCTAAAGTTGAACCTGACATAGACGGGTCGTTAGTCCTTTGCCTATATAAGTTTCTTGAAAAGACTCTAGTTCACTGATTCCCAAACTTATTTTGTCTACTGAGTCGAGAGCTCATGCAGTCGTTGTCTAAGATGCCTCCTAAGTAAATGAAATTACAAATCACCCCCCAGGCCTCTACACAATGCCCCCATTTTTTTTCTGGGTCTCTTACCGCCCCCCTTTAGGCCTGCAGCGCCCACAAGGGGGCGTTATCGCCCACTTTGGGAATGGCTGCTCTAGTTCTTAGTTACCCTCGTATATTTGTCTTTCTCTCTGTCAAGCTTGAAGATGATATGGAGGAAATGTCTTACTCTGGGATGCCCTCTACTGGGTTGTGGTATTCTTGTTTTACGCGAAGAATATGAAAATAATTCAGACTCAGAAAATCTCAGCATGAGGTGAAAAATATTGAAACAAGATCTGTTTTAAACGTTAGTCTCTATTGGAATACATCAATAGAAGTCAATGAAAGTCTGCAGTCTACATGCTGAAAGACAATTATCTTTATTTATGGCTTAAATTCTTATTAGAAAATAATCATAAAGTACCTTTTCCTTCATTAATAATCATACTCTCGCAATATATCAACATAAATTTCTGATGTAATTAGAACATAAAATACTTTATTTCGCAATAGAAGCTATTACGTTCATCAAAAGTAAATAAAGTCAAGTTAATCTCAGACAGTTACCAAATATAAAGCTCTCAATCTAAATATTTGTAATCGTGCTTGGCCCGTATTCAAATCTTTTAACAAAATCGCTTTTAAACTAATTTTACTACGTACACTGCGCTGTGTTGAAAGGTTAGGATACTGAGGTTCGGTGCAAAGCGAATACATTTTACAGTGATTGCAATTGTGTCCTCGAATGGATTCTTTGTGTTCACTGTTGATACTAAGACAGCGAAGCGTGCCAGAGGGGACGATGTATAAATCATGGCATCGAACACCCTCTAACGGAACTGACAGCTAAATCTCAGAAGGCATTACTCATTGGAGACATTCTGTAAAGAATACATACTTGCACTTCTTTCTATTCATTGACGTTTAAAAGAACCTATTTAGAAATGTTTTACATAAAACTATTCACGTACAAAAGTACGATACATAGTACTGTTATTTAACGTATATTTTTCCTGTTTTCGACCCAACCGTTTAGATTAATTTCAAAGCTATGTCTAATCGTACATTGAAAAATAATAATTATAATAAAGAAGAAAACACTTTTCAAGATTAGCTTGCTTACATTTTGCTTCTTCGACATTCACCAAAATAACTGTTGATTTTAATTATGATGTCGTTTGAAATATAAATACACCAGACTCCGTCTGTAATATCATATTAACATCTTTTATGTCTACCGCAAATCTTTTTGGGACACAGTGCAGGACATAAAGTAAGATAATTTGAAAAATTGAATACATAATTACCAAACCGGACAAAAAAATGGCGACTCGTTGATTGATAGTTAGTGTGTCAACGTTCCAAGTTCGAGGTTTCAATTTCATGTCAATTTACGTTAGAATATCTACTTCCTGCTTGATGTCTGTGTGATTGGGGTACTCTCTCAGTTCATCTCAGTTAAAACAGGGTAATCAGTAATCTTATCCTAAGACTATATAATTATATTTTTACTTGTTTAGACTCTAGAGTCTAGGTTCCCAAACTTATTTTGTCTACTGAGTCGAGAGCTCATGCAGTCGTTGTCCAAGATGCCTCCTAGCTAAATGAAATTACAAATCACCCCCCAGGCCTCTACACAACGCCCCCATTTTTTTTCTGGGTCTCTTACCGCCCCCCTTTACGGCTGCAGCGCCCACAGGGGGGCGTTATCGCCCACTTTGGGAATGGGTGCTCTAGAGGCTACAAAAAAAAAGGTTATGAAACTAAAAACCGTCTATGTATCTAGATAAGAAAAACTTGCAACCTTGTATTGATTGCCGGAGTCGCAGACCTATTAACTATTATAATTAACCTACAAAAAGTTACTGTTATTTAATCTTATTTACAAGTTTGTCTTATCTAAATATCTAGTAAAAAAAGTAAAAAAAATTACGAAAAAATGTAGTAAAAAGGAAGACCAAGGCTGACTTACGAAAATCAAATAGCCAAAGTGTTACCTGACGGAAATGTCAAAAGCACTCGCATACCTAAGCGAAAATGGGTGAGGAAAATTATGAGATTCAAAAAGGCGAAAGAAGTATGTAAGGACCGTGAAGCTTGGAGCTCCGTCCTCTCTGACTACCCCGTTAGGGATAGTGTAAATATATGTATGTTCGTAAATATCTAATTGAGTATTAGATTCATAACGAAAATTCTTTCACCTATAGAAAGCTACGTTATCAGCGAGTAACGTGGGTTGTATTTTATTTTCAAACGATTCCTGCCCGTGCGAAGCCGGGACGGGTCGCTAGTGTTGAATATGTTTGAAATACCCTCTTAAGCTTTTGAATTTTATACGTTTTTTTTTTAAATAGTTTTTTTTTACTTCACGTGTATTAGTCATTGATTTTATGTCGTACCACAGACGCCTGTTTGCTTTTGCTCCTTTTCACCTCTTTTCACCTTCAAAGTAAGGTAATTAGGGTACTAATATTAACTAACTTAGGGTAATAATAATAAAAATCACAAATAGTGTTGTCAAAGAAAAAGGTTTTTTTTTTATTATTATTCATAACGTGACAACTACAGTCTTTATGCTTCTATAGATATGGATAACACGATCTCAAACCGAACACACAAATCTGGCTTATGTTTTCGAACGCAATAAAGAAGCAAAACGAAGGCGCGAAAGCTTGAGCAATGACCGTTTTACGAAGGAAACAAGTGCTTGCTCATTTTAATATTCCAAGTTTCCCTGCCGAGGCGTCATTACGTCGCGAAAAGAAAACGCGGCCGGAGAAAAGTGGGCCAGCCGAGATCTCCCTTGAAATCCTCCGAGGGAACTTTTGAATAGGGACACGAGCTACCTACCACTCCATTGTTATATTTTGGTACCTCACCCAACGCTTACTACGTTATATGTATTTAGAGTATTTGCTTGAGCGTTCCTTTTGTCAAAATACCGGAGATTTGTTGACGCTGATTGCAATATGATCTCGTACATTTTACTTGGTACTTTTAAAATATAACTTCATACAGTTGCAGTATCTGTATTGACTATACGACAACCTATACTTATAAAAGTTATATGTATCTTACACGTATAAAAGTTAGTGCTTTCAGAGCTTCTTTGCCTTCGAAGTCAAAGGCCCTGGTTCGATTCCCGATCAAATCAATTTGGAAAATAAAATTTTTAAAATCGTCTTGAAGTCTACATATTTTGGGTGATTCCTCGGGGTTTAACCCACTCATAATACAAACCTAGCGCATAGTTTGTGGTCAAACAATGCATAAAATTGTCTGAAGAATTTATTTATTATTCCTATTTACTGTGTGCGTTACACCCTTGCGGACATAATAACCAACGAAGAGATACGCAGTATAACAGGGTTGCACGACAGTGTTATTATAAAAACGAAGAAAGGAATGCTTCGATGGTTCGGGCATGTAGAAAGAATAATTAATGAAAGACTAACGAAAAAAATCTACAGAGCGAAAGTAAGTGGTAGTAGAAGCCAGGGTAGACCAAGGCCGACTGACGAAGATCAAATAGCCAGAGTGTTAGCTGACAGATACGAAAAAAGAAGGAAAGAGAAAGAGCAGAGAGGTGTACAGACAGAGTGTGAAATACAGGTAAATAAAAAATGCCTAGAACAAATGAATGAAAATACATCTGGGGAGTGTCTTTGCGAGAGATGGAAGAATTTAGCCGGATGTGGAGAGACGAGTACTAACTGGCTATGAAATTGAGAGTGCTCTATCCCCCATAGTGAGCAGTGTGAATATATCTAAATCTGCCAAAATGGTCACTCATAATGCGGTGTTGGTGTCAATTTTATTTTATGGTTGTAAGGCCTAGATGTGTCCGAAAAATAGAAATATAGAAAGAATTTATAGAAATATATGTGGTGCCAACTTCGCGTATGAAATAATCAATAAAGAGACATGCAGAATTTTCAGTGCTGGGTAACAGTGTTTCTGTAAAAATGAGGAAAGGATTAGTCAAATGGTTCAGACAAATAGAAGGAACGAACGAAGAATAATTAACGAAGAAAATCTACAGACCAAAAGCAACTAATAAAGCTCAAATAACCAGTGTTAGAAGCTAGAAAAGCGCTCTCAAACCGAGACCAAAGTGTGTGTGGAGAATTATGAGGTTTGAGGAGGTGAAAGAAATATGTAAAGACCGCGAATATATCCTCTCTGACTTTAAAGATACGGCGTGAGAATATGTGTATATGTATGCGCTTTGTATTTATTTCAAATAAAAAACAGCAAAATAACACGTGTGTGTGTGTGTGTGTGCGTGTGTGTGTGTGTGTGTGTGTGTGTGTGTGTGTGTGTGTATTCTTAGCTAGTTTAGATACAATTTTATTTTATGGCATGTCATTTTATGTCATGTCAGTTTTCATATGCTTCCACTAATTGATTCAATATAAAAATTGATATCATAACACAGTACAAGCGATAGTTTGATCTACCTTAAACGTGTGCCTTATCTTATAAAGGTAATTATTCATAATTAGTGCACACTTATTTCACACCAACAAATACATTTAGGATTTATTGTAGGGAAAGGCTAAATAGATTTGGTATAAATTAGTCCTACGCTACGTAGCTGAATTTGGTCCATAAATCACAGGGTTGTCAAACTCCGCCTGATATAAATTACTGTTGCCAGCCGCACTGTGAGTCTGTTTTACTGTACAATAGAGAAAAACCTTCAAAACTTCTCGAGGGAATGGCAGGACTAGGTAAAGTTCAATTGAATTAGTTTAATTTCATGTCGACCCAAATGTCTAAATGCACAATTAAAACCTACTCAACATTGCACAGATATATATTAAGTAATTTTTGTAAAAGATCTTCCAGCTATGATTTATTTTATGCTATTAACTCTATAGTTAATAACAAAATAAATCACCCATAATCGTTTAAGGATGGGAATCAGACGAAGGAAATCTGAGCTTACACCGTTAGCCTGCTTTAACTTTAAAGCTTGGTTGCAATTATTCTTTTTAATGAGATATAGGGTGAAGAATTTATAGCATACAACTTTTTTGCCGCTATTTTGGTTTAGTGCTAATTTTTTATAGTTGTTTGGTATCAATTAAATGTAAACGCAGAGAATTTGTTACAATACTACCCTTTCCCAACGTGTTCTAACATCAAAACGTTATTAGAAAACCAATCTTCTGTTGTCAAAACGCTGAGAAACGACTTACTTTCGCAACTAACGAGAACTTATTTGGTGAATAAATTTGAGCAATATGGCATTGTAACAGACAAAAGACAAAAGAGCTCGTACGGAGCAGAATATTGAAACGGTCCGCGAAAATTTTGTCGAAGATCCAACATTGTCTACTAGGCGGCATTCTCGACTACTAGGAGTTAACATGACTTCTGCATAAAGTATTTTGAAGAAAACTGTCCTGCTGAACGGAAAATGGCGAGCGTTAGGGGATGGTTAATGAAGACGGGTTCTCATCTCATACGAGGCTAGACACAATCGACACATTGAGATGAATGTTTTCAATTAATCCGGTCACCAGCTTTAACAACTACTAATTTTTTTCTGTAAAGCTATCTTAAGGGACGTGTTTATGTCAAAAAGCCAATGGATTTTAACAAAATATTCGAGACGCTTTCATTGAGATACCGTCGCGAGTATGTGATAATGTGGTCAAAAACGTGAGGAATAGAGCCTCAGATTTGTTATGCTGCTAGAGGTGGACATTTGGCAGATGATCTATTCCAGAGATACGTAATTGCTAAGTGTAAATGAACTATTTTTGAAAATATATCTGGTATTATTCATTTGTCATAAAATTTATTTAAATTTAAGGTTGTAATTGTATGAGTTTGGTTCGGCCATCCTATACTAAAATATAATAATTAACATAATTAATATAAAAATTGAAGACAGAATATCTATTAGAGAAAACGTATAATTTGTACGTACTTTCCATACAATTACAAATATAAAGCTTAACAATAAAATTTAAGGCTCATAAAACCTTTCATAAAATTTCTAAGGCAAGAAGGGTGAGAGCGGGGGGGGGGGGGGGATGGTTAAGTCAAATTCGAATACCCTAAGTGCACACAGAATAAATTTATGTCGATTGAAAAGTGTATATTTTTTACTATACCTTATGCTTGGCACCTCTCCATAGTTTATAACTTGATGCACCACTCAATTGTTACTCTTCATCACATTGGGGAAATAAACACTAATTTAAGATACATCATATATTAAAATAAAATAAAATTGGATCGACCTTCAAACTCCAAAGGAAATAACAAAAAATAACAAAGTATACTACGGTTAAAACTTTACCCTCCCTTATGCGTTTTGCGTGCAGTCAAGTAAAAATACACTAGAATAGTCATTTGTTATTCTTTGGTATTTTTGAAAGCTCTTTTCTGAGGTCATTGAGAGGAAAAACAAAGTCTAGTTATTTAAATGAAGTGTCAAAACTACACTTATTTTCGCCAACCACCCACACCTCATTTCAGAAATGTTTCTTTACGATACTTCGTAAGTAGGTACAATATAATATGTACACTCGTATTGATAAGTAAAACTTTATGTAAGAACTACATTGAACTGAAAGCAGTGGCAATAATATAGCAAAATTTGTTCTACATGTTTTGATAAACCGACCACACACAAGAAATACTTCTTGACTTCTTCATTACTTTCGACGTTAAACTGACCATACATAAGAGATACTCCTAACTTGTTAATTTATAAATAAAGCCGCGTTTTGGAAACAATCACTTAATTAGGTAAATGATAATTATGAAAAATAATACAATACACTATATAACATACAATATATGACAAAATAGGCAACGCAGACCTGTAAAGCCTAAACAACGCTTATGAGGGCACCTGCAAATGCCCGTAGTTTAGGGCGATATTATTTGAATAGCCCACAGCTTTCCAATAATCAATGTCTCTCTCAACAGCTTTCGAATAATCAACGTCCAATCTCGATGTGACAAATCAGATCACAGCACACCGTCTGAGCCTTGCTTTGACACGTTTGTTTTCATTATAAACTTATTCAAAGCGCCATCTATCGACTCACCCGTATTTGGTGAGAAAGTACAGTACGACACAACTTAGATATAACATCGGCAAAATTCGTAAAAATCACTACCGAACTAAATGTGACTTCAAAAAAACCAATGTTTATTTGTTGAAAATGATTTTTAAAAAAAGCGATTTTTTAGGCTGTGTAAATTGGAAGTGATTGGTTTTTAAGAATTTTTCCGATGCTATATCTAAGCTGTGTCGTACTGTACCATGTTATTCACATTGCGATGATATTTCCTTCATTAACGATCTTTCCTTCATTTGTTAATTAAATATGTACCTACATAACATATTTACGCCTAGTCGCCTACCATGGGTACATTCACCTACTCCATCAATATCAGTTATTCATCAGACACGATTTCGTTTACCAGATTCAAAGTAATAATAAAGAGTATCCACACATTCTTATTTATCATACCAAAATACTTCTACATTATTGATTTTTTAGTGCATATATTTGCATATTATGTTTACTCTAATATGGACTAACACTGTTTTTTAATTAAGTATCTAAAATAACAAAAGTAGGAAAATTCCTTGCATCAACTCAGACACTTAGGCGTATCGAATAGGCGTATCGGCCTAGGCGAAACCGCCGGCGTTTTAAGTTAACTCAAAATTGTGCCATGGTCCAGCAAAATATTACGCACCGAGTGAGTCGCATCTAGGGCCCGCTGGGTTTTAGCGCAGGCAGCGCATTATGCGCTGAAGTGTTTTTTGGGCCAATACATTAGGAATAAATGAATTGACACATCCGGCACAATGAACGCAGTTAGCGCAATTGCACGGCGTAGCGCGGTGGTGCAGTACACCCATGTCTAATCAAAAAGAACATTATTAAATTGGATCCATTTTTACCTATACATATAAGAAAAACAGCACCTCCTGTTTTGCTTATATCTCAGTATCTAATTTTTAGAAATAGATAAAATTTTAACACATAACTCACAAGTGAAAGATATATATAGTACCTATATCTTTCATTTATAAAGTATGTGCTTCTCATAATTAGATGCGATTTACGAAATAAACATGTACACAAAAGTACACGTCACATGTCCTGCGTCACTGTAATTAGTGGCTGAGTGTACCGCTACGTGCGAGGCGACGAAATCTGTGACAATTGCAGGGAATGTGTGACGAGTCCCGCACAGTTTCTATTTCCGTTGTAAATGTACAATTTTTTTTCACACCGGCCTTGACTCGCGCATGCAAATCGTGCAATGAATAATGCTTTTTGTCTTTTTATTTACTTTGGCACAAATGAATTTTTATTAACATCTGGAAATTTAAGAATCGCAGAATATACATTGTGATTAGCATAATCTTATGTTAAAATATTGCATGTGTATTACAGTTCGGTGAAAATAAGGTGAAAAGGTACAATTCTTTCATATTTAAATGATTACTTATTGGCTGTGCCTCGCGGTTTCACCGGCGTTAAACCTGGTATTTTTCCAGGGTAAACAATATCCCAGATTACTCTCTTAAAAGAGTTCTATCTACCAATATAAATCTCGTCAAAAACGGTTCAGCTGGTTCAGCCCGGATAAACAAACAGACAGGCAACAATTTTAAGAACCGGCCAAGCACATGTTGGACCACGCACAGTGAAAGATTCCATAGTCGAGATACACAAACAAGTTCGTATGTCATAACATTATTTCTACGGTCGCTGAGCGCGTAACCAAAAATACCCTATATCTAAAAACCACACAACTTAATGTATTACCTAAATCAATTTTCGTAGAGAGTGCTTTTATTTTCTACTTTTTAATTTTTTTTAGAATTTTCATCACATAATTAAAAAGTTAGAGGAGGGATACATTTTTCACGACTTTAAAAGCATACATCTCAGTGACCAGCGACTTAAATAAAAAAATCTCTTTGAAACCTCTATATCATTTTCGAAGACCTATTCTAAGATATCCCACACGCTTATATGCACTGAAATTTCTATTTTGTCCCTCAGTTATATGTACAGAGTGCCATCCCTAATTTTATTTTATTTAAAATTTTACTACACCATTGTATAGTGGTTTATACACACTTACCTTCCAAATTTCATTTATGTAGAGCCAACAGTCTACGAGTAAAATGACCGTGACACTCTCATAGCCAGACGGACAGACAGACAGATGGATAGACGAACAATACGAAATCATAAAGGTTCTATTTTTAGCTATTTCCATACGGAACCCTAAAAACGTGTGTTTGGATATTTGATAACGTTTACACAACCACATGAGCTTAAAAAAGCTTTTATTTTTAAAATCACAGACAGATATTTCAATTTTACTTATTTGTATAGATATAGATGTATAGATAATAAAATACACTTGCCAGTGCTAAATTAAAAATACAATATCTCATATTTAAAATAATGTACCTCAAATTAAAAATTGTAGAACCCTTCAAAAATTATCTGGAGAATTTTCTTCCAAACGTCGCTAAGAATGTTTTCGAAAACTGCAGCTTTTAAATAAAAAACCCGAGTTACGATGGCACAAATATACAAACTAGACATATAGAGAGACAGACACTGAAAGACAAACAATGGCGTCAAATTTGTAGTAACACTATTTTCCTTTCCGTCTAAGGTTAAAATAACGGATTTAAAAATTTAAAAATACTAGTAGGTGATTAACCAACTGACGTCACATACTCTTAGTTTTAGTCCTTCGAAGCTATAAATCCGTTTTCTTCTTTAAGATTCAAAATTTTTCAACTATAATGCTATTCCAAATCGATCGGAAATCAAATTCAGGACATTGTAACCGCAATTCTCCAAAAAGTTTTACGGTTCCACTTTTAAACATATTAATTTATCGATAAATATAAAAAAGCCTTCAAAAACAAGCTTTGACTAAAATGTATTGTCACCAGATACAAAAGTGTGTGCAAAATTTCAGATCAATTAATTAAGCAAAACTGGTTTAAAATTTAGTTGCATTTGACTCACATATCCTAACAAGACGACTTGAATAAAAGCTTATAATAATGAAAACGTCTTATAAGTACATAGATATTAAATTATTGAATATATATTAAAGTTTCATTTAGTTCTGGCCAATTTTTGATACTATATTCAATTTCAGCGATAATTTTGTTCATTCACGTATGTAAACGTAAAGAATTGGAGACAGTCTAAAGTCTAAACTAAACTCGCTTCTCCATTGTACATACTATGCACGCACGCAAACTATGAAATATAAATAAAGACATAATGCACACAATCTGGCAACTGGTTTTTGGTCACTCGATTTGTCCATATTGACAGTAAAGTCAGTACCATCGCTGCTGCTTAAAAGTACAAGTGAAGTGGTGCAATAAGTACTCATTCTAATTTATTAAAAAAAATATTAGAGTGCACAATTGTAGTTTAAAAAATTTCTACCTAATGAGCAATAGGTGTATTATATTTTTTATCTTAGTTTATTATTTAAAATAGACTATTAATATATTTACAATGCTATATCATATTATACACGAGTAAGTTCAATGTGACGTAAAATCATCCATTATAAAATATCTTTAAAAAATGTAAAAAGGAGATGAACAGATATTTCCTATGTCTGAGAAAAAAAGAACAGAACGAATCAGCTGTTTATCTTTCCGCATAGATTTTAAAAGTCGGCCAATGAAATACTATTTAAACAAACTGGGAATCCGTTATTATTTAATTCCAATTTATATTTTATAAGTCCAAATACTTGCTAAAGTGGCATCAAGTATTATTTCTAATGTTATTTCACCTTGATACTGTGTCCACTACGAAAGAGAAGTGACGAGAATAAATTATGTATGTTTATTAAAATTATATACACATACTCAATTATATCGGCAAGCGTCGTATAACGCAGTGCTAACCAAGTTTTCAGGTTAAATGACGTATTTCAGTATAAGTCCTCTCGAGCGTCGTAATCGTTATCACGTAATAAATAAATGGTGTTGTAGTGTCACGTCGCGCGTCGGCAATCTGTTTACATCTTTATTTAGTCGTATATATTTTAAAGTATATTTTTTTCAATTTAGTTATCTATACTTCGTAAAATCTTTGTTAAAAGGGAGGTAAATAAGAAAAGGATTAAAACAACATTACCGATTTCCTTAATTACTTCCCCGAAGATAAGAAGTTCCTCGACTGTTATTTGTAACTTTGTTCTGACCTCTTTTAACTTTATTAGATATTCAAAAGTACACTTCACAATAAAAACTATGTAGGTATACAGATATAGCTAAAAACAAATCTGTTAGGTCTAAGTTTAAATCCTTATTTCTGTACTGATCCATAAAAATATTTTTAACCATAGCTAAGGGAAAGTATGTCTAGGCCATAGACTTTAAAACTCCAGACAACCTGTCCCGTAAGTAAGGCAAATGAAAACAAATAAAATGTAGATGTGTTGGTGCTGTTTTCTAACAAAATGGCGGCCGATCAGCTAATCTGATGATAAATGTGCGTCGCATGTACAGGCGAGTCAGCTTATCTGATTCGCCTCACCGTTGTTGCTGGGACGTGGTGTCTGAATTATTTATAAAGTCTGTGATCTAGGCCTCTGACTTCAACAATCAATTCAAGATCAAGAAATTACAGATAATTTATCTCGTTTGCAAGCTTTTGTTTACTATATGGCCAATTTTTAGTTTTTAACTTTTATTTATATATATATTTTTTTACATTTTGTATATGAACTATATTTGCTCTATACTACATTTTGCCCCATGTCTTGTATATTTTAGAAATGGCCTCCTCAAGCTCATATTTATACTCATCGGACCTCATTATGATACGCATCATGGTGAGGTTCAATTAAATTTTTTAGCTTGATTTTATGTCGTTCTACACACGCTATATTTAATTTTTCATGAAACAACCTAGCCTATGTCACGCGCGTAACTAGGACTAACCAAAAAATACCGCAAACGTTCAAATTAGTTTCAGCTTTGTGAGGAAACAAATGAAGATACATACATAAATACACACCATAAGTACGTACCTACATACTTCTTTCTGCTTCACTACGGCTGGGTGAAAAGCGAAATGCTGTCCGTTCATTTGTAGTTCCTTCCACGCGAAAGGTATTTAACCACTCACGATCAAATACACACAGAGTGAGTATACTTTTAGATAAAACATGTGCTACCATTTTCCAGTACAACACAAGCAAAATCGCGAACATGAACTGGTATTACATATAAAGAGAACCTCACAATTATATTATGTCTCCAAAGAGATATCAGCCACACATCCAGTCAAAAAATATATTTGATAAGGCTATCTATATAAATATAATGAAATGTTGCTCGTTGCTAAGTGCAAAACAGATGCAGATTTGGAGAACTTTTTTTACATGTTCGTAATAGTCCAATTAATAGGCTTTTAAGGAAATAAACATTGGAAAAGTTGCCTGAAAATTGGGAAAATTCTTGAAAAACTGAAAGTACTTTTTTCTATGATTTTCGTATGAACTCAAAACCATATAATTCACGAATAATAACTTAATACCTACTGAGCCACAGCAACGCGTGGCCGGCCAAAGCTGGCCGCTATATGTGTTCATTATAGCACGACTATTTATTGTCTATTGCCTTTTTTGTCGAATAGCAAATTACATATTATGAGTATCAGCATTCCATATGTATGACTAATAAATGTTAACTTTTTTATAGTGGCAACCTGCAATAATGACAGAGCTATTATCTGTGATTTCTGTCATGGCTTCCGATGAATTACGTCTTCACATACCGTTCATAATATTCTATCACGACAATAGTGTATTGTTTAGTTTACATTCCTAGTTTAAGAGTTATTGACAAGTGTAGTGCATTTTATTGTTTTATCGCGACGTTGTACTGACATATACATTTCGTACCAAAATATACATTTGATACATGTAATAGGCGCCATTTTATTGTGATCAACCCGACACACAATAGCTATCCAATGCAATCTAAACCATCCATCACTCAGTTAACAATTTTCCTTATCATTTACTTAAAGTTATGTTATAGTTTTCAAAGGACAATAAGAAGTACTAACAAGGGACTACTTGATTTTAATTTATGTAACATCATATTACAAAAGAATTGGTCTACGGTGTTCTTTAAAGTCCAGCGATTACCAAATATAAAGAGAATCAATGTTAAAACATTTGTCCATCTTGGACCTTATTCTATCACGCGAATGCGGGTTATAAAGGTCGGTGTGTGATCAATCTATCACCATTGTTACCTGGCTTTACGGAACGGAAGAACTAACATGCCTCCCGATGAAGAGAAACGTTTAGGATGTGTGTCACTAGATCGGACGTCCATAGGTGACCTTATGCAAATTGCTTAACCTCGTTTATATTATCATCTACCGAAGTCTATGCCAGAAGTATCTTACGATTTGAAACGAAATGTGATAATGTATATTTATAAACAGATATTATAATATCATTCATAGCTACATAAGACATTTATAAATGGCTATCCAAAATCCCGCATGGAATCCCGAATTTTGACGTATCATTATGCAATAACATTACAGGATTTTTTAATCTCCCGTTAAATGTGAAATATTAAAAGTATAACTTTTAGCATTAAAATATTTACTTTTAATATAATTTGTATTCATTGCTATATTTATTCGGCAATTTACACTTAATTTATTCTTAAAAATTCTACTCCGACAGAAAGGTAAAGAACTGGTCATAAAAAAAATTCGTACCATGATAAATATTGTAAATTTTTTATTTATATTATGTAATATCGGTAATAACAATTTTTTAATTAAAAATTTTTGGTGTTTTTGGTTAAACTTATTTTTATTACAAAGGTGTTCTGTGTTTTGTTAAATATTTGGTTATTCAGTGATTAGGTAGCTATGATAAACGACGCGCGTACGTACTTATTATAAATCTAATACTGTAGTACAGACATATATATCCTCACGCTATATCCCTGACAGGATAGTCAGACAGGATGGAGTCTCAATCGTCGGTCCTTGCATATTTCTTTCGCCTCCTCAAATACTGTAGTGATAAATGAAAAACGAAATCTAAAGGAGTAAATAATCAAATCATCAGAGAGATCAATCAAAGAGTCGACATCATACATTATTTACACAGACGAAATTTACCACTGCAACCAAATTTCGTAGAAACAATATTACTTATACACATTTTATATTTGTACGGACACTAAACAATACAAAATTATAACATATGTATTAAAACAATAAAAGAAAAGATAATAATGAAAAATGTGCCAGTCTCGGCAGCCTGCGAGACAATAGAAGGCCAGCGTTGTGTCATACCAATAGAATCGCCTTGGCAGTAGGTCGTATATTACTCGTAAAGATTTGGCTCTTCGACAACTGTAATGTATAGACAGAGAGATGTAGAATTAAATCATCAAAAGTTTTTTAACTGTTTAATTGTCATAGATATGAAAAACATCTTATCTACGTGTACTTGCATCTGTGTAATAGTTCGCGATATCAAAAATTTTGGTTAAATAGCTGAAAGTTCTACTTCGGATACAGTGTCCGAAAGGCATAGAAAAGTATAAAGCATGTAGTGTAAAATTAAAAAGACGTTATTCAAATATTTTAAACATAATTTCCAATTATCTGGAATTTTAATACAATTCCTTTTTTTATTGTTACATTTACATCAAGAAATCAAGAGGGAATATGTTATCTATATTTATATATTGCATGGATATGTCAAGGGGGAAACTAGTATTTACAATATTGTCTACTTTTTAATTCAATATAATACAGGAAACTATAATATATTAGCTTTCGGCTGCAGCTCCTACCACTTATTAATGAAATTCATTCGTAATCGGTAGACAAAGAAACCAACTAACATAGGCTTTGATTAAAAATATTTTTTGAAATTTAAAGAAATAAAATTAATCAGAGATTAATATTTGCAAAATAATTCAAATCGAACTCAAACTTAAATTCCTATTTTTTAATTTTATGCTTAATTTATGAACAGATAATGACACTTTCGTAATACGCGCTAGAAGAAAATTAAACAAACAAAAGTCATCGTCTTCCGTTTGTTAGCACGTATTGATATATACACCTACATACTTTACAATGGTCTCCATTAAGCGCTTCTATTTCCGTATATTTGAGTCACGCTTACAAGGTTTTTGTATAAATATTTTTTAAGTTGTTTTTTGAAGAAAAACGATTTCGAATCTATATAAATACAGATTTATCGTGATTCAACTCATATTTACTTGTTACAAAAGCTACCAGCTTATTATTGATTGGAATTTAATGGCTTCTATAACTAAATTACAATCAATATTTTTTTTAGTTACACCGATTTGTAAGCATCATTTTTAAATGTAAAATCCAGTGCAAAATGTTTCCAACTATCGAGTCGACTCTCAAATGTAAATTGATCATTTATTTCATTATGTCTCAAACTCAATGAAGACATAAATTGTAGTAACTTCTGTGTCATATAGTTACAACGAATGAAAATTACACCTATGTGTAATTAACCTCAGCGTCATCAAAATTGTTGATCTTTACAATGAACACTTACATCACGCCACCGCTAGGAAATAAAACACATTAAATCCTTTTAATATTCAGTGTATAATAAAAATATTCTCTATCAACTTATGCAATATTACTAAAAACTAGCTATCCCTGTAAAACATTAGGAGAAATTCTAACAAAAATAAGAACTTTCTACCAAAAAATACTTACCTAGTTATTTGAACGCCAGATTAGTGATTCCCTTGTGACACATACGCTTACGTCCAAGTACTTTCACTATATCACTCTTTATTACAACCAGACTCAGATGACACAACCTCTTCTGGATGACAACAAGACATCCAAGTTCAACTGTCCTTATTTAACGTAGTATTCACAACCTCGGGGGAAATTATACAGTTGAGTTTCATAATTAGGTAACCTGAGACAATACTTATACCATTTTTTAAGATAGAAACATGAACACCAGAATAGGTACCTAGTATATAGATAGATTGAATTATTGTATAAATATAGACATTAATTCATTTTTTAAAGTTTAATCACAACTTAGGAAAATTACAACCAGAATTTTATTAAAAAGTCTTTCCGTGTTCTACAGGAAGGACAGAATGGAACGTACTCCGCAGGTTTTATTGTATCACAACCACGGTTGCCTCACTTAACATCAGTCTAGTGAGCAAATTGTCTGTATAACTATATCGTATTTCACTACATCGTACATACACACTCATATGTTTAATACACTACAATAAATTAGACTAAACCGTATTCACAACACTGAAGAGGTAAACATTGATTACATCCACAAAATCACATCGTGCTATCTTTCAGTGTCTTTCAAGATTGCGTCTAAATGTTCCATTTATATTCATTCACGTTTACATGGAATCAGAATGTGTCATATTTTTTTATTATTTTATAGACAGTTTATATGGCAATCGTATTTGGCACAGTCAAGTTCAGTTTTCATGTTTCGCACGTGATGTTTGACATGACGCGACGACAACGCGAGTTTTCCACGAGTACTGCGAGCCGTCCGCTGAACACACGCCGCTTCAGGCGTTATGCATTTATAAATAGTTATCTCTCTCGTGAAACATGTCCGTACGTCTCACTGATACACGATGAACCATCGCAACTCATAACGTAACAACAAATGGCGGTTAATGTCGAAACTGTCAGAGAAATTGGGTTTCCGAATGCGACGTGTGTTCTCCGTGCTGTTTGTGCTGTGTTACTACAGGCACGCTTTCTACACTGCAACTGCTGAAAAGCGAAACCTGTTGAAGTAGTAAAGGGGGACTACGTGTGAGAGAGATGCCACCGAGTTTCGTGAGACCGCTTTAAATTTCAGGCGCTTATTTTGTCACGCAAGTGTGTGCGTGAAAACTCGCGTGGCTACGAGCAGTGAACCGGTGTTAGTGAGCTGTGGAAAACTCTCTTAGGGCGCTTCCACGATTGCGTCGATTTTCGCCATTTTTAACTTGGCTGTAAAATGTCTACGTCTGACGAATTCGAATATTTTCGCTGTAAGCTGAAATTTTTAATGTTTAATTAATAATTATAACACGATGTTATAACGACAATATGAAATATAATATTTAATATAACGAAAATGGAATAACTGAAAATTCCGATACTATATTTAAGCTCCTATTTACTATTGTTAAATAACAAGAGATGTTTTTATCATACACGAGATTATAACAATGACAAATTAGTGAATTATAAGTATCATGTAAGAATTGGAGGTGTTGTCGTAAGGAATTAATCAATTTAAAGTGGCATCCAAGCCCAATATAAACAAGGGGCCACACAGACGCGTGGCATATTCAAATAGCACGCAACTTTCTCGCAGGCTGTGTAGGTCGGATGAGAGGACGAGATGAGTAAAATACGTGGAGGGAAAAGAACAACAGTACGCAACGTGTCTGCGCACGCAGCGTTCGATACACCCGCTACCACCTCACTCACACCCGTCAGAAATCTATACCAAAGTGGGCGACCGCCTCTGACAGCTAGCTCCAATGTAACGATGTACCCTCCATTATATCGGGAATCAATTGACAAATGGGCACGGCGCGGCGCTGCTACCAACACACGCACGTTGCATTGTGTTTGTGGAGCCAAGGACGCTGATGAGGATCGTTGTTTATCTTTTTTAAAAGCCTTCTAATGGAGAGACGTCCCGTCAGAAAACCCTAGTGGACAACCTCTCTGATAAACGTTTCTACGACTGCTCATTTTTAATAAGAAAGAAAATGTCATTGTTATTCAAAAAAAAAATGTATGTCTTTTTATTCGCTGTTGCTCTTACCACTGTTGTTATGAAATCATATTATGACTTTTTAAAATCTAGTACAAGACTTTAAAAAGGTATCGAAATGAAGGCAAATATAATTCCGTACTCGGAAACAGTTTTTATGATTTATGACAAGTCTATATGAACATTATTCTACAGTAATCATTATTTTTATTTTTAGAGCGTAATATTAATAAATAAATACCCCAAACAATTACACCAACAGTGCGGCCCCCAAACTAGACACTAGGTTTATACTTTGAATACCATGTAACGAACTGCTGGCCCAGTAACACACGGATTCCAAGACAAACCAGAGAATTTCCTTTTCTTAATTAACCCTGTCAGCAAATGAACCCGAAAGTCTCGTCTCTGAAGTCAGGTGCACTAATCACAACACCAACAATCCAGTCTAATACATCAAACGTTTTGACGCGAAACCAAACCTCACCAAACCTTACACGATTTCACTGTCATTGTTTTTAAAAATTTCAATAATTTACGCACCATGTCATTACAAATTGATAGGAACCCTTTTTTTTATCCACCATTTTTTTTTTAAATACACACACATTCGAATAAACACAAATTCAAATAACAATAGTCTTATTATGTGCGTCTCTACGTCTAAAATATTTATTTGAATGAATGAAATGCGTGGACCATTGCTCTGGGCTCATTTTTTTAATTTTTGTTCATAATATGAACAAATGTGGCGACTATGTTTATGACATAACTATGTAAAGATAGGTAGTTTGCAAATGAATGTCATACTTATTTAAATATTTCTCAATGCTTCCAACACAATAATGAAGGAACAAGGAAAACCAGAGTTCAAATATCAAAGCTAAAGTTTTTATTTAGGCCATAGAGTTGCAATAGCAGGTAATTTATTATAGATTTTTTTTAGAATTAAAAGAATAATTAAACGTCATTATAAGTTAATTGAATTTTTAGAAAACATTTGAAAATAAAGTTTATTACTATTAGTCCAGTCTACAACGGTAAAAATATGGTATTACCTCAGAATTCCATCAACACGCATCGATTTGCGTGAAATTTTGGAATTAAGTTCTACTAACCCTTCACTTCTAAATCTATCCTATGCTAATATGTGCAAATTATTCTTAAAGGGTGAAAACTACCCCTTTTTGCCAAAATTCAATGAAATAAAAGTTGAAGCATTTAGAAAGTTAATAAACATATTTAGGGTTTGAATAAAACTTGCTTGAGGCTTTAGGATACTCTTTATGATTTTTCAACCCTTAATTTCATCCTTTAAAAACCAACCACTTTTATGATAAAATAAAAAAAAAACAATTATAGTACTTTATTTTTCTTCATTTATGTCATATGGGTATCTTTTTATCGTGTTGAACTCAAATATTTTTTTATCCCAGATTTGCAACCCTTACAAATCATCCCTTATTACGAAAAAATTAAAAAAAATCATTTACGGCCTTATTTATAGAATGTAATATATTATTTATATAAAATTGATTTCTTTTTGTCGTATTCAACTTGTAAATAATTATTTTTCAAATTTTCATCCTTTAAAAACTAAACTATTTTTAAGAAATGAAGTACAACACGTGCTCTTTTTTCAATCACAGACATATATACTGGTTTGAGCATCTCTGTGTAAAAGACACACAATCAAACATACACACATGTATGTATATACAATACACATATATATGTAGAAAGTCTCCTTTCACCAAAGCAGATGTTGTCAGCTCCATGCCATTCCTTCTCATTATGTATAGACATAAAAGCCTCCTAAATTTACCTGCTCCGAAATTTAAAAAAAAATGTTAATTTGTTTTGGCCCTATCTTCCTTAATTTTGAAGCTAGACAGTCGATTAAAAATTTATTTTGTAGGAAAATTTATAATCTATTAAAACTAAACTAAACAAACTACTAAAAACTAAAAAGGTTTCAAATTTATTGAGCCCTTTATTTTCAAAAGGGAAACGTTCAAAGGACTCCAAAACGGTACCAGACATACATTCAGTCAAGAAAGTATCGGGAATGGATGATTTGTTTATGGTTCCTAATTTAATTTTTTGTTTTTTTTTGTTGTTGTTAGATTGGTACAACTGTTTTCCATTTTGGCGCGGAGTTTGAGTTGCATCTGTTATTTAGATTAAATACAGTGCTGTTTTTAGTTATATCGTTCTAGTGTATATTGCGAATTTCATAATGGACAAAAACATCGAACAAAGAGTCTGCCTTAAATTTTGCATCGTCAATGGAATTTCGTGTTCGGAGTCACTAAAATGTTACAGAAGGCTTACGGTGAATCGACTTTATCAAAAACACGTGCTTATGAGTGGTATAAAGCGTTAAAAACCGGTCGAGATGTGATGGAAGGTTTGCCTCGCTCTGATAGGCCATAAACGTCTGCAACTGAAGTTAAAATCGCAAAAGTGAAGGAAATAGTAACTGAAAATCCTCATTCAGGTTTGAGAGAGATAGCCGCCGAACTTTCTGTGTCTCACGAGTCGATCCGTACCATTTTAAATAATCACTTGGGTATGAAACCTGTTCCCGCTCGGCTAGTCCCAAAAGACCTGAATTTTCTCCAAAAACTCAATCGCATAAGAGTCGCTGAGGACATGCTAGAACGAATCAATTCCGATCCAACATTCATGAAACTCATTGTTACTGGTGACGAGACGTGGGTTTACGAATTTGACATGCAAACTAGTCTACAAGCTTCGGAGTGGCGCCTTCCAACTGAACCGAAACCGAAAAAACCACGCCAAAGTCGATCAAAAGTCAAAGTCATGTTGACTGTTTTCTTTAACTATCGCAGTGTTGTGCACTCAGAATTCTTGCCGAAAGGTCAAACGGTAAATAAAGAATATTATTTGGGCGTTATGTGGCGTTTAAGAGAGCAAATTCGACGAAAAAGGCCAGATTTGTGAAAAGAAAATTCTTGGATTTTGCACCACGATAATGCGCCTTCGCACAAGGCCATCATTGTGAACGAATTTTTGACCAAAAACTCAACAAATACCATCGAGCAACCACCTTATTCACCAGATATGGCTCCAGCCGACTTCTGTCTTTTTCCTAAACTCTAATTACCACTTCGCGGCACTCGTTTTCATTCGGTAGAAGACATTTAAAGGAGAATTCGCAGCGAGCACTGAACTCAATTCCGGAAAAAGCGTTTAAAAATGTTGTGATGATTGGATTATTCGTTGGCGTAAGTGTATCGTTTCTGAAGGAGCATACTTTGAAGGTAATAAAATAAATTTGGATGAATAACTAACATTTCGTGTATTATTGATCTTTTTCCGGTACTTTCTTGACAGAGTAGTACGCCATTGTGAACGTTGAAAGGTCATGTCTCGGTTAATTTTCAAGTTATGAAAATTAAAAAAAAACCAAAATTTTCAATAAAAATAAACCTAACTTTTTGTTCTCTAGCAATTTTTACGTATCTCGTATTTTTTTAGGTAGTTTTTAAAATAAGACAAATTTTCTATAAAATTAAAAACTGCTTTCTCCACTAGTGGAGAAAGCAGTTTTTAATTTTTTTCAAAACCAAGCTTTCTAAATGATTCAAACTTCTTGATCCCATTATTAGTATTAAAATAAAGTGATTTGTAAATTTATAACATTTTATTTCAATTAGGGTAGCAATATGAAGGGTGACATGTTTTTTTACGGAAAAAAAAGATTCTACATTATTTTCATCACAACTCCCTATATATCCTACAGAGTCTTATAAAGTCTCATTTGAAAGGTTTTTTAAAGAACTTTAAAAAAGGTACTTCGCATTTTTTCCGTAAAATTGGCCGTTTTCCAGTTATTCCATTTTTAATTCTTCAGAATGTTTGGTTCACTAAATCAATTCTACCTTTAATAAATCATAACTCGGTTTGTATTAGGTCTATAGCAAAAAGAAAAAAATCATTCTTATTATTTTTTTATAGGCTACATTTTAGCTTCTTATAGTTTTTTTGATAAAATTGAAAGTTTTTGGGTTATTTGTGAAAAAACGATTAAAAATATGATTTTTTGTAACAAAAATTGAATTATTTATTCACGAATAAGTCAAAAAGTATTGATTTGTCGAAAAAACTCTATAGAATATTTTATGCTTAGAATGCTTTTTTCTATCGATTTCGGAGGTTATATTTAATATAAAAATTATTAGTATCCGCCCCCAGGGTAAAAGCACATATCGGCAGAGAGTAGACTGCTTTTTGAGATATTCCCTATCTACTGTAAAAATTTCAAGCAAATCGATGCGTGTTGATGGAGGATCTGAGGTAAAAACCGTTGTAGACTGGACTATATTTGCACATCGTGAAACAATAATATTCTTCTGTTATTATTCCGCCTTACATTTCGAATGAATCGTGTTACTGACATATTTGAGTGAACCGATCCACGATACTAATCTTATTTAGGAACACAGGCAACCTTTAGATAACACTACAAATTAAAAACACAACGCTTGACGAATAACTTCAATTTTTTCAATGCTGTGCCACAGATTAATTAGTTACTAACGTAAACCTGTACTATATTGGATAATATTAGTATTATTTAATTTTGTGAATATTTCTTAGTTTCATGTATATAACAGAAAATTAGTCTTATTAGAGTGCTACGTGTAATACGTCGGACCAGCGAGATTTTGGCGTTTGTTTACATTCTGGATAAAAAAAATAAATGGGATATACAATATTTTAAATTTTTAGAATTTATTTTAGAATATTTTAGAATAGAAGTTCTGTATTACACGTACAGTAAAATAAAAAATGGAACTCCTATGAAATCACGCATGACTCCGTCCATCCGTTCGTCTGTCACCGTCCATTTTCTCAGAAACTATGTGGCTTACAAACTGGAAATTTGGCACAGTGACACATTTTGTTGACCCATATACATATTTTTCACTAGCTGGTATTTTAAAATATTCACAGGAGAATAAAAGAAGAAAATTCTGTACACGTCCTCGAATTGACCGCTCCTACCAACTTATCTCCAAATCTACTGTAGCTAGAATTTAAATAATTTTAGTGAATACCATAAAACATTACCTAATTTTTAAGATCCGCACAAATTAAGTTCCTAAATTTAAACCATTTGTAAAATTTGTAATGGACTGCGTAATCAATATATATAAAAGGCGATGTATGTATGTATGTATGTTCCTTATCGACTCCGAAACGGCTCGACCGATTTCGATGAAATTTTCAGGGAATCTTCAGATTGGCCTAGCGGGTGTTCCTGTAAGGTTTGGTAGCGATCAGATCACTAGAATATTTTTTTTTGCAGTATCAAAATAATTATAAAAACTGTTTGATTTATTTTAACTTCAACTAAAGCCCAGTGAAACGGGGGGAGTTTGCTAGTTGGTAATATATAAGAAGACGGTTCTTCATACAAACAGGTTTGACTGTGAACATGTTTAATGTAAAGAGAACCCTTGATTTAAAATAAAGGAAATAGGAACAAAATTCGTTGACAATCGTTGAATTGTTCCTGTTAAGACATAAAAGTGACAAAAATATTAAAATTATTCTCGTATAAATGTTAACGTTATGTTTTACATGTGTTATGTATGTTATATGATAAATGATAACGATTTTGAACACCATTGTATAAAAATTTCACGGAAGTCTCAGTGCGCGAGTAGAACTCGCCCTTGAACTATTTTTTATTTTTCTGTTTCTCTGTTTGTTTAAACAGCCCTCAAGGACCATGAATTTAACTAGGATGCGCATTTTAATATTTAAAGGTAGAGACTGCATTTTATGTATTTCCTGTCTAGTAATCTTCATAACAAAGAAAACCGCCACCTCCGTTAGTTCTAAAAAGTATCTTTATTTTTCCTACTCGAAATTTAGGCAAATAAAATAGTAGTAGATTAATTTTATTTATTGCTTATACTTATGCGTATAATAAAAACCTATGTACAAGAAAATCTTAATGTATAAATGAAATAACTAATACTAACATAACATTATACTCCTACATTTATAACAAATATACAGCAAAGTAGAAGTATTAAACTTGTCGCAGATAGGAAAGCCTTATTCTGAAAAAAATGTACATGTTATTTTTTATTAAAATAATCCAAATGTTAGTGTCTTATGTCTGTGTGAATTCGAAGGTGTGAAATCATAATCATGGATCCCATGATCATGGAGGTTTTTATTCTTAACTTTACTCCGTTGATTAAAAAAAAACATATTTTTTTACGCATAATTTCGTAAATGTTTGCCTACCTTAAACCACAGTTAAACAAATTGTATGCCTTGTAAATGATATTATTTTTCTAGAATAACGCGGTTCTGTTTTTATAGCATCAGAACTAAATATTTTAGCAGATACATTTCACCTTTTAGTAAAAGAACCTTTGACATGTTTACGCACAATTACAAACAATTAACAGGAACATGAGAAAACGCTATCCGGACGATTACAAGGCAAGTTATAAGACAAGGGAACAGATTTCCTCCGACAACGTAAATCATCCCTGTGTAGGGCGCAAACGAGAAAAAGAAGCTTCTCGTAAACAATTTGTTCCTATTTACACGAGACATTTTCTATTGGTACATATTAATAGATATGATTACCTTATGTAAGGCACAGACATAAGTGTATAATCGACAAATACATAATTTATAAATATAGAACTAATACACGGTCAAAATGTACCTTTAGCACTACAGAACACAAAAAATAATTTACATAAGAAAAACGGACGAGACCGTGTCATACATGTATTAATTTATGGTATCCAAATAGTTTCGTACAAAATAGAAGTATGTAACTAGCTGTACCCACGACTTCGTCTGTGCGGAAATATTTTTCGTGGCTTTCTCGAATTAGGTTAGATTACATGTACATGTATATGTGTACAAAATTGTTTTTGAAAAAAGTGTACGTCTAACTTACGTCTGTCTCCGGACACATACTATCTCTGTACGCAAATATCATAATGGATTTGGCGGTTCAGCATTTCCCATTCAAAGTTTCATCCCCCTTCTTGCCCCCTTAGGGGTAGTTTCTTAATAAAAAAGTAGACTACGTCCGTTGCCAGGTATCTTACTATATCCATGCTACAACATATTAATCTGTTCAGCGGTTTAGCATTTCCCATACAAAGTTTTGTCCTCATCCCTCCCGTCCCCCTTTTCATAGATTTTTGTTAAAAAACTTTATTAACTTTAACTTTATTTTATAAAAAAAATCTTGTCTCCGCACCAAATGTCATGATCACCGAGAATTATCGCGCAATTTTTTAGAAAAAGTATCCTATGTCTGACTATGATGATGTCAAACTATGTTCTTGCCAAATTTCATCATAATCGGTTCAGCGGTTTACCAGTTCTCATACAAAGTTTCATCACTCGTTTCACTCCTTCAGAGGGGTAGATTTTATAAAAAAAATAAGTAATCTATCATGAGCGCAATCACATGTTCTTACTACTTACCGATTTTCATCAAGATCGGTCAACTCGTTTTTCAGTTATATAAGGTCATACTGACAGACAGACACACAAAAATTTTAAAATTGGTAGAATCGAAGTCAGTGAGTCGTAAAATGACTATCCATCACAAAATTTGACAGTAAAATTATAATTACAGACAGACGCTAGAGATTTATAGTCGTGTAGAAGATAGCTATACCCGCAACTTTGTCTGCTCGGAAACATTTTTTGTGGCTTTCTCAGATTAAGTTAGATTACATGTGCATGTAATCTAATGTGTGTACAAAGTTTGTTTTTGAAAAAAGCCTATGTCTAGCCTACGTCTCTGCCTCAGGGCACATATTATTTCTGTACAAAATTTCATCATAATTGGTTCAGCGGTTTAGAATTTAGGGATAGATTTTTGATAAAAAAGTAGCCTATGTCTTTATTATAAAAAAGTCTATCACTGCACCAAATTTTATCATAACTACGGATTAGCATTTCCCATACGAAATTTCATCCCCCTTTTCACCTTATTAGTGGTAGATTTTTCATAAAATAGTAGTTTATGTCCGTATTCTGTTGTCAAACTATCTCCATGCCAAATTTCATCAGAATTGGTTCAGCAATTTAGCATTTTACGTTCAAAGTTTCATTCCTTTCTCATTCATTTAGGGATAGGTTTTCGAATAATGTAGTCTACATTCGCGCAATCACATTTTCTTACTTCATTTCAGTTATCTAGTTCTAGATCGGTTAAGCCGTTCTTAAGTTATAAAAGCACATACAGACAGACAGATTAAAAAGTATTAAAAAATGGTAGAATCGAAGTCAGCGGGTCATAGAATGACTATCTATCACTAAATTTGACAGTAAAATTATAATTACAGACAGACGCTAGAGAATTATGGAAGTATAGAAGAAAATATAGATAGAAGACGATATAGAAGATAGAATTAAAAAAATTGGGTCGAAAGTTGGTCGAAAATATCCGTGATAGAATTCTTTGTTTTTCATTTTGATTTTAGAATGCCAATTTACGTCCCTCTAAAAAATTTTTAGCTCAGAACTATAAAGACGGCTAATTAAATCGGCTGTAACATAGAGACAAACAGACATACAAAATGAAACTTTAAGGATTCGGATTTTGCCATTTTGGAAACGTCACCCTGAAAACTAGCTTGTAACGACCAACATCAAATTATGGTAACATCGATGTATGTTATTTTGTATGGAGACAATGTTCTTGTAAGCAGATTTCATTCTCTAAATATTAATGAAATCCTTAAATTTTTCAGCACCACTTTGACATGATAATATTTATTAATTAGGTATCTCAAAGTGACATAACGATGAATACTATACATTACTAATATTTTATGAAAAAACAACATTTTTTGTTAGTTTAAACACCAGATCATCGCCTACGCAAGCTCCTTATAGTAAGCCCTATTTCTATTAGTCTAGTTACTATATATGCAGGCAGATAAACAGTTGTCGCATTGTAATATTATAGACTTTACAAATAACTCAAGACGACGTGTCCCATCAGCTACGTGAGGTAAATCGGATAAGCTGACTCACATACGACACACATTTATTATCGGATAAGCTAATCGGCCGCCATTTCGTTATAATACAGTACCCGCGCATCTACATTTTATTTGGCTCACGTCGTAGTCTGAAGTTATAAATTTAAGATTTTTTAATCTTTCCGAGACCAAATATTGTCTATCATGTTATTTCATAAGGTATCATCAGCTTGGCATAATATGTTAGCTTATCATCTACTTAAGATAATATCAATATCTGGAAAACATTGGAAAAAAGTTATCAGTTTTCAGTTGCTCATAGAATCACTTGTGTTTTGGGCGCAAAAATGATTTATCATTTGTTACCCTATTTGGCATTAGTTAATGTTTTAGTAGGCGGAAGCAATAATGATACATATGTGGCAATCGCTCATCTCCAATCTGAAAATATAAAAGGGAGTGTAACATTCACGGAAACAGAGAACGGCGTGCGTGTGACTGGCAGCATTACAGGGTTACAGGCGGAGAAATATGGGTTCCATATTCACGAATTAGGTGATACGAGCACATGTGATACGACCGGAGCTCACTTCAATCCTGACGGTACAAACCACGGTGGACCGGACCACAATGAAAGGCATGTTGGCGACCTTGGTAATGTTGAATTTATGGGAGATGTAAACGCTGTGGCTAATATAGACTTTGTGGACAATGTGATAGCTTTGCGAGGTCGTTACAATATACTGGGCCGAGCGTTAGTTTTACATGAAAGAGCCGACGACCTAGGACTAGGCGGAGATGAGACATCGCTCACTACAGGAAATGCTGGGGCACGGCTGGCATGTGGCGTTATCGGTATGAAGTTCCCAGCTGATCCCTGGAATTCAGATAATATAAAGTCATACCCGTAGGTTTTTTTTATTGACTGTTATAACTTCGAAACTAAGAAAGAATTAAGATTTTGAAATTTCGGATTAATTTCCTTCTGAGGGTGCATACCATAATGTTTAAAATTTAATACTAAAAGTGAATGAAAAATACTAAAATAATTTCTAAATATCGTGTATTTCTGTGAACGCTGACATCAATACAATGTCTCTACTATTCAATAAAATTAATGTTTATTTCGTCGTTTGATTTCTATTTATTTAGACCTGGCTTTTCGTTCTTATAATATTTCACTCCACAAATGACAGCTAGAGAGCCGGTGTTACGAAAGCGAACAATTTTAATACGATTTGTGTAATTGTAATTACTGTTATTTAAACAAATCTCTGTAATACGGCCTCCTGAATAATCTGAATAATCCAGAACCGTAACATAACAAAAACAAAACATTATTTTCATACATAGATTCTTATGAGGCCATTATATAGACCTCACTCTGTATCTCTAAAAGCTAAAGGTAGTCAGAGAGGACAGAGTGCTTGGGATCTTTACATACTACTCGCATTTTCCAATCTTATTCTCTGCACACACAAACACTCTGGCTATTCGATCTTCAAAAATCTTGCCTTGGCCTCACTCTTCCTTGAGTTTTGCTGCCGCTCACATTACTACGTATATTTTCTTCGTCAATCGTTCAACGCTCATTCATCCTATGTACCAGAACCATTTGAGCGTTATTCTGCGTTTTGCCATAACAATGTCACCTAATATTGCCATATGAAGTGTCTCTTCTTTGCTTGCTTTGCGTTCTCTTCCACACAATGAAACCACACAAATCACTGAGAGATCGCATTTATCTTACTTTAACTTGATTTCTGACATATCTAGGCCTCGCTACCGTACAATAAATTGGGCGCCAATGATGCATTGTGGATGTTTATTTCAGTAGATTTATGTAGACAATATCACACTGCCAACTAATACAGACAAAGCACCATTAATTTATTACCAGCTGCTAACCGTCCTTCCCCACCCACTAACATCTTCCATCTCTTGAAACACTCTCCAGGTAATTCACTTCATTCACTTGTTCTAGACATTTTCTTGTACCCTACAAGGAACCTTTCCTGAGATGTACAGTACAACGGCAACGCGAACTACACACACTATCAGATTTACCGGAATAGAACCCCCGCCGATTTGCTGCAAACCCAAAGGTCATCTTTAATCATCACTTACAAGAGGGAAAGGATACCGTTTCTGTAGTCCCGGCCTATAAGGATAACGCAGTAGAGCTACATTAACTAAATTGTTACCTAAAAGCCAATTGAGTCCTAATCGACAAGACATTGTAATATAAAGAAAATAATTAAGTACAACACTATATGTCGAATAAATTAATTGTAATGGAACGCCAACTTGGCAATGTGATAGCTTTGTATACCTGTTCCGTGATCTTGTTACTTATTGTGGTTATGGAAAACTTACTAGTTACAATAAAGCCTTTATAACTTTTAAATCATAGCAAAAGTACTCTTAAAACTTTAATTTCTTGGAAAGATCAATGCTATTTAACAGAGAAACAGAAATAGGGAATATTATTCCCGTTCAGTTGCGTGTAGCTGTCGGTAAGTTTGACATGCTTATAGCAAAAGGTTATCGTAGAATTACTTCCTCTGTTCGGTACAACCTTGTCAAATTGGACGTGCGTGATTGCTTACCCAATATCGCTACGAGAAAGGCAATTCCTTTGTGAGGCTCTTTTTTGTTTCGAAACGTTACATTTTACTTTGCCTTCATGTATTTGCCGAATGAAACTCGAATACGGTGCTTTTCATAATAAATTATGACTAATTTTATTAAGAAAATTCATAGTTTTGCCAATATTTCAATATTTAAAAAAGAGCTTGCTTTTTGCTTTCTTTTTGTACCGATAAAAATTCGTCACTGCATAGTTTCGAATATAGTAAAATTTTAATAGATTTTTACAATAAACAATTGTGAGCAGTACATATTATATTATGTTCGAAATCTGACAAACTTTATTATCTGTATACGTCATTATGTTTCAGTTTTCATTCGATATCAATAATTTATATTACGTTTCTTTCGAGACTAACTGGTATTGATTTTCAGGTAAAATCTTATTTATTCGGGTTCCGTAGCCAATGGAAAACAAAACGAAACCCTCATAATTTCGTCTGTCTGTCCGTATGTCACAGTCATTTTACTAGGAGATTAATGGCACTATATAAGTGGAATTTACAGGATTTTCTACGAACCGTTGTACACTGATGTAGTGAAATTTTGATATAAAAAAGGTAGCACTCCATACATATAACTTGTTCGCGCCATTTATATACTTTAATTTTACCACTAATAGATTCAGCTTGATAACCGAATCTATTAGCATGAAGGAAAACGATGATTCGTTTTCCTTCGTCGCCGTTCGTGTGCAAATCACGAACAGTGATTTAACTTCTTACTTACGGTTTTTTCTTTGCTCACTTGCTTCTCCATGAAACCAATTTAGCTCAATTAATCCTCTAAGTCGCTTATCCTTTGTTACAATAATTCCATTGCGCTTTCCTTGACCCTATGGTCCATGTGTTATGGTGACCGTACTGTGAATCGTATATGTAGGTAAGAAGAATTCGATCCTCGAGAAAAGGCGCTGCTAAGGAATTTGTGCACAGATCAAGGGACGAACGCAGAGGCCAGATGTACCAATTATTTATCGATCTACAATCCAGGTGGGTCATATACAAAATGGTGTCAAAAATTTAACGAAATAAAAATTTGTTGTATTTCTTCAAAATCAGTCTCATTTATTAGGTAATAATCTAAGTAACAACATAAACATAACATAACTTCACGCTGTATCCCCAACGGGGTAGTCAGAGAGGACGGAGCGCCAGGAGTCGCGGTCCTTACACACCTCTTTCGCTTCCTCAAATCTCATCATTCTCCTCACACATTTTCGCCTAGGTATGCGAGTGCTTTTGACATTTCCGTCTGCTAACACTCTGGCTATTTGATCTTCATAAGTCAGCCTTGGTCTTCCTTGGCTTCTTAATCTAAGTAATTAAAGGCTAATCGGGAACCAGATGGTTTTTCAGTTTTTGCTAGAATATTCAACTTTAAAATTTTTTAAAACCACAGATGTGACCAAATTCCACAGAAAATAATATAATCAGTCTAACTTTGACTTTACTTTTAATAAAAACTAAAAAAAAGCAATTATAAACTGAACAATCAAACATAAAACCGACAAAATGTCAACATAAAATATAATAATATAACAAAAACAAGCCTCTCGAAAAAGCATAATATAAAAAAGATCCACAAGTGAGTAATTAAAAATGTTTTCATCACTCTCGTCACTTGATTGAAAGAACCTTGGTCGTGCACTGGACTTCTTAGGCGGTGTAAAGGAGTCATCAGAATAATTATACTCGAAGGGAATCCTCTTTCTTGGAGTGATAGGTTGAGCGATCGTCATATTCTCTAAAGGTTCCGGAGATGGTGTACACAAAAAAGGGTCCGGCGATGGCGGAGCAGAGACGGTGACGGTGGATGCGGATGCTGTTCCATGAGAAGCTGGACTAAGCACATTTATTCGTGACGAAGGTCGTGAAGGAATTTCAAATAAAGCTTCTAAAGTATCTGAGACATATTCAATTTGAATGTGACCAATTTCAAAATGCGGACAATTAACGTGAGCTGCACATGTGATACAGCTTAGTCTTCTGGCATGGAGTATGTTGGGCTCGGTTGCGCTCCACGCTATTTGATGAATTTGGAAGGTACCTTTGAACGGACGACATTTATTTGCATCGGCTATGTTTTGTATTTCAGGAATATGGGTGTCATCAATACGCATAATTTCAATGCCTTTGCAATTATCTTTCAAACAATTAATGAAACTGTCAATGTTCGATATATCTCTTCCATTCGCAACAACATTGTCACATGTCCGTATCACACAGCCACCAACGCCATCAGGCGCACCTTTACCGTAGCCTGCTTCACTGAAATGCCACAGGATAGTCTCGGCATTTGCAATTTTACTAACATAATTTACTATCATATGAAACATAGTCTTGTTGCGATATTGTGTCGTTGGTCCATCACTAAGAATATGTAATTCCTTTAAGTCTGGGGAGAGCGATTATTTTTTTCTAAGACAGGTGTCAGATGTGCGCATATAAGTACAGGATCGTGCCTTAAGTTTTCGGAGACAGTACAGATAGATGTAGTTTTTATAAAGTTTTGTGGCGGCTCAGAACTGGCAGAGTAATAGACGCAGGTGTGTAATGAAAGTTGTGATTTCAATCCACCAAAATGAGCTGATTAAATTTCTGATTTGTACTTGCAACAATAATTTTCAGAAAAATCTATATGTAGTAATCCTTCAGATGATGTAAGATTTTGTTTAATGAATCGGATAGCTCTATGCTGATTAATAACGTTTGCAAGATGTTGCATAAATATAGGTAAGTTTATATTTAAAATGTTCACAAGGGATTGTTGTGATGTCTTAACACTCTCTTTAATAGTTTTTTTGCAAAGCCTTTCTTGACATTTAATGATTTCTTTAAAACACTTAGTTATATATCTTTGATATATAATTGTGTCCTTTCCACTTACTATTGTAAAATTTGGGAGTTTTTCCAAACATTCTGAACATTTGCGTTCCAAACAAGGAATATTTAGTGTATTGTTACAGCAAAGTGACTTGACGAGGTCAGTGGCTGAAGAATAACTAATTATTTTTGCTTGGTGTAAAGCGCGAACAACATAATCATTATTGGTGTGAACAGAGCATAAGCAAGTATTTCGCGAAGCGGCTTTAGGGAATATTCCCAGGGAATAGTCCCAGAAAGGACGATATCGGCGGAATGTCTCGTAGGAGATATTTAAGCCAGTTGTATTGTTGAACTTCTTGTGAAGGTTAAGAAGCGTATCATTTAAAAGACGTATTTGTTTTTTGACTTTTCTGCGCGTGATAGTTTCTTTTTTTCCGGCTGTTAGTCTACTATTTTCGTCATCAATTAAGAACTCGTATATCTTTTGTTTTAAATTAAAGCTTAGAATATTGCCCCGTTCCTTATTTTTCTTTATTCTTGCTAATCGCATCCTGTATTTCGCTAACCTTCGTTCTAAAATATTTAATCTATTAATTAAATACTGATTTTGGGCCTTCAATTGACGTCTATTACGTGCGCTTACTGCTTTACCCACGGTGACTCGCGAAAACGATGAACGAGAAGAACATGAACTTTTGCAGACAGTAAAACTTTGGAAGAGGTATGTGGATGATATCTTCTGCATCATTAAAGGAAGCACGCAGGAAGTAGATCAGTATATGAAACACCTAAACTCCATTCACCCAAGTATAAAGTTTACGTATGAAATGGAGAATGGTAGATCACTGTCATTTTTAGACGTAAAAATAACCGCGAGACAAGAAGGTACTTTATCATACTGTGTTTATAGGAAGCCTACACACACAGACAGATACCTGCACGCCACGTCGCATCACCATCCCAGTCATCTGCAATCTGTTATAACTTCACTGAAGAACAGAGCGTACGATCTGTGTGACCCTGAACATCTGGAGCAAGAGCTCGATTATGTTCAGGAGGTACTGATAAAGAACGGATATCAGATTAACCGACGAATGAGGCGGTCTAAAAAGAAGAACAGACATCCGGACGTGAGCAGACAACCCGCCTATATGCCTTATGTGAAAGGAGTGACGGACAAAATAGGAACTATTTTAAAAAAGTATTCCATCCATACCGTGTACACACCGGGAACTAAGGTAAACAAAATAGTGGGCACACCGAAGGATGTCTTATCGTTGCAGACACCAGGGGTCTACAAAATAGATTGCAGTTGCGGTAGCTCATACATTGGCCAAACGAAGCGGACTATTGCTGAAAGGATTAAGGAACACATTGCAGCTGTAAAAAACCAGCAAACTACCAAATCAGCGATAGCGGAACATCTCCAATCGGATACGAATCATTGGATAAAATTTTATCGCCCGCAAGTCCTTTCCACTGATCGCCACTTTTATCCAAGAGTCGTGCGTGAAGCAATTGAAATCAAGAGACACAAAAATTTCAATCGGGAAAGCGGATACAATTTATCAACAGCGTGGAATCCTGTGATTCAAATGACAAAACCTCGTTTTTCACATCCGGTTCAGTGTGTGGACACCGTGAGTGTTGTGTGTAGGAACCCTAATAATTATTTACAAATATCGGGGGTAGATGAAATAAAATCTGCCTCTGACACGGAGTGAAGCTTGCTGCGACAGTTTACTTGAGACCACGGCCGATGAAACTCGGCCGAAACGTCAAGAGAAAATAAAAGGTAATCGCGTTAATTTCCCGTGTTTTTAGATATTTTATAATGCAGCGGAAAAGTTAAAAAGTTTATAGTTTTAAATACTTCTGTATATATGTATAAATGCAGCTATAGTTTAATTAAGAAATAAAAGTCTTCACATTTTGTCGAAATAATTCAAATTATTATATCTGAACCTCGCTATGTGTATGACCCAGGTTAGTCCTCGCTTCCATTTCTTTTCTAATATTTCACGTTGTATATTATATCTTGGTAAGAATATTGGCGTGTTCATAACTGAAAAATTAAAAAAATTAAACCGCCTTCAAAAAAAAACACTGAAAAGTATAAAATAACTATCCTTTACTAATCAAAACTCAAATACAATTAAAATAACTTTATAAATACGATACACATACCTATATAATTAAATTTGACAGTTACTGAAGTCGGTGCCAAGCCCACCAAACTAATAGACTTTATGTCGTTGCACATTGATATGGCACCGACTTCAGTAACTGTCAAATTTAATTATATAGGTATGTGTATCGTATTTATAAAGTTATTTTAATTGTATTTGAGTTTTGATTTTGATTTAATTATTTTAATTGTATTTGAGTTTTTTGAAGGCGGTTTAATATTTTTTAATAAAAAATTGTTATTTCTCCCTTTTGAGTGGTCTTGACCTAAATAAATATCTAGAGCAGGTCTGCAATTAACTTCATTCTAATTCCGGAGCGCAACGATATACAAGAGAATCGTCAATACAAATAAAGGTTATAACCAGGTCGTGTTATCTAGTGTATCTTCGAAGTCCAAACTCCAATATCGCTGAAATTTAAATCGGACTACCTCTGAAGTATTACTTACCAATTGAAAAAAGAATTTTTGAAATCGGTCCATAAATGACGGAGTTATGAGGTCACAAACATACAAAAAAAAACATACCGACGAATTGAGAACCTCCTTTTTTTTTGAAGTCGGTTAAAAAATAAATTCCAGTGCACATAACCAGGCATCTTATTTTGATAGCTTTTCAATAATGATATGAAGGGGTATATAAATCTGAAAAAAATTAATATTGTAGAACTTAAAAAGCATTATCAACTGAAATTCGTTCGTATTCGAATTTCGTAGATCGACGTGCTCCATCTTCGGCCACATCGTCGCTTAGCAACAAGTGAGTTAGTGGCCAAACGTAGATCTATTACATTATAAAAAAAAAATTGATTTCAATGAAATATGTTGTGGAGTTTTTGAGATATGGAGTATTTTCAGTTACACGTTCGACGACTGTAGAAATAATTTTAGCTTATCAGTGTCATTGAGAAACGCCCTGAAATACAAACTAGCTGCCGATTAAACAATTAAATGAATTTAAAAATAGATTAAAATTTAACAATAAAATTTTTGTATCAATTGCATATTTGGACTTCGCGAATATGATCACATTTCAGAGTTTCGCGCACGACTCAAGCGACATCCAATTCGTCTTCGCCATAATACACACATCCTTAATCTTCTTTATTCCATTCTGTTCAATCTTCTGATACCGGCGTATCTAAAAATAATTTTAATTTCGCAGTGGTCGAGATCGAAGCCTACGATGCTGTGAAACTCTTAGTCTTGAAATTCCTTCCCACACTTCAAAATTTGTTTCTGATTCCTACAGAGTTCAAGCAATTCTTTTATGGAACTTCCTCCCATTGCTGATAAGAATTGGTAACACACTTCCTCAATTGCAACGTCTACTCAAAATATACTATCTATCTCAATAGCTTTTGGACATTGCCTTGCATTTACCTGTATAAATAAGATAATGTATTTCATTTGTAATGTGTTTACTTAAACGATGTCTTTTGTTAATAATTCCAATTAATTTTTACATACATACATATTCACGTTGTATCTCTAACGGGATAGTCAAAGAAGACAGAGCGCCAAGCGTCGCGGTCCTTACATACATATTTCCCTTCCTCAAATCTCATACTCCTCACACATTTTCGCCTAGGTATACGAGTCCTTTTGACATTTCTGTAGGCTAATACCCTGACTATTTGATCTTCCTAAGTTAGGCTTGTTCTTCCTTGGGTTCTTTTACCACTCACTTTTGTTCTGTGCATTTTCTTCGTTAGTCTTTCATTACTCATTCTTTCTATGTGCCCGAACCACTTCCGCTTCATTTTTAATATAACACTGTTGTGCAACCCTGCTATAATGCCTATCTCTTCATTGCTCATTCTGTCTCCAAGGGTGACACTGCACATATTTCTAAGAGATCACATTTCTACTGCATTTATCTTACTTTCACTCGATTTCTGGCATATCCACGCCTGTCTAACGTGCAGTAAAGTTGGAACCAACACCGCATTATGTATGGCCATTTTGGCTGAGTTAGATATATTCACACTGCCTACTAATGTGGACAGAGCACCGTTCACTTTATTGCCAGCTGCTACCCGTTTCTCCACATCCAACTCACATCTTCCATCCCTCGAAAACGTACTCCCCAGATATATAATTTCGTTCACTTGTTCTAAACATTTTCCATTTACATTTTGTCTGTACTTCTTCCTTTTCAAACATCAGAAACCTAGTTTGTTCACATTCATATTCAATCCTTTCATTTCAGTGTTCTTTCATGCACGTAACTAGGTCTGCAACTTCGCTTCTGATGGTGCTATAACCACTGCACCGTCAGCGTACAATGGGTAGTTTCTACCTATCAATGTCTGGACTGGCAACTGTCCTTATACAGCACGAATAGCCAGACATCACGCAGACCTGTCTGACGCCTGAACAGACTTTGAGCTAGGGGTTGTATGGATCAGATACAACCCCTACCGTTCCTAAAACTGGAGTAAAAATGTTTGGGACGCGTTAGCAAGAACCACAGTGGCTTATTGCTAAGGGCGCGAGAGGGATGGATAAAAATGGGAAGAATGAAAGAATGAGGGATGTAGGATACAGGGTGATTCAGGCGAACTTACAAAGAAGCGAGGTGGCGACATCTGAACTCATAATGGAGGCAAAAAAGAGGAAGATATCCTATGCATTGGTTCAGGAACCCTATGTTGGGAAGAAAGGAAGAGTGAGGGCCTATCCGGGTGTTAGAATAGTGCAAGGGATGGAAGATAGTGATGCGGTCATCAAGGCCGCAATAATGATATTTGATTAGAGGTTGGATATCGTCCTGGCTCCCACTCTGTGCGCTCCCAACTTTGCCGTGGCAAAGTTGAGGACTGAGGCGTGGGAGATCGGGGTGGTATCCGTATATCTGGAAGGGAATGGGCCCATTGAGTTGCAAGTTGAATGCATGGAGAAAATCGTAAGAAGATTAGGAATGAAAGGAATTATTATGGGAGGTGATATGAATGCTTGGAGTATATGGTGGGGGAGTAAGAGGATGAATCGTAGAGGAAGAATATTGGAAGGAGCACTGGTGGAGATAGGAATGGAGGTGATAAACCGGGGAGATGAGCCGACGTTTGACGTAGTGAGGGGGGGCAGGAGTTTTTCCAGCTGTGTGGATGTGACGACCTGCACCGCGGACATGCTCTGTCAAGTTGTCGGATGGAGAGTGGATGGATCTGTCACCTGTTCGGACCACAGGGCGATACTGTTTGAAGTTAAATTAAAGCCAAGCAAAGGAATGAATATTCAAAGAACGACGAGGAAATATAATACAAATAAAGTAGACTGGAAAAAATTTAAAGTAGAATTGGAAAAGGTATGGGATAACGAGGGAATTGAGGTAGACAAAATTAAGGAAATAGTAAATGTTAAGGATTTGGAAAGCGTGGTAAACAAAATCGTAAATGGAATGGCAAAAAACTGCGAGGAAAACTTGAGGAAAAAGAGCAGTAGCAAAAAAACAGTGTCGCCCTGGTGGAGTGACAGGTTGGCGGAATTAAAGAAAGAAATGATAAGGAAAAAAAGGAGAATAAAAAATGCGGCACCGATTCGCAGAGCATGGGTGGCGGATCAGTTTTTGTTGGCAAGAGATGAATATTTGAGTGAAGTAAGAAAGGCGAACATTGAGAGCTGGAAGGACTTCTGCGGAAAGCAGGACAGGGAGAGCATGTGGGGGGGCATTTATAGGGTGATTGGACGCACCACGGAGAGAGAGGAGGACCTCCTGCTTACCCAAAATGGCAAGGAGTTAGATGCGGGGGGCTCCGTCAAATTACTGGCGGAGACCTTTTACCCGAGTGACTTGAGGGAGCTGGAAAACTCAGATCAGAAGAAGACGAGACAGATAGCGTCAAATATAAATGGGGGGGTGCAAGATGAACACTTGGACCCCCTATTTACAATGGAAGAGTTGAACAGCTCCCTCAAGAGCTTTAATCCTAAGAAGGCGCCAGGGGGGGATGGGTTTACCCTATACATCTGTGGAGCGGCCATATCCTGCCGTCCTCGCATGTTCTTAGACCTGTTCAACAGATGCCTGCAGCTGGCTCATTTCCCGGTGGTATGGAAGGAAGCGGTTGTGGTGGTGCTACGGAAGCCATCAAAGGAAAACTACAGGGACCCAAAATCTTACAGGCCGATAGGTCTGCTGCCTATACTGGGGAAGGTACTGGAGAAAATGCTGATAGGAAGGGTGAGATGGCATGTCCAGCCAAAGCTCAGTAAGGCCCAGTATGGCTTTATGCCGCAGCGCGGTACGGAGAACTCCCTCTATGTCATGATCAAATATCTTAAAGATCAAATACGAAACAAGAAAATTAACATCTTGGTCTCACTTGACATAGAGGGAGCTTTCGACAGTGCGTGGTGGCCTGCAATCAGGTGTGGGTTAGCCGATCTGGGGTGCCCGTTAAATTTGAGAAAAATGCTGGACAGCTATCTCTCTGAAAGGTCTGTAAGAGTGAGGTATGCCGGAATGGAATATAAGAGAGTGACTGATAAAGGATGTGTGCAAGGATCTATAGGGGGTCCGACGTTATGGAATGTGTTGTTGGACCCCCTATTGAAAGGATTAGAGGGAAGGGGAGATCACTGCCAGGCTTTTGCCGACGATGTGGTCCTCATCTTCTCCGGAAACAACACCGCTGAGGTACAGGGACGGGCAAATGCAACCCTCCAGTATGTTTGGGACTGGGGAGTCCGTAATAAGCTTCGGTTTGCGCCACAAAAAACAAAGGCGATGGTGTTGACAAACAAACTGAAGTTTGATTCCCCGGTCCTAGGCATGGGGGGGAGGGGCATAGCTCTGTCCCGGGAAATAAAAAATTTTGGGCCTCACAGTCGACGATAAATTAATATTCAACACCCACGTCGTAAATGTGTGCCGTAAGGCCACAAATATACATAAACAACTGTCGAGAGCCGCAAAAGCCCAGTGGGGGTTGGGGCCGGAGGTGGTGAGAACCATATACGTGGCGGTGGTTGAACCGACCATCATGTATGCGGCGAGTGTATGGGGGGATGCAGTGGAAAAACAGTATGTAAGGAAACGGTTGTGTGCGGTGCAGAGGGGATTTCTTCTAAAGTTTATTAAAGCTTACAGAACTGTCTCTCTGAACTCGGCCCTGCTGCTGTCCGGAATTCTCCCACTTGACCTCAGGGTGCGAGAAGCAGCCCTGTTTTATGAGGCCAGGAAGGGGTATTCTCGGGCGGTATTAGGGGACCGGGAGATGGAGAGGCAGTTCGATGTGCAAGATTTACCGCACCCCGCGCTGAGGAAGGCGTTAGAATTCGAGTGCCTGGGGGAGGGTGGAGCAGGAAGCCAGGGAGAGCAAGGTCTAGCCATCTATACGGATGGCAGCCGGATCGAGGGGAAGGTAGGGGCGGCACTCTCCATATGGAGAGGAGAGGTCGAAACCGGAACCCGAAAGCTCAAACTGGCGGACTGCTGCACCGTCTTCCAAGCGGAACTTCTGGCGCTGACCGAGGCGACGGATAAAATATTGAAGAGCGAGGAGCCTCTCTGCTGCGTATATAGTGACTCACGTTCGGCTTTGGAAGCGATTACGGGAAGAATTTCCCTTCACCCCTTGGCGGTCAAGACCCGGAACAACATAACAGCGATATCCAAGTCTGGCAGGGATATTAGACTGTTCTGGGTCAAGGCTCACGTTGGGGTGAGGGGAAATGACCGAGCAGATGAACTAGCGAAAGAAGCTGCGCAAAAGATGAAGACTAAGCCGAACTATGAAAGGTGTCCGGCATCGTATGTTAAAAAGGTATTGCGAAAGGACAGCATTGAAAGGTGGAATGTAAGATATTTGGAAGATGATGTAGCGGGTGTAACGAAAGTGTTTTTCCCCAGTGCGGTAGCAGCCTATCCACTAATTAGAAAAATAAAAATAGAATACTACCTAACTCAAGTTCTGACGGGGCACGGCGGGTTCTCAGAGTACCTACACCGATTTAGGTGCAAGGAGAGCCCGTCGTGCATCTGTGATGATGAAGTGGAGGAGGGGGTGATCCATATAATAACAGACTGTCCGGTTTTTGCTGTTGAAAGATATGAATTAGAAAAAGAAATAGACATAGAAATTAGCAAGAAAAACCTAAACGAGATAATTGAAAATACACAAAAGAGGGACCCGTTTATAAAATATTGTATTAAAATAGTTAAAAGAGTAAATAAGAGGAATGAAGTATCTAAAAGATAGAGATAAACTATATATGTATAGTAATATAAGATTAAGATATGTATATAGTAATAAGATAGGTATTAAGAAATAAAAAACTGTAACTAATTATTAAGGATGGCAAAGGGAATACAAATATATGATAAGCATATAGTTAAGTATCCCTAAATTAAGATAAGAATAAATATATAAATACAAACTGGTTCAAATAAATAAAAATTATAATAGTATATAGTAGATATTAAGAAAAAAAAAAAAAAAGAAAGATTATGTGTAATAGCAATAGGACTCACCCCCTCAGATGAAATGGGAGGAGGGAATAGGTATAAGAACATGTATGAATTAGGTTGGATAAGAGAATGTAATAGATAAGATTGTAAAAAGAGAAACAAGGTCCCTGACCAAATTATATGTTAGGGGAAGCAGAAAAAAAAAAAAAAAAAAAAAAAAAATAGAGAAAATGAACGAGGGTATAGTGTGTGCTTAAAAACAAATGTAAGAAAATAAAATTCACCGAAATAACTAAATTAATAAGTATAGTCTAAAATTAAAGTAAATCTAAACTTAATTTATTTACAAACAAATATAAAATATTTATGTAGATATTATATACTTAAATATACACATATAGGTACATAACAAGCATAATGTAATACATACGTTATTGTTAAAATATATCTAAGTTATAAACATAATATTTTAAAGCATCAAGTAATGTAACCCAAATTTTTTTGCCTTATTTATACACATTACAAGTTATAATTAAATTAAATAGCTACCTTCATACTTACGTAACTGTATATTAAAATACATAGGAATAATATAGATACTACTAGATTTTTTTTAGTAATTCGGCTAAAAAATACTTTTTTGCGAATATCTATCTGCGATTAGTGAATGCCACGGAAACGCTCAGTGTCTTTAACACAAAAATAAAAATATCCACTTGTTTATCTCCATTGTGCGTAGACCCTTTCCATCTCTACTTGAAAGGAACTAAGCCGTAACACGAATTCTTATTTTAAGAACCAGTTATTTTTTAGTTTTGTTTATTGTGCTACATAAATCTTACTTTCAGGGATTTATAAATAATTAAGATGGTTCCGGCACATGGAAAGAATGAGTGATGAAAGACTGACGAAGAAAATCTATAGAGCGAAAGTGAGTGGTAAAAGAAGCCAAGGAAGACCAAGGCTGACTTATGAAAATCAAATAGCTAGAGTGTTAGCCAACGGAAATGTCAAAAGCACTCGCATACCTAGGCGAAAATGTGTGAGGAGAATGATGAGATTTGAGGAAGCGCAAGAAGTATGTAAGGACCACGACGCTTGGCGCTCCATCCTCTCTGACTACCCCGTTAGGGATACGGCGTGAAGATATGTATGCATGTATGTAGAAATAATTACATACATATATCCTCGCTCTGTTGTATCCCTAACGAAGTAGTTAAAGAAGACGGAACGCCAAGCGTCAGAATCCTTACATACTTCTTTCACTTCCTCAAATGTCATCATTCTCCTCACACATTTACACCTAAGTTCGAAGTGCTTATGACATTTCCGTCAACTAACGCTCTAGCTAAATAATTACATATGTTGTTAATAATTTGTCCTAACATAATTATATTATTGCCTGTAATAATCATATTTATATAATACTAGGTTTCCGGCGACTTCAGTCTCATGGTCTTCAGCTTAATATATTAAATAACTCACCAGTTCCATCGCAATCGAACGCTTACGGGACGAACAAAGAACATTCATTTTACGTAATTCTATCTATGTATACGTATTACGTATAGAAAAATAGAAATATGCTGTGTATGTCAGAAAATCTACTTGTCGATAATAAAATGATATGTATTCGATTAATAAGTAAACAATTTGATTCTGATCTAATATATCTAACAAATAATATTGTATTATTTATTATAAAATTTCGGTACCTACAATTTGAGGTATGTAAATGTAGGGTAGATGCCCTGAATACCATCCGCGCGCCCGAATTCATGTGTGAGTGAGTTGTGTCCGTTATTTTCGGAAAATTCAACTGTAGAGAAAATGATGTACCTACTTATTTATCAATAATTATAATAACTTGACGATGAATAGATCTGTAGAGCAAAAACATAGAAACAATCATGTCTGAAAAACAGTGATATGTACCTGTAGCCTTCTCTTTGTAACATTACTATAATATCGAATAAAAAACAAGTGTTCCGCACACACAAAAAAACAGCACACTTATGTTATCACCTCGGTGTAGATCTGTCTGTCACAGTCAATTCTCTCAGAGACTTTTATATACATACATACATACTTCTTGGGTCGCGACGCTTGGCGCTTCGTCCTCTCTGACTACCTCGTTGGGGATACGGCGTGAAGATATGATATGATGACATACATACTTCACGTTATATCTCTAACAGGGTAGTTGAAAAAGATGGAATGCCAAGCACTGTGGTCCTTTAAATATCATCTTTCTCCTCACATACTTTCTCCAGGTATGCGAGTAATTTTGCCATTTCCGTCAGCTATCACTCTGGCTAAATGCATTCCTTAGACAAAAAGAAAGCTGTTGGACAAACAACCACAAATATTATTTCGTGGTTAGCAGGTACAAAATAAAAGTTAAAGTGACGCAGTAACAAACAGTCATTTATCTAAAATAGAGCTTCTGTGCCCATATACGAGTATATCCCATACAAACGCGCGCGCGCTATCTTACGAAAAATATGCAAAAAATGTTATTTTAATTTATAATAAAAACTGGTAATATTATAATAGAGACTGGTCGAGGCTTCGGGAGACCGCCGGGCTGGCAGCTTCTTCCGCCAACGAATCAGTTTGGCTATTCAAAGAGGCAATGCTGCCAATCTGCTGGATACCTTACGCAATGACAGCTTTCTAAGCGGCAACTTTGAGAAAGTTTATTATTTAAGATAATGTGTAATTTTAAGTTTTTAAATATTAACATATGTATGTACTTTTTTGTTATTAATAAATAGTTAAAACTACGATTAATTAAAAAAAAAATTCTAACTGACATTATGAAGTGTGTTTAGATTAATCTACACAGAAAATTTAGGGGTATAAATCTGTCCGGTTAGTTCGAACAATGTTTTTTTAATTTAAAAAAGTTAACCAATCGTGTAACGCAACTGGCAGATTGAAGTCAATGAAATGAAGAATCCTGATTCTTCACATATGAAAATAATACTTGGTAACCTGTTACCAAATATCATTTTCATACATTTTGTAATCACTTAGAAAAACTTGTCAAATTGTCGGCAATCCTTGCCGTCAAAACTTCGGACGCGTCGCCTAAGAACACTAACTGCGTAAATATGACTCGCACTTGGCCGGATTTTTTTTTCTCTAAAGAATAGTGTAAAGCGTAATGAGAATATTAGAATTGGGTCGATCTATATTTAATCACACCACTGTCCCTGAATTCTTGACAAAAATTATATTAAATAAGTATTATGAAAACACAATTAACATGTTCATTCCATACCCAAATACTGTATTTGTCACAAAGCTACCTATTATCTATTCCATTAATGTGCTAAATTTTTTTTTGCTATTTATAATTAATATTAATAAATAAAAATATTTCTATACTTTTCCCTACCTAGTTTGGCGGTTGTCCGGGAGACAGAGTAAGTACTTTTAGTTATCCAAGGGAACAACAAAGGATTTTATTTTATTTTATAATAATTCCTATTCATAAATGTATGTTACTCAGCACGGACTCATGATTATGTAAATTATTATCTCTTTTGCAGAACAATAAATAAATAAATAAATAATATTTTACCAAAGTAACCGACCTGTACAAAAAATAGTTGATCAGGCTATTTATTGGATTATGTAATTGATGCCATTACTGTCGTAGACACTGTTTATTTTCGAAATGTAGAACGCGTATCACTACTCCACTAATATCAACTTATAACATAAATTGCGCTCTTCTACCTATTATTCCGACCGAAACCACCGAATGGATTGGATTAGGGGCTATACTTTTGGATATCTTCATTCTTAGCAAAGTTTTAAGCTATGACTTATATACCCACCTGTGTAATACCAGGCTAGTTAATAATAATTACGTTTTTACCCTGTTCAACCCAAGCATACGATAGAGTGACAATAACTTAAACATTATCAAGTGCCTGAACATTGTATAACGAGTATTAATTATAATAGATATTACATAGATAAAAATTATGTCTATTTATATCAGGGTTGTCATTTCAATATTTATGTTTAGGTTCGTTAATTACTACTTAATGTACTGTTTATCTTATTTACATCAGTACCTAAAGTTTAAAAACCACGTCGACCATAATTTGTCTATTGAAATATATCTTAAAACAATGCAACATTATCAAAATTATAACAGAAATTACAAATCATGTCTGTACATTGCAATAAGTGGTTATTTCATAATTATTAAAAAGACAAGTTTAGTAGTTATAACCAAATCTGCGAAAAAATATTCGAGATACAATGAAATTTGTAAGAATTATTCAGTTTTAAACTCAAGTAGTGGAAACATTGAAAATAAGTTTCGCCTCTGCCACTCCTAGCGCTGGACAATAATACTGCGAGTTTGTGACGTCATTCCCCCCCCCCACTCTGTCCCCACTATTGAAATCTAAAACTCAATAACTCCCTATTTTCGCAATGAATTCCATTACAACAATTAGTTTTCACACTGAAAACTGAACTGTTGTGATTCCTGCCACGGCTTATGCTTCTTGCAGCACCACAGCACGTGACAGCACTGATAAACTTACGTAAGTACCTACCTAATATTATGCTATGTTCAATTAAGCTGTTATTTGTTATTGTTATGTGTTATGGCTTTGGAAATAAATTTCTTCTACTTCTACTTCAATGTCGTATTAAGCATTTTTAATTGTAATTTTATTACAGTGTACGAAATATATTAGTTTTAAGAGCATTCAACTAGCTGATTGCACAGAACAACAGCAATTTACCAATACGCAATACCGTTTAAGTTTTCGTTTACATTATTTTCTTTTAAATTGGCAACCTTACATATTACTGACCGTTTAGTATGTGAAGCATTAACTACGGGGTCACGTGGGGGTCGATCGAGTCCCCTGGAGTCTCGATAAAGATGAAATACGGGCGGGGCTACTCAGATTATAGTAATAAATATTGCTGAAAATATGCCGCATATCGTAATGGCCACTCAACCTCGATCCCGGGAGATTGCTTCCATATTTAGTCCAATCATAGATTACATTGTTAAACTGATGCTCGCATTAAAATAAAATAGTCGACAGCATCTATCGATATTTATACATGGATTACTTATTACATGCATTGGTACTCCATCCTCTCTAACTAGACTCCTAGGGATACAGAGTGGGAATATGAGAACATATGTAATAATAATTATATAAGAATAATATATAATAATAATAATATATAATAATAATGTTTATTTGCATACTCAACAATTCACTTAACGTCAAAGAATTTCATCCAGAGTGTATATTCGATGGTAGAAAATAATGTAAATATGGACCCCTGGCTCCGAAACTAGGAACCTGTGCTATCGGAGCCAGTGATTCCTCACAGATGCATAAAAAAAAGTAAAAGAAATGTCTCCATAGTATGTAATATAAAGAGGGCCTACATTATTTATGAATTGTATTTTGCATTTGTGAATTACATGCGTGTAAACATATACAGCGAATGTGAGTAGGTGAATGCATGAGCACGCGTGCGTGCGTGCGTGCGTACGTGTGTGTGTGTGTGTGTGTGTGTGTGTATGTGAGTTTGTGATGTTACTTTAAATGCATTAATTGGATTTAAACCTTAAAGTGTATTAAAGAGATTATCGACTGCATAGTGAGATAAATTATCCAGCCATTGTGTTAATCTATTTTTAACCTCCTTTTTGTTAAGATTATATATACTTATGGTTTTATTAATGTTAATATATAATTTTGTTGATAAGATACTGATGTGTATAATGTATATGTACTCACAGTAAAAGTAGTAAAAGAAGCCAAGGAAGACCAAGGCTAACTTATGAAAATTAAATAACCAGAGTATTATCGACGAAAATGTCAAAAACGCTCGCATACCTAGGCGAAAATGTGTGAGGAAAGTAATGAGATTTGAGGAAGCGAAAAATGTAAGGACCGCGAACGTTGACGCTCCGTACTCTCTAACTACCCCGTTAGGGATACAGCATAAAGATACGTATGTACGTATGTATATGTAGGTAGTTTATCGCCTTCACAAATCCCTTCATAATGATCTCTAGCCCTTGGCTGGCTTTTACGCCTTGCGTGGGAAGACAAAGGGCTGCCACTTGGCACGTAGTATTATATATTTTCTTTTTTTTTTATACCACGAAGATGGCAAAACAAGCACACGGCCCGCCTGATGTTAAACGGTTACCGTAGCCTTTGAACGCCTGCGACAACAGGAGTATCACTTGCGCATTGTCGACCCTGTAAGAACCTTTTTACGCCCTTTTTGTCCCCATGCTGTAGTCTCTTGCCTCGACAGTGACCTGATTTCACAACCTCAAAGTTCGAGGGAGAAAGTTCAATTGAAACCGAACCGTACTTGACCAGCTTGGTTCCAAAGTGTGAGGAAGAAATCCCTACTGGTGGTGAGGGGTGCGATGGTGAAAGGTGGCCGTGGGCATCATGTCGAACAAATCCTCTGAACACAGCCCGTTATACAAACGGTAGAACACACACAGGGAGGCGAAGTCTCTCCTCAAACTTAAATATTCGAAACTGCTCGTAAGCCTGGAATCGTTGATAACTCTCACAGCTCGCCTTTGAACCGAGTCAAAAAGAGCAAATTGGTATGCAGGTGCTCCCGCCCATAGGTGACAGCAGTACTCCATATGGAGCTGAACTTGCGACTTATACAAAACGAATACAAAACGAACTTAGACGGTTCACCATCTAAGCATTCTTGCTTCGGTTCGAACGAATATATTTTCTCTGTATAAGGATCAGTATAGAAGCAAGCTATTGTCTTCAATTATTAGGCTCTTAGTCAATCATTAGGTAATATATATCATATAATATGTATGATGTATTTATATTGTATAAACAAAGTTTAGGAAATACCTATTACTCATTAGCAACCCTTTATAATTATGGTAAATGAAGTCGAAAAAATTATTATTAAAAAGTAAAATAGAATATTAATTAAAAAATAAATATTATTAATTGAATATATATATGTCGTAAAAGACACGGGGCAACTCGCGCTTTTGCAACTCAGCCATGAGAAATAGGTACCTAACCTTACAAGAGGCGAACTACTCCATAAAATACAACATTAAGACAAAGTTAATGTGCAAACGACAGAAAACTCTTTGTAACAATTATTACGTAGGTAATTAGAAATTTAATAATGGCAAACGATCCGTCGGAGAAATGCTATCGCACCGGCCGCCGTAGTCTAACAGACTCAGCGCCGGCCCCGACGTTCCATTAGCGCGTCATCGGAAATCGCGCTTTGCCATGGTATAGTCAAATGAGTGCCTTTTATTATTTCCAACGGCATATATAATATATATAAAAATACGTTGCCAGCCATTTTAGGCCAAACTACTTTGTCCTAGGCCAAACCGGTTCATTCTCAATGTGTCAGGATATAACTAGAGTTTAGTCAGGATATACTAGTTTAGCCCAGGACAATCCAGTTTGGCCTAAATAGTTTATTAGGATTAACTAGTTTGGCCTAGGCCGAACTGGTTTTGAATTATTATTCAAGTAAAATATGCCTAAAATTAAAAGGCATTTTTGGGTAGGTTAGGTTAGGTTAGTATGTTGACCACAACGCGCGAACCGAGCGAGCGAAGCGAGCGTGCTGCGGCAGCGGTCAGCGAAGCGCCAGAACAGAATCAGCTCCATAAGAACACTCTTTTCGGGTAAGGTAGGTTAATATGTTGACCACAACGCACAAGCCGAGCAAGCATGCCACGGCAGCGACCAGCGGCAATAAGCAGAGGAATAATACGAAGAAACATACCTGTTTTCTTGTTTGGGTGCGGGAGGGGAATCTCCACGTTAACAGATTCCAATGTGTTTATTTTGTTACTTGCAACGATTCAATCAGTTCGGCCTAGGCCAAACTAGTTAAGTCTAAAGTATTTAGGCGAAACCTCCACGTTAACAGATTCCAATGTGTTTATTTTGTTACTTGCAACGATTCAATCAGTTCGGCCTAGGCTAAACTAGTTAAGTCTAAAGTATTTAGGCGAAACTAAGTTGTCTTGGGCTAAACCAGTATATCCTGACACAATAAAGATGAACAGGTTTGGTCTAAGACAAACTAGTTTAATCTGGCATTGGGTTTGGCTGGCAATATATGTACTAATACCTACTGCTATTGTTGTCGATCGCTCAAGGAATAATAAGGAATAATGCGAATAAATGTGAATGTGCGCTAATTTTTATTACGACACAGTATTTGCATACGTTACACAAAAATCTATAAAGTCGTTTCAAAAAATGTATAAAGACATACCTACACGGAATGTATAACTTTTTAAAAAAACATTTAATAATGTAAGTTTTCGAGACTTTGCTGAACCATAAATAAATATTTTTTTTGTCTATTTGTCCGTTTGCTTGCTTGAGCTTCGGTTCGAACGAAAATTTCATGTTCTATATATCAGCTAGGTACAGGCATTAGCTATCGCACGGATATTCACAGAACTGAGAGCTAACGAACAGTCCTCAAAACATTTTCGTCCCTACGAGTGATACCAGCTCTTCTGTTCTTATGGACTTTATGCACACTGTATTCCGACTATGTTCTAACCAAGTTTATCAGTTAGCGGGGTGGGTTTTAGACTCGACGTTGATTGTAGAAACATATCAATGTACGGCTTCAAAACGAGTCAAGAATTTCTAAATATTCTATGTAGAAGAAACGTCGTGAGTAAAATAAGAAACAAAAATATTTTCCTCTTTCTATTACCATATCGACGAAAAATAGCTTTCTTACTAATATTTATTTTGACCTATGAAATGACGTACCGAGATGTCTATAAATAGTGGAAAACATTGTAAACGTTTGGATCATGAGTAAAAAAACCATACAGTTTGTCGCCCGATTTCTTATTCCTTTTCTTTGACTATTTATCACCAATTACACTGTCAAATGCGCAGAATCGCCAATATTCTACGTATTCGACTGTGTACAATACTTGAAACTTCAAAGCAACGCCAACAATCTGCAGCAGCTTCGCCTGCAGATACAGACGGAGTCTTTTTTCTCACAGCTGTTAAAGGATCATATAAATTTTGGAATTCGTTGATATAAATATATCCGATTTTAACCAGTCGCTCTCAGCTCTACATCTGCGTCCTTGACAACGACATGACTATGTAATGTAGTGTACTTATATACAATAAGATTGACTGTAATGCCATTTTCTTTAAGTCCACTGGTACGAAGTCACCGGCAACAGCTTATAGTATCCCAGTTATAATTTAACAGTGAAGATTTTGAATAAATTAAAATTATACGCATTAAATTATTATTATCAGTTTATTCTTTATGATTTTGTTTTACAAAAAAAGCAATGTAATCTATATTTTATTATACAAACACATCCAATAAACTGCAGTACATAAATAAGAATTATAAATAAGTGCTTCATACAATCTACGACACAGAACAGCGATCTAACCTATAGCCAGCAAAGTTTATTACTATTACTCTTACCATAACACAATTCAAGCTTTTAATGTAAGACATGTATCAAAATTTTAGTACATTTCTAATTTAATTACATTTCTCTAAACTTCATTGTATCTAATTCATTGTTTCGTTTGATTACAGAAATTGGAGCCATTAAGAGCCAAATAAAATTAATTTCAAAAATTGTAACACAATCAATTTCCAAGGTAGAGAGTAAAAAATCTGAAAGAAAGCGGTTACCGTGAATCGCGAAGTCATTCTCTTAATGAAAAAAATATTTCGCAGTCCTTACAAAGTTTGGGAACTTGCAAGTCATTAGGTACTGGCGTGCCGCGGCTCTAATATTATACCCACAAATGGTGCAAAAATACAACTACATTTACTTTTACATTATAGGCTATAACTGCATCAATAATAAGATTTAATATTTAAATAGGATCCTCTGATCAAAACAATATCGTAACCCTTTTGTCCCCTATTTGTGTCAAAAATCCAGACTTCGTATTCCTCAAACATTATTATTTATAAATAAAAAACCAAGTACTTACATAAACTTCTTCACAATTCCTTCCATTCAATGAAAATCGCGTCTATATATTAAGTTTTATATATTAAGTGTTTTAAATTCAAGCAATGAAACAGATTATGCGAAAGTAGTAAACAACTTCATATGTTAACTTAGGTGCTAGTTAGCTGACCGAATCTGATTTCTGGAATTTCCCGTGGATATTTCATGGAGAAATGAAACACGTGTCGTTAATGAGTTTAAAATTTTAGGCGAAAACTAGCTAAAAAATGTAAGAATTCATCACAGGTACTACACTCGTTTTCTGCCTGTACATAAGTACGTACATTTTTTTTTGCCAAATATATATTCAAGTATAAAAACTATGAAAACAAATCCATAACCTACTACAAGAACAATGAATACCCCCTTTAATTCTATTATTGATAATGGCGCTCTATGTGGACGTTGCGTAAAGTGATATTTCAATCTTTCTGTAAATTGCATTGTATCATAATACTGTTCTAAAAGGCCACCTGCCTCCGCCCGCTGAATTATTTTGCTACAAGGTGTTACTAACGTAGAGCCACGGCGCAAATAAATAGTTTGCATTACGGTACTAACAGGTTCCTTTACTTTATACACCTCTGAATTGCCTTCACTGTCGGTTAATTTCAAAATGATATGGTCGTGATAAATAGCAGATACTACAGTATATAGTAGCTTATCTTTACTATTTTTTATATCCATCATGCACTCTGACGTAGAGTTACAAAAATGCATTACTTCTTTTAAATTAATGGAAGGATACAAATTTAAATAAGACCACATCGAATGAGTAAGGATGAGTTTATGTGTAGTATAAATTTCTTGCGCATTTTTTACCTGGTAATCTCGCATTGGTCTAGCTCTTGTGCTAAGTAAGGATGCTTGTATCGCGCAAGAAAATATAACTATTAAAATTAACATATTAATTACAATGAGTCGATATGGAGTTCCTCTTTTCATCTTTCTTGGACTTATATTGTTAAAGAAGTAACCAAAGACTATAAGTACATCACGACCAATATCTTTTCGATGTGAAGTAAATATTGACAACTGAACAACAGTTACACAAAATATTACGAAAAGCGAAATTAAGAAGAGGCTAGTAAAAAATTTGAAATATGCTATTACTGATGACCATATATCTAGTAAACCTGCTCGAGCCACTATAATGTTATTCTTATTTATCAAATATGGGTACACATAATCAAAAGATTTAATTCGATCTGATGTCAAGGCATAGCCACCGATTGCTCCTTCCACTTCATTGGTTTGTATCATACGTAGCATGCCTTTACTTGTATAATTTTTAAGTACTGTTCCAAATTGCTCCACGACACCATAATTTATTAAATCTATTTTTATACCTTCAAACTGATATATCAGTTTTAAAATATATTGCTCGATACCCTTTACGTCTATTTTATTTAAACGCACAAATGGCCAATAATTGTGAGTAACCATTTTAGATAGACAACCACGCATTTTCATCACTTCTCTTTCAGAAAAAATATCTTTATCAATACTAAAATTTGAGCAATAATGTTTAAATTCCAAATATTCCTTTGCTGGTCTATTACAAAAATCAACTTGCGATGTAAACGAATAAATTTTATATTCTGTGACATTATTAGTTGAAGTGTTAGTATCTTTCATTACAACAGCAACGTCAAAAACATTATTATTTAGCAAATGAAGTGCCAATTTTTGCAAACTACTGCCTATGTCTTCAGTTATTAAAATAAATTTTGCTTTTGGATTCCAATAATAATCTTTCTTTAATGAATCAATTGCTTCCTTTAATTCCATATAGTTTTCACTCATCACAATATAAATATCGCTATGTCCTGCACTACTAATAACACAGTCTTGTGATCTTGAAATAAATCGCGTACCTGACGTTTGGTATAGAATACTTCGCAATTGGTCATTGATATTTAAAAGAGTAATGTCAACAGCAGAATATTTATTTTTGATGTATTTATTTATTTGTATAATACAGTTGTTGATTATATTTTTTTCCGAGTCATTTTGAATGTCTAATTTTAAAAAATCACAAAAACAAATTAAAATACTAAAAGCAAAAACACGTAAATAAAAACCACGCATTTTAACACTTCGGAACAACCAACTACAACTGTAAAGCGATACTTGTGTAATGTAGAATCTGTCGCCAAGTACCTAACAGGTTTTTCATTAAATTAATTAACTGTATGTAACATAAATCATGAAAGCATCATTAATTAGTAACGTTATTAGAGATATCACGCCTTACATACACACTTTTACAATGATTAATCCAGAGTCCATATTGAATTTTTATTAGTACAAGATGTAGATATGTAGATACGTCTACTTACACATATTAATTCTACGTTATGTAAGTAATACTTTGTTATGCGTACATTTACTACTGCGCTTAGATATAATACATATTGTATGTTTTAGTACTGTGTGTTCATGTACCTATGTACTATGTACCTAATCATCTCACATCCAAATATATTTAATATAAGTGAATATCTGCGATTAACATTAAACTACGTAACCCTTTAAATATATTATCTACTTAATACAAATTGAATTTAGGGTAGTTATTTAAAAATATTACAGCTAGGTTATACAAATTAACATCAATAAAAGTTTTTAAAAAAAAAAAAATAATAAAGAAATTTAACAGATTTAAAAAAAAAACACTAAAAAGTACGAAATAACTATCCATTATTAATCAAAACTTAAGTGCGAAATTAACTTTATAAACATTTTATAAAACTACTACTACTATATTAACTACTTGTTATAATATTATACTTTAAAAATAGGAAAAAAAATCTAATAAAAAAATTAAACCGACTTCAAAAAAAACACTAAAATGTACGAAATAACTATCCTTTACTAATAAAAAATTAAATACGAAAATAATTTTATAAATGCGATACAAATATTCCTACAATTAAATTTTTTCGTTAGGTGGGTCGCGGTCCAATCAACTTTGGTAACCACTACCTTAGTTATTGAAGTCGGTGCCGAATCTATGTACAAGAACAGACATTCTACTAATTTGGTAGGCTTGACATCGACTTCAGTAACAGTCAAATTTAATTATATGAGCATTTATATCGTATTTATAAAGTTATTTTTGTACTCGAGTTTTGATTAGTAAAGAATAGTTATTTTGTACTTTTCATGTTTTCTTTTTTGTCAGTTTAATTTTTTTCTACAAAAGTTTTTATTTCTCCCTTTATAGTGACCTTGGTCTAAATAAATATCTAAGGTAAGACTACAATTAACTTCTTTTCTCATTCTGAACGGAATGATACACAAGAGAATCATCAATATAATTAAAGCGTATGTTAAGCAGTTAGCCTTATTTGGCGTATTTTAGAAGTCCGAGTTCCAATATCAGTGAAATGTTAATGGATCCACCTCAAAGCTATACTGAACTCAAGAGAAAAAGAATCAATAAAATCGATCCATAATTGACGAAGTTATCGGTGAACATACATAAAAAAGAATACTTACAGATGAACATAGAACCTTCTTCTTTTGAAGTCGGTTAAAAAATTGCACTCACCTAATTTTAAAATAATATTTCATTTAATGTTTAGCTCTGTACTCATAAATAAAAGATACTATTGACAAAGAGTATCCCACTAACAATACGACAAAAATATCTTTAAATTCATTTAGATTTTGGGGTACGTTATCTGAGGTCCCATGAAAACGGTATTTCAATCGTTCTTTGAAATGAATTTCTGTCGAAAAACGTTTTATAAGACCGCAAGATACCGCTCGTGATAGAAATTTGTTAAAAGGGTTTAGCAATGTGGATCCACGACGAAATAGAATTGTACGCAACATAATAGTCACTGGTTCAGTAATTTTATGCACCTGTAAAGAACCGGTGTCATCCGCTAACATCCAAAGATAATGTTTATAAATAGTTTCTGACGAAACAGTACATAACTTTTCATTATTACAATTCTTTACCTTTAATAAACATTCTAATGTAGTGTTACAATCTAATTTAGCTTTTTCTATATTTACTGCATAAAATTTCGGTAAATATCCATAGACGCCAGTACTTAAAATGAATTCAAAATTACTATCAGCTACTTCATTTTGATGTCTTACCTGATGTCGTCTAACAGGGTGTGTAGTTATACTTAGCAAAGCAGCCTGAATTACACAAGATATAACCAACACAAATATTAACATGTTGAACACTATCAGTCTATGTGGATTCCCTGTCTTCATCTTTCGTTTAGTAATATTGTTAAAAAAGTAACCAAAAACAATAATCGCGGTAGTCACTCTCTGTTGTTTTTCCGTAAATATTTTAAGGTATGTAACAGCCAAACAAAACACTCCGTAACTAAATGTTATGAGTAAAACGTTTGTAAGTGTAAGTTGTTTAAATAAGGCTATCCAGTGATGAAAAATTTTTGCACGAGGTACGATTATAATGTTATAATCAACTACATATGGAAGAATGGAGTCGAGAGCTCTGGATCGATCCCACAATATGGTATATCCTCCAATAGCTCCTTCTACTTCATTATTTTCAATCATCTGCAACATGCCCGTATGCGTGTAATTTTCTAAAACTTTTCCAAATTGTTCATTTTTCTCAAATTTCACCAATTCTATTGATACATTCTTAGCTTCTTGAAACAGATTCAATATATATTGTTCAATTCCCACACGTCCTTTGTTATCTAAATCTATAAAAGGCCAATAAGTGTGACTTACAAGTTTTAACGTACATCCGCTTATGCCATGCAAATTCCCAATACCATATTTATGTTCATCCCTTTGAGGAAATTTTAAATTAGTACAATTAGCCATGTATTTTAAATATGCTTCTGCTGGTCTGTTACAGGAATCGCGTTTTTCGCCGAACGTGTAAATTACATAATCATTAATTATTCTCGCAATAACAGATACTTTAAAAACATTGTTCTTCATTAAGTCTTTGGACAAATTTAGCAAATTATTGGCCATATTTTTTATAATTATTATGAATTTGGCTTTTGGATTCCAAAAAGGTTCCTTTTTTGCTAGAACAATTCCGTTATTAAATTCTTCGTAATTTTCGCTTGCAATTACATACACGTCATTATAAATCATTGTATTATTCCAAAGAAAGGAGCGTGAAATGTATCGAATGCCTAGAGCTTTATGTAATGATTTTGCTAAAACGTCGTCAGCGTTAATTAAAGTAACATCTAACTTAGAACTCTTATTTTCTTGCTTAAGAATTTGTATAACACAATTATTTATATTTTCGGTTTCAAAATTATACACAGTCTTGTGGTGAAGGATATTTTCGCAAGAACAAAAAATAAAATTTATAATAATAATATACATTAATACATACATTATCATGAGATATTACCGACTCAGAGGAAACAGAGAGACTGAGAGGGGTAAGTAAGTAGATAAAAGTTACTGTCTTAAAACTATAGTTATTCTTTTAAATGAGTGGCAGGTAAATTACATAACATTCATAAACGTGTCACCGCACTTATATAACATTAAGTATATCAATTGAACTTGTTATTAAATTTGTCCTTCCATTATGGTTACACTTAAAGGTTATAAGTGACGACCCCACATATCGTATAATTTTAAGAACTGTAGAAAAGAGGAAACTAAAAGCAGACAGTAACTAAATGTATAGTATGGATGTAGTAGTAGTATATAGTAGTATAAGTAAACCCATCAAAACATAAAATATACAAGAATGCAAGTCTCGCAACGCAGTCCTTCCAAAAACAAAGTCTTATAATTTATTATAGAAATAATATCTAATATGAATACGGTCACTATAAATGTCGGTAGGTAATTAATTAGAAAACATTTTATGGCAAAGTTGTTGAATAGGTGCTTCCATAGATACTAACTAAAATAACTGACTTGGTTTTTCATGAGATTACATAACTTTTTGCGGTGAAAGGACTGCGTTGCGAGACTTGCATTTTGTATATTTTATGTTTTGAAGGGATCTTATTTCTTTTTGTACGTAGTCCTCCTTTTTTTTTTTCGGGTAACATTTTTTGTACGTCAACTACGGATTTTCTTAAAGCCCATCCCCTGCATGTCTCTATTGCTTTTTCTCAGAGATTTTTGACAAGACAATTTTGACAAGACAATTTTGACAAGTCAGGACGGTAAATGCTTCTAAGTCGATTATATTCAGCGATTGCGGACTCCTGAGCTTTGATTCTACCGAAGTCGACATTAATTAGATGTAATCCGTTCAGACTCGTCATTCTCGAAAGTGCCACGTACGCATGTGAACACGGAAGAACCAAAAAAATACTTACGCGGTTCGTTTCGTACCGCAAAGAAAACAGGACTGTAATTGAGAAAATAGAACTGAAATTTCGAGATGCTTCAGTTTTTCCTTCCTTTATAGGCTAAACACCAAACTTAAGGCGACGTATTGATAAACAATAATTTAATCCAAAATAGACCTTCTGGTCTATGCAAAAGTGCGCGCGCTAGCTTACGAAAAATACGAAAAAGTAGTTCGTTTATTTTAAAAACTATAATTAATTTAAAAAATCCAACTGTCATTTTGAAGAATATGTTTAGATTAAAACTATACAGAAAATTTAGAAATATAAATCTGTCCAGTTATTCTTAATGTGTAAATCTCTGTTTTAAACGAGGTTCCTTTGATTTTTTTTGTGTTACAAAAGTTAACCAACCGTGTATCGCAACTGTCAAAATAAAGCCAATGAAATGAAGAATCAGGTTACTAAGTATCACTCTCATACGTTTTGTCAGTCAGAAAAATTGAGATCCCTGCCGTCAAAATTTCCAATGCGTCGCGTCGCCTTAATTCAAAATTTTACGTTTGTGTGTCTATTAGAAGTAGGAGCGAATGGGGAAATTCGAGCCATGTGAGGAAAAGTAAAAAGATTATTTTATGCACTGATTAGTTGTTTAGTTATTTGACTTTCAGTAATTACTAATAAACATTTAAAAAACTAACTGATAGTTATTGAAAATTACTTTTTTTATAAATGTTAGTTTTGCTCGCATTATCCCACATGTCGGGTAATGAGAGCCAGAATACCTCCATACGTGCAATGAGAGCCATCGCCAAATACGAGTATTACACAAAATTACTCACTTTGGTGCACGTAATACAGTTTTATAACTGTGATTTGTGTGTGAACAAAACGTTTCTAAACGTTAAATATACAATATAAGGTATTCTAGCGATCGAAATAAATATTTAAAATATAATATATGGAGTCATCGCAAGCCGAACACTCAGAAAAAGCCCATTTTCACTGGCTTTGCAACGCTACTATAACTCTTTATATTTCTTAGTTTTCTCTTCTGATTTTCTTAGAATTTCTGTGTGAAGAGCTTATAGCCCCATAACCCTAATGTTTAAAATCGGGTTTAACACCCTCTCCCGACTCCGCACATTGTTTCGCAAAAAAAGGACATGGCCTTCCATGACTCTTCATTTGTCAGCTTAGCTGGTAGCTGCTACTACTGGTGGTCCTAACTATAAAATTTAGTTTTATAAGTATTTGTATCGTATTTGCAATTATATTTGCACTCTGACTACCCCGTTGGGGATACAGCGTGAGGATGTGTATGTATGTATATTTGTACTATAGAGTTTCGATTGAAAGGATTTTTAGTTAGCGAAAATTAAAATACCGAAAAATTACTTCCGGTATTTTTTTTATTATTGTGAAATTGATGATGTTACATACATAGCTTAATTAAAATTTATGGAAATGTGATGTGATAAAATGTGAAATGGATGATGTTACATAAAAATCTTATTAGGGTACTTTCATGTCTTTTTGTACATAATATGCGTACATAATTTACCTGCACTGTGCGACCTTTGTTGGCAGAAGGGGGAGATGCCAGAGAACTAGCACACCGCAGTCATAGTACCTCTCTATTAAGGGAAAGGTTCTCTCAAGGTAGGGGTTGTATGGATCAAATTTTCTCGCTTCGCGTTATTGTGGAGGAGTTTCTGGCCATAGGTCAAAAAGCTTTGTGCGCTTTCGTGAATCTAGAAAAAGCATTCAATAGAGTAGTGCGAAAGAAACTGTGGAGTCTTCTGCCTGAATATGGCGTGGAGGGCTCCTTACTGCAGGCTTCGAGGTCATTATATCGAGGCCTAAGAACCTGTGTAAGGAAAATTGGTGACATGCCGCCCTGGTTCAAGATCTGTTCAGGCGTCAGACAGGGCTGCGTGACGTCTGCCTGGTTATTCCAACTGTATTTGGACAGTTGCCTCCAGACATTGAAAAATAGTATGAGTGCTATGATATATGATGATAAAGTGGTATACAACTGTGATGATAAAGTGGTACGCTGACGATGCTGTGCTTATAGCACCATCAGAAGCAGAGTTGCAGACACGTGCATGAAAAAAGAATGTGAAGTAAAATAATTGAATATGAATGTGAATGGCACATGGCAAGTGTTAGAAAGGGACAAATGTCACCCGTTCCAGCTATCTCTTTCGGCTCATTTTACCACTATCTATGTCAGTAGCTTAAATTAAAATCTTAATCTAATGCCATAAGATCTGTTTTTGTATTTATCATTTTTGATAATTCGCAGTCTTGTTTAACTGATACATTCATGGTGGCAGAAATGAAAATCCTAACTGAAATGAAAAAATAAAACTAACGTTCTGGTGTTTGAAAGGGAAGGGGTACAGACGAAGTGAGAGATTTGGCTACATGGAAAATGTCTAGAACAAATGAATGAAATTGCATATCTGGGGAGTGCGTTTTCGACGGTTGGAAGATGTGACTAGGATGTGGAGAGACTTGTACCAGCTAGTAAAAAAGTGAACAGAGCTCTGTCCGCATTAGTATACAGTGTGAATATATCAAACAAGCAAAATGGTCATCCACAATGCGGCGTTAGTGCCAACTTTATTGTATGGTAGTGAGGCCTGGATACACTCGAAGTCGAGTGAAAGTATGATATATGTAGTAGAATTACGATCTCTTAGAAATATGTGCGGTGTCACCCTTGCGGACAGGATAAGCAATTAAAAGATACGCCGTATGACAGGGTTGCACGACAATATTATTATAAAAATGAATAAAGGATTGCTAAGATGGTTCGGGCACATAGAAAAAATTAGTGATGGAAGACTGACAAAGAAAATCTACAGAACGAAAGCAAATGGTAAAAGATGCCAAGGAAGACCAAGGCTGACTTATGAACAAGGGCGTCGCCAAGGGGGGCAGGGGGGGGGCAGTTGCAACCCCCCCCCCCCCCCCCCCCCCCCCTAGAGATCAAATGTAGCTAGCCGCAAAGCGACCAAAGTGCTAGCAATTGACTTCCTTATCTATTAATAAATTCCGCATCGCATGACAAAACGTAAATAAATTCACAAGGTTTAATGTATATTGTAGAAAGTATTGAAATATTCAGAATAACATTAAGATTTTGACATCCGTTTTTAAAATCGCCGCCATTTTCATCACGACTATATCAGATTTGCCAAAACGCAAGGCCATTAAACAGTGTAAAAATATGTAGGTAGGTATGGTGTGTGTGTGCATTGCATTTCTTTCTACGACAGCCGTTCCTGTGTTTAAAAGTTTGATTTAGTTATTCTGCTGTCGAGGGCTTGTGAAGTTTTATACATTGATATTAGAACCGTTCTTATTACAATCGTCATCGAGGCAAAGACTTCCAAAGTGTAACGCTTCATGCTCTCGGCGTTCATATTTTTATCCTCCATAATATTGCCCTATTGCCCCCCCCTTAGTCATAAGCTGGCGACGCCCTTGCTTATGAAGATCAAATAGCCAAATGTTAGCCGACGAAAATTTCAAAAGCACTCACATATCTAGGTGAACATGTGTAATGTCAATGATAAGATTTGAGGAAGCAAAAAAGGATGTAAGGACCCTGACGCTTGGCGTTCCGTTCTCTCTGACTACCCAGAAGGCGATAGATATTTTGAATGAGATATCGTAATATCAAAGTTTTTAACAAGATATCGCAACATCGATGTTTTTAACAAGATGTTGTAATGTCGTTATTATTTCATTTACAATAAGTTTTGCAAATAATGGAGTCAACAAAATATTCAATACAATATCTTAAAATAAAATTAAATAATGTGTAAAAACACAAATCGAACCAATATTTTTATTTTATTACAGACTATCTACTACCTACTACAGTCAAATGTTGGTAGTACATAGGTATGATACGTAGGTAACTAGGTAAATTGTTTCTTGTCAATTCTTCTGACTTCACTGATCACTTAATATTTTTTTTGCACTTTTTAACATTATTGTTCGAAAAATTTACTATTTTTTTTTGTATCATTAACACTTTTACATTAGTTGCAGACTTGCAGACGATCGTGGTCTCCTATAAATATCCATTTAAATTGAAGTGTTTAGAACTGGAAAATATTATTTTAAAATATTCATATTTTGCGGGTGATAATATCGGAATAATGATATTTAGCTACCGATAGTAATGTGGATAATTTAACAATATCGCCATTCCTACTATCGCTCTATATCGCTCAACTCTCTTATTTGATTACCACCATTTTGGCGTTGTAGGCAGATACGAGTGTTCATGGACCTGAAATTAGTGATATCTGTAAGTGCGATAATAGTCTGCATTATATCTATCGTTCATTATGACTATGCAGTAAAATACTAGAAACTTCCTATTACATTTTTGGTATTTAATAGTGGATAACTATATCTACAAAGTAAAAATCGATAATAAAAATATCACACTTAATTAAAAAAATATACTATAGGTATTGACTGAGTGATTCTCAAATTCTTTGGCTTTGAATATTATTTTTCTTGTAGCTGTGAACAATCTGACATCTATGTAATCATTTCGTTATAATTCGACTAATTCTTGATTTCTTTGTTCCAAAAGCTCCATAATTGCGCGATCCTTTCCTGTACTATTTCATAGATCACTTTTTCATTTGCCCGTATTACATGTATCTGAACAAGTGATTTAATTTATGAGATGGCATAAATTTATTTTAATTGCAACACAAAGGATGACGCCCATCTCCCATACAACTATGAACTAAGAAAAAAATAACGGGCACCATAAAAACCTTGCTTGCAGTCTGATTGAAGTGGGTACATAAAGTTTAGTGACATAAACGATATATTTGTAGAAGTCGGGAAAGTTGATAATCAGGCAAGTGAAAGTTTTGATTTTTTGGCGCGAACGGAAAAAGCGTGGTTGGCATTTTATTCAAAATTCACGTTTGCTATTTTTTGTGCTTTTGGGAGTTTAAAAGTAAAAAAATCAGAGTATATTGCACGTTAAAGTAGTGTCGAAGTGAATTGGAGAATTTGATTTTATAGTCCTTTGTGAATCCTGTAGAGTAGGTATCTATTGCTTTACTGAAAGAATACTAGAGACTTGGTTACGAGAAAAGAGAACAAATTTTACATCAGACAAGTGTTAATGGAATCTGAATGATGAAAGAAGACGAAGCTGTATGGGCATAGTGCCCTATGCATCTCAAGAATTAAGGAATAACATGAAGAGAAAGTTTGAAACAAGCTTAGAAAAATAATTATTTTTCTTAGGAGATAGTGAAAGCTTTATAAAATAATTAAATAACTCTTCATCACTATACTTCTCCTTTGATTATTATTTGCTCATAACCTACTCAGACTTATTACATTAACTCAAAACTCTAAAGATGTGCATCAAACGCATCATCTTGATGTGTTTCAATGTGCGCCAGAAGTAATTTGTGCAGAATGTCAGATTTATACATGTGAACACAATTGGCGTATTTAAGGATTTTTTCCAGGGAAAGGCAGGCCCCTGAGATGCGATGGTCGATGAAGCCGAGTCGACGTCCAATGTACAGTCAGTGACCGCAATTAGCATCATAATTATATTCATAAATAGATTTACACTTCTTATGTTGTTGTTGTACCTTGTTGCTGTATGAACTTATCAAAAGCGTTAAAGCCACAAAGTATAGTGTAGTATACTATATCTATTTGATGTTGACCGTACGCACTAAAAGTAATTTCTACTTCAATTTTTGAGCTAGATGTATTTCGATCATTAATTTTCGCAATGTAGTTTACTTAATTTTTTTTTTAATCTCGTGAATCGTGTTTATTTCGATTGATTACAAAAGTAGTATTAATTAATTCAAACAATTTTAATTTACGTTTCTTTTCTGTAAACCTATTTAAAACTTTTTCCGGCATGACGTTTTCCTTGACGCACTTATTTTTAACCCCAACGCAAAACGAGGGCTGTTATAAGTTTCACTGGTGTATCTGTGTGTCATTGTAGCACCTAAAGTCCTAAACGGATGAACCGATTTTGATTTAGTTTTTTTTGTTTGAAAGGTGACTCGATCGAGAGTGGTCTTAGCTATAACTCAAAAATATTTATCAGCCGTTTAAAGATCATCAGCTTTTTTATAATTATTGAGGAGATACGAGCAACTTCTGCTGGTGTGCGGTACAGCTCCAGGCACGACCACTGCGCGTGCTGCCCTTTATACATTTCGGCAGGGTAACAAACGTGCCGGGAACTGCATCGACATCGACCGCGATACACGTGATATCTTACTTTTCCCCCCACGCCCCTGTGATACTAACTGATTTTTTTCTAGCCCCCCTTTCGGACCCTACGTGATTAATGGACAATCCCATATTAGAGTGAACTTATTTATTACTTGATCCTGATTTGATTTCATGTATTATCTACAAACTAAAATAAAACGCTAGACAAATAAATACTCTCAATTTTTTCGATGCACGTGATTGGATAATATTGATGTTATTTTTGAATATTTCACAGTTTCGTGTATATAACAGAAAAGCAGTGTTAGGAGTGCTACGTGTAACACGCCGGACCAGCGAACAGCGAAAACTTAGCGAAAATTTTTATTAATTTCTTGTTTGTTTACATTACGAACGAAACAAATATGGGATATACATAAATTGTAGATTTCTCGGTTGTAGATTATTTATTTGATTGGAATTGTTTTTTTACGAAGTTATTCAAGTGTCTAGCCTAGAACTAACCCAACGTCCTGGAGTGGATGCCAAACCATTCTGGTGGGCACGAATTAAGTAGGTAATAAGTATACTATTAATGACAATTTATTAATTGTTTGCAATGAACAACAATGAAAAACAGTGTTGAACGCTGCTTATAACGTCAAAGTCAACGTCAATTCGTTGTCAATCAATGTCAATGCAGTTGTCAAAGTTCAAAATAAATCTTATTTCACGCGATTCCGTAAGGGCAATATTCGCAATCGCGAAGGTGCCATTCAAATAAAGAATATTAAGAAGGAATTAGGACTGTGATGTCATCGTTAAAATTTCCTAACTTTTTCATTATCCATAAATAGAAACTCCGTGTAAAATATATTTAATCATTTAAAAATGCAACAGTCACCTTTCGAAAATATATTCAACATTATTGGTGGTCTGTCAGAAGGAAATGAAAAACCTATGAAACACGGTTTTTACAATGCTTTCGCTTTATTTATATTAACTATTTGTTGTGCCGCTGTTTATGTGCTATTCCTTATATTAGAACCATTCTTTAAACCACTATTTTGGGCATTACTTGTTGGCTCAATACTACATCCATTTAAATACAAACTATCCAAAAAAATAAAAACATGGTTTGAAGATCTGGAAAAATCCGACACATCTGTGATTTTTGGTTTGATGATCATACCGGGCAACGTCGTGAACTTTGCTTCTGATACAGTTGGAAATCAGTTTAGGGAACATTATAAGGTAAGAGATATTATTTTCCATTTTTTTTTATTTTGAAAATCTCCAAAAGTTAATTGAGTACCTACCTGTAAACATATATTGAAACCCGAGGCTGAAGCCTGATGATCTGTAGTTAATTTAAACTAAGGTTTTAAATTACCTATGTTTTTCATTTGACAAATCTATATTTTTTCACAACATATTTCTTGAGAGGCGAATATGTCTCATGCCCAATAATGATATGTGACATTTAGGCTTGAAATTGTGCACTGGGGTCTAAGATTTCTTCACTATGCTTTGTGATTGCCTTGTTCTTGCGTTGTTCGAGTCTTTTATCAAAAAACAAATTTTGTCATTGACACCACAAATAGTGTCAAAATATGAGATGAAATTCTTAGCATTCCTTGGGTTCACTCTGCACGTGCCGGGTCCATCGCACTGTCAGGATAGGAGCCCAGAGCAGTGCCTGGGACTTCCGACCCAGGGGTAGGTTTAAGAAGCGGCATTATGGAATGCATCAATACTTACCTTCACTGCCTCGACTCCTCTGCCTGCCTAACCAGAGTTGGTAGGGGCCTACCAATGCCGCTTTAGATATTCTTTCTAATATTTAATTAGTAGTTCTTGACATGCCAAGACCTTTAAATAGATTATAGTGATTTAGCAAATATACCTCTCGCACCCACTTTTACAGCATATATCATGTTGACGGTAATAGTGACCCTTGTGAAGAGGCACCTTACATCCCACCAATATGCATCTTAGCTATACCTATTACCTCTCTGCAGATGTAGCATAATTTTTCCGATTTTTCCTGGCTTTCACCAATTTTACTAAATTACACTGGTCTGGTAGTCATTTGGAAGGCAATTGAGATAGAATCTTAATAGGACAGAGGACCTTTCATGTAGTAAGGTATGCCTCTTTAAGGCTAGCGGGATACAAGCCTAGCCCTTGGTTAACCATTAATTTTGAGTGTCTAGACTCATCATGTGCACTTTATATTTACATTCTAGTCTTGTTGACGAAAGGATTTCATAGTCAAAGTAAAATCAATTTATTCAAGTAAACCCAATTGCAATGTATTTTTGAACTTTAAATCTACTTTAGTTCGGTTTGAAAAGAAAATCTAAACACTGAGAAGAACGGACAAGAAACTCAGTCAGGTATAATTTCTTTGTCATCTCTATTGCTATTCAAGCCTAGCCGACTGTTTGATTGTGCTCCTATCATAAATTGTTTATGGATATGAAGTCTGGAGTCAAGCTCAGAAGCATTTTTATCTTTAGGGAGGGATGTAATGACATTGTCATGGAATTTTCCTAATATGTGCATTTTGGTAGCTCTGAGGCATATATAAAACTCCTGACCCATATAGTTACGTCCTAAAATTATTTTGTCCCCTGAATAAAGGTTAATAAAGGGTAAGGAATAAAGGTCTGCCAATTATGCCAGTCCAAGTCAGCACTTTATGGTCTTTATAAAGTTTGCATCTAACTTTGTCAAGAGGGTCATCCCTATGTCATAAATAGATCAATTTAATATTCAAATAATAATACATAATAATAACTCAAATAATAATTATATATTATAATACTAACTTCTAGTTTTCTATTCATATTATTAAATATGTTGCATATATGGTGATAGTAAATGCTCGTGTTTTTTCTCCCACTTTTTCAGACTGCTGGAAGACATAGTCTAACATATTCATAATATTCCTAAAATTGCTTTAGGGTATGTGATTCTTATGAATAACTAGACATTGGTAGACTTTGTATACATAAGAAGTCACTAATGTTAAAAAGAAGAAAATCTGAATCACTTTCGAGAAAGTACTGGCTGAGGCAGGATCAACAAGTGTGCATCATTGATCCGCAATCACACACAATGAGTATAGGCGTATCATTTGCCTCTTGGCAGTACCGGCACATTCTTGTGTCAGAGAGCCCCATGTTAGACCTATGCTTAATTAAACGACAATGCCCAGTGAGTGGTCTAACCAAGATACACAAGTTGCTCCGGCTTATTGCCATGACACTAGAAGCCACCTTGCGATTATTAGAGCTTTGGAATACTGCCGATAAAATACTCTTCCAATATTCGCAAGAGGCTTTAAAACTGAATTTTCACAAAATCAGTTGAACCTGGCTTTTAGAAATACCACAAAAAGGTTCTAGACCAATAAACGTGATTTTGGTACAGGCTCTTGTGAGTTCATCAGCATTTTCATTGGCTGCGATGCCCGCATGACCAGGGATTCATCTTAGAATCACCCTTTCCCAGATATTTCCTAGAATATTTCTCAAATTGTTCAAAATAGTCACACAGTTATTGATTATTTTATATTTATATGCTATATAAAATCGTCTTAAAAATCTTCAGAAATCAAGGTTAGGAATTAACCACTTTATGTTATATATCATACTGAATCATCATTCTCAATAATGTTATTTGTATACTTATGTATGTGTAGACTTGTGAGTGTTAATATAATTTATAATAATAAAATATTTATCAATTTACTTTGATTTATGTGCACAAGTAATAATTCTAATTATAGTAGTATAATTCTTATATTATTTTGTATTCTTAATTCTTATATGCCTACCTATTAATCTTGATAAATCAATAAAAAGAAAAGGCTTGCCAACAAAGCTTGTAAAATGTTTTGTCCGTTTCTTCAAAATTAAATAAATAGTAAATAAAATAACAATAAAGTACCTAGTTATGTTGTTGCAGTGATACAGCATCTGCTTTCCAAAACAAGGTTCCGGAGTTCAATTCCCAGTCAGCTCAATTTGAGAAAGTTCATGACTTTTGTAAATTATCTTGTACTAGTTACTAGGTGCTCCCGCTGCTCCCCCAATTGGTTACGTGCTACACACAGCACAAACGTAATGACGTATTTACCTGTATTATAAAAAATAGATTCCTTTTCATGTTCCAAGTAATGTTAATTATTTGTTCCAGACTGTAATAGGACTGCTCTCAGCAATATTTGTACTACCATGGCTTTATAATTCAGTACCACGTAGCTTTTCCTGTCTCTTCTGGCAGTTCAGCAGTTTCATCAGCATTTCCACTACTATGCTCATCAACTTAAGCAGTTCTTACATAGTAAGTTATTCATAAAATTAGTAATACTTTATTAAAATTTTTAACCTTTATTTTCACTAATATTTTTGTTTAAGAAAGAATTTTTCAATTTTGTGAAGCCTTATATATAATTTGACCCCCTTATTCATCTTCTTAGGGGTTGAATTTCAAAATAAATAAAAAAGAAAGTAAATGAATAGTTTTTATTATTATAATTAAAAATAGATAGAAGGGAAATTACTATCCAAGTGCAGCCTCAATTCACCTGAACCGTCCATGCTATATGCAAATGATATTAGATATAATTGTCTTATTGACTTACACAAGTGAATGTTATTTTTGATATTTATTTGTATTATGAGATTTATCCGGTTTGTTTTATAACATGCCGTTAGTCTATCTAATATCGTTTTGTAGTAATTAGCAATGAGAAATGTCTTTAATTTCGGATTTTTTTTAAGAATTATTATTAATTAATATCAAACCTCACTATTTCTCTTGTCACTTGTATCATTTCTTTTTATAAAAAAGATAATTATCCATGTGGATAAACTACTAATTAGGTCAATTCGCAGCGGTAGTCTTATGGCAAGGCTTAAACATAGGTCATTATGTTCCCATCTTAATGTAAAATAAATCATAACTTCAAACCTCTGATATAATACTCTAATAATATACTCGTATTAAAAAATTTATTAATTTCTTCTTTCTTCTTTCAGGTTTTAACGATAGCCCTAGCTTACTCTATAAGTATCTACGGTCTTTGGACACCAGAAAGAGCTAGTATATTCAGAACAACATCACACATCCTTTGGCTAGTTATCACCAGTTTTCTGGCTAGTTTAACAGGATCCTTCCAAGTGTACACTTTTGTGGTGCTTCAAGCTATCTGTATTACTGGACTAGCTCTTGAAGTAGTAGATGTTCATAAGAAACTTTTGATGAAAGGTTTGTATTATCATAAAATAATATTAAAAATCAGTTTATAATATTAGGTCCTTACATATGAAATTGGCGTTTTGTATGGGAGGAATATAAAGTCAATTTTTTTTTTGTAAAATATATTTAATTAATCAAAGTATGCACCGTTGTTATCTATGCACTTTTGCCATCTCATAGGTAGTTCATTGATCCCTTTACTAAAAAAACCATGGGGGCGAGAATCAATAAACTCTTTGAAGGCGGTTTGGACTGCCGCATCGGAGTTGAATTTTTTTCCTTATAAGGAGTTGTCCAAATTCCGGAAAAAGTGGTAATCTGTTGGAGCAAGGTCCGGGGAGTACGGTGGATGTCGCAGACATTCCAATTGTAGCTCATCTAACTTAGTGGTTGTTTGTTGTGCAGTGTGTGGTCTTGTGTTGTCGTGAAGCGGCAGTGGCCTAGAGCGATTGACCAATCTCGGTTGTTTAGCAGCTAGTTCTTCCTTCATGGTTTGCAGTTGCTGACAATAGATATCTGCCGTAATCGTTTGGCCAGATTTTAGAAAGCTGTAGTGAATGATACCGGCGCTAGTCCACCAAACACTCACAAGTAACTTTTTCTGAGTCAATTTTCGTTTAGGGCAGGATTTGGCTGGGTCTCCAGGGTTCAGCCATTGCGACGAGCGCTTCCGATTATCGTACAGTATCCACTTTTCATCACAAATAATGATTCGATTTAAAATCTCTTCATTATTGTGTCGGTTGAGCAAAGTAACACAGCAGTCGACGCGTGCTTGCAAGTTCGATTCACTCAATTCATGTGGTCCCCATCGTTCAAGTTTTTTTACTTTCCCGATTTGCTTCAAGTGGATTAATACAGTTTTGTCACTTACCCCGAAGCCTGCAGCTATATCTGAAGTGCTTTGTGATGGATCCGCTTCCACAATAGCCTTTAATTCTTCATTTTCCATTTTGGTCTCCGGCCGTCCACGGGGTTGGTTCTGAAGGTCGAAATTTCCAGAACGAAAACGTTGAAACCAAAAACGTACCGTGCTTTCTTTTGCGACACCAGCGCCGTACACATAATTAATCCTTCGAGCTGTTTCTGCAGCACTGGTGCCACGGTAGAACTCGTACTCGTAAATATACCGATATTTCATGTTTTCCATTGAGCGGTAATAAGCGACGCCAAAGAAAAAAATAATGAGGAAAAAACAAATGAATGACTGTTTTCAAAACTCAAATGTACCAGCTAAATGAATTTATAAATTTGAATTTAGAATTCTTAACCAAAGAGGAGATATTTCAGATCAAAGTGGTCAGTACGACAAAACGCTAATTTCATATGTAAGGACCCAATAGTTTTGTGTCACAGCTCACAGATGAACAGTTTGTTATTTTAATTTTTTATTCATTTAATTTATATACAGAATGTTTTTTTCTTTATAACCTCAACCTGTTGATACAAAGTAAATATTTGCAAGTTTATAATAATAAACATAACTGATTACCCAGAATTTAAGTTTATTTTATTTACTGTCATATTTATCTACAAATTATCTTATTCCTTGTTACTTTATTTACAGATCCCGAAACATCAATTTTAGTTGCATTGCACTATGTATTTACAAATGGCCAACATGAAGATAAGAGTAAAATATCAGAAGACAAACCTCCAGAAGTAATCCAACCAAGTGCCAGTGACCAAGAGTCAACCCCAGAAAAAGATAGTCAATCACCTATAACACCAGAAATTCTACCTAAAAGGGGCAGTTGGGCTTCCAATGAACCTATAAAAAGCTCGCCCAGACATGCAAAAATGCTGTACAAAACTCGTACGTTATCAGCATTAAGTAAGTCTGCATTCGAAAATCGTCAATTAGCCTCATTTAAACAGAGGTCGCTGGATGAGAATTATATAAGAACTAACTTTGATAATGATGATGAAACAGCGTTATATTTCAAGCTGCTTTTCTTCGGATGTTTCTGTATGCTAGTGTGGAAACATATTTGGTTACTTCCAGTGATGCTATTTTTTTTGGCTATTCATGCGCTAAAGAAATTATTACATTTCTTTGGTGTCCGGTTATTCTTTGAAAACCACTACAATAACATTATGGCTAGAATTAAAATGTGGTGGAGAGACAGGTGTGTATTTTGATTTTAAAATATGATATTATTATCCAAAGTTGTATTCCCTAAAAAGTATGATATATATATTTCGAATTGTATTTCAGTGTTACAGAATTAAATATTAACTTACTGAGTAATAACACCCTAACAAAAAAACTAATGGATAAAGTCGTTTTGAATAATAATTAATAACGATTAAACTTGAAGTCAGTATTGACAACAGTTACTTAATAATATTTAATTAATAAATAAAATATTTACAAAGAACTTATATAATAGTAATATAACTTAGAGTATATAATGAAGTTCTTATATGTATACTTATAATATATATATATATACAAACAAATTATAGGCAATCAGCACTGATTCCGGGTCAAATTCGTGGTGTAGGCAAAATCGGCTCGATGTGTAATAACAGCATCAAGGAGATGGCCTACAGTTCTGTGGATACAGTGTCAACTTGCATCGTCATTAATGGATTGATATTTTTTCTAATCGTTGCTACTATTTTTATATGTATACAGGTAAGACTCTAAAATAATAACTAGACGAAAAAATAAAACTGATGTATTGCCAATTTTACTAAAAGAGAGTTATCAGTAGAATTGATAACGATCGCTTTGAACTAACCATTATATAGAGGTTTAAACAGCATATCTGGAGTAAATACAGAACCTGTACCATGTGTCTTATGTATGTAAGATAATTCATAAAAATTCCTTTGCTAGTAGAATTGTTAATAATGACTCTTAACTAGTAATGTATGTGAACCAGTAATGCATGCATGTCTTTAGAATAGGCACAGAACCCCTGTCATATGTTTTGTGTATGCATTTGTTCATACAAAATTTCATTTGCAACTAGAATTGATAATAATCACTTTGAGTAATGTATAACATTATATAAGTAAATAGTATGTCTTTGGAGTAGGTACAGAATGTCTGCTCTGTGCTTTGTGTATGTGTGACAAATCATACTAATCCATTTCATTTAATAGCGAACACAATGCACGAAACTAATAGAGGATAGAGGTAGGTTGGTACAAGTCTCCTTTTATGAATTGAGACAGAACTGAAACGTCCCATATACCCGTGATTCAGTGTAAATGATAGAGGGGGATGGACAAGTTACTGGCAGAATTTTCAATAATTGTGCATTAAGCCTACAATCTGGCTTAACTATCATCACTAATAATAATAATACTAGAATCTAGGACTTAATAGTTTATGGGTTGAACTTTATACAATAAAAAATATTTTTATGTAGGTTTGTTTCAATGCAATTGCGAAAAAAACAATATTTTTGAGTCTTTTAGTTAATAACAAGTATTATAAAGTAAAGACATGTTTATATGAAATAAAGTTAATTGAATAATATCTTTGAGGTAAATAATTTATGTCAAAAACTATTTTCTATATTTTAACTTAATTAAATGAACCAGTAAATGTTATTTATCTTTTTAGCAAACTGGACTGACACAGACTTTAGCGTTTGCAAAACAAAACTTAATTTTAAACATTTTAGATATATTCAGAAGCGATAGTGGTGATCCAGTTAAGTGGCAGCCTCCTTAACAGCACGTTTGTACAAAACAGTGAATTACATAAATATTTGCCAGAAGGATGGGAGGAAAAACTGGATTCACTCATTGATAATGCATACACTTATGGACGAGAGGGCATTTCTACTGCTGTAAGTATGGTGCCTCTTCACATTACCTAAAATATGACTTATATCCAGAGAAATGCTCCGAGAAATATAGAAAATGTTTGCAACCTTGTTGTAATAGATATATTATTCGTAGATATTGGTATTTATATAGTAGTAGACAACATTAACAATAACATGCTATTTGTACATGTCAGTTTTGCAGCTGGGATACATTAAACTTTAACTTTAACATTATTATATAAAAATATTTCGATTACTACAAATAATAAGTAAAATGATAATTAATAAATGACTTAATATTTACTTACCAAATATGCAGTGAATGTGAGTACAGACGCAGATGTAAGAAATGAAAAAAATAAATTAACATTTTTTAATCGAGATCAAGAGATAAACATTACTATTATTCTTTTTTGTTTCTGCTCACTGTCGGATCCTTCGTAACAGATACACAAACTCGTAAGTTTCGTGTGTTATGTACACAATCAGGTCATTGCGTTATCATAATGCACTTTTAGGAAATTATCATAGATGTTACGTTCGCTTGCACAAAATTATAAGATTAATTCTTTTATATTTTTCAATAAAAGAAATATTGATGTCTTAGGGCGCCTTCAAATTAGACGCTTGAAGAAGCGCTGCTGTGGCTCCACTGTGGCGCGACATACGTGCTTCTGTAGTGCGACACAGTAATGCGACCTAATTTTAAATGATGTTTTATATCGGGACTCAGTTACGCGATAAACTCTGACGAAGAAGAATCATTTCTCATACAAAAAATGCGTGCACCTATGCAGTAGTTCAGACCGCAACTCACTCGCGCGTGTGTCACGACAGTGGCGCTGCGACAGCGCTTCTACAAATTATATGAAAATTTCTAAAGACGCGACTGACGCGTCACAGTGATGCCATAGCAGCGCCTCCTCAAACATCTAATTTGAAGGTGCTCTTAATTGGGCCTCTAGCAGACGACGTTCCATCTACTTAGCATTTTTTTTGTCCACAATAGCCACCGTGCCTTCGGTAGACTCAACGCACGTGACGTTGAACCACATTTATTTTGCGTGTTGAAGAGTTATGTAGAACATGTCCCTCGGGTTTTGATGTCACGGGGTTTTTAGTGGGTATCTGAAGTAGGGTGACCTGTGAACAGGTAGATAGATGGACTAAAGGTGTAGGTCAAATAAACCAGTTTATATCGTTATAGTAGTATATAGTAGACGTTAGACGAGTGTCAACTTCGGAGGTGTGATCCGTGATTGACTCATATCAGTTTGCGACCGCTAATTAAAAATTACCCTCAACAATACAAACACTTGCGACGCGCTTTTGAGTTACGCAGACGCAGTTTCGAGAACCTTTCAGTAATTACATTTAATATGTAGGTTCCGTAGATATTACTTTTGTTCTATTTATTTATTTTATTAAGTTATTTATATTATTTATTCACGTAGTTTATTATTTAATGTAAGTGTATATTTTATTTACGTTACATTGATTGCACTGTCATAATTAATTCAAGTGCATCAATGTTTGTGTTGACGGACGCGGCTATCAGGAATGCCAATCACAAACTGAAACAGAGCGTAGAGTGGCATATGCGTGGTACGTTCAATTTTTCGCATACTTCTCGACGAAGTGGAGAGGCGTGAAGCGAAAGCTTGCAAAAAGTTAACGTTAATTTTGCATGTCGTTTTTTATACACACCGTTTAAGATACTTCTTATAATTTTTTTGTCCATTTTAACATTCTAATATTCCATCCATTTCAACGTTAATAAAAACGACGGCTGTTAAAGGCCGTATCAATACAGCCTCAATAAAATTAAACCTGAATGATTGTTCAGGTTAAGGGCGTTCTTAAAGAAGGTGAACCAGAAAAAGTAGCTCGTGTAGAACAACAAATTCTGGAAGTCTGGGATCGCGTTTACCAAAGTTGGGTGTCAGGCCACTTTGCGGGGCAGGTTGGGCCACAAGTGGATGGTTCTGCTGTACAAGACTCTTGGGATAACCTTGTTAATAACGTTACTAAAACTCCTGGTAAGTTCTCTCATCAGTTCTTATAATTTGTTGTGTGTACTGTCAGGTAACAAAAAAAATTAAACCAATTTAAAAAAAAACTAAATAGAGAAAAAATAAAATTAAGCTACAATATTAACTAAGCTACCTTTTCAATGAATTTAATAAATTTTGAGTCGGGGTCCAAAGAAACAACAAGAAAGTCAATCGAAATACTATAAAAATCAACATAAAAATTGCGTGATTAATTCAAACTTAATTGAATTAATTATATAGGTAGTTTAGTTAATATTATAAATATTAATTTTGTGTTTCTTTTAATATCTTTTTAAAGTCAGCTTAATTTTTTTGCTATAAAGTTAAAAAAATAAATGAAAAAACAGAACACTTATTGGATCACTTTGTTATCTGTCCGTCTGTCAAAATTATTTTGTTAGAAACAGATAGAGATATGAAATTAATATTAAATAAAAAGGTCTACGATCCCTTAGTCGCAATCAAAATCAAAAGATCTAAGGATACGTCTATTCATGTCACATTTTATTACTTTCAAACTCACTAATCAAAATAGGGCATTTCCTCAGTACTTAGAATAATGTTTGGCAAGAAGTAAGATCTCATAAGTTATAACACAAGTAAAGGAAAGAATGCAAAAAGCGTTAATTTGTATTTATATCACATAGCAATTTTTAGTGCGTACCTTACTTATTTTGGCAACTAGATATACTCGTACATACTAACATATGTTGTGTGATACCCTCAGTACGCGAGTCTGACTCGCACTTGCTCGTTTTTTTCGAAAATATTGCTTTTTTCGCCATCAGTATATAATAGTAATAGAATTTATTACTTTAACATTACTGTGTATTCTGTACTAAAATATACATTCAGTCAAGAAAGTATTGGGAATGGATGATTTGTTTATGGTTCCAAATTGAATTTTTTGTTTTTTTTTTTTGTTGTTAGATTGGCACAACTGTTTTCCATTTTGGCGCGGAGTATGAGTTGAATTTGTTATTTAGATTAAATACAGTGCTGTTTTTAGTTATATCATTCTAGTGTATATTGCGAATTTCGTAATGGACAAAAACATCGAACAAAGAGTTTGCCTTAAATTTTGCATCGCCAATGGAATTTCGTGTTCGGAGTCACTGAAAATGTTACAGAAGGCTTACGGTGAATCGACTTTATCAAAAACACGTGCTTATGAGTGGTACAAAGCGTTCAAAAGCGGTCGAGATGTGATGGAAGATTTACCTCGCTCTGGTAGGCCATCAACGTCTGCAACTGAAGTTAACATCGCAAAAGTGAAGGAAATAGTGACTGAAAATGCTCATTCAAGTTTGATAGAGATAGCCGCCGAACTTTCTGTGTCTCACGAGTCGATCCGTACCGTTTTAAATAATCACTTGGGTATGAAACATGTTGCCGCTCGGCTAGTCCCAAAAGACCTGAATTTTCTTCAAAAACACAATCGTATAAGAGTCGCTGAGGACATGCTGGAACGAGTCAATTCCGACACAACATTCATGAAACGCATTGTTACTGGTGACGAGACGTGGATTTACGAGTTTGACATGCAAACTAGTCAACAAGCTTCGGAGTGGCGCCTTCCAACTGAACCGAAACCGAAAAAACCACGCCAAAGTCGATTAAAAGTCAAAGTCATGACTGTTTTCTTTAACTATCGCGGTGTTGTGCACTCGAAATTTTTGCCGGGAGGTCAAACGGTAAATAAAGAATATTATTTGGGCGTTATGCTGCGTTTAAGAGAGCAAATTCGACGAAAAAGGCCAGATTTGTGGAAAGAAAATTCTTGGATTTTGCACCACGTTAATGCGCATTCGCACAAGGCCATCATTGTGAACTAATTTTTGACCAAAAACTCAACAAATACCATCGAGCAACCACCTTATTTACCAGATATGGCTCCAGCCGACTTCTTTCTTTTTCCTAAACCCCATTTACCACTTTGTGGCACCCGTTTTCATTCGGTAGAAGACATAAAGGAGAATTCGCGGCGTGCACTGAACTCTATTGCGGAAAAGCATTTAAAAAATGTTTTGATGATTGGATTATTCGTTGGCGTAAGTGTATCGTTTCTGAAGGAGCATACTTTGAAGGTGATAAAATATATTTGGATGAATAACTAACATTTCGTGTATTATTGATCTTTTCCAGATACTTTCTTGACAGAGTAGTATTTATTGTATCCCTTTTATTACTTTTCCTGTTGAAAAGTATTCTGACTACTTTTTTAGCTATGAACATGGAGTGCCCGCAGTTAGCTAGGTGTAACAAAACTCTGAGCTCCAACATTTACGAAACCGAGTGTACCATTTCCGCGGAGATTGGAAGTATAATGTACGCAAGAGTAACTATTAAAATAAAGAACATCTTTATTTAGAAAGGTCCGCGAACATAACCAAAGTGTAAAACCCCCTTTATGCAATAAAATGTTGCCTGCAATAAATTACGTTATGAAATTTCCTATGTCAAAATTTCTTACATAATTGTACGAGCCTGCTCGTGTCCTCGTATCTCGTACAGCAGACCACAAAGGTTGGCAACCCTGATCACGGTACTGACTATTTTATAACTACTATTGTACTTTAAAACTCTGAAAAGTACTAATACTTAGAAATTCTAAACCGTTTTGTTCACATTTGCAATTTTGTTTAAATTTTCACTTACTATCAGACGTACATGAAGTATTCTAAATCCAGGGCTGTTCGACTATACCGGCCTAGTAACATGGGTGCAAGCCAACGTGGGCACACTGAGCGCGATAGCTAGCGGCATATGGGCGCCGCTGGCCAGCAACATGTCGCTGCTGGCCGGCTCGCTGGGCGCCTTCACTTCACTACTACTGTGCGGGGGAGGGGCCATCATCAATATATTCCTTAATTTGGTTAGTGGCAAAGAAATTCATACCTTACTGTTTCACATTTTCTCCCGTGTTAATCTTTGTAATTATCCAGGACGAAAAATAAAAAAGTCCTCTATCTGTCAAAGTGAGATTTTATTTACATATTATAAATTGTATAATTATGCTAATTAATAATAATGTAATATACAGGGGCGTAGCTAGCACCGTACCAGTCGTATCAATGATACGGTACCCCGAGCTACAGGGGCTCCGACGTGTAGTAGCAAAAATTCTTCTATTTACTAAATAGCTTTAGACTAACTTAGATCCTATGATTATTATTATTAAGGTTTATAATACATATTCATTTCATTTTTGTCCGTAATGTAAACAAATGTGGCGACTATGACATTTATAACGTAACTAGAGATGATCTAGTTCGCAAATGATTGACTCGGCTGTCATACTTATTATTAGTAACACAAACATTTTTAAATTTTTGTATGTTCGTGTGTTTGAACTTCAATAAAAACCACCAAGAATAATAAAACGCCATGATAAGTGTAAAAATTTGTATTTTTAAAAATCGTAATAACAAAGAATAGGTGATTATTATTGTTTACACATCGCAAACAATAATATTCTTCTGTTATTATTCTGTCTAACATTTCGAATGAGTCGTGTCACACATAGTATTAGAATGATCTGATTTATGATACTATATGCAATTTATGAACAAAGGCAATCTTTATAGCCTAAGAGCCCGTGACGGCCAGACCTTCGTTATTTTATTAAAGCTGAAAGTTTCTCTGCGTATGTCACCAACACAGGTAGGAACGATCAGCGACTATGAAGTTTGGATCATTGTGGCTTTGCCAGGTAACAGCTAACAAAGGCGTTTAAAAATTATTCCCGAAAATCTTTAAAGTATAAAGGGTAATTTTCCTACATTTTATTCAGAAAGAAATTAGCTTGATAACTTGATACTGCCTCGTGCTCGCACCTACGTACGGTAGACTGTCAACTTGTCTGGTAAGATGTAGAAACTATCGAAACTGGCTGGTTACTAAGAAATATTCTTCTGATAGTTCCCCAAGCAACATATACAAAATTCAAGTTTTTTACTATGAGTATATGACGTAAGTATAATTACAATTTATTAAAGAGTACAAGTGTCTGGCAGGGGGTTGCCACACAATACTAAGTGTCTGACAATGAATGATATGATTTTTAATATTGTCCTGAATAAAATATAAAAAAATTACACTTTATGCTTTAACGATTTTGGGAAGTAATTTTATACACCTTTGTTAGGTGTGACCTGGCAAAGCCACGATGATCCAAACTTTATAGTTGCTGATCGTTCCTACCTGTGTTGGGCACATGTGCAAAGTAACTTTCAGCTTTTATAAAATATCGAAGGTCTGGCCGTCACGGGCTCTTCCTCTATTATGTAACACTACAAATTAAAAACCAAACGCTTGTCAAATAACCCAAATTTTTACAATGCCGTACTATATTGGCGTATTCATAGTTTCGTGTATGTAACAGAAAAGCAGTGTTATTAGAGTGCTACGTGTAATACACCGGACCAGCGAACAGTGAAAAATTAGCGAAATTTTGATTAGTTTCTTGTTTGTTTACATTAAAGTAAAAAATGAAAAAAATAATATATATGTAATTGTATAGTAGTATCTCAAACTTTTAAATATACTACTTATTTTGTTAATGCGAGTGTTTTCGTTTATTTAATATAAAACATTGTTCTCCTTTTGGGTTTCACCGCAGTCGGGTAAATAGGGATCCAACAAATATTCATACAGAGCCCGTTTAGTACTAGCTACGCCACTGATATGATAGTAATGCCTATCTTATGATGCTTGTTCAATCAAGTATCACTTCTTTAAAACTAACTTATATGACATATCATTTATAATTTAATTTTATTCACAATTACAAATATGAAACACTTTATATTCTATGCTTCTACAACAGACTGGATTTATATCAGGTTTAAAAAACAATGCTTTATTAATTATTTCACAGAATATTATGTAAATTATTATATGTTTATTACACTATATTTAGTATATCGAATCATAATAATCAACATGTCATTCGATAATAAAATTATATTGGCTACTTCACTCTTCTTAACACTAAAAAAACATATTTATGTCTGCAAATATAAGTAATAATATAAACAATTTATGAGATAGACATTTTGTTTACTTAAATTAATACCTTTGACATACACTGAATGTGGCTGATTTTTTTGCTTGCAAGAGTATTTACTCGCCACACATTCACTTATTTGTGTTAAATAATTATCACACTAAAAACATTATCGAACACAAATCTACTGCATTTTTTATGTATATTTGTTTTTTGGCGGTATTTTAAAATGAACGCTTATTTATTCAAGATGCCTAAAAAGAAACATACTCAAATATCTAAAACATCGAAATATTTTTCTATTAGATCGTGTTCCTAACGACGCTATTCTATTTGCTGGCATCTAGTAATGCCCTCTACAAGCCAGTTGAGGTCATCACTCAAGTGCAACCAAATTTCGGGCCAAGGCTCGGTATCGCACTCTCTGTCGCAATCAATCAGGTAATTTAGTAAATATGTAAGATACGCCATGATTGATGTACAATAGACTGGATGATTGCTCTTAAATGTGGTACGTTTTATATATCGTATCAATATAATAGATTTTGAATACGATTGAGATAATACTAATTGACATTCACTGACAAAAACTGAGTTATTGGGTTTTAAACTTTGGTAGTAGGAACAAAGTGGGGATGAGCTAGAGGGAGATAGCATTCATAGCTGTGACGTCACAAAGTCGCAATGACATTGTACAGCGCTAGCAGTGACAGAGACGGAACTTATCCCCACTCCCACTACTAAAGATTAAAAGCAAATAACTCTTATGGTTTTTATAGTATTTGGAATATTTTTTCACAGTTTTGTTTATGGTTACTAAACCTATCTTTTAATTGAGTTGTTAAGAATTGGTCATCTGGCCCATTACTAAGTTATGCTTTTTATATCACTACCATCAGAGCCGACGACTTCATTCGTGTGAACCCTTGGGGGATAACTAGCATGTAACCGCCATCATATAGCCGCTTTATAACGAAAGTACGCATAATCCGTTTTTTTTTTATTATGAGAAATCCCCATAGACGTTCATCCGGGCTCTACGGTCTACGTCGACTGCACTATTATAAGTCGTATAATTTGTGTTACAATGCGTGCACTTAATTTTAATGAATTCTACGAAAACTGAAGTAAATCTGTTTCATTAAAGTCTGTTCAGTAGTTTTTATTTAATGCACACATAAGTGAACGGATAGATAAAAATTCTAATACGATATTTTTTAATTCTAGTGGTTTCAAATAAATAATCCTCCAAAAATATGTTTTCTTTAAAAAACCACGTAAATAATACAATATGAACTTAAAAAAAAAAGTTAGTGTTAAAAATAGAAATGAATACATTCTCTTCTCATCAAGTTTACTAGTTTAGCTTCCAAAAACTTTCCATCTCTGAATTGTTCAGTCTGTTATCGTATGTCACTTTAACTTTCAACTTCCTCACATTTCACAATAAATAGACTAGATAAATATGTTTGTATTAATTGACCTTTTAATCAAATTACTATTCAATTATTTTATAATGAGATAGGTACATAATAGGGGACGGTATGATAAATTGTATCAACGTTAAATCGTTCCAACCATGTAATTCCTTTACTTTAAAAACATTACTTTCTTATTTAAGCAATACCAACTTACTGTTGGCAACATATGGTACAATATGATTTAACAGTTCGTTAATTCTCTGCGGTTGATTTGACGTGAATAAATAATAAACTAATTTCTTGTAGTGTTTGAATAAGTTTTTCAAGTACATAACCTAAGCTCTGGTCCATTTAAGGTAAGCTTTCAATAGTTTAATATTGCACTATATTAAATCTATGTTATATCTTTTTTATCTCTAGAAAAAATATACAAAATCGTCAGAGGTTAGAAAATGACAATATTCATTTTCAAATTGCAATCAGTTCGGAAAATTGTACCTTTGATGTGTTTTTAAATCGTAACGCAATTTTATTATCGCATTTCTAAAACAACATTAAATGTCATCTACTAAGTGTTATTGATCCAGGTTACTTGAATGAGATGTAAAAACCAGAATTCCTCGTTCTTACAAAGCTACAAAGACTTAAATTATGTAGACACATAATTGTAAATGAAAACTTTGTTACAGCATAGACTACAGACCCACAGACTCAGAGTAAGGGAGAATGCCGCACAGTCTAATGAAGAGTAAATGAGAAGGATATACTACAATATAACTGTGCCTATTTCTTGAGAAATATAAGCTTTATTGTTTTATAAAATACGGAATAAATTAGTTACTCGAAAGAAAGCATGTAAATGCATAATATAACTTTAATAAGCGATTAAATAATAAACATGTTTTGTTTAAACATTTAAAAAAGTTCAAATAAAATGTGAGATCACACACATTAAATGTTTTTAACACTTGTTTTTGTGAACCAAGTATTTTTCATTGGCATTTCTAATTTTATTTCGAAGTGTGATTTAAGTATTACGTAGTACAATTTAATGGAGCGATTTTTAAATCGTACTATTAATTACTTTTTATTTGTGTATTTGTGAATAATATATTAACTTCAGTAAAAAATTAGATATGTTATGTTGTGGTTAGTTTGTGTCTCAAATAAAAACAAATTATAATATCTTCAATAGTTTTATTTCCAGCCTGGTTTAAAATTAAGTGGTACGATATAGGCGATTTTTCCCTATGTATTTTGATATTTATGACAGCATTCATTAAATATTTACACACGATTATTTCTGTTAAAAGTACACGTGGAAATATGATCAAGTCATGCTAAATTTCGTACAATTATTTCCAGGTGTTCAGAGCATCGTTCAAAATGGCGTTATTCTATGGGCTTTGGACATGGCTAGTGCACAATTTTTTCGGAGCTAAAGTGGTGTATTTACCATCAGGTACGTTTGCATTACTCGTAACGTGGTGTTGCTTCAGTATATTATACGATCATTAAGGTTAAGTAACCTCGTGGGCGATCACCTACTGGCTGGGGACCTTGTCATTGTTTCTTGTCTTGGTCCATATCTTCGTGTTTTTGACGGCACGCTATGACATTCCGACTAATATTATATGACGGTAGTCATTAAACAAGATCATTAAAAAGATCTTATAGGCGGCAAAAAAACTGCCTTCAACAATCCGCACTACCCATTTGCTGCAGTACGGTCCCTTACTCTACTTGAGACCATTGTAAGCTGTTAGACAAACGTTTATGTGACAATGAAAACACTAACAATAATCGTTCTAACTCAATAGTTAAATAACCAAGGCTTACATCTAAGGACTCAACTTTCTTTCAGTTTTTTGTAGAAAGTAAACTATTGTAAACCGATATAAATAATAGTAACAGGCTAATCAATAAGAAAATAGAATTGACTAATGAGAACAGTGAATATGTGTATGTATAAATATTATCATATATGTTAATTACGTAATTGGAGGGAATAAAAATAATGCTATTTAACTCTTAACTTACGTTCTCACTGTTATGTTTTACGTTTCGGTTATCTCCTGCGATTCATTCTCAATTGACTCAGGAAAACATTTGCACATGAATTAAAAAACAAACGAGACACAAAACTAATCTATGCAAAATATCACATAATGCAATACCTATTTGTAAGTATCATCGTCAGAAGTTATCAGCAATATGACCTCAATGAAATAATAAATTATACAAATATAATATCACCTGCCAATTATCAAATAATTTGTATGCATTTCCAGCTTAGGTTTATTTACAACAAATAAATACTAATAATAAATGTTTAATTACATTCTAACACAAAACAACTTCATTTATACACAAAATCTTGCGACTGGCCATTGAACTTTTAAATCATTTACATCAAACAGATAAATAATAAGTACTAAATGTTTGCTTTTTGCGTGTTTGCAAAGAATTATCTCGCGATGATGTTCATTTGTATTCGATGTGACATTTTTATAGCTCGTGTTTTTTGTACCGATCGATAAATTTAACAAGACGAGTTCGGTGAGAAAAAATACTGTAATCTACGTATTACATTGAGTGTGTGACGATGGTGTATAATAAATATATTGTATTAGTTGTTACACTGATCCAATCGGCTGTCGGAGTCAGAATAAATTTTACGAGTTGTGAAAATCCTGGTTGGACATGTGCCAACAATTCTCTTGATGACATAGTATACACATGCTCTCTTATAAGGAGCAATGTAAGTAAAACTACTTTTTTAATTTACCTATACAATTTTACGAACACGTGATTAAAATGTGTCTATTCTTTTAGGAATTCACAATACATCTTAAAGATTACTACACAGATCACATAACAAGTGTAACAATACAGAATTGTAGAGATTTAAGGATAGTATTGGACTGCCCTCATCTACTAATACCATCGCAATTACAACAGTTTAAAGTAAAAAATTGCGATAGATTAGAATTTATTACCTTAACAAGTAGTTCTTTAATACAAACACCTCCTGAAGTTACTATAGAAAACGTCAGAGAAATTGTATCACTTCCAAGAGGAATATTTAAATCGCCCACAACGAGTACAGAATTAAAATGCTTAGGCACGGTTTCATTAAGAAAAATAAATATTGAAAATAGTAAAATCAATTCAATAAACACTAAGGCTATATCCAACATAAATGGTATTAAAAACATAGAATTTACTAATGTAACTATAGTGGATATACAGAGTCATGCTATAGAAGCTATAATGGGTTTCGATAATACTATATTTTCAATTATTAACAGTAATATCGGCAATCTAAACTTTAAAGGAATCACAGTACAGACGAAAACAGCAACAGTAACTGATAATGTATTTGATGATATAGTTTCAAACTCTATCAACATAACAGCAGAATCCTTATTTGTTACTCAGAATTTATTTAAAGAAATAACATCCAATGGTTTGGTACTAAAGTCAGTGAACACCGATATTTCAAACAACATTATTGATTTGCTGAGAAGCAACGCACTTGCTAGTGTCAAATGTTTATGGAAGAAAACAAACAGCAAACAATTCATTTTCTCAAAGAATCAAATTAAAAATGTTGAACCGTACTCACTGATATTTGATTATACAAGTTGTAAGTCTGCCACCACACAAGTAATATTTAAAGAAAATAAAATCGACTGTGAATGTCGCAATATAGCTTTTCTGAACTCGGCTACAACAAATATTGAACTAAACAACATTATTTTGAATATTATGAACAACAACACGTGTTTATCGGCTCCTTGTCTGTTACCACTTGATGTCGTAAGGGTCCTAATAGAAAGTGATATGTGTCAACTGAGTCTCGATCCCCAAGTTATGTGTTTATTCTACAATGATAAACGTTCAAGCACCCATGAAGTAACTACCGACGAGGAGGTTACAGAACCTGCTCCGACATTCTATTTAATAAGACAAGCCAACTCCGCAAACGGAGACGCTAGTGCAGCGATGACAGCCATAGATAAGGATGATTTATTAAAAGATAGTCATTTAAAAATAACGAACAGAACAGTTATTAAAGTTGTATTCGATTCCTCGAAAGATTTTGTTGAAACTTTGAGGAGTACAAGTACTTCTAGTACTAATAGAAAGCCAGTTGACGAATCTAAGACACCGGCAAAGAATGAATATACGAGTCACTGTGTAGGGAACCAGTGCAGAAACAATGTTGCCTACGATAGACAAAAGGCGTTAGACTTTTACAAATATGTATACGCTCAATTAAGGCCACCGAAAAACGACAATAAGAAAAAGAGAACTTGATTATTTCTAGTGATTTACTATAATAAATAATATTTGTTAGTAAAATTTCTTTTCTTTTCCTTGTACCTACCTAAAAGGTTACATAAAACTAAGTAATATTATACATACATACGGTATCTTTAAGCTGAATCCCTAACGAGCTAGTCAGAGAGGTCGGAGCGCCAAGTAATATTATATTTTTACAATTGCACTTACAATTACATTTCTAAATAGTATTTAAAAGCGTAGTCAGCCAACTAAATATCATAATGCGTGTAGTTATTAAAATTTTGATGACATTAACTTTATCTAGAGTTATAAAACATGTCTTAATTGATTACTTATTAATCTTTGAGCCGAAACGAAGTAAATACATAGTTTGGAGGTTCTTTAATTGTGACGTAAGCTCACACTGACAAAAGATTTTTAGAAAGTCATCCCACGAAAAGGAGACACTCTGTTGATGGAAATTCAAATTGTCCGAGGCGTTACAGACGTAAAAATTGGATTTAGCTTTTTAACAGTAAATAAAAAGTCATGTTTTGTCGTTTTTTTAAAATCGTCTTAAAAATTTGTACGAGGAAAAGTTATTTGTGATTCGACTTACTAGAATAAATAATGTAACTTATATAATGAAACATGTATTTCAAACATGGAAAGTTGCTCTTATAAGGCAAAATGTTTTGGTCGCGACAAGATGCCCTCAAGACTGGCGCTGAGTGGATAATTTAAGTAGACAAACAAGATCTTATTCAACAAGAACCACTATCTAATTCGTATTTTAAATATTTATGTGTTTTAAATATAAATAAAGGCTTCGAGTCTACGCTGAAGGTAGGGATAAACTGTTTCCAAAATGTTTTTATTGATAACTAATACTCGTCAATAGACATTAAACAAAAAAAAAGAAAATCGATTGACAAACAGAGGAGCTAGAAGGTACTGAACTGTTTTGTTTTTACCTATTTGTATATAGATTTATTCACTTTAAGTTTTACATTGGTTAACGGTTAGCAAGTTGAAACATGATTTATTGTTTTACAATAAAGTTATTTATCTATGATAAGCACATCACGAACTTGGTAATTCCAGTCCTAGCAGCAGTGCTGGGCGCGGCCCCGTTCCTGGGCCCGTACCTGGCCGGTATCCCGGCAGCGCTGGACGTGTGGCTGCAAGGCAGACCAATGGCAGCCTTAATGTTACTCATAGCTCAAGCAGCGCCTATCGCCTTTCTAGACGCCGCTGTCTATGCCGAGATTAAAGAGTAAGTGTTTTTAAATATTAATAATTGGTGCTCATCAATTAATCAAACGGATACAAACGATGTCATGTCATAAATCATAGGAGAACTTGTAACAAAGACTATGTAACACAAATTGTGTATTTTCCTACTTCAATTGTTGGAATCGTCCTTAATCCCGCCATTAATATCATTGTATTGCGACGATGCCGTGTAAATAAAGAAGAAGAATTGTAACATACCTAAGTGGGTAGTTAAAATATGTATAAAGTATCTCTAAAAGGCTATTAGGAATTTAGAATTTTCTGAGTGCAAAAAATATAATTTTACAATAATAATACTCCAGATAATATGTATAATTTATAATACTCTAAACAATTTCATAAAATTGTGTGACCCCAAACTAAGCACTAGGCTTGTATTATGGATATTACACAGCAAACTGGGAGAACTCCCGCTAAAACCCAGACGCTAAACCAATTTAGAAAAGTTCGTTTCCTAAATTGACCTGACCGGGGATCGAACCCGGGACCCCGGCTTATAAGCTAAATGTTCTGCCACCATACCAAAGGGCCAGATATCAAAATGTACAAATTAACTTCAAGGATTTACTTTCCTCAGAATTTTCAACGCTTGCATTACATTATAGCATTATGAGGGCGAACATTTTTTCTAAAATTGATGTATAGGAAATACAAAATATATAAATAGTGTACATTTCGCATCAAAAGTATTGGATCAAAATAAATATCAAAAAAAGGTGACATTATAATAGCGCACAATAGTGATTAACATACTTAGGTACTTATTTTTACGTACATACCTTACACTTTTACATTTAACATACATAGTAATTTATATTAAGTATTATCAACAACTAAAATTGTAACTTTAAAATATTCAAAAACTTTGTTGTCATCTGTCTCTTTGTAACAATATGTACATCCCAATGGATGTACATATTTACGGTACAATTACCGTAAACATTATTTGATAGTTTATTTTAATCTTGTATTAACTTTTGACGCTGTCTTTACTTACCAAATTCGATCTATTTTAACAAACTTACGCAGTTTCTCATGCCTCTATAGTAATTTTACTACACAATGTTTTGACTTACTGATAAAAATGTTCATTTCGTAAACACACAGAATCAATTTTAAAGCTCATGCTATAATGTCAAGCGGGCCTCCCACTTGATCCACTCGTAATGTGAATATTATATCAAGTGCGAGATAAAGAATGTAAACAAACTAGTTGTACATAACATTTTCATTAATTAATAACGACAAACAAATATTTATCTGTGTTTTAATTAGACTTGTACAAAAAATCTTATTTTACAACAGAGAATAATGTAATTGCTTGCAATTTTCACTCAACTTCGAACTTATTTTTTTCAATTTCAATAATTGACTTTTTCAATTCAACAACAATTCAATAATTCTACAGCGACATCTTTCGTACGTGACTCGTAACGTAACGTACGACGTAATGCAGTGTTCTTATTGGTTGATTTCGTTACCTTTGTTCTTGGTGATGGCATGTTTGAGTACTAACATGATTAAAATAAGTATTTTAATTTTTTTGTATTTTTTTTTTGTATTTATTTAATACACATACCTACATAGTATTAAGTAATGATATTCAGCTGGAAGAAAAACAAAGATCGGCGCGGCCAAACCGCTTAATATAATACGAGCCTAATAAAATATTTTTATATTGTCAGTAAATTCCAAGACCCACACACCATTATTTAAGTGATAACCTCTCAGTAAAGATAATGCAATAACTGCTATCTCGATTGATTGCGAATAAATCCTAGCTAATATTTTGTAGTCTGTTGGTTCTACATTAATGACCGATTAAGTTACAACGGCCAATTTAAAACTAATGAAAAATATACAAAAACATGGGAATATTTACATGTGGATGGGTGCTTTCACTCCAAGTGGCACAAAAGAGAACAATATATTCCTTGCACGAATCAGAAAAAAAAAACGTGTTACAAGCTTATTACAGCTAAGACTATGTTATAACTATGTTCGTAAAAAAGCGGTTATGTGAAAATTGATTTACCGAACTAAAAATACAAGTCAAAGTCAAATCAATTTATTCAAGTAAACGCAAATACAAGGTATTTTTGAACGTCAAATCTACTTTAGTTCGGCGCGAAAAGAAAACCTGGATACTGAGAAGAACCGACAAGAAACTCAGTCAGGTATCATTTTCTCAACAATATTCTACAATAGTTATTTAAAAATACAATATCCATAAAGCCAGTAAATGCATGTGAAGAGAGGATTACTTCCAGTCTATTGTTGTCTCTTCAATGAAATCGCTAATTTTGTAATATGCTTTTCCAATCAGTGTGCGTTTAATAACAAGTTTAAATCTCTTTTCCGTTAATTGAGTAATTTCTTGAAGAATTTTATTATAAAAACTAACACATTTAGCCAAAAATGAACCACTTGACTTTTGTAATTTAAATTTAGGAACAATTAGCTGATCACGACCAAGAGTTTCCACACCATTAATAACGCCTTTCTTTTGAAATAAGTCTAAATGTTTTCTAGTGTACATTATGTTTTCATAGATGTACAACAAGGGTAAGGTGATTACGTCAACATCTTTAAAATGAGCTCTCAGCAACTCTCGTGCGTTCATACTGTAGATGGTACAAATTGCCCTCTTTTGTAAAATAAAGATAGATTTCATATGCGCCGCTGATCCCCACAGTAGTAGAGCATAAGACAAAAGGCTATGGAAATATGCGAAATACACCAGCCTAACCGTAGCCACATCTGTTATGTACACATAAGTCGAAAAAAAAATAGAAAATATAAAAAAATAGGCAGGCAAAATATAGAATATACCAGCTGCTTAACTTCCCGCGTAGGTTGTGGAAGTCGGCCACCTCCTCGTTATAAGGAACTAGTTTGTAACTAATTAATCTGTGGAACTAGTATAGACCGTGATGTACTGTACAATAGAGGTAGATTAGCTACCTGTTGTAATAAGTAACTACTGCCTAGTGTCAAAGTGTAATTTTTTGTGTCCTGATGCTGTGTCAATGTCAAAAATAGTGCGAAGTTATGCAACTAGGTTAATTTTGATAATTATATCTATTCATGGTATCAACAATTATCGATAGTTTACGGTCTTCGTTCTCTTCCTTAGCTATACGATTTATGTTATACCAAGATCGTACCAAAATTACCAAAGTGTAATAATCGATTCAACTGGTTATCTACATATATGTATGCCAGGCCATTTATTGGTATTTTTTCCAAGAACTATTTAGCAAGGACGCTAAAAAAGCATATTATTTATAGAAAGTAATATCCCAGTTAACGCGCGAACATATTGAATTTCATTTTAGACGATATTTTTAGATGAAATGAAAGCTTTAATCGAATGTAATAAACTTTTATAACATGAGTCCGAAAATATTTGTTGCGAACATTTGAAGTATTTAAAAAGTTTATGGTGAGGTTTTATTGATCTATTTGAATTTCTTGCCGTAATAATAATATATTTATTTTCAGAAGTACGAGTATAACCAGATAATCATAAGAGAATATACATATATATCGATTTCCACACTCTGCTCACTAAAAGCATGCAAATATTCAATTTTAACTACTTAGTAAATTCGCATCATGTAGCATGATATAAACAACATCTTTTTACTGTTTTTGACTTGATATTATTTGTTCATAATACTCAACCAAGTATCCAACTCAACATCTATATATTTTTGATATGTTGTAATAAATTTAAATAAACATATTATGATATTAAAGTACAAAAAAAGTAATTACAGTTTTTTCCATAAACAGTATATACTGGCGTATGGAACTACAAAGAGTGCGAGTGAGAATGTAATCTTTTGTGATAGTGGCACGAGTATGAAAGGGGCAGCAACGAGACGCTATTGTAACTCGTTTTGAACGACAGGTCGTCACAAGTCGTCACGCCGAGAAAAACGCTGTTGGCTTATTTTATTATTTTCTGTTATTCCTGTTTTATTTCAAAAAAGTACTGTATTTTTCAATAATGGTTACGTGTTCTGTATATGATTGTAATAAGTATTACATATCGCTATCGCAATGATCAAGAGAATCATTCATTACGTAGATTCGTTACCCATCAACGAGCTCTAGTATGTTCGTCTATACGCCAGTATATACTAAGTTTATGATTTTTTTTCAAATCGGTGGTTAATTTGATATTTAAAATATGTAACCTTGCAATGAGGTTCATATGAATAGAAATCGTAATATTGAACAAAAGAACGCATCACTAGTTAGCGCTTCCATAATAAATTGCTATGTGTAAAATTAAGCCACTACAACATAAATGACTATGAAGTTCATTATAGTTAAACATAAACGTTTTTAAATGAAACTAAATAATCAAATAACTAAAAAATGTAAAATTGTTCCAGCGGCGGTCATCCATATGTAACGGGTCTCGCCATAGCCGGCGGCATTTTCTACTTGGGCCCCGAAGGCGCTATTTTAGGCCCTCTGCTGTTATGTTGCCTCATGGTAGTCTTGAACCTTTCATCCACTTTCTTGAGAGACACACCCTTAGAGGAAAGAGCCGCTTTACACTCTCGTGTCAGGTAAGTTTGTGGAGTATTGAGAAGAAGTTCGCCATTTGCGTTTTAAAGATCGCCATTTTGTTTGGTTTTTTTTTATGATAGAGAATTATTGAATTTGGATGAGAAAAACTTAGACTAGATTGTGTTTAAATTAAAACATTTATAATTTCACTGTAAAGCCACTATTAGATTATATAATATATCTTTAGCTACGACATACTTTCTCCATTAAATAATAATGTATGTAATGCATTTAACGAATATGAAACTTTAAAAGTTGTGTTTTAATCTAATAGCGACTTGAAGCGTTTCATTTCTCAATTGAAACTTTATTATTACCATTTCTGTTTGTGTTACAACATATTTAGTTATTGAAATATTTTATAGTAATTGTGATAATCATTGTTAACCCTTTTAATTACGAACATATGTATATCCCTTTCTCGAATCACACATCAATCACATTTGTATATAATACACTTACACAGTTTTTCTGGTGTTATTCCTGGCGATAATGTCGTTTTGGGACATTTAAATGAATAATAGATATGTATGTAATTCCACAAATTTTGTTGATTTAGGTCATTATTGGGATGTTCATAAAAAAAGGTCTGTATCTTTTCATAATTTGTGATGACGCTTTCATTCGTGCCATAATTGTATGTATTTTTACATTTGCATAGCGACATATTATACATACATTAAGAAGCACCATTTCTAAGAAATGACCGTATTATGATGCTGGGGTTTATTTACTACTCATTGCAAGTAAGTAACTGCACGCTTCTTGGATGCATGTTTTTGTTTCTAAATTTTTAAACTAATAAACATATACAATTGTATTATGCATGGAAACATTATCTACGTTTTTTATTTTATAATTGATTTCGACCTTATCTATTCTTTGCATTTTTTTTTATTTTTAGTCATAATTCATATTTTTTACAGGCTCGGTGCTTATCTCTGAAGGGCTTGCATGGACCACTAATACATTTTGAGCAAATGTCACCAAAATATATAAATGTGTCAATTTGTAAAGCAATATTATACATGTGTATGTACCTAAAAAAGGCATATATTAACGTCCTATTGCCACACGTGAAAAATGCATAAATAATTCAAAAATTTTGTTAATTTATAAGACAAAATATACAACATGTCCTATTTGCAGTCGCCTCTCATAACACATTTTTTCACATGTGGAAATGAACTAGATTCTAAATCTAATAATACTTTCGATTACATTACAAATCTAAATTATCAAACGAAAGCCATAGGTCCTTGTAGTAAAGCTAGGTAGGGATTGATATAGAGAAAAAAAAACAATAAGATTATATTAAAAAATATTGTTTCCATCATAGTAAAGTTTGACTTTTAAGAAAATACAAGCACTTACTCATATTCATCACAAGGATAAAAATTTGAATGAAATTTTCAGTAATTTTACATTCTGTTTGGAAATTTTAAACTATAAATGTTTTTTACAAAATTCGAGCCCATTCAACCGATGTCATTTTCGTTACAAGCTTTTTTGCACAAACATAATATAACTATAATAAATTTACAAGGACTCCCAAACTTTTTTTGTGTACTACATTTTTACCATTCATGACATAACTTGTCAGCAGGCGCTTTTCCAGTAAAGTGGTAGTGGCAATACTAAAGCCTGTTTGTAACAATACATAGTGTGTGTTCGTACGAGTACCTAATAAATTCTTAACTATCTAATAAAATCTTCCGTATTCGTACCTAATAAAATCTTTCGTATTTTTTAGATTGTTTTTTGTTAAAAAATAGAACAAACAGTTTTTTTAACCAATTTTTAATAATTTAGCACTATTTACCTGTTAGACAGATATTCCTATTATGATAAATGTGTCGAACGAACGTATTATATAGAATCTCAGTTATAATTCTATTTTGATTTCAGAGTAATTTTAAAAATTTACTCCTTTCGTCCAAATGAGCTTACCGACTTTATTTCGTGCATGAAATGCATAGAAATTACCTAGGACTTTTGTTTCCTAGAAAAGAGATTGTTAATGTTTAATATATATTTCTTTAAATAAATATATTTTTGTTAGTGTAAGTGATATTATGACATTCGCATATTTGTATAAAAGCCAAAGAGAAACTAAATGTTCATTTGCGTGTATTCCATTTATAATAATAAAATGCATAACAATGCATAATAATAAAATAATACTAATATCTCTATTTTATTGTCATATTCTAACCATGCCCTTAAATTTAATTGTATTGATATTGTAGTGTATTGTATAAATATTTTGTTATTAATATGGGTATTTAGTTTTTCCTCTTCTAATATACAGGTATATATGCGTTAAAAAGTCTAAAAAATCATAGTAGTATTTTGTCGTCAAGTCATAAGTGAGTTAACTAATATCAAGAGAAAGAGAAATCTAGTCGACACAATTTTTTATGTTTTTGTAAATTGTATAATTGTGGATAAAGGCTACTAATTACTAGTTAATAGTCGAAGGCTACTAATTAATAGTTGAACGACTTAAGTACCCCCTAATATTTTATGATGACTTCAGCATGGCGACGTTTTCAGATAAATTCGATCTGCTTTAACAACACAGTCAATGTAATTAAGACGAGGCTTTCCGAGAGTATCTGTTAGAGGACGTTTAATGTTATACTCGTAGATCATAGAGATTTCAAATCTATAAAAAATATATGCTATTTAATAACCTTTCTTTTAATTATCGGCCATTTGATGCACGATATGTTTTCATTTATACATTAAAAAAAGGTCGAGTCATACTTGATTATGGATATTAAAAATATACCAAAATGATTTTCGTTAAATGGGTGAGATATTTCAGCAACCATAATTTTAACATAACATAACATATCTTCACACTGTATCCCTAACGGGGTAGTCAGAGAGCACGGAGCGCCAGGATTCGCGGTCCTTACACACCTCTTTCGCTTCCTCAAATCTCATCATTCTCCTCACACATTTTCGCCTAGGTATGCGAGTGCTTTTGACATTTCCGTCTGCTAACACTCTGGCTATTTGATCTTCATAAGTCAGCCTTGGTCTTCCTTGGCTTACCACTCACTTTCGCTCTGTAGATTTTCTTCGTCAGTCTTTCATCACTCATTCTTTCCAAGTGCCCGCACCATCTAAGCATTCCTTTCTTCATTTTTACAATAACACTGTTGTTGTGCAACCCTGTCATACTGCGTATCTCATCATTGCTTATCCTGTCCGCAAGCGTGACACCGCACATATTTCTGAGAGACCGCATCTCCACAGCATTTATCATACTTTCACTCGATTTCGGGCATATCCAGGCCTCACTACCGTACAACAAAGTTGGCACCAACACCACATTGTGGATGGCCATTTTAGCAGTGTTAGATATCATAAATTCGTCGCGTCATAAGCATGTTCAATATATTTGTATGTCTACTTTTATTTATGTAATAATTGCTACATAGTAGATACCACACGAAAATGGACCATTATGCGTTTACTGCTTTATATCTTCTTATGTCTTGATTTGTGATCATTAAAAAGTGGTGCTTTTTGTGCAAATAGTATATTTTAAAGTGTTCAAGTTTTTATACTTATATATTATAGTAGGTGTATTATTCTATCAAAGCCTATTGGTAAGGGCCATTTTGTTGTAGAATGCTTGATTTGACCTAAATTATAAGTTGGTTGTATGTAATACTGGCATTTTTATTAATATAACATTGATAAAAAAAAAATAACCGAAACTTTTTAGTGTCTATGCTTTTCCTTGTATTGGAAAGGCAAAGGTTGTTTAATCTTACTACAAATTAATTAAAAATAGCGTATATTTTTATTTGTCGCTATTATTCCCATTTATGGAAAAGACAATTACACAGCCATCAATTGGCTGTGTAATTGTCTTTTCTTGTCTTGCTTTGAACATTTGCGCTCAAATAATTAAATTTTATATATTTTACATTTCTATTAATGCCTTCAATTTGTAATTTAGGTTACATAATATTTATATATTATGCTACAGGAACATCAATTTTGCTGTTTGATCTTTTTATACATTGCAAAGCGGCTAACAATAATTACCAAAATATACTTCTGTAATTGTAAAATACTTTGTAATTGAACCACTACTTTTTTTGTCATGCCAATTTAAAAACGTCTACGTATAACCCCCGACTCATAAAAAAACCTCTAAAAATTGAAAAAATAGGCTAAGTTTATGATAAATTATAATATAAATAGTAGTAGTATAATATTGTGTCGCGTGTCGTCCGCTAGGTTTTCCTACTTTATCATTTTAGTTGTATTCTATTTTTACTCGATTAACGCTTCCCCGACGCGAAACGCTTGGATATATTACTACTACTATTTATATAACAACGTATCATGAACCTAAAAGGCCAATGGTACTTATTATTTTAGAGGTTTTTTTTGAATCGGGGATTTCTAAACTTTTAAGTTTACAAATATAGCAATATTTTGAAAATTATTGCAAAATCTATCCCAGATACGAAAACAGTAGGTACCTGCATTTGGAAATATTAATTAATAGATATACATAGTTATCTCTATATTTGTATTATCTTACGAACATAATGTATAGTTAATCACTTATATTATGTAATTTAACTATTTATATTGTACAAACATATACCTACTTTGCAGAGGTTTATAAAAATTATAGCTACTCTATATAAATTAGCACCAATTCGTATAAATAAAAAATTGAAGTAGTCGCAATCTCTATAATTCTGTATCAGAACAATACTTGCCTAACCCTATCCTCTACAGTCACTTAAGTCAGATTTCTTATTGGTAAATAAGTGTGTTGATTTATTGAGGAAAATATTATATCTTTTATTATTATATCTTTCTAAATTGTGAAAATAAATCAGGAAACTTCACTACGGTGATGCTGTCAATTGGACATTCAACTATATATTTTTGGTAGAGAACATTTTTTTTCTTTCACTGTAAACCATAACTCTATGTTAAAAAAGTTTTTTGTAAATTATACAATGATCTACAACCTTTCTTAATGACTTTTCATTGTTCAACATTGAAGAAGTCGCTCAATATGCAAGGTTCACCTTTTTTATGACTGATTGACTGGATTCTCGTATGTATCACATGGCGATTAACGTGGTCGAAACCTTAATTGTAAGAATTTATTTGCAAGCTACATTTTTTAACATTTTTATATGCTATTGTATAGACTCAGGTGTTACTTTGCGGAAATCCATATCATGTGTTAAATTTCCAAAATCTTTAGCTATTTTCCGCTCAAACTCCAAAAACCACCAATCGAACCAATCGTTTCGCCTTTCAACGAAGCATCCTCAGGATATACCAGATATAGAATTCGGTCAACTAACCAGCTGATCGATTCGGTGCTCCAAAAACCACCAATCGACACGTGTTTCGCCTCTCAACGAAGCATCCTCAGGATATACCAGAGATAGGATTTGGTCAGCTAACCAGCTGGTCGATTCGGTGCTGGTTAGCTGACCAAATCCTATCTCTGGTATATCCTGAGGATGCTTCGTTGAGAGGCGAAACACGTGTCGATTGGTGGTTTTTGGAGTTTGAGCGGAAAATAGCAAAAGATTTTGGGAATTTATCACATTTTTATGTACTGTTTAATGTTAATATGCACTAAATAAATTTTAGCAATACATCGCAATAAAACCGATACGTAACTGATATGTTATATTACTTTAAACATAATTTGGTACTTAATAAAATTCAGCCGAGCCCTTACCAGTTCAGAAAATGTCGTCCGAAAATGAAATATTGTACTACAGAAACGTATTATTAATTAATTCGTAATCGCACGCAATGTCGCATTGTAAGCAGAACTTAAATATATTATTTTGCTTTTTAAACATTTGTTTTATTTCAAAATAACGATTTAGTTTTTCTTTCACCTTTCAAAACGGATATTAACTAAATTACAAAATATACATACATACATATCTTCACGCTGTATTCCTAACGGGGTAGTCAGTGAGGACGGCTTTCGCTTCAAATTATAAATAAAAGAGAATTTGGCCTTACAGATGGCAGATTATCTACTTCCATTGCAGCGTATTTTAAAGAACTAGTATAGAACTAGTTCTTTATAATAAGACTACTTTGCTATAATTCCTTGTAGCTGCGTCTAGACGTAGATTCGGATAGTGATCGCTTTACGACCGATTTCGGTTGATGAGCCATAACTTATAACGATTAAATTTCAACGATTTTTCAGTCTTTACCCAGGACCAAGGAACATGTCTCTACCGTCTCTACCATCGAAACTATCGATTGTTATTGGAATCATATCTAATCCAACTGTAAATTGTACGATAACAGTATTTATATGTTGTAATAATAATTATTATAATTATTATTAATAATTATAATAATTATTAATAATAGTTGTAATAATAATTATTATTAATAATTATAATAAAATTATATATATAGCAGTTGGCATTTCTTTTAATTATTTTCGAATTGTTTCTAGTGGATATTGTAATGTAAAATAAGCGTAGTGTTGTATCTCAAATAACTACGCTGTTGTACAATATGCAGAACTGTTAAAATAAGTGCTCTTTAACTAGCGCGATATTGAGATTTTTTTAGTGGCTTAGTCTGCCTTAGCGGATCCTACTAGAAGGACTGCCTCAATATATTTGTCGCTAGTAACTCTAAAAAACATTAAAATTTATTATGTCATCCTTCAATGAAATAATATGAAGAATATTAAAATATGTATTCATTACTGAAGACATCGGTTGGCAAAGGGATCTATGCTCATATGTCCTCTTTGCCTTTCCTTTCAATGAAAGAATCGCACAAACAACAATAACTATGTGTACTACAGTCTGTAACGCACATCGTAACTTCAAAATTGTCTTCAATATAACTTTTTTCTGACTGCCAAATCAAATCACAATAATATCTTTGCTTTGGGAAATAAATGCCCTCCACACCTTCCAATTTGTTGGAACAACTTTCCTAGGGATGGCGATACGAGATCGATTAATGCAAGAATCGATCCAGTGAATAGACATCAGACACTCAAAAATTGTTCACGGATTTTTTTTCAATTTTGCATAGGATAGATAAAAGTTAAACGACTCAAAAAAGCGCTAAATCTGGCTCCGAGAGCGCTAAGGTGACGGCAGTGTTCGATATGTGTATTTATATTTTATTAAATAATTCCACGCTAGCTCAATATTTTATATTGCGTTCTTACCAATACAAATATAATGGAAACTCAATTTTTGGGTGTCCGTCCACAATCAATTCACTAAGTCGATTCTCTACTTGAGATCGATTGATCAATTTTACCATTGGATCTCGTATCGCCATTCCTAGTTTCCAATAAATTGGAAGGTGTGTAGGCCATTTTAGTAATAGTTAATATCCGCCCCTAATAATAATCGGTATACATCATCTAATAAAAAAGTGAGTGACAGGTAAACGAATGTATGGGCGGTGGTCATTGTTCTTTATGACTTATTTGCAACATGTTTACAATAGATACTAACATTGCGATATCTAAAATCCCAAAAAACGTAGCAATTATATAATTAAAAAAATACATGTACTTTGTAATGCCAATACAATCTATTAATTGTTAAATTATATTTTAACAGCTAATAAACTTTTTAATTGATTTGAAAATTACACAACTTTGAATGTGTTTTTTTAGAAAATAAAGGAAAAACTTCCTGTTGCTACGTTTGACATAAATAAATAGATACATAAATTTTGGTCGTTTGCCAAGTCTCGCTCAAATTCCTACGGCATTCCCAGTAGTATGCGGAGATATTACAGCTAATACAGGTACTGACATTTGTAACTTGTTCTCTCACTATTTTAGAACTACGTTCTTGGACATAACACCTGACGGATCGTGCGCTTCAGTGTTTGATGATGACTGCTGTGATGCTATCTCTGATATTGCAAGTATCAGGGTTGACATTGATGTTGTTACCAAACTGCTACGCGATCTTGATGCCGGTAAGTCGCCCGGACCAGACAACTTACCGGCATTGTTTTTGATTAATACCGCTGACAGCATCGCCAAACCGGTTTCCATACTATTCCAACGTTCCTTTGTTGAATGTACTATGCCATTAATATGGAAAAGTGCTTTCATTACCCCCATTTTGAAAAAAGGCTCTAAGGCAGATGTGACTAATTATAGACCCATATCTAAACTGTGCATACTAGCAATGGTATTAGAAAAAATTATTCATGCCCAACTTTACTCGGCTTTGCAAAATTATTTTAGTCATACTCAACATGGTTTTCTCCGACGTAGGTCTACTACATCTAACCTAATTTTGCTTAATGATTTCATAACTGCATCCATGGATAACAGTTATCAGGTTGATGTGATTTACACAGACTATAGTAAAACCTTCGATAGACTTGACCATAACATTCTTTTGACTAAACTAGCTAAAGTAGGTATCAGGGGGGACTTGCTCAGATGGATGTCTTCGTATATTAATAACAGATCGCAAGCTGTAGTCGTAAGCAATTATGTCTCTAGTTGGGTAACTATACCGAGTGGTGTACCGAGTGGTTCGTTATTGGGGCCTCTTTTATTCAATATATTCGTCAGTGATATTGATAAGTGTTTCCGCAATTCTAGTTTACTTAGCTTCGCTGATGATATGAAAATTTATGCCAAAATAACCTCACTTGAAGACGCCGCAGCTCTTCAATCTGATCTTTTATGCCTTGACGACTATTGCTTTAAAAATAAATTAGATCTCAACCCCAATAAATGTTTTTCTGTGACTTTTTCCCGTAAATCTTAAACGATTGATACTTCTTACAGCCTTCGTAGTCATACTCTCCAAAAGTTATTGTCCATAAGGGATCTGGGTGATGACTCAGTCAGGATGACCATGACTCCAAGCTTATATTCAGTAATCATATTGATTCTATTGTTAGTAAAGCAGTTAAGTCACTTGGATTTATCATTCGTAGTTCAGTTTGCTTTACGCGGATGAAAACTATTAAAATATTATACTGTGCGTATGTTCGCAGTAAACTAGAATATGCCTCCCAAATATGGAATCCTAGATATCATACTTACATAGTTAGAATTGAACGGATTCAAATGAAATTTGTGAAACATTTATGCCACAGAATGGGAAAGCAATACAGTTCGTCTGAATATTCGCGGTTATGTAGAGACCAACACTTAGTTCCACTGGACGTACGTCGAAAAATAGCGGACATAGTCTATTACTTGAAAATTATAAATGGCAATATTGATTGTCCAGAATTGTTGGAAAAAATTTCTTTTAATGTATCAAAAAGATACATGAGACACTATCGCCCTATTGCGATTCCGTCAGCTTGAACTGAATATAGAAAAAATAGCTTTTTATGCAGAGCCAGCGCTAGTTTGACCAATCTCCTAAGGGATAGCGATGTGGATGTTGATATATTTAATTGCAAGATTATTTCAGTTAAGCACAAACTCATTGACATCCTCACTGACTCAAAATAATTTTACAGGTGTCGGTGAATTTCTGTATATTTATGATTTGTTACTAGAGTACCTAGAGTTATAATATTGGCATATGATTTAGACCTTGAACTCTAACATTTGTCCTTAAGTGTGGTTTATGTTACGCTTTGATAATACTTGTTTTGTTATTACTTGAACTAATTAATTTCTAATTCGTATTAGTGCTACTGATGTGTACTTATACCTAGTTAAGAATTTGTGTTTTTATATGCTAAGTCTACATGTGGAAACCTATAATTGGCTTATTGTTTCTGTTCTGTCACTATAATTTACATTAATAGCTGTTGGTTTTCCTTAAACAAATAAAATAAAAAAATAAAATAAATATTCGTAAATACATTGTACTGTCATATGTAGGTACTCATCAGAATTACCTTATTAGAAAATTATAAGTATCTAAAATCTTTGGAACAAGGTTTTGAATTTTCAATGAAATGAAAATATTAAGCATAAAAATATTCATAAAGTAATTTATTGTCATCAAGTTTCACGTTAAAAGTAATTCTCTTATTACACACTTTTAGCATCGTTGAAATAGCTTTGATAAGTGATGGACCGCTTAAGCGTTTTACATGAAACCTTCTCATGAGTTATAAAGTTTACTCTTAGATTAGGTTGTGTTAAAATGAAACCATTGTCCTCAAAATAGCCTTCTACGGACGACTCAAGCCATAAATACATTACTACAGTGTCTATTTGAATGTCTACGTTGTATTGAATACCTTTTGACTTGTTTACTGTGCGGCACGACACTGTGATCTGTAGAATATAAAATATAATTAACAATACTCATATTTAAATAGTACTAATCCAGTAAATATAGAAAAATCGGAGTAAGTTGTGTACTAATACGACCGCGGGTGTTTTAATTGTGTCCACTTTTGTCTCAGTAACTATCGTTATATAAAGGATTTAATGTAGTGGAGAACCATCCCGCATCCCGCTGACAGAGATTACAGCATTTCTTAAAATGCATTGTAGGGGCATTTACCTAAAGTTTTAAATTACACATTGTTGAAACAATATTTCATACATTACTTATAAGCAAGAAACAGACAAAGATAGACATTACATAACTTTCGTCTTTTCGTATAGGTATGCATTACATTCATGCATTGTCTAAATGGAGTGAGATGCTTTATTATCATGAAATAATTAAAACCTGTTGTGTAACTTAACTTATAACTTTGATAATATAAAGCAGAAGTGCTAAATGTTATTGTATGCTATAACTTACCCTCACATGAGGTTTCTTCAGTCCTTTAACAGACTTCAAGGGTTGTGGAAAGACATAATTGTATGGTGATGATTTCACACCTTCTGCTTTCAAAGAAAACCTTATAAACGTCTCATCATTGATGCCAATCCAGGATATACTGATATCTTGTTTCTTTGAACTTAACGGTTCAACATTTGCTGGATAAGTTGTAGATTTTATGGGAATTAAACTGCTCCAATTGAAAACGTCCACAGTAATTTGTGCATTTACTATAGGAACGAATCTGTCGTTGATAAGATAGACGTCTACATCTCCTGACAGAAGCAAACGTGGTGAAACCAAAACGGGGGCAAAGAAAGATTTAGCGAAATAGTGCAGCATTTTCCATTTACCTCCGTATTCTGAAAACCATATTACATTTTTGCACACTATTCATTTGGTTCGCTAAGTGTTGAAGATATACTGCTTTGAGGGATATGACTAAATGCTGTGCATAATTAGACTAACAATTGGACTAAGATGTTAATTAGGCTTAAAAAAACGACGTTACAAATTTTGATGTCATTCCCAACTTATATATACAATAATAATTAGTTGGCTAAATGCAATAAATTGAAAACTGAAAATCAGATGAAATACTTTCTGTATTCAATTATCCTTCCGAAAAATAAAAACCGAAACATTGTTCGAAAAGTGTGAGATCGAATCCGGTTTAGTGTTCGATTCCTATTTAGGAATTAATTGACATCGGAACATTTAAAACGTCTAATAGAAAGTTTGGTGTATATTAACCCACCTATTCCTGACCAAGAGGGTGCTTGCCAAACATCATTTAATTGCCAATACAAAGCACCCATTGTATACCAATCCGCTTGGCTTTGGCGATAATATTCTGTTTCAATTTTCATTGCCATAGCTTGTGATATCTGAAAATACGTCATTTAGTTTGTAAAAATTAATTTCAATAATGTAGAAAATGAGAAAATAATTATACCTGACTGAGAAACACAAATTTTTCAAAATATTTAAGATCATTGTCATCTAATTGTAAATGTCGAGTTAATTGCTCTTTTATATATTCGTATCCATTAGGACTATGTTGTCGATGTTTTAAAAATATACTGTTCCATTTCAAATCTTCTTGTTCTTTTGTAGCTGTTGTCATTGTTTTTATTGAGGGCAAAGATTGGAACCCGTATTCCGAAGCAAATCTTGTAGCTGGATAAATATTAGCATTCCAATTGTCCGACAAATAATTGTAGTAATGTGTATCCCCGTAATATGAATCATATGGATTATCTGCTATGTAGCCTTCTTTCTCAGACTCCAGTCCGTTTGATGGACTAGAAATTAAATATCGTCTACCTGGATCTAATGCTTCAACTATCGGTTTAATAGTATCCACGTATAGTTTGATATATTCATCTTTGTATCTGTCGAATTCTGTAGCCGTGCTGTACCAATTTCCTCGCAGAGCAACTTCATTTTCGTTATTTCCAGCCCAGAGAGCAATAGAAGGATGGTGTTGTAAACGTATTACATTTTGCTCTATCTCAGTTTTAACGGTGCTGAAATTTTCCAATACACAAATAACATATTGAAATAAAATTCCAAATAGCTACTATATTTTATTCATAAATATACAAATCTTACTCAAGAAACTCAGCATCAGCAGGATACATAGAACAGGCAAAAAGAAAATCTTGCCAAATTAATATGCCCAGTTGATCACATCGCTGATAGAAATAATCTGACTCATACAGTCCACCACCCCAAACACGAAGCATTGCCATGTGTGTGTCTCGAGCAGCCATCAAGAGACCATCAACTGAAAATTAAATCGTGCGACATTCCAAATTAATGATGCTGTGTCTAATGCCTAATATTGTTCCTTCTATTTTTGAGAGTACTGTAATCGTAGCGCGACCTTTATACAAAAGGAAAATGGCTTTTGTGATACTTTTCACGAATGAATGATCTTGTGAGTTGATAGGTTTAAAATGCTTCAATATTAGGTTACCTTCCAGTTATATATGGATATCAAAATAAGTACGTTTTTCTTACCTGTGCTTTTTTCGTCCCCTAATTCTGGAAGTATATTGGCTGGTATCCAATTAGAACCCTTCATGAAAAGAGGATATCCGTTAACTTTAAAATAAAATGTCAATCCTTCTCCCTCTGTTGTGTTACCTAAAACAGTATATTTATTGCAGTAAACTAATTCCGCATTAAATTGTTAATTTATAATTACTAATAATATTAATGCCTACCAAGCCTCAAAGAAGCATCCTCTTCAACGACTTCCAAAGTCCGAAAACCAATTTGTATATGTTTATGAGATGTTTCATCTATATTCCCATATGTGGATAAATAGACATGTAAATCATATAATGGTTGATTTCCGTATCCGTTTGGCCACCAAAGGGAAACTTTATTCTAAATTTAAAAAAGGATCATATTTAATAGTATCGTTATAACATCATCTAGGTATGTATTATTTTTACATGTAACTGTCTGTGTATTGTACATTTTTTATAACTAAATCGTTTCTTATTATTTTTGTGTTTCTTATAATCGTTAGCTTTCCTCTGTTCGCAATCCACACTGAGAATAAGCCTCTCTCAAAGTGCGGTAAAAAGCCCAATGTATGCATATAATATATATCTTGTAACTATAATTTACCTCACTGATAATCATATGTAGTTCTTCTTCACTTGTGCCATCACTACCTGACGTTATTACTACATCCTGGCCAATTTTGATAGTTTGATGCCCATCAACAGATAAACTAGCACTCAGATAACCTTTGATAGATATACTCTTCGGACTCGATTCAAGGTATGTTTTTATTTTCAGATGCCATTGATGATCTCTACTTTCGATATGTGTTGCTACTGATCTTATTATTGCACCGTTGTAGAATTCTATAACCGCTGGCTTCCTAAGATTATATTTATTGTTATATACACAATCAATCAATTATTTACATTCTTAAGATATTGTTAGTCTTGTAACTGCTAATGAAAAAAACGTTAAATATAAATTACATAATACTCATGTCAGTTGTCAACAGCTTCGAACAAGTGAAAACCTATATTTTAGTTGTTATTTGTTATATTAACATACCTTCCTCTCCGAGTATCTCATAAGGGAGACAACGTGAGGATATGTATGTACGTGTATTGACATACCAAAGGCCGACTGATGGAAACGCCGGACCCCAATCCCAGCTAAAAGACGCCTGCATTTTTCTCAGTTGATTTGCATGACATTCGCCATTATATACTTCGGGAACGCAATCGGGCGCAGTGAAATGTTTTTCCGAGCGCAAGCGCGCTATTTGCACTGGTGATGCAAATGTTATCTTTATTTCGTTATTACCTTCCTGGAAAAATAATTTCGACCATATCTGTTTTCCACTGTCATTGTAACGAAATAAAGTACAGAATAGTATTTTTGAAATGATGATATTTACGAATTGTCTCGGTTAAATAAATTGGTCAAATGCGGGTTCGACTCATGTGCTCAGGGTTCTGTAGATAAGATATTTATAAATTGGCAATTTTTTTTAAATTATAATCTTTAGATATCTATAAGGTATATACAGAACTCGTTGTATTTTTTTTAAAATTTAGGTAAGGACATATCCCCTTTGTGAGTTTTTTAAATTTAGTTCCAGTAATTTGAAAACCAAGGTGGGAGTAGGTTAACTACGTCAAATTTTAAGTTTCTACATCGCACAGTCACTAAGGAAATTGTAGTTATCTTATAAGGGTTTAATTTTAGATTTTAGGATATGAAACCGTAAGAATTAATTATCTTTCGTTCATCAAAATTAATTAATTTTTGTATACCTATTACGATTGGTTTGATATGTTGAAATTCAAAAGTAATAGAGAACTTGTATTAAAATTATAATTGAATCTTTAATTGGCAATTCAATAATAAAAACCGGATTGAATGGTATCGATAGGTTTACTCAAGAATTATAAGTTTTTACAAAATAACTTATTTTGTAACTATAGGTGCGTGTAACGGAACGCAATTATTAAGTTATCAAGTAGTGACGTCACTTCGTCGCTCACCCGTTCACACATCGTTCACATTTACATACTTTAGAGGTATAAACACGGTCAAAGTAATAAAAAAAATCGAACTTCATTTGTGAAACCTTCCTCTTGTTAATGAGGACATGGTGAGGTGTTGCTTTGTGGAAAATCCTCTCGCTCTCGCGTTCTGAACATAATGTAACAGTGACATCACGTCACATAACTCCGCTTTTGGTTAAATTTTAAATTAGATAATTTAATCGTAATTTAAAGTGGTTTTAGGAACGGTAGAGGTTGTATGGATCAGATTTTCTCACTCCGCGGTATCATGCGGCAGATTATGGTCGTAGCTCGGAAATTTTTCTACGCCTTCGTGGATCTTGAAAAAGCATAGTGCGAATGAAATGATGGAGTCTTCTGCCTGAACATGGCGTGGAAGACCCCTTACTGCAGGCCGTGAGGGCATTATATCGAGTTCACAGGGCCTGTCTAAAATCTGTTCAGGCGTCAGACTGGACTCCGTGATGTCTGCCTGGCTGTTCGTGCTGTATTTGGACAGTTGCATCCAGATATTGAAAGGTAGTATGAGTGGTATTATACGTGATAGTACAGTGGTAAACTGCTGAGCTTATAGCACCATCGGAAGCGGAGTTGCACTAGTTACGTGTATGAATGAAGACTGAAGTGAAAGGATTGCATATGAATGTGAACAAAACTAAGGTTCTGGTGTATGAAAGGGAAGATGTACAGACAAAGTGTGAAATATGGGTAAATGGAAAATGTCTAGAACAACTGAACAAGATTGTATGTCTGGGAAGTGGGTTTTCGAGGGATGAAAGATGTGAGATGGATGCGGAGAGACGGGTAACAACTGGCAATAAAGTGAACAGTGCTCTGTCCGTATTAGTAGGCAGTGTGAATATATTATCTAACTCAGCCAAAATGGCCATACACAATGCGGTGTTGGTTCAAACTTTATTGTTCGGTAGTGAGACCTAGATATGTCCGAAATAGAGTGAAGGTAAAATAAATGCAGTGGAAATGCGATCTCTTAGAAATATGTGCGGTGTCACCCCTGCAGGCAAAATAACCAATGAAGATTTATGCTGTATGACAGTGTTGCGCGACAGTTTTATTGTAAAAATGAAGAAAGGAATGCTTAGATGGTTCGGGCACATAGAAAGACTGAGAGATGATTAAAATCTACAGAGCGAAAGCGAGTGGTAAAAGAAGCCAAAGATGACCAGGGCTAATTTATGAAGATCAAATAGCCGGAAAGTCAACCGATGGAAATGTCAAAAGCACTTGCATATCTAGACGAAAATATGTGAGAAGAATGATAAGATTTGAGGAAGCAAAAGAAGTATGTAAGGGCCGCTACACTTGGCACTCTGTCCTCTCTGAGTGCCCCGTGGAGGATACAGCGTGAAGATATTTATGTATGTAGTTAATTTTCTAATTTGGATAATTTAAAGAATGCAAATTACTATTAGATACGCATATATTCGTATTATGCTTAGATAAGCATATTTTGTAATAGCTTTGTTGTTTCTGTTGTATTTATTTATAGGCTCAATGCTTACGATATACAAAAAAAATCAATTAATACCTGCAGGTTCTCTGTTGTGTATTAAGAGAAAGGCGAATTCTTGAAACTATAGGTATTCAATATAATAGTAATAATATAATAGTACTTTATAGGTATAATAATATGTAAGAAGAATGATAAGATTTGAGGAAGCGAAAAAAATATGCCAGGACTGCGAAGCTTGGCGCTCTGTCCTCTCTGACTACCCTGTTAGGGATACAGCGTGAATATATGTATCTATGGATGTATATAAGTGTTTTTTTTTTGTTTTTTTCGAACACGCAGGTTGTTACTGTAAGTACTACATAATATGTAGAAAGCTCTATAATTAACTCACTTTCAAGTGTTGTTTAACATCAAATACGTAACGTACGAACATGTTACTTGTACTTCCAATAGGGCTATCGTTTAGTTCCACAAATGCTACCGTATCCACCCCATGGAATACTATTCGCGCTGCGACGGAATTCAACATGTCTGCTTTAACTGAAAATTGTCGTACAGACAATAATGTAAGAAAATTTGTCTAATTATCTTGATATTCTTGATGTAAAGTATATAAATTCTCGTCAAATTAACAATGTAGGTTCATTATATACAAGGTTATTTTGAAAGGGTGTATAAATCGGCCGAGGTTTCAACGTTTCACTGTTGACTGTTATATTGAAGATATAATAATTACGGTATACGTTTATTTAGTTTTCCATACAAAATAGACATTAATTTAATTGGAAAAAAAAATGTAAAATCCTATCATTATGCCCAATTTTCCAAAGGTTTGCTGGCGACGTAATAACGCTGATATTAGGGTTGCCTCGCCTTTATTTTCTTTTAACTTCGAGTTGTTACAGAATTGTTGACTTTTGGCGAAGTTGTAAAACGCAAGTTTTCCGTTGTCATGAGTACTTTTATACCCTTTCGTATTTAACCATCCTTTTGAAATAACCTTGTATAATTTCGTATATATTTTGCCACTAAGCCAGATCTTCGGCTCTGCTGATACAATGACTACCAGCTATCTACGCAGATCTACACTCTATCGCGGTAGACGCCGGACGTCCTACACGTGTATCTTTGTTTTTCAATTTTATATATATAGTAGCATAGCAATTTCTAACTTTCATTTTGTAACAGTTACCTAATTAAAAAATTGAATAAAAAGTCTGTAAATACTCAATGGAAATGGTTATATTATACTTTTATGTGCAATATAGTTGTTTACCTGTTCAACATTAAATAATCAATAATAAATACGCAATAACAGTTGTACACAATAACTTTTTACTAGCAAGGAATAACACCGGACCATTTTATTGCTTTAGGTAGAGATGGTAATCTTCACCAACGGGTTATTCACAAACGTCGGAAACTCAACTTTCCGTATCCGACAGAAAACTTTTCGATGATTTTGTCTACACGCGATTCACAAATCCGAAATCGTATTATATTTACATTATATATATTATATATAATCGTATTCATAAATCCAAGCCGTCGGATTGAATTTATGCTTTCCGACGATCGGCCTTTCCGCCATGGAAAGTTTCCGACGTTTATAAATAAACCCCCTGGTGTCTGTAGACATTTTTCTCTTAAATCCTAAAAATCGATTCAATCTGCACTTACGTGTTTTTGATATAAAAGATTTCTTTTTTCAATTACAAGTACTTAGGTATATTTCTACTTGGTATCATATTATCATTATTACAATAAAGGCACCAAAAGTGCAGCTATTGTAACTGTAAGGAGGGTAGGTAACCTACTTACTTATTCTTAGTGGAAACCTTAATATTACATACCATTAAATTTTCCCGTATACGTCCAAGTATCATACGCCACCCATCTTGTAAGTACATCGTTGAACCCTGACAGAATGTCACCGATCACACCCTCTCTTCGCAAATCGGAATAGACCCCCCCTGGTACTGAACCAGGAATCTTGATAGCTGAAGTATTATGAACATTATTTGTTTATGTTACTTTTATTATCGGTATTTTGTCACTACCTTTTAGCGCAGAAATAAACTAAGGCTTTATATGCATTTTCATCATTGAAACGAAAATATTTTCGCTCCTTCTTTTAACCTCAGAGTATGATGACATACATACCATATAGTATATCTATTTTTTGGAAATATATTATTTTTTCAATAATATACTATTATATCTAAAAATTCCTTTTTTGTTATATCATACAGGCTGATACTGCGGATATATGAATTAAGTAATCATTAACGGTACTGTATAACCCAGAAAGGTATGATTTGATAAATCAGTCGAATCATTAATAAAGATTGTTAAGGAAAGCACTAATGAGTCTGACCCTACTTTGAACTTTGTCGTACCTTACTTGCTCTTTAGCAGATTTTTGACAGTTAGAACTAGAAATAATCAATTACAGACAGCCGTTAGTGAAATTAGTTTTTTACAACAAAAAACTACATTGTTATTAATCACTGTTATTAAACGTTAGTGAAATTAATTTTTTTCAATAAAAAACTACATTGTTATTAAGTGTTAAACTTACATCCATTTTTATTTTCTAAAGTCCACGTCACATCCTTATTTGACGAAACTAACTCTAATACCGATATCTTACTATCTACTTTATTCACTATATAATACAACACCAACAACACTGCTATTAACGCCTTCATAGTTAGGATCTAGAAGTTTAATAAACAATCGGTATTGTGCGTCGTCGTCGTCAGCGTCGATAACATTTCCACCCAACAGAGAGTAATCGATACAGTAATCCATATCAAAGAGTGTCTGTCACTCAATTTACATTAGTGATGTATATCATCATTCATCAGTCTTATCAGTTTTGTCGATATTTTTCCTGGTTATTAAAAACTGTTATTCCTGTTAATTAAAATAGTATTTAAGAATTTAACAAATTATTATTTAATAATAGCGATGGCCTAAAATGGTCTTGTTTGTGCATTCTCCGTAAAACCCATATTTTGAGCATCATTATCTAATAGACATTAACATTTACCACTTGATAATAAAGGTTTAAACAAGTTAAAATAAGTAGTTACTTAAAAATAACAAAATTTTTGTTTTGTGTTTAACATCGAATCGAGCGAACCGCTCTTACATTTTGTAAGAGCGGTTCGCAAGAGTAACCCAAATATTCTAAAATTTCTATAAGATTAGATTTCACGTACAAAGAACTTGTCGATATTTTCGCAGCACTAGTATTATCTATTATCTGCAATGAAATGACATGTTCATATGTGGTCACTTTGCTGCTATTGTTAGCATGTTGGCTATTATATCTCAAGTTTCATGTCATGATAATCGGACATAGAGATATATGTACATAAGTACACATATTTATATATGTATTATGTCACAAGAAAACAATGATTTAAATAGTTTTTTCATATAATACCTACGTTGAGTACTACCTAACATTTTTTTAATTTAACATTTTAATAAATTGACGAAATTATAAAGAAAAATGGAAATTTATGGAAATTGGAATAACAGGAAGTTAAAGAATATACATGAAATAAGAGAAAGTTAATTTTAATCGACTTTAAGCGTTATATTAAACATTATAATAAAAATCTGTGTGCAAAAGTCTGAATTCGTTGATGCATAGCAATGCATACAGATTTTTATTATAATGTAACATAGAAGCACATATTAATTAGTTACTACCGTAAAATAAATTATTAATTAGTTAATACCATTATAATATTGATAGAACACACTCAGAATTCTATGTTCTACAAAACAGTCAAATCACTTGTTATGAAAAATTTTTGATAATGCTAATAATTATGAGTTAATAATGATTTTAAGAGAAAAGAAAATTCCCGTGCTATTTATATGGAAAATCGAATTTTTGATGAAGTCTGTTTTTTTCTCTAGCGGGAAAATTGTTCTGTAATGTAAATTATTACTTTTTCAACGTAGGAAAAAATAAATGTCCAAAATTAAAACATCATAATTATTAAAATTTAAAAAATGATAATACAGTGAAAGCCGTTTATTGTAACTCCGCCATATTGATCAACCGCTTAATATGAAGTAATTGCAGTGCGAAGTTTGATTATCATATAAAATTCTTTATAACAAAGTTCGGCCATAATGACTTCGCTTGTTCGCTTATAGTGCTTATTATGACCTATTTTTAAGGAATTATATCGCGTTATAGGTATAGTGGCCGACATGATTCCAAACACCTTCGTTTTCGAGACCCTCCCGCCCCTTTCCCTGCGATGACGTTTGGGTTAGATACATTCAATTTGTAGTTTTTCTCTCTATTAAACTAAATACATATCTTCACGCTGTATCCCTTACGGGGTAGTCAGAGAGGACGGAGCTCCAAGCTTCTTACATACTTCTTTCGCTTCCTAACTAAATACCGAACAATAACAGGAAGTCGTTTATTTATGCTTTGTATGACGTCCGCTTAGTATGATGTCTTTGCAAATAATAATAAATAATGTAATAATTGCTGTAAATAATAATGACTAAAAAGTAGTCTTCACGGTTCAGAATTAATGTTCATTAAAGTTGAAGTTAAATTTAATATTCATTAAAGTTAAATAAATACTCATTAAAGTTCACTCTTTTATGTTACTGGTAAACTGAAGTAATTTTTTATGGCATAAAACATATAATTTATGGCATAATAAAAACAAGTCAACCTATTTTAAGTCGATATACATACATTATAAAGACGTTCTAATTAAAGTCAATCTAAGATGTCCTCACCATGCCCTTAGCCTTCCATTTTAGTGGTCAAAGCACCATTACCACCTTGAACTTTAAAATTTTTTAATGAACATAGATATACTCACGTATGTAGTTGAGTCGTAAATAAAACATAATTTATTTATAACTCATGCAGTTAACGGTGTAATGATAAACAGAAAAATTTCGAAGAAATCCGAATCCATAGAAGATACAGGGAAACTGTCTTACGAACCATTTAATCTTTTTTGTGGAAATAATTTCAGCAAATATAAAATTTTTGATCAAGCGTTAGTCGTTAGTAAATCGGCATTTTTTTTTAATGCGCATCGACCCAGTTTCATGTAACTCATTTCATTGTAACGGAAGAAAAAAATCTGGACAGCAGAGATATTTTCCTGTCTCTGCCTGTCTCTCGATATCGTATAAAACATATTTTTCAAAAGAAGGATCTTCGTTTTGAATGGAATACATTTTCAATGTATTTAGTTTTCCATGTGACTTTAATTTTTGGTTAGTTGTTCTATAACTAATACACATACAAAATATCTAAGTCGTCTCGTCAGCAACAAACTGCAACAATAATTACAGTATTATTTTATCCGTTACGTAATCCAATATTTATTTGTGTATGAGATTTCAATGAGTAGATAAAGCATAAGAAATAAAATAATAAAACGTACCGCCTTCAAAATCTTATAATAAATCTTCATTCTCGAAGTACGTAACCTTATAATTCGTTACTGGATTTATAAAAACTTGTCTACATTAAGTTGTCTGAACCAGGTTGCCTGTGAAAGTTGTAAGAATTACACATACTGATATTGCGTAGAAAAGATTTTTAACTGGACCCGTTGGTGTGGAGATACTACATCTGCGTTTCCTCCGCAAGGTTCCGATTTCGATTGAAGGAATGTGGGTGTCACTAGGAGAGCACCCTTTTGTCTATTTCAGCGATATTTTAATTGTAATAAAAAATAGCAATTTATTGTTTATTTTTGATTATTTTGAATTATTATTACTTTACTATACTATTATAATGAATATTCTAATATTTATGTAAAGCAGGTAATTATTTTAAATAGATTCGTATCTCTACTAAATAAATCTTAGTTTAAACTTTTTTAATAACAATTTAATATAATAATAGAGTAATAATATCCTTGTTTATTGACCTCCATACTTCAATTCTGTTACCAAAAATTATCTAAAATTAAATATTATACTATCTATAATTCTACATAGGTTTGGATATTGATAAATTCAAACTGATGATCTTATGGCGTGAATTAAGTTTCCCTTTATATTTTCAAGAGTAGTCAATAGGGTTAAAAAAGAAACCGAACATGAAGACACGACACAGGTTTGTAATAATTACCATTTGGTCAAGAAATGTCAAAGAATTATATATATATTACTTTTACTTAGGTAGATTTATATCAAGGGTGGATCCAGGGGGAGGGAGGAGTCATTGAGGTTATGACCCCCCCCCCAAAGCTGGGTCTAGGGTGACTAGTGACAACTTTTCTAATCTCATTGTCATCGAATTGGAGCCTGTCCTGACTACATGTCTACTATATGGCCCCCCCTGACTTGAAAGCTAGATCCGCCCTTGATACAAGGTTATTTTGAAAGAATGGTTAAATACGAAAGGGTATTAAAGTACCCATGACAACGGAAAACTTGCGTTCTACAACTTCGCCACTCGTCAATAGTTCTAGTTCTACTTCTAAGTTAAAAAAAAAATAAAGATGAGGCAACCCTAATATCGGCGTTTTTACGTCGCTAGCAAACCCTTGGAATATAGGGCATAATGATAGGGTTGTACATTTTTTCCTATTAAATGAATGTTTTTTTTGTATAGAAAACAAAATAAATGTATCCCGTAATTATTACGAGCATCCGCCATATTGGATTTATGATGACGTCAGATATACAGAAACATTTTCCTGTGTATCCCATTTCATTTGATACCCATATTGTTGGCGTCAAACATAAAAATGATTTCCTATTATGGAACATCCACCATATTGGATTTATAATGATGTCACATATATACAGAAACCTTCCCCTGTGTATCCCATTTTATTTGATACCCAAATTGTTGGTGTTGAACAAAAAAGTTATTTTCTATTACGGAACACCCGGCTTATTGGATTTATGCTGACGTCACGTATACAGAACCCTTCCCCCTGCGTATTCCATTTCATTTGATACCCATATTGTTGGTGTTGAAAAAAAAATTATTGCCTATTATGGAACATCCGCCATATTGGATTTATGATGACGTCACATATACAGAACCCTTCCCCTGCGTATTCCATTTTATTTTACACCCATATTGTTAGTGTTGAACAAAAAAGTTATTTCCTATTATGGACCATCCGCCATATTGGATTTATGATGACCTCATGTATATAAAAACGACATGTCGTTTTTTGAAAAACAAAGTAGCTTACCGAGTTTCATCATAATCGGTTCAGCGGTTTAGAATTTCCCCTATAAAGTTTCATCCCCTTTTCTTCCCTTTAGGGGTAAATTTTTGATAAAAAAGTTTATGTTTTTGTAATATAAAAGGTTTATCTTTGTCTCAAACTTCATCGGAATCGGTTCAGCGGTTTAGCATTTCCCATACAAAGTTTCATCCCCCTTTTGACCCCTTCAGGGGTAGATTTTTGAAAAAAAAAGTAGCCTATATCTGTCCCCTGGTGTCAAACGGTCGGGGAGTTTAGCAGTGAAAACTACCAGACCACGAAGTAAAAACAAAGTACCAGACAGACAGATAAACTTTCGCATTTAAAATATTAGTATAAATATGGTTAATTTTGAAGCCAGAAAAGTAATTAAATCAGCAAATACATAACTAAGCTAGAGTACATTTGCATTTGGCGCCGCAACGCAAAGCGACAAGCGGGCGCACGCCATTGGCCGAAACACAGCCGCCGCGTGTCGCCGCACCTCAGACATCCAATGCGGATTATTGATTTTTCAAGAATTTTTCATATTTTTCAATTATTTTTCCGATATTTTTCTCATTTTGAAATTCTTTTGATAGTTTTCCCAAATATTTTTTGAAATTTTTCCATGTTTTGAAAAATTTCGGAATATTATCTATCACTAACTATAGGAGAAGAGAGGTTCGTAAGCACTACTCTTCTCCATATAGAAAACATCCAAAATGTAAAAAAATAATTATTATATGTAGTGCCTATTGACACAGTACAAGTAAGCAAGCAGTACCTATTCTATCTCGGCAGTGTATTTGAGATAATTACCTACGCTAATTACTCGCATACCTAGGCGAAAATATGTGAGGAGAATGATGAGACTTGAGGAAGCGAAAGAAGTACGTAAGGACCGCGACGCTTGGCGCTCTGTCCTCTCTGACTACCCCGTTAGTGATACGGCGTGAACCGTGAAGTATATATATATGTATATTTGTAGGAGTATTAATATATCCAACTATTGCGTCGTCGCTTCCGGGGGACCGCTAAGTTTTCCTACTTTATCATTTTTAGTTGTATTCTATTTTTATCTTATTTACTTAGCGGTGCCCGGACACAACGACGGTTGGGTATATTACTACTATTATTTACATTACAACTAAACTTATACTTAAATGGTCTATAGGTCGATATAATGTAATTTTTTACTTTTAAGATGTTTTTTATTTGACTCGTGCGTTTTTAAAATTTTTGATTTAGGTTTTATTTAAGACTTTTATCAAGATTATATTTTATAAATTTTAAATAAAAGAACGCGCTGCGGTTGACACTATCTACACATTCACGCAAATACTTTCCGAGACGATACACTAAATTGCGACATTAGTTGTATTGTCCTAATACTCTTTCCTGCTCCTGATCACCATCTATCTATCTATAACCTATTCATTGAGACCATTCCAATGAGCCCAAACACGATACCTCTGCTGTAAATTGGTGAGAAATTGGGCATTCTGCTGATTCCAGATGGAGCTGCAGCATCAGGTTAAGGTTACCATATTATTGTAATCTCATAGTCGCAAGTCACAAGATCCTAAATTTCGAATCAATCAGACCAGTATAAGTTGCTCGCATCTCTTCAATAACTAGAATAGTGCTGATGATCTCCAAAGGGCTGAACTGATATTCTTGAATTATAGCAAAAAACACTCGATCAAGTCGTCTTTCAAACAAAAAACACTACATCAAAATCGGTTGGTGCCAAGCCCACCAAACTAATAGACTTTATGTCGTTGCACATTGATTTGGCACCTACTTCAATAACTGACAAATTTAATTAGGTATGTGCATCGTATTTATAAAGTTATTTTAATTGTACTTGAGTTTTGATTAGTAAAGGATAGTTATTTTATATTTTTCAGTGTTTTTTTTTAAGGCGGTTTAATTTTTTTTAATAAAAAATTTTTATTTCTCCCTTTTGAGTGGTCTTAACCTAAATAAATATTTAGAGCAGATCTGCAATTAACTTCATTCTAATTCCGGAGCGCAACGATATACAAGAGAATCGTCAATATAGATAAAGGTTACAACCAGGTCGTGTTATCTAGTGTATCTTCTAAGTCCAAGCTCCAATATCGGTGAAATTTAAATAGGACCACCTCTGAAGTATTACCTACCAAACGAAAAACGAAACGATTTTCGAAATCGGTTCATAAATGACGGAGTTATGACGTAACAAACATACAAAAAAACATACAGACGAATTGAGAACCTCCTTTTTTTTTGAAGTCGGTTAAAAATCACAAAACCGCGGTTGCGTAAAAAGATACTGCAAAATGTGTGTGTATATTATCCACTTATCATTTTAGTTAGGATAAATAGATCTGTTCTCAGATGCGGTTTAGCGAAAGGTTTCTAGGACACACTGTATCTAACTTCATAACCAATTTTAGTATATGTTATTCAAATTAATAAAGTAGGTACATTTCGTCAGTAGTTTGGAGCGATGTCACGGTCACCGTGTTGTCTTTAATATTACCAAACAACACAAACTAATCGCATACCTGCACATTGCCTAATAACGTTTCCATCCTAACACATTCTCCATTTTTAACGTAAACTTGAGTCGAGACATGAACTTGACTTACTTGTGCACGTGTTAAGAATAGTATCGTATTCAAGGAGAAAATCAGGCACTTCAAATGCTTGCTTAGGTTAAACAGATTTTATATATTTCTTCAATTTGCGTGCAGAGTGACCCAACGTCCTCGTCCTGTTAAATTAACTATTGCAAAATGTTTTCATTAACACTTCAGAATTTACGCAAGGATGTTATATAGGTACTTAAACACAACGAATAGAAAAAAAAAACGTATAAATTATAATTATATTGTCAAAATGTTTAGTCTCTTACACCATTATTATACCTAATAACATATTCTAAAACAACAATTGTAATCACAATAATAATTCTTTGGCATCTTTTAAACCATCACGTCCCCTTTATTACTCAATAATAGAAAGTCATACCCCCATTTCCACATTAAATACAATTAAAATTCTACACATTGAGCTACTTGTACTTTCAAATAACGTAATCTCGCAATACGTTTAGTCCTTAAGTTTTCTCAATCTTAGCCACACACCACCGTCTGGTGCGCATGCTAAAGCCGATGCTTTGATCTTCATAGGCACCGCCGTCCGACCGTCCAATACCAGTTCGTATTTAGATAATATCTTTACTAACGCCATCTTCGATTGAATGTATCCTTGACGGAGACCTAAAAACATTTAATATTGATTTATCCACGATAAAATAAACTCGTTCCCTTCTGAGTTTTTGAGATATTGGATACAATCAAATGAGTACAAATGGTGAAATAATCTAAATAATATACTGTAAGTTACTAGTTTTTGGAGTTAGTATTTTATTAAATTAAAATAAATAAACATATATGCTTATGAATTATAATAATACATACTATTGAATTTCAAGATGCATCTATTTAACTATTTAATTGAAAAAAGAAGTCATTCACAACATGGTCGGATGTATGCGCTTGTATTTGTCCCAATAATTTTCTTTTAATTGTAGTTGTTTTTATTTTGTAATTAGCTTATTTTTTCAAGTTCTGACTGATAATCGACAATATAAAAAATGGTAGTGGATGGTTATGGATGCGTATGCAACCATGCTTATAATATTAAAACAAAATAAATAATAATGCGCCACACAAAGAATTCGGACATACTATTTGTTGGCGCCAGATAATGCACACCAATCATCCGGTCTCAAACTAGGGCATTACCTTTACTATGAGAACCAGACGACGACTACTGGGGACGTCTCCCAATGCACCCAGACCCAAGACAATCTAAAATAGTTCGCATCCTAAATTGACCCGACCGGGAATTGAACTCAGAACCTTCTGCGCTTGGTTCTAACGCCTGAACCACTGCGCCATCAAGGTCGTTATATTGCTTTTACATATCTTTTTGAAGTACATTTTCGACTTTAGAACTTTTGCAATATATATACTAACTTCTAATAAATCTCTATATCTATATAATTAGTGCGTTAATCTCTATAACTTAGCATTTTACGAATTATTATTTTATTCCCATTTAAAAATACTATCTAATATACAGTCCTCGCTTCGCTGGTCAATAAAATCACTATTAATGCTTAAGCTGGTCTGCGAAAGAACTAAAAATATCATAAGTGTATGCAAGCTACATACCTTCCTGTGCACTTGGTAAAGTAAGCTAAGTGATATAAGGCTTATCATAAATAAAGCGATGGACCAGTAACTTCCGATTCCATCTATATAATATATATATATATATATCATAACATCCGCCATATTGGATTTATGATGACGTCACATATACAGAACCCTTCCCCTGCGTATTCCATTTTATTTTACACCCATATTGTTAGTGTTGAACAAAAAAGTTATTTCCTATTATGGACCATCCGCCAATCATCCAAAATGTAAAAAAATAATTATTATATGTAGTGCCTATTGGCACAGTACAAGTAAGCAAGCAGTACCTATTCTATCTCGGCAGTGTATTTGAGATAATTACCTACGCTAATTACTCGCATACCTAGGCGAAAATATGTGAGGAGAATGATGAGACTTGAGGAAGCGAAAGAAGTACGTAAGGATCGCGACGCTTGGCGCTCTGTCCTCTCTGACTACCCCGTTAGTGATACGGCGTGAACCGTGAAGTATATATATATGTATATTTGTAGGAGTATTAATATATCCAACTATTGCGCCGTCGCTTCCGGGGGACCGCTAAGTTTTCCTACTTTATGTATTATATATATATATATATATAACTATAAGTCTAAAATTTTAAGTATGGAAGCGGTGAGTTGAAACTCTCTCCACCTCGAAAGGAGAGTGGAACGAACTTATAAATACATGTAAGGTATACATGTCGTTAGGAGTAATTAAAACTAGTATAGTAAATAAAAATGTATTTTACCTAAACATTTTCTCGGACCTTCACCAAACGGCATCCAATGGCAGGGATGCATTTTAGCCTTGTTCTGTGCTGTAAACCTTTCTGGCTCAAATCTCTCTGGATCAGGAAATATATCTGGGTCCATTTGTATGGATTGGATTGGCAAGAAAATTAACGTTCCTTTCTCTATGAGCAAATCAGTGTCTGCAAATTTGTAGTCTTTGGTACATCTCCGGAATAAAGCCCTCATTGGCGGATGTATTCTCATTGTTTCTAAACATACATAGAATTATATTAATAAACACATACACACACACACACTTGTAGAAAGAACTAGCACAGGTTCCATTATAAAATAAGATGCATGGGCGAAGTTAGGAAAGGGATTTATAGACCCTCCAAAAACCGAATTACCCGTCCATCAATTTTCGAACACTATTACACACATTTTAGCGACGATTTTAAATATACGTGTTTATGTGACATAAACACATATTCTAATATAAAAAGTGACTATAATTATTCTGTTAGTTTTAATATTTATGAATTAATTGTATGGAAAAAATAGGCTGGACAAAAAAGGTACAACTTTTTATGTTAGGGTTTAGCCTTGCGGGTGAGATGGCCTAACTTCACCCATGATACAATTTTTTCTAGTGTTAGGTAAAATACAATAACTTTGGTAACAATACTTCAAATATGTGAGCAATAACTCTCAGAAATATTTTACCACCTACCTTTCACAACCCAATGCCTTTGACAAATAAGAAATTCTGAATATGAATTGAGAATTCTTATAAGTTATCTCTTATTGTATACAGTAAAAACCTTCGTTTAAACTTATACGATACGAAACTATAACTACTAAATCTAGAAAAATAAAGTTTAGCGTGTATATTAGAAACATCGGTACTCCAATTCACGCTAGAGACTGAAAGTCTACCAATGTAGTATGTACATACTTGTAAAATGTACCTACTTGGGAAATAAGAGCAATTAATTTTAAGAATTAGGTACAAGATAAAGCTCGTTCTAAAGAACTTGACATCGACAACATTTCAGAAAAACACAAAATCTATTTTGGTAACTCAAATTAGATTTGTATCGTTAATGATTAAATAGGTCATTTGATTGCAATCATTTAAAAGTATCGATAATTGCATTTCAGAGCATAAACCGCACGTAACTATATAAGTACGTATTGTACCTTTACTAAAATTATTATCATTACAACGTTACTATTACAAATTATACGAATTTTAACTGTAAAAAACAATCAGCGATTTTTTGTACACCATACCATCAAGTACCATGTTTAGATACGTCATCTCATTTTGCGCTTCATAGGTACAGTCTCCTCCATGTTTAGCCAGAACCCTACGCACTTCTTCTCTGGCTTTGTCCTGAATATGAGGGTTGAGGGCCAGCTGATATGCCGCAAACTGACCAGTGGTGGCCGACGTTTCATAACCCGCGAACATATACAACATGGTATTGGCCGCCACATCGTCCATTGAGAAACGAAAACCTAGAAATAGTTTAGCCTTATTGAAAAGTACATTAGATTACACGTATTTATTCATTTATTTAATTGCATAGAAACAAAATTACATAATTATACCTTTTTAATTACATTACCGTAAACAAAATTGAAAGCAATAGTCAATAAAAGGTAAGGGGTGACGAAACTTTGTACGGGAAATGGTAAACTGCTGAACTGATTATGATGTAGCATGGATATAGTTTGACACCTGAGAACGGACATAGGCTAATTTATTATCAAAATACTATACCCCTAAGTTGGTGAAAAGGGGGATGAAACTTTGTATGAGAAATGGGAACCCGCTGACCCGATTATGGTGAAGTTTGGCAGAGATATAGTTTGACATCAAAGAACGGACATAGCCTACTTTTTTTTATCAAAAATTTACCCCTAAGAGGGTGAAAAGGGAGATAAATTTGCATGGGAAACGCTAAATCTTAGTAATGATTAGATGCGGTGATAAGACTTTTTTTATCAAAAATACATAGGCTACTTTTTTGAAAACTGTAAAAAGGGGGACCGTTGAACTAATTATGATGTAACATTGATATAGTTTGACACCTGGGAACGGACGTAGGCTAAACTACCCCTAAGGGGGTGAAAAGGGAGTAAAACTTTGAATGAGAAATGCTGACCCGTCGAACCAATTATGAAGTTTAGTACAGAGACAGTATAAGCCCAGAGACAAACATAGGCTAGACGTAGACTTTTTTTCTTACAAAACAATCTTACTTAATAATTAATTTTAATCTTACATGTACAATATGTACATATAATCTAACCTAATCCGGGAAAGCCACGAATAATTTTCCGCGCAGACGAAGTCGCGAATACAGCTATTTTTGTGGAAATAAAATACAGCCCATCTTACTCACTGATAACATAGCTTTCTGTAGGTGAAAGAATTTTTAAAATCGGCTGAGTAGTTTTTGAATTTATCCATTACATACAAACAAATTTAACCTCTTTAAAATATTAGTATAGATATACAATATATATAGATCTATATTTTATGTAGTATACACAATTACCCATACAACTTACATATATTCATATATGTACATTCTAAAAAAACAATATAATAATATGAATAACAAATATACATGCACTACTCATAACCATATAATATCTAACAAAAAACATACATATATAAAACCTTTCATAAATGTCTTTCAAATATTCCAGACAATTACACTAATTGTGTGACCCCAAACTAAGCACTAGGTTTGTACTATGGCTACCACAGGATGGACTGGGGGAGCTCCCGTAACACTGTAACAACAGCCAGACTAAGGTTGCTCTCATAACTATTTAAATTCGATTTAAGGATTTGACATCGGGCTTACACATATCGTTGGTGCAAACGAGATGTCAAATCTTTAAAACGACTTTAAATAATTGGTGCAAGCCACCTTAAGCCAATCAATTTTGAAAAGCTTACTAAATTGACGTGTCCGAGGATCGAACTCGGAGCCTCGGCTTGTCGGGCAGATACTCCGTCACCGCGCCAATTCGCCAGTAAACTTATCCTGTGTATTTTGTATGGTGGGAAGACTGTGTTATTATTGTGTATTTTCGTAGCTTCAGCACACTCATCTATACGTATAAACGTGGTTAAATTCAAATTGATGAAGTGATGGTAACAAAGGAAACTAAAGTGCCATTAATCACAAATTCAAAATCTTTACACACCTAGCTCTCTTTTGTTTACTGGAAATTTATTTATTATATTATATTATATTATATTATATTATATTAAATAATATTATATTATATTATATTATAATGAAAAGACACGGGGCAATTCGTGCTTTTGCAACTCAGCCATGAGAAATAGGTACCTAATCTTACAAGAGGCGAACTACTCCATAAAATACAACGTTAAGACAAAGTTAATGTGCAAACGACAGAAAACTCTTCATAACAATTATTACGTAGGTAATTGGAAATGCTATCGCACAGGCCGCCGTAGTCTAACAGACTCAGCGCCGGTCCCGACGATCCGTTAGCGCGTCATCGGAAGTCGCGCTTTGCCATGGTCAAATGAGTGCCTTTTATTATTTCCACCGAAATATATTATTTATTTATTTAAAACTTGATATACCTACTTACATTAATCTTAAAATGATAATACAGTTCCCTCTGCGTGTTCCGATCTACCATCTATCAGTGTTGGGCAACATGTAATTGTAAACACAATTACCATTATAATCTGTAATTGTAATGTAATTGTATTTGTTTTTACAATTACATTTTGTTGGGCAAAATGTAATAAACAATTACCTATTATTACAAATTTTAATAGCAGTTGTACTACATTTTGCCCAACACTTATTTGTCTATAAGCCCAATACTTATTATCATAGAACTGGTGTGAAGCCTGTTGCATACTTTGTCCATCCCAAAAGGTCGATGATTCCAAAGGGGGAAATAACCGCGCAGTTATGTATAAATATTGTACATATGTATGTATGTTACAAATTTCCATATTGAATTACCCATTGTAACAAAAACGGGTTCCAATAAATGTTTGCTACTTTAAGCCGGCTTTTCATTAGACCATACTCACTCACTTAAACGTCAGTGAATCATTCAATCAGGCGTTAAACGCCGCTCACTCGAGTGCGCACTTTACATACTAGAGTGGCACTCGTAGGTTATACTTGTGAGTGTGTGAGCATGCTTTAATGGAATGCATCCTTCATATTGCATTTATAACGACATTACACAATCATACCCGCTTGACTATCACGATTTTAACGATAAATTCCTTTGCTCGATTTCGTTAGTGCTTAGACAGTAGACAGTAATACAGATTTATATAGATACATTCCAATAAATATCATTACGCTTTTAGTTGCGCCGTGGCCGGGTAGAAAATATTCTAGACATGGATACCATTCATTTTAATTTATATTTATACATTTACAAGCCGTTTCCCTCCCTCTTCGCTGGGCATAAGTGAAAATTTTGTACGTAATATTACATTTTTGTTTGAAAAATGGTGAAGGGTCTATGGAGTTCAAAAAACAAGTAGCCTATAACCATCTACAACTAATTCCGCGTCGATTGGTCATGGCCCCATGCCGATCGGTCCAGTAGTTTTCAAGTTTATCGCGGTCAAAGAAAAAAAACTTTCATTTATATATACTATACAAACCGATTCCCGCCCGCTTCGCTGGGCGTAAGTGAAAATTTTGTACGTAATAGTACATTTTTGTTTGAAAAATGGTGAAGGGTCTATGGAGTTCAAAAAACAAGTAGCCTATAACCATCTACAACTAATTCCGCGTCGATTGGTCATGGCCCCATGCCGATCGGTCCAGTAGTTTTCAAGTTTATCGCGGTCAAAGAAAAAAAACTTTCATTTATATATACTATACAAACCGATTCCCGCCCGCTTCGCTGGGCGTAAGTGAAAATTTTGTACGTAATAGTACATTTTTGTTTGAAAAATGGTGAAGGGTTTATGGAGTTCAAAAAATAAGTAGCCTATAACCATCTACAGACGATTCCGCGTTGAATGGTCATGGTCCCATGCCGATCGGTCCAGTAGTTTTCAAGTTTATCGCGGTCAAAGAAAAAAAACTTTCATTATATATATGTATAAAAGATATAGATACGATTAAATTAATCGTTCAAAATTAATCGTTCAAAATTTATTGCGCGCGCAGATGATTATTAGCCAATTTAACAGTTGCATAGGAACTTTAAAACCTCGCACTAATAAATAATAGTAATCTGTTTTTCAAACGAGTTTAATAACAACTGGTAAACATTGTTGAATACAGTCGTATAATACGATATAATTTTGTTTACCTTTCTCTCGATTCGGCAGTCCATTTTTTAAATCTATTAGTGTTTGCAAAAAGTCATTTCGCTTGTACGAAGTTTTTTGTCGGTATTCAACAGTCTCCTGAACTAAACTGTAGAAGAATTTAATTATTTCGGGATTGATGCGTCTAATCTTCAACTTCTTAAACAAATCTGGTACCATGAATGCCAGTGCCCGCATAAAAGTCCTGAAAATTATGAAATGTTTTGAAAATAAGTAGGTATAATTATACGTTTGTATTAATACATTGCACTAATTATAAATTAAAAATACGAAAAGGAGAACAAGTAAGTACGCATCACTCGTCATTCGAATATATAAGGAATGCCATATGAGATGTAATAATATTATATAATATATTAAATATGTATGTGGTATGTACCTTTTTCTACGAACACTTTGTTTTTTGGCGTCTACGGTTAAGTATTCTATGATTTAACCTTTGATTATTTGATTTAACCTTTTTACTGTTGCAAATGATAAGTAAAAAACAAACATACATTTCGAAAAATTACCATATATCTATTTACATTTTACATTTATCTGTAGGTACATTACTTATCTGTACGTTTCTACACATAAATAAAATTGAAGTGTCTGTTCGTGATTTCGAAATAAAGGCTTTTTTACGCTTATATGGTTATTTGCACGTAACCAAAACCCGCACATGTTTTCTTTAAATTTTTTTCTATCCGTTTGTTTGTCCGGGCTTAACTTCGAAATGGCTGAACCAATTTTGACAGGACTCATTGGCCGGTAGAGGACTTTTCAGAGAGTAATTTAGGCACGAGACACAGCTAGTTAATAATATAATTTACCACAATTTTCAATTTCTAATATGAATTTTTCTTAATATATGTGTATTATCACTAATAGTTTTATATTTTTTATTGTTGATATTATACCTGGGTAATAGTATCAACAATCTCAGTGATAAATAATACTTAGAATTATTTCAGAGATCTGCTTATATTCCGCGAATGTTGCAAAAAAGTATGAAAAACATTTGTTTATAGAAATGACAGAAATTGAATATATTATTGCAATTTATATTCAGTCGTAGTACTTTTGAGAGGTACTAGCACTAAGCATTTCAGATTTATTAATTAGTCAATTATTTTGCAAAAATTGTGATTGCTACAGCAATGCCTACTATATGAATACAATGAGAATAAAAAAAATAGGTAAATGTTGTACAAAAAATTTTGCTTACCAATACAATGATTGAGGTTCAAAATATTCATGCCCGCGACGATAAAACTCCGAATTAGGATCCTTAAATCCGTTACATTCAACTCCAAAGCCGACGCTACCGATTATTTCCATCGAATACTTGGCGTAAAATTCAGAAAAATTTATCGGTTTTCCATCCAAAGTCAACGAGTCAACATAACTTAGAGCTTCTTTTGAGATTTTCTCCACCAATGGATACATATTCTTCAGTTTTCCAGCCGTAAAAGTATGCGACATTTTTGACCGTAAACTTCTCCAAGATTTTCCATAAAGATTGAACAAATGCCCAGCTAAAGGATCACCAACCCCTCCAGAAAATATCCCGTGAGCTTCGAAATGATCAAAATCCTTGATCAAAATAAGCCTGGCTATATCTGGATCATTTATAGACAATATCGGCCGGTAGAAGGAATACATACCAATATACGGTATGCCCTTATATTTGAAATAATTATCACAGTAAGGCTGGAAAAACTGCACTTTTCGCTTTATCACATCCTGTATGTTTCCGAAAGGAAATACTGGTTTTGGACCGATGACACCTCTTTTTGACCAATAGGTAAATTTATGTTGGAACCAAAAATATGTAAGGAAGAAAATAAAAAGTAATAAACTAATAACTTCGTAAGCGAAAGAGGGTCTCAATAATATATCCATGATGAATTTATTTGAACACCGTAATCAGAATTTCATCTCACTGCACTCATGTTATGTCGAATTAGAGCTAATTATTTGATTTTTTTTTTCATTTAAAAATGAGTATTTTTATTAATGATCGTACTACACTAGGTGAACGGTAAGTATTGTGCGCGTGCGGCAGGCGTCACTAACAATCTACCAAAAGTTTCTTCTCGCCTACCTTTCTACGTATTGGTCCAATATTTACAGTATCAGAGGTCACAAAGCGTAGGTATACATAATTTATTTTTTCTCATTTCAAACTTTATAATCTTGAAAAGAACGTCATTTTTTATATTTAATTAATTTGGTTCTCTTCTCTTGTAGATATCTAAGTTTTTTTTAATTTTTTGACATTAATCTAAAAATTAAAAAATACTTGCAATAAAGTAATGTTTTAAGTCTTTATCTATGAAATTGCTGTTTAGTATACAAAAAGTATTTTTATTATCCATTTATTTTTATTTCTATTAATCAAAGAATGCACTCGTGCTATCGATGCATCTCTGCCAGCGCAGTGGTCATTTTTCAATGGCCTTCTTGAAGAAGTCTGGTGTACGGGAGGCAACAAACTCTTCAAAGGCATTTTTACTGCCTCTCGGGTATAGAACTTTCGGGTATAGTTGTCCAAGGCTGGCCGGAGATTTGCGAGCTTTTCCATCATTGTGTTCCAGTTCCTCACAGTACACATCCGCAGCATTTGGTAAGAAGCTGTGATGAATTACACTGACACTAGACCACCAAACAGTAACCATCACTTTTCTAAGGTTTGGTAAGTTTTCGTTTGGGACATTGCCTAGTTACTGAACCAGGGTCTAACCAACATGACGACCGCTTACGATTGTCAAAAAGAATCCATTTTTCATCGCAAGCGACAATGCGGTTCAAAATCCATTTGTTTCTGTGTCTATTAAGCTACGCAAGGCAAACCTCAACGCGTTCGTTGCGCTGGCGATCGTTCATTTGATGCGGCACCCACTGCTTTTTTACCTTGCCAATTTGACGCAAATGGACCAATATTGTTTTGATCCTAACATCGAAAGCTGCTGCTAACAGCAGTAGATTGAGTATCGTCAGCTTCCACTATCGCCTTTACCTAATTCGTCATTGTCGACTAGTTTTCGGGCGACCACGGCCTTTATTTTTCAGATCAAAATTTCCGTGTTGGAAGCGTTCAAACCAATTTCGTTAGTAGTGTTCACTCTGTACACGTCGTTAATGTAGCGAGCCGTTTGTGCCGCATTGCTACCGCGACGGAACTCGTATTCCGTAATTACTCATATTTTTATCTTGTCCATACTGATGAAAAAGATACAAATGTAGTGAAAACAAAACACTAATCAATTAACAAATGATTGAATTTGAAAATAAAATTCATTTCAATTTAGAATCTATTGCAAGCCATACACAAATTACATTTCTAATGGCCAGTATTGTAGAACGGCAACTTCATCTGTAAAGACCTATTATACAGTACGTAAGTAAACATTTTAAATCGTTTTACTCTGTTATACCAGACTTCAAAATCGTATCGACGAAGTCACCAAATTTTATGTATCTATTTGAGTGGATGGATCGTCCGAAGCCGAGCTATATAGTTTGGAGTTATTTGCATTTGAAATAAATACGTAATATATACCTAATCTAATAAATGCACGTTCCTGATTTGCCTCCCCCACCCCCTCCACACCTTTAGGCTAAAAGCTGGGTACACTCGTGGCTATTAACATATTGCAAATTCAACATCAAATGACAGTCAACTTTCATTACCAAAGAGCGCGATGTGCCAAAGAACAGTAAATAAAAATTAACTGCAATTTCTGTTCAAAGGAAACCGCGGCACAAAAAAGTACGACATGTCAATCACATACATGTGTTTGTAAAAATTTAAGGAAAAATTATTTAATTTATTTGGTTCCCTTTATTTCATTTGGAAAATGCCTCCTGCAATTTCTACTGAGGACCGTTACAAAATTATTACTCTGCACCAACAAGGGCGAAGTATTAGTGCATAGTGAAGTATCGAGAGATATATTCATATCGGTAGGGTCATAATAATGTCACTAATCTATTGTAACCCCTTTTTTTTTGTTGCTTTAAAATGGAAACCGCTAACGGTTTACAGTTTCCACTTCAATTAATGATCATCATATTTAATTGAAAATAGTGCACTATAATCAGAGAAGCATCTTAAAGCTTTGTAGAACTATAGTATCAAATTTATGAGTAATATATATAATTTAATACAATACATATATATACATATATACAAAAGAAAATATAAAATTAACGATTCAAAATTCAAGAATCACAGATCGGGTTTCATATTTTAAGGAATCAGAATTCTATGTAACACGACATTATGATACTTTATAGAGTGAGCAGAATGCGAATTTAAATGTGGATGTGAGTGTCTCTGTTGTAAGAATGTATAAGATTCTGCATGAAATGAGCTGAATTGTGTTTAATAGTGACATACACCGATTAAGGAGGTACACAATGAGTCAGTCAGTCGTGAATCCGAAATGAGATATTCACAATGAAATGAAATTTGTTTTATGGTGTTATGAAATTTATGAATGAACTATACACACTATATTTACAATGTATACGTTTTACCCAATTTTTTAGGATTTATTGATGTCTTTTAGTTTAGAAAAAATAGATGTAAGGTGAACTGAAAATGTTCGAATCGTAGCTTCTTTACGCGTTCTTTCTGAAAGATCATAAGGTTCCTTGTTCGCTAAGGAAATCAAATCATGATCTATACGAGAACTGGCAAATAGGGGGCAAAATTAAAGCAAATGTTTAATCGATTGCGTATTGACCGAATCACAGGGACAGAGATCATCTGATGTGATCTTAAACCTATATAGATATTCTTTATGAAAACCATGATTCGATAAAACTTGTGTTAAATAGAAAGAGGGCTTTAGAATATCCAGTACATTTGAAAGGACGTTGTAATTGGGACATAATTCTTTCGTATATATACATTTATCTGGATCATTATAGAAGGAGGCGCATTCATACTGACTGTTTTGTCTGTTAAGATATTTAGTGTAACTGGAAGGAAAATGAGCGAAATCTGGCCCCTTATGGAGGTTGGCTGCACTTTTAGCAGCTACGTCAGCATCTTCGTTACCCTGGATTCCCGTGTGCGCCTTCACCCAAGTGAATTTAACAGATACATTCTACTATTTCAGTCGATGAAGTACTTGGTGGATTTGAACGACAAAACGGTTGCAGCTGTCCGGATTGGCAATCTCTTGCAAACCTGATCTACTGTCAGTTAGAATGACAGCAGGTAAGGTAGTGCTGTCTTCAATCCAGCAGCAACCTTTGAGATCGCGAGAAGTTCTGCTTGAAAGACCGAACAAACATTATGCAACTTATACTTTTTAATAACCTTCGTACCGTCAGGCTTAAATATGACTAATGCAGATCCAACTTTGGTGTCGTGCTTACTCCCGTCTGTAAAGATGCGGACGCGGATGCGGTATTGCAGCCACTAGAGGAATTGTTCAACTTTATATATATATTTTTTTAAACTATTTGCTTTATTTTTTTTGCGAAATACAGTAAGCTTATGGGTCAGAAGGTATGCGGAATAAGGCCACGTGCTAGACCATCGTTAAGGAAATCGTGGCATCGCGACGTTATCAAATAAACAACGCTTGGAAATGTTATACGAGCTTACGAAATAGATGGGTTTATACCAACTAGACATTTTGCGGAGCGTTTCGATGTGCATAGTAAGACTATAAGAAATCATTCATATTCAATGAATTTACACCATAGATATCCTGCTTACAAAGTAGATCTAACCGAAGCACATAAAATTACATATGTTAATTTTGCACGGCACTATTTCAATTCTGATTGGTCATTTACAATTTTTTCGGATGAAAAAAAGTTAAAATCAAGTGATCACGGTTGACTGAATCTATGGCGGTATATTCATACACGCGCCAAGAAAAAAACGTTATACGTAATAGAGAATGGGGCCGTATCTCTTGTAACTTGTGGGGCTAGATGACTTTTATGGAGTGAGAGAACTCGTTGAGTTACCTCCTGGAGCAAATGCTATTAATTACGTCAACATGTTGGAGGAGAGTATACTGCCCGCTTTGCGAGTTGTGTATCCACAGCATGAAATGCCCAGGGTGTTCTACGTGCGCGATAACAGTAGAACACGTACTGCAAGGATAACCAATGCTTGGTTCCTCCAACACCCTGACATTACGGTGATTCCATAGCCAGCTAAATCGCCTGATCTTAACCCCATAGAAAATGTATGGAGTTTAATGGTGTAGAGATGGGATCACAGTAATGAAAGGAGAACGGAGGATCTCGTGCAACATTGTAGAGACATGGGAAAATTTGCGAAAGACGAATATTTGCACTCGCTTAGGCGAGTCTATGCGTACGCGATTCCAAGCTGTTATTGATAACAACGGTGCATACACTCGATGTTGATTGCAAATGTTGGTCGTTCGTATATTGGTTCATACGTAAGCAACCTTGAACTTGTGGAATGACCTTCCTTCTCATGTCCGTCATTCCAAGTCACTGGCCATCTTTAGAAAAACGCTGCTCCAACATCTTCTTGCAAAATTCCTAAGTTGTTGCAACTAAACGTGATACCATTCTCAGTTAATCGTTAATCTTTATATCCATTTTTATTATTTTATGAGTATATATATATATATATATATATATATATTCTTCTATACTGCAGTTTTATATAAAGTGCCTTCCACAAAGGTTGTCTGGAAGAGATCGCTTTGAGCGATAAGACCGCCTCGCACACATTAGTTTTAAGTTTAATTGTAAACGATTTTTGTTAGATTGTGCGCAACAATGAATTGATATATCTATATAGTATTCTGCTTATTGAACATTTGGCGTATATTGCCGTGAAAAATTAACACGTGTTTCTATAGCTTCAGTTAGATCTAGGAAGCAGGATGTATGTAATGTAAATTCATTGAATACATAAAAACATATTGGACATTCTGCAGCCTCAAATGAAAAATAATTAAACTTTTTGCGTTTTGAGTGTTTTGCGCATTCGGTGGAATGCACACATTCATTTTCTCTCTAGGAATTTGTTTAAAATAAGAGTTTCACTTCGATGAGCTTCGACTCTGAATTACTTATTTATTTATTTATAATCAAGGAAGACCAACAGCCAAAAACAAAGAATATGAAACAAAATTAGCAATGTAACAGCCAATAAAAGGTCTCCACAAATAAGACACTAATTGTTACATAAAATGCAAATACATAGTACATTATGTTAACATAATTAACACATTGTAAACGTACAATTGTTATAGCCATTATCAACATCAACCTAATTATTATGTTCAGTTAGAAATAAAGATAAAAAAATTAGACATTTCATTGTATATCTATCAAACGTGTTAACAAATTAAAGAAAAAACTCGTTACTACGCATTCTCCTTGCCAGAGGAATACTCACGTTATGAAGATCAAAATCCAATCTTTTTGCCAATTGATTATAGTTATTACTCGCTCGCAATAAAAAGGATTCTTACGAAAGTTAGTAGATGCAATTGGTATATAAAGCGGTGGATTCCACCGAAATTGTCTACTCGGTACCCTCAAATAGATTTTATGTAGAAGTTCCGGACAATCAATTGAACCGCTTACTATATTTAGAAGAAATGTTAAGCCTGCAGTTTCTCGTCTTATAAACAAAGGTAGGAGATGGAACTTTTTGCACAAATTAAAGTAGTCATTTGCCTTATAAGGTATTCTAAGTTTAAAACATAGATACTTGACTAATTTTTTTTGAACATTTTCTAAACGTGTCACATATTTTTGATAGCTAGGATTCCAAACCTGTGAAGCATATTCCAAAATGCTTCTAACAAATGTACAGAAAAGAATTGTGAACGTTTTCGCATGAATGAAGCAGTTAGAAGAACGCATCATAAAACCCAAAGCTTTCGAAGCTCTGGTGACAATACTATCAATGTGTGAATCGAATAGTAGCTTAGAATCATGAACTGCACCAAGATCTCTGACAGTAATATTTCTATGCAAAATCTGACCTTTCAATATATACTGTGGCTCTATGGTACGAAGTTTACGGGAAAATGTAACAACACTGCATTTAGCCGGATTAAGATCAAGGTTATGCTTGCAGCAATATTCTTCAAGACAATTTAAATCACTTTGTAGCACTTCAGCATCGGATAAAGATGAAATAACTGAATAGATCTTCATATCATCTGCGAAACAGAGTAACTTAGAGTTAAGAAAACAGTGATTAATATCATTAATGAAAATAATAAACAGTAAAGGGCCAAGCAAGGACCCTTGGGGTACACCACTTGGTACTGTCACCCATCCTGATATGTAGTTGCTAACCACAACTGCTTGACTGTTTTCTATATATGATGAAAACCATCGCAAGAGATCACCACTGATACCTATAGCCTGCATTTTGATAAGATGCAACCTATGATCAATTCTATCGAATGCCTTGCTATAATCTATATAGATGACGTCAACCTGATAACCAGAGTCCATAGCTTAAGTCAAGTAATCATTAATAAGTACAAGATTTGACACCGTAGATCTGCCTTTCAAGAAACCGTGTTGAGAAGTATTAAAAGAGAGTTTAAGAGAAGAGTAAACAGCACTGTAAACAATTTTCTCAAAAATTTTAGCGATAGTACATAACTTTGAGATTGGTCTGTAATTAGCAACATCTGTCCTCGATCCCTTTTTGTGAACCGGTGTGATAAATGCCGATTTCCATATATTTGGTACGGTGCATTCAGATAAAGATTTCAGATAAAGACCAAAAAGTTCTTCGATTAGTAGTTAATGAATTTTCGACTAAAGCTATATAGTTAATGTAACATTGTTGTTCAGACCTTTTAACTCTCTCACGTAACATTTTATAAGTTATTAGATCCGATCTATTGCCATATACTTTATATTTACGAAAATATTTAGATTTTTCTCTTATGGTTTTAATTAATGAAGAGGAATACCATTTAGGATAAGTATTCTGCCTAAATGATTTTGTAGGTACGTATTTATTGATAATTTAATTTATAATCACATAAAAGTGATTAAGGGACTCCTCCACATTTTTATTAGAAAACTCCATATGCCAGTTAAAATTAGCTCTATTAAAAAGGTGTTTGGTACACGAGGTTGGTTTTAAGATGTCGAGTTCAATAAAATTCACTTCAACTTGCAACGCACTGTGATGGGGATCGATTGGAACCAACGAGTCTACACACTCAGTAACAATAACAATATCATTCGAGAGGACAAGATCTAATATTTTACCATGTTTATTTAGAATATAAATTGGTTAAGATTTAACGTATGTAAATCATCTATTAATAAACTCTCATCGTGACTAATAACATTTGAAAGGTTCAATGAAAAATTATCTCCAGCTGACCGTATAATTCCACTTAAATTAAAATCGCCGACCACTAGAAAATTGTCAACAGAATTTTCCAATACCACATCGCTGAGCTTAGATAAAAAGTTACTAAGTTGTTGGGTAAACGACAGACCTTGATGTTGGCTGCAAAGGTAAATGACGCAAATATGTAAGTTAATAAATGTCCTAGATTAGGCCCGCCTAACTTTAAGTGTTATCCAAACATCCTCAGCAGTACTATGAAACTGTGGTTGGGCATATACGGTGATTTCTTTCTTAACAGCCAAAAGTACACCACCACCTCTAGACTGGCTCTGGCCCTGGCTCTAGATATGGAGTAATCCCTATCACGGCGCCATATCAGGTAACGGTCGTCGAATAGTTCGCTATTAGATACACTATCATTAAGCCAAGTTTCAGTCAACGCAATAATGTCGTAGTTGTTAAGAGAAAGATTTCGATAAAACGTTTCACACTTCGATCGTAAACCTCGTACGTTCTGATAATAAAGACTTAAATTATTAAGAGAGGCATTATGCATTATTTATGAATATCAGCAAATAGTAACAGCGCAATAAACCATAATAAATTAAGCAAACCAATAAAAAGCAAATGTAAGCGAGAAATTGCAGAATTACGGAAATAAAAATAACAACAGGTAGTTGTATTAAATATGTATAACGCTGTAGTAAGGCAAGCAAGCGAGCAAGCAATAAGCGGGTAGATGTAAATAAATTAATTGAATACAAATAGCAACTGTAAGCTGCATGAGCGTGCGGGTAAGCATTGAACGAAGCAAAGAAGCGCAACCTTTTATAATCTTTTAAAAGCACTGCAGAATGCAAGTAACTAATTTTTTTCAATGGTTTATACATAACATTATAATTTAAATATAATTTAATTATATATATAAAGCAGATAATAATTAAAATGGCGAACAAGTAAACAAAATTAAAACATTCTAAACGATTTTGTTTAAATCATTCTCAGAGTTAATAATAAAAACTGGCGAGTTATCATTCTTCCGAACATGAATTTTTGCATGTTTTACCCAAACATATAAATAGTTTTTACTTTTCACCATCAGTTTAGTTTTATTAAGCAATTTTTTTGATTGTGCACTTAAATGATCGTTGATGAAGATACGCTTCTGAGTGTCACGGAATCCCAGGTCACCAGTATTAAGTGATTTAGTAGTTCTCGCCGCAGCTACAAATTCTTCCTTAAGATATCTGTTAATAAATCCCGCCACAATTGATTTCTCATTGGTGTTGTAAGTGGGTATCCGAGATATATAATTTATTTGTTGTTTAGGGATAGCAAAGTCAACTGCCTTACTGATGGACTCTAATATCGCAAATATATTTTCATTTTTATTTTGAGGCACTCCCTTTATCTCCACATTATTTAAACGCTGCCTTTGCTCCCCAACAGTTAATTCATGCAGAAGACGCGAAAAATTGTCCTGCAATTGATCTAACTCTTTCACTTTAGACTCAAGTGAAGTAAGTCTGCCAGTATGTTCCTCACGTTTGGTACCGCTAAACTCACAAGACACCCGAAGTTCAGCCAGCTCGGATTTAATAAATTTGATATCTTCCATCAAAGATGGAAGCGTGCTCAGTTGCTTTTTAAGGTCACGAATCTCATTAAGAATAGTCTCAAGCGTACCTGGCTCCGATAGTTCCGCAGAATCCAACGTTCAGTACGTTACGAACTATATGCAGGACCAGGAGATAGATTTCTGCATTGCAGACATTTTCAAAAGTCTCTTTTCTCGGTACCAAGTCTTTTCCAAGATTTTTCACTGATGTCGGCACAACCGAATTCAAGATGTTTTCTACATCCCTTGCACTGAACACCATCGTTAAAATCCGTGCTATACATTGCACACTTCATTATAGCAAATTTAGATAATTACGGGTAGAAGAATATATAACTTATAAAAAAGGTTGACGATAGATTTATATAATTTCGATACAACACGAAAAGTAACAAAACACATACAATGCGTACTACACAGACGAGCATTCGCACACAACTATCGAGAGTAGTTTCTAATTTGGTTGTTGAAGATTTTTTTTTTTTTTTTCTCTTTCTCTTTTGTTGCAATCTGTCCAGTAGACATTCAGCAACGGGTGTGAATGTAATCATTCGGCTTGCATGGTGTATGCACATTAGCACACCCATATAAATTTATTTTAAGAAGTCCTGTGGGGCTCTCTTTTTGAGTCTTTTGAAAATTATTTTATCGTCCATAAGATTACAAGCAAGTACATTAGGATGTTTTAAAAGTCGAAACTTATATTTTTTGATGTAAGCTTTAATTTCTTCATTCACTGTTGGTACTCTTAAGTCACGGTGCAGTCTCTCATTGGTAACGTACCAGGGAGCGTCTGTTATTATTCTCAGCATTTTCGACTGAAACCGTTGTAAAATTTCTAGATTAGAATTGGCAGATGTCCCCCACAATTGTATGCCATAACTCCATACTGGTTTTAAGATACATTTGTAAAGAAGGAGCTTATTTTCCAAACTAAGGTTAGACTTTTTATTGAGAAGCCAATATAAATTGCGAAGTCGCTGGCTTAGCGCTTTGCGTTTGGTAAATATGTGGGTTTTCCAAGTAAGCCGTCTGTCAAGATATAGTCCCAGGTATCTCACTGCATTAGTTTGAGGGATTTCAACTCTATTCAAAATAACGGGGGGACAGGTTTCGCGCCGCATGGTAAATGTTACCTGTACAGATTTGGTCTCGTTGGCTTTGATGCGCCAATCCCTGAGCCATGTATAGATTTGATCAAGGGAGTGTTGCAACTTTAATGAAGCTAATGTGGAGAGTTTATCTGTGGCCATTATGGCAGTGTCATTAGCAAATGTCCCTGTCATGGTACCTTTGTCCACCGGAAGGTCCGCTGTGTAGAGCAAATACAGTATGGGACCCAATACACTTCCCTGCGGCACGCCAGCACGAATTCTATGAAGGCCCGTTATGTGTTCTCCTTGTTTTATTAAGAAGTTTCTGTTAGTAAGATATGATTTAATGAAGTTGTAGTAGTTGATGGGAAGTGTCGTTTTGATTTTAAATAATAAACCATCGTGCCAAACGCGATCGAATGCTTGGGATATATCCAAAAAGGCAGCGGTACAATAATGTTTTCTCTCGAAGGCCTCATGTATCCTCTCCACGAGGCGGTGAACTTGCTCAATTGTACTGTGTTTCTTCCTAAAGCCAAATTGATGATCTGGTATGAGTTTCATATTGTGAATTATCGGCATAAGTCGCTTAAGAAATAATATTTCCAAAACCTTGGATGTTACAGGTAATAGGCTGATAGGGCGATAGGATTTAACATCTTCAGCGCATTTCCCGGGTTTAAGTATCATCACAATTTGGGCTACCTTCCACTGGCATGGGACAAAGCACCTAGAGAGTATAACATTAAACAAACGAGTAAGGAATCTTAACGCCACATCAGGTAAGTTTCTTAAGGTTTGTGCTGTTATTAGGTCGTAACCAGGAGATTTCTTTGGATCGAGTTTTTCAATTGCATTAACCACCTCAGCTACAGAGAATCGTCTGATTGGAAATTCCAACTGATGTATTAAATTTAATGTGGATCGTATTTCCTGGGTTTTTGTTGATCCTTCATTAACGTTTGGCTTAAAGACCTCTTCTAAATATTCGGCAAATACATCGGCTTTTTCAGCATCACTGTTAGCCCAGTTGTTGTCCAGTTTACGTATTGGCGGCTGACGAGTAATTGGACGTTTTAGCTTTTTAGTTGCCTTCCATAGTGAGTAATCTGTGGCCATAGATGTATCTAAGCTCGTAAGGTATCTTTGAATACCTTCGTTTCTATCTATTTGTAACATTTGCTTGAGTTCAGCGGTTAAGGAATTTAAATGAGCTTTGTCTTTCGGATACCTTGTCTTCTGCCAGAGCTTTCTGGCACTTCGCTTTTCTGCTAATTTTTCTCTGATACTGACGGAACACTTCGCAGAACCATAAAAAGTAGTTTCGGGTGTGGAGTCCCAAGCTGATCTTTGTACACAACTATTAAATTGTTCGACTGCCTCATTTATATCATCATCACTATTTAGAGGTAAGTGTGTGTTAAGTGAATTCTCCAGTAAATCCTTAAAAAATGCCCAGTTTGTTCTGCGAGTATGTAAAAAACACTGTTTTGATGCTTCGTGGGCTCTGCTTTGTAGTATCACAATCACCGGAGAATGATCAGAAGACAATTCAAAACATGACTTACACTCGAATTGACCGGAAGATATTCCCTTAGTTATGCAGAAGTCTAACAAGTCTGGTGTTTTCTTTCTGTCGCTCGGCCAGTAAGTTGGTTCTCCAGACGATATGACACCCAGATGAAGAGACTGGATAGCCAAAAGCATTTGGCGTCCTTTCGTGGTGATAGTTCTAGAACCCCAAAACGTATGCTTTGCATTATAATCTCCACCCGCTATAAATCTGGGCCCCAGGGATGAAAAGTATTGTTTGTATGTGTCTAACTTTATATTGTGTTTAGGGGGGCTATATACTGCTGATACAACTATTGGCCCTTTCCAATCCTCAACGATAATGTTAGTAGCCTGTACTTCTTCAGAACAATATGATTTTATCGCATGGTGTTTAATATTATTTTTAATGATAATTGCGCTCCCACCGTGTGCTGTACCATCAGGGTGCATTGTATGATAAAATTGATAATTTTGCATATTAAAAAAACTTTTATTTGTAAAGTGAGTCTCAGAGATGAGCAAGATATCAATTTTTTCGATTTCTAAAAAAGATTTCACTTCTAGAATATGTTGTGACAGCCCATTGGCATTCCAAATTACAATTTTTAGGAAGCCTGTGACAACGTTGTCGTTAGTGTAAGTAAAAGATTTGTCACTGTGGTTATTTGCTGCAACATCTGTTTCACCATGACAATCAACTCTCTGAGGTCATTAGTTCCCGAAATCGGGAGTAAATCTGACGTATGGTGTTCCTGTTGGGATGCAACAGCCGCCACTTGAGCGTAAGTTGGTTGGTCGTGACTGAGCTGACTGATCGTTCTGGTTAATACTCTGCGTTGACTAGATATAACTGAAGTTTTCTTTTGCGTCGAAGGAAATTTAATTTTTTGTAGTTCTTTATAAACTTTGCAGCCTTTATAGTTGGCTGGATGATTTCCTTCACAAAGTATACATTTGACATCGTCGCTTCTGCCCTTTCTCAAGCAATCTGATGACCTGTGATTGCCTGCACATTTGATACATTTAGGACTTCTTCGGCAGTAAGTTTTAGTATGTCCATACTGTTGGCAGTTTGCGCACTGAGGTATTTCGCGCTTAGGACGAGGTGGTTCAATTACCACACAACAATTCAAAAGACTCGTTACATTATAAATTTGTTTGTTATTAGCATCTTGTTTCAGTTCAATTATAAACATTGGTAGTGGCTTTTTAGATACTCTTTGTTTAATGTTCCATATGTTAGTAACATGATGTCCTAAGTCTGATAAAGCCTCTTTAATTTCTTCTATACTCGTCGAGGGGTGGATTTTTTTTAAGTACAACTTTAAAGCTTCTTTCTTGTTTTGGTTTATATGTATAAAATTCAGTTTCCTTTAGTTCCAACTGTTTAACTATTTTGGAGTATATTTCTGAAACTTTCGGCTGGATTTTTACTTGTTCGTTACGAAGAATTTTAATCTTATAATTGTCCTTCGCATGCTCGTTTAGTAGCGCTATTAGAGGCTGAATATTGCTAACTTTGTCCACAAATATTGGTGGAGGTTTAGGAATATGCTCTTTTTGTACTATAGGTGGGTCATTGTCCACTTCTAATTGCTCAAAACTATTTGATGTAGAAATAGGTCGACTGAGCCAATATGTTTGAAGCTTGGTTTGCTTTTGCTGACGTTCGATGTTTTCAGGACTGGTTTGGTCCCTTTTTCTCTTATCTACTACTTTTGTCATAGATCTCCTGTTTATGTTCTCACCGCTATCTTCATTTGTATCTTGTTTATGCATTACTTGACCGGAAAATGAAGAAGAACGTTGTTGAAGGTTGTTGAAGATGTTTTTATTTTTTTTACCCTTATTTTAATTTTTGTGATATCTAAATAAATGATCTGAAATTGAACAAATTTAATTTCTTTAATTTCTTATTATTTTTAGTTATGTCATGCATGACTTAGAAACAATTATGAAAGTAGCCTTATTTCTTCGATCACGTATAAAGAACAAGATACACAATCAACGCTCCAAAAATGTCCGAACCAATTGTGCACTCAAACGAGTATTTGAGTGCACTTTTGTTTTAGTACATGGACAAAGTGCTCCTTTAAAAATTGTGAAAACGACACGTCTAGAACGCTAAAAAAGACGACGATTCCTATTTTCGATAAATTAATTAAATAATTTTATTTACGTGTTCATTATTTCGTTATAATAATATTGTTCTTTTTATTAAATTCGTAATCATATTTTTCAAAAATGGCCTGACAATATATTATGTCTTATTCTCGTCACTCTCACGTAACAAATCAAAATGACGTAAATAGCGATGAAAATGTGTTAGGTGAAACGTAAGATTGCATTTTAAATATTTTTTTTAACTAACTTCGTTTCAATGTCATGCAAGAAACTTTTAACAGCTTTTACAACCTTAAGCTTTGACAGTAAGATCTACTTTAAATTAGCAAAATATTACGGATAATACTGTATAGAAAAGTCAATTATGACAATAATTTGTTTAGATTTTACAGAAGATTGTGCATCTAATTTTTTATTTGGGAACGAAGCCCTATTTATTTATTCTTGCATACATGAGGTAACACCCGTTCAAGGGTGGACCTTGAAACGAATACTTTGAATTTCAAAATTTGAGCTGCCATCTCATCGACTGCAATTCGTGTCTTTCTATTCGTCATCAATCGTGTTATCTTGTGACTGTATAATACGGGCAATTTAAAGTGATTGTATATACCATATATACCTACGTATTTACCATAAAATTTCATTCAGTTCGGAATCTTTACCAGAAGCCTGGACTCACATTTTGGCCGGTTTTTATTATTTGTTGTTTTACTTTAAAATTTGCACTATAATCAGACCAAACTTACACATTGACCAAACGTACATATTGACGTTTTTACGTTAGAGCTAAAACAAAAATGCGTAGAAAAATTTAAAAAAGTTATAATAACACCCCATACAATTTTTACTTTCTGTTTTTTTATTTGATATTTGGATATACTTACACTTTAATAACTTTAAACCGGAATAGATAGATTTTTTATACTCTTTTGCAATGTGGTAGACAGGCTTACCCAATTATTCCCGGAATCCAGAAAAATTAAATTATGTAATATGTATATTTGCACCGACATAATTATATTTTAAAAAAAAATTTTTTTCGCATGTAATAAACTGGTTCGCAACAAAATGTTTGCTTACTTAGACTTTGAGAGATCACTAATCTCGAGATAGTTTGGTTTACTCTCTTACCTCAGTTTATTGAGTTAGTTAAAAAATTCTTTATTTTGTTTCTTAGTAATATTTAACTTCCCCGGAATGTCGAGTAGTCTGTGAAAAATTGTGACATTAGGAACTTTAAACCAATAAAAAGGGACTTTTTGGCGGGAACGGGAAAAGTGAGATTGTCATTTTATTTAAATTTTAAATTTTTTGCATTTCTGAGTTTTAAAGTACAAGTGTTTTAAAGTGAATATGTGTTCGTGAAAAAAATATTGTGTTTTAAAGTTCTCTACCTATAAGTGAAAAGAATGGAGTAGGTCTAAATAAACATGTGTAGGGTGTAGCTGAAGTTCTCGTGCTTTTCCAAGAAGTTCTATATAACTTCAGTAAAGCTTACTATCACTTTAGTGGAGGAGTTTTACGATAATAAGAAAAAATGAATTTACTTCGAACGTGCTTCATGTGGATTCCACTTAGTAATACGTGATATTGCCAAATGCGCTAATCTGTGCGCCATGCCATGAAGAAAAAAAAAACAAAAAGATAAAACCTAAAAAGTATTTTATTTCATCATGCCACTAAAAAGTATTTTATAACAATAAAATGAACGGGTTCTCACCGCGAGAAACTCACAAATATTTAATATCGCGGTAAGAACCCGTTCATTTTATTGTTACAATGGATACCTACAAACCATGAGACTTAAAAGTATTTTAAATATTCTAGACTAAAAATATTATACCTAAACATGAACATGTTATCTCAAGTTCCGGATTCCGGACTACGACCAAAAATTTGATTTGAAAACGTTTGATAATTTTGGCTAATCATTATGATTTTTGGTGAATTAAAGCGGAAAATGCAGTCCGTTTTTCTCTATCACGTACAGATTTTGCAAATCCATAGAACATAATTCCAGTTTTGTAGCGTATAGGGACGTTTCTGGCCATAAGTTAGAAAGTTTTCTGCATTTTCGTGGATCTAGAAAAAGCATTTAATAGACTAGTGCGAAAGAAACTGTGGAGTCTTCTGCCTGAATATGGCGTGGAGGGCTCCTTACTGCAGGCTGTGAGGTCATTCAGAATGTCAGAAGTCTGTTCAGGCGTCAGACAGGGCTGCGTGATGTCTGTCTGGCTATTCGTGCTTTATTTGGACAGTTGCCTTCAGACATTGAAAGGTAGTATGAGTGGTATGATATGTGATAGTACAATGGTAAACTGCCTATTGTACGCTGAAGATGCTGTGCTTATAGCAGCATCAGAAGCGGAGTTGCAGACACTAGTTATGTGCATGAAAGAAGACTGTGAAGTGAAAGGATTGAATATGAATAAAACTAAGGTTCTGGTATTTGAAAGAGAAGATGTACAGACAAATATGGGTAAATGGAAAATGTTTAGAACAAGTGAACGAAATTGTATATCTGGGGAGCACGATTTCGAGGGATGGAAGATGTGATTTGGATGTGGAGAGACGGGTAGCAGCCCGCAATAAAGTGAACGGTGCTCTGTCCGCATTAGTAGGCAGTGTGAATATATATAACTCAGCCAAAATGGCCATACACAATGCGGTGTTGGTGCCAATTTTATTGTATGGTAGTGAGCTCTGGATATGCTCGAAATCGAGAGAAAGATGAATGCAGTAGAAATACGATCTCTTAGAAATATCTGCGGTGTTACCCTGCGGACAAAATAAGCAATGAAGAGATACGCAGTACGACAGGGTTGCACGACAGTGTTATTCAAAAAATGAAGAAAGGAATGCTAAGATGGTTCGGGTGATGAAAGACTGACAAAGAAAATCTATAGAGCGAAAGTGAGTGGTAAAAGCCAAGGAAGACCAAGGTTAACTTATGAAAATCAAATAGCTAGTGTTAGCCGACGGAAATGTCAAAAGCACTCGCATACCTAGGCGAAAATGTGTGAGGAGAATGATGAAATTTCAGGAAGCGTAAGAAGTATCTAAAAACGCTTGGCGTTCTGTCCTCTCTGACTACCCCATTAGGGATACAGCGTGAGAATATGTATGTAACTTTTTATATCTGTAACTTGGAGCCTATTTCGCTGCTCATACTCTCAGTACACTTGTGTCATTTGAAGTGAATACATTCACTCAGTCACGTAGTTGCGTCAAAGTGGTTAAAAAACTTTTTCAGGGGGTTTAAAATTGCATTTTGAAAAAATGTCTCATCATCCTGCTACCTCTTCTACAAATAAAACTAGGACTGATCAATCAATTCTTAAAGTCTCTTAATAAAGAAGGTGAATGTTTCAAGTACGTGTGTTCGAAATTTCCTGATGTAAGCGACGCCAAGCTAAAAGAAGGAATCTTTGTTGGCCCAGACAGCAGAAACCTTTTTTCAGATAAACATTTTGCTCAGACCATGGATGAGAAGGAGCAGGAAGCCTTGAATTCTTTCAGAGAAGTTCCTTGTTAACGCGAAGGATCCCAACTACAGAAGTATCGTGGAACTCATGTTGAAGGCTATTCAAATGCAAAGTTGCAACATGAGTTTAAAGTTTCACTTTTTACACTCGCATGTGTACTATTTTCCGGAAAACTTGTGGAACGTCAGTGAAGAAGAAGGAGAAAGGTTCTATCAGTACATCAAGAAGATGGAATGTAGATATCAGGGGAAGTGGAACGTGAATATTATGGCGGACTAATTGTTGGATGCTACAGCCGAAAGCGCACACGAAGAAGTTTACATACATACATACATACACATGTCTCACGCTGTGTCCCTAACGGGGTAGTCAGAGAGGACGGAGTGCCATGCTTCGCGGTCCTTACATACTTCTTTCGCTTCCTCAAATCTCATCGTTCTCCTAACACATTTTCGCCTATGTGTGCGAGTGTTTTTGACATTTCCGTCTGCTAACACTCTGGCTGCTTGATCTTCATAAGTCAGCCTTGGTCTTCCCTGGCATCTTTTTTCACTCGCTTTCGCTCTGTAGATTTTATTCGTCAGTCTTTCATCACTCGTTCTTTCTATGTGCCCGAACCATGTAAGCATTCCTTTCTCCATTTTTACAATAACACTGTCGTGTAACGCTATTATACTGCGTATCTACTGCGTAGTGAAGAAGTTTCCAAGAGAAATAAAATCGTTTTCTTAAAAATAATAATTAAACATGCATCTTGTTTACTCTGACAAGCTAATATATGTACAGATTTACGTATTTGTTATTGCGAATAGGGACCGTTCATTTATTACGTAAGACGATTTAGGGGGGAGGGGGGGTCCACCATTTCATATTTTTTCTTACAAAGGGGTGGGAGGGAGTCTTGATAGTTCTTACGTAAGATGACAAAAATGTGCAAAGTTAAGATTATACATTGAAAAAGTGCGGGCATCAGCGCGAGTGCCGAGGCGTGCGTTCGAATACGTGTACATTTTTATGGCAACGGACCCGCGCCGCCCGCACTGCACTTCCCGGTAACTCCCCTCTTATGTACTAGTATATGATCAACATTGGTATACAAGACATGTGCAAGAGTCCCAATACTTTTTACAAATTGTAAAAAGTATTGATAAGGAATGCTGTGGTGATATAAGGAGTGGCATTCGTTAAATCCTTCCGCAAGGGTTTTACCTCCACCACGCCCATTACGGCGTGAAACTTCGCTCATGTTTCCCGCCCCAGAGCATGTTAAAGCATCTGATCACTTTGCACCTTTAGTTGTGCGACAGTTTTTAAACATGGAAGTTGAGTCCCCATTCAAGACAGTTCCTTACGAGAAATAAAACCAAAGTTGATTAATACCAAAAATTAAAAATACTACTCGTAGTACCTTCGTAGGTACAAATAAACGTTTCTAAAAATTGTTTCTTTGAAAAATAAAACAAACCAAACGCGTATTCATTTATTCCTTTAAATTCTTACGTAATAGATATTCAACAGGGGGGAGGGGGTCGGCCTATTCTTATTTTTTCTTACATAGGAGTGGGAGGGGGTCAAAAACTGGCAAAATCGTCTTACGTAATAAATGAATGGCGCCATAAGATAGAAATAAATAAAAACTATCAGCCGATTCTGTTTTCTGTTATCGTTTTAACTACTGTGCTAACTCGAGATTGAACAAAATCTGCATGTGATGGAGAAACATTGACTTTTCGGTTTCAGCACACCAAAAACACCAAAAAACAAAATAAAAATATCAGATGATATTATCAAATCAAATTTCGAAAAAACTTTTTTTAATACATTTGCTCAAAAAGCAGACTTTTCTATGTGTTATTTAGCGTGTGGAAAGTATTCTTTGCGGCGGTATCCTTTTTGCATACTAGTGCTTTTTGTTTTCCTCCTGCATATAACATCCAAATGCATGAAGGAGGTTTTTAATTAAAAAGTTTTCTGTACAAAATTTTTGTATTAAATGGCTATTTTACAGCGTAAATTCTATTAATACATGAATTAAATTTAAAATAAATTTATTTTTTTAATATATACACGTAATGTAAATGAATAAATAACGCAATTAAAATTATTTTGAATTTAGATAAATTATTGTCAATGAATTGCCTGAATGCATAGAAACCGTTGCCTTGCCATGTCCTCTAAAAAAAAAAGAAACTTACTCCCGCGAAATTTTTATTATTATTATTTTATTTATTAATATTTTTTTCGCATATGTATTAAAAAACGTCATTCGATGCACGTGCGGAATTGTCATTTACACTCGTCCCTATTGTTGACCCACGCCTTCGGCTTGGGTTAACAAACCCGGGACTCGTGAAGAAATTACATACTTTCCACACTTGTATCGAAATGTACTATTTTTGATCTGTGTTATCAATACTATTAATAACCAGAAAAAATTACGTATTCCGATTTATGATAAAAACAGATATTCTGTGATTTCAAACTATTACCTTTCGCAATTCAAAAGATTTCCTTTAAAGATGAGTCGGACAGGTAATTGGTGCAAGCGAGATGTCAGTTCCTTAAATCGAATTTAAATAGTTCGTGCAAGCCACCCTTAGTAATAAAGTCCACTATAAATACATATTTAAATTTATCGCAGATGAAACCGCGGGGCAGAAATAGTCTACAACTTATTAGTCTTTTACGGTTTCCCAAACAACTTGTTTATTAATTTATTTGGAAACCCCACACTCTAGTACAACATTTTAGAATTAAAGTTCTAAGAATCAATGTTACCTAAGTGATTTACCCGAAACCAAATGTTTACCATATAAATATACCGATTCTATGACTCAACCCATCTATTTTAAAAAATTGCAATGTTATCTGGGACACTAATGCATATTCTCTATTTTGAGTCATACAAACTACATCACCCTGTTATTTGAATACAATAACCTAGCCTTCAGTGCACCGTGAATACTTAAATACAAAGAAAAACAGAGTAATTACATTGCAAAAGTCTGCCTCATTGCTGAACTGTAATTTCTTCTAAGCAACCTTTTTATTGAATGTAACAAAACATAGTTTTGTTGTGCATTAGCGACCGGCTCTGGCTTCGTTCAGATTATAAATATAGATGTGCGTACGCGTTTGATATATTTTTGCATCTCACACCATCTAAAATTTCCTAATGAACGAATAACCACTATAAGTACAAGTTATTTAAAACTGTCCAAAAAACTCTTTTTGGAATATATCGTTTAATATAATTAACATTTCTGACATCCTATAAAAAAATAACGTACCTACTACGTACACATCGAAACATACAATAGTCAACACAAACACACTCATACATGAGTTTATTGTTATTCCAATAAAATAAACCTAAGATGATTAACGATAGTCGGAAAAAAACACTGAAAAGTATAAAATAACTTCTTAAAATAAAATCCTTTAGCAATCAAAACTCAAGTACAATAAAAATAACTGTATAAGTGCGATACACATAACTATAGTATAATTAAATTTGTCAGTTTGGTTTCTCGCTTAAGCATCCAACAGTAGTCCGCTAACATATTGACATCCCATCTTCCTTGGTAACGTCTCTCGATATCACTCACGTACATCCTGGTGAAATCTTTCACCTTGTTCTTCACTGTAGGCACCCAAGTTTTCAGGAAAATATTCAATATGTATGTGTTAGTATTGCCCAAAAACTTCTGCACTACATTTTTGAAAGAAATTTTTTTATTGCAACAGTATTTATGGCCAGACTATGTAATTTGATGATCATTTCTTTGAATTATTGTTCTGTTCTAGAATTGGAAAGTTACTTGTAGACCTTACCCTAGATATTCATTTAGGACAAGGCCACTCAAAAGGGATAAACAAATAACTTCTTAAGAAAATAATCAAGCCTTCATCAAAAGCACTGAAAAACTTTTGATGTCGGTTTAATTTTTTTTGATATGTTTTCGAAAATAGCATAAAAATTGCTGCAGATAAGGATCTCTAAAGGCATAGCTCAGAAAAATCTGATTATGACGTGAACATTGGGAATGAGATGTAAATGGAAGGAAAATTATTAGCATGGAATTTATCAGACACCTTTTATTACATAAATAGAAAGCTCTACTACAAATTTTAAAGTTTTTTTCAATTCTGTGCAATAGTTTTGACGCGACGTGTAAGCAAACCAAGCAAAAATTCTAAAAGCTTCGATCACAATTTGCGAAGTCTAAAAGCCATTGTTTTGTTTCTGTTAATAAATTTTTTCCAATACCATCAATGTAAGACGGGTTATTTAAGGCGACGCATTGGAAATTTTGACGCCAGAGATCTCAATTCTCTAAGTGAGTACAAAATGTATGACAATGATATTTGGTAACCTGATTTTTTATTTCATTGACTTTATTTTGACAGTTGCGATACACGGTTGGTTAACTTTTATAACACAAAAAAATATATTAAAGGAACCTCTTTTAAAACAGAGATTTACATTTTTCGGAGCAACGGGACCGTTTTATATTTATAATGTTTCTGTATAGTTTACTTTAAATATATTTCTTAAAATGACAGTTGGGTTTTTAAAATTAATTATAGTTTGTAATTTAAACGAAAATAACTGTTTTTTCGTATTTTTCGTAAGCTAGCGCGCGCATGTTTGCATAGAACAGAAGGTCTATTTTAAATTAAATTATTGTTTATCAACGCGTCGCCTTAATGCTATCAAATCCATTCACAGCTATGACCAATTTTTATAGTCATTCGATGAAACTTAAGGTTCTACAAACTTTTCTGATAATGTTTACAGAAACTTATTAAAAGATTAGTATCGCTTTCAAACTGTGCTCAATGATTCACACTTGATTATCGTTAATACTCAAATAAATAATAATTAGTGAATAATCAAATTCTGTAAAAGATGTAAACAATAAACAAAAAGTGACGTAAAAAAATATTACATAGTATAAATAGTTTACACTTACGCAAACTGTACAATTTTTGTAGATTTTGTTTTTAGGTATATGTGCAAATTCATAACTTCACGTGATAGGTATCGGCTAACACAAAGAACAAAGATATTTACACATAAAAAATGTTAAACAATACCAAAATGTCCATGAAAAATTGATTGTGTATGTACTGCACATCATAAATCGATAAAAATTTCACAACTGATGTAAATGACAATAACTGACCTTTGTGTAATAAAAGAAACAAGTCCCTGTATTAAAATTATATGCTGATATTGAAAGAAATACAAATAGACACTTCATTAACACAGTATTATGATTATATTAATAATAAATTAATGTAAAAAATTATTTAAAAAAAATTTTCTCTTACATACTATTTTCGGGAAATGCTTAAAGAACAGTCAGTATCACTATCAGCCTTGACTGCTTCTCTCCTTAACTGAATTAAGTGTTTAAGGTATTCCGTAGGACTTCTTATGGATTCTTTGTTCCAATAATTATTAATGTTGCTACAGTTTGCCAAATAATCCTCATACTTATACACTGACATATCAAGTTTATCACATGAATATAGAATATTTCTCTCAATATCTTCAAATGTATCGTCTTCGACAGTGACTGTACTTCTTCTTTGAGTAAAATATTTCCTTTTTTGTTTAAATATACTTTCACTAACGTCATAAAAATCAGCGCTGTCACTGGAAGCAGTTTCTTTTTGAGATAAACATTGTTTAATTTTGGGATTTTTATTTTTGCCATCAGATTCTAAAAGTTCTCTGTAAAAGTTATCTTTAGCTGTCTTATACTTTGAATTATGAACTGGAATATATCTTTTACTTAAAGAATTCACAATATTGTTGTGATTACTTAAACCTCTCTTCCAAATAAATAAATCTGAATCTTTTCCACAGCTATCTGTAGAATCTGAAAATGTACTGACTTGTAAATCTTTGTCATTATCTTCTTTACTAAAATTAATGTTGCAACTGGCATCGAGTTTCAAACACGCAATACTATCTTTCTCCCTGTCGTTATGTATTGCTTCTGATGCTGAAGAAACTTGATCAATGTTCTTAAATTTAACCATTTTTTTTGTATCGTCTCTTTCTCGTTGTGGAGAAAGCACTATATTATAAGGGTAAACGTTTCTGTTGCGACCCATAATTATGTTTCTCATGTCATCATGATTCATTTTTGCAGACGGACTTATAGTCACTCGCGGTAGTATATGGTCTTCTGTATCTGGGAATTCTTCACTAGAATTTCTTTGTAACTGTGATGATACCTGTGAATTTCTAGCTATCATTAATTTGTCTTCTGATGTTTCCAACTCTTTGGCTTCGTTAGTTGTATCAAGAGTGCTATGATTTGTTAATAAATCTGGAGTCATCGTCGTATTTATTTTACTGCTGTTATTAACTTGCTTGCATAAATTGTCATCAGAACTTTGAGATTCTGATTCTAAGGAATACGTCTGAGAAATATTTATACTAATAACTGGTACTGATAAACATTCTTCACTGTAATTCTCCTTAGTGTCTTTTTGTTTAGAAATGGTTGATGTGCGTTTTTTTCTTCGAGGTGGAGGTACAACATGTGTCTGTACCGAGCGATGACATCGTGGTAAATCCTCCGTCATTACAAAACAATTTCTTTGTACTTTTTCTCTGTTTTCTGTTGTTGTAGATTTATCGTGAAAGTTAACACTTCCGTATTTTGGTCCAACAGCTATATCTTTATAGCGTGGAGTCGTTGGCAAAGTTTCAGTACTAGCGTCATGACGATGTACATATAAATTCTTCTCTTTTACAAAATAGGACTCAATGTCACTTTGTACATTAGTACCCTGGTCTTTTACTCGAACAACAGTTTTCCGTGTTTGAGTGTACGCTGGGATGCCTATTTTTCTTTTATGTCTTACCGCTTTCTGACTTAACTCTATGAGTCGTTGACGCGCATTACTACAAATCCTTAATTCACTTAACGGTTCCATAATTTTTCTGTCAACTACCGACTCCATTTTCGAAACAGCTGCTTCCTCCTTTTTTTTTAATTTTGAATAAAGTCTCTCCGTTACGGAAGCTACTATTTCTGCCCTTTGGTTATCATAAAAAATGGGAATTTGAATATGTTGTGAAATGTTAGTGTTGCCTGTGACTTGGTCTCTATTTCTACTTTGTCCAATGTCATATAATTCATTCTTATTTGAATTTGTAGAAACTGAATCTAAACTATTTATTAAAGTAGGACAATGAGGTGCGTTCGTGGATTCATCAATAGGTAGAACTTCCTGAGAACGAAATTGTCTTTTCTTAAATCTAAGTGGAGCAATAACTTTCAAATCACTGCCACTTTTGGTTCGTTCTAAAGAGGGACCAAATAATTTATCGATTTCCTTGTTAACTTCATTTGTTATATTATAATTTTTTTCCATCTTATTAATCACATCCGAACTTCCACTAGCGTTTGATGAAGCGGTTGTCTCAGAATTAGGAGCGTCAGTTTTCTGCCGGAGTGTATTCATAATGTTACCTATTTTTGGTTCTTTATTAACTCCACTCGTTACTTGAGCATTTTCATTTTGTATTATTATCCAGTGTTTGTCATCGTAAACAATTGTTCCACTTTCTGGTACCTGGGAAAATGACAATAATCACATAAAATAAATATCGCAATAGAACTATGTATAATGATTAACGACAAATTTGAAATTATATTGACTTTATCGTGCACGAATTTTGACGTATTATGTCTTGATTAAACACTTGTAAATAAAAGATATTGTGTACGCGTATTTATTTATGACATCTATTTTTTGGACAAAAACATAACATCAGGACGTGCGGTTTCCTGCTTAATATTTGTTTATTCATATTGTAACGGGTAGGAATAGCTACTCCATTCACATTCATTTCCATATCCCACTTCTACTTCGCAACCATCAATAGCTAATGGCGGACCTGTTACCATTATTTGTTCCTAAATCAAACTATGGTACCTACAGTATTCGTTGGTTAATTAATTTACATTGCTTCAATCATCTACCTTATCGCTACACCATGGCCTAACGCACTTATAAGCCTAAAGCTGTGGCAGTGGTTACCCATCAGAAGATGTTCTCCAGTTTATTAACCACACCTTATGAAAACATTAAGGGGGATTCGAGTTGGACAATATGAAAGTTATGTGATAAACTGTAGTTATCAGACCAAATTACATATCTAATGTAGTTCCTAGCAAGTTCTGCAATGAGTTGATTAAACTGAGATTGTAATGCAGCTCGGGAGTTTTGTGATCCAACATTAACAATGCGTGGAGTGGGCAGCTGGCGTGCTCTTTCAGCCCAACGAAGCGTTGACGCTGATTCCCCGTAACACGCGACACTGGGTGACACAGCTGGAAAGCAAAAGAATGTTTCTGTACTATACGATCTTTCAGATTCAAATGTGACATTATTTACATATCAAATTTTCATCGTAAAAATTTCACTTTTATGTACTTTGTTTGAGTTGCTAAATTTTACCCATTCCAGTTCTACAAATACCACATACATAATTGTAGATACATTTAAGAGTTCCCTGGAGTAAGACACTGGTCTAAGTCCAGTTCAGATTACAGAAGCAACGAATCATTTGCGTATCGCTCCAAGTTCATGTGAACTTATACGAATATCTATATAAATAAAAACGAATGTTTCTTTGTATGTTTATCCTCTATACTTTCGAAAACCATTCATCCGATTGTGATGAAATGATTGTGATGTGAGACGCACCCGAAGATTTCTGAGTTATTTAATTTAGTAAATAAAAGATTACGCGAAAGAAGTCTTTTGAAATTCTTTAAAGTTAAAACAATCTAAGAAATTTTTATAAATACTTAATAATATACATATTCATTGTTAGACTGTTATTACACATGTAAAGCCAATTAAAACGATTAAGTAGTAGCTCTAATGTGCCATGGATAAAAGGTAAACCTTACCTACATATTACATTAATAATAAAATACTTACTGGCTATGATGAAAGTGGACGCGCCGCCCGTGAAGCAGTCCTTAAGTAACCACGTAAGTGCCGAGTCGCGATATGGAACGAATCTACCGCGACCTCGGCTTACTGGCAGAACAAATACTGTTATTTAGAAGGAATACAGTAAAAAAAATCACCTTATGTTACTTCAAATTGCGAACAGTTTCACCAGAAAGTAATGATATGTGGTGAAGATTTATATCATTATTTTCATTATTCTAAATGGAACCGGCTATTTGATTGTCCTTGAAACAGGCATAATACAATATTATGAATAGATATTTGAAATGTATCGAAAAATGTAAGAGTTAGGTACTGGCTTTTATTTTCTACTATTGGAAACAGACAGGAATAAACTGGGGAGACCGATGCTATGGTGGTGTGATATCGTAAACTCGTGGTGTCATTTGTTTAATGGTAGATTATCCAACGGTAGCTTATCTCCACAAGATCCCCCTATACCTGAGCTTAAAATATAATAATACGAGTATATAAAAATCAATGTTTGTATGAATTTGATCAACGGCATGTCGTCCAATTGCAATGAAATTTGGTATGGAGATAGATTAAGCCCCGGGAAAAGACATAGGTTATTTTAAAAGTAAAAAAACACGGACGAAGTCGGGGCCATCAGCTAGTAACTTATATTTTCGAGTACTTTTTCAGTAATGTTCGTGATTATTAAACCTCTCTTTCAGTAAGTTTAAAAGTGTATGGACTTGTAATTAGGAATACTCAATAGCCTATTGTCTTCATTTAGCTTTAGTCTTGGACAAACCGGAAACCGTAATGAACTAAATACGGTATACGACAATTAGGCACTGCAATGGACTGGATGGATTTCTTTGTATTTACGATTTAATAATTTGTATTATTCTTCGTCCGTATTTGTTACTATTAAATTGTGAAAAATGTACACCTATGTAGCTTCATTTCGAAGTAATTCCATGATGCTTTTACAACTTGATAACAAGCACGCACATTTAAATTTAGCATCTCTGACAATGAAGGCGACGCATTGGAAATTTCGGCACCAAGGATCGCAATTTTTCTAAGTGACTACAAAGCGTATAATAATGGTATTTGGTATCCTGATTCTTCATTTCATTGACTTCATTTTGACAGTTGCGATACATGGTTGATTAACTTTTGTAACACAAAAAAAAATCAAAGAAACCTCTTTTAAAAAACAGAGATTTACATTTTTCGGATCAATGGGACCGATTTATATTACTAAATATTCTGTATAATTTACTTTAAACATATTCCTCAAAATGACAGTTTGACTTTTTAAATTAATTATAGTTTTTAAAATAAACTAAAATAATTGTTTTTTCGTGTTTTTCGTAAGCTAACGCGCGCACGTTTGCATAGGTTTATTTTAGTTTAAATTATTGTTTATCAATGCGTCGCCTTAAAAAAATTTCATCATCATGCACCTATTGATAGATACTCAACATAATACCACAGATTAATTAGTTTACTACCGTAAAATAATACACACAAATAATACCATTCTTTACAAGCCTCTTATAATAAACATATTTTTTTTTAGGTTTGAATTTGAGAATTTTCTAAAATCCATCCAAACATCAGTTACTTACCAAGAGCTGATATGACGTTACTGAGAGCGACAAGAGATTTGTTTATATTGGCTCCTTCCTTTTGCCTGCCGCCCCCGCTACAGCCTTCCCAGCTTGCTTTTTCACTGCATTAATAATAATATAATATATAATAATATACTCAAACATTTCACACAGCGCCATCTAATCCCAAAGTAAGCAGCATAGCGCTTGTGTTATGGGTACTAGACAACTGATTTACTACTTATATACTTTTATTTTGTAAATAAACACATATTATACATAAACATCCAGACTCGATGCGGGAATCGAACCCGCAACCCCGTTTACTTACCGACGCGCTTAGCCGTTGCGCCACGAAGGTCGTCAAACTGCATTTATTGCAATTATTATTGAAATAAATTAGTCGATAAATATCATAAATCCACCTTACTTCCACAACGGAAAATCATAAATAATCTTTACATTTTAAATTAGGTTTAATAATAGATATATAATTAGCCAGAATTTTACATAAGCAAAATAACTTCGAATTTATCAAAATAGTTACTAAGTACTAACCTTCCTGCGAGGTCTGCAAGGTGAAGAGTCGCTGTTGGTGTCGATAACTCCAGCAAGGCATGAGATCTTGAAGAAGTCAAGTTTCTTTTAGTGGCAGCCGTTCGACGACGACGAGAGCCTTCGCTTACCAGAGCCAATAATGCTGTTACGTCATGCACTGCTACGCGACGGAGATCTGAATTCCGTGTAAAGTTAAGTTATCAAATAAATATTATTCAATCTTTAGTAAAAATCCATTAGTCTTTTATATAGGGAACTAATCCGTCTTACATGAATTTTCTGCTAATAACAGAATCAATTTAAAGGATAGAGATAACTTTAATTCGTTTGACTTGGATTTTTCGAATAGAAAGAATGGAAATTTTATTTATTGTTCAGCCATAAGTCTCAGTTATTATAGGTTACAATCAGTGTAGATAAATAAGGTAAGTATTCACAAAATAGAAGTGCTGCTAGAATATTGTCTATTACTATATAAATCATATCGAACAAGGGCAGAGCGGAGTGTCCGTTCTACCTATATTTACATAATATTTATATTTTTACAATAATGGTACTTATTAGAAAACCTATAACCGTCTTACAGAGGTTTCTGTTTTTCTGTTCGCTTGAGAGAATTAAATTTCAGCGCATCATTCAATGTTTTCATTGATTCGTAAACAATGTTTTCAGTACATTAATAATTATTTTCATATAAACGCAATGGTAGACAAAAGCCAATAAATAACAAAATAATGTTCAGTTTTAAGATAATAAAATGTACACCAGGTACAGTGAGTAATCGTAGCAAATGCTACTTGTACTTGAACTCTGTAAAGGATTTTACAGGTTTTAAATGTTGCAACTGGTTATAATAATTATTTATCGTTAGGCAATCAAATGTTGAAACTGAATGCGAACTCGCCGAAATCTGGTTAATGTTGTATTTGTGTATCAACGTAGCCTTGAACTGGTTAACAGTATGATTATTATATTGCTCACGACGTTCTCTTTTAACCGAAACCGTCTGACTGTCAATTTGTCTGTCTGTATGAAGGCGAGAATAATAGGTAATAAATAATTATTACATACGTATTTAATTAAATATAGTCTTACTCTGAACATAAGGTCCTTTCGTAGGGTGCTCCCTTACTCGTAAGTCTTTACGTGCGTTGCCTCTCCGTCGAGGTAAAGAATGGCACGTGGCGGGTGCTTCCTCGCCCGCCAATAAATCATGCACTTTCTCGTTGTAAATCTCCAGGAAACTGCACATAGACAGATTTTAAAACAATTTGATACCCACGCACACAAGAAGTAGGACTTCGCGTAGTATATACCATAATTATTGAATTTCTGAACGTAACCGTGCAATATAAAATTAATTAGGTAAATATAAACCTTATTGTCATGTAAATACTAAATATGTGTGTATGTATTTCCAGGCGACCGGCTACTTTAGCTGCTTCATTATTGAATTACGAACTTCTTTAACGCCATGTATCCATCATCTGTGGTACTCATTATTATGTTCTTTCGCAATATTCTTTCATAAAGAAACTGCTCCAAAAAATTTATATTTTTTCATATAATGTTTAAAAAGGCAAACGTATTTTAGTAGGTACTTCTATGTAAAGCAACTGATTGCCTCGAAGTCAAAGTCAAATCAATTTATTTCAAGTAAACCCTAAAATAATTAGAGCATGCCATGTTCATAATCACAAGAAATTATAAATCATAATCAAGTGGATTAAAATCGAGACTAGATGATGGCCAGTTTTCAACTATGATGAAGTCAGAAACGTTCGACGATCAAGTTTTATGGCCCGGTGCTGTGTCTTACTGAAAAGACCATTCTTGGTTATGGAACATGGTGTTGTTAAGAGGCTTAACTATCTTCTCAAGAATCGTATCTTGATACACCTGGGCCGATGTTTCGATACCTTTTTCGCAAAAATATGGCTCAGTCACTCCTTGATAGCTAACACCAGTATGTATGGCCAGACTGTATACTTAGTACATAAAAAAGAATTACCATTAATCGCCGGATATAATGATTTCTAGTTTTATTACATAAATTAATCTATGTCAGCGATCTCCAAAAACTTTGGTCGTCAGTCGTCACTAAACCACCCTTTGTCACGATCGCTATGATTATGTTCAATGAATCACAACGATTTACGTGCAAATTTAAATTTTAACTGTCTAATAAAAATGAAGACAAATTAGGTGTTATCTACTATAGAACTGTATAAGTACATAGACAGATATAGACAAGGAAAAAGAGGGGTAGACATAGAACTTAAATGTTAGTTTGATTGAAGTGTTTGTCTGTGATTCCGAAATAAAGACTTTTTCTATAGCTTTTATGACTATTTGCACGTAACCAAAACCAAAACTCACTTTTTTTTTTAATTTTTCTTCTGTATGTTTGCTTGTCCGAGCTGATCTCCGAAACGGCTGAACCGATTTTGACGGAACTTACATTGAGAGATAGAGAACTTTTCAGCGAGTAATCTAGATTACTTTTTGTACCGGAAAATATTAAACTTAAAACGGGTGAAACGGCGAGGCACAGCTAGTAAAAAACAAAATTACCTCTTTTTTCTGCTACACATGTTTTTTATTTTACTATGGTTACATTTCTTTATCAAGAAAAAATCCTTCATAAGTTCTTGAACTCTTGACATCAGCATTTATGTGGCAACAAGTTTGGCTACATAGCGCAGAAACGAATGATTGAGTACTTACATCGCTTTCAGCACAGACAACCTAGCCTATGAGATCTGAAATGTTTACGAATTTCTAAGCAAACTATTCTGTCAAGGTCAAACGACAGATACGTAATCGGGCGGCACGAGTATCGTCGTGTACTAGAGGAAAAGAAATTATGCATGTCGTTATTTTACATATCGATAAGTCATGCAAACGAAAATTCTTTTCATGTTTCTAAAAAGAGAAAAATTGTAATAATCGAAACAAATTGTTTATTTAATGATATAAATCTTTAAATTTTTAATTTAAAAACATTTATTCGAATCAAAAACATATGTAATAAAAATCAATTAATTAAAAGCTTGTAATAATAGGAAGGGAACAATATAGTTTGGAACTAAGTATATAATTTCAAAAAACGATAGTCAGTATAAATTTCCAAAATTATATAAAACAATAATGGCATATCGATACGTTGTTTCGCAACTCTACTTACACGTGCCGCTTTGCAAGAGCGAGACCCAACATGTAATTATAGCATGCTAGACAAAGAAAAACGCTGACTTGAAGTTTAGCAGCAACCAGTATCACTAGTAATCTGCTCACTCTTATTAATTTTGTACTTACCAATGAAAAGTGACATTGTCCTTTGTAAAACTATTTTTACAACTGTCACTACCACACCACTTTACAAGCGCAATTTGTTTAATGTATTCTATTCTATATTTTTTGATATCGCTTAGACACAGGTTACGTATCTGCAAAGAAGCGCTCGTTTGTGTTTGAACTTATATGTGCATTTGTGCAGATGGATGGCAGAATATGGTGCTTTTCTATTTGAAGCCTCGTGGCTAGGTTGTCTGTGGCTTTCAGCTATCTATGACGAAGTCAAATGAATTGGGTACATACCTACACTCCTTTTCATTTTGCCGACATATGCTATAGGCATGTATCTTAAATGTTCAGTCAAGATCAGAAAAACGAGGCATTCATGGAATTATATCTGTGTCTGTTTGTATGTCAGATACATTTTTTTCAAACTAGTTTTTGAAGTACCTAATTTTTTTAAAACAAAAATTTAGTCAAGGTAATGTGCATTTATTGGCTTACTGAATATTGTATTTTAATATATTTTAACTGACTTCAAAAAAAGATGAAGTTCTCAATTCGTTGAAATCTTTTTTTATGTAGGTTTAGCTATAATTCTTCCCCCTTGTGATAATTCACGTGATATCTAAATTATTCTATTATTATTTTAAGAGTATATGTCACGGCGATTTCATAAAAATTTTGTCATAATTTCACTGCTTAAACAAATTAACTTCTCAAGGGCTTATTTATTTTGGTGACCCATTTATTTAAGGTTCCGTTCCGGAATTGAAAAATACTTTGTTATACACCTATACCGTAGATATTTATTAAGGACGAGGCAACTGAAAAGGGAATTAAGCAAATAACTTTTTAATAAAAATAATAAACCAACGTCATAATAAAAACATTGAAAACTACAAAAAATTATACTATGCTGATCAAAACTCAAGTACAAAATTAACTTCTTATACAGCGTGCCCCTAGAAACAGTGATAAGCGGTGGTCCAGAGATAGAGCAGGCCCTGGGGTACCCGAATCACCCCCATGTATGTTCCGCGATTTTTCGTAGTTTAGAAGTTATGAATTTTTTTATGATATTTTTCTGATTTCCGACTTTCGAGCCCATTCTAGTCATATTGAAGTGAAAAATTAAGATAAATGCCTGATTTTTGTTGTTTTTTTTAGCTTAAAGTTGGACCTAACCAAGCTGCACCTCTATAACCCATACCATTGCACTTTAAAATAAAAAAATGTGACATGAAAGGAAAAATAGAAAAAAAATCAATAACTTTCAGGGCGTTTTAAAAAAAAATTCACATAACTTTTTTTATCTAAATGTATTTCAAAAACTTCTTCGTTTTATCAACTATTTACCCTATAAATATCATCAAGCTATCTCTACGACATCATACGTAAATTTGTGTGAAAATGTACAAAGTCTCAAATTTAAATTTCAGTTATAAATAAAACCAAGTAAAATTATTTTAAATCAGTTTATTTTACACTTTTCTAAAAATCACAATACCTACTCAGAACTTAGTACAATAGGACAAATTCGTATTTTGCTAAATAGTGAACAACAGCGGCAACCCAGGTGTGGCTTTTTTAACTTTCAACTGGGTGGAGGTAACTTTTAACAATGGGGGTGATTCGGGTACCCCAGGGCCTGCTCTATCTCTGGACCACCACTTATCAGTTTCTTGGGACACCCTGCACATATACGATACAAATACCATCATAATTGAAGAGAGAACAGTTATTGAAGTCGGTGCCAAACCAATAAACAAAGTTTAAAAAATAAAAAATCTTGTAGTAATTGTAATCGTCGTCGTCGTCACCCCTGCCAGCCCCTTTCAGGGCTGAAATTCCTCTCCTGTGCACACCATGCAAGACAACGATTGTGGTATACTCGTATTTAGGGCGTCCCCCGAAAGCGACGTACACCGGTTTGTCCCCGCTGGCGTGTGCAGAATGTAATACGGCGTTGGGGATCGCCACCCAAAACGCTGTGCACGTTGCGGCGGGAATTGGAGGGAGGAGTGCAGAATAGCTGCGTCCTGCGTGGAATGTAAGAGGTGGGATTGAAGAGAAGATGAAAGAAGTGATTGATATTATGGAAGGAAAGAAGATTGGATGTGTTATGTTTGAGTAAAACCAAACGAAAGGGCAGTGAACTTGCCGACTTGTCTGGAGGAGACATCGCTTTGTGATCAAGGGTACCACATGAAGACAGGGGATGCCAAGGGGTTGGCGTATTACTGTCCTCCTGTTTGGTTAATTGTATAACTGAGTATAGATGTGTAAATCCCAGACTGCTCTGGGTGCGGCTCAATATGAATTTGACAAAAAAAAATATTTTGGTGGTGTATGCACCCGTGTACAGAGTAGTTTTGACAGAATGTTAGACAAGTTCTCTTGCATTTCTACTGCATTTATTATACTTTCACTCGAATGCAATCGAAAAGTAAAAATGCAATCTCTTAGAAGTATGGCAGGGTTACACGATAGTGTTATTGTAAAAATGAAGAAAGAAATGCTTAGATAGTTAGGGCACGTAGAAAGAATGAATGATGAAAGAGTAACAAAGAAAATCTACAGAGCGAAATCGAATGGTAAATGAAACCAAGAAAGACCAAGGCTGACTTATGAATTTCAAATAGCCAGAGTGTTAGCCGACGGAAATGTCAAAAGCACTCGCATACCTAGGCAAAAATGTATGACGAGAAGGATGAGATTTGAGAAAGCGAAAAAAGTATGTAAAAACCGCGATGCTTGGCGGTACCTCCTCTTACCTCTTACTGCACCGTTGGGGATACAGTGTGAGGACATCTTGACTATCTGACATGGAGTATCGGAACCTTATGATATTCCTCCAAACAAAAAACTGAGGAGAATTGGGTGAAAGAATTCGCAGAATCTATGCCAGCCTTGTCTTTTTAACTGTGATAATAATCTCACAGTCTCAGCAACAATCTTTTGATAATTAAGATAATTCTCCCTAGTCATAGTCCTAGAGTATGTACGTTCAGCTACTTTCCTTTTTTTAACTGTTTGTGAACCATTTTTATCCCACCAGAGTTCAAACGGAATATTATTTTTAGGAAGTTTTTTAAGACGGATGGACCTATCTGCAGCAGATAAGAGGACATTTTTAAAAAGGATGTGTGTTTGCTGGGCATTATCCGCATTAACCGGAGCTAGACGAGAAATTTTTTGATCAGACGTAAGAGCATATGAGTCCAGCGGCACTAGATAAATTATGCTTTAATCAAGGTTTATGATGAGTGAGAGATCTAGGGGAGTTAAGAAAGGAGACTAATATAAGATAGTGGTCTCTGCCATGGGAATTGGGAATGATTTTCCAAGACAGGATTGAAAAGAGATTAGAGAAGCAGATAGACAAGTCCACTATACTTTTCATATTCTGAGATGGAGGCACAGGCCTGGTGGGGGAGCCATCATTAAAGACGCAGAAAGAAAAATCATTTATTAAGTCAAGAAATAAGGAAGACAAAGAGTCACACAAATAGGAGCCCCATGAAGTATAGTCAATATTGAAGTCTCCTAGAATGATAATAGATGGAAGGCAGGAAATGATAGACCTAAGTTCGGATAAAATTGAGGGATTTGTTTCGGGGATGTAAATGGAAATAATTGAGATATATTCAAAGCCCTTATTGCAACCACATTAAAAGAATCACTATGAAGAGGAAAAGAGAGAATGTAGTGGACCTCGAAACTAAGATGAAGCACCTGCATGACCAACACTCCTGTCATCCCGGAGACATGAATAGCCGAAGACCCTAAAATGAGACCCAGGTCTAAGCCACATCACCTGGACGGCAAGAATGAAAAGTTGATCTTTATTTATAAGGTATATAAGTTCATTTTTTTTATTTCTAACACTCCGACAGTTCCATTGGAGAATTATTATTGTTAGTGACTTTATTAATAACAGAAATCAGTTGAGTAAGTTTTTGACGAATATTAAATGCTAATTCGGTATTATGAAACCGGGAGATCATATTAATTAGAGTAGACAACAACAGATCAAAAAGGTGATTTATTAGTACAGTTGTTATTTCTTGAGAGAGCATAACCATTTAGAGAGATGAAAAAGGAGTTTCAACTATTATCTACACTGTCAGGTCACATGACCAAACTTACAACGCTTACAGCATGGTATGGTGGGTAACACATATATACTATAATATCTGTATAATATGTGTATGTACTATATAATATGTGGTAATAACCACAGGCCTGGATCTGTAAAAACAATATACATGTGATCTGAGTTTTTGCCCTAAAAATGTCAACACAACTATCTGAGTGGGACTCCAAGTGGTAACTCAGCATTCGTTAACAGACCTTCTATTAAGTCTTCTCGCTTTCACAATACGGCCACAATTAGAAGGCACCTCAACAACCTCAATCTACTCCTTCAGAGTCCACTCCACTGGAATCTCTTATAATACCCACACGAGTAACATTGTAAAATGGAATTATAACATTATATTTGGCGGCAGGAAGAGCAAGGTGGTGGTCAATGAAATCATTAGCGTCTGTAGCAGATTTAAATTCCACTGAAATTCTATTAGGTTCTACTCGTTTTACACTGTCATGAGTAACGTTTTTTATTTTATTTGTAAAAAGAAAATAACTAAATGTAATTGGTCGTAATGATGTTCCTAATCAATTTGAGATTTGCTTACATGTACTAAAAATGGTTAAGAATCACTTTCTGAACATTTAGTTTTTTTATTTGTGTAGTCTGGGTGAAGATTCAGAGGGGTTAATAATAGTTTTCTCGATGGGCTGTGAGAATTTAAATCTATTTGAGTACGTTTACGATAAGTATTGAATTGTTCCACATTTGAGGGATGAGCCCGAGACAATACAGGGAGAGAGAGGTAAGGAGGAGGGGGTCATTGCAGGTCCCCCCGGGATCAGGAGGGTCGGTATTCATTGCGAGACGTAAAAAAATAACGCAAACACTTATTAATAAACAAATGCAAGGACGTAACACAAACAAAAGGTAAAGTGAGTCAACAGAACACTTTTAAAAAAAAAAATTACATCAAAATAACACGACACCTGTATCTGTCACTCAACCTAAAAGCAGAGTCAAGTATGTAGTAAAAGCTATCTATGATTGATTCGATGTTCAAAAATACTGTAACTGTGTAACTGTGTTTACTTTGTTGAAATGATTTGACTTCGACTTTGAAGTAGGTAGGTAATGAATATCAAGGAATATTGTAAAATTTAATATCGTGGCACAAGTACAGACACGAACTTCAAAAAGAACTTTGGGAATTAGTGTTAGATTTAATAATAATTTTAAGTAACCTATTAATTTAAGGCTTAAACAGAGAATTAGAAAAAAAGTTGTTTTGAAGTCATAGTGTGGGATATCAAAAGTTTGTAAGATGTTACTTCGTGTAGCACCTTTTCAACATATTAATTCGTACTTAAAAAGTTAAAGACGCTTGAAAATTGCGATCACTCCACCACAATCATGGATAAATCTTGTCCATTAAGAATGAGAGTAGCTAGATTGAGAAAAAATTATCTGTATTATATTGATAGATGCTTCTTGTCATAATAAGGAAAGTTTTTTCTTTTTTTGTAAATCAGGTATTGTGGAAAAGTTTCAACCAAATTAGTTTTCTGAAAATATTTTAGTTGCACTACGAGGTGGGTGATTTTTTAATAAAACTCACTGGATTACAGGATCCTCATACTTATTAGATCAAGTGTTTAAAACTGATTTATGAAACACTCACCACACAATTTTGTTTCCAAAAGCTTTTTCAAACTTTATCAATAGGTACCACCCAGGGCGTTCAATGTTAAACTGAATTTCTGCGCCACACCTGAACATGCGACCATTACGACCGAGGCGTGAATACAGATAATCTATTCAGGGATGCGAAACCTTACAGTAGGTATTATCTATATGCTATATCATGCCTCGCTGCGTAATACAGTCGGCAAAACAATACTTTCGCAGATTACTTTACAATTACTGTTTTATAATGAATGACAAACTATAGCTAAAGCAGTTGGCGCGGTACCGTCCTTCGTATTAAGATTTGGATTTGTCCTATAATAATTAACGTGATAATATTAATTACCTTTGCTCCATTTCTCATTTGCAGTGGACAAAGCTTCAAAGAGAAATAAAATCGCTCTTTCTGGACAATATAATTAAACCGAAATTGAAACTAATTAGTGACAAGATGCTATAGCTCGCCACCCGTACAAGTTCCTTGTAACAATCCTTAGCCGTACTTAATTACTAGGGTTGCCGTCCGTCCGGATTTCCCCAGATTTGTCTTAGTTTGAAGAAACTCCGGAGCCGTGCGGAAAAAGTTTTTAAAAAGTGTCCAGCTGAAATCTGAGCACTTCATGTGTCCGGGAATATTTTTTCCTGCATTTGTCTATGAAATTTTTAGTTAATTCTTGCCAACATTATTTAATGTTGGCAATGTCAACGGGAAGTATGCCATAGTTTTAATAAGTTTGCGAGTTTCAAAATATGTGACATAAATGCGTTTCATTGCGTTGGTTTGAATTTTTTATACCTTCAAAAGACCGTAGACCTTAGTATTTGATATTAATCTCAAATGTATCTCTACTCATTCCTAAGAAGAAGAGTCATGACAGACAGGGAGAAGGACAACAAAGTATAAGGGTTTCGTTTTTTCTTTTAGAAGTGCGAAACCCAAAAAATTAAAACTTACGTAGTTGGAAGTTGGAATGACGTTTATTTACTTACAAGTGAAAATATAATTAATTTTGGTACGTTCTAGCTAATTACATATCCACATCCTACCAATGAGACGTATCATTTTTCGTAATATTTTAAATACCTACAAATATCATTATAGCCTATATAGATCACTAGGGCAGTAATTTAGTTATATATTAAGGATATATAACTTTCCCTCTCCCATCGGTTAAGACATCGGTAGCTACTTTTATTTTCCACTCAGCACTTTGATGAACCCTAAATGAACGGATAAAAATGTTCTCGATAAAATTGAAAATTATTTATAATACCTATTAGCGAGCTCTATAAGTAGGTATGTCTTATAAGTATAGCCCTAAGCAATATGCCCCAGATTCGTTGTTCAGTTCTTTATAAATTGTTTCGGAACTGAATATGATCAAGTCGGCGCAGCGACAAATTTTTGACCATCTGTACAGAAATAGACGGTGATAACTCCTTGACTCCTTAATATAACGAATGTCTCAATTATATTATGTTAATTAATCATTGGAGTTATCTACTCAAATGCTCAATGCTGACAACATACTTACTTGCATTGTGTATGTTAGCATGTGAAATATCATACCAGATAAAAGTATAATCGCAATTCACAACGAAGGGTGCTACCTGCTCGCATGTTTTTCCGACCTTGGCTGAGGAAATACAGGTGTTCGTCTTTATTGCCATTCAAACTTAATCGAAAACAACAGGCAATAAAATAATATTACCAATAGAATGACGAGAATAAAAGCCACCTAAAAAACTTCGTTTGACTTGAAAACGTAGATAGCTCTATTGTAAATATCGCGTGCAACCAATAACTAAGAGTTTGCTCACGCGACATACAGCACAACAATATCAGATTGCTTTTTTTGTGCAAATTTCCAAAACTGGTTAGAATACTTTATGTCGCTAATCGTGTCGATGTGTTCATTGTATTCATATACAAATTGTGTAAGTATGAAGCCTACGTTAATACAATCATGTTTACGTTAGGTATTTAAAAATTGGTAGGTAACATAATGTTGGCTTAGAGGAAAACGAAGAAACATTCATATTTCATAGCTGAGTTCAAAAAATACGCATAGGTAATTTATTTTGACGAAATAATTTCGGTTTATCATTCAATTCCATATATTCGCGATTCCTTTCAGTGTTTTTCTTTACGTTCAAAGTCAAAGTCAAATCAATTTATTCAAGTAAACCCAATTACAAGGTATTTTTGAACGTCAAATCAACTTTAGTTCTACTTTAGTTCGGTTCAAATAGAAAACCTGGACACTGAGAAGAACGGACAAGAAACTCAGTCAGGTATCATTTTTTCAACTTCATTTTACAAAAGGTTTATTAAAATACAATATTTTCATTAAGCCAGTAAACGCATGTGCAGAGAACATCATTTCCAGACTATTGTTTTATCTTCAATGAAATCGTTTATTTTATAGTATGATTGTCTAGTCAATGTACGTTTTATAACCAATCTAAATTTATTCTCTGTTAATTGAGTAATTTCTTGAGGAACTTATAAAAACGAATGCAGTTGCCTAAAAATGAAACATTTGACTTATGTAATTTAAATTTTGGAATAACCAATTTATCACGACCTCGGGTTTCCATACCATTCATATCGCCTTTCTTTTTAAACAGATCTATATTTTTCCTCGTATACATAATAATTTCAAAGATGTATAAGGAGGGCAAGGTGAGGACATTAATTTCTTTACAACGATCTTTACGATCTATTGTACGCTGACGATGCTGTGCTAATAGCACCATCAGAAGCAGAGTTGCAGACACTAGTCACGTGTATGAAAGAAGATTGTGAAGTGAAAGGATTGAAAATGAATGTGAACAAAACTAAGGTTCTGATGTTTGAAAGGGAAGCGGTACAAACGAAATGTGTGATTTGCGTAAATGGAAAATGTCTAGAACAGGTGAATGAAATTGTGTACCTGGGGCGTGCGTTTTCGAGGGATGGAAGATGTGAGTTCGATGTGGAGAGACGGGTAGCAGCTGGCAATAAAGTGAACGGTGCTCTGTCCGCATTAGTGGGTAGTGTGAATATATCTAACACTGCTAAAATGGCCATCCAAAAATGGCAATTTCTAAACAAACTGTTCTGTCAAGGTTAGAGAAATGGGACATAAGCGGGCGGTACGGGTAAAGTAACGTGGACGCCGCGAAAATGCACATGCGTGCCGTTGAGAACATACGGGTGGGGGCCGGTCCCAGAGTGGTTATAACCGGCCGGGGAACTACCGGTTGAAGACCCGAAATGGTCAGTGCCTACCGTGTAACGCAGCGCGAGCAGAAGGCCCGCGCTCGAGTGAGGCCCTATCTGAGTGTGTGATGTCATCGCGTAGAATCTACAGAGGCCCTAGTGTTAACGCGCAAGACGTCGACGCCCCCTCCGATGGGGGAGGTGTGGTGTCGCAGCGTTGTTTGTTATGTTTAAAAGGGCGTTGATCGCCACTGTTATGTGGACGTCCAGGTCAGTTAGAACGTCTCTCAGTCGTCTACGGTGGGGTCGATGCGTTCCCGGCCGTTAGGCGGCAATATTTATACCTATGTCTAGAGAGCGCTCTAACTCTTGAGCAACAACGCCCTTACAAGATGCTCTTTATTTAATCAAGCTCTCTGATTGGTTGCCCGTTCGTACACAACTACCGACGACCAAAGCGATAACATTTACATTGATTATATCTATCGCTATTTCTTTATCCATCTCTTTTACTTTTATCTCTACATAATATCTCTATACAATAATAACTATATCTGTACAATAATAAAATAATAAACTTAAAACTAAACTATTCGTAACCTACAACTAAAATATCAGGACAAAACATATAAAATTTATTAAACATCACGCCGTCTTTTGGCGGGGTGGATAGACTATTACAAATTACTCTTATAAATACGACGCGTTACAATAAATTAGACGCGACCTAACCAAAACAATTTTTTTTATTTTAAAATAAAAACAAAAAATAAAAAATCTGGAATAGAAATACAAATTTAAATTCAATTCGTTTGGGTAGGTGGTTTTGCTGATAACCAAAAAAATTCTTAACAAGAAATTAAATTGACAAAAAATGAAACTGGAAAGCTTTAAAAGAGGTTCTAAGTTCGTCTGTATGTTTTATTTTTATCAACTTTTTATTGCTTTTTTTTATTGCATATTTTAATTACAGACGGTGACGGATACATGAAATCAGCAATATCCTAGTAGTCAAAGTTACTTCCTATCACGGAGCATCCGCCATTTTTTATTTATGATGACGTCACATATACAGAAGCTTTTCCCTGTGTATTCCGTTTCATTTGATACCCATATTGTAGGTGTCGAAAAAAAATGACTTCCTATCATGGAACATCCACCATTATGGATTTATGATGACGTCACAATATACAGTAACTTTCCCCTGTGTATTCCATTTCATTTGATATCCATATAGCTAGAGGTCGTAAAAAAGTTACTTCCTATCATGGAACATCTGTCTTATTGGATTTATGACGATGTCACATATATCGAAAACTTCCACTGCTGCCATGCTGCATGCCATTTCATTATTTACTCATATTGTTGGTCTTGAACAAAACAGCCACAAAGTATCCGCCATATTGGATATATGATGACGTCACATACACAATACACAGAGAGTTTCCCCTGTGTATTCCATTTCATTTGATACCCATATTGCTGTACGCACGTTGTGTCTAGATGATGACGTAACACAAATTTATTTTTCAAAATCTTCAACACACTGGGCGCGCATGGTCAAGAATGAACTCAACATCAAGCACATATAATAACGGTGCCGTCGCAGTTCGTTTGCCAGATTTAAAACCAATAGATATGGGAAATAATGGTCCAAAAAGGTTCAAAGATGGAACAATAGAAACGAAAGAACTAAGGAATCACTGACATTGTGATCAAGTCTGGGTTTTGAAAAGGGCTCGGATCTTTGCAAAGTCCTTGTAAACATCATATGAAATCGTCGCGATTTAATCGTAGACACAGGCAAATATTACTAAACAATATATAAAAATTAAATGTCTTAATTATTACATTGAAATTAAATTAATATTTCTGTGTAACATTATATTTATTTTAATTTTATTTTTTAAATTTTTTCGTTACTACTATCTGTGTACGAAAGCCTAGACGTTTGACAATTAGTTAGTGCTAGTAACGTAATTTAGTTAAGCACTATTAAATATTTATAATTGTATAAAGCGCTAGCAGTTGCCCACGACTTCGTCCGCGTGGAAAACTGGATAATTACAGCTTGTTTTTGATATCGGATGATTCGTTTCGGAGATTAACTCCAACATTTTTTAGAAAGTTGCGAATATATTATTATTATTATTGTCATTCAGTTTTTAAAACGTAGTTTGCAACGTTTTGTTGTTGAGTTTTTATTGGTTTTTAAAATAAACTATTAATATTTTCTTTGTGTTCTTCTTATTTTTTCTAATTATTATTATTCTTCTATTTTAATATTAAAAACAATTTTATACATAAATATTTTGGTATAATTTGGCGGACATCGAAAAATTACAAATGTTGAAAGAAAATTAGATTACAGATTCCAATGCTTAATCACTTTACGAGATTACTCAGGACAAAGGGGCAAATATATAAACCCCCCCAACTCCAAAATTGTACACGTCAAATCGACAAACCTCTACATAATTTCTCACAATTTTTATGTGTAATTAATTTTTATTGGCTCAGCATACTTATATTAATGTACCCCTCCAAAATTTGGGTTCGACCGCATCTGTTTACCTAGCAAATAGTTTACGTGTCCAAGTTCACGGAGATCGCCGTTGGATTGAATGACTTGATATTATTACATAATATAGATAAGCGGTTGCAAAACTGGTGCATATGATGTATGAAGTATTCGTATATAGTATGCACTATTCAGTATCAGCATAGTTTTGGCTCTCAAAAACTAATTGACAATATAGATCTATGATCGAGTGTCGAAACCTCGGAATAAGAATGAAAATGGGCGGAAAATTTGCTAAGATAGTGTCCTTTCTTTGTTGACCGAGTTTCTAGACTTTTACTAATGTGCGACCATGTGCGACACTAGAGAAGGGTCACAGTACAACAACACACAGCTAAACATGACATATTTTATTTTTGTGAAAGCTATGATAATATGATAAAACACTTAAGATTTACGAGTACTTTGCAAATAATTATTTCAGTAATGTACGTGAAGTCGGTCATGAGCTGACTTCGTTCGACACACGATGATAAGAGCAGCTACTTATTATAACTATATCCATTATTCTTGGTCCGAGGTCAAAACTGTTCTTGTTTTTTTTAATAACCTTACTTCACGAAAACTTACCTAACGGTAACTTCAGTCTGTTGGTTTTCAGCAAGAGTTCTGCATATTTTCGGTATCAAACCAGGCTGCGAGTCGGATCCCATCATGGTGTAGGTTTTTCCCGTGGCACTCTGGCCGTACGCTAAGACACAGGCTGATAAACCTCCAATTACACTACTAATGACTTCACGACCGATGCTTTCGAACACCTAATCAATAAAAAAATAATAGAGAAAAATATGAAAGTTCTACGTATTTCATCAGCCAAACTAAAAAACAAAACTTCTTGTATTAAATAAAATTTTCAATTATACAACCTTTTCCTGGGAAGCATAAGCCGGGTTGGTCGCTGCGCATGCGCTGTTGAAAGTGTAATCTGCAAAATAACGTCTCACACGTTCTCGACTGTCGCCTGCACCTGACATGCTTACCTGCGCAAATTGTTTTTTGTTATTTAAATATACCCAACAGTACTTTTTTACTAGTTGGTACACCTAAAATATATTGACATAAGGCGTTCTTAATCTTGGTCCGAGAAACCCACAGAATTGAAAATTTAAATTGGTATCTAGGCGACCAAAGAAAATTAAAATTACTACGTAATAGGCGACGAGATTTTATTTTAATACCAAGTGAATGGATTTTACAAAACGATAAAAAATGGAGGCAACATATTATTTTTAATAATATTCACATAATTAGTATTGTTTAAAATAATTCACCTACGATATACTCTTCAACTGCAGTTTAATTAATTCATAGTTAATTCAGTAAAGCGGTGTGCGGTTGTTTATAACTACAATCGTCACCCAAAAACACACAAACATGTCATGTTGCCTATTAGTATGTGCTTCGACCTCGGATCTAGAATCAAAATGGATGGAGTATTTGCTCTAAGAGCGTGTCCGTCTTTTGTTGACCGACTTTCTGAACTTTTACTTATGTACGTGTAAAACTGTGGTACGCGTAACTAGGGTAGAGTCACAGTACAACAATACGAACTGAATATGACGCAGGGTCGTTGCGCCGGTTTCGCTACCTACCGACTCTAGTATTCGACCAGTTGACTGCCTCTTTCATTTTAAAATTAAATAACAATGGGTGTGGTTCGATTTATACTGACAAATTATACGACAAACTTTAATCAGAAAAATAAAGTTTGTCCATAATAGACTGCAAATAATAATAAGTAGTACCACCTACCTATAACTTGATAGGAAAACCGGGAGAACTGATAAAAATGTCTTTTATGCGAATTACTAGTCAGAGTAACAGTAGTCAGAGTTGTTTAATCGTCATATAACCAGAACAATTCTAAATATTTTAGTCACTTGAATAAGATATACAGCACTAATAATAAGTAGTACTGGACTACGTATACCTATAACTTGATGGGAGAACCGGGAGAACGGGTGAACAAACAAAAATCCAATCAGTTTCGTAACTGATAAAATTGTCTTTTATGCAAATTACTAACCAGAGAAACATTCATGAGTTAAATAATTTTGTACACCGATTTATTCTCTTTTATGCAATTTACTAGTCGAATAACACACTAATCAGGCGTAGGTTATAAGTATAACGAAACAATTAGTTATTTTTTCTATGCAAAGTTCAAATATTTTACATTTCCAATGCCGATTAAACTTGTGTACACTTTAAATCTTCACAATAAACAACTTATTTGATTTTTTATTACAAATTAACTTACATAGGATGGAAATTAAAAAAGTACTTATCACTCATCCACCGGCTCAAACAAATAAGTATTAGGTAAAAACAACGACGCAGAATCACGTAGAATTGTATTCTTATTCCTATCATATCTCTCAATCCGTACAAAGATTATGTATATAGTATGAAAGCCGGAGTTTTCGCTTCATACTAATTGCTACATAAACCCTAGTAAACAAGCTGTAGCTTTATCTAGTTTTGACCATTAGAGAGAAAGAAAGGCTGCAAGCCACATTGCAAGTCAATGCGTGAGAGCGAGACGGCTGATTACAAAGTTACGCAGTACACTAATTGCGCCTTGATAGGTCGCGAGCGTCGAACTCGAACGGCCGTCACGTGTTAGTCACGTGTTCGTAGACGTGTTGCGTGCCGTCGTTTTTATTTGGACGCGAATTTTTAAATTTTAAAACCGATACGGTTTGAAATTAGTTCTTATTTTATTATTTTATGCTTGACTGAGCATTTTAGTAAGGCATACCGGAGCTTTTGGGCTTGTATGAAGATACCACCACTGATGATATCCTAACTATACTAACTATACAAACTAGTACGCCAACATTAGAAAACAACGATCTCTTTGGTAAAATTTATTTGTCATAACGCTTAATGAAAAAGTAAAAACAAGTGAATTTTTATAAATATACATAATTGTTTTTACTCTCAAGTTCCTCCAAGCTAAAGATGAAATGGCAGCTGGAATATTTCTAGCTGATAGCTACCTCCAAGCTGAAGATGAAATTTCAGATAGAACCTTTATAGCAGCAATTTCATCTTCAACTTGGAGGAAGTTCTACAAAGATAAAGAAAAATCAAATTTGAAAAGTGTTAAAAGAAAACTTCACATTTCAAGCGAAAACTCTAATGTTGAACATGATGACTACGACATGACGACATGGTGATATGACTAAGAGGATTAACGTGTTGAAAAAGCTGGCAAAGCAAAGAATAATCGAGATATTGTAAACCATACATTGAAAAATCATGGGCAAGAAAATTAAGTTAAGGATGAACTTTAGTAATGATAACTGGGGAAAAGCAATCGATGGGAATTGCGTTGCAGATAAGATTGAAGAAGATTTACTAATGCATATAAGAATAAAACCGTTTTTTTTTTTATCGAAGATACCTACGATACGATACGATAAGACCGATAATATCATTTCACATAAAACAATAATGTCGTCTAACTCTAAGCATGATTTTATTTACTTACATTGAAAAGTGGTATGACCGGTAACTGATTTAATGCTGGTCGAAAACTAAATTTTGTGTTCGAAAACTAGCGAAATGGTTTAATTTCTGGTTTTATTTTTTTCTAATAATAACATGAAATTAGATTTACTTCGTTTTTAATTAAAAACCATCTAGACTATATTTGCAACCATACTGCATATTGTAAATAGATTTTTAATATGCAAAACTATTTTTTTTAATGCTTAAACTTAGGAACTCCACTAATCGGTCAAATACTGGCGCAATGACTCTATTTTTTTTTTTTTTAATACTAGTAGCTAAAACACATAAGATTTACGAGTATTTTGCATTTACAAATAATTTTTATTTCAGTAATGTACGTGAAGTCGATCACGAGCTGATACGAATTACACTGACAGTGTGAGGTTGCCATGCTTACCAACTGTTTTACTCGTGGTTACGCTCAATGAGATAGAAAGAGACAAAAATTCGTTTGACACATGATGATAACATTATGGCTCTATCCATTATATTTCTTGGTCCAAAGCTTCGACACTACTACTCCATCTACTAACGTCTAACAAAGTTATCGAAGAAAAAAATTCATACAGACGAACACAGAAGCTGCTCCTTTTCTGAAGTCGGTTAAAAATCAACATTCACTGCGTGGCTAATTACACATTATATAAATAATATAAATGTATGTATTGATACTTAAAATGCATAAAATGATAACCATAAATAAGTACTTACTCACTTTCATATTAGTAATCGTAACCGCATTGTCGTTTAGAACATTTACAACAGGTATCCGATCTTTCTCTGACTTCAGTTCTCTAGAAACACATTAAAGACATGGAGTAATTTCACTACGACGTGTATTTAAACTCTTAAAATTAGAAGACTTATCCTTACCGTTCAGTGAAAGGTCGAACTCTTATGGCTAATTTAACATTCGACATATTCAAAATATTGTTTAACGGCGTCGGAGTAAAAATCTCCTTAAAATTAAAATTATTACTAGAGCTCGTTAATTCACTCGTTAGAACAGCTATGCACGCGAGACACACGTATGCACTCTACTGAGACGACTTTCGGAGACATGATTTATTTTAAGATACGAATACAGAAACACTTCCTGCGTCCTGCCACAAGAAAGGCCGATTTTTAAAAATAGAATAATGCATACATTAACGTTTGTAAATTAAAAACTTGATTCACACTGTGGGTCCTCCACTTTAAACCCAGTCTTGTTTTATTCATACAAAATAAGTTGTACTTATTTGAACAAAATGTATAGCGAATCATGGCTTCATATTATGTATGTACATACGAGCATTTATTTCGTTATAACTTTTCGACCCATTTATTTGAAGTGTTTCTCATCGCTTCCAAATACATATGTACACATAATACATACACGAGTATAATAATTAGTAATAAATAAGATATAAGACAGATAAATATATAAGAGTAGTATAGAGCCATGCTGCATTACAGCGCGAATAGAATTGGGCCGGCTCGCCCTGTGAAACACCACCCTCTCACAGAATATCAGCGTGAAAGAACAGCATCTGTTGCTGTTGTGTTTCTTTCGGTGAGTGAGAGTGCCAGTGGTCCATCACCCCCTCCCCCTCCTTTCCCTATTTCCCTAAAGGCAACACACCCGTGATTCCCCGGACTTTGCGGGTGTCGATGGGCGGTGGTCGTCGCTCTCTATCAGGTGACCTGATTGCTTGTTTGCCTCCTGTTTTTATAAAAAAGAAAAACACACACACACACACACACACACACACACACACTTTCACGCCATTTGTTATACGGGCAGTTATAACAAATCATCAAAATACTTACAACAAAATTGCGTACGCATACAAAAACAACCACCGTGCATAACCGGACTTTCGAGGTCCAGGTCTTGAAGTTTCGAAACTAATATATGAAAAGTGCTAAAGCTAGTTTTCTGGTTACTTCATAGCCAGCTTTTTCATCATCATTGCTGCTCCTTACTGTACACATTTATATATAGGTACCTGCATTGAACATAGTTCTTAGCTATTACGAGTATTACCTATTCTGTAAAATCTGCACGTTTGACGTTTGTAAGAAACAGTAATAGACAATTTCTTTTTCCTAGTTGGCTTGTATTTAAAACGTTATTTAACTGGAACCCCTAAATACAGCCTCCGATAGAACATTTGCGGTTACCATAGAGGACTCCTTTCCTATCACAAAGATTCAGAATTCATCCGTTTTTGTGACAATTAGGTATACTGCACAAGCCCGCGCCATCCCTCTGCAGTACCTATGTGCGAAGTCCACAAAGCACCTCTTTTCATTTTTATTTTTATAAATGGAAAAAATAAATCTAGCTTTGTCAGAAGCTGAAGATTCCAGAGCCCGGAACATAGATTAATTTGTTACTAGCGTAAATCCAGGCGATAGCTCTCAAGAAGAGCACCTCTTTATTTTTCATAGAACCAAAAATTATAACAATTGTAACTGTTTTAGAGTTGAAGCAGCGTAATTTCGGTACCGACGTAAGAGATTAAATAAGTAGCTTATACATTCCTAAAATGAAGCGAGAACTATCAAGAAGCGCCTCTTGAATTTTTCATAGAATCCAATCTATATATCTCTATCGAACTGTCACTGATAAAGAGTGGTGGTGCAGTGATGTGTGGTACTACCGGCATCAGAGGTCGAAAACTCACACATTTCAAAGATGAAGCGTGAACTCTCAAGAAGCGCGACTCTTGGCTTTTTTTATAGAACAGACATTGATCAGCAGTTTGGGTGGCGTAATGGCGCTTCCTAAGTCAGAATTGTAAGGTTAAGGTCGAAAATTCACACCGACGAGGCGTGAGCTCTTGATTTTATCATACAATCGCAATTTCGCAAATCAAAAGTCATTTCAAGATCGAATAATTTTGTTCCTTTTTTATAACAGAAATATGAGTCTAAGCGCTTTCGCCTCGATCCCGCTTCGATAAAAAACGAGCGCCCGCTTATGGCAACAAAAACATAATTATAGGTCGAATTCTAAAATATACTTAAATATGTATACGAGTATGATGTATATTTGTTCCAAAGGGTAAGAAACGGGGTGACAACTGCGATACTAGACTATGATGAATGTTATTGGTTAAATAAGTATGTTTTTAATCACAGTGATCGGCATTAGGCAAACACGAAGGTGGTGCGGCGCGGCTCTGACTGTGCGCACTTCGACTTGTGCTGTTGTTCAGTTTATACACTACTCAATGAATCTATCTACAGTATAGGTACATTACCACTAACATCAAACCCTGCATTGCTATCTCAGCTATACTTTGAGATATATTTGCCTCCACTAGGTATACATATATTTATTGTTTTAATAATTTCGGTCATCTGTTGAGTCTGGGTCGCGGCGCCCATGTGCGAAATGTTGTGTGGCGCTCACAGTAACCACCACTGGGCACTAGAGGCACCACCGCCACGAGGAGACCTTAAGTGCCAGACACCGGTTATCGAACTTATTTAAACAAGCACTAATAAAGATAATATTTTAGTTTGAATATACAAATAGGAACTTGAACCGACTTAATATTCACACCTTTCTGTGTTCTAATTACATAAACCGTACCTGCCGTTAAATGTTGGTTATACATATTTTGTTGTAAAGGCGTACGTAGGTACAGGTCCTTATTATGTAAATATGCTTTATAAAATAAATAAATAAATAAATACTCCAGACAATTACACAGATTGTGTGACCCCAAACTAAGCAGTAAGCTTGTACTATGGGTACCACACAAAGAACTGTGGGGGAGTTCCCAGTAACACCCAGACTCCAAGCCAATTTAGAAAAGTTAGTTTCTTAAATTGACCTGACCGGGGTTCGAACCCGGGACCCCTAGTTTGGAAAACAGATCTATGCTACTGCGCCAATGGGTCAGTCAATATAAATTATAATATATACTTACCTACTTCTTTGTCGCCAGTCACCGACTCCTAACCGAGACGCTCGTAAGTTAAGACCTCTGACCAAGAAACTTAATGGACGAAGCCATAATAAGTTGCCGCTCTTACCACCGTGTGTCGAACGAATTTTCGTGTCTCTTTCTATCTCATTGAGTGTAACCACGAGTAAAAGAGTTAGGTATAGTAAGTATGGGAACTTCGCACTGTAAGTGTAATTCGTGTCAGCAAGTGGGTCATGAAAAAATTATTTGCAAAATACTAATGTTTTGGCTACCTACTAGCAGACCTACTAGTATTCACAAAAATAAAAATATGTCATGTTCAGCTATGTATCGTTGTATTGTGATGAGTCTATACTACTATTTTTTTGGGAATTATGTGACAAAAATCGCAGTACCTACAATCATCAAATTATTATCAAAAGCCAACTTTATAACAATAAGTAAGTACAACAGTAGTAGGTACACGAGCGTCCCACTTACATTATTAGGGCTATAAGAACGTAATTTCCTTTGCTTCCCAAAAAGCGGGAATTAAATGTTCAGATTTTAGTTCTTTCGCACATTCAAATTGTAAAGTACGAAAGCACAGACGTAAGAATAGTATATCCATGTGCGAAAGTATAACATGTCCAACTGAAGTGCGCATACTGCGCATTGAGTACCTTCAACGGGAGGCGGCATACGCGTTATTTCTCATACAAAACTTTCTGTCATTTTTACGGGAAGAGAGGTACTGTCACAAGCACAATGAGAGCACTTGCAATGTTGAATTATGTATTTACGCTTTCGCACACAAACAATTCGACAACATTCCCCTAACTTAACAAATACGTAGAAATAACTTGATTGAAATTTTGTTCGTGATTTATTGAGGTCTAAAATTAAATGCTACCACGAAATAGTCTCGTGGGGAGTGTGTAAGTTTTTTCTTCCATTTGGTAATTTAATTTTAATTTTATTCGTAACGCATTAAGCTCTATGATTAAATGTAAGCTAAAAATATGTGGGCGTCCAAGCAAAAAAGGTCCAGTGGTCGGCATTTAGTTTCCGAGATATACACAGTTTTGAACAGTTGGTCGAAAAAATAGCATTTCGCGATTTTAATTGATTATTAATTAATTCTCAATTATCTACAAGCTCATATAATAAATAACTTTATATGATGTTTCTAAGTAGAAACAAACAAGTAGAAGTGTGTTTTTCAATCAAACTTTAAAAATACTTTTTCTCAAAACAAGCTTTTACAGAGTTTCAACTTTAAATGTCTGATAAAAAATGTATGCCAGTTTTTGAATATTTTTTTAATCCTTATTATAAATTGACTATTCTAAATTCCGAATCTAGTTAATTAACTCAATATCCCACTTCTGGACCTTTTTGGACTTGGACGCCCACATATTGTTTCGCTAGGATATACAATTTGCACAATTCGGCAATTAAAAACTGTAAAGTATGAATTTAAGCCCATTCAAGATATAACAAACATTACGATAGGTACGCGGCTTTCTAGAATTATGAAGAAGTTAATGTTAATGATTCGAAATACATTATGAATGAGATCTATGGCATGAGCATTACTGCGGATGTGTATTTTAAGGAACTGGACGCAATGATGGAGAAGCTCGCAAATCTCCGGCCAGCCTTGGTTAATCGCTCGTCCCCGCTACTCCTGCAGGACAACGCTCGACCTCACACGGCACAACAGACGGTCTCTAAGTTATAAGAGCTAGTGTTAAGGGATATTAGTCTATTGTGTTTACTAGAATATCTATTGTCTGTGGATCATGTATACTCTCTGTAATGGCGTCTCTGAAATATGGGTGTGTTATAATACTGCACAATAAAATATAATTAAATACAAGTTCGTTCATCATTTAAACGAGTCCTATTAACAGCTAGGGTTAGAAGTTTTGCATCATCCACCGTACTTACCAGTCCTTGCGCCGACAACTTCTACTTTTTCCAAAATTTGGACAGCTATACCTGAAAGTTCTATACCCAAGAGACAGTACAAAGTGCCTTCGAAGAGTTTGTTGCCTCCTGTTCACCTGACTTCTTCAAGAAGGTTATTGAAAAATTACCACTGCGCTGGCAGAGAGGCATCGAAAGCATGGGCGCATACTTTGATTAATAGAAATAAAAAATATATATAAAAAAATACTTTAACTTTTTGTACACTAAAGGGCAATTTCATAGGTAAAGACCTATTATTAAAATGGAAAACTAGTACTTAACACAAATATTATATTTACTTATGGAATATCATTCCGTCCTTGACTAAATTGGATGTGGCGGATTTTTCGTTGCATCTCCTGACGGTATAAGACGACATATTTTGTGGAGAGCACTTGACGCAGTGAATTCGATTATAGAAATATTAACAAATCGACTCAAAACTAGTTCATTGTGCGGTGACCACAAGCGGTGACGGTGCGGTGGCTACTTGTTTACTTATACCTTGACCAATGACTACCTTGACAGAGAGGAACGCCTATGAATCGCGCCTCCCGTTACAGGTAGATACACAATGAATTCAATTCGAAGAAATGGTAACAAATCGATTCAATACTATTTTTTATTGTGCGGTGACTATTTTTTTACTTATAACTTGACAGAGAGGAATGCCTGTGAACCGCGCCTCCCGTTGTAGGTACTCAATGGAAGTGTGTTTTGCGTGGTTTTACCATTTAGTAATTTTAACTTCAGACAACTTATCAGTTGTCTGAAGTTTTATCGAAGGTATAGGCTGTATTAGGTTAATTACCTCTGCCTGTCATGAAATTAATACATAGAAAAAACTGGAGTTGTTAGCCATTTGTTAGCGATCCTGTTTATTTTAATATTAAAATTAATAATTTAAAGAATTTATTACATATTACTGAAGACGTCAGCTGTATGGATGTAAATCCCTTTACCTTCCCTCTCAATGGAGAATCAAGATGAATAATTTCCTACACGCCTTTTTTTCTTTCTTTATGGCATGGCCCACAGTTTAGCGCATTTGCCAATGTCACGTATTAATAAGTAGAATCACAAGTAAATTAGTTTTTTCATAACATGAAACTCCGCCAGTAAAGTGATAACAGGCTTTACTGAAGTTATAAAGGACTTCTTGGAAGAGCGCGAGGATTTCAGCTACACATATTTATTTAGACCTATTCCATTCTTTTCACTTATACAGAACTTCAAAACACAATATACTATCACTTTTGTACTTTAAAACTCTCAAAAATGTAAAAAATAGAAAATCTAAATAAAATGACAACCTCACTTCTCCCGTTCCCGCCAAAAAGTCCTATCTCCTACACACCTTCCAATTTGTTGAACAACTTTCCTAGGGATGACGATCTGAGATCGATTAATGGAAGAATCGATCATTTGACGCCCTCCGTGGCGCAACGGTTTAGCGCGTCGGAAAGTAAACGGGAGTTGTGGGTTCGATTCCCGTTCCGAGTCTGGGTGTTTATGTATAATATGTATTTATTTACGAAAGAAAAAGTATATAAGTAGTATATCAGTTGTCTAGTACCCATAACACAAGTGCTGTGCTGCTTACTTTGGGACTAGATGACTGTCTGAAATGTCTGAGTATATTATTATAATGTAGCAGTCATATTGAGTCTCCACCGACATGGAGAACAATAACTTATAATATTTATAGATGCACGTAATTATTTAAAAGATAAATTAGCTTTTAACTTCTGTTATCTATAAAATAAAGCATTCCTTGTTTAACCTAAATGTTTACAAACAACATTCACTGTGACAGACGGACATGGACAACGTAAACCAGTTTAGCTTTCTTAAATCACGTTTGAAGCATTGACCGTAAGCCTTTCAGCAAGAATAAATTTGTCATAAATATAGTATCTTTGAGTATTGAGTAATATTAATGTAAAAATAACAACCTACGAATTATCTAGAACTCCCTTAGTAATATTATTGTTAATAATTCGTTTGTAAATAGAACTTTCTGCAACATTCTAGAACACACACACGGCTTCGATGACAAATGTACCGTTGGTCTAGATTATCTATACTTAGAAGTATGGATGTAAAGATATGTTCGATAAACATATCGATAGACTCTAAATATGTAGCCTTTGCTTTCTGATGAAATAAGCTCTAAATTAATGAAATATTAGGTCTCTAGTTCATAAACTTATTAGTACTAACGAATAATAATAAAACTATAGTTGACATAAACGTCATACACTTAGAAAGAATTAATGAATCTTATCGACTCGCTAGGTAGGTGTAATTTTAGATAGGGTTTGTCGACCACTGTCTCTGCACTAGTTGTTCCAGGAGTAGGAGCATACGTGACCTTCGTCGTTAGGTATAAAAATCGTCTCGTATCCGACAGCTTCCTTTTTCTTTTCTCTCTGCTGCGGGACAAGCTGCTTCATCAAGGTCTCATGAAGAAACTTAAAGTTAGGCCACATGTCGCCTAGGATAGTCTTAGCTGTATTTGTTTGAGAGTAGCAACCCCAATTAGAATAAAAGAGTTAGTTAAGTTAATAATATGTTAAAGTAGTTGAGGTAATCTCATGGTGGATCCCATGGTTAGTACTATAGCTGTAAATAAGGGTAGGCCTCAGGTTGTAGAGCGAGTCCCGGCATATTTACCATACATGCGAGGGGTAACGAATCAAATTGGACACCTGTTACGCCGTAGATATAGCATCAGGACAATTTTCCGCCCCATGACACAGATTAGAAGTCTTCTACGATCGCCTAAGGATCGGGACCCTCTGGATAGCCCTGGCGTCTACGAAATTCCATGCGATTGCGGCAAAAGCTACATTGGAGAAACGGGACGCAACATCAATATGAGGCTCACCGAGCACATCCGCAGTATGCGTAAAATGGACAGCAACACCTCGGCGGTGGCAGAACACGCCCTCAACTCCGACACGTCACATTATATTAGGTTCGATAAGGTGAAAGTGTTGGCTCGTGAAAAGAACTTTGTATCACGCAAGCTCCTTGAAGTCATCGAAATCGACCGCCGGCCTAATTTTAATAGAGACAAGGGATGGGCTCTGCCGCTTACTTGGAAACCCGTGTTGATAAACACGACGCGGAATAAGAACGATAGTGCTGACGAGTATGTAGCGGACATCGTGAGTACATTTTGTGCGCCCGTAAACACCAATATTGGCGTAGACGCATCGGTCTCGCGGAGTTCGTCACCATCGCCGGCGCACCCCGCGCCCCCCACCCTGTCAAGCCGCGCGTTGCGAGCTCAGGCGCGCAGTGCGAGACGGGGCGCGGCCGCGAACTCATCCCACTCACCCTGATGATGGACCTCCAATAGGTCCGAAACTAGTCGGTACCTATACCGATTACACGTGAGTAAAGCCGTATTCAATAATAAGGGCAGGCAATGATGATAGGACTAGGGAATAGGATCCTAATGTCTACATGTGCTTGTTACAGAGTTCAAAGGACACCTAAAGAAACCAGGTGGACCTCCTGTCCCTATATGTAATGAATACTTTGGAATAGTAATAAAATCTATTCAACATTCATCTAAACTTCAGTATGAACTAATCAAAATAGTTCTTAGAATGGTTTGGTGCACTACTCTGACTATCAAGTAGTCTAAGGCTTCTTCACTTGGGTGCTATATCGCGTGGCCAGGTCGCAGTTCCTGTTAAGGGGGAATCTTTGAGGACCGGGGCATGTGGGTGCTGTGATGTCAGTAGATGTTCGATAAAGGGGAAGACTGAGGAGTAGGTGCAGTTGGTGGATGACCAACTCCTTCTTTAGATTGATCAGTGATAAAACTGATAACACTTCGCTTGTAACTAATAAATGATTCTCTGTTAGATATTAACTCCACATAAAGGTATTGTGTATCTACTATATATTTTTCTCTGTGAAATGACATACTGATTAATAAGATATAAAATGTACTTGGGTTTATGTATGTGTATTATTATTATTATTATTTGATCTCGAGCATGATCCAGTGAATAGACGACAGACACTCAAAAATCGTTCTGCTGGTTTTTTTAAATTTTGTATGAGATAGATAAAAGTTAGACGACTCAAAAAAGCGCTCAATCTGGCCCCCAGAGCGCTAAGGTGACGGCGTTGTTCGATATGTGTATGTATAATTTATTAAAAAATTCTATGCTAGCTCATTATTTTATAGTTGCGTTCCTACCAATACAAATATAATGGAAACTCCATTTTTGGGCGTCCGCAAACAATTCACAATATCGCGTCTCTACTCGAGATCGATCAATCAATTTTTCCATTAATCGATTTTGTATCGCCATCCCTAGAAAAGTTGTTCAACAATTGGAGGAAGGAATGTAGGGCATTAGAGTCGCACAATAAAATTAAAAAAAGTAAAAAACTGACAATGTCAGTTTAGATTAGAAAGGTTTGAAAAGTTCTCTGAAAATTGAAGACATTTTGTTTTTCCACAAACTGTTCCAAATTGCAACTTCCAATAATAAGTTATCCCGCGGAATGTCTTCTTGAGATTTCTAAACTTCTTTGTGAATAGAGGTACCTAAGTAAACCGCTTCTGCAGAACGTACCAAAGCTTATTGAAAAGAAAAGGTTTTTAATATAAGGTATGTATTTTATAGTCTTATGAGTTGCTTTCGCACTCAAAACCAATAACTGTTAACTACTACTTACCTTTTGAAACGATTATGCGATTTCTCAATCTAGTTTACACTTTTTTCTATTTTCTTTTTTAATGTCTCTCATAAACTGAAATTTTATCATTACATTTTCTACAGACATTTTGTTTTTCTGTTTGTGAATTAGGTAGGTATTTCAGTACCTCCTACCTACATAATTCAATTATTGTTATGCTAAACATCTAAGTTTTATCTTTGGAATCATTCCTCTCAATGATGATGTTCTGAATAATACATATTAAAACTTTATTCAACTAAATATAAACACTTGTTTACAATGAATACAAATCATCGATCTATCATATATTAACATAATTTTGTATTTATTTTATATATCTGACTTATATTTGTTCTCTCTCACCATTCTGCAGTCTTCGGTCAGTGATCATGCTTGTCCGAAATCTAACACGAAGACTGTGGAACTCAATACGAGTGGAGAAGAGATTTCTAGCATCGGATCCTGTAAAACCACAAGCTGAAGAAAATGATGGTGTGGATCCAAAGCAGGTACAGTTTTTATGTTTTAGAGTTGTATGATTTTAAATTTATATTCCAGAAAATTACACAATTTGTGTAACCCCAAACTAAGCGCTAGTCTTGTACTATGGTTATCACACTACAAACTGAGGGAGCTCCCACCAACACCCAGACTCCAAGCCAATTTAGAAAAGTTTGTTTCCTATGTTGACCTAACCCAGTATCGAACCCGGAGCCTCGGGCTAGGAAGGTACATGTTCTGCCACTGTGCCAATAGGTCAGTGAAGTTTATTATTATTAATTGATGATGCTTCCCTTTAACAGTAACTTATTTTATAAGTGAAAAAAATATTGACAACTAGTAGGTAACTCGTTTTAATCTAGATATTAGCTGATTTTAATAAAGTTACTTAAAAAAACTAATATGTAGGCAGAAATTATTGATAACAGGGTGTACAATTTACTTTTGTAGTATAAATTAATTTTTTTTTATAGATGGAAGCTTTAGATAAAGATATCTGCCTGTTGGTTAATGAGAAAGATAATTTTATTGGTACCGCCACTAAGAGAGAATGTCATAAAGTGGGACCTGATGGCAAAGTCTTGCTGCACCGAGCTTTTAGCGTGTTTCTATTTAACAAAAGAGGAGATATGCTTATTCAAAGGAGGTCTCCTCTCAAAGTAAGTTCACACAGCATTCCGTTTTGTTTAAGTTTATAAAAATTTTCATATCTTGAGTTATAAAGTAAATTGTAGACTATAACTCCAGGCAGCCTATTCCATACTACAAAGCGAGGAAAACCAAATTTAATAAAATATAGACGTTAGAGTGCTGTTTTCTAACAGCTTATCTAAATGGCAGCTGATCACCTTACCTGACTATATTATTATTGTAATGGACAAGCAGCCATTGGCTGATATGTCCAAATCTCAGTGCCGGATTTTATTCAACTTGAGGCAATGATCAAGGCGACACTTAAAACTAGTCTCTGCCGATACCACACTTTCTGGGAGCTTGTTCCAAATATCCACTATGGGATTGTTCAACAGGCTACTGAGGAATTTGTAGTTGAGTGGTTGAGTATGAGGCTGTACCCGGGATGAGTATGCGTTTTTAAATTTTTTATAAGTAAAAAATATGTGTTGTATGTACAGGTGAGTCAGCTTATCTGATTTACTCCATTGTTATTGCCTGACATGGCGTCTGGGAGTTATTTATGAAGTCTATGAGTAAATCGTATTGTTGTCAGGGATCATTTTAATGTTTTGCAATATAAATAAAATACAGTGATTAGATTTTCTGTTTAGAACTTGGTAATATTATAGCCATTAACATCTGTCACTACCTTCGTTTTATAGGAAAGCAATGTTGATACATAAAAATATTTCAGGTGACATATCCAGATTATTATACAAATGCATGTTGCAGTCACCCATTGTTTATAGACAACAAGGAGGAAGATGTTATAACAGCCGCAAGACGTAGACTGAACTATGAACTGGGTATACCACTAGAGCAGGTATGCTTTCATTTCCAAATAAAGACCAAAAAATACTGATAGAATTGAATTCCTAATTATGTTTACATACTACATTCATACATATCCTCAGTCTGTATCTCTCTGTGCACTCCATGCTCTCCGACTATCTCGTTAGATAGTTGGAAAGCATGCAGTGCACAGCATCAGGGTTCTTACATGCTTCCTTCTTTTTATAAAGATTTTTTCATAATATTTTGTCATAATCTCATGATATAAAAACAGTAAAGAACACTTCGTTTGTAGCTATCTATTGTTTTTAAATATTACATACTTTATCCTATTTTTTTCAATTTTGACTTTAATGTCAACAAACAAGAAACTAACCAAATTTCATAAAATTTTCACCGTTTGTTAATCCAGTGTATTACACACAGCTACTAATACTACTACTAATAACGCTGCTTTTCCATTATATACATGAAACTATTAAATATTAACAAGTGACACTACATATCGAGCCTGTTATGGAAGAACATCGTGACAAATATGAAATTTTACAGAAGTTTTTTTTTTTATTACTTTGTTTATGTTAGGCGAAGATTATTTTATTAGATTCCAGCTTTTGTATATATTGCAAAACGTATTAGGCTAGGTAAGGCTCAATGTACATATAATGAATTAAATTATTACAAAGAGTTAAATAATGAGTACTTTTGTCGCTTAAGATAAAAGACTTTTTGTTGAAGATAAAAGATTTGTCGCTTACGATATTATTTTTTTTGTCTATATTATAATCTACTTATTTGTGTAAAACTATAGTTGTGACGAATTCTTACAATTTTCAAACCAATAATCAACACGTGTTTTGCTTCCCAACGTAGCATCCTCAGGATATTTCAGAGATCAGACTCGGTCAGCTAACCGGGACCTAATCGTGTTGGTTAGTGCATCTAAATAAAGTGAGAGTGATAAGCGCGGACGTAGAAGAATGTTGGCAAGACCTTAGAAATTCAGGTTGCAAAACTTTGCAGAACAAAAATAAGGCGGTAAAAAATGTGATGTGTGGTGGGATAGTGAAGTGTGGGGGTATCTGTACAAGAAGCATAAAGCATGGTGAGACTTCCTTTCTGTAAAAAATAGTTCTCGTAAGAAAGATTTGATGAAATAGAGATACAATCTTTCGAAAACTGAAACGAAAGCATTAGTGAAATAGAATCGTGAAAAGTGTAATGTTAGACGATAACAAGATATCAAACAAATTTGAGGTAACATTAAACTACTCTCTAAATACGTAATTACGTATGTACCGAATAGTCCAACACCTTGTATAATGAATAAAATGCGTTCGAAATAAACAATCTGCAAGGGACGATAGCAATTAACATTATAGGCAATTGCATGAAAGTGGCGACTCTGTCTCTGATACCGAAAGTGAATTCCTACACCCAGGTCAGGGACTGGAGGAAGTCATTGTACAAGAAAGACTAAGAAAACGATAAAGTCTGAAATGAGGAAAGGTAGCTAGGAATTATGGGAATAATGAGATAACTACTCAGATGATCAAGGATGGTGGTTCTCGAGTCAGAGACATCTTCTGTGAACTGTGTAACTTTTGCTGGCATAAAAAAGAGGTTCTGAAAGACTGGCGCAAGGCAGTTATAGCACCACTTTAAAAATGGAAAGGTTCTCATACATAGTCTGTGTGTGCCATGTAACCATCAGCTTGGTCAGCATATCACGTAAAACTTAAATTAATTTGTTCAAGTAAACCCAATCCCCCTTATTCCAAAACACGGTTTAAATATAGCATTAGGATTAAACTAGATTTAAACCAGGTAATAATTAAAACGTTATTAAAAAATAATGTTTAACACTAAACCGTGGCTTAACTATGGTACTAAAATTAAACCGCCAAGACCCCTAGTTTATCTGTGGACTAACTTCAATTCTGTTTGTATTAATAAAATGGATATTTTAATTGCGCGCGTTCTTATAACCACAGAATACTAATATACGTATACTAGCATATTACTTCGCTCCGTTTCACGCTAGTCTTAAAAAAATGTAACAAGTTGATTGTAAAAACGCGTCAAAAGTATTATTTAAGAACATGCGATGTAGCATATTAAAACCCAAACAAAGAACATTTTGTAAGATGTAGTTTTGTATTGATAAATAATTACTAATGCATTTAATGTGAGTTGATAATATCATTATTTTGAGAACGAACGTTGTGCGAATGAAGTCTGTGTGAAAGAATGAATTATTGCCACTTTTTTGTTTTCTATCTGTGGATATTATTTAAACTATGGACTTATTCTTGTACTAACTGATCCTCGGTTAGTCTTCGATTTGTAATAAGAACACATTTTAAACCGGGTGCTGTCTTTAACACTGTAACAATCCCAGATCTATTAGTCCCGGTTTAAACCAGTACTTAAGCTTTTTTTTGTAATAAGACTGAATATGTTTTTTAACGTTAAATCTACCTTCGGTTCGAAAAGGAAAAAGAATAATTATACTATATTAAGAAGGTCGGTAAATGCATGTGCAGAGTTCCAGACTTATACAAATTATTTCCAGACTATTGTTTTGTGAGTAAAGTGTATAACGGAGGTGTTGACCACATGAATACATGAAGACATTCACGAAAGATATTTTTGGGAGGCAAAGGGCGGTTTTAGTCATGATTAATGTCATGTATCAGAATTTCTCGCTACACATGGGAAGGTTTTTGGCCAAAGGTCGGAAAATTTTTCGCGCTGTCATGGATCTAGAAAAAGCATATGAGATTTGATAGTGCGAAAGAAATTGTAGTCTTCTGCCTGAATATGGCATGAGGTGCTTACTTTGGGGTGTACGGTCATTATACCGTGGCCACAGTGCTTGTGTAAGAATACATGGTGAGGTCTTGCCCTGGTTTGACGTACATTCAGGTATTAGACAAGGCTGCGTGAAGTCTGCCTAGTTATTATTCGTTGTATTTGGACAGTTACCTCCATACATTGATAGGTGGTAGGCGTGGTATGATGTGCGATGGCACAGTGGTAAACTGTTTTTTAAATGCTGACGATTCTGTGCTTATAGCACCATTAGAAGCCAAGTTGCAGGCTAGGCATGCGTAAGAAAGAAGTGAAAGAATTGAATATGAATGTGATCAAAACTAAGGTTCTAGTAAGTGAAAGAGAGGATGTTCAGACGAAATGTGGGTAAATAAAAAACGTCTAGAACAAGTGAACGAAACTGTGTACCTGCAGGGAGTGTTTTTGAGGAATGGATTATGGAGATATCAATCGGATGTGGAGAGACAGGCAGCAGTTGACTATAAAGTGAATGGAATTCTGGCCGTTGTAGTAGCCAGTTATCTAATTCCGTCATAATGGCCATCCCCAATGAGGTTTTGACGCGACTTTATCGTACGGTAGTGAGGCCGCAAATACTCGAAATCGAGTGAAAGTAACATAAATGCCGTAGAATTGCGATCTCTTAGAAATATGTGCGGTGTCACCCTTATGGACCAACCAAGCAATGAAGAGAAATGCAATATGACAGATTGTACGAAAGAATTATAAAACGAAGAGAGGAATGCTTGGATGGTTCGTGCACTTAGAAAGGAGTGATGAAAGACTGACATAGAAAATCTACAGAGTGAAAATGAATGGTAGCACAAGCCAATGGAGACTAAGCTAATCAGACCAGAATGATAGCTGATGGAAATGTCAGGTGTGTGAGGAGAGTGAGGAGGCAAAAAAAGTATGGAAGAACCAGAATACTTGGCGCTCAAGTCTCTGTAACTTCTATTAGAGTTACCGCGTGAAGATATATCGGGTGGGCCAGAAAGGAGTACGATTTTAAAAACACTCTTGCGTTTGAAGCTTTAGAGAGGGGACTGCGCGGGTGGTGGGGTTAAGTAGCTCGGTTCTCGGAAATTTAGTCGCGATGGATCACTTCACCGGAGCGCAACGTGCATTCTACGTTAAACATTATTATAAAACTCACGATTCGTGCGCTATTGTTCGGCGTTTATTTCGACGTGAGTTTGGATTACATGACCTAAATCAGTGTCCGAAGGAAAGCGTGATTCGATCGTGGGTCAGAAAGTTCGAAGCTACTGGTTCGACTCTCCAACAGAAGCCTGCGGGACGCCCAAGGTCAACAAGAACGGAAGACACAATTGAACAAGTTAGAGCTTCAGTTCAACGTAATCCTGCTCTATCGACTCGAAAGCGTTCAGCCGAACTTGTGGTGTCCAGAACATCTTTGCGTCGCATTTTGTTGAAAGATCTGAAATTGCACCCATATAAAATTCAACTTGTGCAGGAATTACAGCCAAATGATCCAATTTTACGGAGAGCTTTCGGAGTTTCAACAATATTCTGTTCTCCGACGAAGCCCATTTTCACATAAATGGGCATGTGAATAAACAGAATTGCCGTTACTGGGCTGCAGAGAACCCACGTGCAAAACATCAAAAGCCTCTACATTCGCCGAAAGTAACCGTTTGGGCGGCCATGTCAGCGCACGGAATTATCGGACCCCACTTCTTCGAAAATCGACAAGGCCAATCTGTCACTGTAAATTCTGACCGATACATAGCCATGTTAAGGGATTTTTTCTTTCCACAACTGCAACAATTTGAAGCCTATAATCGTGCGACATGGTTTCAACAAGATAGCGCGACATGCCACACAGCTAATGCCTCTTTGGCGGTCGTAAACGAGATGTTTGCTGAGAAACTGATATCGCGCCGAGGTGACATTGAATGGCCTCCTAGAAGTCCGGATCTTACACCACTGGACTTTTTTTTGTGGGGATACCTAAAAAGTAGAGTCTACTCCAATAACCCAGCCACAATTGACCAGTTGAAGACCAATATCCGGAAAGAAATGGCAGATATTCCCCGTGCAATGTGCCAGCGAGTTTTTACCAATTTGAGGTTCAGATTCGAAGAATGTTTGCAGCGCGATGGTGCACATCTGGATGATGTTATTTTTAAGAAATTAATTTCCTAGATGTAAATTTTTGTAGAAATAAAAATTTGTATGTGAATTGTACTTAGTTTTTTTTTAATGATTTTTTCAAATTCGCAATTCTTTCTGGCCCACCCTGTATATGTGTACATGTACACCTAATAAAATATATTTACTTTATTCAAATAAAAAGGCAAACAAATATTCAGATTATAACATAGATTTTGGGTAGATCTTACATATATGTTTCTTTCGTAAGCGACGCGACGTAACATACTTACGATAAGTCGGTTGCGATAATTGAATTTACCATTTTTTTTTTAAACTTTTGTGGCTTGCGATAAAATTTGTTTTCGGTTATAATTTTGCCGTTTACGCACATACGACTACGAGGATCTTTGCGTTAGGATCTAAATTATTTAAGCTATACATTACAATAAAAAAGCGAAATACCTACATTTTGTCGCTTACGATGTTCTTCCATAACAGGCTCGATATTATCTAATATAGTACAGCATTGAATAAATTTTGGCTATTAATTTGGCATTTTGTTTTTAATTTAGACAATCATTTACTAATTAGCCCATCTCTAGTTATGCTATAAATGTCATAGTCGCCACATTTGTTTACATTAAAGACAACATTGAAAAAAATAGGATATAGTTATTGACATTAGTTTTAATTATTCTTTAAATATTAGATTGTTTCCTATACAATTTGATTGTAGTCTAAAGTCTAGACATTTTTATATGGAAGATAGACCACACAAGAAACCATTATACATAGCACAGTTTTTTCTACATAATGTATGACTATGTGTGTGTTTGTTGGCTATATAGACACAGAGTGTAAGAAAATATCATAAACAATCTGTGCTATACTTAATTGTATTTAAAAAGATTATATGCATAACCCTTAATGCTAGGCGCAGTCCTAATGACAGTTTCGAGCTGCCCATAAAGACTGTAAAACTAGGTAACTATAAAAGCTAGAAAACTGTCGTCATCTACCAGTAACAGGAATCAAGGGCTTCATATGCTCTCCAAAGCACGACACCTTGACATTGATGACAATACATAGCGTCGGCATAGCCCTTTATATGCCCAGCGCAAAATGTTTTTTATCCCTCTATATTCTTTATGCAAATAAAATAATTGTTCTCAATCAAGAAAAGGGCATTTATCATACATTATTTAAAAAATATGATATCTTTTGATACGCCAGATAAGGTGCCACGCTAATGCACGGCACGCGGCGGAGCCCTTTTGAACCTAGCGCCCCCAGGTTTAGCCCCCTCCTAAATGCGGCACTGGTTACATACATATAATGTTGCTGAACCTCAGTGCTCATATAAAACACTACTATTTGACTAAGCCTTCATAATTTGTATTGCAATCGAAGAGTATAATATGCTATAAAGATTTATGCAAATTTAAAAGCACTTTTATTTCGTCCTACTAGATGGATCCTGAGTTATTCACATTTCTGACCCGCATACATTACCATGATCCTGGCGATGGTGTTTGGGGGGAACATGAGATTGATCATGTAATCATCTTCCAAAATGATGTTAAAATTAAACCCAATTCTAACGAAATTTCTGAATATTGCTTCATACCAAAGAATGAATTTAATGCGTGAGTACATTTTTAAAAGGAAATATAAATCTAAAAAACACAATTTTTTTCATTTGATTTTTAATACATAGTAAATTCCATGAACATTACTTTATTTCACACCAATTTTTCAGATTTATACCTACTCTTGAAGGACCTTTAACGCCTTGGTTCAACATGATTCGTCGACATAGGCTGAAACTATGGTGGGATAATCTCCACCGTATAAAGGAGCTGACAGAACCAGACAAGATACATAAGTTCATTACAGAAGACAAATAGTTTTAATATATAAATTAGATAGGTATGTATAGGCACAACATAATTATTTCATTTTTTTTTATTTATAAAAGAGCATAGGTTTTCAGTGATTAATCCTAATTATTTAGTTCAGTTATGTAGTCATTTTTATTATTTTAAAGAATATAATTAGTGAAAAGGTTATTCATTTTTGTTATATCTAAAGCAGTAATCGGTCAAATATGTATGATAATAGCAATAGGTGCTTAAAATAAATTCAAATTTTTGGAGAATTACTTGTGTTTTGTATTTACATAATTCGACAAGAACTACAAGAAATACATAGTATACATATAACCTTGACATACTGCCTCAAAAAGATCATTCATAAATAGGTTTTAACAATTCATCAGAACTATGTACATCAGAATTAGATGAAATTATATATCTCCTACTGGTCCGGTGTGCTCCGGTTACCCACTGGAAGGTTCTTGATTCTCGAAACTTTTTTTTACGGAACATTTTCTTTCTATTATGCACATCACGACATTCTGTGTCAGTTACCGACCTAAGTAGATATGCTTCGCATGTTGTATGATTTTCAATGTGAAGCCCATTTCGATAGGCGGTGTGGAGGTATCGCACTGCCATTACTTGCAGAATCTAAAAAGAATTTCATTTAGTTGTTACATAAGTCATACTTAACTGCTACCTTCACATTGTAATATATAGATATCTTTACGGGTGTTTGAAGTTTTTGAAAAGAGCTTAATATGTAGGTAATAGGTATGTATAAACTATTTACTTTGCTTTTAAAATTAAATGATTCACATCTTTAAATACAAGTAACTATAGGTAGACTATATAAATATTGCTACTGATAAATTACTTTAATAAAATAAATGATAACTGCTAGGTGCGCCGAATATTTTGCTCTCAAATGTATATTTTGTAAATGTATAATACAAATCACAGGGCTAACGTTAAGTATCATCATAAAATATTTTATTTGGTCAAAGTAGCGCTTGGTTACAAACATACAAGTAAAGGCCAAAGTATATTAATAGTACATAAAATAGATACAATAAGTACGTATTTATTTGACTTTCTACTTTGTAGAAACTTGTAAATGGTTACTTTTACAAGTATATAAGTAGTATATCAGTTGTCTATTACCACAGACAAATTCTATTACCCATAACACAAACGCGGTGCTGCTTACTTTGGGACTAGATGGCGCTGTGTGAAATGTGTGAGTATATTATTATTATAATTCCGGTAAAATTAAAAATGTTACTGACATTCCCAAAATTGAAAAGATTAGTAGATGACTCATCATGTCGAAGGTTTTCTCAAACTTGCCTCATAATCATTCCACCAAACAAAAATAGACCTGAAAGTGTCTCCAGCGGGGTTATTCACAAACGTCGGAAACTCGACTTTCCGTATCCGACAGGAAACTTTTCGATGATTTTGTCTTAACGCAATTCACAAATCCGAAACGACATGATTTGACAGTTCATTTCGGGACGAAACCTTCGGATGCTTCCGACGACTTTTTAGTGTCGAAAACGTTTCCGAGAAGAGTAAATTAATGTAATATGTATATAATCGACGACTTTTGTCGTCAAAAATCTAGAAAAATTGCGTGCGCGTATGTAATCTACACTTCTAGACAAATTCGTGCCCTTTTTAAATACATGGCTAAGGATTAATTTGCCTTATATTTTTATAACATATTTTATTAGTTGCGCAATCAATAGCTAAACATTGTTTGTGGTGTTTGAGGTATTTTTAGAAACAACAAGGATCAAAAATAAAAACGCTATTGTACTTTCTATTGTAGTTATTATTAATTTTTACTAAGCGACATCTAGTATAATTTATTTGAACTTGTTGCACGCACAGACGATAAGCGCAGACAGTATAATTCGTATTTATAAAACCCGTTTAGTTCTTCGAATGTAAATAAAATAATTTACAAAAATGTTTTAATCTTAAAAAAGACTAAGTAATTTCTTTGTCTAAGTTGTTTATTTGTTTGTTTAAAATGATATTTTACCAAATACATTGTGATTGTCAAAATGTGATACGTTTAAACCACACTAATATTTTCTACCAAAACGAAAACGATTTCTACCATTTTGTAACATGCTTCATAAATGCATTTTCTTTCGGATTCGTAAAGTCCTTTCCGATGAGATTCCGATAGTTTGTGAATAGCATTTTCCAATCCGTCGGATTGAATTTATGCTTTCCGACGATCGGCCCTTTCCGCCACGGAAAGTTTTCGAAGCGTTGTGAATAAGGGGGCTGGTCTATTGTAGTATTGGCATTGGGGATAGACACAGAAACAATTTGACTTGCAATATTGGCAACATTTAGGATGGGTGCGTTCTTAAACAAAGTAATTTTTATTAATTAATTTATTATTATTTAATTGAATTTAAGAATGAAAAATACGAAATATGGATTAAAAAAATTAATAAAACCATTTTGTAGTTTACAAATATTAAATATGTAGATTATTTCAAATAAAATACAAAATTCATTTTGAAAAAGAGTATTTCAAATCCAAATTAAAAATAGGTATTTTGTATTTGCATTTTAAATAGATGTATTTCAAATAAATCACATATATGCTGTCCGATCAGTCAAAACCCGTTATCTCAAGAGCGGGTAGAGTTATCAAGTTGAGAATATCAAACACAGATCTATAGTTCCTTGGAGGTCTAAAAATTCAAGTTTCTAAGTCAACGCAATAAAAAAATGAGGACATTTATGTACTCAAACAGAAACCTATTATAGGGTACTTGCCGTTAACCTAGAATCATGAAATTTGACATGAAACAAGGTCTTCTTTTTTGAGATCCGATGCTGCCCCGGCCACAGCATAGAGCCATGAGTTATTTTAAAAGGGCGTGAAAAGACTTTTAAGGAAGGAATGCAAGTGATACTCTTGGTATAACTAGTGTTCATAGACTACGGTAATCGCTGACCATCAAAGCAGTCCCTGTTTGTCACTTTTGTAGTGTAAAAAGAAAACCCGAAAAATAATTCTGAAACTAATTAGGATTATCGAATTTTATTCTCTAACACTCGTCCATACAACTAATAGCCTAGGAGCCTATAACTAGCCTATAATATTTCTGCAACAGTACATAACAGTTATTCGAGAATTACAATATTGTCGTACAACATCATAATAAGTATGCATCTTTAAACACAATCACTAACGCTTACGCGAACTTTGACCGAATAAATTTTCTAAAGATTTCATTTATTCACTTATTCAAAGTTCTCCGACTGCTATTGTTCAAGCTGACGCAAGCGCATTTAACACGTGTCTACCATAATATTATTTCACACATATTATTGGTATACGGTACTACATGGTTATTCTCTGTAACAGTTCATTGTTTTTCTTTTTTCATTCATTTTCATGATTTTCTTTGCTTCTAATTTATTTTTTTTGTATATGAAAAGAGAAAATATCAGACACTCATCAACCAGACTACGCCGACTGAGTAATGTTGCACTTGAACCAACTAAAAATATCTTCCTCTGCTGTTAGCCATAGTAGCTTTTACAGCGTAACCAGACGAGTTAGGACAAGAAAGATGGTATACTGCCTGAGGGTTCCTCCAGTCGAGAGATCCCTCGTATGAATGACGTACCTTGGCTCAGGGCGTCGCCACGCCCTCGTGCATATTAGTGGCTTTCTATTTGGGGATATGGGCCAGGCCTTAAGCTGACGGCCGATTCGTTTGCCTAATGATTATTTGGCAAGTTTACAAAGTGGCACGACCGCGTGTGTGGTGTGTGCGCGAATATAGAACGACATAATGCCTCTAATGTAATTAAGTATAGACGCTCATTTTCGAAGAGGACCTGCTACTGGTGCATGTAATGAAAGTGATAGGTAGTAATAGTATAATATTAATAATAATATAATAGTGATTATAATAATTTAAGTTGGTTCGAAGTCTGTTCAGGCGTCAGACAGGGCTGCGTGATGTCTGCCTGGCTATTCGTGCTGTATTTGGACAGTTACCTCCAGACATTGAAAGGCAGTATGAGTGGTATGATATGTGATGGTACGGTGGTAAACTGCCTTTTGTACGCTGACGATGCTGTGCTTATAACACCATCAGAAGTGGAGTGGCAGACACTAGTTACGTGTATGAACGAAGACTGTGAGGTGAAAGGATTGAATATGAATGTGAACAAAACTAAGGGTCTGGTGTTTGAAAGGGAAGATGTACAGACACGGTGTGAAATATGAGTAATTGGAAAATGTCTAGAACAATTTAACGACATTGTATATCTGGGGAGTGCGTTTTCAAGCGATGGAAGATGTGAGTTGGATGTGGAGAGACGGATAGCAGCCGGCAATAAAGTGAACGGTGCTCTGTCCGCATTAGTAGGCAGTGTGAATATCTAACTCAGTCAAAATGGCCATACACAATGCGGTGTTGGGGCCAACTTTATCGTACGGTAATGAGGCTTGAATATGCCCGAAATCGAGTGAAAGTAAGATAAATGCAGTAGAAATGCGATCTCTTAGAAATATCTGCGGTGTCACCCTGCGGACAAAATAAGCAATGAAGAGATACGCAGTATTATAGGGTTGCACGACAGTGTTATTGTAAAAATGAACAAAGGAATGCTAAGATGGTTCGGGCACATAGAAAGAATGAGTGATGAAAGTCTGACAAAGAAAATCTACAGAGCGAAAGTGAGTGGTAAAAGAAGCCAAGGAAGACCAAAGCTGGCTTATGAAGATCAAATAGCCAGAGTGTTAACCGAAGGAAATGTCAAAAGCACTCGCATACCTAGGCGTTTAGAAGTATATGAGGACCGCGACGCTTGGCGTTCCATCCTCTCTGACTACTCTGTTGGGGATACACCGTGAAGATTTGTATTTTAACCCGCGAGGACTCGCACTGGGTCGAAAAGACCCAGAACTGCACTAAATTCGGTCATTATTTCTATAATATTTGTTATTTTCGGCGCCATTCCTGATACCTTTAAACCACATTATAAGCTATCTCTTCTGACCGCGGCTGTCAATATTCGGCTGTAGTTTGCGCGGGACGAATATATAGTTTGGATCAATTAGGCCCACATGCGAGTGTTTACTAAGTGTCTATTCCAATGTAGTTTTTATGTTTGTTTTTTCTTTTATATACAGAATGTCACAAAAACGTATACCTAACAGTGTTATTGAGGACATTTTGATGGAAGAAGATATTTCAGGTGATTGCTCAGAAGAAGAAGGTACAAGTTTGCTACGATAATTCAGATTCCCGTCAATGTGAGGAAGATGACTATCCTGAACCACTTTACACTTACTTACACTTAGTACAGAGACCTGATTTGAGAGACATTCCACTTCTATATATTCGACAAGGTAATGTGAGAAGTTTGAAGAAGTACACTGGTAAGGACAAGGTCACGAAGTGAATACTAAGTACCTCCGAGAGCTGTAAGTAGAAGATAACACAACATTGTTACTTAAGCTCAGAGGCTTATGGGTGAAGCTATATATGCGCAGGTACCCTTAGATTGCTGGAGTCTAAAGTTTGTCGATAGTTTTTTGGAGAAGATTGTGACATTTACTAGCCAGCAAAAAAAACTACGCAAGGGAAAGAGATTGATCCTTCACGGTAGATGCTATATGTGTATGTGACAGAAAAATAAAAATGTCTCGCCAATATTGCAGAGAGTCTATACGTCGTGACAACACAAGCTTTTTGTTTAAGAAGTACGAAGAAGAAGACAGGAAATAGGCATGTTACCCATAGTTGGATTAGTTGCCTTAAAAAAAGACTAGTTTTCGATCTCGGTTATTTCTTAAAAAATCCTATGAAACTTAGTTATTCTTTAGTTTATTTAGAAGACTATAGTTTGTTCTTTGATAATGTAGTGATTTTGCATGTTTGTTATTAAAAAATATAAAACTATATGTCTTTGTTTCTCATACCAAAAAATTAAAAACTGGATCTCGGCTTAAAAGCAATTTTTTTTATACTTTTTTTGATAATAAATATAAAAGACTTCATTAAATGTTGTTTTGTTACCACTCATTCATTCTATTAAAAAAAAGGTACTGTGACTCATGAAAATCATTTTATTAAAAAGATCTAAAAACTGGGTCTTTTCGACCCACAAGCGACCGTCCGTGATCTAAAATGAGACACGAGTCCTCGCGGGTTAAGAAAAGGTATAAAAAATGTCCTTTATACGTTGACAAATTATTTTTCTTTCAACAAACTCACCATGGCCACAATAATCAACGCCATAACTGCGTTGAATCGCCATGATACGGACATCATTTCACTGATTAACTTTTCCTCACAACCAACCTTCCATATGGTCATCTCTTTCTGCAAATAAAAAAGACTGAAAAATCAGAACAGACTGTGTCAAAGTGTTCCCAATCTGGTTCAACAATTGCTTCTGCAGCGGAAAATTACTACTACATGTATTATATTCATAAATGGATGAAAAGAAATGTATTCCAGCGAACTTCTCTTCAAACTGCAAACACCATACCCAAATAAACTGTTATATTTAGATACATACATATGTTATAACAGAAATAGTATAAAATATATGCATATAATAATATTTCGTAACATTTATCTAGAACAAATTAGAAAATAATTTCTCATTAATTGCCATTGATGACAAATGATATCTAATGCCAAAGCCATTAATGGTAAATGGACAAAAACAGAAATCACAATTTTTATTAATTTTTTTTGTTAGAGGCAAAAATCCACGTTATTGCTTTTTTATTACAATTGCCGTTATTCATTACAGAAATGCAGCCTAAAATCTTAGAATATAAGTGTTTTAAGATTCTAGGTTGCATTACTGAATAGTGGTCTTCAAAATAATAAGGATGGTTAGGTAGGCGTCTTGATGCGCGCTAAATGAGCCTTGAGTAACTTACCGATGGAAAATACTTATAGATGGTCCCAATTTTTGTTACCCCATGGTGTATGCAAGGGTACAAGACGTCCATAGAGCAACAGCTATAGGGAACATTATCCCCCACAAACTTACGATTCGTTCTGTTAAAAACATTTAAATTTTAAAGGTGTGAACAATAAAATATAAAGCTACTGTTATGAAAAGGTAACGTGTGTTTGTTCATAGTAATTTATCTAATATGTGAATATAGGTATACAATAATATATGAATAACATCACACCATTTCACATTCACTTAGTGTGGATAGCATTTATATAAAAAAACAAACACCTTATCTTGACATTACTTGGTAATATTTGAATTGCAGATAGCAAAAGAGAACCACATAGAGACAGGTTGTTAACCCATCGCTTAAAACATATTCCGTTTAGATAAATATTGGTTGATTTGGTATGTATATCAAAGAGAAAAACTATTTTTACAAATTAAAAAATATTTATAATCGAGAAGGACCAACAGCCAAAAATAGATAAATGTTCTTCACGATTAAAACATCAATGAAATATTATATAAAATGCACACATGTAGGTACTTTACACCAGCGTATCAACCTACGATTGTTACAGTTCTTAAGTGCTCCATACAGTTCTTATAACTCTATCAGTATCTCTGGACATAAAATACAAATCGACAAGAAATTCCTATACAGTTGGCATTGATATTATTGTATTTAGTCAGTATTCTATTCAGTACATAGGAATTTTTAAGTAAATTTAAACAGTCGACTTCGGACGAAGATTACGACTAGTCGGCCCTAGGGCCGACTTATGTCCAGAGATACTAGTCGGCCGACTAGTCGTAATCGGTTTCGGCTTCAGCCAAAATCTGACCTTCGATCGGATCGGACGGATATTTGCGACAAAATGTTTTATTTCACAGTAAGATCTATACTTACAATCGCATTGTAACGTCAATAATGGATAAATATTGAATGATTTAAAAAAAAATATAATAAATTTGTCCCATGTATAATTTCGGATATTACAATAACTAGATAATTATTAATATTACTTTACAAGAGTACAATAGTAATTTAACAATCATAAGATAAAAAGTATTTGCTGCTGTAAAGGGGCATTGTCAATAAATTAAGTTATAAATAATATTGGTAGTTAATAAATAAAATGAGTTAAAGCTGCTGTAAAGAGACATACTTATAATAATAGTAGGTACACAGTTTTAATAGATATTAGTAGCAATTTTAATCTTAGTAGCTATCCGCCAGCAATCTTTCTTTTAGGTAGTCTTCAACCGTGTAATACGCATTCTTATACAGAATATCTTTGACTTTGTTTTTAAATTGACCCTCGGGTGAAGTCTGTATCTCTTCGGGTATTTTATTGTAAAATCGTATACAGTTCCCCATAAAGCTTTTATTAATTTTAGTTAGTCTGAAATATGTTTGTGTATATTTGTTTTTATTCCTAGTATAATATAAAATTATATTCCTAGTACTGATTTTTAGATAAGAATATACATTTTTACGTGCATACATTTATGTTCTCAAATATACAATGTGTTGATTGCAATCTCGCCATATTCACGGAGGCAACTATACTCTTGATTCTAAATACAAATCATTAAAAAAACATAACTTATTTACTTAAAATTACTAAGTTTATTTAATTATATTATAATTATTATATCAACAAATTTCCGCGCAGGGCTCTTAAGATAAAATATTAAAATCGGCGCAGGACACTATCGCACATCAAACGTGACCGCTACACGACATCGCCCGCGCAACTTTCTCTTTCCATTTCTTTCCAGCCCGCATGGCACGTACCGCTCGCCATTTCTCTGCCCCTCCCTCTCCTCTCAGTCAGTCGTGCCGTCTGCCATAGATAATACATTATAATATATTTCCGTCTGCCGTGTTGGTGCCGTACATCGCAGCGGTGTATAATACGTACTTGTAAGGTGCGGCGTAAGTTGCAACTTGTAAGGTGTTTCTAATAATGACGGAACAGTACTCGAACGTTGATTTGGTAGAGATGGTACAATTGTACGCAATAAGCATTGATAGCCTAAAACAAACTGAACATGTTCGCGGAAATGTTTCAATTTATTTAGGTATTTTTGCCGGTCCTAAGCCCGTAAAGTACGAAGGAAAAATTGAAATCATGTTATTGACAATTTTTAGTATCGTCGTATGTTTTGTTTTATTAGCTCAATTAATATGGCGAGAATGCAAATCAGCACCCTGTATATTGACATGGTACAGTTAAAATATTAATCTCTGAACAATTCCCTTCTGCCCAGTTTGTATGTGGCTCGAATTACTCGCTTTTGCAAAATGAAGATTAAAGATATAGATGCAGCTTGTCCCCACATCAAAATACCATAATATATAACAGTGTGGAAGTAAGAAAAACACACTAGTCTCGCAGCATCAACGTGGGTAAGCTCACGGGTTTTCATAACTGCGTAAGTAACCGAACTAAGCCTTAGATACTGATAAAACAGTAACCACTACATAGTCGCGCAATCTAGAGGTTGCTCCATCGATAGTACCTAGCTAGTAGCTAATGTGTGGTCAGCCTAATATATTGGGCATAACTTACATGTCACTTATTTCCTACTGATTAGTTTTCGTCTAAGAGTAAGATGTACGTATACCTGCCTCTCTACATTACATAGCTTTACATTAAATTTTACAATCTATACAAACATTACATAAATATATTTATGTATTATATATTTGTTAAAATGGTAGTGTCTGTCTGTGATTTTGAAATAAAAGCTTTTTCTTAAGCTTATGTGCTTCTTTGCATGTAACCAAAACCAAAACACGCTTTTCTAAAATGTCGATCTGTCCATCTGTTTGACCGGGCTGATCCCCGAAATTGGGTCTCATTGGCACGTCACGTAGAGGACTTTTCAGAGAATAATCTAGGACACTTTTTATAACGGAAAAATGAAAATTTAACACGGATGAAGCCGCGAGGCACATATAAACTTATTTAATTTTCTTACGGCACTACCTCCTAATATTTAAATAATGCAAAAGCAATGTCTTTCTATAAGAAAATTAATATTATTATTCTTGTGCTATGCTTTCCAATTTGTCACGCTCACGAATTCTAAAAATAAGAGCCTTTTCAAAATAAATTTGCAATATGTTTCAATATTTACCAAGCATATAATGAGAATGTGAAAGTAAATTGATAAATGAGAACAATACTTAACAATGCATCAGTATCAATGGTTTCTCCAGTCGTGTACCAAGGTATGTAAAACCATTCCTGATAATCAACTCTTCCACAGCAGTGGAACCGAGTTTGCAATCTGTCTATGGCAACCTTAGAAGCAAGATGACTGGCGTAACGAAGCATTGCTTTCGAAATACCACCTTTTATTTTAGCTGCAAATGATACTTATAAGTGTAATAAAATGTAATAGATAATGCGCCAGACAATACACACCAATCATCTCAAACTAGCTGTATTCCCTGTGCTATGAGAACCAGACGACGACTACTGCGGGCGTCTCCCTGTACACCCAGACCCGAGACAATCTAGAAAAGTTCATTTTCTAAATTGACCCGACCGCGAATCGAACCGGGAACCTTCCACGCTTGGGTTAACGTCACTTACATATTTACTAATATTTTTTATAATAATTCTTATACGTATTATACGTATATCATTGAACTCCTCCTAAACAGCTGGACCGATTTTGATGAAATTGTTTGTGTGTTTCATTCGTCTTTTGATGGTTTAGATTTAGATTCTCAAATGGACCCGGTAAGTGGTACTGCAATTGGGTTCTCTGTCTGGTCCGTTAGTTTATATATATTTAATTTCCGTCTGCATAACGTAGAATAAGGCTACGCTGTTCCCCGCTTGTCGTAAGAGTTAACTGAAGAGGCCTTTGGGGTCGCGGCCAATCGGAGTGGCCATCGTCCTTCCACGCAACCCCGAGGACGAGAGCGCATGTGGTCTTCGTAGCACTGCGAGAGCCAATGGAGAGCTCTGTAACTACCTCCCCCGAAAAGTGTGGTACAACTCGAGAGGAGCTGCATGCGCTTGTGTTCCGTATGAGATCCCGGAGCCTCTCGACAACGCACCGATGGCGACCACCGTCAGGTTTTATTGGATAGATATACTAAGAGTTTCACATACCCTCCCCGTCGGCCCCCAAGCGGGACAGGGATATATAAAGCATGTCCTGACTTAAATAAGGTAGGTATACCTACCTACCTTATTTAAGTATCAACACAACGAACTCTGGGGGAGTTTCCAGTAACACCCAGACTCCAAGCCAATTTAGAAAGTTCGTTTTCCAAATTGACCTTGACCGGGGATCGAACCCGGGACCCTTGCTTGGAAAGCAGATGCATATGCCACTGCGCCAACGGGCCAGTCGTCAGTCAGTTTATGTTGGTAGGTAATGTTTAAAACATTTATTAAAGAAATTAAATGGAAACGGTTAAGGAAAACGTTAAAATTAGTGCGTCGGCTGTATATATGGTAGATATTTACATATGTATAACCTCTTAGTATAGTAGATTGAAGTCCAGAGTAAAACATGATTGCAAGGAAAATGATTATCATAATAATGAGAGCCCAAATATAATAGAACAGTCCGTTTGTAACGTTGTACTCTCTTTTCGATAAACCTGCTTTGAACAACTGATATAATCCATATAACTGTAAAAAAAGTTGTAATAAGTTCTACGGAAGTTATAAAATTCATTAAACTTAAGTGAATGCATTAATAAATATTCAAATACTTCTATAACAATTGCAATAATAGATCCACAAGCAATAATAACTGGAATAGCATTTCCATCCGGCCAACATATAAGATCCAACAACGTGCCTTCTTCACTTCTTATAAATTCTGAAGTATTAACTAACCAGATCAAATAAAAGATTACGATCGGCATGCACGCCATCAATAACATTCTTATATTATTAAAAGTAGCCCAAGTCAAATACATTTTTTATGTTTAGATTATGTTATGAATGTTGAGCGAAACAAAATTGCAAAAGCAAATAAGTGCTGAATAATACCAAAAACACCAAATTTTTTTTTCTGCGAAAGCACCATATATTAAACTTCTTCTTATTCTCTTATATATACAATTCGTTCATTATTTAACCATCTAATCCGAATAATAACCTAATAATGTTAATTTTTTAATTTTTAAATGGCACCGTACGCGAGTACATTGCCAACGTCAAGTAAAGCGAGAAAACAATTCAGTAGATGATTAGCGCATTTCCAATGTCACGCATTAACACAAACTAGTATACAGACACAGAATAAGCAGAATCCATGTAGAATCATAAGTAAATTAGTTCTTTCTTATCGTAAAACTCCTCCAGTAAAGTGATAGTAGGCTTTACTGAAGTTATAAAGGACTTCTTGGAAGAGCGTGAGAACTTCAGCTACACATGTTTATTTAGACCCACTCCATTCTCTTCACTTACACAGAACTTTAAAACACAATATACCATCACTGTTGTACTTTAAAACTCCTAAAAAAGTAAAAAATAGAGAATCTAAATAAAATGACAACCTCACTTCTCCCGTTCCCGCCAAAAAGTCCTAACCTAATGTTAATCCCAGTTAATCCTTCTTCCAAGATCTAACCTAACACTTCTGTCATTTTCATATAAAAAAGTTCCGTAAAAGAGTTTGTATCTCAATGAAAAACAATGAAAGTGATGATGAAAATGATGAAAGACAATGAAATTTGTATGAAAGAAAAAGTGAATGAATTTTTAAAAGTTGTTGAACAAAAGCTATTGGAGATAACGTTAAGAACAAAATACCAAGACGTTACTAGTATTTATAAATTAACCCTGTATACTAGTAGGTGTATTTCCGAATTATTTCCAAGAGTTAGAAAGAGACGTCACGCAATTGCACCAACTGCATTCACTGCGCCCACAGATTTACTGCGCCGGATGTGTCGGCATTGTCAGGATGACACCAGTCAAGTTTATTTATTTAGTTTAAAGAAAATGTTATTTTTCATAGCACGATCTATTATTTTAAATGATCGCATTTTTTTTTTTGGCAATAATTATTATACGGCGTCTTAAAAGTTTTAAAAGCTAATATCTTTTTAATGAAGGAGTAGCATTTTATTGTATACATTATATTTTTTATAGCAATTTTGTCTATATTTTCACCAATTTTGAAGTGCCATTAAATGCATCCCATTATAAAATTAAAACGACAAACTTCAAACTTGTCGTAAATACATATTTTGTTATAATTTGCATATAACAAAATTATCGTGTTGAATTGTGTTTTGCATCGATATACATAAATATTTTAATAGGTGAAGTTTTAATTTGTAAAATCTTTAGTGAAAATAATATCAATGAACGCGTTATTGCAAAAGGCGGGTGATAAATAAAATCATTTTAGAGTTACTAAATTTAATTGTAACTAAGTTCTTTGTCCATTTGCAAAACTAATATGAAATGCCTGTTGTGCTAAATATGATACCTCTTTATTATATACCACTCAGTAAAAACTTTACTGCAAGCTACTAGCGTTGGCTACAAAAAATTCGTCGACGACAGCGTATTACGTTTTGTGTTCTACTATTCCTATTACCGCAGATTAATTAGTTACTAACTATTACACAGGTTTGACATATAATGTTGGTATCACTAGTAAGCTAAGTCACATTCTCGGCCGCCGCAGCAAGATCGCGTCGTCTAATTACGCTGTTATTTCTTCCTTTTGAGTGACTTTGGCCTAAATAAATATCTAGGGTGTCTACAACTAACTTGTTTTCTAATTCTGGAACGGAATGATATATTTAAGAATCATTAACATAAATAAAGGTTATAAGCAGTTATGATTATTTGGTGTACCTAAAATACATCAAAATTATAAAATATGAATATTTTTTCACAGCGGTGTTCATGATTATTATTGAACCTCTCTTTTGATTAGTTTAATATTATATTTTAAGAAACAAATAACAGTTAAAAATTGTTTAATAATCACAATCCAATCATTTCCTTCCATAATCCATTTTTATTTTATAACAAATAACAAACACAATGAACAGACTGTTGACTTTATAGACTAGAATATACGCCTAACACACAAACATTACATTTGGGTCTGTAAAGAATCATAGTAAGTCATTTCTTCATCTGTAACTGACGGTCGGTATGACTCTACACCTTGCCATAACTCTGAAATTCCAAGAATTATGGAATCTGTGCTTAATTCACTTTCCTTCACTATACCTGAAACCAAATTATTATAGTTTAATAGTGATAACCTTAATAAAGTCACACTTAGTCACAATTTTTTTATGATTCGATGTTTTAAGGTTTTAGCTTTAAAAATAAATTAATTAATTAAAAAAGGGTCCTCAAACTCAATTTGGCCAGGGGTCCGTTAATCACTTGAGACTTGAGCCGTGGTCGATAAATTCAAGTTTCATGGCGGGTACTAAGTCCTTGCTCTGCGCCATACCAGAAAGTTGCCTGCATGCAATTTAACTACGATCCGTACGGCGGCCGCCCGCGTTGTCGCCATTACGTGCAGTACAAGAAGAATTACCTGCGTGCAGTTTAGCTACTACAGCCAGCACGGCAGCCGCGCGCGCAGCTGCCACCACGTGCAGTTCAATAAGAATTACCTGCGTGCAGTTTAGCTAAAACTGAGCACGGTGGCCGCGAGCGCCGTTACTTCTGCGTGCAGTACAAGAAGAATTACCTGCGCGCAGTTTAGCTACAACTGAGCACGGTGGCCGCAAGCGCTGTTACTTCTGCGTGCAGTACAAGAAGAATTACCTGCGTGCAGTTTAGCTAAAACTGAGCACGCTGGCCGTGAGCGCCGTTACTTCTGCGTGCAGTACAAGAAGAATTACCTGCGTGCAGTTTAGGTACAACTGAGCACGTTGGCCGCGAGCGTCGTTACTTCTGCGTGCAGTACAAGAAGAATTACCTGCGTGCAGTTTAGCTACGACGGCCCGCACGGCGGTCGCGCGCGCGGCGGCCACCACGTGCTGCAGGTCGGCGCCCGTGCAGCGCTCGGGCAGCGCCGCCGCCACCTGCTCCAGCCTCACTTCCGGCCGCAGCTTGTAACTGCCACAAGCCAAACGTGTTACACGTACACGTCTAGTGAAGCTCTTTTTCTTTTATTAAGTATCTTCCATCTATACTAATCTATATTATTAATTAATTAACCCATACTATCTATATCCACAATCCACAATAATATTATAAATTATGCGAAAGTCTGTCTGTCTGCGTGGTTTTCACGACTAAACCGCCGAACTGATTTTGATGAAATTTGGCATGAAGATAGTTTGACACCAGGGACATAGACCACTTTTTTTCTAAGATTACTTGGAAAGGAGAAAAAAGGGGGATGAAACTTTGTATGGGAAATTTTAAACCGCTGAATCGATGAAGATGAAATTTGGTACAGAGATACACCTTTTCAATCAAAAAACATACTTTTATTTTTAAATCTACCCCTAAAGAGGTGAAAAGGGGGGTGAAACTTTATAGAGGAAATGCTAAACCGCTGAACCGGTTGTGATGAAATTTAGTACAGAGATGTATCCTAAAACCCGGTACAGTATGTACCCAAAAACAAATGTAGACTACTTTCTTTTTCAAAAAACGACATGGTTTTTTATGTATGTGACGTCATCATAAATCGGATATTCCATAATAGGGAATAACTTTTTTGTGCAAACGGAATGGAATACACAGAGGAAGATTTCTCTATATGTGACATCATCAGAAATCTAATATGGCGGCGGCGGCGAATGTTATGGAACATCCGCCGCATATCCGCACAAGTTATAGGAAATAACTTTTTTGTTCAACACCAACAATATGAATACGCAGACATAGACTATAGGCACAAATACACGACTCGGATATGTCATCGGCTAACATTGTCAAACAGAAATTGCCAATCACACGCTTATGCATTTGTAATTAGGTATATGAAAATTTTCCAGTACCAAATATATCACAAATGTAGGCCTCCCATATATGTTCAACAATATTGTTAAAGTATTTATCAAAGTATAGTGGTAGTATTTATCAAAAGCATAATTATAGATGTAAGTACATATAACACATACTTCCTGCATAATGCTTTAAGCACACTGGTTTTCTCTTCTAATCCATTGTACGGTCCCACATAAATAAGTTTGTCGAGGCGACCGGGTCGCAGAAGCGATTGCTCCAACAAATCTGGACGATTTGTAGCGCCCATTATGAACAAGAAACTTGACGTGTCAGAGTCTGTAACATGCACATAACAGAATATTGTCATTCATTTTTCATTCATTCATTATAAAAACCTAATAAAAACTGTCAGGCCATCTTTAAAAAATTATTAGGGTCATTGGATTATTTAAAAAAAACTGAAGTCTCACAGACAGTATGAAAATGCTGACAATAAGCTGTCACTAGCCTATTTTCATTTGCATACACAAAAATCTAAAAATTAAAATACAAATACATCGCAATATTGTTAAATTAAACGATAAGACAATACACATTTATTACATTACATTCCATTGTGAGAAGTCGAGTAATCGCTTGGTCAACTGAAAGAATGTCCATAATTTGGAACTACATATATACATTATGTCTAAATGTAGTTCCATTACACAGTAATTGAGAGATTATTTGTGTGTTCGTGCTTCAATATAAACCACCAAGAATTAAAATAATAAAAAAGATCAGTAAAAATTAAAAAGAATTAAGAGATTATTAGAGATTTACAATATTTTTCTGTTATTATTCTGTCTTATATTTGAATGAATTGTATCACTCACATATTAGAGTGAACTGACTTATAATACTATCTATCTAGGAACATAGGCGACCTTAGGTAATAAAAATAATAACCTTCAGGTAATATAAATAATAGGTAATTAAAAACAAAACGTTTGATAAATAATATCAATTTTTTCAATGCTGTATGTTAGAAAAACACAAATTTATCAAAGTATATAATTCATGTTTGTTATGTATTTAACTTATAAATGAATTTTATTAGGTAATTAATTGATTTATTGAAACAGTTTTTATTTTGATTAAAATGTACGAATGAATTGAAGGAACGAATGTGGAGTTAGTGAATGCGAGTTCTCTAAATATTATATTTCTCTATGTTGGAGGTTTTGGTTTATCCACAGAGTAAGTAATCACTACGTGGTTTATCTTTGAAGATGGCGGCGGCAATTTTGTATTTTCGTTAAGCTATAATTGTTTAGATAAATTGAGTTGGAACAAAAACAAAGTTATAAACGGTAAGTGTTTTATTTTATATGTACTATATTGGATAATATTAGTGTTTTATGTGAATATTTCATAGTTTCGTGTATATAACAGAAAAGCAGTGTTATTAGTGCTACGTGTATACGTCGGACCAGCGAACGGTGAAAATTTAGCGAAGTTTTGGTTTATTTCCTGTTTGTTTACATTAAGAAGGCTACCAATATTTTGAGCGTTTTTAAATAAATTCGCTGAAGCGGGTACACGTTTAATGAATGTGAATTTTAAATATATATTTCTTTATACATTTTTTTATCGACTGCCTAAAACCATAACGCAATTTATGTATTTTCGTTCGATATCTTCTTTTCTTTTTGCAATGCGATGCCTTTTTGAGAGATTTTTAAGAATTTCTCCTAAATTACTTGAGTAAGTTACATAAAATTGCGTCTAACAGGAAGACAATACAGTTTACTAAATCCTGGCAAAAGGATACTTTATTATATGAATTAATATTCCAGTTTATAACGTTATATGTCGCGTTCGGCACGCTTATTACGTAAGTTGCAATGAGCATACACAGCCAATATCGCGTGATATCTGTTGTCAAAACGAGAATTTGTGTTATGTAATTTATATAGTGGCGCTAAATCTACCGCAAAAAGTGCGTTTTACGGTCATAGAATAATAGATCCGCAATCGTCATACTAGATACCAATTTTTTATTACAATTAGTCACCGGTCGCGCAATGATCGCGTAGCTATCGCTGTCTGCAAATTTTTGGGTAATAACCTGCGGGTGGTGGAGTGTGAGAGTGCAGACTACGCAAGAAATTGTTTATGGGAGCGTGCTCTTATATTCAAAAATGAAATAGTACATTTCGATACAAGTGTGGAAAGTATGTCATTTCTTCACGAGTCCCGGTTTGTTGACCCAAGCCGAAGGCGCGCGTCATAAATAGGGACGAGTGGAAATGACAATTCCGGACGTGCATCGAACGACGTTTTTTAATACATTTGCGAATAAAATATAAATAAATAAAAAAAATGCAGAAATGCAATTTCGCGGGAGTAAGTTTCTTTTTTTTTAGAGGACATGGCAGGGCAACGGTTTTTATGCATTCAGCCAATTTAATGACAAAAATTTATCTAAATTCAAGATAATTTTAATTGCGTTATTTATTTATTTATTTACATTATACGTATATATTAAAAAATAAATTTATTTTAAATTCGACTCATGTATTAATAGTATTTACGCTGTAAAATAGTCATTAAATACAAAAATTTTGTACAGAAAATTTTTTGATTAAAAACCTCCTTCATGCATTTGGATGTCATATGCAAGAGGAAAATAAAAACCACTATTGTAGAAAAGAATAACTTTCCGCACGCTAAACACACATGGAAAAGTCAACTTTTTGAGCAAATGTATTAAAAAATATATTATATAATATAGTCCCCATAGTATAGAGGTAAATATTATGTGACATATATATGTATGTAAGAGGAATGTAGTGTAGTGTAGTGTAGGGGGTGTGGTGACCTTCCCCGTGCGCGACGCCGTCGAGCTCGGCCAGCAGCTGGCTGACGACGCGGTCGCCGGCGCCGGCCGCGTCGCCCGCCGCGCCGCGCCGCGGGGCCAGCGCGTCCAGCTCGTCCAGGAACACCACGCACGGCGCCGCCGCGCGCCCGCCCGCGAACACTGACCATACACGGCTTTTTTTTTATACTGGCAACTCGTTTCGTATTCAATAGAAACATTTCTGCTATTCTCATATAATAAAGTGGTGTATCGGACTTTTTGGCCGTACCAGGAGAAGTGAGATTGACATTTTGTTTATATTTTCTATTTTATGCATTTTTGGAAGTTTTAAAGTACAAAAGTGATAGTTTACGTTAATAACTAATTATTCTGTGGTGATAGTATATTGTGTTTTAAAGTTCTGTATAAGTGAAAAGAATGGATTAGGTGTAAATAAAGATGTGTAGCTGAAGTTCTCGCGCTCTTCGAAGAACTCCTATAAAACTTCAGTAAAGTCTACTATCACTTTACTGGAGGAGTTTTACGATAACGACTAATAAATACAATACGTGACGTTGGCAAATGCGCTAATCTGTGCACCATGCCATAAAGATAGAAAAAAAAAGTGGTGTATCTCTCATGCAAAATATATATATACTCGGTATACTCCCCAGTAAAGTGATACTAGGCTTTACTGGAGTTAAAAAGAACTTGTTGGGAAAACGCGAAATCTTCAGTTGCACATATTTCTACAAACTTTCCAATTCTCAGCACTTGCACAGAACTTTAACGCATTATATACTATCAATTTTGTACCTTAAAACTCGTAAAATCGCAAAAAATAGAAAATTTTAATATAATGCCATCTTCACATCTACCATTCCCGCGAAAAAGTACCAAGGACATTTACTATATTAGCAACTGGGTAAACCTCAGACGAAATATCACAATGGACAGGACGGGGCGTGACGTTACGGAGTCCCCTTTTTTTGTTGACCGATTTTCTATATTTTTACTAATGTGCGTGACTAGGGAACGTCATAGTACAAAAATACACATTTTTGTGACCTTGGACTAGGAAAAAAAAAGACGGCGTCTTTTTTTTTACCGAGTTTCTAGGTTTTATTAATATGCGTGACTAAGAACAGTACACAGTGTATACACAGTATCACTGTACGATACACAGTTGAACATAACATATTTTTATTTTTGTGCATACTAGTAGCCAATACACAAGATTTACGAGCAGAATTTAAATTTGGCAAATAATTATTTCATAAGCTGAAATTACACTGACAGTGCGAGGTTGCCATACTGACTATGTTATGCTATGTGTTATACTATATTTTGCTATGTTATATGTTGCCATACTTACTATAGCTAACTGTTTTACTCGTGGTTACGCTCAACGAGACAGAGTGGCAACATATTATGGCTCTGTCTATCAGTGGCGTGCACTCCATAGAGACAAATAGACTGTCTACCCTAACAATTTGCTAATTAATTAATGGAAGAAAAAGAAATAAATCACAACCGAAAACATTTTCAAAATTCCCGCGCTCGTCTTATTTTATCGTTCGCCCGAGAGACAATTCCCATCAAAGGCTGAATTTACACACATGCAAAGATTTTCTAACGTTGTGTTTCGTATAATTACACCCGTGCATATGTAGTGGTTTTGAATGTTTACTAATCCCAAAACACGCACACAAGTTAAAAAATAGACGCAGTCTCTAGCCAATACCAACATCGAACAATAAAATCATCAATAGTTTTAATTTTATTAGTTAATATTGTATGCGCCTCCATTTCGCTGAAGGCTTGTTGGTTAAAATTGCGTGCCGTCCTTTTCCTGATATCTTATTGGTTAATATCAGATACAACACTTAATGCACCCGATTTCAAAATGCGTTCATTTTTATTATCTACGAGATTTAGATTTCGTGATGACTAAAAGTTTATACAATTAATTTAAGACATTAAGAAAAGTAACATATAACTTAATTAGAAAATAATCTAACTTCTTTGAATGAAATAACACGAGCCAGCGATCTCTTTTTTTATAAGCGCCCTCTAAACCATTTCTAGTGACTTTTTCTTCCTTACTTAAAGAATATTTAACAAATAAGTAATAAAAATAACAGATGGCGCTCGTCGACATTCAGATTTAAACGAAATTATTGAGTAAGATTGATAAAGGTAATGACTTCAAATTTGTTATTAAATACGAGTATTATAAAATAATCCTTTTACAAAAATTATAATAAGCAGCTTCGCTACTGTTGAAAGATTTTTCATAGTAGTTCCGATGAATAAATAACATGACGTAAAAAATATTTTCATTTCAAACAAACTTTGAATGACAAATTCGGTGTTTTCTTTTTAGGCTACCCTATTGAAATCGTCTGTGCACGTCACTGCTGTCTATTATACAGAATTATGGTGTTGTGCCGTCTTACTTCCCCCCAGCATCAAAATGCACGGAGCCATGAGTTGCTGCATTTATCACCGTATCAAACGAGTTTGTGTCTCTCTTTCTATCTCTCTATCTAATGTTGTAGGTATTTTATTAACTAATTTATCTACTTCTGTCGTTTGTAATTCATTACTGTTTGTTATCCCAACTAAATAAATCTCATTGACCATGAGTAAAATTATTAGCTAGTAAATATCGCAACCTCACATTGTTGATGTAATTCGTGTCAGCTCATGACCGATTTCACGTACAAAACTAAAATAATTACTTACTTGCAAAATACTTAGAAATGTTAAGTGTTATGTTACTATTCTACTACTAGACTAGTATTCACAAAAATAAAAATATGTCATGTTCAATTATGTATTGTTGTATTGTGTCCCTTCCCCACATTATTAAATCTAGAATTTAAATCTAGGTCTTAGAGAAAAAGCTCCGTCCATTTTGATTTTCGGTCCGAGCATCTTACCCTCTACGCCGAAACAAAACATTGTTGTTAGGTGGCAGAATTAGCAAGTAAGATGATGATAGCGACCTGGACGGACCCCATACAAGATCCTACCATCCACATACAGAGATTACAGTATTTCAGTGCAAGAGGAGCACATTCCATGAGGTACCTATCTTATCACCAATAATAAAACCGGTTAAATATTCGAGAATTAAAAAGCTAGAATGTCGGTGTCGTCACTTCAGAAACGAAATATACGATATTTCGTTTTGATAATGAAATATAACTTTGCGACAAAATTTCATAAATTGTGACTGAAAGCTGGTAATAATTTTTTTTTACATTCTTATTCTTATTACATTCTTCGAAACATTTTCTTTTACATGTAATAGTTGGAATTCATCAGAAAAAATAAATTACAATATATTTCATTAAAAAATAATTCACAATTGCATCTAATTTTTGATAGGTAATCCGGCAGTAATATATTACATTACTAGTAGTCATACATTTGAATTAAGTTTCATAAAAAACAGATACCTGCATGAATCAGCTGCCAGATCTTAGTCTATAATAGTTGTACACTCTAGGCAGAAAATGTATACTTTAACATTGATAATATATTTGGTATACCTTTTCTAACATTCTCTTCAGATTGTCCAATGTACATGTTGAGTAATTCCGGTCCCTTTACACTCAAAAAACTAATATTTAATTCTGTACACACTGCTTTGGCTATTAAAGTTTTGCCGCACCCCGGTGGTCCATATAACAATATACCTGTAATTTAATAACCAACAAGTGTTTATTTTACAAGGTAATTCTGAAGGGGTTTTTTAGTAAGGCAACCTTTTAAACAATAACTATATATTATGATACAGAATGATTGCATCAGATTTAGAACTAAAATTATTAAAACACAAAAATTTTGATATAGCGAGATTTTATGATTGTTTAGAACGTCTAGAAAATAATTATTACCTGATCGTTTCAAGGAAGAATTCTTGAACAAATGTGGGTACTTAATAGGGAACTCTATTGTCTTAAGTATTTCTTTTTTCAAACTATCCAGACCACCTATGTCCTCCCAATATACTTTAGGGATTTTAGGTGCATCTAAATGTTGACTTTGTAAGCTTCTAATTGATTCTGTAAATAATGAAATAAAAAATATATTGGTCCAGTAAGGTTCACGTAATGTCATAAGCTTAAGCATTAATTTTGCCTACATCAAGATATTAGCAGATAGGTAAAAACATCTTTTACTCCTTTCTGAGAAAAGTAGCAATCTAAAAAGCAATCTTAGTAAAACATTATATGGCGTAAATAGCATCCGTAATATGTATTTTCTTATTATTATATCATCCATAATGTATATATTCTCATTAGCATATTATCCATAATGTGTATATTCTTATGAGCATATCACAAATGTACATAATGCTTATGATAATTTTTCTTATTATTAGAAGCATTATGCATGTAGTATTGTTTTAATGTTACGATGATAATTATGACTTCTTGTGAACATAGCATAAATGCAGCTGCTCTACGGCCACCCACGAAAGCTTGATAAGCATTTCTTTGTCTTACTTAGTAATAAGGTAATAGTAATGATAAATGTACTCGTAGAATTAATTCGCGTATTAAATAAAATTCAGTCTAACATCGACTCTCTTACAATAAAGTTGGATTTTTATTTTTAGTAATCTCTAGGTCCATCGCGTTTTGACTAGATATCCTTTATTTGATAATAAAACAGATTTCTTTTATACCTCATTGCAGACTTTAGTAATATACAGGCTGTATATGAAAACGGAACACCTTCTTGAACATGCTATAGTATACCGAGAATGCAACTTGATTACGCTTCAATAAAGTATTATTGTGTAATAAAAACAATGATACAGGTCAAATCACAATTTACTTCAGTTGTGCTTCCCCTTAACACGACAAGTTGTTTATTTCCCACACCGAAATTTAATATTTACAATATTTTACAAATCCACAGAAATCTCCTTTATTTATGTAAAGATAAGGTTGATATTCCTGTGTATGTGAAAATAACGTATTTTTAAATTAGTTCATGATCGTAGCGATTTGTAAACAATTGTTAAGGGGCATATGCATTATTATTGAAGTTGGTTTTTATGCTTTATTTCAATAACAGATGAAATTATTACAAAATAAAAAATATGTTCGATTTAAAATCTGTAACTTTACACGTTCCAGCAACTTCTACGAGAAATAATGGTGTTAACACCTGAAAATTTAAATGGTCATAACTCTTAAACGGCTACATTTTATTCGATAATTCTTTTTATAACTACATACTAAAATTATGCCCTTTCATCCATTAAAGTAACTGTCCCGTTTTCATATACACCCTGTATAAATGATGTATCGGCGAAATAAATATCCGCGTCGTTGCATTGATATCACAATAATGTCACATTCGTATTTAGTAAGCTTTACCTGCAACTTCGCCTGCGTGGAATATTTTTCCATGACTTTTTCGGGTTAGGGTTTCCTTCCCTAAAAAAATCTGTACCTTAGGGGTTGACCCCTTAGGTACAGATTTTTCATAAATGGTAGCCTTTGCTTTTTATTTAAAAAATTATAACATTACACACACTAGCAACCCGTCCCGGCTTCGCACGGGTAGAAATTTTTTTTAAAATAAAATACAACCCACGTTACTCGCATTTCTATAAGTGAGATTTTTTTCAATCGGTTGAATAGTTTCCGAGTTTATCCATTACATACAAAGTTCATCTCTTTAAAATATCAATAAAGACATCATAAAAGTTTTATCCCTCTTTCCATCCCTTTAAGGATAGTTTTAATAAAAAAAAAAGTGGCCTATGTTCGTCTCCTAGTTTAAAACTATATCCATAACAAATTTCATCAAAATCTGTCTGGCGGTTTAGCCATGAAAATGTACCAGACAGATATTTGCATTTATAATATTAGTATGGATAAATCTATCTATATAAATAAAAATGAATTTTTCTGTTTGCATTCCTAAGTCATTCATCCGATTGTGATGAAACTTTAGTGAGTTATTCTGCGTATGCCCGCGAAGGTTTCTTAATTATTTAATTTAGTAAATAAAAGACTACGCAAACGAAGTCACGAGTAACAGCTAATACTTTATAAAATTAGAATAATAATGATTTGTAATTGGTCAATTCTGTAACAGTCATGTGCTAAAATAATTACCAATATAATATATTATACCGAATATTCGGCAGTGTTATTTATTATCATCTAGTAACAAATAATCAGTAGATGACTGGACCATTGGCTTAGTGGCAAAGCATGTCTTTTAAACCGGCGTCCCGGTTTTGATCCCAGTCAGGTCAATTTAGGAAACAAACTCTTCTAAATTGCCTCTATTGTCTTGGACTTTAAGTCCAAATGTTACTGAGAACTCTCCCAGTCCATCGTGTGGTACTCATAGTACAAGCCTAGTGCTTCATTTGGGGTGTCACAATTTGTGTAATTGTCTGAAGTATTATAAAAAAAATATTAAAAGTACAGCAATATTACCTAAAGCTAAATCAAAATCGCATGCCTTCACATTCTGAATGTGTGGCTCTGGTGGTAACTGGTTATAGTTATTATGTTGCATCAAATATGATTCTCTTACAGCAAAATGCATAAGGGCATCCAAATCTCCATACCTAAAGGTTTCTGTTTTTGCTGCAATTCTATTCAAAATATCTTTTGCATTCTCGTTTGTAGCTTCTACATTTAATGTTTCATTAAGTGTGTTTGTATTATCTTCATTAATATTGAGCTGCATTGCATTTGAAAACCATTCTAGCATTTTGTATCTTTGCTGAACATCTAGTCGAGGTATGTGAAAGTTTTCCAAAAACATTCTCAATATGTTAGGTTTCAAATCTCTCTTTTCTGTCACAGCAATGAATATAATTGGATGTTTTGTGTAATTTTGGTATAAATCAGTAATTGAGTTCATGAAGTATTCTATTACTCTACAATCTTCATTGTTTTCTGGATCCACTGCAAATACCTAAAAACATTAAGGTCATTAAAACATATACAAATATTGCTCATTTAATATAATAGTGGATAAAGCAATTCCATATACTTGAAAAACTATTGCATAGATAAAAATGATTACTTAATTTAAAAAATATTGAATTAGCTATACATAAATATCATTTATTTTATCATGTAAATACATCGAAATTTTTCAAATAAATGGTTTTTACTTACATTATACTAGAATTAGTGAACATTAGGATAACTTTTACTTATTGTTCGTTGACCACAACAAAAAAATGGATCTAGATGTCTTACTCACTTCAAAGTTGTCCAGTAAAATAATAACTGGACAAGCACCCTTGGCTTTCTGTATCATTGAATTAATTTTACTTTCTGTTTGTTTCGCTGTGGAACTTTGCAGTGCATTGCAGTCTATTTGGAGACAATTCATACCTAAATATAGACCAATAAATTAATAGTTGGCCTTAACCTAGCGTATTATGTATGTATACTTAAATCATACCCTTAGATCATATAGAAAATTAACAAAAAGTAAATAAAAGATGTATTATTTAAGACATTTAAATAGCTATAAATAGATGAATTAATATGAATACAATTTTACCATTATACTTAGCTAGTAATTTTACAAGCAAATGTTTTCCTGAGCCTAATGATCCCGTTAGGAGGAGCATTGGTATGATTGGATTTGACAAGGAAGATGACAATTCATCTGCAAAAAAAAATATAGTTACTATTTTATTAATAATGATGTGTGATGGCACAGTGATAAACTATGACAACTGTTGTGTACTCATCGAACAACAAGGTTCAAGAGCTTTTTCAATAGTATGATTTATATTTTTCTCCTTAAGCTAAGGAGAACCACATTCAACTGAACTCAAGTGAAAATCCAATAAAGAACATTTTATTCAACACAGCATAATAATGAATATTTTTTTTATATTCAATTATAAACAAATTAATGAATAATAAAGTTACTTACACATATTTCCATTCAGGAATGGATAAATCGTATCTTGAATTTGATCAAACTTTTCTATTAAACCTGTTGGACATATGTTTAATAATTGTAAGCTATTGGTTCCATCATCTTGAAATTTAAAGTATTCTTCTCTTGACTTTAAACTATGGATATTTTCTCCTAAATTCAACTGAGTTACACCTTTAACTATAAAATTTGATTGTATTATTCTGTCTTCAATAGATGCTTTATTTTCAGTTATATTCTCGTTAAAAACTATTTTACATTTGAAATAAAGTTTCCCACTTGTTTCAACCAAGTCTAAATATTTGTAATGATATATGCCTGTGATATTTGGTGTTAAATCTACACTAAATATGTCATTTAAGCTAACCAGTCTTGGCATTTCAAAGTAATTGTTCAACACTTCTTTAATAAAATCATTAGTCAAATCATATTCGTTGACTATGAGGTTCACTTCAGCTGCTGCTGCTATTTTTGGTGTAAAGCTTAACGAAGGTATAGTATGAAAAGTAATTTCAATATTATCATTAACAGATAAACCAAAGGTATTAACTATATTAAAAAATTCATCTTCACTACAGACTGCTAAATTTTTTTGTATGTGTTTTGATCCAAATACAGGAACAATTCTAATATTTTGAAGTTTGTTGGAAGTATCATGTGTCCATAGCTTTTTGTGTATTTGTGAAATGTTTAGAGTATATTTAAGAAAGCTCTCACTGTTATCAGTTTTCTTTTCATAATTCTTTTTAACATCTGGAGATAACTTTAAAGCAAGCCACAAAATTCCATTATCAATATAAAACAAGTTTTCACTGCTCAGGTGTATGAACTGTTCTCTTGAAATTAAGATACACTTGGAAGATAATTTATCCTCTAATTCCTCTTGCAAAATTTTTCGTTCTAAATGTGATGAAATGGGTTTAACTTCATATATATCCATGCCTTTTCCGAGCAACAGTTTTTGTTGATTAAGCCTAAATTTTATTGCAAGATATACCAAAAACGTATAAATATTGAATTTTGGGTAAATTATTTTCAGGCAGAACTTTATGACCCATAATTTTATTGATATTTGTCGATTCATAATAGCTTATGCTTTAAATAACTGTAACATAAAACATAATAAAAATAGATGAGTTTGTACGTATGTTTGTAAAGAATAATATTCTTTTCCTTGTCCTTTCCTTCCCTAATCCTTTTCTTTTTTTTTTTTTTTTTAAATGGCACCGTACGTGAGTACATTGCCAACGTCAAGTAAAGCGAGAAAACAATTCAGTAGATAATTAGCGCATTTGCCAATGTCACGCATTAACACAAACTAGTATACAGACACAGAATCCATGTAGAATCACAAGTAAATCAGTTCTTTCTTATCGTAAAACTCCTCCAGTAAAGTGATAGTAGGCTTTACTGAAGTTACAAAGGACTTCTTGGAAGAGCGCGAAAACTTCAGCTACACGTTTATTTAGATCTCCTCCATTCTTGTCACTTACACAGAACTTTAAAACACAATATACTATCACTGTTGTACTTTAAAACTCTTAAAAATGTAAAAAACAGAAAATCTAAATAAAATGACAACCTCACTTCTCCCGTTCCCGCCAAAAAGTCTCCTTATTCCTTACTCCCTTCATGCAAAAAAAAAAACTAAATTTATTTATTTATTTATTGTTTTTAAGGCATTGGTAACAAGACCATCAGCTTAATGACGTAACTTTTAGAGAAACATTAAAAGGTCATCGTAATACATTTTAATTTATTTTTCAATTTTTGGCGGCAAATATGTTGAGGCAGTCTTTCTAGTATGATCCGCTGAGGCGGACTAAGCCATTAAAAAAAAACTCAGCATCACACTACTAAATAAGCACTTATTTCAACAATTCCACATAAAGCACAACAACGTAAACACTTTAAGACAAAACTACGCCAATTTTACATCTCAATATCCACTAGAAACAATTTGGGAACAATTAAAATAAACACCCAACTGCTCCCCATCCCCCTAAAAACTCAGTGACATTAAATTAAGGTTTCCTAAATGTTTTAATTTTTTATCATTTCTATTAGGTACATAAGTTTCAATGAAGTTTGAAAAGAAAATTATACCTGACTTTCTTATCGGTTCTTCTGTGTCCAGGTTTTCTATTTGAACCGAACTAAAATAGATATGATGTTCAAAAATACCTTGTTTGCTTGAGTTTGCTTGAATAAATTGATTTAACTTTGACTTTGATTTTACTAACCCTTATAAAAACAACCCCTACTGATTAAAATTTGCAATAAAAATATTCAGCCGTCTTTGTTCTTCTCACATACACTCACACACACACACATATGTGTGTGCGTGTGTGTGCAAATCGGTGTTGTTTGCCAATATTAGAAAACATACTTGAGGACTTTTTGGCGGGAACGGGAGAAGTGAGGTTGTCATTTTATTTAGATTTTCTATTTTTTACATTTTTAGGAGTTTTAAAGTACAACAGTGATGGTATATTGTGCTTTAAAGTTCTGTGTAAGTGACAAGAATGGAGATCTAAATAAACATGTTTAGCTGAAGTATTCGCGCTCTTCCAAGAAGTCCTTTATAACTTCAGTAAAGCCTACTATCACTTTTAACTAATTTACTTGTGATTCTACACTATGGATTACTTATTAATACGTGAAATTGGCAAATACGCTAAACTGTGCGCCATGCCATAAAGGAAGAAGAAGAAAAGAAAAAGAGCGGGAAACTTCGTTTCCTTAACTTTCGACTCATATTTACTTGGTCAATGGCTAAATGCAATCTGCGAAGCCAAAACAAAGAGAAAGAAAAAAACATACTTGATCTGACAAAAAAACACTAAAAAATAGATCGTCTGTTCCGTACATCGTTTTTCTTGGATGAAGTTGTTGGATGAAGTTGCCATAGATTGTTGGTCGGTCCTTTCAGTTGAAGTTGTCTGTGGTCTGTGGTCTCTCACTCTCTTTCTTTTCGCATTCAAGATGGTGAGTGAATATTACTGTTTTTATTCTAGTTATTTAAAATTTTATACTAAATATACCGCAATTTGACATTTTATTCTTGATTTTTGTTTTAAAATGTTCAATTTAACAAAATAAAGATATGTCAATTCGTGAACAATGTGATGTGTAATTTAACCTCGTGGCTTTCAATAAAAAATATTCTTTTCCACTATAGCCGCCCAAGAAAGACGCGAAGGCTTCAGCTAAACAGCCCCAGAAAACACAGAAGAAGAAGGAAGGTTCTAGTGGTGGCAAAGCCAAAAAGAAGGTAATCAAAATTATTTTTATATAAACAAAGTTAGGTTATAGTCACCTTGTCATGTAAAGCAATGTTGCTTTCGCCGCTCTACTATAGTAACACCATAACCTATAGTATGAAATATATGTTATAAAAAATATAAAAGGAATTTGTAGGTATTATTCATTAATATATTTTATGTACATATAGTATAGAAATTATTGAATTTACTGCAAATGATTATACATTTACTAACTTGACCTCCATGGAAGTAAAAATACTGATATATTGAGTATGATGACATGCCCATATCTTAGCCTATTGAAACTAGTTATTATTTTTCTAATGAAATTTATATTATGGTATTGCAGAAGTGGTCCAAAGGAAAAGTTCGCGACAAGTTAAATAACCAAGTTTTATTTGACAAGCCCACTTATGAGAAACTTTACAAGGAAGTTCCTCAATATAAACTGATCACACCAGCTGTGGTCTCTGAGAGGTTGAAGGTGCGAGGATCTCTAGCGAGGAGAGCACTAATTGAACTCAGAGAAAAGGGTTTGTATTCAAAACTAAAATATTCGTTACTTAGTTACTTCCTTACAATTTTTGAAATAAAATGTACAATAACTACCTACTGCTTCCCATTTTCACAGACTACAAATATTCTTAACTAGTTCTTAGGAGCTAAAACTATGCCTGTATAGACGGTGTTTTCAGTATTAATCAAATTTCAAAAACAAAGTTTTGAAAACAACCAACTTTTGAAGTCTTTTCTACCCAAAAATGAATGATCATGAGGCGCAGCGAAGCGATTGCCTTAAACTTTGATGTTTAGTTTTTTTTTTTAACAATTCGAAAGTCTTCTATCAAAAAACAAATTCCATCAATGACATCTCAATAATACACCTCATTAAATATAAAAATACATAAGCAGTAGATAAACAAGTTATTAAAGTAAAATCACAACATATTAAATATAAAGTAGCAATTCCTGTCCAGTTAGCTGTTCAAAAAAGTCATAAAATTATCTTTCAATTGTATGGAATACGTCTATTTTAATAAGTTGTAATGGCCACAAAAGCACACTATATGGTATTCTGACAGCTGTCAAATTATTTTGTTAGGTTACAGACTTGTGATTTTGTCTAGCCTATCTGCTTAGAATAATAACTGAAGCAATAGAAGGAGTCTAATTTAGGCATGGTCGACACTCATATATATTTTTAATAGGTGTGTCAATTTTAGCAGAAAGAGACTAATATAAGTATTCAAAAAAGTAAACATACTACATCCATTGAAACCCTTGTACACATTATGATACTTATTTAAAAAGACATGTTATGTTGTCTTGGTAACATAGGTAACTATAGTAACTGTGTTCGTCCATTTTGTTTTTATAATATGTCAGTGCGTGTTGAATACAGGTGCTCCCCGCTTTTCTTGGTGGTCCCTGTAAGTTATTGGTAATGGAAAAAGCATCTTTTTCCATAAATCAATAGGAAAGCATTTTTCTTGCCTATTGTATCATGAAGGGTAAAATCGTGACCATTCTTCCACAGTAAATTATATAAGTGTCAATAGACAATGGACCAACATGTCAATCAATATTTTCTGTATGATCACAACACTTGTCAATTTCCTGTTGTCTGTCCCAGATTATGTTAAGAGTAGCTATGTTGGAACTTGGATATAGTGAAATCCACTCTTAGAATCAATATTTTGTTAGTTATCCTATTCTGTTAATAACCAGTGTCTTATTGCTATAATGTAAATATACATATTTATTTATTGTAATGACATTATTAATAATTTGTAATTTGTTTGTTATATAAAAATATGTAATAACTGTTATAATGATGATTTATTTCACTAGATAAACCATGACAGCAAAAAACTGATATATTGAGTCTGATTCATTACGAAGTTATGTTATTTTTATTTATTATATTTCAAATATGTACTTCTAAATAGTTTATTTCATTTCCAGGTTTAATCAAACAGGTGGTACAGCACCATGGACAGGTGATCTACACAAGAGCGACAAAGGGTGATGATCCTGTTGCATAATTTAAGGAAATAAAAAATAAAAAAATTATGTATGTTTTATTAATTGTATCTCAGTTGTAGAACTTCACAAAGTAAATAATTTATTGTCTCACACTAAGGTTATGTTTCTCATCAAGGTCAATCACAGCAAATCTTGCTGAGGGGTATGCCTCTCTTAAACGATCCTTGAAATTCGCTGCATGTTCATCATTGGCTGTTTCTACTACCACATTTGCCTAAAACAAAATAACCCATTAATTTTGAAGTTATCTCTGAAAAACCAATATTAATTTTATTCTCGACATGTACAGACACGCGTCACATTTCAGCACAGCACTGACTTATTATGTGTAATGAATTCCTAAAATCTTGAGCTATTTTCCGCTCAAACTCCAAAAACCACCAGTCGGCACATGTTTCACCTCAACGAAGCATCCTCAGCATATCCTGGTATATACCAAAGATCAGACGCGGTCAAGCTAACCAGCACTGAAGCTGACCGAGTGTGATCTCTGGTATATCCTGAGGATGCTTCGTTGAGAGGCGAAACACGTCGATTGGTGGTTTACCAGCATCCTCAGTATATACCAGAGATCGAACTCGGTCAGCTAACCAGCACTGAATCCGATTCGGTGCTGCTCTCAACGAAGCATCCTCAGGATATACCTGAGATCAGACTCGTCAGCTAACCAGCACCAAATCCGATTCCTTGCTGGTTAGCTGACAGAGTCTGATCTCTGGGATATCCTGAGGATGCTTAGTTGAGAGGCTAAACACGTGTCGATTGGTGGTTTTTGGAGTTTGAGCGGAAAATAACTAAAGATTTTAGGAATTCATCACATGAAATTGATTTCTGCAAAGTAACACCTGAGTATACAATATGTTATTATGTGGCTGTCTATCTGTATGCTCAATTGCTCATACAAATAAATGTGCCCTGTAGCAAAACCTGTACTGCTCTGCGCGGCCCTCGTCTCCGTATACGCCTAGGCTTCATCTCCCATAACTCATTTCTAATTCATCAAAACTGAAGATGGCAGTTCCGACCTTTCTTATTTTGAGCGGCAATATTCAAAATTAAATCAATAAACCTTACAAACAACGGTGACTATATACATACATAGTAGTTGAATGTTTCAAAACATCATTATGTTCTACTCCGCTCAACTGAGGCTCGGGAACCACACCTAGCTCCTGCACTTTGACGCTTATGCAGTAAACAAGCTGGTAACGACTCAAACGTATTTCACTTTAATTTCTTACTACAGCGATTAATTGATAAACAAATGCTTTTACACTTATGTAAAAGTTATGGTAAGTAGGTACTATAATGAAAATTATATTTTTACTAGCCGTTTACCCGCTCGATTCGCTGGCCGTAAATGAAAATTTTGTACTTAATGAAAAATGGTGAAGGGTCTACTATAGATTTTTTTTTTTATATCAGAGGGGGAAAAAGAGCAAGCGTATCATCCGATGGAAAATTATCATCGCCGCCCATGGATATCCGCAAGGTCCAGGGAATCACGGGTGCGTTGCCGGCCTTTAAGGAAAGAGTAGGCTCGTTTCTTGAAGGTCCCTAAGTCGTAACGGTCCGGGAATACCGCCGCTATAAGTTGGTTCCACAAAATTGTCGTACGTGGTAAAAAATGTCGTAAAAATCGCACAGTTGTAGACTGCCATCCATCAAGGTGGGGGGATGAAAGGACAGTCGATTGCGTGACGTACGGTAACGGAATTCAGCAGCAGGCAGTACTCCGAAAAATTCCTTAGAACATTCCCCATGATAGATCCGGTAAAATATGCTAGGGACGCAACGTCCCTCCTCAGGGCCAGAGAATCGAGCCGATCAGAGAATACCGGATCGCCGATAACCCGAACCGCTCTACATTGTATGCGGTCAAAAAGAAGGAGTTGATACTGGGGCGCTCCAGCCCAGACATGGGAACAGTATTCCATGTGAGGCCTAATCTGTGCCTTATAAAGTTGTAGGCGATGGGTCGGCGTGAAATATTGTCCCGCTCTACCGAGCACGCCCAGCTTTTTCGAAGCTAATTTAGCTTTACCCTCCGGCTTTACCCTCAGATGACCGCGGAACTGGACGTAACTCGAGATATCGACGCCAAGGACCAATAGTCGGCTTGGCATCAAGGGGAGTACCTTCAAAACTGAAGGATACGACAAATAAGGGACGTCTTTTTGCGGTTAACGTGCAAACTTGTGTCTTAGAGGGGTTAATTTTGACTAACTTTAGTCGGCTCCAACTTGAGACATGACTTAACATGTTCTCAATATTAAACACAAGCTTGTTCCGGTTCTCAATAACGTTTTCCAAAGAGAAATTAGCACGTCCAGTATAAAGTGCATCCCCAGTACTGTCATCCGCATAGCAATGAATGGCGCTATTGTTATGCAGCATGTCATTGATATGCAGAAGAAAAAGAGTCGGAGAAAGCACACACCATTCTCCTACATAGGATGTGTCGGTACCCCCCTGGGTTTCACGTCGATATTCTGTGAGAGGCTGGTATTTCACCGGGCGAGCCAGCCCAATTCGTGCTGCGATGCAGCATGGCTCTACCCCACTTGCATTTTTGGAATACAAAAAATAAATAGCCTAAAACCATTACAAATGATTCCACGTCGAATGGCCACAATCCCATACCGATACGTTCAGTAGTTCTTACGTGATCGAAGAACAAAACATTTTTATTGTACATATATATATATACAGATTGTAATACCTACTACCTACTCAATTTAATATGATTGCATAAATACGCTAAATTAAAACGTCGTGCATAAGTCAATTGTCGCACATTGAATTGGACTTGCCCATTCGGAGCGACGAAACAGCACTGTCTTCTATTACTTACGGCTAAGCGCCACACGTTAGAGAAGATAGAGATACCCATGTCACGCTCTGCGAGCGCGTACAGGGCTATGATTAGTAAGAGAGCATTAAAGTATGTAGGCACCAATGACTAAGGAAAGTATTATATATATAAGTTTCCTTAGTCATTGGTAAGCACCAAAGGGGTTTGGGTCTGCTTATTTTTGACGACGACGTGGGGTACAGGGATGGGGAGTTTGGATGGCGATTACGTCAGTAATATTTATTTATTTATTTACTTTTAACATGAACTATGATAGGTACTTGCTCATGAATAAGAATAAAGAATCCAGTTGTGCATCTGTCTCCTAGAAACACGTTAAGAGTAAATGCTTCCTCAGCAGTATAGAGAACGGCAAATGCATAGCTAGCAATTAGAATAATAAGTTAAATCTAAGAGCCTCAGTCGCGGAGTCTAGCATTGACGTCCAAACTAAGAACATGTCTTTCTATTCTAGTTATTGTAATTATAACATAATTTAATTTTAATAAGTTTTTAATAACATTTTTAATAACAAATTATAAAACGCTCTCGAAACTTGACTACCTATACCTTGAACTCATTTTGTAAATACTGTACTGAAAGCTTTGCTTATTTTCGTTGACAAGAGGGAGGGAAGTGTCGCCTACCAGTGTTGGGCAAAATGTAGAAACATTTTGTTAGCCATAAAATTACAAATTGTAATTGTTTTTACAATTACATTTTGCCCAACACTGTCGCCTACGTCAGTACTAAACGTACCCAAGTGGATCCGACGTCGCCATGCAGCCACATCTGCTCCGTGACGAGGCTGCGCAGCGGCGCGCCGGCGGCGGCGGCGACGAGCGGCGCCAGCCCGCCGCGCCGCTCCGCCAGCGGCACCGCGCACCGCACCAGCCGCCCGCTGGCGCACAGCCCGCGCTGGATCACGCGGCACAACCGACCGCACTCGACGTTCCCGCTGCTCACCACGCATACGGCGCTACCGGATTACACACATTGATACTACTTATAGTGTAACTACAACAATGGTTGACGGACTCGAATTGTATTGCATTCATAGTGCATAGCATAGCTATTATGTGCTTAATACGACATACAATTACATAACGATTTTAACCGCTTGCTTAAGCTGAACCACTTTTAAACCTTCTTATGCTATAAAAATGTAAAATCTTCAGCTTCGGTCTTCCTTAGGTTTTAATGTGTAAACTAGGGATGTTACGGAAGTGGTTTTATCGGAACCTAAGTCAGAATCGGAGGTTTTAAATTTAATTTGCCGGAACCGGAACCGGATTCGGAATCGGAGTCGGAGGTTGAAGCAGAAGAGAGATGAAGAGCAAGTCTAATAAAGTAAAATAATACGAACATTAATTTTAAAATAATACGAACATTGATGCGAGCCTCTAATTTTAGTTCAATAAATAATACACCTGCTTAGGCCTAGGCGTTGAAAATAAAAAAATTAAATTTTCTTAAATCTTAAACAGTACTAGTAGTAAATCAAATCAAATGAAGTGACTCCAAAGAAACATATTGTATTTAATGAACAAAAGTTTCGCCTCGTAGAAAGTTTACACTTTGATGAATTCGCACAAACTTCATTGAAACAGTTCCAAATAATACTTGTTTTTGGCTTCATTGTTTAATTCAAATAAATTTGTCTCACATCAAATGAAACACACTAACACTTATCGAAAATTCGGATAAGTTTCATTAAAGCGCGAACAGAAAGCACGTAAGGAGAAGGCTTCCCTTCAAGAGAAACATTCAATTGTTCATACACGCTGACCATGGCCGCCGGCCGCCACTGTACCTCGACCTCCTATTATAACCTCCGATTTAAAATTGTCGGAGCCGAAGTTGAAATCGGAACTGTATTATCAATCGGAAGTTCCGACTTTTCGGAATCGGAATCGAACCTCCGAAATCCCTAGTGTAAGCATGTGTGTGTAAACATTAAAACCTTAATAGGCGGCAAAATATAAAACATAAATTCTTTTAAATTCAGTGAAATAAAATTGCAATCCAAATTGCGTTATGAAACGAGATTAACTTTTGAAGTCCAGCATTTCATGTATCTAAAAGAATACATGCATACATATCTTCACGTTGTATCCCTAACGGAGTAGTCAAAGAGGACGGAGCGCCAAGCGTCGTGGTTCTTATATATTTCTTTCGCTTCCTCAAATCTCATCATTCTCCTCACACATTTTCGCTTAGGTATGCAATTAAGTCTTTGTGACATTTCCGTCGGCTAACACTGGCTATTTGACTTTCATAAGTTAGCCTTGACCTCTCTTGGCTTCTTTTACCACTCGCCTTCGCTCTGTAAATGTTCTTCGTCAGTCTTTCATCACTCATTCTTTTATGTGCCCGAACCATTTTAAACATTTCTTTCTTCATTTTTACAATAGCACTGTCGTGTAACCCTGTCATACTACGTATCTCTCTATTGCTTATTTTCTCCGCAAGGGTGACACCGCACATATTTCTAAGTGATCGCGTTTCTACTGCATTAATCTTACATACACTCGATTTCGGACATATCGTACAATAAAGTTGGACTCAACACCGCATTGTGTATGGCCATTTTGACTAAGATATATTCACACGCCTGTTAATGCAGACAGAGCACCGTTCACTTTATTTCCACCTACTACCCGTCTCTCCACATCCAATACACATGTTCTATCCCTCGAAAACGCACTTCCCAGTTATACAATTTCGTTCACTTATTGTTCTAGACATTTGCCATTTACTCATATTTCACACTATCTGTACAAGTGTACATATTCCCTTTCAAACACCAGAATCTTAATTTTGTTCACACTCATATTCATTTCCCTTCATAGTCTTCTTTCATGCACGTTACTAATATGTCTGCACTTCCGCTTCCGATGGAGTTATAAGCACAGCATCGTCAGCGTACAAAAGGCAGTTTACCACTGTACCATCACATAGCATATCACTCATACTACCTTTCAATGTCTAGAGACACCTGTCCAAACACAGCACGAATAACCAGGCAGACATCACGCAGCCCTGTATGACGCCTGAATAGACTTCGAACCAGGGCGACAAGTCACCATCTATCCTTACACAGGATCTGTGGCCTCGATATAATGACCTCACAGCCTGCAGTAAGGACCCTTCCAAGCCGTATTCAGGCAGAAGACTCCACAATTTCTTTCGCACTACTCTATCGAATGCTTTTTCAAAATCCACAAAAGCGCAGAAAACTTTCCGACTAATGGCCACAAACTTCTGCTCGACAACGCGGAGCGATGGCCCTATTGCACGCGCAGTTTAAATGGGAACCTTTCCTTTTATAGAGAAGTACTATGACTGCGGTGCGCTAGTCCTCCGGAACCTCTCTCTTCCCTCAGCGGAGATTGCACAGTTTATATAGAATATATCCCAGGCCCTAGGACCACCATACTTAATCATCTCTGCAGTAATCTCATCATTTCTCGCAACCTTTCCACATTTCAGACTTCTTATCGCTTTCTCAATGTCTTTCATACTAATGACTTCTTCTAGTTCCTGACCCGAGTGTGGCGATTCGTAAGGATCGCTCTGTGTCGGTGACAGAGTCGTCACTCTCATACAGTTCTCTATAATAATCACTCCATCACTGCAAAACATCTTATTTGTCATAAAAATCATACTATAGAAAAATAAATTTTGCTTTTCATCCATTCTACATTATTATAGCCTTGCATTTTATTATATATGTATATATACATTAAATGCTTACAAAGCACTTGAATTATAATTATTATGTATATACATATGTGCTTGTAGTAAGAAAATTATGAAAAAACTAAAATCAAATGGGAAGGACTGTATAAAACTTCGTTATATTTACCGTTTTCCCCGCAATTCAGGCACAAGACCCTGCATAACTGCTGCAACTGCACACACACCCGCCCCATCCACGACAAGTCGTTCGCGCTCCAACATAGTTATGATCGCGCGAGCAATGTACGTCTCGTCTACCACTAGCTGAAAAAGTAAAAATGTTTCCATTATGTAATATTTACAACATAAATACAAAACTTGCAATATTAAATAATAAAATATTTGCCTGCAGGAAAACGCTACGCAATCACAAATAAAATATCGAAAATTACATACGGACCACAATCAAAGCACTTTTTGATATCGTCACCTACGTCACCCTTCTTCCTTACATGACTGCACAAAAATAGCTTGCTAAATTAATTTTTTCAGGGCCGTGAATTGAAATACAGAAATTAACTTTTATAAAACAATACACACAAGTTCACACAATAGAGCCATCAAGCCCACAACCCATTTAAATACACAGGTAGGTAGGTATAAGCAAACACAACAAACCATTCTGTCGAGTCTGCCTTTGATAGTGGCAAATATGTTAGTCCCAACTGCAGACGCATTGAGACCGTCGGCGAGATTAGGCACGACAGGCACCGCCACTGGTTTGCCGGCTTGTAATGCTTTCATCATTTTGGGCACTTTGGCACACTCTGCACCCTATAATACGTTTATTTAACTAAGTTTAAGTATTTATTAATTAACTAGAGACCTGTCCCGGCTTCGCACGGGTAGAAATATTTTTGAAAATAAAATACAGCCCATGTTACTCGCTGATAATGTAGCTTTCTATAAGTGAAAGAATTTTTGAAATCGGTTGAGTATCTTTTTAGTTTATCCATTACATATAAACGAACAAAGTACCTACCCCTTTATAATATTAGATAGATAATGTCTGGCTTCCAAACGTTTATTTAACACTGAAATAAAATACTAGCCGCGCCTCGCAGTTTCGCCCGAAAGTCCACCTATCCAAAACTCGTCAAAAAATGTGAAGATTAGATATAACGATGGAAATTTGCCTCGCGGCTGAGTTCCTACCCTAAATTCGGAGTGGTAAAAATAAAAGGAAAAATAGTATATTTTCTTGTGTTCTATTTATTAAAATAATATGATTACATATTTAATAGAATTAAACTTAAACATTAATAACGTGCCGTAACTTCAACAATGCAAATAAATAATTTAAAAAAAATTGTCATAATTTGAATGATGCCTATATAGATCCCACTACTGGGCAAGGGCCAGTTCTCTTAATACTAACAAACTGTACCGTCTTTCTCTTTATGCTAAAAGCACGTAGAGCACGAGCCCAGGGCCCCCGGCATGATGATGATCCCGATATGCTAATATTCATATCAATATATTTTTATATTAGCGACCCACTCCGACTTCGCATGGGTAGAATTTTTTTTTTAATAAAATACAGCCTGTGTTACTCGCTGATAATGAAGCTTTCTATAGATGAAAGAATTTTTGAAATTAGTTTAGTAGTATTGGAGTTTATCCATTACATACAAACAAACAAAATTTACCTCTTTGTAATATTACTAGCGACCCCGGCTTCGCACGGATAGAAATTTTTTGAAACTAGTTGAGTAGCTTTTGAGTTACAACGATGGTCAATAAGGCTTTGCATACAAATCATTGGCAAAAGTTTGTTATTTAATTTTTATACTGTCTTAACTTTCAACAGTTTAAATCTTAAGAGTTTAAATCATTTCTTTAGAAAATACGTAAAAAGTTGATCGTATTGAAAACATTTGTGTTATTGGTACAGGCTTTTATTGTCAGTTTTGGATTTCCAAAATTGTTATTCGCATTATTTGAAGTGAAACTTATTTAGACACGGTAAAGCAAATTAGCCTGAATCAGACGAAAGGTGAAAAACTTCCTTTTCTTCGACTTCAACCGGCAGTCGAAAGGTAAGAGTGGAAGAATCCTTTTTAATCTCTCTATGACCCAAAGAATCCCAAATAACAAAAAGTGAAAGCAGCAAGCTCATATCAAATAGCGAACGTCTCGTAACTAAGCAAGTAATAGAAAGGGGAAAAAAACTGTGAAATGCGTAATACGCACTCTACACGCATGCAACCCATAAATTCTTTCTTATAATATGAAAGGAATATATTAAATAAAAGAAACCATAAGTAGCCATTTCCTAATGCTGAAATAATAAAATCATCAACAAAGACTAGAAATAGTTTCATTTCTAACGCGCGAGAGCCTCACGCATTTTTTTTTACGAATTCTTTGTACGAAAATTACACAATTATCGTGGAGAAGACCAAAAAGCACCCACGGATTTTCTTAAAAGTCAGCGCTACTGTCTATAGGTATAATTTAGCTAGAACAGACCTTTAAAAAAATGTGATGAATTCCTAAAATCTTTAGCTATTTTCCGCTTAAACTCCAAAAACCACTAATCGATACGTGTTTCGCCTCTCAATAAAGCATCCTCAGGATATACCAGAGGTCAGACTCGGTCAGCTAACTAGCACCGAATCCGATTCGGTACTGCTCTTAACGAAGCATCCTCAGGATATACCAGAGATCAGACTCGGTCAGCTAACCAGCACCAAATCCGATTCGGTGCTGGTTAGCTGACCAAGTCTGTTATATCCTGAGGATGCTTCGTTGAGAGGCGAAACACGTATCGATTGGTGGTTTTTAGAGTTTGATCGGAAAATAGCTAAAGATTTTAGGAATTCATCACATGAATTGGATTTCGCAAAGCAACACCTGGGTCTATACAATATAATGACTAAATTATTGTTCTTAGGACAAACCGCTTCGGTGCGAAGTTCGAAGATTACTTCATATTAGATTTGAAAGCGTCGAGCGTAGGTCACAATTACAACACAATACCAATCTTGTCACAAAGGAACTTACGTAAACAAGGCAGGAACACTTGAGTTTCTTACAAGCGACCAGTATACCAGCTAACAATGCACCAGTGCCTACTGGTACAATCACCGCATCGGTCTCGGGCAGCTGAGTAATTATTTCTAAACCTATTGTACCGAGGCCAGCCATCATCAACGGATCATCAGAACTGTTAACGAAGAACAGTATTTATCTATTACATCTATATAATATACATTTAAATAAAATTGGAGTGTCTATCTATGATTTCGAAATAATATAGTATTTGCACGTATGAAAACCTAAAGACGCTTTTTTAAATTTTTATCTATTTGTTTGTTTGCTCAAAACGACTGCATCGATTTTGATGCGACTAGAGGTAGAGGACTTGTCAGAGAGTGATCTAGGCTAATTTTTATACCGGAAAAATACATGAATTAACGCGGATGAAACCGCGAGGCGCGGCAGGTAGTAAATATATTGTTTTGATAAAAAAATACTCATTAGGTAAATTCATTACTAAGTACACATAATATGTCAGACACTAACACTAAACGTACTTTACATACATATCCTCAAGCTGTATCCCTAACGGGGTAGTCAGAGAGGATGGAGATACTAAGATACTCAAATAAAAATCAAATATTTATATATCTTCAACTCTGAAAACTTGGAACTCGTCGTGCAGCCATAAAAAGACAATTCAAGGCCTTTTACATTTACAAATACAAAAAAGCACAGGGTTCCATCATAGTCATCACCACGCATTGGCCGCTTTTATAATTTACTTTTGAGCAATTTTATCACCACGATTTTACCGTCCACTGTACAGTAAGGAAGCGAAATGTATACACTTGTATGAAGGACGCTTTTATATTTCCGTTGACGATAACGTCCACGCCTGGAGCACTCAACCTATAGAGTGTCAATGTCATTTATTTTGAATGAAAGCAATTTACTTCTAAACACTGTTGCGGTGAATGCGTTCTGTTTCATGGCATAGCATGGTGGCAAAAACACCAAAAATCAAAATTTTTGGTGTTTTTGCCACACGACCGAATAGAACAATAAGCCATTACATAAATATTTAAATAACTGTCGGAATATAAAGAGATGTACACACAAGTCCGGTATTGGTTAATGTACTATGTTTAATGCGAGTGAGAGTCAACATTTGTTAGTGTAAATAAACTGAGCAGTGATGAGTAAAATGATCCGATATTTCGGCTCTACAGGTTGAGTGCTCCATGCGTCCACGGCTTGACGTTATAGGCAACGGATAAAGCGACTTTTCTGCGAAGGGAGTATTTGCTTACCTATTGTATCGTAGACGGTAAAATCGTGATGCTAAAGAAGTTCAACAGTAAATTATAAATGCGCTCATTGCGTAGCGTAGAATAATGGATTCAATTTATGGCAACGAGCTCAAATTCACATACCTATTGGAGCACTTCAAAAAATATATATGTAAGTGAACCTTATTATTATCTGTCTGCTATCACGCTGAACTTTCTTGGCGTAAGTGGTGGCGTCATCTAGTGTTTGTCCACAAAGCACAACATCTGCGCCAAAGTCGGTACAGCGCTGCGCCTGCGCAGGAGGTGTCCCTTCTGGTAACACCACTGTTACCTTCATACATGTAATAAAAACAAATAATTGCTGCTTATTTATACCTACGATTTATAACAATATTATTTGAATTCACCGAAGTCTACAAATATTCTTAGGTACCTCTTCATTTACTCGTCTTTTATGAGAAAAAAATAACCGCGAACCACAATATTACATTCTTTTAAACCTACATAGTTAAAATATCTAATACTCTTTGTTACCGGCACACCCATCGTTCCACTTTGGTAAGCAGCGCTTAAAGCCATATCTTCATTTGATGGAACCATAGCTCCGCGGACAGATAGTTCATCGTTTTTGGCTAGGAAGAGATTCCTCATACCCCGTTCCAAACAACTATTTTAATATGAAAAGACATATCAGTTATCTGTATTATAATATAATGAGTAATAGTAATATTCTATACTAAGTAATTTAGTTATATCATTGATATAGCTAACTAAAGTATCTAAATAAACAGGTAAACTAAATTATGAAATCACCACATAGATACCAATTAAGAACACAGCGCAAGCGCAACTTATGAAACTATTTATGTACATGCATATCTATTATGTAATAAAATTATTACCTGCCTGTGTATTGCAAATTTTCGCATTTCAGATAAATATCGTAATTTTTAACTTTACTAAATTTTGCTTCCTTTTTTTTGATTGCATGTAGTGAAACAGAGAAAAACAAATTATTAATATGTTTTAATAACTTAAAATTTATTGAATAGCAACAACGGTAGGTAAGCAAAAGATGACGCTAATTAAGATTGATGAAAAGTATACTTATGTACCTATAACATTATGTCCTTTTGTATTAAATTTTGCTTTGCCGTAATCAGGTAATAATAATAATCGTTCCGTAATGAATTTCGAAACCCACAGGAATTTCGGTGCATTGAAGCACTTTAACTAGATTGTAAGTAGAGATTAGCGATATTGTATGTAAACGAAAAACCTAATTACGGACGGTTTTGGAAAAAAGAGAAAAGCGCAATAGGTACCACACTTAGAGGTACCACTCAGAATCAGTTGGTAGGTAGTTTACACTAACACATAGTGGAGTATGGATTATTCCCTCTTCTATTCTCTCTGCTGCTTGTTTAATGTCGTTGAAAGACAAAATATATGGATGGTTTACGTCAAGCTCCTCCTGTAGGTTGGTAAGTTAAGTTGTTGGTAATTAGTATTAGAGAATAGAATGGGTCGAATAACATAAAATGTTCATTTATCGTAAGGATTGTAAAATATGCATATCATACATGCTATGCTTTGATTATTTATACTATGCTTAATATACATAATACAATAAGATTAGTAAGTATATAATATTATGTGTTTACTGTAGGTACTAAATATGTTGTTATTTACTTACCATTTCAAAAGATAAGAAGAAATCTTGTGAAAGAAATACTAAAATTTTATAACAAAAAACGTTTTGTACATGTAAATATGTAGTTTTTAAGTCATTTATGTAAATATTTCTGCTTGACGAAGGCTTGACGCCTGAATTATGACGTTTCCTTAATTTTTTTCTTTTAGAAGTCTAGGTAAGCTCATTCGAATTCCGCTAAGGATTTTTTGATTTCGGATTTCGATTTCGGCTCAAACTCTCCAGTGTTCAAATTGAAACCAAAAGCAAGGTCTTATGTGTATTTTCCTACTTCAATTGCTGGAATATTTATAAATATTACTTTAATTGTCCCCTTTTTCTGTTATCCTATAAGTGACATTGGCAATATTCGCAATCGCGACGGTGCCATTCAAGAAAAGAAAATGAAGGATTTTTGGCGCGAACCATGAAGGGAACCAGGCGGCCAGTGAAAAGTGAAGTAAACTTTTATTAGAACCATTTTAGAACAAATTTAGATCAAACATATTTTTTACTTCCTTATTGTTTAATTTCTTCATGCATTTACACCAAGGTATGGGTGTAATGGTGTATGACTGACATTCCCATCAGCTAACATTAGGGAATATTATGATATAATATAACCTCCTAATCTCCTAATACCTGGGCTTTTCAATTATTAGTTGTCAGAGAGACCGACCTGGAGTGCTATTCACAACTTCATTTCATCGGATGAAACATCGGATGAACGCATCGTTGATAACATCGATGAAAAATTACATCGGTTGTTCGCAAGGATTTTCCTACGATGTAACAGCCAAGGAGTTGGTAGCAAAAACTTTTTACAACCTACACATGTGGTAAAAATGAAATTTAATAGTATAATATAAAAACAAATTTGTTTTTAAAATTGTTCTGATCATTCCGATGATGTTTAAATACAAAGCTTATTTAAAATGTAAAAATACACGTATAAATATTTTAATGAATGTAATGTTACAATTATATGAATCAAACTAAATACCAACTCCCGGTTCATTCATTTTATTACATACGGAGACGTCATTCGTCAACTTGTCAGTTGTCAATAACTTTTCAAAATGGCGTCGTGATGCCCAATTAATATCGTTAGGTACTCTCTTCACTTACCTTTATATTATTTAAGCAACGGTGTTGTACAGTGATCTCATATTCGTGAAATAAATGGTGCTAAAGATTTCTCAAGGAATTAATGTGACTAAAACTGCAGTTCATGGACATTTATGGTGATTTTGGTGATCGAAGACGCCTACGAATCCTACAAAAGCCTACAAACTATCCATTTGTTTCTGTTAAAAAAAATATAAATAAATGTGAGACTTAAGAGTTAATGCCATTTATAAGTAAGTATTGTAGAAGTTAGGACAAAAATGTGTTTCATATTTTGCTGTAATAGCCAACTAAATATTAAACAAAAAGTGCGGGAAACTGCATTCTCTGTAATTTGTCATGTTTTTGTAAAACTACAGCTTAAAGGTGTTTATTTTAATATTTCAGTGGGAATGGATGAAAAGAGAGGCAGTGTCAAGTTCTCATACAAAGAAATAACCAATATCCACTTATCATTTTATGTATTATAAGGCAAGATCATGATGTAAAAAAATAGAGATGATTACAAAGAGAAATGTTGATGCAGTGAATTGTTAAAATGTATTTTGAAGTGTAAACCTTGAACAAAAGAAAAAGAAATGATAATGTACCTGCCTACCATGTGCCTGTGAATTACAAACTACCTATGAATTACAAAAAAGTTATAATGACTGGTATAGGTTATATTTATTTATACTTTTATGTATATAAATAGGTTTCTAAAACTTTGTGCTATTTTTGAAATACTATAGAAGTCATGTTACAAACAATTATTATCAATCTTATTTAATATAAATGTAATAAGTAGCTATTAAACTTTGCATTATGAAATAAATACACTAATGATATCTACTGATCTACTTATTTTGTACCTGCATACTTTTATTATAATTGAGGTTCATAAGGTAAAATTTATAAACGAGGTACATTTTTTTTATTCTTTTAGTTCTCCAAATTATATCTCCATAAAATTATACACAATGTTTTCATACATCTTACCTGGGTACTTCTATACTTTCTGTAGTTAAATAAGTATTAATAATTCTAAAAATAGTAGTTACTCCTATCAATCATTCTCATCGTTAGTGCCATAGAATAAATTACTTATAAATTATATCAGGAATTAAATTAAAAGACAGTAGGTATGTACGTGCTCTTGCTTTTAATAAATCTTTAATTATTATTTAACAATCAATACAAAATTTTCTGTGACTAGAAAAGTTGTGGAAACTTGTACAAAGCTGTGTTGAATGCTATGATTTCTCAGTTTTTACTTCTCAACAACAATGATAAAATTGTAATCAGTAGCTGTATCCATATGTATCTGTAAGAAAAAAAGTTGCATAAAATTCATTACCTAAATAAAATTAATGTGCAGCTATTGAAAAAGTTACTGTTTCTAATAATCAATTCAACTGAATTTTAATTCATTGCTGGTCAATATTTAAAAGAAAAAAGACCATTAATTTGTTATCCTTCTGAGTCATACCACTAATACAATTCAGAAAATGTACATACATGTCAACATTTTATTAGAAATATACATACTTATTATATTACATACAGCTACAGCACTATTAATATCAATAATGTTAATACTAACTTCCTTAAAAAGGTTCCTGTCTGTACATCATAAATAAACAATACTGTTGTGATTCATTTATCTATACATAAATACTTACAAAGGTGTGTAGTTCTAAAACTTTATGGTTATGAGTTCTTATTTCGTTTTAGAATATGTACATATTACAATAAAAGTGTCCATACTCACATTTCGTGGACATTGTATTTACTGGATATATCCATATTTTAAGTCTGTATGCTGTATGTCTGCTGGTGCATGACAAGTGATGACGTACAGCATACAGTATCCATTGTAACCCTATGATTCGAAATATGTTGTTTACAATTCCTGAGGTTTTTGAAATATATTATCTACCTATCACACACGACATCGAAACGTTTCAAATACTTTCTTACGAGGGATTTAGATTTATTACATCAAAGAAGAAATGGGTATTAACAAAAATCTTAGTGATTACTTACTCAGTGTCATAAATTGTTTTTTCTATTTGAGAGGGAAGGCAAAGGGATCTACGCCCACAAAGCCGATGTCTTTAGTAAGAAATAAAATGACAATACATACAAAATACCTTTCTGCAATAAAATAACTAGCAACCAATTTCATAAAATAATAATGCTGTATTACTAGGTGTCTCTCTTTATGGCAAGGATTAATCTTTTAATAAGAATGAGATAATAAATATAACAGAATAAATGAGACAAGTTATGAGACCAAATATGGTCTCATAATCTATGGTAAATAGTAATGGGTAGGTATTTATGTATTTCTCGTTCATACGTACTTATACGATAGTTTCACGTTGTATTGCAGACGGAGTTGCCAAGCAAAGCGGTCATTGAATACTTCTTCCACCTTATCAAATCTCATTACCTGTCTATGCATTATTCTTCTCACACACTCGCCTAAGTTATGCAAGTGCTCTTAATATTGCTGTTATTTGTAATACTAATAACGGGTATTTACTCTTTGAAAGAACGAATGTTATAAGTAGTATTTGTTAGAGCGTTTTTTCATTGGCTGACACGATAACGATATATCGTCGCAGATGCAGACTCATCGATATCGGGGCACAGATCTATATAACGATCAGATAACGATCTATGGAGCGACGCTTTTTCACTAAACGACGCGACCCCGATTTATCGTCGCCGGCGATCGGCGACGACATGTCAGTACTAGGGATGGCGATCTGATATCGATTAATCGAAGAATCGATTATTTCGACCATATAAATCGATTTTTAATCGATATTTTGTAGTGAATCGATTCCGTGAATCGATACTTTACCCTTTAAAATCGAGATTCGATAATTTTTGTTATGATAAGAAATATAAAACTGTTTAGAATTAGTTGAATGTAGGAACTGTGAATTTTATAATTTTTTAACTTAAATATTATAATTTTTTTTTAATCTTAAGTAGAGGTTCTTAAACATGTAACATTTAAATACAGTTGTAATTGTTTAATTCATAAAAACTGATTAGATTGATTATTTTAGCGTCTTCCAAGTTTTCTATAATTACATTCATATCTGTCATCAATACAGACTTATATAGTAAGTCGATGAAAAATCGATTTTCGAGAGATCGATTTTTTAGACTTCGAGTTTTCTATGAATCGATTTTTCATACTTCGATTCGAATCGATTCGAAGATCGATCTTTTTTCGAGAGAATCGCCTTCCCTAGTCAGTACTACGTCCGCTCTCCATAGAATCGTCCCGATAAAATCAAGAATGTATGACATAATTACACAATGGTGCAAGTGTGGGTTCAACATCACCATCCTCCCACCTCCCCGCTAATCTGTCGTTCGCTCTACTCCATTTTACTGAACAGTTTAGTTTGATTAAATATTCAAAATGACTTTTAAATAAGTTCCTTCAACGTTAGATACGTTAGACGTAAGTAAAGCAGATATACTAAATAACTAAATATAATTTGTCGTCTGCCATATGAATAAGTATACGAGTAGTTTTATAGTTAACGCACTGATCTCGAAGGTGTAATGTTTGTCATTGAGACATGAAAGTTCTGTTTTTGTTTTGTCGCCATCGATATTGGTACCGTGTCGTTGAATCAAAAAGTTTCAAGATAATAAAATATCTACGTGTGACGGCTACGATATTATCGTTATCGTGTCGGCCAATGCAAAAACGCCCTTACGTTGAATTGTATGATTTACCGCTAGAAATAAGGACTTATTTAAAACCGGCGGCAAGGGAAATTTTAATAATTTATCACATACCTACAATTTATTGTATAATAGTTTTTAATGTGTAATTAGATTACACTGATTTTAAAATCAAATTATAGAGATTAGGTTTATATGCCTACTTTCTCAGTGTTTCGAAACTATTTAAAATTAAAATATCGATTTTCAATTTAATGCATACTTAGGTATATTCATGATGTAACCTAGGTAGAATATTGTCTTAGCTGGACAAGTTTGAAACTTCAAACTAGCTTTATTTTACCTTAGCATCCAATACTCGTTTTATAAATTTATTTCTAGGTAGCTGTTAGAGTAAAATACATTACAAGACTCTACAGCGTAACTTACATTCAAAAATATCGTGCTATTAGCTTGCTTTCCACGTGTATTTTGGGCTTCAATTTTAGCTTGGATACATAGCTTAGTACAACCGTACATTATGTTAATATTGTAAACTGTATATGAGTGTAATTATGTCACACGAATTTCATAAAATTATTAAATTAAAACAGGAGGTCCTAAATTAGTTTTATTTTAATTTAAATTATTTTAAATAATGCTAGTAGTGTGAATTCATTAAGAAACCAATTTAAACCTTTAGTGCATACAGATAGTTGGAAATATTTTTTAAGTTTTTCGTTAATTGTTCAAATTTCGCGTGTATTTAATACCTACTTAGATATATTAGCTTTTGAAATGTGACGTCACGAAACTTTGGACCTCTCCCACCCCTTGTCATACAATTTCACACTTTTTCGACGCCCCCCCCCCCCCCCCCTCCCCCTTAACTTGTGACGTAATTTATGGATATCCCCATATATATTTAAAAAAAATAAATGTGGCTGGTATCCACGACCTACGATGGATCTCATAAAGGTCTAAAACCGAGTTGTCCCGTTAATGGTCTTGACAAAATGTACGAAGGTCACTATTACTCCGAGTGACTGCTTAGACCTACAAATCCAGGGATATTGGCCACCAAAGGAAGAATTAAAACAATTACTGAAATTAAATCGGAATAAGAAAATATGTGCAAATTTGCTAGAACCTTCCTTTCTACTTGGCCAGAAAAGAAGGCGCAAAACGGCTACCATCGATTAAGGATATAATCAGATGATACTCTTCAACTAATTGTAATACCAATATCATAAAACTACTTTCACTCATTTTAACACGAATGTTGTAAGGCAACCTCGAAATATTTTATGTTAACTTTAACCCTAACACACATATTATCAGTTAAAATTTGTTTAGTTTTATTTACTTCATAAATAAGATTTATACTAAAATAGCCGATAGTCGATCTATATCAACGTTGATCACATTTTAAATGATACATCCAATGATTTTTTCATTCCTAGACATAAATGCCAAAACGTAGAAAATTTTATTCCCCAATGATTAATATCTTAACTAAAATTTTAATTTTAAGTTTATATTATTTTATTAAATCTAAATTAAAATCATACATCGAATGAGTTTTCCATTCCTAGACATAAAATGCCAAAACGTAGATAATTTTTATTCTCCAATGATTAATATATCAAATTAAATTTTAATTTTAAGTTTAAATTGTTTTATTAAATCTAAATTCTAAAAACAAAATATATTATAAATATTATACCTATTCTTATATTTATTTAATACAGTGAATAAATATGGCCAAAATACTCGAGTCCAAAGTGAATCCTGAACGAGTTCCCCAACAAACCTTCTCTTTGACAGTTGACATTTCTAATTCTAACCTATATTGTTGTGCAACTTTAATGTAAATAAATATCTATATGCCCGAAAAAACTTGTGTTACAAAGTTCAATCTTGTTTGCAATTTACAAAAAAAAATATTTAAGTACCAAAAGAGTAAGTCTTCACTATCAAATTTTTATGAACATTATAGTTGATTCGAAAATTTGCATTTTTTGTTAAATTACTGTCGCAGTTGTGAATCTGAGAAGGAAATTAATAAATCATTAGTGAAAACAATGGATGATAATCATAAAAGAAAATTGACTTTGATGCGACTAAGAGTACAAAAATTTCGAGCAATTAAAAAATTGAAAACAGCATTATCAAGACAATGGTCATCAAACAAAACACGGAAATTATTCTTCAAGTTCATTAGATGTAAATGTAGTCGAGTGTAATAATGTGGGTATATTATCAACATTATTTTGAAAATGATACAAGTCAAGAAGAGGTGAATGAGCATTATGACATTAATTGTCCAGAATTGATTGCATCCTATAGAAAGTAGTTCTGATATGCAAATGGATGAGGGACAACCTATATTAGATCAGATGCTAATATTGATCAAGATAATGTAATCATAATCCCAGGTTTGATGAATAATTTCTCAATATCAGTTCAAACGTTACATTTTATAATTTCATTAAAATTACCTTATATTGTTTGTAGGTAAAGCTGAAAATGAGACTAATGATTCAAGTTTGACCTTCAACCTAATCAAATATAAAAGTGTTGATCAAGGACCTTCGTCAATGTACCTTCGTCAAGACCGTAAGTTTTTTTATTTTATTACTAGCTGGTGCCCTCGATTTGGTCTATGTGGAGTTAGTACTTCGAGTAGCCTATCATTTCTCCAAGTTTATATCAGCCTCAATTTTTCTTTATGCCTTGCCAAAATATTTATATATATAAGTATAACTTGAAAAATTATTGCTTCTCCTTACAAACTTTCATCCCCTATTTCTATACTAAAAAGTAGCCTATGTTTTAATTTAGACCTCTAGCAATACATTGGTGAAAATTGGATTCAAGTGCAGTAGTTTTTGTATGATGCATGTGCAAACACACAGGCAGATAAAAACAAAAAATTGTTGTTTTGGCTTCTGTTGCACTTATAAAAACCCCCCATATTAGTTTTTCTTCAATATCTATAATGTACAGACATCAGCTTTTTACATTTTATTGTATTAGTATAGAAGAACAGATTAGTACACCTTTTTATTAATTTTTAAAAATTTAATATCTTTCTTTCTATTTAGAGTACATTGGTATAATGAAGGGGCTGACATCTCTTAAAATAGAACAAAGGAACAAGACAAAGTCATTGTTAAAAGTGAAAAGTTTGCTGGAACATTCGCTAGAACAGAAACATGAAAGAACTGCAACAATTACAAATACTTGGGCAAAAACCTTTGGCGTCGATTTTCCACTGACGGACATAGAAACGTTATATGATATAGAGAAGCAATTAATATTTAATCCTACATTAAACAATAAATTTGTAATGTTTTTAATATACTATTGTATATTAATTTATTTTGCTTCATTTTTCGATAATGTAATGGTAATTTTTTGTCATTTCAGTGTTCTCCGATGATTCTCATGACTGATAAAGATGATACAAAAAAATGTTAATAATGTAATTCAAAAATTTATTAGTCGTGACCTGGCATTGAATTTTACTGCCACCAGAAAAATGTCAGACAAAATTGTATTTTCATTAAGTCTCCCAAATATTTATCACAGTATTGTTAGTAAGTACTGATAAACCTAAAATATTTATATAACATGTCCCGTGTCTGTCATTAAATAGTAATAAATAATATTTATTTTATTTTCAGACACTTTGAGTGCTATTCTTCAAAAATCAGAATCGAATGTTACATCAGCTATTGGTACTGCTTTAATATTGGGAAGAAAACCGTATAAAACCTTCAAAAAAGGATGACCAAATGAAGAATTAAACAGAAAAAATCCCAATTTTGAATAAAAAATTTAATTGAGGGGTCTAATTGCTAAAGCGCCTCTGTCCATTGCTTGATGAATTTCAAAACCGCCTCGTAACTAATTTTCAATCATTTCTAATTCCTTACACAGGCTGTTTTGAAAAATATTATTGAATTAAATAAATTTTAAAGAAGTTACTAACAGAGTTAACTCTTGTTTTACATTCATCATTAAAATGTTATAGTTGCAAGTTTAAAAACTTTAATATCTGACAATCAATAAAAGGGAACAGAGGTGCTTAGGCATCTAGACTTAGATATTTATCAGAATAAAAAAATTAAAAGTTTTCTTATTGCAAACACTTTTTTATTTAACTTGATGTATAAACTTTTTCTTTCATTTTACCTAACCTAAACCTATTTTTAGCTTGTACGGTATTTCAATATCTTTAAATACGGGAAATTAATGTGATTACCTTTCATTTTGGCTTGACGTCTAAATCTGTCGAAACGTCTAGCCAAAATGAAAGATAATCGCGTTAATTTCCCGTATTTAAAGATATTGAAATACCGTACAAGCTAAAATTAGGCTTAGGTTTCTATCTTGCCCTTATAAAGACAATTAAACTTAGCTATAGCTAAGTTGTCACTGTTTATGCAAGCTAAATCTATAACCTTACCGTTAGCGATTTTAAGCGTTACCAACCAACCTTGCACTTATCATAGTTAGTTAGCTAGTTTTAGATTAAAGCTTAAAAAATTGGCTTAATGCAAGTTAATTCCACTGATCGCTTTCTACCTGGGAAGTTGGCAGGCTAATAGCTTATCCCTTCATGCTATAAGTACCTACTTATCCTCCATGCGATAGAAATATTTTATGTACTTACTATACTTATGTAGTTTAAATGTATTGCTCATGTGTTCCTATGATTTTTTATGCTTTAGTCTTTTTAGTCTTAATTTATAATGCAATGATGGTGTTAAAGAGACCAATCACAAACAGAAAACAATAAATTTATAATAAATACCTACTGTGACATTAAGACCATATACTTCATTGTAATGGTATTGCATAATATTACCCAGTAATTAGATTTAGGAGTACCTACCTATTATTACATTGAATGTTTTACTAATTTTTCGGTATTGTCACTTGTGAGGTTGTGAATATATTAATATTGAATAAAATTACTGCTTAGGTATTATCTACTAGAAAGTTAGTTATGTGAAAAGGGATGAAAATGAAAGTTAAAAGTGAACTTTAAACTTCAATAAACATTGAAAACAATAAAGGATACACCTTTAAAGTATACTAATTCCTACATAAAATGGCCTCGATCTGGAAGTTTCCAATTATTATCTGTGAACTATATAATATACCTATTTCAGTAATCTAATTATCCTGATTCATATTATATTATCAATTATCACACTACAGCTAATTCATGTAATTAAAACTCCTATTGTATTTCATGTTTTATTTTTATTAAGTACTCATGTTTACTTTGCTCAATAATATCTCTAAAATATTTTTAACTTATTCAATACATTATATACATTTTGGAAGATTTCTTGCAAACCTTAGACATGATGTTTTTTAGGTAGGTTAGTTAGCCGAGTTACCTGTAATACAATAATATTAAAAGTATTAACTAGATTACATAGAGATATAATGTTTATAACTCAAAACAATATTAGTGAAGTTGTTGGAGGATTATGCATGTAAATTTGAGTCAGTTTTAAGTTTTGGTTATTTAAGTCAATATCAGTTTGCTCATATAGCAATGTGAAAACAGCAGTCAATTTCAATAGGTACCTATAGGTTGTATATCAACTTAAATCTTACATCTTTGATTTCACATTACTAACTAAATACTAATAGACTAGTGTTGCTTTATCATTAATATAGTGTCACCGGGTAACTAAAATATCACTACACTAACACAAATATAATCCAGACAAGATTTGTATTTTGTACTCAAGAGCAAAATAAATACCTATATAAATTGTTAACTACATGGCAAAACCTTGTTTTTGTTCATAACTTTGTTTACATATGACTATTGAGATATTTTATTGTGGCCTGGGTGTGCTTCAATCCAAAACTAGTACGAAAAAATATTATCACAATTTTTCACCGCTAGATTTAAATTTTACTTAAAATAACTTTATATCATATACGTAATCGCACCTACAGTTACATGTACTTACTAATTTTATGAAATTAATCATTTATAACATTAATTATAATTTAGTAATAAAATTCAATCCAAGAAAACAATTGCAATATTCATGGTAACCTCACCTTCGTCTGCAAACACTAACAGCAAAATGAACATTTTGCGTATAGAAAAGATATTGAAAATCGCTAAATTTATTCGCTCCTTTTCTACTATAAGTCTACCATCTTGATGTGAATTTCCATACTAAGCGTCTTCCTTCACAAAATTAGTTTTTTTGTTCAATAAAATTGCACGTAACTTTATGACATATGTATCACACGTTGAAAATAGAGCATATTTTAATTATTTTAAGAAAAACTTCCAAAACTTTAACTATTCACCGAGAAAATAGCTTAACATCGTAGAACTCGTCTAATAGAAAGTAGCTTTTCGCTCGTGGATGTTGTCATACAATTTGACAGATCACAAGCGCGAGGATGTACGCAACGTTGCACGCGACGAAGTGTCAAAATTACATTTTGACAGCTAAAGTCGAGGTTGAGAACGAGAGGTTATCGGACTTCTCTTTCTCACAATTTTACATCCGTGAAGTTGTGAATGCCAATTTCATAAATTAGTATGGAAAATTCGTACATCGGTTGTGATCATCGGATGCAAACAACCTTTGCGCATTCACAATTTAAAGCTCACGGATGTTTCATCCGATGCAAGGATGTTTACGTGTTGTGAATAGCACTCCTGGCGTCCTATCCGTCGTATAGAACAAAATGGCAACCATTGTTATGACCTAACACAGGACCAAATAATACTCAACAATCTCGAAATGACATATCATTATGACCGAACGTTCTCTATCTACAACATATTTGTTTTCGTAATATACGGCTTGTATACGGCAAGTATACGGCAACATTTTAAAAAGAAATGACGTTATTTCAATAGTTGGTAGATCTGTGCAATAGTTATATATTCGTGTCTGTCATAGAGTAAAGTGAAAGCAACAAGCAGTAACAAGCAAGTCGCTATATTTGCATTCAGTGCAAGTATGAATATTAGTATTCTGTGATTCAGTGGCCACAATTACGTAGTAATTTTACATTCCCTTTGGTGGCCACTAGCTGGTGGCCTCGAAAAAGTGACAATGGCGGTACCATAGGGCGGCGCCTTATCACTTATTAAACAACGTGAATAACTCTGTAAATATCTTATAGAAATATGAGTATTTTTATGAAAACGACCATTTTTTTTTACTTACAAGGATATATGAACAATATCTGCAATGTATTATTTTTGCAAATCATGCGGCATAAATTGAGTACTTTGTGGTTAACTGAATTTGTTCTTTATTAACTATTTTCAGTCTTTAGATAGTAAATTCGACACCATTATTTGTTCTTTTAAATTCACTTTCGGTCTCCGTATCGTATTAGTACTTCTTACGATATTTTGATGATAAAAATATGAGGTAGGCTGAGGTAGGTGTACAATTAATGATGCGTGTCTTAGACTTTTAACTAATGAATTATTATTTATAAATGTTATTTTATTTTTTCATTACATGAAAAGGAAATAGATGAGCTAATCAATCCGTCTGAGATACTTCTATCTCAGACGCTGAGGCTGATGAAGACCCAATTTATCAGGAGCCTGAAATAGACAGAGTTTCAGAGTTTGGGCATAGCGATAAAAATCGTGATGAGGATTTTTCTATATAGCAGCTCGGAAAATAAAGGATCTAGTAGCTCGGAACGTGAGATTGGTATTTCATCTACCAGCAACTACCGGGATAGAACTCGAGGTACCTCAAATAATAGTCAAGGAATTCAGAAGCGAGACTCGGTACGTACCCGTGGTGGAGTACTAAGTCGAAGTACAGTGCGCCCACGTGTGCGTACTTGTGGTTGAGTCAGAATTTCTAGAGTTAGTGGTCAAGATGGTTAGTGGTCAAGTCTTAACTTAATCTTTTCTAAGGTTGACACCTTAGAAAAGATTAAGTTTCAAGTAAGAATTGCCCGCCATGCTACAGCCGTCATATCGACTCTTTGAACTGAAATCATCTATGATAGAATACTTTTATGAATACATAGACGAAGACTTGCTTACTTTGATGGTTACAATGAGTAATCAAACTGCTGTTAAGAAAACTGTCGAATGTTTAAAATTGACCTTAGGAGAGTGGAGGGCTTTTATTAAAATGATTATGCTTATGGGATGTATAGGCTACCCGCAAATTCGCATGTACTGGAGCGTGAAATATGCTGTACCAATTATAGTAAGAACTATGACGTGAGATCGTTATTTCTTACTTAGAAATCCTCTTAAATTGGTATACGATAATAATGTTTCGCCTGACATGAGGAAAAACAACTTGCTGTAGAAGGTACGCCCGTTACTGGATAGAGTTCTTCAGGGAAGCCAGTTGATGCCACGTGAGGCTATTACGATTGTTCATTAGTTTTAAGAATCGCTTTATAGGATAAATTTATTAGTTTAAAAGATTCATTTACTCATGCAGCTAAAGTTGATTGTATACTAGATCTCAACTATTTTAATTAGTCATAATTACTATGATTTTGCCAAAGTGCCATGCCAAGAATACCAATAATAAATAAGAAATAGTGTTATGTTATTGTTACATTTGATTGAATAACTTGTTTGTGTGAAGTTTCCGACCAATTTGATCGTACTTTAATTATTTTGTGATGAAAATAAGAACAAGTACCTAAATCAATTAAAACTGTTCTTTCCTTATAAAAATGTTTTCTACTCATTATACACACCAAATAGAAAACATTTTCAACATACTATGAGAGATGAGACCGAGTGTTCTTTATAAAGAACAAAAATATGGACGATTTAACTTAGTGAAAATATATCTTCTCGATATGAACAATGTTTGTTCTGACAAAAAATTTATGGCATAGTATAAAATAGTTTGAACCGGTGCTAAAAGTTCAAGACTCAACGAAGATATTTCTTTTGTCGTTTATGAAAGATATTCTGCTATAATAATATCTCCTACCTCGCAATACCCAGGACTCAAAGATGAACACCATTTTGTTCTTTGTAAAGGCGGGAACAGGACAACTTCACTGAAGATCGAAAAGAAAATGTGTTTTCATTATTTTGTATTGCGTTATATAAACAATACTAGCTGTACCCGCGACTTCGTCTACGCGGAAAATTTTTTGGTGGCTTTTCCGGATTAGGTTAGATTATATGTAGGGGAGCACGGGGGAATTGGCGCCACTTAAGCAAAAGCTCCAATAACTTTTTACAATAATCACTCTTTAATATAGTTTTTAGTTTTTATTATAGTATAACTAATCAGGCTTATCTTATCAGCATAAAAATTAAAAAACATACCAAACAAAGACAATTACACTCATTTAAAAAAAAAGCAACATTGGCGCCCATTTCTCAAGAGTATGGGGTAATAAGAACCAGAGTAAGGGGTAATGAGATCCATCGGGGCAATGATAACCAGAATAAAAATATGTGTAGTGTAGTGGTATATGTGGTTCGTTCGGAGGTAATCCGAAATTAATCCGGAACACACAAAATGTATACAGTTTATTTACGACGTACAAAAGTTTACAGAAGGAGCACAGAATGACACTAATGAGAACAATGACAAGCACATAAGAAGAAGGATTGAATAACAAATAACTATTTTGCGATTACAAAGCCTCGCGCGAGTAATTAAATATTAAAAAGCGTAAACATGCGATTGTAGCTAATGCAAGCAGCCGACTCAGTAAGATCATAGCGGTGCATGCACGGCCGTGCGGTGTACGTTCACGCGCAGGCGCAGTGGTCGCTAGCTCACGCGGGACATTGCAACTATCTACTTATAAATATGATTGTTTGTCCGCTCAACATACAAACTACTACTATATAAAATACAATAATATTAAATAATTTTTAAATATTAGATACAATATAATATTACATTAATTGAGCCATGCCTAGACACACCCTTAAGCATCACCACATATGTAACAAAGTATTATATGACATCATTTTTCTTATATGTTAACTTATAACCTAAACTTATTTTCATATGAAATACACTCATCAAAAGTGTCTAGGGATCAAGTACGTTTTAGAGTATCGCCGCAATTCAGGATTATTATTTTAACTTTTTTGGATCGTTATTGACTCTTTTTAGTGATTTTCACTATTTGAATAAAGAATTTTCTTTAAATTTTGATTAAAAATAGAAAATGAACTGTCAATCAGGATTCCTATAAAAGTTTGTAATAGTGTTTTTACAAAACCATTACAATTTCTGCATCAGAACTGAAAAAAATTGCATCGATATGGAGCGACGACATCATTTGACACGAGAAGAGATCATGAGAGCCGTCGGAATGTTACAAGCTGGTTCCAGGCAACGTACTGTGGCTGTCGCTCTTGGCACTACACAGAGCGTCATAAGCCGTATCTGGACACGCTATCGTATCACGGGCAGCGTGGCCGAGCGACATAGAGGACGATCTCGCATCGCCACTCGCAGACAGGACCGGTACATCCAAAATATTGCTCGACGGAATCGTACTATGACCGCCATGATGTTGGCTATGAGGCTCCACAGCTCTTTAGGCTTGCTGATAAGCAACCAAACCATCCGAAATCGTTTACGTGAGGTGAGTCTGCGTTCCTGAAGGCCGCTGAGAGTTCTGCCTATAGCACCCTGCAATCGTAGGGCCCGGTTACAATGGGCTCGCGAACAGAGAAATTGGGAGGAAGAAGACTGGCGTTGTGTTTGCTTTTCCGATGAATCTCGTTTCGGTATGAGGCCGGATACAAGACTTACTCGAGTTCGGAGGACCTCTGGACGTCAAGAAGTTCATTCATATGGAGGGGGAACAATAATGGTTTGGGCCAGTATTTGGATCGATGGAAGAACCGATCTCATTTGGATCAGGCCCAACCTCAATGCCCAGATTTATGCAGAGAGGATTGTTTCAGACGTGATCATCCCTCTGCGAAGCCGGTTGGATGATTCGTTTCGACTAATGCACGACAATGCACGTCCACACACGGCTAGAGTCGTAACACGCGCTCTTGCCGACGCTCGCATCAACGTTCTGCCGTGGCCTGCTCAATCGCCAGACCTCAACCCAATTGAGCACGCATGGGATATGCTTCAAAGAAGAGCTCTGCCGAGTATGGATGCCGTGCATACCCCACAACAACTTTTTGACTTGTTAGAAAGAATGTGGGCGGCCATTCCTCAGTGATTTTAATGAACTGATTTTAAGCATGCCAAATCGCTGTGACTGTGTAATTCGTGTCAATGTGGTGAAAACACAGATTTTAATTTTTTTATCTTTACAGTAAAAATTTAAAAAAATCCTCATTTTCGCCCTTTTTTTGCCATTTAATTGAAGACATTAACTTAGGTTAATTTCTCACAATTTTCAAAAATTGTAATTTTTCTTAATTTTTACTAAATGTAGGGATAAGTTGTTAACTTAAACATAGGAATTAAAGTAAGAAGCCAGTCTGGAAGACTAGATTTGATAAATATTAATTGGATAATTTTTTATAGTTAAAAATGTACTTGATCCCTAGACACTTTTCATGTGTCTATATTACTGAAGATACTATCTTCAGGAACATGCAAAATCACAGTTAGTTTTATGTACTTAAGAACAATTATTGCCTAATACAAAATTCGCAAATATAATCTTTGGCGGAATCATTTCTTGAACATTGTGCATATGCCCATTCACCACAGGCCCTGCATCTGAACCACAACTCGTTTGGTTTTCCAGATTCACAACAAATCATACACATGTTGGAATCTTCATCGATGTAGTCACTACTATCATCATCGCAGATATTATGATAATTGACTGATTCATCTGATGAGTTGGTATAGTCTTTAAATAGGAATTTTTTAGCTTTTTTATTTGCTTTTTTAATAGTTTTTTTCTTATCTTGTCTAATTTTTTTACACTTGCCTTTGGGTGCTTTATTTTCTTTCATGAAACGTTTTTTCTTCTTTTCTTCTAATACAATTTTATTTGGAGTGGCATGGCAGTGATTATTAGCGAATGTTGTTTATGTGTTCGTTTACGGAATTCCCGAGAGGTTGATGGTTCTGGAGATATGTCCCAGTAGAGTATTTAGACCAGAGGAAGCAGTTGAAACATTTTTTTTTATATATTCATCATTATTATGGGCATTTTCACTAGTAAACGTTTCATGTGATTGAGTTTCTTCTACTTAATCTCGTATTGCAGTGCTCTGATTAGGTTGATTGGAATCTTGAGGATCTAGTCTTAACCACTATGTTGGTAGCAGCAGTATTCACGACGTAATAGTCATCTTTGCTGAACGTATTCGTATTAATTGGGCTTATACCAGTTGCGCGGAAACCACTTATGGCTTTATCCAGTGAAGCTACTTTGCTGTATGCTTTCTGAAATAAACCGGCTATGTCATACGGTGTGATTTTAATCAAATTTTTTGATTTCAGATATAGGTCACATTCAGGATTATTTGCTTTTTTTAGAAGACCAAAAATGTAACATCTAATGGCTGCAAACGGTGCGAGGAGTGAGGCAGTATAGATAACATTGTGATGTAGTTAGTTTTGCAAAACTCATATGCTTCTAAAGTGGAATGGCTGTTATGATTATCTAAAATAAGTAATATTTTGTTATCTTCACATGGTTTTACCAATGTCTTGAAATGTCTCTAGAAGAGGAGAATGACGCTGTCTCGGATATATGGACATGGGTGGTATATAAACGTCAGCAGCACTCATTGCACAAACAACAGTGATTGTTTGTCCTCTCTCCCAAGAAGTGATAGCACCAACTCGTTTCTGACCTGTTTTTGCCAAAAAAATTTCTGGTTCCTGTACTGTAGATACTCCCGTCTCATACATATTAAATATTTGATGTGCTTCATATTTATTCTTTGCCAAAAGTTCTTTAAGATTTTTGTGAAATAGTTCTACTTCTTCTTTATTAAATCCCTCTATTCTATTTATACTTGTCGACTCAGGTTTGCGAACACTGATATTAGTGTTTTTTTTCAAAAATCCTTCAAGCCAGTCTGGCCCCGCACACCTGCTTTCTTCGTTAATATTATGAGGTATCTTCAAATGTTGAGCACACTCGTATGCTATTTTTCTTAATTTCATGGAGTCTAAGCCGTAAAAAAGATTCGTCACATGAACTAGGTGATCAGCCAAAATTCGTTCTTGATCTGGAGAAAATATTGGTTTTCTTCCGAGACGAGGATTTGTTTGATCTGCGGTATTTCTTTTGCAAAGTATTATATGGGATTTTAAACTCTTTGGCTGCCTTATGCAGAGAAATGACTCATTGACTCTCTTGATAGCATGATCTAATACATCCAGACTCCACTGACACTTTTCGGTAATTCTATCCCGTTTTCGAGGCATCTGGAATAAATTAATAAAAAATAATAAAGTGGGGTAATGAGAGCCATTCGACTCCCATTACACCAAATACTCATTTTTAAGTTTTCATATAATTCTTAAAATACAGTTGATTATTTACATAAATTAACGTTTTTATCCAATTTTCTAATGATAAATTTACAGGTCAAAAGAGACGCTTATAATAAAATAATTTTAATACTCACAATTTGTTCTTGAATATCGTAATAAATTAGATCGATCGCCCGAAAAACCGACATACGGTATGTTTACGCACCAAAAGTCAACTAAGTAGCGATGCGACATGTCACACGTACCCCTCCCGCGTCCTTTTGTACTACATCAAAACAAAACAGGATCAAATGTGTTTAGATACACGTAAACTAGAGTAGTTCTCATTACCCCGTGGCTCCGATTCCACCGTGTTCTCTACATGTGCATAGTATGTTTAAAGATTGTTTTTGAGAAAAAGTCTACGTCTAGTCCATGTCTGTCTCCGGGCACATACTATATCTGTACCAAACTTCATAATTGGTTCAGCGGTTCAGCATTTCCCATTCACAGTTTCATCCCCTTTTTCACCCCATTAGGGGTAGTTTTTTGATAAAAAAAAGTAGCCTTTGTCCGTTCCCAGGTGTCTAACTGTGTCTAACTATATCCATGTTACATCGTAATCAGTTCAGCGATTTAGCATTTCCCGTACAAAGTTCCGTCCCCCTCTCTCTCGTCCCCATTTTCACAGATTTTTGATTAAAAAAGTAGCCTATGCTTTTTTGATAAAAAAAGTCTTATCACCACATCAAATTGTATATTTGCCAAGTTTTAGCGTTTAAAGTTTCGTACCCCTTCCTCCCGACCTCCCCCCATTTTCACAGATTTTTGATAAAAAAAGTAGTGTATGTATTTTTGATAAATAATGTCTTATCACTGCACCAAATTTTATCATTACCTAGATTTAGCGTTCCCCATACAAAGTTTCATCCCCCTTTTCACCCTCTTAGGGGTAGATTTTTATAAAAAGTAGCCTATGTCCTTTCTTTGATGTCGAACTATCTTCTTGCCAAATTTCATTGTAATCGGTTCAGCAGTTTACTATTTCCCATACAAAGTTTCATCCCCTTTTCACCCCTTTAAGCGTAGAATTTCTAAAAAACAAGTAGCCTATCATGAGCGCAATCACATGTTTCTACTATGTACCGATTTTCATCAAGATCGGTCAAGCCGTTCTTCAGTTATAACAGGACATACAAACAGACAGACAGACAGACAAACATTTTAAAAATGGTATAATCGAAGTCAGTGAGTCATAAAATGACTATGTATCACAAAATTTGTCAGTAAAATTATAATTACAGACAGACGCTAGAGATTTATATAGTAGTATAGATTATAATAAAGTAGATATATTACAGTTTGTAAAACTGATATTACCCTTCTGTATTCGCGGGTTGCGAAGTAGGTACTTGGCGATGGTGCGATGAACGAAAGTAAACGCAACGTAGGACGCGATGTGATCACTGATCGATGAAATCTATTTTTGTAATTAAATGAAAATAAACAAAAAGGTAACGAAGCCTGTTGCGTAGCATATTGTATTATTGTATTGCAAAAAGAATATACAAAATATTTTTTAAATGACAGTAGACCAGATTAAATCTTACTTACTATTTAACATCAAACCTAAAATGTAGTGATTCTCTTTTATCACACTTGGATCAAATCAATAATAATTTATTACACCATATAACATGTTAGTTTCAAATTACTACAGACTAAATTTTAAAATTAATGATTTTCGACTACAAATTAATTATTTCGGAAATAAATTATATACAATTAATAGCTTTCACAGCTTAACTAACAATCATACGAACATAACCATTTGATTTATTTAATAGTAACCCTATACTCGTATTTAAATTTCTGCCGTGTTTATCGACCTACGCCCTAGTTTGTTACCGCTTTACCTCTGAGGTTTTGTCATGTGAGGTTCTGTCATCGCGGATCCAATAATCATTAGCTGATGCCCGCGACTTAGACCGCGTTTTTTATTTTTTAAATTGCCTACGTCATTACCCGAGGTTTCATCGCTAACGGATGGCAACCCATAAAATACTAACAAACACACAAATATTGATTTTTATATATTAGACTAGCTGTACCCGCGACTTCGTCTGCGCGGAAAATTTTTTCGTGGCTTTCCCGGATTAGGTTAAATTATATGTAAAAGTGCATAGTATGTTTAAACACAAAAAAAAAGCCTACGTTTAAGCTTACGTCTGTCTCCAGGAACATACTATCTCTGTATCATACATCATAATTGGTTCGGCGGTTCAGCATTGCCCATTCAAAGTTTTATCCCCTTTTTCACCTTTTAGGGATAGTTTTTTGATAAAAAAGTAGCTTATGTCCGTTCCCATATCCATGCTACATCACAATCAGTTCAGTGGTTTAGCATTTCCCGTACATAGTTTCATTCCCCTCCCTCCCGTCACCCTTTTCACAGATTTTTATAAAAAAAAGTTTCATTCCCCTTTTCACCCCTTTATGGGTAGCTTAGCCTATGTGTGTTCCTAGGTGTCAACTATATCCATACATATATACGTACATACATCTTCACGCTGTATCCCTAACGATCAGATCAGAGAAGACGGAGCGCTAAGCGTCGCGGTCCTTACATACGTCTTTCGCTTCCTCAAATCTCATCATTGTCCTCACACATTTTCGCCTAGATATGTGAGTGCTTTTTACATTTCCGTCGGCTAACACTCTGGCTCTTTGATTTTCATAAGTCAGCCCTGATCTTCCTTGACTTCTTTTACCACTTACTTTCGCTCTGTAGATTTTCTTCGTCAGTCTTTCATCACTCATTCTTTCTATGTGCCCGAACCATCCAAGCATTCCTTTCTTCATTTTTACAATAACACTAACTATAACCATAACTAATAATAACAATTTCTGTATCCATGCTACATCATAATCAGTTCAGCGGTTTAGCTTCCCGTACAAAGTTTCGTCCCCCTCCCTCCCGTCTCCCTTTTCACAGATTTTGATAAAAATAGTAGCCTATGTATTGTTGATAAAAAAAGTCTTATCGCCGCACCTCTTACTATCAAGATTTAGCGTTTCCCATACAAAGTTTCATCCCTCTTTTCACCCCCTTAAGGGTAGGTTTTTTAAAAAAAAAAGTAGCCTATGTCCGTTCTCTGATGTCAAACTATCTCAGTGCTAAATTTCATTATAATCGGTTCAGGGGTTTACCATTTCCCATACAAAGTTTCATCCCCCTTTTCACCCCTTTAGTGGTAGATTATTTAGATAGAAAACAAGTGCCTACATGAGCGCAATCACGTGTTCTTACTACGTACCGATTGTCATTAAGATCAGTCAAGCCGTTCTTTAGTTATAAAAGGACATACAGACAGACAGACAGACAAAAATTTTAAAAATAGTAGAATCGAAATCAGTAACTAATAAAACGACTATCTATCGCAAAATTTGACAAAAAATCTGAAATTACAGACAGACGCAAGAGATTTATATAGTAGTATAGATTATCCACTTATTACTCAATTTGAACAGCGAAGTATGAAGTCCCAGCGACGCCGATCTATCGAAAAGACTTCGGAGACGGCGGGGCTGTCGTCCGCGCAGCCATCGGTCGTTACACCTTCCACGACAGCCTCGGGGACGACCGAGGCAATAGGGAGTGGCTTAAGACTACGGAACTAACTACGGAAAATTCGGAAACTACGGAAACTACGATGGCAACCTCGAGTACGGCGGCAACAAAAGAAGAGGTGAACACTCAGACGGCAGGATTTCCTTCATTCTAATCGCGTTCTCGAAAACGTTTGTAACAATTTCGATGAGATTTACTATATTTTATGGTGGTCAAAAATTGATCTAGCTAGGGTCCAATTCTGAGAAAACTCGTTTTCTCTATGTTCACACACCTAAAACTTCTAACGTTAACCTCTTCTGATTACACAACTAAATTTAGGTATCTTCTCAGTAGTACAGTGGCTAGAGTGTAGATCTACTTAGTTGAAATACGCGGGTTCGAATCCTGCAATGTGCTTATGTGCTTACTTTTTTTTGTAGACAATGAGTATCGCTCGGCCGGTCTGCGGGTCTATTCTTAATTCTCATACGCTATTGGACCAATAAAAAGGAATAAGAGAATGATAACTGATAATGCATGAAACGAAACTTTATGGCAAATGTCATTGTTAGAATGACAGTTTGAAAAGTTTGTTCTCTAATTTTAAATAATATATTTTACAGTTTTAATAATACAAGCTATTAATTTAGTTTCAATTTTTTTTATACGTTAAAAATATTTCATAGAATTACTTTTTTTATGCTAATATCATAAGGAGTAAATTTTATTATACGGCATTATATTTTTTAATAGCAATTGTCTATATTTTCATATATTTTGAAGTGCCATTTAATGCATACCTTAATTAATGAGTTACATATATACATTAGTAGACAGGATTATTCATTTATTGATTGAAAAAGGATGTTCTTAATTATCTAATAATCTAATGGCATCCTGAAATACCTCTGCCTTTTTTCCTTTCCTTAATACTTAACTTTTTGGCGGGAACAGAAGTGAGGTTAACATTTTGTTTAGATTTTCTATTTTTTACATTTTTGGGAGTTTTAAAGTACAAAAGTGATAATATATTGTTTTAAAGTTCTGTATAATGAAAAGAATGGAGTAGGTTTAAATAAACATGTGTATTTTATAGACTATAGGTGTTACTTTGCGGAAATCCATTTCATGTGATAAATTCCCAAAATCTATAGCTATTTTCCGCTAAAACTCCAAAAACCACCAATCGACACGTGTTTCGCCCCTCAGCGGACCGGAACGGACGAACCAGCACCGAATCGGTGCTGGTTAGCTGACCGAGTCCTATCTCTGGTATATCCGAGGATGCTCCGTTAAGGGGCGAAACACGTGTCGATTGGTGGTTTTTGGAGTTTTGGCGGAAAATATCTATAGATTTTGGGAATTTATCACAAACATGTGTAGCTGAAGTTCTCACGCTCTTGCAAGAAGTCCTCTCTAACTTCAGTATGCCTATCACTTTACTGGAAGACACAGACTACTAAAGGATACTATGGAGGAGTTTTACGATAAGAAAAAACTAATATTCTTGTGATTCTATTTATTAATACGTGACATCAAGGAGGATATAATTGTGACATTGGCAAATGCGCTAAACTGTGCGCCATGCCATAAAAAAAAAAGATTCCTTAAGAAAGTTGGAGATATATCTTGATAAAATTAATAAATGTTGATCAGGTCTGACTTTCTATCGGGTCACTATCACCAAATTCAGACTTGTAGTTCCATTATTCTCATCCTTTAAGAATTCTAGTTGTAATTGAAATAATGATAGTGATCAAGTTTTTATCACCACCATTTTGCTGTCCAAAGTACAACAGAGAAGTAAAATATATGCAATTTTTTTTTTATAAAAGGGCAAATGAGCAAGCAGATCACCTGATAGAGAGTGACCACCGCCGCCCATGGACACTTGCAATGTCTGGGGAATTACGCGGTGTTGCCGGCCTTTAGGAAAATATGGAAAGGAAGAGTAGGCAGGAGATGGCCCGCCGGCATTCTCACACCCGAACGAAACACATCAATAGATGCTGTTATTTCACACTGATATTTTGCGAGAAGGTAGCCCAATTCATGCTGCAATGCAGCATGGTTCAACCACTCATAATTGCATTGTACTACTCATAACGACATGAAGACATTTTTAAATTTCCATCCATGATAATACCATGCCATGAACGTCAAAACAGTGTCTTTTTCCACAACATATTTTAAGATTTTGTTTACCTATTGCATTGTGGACGTAAAATTGCCACAATAAAAACATTAAAGGGAAATTATACAAGCAGCCAATTTTAGGAAAAAAGATTATGTTTTTAACTAACAGCTTAGCAATTGCGCAAGTTTGCCTGTCAATTAATCAAAATGATGAAAGTAATAGCCAAATATTAATCTCCTTGCACATGAACTAATTAAGATCTATGAAATTATTATTACATAAATAATGTAAGAATTTTTAAATTACTACTAATAATAGATTTATGTTGCTATATACAAAACTGTAATTATCCTTAATTACATAATGATTGCGTACAAGTGATAGCACTGCTGTGCCATTAACATTCAGTTGATATTGAGAAGTGAAAGTGGTATATTCACAGATCAAATTAACATGGAGAAATATATGCGATTGCAAGAGGTAAAGTAAAACATTATTAATTTAAAACAAATTAATGCAATTTTAAAATCAAAATTATGGATTGTAAAAAAAAATTAAATACCATATTTGTTTACTTAATTATAAAAATAATAAAACTAATTAATAGCTAATGCATCATTCTGTGCTTCTTGTGCTAACTGAACTTGGAGATTTAATAATTTGTTTTTTAACACTATAATTCCCATGAGGACAATATTTTCGGGTTTAAGTGCTCCAGATGACTCCACATTATAAAAAAATTTATTTGGTTTAGCTTCCCAGTTAAACTCTGCTTCATACTGGTCGTCATCCAATTCCGTATGCTCACTTTTTGGCCACTCGTCTGGTTTCGGATACAATGTATGTTTCATAACATTATCAGGATCATATTCAAAGGAGACGCCAGCTGTAGGATTCCATTTAGCATGCTCTTTGCCAAATCCCTTCTTGGCATAAGCACGTAACTTCAATTCTTGACCTTTGCGAAGTTTAATAATAAGGATTTCGTCTGTTTCACCATAATCTGCTTGATCCTCATCTCTATGGCGAGATGTTACGGGCACCACTCTCGGATCACTAGATTTTAAATCTGCTGTTGTCACATGTCTCGTCCGGTCATCTGTGCATTTTACATCCAATGTGAACTCTACACTGCATTCCGAACAGAAATCGGCGCACATGCAATCTCTAGAATAACGAATTTTATCTACGACATCATCCGATATGAGAGGAATAAGCCCAATACGGTGAGCTAAGAATTCGTCACTAAGAACTGTGGAATTAGCTTCTAGTTGAACCCAGTCGATAGCCATCGTTGGTGTCTCCGCAATAAAAACACGACGCATACTATTAGCGACACTGAGCTCGGTGTCTTCAACAACGAATTTCACATTGTCGTCCGTTAACTCTGTGATATGCACAGAAGGTTGATTAGCGTACGGCATTTTGTGCTTCCCAGTTAATTTACAAATATTAACTCGTATTCATATATATAGTAAATAACTAGTATTTGGGTGTAAATTGCAAAATTTAAACGGTACACAGAAAGACTTATTTTTTTGTACAGTTCATAGTAATTTTACATTCTCTTTGGTCCAGTTCTTGACAGATAAGGCAAAGGGATCTATGCCTATAACAGCCGAAGTCTTCAGTAAAAAAAATATGTAACATTCATATATTATTTATTCATATATATTCATTAAAATGTCAACTAATACATGTTAATGTTTCTTGAAGTTTCTGGCGACAAATATATTGAGGTAATCTTCTAGTAAGATTCATTGAAGCAGACTAAGCCACTGAAAAAATCTCAAAACCACACTACTAAATAAGCACTTATTTCAACAATTCCGCATAATGCCCAACATCATAGATACTTACTTCGCAAAACTGTGCCAAATTTACATCACAATATTCATTAGAAACAATTTGTGAATAATTAAAATAAACACCCAACCGCTAATGCCACCAAAAATTTCAAAAAGACATTAATTTCAACGCCAGTTCGCAGTGTTCTGTCCACAGAATACTAATATACTAGCGGTTCTGTCAGTTGTGGGTATGGTTATGTGTACAATTCTCCTACGATTCTCCCATAAGAAAGTAAGCAAAGGGATCTATGTCCATACAGCCGATGTCTTCAAAAATGAATGGACATATTCTTCACATTATTTCATAAAAATGTCGGTCTAATACAATTCCGAGTTTCCAGGAACTCCAAGAAATATTAAAATTAGGCGATCTTTCTAATAGAGTCCGCTAAAGCAGACTAAGCCACCAAAATATTTCAACATCACAAGATTAAGTAAGCACTTATTTTAACTATTCCACATATTGCACAACACAGCGTAGATACTTGATATTAGAGATGTCAGTGAACGATCGCACTGGATAAACGACAGTCACATATAAATAAGTGATCGACACTGGCCATAAACGGTCTCTTTCGTCGTCTACTTTTCTTAACTCATTTGTTGTAATCTTTAATGCCAATCGATAGATCTAATCACTTAGATAAAAAATCCATCTGCAGCACGAGCACGAATCCTATCGACAAAGTATTCGTATCGTAATCGTAAGCAAATTGTATGACTTTTAGTGCAGCGCCCCTATACGACGTAAAAAGAACTATTTCGTAACGTAACGTAAAGGTAACGTAAGCAATTTGTATTGAAATAGAGTAAAATCAAGAGCACTGTTCAAGCCATATATATATTTTATTTTGCCGCTAATACATTCGGCTTTCTTCGTTGGTTTTCGTCGCTGTTCGTGTGCTAATCACGAAAAGTGATTTACTTACCGAATTTATATCTTACCGCTTCTTTTTCGCTCCCTTAATCGCTTTTCCGTAATATAAATTTATTTCTTTTAATACGCTATTACTCTTCGTTAAACCTATTCCCACGCTTTCCTTGACCCTGTGGTCCATGTGTTGTCACCGGACTGTGAATTGTGTGTGAGTTAGACCAAAACCCCGAGAAGAGGCGCCACCAGGGGACTTGTGCACGGATCACAGAACGGACGCAGGGGCCTGGTATACCTGTGTTATTATCCATCCATAATCCAGGTTAGTCCTAGCTTCCATTTTCATTAAAATAGCATATGAACCAGCATTTATTTATATAATTTAAAATACGCTTTAGAGAGCGTCGTCATATATATCTTTATAAGAATATTGGCGTGCTCACATTTTAATGGTCCTTTTCGAGCGGATTATTTCGCTTTCATGTGTCTGTTTCAATTTTTTTCGTCATTTATTGTAATATTTTAGTTATTATATATTTTGTTTCATTTGAGGGTTGTCATTAAAAAATATTTGTTATACTACCGCTGACACGTAATGTCATTTTATGTTGATGTCGCAGTCAGTAACGCTTCGTAAGACATTTTGAGTAATTCCTAAACTTTAACTTTTATAAAACGAAAATGGCTAAAATTTCGGCTTCAGAATTAGAACAAAAGGTTCTTATTGGTAAGCGAGATGTACTTTATTCGCGTTTGCAACTTGTACACGAATATTCAAAAAAGGCTTTTGATAATGATGCTTCTAGAGAGTTATTTTTGAGTAGTACTGATTCCATAGAATCTATGCGCTTAGAATTCACTGAAATACTTGACAGAATAAATACATTGGAATTAAAAATATACCCGGATAATAAGCCTAATTATCAGTCATGGGCATCTTTTGAAGACATTTATTGTCGTATTAAGAGAGTGATAGCTCTAATAAAAGAAAAAACAATGCAGTCGCATGTCGAGCCAAAACAATTAGGAAAATTGCCGAAACTCGATTTGTTGGGTTTTTCTGGAGATCCGTTGCAATGGCCAATGTTTTATAAAAATTTTAAAAGCACCATACATTCTAACCCGACTTTAAGTAATAATGAACGAATTCAATATTTAATGGGTAAATTATCGGGACGCGCATTGTTAGTTTGTGCTGGTATAGTACCTATAGCTGAAAATTATGACTTAATGTGGCAAACATTGGTTGATAAGTTTGAAGACAAACGATCGCTTGGTAATGCATATTTATGTCAATTATTAGAATTTAAAGGATTTAACGTATCTTCCGCAAAAAACATTGACTTATTTTTGGATAAATTTTGTGCCGCTGTGTCAAACTTGAAACAATTGAAAATTCCAGATTTGACTGATTTTATATTACTACATGTAGCATTGAAGAAATTAGACGCAGACACCGCTCGTTCATTCGAGATGTTAAAACGTGATGTAAATATACCCACTTATGAAAGTTTAATTTTATTTTTACGCGAACAAACTAAAATTTTAGAACGTACTTCAAACGAACGTACTCATATACCTTATATGAAAAGGTCTTCTGAAAACAAATCATATAATTTACCTTCGGCTACTACATCTAAGTTCACACATGCATTAGTTTCTTCGACTAATCACTGTATTTGTTGCGGACAGAACACGCATGAACATTTGTACAAGTGCCCTGCATTTCATAAATTATCAGTAGATGAACGCATTAATTTCATTAAAAAACGCAATGCTTGTACGAATTGCCTTAGTTTCAAACATAATTATTTTAATTGTCAATCATTAGTTGTGTGTAGACATTGTACCAATAAGCATCATTCTATGTTATGTCGCAAAATAGGTGGATATCTCAATAATGCGCAAAACAATAATAATGACTCGTCTGTCGCTTATAAAAGTTTTGACCGTTCTACACAACTGCAACGTCCAGTGCACGTGAACTCGCGTAATGTGGTAATTACAAGCCCTCAGGGGTCTCATTCTACTTGCAATGTAAAACCGGTTTCAGAGCCGACTTCTTTAACGCAAACCGAACGAAATAGTAATACGCGTACTGAAAACGTTTCATTATGCAATATTCAACCGTTTGACAAGCGCGTAAATACCTGTTTATTAGGTACGGTGCAGGTAAACACATGTGATTCGTTAGGTAATACACATTGTATTAGAGGTTTAGTGGACACTGGTTCTCAAAATAATTTTATAACTTTTGATTGTTGTAAAAAATTAAAATTAACATTTAAAAAATTGCCGCTTTCTGTTGTAAAAGGTATAGGAGGTGTTACCAATCCCATTAGGGGTGTCACTTCTCTAAAATTGTATTCTCGTTTTAACAAAAATATTTACATTCATATTAAGGCTTATATTATTGACAAAATAACTGATCCATTACCCGCTGCTCGTGTAAATACTTTCACACTTTCCTATTTACAAGGTCTTAAACTCGCTGATGAATTATTTTATGTGCCAAGTGGCATAGACTTATTGTTAGGAGGGTCTTTATTCGCTGATATTTTATTGTCTGAAAGGGTGTCTGGACCATCAGGCACACCAACCGCGTTTGAAACCATATTTGGTTACATGATAATAGGAAACGTCCCTGTTGATTATCGTGATACACAAGTTTCATATTCTTATTGTTCTGTTAATGAGTCTATTGAGTCAATCGTACAAAAATTTTGGCAGTTAGAGGAAATTCCATGTCATCCTATTTTGAGCCCAGAAGATAAAGAATGTGAAATGATTTTTCAAAATAGTTTTTCGCGTGACGTATCTGGTCATTTTAAAGTCGCTTTGCCTTTCGCGCTTAATCCCGACCTACTTGGTGATTCTTACCAAAAAGCAGAGAAACGTTTTTTTTCACTCGAAAGAAAACTTAATACTTGTTCAGATTTACGTACAAAATATAATGAGATTATTAGAGACTATTTACAGAAAGGTTATATTTCGTTAATTTCTAATGATAACCATAACGACGGTTATTATATTCCGCATCATCCTGTATTGCGCTCGGAAAAATGTTCTACACCGGTCAGAATAGTTCTTGATGCTAGTGCACTAACGGATACAGGTATTTCTTTAAATGATTTATTATATGTAGGTAAAAATTTACAAAACGAACTATTTACAATTTTATTAGATTTTCGATTTTATACCGTAGCATTTTCGGCAGATATAAAACAAATGTATTTAAGAATATTGGTTAAAGAAGAAGATCGCAAATATTTAAAGGTTTTATATCGTTTCGAACCAACAGAACCGCTTCAAACATATCAATTTAATCGTGTCTGTTTCGGGCTCCGCAGTAGTCCTTATCTTGCTATGAGAGTCGTGAGACAGTTAGCAGCGGAGGAGCAAGAACGTTATCCGCGAGCGGCTCAAGTAGTTATGCATAACATTTATATGGATGACGTATGTTATTCCGTACCCACGAATTGTGACGTGAAAAATGAGTTGTTGGAATTGTTCACGGCCGGTGGCTTTGAGTTGATAAAATGGTCCAGTAATTCACGGGAATTATTGGATTCATTACCTAGTTCGCATCGTTATTCTACGAATATCGATTTCGATAAAGATCAACATCTTAAAATATTAGGCTTGAAATGGTCTTCCATTACTGATGAATTCAGGTTAACCGTTTCGATCGAAAATTTGCCTTGTACAAAGAGAAGTATTTTATCTGTTGTTGCTCGTCAGTTTGATGTGATTGGTTTTCTTGCGCCAGTCATACTTTACGCTAAGTTATTAATCCAAAAATTGTGGACCTTAAAGTTGGATTGGGACGAGACTCCACCTTCGGATATTGCAAAGATATGGAAAACATATCTAGCTGAACTACCTTTACTTGAAACTCTTAGACTACCCCGCCATTTAGGTGTTTTAATAAATTCTAAAATTTCTATTATTGCATTTTCAGACGCCAGTGAAAAGGCGTATGGAGCTGTTGTATATATAAGGGTAGAAAATACAGCTCAACCACCTATTGTTCGTTTAGTTTGTGCGAAATCAAAGGTCGCTCCGCTTAAGATTGTGTCTGTAGCACGCTTGGAGTTATGTGCCGCTCTTCTTATGTTCAGATTAGTTCGTCGCGTTGTTGATACTTACCAACGACGTCACGTTATTAATGAAATATATTGTTTTACAGACTCTATGGTAACCCTGGGTTGGATTTATTCTTCTCCGCATAAATTTAAAGTATTTGTCGCTACACGAGTTACTAAAATTCAGGAACTCCTTCCATCAAAGCATTTTTATCATATATCAGGAACGGAGAATCCCGCAGATTGCTTATCAAGAGGACTTATGCCTTCTCGTTTAAGTGGTCATCCACTTTGGTTAAACGGTCCCTCGTGGTTGCAATTAGAAACATCTGAATGGTCTAACAGATGTTCGCAAACATTATGTAATACTGATTTACCTGAGAGTAAAATTATTACGCTTAACACTTTAATTGATAGCGAGCCTCATCCTCTTTATGCGCTCTCAACTCGCGTTTCTTCTTGGAATGTTTTATTACGCTCGATTGTTTTAGTGTATCGCTTTATAAAAAAACTAACAGTTTACAAACATATAACTGCAGCTGACTTACATTTTGCTGAAATACAAATTTTGAAGGTTATTCAACACTTATTTTTCGGAAGACATTAAACGGTTGCAAAGTAACAAATTATGCTCTCTTGCTATGCGAAAACTTGCTGTTTTTAAAGATAAAGACGGTCTACTTCGTGTAGGTGGACGTCTTCGCAATTCTGATATTACTTATGATCAACAACATCCAATATTGTTACCGCGTAAAGATCATGTAGTTGAATTAATCGTAACTCATTATCATCGCAAACATTGTCATACCGGTCCTCAATGCTGATGTCTATTTTACGACAGAAATTTTGGATAATATCTTGCAGAAATATAGTACGTCATATTGTTCATAAATGTAACTTTTGTTTTAAAGCTAAACCAAAGCAATTGTTTCCGATCATGGGTGATTTGCCGTCTTGTCGTGTACAATTTTCTAAGGCTTTCACTCACACTGCAGTAGATTATGCGGGACCCATAAGTATAATACCTTATCGTAAACGTGGTATTCATTATATTAAAAGTTATTTGAGTATATTCGTATGTTTGGTAACACGTGCCGTACATGTTGAAATTTGCACTGATTTGTCTACGCCTACTTTCATTTCGGCCTTTAAAAGATTTCTAGCGAGACGTGGCAGTGTATCATGCATGTACTCGGATAATGGTACTACGTTCATTGGTGCTAAGAATTATTTAAAAGATTTGTATCAGTTATTACAATCGGATAATTTTAATACTGCTCTCGCTAATGAATTAGCAGAGAACCGAATACAGTGCAAAATGAATCCACCGCTCAGCCCACATTTTGGTGGACACTATGAAGTGTATGTAAAAGCTTTTAAGTCGCATTTATATAGAGTCATTGGAACTCAGTTGCTTACGTATGAGGAATTACTGACTGTGCTCACTCAAATTTAGTGTGTCATAAATTCGCGACCACTTACACTGCTAAGCTCAGATCCCTCCGATCTAGCTGCATTAACGCCTGCTCATTTTCTTATGAGTACACCTTTAAAGGAACTACCGGCTGCTGACCTCTCAAATGAATCTCCAAATTTACTTAAACGCTATGCTTTATTAGATCGAATGGTACAATCGTTTTCCAAACGGTGGAAAATGGACTACCTTCATTTGTTACAGACACGTGAAAAGTGGACTTCTCCATCTAATTCAATTAAAATTGGAACAGTAGTTATTATTATTAATGATAATTCACCTCCACTTCATTGGCCTTTGGGTATAGTTGTTGCAACTTATCCTGGCAAAGATGGTGTTGTAAGAGTAGCTTCAGTTAAAACTACCACTGGCACTTATAAGCGGCCTGTGGTACGTCTCTGTCCACTCCCTTCACAATAATCCATTAATATATTATGTGCCCCTTTTTTTTTTTTTGTTTTTATTTATTAATTTATTTGTTTTTTTTCTCATTTAGTATTCTTGAAGCCGGTGCTTCAAGGGCCGGGGGCATATGTTCACGCCATATATATATTTTATTTTGCCGCTAATACATTCGGCTTTCTTCGTTGGTTTTCGTCGCTGTTCGTGTGCTAATCACGAAAAGTGATTTACTTACCGTCATATAGAGAGAGAATTTATATCTTACCGCTTCTTTTTCGCTCCCTTAATCGCTTTTCCGTAATATAAATTTATTTCTTTTAATACGCTATTACTCTTCGTTAAACCTATTCCCACGCTTTCCTTGACCCTGTGGTCCATGTGTTGTCACCGGACTGTGAATTGTGTGTGAGTTAGACCAAAACCCCGAGAAGAGGCGCCACCAGGGGACTTGTGCACGGATCACAGAACGGACGCAGGGGCCTGGTATACCTGTGTTATTATCCATCCATAATCCAGGTTAGTCCTAGCTTCCATTTTCATTAAAATAGCATATGAACCAGCATTTATTTATATAATTTAAAATACGCTTTAGAGAGCGTCGTCATATATATCTTTATAAGAATATTGGCGTGCTCAAGCACAAACCTTATTTTGACGTACGGTAACGTAAATCTCGGTGACAGACGCACAAATACTTTTTCATAATAATAATAATAATATTGTGTGGGACTTGTTTTCATTTTCATGTGATGAAATTAAAATCAAAACGTACCCAAAAAACGCAATAAACTTTTCCGCAAGAATGTTTCAATAGTGTTAACATAAAGAAATGTGACATCGAGAGGTTATTTCAAAAAACTGTCAAATCTAAGCCGTTCGAAACTATCAACCATAATATAAAAAATAACGGACAATAATTGTAAAACAATAATATATTGTTTTAGATATTTATAAGTTATAAATATCTAATACAATATATTTTTTAAAGATTTACTCTTTTTTTAATAAATTTGTTATAATAGTTACATTTCAAATAAAAATCTAAAACTCTCTGATTTCGTTTTAGGACGCACCCATTCAATAATGTGTAGTTTACTCAAACTTGCCAGTCCCTAGAATGTTCTGTGGTCCCTAGTTACGTTAGGATGACGTCACCTTCGTAATCGTAGCGAGCTCTCGATAGTTGGTAAAATGGGCTACGTGCTGCGACTCTCGTAATCGTATAGTAAACTCGATACGATTACGTTATGAAACTGTCGAAAGTTCGTGCTCGCCCTACTGGAAAATTTGTCACAAAAGTAATTATTATTACTATATATTATTATGTCATAATAGGTAATTTTCGAAAAAAATTGAATTTAAAAATATAATGTATGCAGTGTTTTTAGTAACTGGAACAGTATGAGGAAATCCTAATTCATAAGAGATACAGGGAAGCTGTCTTAGGAACCATTAGATCTTTTTTATGAAAACAATTTTGGTATTATAAATTGTAACGAAGCAATATAACGTCACTGTCACCGGGTCTGCCTAGCTGACATCACATCCTGCCTGTCACATCTGTTGTCGCCAAGGCGTGGAGAAGTGACGTCAGCAAGTCTATATAAGCCGATGCGTGCCAAGATATTGATCATTCTATATCATTCTGCGGCTTTAAATGTTGATTGTTCGTCGTCGGCTATTTGTGACAACGTGTTATAGTTTGTAGTTTGCTATTAATTATTGAGAAATTAAATGTAAAAGTGACTATGCGAGTGTGTGTTCTTAATTTACACAACAAAATATTTGGTCAGCGTGAGATATACTTAAAAATTATAAAATCAAATAATTTCTTTTAATTCGGATCGACTCAGTTTCATTTAGCTTAATTTTATTGTATCGTAAGAAAAGAATCTAGACAGCAGATTTCTGTCAAATTTAATAAAATATTTTTTCATGCAATACAAGAATCTAATGTAGTGAAAATTTCAAACTTCAACAAAGTTCAAACTTTATGTATTAAAAAAGTGTTCCTATTTGAATTTCGTTTAGGACACATCGACTTGAAATTCGGTTGTTATAACACTTCAAATGGATTTTTCCCGAGTAAGTCGACTATGATTTAGTACAAATAAAAAAATAAAAAATATTTTATTAAATTAAACCAAGTGTTGTCCAGAACTGTTCGATATAGTGAAATAATGTTTAAGTGAAACTGAATCTATCCGCATTAAAAAAATATTGCCAGTTTTACTAATGTGGACATCTCACGTTTGTCCAAAAAATGTATAATGCCAAATTTTTTTTACAAAAGAAGATCGAATAGTTCTTGACACAGTTCTTCTGTATCTTATGGATTCTATCCTAGTTAAAAAAAGGTTTTGTGAATAACTGTTCCAGTTAAACATAAATGGGCCGTCGCGGGAGTAGTATAATAAAGGAAATAAATATGGCATAACCAAAAAACATGGCATAAGCAATAACAAAATGTTCCGATTTTTTTAAAGAAAAAATTACTCTGTTTAAAAAATACTGTTCCGAAGTGAATAAGAACATTGCTGAAGCTGTAGGTATACGAGCTCAGTATAAGCGCGTGGTTGCCACGTAGCCAAGATTTGACCAGCCACATCCATCAAAACAAGAATTATTAGTAGACAAATATAATATAGACATCTTGTGTCTCACCGAGACGTGGTTGAGGGCTGATAAGATATCTTTTAATGTAAATAATTTTAAGGTAGCCAGCGTGTTCAACAGATGGCGGCGATAGTATGATTTTGGTTAAAAATTGTCTTAAAATAAAAAATCGCAAAGACATATTTGCTCGCTCTGTTAAGCCTGAATGTCAAATGTCGTGTGCGGAGATAGAACAGTACATATTCTTATGTGTTTACAGACCTCCCTGGTCTGATTGTTCTCAATTTTTAATGTCTTCAGAGGACAGTCTCACCAAGCTTAGCAAATGTAACAAATCAATCATAGCATGTGGCGACTTCAATGTGGACATAATAAATAGTTCTAAGGAAAAAGAGATGATAATTTCACTCTCTTTCATTTCATCTTGATATGGACATCTTTGACGAACCGACCAGGGTTACCATACCATTCGGCGATGTGCAGTGATAATGTGTTTATGAATAAGAACAGAATTAGAAAGCGTAAAATTATTAGTGGTAATCGATCAGATCATAAAGCTCAATTAATTAAGATACATTGCATGAAAGACAAATTAAAACGAATAATTGAGTTTAGACCATTAGGCGAAATCAGTTAAAACGTTTTACTAACGCAGCAACAAATTTAGCAAACATCGTTCCCTCGTCAACAGACGATCCGGATATTATATATGAGTTTTTTGCAAAATTTAACCGGCATATTCAATAAAACTGTCCAAAGAAGAAAAAAAGGAATTACTGACAACAAGTCACATTTCTCCGATTGGGCGACAAAAGGCATTAGAAAAAGTAGGGACAAACTTTATGAGTTGTATGACGACAAATCATACACATCAGATGAAAACTTTTATAACTGTGTCCGCAATTATTCAAAAGTATTTAAAAAGATATGAAACCACGCGAAATCAATTCATATCGCCAATAAAATTAGTAAGGCAGTAACACAGTAAAAGCGATATGGAACACTATTAACACAGATGTAGGCAAACAAAATAAGAAAAATGAAGACCTCTCATTATACATTAATAATATATTGCTAATGTAAAACAGGTTGCTAATGTTTCAGTTAACTTTTTTCAAATGCTTCTTTAGAAATGACTAGTGGTCTAGCATCCTCTGCACCTGCGGCACGGGCACTCTTCAGCCAAAATATAGGAAGGTGGTTCCCTAGTTTTCAGTTCAGGCACATGTTTTCATTTGAGATAGAGAAAACTTTCAAAGGATTAAAAAAAAGAAAAGTGAAGATTTATGGGTATTATCTGTTCATGTACTGGCTAATATAATGCCAATAGTAACACCGATTTTAATAAATATATTTAATAAATGTGTTGATCAAGATGTGTTTCCAAATTTGATGAAGCATAGTAAAATTATACCAATATTAAAATCGAGATGTAAGTCAGATCCTATAAACTACCGCAAAATGTCGATATTGCCAGCGTTGAGTAAAATATTCGAAAAAATAGTGCTCAACCAAATGCTGGCACATTTTAACATGTGCAGGATATTTCACGGTCAACAGTTCACGAGAGGTTTCACGAGAGGGCAGTTAACAACACATGCGGGAAAAAGCTTGATCAAAACTGTACTAGAAGCTTGGGAGGTATCACGGGATGCCATTGGCGTGTTTTGTGATCTTACCAAAACTTTTGATTGTGTTTGTCACAAAACTTTAATTCACAAGCTGAAATACTATGGAATACGTGATAAAGCTCTCGATCTCATGATTTCATATCTGGCTGACCGAGAACAAAAAGTGAGTATAAATGGGGTTACATCTTTCGGTTCTAAATTAAAGATGGACGTTCTCCAAGGATCCGTTTTGGGACCGTTCCTGTTTTTGGTTTACATGAATGATCTTCCACTTATGCTTAAAGACCGATGTGAAATAATATTATTTGCGGATGACATATCATTATTATTTAAAGTAAATAGAAAAGACTTAGATATTGGCGAACAGAATAGGACCTTGGCGGATGTCTCGAGATGGTTCGTTGCTAATAATTTACTACTGAATGTACAAAAAACCAATTGTGTTAAGTTTTCTCTATCCAATGTACCCATAATCCGTAATAAACTAAAGCTGGGTGGGAAACAATTAGAATTAGCGAAATCGGGTACTTTTCTTGGTTTAACAGTAGATAACAAGTGTTAAATATGAAATGTAATGGGATCACTGATCGCTATGAACACGTTATCAATTCTTCATCACAACTATTATGCACTTGACTATTCGACGGCTTCTCAACAACTGCCCTCTTACAAGACAAAAATCAGGCTTTTATGCAACCCCACTATACGCAGGAAATACATTCTACCCTCTCTCTTGTTACTAAAATGTTACATAATATCACATGTGGGTAATTTATGTGATTAAAATTAATGTGGAATTAACACTCTGCCTTTCCTGACAATACAAATTACGTCCTCGTAATAGTTTTTCTTGCATACAATCTCGTACAATTTTATAATTTCTATGCCCAAGAGATTTATAAGATTCGAATGAAAATATTAAACGATTAAAATTAATAAAGGTAACAATATGTTTATCATAAACTGTTTTGTCGATACCGGATATGCAACAATCGTCATAAACATCTGTTAGGATGAAAACTATTGAGAATAAATGTCAGCACACGATGTATAAAAATATGAAAATTCCCGTTAAAACAATTAACCCTTTTAGCATCGGCCTTCCTGATTACTGATTACGCCCTCGTAATACAATGGTTGGCAAGTAACGATTAAATAATATGTATACTAATGTACTTACAGATGCATAAAATTTAGATTGGCCAAAAAAAAAATATTTTTTTTACCCACTAATAAAAAATTTGCTTTCTAATGGATCAGCATACCCTCAGATTTAAATAATGGAATGTTTTCTCTTTTGAGAAATAGTTTTATTTTCATGGTCAAATAAATTTATTCGAGAAACCCAGTTACAAAATATTCTGAACGTTAGCCAATTCACCAATACTTTGGAAAGTTAATCTGAGAAGAACTGACGAGAAATCCAGACAAGTATCACTTTCAAACAATTAATTTTGGTTGATGTAGCTGTGAAACTCACCTTTTACTTCAACTGAGATAGAAACGATACACTTACGCCAACTAATAATCCAATCATCAAAACATTTTTTAAACGCTTTTACCGGAATTGAGTTCAATGCTCGCCGCGAATTCTCCTTTATGTCCTCTACCGAATGAAAACGGGTGCCACGAAGTGGTAATTTGAGTTTAGGAAAAAGAAAGAAGTCGGCTGGAGGCATATCTGGTGAATAAGGTGGTTGCTCAATGGTATTTTTTGAGTTTTTGGTCAAAAATTCGTTCACAATGATGGCCTTGTGCGAAGGCGCATTATCGTGGTGCAAAATCCAAGAATTTTATTTCCACAAATCTGGCCTTTGTCATCGAATTTGCTCTCTTAAACGCCGCATAACGCCCAAATATTTACTGTTTGACCTTCCGGCAAGAATTCCGAGTGCACAACATCGCGATAGTTAAAGAAAACAGTCAACATGACTTTGACTTTTGATCGACTTTGGCGTGGTTCGGTTCAGTTGGAAGGCGTCGCTCCGAAGCTTGTTGACTAGTTTGCATGTCAAACTCGTAAACCCTCGTCTCGTCACCAGTAATAATGCGTTTCATGAATGTTGGATCGGACTGTTGACTCGTTCTAGCCTGTCCTCAGCGACTCTTAAGCGATTGAGTTTTTGGAGAAAATTCAGGTCTTTTGGGACTAGCCGAGCGGCAACATGTTCCATACCCAAGTGATTATTTAAAATGATATGGATCGACTCGTGAGACCCAGAAAGTTCGGCGGCTATCTCTCTCAAACTTGAATGAGGATTTTCAGTTACTATTTCCTTCACTTTTGCGATGTTAACTTCAGTTGCAGACGTTGATGGCCTACCAGAGCGAGACAAATCTTCCATCACATCTCGACCGCTTTTGAACGCTTTGTACCACTCATAAGAACGTGTTTTTGATAAAGTCGATTCACAGTAAGCCTTCTGTAACAATTTCAGTGACTCCGAACACGAAATTCCATTGGCGATGCAAAATTTAAGACAAACTCTTTGTACGATGTTTTTGACTATTATGAAATTCGCAATATAGACTAGAATGATATAACTAAAAACAGCACTGTATTTAATCTAAATAACAGATGCAACTCAAACTCCGCGCCAAAATGGAAACCATTGGTGCCAATCTAACAACAACAAAAAAAACAAAAAATTGAATTTGGAACCATAAACAAATCATCCATTCCCGATACTTTCTTGACAGAATGTATATGTGTATACACTTAATGAGAAGGAACGCCATGGAGCTGAAAACATCTGCTTCGATGAAAGACTTTCTACATATATATGTACACATATATATATGTGTATTGTATATATAGGTACTGTTCAATAATGTTATATAGAGCTGCAAAAGATACAAACTTAAAGAAAATGCAAAACATTGAAGACCTGCAAGCATTTCTTGAACAAATACGATATGAATCTTTCGTTAAGGTAACTATTAAAAACATTGCTGTCAAATTGTCATCCCTTGTTCCTATAGTCGATGCACACAAATAAAAATATTAATCCTACTGATTGGGGGTGGACTACAGTTGAAGGATCGTTGCAACTCATCAAACTACAGAAAAGTCCTGCACCCCAAGAACTCTTGCAAATGATATTTTGCAATTCCCAAAAAGGATGCGGTGCATCATGTGGGTGCCGAAAAATTGGATTTTTTTGCAACTCAACTTGCAGTGGATGTTCTGGTGAACACTGTCAGAACAGTGCTCCAATAACTGATCAAGAAGAGGACGAAGACGAAAATACAGACAGTGATAATGATGATTTTTAATTTATATTTATTTTATACATTACTTTGTTTATTTTTTATAGATTAATATGTAACATAAAATACTGTACACTAAATACATGAAAAAAATTATATTAAAATATTCCTTTCTAATTTTCCACATTTTCATAATCTTTCAAGATTTTTTGGCAAGGGATGAAAATTTGAAAAATAATTATTTACAAGTTGAATACGACAAAAAGAAATCAACTTTATATAAATAATATATTACATTAAGGGTTGAAAATCTGGGATAAAAAAATATTTGAGTTCAACACGATAAAAAGATACCCATTTAATATAAATTAAGAAAAATAAAGTACTATAATTGTTTTTTTAATTTTATCATAAAAGTGGTTGGGATTTAAGGGATGAAATACATCGATTAAGGGTTGAAAAATCATAAATAGTATTCTAAAGCCTCAAGCAAGTTTTATTCAAACCCTAATTATGTTTTTTAACTTTCTAAATGCTTAAACTTATATTTTATTGAATTTTGGAAAAAAGAGGTAGTTTTCACCCTTTAAGAATAATTTGCACATATTAGAATAGGGTAGATTTTGAAATGAAGGGTTAGTAGAACTTAATTCCAAAATTTCACGCAAATCGATGCGTGTTGATGGAATTCTGAGGTAATACCATATTTTTACCGTTGTAGACTGGACTATGTGTAATATGTTTATATGCATGGAGTGAAAATTATCCCACTCTATTTCTTCTAACTCCTAACCGATCTTGAGTTGACACTACCTAGGTATCCTTCTGTAGGTTTTTTTTTAATATAAGATCATAAACTGCACCTACACCTGTCCATTGGTCTGGTAAATGGTATTCGAAATAATGGTCTTAGTAAAAGGGCATTTACACCTTCGAATTTGTTGGAACAACTTTCCTAGGGATGGCGATCTGAGATCGATTAATGGAAGAATCGATCATTCGATCTCGAGCAGTGAATCGATCATTCGATCTCGAGCAGTGAATCGATCCAGTGAATAGACGACAGACACTCAAAAATCGTTCTACGGGTTTTTTTAAATTTTGCATGGGATAGATAAAAGTTAGACGACCCAAAAAAGCGCTAAATCTGGCTCCGAGAGCGCTAAGGTGACGGCTGTATTCGATATGCGTATGTATAATTTATTAAAAAATCCCACCCTTGCTCATTATTTTATAGTTGCGTTCTTATGAATACAATATTATATATGGAAACTCCATTTTTCGGTGTCCGCCATCAATGCACTAAATCGATTCTCTACTAGAGATCGATCGATCAATTTTTCCATTAATCGATCTCAGATCGCCATCCCTAGGAAAGTTGTTCCATCATTGGAAGGTGTAACGCTTAAATCGTTACGGATACGGTTATGGATACGGACCAGAGGATCAGTGTTTCAAGTTCAAAGATATATATTTAAATATATATTCAAAGATATGTATTCATAGTATTCAAAGACATGTGAATAACTAAAACTTGAAACATCGGATGCCATTCATATAACTCCCCATTTGGACTTTTTGGCGGGAAAGGGAAATGTAAAGTCGACATTTTATTTAAATTTTATATATTTTTTGTGTTTTTGTAAGGTTTAAGGTACAAAGATAGTATATTGTGCATTAAAGTTCTGCGCAAGAGCTGAGAATTGGAAAGTTTGAATAAATATGTGCAACTGAAGTTTTCGCGTTTTCCCAAGTCCTTTTTACATACATGCATACATATCTTCACGCTGTATCCCTAACGGGGTAGTCAGAAAGGACAAAGATCCAAACGGTCCTTACATACTTCTTTCGCTTCCTCAAATCTCATCATTCTCCTCATACATTTTCGCCTAGGTATGCGAGTGCTTTTCACATTTCCGTCGGCTAACACTCTGGCTATTTGATCTTCTAAGTCAACCCTGGCCTTCCCTGGCTTCTTTTATCACTCGCTTTCGCTCTATTATATTCGCTTATAGTAGTAGTAGCTTATAGTAGTAATATTTATTCAGATTTTATTGCACTTGTCCGATGTAAAAAAATTTTGAGATTAGCCATTATAGTAACAGTTATTATTTACACAAAAGACCTTTCGAATGACAGCATAAGGTCCAAGCGATCATAGCAATAATGCCCAGGCTAAAATGGATTTTGTATACCTTGTTTCAGTACATTTTTTGGTAGGTACCGTTATTATACCTACAAGTATTTCAAAGTCAAAGTCAAAGACAAATCAATTTATTCAAGTAAACCCAAACGCAAGGTATTTTTGAACGTCAAATCTAATTTAGTTCGGTTCGAAAACAAAACCTGGATACTGAGAAGAACCGACAAGAAACTCAGTCAGGTATCATTTTTTCAACATCATTCTACAATATTTATTTAAAATACAATATCCATAAAGCCAGTAAATGCATGTGGAGAGAGGATTATTTCCAGTCTATTGTTGTGTCTTCAATGAAATCGCTAATTTTGTAGTATGCTTTTCCAGTCAGTATGCGTTTAATAACAACTTTAAATCTCTTTTCCGTTAACTGAGTAATTTCTCGAGGAATTATATTATAATTTAAAAAATGAAACCGCCTTCAAAAAAACACTGAACATTATGAAATAACTATCCTTTAATAATCAAAACTCAAGTACAATTAAAATAACTTTATAAATACGATACACATACCTATAGTATAATCAAATTTGACAGTTACTGAAGTCGGTGCCAAGCCTACCAAACTAATAGACTTTCTGTTGTTGCACATTGATTTGGCACCGACTTCAATAAGTGTCAAATTTGATTATATAGGTATGTGTATCGTATTTATAAAGTTATTTTAATTGTATTTGAGTTTTGATTAGTAAAGGATAGTTATTTCATGCTTTTCAGTGTTTTTTTGAAGGCGGTTTCATTTTTTTAATAAAAAAAATTTATTTCTCCCTTTTGAGTGATCTTGATCTAAATAAATATCTAGGACAGATCTGCAATTAACTTCTTTCTAATTCCGGAGCGCGACGATATACAAGAGAATCATCAATATAAATAAAGGTTATTATCAGGTCTCGTTATTTAGTCTATCTTCGAAGTGCAAGCTCTAATACCGATGAAATTTAAATGGGACCACCTCTGAAGTATTACCTACCAAACGAAAAAAGAATGTTCTAAATCGATTTATAAATGACGGAGATATGAGGTAACAAACATACAAAAAAACAAAAAAAAAACAACACGAATTCAGAACCTCCTCCTTTTTTTGAAGTCGGTTAAAAACGAACGCAGTTACCCAAAAATGAACCACTTGACAATTTAAATTTAGGAATAACTAGCTGATCACGACCACGAGTTTCCACACCATTAATAACGCCTTTCTTTTGAAATAGCTCTAAATTTTTTCTAGTGTACATTGTTTTCATAGATGTATAACAAGGGTAAGGTGAGTACATCAAAGTCTTTAAAATGATCTCTCAGTGACTCTCGTGCGTTCACATACTGTAGGTCGTACGTGTGCTCTTTTGTAAAATAAAGATAGATTTCATATGCTATGTATGTATGTATGATATCAGTTTAAAATTACTGCCAAAAATTAGCATTCATAAGGTTAATATATAAAAAAAACGCTGTTGGTGTGACTCATTCAATCTTGCTGCAATACTTCACTAACTTTTTACCTATTTTTTGGCACGTTCATGTACCTATCGAGTAACAGCTCCAAATTAAGACTAAATGAAAATTTATACTTTTTTCTATAAGAAATTATACCTATATGTGCCACGTCAAGGCCTGTTAAAAGTGCTTAGCACATCGATTTTGTTGCTCGCCTATACCTATACCAGATACTCGAAACTCGATATTGTGTTTACAAGTGACATATTATTTTCTATTTTTATAACGAAACTGTTATATTATGGAAATTCATGAAAATTTTCAATAAAACTGTATAATAAATATTGTTAATAAACTATAGTTACTTCGCAGTATTTTAAAGCAAGAGCCGAAAAAAGAGTAAAATAGAAATTTATATGTAATGGATAAACCCGAAAAGTATTCAACTGATTACAAAAATTCTTATATTATATTACCTCACCACCACCCACTTCATATTATCAGCGAGTGACATGGGCTGTATTTTACTTTCAAAACAATTTCTACCCGTGTGAAGCCGGGGCGGCTCGCTAGTCCAAGATAAAATAACAATACGACTTTCAATATTGATTAAAATAATGTCACTGCCGTAACGAAGTCACGTGAAGTCACAGCGAGATTGCTATGAGCAGCTCAGACTAATTAAATTTGTTTGAGTTGAGAAGAAAATGTATAAAACCATTTTGTTCATGACAAGTTTTTTCTATTAGTCACGCGGTAACTAGGAAGTCTAGTTTATGCATGGCAAAGTTCTCGCACGTCTGATTCAAATTTAAATTGCTATCTGAGACCTACTTTACACATACATCTCAAATATACGAATATTAGTCACGCGGTAACTTAGAAGTCTAGTTTATGCATGGCAAAGTTTTCGCACGCCTGATTCAAATTTAAATTGCTATCTGAGACCTACTTTACACATACATCTCAAATATACGAATTACGATTTACGAGCAACAACTATAATTATTATCAACTTCATTAAAACTGGTTTTATTGTTATAGATATTTATATATATATATATATATATATATATGTATAGGTAAGTATACTTATCTACTTAAGAATACTATCCAAAACCAACCAATGAATAGTGGTTTTAATAAAAACAATACTTATAAGAATTATGATAAACATGTTATATTATTATAGTATAATCGTAGTACTATCAAGTATTGCGTTAAAAACATTCATCTGAAAACATCACAGGCGATAGATGACAATTATTTATTCTACAAGATTTTTTAAACTTTATATCGATGGAGGCATATACTTATGAATATTCAGTGAGTATTTTGTATTTAAATACTTGGACCACAATATACACGGTTAATTGGTTGATTCCAGGCATTTTCCATGAGACAGATTGATTCACCTTTAACCCTTACATTTTACGTTATTATTAACAGTTTAGTTGGGTGATAAATGATAATAGGCTCACAAGTGATCATTCCTACGCCTACAGTCGTGAGGGATCGAGAGTAGGAAACGATAATTATGTAATATAATTCAAGTGTTCGGAGAAGTAATTAAACATGGTTTTCCAGACGATCGAATTCGATCCTATGTGTGACAAAGAAAATCCTCAGAGGATATCTTTTGAAGATGTATCTGCAGCCTCATTCCGTATACAATCGGGTATTGTAAAAACGCCGTGTGTGGTGAGTGATTTTATCTCTAAATTAATCTTAGCGTCATCTTACAGCTCACATCATAAATAACTACAACTAATTAAACTTTGAATTTGCCAAAGACATTATTCTGGGATATCAAAAAATAAAAATGATAAACCGATTACAGTACTTTTTGATAAAAATTAAAAATTTTAAGTCCCGCTACAACCTGATCATCATATTGTTCCAGAAATCTCATATGTCTACAAAATTTGGAATGGATATTTATCTAAAAAATGATTTTCTTCAACACACTGGAAGGTAGGTATATTATAATATGACTTATTTCTTGAATTTTTATTCATCAATAAATCGTAACATTAAAATCAAACGTTCTATCAGCTTTAAAGAACGTGGTGCTCGAAATGCGTTACTTCTTCTTTCATCCGAAGCCAAGAACCGTGGTGTAATTTCCGCTTCGCTAGGGAACCATTCTCAAGGACTCAGCTACCACGCCAATCTACTGAAGATTCCAACTACAGTAGTCATGCCCAACGTGGCCCCTATTATGAAAATACAGAAATGCCAATCATATGGAGCCAATGTCATCATACACGGACATGACATGAAAGAAGCGAAGTTCCATGCTATGGCGCTGGCTAAAGAGAAAGGACTCACTTATATCAACGGGTAAGTGAAACAAAAAATTGGTATTCATTCATAATTATAAATATAGGTCAATATGTCGACAACTCAATCGTGTCGTCAAATAAAAAAAAAAATAACCTATGTCCTTTATCGGGGCATAATCTAACTTCGTTGTAAATTTCATCAAAATCGGTCAAGCCATTTAGGAGAAGAATTACAAACACATATACCGGAATTTCATTTATAAAGATGTGGCAGCCACAGCTAACCTTTACCTTTACCGTTACCTTCCCGCACTTTTCACTGGCGCTCTTCCCTTCATATAAAAGTAGGTCAAGGGGTTATGGCTTAATATACATATATATACAAAGACCTTTAAATAAGTCCTATTCCTTGGCTGACTAGTCTTGCGGCAAGATAATCTGGCACGTTTTATATTTTTCATTTCATCCAAGCTTAGCATGGAAACAGAATTGGAATAACAACCTATTTCTACATTGTTCCTCTTTGTCGTTTGGCTCAGATCTCAGATATATTTTTTGTTCAAGGTTTATTATATTACACACCGAGTATGGTAGCGGTCGGCAGCGGTCGGCGACGAAACGGCGATCACATTCAGTAGGTACCAAAATTGACAGGGCATATTCAACTTTATTCTCATTGCTACCTACAATACATAGAACCGATAGAGCTTGAACTGCGGTGGGAGTCGCGAGCAGCCGCGCGGCGGCTGCCTATGGCGGCTGTCCGTGCCCCCGCGATCAGCCGGCTACTCCCGTCTTTCACGGCAGTTCGAGCTCCATTAAGCGATTGTATGTATTTTAGTAAAGGATAGATAAACGTTTAAAATGTTGTATACATTTTTGGTACTGAAAGTGCTCGCCGCTTTGCTGTCGACCGTTGTTCGTCTCGTTGTGAATTACAGCGCAGACACACGACGCGAAAACTTTCTTGCGGCCGCCGCGCGGCGGTCGCTCGGTTGACATTCTCGTGTATTTATTAAAAGCGAAGGTAAACTCTATTCACTAGGCAACAACGTTCGAATATCTGGAATCCAACCGCGCTGTCACCGCCGCGCGGTAGCTCGCGGTGACCGCGCAGTTGGGTAGTTCCTAGAAATTCGAACGTTGTTGCCTAGTAAATAGAGTTTACATTCGCTTCTAATAAATACACGAGAATGTCAACCTACCCCGCCAATGTATTCTAATTAGGGTTGTCAAAATTTCTTCGGCTGATTATAGTGTTTAAAAAATTATAGAACATTTAAAAAAAATATAGCGTTTTATGGAAAGAGTAAAAAATAGACAAAGATATATTTGTTACTTATTTATTTTTATAAAATATCGCGAGGCGACCGCGTTGTATTGGCGCGAAGGAATCCCAAATAAACGGGCCCTTAAGCCTAACTGTGATCATGTTACGCTTTGATCCTCTGATAACTTTGGAGTATTTCGCGAATGGTTCAGTATCAAATTCTCTATCCCAGATAGCATATAAAGTTGCTGCATGCTAGAATCTTCTTAGATTGTAAATCGCCAAGTCAGATTTGACGATGCAAGTTTTTCACGATTAACGATTAAAAACTACTGTCGAATATGATAACGAAGTTTTTGACAATGTTACTGCAATCACATTATTTTTTGTAGGTATCAAGTTTTCGTTCATAATTTGTTTTTGGTACCTACTTTTGCGTAATACCACTCAATTGCCTTCTGGTACACTGACGGGGTGTGGTACCTGAATAATTCCAGCACAAAACACTATTAATTTGCTAAGTCTAATTTGAACTTACTCAAGTGTATACAGTTGCATGGCAAACGCAACGCACGCATGATTCAAGTTTAAATTCCTTCCTTGCTTCAAGTTTAAAGGGAAATGACGTTGTTTGTATCTGGAGGAATTCGTAATACTGAGTAGTCCAGTAACATAAAATCCTACTAATATTATAAATGTGAAAGTTTGTGATGATGGATGTATGGATGTTTGTTACTCTTTCACGCAAAAACTACTGCACGGATTTTGATGAAACTACAATAATATAGCTCACACATCATAATAACACATAGGCTATAATTTATACGCAAACAAAGTCGTGGGAAAGACCTAGTTAAAGGATAAAATTCAAAAATCGGACTAAATTGAGTGAAGTACGTACATTTTATCTATAGTCGTTTAATTCCTATAAGTTACCAACAGTGTACTAATGTGTATTACAGCAGGCGCGTATAGGTATAGGTAAATGAATTACAGATATGATCATCCTCATATAATGGCGGGTCAAGGAACTGTCGGACTAGAAATAGTGGAACAGGTCCCTGACGTCGATGCAGTACTGGTTCCGGTTGGAGGCGGCGGTCTAATCGCTGGAGTGGCCACTGCCATCAAGCATCTCAAACCCCACGTGCTCATATACGTATGTTTTACGTTCAAAATATTAGGTATACCTAATAATATCTTTCTTGATGTTAATCTAAAACAGTAAACGAATTAATCTGTGCTAAAACTATGTAGGTATGACTAACTCAGTAAAAAGACTCCAAGCGTCGCACTTCAAAAGTAAAGCTACCAAAATAAGCTACCTCGCCTGTAATTACTCTTTAATTTAATAAAGATAAAATTAATGATGTGATAATCATTTTTATTAGCACGTGCGTATTATCTTATACACTAAACGAATGTTAGTAATGTTTTAATTTCAACAACAGAGACATGACCCATTACAACGACGTGATAACAAAATGTTACACACAATATAACTGTGTAGGTACATATAACTACTTACTGCTTTTGTTATCTACTGTTTTTTAAACTATAATTGGAGTAACATTTTGAACCGTATGTATTATAAAGTTCATTAAACTACAAAAAACTAAATTGCTATATTAATTATTTAACGTTTTGTTAGATATAACGTACCTATAACTTTATATCGAACAAATAGATGAGATAGGGCATATTTTGTAATTGTCACGCAACTCTTTGGTGCCTCAAGTAATAGTATAGGAGCTAGCAAAGTTTTTGAGAGAGAATTTCAGGACAGCCGATTTTCTGATATGTTGTCCTTCTTACTCTTTCGGTTAGAGTCTGGGCGAGCTGGCTGCCGGTAGTGGTTGCGTTGATTACTGCGCACATCCTACCTGCACAGGTAATAATTCTGGATTTTTAAACAATTTCTAAAGACGTAATTTTCCAATTTTTGTCTTCAGATAGGTCTACCAGACATAAATTTTTCATTGCCAGACATTTTCATTATTGTTAATCATGTGCCATACGCCAATTTTTTATTTTTTTAAATAAAAAATTCAAAGTATTTTTCAATGTTTGTAATTTTTATATTATGTTCTTTGAAGATAAAAAAATACAAAATTAATTTGCCAATTTCGTTTGTTTCGGTTGTTAAATCTTGAATAAAAATTGTCTCTCTCTGACTACCAGCCTCATACGGCAATACTTATAATATTTTTTTATATATATTTTTAGAAATTGTTTAAAAATGCAGAATTATTACCTGTGCAGGTAGGATGTTCGCAGTAATCAACGCAACCACTACCGGCAGCCAGTTCGCCCAGACTCTAACCGAAAGAGTAAGAAGGACAACATATCAGAAAATCAGCTGACCTAAAATTCTTGTTTTGTAAACGTTGCTAGCTCTCATACTATAATAACAATTATGTAATTACTTATAATTAGTAATTACATAATATTTTCTAATCACAAAAAACTTTAACTAATTTAAAAACATCTTTTGCCTTCTAAAGGGTGCTGAAACAGAGAAATGCCCCAGTATGAAACACGCGATGAAAAATAATGAGCCCGTCAGCGTAGAGATTAGGTCGACCCTAGCAGACGGTCTCGCAGTACCCACTGTTGGATACAATGCATTTGTCACTGTCAAACCACTAATCGACAAAATGGTAAGCTAATTTAGCATGTATAATAATACTCACTCTTTTTAACCGACTTCAAAAAAAGGAGGACGTTCTCAATTCGTCTGCATGTTCTTTTTTTTTTGTATGTTTGTTACCTCATAACTCCATCATTTATAAACCGATTTTGAAAATTCTTTTTTCGTTTGGTGGGTAATACTTTAGAGGTGGTCCCATTTAACTTTCACCGGTATTGGAGCTTGTACTTCGAAGATACACCAAATAACGCGACCTGGTTATACCCTTTATTTATATTGATGATTCTCTTGTATGTCGTTACGCTACGGACTTTTTGTAAATTATTTTACTTACATTCGAAGAACTAAACGGGCTTTATAAATCCGGATTATAATGTCTGTGTTTTTGGTCGTGCGTTCAACAAGTTCAAATAAATTATACTAGATGTCGCTTAGTAAAAATTAATAATAACTACAATAGAAAGTACAATAGCGTTTCTATTTTTGATTGTTGTAGTTTCTAAAAATACCTCAAACAATGTTTAGCTATTGATTGTGTAACTAATAAAATATGTTATAAAAATATAAGGCAAATTAATCCTTAGGCATGTATTTAAAAAGGGCACGAAATTTGTCTAGAAGTCTAATTACATACGCGCACGCAATTAGTCTAGATTTTTGACGACAGACGTAATCGATTATACACATATTACATTAATTTATTAGTCTCGGAAACGTTTTCGACACTAAAAAGTCGTCGGAAGCATCCGAAGGTTTCGTCCCGAAATGAACTGTCAAATCATGTCGTTTCTGAAAGGTTTCGGATTTGTGAATTACGTTTGCGTATGTGTAAAGTTATTTTAATTGTACTTGAGTTTCGATTAATTATTAGTAAAGGATAGTTATTTTGTACTTTCCAGTGTTTTTTTTGAAGGCGGTTTAATTTTTTTTTATTATTATCTACAATAAACTAAACCATCGGTGTCCTGATATTAGTCTCACTAATCCGCCATTTCAATAGTCCGGCACGTCCAATAATCCGGCACTCTCCGCCCGCGCCTCCCTCTTCGAAACATGCAAGAATAAGTTTTTAAACAAGGGCTACAAGTTGCAAAGCAACAAACCTCAATTAAGGACTATTTTAAGTGTAATTAGTTATTTGTCACTGTTATAGAAAAATGTGTAGTACATGAATACAAATATATGTATTCCCTTTATAAAATGCTTTATTTCGTTTATTATGAATTTTTCTATACAATACAGTAATCCGAACATTCCAATAATCCGGCACCCATTAGTTTTTAATAGTGCTGGATCAGTGAGACTCTACTGTACTTACATCCATTTTAGTTTTAGTTGTTAATAGTAAGGTAAGATGATCCTGGGAAGAAGTTAATCTAAATTATGAGTACTCCAAAAACATACATACAAACGTATTACATATAACATATTCTCTTCGCTGTATTATTAACGGGGTAGTCAAAGAGTACGGAGTGCCATGCATCGTGGTCCTATAGCATACATCTTTCGCCTCTTCCAATCACACACTTTCGCCGAGGTATGCGAGTGCTTTTGACATGTCGGGCTACTTTTCATAATACAGGCTTTGGTCTTCCTTGGTTTCCGCTACCATTCACTTTCGCTCTGTAGATTTTCTTCGTCAATCGTTCATCGGTCATCAGGTCATCACTCATTATTTCTATGTGCCGAAATCATCTAAAGATCTTGATTTTTACAATAACATTCTTCATTTTTATAATAATCAATGATCCTTATTGTCATACTACGTTTCTCATCATTATTTATTTTGTTCGCGAGTATGACACCTTACATATTACTGACGGTTTACTGAGAATTCACATTTCTACTGCATTTTTCTTACTTTCACTCGGCACTGTCGATTTGTTTAGACAGCTAATCTGATTTTGGTCAAAACCAGGTCTTACAACCACATTGTGGTCTATATCGTGTTAATACTTTAAAGCTAATACCATTCTTATCCCGACGATTTGATCGGATTGCACTGATAGAGGTCACGGGTAGGCGATATACTTAATATTAATAAAATTGTAAGATGTGTACAAGTGAAAGTTTAAAAACATTGATAACTCCTATATTTTTCAATGGATTCAAATATTTTTGCCTTTGCAAACATTTTTGACACAGTTGCCTTTACAAATTTTAAATAATTGAAACTATTAAACAGAAAAGTAGAGAAAAAAATAGTGAAATGACCTATTATTTCCGTTAGATAACAGTAAACGAAGACTGGATCGCGCGTGCCATTCTTCGGCTTGTGGAACAGGAGAAATTCGTAGTTGAGGGCGGAGGAGCAGTTGGCGTTGCTGCGATCATGGCGGGACATGTACCGGAGCTCGCTAATAAGAAGTAAGTCATATATACTACTTATAAAAGGGAGCTCCCATAGACATAGCTACCTCCTTAACCTCGATGTGATTCCGGATGCCTACATTCAATGTCGAAGAGATTGGTTATCTGCAAGTTCTCTCACTGCTCGTGGATCGTTCTACCAACGCTTCTTATCACAGAAGAATTAATTTTACAGCGTAGTTTTCTGAAAATATAATGTTTGACCTAAAAGTAAAAAGTCAAATGTTAAAAACATTGCAAATTTAAAACCTACGGCGCAGGTTCCTACCCCTAAAAAGCGAAGAATAATTGAGTTCTTGTACATCATACCTACATATATTTCACTATTATCTTGAAAACTTTTTTAGGAGTACCTGCTTACAATTTTTAAAACTATTTTTTGATTTTAAATATTTAATTTAAGGTTTATTTTACTATTTTTAATAATACTTATCTTCGATTGAAGTCCTTAGCAGCAGTAACGAATGAAAATAAGATTCTTTCCCATAATGTTAAGTGAAGGGATTATAATATCCCGAGAATGGAAAAAATTGAAAAACATTCTTGTAGCTTTCAAACAAAGAGAACTATAGACAAATCGGTTTAACAATACCGTAAAGTAGATAAACACACAGACGGGTAACGACGTCAAATATATAACGCCCCTTTTTTCCGTCGGAGGTATAAAAATTACGTGATAAGTTGCAAAATTCTAAAGAACAAGGTATCAAAAATTAGGTAGCTGATGTAGAATATGAATACCATAGGACGTGCTCTCCGATCGTTCTTCCACCAATTTCCACGTGACCCCGGGGAGGACGATAGCGCGCTTCTAGCGCGGTCCGCGCTGTCGTATAGCACTGCGAGGGTGAAGGGGGCTCTGACGCTGCCAATGTTCATATAATATGTCTCGCTTACACTCAAGCCTACAAATAATGCCCTAACGCTCATATGACGCTCATACGCGACATTTCAATCATGTCTGGGGGATATTTGGCCCCTTAAATTGATCTGGCTGCTTGCAAAAGTATTTAAATAGTTTTCTTATGCCCGATTTCACCAAATGCATCTAATACTTAGCGAACACCTAAGAAAGGATAGGGGTCCGCTAACGATGATTTTTCATCCTTATAGCGGACCCTTATTTTTTTTAACTCCCTCCGCGCGCATCAAACCGCGCGGGCTCTCAATCTAATTTTTTAACGCGGACGCACTCCGCAGGCAATGCGACCTCTTTCACGAGTTTACGCGAGACCACCAAATAGATATAATGCTAGTGCAGGAAACCTGTTTGAAACCTAGAAATCGCAACCCCGGCCTCTCCGGGCTTAACATCGTGCGCAACGATAGGGTGCCCGCCCCCAAAGGCGGCAGTCTTATCTACTACAGAACGTCCCTGCACTGCATTCCGATCGATACGCCCGCCCTCACCAATTTAGAGGCGTCGGTGTGCCGGGTGGCCTTCACGGGGCACGCGTCTATCACATTTGCGTCTGTTTATCTCCCTCCCGGTAAAGCGCTAATTAGAAGCGATCTAGAGGCCCTCCTAAACTTAGACGACTCTGTGATACTCGCCAGCGACCTCAACGCTAAACATCGTCGCTGGAATTCGCACTCCACCTCGCGAAATGGCAACTGACCGATGACCTTAACTTTGACGTTATCGCCCCCATGACGGCCACCCACTATCCCAGAGTTACAACGCACAGACCGGACGTACTCGACATAGCGCTTCTAAAGAACGTAGCTTTAACGCTGCACTCAATAGAGGCGTTACACGAGTTAGACTCTGACCATAGGCCGGTATTATTCAAACTAGGACCTATGACAGACACACGGACGCTCACAAAAACCGTGACGGATTGGCAGAGTTTAGACGAAACGCTAAACTCTGAGAATTCGCCGCGGCTTAACGCGATACCGGACGTTATCCGTTCCGCCGAGGACGCAACCGCGGCGATAGACGCGCTCACCGCCTACATTCGCGACTCGGTCTCCTAGTGCTCTCGTGAGGTCCCGGCGGCGAACGACTGCCGCTAGGAGCTCCCTGGAGACATCTGTCGGCTGATCAGAGCCAAGAACGCCGCGACCCGCGCTTACGACTCGTTTCTCTCAGAAACGAATAGACGCGCCCTCCAACGTGAAGTCAAAGACCGAATTTCTGAACTTAGAGAAAACAGGTGGAGCGATTTGATGCGAGACATCGAGCCGACGCACCAGGCTTACTGGAAGTTGGCCCGATCTCTCAAATCCAACACGTTCCAAACAATGCCACCTTTCATGAAACCGAACGGACAGACAGCTTCTGACGACCTAGATAAAGCCGAACTCTTGGCCGACATTCTGGAGGGCCAATGCTCCCCTAGCTCTCAGCCTATAGATCAGAACCATTTAGACATGGTCAATCGCGAAGTAGGCTCCCTACCGCCCGCGACCGCCCCTTGCCAACTCAGACCCGCGATGGTTGACGAAGTTCAGAACATTGTCAAGGTTCTCAAACCTACAAAAGCCCCCGGTAGAGACGGCATCGCTAACCGAGTAGTTTAACTTTTTTCGATGCGCCTTCTCGCGCTCTTAGCAGCTATTATTAATGCCGCCAAGGCGAACCGCGTCTTTCCAGCCGCCTGGAAGGAAGCGATCGTCATAGGAATCTCGAAACCAGGTAAACTCCGCAAAAGCCCCAATAGCTATCGTTCCATCAGTCTCCTTAGCGTGCTAGGGAAAATTTACGAACGGGTCCTTCGGACTCGTCTCAAAGCCCACTTAGACACTTCCGGTCCGGTTCCGGGTTCCGGCAATTTGACTTTCGAGTTAAACCCTCGTGCATACAACAAGTGCACCGCCCCACGGAACACATCCTGGAGGGCCTTAACCGCCCGAGTCACTACATAGGCACGGGGGCCCTCTTCTTCGATGTAGCGAAAGCGTTCGACAAAGTCAGGCAAGCCGGGCTGGTGTACAAGCTGCGCCGGCTCGGCGTGCCCGACGATCTCGTACACATAGTACGGGACTTTTTGTCGGACCGCTCCTTCCGCTATAGAGTCGAAGGGGTGCTCTCCTCTCCCCGCCCCATCAGGGCAGGCGTCCCACAGGGCTCTGTTTTATCGCCCACTCTACTCGCTCTACACGAACGACGTCCCCAAAACCCCCGGTGTAGAGCTCGCCCTATTCGCGGACGACACCGCACTTTTCACGTCAAACCGTAGTCGCTTCAGAGTCTCTCAGCTCCTCCAAGTCGCGGTCACGAGCCTAGGCGAGTGGTTCCGTCTTTGGAGAATCGAGGTCAACCCCGAGAAAAGCGCTGCCGTGTATTTCTCAAGGGGCACGATGACCAACCGCGCCCACCGTGCTAACACTCTCCGTACGATCACACTTTTCGGCCAGGATATCCCCTAGACTAGGAAAGTCCAATACCTAGGAGTCACTCTTGACAGTGGCATGACCTTCGGCCAACACATGAAAACGGGACCACCGCGCCGCGTTCGCTCTCGGCCGTCTCAATATACTCATTTACGCGAAAACTAAATGTCCCTCAGACATAAACTTACTTTATACAAGACGTGCGTCAGGCCTATCATGACGTACGCCAGAGCAGTATTCGCTCACGCTGCGCCCACTCATATCAACTTCCTCCAAGTAATTCAAATGCGCAGTGCGCAATGCGCAGGGCCACCGGTGTCCCTCCTTACGTGCGCAACGTAGATCTGCACTACGATCTAGAATGCACTAGATCTCTATAACTCAATATCTAAAAGAGACGTCTTAACGCTTCTTTCAACGTTCTTCTTTACACCCAAACCCCCTAGTTGTCAGGGCGTCATCGTACACCCCCATGCCCCGCGTCCACAAACGCTATCAAACGCATAGACATGTGTTAGGCGACAGTGACGACGACATTACACGTTTGAACTCGAACATGCCTACTTACACATTACGACCACACCGCCTCCTCCTGTGGAGGCGAGGACGTCCCCCCGAAACACTAAGCACACTAACCGGTCCTCAGCCGCCTCGCCGGCCGGATCCGCTAGAGGCCCGACCCTCACCCGAACAGGAAGCCCGTTAAGATGCACGCAGGTGCGGAAAGTTCCCCTGGCGACACCTTGAGCTCGAGGTCCGCTCTCCATATGAGGTATCCCTCGGCTGGAGGAACCCTCAGGCGGTCGACCATCTGGCAGGGCGCCTTAAGCGCTCGCCCCAACACGATCTGTGACGCTGTAAAAGCCACTAGGGCTAACAGCAAAGAGGGGTTTTGTTTAGTCGGTGCAAGACCGACACTACCCAGTTGGCGTAGAGTTCGGCTGGGCGTCCGTAGGGATATAATTTTGACTCTCAGAAACCAAAAAAAAAAAAATAACACTAGGTACTCTATCCTACGCAATGTGTCCATCAGAAAATAAGTAAGGTCTGGGGGCCCTGGGAACTAGGACTATAAATTATTACGATAAGTATTTAATGCTTTGAGGTTTGAGTGCAATTCTAAAAAAAAAACTTATTATGTACCTACATTTGTTTAGTTTTATTATAGTCCTATTATATTACTAAGCTTATTGTGATATATAAATTAGGTGTAATTTCGAAACGTTATATGGAATCAAAACGGAGAAATTTCAGAATACAGGTTATTCTGTATTCTGAACGAGAAACATTATTAGCGTAGCTACTCGGTATGAGTTATCTACTACCAAGCATAACACGAGTGAGTACAGGAGAAATGATGTTAGTGAAATTAGGTAGAGTGAATATAAACGATATGCTAACGCTTGCACCGTCTAGCATACATGATGTGTAATTAAAAAGAGATATTATAATTTATTTCCAGAGTCGTATGCATACTATCTGGCGGTAACATCGACACAACAATCCTTGGCCGTTGCCTTGAGCGGGGACTGGCAGCTGAGCAGCGGCTGGTTAAGTTCAAGGTCACCGTTAGTGACCGCCCCGGTGGCATCGCAGAACTTTGCAAGCTTATCTCATCCCTCGGGGTCTCCATAAAGGATATCATGCAAGAACGCGCTTGGGTGCATGGAGACATATTTAGCGTGAGGGTAAGTTTACATAACAAGTTATAAAGTCATTGTACCTAATCTTATACTGTAACCAAGATTCCATATCACCTGGGGGTATCAAAATAGGCCTTATATCCAACCATCGACATCGAGGGGGCGGTGTTTGCTCACCTAGAAGGCCTATGGCATGGCGCAGAAGAGCTCTAATGCGTTCCGTAATGCCTGATTTACGTTGGCCAAGAGTAGTGGCGAGTAGCGAATGCATGTACAGTGGCGAGTGGGGAAGCGAGTGGGGAACGCCTGGAAGTGGCCGTTTATACTACAGCAAGTCAAGTGGCATTACTCCGTCAAAATGGATGACCATTGTCGAAAAATATGTGCTATTTCGCACAGAATAATTTTCATTACAATGGAGCAAATAGAGAAAAAGTGTTATCTTCTTCTTCTCTTATATATAAAAATTTATTTTTACCATTTAGACGTCATTTTTTTTACAATATCGCTTAAAACAACACACGCGTACCGTCGCTGTTGCCGACTTGCCGGTCACTTATACTCTGTACTAAATTTGACCGTTTACACTACGCCAAGTCGCCAGTCAAGAACCGTGCCGGGCAAAAGCGTGCGTTACGCATTACATTAAAATGTTTGCTTCTTGGAGTAGGGCGGATCTAACTTGATTAGTAATTGTAACTTACGACTTGCGAGTTGTTAAGTGGTTTACACCAAAAACTTTTGTTTCTGGTGTAAATCTCTTTACAAATCGCAAGTCGTATTTAGATTGTCATTCAGTTAACTCCCTGAAGGCGTGAAACAGGTATAATGCCTGGTTTACACATTATAATTAGTAAGTTGCGGCTATAGTCGTTTAGCGAGGCGACTAAACGAACTAAACTGGCAGCTTACGACTTGCAACTTATTAAGCTTATTAAGTTTACACGCGGAAATTTAGTTGACTTACAAACTTACTGATTTATCAGCTAATAGCGTGTTAACCGGGAATTATAGATAGTAGAAAAGGCGGACTAGATACTGTCGAGTTCCTAGCTCGTCGTCTATAACAGTCATTTTTAAAGTCTTATCCCTTGGCCCGTTGGCCCTTTCCAAGCTAGGGTTCCGGGTTCGATCCCCGGTCAGGTCAATTTAGGAAACGAACTTTTCTAAATTGGCTTGGAGTCTGGGTGTTACTGGAAACTCCCCCAGAGTTCGTTGTGTGGTACCCATAGTACAAGCTTACTGCTTAGTTTGGGGTCACACAATCTGTGTAATTGTCTGGAGTATTATTATTATTATTGACTGATTTATATGACCTGTGGAGAAAAGAGCTAGAACGGCTAGCACATAAATAAGCAACAGTATGAACATTCGACATTGGACAGTGATAAAGTCAGGATTCCTGCTTTTTAGATGAACTCGATAAACGCACATAACCGTATTTTCTACTATAATATTATTTTATTCATAATCGACTTTATTAGCATAATAACAACAAATCTTATTATGAGACTGCCAAATGACCTTTGGTATCATTTCCTACTATCATGTACGTGCCATGTACTTAACTGAAAATAGTTATTAGCTAACTCATTAGTAATATTGTTAAAGTTTAGCTCAGCAAGTGGTGACGATTATCTAATTTACACGATCAAAACTAAGTACATACCTAATATCCACAAGATATGTTTATCTATTTATTAGGTCATTTTTGGCATACGTAGGTATAACTTCGGCAACGAATTAATATTAATGTTAGGTAGGTAATTAAAATGTTTGGTATTCTTTTAAATTAAAGTTATATTAATTACTAGACCGACCCGACAGACGTTGTCCTGCTCGAACGTTGGCTTGCCTTTTTTTTTAAGTGGGGAACGCATCATGCTTACCGCCCCAGCTCGGGGACGACGAGGAGGCTTTAGGGACAGCATTGTCAGCATGCAAAAGGCAGCTTACCACTGTACCATCACATACCTATACCACTCGTACTGCCTTTCAATTTATGTAAGCAACTGTTCGAACATAGCACGAGTAACCAGGCAGACATCACGCAGCCCTATCTAACGCAGGCCTTAGACAGGCAGATGGTGACGTGTCACCATCTATCCTTATGTTGGCTCTGTGACCTCAATATAAAGATCTCGTAGCAGTATACAGTAAGGGGCCCCTCACTCTATGTTCAGGCGGAAGACTCCACAATATCTTTCGCAATACTCTATCGAATTACTTTTTCTAAATACAATAATTGATCGAAGTTCTAGATCCACGGAAGCCCAGAAAACTTTTTGAGTGAAAGAAATGAGTTTGTGCAAAGGTGTCAAAATATCGAGGGTAGATAATAAAACTTCTGACTCGGACACAGAGTGAAACTTGCTGTAATAGTTTGCTTGAAACAAAATATAAAGTAGTCGCGTTTCCCACGCTTAATACCTGTGTCGTAAATAACTTTAATAATACAACGTGAAAGTTTAAAAGTTTAAACCGTGTAATTTTTGAATGACTTAAACGATTAAAGTCATGTGATAAATTCCAAAATTATTAGCAATTTTCCGCTCAAACTCCAAAAACCACCAATCGACACGTATTTCGCCTCTCAACGAAGCATCCTCAGGATATACCAGAGCTAAGATTCAGTCAGCCAACCAGCACTGTATCAACAAATGTATCTCTGGTATATATATGAAAGTCGAAGCACGTGTCGATTGGTGGTTTTTGTAGTTTGAGCGGAAACTAGCTAAAAATTTGGGAATTTATCACATGAAAGGGATTTCCGCAAGGTAACACCTGAGTGTACAATAGATTAAAGTCATTTTTTTACAAAATATTTGTTTTGTAGACATGTTGGTCCATGATCCATTGTATGGTAGGACCCGACAGAAAGCCCTGTAGTCAAGTTATTAATAAATTCTGTATTTAACGCAGGTGAAACCGCAGCGCACTGCTAGCATCCTGTACAATAATTAGAAATCTGCTGGCTGTTAAAATCAGTCCGGTATAGCAATAACAGGTCAAATAATGAAATCAAAGTCGGGTAGTAAACGAAAGCAGAATGAGTAAGCTAAACACGTGAACGTTAGCAGATACAGTTTGCGATAGATAAAACAGGAGAAAGGATAATAAATTGCGGTCACTGTCAGAAACATCAAAGGGGTGTGGTCAACAGGGGCAGTTCTAAGCGAGAAGTCGTTCATACAAATAATTTTTAAAGCGGTCGAGTCCCCACTACCGCGATGTTTTGTAACTATATAATGTACAAAGATTGTATTGAAAAAGAGCCTACGTTTAGCCTGCATCTGCCTCCGGGCACATACTATCTCTGTATCTTTCATCATACATCATATATCATCATAGTTCAGGAGTTTAGCATTTCCCATTTAAAATTTCATCCCCTTTTTACCCCTTTAAGATTAGGCTTTTGATGAAAAAGTAGCCTATACCCGTTCCCAGTTGTCAAACTATCCCTATACCATATCATAATCACATCAGCGGTTTAGCATTTCCCATACAAAGTTTCATCCCCCTTTTCACCCCTTTAAGAGCAGATTTTTGGTAAAAAAAAGTGGCCTAGGTATCTCTTTTTGATAAAAAAAGTTTGTTACAGCACCAAATTTAGTAGTAACCTCTTTAGGGTAGTTTTTGATTAAAAAAGTAGCTTGTGTTCGTTCTCTAATGTCAAATTACCTTCAAAATTTCATCATAATCGGTTTGGCGTCGTAATCTTTAACAACGTCATAATTGGTTCGGCGGTTCAGCATATCCCATTCAAGGTTTCATCCCCCTTTTCAACCCCTTAGGGGTAATTTTTTGATAAAAAAAGTCGTTCCCAGGTGTCAAACTAAATCCATGCTACATCATAATCAGTTCAGCGGTTTAGCATTTCCCGTACAAAGTTTCGTCCCACTCCCTCTCGTCTCCCTTTTCACAGATTTAAAAAAAAAAATAGCCTATGTATTTTTGATAAAATAAGTCTTATCACCTCACCAAATTTTATCATTACCAAGATTTTGCGTTTCTCATATAAAGTTTCATCCCCCTTTTCAGCCTCTTAGGGGTAAATTTCAATAAAGAAAGTAGCTTATGCCCGTTCTCTGATGTCAAGCTATCTTTCTGCCAAATTTTATCGTAATCGGTTCAGGGATTTACTATTTCCCATACAAAGTTTTATCCCCATTTTTACCACTTTAGGAGTAAATTTTCTAAAATATCAATAGTCTATCATGAGCGCAATCACGTGTTCTTACTAAATGCCGATTTTCATCAAGATCAGTCAAGCCGTCCTTTAATTATAAAAGGACATACAGGCAGACAGACAGACAAAAATTTTAAAAATGGTAGAATCGAAATCAGTGAATCATAAAACGACTATCTATCGCAAAATTTGACAAAAAAACAGAAATTACAGACAGACGCAAGAGATTTATATATTAGTATAGATAAAAAGCGGACCCGAAAGACGTCGTCCTGCCCGAAATAAAACAAACACACGCAAAAAATTTAATCTAAATCGGTCCAGCCATTTAGGAGGAGTTCAGTAACAAATACAAGTACAGAAGAATTAAATATAGAGTCATTTACTTAGCTACATCATATTTCACACACTATTCAACTTCAATATTATTAGGTATGTATGTAGTTTATGTGATATGTGAATTAACTTTATTATTGTGTTTCTTTATAGGTAAAAGTAGTCTGTGAAACGCGGGGACCAGAACAGATGGAAGAATTAAAAAGCATGATCGCAAGCACATATAGAGAATGGTACTTCGCACAAGAACACGACGAATATCTAATTAGGAGAGCAAACTCATTAGATGACATTTCACATTAGAATTTAATGTATTATTGTATTTTATGTCGCGCGTCGTCGTAGCATACAGATTAATAAAAAAAATAATGCAGCTTTTATAATACAAAACGTACTTATCTACATCCTTATCCACTTCACTTAACTATAGGGATACTATACTACATATACTATTACTACGTACATATATTATATATACTATACTATATATATATATATATTATACGGATACTACGTATCCTATGTAGTGTCTGCACTTCCAACTTTTTACAAGCTTTTTAAAATTAACTTGCCGTATTAGTGATGGAGTCGAAAGGAGGCCATAGGAACTCCTAAAGTAAACAAGATAAACCCATCGAGTTTGGGCTCATTTGTTTTGTCTTGTCAAACACTCTGGTGCTACGTGATATCCATGGTCTGAAGATGGAGACGGTAGGTGGTAATAGGATCTTCTGAACTAAACAAGATAGACTCGTCGTGTTTGATCTCGTTTGATTAGTCTTGGCAAGTACTCTGGTGCTACATAATATCCAGGGCCTGAAGATGGAGCCAGAGGGTAGCCAAAGGAACTCTGTAATAAAACTACGCATCCCTATCGAGTTTGAGGTCGTTTGTTTTGTCTTGGCAAACACTCTGGTCTTATAAATATGATATCTAGGTTCTGAGTGCAGCACGCCATTGTATATTTGGGCCCTGAACTTTTCGCCGCTGGGCAAGCTTATGTTGCCCTTAGTTGAATAAAATCTATAGGACTCCTCATCAAAGAATTAGATAGTTCGAAATTAACAGGAAAAATATCTTGCAATAATAATGCCCTACTAGAAAATTAAAAGTTGAAAATAACAACGGTAATTAAAAAAAACTTTTTAAAAACAAGCTTTTGTTCAAAAATTCAGTTGTACTAAAATGAAAATAATAATTTTATGCAAGGGTTTAGATGAACATAATAAAATAGATCGATCGAAATCCTGGATAAGACTATCTACTTATATAGGCACGATGTTAGGATAATCACTGAATAAATAAATATCCATAATTGTACCTTAATATTCTATTACATCAAATAGTTTCAAAAGCTTGTAGTGCAAATAGAAAACAGAGAAAGAGGAAAAATTTCTTGCGCCAAATCAATTTCGATTGTCGGTGCTGGTTAGCTGACCGAATCCTATTTCTGGTATATCCTGAGGATGCTTCGTTGAGAGGCGAAACACGTGTCGATTGGTGGTTTTTGGAGTTTGAGCGGAAAATAGCTAAAGATTTATCACATGATTATTTTCGTTTTAGTACAACTGAATTTTTGAATAAAAACTTGTTTTTAAAAAAGTTTTTATTTTATTTTGTATCTATACAGAATGGTATTGACCTATGGTATCGACGTGGTGACGTGACGCTCAATGGTGCCTGTGTGTAGGTATGGTGTGGGTGCAGCAAACAGTAGGTGGGCGTTACCCACAGATTACCATTCTGTAGTCTGTACACTGTACCTACAGGCTACAGCTCATTGATGTATAGCTACACTCAAGTGACATGCTCACATAACACATTGATAGTACATAGCCTGAATTAATATAAGGGTGTTATGAAAGTTGTTGTCCAAACAGAACCGGTAGCAAGAGGACTATTTCCTACTTACCCAGGCCCAATAACCTGGACTAGCCTCAGGGTTTCCGAGAAAATTTTATTTTTTTTGTTTTTTGAAAAAAATCCAAAATTCATCATTTAAACCGAAATAGAAAAAGTTGTGTGTAGATTCATTAAATCATATTATCTTCTAGTAAAGTTGTTATTTATATAAGTTAGATGCCTAGGATACCTGCGTCTATGTAACAATATTACCTATCCCGATTTTCCTATGCAATATTTTTTTAATGCTGATTGTACTTTATACCTATTTTTATGATTCGCTATAATGAGCTAGTTAATGTACAATAGATATATATTCTAATATTTTATTGTATTTTGTAAATAACTGTGATATGGACAATAAATTATAATCACGTAATCTCATTTCGTTTAAGAAGTTTTATTTACTTTTGAAAACCTTATGAAATTAGCACTCGAGCCATTTTGTTTTTAGCCAGTAAGCACATGACAGAAAATTACAAGTGACATAGAATTATTCAATTTTTTGACACAAACTTTACGGAAGGCTTTACATAATATTATTTACAGTTCATATCCATCTAGTGCTTTTAAATTATTTTATTTGCAATAACGGCATAAGCAAAACAATGATTATATATTTATTGTGAAGTTAAAATTAAATAAGTACGTACTTACACCAAACATGTCCGACGTAAGTATATTTAATTAGAATTGCGATTTAATATTACTGTCGCACAAGATAACAATTCGTTTTGTAGGACGTAGAGTTCGACGAATATTGCGATCCAAACAATCCGAGAAAAATCCACTATGACGATATCCTGGCAGCATCGCGGCGCATCGTAGGCGCCGTTGTGAGAACGCCATGTCTGGTAATTACCGAAGTGTAGAAACATTCACTTGTAACAAGTTCAAAACCGTATATTTTTATAAACTTTAAACTATTTTACAGAAAGCACACATGTCGGAAGGTCTTGAAATGGAAATATATTTAAAAGCAGAATTTTTTCAATACACTGGAAAGTAAATAGACTTATTTAGTACCTATGTATTTACAATTGATCTAGTGTCTACATTAACTATTTTACACAGTTTTAAGGAACGTGGCGTGCGAAATACTTTGTGCTTTCTAACTGATGAACAAAAGAAAAATGGAGTGATTACAGCTAGCACCGGAAACCATGCTCTTTCCATGAGCTACCACGCAGCACAACTTTCTATACCTTGTATAGTTGCAATGCCTACGATTGCCCCAATCGCAAAGATTAGCAAGGCTGAAGAATATGGTGCCAAAGTTATACTCTACGGTAATTGTATTAACGAAACAAGACACCACGCTATGACCTTAGCCAAGGAGAAAAAGATGACATATGTTAATGGGTAAGATTACAGATAATAGTGTCAATATTGAAAATATTTTCAACTATAGGAAAGGCAAAACATAAAACGATGATACGAAACGGATTGCTTAATAGATTCTTTAAGTGACATTAACAATTTAAAAGGTTTAAGCAAAAGTTTATTGCAAAAAAAATGAATTGCAAAAAAGTTAATGCCCTTGGTATAACGCACTGAGCACTGAAAAGGAATCTAAGCAAATCTTATTATTAAATTTTTATTATCGTGACGATTTAAATCTACTTACATGTTGTATCTAGCTATTTTTATTTTATTTTATTTTATTTGTGTAGTATAATGTAAATACAATTTTCGTTAAAGATAAAAGTGCATAAAATATGGTGTAATTTGAATTTATGTCGCTTTATTATTTGTAATATTACATATTTAGTTTCAGTGATTTATTTGTAAATTTTGTAGTTTCTCAGTAGGCTCACAACTAGACCCTACCCTTGATTATCGTACTAACTTTTGGTGGACAAGCTATTACAACAAGTGGGTATAGGATATAGCATGCAACAGACTTGATGATGTTTGTCTTTTGAGTACAGATATGACCATCCGCACGTTATAGAGGGACAAGGAACTATCGGTATAGAAATAATAGAACAAGTGCCTGGAGTAGATGCTGTACTAGTACCTGTGGGAGGCGGCGGCATATTATGTGGAGTTGCTATCGCTATCAAACATCTTAAACCGGACACAGAAGTTTATGTTAGTGTGCTTTTATGTTTTAGAACTAAATATCCCTATCTTTAAATAAAAAAACAGATAACAAATAAAATTAAATAAAAGCAAAGAGAATTGTACCTCACTGGTTTTTGTTTCCAACGACACAAGTCTTTTTTTCTTTGAAACATTTAAAAATGCACCAATAACTGGTAATATTTGCCTTCCACTTCACTACGGTTGAACTATGAATATGTATTATCAAATGCGTACTAGAAAACAGGTACTATGTACTTAATAATCCTTTTTAGGGCATTATGACCGATAAAACTTGCAGTATGGCGGAAGCACTTAGAAAAAACGAACGTATTTATTTTGAAATAGATCACAGTATTGCTGATGGATTAGCTGTGAACATCGTTGGAGTAAATACTTTCCATAATATAAAATCTGGAATAGTAGATAAAATGGTAATTTGAAAATGTATTTCTACATATTATACGAGTACTATAATCAATGGTTATATTGCTATATTCACTTTATATTTAAAGATAGTAGTCAAAGAAGATTGGGTGACGCGAGCTATTATGCATTTAGTAGAAGAAGAAAGATTTATTATAGAAGGCGCCGGTGCTGTCACGATTGCAGCCATTATGGCTGGTCTTTTCCCTAATTTAAAAGGAAAAAAGTGAGTACTGTATCACTTTACTCTCGATCCAGGTCTTATACATAACTAGAAAGGAAATAGAGAAAAGCAATTTAAACTTGTTATTAAACGCCCACTGATTGGAAAAGCTAACTACAAAGTTAGCGATTTCATTGAAGAAAAAACAATAGTCTAGAAATAATCTTCTCTGCACACGCATTTACTGGCTTTATGAATATTGTATTTTAAATAACTATTGTAGAATGATGTTGAAAAAACGATACCTGACTGAGTTTCTTGGCAGTTCTTCTCAGTCTTCAGGTTTTCTTTTCGAACCGAACTAAAGTAGATTTGACGTTCAAAAATACCTTTCAATTGGGTTTACTTGAATAAATTGTCTTGACTTTGACTTTGACTAACTACTGGTAGGTAGATACAGAAACAATAATAATTGTACCTTAAAAATAAACCGTACTTACATGTAATGTTGTTATAATAGAGTGGTGTGCGTCATCACCGGGGGCAATATTAGCACAACGGTACTATCTCGTGTTCTGGAGCGAGGAATGGCCGCCGAGGGTAGACTAATCAAATTCAAAGTCACTGTTAACGATCGACCCGGTGGAATGGCAGAACTGTGCGCGCTGTTGGCAAGCATTGGAGTCACATTACGCGACTTGATTCCAGAACGTGCTTGGATCAAGGGAGAAGTTTTCAAATGCGAGGTTTATAGAAATTGTATAAATCACAAAATCTACACACACTATTTTCACATCACCCATAGCATTTCATACCACGATCGTACCTACATCGCCTACAGCCTACAGGCAAGCTCGCACACACGCGGCGAAGTCGTCACGTACAGGCGACGAGCTTCTACTGATGTGTTTATATAATTATTTAATTTATTTTTACTACCAAATCCCGCATTCTAATTACTTATTACTAAAGGCCTTGTTTAATAGAGCAGTGCGAATGAAACTATCCCCTGTTAAATATACACAGTTTATGATTACCTACTAAAAGTCAAATTAGCGTGATGTATCTCTAAAAGCGAAATTAAAACATCCATGTACTAAGTATGCGTATGCGTTTCCTCTTTAACCTTTTCAATTTTCAAAAAGGAAATTTTTAGGAGGGCAAAGATGCTATTTTATTGTATTAAGAACCCACGTTCGTCCTTTCCATAAGATAGGACAGACTTCAGCCTTTTCTTCAAATGAGTGAAATTATATTTTTTTCAGTTGAAAGTTATTGCTGAAACTAGAGGATGGGAACACACAAAAGAATTACAAGAAAAAATTAAAAAACATTACAAGCAATGTTTCTTCCATGAGGTAGATGACCCAAGGAAGAAAAGTGTAGGAGCTCGTCGTGGTCCTTGTCTCGCACCCAACCCTGTGTGCATGCAAAAGTAGCCATTGCAAATTTGTCCATTCTTTTTGTATTTGTTTTGTAAATTTCACAATTTTTATGTTTAATCGTACTAATAAAAATAGAAAGCCTTTTTGTGTATATTTTGATATTTTTAAAGAAAGAGATTTTAAATATTTAAAAAAGTACTAGGTATTGGCACAGATTAATTAGTTACTAACATAAAGTATTGGGAGAGAACAAAGAGGTATAAATACGAATATCACATGATTTATTCGTCCCAAGCCGATCCACGACCGTCTTGCCTCGTGCGGCACGTTCGTAATCCAAAGGCATGGTCAAGGCAAGGTTAACGCAGTCAACCACAGTCAACGTAAAGGTACATTATTAACTTTATGCTGTAGACGCGCTTCGTCTCGATCTCTTGACCAATCCAAGCACATGCCGCGTAAAATCGCCCGCACCGCTAGGTATACTTTATAGCCCGCACCGCCAACCAATTGAATGATTTGCATGTTTGTATGATTCTGTGACACGTCACGCTCTACAATTTTAATGTTACTATTTCTAAAATGCCTAGGCTTACAAAGATTACGAGATATGTCTTAAAAGTTGTGTGTCACTTGCCATTCGATGATCAACTTTATTCTCTTGACATAAATCCAACTGTAACAGTATCATATCAGTTCAGAACAATAACTCAGATATTGAATTTTTTTTTAAGGAAAAGAAGTTTTATGCCAGGCATTCTGGCATTAAAATGCCACAATTTTTTTTTTTTACAGAAAATCAGAGAAAATAGTACCGTTTAAGACCCGGTTGCCAAAATTTTGAGCGTTTTTAAATAAGTTTGCTGAGGCGGGCACACGTTTAATGACTGTTAAACTTAAATATAGGTATATTTCTTTAAACATTTTTTTATCGACTCCCTAAAACCATAACGCAATTTATGTATTTTCGTTGGATACTTTTTTTCTGCAATGCGATGCCTTTTTGAGAGATTTTTAAGAATTTCTACTAAATTACTTGAGTAAGTTACATAAAATTGCGTCTAACAGGAAGACAATACAGTTTACTAAATACTGGCTAAAGGATATTTTATTACGTTAATTAGTAATCCAGTTATAACTATTGTTAAATATGAAATGTAACAGAATCACTGATCACTATGAACACGCTATCAATTGTTCATCACAATTATTATGTACTTGACTATTCGACGGCTGCTCGATAACTGAACTCTTACAAGACCAAAATCAGGCTTTTATGGAGCCGCACTACACGCCGGAAATCCATTCTACCCTCTTTCTTGTTACTAAAATGTTACATAATATCACATGTGGATAATTTATGTGATTAAAATTAATGTGGAACTAACACTATATATCTTGCGTTTGGGTGGCGGAGTGTGACTGCGGAGAGCTTATGCAAGAAACTTTTTTGGGAGCTTGTTTTTCAGTCACGACTCACGAGTAACATGCCAAAAAAATAAAAAAGGCGTGCCACAACATTGTAGCAATATTGAATGAGACACGAAAACTTTTTTTATAACTTTAGAATGCTAATTTTGGCAGAAATTTAAGCTGCTTTTTTATAGGTATAATTATGGTATAAAAAGTGCACCAGATGTGGAGACGTCAAAAATTATGTAGGTATACCGTTCCGCGCTGGCACAAAATGTATTTTACATTAACGCCGTATATACTAATATTTTAAAACCATTTATTATTACGATGACCTTTTGAACCATTTTCTTTTCATGCAACCTTTATATTTGGTATCTAGGGAGTAAGGACCGAACCTTATCACTGCCAGATTCTTGGTATGATTACAGTATAGGCGGTATAGGAAAAATTTTTTACATATATATGGTACTACTGTGGTATTACATTGGTACTACTAGCATTTACTCGAAGTTAATCGAAGCATGTACTTGGCATATTGGCGAATTTTCCTTGTACAAACTACAAATCCATGGTATGCGGTAAGGTAAAATAGTGGTATAATAAAACAGCAAATAAATATGATATATTCAATCCTTCCCTAATTCCGTAATTTATTGAGATACAAACCATAGAAAAATATTAAGGGTGGCTTGGACCAACTATTTAAGCTCATTTTAAGGAACTGACATCTCGCTTGCACCAACTGTTTAATAGTTGGTGCAAGCGAGATGTCAGTTCCTTAAATCTAGATTTAATGGTTGGTGCAACCTACCCTTAAACTCGATTTACATCTCGCTTTACTCGCTAACTATTTAGTTGGTGCAAGCCACCCTAAGGAAATATAATATACTATCGAGAATACAAACTCTCACAGAACAAATGAAAAAAAAAATGTGACAATTTCATTTTATTCTCAATTTAATAATGGATTATTAATATCATATCGATACTTAATTTAGTTTTAGACAAATTATAATGCACTGTTCGTGTTATATAAATGAAATGAAAAATCGCGTGTAAAATAGTTTTTGATGTCCAGCCTATTTGCAAAATGGATGACGTAAATATGGCTTCATTTTTTTTCTAAATTACATTATTTCCAATTTGTTAAAAAAATATATTCACTTCCGTTACAGGACTTAGATTATGATGAATATTCAGATCCAAATAATCCACGAAGAATAAAATATGAGGACATTGCAGCTGCATCGCGGCACATTGCTGGAGCAGTAATGAAGACTCCATGCGGGGTAGATACTTCAACACGATTATTACAACTACGAAGTTTCACACGAAAACTGTGACTACCTCTAGTCAAAGAGTACAACTGAAGTAAACTTGGAGCAGGACAACATTATATTAGTTACTTTTATTAATATTTTTACCTCAGTAGGTATTGTAAGCAAAGATAAAATTCTTTCCTCGGATCTATGTAGTTGGTTGGCATTACATGAATATATTACCCGAAAGCAACACGTTAATTTTGTGTAAACACACTTCCGCGAAGTATCTCCTTTTCTTTTAATTTTTATGAAATGTGTATTGAATATATTAAATAATTTAAAGTACATACAATTTTTGTAGAAAGCACATATGTCTAATAGACTTGGAATGGAAATATACTTTAAACAAGAATTCATGCAACGTACAGGATGGTAATTTAATAACATTTAAATGCTAAGTACCTACATTAATATTAATAAGGATTGTCTTTTTACTATATCTTCATTATCTTTAAATAAAGCTTCAAAGAACGCGGAGTACGCAATGCATTAACAATGCTCAGCGAGGACCAAAAGAAAAATGGTGTCATAACAGCGGGTATTGGAAACCACGCCATTTGTATGAGTTACCACGCTTCGCAACTCGGCATATCATGTGTGGTCGTGTTCCCTATAGGTATGTCAATGTATAAGGCCACAAAATGTGAACAATATGGCGCAAAAACGATATTACACGGCACCAATATTAATGAAGCTAAAATATACGCAATAAGAATCGCTAGAGATAAAAGAATGACGTATATTAATGGGTAAGAAGTCACTCACTTAAAATCTTTATTATAATTAAATAGTACTTGTGTCGTACTATCTGCGAGAAGAATTATCTACCCACTACGAATTTTTGCATTAATAGGTATGATCACCCTAACATAATAGAAGGACAAGGAACCATTGGAATTGAAATAATTGAAGAAGTGCCCAATGTAGACGCAGTTCTTGTACCGGTAGGTGGAGGCAGTCTCCTCTGTGGGATTGCCGTTGCAATCAAACAATTGAAACCTGACACTGAGATATATGTTAGTATATAATAAAGCTCTCTTTTAGAAAATATTATATGATAAATAACAAAAACTAGCTTAACTGAGAAAAAAAAAGTAGATTTTCATATAACAATATTTTAGGGTGTCGAAACAGATAAAACTTGCAGCATGTTAGAAGCGCTTCGAAAAAATGAACGCACTCAAATAGAAATAGAAACGACCATTGCTGATGGCTTGGCTGTGCCTATGGTTGGAGTTAACACCTTCTACAATATAAAAGGCAGTATCGATAAAATGGTACTTAACACTTTCGAAACTTAATTATTAGTTACATTTTGATACAGAGGGTACTTTATTAAAATTCTTTAAAGATCGTAGTAACCGAAGACTGGGTGACTCGTGCAATCCTACATATTGTTGAAGAAGAGAGATTCGTAGCGGAAGGCGCAGCCGCTGTGACTGTTGCAGCTATTATGGCTGGGCTTTTCCCTAATCTTAAAGGAAAAAAGTAAGTAAGGATAATAGTGAGACTCAACATTATTTGTTGCAGATGAAGTTCTTAAAAATGAACATTAAAAAACATTTAATTAAAATTTAGAGTTGTGTGTGTTCTAACCGGTGGCAACATAAACACGACGATACTTGCGCGTGCTCTGGACCGCGGCTTGGCAGCTGAAGGCCGACTAATAAAGTTTAAAGTTACTGTAAACGAACACCCCGACGGTATTGCCGAACTGAGTGCGCGGTTGGCCGCCATCGGTGCTTCGATCAGAGACTGCATACCTGAGCGTGCTTGGGTTAAAGGCGATATCTACGATTGCGAAGTACAGCAATTTTATTTTTCATTTTACTTTACTTTATTATGAAAGTATTTGGTTCGTAAAAAACTGTAGATGTGTAGCGTCGCGAGTACAGCTAGTTTGTTATATAATTTCACATGTTATAGGCATTTACTTAATGAAGTTAAAGTACGCACTGGCCACTTTGAATTAAAATTAAACCTGCGTGGTATCAGATTTCAGTGAAACTTTTTTTTTTTCTTTCTTTATGCCATGGCGTACAGATTGGCGCATTAGCCAATGTCACGCATTAATAAGTAGAATCACAAGTAAATTAGTTCTTTCTTGTCGTAAAACTCCTTCAGTAAAGTGATAGTAAGGCTTTACTGAAGTTATGAAGGACTTCTTGGAAGAGCGCGATAATTTCAGCTATACATGTTTATTTAGACCTACTCCATTCTGTTCACTTACACAGAACTTTAAAACACAATATACTATCACTTTTGTACTTAAAACTCACAAAAACGTAAAAAATAGAAAATCTAAATAAAATGACAACCTCACTTCTCCCGTTCCCGTCAAAAAGTCCTTTGGATTTATATCAACTCAGTAAAACTTTCAGTGAATTTATGGAGCGCCTTTTTCTTTTTATTTTAGCTCAAAGTCGTTGCCATGACTAAAGACTGGAATCACACTAAGGAATTGATGGAGACAATAAAAAAGCATTACAAGAACTACGTATTCCAAAACATGAATACACGTACAGACAATACCGCTGGAGTACGTCGCGGCCCCTGCCTAGCTCCTAATCCCATCTGCATGGAAAAATAAAGTGGTTATACTTGCGCATATTTTGTTAATCGATTATTAAAATTTTAAAGTCACATATTGTTATAAATACGTTGAATAAAATATTTCATATTTTTCGTATATCCTCCTTACTCTTATGTGAAAAACACGTTAAAATCTCAAAGCCTCGTTGGAATCCGCGCCACACGAAGAATTTGCAACGTGCAAGTTTGCAAATTCCAAGTAATTAAATCAAATTAAAGCTGAATTCACACAACCGGAATATCGCTTTAAACTCTGTAATGCTCGCCATGCTGTTTGGCATGACGCCCCTACAATGCCACACACGATCAAATTTTTTTACTTGATGCAACCTCCGCTACATGCAAATTGGGCATAACGAAATTCATAGTATAACTCACGTAGTTTTTTTATTTATGATCGTAGCTCACGTATGACTTCATGAAACTTAGAATCACATGAAATGATCCCTTTACGTTGAAATTTTGATTAGACACAATATCTGAAATCTGTGAGGAGGTTCATTTCAGTTTCAACGTTGATACGTTGATTTTGACCTTGATACAAAATATAGTACTTCGGGAGTCATGGATACCGATAATACGTCTGAGATACCTCTAGAACTGATAATAACACTTGGTGTTACTTTTTAAGTTTGTTCGAAAAAAAGTAAAAATATAATGGATATTGGTCTAAAAAACCATTTCTAAATAAAAAGAGATACATTGTGCGTAATTAACAAATACGGTTTCAAGCTTTCAAGATACGTTGCGATCGCGAGCCAGTGACGTGTACTGATAGCGCTGTATTAGATACCTTGCAAGTTGCAAATGAAATCATCGTTTACACGTTGATATACATACATATATCTTGACGCTGTATCCCTAACGGGGTAGTCAGAGAGGACGGAGCGCCAAACGTTGCGGTCCTTAAGTACCTCTTACGCTTCCTCAAATCTCATCATTCTCCTCACACATTTTAGCCTAGGTATGCGAGTGCTTTTGACATTTCTGTCTGCTAACACTCTGGTTATTTGATCTTCATACGTCAACCTTGGTCTTCCTTGGCTTCTTTTACCTCTCACTTTCGCTCTGTAGATTTTATTCGTCAGTCTTTCATCACTCATTTTTAAAAATGAAAACCGAAAAACTGTTTTCCAAAATCATCCGGTTTTTGTATGCCCTAATGTGTGTTGACGTTATGCCAACACAGACGAGAAAGAGAAAGTATTATACGAATTTATGTTTTTGCGAAAGAGACACTGCTATGTTGTTTATTATTATTTATTACACATGTAGGTGTGATTGATGTTTGGCATAGAATGTTTGGGTCTTTACACGGGTCTGTAGCTCATCCCTGCGCCCGCCCCCCTCCTGCTCGGAATGCTCCTCATGGTTGTCGGACCCAAAGTGTCGGTGCGCGCCCTCGGCTTTCGCGACCGGATATCAATATTTTAGAGGGACTCTCAACTCTTAGGAGCTCAGTGCATGTGCTTCGCCATGTTCCCAAGGGGGCAAGAAACCTAGCGGCGGGAAGGTTATGCGATCTAATTGGTAAAAGCATTCAAACCAACGAAACTACTGATTGGTGTGCGTTACTTACCTTCGCATATTCAGCTTTTAAAGCCCCGGGCAAACAAGATCCAGGCAACCTAACAGCCAAGGTAAAGGCCAATATAGACTCCGGTTCAAACCTCGTGTTCGACGAGTTGGATGAGGGAGGTGTCGTCCGCCGGTCGTCGTCCATTCTAAGGACGATTGAGTCAAAGATATACGAGGGTGACTTGAGGGGTGCTGTTCGTGTTTTGATGTCCGATGATCGGTGGCGCCGCCGGGCCCAGAGACCCTTGCCTCACTCCAGTCGAAGCATCCATCCCCTTCTCGTCCGCTGGTTTTCCCGGAGGCGCCGGGTGGGGCCACCCCCGCCTTAGTAGTTAGGGTGGAAGATGTGGCTCTGGCGCTAGGTAGTTTCCACAGCGGGTCAGCCGCGGAGTTGGATGGACTTCGACCAGCTCATTTAAAGGAGCTGACTTCGATATCTGCTGGTGACAACGGTCAGCGCTTGCTTGAGGCTCTGGTGAGGCTGTGCAACTTCTTGATGAGCGGACAGCTTAACCAGGAGGTTTGCCCGTATATGTATGGAGCGACCCTGTGCGCAATTCAACGCGGTAACGCCATAAGTTTGATAGGATCCTTTGCGCCGGGTGCAGCTCGCGGTGGTCTTTTGGACTAGTTGTCGTTGTAAATTTTTAACTTGTAACTTTGTTTTTTTTTTTATGTTACGTGTGTATTAAAAAACGTTACTTATTGAAAAAAAAATTATAGGAAATCTGTGAGAAATACTCATAATTAAAATTGTTACCACTACTAAAAAATATTATTAGGTATATTATTTTTTATGTTTGCAACATAAGATCACAACAAACAGAGTAACACGTGGACTCCAAATAGACTGTAAAATTATTATAAGAAAATGTTGATCAAAAAATCCATAGGTCGCTTCAAATCCGGCTCGAAGGACCAGCGATAATTTGATTATTTGCGAGGTAAGAAATATTGAAAAAAAAAAATTATAGGAAGTCTGTGAGAAATACTCATAATTAAAATTGTTACCACTACTAAAAAATATTATTAGGTATATTATTTTGTATGTTTGCAACATAAGATCACAACAAACAGAGTAACACGTGGACTCCAAATAGACTGTAAAATTATTATAAGAAAATGTTGATCAAAAAATCCATAGGTCGCTTCAAATCCGGCTCGAAGGACCAGCGATAATTTGATTATTTGCGAGGTAAGAAATAAAAATGTGGAGCGTAGATTAGGCACTTTTTGCAGAAAGCGGTAAGGAGCGAAAGAGATACTTAAAATTGCTACCACCACAATCATATTACTAAGTATATTATTTTTAATGTTTGTAACATTGACATCACTGGACATTAATAAAACGTAGTGATTACTTACTCAGTGGACATTATTAGTTAACCAAAAAATACAAGATACATTTTCGAAACGGTATTTACACCCTTTACACCCTAGTAAAAATACACGATACTTTAAATGCATTAAAAATATAACTCAATTATGTACATTTAATGTAAATAAAATATAACAACGTAATACTCGCATTCGATCAGGTAACGATCAGAATCTCAATAATATTTACGTATTTAAATATCCTTTTAAATATCATTACTGTTCTCAGTGTCATTCTTAAATAATACTATTTATATTTTCTGTTATCTCCATGAGATAGGTAATAATATGGATAGATACGAGTTCGCAATAACTTCATAACATAGTAATAATCTCTACAATGTCTACTAAAACCCCCTTGGGTACAGCACCGGCTGTGCTCGCCAAACGAAACTTTGTTAAACCAAAGCCTTGGTGTCCTGTAAGTATCCATAATGTACGGAATTTAGTAAAACATATAATACTTACAATAAGATGCACTTTCTTTATACGCACTTTCTTTATTCCTAATTTGCAGAAGCCTAACATTGAATATGATTCCTGGTGCGATCCAGATAACCCAAAAGCAATATATTACAAAGAAATCGTTAAAGCTGCTACTACCATTAAAAATGAAATTCCAGCGACTCCACTCTTGGTTAATATTTTCTTTTACAAACAGTAGTTTTATTTATATACTATCTATAATAAACAAAAGGACCAATTCAAGAAAACAGATTGGAGTAAATTTTACTCTAATGCGTTTTCTTGAATTGGAAAAATATAATTATGAGAACGTGCCCCCCCAACCCTTCTCGTACGAGGTAAGCGATGACTAAAGGAGTCGTGATGCCCTCTGTCCCCCATCTTCTACATCAGACAACTATTTACTACTACTACAACTACCTAACACAGAACACACATAATATCTCAGTTTCCCCATCCAAGTCTGGTTACTTTTACAAAAGATTTTTCGGCGTCATCAATAAATTAAACAACATTATTATTAATTTGCAGAGATCTAAATGTTGCAAAGAATTCGGAATGGAATTACATTACAAGCTTGAAACTGTACATCGAACTGGAAGGTTTTTTTTTTCATTTTATTAATACACACTTAATATTTTGTACTAAGTACTTACTTTTATTTTCAGTTTTAATGAGCGAGGTGCACTGTATTCTTTATTAATGTTAAATAATGAACAAAGACAAAATGGAGTTATCACTGCATCTTTAGGAAATTGGGCTATGGTATCGACACTTAAAAATTAATATTTATTTATATGTATGGAAAATGGAACTAATTATACTAATTTACAACGATATTTTAAAGGCATTAGCATATCACTGTTACAAATTGAATATACCCGTTACTATTGTACTACCTATTAACACTTTATTTGAAATTGTTGATAAATGTCAAGAATTTGGAGCCGTAGTACTACAGTACGGAGAAAATCTTACAGAAGCAAAACGACATGCTTTCGTAATTGCTAATAATAGCGGAGCCAGCTACATAAACGGGTACTAATTATATTGAATTCTTTGATACTAATTTACAAACATGCTCATAAGTTTCTGTACACTTACGTGTAACCTCTTACAAACTTAGACTGGAATAAAATACTTGAAAATAATTTCCTTACGATTTTAGGTACGACCATCCACACGTTATTGCCGGTTCGGGAACCATTGCCATCGAAATATTGAAACAGTTGCCGCAAACCGATGCGATACTTATTCCTATAGGTGGTGGAGGGCTAATAGCAGGCATATCTGCAGTAGTTAAACAATTGAAGCCAGAAATTCTTGTTTATGTAAGTTTTAAATGAGCATGAACGAACTTCAGAAAAATCCAATGAATTTTATTACTTAATAGAAAAATCTTACTTTTGCCCGCAACTTTATCTGCATGGATTACAAAAAAAATGTGCAATATCTTCTTAAAATCAGTCTTATGCTCTCAGAGATTAATGGCTATATCCCCTTTTGTAATAAAGAAAGTGTAATGATATACATACATTCATATATTGCAAAGGGGTTGCCCGCGATTTCGTCCGCTTAGAATTTTAAAAACGTAGCCTATGTCCTTCTCAAGGGCTTATTTCGGTTCAGCGCTGCAGCGGTTCACGTGAAAACGTAACAGAAAAACAGAGACACTTTCGCATTTATGATATTATTAATACGACTGACTGGAGAATAATGGTGGTGTAAATTGTCTCATATAATTGTGATTCTATTTTTTTTTTATTTCCATTTATAGTTTCATACAAAGTTCAGCCCCGAGTTTGTGAGTGGAATTTTACAAAACACATGCGTCATTATCGGAACAAAGTTCCTTAATGCAGCTTGTAGGTGTGAGTTGGTACAAATCATCAAGTAACGAAAAAGCGTTATGCCCCTCCATTCGACTCTCAGCGACTCTCTCTGTCTCTTCCTAACACACGCTAGTTTATTTAGCAACGTGGGGCGGGACCCTCGCCGCGCGGCGCTATGTTCGTTGTTAGCTCACGGTTAGCACTACACATAAATTCATAGTGATCTTTCTCTCATTCTATTTTTATAATAAGCAATATTTTTACTCAATTTCACAGCCGTATTCAGTTTCATACATTGTTGGACCCGCCCTTTTCCCTCGTAAAACGTTTTCCAATAATCCTTTCTTAGTTGGCCCCTATATACTATAGTAGGCCCCATAAACTATCATCAGATCAATATACATGATCCTAGCTTTAGCAGTTTTTAAGATTTCGTGATTTATCAGTCAGTCACTCAGTGAGCGAATATTTCGTTTCTATATTGTACCTATATATATAATTATATATAACAATAAGAAATGCACCAGACAATACACTCCAATCATCTGGTCTCCAACAAGAGCGTACCTGTGCTATGAGAACTAGACGAGGATAACAACTAGGGGCGTCTTCCAGTACACCCAGACTCGAGACAATCTAGAAAAGTCCGTTTCCTAAATAACTCGGCCGGGAATCTAACCCAGAACCTTCCGCGCTTAGACACAACGTCTAAACCACTGCGCCATCGAGGTCATAGATATAGATAAGTGGGATCCTAGTCTTTTAAACAACACAATCTCCATTAAAATTTAATCAATAGTATTTCGGTAGAGCTCAAAAAACATAAACAAAATGTTTTTTTTTAAATGTCTTCGATGTACTACAGACAAGGTTTTTTTAGTGTGACTTTTTCAATATGCATTTTTCAAATGGCAGAGAACAAACGGTTTGGCTATTATTATTTTCATTAGTTCTTAAACTAATCACCGAAGTAGTAAAAAACATTTTATATTATGCTTTTATTAGGGTATAGAACCGGTAAAATGCTGCAGTTTTTTTAAAGCCATGGAAAATGAACGACCTTACCAAACAGCGGTCCAGCATAGCTTGGCAAAATCTCTAGCCGTCCCAACGATTGGTTGCAATGCCTTTCATACTGCAAATTCATTAATTGATAAAATGGTTAGTACCTACTACTTTACGTTAGTAACTAATTAATCTATGGTACTACGTTAGGCTAATCTACATACACTATTTAACGTAATAAGGCTGACGGGTGCATACTTTGCCACAATTAAATTATTATTTATGAAAAACCCGTCAGGTATTAGTCGAAGACGATTGGATAGCCCGAGCAATTTTGCATTTAGTGGAAGAAGAAAAATTGATTACTGAGGGGGCCGGAGCAACAAGTCTAAGCGCTTTATTAGCCACTCCCACAGTGCTACCAGAACTAAAAGAGAAAAAGTAATATATAATACTTAATCGTTTATTCTAACGAAAACTAGAGTTCGTTTAAATTTAAAAGACTTGTTTTTTTCATTTCGTAAAATGACTCTATCAATTACAGTGTGGTTTGTCTCATAACTGGCGGCAACATTGACCAACTTTCATTACCTCGAAGTTTAGAACGAGCGAAAGCAGTAGAAGGTCGTTTGATTAAAATGACTGTAAGAATTATAAGAATATTAAGTGTAAATTACACTATGAGAACAAATAGATACTAATAATAATAATAATAATAATTTTAGGCAACGCTATCAGCAGATAACATTCATGATCGTCTAAAAATTCTAAGTATAATCGCTAATGTTGGCGTTAACGTGCTTCAATGCTATTCAGAACAAGCATGGATTAATGAAGACGACTGTTACCATATTTATGTAAGACATTGACATGGTTAATTATTGTATTCTTATTACATAAATAAAGACAAAATTAGTGAGCATTAGGCTGCCCACCCTTCTCAGACAATCGGTGACCGATTTTTCGTCGGCAAAAATGTAACGGGAGTTCAATTATATAATATATTAAAACGCACACGTCCCGCAAGAAGTCGGTTCTACAAAAATACGGTACATCTCGACGGACCCGATTGTCGTCGGAAAATGCATAAACGTAATATACTAGCGTAAATTAACTTTTTTCGAAAATAGAACGTTCGGAAAGGTATGCGTTAACACCTGTCTACGATGTTCACAGAAATCCTTGTATCATCAATCACAAAACATCGATTTTTATCGACTGATTTTAATTGCATTTTTGACTTTTATCACTGATTTTCTGAGCGACAACTCATACGTTCGTGACTTTGCCGGTGGATATCGTGAGATCTAGCAAGTGCACTCAGCCGACTATCTGTGAAACTGCGAGTAGTCTGCGCTAGCGCATACCATTCCAATGTACCAATTTTTTGTAGGACCCACTTTTTATAGGACGTGTTTCAATTATTGAACCTGATATATTCCATTTTTGCCGACCAAAATCGGTCACACATAGTCTAAAGTGGACGGGCAGCCTTATATTTCAGGTGGCAGTGTCCGAATTATAGGGGATTTATAGAATTATAGGGGATAAGCAAAGAATGACTTTATAAGACGACAAAAAAAAAACTTGGTTTAAAAATGAAAGAGTACAGTAGTAGTAGAAGTAAAAATAACGAGTTAAGAGAATACATTGCGAAAATTTATGTACTACGAGCCTAGGCGTATTCGGAGACTAGGGACCAGCAGTACAAGTACAGTTCAGGCCAGCACATGTTTTTGTGCAAAGTGCATTGTTATGAACGTATACAGACATATTGGTAAACGCGAAACAACGCTACCACGTACATAATAAACTGAAATAGAAATCTGTGCCTCACTATAGTCAGGTTTTGTAGTCTTGTATATGCGCTATAGTCACGTTACATTCTAATTTCTAAGAAATCTCTGCTGCGCTATAGTCAGGCTTTATAGTTTTGTATATGCGCTATAGTCACGTTAAATTCTAATTTCTAAAAAATCTCTACCGCGCTATAGTCAGGCTTTGTAGTTTTATGTATGCGCTATAGTCACGTTACATTCTAATCTCTAAAAAATCTCTGCCGCGCTATAGTCAGCCTTTGTAGTTTTGTATATGCGCTATAGTCACGTTACATTCTAATTTCTAAAAAATCTCTGCTGCGCTATAGTCAGGCTTTGAAGTTTTGTATATGCGCTATAGTCACTTTACATTCTAATTTCTAAAAAATCTCTGCCGCGCTATAGTCAGCCTTTGTAGTTTTGTATATGCGCTATAGTCACGTTACATTCTAATTTCTAAAAAATCTCTGCTGCGCTATAGTCAGGCTTTGAAGTTTTGTATATGCGCTATAGTCACTTTACATTCTAATTTCTAAATCTGTGCTGCACTATAGTAAGTTTGAAAAACTACGATTGTGCTGAACTATCATAGCATATCATATGCGTATACCTATTACCTACTCTCATAGGATAGTTTTCATTCTCTGAAATTAATTTTAACAATACCTAGAAGCCACTAGAAGGTTCTTATATTTATTGTAAAACTAACTTGAAAACATCAAGTAATACTAAATATAAAAAAATATTGTGGTAATTTGAAAATTTGAAACCAATACTTCTTTATTTTTGTGAGCGACAAAATCAAGACGAATTGGTGATGAAATTGAACCTTGTCAGGTTATAGTCGCATCAAAAATCTTTTTTTTTTTCAGTTAACATTCAAATGTGAAACTCGTAATCTGGAGCACGCTTGCACACTAAAACGAGTAATGAACAAATTACTACCTGGTGTTTGCGATTTCTTAGAGGAACCTTTCAGCCCGATACCCATTTGCACTTGTTTCCCACGAAAACATATTATTATATGAACTTTTTGATTACAAAAGTCACCTGACAAAAAAAAACATGTGATTCGGAACTTATGACGTGAATAAAATAAGAAAATTACCAGAAATCAAAACAACTACATAACAGAAAATTTTTGTAATCGTATTTTACACGTATTTTGTTTCGACATTGCCGCAAAAGTATGTCACGGCGACAAGTAAGTATTTTGAGTATTGTACAGGTACTTTTTCTATGATTTCATATTATATCGATATTACAATAATAAATTGTTAAATGCATATCTTTCATTTAATAACTACAAAAATACAGGAAGATTTCGACGAGTACTGTGATCCTGATAATCCCAAGATCATCAAATATGAAGAAGTAATAGAAGCAGCACATAGAATAAAATCTTACTCGGTGACGAACACACCATGCATAGTATGTATATGTAATCGCAACTAATACCTACCACTAAATAATCAAAGCTGCCTCCATTTCCAGTCCCGTACACAATCAAAATATACATATTTATGAGTACCTAAATACATGGTCATACATATGTATATATGAGGATGTATTGTTAAAACCCATGTGGGTATTATAGTACAAAACACCTGTAGTGCTTATAGTTTGGGTTCAACAAATTTGGTGTAATTATCCGGAGTATTTATTATATACTAACTGTTGCCCGCGACTTCGTTCGCGTAATCTTTTGCTAAATTAAATAATTCAGAAACCTTCGCGGACGTACAACAAAGACAATCCACTAAAGTTTCATCGAAATCGGATGAATGGATTAGGAACTCATAGAAGACAAACATAAAAAGAAACATTCATTTTTATATAGGTATGTATGAGAAAATTATAAGACAAAGTACTTTTTTAATTTTTCAGGCATCCCATGCGCAGAAAGATTTTGCAATACAGTTATATTACAAACTAGAATTTCTACAAACAACCGGAAGGTAGTAGTGTTACAGTCTGATTATTATCGCATGTATGTTATATTATTTTACCTATTAAACTACCTATCTTTCTTTATACCGCAGTTTCAAAGATAGAGGAACTGTAAATGCACTGCAACTATTACCGTTAGACAAGAAAAAAATAGGTATCGTCTTGGCCTCATCGGGGAACTCTGCTATGGGAATGTGCTACTATGGTGCGAAACTAAATATTCCAGTTACTGTCATAATGCCGACAACCGTTTCGATAGTTAAGATACAAAAATGCAGTAATTACGGCGCCAAAGTAATACTACAAGGCGCAAATTTAATAGAATCACATAAATTCGCACATTCTCTTGCTCGAGATAAAGGATACACTTACATAAACGGGTTAGAATTCTGTATTCAATATTTAAGGCACCAAGTTTGGGGCGCATCACAGACGGAAGACATAATACAACTGTTGCAACATATCGTTTATATTCATGTTGCATCACACTCTTCATTGAAGTGTTATGTATGCACTGGCATTTACAAGTAAATATAGTATATCAGTAATAGTAAAAGTATTGTATGCCACACAATATTTGCACTTTTAGTCTGCCTTGCGCCCAATACTTATTTATAGTAATGAACTAGTTTCTAATGTTATTAATTTATTATACATATAACATGTATGTATATTATGTAGCTACATAGAGAAGTATGTTTTTATATTTTTTGTTCGAATTCAGACGAGATCATCCGGATATTCTGACTGGTTATGGCACTCTGGCATTAGAAATTCTGGAACAAGTGCCTTTCGTGGACGCAGTAATCGTACCCGTTGGTAGTGGTGGATTAGCAGCAGCCACTGCAGCTGTCATCAAACACGTGAAATCCAAATGTCTTGTTTACGTTAGAACTGCATTTGCTACAAGTGTTTATTTAAGTAATATAATACGATACGAACATGATAATCGCTTTGTATATTAAAATATTACATTTACCACAATCATAAATATCAATAGTATGTTGGCGGTGGTAAGAGAGTTTTTAATTTGATCCGTAAAATGATCCTGAGAGAAAGGGGATACTATCGGTCTATATCCCCTTTCTCCCGAAGTAGAGGGTTACAATACAATGAGTGGTTACACATTGTAAAATTATTTCTGACAAAGGCAGAGTACAATTAATAAGTTAAGAGTTATACGTAAAACGTAGAGTTATACATAAAAGCACCGAGATTTATCCGAATCGCCTATACCAGGTGTCGGCAAACCGCGGCTCGCGAGCCACATGCGGCTCTTTGAAGAGACAATTACGGCTCTTCAAGTTCCCCTATAAAAAAATTAAAAGCTAAAGTGGAAAGACACGCAACACACGAGTATACCTAAAACGAGAGACCTGCAGACTTTGCAGTGCACATGTCAGGCCCCCTTCCCAGTTCCACCCACAACTGCGAAAGTCAAAAAGTCCGGAGTCCAGTTCGCGAGTTAGCGTGTTTCTGTTGTTTCGCAAACACGTACGTTTCATTTTGTCGGATCCAATCGGTTGGTCGTAGCTTATAAAGTGCCTAATTTATATATTGTACAACAAGAAAGACATTATAAATAATGAGACACTTAGTTGTAAATTTGAAATAAAATGTAAAAGCAGAACTGAAAAATCGTGGCTCTTTCAAATTCATGAAATCGATGTTTTTATTGGGGCTGGCTTTTCCTGGCCTATACCATCGTACCCACTAACCGTCACGCTTATTACGTATCTTGCAGACAACATGCGACAGCCAATATCGCGCGATATCTGCTGTCAAAACGAGAATTTGTGTAATATAATTTGTACAGTGGCCCTAAATCTACCGCGAAAAGTGCATTTTACGGTCATAGAATAATAGATACGCAATCGTCATATATGATATCAATTTTTTATTACAATTAGTCACCGGTCGCGTAGTGATCGCGTGGCTGTCGCTGTCTGCAAATATTTAGGTAATAACCCCGCGTGTCGCCAAACAGAAGTGGTTGTACTATTATGTTCTGGCGTATAGGGTAAGACAGCCACTGAAAGTTAGGAATTTCAATGCCTGTCATAAGATTCACACATCTTAGTCCTCAGAGTTGTCAACGTATCTACGATCTGAAGTTTGTAAATGTTCATGGGCCTCAGTACAATTTTACCATCACATAGATTGTTCGCTCGTTTGTCTTCTCTGTATTATATAAAATAAATCTCTTAGACTATTGCCAACTAAATCTATTACAGAGCTTCATTAGTCATTATTTTTACTATAAAATAATAAGCATTAAGTAACTAAAATTAGAAGTTACTATTATACCAAGGAAAATTACATTTTGCTCTGCAAAACCACATACCTATAAGAATCGTATTAATTGGGAATCTCCGTCAGAAGATAGCGTTGCAAAAAATTAACGGTTGCTCATGGCTCATGTCAAATGTACTCGTGACTCGGTAATTTTGGGGAAAAAATATGATATAGATAGCAGTGGAATTTAAATGTTGGTACGAGTACTCGATTATTCATGAACTTCTCTACTAATAAGTCGCCTTTTTATGAATACAAAAATATCAAATATCCCATTAGGCCTACCTCCTACATACATATATAATTTGCAAGTTTGATTGAATATTCAATACTATTTCTCATTTTTTAGGGTGTCCAACCAGAAGTTACGCCAGTATTTTTCAAATCTTTAGAATGTGGCGAACCTTTAAAAAATTTACCACAGTCAACCCTTGCTGAAAGTATAGCAGTGACTGCCGTTGGTGTTAATTCTTTCGCTAATGCGCAACCTCTACTCGACAAAATGGTGCGTAATAAAACATTTTATAACTTATGCTACACGACCCATAGATATTGCTAACTGTAGCCCAAAATCCCTAATTTTGTATGAGATAAATTACTCTGAACTGAGTATGTCTTGGATTACCCATTTGTGACAACAGCTTATGGGAGTATAATAACTAATGAGCTTTAAATATAAAATGACCTGCGCGGATCCCGCCCGGCCGCTCCACGTTGCTCGATTAACTAGCGTGTGTTAGGAAGAGATAGAGAGAGTACCGCTGTGATTCTAATGGAGGTGGCATAACGCTTTTTCGCTACGTGACGATTTCTATCAACTCATACCTCCCGCAAGCCGCATTATGGAACTTTGTTCAAAAAATTAAATACAAGTAATTCAACGACGTACCTTCCCAATGTGCAAATAATTTCGAAATATTTCAGTTACTAGTAAACGAAGATTGGATGGCTCGAGCAATATTACACTTGGCGGAAAAAGAACGTTTTGTCGTAGAAGGCGCTGGTGCTTGCCCGTTAGCTGCTATTATAGGAAACCTCGTACCAGAACTTAAATTAAAAAAGTTTGTTACAAATTATTTGTATATATTGTAAGGATTCTTATGAACTAATTAACTTTTGTTATGTATTACAGTGTAGTCTGCATTCTAACTGGAGGCAATATTGATACCATTTTATTAGGGAGATGTATCGACAGAGGTCTGGCAGCTGAAGGTCGTTTAGTGAAGTTTAAAGTAATTAAGAACACACTGATTCGTCTTATCAGGGCGTTCATTTGTTTCAATTTTTTAATATTGTACTACAGGTTAACATAAAAGATAATTCGATGGCGCATACTCAACTAATGCGTCTAATTGCAAACTGTGGATGCAATCTGGTGAGAATGTTTCAAGATCCTGTATGGGTGGAAGACGACGTATACTCAATCGAGGTATTTAATTTTATTCTTAAGGAAATCTCTCGGTTTAAAGCTATTATATGAAACGATTACGTAAATCCACAACAAGATTTTACCACAGCGACATGGAAGAACAGAGATAGAGAATTATACTTATTAGACTTTATTTATAAGTCTATGCTTCTATACTGAAATTGAACAAAAGTAGTATGGGCATAGCTAGAACGCTATCGCTGTCTACAGCTGTTTTTTTACTAATAACCGTTGGTGGGCCTGTTAATTGTCGTACAATAGTGGCGACAATAGTACAACTTCTGACGACTTGACCGACTAACGTCATAATATACATTGTTTTATCAAGACGATGGTTCATATAGCTACGCTAGGATTCGATAAGAGACGCTGTAGTGCACCCATTCCCAAAGTGGGCGATAACGCCCCCATGTGGGCGCTGCAGCCCTAAAGGGGGGCGGTAAGAGACCCAGAAAAAAAATGGGGGCGTTGTGTAGAGGCCTGGGGGGTGATATGTAATTTCATTTAGCTAGCAGGCATCTTAGACAACGACTGCATGAGCTCTCGACTCAGTAGACAAAATAAGTTTGGGAACCTAGACTGTAGTGTAACATCTTCCAAGCTGGTGAACCGGAAAGCACAGGTATTATTTAAATACGTTAAAACCAAAGTTCTATATCTTAACTATATTATTTAACATTTTATTATGTATTACGTAATACATTTTCTTTTAATTAATAAGTTGACGTGGGATTTTCATGGACCCTCTCTCCCCTTAAATTAGATTTGGTGAAATTTTGTCGGAAACCTCTTCCACATTTTGAGCTCACGTAGATAATAATGAACATACCCTTAGCTATATCCTATTTTTTTTTCATTTTTGTCCATAATGTAAACAAATGTGGCGACCCTAAAATAAATAATCAAAGTTTGTAACATAACTAGAGATGGACTCGTTTACAAAAGATTCGAGTCATATTTGTTGGTTATTAGTAAAACAAACATTTTTAAAATTTTTGTCTGTTTGTGTATTTATGCTTCAATAAAAACCAATAAATTAAAAGAATAATAAACGTCATGATAGAGGAACTGTAAAAATTTGTAGTATTTAAAAAAAAACACTTAAAGAATAGGGAGATTATTATTGTTTGCTCGTCGCATTTTTCTGTTATTATTCTGTAATACATTTCGAATGAATTATGTCACTCAAGTGAACTGATTTATGATACTAATTTGATCTAGGAACATAGGCAATCTTAAAGAGATATACAAATTAAAAACAAAACGCTTGACAAATAACCTAAATTTTTTCAATGCTCTAATATATCGAATAATATTGGTGTTATTTGTGAATATTTCATAGTTTCGCGTATATAATGGAAAAGCAGTGCCATTAGAATGCTAAGTGTAATATGTCGAACCAGCGAACTGTGAAAATTTAGCGAAATTTTGGTTAGTTTTTTGTTTGTTTACATTATGGACAAAAATGAAAAAAATAGGATATAAGTAATCAACTTTGTCTCGCAGCTCAGGGCAAGTCGCGCCCACCACCAAGCGGATTCGCTGCCATGAAATGCGTTGTATCTTGTATATAATTTATGTATAATTTCATCTAAAAAGTAATTCGTGTCGTGGCGCTACAGTGCAGTTCCGTTTAGTGCGGTCCGTAGACAGGTGTAGTTTTACCTTAATACGTGAACATCTAAAATTGACGTTAGTCTTACTCCAGTCTACAACGGTAAAAATATGGTATTACCCCAGAATTCCATCAACTCGCATCGATTTGCGTGAAATTTTGAAATTAAGTTCTACTAACCCTTCATTTCAAAATCTACCCTATTCTAATATATGCAAATTATTCTTAAAGGGTGAAAACTACCCCTTTTTTCCAAGTCAATAAAATAAAAGTTGAAGCATTTAGAAAGTTAAAAAACATAATTAGGGTTTGAATAAAACTTGCTTGAGGCTTTAGGAGCTTGAGAATTTATGATTTTTCAATCCTTAATCGATGTATTTCATCCCTTAAAAACCAACCACTTTTATGATAAAATTAAAAAAAAACAATTATAGTACTTTATTTTCCTTAATTTATATTAAATGGGTATATTTTTATCGTGTTGAACTCAAATATGTTTTTATCCCAGATTATCAAACCTTAGAAGTCATCCCTTAATACGAAAAAATTAAAAAAATATATGTGCATACGATGCACACATACAGGTGTCCCGTAAATAATGAATCAACCTTAAGCGAAAGGTAGAACACCTAATTACCTAAAACCTATTTGACTAGTTTTAAAAAAACCTTAGGGTTACCGAGAATTTTTTTTTTTATTATTTTGACCATTTTCTCCGCCAGGCTTCAGTTTTTTTAATGCTGTCGTTCCAAACGATAACATTTTTTAAATCTGATTTTTGCAAAATATTGCTAAATAGTTAGCTTATGTAGCTTAATAACGATTTGGTTAGCTTATCTTCATTTCTAAAAAAAGAAGACCACAAACGAAGAAATTATTTTTTTCAGATTATGATAACCCAAACTGGATAAATTCTCCTGTAAAAAAAATGTACCACACTGAAGTGGCCCATTATTTTAAAAACTTGAACATTTATTAAGGTTTCTAAAATGGTATTACTTTTGTACAGTCCTTCTCATTACAAAGTTATTGCTATTAATCTGATGAACGGGCTACATCACCAAAACTTTTAATTTAAAGAAAATGGTCTAACTGTGTGTTTATCAGGTTTATTATTGTATGTTTTATAATTCTTTATCTGCGTGATAAATAGGACTTAAAACAAAAAAAAACTTTGGAAAGAAAAAAATAAAAAAAGTATTTATTACTAAAAACTTACTTTGGAAAGAAAAACATAAAAGTTAAAGTACACACCCTGCATCTTTTTATGAATGAAGCCCTTACACGGCGTATGAAATTTCTACGGTTAATGGGCTCCACGGCAGCGCTTATATGTTGGCGCAATTGGTCTATTGACGCAATTGAGTGTTCGTAAACCAAATTTTTAAGGCATCCCCAATAAAAAAAACCCAAGGGATTTAAGCGGCCAATCCATCTGTCAGGATAGGCTGCGTTTAGGTGTCGCCTTACTGTCGTTGCATAGTGTGCGGGACATCCGTCGTTTTGTAGCCACATCGTTTCTCTCACTTCTTCCGGGACATTTGAAACAGTGTGGGCAATTCATTTTGTAAAAAATGCAAATAATAATCAGCCGTTAGAGTTGCTAGCAATTCAAATGGACCTATTATTTGGCCACAGATAATACCAGCCCATAAATTTATCTTAAATTGGTGTTGGCTCCTGTCTTCTCTCATCAAATAGGGGTTATCTAATTGCCAACTATGTAAGTTGTGCATGTTGATATAGCCATCGCGTCTGCAGGAAGACTCGTCGGACCACGAAATTTTATTGAAAAATTGCGGATCATCTCGAATCATTCTTAACATTCTTCGGCAAAACGTAACTCTTAGAGCGTAGTCTCTCGGCTGTAAAGTTTGAACACGTTGATAATGATATGGGTGCAACCGATGTCTTTTTAATACTCTATGCACCGTTGTTTTAGGCACAACAGTGCGAAGTTCAGTTCGGTGCGAACCAAAGTCGTCGGGTCATTCTCAATTTCCTCTAATATTCGAGTATTGACTCGTTGTGGTCTTCCCTCACTAGCACCACCGATTCCGGAACCAGGAAATCTTCCTTCGAGGAACGAGTTATGTACTCTAATAAAAATTCGATAGTCGGGGTAACGTTGCTCATGCGGATATCTTTCACGAAATAATCTTGCAGCGGCTCTCGCATTACCTCTGCATTCTCCGTAAATAAAATGCATGTTACAATAGTCTCGTGCCGTATACTGTTGACGCGGCATTTCTGTCAATGTGTACTAAAACACTACAATCGATAGTCGTTCACAATGCTTTCAGAGTTCTTAAGATCGCCAAGTCGTAATTTCAATAAACAGAATACAAATCGTTAAGCAAACCAAGGTCCAAATTCACAGCACGTAAAAATCGAGAGAGAGCAACACAAAACGTTTGTCGTAATCAATAGTACAAGTCGCACTAAGCGAGATGAATAGCCGTATGTCCTACAAAACCGGTGCTATCTACAATTAGCAATCATAAAGGTCTTTTGTTATCGCCGTCCCGCTCAGGTGCAGGTAGCTGCCCAGATTGCGAACTCGTTCACTAAAAAGACACCGAAACACTTCGTGGACTGAGCTCGCACGCATAACAGACATTAAAAAAAATGCTAGGAATAAATAACACGGAATCCACAGTTTGTCTACATTTTTGAATTATAACAAAAATTTGTCTAATTAGCCCCTACATCAGATTAATAGCAATAAGTTCGTAATGAGAAGGACTAGACGAAAGTTTTATACTATTTTAGAAACCTTAATAATGGTACAAGTTTTTAAAATAATGGGCCACCAGTGTAGTACATTTTTTTTCAGGAGGATTTATCCAATTTGGGTTATCATAAATTGAAAAAAATAATGTCTTCGTGTGTGGTCTTCTTTTTTTAGAAATAAAGATAAGCTAACCAAATCGTTATTAAGCGACATAAGCTAACTATTCAGTAATATTTTACAAAAATCAGATTTAAAAAATGTTATCATTTGGAACGACAGCATTAAAAAACTGAATCCTGGCGGAGAAATGGTCAAAATAATGAAAAAAAAAATTCTCGGTAACCCTAAGGTTTTTTTTAAAACTAGTCTAATAGATTTTAGGTAATTAGGTGTTCTACGTTTCCCTTAAGGTTGATCCATTATTTACGGGACACCCTGTATATGTAGAAAGTCTCCTTTCACCGAAGCAGATGTTGTCAGCTCCATGCCGTTCGTTCTCATTATGTGTATACACATATATATGATGTATACACATATATATGATGTATACACACCGATATTTACCTGCTCCGAAATTTAAAAAAGAATGTTAATTTGTTTTGGCCATATCTCCTTTAATTTTTAAGCTTGACAGTCGATTAAAAAATTATTTTGTAGGAAAATTTATAATCTATTAGACAAAAGGTTTCAAATTTATTGAGCTCTTTATTTTTAAAAGGGAAACGTTCAAAGGGCTCCAAAACGGTACCATACGCCATTGTGAACTTTGAAAGGTCATATCTCGGTTAATTTTCAAGTTATGAAAATTTAAAAAAAATCAAAATTTTCAATAAAATAAAACTAACTTTTTGTTTTCTAGCAATTTTTACGTATCTTCCATATTTTTTTAGTTATTTTTAAAATAAGAAATTTTGCTGCTTTCTCCACTAAAACCATAACTTTTTTCAAAACCAAGCTTTCTAAACGATTCAAACTTCTTGATCCCATTATTAGTATTAAAATAAAGTGATTTGTAAATTTATAACATTTTATTTCAATTAGGGTGGCAGTATGAAGGGTGAAACTGCTGTTTTTTTTTTTACGGAAAAAAGGGATTCTACATTATTTTCATCACAACTCCCTTATTTTATATCCTACATCTCATTTGAAACGTTTTTTAAAGAACTTTAAAAAAGGCACAGCATTTTTTCCGTAAAATTGACCATTTTCCAGTTATTCCATTTTTAATTCTTCAGAATCTGGTCCACTAAATCAATTTAATAAGTCATAACTTGGTTTGTATTAGGTCATTAGCTAAAAGAAAAAACCATTCTTTTTATTTTTTTATAAGCTACATTTTAACTTCTTATAGTTTTTGTGATAAAATTTAAAAATTTTGAGTTATTTGTGAAAAAACGATTAACAATGTGATTTTTTTGTAACAAAAATTGAATTTTTCGTTCACGAATAAGTCAAAAAGTATTGATTTTTCGAAAAAATTATAGAATATTTTGTGCTTAGAATGCTTTTTTCTATCGATTTCTCAGGTTATTTTTAATAAAAAATTACCACCCCTTAGTTGGGGTGGTATCCACCCCCAGGGTAAAAGCACATATCGGCATAGCGTAGACTGCTAGAGAGGTATTCCCTATCTACTGTTAAAATTTCAAGCAAATCGATGGGTGTTGATGGAAATCTGAGGTAAAAACCGTTGTAGACTACGTACCTTTTTTTGAAAGTATATTTATCATAAAAGGAGGAGAATTAAACGTAATACATTATTCGAAAGGTACTGTGCCACAGATTTGCATAAAACATGTTTTTTTTTTTTCTAAATAAATTAAACTTTAATTTCGTTACTGTACAGACACGATTGGTCGAATTTCGATATTCTAGTAGTTTGATGCATTCGTGTGGTATTTATACCCGGACCAGCTTATATTGATTGTTTCTTGTTTTTCAAGTACGCAGACTCGTCTCTTTTTATATACATTCAGTCAAGAAAGTATCGGGAATGGATGATTTGTTCATGGTTCCAAATTAAATTCTTTGTTTTTTTTTGTTGTTGTTAGATTGGCACAACTGTTTTCCATTTTAGCGCGGAGTTTGAGTTGCATCTGTTATTTATATTAAATGCAGTGCTGTTTTTAGTTATATCATTCTAGTGTATGTTGCGAATTTCATAATGAACAAAAACATCGTACGAATAGTTTGTCTTAAATTTTGCATCGCCGATGGAATTTTGTGTTCGGAGTCACTGAAAATGTTACAGAAGGCTTACAGTGAATCGACTTTATGAAAAACACGTGCTTATGAGTGGTACAAAACGTTGAAAAGCGGTCGAGATGTGATGGAAGATTTGCCTCGCTCTGGTAGGCCATCAACGTCTGCAACTGAAGTTAACATCGCAAAAGTGAAGGAAATAGAGACTAAAAATCCTCATTCAAGTTTGAGAGAGATAGCCGCCGAACTTTCTGTGTCTCACGAGTCGATCCGTACCATTTTAAAATAATCACTTGGGTATGAAACATGTTGCCGCTCGGCTAGTCCCAAAAGACCTGAATTTTCTCCAAAAACTCAATCGCATAAGAGTCGCTGAGGACATGCTAGAACGAGTCAATTCCGATCCAACATTCATGAAACGCATTGTTACTGGTGACGAGACGTGGGTTTACGAGTTTGACATGCAAACTAGTCAACAAGCTTCGGAGTGGCGCCTTCCAAATGCAACGAAATCGAAAAAACCACGCCAAAGTCGATCAAAAGTCAAAGTCATGTTGACTGTTTTCTTTAACTATCGCAGTGCTGTGCACTCGAAATTCTTGCCGGAAGGTCAAACGGTAAATAAAGAATATTATTTGAGCGTTATGCGGCGTTTAAGAGAGCAAATTCGACGAAAAAGGCCAGATTTGTAGAAAGAAAATTCTTGGATTTTGCACCACGATAATGCGTCTTCGCACAAGTCCATAATTGTTAACGAATTTTTGACCAAAAACTCAACAAATACCATCGAGCAACCACCTTATTCACCAGATATGGTTCCAGCCGACTTCTTTCTTTTTCCTAAACTCAAATTACCACTACGTGGCACCCGTTTTCATTCGGTAGAAGACATAAAGGAGATTTCGCGGCGAGCACTGAACTCAATTCCGGAAAAAGCGTTTAAAAAATGTTTTGATGATTGGATTATTCGTTGGCGTAAGTGTATCGTTTCTGAAGGAGCATACTTTGAAAGTCATAAATTAAATTTGGATGAATAACTAACATTTCGTGTATTATTGATCTTTTCCCGGTATTTTCTTGACAGAGTAGTATACTTGTTCCTTTTTTAACATTACACGTCAGAGCTGTACATTTATAAATTCATAATATTACGGGAGACACCGTAGCATTTTTTTTTAGCAATTTTATACCGAATAAATTTTATTTTTGAGAGTTGATTAATGTTCAATATTTATCAGCAAAATGAGCGTCAGTTGCCAAACCCACGGTGTTGCTAAAAGTGACAATATGCAAAAATATTTGAAAAAAAAAGTGTTTTGAGTACCTATATTCAAATCTTACAAAAATTAATGAGACGGTTTTTCGGATTATTATGAACTAAAAAATAATAATCAGCTGTATTGAAGAGAGGGGATTATACGTCAGTCACGTATACGAATTATATTAAATGTTTAAAGTGTAAAAGTATAGTGTTAGATTTTAGAAGTTTAGATTTTTTCGTTTGAAATAAATTTGGATGTGTTTTTATTAAATTACAAGTTTCATATATATGCATATTATAGAATAGTCAGTATTTTAAGTTCTCGAAAAAAAGACTCACAGGTTGTCAAAGAATTTACATTGCACAAGGCTCTTATGTGCTATAAATAATCTACTTTGTATAACACAGTTTCCCCTCAATATTAGACCATAGCGTAGATTCGAACTTACATATCCATATTGTATACTGTATACTTCATTGTTTATTTTGTCCGCGAAAGTGGCGCTGCACATATTGTTATTGTTATGAATAATCAGATAATCCCAGAATAACATGAACTCTAGACCTTTGGTATAGGTAACAAGTATATATATTGTACACAGTAAAATACAGTAAAAAAAGTTTTAATTAATCTTCACTATACAGGTGAAATTAGTTGTCGAAACTAAAGACTTGGAACATGCTCTAGAACTAAAGAGAGTTGTGGAACGGGTATACCCATCTACTACCACTTTTGAAACTGAACCATTCAATGACAGAAGAACCTGCCCATGCTATGTCAGAAAATGTATGTAAGACAGTACGCTATTATTTTTACTATTACAATAAACGATTATGACGATAAGTTTCTATTAATTAAAATCTTCTGTGGAACTTGTGTTGGAAAATTGTGACCTGTATTTGCTCAATAAATAAATCATTTTAACAGGATATGGTTACCTTTTTTTAAATGAGAGTGAACATGAACTTTCTAAAGTGCATTATTTAGATGATTAAATAGTACTTCCATGCTGGTTTGGAAGTGACAGAAGTATGTAAATGTCGCTCAGCTACAATAAGCCCAAATACTTGCTACCAAAGTAATGTCAAGTTGTAAAGATGCTTTATATAGCCACAGTGACAAGTAGAGGAAGATTATGTATGTGGGTCAATCAACTATATTTTGTCTCATTGCTGTCGCTGAATTCCTATTAAAAATTATTCATAAAATATAGTTATGAATACCATATTTATCATAAAAGTAATAAATATTCCATTAATATATTAAATTAACTTTTCTTTATTATTAGTGTTCAATCAGGAGATGAATCACTTTAAATTGTCCAAGGGAACAATTTTACCATTCTATGAGGCTTTTTTGTCAATTTTATAATAATTCCTGTTCATAAAAATATGTTGCTCAGTACAGATTATAAATATGTACATTATTATCCATGCTTACCATATCCTTTTCAGTTATTATGACTAAAAACAAATTTAAAAAAATATATTTTACCAACCTAAACAACCAGTACAAATATAGTCAATCAACCCACATATGACTTGTTTCAGTCCAATTTGCCAAAAAGATCAACAATCCTTTTAAGCCGTTTAGATAGATGTTACAAAATAAAGTTTAAATATAAAAGAAATGAAAATTATTTGCAAAATGTCTAGGATAATTTAAGTGAAGAAATATTCTATGCATTTTAACACCAACTTTGACTACCAACTATGGCATATTTGATAGATTGTTTACTTGCCCAGGATCCCTACTATGAGTTATCTCATCCCTTCATTACTTGCCATATTTGTACAGCTACGAGGACATTTATACAGCTACTCTAACATAACAATGTAAATTGTGAATCTCTGCCTCAGGAAAGAGAATAAAAAATCAGGTTTCGCTTAAATGAATAGAAAATACAATTATACAAAGTTTATTCAAAAAGAAAATGTTTATACAAGAAAATAAATTTTTTTGATAATTTTTAAAACAATCTTCCAAGCAAAATGCTGGCTTCTCTTGGCAGATTGGACAGAAGTAACATGTTTCGCGCCACTTTTACCTTTGGTACAAAATCGGCATGGCTTTGTAGGACACGGTTTTTTTTCGGTAGGTGGCACACTGTAAATAATGAAGCTCTTGCGATCCTGTTTTCAAGTTCAATTTCTTCTCCAATCAACACATCGATTAATGCTTCTCTAGACTTTAAAATTATATTTCAAAAGAAGTTGCTTGTTGGAAAAGCTTTCAATAAAATAATATGATTAAATCAAATTGGCTCTTTAGACCGGAATCATGAAAAATTCCATCCATGTTTAAATAAATGAAACACTAAATTATTTACCTTTTTGGCTAATTGGATTGCAAAAACTGATATGTATATTGTATATATATCGAAGTAAAAATTACTTTCGCAAAAATCCATCAAAACTTGTATCTAATTAAGATATTTAAGTCAACTTCAAATCAAATTCTAATCAAAAAATTTGCATCAATGTCATAGAATCAAATTGGACTAGCCTATTAACGCAATTGCGAAGCCTAAGCCGGGGCCCCAGAGTTGATCTCCGGTCAAGTCAACTGAGGAAACTGACTTTTTGGCTTGGAGTCTGGGTGTTACTGGGAGCTCCCCCAGTTCATTGTGACACTGTGATTCATAGCACAAGTCTAGTGCTTAGTTTCTGGTCACAAAATTTTCTAGAGTTATCATTATTTAGAAAAGGAATTAAACCCAAAGGAAATTCTTTTGCACAAATGTTTCATCCACTTGAAGCTAGAAATCCATATCTTGTTTATCAAAATAAAATATAAATATAGCTTTATAGATAATATATTATTCCAATTAAACATACAACAATCAGATACATCTCAAGTATAATAAGTTAGACATAAAACAGCGATATCCACTTACATAAATATTGTCTTATTTTTGTTCATGTAGCCTAATTATAAATCTTGTTAATAAATGTAGCCATCCGGATGTCACGTTTGCTGAGACCATTGACATCATGAGATGATAACGTCACCTGTTAATAAAGCCAACGATCAACTTTGTTATATTAAAATTTACTATCTATTTTAAATAACAGTAAATACATGAAGTATAAGGATACAGTATAAGGAAATGTCCTTGAATCCTTATAATTTGTTTTTTCCTGTTATTGCCTCAAAAAGGTATAGTATGTTATGAAAAGGTATTACAAAAAACCAAAAGCATATATCATAAAAATATAACTCGTAAAAATTATTATTTCAAACAATTCACTCACCTGCACTTTGTTATAAACATTAAACCACTCTGGATGGTGGTCCATTTTGTCTGCTAGCAGTGCTACTCTTGTCATAAACCCAAATGCCTCATTAAAGTCTTTAAATTTGAACTCTTTCTCTATAGCATCTCGATTGCTTTGTACTTTCCAACCTGTCTGAAGTAAAGGCTGAAGGTTGGTGTCACGGTCTTCTTGACTGAGTTTGTCTGCCTGTTAATAGCAAAATAGGTTTTGAATGTTAGGTCAGAATAAATTAGGGTTTTATTACTGTTTTGCTAAGACACCTGTTGCAGCACAACATGAAAAATAGTACTTTACGTATGCAGAATAAATATATTTACCATTTTTCTTTTTGTGGAGGTCGGTGAAGGACCGTTGGTCAAATTGACTATTTGACTGGCATTGATCGCATGCCGCGCACATCGAGATCGAGACGACCTCGAGGGGTGAAAGTGTATCGCTATCAAATAGCCCGCGTTACACAGAGATTTAAACAAAGTCATAGAAAAATCAAAAATTGTAACGCTGTTAAAAAGAAAAGCAATGCTTTTAGCGACGAATCACATCGTTTTACGTTTTATTAAAAAGCAAAAAAAAAATTGTATTTTAAATATTTACAGTAGATTAAAAAAATATATACAAAAATATTATGTAGGTACAACAGTAGGTAATTATGAACCGTTCAGCGCCATGAACCATAGATAAGTGCACTCTTATCTATGGATAAATGTACCATGAACCAGTGTCGCTAACTCCAATAAATCAAAATGATTAAAATACCCTCCACACCTTCCAATTTCTGGAACAACTTTCCTAGGGATGGCGATCTGAGATCGATTAATGGAAGAATCGATCATTTGATCTCTAGCAGTGAATCGATCCAGTGAACAGACGACAGACACTCAAAAATCGTTCCACGGGTTTTTTAAAATTTTGCATGGGATAAAAGTTAGACGGTCCAAAAAAGCGCTAAATCTGGTTCCGAGAGCCCTAAGGTGACGGCAGTGTTCGATATGTGTATGTATAATTTATTAAAAAATTCCACCCTTGCTCATTATTTTACAGTTGCGTTCTTACGAATACAAATATAATGGAAACTCCATTTTTGGGTGTCCGCCATCAATGCACTAAATCGATTCTCTACTAGAGATCGATCGATCAATTTTTCCATTAATCGATCTCAGATCGCCATCCCTAGGAAAGTTTTTCCAACAAATTGGAAGGTGTGTAGAGCATTTAAGGCTCAATGATATTGAGCGACTTCTTATAACGACTGTGTAAAGCGAGTGTGTGGACGGTAAACGCTTACCTCGGCAACGCTCGTTCGAACGCCTCGCCGAGTAAGTCGTCGAGAGTCTGCAGGCCTACCGCGTAACATGAAGTGAATATTTCTAATTATGAACTTCGTCGTACCGCGTAAGCAAAGCTCATGTGTCAAAATCCCTATGTTCACGTGTACGCTAGTATATTAGTATTCTCTGATCAAGATGAAAATTGGTGAATGGCGGATTTCAGACTTTTTGGCGCGAACGGGAGAAGTGAGGTTGTCATTTTATTTAGATTTTCTATTTTTTGCATTTTTAGGAGTTGAGTTACCGAATTGAGTAAAATGAAATTTTACTCAATTCACCGTGTTATAAACTGTGAACAGTGAGTATGGCGTTAACATTATTGTAAGCTGCTGCGGAAGAACATCTCAAGAATGTCGACCTTATAAAGTGAAGGAGATGATAAGAGAGACCAGCCAGCATACGTTCCTATTAGAGAGCAGTTACGCTAGCAGAAACCCATTCTAGAGCTTTGTGCAGTGATTTGGCAGTGGTCTTTCGCCATACATCAAATGAAAAATATATATGCAAAGAAATTATATAATTATATTTATGTCTTTTATTTCCATTACGAGGATTAGCTTAGTTAATACAAAGGAAACCTTAAATATATGATTATCCTTTCGTGTCTATCTTTACAGTTTTTCCTATTCTGTAACATAGGTACATAGTAAAGCATGTACTGTAGGTACTACAATTTATAATAATTTTGACTGTTTAGGAAATCACTCATAAAACTTATTCTATTTGTAAAAGTATACTTTACTTGAGTATATTATACTTGCCATCCATTGATACCTACCTTCTTGTTAGGGCAAAGAGGTAATAATCTCATGTAAGTTGTAAACTGGCTGATGAAATTTGGATGTAGAGAGTGATAGATAACCGATCTTTTAGCCAATCAAGCAATGCAGTGCGGTGATATTTTTCCTTACAATAATTATTGTCATGATTTGATTACATTGCCCAAAACTTATCTCCAAGATTCATGTGGTAAATTTAGGTTGATAGCGCCCAATCAAAAGGTAAATTTTATTGTAGCATTCAACAACATGTTTCTACCAAATCTTGGTTTAGTAAATTTAAATTTAGTAAATCAGTAACATCCGTTCTTGTTCGTGTGCGGCTGGGACATAACTGCTCTACAACTCACCTGCATAAAATTAACATAATAGATAGTGATTTGTGTCAGTGCATGACCGATGTGGGCGATTTAAATAATATCCTTTTCTTATGTCCCAGTTATGATCACTCCTCACTCTACACTTCTCTCTCAGCTATCCATGTTCCTTTACCTATGTCCATAAATTCCTTGCTTGTAAGTAATAATCCTTTAATATATAAAATTATTGCATCTTTTGTTTCCTATTACAATATTAAAATCTAGAACTAGCTGTGTAAATATATTTTTCTGTTTCTTTCTCATCTCTGTATCATGCTACAACTATATACTACAAGTCATTATGCTACAAGTAGTTGTAATATTTATTTATTTACTATGTATTTATAATTCCTGCATGCTCTCCTGATCTTGATTCTTCCAAATTTCCTAAATTCCTTGTTATCAATTACCTTAACCTTTCCCCGTTATTACAACTGTCGTTGGCAAATGCGCTCAACTTGCGCCATGCCATTAAAATAATTTTTGGCGGGAACGAGAGAAGTAATATTGTCATTTTATTTATATTTTCTATTTTTTACATTTTGGGGGTTCTAAAGTATAAAAGTGACAGTAAATTGTGTTTTAAAGTTCTGTATAAGTGGAAACAATGGAGTAGGTCTAAATAAACATGTGTAGCTGAAGTTCTCGCGCTCTTCGAAGAAGTCCTATAAAACTTCAGTAAAGTCTAATATCACTTTACTAGAGGAGTTTTACGATAATGATTCTACTTATTACATTACGTGACATTAGCAAATGCGCTAATCTGTGCGCCATGCCATGAAGAAAGAAATAAAAGAGTTTTTGGCCGGATTTTATGGGGAGCGGTTGGGAGTTTATTTTAATTATTTGTGAACGATTTCTAGTAGATATTGTGATATAAAATTGGCGTAATTTTGCGTCTCAAGTATCTACGCTATTGTATTATGTGAAATTGGTAAAATAAGTGCTTATTTAGTAGTGTGATGTTGAGATTTTTTTAGTGGCTAAGTTCGCCTCAGCGGATCCTACTAGAAAGACTGCCTCAACATATTTGTTGCCAGAAACTCCAAGAAACAATTAAAATGTATTTCGCAGACATTAATGAAATAATATGAGAAATTAATTTATTTACTACTGACGACATCGGTTATATAGGCACAGAACCCTTTACCGTTTCTCCTATTAATAATTTAATTTTTATTTTAATCTTATTCCAAATTAATTAGTCGTAATTGATTGTTGCAATTTTCTATTGCTGTAACAAGCTAATTATTTTCTACTTTTTAGTTCGGTTTGCCATTAAAGCGGGTTTTTTAAGTTCTTTTAAACTATAACTTTTTATTTTCTACTTTTTAGTTCGGTTTGCCATTAAAGCGTGTTTCTTTAGTTTTTTTAAACTATAATTTTTTCCGCAAAATTCAAATTATTTCAAAAAAACTTAGTGTGGTCCATTGTAATACCACAGATTAATTAGTTTACTACCGTAAAGTAATACGTTTGACCATGTAATAATTTCAAAATGCATGTAGAAACGTTCCGTAGCGACATCTATGGTACCATAATCGTACCATTAATTTATTAAATTGCTTTTTATCCTGATAATTCTAGTCAGGACATTAGAACAAAGTTATAAAATAATTGTATTGTCATCAGTCCTTGACCACTGTGCAAATTTTCAAGCTGATCAGACTTCTGGAAATAAGTAAAAATTTCGCTGAAAGATTCCGTTATATACGGCTCACTGAATTTAGCCCCACTTTTTTTGATTTTTGAACTTTTTTTATTTTTAATTATTTGTTCGTCGTTTGTTCGTTATTGTTCGAATGTAAAAACTGTTTGTTCGGTTTTTGTTTATTTATAATTAATTAAACAAATGTTTATCCTTAAGTCGGCCCCCCTTATTAGAGATCTTTACTTTTGTCGCTCAACTTGAGAAATTTTGATTAATTATCGTTTGTTCGACCACTATTGATGATTGTTCGATCATAAAAACAATTTAATTCTTAATTATTTTTAACCTAATAAACAGCTATCACCTTACGGCTTCATTGCGCAGGCGCTTGTGTTGTCAGTCAGCTTGCAATGGCCATAATCACTAGCGTTTTTTTTAACGGGTGTGTTTAAATTTTCTAATTATTTCGTATGCAAATCAAATAAAAATTTTATTAGTCAAAAAATGTATAGATAATCACGTAAAAAAAAAGAATAAATGTGAATAAGTTGCATAATCTGATTTTCGTGAAATCCACAGTCATGTTTTCCATCGCTGTAGTGCGACATACCACTTCTACGGTTTTGACTAAATTAAAAATTTAAATTGTTTAAATGAATTTTAAGAATAGAAATAAAAGTTAGTTTTTTTAATCTTTACGTGTCACAATGTTGCTGAAGTTGTACATTTTGCATATTAGGTTCCTGAATAGCTTTTCTAAAACTTTGTTTTTGTTGTCCTCGCTGTCGTCCGACCGGAGTCCTTTGATCCATTTTTAAATTCTTTCTCTGGTAAGTAATAATGGTAGAAGAATTAATTTTGAAGTCATTTGAATCAATAAAAAAAATTATTGGCTCTTACAGCAATTTGCAAATTTTTAGCTGTAGCTGTTTAATCTTTCATACGACACTGCACTCCAGAAAAAAAAATGTTTTTTTTTATTTAATAGTAAATATATAATTATGAAGTATTGCTTAAATATTCATGTGACAATTTTAGCTCATACTCTCCAGCAGTACACTTAAATATGATGTTAATTGTATTCATATCGTGCTAATGAATTATCACTCCATAAAATTTATCACTACTCAGATGTGTATAGGATTAGAGTATTGCATATCACATAGGAACTACTTACAATATTTACTAATTAGTATTAAATACATTTACATTTAATCGACGTACAATATTGAATAAATTCTCCATTTATCGTATTTCTCAATTTCTCCATTAAATCGTAGAATTTAATGATATTCGAAATGGAGCATTTTTTTATATTAGCAGTTTTTTACATGATATGCACGATGTGTCGCCACGTCTCCATTATACTGCAGGCGCATGCGCAACGCAGCCGTTAAGTGATAGCTATTTAATAGATTAAAAATAATTAATAATTAAGAATTAAATTGTTTTTATGATCGAACAATCATCAATAGTGATCGAACAAACGACAATTAATCAAAAGTTATCAAATTGAGCGACAAAAGTAAAGATCTCTAGTAAGGGGGGCCAACTTAAGGGTAAACATTTGTTTAATTAATTATAAATAAACAAAAAATGAACATACAGTTTTTACATTCGAACAATAACGAACAAACGACGAACAAATAATTAAAAATAAAAAAAGTTCAAAAATCAAAAAAAGTGGGGCCAAATTCAGTGAGCCGTTATATACATATATATATACATACAGGTGAAGCTAATATAAAGCGTGTAAAAAAGCGCAACCGGGGTTATCATAAATTATAAGCTCCTTGGTTATCAGACGGGACTTTTTGGCGTGAGTGAGATTGTTATTTTATTTAGATTTTCTATTTTTTAAATTTTTAGGAATTTTAAAGTAGAACCAACAGTGACAGTGTATTCTGTTTTAAAATTCTGTGTAATTGAAGGGAATGGAGAAGATCTAAATAAACATGCATAGTTGATGTTTTCGCGCTCTTCCAAGAAGTCTTTTTAACTTCATTATATCCTAGTATCACTAATAGAGAATTTAGTGTTTCTCCAAAAGTTACCTCATTAGGCCGATGGTCTTGTTACCAATGCGCAATGCCTTAAGAAAAATAAAAGAAAAAAGTTATCGGACGTGCAAACGTAATTTGAAAAGTTTAAAATGAACTTACTAATTTGTGGTGATTACTTACTCAGTGATGCTTAGTAGGAACATGGTACATAAGTAATAACATAGTATTTTACAATTTAATATACTAGTGAACTAAACTAGATATTTCGTAGTTGGCAATTTTTTTTTACTATAAATTATGGCTAGCCCGAACTCCTTTTTGCCTCCTGCACTAGCTGAAGCAATAGAAAGAACTGGTATTTCGACATCCAAAATCATTACTCTATCAGTTTATGACTTAAAAAAACTTACTTGTTTATGTATTGAAGATATATTATTGCTCAAAAATTTATCGAGCAACAGTTACAATCTTAAAATTTGTACTGGCAATGAATTGTTGAACAGCAAAATGTGCAATATTCGAATACGCTCAGGTTGTAATGCAATAGATGAACTATTACGGGGTGGTTATAGAAAAGGTACAATAACAGAGATTTATGGAGAAAGTGGTGTTGGTAAAACACAACTAGCTATTCAAACTGTTGTGAACAATTGGATGACAGGTTGTGTTTATATATGTACAGAAGATTCATTCCCTATAAAGAGATTTGAACAAATGAAAAAGAGCCTCCCGGATTATATGGCAAATGTGGACTACGGCAAAAATGTGTTTGTCGAACATCTTACCGAACCTCATGAATTATTGTCTTGCATAAAAGTACGCTTAAATAAATTATTGAGTAAACATAAATTATCACTCATAGTAATAGATTCTATTGCTGCTCCATTTAGATCTGAAATCACCAATTATGTGCAAAGAGCTGAAGAACTAAGAGAACTGGCTATTTCATTAATTAAATTGGCTCAGGAATATGAGTTGGCTATTCTGTGTATAAATCAAGTTACATCTTCATTTGATGAATCCAATAATGTATTACCATCATTAGGATTAGCATGGTCTAACATGGTTTCCAGTCGATTATGCCTAAAGAAAACAACAATCAATATTTCAAATAAAACAAAATTTCAAAATAAGGCATCTAGTAATGATCAACAAGTACTTGTAAGAGAACTGTCTGTTGTATTCGCACCTGATTTACCTACTGCAAAGGTTAATTTTATTATAACTCCAGTAGGAATTGTAGGTACCTAAATGTAATTGGTTTATGTAATAAAATAAAACAATAACAAGAAAATATACTGATGGCATACATAGGTACTAAAACATATGCAAATGAATATTGTTTCCTTTTTCCATAGAATATACATATTTTAATTTTTTCATTTTTTTGGGGTCCATAGCAAATTGACAAAAAACTGAATCCATTTAAATCTATTTTAGTCGGTAGACTATTAGTCCTATAAAAAAAAGGAAAGCAGGTCTATTCTGGACAGCTACTTGATAGTTTAGTGAAATAAATAACCAAAAAAAATTATGAGGTGGTATTTCATACATATAACTGAGAAATGATAAAGAAATTACAGCGCACATGAGTGAAGATATGTGGATAGGTTTTCAATATATAGGGATTTTAAAGTCATAAGAAGTGTGTCCTCTTGAGTTTTCTCAAAGCCACTGTAAAAACAATAATGAATTGTATAATTATTGTTTTTCAGTAGCTTTGAGAAATACTGTGGGAAAACAAACTTATTTTTGCTGCCATTATATTACTATAGAACAGCCATTCCCAAAGTGGGCGATAACGCCCCCTTCTAACGCCCATCTTAGACAATGACTGCATGAGCTCTCGACTCAGTAGACAAAATAAGTTTGGGAACCAGTGCTATAGAACCATCAAAGTGCATAGCCCGGGGATGTTTATTATTTTATTGACAACTTTTTAGCAGCACCGGCTAAAGAAATCAGGACTCCCTATAGGTTAAATGACACAACGCGCATAACAGTACAAATAAAACTAAATAGTTATTTTGATGTAATTTAAAGAAATGTATTGTAAATAAAATAAAACCGATTTCATAAGATACATATATACATATCCTCACGCTGTATCCCTAACGGGATAATCAGGGAGATACAGAGTTGTTTTTCATAAGTACATTTAAAATTAAAACTAAAAAATAATTAAAGCGACTTCAAAAAAACACTAAAAAGTACAAAATAACTACCTATTCTTTACTAATCAAAACTCAAGTAAAAAAATAACTATAAATAAAATGCAAATATCTATATAATTAGACAGGTTACTGAAGTCGGTGCGAAGGGTGGAAGTAATGTACATTGTGATGTTGGGCATTGGTTTGACACCGACGTCAATAACTGTCAAAAATTATGTAAAGATTAGTGATGCGACTCGAGTAGGATTTTGTAACTCGAGCCACTCGAGTAATTTTACTACGTCACTCGAGTTATACTCGAGTTCTCGAGTCACTCGAGTAAACTACTTACACTCCTAACAACTCGAGTAAGAATTTATCACTCGAGCTGAGTTTCGATTAGTTTAGATTAAGAATTTTTAAATACCTTTATTAAATTAGTAATATTTGGTAATATGTAATAAAATACAAAATATTATTTACCTTATTTATGTCATTAATCAACAAAGAAAAATAAAATGAATTCTTACGACTAATTAAGTTGCCATGGAAAAATGACTTTAAATTGCAAACAAGAAGTTATCAGTTTTTATCGTTCAAAATGAACTTTATTTCAAAATTAAATTTAGCTTTTAATAATTAAGTATCGATTATTAGATAATAATCAGAATAAATCAGGCTTTTGTTTACCTTACAACTAAATATTCCTTATAATAACATTAATTTTTCCTTAGCCATGTTATAGGAATCAGATTCAATCAATAATATTATTATATATTAATTAAAAATCACAAAATAAGAGTATTTTAAACTTTATAATTTAAAGGCATAACATAAATAACAGATCTTACATCTAACTATACTTATATTCAAAACAAATAAAATCAGTCTCTAAGACAAATCAACAATATTTTTAACACAATTTAAATAAAAAATATTAAGAGAAGTAACTATTTAGAAAAATAATTTCGTCTACTTTTTTAGAATCTAGTCTGTTTCTTCTTTGGTTACAAATTAAACCAGCTTTGGAAAATACACGTTCTGCAGGGACGGATGTTGCAGGTATACATAAATATTTTATAGCTAACTCGTATAGTTCCGGCATTACTTTTTGATGCTGTTCCGAATATAATATTGGATCAAGCTGGCGGTCTAAATATTGCATATCAATATACTGTTTCATAATGACCGTAGCAGAAGACATAGGTGTTTGAATTAATACTCGCTCTGACATTTTTTGTCAAAATGCTCCCACAAATCTTCGGCTTTTTTATTTGTATCTAAGCTGGTAGTAGGAGCAATATTTGGCGTTTCTATTTCTATTACCGGAACAGGACCCTCAGCAACTGATTTTATTTTGTTTTATTGTCAGAGATCTTAACTCTTCTACAATCCATTGGACAGCTTTTTCTGCATTGGCTTCGAGGCCAAAACCGACTTTTTTGTATCGTGGGTCTAAAATAGTGGCTTTGGCAGCAGTTTTATTAGTCTCCAAGATACCAAGGCGTGTACTTATGGCAGAAAGCAGTGACGTTTTAAGGTCTTCACCTATTGGTGTGGCGGGAACCTTTTTCATAAGACAGGCCTGGACATTTCTGATTAAAGGAATCGTAGAGGATAAGTTGGATATTTTTCGCCAGATATTATTATAGTCAATTCCTCTATAGGCTTTAAGATATTGACGCAATCTTCTATTTCCTCCCATTCATTAGCAGTGAGATTATTCGGAGCAGAAGACATGGTGGACAAAGCGGCGGATAAGCACATTTTAGTTTGTAATAATCTCTCCATCATTACAAAACCTGAGTTCCATCTTGTAATAACCTCTTGCTTCAGTTTTATGATAGGTGTGTTCATCTGTTGTTGGATTTCTTTTAATTTATAAGTTGCTTTAGTACTTTGTTTGAAAAACGTTACTAAAGTGTGACATTTTTGTAACAACGACGTGAATGACAGGTTTGATTTTTTGCAATCGGATATACCTAAATTTAAAGTGTGGGCCACACAATAGTGGTTTCTTTTATTTAAATAATCTGATACAGCCTTTTTAATATTAGCCGCGTTGTCAGTTACAATAGTAACTACCTTGTCATTGATTTTCCATTCCTCCAATGCTGCCTCTGTAACGTTAGCTATAACAACGGCAGAATGTACATCATTTACTTCTACTGTACTTAAAGTACGCGCGAATATCTTTGAATCAAAAATAAAATGAACTGTGATCGTCAAATATGATTTGTTACTATCTGAGCTCCACATATCCGTAGTAATAGCCAGATTTTTTACACTTTCTAGTATATTAGACAGTGAAGAACTAATTGATATTGTTCAGGTAAATACTTTTCTGATAATGTTTTTCTGTCCGGTAGAATGTAATCTGTATGTAAAGTCCGGACGAAGTTGATAAATCCATTATTTTCCACTATATGTAAAGGTTGAATATCTGTAAAATCATTCGGACTAGAGCAGCGTCAATTCCTTTTTGTTTTTTTTTTTGATGAAAGATGATGAAAAGCATAACTGTTTAAAACGCCTCTTTTTAGTTGCACTTTCCCCGGTTTCAACCGTTCCAATACTTACAGTTTCCAGTTGATTATTAGCCGTAGATGTTGATGGTTCATATGAAATTATCTTCTTGTTAACACTAGGTTTATCTTTATTTTCAGGAAATTCTTTAAATTGAAGAGGATGTTTATTTCGCATATGTGAAATCATATTTGTAGTATTTCCAAAATCTTTATACTGCTTTTTACATATCTTACAAACCACTTTCTTCTCGATACTATTTTTTTCAAAATAAAGCCACACTGACGCTTTTTGTTTCGTTGTTTCGTTGTAACCACTCATAATTTATATTGTAAACAAACAAGAAGTAAATTTTAATCACTTGATGCTATACACTAGGTACTATAATAACAAAAATTAAACTTATAATCACACTTTCATATAACAATAACAAAACTATAAAACGAAGCACGTGAATTCAACTAATGTTTGTTTACATTCAAGATGCAAGTTTGAACTTTTAAAGTCCTGACGTAAACTAGTGACGTAGTGACATCTAGCGCTTACCGAATCTACTCGGCGCGCCGAGTTGACTCGGTAACTCGAGTGCAAACGAACTCGAGTCAAATTTGTTTTCACTCGAATACGAGTTTAACAAATTCACTCGAGTCACTCGAGTAAAAAACGGCTCGAGTCGCATCACTAGTAAAGATAGTTATGTAGTTGTTTTGATTAGTAAAGGATAATTATTTTGGACTTTACAGTGTTTTTTTTTGAGTCTGTTTATTTTTTGGAGTTTACTCCTTAAGAATCGATTTTCATATAAGGCGCCCGATATGAAAAAAATATGAGGAGTAAAATCTACTCATCGAATGACCTCGTTACGTTTTTTGTGCGCAACCTATTGTGCGTACCTTTCACTTTTCAGTCGTGAGTATTAAGTTTTAATACTTACGTCTTAATTTAAAACATACGTAGGGTATGCTACGGGGCAGCTTATGCATGTAAGTATTATGTGTATATAATATACCTATGTTATTTCTATATAAAATATATAGGTATGTAATATATACTCTACAGCGTCTTCAAATGATAAATATATATATATATCTAGGTTTCTCGGGGTGCTGATTACGAAAATGACTCACTTTCAAATCTAAGATGGCGAATATTACTTTTTTGGATAAATCGATATGGGTAGTCACATTATAGGTTTCTTGGGGTGGTGATTACGAAAATTATGTTTATTTTCGAATCTAAGATGGCAATTATTATTTTTTTGGATAAATCGAATAGATATCATATTCTAGGTTTCTCGGGGTGCTAATTACGAAAATGATGTTCATTTTCAAATCGAAGATGGCAAATGCTACTTTTTTTATATCTATTAATATTGGTATTTAATATTATTGTATACAGTGAAGCGAATAAAAGTATATAAAATATGGAAAAAACCAGTAAACTCCAGTCGTGCGTCGGAGCTGACACACACACTTTTTTTTTAAGTTTTTCATTTCTCCCTTTTAATTTACCTTTACCTAAATAAATATCTAGTGTAGGTCTACAACTAACTTATCTTCTAATTCTGGGATGGAATGACATATGTACAAAAGAATTGTCAATATAAATAAACACTTAACTTTATAAAGTTTATTTACTACTGATCGGATATGTTTATTATTCTAATATCTTAGTTGTAATAATAAATTAAAAAAAAACTTATAAGCCGTTAGAATTAAATGGTATGTCCGTGTCTTCGAAATTCTAGCTCCAATATCCACCAATATCAGTAAAATTTAAATGCTCCAAAGTGGTCCATCTTGGAGCTATATGGAACCCAACAGAAAAATAATAATTGAAATCGGTTCATCAACATAGAAGGTATGCCTTATGCGCGAAGCGCGAACATACGAAATACAAAAAAAGAGGTACATACAGGCAAACGTAAAACCACCTTTATACGTCTGTTAAAAATTTACAGTTACTAATACAATCGATGACCATCTCTGTGTTGATGACTAAATCTATATTATAAAGTAAGTACATCGGTTTGAACTTTTGCCATAAAAATCAGTAAAAACTACTTTTCCAAGTCAACTTTCTCAAATCTCAATAACCACACAGTTATACATAGGGTTGCCAACCATACTTTATAATAACGTATCCTACTTTATTTTTGGTAATTAGACTTTTACATACAAATAAAGTATGCAAAAATACTTTATTTTCAACCTTTACTGTGATGCGTAAAACAAAATACTCATTATGGGTACTTAACGATTTATAATTACTGAACGAAATGTTAGATGTTAGTTTCGTATACTTATTTTATTTATATTTTTTCAAAAGTCATACCCGAAACATTCAATACAGTCATCAGTAATTTTTCACTTTTTATTGATATGAGCTTAAATTATACGATAAAATGGTTTGATTTTAGCGAAAATAACTGGCTTTCAATACTTCCTAACATGTCTGAAAAATGAGGTAAAATTTGAACATTTTGAAATGGTTATTACAAAGGCCAAATTACAAGACAGATTAAATATTAAGATGGACGATGTGTATTCCGAATCTATAAGACTTATAGAGATCCAAAGAAAATTCACTAATGATGATAAAGAATTTTCAGTGAAAAGTACAGTAGAAAAATGGCAATATATACTTAAAAATGCATCTGATAGCTTACCAAATATAAAAAAAAATATTTCTTACCTACTCTCCATTCCCGCCACTTCAGCTTTCACTGAAAGAGTTTTTTCAGTAATGAATCTAAAGTGGCGAGAAGAGAGAAATAGAGCATCAATAAATTTAATTAAAAATGAATTGTTTATTTATTTAAATTTAAATATTGATTGTCAAACAAGCTTTGCAACATTTAAAGATAGATAACAAAAAATTGTTAGCATGTGCTAAAAGCACACAAAAATACGTTTTTAAAGCAATAAAAACATAAAATTTGAAAAATACTTTTTTTTCTTACTAATACTTTATTTTTTCCCTATCCAAACCAGATTATACGTTTTTTTTTGTCAAAAAAAGTTGGTAACCCTAGTTATACATCAAATATTTATCGAATAAGTTGTCAAGTTTTTATTTGGATAATAATTCAATATAAATTACAAAAAAAAGGAGTCAAACATGCGTTCTTAGGAAATTACGAAACGAGCAATATTAACATTGCTCGTACATGTACATGTCTTAGATTAAGAAAAAAATACATAGATAAACCCAATGACTAATGAAACTAAAGTACATGGCACATTGAATTATAGCAACATTTAGTTATATATATTCGAACGTATGACATTCAAACGTAGCGTTGTCTCTTTTTGACTTACGGCTTCTTGTGTGTGTAATAGAAAACAACAGTACTTTTATCAAAAGTTAATTTTTTTATGTGACATCATTGTAATGTCAAAACGTGCCGGTCCGCCATTTATTGCGACACGCTGACAAATACACGAAGTGTCAAAACATATCAATGGATTTAATATTTTTTAATGTTCCTGTAATTTTGTGCTAAATATTGGAACTATTTTGTTAAAGGAGAAGATAGCACAATGCCACAATAATTTCTAAGTGTATTGTAGCTCGAGTAAAAGCAATAATCAACGAAATCTATAATTGCACTGGTACGTAACAGAAATTCACTAATTTAGTCTGATGTCGTATATATTTCCATCATAATTACTGTTTCTTAGTTTACTGTATTATAGTCATGTATATTTTTAGTTATTAGCAATTTTTATTCATATAATGCAGTAAATTACTTCATATCATTTTTGTTGTTATTGCAGTTAGGGCTGTTCATGTACCTATAGTAAAAAAATATCGATAAATACAGGTATCATGTTTATATGTTGTAATTATCTCGTTTCAGATTACCATCATGTATTATTAGAGAAAAAGAGTGGCTTGACATAAGCGGAAAAGAAAATTGAACCCATATGATGTCTTCATGATATATATTATGTTATTTGCATTTCGAAGAAACTTCTTTCGATAGAACATTAAGAAAATAATTTTATGTATGAAGCATTGCCCTCGCAAAGGTTATTGGGAAACAGGGAAAATATTTAGAGTGGTAATTAATTACTTTTTATTTTCTTGACCATGTAAATCCTCTATTGTGAAAAAGTAACAGCAAAATATTAATTGTTTACAGAATGTGGCTGAATTTTTATTTGATGTTTCCGGGAGAGAAAAATCTCATAGTTCTAAATATCTGCTTCTGAATGATGTGAATCAAAACCACGGCGAGTTATTTTTGCGATCAATAAGAACTTGTAGTGGTTTTACTAATAATCCAGATGCAGTACAATTTAAAGAATCTTTAACAGCAGAAATAAGAGAAGGTGTCGAAAACTATTTCATTCTTTTCTTAATGTACAAAAAAACGACAGCGACATGATGAGTACAATGACTTAAATTCAAATCTCAGTATTCAAAAGTTTCATTCAGAAATTATTTAATAAAAATTGTGCTATTTAGTTATCTATATTTATTTATTTTGTGAATATGTTATTAAAAATTTTATGTACTTAATATAAATATTATTTTACAAACAATAATGTTAACAAACAGTTCTACTTTTCAAACCCAGTAAAAGTATGTTACTATAGGTACATTAGATATGACTAGTCAGACATTGGTCACCCTTGTAGTGCCTAGCAATTTACTATCTTAACTTTTAAAATATTTATTCAAAAGGCCGGTATATTGTGGATTTTATGCTAGATAATATTATAAACTATAATTATACTTTTTCCAGCTTTTCGGCTACTTTCTATTAGACGAGTTCTACGATGTTAAGCTATTTTCTCGGTGAACAGTTAAAGCTTTGGAAGTTTTTCTTAAAATAATTAAAATATACTCTATTTTCAACGTGTGATACATGTGTCATAAAGTTACGTGCAATTTTATTGAACAAAAAAACATACACTTTACAACGAAAAGAAATAAAATTTGTTTGTTTGTATGTACGGGGTAACCTCTGGAAGTACTTAACTGAATTTGAGAATTGTTCGACTAATAGAAGTCCACAGTGTTCTATTCCTAATTGGAATACTATTCTCAATTACTGTGTGATAAAGCCACTAATCTTTAGTAAAATTAATTATTCTAGTATTTAATTTATCAAAGTGCTACAGTACGCCATGGCTATAGATTTGGTTGGTACATATGTATGTTTCTCATAGCACTTATTTTAATTTCACTATCACCTCTAGAAGAAGTAACGTTATGCATGTAAAGAAAAGAAAAGCATTAAAAAGACTGTGCTGTTCTTTAACTACTTTGACCTATGTTCATTGATCTTCAACATTTATGAAAACACTTCATAAAAATATGGGTTTCTTTTAAAAAGCAATTTTATATCTATTCTGGAATAATCATGGACGTACTATTAGTATTACAAAAAGAAGTACCTAAGTAATTTGTTTGTATGTAGGGTTCATTTAAAGTTCCATACAAAAATGATCGAAGGACAGAAAGGGGCTATCCTTGAAGGCGACTGTTGCTATTGTTACTAATAACACCTTAATATCGCCTTAAGCGCAGATTCTAATTATATGCCGACAGCATCGAACTACGCTGACTGCTATTTTCAGCTTGAACAATTTTTCAGTACTTTTGTATAAATCTATGACATACAAAAAAAAAATCCCTCCCTTTTGCTGAAGATATCATGCAAAATGATTTTTATTTCAATACTGATGCTGAAACAAAACTTCTTTCAACAACTGACATAAAGACATCTACATAGCAGAAATTTGGGACATCACTAATCGGCAGCCATTGTTTGCGATACTCTAAGTTTAGGCGGCACGATTATTTTGTACTTGTTTCATGTCCTCTAGTTTCCTTAGTCATTGGATAAACCCTACCATACAAAACGAGTGAAGACAACAAATCGAAAAAGGGTTGCAATTAAAATAAAATATTTTACACAATACGTTCATTTCACTTAGTAACACAAACTGTTCTAACAGAATTTAGTTGCAAATAAATGCAGAAATGTGTATTTTACTTTAACCTTTACAAACATTTAAGGAAAACTTAATAATATTTCTCGCAATCATATTAAAATCCCAAACTGTGTGCAAGACGACTGATATCCCTAAAACTAATCTGGGAGTATTGCAATACCAATTCGTTTACCCGAAATGAGGAGTAACTTAACAAAATGGTTTGTTATTAAATATTTGTTTGAAATTAGGTATTTAGAGATATATTGTACTGTTATTATTATATTATACTTACTGTTTACTGTTGTGTGCTTACTATTTATATATAATGTTTCATCTTCTTCTTACAGTCTATTATTAATAATTGTGAATTAGTTCATCACACCAGATATCTGTACATAAATGATTTTCTTTTTTTTTGTTTAGTAGCTATTGACGACCTTTGGCGTTATCAATAAAAAAAACTTGGAGACAGTTATATTAATACTGTGTAAATAAATTTTAAGATTTGTGACTTTTTTTTTTAAAGAACTGTCTAAAACGTCAATATCTTTATTTAGTGAGAATTACGATTTACGAAGATCGTTTTAGGTAGTTTCTTAAAAATACCTTGCCTTTTTCCACAAAAATGAGAAAGAACTACCTTCATAAATCATAATCGACTTTAAGCGATCAATAATCAATTACGCATCGATTATTGTTATAAGTATAATCGATTTGTAAATTAATCGAATCGGCACATCACTAGTCTTGTAGCAGTCATTACAAGGTTACAGCGTCATAGACTACAACACACTACAGACTATATCAATAACATACGAGTATAACTTAGGGTTACTAGATAAGAATTACTACTATAATATTTCACATGTATGAACGGAAATAAACTCTTTGCACCCTTAAATATCATTCTAAATTGATATTTTTCAAAATAAAACTAAAATGCAAACTATAGACTGTGACGGGCTTGCTCAGGCCGGCAGTGAGGTGTGGGTTGAGTAATAGAAGATGTTTATTGTTACTTTCCGAGAGTGGTGTACCTAATTTGTTTAAGGGCGCCTAGTGCACCTCTGCAATCGACATCTAATGGGATATTTATAGAAAATTAATTAATTATACACAAGAAAAACAATACTCGAAGAAACAACATCTATTTCTTAATTCTAAGTCTCATTGGTGGATTCAATGATTTCCCTATTTAATTAATATAAGTTATTAACAATTTCTAAAGAACAAGTTCTAAATATTTCCTAGTTTATTATTGTTTATATTAAGTAAGAACCTCTATTATCTAACAGCACTTAGATATTAATAAATTACAAAGTAATTAATACTAATATTAGTTTTACAAGTATTGAGCTCAGATATTACTTGTCATAGTTACAACAGCATAATTTATATATGTTATCTAATTAAAATTAAAGAGAATTATACTTAGTTATAAAGGTTTTGACGCCATTACATAGTATATGTACTGCATTTATAATTTTCAGTAGTACAGCTACATAAACCCAAGTATATTTTATACATCAGAGTTAAATATTTCAATTCAGAGAGATAAATATACTAGATACACAATATCTTAACGTGGAGCTAATATCCAACAGAGAACTTTATTTCTATTCTTAAATTTTTATTTTGACTAATTAGAAATCTCTGAAATTTCTAGATGCCTGTTAATATTCAGTATTCCCGAGAAAAAATGATTTTGTCTAATCATGTATGATCATACATACTTATACATGAAATTTATATTTAATCAGTATGATTATATATAGTTATACATGATTAGATATGGAATTATAAATAATCATATATGATTAAATATGGTCCTGTATGAGTATTAATATAAGTCTAAATATAGTTAGATCTGATCAGATACAATTGACACAAGTTCATGTCCATATATGTTCAGATCTGTTCAGACATGACCGATATAAGCCGATATTATGTATAATAATTTCAAATAGTTTCATGCATTTTTGACATCTGATTATATATTAGCTGATTGTCCAATGTCTAATGAAAACATATAAATAATAAACTTAATGTTATAAGTTTATTACTGATTAGTTCAAAAGGTTTGGATTAACACCTTATTAGTTTTCATATGATTGATATTTTTATATATATGTCATGTAAGTGGCTAAGCAGGTCCTACCAGACCCGTATCACTGCGACCAACTTGATCTATTGTGATATATATGTCACAATATGGTGAAGATTATATTAATAAAAGATATTTTTAAAACTTGCAAATTGGGCAACAAAACGTAAAGTTATCGTAAAACATTTTAATAAAAAAAAAAAAATTTTTCACTTCCCGCTTAGAAAATTGAAAATTTTCAAAAATCGGAGATTGATTTCACCCCGATTTTAGAAAAACTGTTTTTTCAACATAACTTCGAGATTTCTTTAGTAATCGATTTCTGACCTGTTATAATAATTTTAGTACTCAAGAAACTGCGTCAAATGCCGTTTAAGTAATCAAAATCGATCAACGCGTTCAAAAGTTACAGCTTTTCAAAAATTAAAATACTGTTGCTTTCAATAAACTAGATTTTTGTACTCGAAGAGCTGAAAGATGGGCCGCAGAGTCAACCGGTTCACAGATTTTTTTTCTATTATTAAAAAAAAAATTATTTTTTTTGGCATTTTAAAAAAAAATTTTTTTTTTTTAATTTATTTATTTAGGATACATACAGTCACATATGCGGCTTTATACACAAATACATAATACAATAAGACCAAAATAGTTCCATAAATTAAATGCAAACTTTAGAATTTAGTTATATCGCAACAAACAAATAAAAGCAAAAGGATAACATACAACGAAACTAATGACACTTAATAACAAATATACATAACGAACATTCAGGCAAGTACCATACTACATACATTACATACATTTAAATAATGTTATACAATACCCAACTAATTAATAAATATTTAGTTCTTAACACTATTATGATTGCTATTTATTAGTTAAATAATCGTTACAAAAAGTACAGGAGCGTCTGAAGTAACTATTTTTAGCGTAATTTGTACAAAAATGTGGTATATAAAATGTATTTTTAGAACGCGACGAGAAACGCGGGACTCTGAAGTGAATTTTTTTCTAGGAGTTGAGCAGAATCAATTTTACCATGAATTATTTTATGTAAAAGCATCGCATTGCATCAAGATATGACCTTCTTACTTCTAAAGAATCGATATGATGTTTTTTAGAAGTTGTTTTGTAATCTGTGAATTCGGAATTAGTACGATAATCTAGGCATTTAAGAAATTTGTTTTGAACTTTCTCTAAGCTATCCACGTGCACAGCGTACTGCGGATTCCAGACAACACTGGCAAACTCCAAAATATTGCGAACAAAAGCGAAATATAAGATCTTGTATGTCAAAGGTCGTTTAAAAGGTTTAGCATAACGAAGAATCATGCCAAGATTTTTATAAGCTCGAGTAATTGTATTATCACAATGTAAATTAAAATGAAGTTTGCTATCCAATATAACCCCCAAATCCCTGATACTTTTTACTCGCTTTAACTTGCCACCAGAAAGCATGTAATCAAATAAAATTGGATTATGTTTTCGTGTATATGTGATTGTGTAACATTTGTTTGTATTGAGGAAAATGTGATTGTTTTGACAATATAATTCAAAATTGTGTAAATCAAACTGCAACTCCAAACAGTCATTTGGGTTAGAAATTACTTTGAATATTTTGGTATCATCTGAATAAAGTAGATGGCAAGAATGCCTAAAACATGTATCTATGTTATTAATATATATAATAAATAAAAAAGGGCCCAAATGCGACCTTGTGGAACGTCAGAGGATATCTCCAGAAATTTGGAGGTATAACCTTTCAGAGCTACAGCCTGGCTGCGGTTAGCTATATAGGAACTCAACCATCGCAGTAAGTCGCCATGTATACCGAATTTTGACAATTGTTTATGAGAAATGAATGATTTAGTTTATCAAATGCTTTTGAAAAATCGGTATACACGGCGTCGACCTGATATCCCGCATCCATAGCGTTAAGAATGTAATCTGTGTAAGAAACTAAATTCGACTCGACACCGCGACCGCGAAAGAAACCATGCTGTTGTGGCGATACATGCCGTGATACAATTAAAGTCAGTTCGTTTGTGACAATCTTTTCAAATATTTTACCTAAGGTACACAACTTGGAAATTGGCCTATATTGTTCCACATCGTGTTTGTTACTACCTTTAGGAATGGGAGTAATCAATGCTTTCTTCCAAATACTCGGAAAGCAGCCCTCCGATAGAGATTTTTTGAAAATCATTGTCACCGGGATAGAAATCTTCCTTGAAAGCCTTGATAACAGTAAAGGATGAACTCCATCCACTCCCATGCCCTTATTGACATTGACCTGACCGAGATGTTTTTGAACTAAACCTAAGGAGATATTAATTTGTGAAATATCAACAGGAGCTTCCATCATATCATATGGTTATGTGTTATTTATAGCTGTAGGTAAAATGCTGTCAGTAGGAACAAAAACAGAGTTAAAATATGCATTAAACATGTTACTGATTGTCTCACCATCAGTCGAAGATACATTTCCGTACGTCATATATGATGGTATCTTATTACAGGAGGCTTTGGATTTAATAAAACTCCAAAAATATTTCGGAGCTGATGTTATTTTTTCCTCAGCAAATTTCACAAGATTATGGTAGCATTCGGTTTGTAATTTCTTTTCGCGTGACCTCAATAGTTTGAATTCGTTATTTATATAGTTATAAATAATAGTTTTATTCGTTATTATCAAGAGGGTTTTTATAAATTTTCCACTTGGCGTGAATTTTTAATTTGTTGGAAATGACTTTAATAAGTGACCGTGAATACCACGGCGGATAAATGTTACTAGAGTTAACCCGTCGCTTGGATACAAATTTGTCGATAAGTTTGTAAAGAATTGAATAAAAATAATGTACAGCATTTTCGGTGTTCAGTGTGCAATGAAGCTTCATTAAACCTTCAATCAACCTTCATTAAACACTTACCAATCTCGTCAAAGTTAGCGGTATGAAAATTGTACTTGAAATGGGCGTTAGGTGTAAGATAGGCATCGTGAGTCAAGGGAAATATTAACTCATAACGACCTATGGTGAGGGTCCTCCAGAGTTAAGGGTGAATCGCAGGCTGAAACACAGCATTCAGAGTTGCTAAGAACAAGATCGAGAATCAGATTATTAATATTTCTGCTTTAGCGCGGGAAGCCCCAACTTCCATCGCCCGTACGAACCCGCGCCCCGCGCGTGTCCACCGCGTCCCGCAACGGCTAGTCGAGTAGTCGACTGCGAGCTAACGCTTTCAACGTACGCTCGTGTTTAATCGGGTCGATTTGCCCGCGCGGAGTGCGTTTCCTTTATAACGTGTATTATACGTAAGCCTATATTCTGGTAGTTTGAATACACTCGTAATATCACCGACTATTGGCCTATTATTCATCCTATATATATTTGGCAGCCCAACGAGTGGCCGAACTGTGTAAAGCGTTATCGTAGAGACTCCTCGACGCGTATTTTGAAAACGGTTATATACAATATAGATTTGTATTTAGAACATTTTAGTGTTTAGTGCCGAAGACGTGTTGTCATTTGTGTTCATCGGACGAAATTTTGTGTTTTCTATGTATTATTTACGTAAGTAGTCTATACACTGAATGTATCGAGAACATTCTGTGTACAGTTTATAGTAGACACCCAGTTACGCAATCGCAGTAATTTGTTCTAACGTGTGTCGAACACTGATTTATAGTGTCGAACTGTCGGACATTTTAGAACACTTGAAGTGAGTGCTACACTATGGTTTTGTATATAGTTGTAACATAGTGTCGAACACTGATTTATAGTGTCGAACTATAGGACATTTTAGAACACTCGAAGTGAGTTATACACTGTGATTCTGTATATAGTTGTAACATAGTGTCGAACTATCGGACATTTTAGAACACTTGAATGAGTTATATCTGCAGATGGTGTGTAGACTGTATGTGGTGGCTGTTGTAAATTGTCAGACCTTCTAAAGTGTTAAGACTAGTGAAGTAGGTACGTGTTTGTGTAAAGACTAGTGAAGTACGTGTTTGTGCAAAGACTAGTGAAGTATATATGATACCCAACTGAAGTGAACAAATGAAGTTCCGAGTGTTGTTCCGTTGCTTCATTCTGCGGCTGCGGCACCCAGTGCATGCCGCTGGTTGCGAGTCATGGTGTGGTTGATTGCCGCGCCGCTCGCTGCTGCTATTCAGGTGCCGGCGCTCCCTCGCGGCTGTGCTAAGTATCTACGTGCACCGTATCGTACCTACCACTGGCAGTCTTCGTTACATCGTACTGCGAGTTTACAAGGGAAGTAAACTTTTGTCTTTTGTTTTATCACAATATGATGGACACTATGTGAATGTTTTGTGCCTTGGACAGTTTTTATACGAACACAGAGCGTGACCTGTCTTATCTGATTTTGTGATTTATGTATATATAGGCTTTGAACTATTCTATTATAAAATAAATAGACTATGTGTGTTTTGTGTGGTGTTAGGTTAGTGTAGGGTGGATGAACCTATTTTGGGAAAAGTCACTATGTAGCGAAAGAAACAAACGGACTATTCTTTGGAAGTATTGGGTCCTTACATATGAAATTAGCGTTTTGTCGTACTGACCACTTTGATCTGAAATATCTCCTCTTTGGTTAAGAATTCCAAATTCAAATTTATAAATTCATTTAGCTGGTACATTTGAATTTTGAAAACAGTCATTCATTTGTTTTTTTCCTCATTATTTTTTTCTTTGGCGTCGCTTATTACCGCATAATGGAAAACATGAAATTCGGTATATTTACGAGTACGAGTTCTACCGTGGCACCAGTGCTGCAGAAACAGCTCGAAGGATTAATGATGTGTACGGTGCTGGTGTCGCAAAAGAAAGCACGGTACGTTTTTGGTTTCAACGTTTTCGTTCTGGAAATTTCGACCTTCTGAACCAACCCCGTGGACGGCCGGATACCAAAGTGGAAAATGAAGAATTAAAGGCTATTGTGGAAGCGGATCCATCACAAAGAACTTCAGAGATAGCTGCAGGCTTCGGGGTAAGTGACAAAACTGTATTAATCCACTTGAAGCAAATCGGGAAAGTAAAAAAACTTAAACGATGGGTACCTCATGAATTCAGTGAATCGAACTTGCAAACACGCGTCGACTGCTGTGTTACTTTGCTCAACCGACACAATAATGAAGGGATTTTAAATCGAATCATTACTTGTGATGAAAACTGGTTACTGTACGATAATCGGAAGCGCTCGTCGCAATGGCTGAACCCTGGAGACCCAGCCAAATCCTGCCCTAAACGAAAATTGACTCAAAAAAAGTTACTTGTGAGTGTTTGGTGGACTAGCGCCGGTGTCGTTCACTACAACTTTCTAAAATCTGGCCAAACGATTACGGCAGATATCTATTGTCAGCAACTGCAAACCATGAAGGAAGAACTAGCTGCTAAACAACCGAGATTGGTCAATCGCTCTAGGCCACTGCTGCTTCACGACAACGCAAGACCACACACTGCACAACAAACAACCACTAAGTTAGATGAGCTACAATTGGAATGTCTGCGACATCCATCGCACTCCCCGGACCTTGCTCGAACAGATTACCATTTTTTCCGGAATTTGGACAACTTCTTACAAGGAAAAAAATTCAACTCCGATGCGGCGGTCCAAACCACCTTCAAAGAGTTTATTGATTCTCGCCTCCATGGTTTTTTTAGTAAAGGGATCAATGAACTACCTATGAGATGGCAAAAGTGCGTAGATAACAACGGTGCATACTTTGATTAATTAAATATATTTTACAAAAAAAAATTGACTTTATATTCCTCCCGTACAAAACGCCAATTTCATATGTAAGGACCCAATAGCTGAGAACGTCGGAGAGACGAGAGGATCTCCACACCCATCTTCGCCAGTAGTCTAATGAACAATTTTCGCAAATTTTGTGGATGTTACGTGCTCAGGCGACTGATCAAGCGCGGACACGACCATTGTCGACCACGCCTACCGCTGCTAACTTCACAAAGTGCACATCGAGGTTTAACGGCAGCAGTTCCAGCGATGTTATGGCATTCATAGATGCCATTGAAGCGTATAAGGAGTGTGCAGGCGTAGAGGATCAGATAGCGTTAAAAGGGTTTCCGATGCTACTCACCGACTTGGTAGCGACATGGTGGCAAGGAGTAAAACACTCTGTTCACTCGTGGTCTGAGGCTATAGGCCTTCTCAAACAAATGTACGGTCCACGTCTTCCGCCACATAGAGTCTTCCGTGAGTTTTTTAAGCGTGAGCAAGGAGAAGAGCCCACGGATATTTTTGTATGCAAAGCTAGAGCGCTGATCTCTCAACTGCCGGCGAATGCTTTATCAGAGGAAGTGCAACTGGATATGATTTACGGGCTCTTACATCGCCGCATTCGAGAGAAAGTGGCGCGGCCCTCTGTTCGTTCGTTCGAGGAACTACTCCAACAAGCCAGGCGTATTGAAGACATGCTTGAGGAAGGACGAACTCGCAAACTTACCGACGTGTCGCCTCAGCGTACATCGGTGGTGAATGCATCCAAGAGTGCGAGTACATTCATATCGGACCGGGTGGAGAAGAACAAAATCCGCCCTCGATGCGCTTATTGCAAAACTTATGGTCACGAGAAAGGAAAGTGCCTTAAACTACAGAATAAAAAGACCACAGAAGAGTCCGGTGTGCCTTCAGTTCCTGTTCCACCCACTTGCTTCGGGTGTGGTACACTTGGATACATTCGTGCAAACTGTCCTACGCGTCGCGAGAAGAAATCGGCATTGTCTTCGTCTAACGTTGTGACATTTTCAGTAGCTACGGTTTCACCCGTTAGTCCGGTTCGACCCCGTGGCCGACCGACTTTATACATTGACGTGTTTGATAAAACGGGTCGCGTGTTAGTAGATACTGGTGCGAAACAGTCGATCGCGAGTGAGAGTTTGTATATGCACTTATGTAATAACGGACAATCATTTACCTGGGTTAAATTAGAATTAAAATTCGCAGATGGTACTACGCGATTACAAAATGTAGAAACCGTTTCGGTTATTGTGAAGGTGAGGGAAGTTGCGGTGCCCACGGTCTTCATTGTGATACCTGGTGCGACAGATTCACTGTTAGGTAGTGATTTTGTTAGGGACGCTGGCCTGCTACTAAATTTTAGTAAGGATACATGGTCGCTTCCTGGGTTGTCAGACCTACCACTAGAGTATGAAGCCGATGAGGCGCGGCCAGTCTTTGCCGCACTAAGTCTGCGCGAGTTATCCAACCTGCTGGAAGATAACAAGGATGTCTTTACTCCAGGGGGAGGTCCCACACCGTTCGCCGTCCATCGGATTGATACCGGCGACCATCGTCCCGTAGCAGTTCCGCCGTACCGAGTTTCACCGGCGAAGAAAGAGCGTCTCACCTATCTTGGTCACGTGATTTCGACTCATGGAATCGAGCCCGACCCTGGCAAGGTACAAGCTGTACTAGAGATGCTGCCACCTTCGAATCTGAAAGAGTTACGGACCGTTTTGCAGACTAGTTCCTGGTTACGGAAGTTTATTTCGCAGTTTTCTGATATTGCTCGACCGTTGACGGAGCTCACCCGCAAGAACCAGCCTGGAAGAAACTCAGCTTGTCGCTTTCGAGACCCTTAAGGCCAAGCTAGCCTCGGCGTCCGTTCTACGCCAACCCAACTTTGAAGAGCTGTTTATCCTGCACACCGATGCGAGTGCGTACGCGCTCGGTGCAGTGCTCATGCAAGGCGCGATGCCAAAGGAGGAGCGACCAATCGAATACGCCAGTCGGTTATTGACTGCGGCGGAACGGAACTATCACACTACCGAGCGGGAAGCCCTGGCGGTGGTGTGGGCGCTAGAAAAGTTCAGGGGTTACGTCGAAGGGGCTCAGGTAAAGGTAGTCACGGACCATCAGCCGTTGAAATGGCTGCTGTTTCTTAAAACGCCTAGCGAACGTCTAGCCAGATGGGCGATAAAGATAGTCTTACAATTTGGACATCGATTACACTCCAGGTCGAGTTAATTTGGTCGCCGACACATTAAGCCGTCCGGTTGTTGAAGGGATGACCGATGTACCCCAGTGCGATGTGTGTCCTTTTTCGGTTGACCTGCCGCATCGCGAACCCGCAGAAATTCGCGAAGCTCAGTTAAACAGACAACGGCCCGCAGTTTATCGCTAATGTAATGCAGAAGGCCCTCTTTGTCCTCGGGGTTAAACAGAATTTGATCCCCGTTTATCACCCGGCTGCAAATCCAGCCGAGCGCAAAAATAGAGAAATGAAATAAAAGCTTGCCATGTTAATGGGCCCCGACCATCGGAACTGGCCTGAGTTTTTGCCTATAGTGCGGTTTGCCATAAACTCAGCCCCGAACCAAGGGACTGGACAGTCCGCAGCGTTTCTTGCTTTCGCTCGCGAGATGCGGTCGCCAATTGAGGTGGCCTTGGATATACGTCAAGTTGCTGCGCAAGAGAATTATGTCCCACAAATTACTCCGTATCTATTACGTTTTGGTGAGTCCCTACAAGAGGTTAAAGAACGGTTCGAGAATCAACAGGATGCCCGGAAGGCTACCGCAGACGCTAATCGACGTAAAAGCGACAAATTTCAACCCGGAGACCGAGTCCTCGTGGATTCCCATGTACCCAGTAATACAACCAGAGGGTTTACTAGTAAGTTCGCCCCACGACGGGTGGGACCATATGTAATTAGTAAACTGGTAAGTCCGACGACTTATGAAGTCCAGGATAAGGATGGCCAAATAATAGGCAAGTACCACGCCAGCTCTTTAACGCCTTTTGTAGGAAAGGGCGAGGCTGTTGCTCGCATTAAGAAGCGGGGTAGGCCAGCCAAGCCATCCACGGGACGTTCGAACGGCTTGGAGGGGAGGATGTAACGCGGGAAGCCCCAACTTCCATCGCCCGTACAAACCCGCGCCCCGCGCGTGTCCACCGCGTCCCGCAACGGCTAGTCGAGTAGTCGACTACGAGCTAACGCTTTGAACGCACGCTCGTGTTTAATCGGGTCGGTGCGCCCGCGCGGAGTGCTTTTCCTTTATAACGTGTATTATACGTAAGCCTATATTCTGGTAGTTTGAATACACCCGTAATATCACCGACTATTGGCCTTTTATTCGTCCTATACTGCAACCATTATATTGGCGTAAGCCTGTCAAGTTCATAAACTCCGATAAAATCTCCGCTTTAACGTCACTATCGGTACTTATTGTATAATATGAATTACTAGACGATGACCACGCAGCATGAGAAACATTAAAATCCCCTAATAACAAAAAAAGGTCGTTAGAGTTATTCTGTATAACGTCATTTGCGGTATCGAAAAAAGATTGTAATGCACCTAAATGGTTTGGACCATGCGGAAAGTAACCACAGGCGATTTGAAGAGAGGCAGATGCACCGCGCAATCGTCGCACGGAGCCCTGGCTTGACCGGCGAGGTGGCGGCCGTGGGGTATTTAGTTCCACAGATAGCCACAAGTACTCCGCAGCGCGGATGCGAGGGCGAGCGCACCACTCGTCTCGGTGGCGCACGCGCAGTCCATCACGCACCGCTACCAAGACTCCCCCGCCGCGCACCCCGCCGCTGGGCCCTCCCGCACCAACACGGTCGCAACGATACACATTATAATTTTTAAAGAAATATTCACTGTCATTAAAATCGGATGTCAGCCAGGTCTCTGTCAAACAAATCACGTCATAGTTACTTTGTAAAACTTTAGCTAGAAACTCATGAGAAGTGCGGAGTCCCCCCCTCACGTTCTGATAATAAATATTAATAGAGTCTAATTAAATTAGTCATTTATTGTATTTTGAATATTTGTGTTAAAAATGTAAGACACGGGCACAAATTACGCTATTGTAACTATTTAATGGCAAAATAAAATGTTCAGTACATCAGTAAAATAAATGATTAAGTGAATTTATATCACTTTTAGCTAAGCATAAATAAAATGTATCCAATAATTTATTTACTCGCTCCTGAATTGTATGGGACAAATGTACTTCATAAGAAATTAGAAACTCTATCATATAATTTATAATCGTGCTTGGTAGTGATGACTAAAGGGTTACAATCATGTATACTGTCTGTTCAAAAGAAAAGGTGAATTTTGAATTTTTTTGAAAAGTATTTATTTATTCATCAATATCCATTTTTTCCCCTTCAAAGTAATCCCCCTCACATATAATGCACTTATGCCAGCGCTTCTTCCAATCCTCGAAGCACTTCTGAAATGCGCTCTTCGGTATGGCCATCAGCTCGTTCTTCGATTCTGACTTCCGCTTCCATTGGGATGATTGGGCCTTGGTTTCGACGTCATAACCATATACCCACGTTTCGTCACCAGTTATGACCCTTTTGAGCAAATCTGGATCGTCGTTGACGTCATTCAACAATTCCTGAGCGATACTAATGCGACGTTGCTTTTGCTCAAAATTTAGTAATTTCGGAACAAATTTCGCTGCCACACGTTTCATGCCCAAAACATTCGAAAAAATTGCATGGCATGAGCCGATTGATATGCCAACATTCTCTGCAACTTCCCTAATATTGATTCGACGATTTTCCAAAACCATTTTCTTCACTGTTTCGATGTTTTCTTCGCTTGTCGACGTGGTTTCAACTCCAGGACGCTCATCGTCATCAACATCTTCTCGGCCTTCTGTAAAGCGCTTATACCACTTATAAATACTTTTTTGAGACAAAGTGGACTCGCCGAATGCCATAGTCAACATTTTAAGTGCCTTGGAGCACTTTATTCCATTTTTAACGCAAAATTTAATACATATTCTTTGATCCATTTTTTTCAAAAGTAAAAAATCGAAAAACACACAAAAACGTGACTAACCTTTTCAGTTGTCAACAACAAACTGCTAATCCAAATTGGCTGATAATGCCAACATATGATAAACATATGTGTACCAACATAACAAAAAAAAAATTTCGATAATCGAATGTACACAGCCCGCGAAAATTCAAAATTCACCTTTTCTTTTGAACAGACCTTGTATATACCTTTAAACACTACATTACAAAATAAGAATGGCTTATAGCAAAAAATGATTTGTAGATATGTAAGATACTGAAAAATAATATGTATATAATTTGTTTAAATAAGATACTGAAAAATAATGTGTTCCGTCCTCACTTCCGTTTTGGAAGGAGAGGTGGTAGAGAAGCTTCGTCGACATGATGGTAGCGTGTAAGATTTTGTATATGGTACTTACCAACTACGTCGGAAGGGCGTTCTACATGCGAGACTATATAAGCAGTGGGGCTCGCCTTGGCTTGGATGACATATGGACCGTCACGCTTAGGGACTAACTTCGAGCTAAAAGATTTCGAACCTTTACTGAGAACGTGGCTTTTCAGCAACACACGATCTCCGGGCTGGAAGGTATCGGCATCTTTACGAGCATTGTCAGCGGTTTCCTTGTTTCTATCTTGCTGCTGCTCGGCGCGTTCTCTTATCGCTGAAAGGGAATTAATGAAACTTCGCAGGTATGGGGTAATCTGAGGAACAAAATTCTCCTTGTCCAGTATGGCACGTAAATCATGCTGAACTTCGTCAGGGGTCCTCATCTCCCGTGCCAAAGTCAGATACGCAGGCGTGACTCCTGTCGTCCTGCAGACCAAACTATTCAAGACAAACCCTATGACAGGTAGCTTCAGAGGTCAAGAGGCATGTTCGACTCCAACTAATCTTGCAAGTTGAGCCTTCAGAATTATTGCACTTACGACACTTACCGCGAGTGACATTTTTTTCACCACACTTATAACAAAACGGTAGTTTCACCGATTGCTCACTTGCACTAACACTATCATTATTATTAGATAACTCACCGGCTAATTTACGACAATTGTCTCGGGTGTGACCATACCTCTTACAATATACACAAAGCGGTCTCGACCTTTGTTGTTGAACCCCTGTACGCGTCGCCGCAGGCACGGTAACCGACGCAGAAGCAGGAGCAGGCCCGACGTCAACGCTGGCACTCACAGGCGGAGAGATGCGCATTGCGCGTGCGTCCGGATAGGCAGCGGCGGGTCGCGACGTGCTAGGTGGCTCGACGCACGCCGACTTCACGGCGCGGTCACGTTCGCGCGCACCGCGCGAACCCGATGGCACGGCGGTGGTGTTCTCTGCATCCTTGATTACATCTTCTACTTCTCGTGCTCGACGGATGAGGTAATCGAAAGTTGTGAGGTCATTACGAGATATACGCTCTCTAATGCGTTTATGCAGTAATTCGTAGACCTATTCTATTTGAACTTATATCTATTTGAACTTTTGTGCATAAATCACCAGTAGGCAACTTAGCCAATAAGGCACGCGATCTCGCCACAAATATCTCGGTGTTTTCATTACCTTGGCGGTTACTGAACAATGTTAGATAGATGCGATGCGGAGGGCGTTGGTCGCCGAAGGCGCTCTGTAGCCCGTCTATGACTTCTTGCCATGACGTCACACTATTCTTGACTCCTTGCCACCAGATCGACGCGTCTCCTACGAGTAACATAGACAGTCCTGGCAGAGCGTTAATATCGTTTATGTTCATACATTCACGGTAGCTATTTACGGCGTCTAGGAACGCGTCTAACGATTCGCCGGGCGCTCCGCTGAAACATGATGTACAACGGGCGAAGGTTCCCGGGTGCTCTGTTGAATGAGTCGTAGGGTTGGGGGTTGAAACGTTTATGGATGTTGCGCTACGGTCACCCATCACCCTTTCTAGAAGTTTCTCGAATGCTTCCGTCTGGGAGCGCTGCAGCGACGACACGACTGCAGAAAATGATGACTCCCGAAAAATTGCTTCTTCACCGTTGATGTCCTCTTTTACACCAGATTGTCGCCGGCGCGGCATGTTCGTACACGTTGACCACGCTGGTAATAATAAGATCGCAGTGTAGGTATAAACTGTATAGTATAACTGTCTTTTGCTACACATTGGGCTGCCAGTTTAGTGTGTGGTATTCGGTTTTATTTCTATACAAAAGACACTGACACAGTACAGTAATTATTCAGTGAGAAACGACACATGCACAGGGAGTACACACGGGGAAGCGAGTCGCGGAAGAAACACGCGTACATGTTAACGAGTAGAAGACGACTGGCGACTGGACGACTGGCCGTTAGGCCGTTGAGCGTTGGTTCAGGCGTTTACCCCGCATCCCCCGCATCCCCCCTACATATCGTCGCGGCCTGCAGCCACGAGAGGCCCTGTAGTGTAATATAGAAGGGCGGCTCACTATAGTGTTCATAATTTGTTTACATTCATCACGTAAAAAAAATAGTACTAAAATAAGGTAAAATAAGTCACTTGAGCTTATGTAAACCCAAATCGTCTGAGATTCGAATAATTTTTGAGGTCATTTTTACGTAAAAGAATTTTACAATCTTTGATCCAAAGGTACTGATACTGCAAGTCCGCCTTCAGCTCCCGAGTCCGTTTCAACAATATTTTATTTTTTGGTGTGAGATGTTCATTGATGTACACATTAGAAGCAGGTCCTGAGATACCGATGTCAGCGGTAGTAAGGCCGCGGTACTGTGGCCGCGGCGAGCACGAGCCGCCGCTTACAGCTGATTCTTGCGCTGGCGCTGAATAAAGCGAATTATTATTGACAGGTAGTGGATAGGCGAGCTCTTTTCACCTCCGCCGCTATTCTGACTGTTGAACGGCCGCACACGGTGTATTGTGTCAATATCAGTATCTAAAATAGTAAACCCCAACTTTATACATAGGTCGTGTAATATGTTATGCAGGTTTTCGTTACTTTTTTAAGGAATACCGCTAATCTCAATGTTGTTTTGCCGGCAAAACTGATCTTGAATATTGTTTTCGTTCTTGAGATCTGTGATAGTTTGCTGCGTCTCAGCTAACTGTGTTTGAATCACAGATAAAGATGCTGTTTTTCGTTCGACGAGAAGAAGTCGCTCCTCCATCCCATCAAATCTTGTTTCAAGATCAGTCCATTTAGAATATAATTCCTGGATACTATTCGATGTGGTACGGATACCATTTTTTATTGTAACTAGGTCCTCTTTTAACGTTGAAAATTCGCACCTAAAGTCCTGAATTTCCTTGAGAACATCTAGCAGCGACGTAGTGGGAGTGTTTGTTTGGGATGGAGATATTGCACCGCGACATAAAGTACATCGTCAAGCCATTTTCTTGTCCTGTCCCATTCTCCTGTAACTACCTTCGGATATCCCGGCACATACATAATGGTATCGACCTTTACATAAACCTCCTTGGCATGTAACAAAATCAGTTACAGAATCGTTGCATTTAGAACAATACATTTTGTAGTGTAAATAAATCACTGGTTAGCGCGCAGCTACGTACGAGTAACAGCAATGAGTGTTGGTTATATAGGTATAGCGGGAGACGCACGCGCGCGCTTGCAGTGACCGTCTGCCGCGAACACAACGAACTAACTGAAAAAATTGTGAAATTACATTATTTTAACAAGATTTGAAAAAGAAAATTTGTCATAATTCTTCCATGGTGTCTCAGTCTGCTCGCTACCTTCTAATAATTATATTATATATCTCAATTTTTCTTTTAATGTATTTTGTTAAAATTTGATAAAAGTATAAAAACAGATCATATTATTCATGGACATATACATTATAAGTATACTAAACTGCGGGGTTATTCACAAACGTCGGAAACTCGACTTTCCGTATCCGACAGGAAACTTTTCGATGATTTTGTCTAAACGCAATTCACAAATCCGAAACCTTTCCGAAACGACATGATTTGACAGTTCATTTCGGGACAAAACCTTCGGATGCTTCCGACGACTTTTTAGTGTCGAAAACGTTTCCGAGACTAATAAATTAATGTAATATGTGTATAATCGATTACGTCTGTCGTCAAAAATCTAGACTAATTGCGTGCGCGTATGTATTTAGACTTCTAGACAAATTTCGTGCCCTTTTTAAATACATGCCTAAGGATTAATTTGCCTTATATTTTTATAACATATTTTATTAGTTACGCAATCAATAGCTAAACATTGTTTGAGGTATTTGAGGTATTTTTAGAAACTACAACAATCAAAAATAAAAACGCTATTGTACTTTCTATTGTAGTTATTATTAATTTTTACTAAGCGACATCTAGTATAATTTATTTGAACTTGTTGAACGCACAGACGATAAGCACAGACATTATAATCCGTATTTATAAAGCCCGTTTAGTTCAACGAATGTAAGTAAAATAATTTACAAAAATGTTTAATCTTAAAAAAGACTAAGTAATTTCTTTGTCTAAGTTGTTTCTCTGTCTGTTTAAAATGATATTTTACCAAATACATTGTGACTGTCAAAATGTCACACGTTTAAACCACACTAATATTTTCTACCAAAACGAATAGAATTTCTACCATTTTGTAACATGGTTCATAAATGCATTTTCTTTCGGATTCGTTAAGTCCTTTCCGATGAGATTCCGATAGACTGTGAATAGCATTTTCCAATCCGTCGGATTGAATTTATGCTTTCCGACGATCGGCCCTTTCCGCCACGGAAAGTTTTCGAAGCGTTGTGAATAAGGGGGCAGGTCTGGTACCGTGTGTACTTCGTTATATCAGTATAAGATATAGTCAGAAGAACAGCGAGTAAGGATTACAAGGCACACTGTGATCCCCGAAGTTAAGCAGCATTGAGCGTGGTTCGTAGTTGGATGGGTGAACGTTAGCGATATGGCAACGAAATTATTCGTAATAATTTTTTTCTTAATTTAATTGGTTATATAAGATTAGGTATGACCATATCAATTTTTATAACCACATATGCAATTAAAAATAATTAAAGCGTGTTAATTTTTAGATTTTATTATCTAGAAAGTATTATATATGATTATATATAATATCTGTTCTTGTATGAACAATTTTTGGATCTGATCATATATAGCTGATTATGCATGATTATATATGATCAGACAAAATCATTTTTTCCCGGGTTATTCAAAATAACTTGATTTATAAAAACCGCGCTTATCGTATTTTACCTACTAAATAGTCGTGTTCACCGACATTTTTTGTTAAAGTACATACTTTTTGTTTTGTTAATTGAGTTCGATTACACGAAAAAAGTAACCATAAAAAATTAAGATTTCATTAAAATGTCTGACACATTTTATTTAGATTTTCTATTTTTTACATTTTTAAGAGTTTTATAGTACAACAGTGATAGTATATTGTGTTTTAAAATTCTGTGTAAGTGAAAAGAATGGAGGAGACCTAAGTAAACATGTGTAGCTGAAGTTTTCGCGCTCTCCAAGAAGTCCTTTTTAACTTCAGTAACGCCTACTATAACACCTCAGTTAATGTTGAAGCTACGTCATTAGGCTGATGGTCTCGTTACCAATGCCTTAAGAAATAAAAATAAAATAATAAACTGTCATAGTCGTCATTTGTCATAAGATATTTGTTTTTAAGGAATAATTTTTAATTTGTTTTTTGTGTCAATACTCTATAGCATATAGAGATTATCGGGTTCTAATGGTGCTTTCTAAGCCCTTTCTGGCTGATATTACTCATCGGACGCGGTATCAATGTCATATGAATGTCTATATGTAATTATGTACATAGATAATTATAGATTAGACTAATTTCATAAATAAGTAATGGCCTGTAATTCCTGTGCTAAATCATTTTCACTTTTGCGCAAAGAGGTTGGTAACTCAATAACATCTAAATAAAAAACGGAACAGAATATTTTCTTAATTTTCTCTGTTGTTATGTTTCAGAAAGGTTGTCCAAGTTGTGGCTTTAGTTATTGTTCAAAATGTTTGAACCATTCCATCTTTTTATCAAAATTAAGTTCTGAAGCTAAGGTAATCTCAATTCTGCCACAGACCATGGTGTTTTATGCTAATTTGTAAGAATCAAAAATGTGTTTGTGTTTCAGGTTTGTATTAAATGTAAGCGAAGTACAGAGTCAAATCAAGCGAAGACAATAGTTTCACCTCCTGATGCCTATTTTAAGTAAGTCTCATGAGCCTTATTATCTTCTATGTGTATTTTTTCATTTTTTTATTCACAATTGAATAACATATTTATTAAACATATTACACATTTAAATGTCAAATCACTATTGAATTAAAAGTTACTGTTTTCCCTATTTTTTCATTTTTGTCCTTAATGTAAACAAATGTAGCGACTATAACATTTATAGTATAACTAGAGATGGATTGGTTTGCAAATAATTAATTCAGTTGTCATACTTATTAGTTATTAGTAAAACAAATGTTTTTAGAATTTTTGTCCATTTGTGTTTGTTCTTCAATAAAAACCATGATGAATTAAAATATCATAAGTATTAATAAGATGGTATAAGGACAGCAAGGTGAGGACATCAATGTCTTTAAAACGATCTTTAAATGCTTCTCCTGCATTCATACTAGAGATGTTACGGAAGTGGTTTTATCGGAACCGAAGTCGGAATCGGAATTTTTAAATTTGATTGGTCGGAACCGGATTCGGAATCGGAGTCGGAGGTGGAAGCAAAAGAAATATGAAGAGCAAATCTAATAAAATAAAATAATACGAATATTATTCAGCCTCTTTAATTTTAGTTCAATAAATAATACACCTGCTTAGGCCTAGGCGTTGAAAATAAAAATAATCAAATTTTCTTAAATATAAACAGTGCTAGTAGTAAATTAATCAAATGAAGTGACTCCAAAAGACGCATATTGTATTTAACAAACAAAAGTTTCGCTTCGCACAAAGTTTACACTTTGATGAATTCGCGCATACTTCGTTGAAGCCGTTCCAAATAATATTTGTTTTTGGCTTGATTGTTTAATTCTAATAAATTTGTCACACATCTAATGAAACACACTAACACATCGAAAATTCGGATAAGTTTAATTAAAGCGCAAACAAAAAGCACATAAGGAGAGGGCTTCCCTTCACTGGAAGCATGCACTTGTTCATACGCGCTGACCATGGCCGCCGCCGCCGCTGTGCTTCGACCTCCGATTATAACCTCCGATTTAAAATTTCGGAGCCGAAATCGAAACTGTAATATCAATCGAAAGTTCCGACTTTTCGGAATCGGAGTCGAAACTCCGTAACATCCCTAATTCATACTGTAGATGGCATGTATTGCTCTTTTTTTATAAAATAAAAATGGAGTTAATATCTGATGAAATGCTGATCCACACAACAGAAGGCCGTAGGACATAGGACTATGAACTTTAGGTAACACTACAAATTGAATACAAGATGCTTAACAATTAACCTAAATTTTTTCAATGTTGTACTATACTGGATAATATTAACGTTATATGTGCATATTTCATAGTTTCGTCAAAGAATATGTAAAAAAGAAGGTTGATTCCCACCTACATGTGTAATAGAATTGTTTACTCTTGGCTGGATATGTAGGGTTGTTGCAGGTGTGCGTTGCAGAGTGCATCTCATTTAGTATATTATAATAAAAAACAATACACAAGGATAACTTTTTTATGGAATTGAATAACTAAAATTATTTAGGCATTATGTTTGTTTATGTGATTTAGACATTTTAGTATTTGTGATGATGTGATGAACGAATTAGAGACATATGAAAACGGTTTTGTGGTTGCATCAAGTGTAATCGCAACTAGCATTCCAATAATTATTATCCATATTCACCCAAAATATTACTGTTGTGTTCATGCCATGACGCATGCACACACACATACAAACCGCATACACTAATTTTCTATGTAGACATCCTCCTGTTATGTTTATACTGTGATTTCATGTATACAGGGTGCACCGTAAATAATGGATCAACCTTAAGGGAAAGGTAGAACACCTAATTACCTAAAACCTATTTTACTAGTTTTAAAAAAAACCTTAGGGTTACCGAGAATTCTTTTTTTTCATCATTTTGATCATTTTCTCCACCAGGCTTCAGTTTTTTTAATGCTGTCGTTCCAAATGATAACATTTTTTAAATCTGATTTTTGTAAAATATTACTGAATAGTATTACTAATAGCTTAATAACGATTTGGTTAGCCTATCTTTATTTCTAAAAAAAAGACCACACACAAAGAAATCATTTTTTTTCAAATTATGATAACCCAAATTAGATAAATTCTCCTGAAAAAAAAAATGTACTACACTGGTGGCCCATTATTTTAAAAACTTGTACCATTATTAAGGTTTCTAAAATAGTATAAAACTTTCGTCTAGTCGTTCTCATTACAAAGTTATTGCTATTAATCTGATGTAGTGGCTAATTAGACAAATTTTTGTTATACATAATTCAAAAATGTAGACAAACTGTGGATTCCGTGTTATTTATTCCTAGTATCTTTTTTAATGTCTGTTATGCGTGCGAGCTCAGTCCAAGAAGTGTTTCTGTCTCTTTTTAGTGAATGAGTTCGCAGTCTGGGCAGCTACCTGCACCTGAGCGGCGATAAGAAAAGACCTTTATGACTGCTAATTGTAGATAGCACCGGTTTTGTAGGACATACGGCTATTCATCTCGCTTAGTGCGACTTGTACTATTGATTACGACAAACGTTTTGTGTTGCTCCCTCTCGATTTTTACGTGCTGTGAATTTGGACCTTGTTTTGCTTAACGATTTGGACTCTGTTTATTGAAATTACGACTTGGCGATCTTAAGAACTCTGAAAGCATTGTGAACGACTATCGATTGTAGTGCTTTAGTACACATTGACAGAAATGCCGCGTCAACAGTATACGGCACGAGACTATTGTAACATGCATTTTATTTACGGAGAACGCAGAAGTAATGCGAGAGCCGCTGCAAGATTATTTTGTTAAAGATATCCGCATGAGCAACGTTACCCCGACTATCGAATTTTTATTAGAGTACATAACTCGTTCCTCGAAGGAAGATTTCCTGGTTCCGGAATCGGTGGTGCTAGTGAGGGAAGACCGCAACGAGTCAATACTCGAATATTAGAGGAAATTGAGAATGACCCGACGACTTCAGTTCGCACCGAACTGAACTTCGCACTGGTGTGCCTAAAACAACGGTGCATAGAGTATTAAAAAGATATCGGTTGCACCCATATCATTATCAACGTGTTCAAACGTTACAGCCGAGAGACTACGCACTGAGAGTTATGTTTTGCCGAAGAATGTTAAGAATGATTCGAGATGATCCGCAATTTTTCAATAAAATTTTGTGGTCCGACGAGTCTTCCTGCAGACGCGATGGCTATATCAACATGCACAACTTACATATTTGGCAATTAGATAACCCCCATTTAATGAGAGAAGACAGGAGCCAACACCAATTTAAGATAAATTTATGGGCTGGTACTATCTGTGGCCAAATAATAGGTCCATTTGAATTGCCAGCAACTCTAACTACTGATTATTATTTGCATTTTTTTAAAAAGGAATTGCCCCCACTGTTTCAAATGCAAGATGTATCGGAAGAAGTGAGAGAAACGATGTGGCTACAAAACGACGGATGTCCCGTCCCGCACACTATGCAACGAGTAAGGCGACACGTAAACGTAGCCTATCCTGACAGATGGATAGGCTGCTTAGGACCGATTTTGTGGCCGACCGATTTTGTCTCTCGACCTAAATCCCTTGGATTTTTTTTATTGGGGATGCCTTAAAAATTTGGTTTACGAACACTCAATTGCGTCAATAGACCAATTGCGCCAGCGTATAAGCGCTGCCGTGGAGTCCATTAACCGTAGAAATTTCATACACCGTGTAAGGACTTCATTCATAAAAAGATGCAGGGTGTGTATTTTAGCAAGGGCAAAACAATTCGAACACCTATTGTAAGTTTTTAGTAATAAATAATTTTTTTATAATTTTATTTTTCTTTCCAAAGTAACTTTTTAGTAATAAATACGTTTTTGTATTTTCTTGTTTTTCTTTCCAGTTTTTTTTTGTTTTAAGTCCTATAGCAATTTTATCACGCAGATAAAGGATTATAAAACACAATAATAAACCTGATAAACACACAGTTAGACCATTTTCTTTAAATTAAAAGTTTTGGTGATGTAGCCCCTTCATCAGATTAATAGCAATAACTTTGTAATGAAAAGGACTAGATGAAAGTTTTATACCATTTTAGAAACCTTAATAAATGTTCAAGTTTTTAAAATAATGGGCCACTTCAGTGTTGTACATTTTTTTTACTGGAGAATATCCAATTTGGATTATCATAATCTGAAAAAAATTATTTCTTTGTTTGTGGTCTTTTTTTTAGAAATGAAGCTAAGCTAACCAAATCGTAATTAAGCTGCATAAGCTAACTATTCAGCAATATTTTACAAAAATCAGATTTAAAAAATGTTATCATTTGGAACGACAGCATTAAAAAAACTGAAGCCTGGCGGAGAAAATGGTCAAAATAATGAAAAAAAAAAAATTCTCGGTAACCCTAAGGTTTTTTTTAAAACTAGTCAAATAGGTTTTAGGTAATTAGGTGTTCTACCTTTCCCTTAAGGTTGATCCATTATTTACGGGACACCCTGTATAACAGAAAAGCAGTGTTACTAGAGTGCTATGTGTAATACACTGGACCAGCAATTAGTGAAATTTTGGTTAATTTCTTGTTTGTTTATATTAAGGTCAAAAATTCAAAAAATGGATATAGATATATGTTTGTTTATTCTGTTTAGGAGAATTGGAGTAATGGAAAAAGATACTGTTTGTAGTAAAAGGGTAACAGAAAATATCAAAGATCAAGAAATATTAGATAGATTGAGAAAGTTAAAAGAAGATATTAAAGTAGCACCAAAAGGATCAGAAGATGAGATAGCTGGGCGTTTGCAAAAACTTAAGGGGGAGATGCCTTCAACATCAGATGCAGAGTTACAGGAACGATTAGCTAAGTTAAGAGGAGTACCTGCCAGTGTCTACCAAAATAAGGTGAACAAAAAATGTAACTAATCTATGTAAATAATGTTAGGGACTGTCCATTCATTACACCATGAATTAGAGAGGTCAACAAAATGAAACTAATTAAATTGGCACTAGAAGAGTGGAATAAGACTTTATAATAATCTAATGACAATGTTTTCCTAATCAATATTCATTGAAAAAAAAATTACTTATAGTATGACGGCATCACACAAATATGAGAACTAGATAAATTAAAATTAGAGAGTAAGAGGTTTAGAAGTAAAAAAAGAAGAATTAAAATAGCATTAATCAATAAACAAATGTTGTTTAAAATGCAGAATATATTTTCCAATCTTTCCCTGAATGTTAATGTTTGTCTTTGTTTACCTGTAGGAGGTGTCTGTACAAGTGTTAAGATCTGCGCGTTAAGAATTCTGTCTACATATTATTGATTATTGATATTACTGTATAGGTATAACAATGCATGCAAAATGAGGGAAAAGAATGCATGATAGGTACTACCTGGGCGACTTTTTTTAAATTGCACTATCGCGAAAAGGGAATGTTTAGCACGTTGGTTGTCACTTTAAATTGGCCGTATTATACAATCACGAGATAACACGATTGATGACGAATAGAAAGAATTGCACGAATTGCAGACTACGAGAAGGCTCAACTTAAATTTCAAAAGTTCGAACGGGTGTATCCTCATGTATGCAAAAATAAATAAATAAGGCTACTTTCATAATTATTTCTAAGTCATGCATGACATAACTAAAAATAATAAGAAATTAAAGAAATTTCATTTGGTTAATTTCCGATTATGTAGTTAAATATCACAAAATAAAAGGGTAAAATAAATTAAAACAACTACATCAACCAAATTAGAAAGTACTCTCGATAGTAATGCAGAGTCTAAGCCCATCTAAGCGAAACTCTTATTTTAAACAAATTCCTAAAAAGAAAATAAATGCGTGCATGTAAAATGTCTAGTTGGTATAAACCCATCTATTTCGTAAGCTCGTAACATTTCCAAGCGTTGCGTTGTTCATTTGATAACGCCGCAATGCCACGATTTCCTTGACGATGGTCTATCACGTCGCCTTTTCCGCATACCTACTAACCCATAAGCTTACTGTATTTCGCTAAATAAGTAAGTAAATAGTTTTGAAAAAAAATATAAAGCTGAACAATGCGTTGATAGATTAGTGACATTATTATGAGCCTAAAGATATTAATATTTCTCTCGATACGGCACTAATACTTCGCCCTTGTTGGTGCAGAGTAATAATTCTGTAATGGTCCTCTGTAGAAATTGCAGGAGGCATTTTCCAAATGAAATAGTGGCATATGATTGACATGTCGTACTTTTTTGTGTCGCGGTTTCCTTTAAAGAGAATATAATACGCTAAGGCGGTTGCCTTGATTCCTCTACCACTACCTATTTAATTTTTAAATTAAAATTAGCAGAAAAAAAAACTAATTTTAATATTGAATTTTAAGTCCTTGATGAGTAAAAGTCGAATGTGTGTCGGTGGTCGAGTCGAACGATTTATTTTATTTATTTTTATTTTATTTTTGTTTATTCAGGTAATCAACAGCCATTTCATTAATAATAATATACAGAAGCAAGTAATACACAAAAGGCCAATAACAGATTACCCTAACATAGTTAATTTGTGGAAATTACAGTATTATTATTATTATTATTATCTTTTCCCTTCTTATTATTCATCCATCCTTTTTCCATCGTAATCAACTTAATGGATGGCGGTCCACAACTGTTAACATTGACTACCCCTATTTTCCATTAAAATACGCCTAACCTGCCATCGAAAGCAACGCCTTGTGGATTGAAATGGATCTGCTTCAACAAATGATTCATTATAGGTGTGTGCAATGCGAGTCAAGGTTTCATTCTTTGTGTAGTTTGTACCTCTTAGAGGGACATACAGCAGCTTCGTATGACGTGTACGCCTCCGCGGAGCACAAACTGCTAGTTCGGCCACCAAGTCAGGACAGTCAATCTCAGCGCGCACTATGTCATACAAAAGCGACATATCGAGAAATGTTCTTCTATTTTTGAGGGTCATTCAGTTTTGATCTAGACACCCATTCTCGTATGACAAGTGGGAATGCGATAAGCGATAGTTTAAGTATCTGATAAATTTTCTTTGAATTTGTTCAACACGCTGAATCTGACCGCCATAACACGGAGACCAAACACAAGAACCATATTCCAATACACTTCGTACGAACGCTACGTACACATTCTTTATGCAATTGGCATTTGTGAATACGGAACATGTACGCATGACGAACCCGAGGTTTTTCAATGACCTAGAAACAATTATGTCAATATGTGGACTAAAAGAAAATTTACTATCGTAATGGATACCCAAATCTCGTATCATTTCAGTACATGTTATAATATTGTTCCCGATAACATAATTACATGCAATGGGATGACGCCGTCTTGTAAGGGAAATTAACTGACATTTATCAATATTTACGGAGATTCTATTACGATTGTAGTATTCAGTGAGACGATTTAGGTCAACCTGAAGTAATCTAACATCGTCTACGTTTCGGATCTCTTTAAATATTTTTGTGTCATCAGCATACATCAAAAACTCGGAATGCCGAAAACACGTATATACATCATACAAATAAACACTGTAAAATAACGGACCCAGATGAGATCCCTGCGGTACACCGGAACTAATGTCTATAAAACTAGATCTGCATCCACCTATAACTACAGCTTGACAACGGTTAGTGAGGTAAGATTCCACCCACCGCAGCAAATCGCCGTGAATCCCCAGGTTGTACAACTTGGATAAAAGAATAACGTGGTCGACGCGGTCAAATGCCTTTTCGAAGTCGGTATAAACCACATCGACTTGTCCACCAGACTCAATGCGATTCAATATAAATCCAGAGAAAGAGACTAAGTTCGTGGTAGAAGACCTTTTCCTTAGAAAAAGTTTTGATAAAAGATTTTGAGTATTTTTGAGTGAAAAACTTTGGATAACTTATTTTTAACTTCAGTTTATTATTAAGTAGCGACCGCCCGCGACTTCGTCCGCGAGTTTCCCGTGGAAGCACGTACTTTCTCACGGTGAAAGGATGTGAAAGAAGGATAAATAAACGTTCGAATTTATAATATATAGTTAGAATTAGTTTTGATTTAGTTCGTGAAAAATAATAATTCGAATTGACTATGTAAAAATATTCTCTGATTTTTTTGGATACTTGAACAATGACTTGTTGCTTACGTGAGTCATTGCAACTATAAATTCCAACCGGCGGGGTTATTACCTAAAAATTTGCAGACAGCGACAGCCATGCGATCACTGCGCGACCGGTGACTAACAGTAACTAACATTGATATCATGTATGAGGATTGCGTGTCTATTGTTGCTCCATGAACGTAAAATGCTCATTTCAAGATAGATTTAGCGCCACTATACAAATTACATAAAACAAATTCTCGTTTTGACAGCAGATATCGCTCGATTTTGGCTGTCGCATACTGACTGCATATTAGGTAATAAGCGTGCGGATTGGACTTCTTTCTTCCTATTGCAAGAATAGCAGGATACACGCAGTTTAACAATGCTACCATCAGTTTATTGTGACCTTATATTAGTTGTATTTATTATCGAATCATAAATCGATAGTAAATGACAATGATTGATAAAATAATCTTACTCGCACTCGCTAACAACTCTAGTTCACGTCATTTGTGTTTGTTTAGAATATCTTAGTTGGTATCCCGACCATCTAGTAAATTTTTCTTAGTATTTGTTTATTCCATCCAATTAACTTAAAACAACACAAATTTAAATGATTGACTAAAAAATTTTTATTCGTGACATACGACCAAATCATAAGGGTTCCAAGTTTGGCTACGCATTCATAAATTGCAGTTAATTTTTATTTACTATTCTTTGGCACATGTCGCTCTTCGATTCTCGTCATTCGTGTTAGTTCGGAATATGAAGATTGATTATTGGTATATTTCAATTTTGAATTTAGAAATGACAAAGACAGCAATAGAAACTTCAATTTGCTTACTTTATCGAGTCAATAAAACAGTTTATAACACGGCAAATTCAAAAGTTTTTTAAACTGTTAAATAGTACATAAAAAAAAAACAAAAATGCCCTCATGCAGGATTCGAACCCGCGCACTTCGGCGTGGTGTATACCTACGCTCTAGCCACTGTGCTATTGAGAAAGTAAACAAGAGTTTAGAAGTTTTAATTGTATGAAAACATGGAGAAAATTATTTTTTCCAGAATCGAGACCTAACTAGATCGATTTTTCGCCCTCATAAACCGTTACATTGTAAATTTCATCGATATCGTTAGAGCCGTTTTCGAATACGCGCTTACAAATATTGCTCACATAATACCATTCTTTTGATAATATATTGTATATACTCAAGTATTCGTTTGCGCAAATCCATTTCATGTGATGAATTCTTATAATATTTAGCTATCTCCCGCCCAAAAATCCAAAACTTATTGACACGTGTTTGGCTTCTAAACGAAGCGTCCTCAGGATATTACAAAGATCAGATTCCGCCAGCTAACCAGCATCGTATCAGCGAATGAGTAGATTGCCGAGTTTAGCCATGAGCCAGCTAAACAGCACCAAATCAAAGAATGAGTCGGCTAACTCATCCTTTAATTCGGTACTACTGGTTAGTTGGTTGAGTCTGATTTCTGGAATATCGTGAGGATGCTTCGTTAAAAAGCGAAACATGTGTTAATTAGTTTTGGATTTTTGGACGAAAAATAGCAAAATATTGTAAGAATTCATCACCATTCTTTACAATACAATCAATACATACATATAATACTATAGGATTTAATCAAATCGAGCAACTTGTCAGGCGAATTTAGGCAACTACGTAAAGCACTACTACCTCGGGGAGACAGCACACCGTTTATTACGTAACTTGCAGTCAGCATGCGACAGTCAATATCGCGCGATATCTGCTGTCAAAACGATAATTTGTGTAATGTAATTTATATAGTGGCGCTATATCTACCGCAAAAAGTACATTTTACGGTCATAGAATATTAGATACGCAATCATCATACATGATATCAATTTTTTATTACAATTAGTCAATGAGCGCGCAGTGATCGCGTGGCTGTCGCTGTCTGCAAATTTTTAGATAATAACCCAACCGGTGCGTTGAAGTTTTGCTTTGAATAGTAAGACTGCGGCCTTAAATATCCACGACTGATATGAGTCACTTACATGCACCAGTACTGACGCATGTAACTAACTCGATATAAATCTGGTTTAATGTATTTATGACGTGGTTATTATAATATACAAAAATCGAAATGGACAGACGACAGATAGAAATGGTAGGGCTAACCTGGTTCACGATTGCTCTCGCGTTGGGTGTTATGAACGCGTCGTTAATTTTCTCAGCTGCCGTCTTCCACAAGCTGATGTACTGATTCGCTTGGTGTTGCTGTTCATAAGATGATTGGATGATTTGCGATGAGATGATTTCAGTAGAGTTGAATTTGATTATGATAATGGTGATTTTCCGCGAGATGATGTGTCGTATGGTATCGAGATGATTGACCGAACGATGAATGACGTGTTCTCGTCCTTCACTGACACATCTTTTCAACGACCCCCATGTAGCTCGTGAAAATGGATAAAACAAGATGAAAGGTAGGTAGTTGGGAATATTAGTAACGTCTTAACCTAAGCTAGTGTTGGCACAGAAAGCAATCTCTGCCAACATTCTAAACTTAACACAAAATATAAAAAGTTTTTAAAACTAATAATAATAATATTTGGAATAATAATAGATGGCGATCGCTCCAAGGATGTCACTTTTCTAATTAGGATTTACTTTAAATACCTAAAAATAGTGTAACAACCATCCGCCTGGAGCTGTTTGTACCCAATGACATTTTCATACTACTTCAAAAAATAATCCTTGTACCGATTGATATATTTTTTGCTGAAGATTACTTATTTATAACTGAATTAAATTGGTTGAATGTGATCTATGTATGTAGGTACATAATCTGTGGCTAATATGCGAGAGTTGACCATTAATTCTGAGCATTCAATCCGAAAATTGAGTAAATGAAATGCACAGAATCACCTGTCTTATCTGGAGCTATTTTATGCTCCCCAGGTAGCATTGCCAGCACCTGATCTCAGAACTGAACAACAGCAAGCTGATGATTTAGTGAAACAATATTTAGAACAGGAAAAAATTGATGGAAAATATAGAGATCAATTTAATGAACTTGTTAATGATATTGAATCACGACTACAAAATCTTAAAGAAAATACACGGAATCAATCCACTGTATCAACTGATAAAGTCGCTGAGAAAGAAACAAGTTCAGAAGATGAGGAAGAAGCTGTTATAAAAATAGTGGAGAAGGTAGGTCTTTACATAGTCTTTATCACATTTCTTTTAATTAACACTGTAATACCTTTAATTTTAATTGTGTTACACTAGAATAGTACTAAATCAAAATGTTAAAGTGGACAGTCATGTTAATGTTTGATTTGTGTTATTAAAATGATAACGATAGACTGAAGACGCTCACTCAACAGACAATTACGGCCTTCTTTTCAAAATAAACATTTGTGTATAATTGTACAAATGTTTAAAATAATAAATCACGAATTTTGATCAAACTCTTGTTTACTTGATTTTTTTCCTCCCTCCCTCTTGGTTATTTAAACTCTTGGTAATTTGAAATTTTTCTCTGGTCCCTCGAGTGCCAAATTATCTAGAGTCGACTGTGTATATGAACAATATGACAGACATACTCACGTACTCGCTTACTTACAGCTATTAAGTAACTAAATCAATATACGACAATTCTCTTAATTTAACTGCCTCAGTTACCGCACGGTAGTACAATGTCTACCTCTTTTAATAATATAATTGGTTGCTATACGAAATTTTATATTTTCCTGTATTAAACATAAGTACCTATTACTTACTTTCTATTGTCTTTATATGTGATTTTTTCCTTTACAAAAATGTTGGCTTTTTCTCTTCTGTTACTGTTATTTTATTTATTGACAGCGAACTAAACTCACTGGAGCTCACTTGCGGTTACGCTGCCATGCCTAATTTTCATTTCTAACATTCTAACTACGCATGTAACCCAATTCCCTCTTTTGAAGAACAGTTATTAATCTCTCAAGAAAACAAAAACTATGTTCGTATTTTCGTTTACGAGTATAATTTTTATTTTATTTTAATTCTAAATTTTATATTATTTTTAGATAAAATCTGAAGCAGTTTTAGATGAAGACTCTTTTCCATCGACAAATGATGACTTACCCTTTTGTGAAATTTGTAATGAAGACGCGCAAATGCGGTGCTTGGGTTGTCGATATTTATTCTGCAAACGATGCTTCTTAGAACATAAAGACGATGAGGATGGCTGTAATACGTATGAGCCCTACAAACCTCCAAATACATAATCAATAATCATCTACAAACAATTATTAAACACATAATTTATTACGTTGTAATCATGTTATTTCTATACATATTTTATATCATATAAATACACAAATGATATAGCCAAATTGTACTCATTTTACAAAACAAAAATATGGTTTTGTTTCAGCCTTGAAACTGATTTTCCCTAAAGCTATGGCTTACAGCATATTATTGCATTTGATTGCAGCTATAATAAAATAATATTATTTAAAATGCCACAATATACATACATATTTTAATAGCTGTACATATACATAATCTGTAGCATAACATATTATACCTTTCCACATTGTAAAATGGAATAATAAGCACCACTTTATTATTTAGTAATTACTCCACTGTATTGATTTAGTATTGACACCATTATGTGTCAATACTGAGTTCATATTATATTATAAATGCGGAAGTGTGTCTCTGTCTATTACGTTTTCACTAAACCAAAATTTGAACGTTCCAGTATGAAATTAGCTCGAACCTTGGAGAAAGATAGGCTACCCTCTTTTTTAAATTTCACGCGGACGAAGTCGCAGGCTGCAACTAGTAGATTTTCTTATCCAGTTATATGCATTTTATATTATTATAGAGTAGTAGTATGTAACAGTTAGAGTAGCAGTATAAAAAAAAATTTGATTTATTTTAGTGACTTCAGTTTATTAAAGTCTTCAATAATGTCAGGTATACATTTCGCTAAATCTTCAGCACTTTGTTTGTATTCATTTTCTATCCAAATATCCTTTAATTTACTTATAATAGGTCCATACATTTTCCCAGCAGGAACACCCATGTCCTTCAAAATTTTGCCTCCAACAGGGAACCGTGGAATTTTCCAGTTGTTAAATTGTTCTAGAAGTTTCTCGTCACCTCTGTACTTTATAACTTCTCGTACGTATTGTACAGTAAATTCTTGTTTTATTTTCGAATTTAGCACTAATTTTTCATACGGTCTGTAAAATAAATATTAAAAAATATTATATTTCTGTATATTTATAATAGTCAAACACATATAAACTGAAATTGTTGGTTGTTCTATTTATTTATATAGAACAATCAACACATTAAACAGGCGATTCAAAACACTCCACTTCTTTTAAATTGAAAATTAGAAAAAATATTACAAATATTAGAAACAGGAAATGCAACTTACAATAAAGATCTTGTTGGCGTTGATACTTTATCTGGTCTATGTTCTACAATAAAATAAGTCATATCTCTGTCATATCCAGAGAACTTGAGACGATTATGCAGTACTGTCACGTCATCTATATCCTTCAATAGGGCTGCCAAATAGCTCATAGGATGTAACTTTAAATGCTCTCCTCTGACGAGGACTCTATCTAATTCTTCTAAATTTGGACTGGATGGTAAACCTGTTGAAAATATCAATTACATTGAAGTATATATATTGTAAAGTCTAACCAGTAATAGGTATATGACAGCGATCAGCCCCGCCACTTGTGTTCCATTCTTGTTTCATCTGTTAACTTGACATATAAAATATATAAGAAAAAAACCAGTCAAGTGCACGTCGATTACACACAATGAAGGGTTCCGTAGTCAGAATGCATAATATTCATTTAATCGGCAGCAAAAATAGGTTTGTATTTCATCATTTCATAGCATTTCTCTATGACACTGAAAAACGAAATTATTTCTGCAGTGTGTAATTCTGGAGCGTGTAACCGAAAATACTCCATATCTCAAAAACTACACAACATAATTACATTATTCAAACCATTTTGGTTATAAGTGCTTTTTAATTGTACTACTATCTCAATTTTTTTTTAGAATTTTCTACACCATAGTTAAAAACTTACTTTTTACGATTTTAGAAGCGCATGTCTCGGCAACTAATGACTTAAATAAAAAATCACTTTGAAACGTCTATATTGTACTTAAAGATACCCCTCATGCTTGCACACATGTGTTTTTTGCACACTTTAGTTACATGTATGGAATTGCTCCTAATTTTATTTATATATTTTAAAATTTCACTATACTATTTTATAGGTAGCGATTTATAGAATACACCTATGTTCCAAATCACATGAATTTAGTGACAGCAGTCTCCGAGTAAAATATCTGTGATATACGGACAAACACATGTGGACTGGACGAAATAATAGTTTCGATGGAATGGAAATGGAACCAAATGGAAACCTATTTGGTTACGGAATTCTAAAAAGTTATCTTTAATTTCCGCAATATGGCCGACCCTCACGTAGTCTCACTCATACCTTCGTATTATATTCATGTCAGACTACATAATACATATAAGTTCATACTAAATATTATGTCCAATAACTTACTTGTTTTAATAACCGTTGGACACGCATTAATTTAGGGTTCCGTAATTAAGTATCCGGAGTTTCGGATGATGTAAAATTGAAAAAAATGGGTCCATATATACCCATTATTTAATCTTTTGTTTTTTATTTCTTTTATGTCCTTGTATCTTTCAGCTCAGTAGGTTTAAAGATCAGGGAGACAAACAGACATTCTACAAAATGGCTAAATCGATTTTTGCAGATTTTTAATTGGGAGCTAGAAAAATTTTCATAGTAGTAATCTAGGCTACTTTTCATCTCTGAAAAATATAACCAGAGCAGCAAAAGCTAGTTTTATATATTATAAGAAAAAAAATAGTCCATAACATTCGGAATTTTATATTATAAGATATATGCATTTGTTGCATATGATTCCAAAGTTTTAGTTAAGTTTTGGTTTTGCAAAAGTTATAGAGTATATCAGTTTGAATCTATTTACTGTGAGTTTATTTACCTATATATTTGGCTATGCCGACTTTAATCATAGTTTTTAACAAATCTCCTGCAAAGTTTCCTTGAAGAATCTTTTTGAGTTCCATCCATATTCTCTCTCCTGAAATATTTTGTAAGCCCTCCATATTATTTTCAATAATTTTTAGTAACTCTTCATCATGATTATTAGAGTTTTCCGCTATCTTTCCATAGAAACGGAAATATCTCATTATTCTGAGATAATCCTCCTTTATTCTAACATCAGCATCACCGACAAATGCAACTCTTTTCTTTTGCAAATCTTCATAGCCAAAGAAATAATCATACACAGATCCATCAAAACCTGAAAAAGTCATGAGAACGATTGCTTCAATAATCTAAATACATACATACTTATTTAAAATAGTGTTTAAAATAACAAAAAACTATATTTAAGTATAACAGTGATCAGTGACAGATTATGATTTTCTGATCTCTCTCTCTAATAATAATTAGTGATATTATTCTTATGTTACAGTGTTACGATGAAATCAGTTTCGATCAAAAACTTAAGATTTTGACCATAACCCAGTCCTCTCCGTCTGTCCGTGTCAGGGTTTGCTAAGGGTAAAAATTTTTTAAGAAAAAATTTAAACTACTTCAAAATAAAACTGAAAAGTACAAAATATCTATTATTTACTAATCAAAACTCAAGTACAAATGAAATCAGTTTAAATTTTTCTAAAAAAGTTTTCTATTTCTCCCGAGAATTGTGAGATAATTTTTCAGCATTTTAACTATGAATGCCGATCATTTTTGACAGTTCAAAAATTCAGTTATGTTATGTAGGCTTCAAAAAAAATTAGGTACTTTTTTATGGCCATTTAACATTCAAACGAAAACAATTATGAATAGAAAATTAGTGTAGATATCAGCTTAATTTATTTTTCAGAGGTAAAAAGATATGCCTTTTCTTTGTTACTTCCATGTAACGAACGTGTTAAATAAAAAAAGATTTAGTCGAAAAACTTAAGTAACTAATGACATTTTAAAAATAGACACGTGTTAAAGGGTGAATAAACTAAAACCGCTAGGCATTGGTTTTTTGCTGTTTAAAAATTTAAGAATTAATTTTTTACGGTTATTTTTATTTTCACGTATTGTATTTAGCTTCTCTCTTTAACTGCCTACAACGATTAAGTTAAACGCTTGTTATATTTCAAATAATTTAAAAAAAAGTAGCAAAAATATCATTCCCACCAGGTGGTAAACCCAGTCAAACGAAATATCCGAAATAAAGCAAAAAAAAAAATAATACTGCTTATTTCGCTACGTTTGTATTGTTAAGTAATATTACTAACTGTGCTAAAATGTAGTATTGAGTTACTGGACTCGTACAGGAAGTCGATTATTTTTCCATTCAAATATTGTTACGAAATTTTCGTCATTTCCTTTTATAACCGTAAGTGTTTGGTATAATTCAACCGAACCGAATAGTTAGTTGTACTCCCTCCCGCATTGCCCTTAGTTCGCTTGTCGACACTAACGAGAGAACAATTGTAGATGAACCTCTGTTGATCGCAAAAAAAATCAATTTCAAACTTAAATCCAAAGATTATCACGTTTTGTGATCATTTCGTTTCGTCTTCGTAACGGGTGAGTATTTCTATTAATGCGAACATTATAAAGAAGAAAAGAAAATAGTGATAAGGGTTGAAGAACTAATGAGAGAGAAAAAGAAAAGAAAAAGAAGTCGAGATCCCAGAGGCAATAATGCTAGCAAATATGACAGAGAAATTGCTGGGCATTGCAAAATAGAGACAACAGAAAAGATCTGCCCCCTTATTCATAACGCTTCCAAAACTTTCCATGGCGGAAAGGGCCGATCGTCGGAAAACATAAATTCAATCCGACGGAATGGAAAATGCTATTCACAAACTATCGGAATCTCATCGGATAGGACTTTACGTATCCGAAAGAAAATGCATTTATGAACCATGTTATAATCTACCAATCAATGCAAAAAAGTGTGTCGGAACTATGTCAGCAGAAAAGGAGCTTACTGGATCCCCCTTAGAAAACATTCAGGATTTAGAAAAGTATTTAACAACCTTTATTAATCATTGCTACAAAATATCATTACAAGCTAATGTAACATCCATTCATTATAGATTGTTCTGAACATTTCTACCTCTTTGGCGAAGAAGTTCGTAAAGAAATTTGCCTACATACTGGAATAATTTATACATTTGATTTTCGTAGTAGCACTATAGATCCATCTTCTGCATGTACAGTAAGTCGATGTATAAGACGACGCTTCAGCAGTGGACTCATGGTACCCCTTTCTTCAACTTGCAATAGTGAAAAATCCATTCACCAACACAATGCACTTTAAATCCGATTCGCCTACGTTTCAATATCGGCTCATATTTTACATGATATCCTAGCAATGGAATGAATTTCCACAGCTCCAGTAAATTACTTGGAATAATAGTGAGTCGGGGCATGGTGCCCCCGATAGAGTTATAGCCATGTTAATAAAAACGACAGATGCTTTAATTACGTTTGGACAGGATATTAGAACATTTCACCAATTCGTACAAAGTATACAACAAAATATTAAAATAAAGATTGTAGAGAACAATAATATAACAAGCAAAGAAGTTAAATTAAGGAACTTTAAAAATACATCAAGTTTCATGGCGAACGTATTCCAACTAAGTGACATTTGAGATATTTGCTGTTTTTTAAGTGATGCTAGTTGTATATATTGTTAAATATATACTCGGTATTACATTCGTAATTTTTTAATAGTCATATTACATTCGAAAATTTTAATTATGGGAATCTCCAAAGAAAAATAAGCTTATGTTGTTAGAATCTGTATAAAATGGGCAACTTTTTGGGATATTGACTTTTTCTTACTAGTTTGTAGCACACACAACATTTCTCTGTGATACAATTTTTGTCAGACTCGAGTTTTCCCAGCTGAATCATTTCCTTATTTAACACATTTTTGCCAGCTACCAGTTTGGAAAAGTCTTACAATCAAAAAAATATTAAGCTCGCAGCTTCATTTTCAATTTATAACAGTTTATAACATCTAAACACTACATACCCTCAGACTAGATACGGGTAGAAATTTTGTTGAAAATAAAATTCAATCCATGTTTCTCGCTGATAATGTAGCTTTCTATAGATGAAATAATTTTTTAAATTGGTTAAGTAGTTTTTGAGTTTATCCATTACATACAAACAAAGTTAACTTTTTTTAATATTAGTATAGAAACAAGAAGAATAAGATAACAGTTATATATATACGTCGGTGGAAATGACAAAAGGCACTCATTTGACTATACTATGGCAAAGCGCGACTTCTGGTTTGGAAGGGATACCGCGCTAACGTAGCATCGGGGCCGGCACTGAGTCTGTTAGACTACGGCGGCCGATGCGATAGCATTTCTCCGACGGATCGTTTGCCATTATTAAATTTCCAATTATCTACGTAATAATTGTTACAAAGAGTTTTCTGTAGTTTGCACATTAACTTTGTCTTAACGTTGTATTTTATGGAGTAGTTCGCCTCTTGTAAGATTAGGTACCTATTTCTCATGGCTGAGTTGCAAAAGCACGAATTGCCCCGTGTCTTTTCAGACATATTAATAAACGATTTATCTATACATATCTTTCTTTTTTGAATTGTCAAAAATAGGACTAGCATTCATAGGATTAAAATGTCTGGAAAGGATCCTATGCGTCTGTTCATTACGACTGATATACAAAGAATATAATAGATACAAACTATAAATGTAAATGACTCGTCACTAAAAACATATAAAGCAATTCCGCGCCTGTAAATAGACTCAACATATAGTGGCTTTTCTGGTGACCATATAATAAACTCTGTTTCATAACATAGCTACAATAGAGGCGCTAGAAGTAAATTGATGTGGTAATAAAAGCATTTCAAAGGCACACTGACAGCCAAATGATTCAACCCAGAAGACTGAAAATTACATAGGTAAAACTAACTCTATTTAGAACCTCGGACCAAGTATTTGGACAGAGAGAGATTACAGTGAACGGAGCATTTGCAATAAGAACGTGTCCTTACTTAGTCTCCGTTTTTGTTGACTGTTTCTAGATTCTAGACTAGGGAAGGTCATACTACAACGATACACAGCTGAACATGACATATTTTTATTTTTGTGTATACTAGTTAACCAAAACACTTAAGATTTATGAATATTTTTCATATAATTATTTCATAATCGACTCATACTGACACGAATTACACTGACAGTTTGACGTGGCCATATACGAGGGCTGCTATTTATGTATCCGGAATAACAAAGTGAAACAAACATATAGCATTTATTATAGTTTTATTGCTTTTTAAAATATTCACCATAATGATTGATGCACTTTTGCATGCGTTGGAACCAATTTTCGTAGAACTTTTTCCATTCGGATTGAGGTATCTCCAAAACGTGCATTTTGAACGCATCAACAGCCTCTTCACGGCTCGAAAAACGTTGACCACGTAATTTATTCTTCACGGTTGGGAATAAATAGAAGTCGTTGGGGGCCAAGTCGAGGTTGTACGGCGGATGACCCGTTAATTCGATCTTTTGATCCTCCAAATATCGAGTTGTTTCGGCCGATGTGTGGCAGCTAGCATTGTCATGATGAAGAAGGTTTCTGCATTGTCGGTTGTTCTTTCCTATTTCTTCAAAGACTTCTGGCAAACAAATGGTCGTGTACCCTTGAGAATCAACCGTTTTACGATCCCCTAGTGGCACTGTAGCTATATGTCCATTTATACCAAAAAAACAAGCGACCATTTGCTTCAAAGTGCTTTTTGAACGAATGACTTTTGTTGGATTCGGCTCATCTTTGAACACCCAAACCGTTGATTGTTGTTTAGTTTTAGGATCATACACATATATCCAAGATTCATCACCTGTGTAGATATTATAGACAGCTTTTGACGCACCCTGATTGTACTTTTGTAACATTTTTTCACATCAATCGACACGAGCCCGTTTTTGGTCAATTCTCAAATTGTGCGGAATCCAACGTGAACAAATTTTTTTACAGGTAAATGTTCGGTTAATATTTTCTATATACTCGTCATACTTATGCCCAGAGACGCCTCTATCTCGCGATATGTAACATGACGATCTTGCATTATTAGTTCCCGCAAGGCCTCAATATTTTGAGGTACAGCAACCGATTTAGGGCGACCTACTTTAACTTCGTCCGTGAGCACAGACCGCCCACGATTAAACTCACTAAACCAGTGATACACAGTAGTTTTCGATGGTGCTTCGTCCCCAAAAGTCGAAGTGAGTTGATCGATGCACTGTTTTTTAGTTAATCCTCGCCGAAAATCGTAATAAATCATAGCACGAAAATTTTCACGACTTAAATCCATGGTGATAAAGACTCGTAATTTTCAAAATGACGCCACAAAGGATAAACAAATGACAGCTACATGAAACAAATTGTATTCTTCAGCCAAAGAGTTCCATTTTTAAATGTTATAATTAATTTTTTAACATTGTTCTGTAACTGGCCAGTTCCGGATACATAAATAGCAGCCCTCGTTTAACTAACTGTTTTATTCGTGATTACGCTCAATGAGATGGAAAGAGATACGAAAATACGTTTGACGCACGCTGGTAAGAGCGGCAACTTATTGTGGCTTTGTCCATTATGTTCTTGGTCTGAGTTTAGTAATGTACTAAGGTTAACTTCGTTATTTCATCTTGTTAAAAAAATCTTATAGCATCTTGTCTATATTTAAATCATTTTCTGTACCACCTTCCCGTACAATTTTAAAAAACCCCACAATTATACACCATCTTAATTCAGAAATAATAGGACTTTGAAAAAACAAGTCGATTGTTACTACATTTAGTAACACTGAGCGTGATTGACGAACATGGTACATAACCATATAGTTGGTTGTTACAATCAAGGGTGTGTGTCCAACCAACCTCGGTTAAGTACCTGATTTTCAACCGTGTAGATTTTTTATGACACAATAAGGTATTTAAAAAAATATAATATGCATGTATTCTATTTTTTTAAATACCTTATTGTGTCATATAAAAAGCCCAACACAAAACTTTGATTGGATATGGTTATGTAACTTATGTACTGTGCTCGTCAATCACGCTCAATTATAGGACAATTATGTAATACCATTCTCTAGCTCTAAATAACCAGTGCAGGTAATGTAATGTAAAAAATCCCAGGTCCTGCCCATGCTGGTGAACCTTTGGTTTGAATTGTTATTCTGATTTCACTACATGTCTAAGATTATAATTATGTATGTGTAATTTTTATGTGCAATAATAAGCTCATTCACTAAACAGTTATTGTCTCCAAGAGACTTACCTAAAAACATAGAATTAATAGTGAGATCCCTTCTATTAGCATCTAGCTTCCAGTCTGTTGTGAATTCAATTTCTGCATGCCTTCCATCTGTGATAACATCCAACCTCAAAGTTGTCACTTCAAAATTCTCCTTATCATTGATCCTAGGTGTAATTGTCCCATGTTTTTCACCACTCATGTTGATCATTCTTACATTTTCAGTTGTAAACATATCTTTCATTTGTTGAGGTGTGGCAGGAGTTGCAAAATCAAGATCTTTTGGTTCTTGGCCCATTAACAAATCTCTGTTAAAGTCACAATATTCACAGTGAATAAAATACACACAATATATCTTAATCTCATGAAAAATAATAACTTTATATGTAATATAGGCGTGTCTCACGGTTTCACCCGCGTTACATTTAGTATTTTTTCGGAATAAACAGCAGCCTAGATTACTCTCTTAAAACTCCTCTACTTGCCAATGACAGTCTCGTCAAAATCGGCTCATCCGTTTCGGGGATTAACCCGAACAAACAAACATGCAGTCAGAGAAGTAAAGATAAAAAAAGCGTGTTTCGGATTTGCTTACGTGCAAATAATCATATAAGCTTAAGAAAAAGCCTTTAAGGGTGTGATGTGCGAAGATATGTAATGTAAAGCCTTATTTAGAAATCACAGACAGACACTTCAATTTTATTCATATGTATGTATAGATTTGATCCAAACCTTTTAAATGCTCCATGGTCTGAGGCTTATACAAATATTCTATTTAAGGATGGAACATAGCAAAATAACTACACACATCAAAAAAGTCTAAGCAACAGCATCATTTACAGAAACTGCATGTGTTATTGATACTTTGTTTTTTTTCTTAGAAAAGTAGATTGGTATACAATCTTTCTCGGAAACATATACCTACTGGCTAATTTCAAAAATAAAACCTTTTCAGTTGTGTTTTGTTTTTATTAAAATAAAAGCTAATTATTTTTTTCCGATTTCATATGTTTTCGTTGCTTGATTTTGGTATTTATCGCACTTATCATTTTGAGATATACGGTTTTTGAAAATCATTGAGTGGTAAGTCATTTTTTATGTTATGAACCGACGCCATTTGACTACTGATGAAATGCAGAGAGCTGTAGGAATGCTACAAGCAGGAAGAAATCAGTCCCAGGTGTCACGGCATTTTCGTGTCAATAGGAGCATGATTTGTCGTCTTTGGCAGCGTTGCATTAATACAGGGGATCCTGCTGAGCAGCAGCCAGGACGTGGAAAGAGTACAACTGCTCGACAGGAGCAATACATACAACTGACTGCAAGATGTCAGCCGATGTTAACCGCCCGGGACATAGGCTTAAAGCTACAATTCTCAAGCGGTGTTGTTGTTAGCCACCAAACCGTGAGAAATAGGCTGCATGAATACGGCTTATAAGCACGACACCCAATTAGGTGCCCACCTATACGCCATGGGAATCGCGCCCGTCGAAACGAATGGTGTAGGGAACACTTGAAATACACCCAGGAGCAATGGGATAAAATTTTATTTTGTGATGAGTCCCGTTTTGGATTTAGGCCTGATACGAGAAGGGTAAGAGTGTATTGTCGTTCCGGAAATGCTGATCGGCTGAGATTCGTCCAGGAAGTGCACCCTTACAGTGACTCCACAGTGATGGAATGGGCGGGTATTATGAAGAACAGACGAACTGAGCTCGTTTTTGTAGATGGCAATATGAACGCTGAAAGTTAAGTTGAAGATGTCCTCGAGCCTTATGTTCACCCATTTGCACAAGTCTTGGCTCAGATTTCACGCTGATGCATGACAATGCACATTCCTTCCTGCTGAAAGAAGTGTGTAAGGATCGCGACACTTGGCGCTTCATCCTCTCTTGACTACCCCATTAGGGATACGGCGTGAAATCAAATCAATTTATTCAAGTAAACCCAAATGCAAGGTATTTTTGAACATCAAATCTACTTTAGTTTGGTTCGAAAAGGAAACCTGGATACTGAGAAAAACCGACAAGAAACTAAGTCTGGTATCATTTTTTTAACATCATTCTACAATAGTAATTTAAAAATACAATATCCATAAAGCCAGTAAATGCATGTGCAGAGAGAATCATTTCCAGTCTATTGTTGTTTTCAATTAAATCACTAATTTTGTAGTATGCTTTTCCAATCAGTGCGTTTAATAACAAGTTTAAATCTCTTTTCTGTTAATTGAGTAATTTCTTGAGGAATTTTATTATAAAAACGAACACAGTTACCCCAAAGTGAACCACTTGACTTTTGTAATTTAAATTTAGGAATAACTAGCTTATCACAACCACGAGTTTCCACACCATTAATAACGCCTTTCTTTTGAAATAGATCTAAATTTTTTCTAGTGTACATTATGTTTTCATAGATGTATAACAATGGTACAGTGAGTACATCAATGTATTTTAAATGATCTATCAGCGACTCTCGTGCGTTCATACTGTACATAGTACGTATTGCACTCTTTTGTAAAATAAAGATAGATTTCATATGCGACACAGATCCCCACAGTAGCAGATCATAAGACATAAAGCTATGGAAATATGCGAAATACACCAGCCTAGCCGTAGCCACATCTGTCAACTGTCTAATGCGCCTAATAGCATATATTGCCGAACTGAGCTTAATAACTAAAGTCCCGATATGAAGATATGTGTGAACTTCCTATTGTTCTCCCCATCCCTGAGCTCTCTTTAGCTGTTACTATTCCATACATTGAAACGAATTACAATGACTGAATTTATTCAGACATCTTTTAACCAAGATGAAAATACCTAGATATTTTATAAAATGTATACCTAACAGCTCCACCAGCAATCCTTATTTCATAATTGTATTTGTCAAATAATGCTTTCAAATCCATAACCTCCTCAGTAAAAGTCTTCTTGAATTCTGGCGTATCTAATTTTGTTACAACGGGATTGTCTCTACATTTTAATTCCATATCCACTTTCGAACGAATTCTACGTCGAATGGGTACTTTACAGTAAGCCTAGAACAATTATAAGAGGTTAGAATATTGTTAAGGGAGTAAATTATTTGCAAAGGCTATATACTACAATATTGTCAATTTCAAAAAGTAGCCATAAACCAAAACTTACTCTTATAGGAAAACTAAATCCAGTAATTATTACTTTCATTATTTTAAAGACCCAATTATTTACGAACAATAAAACATTCCAGTCATTATTTGTAGTGTTCATTATACAAAAATCTATAGTAAAAACATAGGTAAGCACTGTGCCTAATTAATTTTGAGTACAATTGAATTACAAATTTTATTTCATATTTTTAATAAAAAAAATTATGTACGGTACGTAAGTATTTATTGATTACTGTCTAGCACAGCTGTCTAGCTAGCTGTCTACTGTCAAAGAGAATATTTATAACCCAAAGAGAATGTAACCTATACACACAGATTAAGTAATTATATACATGTAATGGTGGCACTTCAAATTGCTATTCGTGTTCGTGTAGGTAACGTATTCGCCATGTTCGACTAAATATTCGTGTGATGTCCAAACATCACAAATACGCCATCCACACATGGTGGCAACAGCAAATATGTCAAATACTTGCAAATATGTTTCGTATATTTGCCTTGCGAACGCATCTCGCAATGGATGTGTTGACAGTAGCAGCGAGTTATTATTTCTTATGTGCAAGTTACCAATATATCTTAAGCATACATAAATACAGTCATTAAAAAACCATAGAAGAAAAGACCTGGTGGTTATTAAAAATTCACAAAAATCGAATCCAAACATGTGTGCACGGTATACGAATACATTTGGCATATTTGAATCCTTTGATTTGTGACCAAAAACCGACAAGTGGGTGAATATGCGTGTTCGTGTAATTTGCGTAATTGTTTTGTTCGTGCAAATAAGACAAATAAATCGAATTCACATGGTCATTTTCGAGCAAATAAGACAAATATACGAATAGCCATGTAAAGGTGGCACTTCACATGGCTATTCGTGTTTGTGTAGCGTATTCGCCATGTTTAACTAAATATTCGTGTGAAGTTCCGAACATCACGAACACGCCATCCACACTTGGACGCAAACGGCAAATAAGTCAAATACTTGCAAATATGTTCGCCGAGTTCCTTTTTTGGATGCACCTAGCTATGGATGTGTTGGAGTTTGAAAATTATGTGCAAAATGCAGGGAAGCATTTGGATAACGCCAAAAATCACAATACAAGATTATTTGTCCAAGCCATTGTACTGAGCTAGCCATGTGTGAATGCTATACAAATACACACATCAAAAGTGTCTAGGGATCAAGTACATTTTTAACTAAAAAAATTATCCAATTAATATTTATAAATCTAGTCTTCCAGACTGGCTTCTTACTTTAATTCCTATGTTTAAGTTAACAACTTATCCCTATATTTTGTAAAAATTAAGAAAAATTAAAATGTTTCCAAATTGTGGGAAATTAACCTAAGTTAAAGTCGTCAATTAAATGGCAAAAAAAAAAGGCAAAATTGAGGATTTTTTAAATTTTGATTGTAAAGATAAAAAAATTAATAATATGTGTTTCCACCATTGACACGAATTACACAATCTCAGCGATTTGGCATGCTTAAAATCAGTTCATCAAAATCACTTTGAGGAATAGCCGCCCACATTCTTACTAACAAGTCAAAAAGTTGTTGTGGGGTATGCACAGCATCCATACTCGGCAGAGCTCTTCTTTAAAGCATATCCCATGCGTGCTCAATTGGGTTGAGGTCTGGCGATTGAGCAGGCCACGGCAGAACGTTGATGCGAGCGTCGGCAAGAGCGCGTGTTACGACTAGCCGTGTGTGGACGTGCATTGTCGTGTATTAGTCGAAACGAATGATCCAACCGGCTTCGCAGAGGGATGATCACGTCTGAAACAATCCTCTCCGCATAAATCTGAGCATTGAGGTTGACCCTGATCCAAATGAGATCGGTTCTTCCACCGATCCAAATACCGGCCCAAACCATTATTGTTCCCCCTCCATATGAATGAACTTCCTGACAAAATTTCAAACGTTCTTAACGTCCAGAGGTCCTCCAAACTCGAGTACGTCTTGTATCTGGCCTCATACCGAAACGAGATTCATCGGAAAAGCAAACACAACGCCAGTCTTCTTATAGAACTATAGTTTATGTTTTATGTTTAAAATAAGAATTGAGTGCCATTTTCTTCACATCATCGTTTCCATTGCAATGTAATCTAATTCCTTTTAATATGTTATTGATGTCATGGCAGTTATAAATAAAAAATCTACAGATTTATTCTTAGTGGAAATCAATTAACTTATTCTGTGATCGTCACATTTTATAAACAAAGGTCTTATTTCATTTACATGTTTTCATATAATTTTTCATATAATTTTATATAATTTTATGAAATTAATATCATAAAGGATTTCATATGATTTTTAGTGTTGTAGGTATGACTTTTCTTAACCCGTAACTTGTCTACTACATCCTGCATATGTGAAAATATTATGACCAATTTTTCTGAAGGGAAGGTAAGACAACCTTTACTTTTACACTGTCTCCGTTTTCTATATATATTCATCCCTCTTTTCATAATCATAGAGATTTGTTTTACAATTATTATGATTTTTTTAATCATTTTTTTTTGCATACCTTAACATGTAACCAGTTACATACGTTATTAAGCCATAATCCTAGGATTCCTTTTTTAAGTTCATAATTATTATTGTCAATTTCAATATTGCAATCTTCGAAATCTATATCAGTATTATATTGCATCGCTAACTCCTTCATTGAATAAATAAAATGCGTTGTTTTCAATTACCGATTTTCACAGGTTAGACCAGGGCTGAAGCCTTTGAAAATGGTAAAAAGTGAAAAAAAATAATAGTAAGATGAAACCCACTGGAGAAGGAAGAGAATATAACAAAAATGATAGGAAAAATAATTTACGGGCGATTTGAGGTCGGAAAGTGGAAGGGGGTGAGTTTTTAAGAGTAAAAAACGGTTTATCTCGATTTCCGGCAAAACTACAGGTCCTATGGAAAAAAGTTACAGGGTGAAGTTGTAGGTAATAAAAAGATCTACAACGTTTGTATTGACACTTTTTTCACATAACCTCAAAACTTATGTGAAAAATTCAAATAACCAAGTTTTTGGTTTTTTATTTTTATCTTTTACAAACAAATTTTGTTTTTCACGAAATTTAGTGAAAACTTACTTTTTTATGTCCCAAACACACTGTAATTTTTTTCATTTAAAATATTTGTTTTTTCACCTTATTTTGACTTAATATCGAAAAAGCACCCTAATTTTCAATCGAAAATTCTCGCGTCAAAATATCTGCTTTTTTAAAAAAATCGGTGGACTTGTTGTTCGTTGAAATCTCTACTTTCTGATGGTGAAAAAAAATACACATTATTATGGTAAATGTTCTCAGAAAATGCAGAAACGAAAAAAACTCGAATCCGAAATTTTTTTTTAATCATGTACAATTTTGAGCTATTTATTAAAATTTACACTTTAATTATTCGAAAAACGTAAGATTCCTGATAAACAAAAAAATTACAAATCCATAAACATAAAGATTGCAAAAAACATGCGAAAATAGTTGTTCTAAATATTAAAGATAGGATTTAAAGGGGATTTCATCTAAAAAATGTGACTGCTGCTATTTTATTCAGTAAAAAAGTTGATTTATTAAATTCTAATAACATTTCTGTCATACAAAATCTCATAATATATAAATATCCATGTATATTATATATTGAATTTAGATACTTTATACTGATTACGTTATTCATTATAATATTTTTAAAAACATTAATCTTTTTATTTATAAATACCTTATCTTGAATTCTAATCACTTATCCATTAGTTTTTGTCTCTTTGATGGCATTTCTTCATCGTTCGATTTGACAAACCTTCCCGATTCTAGTAGATCTTCAAGACCATCACCGTCTTCGTCTCCAATATTATTTTCTGTCTGCATTGGTTCTTCATCCACAATTTCATCTGAATCATTAACTTCCTCGTAGGTTTTTTCTTCCACATTGGAGCATTTTTCAGAACCATGACAATTTGAGCATAAACTTGTGCATTTTAAACCATGTTTTCGGCAGACACATTTTAAACTGTTACATCTAGTTTCACAGCTGCAGCAAATAATTTTGAGCAATATTTCCGGAATTAATTCCTTGTCTGTAAATTTGGGCGTAATGCCACGTTGATGTTGCTTCCAGCCCCAATCTGTTGCTGTCAGTTCGTTACCCAGCCAAGTTTGAAGCTGATAATATGCCCTGTAACAATGTTGTTCTGCTGCACCTTCTGTGGGTGGGAGATTTGCCAATATGAAAGATGATTTAATTTTTGCCAATTGATATTTTAACGAACAACAAGCCCACCGACTTTTTTAAAAAAGCAGATATTTTGACGCGAGAATTTTTGATTGAAAATTAGGGTGCTTTTTCGATATTAAGTCAAAATAAGGTGAAAAAATAAATATTTTAAATCAAAAAAATTACAGTGTGTTTGGGACATAAAAAAGTAAGTTTTCACTAAATTTCGTGAAAAACAAAATTTGTTTGTAAAAGATAAAAATAAAAAATCAAAAACTTGGTTATTTGAATTTTTCACAAATTTTGAGGTTATGTGAAAAAAGTGTAAATACAAACGTAGATCTTTTTATTACCTACAACTTCACCCTGTAACTTTTTTCCATAGGACTTGTAGTTTTGCCGGAAATCGAGATAAACCGTTTTTTACCCTTAAAAACTCACCCCTTCCACTTCCCGACCTCAAATCGCCCGTAAATTATATTTCCTATCATTTTTGTTATATCCTCTTCCTTTTCCAATGGGTTTCATCCTACTATTATTTTTTTTGGTTTCAAAAATTATCGACCCTGGTCTAGGTAGATTAACAACAATCTAGGCTTTGTTTCATTGAATTCGGATGACAATGAAAAAAGTTATCGTTATTTAAAGATAATTTAAATGTAATAAATCAGTAGAAACCGTGTATGAATACACTAATCTATGCTACCGTTTTGTGACTTTTGTACGAGAATAATATATGTGGTCTAATTTGTATTTTAGTGTTATTTTAATTTATTATCGTAAATATAAACGTTTTTACATGAAGACACGCATTTATAATTTACTTTCTGAAAAATATGCCATAAATTAAAAAAAGGAAACATGACATAACTTCACGATATGTCCCTGACGGGGTAGTCAATAATTATATATTTTCATAAAAGGAAGATAATGATCACTATTTCGAATATTACGATTCTTCACGCTATATCCTCGCCAAGGCAGACAGTGTTTATTTATTTTCACAGAAAGAAGGAAATAATTACAAAGTTGAAATGTCAGAATTAGGAAAAACGTGCGATATAGTACTGGCGTCACCTAAAATTTAAACATGAACTATTTATGTCAATGTAAACTTGTAACACGACCTATTTACAAAAGCGCTGCATAAGCCAAGAATTGTATCTATAGCAACACTTATAGGATTGAAGCTGTAGGGTTGACAAAAAGGGAGGATGTTAGAGTTAGTTGACAACCCTGTTGTTATATGAATATGTTTTAACAACCCTAACTTCTGTTATCTTGGTAACGGACTTGTTTTATCTTTAATTAAAAAACAGTTTCACATTTTTCATTCGTAAAGATCTTTTATTTATTGTTAATATTTTAACATGGTAGCAGAGCGTGAACATTGATTGAAAATAACTGTCAGAGTTTTTCAAGGCAAGATTTTTTTTTTCCGCAACTGGGGTGACTAATTTTTTGCAAAAATGCAGTTTTAAAATTGATATTGGTCGCCTGGAAGGTACAAAGAATTGGCCGACTTGGAAATATAAGGCAACCTTGTTACTAAAAGGTATGCCGGGTGGCTTAGATGCAATCCAAGGTAGTCTTGTGAAGCCTACGACGCCTGGAAGCACGGCTACTGCCGAGGAAATTTCCAAGTATAAGAATGCTCTAGATAAGTACAATGAAACTGATAGTTCCGCATTATTACTATTAACTGCAAATATGTCAGAAGAAACACTTAAAAAATTATGAGATTTAACTCATCCAAAGATGTTTGGGATGAATTACATCGATTATTTGATGGTTCTACTGAGGATAAGAGTTACGTCCAAAGTATGGAGTTTTTTGGCTATCGTAAAGATTCGTCACATGACATTATCACACATAGGTATTTCCAAAATTAAAACCCTCTGGTCAGATTTGAAAAACGAATTATTAAGGGTAGATAAGACAGACTTACCAGATATATTACTGATATGCAAAATTCTAGAAACACTGCCTGAAAATTACTTTCCTTTCAAATCGAGCTGGATGTTGATGTCAAAGACCGATCGAACTATAGAAAATCTGACAACGCAGCTTTGTACGTATGTGCGCTCACTTTCTTTGAAAAATGAAGAACCGACTGAAGCCTTAGTAGTACAAAATAGTATTAAACCTAAACCAAGGAAAAAATGTGGATATTGTGGCAAATTTGGTCATAAGGTCAAACAATGTCGAATATGGAAAGCTGACGATCAACCACCTAAACCATCGACGTCAAATAATGGTAATATATCAAGTAATCTGAACTTAATGCTAATACAAGTTACGAAAAATACAGATCTGAATGCAATGCAGAGGAACGATGATAACGAAAGCTGGTTTGTTGATAATGGAGCAACCAGCCATGTTACTTGTCGAAAAGATTACTTCTCTAGTTTTCAATATTTCAGTGAGACGCATTCAGTAACTACTGCCAATGGAGAAGCAGTTAGAGCATTTGGCAAAGGCACGGTTGACTTAAAATCCATTGTCAATGGGAAAGAATCCAGAATTAAACCCTGTGATGTATGGTATGTACCGTCTATTACGAGAAATCTGTTTTCAGTCTTGGCTGCTCAAGACAAGCTTAACAACAGTGTTTTTATGTCTGAGAGGGAAGAATGTTTACTAAAAGTTGATGGAAAAATACATTTGATTGGCAAACGAGTCAAGAATGGAGGCCTGTATAAACTGAATATTGAAATTATAAGAAATACATATCCTGTTTTGAACGTTTTGTTTTCAACAGATGACATTCTACAACTTTACCACGAACGGCTAGCTCATCAGAATAAAAAACATGTCAAAGAAGTTATTGAAAGAGAATTAGGATTAAAAGTTCGCTTAGATTCAGAATTATGTACTGGTTGTATTTATGGTAAACAACACAGACAAAAATTTGGAAAAAGAGAACGAGCAAAAACCGCCGGCGAAATTATACATGCTGATGTATGTGGTCCATTCCCTCCTTCTTTCAATAAATTTCGATATTTTGTTTTATTTAAAGATGATTTCAGCAAATACAGACACGTTTACTTTATGAGACACAAGTCTGAAGTTTACCAAAAGTTTCAGCAGATGTTACAAGAATGTAAAGTGGCTGGATATTCTGTAAAAGAATTCATTTGCGACAATGGAGGTGAATTTGATAATGCGATTGTCAAAAATATTATAGAAAGAGCTGGTATCAAACAAAGACTGACTATGCCGTACACGCCTCAACAAAATGGTTTAAGTGAACGAGAGAACAGAACTTTGGTAGAAGCCGCTCGAACTATGATGTATGCACATAAAGAATTACCCGTCGCTACTTGGGCAGAACTGATAAATACTGCCGCATATGTTTTAAATAGAACTGGCGCAACACCAGAAAACGGCAAGTCGCCATTTGAATTATGGCTTAAAAAGAAACCATCTATTAAACATTTAAAGATTATTGGTTGCGAATGTTTTGTCCATGTCCCAAAACAAAAGAGAACAAAGCTATCCAAAAAGTCCGATAAATGTATTCTAATTGGTTATGATGGCGATGAAGGGTACCGCTTATTGAGTCAAAACAACAAACTCATAAGATCAAGGGATGTCATATTCAATGAGACAGTTATGAAGTCCGTAGGCTTCGACGATTCTGTAAAAGAAAATACGTCAATAGAATTATATTTTCCAATTCCAATACCACCGATGTGTAATGCAAGGGAGGAAGAGCACGCGGAAAGCATTGACCAGCATAGCTCTAATGTACCAATCGAGACTCCTGATGATGGATTAAGTTCAAGTGTGCCTCACACATCGTCTGATTTGGCTGGAGATGAAGTAGAAAGCCATGCGAACGTTCACAATTCACCAGAGTCTTATGAAGATGCTTCAGATACTGAGATACAAGAAGACTCTGAAGACTTAGCAGAAATAGCTAGTAGAATGATACTGAGAGACAGAAGTCAACTACAGCCACCTGTCAGATTTGGAGATTATGCAATGATGTCAGATGGAAACATTAAACAAATTAATGAACCTAAAACATACATAGAAGCTATTAGTAATCCACAAAAAAAATCCAGTGGCTTAAAGCTATGGAAAATGAAATTAAGGCACTAAAAGAAAACAAAACATGGATTCTTAGTGATTTACCTAAAGGTAGGAAACCTATTTCCTGCAAATGGGTTTATAAGATCAAAACTAATGCTGATGGATCATTAGACAAATATAAAGCTAGATTAGTAGCAAGAGGCTATACACAGAAAAAAGGCACCGACTACGAAGAAACGTTTAGTCCAGTTGCAAAAATGACTACTATAAGATCTGTCTTAAGTATTGCTGCAAACGAAGGTTTAAAACTTACACAATTTGACGTTTCTACAGCCTTTTTGTACGGTTCTTTAGATGAAGAAATATACATGAAATAGCCAGAAAGTTATTGTGATGGATCGAATAAAGTATGTAGACTCAAACGAAGTTTGTATGGACTGAAACAGGCGCCTCGTTGCTGGAATAAGTGTATGGTTAATTTTTTGAAAGACATTGGATTCAAACAATGCGTTACAGATCCTTGTTTGTTCATTAGAAATCGATTGAATAACAAAATTATCCTTGCTCTATACGTTGATGATGGTTTAGTCGCAGCGACAAATCAGAAAGATTCTGACATTTTTATGACAGAGCTGAAACGACGATTTTTTTATGTGTGAGAACTGGTTACTGATGGAGAAATATCAGTGGAATATGTTTCTACAGAATTTCAACTAGCAGACCTATTTACAAAAGCGCTGCATAACCCAAGAATTGTATCTATAGCAACACTTATAGGATTGAAGCTGTAGGGTTGGCAAAAAGGGAGGATGTTAGAGTTAGTTGACAATCCTGTTGTTATATGAATATGTTTTAACAACCCTAACTTCTGTTATCTTGGTAACGGACTTGTTTTATTCTTTAAATAAAAAACAGTTTCACATTTTTCATTCGTAAAGATCTTTTATTTATTGTTAATATTTTAACATATTATTTATTAGCTCTTGTCTGAATTTTGTTATAATAATAAAGAATAAAAAAAAATAACTTAATTGGCAATCTGTGAAAACATAATGAGGAACACATTTATTGAAATATATTTTTGTTGGTTTATGTAGATGTACAATCTATGTAGGAGCATCTCCCAAACCCTTAAAACCCTTGAAATTCAAGATTAACAAACACTCAATTTCATACTTGAAACTCTATTTGACATCTATCGTAAAAAATCAAAATCTCTGTAAAAACCTTTGACGCCCATTGTTGTGCGACATATTCGTAAAAGTAGCTAACATTTCAAATTTTAACTGTTACCTTCATTTTATCTCCTGGTGAGCATGACATCACAACACCAACTGTGCCAAAAGAAAAAAAATCATGTCGAACAAGAATAATTCAGACAATAAATAAACTCACTCCCACATGCAAAAAACTTTATAAAGAATTTGCAAAAGCAAATAAACAAGCAGATTTTCATTGTCGTGTAAAACAGGCAATCAAATTTACAAAAGAAAATTGCTTCGAAAAGATGGCAAAAAATATGAACAGGTATGCCAAAGAATTTGTTAAAATGCAAATTAATCTATGCATGAAAAAGAAAAAGGGGCGGAGGTTTAATTTAGAGGAAAAACTTATTTCTTTGGCAATCATGAAACAAAGCCCAAAATGTTACAGATTTCTGCACAAAATTTTTATTTTGCCGTCTACATCGACTTTAAATAAAATGGTATCGAATTTAAATATCGAAGCTGGAATCAACAAAGAATTCTTTGCTCTTTTAAAAAGAGAGGTAATTATTAATTTTTTTAGAACATAATGAGTTAGAATGTTTAGGATATTCCTATTTATATGAGTTATACTGGGAATCACTGGCAGAAATAAAGATGTAAATCCGTACAATTTTATTGTCCCAACTGAACCCCAATTTAGGTCGCGTTCGTTCCGATCGGGCAGTGCGCAGTAACTGCCGTCGACGCTCGCGTACATCACGCTTCCACACAAAACTGCTGATTCGTCTTTTCTAACACACAATGTCCCTACAAATGTAAAATTATATCACAATAATATAATAACTTTCTTTTTAGGTTGATACTTGGCCAGACTCAAAAAAACACTGCTCGATTATTTTTGGTGAAATGTTATTGAGTACAGGACTGTCATATGACATCAAAAAGGATCAAATTAATGGTTTCGTTCACTTGAACAAAAGAAAACGAAGATTTGCAGACCATGTCCTTGTGTTCATGGCATGTGGAGTTGTGCATAAGTGGCAGCAGCCCATTGCGTATTACTTTTGCGAAGAAGCAACATCAGGACCAGAACTAATAAAAATTTTGAAAGAAATCGTTCCAGCTGTAGCTGAAACAGGATTAAATCCATTGGTGCTTGGCTGTCACCAAGGCACAGCGTTTCAATCAGTTATAAAGAGCTTGCAACAGGACACAAGTCAATACCAATTGCTCCAAAATCAGGAACCAGGTTATTCTTTTATTTAATTAATATGAATAAGCTTTTTTATGAAGGGATGTCTACATCCTTAACATTCTTTATTTTCATTTCAGATAATACAGTCATTATTGGAGTAAGCAAATTGAATGTCATTTATGACCCATCCCACCTAATAAAGGGGATAAGAAACAACTTTTTAACAAAAGATATAAAATATAAAGAAAAAATTTCACGATGGCAGGATATAGTTGATGTTTACAATATAGACTGTAACGACACGGAAACAAGATTGCTGTATAAGTTGAATGACGAACATGTAATTCCGAACAAAGTAAAGAAAATGAAGGTGTGTTAGCCTTTACATAAAAAAGAGTACCTGTGTTTAACTTTTTTCCTACAACAATTTATAACTTTGATTATAATAATACTATAATACAATATACGTAAATGCACTTTTAGTAATACTAGCTGTACCCGCGACTTCGTCTGCGCGGAAATTTTTTTCATGGCTTTCCTGGACTAGGTTAGATTATATGTACAATGGGCTGCAAAAGTGCACGGATAGTTCAGAAACTAAATGCTATGAGGTGAGATATGATGCCATCTATCTACGCGTAGTGTAATAGCAGTTACCTATAAATGTCATTGGTTCACCAAGATCTTACTAGATGGCGTTGCGTTACATTAAAATACGAAAAATTATAATTTCTATTTTTATGTGTATATCTTACCCACATCCTACTAGAACAAGTGGACATTATTTTATTTTATTAGGTCCAGACCGGTGCAAGTCGGCCTTACAGAGCAGTGTCATCGTTACGTAAATCCAAACTAAGACAATATTTGTCAATTTCTTAAAAACATCCAAAAACTAATTTTATTGAGCGGAATCGAACCGGGAGATTGGTAGATGATCAGGGGTGTCGAACGCCTTTCACACCACACGACCATGAAACAATTTCTTCAAGCTGCGAAATTAATTACCAGTTTATTTATTTTTATGTTCAGTTTATTTTCTAAGTAATACGTTTAGCACAATGATGTTATAATACAAAAGATGTAGATAGGTTACATGCACTCGAAAAGTGGCACCCTCAAAACTTTGCTAATTAGCCAACCCGGACTTGGTCAAAGAATATGAAAAGTAATGTTACAGAACCAACAATGTCATGCAATGCCCATTGCGCATTCGAAATGCTAAAATCTTTTAATAATCCAAACGTTTTTTGTAATATACACGATCATGTGATGACGCAGCCACCCAGTTTTAATCATCGTTTACATTTATTAAAAACAATAATATATAATTCATCATTTTCGAATTTATAATTAAAAAATATTGGCGATCTTCTTAAATAAATATGTTCTCATGTACATGATTCAAGAAAAACGAAATTCGAAAAAAAGCAAACATAATTTTTTACTTTCAAATCCCATTAGGTATCAATCATATTTTTTTAAATGTCTGTTCTGTGGCATTAATTACTAATATTCTATGAATTAGTGACGGATTTGCTTAAAATGTAGAAAGAAATTGAAATTGACCAATCGCAATGATTTAGAGAGCTGTGTGATTTGTTAGTTTAAAATGCAATTATGTTTTACATTGCATAGCGACGCAGTGCAATGTATATTTGTCTCACTTTGTAACGTTGTAACTGGGACAATATTTTACTTGGATTAGTATTAAGGTAACCTATCTACCTCTTTTGTATTATAATATCATTGCTTTAGCATTTCAAACTCATGAGGGTACACTAAATTTTTAAAAATAATACTGTTTTTTTGCAAAACTTAATTACGCTCGTTCGTTTCGTTTGTTAGCTGTTTCTATTTCGATTGCCTTTTTTCTTAACTTTTTAATGTTAAAACTGTAAAATTATTCCATAAACATGAGTTCGCGTTCTAATATTGACCTGGTTAATTAATATTGACGTCGCACAAGATGTCCCACCCCGGTTGAGGAAGGCGCCGACAAACTGAGCCAAGGACCCAGATGAACAGTTGTCCGAAATATAGGTTCCGTTATTAAAATTTATGAAGTAGTAGTAAACAACAATTTTACTAGTTCAGTTTATCAACGCCATCTAGTTAATTTTTGTGAACTTGAACTAAAGAGCTCACGGGATAATAGACTTTAAGGTATCCATGCAATTTTGTAGCTGATGGTACATGTGCATAGTATGTTTAAAAGATTGTTTTTGAAAAAAGTCTACGTCTGTCTCCGGGATCATCTATCTCCGTACCAAACATCATAATTGCCTCGGCGGTCCAGTGTTTCCCATTCAGTCTCATCCGCCTTTTAACCCCCTTAGGGGTAGTTTTTTGATAAAAAAGTAGCCTATGTCCGTTCCCAGATGTCAAACTATATCCTTGCTACATCATTATCAGTTCAGCGCTTTAGCATTTCCTGTAACAAAGTTTCGTCCCACTCCATCCCGTCCCTCTATTTACAGATTTATGATATAAAAAGTAGGCTATGCATTTTGGCTAAAAAAATCATATCAACACACTAAATTTTATCATTACCAAAATTTAGCGTTTCCCATACAAAATTTCATCCTCCTTTTCACCCTCTTAGGGGTAGGTTTTAGATAAAAAAAAGTAACCTATGTCCGTTTTTTGATATCAAACTATCTCCCTGCCAAATTTCATCATAATCGGTTCAGCGGTTTACCATTTCCCATACAAAATTTAATCCCCATTTTCAACCCTCTACCCCTATCTAACTACTCCTACTCAGGGGTAATTTTTCTAAAAAATAAGTAGACTATCATGAGCGCAATCACATGGTCTTACTACGTACCGACTTTCGTCAAGATCAGTGAAACCGTTCTTCAATTATGAAAGGACATACAGACAGACAAAATTTTTAAAAATGGTGGAGTTGAAGTCAGTGAGTCACAAAAACGACTATTTATCACAAAGTTTGACAAAAAAATTCAAAATACAGACACGCAAGAGATTTATATAGTTGTATACATTATAAAATGTAATAACCACCAATAAAATACATATTTGTAAATGTTTCCTTTACAGGTGAAAAATTGTGTACGTGTATTGAGCAAGACTGTGGCTGCTGTCCTTTCTTACACTTCCGAATTTGGTAAGTAATGTTCAATAGTAAATAGAGCTATCACTTATAACCTACTGCACAATATGATCGGTAATGTAATATAATCACATAATATATTAAGAAATTTGATGACTTATAAGAGGTCATAATTATTATAATATCATTACACTATACAATTAATTACACTGAGAAGTTAATTGTAAAATTGATTAAAAACTAATATTGAGAGATTTTTATAAACTTATTTCTTTCTGTTATAGCTACGTATGTTGATGGCACTCCTGTCAGCAGTACGTTGAAGAACACTGCAGAGACAGTATCTTTCTTTGATGACCTTTTTGACAGTGTCAATGGTGCAACAGTATCCATCAAGAAAGCAAAAGGAAAATCCTTGCGCACAGCGGTTCGCGGCTCCAGCAAACATCATGACTTCTGGCTGGAATCCATTCAAAAATTGGAAGAAATGAAGTTTTTGGACAAGGACCAGGAAAAAACAGTACCCACCCTTAAAAATTTTGCGACAACTTTAAAAAGTTATATGAATTTGTGGCAAGTGTTTAAAAAAAATGATTTAAAAATTATGCGCCCTAGATACTGTAATACAGACCCAATTAAACATTTCTTTGGTCAAACAAGGGCATACAATTGCAGAAATAATGATCCCACTTGCTACAATTTCATTAATACATATAAAGCTTTAACTATCACCAGAATAATAAAATTCCACGTGGACTCTAATAATAGTGAAGATGATCCAGCAGAACAACTCATCAATCTAAAATGTTTATTTAAAGATGAGAACCCAAGACAAATAATATCTCGAGACACTTTGCCAGGTCCTCCGGCAAATGTTAGTGTGCAAAGAGTAGAGGTAATGATGGAACAAGCTCGCAGGGAACGTTTAAATATACATTCAAGAGCATACGCAACTGGATGGGTAATAAGAAAAATTTTTGAAAAAATGTCGGACTGCATTCGTTGCAAAAGTGGGTTGACCAGTAACCCTAAAAATACAATTCATGACTGGTTGAGCCAGAGAGAATACAAAGAAACGAAAAAACAAATAAAAGTGAATTACCCATCCAGTAAAGCGGTGACATGTTTTGAAACGGCGCTGACCCACACAAATGAATATTTGGAGGTAAATGGTCACACAGCCCATTTAATTGAGAATATTAAATTTGATTTGACCTCCAAATATTCATTTGATTTAGTGGACTGTCCCGAGCACCAAAATTTCGTTACCCAATACTTTTTAACAATAACAGTCCGTTTTGCTATATTCAACTGGTGTGATAGACTCAACAAAATTTTAAAGGGTGTAGATATTGTCCGTCTCAAAGATAAAAATTTAGGTGATATTCAAAAATTGGCACTCGAAAAATTTAATAAAAAATTTAAAAATAAATCTATCAAATGATTGTGTACTGCTTTTTAATTTTCTAATCCCATTAAAATTAGTCCAAAATTATAATAACTGACGGCCTATGTACAAGCTTTCATGGTTGCATGTCATTTTCCCTTTGCTAAATATATTGTTTTAAAAAAAAAGAATGTCACTTGTTTTCAGAAATGTCAAATACTATGGCGAGTTTCTTTGTATGAGAGTCGGTAGTCTGTTAAGTAGGATCTTCTCCTTAGTCTTGTGTTTATAGACAAATTGACAGGGTTGCCATAGTAACTATGAAGAATATGACTAGACCACAGATTTTTAGATGGAAGCAGATCAAACATAATTCACTCACACATAGATACCGTGTAAGTAATAACACTGTCACTTTCATTGTGGTTTAAAGTTGTATATCTTTATCCTTTTCTTTCATTTGTTGCAACACAATGGCACACATAGACAAATCCGAAAACTTGGCATCCGCCATCTTCCGCTTAAGTCAAAATAAGCGGAGTATGGCGTCTGTTTACTTGTGTCGTACGTCACATGTCCGATTATCAAATATTTCTTGGTGTATAAATATTATTTTGGTTGTTTAAAGTGCAAAATATGGCAGAAAAGTGTTGTACTCCCAATAGTTACGCCTCATACAGAAAAGCCCCGAAAATCACGTTCCATCGGTAAGTAAATGTGATGTTGCAAATTGTTTGATTACTGCATTCAGTTAGCTGATATTTTTGTATTTCCTGGCTCCGACACTTAAATATGTTGCAAACTATTAAAATTAAAGTTTCCTTATATTGTTAAGGTTTTTTTATAGGTTTTTTATATTTTTGTACTAAGTACCTAACCAATTTTGACATTATTAGTACTTGTACCTTAAAGAGGGCCGAATTCAGAGAAAACTGAGTCTCGTAATAAAATTAAATATTAACGGACAGGTACCTAAAGTTAAGCAACTATCTATTTTTTGCAACTATCTTTTGATTTTGATGTATACCTTGTTAATTTCGGGTTTCTAAAGGATGAAAATCTTCAAATTTTTTGGTTAAAGAACTACATAAGAAAGACATAGAACAAACTGGCAGCCCAATTCTGGCGGTGTTTTGTGCTCAAAACATTTTGAACTCCATTTATTATGTTAAAGAGATCCCTGTAAAACCCTGTTGTTATTTGACCATGAAATTTAACATACCTATTAAAAATGAACATGCTATCACCAAATTAATCTCTAGTCGCTATGCTAAGCTGAACCTGGGCCAGTGTTGTTTAGAAAAAAGCCAGTTCTGGAAGCCATACTTCATAATTACAAAATAATTTTTAATTTATTTATAAAATAATACAACTTTCTTGCTTCAGGTAGTCGAAGATGGACTTTATTATGCATAAATTGTGTGTTTACATGTAAAAGTGGTGAAAACGAATATGGATATCGCGAGACGAATAATGACAAATAATACCTACGATTACTTGCAATGGTAATCCTTAGCATATCTGACATTCTGCACTAGTTACTTCTGGCACACATTGAAAAACAGTGAAATGATGTGTTTGGTTCACATCTATAATGAGTTCTTAGATAATGTAATAAGAAAACAATGCAATTAATAAATAAAAGACTGAAAACATTCTTTGTTTTATTGTGTAAGCTATTTTAGTTTTTATTCTCAATGTGATCGATCACCCATCGACTATCTCTCGATTTCTTTTAATTTTTCAGTTTTATGCGTAGTTTAAAGAAAATAATAATCAAAAGACAAAGCATAGCGATGAAGAGTTATTTAATGTTTTTATAAAACATTAACTGACGCTTATCTCCTTACAAAAATAGTTAACGATAATACTCGTCTGATATAAAATTTGTTCTATTTTCTCATAACCAAGTCTCTAACACTTACAGTAAAGCAATGGTAAGTAGGCTTTACTGTAGTTACAAAGGACTGATAAACGAAATTCCTCCAATTCCTCTCACTTGCACACAACTTTAACGTACAATATACTATCATTTTTACATTTATAACTCCCATAAGCACAAAAAATAGCAAATCTAAATTTTGAATAAAATGCCAACCACGCTTCTTTTGTTCGCGCCAAAAAGTCTAAATTCAAAACTTTTACTTGCCTGATTATCAACTTTTCCAACTTAAAAATATATCATTTATGTCATTAAACTTCATGTACCTACATAAATCGAACCACAAACAAACTCATCACAATTCACAATGTACATGCGGCCCAAAACCAGCAGCGCACAGCCGTCAGGCATCATGTATCGAACGAACAATCATAAAATATTGTATCGTGGAGCTATTGGAAACACTCCAAATTACATCCTTCATGTGACAAATACAATCTACAAAAAGAAGGAATATAATAAAGTAATAATCTCTAATACTAGTACATTACTTAGTTAATTTAATTCTTATTTTATCACATAAAAATATAATTTGGGTGTCCCAAATAGTCCCGCTTGAAGATAATACGCAGTATAAGCAGCCTCTCCTTAATTTGGGTCTGAGTTCTGCATGTGTGTGAGTAATATTTGTGAATGTGAATTTGCCACGCATTTTGTATCGATGGGTATAGTCTGCTTCCATTTAAGTCTGTGGACTAGACAACACCAATTCCAATAACAATTTTCTGTTATATTCCAATAACAATTTTCTGTTATAAATATTAATAAAATTGTACGTATATGGGTTTAACATAAAGACACGTATCCAAATTATTATAACTAATTTTATAATATGCCTATAGTCTGTCAAATTGTCTTTGGATTGGTGAAATAATTACTATCAAAGATCATCTTTCGATCGCATGGCAAGTGTTAGAAAGGGGCAAATGGCATCCCTTGTAGCTATCCCAATGACTAAGGAACCTTAGTCATCGAGCTATCCCTAAATCCTTTGATGACATTTGTGGAAGTGAAATAAGTATGTAAAAACCGCGACGCTTTACACTCCGTCCTCTCTGACTACCCTGTTAGGGATACAGCCCGAAGATATGTATGTATAAAGTTAAATTATGTATAGATCAACGTGTTTCAAAGCAATTTTTTGTTCATGCTCGCTAGCTACTCTAGCGCTATTCTGGACAGTTTTTAAACTGTCATTTACTGTTTACAGCCTGGACACTTTTTCAACTAACCCCCCATGTGAGATGGTTCGCCTTACCTCTACCTTCCATACTGATAACCTTGAACTTTATTAACAGCGGATTACTAGGGATGGGATTCTTTAGAAAATATATCGATTTTTTAGTAAAACTTCGATACCTACTAGTTATTTCTAGCAAATACCATAACTATTTATCGGTATGGTTGCTGATAGCAGGTTTTGAAACTATTTCGGTAACTATTTATTGGCGATTAACGACGCACAGGTTTCGCGTAAGTAGGTATACGATTTACATTGTGGTATGGTTATTATATTTAAGAAACCATTTTAAGTTATAGTATATTCATTTAACAAACTAATTTTTTGGAAGTGTTAGCATTTGAATGAATGAATAGTGTGTATTAATAAGCGCTAACGAATTTTATGTGCACCTATGTATATAGTACCTAATGTACTAATAGATACAGATTATTTATTTCATGCAAGTAGGTATTGAAATGAACTTCCCTTCATACTGTAACCAGGCTTAGGACTGGCTGCATCTGTGCTAATATTATAAAAGCGAAAATGGGTTTGTTCGACTATCTGTCTGTTTGATACTTCATGGCTAAACTACTACTTTAACTAAACTACTAAGTTTAATACAATTCTTTATTAATTCATAGTTTAAATTTCAACATTAAGGTTGGATATCAAGATTGTCATTTGCCCCCCAGTAAACTGTTCATACCACTTGAACCCTGTTGAAGCTGTCTCATCATATTATGTAAGCCAGACATGCCACCCATTTGCTGAAGAATTCTAGGATCCATCATTTTAGCCATTTGTTGATTAAGCTTAGCCATCTGTGTTTGATTAACATTTTTGGCCATATCACCACCTTTGAATAATCCCTTAATACCACCCATCTTCTTGACAACAGCAGCAAATTTAGTGTATTGAGCAATGAGATCTTTCACATCTCTCTCTGTCACACCAGCCCCTTGAGCTACTCTTGAAATGCGAGTGGGTTGTTTGGAAAATAATTTGGCGCCATCGCGGTGATCTAGTTCACCTTCATTCATAGAATCCATAATAGTCATTAACCGCTTCAGTTTGGCCATTGACTCCTGTTCACTACCCTTTGACATGAGGTCTTGTGAGAAGCCTGGTATCATTCCCTATAACATTTCAATGTATAAATATCTCAATGTCTGATAAATTAACTTAATTTAGAATATGATAGTATTAACAATGTTACCATTATCTGTGAAAATGGTCCCATTTTCATAATATTTTGGAACTGTTCGTACATAGCCCTTAACGTAAATTGTCCATGTTTAAGTTTTTCAAGTAATTCATCATTGTCATCCAATTTAAGTTCATTGACTTTATCCAAAAGACCTTCAATGTCACCCATGCCCAGTAATTTGTTAATGAAAGGTTTAGTTTTGAAGGGTTCTAAATCATCAATGTGTTCTCCAGTACCTATGAAAATTATGGGACTTTGTGTTGCTGCTACACTAGAAAAATATTTTTACAATTTTAAAGAAGAAAAAATAAACCATTACCTTATGGTTAGACTTAACTGTTATATTTACTTACGCCGACAATGCACCACCACCCTTGGCATGGCCATCCAATTTTGTGATAATCACTGATCCAATATCGACTTTCTCTTTGAAAGCTCTAGCTTGGGCCTCACAGGCTTGACCTATTGTGGCATCCATCACGAAGATGATATTGTCTGGTTTCTGAAAATTAGAAGTTGCTAAAATATCACACTTTACGTTTTTAGTATTGCAATTTCATTTTGCACTAGATTCTAGTGCAAAATGAAATTGACTTCATTGAGATTATTCTTGTGACTAGAATAAAATCAATAAAAACACTTATATTTTATATATGTCTATTATTATTTTACTTAATATATTATTTTCTATATTTTAGTATATATGAAAAAATTAACATCTACTTCCCCTTCCAGTCCACAACACCCATACGGATGCCACCAGGACTACCTATTTCATATTTATGTATGTAATTGGATTCATCAAATTTCAGTAAAGAACTTGACTTTGGCGCATAATAGATATGCATTCTTCGATATAAAAAATTTAGACAAATAATTACTTCAGAAGCATTGATAGGGTGCCTCATACTCAATTTTTTTCATCATATCAAGTAGGTCGGCACCAGTGGCGTGCATCCCATATAGCTACAGAGATACTGCCTACCCTGACAATTAAATGAAAGTTATTAAATTGGTCAGGGGTTATTCCGATTTCTACCATTTATAGACAATCTAAAATTAAAAAACAATTCTTTAAAAATAGCACCATCTACCATCCTCGTTCTTTTGTCCTTCATCTGTTTGTAACTGTATTTCGTATTATTACATTACTGTATTTTATTTTTAATAATCATGCCATCTATCGACAAAAAATACACGCTATATATCCGGTGCCTCCAAGTCACGCACACATGTTGACATGTCATCAATCAGTACACGAAATAATCTTATAAATGTGTGCCAAGGGCGTCGCCAAGAGGGGGCAGGGGGGGGGGGGGGCAATTGCCCCCCTAGAGATCAAATGTAGCTAGCCGCAAAGCGACCAAAGTGCGAGCAATTGACTTCCTTACCTATTAATAAATTCCGCATCGCATGACAAAACGTAAATAAATTCACAAGGTTTAATGTATATTGTGGAAAGTATTGAAATATTCAGAATAACTAAGTTTTTGACATCCGTTTTTAAAATCGCCGCCATTTTCATCACGACTATATCAGATTTGCCAAAACACAAGGCCATTAAACAGTGTAAAAATATGTAGGTAGGTATGGTGTGTTTAAAAGTTTGATTTAGTTATCGTGCTGTCAAGGGCTTGTGAAGTTTTATACATTGATATTAGAACCGTTCTTATCACAATCGTCATCGGGGCAAAGACTTCCAAAGTGTAACGTTTCATGCTCTCGGCGTTCATATTTTTTATCCTCCATAATATTGCCCCATTGCCCCCCCCCCCCCTTAGTCATAAGCTGGCGACGCCCTTGATGTGTCTGTGCTATTTAATACTCGAAAATTAAGTTTCTGCGCGTGTTTTGGAGACATTGCCAACATCAACGACTTTATAGAGTTAAATGAATGAAACGAATGAAAAAAAAAATGCATTTGATAAATTTCACTTTTCCAACTAAAATTGTGTTTCATTTTACTCGTTTTTGCTTTGTTTATGGTTCACTGATATATTTATACTTGAATCAAAATAAAATTCCATATCAAAAATCAATGTGCAAGAACAGAAAGTCTATTAGTTTGGTAGGCTTGGGCATCGACTTCAGTAACTATCAAATTCAATTATATAGTTATTTGTACATATCGTTTTTTAAAGTTATTTTTGCACTTGAGTTTTGATTAGTGAAGGCTCTTTTTGAAGTCGATTTGATTTCTTTTATTATAATAGCTAATTTCAGTGTTTTAAAGAATAGAATGTTTCAACTGTGAGAATTGTGTTGGCAGTGTGTGTTTACAAAAACTAAAACAAGTCACCTTTTCGAAATTTTCTTATAGTGAAAAATTACAAATTATAGCTAAAGCCAGGTGTTTTCCAAAGTTGCATTGATCTCAAAAGTCAGGTAATGTGACTCGAAATTTTAATTCAACTGGCTGACAGTTTGTGCACATACTAATAGTTTATTTTATTTCCTTTCATATAACAAATAGCAATCACTATGAAAAATTAAAGTAACGGTATAGTCCATTGAAAAGTTACATTTGAAATTACATTTGTCAGAGGACGCAATTTTATTTTTTAGATATCAAGAAGGGGTTAGTGTAAAGTTAAATTAAAGTTTGTGGGGTCGCAACCCTTGTCCCATGGCCGCCATCTTGGAAAAAGGGGTGCAAGGGTTTCCATGGTTTATCTCTCTCTCTCTTATCTCTTAATTTTAGGCCAAAAAAATGTAACATTTCAATGGACTAGTAACATTCTTGCTCGTCAGTATTGCTGTATAAGTAAATATAATAATTAAAATATGTTTTATATATTTGTTATTTTAACTGCCTACCATGTTGAAAAACCTTGTGCACGCCACTGGTTGGCACCATGGCTACTGCTAAATACCAATCATTCATTTAACATCGTATGTATGTATACCATTTGTGTGTGTGAGGCGACACAAGACTTGACTGAATTTTTGGTTTAACGAGAATCAGTTCCATACTGGTATTATTTATAATGATGTGCCGGATATCTGTATCCATATCCGGTGATATCCGAGGGGGAAAACATTGTATTTGTGTCCATTTCCATTACTTTTTAGCGGATTTTGAAGGGATCTTTTATATTAATGAATTTCAATAAATATAATTTTAAAAATTGATAACGATGAAATACAATAACTTTAAATTACTTTTTATTTCTTAAAATTACAGGTTTGGCACTTTTTATTGAAACATCAAACAAATAATTATGATGAAGATTATAACTTGTAGGTATACTTGATGGCGGGCTTGTTTCCGCAAACCGACGTCCATAGCGCCTATTTTGCGTGTGGGTAGGATTCACTACTCCTGCCATCCTAGCTCCTCCAAGAAGCCTAGCACCTTCTTTATGTTGGTGAAGGCTCGAAAGATTATAATAGTAAGTTACGCCACAATGTTTACATATAATAGGATTAATTAAATTGTATCCGAAAGAACAAACTAAGTACAGTAAGACACAAAAGATATGGCGCGTCGTTAATCTTCATTAGTGCAGACACGAAAAGACAATCAACGAAAATATCCGAGACGCTAAATCCACTTTACAATCAATCTTATGCAACAGTCATAAGGCGAAATAAATATTGCAGTGCGTTCATTTTCTGTTTCGCTCATGCGATACACGACTTGCCGTTGAAGTGAGTCACTTATTAAAGTTTACTTTAATTACAAAAGACACAACTACGAGTTTGAATCAAAATAATGACTTGAAGTTAGAGCTATCTAGTCAGTAAAGGACTGTACATACATACATATCCTCACGCTGTATCCCTTACGAGGTAGTTAGAGGACGGAACGTCAAGCGTCGCGGTTCTAACATACTTCTTTCGCTTCCTCAAATCTCATCATTCTCATCTTATTCTCAGCGTAATCTCAAAACAAACCACTTGCAGTCACAATGACGTCTGACAGTAGACTGAAAGAAGCGTCGTCAGCACTTTGATCCATCCATTGACCGTGCCTTTAAAATTGTGTCGAGTGCGCAGGTACATCGGTAAGCCATATATAATGTGTACTAGTGTACGAAATTTGCGGTACGTATCCGTATTTGCAGATCTACACACTAATAATCCGTGTCCGTATCCGCGGATATACATTTTTAACAGTCCGGCATTTTCATTTATTTTTCCTATGGTAACTACTGACCTGTTTGCACGGTGGCAGAGCATTTGGCTCCAAGGGAGGGGCCTGGTTTCGATCCCTGGGTCAGGTCAATTTAGAAGACGAACTTTTCTAAATTGTCTTGTCAAGCCTAGTGCTTAATTTGGGGTTACACAATTTGTGTAATTGTCTGGAGTATTATTATTATTAGTACTTACAATTGCAGTAGCAACTGCTAACATCTCTTCAAAAAGTGATTCCTCCTGTTTGTGACGGCCACTTGTATCCACTATTATCATTTCAAAACCTTGCTTTTTGAACATTTCCACTCCTGTGGTTGCTATCACAACAGGATCTACTTCTGTGTAACTGTAACAATGAGCAATGTGTCATATTATGAAGAATGCAATAGTTTAACGGTCAACAACCTTTATGAAGAATGCAATAGTTTAACGGTCAACAACCTTTTAGGAGGCAAGGGTTACAAAGTAAAATGAAATAAAGTTGTGCCAAACTTGTTTATACATTGTAACCCTGGGCATGTGACCGGCCGCATTATTCTAATTATGAATGAGAAATTATAGATAAAAAACTTTTAAAAAGGGGATGTATCTTTAATAGTTTTCATGTTACTGAATTTTTAATTTTTTTGGTTGCATTGGTGATCTTGCTTCATATTATTTTCTATATCGCCAAAGCTATTGCACTCGATTCCGATTCTGGTTGTTGTTTCTAAAAGCTTATGAGGTACTTTATTGGTTGATTTATAAACTCAGTTAAGTTTTAAAAAAGAAATCCTGATGTATTTAAAAAAAGAGGCTATGTCGATAAAATCTATTATTAGCTATTAACATAGTTTTTTTATCCATTATTATTAATTTACTGCATAACAGCTACAAATTTACAGAACATTATTAATAAGAATTTGGACTGAAAACTCTACAAAGAAAGAAGTGAAATTAAATGAAAAAGTGTTATTCTCATCAGTAAGTACAAAAAAGTTAATTTGTAATGATGCAAATGAATAAAAACAAATAATGAATATACAGGTGTTATTTTTTATTCCGTAAATAAAAATAAAGAAATCTAGTTGATTAAATTTTCAAAATGGTCCTCCACCCTCTTGCAAGCACACAAAGGCCGTTTTGGCCAAACTTTTAGTTATGTGATGCAATTTTTCAGGGTTTTCTTTTATTTCCATTGCAGCAGAGAAAACTCAAATAAAAAAATATTTTTCTTTGTTTCTTTTCTGTTAATTGCTTGCGGATTTGAATTTGAACAGCGTACATGCTTCATGTACCTCCAGAAACAAAATCTAAGGGCGCAACATTGGGGGATCTTTGTGGCCAGGTAACAGGGCCTCCTCTACCATTTGTACTCTTCAATAGCCGTGAGTGCATTCCCACCACAAAACCCATACATGAAATGAATATCAGCCACATGAGGACGCTGTAGGTTAATTGTGCCATTATGATGATTAAATAATTTCTTAACAGAATCAGCCCTTAGGAGGTTAAATAAAGCACAGAATATGTAGCATCATAAGCTGTATCGATATCGAGCAACTGAATAAAGTAAAAAAGTAATGCTAACCGATAAGTGTGTAATCTTTGTTGCGTTTCTTACTACTTGAGTAAGTTGTTTTTGTAAAGTGGTCCCGCAGCTATTATTTCAACTAATTGTTCGAAATTTTTAAGTTAGGTATTAACAATGTTCTGTAAATTTGTAGCTGTGATGCAGTAAATTAATAATAATGAATAAAAAACGATGTCAATAGGACATTTTATCGACATAGTCGTCTTTTTTTAAATAAATGAGGATTTGTTTTTGGAAAAAGTCTTCATCTCCATTTTTCTTAAAATGTCGTGAAAAATGAAATTTCACCTCATAAGCTTTTAGAAACAATAAACAGAATTGAAATCAAGCCAATAACTTCGGAGATATAACAAATAATATGAACCAAGGTCACTAACATGACTAAAAAAATAAAAAATTCAATAAAATGAAAACTATTAGATATATGCCTCTTTTTAAGTTTATTATCGATAATTTTTATAATTCGGTTGGGTACCTGCTCATGGGCCACACTGTACATGTAACAATAATCAATCCTTACATTGTATTCAGCATAATTTTATTTAAATTTTATTAATAAGTAAAAAAAGTAAGAACAATAACAAAAATAAATTAAGAGAAAAACATACATTAAATGAGAACTATGAAATTAAAAAAGAAAGGGCTGGTTATTTGTGGAATATTTACTTTCATATTTGTTGTAGAAATTCCTACTTAAATGCTCATCTGTGAGACGAGAACAATATTGTCTTTTTTATAATTACGAGTTGAAAAAGTTCATTTACGTAAATAAGTACTGCAAAACTGTTGAATGATAAGACCTTTATTTTCAAAACAGTTGTGAGCTGCAAAGTGGCAGCGGTCCATAAGCGGCCGCAGCTTATAGTGTTGGAGTAGTCTATGATAGTAAAACTGGATAATTTGTTATGAAATATTTTAAATATAATTATTTGTTGTATGTTATAGTACAACTTCCCTATTACGGATTCAGTATGAGGATATGTATACATAACTGTATTTGTTTGTTGAAATAAAATTCAGTCAAGGAATAAGGCTAAATACAAGGAAGTTGTATAGACGATGGGTTAACAACCTGATATTACATGGCTCTACTTTGCCATTAACCCCAATTACTTTCTGTAAAAAGCGGTGACAAGGTGTGATTTCACTGTACGTTGTTTCTGTACACACCAAACAGCAAATGGTTTAACATTAAATAAACTGTCTACCTAATACAAGTTCAAAAAAGGAAATAATTGACAGATAGAAAGTTATGAATGAACATGACCTCCTTTTCGAATCATTCTTTTCAATTTTAACTTTTACATAATTTATGTTTCAGACAATAATAAAAAATAAAACTTACCTTCCATAAAAAGGTATCCTAGCTTTAGTACAATTTTGTTTCACCTGATCATAAGCACCCGCTCTGAATGTGTCAGCACACACTAGACATGACTTCCAATTCTTCCTCAGGTAATGATAAGCAAGCTTTGTACAGGTTGTGGTCTTGCCTGAACCTTGTAGACCTACAAACATGATCACATTGGGCTTCCCTTTCACTGGTTGATATGGTTTAACACTAGGATCAACAAGCTGAAATAAAAATAGCATGTTAGACAAGAAATCCTCACATAATATAAAGAACTATACAATATATTCCAATGAACTTTAGATATTGAAATAAATAACCTTGACTAGTTCTTTAAAAACAGCTGATTGTATCATACGCCTTTTGTTCAGGCCGCCAGCCATTTCGTCAAAGTCAATAACAGCGCGAACATTCTCACGTAGGTTCTTCACTAAACGAATATTCACATCTGCTTCTAAAAGTGCTGCACATATCTCTTTTAACATAGAATTTAACACCTGCAAAATATTGACATAAAAACAATGTTCCGTAATTATGATTCGATTAGTTTTCACGCCAAATACAAAATAATATATGCACCTCTTCATTAATAATGGTAGCCCTGCTGAGTGACTGCAAAGCAGAAGTTATTTTACGACCTAAATCTGCTAAAACCATTTTGTATCAAATTTACACAAGCCACTTTATATTTCCAAGTTAGAGTTCAATATAAATAACTACCAATGCTAAAAATTTCGTAACATTTTACATAAAACGGTCATACTTTAAAGAAAATTGAATGACTGAAAACACTATTTCGTTAAATTGTTTCTTTAATATTCGAAGTTTATGAAAATGACACGACACACGACGACACAATATAATTTCTATTTTTAATATTTCTTTAAGGCATTGGTATCAAAACCATCAGCTCAATGACGTAATTTCTGGAGAAACAGTTCCTTCACATCTCCAGTAAAGCGATAGTAGGCTTTACTGAAGTTAAAAAGAACTTCTTGGAAGAGCGCCATAACTTCAGCTACACATGTTTATTTAGATTTTGTCCATTCTTTTCACTTACACAGAACTTTAAAACACAATATATTATCACTGTTGTACTTTAAAACTCCTAAAAATGTAAAAAATAGAAAATCTAAATAAAATGACAATCTCACTTCTCCCGTTCCCGCCAAAAAGTCTCCGACACAATAATATAATTGATTACCTACTCTACGGACGATACAGGATGATTGCTTTCAAATTGTATGAGAAATTCATTGGAGAAATTGCGGTGGTATAAAATAGTAGTATTTTAACGTACTACTACTATAGTAGTATGAAATCCTACCCTGCCCACCACCCCACCCCAGGGCTTGCAGATTTTAAAACAAAATTATGTGAACGACCGAAAAATTATAGCATACGCCTGAAAATTTTAGTACGCTCTACTAAAATTGAAACAAGTTTCTGGATCCAAAAAAAAAACATCATTAGAAATGAATAGCGTTTTTGGCGAGATATTATGGGGAGCGGTTGGGCGTTTATTTTAATTATTCGCGAAATGTTTCTAATGGATATTGTGATGTAAAATTGACATAGTTTGCCATCCCAAGTTTCTACACTGTTGTATATTTATACATGAATTATAAATTTAAAAATTATAGTACAATCGCGTCACATAGCTACTTTTTTTCTTTCTTCATGGCATGGCGCACAGTTTAGCGCATTTGCCAATGTCACGTATTGTAATAATAAGTAGAATCATTTTCGTAAAACTCCTCCAGTAAAGTGATAGTAGACTTTACTGAAGTTATAAAGGACTTCTTGGAAGAGCTTTTCTTGGAAGTTTTAAAGTACAAAAGTGATAGTATATTGTGTTTTAAAGTTCTGTATAAGTGACAAACAATGGAGTAGGTCTAAATAAACATGTGTAGCTGAAGTAATAGCGCTCTTTCAAAAAGTCTTTTATAACTTCAGTAAAGTCTACTATCACATAAATCACTTTACTTGAGAAGTTTTACGATAACAATTCTATACTGCAATACGTGACATTGGCAAATGCGTTAATGTATGCGCTATGCCATGAAGAAAGAAAAAAAAACATTAACTTTGAGGCAACCGGACATTCGGAGGGTTGGCCTAACATGACAAATTGCATTAAAAACTAACTGCTTATGGTCCCAGTTCGTTTTTGTGTTTGCGTATTCTCTCCTTGTAGGCTATTATCAAACGAGACACCTCCTCCCGGACAGCAGGCGCCTCAAGATACTCATGTAACTCTGTATTCCTTGTAAACCATGGCGCATTTGCTATTGTTCATAAAATACAATTTTTGAATCTTTGCAGAATTTCTATATTGGAGTGTTTAGCAGTACCCCATTACCCCATAGTTGTATTCCTGTCCATATAGGTTTCAATACTACCTTGTTAATTAACAATTTATTGTTAAGTGACAGTCGTGATTGTCGTTCAAGCAGCCAATGCATAGATTTGATTTTTAAATTGAGCTCGTCTCATTTCTTTTCTATGTATTCTCCATACAAGTCTTATGTTAAGATGAAAACCAAGATATTTAATTGTAGTATTATGCGAAAGTACATTTTCTCCTAGTTTTACTTGACGGCAATCTTTATGCATAAGAGAAAAAGTAATATGCTATGATTTAGCTGCACTAGCTTTGATTCGCCACTCCGTCATCCATATATGTATTTTATCCAAATGTTTTTGAAAATTTATAGATGCAATTTGTGGATTTTCATCAGGTGTTAAAATAGCCGTATCATCAGCGAAAGTAGCTGTTAGTACTCTGTCACTTACCGGTATATCCGAAGTGTATATAAAATATAAGGTAGGACTCAAGACCGTTCCTTGTGAGACACCTGAAGTTGAGTCATTAACTTTTACATAGAATATTCTATACTCTAAGTAAGATTTCAAAAGTAGGAACATATTGCGTAGCAATGTTTTTTCATTTTATATAAGAGTCCCTGGTGCCAAATCTTATCTAAAGTTTGTTGAACATCTAAAAATACAGCAGAACAGTACTCTTTGCTTTCCAAAGCATTCCTTATTTTCCGACAGTCTATGAACTTGTTCGAAAGTAGAATGTTTATTTCTAAATTCAAATTTATGTTTGGGAATAATATTTTTTTCTGTTAAAATAGTGTTTAATTTTTTTGAAATAACTTATTCACATATTTGACATAAAAGGAAGCAAGTTAATTAATTGGTCTGTAAGATGATACACTTCTCCTTGATGATTGACTTCTCAAGGTGTTGTGGTTTTCCAGGTTTCGGAACCATGGTTACTTGGGATATTTTCCAGACTTTGGGATAGTAAGATGTTTTGAAGATACTGTTAAACAATAATGTAAGAAAAACAATAAACTTTTTGGGTAACTGTGTTAACACTTCTGCTGTGATGAGATCAAAGCCGGGTGCTTTTTTAGGTTTCAATTCAAGGATTACATTCTTTATTTCTGTTGAAGAACAACTTAGTATATGTGGGCAGTTGAAAGTCACTATTAAGCCCTCTCTCGATCAATCTTAACCCAAGTGTTTTCTTATAATTTAAGTGGGTATTGTGCAAACTGTGGCTTCTGTAATGATTTGATAGTCTTCCAAAGAAAATATTCATTGATACTGGCGGTTGTTAAGCCTTCCGGATACCTCTGAACAGTCATTTTCAGTTTATTTCACAAATTTTCTCAACTCCGCAGCTGCTCTGTTATGAGCTCTTTTATCTATATGATTACGGCTATGGTGCCACACTATTCTCAGACGACGCTTTTCGTTATCAATAGTGTATTTCTCTTTATACAATGCTGGAGTGTGCTCCAGCATTGTATAAAGAGATGTGCAGAGGTTATGTGTAACCAAGCAGCTTTTTGAATGTTATTTGTTACTTCTGTTGAAGCTTTTTCAATGTCATTATCTGATTTTAGTGAAACTTTAAGATCGCTATATTTGTGCAAGTAAGTTCTAAAAGAATCCCAGTCTGTCTTGTTATTATACTATAAATGCAAGTGTTTGGTCTTTTCTATAATATTAGTACTCGTTGTTGCAATAATTGGCGTATGATCTGATGAGCCGTCAAAACAACTTTCAACATTTAAGTAATACGTATGTATGTTTTTATATACGAAGGAGTATAAAAGATGTGGCATTTTGTTATGATCAAATGGCCAATACGTTGGTTGACAGGTTGTAAAAACTTGTAATTTGTTAGTTTCTATACTCTTCTTCAACTGTCTACCCCTAGTGACAGTCAGCCGTGAACTCCACTGTACATTCTTCGCATTCCAATCACCACCAATCAGGAATCTTGAGCCCAAGGTCGAGAAGTGTTTATTAAAATCTCTTTCTGTAACAGTGTGTCGAGGAGAGCAATACACACATGATAATGAAAGCAATCATCCTGCTTTTTTTTTTGCACAATTATTGAAGTGAACTGGATATGGGATGTTCGTTAGTTTGATTTTCTATTTTTTACATTTTTGGGAGTTTTAAGGTTCAATAGCGATAGTATATTGTGTTTTAAAGTTCTGTGTAGGTGAAAATAATGGAGTAGGTCTAAATAAACATGTGTAGCTGAAATTCTCGCGCTCTTCCAAGAAGTCCTTTATAACTTTAGTAAATCACTTTACTAGAGGAGTTTTATGATAAGAAAAAACTAATTTACTTGTGATTCAACTTATTGTTACGTGACATTGGCTAATGCGCTAAACTGTGCGCCATGCCATAAAAAAAAAAAATTAAAAATAAATAGTAAGAAAAGCGCCTTGTCATTTGTATCACAAGTCACAATCTCATGTCTCATTTTTACAATAAAAAAGTTACAATTGTAGAATTTGTTAGCCGCAAATAAAGAATATCTAAACAATAGTGATTGATTAGTAATACAAAATGGTAAACAAAGGTGTTTTATTTCAATTATTAACATATTTACTAGATCAGTAATTTGATTTTTAATGGCATTATTTGCGTTTTTAGGGTCAAAATCAATCGGGAGGTGGTAGCGGGGGTGACAAGAAAGACGACAAAGACAAGAAAAAGAAATATGAACCCCCAATTCCTACAAGAGTAGGCAAAAAGAAGCGTAAAGCAAAGGGGCCTGATGCTGCGTTGAAATTACCACAAGTAACACCACATACTAGGTGTAGGCTAAAATTACTGAAATTAGAAAGAATTAAGGATTACTTGTTAATGGAGGAAGAATTCATTCGCAATCAAGAAAGACTTAAACCACAAGAGGAAAAAATTGAAGAAGAAAGATCAAAGGTAAATTGTTGTATTCTATACAAAAAAAAATAAAAAAAAATAAAGATCGTAATTTATTAAAAATATGTCCAGGTGGATGACCTGAGAGGCACTCCAATGTCGGTGGGTAACTTGGAAGAGATCATAGACGACAATCACGCTATTGTCTCTACATCTGTTGGCAGTGAGCATTACGTCAGCATATTGTCATTTGTGGACAAGGACCAGCTGGAACCTGGTTGTTCTGTGTTGTTGAACCACAAGGTATGTTTAATAAAATATCAAAAATATTGATTGTTTTTAATCAGTAAGATAAGTATCATATTTACAGTGGTTAGGACTTACAATATACTGGCTACTTGTCTTTTAAAGGTTTTTAATTTAAACATAAAAGCTTTCAATAGAACACTGGTTCCTAAACTTATTTTGTCTACTAAGTCGAGAGCTCATGCAGTCGTTGTCTAAGATGCCTCCTAGCTAAATGAAATTACAAATCACCCCCCAGGCCTCTACACAAGGCCCCCATTGTGTTTCTGGGTCTCTTACCGCCCCCCTTTAGGCCTGAGGCGCCCACAAGGGGGCGTTATCGCCCACTTTGGGAATGGCTGCAATAGAATATTAATTGCCAAGCAGTTATACACTATATTATGTGTTAATAGTTTAAAAAAATTGTTTGACAACATTATCGTAGAAATACATACAAAATATACCACTCTCATCTGGATGTCACGAAAAGAGAAGAGTTAAAAGAAATTTTTAATAGAATTCAGAAATTTTTAAATAAAAATTTCTTTTTTTTAAATAAATTTTAAAGAAATTTTTAAATAAAAATCAGAGTAACGATGGCAGATCGTGTTTCAGTGCTAACTTCGCGTGTTTTCCCATTTTGAAGACATCTTAACTATAGAAACCACAAATTCAGACAGTAAAATTGTTTGTCTATAACTTTTTTTTTAAATGTAGTAACCAATTTAAGACTACTGTTTTAGTAAACTTAAACAATCACAGATTTTGATCAATGTAAAATAAAAGCAAAATAATGTATAGTGGGCAGGTCATAAAAATATAACATTGACTCGTTACTGGCTCTCAAAACTCTCAATGCCACTCTTTGATGTTTTGATGTGAAGCGTATTTATTGCATATTTATTTGATAAATATACAAAAGAATGGCTTTCTAGACATTTCTTAATAATAATAGAATATACTTGAGTGGCCCGTTGGCGCAGTGGCATATGCATCTGCTTTCGAAGCTTAGGGTCCTGGGTTTGATCCCCGGTCAGGTCAATTAAGGAAACGAACTTTTCTAAATTGGCTTGGAGTCTGGGTGTTACGGGGAACTCCCCCAGAGTTCGTTGTGTGGTACCTATAGTACAAGCTTACTGGTTAGTTTGGGGTTACACACTGTGTAATTGTATGGACTAATAAAAAAAAAATATATAAGCTTAATACACTGGTGTGCAGATTTGTTTTTTATTACAGATACTTTTAATACATTTAGAGATAACGCAAGTTTTTTGCATGTTGTCAAACTTTTGGCCGACAATAGCTTCGGGAATTTCATTCAAAATTTATGTAATTCATGAAATATCATAAAATATTTTAACTGAAAGCTTGTATTGCGTATGGGTAAATGTTAGTATGCATGTGTAAATGTAATGTTAAAAAGGATTGTTTTGTTATCAGATGAAAAATTTGTAATGCCTAATATATATACTTTTCTCTATGACCTAATATAATCAAATAAAATAAAGGTTGGGATTCGGCGATAATATAGATAATATACTTTTATTTTATGTAATGCTAGCCGTTGCCCATGACTTGAGTGGTTCAGTATATTTCAGTTTCAGATGAATAGTTTCAGAGATTACATCCACAACTAAACTTATAAATTTTACGTCTTCATAATATTAGTTTAGAATTTTAGATTGTAATACAAGGGCTTGAAATTGCAGTGTATGACCAGGTATACAATAGGAACTGCAAAATATGAATTCATTATTTGTTTTCTACTTTAATTGCCGTTGGTGTGATGTGCCTACAGAGGCCCTAACTTGCTAAGTTTAATGAAATTGTTGTTTATAAGGTCCATGCTGTAGTGGGTGTATTGGGTGATGATACCGACCCAATGGTTTCTGTCATGAAACTGGAAAAAGCACCTCAAGAAACATATGCCGATATTGGTGGACTGGATACACAAATTCAAGAAATTAAGGTTTGTTTAAAAAGTAAATCTTAAATTGAATTTATAGTGCTTTTACTTCATATTTTTTCAAATAAAGTTGATAAAATTGTATTAATTAGTTTTGTCTACTGCTACTAAATACACATAAGTACTAGTATTGAACAGAGATCAAAACTCATACGAGGGGTCCGCAGTAATGACAGTCATATAATGTAGTGTAGCTAAGTGCGTGTGACCACTTACTAACGGATACACATCATATGCACCAGCGGTACAGGCTGGTTTGTGTTACTTGTAGGACGAAAGACAGGCATAGATGCGACTCTTGCGCACTCATGTAATGTGTTCACGCATAATAATCTAAAATAGTCAGGGGTTCATTAGCCACCTAAGTTTAACCTGTGTGTTGGATAATAAATAATACCTCTATTGTTTTTATATACATTATACTTGCATTATTTTTATTTCTCACAATACCTGTATGTAATATTTATTTTTACAGGCTATAAAGGCCTATTATAATTTTAATTGTTTAAAGCCTCCGACTCCAGAACAAATTCAAGGCATTGCAGTTTTTACATTTTGTTTGCAAGTTACTCTTATTTTAGTTTTGTAATTTTAATTTTTTTACTAATTACATAGGTAAGTACCTTATGAAAAATATTGTTCTACATTACATTTTTGTCCATTGTATGTTGTAAATTTTTGAAATGATCTTTTCAATCTTGATTTGATTAAGATATCCATCCCCATCATTCTGGGATCCAAGGAAATTTGTATTTAGTCCTTAATTTTTATGTCTATCATAGATGCCATATTTAATTTTAAAAATACAAATTAAGATGCATTCAATGATCCTCATTGTGTTATATATAACTTCTTAATGTTAATATCAGTTAAGTAGTATCGGCTCTGTCAGGGAACAGGTGAACATATATATATATGTATCACATACATCTCTCTCTCTTGTTTCACCACGGACAGTTAAAAATTAGAAATGACTACTTCAGTAAAGAATTGAAAATGTTTCCTTTTGTAGGAATCAGTGGAATTACCCTTGACTCATCCGGAATATTATGAGGAGATGGGCATTAAACCACCCAAAGGTGTCATTCTTTATGGTCCACCTGGCACAGGCAAGACGCTGCTGGCCAAAGCTGTTGCCAATCAGACATCCGCTACCTTCCTACGTGTTGTCGGATCTGAGCTTATTCAGAAATACTTGGTATGTATTTTTTATTGTATTATTAGAACAATAAAACGAATACATACTTAGTTGCCAGATAATTCACAATAATGTTTTTTTTAGGGTGATGGCCCTAAACTTGTTCGCGAATTGTTCAGAGTAGCTGAAGAACATGCTCCTTCAATTGTATTTATTGATGAAATCGATGCTGTTGGCACAAAACGGTATATTTTTTTGTTACAACTTAAAGAGCCATTGTACAGACTTTGATAGTGTTTGATGACCTACACCCATGACTATGCCATCGCTACTCAGCCAGGGAACAGATGAACATTGAACATACATACATATGTACATTTTAACCTACCCTACGCTACTCAACAGCGACTGCAACCAACTTTTGCATGTGTATATTCTTAGTCCCCATAGAACACTTAACAGTTACCCCTATGAATGCTGCACAAATCTTCATAATATAATTTTTTACGCTGTCTATCGACATATCTACATTATTTAATCATATTAAGGTCACAGGATTTTGATACATAAGGAGACTGAAAGTTAGATATTTGGATATACTATATAAACTTATGTTTTTATCTTAAAATCCTCAAACATCTAAACATTATTGAAAAAATCTTGATTAAAGAAAAGTTCCAAAAAAACTCCTACTTTGCACAAAAAAGTTAGATCTCCAAAATTCTACAGAATTTCAGAAACAGGAGTTTTTACTGCAATATAGATAGGATACAGACTTTAACTAAAGAGAATATAATACTTTAAATTTCTAACCATAATTCGTTCAACTTCTTTCCTCGCCGGTGTGTGCGACCTTGGACCAACATCCTGCTTTGCTTAGATGAGACATGTTTTGATTTGCATTGCATTCAAATCGTAAGGCGCACGTTTTTTTTTATTTTTTTAATGTGTATGGAATCGTAGTTTACGAAATATTCCTTATAAACAAAACTTTATAGTTATCGAATAATTAGTTGAACTTGAGGATCTTATGAGCACTAAACTTGGGTATACATGAGATCTAATGACTTTTACGCTGAAAGAGTCACGAAGCTTAATTTTTTTACATGTATTGTTTTTGATGGGATATTGCTTTCTATTCTCGTTTGTTAAATGCCAATTCCTGGACACCCAATTAAATAATTTGTTCGTCATTTTTACAGTTATGACTCTAATTCTGGTGGTGAAAGGGAAATTCAAAGAACTATGTTGGAGCTACTCAATCAACTTGATGGCTTTGACTCTCGTGGTGATGTTAAGGTATATAAAACTTGATTAGACGTAACATATTGATGGATTATAATTATGTAACTTTATTTGCAACATATCACACCTTTAGAATGAAAGTGATTTATTGTATATAAATACATATCTTCACGCTGTATCCCTAACGAGGTAGTCAGAGAGACGGAGCGCCACGCTTCGCGGTTCTTACATACTTCTTCCGCTTCCTCAAATTTCATCATTCTCCTCACACATTTTTGTCTAGGTATGCGAGTACTTTTCTCATTTCCGTCACATGACACTGGCTATTTGATCTTCATAAGTCAGCTATGGTCTTCCTTGGCTTCTGCTACCATTCACTTTCGCTCTGTAGATTTTCTTCGTCAGTCGTTCATCGTTCATTCTTTCCGTGTGCCCGAACTATCTAAGCATCCCTTTCTTCATTTTAACAATAACACTATTGTGCATCCCTGTCATACTGCATATCTCTTCATTACTTATTTTGTCCGCAAGGGTGACACCGCACATATTTCTAAGTGATCGCATTTCTACTGCATTTATCTACTTTCACTCGATTTCAGAATATCCAAGCCTCACTACAGTACAATAAGGTTGACACCTACACCGCATTGTGAATGGCCACTTTGGCTGTGTTAGATATATTCATACTGCCTACCAATGCAGAAAGAGCAGCATTCACTTTATTGCCAGCTGTTGCCCGTCTCTCCACATCCAACACATCTTCCATTCCTGAAAATTCACTCCCCAGATGCACAATTTCATTCACTTTTTATTGATTTCTTGTTATGGTTTTATTTATTTGATTTATTGCTATATTGTTATGGATCTAATCTAATGTATCGGAAGTTTAAATTAAGCGATAGTAATAAATCTAGACATGCTGTAGATATTACTATGTCGTACGAATTTACTTATCGATCTACCCTATTCAGGATGTACATGTAGCGTGAAGATTTATGTGTGTATTTATCTGATTTTTTTTTTATTGTTTAAGTGTATTATTATCATAATTAAATCTAAATTTTGTATTAGGTTATTCTGAAGGTGCTATTCACATGCATATATGTATGTACTTGTGTGTTCATCACTTCATAACTTGATAACTCTACATCAAAATAGTTATCTAATGTAAAGTTATTAACTGACTTCAAAAAAGGAGGAGGTTGTCAAATAGGTTGTATGTTTTTTACTTCAAAAGTCCATCATTTATAAACCTATTTGAAAAATCCTTTTTTATTTGAAAGGATATACTTCCAGATTGGTCTTATTTAAATTTCACTGGTATTGGAGCTTGGACTTTTTACCCGAATACCCGAATAACACCAAATATTGAGGATTCTTGTCATTGCGCTACAGAATTAGAAAAGAAGTTATTGTAGACCTACCGCTAGATATTTATTTAGGCCAAGGTCACTCAGATCGGAGAAATAGAAAAAAAAATAATAAAAATATTATATCGACTGCAAAAAAAAATCCTGAAAAGTACGAAATAACTTACACCTCTTACTACTGTGTGTTACTAATACAAACTCAAGTACAAAAATAACTATATAAATACGATACAAATACATATGTTATTAAAGATTATTATTGAAATCGTTTGGAATGCTCCTGGCCCGGAATATTCGTCCAGTGCCAAATCAATGTGCAACAACAGAAAGTATATTAGTTTAGTAGGCTTGGGATAATCTTAATTATTAAAGTTATTTTTGGACTTGTCTTTTGATTAGAAAAGCATAGTTATTTCGTACTTTTCTGTTTTTTTTTAAGTCGGTTTAATTTTTTTTTACTTTATGCAATTTAGTCACATCTCTGTATTGCATTTTAGGTAATTATGGCTACAAATCGCATTGAAACCTTAGACCCGGCTTTAATTCGACCAGGGCGTATTGATAGAAAAATTGAGTTCCCTTTACCAGATGAAAAAACTAAACGGAGGATTTTTACCATTCACACCTCAAGAATGACTTTAGCTGATGATGTCAACCTTTCTGAACTGATTATGTCTAAAGACGACTTATCTGGTGCTGATATTAAGGTACAATTTGTTATTAAAGTAAGAACTTTAAATAATCTTTTAGAGTTTCATCTATTAATGTGTTTTTTTTTCAGGCGATATGCACAGAAGCTGGTTTAATGGCTTTAAGAGAACGGCGTATGAAGGTTACTAATGAAGATTTCAAAAAATCGAAGGAGAGTGTACTGTACCGCAAGAAAGAAGGCACGCCTGAAGGGCTTTATCTTTAAAGAAATTTCCGTACTATACTAATTATTTGCTGTATTCTCTTAAATTATATGTATTTTTATGCTATTACAATATATATGTTTTTAAAACTACATAATATTATCTATTTAATTTTTTTTTTGTTTTTGAAATTGTCTTTATGTCATTAAAATGATTTCATATACCTAATTTTTTTTGAGATCACATTTGGCTACGAATTTTAGTAAATAATAGTGGTGTACGTATTTAGATAAAATATTGTATTTTTACTCAATTGTGGTATGAAGTGTAAGGAAAGTGTTCACCAGGAACATAATAGCATTAAATATCATGAGCGCGAGAACATAATATTTATTGCTCAGGCTAAAACGCTTTAATCAATTTGGTTGAATGGGGTATCCACAAATAATACTTTAAATATACTATTATGGGCTAGCGCTAGGGTGGTGACAGCTCGGCGGTTGCTCAGTGGGTAACATACAACTTTTATGTAATTTGTAGGTAGATGAATTTTAGATGGCAAATAAGTGTCAAAGGTCGTCGCCACGCCGACGTCACATCCTGCCTGCGACTAGGGATTAAATGATACATTGATTTTTTAAAACATCTATGTATCGTTCTTAAACATGATGTTATAACATCAATGCTGAAACTCCTAATATCGACGATACAATGCTCTTTATGAACGATGTTTTATCATAGTAGTTACTGTAATTGTGTATTGTTTTTATCACTCACATACATGCATATACTTTTCTATTTGGTATCTCACTCTCAAACACCACGCCCAAACACCAAATAAATAGTTGTTCTATCTTTGTTCGTTATTGTTATAGTTATAGTGTTCGTTATTGTTATAGTTGTTCGTGGATCTAGAAAAGGCATTTGATAGAGTAGTGCGAAGAAATTGTGGAGTCTTCTGCCTGAATATGACGTGGAAGGCCCCTTAATGCAGGGTGTGAGGTTATTACATCGATGAAGAGCCTGTGTAAGGATAAATGGTGACATGTCGCCCTGGTTCGAAGTCTGTTCAGGTGTCAGACAGGGCTGCGTGATGTCTGCCTGGCTATTTGTGCTTTATATTGACAGTTGCCTCTAGACATTGAAAGGTAGTGTGAGTGGTATGATATATGATGGTACAGTGGTAAACTGCCTATTTTACGCTGACGATGCTGTGCTTATAGCACCATCAGAAACGGAGTTGCAGACACTAGTTACGTGCATGAAAGAAGACTGAAGTGAAAGGATTGAATGTGAATAAAACTAAGGTTCTGGTTTTTGAAAGAGAAGATGTACAGACAAAGTGTGAAATATGGGTAAATGAAAAATGTCTAGAACAAGTGCGTTTTCGAGAGATGGAAGATGTGGGTTAGATGTGCAGAGACGGGTAGCAGCCGGCAATAAAGTGAACGGTGCTCTGTCCACATTAGTAGGCAGTGTGAATATATCTAACTCAGCCAAAATGGCCATACACAATGCGGTGTTGGTGCCAACTTTATGGTATGGTAGTGAGTCCTGGATATGCCCGAAATCGAGTGAAAGTAAGATAAATGCAATAGAAATGCGATCTCTTAGTAATATGTGCGGTGTCACCCTTGCGGACGAAATAAGCAATGAAGAGATACGCGGTATGACAGGGTTGCACGACAGTGTTATTGTAAAAATGAAGAAAGGAATGCTAAGATGGTTCGGTTACATGGAAAGAATGAGTGATGAAAGACCGACAAAGAAAATCTATAGAGCAAAAGTGAGTCGTAAAATAGCCAAGGAAGACCAAAGCTGACTTATGAAGATCAAATAGCCAATGTCTTAGCCGACGGAAATGTCAAAAGTACACGCATACCTAGGCAAAAATGTGTGAGGAGAATAATGAGATTTGAGGAAGCGAAAGAAGTATGTTAGGACCGCGACGCTTGGCGCTCCGTCCTCTCTGACTACCCCTTTGGGTATACGGCGTGAAGATATGTATGTATGTACGTTTCTTTGATTTATTTTCATCTATTATCTCATCTACCTCGTTGGATAACTATTTAATAGCAGGAGATTTTAACTTGCCGTTTGTGAGTTGGTTGCATGGAGGATTAACTTATGGCAGCGAAGGTTCTCTGGCGACTCAAGTAATTGCTAAGGAACTACTTGATCTGCTTCAATTCCATAGTTTCTCCCAGTACAATCTATTATCTAATAAATACGATAACATTTTAGATTTGTTATTTAGTACTTTTGAGATCGAGGTAACCAAAAGTGATTTTCCATTAGTGAAGGAAGATGTATTTCATTCTTCATTGCATATTGATGCCTCTAATATTATTTTATCACGCTCAAAGCGAACTTCGTTTAAAAAAATTCAATTCAGTTAATCGGATTACAACTCCATCAATAAGTTTTATAATAACATTGATTGGGATACTGAATTTGCCGAGAGAAATATTGATGAATGTGTTTGTTACCTTTATAGATGCATTGAAGAGTATATTGATAAATATGTACCAAAGAAAACTGTCTATGAAAGAGGCAAATACCCCGTATGGCATTATCAATCCTTACTTTGAGTTATTCAGGAAAAGAATAGAGTTCATAGGCGGTGAAAAAGATTTAATAATAAACCGGCTAATGACGAGTTTTGACTTCTTCGTGCGCGTCAGCACAAATTACAGTCAATAAGTTACAAAAATCACATATCCCTATCACAAACTAGTAATCTTAAATTCTTTTGGACCTTTGTAAAATCAAAAAGGAGAAATGGCAATTATCCTACAACTTTTACTATAATAATAATAATGCTCCAAACAATTACACACATTGTGTGACCCCAAACTAAGCAGTAAGTTTGTACTATGGTTATCACACAACGAACTCAACGAAAAAATATTTAAAAAGGTATCAAAGCACGCGAAATCAATTCATATCGCCAATAAAATTAGTAAGGCAGATAACACAGTAAAAGCGATATGGAACACTATTAACACAGAAGTAGGGAAACAAAATAAGAAAAATGAAGACCTCTCAATATACATTAATAATAAAATCGCTACTAATAAAAAACAGGTTGCTAATGGTTTTGCTAAATTTTTTTCAAATGCACCTGTACACATTACTAGTGGTCTAGCATCCTCTGCACATACAGCACGGGCACTATTAAGCCAAAATATAGGAAAGTGGTTCCCTAGTTTTCAGTTCAGGCAAACGTTTTCATTTGAGATAGAGAAAACTTTTAGAGAATTAAAAAAAAGAAAAGTGAACATTTGTGGGGATTATTAGTTCATGTACTGGCTAATATAATGCCAATAGTAACACCGATTTTAGTAAATATATATAATAAATGTGTCGATCAAGGTGTGTTTCCCGATTTGATGAAGCATAGTAAAATTATACCAATATTTAAATCGGGTTGTAAGTCAGATCCTACAAACTACCGCCCAGTGTCGATATTGCCAGCGTTGAGTAAAATATTCGAAAAAATAATGCTCAACCAAATGCTGGCACACTTTAACTTTTGCAGGATTTTTCATGTTCAACAGTAGGGTTTCACGAGAGGGCGGTCAACAACACATGCGGGAGCAAGGTTGGTCAAAAATATACTAGACGCTTGAGAGGGGTCACGAGATGCCATTGGCGTGTTTTGTGATCTTTCGAAAGCTTTTGATTGTGTTTGTCACAAAACTTTAATTTACAAGCTGAAATACTATGGAATACGTGATAAAGCTCTCGATCTCGTGATTTCATATCTGGCTGACCGAGAACAAAAGGTGAGTGTAAATGGGGTTACATCTGACGGTTCTAAATTAAAAATGGGCGTTCCCCAAGGATCAATTTAAAAAAAAAAAAAAAAAAAAAAAAATAGGACCTTGGCGGATGTCTCGAGATGGTTCGCTGCCAATAATTTACTACTGAATGCACAAAAAACCAATTGTGTTAAGTTTTCCCTATCCAATGTACCCAAAATCCATAATGGACTGGAACTGGATGGGAAACAATTAGAATTAATGAAATCAGCTACTTTTCTTGGTTTAACAGTAGACAATAAGTTACAGTGGGCGGACCATATCGGGACTCTATCTAATAAGCTCAGTTCGGCAATATATGCTATTAGGCGCATTAGACAGTTGACAGATGTAGTTACGGCTAGGCTGGTGTATTTCGCATATTTCCATAGCCTTATGTCGTATGGTCTGTTACTGTGGGGATCAGCGGCGCATATGAAATCTATCTTTATTTTACAAAAGAGGGCAATACGTACCATTTACAGTATGAACGCACGAGAGTCGCTGAGAGATCATTTTAAAGACATTGATGTATTCACCTTACCCTCGTTATACATCTATGAAAACATATTTTAAAAAAAAGGCGTTGTTAATGGTATGGAAACTCGTGGTCGTGATCAGCTAGTTATTCCTAAATTTAAATTACAAATGTCAAGTGGTTCATTTTTGGGTAACTGTGTTCGTTTTTATAATAAAATTCCTCAAGAAATTACTCAACTAACGGAAAAGAGATTTAAATTTGTCATTAAACGCACAATGATTGGAAAAGCATACTACAAAATTAGCGATTTCATTGAAGACACAACAATAGACTGGAAGTAATCCTCTCTGCATATGCATTTACTGGCTTTATAAATATTGTATTTTTAAATAACTGTTGTAGAATGATGTTGAAAAAATGATACCTGACTGAGTTTCTTGTCGGTTCTTCTCAGTATTCAGGTTTCCTTTTTGAACCGAACTAAAGTAGATTTGACGTTCAAAAATACCTTGCATTTGGATTTACTTGAATAAATTGATTTGACTTTGACTTTGAACTCTGGGGGAGTTCCCTGTTCGTTTCCTATATTGACCTGACCGGTGATCGAAACCGGGACCTAGCTTGGAAAACAGATGCATATGCCACTGCGCCAACGGGCCAGTAAACTTTTTATTTATAAAGATCAACTTCTATCTAACACGGAAGATATTGTGGAAGGCTTTAACGACTTCTTTTATAAAATGTTTATTCCAAAGGCCCCGTTTTATCATAATTTGTGCTTTCCTCCTCCGCAAAATGGAGTGATTGACTACATAAGCTCTATACATACTTCTAAAGAAATAGTTTTCTCCATTTTACACAATCTCGATGTAACTAAGGGCTCTGGGAGCGACGGTATTCCCTCATCTTTTATAGTCAATGGTGCCGCCTCACTCGCTTATTGTCCTTTATACCTAATTTTTAACAAATCCATAAGTGGTGGTGTCTTTCCAACTAAATGGAAGGAAGCACGTATTGTTCCTGTTCATAAAAAGGCATTGGTTCGTAAAACCGAAAATTACAGACCAATATCCATTTTGAATATATTTAGTAGTGTTTGAAAAAATTGTTTACAATACCATATGGGGTATTTGGTATACCATTTCACACTGTATCCCTAAGCAACAACACGGGTTTCTAAGGAAAGGTCTTCTACCACGAACTTAATCTCTTTCTGTAGATTTATGTTGAATTGCATTGAGTCTGACAGACAAGTCGATGTGATTTATACCGACTTCGAAAAGGCATTCGACCGCGTCGACCACGTTATTCTTGTATCCAAGTTGTACAACCTGGGGATTCACGGCGATTTACTGCGGTGGGTGGAATCTTACCTCACTAACCGCTCTCAAGCTATAGTAATGGGTGGATGCAGATCTAGTTTCATAGATGTTAGTTCCGGTGTACCGCAGGGATCTCATTTGGGTCTCTTATTTTACAATGTTTATTTGTATGATATATATATGAGTGTTTTCTGCATTCCAAGTTTTTGATGTGTGCTGATGACACAAAAATATTTAAAGAGATCCGAAACGTAGCCGACATTAGATTACTTCGGCTTGACCTAAATCGTCTCACTGAATATTACAATCGTAATAGAATCTCCGTAAATATTGATAAATGTCAGTTAATTTCGCTTACAAGACGGCGCCATCCCATTGCGTGTAATTATGTGATCGGGAGCAATATTATTACACGTACTGAAATGATACGAGATTTGAGTATCCATTACGATAGCAAATTTTCTTTTACTTCACATATTGACATAATTGTTTCTAGGTCATTGAAAAACCTCGGGTTCGTCTTGCGTACATGTTCCGTATTCACAAATGCCAATTGCATAAAGAATATCCTATCGTTCGTACGCAGTGTATTAGAATATGGTTCCTGTGTCTGGTCTCCGTGTTATGGCGGTCAAATTCAGCGCATTGAACAAATTCAAAGAAAATTTATCAGCTACATAAACTATCGCTCATCGCATTCCAACTTGTCATTCGAGAATGGGTGCCTAGATCAAAATTTAATGACCCTCTATAATAGAAGAACATTTCTCGATACGTCGCTCCTATATGATATAGTGCGCGCTGAGATTGACTGTCCTGACTTGGTGGCCGAACTAGCTGTTTGTGCTCCGCGGAGGCGTACACGTCATACGAAGCTGCTGTATCATACATTATATATACATTATACTTCTAAGAGGTATAAACTACACAAAAAATGAAATTTTGACTCGCATTGCACACATAATGAATCACTTGTTGAAGCAGATCCATTTCAATCCACAAAGCGTTGCTTCCGGTGGCAGGTTAGGCGTATTTTAATGGAAAATAGGGGTAGTCTATGTTAACAGTTATAGACACACATCCATCAAGTTGGTGGGGATGGAAAATGGATGGATGGATAAAAAAAAACTGTAATTTCCACATATTATCTATATTAGTGTAGCGGACGGCGAGACATAAGCTCGTGTGAATAGCGTGTAAATATAGATATATGTTTATATACAGTCTTTCCCTTATTATTATTGTTTTTGTGAGCCTTTTTATTTAGTCAGTAATTAGTCAAGTAAGGGAAATGTTATTGTTTTACACGCTTTGTATACGTAATAGTGTTTGAGTGAACGTTGTTGTGTTTATATCAAGCATTGTTTACGTTAGTAAAGGTTATTAAGGTGTGATTATGTTTGTATTCATACGAGGATAAGATTATCTATTGTAATAGCTTGATAAGTCTAAATAAATAGATGAATGTAAATGTATGAATAAATATAGTGAGTGAGCGAGAAAGAGACATAGTGTCGTCTCTGTCACAGAGGCCCGCGGCTCGCGTAATGCGCGCTTGTGATTAGTTAATGAGAGAGCGGTGTATTGTTTTAGCCCGCTCTAATTGCGCATTACGCGCCGGCTATATAAGCGATCCGCCGCCGGCCTCTGGCAACCAGTCGGGTGAGGCCCTCTCAAGAAAGAAGACATCGGAAAACTACTAAGAAGACAGAAGTAAAGAGTTCTCCTTAGAAGCAAAGAAGAGTTCAAGAGGAATTCAGACCGAAGACTTATTGAAGGGCTCACCCACCTCGCGTCACATATATGTGTATGACATATATATGTTGTAACTGGTTCATGTGAAATACAGAATATTATTTTGGTTTCTCGTGTTTCTTTCAAATACGTCTTGAATACAGTCCACTGCTGAATAGTAAAGTTGGGGCACCGGCGAGAGAACGAAGATATCTACGAGTCGAAGGCTCGCCCCCCCCAACAGTTTCTGGTCGCTTCGAGCCGGATTGACCAGTTTCTGGTCACATCGAGCCGGATTGAACAGCTTCTGATCCACGCGAATCGGATCGAAGATTTGAAGACCTTGAAGAGTGAAGCAATCGGAAGGAGCCGATTGAAGTGTGAAGCAATCGGAAGGTGCCGATTGAAGATCGAAGTCCGCCAGAAGAGGCGGAACCTCGAGCTGATGAAAGAAGCGCAGCAGCAGTCGAGCGTCGTGCGTCGAGCGCCGAGCATCGTGCGCCGAGCATTGTGCGCCGAGCGTCAGCGCCGAGCATCGTGCGTCGAGCACCGGTGCGTCGAGCGTCGAGCGCCGTAGAAGCGAAGTTTTGTACCGCGGCTTTCGCTCCGACCACCTAACGGTGCCAAACGGTCGGAGTGCAAAGTAGTGGTGTGTGTGCGACACCACCGGCAAGTACGACTTGTCGATTAGCACACTACGCCGGTAAGGGTGTAGGTGGTGCGGGGGCCGGACTGTAGGCACTGCTGACGTGGTCGGACATTCCAGCCGACCGCTGAGCACCCCGTAGTACTTGCTCCCCTCTTCCGGGTAGTACCTCCCCCTCCTCTCCTCGCATATCCATCCCTAAGGGAGCGTATCCCGGGTGAAACCGGGCCCTCCCGAAGGTCTGATAGGGACGGTTAGGGGCTTGCAAGTGCCGAAGATGCCGATCAACAGAAGCCCCATCCGCACGCGCCGAGCAACAGAGACGGAGATGCAGCGGATATATGAAGATCCCCCCGCGTCCCCGTCCACGTCCAACGCGCCCGCGAGCACACGTCACGCCGGTTGACGCGAACCGACGATGGAACCGTACGCGTCCGCGTCCGTCTTGCCCGCGTCCGCGTCCGCAGCGTCCGCGTCCGCTTTACCCGCGTCCGCGTCCGCGCCGCACGCGATCAGTGAAGTAGCGACCGAAGAGGCACCGTTGCCTTTCCCCGCGCCCCGCGCACCTGTAGTAACCTCCGACTTTCGAGAGCGATCGCGCGCTCCGTCAGTACGGTCGGGTCGTTCAACAGCCAGTACTATGAGGCGGATTAGACAAGCCGAATTAGAAGCCGAAGAACGAATAGCGGAAATTCAACGGGAAGAGTTACGAATACAGGCAATGCTGATAAGGAAGAGGCTTGCCGTAGATGTCGCTACGATCCGGAAAGAAACGGACAGAGAGAGTTTATGCGCAGAGGAGCCTGTAGATGTAGGCCAGAAGATAAGCGATTGGCTGAAGCATACGTCCATACGGGGGGAGTCAAGTGATAGGGCGAAAGAGCGCCAAACAGAAGACGAACGCGTGAAAGACCGCGGGCGCAACACAGAAGACGAACGCGTGAAAGACCGCGGGCGCAACACAGAAGACGAACGCGTGAAAGGCCGCGGGCGCAACATTGAAGACGAACGCGTGAAAGACCGCGGGCGCAATTCAGAAGGCGAACGCGTGAGAGACCGCGAGCGCGATTACGAACTGGAGCATCGGTACGCACACCCATCCAGAGAAGAATACGTAAACAAGCCGGTTCCGGAATGCAACAGATATCGTTCACCGCCCCGAGGGGAACGTACGGAACGATATGCCGAAGAGACTCCGCGGCGTCCCAGGTCACCCACACCAGCGCGTACGAAGGATAAAACGATCGAACGTTGGGTGGAAGCAATGGAAAAGATCTTGAACCGCCGAGAATCAAAGGAACCAACGAGGCAGATGAGAGACTTACCTATTTTCTCTGGCGCTCCAGATGAGTGGTTGGCTTTTAAAGCAGCGATGATGGAGTCAACCGTTTTGTACCGTATACCGCCCGCAGAGAATATTTTAAGATTACGGTCGTGTATACGAGGTGAAGCGCGTCAAATAGTGAGTGCGCTGTTGTTTACTGCGACGGACCCCATGAAGATTATGCAGTCTTAGAGAGGCACTTCGGTCGGCCTGAGATGGTCATAGAGAGAGCCATGGAGGAGATCGGGAGATTGCCACAATGGGGAAGTACACCGGGTGAGATGAACCGTTTCGCCGGGAAACTGGAAAACATAGTCGCAGCAATCGATACGGTGGGCAACCGAGGATACTTGTCAACACCCTACCTGTCGAGACAGATAGTAGGTAAATTGCCCCCGTATTTGAAGTCAAAGTGGAGCGAGTACGCGATGGAGAACGCTGAACCATCGGATCCGGAAATAGTAGTTTTATCGCGTTTTCTTCTGAACGAAGCAGACCGCGCGATAAAGTTTGCGAGCGTACTCAAAGGAGTAGGACCAGCGGCGCCAACGAGGGCGCAGGATCGCATCAAACCACCACAACAACGAACCGATGGCCACCGCCGAGGAGGGGCCCCCGTGGTCGCCGCTACAGAGGAAAGGCGGGATCAAGCCAAGGAGCAATCTGAAGAGCGAATGAAAACTTGCTGGTGTTGTGGGGCGGAACACCTGACAGTTAGGTGCCCCAAGTTGAAATCGATGGCGATACCGAAACGCTGGGACTGGGCGAAGGAGGCTCGAATTTGCTACCTTTGCTTAAGTAGCAAGCACAGGAGGACATCGTGCAGAGGCAAGAAATGCGAGATAGGCGGTTGCGACCGACCACATCATCCTCTGTTACACGGGACTCAAAGAGGAGGACCATCGCGGGAACCTGTGCCCGCAGTGAGAGAGCCGACATCCGAGGATGCGTCGGCAACAGCGGCGACGGCGCACCTATTCAATAACGACAGCGAGGTCTTATTGAAGGTGTGTCCTGTAATAATCAAGGGACCAAACGGAAGAGAGATGAAGACGTACGCGCTTTTAGATGAAGGGTCCACCATTACCCTGATCGATGAAGAGATCGCCAGAATGGTGGGAGCCCGAGGTCCGACACACGGCCTCAACATCGTTGGAGCGACTTCAAGTCAACGGGAGCCTGATAGCCAAATAGTCGATGTCAAGGTACGCGGCCAACATAGAGAGGGCTATCATGCGATCAAAGCGCGTACAGTGAGGAACCTGACACTGGGTAAACAGTCGGTGAAGACGGACCTCATGAAATACCCTCACCTCCGTAATCTCAAGCAAGAGGAAGTTTGTTACGCCGCAGGGAAACCGCGCCTATTAATCGGAGCGGATAACTGGGAGATGATTGTGACGAGGAAGCTCCTGACTGGAAAGAGAAGTCAGCCAGCAGCGTCGCTAACTCAACTAGGATGGGTCATTCACGGGACCGCGCCCCGTAGTGTCATCGCGCAGAAGAGCGACGAAACCGTGCTGCACATACGCACATGGCAGGACGCTAGGCGAGACCGTGAACAGCGAAATGATGACGAGTTACACGAACTCGTAAAGGCCCATTTCGAAGTAGATGCGTTAGGTATCTCCCTGAAAAGAAAACCCGTAGCTCAGGAAGAGCGAGCCAAAGATATTTTTGATAGGACAGCTCGCCGAGTGGGCGGCCGATATGAGGTCGGGCTGCCATGGAAGGGCGAAGAAGTCGCAATGCCGCCGAGTTTCGACATGGCGTTTCAAAGGCTACGGGGAATAGAAAAGAAGATGGATCAGTCGCCTGAGTTTAGAGCAACATACACCGCACAAGTAAACAGGTTGTTGGAGAAGGGGTACGCGGAAACCTGTACACGAGACCACAGCAAAGAAGGACGGCTTTGGTACCTTCCGCATTTTGCAGTTACCAATCCTAACAAGCCAGGAAAGGTGCGAATGGTTTTCGACGCGGCAGCCCAAATGAACGGTGTATGCCTCAACGACGTTTTGTTGGACGGTCCAGACTTATTGCAAACACTACACGGGGTCCTCTTCCGGTTCAGGGAAAAACCGGTAGCAGTGACGGCAGATATCCGAGAGATGTTCCTGCAAGTGAAGATCAGGAATGAAGATAGAGTAGCACAGCACTTTTTGTGGCGCGGCGACAACCGAACCGATCCTCCGACGAGATATGTTATGTCCTCTATGATATTTGGAGCACGTAGCTCACCGTTTCTGGCGCATAGCGTGAGAAACAAATACGCGCTGGAGTACAAGGAATCACACCCGCGCGCTTTCGGGGCCATAACAAAGAATCATTACATGGACGACTGGCTCGACGGTTTCGAATCCGAACAGGAAGCAATAGAGGTAATGAAGGAGGTCATAGAAGTACACGGCAAGGCTGGCTTCGAATTGGCCGCATGGAGTACCAACCGCCCGCATCTGCTGCAACAAATTCCGGAAGAGAATAGAGCGCATTCACCGAAGGAACTCGGATATAACAAGAGCGTTTGCGGTAAAACCTTAGGATTGCTGTGGTTGCCTTCGACCGACGAGATGGCGTTTAACACAGCAATGCCCAGAGTGCCAGACGAAGTGAGAGCTGGTGTACGTGTCCCGACCAAGAGGGAGGCACTAGGAGCAGTAATGTCTCTGTTCGACCCTCTAGGGCTCGTCAGCCCATATACGATTACAGCAAAAGTGATGCTGCAAGAGCTATGGAAACAAAAGATCGCGTGGGACGATCCCCTCCCGCCTGATGAAGCGGCGGCGTTTAACGATTGGCAAAGCGGCATGGAGTATGTGGAAACCCTGCGATTGCCACGACATTATGGCATGAACGGGATGAATATAAAGAGACAGCTGCACATATTCTGTGACGCCAGCGAACAGGCATATGCGACGGTGGCGTATTGGCGCTGTGAAGATAGCGCTACTGGAGAAGTCAACGTCGTGTTAGTCGCCGGAAAAGCGAAGGTGGCGCCAATGAAACCGCAGAGTATACCGCGTATGGAGCTACAAGCAGCTCTCATAGGCGCGCGTCTGGCGTCAGAAATCGTTAGACAACATACGCAGTCGTGTGCCGAAACAGTGTTATGGAGTGACTCGAAAACAGTGCTCCATTGGATAAGGAACGACTTGGCAAAATACACGTCGTACGTGGCTCATAGGTTAGAAGAGATAGCGGAGCTGACGAGCGTGACACAATGGAGATGGGTGCCAACAGGGCACAACCCTGCCGACGACGCCACACGCCCGAGGAATACCGGGCTACAGAATGACGACAGGTGGTTTGTCGGACCGGCCTTCCTGAAGGAGCAGGAAGACCGATGGCCGAGGGAGAAAATAACGAACCTCGACCACGAAGAGGAGAACGTCACGGCGGCCTACGCGTACGAGAAGGCGCCGTTGATAGATGTGAAAAGGTTCTCGTCTTATGAGAGAGTGCTGCGAGCCATGGCTACGGTATTGGCGTTCATAGACAAGTGTCGGGGGAAAGCCGACAGAATCGAGTTGGAGCACCTAATGAACGCGGAACGTGTGCTCATAAAAGAGTCTCAACAAGAGAGCTTTCCGGTCGAGATAAGCTTGCTGAAACGCGGAAAGACGGTTGAGCGCAGTAGTCGATTACACAAACTCGATCCCAAGGTGGACGAGCAGGGTGTAGTGCGACTAAACGGTCGGATAAACGCGGCAACAGTCCCAGACGCCATGAAAGAGCCGCCTATTTTGGATGGTGCGCACCCGTTGGCGCGGCTCATCATCAGCGACGAACATCGAAGAAGCGGTCATATAGGAAGAGAGCAGCTGGTCAACACGATGCGGCAACGGTATTGGGTGTTACGACTACGGCCCGCAGTGAAGGCGGTGCTAGGGAAGTGCACCTTTTGTAAGTTACGAAGAGCAAACCCTGCGATCCCGGTCAAGGGGAATCTGCCGCGCGTGAGACTCGAAGCGTATTGTAGGCCCTTCTCTCGGTGCGGAGTCGATTGTTTCGGCCCCATGTGGGTGACTATAGGACGGCGGCGTGAAAAGCGCTGGGGAATGTTATTTACGTGTTTAGTTACTAGGGCCATCCATATAGAAATCATCGCCGGTCTGAGCACGGACTCGGCAATAATGGCCATGCGAAGAATGGCCGCGCGAAGGGGATGGCCAGAGATAGTTTTATCCGACAACGGTACCAACTTTCGTGGCGCCGATGAAGAGTTAAAGAAAGCCTACAGCGAGTGGCTTCCGGCCCTTAGAGATTACGGGCTTAACAAGCGTATGCAGTGGCGGTTCATCGATCCCGGTGCACCGAACCAGGGGGGAGCATGGGAACGGCTCATTAGGAGCGTGAAGACCGCACTCGCCGTAACGTTGCATGAGCGGGCCCCGAAGGAAGAAGTATTGAACACCGTGATGGCCGAGATCGAGCACACGGTGAACTCCCGACCCCTAACCCACGTAGCTGTCGAACCAGATGAGGAAGAAGCGCTGACCCCGAACCATTTTCTGCTGGGAACGTCTACTGGAGTTCCGCATACTGGAGAGTGTGAGTCGGCTGACCGACGTACTTGGCGTGTACCGCAAGCGTTAGCCGACATGTTCTGGGCGCGATGGCTAAAAGAGTATTTGCCAACGTTAACTCCGCGCGGCGATGCTAGAAGGGAGCCGAATAGCATTCGAGAAGGCGACATCGTCGTAATCGCGGACGGGTTACTACCGCGTAACGTGTGGCCCCGAGGCCAAGTAGAGCGCGTGTTTGAAGGACCCGATGGTGTGGTGCGAAGCGTGGATGTTCGGACGCGGGGAGGAGTATTTCGGCGGCCTATGAGGCGTCTCGTCGTCCTACCGAGGAGTAATGATGGCTCCGAGGGTCTTCGCCGGGGGGAGGATGTAGCGGACGGCGAGACATAAGCTCGTGTGAATAGCGTGTAAATATAGATATATGTTTATATACAGTCTTTCCCTTATTATTATTGTTTTTGTGAGCCTTTTTATTTAGTCAGTAATTAGTCAAGTAAGGGAAATGTTATTGTTTTACACGCTTTGTATACGTAATAGTGTTTAAGTGAACGTTGTTGTGTTTATATCAAGCATTGTTTACGTTAGTAAAGGTTATTAAGGTGTGATTATGTTTGTATTCATACGAGGATAAGATTATCTATTGTAATAGCTTGATAAGTCTAAATAAATAGATGAATGTAAATGTATGAATAAATATAGTGAGTGAGCGAGAAAGAGACATAGTGTCGTCTCTGTCACAGAGGCCCGCGGCTCGCGTAATGCGCGCTTGTGATTAGTTAATGAGAGAGCGGTGTATTGTTTTAGCCCGCTCTAATTGCGCATTACGCGCCGGCTATATAAGCGATCCGCCGCCGGCCTCTGGCAACCAGAAGTTTATATAAGACCTAGGTGTTAGGTACACATCTGTGCACAATAAGACAGGCACAGTACGACCAGGGCTACAAAGTAGGCACTCTCCTCCCTGCCTATCCCCGGTAGGGAGGTCCTCTCTTACAACTTGGCGGCTCTACCAGCGCCATGGACACGCTGACGGACACCCAATTCCGCGCGTTCGTGATGGCTCAACTCGAGTCATCACACTCTCATATTCGCGACCTGTGGGACCACCGGGTCTCACCCGCGCCCCGCGCCCCCACCCCCGCGTCTTACTCGGCCGTTGTTTCCGCCGCCGCTACAGTCGCGAAGCCCCCGCCGCGCGAACCAACCAAGCCGGCCCCCGTTAGCGATTCGCCCGCTTCCCCTGACCCGACGGAGGCTTCGGACTCCGAAGAGGAAATGGACATAGCGCTTCCCTCCTCTTCGGAGGACGAGGCCACTAAGAGCGCCGATTGGCGCTTAGTGGTCAAGAGGAAGCGGGCGAATTCCCCGAGGGAAGGCGACACGCCTAGCCCGCCCCCCAAAACGACGAAGGCGGCCCCTCAGGCCTCCGGAGCTCCCGCGGCCCCTCTGGCCGAACAAAAAGCGCCTGCCTCACAGGCCATCCAGGCCCCTCAGGCCGACAAAATCAAAACACCGCCGCCGGTGTTTATTCAAGAAAAAGCGTCGTGGGATAGGGTCTCTCGGGCCTTAGACGCGCGCCGCATAAAATTTGTTTCCGCCCGCAACACTGCACAGGGCATTAAGGTGCAGGTCCCCACCCCGGCTGACCATCGAGAGCTCACAGCGCTCCTACGCTCGGAGCGCATAGGTTTCCACACTTATGCGCTCCCGGAGGAGCGCCAGCTTCGCGTGGTCATCCGCGGCCTCCCCAAGGAGCTCCCGGAAGAGCTCATCCTCGGCGACCTTAAGTCGCAAAACCTCCCGGCGCGTGAAGTCCACCGCCTTTACAAGCCTCGCTCGAAGGAGGCCTTCGACCTCGTGTTGGTCGTACTCGACCTCTCCCCCGAGGGAAAGGCCGTTTTCCACATAAAATCCGTGTGTAGGATTTCCGGCCTCTCCGTAGAGGCCCCGCACAAGCGCGGCACGGTGGGTCAATGCCACCGCTGCCAATTGTACGGGCACTCGGCCCGCAACTGCTTCGCACGGCCTAGGTGCGTCAAGTGCCACGGAGACCACGGCACCCCCGAGTGCTCCCGCACGCCGGAGACGTCTGACCCTCCCGGTTGCGTACTGTGCGGAGAGCTCGGACATCCCGCGAACTATCGCGGATGCCCGAGAGCTCCGCGCCGTCGCCGCCGTGGGGGTAAGTCGCGCCGAGCCGGCGGAGCACATCAGGGCCAACGCCGCGGCCCCCCTGCGCACCCAGCCCAACCTAAGGCCGCCGCCGCCCCTACCGCGACCTCCGCACCCACACGGCCCGCGCCCTCTGCGCCAGCCAAACCCGCGCCCTCCGCGCCGTCACAACTCGCGCCTTCTGCGCCGCCACAACCCGCGCCCTCCGCGCCAACTCAACCTGCGCCCTCAGCGCCGAACAAACCCGCGCCCTCAGCGTCGACTAAATCCGCGCCCGCGCGCGCTCTACCGGCCCGAGAGACCATAGCGCCGACGCCAGCACAACAACCGCGGCGTAAGGGGCCCGCGCCTCAAACGCGTCCAGCGGCGCCGGCTCCTTCAGCGCCGGCGTCCGATCTCCTCGGCGACATCCGAATGCTCGCCGACCTCGTTAAGGAAGTCAACCTTAACGAAATTAAATTAGTCGCGCGTAAAATCCGCGACTGTAGCGACGGGATGGGACGGCTCATCATACTTGCCGAACACGCGTCCCTTCTGGACAGCCTAAGCCGCTTCACGGCGCCCCCTCGTAGGTTATAAAACCGGGCACCCACGAGACAACTCCCTCCGCGCGCATCAAACCGCGCGGGCTCTCAATCTCATTTTTTAACGCGGACGGACTCCGCAGGCAACGCGATCTTCTTCACGAGTTTACGCGAGACCACCAAATAGATATAATGCTAGTGCAGGAAACCTTTTTGAAACCTAGAAATCGCGACCCCGGCCTCTCCGGGCTTAACATCGTGCGAAACGATAGGGTGCCCGCCCCCAAAGGCGGCACTGTTATCTACTACAGAAGGTCCCTGCACTGCATTCCGATCGATACGCCCGCCCTCACCAACATAGAGGCGTCGGTGTGCCGGGTGGCCCTCACGGGGCACGCGCCTGTCACACTCGCGTCAGTTTATCTCCCTCCCGGTAAAGCGCTAATTAGAAGCGATCTAGAGGCCCTCCTAAATTTAGACGACTCTGTCATACTCGCCGGCGACCTCAACGCTAAACATCGTCGCTGGAACTCGCACACCACCTCGCGAAATGGCAGAGCTTTAGACGAACTAACCGATGTCCTTAACTTTGACGTTATCGCCCCCATGACGCCCACCCACTATCCCAGAGTTACAACACACAGACCGGACGTACTCGACATAGCGCTTCTAAAGAACGTAGCTCTAACGCTGCACTCAATAGAGGCGTTACACGAGTTAGACTCTGACCATAGGCCGGTATTACTAAAACTAGGACCTATGATAGACACTAGGACGCTCACAAAAACCGTGACGGATTGGCAGAGTTTAGACGAAACGCTAAACTCTGAGAATTCGCCGCGGCTTAACGCGATACCGGACGTTATCCGTTCCGCCGAGGACGCGACCGCGGCGATAGACGCGCTCACCGCCCACATCCGCGAATCGGTCTCCTCGTGCTCCCGTGAGGTCCCGGCGGCGAACGACCGTCGTTGGGAGCTCCCTGGAGACATCCGTCGGCTGATCAGAGCCAAGAACGCCGCGACCCGCGCTTACGACTCGTTTCCCTCAGAAACGAATAAACGCAACTTACGCGCCCTCCAACGCGAAGTCAAATACCGAATTTCCGAACTTAGGGATAACAGGTGGAGCGATCTCATGCGTGAGATCGAGCCGACGCACCAGGCTTACTGGAAGTTGGCCCGATCTCTCAAATCGGACACGTTCCAAACAATGCCGCCCCTGATGAAACCGAACGGACAGACAGCTTTCGACGATGTAGATAAAGCCGAACTCCTGGCCGACACTCTGGAGGCCCAATGCTCACCTAGTTCTCAGCCTGTAGATCAGAATCATTTAGACATGGTCAATCGCGAAGTAGGCTCCCTACCGCCCGCGACCGCCCCCTGCCAACTCAGACCCGCGACGGTTGACGAAGTTCAGGACATTGTCAAGGCTCTCAAACCTAGAAAAGCCCCCGGTAGAGACGGCATCTCCAACCGAGTAGTCAAAATTTTCTCTATGCGCCTTCTCGCGCTCTTAGCAGCCATTATCAATGCCGCCATGGCGAACCGCGTCTTTCCAGCCGCCTGGAAGGAAGCGATCGTCATCGGAATCCCGAAACCGGGTAAACCCCGCAGTAGCCCCAATAGCTATCGCCCAATCAGTCTCCTTAGCGTGCTAGGGAAAATTTACGAACGGGTCCTTCTGGCTCGTCTCAAAGCCCACTTAGACACCTCCGGTCTCCTCATAGACGAGCAATTTGGCTTTCGAGCCAAACACTCGTGCATACAACAAGTGCACCGCCTCACGGAACACATCCTGGAGGGCCTTAACCGCCCGAGTCGCACTATAGGCACGGGGGCCCTCTTCTTCGATGTAGCGAAGGCGTTCGACAAAGTCTGGCACGCCGGGCTGGTGTACAAGCTGCGCCGGCTCGGCGTGCCTGACGATCTCGTACGCATAGTACGGGACTTTTTGTCAGACCGCTCCTTCCGCTATAGAGTCGAAGGGGTGCTCTCCTCTCCCCGCCCCATCAGGGCAGGCGTCCCACAGGGCTCCGTTTTATCGCCCACGCTCTACTCGCTCTACACGAACGACGTCCCCAAAACCCCCGGTGTAGAGCTCGCCCTATTCGCGGACGATACCGCTCTGTTCACATCAGACCGGAGTCGCCTCAGAGTCTCCCAACTCCTCCAAGTCGCGGTCACGAGCCTAGGCGAGTGGTTCCGTCTTTGGAGAATCGAAGTCAACCCCGAGAAAAGCGCCGCCGTGTATTTCTCGAGGGGAACGACGACCAGCCGCGCCCGCCGCGCTAACACTCTCAGAACGATCACACTTTTCGGCCAGGATATCCCTTGGACTAGGAAAGTCAAATACTTAGGAGTCACCCTTGACAGTGCCATGACCTTCGGCCAACACATCAAAACGGTCCGCGACCGCGCCGCGTTCGTCCTCGGTCGTCTCAACATGCTCATTTGCGCTAAAAGCAAAATGTCCCTCAGACATAAAGTTACCTTATATAAGACGTGCGTCAGGCCTATCATGACGTACGCCAGTGTAGCATTCGCTCACGCTGCGCGCTCTCACATCAACTCCCTCCAAGTTATTCAGAATAGGTTCATGCGCAGGGCTACCGGTGCCCCTCCTTACGTGCGCAACGTAGATCTGCACTACGACCTAGAATTACCCTCTATAACTCAACATCTAAAAGAGGCGTCCCAACGCTTCTTTCACCGTTCCTCCTTACACCCGAATCCCTTAGTGGTCAGGGCGTCATCGTACACCCCCGAACGCCGCGTCCGCAAACGCTATCGTAGACCTAGACATGTGTTAGGCGACAGCGACGACGACATTACACGTTCGAACTCGAACATGCCAACCTACACACTACGACCGCACCGCCCCCACCGGCGGAGGCGAGGACGACCCCCGCGACACCCGTAGGGTCTCACGTTTAGAAGCTCGATCACTTAGCTCTACACGCACACACGCGGGCCTTAAGCCACATTGTAAACTGCCACGCGGAACACTAGGCACACTAACCGGCCCTCAGCCGTCTCGCCGGCCGGGTCCGCTAGAGGCCCGGCCCTCACCCGAATAGGAAGCCCGTTAAGATGCACGCAGGTGCGGAAAGCTCCCCTGGCGACGCCTTGAGCCCGAGGTCCGCCCTCCATACGAGGCATCCCTCGGCTGGAGGAACCCTCAGGCGGTCGACCATCTGGCAGGGCGCCTTCAGCGCTCGCCCCAACGCGACCTGTGACGCTGTAAAAGCCACTAGGGCTAACAGCAAAGAGGGGTTTTGTTTAGTCGGTTCGAGTCCGACACTCCCCAGTCGGCGTAGAGTCCGGCTGGGTAGCCCGCGGGGGTTTCATTTCGCCTCTCAGAAACCAAAAAAAAAAAAAAAAATCTGGCAACCAGTCGGGTGAGGCCCTCTCAAGAAAGAAGACATCGGAAAACTACTAAGAAGACAGAAGTAAAGAGTTCTCCTTAGAAGCAAAGAAGAGTTCAAGAGGAATTCAGACCGAAGACTTATTGAAGGGCTCACCCACCTCGCGTCACATATATGTGTATGACATATATATTTTGTAACTGGATCATGTGAAATACAGAATATTATTTTGGTTTCTCGTGTTTCTTTCAAATACGTCTTGAATACAGTCCACTGCTGAATAGTAAAGTTGGGGCACCGGCGAGAGAACGAAGATATCTACGAGTCGAAGGCTCGCCCCCCCAACAATTAGGGTAATCTGTTATTGGCCTTTTGTGTATTACGTGATTTTGTGTATTGTTATTAATGAAATGGCTGTTGATTACCTGAATAAACAAATAAAAAAATAAAAAATACATGAATGAAATTCTAATACCATCTATGAAAGAGATAAATAATTTAACGATGAATTATTTTGTGGTTGTGGTGGCACAAATTAAAATAACCCATATAAATTTCAAAGTACTATCAATGCCTGTATATTATCTGTAACGTATACTAATGTAATTATGTCCGAAATACCATACAGAAATTTGAATGAAAATAAATTAAACCAAGAACTTAAATATATATATGCGGAAAATATGAGAATACATATTATGTTGATATGAACTATAGTGCAATAATACCAAAACACCATCACTTTACTTGTAATTTATGTAGATTATTACTGAGACAATTGCTGCATCTGAATTATAAAATTAACATTAAAAAACATAACAATATGATGAACAACATAAAAGCGATTAAAAAATATAAAGTATCTGTAAGTAAAAATGTATCCAAACTGATTTTATAAATAATGACAATGAAGCAATTATTATCAATGTTATAGAGTAACAGACTGTTCGGTTCGTGAGAATTTTGACAATGATAACAAAAATTACGATAATAATTAATGTTTTCTACCACAATAAGCATTGCAATGAGCTAATAAATAATCTTTGGCTCCCACACCATCTCCCTTGAGAGGGTAGGGAAAGAGATCTATGTCTACACAACTAATGTCTTCAATAATAATGCAACATAAAAAATCAAGATTATAATAAAATGATTAAGAGCCCTTGAATGATGACTGGTAATTATTTTCCACCTAATTACATAGCAATTAGAAATAGAGATGTCCTATTCTACGTTTCAAATTATGTAAAAAGTCTAGAATTATTTCCAAACGATAGTGCAAATGTCAATTTAAATTGATGCTATGCGACATATTTCAAATGTATTTTTGTGCGTGACAGTGTATCTGCTTTAGAATGAATTAGCAAACGAATATTTTTTATTGAGTGAAAAGGATAGATAGACTCACGCGGTTCGATTCAATGTTCTTTTATTTTTCTTACATAAATTTTAAACGCAATGATCCCGAAAGTGTTTTAATCGGGAAATATGTACTAATTTACAGGATAATTTTTACTCTTAGTGATTATTTACAAAATGTATGTAAATAATACACTGAATGAGTGATACTAGTAGCGACACTGAGGCAACCGAGCACACAGCACTCATGGATGGCCACATTGCAGAAGCACGTCCCGACAGGGAGATCGCTGAACGGATAGCAAGAAAACGGAAAACTAAATCCGAATCTCAGCGCACATATGGCGTGAGTACAGAGATATTTCATTTAGATTCATGTTTATTTGCATCTCATTGAAGTTAGTGAGTAAGCGTCATACCTACACACGCTATCTAATCTGCTTAGGTACGCCTTACAGCTGTACCTATGTACTCGTTACATTTTAATTCAATAGTTAGGTTGATTGCTTGTTGTGTAAATACTTGCTAAATTTAATGAATGTTCCATTTTTTTCCAATACAATTTTTATTCTACAACTTCAATATAAAATTTTAATGAATTTGTCAATTACACAGAGTGTGGAACAGATTGAGAGCAGTGGCTCTGGTGCGCCAAGCGGTTCAGGTCCCACTGTTTCATCTGTGGCCCCGACCGAGCCACAGATAGAAGAACTTGAGCTGAAATATGGGGCTCGCCATGTCATCAAACTTTTTGTGCCTGTAACACTGTGTATGCTAGTTGTTGTGGCTACTATATCATCAATAAATTTCTATTCCGTTAAAGATGTTTACCTGTAAGTGACTTGATACATTTAAAAGAAATTAAACTTTTCTGCTACTTACATATCTATTTATATTTTTACAATAAAAAAGCTGTGCTTTATTCTATAACTAAGTTATGAAGTAATTTTAATAAAATTCACTTTTCAATAAACAATAACAAGGATACCAAGCCAGCACAGCGATAGTAGTACTACTAAACAGCTTATAGTATTGCATAAGAGGTACAGTTTACTAAATATTCAACATATCAAAAGTCTACATAATATGTGCAGGTTAAATTCAAATCTTTTTCAAAGTAATGTCAATAATTTTCACAGTAATGAAATACCACTTTTTATGTTGTGTTAATGTGGTTTGAGATTACATCATTAACTATCACATTACTTTATGGTGCTACTTGTTACTGACATTGGCATTATTCACAATAGTGTCATTCGAATAAAAAGGAATGATTTGATATATCCATATTTTTATTTACCAAAGAATTTAAGTAATGTTTTCTGTTTATAATAAAAAAAACAAAAATAAGAATTTTGTGACGAAAATTAAACAATAAACTCGAACTATGATTGCTATACAACTAACTGGAGGAAGCACCCAGTAACACTGAGATGGCAGACCCATTTTGGGTCTTATGTTCTTTATTAACACCAAGGTCCATTATATTATTGACAGTTTTAATTAGTACATTAATATTATACAGTCAGTCTGAATATTACAGGTTAGAGTCAACTGATCCATGAATATTACTTATTTAATCTGTTTATACATATAATGATTTCAAATAATTTTATGATATATTGTTTCTCATTACATTTTCTTTTTAGAGCCTACACCCCATTTCATGAAGAAAGCCCACATGCAGTGACCAAAGTATGGAATGCTTTGGCCAATTCAATGATCTTGCTGAGTGTAATTGCCCTCATGACAGTTTTACTGATTGTGTTGTATAAGAAAAGATGTTACAAGATCATCCATGGCTGGCTTATATTGTCATCACTTATGTTACTGTTCCTTTTCTCATATTTGTATATAGAGTAAGTTTTGGTATATTTTTTAAACAACTGCTCTTAGATTGAAAGTAACCTAAACCAAAATTTAAGAATTTAGAGTTACAGTAATTAATTTTAAAATAGCAATTTGTCTTACGTATTAAGAATAGGATCACACCCATAGGTAACTTGACTCATTACAGGTCAATTTTTGATAATATTGTACTACCAACATCAAAGTACTTGAAAATTTTAATAAAAAAAAAATTAAGATATGTTTTCACTGATGGTGGGTTGAATATGTGTTATATCAAATATGAATGTTCAGTCAAATGTTTGGTCAAAATTTTCCAATCTGAATGTTCTGCCAAATTATTTGTTTAATTCTATGTACACTTTATTGACCAAACAGCTTTATTCATCTCTATACAGCACATATAGTCCAGTAAAATACACAATAATCACAATGTGCTATCAGTCAAAACTAAACCTATATCTTTCCTCAGGGTTCATTCTCAGATTTCATCAAAATCGGTCCTGCAGTTTAGCCATGTGAATGTAATGACAGCATAGAGACACTTTTCGCATTTATAATATTCAGTATAGAAGTATAGATAAATCAGATGCAGAGGTATTTCTTGGTGGTACATAAAAGGAATATCTTTTATTACATTCCAAATTTTTTTTAAATTCTCTTTATTAGATAGTAACAGAATGAAATCATTAGTTTCTATGTTGCAGTGTTGCTTATAGCTTATACATAAGTGATTTTAAAAAGTCATCTTCAGGGTACAGTCTAACTTAGGAGTAAAATTTATCTTTATGTTTTATACTTACATCCCAAAAAAAAAATTATAGAGGTTTGATTAGGATTTTATTTACAGAGAAGCACTGCGTGCCTACAACATAGCAATGGATTATATTACATTAATATTTGTAATGTGGAATTTTGGTGTAATGGGTATGATTGTAATCCATTGGAAAGGTCCATTGAGGTTACAGCAGGCATATCTGATATTTATTGCGGCTCTGATGGCACTCGTATTCATCAAATACCTACCAGAATGGACCACGTGGGCTGTTCTGGCTGTTATCTCAATATGGGGTAAGTTAATTATACATTAATACATGAAGAGAAATTTTGTATTTTTTTGTAAGCATATTGCACACACGGAGGAGTATGAGATTTGGCATAATATTTAAAGTTTATATGGAGAAGGAACGCAAAGCTAAAACTTATATATTATAATTTGTTACACATGCATTAAATATAACAAAAGGTTCCTTGTTTGTGTTCATACTGGCAATGTTAAACACAATAATTTGTGGTCAAACTTGAGTAAAACAGTAGCACAGAGTGGAGATTGTCGCCAAAGTTAAAATGTCAGCAAATAATGTTTACCTACTAACACATTGACTGAATGAGTTTCAATCTGTGAATTTTGTGCGATTTGTGACCTGTGAGCTGTTTCAAGTCTGTGGAGTACATGTCAAGGGAAAAAACCGTTTATATTTACGGTGGAATTACGGCCAATGGGCGACCATTAGTTTTTATTCAACACATCATGATAAGAAGATGATTTATGCGCATCTCGGCTGATCTGGGAGAAAAAAAATAGGATGTATTAGCTGATCATCTTTTCGTGCAGATTGTAAAAATCGGCCCAGAGATAAGATGGTTCCGCTATATCTGCTGGATCTATAAATTAAAAAATTTTTTAGTAAAACTTACATGCATAGGTGTGAATTTGGTATGCCATGATAATCTGTCCACCCCAAATGGGAATGGTGTGAGTAAAAATTTTACTATTTCCTATAACAGTCAATAAATTCTTCTAAAAGACTGTTTCTTTTGCAGATTTGATAGCTGTTTTAACACCAAAGGGCCCACTCAGAATATTAGTTGAAACTGCACAAGAAAGAAATGAACCAATATTTCCTGCCCTTATCTATTCATGTAAGTATTGATTTAAATGAAATAGGCGACATAAGCTAGAGGGAGATGAATATAAAAACTAAAGTTATTATGTCATGACCTCAAGACTACATGACAGATTATTCCCAATATTTTTCATATTTTTCAATAGATTTTGATTATTTTCTAATAATGGTTTTTTGAGCTTATCTTCCTTTTTCTTACTTCTTTAGTTGAATGGCACCGTCGCGATTGCGAATATTGTCAATGTCAGGTACTAATGAAGATACATAATAATTAAGGCTATATTTATAAAGATTCCAGCAATTGAAGTAGGAAAACACACAATGGCGATCTATATAAGACCTTTTTGGTTTCAATTTGAAGATTTGAACCGATATCCACACTTAAAAAGGAATAGAATAAAACAACAAGAAAAGACACAAGTCAACACATTTTACCTTTCTTTCGGTTTACAGTTGGTTTCAGAAACTGTCAAATAGGCTATTCCATTATAAATAGACATAATACCATATTTACTTACTATTTACACAAAATACAATAAAGAAAAACAAAAAACACATCTCGCCAAACTTATATTAGGTTTGTCTGCGATGTGTGCGGCCCTTACGTGACAACACTAAATACAGTATTTATATTATCGTGTGCATACAGAAATGTTACATTATACTTACAATTAAAGTAGTATTTACTTGTAATGATAATTGATAAATTAGATAAACATAAACCAGCTTTACGCGAGTGTATCAAGACTATAGTTAGCGTGGTAGTCGACGCTAAACTGGTTTATATAGGTACTTAAGATTGTGTACAGGTGTTTCAATCCGGTTTCAATCTAGCTTGGTACTAACATATTTTTTTATTTTATTTTTATGCCCTTGTGATTAATTGATGCTTTGATTGAGGTAAATTGTTAATCAATCTAGGAATAATTTACTCAGATGTTATGTCAGATGCTTGCTGTAATAATTGTAATAAATGAACATTCTATCCTTTGAGTTACTTCCCATGGCAATCCCAGCTATGCTCTTGAAAGAAGTGCGTTATTGTATGTTGCAGCGACGGTGATGTACTGCCTGGCCGCCACCACCACGACAGCGGCGGGAGAAGGTGAGCCGCGCGAGCTGCGCCCCCTTCATCCGAACGGTCCGTTCTACCCCCTATCTAATCCCCCTGGCTCTTCCCTGCCAACTACATTCATCCATGTCTGCTTTCACATGTACACACCATGAACGAAAATGCAAAGATTTCAGTCTTTAAAATCTTGGGGATCTCCAACTCTCCAATTTAGTGCTTATTCGAAAATCATGTCATTCAAATATTTCATAAATTGTTTAGTAACTAATTGATTATACTTTAATGAATGCTAACAAACACGTGTCCCATTAGTCTTCACTCCAATCCAAATTCTGATAGTGGATGGCGTTGCTACTAGTTAATCGATACAGCACTTAGCGAGGTCGAGGGGGGGCAGACATCGCACGGAGCGGGGGTAACAGTGGAGCGCTTTTATGTTGAACCGCACATGGCCTTAAGTTATATATTTCAGCTAAATGACGAGGTTAAGGTTTCAGAGTTAAAGGTGTGTTCGATTATTATTATATGGACATTAATTGTTGTCCTCTAAAGTGATCTGTAGCATTATTACTGTTTCGTGGTACTAGTAAATAATCAATCTGTAGTGGTACCTATGCGGGTAATAATATGCCGGTCAAGGGTGCAAAGAGTTTGTTTTCGTTTGCACACAAAAATTTTAAGAACACGCGAACTAAATTGCGATGGTTTCTAGTTTTCGTAGTCGCCCTTCCAAGTATTCGTGTAGTAATTACCGAAGGTGGTCACTCACAAACAACGGTCCCGCAGGCTTATTACCTAAAAATTTGCACAGCGACAGACACGCGATCACTGCGCGACTGGTGACTAATTGTATTAAAAAATTGATATCATATATGACGATTGCATATCTATTATTCTAAGACCATAAAATGTACTTTTCGGGGTAGATTTAGCACCGCTATACAAATTACATTACACGAATTCTCGTTTTGATAGCAGATATCGCGCGATATTGGCTGTCGCATGCTGTCTGCGAGATACTTAATAAGCGTGCGGAATCGCAGAAGTCTTCTTTCCAGTGTCGTTGCGGTAATCGTTATGTAGTCTTCGCAATTCGCCTCGATACCGCCTTGTTACATCGCATCCATTGGTAGTCGTAACCTGACTCATTCTGCGGACATGCCCGCCTTATTTATAGCCCGTCAAAACGAAGGTGGAAACTTCCAGAGAACTCTCGGTCTCTAATAATAATAGCGCATAACAGAGAAGAGAGAGTGTACCTTCTAGATAATTCCGATTACTAATAATAATACAATATTGTTCTCGACGCTGCGCTGCCAGTTCGAATGAATACATGACACATCATTGCTCCAGAATATTTGAATGACAACTTGCTTCTTGTTTCTTCATTTTGCGGGTACAGATCGATAGTAGACCTTAAAGTTAGCAATACGTTTTTAAGTTATAGCTTTATAAAGCTATAAGCACTAAAATTTGTAAATAAAAAAGCTTAAATTTTATGCTCGGAAATGCGAATGTCAAATAATTTGTTGAATAGTTAAGTTGTACGTTTTCGTGTCTTGATAATACTTAATTGAAATGAGATGCCTTTTAAATTAGTACAAAATAAAAGAGGCTTATTATGGGTTCAAACTTTGCCAATATAATTCTGATTTATGACAGACCTGTTATTTTGTTTGCTATTTTCAGCTAAATCACATTCTGCTTTTATATTTTTATGTTATTACTTTTTATTGACTTTTATTTTTAATTTTGTACTGGATGGTAGTTTGCTGTCGGGTAAACGGTTAATTATATGCATAGTATTAGAGAACCCAACAGACTAATTAATTTAGACAATTTTTTAAATACTTGTTATAAAAAGTAAGCAAGTGCTTTTATATAAAACGAAGTGAAATGCGATACGTTGTTCACTGCACAAGCGTCGAATTGATGTGAGCTAGGTGTAGTCCCCGAGACTCAGTAGAGTGAAGGAACCTTTGATCACAAATAAAGAACTGGATGCACAATCTCCTGTAAAATCCAAACAAATTATTGTCCGAATTGACGTATATCTTTTTAATATCGTATAGTATTATCGATAACATTGTGTTAATCTAAAGTAGACCTTACTGCCAAACCATGTGTTTATAAAAGCTTGTAAACGATCATTACATGACATTGAAACAATGTTTGTAAAAAAATATTTAAAATGCAATCTTACATCTCGTGCGTAAAGTATAATTCACCTAATCTGTGACTCACTCAATATGCACTCAAATACTTATTTGAGCGCACATTAGGTTTGGACATTTTTGGAGTATTGATTGTGTATTTAGTTTTTTATTTGTCATAGAAAATTGGAATATACCGATCGTTTCGAACACTCAATCTAAGGTACTACACAGATGTCGTTATATACAGGTGATCGTGACCGCCACCGCGCCGAGAGCGCGGCCGGCGAAGGCGGCGGCGACGGCGGGTTCGACGCGGCGTGGCGGGCGCGCGCGGGGGCGGCGGCGGAGGGGGCGGGGGCGACGGTGGCGGGCGCGCGGCGCCTGCGCGTGGATGGCACGGCGCCCGCGCACTACACCACGCGCGTGGAGCGCGCGCCCGCGCCCGCGGCCCCGCCCCCACCCCCGCCCCCGCCCGCCGACCCGCACGCCGACGACGAGAGTGAGTCATCTAATGGACGCTTTTATAATTTACTATTGAACGTTTTTATCGCCACATTTTTTCCTTCCACGGTACAATAGGAGAGCAAAATGTATGCAGTTGTATGGAGACGCTTCTATATTTCCGTGCACGATAACGTCATTCCGTGGACGTTAAAAAAGCGTCTTTATCGTTGACGTAATAGGGAAGCATTTTGCTTACCTATTGTTTTTTGCACGGTAAGAACGTGGCAATAAAAACGTTCAACGGTAAAATATAAAAGCGTCCATTAGCGGTGGGCAAGGCCGTCTTATGACTTTTTGGCGAGAACGGGAGAAGTGTGGTTGACATTTTGTTTAGATTTTCTATTTTTTTACATTTTTGGGAGTTTTAAAGTACAAAAGTGATAGTATATTGTGTTTTAAAGTTCTGTATAAGTGAAAAGAATGGAATAGGTCTAAATAAACATATGTAGCTGAAGTTCTCGCGCTCTTCCAAGAAGTTCTTTATAAGAAACTAATTTACTTGTGATTCTACTTATTAATACATGACATTGGCGAATGCGCTAAACTGTACGCCATGCCATAAAGAAAAAAAAAAGGCCGTCTTAAGCCATTCCGGGGCCCTTGACCACACAAGAATATGGTGGCCTGTTGGAAATTAAAAAAATAAATGGCAGTTTTACTTTCTAAGTACGTTATAGGTATTTTTGATTATTATTAAAATGTTCACTGTTTACCAAAAATCTAATCTGAGGTCCAATTAACATTTTAATGCAGAAATATTGGCGGTAATTTTTTGTACAGCCTGTCCTCTACTCGCTCTCTCGTCCGCTCCGTCCTCTGTGACTACCCCGTTGGGAATGCAGCGTGAAGATATGTATTATGATCCATAAAGCTGTATTATTTGCTCAAAACAATTCTTTATGTATTTGAGTTACATTAGTACTTAACTGAACTGTCAAAGATTATATTTATCCATTTCTTTGATTTCAGAGGGTGTAAAACTCGGATTGGGTGATTTCATATTCTACAGCGTGTTGGTTGGTAAAGCAAGTTCATATGGAGACTGGAATACTACACTCGCTTGTTTCGTAGCAATACTTATTGTAAGTAACTACCGTATTATTCAAAAATTTTAGATGAAACAAGTGCATATTATTGTTTTTACCCATTGCGATTTTGCTTGTTGTTTTGTTGACAGGGTCTGTGCCTCACATTATTGTTACTAGCCATACTCAAGAAGGCGCTGCCGGCGCTTCCCATCTCCATAACCTTTGGCTTGATCTTCTATTTCGCAACACGATGCGTCGTCAAACCGTTTGCAGACGCGCTTGCTGCCGAGCAAGTATTTATATAGCCACCGCCCTCCTAAACGACTGCTTCTCTAGTACTTAGCTAATTGGTGACTCAATTTGTTGAAGCCATCCTTAGGCTTGCATCAACTATTTAAACTCGATTTAAGGAGCTGACGGCTCACTTGCACCAACTATTGAACGGTTGGTGCAGCGAGATGTTAGTTCTTTAAATAGAGCTTAGTTGGCGCAAGCCACCCTTAGAAAATCAAATAGTTTTATAACTTACCAAACTAATCCTAATTTGTTAGCCAAATAACTTGATATTCCTTCTAAAACAAAGTAGGCTTAGGAAAGTTACGATACCTAGAGTCGAAAATTATTTTAATGACTGAAAATGGATGTATTTATATTTTAATCCAAGTAAGCAAATTAATGTATATATTAAGAGTTATATAAATAGAATAAAGAAAACTGTGAATTGAATTTCTCATGCATTATTGTACACCGATAGAGGTAGTGTGTGTACATTGTACATAATGATTTTTTCAGTAGCTTTTCTCTTATTCTTTAACATATTTTGTCATTAAGGTTTTAAGTATTGTAACTATAACATTATATAACAATGTTTATTATACTAACAGAGATGCTACAAATCAGATTATTTGCGCGGTTTTTGCAGTGGAGCGTATTAGTAAAAATAAAACCGACTAAGCGCCAGTCGGACTCGCGGAATTAAGGTTACTTTAGAAAGAAACGCATAGGGTAGACAGAATATTCTGGCAGTGTTCAAAAAATGAATCTACTCTGAAGAAGTTTATGCCTGTGTACACAAATGTTGAGCACTGTTTGAATGGATTGCGTGAACTAAACTTTTTTTGTATAAGATTTTTGCTTATTTCTAAAAAAATATGCTAGTTTGAGATTTTATATTATTTATCCTATAAGGTTTACATAAACTTCTATCAACTCAGATTTCCATCAAGACAGATTTTAAACTTCGAAGATAAAGGGGGAAAAGAGGACAAGAAAGGAAATAAAAATATATTTAATAATGTGCAAATGAAGCCCTACGGACGTAGTATGTAACCCCGCTTGTCCTGCGTAATAACCCCACTAAAATTTTGATCTGCCCTTTCCACCCGTTTCGCAAAAAAATATTTTTAATATTTTTTCATTTGCAATAGTGGGGAAGCATTATTTAAAAATATTCCAAATTATAAAGCTGTGACAGACAAACGGACGACGTCGATTTGGTTCCTTTTTTATCATTTTAGTATGGAATCCTAATAAAATAATAAAACTGTAATAGGTGAAAAATTATTGTTTTGCCTTATTCTTAATTTCATGTGTTTCTGAGATGTTTACAAAAGTCAAAATAAAATTAAAATTGCTTACAAGTTAATAATAGATTTCGAGAATATCACAAACAGAAGTTTCTTTTGTCCTCTCTTTTTTTTTATACGCTAACCTGTTACAAATTATGACTGATGTTTTCCTTGAATAATAAATCCCCACAAAATAGGGTTTACTTTAAATACAGACTATGCAACATTGAAAATTTACACAATACTTTCTCATTCTGCTGTGTAAACCTGATAACAGTTACTTCTGGAGTGGTAGTTAGTAAATACAGATTTTTGGGAAAAGTACTTTAAAAACACTGAAATACTTAGTGGATCGAGGGAGTTGACGAATTCTTATACTTACATGAAAATGAGAAAACATGTACGAGGGAGGAGCATACCTTTCTGCAATAAGTAGAAAAATGTCTAGTTTATTTTAAATTTAATGGTCCATAATACCTCCCTTTACCCTCCACGTTCATTAATTATATTTGGAAAACGTAATCAATTAATTTTTCGAATTGTACTAACCATTTTAGTTTTAACAAACTACTGTCAATAAAAATATTTAAGTTATGGTTTTTATTTTAGAACTTGTATGATTTATTTTTTAAAAGTGTAAAATGATAAGAGTCATTTTAAACTATGATTTGTCCTGAACATTCCAGTAATTTCATTGTAGTTATCGAATATTCTTTGCCAATACTTTTGTAGTAGACTGCAGTAAATTTTTTTTAAGTCGACGAAGCCAACTTCATCAAGAAACTTATCACGTTGTTATATCATGGTTATATCACAGATCAATTAGTTACTAGTGTAAAGTTAATCATGTAAAATTTTCTAATTTGGGATTTTCTCGTTAGGATTCGAATTGAAATTAAAAGGTTTTTTAACAAATATTGGTTTTATTCGTTTCAAAACAATAATTTTATGTTTGATTAAGTGGCACTAGTCACAAATTACTTAGTTTTGCTTCACCACAGCAAGGTAAAAAATAACGCATTTTTGTATAAAATATTTATTGCTTATCGTATACACATATACAAATTCTGAACTGCATTGTATAATATATAATACTCAGTTTTATAACGTTCTTAAACTATCAGACATGCCATTTTATGATATATATTTATAATTTTATCGTAAACAAAACATTTGCAGTTTGGTGTTTGGTAACTAATGTTATGGAAAAATGTATCACACAAAATAACATTACGTACAAAATATCAATTAGAACTTTGAACACACATTTTTAAATATTAACTTCATTTCAATCTCAACTCACACAAATTTATAATTTTCTTTTGGACAAGATTAAAAGATAGGAATGAATACAAATAATTGTAAAAATAATTATTATTGAAAATAATATTTTATAAAATTAGTGATAATAATATTTTATAAGATAATAAAAAATATAATGAGACCAAACAATCTGACATTGCACATTATAATTGATTTTCTTTGATAAAAGTCCATTCATGTGTATATTACGTATGGTCAGTATGGTAATGGTTATTGCCGTCGATTTATGAGCTCAAGATAATTTTGTAAATTTTTTTAGAGTAAAGTGATTGACATCATTTTCAGCAAAACATGTTTTCCTACGTCAGTGACCACCACCAGCTCTGCTCTAATATCAAATGAAGTAATATTTTAGACGGTCCCTATTATAATATTCAAATTAATAATTAAAAATATACTACAGGAATGTTATTAATTTGGAATGAACAACTAAATCACAATATTATAATCCAATTATTTTGACTTCTAAAAATAAAAAGATATTAATTATTATTAACAAATTGATTCCCATAAAATTGACTAATTCTCATTATGAGATTCCCTTATCCAACTGTTTTTGTTCTATTCTATATTACATTTTGAACTCACAAAGTCACAACCATCAGACATTATAGATTAGGATTAGGAATTTCAGTGGGACCATTTTTCTTTATCACTTTTAAAGTGTCTTTTGTTGGTTTAACTGTGTCTGAAGGTATCTCCTCTTTGATTGGGATTTCATCAAGGACTGGTTTAGATGTTGCCTTCATATTTTGTGTTGCTGCTGGTTTCTCTTCTGTCTTTATTCGTGCTGTTTTAGACTCTACAGGTTTAGGGGGTGTGGTTGGTTTAGTCTCCGTTTGCTTAGGGGGTGTGATTGGTTTAGTCTCGGCTTGCTTAGGGGGTGTGGTTGGTTTAGTCTCGGCTTGCTTAGGGGGTGTGGCTGGTTTAGTCTCGGCTTGCTTAGGGGGTGTAGATGGTTTAGTCTCGGCTTGCTTAGGGGGTGTGGTTGGTTTAGTCTCTGCTTGTTTAGGGGGTGGGGTTGATTTAGCCTTAGCTTGCTCAGGTGTAGTTTGTTTTGATTCAACTGATTTAGGAGTGGAGGGTTTTGTTTCAGCTTGTTTCGAGGGTGTCGTGGTTACAGTGGATTGTCCTACTGCTGGTTTAGACACTGTAGACTTGGCTTCCACTGGTGCAGGTATGGTTTGTTTTGGCTCAGTCGGTTTAGAAGTTGGTTTAGGTATACTTGTTTTTCCAGTCTCTGATGGTTTTCTTTGTGCTGGTTTAGATTCTTGTGGTACGGATTTGTGTGTTGTTCGTTTAGGTTCTTGTGCTGCTACAGATGGTTTAGATTGACTAGGTGCTTCCTTTTTCTCTTCTGCTTTAGATTTAAGTGAATCTACAGGTTTTGCTTGTTCAGGTTTTGTGTCAACTTTCGGTTGGCTTTCTTTAGATGCACTATGGGATGGAGCAGAGGACTTTACTGATGTGAAGGCTTTCTTTAAAAGAGGAGGAGCGGGTACAGCAGCAATAAAGTTTTGTTTATGAGGGCTACCCAAATATAATTTATTGTTGTATAGAATAGCATCACTAATATGAGCGATGCTTCCATCTGTATTAAAATAAGAAGCCACTATATTGCCATTCCAATCAATTTGCACTAAGCCTGAAATCTGAGTTGACAGTGCCGACGCGCTTTTGAAATGGCCAATCTGTGAAAGCAAAATAATTTATTGTTATCATTTATCAGTTAGCTATATCAATACTTTAATTTGTAAATTGCAATACTTACGTGGTATACAATATCTTCAAACACAGGGAGCGGGTATTGACTATTGAGGAATTCTATAGGTATTTCTATAAGTCGTTGTATACGTGCCACAAATTTTCTTATGGCTGGAAATTGAGCAATAGAGCGCAAAAGAAGAGGATTGTCTTCATTAAAAGCATTATATAGAGCTACAAGGACACCTGAGCCATCAGGTAAAACACGTATATTGTCAGGAATACCTGCGAAAATAAGAAAAGCTCATGAACGGCACAGAACAAAGAAGCCAGTGAACAATTTGCATCCACAGTGACAACCTGTAATACATATTTATATATCAATATCATCAATAAATTTCACAAAAAACAAAAAAATATCATCGCTCCTAAATATCTGCTGGGGGATGTTGTTATCAAGGAGGTTGATCAGGTATGTGATTTGGATGTTCTCTTGGACAGATCATTAACATTTGCAAGTCACATTAACAGTGTGGCGACAAATGCTGACAAAAAATGACTGGCTTCATAAAAAGGATGTGCAAAGATTTTAAAAATGCTCAAACCATCATTTTATAGTGTACTGTTATACAATAAAATGATGGTTTGAGCATTTTTCAAAGCAATTTGGAGTATGTAAGTTTTGTCTGGAATCCATGCTATAAACTCCATAGTAACAGAATCGGAAAAATCCAAGACAATGTAACAAAGTTTTTGGCTTATAACTTTATGTGTCAGGGCTGTCCTTCTCGTTCTGATTATTCAGCATATTTATTGTATTTCCGGTTAGATACTCTTGTGAGAACCGACAAGTTACTGACCTTATATTTTTACATAAAATTGTAAACGGTTTATTGGACGCACCTGATTTGTTAACTAAAATCAACTCGACGGTTCCGCGAACTATCTATGAAATCGTCAATAAAGTTTAGCACGCGCTAAACTTTATTGACGATTTTTGGTATTTCGGCTAGCGGAAATTGGCAGATTATATTTTTCCCGTTATCCTTAAATTATTTCCTTCAAAATAAAAAAAATCGACTGCGCTCGAGAATGTCGAAGTGACGTTTTTTTTTTGCAACTTTGTGATACTTCCTCTTCCTTATGTCACGCTCAAATCGTCAGATTATTAAAATGCACTGCACACTTCAGCAAGTAATTAACCCATCATACCTTAATCTGACGCGCTCGAGTATTTCCGACTATCGATTTTTTTTACTATTCTGATCGGCTGCCCTACACGCGCGGCCATATATAAAAGGCTTAGATATGGTGGAGATACTCAACAGGGTGCAAGGTATCCCCTCATGTATTAATCTGCCGCGCTTGAGTAAATCCTAAAATCCCTTCTTGGGCTTCCCTACATTTAACATAATATGTGTTTTACCAACCATAACATACAGATGCCAGTCTTGGGCCCTTACCCTGAAACTTTCAAATAGACTTAAAGTGTGACAGTACAATATGGAACCCAGCTTATTAAACATCAAAAAACAAGACTAATACAACCTTGCCTTCATTATTAGAGAAAAAATGAAAGTTAAAGATGTCTGCATAACTATAAAAAAGCTCAAGTGGAAATGGCCTGGACACATGGCAAGAGACAGAGAAGGTAAATGACCTAAAGAATTACTAGTGGTATATCAAATTCAATGAATAACTAAACATTTAGATACATTTTCAGTTACTTATACTAAACCTTATTTTGTAAAACCATAATATTACTGTGCCAATTTGGGTACAATGGCTACAAGTGACAAGTGTACTATGTTTATTCAATTTTTTTATTTTCAAAATGAATCGCAAATGAGTTTATAGAGCCGGCAATATCTTTCAAGAATTAGAAGAAGCTATAAATGCGATCGTAGAAGACAGCGAAGTTGATTTATAATATTAAATTTTACCACAGCCTGGCGTTGTCACCGATGAAGAAGAGGTTTTTGGTGACGATAAGATTCAACAAGCTTACCAAATTATGTTCCTGGAAATATCAAAGTATTTGTTCGTAATGTTGGTACTCTTTCGGATTCTGCAATTAGCAGTGATGATGAGCCGTAGGCTGTCAAAAGGGCTATAACTGAAGACCTTAGCATTGCATCAAATCGATCAGCATTGAAACTTCTGGCTTGGCAAACGTTGAACTCGAAAGTATTCGAAGACTTACGCAGAATCTGAATACTAATCACTATACGAAAATCGTATGAAATAAGCATTGAAAGACTGGACACCTTTTCAAATATTTCAAATGATTTTTGACAAAGAAGTTTTTATTGTCAACTCTAGTAGTTCTTAGTTATTTCGCACATGAGACGTAGTACAAATGTATAGTATACGACGTGTATATTTTGCAATTTCTACAAGAGCATGGTGCCTGCACCTTGACACCACCCGTCTCGACCTTTGAAATGTGAGCGTTCAGTCAGTCTGTTAAAATGTTAAAAAAAATAGTACCACTGCACGATCAGTTTTAAATTAAAATATAATGTACTTATTTCATGAATCTAAAAACTATTCATTATTAGGTAAAGATTTTTAAAAGTAATCATTCTAATTAAGATTTTTTAGATAACATTGCGTGTCCGCTTGAGTACCATGCGACGTAATCGAAAGATTTTAAATAATAATCAATACCTACAGTCAGGCTAAGACATGCAACCACATGTAAAATTGTAAAGTATGCAAATAATACATTACATTATACTCACTTTGTATTGTGTAACGAGGTTATAAATATGACCTAGGTACGTTTATACGTATGTATATTACATGTATTATAACATTATAATCTGCATATTACAATATCTACTTTACCAAGAGCTAAGAGTCTGAACTTATGTATGTATTATGTAAATACAATATATGTTGTAGAAATAGGAACATTTGTGCAAACAGTGGATTATGAGACTTATGAGCAAACTCAAATTGGATCGACACAAAAATTCCATTATCATTGTTGCCACAAAGAAATTTATCACCACTTGTAATTTATTCATTTAAATACATAAAATGAATTTATTGAACGTTTTGCTTCTGATTACACCATATGCAATCGCACAACTAACGTATGAGAGCGATGTCAACTTTAGAGTTGAAGCTGGATCGAGAACATGTTTCTTCGAGAATGGAAAAGCAGGTCAGATGATGGAAGCTCAGTACCAAGTGATAGATGGACAACATGGCGACTTGGATATATCCTTTGATATTATTGACCCAAAAGGAGTAAAACTTGTGTCAGACTACAAAAAATCAGAAAACTCAATTATAAGGGATTTAGAAATCGACGGCGATTACGCCTTTTGCATGGACAATACATTTAGTACATTCAATTCTAAGCTCGTTTTTGTATATGTACTTATTGAAGACAAAGTTCAAGACGATCATGAAGCTGATGTAAACGAAGTAGAAGGTGATGAAGAAAAGGAGAAAGAAGTTCTTGAGTGGACAGGTACAACTGCAGACGGAGAAACCTATTATATGGAAGTCGCCAAAATAGCAGACTCTTTGACGCGTACTTTGAAACATGTGATCAAGGCACGGCACCTCCTCGATATTTACGCCGCATTAAAGTCGCGAGACAGCTACTTAGCTTTTGAAGATACATTCATTGTGGATATGTGGTCTAGTTTTCAGATTAGTTTTATGTTTGCTGTAGGAATGGTGCAGGTGTATATGATTAAAAAATTATTTAACCGACCTTTAGTTGGGACAAATAATTTTTATTCATATAAAAATCTAAATTAAAAAAGTTTGAATAAAAGTGACAGATTTCACTATTTTATATGAACCTTTCCTGAAAATGTGCATTATTTGCAATTGAATTAAATCAAATTTTGGATGATGCATTAGTTTGTGAGAAAAGTATAGGCTGTATTCCATATATGTATAATGATAATTTTGTATACCTTTTTTTTTTCATTAATACTTGAGATTCAAATATTTAGCTATCAATCTATATCTGTCACCAAATTATCGTTGTTATATTTATTTACATATAAATGTATAATATTTATCTCTGCACAATATTTTAAGATGAAACTAAGTTGAAAGGCTTCTCATTACTTTGTTATTATTATAGTTTATGTTTGATTATAATATCATTGTTATCAAAAATTATTTCAAAAATTTTAAGTAATAATCTATTTCTGTCTCCTTACCTGGTAAACCTGCGACAAATATTTCCGACTTCCCTTTTTTAGGCCCATTAATATAATACTTTAAGAGTCTATATTTACATGTTTCAGCTACAACTATGAATTGGTTGTCTGGAGATATAACAACACCATTGGCAAACCATATATCATCAAGTAGCACTTTACTTTCATTTTTAGCAGAATTATAATGGAATATTCTGAAAAATTATTAAGTCATTGCTTACTACCACACATAATATATTTAAAACAATTAAATTATAGAAGAAAGGAACAAAAATATTCTCTTTAGATGAAATATTTCTCAACTCTGTTTTTATATTATACTAGCTGTACCCGTGACTTCTTCTGCATGGAATATTTTTCCATGGCATTCTAATGACTATTCCCATACAAAATTCCCAATTTAGATTTTTTCAGCTGTACCATTTTCCTAAACCATCCCAATGTTGAGGCAAATAAAACAAAAAATAATTCAAATCAGTTGAGCCATTTTCAGATTTTTGCGAGTGTTAGACTCGAGTGATTGATTTTTATACATATAGATGTATTTAGGTACTTGAATATAATTATGTTACTGAATATATTACAAACATACCTTCCTGAAGGATCTGATAATGTACTCATCATGCCATCTTTCAAATAGAAATCACTTGTAGAGTCTGTCCAATAAAAGTCTCCATTCTTTGATATAGCAACATCATTGAAGAGTTTCGGTTGACGACCTCCAATTTCAACTCTCGGAGAGACTAAAAGCTGTTTCTTATCTGTTTTTAAATCTACTTTCCAGATTCCATGATAAGCATCAGCTATATATAGTTGATTATTCTTCTCATCTATTTTAAATCCAAGGGGCCTGCCACATATGTGCTCTTTTACAAGTCCAGCTAAAACAATTAACATCTCACATACTGAGTCATAATATTTTGTCATAATATTATCATTTTGGTTAATAATGAACAACTGCATATTAGATCTTCTAGAGAGTGCGAGACTTTTTATTAATAACTGATGTGATCAGTAAAAAACTATATACATACTGATCAAAATATAAATGAAGACTAAGACAAGAATTCTTAATGTGTTTATATGTATTTAGGTAAAAGGTAATGAGAATATTAAAAAATCAATAAAACATTGTCAGTTTTAAAATATAGCAAATCTTAGCATAATCTCACCACACGGCTGTCCAACTTTGGTGACAAAAGTAACATGACCGCCAGGTGAAATCTTAACAATTTCACCAGTGGCCAAGCTTGTGTAAATTTCACCATTATGCAACTGAAACGTTTCAGGACCCAAAACTTTGTCCAAATAAAGTTTTTCAATGTTATTCAATATTCCATTAGGGGCCAATGGTCCAACTCCTTGCTGTGTAGGTTCCAACCTAATAAAGATCACATAGTTAATACTACTTGCATTTATTTATACATATTGTACTGCATATTAAATGAATAAAAAAACTGCTGTTTATTAATATTATTTGTATAAAATCTTATATTAAAATAAAAGCTAATTGCCAACTTGAATAATATAAAAATAATACTCACTCAATACTTGTAAACTTTGTATAAGGTGGTAGATTCGGAATGAGGACAATAATTGTGATGAATATTGTGATATATAAAACACATTTTAGTAATCGTTTTATCAGACTTGATAAAAACCCCATTTCTGCAGAATCATAAACCTAGAATAAGAGAATTTGAACTATATTTGTTATATATAATTTATTTTAACTAGCGATCCGCCCTGAGGATAGAAATTTTTTTAACATAATAATATACAGCCGATGTTACTGGTTGATAATGTAGCTTTCTATAGTTGAAATAATGTTTGAAATTGGTTGAGTAGTTTTTGAGTTGATCCCTTACATACAAACAAAGTTTACCTCTCTATAATATTAGTATAGATGACAAAATAACAGGCCACAGACACACACACACATACACACAAATTGAAGCTTCTCTATTTTGAGTGCAAAGTTCCAGATATAAATATGTAGGTAGGTACACAAAGTAATAACTAATAATGTACATAACATACATACATATTTTATTATTCAATAAATGATAAGTTATCAAAACATTATTGGCTGTTTACAAAGTAATAGCATTCCTCGAGTTTTGATTTTTCTCTAGTCTTTCTAAGTCCACGATTTTATAATACGTGTACAAATGAAAAAGGAAAGTGATGTTACCAAAAAATCATTACAAATAGAATGTAAAGACTAACTATTAAAAAATCATTGTGTGTATATTTACATACCTTATTAAGAACACTTGTGAAAACAGTACCAAAATTATTAACTTCAAGTTAAATTATCTGAAACAAACATGAATGAGAGAGATCTCATTTATTACAAAAGTACCTACTCTGTGGAGAGAGAAATGAGAAACTGACAGCAACAAAGAGAATGTAAAATTACTACGATACGTATGGCGTAGTCTGTGCTGCTGTGCTACGGACAGAATCACAAATTAGCTGTATTATAGTGGACAGAATGACAGAAACCAGAAACAGATGGAAATCACAGAGTGGACTAGAGACTACCCAGCTGCAAACGCTATTGGGCTGGGCTAAGTGCCTACATACCTTCAAATTTGTTGAAACAAATTTCCTAGGGATGGCGATCCGAAATTGATTAATGGAAAAATTGATCGATCAATCTTGAGTCGTGAATTGATTGTGGACATCCAAAATGGAGTTTCCATTGTATTTCTGTATTGATAAGAACGCAACTACAAAATAATAAGCTAGTATGGATTTTTTTTAATACATCGTAGGTACATATATCGAACACTGCCGTCACCTTAGCGCTTTCGGAGCTAGATTTAGCGCTTTTTTGAGTCGTCTAACTTTATTTTTCCAATGCAAAAATAAAAAAAACCTTAAAACAATTTTTGAGTAGTCGATCTTTTGGACATCGATTTCTGTGAATCGATTCCAGCCTGCAATTCGAATAGGTTTAAATTTGATCTATTCTGGAAAGAATCCTCATCCCTAAACTAGCGGACAACGCCGATAAATTGTAATGTTTGCAGCGCAGCCATGCAATTCTGTAAAAACTCGAATCACCCAAAGCGAGACTCGCTCGACAATTCACCCCACTTCGCATTCGAACTCACTTGACCTTCAATTGGAATTCTCTAAACCAAACATTCTACGAGCGAAGTGAAGTGATCTTAGATGCGAGTTTGTCGGGGATTGCTTTAAGAGTAAACATCTCAGTCGATATTTCGTCTTAGAGTATTTTAACTTCTTTTGAGATAATTACGTTAAATAAAACTCGTTTATTTTGGATTGTTATATTTAGCGAAACTTCATAAAATTCATTTACGTTAGTACAACTCGCCGCCGCCACTCATCGAGGCGGCGCTAGTATCTCTGTCGACTTTAGGGAATACCAAATCACAGTTGACAATCTCACCGCGGATTCAGAAGTGAATTTGACTAATTTGTGTTAGAGAATCGCACTTCTGATCTCCAACTTTATAATTATTATTCCGACATTTTTCGGTTGGTCTGGAAACCGTGGTCACTGAATTTGTCCCCACTTGATTTTTTTTTTGAATTTTTTAACTTTTTTTTTAAATTATTAGTTCTTCGTTGTTTATTGTTCGAACATTTAAATTGTTAGTTCGTCTTTTATTTATTTATATTAATTAAACAAATTTTGGTCCTTAAGTTGGCGCCCCTCACCACATATTTCTACTTTTATTACTGAAATAAATATTTTATTATTAATTATCGTTTGTTCGATCCTTATTGACGTTTGTTCGATTATAAATTAGCAATAATTATTAATTATTCAATATTTTTAATCAGAAATTCGTCACCTTCTTAAGGCAGTAGTGCGCATGCGCGCGAGAAATGTGTTTTTTTAATACCTTAACAGCTAACTCAACTGGTACGGCTGATGTTGGTGGCTAACTAACTATTAATTAGTAATTATAGTTTATGAATACATTTAATATACGTGTAGTGCTTTCTCTTAAACAAATGACTAACACGACCGTGCTTTAAGAAGCTCACGAATTTCTGATTAAAAATATTGAATAATTAATAATTATTGCTAATTTATAATCAAACAAACGTCAATAAGGGGACAATAACTGCATTATGTCTTCAGAATAAGGGTGGACTTTGAATTTTACATCATATATTTATATACAAGTACTGAAATATTGTTCAAACAGAAAATTAAGAAAACGGCAGTCAGCGTAGTTCGTTGCTGTTGGCATATAATTAGAATCTGCGCTTAAGGAGATTTTAAGGTGTTATTAGTAAGAATAGCAACAGGCGCCTTCAAGGATAGGAAGGAGTTCGATCATTTTTATATGGAACCTTAAATGAATCCTACGTACAAACAAATTACTTACCTCTTTTTGTAATACTTAATAGTACATCCATGATTTTTACAGAAATAAAATTGTTTTTTAAAAGCAACCCATATTTTTATGAAACGCTTTGATTAATGTTGAAGATCAATTAATTAACGTAGGTCAAAGTAGTCGAAGAACAGCACATAGTCCTCTTAATGCTTTTCTTTTCTTTAAATGCAGAATGTTATTTCTTCTAGAAGTGATGATGGTGAAATTTTATCTAAGTGCTATGAGAAACATACATACGGACCGACCAAATCTATAGCCATAGCGTACTGTAGCACTTTGACAAACTAAATACTAGAGTAATTAATTTTATTAAAAATTAGTGACCTTAGCACACAGTAATTGGGAATAACATTTTAATTAGGAATAGAACACTGTGGACTTATCTTAGTCAAAGAATTTTCAAATTCAGTTAAGTACTTCCAGAGGTTATCCCCTACAAACAAACATATTTCATTTCTTTACATTATGAAGAAATAGGTAATATTATACAGGTTATAATATTATCTAGCGTAAAAAATCTACAACACACCGGCCTTTTGAACAAATCTTTTAAAAGTTAAGATAATAAATTGCTAGGCACTATAAGGGTGACCAACGTCAGACTAGTCATATCCACTGGACTGCATTATTTCTGTGCTACTGTTACTGCAACTGCTCGCGACGCTCGCGAAGCCCGCTCGCAAATTCCAAACGCTCGCCCCCGCGACAAAGAAACGCTTATATTTCTATAATTACTATACCTATCACAAAAAGAGAACTACTGATGTAAAGCTAAATGTATAAGGATTTCACTAAAGTAAATTTAAATACTTCGAACTGAGAAACTAATTTTTACCAGCAGGTTGAACTTAAAACACGGAATTTTTTTTTGTTTTTTTTTTAGTTTTACGCTGATTTCTTTAGAAAAAACAATAGAAGTATATAAATGTAATCACTTCATTATAAAGTACTCTCTTAGCTTTTTAGTGATACCAAAAGTATATGTGAAACCTGTGTAACATGAAGAGTAGAACGCAAAACGTAATACACTGTAGCGGACAAATTTCCTGCAAGCGACAAGTGTCGCTTGAAGCAAGTTTGAACGTTCGCGCGTCAGAAAATGTGCACAAGATGGCCGACCAAATAAGGCCTTTTTACGCTATCGGTTTTGTTAACGAGGTTTGTACGATACTAATACTTTATTGTAATAAATTTAAAATAAAACCATTTTCATGATAATACGCATTTAGTATTATTAGATACACTAATATTCATTATTGTTTTAGACATCTTAAAATAAATTTAAAATAAAACTATTTTCATGATAATACGCATTTATTATTTATCTTTAGATACACTAATATTTATTATTTTTTTTGACATATCTTAAAACCATACATATATTTATCTTACGAGATAGTCAAAAATACTTAAACATAGCCAACAAAAATGTACGAAGTGATCACGAAGTAGGTAATTTTCTTCAGCTAACACTGGCTTAAAAATATCTGAATACAATCACCAAAAATGTAGGTAGCGATAATATATTAGGTAATTTCTCTCAGCTAACACTGGCTAAAAAATATCTGAATATAGTCGCCAAAAATGTAGGTAGCGATAATATATTAGGTAATTTCTTTTAGCTAACACTGGCTTAAAAATAGCTGAATACAATCAACAAAAAATGTAGTAGTGTACACGAAGTGGTAAAAATTAATGAATACAATCAACAAAAATGTTCATAGTGATCACGAAGTAGGTAAATTCCTTCAGCTAACATTCTGACTCAAAAATAGCTGAATACGGTCAAGAAATATGTAGGTAGTACTACAATGGTAAAAATAACTGAATACAATCAACAAAAATGGAGGTAGTGATCACGGTGGTAAAAATTATTGAATAGGAATAATCAACTAAAATGTAATAATAATATGATCATCTCAATGCGTGATGCGCGGCGCGACGGGCGGCGAGGCAAGGAATATGTTGTGGCTCAAACCAACCTGAGACTGGTCGAACTCGGGTTCCGGCTCTGCATGTGAAACTGTAGCATCTGTTACATGAAAAAAACACTTTTTGTTAAATTTGCTTACACACTAACACTAAGGGTGACTTACGCCAACTATTTAAGCTCGATTTAAGATCTCGATTTGAAATCTCGCTTCCACCAACGATATAAGAAGTAGCACAAACCAATATAGAACAGATCACTAAGTACTAGGCATGTTACTCTTAGAAAGATATATAACAAATAATTTCAAAGCACGTCACCTGCGCTTACGCTCACTGGCACCAGGCAAGACAGGTCTCACAAGCATCGAAGTAGAAGACCTAAAAAATCAAAATAAACACTTTTTTACTACTTACTATACACCCCTATAAGGGATACAGCGTACATACATCATATTATGTGAAGTGTGCAAGGTGAATGATACGATTCGAAAAAGGGGAAATATATATACATTCTGAAGCTTGAACAATTACATATAAAAACGAAGTACTTACGGCTGCTGGGATAATGAGCCACTTGAGCTCCGTCCGCGTCCGCGCCCTCGTCCTCGTCCACAAGCATACCACGTCCACGGCCCCGGCCACCAATATTTTCCAAGTTATCGCTAAAAATAATTTAAAAAAAATACTGTATTTTGTTTGTTCTAATATTAGGAATTTTCCCCGTACCATAAAATCGGTCATGTATCGCGAGCCTAAATTCCTAAACACAAAATGGCCGACTTTTGTTAGAATTTCGAAAACGATGTGATTATCAATTCCAAGCAAATAAATGTTACAAAAATGCATTGTAATAGATGTAGAAATGAATAAACTAGTTAGTTATAACAATATTTCGAAATAATTGAGTAGAAATATTACGTATTGAACGACATTTGCAATGGCGGTTCTTGATTCTTTGTTGTAAACAATATGCTACGTTCTAAAAATTACCTGAAGTGCTGCAATTTATATACAAGCGGAAAGCACGATTCATAACGATAATTTTGATGCATATATCCAGAACAAAACATGTATTCAAAGTATAGAACAAACGAGATAAAGAATAAGTTCATACACTTTTTTTTACTTACGACGCGTAAAATACATTGAACTTTAAAATTTTTTCGTCATTGCTCAGTGCAATATAATAATAGCGGATAATATTTAACACAACAGGCATTTCATATTAGTATTACAAATGAAAAAAAGAGTTCGTTGCAATTAGATTTGGAACTCAAAAATAATTTTATTTATCACTCGCCATTTGCAATAACGCGTTCATTGAAAATATTTTCATTGCAGATTTTACGATTTCTTTTCGAATTAAAACTTAACCTTTTGTTAAAATATTTATAGTAATAGAAAGCACAATTCAACAAGATCATTTGGTTATATGCAAATTGTAACAAAATATATACTTACGACATTATTTCTTAATTTCAATGCGCTCAATGAACAACACACGTGTAGAACTTTGTCACAATAAAAACGATGAAGTTTGACATTTTACTTTTTTTATTCCAGAGACTAAAGTATGTTACAATCGATAGTACGTGGAATCGGAATTCAATCGGAACAATAATATATATCATTTGTATGACATTCAACAGCTCCAAAACTACAAAAATTAAAACTAAAATGCCTAATGCGCCCGGCCTCATATGAGGCCGCGAGCACGTTCTCGCGCAGGCAATAAATTACGAATTAGGCCGCGTGCGGTTCAGTGGATATCTAATGTATATTAACGTATTATTTGTACTGGGTTTGAAAAATAAAACTGTTTCTTAATAGTACTGTTTGTAAAAAAATAATTATATTAAGTGTATAAGATTTTTATGTACTTACTGGCTATTTGATCTTCATAAGTCAGCCTTGGTCTACCTTGGCTTCTTTTGCCTTTCACTTTCGCTCTGTAGATTTTCTTCGTTGGTCTTTCATCACTCATTCTTTCTAAGTGTCCAAACCATCTAAGCATTCTTTCCTTCATACTAAGTACTTACAATAAGGAAATAAAATAAAAAATAATGATAAATACATAGACTTCCTATCTTCAGACAGCTTGTCCCGTACTACGAAGTGAAGTGATTAACATCAGATAAGATATAGTTGTGTGGGTGCTGTTTTCTAAAGAAATGATGATCGATCAGCTTATCTGATAGCAAATGTGTGTCGTATGTACAGGTGAGTCAGGTTATCTGATTTAGCTCACTGTTGCTGCTCGGACACGGCGTCTGGCTTTGGAGTTATTTATAGTCTATGACTAAAAGTAATGGAGAAAAATCTATTATTTATTTTCTTGAACGATGAATTTAATGTTAAATTTCATGGACTTCCTTTATTTTAAGATACTATGTTATTTAAAAAGTAGCATTATACAAGCAATGTTTGCATATTTATAATCGCGTTCTCAAAAACGGCTCTAACGATTTCAATGAAATTTAGAAAATAAATATAGAGCTTTACGGTGGTCCAAAATCGATCTAGCTAGGGTCCAATTCTGAGAAAATTCGTTTTCTCTATGTTTTCATACAGTTACAACTGCAAAACTCTTTTAATTTTGCAACAGAATTTACTTTCTCAATAGAACCGTGGCTAAAGCGTATGTCTACCACGCTCAAATGCGCGGCGGAATCGAATCCTGCAATGTGTTCGTGAAAATAGTCGGAAGTGTGTAACAGGTAGCCGGGGAAGCACGCGCTATTTGATTTGACCAATGAGCGCGCGCGGTGGTAGAGTTAGTCGTGAGATGGTACCAACCCATTTTTCGATAATTATTCGAATAAATATTTCAGTATTTAACTTTTTTAAATTTTGAGGTTAAATTTCTGTCGCTGCTCCATTGATATTTTTAATTTTGATTAAAAAATAACAAATAGCTTTTTTAAATTTTGAGGTTAAATTCTGTCGCTTATTCTATTTTTAATTTAAAAAAAATATTCATTATACTTTTTGGCAGGAACGGGAGAAGTGAGGTTGTCATTTTATTTATATTTTCTATCGTTTACATTTTTGAGAGTTTTAAAGTACAAAAGTTATAGTAGATTGTGTTTTAAAGTTATCTGTAAGTGAAAATAATGTAGTAGGTCTAAATAAACATCTGTAGCTAAACTTCTTGCGCTCTTCCAAGAAGTCCTTTATAACTACAGTAAAGCTTATTATCACTTTACTGCAGGAATTTTAAGTTAACGATTCTAAATACTTTATAAAATACAATACGTGTCAGTGGCAAACGCGCTAATCTGTGCGCCATGCCATGAAGTAAGAAAAAAAAAAGTACTCTCGTATCCAGCCATATTAGTTAATCAGTGGTAGGGATGTCGGAAGAGAAAAAAAAATCGATATTTATTAAAATATCAATATCGACGTCCATATATCGAGGAAAACATATCGATATGCCGATATATCGGACAAATTTTCAAAAATATTTGCAGTTTTAAAATAATAATATATTTAGTTCAGCCTAGCTCAATAATATCAATAGTAATTTTTATACAAAATGTATACTATTTTAATGTACAAAAATCTCATTAAAACGAAGGTATTTTTATCGGCATTCCTTTTTATTAGGCGAAATTACAAAAATATAAAAAACTAAAAAGCTATCTTGTAACTAATATTTTTAAGATCTATTTATTATATCAGGCAAATCAGTATTTGTCCGGTAACGAAAGTAGAAAAACTGTTCTTTTCTTCTTCTTCTTCTTGGAAGAGCACGAAAACTTCAGCTACACATGTTTATTTAGATCTCCTCCATTCTTTTCACTTACACAGAACTTTATAACACAATATACTATCACTGTTGTACTTTAAAACTCCTAAAAATGTAAAAAATAGAAAATCTAAATAAAATGACAACCTCACTTCTCTCGTTCCCGCCAAAAAGTCCAACAAAACATACTAATCAATAGTCATAGACAATTCAGTTATTTTTTTTCGTTCGTTCCTATCTTTTACGGTTTCGGTTCTAGTGATTTAAGTTACATATATAAAAAAATATATATATCGTTTTTAATACAATTTTCTATATTGGATATTTTGTATCGATATATCAAATCAAAATATATCGGCTAAAAATATCCAAATATCGATACTTTTTCAACAAGCCTAGTTAGCAAAGAGAATATAACCCTAGTAGTGCGTCAGTGGTTAATTTTACATTCTCTTTGGTTTTACACCTTCTCCATTGTGAATGTGTTGTGTTCTAATGCAAATAATTTGAACATATTAAATAGCTTATAATGGGTCACGCTAATATTTGGTATTCTCACCCCCGTAGATATGGTCAGGGTTCACGTTCGTGGTGAGTACATACATCATAAAAACCCAAACAAATGTGATCATTTTGGTTACAACACGTGTTTGAAAAAACTATAATTTTCAGCCGGGCGTGTTCGAATCGACATGGACTTATCCGCAAATATGGTCTCAACATCTGCAGGCAATGTTTCAGAGAATACGCCCATGATATTGGATTTAAGAAGGTATGTGTCTCGTATTCTGTAACCTCCAAGGTAGTACTTTACATTAACTACGGCTGTTTGGCCTAAAGTTTATATTGTTTATTGTTTTGTAACCGCTATGATATATTTGTAATAGAGGTCACTCGCTATAAGTACTCAAGGTTTATAATTTCACTCCATGAATCTCTCTTACTTCATAAGGACTTCTGGCTGTAGGATTAGAAGCAACTAGACCTGTGTCGTTCATGTTTGATTCAGTTATTTGACATAGAGATAGACATACATTTATTTGGCATCACTCACGCATTATAACAATTTATACAAAAACAAAAATACATACACAGAATAACATAACATACACTACAATACCTAAGACTACATACAATTTACTTAGCCCATGAGCGATGTGATGCCAAAATTGGGCACCAACTCAGCATTAGTTGACGCAAGCGCTACAGCACTGATTTTCATTGGTGCCCGCACAGAACATAATATATGTAAAATCAGGACATGTTGCTTGCTCTGTATAAAAAGTAAATACATAAATTTGCTTAATATATAATAGAATAATATGTTATATGACACAAATAAATATAATAAAATAGCCTTTATTTACAGAATTAAAAATAGTACAATTCAGTTTTATAAAAGAAATTAAATTATGTCTCTAATTTCTGTGTGCCTTTTGGCAAAGGCCTCCTCCAACTGTTTCCATTGCATTCTGTCTGTTGCCACTCTTGTCCATAAGGGACACACGGTTTGGCAGATTTCATCTTCCCATCTTCTTTGTTGGCGCCCTCTCTTTCGTTTACCATCTCTGGGATACCAGACGGTCACTTGCTTGCTCCATTTTTCCAATTTGCATCTTAGAAGGTGTCCAATTGCATCTTCTTACAATTTGCATCTTGTGAGTATGTTAGTTACTTTGGTTTTTGATCTTATTACCTCGTTCCGGATTTTATCTTTTAGTTTTGTTCCTAACATACTGTGCTCCATTGCACGCTGACATTTTGCTAGTTTTTCTCTCTCGATGTTTTGTTAGCGACCAAGTCTCGCAACCGTAAGTCAAACATGGAAGAATACATGTATCAAAGGTCTTCTTTTTGATGTGTAAGCCTAGCTCTTTACTCTTCATAATCTCTCTAAGTGACCAGTATTTCTTCCAGCCATAGGCAATTCTCTTGTTGATTTCTTTTGCCATCAAATCACTGGGGGATATTATTTGCCCTAGGTAGGTATATTCCGTAACATAATCGAAAACTTTCCCAATCATTTTTATTTCCACCTGTTTGGAGTTAGTCATCGCTTTGGTTTTCGTTTATTTCTAGTCCTACTTCCTTACTTTTTGTAGCTAGATCTTTAACCATGATCTCTAGTTTCTTTGGATCGTCTTCCAGCAACACAGTATCGTCGGCGAAACGCAGGTGGTTTAGGCAGCAGCCATTGATATTTAGGCCGAAGTTTTCCCAACCAAGTTTTGTGAAAATGTTTTCTAGCACTGCTAAGAAGAGCTTTGGAGATATAGGGTCCCCTTGTCTGACTCCTTTATTTATAGGAAACGGGCGGCCAGTAGTTTCTAGTTTTATGCAGCTTTTGCTGATGTCATATATGTTTTTGATGATGTTAATGTAAACTTCATTTACCCCTTGCTGCCTTAGACTTGACCATATGTAACTGTGGTTGAGTGTGTCAAAAGCTTTAGTGTAATCAATGAACACAACATAGTGGTTTTTGATATTCATTATATTTCTGTATAATTTGTTTTATGATATGATCAATAGTGCTGAAATTCTTCCTAAATCCTGCTTGCTCTATTGGTTGATTTTCTTCTCGCGTTTTTGATATTCTGTCTAATATTACCTTGGCAAACACTTTGTAGACATTGGACATCAGGCTTATTGGCCTGTAGTTTCCTATCTCACCTTTATCACCTTTCTTGTGTAATAGTATGATGTGTGATTCGCCCCATTGTTTTGGAATAAGCTCAGTACGTAAAATCTCATTCAATACCACTGTTAGAGATGGGCTTAGCTCATCTATTTGTTCCTCTCATTAATTCATTTGGAATTCCATCGGGACCTGGTGCTTTTTCTAGCTTTTGGGAGTTTATAGCTTTTACTACTTCCGCCAAAAGTATGCTTGGCACCGAATCTTTTTCTACTTCTGACTTATATGCTTTTCTCTGACCTTCATTTGTGTCCTGATTACTAGAGTACAGTGAGCGATAATAATCAGTAGCTAATTTTTGAATATATTTGCGGTTTGCGCTGCTGATCTGATTTTTTTTCATTTTAGGGATCCATTCTTTTCCTTTTTCTCTTAAATGTTTCAGCGCTTTCTTTACAGCGCCATTCCTTACTATATGTTTTTCCAAAGCTTGAAGTCTCCTTGTTTTCTTATCCTTTTTCATACTTTCTCTTATTTTTTTGCTAACTTCTGAAATTTGGAATCGATTGTTTTTCTTGTCTCTTACTATTACCTTCTTTCTTTTCTCTAGTAAGTTTATTGTGTTTTCGCTGTTTCTTATTTATTTTTATTTTTTTTCCAGTTGGTTTCATTAGTTGGGTGAGTTTGCTTTCAATCCTGTTATATTTTTCTATCACATGTAATTCAGACTTGGCAATTTCCAGTATATAAGATTTGTCTATTTTTGAGAAGTCTTGTTCGTTGGATGGGAGAGATCTATTGTTAATGTATTTCCTTGAGGCTTTTGGTGTTGCGAGGTTAAGATTAAGACAGCTGCGTACCATGCGGTGGTTTGTGTTAAAATTTAAGTTTTGTATCACATGTGTGTCATTGAATAATCTAGGTTTGTTTGTTGTAATGAAGTCTATTTCGTTTTTCATTTTACCGTCTGGGGATATCCAGGTCCACTTTCTCTTAGGTTTTTTCTTGAAGACTGAGTTTAGTAATGTTAAGTTATTTTCCAAAAGAAATTCTGTCAATTTGTGGTCGTTGATGCTTCTCTTGCCGTGCCCGAATTTCCCCAGAATGGTGTCTTCTCCTGCTTGTCTCGTGCCTACTTGTGCATTAAAATCCCCCATCACTATGAGGTTATAATCATGGTACTTGGCCACTACTTCTGCAAGGCTGTCATAGAAAACTTGTAGGTCGCTTTCATTGGCTTGCTCTGTAGGTGCATATATCTGGATGATGGCATAGTCTCTCTTGTGATTGGGGATCTCTATGTGGAGGACTGCTATTCGGTCCGATATTCCTTCAAATGCTTTAATCCTCTTTTTGTGCTTTATTTTTACAAGGAATCCTACCCCACGATGTCCTACCGTACCACCTTTGTTGTACATGACATAGTCCTTTCTTTCATCGATTTCCTCTCCTTCCCTTCTCATTTCACTGATGCCTACTATGTCCCAGTTTAGATCTTGCAGCGCCAATTCTAGTTCTTGAAGGCTTTCTTCTGTTCTTAGTGTTCTGGTGTTAAGTGTACAGATAAACACGTGTTCCTTTTGTTTTTTTAAATTGAATTTGTTTGTCATGATCATGATTTCTCTGTGTTGGAGGGTGTTGGTCATACTTCCCCTCGGTGACCAACCGGCTTGAGGAAGGCTTATTCGTTGTTCCAGTTTTTGTATTTTGATTGCTTGTGCTGTTTGTCTTCTGGTTCCGTTTCATTGGTTGCTATTGTTTATTTGCCGTATTCTTTGAGAATGAGTTCGCTCTAGCGTGGTGCATTTGCTCCAGTTTCCTTGTTTTGTTGATTTTGGTCGGTGCGCTAGTGGTTTGTTTATCCAACTGAGATGTTGTTTCAGGTGACTTTGAAGGTGATCTTTTTCTTTTTCCTTCGATTTGTCTTTTATCACTAGTTGGTCATAGCGAATATAGGCTTGTTTTCCTTTTTTTATTTCCTCCTGCTGTTGTATTTTGAGCTCTTTCCTTTTGTTTAAAATGTCTTTCGGGAAATCTTCACTAATGTAGACTTTTTGGGGTAAAAGTTTTTTGTACTTAAACATTTCCATTTTTCGCCATGCAAGTGTAACAGAGATGAGGATAGGTCTTGTTTTATTTTCTATTTGTTTCCCCAATCTGCGAACGTTGCTGACCTCCCATTTGTCCCAAGCTTCGAAACCAGCTTGTCTAGACACAACATTGAAAGTTTCTAAAACCAGATCTAACAGGTCTCTAGGGCTTTTTTCTGTTTCCTTAACTCCATAAAGTATTACATTATTTTTTCTCATGTCCTTTTCCATGTTTTGCAATTTAGTTTTGAGTGTTAATCTCCTTTTTAGTAGTAGTTCTTGATTTTCCGCGAAAAGTGGTTTGAGTTTTTCATCTATACTGGCAGAAACGTTTTTTGTAACATTTTCGGTGATTTTAATTGTTTCTTTTTCGAATTGTTCTTCCATTTTAGAAAGGAGCGTTTGCATGTCCATTTTACTAGTATTAGTAGTTTTCGCTTACCTCTGGCAACTCTTTCTGGGAAATAAATATAATAAGATAGAGAAAATAAATATACTTTATGTAAGAAATTATAATAATAATGATACTTATCTAACGGTCCCTATCTAACGGTCCTACAACATCTAAAAAAATTTTCTCAAAGGCCGTATTAACTGTGGTAGTTAGCACCATGGGCTCTTTGATATAAGTAGAATATTTTTGTGTCTGACATTGGTAACACTGACAAACTCACGTAGGTACATCATGCTCCATATTGGGCCAAAAGTAATATTTTCGGATATTATTCAACATTCGTCTGGTACCCGCGTGGCCACTCATGGGTAAAAGATGAAAGTCATTGATACTCTTTTATTGTCTTTATTAATAATTCTTTCAACATTCTTTAAAACACAAAGTCCAGGTCCCGAACTCATATTATCTTTCTTTATTTCAGTCAGTAACTTTTCAATAAATAAATTATTCGTAGTATTTTTAATAGTGTATATTTCATCAATATTGTTGATGTTACAATAATCTCTGAGCTCCCTCACAAAAGCCGCTGGCGTCAGTTGCCTGGGTTTATAAACAAACTCATTTGAGATGGTACGTAACAAAGAGTACCTAAACTACTTAATTGTAAGTTGTTGTCATTATATTTTAATTTGTTCCATTGTATTTTATTTATAAAACTCATTTCTACTGATTCTTTCGGCTCGTTATACGTTTCCAGGACTTTTGGTTGATCAGGCCAATCGTCAGCGCAATCCATATCAAGCGAAGAATTGCTTCTTAATAATTTTTTTTAAATAATTCTTGAATTTTTCCTTCAATCTCACATATTAACTTCTTAAATGACAAAAATATGAAGTTATAATTTTTTATTACATACCCTAGGTCCAAGTCTACGCCAAGGGCCTATTTTTATCAAATATTGCCGTATTTTAAATAAATCACTATAAATTTTATCTAGTTCATTAGCCATATATTAACTTAACTATACATATCCGACACCAACGAAAATATGTACGAAATACACTCACTACCGTTTTTCACTATCTTTGATGGCACAGCTATGCCATAATGCAATCGATTTTGCCACTTATTCATTGCCTTTACCACACCTTGGCACGCACAATCGCTCAATCTCGGCTCTATAACGTTACGTCTGAATAATCTCAAGCCCCTAAAGGCTTGCTCGTTGATTTCCTGGCGCATCCAACGGTTATGGCAATTTTTGTAAGTTTTGTATCCAAAATATAGGAAAATAGCTCCCATCATACACATAATGACAACAACCATTATCGTTTGGTTGTTCATTTGGTCTCCAATTCCTTGTAAATTGGCACTATTTCCAGCATTAGCGGCGCTTTGGCCGAGAAAACCTCCTTCCTAGTTTGGTATGATTGACACATTCTGACAAAAGTCTAAAACATCGAAAGGAACTTATCACATTTTATTATTTACGAAAAAATTTAGTCCAATAACTTTTATTATACAAGTACTGCATCGCGTTGACACGAAATCTGATGCGCGGTTCGGCCGCATCGAGCGGCTGGCAGGGTCGCCATGTAAGGAAGAGAGTAATGAAACAAACGAGTAATTGAGTAGCACTGATTCTTTATTGATAGACAAATATATAGTCTAGAATTATAATGTACATACGTATAAGATATAATGTTCTTACATCTACACTACAATGTATTATATAATAAATACTAGCTGTACCCGCGACTTCGTCCGCGTGGAAAAATTTACCGTGACCTCTCCGGGTTACCGAGGTTACCTGAGGTATTTATATTGTTGATATTAAACAAAAAAGTTATTTTCTATTATGGAACATCCGCCATATTGGATTTATGATGACGTCACACATACAGAAACTTTGCCGTGCCTATTCCATTTCATTTGATACCCATATTGTTGGTGTTGAACAAAAAAGTTATTTCCTATTATGGAACATCCGCCATATTGGATTTATGATGACGTCACGTATACAGAAACCTTCTCCTGCGTATTCTATGTCATTTAATACCTACCCATATTGTTAGTGTTGGATTAAAAAGTTATTTCCTATTATGGAACATCCGCCATATTGGATTTATGATGACGTCACATATGTATCTACCTTCCCCTGCGTATTCCATTTCATTTGATACCCATATTGTTAGTGTTGGAAAAAAAGTTATTTCCTATTATGGAACAATCGCCATATTGGATTTATGTTGACGTCACATATATAGAAACTTTCCCTTGCGTATTCCATTTCATTTGATACCCATATTGTTGGCGTTGAACGAAACAGTTATTTCCTATTGTGGAACATCCGCCATATTGGATTTATGATAGATGATAGATAGATACATATGTATCTACCTTCCTCTGAGTATTCCATTTGATTTGATACCCATAGTGTTAAGTGTTGGATAAAAAAGTTGTTTCCTATTATGGCGCATCCAATATATTGGATTTATGATGACATTGATGACAGACAGATTTTCGCATTTATAATATTAGTATGGATATATAAATAAACATTTAAAATCTAATATATAAATGTGGAATAAAATATACAAAAATAAATATCACAGATTTTATTCTGTTATAAAGAAACAAAATTTGATTGCTATTATTTCAAAGTATTGATGATTGCAATAACATTTGAACGAACATATTGTTCATCAATTCAATCATTTTATCGATTAGATCTCTTAGTATTTGTTGATTTTAATTGATTGTCTATGCCATTTAATGTGATAAAGGTGAAATTAAAAAAAAATATAAGACAAAATAAGAACTAAAAAATATCGAAATCTCAAAACTTAAAAGATTGTATCACTCATAATCAACACAATCGTTCGATCTTTCATTTCAATCAAAAATACATTATTAAATTTGTATTCATACAATCAAAAAAAGATTCGGTCAAACGATTCAGTCCAAACACTGATTGTCAATCAAATAATTGTGATAAATTCCTAAAATCTTTAGCTATCTTCCGCTCAAACTCTAAAAATCACAAATCGACACGTGTTTCGCCTCTCAACGAAGCATCCTCAGGATATACCAGAGATAGAATTCTTATTATATATATTCGGTGCTGGTTAGGTGGCCGAATCTGAAATTCCCTTCTTCTTTGGTAGTTTTTCGATATAAAAAGTTAGATAAAGCCTAGATGTCCTCTACCTGCAAATGAGTCTTGTTATCAGTTCAACCCGTTAATAGATAAAAAAAATTTGAAACTGACGAATTCGAAAATATAGTTCATATATTATGATATTACGCCCGATTTACATTGGTCACGTGTTTAGCGAAGTAGATACAGCGAGTAAGTGCAGTGGTGTAAACCGATCAGACAGTAGCGAGTCAACTTGCCTTGCACGCTGCCTTGCAATTGGATCCAAATAGTCGCTTTCTATTTTTTGGGCAAGTGACACGCCTCGCGCGCTTTCTGCCCCCGCGTGGTTTTTGACTAACCACTTGGCGTAGTGTAAACAGTCTAGTACAGTGTATTAAGTGACCGATAACAGGACGGTCCGCGTGATGTTTTATGCTATTGTTTTTTTTTTATTTTGGCTATTATCGTTTTTATTATATTGACCAGCCCCGGCTTGAATGGGTAGAAATTTTGTTGAAAATAAAATTGAAAACAACCCATGTTACTCACTGTTAATGCAGCTTTCTATAGTTAAAATAACTTTTTAAATTGGTTGAGTAGTTTTTGAATTTATCTATTACATACAAACAAACAAACTTTACCTCTATAATTTTAGTATAGATATGAAAAGAAGCAGATAACACTTCCTCTTCTATTTGCTCCATTATAATGAAGATAATTTTGGAAAAGAAATGTCGCTTGACTTGATAAATAGTCACTGTCCAGGCGCTCGCTACTCGCCACATTACTTGCACTCGCTACTGTCCTTGACCAATGTAAATGAGTCTTTACACTATTTATTATGGTCCAGGAGGCCCGTCTGCAACAGTTCTATGAAACATTTATAATCATTGCGCTTTGAAAATGTACCGACTTTATTACATAATACATAATAGAAGTAATTTTTCTTTTTTTTTTTTTCAGTTGGACTAAACACTGGGTTATGGAGATAACTTGTATGTAAGGTTAAAATAAAATTTCAACACCAAGTGTTTTGTTTTCATTTCATAAAAAATCTATATATTTAAACTGTACAAAAGTATAAAAGTATAAAAAATAACAATAATACAGAAGATCAATTGAAGCACCTACAAAGTAATATATAATACATTTACACTTAATTTCTATTTGCTTGCCGCAGGTTGCCTATAGTTGCCCCAACTGTCTGAAAAATATTTTTGTATTACAAATCTATTTCACAAAAATAAATGGCAAACTTGAGCAATTGGACTGTATTAAATTATAAAAGATAGGAATTGACTCTGATTGCAAATAGGTCTTTAAAATAAATTAGTTGCTTGAAAAAGGAAGTGATTGTTTATAAAAATAATATTTTTAGCGAATATTCTGTACATACTTGTGTAACACCTGCGAGCAACGACAGCAAACTTCGTTGGGGTGGTCGGCAGTGTTTTTTGCCGCCTTCAGCACAACATAGATTCGGGAAGCAATCTACGCTCGAGCTGCACCGTTTCGGAAACAAGTCGTATTGGGGTGGAGCTGTACACTGGAGATATTGCTCCAGCATTCGCACCGCTGAGAACATTATTAATACGGTCGTTAGGTATTTTGTTGTAGATAAATATAACCCCCTAAACTAACCTAAGTTTATAGTACGGTTACTAAAAAATGAGACCTAAGGAACACCAAGTAACGTACAAGATAAGACAACTTAGAAAGTTTATTTCCTTAGGTAATCAAACCCACGACCTTCTGCTTGGAACTCGATGCACTAACTACCACACTAATGGGTATACATACACCGACATACATTCTCGTTTAATTGTACAATTTAAGTCTTCCGGAAGGTTTTTTTATATAGGTAGGTATATTAATTATAAGAGATCCCACCAGGACGAAACCGGAACGGGTCGCTAGTATCATGTACCTACTATAAGTTTTAGAACTGCGAAAGAGTAACGGTTTACAAAGTAGCGGTCAACAGTCTAGTATTATCAGTATTATCACCGTACAAGTAAGCATACAGTATTCTATCTTCATTCAAACGCTCCCAAACGACGCGCCTCGAAATCTTGGCATACAACAGTCGCGAGTGCGGCGCGCTTGTCGTCGTACGGTGTGCGACGCTCCCGCGCATTTACTGTCGAAATATTATGTCAATCAAGTTTACGAGCATAATTTTCAGTGTATGGATGTTTGAATACATCTATATCGAAACCGGAAATATTTCTCTGTTGCTAATTTATAGGAAATATATTATCATAATGATCTATTTATTTATTGCTGATTTTTAATTATACTGCACACAAAATGCATTTTTTTGTCCATTTCCACCATACTAACTCACAAATTTTTGAAACTAGAAATAAAATACTAGTAGAATTACATAAATAAAAACTTATTAATATTTCAATAATATAAAATTAAAAGATAATATGACAATTTAATATAGTATACCTATTATCAAATACGTAACCCAAGAAAAACATTCAGTCCCAGTTGGCAGCTCTATTGCGTGTTTACGTACCGAGCGACCGTAGGTAATTATCTCTAGGACTGCTGTATCTCTTATTATACAATTAGCTGTTGCCTGCGATTTTCGTCAGCGTGGAAGTGGATATAAAAAAAATAGCATGTGATTTTAATGAAACAAGCCCTAAATGTTGTTGCAAGCTGAGTTATAGACCTCTGAAAATCGCAAGAAAATCCGTTCAGTAGTTTCGGAGATTAGCCTGTACATACATGATTTCTACTGCTTTTATTACATTAGAAAAATATTTTTCAATGGCGATAACTTTTTTCGTTATCATCCAATTTCAATGAAATAAATGTTCTAAGCCGAGTTTAATTAATGTGTGAAAACCGCAAGAAAATCTGATCAGCAATTCCGTAGATTAGGGTGTACCTACACAGTCTGGCCATAAATACTATTACAATGAAAAGAAAACAATATTACAATTGAATTTGGAACCTGTCATTCTCATGAATATTTATAGTGTTTTCTCATTTTCGCTCCAATTTGTTAAATATTTTTATGATATTAAAATGGAGTGGCGTGATAAAGACAACCGAATTACTATAATAGCCATTACACATAGTAGGTAATTTATCGAGCCAAAAGCAATTTTTTAAGGTCTATACGCTTGGTATTAGTGGAATGTTTGTGTATCGTGCTATTGAAAGGTTTTTTTTTTATTTTATTTAAGTTCACCAACAATTGTTACACCAAGTAAAACACACATTTAACATTAATAGTATTATGCTAAGTGCACAACACTATAATGAAACTTCCTCTGTTTGTGTCAGAAAAAGACGCCGTCCACGTAGTATTCGTACTAAAAAGGCGATCAAAGCAATGAAGGAAAGAATCCGAAGAAATTCTGTCTGAAACTTAGATAAAAAAAATACATAGACCCATACAAAAGTGAACAAGTAAAGAAAAGAAATCCAGAAGGGGTTACATTTAGAATAAAATATTTTATGCAATGAGCTCATTTAACCTAGTAACACATTCTGTTCTAAAATAATTTAGTTACAAAGAAATGTGGAAATATGTATTTTATTGAATGTAACCTTTACAAACATTAAGAAAACCTTAATAATATTTCGAGCAATTATATTAAAATCGCAAACAGTGTGCAAGACGACTGGTATCCCTAAAACCAATGTGGGAGTATTGCAAACCAATTCGTTTACCCGAAATTAGGGGTAACTTGACAAGATGATTTATTATTAAAAATTTGTGTTAAATTAGCGATTTAGAGTTATAGTTACTCTTTTGTGTTTACTGCTCATATATAATGATTTATCTTTTTCTTACAGACTATTATAATAATAAATATGAATTAGGTTGTCACACCAGATATCTGTGTTTATATAAAACAATTCAGTGTCTTTTTCGCCTCTGTCAACTGATTTTCTTCTTTTTTTTGGTAGGTAATGGCGAGCTTTAGTGTTATCAACTTATCAATAACAAAAAATTCGGAGACAGTTATATTAATACGTGAAGCGAAAACTTGGGATCCCTTTTTAGGAACAATTGCGCGCACGGTGGAGGGTGAGATTTGGCATAGTTTTACGTTCATACTGCCAATATCAAATTCATTATAGTTTGTGATCATAATATATACAGGGTTCAAAATTAATATAATAAATTAGAAATACTAATAACCTCTTAGTGCAAAATTCATATCATCATATCTAATAACTTGTTTTCCCATGATTTTCCCATGGAGAAAGTGCGTGTTTCAATCGGTAACTGGCCACAACGTGTAATGGATTCAATGTACAGACACGGTTTTTACTGCTTTATTATATGTATACATGTACAAATAGACAATCAAAACAAAATATACTTTATACTAACGTCCATCTATCTGATTTACAACTGGTACACGATCAAGTCTCGCTTTCGCTGTGCGACAGTACGAGCGTGTACCATCAGGACAGCATATTCTTGGCCAACAGTCCGTATCAACCTTGCATGTTTGGACTTCAAAAAGTAGTTCACCAAGAGGCGCTGACGGGCATTCACGGGGGATCACTCCTAATAAAGCTGTGGGGGAAGAAATAGGTTATAGTTCCAATGTATAATTACATAAGAGATGAAGCAGAACAATATTATTATATTTTCTGTTAGTAAAAATCACAGGTATAAATATAAGTTCATACGTTGATGTTTTGAAGTAGGGCGCGGCGCAGGAACACCTTTCACACAACGGCTCTCGCAGCACACTTGGTCGGGTCCGGAGCTCGCTCGACACTGCCCATTGTTCTCGCACGGAATAGGGAACAGGATGACTGGCGCTTGCCCAGCTTTCGGGCACACCAGCTTTTGACCTTTCTGTGCCTTGCCTGCGCTCGAGTAATCCACGTTATACTCGTAAATGTCCAATAAGTTGCGTGTGTGTGAGTAATTTACATCAGCATTTATATTAGTTTCAGTGCCTAAAAATGTGAACCTATTTCAAGACCAAACCACGGCACATGCAAGACGCTACGTTCACTATGATAATGTGTTTGTGGCAAACATTATAATGGGTTATGCTATAGTAATAAGAGACTAAAGAAAACCAGGAAAACTAAATATCTACTTATTTCTTTTATCCGTATTATGCGTGAATTATCCTGTTTAATCTACTTGTACTGCCTATTGTGATTCTTGATACTACTATTAAAGCAAAAAGTATAACAATGGTAGAAGATTACCTGGCTTTGCGGGAGAGTTGTTTAGCGATGTAACTTGTGGGATCTGCACTGGCAACGGCACAAGCGGCAGGAAGGGACGCGGCGCATCCGCAACAGGCCGAGGAGTCGTGGTCGTTGTGGTCGTCGTAGTGGTCGAGCTGGTGGTACTCGGGGTTGTTGTAGTTGTGGTCGTTGTGGACGTAGTAGTGCTAGTTGTGGTTGTGCTCGTGCTTGTACTACTGCTACTCGCGACTATGCTACTCAGCTGGTCGTTGGTTCTACAAAAAACCACTGCTATTGAATGCCTTCAATGGCTGTCAACAGATTGTTCTTTCAGAGCTGACGTGTGTAATTGTATACTTCTAAAATACTAGTTTAGTATGTACCGCGTCCTATTTGAATTAAAAATCATATATAAATAACGATCCTGATTACCACGTTCCATTTATCATTCTCTGGATTAGTGATGTCATGCAAAAAAGATACTGTACGCAGAAAACGGAAGTTAAAACCATAGGAAACGTAATTTGTAGAACCCTATAGACCGTAGCTTAAGCTCAATAAGTGTAGTTACTAGCGAAGCATATATACTTATTATCTAGTACTTAAAATAAGTTAAAAGTGCATTAGTGCAATAATATCAACATAATAATTCAGATAGGTGGGATAGAAGTAGTTCAACTGCGACTTGATAACCTTAGGCCGTTCACTTTTGCCATGTAATTTTTACATAATAAATTATCTGATCGTAAATCGTAATTGACTAATACTTATGCATATTGGTAAAGTGCCCGAACTACCGGCAAGCAGGGCCTGTCTGTCCATATAGGGGAACTATAAGTAACGGCCTAGGGCGCTCGAATTTGGGGGCAGCATGGCGAAGGTACGGGGGTACATTACATATTAATGAAATTATGAAAAAAAAGTAGAACGTCATTCGTTACATTATTTGTGTTATTTCGGTCAATTGTAAAAATCGTAACAGTTACCTAGTTTGAAATTAAGTAAATGCCAAGAAAATCGACACTAATGCGCATCGCGTCCATCCTGGACGACAAAGAATTTTGTATTCGGACTCCAAGGGGCGTTAATCAAGTCATTTGTCTAAGCGCCGACCTTGCATGAGCCGGCGCTGCCGGCAAGTCACAACTCACAAGTTTTACGTTTCATATTCCTAATGCTAGGGTAAGTTTGTAGAGGAAATAACATAAGTATTTATTTCTGTTTAAGTTTCAAAATAACGTTAACAGTGAATAAAGTTGTTAACGGTAAAGTGAATAAAAATGTAGTTTAGAAGCAACATAAAGAAACATAAGGTCCCGCAACAATTTGGAGGAGTTAATCATTACCCTCATCTACACAAATAAATAAAGTGGAAGTGTCTGTTTATTTGACTGTGTCTATTTGTTTGTTCGATCTAACCTCTGAAAAATACCAAACGCGGATAGAACGGTCAGTTATAATAGAGCGTTGTGAGTTTAAGTTTTCTAAGTTTGAAAAAGATAAAAAAAAGTTTACTCAATTACTCAAGTAGAAATGAAAAACGTAAAACTACGAGCTGTAATGTGTAAACATGTATTACGTGATGTAATAGGATGTATGTCCTACTAGCCCTAGCTAGCCAAAGACTATTCTATATCTATAAACTGAGGTAGACAAAGAAGCTAAAATTTTTTCTCGGTCCTCGAACTAAAACATTGACAATATGACACATACACACTAACAATATTTACGTGAGTGTTATTAAAAAGCAACGAATTCTTAAATTTAAAAAGCAATAAGTAGGTATATTAAGAAGACAAGAAGAGTAAAAGAGAGAGTAATAGCTTTTTTAGTGTTTTGTACGACCATGCCTTTTGCAACTCAAAAAATTTGGAACCTAAGGCGCGTCTATCTTATTTTATAACAGAAGCCTTTGGCTAGGACGATATAAAGTTCTGGTCTAAACCAACAGATGCCAATAGCATAGTAGGTACCGGTACCTACCTATGTATATATTCTCAGTCTAAGTATAAGCTACAGATATGTAAGTACTGCCTGTACTGTTTAAACCAGCCATTCCCAAAGTGGGCGATAACGCCCCCTTGTGGGCGCTGCAGGCCTAAAGCGGGGCGGTAAGAGACCCAGAAAAAAAATGGGGGCGTTGTGTAGAGGCCTGGGGGGTGATTTGTAATTTCATTTAGCTAGGAGGCATCTTAGACAACGACTGCATGAGCTCTCGACTTAGTAGATAAAATAAGTTTGGGAACCAGTGGTTTAAACCAATGTTTAAACATGTATTAATAGAGGTATCAATGTAAGAAACACCGTCACCAGTTATATTTATTACGTATACGGATATAGCAGATATAGCGAACCTATGTTCTAATCCTATAGAAATTAAAACTGATATTTTCTAAATTATTATTGTTGTCAAAAAATAAATTATATTATAATTGTAAGTTAAAAATACTTGAAACCCATTTCCATTGCCCGTGAGTCCATTATTGAAAGCATTAGAAAGACACCAATTACATATAATTATACCTACCTATCGACTACATATTTAATAGTTATTACACTGTGAACGCCAATTAACAGGCCATAAGTTTAAAAAAATATTAAGTAAATTGTAATTTTAGGTCAAAATGATAAAAAACATAATGTGCAAATTGAGTGTAGTAAATTTTAATTTCAAGGCTTTGCACTGTAACTAATCAGACCCAGTAACGACAGTAATTGGGCAGTAGGTAAGGTAAGTAATTTACAACAAATTCTTACTAACATACCTAGATGGTAACTGGGTATATTATGTACAATAAGTAGGTACGTAACGAGTGAATGAACGTTTTGAAATAATGAGGTAGATATACTTATAATATGTACTATACCTATCTAACCTAACGTTATAAAATTTGATTTTTTCTTAAATTAACTTTTTCAACACACAACTTAAAAAATCTTTAAAAATGTTAAGTCTTGGACATTTAAGTTTTGATTGGTCTTGGTTATAATTGATCGTCGATATTACAAATGTTTTTACAGAAAATCAACGTGTGCACGAAGACAATTTTTACATCTTTTAGTTAAAGCTATATAATATGTGTAATATAGGTAGTATTATATAATATTTATTAGGAAGTAATTTTGTACTTTATTTATAACATTACTTTGATATTTATCACACAATAGAGATTCAAAGAATCAATCACAATAGCAGCACAATAGGGATTACGTACACATAAGTAGTGGCGGATTTACATAAGGGCACTTTGGGCAAACTGAATAAGCCATTTTTTGTATCCTACATTTCAAAGAAAAATCAAAGAACGTGGAACATACACATTGATCATTCAAATAATGAAACTTCTTTGAGAAAATATAATATTTAAAAACCGATATAATTTTTGTATATAATATATATATAATTAGATAATAAAAACTAAAACAGTAGAGTTTTCCACTACATAGATTCACAATGTATAAAATATATTGATCAATTCGCTTTTGATTTCCTTACAAGGGGCCCGGGCCGCCTTGTAAGGAACTCAAAAGGGACATAAATCCGGCGCTGCACTTAAGTAGGTACCTAATATATTGTCACTTAAGTTACTTAAGTAAAATAATTGAGCGTATCTATTTAGAGATGGGCAATCAAAGATTAAGAATTTAATCATTCGAAAGGGCCTAGTGTATGAGGAAAGGGGAGAAAAGTTCGAAAGGAAGTGTTAAGTTACAGTAATGGACTCATGGGTTTAAAGTCTTTAAAGTATTGTTAACTTACAATTATTATATTTGATACCTAATTTATTCTAAAGCATAATAATGTTCGTTCCTCTTCGTTCTTGATATAAGCACTGAGTAGAGTGAGTAGGTACTTACCATTTAACAATGGTAGAAAACAAACAAACAAACATAATATTATTAGACGTGTTGGTAATTCTACGGTGACTTAGTCTTACTAACTGGGAGAACTTATGTACAATCTCATAATCTACTTAACGATTTTACATTAAATTGGCACTAACCGTTGTGGTGCAAACGCCGCAATGGCCGTAGCGGCTTTAATCCCCTGTGTGCAGAATCCCTTACAACAAAGATGCTGATTGCCCATTAAACGACATTCCGCATTTTTCTTACAAGGCAAAGGAAACAGATCTAGCCAACCGCTGCTAGTTCGTACTGCTGGACAGACAACTGACTGAGCTTCAACTGTAACAAAAGTACAAAACATAGAACGAGTATTATGTAACTTGACGCATTCGAAGTGATTTTCCTAATGCCTGTCAGTTGCAGCACTAATCAGGCGGTTATTCACAAACGTCGGAAACTCAACTTTCCGTATCCGACAGGAAACTTTTCGATGATTTTATCTATACGCGATTGACAAACTCGAAATCGTATTATATTTATATTACATATATATCATATTACAAATAGTCGTATTCACAAATCCAAGCCATCAGATTGAATTTATGCTTTCCGACAATCGGCCGTTCCGCTACGGAAACTTTCCGACGTTTATGAATAACCCCCCAGTTCTGTTAGAATTAGCAGATTAGAATCATTGTCGTAAAATCGTAAAGTTTGAGACCTTTAAACGAACAAATAAATTTTTAGATCAGTTATTATTTCGGTAACATTAGGATTGTTAATATTTGTTGTATCTATCTGAATTCTGAAAAATTAGAAATATGTTATATGATATGTTTAATTGTTTTTTAACGTACCCAATATAATAAAGAAATAAATAATATATTTTTTAAGATTCCGTTCCCAGTTTCAAAGGCTATCTATCTATGACGAATGATGATTCATGATGTACATACAAAGCTAACCATAATGACCATAGCAAGGTCACTAAACAAAATTTTGGGACGATTTCCACCAAAGATAGTTATGAACATTTTCTCAACAATTACAGGTTTCAAACAAAGCAAACCACATATTAACCAGTTGTCAGTTCTTCCATTCAAGAATTTAAAGAACGAAAACTGGCCAAATTCTAGAATAGACTAACCATTTATGACCAATCAATGACCAATTATTTGGGTTTCTTTTAAAGTCTAAGGATTATGCTTCCTTCATGGGATTATGTTGTAAGACGTGATCACGTGAGGATCTGAGAATGTATGTAAGTACCTGATGACTGACAACACGCATCAACACGTAAAGTGCCACGCTTGTTTTGCATATAATGTTTCTACACATATTTTCTATGATCAGAGGGTTTAATCTACTTATTTGTATAGACTATAGATCTATGCTAACATTATAAAGGGAGAGAGCGAATTTTGTAAGTTTGTTAGTTATACGAATATATGGAGGGTAATCTCTGCAACCATGGCACCTTTTATTGCACCTATTTGAATAATTATTTCAAGGTATATTACTCCAGACAGTAGTGGCGTTAGGGTAGGGCGCGGTTGGGCGACCGCCCACGAGCGCCAGACATGAAGGGGCACTAAAGGTAGCCTCCTACATTACATAAAAAACTTCAATTGAAATAAACATTTGTTTTTTTTTGTCTTTGTTTTTTCCACATATGAAAATTGGATAGTAGAGAGGAGGCGCCGTAGCAATCTCGCCTAGGGCTCCGGATTTGCTGAAACCGGCACTGACTCCAGAGGTATATATTAGGGCATGCAAACCGATATTCGATAATCGGTTATTTACCGATAATCGGTCCATTTTGAAAAACGATAAATATCGAAAGAAAAATCGATAAATATTCGATAAAAAAATATAAAATCATATTAGAATTATTTCCCAATCATTAGAGCTGACTCCGAAACAAAACACCGATTATTCGGGAAGTGTTAAAAAAGACTAACCTAAAAACCGAAAAAATAACATTGCGTAGGTAATGTGTAAATAGTTCGTATTAATTGTGTATCAAATTCTATTCTATTTTTCTATAAATTTGTTTTTACATATTTTTATGTACTTTTAGTTCAGTAAATTATTTTTACGTTAAAATAAAATTAGATAAAATTACAACTACCTAATGGTGGTACCTTGTGATCACGATATTATATAAATATAAAATGTATGTATAAGAATATAACTAATGATTATAATAATTCCAAAATGTTGATTTCAATATTTTGTATTTAATTTAATACAGAAATACAATCGTTGATTTAAAAAAATACTATATTTTTTAATTATTTAAATATTTATTTTTCAGTATGTAATAGAGATTAAAGTATGAAATTGCCGTTTTAACGCACTGTCCACTTTGAATTAAAATTAAACCTGCGTAGTGTCAGATTTTAGAGTAACTTTTTTTACACGAAAACTATAACATTTTAATTTTTTTAAATCATGACATTTGACTGTTCGGACTTTCAATTGTTTTTACATTCAGTTTTTCAGAAGATGGAGACAGCGAAAACCAGAGTAATTTTCGAATACGAGTCCCGACGTGTGATTAAGGTAGCAGAAACTAGCTCGTTACATCAATGCTATGTTGGGAGAAGATACGGCTAACAAACACACCGTGCGTTTTTGGTTTAACCGCTTTAGTAGTGGAAATTTCGACTTGAAGAATGAACCACGAGGAAGACCAGCCACTAAGGTAAACAACGTTGAATTAAAGGTTATGGTAGAAGCCGATCCGTATCAACCTACCAAGGAATCAGCGGCATCGTTTGACGTTAACATACTCACAATATTGGACCCATTTGGAGCCAATCGGTAAAATTAAAAACCTTGGAAAATGGGTACCTCATGATTTGACTGATCAGCAGTGACAAGCGCGCGTTGATGCTTGCCTGCCTTGAACTTGTTAAGCCGGTACAGAAATGAAGGGGTTTTGGACCGAATTGCGACGTGTGACGATAATTGGATTGTTCACGATAATCGCGAGGAAACAACGTAATGGCTGACTCCGGGTCAAACGCCACACCAACGCCTTAAAGCGAAGCTTACCCATAGAAAGGTAATGGTAACTGTTTGGTGGTCACTTCATAGTGTAAATCACTACAGCTTCCCCCGATCCGATCAAGCAATAACAGCAAATATCTACTGTGCAGAACTCTGAACAACGATGGCGATACTCGAAGCAAAACAACCCCGACTCGTCAATTGAATTTCACCATTATTGCTCCATGATAAGCAAGACCTCACACTTCTCGAGAAACAGTTTTTACACTACAGAACCTACAGTTAGAAACCATCTGTCATCCATCCTCCGTACTCCCCAACCGACTACCATTTTTCCGCGATTTGGACAATATTTTGTACGGAAAATATTTTCTTCCCAGAAAACAGTACCAAATGCTCTTCCACAGTTTGTGGATTCCAGTTTCCCAGAGTTCTATCGCAAAGATTTAAATGAACTTTTGATTAGATGGCAAAAATGTATAGACAACGAAATGTATAATTACTTTGATTAAATAAATATATCTCGTCCTACAAAAAAAATTGTTTAATTTTTAATATTGTGGTTCTTTTTAGGTAATTGTATAGTTAACCTACGTATGAAAAAACAACTTTTTGTAAAATATTATAAAAACCGGTAATTATCGGGTTTTATCTGGAAAAAAAACGATAATTTTTTTTTATGCTCTAGTATATATTACCAATGTATTCAACCCGGACGAAGTAGGGACGGGCCACTAAAGTATATTATATATATAAATAATCGATGCGAAAACTTATCACGAAAATATCAGAATTTTAAAATTAAAGTAGGGGAGACCGGGGTCAAAAGTTACAATTTTTATTCGGCGCTTATATATTTCTGGAATACCAGAGTAATAAAGAGACAAATAATTATACTTATCAAAAAAATAGTTATATGGGTAAAAATTAGTTCTATATTTGGATGTCAGCGACGAATAGAAAATAAGCCATAATTTTCATCGAAATTAATAGGAAAAATTGCTACAATTGACCGCTACCCGTGGTCAAGTATACCATGAAATAAAAACAAATGAAACTAATAATATTTATCTTTTTTGTTATTTATTATTGTATTATATTTCTACATACCATATGAACTTACATTTTGGTAAATTAAACAAGCCTCATACAGAAATAATTAAGTATAAGACAAGTTTTGTCTGTCTTACAACCGTGACAAAACTAATTGTCCATATAAAGTTTTCACAATTATATCGGGAATTTGAAGTATAAATAAAACTACTGCGGTACATGGTTCAAGTAGATTAACTAAATAAGTAGAGAAATAAAAAGAAAAAAAATTGTATGAAAAGTAAGGTGGTTCTATGTGGTGGTGGTGGTTATTGATCCTATGGTACAACTGACCCCTAAATTCATATTTGTGCTTACATGACGTAACAATCAACATTATGGCACAATTTTAGAATTTATAATTTTACTTCAGATATTGGTGTGGAGTTTGACGAATTTGCTGAAAACTGAAAGACTTGGTTTTACAGGTGTTGCAAACAAGAAACTCAAAATACCCTTATTCCTAGAAGGTATCCATAGTCAGTTATTATTCGAAAATACGCGCTTAATTAAAAATCTTTACATGCGTACAACACATTAAATACGCATCATTGAATCGTTGATTCTTTGAATATTTTTTAATATTGCCAATTACATTGTGTACCCAAAATAATTGGCAACATTAAAAAAAAACAATTAAAAATTCTATGACATAAGAGACACAAATAGAACTTTTTGGCGGGAACGGGGGAAGTGAGGTTGTCATTTTATTTAGATTTTCAATTTTTTATATTTTTAGGAGTTTTAAAGTACAACAGTGATAGTATATTGTATTTTAAAGTTCCGTGTAAGTGAAAAGAATGGAGTAGATCTAAATAAACGTGTAGCTGAAGTTCTCGCTTACTATCACTTTACTGGAGGAGTTTTACGATAAGAAAAAACTAATTTACTTGTGATTATATTTATGAATACGTGACATTGGCAAATGCGCTAAACTACGCGCCATGCTATGAAGAAAGAAAGAAGGGACACAAGTAAAACTGAACATAGATAATAGTAAGCTCGGGGTCATTAGTAACCAAGGGTCAATTGTAACGCTACAATCGTACCCGTAAAATTAGTCACTATTGCCCTCCAGCGGCTAGTTCGAAATAATTATTAAAATAAAAACTTCTACTGAATGTAAACTTATCTCCTGTAAAATAGTATCTCAGAACTATGAATGTTAAAAATTGCAATTAATTTCAATAAACGCAGGTAAAACATGAATGAAGTGAAAATGAGATAAATCGTATTTACTTTTGAGCTATAAAATAAAAAAGGTCCACTGTGACGTTGACATCGTTCCGCATTACGCGGCTTGACTAGCGGCAGGTCCGAAATTGCTAAACGACTAGTTGGTTAAGTATTCACGCTTTTAGATATTGTATTTTAGGAATTATAACCTACTATTGTCCCGTGCTACTTTTGACCCCGGTCTCCCCTACCTATAAAAGCTGACAATAGGTAATAATTTTGTGTTAGAATTCTTATTTTCAGGTAGTACATAATTACTTATTGTTTGCATAGTTTTTTGGAATTTGGTGCAATAAAATTTGTTTGTAAAAGAAAGATAATTACAATTCGGTAGACAAGTGAAAGTAAAAGTCGATATTGTTGGTTGAGGCGTGTGAGTCAAGTCTGGTTAAGTGGTGGTCTTTTCGTTCACAAAATACCTACATGATAATTACAATGCGGCTTTGACACGAATTACGAAATAGAAAATGTGTATCGTAAAAAGCTTTAACTTTTAATTCTTTTCGGGCGTTGATAGATAGTTTCGAATTTCGCAGAATATTGTAATCTATATCTAATACTTATACAAAAATTAATGTTTATTTGCTTGTATATTTGCGCTCCTAAGCCATTCAAACGATCTTGATGAAACTTTGGTGAGTAGTTCTGCTTACGTCCGCGAAGGTTTTTGAGCTGTTTAATTTAATAAATTGAAGACCACACGAACGAAGTCGCGGGCAATAGTCATTAGGTATACTTATAAAATTCCGATGTGCGTGTGTTCGTAATTCTTCTCCTCCGAAACAGCTAGAATGATTTTGATGACGAATGGAGATAGGCCCCGGGAAAGGACAGGCTACTATTTTAATTCAACGCGGACGAAATCGCGGGGAGCAGCTAGTTATATTTATAGATAAATGACATGGTAGGTACTTTATTTTGATAAAAAACTTCTTAGATAATTGTTGTTATCTAACCTATATAATTATGTTGTCTAAAATATAATAGTTCATTTATTTTTTTCCATGTCAAACAACCATTATTAATTCAATGCAAACAACTTACATGAATGTCATTTTTACGTAATAATTGAATTACCTAATTTATTGCAAGACAATTCTTATTGGTTTTAACTACTCGCTACTAATAATATTTCTACATTTTGCTTGTAAACATAGCATTTTAAATTAATTGAAATTACCGTTGCTTTCAAAGTTTATTACGACAAGCGTAATGGTTATAACAAAAGAAGTGAATCTTCCTGAATTCTGCACTTTAAATGTGGAAGAAATAAATTTGTCAACAGTTACTTTAATGGCTGCTGCGCCCTATCTCGGTAAACATTGTGAAGCTGTCAACAATGAGTTCATGTTATGCAGACAAGAAACTGACGACCCTCGGCCCTGCGTAGACCTCGGGAAGAAAGTCACATCTTGCTCCATGCAGCTCTTTAAAAATATTAAATGCAAATGTCTTGCTGAATTTAATCAATATGCCAATTGCGTTGATAAAAGTTCCAGCACGTACGAATACAAGCATTGCCGTAAAACTCAGGTAGTATTCGACAACTGTATGAAAGAAAACTTGAAGATGGACAGACCTGATTTTGGGTATTTTTGTAAGGGAAGGGTGCATAAAAGTCCAAGCGGGGCTCTAACAGCACCAGCTTGTCCATGCAAATCTAAGGTACCTGATCCGACTCCATCCTTACCAGACTGTAAACCTCGTCCACCAGCGCGGTTCACTAGTCGTCTGTATTGGATGACCGAATAATAACTGTATTAGAAAAAAATGCATATTATATCCACTTGTTACAATACTCTATGCAAATAAATGAAATTGAAGTGTCTGTGATTTAGAAATAAAGGTTTTTATGGTAAAGATATTTGCATGTTACCAAGACCTACCCAAACACGAGTTTTTTAATTTTCGTTGTTTTTCAGGCTAATCTCTGAAACAGTTGAATCGATTATGATGAAACTATGACGGGCAGGTAGAGAACTTTTCAGAGTGTAATCTAAGCTAGGTAAGTACTTCCTGGAACGGCCCTGTAGCCTGCGCCCGGGATTAAGGCTACGATGTTCCTCGCCTGTCATTAGAGAAGAGGAATTCAGAGTCGCGGCCGATCGAAGTGGGGGCTCTGATCGTCGTTTGACGTGACCCCGAGGAGGACCATAGCGCGTATATTCTGCGCTGTCATAGCACTGCGAGGGTACAGGTGGGGGGGCTCTGTAACTGTAGTTCTCCTTTTTTTCTTTTCGGGTAATATTTTTGTACGTCGGCTACGGATTTTCCACTCCCTGATGTCTCTATTGGTTTTTCTCAGAGGCTTTAATGTAACAATTTTGACAAGTCTGGACGGTAAGTGCTTCTAAGTCAGTTATATTCAGCGATTGACTCCTGAGCTTTGATATTACCGAAGTGGACATTAATTAGATGTAATCCGCCCACACTTGTCACTCTCGAAAGTGCCGCGTACGCTTCACCGCATGTGAACACGGTAGAACCGAAAAGTTACTTATTATTCGTATGCGGTTTGTTTCGTAGGACTGAAATTTAAAAAACAGGACTGAAATTTCGGAATGCTTCAGTTTTTCCTTCCTTTATAGGCTAAACACTAACTAAATTGAAAATTTGAAGTTTGTGAGTCTGCTTAGAATTTTGATGTTCGGTGAGCGTGTCGGTGACAAAATTAAAAAACTTCGCCTGGCAGTGATTTTTAAATTTTAAGGTATATAAATAGTAGGTAATTTGCGAATGTGGCTAGTTATAATATGTCCTTTTGGTCACTGAAAATGTAGCCTTTTAGCTTTATCCACAACTAAGTTTCGGGGGTGGCCAAAAGTGTCCTGAGTGGGCTTCGAGAAAAGGATGGTACGGCTATGCTTTTTTGTTTCCTTTTGCTTGACTTAAATTTACTTAAGAGATGTAACCAAGTAAGACGAAAAATGATGTAAGATATAAAAAAGCTACTCATGCCAACGATTTGGAGTCGTATTTAAAAGACATTAAGGTAGGTATTACATAGATAAAAATAGTGGTAGATATATGTATTACGTAAATAAAAACAGTGGTTGTGATAATTACAAACCTAATATTATGTATACATTCATATCATCAAGCCACAGCCCTAACGAGGTACGCAGAGAGGGCGGAGCGCCAAACTTCGCCGTTCTTAATTCTTTCATCTCAAATCTCATCATTCTCCTCACACATTTGTGCTTAGATATGCGAGTGGTTTTGAAATTTCCTTCAACTAACACTGGCTATTTGATCTTCGTAAGTCCGCATTGGTCTTTCTTGGCTTCTGCTACCAGTCACTTTCGTTCTGTAAATTTTCTTCGTCAGTCTTTCATCGCTCTATCCATCTATGTGTCTGAACCATCAAAGCATTCGTTTCTCATTTTTGCTATAATCCTGTCACACAACGCAGTCATACTGCGTATCTCTTCATTTATTTTGTCCACAAGAATACCAACACATATTTCTAACAGATCGCATTTCCATTTATCTTATTTTATTGCGGGCATATCCAGGCATCCCTACCGTACAATAAAGTTGGCACCAACATCGCATTGTGCCCATTATGGCTGAATTAGATATATTTCCACTGCCTACTAATGCGGACAAAGTACCTACTTTTTACTTGCTAGCTTCTACTCGTCTCTCCACATCCAACTTACATCTTCCGTCCCTAGAAAACGCACTCCCCAGATATAGGTATGCAATTTCATTTGTTGTAGACGTTTTCTATTTACATTTATTTCATAGCTCGTCTGCACATCTGTTTTTTCAAACAAACATAATATTATATACTCACTTTATATTGTTTTTTACACAATGCCCATTGTGTGCAACTCATAGGTCTTACATAGGTCATAGTCATATGATTGACTATAGTGTCAAGGGAGAAAAGTAATGACGAAGACTACATCGATTGCAGTGAATACTTTTGTCACAAATACGCAGCCTTGAAAATTATTTGATTGTCTGACGAATTGACTATGTCATAAATAAAGATATTCCTAGTAAACAATAACCAAGCGTCGCACGTCGCGTCGCGTCGTTAATAATTTCGAAATAGTTGAGTAGCATTTACCTATTCTCTTTTTTATTTATAAAAAAAGTCTTTATACTTAGTTTTTATTTTTGCTTTATGCTTTTACTGACCTTATAGAAATTTAGGCCACTCGATCTATTGTAATTGATTAACCTTCATTCTTTCGAAGGATACCCTAAATCAAACAACCTAGATTATTCAAATGCGTCCACAGTGTCAGATCTGCAGTTTGCACGTTTTACCTAATAATCAGAATAGACATAGGTATTTAATAATGTCTAGATACAGGATATGTTGGTACTTGAACTTTAACACGGTAACAGATTTAGACTCGTTAATCTGTGTGCTAGTAACTAAATTTAAACATCACCCTGCTTATTGGCCGTTTTATGGTAAACAATGGATAGACAGTTATAAGTTATAATGTTATAACCAAATGAAGTACAGTAGAACGCCGATTATCCGAACGCCGATTAACCGAATCGCCAATTATCCGAATATAAGCGTAATATAAAAAATTAAAACCAAGTAATTTTTCAATAAAAACAAGTTTTATGGGGACACAAGAATACAAACACATTACGTACACTATGTACATACATGTTCAAGTGAGCGTTATTGTAGAACTGTGCCTGTTAAACTTAATAAAGTTTATTCTATGTGTGACAGTTCGTTTTTCTTCATTACCAGTTTATTTCCGATTATCCGAATTTTCGATTATCCGAATCGACCCCGGTCCCAATTAATTCGGATATTCGGCGTTCTACTGTAGTAGTTGGGTCTTAAAGCTTATAATTGATAATTGGTACAAACTGGATTTACATTATAACACTGAATCAAAATGTTAAGACTTCGTATTAACTTAATAACGTAATAGGTATACCTACCTACTTATACTGTAACACTAATAATCTGTGTTGCACATGGTTGTACAAAATTTAAAAAACATCTGTAATAGTGTAATATTAAATAGAGATCAGTCGTCTATGAGGACCTTTCGATTTAAATACAGAGAACCAAGAGAACGGTGCGAGTTCACCAGCACGGCGAAGGTCAAATAGAGTGTTCAGCAAGTAGGTTATCCACCTTTTGAAGTGTTGTAACATGACTGCATTAATTAAACGGAAAATTATGTAAATTAAATAACAATACTTACCTACGACACGAACTCTACTATTCAAAATGAATATGAAGACTAGATATTTATACGTATTTTAACAAAGTATGTACTTATATCAAATATATTTATAAGTTTCATATACACACAACTTAATGCCATTTCACATTCGAGGTGGACAGACTATAGAGGCCTTGTCCGATTACAGCTTTAAAGCAATTTATAGCAATTTTTTTTCCTCATTAACTAGTACTTATAAAAGTTTAAAGAGTTCCGTTTGTATAATGGTACGCAATATAATTATTATGTCTCGTAGTAAAGTTTTATACACAGTTGCATTTTTTGTTTGTTCGTTGATGAGGTGCTGTATGATTAAAAACCACGAAGTAACTTGAACGATGGATGTGGCACATGGTGTAGTATAGCTTTACGTTAGTAACTAATTAATCTGTGGTATAGCTAAAAAAAGATTGATTCCAATTTAATCAAGCGTTGAGGTGAGCGTCGATTGAAGGAACTAGTTAAAAAAATTATTCAGGCCATGACGTTCGAAATATCATATTGTGAGATACCACTTTGACTTGACGATAAAAAGTCGACGATTCTACTGTAGTTACAAACTCGGACAAAATACACGCACAAAGAAACTATAAAAACACTATCAAATACAATTACAAAAACACTATATTTAATTAGAAATTAAATAAATACTTTAATAGCTGACGAGAATAAAGTTACTTATCGCAGTTATCGTTTATTTGAGCGATAAGCAAAGGTTTTTTTATATACGAACTGAATATTATTGAACTAAATGATTTGTCGATTACTTTTTCTAAATAAGAAAGCATTTTAAAAACAAATCTCAACCCTATTTCTTCATCTCCGCCTCATCTTCTCATCTCATTCGCTCGTGGCTCGAATGTTGTAAACGTTAGTAGAATAGAATGACAAATACCGCGTCATTTAGAGTAACGAATTTGAAATTGGTTGTCAAACTTTATTAACTTTCTTATATATGAAACGAAACGTAAAATCATGTGAAAACCGCCGTATAAAACGTTGCCGGGCGCTTTTGACAAGCAATAACCCCAGCAAGCGTTCCAATTTTACACAAAACTTTTATTTATTTACAGCTTTAAGTATATTTATCTGTCCCTATGTATATATTTATATTTATGTATTTAAAATGTGATATGTATTATATTTGTGTATAGTATATATATATGTAATTTATATTAGTGTATTTTATTATCATTATAGCAAGTACACACAGTGTCTATCTTTTCTATTATAAATTTGTCACTCGCAGGTCTGCTGGAAGAAATTTCTTTTAGAAATAAGCTGTACCTTTTGCTCATTCTTTCTGTATGTATCTTTTTTTGTAATGTTTGTGTGTGCAATAAATATATATAAATAAAAAAAAATCGAAACACTTGCTGACGTTATTGCTCCTCAAAAGTGCCCTTTGGCTACGTTCTATACGGCGGTTTTGACACGACTTTACTTTTCGTTTCATTTAATAGAAAATTAATAACGTTTGACAACCAATTTAAAATTCGTTATGCTAAATCACGAGGTATTTGTCATTCTATTCTACTAATTTTTATGACAATTGAGCCACTCGTCTGGGCCCCCAGGGACTATAGTGTAGTCCCGACATAGCGATTATTTTCGTTAACTACCGATCGATAAATATAACGAAAAAAATTGCTTGCCATAACGATAAGCACGAATACTTTGCGAACTGTCAAATTTGATCGTCAAAACATTATCAGCAATCGTAAAGTTGACAGTTAGATTCGATATGATTCCAATCCCAATCGATAGTTTTAATGTAGAGACTTTCAAAAATCGGTAAAAATTAATCGTTATGACATCAACCGAAATCGGTCGTAAAGCGATCGCTATTTATGTCGAGACTGCAGAGTCTGCATTTCGTTAATGCTAATAATGTCCCATCTCTAAATCATATCAATTTTTAGTTATATCACTTCTATGGACTCTGGACGTGTTCTAAGTTAAGAGAATTGCGAACGAGTTAGAAGTACTAAGGTGTCCTTAATTACTTGCCTTATCTTAGATAGCCTCTGGCTCTATCAATCCCCTTTTTGGACCCTGTTACAGAAGGTACCAAAAGGAAAGTAGAAGACATAAATAAATATTTGTTTAACTTACTAATACTTAAGTATGTATGTAGTTATTTCTGAAATCTAAGTAGGTTACTGTCAGGTGGTGTAGCACTTTCAACACAGATTTTTTCAAATAAATCTAACTAGGTAAGCAGGTGTATTATTATAATAGCCAGACATTTGGCATCTACTTAAGACTTGAACAAAATGCAAAAAAAATACACTTTGATGTCCATAATATTACTGCATCTGCATAATAACTAGGTTTCAACATTAGGCCTTGTATCTAATCTAGATAACAATGAGTACCTAACTAAAAATTAAAATCTTGCGGTTCATGACTAATCGTTTTCTTGCCTTGCGAAATTGTATTAATACTTCAGCATACGACGGTTGTTGCTCGACCTTCAGTTAATCACTAATTGTTATTCAGCTAACCTAACCTAACCCTTTATGATACCTGTTTAAGTCTATCAAGCACTTACATAAAATACATATCTTCACGCTGTATCCCTAACGGGGTAGTCAAAGAGAACGGAGCGCCAAGCTTCGCGGTTCTTACATGCTTCCTCAAATTTCATCATTCTCGTCGCCTAGGTATGCGGATGCTTTTCACATTTCCGTCAACTAATACTCTGGCTATCTGATCTTCGTAAGTCAGCCTTATTCTTCCTTGGCTTCTCTTACCACTCGCTTTCGTTCTATAGACTTTCTTCGGTAGTCTTTCATCACTTATTCTCTTTCTATGTGCTCGAACCATCTAAGTATTCGTTTCTTCGTTTTCTTCGGATTAAAATAATAAACTTAAAAATACCTACTATTTAATTTATTAGATATAGTACAAACTTGTCTATCTCATTAGCAACAACATATCGCGAGAATATTTAAATATGTATATGTGAAAAATTCATTTTATTTTATTTGGATTCAATGTCGGAACTTGCCAAAACAAAATCTCAAAATTTTGAATTAGACCAGTTTCATTTTATAATCTATGTAAACAGTTCCCATTCTATAGAACTGCGATATCAATGTATGTGTAATTTAATTTTGGTCAGTTATTTGTTAAAAAATATTAGTGCAGTAATAAATAATATTTATTATTAAATGAATTACTTTATGAAATATATAAAAAAGAACTAGCAAATATATTCAGTAAATATAAAAAATCGCCATCCAGTTTTAGTTTAATCCATAAACAAAAATTATCCTTTATAAAAGATTATATTAGGATATTAGTATTAATACGTCTGAGTGCGGTCCTGATAATGTGTGTTTTGCCAAGTAACATCTATTCTCCAACAGAAATTATCGTTAACTAAAAAAAATATATTTATGTTATGTAATACGTTTACCTTCTGCGTGCGGTCCTGCTAATAATGTCAGTTTTGCCAAGTATCTTTTATTCCTCAACAGATGTCACTTCACTCGGTTCTAACTACTAAAATATTAGTCGTTCTCATAACAAGTTGGTACACGTAACACAACTTATACAGTATCTTGAAAGTTTCAAATAAGAACTCTTGTTAATTAATAAAGGTCGATTTTTAGACCTCGTCGACCCACAAAATCAGTTTTCGTTTATGTCGACCCCTGGGAAACTGATTTCGACCTAAGGGGTCGATATCGATCCACTTTGAGAATCCCTGGTTTATATGAATGGATGTAGCTTTTTTTAGAAATAATTTCATGTATTAAATTAACAATTAAGCAATGTCAGGAATGAACAGGTAGGTTTTTAGGTATGGTTAGCGATATCTGAGTGCAAAATGTGGTTTAAAAGGGCAATTAAGTTGTCTACGAATAGTAAACAAACTACACGAACAAGAAAACCTTCTAAAACTTTCGATGCAATATTGTATAAATTGATACTTATACATGAAACGTGATATTTTAGAGTATCACAACATCCATCTGAATGCGACTTGCAACCAATAACATGGCCCTTCATTTTTATATAGCGCGGGCGCTAACATTTTTTTTATAAAGTAATTCACGCAACTGTCAGGATTGAACTGGCATAAGTGTAGTCGATACACTCCTACGCTTTAAAGCTGAGCCTTTCTTTTTAAAATTGGAATCTGTCTCATTACAGCGTCTGCTTCTTAATTGCTTCATGAGTTTAACACTGTACCATCACATATCATACCACTCATATTACCTTTCAATGTCTGAAGGCAACTATCCAAATACAGCATAAACAGCCAGGCCGACATCATGCAGCCCTGTCTTACACCTGAACAAACTTCGAACCAAGAAGACATGTCACCATCTATCCTTACACAGGCTCTGTGGCCCCGATATAATGACCTCACAGCCTGCAGTAAGGGGCCCTCCACGCCATATCCAGGCAGAAGCCTCCAAAATTTCTTTGCACCACTCTATCGAATGCTATTTCTAGATCCATGAAAGCGCAGAAAACTTTTTGACCTATGGCCAGAAACTTCCCCGTGATAATGCGGAGTGAGAAAATCTGATCTATACAACCCCTACCGTTCTTAAAACCACCTTGCGCCTCCCAGAAATATCTTTCAGAAACGCCTATACCTTGGTATAGGCTTTACCTGCTATGCTGACCAAGCCAATGGCCTTATAGCACGCAGTCTAAATGAGAACGTTTCTCTTTATAGAGAGGTACTATGACTGCGGTGCGCCAGTCCTCTGGAAGAAGGGGGAGGCCCTTCTGCCAACAAAGTTGTACAGTGCACAGAAGGTATCCCAGACCCCAAGACCACCATACTTAATCATCTCAGCAGTCACCTCATCATTTCTGGCAGCCTTTCCACATTTCAGACTTCTTATCACTTTCTCAATCTCTTTCACACTAATGGCGTCCTCCAATCCCTGACTCGAGTGTGGCAATTCATTAGAATCGCTCTCAATATCAGACACAGAGTCACCACTCTCATACACTTCTCCATAGTATTCACTCCTTCTCTGCAGAATATCTTTTTTCTCTGTTAGCAGGTAGTTTCCTTTCGAACGCACTTTATTCATTCTGCGAGGTGTGGGACCACTTCCGTACTTCTTACCAAAATAATTTGAAATTTACTTTTAAGTTGTCCGACATCTTGTTTTCGTCTAAAACCCTACACCTTTCACGCTTCTCTTTCACTAGTGCTTTCATTTCTGTTTTCTGCAGCTTGTAGCTGTTATTCATCAAATTATTCATACCATAGTTATTTTTAGTAGCAAGGTTGTCTTACTATGTTTTCTTCTCCTTATACACAGACTCTTTCACCTCATCACCCGACCACACATCACGCTTTATAGCGTTTCCAATCTTATTCGTTTTACACATTTGTTTCGCAGCCTCGATCATACTATACTTAAGCTTCTGCCAACATTCTTCAACATTCTCGCTTTTCACTTTCAATCAATCCTCAAGCTTACTGGATGCTACCCTTTCATATTAATTACTGGTGGTCGCATCTTACAGTTTCCAACTTTCAATGCGACAGACCGCTGCAGGTGTGGACACTACGCGACGTCGCCTTGCTGCAAACAAACCCCTTATTATGGTTATCACCAGAAAGTGGTCCGTTCCCAGATCGGCTCCTCTATGCGCTCTTGTGTCCATAACCTGCTGCTATCCACCAGGAACAAATTAATCATACTTCTATCTCTCTTTCTTTCCCATGTGTGCTGATGAATCCTTTTGTGCTTAAATACGGTATTAGCTACAAAAAGATCCTTTTCCACACTTTTAACACAATCCTACCAGCATCATTCACTCTCTTGTCTTCATACTTGTCTAGGACAGTCTCAAATTCAGTTCGAGCGGTCCCGACCCACCCATTCATGTCGCCACACACGACAATTCTCTCATTCTCTTCAAACGTCGCTAAAACTTCTCTAACATTATCCCAAAACTGCTCTAGTTCACCCAAATCAACAGAGATCACTGGGGCATACACCACCATAATAAAAATCCTCGTCAATCCCATCTTGAGCCGCACCCAGAGCAGTCTGGGATTTACACATCTATACTCAGTCATACAATTAACCAAATGAAAGGACAGTAAAACCTTTGGCATCTACCCTTTGGCATCCCCTTTCTTCATGTGGTACCGCTGACTACAAAGCGATGCCCCCTCCGGGGAAGTCGACAAGTTCACTGCCCTTTCGTTTGGTTTCACTCAAACATAACACATTCAATCTTCTCTCTTCCATAATATCAATCACTTCATTCATCTTCTCTTCAATCACACCTCTCACATTCCACGCAAGTACTCTGCACTCCTCCCTGCACCTCCCACCTCCCACCTTGAGATGCACAGCGTGTTTGGTGTCGGTCCCCAATGGCGATCTGCAGGCTGCATATACCAGCGGGGACAAATAGGTGTACGTCGCTTTCGGGGCAGCCCTAAATGTATTGGCCCCGTCCTGCATAATTAAATTAAAAAGGAAAAAAAATTACGCGCAAAGATGAGGATTGCAGCCCTGCAAATGCAAATAGTGATTATATTCTCTTGCTGAAAAAGGCTGCTAGAAGTCGCGACGAGCACGCTTCCTTATATCTGTATCCATGTATTCGTAAATTCATGTCTTCTGCATATCTATACATCCGCAATTTGTAAATCCACGTACAGTAAACATACTTTATTTTAATTTACATTTATGCAATGTTATACCAGTTTGTTACGTAGTGCAGAAACAGACTGACCTGTTACACAGTAAGCCGCAGCGCGGTAAGAAATCGCAATGTTTCGACTTTTCGACACTGTATCCGCTTCATAATTTGCCAGGATACTCACTAGGTCAGATCAACAATCCGGTTAAATAAAGCAGTTTGTACAATATTGTATATGTGTACTTATTACGTTTACTTAATTTCCCGCCGTAACTACTTACTTTTTTCAATGAAACTAGTTACAAAAAGTACAATCATAGGTACCTACTTTGATTAAAAGTAAAGGTAAGTCTTGGTAAGTACTAACTTTTTCTAAGTAGATATAATAAGTAGAAGTGCCTGGTATGCACAGTTTTCAGATTATATGTAAGGTGCATATTTGTATGATCGTGATAAATGTTAAAAGACGATTCGTAATATATGTACATTAGCGTTTTATTTTTCCGATCGATTTTGAACATTGTTGTATTATATAGACTTTGTACTTATTTATTTTCTGATAAAAGAGTACACACACTAGTTCAGTCGTTTTCTTTCAGTCATGTTTCAGCCCCATGACAATGCGTATGGACAGTAAGTATTGCTGTTACTGCGAGGGTGTTGGGTGTCCCACCCCACGAGAGTTGTGCTTCGGCACAGTGTTGATAGGGAGGCCCCGGTGTGTTCGTTAGGGGCTCCCGGAATGTTTCGTTATACTTCGACGTTGGCCATTGTGGGACAGTTTTCGTAGAGAAGAGTCCACATATACTATATAACGTAACACATAATGGTTCCGTGCATATCATCCATGTCAAGTGTCTTAATGCATCTGATAACACATCATGGAGTCAGTGTCGATTCTTAACTTTTGCTATAACAGGGCAACAACCCAAGTCCAATCAAATAACGGTTAAAATCGAAATTTCGATAATAAGCCTGTATTTTTGACAGGAATGTTTATAAAAATTTCACCATGCTTTAGCCCCCCGGCTTAAGCGTGAAAAAACAACTAAAAAGAAGTCAGAAATGCGTCGTTTTCTATATTACTCTACAACAGTAAGTCATAGACAAAAAAGTTTTAAGCACAAATTATAGAATGTAAAGTTTTACGTAGCTTCTACATCTTTTGTGTCCCATTAACGGTGTTACGGCGGTTGGAAGCTTTGAGAAATTTCTTGAAAACTTCATAGAACGGTAAATAAACCGTTATATTTGAACTAATTTTTTTGTAAGCGATTCACGAAAAGTTACAATTTCTTTTCAGTTAAAAATAGAATTTTTATATTATTTTTAAATAAAAGTTTTCTGCATTTCACTATTTTAATATTTAAATGGCTAAAAGAGATTATTTTTTGTTATTTTTTATTTCCATTTTATTTTTTGTAAAATTTTACTGTAAAAACACCTTAGATCGTATTTTTCTTACTATTGTAGTTAGTTAGGATTAAAATCGAAATTTCGAACAGACGCAGACGTCCGAAACTTTGAGGTAATTTTTATAAATATGTTCTAAACATACACGTGAATTATAACGTCTTAACTTTTTTTCGCTTGAACAAAAAGAAGACAAGCGAAAAGAACACATTTTTAAGTAGGTAACTCAACGCAAAACTCAAGGCAAGGAACGCTTTTCTGACTTCGTTTTACTTGTTTTTTATGCGAAGTTTATTAAGTGTTGATATGAAAATTGTAACAGAAAGATTTATGACGTCATAAGAACAAATGTTAAAATGTGTGAACAAATCTATACATGTATGTAGTATATAAAATACGAATATACAGCCTTCGTATCTCTGTACTTATTTGTAAAACTCGAAAAGTAATCAGTCAATTGACTTGAAATTTTGACACAACCTTACACTCGATTAATCGCGTGTTTTTATATAAATACTACCCAATACCAACGAATTCAGTATTTCCGAATTCATTGACTAATACATATATAGGTATATAAATAAAAATGTAGGTATGAGGTAAATGCTCGTTGTTCAACGGGCGCGACAGCGACGCGTAGCCGGGAACAATAAATAGTATGTAATAATTAATAAAGGCAAAGTTATAAGTGCACTTATGTGCAGCTAATTTCATAAATCACGTAACGCCAACAATAACTTCGTTTTTGGATCTTCTACCCTGCCTGGCGTATTGTTAGACTCGTCGGTGGAATTTGACTGTTTAGATATTATTTTAGAATGACCATCTGCATCGTAATATGCCTACCTATTATAATTTTTAGCTTTTATACTATGACGTTAATGTAGCCGATTTTTTTGAAGCTGAATAGTGTCTGACAGAAGAATTTCACTGTTCACCGCGAAGGATGCCTGGTAAATGTTGATTCGAACTTGTTCCACTGTCTATTAAATCGGATTTAATACTCATTAGCCTCTCATTTTAACTTTCTGCCAGATATCTCTTAAAGCCACCACCAGTCAAAGCTTGTATGAACAGTTCTTGATAGTGCCGTAACTTCAGGGCGTAATAGCCTTTAGTCCAGAAACAATATATTTATTATCGTAAAATGAGAAAAACGGTAAATCTTTTTGTTTTGATTATTATCGTAAAATGTGGTAGGTAAAGTACCCATATAAAATTATTTATCTGTTAAATTATTTTTCGACCTGTCCGAATGTTGTCCCCAATTTAAATCTTTCGTACATCAATCTTTTATAGTGTTATGTGGATTAGGTTCTACCATAAAGTTATACTCCGGTATATTATACTAAGTTTATAGGTTCTACGTTGAATTGGCATAGAACCCAGACAAAATCAATTACATACCTACCCATGAAAAAAGTGAGATCCCATCAAAAACATTATTAAATATAAAATAACGGAAGCCGAGTCTCGCGATTCTTTCACCGTAAAGTTATAAGAACTCATGAAGTCAAATCTGGCGTTCTAATTATGGTTCCGTACCGAAATGGTAAAAAGGACTTTGACTTCGTTCATCTACCTGTCACAGGCACAGCCAGCTGCTTTTTCAGCAACTAATGCTTTCCACTTGACGGGAATTAAAGTATGTCTACCCTCGTTGCCAATGAAAATATTTTAAAATATTTTTAGTTTTATCATAAAACGGACCAAAAGGAGTTATCAAGTTCAAGCGGGGTATCATATGCAACGCTTTTTTTGTACATTGTAAAATACAGTATAATATGTTTATTTTTTTAATGCCGCATAGTTTTCGACTTATGACGAAAATGTCTACAAAACTAGATACCTCAGCGAAAAATTTGAAATAAGTAGAGTTAATAGATATTTACATAAACGAAAATATTACAGGAAAAATAAAACAACGACTAGTTAGAGAATTGCCACAAGTTTTAAGAAATCAGTAAAAATTGTTTAAAAATAAACTTAATTACATTATTCAAGTTCGAAGCACTCTCGAATGTCTCCCCGGCACCTAGTAGGTATAGACCACCCATTCCCAAAATGGGCGATAACGCCCCCCTGTGGGCGCTGCAGGCCTAAAGGGAGGCGGTAAGAGACCCAGAAAAAAAATGGGGGCGTTGTGTAGAGGCCTGGGGGGTGATTTGTAATTTTATTTAGCTAGGAGGCATCTTAGACAATGACTGCATGAGCTCTCGACTCAGTAGCCAAAATAAGTTTGGGAACCTAGAGTATAGACTGTAACTACAAAATTATTGTTACGATAGAATAAGGATAGTTGTGTTACGATAGTATATTATGGCGTAAATAAATTTTATTAAGCATTATTATTATAATTAGGCTCTATAAAAGATCTTATTTACCTTTTGTATACGCTAAGTATGATATCTAGACCTAGAATAAAATGTTGTTCCACATAAGAACACGCGGTATGACAGTAAAACGCATTTGTTACGAAACGAGTTATGTATTACAATGTAGATATTAATTTTTAGGGTTTCGAAGCCAAAATGGCATAAACGGAACCCGGAAATGATGTGATGAAACGGAAAGTTTCATCACATCTTACAGGCAGGAAACTTACAACCGAAATGAGAAAGGAAAAATCAAATGATACCCATCATTTGATTTTTCATATACATTTACATATATTTTTATTTGTTTTATTTAAATTAATGTATTAAATTAAATTCCAACTTTGTCTGACATTGTTACGGAACCCTAACATTTTTATTTTATTACTTTGTATATTATTAGCTGGATTTTTACTCGTACTATCTATTCCGTGGCAATCCCGTCAAAAAGCGATGAGCAGTAATTACCTAAGATTATTTTATTGAATTGTATAAACTTCATAGCCATGTACCTATTTAATAGACAACGGATGTAACAAAAGTCGTGATGATAAAAAATGGAATGACTAACAAAAAATTGCTATAAAATGACGTTGATTGCGATAGATAAAATTTGTTGTTTAGAAACAACGGAACAAACATTTCTTAATCACTAAATTTCAAATAAAAATGATTAAAGAATTGTGTTGCGTGTAACATAAAATTAAAAGATCAAATTGCGTATAATATGAAAATATTATATTTTGTGTTATTTCTTTTTGTAGATCTTACCCATTTCATTAGATGTAAAGAATTACATGGACGATAATATCAACCCTAATCTAAAAAGACCTTTTGCTAACTGTATATTACGCTCTTCAAATTATATTTATCAGCCGTCGTTAGTTTGACTAGTAATTGAAAAAAAAAAACTAAAATTTCTGTTTATGAAAACATACCTGCATTCTTAAAACTGAAAATCACCACAAACAACGACAACACTTTGCAATGATGCATTGTCAAAAACTCTTCAGTCACGTTTACAAATTTCGATTACTATCTCTGTTATCACATTGGACCACAAAGTTTACTATGCACTGTGTAGTGTGTTCACTGTAAGGTATCAGCGTCGCTAGATAGAGCGTTGCAGTTGCTTGCGCGTCGACCACTGATGCTGGCGAGCGGAGCGCGCGCACCATTGCATAAGTACCGGCGACGTCGATACAGATATCATTTGGCGGACACCAATACTTTCGCTGTATTTTATTGCTTCAATGGTTACGATTTGACCTGACTAAACGGAGTTGTCCTCCTTCCTAATGTTCACTAACATATCCGATTACGATTGCCATGAGTTTTTTATTTATATCAGAACGAAGCTGGAGTTATGTCAGAGATAGAATAGGCTGGTACTTCAAATAAGCCGAAACCAGTGCTGCGACGGTCTATGTGTAATACAAGGAACCGATTTAAGTTTTTTAGATGGAACTTTTATAAGATTATACTCAAGTGCCCGTCCGTCTGTCACAGACGATTTTCTCATAAATCATATGTAACGTACAAACGTGATATTTGGCATTACGATACATCTTGTTAACTCACATGTGTTGCACGAGTTAACATTTTCAAATTATAGCTTCAGAATTAAAGAAAGTATAAATTGAGTACTTGAGCTGGATTCTATTATACCTTCCCTCTTATCTTCAAAAGTACACAGACTACTACTAATTTACTAATACTACTACTACTACTACAGACCTAAAGTTTTAAAAATTTCAACCTCCTCCCTTGCGTGCACTATTATTAGTAACGAATGAAGTGTACTGAACGATACCCAGGCGTTCAGTACGTCCATGTACGACAGAATGACCATTGCACTGCAGACTGATCACTTTAGGTCTGCAGCGCCTGACATTAGTCAATCTTTGTCTGAACAAGCGGCGCCCTATATGTAGAGGGCTTAGAGTGCCTTAGAGCATGAATTAAAGCTTTAAGATCGAGGGCCACGGACGACACGATCTCTGCGTAGAGGCGACGAATTTGCTGCTACAGTCCGTCAAAATTTGGCAGCAATCGGCTAAGTGCACCCTCTACTCTCTCGATCTGAGGAACTACCTCGCTTGACTCTTGAATACAAGTTATGCAGAGAATGCACTATTACTTACAAAATGGTGAAAGCACGTTGTATGTACCTTTAAAAGTTGATTCCATAAGCATATAACATGGTTACCTATCAGACTCGTTGAATTATCGACTTTTATTAATTTATGGGTCATATAAACCACAAGACATAACAAGCAAAACCTGCTTAGATATTTTGTGATTTTCGGCGCTATTTCCGTAGATATAAGGAACTAGCTGTTTCCTGAGACTTAGTCCGCGTGGAATTAAAAAAATAGTCTATGTACCTACTTCCCCGCGGCTTAATCCATCTCCATTGCAAATTTTATCAAAATCGGTCAAGCCGTTTTGGAGAACAATTAAGAACACACGCAAACCGCAATTTTGTACATATACCAGCTGTATTCGCGACTTTATCCGCGTGGAAAATTTTTCCGTGGTTTTCCCGGATTAGCTAATAGGTTACATGTATAAATGTACAAACTACGAAAGTTATTGTTTTTGAAAAAAGCCTACGTCTGGCCAATACGTCTGTCTCCGGGCACATATTTAATGGGATGAATAGTTTAGCAATGCATAGAGGACAAATCTACAAAGAAACAATAATTTTCAAATATAAGAAAAAGAAGCTATAGGTAGGTAGATTGTCCATCATTTAAGTATACTTATTCGTTTATCTTTCGACCAGAGGTGAATTTCCCATAGGTCCGATTGAGCCCGGGCCCATAGCGCGGCCAGATAGTTCGCCTCCGCTTTTGACACCTATAAATTTAAAAAAATGAGCACCAGTCCTTTTTCAATGAAAATATTATTATATCTCAGTTTCTATAAGGAAGAACAGAAATCTGCATTGAATTGGCAATTTTGTGAACTCATACACCGCAGTACGCAGTAGTTACAATTTGCTTTTATCGCAGATTAACTTGAACTCAAATTATTTTCCTGAGATATTTTTTCTAATGTTTATGATAAATAGAAACGTCGAAACGTACTGCAATAATTCTAAAGCTCTTATTATATTAATAAATCAAAATTTTTTTAATTTAACAAATTTCAAAATAAAGGAATAATGAAAGTAATTGAAAATACAGGGAGTTTTGTTTAAGCCTACATATTTATATCTTCTACTACTGAGCAAAGGCCTCCCCCAATTTCTTCCATTCCCTTCTATTCTTCACAATCTCGTGCCATCGTCATACTCGGTAAATTTTTTATTGAGATCAAATTATGATATTTCGATAATACAAGCATGTTCAAATTATCGTCTCCATAAGTACATTCAACGTGCTCGTTGTAATGAAACTTTCGTGATTGTTCGCAGGGCCGGATTTAGACTTGATAAAGCCCTAAGCTATTTGAGATATGGAGGCCTTTATTGTCCTTTGAAGTCTTTTTCAACTAAAATACGTTCGATTTTCTATATTTTTTTCAATTAAAATGCGATCGCAGAAAAATTATTGCATGCAACATCCTGTACTAACCATGTTAATTATGCACAACTATCTAACAAGGTTTTTTTTTATCAAAACAACGTAAAAAAAAATTAAATGCGGTAGAAAATATTCTTGCGTTAGGTTATGTATTTACCATATGTGCGTACTTGTACACTCGAGCAAGAAAGTGATTGAGCACTTTTGAAAGTATGTTCTACGTTCTAACTAATGAAAATTGGAGCAGTACCTAAAGGCCAAGGAGAGATATCAGACCGAGGCGGAGAAGGCTTGGACCGCCGGTTGGAAAGTTCTGCTGTAAGCAAGATAGAGAAAGTAAGTGGGATGGGATATACAGAGTGATACACAGCACGGCCACGAAGGGGGAGGATTTGCCTCTTACCCGTAATGGCCAGGCACTTGGGGCGGTGGACTCAGTCAGAATGTTGGCAAAAACTTTCTATCCAAAGGATGATCCCGGAACTGACGATGCAGCGCACAAGAAGTAAGAGAACGAGCAGAAAAAATAAACGAGATGGAGCAAGATGGGTCATGCGATCCTCCGTTTACCAGAACTGAAATCATGTGGGTTGCGTCCAGTTTCAATTCGAGGAAGCTGCCAGGTCTGGACGGCTTCACAGCGGACATTTGTCTCGCAGCTATCACTCTGTGTTCCGAAGCGTTTGTGGAATTGTATAACAGGTGCATGGCCCTGTCTCATTTCCCAACTCGGTGGAAAAAGGCAGTGGTCATTTTGTGAAGGAAGCCTGGCAGGACTGATTATACTTCTCCAAGATCCTATAGGTCAATTGGCCTTGAGTTCTGGCAAGATCTTGAAGAAGACGTTAATAGGTAGTGTCAGATGGCACATTTTGCCGGGCTTGAGTCTGCATCAGCATGGGTTCATGCCGCAGCGCGGCATCGAGGACTCCCTCTGTGTCTTGATACAACATGTAAAAGACCAAATAAAGGATAGGAAAATTGTTATACTAATATCCTTGGCACTAATTATATTATATGTTATACTAATGCCTGGCAAATCTTAGATGCCTGATAGACTCCTATTTTACAGACAGAAATGTCAGGCTTAGGTATGCTGGTGAAGTGTGTCAGAAGAACGTCTAAAGGGTGTGTGCAAGGCTCAATAGGGGGACCAACATATTGGAATATATAGTTGGACCCTCTATTGAAAAGAATGAATTAGAGGAGAGACTACTGCCAGGCGTTTGCCGACGACGTGGGCTTGATCTTTTTGGGGAACGACACCCGTGATCTTCATCGGCGGGCCAATGCTGCGCTTCTCTGTGTTCGGAACTGGGGGACAGAAAACAAGTTACTATTCGCACCACAAAAAACTAAGACTATGGTGCTAACAAAAAAGGTTAAATATGATCCTCCGGTCTTGGACGTGGGTGGAGTGGGCATTGGACTGTCAAAGTAGGTAAGGATTCTGGGGCTCACTATCGATAGCAAATTAACATTTAACACACACGTCAAAAACGTGTGTAATAAAACAATAAACACATACAAACAGATATCGAAAGCCGCCAGAATTCATTGGTGGTTGAGCCCTGAGGTGATCAGGACCATTTATACGGCAGTGGTCAAACCTGTGATTACGTACAGAGCATGTGTGGGTGCCGGCGTCGAACAAAAAAGGAATCAGGAAGCAGCTGGATATAGTACAGCGTGGAATTGTACAAAAACTTTACCGTTCCTAATCTTAATCATCCCACACACTTTTTTCGCCGCCTCGATCATATAACCCTAAGGTTCTGCCAGCATGCTTCAGCATCCTCGCTCGTCACTTTCAATCTATCATCGAGCTTACCTGATGTTACCCTTTCCTATTCATTCCTGGTGGTCGTATCTTGCAGTTTACAGCTTTTGATGCGACAAACCGCTGCAGGTTTGAATACTACGCGACGTCGCCATGCTGCAAACAAATCCCTTATTCTGGTTATCACCAGAAAGTGGTCCGTTCCCAGATCGGCTCCTCTATGCGCTCTTGTGTTCATAACCTGCTTCTTGAGCCTCTCATCCTTTCTTTCCCAAGTGTACTGATGGATGTTTTTATGCTTAAATACGGTATTACCAACAAAAAGATCCTTTTCCATACAGACTCCTAACAGATTCCTACCAGCATCATTTACTCTCCTATCTCCATATTTGCCTAGGACAGTCTCAAATCCAGTTCAAGCTGTCCCGACCCATCCATTCATGTCTCCACACACAACAATTCTCTCATTCTCTTCAACCGTCGCTACAACTTCTCTAACATTCTCCCAAAACTGCGCTAGCTCACCCAAACCGGCAGAGGACACTGGGGCATACACCGCTAAAATAAAAATTCTCGTCAACCCCATCTTGAGGCGCACCCAGAGCAGTCTAGGATTTACACATTTATACTCAGCCATTCAATTAACCAAACGAGAGGACAGCAAAACGCCCACCCCCTGGCATCCTCTGTCTCCATGTGGTACCCCTGACTACAGAGCGATGCCCTCTCCGGGCAAGTCGGCAAGTTCACTGTCCTTTCGCTTGGTTTCACTCAAACATAACACATCCTATTTTTTCTCTTCCATAATATCCATTAGGGAATGCAATCTCGTTCTCTCGAGATCTCGTTCTCGCGAGATCTCTGCTTTTTTCAGCGAGATTGATCTCGGCCGAAAAATGGGCGAGATTAGAGAGAGATTGCACTCGAGCATAAAAACGTCTTATTCGAAGCGCGCGAACTGACACGGAGCTACGATCGGTTTCGTTCGGCACAGTTCAGCGCGGCAGCGGGCAGGCAGCGGCCTGAGGTAGCGGTCACAGGACGAGGTCTCGCTCAGATTCGCGTCTCGCGCAACGCAAGACGCGATTGCGTCTTGCGTTGCGGACTTGCGGACTGCGGTGTTCGTTTGTTTACTAGTAATACCTAGTTGTTGTCAACGTGATTGAGTTGATTGCGTTCGAGTATTTTTGTGATTATTTATGCAAAAAAAAAGTTTCTTATGTGATTTACGAGTGGAATAACGAACGATGTTGGTGAATATGATTTATAACGACTATGTGAGTGTGTCGAAAATATGGAAACACTTTTTAAGAGCGGAAAATGGATTGAGTGCTAAGTGCAAACTTTGTAAGAAGATTCTTAAAGCCAAAGAACTATCTCCGCGTGGCTTACATGTGCATTTAAAATCGATTCACAAAAACGAAGAATGTCGTAGAAGTGAGCGAGGTGCAACTCATATCACCGCCACCGTTGCCGCCACCACCATCAAATACTGGGTCTACTAATCAAAACATGGAATTAGTAACAGCATCCGCATCTACGTCGAATGTTAGTCCAGAATCACTAGAATTGAAGGCACCAGCGCCACCAGCAAGAAAGAAGAGGCAAAAAATTACTGATCACTTCCTCCCGGTTGGAAGATACTTCTATGGAGAAAAAAGTATCAAGAATGGTAGTTAAAGATGGTCTACTTTTCCGTGTTTTCTGTACCTCCAAAGATATGACAGATCTCTTCAATTCTTCGGGACACACACTGCCTAAGTCCCCAAACACAATTAAACTTGTAGTTATGAATTATGGCATGACATTGAAAATGAAAATAATGCGTGAACTGGCTCAGCTGAAGGAGAATGATTACAGATTTACGCTAACATTTGATGAGTGGACTTCTTCTATGAACAAGCGATACATTAATATAAATGTGCACACATTTTTGAACGGGAATGCTGTGTTTTGGAACTTAGGGCTGATTCGCGTCTTTGGAAGTATGCCCGCTAAAAGTGGTATCAATATTTTGAAAACAAAATTAACCGAATTTGGCCTTATTCTGGAAAAAGATATTATCAATATTACAACAGATGGGGGAAGTGTTATGAAAAAGTTGGTTCGATTGATATCACCTTCACATCCGCTCTGCTATGCCCATGGAGTTCAACTTGGCATAATAGATACTATTTATAAAAAACAAACTGATGTTGAGGAACCTGTGATAGAATCTGAAAATGAGGAAAACGACGATGAGATTTCTTTTGAAATGGACGAAATATAATGTTTTTCATTGCTCTATCCCCAGAATAGAAGTGAACCTAGATGCAGAATATGCGGGTATTATTGAGAAAGTTAGGAAATTGGTGACACTTTTTAAAAGATCACCTACAAAAACTGATACTCTGTAAATATACGTAAAACAAGAATTTGGAAAAGATGTAAAGTTACAACTTGATTGTAAAACTCGATGGTCGAGCCTAGTAGACATGATTTCTACATTTAATAGAATCAAGCTGTGTGTCAGCAAAGCTTTGATCGACCTGGGCCTGGAAGCTGATCCGAACGACTCTTTGAGTGCGGAAGAACATGCGGTTTTAGTGAACTTAGCAAAGCATTTCAATCTGTAAAACTGGCTGTGGAGGTGTTATGTCGTCGAGATACTGAAATTGGCTATCGCAGAAACAACATTTAGGTTTATGATTCGTAAACTGGAAGAGCTAAAAACTCCATTGGCAGAAAACTAGCTGGCTCCTTGAGAAAGCGCATTGTTGAGCGTCGGACGGATTTGACAGCATGCTTGTTATATATTAGAGATCCAGCTAAATATCAAGCAGATAAAGAAGAGTTTGCGAAAGACGAAACCTTTAAATTGCCTCCGAAAAATGTGGTTCGAACTGAAATTAAATCACTTGCGCGTGAGGCGCTTGCATTCACAACACAGTCTAATTCACAGACACAGACGAATTCTGATCCATCTTGGTCGATCGCATTAACATCAGCTGCCACCGCTAATGATATTGCTGAATTTAATGATGACTGTAACGACAATGAACCGCTTTCATCTCTTTCTGAGACACGCAAGAGTATTTCATTGCAAGAAGAACTTCAGGAAACATTGAGTGCTGCGTTCAAACCTTGAGACAGAAAACTAACTACGAATTCGCTGGAGTCATTAAGCAGAAGACGGCGGCCACTGAGTAAGTAATCACTACGTTTTAAGAGACGGCACTCAGGAAGACGACTTGAAGCTTTCGTATTAAAAATGGTCCTATAACCAACCTCACACAATTAATGACTACGTAATAACCGTAATACCAACATAAGCAAATGAGACAGTGATGTACAGAAACAAAGAGCGTGCTATCGATGTAATAGTGACGACAAAAGTCGATACAATTAAAAAAAAGCATCGATAATTATAAACATCTCAAATTATTTCGTAGTAATTTTGAAATTAAATAAAACACACCTTTGTACGGTAATATTTATTTCAAAAAGAGATATTATTTCTAGTATGTATGTATTAATATTTACAAAAACACATTTATATACATAAACATGACTGACTTTCCCATTAGGAATACAGCTTGAAGATATTATATGTCGGCGTCCAAGCAAAAAGGGTCAAGTGGTCGACATTTAGTTTCGGAGATATAGGTACGCAGTTTTGTAGTGAAAAGTAACATTTCGCGATTTTAATTGATTATCAATTAATGTTCAATTATCTACAAGTTCATATAGTAAATGACTTCATATGATGTTTCTAAATAGCAAATTTTATAAAAGAAAAGTTTAGTTAAAGGTTCCAGTAGTTAGCATGTCTAAATATTTGGAATAAAATACGTTTTAATACCATGTTTTAATTACATTTCCGTATTGCAAACAAGTTGGTCATAGAAATCAGGTACTGGGAGGAATTTATTTTTGTCCAAAACGTGAGTTAGATCTAAGTAAGATTCCCAGCTAGAACAATTTCTATGCTTAACTTTAGCTACTGGTACCTTTTATGTAATCTATAATGATTCATTGTTTTGTTCAAATAATAATAAAAATAATCTGGTCTTGTTATTTTCTTAGTTCTTAAATAGAGGAAAAATACTTAATTTTAATTTTTTAATTCATTATGTTGTCGTATTTATATTAACTATGTATCAATCCTTTGTTTAGATTGTAATTGTTTATTCTATAATGTTACAAATATAATTATAGATTGATTTCATGCAGAATATCTTGATCTACATAAATAAATCAAATTCTACGTAACAAACAAGTAGAAATGTTTTTTTTGTCAATAAAACTTTAATAATGCTTTTTCTCAAAACATGCTTTTTCAGTTTCAATTTTAAATGTCTATTAAAGAAATATATGGCAGGTTTTGAATATTTTTTTAATCCTTATTATCAATTGACTTGACGACCTCCTTGGCGCAATGGCTTAGCGCGTCGGAAAGTAAGCGGGGGTTGCGGGTTCGATTCCCGTCTCGAGTCTGGGTGTTTATGTATAATATGTATTTATTTACAAAAGAAAAGTATATAAGTAGTATATCAGTAGTCTAGTACCCATAACACAAGCGCTATGCAGCTTACTTTGGGACTAGATGGCGCTGTGTGAAATGTCCGAGTATATTATTATTAATTGACTATTCTAAATTCTGAATCTAGTCTTAATTCAATACCCCACTACTGGACCCTTTTTGCATGGACGCCCACATATATATGTATATGTATTATACATAGACATACATATTTATGTATGTATGTGCAAAAAACTACATATATACCCTAACGTTAATATTTACAAACTTAAAACTAAACGTTATCTTATATAATAGACTTCTTCAAAGTTACCACTTAGAAAGCTGTCATTTTCTACTGTTTCACGGTGCCCAGCAGACTGGCAGTATTACCTCTTTTTTTTTTACGTAGTTACAGGTGAAGCTAATAAAAGCACGTTAAAATAAAAATAAACTACAAAACAAGTATTTGTATCAAGTTAAGGCTCTTTGGACCGGTAAAGTACGAGGATATGGGATTTTGCTGAGTTTTGGGTAGAGTTTTTGGGTTAACTAAGTAAATTATACAAAAACTGCAAGTTGAAATAAGTAGGCCATTCTTTCATCTATAATCGTATGGATTTAAATTTTTAAAATTCATAGTAGAACATACTGACATTTTTTTTTTTCTCAAAGAAGATTTTTCGCATTTACGCAGTACGCGAATTTATTGATTTTCAAGGAGTCCGCAAGGGCTTTTTAATCAAATTACACACAAAATTTAAGTTGAAATATATAGTTCGTTCTTTCGATTACAATCTGATAAGAAATTTTTTTTTAAATTAATAGAAAAACATAGTGAAATAAATTTTTTTCTCTGAGATGAATCACCAAAGAACAAGAAATTACTAACTTTTGAGTGTTATGTTCGGGCTTAATAAGCAAAATATACACAAACTAAAAATTACAGTAAATATATCATTCTTTCGTCTATAGCAAGATATGTAGGAAGTTTTAAAATTCATAGCGGAACATAATGAAATTATTATTTTTTTCTGACAAGAATCGCTACAGTACGATAATTTGCTGATTTTTGGGTACTACTTACGGGCTAACTAAGCAAATTGCACCCAATCTGTAAGTCAAAATAAATTGTTCAGTCTTTTGTCTACAATCGTATGGATTTCAAATATTGAATATCATAGCGGAATATACGAATTTATTTTTTTTCTGAGAAGTATCGCCCGGTCATGGTAATTTTACTCGTAACTTTGGAGGACAAGCCAGCTATAATGAAAGAACAGAAAAGTTTTCTATTATCACTAAAAATAAGTTTATTGTTATAACCATAAAAAAAAAAAAATATTTTTCACATTCGATAAGAAAAGTAAAAAAAACAGGATTCATTGACTCGAATACTTTATGTAAAAGTTGATGTCACCGATGTGGCGCTTCAGTCGGGCTACGAGCCCTGTAGAAAGTGTACGTATACACTAATTTTATTCATAAAAAGTGTTGCCAGTGAAAAAAATAAATGTAATATCGATATATTACTTCATGTGTCCAAAATTTTAATAATCGGTTAGTATTCAATTTAAGTATGACATAATGTAACTCATTTACTGTAATATAACGTAAATTGTCATAATTATGTTATTTAGAAAGAAAACGAATGCCTAAAAGTATATTAAAGTTAATGTAATGGCAATATGCCAATTTTATGTCAGTAAGTGTCAGTAAGTACCTAGTTATAATTATATCTATAATTTATATTTTTACCAAATTTTTGGCGGGATTTTATGGGAGCGGTTGGGCGTTTATTTTAATTATTTGCAAATTGTTTACTAGTAAATATCGTGATGTAAAATTGATATAGTTTTGCGTCCCAAGTATCTACGCTGTTATGCATTATGCGAAATTGTTGAAATAAGTGCTTATTCTGTAGTGTGATGTTGAAATTTTTTTAGTGGTTTAGTCGGCTAAAGTCGATCCTACTATAAAGACTGCTTCGATATATTTGTCGCCAGAGAATGTAATGAACATTAAAATGTATTATGTCGACATTTGATATTTTAAGAAGAATATTTCATTTCATACTAAAGACGTCGGCTGTTATATGCATAGATTCCTTTGCCTTCCCTCTCAAGGCATAATTGTACAAAAAATATTTATATTTTTACCGCGCTTTCAAAATTTTTCTATCAATTTTGCAAATTTCTCAACTGCAAATACATAGTTATCATAATTTTTTCACTAATCGCTATTTATCATTAATTACACATATAAAAAATCTCTCTTTATTTATGTTCAATTATTCTTCTGTAAAGATATGTATTCGTAAAAGTGATTGTTTAAAAACAATAACTTTGTATATTTCAGATGGAGAAAGTAAGGCAATTTAACAAAATTACCAAAAAGAGGCGTTTGCATTTACAAATCTGCATAGAAAATACACGCAATACAACACGAAAACACCATTCAGAAAGGTAGGTAATTATTATGTTACAGAAAAAAAAGTATGCTAGTTACTAGTTAGGTATGAAACTGTTATAGTAAGTTTGAACCCATTGAACGTTTATAATTTATACTTGCCTATTTGAACTAACGAGAGCATCGATTATAACTTGTATAACATAATGATATTTAATTAATATTCATTTCAGACATTTCTTATAAGTCACAATTTAAACTTTAATTAATAGTTCCTAATGCATTAATGGTATTTTAGTGATTTTGTAAATGTCTCAGATCACCACTTATGTTACCACTGATTTATACTTATACCATTTGTGTGACCCCAAAATAAGCATACTTCATACTATGATAATGCACTCAGGCTACAAACTGGTAACTGGTAGTCTGGATGTTACTAGATACTCTTCCAGTAAGTAGACTCACAGTTTAACTCGTTTCATGAACATAATTAACCTGAGCAGGACATTGAAAGAACAAATTAAGTGATCAGACTGGGAATCAAATAACTCGGATCCTAGGACCTCGGAATGAACACAGCTTTATATTCATGTATATGTATATTACATTAAGAACCATAAAAAACGCATAAGGCCTATTTATAGTAACCTAGTATCAGTAACAAATAATTATAACGTAAAGCTGTTGTTCTATGAAATTTCTATGTAGGTACTTCATTAAAAATCACATTTATGACTTCATAAGTAAAGTTAACTGTCCCTAATTTATAATATGTAAACTAGGTGCCTAAATGAGAATTTATCAGAAATTGTATGCGAAGAGGACATAAAGTATAGTTTTAAATTTAAAAAATAGTAATCAAATCAATTCAATTTTTAAAAAATTGACAAATTTATATTATGTAAGTGAAAATTGTAATAAATATATTAATTTTATGTAACAATAACAAATAATTATAATGAAAAACTTGTTCCATGAGATATTTCTATGGAGGTATTTAATTAACAAATCACATTTGTTATAAATGAAATTAACTATTCCTAATTTATAATTTGTAAAGTACTTAAGTGAGAATTTATAAGATATTGTATGCGGAGAGGATATAAAGTATAAAGTTTTAAATTATAAAAATAGTTAATTATTATTAATGATTCAATTTTTAATAAATTGTTAAATTCATGTTATGTAAGTGAAAATTGTAATAAAACCCATATATTAATTTTATGTATTGCAGTTCTATCAACCAGCATCTAACAAGTGGAATTGATCATTTCGAGTGCAACAGATTGAGACTGTATCTACAGTAAGTACTTACTACTTTATGTAATGTGTAGGATTTTGAAAATTTAGTACCTATGCCTACCCTAATATGATACTTACCTATATGACAGTATTTGCCTAATACTTACCTAATGTTTTTAATATTACAATAATGGGTGTTTTTAACAAAAATATTGTAATTAGTTTACAATGTAAAGAAATGTAGTCTATTCGAGGACGATGTCACCCAGTCTATTACATGAGTAATGGAAACCATTGTCCACTGTTACTATTACTACATGATATGTGAAAGAAGTAATAAAAAATAATTATGTTTACATAGACATGTTATCTGTAGTAAATACAATTAATATGAATAAATATATTATATAGTAGGTATGTATAAAAGAGCAATAAATAATGTGAAATGGCTTGCTTGTTTGAAGCCAATTGGCAGCAACTCATTTAGTCAATCACCAGCAAATGACATAACACGTCTGATTCGTAAAGTAAACATTTCAAAATCTTATGAAATTTTAAATAAAACATATTTATAATTTAATTGCTTATTTTAGTTATGATGTGCAGTGTTTGTCGCCCAGTAATTAGGTAGTAATTAGGACATTACTATTATTTATATAATAGTAATGTCCTAATTACTGGGCTGGATGATACTAGATAATTAATAGTTTTTCTGGCCAGTATTTAGGATTAAACACTTTTAGTAGCTAGTGCCCGTGAAAAAAACTGGACATGAAAAGTGGTATGTTACATTCGCAAATGAATTGATCTCGGATTTCATTCACTTCAATGATGATATTCACTGCTAGTTGGCAACATTTGCATTGCAATTTCGATATGAGATTATAGATACGTTCCGTAATTATTTCTTCCAATTGGAAAAAACATATAACGTTTGATTTTAAATGACGGTCACAGTCACACTTGACTAAAAAGTAACAATTGAACTATGAAGTCAGCATTATTCTTGTGTACAAAAAAGTTATGATTGAAACTCATTTGAACTAGATTTATCTATACCATTCCAATGTTCCAAATAAAATTACCATATTTAGTAAGTGATGTAGGGTGACCAACGTACAATGATGAATAATGGAAACTTTCTCTAATGTTATTACTGAAAGCAATAAATACTAATTTGTGTCGTTTTCCATATGGTAGTTACGGGAAACATTTCTAAGCTTGTTTCTTATTATTACAACTAATGTAAATTCTTTCTTAATGATCCGTTTCGAATCCATAACTTATTCAGAAATATATTTTATAGTAATAACAAATAGAATTGGCATTTCCATTACATTAATCCGTCTATTAATGAAATAACGTGAGCGCATCTTTCATAAGTATTTAACTGTTAGTATCCATAACAGAACTTTTATCTTGAAAATACTGAATATTGCATCAATTTGTCTCACAGTTATTTCGAATAGTCAGATATATTTGTTTTTTAATTTCAGAGTTTGCCAGTAAGCAAAAACAAATGCTTGTTAAAAGGCAAAAAGAATTGTAGACAGATTATTTTTTTCAACAAATTCAGGAAATTGCAGATCATGAATCTCTTCATGAATGTAAGTTTTCTTATTTAAATATTAATAGAGAAGTTAAATTTGGTCTTTACTCAAAATTTTATGTTAATTGTAAATTGTGCAACAAAGAGTTTAATTTGGAGACGTCTCGTAATTTAAAAGAAAAAGCGACTATTAACCATGAAGCAGTAGCTGGAATAATTTCTATTGGATGTGGTTTCTCTCATTTAAGATATTTTCTGACAACCTTGGACATCCCATTTTTCACTGTGAAATTATATCGTTCTCACCATGACACCATGTTCACCTGGTGGGAACAGACAACTGCACACAGCATGGCTCAAGCTGCTCGTGAGGAAGCTGAGTACGAGCACCGAAATTAATTGGCAATGTCAATGAAAAGGGAATTAGACAAATAGAAGACAGCGTAAATTCAGGCCGGAGGAATGGGATCTGCGTGTCATGAAGCGTTACTATCAATAACCCTGTACTGTTATTAAAAAGGTATTCGTAATTTATAATGCGTAACTTTTATCATTTATTTTTGCTTTTATCTTCCCTAAAATTTTTACAATGTTCATTCCGTTAAATGATTATAATGTTCATTAGTATTGGTTTTTATTTTATAATAAACTTTTATGATTTTCTGATCTTCCTTTATACCATGTATTTCCAGCATATAGCAGACACCAGACTCCCCCGATGACAATTTGGTGGTGGTTTGAATGATATGTACATTGTATTAATACAGAGTAAATGTTATAAATAAATGAATATTATCTCTTCATACTATGTTTTATCTCATAGTAATATGTAGTATAGAACAAGTAAAGAGACAAATGAAAGAAGGAGTACCTTCATGCCAGGGGATTATAATGTTCGTTATTACATCTTTTTATTTTATATTATATTAACTTTTATCTTTTATAATTTTTGATCTTCCTTTATTTTTTCCAGTATATTGTGTCCCTTCATACTATGTTTCATCTTCTACTAGCATGTGGGAACTAGTGAAGAGAAGAAGAGGGCAGAGGGAAGAAAGAAGAGGGAGTACATAAAAGTCAGAGGAGAGGAAGAGGATATGAGGGTCATGAAGCATTATCATCAATAACGCTTGTTATTATATATATCATCAATACTTATGAATAATGGCAAACGGTATTATTATTATATAATGTATTAACTTTTATCTTTAATGATTTTTAAATCTTTCTTTATATTTTTCCACCATATTATGTCCCTTCACTCTGTTTTTATCTTCTTAATACACAGTTTTGGAGAAGAGGTGATGTATTTAGTCTCTTCAGAAGAGAGAAAGAAAATCGGTGGGTCATGAAATCTTGGTAATGAACGGGTCATTAGCAAGACTAATAACGTTAAACTGTGTAAATACTTGTATAATAAGATGTTAATCGATGTTAGTATTATATATCAACTTCATCTCTTATTGTTTCCTATATTTTTAATCCCAACCCAAAAAGAGGGGTGTTATAAGTTTGAAGTGTGTCTGTTTGTGGCATCGTAGGGCCTAAACGGATGAACCGATTTTGATTTAATTTTTTTTGTTTGAAAGGTGACGTGATCGAGTGTCCTTGGCTATGATTTAAGAAAATCTGTTCAGCCGTTTAAAGAATATTAGTTCTTTTTTAGTTTTTGAAGAGACGCGAGCATCTTCTACTAGTCTGTTCGATACGAAATGTAGTATCTTATGACTTCAATAATGTCACAATGACATGGTAAACTTGACCTGATGCTGCAGCATCGTCTGAAGTCAGCAGGATACCCAACTCCTCGCCACTTATAGTAGAGATATCATGTTTAAGCTCATTGAATTGGTCTCTATGAATAGGGTATAGATAGATAGATGGTGATCAGGGTCTGATGATAGATCACACAACTATTGTCAGAATATTCAGATTTTGGCGAGGCACGATCCCATGTCGCAATTTCGTGTATCGTCCCGGGAAGTATTTGCGTGAATGTAGATCGTAGTAATAGTGTAGATTGTAGTGTTTAAAAATCATGAAATAAAACAAATTTAAAATTTAAAAACCCCTGATTCAATAAAGAAACTTCAAAAAGTAAAATAATAATATGTACCTCATGGGCCTTATAATTTGTGATAAGTTTCGATATAAATAGTAGAAGTAATATATCCAAGCGTTGTCGCGTCGGGGGACCACTAAATAAATAAAGTAAAAACAATACAGCTAAAAACGATAAAACTAGGTATAAAATTTAAATACAAGTAAACTTAGCAGTCCTCAGACTTGAAGACGCTTGGACATATTACTACTTCTATTTATATCGAAACTTATCATAAACCTAAAGGGCATTGAGGTACATATTATTTTCTTACTTTTTAAAGGTTTATTTTTGTCGGGAGTTTTTATGTTTTTGATTTTCTTGTCCTTCATACAGTATAGTGAGTTGCAAAGGACAGGTACATTATAGACTAAATAGGAGTGGAAATAACTTGTAACTCTTCGATATTATCAATACTTTATTTTGTTTTGTTAAGTTTATTGTTTTTGATATAGACAGAGTGAAGAGACGAAAAATGGAAGCAGAATTATCTTCGATTACAGTGAAGAGGTCCTGCAAGATGCGAAACGTCCCTAACAGTAGAAACTTGGAATAAAATACAGAAGAATCCGTAATGAGTAAAATAATAATGGACACCCTACTATTATTAATGTATAGTTTAGTCAAAAGTGTACTAAGTTTTAACAAAATATTTTAAATAAAACTAAGTTATAAACGTTATATTATTTGCGTTACATGTAATTATATAAGTGCAGTTTCCTCTTTACTTGTACATACAATTGTCATACATACTTTCCTGTATTTATTACCTAAATTTTAAAAAATATAAGAAACCGATTATAATCTAGTATTTTTTTCTCAAATTAAATTAATAGTAATAGATCCGACTGAGGTTGACCTTCCCTAATCGAGTTTCCTAATAAAATAAATATTTTATACAATATAATGTATAATTAAACAAAACGTGCTAGGGTTGCCACCCCACATCCCTGCATAGCTATTTTGAATTAAAAATTGTTTAATTAATTTTTTTCAATAATTATTGTTATGCAGTTTCTAACGAGTAAAAGATGTAAATAAAACGCCAAAGTAGGGTTGCCTACCTTTTTCTAAGCAATAATTAAAGGTTGATAAGTGTAAATAGCTAAGTGTGTATTAGTAATTTACTCTCATAGAGTTTCCTTACATATGAAATTTATATGTGAAAATGTAGATAATAATATTAGGAACCCGATGGTATAGGGTTGTCTTTGTTTGCAACCCTACTTTGGAGTTTTATTTACATCTTTTACTCGTTAGAAACTGCATAGCAATAATTATTGAAAAAAATTAATTAAATAATTTTTAATTCAAAATGCAGGGATGTGGGGTGGCAACCCTAGCTCGTTTTGTTTATTATACATTATATTGTATAAAATATTTATTTTATTAGGAAACTCGATTAGGGAAGGTCAACCTCAGTCTGATCTATTACTATTAATTTAATTTGAGAAAAAAATACTAGATTATAATCGGTTTCTTATATTTTTTAAAATTTAGGTAATAAATACAGGAAAGTATGTATGGCAATTGTATGTACAAGTAAAGAGGAAACTGCACTTATATAATTACATGTAACGCAAATAATATAACGTTTATAACTTAGTTTTTATTTAAAATATTTTGTTAAAACTTAGTACACTTTTGACTAGACTAGCAACGAATATTCGGTTACTATTCGGTATTCGGCCTATTCGGCTGCTTTTATTATATTCGACCGAATACCGAATATCTACATATTATTCGGCCAAATACCGAATACTTAAGTAATATATTTTGTTACAGGGAGATAATTGGTAAAATGAAAAAAAAAAATCAATTCATTACGTATATATTGATATTTTCATTTCTCTTACAATCATTTAAGTAGTCATTGGTACATAACACAGGTACATAATCATCTTCTGAATTAGAAAAGTTAAGGATTCTATGTATTTGAATTATTGTCGTAATCAAAATTTAGAAGGGTAAGGTTCTCATTTCTTCTATAATCGTTTATTAAGTAGTCATTGGTACATAAAACAGGTACAGAATTTAATCATCATTTGCATTAAAAAAGTTAAGAATTTTTTTATGCATTTGAATTATTTTCATAATAAAATTTTAGAAGGGGAAGGTTATGGTGCAGAAAGACTAATTTTTCTGCATTTTTAGGAAGTAGTTTACTTCTTTTTTTCTCGTAGACCATCCCAGCTTCAGAGAAAAGGCGCTCTGAATAAACACTACTTCCTGGCGCCGACAAATATTTTGCTGCAATCTTGATCAAACACGGAAATTGAAATTTCCTTGTTTGCCACCACGTATACGGATTGTCATGACGTGATATATTACTAATACTTAAGAAAAGATCCATTTCTGTTGAAACTGCATTTTTTTCTGTTGATGTGTTTCTATGAGCTGTGCTTTTTTCTGCTATCAGCTCTTCGAAGCAATCCATAAAAGTTGAGTGAATAGTCTGATTTAGACTTTGCTCTTCAGTTCTCATCCTCTTGGCCAAAGTAGGGGACGAACTCGCGCTATCGTCGCTTGTTTCTTCACAGCTCATTTTTATGCTATCGATTAATACATACTGCTTCACTTTTTCTTTTTGCAGTTGATCGGTGAAAACATTCATTTTAAATCTTGGATCGAGAAAGGTAGCCACCAGATGATTTTTACTCGTTGTAATGTCTTCAAATCGTTCTTGTAACCCTTGTTGTATGACGAGTATTGCCTGGCTTAATTTGGGCGTTAACTCTTTTGATGTGCTCATTTTATTGTAATATCGCATTAAGGTAGCAACATACGGAATAATTTCAGAAATGCAAGCGTATCCGGAACTTATAAGTTTTGTTATCTCCTCAAATGGTTGCAATAATTTTAAAAGATGCTCCAAAAGCTCCCATTGTGCAGCACTCAAATTAGCAATAGCAATATCACAGTCCGTGAGATAGACAGCAATGGCTCGTTTTTGTTGCATTAGCCTTTCGAGCATATAATATGTAGAGTTCCAACGCGTGCGAACATCTTGGACTAATTCATGTTGAGGGAGATCCAAATCTTTTTGGATAGAATGCAGTTTTTCTTGTGCAGTACCAGAATTATTAAAATGAGTTACGATCCTTCTACCTGTAGCTATCATTTGAGTCACATCTAACTGAACCTTTAGACAATCATTGACATTCAATTGAATAGTATGAATGAAACAACGCGCTGAGGTCAACTCTGCATCACTAACAGCTTTTACTATGTTTCGTCCATTATCATGGATAACAACATGAATTTTTTCACGAATGTCCCACAAATTTGCAATTTCTTGTAAACTCATTGCTATATTCCTTGCTGTGTGTTGTCCCTCAAAATGCTTGATGCTCAATACTACATGTTTGAGATTGAATTCGCGGTCAATAAAATGTGCAGTAAAACTTAAAAAACTGTTATGATTATGCAAGCACGTCCACATATCGGTCGTCACGGAAATATACTCTGTCTCTGAAAGTAAACTTTTAATTTTCTCAACCACTTTACGATATATTTCTGGAATCACATTGTCTGAAAAGTAAGGACGACTTGGTATATTGTACCGCGGCAAAGCGCTATTAATCAGTCTTCTAAAACCAGCCCTTTCTACTATATTTACTGCCTCATTATCAAGTGCGATCATTTCAGCAATTAAGACATGGTACTTTTTTGCCTTGGGATCATTAATATCCCATAGTTTATTCATTTCTGCACATTTTTCAAGAGTCAATTGCTTTTTGACGTCGCAGGTTTATTACTTACATTCGTATCTTGATTTGTAGTTTCTTGCCCCTTAGGCAGCGTGGGTACCAACTTATGATATTCTTCACTGTGTTTATTTTTTAAATGATTTAACATTCCTGATGTAGTCGCCTTTCTTCCAACGCCACCACGAGAAATTTTTATTTCGCACAGTTTACACACGGCACTTTTTGGGTCATTTACATCATCCTCGAAGTATATCCATATAGGCGATTTCTTTTTAAAGGCCATAATCGATTTATTATTATTAAAGTACGTTTGTAATTATTTAATTGTTTATTTGTTAAATTTCACACTATTACACTTACAAACAGATCAGAACTAAGAGAGCACGATAAACTGTACTTATCGTAATACGATATTCACGAAATAAACTTGTCTAAACATGCAGAGCGTTAGCAATATACCGCGCAGAGCAACTGCGGGCGCGCGAGCGGTGAGTACATTAGAACAAACGAGCGCGAAACAATCACGTCTGTACAAGTTTTGACGCTAAAATCCAGCCGAATACTTTTACCTAATATTCGGCTATTCGGTCAGGGGGCTCGCCGAATATTCGGTATTCGGTATACTGCCGAATATACTATTCGTTGCAAGTCTACTTTTGACTAAACTATACATTAATAATAGTAGGGTGTCCATTATTATTTTACTCATTACGGATTCTTCTGTATTTTATTCCAAGTTTCTACTGTTAGGGACGTTTCGCATCTTGCAGGACCTCTTCACTGTAATCGAAGATAATTCTGCTTCCATTTTTCGTCTCTTCACTCTGTCTATATCAAAAACAATAAACTTAACAAAACAAAATAAAGTATTGATAATATCGAATAGTTACAAGTTATTTCCACTCCTATTTAGTCTATAATGTACCTGTCCTTTGCAACTCACTATACTGTATGAAGGACAAGAAAATCAAAAACATAAAAACTCCCGACAAAAATAAACCTTTAAAAAGTAAGAAAATAATATGTACCTCAATGCCCTTTAGGTTTATGATAAGTTTCGATATAAATAGAAGTAGTAATATGTCCAAGCGTCTTCAAGTCTGAGGACTGCTAAGTTTACTTGTATTTAAATTTTATACCTAGTTTTATCGTTTTTAGCTGTATTGTTTTTACTTTATTTATTTAGTGGTCCCCCGACGCGACAACGCTTGGATATATTACTTCTACTATTTATATCGAAACTTATCACAAATTATAAGGCCCATGAGGTACATATTATTATTTTACTTTTTGGAGTTTCTTTATTGAATCAGGGGTTTTTAAATTTTAAATTTGTTTTATTTCATGATTTTTAAACACTACAATCTACACTATTACTACGATCTACATTCACGCAAATACTTCCCGGGACGATACACGAAATTGCGACATGGGATCGTGCCTCGCCAAAATCTGAATATTCTGACAATAGTTGTGTGATCTATCATCAGACCCTGATCACCATCTATCTATCTATACCCTATTCATAGAGACCAATTCAATGAGCTTAAACATGATATCTCTACTATAAGTGGCGAGGAGTTGGGTATCCTGCTGACTTCAGACGATGCTGCAGCATCAGGTCAAGTTTACCATGTCATTGTGACATTATTGAAGTCATAAGATACTACATTTCGTATCGAACAGACTAGTAGAAGATGCTCGCGTCTCTTCAAAAACTAAAAAAGAACTAATATTCTTTAAACGGCTGAACAGATTTTCTTAAATCATAGCCAAGGACACTCGATCACGTCACCTTTCAAACAAAAAAAATTAAATCAAAATCGGTTCATCCGTTTAGGCCCTACGATGCCACAAACAGACACACTTCAAACTTATAACACCCCTCTTTTTGGGTTGGGATTAAAAATATAGGAAACAATAAGAGATGAAGTTGATATATAATACTAACATCGATTAACATCTTATTATACAAGTATTTACACAGTTTAACGTTATTAGTCTTGCTAATGACCCGTTCATTACCAAGATTTCATGACCCACCGATTTTCTTTCTCTCTTCTGAAGAGACTAAATACATCACCTCTTCTCCAAAACTGTGTATTAAGAAGATAAAAACAGAGTGAAGGGACATAATATGGTGGAAAAATATAAAGAAAGATTTAAAAATCATTAAAGATAAAAGTTAATACATTATATAATAATAATACCGTTTGCCATTATTCATAAGTATTGATGATATATATAATAACAAGCGTTATTGATGATAATGCTTCATGACCCTCATATCCTCTTCCTCTCCTCTGACTTTTATGTACTCCCTCTTCTTTCTTCCCTCTGCCCTCTTCTTCTCTTCACTAGTTCCCACATGCTAGTAGAAGATGAAACATAGTATGAAGGGACACAATATACTGGAAAAAATAAAGGAAGATCAAAAATTATAAAAGATAAAAGTTAATATAATATAAAATAAAAAGATGTAATAACGAACATTATAATCCCCTGGCATGAAGGTACTCCTTCTTTCATTTGTCTCTTTACTTGTTCTATACTACATATTACTATGAGATAAAACATAGTATGAAGAGATAATATTCATTTATTTATAACATTTACTCTGTATTAATACAATGTACATATCATTCAAACCACCACCAAATTGTCATCGGGGGAGTCTGGTGTCTGCTATATGCTGGAAATACATGGTATAAAGGAAAATCAGAAAATCATAAAAGTTTATTATAAAATAAAAACCAATACTAATGAACATTATAATCATTTAACGGAATGAACATTGTAAAAATTTTAGGGAAGATAAAAGCAAAAATAAATGATAAAAGTTACGCATTATAAATTACGAATACCTTTTTAATAACAGTACAGGGTTATTGATAGTAACGCTTCATGACACGCAGATCCCATTCCTCCGGCCTGAATTTACGCTGTCTTCTATTTGTCTAATTCCCTTTTCATTGACATTGCCAATTAATTTCGGTGCTCGTACTCAGCTTCCTCACGAGCAGCTTGAGCCATGCTGTGTGCAGTTGTCTGTTCCCACCAGGTGAACATGGTGTCATGGTGAGAACGATATAATTTCACAGTGAAAAATGGGATGTCCAAGGTTGTCAGAAAATATCTTAAATGAGAGAAACCACATCCAATAGAAATTATTCCAGCTACTGCTTCATGGTTAATAGTCGCTTTTTCTTTTAAATTACGAGACATCTCCAAATTAAACTCTTTGTTGCACAATTTACAATTAACATAAAATTTTGAGTAAAGACCAAATTTAACTTCTCTATTAATATTTAAATAAGAAAACTTACAGTCATGAAGAGATTCATGATCTGCAATTTCCTGAATTTGTTGAAAAAAATAATCTGTCTACAATTCTTTTTGCCTTTTAACAAGCATTTGTTTTTGCTTACTGGCAAACTCTGAAATTAAAAAACAAATATATCTGACTATTCGAAATAACTGTGAGACAAATTGATGCAATATTCAGTATTTTCAAGATAAAAGTTCTGTTATGGATACTAACAGTTAAATACTTATGAAAGATGCGCTCACGTTATTTCATTAATAGACGGATTAATGTAATGGAAATGCCAATTCTATTTGTTATTACTATAAAATATATTTCTGAATAAGTTATGGATTCGAAACGGATCATTAAGAAAGAATTTACATTAGTTGTAATAATAAGAAACAAGCTTAGAAATGTTTCCCGTAACTACCATATGGAAAACGACACAAATTAGTATTTATTGCTTTCAGTAATAACATTAGAGAAAGTTTCCATTATTCATCATTGTACGTTGGTCACCCTACATCACTTACTAAATATGGTAATTTTATTTGGAACATTGGAATGGTATAGATAAATCTAGTTCAAATGAGTTTCAATCATAACTTTTTTGTACACAAGAATAATGCTGACTTCATAGTTCAATTGTTACTTTTTAGTCAAGTGTGACTGTGACCGTCATTTAAAATCAAACGTTATATGTTTTTTCCAATTGGAAGAAATAATTACGGAACGTATCTATAATCTCATATCGAAATTGCAATGCAAATGTTGCCAACTAGCAGTGAATATCATCATTGAAGTGAATGAAATCCGAGATCAATTCATTTGCGAATGTAACATACCACTTTTCATGTCCAGTTTTTTTCACGGGCACTAGCTACTAAAAGTGTTTAATCCTAAATACTGGCCAGAAAAACTATTAATTATCTAGTATCATCCAGCCCAGTAATTAGGACATTACTATTATATAAATAATAGTAATGTCCTAATTACTACCTAATTACTGGGCGACAAACACTGCACATCATAACTAAAATAAGCAATTAAATTATAAATATGTTTTATTTAAAATTTCATAAGATTTTGAAATGTTTACTTTACGAATCAGACGTGTTATGTCATTTGCTGGTGATTGACTAAATGAGTTGCTGCCAATTGGCTTCAAACAAGCAAGCCATTTCACATTATTTATTGCTCTTTTATACATACCTACTATATAATATATTTATTCATATTAATTGTATTTACTACAGATAACATGTCTATGTAAACATAATTATTTTTTATTACTTCTTTCACATATCATGTAGTAATAGTAACAGTGGACAATGGTTTCCATTACTCATGTAATAGACTGGGTGACATCGTCCTCGAATAGACTACATTTCTTTACATTGTAAACTAATTACAATATTTTTGTTAAAAACACCCATTATTGTAATATTAAAAACATTAGGTAAGTATTAGGCAAATACTGTCATATAGGTAAGTATCATATTAGGGTAGGCATAGGTACTAAATTTTCAAAATCCTACACATTACATAAAGTAGTAAGTACTTACTGTAGATACAGTCTCAATCTGTTGCACTCGAAATGATCAATTCCACTTGTTAGATGCTGGTTGATAGAACTGCAATACATAAAATTAATATATGGGTTTTATTACAATTTTCACTTACATAACATGAATTTAACAATTTATTAAAAATTGAATCATTAATAATAATTAACTATTTTTATAATTTAAAACTTTATACTTTATATCCTCTCCGCATACAATATCTTATAAATTCTCACTTAAGTACTTTACAAATTATAAATTAGGAATAGTTAATTTCATTTATAACAAATGTGATTTGTTAATTAAATACCTCCATAGAAATATCTCATGGAACAAGTTTTTCATTATAATTATTTGTTATTGTTACATAAAATTAATATATTTATTACAATTTTCACTTACATAATATAAATTTGTCAATTTTTTAAAAATTGAATTGATTTGATTACTATTTTTTAAATTTAAAACTATACTTTATGTCCTCTTCGCATACAATTTCTGATAAATTCTCATTTAGGCACCTAGTTTACATATTATAAATTAGGGACAGTTAACTTTACTTATGAAGTCATAAATGTGATTTTTAATGAAGTACCTACATAGAAATTTCATAGAACAACAGCTTTACGTTATAATTATTTGTTACTGATACTAGGTTACTATAAATAGGCCTTATGCGTTTTTTATGGTTCTTAATGTAATATACATATACATGAATATAAAGCTGTGTTCATTCCGAGGTCCTAGGATCCGAGTTATTTGATTCCCAGTCTGATCACTTAATTTGTTCTTTCAATGTCCTGCTCAGGTTAATTATGTTCATGAAACGAGTTAAACTGTGAGTCTACTTACTGGAAGAGTATCTAGTAACATCCAGACTACCAGTTACCAGTTTGTAGCCTGAGTGCATTATCATAGTATGAAGTATGCTTATTTTGGGGTCACACAAATGGTATAAGTATAAATCAGTGGTAACATAAGTGGTGATCTGAGACATTTACAAAATCACTAAAATACCATTAATGCATTAGGAACTATTAATTAAAGTTTAAATTGTGACTTATAAGAAATGTCTGAAATGAATATTAATTAAATATCATTATGTTATACAAGTTATAATCGATGCTCTCGTTAGTTCAAATAGGCAAGTATAAATTATAAACGTTCAATGGGTTCAAACTTACTATAACAGTTTCATACCTAACTAGTAACTAGCATACTTTTTTTTCTGTAACATAATAATTACCTACCTTTCTGAATGGTGTTTTCGTGTTGTATTGCGTGTATTTTCTATACAGATTTGTAAATGCAAACGCCTCTTTTTGGTAATTTTGTTAAATTGCCTTACTTTCTCCATCTGAAATATACAAAGTTATTGTTTTTAAACAATCACTTTTACGAATACATATCTTTACAGAAGAATAATTGAACATAAATAAAGAGAGATTTTTTATATGTGTAATTAATGATAAATAGCGATTAGTGAAAAAATTATGATAACTATGTATTTGCAGTTGAGAAATTTGCAAAATTGATAGAAAAATTTTGAAAGCGCGGTAAAAATATAAATATTTTTTGTACAATTATGCCTTGAGAGGGAAGGCAAAGGAATCTATGCATATAACAGCCGACGTCTTTAGTATGAAATGAAATATTCTTCTTAAAATATCAAATGTCGACATAATACATTTTAATGTTCATTACATTCTCTGGCGACAAATATATCGAAGCAGTCTTTATAGTAGGATCGACTTTAGCCGACTAAACCACTAAAAAAATTTCAACATCACACTACAGAATAAGCACTTATTTCAACAATTTCGCATAATGCATAACAGCGTAGATACTTGGGACGCAAAACTATATCAATTTTACATCACGATATTTACTAGTAAACAATTTGCAAATAATTAAAATAAACGCCCAACCGCTCCCATAAAATCCCGCCAAAAATTTGGTAAAAATATAAATTATAGATATAATTATAACTAGGTTTTTACTGACACTTACTGACATAAAATTGGCATATTGCCATTACATTAACTTTAATATACTTTTAGGCATTCGTTTTCTTTCTAAATAACATAATTATGACAATTTACGTTATATTACAGTAAATGAGTTACATTATGTCATACTTAAATTGAATACTAACCGATTATAAAAATTTTGGACACATGAAGTAATATATCGATATTACATTTATTTTTTTCACTGGCAACACTTTTTATGAATAAAATTAGTGTATACGTACACTTTCTACAGGGCTCGTAGCCCGACTGAAGCGCCACATCGGTGACATCAACTTTTACATAAAGTATTCGAGTCAATGAATCCTGTTTTTTTTACTTTTCTTATCGAATGTGAAAAATATATTTTTTTTTTATGGTTGTTATAACAATAAACTTATTTTTAGTGATAATAGAAAACTTTTCTGTTCTTTCATTATAGCTGGCTTGTCCTGCAAATTTACGAGTAAAATTACCATGACCGGGGGATACTTCTCAGAAAAAAAATAAACTCGTATGTTCCGCTATGATATTCAATATTTGAAATCCATACGATTGTAGACAAAAGACTGAACAATTTATTTTGACTTACAGATTGGGTGCAATTTGCTTAGTTAGCCCGTAAGTAGTACCCAAAAATCAGCAAATTATCGTACTGTAGCGATTCTTGTCAGAAAAAAAAAATAATTTTATTATGTTCTGCTATGAATTTTAAAGCTTCCTACATATCTGGCTATAGACGAAAGAATGATATATTTACTGTAATTTTTAGTTTGTGTATACTTTGCTTATTAAGCCCGAACATAACACTCAAAAGTTAGTAATTTCTTGTTCTTTGGTGATTCATCTCAGAGAAAAAAATTTATTTCACTATGTTTTTCTATTAATTTGAAAATTTGTCAAATAATGTCAGTTAAAGCAGGCAACGTAATGAAATAATTTTTTTTTGTAAAAGTTGGCTACATTTCACTGTGGCTATGCAATGAAACATTGTCAGAATGTATGAATGTTGATGTGTCTAGCCACTGACGGCGGCTGCCACGGTTTCAAAATTGTCTATGTGTGCCATTGTGTTGCAAGAAATGAAAAAAAGGATAAATATATACAATTTTAAATTACAATGAAAGTGACAGTGTTATTACTTATACGGTATGTATGTTGAGTGAATTATGTTTGATCTGCTTCCATTTATAAATCTGTGTTAATGCCTTGCCAGTGTGCTGTCAGTCTGACTTATACTTAGACTCTGGCTACTTTTCTATTTCGGTTTGGTTTTGGTTTACCTTGTGTTTTCTTTGATTTCAATTGAGAACCTTGAAATGCCTATTCTTCTCTATTGTTTGATGTAAATAATACCCTAAACCGCTGCGTTGGTGGTTCTCCAGAATCACTAGGCTATACCTACATAAAGATATATATAAAGTATCCATACGTACATATGGTACGGTTGTCTAAAAAGTAGGTGATAGTAGCGCCAAAACGAAATGCATAACAATTACGGCAAAGTGACTGTCGCATCTGTAACTTGCTACAATTACTTAATCTGTGACCAGCCCTTGACAAATACTTATTTGCGTCATTAACTTTTTGGCGGGAACGGGAGAAGCGAGGTTGCATTTTCTATTATTTACATTTTTGGTAGTTTTAAAGTACAAAAGTGATAGTATATTATGTTTTAAAGTTCTGTATAAGTGAAAAGAATGGAATAGATCTAAATAAACATGTTTAGCTGAAAGTCTCGCGCTCTTCCAAGAAGTTCTTTATAACTTCAGTAAAGCCTACTATCACTTGACTGAAGGAATTTTACGATAAGAAAAAACTAATTTATTTGTGGTTCTACCTTATTATTACGTGACATTGGCAGATGCGCTAACTGTGCGCCATGCCATAAAGAAAGAAAAAAAAAACTGTGTTATAACCTGTTATCTTAAGGTCATGTTGTATCTTCTCCCTCATAGTATCTATCGTTGTTGTCTGCGGTATCTTGACATTCTCTTCAGGCCTGTGACAGTTTTAGTTCCAAAGTAGTTGTATTGGCGCTGCAATCGCCTCTGCCGTCTTGACTATCCGCCTTAAGTCACTTGCTTGTCAGTGTGCTGTCAGTCTCTGTTCTCTGTTGTTTGATGTAAATAATACCCTAAATCGCTGCGTTGGTGGTTTTTTTTTAATCACTAGGATATATTTACATAAGCAAATATAAAAAGTATTGGTATGTAGGTACGCATAGTTCGGGTGTCAAAATTGTAGGCGGTAGTAGCGCCAAAACGAAATATATAACAATTACGGCAAAGTGACTGTCGCATTCTGTAGCTTGCTACAAATACTTAATCTGTGATTCTCTTTGCCATAGAGAAAATTAGGAACTTTTTGGCGGGAACGGGAGAAGTGAGGTTGTCATTTTATTTAGATTTTCTATTTTTTACTCTTTTAGGAGTTTGAAAGTACAACAATGACAGTATATTGTGTTTTAAAGTTCTGTGAGTTTTAAAGTACAACAGTGATGGTATGTTGTGTTTTAAGGTTCTGTGTAATTGAAAAGAATAGAGATCTAAATAAACATGTGCAGCTGAAGTTTTCGCGCTCTTTCAAGAAGTCCTTTTTAACTTCAGTAAAGCCTAGTATCACTGCTGGAAGTGTTAGATTTAATGTTTCTCCAAAAGTTACGTCATTAGGCTGATTGTCTTGTTACCAATGCCTTAAGAACAATAAATAAAATAAAGTAGAGAATTATTATTATCTCTGTTGTCCTTGTGTGTTTTATTATTTATAGTGAATTGTGATATTATAAGTGTAAAGTGGATATTTCACTCATTTTTTAAAACCTTTTAACGTAGATTTCTTTTGTAATAAATATTATTGTTTATAATTTAAACTAGTCGAACCATGCCTAAGTTGGATGAAAAACCTAGAGTAATTTTAGAAGAATTTCGTGTAAAGGTACGTATGTTAGGTTAATTATTTTGCTATCTATAAGCTTTTAGATAAAAATTAATTACAATCATAACTAAATTTATTATTTTTATCATAGTGTCTGTTTATTATTGTTGTTTGACTGATAATTACCACGTGACTAATTTCACATTTGACTTGATTGATGCAGAATGCTTCCAACGATTATGGTATGGCTGATGAAAAATGGGACTTTCAGAAGTTCGTTAAAAAGTTCCGTATAGTCATAGTAAAAATGAATAATTTTGAAATGGAGTTCGACTTGATTGGATTACAACCTGCATTTGCAAATGCATTTCGTAGACTTATGTTGAGCGAGGTGCCTAGTATGGCTATTGAAAAAGTCATGATTATGAATAATACTTCTATAATACAAGATGAAGTATTAGCGCACAGACTAGGCTTAATTCCTTTGAAAGCAGACCCAAGATTATTTGAATATCGACCAGAAGGTAAGTCGTATTACTACTAACATAAAGTTTTACTTAGTTATTGCTGTGTAGTATTTAAATATGATAATTAATATGACTTATTCTGAGGTATGTTATATAGAACTAACTATACTTTACTTTAATGTTATACAGATACAACAGAAGGAACTGAATTTGACACATTGGAGTACACACTAAAAGTTGAATGTACAAATAATACATCACAACCAAAGGACTCTTATCGAGTTGAAGATTTATATGAAAACCACAATGGTATGTCATTTGTTCAGGGCTATATGTTGTTTAAATTTCTTTTAAAACAAATATATCAAATTTCAATAATGTATAATATGTTGTGGGTACATTATGTGTTGATGTACTATCAGCCACTTTGATGCCTGACTACGTTTAGGCCGAGAGTACCGTGTAATCATATCTCGCGCCTAGGTGAGTTTGATCGATTCCTTTTATATAGTGCTTTCGTGTACTATGCCGCGTGTGACTCATTTTGTCTCACCGTGTTCATCAATACAAGGACAGTAGAAAGAAATGATAAGCTTCATTTATTTATTCAAATAGCTTCGTGTGATTTTCAGTAACAGCACCACTTGTTCCTTCGATATGAAACTTATTTTTTATTATACAAAGATTATAGTAGAGGCTCAAACGTCTCCTGATTATTTTGAGAAAAATCTTATACTGTACAATAATGCAAGAAGTTACTACACAATAAGGCAGTAAGTTGAGGGAAGTTATTTTTAAGATTTAGGTATACAAAATACAACACACGTATCTGACTTATTTAATTGAATAAAGACTAATAGTTATTGTTTAATATAGCTTCGTAAATAACCCATTATTGTTTAGTAATATGTAAAAGATAAAAACGGTTACTGTGGGTTTTCCTTAGGAGATGGACATATACCATCGCTGACTTTTCTATAGACCTTTTTAAGATATACAATTCCGTAGTACATTATTTTGATCTATCTCGTAAGGTTTAGCCAGCATTAGCAATGTAAGCCCCATAAAATACGTTTTTTGCGACACTATTACAAATCATTGAAATTCTCGGCTTTTCTCTACTACAATATGCATGTATTATACATATAAACCTTTTGGAAAAAAATCTCTAAATGATAATGAAAATCGTAGCGAAATGTGTCGCGTGGATTAGAAGAAGTTAGCGGAGAAACAGACAAATTAAAACAGCGACTTTATACTATTTAGAGAAGAAAAGTGATTAGAGAAGTAGGTTTATTATTTATTTTTTCTTATTCGTTTTATAAGCGTTTAAATTCTAAAAATAATTAAGACAAATATGTATCTCCAAATTAGTAATGCCAAATTAGTATCTCACTGAATACATATAGTTATATACTATTATAATAACCATTTTCAACCGACTTCCAAAAAAGGAGGTTCTCAATTCGGTTGTATGTTTTTTTTTTATGTTTGTTACCTCATAACTCCGTCATTTATGAACCGATTTGGAAAATTCTTTTTTTGTTTGAAAGGATTCACTTCCAGATTGGTCTCATTGAAATTTCATTGATTTTGCAGCTTTGGTTTAAAAGATACACCAAATAACGCAACCTCGTTATTACCTTTATTCATTTATATTGATGATTCTCTTGTATGTCATTTATTAACTATCGTTGTCCCCACATGGTATAATGGGAGTAAGGAGAAGATATAAATTGCCTGTGATATAATAAATTCAGTCAGTAGAGTCAGTCTTGTGGCGGACAGAGATTATGGCTGGTGGCTGTCTTCTTCGGATTGTAAGAATACTGCTAAGGTGTAATTATGATGCAAACTTTACACTGTCCTTTTATAACTAATTGATATTGATATGATAGGATATTGATGATATTGATCATGGCCATAATGGGCAATAATATCCCATGTTCGATCTATTTGCATCTTTTTATTATGAAAGCCCACGGTTTATGGTCTTCAATAGAATGGAAGTTAACACATTGCGCTCCAGAATTAGAAAATAAACTAATTGTAAACCTACCCTAGATATTTATTTAGGCCAAGGTCACTCAAAAGGGCAAAATAAAAATATTTTATAAAAAAACTAAACTAACTTCAAAAAAGATCACTGAAAAGTATGAAATAACTATCTTTTGCTAATCAAAACTTAAGTACAAAAATAACTTTGTAAATATGATAAAAATACATTTATTTTATAATTAAATTTGACAGTTATTGAAGTCGGTACCAAATCAATGTTCGACAACAGAAAGTATATTAGTTTAGTAGGCTTGGCACCAACTTCAGTAACTGTCAAATTTCATTAAAACGGGTATTTCTATCGTATTTACAAAGTTATTTTTGTACTTAAGTTTTGATTAGTAAAGGATAGTTATGTCACACTTTTTAGTGATCTTTTTTGAAGTCGGTTTAATTTTTTTTGAAATAACAAATCGAAATTTTTTCTATAACTTTAAAATTAAACTTAAACAACGTAACAATAAATATTTGTTACCTACTTTCCGACGGTGTCCATTATCAAATTCTAAATATCTAAATACAAAAATAAAACAACATTAATTAAAAAGTGACCAATTACGATTTGCGATTTATTTCGCAGTTGGGAATGAATGCATTTGGAAAGTGTGGAACTTCAATGTTGTCCAGAAGAGTTTTGTAAGATTTTAACGGTTATATTTTTATTTATTTTCCACTCTTAACAAACGCACTTATTTCTATACCGGACTATTTTCTCTTACTAAGTTTTATTATTAGATATGTAAGGACAGCGACACTTGGCGCTCCATCCTCTCTGACTACCCTGTTAGGGATATGGCGTGAAGATATGTAATATGTATGTATACTATATATGCTAAAACACAAATACAGCGTGCATTGTTACTTTAAGGCGACGCATTGGAAATTTTGATGGCAGTGATCTCAATTTTGCTAAGTGACTACAAAACGTATGAAAATGATATTTGCTATCCTGATTCTCCATTTCATTGACTTTATTTTGAGAGTTGCGATACACGATTGGTTAACTTTTGTAACAAAAAAAAAATCAAAGAAACCTTTTTTAAAACATAGATTTACATTTTTAGGAGTAACGGGACCGATTCATATTTCAAAATTTCCTGTATAGTTTTAATCTAAACATGTTCTTCAAAATGACAGTTGGATTGTTTAAAATTAATTATAGTTTTTATAATGAACGAAAATAACTACTTTTTCGAATTTTTCGTAAGCTAGCGCGCGCACTTTTGCATAGATCAGATCAGATCTATTTTGGATTAAATTATTGTTTATCAATCCGTCGCCTTAATATCCAAAAGTCCAATTACATGCAGGGGTCGTCGATGAGGCAAACAAAAAAGCCAGGAAGTGAGCCCGAGAGTAGTCGTTAAAAATGGCGAGGAACACAGGGGACGTCAACAATTAGCGAAGAGCGAGTTGCGACTAATATGGACTAATGCTTTGCCTATGTGCATTTCGTTTTGTTGCATTTCTAAGGGTGTAATTGGATAAACGCAAAAGGGGGCGTGGTTTTTGCCTAGCGGCACATGCAAAGAAACATTTTTAAAAAATGGTCAGGCCTGACGTTGGCTGATAGTACATAGCACTTGCTCAAAATTCCAAATGACATCAATGTACTTAATTATACTTTTTATATATTAGGGCATAACCTAACTTATTTAATTTTTCAGTTTATTCGTCACAAATAAAGTGGCACCCTATTGGCAACCAGGCATCTGTACACAAAGAGGTGGATGTTAGCCCAGTGCATGGTGATATTCTCATTTCTAAAATGAGACCAGGGCATGTCTTAGATCTTCATTTAGTTGCAGTCAAGGGTATTGGCAAAGACCATGCAAAATTTTCACCAGTAGGTCAGTATTAGTAGAATACATTATAAAATAGTAACATATCTGTACTTCAAAAGTATTTTTAAAAGATTCTGATGGGCTTTTCACATTGAGTACCTATAGCGAGAGGTGGGATATGCACTATTTCTCGTACAAAACTTTGATACTTTTTGCGGGAGGAGAGGTACTACTACAAGTAAATGGGAACACTCGAATGCAATGTTGAGTTGTGCCTTTATGCTATTGCACACAAACAATTCAACAATATTTCCCTAATTAAACACATAGAAATAACATAATTGAAATTTTATTTGTGATCCATTAAAGTCTAAAATTAAATGCTACCACAAAATAGTCTGTCTCTTGGGGACTGCATAGGTAGTTCTTTTGCAATTTAATTGTAATTTTATTCATACCGGATTAAGGTCTATAATTAAATGTTAGCTAGAAATATAGTCTCGCAAGAGAGTGTGTTTACATCACAATTTGTACAATTCGACAATTAAAAACTGTAAGGTATGAATTTCAGCCAATTCAAAGTTATTTTATGTCAAACATTACAATATGATTTTCAAGAATGATGAACAAGTTAATGCAACATATTCGAATGAATCGAAATATGTTATGATGTGATCAGTAAATCAATTAAGTGATATGATTCTGAAAAAATAGATTAAAATAGTAAATTAGTATTATTTGCTTATGGAATGGAATATAATTCCATGCTTGGCTAGATTAGATGTAGCGGATTTTTCGTTGCACCTCCTGATGGTATGAGACAACATATTTTGCAGAGCACTTGATGCAGTGATTTTGATTATAGAAATTGTAACAAATTAATTCAAAACTAGTTTTTATTGCGTGGTGGCTATTTTTTACTTATACCTTGACAGAGAGGAATGCTTGTGAATCGCGCCTACCGTTCTGTGATTCCGAAACAAACATCACAAGATTTTTTTCTGTGTGTATGTTTGATTTAAGTTTTTCTAAAAAGCTACTTAATGATTTTCTTTTTAAATTGCACATTTTGAATGACTAGAACTCCAGTTACTTAACAGACATTTATATGTGTGTAATTAATAATTATTATATGTGTATTTTTATTCTATGTACGTAAATGTATTATTATTCCATGTGTATTATAATTGTGCTATATTTATGAGGGTAGGTTAATCTAGCATTGCCCTATTAATAGTGCTATTCAACATGGGACGTGTAAGCTTTAATCATAATGGATATTAGTAATATTGATTTTCCATAATCCAAGCAGATATTGCGAATAAGAGCTATATCAAATAAAATTATTATAAATAGTTGCGACCTCTATATAAAGACGGAACTTATTCTCAATATATCCCCCCCACTTGGCAATGGCATTCTGATAGATTTAGCATGTAATGTGTTTTAGTGATGTATATTTTACTAGGTTATTTTTAAACAATTTCATTTGCAGCTACGGCTTCCTATCGCTTGTTGCCTGAGATAACATTAACACGGGAAGTCCGAGGGAGTGAAGCAACATTGCTGCAGAGATGTTTTTCACCAGGAGTTATTGGTTTAGATTCAGATGGTCAAGCCTTTGTTCGTGAAGCCAGATATGACACTTGTAGTAGAAATGTTTACAGATATGATGATATCAAAGATGCAGTTATATTGAGTAGAGTAAGAGATCATTTTATTTGTAAGTATTTTTTTTTCTTCATTTTCTTTTTTTACTTTTACTAGTATTACTTTAACTTATGTATATATAATACACTAATTTGCAAATATTTCTGTTTTCAGTTAACATTGAAACAGTAGGAGCAATGACACCTAATGTTATATTTGTAGAAGCTGTCAAAATATTGAGAGATAAATGCAGGTCTTTACTTGAAGAACTAAACAAAATACATTAAATACGAATTTAAAGTGTGTTTAATTATTAAATTATTAAAACGTTTGTGAGACAGTATTAACAAACTAATTATTGAACACGGCTGTACTCACGTTTAATCGGTATAGGTACCGACTAGTTTCGGACCTATTGGGAGGTCCTTCATCAGGGTGAGTGGGATGAGTTCACGGACGCGCCCCGTCTCGCACTGCGCGCTTGAGCTAGCAACGCGCGGCTTGACACGGCGGGGGGCGCGGGGCGCGGGGCGCGGGGTGCGCCGGCGGTGATGACGAACTCGGCGAGACCGATGCGTTTACGTCACTGTTGGTGTTGACGGGCGCACAAAACGTACTCACGATGTCCACTACATAATCGTCAGCACTATCGATCTTCTTCCGCGTCGCGTTTAACAACACGGGTTTCCAAGTAGGCGGCAGGGCCCATCCCTTGTCTCAGTTGTCTCTATTAAAATTAGGCCGGCGCGGCGGTTGATTTCGATGGATTCAAAGAGCTTGCGTGACATAAAGTTCTTTTCGCGAGGCTACACTTTCACCTTATCTAAACTAATATAATGTGAGGTGTCGGAGTTGAGGGCGTGCTCTGCCACCGCCGAGGTGTTGCTGTCCATTTTGCGAACACTGCGGATGTGCTCGGTGAGCCTAGTATTGATGTTGCGTCCCATTTCTCCAGTGTAGCTTTTGCCGCAATCGCATGGAATTTAGTAGACGCCAGGGCTATCTAGAGCAGGGATTCCCAAACTATTTTGGGCAATAGACCCCTTTTCCAAAATGAACTGATACCTCAGACCCCCATAGCCAAATTACTTTAAGAATCTCTATCTCTAGTTTTTTTCCTATTGATACAAAATACTTACCAATTTAAAAACGTTGCGGTTGATTAAGTGAGTAATTTTGACATCGTTTTCTCAAAAAAATTTTACAAAATAAATAGACATAAAATTTAGTAATTATCAAGTGTAATTAATAATTATTAATAGGTATAAATTACGTAGAAATACTTAAGTACTAGGTAATTATTTTTTGACAAAAACATTAAAATCGCAAAGTAAAGATAAAAAAATAAAAAATTCAGTGCGATGAATGAACCTGGTGACTTTCTACCAATCTATCTAAATCTGGTTCAATATTGATGAGTTGCAGCCTTAAATTTCCGCGTTCGTTGATTTTCAAACGGTTTCTTTGTTTTGTCAAAATGTTTGTGACCACACTGAAGCCTTTTTATGATGTATGATGATGGAAAAGCAATAAGATATTTATTTTTCAGCAATGTTCCACAATGCAGGCAAATACTGTGTTTCAATGTTGCGCTGCGACCAGAACTTCTGATAGCCTTGGTTGAACTTCTGCTTAAGCTCCTCGTCTGTGCTGATGGTGATCAACTCTTCTTGCATTATCACATTGAATTCTTCCATGGCTGTGATATTGTACGGATTTATTATCCATTGAGGAATTTGTAAATTTAAGAGATCCTCAAACCTCTTAGTAAAATCTTTGTGTAATGCATCCAAGTGAGTGACATATGATAAAATAACATCGTCTTGAAGCATTTTGGTCATTTTTACAAATGCGGAAACTGAATATTCTTTTCTGCTTAAATTTTGTTTATAGATGTAGATAACATTTTTATGATTAAATGTGAAACTATGGAAAATATTGTTACGAGCTGAGGGTAATAAGATGCCGGTTAAGGGTGCAAAGAGTATTTTTCTTCGTACAAGTAGATGTCAAGAACACGCGAACTTAATTACGGCGGTTCCTAATCTTCGTAGTCGCCCTCGAAGTAGGTACTCGCGTAGTAGTCACCGAAGGTACACGCTTCACTCAATAACAACGTTCCCGAATCGCAGAGTTCTTCTATCCAAGGTCGTCGCAGTAGTCGTCGTAGTGGTCTTCGTAATTCGCCTTGATGTCGCCTCGATGTATCGCTTCGATCGATAGTTGAGAAATACTAACTCCATAGATAATACATACTAACTCGGCGGCGTACACGGAGCTCTATTTATAGTCTGCTAAAAAGAGGGTGGAACTTTCTAGTGAATTACGCTCGCTAACGGTAATTCGACATTGTTCTCGACGCCGCCTGTTTGCATGAGTCATAGGTACATGACACGTCATCGCTCGGGAATATTCGAGGTGCAACTTGGTTCTTCTTTCTTAATTTGACTTATACCATTCGATAGTAGGCCTTAAACCTAGCAATGCGTTTTTAGGTCATAACTCTATAAAGCCTAGGTCTCGAGATATAAGCACTAAAAGTTATGTTTCGAGTTCCACCAAAAATCGACCTTATTCCCTACGCATAAGGTCCAACTGTAACAATATTATTGTTACTGGTGTCTGCTCTGATCATAAAGCGCAGTTAAATAAAATAGAGGACATGAAACATAAATCAGAACAAATATTTGAATTTAGGCCATTAGGAGAGAGTAGGCTAAAAAACTTTACACATGATGTAGCAAAATTTGCAAACACTGTTTCTTTGGTAGATGATCCAAATATCACGTATGAATTATTAGTCAAAAACTTATCTGAAATATTTAATAAGAACTGTCCAAACAAAAAGAAAGTAGTTATTAATAACAAGTTACGTTTCGCGAATTGGGTGACTAAGGCCATAAGAAAAAGTAGGGACAGGCTTTATGAGTTACATGATGAGAAATCTTAAACGGTAGATGAAAGCTTTTATGACTATGTCCGCACTTACTCAAAAACATTTAAGAAGGTATCAATACACGCCAAAGCAATCTATATTGCGAATAAAATCGGATAACGCAGTAAAAGCTACATGGAATACCATTAATAAAGAAGTTGGGGGTAAACAAAATAAAAAAACGAAAATATTTCCGTACAAATTGATAATAAAATTGTTACAAATAAAATTGAGGTTGCTAATGCTTTTTAACCGACTTCAAAAAAAGAAGGAGGTTCTCAATTCGTCTGTTTTTTTTTGTATGTTTGTTATTTCATAACTCCGTCATTTATGAACCGATTTCGAAAATTCTTTTTACGTTTGGTAGGTAATACTTCAGAGGTGGTCCCATTTAAATTTCACCGATATTGGATCTTGGACTTCGAAGATACACTAGATAACACGACCTGCCCCTGCAGTCTCGACATAGCGATCGCTTTACGACCGATTTCGGTTGATAAGTCATAACGATTAATTTTTAACGATTTTTGAAAGTCTCTACATTAAAATTATCGATTGTGATTGGAATCATATCGAATCTAACTGTCAACATTACGATTTCTGCTAATGTTTTTACGATCAAATTTGACAGCTCGCAAAATGTTCGTGCTTATCGTTACAGCAAGCGATTTTTTTCGTTATTTTTATCGATCGGTAGTTTACGAAAATAATCGCTATGTCGGGACTGCAGCCCCTGGTTTATAACCTTTATTTATATTGATGATTCTCTTGTATATCGTTGCGCTCTGGAATTAGAATAAAGTTAATTGCAAACCTGCCCTAGATATTTATTTAGGTCAAGATCACTCAAAAAAATTAAACCGCCTTCAAGTACAATTAAAATAACTATAAATACGATACACATACCTATATAATTAAATTTGACTGTTATTGAAGTCGGTGCCAAATCAATGTGTAACAACAGAAAGTCTATTAGTTTGGTGGGCTTGGCACCGACTTCAGTAACTCAAATTTAATTATATAATTATGTATGTGTATCGTATTTATAACGTTATTTTAATTGTATTCGAGTTTTGATTAGTAAAGGATTAATTATTTTATACTTTTCAGTGTTTTTTTGAAGGCGGTTTAATTTTTTTAAATAAAATTTTGAATATTATTTTTCAAATGTACCCGTAGAAATTACTAGTAGTCTAGGATCGTTTTCGCATACAGCAGAGACGGTTTTGAGCAAAAATATTGGAAAATAGTTCCCTAGTTTTCAATTTAGGTACACATCTGCACATGAGATAGAAAGGACTTTTGGGCAATTAAATAAAAAGAAAAGTAAGGATTTATGGAGACTATCAATTAATGTAATAACTAATGTAATACCTATATTATCGCCAATTTTGATAATTATATTTAATAAATGTGTCGATCAAGGAGTATTTCCCAGTTTAATGAAACAGTAAAATTATTCCACTATTTAAATTGGGATGTATGTTAAATCCAACCAATTATCGCCCGGTGTCAATATTGCCAGCGTTGAGTAAAATATTCGAAAAAATAATACTCATACAAATGCTGGCACATTTTAACATTCACGAGGTATTCATGGTCAACAATACGGTTTCACGAGAGGGCGGTCAACAACTCATGCGGCAGTAAGCTTGATCGGGACTGTGCTTCAGGATTGGGAGGAGATGATGTGTAATTTAGTTTCGGTCGGTTATTTATTACGTTATAAAATAAAAAAATATTAGTGCAGTATCAAATAATAGTTATTATTAAATGAATTAGTTTATGAAATGCATATAAAAATTATCCTTTACACAACAACAACAACATATCTTCACGCTGTATCCCTAACAGGGTAGTCAGTTACGTACTTTTTCGCTTCCTCAAACCTCATCATTCTCCTCACACAATTTCGCCTAGGTATGCGAGTGCTTTTCACATTTGCGTCAGCTAACAGCTCTGGCTATTTGATCTTCATAAGTCAGCCATGGTTTTCCTTGGCTTTAATAATAATGATTCTTTATAAAAGAGTATATTGGTATTAATACGTCTGAGTGAGGTCCAGCGGGGTTATTCAAAAACGTCGGAAACTCGACTTTCCGTATCCGACAGGAAACTTTTCGATGATTTTGTCTAAATGCAATTCACAAATCCGAAACCTTTCCGAAACGACATGATTTGACAGTTCATTTCGGGACGAAACCTTCGGATGCTTCCGACGATCTTTTAGTGTCGAAAACGTTTCCGAGACTAATAAATTAATGTAATATGTGTTTAATCGATTACGTCGGTCGTTAAAAATCTAGTCTAATTGCGTGCGCGTATGTATTTAGACTTCTAGACAAATTTCGTGCCCTTTTTAAATACATGCCTAAGGAATAATTTGCCTTATATTTTTATAACATATTTTATTAGTTACGCAATCAATAGCTAAACATTGTTTGAGGTATTTTTAGAGACTACAACAATCAAAAATAAAAACGCTATTATACTTTCTATTGTAGTTATTATTAATTTTTACTAAGCGACATCTAGTATAATTTATTTGAACTTGTTGAACGCACAGACATTATAATCCGTATTTATAAAGCCCGTTTAGTTCAACGAATGTAAGTAAAATAATTTACAAAAATGTTTAATCTTAAAAAAGACTCAGTACTAATTTCTTTGTCTAAGTTGTTTCTCTGTGTTTAAAATGATATTTTACCAAATACATTGTGACTGTCAAAATGTCATACGTTTAAACCACACTAATATTTTCTACCAAAACGAATAGAATTTCTACCATTTTGTAACATGGTTCGTAAATGCATTTTCTTTCGGATTCGTTAAGTCCTTTCCGATGAGATTCCGATAGACTTTGTGAATAGCATTTTCCAATCCGTCGGATTGAATTTATGCTTTCCGACGATCGGCCCTTTCCGCCACGGAAAGTTTTCGAAGCGTTGTGAATAAGGGGGCTGATAATGTTATTTTTGCAAACTTCTATTCCCCAACAGAAATTTTCCGCAACAAAAAACATCGTTAGTATTACTTTAATACGTCTACCTCCTGCGTCCTGCTGATAATGTCAATTTTACCAAGTATTTTTTATTCCCCATCAGATGTCACGTCACTCGGTTTAAATGAATCGATGTAGTTTTTTTACAAACAATTTCATCTAGGTGCAAAATGTGATTTTATGGAGCGATTAAGTTGACATCTGTCGACGAGTAATAAAAACTACACGAACAAGAAAACTTTCGATGTAATCTTGTGTAAATTGATGTGATATTTTTCAGAGTATCACAGCATCCTTCTGAATGTGACTTGCAACCAACCACACGACACTTCATTTTTCTATTGTACGGTCACTGAAAATCTTTTTTTACACGTGCCCGATTAATTCTATAAGTTACAACAGATGGGGTTAGTAGTTCAATAACATTTTAGTTGAGACGAATTGTTGTTATATTTTTATTATTTATGATTGTTTATAAAATTATATTTTAATGATAGATAACACATCTAGACATGAAATTAAATTACTATGTTAAAGCTCAAACCTAAAGATGTGATAGTTTTTTTGTAAAGTGTATCATACAAGAATGATGGGTTGTGGAATAGATATAGGGCTCGCTTCGCTCGCTCTAATTAGTAAGATAAAGAAGCACTGAATTCCTAAGTACGAAATACGTCTCTGGAAATACTTTAATCTAATTCAAAAAACCTCAAAATTAACATTATAAGCTAATAATTACATATCTACATATTATTACATATCTACTGTACATAAACGATTATAATCCTATTATAATTGTTTATGTAGATATGTAATTATTAGCTTCTAATGTTAATTTTGAGCTTTGATTAAATAATGGAACGTTGTCAACAATCAACATGTAGAAAAACTGCCCAAATTAATAATAATAATATACTCGGACATTTCACACAGCGCCATCTAGTCCCAAAGTAAGCTGCACAGCGCTTGTGTTATGGGTACTAGACAACTGATATACTACTTATATACTTTTCTTTTGTAAATAAATACACATTATACATAAACACCCAGACTCGGGGCGGGAATCGAACCCGCAACCCCCTTTTACTTTCTGACGCGCTTAGCCGTTGCGCCACGGAGGTCGTCAATTGCGGGTTATGTAGTGATTATATTATCTTTGGGTTATGTGTGCGTAACAGCGGTGTACTTATTTAGAACAAGTTATTTTCATAAAAATGACAATATGTGCGTTACTGAGGATCACAGCATATATAGCAGTTTTTCCCTATTGTTGTCAGTAACTTCTAAAAATTGAAACAAACTTAAAATGTACTTTTTATATATATATAAATATAATAAAGTTAAACAATACCTATACAATTTATCTCATGTGAAAATATAAATTTAAATCTCTTCTTTTGGAAGTAGGTAGGTACTCTTCCTTCTTTTGGATTTTATTTCGAAGGTTATATTGTTTTAAGGTTATTTTTGTATTTCTAATTAATAAATCATATTTCTTGATATTCATTTCATTTTATTATTCTTGAACATACACATTCTTCACAGATACATTGATGCACATCTATAATGAGTTCTTAGATAATGTAATAAGAAAACAATCCGATTAATAAATGAAAGACTGAAAACATTCTTTTGTTTTATTGTGGAAGCTATTTTAGTTTTTATTCTCAATGTGATCGATCACCCATCGACTATCTCCCGATTTCTTTTAATTTTTGAGTTTTATGCGTAGTTTAGAGAAAATAATAATCAAAGGACAAAGTATAGCGATGAAGAGTTATTTAATAATTTTATAAAACATCCACTGACGCTTATCTCCTTGGAAAAATAGTTAACGATAACACTCGTCTGATATAAAACTTGTTCTATTTTTTCATAACCAAGTCTCTAACACTTACAGTAAAGCAATGGTAAGTAGGCTTTACTGGAGTTACAAAGGACTGTTAAACGAAATTCCTCCAACTCCTCTCACTCGCACACAACTTTAACGTACAATATACTATAATTTTTGCACTTGAAACTCCCAAAAGCACAAAAAATAACAAATCTGAATTTTGAATAAAATGCCAACCACGCTTTTTTTGTTCGCGCCAAAAAGTCTAAATTCAAAACTTTCACTTGCCTGATTATCAACTTTCCCGACTTTTAAAAATATATCGTTTATGTCATTAAACTTCATGCACCCACATAAATCGAACTGCAAGCAAGGTCATCACAATGTACATGTGGCCCAAGACTAGCAGCGCACAGCCGTCAGGCCTCATGTATCGGACGAACAATCATAATATTGTATCGCGGAGCCATTGGGAACACTCCAAATTACATCCTTCATGTGACAAAAACAATCTATAAAAAGAAGGAATATAATAAAGTAATAATCTCTAATACTAGTATATCAATTAATTTTATCCTTATTTACATTAGCAAAAAGTACATACATACGTTAATATTTACAAACTTAATACTACACATTATCTTTATTTTATCCTTATTTTATCACATGAAAAATATAATTTGGAGTGTCCCAAATAGTCCCGTTCTAAGATAATACAGAATATAGATACCCACTCCTAAATGCGGCCCTGAGTTCTGTATGTGTGTGAGTAATATTTGTTAGTGTTAAATTTGCCACGCATTTTGAACCGATACGTATAGTTTGCTTCCATTTAAAAGTCTGTGCTTTTCACGGACGATGCGTTTGTACTTTTTTGATGTAAAAATAACGGTGAGAGATAATGGTAGGTACCTTGGCTCACACAGTATACAGAAAACAGACAGGTATCTCCATGCTAATTCGCATCACCATCCGCGACACCTTCAATCCGTGGTAGCTAGAACAGAGCGTATGACCTATGTGACCCTGAACATTTAGATAGTGAACTCACACATGTTCAGGAGGTACTAAAGCAAAACGCATATAGAGGTGTTGGGTAAAATACCGCATATAATGTATTATTTAGATACTTCGATAGCACAAGAGTTGACAGAGAAAGTTGACCTAACTCACCGAGCAGCTGCGACTTGCCAACTTCCAAGGGGGCACGCATTTTTGCACTCATTTAATAAGTACCTACTAACCAGTAACGTATTTTAAGATTTGACGCCCTGCCCCCTTATTCACAATGCTTCGAAAACTTTCCGTGGCGGAAAGGGCCGATCGTCGGATTGAATTTATGTTTTCGACACTAAAAAGTCGTCGGAAGCATCCGAAGGTTTCGTCCCGAAATGAACTGTCAAATCATGTCGTTTCGGATTTGTGAATTGCGTTTAGACAAAATCATCGAAAAGTTTCCTGTCGGATACGGAAAGTCGAGTTTCCGACGTTTGTGAATAACCCCGCTGAACCTATAATGTTTGCCGCCCTATAAAGTAACAAAAAAAGAAAAAATCTTTTAATAATGAAAAAGGCCATATAATAGAATAAACAACATTTTAAACTTTCGCGTTGTATTATAATTTATAAAACATCTCAAATCGTGGGAAATTAATTAAAAAAGCATTACAAAATATCTAAAAACACGGGAAAACACGAGAAATAAAAAGTAATCGCGTTCATTTCCTGTTTTTAGATTTTTTTTAAAGAACATTTATTTAATACTAACTGATGCCCGCGACTAAATCTGTTTTTTATTTTTAAAAAAGCTTATGTCCTTCCTCAGGATTCAAGCTATCTCCAAACCAAATTTAATCGCAATTGAATAAACGGTATGGCAGCCCATAAAATACGAACAAAGAAACAAACATTGAATTTTTTATATTAGCAATATTAGATTTAAATTTTTTGACAAATTCGTCAATGATACTGTCATAAAGTCATAATTAAGGTATTTTATTAAGTCAGCTTCTACATTAAGGATGGCTATTCGGCATGCGCTGCCCATCATAGCGTGCCGCCACGGGACACGGCCCCTATGATCCTAGGGTAAATACGCCACCGCTAATAACCATTATTGTTTCTACAAACTACCGTACAAATTGCGTTGTTGCGAGCTTATATGAACTAATGATTTCATAATGCATTGGCAAAAGGGTTTGAATTTATAGGAACATAATTATACGACAGAGGAAATGGAGACCCATGCCTTGTGTTTTCTTATAATGAATTGGCAAAAAGGTTTGAAGTTATAAATGTTAAAGCGTTACTTCAATTGCAAATGATATTATCTGAATGCCACATCATCGAAATAGTTTGTATGCAATTGCAGTGGTCATTTTACAAAAGAACATTTTACTTGTTTAAAAAAAATTTAAGTAATGACTCAATAATACTAACATTTTTCTGGTGTATGTCTTTTTAGAAGTTTATCCGATGCAGCCTCATTCAAAGAATTATCTTACGCATTTTGATAATTCTCGTATGGATATGATAACTCATATGTTTCTGAATTAATTCTCTGATGTAGAATATTACAGTAAAAAGTAAATGTTAAAACAATAAATAGCATGTGTTTAGTAATCAAAATCTAGGTTTTATTTATTTATAGTACTACATATATATATATATATATATATATATATATATAGTATGTATGTATGTATGAGTAGAAATTCCTGTTTCATAAAATCAGAATACTTATAAAAAAGATAATTTTTAAGGTTCCCTTACAACGGTTACTAAATAGAACTTGTTGGAGACACTGGCCTTTTGCTTAAAATACTTTTTTATTATAATCTATTTTTGAAATTTCTTTTTTACAAACCTTTGTTTTTAGAACTTGTCAAAGTTGTTATATTTTTAGTTTGGTTCTATAAAGACGTTTTATAACTAATTTCGTCTGATTTTATTTCCTTTATTATTATAAATCTTCACCTGCGTCGGCAACAGTTTTTTGGTGTCAGAAGTGGGATCATACAATACGTACCACGTCCACAATGGTGAAGACTAGGAAAGCAGTGAAATGTGCTGTAACAAACGTAGGAACCACCGCCGCATCTTCGACGAGAAGCGCCGAGGAACCGACGTCTTCAAGAAGACCACAGTCGCATCACTCGCACTCTCATCATGCGTCTACTAAATCTTCTGCTACGGTCGTGGCGCAGCAGCTGCAGGTGAAGGCTCGTCATCTTCGTCGGCTCGCCGATATAGAAACTGAGCGTGAGCGTTCGAAAGCAGAACGCGAGAGCGCTATCGCCGAGCTAGAGCTTCAAGCAGAACTAGCCGCTATAGAAGCCACGCCCAGCGGTAGTCGAGCCTCTGTCTGCAGTCGTCGATCAGTCCAGCATTGGTTAGAATTACAAAGCTTTTATTCTAATGAGCACAATGTGAATACACAATTGTCTCCGCAGGTTTGTGTAGAGACCCCAGTACGCGCCACGGAGGCGGCGGATACGTCCGCCCCTCTTTTATTGGCACCATCGCACCCGTCAGTGTCTTCGCCTGCCGCAGCGGCAGGTCACACTGCTACAACGGGCGTGGTGGCTGATCGTGCTGTCGAGCGGCAATCAATCGACTTCATCTCAACACATAATCAAAGACTACATAGTGTAGGCACACGTGCGGCTGCACAGTCATATTATGAGTGTAACACAAATAATAAAACGTTAGCTGGTGGTCAGGTACATACACAAAATACCGATCTCAGACTTCTGGCTGAAGTCATCGCAGACCTGGCCAAGGATCGACCTCGTCGGGTGAGTGACATTAAATTACCATTTTTTGACGGACGGGCAACGGACTGGTTGGCTTTTAGACGGATTTTTGATGACACTAAGGCTGCGTTTACTCCAACGGAAAATCTAGCTAGACTTAATTCGGCAATTCGTGGAGTAGCACGTGACACAGTCTCTACTCTTCTGGTATCTGCCCAAGAGCCAGAGGAAGTGCTTTCCGCTCTAGAGTTAAGGTTTGCGCGACCGGAGTATATTGTTTTACAAGAGATCGCTCTAGTGCGAGCTCTACCAAAATTGCCATTAGAAAATGGTAAAGAACTTAATTTATTTGCTTGTCGTGTTCGTAATTGTATTGAGACAATCAAATTATTAAATCAAATAGAATATTTAGCTTCTCCAGAGCTTTCAAACGCGATTTTAAGTAAACTTACTCCGCTTTTGCGGACACGATGGGCAGATTATGCATCCTAAAGAGTTTCGACTAAATTCAAACTCGAATTGCTTGCCGATTTTTTAGCTCATGAATCCGACCTACAAATAAAATTTGGGCTTATCCCGGATTCAATTATTCATTATGACAGCTCTCGTCGTGACATTAAAGGTAAAAATATTTATGATAAAATTCATACAGTCTCTACAGCCAGTGATACTTATAATAGTTTTACCACTTCTTTCGATGATTCACGAAAGAGCACTATTCAAAGATCTAACGAAAAGGAATTTAGTTTTTGTAGATATTGTCAAAATAATGAACATGATATAGGCGCATGTAAGAAATTCCAATCTCTTTCGGTCGATGTCAGATGGCGCTGGGTGAAAGAAAATAAAGTATGTTACAAATGTTTTAAGCGTGGTGGTCATTCTTATAAAAATTGCAAAAAGAATTTTTGTGAGTTGGTCAATTGTAAATACAAGCGCGGACACCATACTTTGTTACACAAGCCATCTGAAGTTTTGGCTCACATTGATGTAGAACCTCAGCCGATTTGTTCTAATTCAGAGGCTTCTGATATTTTAGTAGCGCACAATTCATCAGGCCATTGTGGTCTACGACCACTTCTAAAAATCGTTCCGGTGACAGTTTCTGGCCCCAAAGGTAGCGTAGACACCTTCGCTTTACTTGATGATGGCTCCACCGCAACTCTAGTAGATTTAAAAATAGCGTTAGCGATTGGTGCCGAAGGGCCGAAATCGTCTATAAGGCTCGATTGTATTGGTGGCTTATCGAAGCAGTCTGAGGTAAATCTGGTAGATTTAAAGATTAAGGGCCACCATAGTTCCGAAACATATTTAATGAAAAATGTGCGTTCGATACCCAATTTAGGTACTATTCGTCAGTCTATAAAGGCTAACGACGTTAGACAGTGTAGTCACCTAGCTGATCTTGTCGATGTTTTATGCTATGATGACGCGAAACCTATGCTTATAATAGGCGCGGACTACTGGTACTTGACAATTTCTCGCGCTACACGTCAAGGAACTCTATCACAGCCTGTAGCTACACTAACGTCTTTAGGATGGGTCTTGTATGGATTTTCATCTAGTAAAACCATTCCCGTTAAGTTTATTAATCATGCTACAGTGTCTGATATTCCAAATGATGTCGATTCCTTGGAAACCCTTCTCAAAGAATGTTACAAATTGGACTCCATTGGTATTTCGAAGAAAGATTACCACAGTTCGAATGATGAACATGCTCTTAAAATATTGAAGGAGTCTTCGCGGTGACTACCATCGAGTCGTTTTGAGACTGGTTTGCTTTGGCGACCTGACATCAAAAACATTCCCAACAGTCGTAATCTTGCTCTGTCGCGTTTTCTTAACTTAGAAAAAAAGCTTCAAAGAGATGAATCATATGCGGATTCGTATAAAAATAATATTAAAACCATGTTAGAAAAAGATTACGCAGAGCTGTGTTCAGATTCTTCAAGTTCCTTAGGAATTAGATGGTATCTTCCACAATTTGGAGTGATACACCCGCAAAAGCGCAAACTTCGTATAGTTTTTGACGCTGCGGCTTCATCTCAGGGTATAAGCTTAAATTCACTTCTTTTACCTGGTCCGGACTTACTCCAGCCTTTACTCGCAATTTTAATGAGATTCAGGGAGGGTCGCGTAGCTCTTAACGCAGATATACGAGAGATGTTTCCGCAGGTAAAAATTAGAGAGCAGGATCGTGACGCTCAACGATTCTTATGGCGTGATAATCCTTCTCAGCCTATAAAAGAATATCGCATGTCGTCGATGATATTTGGCGCTACCTCCAGTCCATGTACAGCTTTGTTTTTAAAGAACCTAAATGCAGAGGAGCATAGACTACAATTTCCAGCCGCGGTTGAAGCAATCATTTCAAATCATTATATGGATGATTTCCTCGGAAGTTTTGATACTGTTGAAGAAGCTGCCCAAATAGCAGCAGATATCGTAGTTGTTCACTCCCGCGCTTGTTTTGAAATGAGAGCTTGGGTTTCAAACTGTAATGAAGCACTTTCGTTACTGCCACCCGATATGCGCGCTGTTAATGTCAGCGAGGTAGGTTTGATAAATTCTCCAAAAAATGTTCGCATTTTGGGCGTGTCATGGAACACTGTTGGCGACAGGCTATGTTTTATAAGAAGTCTCCCAGAAAACTCTTATTCTAAATTAACAAAACGCATATTTTGTCTCATTTAATGCGTATCTATGATCCTTTGGGTTTGTTAACCCCTATAGTTATTCAGGGACGAATACTTTTTCAACAAATTTGGAGATTAGGGATTGATTGGGACGGGCAGCTTCCCTCTAATGTGATATCTCGGTGGACAAATTGGTGCAATGAATTGCGCGAAATTGTTAAGGAATCTATACCTCGTTGTTACCTCGATGAAGATGATCCAATTGAAAGGCAGCTTCACGTGTTTGCCGATGCTAGTGAACACGCGTACTCTTGCGTTGCTTATTGGCGATTTTCATTTAAAAACGGGAGGGTAACGCTGGCTCTTATTGGAGGTAAAGCGAGGTTGGCCCCGCTTAAACCAGTATCAATCCCTAGACTAGAATTACAAGCTGCGCTTATTGCGGCCCGATTTGGTAATTATATTATTGACGCTCATAAACATAAGCCTTCGAAAGTCACATTTTGGTCAGATTCGTTAACTGTAATTAAATGGTTGCGTAGCGACGCTCGCTCGTTCAAGTCTTTTGTTGCTCACCGTGTTCGGAACCGAAAGCATGGCCTCAAGAGCCATCTGCAAATATCCCGTTACCTCTCGAAGAACTAAAACAGGTTCGAGAGACAGTGGGACTAATAGTCAACCAACCGCATCAATCGCCTTTACCGGTGGTTGCGGACCATACTCGTTTTAGCGTATGGCTTCGTTTGGTACGCGCTACAGCACGGGCACTTCAAGGTGCTCACAAATTTCGGTCTCTTTTAAGAAATTCAGTTCCAAATTCCAAAATTTCTAAGAAGAAAGAAGATCGAAGAAATTTTCTACCAAGTTTGTCGGCTGAAGACATCTCGAACGCTGAGCAGCAGCTACTACTCCGCTCTCAGCTAGATTCATTCAATGAAGAGATTGTATGTCTTAGAAAGTCAGCGGCATTGCCTAAAGGAAGTCGTTTGAGAAATTTGACCATCGTTTTGGATACAGATAATAAGCTAAAATTATCCAGTAGAGTGGCTGCTATCAAAAATCTTCCATCTTGTCAAGACATACATCCCATTGTCCTAGACGGTCGCCACAACATTGTGAGATTATTGATTAGCCATTTCCATCGAAAATTCGCACACGGGAATAATGAGCTCATAGTGAATGAGTTACGTCAAAAGTATCATATACTATATCTGCGACCTTCTGTAAAAAGTGTGGCTAAACAATGTCAGTACTGCAGATTGCGTAAAGCAGTTCCACAAATTCCTCCATTTGGAGACCTTCCCGAAGGAAGATTGGCACATCACGTCCGTCCTTTTACGCACGTTGGTCTTGATTATTTTGGACCAATCAACGTTACTGCCGGAAGAAGAAAAGTCAAACGCTATGTTGCTCTTTTCACATGTTTGACAATTCGGGCAGTCCATTTAGAAATTGTTGAATCTCTGACGACTGATTCGGCTGTAATGGCTCTTCGTCGCTTTATTGCGCGTCGAGGTTGTCCATCAAACATTTACTCTGACAATGGCACAGCATTTGTCGGCGCATCACGACAGTTATCTCAAATGTTCGACTTCACAGTCAATAATAAAATCAAATGGACCTTCATTCCTCCAGCAGCACCATTTATGGGGGGATGTTGGGAAAGACTCGTGAGAAGTATTAAGACTGCTCTTTCGATAACACTCAAGGGGCGCGAACCTAAAGAAGAGATACTGTATACACTGCTATTGGAAGCGGAAGCTATTGTAAACAGTCTGCCGCTAACACATGTGTCTGTGGATCCAGAAGAAGAGGAAGCACTTACTCCATTTCATTTCATTCTCGGAACTTCTTCGAATGAGCCACCTTTAGTTCCCTTAGTTGATGCGGATTTATATCGTCGACTAGATTGGCGTAAAGGGCTTAGAATGGCCGATCACTTTTGGCAGAGGTGGACAAAGGAAGTCTTACCGTGTTTAATTCCGAGACCATCAACTTCGAAGCCCTATTCAAACATAAAATGCGGCGATTTTGTTTTAGTTGTAGATGGGTCACTACCACGCGCATGTTGGCCACGAGGCAGAGTAGTAAAAACTTGGCCTGGTAAAGATGGCGTGACCCGGGTAGCAGAAGTTGCTACGAAAGGAGGTATTCTTAAGCGAGCCACTCGGATGCTGGTACAGCTAAGTCTGTCCTGACTTTCGATTATTTACAGTTGTCCTAACTCATTAAACTGTGTTTCACACCGGGGGTTGGCCTGTTGGAGACACTGGCCTTTTGCTTAAAATACTTTTTTATTATAATCTATTTTTGAAATTTCTTTTTTACAAACCTTTGTTTTTAGAACTTGTCAAAGTTGTTATATTTTTAGTTTGGTTCTATAAAGACGTTTTATAACTAATTTCGTCTGATTTTATTTCCTTTATTATTATAAATCTTCACCTGCGTCGGCAACAGAACTATATACTATAAGATTACAGATTATATATATATACATATGTATATATATATGTATACATACTATATTTTAAATACATAAATATAAATATGTCGGAAAAGACACGGGGCAACTCGCGCTTTTGCAACTCAGCCATGGGAAATAGGTATCTAATCTTACAAGAGGCGAACTACTCCTTAAAATACAACGTTAACACAAAGTTAATGTGCAAACGACAGAAAACTTTGTAACAATTATTACGTAGGTAATTGGAAATTTAATAATGGCAAACAATCCGTCGGAGAAATGCTATCGCACCGGCCGCCGCCGAGGAGTCCTTTACTTTCCTTAGTCGTTGGAAATAACATGTACGCCCCCTGCCGTTGTAGACACTCGATGACTAAAACAAACAATACCGCCATCTTAACGCTTTCGGAGCTAGACTTAGCGCTTTTTTGAGTCATCTAGCTTAGTTTTCCCATCCAAAATTTAAAAAATCGTAGGTACATTTTGAGTAATCGATCTTTTGGAAATTGATTTATTTGGGAACAATTCCTTGGACTGCGATTCAAATCGATTTAAGAGTCGATTTTTTTTAAATGATCTTTATTCTGATTACAAATTAATACAAAAAATAGAAAATACCAAATTACGAACATATTAGTCATAGGTCATAACAATATTCTTCGCAGTTACATGATTAGGCTGATGGCCTGGTTGCCAATGCCTCAAGAAATATTAAACAGTGCATCGGAATCACAGATTAAAAATACTTTCATAGCGTTAAGTAGTTTTTCCATGATTCCACGAACATGCCCATAGATAATACATAACATGCCAGCCCGTGGTTATAAGTTCTTGTATTAAAAACATCTTGTAGTTTCTAATTTATTTCTTCGATTATTCATGCCAAAAACATTGAAGGTAGTGCAAGATAACTTGTTTAAAATAGGTGCTTTTTGTGAAAAAGAAAAAGCAAATAAATTCAAATTATTTATTTGTCTGTGATTACAGGTGGCTCATTATATAGGTACAAATATAATAAATTAGTTCTCTGCAATCCGCCATTAGCGTACAGACAGAAAATAAAAACAAGAAATAATGTACAATCAATCTAAAATAAATCATAAGAACTACAATAATACAACAATATAAATCATTTTACCAACAATGAAAAAAGTGAATTTCAGTAAATAATTCAATGTCATAACACAAAAATAGAAAAAATAGATTCAATGTAGAGAGGAGTGATTGTAAATATGTAAAATGTCAAAATTTAAGAATATTGTCAAATGTATTTCAAATAATCAGTTGTAATTATAGAGAAAATTATATATGTTGTAATTGTAATATCTATTTAGTATGATCCTTAAATTATGCCAGAAATTCTTGTACTGGATAATGTCTTTTCATTTAAATAATAATTAATTTTCTTTTTAAATATTAATATGTCAGTGTATTGTGTTATTGTTGTGGTGTTATGGTAAAGATCCATTTATTCCTTTTTATCAACTTCGATCTCATGTTAGAACTTGTTCTTAGATCTCGTATTGTCGCCATAACAAATAAAGTTGCCAGTTTTAAAGATTTTACTTTTACTTTTCGGAATAATAAAGAGAATGAAAAAAATTTGCTAAATTCTTGACAACAAACAACAGAGTACCAATAAACATAGTTTTGTAAATAACACCCAGTTTGCAAGAATGTCCTTCAGTCTCGATGAGAGAGCCAATGGAGAGTGATACGTCCATGGCTCAGGGTAACTTGCTACAATGCACTCCAATGCTCCAACCACAGACTATTAATGTACTAGCGGCACCATTTGAACTCGATTTAAGGATTTGACATCTCGCTTGCACCAACTATTAAATCATTGGTGTAAGCAAGATGTCAAATCCTTAAATCGAATTTCAATAGAAGGTGCAAACCTCCGTTAGTCCGCCTCAGTGGATCTTATTAGATTGACTGCCTCAATATATTTGTAGTCAGAAACTCCAAGAGACATTAAATTGTATTGCATCGACATTTTAATAAAATAAAATTTCTAATTAACATTTCATTACTAATATTAAGACGTCGGCTGTTATGGGCATAGATCCCTTTGCATTCCCTATCGAGGGAGAATTGTACAAAAAAAAAATCACAACAATATCAATAATGACGTTTTTGCAAAACTAAAATATACATTTTACTAAAATTTTCGCGATATAATCTATAAACGTTTGTACATATAACTGTTATTTCACAAATAATCTACAATGGGCAGCTTAGATAGAGGTGTTCTCACTGGTTTCATTTGTCGATTATGTTCTGAAATGCATCGTGTGGTACTTCATATTTATGGAGAAGAAGGAATACGATTATGTATATCTGAGAAAATTAACAGATATCTTTCTATTAATGTTAGTATTATGCGATATAAAATACACAAAATTTATTTTACTGTACGTAGTAGATTGAAATACTTCATGTGTATATTTTTTTCTATTTCAGGTATCTCGTTCAGATCCATTGCCAAAAACTATTTGCAAAAATTGTTTAGAACGATTAGAAAATCAACATAGATTGGTGATGCGTATTGAACATGCTGCAAACATGTTGAAAGGACAACGTCGAGCAAGGTCTGGTCGTGGCTGCTATGTCAGCCTATGTGATAATTCAAATTGTCCTCCTCACCCACCAATACCCAAATAAAACATTGCATTGTTATACATATAGAAAAACGGTAATCCTCAACATTAATATAATTTTTATCATTGTGACTTTTTATAGACGTCTTAGATAATCTACTTTTTTTTGAATTATTCTACTTATTGTTACTGTAATTATGTAACATGGAAGAGTCAATAATTTTGATCTTAACTATATTTGATTAAATATTATGTGAATAGAGTGAATCGAAATCCAATAAGTGCTTCTCATGAGATATAAGCTTTGTAAATAATACTAGTTTTTATTTATAGGTGCATATATATTACATACATGTATTAGGTTCAAGTGTATGAAGAAACTATAAAGTTTTACACATCGTAAATATATTAATTTTTGACAGAGATTTACGCAAAGAAAATTGACAAAAAAACTTTGCATACCTGTTATACAAAAGGTCACCTAATATTTTAGGTGTGGATTTCTACATCATATTTAAGTTCTTATTATTCATATTTTAGTTGTTTTTCAATGTTAATTAAATTGAAAAATATATTAGAAATTAAGAAGTACATAGTAAGTTGTGTATAGGTAGTTCTGATACAATGGTTTAAGTGAAAACCAATGTAGGATAAAATAATGTCCTGTGTTAGATTACAATCAGTGATACATTAACATTTCTTAATAACCAAATATTTAAACACTATTTTAAAATAAAAAGTAAAATATTCAAACTTATTAAAAGCATTACAAATGTAAATTCTAGGAACTACTGGATCTAGAATTTAAATACTTTCAGGAAAGTCTTATATCTATTATTATTTATTTGCAGATTGCTTTATAACTCAAATTTTCGTAGTATGACATTTCCCAAACTGAATGTATTATTTTCTATCCACTTCTCAATATATAATATACCTTCCCCACAAGATAATAAGTTCTAATAAGTTCACACAACTGATCACAATTCACACAAAATATCCATATACTACTGAAATTTAAAGTTTTTTACATTAATATTATTAGGTATAATATATTTTTAATTACATGCAACAAATATTTTAATTTCCGGAACCCATTTCCATATCGCTTACTTCTAAATCATGTTGTTGTAAATGTGTTGTTTTACGTTTGGTTCTAAGGCACATTTTGGTTGAAGTATTGGAGATGGTGATTTAGAGGTTCTTGCACATTTATTTGGAACACATAATTTCTGGGCTTTTAGGTATTTTTATTTCTTGTGGTCCTGATACTCCAATAATTTTTGGCCAATGTCTTGGGGATGGTGGGCCAATGTATTGGGTTGGTGTGCGAATCTCCATATCGTCAGCACTACTTTCAACAACTTATTTTTGTTTGTATTTCTCTGCTTCCCTTTTTCTTTTCCATCTCAGTTCTGTATTTGATTTATGTGTCTCATTAGCAATTTACCATTCCATTTCACTAAATACTTGCATATCACTACTCTTTTCTCAATTATACCTTTCAACCACTAAGGTCCTATTTCAAAATATCAAATTTTTTTCTTTCAATGTTTTCTATTGTTTCTACTTTGTTACCTTTCAATGAAAGTGGATATTTAAGTTATCAAACTTGGTTTTAAAACGTCTATTATTTAATAACTCCGCATGTGTGTTTTCACTAACACTATTTGGAGTACACCGTAAACCATATAATATAGATGGTATCTAATATTCTAAGGCTCTGACGTCCGTTTGCGTAGCTTATTCATTATTGTTTGAACAGTCCTTTCTGCTTGTCCATTTGATGCTGGATGGTATGGTGCTGTTAAATTTTGTCTAATGCCATTTGATTTTAAGTAATGTTTAAATTCCTCTCATATAAAGCTCCTCCCATTGTTACTCACAACTACATCTGGTAAACCTTGTTCTGTAAATATGTTCCTTAACATTGATATTAGCGTGTTGCTACTTAAAACTGAAACAATATTGACTTCTGGACACTTTAAATAACCATAGCTTTTGTTATGACAATTCTATCATGATTTTTATGTAATTCCTCAAGAACATATGCCCTTATCTCGTCAGGTAAGATCTCTCTATTACCCCACAATATAGTAAACAGATAATTCATTTCTTTTCTGCCAGTACACTATATTCCTTATCAGTTTTCTGCGGCCATCCATTCCAAACCCAGTATAATATTTTACTTCAAATTTTATTCCTTTTTAATCAAGCTACCTCTGTTGCAGAAAATTGTAATTCTGGCCAGTGGCTAAGTGCATCAGCTTTTCCCATCTTCTTTCCTTCTACATATTGTATTTGATAATCATAAGAATATAATACCACCACCCATCTTAACATCCTAGGTGATTTAATATTTGGAATGGGTTTGTTAGGATCATATGAGCCCAATAAAGGTTTATGATCAGTTCTGATTATTATCTGTCTGCCACTGATAAATTGATGAAATTTCTTTAATCCAAATATTATTGCTGCAGCTTCTTTATCAATTTGTGCATAATTACGTTCATGACTATTCAGTTCTAGATGCAAACATTGTAGGTTTAATACTGCTGTCATTCATTTCATGTTCTAAAACTGCTCCTAATCCATATGGCGAGGCATCAGGCATGACATATTTTAATTTGTCAACATTTATTTTAATTTCCTAAAAGCTTTTTGCTTGATGTTCTTTTTTCCATTGCCATTTAACATTTTTGTATAATAACTTATAATGAGGTTAAGCCACTGTGGCTTTATGTGGTAACAATCTGTCATAATGGTTAATTAGATCTAAAAGACTTATAACTCTCATGTTATGTGGTGCTGGGGTTTTCTCAATTGTATGAATGCTCTCTTTACATGGATGAATACCAAATTCATCAATGATGAATCTCAATAATTCAACACTTTCCTGGAAATTTGCATTTGTTTTTATTTACCTTGAGGCCCGTGCTATTTTTCTCAAAGACAAGTGACAAAAGGTAATTAAATATCACAGTTCTGAAAGCCAATTTAATTAAAATTTTTTTTGTGATAACAACAAATCATGTGATAAGCTCTATTCCTACTTGAAAACTAGACCCGACATTTTGAAACTGATTTGCTCAGCCGACAAATATAAAACAAATGCGTCTGCAACTGTATCTAATGTCGATTTGACTTGACCGATTATTTTCCAAAGAATTTAACTTTAGAAATGGATATGAGACATTTTTGTTATTGAATCATAATGGAGTATAAAATTCAAGCAAATAAATTAGGTTCAACCAATCAATTCATTCAATGATTTCGAATTATCTTGTGTTTATGAATTGTAATCAGCAATTTCACAAAGTTATAAAAAAATGCTATTAATTGGTTAATGTTTAATTTAATGTACTACCAAGTTATTGCAACATTTTTAATGTAAGTATATTTTTAATAAATAAATCTAGCTTTAATCTGTGATTATTTGCCCATACAAACAGTGCTGGTCCAAGCCCTTGATAGAGAAGGATAGAGCGAGATTGTCTTTCGATGCACTTTTGTTGAAACTGAAATTACATTTCAGATTATTTAAAAAGAAATTTTTTTTTTGTTTTCAAAAATCAATTTTAATTAAAAATTTAACACATTCCATCAACAACTATTTTTTGCTCAAAATTATTTCTCGCATTTAGCATTTTGGCGCCCCTTGCCACATAACGCCTAGAGTCCCTAGAGTGACTGCTCCTCTCCCTCTACCCCTGGGCCGGCACTGCATACAAAGTTATACTTAAATAAAATAAATTTTTATAATTGATCTGAAATCCAGTTATATCTTCCAATTGTGATGAAACTTTGATGAGTTGTTGCGCGGGGCGTGAGCCCCGCAAAGGTTTCTGAATTATTTCATTTCATAAATAAAAGACTATGCGAACGAAGTCTCGGGCAACAGTTAGTTAAAAATAAAAACAGTATATATTGTAAAAAAAAATTAAATAGGTATCAAATGGAAACTGGACAACATAGTAGGTACATTATATTAGTAACCAATATCTTTCAGGTAGGTTATTATGTATAAGAATTTAGGATGATAGACCAGTGGATACACCCAATTAGGACAATCGTCAGACGGTAGGTACAATTAAACAATGCATGCTTTAAAGAATCTTTAAATGTCTACATTTTTACAATATACAATTATTGCACTCTTCCACTTGCAAGTAATTTATCAATTCTAGAAGAGTTTTTGTGGATTATAATTTTTAAATCATTAATTTTATAATGCTTTTCTTCTATATCCATATCCAGCTGTTTCAATTTTACATGGAGCGGATGTAATGAATCTTCATTTTCTCTGAAAAAAAGAATGTGTAATAAGTAGCCATGGAACAGTTTAATTAAGTATATTTCACTCGTACATATCATTATCGTAGAACATACAAATTAAATAGCACCTAGCACCTTTTTTTTATTTTGTTTCGTTAGTGAAATCTGCACATTAGATACCCTGGAGGAGAGACTTTGTTATGCGAGCATTTACCCACCAAAACTGCGGTAGACGTTCTTGGCACGTTGTCGAGGGGATGCGGGATCTATACGAAATGCACCGAAATCTCTCGCGCTGTGCAAAAACACTTTGGGGAGGGGGGACAGTAGAGCCCCCCATGCACCCTCGCAGTGCCAGACAATCCGGAAGCCAATAAATAATAATAAAGTTATTATTTGCTATAATTTTTCGTTGTACCGAAATTATCTCCGCATTAGTAATAAAACATAGTATCTGCAACTCGTGCGGTGTTGTCGATTGCCCACTCGAGCGAATGAACGATCTTATCGAACTTCGTTCGAGTGGGCAATTGACATCGAGTGAGCAATCGACAACTTACCGCACTTGCTGCACAATATACTTGTCGGAAAAGACACGGGGCAATTCGTGCTTTTGCAACTCAGCCATGAGAAATAGGTACCTAATCTTACAAGAGGCGAAGTACTCCATAAAATACAACGTTAAGACAAAGTTAATGTGCAAACGACAGAAAACTCTTCATAACAATTATTACGTAGGTAATTGGAAATTTAATAATGGCAAACGATTCGTCGGAGAAATGCTATCGCACCGGCTACCGTAGTCTAACAGACTCAGCGCCTGCTCCGACGTTCCGTTAGCGCGTCATCGGAAGTCGCGCTTTGCCATAGTATAGTCAAATGAGTGCCTTTTATTATTTCCACCGACATACTATTATTAAACACAAAATACAGAATACAGCCACAAATCCACAATACATCATAAAAATAAAATATAGCCGTTCACTATTGAACAAACGGTGTTCCACTGTAATTATTGTGCAAACAATTTAAAAAAATATAAGTGAACGTGATGTAACTAAATATGTATGTACACTGTACAGTAGGGTGGAGCACAAAATGTATGATTTTTTTTTTACAATTTGGTTTTGAAGGAGTCTGAAAAAGTTATCTGGTACCTACATTATTGTTATTACGTATGTAAAATATTATCAAAAAAAAAGTATTAGAAGTACTCCCGCAACGCTCCCGAAATTTGAAAATAATTCAATTACTATACCAAGGTATTGACTGAACGTATGAAAGATGTATCTGAAAGATATTTGTGGGAACCGCAAGGTGGTTTTAGAAACGGTAGAGGTTGTAAGGATCAGATTATCTCGCTTCGCGTTATCGTGGGGAAGTTTCTGGCCATAGGTCAGAGTTTTCCGCGCTTTCGTAGATCTAGAAAAAGCATTTGATAGAGTAGTGCGAAAGAAATTGTAGAGTCTTCTAACTGAATATAGCGGGGAGGGCCCTTTACTGCAGGCTGTGAGGTCATTATATAGAGGCCACAGAGCCTGTGTAAGGATAGATGGTGACATGTCGCCCTGGTTCGAAGTCTGTTCAGGCGTCAGACAGGGTTGCGTGATGTCTGACTGGCTATTCGTGCTTTATTTGGACAGTTGCCTCCCGACATTGAAAGGTAGTATGAGTGGTATGATATGTGATGGTACAGTGGTATACTGCCTATTGTACGCTGACGATGCTGTGCTTATAGCACCATCAGCAGCGGAGTTGCAGACACTAGTTACGTGCATGAAAGAAGACTGAAGTGAAAGGATTAAATGTGAATAAAACTAAGGTGTAGACATCTCACGATCACAAATTTACATATTAATATTTCACTTTTCTAAATATTATATTTTATATACACACAAATCTTTTATATACATATTTTGTATTAAAGTCAGTATAAAACACTTTGTTGAAAGAATAAGTAAAAATGAGACAACTGTCATTGTTTGTATTTGGTTAATTTTGATGGGATACGTTGCTGTGACATAAAAAATAGGTATAATTTTATTTAGCTAATATATATCAAGTAACCAGTTGCTATTGATCCTTATTCATTTATACCTAAACTGGTGACCCCGTACTGAACAAAATTAAAGATATAGCACCACCTACACTAATAATGGCATCAACCAGCATTAACAGTAATTTGTCTGGATGCAGTATGGAAACAATGGTTAAAGTGATCGCAGCATTGAATAGACAGGTGGAAGCGTTATCAGCGCAACTGAAACGCAGTTCTAGTCCGACGTCAAGGAGACCCCAGCAACGCCGATCATCATCGACGCGCTCGCAGTCTAACTATAGAAAATGTCCACTTTGCTGGTACCATTCGAAGTTCGGCGGTAAAGCGACTAAGTGCGTGCGACCTTGCGACTTCAAGTCGGAAAACTAAAATGGCAATCGGTAATGGCGACTGACGATTGCCACGTTTCGATTGGTAGCCTGTTTGTCGTAGACCGAAGATCGAAGACACAGTTTTTGGTCGATACTGGAAGCGACCTCTGCGTCTTCCCTCGCCACCTACTACAAGACCGTCGTGCGCGGACCAGTTATCAATTGTGTGCGGCTAATGAGACTATTATCGACACGTATGGCTATGTACACTTTAATTTAGATTTAGGTTTACGTAGAGATTTCCGCTGGCGATTCATAGTGGCAAATGTTAACAAAGCTATAATTGGCGTTGATTTTCTCTCATATTATAATTTAATTGTAGATTTTCGTAATAAACGCCTAATTGTTGCTTTAACTAATGTTTCTGCGAAAGCTACTGTTGTACGCCCAGCTGATACAGTTCATTCAGTGAGTGATAACTGGTGATTCTAAATTTCATAAAATTCTTGATGATTTGAACATTCCTGACAGGTATCCAATTAGGCATATTCATGACTTCGCTCATAGCATATCTGGTTGTAAAATCTTCAGCACGATAGATTTGGTGAAGGCTTACAACCAGACACCTGTCAATGCTGAGGACATAACTAAGACGGCCATCACTACACCCTTTGGACTTTTCGAATTTCCATTTATGACATTTGGCCTTCGAAATGCAGGTCAAACTTTTCAACGGTTTGTGAACGAAACGACTCGGGGACTGGACTTTTGTTATTGTTATTTAGACGATTGCTTGATATTTTCACAAAGTGAAGCCCAGCACATTGACCATTTTCGACAGCTTTTCACGAGAATGAGAGAATATGGCGTCCTGATCAACACGTCCAAGTGTGTTTTCGGTGTCTCTGAGGTAACCTTTTTGGGATACCGTATTTCAGAACACGGCACCAAACCACTGGACACTAAAGTGCAGGCTCAAGGAATACCCACTTCCGAAAGACATCCGTCAACTCCGTCGGTTTTTGGGTATGATAAATTTTTATAGGCGATTCTTACCGAAAGCAGCTGAGATTCAAGCACCACTCAATTGACTTAACGGGTGACGCCTTTAAATCATTTCAGGACTGTAAGTTCAGTCTTTCTAACGCCGCATTACTAGCCCATCCTGAGTGTCAGGCCAAACTGGCCAATGCCAGTGACCAATGGTACAGATGCCTCAGAAAAGGCGATAGGATAGTTTTACAACAGCCCAAGAATGAAACTTGGCAGCCTTTCGCATTCTTTTCTCGCAAACTAAGTCCTTCACAGCAGAGGTACTCACCTTACGACAGGGAGTTGCTCGCCATTTAAGAGTCCATTAAATATTTCAGGCACATGCTAGAGGCGAGGCATTTTATAATCTATACTGACCTTCATGAGCGAAAAAACAATTGTTCCCCAAAGCAGTATAGGTACTTGGACTTTATCTCCCAGTTCACGACCGAGATAAGGCACATTTCAGGAAAAGACAATGTTGTTGCTGACCCCTTATCTCGAATTAGTGAACTTGAGACACCAGTTAATTACAATTACCTGAAAGTCGTTTACTTCTGTACTGCGACGTCAGTACACCGACTCCCAGGCCTTTTGTACCTAAATCATTGCGAAAACAAGTCTTTGACAGTCTACATTCACTGAGTCACCCTGGCGCCAACGCATCTATCCCGCTTGTAGCTGAACGTTTTATCTGGCCTGGAATTAGAAGGGACTGCAGAAACTGGGCTAAATCTTGCTTAACCTGCCAGCGTGCTAAAGTAAGCAGGCTCGTTTCCGCTCCACTAGGCACTTTTAACTTACCACGTGCAAGGTTCAAGCAGGTACATATAGATCTGGTAGGACCACTCCCGGTGTCACAGGGATACCGCTACTGTCTTACGGCTGTCGATCGCTTCACCAGATGGCCGGAAGGTATTCCAATTGTCGGTATTATCGCAGAAACGGTAGCTAAGGCATTCTTGTCGGGGTGGATGGCTAGATTCGGTTGTCCGTCGGAAATTGTTACAGATCTTGGCCGTCAATTTGAGTCGGCACTGTTTCAATTTTTGTCAAAATTTACTGGCTTTCAGCACAATAAAACGACTGCTTATCACCCTGCGTCCAATGGCTTGGTAGAATGTTTTCACAGACAACTTAAAGCATTTATAATGTGCCATGCTTATAACCACTGGACCGAATCTTTACCATGGGTTCTATTAGGTATACGGAGCGCCTTTAAATACGATCTGCAGGCCTCCTCTGCAGAACTTGTGTATGGGGAACCTCTAAGTAAGACATCCAGGTGAATTCTTTGAGTCCAACTTATTAACTACCACCGACGTCACTGATTTCACCGCACGTCTGCGCTCTTTTGCTGAAATTTTACAGCCATCACCAATCATGCGGCACGATATGAAAAAAATATTCGTTTTTAAAGATCTAGCATCCAGTCATCATGTTTTTCTTCGTGAGGACATCTTACGTGGATCATTACAACCTGCTTATACTGGTCCACATAAGGTCCTAGCGAGAGGTGACAAGGTTTTCAAACTGCTTATTAAAGGTAAAGAAGTCACAGTATCAATAGACCGACTCAAACCGGCCTACATACTCGCTGACACTTTCAATAACCCTGAGCACATCACTCCTTTACCACCGGTGAGTGACAAAAGTAGTTCTACGCCCCCGACATTTGACGATTCTGGAGGGAATTTAAAGACAACACGTTTTGGACGCCATGTTAGATTTCCAGATTTTTATCGCCCTTAGCCTGGTCTCTGGAGGGGAGTAATGTAGACATCTCACGGTCACAAATTTACATATTAATATTTTACTTTTCTAAATATTATATTTTATATATCCACAAATCTTTTATATATATATTTTGTATTAAAGTCAGTATAAAACTCTTTGTTGAAAGAATAAGTAAAAATGAGACAACTGTCATTGTTTTTATTTTGTTAATTTTGATGAGATAAGTTTCTGTGACAGAAAAAAATAGGTATAATTCTATTTACCTAATATATATCAAGTAACCAATTGCCATTGATTATTATTGATTTATACTTAAAAAGGTTCTGGTGTTTGAAAGAGAAGATGTACAGACAAAGTGTGAAATATAGTAAATGGAAAACGTCTAGAACAGGTGAACGAAATTGTATATCTGGGGAGTGCGTTTTCGAGGGATGAAAGATGTGAGATGGATGTGGAGAGACGGGTAGCAGCCTGCAATAAAGTGAACGGTGCTCTGTCCGCATTAGCAAGCAGAATATATCTAACTCAGCCAAAATGGCCATATACAATGCGGTGTTGGTGCCAACTTTATTGTATGGTAGTGAGTCTTGGATATGGCCGAAATCGAGTGAAAGTAAGATAAATGCAATAGAAATGCGATCTCTTAGAAATATGTGCGGTGTCACCCTTGCAGACAAAATAAGCAATAAAGAGATGCGCAGTATGACAGGCTTGCACGACAGTGTTATTGAAAAAATGAAGAAAGGAATGCTAAGATGGTTCGGGTACATGGAAAGAATGAGTGATGAAAGGCTGACGAAGAAAATATATAGAGCGAAAGTGAGTGGTAAAAGAGGCCAAGGAAGACCAAGGTTGACTTATGAAGATCAAATAGCTAGAGTATTAGCCGATGGAAATGTCAAAAGCACTCGCATACCTAGGCGAAAATGTGTGAGAAGAATAATGAGATTTGAGGAAGCGAAAGAAGTATGTATGGATCGCGACGCTTGGCGCTCCGTCCTCTGACTACCTCGTTGGGGATACGGCGTGAAGATATGCATGTATGTAATAGCATATTGTGCAACAAGTGCAGTAAGTTGTCGATTGCCCACTCGAATGAAGTTCGATAAGATCGTTCATTCGCTCGAGTGAGCAATCGACAAAACTCCAGAAGTTGCAGATACTATTTTTTATGACTAATGCGGAGATAATTTCGGTACAAAGAAAAATTATAGAAAGTAATAACTTAATCTAAAACTTCGAAATCTAGATTTTCTTTACCTTTCACACTGATGTCAATGGGTACTAAAATCGATTATTTTTTTAGAACTAAATTTTACATTCCTTTTTTAAATCGTAAATTTGCGTGTGCCAAGCAAAATTTGCGTGCAAGCAAATGGTGTGATGTATGACTTTGTTTTATAGGTTTGTAAACGGCGAGCAGGGATGATACCTAGATCATGCTATGGTTCTGTAGCTTTAATCACAAATGAAATGTTACAAAAAGTTCTTCATACTCAAAAACAGGATAATTAAAAAAAAATTTTCAAGCATCTTTTCTAATTTTGATTATAATTGGCTTAGATAGTGTGTGTGTGTGTATGTGAGAGATTGAGTGTGAATGAGTGCATATGGGTGTGTGTGTGTGTATGAGTGAGTGTGTGTGTTTACATAATATCTTTATCAATTTGTTAGTTGTTACTGAAGGTTGTATGAATTTTATAAACTTCATCTAACAACATATCTCTCAACAGTGTAAAATTTAAAGTATTTTTAAATTGGGGAAAAAGGCAATAAAAATGCAAATTTTGCCCGTTTACATGAAACTACAGTACTACAGAGATATAGTGGAAAATACAAACAATATAGATCGGAATCAACTAATTAAAAAACTACAAGGTTTGTAATAGGCTACAGAACCTTGAAAAAAGTGTATTAGTTTTTCTTTACAAATTAACTTTATCTTACGTCTTTTGCTTGATAAGTTCTTTTGATATGTCATCATATGTTTTAGTCCACTGCAGTAATTCTTGACGCATTACTTCTACGTCTTCTTGGATGTGATCTAGCAGCTTTCCCAAAGGATTGGCGACACGAGACAGAGCTTGAATGTTGAATTTTAGTTGTTCAATATCTCGATTCATTGCTTCTTTGACTTTATGGACCCCAAATTGCCATTCCTTTTGAATAAAAAAAACACAAATTGGTCAAATAACTTCAACTACTAATACTGATTTGAGCTTTTGACTGATTTATTGAAATAAATGAAGTTGTATCTTATTTATATAAATAAATAATAAATTCAAATTCTAACAACCTGGCAGGAATCACACCCGACGCACTCAATACACGTCACGCTGTATGCAGTGTTACATATGTCACACATTATGTACATCCCATTTCAATACACATGCTAACAACTCGTATCAAAGAATATGTGTCTGATTTTCACATCGATATAGGTACATCCTTCAATACCGCAAGGGATCCAGGTATGGGTAAGGGAAACATATGCATCTGAACCTACACCTCTCTAGATGGTGCATGCAGTTGATAGTGCTTAGGGACTTCTGATAGTGCTGATAAACTCTATGTAACTCATGATGTTTTGACTTACAATTTCAGTTTTCCCTTTAGCTTGTGTTAATTCCTTTTGTGACTCTAATATTTGTTGTACCAAATGTCCATGTTCATTTATTGATGATTGCAACTGTTCTTGAAGATCTTGTGATGCTGATACCTCATCCATTTCTTGTTCCATAAGTATTATACTTGTATCATCCTCCTGTAATTATAACTTATGAACAATAATCTAAATAATTATTTATAAATTTGCAAATGTCAAATGTTTAGTACTTGCCTCTTCATTTGGTACATTTTCTGCAATTATGTTTACTTTGCCCACCAGGAGGTTATCAGTATTTACTACGATATTCTCATGTTTCTCTCTCAATCGTGGTGCGCCTGGTCTAGATGACGAAGGTCTAACACTTGTTGGTCTAACCATATTTGTTCTGTTACAATCTAATTGCAAAGGAGCATCAACTTCCTGATTACTACTGATTTTTGCATCATTTATTGCAATTTCAATGCTTTTATTAAGACTAACATCATTACTACTAATACTTTGTTTAACATTTTCTTCTACACTAGTGTTTTCGTCTTTAGCCTGGTTTATAACAAGATTCGCTTCTTTTACGTCTTGTGTGTTATGATCAATGATGTTACTTTCTGGTATTATTTCATGGCCTGGGATGGTTTCTTGATTTATTTGTATTTTTTCTATTTCCATTAAATCTTGTGAAGATAAAGAAGAATTTAATTCATTCTCAACTTTACTATATGATGAATTACAAGCATCATTTTCTTTGTGGTAACTTTCAGTTTTATCTTGCATGTCTGTAACAGAATCTGTATCGTTTTGCTCACCCATCTCTAATTCTTTACTTTCATTCTGTTTGATGCTTTGAATTAGTTTATTGCTAATATTTTCAATAGGTACAGCTTTTTTAATGTTATCACTTTTAAGCTGATTTTTTCCCTGTGGAGTCTTTTTTGTGATTGTTTTTGTCTGTTGTAATATAATTTTAGGTGGAGATTCCTTTTTAAGAGTACTGTTCTCCTTCGGTCTGCTCTTGTTATTATGAACTTTATCATGTTCTGTTTTAGTCACACTGATGTTTCTTTTCTGACTTGTTAACTTTTCACTACTTTTTGATGTTAACTTTTTCACTTCATTATTTCTTTTCAAAGGTTCTATGTTGTCTTTAGAATTTTTGCTACCCCCTGCTACTTTAGTACCCTCTTTGTATTTTTTAACAGCCTCTTCTGATGATATATTATTATCTAATGCATATGCTAAGCATTGTAGCAATTCATTGGTTTTTTCTGGCTCTTGGCCAGCAACTATTTTTGATGGTTTTACTGGCAAAGCCTTTCCTGTCGCATAATCTACCAAAAAGAGAAAAGAAAATAGAAAATAAGAAAAAACAAACAATATAGCATCAGTAATAACTAATAAATATACTTGTTAGGCACTGCATGGCCCTTATAGAAAGCAAAAAAGATTTGAATTTACTTTCTCTTCAAAAAAGATTTGAAGAGAAAGCAAAATGAAGCAATATATTTTTTAACCCCTGACACAAAAGAAGGGTGTTGTAAGTTTGGCGCCATTGTCTGCCTGTTTGTGGCATTGTAACTCTTGCATGAATGTACCGATTTGCATGTAATTTTTTGTTTAAAAGCTGCAGATTTCTAGACTGCTTTTGGCTATGTTTAGTGGAAACCAGTCTACTAATTTATGTTTTGTGCAGATTTTAAATTTTATTTAATTATGGTTAGCTTTATCTACTTACTTACAAAATTAAGTGACTCATTTATGAATTGAAGTTATATTGATATGTGAAAATAATATTTTTTAAATTGATTAATTAAATTAATTGGATGAATACAAATATATGGGAGTGAATTTAGACTATTTGGAACTCCTTTCGTGGCAGGGGCCTCTGGCTCATGCCTATCTTGCCTTTAGGGTAAAGATGGAATGGTTTAAATACTACATATTTATAATTTTATACTTTAATTAAGAAAAGTAAACATACTTAACACTGAAATAATTTTGTTTAGAAATAATATTTTGCTTTCTTTATCTTTTACATTATCAGATAGTAGTTCAACTTCTTCAAACAAGCCTTCGAAGAAACCAGTATTCTTCAACACCTAGAAAAGTTTTTGATATAAAATATCTTAAATATTGACAAATAATTGGTAATGGAAAGACTACATTATTTACACTATTTTTGAAAAATGTGTTATATGTATAATTTAATAATTACATTAAGCTCTATATTTAGTGAGATGCATAGATTTAGTGTTATAGTAATAAATTTGTACAGTAAGCAGTTATAGATTGAATGTGGTGATGATAATAGGTGATAAAGGTAATGTTACCACAAATACTGCTGCTGCTGCTGCACTTTATATGTTTGATTCGTACAATGAAACATGACCGAATGTAGAACTATAGCGAAAATTTGACAATGTTAAGTAGTAAAGGGATCAATTTATTGTCAATATTACTGATAATTTTATTGTGACAATATTATTGTTACGTGTGCAGTTAGGCATAGGTGATTGTTACCAATTGTCAGTCGCCTTTGGGTAGAAAAGGATTCATGATAGTTGGATGGGTGACAGATAGGAATAAAAGGGCTAACCTGGTTCACTGTTGCCTTCGCATGCTGGGTGTTATAGATGCGTCGTAATTTTCTTAGCTGTCGTCCTCCACAAGCTGTGATGATTTTTCGTGCGATGATGTTCAAAAGATGATAGAATGATTTGCGATGAGTTCCTTTTGTAGGTAATGTATGGTATTGATATGATTGACCGAGTGATGACCGAACAATAACTGACGTGTTCTTGTCTGTTACTGACGCATCTTTCCCAAGTACCCCGTGAAAAGGGATAAAACGAGAGGAAAGGTAGGTAATTGGGAATGTTAGTGAAGTCTTAACCTACTTAAACTAATGTTGGCACAGAAAGACATTCTCACCAACAGTCTAAACCAGTAAAATAGTAAATAATCTAAACCTTAGCCTTGTAATTAATACAGGCATATACGGCATACTGAATATCTCAATAACAAAATAATCGATACTCACTGCTAAAACAATGTCATGCAAGAATCTAAAAGGTGGCTTTTTTAGTAACTTTTCACTCAATGGAGGGCGTTTTACATATTTTCCTAATGATATTTGTGTTGCTTTTATAATATCTGGATTCAGCTCCTTTTCCATGGTACATATTACTTTAAACTCCTAAAATAAGGCAACTTATTCCGGCGATTGAGATCGTCTGAACTAAAAATTGACATATTTTTGTTTACACGTAGCACGTAGTACCATAGCAACCACAGACTAACACATAATTTACAATTATCAAGTGTTTAGCGAAATAGATAAGCACAGTGGCCTGTGCGTAAACCAATCGGAGAGTGGCGAGTCAACTTGGCTTGCACGCTGCCTTGCAACTTGATCCAAATAGAATCACTCTATTTTTTGACTAAGTGGTAAGTGACCCCCCACGCGCGCTCTATTTCAACGCACTGCTCTTGACTCGCCACTGGGGGTAATATAAACGGTCAAATTTAGTACAGTGTATAAGTGACCGGCAACACGACGGTTCGCGTGTGTTGTTTTATGCGATATTGTTAACAAAATGAAGTCTAAATGGTATACATTAATTTTTATAAGAAGATAACATTTTTTCTTTATTTGCTTCATTGTAATGAAAAAAATTGTGAACGAAATTGCACGTATTATTCGATAATGCTCGTTCATTTCGACAAAGCAATGTCATTCGACTTGCTGTAATGTAAAACGGTCACTGTCCCGGCGTTCACCACTCGCCACTGTACATACACAATCACATGCCACTCGCCACTGTCCTTGGCCAATGTAAATCGGGCGTAAAGTTCATAGCCATAGAAATACTTGGTGATAATAAAAAAACTAGTGCTGCTATATCTATATCCCATGTTGTTGTTGTTGTGCGTATCACTGTATCACAGACTTATTTGTATATTGTATCTTGTATGCCCGTACAGTCGATACAAACTGTGATACAAACTATCCTAGTAGTCAACATGTTTCCTTTATCCTTATCCTTAGTCATTGGTAATATCTCGGACCAAGAATCATTTCTTGGTCCGGAGGTAATGTTTATGTATTGTCATAAATTGTCAAAATGAAGACGTGGCAAAATCAGTGAAAAAATTTGATGTTATATTGTTCATTCATTCATTCGTTATGTTGTTTGTTCTTTGATCAAACGCCTGAGTGAAAGTAATATCAAAATTTACTGAATAGACTAATAAAATCAAGTTACTGAAAATACTTGAAGGGGCATTTTGTAAATGTCATTTTGTTTTTAGTATGCCACCAAAAAGAAAAAGAGGACGACCTCCAGCATCGAGAACCAAAACTAAAAGTGCTAGCAAAATATCCAAAGGAGTAAAGGAAGAAATAGAGTCTCCGCCTAAGAGCGGTCCGGAAATCGATTCTCACTGTTGCTCAAATTGTTTTAGAGAGTTTGCAACGAAATATACTTTGCGTTACCATCAAAAGAAATGCACAGAGAAGACATTCCATGAGAAAAAGGTACATAATAAAGTTTCAATTTTGTCTACTACTTATTTCCTTTCGAGTGGCTAAAACTGTGTTATGTTAAAGTAAAATGATTTTTAACTTACATATTTCAGCGATTAATAACTTGCAAAGTTTGCAACAAGAAATTCCGATTTAAAGAAAGCTATATGGTACATTGTCTCTCAGAACATTCAACAGAACCAGACAGTGTTGCTTGTCACAAGTGCCTAGCTCGTTGTCCAGATGTCGAAACTTTAAATAAACATATAGACAGAGTTCATAACCGAAAAATCTTTGAATGTGAATATTGCAAAAAACAATTTGTAAGACATGCTCATGTATTAAGACATTTAACACAAAAAGGATGTGATGGCAATGGAGTCTCTGAATTTCCATGTGAAGTGAGTTTTTTACTAACTTATTTCTATAGCACCTAGTGTAATAAAATTGCAAATAGTGTAGCAGCATCCTTGGAACACAAGTCTTCATTATAAAATAACATACAAGGAATTGCTAAGAGCATCAATACTATGTTTATGATATTTAGCAAATATTATTAATTTTCTAAATAATTACATTTTCTGTTTTTAACATATTTTTAAATCCTTATTTCCATTGACCTCATAACATGATATATATTCGTATAAAAAGAATTAAGACATGTATCAACATATCAAATTAGAAAACTTTGCTATCCACTAATATCTCTTCTCTAAATATAAAACAAAATTGCTGTCCTCGTCTGTCTGTTTCTCCGTTTACTTGTTCTATACCATGCAACAGATTTTGATACAGTTTTCACTATCATTTAAAAATGTTTCTGGAAGGTTTTCGTATAGGTTACATTATAATAGTTCCCACTCGAGCGAAGCCAGGGCGGGTCACTAGTAAATATATATTAAAATAAATAAATGAAAATAAATACTTGAGTCAATAACACCAATAGGAAATAAATGGTAACTAGCGAACACTACTTTATTGTGTACGCTTTTACTGTTCTATGGGGTTTGTAGAAAGTGGGTGAATGTAAGGAAATCCAATGAGCAAATTTTCATGTAGTAAGGTGGGGTTCACCCTTGCAAATTGACATTCTTTTTATTAAAAGTGAGGAAATTTTTTTTACTATTTTTCTCTTTCACTCACTTTTACAAACCCTGTAAAACAGCCTCTTATGAAGTAAGAGAGGGATCTCTGTCAGTTTGGGTGAACTAGAGCAGTTTTGGGAGAATGTTAGTGAAGTTCTAGTGACGGTTGAAGAGAATGAGAGAATTATTGTGTGCAGAAATATGAATGGATGGGTCAGGACAGCTCGAACAGGATTTGAGACTGTCCTAGGCAAGTATGGAGATAAGAGAGTGAATGATGCTGGTAGGATTGTGTTAGGAGTGTGTATCGAAAAGGATCTTTTTGTAGCTAATACTGTATTTAAGCACAAAAGGATCCATCAGTACATGTGAGAAAGAAAGGATGAGAGAAGTACGATTGATTTATTCCTGGTGGATAGCAGGCTCAAGAAGCAGGTTATGGACACGAGAGTGCATAGAGGAGCCGATCTGGGAACTGATCACTTTCTGGTAATAACCAGAATAGGAGTCTGTTTGCAGCATGGCAACGTTGCATAGTGTCCAAGCCTGGAGCTTTCTGTCGCATCAGAAGCTGGAAGCTGCAAGATGCGACCACCAAGAATAAATATGAAATGGTAGTATCCGTAAGCTTGATGATAGATTGAGTGATGAGCAAGGATATTCAAGAATTTTTACAGAACCTGAGGGATAGTGTGATGGAGGCTGCGAAAAAAGTGTGGATTGAATAAGATTGGGAATAGTAAAAAGCATGACGTGGAGTGGGATGATGAGGTGAAAGAGTGTGTATATAAAGAAGAAAGCATGGCGAGACTAAATTGCTACTAAAATTAACTATGGTCTTAAAAATTTAATAAAAGACAGATATAAGCTGCAGAAAGTGGAAACGAAGGCACTTATGAAAAAGAAGCGTGAAAGGTATAGGGTGTTAGACGAAAACAGGATGTCAGACAACTTCGAGGAAAATTCAAAATTGTTTTGGAAAGAAGTACGTAAGTACCGAATTGGTCCTGGTCCGGGACCTCGCAGAATGAATAAAGTGCGTTCGAAAGAAAACTACCTGCTAACAGAGAAAAAAGATGTTCTGCAGAGATGGAGTGAATACTATGGAGAACTGTATGAGAGTGGCAACCCTGTGTCTGATACTGAGAGCGATTCTAATGAATTGCCACACTCGGGTCAGGGACTGGAGGATACCATTAGTATGAAAAAGATTGAAAAAGTGATAAGAAGTCTGAAATATAAAAAGGCTGCAGGAAATGATGAAGTGATTGCTGAGATGATCAAGTATTGCTTCTATGCACTGTGCAATCTTTTTCGCAGAAGGGGGAGGTTCCAGAGGACTGGCACACCACGGTCATAGTACCTCTCTATAAATTCAGGTTCTCATTCAGAATGTGCGTGCTATAGGGCCATCAGCTTGGTCAGCATAGCAAGTAAAGTCTATACAAAGGTATTGACTGAACTTATGAAAGGTGTTTCTGAAAGATATTTGTGAGAGGCGCAAGGTGGTTTTAGAAACGGTAGGAGTTGTATGGATCAGATTTTCTTGCTTCACGATATCGTGGGGAAGTTTCTGGCCATACATCAGAAAGTTTTCTGTGCTTCTGTGGATCTTGAAACAACATTCTATAGAGTAGTGTGAAAGAAACGGGAGTCTTCTGCCTGAATATGGCGTGGAGGGCCCCTTACTGCAGGCTGTGAGGTCATTATATCGAGGTCACAGTGCCTGAATAAGGATAGATGTTGACATGTCGTCCTGGTTCGAAGTCTGTTCAGACAGGACCGTGTGATGTCTGCCTGGCTTTTCATGCTGTACTTGGATAGTTACCTCCAGACATTAAAAAGTAGTATAAATGGTATGATATGTGATGATATGGTGATAAACTGCTTATTGCATGCTGATGATGCTATGCTTATAGCATCATCAGAAGCAGAGTTGCAGACTCTAGTCACATGCGTGGAAGAAGAATGTGAAGTGAAAGCATTGAATATGAATGTGAACTAAATTAAGGTTTTGGTGTGAAAGCGGTACAGACGAAATTTGATATTTGGATACACGGAAAATGTCTAGAACTAGTGAATGAAATTGTGTATCTGGAGAGTGTGTTTTCAAGGGATGGAAGACGTGAGTCGGATGTGGAGAAACGGGTAGCAGTTGGTAATAAAGTGAATGGTTCTCTGTCCACATTAGTAGCAGTGTATTTTAAATATTTAACACAGCCAAAATGGCCATCCACAATGCGGTGTTGGTTCCGACTTTGTTGTACGGTGGTGAGGCCTGGATATGCCCGAAATCGAGTGATAGTGTGATAAATGCAGTAGAAATGTGATCTCCTTAGAAATATGTGCAGTGTCACCCTTGCGGACAGGAGGTTTGCACGACAGTGTTATTGTAAAAATGAAGAAAGAAATGCTTAGATGGTTCGGCCACATGGAAAGAATGAGTGATGAAAGACTGACAAATAAAATCTACAGAGCGAAAGCAAGTAGTAAAAGAAGCCAAGGAAGACCAAAACTGACTTCTGAAGATCAAATAGTCAGTGTTAGCCGACAAAAATGTGAAAAGCACTCGCATACCTAGGCGAAAATGTGTGAGGAGAATGTCGAGATTTGAGGAAGCGAAAGAAATATGTAAGGACCGCGACACTTGGCGCTTCGTCGTCTCTGACTACCCCGTTGGGGATACAGCGTTAAGGTATCTGTGTATGTATGTAATTGTTAATTTTTATTTTGAAAGATTTTTGTTTGAGTACCTTATTTTTTTAATTTCACAAACTTTACATGCCCCATCGAACAAAATCCTTAATTTCCATGAAATAAGAATTACTGTACCTACATATTAGCTCCCCTTGAGTATCAGTGTTGCTAGCTTCAATTAAGTGAAGTAGGTTTGTGACATGCTGACACATAATATAAGACTACTAGTCACTTAGGCAGACCAGTGTCCAGCAAACAACCCTATTGCACTACCCCAAACTCTAGATGGGTACTACACTCCTACATAAATTAGGGAATACCCACAAACCAAGGTAATTTCTAAAAATTTGGGAGTTGACCTCACAGCTTCTAATTTCTAATACAGATACATTACTAACCACAACATCAATGAGCCAGTATAATTCACTAAAATATAAATACTAATATATATTCATAGTTAGTAATTGTATTTTGTCTTATATTGTGACCTCATATATTAGACAATTTTCGTATTCATGTAATAAATAATCTGAATTTCTTGTGCTTTTTGACTTTCTTAACATTTTTTATATTGCAGATCTGTTTTGCAAAATTCACTAGAAAAGACAATCTGAGAGTACATTTGCGCTTGCAACATATTTTGGTTAATTATTATAAATGCAAACAGTGTCCATATCACACACGAAACTTCAATAAACTAATAAATCATTCGAGAAAACAGCATATGAGTAAGTATAATACTAAGTTAGAACTTATAAATCTGTGCCCACTTGTAGTGATTGTGTGTGAAGCCATATTATTTTCCTAAATAGACTTCTCAGTGCCAGATTTATTGTTGCCTCTCTTATCGTAATCACGTGTATTTATTTAGCCCTATTTTAAGCAATGACTGTAACTGCATTTCAATATCTATGCACGAAATATTTGTAATTTTACTTATTGCTAAGTCCGCCACCCTCTGAAATGTGAAATCTGCCACATATAGCCAATTATATGACCTATTGATAAATCCAGTACTATTTCTTCTACCTCGTATCTGTAGTACTGTAGATCTGGACCCAGACCGTTCTACACAATTTTGTAGTTAGGGCCAGAGAATAAGGCTATGGTGTTCCTTGCCTGACGTAAAAGGCGAGTAAAGGGGCGGAGTCGCGATCTCTGAGCCATGCAACGAAGTGGAGTCAGCACGCGTGGTCCGCGCTGTTGCGGCACTGCGAAGGCGGAGGCAGGGTTCCATATCTATGTGCAAAAAGGGTTCCATTGCGGTCCTTAGGAGAACCTGGAGCCCTTGTCAATGCCCGAGGATGACTATCTTGGAACATTTAGTGGATCAAAGTCCCACATAACCTAGTCTCTTTCGCAGAGGGCTGGGTTCCTATGTTCAGAATTCTCCTGCATTACCAAAAAAGATCTTTTCTACAAGCATGTGTTCATTTTAAATTTTTAGTACCTGGGCGACTGAGATTTGCTCTGTGTCTTTTGGATTTAAGCGATTACTAATATGGCACGTATTATTGTATAGGACTATACGATATGAACAATATTTAAGTATTATTTAAACAGTCAGAGGAGAAAACAGTCAGGCAATTGTTTTTTTTAATTAATTTTATTTATTCATACAATTACTCATAACACACTAACACGTATATTAAATTACTAGTTATATAATAAAAACATTTAAAATAAACACAATGATCGCACAATATCAACATTCACAAAAGGTAACACATTGAAATATGTTTTTTTCTAAATTATCACAAAAAATAACAGCTAAATCTTATTTTACATTATTTTTTATTACTCATGCGTGATGGGGTAAACAGTATCTAAACGCATATTTTTGCGGTTGATAAGTAGCTATTTTCTCATTTTACAATTTGAGTGCGAGAAGTTTACTTGTCACACGCAAATTCACGATTTAAAAAAGAATGTAAAATGAATATCTAAAAAAAACAATCGATATCCATTGACATCAGTGTGAAAGGTAAAGAAAATCTTGATTTCGAATTTTTAGATTAATATAATAATAAATAGTAATAGTTATTATTTTCTATAATTTTTCTTTGTACCGAAATTATCTCCGCATTTGTAATAAAAAATAGTATCTGCAACTCGTGCGGTGTGTCGCTTGCCCACTCGAGCGAATGAACGATCTTATAGAACTTTGTTCGAGTGGCCAATTTGACGGCTCATTTTTTTTTATTAGTAATCTATTCAATACTAGTTGATAAACGTAAACTAGGTCAACCTCGAAGTCAACCAACTACTTTATTACGTTAAGTGACCGAGAACGAGTGAATCCGATTACTGAATGAGCAAGCCCTTGGAAGAAGGATTATTATTCTAAGAGCAAGCCAAAGAGGTGAATGACAAACCCATGAGTGGATTGACGCCGCGCGTGCGTATCGCTTTCTCCGTCTCGGCTCACGACTCACATTTAGTGCGCAATCCCTTTTACAAATATGTAGTATTACGACAATTGGGACCATATTATCTCGGTTTCGTACCGAACACAGTGCGAAAGCACTCAAGTTAGGTTTTTGTTTTTATATGAAATGATCACAAGTAACACAATAACCCACCCTCAGTTCTTAATTTCTTACCATTAAACTTTTTATATTGACATGTCATGCCTATTACTCTTAGTTAATAATTTTAAACTTGGGTAGAGGGCCGTCTTTAGCCATGCTTGTCCCTTGACCACTGAGTTTGTGGGGGCTTAATGTTATAAGTTTGATGTCGTTGTATATCTGTTTTTTTGTGACATCGTAGCTCTTGAACGTATATATTCCGTTTTTCTGTAGCTATGAGCTGCAGTTTTTGTAAAACTGTAGTTTTTGAGAATGTTCTTAGCTGTGTTTGTTGGAAATCGGTCTAGCTTAGCTTTTAAGTCGAGGTTTTTAAAATTCGTTAAGTTTACCTTTTCAAATATAAGTGACGTGATTACTCTTTCATTAATGGAACTTACATTGATGTGTGAAAGCAATGTTTTTTAAGTTGATAAATTTAATTGGGTAATAATACCCAACATAATTATGGGCATAGATTTTGGCATTTCAGACTGCTTGTGTGCAATTTCGAGAAGCGATAAATTATATATAATTATAATTTTTTTTTTGTACTAAAATTATTTATTAATGTGCATAGTTTATGTAGATAGTTTTAATTTTAATTTTGTTTTTTAGAAAAGCAAAGCTATTTTGAATGCGACTATTGTGGAAAAGTAATACAATCTAGATCGTCAATGGTAAAGCATCTAGAGATACATGGAGAGAAGAAGTTTGTCTGTGACGTGGTATTTATCATGTTTTTGTTTTTTATGTTTACTATTAATTTCTAACTTACTTAAGGTAAATATCAAGTAACAGGGTAAAATGTTTATACATACTACAATTATTATACGCCAACGCGGAACTGTCTGATTCATTTTCTATGACCCCAAACAAACAAACATAATCTGGCGTGTCACATGCCATTCGATAATAGACTATGTCACCTCGACGAAAGGTCCAACCATAACAGCATGATATCCGACATCGTGGTTCATATTCAGGAAAACAAAGTTTGGGGCCCTGTAGTTTCAGTAGGCATTGAAGTATGGCGTAAAGGTATTCTCTTATAGTATAAATCAAGTACTCATAATTTGAAGTTGTTGCTCGATAGGTATAGTAACGTGGCACAAAATGAAATATAAAAATCGTTGTGCCAAAACATTGCAGCAAGATTTAATGACGCACAAAACGTTTAATATAACTTTACGAATGCTAATTTTTGGCAGTAATATTAGGCTGCTGCCTTATAGCTATAATTATGGTACAATAAGTACACAAGTGATTTTTATCATTGACGCTGTATGTACTAACAGTTTAAAATCATTTTACCCTGTTATTTGATAGTCTCGATACTCGATAAACAGTTGTTTATTCCTCATTAATTACTCGTTTGCATTTTGGGAGGTAACAATTGCATTTTTTTTTTTTTTTTGAAAGGCATAATAATATAATATAATTATGAAATATAATTGAAATCTACATATTAATAGTTAATACGTGAAGTGAAAACTTTGGTTCCCTTTTAAAGAAAATTGCACGGATGGAGGAGTGTGAAATTGAGTACACTTAAAGTTTATATGGAGAAGGACAGGAGAAATATACTAATATTTTTATATAATATGCATTAGAAATACATTAAATTAAATAAGTCACTTATTGCTTACGTTCATACTGCCAATGTCAAAAAGACTGTCCATTTCAAACTCATTATAGTTTGTGATCACATATACGTAACCTCCTTGGATCAAATGGTTGCACAGAGTAGAGATTGTCGTCAAAGAATTTGTATTATAAGTTTATATTTACGGTCGAATTTAGACCACAGGGCGACCTCTAGTATATGTAATTTGAAAACTAAATTCCACAAAATTTTTACTGAGAGCTTTTTAATAATACCTAATGTTATTTACAACTTACTACGAAATATTGATGACCCTTCAGCTGAAAAAGAAATCAAGCCCATAAACCCGATACTGACAAACATATAGGTGTTTATGGTCGATTTTACCTTTGCTTGACCCGCTTGATCTCTTTTTAACAGATAAAAAAGTAAAATTTACTTACTTCCCAAACTGCACAGTAGGCCTCTTTTCACGACGACTTTATTATAATATTATCTATTTAGCAGTGGCGTGCTTAGGGCTTCTGAATAGGGCAAGCTCGACATACATGTTCTTCATTGTTTTTGTAAATTAAAGACAAGGCTAAAATATTTATAAATTACTAATTAAGCATTACTTCGGCTATGAAATTAAAAAAAAACTTATCACTCGTCCACGGCTCAAACACATAAATATTAGGTATAAACATTGAAGTTGAATCGTATTCGTATCGTATCTGTTAATCTGCACGAAGTTCAATATGAAAGCTGCGCTTTTCGCTTCACATTAATTGCTATATAAATCTTAATAAACAAGCTGTAGCTAAATCGAATTTTGACAATAAAGAGGAAAAGAGGTTGCAAGCCAACGCGTGAGAGCGAGACGATTGATTACTATGATTTTTGCTCTGTTATGCCTTGAGAGGTCGTTAGTGTTGATCGACTGACGCACTGATTGGTCTCGACTTGGAGTCGAGCTGTTTACGCTGATTACTACCACTACTGATTACGTTAGATAAGAGATTCGCGGAAATTTTTAAGACTATTTGGCGTGATTAGAAGTTGATATTTATTACTCATTCTTGACTGAGCATTTTAGTATGGCAAGCCAAGGTTTTGGGTTTGTAGGAATTTACCGCCACTGCTATTTAGTAGTTTTTCATTTTTGTAACGATAATATATTAACAGTGACATTATCTATTTTATTTTTTGCTTACTGGTTGGTTGGCTATGGTGTAAGTATAATTCTTAGATATACTCGCATACTCGCCTATATGTACAATGTATTTATTTTATAGCTTAAAATTATAAAAAAAATGGCATTCAGTACGAAATACATGATATCAGCTTTGAAAATTAAGTGCCTATATTGTTAAATTTTTGTAAATAATAAAGTATCCAATCCACTGTATCCACTGCGGTATCTTTTTTTGGATTACCGTACGTATCGTATGTATGGGACTATCATCGTATTTGACCATCGCTTCCTGTGTTGCTACATACCCCGTTACCCCACTTTCGTCTCGTTTTTCGACAAAATAGGGAAATGGCCCAGTCTAGGAAAACTAAAATAAACCTTACAATATGACTGGGCGAAAAAATAAAGTTACTTATGTTAATGACGTTGGAAATTGTTGACGGAATTGAATGACTTTAATGAAAAATTTGGTTTAGAGAAAAAAAATAAAGATGTCTTTATTTAATTTATTTGATACGTTTGATACCCACTACTATTTCTAGCATAGATAAATAATTTCCAGTACCTAACAAAAACTGCTTTTAAATCAAGATATAAAATAGTGGGCAGTGGACATGAAGAAAGGCAATTTTAACTGGGTATTTCGAATATATAATATATATATATATATTTATATAATTCTATTTATGAAAAACCTATCTAATAGTATAAACATAAATGTAAAGTATTTCTTTATGCATCAGTGGGAATGACTCACGTTATAGGATCATGATGTATGTACAATTGTACATGATGAATATGTGTTTATTGTTACAATATTAATGTTAATTGTTTTGTTAATGATATAGTGTGGATACAGCACATACACAGTAGAGGTGATGCGTCGCCACATTTTGACACATGTTGACAAGAAACCATTCAAATGTGAGCTATGTGAAAACTCTTACATACAGCGTATGCAGCTTGAGCGGCATAAAATAAACAAACATGGGGACAATGTTAAAAGCAGGTAATTAAGGTTTTGTTTATTGTTGTTAGATCAAAATTATAATTTTACAATGGAATGTTATACAATATCTATTTTAAAAGAAGTCAGTAGGTATACTACTCTGTCAAGAAAGTACCGGGAAAAGATCAATAATACACGAAATATTAGTTATTCATCCAAATTTATTTTATCATCTTCAAAGTATGCTCCTTCAGAAACGATACACTTACGCCAACGAATAATCCAATCATCAAAACATTTTTTAAACGCTTTTTCCGGAATTGAGTTCAGTGCTCGCCGCGAATTCTCCTTTATGTCTTCTACCGAATAAAAACGGGTGCCACGAAGTGGTAATTTGAGTTTAGGAAAAAGAAAGAAGTCGGCTGGAGCCATATCTGGTGAATTAGGTGGTTGCTCGATGGTATTTGTTGAGTTTTGGGTCAAAAATTCGTTCACAATGATGGCCTTGTGCCAAGGCGCATAATCGTGGTGCAAAATCCAAGAATTTTCTTTCCACAAATCTGGCCTTTTTCGTCGAATTTGATCTCTTAAACGCCGCACAACGCCCAAATAATATTCTTTATTTACCGTTTGACCTTCCGGCAAGAATTCCAAGTGCACAACACCGTCATAGTTAAAGAAAACAGTCAACATGACTTTAACTTTTGATCGACTTTGGTTTTTTCGATTTCGGTTCAGTTAGAAGGCGCCACTCCGAAGCTTGTTGACTAGTTTGCATGTCAAACTCGTAAACCCACGTTTCGTCACCAGTAACAATGCGTTTCATGAATGTTGGATTGGAATTGACTCGTTCTAGCATGTCCTCAGCGACTCTTATGCGATTGAGTTTTTGGAGAAAATTCAGGTCTTTTGGGACAACATGGGCAACATGTTTCATACCCAAGTGATTATTTAAAATGGTACGGATTGACTCGTGAGACACAGAAAGTTCGGCGGCTATCTCTCTCAACTTTGAATGAGCATTTTCAGTCACTATTTCACTTTTGCGATGTTAACTTCCTAACCTAACTCAGATACACTTTACCATTAAAGACACTAAATACACTCTCAGAAATAAAAACAGCCTTAGGTTGAACACACCAAGAACAGAATATGGTAAAAAAAACATCATGTTTGAGGGAGTACAATTATATAATGCTTTGCCCGAAGTTATTAAGGACTCTGTAACTTTAGCCACATTTAAACACCAGCTTAAGAAGCATTTAGAAAAATCAGACTGGTGCTATTAATTGGGTATGTTTTGACTGCGTCTGCTATTGTCATCACTCTGGTCAAATGCATAATTGTAAAATCATGTTGTAAATTAAATTTTCTCATTTTAAGTGAATGTAACATATTCTTATGAGAAATAAAATATCTTTAATCCGAACTTCAGTTGCAGACGTTGATGGCCTACCAGAGTGAGGCAAATCTTCCATCACATCTCGACCGCTTTTGTACGCTTTGTACCACTCATAAGCACGTGTTTTTGATAAAGTCGATTCACCGTAATAGTCCAGTAGAATTAGCTCAAAGTTGCATGATTTTGCATTAATTGTGGTACTAATGATTTTTGGCACATCGATTAATTTCGGCCGAGTTCTCAGCATGTGTTGCATTGCCGCAGATCACATAATATACAGAAACCTTCTCCTGTTGTCCATTACATTGGATACCGATACTATAGAAGATCTTAAACAAAAAGTCACTTCCTTTCGCGTAGCATCCGCTATATTAAATTTATGATGACGTCACATGTTCAGTAACTTTCCTTTGCGTCTTCCATTTCATTTGATACCTATATTGTTGATGTTGAACAAAAAAGTTAGCCATATTGGATTTATGATGACGTCACATATACAAAAACCTTCTTCTGTGTATTTCTTATCATTTGATAGTTTTGATACCCATATTGATATGGAGGTCTTGAAAAAAAGTTATTTCATATTGTGGATCATCCGCCATATTGGCATATCATATTGTATATGATGACGTCACATATACAAATCCATATCAATTTTTCAATCACAAAATTTTTTGAAAAAATAGCCTACATTTGCTTTCAGGCAATTACTATCTCTGTACCAAATATCATCATAATCGGTTCCGCGGTTTAGCATTTCCCATACAAAGTTTCATCCCCCCTAGGGATAGATTTAAAAAAAAAATAGCTTATGTCCGTCCTCTGATGTCAAACTATCTATCGGTTCGGTGGTTTAACAGTGAAAACGCAGACTTTCGTATTTATAACATTAATATGGATGTAGATAATTTTTTATTTATTTCGATTCAGACAAAACATAACGCCGTCTCAGTTTTATTTCCAAATATATTTTCATTGTATGTACTACATTTTCATTGTACATACATATACGAAAAAAGCACTTCCTCCCGGTGACGTGTTGCACGGTGGTCTGTGAGGTTTCGATTTCTTTTAATCTTTTGATTGGGTGGGTCGATTTCGATAAAATAGACACTATACTATATGTTATTCAGATGGAAAGTTCATTTTCTTCAGAAATTAGATTTTTAATTCAATAAGTGGTATATGCGTGATGTGATTACAAATGAAGACAATCTACGATTTTATTACGTGTATAGATTATTCAAAAAAATTTGATGCAAGTGGACTCTGTTTCAATTAATTTTATTTCAAGCTGACTTGTTGGACGTAAATTAATTATTACAAAATTTTGCATATTGAAAGATAATAAAAATAAACGTGAATTAAAATGAATATACACGTATATCGTATACATACATATCTTCACACTGTATCCCTAACGGGGTAGTCAGAGCGGACGGAGCGCCACGCTTCGCGATCGATACATACTTCTTTAGCTTCCTCAAATATGCGTATGAAAAGAGTTAATTGCTATTTTAAATGATGCATCTTTAACCTCTGTAAAAACGTTAGACTATAGTTAGGACAATAAATCGCTTTTTTTTAAATCACTGTCCTCTATGGTCAGTAAAATACAGATACGCTGAATTTTTTTTAAAACAAAAAAAAATCTAATATATTTTTCGAAAAAAAAAAGAAGACATATAAAGTCTTTTGTTTAACCAGTACTCATCACTCACCGACATCCCAATTTAACTAAATTTTTATTGGAATATATTTCGGAATACGACCTATGAATGTGATATAAGCAATAATATTGACTACACTAATTTTGCTGGAAGTAGAATTTTGAAAAAAGCATTTTTTTAGGGTTCCGTAGGTCGCAACCGGTTGCAAATTTAAAACTAAGTATATTAAGCTAAAATAAGTGTCCGATGAGTTCGCAACTAGTACATACATACTAGATAAAGACGAAAAATCACTTTTTTTAAATTTAGGTATGTTCCATATGTCGCAACCGGTCCAAATTGCTTGAGTAGGTAGGTATTCGTACTCCAAACACGTGGTATTCTCGCAACTAGTACCACAATTTTTGTTTTGGAATTATTCAAAAATCCAAGATTTTCTCAAATTTCACCATTTTCCGCACTTCCAAATCGGTTGCTAATTTAAGGTAATCCTACACAGACATAACTCTATCGATGTGCCAAAAATCATTAGTACCACAATTAATGTAAATTGATAATCTAATTCTACTGCACTATAAGCCTTCTGTAACATTTTCAGTGACTCCGAACACGAAATTTCATTGGCAATGCAAAATTTAAGACAAACTCTTTGTTCGATGTTTTTGTCCATTATGAAATTCGCAATACACACTAGAATGATATAACTAAAAACAGCTCTGTATTTAATCTAAATAACAGGTGCAACTCAAACTCCGCGCCAAAATGGAAAACAGTTGTGCCAATCTAACAACAATAAAAAAAACAAAAAATTGAATTTGGAACCATAAACAAATCATCCATTCCCGATACTTTCTTGACTGAATGTATATTACCTTTATTTTAATATTAGATGTTGCAAACGAGTAAATATTTGTTTTTAATATAAACTTACATACACATACTTACGCACACATAACTTCACGGCATTTCGGATTTGGGGTGGACAGAAAGTGAACGTGATCCTAGTCCGTCGTCTTTACAAGTTCCTTAAAATAAATTCTTTCTCTCAAGCGACTTAATCTCAGGAATATTTATTTGAATATATAAAATCTATATGATATTACTATTTGTACTCGTGTAACACAAAGATACCAAAAATTTCAAACAAAGACATGTATAGAATTTCTTTCTTTGGTTGTATATATATATATATTTGAAAGTAACAACAAGGAGTAGAAATTCCTGTTTCATAAAATCAGAATACTTATAAAAAAGACAATTATTAAGGTTCCCTTACAATGGTTACTAAATAGAACTACATACTCGTACTATAAATAAATAAAACCTAGATTTTGCTTAGTAAACACATACTATTTATTGTTTTAACATTTACTTTTTACAGTAATATTCAGAGAAATAATTCAGAAACAGATGAGTTATCATATCCATACGAGAATTATCAAAATGCGAAAGAGAATTCTTTCAATGAGGCTGCATCGGATAACCATCTAAAAACACCTACACCAGAAAAATGTTAGTATTATGGAAAGTCATTACTTACATTTTTTTTAAACAAGTAAAATGTTCTTTTGTAACAATGACTTCACTGCAATTGCATACAAACTATTTCGACGATATCGCATTCAGATATCATTTGCAAGTGAAGGAACGCTTTAACATTTTATAACTCGGATTTTTTATTAAAAACAGTCTGATTTTGAACTCTATGGTGGACATACATAAAATTCTTGTATTCTTTCTAAAATAAAATACATCATTTACAAGAGAATATTTTTTTTTGTAAAATATTTTTAAGACTCAATCGGTAACAGTTTGAAAACATAAGGCACGAGTCTTTATTTCCTCTGCCATATATAATTACGTGCCTATAACTTCAAACCTTTTTGCCAATTCATTATAAGAAAACACAAGGCATGGGTCTCCATTTCCTCTGTCGTATAATTATGTTCCTATAAATTCAAACCCTTTTGTCAATTCGTAATGAAATCTTTATTACTAGTTCGCAACAATGCAATTTGTACGGTAGTTTGTAGAAACAATAATGGTTATTAGCGGTGGCGTATTTACCCTAGGGTCATAGGGGCCATGGCCCGTGGCGGCACGCTATGATGGGCAACGCATGCCGAATAGCCATGCTTAATGTAGAAGCTCACTTAACAAAATACCTTAATTATGATTTTATTACAGTATCATTGACGAATTTGTCAAAAAATTTAAATCTAATATTGTTAATATATAAAACTCAATGTTTGTTTGTTTGTTCGTATTTTATGGGCTGCCATACCGTTCATTCGATTGCGATGGTTTCAATCGGATGATTTATACCATATGATTTCATTTGGATGATGGATCCAAAATTTGGTTTGGAGATAGCTTGAATCCTGAGGAACAACATAAGCTTTTTTAAAAATAAAAAATGCAGACGAAGTCACGGGCATCAGCTAGTATTAAATAAATGTTCTTTATAAAATATCTAAAAACAGGAAATTAACGCGATTACTTTTTATTTCTCGTGTTTTCCCGTGTTTTTAGATATTTTGCAATGCTTTTTTAATGAATTTCCCACGTTTTTAGATATTTTATAAATTATAATACAACGCGAAAGTTTAAAATGTTGTTTATTGTGGCCTTTTTCATTAATAAAAGATTTTCTTTTTTTGTTACTTTATGGGGCGACAAACGTTATAGGTTCAGGGCGTCAAATTTTAAAATACGTTACTGGTTAGTAGGTACTTATTAAATGAGTGCAAAAAAATAATTAAATTGTTGCGGTATTGCGCGGCAGTGTTCACGTGCGCCGTGTGCTCGAAGCGGTTCCAGAGCGAGGCGTACATGCGGCGGCACGTGAGCACGCACGCGCTGGACCGGCCGCGCCGCTGCATGTACTGCGTGTTGCCGCGCGCGTACGTGCGCGGCGAGCAGCTCGTCAAGCACGTGCGCAAGCAGCACGCCGCCGTGTTCCGCGACCACCTGCTGCACGTGCGCCAAGTGCTCGTTAGTACCGCTTCTGCCCGCTGACAGGACGGGAAGAGGACTCGTCCCGACCTCCACCGTGCAAATATCGTATCCTCGTCCCGTTCGTGTGCTACGGGACGGGGATTCGTAAAACTACCACGTGAATACCGTATCCTCGTTCGAGTGCTACGGGACATGCACGGGCCAGGGGCTCGTAATACCAGTAAAACCACCTCATGAATAACTAAGTCCCTGTCCCGTCCGTGTGCTCGTCACGTAAGCATTTTCTCATACATTTTCTATGCAATGATGTTTGAAACGTCCTCATCGCTTCTGTTTAAACCCTTCACGTAATCAGCAGCCTTTAATTGCTCCGATTATTTATTTGATTTAACTGAACCTACTAAAAATAATAAAACCTTCACTGTTGAATTATCTACTTACCTAAATAAATTGCTGAAAATTTTGAAATTCACAATGCATACTTTAATAAAACAAGTAAAGTAAGCAAGTTGTCCCTTAATTAATTAAAACCCAGAAATTGAAACATAATTTGTCTACTGTTCATACCTGCATTGTGAGAGAAAGAAGAAATAGAAAGAGATTGTCAATCCCATTCATTAATGAATAGGGTTGTAGTAGCTAGCGAGTACAGTACATGAAGCTCACAATAGAGGCGCAATAATACAACAGCCAGTGTACGGGCAGGGCATCAGTCCGAACCTGGAGCGGGTAAAGAAGGCGGAGCTGGAGTCAATCCTTACGGTGCTGGACGCGGAGGCGGAGCGCATCCTGCAGGGCTACGGCGAGGGCGTGCTGTACGGCGGTATGCAGGAGCTGCCCGCCGGCGAGACGCCGCGGCCCGAGCAGGTGCCACCGCCATCATCATCACCACCACCACCTTCACCTCCACCATCATCATCACCACTACTACCACCACCACTACCATCATCATCACCACCACCACCACCACCATCATCATCACCACTACTACTACCACCACCACCACCACCATCACCATGACCACCACCATCATCATCACCACCACCACCACCATCATCACCATCACTACCATCATTACCATCACCACCATCATCACCACACAACCGCCACCACCATCACCACCACCATCACCATCACCATCACCATCACCATCATCAACACACAACCGCCACTACCACCAACTCAATCCCTACCTCTATTACTATCCCCACCGCCACCACTGAAACTATCAGCGCTACCACTAATACCACAACCACTACCATTAATACCAGATTAACAACAACATTTACCGACAAAAAATGGCTTATATTGGAGTTTAATGCATACATATATACATATCTTCACGCTGTATTTAAGTTGAGTTGCTGAAGTTTAATCTTAACAAAAAAGAAATAGAAAATTTAACCAGCGGACTGCGAGGCGCACTGGAACTAACTTCTAATATGTATTATATATTTATTCAGTTTTATCTAATATTTTTATTTAATTATTGTTTTTTATTTATTGGTTTTATCTATTAATTTACATAATCGCAATCAATTTTCTTTTATTAATAAGTACATACATCACCACCATAAAATAAAATATAACCATAAGATAAGATTGTATAATTTTATCTTAAAAGGTTTAAAAATTCTCGTCAACCCCATCTTGAGGCGCAGCCAGAGCAGTCTAGGGTTTACACATTTATACTCAGTCATACAATTAACCAAACGAAAGGACAGCAAAACGCCCACCCCCTGGCATCCTCTATCTCCATGCGGTACCCCTGACAAGTCGGCAAGTTCACTGCCCTTTCGCTTGGTTTCACTCAAACAACATAACCAATCTTATCTCTTCCATAATATACATCATTTCCTTCATCTTCTCTTCAATCTCACCTCTCACATTCCACGCAGCTATTCTGCACTCCTCCCTCGACTTCCCGCCGCTAGGTGCACAGCGTGTTGGGTGGCGGTCCCTATAGTAGAGGAAGCGGTAAGCATAGTAGAAAAATTGCAGCCCTGAAAAGGGCTGGCAGGGATCGCGACGAGCACGCTTCCTCACGTCAAAGCGTAAAGCTCGTAAAAGTTTATTGCACGACATGTAATCGAAGTTTGTTAAAAATAAAATATTTAAAATTCAATCTTAAGGTTCGTGTTTAAAGTATAATACACATTTGAATCGCTATTTACGTCGTTTAGATTTGTTACGTGAACATGACAAGGAGAAAACATAAATAGATTATAACGCTAGACAAAGAACAATGTTACACGTCAGGCACTAACGTATTCAGACGCAATTTAGAAATATAGAAAGTTTGAGAGTTGCATTATTATGCAATTATTGATATTTTTTTATTTTAAAATAGGAAACTATAAGCGAGTTGTTACTGAATATATCATAATTTTGTCTAAAAATCATAACTTTGATTAATCTAAATTAGGGGTTCCCTAACTTATTTTGTCTACTGCCCACTTTGAGAATAAATTATTTTTTAGCGCCCCCATTTTTTCACCTACTGAAAAACTACTATAACTTCAAATTAAATTAATTAATTATTGTGAGCTATATTAGCGGAGATTAAACATTAATTCCAAACGAGACTTTTACTATAACCCGCAAGAGTTAACTTGAAACCTGAGCGCAGTAGTTAACTCTTACGGGCTACACCTGCCAATGAGAATGATTATTGAAACGCAACTTTATAGTATTCAAACAGAGTATCTTTTATTCAAAATAAAACAAATATAATCGATCCTTATATAAAAACTAATGTGAAGGATGAATCTGATGCTGTTTAATAAGTTTGTTGATATCAGGTTCCAATTTACTCAAGAACAATCGCAAGTCGCCACGTTTGCTAACATGCAAACGATTTCTCTTTTTAGTAAGCAGTGTTGCCACAGCACTAAATCCACGTTCACACAAATATGACGATGGGAATGCTATCAAGAATCGCTGAACGATTGACCACAATCCAGGGTACAATTGCGGGATCGGTTTTTGTGGCCAAAATTCTTGGTAACCATTTTTGAACTTGATTTTTATTTCCTCGTTTGTTGTCAATTCTATAAGTTCTTCTTCCAGCTGAGGTGACATTGCTGTGTTGACATTTGAAAACGGATCCAACACCCAGTCTGGTATTTCCAAGTTCAAAATGTCCTGGTATCGTTCGGTGAAGTCAATGTGGAGGTTTTCCAAATGTTGACAGTAGGCAAACAATTCGTCGTTACTGCATGATACTGATAAATTCGGAAAATTGTGAAACGTCTGCCCATATTCTTTTTGTGTAGAAGTAGTTTGGCTGCGAAAGCAGCAACGACGTTTTTTGTTTTAATTAAATTTAGTTCATCGCCTTGCAGTTGGAGATTCATGTCGTTGAACAATTTATACAGGTCTGTCATGTAAGCTATATCATTCTTTGATGTAATGAGTTTGTTGTGCAATTCTGTATGTTTAGTTTCCAAGAACTCTGTAACAGAGTCAAACAGGTTGTAAAATCGAGTCAGACAATTACCTCTTGATAGCCAACGAACTTCAGTATGAAACAACAAACGGTTGAAATCCTCGTCGTTAGTAACACAAAACTGATGAAATAATCTATCATTCAAAGAGCTGTTGCGGATTTTATTGACTGCTTAGATGACATATTGCAGTGATTGAAATAGTCGTTCACTTAAGTTTCTAGCAACCAATGTTGTCTATGAATAACGCAATGTACAGCAAGGACATCTGGAATTTTATTTTTTAAGTACGCTTTGAAGCCTTTATGGTACCCTGTCATAGCCGGAGCGCCATCCGTAGCAACTGATATAATATTTTTCAAGGGAATCTCTTTCTCATCACAAAACTTTTCTAATGTATTGAATATGGTTTCGCCTTTTGTATCGGTCTCTAAATTTCTAGCAAAGAATAGTTCTTCACATATTTTCTTATCTTTAATAAACCTCACGTAAGACAGCAACAATGCTTCATTAGTTGGTAAAGTGGACTCATCGAGCTGAATTGAGAATTGACTTGTCCTCAGGTGATCACACAATGATCCTTCAATGTTTTCAGCCATTTCATCAATTCGTGTTTGCACAGAATTATTACTCAAAGGAATTTTTCGGATAATATCTGCGGCTGGTTTATGAAGCACAGTAGTTTTGCTACACTTGGCTGAGTATTATGCTTCTTCTCTAGGTCTTGAAAATATGCTACATTCTTGTCTTTCTTATCTGGATGCATTTTATTCAAATGATCGTGCAGTCTTGAAGGCTTCATTGCTTCATTCGAAAATGTTTTTAGACATAGAAGACACAAAGGCGACGATGGGTTTGTCGGATTTTCAATGAATCCGAATTCAATATATTCCGCACAGTATTGCCGTCTCTTCTTTTTTACTTCCGACATTGTTTTGTTTTGAGAAATACGTAAGTAAGTGTTGAACTTAAGTACTGCTCATCTATTGCGCGCGAAACCGCAAATGAAAATAAAATAAATATTACGTTGTTTATATAGGATTGCATAAGCAGCACGCACCGACAGGAATAAAACAAACATGCATAAACTCGTTTATCTCATTCGACGCTCAATCGTACTCAACAAGTCAGAACAAGTATTCTATGAACCAGCCGATTGATACAGGAATGCACAATTCGGGTTATTTAACAAAAACTTGTTAAAACATGATTGCCCGCGGTCTATTATCTACGAAAATTACCTATCTGGGAGTACTAATAACTATTAAAATGCAAAACTGTGTCTGTTGCCTTTTTATTTGTTTGTGTCTACTTTCATTTCGAAACGGAACGACCGATTGACATGATTTTTATTTTGTATATTCAATAAAACAGGACAGATATATGAACTACGCGGAGAGAAATATCGAACCGAGTTTGAGCAATCTTTTAATTAATATTAGTTGATGTTCACAAGTTGTAGTTGAGAGTCGAGAGCACATGCAGTCGTTGTCTAAGATGCCTCCTAGCTAAATGAAATTACAAATCACCCCCCAGGCCTCTACACAACGCCCCCACTTTTTTTCTGGGTCTTTTACCGCCCCCCTTTAGGCCTGCAACGCCCACAAGGGGGCGTTATCGCCCACTTTGGGAAAGGCTGATCTAAATGATCTAAAATGATTAAAAAAAGATTTAATAGAATCTAATGTAATAGAATGACACAGACAAACGAGGTACAACCACTTCGTGTACGTTTAGTATTTATAAAAATCCTTGATGCGAAGACTTAAACAAATAAATATAAAGAAAACACACGAACAAATAATGAAGAATAAAGTTGAATCGTATCGAACGCTATTCAGATTTCATTCTTACATACTGTGCGCATTTTACCATGAATCTGTACGAAGTGCAGTACGAAAGCCGGATTTTTAAACCAGCTTACAAAGCTTGGCTGCAAGCCAGCATGTGAGAGAGAGATAACTGATTATTATGTCTTGAGAGGTTCCAAGTGTATGTTGGCTGATTGCTACCACTGTTTGCTCGCGACTTAGGTTTAAGTACTACCGGTTTTCTTGTGTTATTTTCGTTAGACAAGTAATTCACAGGAATTTTTAAAACCGTTTGATAAGCTTTAAAGTTGATACCTATTCATCATTAATTCTTCGCTAAGTATTTCAGTAAGGCGAGCCGTGCTTTTGTGCTTGTATGAAGGTACGGTTAGTGGAGGAAAGCTATTTTTTTTTATTACGAGAAAAATGTTACTATGGTCAATTTACAGTGTTCATAAGTTCATAATTAAGTACAGCAAATCCTTTTTTAAATCTTTAATTTTCAGTACCAAAAATATATTAAAAAAATCAAACATTTACATCATTAAAACGACTCTATTAATCAGAACAAAAATAATAGTACAACCCGAGTAAATTAGACGCGAATGCAGTAAACTAGGGTTCTAAACTTCTTATTCATGATTAATGGTGTTAAGGTTTTGTCTTTTGGAAAATATAATTACAAAATTAATTAAAAAGAGCTATATAACGTTATTATTATTACGAAATAATGAACACAACAATAAAATGATCTTAATTATTTGCCAAAAGTAAGAATATCTTTTATCAGCATTCTCGATGTGTTGTTTTTACAATTTTTGAAGGAGCACTGTAACATCTTTGTTATTAGTTTTTACAAGTATTACTAATGTGCACTCAAATACTCATTTGAGTCCACATTTGGATCTGACGTTTTTGGAGCGTTGATCGTGTATCTTGATTTTTATTTGTGATCGAAGACATTACATCATTGATTATAAATTTACAATCTCAAATCGCAACCCTGCTGGGTGACAGTGACAAGACTATTTAGAGATGGTCAGAGTATGGTCGTATGACTAACAGGACTGCGGACTATCAAAATTGATAAATGCAAAAACAGAACTCATGGCATTAAATTAAGCCTCAATTTAGGCTACCGACATAGAGGTAAAACGAGCCGAGAGGGATAGCTACAAGGAATGGCTTTTGTCCCTTTCTAACACTTGCCATATGATCTTCGGTAGTAATTTTTTCACTATTCCAAAGACAATTTGACAGACTAAGCTTATTATAATATTAGTCGTAATAATTTGGTTACATATCTTTATTTTCAACCCATAGGTGTACAAATTAATATTTATAACAAAATTATTGTTCGAAACTGTATAGTAATATTCTTCATGGTTACTATTGTAACCCTATCAATTTGTACTTTAAAATAAATTCGTTTGTTATTTACGTGACAGCCATTGTTCATTAACGATTTTGTTGAACAATTCTCTGTAATTGTATGGCGACTATTATAAAATGGTGAAAAGTGTTTGCATAATAGCATAAAAATCGAATGGTGTTTGTGGTATATCCTTTCACGGATAAGCTAAAACATGCTAAAGTTTTGTATGTCATGAAAAGGGTGACCATAAGATAGGTAAACCATAGACGTGCTAAGCAAATACGTCCATGGTAAATAACTAGTGTGTTACTATTAAGAAGTAAATTTTTACTTATATGTAAATTTACTTATTTTGTGTATATGTAGCTAAAAGAGAAACCATAATAATACTCCAGACAATTACATAGATCATGTGACCCCAAACTAAGCAGTAAGCTTGTACTATGGGTACCACACAACGAACTCTGGGGGAGTTCCCAGTAACACCCTCCAAATCTAACCATCCTTGTCTCAATTTAATAACAGTTTTCCAAAAATGAAGTAAGAAGGCAAATGTGGGTGGACGTTGTTCCGGTGTTGCAAAAAATTACTTTAAATCTATAAACTCCGTTGCGTGTAGCCTTCACTAAAAACCAGAAATTATTTATGTAGCCAGTTCTCGGTAATTGGTAAAAGCCATTGTAATAAAATTTAATTAAATGAAAATAGTTTGTTCTATTTAAATTGTTTTATTTAGTAAAATATCACAAAAAACAAGCTGTATGTTCTATAGTTCATAATTTGCTTAAGTCATTTACTTTCATGTATAAAAACATGAACAGATTAAGAGATAACATCGACGTAAGACATACAAATGGAAAGGAAAAAGCACCCGTAAACCTAGGCGAAAATGTGTGAGGAGAATGATGAGATTTGAGGAAGCGAAAGAAGTATGTAAGGACCGCGACGCTTGGCGCTCCGTCCTCTCTGACTACCCCGTTGGGGATACGGCGTGAAGATATGTATGTATGATTATTCTATACTTTATTTATTTAAAAAGTATCTGTGCAGAGTAATCTTACTGTACATAATATATTCTGTGACTGGAGTGATTGCGTAATAAATGTTATATTTCAAGCAAACCGTTTAAATCATTTGTAGGATGATAGTGGCCCGCTGATGTCAGAAGAAGAACTAGCAGAAAATCTCGGCAAGCTATTGTCACAGCTTATCGACAAGGAGACGCTGCAGTGCTTTGGGTGGCCTAAGGAGAATGTTGATGAGGTATGTCATGGCTTATATCATTTTGATGTCTAAAGAGGTATAATGCATAAAACCAAATGGGTTTCGGCAATGCACATTGAAGGGTTCCATAGTCATATAATCGGCAGCAAAAATAAGTTATTCAATCAAAAACAAAGTTATTTATCCAGTAGCTTGGCATATAACCGTTAAATCCCATATAGAGGATTTGATCCCGGGATCCCGACCTCTTATCAGTCCTGAAATTTTCAGGATTAGTTGTTGAATAGTAGTTGTCCTGAATCCGGTATATTCGGGATCAGCATCATTTAAAAAAAGTTGCAAATTAGACTGCATGAAGTGAAATCAATGAGCTCCTATCATTTTCATGTAAAAAAGCTCACTTGGTTAATTTGCTATGATTGTTTGAAATAAAACTTCTTGTATATTGACCTAAAACTTAAATTAATAATTTAAAAAACCCCAGACTCAAAAAAAAAGTTAAGTTTATGATATGTTGTAATATAAATAGTAGTAGTAATATGTCCAAATTTCGTCGCGTCTGGGGACAGATAAGTAAATTACTTGTATTTAAATTTCTCACCTACTTTATCATTTTTAGTTGCATTCTGTTTGGTTTACTTTACTTAATTATTATTATACTTTTTAGTGTTTTTTTCTTTTGTAATTTCTTATTTAAGTTTTATTTCACACTTTTTAAACACGTTGCAATCGACATTCTATCCCCACATTCACACAAATACTTTCCGGGATGATGCACGACATTGCGACAAGAGATCTTGCCTCGCCGAAATCTGTGTATTCTGACAATTCATTGAGATCATTCCAATGAGCCTAAATATGATACGTCTACTGTAAGTTGGTGAGGAGTTGGGTATCCTGCTGATTCCAGATGATGTTGCAACGTCATGTCAAGTTTACCAAGTTATTGAAATATCATTAAAATCAGAGGATATTAAATTTCGAATCGATCATATCAGTAGAAGTTGCTCACATCCCTTCAACAACTAGAAAAGAGCAGATAATCTTCAAACGGCTGAAGGATTTTTCTGAATCATAGCTAAGAGACTCAATCAAGTCACCTTTCAAACAAAAAAAAACTAAATCAAAATCGGTTTATTAGTTTTAAAACTACGATGCCACATACAGATCCACAGATACATTAATAATAAAAGATAACAAAAGATCTGGTATACAATAATAACAAAAGATATACAATGAACATACGTTAAACTCATAACACCTCTCTTTTTGCATCGGGGGTTAAAAATGATAGGCAAGCAATTCTCACTGGACTACTTGGGGTGCTTATTTACGACTAAAATACCTGTAGTGTTAATTAAAATGATAAGTAAGCACAATGGATTACTCGGTGATGCTTGCTTGCAATACAAATTCTTGTATTTTAAATTAGAATAATAGCCGAGCAAGCACACAGGTAATGCTTGCTCGATATTAAATTATTTTTATTTCTAATGAAATGACAGGCAAGCCAGTGTGGCAAAGTTAGCTAGGTGTATACCGTAAAATACGTTGATTTTTGTCTGAATTATTACTTGTTGTTTAAAGAGCTGATTTATATAAGATTTTCTTATTGTTTATTTATATCCCTCAATACTGAAATTATACCGGAATCCCGGGATTAACTAAGTATAATCCCGAAATCCCGGGATTAGAAATAAGGGTCGGGATCGAATTCCCTAATCCCATATCTCAAAAACTACACCACGTAATATCTTATGAAACCAATTTTTGTTGAAAGCAACTATACATTTCTGAATTTTCTACCCTATAGTCCAAAACTTAAAGGGACATTCTTTACTACTTTAGAAGCGCATATCTCGCCTACTATTGGCTTTACACCACACAATTATGTGCACTGTAATTTATATGTATGGAGTGCTACCCCTAACTCTTTTTTTCCTAATTTTACAACGCCTTTGAATAGCGATTCGCAGAATACACCTATCTTCCAAATTTCATCTATATGGTGCCATTTTAGTCATCAGGTTTAGTATATATGGACAGAAATATAGACAGCACAATATTATAAGAGTTCTATTTTTTGACTTTGGCTATGGAACCCTAAAAACGATGAATTGAAAACATTAGTTTCTAGAGATCTATTTGGCCTAGAACTGTCGTTATTTTTACTTTTAATTTCGAGTAAGCCTATTCAATACAATTTTAGATCGAGGTCAAACACCCAATTTACCTTGTCTTTAATTGGGTAATTGACAACTAGTCCAACCAATTACTTTTTATCATCTGTTCAAAACGTAATTTTGTATCAGAAATATTTGTGATTATGAATGCTAGCATAATTTTTTATACATTTTCATCCAGTCATGTTACATCTCTCTATTTTCTGCTAAGCATTTTATAATTACTAGCAGTACTTGTGCTTATATTTTAAGCCAGACTATATTCTATATGTGTGAAAAGTTTCATCTTAATCTGACATGTATTTAATTGAAAATAAATGTGCAGAACTCTGAAGATTATATAGTTTTGTAATTTGTTTTTGATACCGTCGAATGCCCCTTTTTTATGAATTTTTAGAGAATTAACTAGAACAAAATATGTGGGCTAATCAGGTCTAGTATATTGCCAAATTCAAGGAACGTATGTTTCTTAGTTTCTGAGAAAATTGGCTGTGACAGGCGAATAGTTGCATGACGTATCTTTGATTTTATAAAATTTCCATTTTTCCTTTTAGGGTATGGAATTAGAAATTAAATTCATATATTGTAATCCAGGTTTTAGAAAAGGTGATTGAGCAATGCGGTAGTAAGGCTGCGGATCGCAACCGGTGGACTAGAGTTCAAAGGCTACGTGAAAACGCCAAATACCTCTTCCTGTACGTAATTGAAGATCAAACTATCGCCAGAATGTTGAACACGCATACCATCGACGAAATTATCAAACACATACTATCGAAAGTTGTGGAAGATGAACACAGCGGTGAATAGTTGTTTATTATTTTGTAAGAATGGAGTGAGCGTTGATTCGAAACAATAAAAACCATAGTTGTCAAATTCAACAAAATATTCATGCTAAGATAAAAATAGATTTAGCTGTCTTTAGAGAAAGTCACTAATCGTCATTATGTAAATTAAAAACATAGTAACTAATTAAACTTCGTACTTCAAAAGTGTAGCAACTAAAATAAACCAAGCAGTCTGCAAATTACGACATACATCAAATAATCTACCGGCCGCTATTTCGTCAGAGAACGCGCCGAGCCGCCTTGCCAGACAAAGTGGTTAATTTCGGTTGCTTCAATTTTAAGCTACGCGATTTTTATTGTCTGTTAAAAATGTTGAAATATTGGATTGACTATTATTTATGTGATAACATAACGACATTAGATAGTAACTTTATCTAAGGACCTTGATGTGACAAATTACAATGCCGTATTTTATTATACCATGTTTAAATAATTAAAAAGATAATTGAAAATACATTGCGATACGTATTATAGTGTCATACAGCTCAGTCTACTCTATTTTCATTACTGTTGCCTATTTTTAATATAATTAATCGTACTATGTAAAATGATGTTTAATGAGCATATATCTAACACAGTTGTCAGTTACAAATGCAGTGCCTTTTTTACAAGTGTTATTGTTTAATAAAAATTAAGGGTCATGAGGGATAGTAAATTAGTAAGACACAGTAATAGTTATAAAACTGTATATACATATCTAGAAGTTATTATTTACAAGCTTGAGATATAGGGGAAACACCCAGTTATTGGCCGTTTAAGCAGCTACCTTGATCAACTCTTTTCTTAATAGCAAGGTTACATGTAAAGAGAAATAAATAAAAGTACTATTTAGTGAATCTTTAAAAAGGCATTTATAATTAATCTGAATGAATTACAAATATTTTCTATAGGTGGCCTTAAATAAAATAATAAAAAAGAGAAAATTATCGTAATTGACTGTACATTTATGTTATGTGGCCTCTGATTGTGGCAGTTTTGCTACAAATAAGACCTAGAAATAATAGCTCTTTTTGAGATTTAAAGGTATTGTTACATAATAATTTTATTTTTTAATGATTTGAAGTGTCTAATAATAATATAGGAATCAATAACTGTGGTGTTTCCTCTACTTAATTACAATTTGTAATTGTAATATGCGTGCGGGCACGCGGTGTTTTTTGTAACTCTGAGCAGAGGTCGCGCGCAGCCTTTCGTTTTAATAACGTTAAAACAACTTCAGTGGCCTTTTATAGCAATCTCGAAATATATAAATAATTTTTGCTAATGTAAGTATACAATTTTTAGCTGTTTCGAAAAAGAAAAACATTTTAAAATAGTGATCATTGATCAAGTATAGTCTCATCTTAATAAGGCAAAAGCTATTTGCCCCTTTAGAGGAAGACACTGACTACTGTTGGTTTTGTTAGTAGAATAAATATATTCTATAAAGCGACACAAAAGTGACCTTTGGTATTGAACGTTAGCTGTCTATAATTTATGACGTCAGTTATCAACCTACGTCGTTTCTAACGTTAACAATGATATATAACGATTTCTCTAGTTTCCCAGCCCCCAGCATAGTAAAAATCAAGAATGCCATTTTATGGAAAATTTTAATATTCTCTATATTTTTTGCTAGTTAATTTTAATTCGTTTCTGTCTTGTCAACTTGTCAAGCTGTCATCCTGATAATGCGGACACTTCCGGCGCAGTGAATGAAGTAGGTGCAATTGCGCAACGTCTCCTTCTAACTCCTGGAAATAACTCGGAAATACACCTACTATTATGTATAATATTGTTATATATACATATACCAACAGCAAAAGATGAAAAGAGATGGAAGGATATAGAGATGTTTCAAGATTAAATTTCTCGACTTCAACTATCTCCTTAGAGTGCGCGACTACTATTTCAATACTGCCCCTGGAAATAACTAAAATGCACCTACTAGTTTATATAAAATTACTCTATCTATATATTAGCATATATACCAACAGCAAAGGATGAAAAGAGATGGAGGATTGTAGTGATGTTTAGAGATTAAATTTCTCGACTTCAACTTCTTTACGAGTACGGCATTCATTATCACCATTACACCACATCAAACTTTCGGTGATTGAAGTTGTAACCAAAATTTTATTGTGAAAACTGTTAATTTTTAAGTTTACCATTTTTTTTATAGCAAAGATCATTAATTCTAAAGAAGATGCGATTTATATCAAAAGTAGCAAATTTATAGAGAAAACCGTCAATTTAAAAAATGTTGAGATTTGTAGATAAAATTACTAATTCTATATCTCCATTATATCTATCCCTTTCTGAATTAGTTGAAAGGAATTTAAAATAATAATATCAAACTTTTGAGTGATAATGAAATACGAATACCATCACCCGTAGGTTCCGTTCATAAACTAACCTTATTGTATTAGAAGGTTAGAACATACTCAACAGAGTTGTTATATAGTGATCGTGAGCCATAAACTAATCTCAAGGTTCTAAGTGCTCAAATAAAATCTATATACCATTTCTTAATTAAATTAAAGAACATAATATTGTCCGGATTCCAAGCGGTGAGTTACTTCTCTACGCTTTGGAGGGTAAAAAGGATATTGTTTTTGAGAAAAAAGATACTGTAAAATAAGGACTTTCTGGTACTAGACCTATTGTCCAATTTTGTAATAAATGGTTGTTTTAACAATTTTTTTTTTATTATTTTCGCTCCGAAAATTATAAAACGAGAATCGTTTCTAAGTATAGATTTGCAACACCCTACTTTACGACGCATGAATAGTAATCATAGACACAAACGGTTAGATTGCGGTCGTCGCATCAGCTAATGTTCTACTATATATTTTACTGTGCGCGGTCTCAATAAATGTTAATAAATTAATATTGTGTAATTGTAAGAGAAATATCTGTAAATAAAACTCATTCATAATTTTTTTGAAATGATTTAGTTATTTTTTAATATGGGTTTAAGTTATGGTACTATTTACACTAGTTTTAGTTTACTATTGAATAAAACATGCGTATGTAACTATTAAGTTATACTTATAATGTGCTATTATGGCTATCACTGACAGCAAATATTACAATATCATCTAGCAACTGTGGTAACATTCGTATGTCCAACACATAGACCTACGATTACACTACACGATGCGATGGCTCGACACATCCAAGACGACGTCCATCGAAATTAGAATGGAGAATTGACCTTTAAAATGATATATCACTTAAAAACAAAAATCTAATTCGATAACATTACCACTTTGTTAAAGATATACTAACTTGAATAAATCCAACGACACTATAAAATAATTGTATACTATAAAAAAAAATTAAAATGTGTAATAATTAAATTGAAAATACAACCCGCGCAGTTAAAGAATGGGTTTCAAAATGGCGGCTGACTAAGTCTGTACCGTCAACAAAAAAGTTTAAAATTTTTATTGAATAAAGATGCTTTATAATGAGTTCTTGCTTGTTTAAAGTTATTTGTTAACAGCATTATTTCCCCTCTAAGTCTCTATCTATTGATGTTATTTTTCTGTAAATCTTCCTAGAAATAAATAAATAAAAATCAATAAATAATACAAAAATCATTTATTCAATCTGGGCATGATATTCAGGTTATAGTGTGCTTGGACCTTTTCCAGGATCGTCCGATTCTGCTAATTCTTCGATGCCGGACATCACGATATCGGAGTCGGAACTGCAATCAGTTCGCTATCGTTGTTAGGACCTACATTTTGTTACGACCTACATTTTTGGCTTATATTTTTTTAATTCCTGTGGAAGTTCGTCCTTGGTCCAACGATCTTCATATTGTATACCATTGTTGCGTAGCCAGACTTGAATTTCTGCTTTTCGGGTAGCTGTTTTTGAGGCTTTGTTCACTTGCATACTGTGGTAGGCTTCATTATCCATTACCACGATGCTATTGGAAGGGACGTTAGGTAATAATTTTTCTTTTATATATTTGGTGAAATTTTCGCCATTCATTTCATCGTGGTAATCTCCTTTTTTAGATTTAGCCTTGAAACCCAAATTTGCACCTTCCACAAATCCGTTTTCTGAGCCTGCGTGAACAATTACCCATCTCTGCCCGTGACTTGATATTCACTTGATAGTTTTCTTACACCTTGGTTGGTGTCGGATTGCCAGCACTTGGATACTGTGTAATGTGCGTGTATCCAGGTTTCATCTAAATAAATTACGGGCTTTTTATCTGAACCCAAAGCATCGTTACAGCGAATGTATACTTTGAAAACAAATCAAATACCTGTATTAGGTGATCCATACTCAATTTAATTGGTCACTATACACAGAATATACAATTAACACTAATCTAAAAACATCTGTTAAAAATCTATCAATCCGTTTAAGTTACAGTGTGCCAAAAACAAGGAGATACTTAAAAGTTAAATACATTCAAAAAATATAACCCGCCTCGTGGCACAATCGGGTAAAAAGTAGTTGTCATTAAGAAAATGGGTTCTAACTAAGAACAGTTTTTTTCAACAGCGTACGTAACATAAATATTATCTACTTTTTTTTTTATATCGACGGTAGTTAGAAACTGACCTTTAAAAATGTAATTCAAAAATGTATGAAATACTGTGACAGTAGGTAAGTCATAGTACTTTATACATTATTAAATGTAAGTTTTCACGCCAACTCTCACAAATGTCTAATAGATAGTAATAATGTATTATCTATTTGGTAATAATAATAATAACCATTTATTTCAGGCTATAAACGCCCACACAATAATAATAGTAATACATACATACATATCTTCACGCTGTATCCCTAACGGGGTAGTCAGAGAGGACGGAGCGCCAGGAGTCGCGATCCTTACATACCTCTTTCGCTTCCTCAAATCTCATCATTCATTAGTGTATTATAATTAATAATGTACAATCTATTTCGTAGGTACTAACCATCTTTCTTCATTCGTGAAATGGCATTCTTGGACAATCCTGTTCCCATGCCCGCTGTTGCATTACTATATTGCAGTGGATGATAACGGCCCACCCTCTTCTCCTCCTCAAAGTACTTTGTAATATTATACACAATTTTTCGTGCATCTTTGTGCAGTACTCACTTTACCGCGCGTGTGCTTTATCGTTTAAGTAACAATAATAACGCGACAGTCTTTAACAACAATAACAAATAACCTTAACAATGAAATCCAAAACAGTCAATAATATCGAAATAACGAAAACTAGATAACAAATAACTTTAACAATAAAACCACGACAAATCACTCAAATAGCGTCTACCTCACAATATTGCGTAACCGGACTAAAGTCGGGAAGCGTAGCAGCTAGCTTCATATGAATATATTTTTTTGTTAACAGTACGCGCAGGTGCGAGTATGGACAGCGATAGTGTGCGAGCGGTAGGCAAATAGATGTGAATCCCATTCTTTATCTGCGCGGGTTGTACGTACATGAATAACTTTTTTCAATTTAATTCCTGCTGTCGTCCTAATAGTGACTTTTTCTGTGGTTTATAGTATTTAAGTTAAAACAAATTATTGTTAAAACTATTTATTTTAAAGTTTACAATAGTTAATTTTCGTTCTCCCGAGACCAGCATGGAAGGATCTTTATGTCGACTAACTTTATTTGAGACTGCATATTAAAAGTGTTATTGTTATCCTTGAATATTATTTGCCTAGCCTTTATTGTATTTTGAGTATTTTTTGAGCGATTTAAATTAGTAAACTATAAGAAAATATGCATGCATGTTTATAGATATCTATAGATATGCAATATTTTCCTCTGTTCTTATATTTATTAATACTTCTATATCTTTATATTTATTGTATTAATATCTTATAATAATGTTTAATGTATGTACACACATTTCACTACATTTTGAGTTAATTTTATTAAGATAATTTTATTACCGTTTATTCTGTAAAATAATATTTTAAAAGAAAAGAAATATAGGCTATAAACATTGTAAGTTAATTGTATTAATTTTTGAACCTTTATTCAATTTGAATAATCGTATTTGAAACTTCTGAGATTTGCTCATACGATTCCTGAGATATTCCATTTCCATAGTCTTCTTCCATATACAAATATCTCCATTATACATGAATAATGCATAGGTTGCTGGTTCATATCCAGCTCGTAGGACAACTACGCTTGTATAAATTTGACCTGAAAGCACACGAGTACCTTGTATAGTCTCAGCACCTACCGCACCTACTATGAAGGCATTTTTAGAATCCCATCCCTAAAAAGGGTGTCGAAATAAGAAGTCTAAACAAAAACATGCATAGAAAAAGTAAAACCAGAAATAAGCAAGTCAACACTTTTTGCACAAAAACAAAAAAAAATTAATTGCGTATTTTTCCGTTACTGAAAAATCATCCCCTCCCACAGATTTTGAAATGGAAGCAGATCAAACATAATTCACTCACACATAGATACCGTGTAAGTAATAACACTGTCACTTTCATTGTAGTTTAGAATTGTATATCTTTATCCTTTTCTTTCATTTGTTGCAACACAATGGCACACATAGACAATTCCGAAACCGTTGCAGCCGCCATCTTCCGCTTAAGTCAAAATAAGCGGAGTATGGCGTCTGTTTACTTGTGTAGTACATCACATGTTCGATGATTAAATATTTCTTGGTGTATTTATTCGATGATTAAATATGTCTGTTTACTTGTGTAGTACGTCACATGTTCGATGATTAAATATTTCTTGGTGTATAAACATTATTTTGGTTATTTAAAGTGCAAAAAATGGTACAAAAGTGTTATACCCCCAATAGTTGCAACGCCTCATACAGAAAAGCCCCGAAAATCACGTTACATCGGTAAGTAAATCAGATATTGCAAATTGTTTGATTACTGCATTCAGTTAGCTGATATTTTTGTATTTCGTGGCTCCGACACTTAAATATGTTGCAAACTATTAAAATTAAAGTTTCCTTATATTGTTTAAGGTTTTTTTATAGGTTTTTTTTATTTTTGTACCAAGTAACTAACCAATTTTGACATTATTAGTACTTGTACCATAAAGAGGGCCAAATTCAGAGAAAACTGAGTCTCGTAATAAAATTAAATATTAACGGACAGGTATCTAAGGGTAAACAACTATCTATTTTTTGCAACTATCTTTTGATTTTGATGTATACCTTGTTAATTTCGGGTTTCTAAAGGATGAAAATCTTCAAATTTTTTGGTTAAAAAACTACATAAAAGAAATACATAAGAAAGGCTACATAGAACAAACTGGCAGACCAATTCTGGCAGTGTTTTGTGCTCAAAACATTTTGAACCCCATTTATTATGTAAAAGAGATACCCTTAAAACCCTGTTGTTGTGTGACCATGAAATTTGACATACCTATTAAAAATGAACATGCTATCGCCAAATTAATCTCTAGTCGCTATGCTGGGCTGAACCTGGACCAGTGTTGTTTAGAAAAAAGCCAGTGCTGGAATCCATACCTCATAATTACAAAATTATTTTTAATTTATTTATAAAATAATACAACTTTCTTGCTTCAGGTAATCGAAGATGGACTTTATTATGCATAAATTGTGTGTTCACATATAAAAATGGTGAAAACAAATATGGATATCTCGAGGCGAATAATGACAAATAATACCTACGATTACTTGCAATGGTAATCCTTAGCATATCTGACTTTCTGCGCTAGTTACTTCTGGCACACATTGAAAAACAGTGAAATGATGTGGTTGATGCACATCAATAATGAGTTCATAGATAATGTAATAAGAAAACAATCCAATCAAACAATTTTGATAGGAGACTCACTGAAGATTTCCAGTCAAAAATCAAGTTTTTCTGGAAATCCATCAAAACAGCCAGAGGAAAAACTTCTACCTCTACCTCGGAGCTGAGTACAATCAGGAGTCAAGATGGAAGCATTATAAAAGGAGAAGAATGTGTGTTAAAGAGATGGAAAGAGTATTTTGAAAGTTTGTTTGAAAGAGAGGAAGTGCAGGTACAACATCCGGCACCTTTTATGGAAACTAATATAAATGTTGATGAAAGGGAGATAAGCATGGATGAAATAGTGAAAGCGTTGAAAAGTATGAGATTAGGTAAGGCTGCAGGGTATGACAGGATCACCGTCGAGATACTGAGGGCTGGACAGGGCTAGCCAGCTGTACCGCCTTTTCAATTTGTGCTGGCGAAATGGGCAAGTACCAGGAGACTGGTGCAAAGCCGTAATCGTGCCATTGTATAAGGGAAAAGGGTCACGGCAGGAGTGCATAAATTACCGCGGTATAAGCCATCTCAGCGTCGTCGGTAAATTGTATGCGAAAGTGTTGATTGAAAGGGTTGTGAATGAAACAGACGAAAAAGTATGGGATGCACAAGCGGGATTTAGAAAGGGAATGGGATGTACGGATCAGGTCTTTTCCTTGCGGTGCATAGCCGAAAAGTGTTTGGCTAAAAACAAGAAGGTCTATTGCACGTTCGTGGATCTAGAAAAGGCCTATGATAGTGGTGAGGAATGAATTGTGGTCAGCATTATCCGTGAACGGTGTGAGCAGTATCCTCATACGAGCATTGCAATCTCTTTATAGGGATTCTAGTGCTTGTGTAGGGATAAACGGGGCATACACTGAATGGTTTAATATCGAAAAAGGTGTTAGACATGGATGTGTAGCGTCACCGTGGCTGTTTAATCTGTTCATGAACAGTTGCTTGACAGATTTAACAGAGAATGAAAGTGGGTTGAGAATGAATGAGTTACTCGTCAAATGTTTTCTATATGCTGATGACCAAGTATTACTTGCGTCGTCGGCCGAGGAGTTGCAGGAGATGGTAACTGCTATGAATGGAGCTTTTGTTAGAAAGGGAATGAAGATGAATGCAAAGAAGACGAAAGTGATGGTGTTTGAAAGAGATGAGGCAGTGACAGACTGCAATATCGTGATTGGAGATGAACAAATTGAACAGGTGAATGAGTTTGTGTATCTGGGTTCAAAGTTTACAAGAGATGGAAAGTGTGAGAGTGATATTGAAAGAAGAGTGAATGCAGGAAACATGGTGAATGGAGCTTTGCACTCCTTTATGAACAGTCGGAAGGTGTCTAACAAGGCTCGATTGGCTGTGCATGAGGGGGTGTTGGTTCCGACACTCATGTACGGAAGTGAAAGTTGGGTATGGCAGAAGAAACATGAAAGCAGAATAAATGAAGTTGAGATGAGAGCGTTAAGAAGTATGATAGGAGTTAAACTGAGGGACAGGATAAGAAATAATGAGATAAGGAAACGTTGTGGTCTGAAAGAAGATGTAGTGACAAAAATTGAGAAAGGTATGCCGAGATGGTTTGGCCATGTCGAGAGAATGAATGAAGAACGATTGACGAAAAAAGTGTATAAGGCGAGTGTGAATGAAAGTGTTGGAAGGGGTAGACCTCGGCGGACGTTTTGAGACCAAATCAGGGACGTCTTGAAAAAAGGCCAGGTCAAGAGTACCCTAAACCGAAGAGTATGTATGAAGGGAATAATGAAAGTGGACGAAGCGAAACAAGTATGTAAGGATCGTAGCAAGTGGAAAGAAGTGGTCTCTGCCTACCCCTACGGGAAAGAGGCGTGATTATATGTATGTATGTAAAACAATCCGATTAATAAATAAAAGACTGAAAACTTTTTGTTTTATTGTGTAAGCTATTTTAGTTTTTATTCTCAATGTGATCGATCACCCATCGACTATCTCTCGATTTCTTTTAATTTTTGAGTTTTATGCGTAGTTAAGAGAAAATAATAATCAAAGGACAAAACATAGCGATGAAGAGTTATTTAATAATTTTATAAAACATTCACTGACGCTTATCTCCTTAGAAAAATAGTTAACGATAACACTCGTCTGATATAAAACTTGTTCTATTTTCTCATAACCAAGTCTTTACACTTACAGTAAAGCAATGGTAAGTAGGCTTTACTGGAGTTACAAAGGACTGTTAAACGAAATTCCTCCAATTCCTCTCACTCGCACACAACTTTAACGTACAATATTGTTGCGGTAATTAAGAACACAGACTCATATTCACTTTCACATTTTATTTCTCAATAATTAATAACAAATTACAAACTATAACACGTTGTCACGAATAGCCGACGACTAACAATCAACAGCTAAAGCGAATGATATAGAATGATCCATATCAATCGACTTATAGACTCGCTGACGTCATTTCTCCCACGCTTTGGCGACAACAGATGTGGCAGGCAGGATGTGATGTCAGCTAGGCAGACCCGGTGATAGTGACGTCAACTTGCTTCGTTACACTCTGCCATCCTGGGACGATTGCTCCCGCAATTGTAAACAAAACAAGTATTAGTTCTCAAGAAGGAAGGTCAATGAGATTTTCAGTCTCTAGCTGTTTATCTGCATTTTTGCTGTGACATATTAGCTGCGTCTACTCGTTTATGTTAAGGCCTGAAAGAATCTATCGAACCAGCTCTGTAAACTTATTATGGCCTTGTAAACCTCTCTAATCTCTATATTCTACACCTATCGTTTTAATCTCTATATCAGGGTCAGTATCTTTCATATCAGGGACAGAATAGACGCCATTTAACTTTAAATTTACTTCAGAAGTGTTGCAATCTGGCTTTTACTTCCACAGCATATAAACCACTTTTTTATTCAATACCTACTTGCTTTGACGAAGTGCCAATTCATCAGTTTTTAGACTACTGATCCAAATTAATTACGAAGACTACTATACGACGACTACTACTACGCTAGGATTTTGAGGGGCGACTACGAAGACTAGGAATCACCGTATTTGAGTTCAATTGTTCTCAGTACCTACGTGTGCCTAAGGAAATTAACTCCTTGCTCCCTTAATCGGCAGTTTATTACCAACAGCTCATAAAACTTATATGATATCACACTCTAAATAAACTAAATATAATAACTGTTGTTAAATTTGGGGCATGATATTGTGAATGTGACCGTGCCGGCGCATCGCTGCTTATTTTTATCAGCTTACCTGTAGTTGTTGCACATGATTAAATGACGATTATTAACAATTACCCCACACGAAGATATTGTATAATCTCATCGTAATTTCATGCTGCGCACAGAAAAATTACAAGGTTTTAGGCCGCGCAGTTTTTTTTTTAATACATAAAATAATAAGTCGTATGATTTGTAACGCGTTTTGCCACCAATTGTATTATTTATACACTATCATTTCCAGTTACCTTGACCTTAAGAGATTGGAAATTCAAAGTTTGTGCTGGCCACACAGAGTCAAATTTGTACACAGTCGACTTAATCACTCAGTATGAATTTATACACATAGCCGTCTAGGTCATATGGTATCGAACTAGCGCACATAGCCGGCCTGGTTACCCAGTATCGAACTTGTACACAGTCGTCACGTAAACCCAGTATCGAACTTGCGCACTATAATCCTCCCAGTTATTCAATATCGAAATTGTGATGTCAAAATAACCCTGACTAGCCTTTTTGCACTTATGCTTGCACACGAAATCTATAAAAAATTGTAAACAACCATAAAGGACATTATTGATAGCAAAATGACGCAATCTCATGCCGAGCGTTTGGAAAGCGGAGACACCATGTACTAGCTATGATGCCTCTTTTATGGCTCCCGCTTTCGCAGCTGGCCGGCAACAGTGGCAAAAAGAAGAGTTCGACCATAGCCTTTAAAATCCCGTGACCGCCGTGTCACATATGCTTGTCTGGCTGGCTTATGCTCAACTATATCACCACCGCGTGGGCACAATTCGTAACAGTAGCTACTATAAATGCTTTCCTCTCTAGCACAGTTTACTTTTGTTATATGCATCGTCCATTTGACATTGTTAAAATTGGCAAAACGATATCAGGATTGTGACGGCATGTAATGCACGACATATTACGCGCTACTTAAGCATAGCTTTTTTCTAATTCTTTAATATACCACCATCTATAATAATAGCTCCGACATTTTGTCTGCGCATTGTATGACATTCTACATATACAACATGATTGGTGGCAAACAGGCTCATATACAGACAGTTTAATAGTTTACAACAGTTTGAAGAGTACTTCTCAAGTAGAAAGCGAAATTTGGCATTGCATAAAGTTACCCGCAATTTGGATACTTGATCATCAAATACACGATATTTTTTATGCAGTGAAGTATGCTAGACTAGATTCTTTAATAATGGCTTCCAACTGCTCTGAAATAGTTACGATATTTTATTGCTACTGATTGACGAAAAACAAGCTTATGTGAAGACAATTTGATATGAATTTGCACTTAATCGAAACAGCCTAACTCGATGATTTTGCCTGCCAAGCAATTATTACCCCGTAAGACTAAGGAAGTGCATTACGCTAAATACTAATAATTAATTTTATCTAAATGTACCCCCAATTATAACAATTGCAGTTACTTAGTAAGCTAGGCTTCCACAAAAATAATTCGAAGGTAAGCTTAACTTCATCATGAGACACAATGTAAGGGAAGTATAATTGGCGCAAGCACTTACCCAGCTTCAGTTCATATAGCACGCGTCGGGACCATTCCTTCTTCCAAGAGTACAGGCGAGGACGCGTTGCTGATAACCTTTTGACAGCTTCCGCCGCCGCGCAGCTGCTTGGCAAGAATAGAGTAGAAAATCTTGTATCCTTTAATATGGCCTCGGCTTCCACATTTATAGCAATGTCGTTGATTGTTAACAATTCTGGCAAAAATCTAATCTTTTTTTTTTGCAAAGCGGGTATATCGCTATTCACTGGTTTCTTTTCCGCTAGTTTCAGGATAACCTTTTGGGTCTATGCGTACGCGTTTCCCGTTTCAAAGCTCACAGTAATCGTTACGACCCCAGGAGTGCCTCGTATAACTCGTCTGACAGCCTATACAAAGCTCGTATGTTGCGCTACAATGCGACAGGTCAGCACGAATCATGCACGATTAGCAAGCAATACACACGGCGGGGAAGCAACTTGATTTAGATCCAAATCCTCAATCTATTCCAAATTTTCTTCGCCAAAGTAAGACATGCAGGCCTTTTTTATTTTTTTTTCTTAATGCGGCCAAACCTTTCTTCACTGTTGTATGTTCATACCACTTCTGAATTGTTGCGGTAATTAAGAACACAGACTCATATTCACTTTCACATTTTATTTCTCAATAATTAATAACAAATTACAAACTATAACACGTTGTCACGAATAGCCGACGACTAACAATCAACAGCTAAAGCGAATGATATAGAATGATCCATATCTTAGCACCCATCGACTTATATAGACTCGCTGACGTCATTTCTCCCACGCTTTGGCGACAACAGATGTGGCAGGCAGGATGTGATGTCAGCTAGGCAGACCCGGTGACAGTGACGTCAACTTGCTTCGTTACAATATACTATAATTTTTGCACTTGAAACTCCCAAAAGCACAAAAAATAACAAATCTGAATTTTGAATAAAATGCCAACCACGCTTTTTTTGTTCGCGCCAAAAAGTCTAAATTCAAAACTTTCACTTGCCTGATTAACAACTTTCCCGACTTTTAAAAATATATCGTTTATGTCATTAAACTTCATGTACCCACATAAATCGAACCGCAAGCAAGGTCATCACAATGTACATGCGGCCCAAGACCAGCAGCGCACAGCCGTCAGGCCTCATGTATTGAACGAACAATCATTATATCGTGGAGCCATTGGGAACACTCCAAATTACATCCTTCATGTGACAAAAACAATCTACAAAAAGAAGGAATATAATAAAGTAATAATCTCTAATACTAGTATATCAATTAATTTTATCCTTATTTACATTAACAAAAAGTACATACATACGTTAATATTTACAAACTTAAAACTACACATTATCTTTATTTTATCACATGAAAAATATAATTTGGAGTGTCCCAAATAGTCCCGCTCTAAGATAATACATACTATAGATACCCACTCCTTAATGCGGCCCTGAGTTCTGTATGTGTGTGAGTAATATTTGTTAGTGTTAAATTTGCCACGCATTTTGAACCGATAGGTATAGTCTGCTTCCATTTAAAAGTCTGTGTCCCCTCCTAACTAACTTAAAAGGTAAGCTGAGGTTTTAACAAAGTATACACGAAAGAAATTGAAAATGCGTTTTGTATACAGAATCGTATTAAATAAGTAAAATGAGCATTATGTATTTTACCGATGAAACCGATTTTGACAATCAACCCCTAAATGTATGCGAAAGTAGGTATGGTAAAAATTAAAAATGCGTTGTGTACCTACCTACACAGAATTTATGTAATAAATATTAATAGTCTGTGAAACAAATAACGTAACAAGTATTTAGCGGTTTTGAAACATTATCCCCTAAAATGGTAAAAAGGTATGCTGAAGTAAGTATATGAAAAAATACCTTCCTACCTATATTATGAAAAACATATATGTGGCGGTTTTTGAAAAATTAATCGAACGTAGTCATTATATATTCTCTTTGCAAAGCACTGTTAACGCCCGGCACTTAGTACTCTAAACCATTGAGCTAAAAACTTTGGTTTCCCTTCAAATAAAGTTATTTATGACATGGCTGTATGCTCGAATAACCTTTGCCTTTTCTTATACAAAAATTTTATAGTTATATATCCACAGACCTGTGACTGTTTTAGTTCCGAACTAGTTGTTTTGGTGCTGAATTTGCGTCCGCCGTACTAATGTCTATCCGCCTTAGAAGTCAATTGCTCGTCAGTGTGATGTCAGTCTGACTCATACTCTGACTCTGGCTACATTTCTATTTCGAGTTGAGTTTTGGTTTATCTTGTGTTTTCATGCTTTCATGCCTCTCATGCTTGAGTTGAGAACCTTGAAAAGCCTATTCTCCTCAGTTGTTTGATGTAAACACAGACTTCTAAAGGAAGTAGCAGCCTGTACATATACTGCTAACGTAACTATATAATGTATGTCGTTATACGTATATTTCAATCGTATTAGAAACATTCTGTATAACACTATCCCTTTTTGGAGACAATAGCAACACTGACCACTACACTGCACTACGCTTACAAATTGTAGCGCGTGGTCATTTTACGCCGACACCCATATTGATAAGGAATTTTAATTAAAACTGGTGTTTTCGTGGCTTTGTAAAGGCATTCGATTTCAATAAAAAATAGTGAAATGTGCAATTAAGTGTGAAAGTGCAAAATATAAAAACACACCTGGGATAACTTTTCATCAGTAAGTATTGGGTTTGTTTACCTGACGCTCACTTATTTCTTTTAATTTTATGTATGTAATACAGATAATTTAACCAAATGTTGATCAAGTTTCTAATATATTTATCTACTGAGAGAACCTGGTAAACGATCATTAAGCAAATTTTTTTCCTAATTTCTATAACATATTTGACATGACACGTACCTACTTAGTGTCTAAAAGAGGTCGGGTTAAGTAGACCTTCACTAATTTGTGATTCCTTTTAACAATACACAGACTTAGTTTTTTGTATGTTTTCATGATTTCATGCTAAATGTTACATACAATTTTATTTTACTTTTAGTTTTCCCAAGGACAAAATGTTAAGCGATATGTGGTTAGCCAACATGAAGCTTCCTGACTGGAAACCTAATTCTTCTAGTCTTTTGTGCTCAAGACACTTTAAAAATTATCGGATAGATTTGAGTCCTTTTAGAACACGACTTTGTCATGGTGCAGTTTGAACAATATTTGACGCGCTGCTACCTCCAACGTCAGTAAGTTCATAAGTAACTGCATATATTATTAAATATATTGAGTAAATAACTTTTTATTACGAGTTTTTAAATCACGAAGGTATCCAATAACTTGAATAATACAATTATTTATTGCAAAAAAGTTTAATTATTTTATGCTACTATTTTTAAGACACAAACAATAAATTTCATGATATTATTAATTGCCTACTGACAATGGTTCAAAATACATTCCCAATTTGTTGTAAATAAACAATGATGTCATATTTACAAAGTATTATAACACCATTGTACATACATACATATCTTCACGCTGTGTCCGTAACGGGGTAGACAGAGAGGACGGAGCGTCAAGCGTCGCGGTTCTTACATACTTCTTTCGCTACCTCAAATCTCATCATTCTCCTCACACATTTTCGCCTAGATATGCGAGAGCTTTTGACATTTCCATCTGCTAACGCTCTGGCTATTTGATCTTCATAAGTCAGCCTTGGTCTTCCATGGCTTCTTTTACCATCTAAGTATTCCTTTCTTCATTTTTACAATAACACTGTCGCGCAATCCTGCCATACTGCGTATCTCTTCATTGCTTATCCTGTCCGCAAGGGCGACACCGCACATATTTCTAAGAGATCGCATTTCTACTGCATTTATCATACTTTCACTCGATTTCGGGCATATCCGGACCTCACTGCCTTACAATAAAGTTGGCACCAATACCGCATTGTGGATGGCCATTTTGGCAGTGTTAGATATATTTACACTATCTACTAATGCGGACAGAGCACCGTTTACTTTATTGCCAGCTGCCACCCGTCTCTCCACATCCAATTCACATCTTCCATCCCTCGAAAACACACTCCCCAGATATACAATGTCATTCACTTGTTCTAAACATTTTCCATTTACCCAAATTTCACATTTCGTTTGTACCGCTTCCCTTTCAAACACCAGAATCTTAGTTTTGTTCACATTCATATTCAATCTTTTCACTTCACATTCTTCTTTCATGCACGTGACTAGTGTCAGCTCTGCTTCCGATGGTGTTATAAGCATAGCATCATTAGCGTACAATAGGCAGTTTACCACTGTGTCAACGCATATCATACTACTCATACTACCTTTCAATGTCTGGGGGCAACTGTCCAAATACAGCACGAATAGCCAGGCAGACATCACACAGCCCTGTCTGACGCCTGAATAGACATCGAACCAGGGCGACATGTCACCATCTATCCTTACACAGGCTCTATGGTCTCGATATAATGACATCACAGCTTGCAGTAACGAGCCCTCTACGCCATATTCAAGCAGAAGACTCCATAGTTTCTTTCGCACTTCTTTATCAAATGCTTTTTCTAGATCCACGAAAGCGTATAAAACTTTCTGACCTATGATATAGCCAGAAACTTCCCCACGATAACGCGAAGCGAAAAAATCTGATCCATACAACCCCTACCGTTCTTAAAACCACCTTGCGCCTCCTACAAATATCTTTTAGAAACACTTTTCATTCGTTCAGCATTGATAAATAAATAGATATAAATCAATATTTTATATAGAAGATAGTGACTGCAGATGTACCTAAGTGAAAAGTTGTCTAGGTAGAGATGTTTAATTTATTAAATAATGTTGCTATTTACAGAATGAGCAACATGAAGAACCAAGCACATCTGCAGGGCTATTACGTATCTTAAGATACATAATAGGCCCGCTGGTGACTGTTTCGTCTCTGAGAGTTAATAAATTATTACGCCCTTTTTGATTCGCAAATCACAAGACAAGGAGCATGATGCAAATCACGTAACTATATTTAATACATAGTTGTTAACGTAACTATATTTAATACAAAATTGTTATCAAATTGTATATGTATATGAATTTAAACACGAAGCAAAACTTATTACATCGAATTAAAAGAAAGAAGAAAGAAATTATTTAAAAAAAATTGTGGTATTTGCAAATAAATAATTATTGGAATTAAATTACCTACTGGCAGTTTTATTTTCTAAGTGTGGTTCTGTATTTTATTCCGGTCAGTAAGTTCTTAGTGTGTATTTTCACCACACATTTTTCGAAATGTTTTGACTGCTGCTTTCTTTAAAGTTTGTGTTTGTAAATAATCAATTCCGTATTGTACGGTATATCGTCTTAGGCCCCATATATAAAGGTACATAAAAAGTATTGGTAGGTATCTACGCATATTATGGTCGTCAAAAAAAGGCGATAGTAGCGTCAAAACGAAATACATAGCAATTACATCAAAGTGTCTCGTTCTGTAGCTTGCTACATATACTTAATCTGTGCCACAGATTAAGTATTTGTAGCATGGATGTAACCATATGAGCATTAGGTCATATGGTTATATCCATTCCTCCATTCCTTAGAATAATAATAAGTTATATCACGTTATATACTTTATCTTTGATTAGAGAGTAAATAAATAACCAAAGTGCAACTAACTAAAATATAACACTATAATCTATCCTACCTACATAGTATTTTTATAATAGTAATTAGATTAGTGTATGAGTATTCGGTATGAGAGATAAATGCCACAGATTTCTTATAAACTAGCAGATCAAACATTGATCACACCTAGATATGTAATAATGAACAACATAGGAGTGTCTTTCGCAAAAACAAAAATTCGTATAATACTTTCTCTTTCTCGCCAGTGTTGGCATAACGTCATCAGTTCATCACACATCAACAAAACGCAACCGTGGCAACCGTCATGATATAAAACAACTTTAAGTGACAAAATGGTATTCTCGATCCGAGTTACGACGTGAGCTTATTTTAATATTAATTACACTTTGTTGTTTTAACTTTTCGACGAATAAATTTCTCTTCTTTTTTTAATTTCCATCGCTTTCATCATTTGCAACCCTTGGTAATATCTCTTAATTATGCAACAGTTTTAAATTAAACAGAATCACAACAGACCTGTGAAACAGGCCTACTGGGGAAACCACGTTAAAAAAAACGCGCTAAGTACACTACTTCAGAGGTGCCGTGGAAACGTGTGCATATTATGACGATTACAACTTTTTGAATCGTTATATCTCAGGAACGGTGGCTCTTAGGAAAAAAAGTATTGATACCTTTTTTATAGATAATTTTATGATCTACAAATTTTGTCTGAAGTAGTTTCATGAAAAACCTTACTGTTTTGGTGAAAATCGCGAAAAACCCACTTTTTTGACCTTTGACCTCGAGTAAATTTTTTTCCAAGTACCGGAACGATGGGGAACTTTGAAATTTTATTTTTAATTAACTTTTTAAACAATTTTACTCACTTTCAGCTTGATGTGAATTTATGTACCTTCGAATGTCTAGATTGACCGGACTATTATTTTTAACCAACTTTTAACGACAAAGGACATTATAACTGAGCAACAACAAGTATGTAAATGTAGTACATTTACCCTGTGAATTCTACAGTTGCACACAGGCCTATGACAGTTTTAATTCTGAACAAGTTGTATTGGCGCTGTAATCGCTTCTGCCGTTTTGACTATCTGCCTTAAAATTGCAATCAATTGCTTGTCAGTGTACTGTCAGTCTGACATACTCAGACTGGCTATTTTTCTATTTCGATTTGAGTTTTGGTTTACCTTGTGTTTACTTTGATTTCATGCTTGAGTTAAGAACCTTTAAATGCCTATTTTCCTGTTGTTTGATGTAAATAATTCCCTAAACCGCTGCGTTGGTGGTTTTTCAGAATCATTAGGATGTACCTACATAAAGATATATAAGAAGTATTGGTACGTACGTATAGTACAGTTGTTAAAAAAGTAGGCGATAGAAGCGCCAAAACAAAATACAAAACAATTAATACAAAATGACTGTCACATCGGTAGCTTGCTACAAATACTTAATCTGTGGTTGCACATTGTACTGTTGTGTCGTAGAGAAAATTATATATACTGTGTTGTGTTGTCACAAATTAATCATTTACAATTTTTATACAATTTTCTGACGATAGCGACGCCATTACCGAAGTCAGTTGACAGTTCTTCCTTCTCCGCCTTCCTCATACTTCCCCTCAGCTGCCTACTGCCATTATTGTTATCTGTGTCGATCGAGTGAAAGTGAAGTTTTGTTAACCTTATTATTGTTACTCGCGTTTCTCGTGTTTGAACATAATCTAACCCTTCTTCAAGTCGTTTTTTACGAGTTCTGGATCTGGTAATTTCTTCGCGAATTGGACTTTTTGTTGTTATTGCGATTTGACGCTTACACCATGTATTTTAAGTGTTGCGTTAGGAATTGTATGAGTACGCTATAGGACGCTATTTTACACAAGTTTCCAACAGATGAGAAGAGCTAACAGGTGGTTACAGTGCTTAGGAGACGATACCCTTCAAAGGTCGTCTCTGAAAATTCTTTTTGTGTGCCAAAAATATTTAGAAAAAAGATTCAATGGTGAGAGCATTACGCTCCCGAGCGGCGCATATCTGACAAAACCAAATTGAGCACGAAGGTAAAAAATGAAAACTGACTATCATCATTTGGTTTGCCATATAGTTTTGAGGTTAGATACTATATAAACGTTTTTCTACATATCGTTCCTGTGAAAAGTCAGCATAAAGTAGAGTCCACAGTGCCTATTTTCTAACTTAACAGCGTTTCCAAACGTGTTCGTATAGCATGTCAACTCCACCAATGTGTCAGTTGTCTGTTGACATTAAAATTCAACAACAGGAAACTTTTAAAGACGCTGTGAACCGCATGCTTGGTGTAGCATGTTAGGCCACACTCATTAGAAACACATGAAAACGAGACTCAGCGAACTCAGCTCAAACTGTGTGCTATCAGCTTTTCATTCAGAAATGCATAGTTAAATTTGATGTTCAAGTTCTTTTTTATTTGTAGTTATTTAAATATTTTATTATAGCCCTACATGCAAACACAAAGCTGTAGGAATTTTTTTTTCTTTTGGAATAATTCCGTAGGCAACAAAAGTTTTATTTCATGTAGCCTTTAATCAGCTTCCAGTTTTTACTTTTGTATGTATTTTTCTGTTTAAATATGCTATTGGTTCTCTGTGCAATACTGATTATGTTGTAATCATAATATATTGTTATATTATATTAAATGGGTATGCGTTAAAAAATAAAACCCTTTATTTTAAGGGTTCACCAGTTGTTGAAATGGATCATAACTAGAGCAGAGTAAGGCATTTCGACCACACTTATTTTAAAGAATTTAACGCTTTCTGTGCCGAGGATTTGCCTAATAAGTTTAAAAGTTAAGACACGTCTCAGCCAGAATGTTAATCCCACATTGTTGGACAAGTCTTTTTCTTCTATCTTCAGGATTGAAATTCCCTAACAAACTGTTATAGGTTTGTTATTGTAATATTTTTTAACTTTTCTGAATTCGGAGTATATTATATTAGTTTACTGCACTCTGATCTGACAGTTTATTAATAGGATATTATGTATATGTATACAATATTTCTTATAGGCAACATTTTATCCCCTGTTGAGCATGATATTACATCACCAACTATGCCAACAGGAAAAAAATCATGTCGGAGAACAATAATCCAGACACTAAATAAACTTACTCCCGCATAAATTATTTTTTTTCTGTAATGATTTATAATTTTGATTATAATAATACTATAACAAAATATAATATGTATATATATTTTAAATTATTAAAACTTTCGTGAGACATTATTAACGCACTAATTATTTAATACGGCTTTACTCACGTGTAATCGGTATAGGTACCGACTAGTTTCGGACCTATTGGAGGTCCATCATCAGGGTGAGTGGGATGAGTTCGCGGCCGCGCCCCGTCTCGCACTGCGCGCCTGAGCTCGCAACGCGCGGCTTGCAGATGGATGGAGTGGCAATGGGGTCACCAATAGCACCAGTCGTGGCCAACATATTCATGGAACATTTCGAGGAGGAAGCGTTGAAGTGTGCACCATTAAAACCAAGATACTGGTGGAGATACGTGGACGATGTGTTTGCTATAGTTTCCAGGCAGGGTGTAAGACAACTATTGGACCATCTGAACCAAATACATCCAAAGATATGTTTTACAGCAGAGGAGGAAAAAGACGGTACTCTCCCATTTTTGGATGTACTGGTGAAGCGTGAATCTAGTGGAAGCCTGGTACATACGGTATTCAGAAAACCGACACATACCGATCGGTATCTAAGAGCAGATTCCCATCACCATCCGTCGCACCTATCTTCGTTGCCACGCACTCTCATTAATCGTGCACTTCGTCTATGTGATTCTCAATTCCTAGAGTCGGAATTGACACACGTGCGGCAGGTGTTAGAGTGCAATGGTTACAACTGGCGTCAGAGTTGCCGGCTAGCAAACACGACCAGCAAACAACGGCCTCAGGTTGTAGAGCGAGTCCCGGCATATTTACCATACATGCGAGGGGTAACGGATCGAATTGGACACCTATTACGGCGTAAATATAGCATCAGGACAATTTTCCGCCCTATGACACAGATTAGAAGTCTTCTACGATCGCCTAAGGATCGGGACCCTCTAGATAGCCCTGGCGTCTACGAAATTCCATGCGATTGCGGCAAAAGCTACATTGGAGAAACGGGACGCAACATCAATACGAGGCTCACCGAGCACATCCGCAGTATGCGTAAAATGGACAGCAACACCTCGGCGGTGGCAGAACACGCCCTCAACTCCGACACGTCACATTATATAAGGTTCGATAAGGTGAAAGTATTGGCTCGTGAAAAGAACTTTGTATCACGCAAGCTCCTTGAAGCCATCGAAATCGACCGCCGACCTAATTTTAATAGAGACAAGGGATGGGCTCTGCCGCTTACTTGGAAACCCGTGTTGTTAAACACGACGCGGAATAAGAACGATAGTGCTGACGAGTATGTATCGGACATCGTGAGTACATTTTGTGCGCCCGTAAACACCAATATTGACGTAGACGCATCGGTCTCGCGGAGTTCGTCACCATCGCCGGCGCACCCCGCGCCACCCACCCTGTCAAGCCGCGCGTTGCGAGCTTAGGCGCGCAGTGCGAGACGGGGCGCGGCCGCGAACTCATCCCACTCACCCTGATGATGGACCTCCAATAGGTCCGAAACTAGTCGGTACCTATACCGATTACACGTGAGTAAAGCCGTATTAAATAATTAGTGCGTATATATATTTTGATTATAATATTACTATGTAACATATTAACCAATAAAATATGTATAAATGTCTTTTACAGGTGAAAAATTGTGTACAATTATACCTATTGAACAAGACGGTGCTGCTGCCCTTTTTTATACTTCTCAATTTGGTAAGTAATGTTCAACAGTAAACAGAGTTATCACTTATAAGGGACCGTTCAAGTATTACGTAAGCAAAATTTTAATAATTTTTAACACCCCCTCCCCTTTCCTTAGCGAAAATAAGCAAAGTTCTTACCCCCCTTCTATGCTTACTTGCATCGGTATAATTTTTACGAAATCTGTTCAAATTTCTTTCATGACCAAGTACCTATCATACTTAATATCTACTTAGTAATCGCTTTTCAAACCCCTCGTCCATAATGTCATAAAAAATAAGCAAAGCAAAGACCCGCCGCCCCTTTAATGCTTACGTAATACTTGAATGATCCCTAACCTAGCGTAAAATATATTCAGTAATCAACTAATCATATATGTTAACAAATTTGATGACGTATAAAAGGTCATAGGGTTATGTACACCAGGCTTTCGTGGCTGTACGTCAGTTTCCCTTTGCCAAACAGGTTGTTTTAAAAAAAAATGTCATTTGACTTCGGAAATGTCAAATGCTACGACGAGATTCGTTGTTCGAGAGTCGGTAGTCTATACGTAGTATCTTCCCTTAATCTGTGCCTATATATATATATACTTACGTAGTGTTGTGTTGTTAAGTTCTTGTGGTTCGTGTTTCGTGTCTTAAAAGTGTTTTTAATACATAAAACCCTTTTCCGTAAACAATTGATATAATGTCAGCAAGCATACCTCTTATTGTTCGTTTATTAGCGTCTTCTGTTTCTATAGCTAACAGAGCTGGAGTAATAGTTAGAGATGTTATGAAAAAAGGAGAGTTGGGTATTGTAGAGAAGGTGCATACCTACATAAAATTTTATTGTATTCTGATTAGTATGTACCTTACCATTTTAAATTTTTAATGTCCCGTTTTATTCTTTTTAAGGGTAAAAATGATTATCAAACAGAGGCTGATAGGTCAGCACAGCGGTGTATTATTGCATCACTTTCTAAACAGTATCCTAAAGCTAGAATAATAGGTGAAGAAGATAGTACGGAAAGTGAGGTAACGCATTGCGAAACAATATGTAAAGCTTTCAACAATATCTACATAGTGCAATGTATATTTCTATGAGTGCTTTCATTATTTTATTGGTAAAATATTTCAGGATGAAATTCCCAGCGAATGGTTAGTTGTTGATGTGGACAAAAATGTGTTATCATTAAAGTGCCCACTTCACCTACAAGATATTAAGGAAGAAGATGTTGTTGTGTGGGTCGACCCTCTTGATGGGACTACAGAATATACACAAGGTATATTACATAACTTATTCAATTTTAAACCTGAATGTGAAGAAAACAGACTTATTTGATACATATAGAAACCATCTAACTGTTTAAAACATTATACAATTCCTAAAATAATTCTAGGTGCACTAATGCTGAAGAGAAATCCTTGGGAAAGATGGAAAATGTATTTGGCTCATCCTTTTATTAGTATGAAGTGGTATTTAAGTTTACTACAAGCAAATTATGGTAAATGGAAAGTTTCCTAAAGGACTTCATTGGGATTTTCTCTGTATGTGTTTAAAGAATTCCAATTACTAATTTTGAGTGTGATATTTTTGCACTTAATACTACTTTTGCAAGAAATAATCAACTACTTCTAAATATCATAACCATTAGTAATTCATAATAATATAGCATAAATGTATAGGGTTACTCTAAAGCATTGTTTCTCAACCATTTTGTTTTGCATGTCGCCTTCCATGAAAAAGCCAAAAAGTTAAGTATAAAGTATTGCGATCCCTTCACTATAAAATTTTAATGAATAATTTATTTACACCTTTAACTTAAATTTTCTAGGCTCCCTAGGCGATAAAAACACAACCGCGCATTACAAATATAAATTATTGTGCATGTAAATTGCACCCGCCTCTCTGAGGGTTTAAAATTACTTAGGCAAGGTTTTAACCTGCACGTTGTACTTTCACCAACTTGTGAAATAAGCCGCCCGCAAGACACAAGACAAGTTCCTAAAAGTTGAAAAAAAAGGATGCGAAGCAGAGTTTTATTGTCATTTACATTTTTAGGGAAGTAGCACAGGGAAGCAAGTACATACTACAGTGATCTTATCCCACTCACCCAGTGTTTAATTTTTATAAATAACAGTAGAAAGTTAAAATGGACAAATTTGTGACAAAACAAAGAATTCTTAGAATTCTTTGAGCGTAAGTCACTTGTTTCAAAAAATCGACAAATTGCTATAAAAAAATCCAGCCGTAATGAGAGTGCAGCAGTACATGCATCCTACTTAGTGGCATTGCGCGTCGTGAGGGAATCTTAACCCCACACTATTGCGGAAAGACTCATTTTACCTGCTGCCATTGATATGGTCAATATTACGATTAATAAGTCCAGAAGGAGCTAAAAAATTAAAAACTATACCCCTTTCAAATGATACGTATTAATGAAATGGCCATCACAACCAAATAATTCGCTGTTGGCGCAATTTTTATGTTTTGTCGGATTTATGCAGAAGTCTATTAAAGAAAATATGCCTTTTTGCAAATCAATTCCTGGTCGAGCATCTGGTAACAATTTTTTAACGTATTTATTGAAGCAACACAAAACGAAAACTCAGAGTGGAATAAATGCATTGCGGTGTGTACTGATAGGGCGAAAGCGGTAACGGGGAAGAAAAGTGGTCAGTGGCGTGATAGTAAAATTAAAAGATATTATGCCGCATGTGGAATGAACGCACTGCTTTCTTCGCAGACATGCGCTTACTGCAAAAAAGATGCCGAACAATTTACAAAATGTTTTATCACAAGCTGTTAAAATTGTTAATTTTATTAAAAGCCGACCTTGCAAACTAGATTGCTTTCCACACTGCGAACAAATGGGTGTCAAGAACAATTCACTGCTTTCCATACTAAAGTGAAATGCCTGTCACAAGGAAAAGTTTTAAGAAGGCTTTTTGAATTGCGAGATGAATTAAATATCTTCTTTAGAGATAAAAACAGTTCATTTTTAGAAGATAAAGAATCTTTATTACTGTTGGCCAATCTGTTGGCTTACTTGAGTGACATATTTTCACATTTGAATGACTTGTTTGAATACGAATTTATAAGGCCGTAACAAAAACATTTTACTTATGACAGATAAAGATAAAGGCCTTTATAGTATTTGGATCGTTTACTGGAACTTACTGCAACTTAGAACTGCATTACTGCAACTTCTGATTAACAAAAAATGAAATATTCAAAAAACGAATTTAGAAATTTCAGTTATTGATTGCCTATTAGAGAACATTTAAACACATTTAGGTGAATTAAAGATTCAGTTGCTAGTATATTTTCCAGATGACAACAATGATTTCTCGAAAAGATGGGTTCTCAATCCGTTTGATGAAAATATTGTTGCATCTGCGAAGTTACGAACTGAGAGTCACAATTAACTCATTGAACTATCGACTGATAAAACTTTACAACTGGGATTTTTATCTCAAGATTTAGATAAATTTTAGCTTGAACGACGACGTGAGTACGGAAGCCTAGTAATGGAAGCTGTGAAAACATTGATACCCTTTGCTACTTCTTACCTGTGCGAAAAAGGTTTCTCGTCTATGGTGACTAAAAACTAAATAATTTACTTAGGAGTGTTTGCAAAGATGATCCACATACAGAAATACTTTTAAGTGAGAAACAAAGCCAACCTTCGCATTAATTAATTAATGTTCATTATTGATCATTTTAATTAAACAAAGTAAGCTATAAGTTTATTTTTTTCATGTTGTTATTACATGCTAGTATTTAATTTTATAACACTACACTAAAATTCATTCCTTTAATAAACGAAGGAATATTTTGTATATAGGTTTTTTTTAACTGACTGCGACCCCCTTTAATAACGAACGCGACCCGCCCAAGGGTCGCATCCCTCAGGTTGAGAAACTAGCTCTAAAGTAATCTGTTTAATGTGACATTGCATATTTAAACCTCATGTCACAAACTACAATACTATGAGTTTACGTCAGTAATTATAATAATATTGATCTGTGCTGAGTATGAATTGTGAATATAGGGCTAAAAGTAGTTTACTATTATAGTGGTAAAAGTAGCGTGTGTACACGTCCACAGTAATGTAGTATACATGTAAGGTATGTGTTAATTATGTGTATAGGGTTCTCAACATTTTTCTGTAAAACCCGATTTACATCGGTCAAGGACAGTGGCGAGCGCCTCAACAGTGACTGTTATCAAGTCAAGTGGCATTACTTCGTCGAAATGGACGAGCAATGTTGAAAAATACATGCGATTTCGTGCAGAATTCTCATCATTATAATGGAGCAAATAAGGAGGAAATTTTTTCTACTCTTGTACTTAAAAATGAATGTATATCATTTTTACATTTATACATCAGTTTGTTCACAATGTCGCATAAAAAAATGAACAATACACGCAGTCCTGTTGCCGGTCAATTATACACTGTACTAAATTTGACTGTTTATACTACGTCAAGTGGCGAATCAAGAACCGTGCGGGGAGAAAACGCGCGCGCGAGAGGCATCACTTGCTCAAAAATAAAAAGAGATTCCATATGGATCCACTTGCAAGGCAACTTGCAAGCTGTACTGACGCACTGTACTTATCTACTTCGCTAAACACTTGACCAATGTAAATCGGGAATAATGTTGTGTGACATTGCATTCTTTTTCCTAATTCACTAACAATGCTGTGAGTATTATACATATACATAGTTTTATTATTATGAAGGTAAAAGCATTATAAATAATACGGTTTTACACTAGTTTTACCCTCTTAATCGCAAATATTTAATACTTACTCATAAGTAATATTGTTCGAAACACATGTTATTGTTGAAATGAAACAGACAGTATTAACTTGTAAATAATATTGTATTTTTGCATTGCATGTTGCATGCTCATCACATTTATTAGATATTATGTTATTTACATTTGAAATATTTTTGTTCAAGGTTTCCTGGAACATGTAACAGTGCTAATTGGAATATCTGTCAACGAGAAACCAGTAGCTGGAGTTATTCACCAACCTTATTATAAGACTACAGATGGCGAAAATAAAATTGGTAGGACAATTTGGGGATTGCAGGAAGCTGGTATAGGTGGATTTACACTGGCTCCTCCCCCTGATTCATTAATAATTACCACTACAAGGAGCCATTCAAACAATGTAGTGGAGAAAGCTTTGGAAGTAATGAATGCTTCTGAGATTTTGAGAGTAGGTGGAGCAGGATATAAGGTATGTCTTAATTAATATTTGCTACCACCATCATAAAATTTATCTCAATATAAAATTTCTTATTTCTTTAAAACTGAAATTTAAAATATAAATGTATTTATACATACATATGTTTACGCTGTATCCCTAATGAAGTGAGGGAGGATGGAACTCCAGACTTCACGGGTCCTTAAATTCTTCTTTCGCCTCCTCGAATCTCATCATTCTCCTCACACATTTTCGCCTAGATATGCGGGTGCTTTAAATGTATGGTAAATGTACTTATTCAAAAGTTTAACCTAAATGCTATATATACATTTTAATACTTTCGCGTTGCATTTTAAAATATCTAAAATGGGAAATTTAACACAATTACCTTTTATTTTGGCTCGATGTTTCGACCGAGTTACATCGGCCGTGGTCTCGAGCAAACTGCAAACTAGTTACAAATATTACACTGATCTAACTCACATGTGTATTTCTAGCTTACATTTTCCTGATTGAGATGTGCATAATATGTATTTGTACATCTAATATCATAGATGTTACTCTAGAAACCATGTCTCATACTATGAAGTGATCAAGCAAAGCCATACTTTTTTTTGCGTCAAAATTAAACGTCCGTGTGTGTTTATAACTACAATTTTATTGTACCAGTTTTGATGTAGCTTTCATATTTTTCAACACATAATTTTGTAAATATTGTACCTATATCTACTCATGTTAAATCCAAAATCTCTTCAAAAGCCAGTTAAGAAATAAAGGAAATTTTTTACAATTGAATAATGGTTATGCTTATGCTTGACTGGCTCATTGGCGCAGTGGCATATGCATCTGCTTTCCAAGCTAGGGTCCCGGGTTCGATCCTCGGTCAGGTCAATTTAGGAAACAAAATTTTCTAAATTGGCTTGGAGTCTGGGTGTTACTGGGAATTCCCCCAGAGTTCATTGTGTGGTACTCATAGTACAAGCTTACTTGCTTAGTTTGGGGTCACACAATCTGCGTAATTGTCTGGAGTATTATTATTATATTATATTCTTATTACACATGAGAGTATGTAGGCTTCAGACCAAATAAATAAATATGGCCGTCACAGGACGCCCACCTGATGTGAAACATAGAAATTGAGTTATTGAAAAAAAAAATTATGATTAAAGAAAATCAGTAAAATGTATATATAGTATATGAGCCAAGCACACAGAAAGGAGTAGAGCGGCGGCGGAGAGGGGGTGTGAGAGTATAAGAGAGCGTTATGCCGTTTGCCATCACGGCCACCGGCGGAGGCGAGGACGACCCCCGCGACACCCGTAGGGTCTCACGTTTAGAAGCTCGATCACGTAGCTCTACACGCACACACGCGAGCCTTAAGCCACATTGTAAACTGCCACGCGGAACACTAGGCACACTAACCGGCCCTCAGCCGCCTCGCCGGCCGGGTCCACTAGAGGCCCGGCCCTCACCTGAATAGGAAGCCCGATAAGATAGATGCACGCAGGTGCGGAAAGCTCCCCTCGCGACGCCTTGAGCCCGAGGTCCGCCCTCCATACGAGGTATTTCTCGGCTGGAGGAACCCTCAGGCGGTCGACCATCTGACAGAGCGCCTTTAGCGTTCGCCCCAACGCGATCTGTGACGCTGTAAAAGCCACTGGGGCTAACAGCAAAGGGGTTTTGTTTAGTCGGTGCAAGTCTTCTCAGCAACCAAAAAAAAAAACCGTCACGGTATTCGAGTAGTCGTTCTAACTCTAAGGTGCGCCAATAGATATTTCGCATCAAAAAGAAATATGTAACGCTGCAAACACAGACAACCAGTGGGCGTGCACAGGGTTTTTTAACAAGATAGGCAGTCAAAATAACAAATATATAAAAAAAATAACAATTTTAACATCTAATTGTACTTACTGATGCATTCAATACTGACGAGCGAGAACTTTACCGTTACTTTAACTTTTCGCAGTGGTTGTTATTTGTTATATGAAATTAATGCAAAGAAAACAAAATAAACTATTAGTATGAGCACAACCCGTCAGCCAGTTAAATGTTTCATAATATTTGGAATTAAAATTTCGAGTTACATCACCTGACTTTTGATGTAAATGCAACTCTGGGACACACCTGCCTTTAGCTATAGTTTGTAGTTTTTCACTATATGAAAATTTTGAAAACGCGGCTCGTTTTAGTTTTTAGAAATACACACTGCCAACACAACTATCACAGCTAAAACATTTTATTCTTTAAAATACAACTGAAATGATCTATTATAAACATTACATATGATACTTTACTTCAAATACGAATTGTAAGAAGAATAGATTTTTTTAACTTACTCGTAGAACAACAAATCACTTGCACGAAGAAAACAAATATGGAGTTTTATTTTCAAGTATAAATCAACCATAAACAAAGCAAAAACGAGTAATTTGAATTTATCAAATGCATTTAACTCTATAATGTCGTTGATGTAGTCAATGTCTCCAAAACACGCACACATTTAGTTTTCGAGTATAAAATAACACACGTTTGAAAGATTAATTCGTGTACTGATAGGTGAAATGTAAACATGTGTGCGTGAATTGTAGGCAACGGACTGACGTGCCTCCACGGAAGTGTTACATCGCGGGTTTTTCTATATCGATAGATGGCATGATTGTTAAAAATAATGAAAATACAATGACAAAATACGAAGTAACGTTACGAACAGATGAAGGACGGAAGAATGGACATATTAGATGGCGCTGTTTTGAAACAATTGTTTAGTTTTACATTGTCTATATATAAATGGTAGATATCGAATAGATATAAATGGTAGAATGGTAGAATAGATATAAATGGTATCGAATTAACTTCCATTTAAATTGTTAGAGTAGGCAGTCTCTGTGCCTATATGGGATGCACGCCACTGCAGACAACCTAGCCTACGGGATCTGAAATATTGAAGAACTTCTAATCTAACTATTCTGTCAAGGTTTAAGTTTTGGGACCTAAGCAGGTGCTACGAGTAGGCGTCGTGCATTAGAGAAAAGAGATTATGCATTTTGATATTGTATATATCGATAAGTTATGCGTACGAGAATTGTTTTCATATTTTCAAAGAAAGAAAAATTATAATAATCAAAACAAAGTTATTTGAAATAGAAATATGTATGAATTTACTACTCTAAATCTTTACACTTATTCAAATCAAAAATATATGTAAAAAGTATCAATTCATTAAAAACTTAATAGTAGACAGGAAACAAGATAATTTGGAATTAGGTATATAATTGCAAAGAATGATAGTCACTTCAATCACATAAAGAACTAGATTCACAATCTTCTGTAAAATCTAAACAAATTATTGTCCAATTTCACATATATATTTTTAATATCGTATAGTACTATCAGTAATATTGTGTTAACCTAAAGTAGACCTTACCGTTAAAGCATAAGATTGTAAAAATTCGTAAAAGATACTTTCATAATATGTAGAAACGAAATTTGTTAAAAATAAAATACACACATCAAAAAAGTCTAAGCAACATGCACGATTTTGAATTTTTGAACGATTTTTACTATTGTAATATATTTATATTTCTTTTATAAATAATAACTAAGCATATTCTGACGCATTAGTGACTAAAGCAACAAAACTCTTCATTCAATTATTCATTTAATCACATTAACTAACAATATGTGCATCGTAACATAACATACGTAGTATAAAATAAAGTTAAAACGAAATTAAACTTTTCATGTTTTACAAAATTAAATAACGACATTTTTTTAATTATTTGGTAATTCAATACAGTGTGACCGCCTCTGTTGTTTAAAACCTGTCGGCAGCGATTTTTCATTGAATTTATTAGATTATTAAACTGATCCTGCGGCAATCGGTCCCAATGGAATTTTAACAAGTCTTTCAGTTGTTGGGTTGCCGACACTCCGTTCAGGTTCTGTAGAACACGTCTCTAGAGCATGTCCCATGCGTGCTCGATGGGATTGAAGTCTGGCGATTGTGCAAGAATACCCGGATGTTTTCCATTGCCAAGTACTCTCTGGTCCACCGAGCTGTGTGTGAACGCGCATTGTCATGCATCAGCGTGAAATCTGAGCCAAGACTTTGTGCAAATGGATGAACATGAGGCCGGGGACATCTTCAACGTAACTTTCAGCGTTCATATTGCCATCTACAAAAACGAGCTCAGTTCGTCTGTTCTTTATAATACCTGCCCATACCATCACTGTGGAGCCACTTTAAGGGTGCACTTCCTGGACGAATCTCAGCCGTTCAGCATTTCCGGGACGACGATACACTCTTACCCTTCTCGTATCAGGCCTAAATCCAAACCGGGACTCATCACAAAATAAAATATTATCCCATTGCTCCTGGGTCCATGTGAATTGTTCCCTACACCATTCGTTTCGACGGGCGCGATTCCCATGGCGTATGGGTGGGCACCTAATTGGGCGTCATGCTCGTAGGCCGTATTCATGCAGCCTATTTCTCACGGTTTGGTGGCTAACAACAACACCGCTTGAGAATTGTAGCTTTAAACCTATCTCCCGGGCGGTTAACATCAGCTGACGTCTTGCAGTCAGTTGTATGTATCGGTCCTATCGAGCAGTTGTACTCCTTCACCGTTCTGGGTGCTGCTCAGTAGGATCCCCTGTATTAACGTAACTGCCAAAGACGAGAAATCACGCTCCTATTGACACCAAAATGCCGAGACACCTGGGACTGATTTCTTCCCGCTTGTAGCATTCCTACAGCTGCATTTCATCAGCAGTCAAATGGCGTCGCTCCATAACATAAAAAATGACTCACCGCTCAGTTTTTTCAAAAATTGTATATCTCAACATGATAAAAGTGCGATAAATACCAAATTTATCAAGCAACGAAAACACATAAAATCGGGAAAAAATTAATAGCTTTTATTTTAAGGCGCTCCCCCAGGCAAACAGGCAAACGTATAGAGCACCTCATATTAGAATTCGTAAAATTCTTCATGTAATCTACCAACTATTGATTTTACTTATGAAAAAAGGGTCTTTTGAAAAAATTAAAATGGTCAGGTTTTATATCATAAGATTATCTATACATTAGTGTATATCGCAAGTAAATATAACTTCTATTTATGAAGTAGATGCACATATTTCTAATTTTTAGGCTTTCTTTTGAATACAGATTTTATATGTATTTTATATCTAACTGAAAAAAATGCGACGGCAAAAGTGTTGTTAAAATGTCGAAGATTATTACAATATTTTTATTACTTTTTATATATTTTCAAATAACAAGAAGATAGCCTCTAAAACTAGCAAAAAAACAGTATTCGACTAGGGGAAGCGCCTTAATGAAAACAAAACAACCCCGGAAAGGTTCTATTTTTAAAATCAGCAAGTATATGTTTCCGAGAACAAAAAAGATTGTACACCAATCTAATTTTCTCAGAAAAAAATAAAATATCAATTAATAAAACATGCAGTTTCTGTAAATGATGCGTGTTGCTTAGACTTTTTTGATGTGTGTATTTAAAATTCAATCTTACGCTTCGTGGTTAAAGTATATAATTCATGTAATACATTTGAATCGTTATTTACGTCATTTTGATTTGTTATGTAAATGTGACAAGGATAAGACATATACAGATTATAATGCTAGACAAAGAACAAAAAGTTGCACGTCAGGTAATGCAGACGCAATTTAGAAATACAGAGAACTTTGGAGTCGGATTATATGCAATTTTTTTTGTTTCAAGTGGGAAATTATAAGCGAGTTATTATTGAATATCATATATCATGATTGTCTAGAAATTATAACTTTTAACTTCATACTATAATAATTATTAAGGTTTTGGTTTTAGTTTATTAATTATCTCATATAATAGAAAGATACAGACGAACGAGGTACAACCGCTTCGTGTACGTTTAGTGTTTATACAAATCCGTGACTGAAGAATTAAACAAATAAATGCATAAATGTAGTTAAGACACACAAACAAATAAACATAACAAAGAATAAAGTTAAATCGTATTGTAGGCTGTTCACATTTCATTCTTACTTACTGTGCGCAATTTACTATGAATCACTACGAAGTGCAGAAGAAAAGCTGAAATTTCAAAAAAACTTACAAAACTTGGCTGCAAGCCAGCTTGGGAGAGTGAGACAACTGATTAAGTATTCTGATTATGTCTTAACCTCTCAAGACATAATCAGAGTAATCAGTTGCCTCCTCAGTATCTGTTGGCTTGGCGTTAATAGCCCTGTGACAAATCGTAAGCACATGAATTTCGGTATTGGCGCGCTCGGAAACTCATGAATGCGTGCGACTTTCGTAGCTTTATTGTAGTGTGAGTAACGAAGCGACTTCACTATAAAATATAATTTTGATACTTTTCCGAATCAAGATTCGATTTTTATTATTAAATTTTTTTCGTTTTAGATAAATACATATTTGTAATTAGTAAGTGTTCTCGACGCATTAAATGCGTGTAAAGGAAATACAATAACACTCCTTAACACAAATATTGTATTTAGTTACAGATCATGTTTAATATAGGTACTATTTTAAAGTAAGGATTGAATAGAGGCAAGCATATTTACCTGTCTAGCACTACTAGTATTAGGATCGATTACCTAGAAACCACTAGTTACGTAGTTATGATTAGATGTAATTATCCTTTACTAATCAAAACTCAAGTTCATATTCTTGACTAATTAAAAATAACTTCGCACCGTTGTAATAAAGATGAACATGATAATTTAACACTTTATTAAGTAAGTGAGATTCCAGTTCTTCAAATAGAGATTCGTATAGCGATGCAATGGCAGTTTTTTAGCTTTGAAACATACAAACACACAAACAACAATTCTATAAGTATTTATTTTGGAATCAGAAAAGCCTAAAATGCCTAGTTCAATCATTTTGAAAAAGATCGTCAATGTATGGCTTTGTTGCTGTTTTTAAAAAAAAAAATAGGTAATGTCTGCTATGCTTATGTATGTTTACTCTAAAAAATATAGGATCAACGGAAAAACCACTATAAAATAAATCCATATTACTGGTGCACCTTAACTAAAGAAAGCTATTTTAGATCTTAACCTCTTAAACGGCGGATCACGATAAAATATACCTAATGTGCAACCTGAATCATCATTACCTACACCATCCTTAAATTCTTGCAATACTTATTGTAAGATGCTAAAGTATATCCAGACAGACAAGACATAAAAATTCTAAAAAAACTGTTTTGGTTCCTATTAGTGTTATGCGTACCTCTCTAGTTATTTTTTGTTGTATCTTTAATTAACAGGTGCGAAACAATTTAGTTTAATTCTTTGTAAAGTTTTTCAATTCAATTTACATAGGAAGCTCAGATTATTATTGAAAAATTCTATATCTTCTGTGAATTTCACGTTAAAATCGGTTCAGCCGTTTTGAAGATTAGGCCAAATAAACTGACAATAAAAATTAAAAAAAAAAACGCGTGTTCGTGTCTAGTTAACGCGCGAATTACCATATAACCTTAATAAAAAGCCTTCAATTCAAAATTATAGACAGACAATTCAGTTTAATTCATATGTAGGTATAGATTGTTATAAATGTAATAGATATCATTTTGATACCCGGCTTGCAATACTTCTTGCATTACTTTAGAACTTTTTTATTTAACTGTACTACTAGTGATTATATTTACAACACAATGTTTACATCCCTAATAAAAAATGCAGGAAATCAGTCATAATAGACTCATGGAACAGAGAAGTCAACACTGGATCAAAACAAGGCGGCATATACGGCACGCTATTTAATGTTTTCGCTTACGATCGCTCGTTATGAAGATCGCATACATTTTTCGTACAGGTCCTATATCGTCAAGCTTTTGCGCTGGTCTTAGAACCATTTTTTTTTTGTTTCTGAGGCGAAAAAATCCCCTCGGACACTCAGCTAAACTACGCCGACTGAGTAGTGTCGGACTCGAACAAACTAAAAAATCCCTTTGCTGTTAGTCGGGTCTTTTACAGCGTCACCGGTCGCGTTGGGGCGAGCGCTAAAGGCGCCCGCCTCCAGCCGAGGGATACCTCGTATGGAGGGCGCACCTCGGGCTCAAGGCGTCGTCAGGGGAGCTTTCCGCACCTGCGTGCATTTCAATGGGCTTAAATATTCGGGTGAGCGCCGCCCCTCTAGCGGACCCGACGCCGGCCTTCAGCCGGCTCGCCGCGGCGAGACAGCTGTACGCCGTTAGTGTGCCTAGTGTTCCGCGTGGCAGTTTACAATGTGGCTTAAGGCCCGCGTGTGTGCTTGTAGAACTACGTTTGCGAAACAGGCGTCAACATCGCGTATTTTATACTGATTTTATTGTTTATTATAGTTATTACACAGATTAATTAAAAAAAATAATTTCTGCCATATTTGTACATTGAATGAAGTTTTATTTCATATAGTTTTTTTTAGAACTAAATCGACTTTAAATCACGACTCTTTATCCCTGGAAAAAGCCTTTTTAAATATTTATTGCTGTAAAAAGGAAGAAATTTATGACATTTCCACAACAGCAAAATATTCAATAAGAACATGTACTTGATCTCAACATAATTTTAGAAATTGTTAGAACTCGTCGAAACAATGTTAATTAGGACGCCAAAGTAACACGTCTAAGAATTTTCTTTGTAAACTGACTTCGTAGAATGGTTAGATATTATAAAATAAATATGAAAATGTGCAGCACCGATATTCAAGAAGGGAAATGGATCTCTTATAAATTGTCGGCAGAAAGTTAAAAAACCTTAAAGTTTATGGAATTAGAGCGTCAAAATATCACTATTTCGCACAAAAATGTCAAAGGGCTCTTAAGAACCTGTTTTTTCTGCTATTTTCGTTTGACAATTCACGGAAATTTTTGAAAACCGTTTGAGTTGCTTTAAAGTTGATACCTATTCATCATTTATTTTTCACTGAGTATTTCAGTAAAACGAGCTGGGCTTTTGACCTTGTATGGAGTACAGCCTGTGGAGGAAAGCTATGTTTTTTTAATTATGAGAAAAATGTTGTTATGGTCCATTTACGTGGTCATAAGTCTGTAATTAAACATAGCAGATCCTTTTTACAATCTTTAATTTTCAGTACCGAAAATATATTTAAAAAATCAAGTAAGTACCTGTAAGATTAAAAATTCGACTATTCATCAGAAGAGAAATAAAAGTATAACTCGAGTAAATTAGACGTGAATATGGTAGTACCGTCTTAAACTTCTTATTCATGATTTTATACTTAATGGTGTCGAGGTCATGTCATTTGGAAAATATGATTACGAATTTAAAAAAAGAGCTATGTAACGTATTATTATTACGAAATAATAAAGAACTCAATGAAATGATATTAATTATTCGCCAAAAATAAAGTCACCAGCTTTTTTTTGTGTTTTAGATGTATTGTTTTTACAATTTTTGAAGGAAGTTTGCTGTTAGTTTTTTCAAATATTACTAAAACAATGTGCATTTAAATACTCATTTGAGTGCACATTTAGATCAGACGCTTTTAGTGTTGATTGTGTATCTAGTTTTTTATTTGTGATCGAAGGATAGTCATTATAAACAAGAAGGGTCATCTGTGACCCAGGCCCGGCGCATTTGGAACATATCTCAGTTATTTCGTTATTTTACGAACATCAATCACCACATTTTTTTTCGATTTCAGTGGCTATCATAGTTAAATTGCCTTCCTAAGGCAAGATACTTTTTTTTCCCTGAAAATGTAATAAAACTTTTTCTGAGTATACATAACATTTTGATATAGTATATTACGTTGCAATATATAACAATTTTCCACCAAAATCCCTTGTAATGGACAAACTGCGGCGTCCTTAGCGGGCTAGCGTAATACCGCCGCGCTGCCCGCCGCACTGCCATTATTAAAAACGGGATAGCTATATTTTTAGCTAGCTATATAGCTATCAAAAGTATACTACACAAGTACACATATGTCATGTACAACCCGGACGTTGAAGTCCGAAGTGCTATTCGCGAGTATTATTTTACATGCAATCATGGCAGGCGTACATTAGGAAGCTGTGCTCATGTTATGTGTGATTTATTATCTAGAATGGGCTAGACACCAAGATGTGTTTCAGCACCCTGCGCTGGGTATGGACAGATTATTAATTACGATATGCTTTAAAAATGTTAATAAATAATAGTTATTTGCACAAAAATATGGTTTTATTAAAATAACTCCTTTTCAGGCACACGTATTTTTAAATAGTTAATTGGCCATTGCTGATGTCATAATATATATTCTACTATTAGCAGTTCACCTCTATAAGAAATGAAGTTAAAAAACAACATACAGACGAATTGAGAACCTCCTTCTTTTTTTTAAGTCAGTTAAAAACTATATAACCATCATATAGTACTTAATTAAAAAGGATACATTTTGCCTTCCAAAGCCAATTCAAATAAGTTAGCCACCGAAATCGAAAAAAATTATATCTGATAATGTACGGTTTACACCGTACATTTGTGCTTTGCAAGCACTTTTGGGTGCGGCGCGAGTTGACCCATCAATTAACATCAGTACATGCAAATACGTCGCCCGCGCCGCGTGCGCTTACAGCATAGCATAGCAAAATAAATTACCAAAAACTTTCAGCATATCTTTTAATTTAAAACACTTAATCATTAGCAATAAATACTTATTGTGTATACCACACAGATAAAAATGTATGTACATAAAATAAGAAAAAAATTGAGATATGTTTCGGTTGCGCCGGGCTTGGTATAATTTTGTATGGACCATGACCCTTCTTCTTTCCAAAACTAATTATTATCAATACGTTTTTTCGCATATCTACTTACATGTGCCATCTTGCAAGAGCGAGACGCAACATGTAATTATAGCGTGCTAGACAAGGACAAACGCTAACAAAAGCTTAGCAGCCAACCAGTATTAATAGAACTCTGCCATTTCTGTTATAAATTTCTATTATTAATGTTGTATTATACTTAGCGATGAAACAGATATTGTCCTTTTTGAAACTATTTTTACGACTGTCATTACCACACCACTATACAAGCGGAATTTGGCATTGTTTACGTATTTTATTCAAAATTTTATGATACCGCTTAGACACAGGTTACGGTTCTGCTTCCTGGTTACTAATAAACGTACGTGCGTTTGTGTTTGAATTATAAGATGCCTTTCTATTTGAAGTCTCGTAGGCTAGGTTATCTGTGGCTGCGAATAAGTGGGGCGGCCGGGTTTTTAGTTTTGGTACGTAGGCCAGTGTTGTCATATTGATTCATAGTACCCCAATTACTATAAAAACAATGTTATCATTGATAACATTATTCTACTGATAACATTATTTAATTAGTAACATATTTTTATAATACAGCGTTGCGTATTATGCATTGTACAGATACGTCCCCATAGAGTTATTTGTCCATCATCCTTTAAAACAAAGTATCATTAAACCTTACTTAGGTACCCAATGAACAATCGGAATAATTGTAACACCTACTAATGACACAGACAGACTTCGTTATAACCTACCAATGGCGACACTTGTTAAAATTTTACGTCCCGATCAGTCTTTTATTAATAGATTGAAAGTATGGGTTTCTAAGTTAATTCACGTATGAACGAATATTAGGGGGTAGATGATAATTTGCTTGAGACCACAGCTGATGTAACTCGGCCGAAACAACAAGCCAAATCGCGTTCATTTCCTGCGTGTTAGATATATTTTATAATCGCGAAAGTTTAAAAGTTAATATTAGCACTCGCAGAATGTTGATAGAAATTTATATTTTGTTACCTTCTTATGTAAAGTTTAATTTTTATTTACTGCTTCAGGTATTGCAACTTCTAGAAGGAAAAGCTTCAGTGTATGTATTCGCTAGCCCTGGTTGTAAAAAGTGGGACACATGTGCACCAGAGGCAGTCCTTTCAGCTGCAGGTGGCAAGCTCACTGATATCTTAGGAAATTTCTACAAATATGGTGCATCGGAGTCGAAACCCAATAAAACTGGTGTGTTAGCTGCTGTCAACGAAGAACTGCACAGTTATGCTTTAAACAAAATACCAGAGGACTTAAAAACGACATTAGCTAAAAAATAAAAAAAAGATAGAAAGATACAGTGATGGTGTTATTTATTATACATTTTATTATGTATATATTGTAATTTATTTTAATATTGTTCTGTTGTTTGAGTATGGCATGGCATTGTAATTATTGTACTAAAAGAAATATAAATAGAAAATCAGAGGTATTTATTATTCAGACTAGCCTTGTTCAACTACAATTTTATTTAATAGATAATAATTGGAACACAATTCAAAATAAATAATTCAAATTTAAAATATGTACATAAAAGAAATGCTTACATGAAAGTTCGAACATTAACAAATTGGTACATTTTTTTCATCGAAAATACTGTATGTATATTTGGCTTTTAAAGTTTGCTCTTTGGTTTAGGTAATAATGTTCTTAATTCACGCCTTAAAATTTTTCCTGAGGCATTTTTTGGAATGTCTTCAACGAAAATCACGCCGCCACGTAAACGTTTTGCAGGTGAAACCTGTGAAATAGTACAAATACTTGACAATACTTGCAAAAGAGATAACCTTTTTCAAACGAACAGATGCAGATACGAATACACCCATCTTCATGAATCAGAGAACTTGCAGCTATAAACCAAACCAATTACAACAATAAATCACAAGAAATAATAGTAGTCAAAAAACAAATTAGTTTGAAGAGTTTTGTTCGAAGGCTGGCCGTACTCAACGGTCGCCATTTTCTTGTTTTTTTTTTAAATTACAACGCACTGTAAAACCTATATGAATCGATTGGAAACACTTAGAAGAACAAATAATTACTAAGGTTGTTATATCCTAGTGCAGGGATGGCGAACGTTTATTATCTACGTGCAATTTTTTCTAAAGAAACATTTAACGAGGCCATGATGTGCCATCAAAGAATCTTGACTTAGCGATGAATAGAAAAAAAAACAAATGTACGTAAAAAAATAAATTGTTTCAATTAAGTTTCTAAATCCTATAATTACAGCCGTTCCCCAATTATTTTGTTACATGCCATCAATGGCACGCGTACCATTGGTTCGCCATCGCAGTCCTAGTGTCACGTTACAGAGTTATTTGCAAGAAAAGATTGTTGTACTAAAATTTCAATAACCATGAAAATATTTCTCATTACATTTTTACGCAGTTATTTTGTATTCAAATACAATTCCTAGATATATTAATGTTTTTACTTTAAGTATAAATATATTGTACATACATTCATACGTATCCTCACGCTGTATCCCTAACGGGGTAGTCGGAGAGGATGGTGCGCCAAATATCGCCGTCCTTACATACTTCTTTCACCTCTTCAACCCTCATTATTCTTCTTATACACCTTCGCCTAGGTTTGCGAGTACTTTTCACATTTCCGTCTGCTAACACTGGCTGTTTGATCTACATAAGTCAGCCTTAGTCTTCCTTTGCTCCTGCTATCACTTATTCTTTATATGTGCCCGAACCATCTAAGCATTCCTTTCTTCATTTTTACGATAACACTCGTCCAAGCCTGTCATACTGCGTATCTCTTCATTGCTTATTTTGTCTTCAAGGGTGACAAGGATCGCATTTCTACTGCATTTATCTTACTTTACAATAAAGTTTTGGATGACTTAGATATATTCACACTGCTTACTAATGCCAAAGTCCCGTTTATTGCCAGCTGCTACCCATCTCTCCACATACAACTCACATCTTCCATTCCTAAAAACTATTAGATATTTCATTTAATTCACCTGTTTTAGACATTTTTCATTTACCAACATTTCGCATTTCGTCTGTACGTCTTCTGTTGCAAACTCCAGAACCTTACTTTAGTCATATTTAATCCTATCACTTCGCATTCTTCTTTCATGCACGTGACTAGTGTCTGCTTCTGATGGTACTATAAGCACAGCATCGTCAGCGTATAGAAGACAGTTTACCACTGTGCCATCACATATCATACCACACACTACCTTTCAATGTATGGAGACAACTGTCCAAAAACAGTACGAATAGCAAGCAGTCATCATGCAGCCCTGCCTAACGCCTGAACAGGCATCGAACCAGGGCGACATTCACCATATATCGTTACACAGGCACTGTGGCCACGATATAATGGCCGCACAGCCCGTAGTAAGGCCCCCCCCCCACGTCATATTCAGGCAAAAGACTCCAGTTTCTTTCGCACTACTCTATCAAATGTTTTCTCTAGATCCGCAAAAGCGCAGAAAACTTTTTGAGCCTATCAGAAATGTCTTTCATGCGTTCGGTCAATACTTTAGTATATTCTTGACTTGCAAAGCTGACCAAGCTGATGGCTTTGGAGCACGTACAGTCCAGATGAGAACCTTTCCCTTTATAGTGGTATTATGACTGTGGTGCGCCAGTCCTTCGGTACCTCTCCCTTCTTCCAGCAAATAATGCACAACATACTTCTCTCAACCTTTCTTTCCCACGTGTACAGATGGATCATTTTGGACTTAAATATGGTATTATGATAGCTACAAAAAGACATTTTTCTATATACACTCCTAACACGATCATTCCAGCATCATTCACTTTCTTCTGTCTATACTTGCCGATCAACCGCCATTTTTGAAAAAATTAAAATGGCGATTGATCAATACGCCAAAATCTTCAAACTCCTGTTATGATAATAACTGATGAATTATAGTAAACTTAATAATAATTTAACTATACTAAACTATAATTTTGTTAATATGTATATTAACAAAATTATAGTTTATTATCATGAAATTCCACTCCAGAAACACAATTTTTTGAGTTACTTAGTAATTATTATAAGTGAAATATATTACGTTAGAATCTTCGACCACAAATAAAGAACTAGATTCACAATCTCCTATAAAATTTAAACAAATTATTGTCCGAATTGACGTATATATTTTTAATATCGTAAAGTATTATCGGCAATATTGTATTAATCTAAAGTAGAGCTTACTGTCAAACAGTATGGTTATAAAAGCTCGTAAACGATTCTTGCATGACATTGAAACGAAGTTTGTTAAATAAAATATTTAAAATGCAATCTTACGTCTCGTGCATAAAATATAATCCAATTAATCTATTTGCGTTGCTATGCATGTCATTTTGATTTGTTACGTGAAAGGATAAGACAAACATTGTCAGGCAATATTTAAAAATATGATTACGAATTTAATAAAAAAGAGCTATGTAACGTTATTACTATAATGAAATAATGAACGCGTAAACAATATTATTTGTTTATTAACCGAAAATAAGAACTCGCATCTTTTTTGAGCGTTCTAGATGTATTGTTTTTGCCATTTTTGAAGGAGCACTTTGACATGGTCGCTGTAAGCGTTTTCGAATACCATTAAAACAGACAATAGACTACAGACAGACAATACAAATACTCATTTGAGCGCACATTTGGTTCGGACATTTTTGGACCGTTGATTGTATATCTAGTTTTTTATTTGTGATCGAAGTTTAGAATGAATGCTTTTAGTTTGTTTTTTAATATACATAAATCGATCTTATTTAAGTAATTAAATTCGCTTGTCTAAAAACTTACTTTAGAAGCGATGTATTCAACGAGCTCTTGCTCGGTAACTGTCGCGCCGGGTTGTGTAACCACGAAGGCTGTGGGCAGCTCCCCCGCCAGTTCGTCCGGCTTGCCCACAACCCCGCACTGCGCTACGCTGCCATGTTGTAAAAGTAAAGCTTCTAATTCTGCCGGTGCCACCTAATTATACATAGTAATAGATTAGGCTTTGCCTACCTGCTGCTCTTATATGGAAGTTATTTCGAATGAGTATGCCTTTGTTTCATGTGATGTGGTAACTGTTACACAATCTATAAGTTAGATTTGTGAAATTAATGGTTCCGCCACATGTTAACCTATTTAAATATTGTTATATATTGTAATACTTAAAAGAGCTACATTTTTTGGAAAAATATCATAACTTATAAATCTAATTCAATAACAGCATATCAAGTTACAAACAAAAAGTAATAAAATAAAGGTAAATTTAACGCTTTCACAAAGTATTTTATTAAGAACGGGATATTTAGTATAGAAAAACCGTAGAGATTATTTTAAATTTAAATTAATCTGCCGAAAAATTGAGTAAATCTATGCTAATTTGGATATTATATTTATCAACATATCATATTTACGTAATTACTGTAGCAATACAAAATATATTTATTATCATATCTTTATGCTATCTGTATTGATTAGCATAATCAGCTATAACACCTGTTTTTGAAATTGTGTATATACGAATATAACAAATGCGCAAGTAGATTATTTATCTGTTAGTAACAATGTGTGTAGTACGTACTATTACACTTTACGCTAGTAACAAATTTATTAATCTGTGGTACTACTACACACTATATACAATTTACCAAACAAAATTAAAAAATGTTTCCATGTACAGAGAGATGTCGTTAGTAAGTCTCAAATGGGACCGAATTCATAGAAATGGCTATGAAAAATTATCCCAGAAAACTAATAACAACGCGACAAAATAATCATCATAAGTATGAAATTAATAAAAAGTACACAATTAAACTCAGTCTTAGTTATTTCGTAATCAATAAATCCTAATTACATAGCACATTATTTTTGGATACCTAGATCAAATATACTTAATAAAGCCCGTCTAATTGGGATGAAGCGATGTTTGGCATGACGCCCCTACAATTCCACACACGATCAAATTTACTTGATGCAGCCTCCGCTTCTTGCAAATTGGACGGGCTTGATAATGCATATTCGTTCGTGTGTGACGCGCATAACACATCAAAATACAGTGTGTACAGGCCGCGCTACGTACGTTGTAATAGTCTATTGGAACGAAAATGCACTGTATCGCGCACTGCTTAAGGTTTGTTTTCATTTGCACTGTTTAATTCAATAGTATTATTAAAAAATGTAACATAAATAGTTGAAATGGATTTTGATAGGATAGTGACGAAGCAATTTCTGCTTTCTGGATAATTTTGTTACACGTTGTAGAAACAATGAGTTACCTAACAAAAAAAACTTAGCTATTATTATTTTTCCTAAGATATTTGAAATCTTTAGTTAAGACCTCGCCTTTCCGTTGTTCCTTTTCCAGCGATTCCTCTCCCTTCATACCACTTGGCTCCTTTACTGCAACTACCACCCAACTTCCGGCGGCGATGGATGGTACGCGCAACGCGCCATTTCATATTTTTACTTTATTATAAACTCACGATTTATCAAGTAGGAATTACCGGGACTCCAGATATCTCAGGAAAAATAATAAGTAAGTGACGAAAGTATAATTATTATTATTAAAAAGCGCAACCCTAAAAGTTATGAGAAAATTTTATTTCAGACATTCGTTCAGCAGAAACTCCTCCTACTTGGACTCGCACCATCGAAGAAGACTACTTAGCGTAGAGGCCCAGAGTAAGAGCTAATATTAGATTGCTATTTGAATAAGCCAATATTAACTTAAAAAAAAAATATTTAAGAAAAAAATTTAAATTGCCTTCGAAAAAAAGCACTGAAAAGTACAAAACTATCTTTTACTAATCCAAACTAATAAACTTTCTGTTGTTGCACATTGATTTCACACCGCCTTTTATAAAGTTATGTTTATTGTACTTGAGTTTTAATTAGTAAAGGACAGTTATTTTGTACTTTTCAGCGTTTTTTTTTAAGGAGGGTTTAATTTTTTTTCTTAATTTTGTTTATTTCTCCCTTTTGAGTGACCTTGCCCTAAATAAATATCTAGGACAGCTCTACAATTAACTTATTTTTAATTCTAGAGAGCAACATGCAAGAGAATCGTCAATATAATAGTTATAACCATTCGCGTTGCTTAGTGTTATTTGGTGTATCTTCGAAATCCGAGCTCCAATACCGGTGAAATTTAAATGGGACGACCACCTCGAAAGTATACTCTTTCTAACAAAAAAAAATTTCGTAATCGGTCCACTATTGACGAAGAAATAAAAAACTAGATACACAATCAACGCTCCAAAAATGTCCGAACCAAATGTGCACTGAAATACGTATTTGAGTGCACATTGAGTGAGTCACAGATTATGTGAATTATACTTAACGCAGGAGACGTAAGATTGGATTTTAATTTGTTTAACAAATATCGTTTCAATGTCATGCAAGAATCGTTTACGAGCTTTTATAACCTTATGATTTAGCAGTAAGGTCTACTTTAGATTAACACAATGTTACCGATAATACTATACGGTATTAAAAAGATATACGTCAATTCGGATAATAATTCGTTTAGATTTTACAGGAGATTGTGAATCTAGTTCTTTATTTGTGATCGAAGGTTAACATATACAAAAAAAAAACATACAGACGAACATAGAACTGCCTTTTCTTGAAGTCTGGTAAAAATAAATATTTAAACGTTGTTTTGTTTCTAGATAATGATAAAAATAACATACTAATCCATGTTAGTAACAATTTATATTAAACAACTAATTAACTAATTAGGTATTTAGTTCAAGATTTTAAATGGTTTTCTTTATCTTTAAAAGTCAATTAATGATTAGATACTTATGTATTGTCAAATATTATATTTAATAATTAAATTCACTATTAACTTTGAAATTTATTAATAATGGTTAACAGTACTGTAACCATAATGAATCGATCGCAATCGCAATTATTTAATACGATTACGAGTGTCAAAATGACTACGGAATTGTTTTCAACTTAATATCATGTGGTATTGTCATGTGGAGTTATCAATACCGTATTGATAACTCTGTCATTCGGTCACAAACGTAATAGTTTTCGCGGGTGTTTTCGATTATGTTTGGTGCGTTAGACAATTCGGTGGATACAACTGAGAAACGTCAATTGCCTTCAATATTGTTACGGTTGGTCCTTATGCGTAAGGAATAAGGTCGATTTTTAATGGAGCTCGAAACGTAACTTTTAGTGCTTATATCTCGAGACCTAGGCTTTATCGAGTTATGACCTAAAAACGCATTGCTAGGTTTAAGGCCTACTATCGAATGGTATAAGTCAAATCAAGAAAGAAGAACCAAGTTGCACCTCGAATATTCCCGAGCGATGACGTGTCATGTACCTATGACTCATGCAAACAGGCGGCGTCGAGAACAATGTCGAATTACCGTTAACGAGCGTAATTAACTAGAAAGTTCCACCCTCGTTTTATCCGACTATAAATAGAGCTCCGTATCCGCCGCCGAGTCAGTGTTTCTCAATTATCGATCGAAGCGACATATCGAGGCAACATCAAGGCGAATTACATAGACTACTACGACGACTACTGCGACGACCTTGGATAGAAGAACTCTGTGATTCGGGAACGTTGTTATTGAGTGAAGCGTGTACCTTCGGTGACTACTACGCGAGTACCTACTTCGAGGGCGACTACGAAGATTAGGAACCGCCGTAATTAAGTTCGCGTGTTCTTGACATCTACTTGTACGAAGAAAAATAAACTCTTTGCACTCTTAACCGGCATCTTATTACCCTCAGCTCGTAACAATATGTTGATATCGATTACTAGTGGAATTAGATAAACAGGCTGCTGTTCAAGTGAGACCGTGAGACAGTACTCGCGAAATTAAATGTGGTGGCGGAAACATCCAATCTAGTTGGAGTTCCTATTGACGATCAAAAAGCGTTGTGAAAGAAAGCTTAACTGACCTGTGGGTTTATTGTTGTGGGTACATACACACATCAAGTGTCTAGGGATCAAGTACATTTTTAACTATAAAAAATTATCCAATTAATATTTATCAAATCTAGTCTTCCAGACTGGCTTCTTACTTTAATTCCTATGTTTAAGTCAACAACTTATCCCTATATTTTGTAAAAATTAAGAAAAATTACATTTTTGCAAATTGTGGGAAATTAACCTAAGTCGTCAATTAAATAGCAAAAAAAAGGCAAAAATGAGGATTTTTTAAATTTTTATTGTAAAGAAAAAAAAATTAATAATCTATGTTTCCACCATGGACACGAATTATACAATCACAGCCATTTTGGCATGCTTAAAATCAGTTCATCAAAATCACTTAGGAATGACCGCCCACATTCTTTCTAACAAGTCAAAAAGTTGTTGTGGGGTATGCACGGCATCCATACTCGGCAGAGCTCTTCTTTGAACCATATTCCATGCGTGCTCAATTGGGTTGAGGTCTGGCAATTGAGCAGGCCACGGCAGAACGTTGATGCGAGCGTCGGAAAGAGCGCGTGTTACGACTAGCCGTGTGTGGACGTGCATTGTCGTGCATTAGTCGAAACGAATCATCCAACCGGCTTCGCAGAGGGATGATCACGTCTGAAACAATCCTCTCTGCATAAATCTGAGCATTGAGGTTGCCCCTGATCCAAATGAGATCGGTTCTTCCACCGATCCAAATACTGGCCCAAGCCATTATTGTTCCCCCTCCATATGAATGAACTTCCTGACAAAATTTCAAACGACTTGACGTCCAGAGGTCCTCCAAACTCGAGTACGTCTTGTATCCGGCCTCATACCGAAACGAGATTAATCGGAAAAGCAAACACAACGCCAGTCTTCTTCCTCCCAATTTCTGTGTTCGCGAGCCCATTGTAAACGGGCCCTACGATTGCAGGGTGCTATAGGCAAAATTCTCAGCGGCCTTCGGGAACGCAGACTCACTTTACGTAAACGATTTCGGATAGTTTGATCGCTTGTCAGTAAGCCTAAAGGGCTGTGGAGCCTCGTAGTCAACATCATGGCGGTCATAGTACGATTCCGTCGAGCAATATTTTGGATGTACCGGTCCTGTCTGCGAGTGATGATGCGAGATCGTCCTCTATGTCGCTCGGCCACGCGGCCCGTGATACGGTCCAGATACGGCTTATGACGCTCTGTGTAGTGCCAAGAGCGACAGCCACAGTACGTTGCCTGGAACCAGCTTGCAACATTCCGACGGCTCTCATGATCTCTTCTCGTGTCAAATGATGTCGTCGCTTCATATAGATGCAATTTTTTTCAGTTCCGATGCAGAAGTTGTAATGGTTTTGTAAAAACGTTATTACACACTTTTATAGGAATCCTGATTGACAGTTCATTTTCTATTTACATAACATAACATAACTTCACGCTGTATCCCCAACGGGGTAGTCAGAGAGGACGGAGCGCCAGGAGTCGCGGTCCTTACACACCACTTTCGCTTCCTCATTTTCTATTTTTAATCCAAATTTAAAGAAAATTTTTTATTCAATAGTGAAAATCACTAAAAAGAATCAATAACGATCCAAAAAAGTTAAAGTAATAATCCTCAATACTCGAAACTCTAAAATAATACTCTAAAACGTACTTGATCCCTAGACACTTTTGATGAGTGTATTTGGGGTACGTACTAAAAGAAACTGTCTTCGACGCAAATAAGTCGATGTTTGGCGTTTCCCACATCTGGAAAATTAGCTCTGTTGCAACTGTGATCAAATGCCTCCTTTTCCTCAAGAGGGCATTGATCTCAAAATTGAATCTGTCGCGCTGTTAAAAAATTATCTAATAGCTGCAAAATTTGACATGTCAAGTCCAGTAATTTTTTCAACCTGGTTCCGCCTTACTTGCTGATATAAAAGACAAGCGTGCAGTTGTCCGTCTGTAAAAAACTTGAGAATTTTGCAGGTTTTATCGCTCGCAGTGAACTGCTACATGAACCGCAAAAAGTTCTTTGAGATTCACATGCCACATGAAGTATGTTCGCTCATCTACTGACTGGCTTGTTTTATTGTATCTAAATATGCTCCACGGTCGATGTTCAACGTATCTGTGGTGAAAAGGTGTGTGATGGAGTCCGAATGTATAGGTAGCAATTCAAACGTTTTCAAACACAATGTCATGTCTGCTAGTACAGGTTCTGGCAGTGGTAGGCAACTTTGGTATATGATTACTGCTTATGAAATGATTGCTTGATGATGAGGGTGGGAATGTAATATACTGTAATGCAGTCTACATTGTATATATACAATGTACAAGCGATAATCGTACTCAGTTATCGCTTGGTCGGTAGATAAGTTTTGACAAGAGTTAAGTTCCGCTTTGATGTACTGAAAACAGACAGAACTTGATGAATAGTTACTAGTTTCGCTGACCATCCTTTTTATGTTAGCTGATGACTTCAGTTCACGTATGGCTTTATCGCTAGTAGACTCTTCCTCGGCATTTTTATCCTCTTATCACGAAGGGAGGGTAACGCAAAATTAATACTTTGTACAATAATACCATAGTTAGAATATTTAACACTATATTATACACACTGCACTTTAATGTTAATATACAAAACAATATTTACATAATTTATCAACATTATTAAAAAAAATTGTCATGATCATGACGCGTCGCGAGATCCATTCACCGCCACCGCCCGGTGGCGGTGGCTGGGTGGGAGTTGACTTGACTCAAGATGGATTTCTTCCGGAATCCAAGAGGAACAAATCGAAGATGGAACAAATCATGTAAAAAAATATAACACGAAATAAAATGTACTTACCAGTTTTTGTATGAACCAAAAAAAACATCTGCTTGGTTACTTTTAACAATTATAAAAGAAACTTCTGTGTGAAATTGGTGGTAACCAATGATTATTACAGAAAAAATTGTGAATATATTACCTGAAAACCCTTATATTTGATGAGTTCTTTAAGTCTATCTACTATGAAGAAATGCCCATCCTCGTCATAGTATCCAATGTCTCCTGTCCGTACATATCCCTCTGAATCGAAAAGCGCCTCAGTGGAAGTTTGGTCTCCAATGTAACCTTTCATACGGAGTGGAGACTTTATCCACAGTTCTCCTTCCTTACCAGGCCCTAACTTTTTACTGTTCTCAATGTCTAAGACCTAAAAAAATTGAAAATTATTTAGCCGATTTAACCAATGATGTTATAATATGGTATTTGCAAAAGAGTTAGATGAGTTACTTGCGCTCGAAAATGGCACCCCAAAAATTTTGCTAATTCACTAACCCGGAGCTCATTCTCGTATCAGCGTTGACATTGTCTACTCGCACGTATGTTCTTGATATCTTAATATTTGTATATACACATAATACATATTATATGTATGATTTGATTGATATGATACATATGATTTGATATCGCTTTCTTGAAAACGGCTCTAACGATTTCGATGAATTTACAATATAGAGCTTTATGGTGGTCAAAAATTGATCTAGCTAAAATCCGATTCTAAGAAAATTCGTATTCTCTACGTTTTCACACACTTTAAACTTCTAAACTCTTCTGATTACACAATAGAGTTTACCTTCTCAATTGTACAGTTGTTAGACTGTAGATCTACCAAGCTGAAATACGCAGGTTCGAATCCTGCAATGTGGTCAAACTTTTTTTCGTTATTTTTTTTTGTAAGACACTGAGTAAAGCTCGGTCGCCCAGGTACTTATTATTAAAATGCGTATCGAATAAAATGCGTTATTAAATACTGCAGATGCTACACTAGCAGGACTTCTAAAGGTCTAGGGATCACATATCATGCGTCACATATCATTTAATTCATACGTATTAGCATTTTTTCCAAAATTCAAACGTTTTTTATAATATACACGATCATGCGATGACGCAACCACCCACTTTTAATCATCGTTTACATTTATTAAAAGTAATAATAGAAAAATACAATTAAACTCTGACTTCATTCTATGTATAAAAATCATCCCAAATGGAAAAAAATATCAATAAGGCAAAAAGAAACAAATAAATATTTATTTGAAGGTAATTAGAAATAAAAATTACTATATTTTTGCTTCATAATAAATGCACAATAAATAATAATATCCATTTTATATGAAAGTAGTTGTTTCATTTTCATCATTTTTAAATTTATGACAAAATAATTTTGGAGATATTATATAAATAAATCTCTGAGTTCTCATTTATATGATTCAAAAAAAATGAAATTAGAAAAAAGCAAACATCATTTTTTACTGTCTAAAGTCTAAACTCTTTAAACTAGTTAGGCATGTCATATTTTTCGCAAATGTTCTGTAGCATTAATTACTAATATTCTATGAATTAGTCACGGAGTCGCTTCAAATGCAGTAAAAAATTGAAATTGGCCAATCACAATGGGTTTAGAAAGCCATTTGATTTGTTGGTTTGGAATATAATTTAAGTTTTACATTGTATAGCGATGCAGTACAATGTATCTTTGTCTGACTTTGCTTATGGTAATTGTCATACTATCTTGTTTACACTTCTTCATTTTATTTGTGTGCATCTGTGCGTAACCGGGGCAATGTTTTACTTGGACTAGTACTAACATAACCTATCTACCTCTTGTATTATGACATCATTGGGTTTAACATATTCGACATTGAATTTTTATCCTATTAATCCTACTAATATGGTAAATGTGAAAGTTTGGGAGGATGGATGTATGGATGTTTGTTACTCTTTCACGTAAAAACTACTGAACGGATTTTGATGAAACTTTACAATAATATAGCTTATACATCAGAATAACACATAGGCTATAATTTATACGTGAACACGAAGTCGTGGGCAAAAGTTAGTTCTAAATAAAATGGATCCAATACCTTTATTTTCATACCAGGTGCAGGAGTGCCACAAGATCCAGTCTTATTTGCATTTGTAAGATCAACGCAGCAAGCCATTGTGACTTCAGTTAGACCATAGCCTTGTCTAATATAATCCACACCAGTCCTATCCATAACAAAATACATAATAGATGAAATACTAAGGTTAAAATTGTATTGATGCTAACAGTTTTAGCTGTATTTATAATTTTAATACAAATTAAATTAAAATTACTCAATACAAGTAAAAATTCTCAATACAAGTTCATTAAAAAAAATAATGTTAGTACATTAGTATTCTGTGGTGTGTACACATGTACGCACGTAAGAAGATATAAGTTCTTTGACGTTTTAAAGGAAAATTGGCCACATATAGTATAAAAAAATAAAACTGGCCGCTTGAAATGAATGAAATAAAAAATAATAAATTATAGTACAGCAACGCACTACTAATAGATATTGTGTTGATGTGGCCACTCTAGTCTTTCTCGCTTCGACGAACTATGTCAAACCAGTCTTTGCTCTCTATCTCACAAATATTTGTATATTAATTTTTCACTTAAAAAGTTCAAGAATAATTAAAAAACTTAAAAGTATTAACGAACAAAGATTTGTTTGGTTCTTGTCTGTCAAATGCAATAGCTTAACGGTCTTCAAACATTGAGCATACCGATAGAGACGAAACATGTGTATTCCCATTCCTTTCTATTATAGACTTAAATAGGCTCTCCTAGCATAGGCTTGCATAATCTAAGAACTTGTGAGGTGTGAAAGGAAAAAGGATATAACTTCAGTAAAGCCTACTATCACTTTACTGGAAGAGTTTTATGATAAGAAGAAAAAACTTTACTTCGAACGTGCTTGATGTGTTCGTCAGGATTTATAACAATACTGTGACTTGTGCATTGCATCGCCTAACTGTTTAACTCATTAGCGATTATACTTATTAATACGTGACATTGGCAAATGCGCTAACATCTGTGTGCCATGCCACGCCAAAAAAAAAGTATAACTTCAAAAATAATATTCATTTTTACACATATTATGTAAATGTACATAATAATTATCTAAATCTTTCAACAGGTTCTAGAAGCTTTCATAACATTATTAAATATTAATTATTAATAAAAGGTAAAAATTGACATTACACATTCTTATGATAATACCTATCAGATACTGCCTTCTGGACTTCACTAGAAAGTGGCGCTGCTCCACACCAAATCTCCTTGAGTGATGACAAATCATATTTGGATACTAATGGGTGCTTTGCTAAAAACACAGCAAGAGGTGGAACAATAGTAGTCATGTTTACCTAAAAAATTCAGAAAAAATTAGGTAGAAATACTTTGGTATTGATTTAACAAGCAGAAGCAATGTAAATAAATACATGATATCTTGAGAATTGGTTAACATTACTCCAAGATCAATTGTAACACATATTTGGCTTAATGTTTATAATAACATAAACATACAAAAAGCCAATGTTTTATTATTGTCACCTTGTAGTTTTGTATAGTCTCTAAAAACTGTTTTTCTTCGAAACGTATGAGAAATACTATTTTCATATGCATAGACATTGCAGCAAATGTCGTTATGAACCCGTAAGCATGGAACCATGGGATCAATGACATATAACAGGTCACATTATGTTTCCTCATTGTTGATGTGGTTTCCACATAATAACTGAAAAACAGTAATTTGATAGTATTTCAAGATTAAAAAAGTTTTTCTTGAAATACCTTTTTATTCTTATTATTTTACATGTACTAAGCTCTAAATAACACTGACATTTATTAGATTTTATTTAACCATATTTCAGATTATTTACAGCTAATTCAGTATTATAATAAAAATATATTCAGAGTTATATATAAATATGGGAAGGGAATACTTACTTCATATGACTAGCCAATGTAAGAAAGTTAATATGAGTAAGCATAACACCTTTTGGTAGACCCGTGGTTCCCGATGAACACATAATTGCTAGTGGATCTTCCAAACCATTTACATCAACTAGTTCAAAACTGTCTGTATCTACATGTCCTTTTATTAGGTTATCATACATAAGGCCTGGGACTACTTCGTATTCACCAAATATTATGATCTTCTCTACAAAGTGTAAGTCTTTACTGCAGTCATGTAGGTTTTGTGCAATGATTGGGGAAGTAATTATATACTTCGGTTTTGTTAAATGCAAAAGATGCAATATCTCTCCTAAAAATATATAATTATTCAATTAAAGTGAAAATGTTTAGATGGCTTAATAAAATTATAGTGCCAATTATAAGACAGTTATTTAGACCCGCTGACAATACTGAATTTAATGTAACAAACCATTTCTTTATATTAATTTATTACAAAAGATACATAGAAAATATTATGCCTCCACTGAGTCTAAAAGAAGCACAAATATGTTTAAACACACGTCATCTACCCATATCTACTATAAAATTAAAAGTAACATATATGTGGGCGAAGGGATGAATGGATGGTCTGAAATTGTTGCTGACTGTATCATATCACATTATTTTAAAAGGATATTTGATAATATTTTAATGATATTCTAATTTTATCATTGTTATACACAATTACTGTTTATAACACTATATTATAGCACTCTACAGATTATATTATGGACACAATTAAAACATAGGAGCACATGTTCTACTACTAAATTCCTTGTTCCTCCATCCTATCTTCCATAGTCACATTGACTCCGTCAAAGTGACGGTTAGCAGGTATGGCCATTGAAGTACCCAAAGTAATGAGTGATGACCATTCTGATGTATATACATATAATATGCTTAGCATATAATTATATACATAGATTCACGAGTTACTTTGCTAAAATCCATTTCATGTGATGAGTTCTTATAATTTTTAGCCATCATCCACCCAAATCTTCAACTTTTTAATCTACATGTGTAGGGCCCCTAATGAAGCATCTCAGAATATCCGGAGAATGCTCTCTTTAGAATCTTTTGACATTTTTATGCAAAATACTGATATTTTGACCCTCGAATTCTCAGAAACCTTGAGATTTTTTAATATTCTGCTGGCAGTATACAATAGATCCATTTCTTTTCTTGAATGCATGCATTAGTGTTGCACATTTTAATAATTATTTTATAATATCTTACAATAACCATTCTACGAAGTCAGTTTTACAAGGAACATCCTTAGACGCGATACTTCGACCTCCTAATTAACATTGTTTCAACGAGTTCTAACTTTTCTAAGGTTGATGTTGAGATCAAGTACATATTCTTATTGAATATTAGTGTCGTGAAAATGTCATAAAATTCTTTCTTTTTACAGAAAAATAATTTAAAAAGGCTGATTACCAGGACAAAGTGTCCTGATTAAACGTCGATTTAGGGTGGCTTGCACCAACTGTTTAAGCTCAATTTAAGGAACTGACATCTCACTTGAACCAACTATTTGATAGATGGTTCAAGTGAGATGTCAAATCCTTAAATCAAGTTTAAATAGTTGGTGCAAGCCGTCCATTGTTCCAAAAAAGCAATGACTATAAAAAATGATATGAAATGAAACTTTATTCAATGAACAATATATGACAGAAATTATTTTTTTAAATTAATCAGTGTAATAAATATAATAAACATAACAAAATTAGTAAAAAATATGCCGCTATAACTCAGACCCGCGCGACGAGCGATCAGCGATCGTAGAGGTAGGACCTGAACAAAAAATTTATGCGCTCATCCGCAAGCGAGAACATTAAATGAAGTCCAGTATATGTCCTATGACTTGTTTTGATCCAGTGTTTACTTCTCTGTTCCATGAGTCTATTATGGCTTTCTAATTTCCTACATTTTTTGTTAGGCATATAAACATTGTGTTTTAAATATAATCATAAGGAATATTATTGTATTTCGTTTACATGCATTTTTATTTAACACGTCCAGAATGTTTAATACTAAGTACAAATATTAAATGTATTTATCTCAAAATTTAAATTTAAAAAAATCGAAACTTGATTCAGAAAAGTATCAAAATTATATTTTATACTGAAGTTGCTTCGTTACTCGCATTGCCATAAAGCTACGAAAGTCGCATGCATACACGAGTGTCCGAGCGCGCCAATACTGAAATTTGAGCGCTTAAGATTCATCACAGGGCTCTTAAGGGATGAGATTAAAATAAAAACTAAGAATTCATCACATAATATGCTTGGTAATCTTTCCTGTCTAACTACCCCATTAGGTATACAGAGTGAGGATATGTGTGTATACAATTCAAAGGTACCTAATAAATTCAGTTATATAGTAATACTATGTATGTAATATGTATATTACGCTGATTCAAAAAAAAAAAATATTTTTCTTACAAACAGGCTGAAAAGTTTCTTTCTGACGTAAAAAGATACCAGCTAAAATTTGAGCCATTAATATTAAGGTAGTCCGCATCGCATTTTTTTCATTCCCATAAGAATAACATGGGAAAAGTTATTTTAGCTTCTTCTGATTTTTATACCGTTCAAAAGACTTATTGGCTAATGAATCGCTTTATTGATCTTTATAGAAAATTAAACGCTCTATAAAAAAGGACTGATAACATTTTTTTATTAGTCCACGCGTTCAAGTTATTCAAGGTCAAAGTTCAATTTTTCAAAAATTTGATCGAATTTTGTATATTATACCGAAACTGTTGGTTTCATTGTCAAAATAGGGGTCAAATTTTTTATCGACCATGAAGTTGACCTCTGATAGATGTCAACCAATTATTTTTTTTGTTAAATCCAATGAATATAATGCTTTTAAAGATTTCTTTTGCAGAATTTGACTTAAAAAAATTAAATTACCATCAAAATATCATATCGATTCTAATTTAAAGAGAGATCTTCTCAATTTTAGTTCTTACTCGAATGCACGCTTTCAGAATTATGTTCGTGAGTTTTCGCTCTGTCGATAAAAAAATTATGTCTTAATAGATGGAGCTCGGAGCTTCAGTTATATTGTTATTACTATCGTAACCATACAGAACCGTCAAATTTATCTCCATAGCATTGTTATTTTAAAGTCGGTGTTATTTGATGTTATTATCTATTACATAATATTGAGTTGAGATATTATTAGAGGTTGATTGTAAGTGGGCCATGGATTAGTTAAGTCGTATTGTCGGTGATCCAACTGAAAGTTTTACTGGACGCAAGCTTCCTACTTTGGTAGAGGTTATGTCGGTATTTCTTTACCAGAAGAAAGTTGAAAGTTCTAAAAAATCGTTTTATCGACTGAAAATTCGAACGAAGAAATTCACCATTTGTATCTGAAATTATAAAAATTTTTTTAGAGAGACTGAAGATAGAAGACTGAAATTTTTAAGCAGAAACTCACGAACATAATTCTGAAAGCGTGCATTCGAGTAAGAACGAAAATTGAGAAGATCTCTCTTTAAATTAGAATCGATATGATATTTTGATGGTAATTTAAATTTTTTAAGTCAAATTCTGCAAAAGAAATCTTTAAAAGCATTATATTCATTGGATTTAACAAAAAAAAATAATTGGTCGACATCTACCAGAGGTCAACTTCATGGTTGATAAAAAAATTGACCCCTATTTTGACAATGAAACCAATGGTTTTGGTATAATATACAAAATTCGATCAAATTTTTGAAAAATTGAACTTTGACCTTGAATAACTTTTGAACGCATGGACTAATCAAAAAATGTTATCAGTCCTTTTTTGTAGATCATTTAATTTTCTATAAAAATCAATAAAGCGATTCATTAGCCAATAAGTCTTTTAAACGGTATAAAAATCAGAAGCAAAAATAATTTTTCCCATGTTATTCTTATGGGAATGAAAAAAATGCGATGCGGACTCGGCTCAAATTTTAGCTGGTATCTTTTTACGTCAGAAAGAAGCTTTTCAGCCTGTTTGTAAGAAAAAAAAAATTTTTTTTTTTATCGCCCTAATGTATATTTTTAAATAATATCAGCTTACCAGGAGAATAAGTGACATTAAGAGTACATAATACAGCTCCACAATACATAATAGCAAGGGAGGAAACTATGAATTCAAATCTGTTTTCACTACTGAGTGCCACCACATCTCCCTTTTTCAGCCCTAATTGCTGCAAAGCTACTGCAAAATTGACACTGTGCTGAAGAATCGTTTTATAAGTCACTGATTCCCCTGTCTCTGCATTGACCTGAAAGTGTACATAGTATTAATGTAAACAGTTTCTAGTAATAGAAAATAAAATAATAATGAAGATTAATTAATGTTTATAAATTAAATGTTAAAATAAAATTAAAATATTTTTATAAATAAAATATTAAAATAAAACTATGAAAGCTGAAGTAAAATGTTGCGGATAAGGTTTAGGGTGGCTTGTACCAACCATTTAAACTGGATTTAAGGATTTGACATCTCGTTTGCATAATGTTACCATACGTCCCACTTTGGGCGGGACAGTCCCGCTTTCAGGCTGTCTGTCCCGTTATTCCCAGCCAGACCAAAAATGTCCAAACAATAATGAATATGTACTGTACGGGTACCCCTAGGCCCTACCTACATTCATTGCATTCGAAATGCGCCCAAAGAAATGCACCTTTCAAAAACATTTTTTGTCTAATGAATAAGGTATGGACAAGTGACAAAACAATTAAGTGTGCAGTTTTGAAAGTTCTGAAAAAGTTACCAAAAGTAACATCAACAAATAATGTGATAAGCTCTACTCCTGCTTGAAAACTAGACCTGACATATAAAACAAGTACGTCTGCAACTGAATCTAATGTTGATTAATTCAAATTACATATTATTAATACACTGTTCTCATGTTCCTGTTTTTGAATAAATAGTAAAATAAGCCTTTTTTACTATAAATTTAGCAAGCGTCCCGCTGTGGCAAAAGAAAAAAGGTCACGTTACGCTTGCACCAACTATTAAATCGTTGGTTAACTATTAACTATTGGTGCAAGCAAGATGTCCAATTCTTAAATCAAGTTTAAATAGTTGGTGCAAGTGACCTTTATTTTTTTTTGTTATTACTAATGACAACTACCCGTAGATAATTTTGCCAACGACTTGTTTGGAAAAGACACTGTACGGTATATTACGATCACGAAATATTTATGAGTGACGATTCCATTGAGAACCTAAAACACAGACGACACAACATTGGACATAAAATTCTTCTAACTACAAAAAACAAGACACTGATATTTACATATCTACACAAAGACGGGATGTTAATGTACACATTATTTAACATTAATACTAGAAATATGGAGAATGTTACAGACGGATATTATTTTCAGCAATAAACTTTATAAGAGTTTCAACAAATGGGGTATTAATGAATGTTAGGAGGAAATTAAAATTGGTGGGGAGAGGGATAGTGACCCTTAGATTATTTACTATTCTGTTGGTGCAATATGTTTGTAATAGAAGGCAGTGACTAAAAGTGCTCAAAATTTAGTTTCATTAAGTTAGGTTTTTTAACTGTTCGAAAGCTTTATATTTTTGACGCCTCTTAAATGTCAATACATCATCGTATTACCTACCGAATAGCATTAAATCTAGAATGTAATTATTATGTGTGATGCAAAAAAGCAAAATCTAGTCCTTCCTATCATTTTGAATTTCAATTCCGTCCCAGACTGAAAATTCTTTCTACTAACCAGAGCAACCTTATCTCCCCCTTTTTTAAATCCATCGAATAAAAACTGTCCGTATGACAAATGAGCTGGAATGTGCTGTTCTTCAGGTCCACACACCACATTGTTATTTATAGTGACGGGCATTATTCCGAATATAAAATTCTTCTGTCCTCGCAAGCACTTCCTCTTTCAGCTCCAATAAAGTGATTCTGTTCACCCATTATCCACTTATTAAATACAATTTTTATCACAGATTAAGTGAATCTGATAGTTTAAAAAAATCACTGATAATAACATAGCGATAAATAAACATAATGATCACTAAATTGATAGTAGGACGATGATTTCTGATTTGAATCTTTGATTACAATTTTATTTTTATTTATATTTCTTAAGGCATTGGTTACAATTCTGGAGAAACATTAACTGTCCCTAACACTTCTCCAGTAAAGTGATAGTAGGCTTCACTAAAGTTAAAAAGGACTTCTTGGAAGAGCGCGAAAACTTCAGCTACACATGTTTATTTAGATCTCCTCCATTCTTTTCACTTACATAGAACTTTAAAACACAATATACTATCACTGTTGTAGTTTAAAACTCCTAAAAATGTAAAAAACAGAAAATCTAAATAAAATGACAACCTCACTTCTACCGTTCCCGCCAAAAAGTCTGATTATTTACAAACTTACAATACACAGAGTCATAGATAATGCCACAGACTAAGAAGCACAGAATACTAATCTAAGAAGAGATATAATAGGATAGGATGCAGGGTTGCAATTTGACAGTCAGATAAGAGTACTATTTGGAATTTAGGAAGGTACTATTTCCCGAAAATAGTAGTACAGTAAACTAGTTAATCTGTGGTACAGTTTAATAACTGTCAAATTTAATTACATAGGTATTTGTATCGTATTTATAGTTATTTTTTTGTACTTAAGTTTTGAGTAGTAAAGGGTAGTTATTTCATAATTTTCAGTGTTCTTTTTTGAAGTCGGTTTAATTTTTTTATAAAAAAATGTTTTATTTCTCCCTTTTGAGTAACTTTGGCCTAAATAAATATCTAGGGCAGGTCTACAATTAGCTTATTCTTTAATTCTGGAGCGCAATGTGTTAACTTCCAATTGTATTGAAGAGCACAAACCGTGGGCTTTCACAATAAAAGATGCGAACAGATCAAACATGGAATATTATTGGCCATTATGGTCATTATCAATATCGTAACATAACATAACGTATCTTCACGCTGTATCCCCAACGGGGTAGTCAGAGAGGACGGAGCGCCAGGATATCAATATCATATCATATTCATCTGTTATAAAAGAACAGTGTAAAGGTTGCATCATAATTATATCCTAGCGGTATTCTTACAACCCGAATACGACAGCCACCAGCCGTATTTTCTGTCCGCCACAAGACTGACTATACTGACTGAATTTATCATATCACAGGCTATTTATATCTTCTCCCTACTACCAGTGTACCATTTGGGGACAACGATAGTTAACAAATGACATACAAGAGAATCATCAAAATAAATGAATAAAGGTTATAACCAGGTCGTGTTATTTAGTGTATCTTCGATATCAAAGCTTCAATACCAGTTAAATTTCAATGGGACCAATTTGGAAGTGTATCTATTCAAACAAAAAAAGAATTTTCCAATCGGTTTATAAATGACGTAGTTATGAGGTAACAAACATTAAAAAAAAATGCAACTGAATTGAGGAACCTCCTCCTTTTTTGGAAGTCGGTCGAAAATGTTTTATTCGAAATGTATGATCTTACTTTGTGGTCGAAATCCTCAATGGGATACTGTTTATTATGTGCAAGGGAACATGTGTTCCTCTCTCACTCTTACCCAAGATGCCTCTACAAAAAGCAAACAGGGGGAATCCCTAACTCTTAAATATACACTACGGTAGCGGCAAGCTATAATGGGCGCTTTCATAATTTATGCACGTCTTTATCGCGCGTTTTTTCTGTGGATGGCAAATCGTCGACGTCCGTGGAGAGGAACGCTTTTATAATATCCACGATATTATCGTGGAAATTGACGTCGCTTTGAGTTTCAGAGAGCATAGTTAAGGGTGTCAGAGAGGACACTGAATTTGACACGGCTACGTCTTTTATATTTATTTTATTGCATCCTAACTGTTGCCCGTGACTTCGTCTGCGCATAATAGTAAAAAAAATCCTACATGGGAATTCAGTTATAAACTATCAGGTAGTCAGAGAGGATGGAGCGCCAAGCGTCGCGTTCCTTACATATGTCTTTCGCTTCCTCAAATCTCATCATTATGTATTATGTACTATCTATTATGTATTACATATTATATATTGCATATTTCTTAATTCTTATATACTGGCAGCGTCCACTGGTAAAAGTAAAATACTTATAGTTCTAGTGGTAGCTATTATCAATATTCGCATTACTGTCTAGTACTTAGTTCAATAAATGTAACGACATCGCATTAGAAGATAATCAAAAATTAAACGTAATACAAAAATCCATACACCTATGGTTTGCGAACTCCGACTGTCGGTGTCGACTCGCACATTGAATTTTGTGTAGATACACACTACAGTCTCAACGTTGCCGTGACCATTTAATAGGGAGCCACGTATTATCGTGGACGTCCATGGCAAAATGTTATTGTGGACAGAAATATGAAAGCGTCTCCATACAACTGCATGCATTTTGCTTCCCTATTGTACCATGGACGGAAAAAACGTGGCGATAAAAACATGCAACGGAAAATTATGGCACGCTATGATGGCCGTTTTGACCCATTATAATAGTGACGTGAAATGTCAATTTATTATCAAAAAAATATAATCAAATTCGAGTCGCATCTACAAGTTTTTGGATTTATAACTAGTATTGCAAGTAGACGCTGATTAAAAAGTTTTAATAAAACGAAAATATAAGTGTTTACTTAATATATTCGAATGAACTGGATATTGGAATTAAAATGAATATACATGCTTTATTTGCACGCTGAAATAAACTCATACAGAAAGAGATAGAAAAAAAGGTGCCACAAAAGGCCATATTTCATCAAATTCGTCTATACTGCTATATTTATTGTCGTCGCTGCTATCATATCATCACATACTTACATTAATTATAAGTTCATTTTCTAAAATATTATCTATTTTCACATCGCTTTCATAATTTTCCCTTATTAATTTAACAGTTTTATTCACAACCTTTTCCCAGTCTCCGTTAATCACATGTTCATAAACTTTTTCTAATATTTTTAGCATTTTTGTTGAGGTAAATGGGGATTCTGCATTGCATCTTGCAGCATATCCCGTAATTTGAGCCCTAATAATATAATATAATTGTAGTAATTAATTTATATTTTGCCAATTTTGGTTTGTGTGTAGGGTTGATAAATGACTTGCAACGACCTTAAAAATTAAGTATAATATATTCACGGACCACTCTTGCAAAGGCTGGAGGCCGACTAAAAGTAATTATATACAAATGATATTCGTGAGTCATTATTAGTATAAATTAGGGAATACTGCTCGAGCGCAGTTAAAATGTGTCACCATATTATTTGTACAATATATAGGTACAACGCTTCCCTTCCTAAAAAAAACATTAAGCTATGAATGTGAAAGAGTATAAATATAAAAGTAAAAAGTCTGTATATGAGGTTACAAGTACAATCATTATTATAGAAAAATTATACACACATACATATCTTCACGCTGTATCCCTAACGGGGTAGTCAAAGACGACTGAGCGCCAAGCGTCGCGATCCTTACATACTTTTTCGCTTCCTCAAATCTCATCATTCTCCTCACACATTCTCGCCTAGGTATGCGAGTACTTTTGACATTTCATCTTTCATCACTCATTCCTTCCATGTGCCCGAACCGTCTTAGCATTCTTTTCTTCGTTTTTTCAATAACACCCAACCCTGTCATACTGCGTATCTCTTTATTTATTATTTTATCCGCAAGGGTGACACCGCACATATTTCTAAGAGATCGCATTTTTACTGCATTTGTCTTACTTTCACTCGATTTCGCACATATCCAGGCCTCACTACCGTAGAATAAAGTTGGCACCAATACCGCATTGTGGATGGCCATTTTGGCAGTGTGAGATGTATTCACACTATCTACTAATGTGGACAGAGCACCATTCACTTTATTGCCAGCTGCTACCCATCTCTCCACATCCAACTCACATCTTCCATCCCTCGAAAATACGCTCTCCAGATACACAATTTTGTTCACTTGTTCTAGACATTTTCCATTTACCCATATTTCACACTGTCTGTACATCTTCTCTTTCAAACACAAGAACCTTAGTTTTATTCACATACGTATTCAATCCCTTCACTTCACAGTCTTCTTTCATGCACGTAACCAGTGTCTGCAACTCCGCTTCTGATGGTGCTTAAGTACAGCATCGTCAGCGTACAATAGGCAGTTTACCACTATTCCATCACGTATCATACCACTCGTACTACCTTTCAATGTCTGGAGGCAACTGTCTAAATAAAGCAGAAATAGCCAGGCAGACATCACGCAGCCCTGTCTGACGCCTGAACAGACTTCGCACCCAGGCGACATGTCATATATCTATCCTTCTGGCCATCTCGATCGCTTCTTGCCGTCCTGTAGCTCTGTCAATGATGGTTAATATATATCTATAGCCTTGACAGTACGTAAGAGGTACGACAATGTCCACATGGAGATGTTGAAATCGATTGCTATTTGGAAATGATTTAATTGGAGATATAGTTTGTCGCTGAATTTTAAACATGATCTACTCCAGTTGTTGATATCGGTATTCATTGTTTTCCAAAAATATCTACTTGCAATCATTTTTTAACCGACTTCCAAAAAAGAAGGAGGTTCTCAATTCGTCTGCATGTAGTTTTTTTTTGAACCGATTTCAAAAATTATTTTTTTGTTTGGTAGCTAATACTTTAGAGGTGGTCCCATTTAAATTTCACCGATATTGGAGCTTGGACTTCGAAGATACACTAGATAACACGACCTGGTTATAACCTTTATATTGACGATTCCCTTGTATATCGTTGCGCTCCGGAATTAGAATGAAGTTAATTGCAGACCTGCTCTAGATATTTATTTAGGTCAAGACCACTCAAAAGGGAGAAATAAACATTTTTTATTAAAAAAAATTAAACCGCCTTCAAAAATAACACTGGAAAGTATAAAATAACTAGCCTTTACTAATCAAAACTCAAGTACAATTAAAATAACTTTATAAATACGATACACATACCTATATAATTAAATTTGACAGTTATTGAAGTCGGTGCCAAATCAATGTGCAACAACATAAAGTCTATTAGTTTGGTGGGCTTGGCACTGACTTCAGTAACTGTCGAATTTAATTATATAGGTATGTGTATTGTATTTATAAAATTATTTTAATCGTACTTGAGTTTTGATTAGTAAAGGATAGTTATGTTATACTTTTCAGTGTTTTTTTGAAGGAGGTTTAATTTTTTAGTAGCGCGTATGCCGCCGTGGCTTATTCCGTGAATCGCTTCGAAGGCCGTAATGAGAAACTGCTTAGGTAGGTAAGGACGCGCGGACTGTTTAGATATCTCACAATAAATAGGCTCTCTGCAATTCGGATAATTGATTGCTTTAAATTGTAAGTGTTTCGATTGCATTAATTTTCGTAAATATTCATCATTCTGTTGAGCTCTGGATAACTCTGTATAGTTTAATGGTGACGGCGAGTCAATTCGCTCAATTCTTGATAGCATATCTGCAACAACGTTCTGTGATCCTTGTGTGTAGTCTATTGACGTACAAAAATGACTTATAAAATCCAGGTGTCGGAGTCGTCGGGATGTATCACTACTACTCGCAGCTTTTTTATGTAATGCGTACGCAAGAGGTTCGTAATCGGTATAGACAGTAACTCGCTGGCCTTCTATCATATATCAAAAATGTTTGATTGCCGTGTACATGGACAATAACTCTCTGTCATAGGCGCTATAACGCTGTTGAGTTTCACTGAATTTAGAAGAGAAAAAACCGAATGGTTGCCATTCTTCATCTATTTTTTGTTGAAGTACTGCGCCAGCACAGGTGGTAGATGCGTCGGTTATCAGTGCGAGGCGTGTTCCAGCAAGAGGACGTGCTAAAATGACAGCTTGTTGTAAACTATTTTTGCAGCTTTCAAATGCGTCCTCAGCCTTTTTAGTCCATGTAATCATCGTCTTATCTTTACGCTTAGAATTGTGAATACTTGCGTTTAAAATCGACCTATGTTTAGCGGCATTAGGCAAATGATTTCTATAATAATTAATCATGCCTAAAAACTTTATCAGATGCTCCACCGTTTCTGGCTTTGGATATTCGGAAATAATTTTTACGCGATCGTCCAAGGGTCGTATTCCTTTACTCGAAACATCGCATTTGGACAAAATAATTGTTACACCGTATTGATTCGAACGGTTGAAAACGGTTTCCAAATGTTTTCGCTGTTCAGCTTCTGACTTAAAAGCTATGACCGCGTCATCGATAAAATTGAATAAAAAATCTAGGCCTCGAAATACAACATGGTTCATTAAGCGCTGAAATGTTTGTGCTGCATTCCAGAGGCCGAAAGTTATTCACGGAAACTCAAAAAGGCCAAAAGGCGTTATAATGGCTGTTTTCTCTATGTCTTCTACCGCAGTTGGTATAAAATGGTAAGCACGGTGCAAATCAATTCTTGAAAATATATTTTTTCCCGCTGGCAGGTAAGCAGTCACTGATGCACGGAATCGAGTATCTATCGAGCTTTGTGATAGCGTTCAGGCTGCGGTAATCGCCACAGGGTCGTATTTTGCCGTTCTTTTTAGCCAGGGCATGAAGAGGACTGGACCAACAGCTCTTCGAGGGTCTGCATATGCCAACTTGCTGCATATGTTCAAATTCTTTTTTAATCCTTAAATATTTTTCTGGAGAAAGCGGCCAAGCTCGAGCGAATACAGGCGACCCAGTAGTTTCTATATGGTGCTGCACATTATGTTTAGGAGTGTTCTTGTAACACGCCGGTTTGGTGATGTCGGGAAACAGCGACAATAGGTCGGAATACGGATTCTTGACGTCGATTGTTTTGATTGTGTCATACTCGTAATTCACTATAGATCCTATAACGTTAAGACTTGTCACCGGGTCGACAAGTTTTCGACTGTTAATGTCCCCCGATAATTTATGTTGATTTGAAAAATCAGCACCGAGAATTGGTTGTTTAACATCAGCCAAAATAAAAGTCCATTAATAAGGTCTTCGTAATTTTAAAATTAACACTAAGTTTTTAGTTCCGTAAGTCCGAATTTCACTACCATTAGCTGCATACAGTTTATAACTATCACATTTACGTGTTGAATACGGTACTTCGGTTTTAGATAAAATAGATACATTGGCTCCCGTGTCCACCAAAAAACGTAGCCCACTGTTTATGTCGGTCGCGCAAAGGCGGTGGGAAGGCGCGATGGTGCAGACATCCGCTGTTGGCTGCACTAAGTTAGGTTTTCTGATTTGTCTTCTTTTTCCATGCGCACGGCTTTGTGCATTTATTAGCTTTATGGTGAAATCTGTTATGATAAAAACACAAGCTGTCCGGATCGTCTGACTCGCGTCGGTTCATATTTCGATCACGGTACCATGTACGAGAGTTAGAGCGATAACAATTATAATTGTTATAATGTCGATCCATCGATCTGGATCTTCGTAACTCCATAACTTGTAAACTGAGCCGAATGATTTGCGCTTGAAGCATTGCGAAATCATTCGACATTGGTTTTTCAGTAAGCTCAAATAAATGAAGAGGTCGTGTAGTTTCCAAAATTTTATCTGTGATAGCTGCTAAATTTCCTAAATCTTTAACATCACTCACCGCGAGGACTGCTCGTACTGAGGGTGGTAGGTGTCCTTGCCACATAATATTCAGTGTCGTCTGGAATTTCGTTTCTAGCTAATTCTTGCATATACCGTAGGAGCTGGTTTCTGATCTCCAAGCTCTACTTCATTTAGTAGTTTTTGTAGTTGGAGATTTTCAGACTCCTCATATACCGCAAAGTCTGGATTTCAGTGCTTCGAATTTTTTTGCTGGAGGTGGAGTTAACAATCTATCACTCACTTGTTGAATAGCGTAATTGCTTAATTTTGTCACAACTAGGTTAATCTAGTTACTATTAGTTATGATTTACAAAATTTAAATTTAGCTTTATCGCTTAATTTTTGTGGCATTAAAATTGCTTCGCACTGCACTAGACATAAGCGAGGTTGGTCACACCAGAATTTTTGGCAGTCTAGAAGAAACGGTGACCGTTGGCAATTCAGATGTTGCGCTGCCATAGGACGGTAGCAGTGTCGTATTAGCTGTAGCCATATCTAAGATATAGCACAAGAAGTAAAGTGAAAAGTGAAAGTAAACCGCGACAGTAGAAATCACATAATCAACCACGGGATCACGCCGGGCTTCATAATCAAGTCGAGCTTTGTATTACGTTGGGCTTTGTATCACGTCGGGCTTTGTAATCATGTCGGGGTCACCAATTTACCAATTTTGGTATGTGTGTAGGGTTGATAAATGATTTGCAACGACCTTAAAAATTAAGTATAATATATTAACGGACTACTCATTGCAAAGGCTGAAAGCCGACTCAAAGTAATTACATACAATTGATATTCGTGAGTCATTATTAGTACAAATTAGGGAATACTGCCGGAACGCAGTACCAGTGTATCACCACATTATTTATACAATAAATAAGTAGGCACAATGTAGACTTAATCGCATACAATAAAATGTTACTCCTTCACTAGATCGATATTAGCATTAAAAATTATTAAGACGTGAAATAATGATTGCCAATAAATAAAAATCATTTTTTATTCAAATAATCATTTAAAATAATAGATTGTGCTATGTAAAATAATATTTTCTGTAAATTAAAATAAACTTGACAAGCTGTCATCCTGACAATGCCGGCACATCCGACGCAATGAATGGAGTTAGAGGAGTATTATATTCCTTGATGGAGTTGGTGAATTGCACAACGTCTCTTCCTAACTCCTGGAAATAACTTGGAAATACACCTACTAATATATATTAGATTGCTATATACATATACCAACAGCAAAAGATGAAAAGAGATGGAATGATACACAGATAGAGATGTTTCAAAATTAAATTTATCGACTTCAACTATCTCCTTAGGTGTGGACTCCTGTTTCTATACTAGCCCTGTCTGACGAAACTCCACACAGAAGAACATGTTTGTATGAAACGTGTGCTAGCTTTAATGGCGCCTATCTCTGTCTTTTTCGACCCCTTACACACGTCTTTTTCTCAACCTGTCGATCTATAATTATTTTCGTCATTCCGTCAGTACATTAGTCCTCTACGATCTGTGTTAATTTCGTTGTCTTATGTTATGTCTTTGTAGTCATTGATATATATAATTTTTTTTCAAATATACGTATATAATTACTGGATTCGCAGTTCCGAAAAGTGTAATACATTGTTCCGTCGTGTTGTATTAAGAAAAATGCATTACAAAACCTGTGTAATATGTGGTTCAAAAGCTGGCCGGACTAACAATAAATAAGTTTGTGTATGACGAAATTTCCTTTAGACGAAGACAGGTTAGTACATATCTTTTATTTTTATGATATGTATCGTCCCAGTATGATATGTATCGTCCCAATAGCTTCTTATATGCCATTCATTTTGAGCCTTTCGTAAAATCTTAATTAATAACCGAGTTTGCGGTTTATTATCGATGCTTACATAAATATCGATATAAATTTGTAATTTTCAATATGTGCAGTAGTAATTTACGTAAAGAATATTTTGATATTATATGGAAATATTCTTTACGTCAAGTACATTAATGGCGTAATCGTAGTTGTATTTCTTAATAAAATATCAAAATATTCTTAATAAAAGTTTAATGAGTTCAGTGGTTTAGGCTTGAAAGTAGATCAAGCAAAATCTGTTTTACTTTTTCAATATTAGGATTCTACTAAAATATCTTGTACCTCTTACTATTATTCACGATGTAAATTTCTTTTGTTTACAGAATCCATCTTTACCTTAATATTATAAATTAAACTTTGAATCGAAAACCATGGCAGAGAAAAAATAACTTCAAAAATCTGTGTTACAATGAAGTAAGAATTACACCTGCATTTCATCTTGATGTAATTATTAGTTTTTTTTGTTTAATTATATAATCATACACTTTTTCAGGTTAGCAGCCAATATTCTTAAAGAGATTATGTTAAAAACGAGAAAGAAACGAAGCGAGTTAAAGATGTCAGTTTCTAAAAACGCTTCAATAAAATGTACTAAGTTAAATAACAATGTAACACTTAAGAGTTTTTATTTTTAAATAAATAATGTTATTGCTTATTAAAATTGCGTTAAACCTCATTTTATCGATAAAAATTTTCAACGACAGGACATCACTATCACTTTCGTAATGTTGGCAGTAGTGTACGACAGGTGTGGATACGGCCATTTTGTTTTTTACTTTACATTGGTACTTGAGTTTAGTAAGTGTATCATACAAATCTCTTTTTCATATCTATGTATGGAAGTCCCCGACTCTTAAACATAGTTATTATATGCTCCTTGACTGCCCCTGGAAGTAACTCGGCAATACACCTACTAGTTTATATAAGATTGCTATATATAGATATACCAACAGCAAAAGATGAAAAGAGATGGAGTATTGTAGAAATGTTTCGAGATTAAATTTCTAGACTTCAACTATCTCTTTAGAGTGCGGACTCCTATTTCAATACTGCTCCATGTATAAAGGGAATTCGAACCTGCCGCTTCGCCGGCCACTGTCGCGGCACGCTCGCTTTTCTCGCTCAGCTTGCGCGTTGTGGTAAAAAGACCTAACTTAACCAAAAAAAGTGTAATAAATATATCGTCGTGTTTGTATAGTTACAAAAAATTTGCAAAATTGTATCCAATGTGAAACAATCTAAACCTTAGCCTGCATTTGTCCTCACGATTTTCTCTCAAGCATTCATTATCACCATTACATCACGTTAAAGTTTAAGTGACTAAAGCTGTAACCAAAACTTTATTGTGAAAAAAGTTACTTTTGAAGCTTACAATTTTTTTAGCAGAGCATTAATTTTAAAGAAGATGTGAATTATATCAAAAGAAGCAAATTTATAGAGAAAACCGTTAATTTTAAATTTCGAGATTTGTAGATAAAATTACTAATTTTATAGCTCCATTATATATCCCATTATTAATTTATAGGAAACTTTATTAGCAGACAAACGTCAAAACGGCCATCATAGCGTAACTATAGTAAGTATATTTCCGAGATATTTCCAAAATTTAAAAAGAAACGAAAATGAAATATTAGTAATTAAAGGTGACTCGAGTTAATATAATTTGTAAATAAAACTACGTCTTCGGAGTACGGTATCCAGCTAGATTCAAAGACTGGATACGATCCATTTCTATTAGTTAGATTTTTACTTTTTCTTTTTTAATTTATTTTGTTCTTAATTAATATTTGTTGTTAATATTTGTTTTTAATTCTCATACGCTATCGGACCAATAAAAAGGAACAAGTGAATGATAATGCGCGAAATGAAAGCTTATAGCGAATGTCATTGTCAGAGTGACCGTTTGACACTGAAAAGTTGTTCTCTAATTTTAAATAGATTTCATCAGTTATAATACTACAAGCTATTAATTTAAATAATTTCAGTTTTTTTTATAGGCTATAAATATTTTATAGAATCACTGATTTTTTTATGCTAATATATTTTTAATGAAGGAGTAACATTTTATTGTACAACATTCTATTCTTGTTACATCATTCTAATGAACCGCGAATAGTGTGCTTAAAATATCACGGTGTTTAGCAGTGGAACGTATCATATACGAGTAGGTAGATGTAGTACACACAAGTTGTGTTTTTCAAATCATTCATAAAATCAATATATCTATTTATTACTGAAGACGTGGTTATATGGGCTAAGATGCTTTTTACCTTCCCTCCTATGGGAGAATCGTACTCACATACATGTAGCCACGGACCCATGAGGTGGACGGACACTGCCTCGAAAAAGTGTCTACTTGCACATTTCGGCAATTGAATTTGTTTCACAATAATGACTTCGCTTGACTTTTACGCATGTTTTAGGATATTTTAGTCCATGGTGTGTATATCCATAGAATTCCAGCGCTATCGTGTTTCGCGACCCCTCTTAGTCTTACGTATTTGGAACTTTTTTATTTTAGTGTTCATTATGATTTATGAGTGATTTGTGTCTTTAATTAGTATAAATACACAAATCTGTATAGCGTATATTAACGTAGTATAGGGATTTATCCATAAATACAGTTTTTACTGTATTACACTTAAGATGCAGTCTGCATGAAAATTAACAAATTTTGATGCAGACTGCATCTTAAGTTTTTGTTATGCTTTCAATATTAACTTTCAAATTACTTTTTTTGCTTTTTAATTGACTGTTTTACTTACTGTTTGTCTATTTGTATTGAATGAATAAAAATACGTTGAATGTTTTTCATTAATTTTTACTAATAATCTAAAATTTATTGGGGGATGGACAAATATCGATAACGATGGCAATTGAGTGGGCATCACTAATTTTATTTTGGCTGGTTGGTACAAGTAATTGTATTTTTTTTCATTGTGGTATTGATTTGCGGTCTAACATAACTAGCAGAGATTGTAGTGTTCTAAGTGCCGTCTCGTAAAACGTAGTGATTATATTCTCTTTGCCATGAAGGAATATCAATAACTAAGGAGGAATACGTACTAGTACCTAAGTCTAAGAACAGTGACCTAAGTACATCGAAAGTACATAATGTACTGATTCCGTCTCCTTAGAGTATATTTGTTCTGTGACAGTGACACTGATACACTCCCATTCACACTACCAATGCCTTAAGAAATATAAATAAATAAATAACCCATTCAAACTGACATGTTAGGTAGGTAATGTCAGTGGTTTCACTTTTATTACTCACATAATATTATTCTATGCAAGTATGCACGCGAAAAAGTATTAAAGTAATACTACCTAACTTACCTGTTTGTAGTTTGTTTTTACTTTGGAGAAATAGTTACTTACAAGTTTTTATGTACTGTTTTACTGGTGAAATGTGATTCCTTGTTTTTTTTTTTGGGAAGCAAATTGCTTTGGTACTATCTATTGGTCATTAGCGTTTTTTACGCGACGGCTACGTAACCAATGTTGTACTGCGGCTCTGTTTTCTAAAGAAACTCGGCAAAGAAATGGTGACCGATCGGTTTCTGTGTCAGTGATCGATTTCGTATAGGCGGGTCGGGTCAGCTTATGTATCTGATTTACGTTACCATTGAAGTAAACAATTTTGATTGCGTCTATGTATGATTTCATTTTGGGCGGATATTATCACGCGAAATGGTTTCTCGCAAAGTAGTACCTCAGTATACAATAACCATAGTATAGTTTCCCAAATCTCGCGAGGCAAAGGGAACTATTCCCAGATAGCACTAGCACCAGATGCAGTTGCTGCATGCTTGATTCTTATTTGATTATAAATTGCCAAGTCAAGTATGACTATACAAGTTTTTGACAATGATTAAAAACTGCTACGTCAAACATAACAACAAAGCCTTTGATAATATTCAATTTATATTTAATTGCTGCAATTTTATAGTTTTTAGTAGGTATCAAGTTTGTTTGTATTTTGGTACCTATTTTTGCGTATTATCACACAATTGCCTTCTGGTACGGAGATGGGATATCTTCCCTGATTTCGCCATCACAAAACGCTCTGTTCGCTTGTCAACGTGTTATCTTTGTCGCGTGGTAACTAGGAAGTTTAATTCACACTTACTTCAAACATGTTTTTGAAACTAGGAAGTCTAATTTAAACTTACTTCAAACATGTAGTGTTGCACAGCAAACTAAGCGCACGCCTGACTCAAGTTTAATAACTGGCTTGTTTGCTATTATTCATATTAAAAAAGTATTTGCCTAACGTAAAACTTATTCTTTTTAGGATTATGTAGGCAAATTGCACAAAAGGAAATCCTTACAATTTCGGCCTGGCCGTCTGTCCCTCTGTCTGTCTGTATGTCACTGTCACAGTCATTTCACTCGGGAGACTACGAAAGTTTGTTTCCTGAATTGACCTGATCGAGCATTGAACCCGGGACTCCAGCTTAGAAGACAGATCTCTGTCACAGCGCCACCGGCACCGGTTCTATCAAACAATAACAAAAAGAATCGTAATCACATCTACGAGTAAATTATATTCGATGCTTATATTCGTAATTTAAACTCAAGTAAAAAATAATTATAAATAAATTGTTTACAATTTAAAAAACTACTAAAGCAACTATTTATTATTAAAACAGAAATGTTAAAAAACAACCATTTTACCATTTCACAACGTCAAAATGGAACGTATACTGCTCGCCACAGCGACAGCTTGCGCGCCTTATCTCAGCCCGAGATTAAGGTTTTCTTCCCATTTAAAGAAGGTTTCAAATTTCTACTCCACCTTTTGTGACGCAAAATCTCCGATTGACTAGAAGTTGTAGTCTTTAGATTAGTTGAAAGCATGGGCATTCTTTACGAGAGTACGTATACAATTACATAATAGATTTGACGAAGATCTCAGAAAATTATTTAACCTTGTCCTAAATTAAAATATTAGTTGTAACTACTTAGTTTTATATGACTCGTGATTGAGCCCCTCTCCTGACCAAATGTTTGGATCTTCTGGATAAGACCATGGAGATTTATTACGCCTATATAGTAGTTAGTAAATAACTTTCATAGTTATATTTTGCCACTAAAGGGGAGCCATGGAATATCACTGTCTTGTGTCTATCATCTTTTTGTCTTGTATATAAAAATAAATGTATGTTTGTATGTTTGTTCTCTATGCATTCCTAAACCATTCATCAGATTGTCGTGAAACTTTGGTGAGTTGTTCTGCGTACACCCGCGAAGGTTTATGAATCAATTAATTAAGTAAATAAAAGACTACGCGAACGAACTCGCGGGCAACACCTAGTCTTATACATAAAAATGAATGTTTGTTTGTATGTTTGTCTTCTATAAATTCCTAAACCATTCATTCCATAGTGATGAAACTGATGAGTTGTTCTGCGTACGCCCGCGAAGTCTTCTGGTTATTTAATTTAGTAAATTGAAGACCACGCGAACAAAGTCATATTAGAATATTTAATTATACAGTACGCTTAATAGATAATTATTATTAAATATTTATATATAGGTATACAGCCAAACTATAGCTTGTTGCGTAGAGATAAAGTTAATAACTTTCGACATTATCTCGCACATTAGGTAAATATGTAAGTATAAGACCATATAGTTGATTAGTGTGTAAACAGAGATATGATGAACATGTGTGAGTAGGTATGTGTAAATAGTGTTTATGTATTTTATAATAGTGTTTATTATTTGATATGTATAATAAACATATTAAATAGAACTTTCAGTTTTAAATTAAAATCCTACAGTATCAGCATATTATAATAAGCAATATGATAATTAATAACGTCGTACATGGTGCTCCTGCGCATAACGTACCTGCACATTTGTCTTATGGGCAATATGTGATAGATAAACTGCGAGAATATTGTACCGGTGGAGACGAGATTGCCTTGGTGAGTAAAAACATTTTAGAACCTATTGTTCAGTGTATATGATTAATCTATATCAAAAACGAGTGTTTTTTATTTGCCTTAGGCTCACTCATTGACTAAACTTTGTACGCATAGACTTTTCTAGGTTTGGACCCTATAGTCCCGATTAGGTCAATGGTCCCGATGAAATATCTTTTACTAAGCCAAACTTACATTTTTGTCATTCGTTATCAACATTCTGAGCGTGATATTTACCTCAAGCTGCCGATTTCCGTTACTATAACTCAGTGATTACGTCCACTATAAATTAAAAAGACGATAATATTCTAAGTACGAATTGGAAAGTAGACGTGGCCCTGGCCTGTCTTAATACCACATGCCCCCACCTTTTTTTTTTTTGATATCAGAGGGGGCAAACGAGCAAGCGTATCATCCGATGGAAAATGATCATCGCCGCCCATGGACACCCGCAAGGTCCAGGGAATCACGGTTGCGTTGCCGGCATTTAAGGAAAGAGTAGGCTCGTTTCTTGAAGGTCCCTAAGTCGTAACGGTCCAGGAATAGTGCCGCTATACGTTGGTTCCACAAAATTGTCGTACCTTCAATGTCATTTTTTTATATAAGAATTAATTCATAAAAAATGATATATTAAGCTGAGAACACTAGTCGACGAGCTTTCTGTTATCTTACAACTTGGATATTTTATATATTATTAGATGGTTATTATTAGTAATTATTATAGATTGATTATATGAGGGCACAACTGACAACGAGTTAATTGTGGTACCGGACTCCCACACAACACTGATGTTTTGGAACTACATATTATATGTATTTACATATATTACTTTTTATTTACATAACTATTATGCGTTTACACATATTTACTATATGTATTTTATTTGTAATAACGAACATATTTTAGATCAACGGCGACACAGGTGAACAATTTACTTTTAAACAAATATTAGATGAAATTATATACGTTGCTACTGGGTTAAAGACAATAGGCGCAAAACGAGGCGATGTTGTAGCACTGTGCAGTGAGAATCGTATTGAATACATTGCGACTGCAGTTGGCGCCGCATGTTGTGGCGTTGTAGTCACAACGGTCAACACAATGTATACGAAAGGTGAGAAAAACTACGTAATCATCGAGTACCTACTACCTGCGTTAATACACAAACACAATAATAAACCACAAAATATTATTGTTTTCAGATGAATTAATTCATGTATTAAATTTATCAAAACCAAAAATAATATTTTGCTCTAAAGCAACTTTGAACAAGCAACACGGCATTTTTAAAATGTTACCCTATGTACAGAAAATTGTTCAATTTGACGAATCGCCCGTTGAAGAAGGGATACTTTTATATAGGAATATAATAGTAAAAGACGTAAATGTTCATGAATATGAGGCCGAAGCTGTACTGGGACAAATCGACACAGTTTTCATATTATACTCGTCAGGTACTACGGGACTGCCTAAAGGAGTAATGCTCACACATTTGAACGTTGTGTACTATGCACATAACTTTACGTGGGTATTTGTTTTACTTCTGTGGGTTTACTTCACATTTTTTCATTTACCGTGATTAGGTATACAGTTTAGTAGATGAAGAGTATATTAACTTACCTACTATTTTTTGTCAGAATTCTTAGGGAAACTCTAAAATGCAAAATGGCATTTAGCGGAAAATATATTTATTCTCAAATTAGGGATCAAGCTACAATACCACTAATTCTAATTTAATATTGTCCCATGAATGCGAAGTTCGTTGCACAATCGCATCTCACAGAAAGACGACCGAAATTTTCCTAAGGGCTCCATCATTTTTTTTAGCAATAATTTTATGTAAATGCCTCTTCGCAGGTTATTCGAATTCTTATATTTATGGATACAAATACATGAACTTATTTGACCTATTACCCATAAACCTCCATAAATATAACTATTAAGATTAATAAACCTACACTATAGCTAAAATATGTTTTGTCCCTCTTTTTTCAAAGTAAAAATTAATATGAAAATAAAGATAAAACATATTTTGCTTAAAAAAGTTTTACAATATAATTTTTATGAACATTATGGACATTAGTGATTAGTTTGGCTTTGGAGTCATATAATAATTTGCGTGTTTGATATACTTATTTTTTCATGGTAATTATTAAAACGAATTTAGTGAAATTGCAGAATAGATGATAGCAATGAAAATAGAATGCTAACAATTGTGCCTTGGTTTCACGCTTATGGTTTAATTGGAACGATCAACTACATGACAGCAAAAAAGTTGCAAGTGTATCTATTCGGATTTAATCCTGAAAGATATTTAAGTACAATACAAGAATATAAGGTAAGGATATTAATAGGTACAAGGTACATACATAATATATACGTAGTATATTTATAGTATATATGCTATGTAATACGTACATATCTCATTACAGTTAAAGCCAGTGAATTTTAATTAAATTAGTGAAGTCTTATGAAAACGATGGCATAAAATATGATTTAATTGTAATTTTTCTTACACGGCTATATAGAAAATCGAATAATCGTCCAGACCCACAAATTATTTTAACCTTTATTATTTTTACCTTTACCTACGTCAGTGTTAAGATCTTTATAATACCTAATCATCTCGAATTTTATAGATCAATATTTTGCTGACGGTTCCACCAATAGTAATATTTTTGTGCAAGTCACTGCTAATTGAAAAATATGACTTATCATCTGTAACAACAGTTTGGTGCGCAGCAGCTCCTCTTAGTCAAGCTACTGTGAACGAAGCTATGAAAAGGTAACACCTACCAAGTTTATATCCAAAGCTTTATTAAATTTACTACATCCTATAATAGCATCAAAATTCTTACATTATATATAGAGGTATGTATGTAGGCATCGATAACTTCCATTACGTGAATTCATTTATCATAAATACCGTTCGAATGCAAGTTACTTTTAATAAATATCTAGTAATCATTATTAAATAAATACATACATCATACATAAATACATCACGTTGTATCCCCAACGGGGTAGTCAGAGAACTATTTAATAAATATATTACACACGCTTACCACATGAAAGGCATTTTTGATAGATATTTGTGGGAGGTACAAGGCGGTTTCAGGAACGGTAGAAGTTTGTTTGGATTAGATTTTCTCGCAGCTCCGCATTATCGTGGGGATGTTTCTGGCCATAGGTCAGACAGTTTTCTGCGCTTTCGTGGATCTAGAACACTGGTTCCCAAACTTATTTTGTCTACTGAGTCGAGAGCTCATGCAGTCGTTGTCTAAGATGCCTCCTAGCTAAATGAAATTACAAATCACCCCCCAGGCCTCTACACAACGCCCTCATTTTTTTTCTGGGTCTCTTACCGCCCCCCTTTAGGCCTGCAGCGCCCACAAGGGGGCGTTATCGCCCACTTTGGGAATGGCTGATCTAGAAAAAGCATTCGTTAGACAATTCTTCTGCCTGAATATGGGGCGGGGGCGTGTACTGCAGCCTGTGAGGTCATTATATCGAAGCCACAGAGCCTGTATAAGGATTTTAAGGATAAACGGTGACATATCGTCCAGCAGCCTATTAATTGTCTAACTCCACTCGTAATCGATATCAGTATTTTGAAGGCAATTAACGTTGTCAGTTGTATCCACCGAATTGTCTAACGCACCAAACATAATCGAAAACACCCGCGACAACGATTACGTTTGTGACCGAATGACAGAATTATCGATACCACGTGACAAAAACTTTGCAATTGCGTAGTGATTTTGACACTCGTAATCGTATTAAATGATGTCGATGCGATCAATTCATTATGGTTACAATATTGTTAACCATTATCACAAAACTTCAAAGTTAGTAGTGAATTTAGATATAAAAATCTTATTTTATATAAGTATCTAATCATTAATTAACCCTTAAAGATAAAAAAATAATTTAGGAACTTAAACTAAACACCTAATTACTAATTAGTTGTTTAACATACATTGTCTCCAACATTGATTACTTTAAGTTACTTTTTGTCATTACTTAGAAATAAAACAACAATTAAATATTTATTTTTATTTAAGATGATAATAATATGGGCTTATTCAAATAGCGATCTAATATAGTTCTGACTCTGGGCCTCTACGCAAAGTCGTCCTCCTCGATGATGTGATCCCAAGTAGGAGGAGCTTCTGCTGAACAAATGTCTGAAATAAAATTGTTTTCTCTTATAATTTCTCTTATAATAAGTCTCTAAATGTAAATTATTCTAGGGTTGCGCTTTTTAATGACAAAAACGCTACGCTAATTTTGTCACGTTCGTCCGTCTGTTCCTTCATTAGTCAAGACTCATTTCTCACCTATTTTGTTGACATTTTACAGGCAGATATCTTATAACATAACATAACATATCTTCTTCTTCTATATGAGAGGAGATATCTTATATTATGCTTAAAATGGAATAAAATTGCAAAAGAATATTAATTTAGATGTGTCTGTTCATATATGATACCATCACAGTTGTGGTGGTCGAGTGGTTCAATGGTTTTAATTTCCGCGTAAGTCGTGGTTTTTAACTCCCACTATAAGCGTATTGACCAATGAGTTTCTGATTAATAAAAATTTATATCAAAATAATGAATACACTTACAAACTCTGCGTTGTCTGTGCCATTGTATTACGCTCGGCGTTACTGGATCAAAATAGTCAATCTGCAAGAATGTGTAAAACCATGTATACTAGAATATTGTTAACATAACTATTTTTCGTTTACGTAATTTCTTTTTAAATGTACCGTAGATGTGTGAATGTGATGTGCCACTGGTTAGAAGTCTGTTGTCTGCCTGGCTATTCGTGCTATATTTAGACAGTTGCCTCCATACATTGAAAGGTAAGATATGTGATCGTACAAAGGTAAACTGCCTTTTGTATGCTGGCGATGCTGTGCTTAAAGTACCATCAGAAGCAGAGTTGCAAATGCTAGTCACGCGCATGAAAGAAAAATGTGAAAAGATTTAATACAAATGTGAACGAAACTAAAGTTCTCGTGTTTGAAAGGGGAAAAGTACAGACGAAATGTAACGTATTTGTATGTGGAAAATGTTTAGAACGAGTGAATGAAATTATGTATCTGGGGAATGGAAGATGTGAGTTGGGTGTGGTGAGACGGATAACAGCTAACAATAAAATAAACGGTGTTTTGGCCGCATTAGTAGGCAGTGTGAATATGTCTAACTCACTCAAAATGGCCATCCACAATGCGACGTCGGTGCCAATTTTATTATACGGTAGTGAGGCCTGGATATGTCCGAAATCAAATGCAAGGAAGTCAAACGCAGAAGAAATGCGATCGATTAGAAATATGTGCGATGTCACCCTTGTGGACAAAATAGACAATGAAGAGGCGCAGTATATCAGGATTACAGGACAGTGCTATTGTAAAAATGAAGAAAGAAATGCTTACATGGTTCGGGTACATGGAAAGAATGAGTGATGAAAGACTAACCGAAGAAAATCTACAGAGCGAAAGTGAGTGGTGGTAGCAGAACACAAGGAAGACCAACGCTGACTTACGAATATTAAATAGTCAGTGATAGCAAACTGAAATTTCAAAAGCACCCGTATACCTAGGCGAAAATAATGAGTTTCGAATTTCGAGGATGCGAAAGAATTATAAAAGGACTGCAAAGCTTGGCGTTCCATCCTCTCTAGCTATCCCGATAGGGATACAGCGTGAAGATATGTATGTACATATTATATCTTCACGCTGTACCTTTAACAGAGTAATGGAGAGATATAGTCAGGTATTATTATATACGTATAAGAATAATAAATAAACACCTAATGTTATTTCTATGAAAATAGGAACGTACGTGCCTTCATTGTCTTAGGTTGTCGTCTAGACTTTTATTGAACGAAGATCATCGAACTGCGAAAATATTTTATTAAATATTTTATTCTGTGGAATGAATTAGATGCACGCATCTTGAGCGCTCGCGACTCAACACTTGACTCGTGTGTGACCGTGTGAGCATCTAACCTAAAAAAATTTTCATTTTGAAGTTTCGAATGCTGACAGACAGCTGCGTATTTAAAGAATAATATAGTTTTCAAATAAACGAGTACGCAAAAAGTGGTATTGTATTATAATATTTCTCATGCAGGCTACCTAACTGTAAAGGTATTTTACAAGCCTATGGAATGACGGAAACGTGCACAGCAGCGACTAAGGATTCAGAAGACGATGGCGCTAAACGTGTTAAGAGGGGAAGTGGGGGATTCCCTATACCTGGCATCAAAGCAAAGGTTTGATGACGAGATAGGTATATCATGCATCTAAAGAAATATGTGCTAAGTCACCACGCTAACTTATAGCGTTATTAAGTAATCCAAAGTATAATATATCGTTGCGGAACTATTGATAGTTTTGTTAAAATATAATGTACGCGTAAGCCATAATATAATTTTTGGAAAGTCCTAATTCGTGAAAGTATCGATTCGTTATTCTATCGATAGTATTTATGTGTGAAGATAATAGCGACAGTATTAGCTACTGGTACAAATTGATGTTGTTGTTCTAGGTAATGGTACTATTGCCGCGACCTCAGAACAAGAAAGGCTCTTTTTTCGATGTAGCTACTGTCCACAGTACCCACACTAAATATCATTCGTAACAATAATTATAATTCAAAGAACTTTTTATTATAAAAATGATATAAGATTATAAATCCTTATAGAAATAGGCAGAAATTGTTAAATTCGTGGAAGTAGCATAATTTTTAAAAACGTAAAAAAATCTACTCACAGGTAGTGGACATAGACACACGTAAAAAGTTAGGACCAAATCACAAAGGAGAAATCTGTCTGAAGGGACCGACAGTGATGAAAGGTTACGTGGGAGATGAATCTGCTACACGGGAAGCCATAGACGACGAAGGCTATATAAAGACTGGTGATATTGGCTACTACGATGAAGACGGATATTTCTTCATAGTTGATCGTCTGAAAGAAATAATCAAATATAAAGGATTTCAGGTAAGGACCTATACCCACACATATTATCAAACAATAATCTACTATACGATAAAATGTATTTTGAATATTCTTATTTGTCTTGACGTAAATTGATTGAATGAGGGCTTACCTTCTGATTCCATTACTGAAAATATACAAAATATAAAATGATAAGAAATTGATAATGTTCTATCTCACTTAGTAAGAAATCTCCAATTCAGATTTATATATCGAGCCCTTACCGCCGACTTATTGTAAGTGACAAAAATGTAATTTTACAAGAGAAGGTTATTTTTTTATTTCTTCATAACAAGACTATTTACAATTCTGAAACTTCGAACGAAATTCATGTATTGCAGTTATTATGTATTAGTATCACTATTTATTAAAAATATTACGTTTTGAAGTAGTTTATGGCGGTTGTGATACTTTTGCTGTCAAAATTAAAGACTTCATGTTACCTAATGGCGTTTAATATTGTACTTACGATAAAAAATGCAGTCCAGTAAAGTAACACAAACGACTATTTTTACGACTACGACGACTATTTTTAATTCTCTAAGAAAAATAATAGTTTCGTGACTAAATTTATTTTCTTTGTTTTAAAAAGAAACAAAAATAATTGAATGCAATCAGAAATAGAAACACTAGTATTTGCAGTTGTTAATTATTTTTGTAAATGCTAAATCCACTCATACGAAACTCGCAATAGAGAGCATCTATGATTGCGAACTCAAAGATCTCTCATCACAAGTGACTTTTCCAAACAATACCTATATTTGAATCACATATATTATTAGAATAAAGTCCAAAAAAGTGCAGGTAGCTTAGCAAAAATCGTGAAAAAACTTGTCGATTATAATGATTCTGACTATGAGAATTTATATACTCTAATAGATCTTGATATGAAAAATACAACCATAGCTGTAAACCAATCTTCGAATAGTCATATTGACTTTGCGCTAGAAAATGACTCCATTCAATTTGGTGTGTACAAAGTGAAAATTATTTACAACCACGAGTTTTAGTTCATTTCCTTACCAACCAGAAATCATGCCTATTTCTCACGATTTCCCTTGCCTTGAATCTGAGAATTAATGGCATCCACCTCTCTCATCCACTGTTTCAGCTGGTAAGCCACCTGAATTAGTAGATTTTCTTTTCCCAATACAAGTCTACTGACTTGGCCAGGAGACTTGACAAGTATTCTGACTTGTGTTAGGAAAAGAAAATCTATACCAAAAAGACTTTTAAACAAGAAAAATTGTCGGGCTGCAGTTAGAAAATCTATGAAACCTAATCCTTGCATAAAAAAAATATGACAATTCTTGTGCTGAGCTATCCTTTTTAGGACATTGGTCTTATTTGGGTGATTCATATGTACTGTTTGGAAAAGTTACTTATGACGAGAGATCTTTTAGTTCATAATCTAAGGTAGTCTAAAATAAAATTTATTTTATTAACATCATAGTAAAATTTTATAGTAGGTACTAATTTAAGCAAAATACAAAGCACACTATAATGCTGATTTCAGAATTCGAAGGGTTTATTTCAACCTAAATTTCCCGCTGTCTGTCCCCCCAAAAGTTGTAGTACGTATTATCGTCTTTATTTTCTGATCATTTAAATGAATAAGGTGAGTAAGGTGTGATTCAAAACCTTTTTCTCAAAAAGAGATGTTTCAGATTTGTATGGAGTTCAGGGCTCAGTCAGCTGCACTGTACAGTATCAAATAACATAGGTAATGTCGTACGGAATGCTGTCTGCCTATTAGCTTTGTTTCTATTTATTTGATTTGCCGATAGTAAATTAATTTCTATGATTATACGTTAAGTTGACGGACGAAATGTCAGTGTAGTAACATTACTGATGTATATTTTGATACTGAATTATTTTTAAACCTGTTCATCTTTATTTGGATGTACGTAAGTTCATGATAGGAAACGCATAAAATTTTCCTTTTATTATGAATTTGAACAGTTGAGCAGGTATGCACACCTAGATGGAAAAAAACAACACATATTTTGGTGGTTTACATTGAGACAGATGACATTTCATCTTATAATTCCTTATAGTGTTAATGTCATTAAGAAATTTTAGAACAAGCAGCATAGATGGCTGTTGCAGTAGTTCCAAAATATCATACTACTACTGAAATCAGCAATAGATTAATATTTTGTTGAAATAATCTTGTTCTCTGTACATATTTTAATTCCTACGTTCACTGTACATAGTAATGGCCAAAAATGAAACATTATGCTACTATTATTTGATGATTAGAAAACATTACTTATAAATAGCTATGTTGTTTACTTTAAATAAATAGACGCTTACGATAAAATCCGTGTTCACCATTACTTTCGATCGGTAATTCTGGCGTTCATAAAATATTTTGGCGATGTCCGCTAAGTTTAAAGATATCGGTTTCAACAAAAATCGCAATTTCAAAAATTTGTCGCTTACGGTAAGTCAGCGGTCAGGGCTCGATATTTTATTAAGATCACCAGCACATAATTGTGATTTTTGTAATTTTTACGCTCAAGGATTAATTTGGGCATAATTTAGGTTTATCATATAGCATTGAATGTTGAAGGTGCCGCCAGCAGAAGTAGAAAACGTGATACTGCAGCATCCAGCAGTTGCGGAGTGCGGAGTGGTCGGCGCGCTCGACGAGCTCGCGGGAGAACTGCCCACTGCCTTCGTAGTTAAGAAACCGGCCACCAACGTCACCGCGCGGGAAATAATCGAGTTCACAAATAGTAAAGTGAGTAGCAGATATCGGACAGTGTGCAGAATTAATCGGGTTAATACACCCAAATAGTATTACGAAATATACTACGAAATATACTGGAAAAATTTAGTAATATAAATCGAGTTAGCAAACCGTGAAATTTAGTAAAATAAATCAAGCTAGCAAAATGCAGGTAGGATAAATAATACTGGACAAAATAATTTGTGTTTAAAAAATGAACCGACTTCTATTTTGTTTACAAGCTTTTATTTAACTTGCCGTGTATGTATGTTCGTGTGGGTGAAATCTTGGAAACTAAATTAGAAACACTTCCTAACGTTCGATTGAGCTCAAATTTAGTATTCTTGCGTATCTTCGGTGACAATAAAATTATATGATACCATGCTGGTCTGATGATGGAGTCGGAAGGTGGCTATAGGCTATAGGAACTTCTAAACAAAAAACATAAGCCCATCGAGTTTGGGTTCATTTGTTTTGTGTTGGCAAACACTCTGGTACTACATGATATCCAGGGTCTGAAGATGGGGACGGTAGATGGTCATAGGAACTTCTGAACTAAACAAGATAGACCCGTCGTGTTTGGGCTCGTTTAATTTGTCTTGGCAAGCACTCTGGTATACATGATATTCAGGGCCTAAAGATGGAGCCGGAAGATGACCAAAAGACCTCTGTAATTAAACCCTTGCATAAAATTATTATTTTCGTATTAGTACAACTGGATATTTGAATAAAAGCTTGTTTTTAAAAACTTTTTTTTTGTTAATAATTTTATATACTAGAATCGTGGTAAGTGCTTGGTAAGTAGAATCTTTCTACACGTATATGTATACTCGTAGATTACTTCAGTGAAAGAATCATAAAAATCAGTCGTGTCTCGTGTAGCTCCTGAAAAAGTCGCGCACTTACTAAAAACATATTAAGAGGAAACGGAGAATCTTTCTCCTTTTTCGGAGTTGATTAATGTAAAATATTAGTAAATTGCTGAGTAGGAATGGACGACAATTATTGCAGTTGTCCAGGACAGAGTGGCGTTGGCGGTGAGTTTCAAAATCGTCGATGTTTCCAACAGACAGCCCTAGACGCCAATATGATAAATTTATTTAGCATAGCGATGCGCAGTAGGTAGGCACGCGTCCACCTATTGCGCATCGTCGGAGTCGTTTGATTTAAATGCATTCAATACGTAAGTCGAGACTCAAGAAGGAGAGAGGATTCAGGGGGAGATAAAAAATATTTATTAAATATTAACATTTTTTTGCGATTCACAAATTGGTTGACAAATTCGTCAATTCGGCATGCGCCACCCCTCGCAGCCGGCCGCCCCGGGCCATGGCCTCCATGGCTCCCATGGCCTTAGGGTAAATACGCCATCTGCGAGTATTACAAAAGTATGTATCTACTTACCTAACTTTTCAAAAGTAAATTTTTTCGTATTTATACAAAAAAATTTTTTCAGCTGTCAGCTGCTAAGCATCTTCGAGGTGGAGTAATATTTTTAAACGAGATCCCGAAGAACCCATCGGGAAAAATATTACGTCGAGTACTCAAACACAAACTTCAAGAAAATTCGAAAAGCAAACTGTAGCTAAACACGAGAAACAGAAAATGTTATTATTAATTTTTCAAACATCATATCCCTCAATATATGAAAGCAATAAAGTTTTATTACATAGCATTAATCGATGTTGTTAATGATATTATGGTTACCTTCATGTAAATCTAATATTGGCGTAGGTGTAATTTTACTCAAAGTAAGTTTCATTTATTTCTAATTTCTAAATCTATTGGTGCGCTTAGTTGTTCTACACGACGCAACGGATTTTGATACAGTCGTCTCTATCATCTTTGCGATTATTTCATCTATAGAAATAAAGAAAAGTCGGTGTTTTGTAATTAAGTCTAAAAAAATATATTTTCGGGCGCTTACGTACATTGCTGGCGCTAGCTAAATCTTATGAGATAAATCAAAATAATGTACAATAGCGGTAGTTGGCGCTCGACCGCTCTAAAAATTATTTGTATGAAGGACTTCTCGCTTAGGACTGCCCCTATTGACCACATCCCTTTAATGTATCAAAGGGCCAGCGGTGTAGCCAGTGTGAATATATCTAACACAGCCAAAATGGCCATCCACAATGCGGTGTTGGTGCCAACTTTATCGTACGGTTGTGAAGCCTGGATATGCCCGAAACAGAGTGAAAATATGCTAAATGACGTAGAAATGCCATCTCTTACAAATAACCCTTGCCGATAGGATAAGCAATGAAGAGATACGCAGTATGACAGGGTTGCACGATAGTGTTATTTTGAAAATGAAGAAAATAATGCTTAGATGGTTTGGACACCTAGAAATAATGAGTTTTACAGAGCGAAAGGGAGTGGTAGCGTAAGCCAAGAAATACCAAGGGTGACATCAGAAGATCAAATAGCTGAAATATTAACTGACGGAAATGTCAAAAGCACTCATGTACTTAGACAAAAATGTGTGAGGAGAATGACGAGATTCGAGGAGGCGAAAAAAATAAGTATGACTGCGAAGCTTGGCGTTCCGTCCTCTCTGACTACGTCGTTAGGGATACAGCGTGAAGGTATGTATGTATGTATTATATCTTCGACTTACTTTCAGAAAATTTTGCTTATAATTTTAGCAAATTTTAGCAAAATAACATATAATAAAATTTAAATTTATTTTAGCAAAGTATTTATAGTGAAGTGCAACTGACATAGTGCTTTGATTAGTAAATAATCAAAGGCATAGTACTTATTTATAATTCAATTTTACAACAAATAAAAGGACAATCATACTCAGTTTTCTTATATTTTATATTATTTTCCGACAATCAACAGCATTGTATAAAACCATAGAAACTAATTCCAAACTCAAAATATCAAACACTTCTATTATTCTTTAGTGTCATGCCGTATGAATGAAATCTCCTTTAATAAAATCATATTAAAAAATCTTAATTTATGAAAACCTAAAATTTCACATTTTAATGTTACATTATTGTAATTAAATAAGTAGGTAGAGTGCATCGGGCTAATTCCAACAGGAATTTCTATGAGATGACTAGAGGTTATTTTTTATAACATTTATATAGGTATAGGTTATAACATTTTGGTTATTTATTCAATATTTATTTTTTTATTTATTTATTATTAACTCCATTACAACTATCTTTACAGCTTTTATACAACCAATACGTGTAAGAACATAAATATATAACTTAATAATTAACTTAACTTTTATAAATATTCATTTTGTAACTTAACACGTATATAGTAAATATAGTTTTATATTTACTGCCATTATTGTTTTACATGTATATGCTAATAGAATAGAAAATTTGTGATAATTATTATATTAATTTCTAAAATATGTAGTTGGATTCTATAAACCAAGCGCTAGAAAAATTTTGTCATATTTTTGGGGTATAGGGGAAATTACGATCTACCTTGGGGTAACTCCAAAGTTATTCGAAAATTGATTTTATTGTACTTTGACCGGACGTCTTTTTTAATCTTAATTACTCTTGGCATAAAATATTATCAGTTTTGTTAATAGTATCGCTAATCTCACTTTTTAACACTGTATTTCTAAACTATCCCAGTAAGATATTGTGATTCTCAAGTTCGCAACATTTCAGTTAAATTAATTTGAATTAAATCTTGTAGAATGTATGTTTTAATTTTCTTTCTTACGTAAGTTCGGGGCACAATAGCTCTGAAAAAGAAAAAGAAATCGAATATTTATAACAAAGTCTACAAGGTCAAGGACAAACAAGGAATATAAAATACGTAATGTAATGTAATTATTATATCTGAATAACCTCAGAGGAGTATTTCCAAATAAAGAAAGAAACACGACGTTGTGTTTGTCACACAAATTTGTGAAAAACGATAGTCTATCGTAAAAACAAACACGTATTCAAATTTCAAATAACATAACAAAATTCTGAGAAATACAAGTTGGGGTTATTATGAGTCACTAAAAATAACAGGAAAGCTCTCTTCTGAGAAAACTTGATGCTACGCACGTAACTTAGACACTAGCGACTCACGATCACTGATGCGGTGAGGATAATCAAGACGGTGTCTAGATTAATGTCGTTAATAGGACAATATCGCTCCGATTGGTAGATATTTTAAACTTTTGGAATATACCCATTTTTATAATTACCCCAATGCACCTTAATTAAAAAATTTAATAAAAACGTTATTTTACTGCTCGCCTTTGGGTGACCAGACATAAAAACGAAGGAAACCTCAACGATAGATTTCGAGCTCATCCACCAAGGATCATCACAGAAGAGCAATTGAACAAAATTGTTCATCTTCGTCAAATAGATCCGTTTACTACAACCAGATTTTTTGCAGAACGATTTGACTGCTCAATGCAAGCGATAAGAAATGCGTTGCACCGGACTGGGGTGCATTACCGTCGACCAGGAAAAAAAATGATTTTGACAGATCATCAAAAACATGAAAGAGTACGATTTGCTAGAGGTTATAGGGATTTCGATTTTTCACACGCCATATTTTCGGATAAAAAATATTTTCAATCTAAGCAACACAGTCGTCGTCATTTATGGCGTGTGAATGACACGAGATACGAGCCGATAAATGTAACGCCGAAATATGAAACCGATCGTATTACAGTGATTATGTGGGGATGGATGAGTGCCAGTAGACTAGATGAGCTTGTCTATATTCACAAGAGGGCAACGGGTCAATCTTATGCGCAGCTATTGGATGATGTAATGCGCACGGTTTCGAAAAACCGTGCGCATTACATGGATATGTGATGAAGTACCACAAATTTATTCCAAGACAATTCTCCAATACTCTGGGCGCGGGTGGTTCAAGAATGGATCCAACATCAACCATATAAAACAGTAGTGCCGTGGCCCTCTCGTTCACCAGATTTAAATCCAATAGAAAATTTATGGGGAATAATGGTCCAAAGATGGGACAATAGAAATGAACGAACAAAAGAGGCACTCGTTAGGCGCAATGCCTAACGAGATCAGATCTGGGATTCGTTAAGCTCGGATCTTTGTGAAGTCCTTGTGAACTCCATGCGAGATCACAGATGCATGCGGAGCTGCTACCCGATTTTAAACTTAGTAGTAGTAGTAGTGTTGTAAACAGGCCTCACTTATGTAAATTTTTAGCAACAACCATGCAATTAAAGGTGTTGAAAAAAACACATGTAAGTTTCCATCATATTTCTAATAGAACAGATGGTTCGTAAAAACATTTAAAGTAAATTTTCTAGATAAAAAAAGTCGCATATAAATTAAAACCTATATTGACCCAGACTTATGAAATTTAGCAAAAAGCAAAATCTAACAGCATACTAAAAGGAAAAAATCCAAAAATTGCGAATTCATAATTATATCACACTTTTTGCCGTTACAAACATATCTGCAGTTGGAGAGTATGGGAGAATATGTCTTACAACTGCAAAGTTAAGTTCGTTTTTGAATTCGACTTAGCTACCTATATTTTTTTGGTACATATATACATAACACAAATATATTGTGGTACAGAATTCTCGGTGCACGAGTCCGACTCGCACTCTGTTTTTATTTTTAATTTGTTTTACAGTTTCTAGCTGGTTACGAAAACCTAAATGTTTGATAAATGAGTTAGTGCCAGCAACCACTTTATTTAAATTGCGTTTTTTGGTAAATTAAGTTTAAAATTTGTTAAATTGATGTAATATTATTATTATCTGAAATAAATATTAAGTTTTAATATTTAAAACGTTTTGTTATTGTACAGTGTTTTTTTAAATGGGACTTTTTAGTAATTAATATATTATAATGTCAGTGTTTCCTTAGTTCTTTCTATTTGCATTAAATATGGGGAACTAGAGGGCTACGGCACCGTTATTATATGTGCTTGATGTTAAGTCCATTTTTTGAACCATGTGCGCCCGGTGGGTTGAAGATTTTGAAAAATAAATTTGTATTATGTTATCATGAGGATACAGCATGCATACCGTGGTAGCCATCACATTTTCCAACAGTCGCGTTTTCCTTTCGTAGAACTTGACACGCTCACTTGGACCAATAGCATTGATATATATCTCTACATATTGACTGTAATAAATGGACCATTATTTTCCATATCTATTGAATGGATTTTGTAAATCTATTGACTTTAAATATGGCGAATGAGAGGGCCACGGTACCGTTATTACAGTGTTTTTTTTAACTGGGACAGTATGGGGAAATCCGAATCCATAAGAGGTACAACAAGGAAGCTGCATTAGGAACCATTCGGTCTTTTTTTGTGAAAACAATTTGGCATTGTCCGTTTTTCGGTCAAGCGTGAGATGTCAATAAAAAATAATAAAATGGACAAATTTTATTTGAATGCTCATCGACTCAGTTTCATGTAAGCATAATTTTATTGTATTAGAAGAAAAAAATCTGGACAGCAGAAGTTGGTCAAATTTAATAAATTTTAGTTTCATGCAATATGGTATGGGGAAATTCGAATCTATATTATATATTTTTTGGCCAAGTTTGAGTTGTCCATGACAAGAAGCAAAATTGTCAATTTTTTTAATGGAGGTTTATTAAATTTCACGTAAGCATCATTTAATTGCATCCGAAGGAAAAAATCTGGACAGCAAAAGTCGGTCAAATTTTATTAAATATTTTCGTGTAATAACGCCAAATAATAAATCAAGTCGTATGTGGCGTTCTTAATTTAAATCCACCACATTCAAAATTTCAAATTGGTATCTAGGCAACGAGATTATTATAATAATAACAAGTGAATTCGGGCCGCATGTCACGGTATGCTGCCTTGAATGACGTTTATTCGGCGGGCCCTTGTCGCCGCTGACGTTCCTGCAATCTTAAAGCCTGCAGGTATTGCGCGCAGCGATTGCAGGAGACCGGATGGTTTGACACTAGTATCTTGGAAACTTGGAAGATCGCTGGTGTGGGACGCCACTTGTGTCGATACACTTGCTGTTTCCCTTGTACCGGCGACTTTCAAGTCAGCAGGTGCCGCGGCCAGCACTACCGAGAACTTGAAGCGGCGTAAGTATGCGACTCTCTCTGAGAGTTTCATATTTACGCCCTTTGCAGTCAACTTTGGGTCCTGGGACCCCGAAGCCCACGACTGGTTTCTGTTATTTGTAAGAGACTGGTCGAGGCATCTGGAGACTGCCGGGCTGGCAGCTTCTTCCGCCAACGAATCAGTTTGACTATTCAAAGAGGTAATGCTGCCAGTCTGCTGGGCACCTTAAGCAATGACAGCTTTTTACCTCCAATATTTTTTAGTTTCGAATATATTAATATTATCAAGTTTTTAAAATAAACTATTAATATTTTCTTTGTGTTCTTCTTATTTTGTATCATTTTTATTATTCTTCTGTTTTAATATTCAATATAATTTTATGCATAAATATTTTGGCATAATTTGGCGAACATCGAAAAATTACAAACGTTGAAAGAAAATCAGTTTACAGATTCCAATGCTTAATTATTTTATGAGATTACTCGAGATAAAGGGGCAAATTATTAAATGTTTAATTTCAGACAAACGAAGTTGCACCGCCACAAAGATTTCTTTTTATCATTTTGGTACAGAACCCCTAAATTAATAACTACAGGGTTAATTTAAAAATACTAATAACCTCTAAGTATTTTGTACTAAACATTATCCCCAATAACTTTTGTTCTGCGACTTTTAAAAATTCATAAGTTGTTTCTTTCGTACAAAAATTAAAATACTTTAAATGTTTCTGAAAATAGCACCTACTCTACCCGGTCACTAAAGCGGCAAACGTACAGCGGGGCACAGAGGGGCGCGGACATTGAAATACATACACAGAGTAATTACGTTTCAGACAGTACAACAAAACCTAACAAATATTTTTTGACAAACGTATTAAGTTTTGAAAAAAGTCGTAGAACAAAAGTCGTTATGTACGATGACAATAATTTTGCACTAAGAGGTTATTAGTCTTTTTCAATTCAGCCCTGTATAAAAAAGCTGCCATATTTTCTATAATACTAAAATAAAAAGCTTTTTGGTTAAAAAAAATACTTATTTATAATATTTTGTAATTTTTTTTTTTGTATAAATTTAATTTGACGTGATTAAAATGTATATTTTAGAGCGTAATAATCTTCGATCATAAAGAACAGTGACGAGGGTAATAATCTTATAATTTTACTCATCTTGTCATCTTATCGCGCGTCAATATACGATATGTCAAAATGAAAGGAGGCGAGGCAAGTTGAAGTGTACGGTGACCGCCCGGCTCGGCCGATGCAAGCGATAATCGCTCTAGAGGTGAATCGACCGCCAACTACTCTAATAGTACCTACTACGGAATTGTAGAAAAGTCCGTCATGGTATAATCAAGGAACTAAAAAAAACTATGTCTATCTCCTAAGGATAATCCACAGATTCCATATAGTAACCATTATTGTCTTTGACATATTATTAAAAAATAATTGGTTATTTACGTTTTTTACGGAGCTGTTTTGACAAATACTATAAGATTAAATGTTAACCCTTATCCAATTAAATATGTTAATTACATTGGGCACTCAATGTATATCAAAATTGTTATTATATCTTTAAAATTCGTATATGTCGTACTTCTAAAGTAAAGTAATAATATGATGCCACATTAGCCGGGGTGAGACCCTTAAAATAATAAATGACTGCGTACTGCTAATTAGTTGATAGTTTGCGCTACCACGTTTAATAACTGTAATTGCCATTTTATGAGTTCCCATGACATCGATTATCTTTACCCATGTTGATATTATGATTGATTGCTACACAAGAGACGCAAATACCTAAGTATCCTATTATATGTATTACCTACCAGTGCAATATTGCGGCCACCGATCCAATTATATCTAATGGATGAATTCCCAGTCCCTATGCTCTAAAGTGGGCGGTAACTTTGGAAAATTGGCAAACAATATTATGTGGTATCGGTGTTATCTCTGGGCACTTAAGAAATGCTTCCAATTCAGTTAAGTACATGATTACTGTTACGATATTGTCATCTTAAAAGTACATACCCATTATCTAATTACAAAGTCGTATGTAATATGTCATTCCTACTGTTGATATTTTGTTAATAAACTTTATAAAAAATTCTTTATTCCTATGGATAGTAAAGCAACGAATTTTTGTTATATTACAATGCTTACGTAGTGCTATCACGGATATTTACGACTCTATTCTTTGCTTGATTACTGAATAAGGTGACGCGATGCATTGGAAATTTTGACGCCAGGGATTTCAATTTTTCTAAGTGACTACAAAATGTATGACAGTGATATTTGGTATCCTGATTCTTCATTTTATTGACTTCATTTTGGCAGTTACGATACACGGTTGGTTATCTTTTGCAGCATAAAAAAAATATAAAAGAAACCTCTATCAAAACAGAGATTTACATTTTTCGGAGCAACGGGACCGATTTCTCTTTATGAATTTTGTGTATAGTTACTTTAAACATTTTCCTCAAAATGACAGTTGTATTTTTTTAAATTAACTATAGCTTTAAAATAAACGAAAATAACTGTTTTTTCGTATTTTTGGTAAGCTAGCGCGCGTACGTTTGCATAGAACAGAAGGTCTGTTTTAGATTAAATTATCGTTTATCCATGCGTCGCCTTAATGATAACAATTACGAAATTTGGCGCCTATGCAAAACTCAGAACAAAAAGATGCTATACTACTTAACAACTTAATTTAATTTAACTTACACCAAAACGAATATGATTTTGTAGAAATTTTAAAATTAATGTTTGCGAATACTTCTTTCGCATATAGTAGCTAGACGTTTTTGTTATGTTTACTTAATTCAAAAGAGACCTCAATACTGTGTTTAACTAATAGATCTATTTTGGTAGATAGGTATTTCCGCCAAATGATGACTTGCGAATGATCGTGCGTAGCGCATTCTGTTGAATATATAATCTAATACGCTCGTGGCATTCATAAATCTGTGACGTATAGGCATGGATGGTACGTTAGTTGATCGGTTTAGCGCGAGAGCACTCGGCCACCAGACGGGGATGCGTTACCACCCGGACACCGCATTCGCCGCACGTACTCGGTTCCATTCGCAACGATTTCGTTCGATTATTATCGAATTAATTTTCGTTTATAGTGAGGTGAAGATGTAGCATACTGGAGTGTCAAAGGATGTCGGTGTGTGGCCAGACGGAAGAGGACAGCGCTTCTGAAGAAGCAGGAATGCCAGTTAGAGAAATTTACGAACAGAAGGCTGTTAGCAAAGTGGTCCGGGTGTTGACTGTCTTAGCATATCTACTATCTGTATCTTTAGCTGCAATTCTTCTGTCTGTCTATTACATTTGTGTTTGGAGATCGCCTGAGCTGCCTCCCTTGAATGAAACTGAGGGAGAGTTGAGCGCTCGTCATGGTGATCATCCTGACTACTACCAAGACGACAGTGTGCCTTTACATGGAGTAGTTGGTAAGTTATGTAGACAGGGTTATTAATTTTGTAACCTTAAAACCAGAATTGCTATATTTACAAAATCCATGGAGATTTGCAACGTAGAATTTTTATTACTTTCTTTTTATTATGAAACAACTGTGAACACTCGTGTATTTACTTAGATTATTATGTACCTAGTAAAAATTACGTAGGTAGGTTCGATATATTACTATCCTTAATATATCGAATACAGTATAATTTATTTTCAATTGTTAAGAAATTTTGTACAATATTTGAAACATTTTTATCGAATTCTCTTTTAATCTTTTAAGCATTTACAGGTAGTTACATATTTCTGATATATTTAACGTCCATTCAAATAAATTTTGAGAAAGATTTCTATAGATCAATTGACACATAAATTTTATAAAGTGTAAAACGAATTGCATTTATAAGCACTATCGGATTTATACTAAAAATTATCATTAACAAGTATTCCAATAAGCTATCATATTACTAATTGGAAGATTCTTAAATTTTTAAAAATATTACAATAATATCATTAGAGGAGAGTCGGTGATTACAGATAGGGGAGTAATTACGGTCGCCCTTATACTATATCCTTCTGTGTAGGTATCTACTTCTGTTATCTGCAGTCGTCATAAATATGAATGAAATGAAAGTAAATACGTAATTACTAGCAGGTATAAGAGGTCACACGTGAAACATCTGTCTAGTTTATAAGGTAAATTACAAAATTGTTATTTACGAATGTCAATTTTTATCCTCGTTATGTGTAAAAAAAGTAAATAAGTATAATGAAATATTGTTCTATATGTGTCCCAAAGTTCTATTAAGAAAAAAAAAGTTAATACTATCATATAATAAAACGGTAGGGAGCAGTTTATTGCAATCGTTAGAGCACTAAGAATAATGGTCTCATTTTTAACAAGCAAAATCAAAATGTATCATACTTTTTAGAGCGAAATTAAAAAAAACTTACTATTGCAAACATGCATTATGATCACGGGTGACTGATGAAATGTGTGGATTAGGTGCGGATAGTTATTAAAGAGCAGACATTTCTGTCTACTTTCTTCCTGGTTCGTTTTTCTTCGTTTTCATCGTCACTACCGCAACTCACTCAAAAGTCATCCCGACACACAACCCTAACAACAATGTCACGTTTTTCAGAAAAAAATATCTTTTTTTTTATCGTAATTTGGCTTTTTTATCGTAAACATATCATTGAATTAATGTCGAAGATTAATGTAAACAATTTAAACCCGTCTTCTTTTTTTTGTACGGTTCTTCCTTAGGAGCGAAGGTAAAAAAAAGGTTCTGCGCCCATATAACCGATGTTTTCAGTAGTTATAAAAAAATTCTTCATATTAGTTCATTAAAATGTCGGCGTAATACATTTTAATTCTCAGTCTTTCTAGTAGGATCTGCTGGGGCAGATTAAGCCACGAAAAAATCTCAACATCATCCTACTAAATAAGCACTTATTTTAACAATTCCACATAATGCACAACAGTGTAAATGCTTGGGATGAAAAAATACGCAAATTTTACATCACAATATCCACTAGAAACAATTCCCTCTTTGCAATTGAAATTCTCATGACAAGAAATTTAAAAACTAAACTAATTAAGTAACTAACTTAATCTAAATCCATTAAAAATTAAAAAACCAGTAAAATCAACACAAGATTTAAAATATTTGACGATAGCAAAAGAATACGAGTAAGTATATTTGTATAATTTTCGATGTAAAACTCGTTTCTCCTTTCATATCTGAAAGAATGGACACATGAATTTGCATTGCGGTTTGCGACTACTTCCTGAAAAAGAGTAGATGACAAGTAGATCTTTGCATTATTATCCCGATCTGTCCATATTTATCCGAGTTTCTGTCATTGCTCTAAAAACTTTGGTTAAACAAGGACAGCGAGGTTATTATTATAGGTTTTTTTATTTATTATTCTAACCATAAAATCAAATAATTATTAAATGTTTATCTCCATTAAATAAGAATCGATAATCTACTTAATTTTTGTTTTTATTGCAAATTTAAATTATGAGGTCATAATTCTTCTCTCCTAGATGTTTGGTTGTTTCGTAACGTTTATTTAAAAGTACCTACTAACCTAATATTCAATACAACAATTTATTTATAGAAATACTAGGTGTGCCCTGCAGTTTCACTCTTTAAATATAGAATTTGTGAATAATTTGACTATCGTATTTTAGCATAGCTATTGACCATCTCGTCTCGACAAAACAAATATAATATTGCGGGGAATATAACCTCAATCAGTCGAATCGTTAAGAAATTAACTATAACTAATAGATACATCAACTGTTGTATGAAGAATAGAATGAGTAGTCGAAACTACAACTCATCATTCCACACACATGACGCTTCTTTCAATTCCCAATCTTATTTGTTCCACGCACTTATTCTTTCTCAGCCTCGATCATACTGTCCTTAAAGGCCTGCTAACATTGACTACATCCATAGATATAACTTTCAACCTATCATCAAGTTTACTGGGCACTTCTCTTTCATACTTGTTCCTGGTGGTCGCATCTCGCGGTTTCCAACTCTTGACACGACAGACCGTTGCAGAACGTTGGACGTTACGTGACATCGCCAAGCTGCGAACAGGACCCTTATTCACGTTACTAAAAGAAAGTTCCAAGGTCGATTCTGCTATGCGCTCTTTATATGTATGTATATCTATAGACTTATTCTTGAGTCAGATATTCACTAGGAATAAAATAAATCAATCTTACTCCTCTCGTCCTTCTTCCCCCACGTGTAATGATGATTCTTTTTTCAAACACACTCCTAACGCAATCCTGCCAACATTATTCACTCTCTTGTCTGCGTTCATTCTTATCTCCACATAATTGAAAATCTTTCATTCACTTCAACCGTTGCTAGAACGTCCCTAAAATTCTTTCGAAACTGCCCTGGCTCGCCCAAACCGACAGAAGACACAGAGGACACCGCCAAAACAAATACCCTCGTCGTATTGAGACGCGCCCAGAGCTGTCTCAGGTTAACACACTTCTACTCAGTTACACAATTAACCAAACAAGAGGAGAGGAAAACACCTACCCCTTGGCATACTCTGTCTTCTTGTGTTACTCCTGACCACAATGTAAGTCCTCCATTGCACGGGGCAGGTTTACAAGTTCACTCCATTTTCGCTATTTTTTTTTATATGAAATAGGGGGCGGACGAGCAAGCGAGTCACCTGATAGAAAGTGATCTCCGCCGCCCATGGACACCCGAAACGACCGGAGAATCACGGGTGCATTGCCGGCCTTTAAGGAAAGGAGGGGTAGGGGGAGATGGGCCACCGGCACTCTCGCTAACCAAACGTAACATAACAGCAATAGATGCATTTATTTCACGCCGATATTCTGTGAAAGGGTGGTATTTCACTGAGCGAGCCGGCCCAATTCGTGCTGCAACTAATATTTGGTTTCGCTCAAACATAACACATCCAATATTCTCTGTTTCATAATATCAATCAATTCATTCGCCTCTCTTCAATCCCGTTTCTCACATTCCATGCTGCTACTCAGCACTCTTCCGTCCACTTCCCGCCGAGAGGTGTGCAACGTGTGGTGGCGGTCCCCAACGCCGAACTGCTCTCAGCTCACACTAGCGACAACAAACCAGTGTACGTCACTTCCGGGGCATACTCTAACAATATTTTCGGCTTCATCCCGCATGGTGTGAACAGAATAGGAATTGCAGCCCTGAAAAGGACTGGCAGCGTTCACGACGACTACGCTTCCTCAATTGACCCCCAATTTTAACATTAATAGTTTTAAAATTAGTAATTCTTGTCTGGATGATAGTAGAAATTATATTGAAGAAATTTATATTAAGTATATATTAATATAGTTCAACTACATAGTATTATTTTGCATAGTTTCAATTTTTTATAGCCTAGTAGCTGATGCCCGTGATTTCTCGCGCATTTTTTATTTTTAAAATAGCCTATATCCTTCCTCAGGATTCAAGCTATCTCCGTACCAAATTTCATAGCAATCGGATATACGGTATGGCGGCGCATAAAATACGAACAAATAAACATTGATTTTTATATATTCGACAAGCAAAAATAAGCATTTGTCTATCAAGCTTTTGCTCAAGGAGCACACAGACTCCATTCCAGTCTAATATTGGTTTCCAAACACCTTGTGCCTGTTCTTTGCCCGTAGATATATATATATATATATATATTGGGTCCTTACATATGAAATTGGCGTTTTGTACGGGAGGAATGTAAAGTCAATTTTTTTTTGTAAAATATATTTAATTAATCAAAGTATGCACCGTTGTTATCTATGCACTTTTGCCATCTCATAGGCAGTTCATTGATCCCTTTACTAAAAAAACCAAGGGGGCGAGAATCAATAAACTATTTGAAGGCGGTTTGGACTGCCGCATCGGAGTTGAATTTTTTTCCTTGTAAGAAGTTGTCCAAATTCCGGAAAAAATGGTAATCTGTTGGAGCAAGGTCCGGGGAGTACGGTGGATGTCGCAGACATTCCAATTGTAGCTCATCTAACTTAGTGGTTGTTTGTTGTGCAGTGTGTGGTCTTGCGTTGTCGTGAAGCAGCAGTGGCCTAGAGCGATTGACCAATCTCGGTTGTTTAGCAGCTAGTTCTTCCTTCATGGTTTGCAGTTGCTGACAATAGATATCTGCCGATCGTTTGGCCAGATTTTAGAAAGCTGTAGTGAACGTCACCGGCGCTAGTCCACCAAACACTCACAAGTAACTTTTTCTGAGTCAATTTTCGTTTAGGGCAGGATTTGGCTGGGTCTCCAGAGTTCAGCCATTGCGACGAGCGCTTCCGATTATCGTACAGTATCCACTTTTCATCACAAGTAATGATTCGATTTAAAATCCCTTCATTATTGTGTCGGTTGAGCAAAGTAACACAGCAGTCGACGCGTGTTTGCAAGTTCGATTCACTCAATTCATGAGGTACCCATCGTTCAAGTTTTTTTACTTTCCCGATTTGCTTCAAGTGGATTAATACAGTTTTGTCACTTACCCCGAAGCCTGCAGCTATCTCTGAAGTGCTTTGTGATGGATCCGCTTCCACAATAGCCTTTAATTCTTCATTTTCCACTATGGTCTCCGGCCGTCCACGGGGTTGGTTCTGAAGGTCGAAATTTCCAGAACGAAAACGTTGAAATCAAAAACGTACCGTGCTTTCTTTTGCGACACCAGCGCCGTACACATCATTAATCCTTTGAGCTGTTTCTGCAGCACTGGTGCCACGGTAGAACTCATACTCGTAAATATACCGATATTTCATGTTTTCCATTGTGCGGTAATAAGCGACGCCAAAGAAAAATATAATGAGGAAAAAAATAAATGAATGACTGTTTTCAAAACTCAAATGTACCAGCTAAATGAATTTATAAATTTGAATTTGGAATTCTTAACCAAAGAGGAGATATTTCAGATCAAAGTGGTCAGTACGACAAAACGCTAATTTCATATGTAAGGACCCAATATATCTATATATATATCTACGAATGAATGAATGAATGAATGAATGAGCACCTATATATATATAGAGATTATCACTTACTTTCACAGTTAAATTTACTTTACGAATATTACAAAACAATACTGCGGGAACTTGTCTATTTGAAGAAAGTTTCGAAGCTGTCGTTTGATGTTTGGCATCGCCTATTAGGTATAATATATCTTTCTTTGAACTACGTGATTTCACTGACATGTTTACTAATCAAAATATAGGTATATAACCGATAAAACAATAAGAAATTATAAGCTCAAACAACCTTGAGTTTTTTGGGACACCCTAATGTACATAGTTGTTTTTATAAAAAAGTATACGTCTAGCCCACGTCTGTCTCCGGGCACATACTATATCTGTACCAAACATCATAATTGGTTCGGCGGTTCAGCAGTTCCCATTCAAAGTTCCATCCCCCTTTTCACTCCCTTAAGTGTAGTTTTTTGATAAAAAGTAGCCTGTGTCCGTTCCCAGGTGTGCTATTATATCCATGCTACATCGGTTCAAGTTCAGCGGTTTAGCATTTCCTGTACATAGTTTCGTCGCCGTCCCTCTCGTCTCCCTGTTCACATATTTTTGATAAAAAAGGTAGCCTAATGTATTTTCGATATATATTTGATATTGATTCCCATACAAAGTTTCATCCCCCTTTTCTAGGGGTAGATTTTCTACAAAATATGTAGCCTACATGAGCGCAATCACATATTCTTACTACGTACCGATTTTTATCAAGATCGATCAAGCCGTTCTTCTGTTATAAAAGGACAAACAGACAGACAGACGGACAGACAAAAATTTAAAAAAATGGTAGAATCGAGGTCAATGTGATAGATAGTCATAAAATGACTATTTATCACATAATTTGACAGTAAAATTATAATTACAGACAGACGCTAGAGATTTATATACTTAGTAGTGTAGATAGTTATTTCCCCAATCTACAACTTGGTGTTGGTGCCGACTTTATTACACAGTGTCTATTCTATTAGACGACGGTGTTATAATAACGAAGAAAGGAATTGTTAGATAGTTCGGGCACATAGAAAGAATGAGTGATGAAAAATTGACGAAGAAATCTACAGAGTGAAAGTGAGTGGTAGCAGAAGCCAAGGAAGACCGAGGACTGCAGTCCCGACATAGCAATTATTTTCGTAAACTACCGATCGATAAAAATAACGAAAAAAATCGCTTGCCATAACGATAAGCACGAACACTTTGCGAGCTGTCAAATTTGTGTGTAAAAACATTATCAGCAATCGTATAGTTGACAGTTAGATTCAATATGATTCCAATCACACTCGATAGTTTTAATGAAGAGACTTTAAAAATCATTAAAAATTAATCGTTATGGCTTATCAACCGAAATCGGTCGTAAAGTGATCGCTATCTATGTCGAGACTGCAGGGGCAAGACTGACTTGTGAAAATCAAATAGCCGAAGTGTTAGACACGGAAATGTAAAAAGCACTTTTGGCGCCCCGACCTCTTTGACTATCCCGTTAGGGATTCAGCGTGAGGATATATATGCATGTTATTATATCGTGTAGTTATTTTATAGCAATTTTATATTCTTTCCAAGGTAGTTTTGAATGTAAAGATAACATTTTATTATTTTTATAGCGATAAAATAATAATATAACAGCACTTTTAACACAGATTAATTAGTTAGGTACCAGCGTATTTTACCATTATTTTTACCAACTGAATAGTGCGTTTAAATGTATCCCTTCATTTATTTTGTCTTTTAATTTATTATCAGGATTGAATATTTTTAAATGGTTACAATTTTTCCAATATAAATTAGTAGGTACTTATAAGTATGTCGTGGCAAATAACATTCAGTACGGGGTGTAGTAAGTATTTCGTAGTTCAAATTAAAAGCTAAAAAAAAACTAAATCTTCATTCATTTATGAAAGTGTGGAACATTTCGCTTATTTTGTATAATTGAATGTGCACCTAGGTAATCAAATTAAATATATTACGTAAAATTTTATGCAAACATGGGCAAACTTTTATGTTGGCGATACTTAAATTCAGTAGCTATTGTTCAATTGGGTCGGCACGAGGGGTTTCTTCTAATCCAATTAACAGTTTAACCCAATTGCGTCCTAAATAAAGTAAACAATAAGTTCGCTCGGATGTCCAAGTACATATTAGGTACGTAAATATATTTTAAGAAACTAATTGTAATAAGGTTTGCGCTAAATAGCTAATTAAAGTATTACCTAGTTTACCTAAAGTATTACCTAGTTTACCTAAAACTACAAATAAGTAGAAGTACATTTTTAGTGTTTTGTTTTTAATGTTTTGTTCCAAAATTAAACATATGAAATATTAAATCGCTATGGTATCCTGTCTGCCTGTCACATACGTTTTTCGGGTAATCATACATTTACCTACCTATTGTGTTAAAATATTGTTTCATTAAGAGTTTTATTAGTTTATAGATGGTGAATCTGTTTTCTTATCGCGTAAATAAGTTTTTTTTTTAATAACAATAATATAATATTATGAACTAATGTATCTAATTGAAATAACTACTATATGTTACAATTAAAAAATAAAAAATTAAAATGTTAGTAAAGAAATAAGAATAAATAAAATAAGAAAAGAATTAATTCATTACAACTTATATGTATGGAAAAGGCGTTCGATAGCTTGATGTATGTCCTCAAAATATCAAGGCTTATCTGCTCTAACAATTCCATAGTCCGGCTCTAAAGCAGGTAACACAAGATTGTTAGTACTACTGATATTGTAATTCATGTCTCTCATAGGTTGATCGAGTATATGAGAATACTTTGAAGAATGCGACATATGCGATTCGTTTCTTGCATTAATAGTCATTCTTTTCTTTCTGTCCTCATATTTTCGATTATCACAAGTATTTTGCGATTTTCTAAAATATGAAAAAATCTGTTAGATCCGATTTCACATCATCATATTTTGAAAATAGCCAGAGATAAGTTGATTGTTTACAGAATAAATGAGTTTCGCTATTGCTGAAACGCCACACGAAATTCAATATTAGTGATATACGTCTCTGGCATATATTTTGGGTACCGTGATCTCGTATCTGGTTAGGTTGACAAGTATAGATGCGGCAGATTTCAACTTCTATACTAGATATAGATCTGTTGGTCGTCGACATATAATTGCATACGCGTCGTACTATAGACGATGCATTCTCTTTAAACTTCATAGGAAATACTTCCGTTAGCTTTTCGAGTTTTCTAAATATCCTAATTACAGTTCCAATATCGGATATACGAGTACTACGAAGCCCTTCCATGACCTTAATGTAATTAATTAAGATCTTTCAATGATTTTCGAATAGACTTCAAAACCCCTTCACGCCATCTTAGTCTGAGCGTCACTACACACTTTTTGCCTCGTAAAGCGATATATGATGAACGTGTTATGATATGTATGTATGTATGTATGTATGTATGTATGTATGTATGTATTGTTTGATTAAGAGTTTTATTAGTTTATAGATGGTCCAATTTGTTTTATTGTTTTTTTACATTATATTTAATCAATTTGTTTCTTACCATTTTAACAATAAACCACGGGAAACCTTTCTTGGAATTATTCTTAAACTTTCAAGAGTGCTCTCTTGGAACTTCGAGGACATATATGTACATATTGAATAATTTTAGATTTCATCTGATCAAAATTAATACATACATTGATATCATACGAAGTTTCGTATGATAGGATACCATAGCGTTTCGTTTCGCTAGTTAGCGAAGACAACAAATTAAAAGGGGGTTGCTATTAATATACTTACTCAAAATATTTTGCACAATAAGTTCACTTCATCTAGTAGCTAGTACATTCTGTTATTTCAACATAATTTAAATACAAAATAAAGTGGAAATGTAGGTACTATCGCGGAAAGTGAATGTTTAGCAGTTTAAAAACCTTTTAATTTGCCGTATAGTAGACTATTCTATCGACTCGGCAAAGTCAGCAAATTGAAGTAAGTTTCTATTGGTGTCTTTCTCATTTCTGAATTCAAAATTCAAAGATAAACGTACGGGATACCAATCGGTAATCTTCGTATTCCGAACTAACACGAATGACGAGAATCGAAGAGCGACATGTGCCAAAGAACAGTAAATAAAAATTAACTACAATTTATGAATGCGTGGTCAAACTCCTAAATCATAAAGGTTCCAACCCTTATGATTTGGTCGTAGGTCACGAATAAAAATGTTTGTTTATGTTTTAAGTTAATTAGATTGGCTATTCAAAGAGGCAATGCTGCCAGTCTGCTAGGTACCTTGAGCAATGACAGCTTTCTAAGCGGCAACTTTGAGGAAGTTTATTATTTAAGATAATGTGTAGTTTTAAGTTTGTAAATATTAACATATGTATGTAGTTTTTGTTAATAAATCAGTTCTTATCATTAGATGGAATAGACAAATATTAAGAAAAATTTACTTGATGGTCGGGAAACCGATAGCCAACTAAGATATTCCATACAAACACAAATGACGAGATATTGAGTTGTTAGCGAGTACGATTATTTTATGTCGGATTATGTCATTTAGTATCGATTTATGAATCGATAATAAATAAAACTAATACAGCGTCACAATAAACTGATGGTAGCATTGTTAAATTGGGTGTATCCTACTAGTCTTGCAATGGGAAGAAAGAAGTCTAATCCAGTTGAGATTTATAGTTGCAAAGACTCACGTAAGCAACAAGGAGTTATTGTTCAAATACTCAAAAACATCAGAGAATATTTTTACATAGTCAATTCGAATTATTTTTCGCACTTATTTTATTATATATTTTTCTACACTGCAGTTTTATATAGTGTCTTCCACAAAGGTTGTCTGGAATAGATTGCTTTGAGCGATGAGACCGCCTTGCACACATTGGTTTTAAGTTTAATTGCAAACGATTTTTGTTAGAATGTGGCTTCAGAGGGGTCACGGGATGCCATTGGCGTGTTTTGTCATCTTTCCAAAGCTTTTGATTGTGTTGTCAAATTTGAATTTCAATATTTGAGCTGCCATCTCATCGTCGGCAATTCCGTGTCTTTCTATTCATCATCAATCGTGTTATCTGGTATTGTATAATACGGCCAATTTGAAATGACGGCCAACCTGCTAAACATTCCCTTTCCGCGATAGTACATTTCATTCAAAGTTTATAATCATATTATACTCTTTTCCGAAATGTTGTGAAAATCCACTGGTATCAGTTCAGTATTATCCTTAAAACCACATTTAAAACTAATGTGAGAGTATTGCAATAAAAATTCGTATACCCAAACTAACTAAACAAGATGATATGTTATGAAATTATTATTTTAAATTAAGAGTTACTGAATATTATACGTTATATTTACTGTTACATGTAATGAACTTACATTTTTCTTGTAGACTATTACAATTAATTACGAATTCGGTTACCATAGCAGTTATAAAAATATAGCAGTTGAACAAATGTTTAGTTAATATCGTATTGGTGGGTATAAAAAATCCTATGCTAATATGAACGGTGTATGAATTGTGTATGAAACTATTACCCACCGATAACTGAATTTTAAGCCATACGTATTTCAGTCTCCTTAGGAAATACTTATACTTTACGGTAGTAAACTAATTAATCTGTGCTTATACGAAGTCTTTAATGTGTATTTTGTACATTACGAAAAAGTTAAAGCAGGCTGACGGTAATGATTATTTAGTCTTCGTAAAATAGGTAGGTACGTATTTTATCCTATGCAACCCAGCGCAAACGAATTCGTACATTTTCCCCTCGCCCCATGATAATAACAATAAAGTTGATTTTCGTATTTGCAGTTTGATCACATTTTAGCGCGAAGATATCTCAGCATTTTTTAGCAACACATAATTGTAATTTACAAGACATTACATTACCAATTAAAAAACTGATTTTAGAGTGTGTAGATATTATAGACAGCTTTTGACGCACCCTGATTGTACTTTTGTAACATTTTTTCACACCAACCGACAGGAGTCCGTTTTTGGTCAATTCTCAAATTGTGCGGAATCCAACGTGAACAAATTTTTTTTCCAGCTAAATGTTCATGTAATATTTTATATATACTCGTTATACTTATGCCCAGAGACGCCTCTATCTCGCGATATGTAACATGACGCTCTTGCATTATTAGTTCCCGCACAGCATCAATATTTTGAGGTACAACAACCGATTTAGGGCGACCTTCTTTAACTTCGTCCGTGAGCACAGACCGCCCATGATTAAACTCACTAAACCAGTGATACACAGTAGTTTTCGATGGTGCTTCGTCCCCAAAAGTCGAAGTGAGTTGATCGATGCACTGCTTTTGAATTAACCCTCGCCGAAAATCGTAATAAATCATAGCACGAAAATTTTCACGACTTAAATCCATGGTGATAAAGACACGCAATTTTCAAAATGACGCCACAAAGGATAAACAAATGACAGCTACATGAAACAAATTGTATTGTTCAGCCAAAGAGTTCCATTTTTAAATGTTATAATTACTTTTTTAATATTGTTCTGTAACTGCCCAGTTCCGGATACATAAATAGCCCTCGTACAAGTTATATATAGAAATTTGATACAGTGATAGTACGTGCCCGGAGGCAGATGTAGGCTGAATGTAGGCTCTTTTTCAAAAACAATCAATCTTTATAAATATATATATAGGTACTTACATGTACGAGTACAAATAATCTAACCTAAACCGGGAAAGCCACGAAAAATTTTCCGCGCAAACGAAGTCGCGGGTATATTAGTAATATATATAATATCTATACTACTATATAATTCTCTTGCGTCTGTCTGTAATTTCAATTATTTTCAAATTTTGTAAAAATAGTCTTTTTGTGACTAATTGACTTCGATTCTACCATTTTTAAAATTGTTGTCTCTGTCTGTCTGTATTACTATTACTACTATCTTGACGAAAGTCGGTACGTAATGAGACCATTAGATTGCACTCATGATAGGTTACTTATTTTTTAGAAAATTTACCCCTAAAAGGATTGAAAAGGGTGATGAAACTTTGTATAGGAAATGGTAAGCCGCTGAACTGATTATGATGAAATTTGACAGGGAGATAGTTTGACATCAGAAACAGACATGAGATATTTTTTGTATCAAAAATCTACCCTTAAAGAGTGAAAAGGGGGATGAAATTTTGTATGGGAAATGCTAAATCTTGGTAATGATAAAATTTGGTGCGGTAATAAGAATTTTTTTATCAAAAACACATAGGCTACTTTTTTATCAAAAATATGTGAAAAGGGAAACGGGAGGAAGAGGGACGCAACTTTGTACCGGAAATGCTAACACTCTGAACTGATTATGATGTAGCATGGATATATTTTGACACCTGGGAACGGCCATAGGACACTTTTATATCAAAAAACTACCCCTAAGGGGCTGAAAAGGGAGATGAAACTTTGAATGGGAAATGCTGAACCGCCGAACCAATTATGATGTTTGATAAATAAAAAAAAAGGCTAGACATAGACTTTTTTTCAAAAACAATCTAAACATACTATGTATACGTACGTACAATCTAACCTAATCCGGGTCAGCCACGAAAAAATGTTCCGCGCAGACGAAATCGCGGGTTCAGCTAGTATATTTATCGGCAATATTGTGTTAATCTAAAGTAGACCATATCGTCAAAACATGAGGTTGCAGAAAATCGTAAAAGGCTGCTTGACATAGAAACGAAGTTTGTTAAAAATAAAATATTTAAAATTAAATCTTATGCTTCGTGCTTCAAGTATAATTCACGTAATACATTTAAATCGCTTATTATGTCATTTTGATTTGTTACGTGAACATGACAAGGATAAAACATATATAAATTGCAATGCTGGACAAAGAATAATGTTGTACGTCAGCCAATGACGTATTCAGACGGAACCTAGGAATACAGAAAACTTGGGAGCAATTACTGATTTTTTTTTATTTTCAAATAGCAAATTATAAGCGAGTTGTTACTGAATATATTATCATGTTTGTCTAGAAATCATAACTTTTCTGAAGAACAACTAAAGAATTTAAAATCATTATTAAAAAAAGGATTTGGTTTTTGTTCATTAATTATCGAATGTAATAAAAAGACACGGACAAACGAGGTACTACTGTTTCGTGTAAAAGTTAAACAAATGTTGCGGTAATTAAGAACACAGACTCGTATATTCACTTTTATATTTTATTTCTCAATAATTAATAACAAATTACAAACTGTCACGTCACGAATAGCCGACGACGAACAATCGACAGCTAAACCCGCAGAATGATGTAGAATGATCCATATCTTAGTACGCATCGGCTTATTATCGGCTTATATTTCTAATTTCAGGAAGTGAATTTAGATCATTGATAACTAGATTCAGTTTGTGGGACGAGCAATGAAAGTAGAGGGCTTTGGTGTACTTTTTGCGTAAGATCGCTTGTACCCCTCCGTCTTTTCCTGACATCTTTGAACAACCATCAAAACCAAAACCAACGCATTTATTTATATTCAGATCTTCTTTTGTCAAAAACTCATCTATGCTATGTACAATCGATTTCGCATCCAAATCTTTTAGCTCAATGAATCCGACAAACATTTCTTGGACTTCCTGTGTTTCTTCATCAAAATATCGCACCCCAATCGATAGTTGTTTAGTGCCATAAATATCAGCTGTTTCGTCTGCTAGCACACTATATGCTGCTGCTTCTTTCTTTTTAAAAACGGATGTCAAAATCTTAATGTTATTCTGAATATTTCAATACTTTCTACAATATACATTAAACCTTTTGAATTTATTTACGTTTTGTTATGCGATGCGTAATTTATTAATAGGTAAGGAAGTCAATTGCTCGCACTTTGGTCGCTTTGCGGCTAGCTACATTTGATCTCTAGGAGGGGGGCAACTGCCCCCCCCCCTGCCCCACCTTGGCGATGCCCTTGGCAGGCAGGATGTGATGTCAGCTCGGCAGACCCGGTGACAGTGACTTCATCTTGCTCCGTTACACAAATAAATCTATAAATATAATGAAGACGCACAAACAAATAAATAATAAAAAATGAAGATGAATCGTATTGAACGCTATTCACATTTGATTCTTACATACTGTGCGCATTTTAATATGAAGCTGTACGAAGTGCATTACGAAAGCCGAATTTTCAAACAAACTTACAAAGCTTGGCTGCAAGCCAGCACGTGATAGAGAGACAACTGATTACTCTGATTATGTCTTGAGAGGTTGTTAGTGTCTGTTGGCTGGTTGTTGCCACTGATTGGTCGCGACTTGGGGTTTAACTGCCTGTTCTCTGCCATTATTTTCGTTTGACAAGTAATGTACGGATGTTTTTAAAACCGTTTGATAAACTTTAAAGTTGATACCTATTAATAATTTATTCTTCACTGAGCATTTCAGTAAGGTGAGCCGAGGTTTTGGGCTTGTATGAAGTACAAGGTACGGTCAGTGGAAAACTATATTGTTTTTTATTATGAGAATAATGTTACTAGGGTCAATTTACAGTGTTCATGAATTCTTAATTAAGTACAGCAAATCCTTTGTAAAAATCTTTAATTTTCAGTGCCTAAAATAGTACCTACCTATAATATTAAAAATTCGACTCTATCAATCAGAACAGAAATAAAAGTATAACCCGAGTAAATTAGACGTGAATGCGGTAGGGAGTATGGTTTTAATCTTCTTATTCATGATTTTAATGGTGTTAAGGTCATGTCATTTTGAAAATATAATTATGAATTTAATAAAAAAGAGCTATGTAACGTGTTATTATTACGAAATAATGAACACCTCAATAAAATAATATTAGTTATTTGTCAAAAATAAGAATCTCCAGCTTTTTTTTACAATCTAGATGTGTTGTTTTTACAATTTTTGAAGTAGCATTTTGATATCATCAATATATGTAGTAATTTTTCCGGGTATTTTATTTATTAATCGCCATAGATTTTTCGGATCGTATTCAAATTTATTTACTTGATTGTTATAGTAAATCTTTTTATTTTTCTCTATGATTTTGTGTTTTATTTCTTTACTTTTTAAATGCTATTCGAAGAACCATATTATTAGGATCTTTTTTCCATTTAAGGAATAACTCTTCTCTCAATTCACATGCATTAATCACTTTTTTATTTAACTAGCCATTTTTGTTACGACTAGATTGATTTAATTTATGTACATAGGTACTGTGAATTAGTATAACTTGTTAAATTTGATTCTATTAAATCATACTATATTTCATTCGGGCAGAATATACTATAACATATATTCCAATTTACTTCATTTAATTTCCGGTTTAATTTATTTCTATCGATTTTTACAACATGTTGTGGAACGTCCTGTACATGCGGCAGGCCAACGAATGAGACAGCAATCACTCTGTGATCGGCCGATACTGTTGCGAACACATCGCCCCCGAGTACACATCTTGTAAGCGTGTTCTTATGAAAATATGATCGATTGAACTTTTATTTACCATAATATTAGCAATTTCCATCCTGGTGTAATCAGAGACCCACATATCCGCAAAACCATACCGTACATCACGTCTAAGTCATCACGTCATTACGTTTTAAATTTATATTTATATCTCCTATCGTTATGAAATCGTCATTGGGATGTTTTGCAATACATGTTTTAGTTCTTTTACAAATAAGTGTTTATTTGTGCACGGCGGTCAGTACACGGCACTTAAGACTAGGGAGTAGTTTGATGACGTTTTTACCCTACCGAATACACATTTATGTTTCTTTAAAATATAGCCAATAATACCACCTCCTCTTTTTTCCCCCCTCAATTTCGTGTGCAGTGTATAGTCGTCAATATTATAGTATACTCGTAGTGTAGATAAATTAGAAGATATAAGTATTTATTTCCGTCAATATCACATCAATAGGATAATGCTTGACTGACTACAACTTCAAGTCTACAGAATTTTTACAATTGATCTTATATTAACATGTATACAAGTAAAGTAGTACCTATTTCTAGTTAACTGTTTCTGATAAGGTATTAAATTCATACAATCATCTAATTCTATAACACTATTATTAAAATTAGTATGCGTAAGACATACTAAATGAAGCATATCGCACCGAAATCATACACATATATTATTAAGTAAAGTCGCTATTTACTTTACAACTGTTCGGTAGTGGTAGACTAAATTATCGATATAGGTAAATTTTAATAAGTAAGTATTATTGTGTAGGTAGTTCTCAAGATTATCTTCAATAATATTTAGATGTTACATAATTTTTTGATCGAAGAAATACGTTTTATAGTGGAAAACATAGACATATTAGGAAACGTGTCTGAGAAGGCATAATGTTCTCATTTATACTTAATTTATTAATTTTTTTTTAATACATATGTTATGCAAAAATCGCGCGTGAAGTGACAAAAAAGTTACGACTTATATAAGGATTTTATCACCAAGTACTTATAATTTTTCAAATATCCATATTACCAACTAAACGTAAAGAAAAAAATAATGATTTTAAATTAAACATTTTTCAGTTTGCAAATTACCAAAAGTTTCAAATTGAAAATTGCGGGGAATATTTATTGATCTGTAGGCGCCATGTAGGCGCAGTAGTGCGGCGCGCGCCTATTTCCCACTGGAGAGTTGCGTACGCCGGCAAGTAGTCCCGGCGAGTGGTGGCCGGCCGCCTTGCTTGTCACCATACCACTTGTCTGTCACAATAACACGTTCGTCGCGACAACCAAATTAACTTTGTTTGCATATTGTTATAATGTGACCTCGCTCGACGTAAATAACGACCACCCTACAACATATCGTTGTCGAATCGTCACTCCCCTCTGTGTTCTTATTTGTTCTGCAAATATCACATAGGTACCCATTCTATCGACACGATCAGCCTTTCATACCTAATAGTCTTAAAAAAATAAACGCAAGAACGGCCTGCCCTGATGGAAGTTACGACTCAATAACAGAAACAATGAATATTCAGAAGCGGATTCACGACAAACGATTTGCGATCGTACGTGTTCGTCATAACAACGAGAATAGCCTTGCCGAGGCTTAGCGAACGCGAAATTAAAGGATAAACAAATGAAGTTTGGAACGTGCGAGAGAATAATGGAACAGCAGTCCGCAAGAGGAGGTGTGAAATTGCAGACACGGACGGCGTGACCCGACGCGACCGCGCGGCGCATAGGGAACTGGGGCATATCGATAAGCGCGTCCTACTTACCCGGTTATCGCGTGGGCCTGCGGCGTGCGGCAGAGCGGCGCACAGCACGGGCAATGTCGGGCAAGTCGCGTGTGTCGGGCAGCGTGAGGTCGAGCGCGGGCTCCGTGCGGCTGGCCGCGCCCGCCGCCGGCGCCGGCTCGCACGAGCTCGCGCTGGACGCGCTCTACGAGCGCAAGCGCGACAAGAAGAGCGTGCGCGTGCTCACCGTCATCGTGTACGTGTTCTGCGTGTCGCTCGCCGCGATCATTCTCTCGCTGTACTACGTGTTCTTCTGGGAGCCCAAGGACGCGCAGTACGCGCAAAGAAAGGTGGCACACACTGTAGAGCAGACCAGCACCACACCATTGCCCACATGCTTTATGCCCCACACCGGTAGGTCACATTGCTAGCGCGCTCCTTCGCTCTCCTTATCCGTGAGAACTGTAGACATGACTATACAGTGGCACCACTAGAAATCCCGTAGTTGCTCTTATGTACCTTATCTTATGTCTTAATACCTATCCACGGCTTACATTTACGACAACTAATTTAGCAATGAAGAACACAAACTGTAATATTCAGTAGGTAACTATGTCTTCAGCACCTAAGAACACAATAAGTACAAAACATAACGATCATCATTTAAACGCACACTGATTTCAAAAATAATTTATTACGTAGGCAGTAAATATAAATAAACATAGATTTCCTTGACTGTTAGACATACCACATACTTAATCTTCATTTTCCATCGATCAGTTTATGGCTAACAATTTTACGACCGATTACACTAGAATTTCAAGTAAGTAAATGTGTTCCACAACAAATTTTAACGACAAATCATAAAATTTATGTGAATTTCATTACGACTTATAAGTTATAACATGCTTGTAACTATTTAGCTAATAAAACTTAACATAAACTTTATATAATGCTCATTTACGCAATCATTCGTAATAAGAATAAGTATCTATAAATTCAGATTTAAACGCATGATTATTTAGCGACTCAAAAAAGACATCTAGATATATATATAGTGATTACAGAATCTCTTATTTTATTCATCACAATCGGATGAACGGTATGGCAGTCCATAAAATACGAACAAACAAACAAACATTGATATTTATGTATTAGATGTAAATGTTTATGTTGAAATGTTATTTTTATATATTAAATGTTTTAAGTGTGATACTTATTATTGTTAAAAGTTAGTTTATCCAAGATTGATACACTAATTATTGTTATTGGTACTTACACATAGTCTTTTCCCGAATATATATAACTAGCGTCCCGTCCCTATTTTGGCCGGGTTGAGTATATATTATGTAGCTTATTTCTATCTGGAATAATATACCTTTCAAATGGTGCAAGAATTATTCAAATAATGGTGCAGTGGTTCCAGAGATTATGTTATATATTTATAATTACTCAATAAAATTCAAAATCCAATCAAAATCCATCATAATTCCTAGCAGCTGTTGACAATAATCGGGCGAGTAACCAATTGCCTAATCCTAAAAGTGTTGGATTTAGTTTATTATTTATTACTTTTATTAGTAGAAATTTTTTTTAAAATAAAATACAGCCCATGTTACTCGCTGATAATGTAGGTAGCTACCTATAGGTGAAAGAATTTTTGAAATCGGTTGAGTAGTTTTTGAGTTTATCCATTACATACAAACAAACAAGCTTCTTTTTATGATGTTAGTATAGAAAAATATTTAACCTAGCATGTAACATCAGAAGATTCTTGTATACAAGTTATGTCAGTCAGCTCTTACAACTACTAGTAAAATAATCTACCAGAAATGCCAGATGCATATCGTCTTGTGTTTATCCTATTAGCAAACGTGGCGACTGTGACATTTATAACATAATTTGAGATAGGCTAGTTCGCAAATGATTGATTCAGTTGCCGTACTTATTAGTTATTAGTAAAACTAACATTCTTATATTTTTTGTCCGTTCGTGTGTTTGTGCTTCAATAAAAACCACCATGAATTAAAACGTCACGATAAGTGTAATTGTTTAAAAAAACAAAAATAAAGAATAGGAGACTATTATTTTTTGCACATCGCAAACTATAATCTCTGTTATTATTCTATCTTACATTTAGAATTAATTGTGTCATACACATATTAGAGTGAACCGAGTGAACTCATTTATGCAACGGATTTATAATACTAATTTGATCTAGGAACATAGGCAACCATTAGGTGACATATAAATTAAAAACAAAAAGCTGACAATTATTCAAACTTTTTTCAGTCAAAGAGAATGTAACATTATTTCAGTACTGTGCTTTATTGGTTAATATTTAGTGTTATTTGTTAATATTTCATAGTTTCGTGTATATATATAACGGATAAGCAGTGTTAGAGTGCTACCTACGTGTAATAACGTCAAATCCTCGAACGATAAAAATTTAGCGAAATTTTGGTTAATTTCTTCTTTGTTTACATTAAAGTAAAAAATGAAAAAATAGAATATAGGTACATACTATATTATAGTTACATACCGAAATAATGTAGAATACCGACCGAGTACCGTACCTCTCAAGTTGAAGATGTTTGCTGTTAGTCAGCACAGCGCTCGTGAAAACGCCTGCAGAGCTGTATTCTAAATATAGCTGTATATAGGTACAATAACCAGCACACGGCTATTCACTGTTGATTATGTTTATAAGATATAAATCACCAAAGATTCGGTACGAATTGCCCAGAATAGCCGTAGGTACCTTCGTACGTAATATATACTATTAGGTTGGTTTGATACGTTCGGTCGTGGGTCGAGTACTGGTACTCAGTGTATTTACTGACTTGTATTTTGTACATAAATCACTCTTGGGTTATTAAGAGTGAAATACGACTATTTTAAGCAAACATTTTTCATAATAATGTTTCATAGCAGCATTCACGGTAAAACGGGTAAAAGATATAACGACTGAAACCGGCGATTTTTCTCTAAATTTTCTTCTGAATTTTGCAATTGTTTAAATAAAACACGAATAAGTGCTCAATGACACGAATTGATGTCAGTCACACACACGTCACTGGTGTTACATATAACACAAGTTACAATATTTTAATTCCTTAGTTTGCAAAATATACTTACTCTTGTTTTTTAAATTTATTTATATGCTTTTACTTTAAAAAAAATTTAAAACAATAAAATAAAATATGAATAAAAATTTAAATGGCCTGAAAGAGTCAAATATAATAACTAGTTAACTGCTCTTAAAACTGTTTACTATTTTAAAATACACCGACTAAAATATGTAAAAATTAAAATACAATTAAAAAAAAAATCGGCTTATGTTTAACTTATCACCAAATATAATAAAATATAACGGCAGAAAATCACTTTATACTGCCAAAAATAGTAAATGATCACCAAAATTAAATCCCCAATTTAGTGTGAAATTATAAACAACAATTTTACTAGTTGCTATGCTATTTAAAGCAAATAACTAAACTAATCATTGTTAAACCCAAAAATAGTAAATGACCACCAAAAATTTAACCACATTTTAAAATAAAATGTCACCCAAATATACATCTTGTTATCCTATAAAAGTAAATTACTATAGATAAATCATTTTTTACCCAAAAATAGAAAATGATAATACCGCTCCATGTCAAAGCGGAAACCTGATCTGGCGATTCGCCGGCCACTGCCTGCCACTGACTTGCGCGTGCTTGTGCGTTATGAAATACACACATCAAAAAAGTCTAAGCAACACGCATCATTTACAGAAGCTGCATGTTTTATTAATTGATATTTTATTTTTTCTTAGAAAAGTAGATTGAAATACAATCTTTTTTGTTCTCGGAAACATACTGGCGGATTTTAAAAATAGAACCTTTTCGGTTGTGTTTTGTTTTCATTAAAATAAAAGCTAATTATTTTTTCCCGATTTCATGTGTTTTCGTTGCTTGATGAATTTGGTATTTATCGCACTTTTATCATTTTGAGATATACAGTTTTTGAAAAAATTGAGTGGTGACTCATTTTTTATGTTATGGAGCGACGCCATTTGACTACTGATGAAATGCAGAGAGCCGTAAGAATGCTACAAGCGGGAAGAAATCAGTCCCAGGTGTCTCGGCATTTTGGTGTCAATAGGAGCGTGATTTGTCGTCTTTAGCAGCGTTACGTTAATACAGGGGATCCTGCTGAGCAGCACCCAGGACGTGGAAGGAGTACAACTGTTCGACAGGACTGATACATACAACTGACTGCAAGACGTCAGCCGATGTTAACCGCCCAGAAGATAGGTTTAAAGCTACAATTCTCAAGCGGTGTTGTTGTTAGCCACCAAAGCGTGAGAAATAGGCTGCAGAAATACGGCCTACGAGCACGACGCCCAATTAGGTTACCCACCCACCTATACGCCATGGGAATCGCGCCCGTCGAAACGAATGGTGTAGGGAACACTTGACATGGACCCAGGAGCAATGGGATAAAATTTTATTTTGTGATGAGTCCCGGTTTGGATCTAGGCCTGATACGAGAAGGATAAGAGTATACCGTCGTCCCGGAAATGCTGAACGGCTGAGATTCGTCCAGGAAGTGCATCCTTACAGTGGCTCTACAACTGAAAGACTTGTTAAAATTCCATTGGGACCGATTGCCGCAGGATCGGTTTAATAATCTAATAAATTCAATGAAAAATCGCTGCCGACAAGTTTTAAACAACAGAGGCGGTCACACTTTGTATTTAATTACCAAATAATTAAAAAAATGTCGTTATTTAATTTTGTAAAAATGAAGTTTAATTTCGTTTTAACTTTATTTTATACTACGTATGTTATGTTACGGTGCACATATTGTTAGTTACTGTGATTAAATGTGTTGAAGTTAATATTTTATAGAAGTGATTGCCTAGTCTGTACTGTGACTCTGTGATTTATGTATACTCTATGTTATTGTACTCTGTGTCTCGAAATATAAAAAGATGGCTTTGTAATAATTGTGTAAAATGTAAGTGTACAAGAAATGCAATAAATAAATAATAAAAATGAACGTCTGCTTTCTTAGTAAATATAATAAATAGTAAATAGTGAATATATAAGGGTAGCAGATTATAATCGGATCTCTGAAATAATTCAATTCCTAACAAAATGAACAATTGAATGAACGATTTTGTTGCTTTAGTCACTAATGCGTCAAAATATGCTTAGTTATTATTTATAAAAGAAATATAAATATATTACAATAGTAAAAATCGTTCAAAAGTTCAAAATCGTACATGTTGCTTAGACTTTTTTGATGTGTGTATTACTAACCTAACATATCTTACCAAAAAGAGTGTTCATTTAGAAATTTAGTGATGCTCGTTAAATTTGGTGATCATTTCTAACATTTGGTTTTTGAATATAATTTAAAAGTACAGTCATGACCTCATGACTAATAGAGCTAAAACTGTTGTAATTTTATGTTTTCTTTTATGGTATAGGTTTGATTTTTTTAGTGATTATTAAGTATATTTTTTTAGGTAAGAGAGCTTAGGATATCATAGTTTTGGTGGTCATTATATTTTATCCCAAAAAAAGTAATAAAAAAATTAAACTGATTTCAAAAGAAAAATACTGGAAAGTACGAAATAACTATCCTTTACTAATAAAAAGTCAAGTACAAAAATAACTTTATAAATACGATACTTACATATTAAATTTGACAGTTACCAAAGTCGATGTCAACCCTATAAAATATAAAATAAAATGTTTTTGCACATTGATTCGACACCGACTTTAATAACTGTCTTTAATTATATAGGTATTTGTACCGTATTTTTAAAATATTTTTTTTACTTGAGTTTTGATTAGTAAAGGATAGTTACTTCGTACTTTTCAGTGTATTTTTTTTGGAGTCGGTTTAATTTTTCTATTACGTTTTTTTTTATTTCTCCCTTTTTGGCTTTTTTTTTTTTCAAAAATCAACTTACAAACACATACATACGTACATACCTTCACGCTGTATCCCTAACAGGGTAGTTAGAGAGGACGGAGCGCCAGGAGTCGCGGTCCTTACACACCTCTTTCGCTTCCTCAAAACTCATCATTCTCTTCACACATTTTCGCCTAGGTATGCGAGTGCTTTTGACATTTCCGTCTGCTAACACTCTGGCTATTTGATCTTGATAAGTCAGCCTTGGTCTTCCTTGGCTTCTTTTACCACTCACTTTCGCTCTGTAGATTTTCTTCGTCAGTCTTTCATCACTCATTTTTTCCAAGTGCCCGAACCATTTAAGCATTCCTTTCTTCATTTTTACAATAACACTGTTGTGCAACCCTGTCATACTGCGTATGTCATCATTGCTTATCCTGTCCGCAAACGAGACACCGCACATATTTCTGAGAGACCGTATCTCCACAGCATTCATCATCCTTTTACTCGATTTCAGGCATATCCAGGCCTCACTACCGTACAACAAAGTTGGCACCAACACCGCATTGCGGATGGCCATTTTAGCAGTGTTAGATATATTCATACTACCCACTAATGCGGACAGAGCACCGTTCACTTTATTGCCAGCTGCTACCCGTCTCTCCACATCCAACTCACATCTTCCATCCCTCGAAAACGCACTCCCCAGATACACAATTTCATTTACTTGTTCTAGACATTTTCCCATTTACACAAAACACACATTTCGTTTGTACCGCTTCTCTTTCAAACACCAGAACCTTAGTTTTGTTCACATGCATTTTCAATCCTTTTACTTCACAATCTTTTTTCATACACGTGACTAGTGTCTGCAACTCTGCTTCTGATGGTGCCAAATACAGCACGAAAAGCCAGGCAGACATCACGCAGCCCTGTCTGACGCCTTAACAGACTTCCAACCAGGACGACATGACACCATCTATCCTTACACAAGCTCTGTGTCCTCGAAATAATGAACTCACAGCCTGCAGTAAAGGGCCTCCCAAGCCATATTCAGGCAGAAGACTCCATAATTTCTTTTGCAATACTCTATCGAATGCTTTTTCTAGATCCACGAAAGCGCAGAAAACTTTCTGACCAATGGCCTTCAAATCAAACAAAATCAACTTTTATTGCAAAAATCAACACTTATTGAATCAACATCTATTTTTTGCACAAAATTGTTTCTCACATTTGAGATTTTAGCACCCCTTGCCACCTAGCGCCTAGAGTGACCGCTCTTCTTGCTCTACCTCTGGACCGCCGAATTTATACATTACGAATATTTTTTTAATTTTGTTCACGATTATAAACCTCTTTAAATCTTTTAATGAGTTCGTTAAGAGATAATCAACTAACCTCAGTATTGTTAACCTGGAAATGTCAATTACTGCTTTAACTTTTTTTTAAAAGAAAAAGCATGTAAACGCGTTTAAAAAATAAAGGTAAGTAGATCGTGTCAACTAAGGAATTAAATTGTAACTTGTATTAATAGTTACTCTAACTTGTTACTTTCTCTATGATTTAATGAATATGTCCGCATAAGACCTAACTATATACACACCTTGAGGGATTGAGGGATAAAATACCTAATTATGTAATCTCCTTGCAAGTAACAATGGGCGGACCGAGGGCGGACCATATTGAGATTCTGGCCGGAAAGCTTAGTTCGGGGATAGGTACCTTTATCTTTAGTTATTATTCTAAGAGACAGCTATACTTGTACAGTTAGATGCGTTAGACAGTTGACAGATGTAGAAACCACAAAGTTGAACCTGTAGAAACGACTAAGTTGGTGTACAGTCGGGTACGAAAACCTTCATCAGTTTTCAAATTAATTCCTTTCTCAAGTTGTAGACTCTTAGTACCTTTTGAAACTAAAGCACTAAGCTGACAACGGCATGTAAAATTACACTTACTTACTAACAAGGGTTAATATAGTATACATCTTTGACCTCTAATCTAGTTTCATATCAACATCGAACCTTTTATAAATATTATGTACTATTTAATTATCAGTGTCTATCAGTGTCATATATTTTTTAATAACAACTCTGCGTCGTATTTAATTTGATAATGCCACAGAGAAAATTATACTATATACTGATAATGCTGAGGAATTTAAGTATCCATGAAAGAGCTGCAATTATTGCAAATCATGAAGCTGGCTATAATATTAGCGAAATATCTTCAAATCATAATATTACAGAGACATGCTGAAGACAGTAATCTTATTGATCACATAAGCTAATCACATCACATAATGCCATACAAGTTCTGGACGCCGCCCGACTCTTACCCATGGACAAAAAAATTTATGAATCGACAAGGAAGCACTTTATGCTGCTTCCGTCTTAAAAGAAGATTATACTTATTATTTAAAGTCAAAGTCGAAGTCCAATTAATTTATCCAAGTAATCCAAAATGCAAGGTATTTTTGAAAAGAAAACGTAAATACTGAGAAGAACCGACAAGATACTCAGTCAGGTATCATTTGTTCAGTATCTTTCTACAATTGTTATTTAAAATTAAATATCCATAAAGCCATTAAATGTACGTGCAGAAAGGATTATAGCCAGACTATTGTCTTCAATAAAATCGCTGATTTTGTAGTACGCTTTTCCAATTTTGGTAAACAATAATTTAATCTAAATTAGACTTCTGCTCCACGCAAACGTGCGCGCGCTAGCTTACGAAAAATCAGTTATTTTCGTTTATTTTTAAAACTGTAATTAAATTTAAAAAAAAACTTTCATTTGAAAAATATGTTTAGATTAAACTATACAGAATATTTAAAAACATAAATCGGTCCCGTTACTCCAAAAAATGTATATCTCTGTTTTAAAAGAGGTTTCTTTGATATTTTTTTTGTGTTACAAAAGTGAACCAATCGTGTATTACAACTGTCAAAATGAAGTCAATGAAATGAGGAATCATGTTACCAAATATCACTATCATACGTTTTGTAGTCACTTAGAAAAATTGTGATCCCTGCCGTCAAAATTTCCAATGCGTTGCCTTAATTGAGTAATTTCTTGAGGAATTCTATTTTAAAAACTTACACAGTTGCCCAAAAATTAACCACTTGACTGTTGTAATTTAAATTTAGGAATAACTAACTACAACCTAATCACGACCACGAGTTTCCATAGAATTAATAATGTCTGTGCCAGATATGACTCTGACACAGCAAATCGTACCTTGAGCGCGATCTACAAATTAAATGTCCGCATCGCTGCGAGGGAACTTGCCACGTACATCTCCAATATAAATAGCCATAAGAATTAGTATAAGACATGAGATCTAAACGACAGCTCTATGGCGTAACCACGCTGCACAGTATTAATATATCATCTACCACTTAGTCCACAGTATTATTTTCCAACGTGAAGCCCGAAAAGAAGTATCGCAACAACGCCTTTCTTTTGAAATACATCTATATTTTTTCATGTGTATTGAAATAGATCTATATTTTGTCAAAGATGTAAACGAGGGTAAGGTGAGTACATCAATGTCTTTAAAACGATCTCTCTGTGGCTCTCGTGTGTTCATATTGTAGATGGCATGTAAAATAAAGATAAATTTCATGTTCCGCTGATCTCCACAGTAGCAGGCTATAAGACATAAGGCTATAGAAATATGCGAAGTTCACCAGCCTAGCCGTAGCCACATTTGTCAACTGTCTAATAGGTACGTCTAATGGCATATATTGCCAAACTGAGCTTTTTAGCCAAAGTCCCGATATGGTCCGTCCACTGTAACCAATTATCTACTGTTAAACCAAAAAAAGTAGCTGATTTCGCTATTTGTAATTGTTTCTCCACCCAGCTCTAGTCTATTATGGATTTTGAGTATATTTTATAGGGAAAAGTTAACACAATTGGTTTTTCGTGTATTCAGTAGTAAATTATTAGCAGCGCACCATCTCGACACATCCGCCAAGGTCCTATTATGTCCGCTAGGATCTATGTCTCGTCTTTTTACTTCAAACAATAATGATGTGTCATCAGCAAATGATATTATTTCACGTAGGTCTTTAAACATAAATGGAAGATCATTAATGTAAACCAAAACCAGGAACGGTCCCAAAATTGATCCTTGGAAAACGCCCATCTTTAATTTAGAACCGACAGATGTAACCCCATTTACACTCACTTTTTGTTCTCGGTCAGCCAGATATGAAATCACGAGATCGAGAGCTTTGTCACGTATTCCATAGTATTTCAGCTTGTAAATTAAAGTTTCGCGACAAACACAATCAAAAGCTGTAGAAAGATCACAAAACACGCCAATGGTATCCCGTAACCTCTCCCATGCCTCTAGTACAGTTTTGATCAAGCTTGCTCCAGTATGTGTTGTTGTCTCGTGAAACTGTACTGTTGACCATGAAATATCCTGCAAACTTTAAAATGTGCCAGCATTTGGCTGAGCATTAGTTTTTCGAATATTTTACTCAACGCTGGCAATATCGACACTGGGCGGTAGTTTGTAGGATCTGACTTACAACCCGATTTAAATATTGGTATAATTTTACTATGCTTCATCAAATCGGGAAACACACCTTAGTCGACACATTTATTAAATATTTTTCTAAAATTGGTGTTACTATTGGCATTATATTAGCCAGTACATGAACTGACAATCCCCACAAATCTTCACTTTTCTTTTTTTTTTATCGTTTGAAAGTTTTCTCTATCTCAAATGAAAACGTGTAACTGAACTGAAAACTAGGGAACCACTTTCCTATATTTTGGCTGCTTAATAGTGCCCGTGCTGCATGTGCAGAGGGTGATAGACCACTAGTCATTTTTATAGGTGCATTTGAAAAAAATTTAATGAAAACATTAGCAACCTGTTTTATATTAGCAACGAGTTTATTATTAACGTATAATGAGAAGTCTTCATTTTTCTTATTATGTTTACCTTTTTTTATCTGTTGTAATATGTGATTTAGGGACACCCGGTATTCCAGTATATTATATTAGGTAATGATCTTTGATTAAAAGGTACATATGCTCATTGTAATGTTAAATATAAATTTCAATAAAATTTATTGTAGGTTATGAAAAATCCAGCGGATTGTATAAAAAGAAAACTAAAATTAAACTTTAGAAATAAACATTTTTCAAAAAGACGAGAGGTGTCGGGGGATACCTGGTTGAAACAGTTACTGAAACATGCACAAATAACAAGTATAGATAAATTAATTAATAACATTAAAGAGTGTAGTGGTATATGTGGTTCGTTCGGAGGTAATAATTCGAAATTAATGCGGAATAGACAAAATTTATACAGTTTATTTAAGACGTACAAAAATTTACAGAAAGAGCACAAAAATGACACTAATAAGAACAATGACAAAGCACATAAGAACAAGGATCGAATAATAAATAACTAAATTGCGATTACAAAGCCTCGCGCGAGCAATTAAATATTAAAAGCGTAGTGGTGCACATAGATAAGCGGTGCATGCGCGGGCGCGCGGTGTACGTTCACACGCAGGCGCGGTGGTCACTAGCTCACACGGGACATTGCAACTATCTACTAATAAATATGATTGATTGTCCCCTCAACATACAAACTACTAATATATAAAATACAAGAATATTGAATAATTTTTAAATATTAAATACAAAATAATATTGTATGTATTAATTAAATTTAAAAAAAAAGTGTCGTGACGGTCCAAGTCTTAGGCAAAGAGAATATATTATATAATAGTTACATAGTGATTACACTATGTCTTAGGTATCTATACTTTTCTTATTCGCCAAATGTCTGGAGGTAACGGGCGATAAAGAACTTCGTTCCAATAACTTTTACTAGATTGTAGGTATACTATATTCACTAATTCCTTAGCTCCAAAAGTGTACTATATGCTTTCAACTCAATTGGTTAGGTGGGAGTTTAAAAATTAAGTTGCTAAAGGGGTTTGAAAATTATTGTTCGAAGCCTGGCACACACAATGACCGCAATTTATTCTTTTTTTTTAATTTCGGCGCACGAAAAAATATATAATACATACATACCTACATATCTTCACGCCGTATCTCCAATGAGGTAGTCAGAGACAACGAAGCGCTAAGCGTCGCGATCCTTACATACTTCTTTCGCTTCCTCAAATCTCATCATTATCCTCACACATTTTCGCCTAGGTATGCGAGTGTTTTTGACATTTCTGTCGGCTAACACTAACTATTTGATCTTCATAAGTCAGCCTTGGTCTTTTTATGTTTTTACTTTAAAATATATCGATTTCCCTTGTGTATCAGGAACCGCTCTCAGATGAAGGCCGCTTCTAAAGATTGCTACTTTTCTCGCTCTTGTGCTATCTGTTGCCATTATTGTAGTCCAGCTATTTTTTTGACGTCATCTTCCCAATGTGCATAAGGCCTTCCTTTGATGCGTTTGCCCAGTGGGCCTTTCCATATTGTGACAGTTTTGTAAAACAGAAATGTGCAAAATAGGTTATTAAGAGTATTTAAATGCAAATGCTTAGTTATTTTTTTATTTCAAATACAAATACAAAATGATTTTGAATAAAATATTTAAATACAAAATAGGTATTTTCATAATACTTTCTTCAAATAAAATACTTATTTCACTGATTTTAACACTAGTTTTGGTCAAAGAGTTCATCTTTCATGTTCCGTCTATGTGGCTTCTTAATCATTCTACCAAATACACCTGGGGGTTATTCACAAACGTTGGAAACTTTCTGTGGCGGAAAGGCCGATCGTCGAAAAGCATAAATTCAATCCGACAGCTTAGATTTGTGAAAACAACTATATGTAACATGATATATATAATATTAATTTAATACGATTTCGAATTTGTGAATTGTGAATAGACAAAATCCTCGAAGAGTTTCCTGTCGGATACGGAAAGTTGAGTTTCCGACGTTTGTGAATAATCCCGCTGAAAGTGTTTCCAGGGGGTTATTCACAAACGTCGGAAACTTTCCGTGGCGGAAAGGCCGATCGTCGAAAAGCATAAATTCAATCCGACAGCTTGGATTTGTGAATACGACTATATATGATATGATACATATATAATATAAATATAATACGATTTCGGATTTGTGAATCGTGTATAGACAAAATCATCGAAAAGTTTTCTGTCGGATACGGAAATTTGAGTTTCCGACGTTTGTGAATAACCGCTGGTCTATTGTAATATTGGCATTATTGGCACTGGTGTTGGCACAGAAATAGTTTGACTTGCAATGCTGGCATTATTGTTGGCAACATTTAGGATGTGCATTTCAAAGGTGCATTCTTAAATAAAGTAATTATGAATTAAAAAAATTAACAAAATCATTTTGCATTTTACAAATACTAAATATTTATGTAGATTATTTCAAATAAAATACAAAATGCATTTTGAAAAAAAGTATTTCAAATGCTAAATAAAAATATTTATTTTGCATTTTGTATTTGCATTTTGTATTTGCATTTTAAATAGATGTAAGTATTTCACATAAATCACATCTCTGTTGTAAAACCTACATAGTAATTTTAATATCTTTTGTTCGTGTTAGTGTCCGCAATCGATATAATAGGTTACATCGTGCGCCGCCGTTTTCGAAACAATTTAAACCCTTTTAACCCTCACATACTACATAAACTAATCTAACAAATTGATTTGATGCCCTGGCTGCCGCGCGGCTGTCATGGCAATTCGAGCTCGATCAACTGTTTTTAAGTTTATTTGTAGCTGCCGACCACTGCTAAACGCTGCCACCACAAAACAGAGAAGAGAGTACAGAAGTAAATCTCATGTATGTACTTCATTTTTTATACCTACTCTCGGGCGTAGTGTAAGGGTTGTCAAAAGTGTAATGCAGAAATTTTTATTAATTCTATGTATTATATTATAAATATGATGTAATTTTTTAAATAGAAGTAGAATGTAATGTTCATATTTATTAATTATTGGTATAAAACTAGTACTAACTTCATTAAAAATAGATTTATGGTATATGATTGGGACCACTACATGAGAAGAAATACGCGGTACCTATCATGACGTCTTACAAAATTCACTGGTACTTATATTTCTGAAACAACTGGTAGTTTAAAAAATATGCATTCACTGTTTAAAGTGGGGCTCAAACATCCACTAACTGAGCAGTTATAATACGTTTTCTTTCTTTGCTCCATTTCCCTCGATAATCAGTACGCCGTCAGAAAGAAAAAATCTCGCGAAGCGCGACTGCAGCGCGCGGGCATTCATGCATCGCGCATCGCGCTCAGACTGTTCCGAGACGATCCGAGATTTCGTGTCCGTGAACGATGTCTATGTGTGTTGCTTGAGCGCACTCTGTATGGAGATTTACTTCATCTGTTACTCTCTCTGTTTGTACTGCTACTCTCGATGTGAATTGAGCCAATCTTGTAAAAAATCAGAAACTCAGAAAACAACATGTATAGAGAAATTAACTAAAGCAATTTTGTAATTCTGAAAGATGGTTTTAATGTACTTTTTTAGACCTTAACTCCAAGACATACTACTATGTCAAGAAAGTACCGGGAAAAGATCAATGATACACGAAATGTTAGTTATTCATCCAAATTTATTTTATCACCTTCAAAGTATGCTCCTTCAGAAACGATACACTTACGCCAACGAATAATCCAATCATCAAAACATTTTTTAAACGCTTTTTCCGGAATTGAGTTCAGTGCTCGCCGCAAATTCTCCTTTATGTCTTCTACCGAATGAAAACGGGTGCCACGAAGTGGTAATTAGAGTTTAGGAAAAGAAAGAAGTCGGCTGGACCCATATCTGGTGAATAAGGTGGTTGCTCGATGGTATTTGTTGAGTTTTTGGTCAAAAATTCGTTCACAATGATAGCCTTGTGCGAAGGCGCATTATCGTGGTGCAAAATCCAAGAATTTTCTTTTCACAAATCTGGCCTTTTTCGTTGAATTTGCTCTCTTAAACGCCGCATAACGCCCAAATAATGTTCTTTATTTACCGTTTGATCTTCCGGCAAGAATTCCGAGTGCACAACACCGCGATAGTAAAAGAAAACAGTCAACATGCGTTTGACTTTTGATCGACTTTGGCGTGGTTTTTTCGGTATCGGTTCAGTTGGAGGGCGCCACTCCGAAGCTGTTGACTAGTTTGCATGTCACACCCACGTCTCGTCACCAGTAACAATGCGTTTCATGAATGCTGGGTCGGAATTGACTCGTTTTAGCATGTCCTCAGCGACTCTTATGCGATTGAGTTTTTGGAGAAAATTCAGGTCTTTTGTGACTAGCCGAGCGGCAACATGTTTCATACCCAAGTGATTATTTAAAATGGTACGGATCAACTTGTGAGACACAGAAAGTTCGGCGGCTATCTCTCTCAAACTTGAGTCAGCATTTTCAGTCGCTATTTCCTTCACTTTTGCGATGTTAACTTCAGTTGCAGACGTTGATGGCCTACCAGAGCGAGGCAAATCTTCCGTCACATCTCAACCGCTTTTGAACGCTTTGTAACACTCATAAGAACGTGTTTTTGATAAAGTCGATTCACCGTAAGCCTTCTGTAACATTTTCAGTGACTCCGAACACGAAATTCCATTGGCGATGCAAAATTTAAGACAAACTCTTTGTTCGATGTTTTTGTCCATTATGAAATTCGCAATACACACTAGATATAATATAATTAAAAACAGCAGTATATTTAATCTAAATAACAGCTGCAACTAAAACTCCGCGCCAAAATGGAAAACAGTTGTGCCAATCTAACAATAACAAAAAAAAACAAAAAATTGAATTTGGAACCATAAACAAATCATCCATTCCCGATACTTTTTTGGCTGAATGTATATAGATTTATAACATGTATTTATATCGTTTTTGTTTCAGGACGAAGCAATACCAAAGTGAGCGACACCGTTACTCCATCTATCGACATCAGTAATAGTTCTCATAATATTAGCGAATTCCCAAGTGCGACGTATAATCTCTCCAATGTAACTGGCGAAACGTCGATCATAATTACCACCGAGGCTCTACTAACAGAAAAGTCAACATTAGCCGACTCCACGCTTTTTGACATTTCCAATGAAACTTCAGATGACATTGGCGCATATAATTTCACCTCAAATTCCACCAACGTAACATGACATTTACATCAAAAACTCACTTAAACTCAACTACACGAGCGTAGTAAATAATAATAATTGGAGTTATGAAGTAGATGAAATGAATTTACACGTAGGTACATTTGCGCCAATAAACGAGAGGCTGAAACTGAGACACCAACATTATGAATATACAATGTATTATATTTAGTGTAATTACGTACACGATGATGTAATTAGTGCATGACGAATAATTAATTTTACTAGATGCTATGGATTATAATTTGTAAGAAAATGTGGTTATATAACATATTATACTTAGATACATATTGAAATTTACACTAGTCATAAATAAATATAAGAGATATTATACTTATAATAGATTACAACAAACAATATTTTTCGTTTTAAGTCATAACATGGCCATAACACACCGTGATCTCAAGATTTGTTTAATTATTCTATTAGTTGATGTGTTATTGTTATTAAAAAAAAATAGCGAGCATACATGTTTTATGTTGTAATAACCGACTGTTTTTAGATATCAATGTTAATAAATTATATTTTTAATTAGGCTATACAGAGATTTATTTTTTCCGAAATGCCTTACGATATAAACGAGTAAAGTTAAAACATATTGGTAAATATTAAACAATAACTGCGAAGGTCACATTATTTGAGAAACATTATGACATGAATGGACTTAATATGGGGACATAAGTGTATATTTCACATAATGTTTTGTAATCAATTAATTAAATCCGCATTTAATAATTACTACCCATTAAGTGCTGGCAACGGCTTTTTGTCTGAGCTTACGTCATAAAAACATGATTTTTTGTCTGTACCTGTGATATGTACCTAAACCCTACACACACTGTACCTATGTAGTAGCAATAATAGGTAAGAACCACAGACTTAAATGGAAGCAGACTATACCTATCGGTTCAAAATGCGTGGCAAATTTAACACTAACAAATATTACTCACACACATACAGAACTCAGGGCCGCATTGAGGAGTGGGTATCTATATTATGTATTATCTTAGAGCGGGACTATTTGGGACACTCCAAATTATATTTTTCATGTGATAAAATAAGGATAAAATAAAGATAATGTGTAGTTTTAAGTTTGTAAATATTAACGTATGTATGTACTTTTTGTTAATGTAAATAAGAATAAAATTAATTGATATACTAGTATTAGAGATTATTACTTTATTATATTCCTTCTTTTTGTAGATTGTTTTTGTCACATGAAGGATGTAATTTGGAGTGTTCCCAATGGCTCCTCGATACAACATTATGATTGTTCGTTCGATACATGAGGCCTGACGGCTGTGCGCTGCTGGTCTTGGGCCGCATGTACATTGTGATGACCTTACTTGCGGTTCGATTTATGTGGGTACATGAAGTTTAATGACATAAACGATATATTTTTAAAAGTCGGGAAAGTTGATAATCAGGCAAGTGAAAGTTTTGAATTTAGATTTTTTGGTGCAAACAAAAGAAGCGTGGTTGGCATTTTATTCAAAATTCAGATTTGCTATTTTTTGTGCTTTTGGGAGTTTCAAGTGCAAAAATTATAGTATATTATACGTTAAAGTTGTGTGCGAGTGAGAGGAGTTGGAGGAATTTCGTTTAACAGTCCTTTGTAACTCCAGTAAAGCCTACTTACCATTGCTTTACTGTAAGTGTTAGAGACTTGGTTATGAGAAAATAGAACAAGTTTTATATCAGACGAGTGTTATCGTTAACTATTTTTCTAAGGAGATAAGCGTCAGTGAATGTTTTATAAAATTATTAAATTACTCTTCATCGCTATGCTTTGTCCTTTGATTATTATTTTCTCTAAACTACGCATAAAACTCAAAAATTAAAAGAAATCGAGAGATAGTCGATGGGCGATCGATCACATTGAGAATAAAAACTAAAATAGCTTACACAATAAAACGAAGAATGTTTTCAGTCTTTTATTTATTAATCGGATTGTTTTCTTATTACATTATCTAAGAACTCACTATTGATGTGCATCAAACACATCATTTCACTGTTTTTCAATGTGTGCCAGAAGTAACTAGCGCAGAATGTTAGATATGCTAAGGATTACCATTGCAAGTAATCGTAGGTATTATTTGTCATTATTCGCCTCGAGATATCCATATTTGTTTTCACCATTTTTACATATGACCACACAATTTATGCATAATAAAGTCCATCTTCGATTATCTGAAGCATGAAAGTTGTATTATTTTATAAATAAATTAAAAATAATTTTGTAATTATGAAGTATGGATTCCAGCACTGGCTTTTTTCTAAACAACACTGGTCCAGGTTCAGCCCAGCATAGCGACTAGAGATTAATTTGGCGATAGCATGTTCATTTTTAATAGGTATGTTAAATTTCATGGTCAAACAAGAACAGGGTTTTACGGGTATCTCTTTTACATAATAAATGGGATTCAAAATGTTTTGAGCACAAAACACTGCCAGAATTGGTCTGCCAGTTTGTTCTATGTAGCCTTTCTTATGTATTTCTTTTATGTAGTTCTTTAACCAAAAAATTTGAAGATTTTCATCCTTTAGAAACCCGAAATTAACAAAGTATACATCAAAATCAAAAGATAGTTGTATAAAATAGATAGTTGCTTGGTACCTGTCCGTTAATATTTAATTTTATTACGAGACTCAGTTTTCTCTGAATTCGGCCCTCTTTAAGGTACAAGTACTAATAATGTCAAAATTGGTTAGGTACTTGGTACAAAAATATAAAAAACATATAAAAAAAACCTTAAACAATACAAGTAAACTTTAATTTTAATAGTTTGCAACATATTTAAGTGTCGGAGCCACAAAATACAAAAATATCAGCTAACTGAATGCAGTAATTAAACAATTTGCAACATCAGATTTACTTACCGATGGAACGTGATTTTCGGGGCTTTTCTGTATGAGGCGTTGCAACTATTGGGGGTAGAACACTTTTGTACCATTTTTTGCACTTTAAATAACCAAAATAATGTTTATACACCAAGAAATATTTAATCATCGAACATGTGACGTACTACACAAGTAAACAGACGCCATACTCCGCTTATTTTGACTTAAGGGGAAGATGACGGCTGCCACGGTTTTGGAATTGTCTATGTGTGCCATTGTGTTGCAACAAATGAAAGAAAAGGATAAAGATATACAATTTTAAACTATAATGAAAGTGACAGTGTTATTACTTACACGGTATCTATGTGTGAGTGAATTATATTTGATCTGCTTCCATTTATAAATCTCCACAGATTTATAAAGAAGAAGATGTGGTAAGAACATTTGGCAGTTTTGAGATCTACGAACTTAAGAGTAGATGTGACTTTGGGGGTTTAAGGGATAGCATGCAGTAAAGTCCTCAATAATGAAGAGCTAACGCGCTATGGTATACAGGCTATTTTTTTTATGTTCAATCCATTGGCCTACTCAAGCAGACGATAACATTTGAATTAGTTATTCCGGGCACTCATTGTGGTGGGTTCTTCCCTCCAGATCAATCAAACTATAGTAATCTATCTTGTTTATTGACTTTCATAACTGTCAAATTTAATTATATAAGTATTTGTTTGGTTATTTGTATCGTATTTATAAAGTTATTTTTGTATTCGAGTTTTGTTTACCTATAGTACATACGTTTTTCATCAGTGTTCTTTTTTCTTTTAAAGTCAGTTTAATTTTTTTCTTAAAAAGTTTTTTATTTTTCCTTTTTGAGTGGTCTCCAACTAACTTCTTTTCCAATTCTGGAACTGAATTATATGCAGAAGAATCATCATACTAAATAAACCGTTAGGATCAATGGGAGTATCTTATTCTAAGCGAAAGCCTAATATCAGTGACGTTTTCATGGAACCACCTTGTAACTATAATAATAATAATAATAATAATAATAATAATAAATTCTTTATTCATACATATTTTACAAATTCATTAAGTCTCTGTCTCCTGAACTAGGTGTATAACCTGTATCTCAGGAGTCAGTATCTTCTCCAAAACTTATCACAATTCAATTACGTACGTGTTAGGCGTAGGGGTAAGTAACTATGTTATATAAATAATACTATTAGTTTTAGTAATTACAAACACTAATTAAAACTAATTTGATTGACATGCAGATACCAACTAAAACAACAAATAAAATATAAAAGTACGTATTATGTATGTGTATGTGTGTGTGTGTGTGTGTGAGAGAGAGTGTGTGTGTGTCTGAGTGTGTGTGAGTGAGTGAGTGTGTGTGTGTGTGTGTGTGCGTGCGTGCGTGCGTGCGTGCGTGCGTGCGTGCGCGTATGTGTGGGTTCATGGGTGCTATTATTAATGTATGCGATTATTTATGTATTATATAATTCTTCTGTTTCTGTGTAAGATAATGAAAGCAGCCAATTTCGGACTTTGTACTGACATTCGTGAAAAGACAATGGGTAAAAATTGATCATTTTATTTATTTTATTGTACAAATATACTGAAAGATAGCCCTCCTGTCTTCTAGCAAACGCTGTACGTTTTGTGACATGTTCAATGACATTTGGCGTTATACGCTTATTTATGTATAATTCGGGATCAAAAGGCGTACGTCGATGTTGGTTTGTAACCAGTTTAAAGATATGTAATTGTCTTACGGTCAAAACTCGGCATTTTTCATACAATTGTATGGTAGGGAACCGGCATGGACTGAATGTTATTGTTTTCAGTAACGATCGTTGCGCTCTTTCAAGCTGCATCATTCGAGTCTTACAGGCTCCGCCCCACACCCCCAAACAATATGTGAGCACCGAGCGGCCTAAAGTGAAATATATATTACGCAGCAAAGAGAAATCCGCGACATATCTCAAATTTCTGAATACCCATACAAGTTTTCTAATTCGCGTCGCGACTGCCTCTATTTGAGAATACCAGTTCAAGTTCTCGTCCATTAATACTCCAAGGTACTTAATTGTCTTTGACATAGTGATCGGAAGACATAGACACGATTGATCCTTCATATTGCAAGAGTGTACAGTGAGTTCAAAAGAGTCTAGTTGCGCTCTAGGTAGGTGAAATTTAATAAAAGATGTTTTGGAAAGATTGAGAGTAAGTAAGTTTTGTCTTAACGAACAGGAAATCTTATGTAAGCCCTCTTCAGCATTTTGGCGAACTTCGTCCCAAGTCTCTCCACTAAAAACAAGTGCCGTATCATCCGCGTACGTAAAAATTTTTCCTTTATCGAGTTTTATTTGACAAAGGTCATTTATGTAGATGAGAAAGAGACTCGGGCCGAGAATGCTGCCTTGTGGGACACCGAAAGTAGTTGCCATATCCGAACTAATCACATTCCCTATTTTGACTTTTTGAAAACGTTCACACAGGAAGTCTTTAAATATTGCAAGGGGAAGGCCTAGTATGCCGATTCGTTCCAGTTTATTTATCAGAATTGGAATCGAGACAGTGTCGAATGCCTTAGCTAGGTCGAGAAAGACACCTAAACATTTCTGTTTTTTGTCAAGGCTGTTTGTGACGCAATTTGAGAAATCTCTAACTGCATCTTCCGTGCTTTTTCCCGACCTAAAACCGTACTGACAAGGCGACAAGAGATACTATACTATACCCAACGGTAAAAGAAACATTAAAATGGATTCATAAACAAAGTAATTATTCTCGAAAACATATAAATACAAATTCAATTCAATTCAAAACTTCGTTCTTTTTTTTAAAGTTGTTAAAAAAGTACGACGAAACGCTGCACAACACACCGAAACTCTGCTTGAAACTCAAATGCAACGTGCCGTGCCGCGTGCTACGCAAAATTTTAAAATGTATGTTAGGTGTTAGTAAGTGGAATGCCGCCTTTGCTTGGAAACCAATGACTAAGGAAACTGAAGGACATGAAACAAGTACAAAATAATCGTGCCACCTAAACTTCGAGTGTCGCAAACAATGGCTGCCAATTAGTGATGTCCCAAATGTCTATTATGTAGATGTCGTTAAGTCAGTTGTCGAAATAAGTTTTGTTTCAGCATCAGTATTGAAATAAAAATCATTTTGTATGATATCTTCAGAAAAAGGGAGGCCTTTTTTTTGTGTCATAGATTTATACAAAAGTGCTGAAATATTGTTCAAACTGAATATAGCATATTTCGATGCTGTCGGAATATAATTAGAATCTGCGCTTAAGGCGATTTTAAGATGTTATTACCAACGATAGTAACAGGCACCTGCAAGTATAGCCTCTTTCTGTCCTTCGAACATTTTTGTAAGGAATTTTAAATGAACCCTACATACAAACAAATTAATTAGCTATCTCTTTTTGTAATACTTAATAGTACGTCCATGATTATTACAGAAATAAAATTGCTTTTTAAAAGAAACCCATATTTTTATGAAGCGCTTTTATAAATGTTGAAGATCAATGAACATAGGTCACAGTAGTCGAAGAACAGCACAGTCCTTTTCACCTAACGGCTGCATTGCGCATGCGCCTGCAGTATAATGGAGACGTGGCGACACATTGTGCATATCATGTAAAAAACTGCTAATAAAAAAAAATGCTTCATTTTGAATATCATTAAATTCTACGATTTAAATGGAGAATTTATTCAATAGCGTGAGTACGTCGATTAAATATAAATGTATTTAATACTAATTAGTAAATATTGTAAGTAGTTCCTATGTGATATGCAATACTCTAATCCTATACACATTCCGGTAGTGATAAATTTTATGGAGTGATAATTCATTAGCACGATATTAATACAATTAACATCATATTTAAGTGTACTGCTGGAGAGTATGAGCTAAAATTGTCACTTGAATATTTAAGCAATACTTCATAATAATATATTTACTATTGTTGCGTTGATTAAGAACACAGACTCTTATATTCACTTTTACATTTTATTTCTCAATAATTAATAACAAATTACAAACTATAACACATTGTCACGAATAGCCGACGACGAACAATCAACAGCTAAAGCCGCAGAATGATAAAGAATGATCCATATCTTGGCACGCATCGGCTTATAGACAACAGATGTGGCAGGCAGGATGTGATGTCAACTAGGCAGACCCGGTTTTTTTTGTGTCATAGATTTGTACAAAAGTACTGAAATATTGTTCAAACTGGAAACAGCAGTCAGCGTAGTTCGATGCTATCGGCATATAATTAGAATCTGCGCTTAAGGCGATTTTAAGGTGTTATTAGCAACGATTCTGTCCTTCGATCATTTTTGTTCCATTTAAATGAACCCTACATACAAACAAATTACTTAGGTTCTTCTATTTGTGATACTTAATAGTCCGTCCATGATTATTACAGATATAAAATTGCTTTTTAAAAGAAACCCATATTTTTATGAAGCGCTTTGATAAATGTTGAAGATCAATGAACATAGGTCACAGTAGTCGAAGAACAGCACAGTCTTTTTAATGCTTTTCTTTTCTTTACATGCATAACGTTACTTCTTCTAAAGGTGATGGTGAAATTAAAATACGTGCTATGAGAAACATACATACGGACCGACCAAATCTATAGCTATGGCGTACTGTAGCATTTTAATAAACTAAATACTAGAATAATTAATTACACTAAAAATTAGTGTAGCATTTTAATAAACTAAATACTAGAATAATTAATTACGCTAAAAATTAGTGGCCTTATCACACAGTATTTGGGAATAACATTTCAATTAGGAATAGAACACTGTGGACTTCTATTAGTCGAAGAATTCTCAAATTCAGTTAAGTAGGTACTTCCAGAGGTTACACCGTACATACAAACAAACAAATTTTATTTCTTTACATTGTGAAGAAATAAGTAATACCTATTATAGTATATAATATTATCTAGCGTAGAAAATCCATAACATACCGGACTTTTGAATAAATCTTTTTAAAGTAAATTGCTAGACACTAGAAGGGTGACCAATGTCAGACTAGTCATATCTAATGTACCTATAGTAACATATTTTTACTGGGTTTGAAAAATAGAATTGTTGGTAAAATAATAATTATATTAAGTACATTAAGTTTTTAATAACATATTCACAAAATAAAAAAATATAGCTAACTAAATAGCACAATTTTTATGAAATAATCTCTGGATGAAACTTTTGAATACTGAGATTTGAATTTAAGCAGTCATTGTACTCATCATGTCGCTGTCGTTTTTTTGTACGTCAAGAAAAGAATGAAATAGTTTCCGACACCTTCGTCTCTTAATTCTACTCTTTAAGTTTTTTAAAAGATTCTTTAAATTGTACCACATCTGGGTTATTAGTAAAACCACTACTAGCTCTTATTGGTCGCAAAAATAACTCGGCGTGGTCTTGGTTCACATCATTCCGAGACAGATATTTAGAACTATGCGTAGATTTTTCTCTCTCAGAAACATCAAATCAAAGTTCAGCCACATTCTGTAAACAATTAATATTTTCCTGTTACTTTTTCTCAATAGAGGATTTACATGGTCAGAAAATTAAAAAGTAATTAATTACCACTGTAAATATTTTCTCTGATTCCCAATAATCTTTGCGAGGGTAATGCGTCATACCGTAAAATTATTCTCTTAATGTTTTATTCTTCTTCGAAATGCAAGTAACATAAATATATGTCATGAATATCCCGTTGGGGATACGGCGTGAAGATATGTATGTAATCATATACATGTATGTAATTTTTACAGAGGTTTCAATTTTCTTTTCCCATTACGTCAAGCCACTCTTTTCCTCTAATAATACATGATGGTAATCTGAAACGATATAATTACGACATATAAACATGATACCTGTATTTATCGATATCTTTTTAATATACCTGTATTTATCGATATCTTTTTGATATAAAGTAATTTACTGTATTAGGTATATGAATAAAAACTGCTAATAACTCAAAATATACATTACTATAATACAGTAAACTAAGAAACACAGTAATTACGATGGAAATATATACGACATCAGACTAAATTAATGAATTTCTGTTACGTACCAGTGCAATTATAGATTTCGTTGATTATTGCTTTTTCTCGAGCCGCATCCTAACACACTACATTTAGAAATTATTGTGGCATTATGCTAGCTTCTTCTTTAACAAAACAGTTCCAATATCCAGCACAAAATCACAGAAACGTTAAAAAATATTAAATGCATTGATATGTTTTGACACTTCGTGTACTTGTCAGGGTGCCGCAAAAAATGGCGGACCGGCACGTTTTCAGATTACAATGATGTCACATAAAAAATTACTCTTTGAGAAAAGTACTGTTATTTTCTCTTACACACACAAGAAGCCGTAAGTCAAAAAGAGACAACACTATGTTTGAATGTCATGCGTTAGAATAAATATAACTAAATGTTGCTATAGATCAACATGCAATGTCCTTTAGTTTCCTTAGTCATTGCTGGAAACTCACTCCAACCAATGACTCCAACACGCCGCATCACAGTATCACCATAGTGTGTTTAGATTGTGTACCTATCGCAGATTATACATCTATATAATATGTGAGCTGCGTACGATGCGCTGTCGAAAAGTTAAGATCAAAAGTTAAGTGTCATATGAAGCTACAATAGATGGCGCCAGTATTAAAGTGATAATCTTGTATGTTAGCATTCGTATACAAGCACATTTTCATATGGTGTTCTAAACAGTTCTGAGCGAGCAAATGTTCGTTCAAGTAAACGAAAACATTTGAGCAAATGAATATGTAGGCATCCTTAGTCAATCGGTTCTCTTATTGCGTAACTTGCAATCAGCATGTGACAGCTAATATCGCGCGATATCTGCTGTCAAGACGAGAATTTGTGTAATGTAATTTGTGTATAGTGGCGCTAAATCTACCGCGAAAAAAAACTAAAGTCAAACCACAGATAGCAGTTTAAACTTAAACCAGGCGTGAAATCGGTCTGACGTACCAAAAAACAGGGTTGCACCAAGTGTGTTTGGCAACCATATGGCAAGCGTATACACTTGGGACACATTAAAATTTGACTTTCCAGTTACCAAATATCTAACTTGCGCGACGTTAACTAATGGAGAATATAATGTCGATTAATAAACTTGCATGCTGCCTTACAAGCAAGCAATATTGTCACAACTAAATAACGGCAAGCGTTGCTCGATCATGCGAAATTAACTAATTATTAATTAAAGTACTTGCGCAACGAAGCTAATTGCCTAACTTCACGGTCGTTTAGCTCATAGTCGCATCTTAAGACGTGGGTTTGCGCCGAGGATGGACTGGTCAAGGAGGATGGAACTTTGAATGGGAAATGTTAAACTGTTGAACTAACTACGATGTTTATAAATAACTTTACATCTCTAATTACTCAATAGCGAAACAGTGCGGTAAAGCTACTACACAACGGAGGGCATTTTATACAAAACTACCAAATCTGCTAGAAACATTTAGGAAAAATATTTATTTTATTCTAATTATGGTTAAATGTAAAAAATACTTGCGAGAATTAACTGAAGTCAGGTTTAGTCATTTTACCGTACCTAGTTTTACAATAAGTGCTTTGAATAAGAATAAAAATAAAGATTTAAGACACGAATGCGACCTGTCATGCGGACCGTTCACACTAGACTGATTGATTTATTACCTAGTGGTAAAAAGTAAAGATTACGAAATTGTTCGTTTTGTCCCGTCTATTGGGATCGTATATTTGAATGTCTTTGTTATTAATGCCCTGCACACCTTCCAATTCATTGGAATAACTTTCCTAGGGTTGGCAGTCTGAGATCGATTAATGGAAGAATCGATAATTCAATCTCGAGCAATTAATCGATCCAGTGATTAGACGACAGACCACAGACTTTTAAATGGAAGCAGACTATACCTATCGGTTCAAAATGCGTGGCAAATTTAACACTAACAAATATTACTCACACACATACAGAACTCAGGGCCGCATTGAGGAGTGGGTATCTATATTATGTATTATCTTAGAGCGGGACTATTTGGGACACTCCAAATCATATTTTTCATGTGATAAAATAAGGATAAAATAAAGATAATGTGTAGTTTTAAGTTTGCAAATATTAATGTATGTATGTACTTTTTGTTAATGTAAATAAGGATAAAATTAATTGATATACTAGTATTAGAGATTATTACTTTATTATATTCCTTCTTTGTAGATGGTTTTTGTTACATGAAAGATGTAATTTGGAGTGTTCCCAATGGCTCCACGATACAATATTATGATTGTTCGTTCGATACATGAGGCCTGACGGCTGTGCGCTGCTGGTCTTGGGCCGCATGTACATTGTGATGACCTTGCTTGCGGTTCGATTTATGTGGGTACATGAAGTTTAATGACATAAACGATATATTTTTAAAAGTCGGGAAAGTTGATAAACAGGCAAGTGAAAGTTTTGAATTTAGATTTTTTGGTGCAAACAAAAGAAGCGTGGTTGGCATTTTATTCAAAATTCAGATTTGCTATTTTTTGTGCTTTTGGGAGTTTCAAGTGCAAAAATTATAGTATATTATACGTTAAAGTTGTGTGCGAGTGAGAGGAGTTGGAGGAATTTCATTTAACAGTCCTTTGTAACTCCAGTAAAGCCTACTCACCATTGCTTTACTGTAAGTGTTAGAGACTTGGTTATGAGAAAATAGAACAAGTTTTATATCAGACGAGTGTTATCGTTAACTATTTTTCTAAGGAGATAAGCGTCAGTGAATGTTTTATAAAATTATTAAATTACTCTTCATCGCTATGCTTTGTCCTTTGATTATTATTTTCTCTAAACTACGCATAAAACTCAAAAATTAAAAGAAATCGAGAGATAGTCGATGGGCGATCGATCACATTGAGAATAAAAACTAAAATAGCTTACACAATAAAACGAAGAATGTTTTCAGTCTTTTATTTATTAATCGGATTGTTTTCTTATTACATTATCTAAGAACTCACTATTGATGTGCATCAAACACATCATTTCACTGTTTTTCAATGTGTGCCAGAAGTAACTAGCGCAGAATGTTAGATATGCTAAGGATTACCATTGCAAGTAATCGTAGGTATTATTTGTCATTATTCGCCTCGAGATATCCATATTTGTTTTCACCATTTTTACATGTGACCACACAATTTATGCATAATAAAGTCCATCTTCGATTACCTGAAGCAAGAAAGTTGTATTATTTTAAAATAAATTAAAAATATTTTTGTAATTATGAAGTATGGATTAATTTGGCGATAGCATGTTCAGTTTTAAAAGGTATGTTAAATTTCATAGTCAAACAACAACACGGTTTTACGGGTATCTCTTTTACATAATAAATGGGGTTCAAAATGTTTTGAGCACAAAACACTGCCAGAATTGATCTGCCAGTTTGTTCTATGTAGCCTTTCTTATGTATTTCTTTTATGTAGTTCTTTACCAAAAAATTTGAAGATTTCATCCTTTAGAAACCCGAAATTAACAAGATATACATCAAAATCAAAAGATAGTTGCAAAAACAGATAGTTGCTTAACCTTAGGTATCTGTCCGTTAATGTTTAATTTTATTACGAGACTCAATTTTCTCTGAATTCGGCCCCTCTTTAAGGTACATCTTTTATGTAGTTCTTTAACCAAAAAATTTGAAGATTTTCATCCTTTAGAAACCCGAAATTAACAAAGTATACATCAAAATCAAAAGATAGTTGTATAAAATAGATAGTTGCTTGGTACCTGTCCGTTAATATTTAATTTTATTACGAGACTCAGTTTTCTCTGAATTCGGCCCTCTTTAAGGTACAAGTACTAATAATGTCAAAATTGGTTAGGTACTTGTTACAAAAGTATAAAAAACCTATAAAAAACCTTAAACAATATAAGGAAACCTTAATTTTAATAGTTTGTAACATATTTAAGTGACGGAGCCACGAAATACAAAAAATCAGCTAACTGAATGCAGTAATCAAACAATTTGCAACATCAGATTTACTTACCGCTGGAACGTGATTTTCGGGGCTTTTCTGTATGAGGCGTTGCAACTATTGGGGGTACAACACTTTTGTACCATTTTTTGCACTTTAAATAACCAAAATAATGTTTATACACCAAGAAATATTTAATCATCGAACATGTGACGTGCTACACAAGTAAACAGACGCCATACTCCGCTTATTTTGACTTAAGCGGAAGATGGCGGCTGCCACGGTTTCGGAATTGTCTATGTGTGCCATTGTGTTGCAACAAATGAAAGAAAAGGATAAAGATATGCAATTTTAAACTATAATGAAAGTAACAGTGTTATTACTTACACGGTATCTATGTGTGAGTGAATTATGTTTGATCTGCTTCCATTTATAAATCTGTGCGACAGACACTCAGAAATCGTTCTACGGATTTTTTTTAATTTTGCATACGATAAATAAAAGTTAGACGACTCAAAAAAGCGCTAAATCTGGCTCTGAGAGCGCTAAGGTGACGGCAGTGTTCGATGTGTGCAGGTATAATATATTAAAAAATTCCACGCTAGCTCATTATTTTATAGTTTCGTTCTTACTTATACAAATATAATGTAAACTCCATTTTAGGGTGGCCGCAATCAATTCACTAAATCGATTCTCTACTCGAGATCATTCGATCAATTTTTCCATTGATCGATCTCGTATCACCATCCCTAGGAAAGTTGTTCCAACAAATTGGAAGGTGTGTAGGGCATTATTAACTTTCGACTGCGTTATTATGAAGGAACCTACTCCCCGTATGGGAAGTGTCTTGGAATCTTCAGTCTAACTCTATTGATTACACATAATATAACTATTACTTCTGTAGGTGATTGTCTATAGATGTACAGAGAGTGTTAACCAAGACAGATAAAAATCTAATTTCAGTACAAATCATCAAAAAATTAACAAGGTAATTTATAAAGAAAAAATCAAATAAAGAGTAAGTTAAAAGGGATACCAAATCTACCTCCACAGGAATGTACGCATGTTGCAATGCCAGATACAACTAAAATAAATTTCATCTCTTTGTGTTCAAATCCCCCTAACTCCGTTAAAATTACACCTAATATGGAAAATAACAAAAAAAAATTCACATAAAATCGCATCACACATTAAAATCAGATAATATCATATAAAACTTATACGTTTCATGATTTTTAAACACTCCGATTGTTCGATTATATATTTTAGAACAAATTATCCAATTACATATTATAGAACTTGCCGCGAATCTGGCGCGTCTGGCAGCCGACACCGGTCATGCCCGCATTTATCTGTCGACGTCAAAGTTCCGTTCGTCTGTAAGAACCAGAACTTTCCATGGTTTTAAAAATATCGTTCTTTATGTTCTATGACGGAAAACTATTTCAGAATATTCTGTAAAATTATACGTTCTGTAACTTTTATCTAAAACTTGTTTTCCGTTACTTATAGTTTTTAAGTTACCTACTTAAAAAACATGTTTTTTTCTCATCTCTTTCTTCTTTGTTCAAGCGAACCTGGAAAGTTAGAACGTTAAACTTCACATGTATGTTTAGAACACATTTATTAACATTACGTCATTTCAGACGTCTGCGTTGGTTCAAAATTTCAATTTTAATCCTCGTTTGTCTGCTGAGAATGATAAGATTTGAGGAAGCAAAAGAAGTATGTAAGAACCGCGACGCTTGGCGCTCCGTCCTTTCTGACTACCCCGTTAGGGATACGACGTGGCGATATGTATGTATGTATGTTTGGCTGCTGGACTATAAGATAAATTAGATTTTAAGTTTCTCTCTCACTATAATAGTAAGGAAAATACGATCTAGTGTGTTTTCATAGTAAGTTTTATAAAGAATCCAATGAAAATAAGAAATAACAAAAGCCAATCCATTTAAATATTGAAATCGTATATTAAAAAATAAAAATGCGATAATTTTTTTTTTTTATATTAGGTATTTGCACATGAAATTGCCGTTTAGTAAACAAAAAGTTAAAGTACTTTTTTTTATTTTTTTTTATTTCTATTAATCAAAGTATGCACCCATGCTATCGATGCATCTCTGCCAGCGCAGTGGTAATTTTTCAATGCCCTTCTTGAAGAAGTCAGGTGTACGGAACGCAACAAACTCTTCAAAGGCATTTTGTACTGCCTCTCGGGTATAGAACTTTTTTCCTGCCAAGAAGATGTCCAAATTTTGGAAAAAGTAGAAGTTTGTTGGCGCAAGGTCTGGTGAGTACGGTGGATGACACAACACTTCCAACCCTAGCTTTTGTAGCTCAGAGACCGTCTATACAAGAGACAATTATAATTTCAAAATTCTTGCAGTACCGAAAAAGATCGGTCTCGCCTCCTGGCTGTTTCTGAGAAGGAGTCAGGACACTGGTTGAAGGTAACACCTTCAAAAAAGTTAGGAACCTTGATTGACAATACCACACTTTCTCTCATAGTATCCCTTCGTCTGGGGGCCAGGACTAACTTTCCTCACCGTTGCCGCTGTGGTGATCTCGTCGATGTACTAGGTCACCACGGTTTATCCTGTTTAAGTAGTGCGGGCCGCATGTCACGACATGCTGCCTTGAAGGACACCATTCGGTGGGCTTTTGTCGCCGCTGGCGTTCCTGCAGTCTTAGAGCCTGTAGGTATTGCACGCAGCGACGGCAGGAGACCGGATGGCTTGACGCTCATTCCTTGGAAACTTGGAAGATCGCTGGTGTGGGATGCCACTTGTGTCGATACACTTGCTGTTTCCCATGTGCCGGCGACTTCCAAGTCAGCAGGTTCCGCGGCTAGCACTGCCGAGAACTTGAAGCGGCGTAAGTATGCGACTCTCTCTGAGAGTTTCATATTTACGCCCTTTGCTGTCGAAACTTTGGGTCCCTGGGGCCCCGAAGCCCATCGACTGGTTTCTGATATTTGTAAGAGACTGGTCGAGGCTTCAGGAGACCGCCGGACTGGCAGCTTCTTCCGCTAACAAATCAGTTTGGCTATTTAAAGAGGCAATGCTGCCAGTCTGCTAGATATCTTAAGCAATGACAGCTTTCTAAGCGGCAACTTTGAGGAAGTCTATTATTTAAGATAATGTATAGTTTTAAGTTTGTTAATATTAAATTGAAGAGGAATAAGTGACACAGGTCTGTTTAGCAGCACGTCTCAGCGATCACTGTCGAATTGCATGGGAGTGAAAGAGAAGGAACAATGCGACATCGCTCAGAATAAAATGGCTGGAGAAAAAAACAATAAACCATGTATTTTCTTCTAAACAATTAAATTTATCGAAAATCTGACTCGTTCGATGTGTTAATATTCATAAAAGACGAATATTTGCCGAATTTTATTAGAATATGTTAACGACGAAAACAGCTTTTTCCCCCATAAATTCTGTTCAGAGGTTACTTTGGGATTTTTTTTATCAAGAAAATTTACTTTGAATGCTACTTTTCTCGGCTGCTTAATTATAAATATCATGTAGATTCATATATTTTTTTTTCAACAACTTTGATTGTGTGGGTATTGCTAAAAAATCACCGAAATGAGGCCTGTTTGCTGCACTACGCGCCTTACTCAATTATAAAATTACCAGGCTAAGACATATATAGAGACGATATTATATATACGATATTGACAAGCGAGCCGGAGAATATACGTTGCAAATAATACTGGGTTATTATTACTAAATTAAACACCAACTACAAAATTAAAATCGACTGTGGAATATTTTTAATTGGACATAAGAGTGGGGTTTACAGATTTCTTATTGTGTGGAGTGTATCAAGGAAACGACTCAATCCTAAACCAGGATAACGTACTACTAAACCAAATCAGACTGGCATCTGAGGCTGACACAGTTATCATCATGGGTGAATTTAACTTTGGCGGAGTTAAGGCCTCTTCCAGATAGTGATTAGTAAACACCCAGAGAAGAAAATTTCGTACAATGGTATAAAAACACCAATCTTGTGCAACTGGTGAAGAAACATACTAGATTTCGTCAAGACCACTAGTCTTCCTTTTTGGACTTAATCATGGGTAATGACGAGTAATTTATAGCAAACACTAGTTATGAGGCCCCAATTGGAAAAAGTGACCATATCTGTTTAGTTTCAACCATTCAGCTGGAGGCTCACAAAAGCAGTACAATAATACGAAAATGGAACTTTAATAAAGCTGATTATGATAAAATAAATGAAAAGATAAAAAGTGAACTACCGGGTACAGCGGATTGCTTAATTTGTTTAGAGGAGCAATATGAGACATTTCTCAAAGTACTCAAGAGCGCTATTAAATTGTATGTACCTACCTCAGACTGAACAATACCTCAGTGCCAAAAACAAGCCATTGATATCTAATGAAATATAAAAACTCTTACGCCAGAAACAGAGAATATGGAATAGATATAAAGTAACGGGACTGCACAAAACTTACAAAGAATTCAGAGAAATAAATAATAAACTAACAAACATAATTAGATCATCTAGATTGAGATATGAAACGAATTTTTTACAAGCAGGATCTAAGAAATTTTACTCATACATACGACAGCAAATTTCTACAAAAGTGAGCATACTAACAGTTCTACTAAATGACTTCAAAAATAAACTGGACAAGCATCTACAAACACACAATTAAATGAATGGATATTAAATGGATACAGGCATTATCAGTTGTTGCAACTTCCCAGACTTATAAATAAATAATAATAATACTCAATCTTTTTGTTCCGTTTTATTTTCATTTTTGACGGTAACTCCAACATAGCTTTCTTTGTCTCCTAAGAATTGTATTGTCAGGTCATATCATTTGCCAAGGAGTTTTATGGCAGAATTTTATGGGGAGCGTATAGGCTTTTATTTTAATTATTTACAAATGGTTTCTAAGAAATATCGTGATGTAAAATTGGCGTAGTTTTGCGTCTCAAATATCTACGCTGTTGTACTGTTATGTGAAATTGTTGAAATAAGTGCTTATTTAGTAGAGCGATATTGAGATTTTTTTAATGGCTTAGTCTGCCTCAGCGGATCCTATTAGAAAGACTGCCTCAATACATACATGTTTTTATATCAGAGGGGGCAAACGAGGAAGCGTGCCATTTGTCGCCAGAAACTCTAAGAGACATCTAAAATGTATTATGTCGAGATTTTGATGAAATAATATGAAGAATAATATTACTAAAGATGTCGGTTGTATGAGCTAAGATCCCTTTACCTTTCCTTGTAAAGGAGAATCGTACTACTACTTTGGCAATTGTCTGGACTTTTTGGAGGGAACGGGAGGTGAGATTGTTGCGAGTTTTTGGCGGGAACGGGAAGTGAGGTTGTCATTTTATTTAGATTTTCTATTTTTAAAATTTTTAGTAGTTTTAAAGTACAACAGTGACAGTATAATGTGTTTTAAAGTTCTATGTATGTGAAAAGAATGGAGGAGATCTAAATACACATGTGTAGCTGAAGTTTTCGCGCTCTTTCAAGAAATCCTTTGTTAAAAAGAACTTCAGTAAAGCCTATTATCACTTAATGAAAGAGTGTTAGAGAACTTTGTGTTTCTCCAACAGTTATCATTAGGCTGATAGTCTTGTTACCAATGCCTTAAGAAATATAAATAAATAATTGGCAATTGTCATATGTCAATAATGCAATAATGTCATTCAGTTTTCAGTTAACACAGTTTTTTTTACATTTTGTGTTTTATTGTTACTGACAATTTCTTATCGCTACTTTTTTACTATTACACTAAATTAATAGTTATCTGTGATTATGATAGCGATTTAGCGATATTTAGTTATAAAATTATTAGTTTCTAGTTTACGATGGCAATTGACTAGTGACTAACTACCTTCCCTGTTTTCTATGAGGTTTTGCCTTCATTGAATCATCTTGTAAATCATGTAAATCAATGAATGCGCTTACATTTCTTTACCAAAAAATAATGTACGTGCGTTGATATATTACATGTTATGTCAAGAAATAGAATTAAGAAATGTTTCAAAGTTGCAAATAATGAATATTACGCCTGCCTATTACACACTTCATCTTATTTGTATAATATTGTAAATTTACGGTTCTCTTCTATGTTAAATATTATGAGAATAAAATGAATACTGGTTCACGACAATCAGGTATAAAAGAATCTGACAGTGATATTATACAAAATGCATCCAGCAATAAAGCTGAAAGAAGTGTATCTAAAGCCAATGCTCGTGACAATTCAGAAGATCTACTTGATCTAAAAGGCAAAGTTGAGTCACGATTATTGTCAATGTGGAATAATGTTAAATTTGGCTGGACAGTGAAGTTGAAGACTAGTTTCTCTAAAGAATCCCCAGTATGGTTACTTGGCCGTTGTTATCACCGTAAACTAAGCCCTACAGGCTCTTTAGAATCGTCAACAGAAATTGGTACAGAAGCCACAGCGCAACAACCTGTGGAGCAGATTTATGGAGAAGGCATTGAAGGTTTCAAATCAGATTTTGTTAGTAGAATATGGATGACATATAGAAGGGAATTTCCTACAATGACTGGGTCAACATTCACTACAGATTGTGGATGGGGCTGTATGCTGCGTAGTGGCCAAATGTTACTTGCACAGGCTTTAGTGTGTCATTTCCTTGGAAGATCTTGGAGATGGACTCCAGAAAAACCTATACAAAATGCTAGGGAATTTCAAGAAGACTGCCTACACCGTATGATTATTAAATGGTTTGGAGATAAATCATCAGTTAATAGTCCTCTATCTATACACCAAATGGTGAGTTTAGGTGAAACTTTAGGTAAAAAACCTGGAGATTGGTATGGACCAGCTTCAGTTGCACACTGTTTAAAAATAGTCATGGCAGCTGCATTTAAAGAAAACTATGAGTTTGATAATTTAGAAGTTTATGTTGCTCAAGACTCTACAGTGTATGTACAAGACATTTATTCCATTTGTCGAATGTCAAATGGTGGCTGGAAATCGCTTATTCTTTTAGTTCCTGTAAAATTAGGCACAGATAAACTTAATCCTATTTATGGGCCATGTCTCACGTCATTGCTAACACTAGATTTTTGCATTGGAATCATTGGTGGACGACCAAAGCATTCATTGTACTTTGTTGGTTACCAAGATGATAGATTAATTCATTTGGATCCTCACTATTGCCAAGAGATGGTTGATGTTTGGCAACCTAATTTCTCATTGCAAACTTTTCATTGCCGCTCACCCCGTAAAATGCCTATTAGCAAAATGGATCCATCATGTTGTATAGGTTTTTATTTAGCAACAGAACATGATTTTGAAACATATGTCAATATAATAAAGTCATTCCTAACTCCACAAGCTGCTTCTGCAAAAGATGCATATCCTATATTTACAATTAATAATGGTTCTCAAAGTAGTATTGCAGATCCATCTAACATCAGAAACTCTATATATGAATCAGAACAAAATTGGGTTACACCCAATATACAAGACAGTGATACAGATATTGAATCTGAGGAATTCGTGTTAGTGTGAAATTATTTAATATATAAAATTAACGTTACCACCAATAACTTTTTGCTAATTATGTAATTGATATTATACAACTGTAGCATCCTAACTACACCATTAGTATCTGGGAATACATATTTCTGCTGTATATAGAATCAGATGAGTAATCAATGACATGTAATTAACATGGTATCAGTACTAATCATCTACTATTATTTTCAATCTGTCTACCTGCTATAAAATAAATAATATCCATATTCACAAATATAAATTACTTGACTTATCTTGAGGTTTCTATTTATTTATTGTATAGGTATATGATGTGTAATTACAATAAGATTGTATTTCCTAACAATATTAATTATAAAATAAATTATTGAATGAGTATTGTCCAAGTATTTTTTATTGTAGGTAAATTCCTCACTGAGCAGGGTATACTAATTACTATGCGTAAGTAAAAAACAGTAAGTAAACAGGGGTTGCGGGTTCGATTCCCGCCCCGAGTCTGGGTGTTTATGTAAATGTATTTATTACAAAAGAAAAGTATATAAGTAGTACATCAATTGTCTAGTACCCATAACACAAGCGCTGTGCTGCTTACATAGGGACTAGATAGCGCTGTGTGAAATGTCCGAGTATATTATTATTTTATAGGTAATAAAAAATAAGTATGCATAGTGCCGATTTATGCTAGTAACTAATCTTTCTCATCTTAGACCAAATGAATAACGCTTCTTGAAAGAAAAAATTTGCTATAAAATAAAACAACTAAAATAATAATGGTTGTTTTTAATCAAGTAGGTAGGTAATTTACATAAATTATTGAAAACAAGAAATATTATTATTATAGTCCGAATACAAAATTCTTTGTCCAGAAAGGCTGCGCAGCGCTATTGTCGATTTTCTTAGCTTTTGCTTAACTTTAAACTACCTCATAGTTTCTATAACAGCGTCACAAACTTTATGTTCGTTATGTTGCTATAATTTTTATCTTTTGAATCGAAATAATCTTCAAAGCTAAATACAACTGAATAACCAGTATCGAAATCCCAAAAAAATGGTAAATCCGTCAAATGTACTTGTTGACAATGATGATTATGTTTAGTACATTTTTTCCTTAGATTTTTTCATGATTCCATCATGTACCCTCCGTACCCTCGCTATATGGGTGGGTCAGGCCTGTAGGTACAACATGTATTTACATAAAGAAAACATTATACATATTTACATTTTTAGTTCTACCAATTACCAAAACAGAAATAACGCGAAAGAATTTTACAGTATTACATTATTATATTTTACAGAGCTGCATGTTTCATTTTGTACAACAACAAATAAAAGAAATGTAAGTACCTAGTACATAATTACTTTACATTGCTGGCAATAGATTAATAAATATTGCTGAATAATGCAATGCTTAGTCCATATGGTTACAACAAACAGATTCCCCTAGAAGATTTCTCATTCATGACATTTTTAATACTTATTGAATAAGTTAACTGAACTGTCTCATTTGTGGAGTTATTCTATATGTCTGCTTTCCATATCAAAGGTTGACAGATTCGCAGCCCACTAACCCATTTAGTTAATGTGGGATTAACTCGATCCTATAGACCAGGCTAAGGAATAAGCCTACCGGAGTCTGAAGGATCAGAGTGAGGGTTCCGATCATTTATTTTATGTACTAGCAAACTGAATTTATTTTGAATTTTTTTTTAGAAACATTTCTGCATTTCCATGTCAAGTATAGGTCCCTGTCCCTAACACTCTCCAGTAGTGATAGTAGGTTTTACTAGAGTTAAAAAGAATTCTTAGAAAAACGCGAAAACTTCGGTTGCACAATTGTACCTGTTTGTTAAAACTTTCCAATTCTTAACGTGTATTGTACTGTATAATAGAAGAAGTAATTTATACATGAGTTGTACAGAACTTCAACGCACAATATACTATCATTTTTGTCCTTAAAGCTCCCAAATACTCAAAAAATTTTAAATTTAAATAAAATGCGAACTTTACTTCTCCCGTTCCCGACAAAAAGTGAGGCCTCCGGTCGTACGTCCGTGCGACCCTGACAAATCAAACAGCGCGTGTGGTGATGTGATCCGCACTGCAGTGGCATGCGCGGATGAAGAGAGGCCTATTACTGCGCCCGCTACGGGCCCCACGCTTGCTTAATCCGGCACTGTACAGGCTGCAATCATGAGCTGTGCACTTAGCGCTAGTACTAGTAGCACATTAACTTATTTCATTTTCAAAGCTGTTGTTGTTAAAATACTCGAGTAAGGAAAAATAACAGATATTATACTATAGGTACTTACAAAATTTTAAGATTCACGAAATTTTTTTATGATGCCAATTTATTGTTTATACTCATGAGTGGTATTGGCACTTAATTTTAGTAAACAAAATTATGTAAAATAGTATTTAACATTGTGTACCTATACATACACTAATTTTTAATAGTCAAAATTTTAATGTTAAATACACATTTTCAGTTCTGAGCTATGTGTAAAATACCTTATCTGTCTTACATAAGAACTAGAAGGTTTTATAGATAGACTTCTAGGGTTGCCACAATTTGAGACTTGAGAGCAACTTATATTGCATTCACAAGAAATCAAAAAATCCAAATATTTCATTTGTTGCCATTTACATGTTAACATAAAGTTACAGACTATTTTGTATTGATTTCTACTTGTCTATTACATCATCTTTTCTCTCTACAACAATGATATGACTTTTTATACTCATTGTCTATCTCTATATGTATGTAAGTACACATTGCATGTAATGAGTTGATAAAAAATAAACTAAAACATTTATCTTTTAAATTACTTGTCTTTTACTGGTGGCGGATGTCTAATAAAGTAGTGTATAGCGTTGTAAACATGATGTGGTGCTATGTTGTGCAGAGGATGGACTCTGTTTAATTCATTACTAGGGGTGCCCACAACAAATGGATCGCCTGTACCAGTGCCATGTTGTGCCACTGATAGACCACTCAAAGTATAGCACGTGTGGTAAATATCTCGAGGCCTGAAATAAATAATAATGATGTTTTTAAAACTAAAGTCTAAGCCAAATAACAAATACAATTGTTATTTTTATTTTATTTTTATTTATTCAGGAAACCTTACAGCCTAAAACAACTAAAGATAATTTACATACAAATTTAAATCAAGGCCAATTACAAGATTTCGCCTATAAATATTATAACAACATAGTAGATTGGACAGCACGTAGGAAATCAGAGGTGTAGATTGGAAACAATAACAATAAACTATATTAGTTATAGTTAATTAATTTACTGGACGGTGAAATTAAATTTTTAATTAATTAATGAATCGTGAATTTACAATAATTCATGAGTTATCATTCATTCAAGTTATTAGTAGTTACTCATTCAAGTTTGGGATGTAAAAACACGTTAAAATTGGTTAAAGTGATGACGAAAATGCTATTTATCACTAAAAAATATGTAATTGCCTTATAATAGAATGTTATAGCTCCATTCAATATAAATATATTATGTAAATCTATGTAAATTGCATGATGAGTAGTGTTACTGTTGAATTAGTTATATTATACCTAAAATTACCGTTTTATAGTTTTATATATTATTATCGTTAGTAAAGTAATTAATCTGTGTTATTATAATGCATGTGGAGTATACCTGTAAGTGGTTGTTATACTTGATGTAGTTTATTTATCATGTTATTGTATTACCTAAGAGATAGTGGTGTGTATTGTCAGGCGTATTATTAATATTATTTACTGTTAGTAAACTTAATAAATTGAAAAAATATTTCTATTCTATCTATAAAGAAATATATGAAAGAAAGTTGCTGTCTGCATCTGTCTGTTTCTCTGCTTACTTCTTCTAAACCACGCAACAGGTTTTGATACGGTTTTCAATATTATTTGGAGAATTTCTTTCGGAAGGTTTATATGTATAATACATGTATATTTTATTTATAAAAAGTAAAGAAAGGTCGACGATTTGTTATCTAGAGTGGAGCGATGGATTCTGGACTTCTGAATGTATTTCAAATGTTTAATTTCTTTTATTCTGTCTGGCACGCGGCTACTGCCGCGCCGCCCAGGTAGTCAATCAGTATCATTTTTCATACAATATATTTGTTTGACCTCTTTGATTGCAAAAGTGAAAGTGTTCCTTATTCAAACTCATTTCTGCTCTCTATGAAAGTCCTTAAAGGAGAAGACCTACTTTGGTCTCACATGAAGGTTCAATCGTTGTTTTTTGTATAGATGGATTGAAGAATAAATATACATTCATACATATCCTCACGTTGTAGGGATAGAATATTATTCATAAAGTAGATAGGTAGTTAGGTAGAATTTACTTAGATGTTTTCAACACAACTTGGTGTATATCTTTATTATATTATTATATTTTGTTTATAATTTTACTAAATCTAAATATTTTGATTAACTTTACCTTTAGAATAGTGTCGTATGTTTGTGGATTTGAAAAATTATTATTACTTATTTGGTTTTCGAAGTTTAAAGGCACCTACCTTATTTTTTCAATAGAATAAATAACAATATGTCAAAGCGCCATAAAATGAATAGGATAGTACATGAGCCTAAATCATTTGGACACTTATCGAAGTCACATTAGTACATTGCACATGTGCGAAGCCAGAGTAGGTTGCTAGTATTATTATATAAGTAGTATATAATAATAGGTTATGAAAGAAATTAAAAAAAAATATTCGTTTGTACTATTCAATTACAATGGAAAATATGTATACATAATTGTAATTGAATAGAAATAGAAATTTCTACTTCTATGTCTGTTTATATGATTCAGGCAAGTAAAAGAATTATTGGCAAAATTATTTTGCAGATTGCAGAAAGTATTAACTTTATATTGTATAGTATTATATGTAGTATTTCATAGTATTAAATTCGGAACACTAAATTTATAAAGGACGCACACTACTAATAAAAGTAGTAGTTAAAAATTACTAATTTCATTTTGCATTTATATTATAGTTCCTTACTAACGATATTTAATATAATTCTTTAAGAAATATTTGTTTTTAGTATAAGTATATTACATATTTACTAAATTATTAAGTTGTGTTTTCAAAAACTAATATACTGGCACATTTACATTAATTGCATTTACATCCTCGGTGTCGAACATTATGCATCATAATATTCTCTTTCCTTTGTTACACTCTAAACCCTGTGTTACTTACATAATTATTATTATAAATTTAACTTACTTTCCTGGTTTATCTATAAGGCCACCATCAGGTCCTTGACAACAAATTACTATATATTCTTGTAAGGCACCTTGATTAAATAAAACTGTTTCTATCATATGACTATTTTCTGTAAAATATGAAGAATAAATAAATCTAACAATCACACTAATTGCATAAAAATACAATAGGTCACGAAAATATAAATTTTATATTTTTATTATAAATAGATATTACAAACCTTGTGAAAGAATAGCACTTATTATAGGAAAAGCGGCCCCTTGCCAAAATGAATAACAGCCATCTACAAGTTTGTTTGTCCTGCCCTGGAAACCACCCTCTAAACGCATTTGGCGATTCACACACCACCTCAGGAGTGCATCAACATCACACAACTGTGTTCTATTCAATAAAGCCAAAGCAGCAATACCACAGAAGGCATATCCTCCATGAGCTTCCATTCCAGGACAACCCGCAAAACCACCTTCATATGTTTGACATGCAACAATCCATTCGGCTGTCTTATCAAATAATGCATCAGTATAGGTGTTTGTGATCTTTGCTACACTGACAGCACAGTAAGCTCCTCTTATGTCCTGCTCACCTCCTTTATGGAGAGCAAATGATCCATCTACATGTCGAACTGTCCATAAAAATCTTTGTAGAGAACTCCTATTTATTGATTCATAAGCTTCGTCTGTACCAATAATACTAAGAGCATTAACAGCTGCATATGTAGTACCTAAGTGAGGGTGTTGGCCGGGGCCGCCCCCATAGCCCCCATCATCATGTTGACACTGATATAGGAACTGGATGACATGGGACAATGTTTCTGTACCAGGCATGTCATCCAAAACCCATAAAGCATTTAAAATCCAATAAACTAGCCATGGTCGGCTAGCATCTAAACACTCATAACTTTTTGGTAATTTAAATAACCAATTTTTCAAAAGTGCACTGTGAACATGTTTGTTAAGTATGGGCAGATCAGGATCTATTGAAGCTTTTTTTTCAAACTGTTTATATATTTTTAACACTGTGTTTTCAATATCAATCTGAAACAAAAATTTTTTACAAGCTATTTTGTCAAAGCTATTTTGCACCTGTTCCTTAATACATTGCTTGATATTTTTTTTTCTTCAATGTCTAAAGTTACCTGATCGGATACCGTATCTGTAATTACATTTTCTGTATCATAAATTTCGGCCACAATCTCTTGGTAACATCTTATTTGGTTATCCATCCTAGAAAACAAAAACAATACACTGTTAAACATCAATGTCGAATAGTTCTATGAAGTGAATAATCTAATAATAATTGTACTTTTAAATGGTTTAAATTATAGCAGAATAACTTCATGTCAACATCAAACATCGCATAACCTTATTTTTATTTCATAGGCACCAATTTAAAGATTAAAATCACTAGACAAAGAAAAACAGAATTGCATTAACATAAAATAATATAACAGGTTTCCATAGACGTATGAGACAATTATATCGAAAGAATTTCATAATAAAGGTAAATTAACACCGAAAGAAATATCTTACTTTTTTTGTACAATTTTACCCTGAGAGGGAAGGCAAAGGGATCTCTCCCCATAACAGCCGATGTCTTTAGCAACGTACAGATTATAGTATTTCATTAAAATGTCAATGTAATACATTTTTAAAAGTCTTTGAGTTTCTGGTGACAAATATATTGAGACAGTCTTCTAGTAGGATCTGTACAGCAGACTAAACCACTAAAAAAATCTCGACTTTGCGCTAAAATAAGCACTTATTTTAACAATTCCACATAATGCACAACGGCGTAGATACCTGGGACACAAAACTACGCCCATTTGTACATAACAATATTTATTATGACAATTTACAAATGATTAAAATAATCGTCAACCAATTCTCATAAAATCCCGCTAAAAACTCGAAATCTAATCACAGCATTTTCTCTGCGCTACGTTGCATGTGGATAGGTTAGTCTTACAGTACAGAAGTTAGTCTCTATACTCTATAGTCTCTATAGTGTGTGCATGAGGCTGAATGTATAGCGTATAATATGTCGTAGTCAGTAGATAAAATAGACTACTTCCACTGACATGTAAATATTACCACACTGGAATGGCGTTGCTGGTGGTTGTGAAGTTATATTTTTGCCTATTTGATTTACGCCATTTCGACGCTGTCAACGTATGGTCAACATATACGAGAGTACATGTAGAATATTATGCAGTAGACGTCAAAATTTCAAGTTCTTAGCCATGTCAAAATTAGTTCTCGAGAACTTTGCATTTCTCAAGTGGCGCTTCAAATTGGCACACTAAATTAGCTGTCATTTGCTTCGTCAAGCCTGTGGTAATTTCTACATGTCAGTGGACTACGCTAAACATTCCATCTCTTTCGCGCAAGAAAGAGAGTAACTTATGCTCAAGCAACGTAGGAAAAAGTGACAAGCAACATGACTATGTATATTCTATAATCTTCTTCATCTTCTATAATATTCTATAAACTTTTAAACTTTCGCGTTGCATTATAAAATATCTAAAAACACGGGAAATTAACGCGATTACCTTTTATTTTCGCTTGTTGTTTCGGCCGAGTTGCATCGGCTGTGGTCTCAAGTAAACCGTCGCAGCAAGCTTCACTCCGTGTCCGAGGCAGATTTTATTTAATCTACCCCCGATATTTGTAAATAAATATTAGCCTTCCTACACACAACACTCACGGTGTCCACACACTTAATCGGATGTGAAAAACGAGGTTTTGTCATTTAAATCACAGGATTCCACGCTGTTGATACATTGTAACCGTTTTCCCGATTGAAATTTTTTGTCTCTTGATTTCAATTGCTTCATGCACGACTTGGGTAAAAGTGGCGATCGGTGGAAAGGACTTGTGGGCGATGAAATTAGTTAAGTTTATATAAGACCAAGGTGTTAGGTAACGTAAAACAAGGATCACCGAGCACTACCCGCGCCCTCCGCCCCCAACCCCGCCCCCGGATCTTGCTTGGCAGACGCATCCGCCACTGCTACAGTAGTGAAGCCCCCACCGCATGAATCTCGCGAACCAGTCGTGTCGGTGCACTTCGGCGATTCGCCCGCTTCTCCTGACTAAAGAGGAGATGGACGTAGCTCTTCCCTCCTCTTTGGAGGACGAAGCCACTGAGAGCGCCGAATGACGTTTAGTGGTTAAGAGGAAGCGAGTGAATTCTCCGAGGGAAGGCGACACGCCCAGCCCCACCCCAAAAACGACGAAGGCGGCCCCTCAGGCCTCCGGAGCTCCCGCGACCCCTCTGGCCAATCAAAAAGCACCTGCCTCACAGGCCACCCAGGCCCCTCAGGCCGATAAGATTAAGACACTGCCACCGGTGTTTATACAAGAAAAAGCATCGTGGGATAGGGTCTCTCGAGCCTTAGACATGCGCCGCATCACATTTGTTTCCGCCCGCAACCATACACAGGACATTAGGGTGCAGGTACCAACCCCAGCTGACAATATAGCATAGGTTTTCACACTTATGCGCTCCCGGAGGAGCGCCAGCTCCGCGTGGTCATCAGCGGCCTCCACAAGGAGCTCCCGGAAGAGCTTATTCTCGGCGACCTTAAGTCACAAAACCTCCCGGCGTGTGAAGTCCACCGCCTTTGCAAGCCCTGTTTGAAGGAGGCTTTCGACCTTGTACTGGTCGTACTCGACCTCTCCCCCGAAGGAAAGGCGATTTTTAGAGTAAAATCCATTTCCGGCCTCTCTGTAGAGGCCCCACACAAGCGCGGCACGGTAGGTCAATGCCACCGCTGCCAGTTGTACGGACACGGCCCACAATTGCTACGCACGACCTAAGTGCGTCAAGTGCCATGAAGACCACGTCACGCCAGAGTGCTCCCACACGCCAGAGATGTCGGACCCTCCCGGTTGTGCTGTACTGTGCGGAGAATTCGGACATCCCACGAACTATCACGGATGCCTGAAAGCTCCACGCCGTCGCCGCCGTGGAAGGAAGTCGCGCCGAGTTGGCGCATCTAGCGCATCCTAAAGTTACCCCAATCGCGGCTTCCGTATCCGCACGGCCCGCGCACTCTGCGCCGGTCAAACCCGCGCCCTCAGCGCCGTCACAATTCGCGCTCTCAGCGCCAACTAAACCCGTGCCCTCAGTGCCAACCAAACCCGCCCCCGCGTGCGCTCTACCGGCTCGAGAAACCCTAGCACCGACGCCAGCACAACGACCGTGGCGTTAAGGGCCCGCGCTCCAAACGCGTTAGCGGCGCCGGCTCCTTCAGCGCTGGCGTCCGATCTCCTAGGCGACATTAAAATGCTCGCCGACCTCGTTAAGGACATTAATCTTGACGAAATTAAATTAGTCACGCGAAAAATTCACAACTGTAGAGACGGGATGGGACGGCTCATTATACTTGCCGAGCACGCTTCCCTTGGACACCTAAGCCGCTTCACAGCGCCGCCTCGTAGGTTATAAAACCGGCCACCCACTAGACTACTCCCTCCACGCGCATCAAACAACGCGGGCTCTCAATTTCATTTTTTAACGCGGACGGACTCCGCAGGCAACGCGACCTCCTTCACGAGTTTACGCGAGACCACCAAATAGACATAATGCTAGTGCAGGAAACCTTTTTGGAACCTAAAAATCGCAACCCCGGCCTCTCCGGGCTTAACATCGTGCTCAACGATAGGGTGCCCGCCCCCAAAGGCGGCACTCTTATCTACTACAGATACAGAAGGTCCCTGCACTGGATTCCGATCGATATGCCCACCCTCACTAATATGGAGGCGTCGGTGTGCCGGGTGGCCCTCACGGGGCACTCGCCTATTACACTTGCGTCGGTATATCTCCCTCCCGGTAAAGCGCTAATCAGAAGCGATTTAGAGGCTCTCCTAAACTTAGACGACTCTGTCGTACTCGCCGGCGACCTCAACGCTAAACATCGTCGCTGGAATTCGCACTCCACCTCGCGGAATGGCAGAGCTTTAGAAAAACTGACCGATGACCTTAACTTTGATGTTATCGCCCCCATGACGCCCACCCACTATCCCAGAGTAACAACGCACAGACTGGTCGTAATTGACATAGCGTTTCTTTCTAAAGAATGTAGCTCTAACGCTGCATTCAATAGAGGCGTTACACGAGTTAGGCCGGTATTACTCAAACTAGGGCCTATGACAGACACACGGACGCTTACTAAAACCGTGACGGAATGGCAGAGATTAAGATCAACGGGCAAAACTTCTCCAATCTTCTGCATCGCTCCCAGAAGCCTTTGGCAATCTGGAAAGACTGCTAACTTTCTGGGATGACCTGGGTTGGTTGGAGTAGGAAGACAACAGGACACGCACAATGGCCCAATCAGGAGGCTAAGTGCGGAAACAGCCCGGTTAAACTAACTAACTAATGGCAGAGATTAGACGAAACGCTAAACTCTGAGAATTCGCCGCGGCTTAACGCGATACCGTACGTTATCCGTTCCACCGAGGACGCGACTGCGGCGATAGACGCGCTCACCGCCCACATCGGCGACTCGGTCTCTTCGTACTCCCGGGAGGTCCCGGCGGCAAATGACCGCCGCTGGGAGCTCCTTGGGGACATCCACCGGCTGATTAGAGCCAAGAACGCCGCGACCCGCGCTTACGATTCGTTTCCCTCAGAAACGAATAGACGTAACTTACGCCCCTCCAACGCGAAGTCAAAGAACGAATTTCCGAACTTAGGGAAAATCGGTGAAAAAAAAGATATAAATGTCATACACATAGATTAAAGAATCATAGTAATCGCGACCAATGACTAAGGAAACTAAAGGACATGGCATATTGATCTATAGCAACATTTAGTTATATATATTCTAACGCATGACATTCAAACGTAGCGTTGTCTCTTTTTGACTTACGGCTTCTTGTGTGTGTAAGAGAAAACAACAGTACTTTTCTCAAAGAGTATTTTTTTTATGTGACATCATTGTAATGTCAAAAATTGCCGGTCCGCCATGCAACACGCTGTCAAGTACACGAAGCGTCAAAACATATCAATGAATTTAATATTTCTGTGATTTTGTGCTGGATATTGGGACCGTTTTGTTAAAGGAGAAGCTAGCATAATGCCACAATAATTACCAAGTGTAGTGTGTTAGGATGCGGCTCGAGGAAAAGTAATAATCAACGAAATCTATATTTGCACTGGGACGTAACAGAAATTCATTAATTTAGTCTGATGTCGCATATATTTCCATCGTAATTACTGTGTTTCTTAGTTTACTGTAATATAGTCATGTATATTTTTAGTTATTAGCAGTTTTTATTCACATAATACAGTAAATTACTTCATATCAATTTTTGTTGTTATTGCAGTTAGGGCTGTCCATGTACCTATATTAAAAAGATATCGATAAATACAGGTATCATGTTTATATGTCGTAATTATCTTGTTTCAGATTACCATCATGTATTATTAGACGAAAAGAGTGGCTTAACGTAATCGCAAAAGAAAATTGAAACTTCTCTGTACAAATAACATAAATGTATATGATATATACATACATATCTTCACGCTGTATCCCCAACGGGGTATTCATGATATATATTTATGTTATTTGCATTTCGAAGAAGCTTCTTTCAATCGAACATTAAGAAAATAATTTTACGGTGTGAGGCATTACTCTCGCAAAGATTATTGGGAATCAGAGAAAATATTTACAGTGGTAATTAATTAATTTTTAATTTTCTACCATGTAAATCTTCTGTTGAGAAAAAGTAACAAGAAAATATTAATTGTTTACAGAATGTGGCTGAACTTTGATTTGATGAGAGAGAGGAAAATCTGCTCATAGTTCTAAATGTCTGCTTCTGAATGAATTTTACCAATAGGCGTTTGTAGTGGTTTTACTAATAACCCAGATGCGGTACAATTTAAAGAATTTTTTAAAAAACTTTAAGAGCAGAATTAAGAGACGAAGGTGTCGGAAATTATTTCATTCTTTTCTTGATGTACAAAAAAACGACAGCAGCATGATGAGTACAATGACTACTTAAATTCAAATCTAAGTATTAAAAAATTTCATTAAAATTATTTAATAAAAATTGTGCTATGTAGTTAGCTATATATTTATTTATTTTGTGAATATGCTATTAAAAACTTAATGTACTTAATATAAGTATTATTTTGCCAACAATAATATTAACAAACAGTTCTATTTTTCAAACCCAGTTCAGTCAAACAAATTTTATTTCTTCACAATGTAAAGAAATAAAATTTGTTTGTTTGTATGTACGGGGTATCCTCTGGAAGTACTTAACTAAATTTGAGAATTCTTCGTCTAATGTCTAATAGAAGTCCACAGTGTTCTATTCCTAATTGAAATGTTATTCTCAATTAGTAATTTTTAGTAAAATTAATTATTTTAGTATTTAGTTTATCAAAATGCTACAGTACGCCATGACTATAGATTTGGTCGGTCCGTTTGTATGTTTCTCAAAGCACTTATTTTAATTTCACCATCACCTTTAGAAGAAGTAACGTTAAGCATGTAAAGAAAAGAAAAGCATTAAAAGGACTGTGCTGTTCTTCAACTACTTTGACCTATGTTCATTGATCTTCAACATTTATCAAAGCGCTTCATAAAAATATGGGTTATATGATAAGGACAGAAAGGAGTTATCCTTGAAGGCGCCTGTTGCTATCGTTGCTAATAACAGCTTAAAATCGCCTTAAGCGCAGATTCTAATTATATGCCGACAGCATCGAACTAAGCTGACTGCTATTTTCAGTTTGAACAATATTTCAGTACTTTTGTATAAATCTATGATACAAAAAAAAAGTCTCCTTTTTTTGAAGATATCATACAAAATGATCTTTATTTCAATACTGATGCTGAAACAAAACTTATTTCAACAACTGACTTAATGATATCTAAGTAGCAGATATTTGGGACACTACTAATCGGCAGCCATTGTTTGCGACACTCGAAGTTTAGGTGGCACGATTATTTTGTACTTGTTTCATGTCCTTTAGTTTCCTTAATCATTGATCGCGACGGCACGCGGCACCTTAAAAGAAGAAGAAGAATCATAGTCACCACTAGGTCGCCCCACAGTATCTTCCAAAGAGAATGTAATATTACTACGTATCTTCTTTTTAGCAAAGAGAATGTAATATTATACGTGACTTTTTGGCGGGAACGGGAGAAGTGAGGTTGTCATTTTATTTAGATTTTCTATTTCTTACATTTTTAAGAGTTTTAAAGTACAACAGTGATAGTATATTATGTTTTAAAGTTCTGTGTAAGTGACAAGAATGGAGGAGATCTAAATAAACGGGTAGCTGAAGTTTTCGCGCTCTTCCAAGAAGTCCTTTATAACTTCAGTAAAGCCTACTATCACTTTACTGGAGGAGTTTTACGATAAGAAAGAACTAATTTACTTGTGATTCTGCATGGATTCTGTGTCTGTATACTAGTTTGTGTTAATGCGTGACATTAGCAAATGCGCTAATTATCTACTGAATTGTTTTCTCGCTTTACTTGACGTTGGCAATGTACTCACGTACGGTGCCATTTAAAAAAAAAATTAAAAAAAAAAATTATACGTAATACTTTTTAGTCTGTGGTCTCCACATTTTGTTTACATCATAATTGTATCATTTAGTTATTAATTTTACATCACAGAATATTTTACTTTATACATTATCTTTGATCAAGATCAAGGAGCATAAAATCACCAATCACTACTTTACCAAGATATCTGTTGTTTAAATTTTAATATTTATCGTGTGTTTTATCATATATCTATCAGGATCGTATAACTTTTTATAGAAACCAAAGTTTATACCACGAATATAAATATTACGATATTAACGTGAAGACGTGACATTTAAAATATAATAAAAAACCTGCAAAATGATGCCAGGAAGAATTGGCAATATGCCAATAAGTAATGACAACCCTTTGGGACTATCCTGGCATGACTCGGCTTGGATACCTTTATTGAGCCCATCTAACATAATGGATTATTTCTCCGAACGATCTAATCCGTTTTTTGATCGTACATGTAACAATGAAGTTGTAAAAATGCAGCGCCTTAGCATGGATCAATTACAGTAAGTATCATAAATTACTTTATTGAAAATATTACTTTACAATTTGAATGTTTTAATGCTGGCTATTGTTGTAGGAATATGACTGGCTTAGAATACATATTATTACATGTTCAAGACCCAATTTTGTATGTGATCCGTAAACAGCATAGACATAGTCCATCACAGGTCACTCCTCTGGCTGATTACTACATTATTGCAGGCATTGTGTACCAAGCGCCTGATTTGGCCAGTGTATTGAATTCTAGATTGGTATGTTTTTTTAATTTAATTTTGAGTACTTCTGGGTTCACTCACTTTTTAATAATTATGTACTTCAGATTTTATGTTTATTTAGTCATTTTTAATAAAACTAACATGAATTTTTTTGTCTTCTCCAAGTTTAATATTAGTATTTTAAACTTGTGTGTGCATTTAATGTTTTTGAACCACCACCATGTGTACACATCTTACAATACTAATTTACGGTTCTATGTCGCATTTATACTTTAAAGTGAAATACCTCTTTTATCCCGCCGTTTCGACCGGATTGCACTGATCGTGGTCATAGGCAGACTAATGAGGATGAATGTAGTCTTCGTAGTGTGCAGTTTCTGGCAACTACCCACACTCATTCACAGTGACGTGCATAGACATTTTCAGTAGGATAGACAAAAAGAAAACTCACCAAAATCACCACTTAAAATTCGTAAGTAATATAAAATGTTAATGTGATTTAGTTTTACATTATTTATTTACTGGAACTACTTTGAAAAATATTTCAAGGGTAGCAAAATTGTTACTTGCTATATTATAAAGCTACAACAATAAAGAAATTCAATTAAAGTTAATACATACCTATATTAACGTTACTCTAACCATAGATATAATACATATTATGATATAATTTACTTTAACATTATGTTGTTAAATATAATTTTGTTCGAAACTCAATGCTGGTGAGTACCATCTGTTGTTTTTTTGTATGTATCTATTAAAAATTCCATAAGGCAGAGAATGTCACTACAAAATTGTTCAAAGGGTGCTAAAATAAGAAAGAAGCATTTGATCTTTCATATTATTAATTAAAAAAGTTATAACATTTAACAAACATGTTTAATATTTTTTTACATTATTTTTTCTAATAGGTTAAATTAATCGTTTAACTTTATCATGACTAACAACTATAATTGTGTTAAGATTTAAACTGCTGATGTTTTCTTTTTCCAGTGCTGTTATTGCCTATAGTCACCATCTCTTTATTAATGTTTTTAGCTAAGTAAACATTCACAACCACTACAGATGCATGCCGAAACACAGTGTTAGAAAAGATTTGAATGTGTGTAAATTGAGCCACGATTTCAATTTGTCTTTCGAGGGAATGATTGCCGTGATGATTTCTTGTCACGTTTTGATAAAGACAAGGTTATTGCGAGAATTTTATGTTTTTGGTTGTGATATATTTTCTTTTTGCTTTATTTCATTAGTAAATTGTCAGGGTAGACAGTGTCTATTTGTCTCTACTGGAATGCATGCCACTGCTCATTCATCACTTTTTTTATATCTGTACGACACACTACATTAACATTGACGGCGTCCATCGGGTTTTTCGGCTCCGTACACACACACTTGCGACAGGATTCCATGATGTTGATAAGCGGTATCCATCTTCCCGAAATTAGCCATTGCCGAGCACTTGCTGGAATCAGGACCCAATCACTGGATTGAATTGCATCAGCCACAGGTCCTCTCCACCGATCGACACTATTATTCCAGAATAGTATGAGAAGCAGTTGAAATCAAGAAATACCATAATTTCAATTGGGAAGATGGATATCACTTATCAACATCATGGAATCCTGTCAACAGTGAGCGTGTCCAGAAAAAAAAATGTGATGAGTGTGGTTAGTTTCCAGAAATCGCACACTACGAAGACTACATTCATTCTCATCAATCTGCTCATGACCATGATCGGAATCCGGTCAATCATTCTTATCAATCTACTCATGACCACGATCGGAATCCAGTCAAAACATGGGGATAAAAGAGATATTTAGCCTTAAAGTATAAATGCGACATAGGTACATACATATCTTGAAGCTGCATCCCCAACGGGGTAGTTGCATAATGCGACATAGACCCCGTAAATTAGTATTGTAAGTTGTTTGTGCATCACACTCAAATTGCATTGCAAATAATACAATGAAATACAGTTTACACTTACAATCTTAAATATAGTCAGAGGCGGAATAAGTGTCGAGACCGCCCTAGACTAAGCACCTCATAGGCTTCTGGTAGCCATATATTTGGCAAATTGTATTGCCAAATAACTCATTGTAACCTCGTGCTCCTAGACATGTGCCTGGTTTACCTAAACGATGATCTGCCACTGAATATAGTATACTATATAGTCACCAAATATTAATACAGTATTGAATAAACACATTTCAGTTATCTGCAGTTCACCATCTACAATGCTCTTTTGAAGAAACTATGTCATACTCAAGATATCATCCAAGCAAAGGATACTGGTGGGATTTCAAAGCCAATAAGCCTGGTTTGTACAATAAAATTTTTTCTCTGTCTTGAAATAAAATATACATAATTTTTACTTATTATTATTAATGTTTGTAGGGATGACCCCTTTTAATCAGAGTAGTCAATCTGGTCCCAAAGAAGTGACAAATATGCCCAAAGAAGAACCATCCACATTGTTCCAACGTCAAAGAGTAGATATGTTGCTAGCAGAATTGGTAAGACAATTCCCATTACCAGTGACACAGGCAACATCTAGCCAGGTGAATATTATTTGTTATTTAAAACTTTGTTATCATCTAAAAATACAGTATTAAAAAAAATTAAGTCTAATGATTAAGTGAATAGACAGTATTTTTTGCAAGTCAAATGCCAATCACTACCCTCATTTCGCATAGCCTACATCCTTCAACTTCCATATTTGGTATATTATTTATTATATATATTTGGTATATTATTTATTATATATATTTGGTATATTGCTATTAAATTGTTTAGATGGCATTGGCAGAGAGGAGTTGCCAGAGATTGAAAACAGAAGATGTTAGAGGAGGGAGAGAATGTTACCATGTTAGGTAGGCTTTTGCCAAGAGGCACACTGAACTAAGAGACATTCGTTAACTACTGAAAGGTATTACACGATAGTAAACTGGGTATTGATACCACTCATTCAAGTATGCAAAAACTAATAAAAAATCTCTTCTACATTATACAATTGAAATGTTGAAATTTACTGAACCTATGAATCTGGAATTTAGCACACTGCCTTTATCTCTGGCCGAAACAAAAGACTGTTATGTGCTGTTTCCACATGAAAAATGGAGTAAAAGCTGGTTGTACAAATGAAATGTAAAATAGTTGTTATGGATAATTACATTTTTTTATAATAATTGCATAGGTATTCATTGATGACTACTAAATTTCAATTGATAATCGAGTAGAGTGAAGTTGCATTGTTCGCTAACCAAACAACCTTATTTATTTATAGAAACTTTTAAAACTTTCGCATTACATTATTATGTTTCAAAATATGTTTGCAGATTAATGGTGTAACAGTGAAGACAGAAAATTCAAATGACAAAGGTGATAAGGCAGCTGATAGTAATAATTTGAACAACATACAAATAAAACAAGAACCTGTTGATTCAAGTGGCTCTGATATGACAAACGGCAACATGCAGGCTCATAGTGAAATAAAAACTGAAATCAAACAAGAAAACATGAAACCACCACCAGAAAAGAAACCGAGAGTTTAAATGATTAAAAATTAGTATTTTGACTAATGTAATTTATTCTCAATTAGCACAAATTCATCATTTCATGTCACTTTTTTTCATCACAATTTGCAAATATTCATCATTATTTTCTTTCTGGATATTATATAAATTGACTATATTATTTTGCATTGTGTTTCCTAAACATATTTGACAATTGATTCTTCTTGCGTCTGATAACATAAGATTACTTTGTTGTACACTGCAACAATAAGGAATGTTATTATGTTCTCATTGCATCTAACAAATATATTATAAAATTAGTAGTCACCTCGCCAAAGCATAACAGAATCCTAGTTTAAAACCAAATTTTATTCCTTGTTCAAAACCTCTGTCGAAACTCAACTGGAATGCATCATTTTGCCCCTTCGAAACTCCATCCATATATCCAATCTGAGGAGATGCATATTTAGTATCAATATACATATTAAATTGATCAATATTATAATACCCATTTGATTAAAAATAAATTTGCCTTATTAACACCATCGATTGCTCGAGTCCAGGTTTTGTTCATTAATTCTCTGGCATCATCTGTCATTTTTCTAACCTTTTATTACTTATGCCCTTAGGCCACAAAGTAAATTAAATATCATTAAAAAAAGCAAAATATTTGCAATTTACAGAGATAAAAGACAAATTAATGGTTTTATTTCTACATATCGCTGGTTTGCGAGAGCACTACCGTAAGTAAAAATTAAAATACGTAAACAAATACAAATCAGTTACTCAGTAGTAGTAAGTGTTGCCAACTTTACTTGACTTACCAAGTTAGCCAGTAGCTTGACGTCTTACAAAAAGTTGCTAGATTACTAGGTTCTTTTACCCAAAAAGTTGCTATCTATAAATTATAAATCATAATCATCTGCAACTTAGCTAAGTGTTAATGATCCAAAAAGATAATAGACATTACATTTTTTCTAATAATATGTTAAAAAGTATACAAAAAGAAAAAAAAAATGTAATTGATGGTCTCAGAAGTATTGCCAACAAATAATAAGACTAGTTACCTATGTGCTACCAAACTGTAGTAGGTACTAGACAGGCTTCAGGAAATTAAGAATATTGGCGCCCGATAAGATGCACGCAGGTGCGGAAAGCTCCCCTGGCGACGCCTTTAGCCCGAGGTCCGCCCTCCATACGAGGTATCCCTCGGCTGGAAGAACCCTCAGGTGGTCGACAATCTGGCAGGGGGCCTTAAGTGCTCGCCCCAACGCGACCTGTAACGCTGTAAAAGCCACTAGAGCTAACAGCAAAGAGGGGTTTTGTTTAGTCGGTGCGAGTCCGACACTACCCAGTCGACGTAGTCAGGCTGGGCGTCCGTAGGGATTTCATTGTGCCTCTCAGAAACCATAGAAAAAAAAAAGGATTTTGGTGCGATCTGTTTTTTTACACATTATTAATTTTATAATAAGATATACTGAATATTCCGTTAACTCCGTTATTTGCAAAACACATTGTAAATTAAATAATAACATTACAATATCTTGGTAACAACGATGTTCGACGTTGCGATATTTGGTTAAAAATATCGATATTGCGATATCTTGTTAATAATATCGATATTACCGATAATTTATTTAAAATATTGATAAGTAGGTATTTGGATATTTTAGTCCTCGATATCGACATTAAAATATCGATATTTCGAGCATTGATATCGATATTGCAGTGCTCGAAATGATATTTAATATCGCTTATCCCTACATCTTTCATCTTCATATTGTACAAAAAATTAGTGTTTAAGGTATTTATATTCATACATAAACTTGCATCAATATGTCAGAAAATATCGAGGTAAATCCTATGAAACTGGAACTTTACAATTCCATTGTAGAAGACTTCAATAAGATATCCTCATATACTCGGAAAGCTGAAAATGAACTCAAGGAGAAATACAAAAAGTGAGCCCTGAGGTTTGTCAACATCGTCTGTTTTATAGTATTTAAGCATATTTACTTGCAAAATATATATTTTCAGTGTGCAATCATCAACCTTGGGCAGTATTATATCACTACTTGTACAAAGGTCTATGAAACAGAGTTATAGGAAATCACCGTCAATATCAAGTAAATATTATGAACTGTATGAAGGAATGTTGATGGATAAAAAAAAAGGAAATGTTATTTTACAGTAAGTGTAAACTTGATTTTTTTTTATTTGATATTTGGACTGATCCATTTGTGATGGTGGTTAGTGTCTTTCCTTTCAATTTTAAAGAAATGGGTTCGATTTCTACCAGACCAGTTTTGGAAATTAAAATTAACTAAAGTACCTAAGTTTGGAGTTTCGTGTCATTGTTTCTTCTTTGATATTCTTGTGTGGCATACATGGTAGAAGCCTAACATTTAGTTTGCGGCCACACAAAGTTGGAATTGTTCTCGGTTATTGTATAGCTATGAAATAATAATAGAACACATTAGCTAATAACTAAATGCTATTTATATTTTAATTTAAAACAGGTTATCTGATTGTCAAGGAATCAGCCCTGCACTGTTTGCGAGATCTCTGCTACAAAATGTTTACTCTGATTCAAGTATGGTAAAGAAATGCATTAAAGACACAACTTTGATTGAGGATAAAGACTTGGCTTATCAAATATTTTTAGTAAGTGATTACATCAAAATACAATTTTCTAAATACTAAAACCTAATTAATTTTAATTTGTCTTTTTTTATCAATAGTAACAAAAATTAGACTAATGACTACTTTGACTGATGATACTTTTAGAATTTGTTTTAGAAGAATGGTCCAAATGTTGTTTATATTTTTTCAAAAATTTTATTTCTGAATCTGGATTGGTTATCGAAGCAAGAGACCATCATAATACCAGCCTATCGAGTATCAGGTTAAAATGGATTTAAACTTGAATACCAAAGAGTTCTATATAAACTGAGGTAGACATACCTTATGCATCAAATTCTGAAGCATTAGAGATGAGCTAAGTAGCACCATTGCACTGGGTTAACACTGTAACGCTATCACTATTGTACTATTGCAAAAAGTGAATGTTTGGCAGTTTAAAAAACTTGAATTTGCTGTGTAATAGACTGTTTTATGGACTCGACAAAGTCAGCCAATTGACGTTTCTTTTGGTGTCTTTGTCATTTCTAAATTCAAAATTGAAAGATAAACGTACTGGATACCAATCGGTAATGTTCATATTCCGAACTAACACAAATGACGAGAATCGAAGAGCGACATGTGCCAAAGAACAGTAAATAAAAATTAACTGCAATTTATGGATGCATACTCAAACTTGGAACCCTTATGATTTGGTCGTAGGTCATGAATAAAAATTTTTAAGTCACTTCATAATTTGTATTAATAGTTTTAAGATAATTGGATGCAATAGATAAATACTAAGAAAAATTTAACTAGATGGTCGGGATACCTATAGCCAACTAAGATATTCCAAAGAAATACAAATGAGGAGAAATTGAGTTGTTAGGGAGTGCAGTTGTTTTATGATGGATTATGTCATTCAGTATCGATTTATGATTGATAATAAATAAAATTAATATAGCGTCACAATAAACTGATGGTAGCATTGTTAAACTGGGTATAACCTACTATTCTTGCAATGGGAAGAAAGAAGTCCAATCGTCCACTTAACACGGTAGATTTAGGGTCACTATACAAATTACATTACACAAATTCAAGTCAATTCGAATTATTATTTTAATAATTATTTCACGAACTAAATCGAAACTAACTCTAACTATATATTATAAATTCGAACGTTTATTTGTCCTTCTTTCACATCCTTTCACCATGAAAAAGTAAGTGATTCCCATGGGAAACTCGAGTTCATGCACTTATAAATCATACGCACCGACCTACCGACGCACATTCGACTTTTACAATATACAAATGTTATTAATACTAAAACTAATATTTTACACAATGCAAATTTTTCAATAAGTGTGACATCTGTAATTATAAATTTTACTGAATTCATTCTAATTATTTGTAAGAAAGGTTACTCAAACTGGGTTAATAACATTCCATCCATCGTCGCTATCTCATCGTCTGCAATTCGCACAGGCAATTCGTGTCTTTCTATTCATCAATCATGTTATCTCATTTTGTATAATACGGCCCAATTTAAAGTGACGGCCAACCTGCTAAACATTCCTATTCCGCGATAGTACATCCCACATTCTTACAAAAAGTGTAGAAAAAGTTTAAATTGTCATCATAGTTTAAGGTTTAAGTTCAGTAATTTACTAAGACGTTTTCTTGCTTCTTTAATTTAATTCATGTTTAATTACTGTATTATTCCTAGTTATAAGATATATTATAAGTCAGTAAAAGTAATGTAAATGTGTAAATTCAGCAATTATCAACTTCTGTCTACCTCTACTCATGTATAAATAGAAGTTCCTTTAATTATTTAATATTTTTTTTAGGGCACTATAAATGATAATCAATATGGCCCATATGCAGATGTCATAAAACAGTGAGTATATTTTTTCGTTAATCACATGTGGCAAATAGATGCGGTACGCGTGCGGCATACAGACGCTTGGAGCAGAGGTGTGGCGAAAGCATGGGAATGCAACTTAAAAAACTGCTATTCGCACTTCACCGCAGCACCATGTCACCAATGCATTGTGATGGGTCTCATAATATGCCACCTAGTTTGCAACGGTGCTACCACACCGCATTTTTAAGTGCACAGCGCACGGAGACCAGGTCAGAAGCGGAGGCATGCATAATGATTTTGAATTCTTCTATTCATATAGTGTGAATTTATTCACAGGGCAGAAACAAAAGAACAGATGGCACGCGAGGAGTGCGGAGGTGTGGGAATGCACCACTCTCTCTCTGTATCCTAGGTGGCATATGAAAACCATTGCACAAAGCATTGGCAGTACAGTGGCGTGCTAAGTTTGTTGTTTAAGTTGTATTTTTATACAAAACTGGTAACATTGATGTGTTTCTCTGAAAAATTAATAACACTGTTGCAACAGCATCCCTTTTTGTACGAATTTTGCAATAAACATTACAAGAGTTGGTGCTGAGAAGACGTTAAAATTTGTAATGTTTTATTTATACAAGGCAATTTGAGTGCAATAAAGACGCCAAAATGCCAAACATTAAAACTACTTTATATTTTAACCAATTTCAAAAAAGAGAGAAGGTTCTCAATTCGGTTGTATTTTTTTTATGTTTGTTACCTCAGATCTCCGTCATTTATAAACCGATTTGAAATAGTACATGTCGATACAAGTGTGGAAAGTATGTCATTTCTTCACGAATCCCGGTTTATTGACCCAAGCCGAAGGCGCGGGTCAACAATAGGGACGAGTGGAAACGACAATTCCACACGTGCATCGAACGATGTTTTTTAATACATTTACGAAAAAAATATAAATAAATTAAAAAAAATGCAGAAATGTAATTTCGCGGGAGTAAGTTTCTTTTTTTTTAAGGACATGGCAGGGCAACGGTTTCTATGCAATTCAGCCAATTCAATTGCAATATTTTATCTAAATTCAAAATAATGTTAATTGTGTTATTTATTTAATTACATTATACGTATATATTAAACAAATAAATTGATTTTAAATTTAATTCAATAAAAAAGATAACCTGAGAGGTACGCATAACGCTAATGGGAACCATAACAGTTTTTTTAGAATTTTTATCTGTGTCTGTAAACCTACATAAGCATAGCAAAGATATCTATCTATATTTTTTTTATAAAAGAGCAACAAAGCCAAGTATGTACATTGACGATCTTTTTAAAAATGATTGAACTAAGTATTTTAGGCTTTTCTGATTCCAAAATAAATATTTATAGAATTGTTGTCTGTGTCACTGCCATTGAATTTCTATACGAATCTCTCTGTTTAAAGAACAGGAGTCTCACTTCGTAAAGTGCATAACATCATCACGTTCACCTTTTTTACAACGGTGCGTAGTTATTTTTAATTAGTCAAGGACGTGACCTTGCGTTTTGATTAGTAAAAGATTTATATGTAATCATGACTACGTAACTAGGTTTCTAGGCAACGGAGCCTAATACCAGTAGTGCCTAGACAGGTAAATACTTACCTCTATTCAATCTTTACTTTTAAAATAGTACCTATATTAAACATAATAATATGTAACTAAATATAATATTTGTGTTAAGGAATGTTATTGTATTTCTTTTACATGCATTTAATGCGTCGAGAACACTTAATACTAATTACAAATATTATATGTATTTATCTAAAACGAAAAAAATTTAATAACAAAAGTCGAAACTTTTGGTTCGGATAAGTATCAAAATTATATTTTATAGTGAAGTCGCTTTGTTACTCACACTACAATAAAGCTACGAAAGTCGCACGCATACATGAGCCCGCCAATACCTAAATTCAAGTGCTTACGATTTGTCATAGGGCTCTTAAATGCTCCATCATGATGTGCAACAACAGAGACTAATAAGTTTGGTAGGCTTGGCACCGACTTCAGTAACTGTCTTATACAAGGGCTGCTATTTATGTATGTGGAACTGGCCAGTTACAGGCAGAGCCGGATTTAAATTTTTGCCGCCCTTGGGCACTGGAAAAAATGCCGCCCCATCACTAAAATTTCACTCAAATATATATAGATTTGACATCTTATTTAAAAAAAATTAAAACATTTAATGTATTGCAAATTATTATATGTACTATATACGATATACCTCAATATAAAATAAAAAAAAATATTTTTTTGTTTTCAGAACTACAAATTTTGCACTAAGCTTGACTCATAAACTCATAATTATATTATAATAATTTTTTACAGGCAAACACGCCTGACTTTTTGAATTGCAAATTGGTCGATTCTTCACAATCTTAACGTTGAATTATGTCCGATTCGATGCATAGAATAGCTAAGCTATTGAGCCTATTTGCACTCATTGTAGAACGTAAGTAGTTTTTAACTGTTTTCAAACAAGTAAACGATCGTTCTGCGCTACACTTCGTTACAGCTAAAGTAATAAATATTCGATATGCGATTTCTACGTTCGGAAACTCGGTATAAAGGTCGTTTCAGTTCTGAAACTTTTCAGTCAAAAGTTTTTTTCAGTTCAGTTCAGTTTCTTTTTTTCAGTGCAATAGGCATGGAAGTGCACAAATTCGTCATTTAATGAAGACTCAAGATCTGAAGATTAAAAATTTTTCAAACGTTCCGTTTTTATTTTTGATTGTTGTTGTTTCTAAAAATACCTCAAAGAACGTTTAGCTATGGATTGCGTAGCTAATAAAATATGTTATAAAAATATAAGGCAAATTAAAATGAAAATGAAAAAATCAAATATTACTATTTCAAATCTTCAAGGAAATAAATTAATTAAATTATTTCGAAGGGTAATTTTTCCTTAAGACGCCAAAATTATGATTTACCAAATTTCGATTCGACAAATAATGTATGAGTTGAATTTTTTGAATTCTCTCTTAAATAATAAATGAGTAAATAAACGAACAAAAAATTCATTGAGAACTTTTATTAACACTAAAAAAATTTTTTTCCACTTTCCAAATTTTGCCGCCCTAGAAACTTTGCCGCCCTGGGCACTAGCCCCGACTGCCCCTAGTGTAAATCCACCACTAGTTACAGGACAATATTAAAAAAGTAATTATAACATTTAAAAATGGAATTCTTTGGCTGAAGAATACATTTTGTTTCATGTAGCTGTCATTTGTTTATCCTTTGTGGCGTCATTTTGAAAATTGCGAGTCTATCACCATGGATTTAAGTCGTGCAAATTTTCGTGCTATGATTTATTACGATTTTCGGCGAGGGCTAACTCAAAAACAGTGCATCGATCAATTCACTTCGACTTTTGGGGACGAAGCACCATCGAAAACTACTGTGTATCACTGGTTTAATGAGTTTAATCGTGGGGGGTCTGTGCTCACGGACGAAGTTAAAGAAGGTCGCCCTAAATCGGTTGTTGTACCTCAAAATATTGATGCTGTGCGGGAACTAATAATGCAAGATCGTCATGTTACATATCGCGAGATAGAGGCGTCGCTGGGCATAAGTATAACGAGTATATATAAAATATTACATGAACATTTAGCTGGAAAAAAAATTTGTTTACGTTGGATTCCGCACAATTTGAGAATTGACCAAAAACGGACTCGTGTCGGTTGGTGTGAAAAAATGTTACAAAAGTCAATCAGGGTGCGTCAAAAGCTGTCTATAATATCTACATAGGTGATGAATTTTGGATATATGCGTATGATCCTGAAACTAAACAACAATCAACGGTTTGGGTGTTCCAAGATGAGCCGAACCCAACAAAAGTCATTCGTTCAAAAAGCACTTTGAAGCAAATGGTCGCTTGTTTTTTTGATATAAATGGACATGTAGCTACAGTGCCACTAGAGGATCGTAAAACGGTGAATGGTACACGACCATTTGTTTGCCAGAAATCTTTGAAGAAATAAGAAAGAACAACCGACAACGCAGAATCCTTCTTCATCATGACAATGCTAGCTGCCACACATCGGCCGAAACAACTCGGCATTTGGAAGATCAAAAGATCGAATTAACGGGTCATCCGCCGTACAGCCCCGACTTGGCCCCCAACGACTTCTATTTATTCCCAACCGTGAAGAATAAATTACGTAGTCAACGTTTTTCGAGCCGTGAAGAGGCTGTTGATGCGTTCAAAATGCACGTTTTGGAGATACCTCAATCCGAATGGAAAAAGTGCTACGAAAATTGGTTCCAACGCATGCAAAAGTGCATCGATCATCATGGTGGATATTTTGAAAAGCAATAAAACTATAATAAATGCTATATGTTTGTTTCACTTTGATATTCCGGATACATAAATAGCAGCCCTCGTATCCTATTCTTTTCATTTTTGTCCTTAATGTAAACAAATGTGGCGACTGAGACATTTATAACATAACTATAAAAAAGTTAGTTCGCAAATGATTGATTCAATTATCATATTTATTAGTTATTAGGCAAACAAACATTTTTAGAATTTTTGTCCCTTAGTGTGTTTGTGCTTCTATAAAAACCATCAAGAATTAAAAGCGTAATAATTAATAAACATCATGATAAGTTTAAAAATTTGTATTTTTAAAAAAACAAAAATAAAGAATAGGAAATTATTATTCTTTGCACATCGCAAACAATAATATTCTGTTATTATTGTCTTGCGTTTTGAATGAATCGGTGTCGGTGTTGATCTAGAAAATAGGTAACCTTTAGGTAACACAATAAATTAAAAACAAAGCGCTTGACAAATAACCTTAATTTTTTCAATGCTGTGCTAATTTGGATAATATTAGTGTTGTATGTGCATATTTCAAAGTTTCATGTATGTAACAGAAAAGCAGTGTTACTAGAGTGCAACGTGTAATACGCTGGACCAGCCAACGGTGAATATTTACCTAAATGTTGGTTAGTTTCTTGTTTACATTAAAGTCAAAAATGAAAAAAGTAGGATATACATTATTTTTATCGTAATTTTAAAGTTATTTTCGAACTTGAGTTTTTTTGCCTCAGATTTACTCCACGCCGCGCGCAGCTTCTTGTTTAACCACGTTCATACTAAATTGAACAATCCAAAAAAAATTTAAGGAAAAATTTAACCACCTTTAAAAAAAACACTGAAAAGTACAAACTATCCTTTCCTTCAAAACTCAAGTACAATTAAATTAACTTTATAAATACGATACACATACCTATATAATTAAATTTGACAGTTACTGAAGTCGGTGCCAAGTCTACTAATAGGCTAATAACTAATGATGATGACTCTGTTGTTGCACATTGACTTGGCACCGACTTCAATACACATGCATATCTTCACGCTGTATCTCTAACGGGGTAGTCAGAGAGGACGGAGCGCCAACTTCAATAACTGTCAAATTTAATTATATAAATATGTGTATCGTATTTATAAAGTTATTTTAATTGTACTTGAGTTTTGATTAGTAAAGCATAGTTATTTTGTACTTTTCAATGTTTTTTTTTTTTGAAAGCGGTTTAATTTTTTTTTCTTAACATTTTTTTATTTCTACCGTTTGAGTGATCTTGACCTAAATAAATATCTAGGGTAGGTCTGCAATTTTAACTCTCTAATTCTGGAGCACAACAATACACAAGAGAATCGTCAATATAAAGGTTATAATCAGGTCGCGTTATTTGGTGTATCTTCGAAGTCCAAGCTCCAATACCGGTGAAATTTAAATGGGACCACCTCTGAAGTATGACCTAACAAACAAAAAAAGAATCATCGAAATCGATTCATAATTGGCGGAGTAATCGCGTAACAAACAGTCGAATTGAGAACCTCCTCCTTTTTTAACCGACTTAAAAAAAAGAAGGAGGTTCTCAATTCGTCTGTAGTGTTTTTTTTTTGTATGTTTGTTACCTCATAACTCCGTCATTTATGAACCGATTTCGAAAATTCTTTTTTCGTTTGGTAGGTAATACTTCAGAGGTGGTCCCATTTAAATTTCACCGATATTAGAGCTTGGACTTCGAAGATACACTATATAACACGACCTGGTTATAACCTTTATCTATATTGACGATTCTCTTGTATATCGTTGCGCTCCGGAATTAGAATGAAGTTAATTGCAGACCTGCTCTAGATATTTATTTAGGTCAAGAACACTCAAAAGGGAGAAATAAAAAATTTTTATTAAAAAAAATTAAACCGCCTTCAAAAAAAACACCGAAAAGTATAAAATAACTATCCTTTACTAATCAAAACTCAAGTACAATTAAAATAACTTTATAAATACGATACACATACCTATATAATTAAATTTGTCAGTTATTGAAGTCGGTGGCAAATCAATGTGCAACAACATAAAGTCTATTAGTTTGGTGGGCTTGGCACCGACTTTAGTAACTGTCAAATTTAATTATATAGGTATGTGTGCCGTATTTATAAAGTTATTTTAATTGTACTTGAGTTTTGATTAGTAAAGGATAGTTATTTTATACTTTTCAGTGTTTTTTTTGAAGGTGGTTTAATTTTTTTTAATAAAAATGTTTTGTCGGCAAAAAAAGGGGTGCACACCTCCGCCCATCGCCCGCCCACTGTGTGCAGTGCGTTTTAAAGCTATATAATTTTATAAACACATTAATTTATTATTATTTTAGGTCTATTGGATTGGAATTCGAGTTAAGATTAGAAAGAGAGCTGCGATTGTTGAATATTACATTTTCTGATGAAAATATACTACGATCACGAGGATATGATAAAACACCCGATTTCAAATTAGATGTGCCTATAGCTGTTGATGGTTTTATAATAAATTGGGTGGAGAGTAAAGCACTTTTTGGTGATGAAGAAAATCATTCAGGATATTTAAAGGAACAGTTAATGTGCTATTGGAATAGATTTGGCCCTGGTATGGTCATATACTGGTTTGGGTATTTAGAATCTTTGGAAAATACCTCAGAAGTGAACAACATGTTTATATTACGCACCTCATTTCCCGATAAGAATAGCATTACGCAATATAGATTTGATTTATAAAAATATTTAGAAAAAAATCCTTGTTTATGTTAAAACACATGTTAAACCTAATTATGAAGATTTGCTTCTTGTTTTTTCAGCACAATTTTAAAGTGAAAATGTTTACAAAACTTTGTACATAAATCTGTTGGAATAATAATCGGCTTGTTTTCTAATTAAAAATCTTGAATAAAATAATGTATGTATGAGATGTTTTGTCCTGTTCCTCACCATGAAGTTGCAGTCTTATGATCTAATAGTAGAATACGTACACCTGGAAAAGCGAGCCTTGTTGCTAGTACGCTAAGTCCAGTGGCGGTGCATTCATACAAGCCCAAAAGTTTGGTATGCCTTACTAAAATGCTCAGTCAAGCATAAAATAATAAAATAAAAACTAATTTCAAACCGTATCGGTTTTATAAAATCAAAATTCGCGTCGTAACGAAAATGACAGCACGCAACAATGTGGCAACGAACACGTGATTAACACGTGACGGCTGTTCGAGTTCCACACTAGCGACCTTTCAAGGAGCATTCAGTTTCAGTGTACTGCGTAACTATGTAATCAGCCGTCTAGCTCTCACGCTTTGGCTTACAACTTTTCTTTTTCTCTAATGGGCAAAACTCGATAAATTATAGCTTATTTACTAGGGTTTATGTAGCAATTAGTATGAAGCGAAAAGCCCAGCTTTCATATTGAACTTTGTACAGATTGATAGATATGATAGTACGAATACAATTCCACGTGATCCAACGTCATTCTTTTTACCTAATATTTATTTGTTTAAGCCGGTGGACGAGTGATAATTTCCATTATAACTGAATTAATTTATAATAAAAAATCCAATAAGTTGTTTATTGTGAGGACTTAGTGTAGTATACAAGTTTTAATCGGCATTGAAAATGTAAATATGGTATGAAAAGGAATAAATTAACAGTTGACATGCTAAGTAGAAGGGCTAAAAGCTTGGAATCAGAATGTTATAAACGATATATATCTGTAATTGAGAGTGCGGTAAGTAGTAATCCAAAACGTTTTTGGTCATATGTTAAAAACTTATGTCACTCAAATTCCCTGCTATTTAATATGACTTATAATGGAGAGATTAGTAAATCGGGAACAGAGGCGGCCAACTATTTTGCTGATTATTTTTATTCTTTGTTCCTAAAACCAGAACATACCACCACACCATCCATTTGCGACGATTCTGACGAAAATTGTGTTGATATTTCTAACGTAGAAATTAGTGCCGATATTAAGGAGCTCCGTAATCTTGATGTCTAAATCAGCTGGTCCGGATGTAATCCCACCTATCTTTCTAGTCAAGTGTGCAAATGTATTAGCTAACCCACTCGCTTTATTGTTTGCCAAGTCTATTTGTGAAGGTAGCGTACCCAAGTATCTGGAAATCGGCATTTATTACACCCATACACAAAAAAGGTGCTAAAGATGTTGTTAATAATTACAGACCCATTTCTGAGTTGTGTATTATTTCCAAAGTGCTCGAAAGGTTAGTCTATAATCAGGTATATTAAGTTTTGAGGGGATCCTTCAGTTCAACTCAACACGGTTTCATCAGGGGTCGTTCTACAGTTACTAACTTAATACTCCTTAATGAGAGAGTAACAGACAGTATGGAGAATGGTTTTCAAACGGATGTAATATATACCGATTACAGTAAAGCCTTCGATCGAGTCGATCACAGTATTCTGTTATTAAAGTTACAGAAGGCAGGTATTAGAGGGAATTTATTCTGGTGGTTTTCCTCTTACATTGATAGACGATCTCAGGCAGTAACATTTAGTAATTTTATATCTGGATTGGTAACGATACCTAGTGGGGTCCCACAGGGTTCTTTGTTAGGACCTTTGCTGTTTCTCATCTTTTATCAGTGACAGACAACTGTTTTCACAATTCCAACCTTCTATGCTTTGCTGATGACTACCTAGTTATGACTAACTAGTTTTTATTGTGTGGTGGTTATTTTTTTACTTAGTTTTACTTATACCTTGTCAGAGGGAAATGCCTGTGAATCGCGCCTCCCATTGTAGGTACTCAATGATATTAGCAGATGGACGGCAGACGGTGCCTTTTTATATGCAAGTCTCGTATGCTAGGTTGTTTGTATTTACTTCCATGAAACTAAGTCAAGGTCTTAAAAACGTTTTCTTTTGTAACAAAGTTTACCCGAAAATGTCCTTTTGCGCTACCTTGCCCTTGTTAATAGTAATGATTATATAATCAGAATCACCAATATCTAAAAGTATAGAATGTAAGATTTTTTTTTCAGACAAAAATAAAAAATATAATGTAGAGGTTTTTTATTTTACACATAAGCATAATATGTATAAGTAAACAAAATATGTTTCGAATTAGGGCAATATGTACAACACTACTAATGTTCGCCAGTAACGTACATGTGAACGGACTTATCAGACTGCATCATGTTGGCGACGCGTCCAGTACCCAGCACCGCGGCCAGTTGGTGTATATCGTACTTACAGTAGAGCACGGTGACATTCATATTACACTCACTGCCGCCATATTTGTTTTGATTTGATTCCTGGTGAAAAAAAATAAAAATGCTGTGTATATTTATGTACTTAAAACACCTTAAACACGATGCCAGATTAATTTGAAAGGTTAAAAGTACTAACGTTTATATTTTGAAAATATTCACCACAAATTAAAGAAATATTCTTCCTGATATAACCTGAGATTTTAGATCGGTATTCCAGACGATATCAAGTGTGAAATCTTTTTTTTTTTAATAATAATAATTCTTTATTGACAAATTTCACAATATTAATGAAATCTCTAACTACTGAACTAGGCATATGGCCTGTATCTCAGTAGCTAGCTTCTTCTCCAAAGTTATTACGAAATGTCAATATAAATAAAGTAACATGCAGTAAAAAAATTTGCTTGAGAGTAGTAAAAATAAATGGTGCTATTCATTGCATGATGATCGCATGTAGCGGCATCCCTTTCTAACTGTGCTCAATCAAAGATTCACACTTGAATATTCTAGAATATGGGCCCCTTAAATGTCATTTTACAGCGAGTTAGATATAAGTTGACAGGTGGAAAAGAAACGTACTTTATTTGACATTTCCCGTCATTGCCGGTCAGTTCTTGAACGTTACCTCTTCTGGTGTGTGATTTTCTTAATTGTGTCTAGTAAAATTGCTAATAATTATGCCGAAAGTTATACGGAGCGCAGCTAGAGAAATTATTGCATATTTGCAGTTTTGTCATATTGCGAGAAAGAAAAACGTAATAATGGAACAATAATTCCGTTTCATAACGTGATTGCTCGTACAGCGGCTATGACAGATAAAATGTTGTCAGTTTTTATTATTTGATTCCTCATATTCAGGGTAAGAAAAATTTTGTGTTCATCAAATTACGTATAGCTTCTACTAGCTAATTTCTTTATCTATTACTGTTTACTGAGGTTACCCGAGATACCTGTATCCTTAGAGGTCTTAAAAATAGGTTACTTCCTATCGCGGTGCATCCGCCATATTGATTTGTGATGACGTCAAACATAAAGTAACCTTCTTCAATTTCCCATTTCATTTGATACCCATATTGTTGAAGGTCTTGAAAAAAGTTATTTCCTATCGCGGAGTATCCGCTATATTCGATTTATGATGATGTCACATATACAGAAACCTTCCCCTGCGTATTCCATTTCATTTGATACCTATATTGTTGGTGTTGAACAAAAAAATTGTTGCCTATTATGGAACATCCGCCAAATTGGATTTATGGTGACGTCACATATACCGAAACCTGCCCCTGTGTATTCCATTTACATACATACATATCTTCACGCCATATCCTCAACGAAGTAGTCGTAAACAAGTAGCTTATGTATTTTTGAAAAAAAAAAGTTATTGTACGCTGTATGCGCTGGCTATGATTTATTCGTCTCGTTCTCACGCGCTTACTTGTATTTGCTGTAAGTCACCACGTGGACGAAGTCATGGGCAAAAGATAGTATGTATTCTAATATACATGAGGCCACTGAAAAAACCGGTTAATTTCGGTTAACATAAGCAGAATATATAAAAAACCGGTTTCTCAATTAACCGGATAAAATACCGGTATTCGTAAATCGTAATCAATTCCGGTTCGGGGCCAATGATCTAAACCGGTTTGGAACATTAACCGGTTCTCGAGCCCTGATATATACACTATATTATTTCACAATATTTCTTCGTACTGTACTCCTAATGGGAAAGACAGAAAGTTGAATAACAAATAAGAGAATATTTAACCAGTGCCGTAACTAAGGCGGTGCCAGCGGTGTCCTGGCACAGGGCGCAGATCTTAGAAGGGTCCAAAAATGACCAGGACCAAGTTTTAGATCATGCATGGTAGTAGCTAAATACAACTTGCACCGAGCGCAAAAAAGGCTAGTTACGGCACTGTATTTAACTCACCTGCATCAAATTACACATCTCTGAATAGAAATGCGGATATGTAGGTGGTTGGTAGAATATTATGTGTCTGATACCCTTTATTCTTAGCCTTCTAAAGAAATGAACTCTCTCAGAATACAACATGAAATGTGCTTCAGTATGGAAAAACATGTCCCTCGCTCGAGCTATTTTCGCATCCTGTTAAGCAGAAAAAAACCACAAAATATAAATAATTCAAACAATATCAATATATTACCAATATGAGATCTATCTGGTTAGCAATATAATATTTCAATACAAAAGCGAGAAAACAAAATATTTCTAATACCTTAGAATATTCGCATATTTGTACAAATCCGATATCTTCTTTTTTGAAATAGTTTCTGATTCGCACATAATCGAAGTAGCTGGGCACAAAAATAAGCGTGTGACTCATCAAAGTGTCGCGCTGTTTCGGTAAAACTTCTTTTATGAAATACTCAAACCTGGCTTCTACGGCAAATAATGGGCTTGTCGCGTTAAACCTACGAAAACAGGGGCATTGTATTCTGTTCTGTTCATGTTACATAATTTAGACACTATTTATTAAAGTTATACTAAGAAGTAGATGAGTAGGCATAGAAAGTTCACCATTTCTAAAGACCCTGCTAAAACTAGTTAGGTCCGGAGAAATAGGAACAAAGTTATTCTGTAGTAGCTTAACATAATATAACCGAAAACATTCCATAGTTCAAGGTCACACAGCATATCTTATATATTATCTGTAAAACACAACTTAATACTCATTCAAAGCAATTTTCGTACTACCTTAAATTTTTTCAAAATCCTCCACCCCATACTTGAAAAGTTAGAGGGAGGGGATTTTTACGACTTGAAAAGCGCATATCTTACCCACTATGGATTTAAATCAAGTCACTTCGAAACCTCTACATCATTTTTGAAGATCTATCTAAAAAACCACTGGAATTGTTGTTACTGGAATTTTTCATCTCTCAGTTACATGTGCCACTCCTAATGTACCTTTTTCCCTAATTTCACTACACCGTTGTATAGCAGTTCATAGAATACATCTACCTTCCAAATTTTATTTACACATATAGTGCCAATAGTCTCTTAGTAGACTAGCTGCGACATACGGACGGATAGAACGAAATTATGAGGATTTCGTTTTTTGCTATTTGGCTACGGAACCCTAAAAAACTGTCGGACCAAAGACAAAAAAGGCCATCTATGTAATGTACGCAATGTGGATATTACTTACGAAAAGATAAAAAATGTTCTTTCCTTCTTTCTTAAAAATGAATTCATGCAACGATAGTGGCATAAATACATTAAAATGCTTAAAATGAGGTTTTTAATAACCTACCACCTAAGCCCAGGGTAAAATATTTGGAAGCATAAGAAAATTTTATGACATTACAAAATATACAGAAACAAAAAACGTGTAAAATCTTGTGTCGGCAGTTAGGATTTTTCTAATTTCACGTATTTCTTCTTCAGTTATTGAAAGAAAAGTAGATTATGTTAGTGTTTATTCTTGCACTCGTGTTTTAATATTCTTTCAATAACAACACTTCTTAGAGCAACAGCCTACGACTGTAATTATGCTATACTTTGTTATGATTTAGGAAACATCATAAGTATTTTTAACTTTAAATAAATTACTGAAGAAAGATACCTGTGAAATATTTGTGGCACTTGCAGAACAACTTGTTGTATACTTCCCAGTTCAACAGGATTAATAGTCAACACCTTTCCAGCATAATTCTGACATTTTTTGTTAAATATAGATTTTATTTCTGGTAGTAACACCGAAGAGAATATTAATGTTTGCCTAAAATATTACATTAAATCTTACATTAACAAATCAAAAACCTTATTAATTTATAGTTCATATAGGGTTAATTAAAAAATTCTAATAACCTTTAAGTATTTTGTACTAAACATTATCGCCAATAACTTTAGTTCTACGACTTTTAAAAATTCATGTTTTTTCTTTCACACAAAAAAGAAAATACATTAAATGTTTCTGAAAATAGCACCTACTCTACCCGGTCGCTAAAGCGGCATACGTACAGCGGGGCGCGGAGGGTCGCGGCCATTGGAATTCGTTAGGTATGATGACAATAATTTTGCACTAAGAGGTTATTAGTATTTCTCAATTAACCTAACCCTGTATAGTGGTAGACACATACCTGTAATATTTTGACCACCCATTCACTGCCCATGTCCTGACTCGTGAAAAATCAGTATCGTGAGTTTTCTTTGGTTGTAAATGAAAATGATCTAATACATGTAGTAAGTGGTCCCAGTTTTGCATTAGGAAAACGTCTGCTTGATCCATAATAAGTAACTCTATGGAAGCTAGAAAATCGTAATCACGATCTTCCTCTCCTTCTGCGCCCACTATCATACGGAGGCCTAGCGGTGAAGCCACGATAATGTCTGACGAATAGAAGTCTGTGTAGAGCTAAAGATAAAAATAATCTTTTATACAAAGAATTCACATATCGTGTAGTTCAGTTGTAGTAAATTTTCCTGAATAAATAAATAACTAAAGAGAGAGAAGACAGGTACAGCGCCGATCTTTGATTAGGGTAGAGCGAGATTGTCTTTCGGCGCCCTATAGTTGAGGCTTTTAAATCGCATAAATTGCATTTCAGTTTTGGTTAAATAAACAATAATTACTATTTTTTTTATTTTTATTGCATAAATCAACATTATTAAATCAACACCTATTTTTCGCTCAAAATTATTTCTCGCATTTGCCATTTTGGCGCCCCTTGACACCTAATAACGCCTAGAGCGACCACTCCTCTCGCTCTACCCCTGGGCCGGCGCTGGATAGGTACAAAAGCAAGATTTCTGTTGATAACATATTATAACAGCACTATGTTGTTCAGTGGTTCGAACGAATGCTACGTGCGTCACTAATGCTGAAGATGGACTTTGCAAGAGCTGGGATGGCAGAACCAGCGTCACTTCCATTGTGACGCCAAATAAGACCATTTATTAATAGTTGGTTTACGAAGACAAGTAAAACAAGCTTGTCTTACCAACAGCAGTAGTTAGTACCTAGTAATAGTAGGTCAGTTACCAATTTTACGCGTGATAATGTGCCAAAGAGTAATATAATAATTATACAGCTACCGTAAGTTTACAGGGAAAATGTCGGAAAATATGGCAAAGACCTTTTGAGCGTTTTTCTATATTAATATTAAGATAAGAATTAAGTCCCACGAACTGACAAATTATGGGGTTCGGAAATAACTTTTTACTTCTTTATTACTATAGTATCAAATTAATGTGCCACTAGTGTCATAATTAGTTGTCAACGACTGTACTTAAATACATGTATAGTTTCATCAATTGGTATAAGAAGGGTATAGAAAGGTGTGCAGCTAATTCATTCTGTCACTCGATGCTGGGTAGTGGGTAGCTGGCTGAACCTGATCTTTAGAATTTCCTGCGAGCGAAAGCTTCATTGAAAAGCGGAACACATGTTCATCAACAAGTTTAGGCAGAAGATAACTAAAAATATGTACATATTGAACTCTTAAGATTGATTTCTGAATATGCTATCACGGATTAGATGCTACCTTGGTCTCGGTAATATATTCAAGTGAATGTTAACCAAGTGACAACATTTTTCTTTCTTTCTCTTTAGTAGCGGAATTTATTTAGCTCGATCTCAAAACTTTTAATTTCAAGTTTCGAGTGAGAATTCTAGTGAATATATTACTATTACTACATAATAGAATATATTATAATAATATTCACTAGAATAGTGAATTACGTACTTTATTCTAATAAATACCATGCACTAATACAATCGTAGTTGCAGAGATTTGCTCTCATAGACCTCGTATTATCTTGAAATAGAATGATGTTTTCCTGAGTGAGGGTATTACACACTTGCTTTGTTGTACCTACTGAATATTTCCAAGTTGTTCATATTATAGTCCGTCTAATAAATTTCATTCGTTTACCATTTATTATTACATCGCGACTTCTGAATTTTTTTTTTATCATTCCATCTATTCGAAAAACGATGATTGGTTCTTCGATAAGTGCGAGCAACATAGGTCTTTTCTCTTAGACTTTCACAAAGGGCAGAAATGAATTTGAATCAGGAACACAAATTGATGCTTAATATTCTGCGAGCAAAGAAGTCAAATGAAAATATTGTACTTATAAAAAATGTCACTAGCTGATGATTAACTGGAAGGTGGCAGCCGCGTGCCACTTTTCTTTAAATATTTAGTTTGTTTATTTTTCATTTAAAATATTATATTATTATAATCTAAAAGGGCAAATAAAAATGCATTATAAATACATACCTATTTAGTATAGACACAATTAATAATGTAATGATATATGGCTTTAAACATAACATTACTTCATCTGAAAAAATATGGGCAAAATAATAAATAACTTTCACTACTAATGCTAAATCGTACAGTATACAGTTTAGACTAGATGATTCCATTTTTTTATTCCTAACTAATAATTAACTGTTTGATCTGTATAATATAATTTCAGTTATTGGATTATTGAAGGATTAATAATAGTATAACTGAGACGATACTACTCTTTCCATATGCCTTCACTCACAGAATTACAAAGATCAGCTCGCGCCTTGAGGACTATACCATATACATACCTATTCGGGGTATTCAACACTTCAAAATACACAATAGTATTACACTAATAACTAATCCGTGCTATTAGTATTACCACAGCTATTACTATATTATAAAATAAATATTAAACCATGTTCTTACTAACTTTTAGTGTTTTCTTTGTCAAGCTCATGCCAAGTCTAAATGTGTCATCTGTATTGCCACTGAACAGCAGTTCATAATCTTCCGGTTTAGGATTCTTCTTAGGCATAGACAATTCACCACCAGTAAAATCTTGTTCGAACCTATTCTTATTGACCACTTGCCCTGCTTCTTTGGGAACAAGAATATCCATTATAGTTTTAACCACTCTGTAAGCAGAGTCTTTAAATGGAACCATTATTAAAACCTGAAAAATGACAACATATATATGATAAATCTGTTGCTGCAAGCTACTTTGATTAATAAGTGTTATATTACGTGAACAGTGCAAAGGGTAGAGGAAGCCCTGTTTGCCTGACCAATAAGATCCCCGATCTTACACCCTTACATTTTATTTCTAGGATAGATGAAGTAAAAAGTGTATGCTGTGCAAATTAAAATCCGCGAGCAATTAACAACTAGTATTCGCTGCTGTAAGGAAAATAACAAAAAATCCAGAAGAATTGCGTCGCACAATTAAAAGTATGATATATTTGGCCTTTGTGTGCTTACAAAAGGGTGGAGGCCATTTCTAAAATTTAATCAACTAGACTTCCTTATTTTTATTCAGGGAGTAAATATTGACAATGTGTGTACTGATTATTTGTTTTTATTCGTCATTATCAATTTGTAGTTACTGCTGAGAATAAGATTTTTTGGTTTACTTTTATTTCTCTCTTTGTATTTTTTTGGGAATCCTTAAGATTTGGTTATTAACAAAGTGCAAATTTGAAGCTGTTATGTAGTAAATTAATAATAATGAATTAAAAAAACATCTTAGTGGGACATTTTATCGACATCGCTGTCTTCTTTTAAATAAATTAGGATTTCTTCTTGAAAAAATGTCTTCGGCTCTGATTTTTTTAAAATGTCATGAAATGTTAAATGAGCATATAAATTCAACCCATAAAGTACCTCATAAACTTTTAGAAACAAGAAACAGAATTGAAATCGAGCCAATAACTTCGGTGATCTTCTACCCAGACGAAGTCGCAGGTACAGCTAGTTTGAATATACAACAGATTAGCCGACTTAAATTTTTTAAGGATTATTTTTGTCTTTTTACTTCCGGGACCAGGGCTCGGAACCGGCTTCGAAATAGCGGTTAATATCGTTCTTTAACCGGTTATAGTTCTGTTCATTGATTAACCGGTTAATGAAGGGAACGGTTTCGAATAAACCGAAATAATTTCAGTTACCGGTTAGTGAAGAAAACGAAACTAAAACCGATAATCAAATCTAAATTAACCGTTTTTACTCAGACGCACGTTGCTTGCCTAGATCAATCATAGCCGAGTGCAAAGCATTCCGCGTACTAGCGCGCCACCGTTATGTCATGCGACGCGATCTCTTATTATTGTACGCGCTGGCTATGGTTCATTCGTCTCATTTTCACGCGCTGACTTATATTTGTTGTAAGTCACTATCACGTGGATAAAGTCGCGGGCTAAAACTAGTATGTATTATAGTATATATGAAGCAACTCAAGACACCGGTTAATTTCGGTTAACAGAACCGGAATATGTAAAAGACCGGTATCTCAATTAACCGGTTAAAATATCGGTATTCGTAACCCAAACCGCAATCAATTCCGGTTCGGGGTCAATGATCTAAACCGGTTTGGAAAATTTACCGGTTTCCGAGTCCTGTTCAGGGCACCCTAGTATTCTCCACGTTTAAACAAATTTACGAAATCCGCTTTTCCGCTAGTTTACGTTAATAACTAATTAATCTGTGATATTAGTGTAGATTTAAATTACCAATGGACACTCCTAAAATTAGCTGGTTACCTCTCAAATTAAACAAAAAATAAGTTTCAATTCAGTTAAAACTATTTAATTTTGGCATTAATGGTCATAGCTCATTAGACCCACCCGGCATCCGACCAGCACCGCCTCGTCGTTACGCGTCCACGGGTGGACGCCGCATTGTCAACCAGTGAATGTCGCGTGGTGAAACCAGTGGACATCGCGTGGTTCGCGAATAGACGAGTATTCTGCTCTGTCAGTTCTTTATTCATTTTGAAAGCAAAACGATACGACCGACACCTTCGAAAAGACGGCTGGGGGGAATGAAGGGTGGGGGAGCAGTGTGCCGTCGACGCATCGACCTCGCGTGTGAGCCATTGGACGCTTTTATAATTTACCGTTGAACGTTTTTACCGTCCAAAATACAATAGGTAAGCAAAATACTTCCCTATTACGTCGGCGATAGGACGCCTTTTCAACGTCCACGGAATGACGTTATCGTGCACAGAAATATAAAAGCGTCTCGATACAACTGCTTAGATATTGCCCCATTGTACCGTGGACGGTAAAAACGTGGCGATAAAAACGTTCAACGGAAAATATAAAAGCGGCCATTCGCTTTAGCGCGCGTTCCACTCGGGACCCGCGCAATGGCAGCGGGTGGTCACCAAGTGGTTCACTCGCCGTCCGCGCGTGGGCAGCTTACGAGTGAGGCGCTCCGGTGACGTTACAGAGTTGATAAGTGAGCGATGTTCATAGTAGTCCATATAAAGAATACTAACCGTATAGGGCGAAGTGGAGCTGGTCCGGCGCAGAATAGCTCTAATGAGCTATGTCTTTAAATCTCAAATTTAGTTTCGAGTTACTTTTTGTGCCGCTGAGTGGATATTAATATATTTATACTATACCTTTGGCCGCACTAATCCTTGATCCCGATATTCATCACAATTATCCAATTTTTTGGACAACTTTGCATTGTGGTGTATTATTTTGATTCTAGTTTTCAACATGTGATTGATTGCATGCAAACAATATATATACCGTATTTCTTCAGCATTGCTAAATGTTCTATCTGGATAATATAAGTCTTGGTAATTATTAATGACACTAAACAGTTCTTTTTGCAGTAAAGTGAATATGTCACTGAGCTCCAAATCTCTCTTTATTAAATTTGTTTTGTTCGCAGATACAATATTCCCTTGGATTTGTGATTTTATGCACATTTCTTTAAAATCTACTTTACTGTAAACTTCTGGAACTGTTCCCGGTGCTGCATAAACAGTTTCTTCTATTATTGAAAATTTAGATTTGTTGTTCTTAAAATGCGTTTGTACAGGTTGTGGTATAGTAATAGACAATGTACCGAGCATAGGCCATATTTTAACGAATTGTTCTACAGTAGGAGGTGAATTTGAAAATGACACTAGTAAATCATCTCCTAAATCAAATTGTAGATGTCTTGTAAAAGGATCATTATTATCATTTTTTTCATGTTCAAAATCCAATTCGTTTGAAAGAACCTGAAAAATAAAGAAATTTGTTGTACTGACAATACAATAGAAACAGTTTCACTTATTATAATACAATTCTTAAATAAAACAAACCCGATTTAATAACCCTTAGACCGATAATAAACTAAAACTACCTATCTTATAGGTATATAAGGGTTTATGAGAAAAATAAAGCCTAGGTCCTGCATGAAGGCAGCAATAAGTCAAAAGAGGGTCAGGACTGATTACAAGTCTATGATTAATCCCAGACTTTCTTAATTAATTCTTAAGCTTGCACCTACTATTAAATAGTTGTTACAAACCACTCTTAGACAATTAAGAATTCTCGTTCTCTGAAATGATCTGACCAAAAATAGAACTTCCTCTCAGAAGGCAGAATTAGTACTGCACTAACAGACCAATTACCCATTTTAAATTTACTATATATCATGTTATTTAATTTGGAAGCTAACACCCACTTAATTAAAAAAAAGTTAATGTAAGTCAACATGGAATGAAAATGAGCATGCTTGGCATCAAACTCAAATCAATTTATTCAAATCTACTTTAGTTTGGTTCAAATAGAACCTGGACTGAATAGAATATCTGTACACTGAGAAGAACCGACAAGAAACTCAGTCAGGTATCATTTTTTTAACTTCATTTAACAATAGGTGTATTAAAATACAATATTGATTAATCCAGTTAATGCATGTGCAGAGAAGATCTTTTCTAGACTATTATTTTATATTCAATGACATTGTTTATGTTTAATCCAGTTAATGCATGTGCAGAGAAGATCTTTTCTAGACTATTATTTTATATTCAATGACATTGTTTATGTTATAGAGCAGGGGGGCCAACCTGCGGCTCGCGAGCCACATGCGGCTCTTTGAAGGATTATTTGTGGCTCTCCATAAATGTACCAAGTTCCCTTTTCATTTTTGTGCTATTATACTTTAAACAATTATTATCGTTTCGTATGTGTTTCAAAATGTCTTTTAAATTAGTGACAACAAATATGAGACTAAGTGCTGTAACAAATTTCATTTCCGTCCAAGTTAAGAATGATATGACTAATCGAAAACTGCGCGAACGAACGTAAACAGTGGCGTACAATTTTTTTGAATACCTTTTTTGCATACCTTTTAAATATGTTTTTAATTGCGGCTCGCGAAAAATTTCAAATTTTGAAAAATGGCTCAGACTATCAAGGAGCTTGGCCACCCCTGTTATAGAGCGATATATCAATGTACGTTTTATAACCAAGCTTTTATTACCTGTTAATTGTATAACTTCCTGAAGAACTTTGTTATATAAACAAATGCAATTTCTCAAAAACGAAACATTTGACTTATGTGATTTACATTTTGGAATAACCAATTTATTAAGACCTTGGGTTTCCATACCATTAATATCGCTTTTCTTTTTAAACATATCTATACTTTTCCTCATATACATAATAATTTTAAAGTTGTATAAGGAGGCATAGATTGTATACATAATAATTTTAAAGGTGTATAAGGAGTCATAGATTGTCTAAGATTAGGAACATCACGAAAGTAACAGACGTAAGTAAGAGGAAGGCAGCTAAGATAGAGAGGGTGTGGACGTATGATTAGAGCTGATGGAAATAAGTGGACTAGTCATTATGCAATGGTACCCAAAAGAAGGGAAATGGAAAAAAGAGCAGAGAAGCAAAAGATTAAAAAAAAAAAATTACTTAAAAAAAAACTGAAAAGTATGAAATAATCACCCTTTACTTATCAAAACTCAAGTGCCAAAATAATTATAAATCGGATACAAATACCTAAATAATTGAATTTGACAGTAATTGAAGTCTGTGCCAAATCAATGTGCAACAAACAGAAAGTATGCGTTTGGTAATCTTGGCATTATTGGCTTATTTCAATAAAACAAATGTGATTTGAAAAAGATAATTCATAATAAGGCAAGCATCGCTGAGACATAACACAACAGTGGCTAACCAAAATTTTTAGGAAACTGACACGTTCAAGTATGCAGGACGCACATGGCTTGATCAAGCCGGCAGAAGCTGAAAACGATTTGCTTCAAGTAAAATTGATCCTGCCAAATCAACCACCACACACGTTCAAATTTACTTGACGCAACCTCCCCTTCATGCAAATTGGTATTTATTTATGGTCTATAACTTGAAATTTAATCATCAATTAATCTTTTAATATAGAAATTATTTAAATTAAAAACAATAAACCTATAACATAAACAAAAGAATTCTTAATAACTTCCATTTGTTTCCAAATTCCTAGGAATTTGCAGAACTCAAAACGAAAAATGGCAATTATTAAGCTAATTTCTAAATACAGTGTAATCTTTCTATAACAAACTTCTTTATAACAAAAAACTCTTTATAGTATACTCTGTAGTAACTCTTTATACTATATATTATATCTTGCTCAAATTGTTTGGTTTATTACAATATTAGCCATACAAGGAAGTATTCTTTATTGACATAATGGTCATCCTCTATAACAAGACAATATGTCTTTGTTTAAACATCTGTGTTATGTTTTTCTTGGTTTAGCACCAATATTTATGGTCTTTATTGTCTGTTTACATTTTCTAAGAAAAGCAAAATAGAAAAGCAACAACAAAAGATAAATCTTTTGTTGTTTGCTGCACTGTCGGAATGGTAAGGAATGGATAAGTTTAAGCTGAAATACCAAACACACTTTCATACTATCACTTGTGAATTGACTTTCGAATTGTAAACACGGCTAGTAAAAGAAAGACTATGTATTGATGAAAAGGTTTCTTTAATTTGTGCAATAGAAAAAGGTAAAATAAAAATTATGTTGGAAGGCATTTTGGATTGAGTTCATCTACTGTGGCTACCATTTGGAAAAACAAAGAAAAAATTCTTCAGGCAGGAATGGGTGGAAAATCTAAGAAACTAAGAAAACCAAAATTTGAAGATTTAAATAAAGCAGTGATGATGTGGTTCAACAGACAGCGCCAAAGCAATGTGCCTATTTCTAGGCCATTTATTAAAGCTCAGGAGATTTGCTGAATAGCTTGGCATTACTGATTTTAAAGCTTCTGAAGGCTGGCTTGGAAAGTTTAGGCAGTTTAACGTAATACAGTTGCCAGTCACATACAGAGCTAACAAATCCACTTGGATGACATTATAACTTTTTGAAGAGGAAATCTGAAAATGGGATGCAGAATTAAAGGGGCGGAAAATTTTACATATAGACAACTGTCCTGCTCATCCTCTTCTACCTAACCTTAGAAGCATTGAGTTAGCTTATTTTCCAGCTAACTTAATGAGTGTTTTACAACGGATGGATTAGTGTGATTAAAATCTAAGCTTCTAAAGGGTCACTACAGAAAACAACTGCTAATGGAATTGGTTGAGTCAGATTGTAAGACCTCCATAAATATGCTGCAAGCAGTGAATTGAATTTCTTGTCAAATTCCTGGAAATAAGTAACAGCAGCAATGATACAACATTTTTTTTGTCATGCAGGACTGTAACAGTTTTGCCAGTAATGAAGCCAAAAAAGGACAAGGTTTTGAAAGCGAAGATGATCTACCGTTAAAAGAATGGGCTAAACAGTTTGAGATGCCACAAAATTTGGAGCTTGAGAATCTACAAGCTTACATAGAAGTAGATAAGGATTTGGCCACAACTGCTTTAATAACTGATGAATCAATGAAAAAAACAGAAGAAAATCTAAAAGAAGTCAACAAAGACCAAGTGCATGATCCTAAACCATCATGAAGTTTCAAACAAGCACTTAACACAGCTAAATTATTAAGCAAATTTTTATTATTTTATGAAGATCCCACCGCATCTGAAGACAGCTAAAATTTACAAAAAAATACAAACCACGTTCTGGGTTAACAAAAAACGTCAGGCAAAAATAATGGACTATACAGAATAATAGATTTCAATATTTATGTATGTACCTATCGTAGTTATAAAAATTAATAAGGTATATTTATGTACATGCATTGTCTTTTATTTTAATTTCCATATAACGAGAACTTTATAACGAAAGAAAACACTAAGTACCTTGAGTTTTGTTATAGAAAGTTGACTGTATATCAATATGAAATTACAAAGCAACTGAAGTTTTTCCGTGTAATTCAAGAGATATCCATATTGTTACATACAAAGGAAATAAAGTATTCATGGCAAGGTTAATACTCAATATTACCTCGTTGTCACTGGATTCATCAACAAAATTACTATCAATTTCATTACGTTGTAAATTGTCTGCTATGTAGTTATTGTCTTTATATCTTGTTTTCATCTCCACATGATTCAAATTCCCATCATCAAAGTCACTGATTTCACTTTCATCACTTTCGGCTACATGTTTTCGTTTTGTTTTGTTGCTGAAACATGACAATAGTTGACCAAATGGGTCTTGCTCCTCCTCACTTTCTGAATATGTCACCTGTTCCTGTTGAAATTTTTGTTCTTGTTGTCTCTTTTTTGAAAGTTCTTCCTCAATTTTCTGTTTGTTTTTATATCTATTGAACATAGCCTTTTTGTTGAATATTTCTTTTTCTTTATTTAACTTTTTCGTTTTCTTTGTGGGAAGAAGTTTACCCTTCCTTTTTTTATCAAAATATTTCCTTCCTTTCCCCATTTTTAAATAATTACATTGCTCACTTCACTCAAGATCTAAACCCTATGACACACTATGAATTAATAAATACCTGAAAAATAGAATTAGGTGAGCTTTAGTTAATCTAAGATCCAGGCTGATGTATTTTAGAATATTTTATGTGAAACTGCAATACAACACTATCTATAGTCCGTGAGATTCATTAGGTCGGATTTGACATCTGTCACATGGCTGCGACTAGTTATGAACCAAACAAATATGTCTCGATTATTTTTCGATTCTAACGAAAATCGATACCATTGTTTAATAACATAATAACATCATAATATTTCACTTACGATTATTAGTTTGTTAGCTACATACATAGTACGTTTGTTGAGATATGGTATTTGTTACAGTAAAACATATTTAAGTATATGAATAAACTTAATTCGATATATTTATTTTTTGGGACTAATGTATAAAAAACTACCTCAAAATAAAGGCAAACTGTAATATTGGTGAAAAATAAATATTCAATCTTTTTTTGAGCTTGGATCCATGTCCGTAGAGCTATTTTCGACTCCCACTATTATGATTAATTCATTTTCAATTAAATTGTCTATTCTAACGTCTCTTTCAAAGTCTTCCTTTATTATTTTTTTTGTTTTCCCCACCACCTTAGCCCAGTCATCCTTTGATATTTGATTACTTGCTTTGTCAGTAAACTCATCAAAAAAACAATACAGAACTAAAATTATTCAAAAAATATAATATAAATTATTCGATTATTACTACATTTCAATCGATTATCGATTTCGTTTGGTAACGAAACGATTGCAAATGGTAGCAGTACTAGAGCAATACGCCTCGTGACATAACATTGTAACAACGTCCATTTAGAAAATTCTTTTGAAGATATACAGGGTATATATGAAAACGGGACAGTTACTTTAATGGATGAAAGGGCATAATTTTAGTATGTAGTTACAAAAAGAATTATCGAAAAAAACGTATCCGTTTAAGAGTTATGACCGTTTCAATTTTCAAGTGTTATCCCCACCATTTCTCGTAAAATTGGGTTGATCGTGTACAGTTACAGATTTTAAATCTTACGTATTTTTTTATTTTGTAATAATTTCATCCGTTACTGAAATACAGCCTGAAAACCATTTTCGAAAATAATGCGTATACCCCTCGTATACCCCTTAACAATGTTTACAAATCGCTAAGGTCATGAACTGTCAGCTGTTCAATATGACGGATTGGCGGTGTTATATCAAAGAAAGCCACCGTAAATCACACGTCGGCAAAGATGCCGACAAAATGTAAAGGTGTGTACATACGAAGTACGAATTGAATTTTTAATGAATGAATATTTTTGAAAGTTTCTATGAAAGTGGACAAAGACAATGAATTGATGAGGTAAGAGCATTGTTTCAAGGAAGCTCGGCTTCTCAAGATGAATTTCAGTAAGATAAAATGTTATCAAAATGTAATGTACCAAAGTAGTTCGACGGATGTAAGACACAACGACATTATCATAACAGGCCAGTAAATAACGGTTAGTAATAATGGTTATTGTTTTACATTGATGAAACATCTACTAGAAAGTTGTTTTTTTAAGAAGAGCTTTGTATATCGGTACTTACCTACAATAATTTCCTATTTTCTTATTAATAAAAAGCTAATTTAATATTAATAAGTGAATAAGTAATTTTAAGCAGATAAAATAATGAAATCACTAAAAACAGTACCTAAATCGACCGAATGTTACAAAGAAATAAAAATGGTTCATGATTGTTTATCCCTAGCTATTGTGATCCGACCTTTATCTACCTATGAATAATAAGGATTTTTTTCAAAAATTATAAAATTCTCTTTGTCCACTTTTATAGAAACTCAAAAATATTCATTCATTAAAAAATCAATTCGTACTTCGTATGTACACACCTTTACATTTTGTCGGCATCTTTGTGACGTCACTAAAATGCTTTCTGCCTTTGACTTTGCCGTGTGATTTACGGTGGCTTTCTTTGATGTAACACCGCCAATCCGCCATATTGAACAGCTGTTCAAATTAAATTTATTCAGTTGCATTCGGGTTACGATCTCTGTGAGACGTATTCATTGTGTACATCGTCAATTCGTTTTTAACTACTTACGAATTATTTTCTTGTTTAAATCATGCCGTTTTATCTGCAATACACCGATATGGTTTTGGCTTATGGTATGGCTAGTGGTAATTCTAGTGAAGCTTTGTGTTTGTATTTGGACCATTTTGGACATCGTAATGATGAGCACGTGCCTTCGAGTGGTAAAATACTGACGCGAGTGGTGCAACGGTTACGGGATTATGGCAGCTTTACACCGCGCAATACAGACTCCGGCGGCAATGCTAACCAAGGCATCCGCGATCTCATTCTTAATCATTTTGATGAACATCCCGATGATAGTACAAGGTCGGCCGGAAGGTTACTACAGGTGCCCCACAGTACGGTCCATAAAGTGCTGAAGGAAGACCTGCGCCATCCTTTTAACCTAATCTGATACAGAAGAGGTCATGAAGCACAAAATTATCGATGCCTTTAATAAATTACAACGAGAAACGTCAAACGTATTGCATCGTGTGCATAGTGAGATAGCGCGGCGTGCACGTGCATGCATAGAAGCGCAAGGCTGCAATTTTGAACATTTACGTTTGTGAACTTGTGAATGTGTAATTACTACGGACCTCAATACATATGGAAAAAAAAGTGATGTGAAAAAGTATCAAATTGTAGCAGTGTTATCGTGCGACATTTTGTGATTTACCCACATTGGTAATTTGCAGCCTGAATACAAGGTCAGAGTCTATCTTTTGTTTTTTTATCGATTTCTTTCATAACCATTTGTACGTCCTCAGTGAGAGGTCAGAATCATTGCGACAAGAACGTCTTCTAATCTAATTTAAAAATACGTTTTTTCCACATACACAGGAATATCAACCTTATTGTTACATAAATAAAAGAGGTTCTGTGGATTTGTGAAATTAGGTAAAAATTAAATTTCGGTGTCTTTTACTTGTGTTAAGGGGAAGCACAAGTGAAATAAATTGTGTTTTAACCTGTATCTTTGTTATTATTGCATAATAATGCTTTATTAAATCGTAATCAAGATAAATTCTCGATATACTATAGCATATTCAAAAATATGTCCCGTTTGTATGTACACCCTGTATAACGAAATATCTCTGTTTTTAACTAAAAGAAATCAAAGTTAGTAGTTTTGTGTAATGATCAGTAGTGAGAAAAATAAATAACGTTTATTTATTCAGCATTTACGTAATTGAATTTGTATTAGATATCAGGAACGTTGATACAAAGTTATAGCGGCATGAAAATTAAGAAACGTCAAATCCGACCTATTAAATCTCACGGACTATAGTCAGTGGGTCAAAGAAAACTCATGTAATTCCTGGATTCCTGCCCACACGTCATGAGCGCCAGTATATATAATTTTCTCTATGATGAGCGCAATAATTGGTGAGATATAATAGGTCAGATTTGACGTTTCTCAATTTTCATGCCGCTATAACTTTGTATCAATGTTCCTGATACCTAATATAAATTTAGTTAAGTAAATACTGAATAAAAAAACGTTATTTATTTTGCCTACGACTGATCATTACACAACACTACTAAGTGATTTCTTTTAGTTAAAAACACAGATAATTCCTTATATATCTTCAAAAGAATTTTCTAAATGGACGTTGTTACAATGTTATGTCACGAAGCGTATTGCTCATATACTGCTACCATTTGCAATCGATTCGTTACCAGACGAAATCGATAATCGATTGAAATGTCATAATTATCGAAAAATTTTAAATTAAGATATCATTATATTTTTTAAATAATTTTAGTTCTGTATTATTTTTTTGTGTTTGCGTTGTAGTAAAAATGTATGTAACAAAATTCAAGGACATACATTTTTGAAACCAAGTAAAATCGACTATTGTTCTTTCGTTTAGAAAAAAACCACATTAATAACATCAGAATTAATATTGAATGATTTTCAAGTTTAATTCTTTTACTTTTTCGTCGAGCATCGGCGACGAAGATAGCTCTACGGACATGGATCCAAGCTCAAAAAATGATTAAATATTTATTTTTCACCAATATTTTTTATTACAGTCTGTCATTATTTACTATAAATACGTAGTGTGCTTATTATAGTCTTATTAAATAATGAAATTTTTTATACATTAGTCCCAAAAAATAAATATATCGAATTAAGTTTATTCATATACTGTAATATGTTTTACTGTAACAAATACCATATCTCAACAAACGTACTATACAGGCTATAAACCCCCATTGGGGTATACGCATTATTTTCGAAACTGGTTTTCAGGCTGTATTTCAGTAACGGATGAAATTATTACAAAATAAAAAAAAACGTAAGATTTATAATCTGTAACTGTACACGATCAACCCAATTTTACGAGAAATGGTGGGGATAACACTTGAAAATTAAAACGGTCATAACTCTTAAACGGATACGTTTTTTTCGATAATTCTTTTTGTAACTACATACTAAAGTTATGCCCTTTCATCCATTAAAGTAACTGTCCCGTTTTCATATACACCCTGTATATCTAACAAACTAATACTCGTAAGTGAAATATTATGATGTTATTATGAACATCAAACAATAATATCGATTATCGTTAGAATCGAAAAGGAAAATGGAATAATAAGGAAATGTATTTATTTATTTATATTTCTTAAGGCATTGGTAATAAGACCATCAGCCTAATGACGTAACTTCTGGAGAAACATTAATTAACTGTCCCTAATGTAACCTACCCAAAGAGAGTATTTTCATAAGGCGGATTCCATTCTGTATTAAATTCACTAATAACGTAAAAGACATTGGCTGTAAAAGTATATAGTTCCTTAGCCTCTCAAAAATTAGACAATCATAAAAATAATGTCTATAATTATAAAATTAATAATAATCGAAAAAATTGTCAGTTACAAAAGTTTACGAAATTAATATCCTAAAATATTAAATCCCGTAATCTAAAACTTTAAAATCTTATATACTTGCAGTAAGTGTCGTCCCCGTTCCTCATAATAGGAAACCGTGAACAATATGTGTATGCAAGTGATAAAACACGTAATAGTTGATATAGAAATTACAAAATTATTATCTTAAAAAATGTTATCGTGTAAAGTGATGCGTTAAATCTTAAATACTTATAATGATCGTCTTGTGCTATGAATATATCATCATTTTATTTAATTTTGCAAAAAAAAAAAAAATTTTTTTTACTGTGGGTAACAATCGAATTCTAAACCTTAGCCCTAAAAATATTAAATTGCAGACAAATTGACCTTTCGTACCATTGTATCATTTCAAAATACCTACAATATTAAAGAAATTAAATTTTCTAATCTCAACTTTAAAGCGATGCATTTTACAATACATAATTAAATCGATCAAATATTCATACAAACTTGAACCTATTTATCGTGAGTATCGAGTACCGAGTTGTATGGTTAATTCACTACTTACGTCGCGATGACAAATGTCAAAACGGGCCTATTTTTTTTTTGGTTACTTCTTTGGTGGCGCGCATTAAAAAGTACGTGATTACCTACTTACTCAGTGTAAAGTACTTTGTTTCGTGGACTGTTTTTACCAGTACATATTAATTTAAGCTAATTAATTAGTGTGCTCACTGATCAATATGAATATAAGTCTGAGTGAAAGTGAAATAAAAGAAAAAATTCTAAGTATTGCAAAAAAACATCCTAAGGGTCTAACTGATAAAGAGATTACAGCAGCAGTACCTGAACTCTCGTCTTTAGAACTTGTTGCAACAATAAATAAACTTCTACAACAAGGTTTATTTGATTTATACAATCAAGGAGGATCTTTAATATACAGGTATAATAGCAATAGTCACGATACTTCGCACTCCATCCTCTGTTACGTTATGCATACAGCGTGAGGATACATGTTACAATAAATTATTATTGGATGTATGTATAAATAAGGTATAAATATTTTAAAGATTAAGGTTATATTCAGTTCATGAATGTTTTTGAGTAGTCAAGAAAGTTTCAAAATATCTTCGGTGACTAGTGTATATATTTTTCATCTATCCTTTATCATTTTTGCTTGTTTTTGTCATATTAAAATGTAATTCTACAGTTAATATTTTTTAAGTTACATAATTATGCTCTAAGCTCTAAATTAATGCAGGTATTATAAATTCTTTTAATATGTACTTCCGTGTTTTATTTTCAACAGATTAAAGGCTCAAACAAGTAAACAAGCTGTGAAAGGTGCTGACAATGAGGAAAAAGTTGTATACAATTTGATTGAAGAGGCTGGTAACAAAGGAATATGGATCAGAGACATTCGGATACGATCTAATCTTGCTAATACACAGTTAACCAAAGTTTTAAAAAGTTTAGAAAGCAAGAAGGCTATCAAAGCTGTAAAATGTGTTAATGTAATTGTTTAAATTCTTTTTACTACATTTTTATTAACACACTTTGTTGTCTGTCTGGTTCAAATTTTTCAATCGACTTAATTAACTTTCTCATGAGTTAGACTAGAAATTTCACACAAAGCTTATAATTCATTGACAACGCAATATTAACTTCTTTTATTATTTGCCTGTTCGTCTGTTCAATAAAAATGTAGAAATATATTTTAAAACTTTTTATTGTGCTAGGTATTTAAAATCAATTGCATAATTTCACACACAAGATTAGAAAGCAGAAACGAATCAGTAATTTATATAAAAAAAATTAATATAATACATGATTCTGATAACAAACTAAAGCATGAAATCATTTATAGGTGATTATGAATTTCTAATAGCTATTAAATTACTTCTAAGATTTAACAAAAAATTTAGGGGGTATGCAATAGATAATTTGATGCATGAATAATATAAATAATATATAAATAATATATAATAATAAATAAATAAAAAAGTTTTCTCAACAACACTTACTATCTACACTTCACTATTACCTACCTATTGCTTGAATAAGTATTTTCATAGGTATTAAAAATGCATAATCACAAATTTCTGACAAATTTTTTATGCTTTTCAAAATAGGAATAGAAATAATGAAAAAATTTAGTACCATACCATAGATATATACAATAATTTTTTTTAATATTCCTTTGTCCTAACATACTGTTTATGGCATTGCTTTATTTTTATATCCTTACCAAGAATTCAAAGGTAGTAATTTACTTTTCACCACATTTTGAAATTAATGATTTTTGCAGGCATCTAAAAAAAAAGTTTATATGTTGTATAATCTAGAACCAGATCGGTCTATATCTGGGGGAGCATGGTATCAGGATCAAGATTTTGAGTCTGAGTTTGTAGATATATTGAACCGACAATGTCTTCGGTTTCTGCAACAACGAGCAGACAAAATAAAGAATAATCCAAGAGGTCCAATTGTGGGCAGAACACAGTCCTATGCAACCGCTGCAGAAGTCCAAAAGTACATTACAGATTTAGGTATAAGCAACGTAAGTCATTCCTTGTACATATTACCTTGAATACTTTTTTGGGGACTATTTTTCCTTATTTTTCTTAATTATAAAATCTAATGCTGTTGGTGCCAAGTTTATTGTATGGTAGTGAGTCCTGGATATGCCCGAAATCTAGTGAAAGTAAGATAAATGCAGTGGAAATGCGATCTCTTAGAAATATGTGCGGTGTCACCTTTGCAGACAAAATAAGCAATAAAGAGATAAGCAGTACGACAGGCTTGCACAACAGTGTTATTAAAAAATGAAGAAAGGAATGCTAAGATGGTTTGGGCACATGGAAAGAATGAATGTTGAAAGACTGACGAAGAAAATCTATAGAGCGAAAGTGAGTGGTAAAAGAGGCCAAGGAAGACCAAGGCTGACTTATGAAGATCAAATAGCTAGTGTTAGCCGACGAAAATGTCAAAAGCACACGCATACCTAGGCGAAAATGTGTGAGGAGATTGATGAGATTTGAGGAAGTGAAAGAGGTAGGTATGTAAGGATTAGGGATGTTACGGAGGTTTGATTCTAATTCCGAAATGTCGGAACTTCCGATTGATATTACAGTTCCGTTTTCGACTTCGGCTCCGACAATTTTAAATCGGAGGTTATAATCGGAGGTCGAAGCACAGCGGCGGCGGCGGCCATGGTCAGCGCGTATGAACAAGTGAATGTTTCTCTTGAAGGGAAGCCTTCTCCTTACGTGCTTTCTGTTCGCGCTTTAATTAAACTTATCAGAATTTTCGATAAGTGTTAGTGTGTTTTATTTGATGTGTGACAAATTTATTTGAATGAAACAATGAAGCCAAAAACAAGTATTATTTGGAACCGTTTCAATGAAGTTTGTGCGAATTCATCAAAGTTTAAACTTTGTACAAAGCGCAACTTTTGTTCATTAAATAGGTACAATATGTTTCTTTTGGAGTCACTTCATTTTATTTGATTTACTACTAGTACTGTTTAAGATTTAAGAAAATTTGATTTTTTTATTTTCTACGCCTAGGCCTAAGCAGGTGTATTATTTATTAAACTAAAATTAAAGAGGCTGAATAATGTTCATATTATTTTATTTTATTAGACTTGCTCTTCATCTCTCTTCTGCTTCCACCTCCGACTCCGATGCTGAATCCGGTTCCGGTTCCGACAAATCAAATTTAAAAACTCCGATTCCGACTTCAGTTCCGATAAAACTACTTCCGTAACATCCCTAGTAAGGATCGCGACGCTTGGCGCTCCGTCCTCTCGACTACCTCGTTGGGGATACGGCGTGAAGATATGTATGCATGTATGTATAAAATCTAATTTCTACATACTTCTCAAAATTACTAAGAGATTAGTGAATAACAGCATAAAAATTATTAAAACATGTAAACCAGTTGAGAGAGTCAAATGAAACTTAAAACACAAGTACAAATTTTTACATTATTTTTAATCCACTGAATATCTTGCATAACATTTAATTTATGATTATGTATGCAAATGAAAGTTATGAGAATTGTGAATCTTAATATTAACTCTTTGTATACTTTAAATTATCACTGGGTCATTGAATGAGAGATTTAAACTGAACGCTGTAGAAAATAGCACAAACCAAAGCAAGATACATTGCATTTTAATAATATAGGATTGGTATTAATCTGTAGGTACCTACGCCTTACTTGACTTTTGCTGTACTCACATTGCCCTCCTTATACTTCTATACTTCTTTGAAATTATTATGTATACGAGGAAAAATATAGATCTGTTTAAAAAGAAAGACATTATTATAGGTAAGGATACTTGAGGTCGTGATAAAATGGTTATATCAAAATTTAAACTACCTAAGTCAAAAATGTAATCAAAGGTCAAATGTTTCTACTACTCACTACAAACTACATTCGTTTTTATAATAAAGTTCCTCAGGAGTTACTCAATTAACAGAAAATAGATTTAGATTTGTTATGTTTAAAAAGAGGTTGGCGAAATACATACATAAATTACTGAATCAAACAACTTCCAATTTTGTATTGCTTTGGCTAAGATATAGATATCATTTGCCAGTATCAAATCAGCATAGCTGCAGGTTCTTCAACCTGCAGCTAATTAAGCTAGTAGCTTCCTATTAGAAATAATTTTTCTCACTTTTACAGGTAGCCTTAGAAGTGGAAGACGTAATAACAATACTTAATACTTTAATATATGATGGAAAAGCCGAGAGCAGTGTTCATCCTGATGGAAGCAAAGTGTACAGAGCTATTGAGTCTCTTATACCAGCTCCAGGCTTAGTGCAGGTGCCGTGTGGTGTCTGTCCACTCATATACAAGTGTTATCCAACTGGCCTTATTACACCACAAGATTGTTCTTACATGAATGCATGGCTGGACCAGTTGTAATTTATTATATTATGGTCTATATACAACAGACATATTAGCTATATTCTATTTTTTTATTTTTGTCCTTAAATGTAAACAGATGTGGCGACTATTACATATTTATAACATAACTAGAGATGGGCTAGCTCACAAATAATTGATTCAGTTATCATATTTGTTAGTTTTTAGTAAAACAAACATTTTTTTTAATTTCTGTTTGTTTGTCTTCGTACTTCAACAAAAACCATAATTATGAAAAGAATAATAAACGTCATGATAAGTGTAAAATATTGGTATTTTACAAGCCTTTATTTCTCTTCACACAAACTCGATACTTGATACTTGATAACGGGGTTGTTTCCGCAAACTGACGTCGAAGCGCCTATTTTGCTGTGGGTAGGATCGACTACTCCTGTCATCCTAGCTCCTCCAAGAAGCCTATCATCCTCTTTATACTGGTGAAGGCCTCAGGAAGCGATCTTGGCACGCCAAGATGTTTCGCCCGGTAGATTGCAACCGCTTCACATTCCAGCAAAACATGGGTGGGTGTTTCTTCTGCCTCTAAGCACCCCCTGCAAAGTGGACTGTAAATAACACCCATGTTAAAAAGATGTTTGTTTTAAGGACCATGTCCAGTCACACCAGCGACAATACGGAGTTTAGCTCTCATTAAGCCAAGTGACAGCGCGAAAGCAGAGGGTTTATCTTAGGTAAGGCTTCTCTGGTCCGTCTACATTCGCTGATACTAGACAAGTACATATCATGTTCTATTTTCGCCTGTTTACGCTCTTGTGTACGTAACCAGCCATATGGTAACGGTGCTATGGGCTCTGGACCAACTACATTTAAGCTTGATCCTCTCCTAGCTAGTTCGTCAGCCACGTCATTTCGCGTGATAGGCTGTGCCTTTTGATCCATAGGAGAGTTACAAAGTTGTGCACACATACTCTCTCCAATACTTGATGACATTCGTATATTGGGCTAGAAGTAATCTTATTACTTTGTAAGGCCTGTAAAACTGCCATATACTGTCAGAAATTATTCGAATATTGTGTTCTTTTACATCTCTGACAATTATGACATTCGCTGCTAGAATAATACCTATATATTCCACTTGAAATACCGTATTCTGTGTTGCAAAGGGCATGTAGTCTTGGATATTTAAGTCATCTGAGAATACATCAGGCGGGTTATTCACAAACGTCGGAAACTCAACATACTTTCCGTATCCGACAGGAAACTTCGATGATTTTGTCTATTCGCGATTCACAAATCCTAATTCTTATTATATTAATATTATATATATATCATATTACATATAGTTGTATTCACAAATCCAAGCTGTCGGATTGAATTTATGCTTTTCGACGATCGGCCTTTCCGCCACGGAAAGTTTCCGACGTTTGTGAATAACCCCCAGCTCCAGTTACAATTTAGACTCAGATTTAATTCTTCGACGTTTAGTAGTGGAGATACGAGACTTTGCATATAGATATAATTTAGATAGCTAAACACAATCTTTACTATGACCTGTGTTGCCGGCAAGATTGAAGATAAGCAAGCACATGAAACTTTGCAAAACAGAACGTGGTTTATTTTTATACCGCATGTAAGAGTTTGGAGAGATTGGCGTCGGCAGCTTTGCTTGGTCTTTTTTTTTGTTTCTGAGAAAGGAAAGAATCCGCACGGGCACTCAGCCGGACTCTACGCCATTGAGTTATGTCGTTTTCGAACCGACTAAAAAAACTTCCCTCTGCCATTAGCTCAAGTGACTTCTAAGGCGTCATCGGTCGCGTTGGGCAAGCGTAGCAGGCACTCTGCCTGATATCGATTGCCCGATGGTTACTTCAGCCTAGGGATACCTCGTATGGAGGGCTAACCTCAGGCTCAGAGCGTCACTAGGGAAGTTTCCACACCTGTGTGCATTTTAACGGGCTTCCGTTGTTTGGGCGCAGGTCGGACCTCTAGCGGACTCGGCCGGCGTGACGGCTGAAAGCCGATTCGTGTGCCTAGTGTTTTCTATGGGAAGTTTACAATGAGTGTGTGCGTGCGTGTGGCGTGTGTAAGTGTGCGCGTGTGCATGCGTGCCCGTGTGTGTGCGTGTACGATCTAATCGAGATATTGTATAGACTCAGGTGTTACTTTGCGGTGGTGGTTAGCTGACCGAATCCTATCTTTGGTATTAGTAGAGATTAGTAAAGATTTTAGGAATTTATCACATGATGTAATCGAGCTTTTAAACGTGAGACCCAACGGCTGTCGTGGGGAACGTCCTCGCCTCCTGCACCAGTAGGTGTGGTGCGGCTGTAGTGTGAACGTGGTCATGTTCGAGCTCGAACGTTTAATATCGTTGTTATTGTCGCCTAGTACATGTCTAGGCCTACGATGGTGTTTGGAAGCGTCAGACTCGGGGGTGTACGATGACGCCCTGATCTCTAGGGGATTTGGGATTAGGGAGGAATTGTAGAAGAAGCGTTCGGACGCCAATTATTCCATATTATTGCAAACCAAAATTGCCAATAATATTGTGTGCCAATAGGTAAATTATTGTCAATAATATTTAGTGTGTGCGGGTAGGCTAACGATATCGTATTTGAAGATAATCAAAAATTACCTAAAACATAATACAAAAATCCACACACCACACGCTATGATTGTGAACTCCGACTATTGTCGACTCACACATTGAATTTTGTGTAGGTACACACTACACTCAATATTGCCGTGAATAGGTAAATTATTGTCAATAATATTTCGTGTGTGCGGGTAGGCATTGACAATAGTAGTGTGTTTGCAGACGGTATTGTCGATATAGTCAAAACGTGAGGGAGCCGGAGGATCTTTTAAAAATACAATTTTAATTAAGTGAGACGTGTATTCGTCTCGAAATATCGTCTAAGACTAACTATAAGAGAACAATGGATTCCCAACTCAGTCCACGCAGGGCGGATGGGCTTATGCTAACTTGCATTTATAATTCTTAGAATGCTAAGATGACATTTGTGTTTCTTAGAATATATTCTGCTGACGCGAGGGAATGGTAGAGTCGGACGGTGTAACTATATTGTCAATATTATTATAAATTTCCAGAAATTCTGATTCGTTCCGACAATATCGGGGGAGGCAGGGATTTGACAATATTATTGCCGTGTGCGCGAGCGCGACAATATTTTAGTTGAGTAATATATCTCAAGTTAAGCGGACGCGCAGGCCGATGCGAAAATGGAGTATGAAAGTATCATCCTTCCAAGGAAAAACAATATTTGTTGGAATTTATTAACACCTGGGGGCCTAGCCAAGTGGCTCAATTGTCGTAAAGAATAGTAGAATAGAATGACAAATACCACGTAATCTAGCGTAACGAATTTAAAAATTAGTAGTCAAACGTTATTGACTTTATATTAAATCAAACGAGAACTAAATTCGCGTGGAAACCGTCGTATAAAACGAAGCCAAATGGCACTTCGGACGAGCAATAACTCCAGCTAGCGTTTCGATTTTACGAAACGATTGCCACTTGTCTAGACGCTCTGGGAAACGTATCCAGAACTATGGAATACGAACTGCTAACTTCTCTTCCTGCGTTAACGATTTTCGCATCAGCGTATCTAGTTTAACCAAGAAGGGTGATACTAAAGATAATAATTTTTGAAAGTAGCCATCTTTCATTCTCATTTAATTTTTAAAATCATCTTCTTCTGTAAGTTGTAGTTCATTTATTAGATCAAAATACGGCTCAACAGTTGCATTAACTGTACATACCAAGTTCTTTATGGTAATAGCATAATCTATTTTCAGAAGTTTTATAAACAACGTATTTTTTGACATGTGCGTTAGACTCGAATTAAATGTTGCCGCACCAATGAACGAATCGCGATAAAATCCTTTCATGCGCAAGTGTTTTCGACTTTGTCCGAAGTACCGAAGTTTTGCGACGATTTGGCCTATAAATACATCGCAATAACGCTAATATTCACACTATAGCGATGAGTGTAGCCTAAGGGTAAAAATGCATTAATAAAAATACGACAGTAGTGAAGATCTTGTGCCTGTGCATTTACTGAAATGATAACGACCACCTATCCGTCACCATAATATCCTTCAATGAAATTCGCCCAGCTATAGTTAGGCACATCGATTAAGTAGGGTGTTTAAAGTCAATGTCAAATGAGCGCAGCTGCAAGTTAAAGCTATTCAAAATAAAAATTAAGTGCTGAAGAGAAAGTAAAATTTCCATGAAGCTATAAGCAGATAACTGCTGTTAACTGTAACTTCTGCAACTTTATGCAAAAAAAACCTGTAACTTCTGCTTATAGATAGTTTCATTGATATTCACTATCTCTTTATTACTACAATTTTATTATTTTTTTGGCACAATATTCAATGTTTTAACGTAGTTAACTTGCGCGCACGTACGTAACCACGCACGCACGTAAACCAATCGGCACGCTTGCAGACAGCATGCCACAGCCAATATTGCGCGATATCTGCTGTCAAAACGAGAATATTTGTAATGTAATTTTTGTAGTGGCTCTAAATCAAAGTGCATGTTACGGTCATAGAATAATAGATACGCAATCGTCATACATGATACCAATTTTTTATTACAATTAGTCTTCGATCACAAATTCAGTCACCGGTCGCGTAGTTATCGCTGTCTGCAAATTTTTAGGTAATAACCCCGCGGAGCCTCGAGATGGCGCGTCGTCACTAGCGACATGAAGTGCGATTGCTATAAGCGTAGAGGAAGTATTTTGGCTAGATCAAGATTTTGATGTGGCGAAGCATTTAGCTTGGAATATAGAAAAACGTATGGCTTTCATAGATACGCCTGACGTTCAGAATCAGATTTCCCAAAGGTCGACTAGGGCCGGACCCAAGGCGGCCAGATATTAGGGTTGGCTAATTATGGCAAAGTAAATTTATATCATGTCTCAGTAAATGACGGAGCTGAGAAGGCCAAGATGCCAACACTGCTAGTCTGCCTTCCTTTGTGTTTATCATGTTATGACTTATAACAATAAGCTAAACAATAGGAATGATTCTAATGGTTAGTAACGAAAATCAAAATCATAGTACTGAAACTACATACTTTATATGTAAAGTATCCATTAATAAATAGCACTGCATTTTTACTTGCACACATTTAATAATTCGTCACAGTGAAAACATCTTTGGAACAAATGTTTATGTAATATAATATTATGTAGATATATATATATACATATATATATAGTCAAAACAATGATGATGAATCAATTATTAAATAACATCAGGAAATAAAAACTGATTACTATCGAGTTATTAATCCTATTCATATTGCCAATCATGTTTAATTAATATTTGTTTCATTTCTATAAAACTACTGAAGTAATCTTATTCTACTAAGTCAATTCAGAGCTTCATAAGCTTGAGTGATGCTTCAACTATAATATACATTATACAATGCAAATAGTATTGGGAATAGTATTTAGATTAGATTAGGATTTAGAGGTATCTAAGATATTATCTATTCTAAAATGCTAACTTAGTCCTACAATATTAATCCGAATTAATCAATAGTTTAAAATATACTTTTTAAATTGATTAATTAATTGCCCATAACATTTCAGACAACTGTAATAAACACATTAAAAAACAACTAAAACATTGTATTTTTAAATGACAAATCATCATTTGTTTTAATGTAATCATACTAATTGCTTACATATATTAAAATAAACTTCTAAAGTTGTTTTCTATATTAAATAATGCTGCAGAGAGTATTGCAGGCTCATATCTATGATGATCATACATTGATCTTTCTTCATCTATTACATCCTTTGTCTTTGTGTTATTATTATTATTAGGAAATAAGAAACTGAGTGCATCCATCTGAATATAGTTCAATGATTGAAGAATAATTCCTTTATCGGGATAAGGTGTAGCTGAATAATGAACATCAAGATGTACAGTTTGATTTACATTTTGAGGTTTTGCTGTTGATGGAGGATGTGGCTGAGCAGGTTGACCTGATGAGGGTCCCTTGGGTGGAGGAGTTTTACTATCACCTAAAAAATTATAAATTAAACATATTATCTTATGCTGTGTGACACACAACTGTTAAGTCAAGGCCATTATTTTCTTACTTAAAGAGAGAACTATTCTTTCCATTTCCCTGAGCTGTGTTTGTTGTCGTTGCACAGTGAAGTAAAGATCTGTTATAGTGTTGGTAATATGCTTTAACTCTTCTTCACGTTTTGCTTCTTTTGCAGTTTCTTTTTTGGACTGTCTACAATGTTATAATTTTTTATAGACTGCATATAGGTACAATACATAACAAGTAACAGTAAAATAACTAAATTAGATATATTACCTATTATATTCAAACAGAAGTAAACTAGCACCTATTACAAATATTACAGTTTCACCAAGGAGATTAGCTCCCAGTTCAATTGCCATTTCTTGACTAAGAACAGGAATATTTACAGGCTTTCCCAAATTTAAAATCCACATTTTTGCTTTAACTTCGCACCAATTATAGACTAAAACGAAAGGGAACAGAGATCAAGTACATATAATTAAAAACCGTCATTAACCACAATACAGCAACAGTCAATATTTTAAACATTTTATTTACTCACATTGCGCTGGTGGCATACAAACATAAGTCCTAAAAAATGGATGACTTTTGGCACGTTCCTTACATGCATTTGCAATGGGTTTGCTGATTTGTTTGATTAATAAAACGGATAACTTTGCAATTGGAAATACTCCAATAGCCATCTTTTATTAATTGCGAATTTATTAATTAGAATATTTCCATAAAGTAGGTAGGTAACAAATGCTGCCTCAGTTCGTTAAAAAATTTAGAGATGAGTTCATAGTTATGAAAGCATGTAATATTGATGTAATGTACGTATGTAGCAATTTTTCTCTTTTTGACGTATTATAAAGTATGAACTAGGGATGGCGATCTGAGATCGATTAATCGAAGAATCGATTACTTCGATCAAATAATTCGACTTTTAATCAATATTTTGTAGTGAATCGATTCCGTACATCGATAGTTTACCCTTGAAAATCGACATTCGATTATTTTTTTATGATAACAAATATAAAACTGTGAAATATAAAAATGTGGGAACAGTATACATGTAACATTTAAATACAGTTGTAATTGTTTAATTTATTAAAAAGATTAGATTGTTATTTTAGGGTATTCCAAGTTTTCTATAATTACATTCATATATGTCATAAATACAAACAAGTGTCGAGAAAAAAATCGATTTTTTAGACCGATTTTTCTACGAATCGATTTTTTATACTTCGATTCGAAGATCGATTTCTTTCGAGTGAATCGCCTTCCCTAGTATGAACGTTCTTTCTTGAATTTTGATCATTCTTGATTGACAACTGACAAATAATTTTTTTCATATACTGTAAGATATTGGCAACCAGATTATCAGCATGTAACTGGAAAAACGCTATCGTTACAATCACGTTACTTACTGTATTATTACAATAATTCTTCTGCTTATAACCATAACAATTCTTTCTTCTTATAATATGTCCCTCTGGTCTAGTAAATCACTTTTTCCGTACTCGCCACGGACGTATAATCGTACGTCCGTGGTTCTCGCCAATAAGTTCCTGACAACGACAAGTGACAATGAAGCACTTAAGAAGCGGATAAGAAAAAAAGAGGTTCCGATTTTAGTTATATTTGAGTATGTTATACTTGCCTGTACATGTTCTCGACATAACAACAAATTATTTTTGCAGTGGCAGCCCTGGTTTACAAAATATGACCCAAGAAGCTTAGTGTAAAAGATGGAGACAACACATAATTTTCATAAGCACAGTCTGTGTCATTAGCGAAGCCAAAAAATTCGACCTGATGTAATTTTTTGTGACCCTTCTGCTTTTAAATAGAGCGGGGGCCTTCCAATATAATATTAGGCTTAGGATGCTGTTAAGTTTGCCACGATACTGCAGTGCATCAGGAATGCTTGCGGAGGCACATGTAGCCGAATTTTATGCTATTTTGAGTAAAAGAATCGCCTCCCTGATGTACAGAATCAGTGGCATTTCCAACAGTCTTCTATGTGTGTTACGTGACAAGGTGGATAGTGCAATGCAGACACTGGGAAACTGTCCACCGTGTTATGAACAAATACTTATTTTTATTAAAATGGTACTAAGTCCTATAAATATACTTTTTTACTAACACTAGGCTAAAACATTGTTACTAACACCTATGGATGTGTGCGTGACCCGGCTGGGATACGATCCCCGATCACCTCGGGGCCACTATGCACACCCGAATTGAACCGATTATACGCCAGTCCACTTACTGCGACTCGATGACAGGAGCGGGGTGTAAATGGAATGAAACTATTGTTTAGTTCTATACGATGAGCTTGAGTTTTTGCTGGTGTTCTTGTTGTTGTTGTAGTAGTGGTGGGTGGACTGCGACGGCAGTAGTAGTAATGGACAGCAGGTTTTGACGGTAGGCAGGTAGGTTTAACGCACTTGTTTCTGAGAGGCGAAATTAAATCCCCGCGGACACCCAGCCGGACTCTATGCCGACTTGGTAGCGTTGGACTCGAATCGACTAAACAAAACCCCTCTTTGCTGTTAGCCCTAGTGGCTTTTATAGCGTCACAGGTCGCGTTGGGGCGAGCGCTAAAGGCGCCCTGCCAGATGGTCGACCACCTGAGGGTTCCTCCAGCCGAGGGATACCTCGTATGGAGGGCGGACCTCGGGCTCAAGGCAGGGGAGCTTTCCGCACCTGCGTGCATTTTATCGGGCGTCATATTCGGGTGAGGACCGGGCCTCTAGCGGACCCGGCCGGCGAGGCGGCTGATGGCCGGTTAGTGTGCCTAGTGTTCCGCATGCCAGTTTACAATGTGGCTTAAGGCCCGCGTGTGTGCGTGTACAGCTACGTGATCGAGCTTCTAAACGTGAGACCATACGGGTGTCGCGGGGGTCGCCCTCGCCTCCGCCGGTGGGGGTGGTGCGGTCGTAGTGTGTAAGTAGGCATGTTCGAGTTCAAACGTGTAATGTCGTCGTCAGTGTCGCCTAACACATATCCAGGCCTTCGATAGCGTTTGCGGACGCGAGGCTTGGGGGTGTACGATGACGCCCTGACCACTAGGGGGTGTGAGTGTAAGGACGAACGGTGAAAGAAGCGTTGGGACGCCTCTTTTAGATATTGAGTTATTGAGGGCAATTCTAGATCCTAGTGCAGGTCTACGTTGCGCAGGGAAGGATGGGCGCCGGTGGCCCTGCGTATGAAACGATTCTGAATTACTTGGAGGGAGTTGATATGAGTGGGTGCGGCGTGAGGGAATACTACGCTGGCGTACGTCATGATAGACATCTTACTTTTCGCGCAAATGAGCATATTGAGACGACCAAGGACAATCGTGGAAGTTAAATGTGTGTATGTATGTATATGTTGTGTATATTGGTGTATACTCGTATATTGCGTGTTGTGCAGTATTTAAGGCATAGTTAAAGTATCTATGATAATTTATTTCCTCTTCGTCGCCGTCCTCTTTTCATAATCTATGTCCTATAACCCAAAGGTTGTCTGGAAGAAATTGCTGTTCAGCAATAAGACCGCCTTTTGTACTATATTTTTATGTTTTTGATCATTTGTTTTTTGTATATTTATGGTGCAATAAAGTATATTTTATTGTATTGTATATATTACATTATTTCTATTTTTAAAATAAGCGTCTAGTACGTGACGTTACCGTGCTGCCCGCTTTTTTTTATTTTTTTTATTCTGCAACCCCTAGCGTGGGCAAAGCCAGGGCCCTTTTCTATCTGACATACCAGTTCTCGCTCTCATATTCTTCTCTTTCTGGGTTTAAATTTACGAAACATTCAATAGTATTATAACTTTATTTGCATGTGTTGTCTACGGGAATCGCGCGTGTGTGAGTGTGGGAGAAATCTGTGAAATTAGGTACTATGAACACGTTCGATAAGCAAACGCCATCTAGCGTACGAATGTTTCTCCTAAAAGGAGAACCACAGGGCCTTAATACTATTACATTTATCTATATTCTAATCTTAGTCTATTACAATTTTCTTACTTTGCTAACTTAACCTATCGTCCAACTACAACACTTATCTTCTATATTACACTACACTACTATGCCCAAACATATGTGTCGTACAATTTATTTATTTATTATATGTCATTACACATTGTTTATCCATTGCATGTCATCATCTATTCATTACACTTATTATTATTCATTATATGTCAACTTAATTCTATCTTAGGACTAACATACTAATTTATTTTAATTTCTATAATATTTTTGTTTACATTCTAGTGTACAGTCACATGTACTTACACAATAGTGCAACATCACATTTGATTACAATTACAATCCATTTCAAGGTTATTAGCTTACTGTAGTTTATCAAAAGTTTCTCCACTACATTTCTCTTTTATACTTTGCTGTTTATTTATCGCTTGTCTTACAGCTTGCCAACTTACAGGTAACTTGTCACATCATTATTCTAGCTTACTACTAATAGATCATCCCGTCAACCTCTTATTACAATGCATACATTTATTTTATTTCATGCTCTAGTGAGCAATGTCATTTTATTATGCTCTATTTCGTCTTGTTTCTTATTATGACTTCGGTTGCTACTCTTTTACAATATTCAACCAGTTTATCTCTTTTGTATCTAACCTGCAATAATTCATTCAGCGTATGCACGCTGATAACACTATCCAGTTCCATCTCGATTTCGTATCTGTACTTGCTGTAGGCGGGGCATTCACATAACACATGCATCACACTCTCACTCACATTCACGTCACAGACACACGCCGGGCTCTCCTTGCACCCGAAACGGTGCAGGTACTCAGAGAACCCCCCGTGGCCCGTGAACACTTGTACTATCACGCTATCCATTCTGATCTTTCTCACTACCGAATGAGCTTTGGTGGCGTCTGGGAAAAACACTTTGGTGACAGGGGCCGTTGTCTCACTTACGTACCTCCTATCCCATTCATCAATCGACTCCAGTCGGATCTGTCGCTTGATGAATGAGACGGGGCACTTATCGCAATCCGGCCGCATCCTTCGCCAGCTCATCGGCCCTTTCATTTCCCTGCAACCCTGCATGTGCACGAATCCAGTGCAGTCTCACGGATCTGCCTGTATTTATCATCTTACCGATGTTTTGTCTACACTTAATAATCAAGGGATGCAGAGAATTGTTCCCTACCAAGGCATCCAGCGCAGACCTAGAGTCACTAAAAATGCAGCAACTGGAAGTGTCGCTGCGGAGCACGTACTCCACGGCCTGTGATAGAGCCAAGAGTTCCGCCTGGAAGATAGTGCAGTAGCGTTCCAGACATAGTTTTTTCCTTCCATATTCGGCGACGCCGTCTCAAATGGACAGCGCCGCCCCAACCTTTCCATCTATTTTACTGCCGTCGGTGTATATGTTACACCGTGCCGCCCGCTTACGTCCCGTTCCTCTAACATTGGCAGAATTATTTGCTTAGAAATTCGTACACATTTCATGTCTCTAGGGTAGTTTGTCTGTGGTCAATAACTTCCAGGTTTCCTGCAGATGCAATTGTTAGGGACAAATGAATACGAATTCTAAATCGAATAGCCTGGGAGCCTCACAAAAAATCTATGGTGTGTAGCAGACATTCAAGTATAACTGTTTCATCCAAAGAAATCACAGACGTATTTTGAACAAAGGATCTATACTTACAGAATTTATCCTAGTTGGTACTTATTTATATTTTTCATAGTACATATATTTTATAGTAACGCAATAGTATTTTTAATACTGTAACTAATTTGTAATTATTGGTCGCTTGGTCATGTAGCTTTTCTTTTTGGTGGGTTTGTCATGAGGTAGTGGTTGTCGGTTATGAACTATGTCCATTTCTTCCAAGTGTGATTACGGCATTTGACTCCTTTAAGGGCAGGCCTTCGTCAAACAGCGGATTTAATCTGCACAGCCTATTACGATGTGTTAAAAATTATTTCTTGTTACAGGTGAATATAAATTCCAAGCGACCCGTGACATTATATGTTTACAGAGACATTTCGCTACAACCTTCAACATCGCAACCAATTCTTTGAACAATATTGTTCTTTTCTAAGGACAATTATGTTGTCTCATACCACAGTCATGCTAAAAAATGTTGAATTAGTATTAGTATGATTAAATCTACTTTGTGTTTACCCCTTGTACAACAATGTTTTATTTATTACCTATTTTTGATGATAATTTTCAAAACCGCTGTCGCTAAACAACTTAAATATGGCAGGAGTTATCCTGCCATATTTATGTTGTACAAGGAATTAATAAGGAATTAAATAAGGTAAAACGTACCTGATGACTCCATAACATTGATAATACAGGTTAGTTACTAGTTGATAGTGTGGAGTATCAGTTAATTAAGTACGGTAGACATACGAGTATATTATTTTATTGCACAAAATAGAACTTGACCTTGCCTTTGTGATACACTAGGTCTACGATCCAAAGATATTGAAGGATTATATGTATGTGTGCCCAAAGTCCGTAAAATAATGTGTACATTTTAATGGGCGCTTTTGTTTGTAGAATACGTGTTTCATTAACATGCAGTCGTATGTATGCACCATAAAACTGCATTGTGTGTACACTTGTAAAGTAACACTTTTCACAATCACGCTAAAATGAAAATAATGCTAAGAGACGCTATTACCTATATGCTATACTATGTCATCATCCTATTGATTTTATGATTGTTTGCAAACTACCGGTATGATGCCTATAGTGTCAAAACATCTCTAAAAACACTAACTCGTTGACAAATTTTATGCACTCAGTTGCAATTCGATTCAGGTTTCATTTGCATTTTCATCTTCGTTCATCTATTCCCCTAGGTATTTATTTATTTATTTTATTTATTGGATTGCCAACAGATATTACACTGTAGACTTAAAGTTAAACAATTTCATATCACATAACATAGTGTAAACCCAATTATAGGCAAACTCGACATTTCATTTAGTACAGATACTAGAGTGTTAAACTAAAATCACACAACATTACAGTAACCATTTGAAATGAGATGCTCAGCTATAACTTAGCAAGTCCCCGTATATAAATTAAGTGGATTGGCTTAGGCTTAGGTATACTTACTTTATGATTATACTAGTATACTAAAGTCGTACTCTTATAATTATTATTACCTAGCGGGTTGTACTACTCATAACTCGATATGAATATAATGAGTTATTGGCGAAATTTTATGGGAAACGGTTGAGCGTTCATTTTTCAATTATTTGCAAATTGTTTCTAGTAGATATTGTGATGTAAAATTGATGTAGTTTTGCGTCCCAAGTATCTACGCTATTGTGGATTATGTGGAATTGTTGAAATAAGTGCTTAAAGCGTGATGTTGAAATTTTTTTAGTGACTTAATCCGCTTCAGTGGATCCTATTAGAAAGACTGGCTTAACATATTTGTCGCCAGAAACTCTAAGAAACATTGAAACGTCGACATTTTAATGAAATGACATGACGAATATCATTTTACCACTGAAGATACTAGCTGTTATGGGCATGACTCTTTTGCCTCTTCTCTCAAGACGGCAGCGTACACAAAAAGAATATAATATTGTACCCAGGATTGCATTTCGTACTACTATAGTAGTATTTATACTACAATCCATCCTTGTTCGTACTACATACTACCCAGTTCTCTGGATAGTACGCTAAAATACTACTATTTTACTTCCACCGCAATTTTTAGCACAATTACAATTTCAAAGTAATCATGTCGGAACAACAACGCACTTTACTCATTACGTAAACGCTTGCAAATAGATGAATTTTAGAGCTGTAATAAATTTGGTATTTTATGGTATTTTCGAGTAGGTATGTGTGAACGAGAGAGGGATTAATGCTTTAATCTCAACGTAAAAGGCCTTACTCACGGTGCAGTTTGACTAAGTAATTTGTTGCTGCAATCTGTTTCAAGGCAACAAATTGCACCGTAATTAAACAGGTCGCAAGTCACATGTACCTTATCGCAAATCGCATCGCCCGTGCCCACAACCAACTAATTGCTGTAACAAGTTGCAAAGTATATAGTGTGGTTGCATGCAATTTGGGCTCAGTCGCAACCGTAGAGTAATTTATTTATATATTGTGGCCGTACCGTTCATGGAATAATACCTATATAGACTACTATCGATTTCACCGTTTGTGCCACAAAAATGAACAGCAAAAAATTCTGTATGGACTAAAATTTTAGAAGTGTACAAAGATTTCCCGCATTTACCCAAAAAAGATACTCTTTTTTCTTTCCCTTAGGTGGTTCGATTGATGCAGCAATGACAATTACAAGATTCGCTTTTTGAAATTTAGACAACATTGGTTCCTTGCACAGATCACTTGTTCCTTGGTGCCATTATTACAAATAGGTAGGCGCTTGTACACGTTGTGGCGCTTGTGCGCAGAATGAAATTGCAATCGTTGCTGCTAAAGTAAGTAGTTTGCTCTAAGATTATACATTTCAAATAAAACATTTTTGTGTTTATAATTCAGTTTTTGCCATTTATAGACAAAAACTCAAAATTAAAGTAATATTCAAACTGTACTGCTATTTTCGTGAAATGCGATCTTTTTAAATTGCAAATACATAATACTAGTAATACTACTTTTCTTGCTGTTGAATTCCAACCGTGATATGTTAGTCATTGTTTGTACCACACATCACAGATCTGTATCCCCGTGGATACAGCGTGAAGCGTGAAGATATGTATGTATTACAGATTAGGTATTAATAGCAAGCTACAGATGCGATAGTCACTGCCGTAATTATTACGTATTTCGTTTTGGCGCTACTATCGCCTACTCTTTTGGCAACCGTACTACGCGTACATACCAATAGTTTGTATATATATATATATATATATATCCTAGTGATTCCGAAAAACCACCAACGCAGTGGTTTAGGGGATTATTTACATCAAATAACAGAGGAGAATAGACATTTCAAGGTTCTCAACTCAAGCATGTAATCAAAGAAAACACAAGGTAAACCAAAACTCAAATAAAAAAAGGAAAAGTAGCCAGTCTGAGTATGCACAGTGAGTATGAGTCAGACTGACAGCGCACTGACAAGCAATTGACTTAAAAGGCCCATAGTCGAGACAGCAGAAGCGATTACAGCGCCAATACAACTCGTTCGGAACTAAAACTGTCACAAGCCTGCCAAATATTAGTATCCCCTTTTAGTAGTAAATTGTACACAAAAAAATGGATTAAAGTTATTCTAATGGAAACTTATTTTTCTCAGATTACATGATTTTAATCATAAAATCATAAAATGTAATCAACGTGTTATGTTTATTTAAGTGACATGAACTTTTTATTTTATTTCCAATTACAATGAGAAAGTTACCTCTTTGCAAATGCTTTATAATGTTAGGTAGTTTTATCGCTGTTTTTGTTTATTCTAAGTTGAATAGAAATGATTTCAATCATAGTCAGGATAGTTTTATATATCGTTCAGCATTAAAGTAAGTTTGCACATTATGGTTGCTGCTAGTGTGTGAATGATCACAGGTTACAAAGTTTAATACATGCTAAATTTTGAACATCTATTTTTTAGAACTACAGGAAGTGACAATTTTAAAAACATTAACAAAATTACACTTTCATTTGTCGTCTGCGATTCACGGTTCAATGAGTCGTTAAATGTAGTAAAGTCTGTTCTAATATTTACAAAAAGTCCAGTTCATTTTGTAATATTTACGGATGATACATTGAGACTCAAATTTAACGACACGCTGAGAAAATGGAGTGCAATAACTGAAAATCAGTTAACCTTCGAACTTCATAAAATTAATTTTCCTGAAGCACATCAAGAGGACTGGATGAATTTATTTAGTAAATGTGCTGCACAGAGACTATTTATTCCTGTAAGTGGTTAGCTAACGTTTTTGTTTCACAGTCTTGTTTGCCATAAATATTGTTCATAATTTTCTAATTTGTTTTCCAGACACTAGCACCTCACATAGATTCCATGATATATATAGACACTGATACATTATTTCTGGGACCTGTTGATGAGTTGTGGCACTTCTTTGATCAATTCAAAAGTTTTCAGATGTCAGCCATGGCACTAGAAGATGATAACCCTAATGTTTCATGGTATCCACGCTTTGCTAAACATCCATTTTATGGCAAATATGGTAATTTTTATAATAGTATAAATATAATATGGGTACTTTATGAAAGTTGGGTAACTTTTTAGACAAATTTGAATCACATACTATTATTATGAATCATGTTTCTTTATTATGTTTTTCATGGACCATGGGTTAGTGATACTGTGTGTAATGGGAACAGTCATTTTATCTGGTATTTTGGAAGAAATTAAGGTTTTTTGAAATTGTGCTCCAAGGAACTGACGGATTCAACAAGGGACTGACAATACACAACAATTATAACAGTAATGAATTAATAAAAAGTAAACTAGTCTGATTATCACATTTAAGTTATAATTGACATCACACCTAAATCTAAGTTAAATTTTTTTGTTTTCTAGGTATATCTAATTAACATTTTTTCATATAATCTCTACTTACAATTAGTATTATATATATAATAGTTTTATAACTTAATCCGCCCCAACTTTACACGGATATAATGAATAAAATATAGGCTTTATTAGGTAATGTAGATTCTTATTTGTGAAAGAATTTAGAAATTCTGGAAATTTAGAAATTTGGTTCAGTTTTTCCAGAGATTACCCCCCCATGTACAAACAAACATACAATTTTACCACTTTGTAATAGTAGTATAGATTAGATAGATGAAATCTATTCTTAAACAAAAACAGCCTTCTGTAATGTAAATTGTTATTTTTATAATAACTATAAAGTATTAAACTTTGTGCTTACTTCAAACTTATAAAATTGTGATAAAACAGATGAAAATAATACCTATGACCATAAAAATCAAAAAGAATACAAAATATCTAATAGTTAGTGACAAGAAGATGCTGCTGCCTTTATTTAACATAAATTAATAAAAGTTTTACAACAGTCAATGTATACAATACTAAATAATAAAACTCCTATTCTTATATCTTTAACAACAAAGAATCACAGACTACTGTTCAAAGATGATAACAGGTTTTCGAAGTTAATAATGTAACCACTAATGTAAAAACTATAGTAGTTTTCATTCATTTCATACCAGCTGCATCATTTTCGACCAATCTATAAAGAGTCTCTTTATCATTGTACACTGAAAAATGTTACTGTTAAACCTCTTTCATCCACATCAATGTTTTTGATTTGACATCGATTTCTTTATTCCTCATGCAAAATTTGGCAAGGCCATAGTCACCTCTATTATCTTCTGTACTTCTGTCATTCTGTCTGTGATTGACAATTAAGCTTTAATTTAGCAATAGTTTTATCCTACTCAATTTTCTTATCTTAATTTTCTTTGTCAATGTTTTCTTTTTCTACCATGTCTTTCTTTGATTTTTAACTATATTGGGTGAATCATTGTTGGAATTCAGGGCTCTATTTTCTGCAAGAACAGATGGATGGATTTCATTGTCGGAAGTAGGTTGACATTTTACAATACATATTGTATTACATACATACATACATATCTTCACGCTGTATCCCTAATGGGGTAGTCAGAGAGGACGGATGGCCAGTAGTCGCGGTCCTTAACTCTTTCACTTCGCTATACCTCCTTCGCTTCTTCAAATCTCATCATTCTCCTCACACATTTTCGCCTAGGTATGCGAGGCTTTTGACATTTCCGTGTGCTAACACTGGCTATTTGATCTTCATAAGTCAGCCTAGTCTTCCTTGGCTTCTTTTACCTTTCACTTTAGCTCTGTAGATTTTCGTCAGTCTTTCATCACTCATTTTTTCTAAGTGCCCGAACCATCTAAGCATTCCTTTCTTCATTTTTACAATAACACTGTTGTACAACCCTGTCATACTGCGTACTCTTCATTGTTTATCCTGTCCCCAAGAACAACAACACACATATTTCTGAAAGATTGCATCTCCACTGCATTTATCATACTTTCACTCGATTTCGGGCAGATCCAGGCCTCACTACCATACAATAAAGTTGGCACCAACACCGCATTGTGGATGGCCATTTTAGCAGTGTTAGACATATTCACACTGCCTACTAATGCGGACATAGCACCATTCACTTTATTGCCAGCTGCTACCCGTCTCTCCACATCCAACTCACATCTTCCATCCCTTTATAACACACTCCCCAGATACACAATTTCATTCACTTGTTCTGGACATTTTCCATTTACACAAATCTCACGTTTCCTTTGTACCGCTTCCCTTTCCAACACCAGACCTTAGTTTTGTTACATCCTTCTTTCAGGTTCTGCAGCAACTCTGTTTTTGATGGTGCTATAAACACAGCATTGTCAGCGTACAATAGGCAGTTTACCACTGTGTCATCACATCCCATATCCAATCCAATCCCAATCTCTGGTCGCAACTGTCCAAATACAGCACGAACAGCCAGGCAGAAATATAATTCCAGTATTATTTTATTAGAAATAATTTATTTATATGTTTTCTTTTGCATGGAATATTAATCAAACCTAGATTGTTTATGAAGGAAACATAAAATTACCTTTTTCAGGTCTTAATTCTGGGGTGATGTTGATGAATTTGACAAGGATGAGGAGTTTTGGTTGGACTGATTATGTAACTCCAATAATGCTGAAATGGAAATTGTATATACCATGGGGTGATCAGGTATGGTAGTACATATTTGTTGTTATTATTATCATTATTGTTCACTCATGAAAATACACTGCACTTTCGTATTTTCTCAACTCTCAAAAACTTAGATGTGTATGAGAAATTCATCATTAATGGTACTCTTGTTCTGCTCCAAGAGTGGAGGAACAGAATGTTTATATGAAACACACCAAACAATTCACAACAACTGTAAATTTTTGTATACAAGACATGCAAACTGAAATTAGTACCTACCTATGAAATTATCTAAATTAAAATTTTCAACATCATTAAAATTAAAAGATATTATAATAAAGTTGAAATTTATAATTATTGTTTAGTTAATTAAAAAACGCAATGTAAAACATGTGAGTTTTAATAATAAATAAAAGATCATCATAATGATACAGGTGTTTTGTACCCTGATTATATATAATGTGTTAAAATATTAGTTAACGTCCTTTCAGGGTTTGCATCACTATTAATATAGCTACAGAATAAAACTAAAATAAACACTAAATTCTTAACTAAATTTGTTTTCTTACGAAAAAAATAATAATTGAAATAAGCAAAGGGACTCCATGGTTGTTTGTGACGCGCGCCTCACCGCCTCACCCGCACGCATTTGCACGCCCACATGCTACAGCTACGTGCGCGTTGCGCGCCGCGTCCCGCCCCGTCTCGCGCGCCGCGCGACCAGTTTGCGCATAATATTACCGCATTGTATTCTACAACTACGATTCCATTTTTCCCATCACATTTACTCAGGCTTTGGATTGGCATTTTATTTCATCGGTTTAAAAAATAAATTAAAATGCATTCAGCAATTTGTGGTAGGTTATAACTTTTAGGGTATAAATTGATAAAATAAAATGGCATGCTTAAAAAAATTGAATCAACTTATGCCTGCCAGCCTGCCAGCGTCGACAGATGGAGTACGAAAACGACCTTCTCGCATTCGTTGAACAGCCTCAAGAATTGTTCGCTCTGCTGGTACAGGCCGAAAATGGCCAAACAGTTCACGATACCGCTGCCTAGCTGCTGGTAGAACTCTACCACTCTCGTAATGGCACATTATCACATCTGAGTATTCACTATCACTGTACTGGTACGGTATTTTTACGTAGCCGGCGGCGGCGCGGCGCGAGCGCACCACAACACACGTGTTACACACGGATACTCGCGGCTAACTGAGGGTGCGTGCAGATGCGGTACGAAAGGAGAGGGGCGCGGGCTATTAGATAGTAATACTAATAAGAAAAATAAAGGCGGACACAGGTGCAGCAAACGTTTAAATGCATTCGTTGATTTGACTATGCATTAAAACGTGTGCAGTTTGAAGATTTCAGGACCATTTGCAAGTGTCTAAGTGCGCGACATGTGTACCTATCAATACGTAAATAGCAATTCTTTTTTAGCGTTTAGTTGTTTGCAACTATAACTTATTTGCCACTACGACATCATCTTTGCTTGCATCTAAATGCATAGTGTGGTACCACCTTAAATTACAAAGTTTTGTTACGAGTTGTGAGGCACGTTGTGACGTGTAAGGACAGAACATTGTGGAGAAGCTTTTGTGTCTATATTTATTATTTTATTTTCATGTGAAATTTAATAATTATTTATATCTATTTATTTAACCTGTAAATGTGATCTATAGGACGTATACAACATATACTTTAAATCCCGTTAACTAATATTGTATCACCTTATATATTTAGATACTTGACAGATCACTGGAAAGTTGAAATTGAAGTTGACAATGTGCCTTATTTATTTACTTATATTTCTTAAGGCATTGGTAACAAGACCATCAGCCTAATGACGTAGCTTCTGGAGAAATGTTAACTGTCCCTATCACTCCTCCAGTAAATTGATAGTAGGCTTTATTGAAGTTAAAAAAGACTTCTTGGAAGAGCGCGTGAATTTCAGCTACACATGTTTATTTAGATCTCCATTCTTTTCACTTACACAGAACTTTAAAACACAATATACTATCACTGTTGTACTTTAAAACTCCTAAAAATGTATAAAATAGAAAATTAAATAAAATGACAACCTCACTTCTCCCGTTCCCTCCAAAAAGTCTGACAATGTGCCTTTCAGGATATAATAAACATTATATTCCACTACCATGAACGTGCGGTGCTGGAGCTGGCGTGCCGGTACAACTACCGCACGGATCAGTGCATGTACGGCGACGCGTGCGCCGCGGCCACCGCGCGCGGCGTGCTCTTGTTGCACGGCAGCCGCGGGGCCTTCCACGGCGACAAGCAGCCTGCCTTCCGGGTAAGTCTGAGTCACCCATCAACACATTTCTTCCTCTCCAAGAATTTAAAATTCTTACTTAAACTTGAACTTCAACAATTTTATTTGGTATATTTTCAAATTACAGATTACATTTAGATACAATTAAAGTAGGTAGGTAAGCATAATGTCATTAAAAATCATCCGAAAAACTAGCCTGAAAAATTTATGTGTTCCGATATTTGACTTCATTGACACATGAATGAAAATTAAGTAAAATTTGGACAATGGGGATAAGCTAGAGCAGCCTTTCCCAAAGTGGGCGATAACGCCCCCTTGTGGGCGCTGCAGGCCTAAAGGGGGGCGGTAAGAGACCCAGAAAAAAAATGGGGGCGTTGTGTAGAGGCCTGGGGGGTGATTTGTAATTTCATTTAGCTAGGAAGCATCTCAATTGGCACTTTTGCAACGTGGCTTGCTCAGGCCGGTAGAGTGAGGTGTGGGTTGAGTAATTGATGATGTTATTATTACTGTCACCTGGAGAGTGGTGTACCTGATTTGTTTAAGGGCGCCTAGTACACCTCTGCAATCGACATCTAATGGGATATTTATAGAAAGTTAATTAAATAGACATCAGAAAAACATCACACAAAGAAAACATTTATTTCTTCTAACTTAATCTCTATGGTGGATACAATCAGTTCACTATGTATTTATTATTAAAAGTTAGTAACAATTTAAAAAGATTAAATGCTATGGTTAAACAACATTATCCTGTTTATTATTATATATGTATTAAATAAGGTTACCTATTATCTAACAGCACTTAGATATTAATTAGTTTACAGAATAATTCATTAGTATTAAAGTTTTACAAGTATTGAGCTCAGATATTACTTGTTATAGTTACAACAACATAATTTATTTATGTTATCTTAAATTAAAGGGAAGTATACCTAGTTATAAAGACTTAGACACCCTTTCCTTGTTTATGTACTGCATTTAAATTCTTAGTGTTACAGATACATAAACCCAAGTACATTTTATACCTTATTATCCAGTATTTTATTTCGCAGAGAAAAATATTTATTAGATACACAATACCTTTATGTGGAGCTAATATCTAACAGAGAATCATTTATTAGTTACCAGCAGAATGTTATCAGTTTTATCACTGATCAATCTTAAGAAGGAGGTGGTCATCCACCAACTGCACCTACTCCTCAGTCTTCCCCTTTGTCGAACATCTACTAGCATCACAGCACCCACATGCCCCGGCCCTCAAAGATTCCCCTTTAATAGGAACTGCGGCCTGGCCACGCGATATAGCACCCAAGTGAAGAAGACTTAGACTTCTTGATAGTCAGAGTAGTGCCCCAAACCATTCTAAGAACTATTTTGATTAGTTCATACTGAAGTTTAGATGAATGTTGAATAGATTTTAACTACTATTCCTAAGTATTCATTACTTATAGGGACAGGAGGTCCACCTGGTTTCTATAGGTGTCCTTTGAACTCTGTAACAAGCACATGTAGACATTAGGATCCTATTCCCTAGTCCTATCATCATTGCTCGCCCTTATCTACAGCTACAGTACTCACCATGGGATCCACCATGAGATTACCTAAACTACTTTAACATATTATTAACTAACTCATTTAATCTAATTGGGGTTGCTACTCCCAAACAAATACAGCTAAGACTATCCTAGGCGACATGTGGCCTAACTTTAAGTTTCTTCATGAGACTTTGTTGAGGCAGCTTGTCCCGCAGCAGAGAGAAAAGAAAAAGAAAAAGCTTTTTTTTTTTTTTTTTGGTTTCTGAGAGGCGAAATGAAACCCCCGCGGGCTACCCAGCCGGACTCTACGCCGACTGGGGAGTGTCGGACTCGAACCGACTAAACAAAACCCCTCTTTGCTGTTAGCCCTAGTGGCTTTTACAGCGTCACAGGTCGCGTTGGGGCGAGCGCTGAAGGCGCCCTGCCAGATGGTCGACCGCCTGAGGGTTCCTCCAGCCGAGGGATGCCTCGTATGGAGGGCGGACCTCGGGCTCAAGGCGTCGCCAGGGGAGCTTTCCGCACCTGCGTGCATCTTAACGGGCTTCCTATTCGGGTGAGGGCCGGGCCTCTAGCGGACCCGGCCGGCGAGACGGCTGAGTGCCGGTTAGTGTGCCTAGTGTTCCGCGTGGCAGTTTACAATGTGGCTTAAGGCCCGCGTGTGTGCGTGTAGAGCTAAGTGATCGAGCTTCTAAACGTGAGACCCTACGGGTGTCGCGGGGGTCGTCTTCGCCTCCGCCGGTGGGGGCGGTGCGGTCGTAGTGTGTAGGTTGGCATGTTCGAGTTCGAACGTGTAATGTCGTCGTCGCTGTCGCCTAACACATGTCTAGGTCTACGATAGCGTTTGCGGACGCGGCGTTCGGGGGTGTACGATGACGCCCTGACCACTAAGGGATTCGGGTGTAAGGAGGAACGGTGAAAGAAGCGTTGGGACGCCTCTTTTAGATATTGAGTTATAGAGGGTAATTCTAGGTCGTAGTGCAGATCTACGTTGCGCACGTAAGGAGGGGCACCGGTAGCCCTGCGCATGAACCTATTCTGAATAACTTGGAGGGAGTTGATGTGAGAGCGCGCAGCGTGAGCGAATGCTACACTGGCGTACGTCATGATAGGCCTGACGCACGTCTTATATAAGGTAACTTTATGTCTGAGGGACATTTTGCTTTTAGCGCAAATGAGCATGTTGAGACGACCGAGGACGAACGCGGCGCGGTCGCGGACCGTTTTGATGTGTTGGCCGAAGGTCATGGCACTGTCAAGGGTGACTCCTAAGTATTTGACTTTCCTAGTCCAAGGGATATCCTGGCCGAAAAGTGTGATTGTTCTGAGAGTGTTAGCGCGGCGGGCGCGGCTGGTCGTCGTTCCCCTCGAGAAATACACGGCGGCGCTTTTCTCGGGGTTGACTTCGATTCTCCAAAGACGGAACCACTCGCCTAGGCTCGTGACCGCGACTTGGAGGAGTTGGGAGACTCTGAGGCGACTCCGGTCTGATGTGAACAGAGCGGTATCGTCCGCGAATAGGGCGAGCTCTACACCGGGGGTTTTGGGGACGTCGTTCGTGTAGAGCGAGTAGAGCGTGGGTGATAAAACGGAGCCCTGTGGGACGCCTGCCCTGATGGGGCGGGGAGAGGAGAGCACCCCTTCGACTCTATAGCGGAAGGAGCGGTCTGACAAAAAGTCCCGTACTATGCGTACGAGATCGTCAGGCACGCCGAGCCGGCGCAGCTTGTACACCAGCCCGGCGTGCCAGACTTTGTCGAACGCCTTCGCTACATCGAAGAAGAGGGCCCCCGTGCCTATAGTGCGACTCGGGCGGTTAAGGCCCTCCAGGATGTGTTCCGTGAGGCGGTGCACTTGTTGTATGCACGAGTGTTTGGCTCGAAAGCCAAATTGCTCGTCTATGAGGAGACCGGAGGTGTCTAAGTGGGCTTTGAGACGAGCCAGAAGGACCCGTTCGTAAATTTTCCCTAGCACGCTAAGGAGACTGATTGGGCGATAGCTATTGGGGCTACTGCGGGGTTTACCCGGTTTCGGGATTCCGATGACGATCGCTTCCTTCCAGGCTGCTGGAAAGACGCGGTTCGCCATGGCGGCATTGATAATGGCTGCTAAGAGCGCGAGAAGGCGCATCGAGAAAATTTTTACTACTCGGTTGGAGATGCCGTCTCTACCGGGGGCTTTTCTAGGTTTGAAAGCCTTGACAATGTCCTGAACTTCGTCAACCGTCGCGGGTCTGAGTTGGCAGGGGACGGTCGCGGGCGGTAGGGAGCCTTCTTCGCGATTGACCATGTCTAAATGATTCTGATCTACAGGTTGACAGCTAGGTGAGCATTGGGCCTCCAGAGTGTCGGCCAAGAGTTCGGCTTTATCTACATCGTCGAAAGCTGTCTGTCCGTTCGGTTTCGTCAGGGGCGGCATTGTTTGGAACGTGTCCGATTTGAGAGATCGGGCCAACTTCCAGTAAGCCTGGTGCGTCGGCTCGATCTCTCGCATGAGATCGCTCCACCTGTTATCCCTAAGTTCGGAAATTCGGTATTTGACTTCGCGTTGGAGGGCGCGTAAGTTGCGTTTATTCGTTTCTGAGGGAAACGAGTCGTAAGCGCGGGTCGCGGCGTTCTTGGCTCTGATCAGCCGACGGATGTCTCCAGGGAGCTCCCAACGGCGGTCGTTCGCCGCCGGGACCTCACGGGAGCACGAGGAGACCGATTCGCGGATGTGGGCGGTGAGCGCGTCTATCGCCGCGGTCGCGTCCTCGGCGGAACGGATAACGTCCGGTATCGCGTTAAGCCGCGGCGAATTCTCAGAGTTTAGCGTTTCGTCTAAACTCTGCCAATCCGTCACGGTTTTTGTGAGCGTCCTAGTGTCTATCATAGGTCCTAGTTTTAGTAATACCGGCCTATGGTCAGAGTCTAACTCGTGTAACGCCTCTATTGAGTGCAGCGTTAGAGCTACGTTCTTTAGAAGCGCTATGTCGAGTACGTCCGGTCTGTGTGTTGTAACTCTGGGATAGTGGGTGGGCGTCATGGGGGCGATAACGTCAAAGTTAAGGACATCGGTTAGTTCGTCTAAAGCTCTGCCATTTCGCGAGGTGGTGTGCGAATTCCAGCGACGATGTTTAGCGTTGAGGTCGCCGGCGAGTATGACAGAGTCGTCTAAATTTAGGAGGGCCTCTAGATCGCTTCTAATTAGCGCTTTACCGGGAGGGAGATAAACTGACGCGAGTGTGACAGGCGCGTGCCCCGTGAGGGCCACCCGGCACACCGACGCCTCTATGTTGGTGAGGGCGGGCGTATCGATCGGAATGCAGTGCAGGGACCTTCTGTAGTAGATAACAGTGCCGCCTTTGGGGGCGGGCACCCTATCGTTTCGCACGATGTTAAGCCCGGAGAGGCCGGGGTCGCGATTTCTAGGTTTCAAAAAGGTTTCCTGCACTAGCATTATATCTATTTGGTGGTCTCGTGTAAACTCGTGAAGAAGATCGCGTTGCCTGCGGAGTCCGTCCGCGTTAAAAAATGAGATTGAGAGCCCGCGCGGTTTGATGCGCGCGGAGGGAGTTCTCTCGTGGGTGCCCGGTTTTATAACCTACGAGGGGGCGCCGTGAAGCGGCTTAGGCTGTCCAGAAGGGACGCATGTTCGGCAAGTATGATGAGCCGTCCCATCCCGTCGCTACAGTCGCGGATTTTACGCGCGACTAATTTAATTTCGTTAAGGTTGATTTCCTTAACGAGGTCGGCGAGCATTCGGATGTCGCCGAGGAGATCGGACGCCGGCGCTGAAGGAGCCGGCGCCGCTGGACGCGTTTGAGGCGCGGGCCCCTTACGCCGCGGTTGTTGTGCTGGCGTCGGCGCTATGGTCTCTCGGGCCGGTAGAGCGCGCGCGGGCGCGGATTTGGTTGACGCTGAGGGCGCGGGTTTGTTCGGCGCTGAGGGCGCAGGTTGAACAGGCGCGGAGGGCGCGGGTTGTGGCGGCGCAGAGGGCGCCAGTTGTGACGGCGCTGAGGGCGCGGGTTTGGCTGGCGCAGAGGGCGCGGGCCGTGTGGGTGCGGAGGTCGCGGTAGGGGCGGCCTTAGGTTGGGCTGGGTGCGCAGGGGGGCCGCGGCGTTGGCCCTGATGTGCTCCGCCGGCTCGGGGCGACTTACCCCCGCGGCGGCGACGGCGCGGAGCTCTCGGGCATCCGCGATAGTTCGCGGGATGTCCGAGCTCTCCGCACAGTACGCAACCGGGAGGGTCAGACGTCTCCGGCGTGCGGGACCACTCGGGGGTGCCGTGGTCTCCGTGGCACTTGACGCACCTAGGCCGTGCGAAGCAGTTGCGGGCCGAGTGCCCGTACAATTGGCAGCGGTGGCATTGACCCACCGTGCCGCGCTTGTGCGGGGCCTCTACGGAGAGGCCGGAAATCCTACACACGGATTTTATCAGGAAAACGGCCTTTCCCTCGGGGGAGAGGTCGAGTACGACCAACACGAGGTCGAAGGCCTCCTTCGAGCGAGGCTTGTAAAGGCGGTGGATTTCACGCGCCGGGAGGTTTTGCGACTTAAGGTCGCCGAGAATGAGCTCTTCCGGGAGCTCCTTGGGGAGGCCGCGGATGACCACGCGAAGCTGGCGCTCCTCCGGGAGCGCATAAGTGTGGAAACCTATGCGCTCCGAGCGTAGGAGCGCTGTGAGCTCCCGATGGTCAGCCGGGGTGGGGACCTGCACCTTAATGCCCTGTGCAGTGTTGCGGGCGGAAACAAATTTGATGCGCCGCGCGTCTAAGGCCCGAGAGACCCTATCCCACGACGCTTTTTCTTGAATAAACACCGGCGGCGGTGTTTTGATTTTGTCGGCCTGAGGGGCCTGGGTGGCCTGTGAGGCAGGCGCTTTTTGTTCGGCCAGAGGGGCCGCGGGAGCTCCGGAGGCCTGAGGGGCCGCCTTCGTCGTTTTGGGGGGCGGGCTGGGCGTGTCGCCTTCCCTCGGGGAATTCGCCCGCTTCCTCTTGACCACTAAGCGCCAATCGGCGCTCCCAGTGGCCTCGTCCTCCGAAGAGGAGGGAAGCGCTATGTCCATTTCCTCTTCGGAGTCCGAAGCCTCCGTCGGGTCAGGGGAAGCGGGCGAATCGCTAACGAGGGCCGGCTTGGTTGGTTCGCGCGGCGGGGGCTTCGCGACTGTAGCGGCGGCGGAAACGACGGCTGAGTAAGACGTGGGGGTAGGGGCGCGGGGCGCGGGTGTGACCCCGTGGTCCCACAGGTCTCGAATGTGGGAGTGTGATGACTCGAGTTGAGCCATCACGAACGCGCGGAATTCGGTGTCCGTCAGCGTGTCCATGGCGCTGGTAAAGCCGCCAAGTTGTGTGAGAGGACCTCCCTGCCGGGGATAGGCAGGGGGGAGAGTGCCTACTTTGTAGCCCTGGTCGTACTGTGCCTGTCTTATTGTGCACAGATGTGTACCTAACACCTAGGTCTTATATAAACTTCACTAACTTAACACTAACACTTAGCGATACGAGCGCGGCCGCGACGCGACGCGGTAGGCCGGTCGGCGCTGCAGGGAGCGCGGGCGCGACGCGACGCGAGCACACTATTAGTCACTACGCACGATGCGCAGTGAGTACAGCGATGGCAGCGCACGCGGGCGCGCGGAGAAATCGCAACGATTCGAGTTGGCGCGGCCGCGACGCGATAACCCGGTCAGCGCTACGGGGAGCGCAGGCGCGACGCGATAAACCGGTCGGCGCTACGGGGAGCGCAGGCGCGACGCGACACGAACACACTAATTCGCTACGCACGATGCGCAGCGAGTAGAGCGATGGCAGCGCAACGCGGGCGCGCGGAAACGGCACTGAGCACTGAGAGGCGAGGCGAGCGAGCGAGCGACGCGTGCGTCTCGTACGGCGGCCGAGAGCAGACTGTCAAAAGAAAAAGCTATCGGATACGAGACGCTTTTTATACCCCACGACGAAGGTCACCTATGCTCCTCCTCCTGGAACAACTAGTGTAGAGACAGTGGTCGACAAACCCTATCTAAAATTACACTGCTGATTGATTGACACTGTGACACTGCTCTAAAATTAGACTGCATGACTCAAAGTGGGCAGTAGACAAAATAAGTTTGGGAACCTAGAAGCTAGAGGGAGACGAAACTATTAGATTGTGACGTCACAAACACGTAGTATCACTGCTGTGTTAGGGTGACAGATATTTATCACAACTTTATCCTCTGCACTAGAGTTTAAAAGTGAACTCTCATAATTTTCAATGCATTTAGAATATTTTTCATGTGTATGTGTTGTGTTCATCAGTGAGTTTACCAATAAATTGTAAGAAAAAATGAATAACCTTTTTCATAGTTTGCAAAAAGTACTGTTGTAACACAGTATCTTAGATAAGTAAACTGCTAGGTGGTCCACACCATCTCTATATCGCGTTGTTAAGGTTGTCCCTCTCATATTAACCTTGTCGGCGGTCCTGATATTTATTAATTCGTATTCATAAAGCTATTACGTACAATTGCAGACGTTTAGTCGGCTTATCTGGGCCCATAGTAAAAAAGAAAAGGCGTAAAAGTTGTGAACGATCTTGTCGGCCCTTCCCGGACCAATTTCTTTACTCTATATAAATTCAAATATTTCTCGTCTTCGCATTTCTCTGGCAACGTAGGGATACTCTCCGTCACTACTAATACACTTTATTTATTTTAGATTTAAAATTTAAAATAAAATTAATACTGTTGTCAATATAGAATATTAGTGGAAGATTTGGTGATATTTAATTATTTGCGATTTCAAAAACACAAATTGTTGAAAACAATTCAGTATCAGTCTGCTACTGTATAATATCTGCTCTTTTCCTTGCTATATGTGGATATCCACCTTCATCGCCAAATATCGAAACTTTTGTTCAGGTAAATATATGTCATCACACAGGCACTCTGTGGTTTTTCCATTCACCACCAAAATATGGACAGCAATTTATATCTGTAAATAATGGGGGTCATTATTAATGCCAGTGATTTCACTCTATTAAATATAAATTGTTTCCTAAACAACAATAGTTTAAGCCTTGGAGAAGATCTGCAAAATAAGATGTGCAAAAAGCGTTACTTTCCCAAATTATTAACATGCATACATATTGAGTTCTTGGCGGTCCATCTTCTGTGACTACCCATTAGGGATACACCGTGAAGATATGCATTTATGTATTATTATTTTTTGGCCCATGTTTGTGTCCCACTGCTGGGCAGAGGCCTTCTTCAACTCCTTTCATTCCCATAATAGGACCTATGGTACTTATTACACACATTATAAAATGCTAAATGAGAAATAATGCTAATTATATGACAATGATAAAAATCAATTTATTTTTTGTAATTTTCTTTTAGGCAATTTATCAGGCCATAAATGAACATGAAATTGGAACAGACCCTTTTAGAGTACTGGCTAAGATGGAGAAATATTTCACAGAAGCACCACCATCAAACTGTGGCAACTTAAAAGATGCATTTTTAAAAGTACCTTTTGAAACTATCAATAAGTTATATTCGAGCCCGGATAGATAGTTTATCCACTAAAATTCTTAAATACTATGTAAGTAAGAATATTAATTTTTGGAAATGAATATTGAATATTGTATTTACTTTTAGTTATTTTTCACTTTTTTTTTGTTAAAAACAGGTATACAATGGATATTTGTGGGATCTAGTAAAAATAAAATATAATTGTAAATATATAAATCTGGTTTTCAATATTTGTAAGTGACTGGTCGAGGTTTCAAGAGACCGTTGAGCTTCTTCTGCCAAAGAATCAGTTTGGCAGAGTTAATGCTGCCAGTCTGCTGGGCACTCTGACCAATGACAGTTTTCATGCAGCAAGTTTGTATGTATATGTTATCTTAAATAAGTTTATTATTTAAGATAACACTTAGTTTTAATTTTGTAAATATTAATGTTAAGATATGTATGTACGGATTTGTTTCAATAAATACTTTTATATAAATAACTAATGAACAACCTTATAAAAGTCTAAAATGCTTATAGTAGAGATGAAATGAATAGCTGTTTGACCGCCCAACTTTGAAGTCGAATAGCCGGATATCCGGCCGAAATTTGCCGATTGGCGCTTCGTAACGAGCATCGTAACAACGTTTGCCAGAATTTATCTTTCAGCACCCTGCAGCAGCATATACTGTGAAAGACTTTTTTGAAGCTGGCTTTGAAGGAGACGCCAAACCGTTTGTTGCCTATTAATGCAGAGAAATAAGTATTTATTCACCATAATTTGGCCTTAGTGCAGTACGAGTACTGTCTTTTTGTTGTAAAATGAAAATATGGTGATTATATTTGTTATTTGGATTAAATAATGTATCTAAATTTTATATTTCGCATTTTTTTTTAAATCTGATATCCGGCCGGATACTCGCTTATTATTTGTATCCAGTTGGATAGTAAATTTAGGCCGGATGCTGAGTAGTTACGAGATATCCGTTTCATCTCTACGTTATAAGTATAATATGTGAATGTATTATCTCAAATTTACTCGTTACCATTTAACCAATCATAATATAAAACTTGTATTAGAATTTGAGTTTAGAATATGAAAAAGTATTATATTAACATAGGTTAACTATTATGTTGAATGAAATCTCAAGACAAAGTGCATTTATTTTGTTTAAATATTTTTTTCAAATCAGTACTATTTTTTAATAGTATTACTGTTTATTTTTTAAAAGTATTATTATTGACAATATTATACATAATAATACCATAATACATTATAAATTGCTATTCATTATGTAACTAAATAAAAGGAGGCACTGGTTACTGTATATTTATTTTGAAAAGTTGTTTGCATTGTGGCTCATTGTTCAACTATGGAATGGAAACAAGTTAAGGCGCGTAGTAGAGCAAACAGATCTCATTTCGATAAATTTTTAGCAATAACAACGCGATCAAAGGTCTGGAAAAAAATAAATGTGAATCTACATCATCTTTATAATCAACCAAAATCAACAAAAGATAGTGTATTTCCAATGAAGTGTTATCTTAATACTAAACTCGCATACCTAGGCGAAAAAGGACCGAGACGCTGGACGTGGATGTCCTCTCTGACTACCCCGTTAGGGATACAGCGTGAAGATATGTATGTATTATCGAATTAAGTATAATTTTTTTTTGTGGTGGATAAAGAATAGTTGGAACAATAATAATATAAAAGTGTATAATACATAAATAAGTCTACAATTTATCATGTTTAAAAGTAATAGTTTTCGCTTTAAATTTGCTATTTCTTATTTAATCACCGCACTTCAAAATTCATAATTTCCGCAATAAATTTTTATGTGAAATCAGTAATCTTTAAAATTAACGGTTTTCACATTACAATTTTGTTTTCAACTTTAGTTAATCTTAACGAGTGTCTTGCGCGACAGAACTTGGCTGCTGTTATTGTTGATTGGGATAATATTCGACTCATATTCTATTCTATTCATAGCTTTATGGTTCCGTTATTATTTTATCTGTTCGAAAGTCTTCTATCGAAAAACAAATTCTATCAGCGGCAGCTAAGTTTAAGTTTAAACTGTCGCGGGACGGTCGTAAACCTTGTGGCAGATTACGTCTGTCAGAATGACAGCTAGACAGTTTCTCAAGATTATTCATTTATGGAGAATTTTTTATTTTAAAACAAATAATATTTTAAATTATTCCCATGTTTTTCTATTGGTCATGATTATTTTATAGCATTCATAATTTTTTTTTAAATAGTTTATTATTAGTGATTAAGAAAAACATTTAATTGATAGGCATTATAGTTTTTAATAGTAATATACAGCAATTTTATCGATATATTTACTAATTTTGAAGTGGCCTCAAATGTATGTTCTAAAGCAACAGTATGTACCGATATACTATTAAATTTTCAATAATGGTTATATACAGTTTGAATGACTAATTCTGTTGCAGTACTGTCGGGGTTTCGGGTCTTAGAGATGTTGTATAACGTGTTGATATTGAGTTCGCTGGGGAGAACTGTTGCGTCGAACTCCGGCAATGATTCGACATATTTCAAAGATTTTTAAAATTCACGTACCGATCGCCTTTTAGCGCCGTACTTCTGCTTCTTACGGTCAGCACCCCTTTTTTTGTTAGCAAGTTGTCCTGTAGTAAAGAAATTCCGCTATTTTTTTATACCAAGTGTGATTAAATATACTCGTTGACAAACTGGCACAAAATGTTTTTTGCATATTGGATATTTAATGCAGTATTCTCTGCCTTTCTGCCTCTCGCATACCTAGGCGAAAATGTGTGAGGAGAATGATGCGATTTGAGGAAGCGAAAGAAGTATGTAAGAACCGCTACGCTTGGCGCTCCGTCCTCTTTGACTACCCCGTTGGGGATACAGCGTGAATATATGTATGTATGTATGTTGTATGTATGTAGAAATACGTAAGTACCGAAGTGGTTGTACAGAATTATAGAAAACTATATGAGGGCGACGACTCTGTCTTAGACACTGAGAGCGATCCTAACGAATGGCCACACTCGGGTCAGGATCTAGAGGAAATCATTAGTATGAAAGAATTGAGAAAATGATAAGAAGTCTGAAATGTAGAAAGACTGCGGGAAATTATGAGTTTACTGCTGAGATGATCAAGTATGGTGGTCCAAGGGTCTGGGATACATTCTATAAACTGGGCAATCTTTGCTGGCAGAAGAGAAAGGTTCCGGAGGACTGGCACATTTCAGTCATAGTGCATCTCTATAAAGGGAAAGGTTCTTATTTAGACTGCGTGTGCTATAGGACCAGCAGCTTGGTCAGCTTAATAAGTGAAAGATATTTGTGGAAGGCACAAGGCGCTTTTAGGAATGGTAGGGATTGTATGAATCAGATTTTCTCGCTACGCGGTATCGTGAGGAAGTTTCTGGCCATAGGTCCGAAAGTTTTCTGCGCTTTCGTTAATCTTGAAAAAGCAGTCGATGGAGTAGTGCGGAAGAAATTATGGAGTCTTCTGCCTGAATATGGCGTGGAGGCACCCTTACTGCGATGCGATGCGATGTTGTTATATCGAGACCACAGAGCCTGTGCAAGGATAGACACATGTCGCCCTGGTTTGAAGTCTGTTCTGGTGTCAAACAGGGCTGCGTGATGTCTGCCTGGCTGTTCGTGCTGTATTTGGACAGTTGCGACCAGAGATTGAAATGTAGTATGAGTGGTATGGGATGTGATGACACAGTGGTAAACTGCCTATTGTACGCTGACGATGCTGTGTTTATAGCACCATCAGAAGCAGAGTTGCTGCAGAACCTGAAAGAAGCTAAGGTCTGGTGTTGGTAATGGAAGCGGTACAAACGAAACGTGAGATTTGTGTAAATGGAAAATGTATAGAACAATTGCACGAAAATGTATATCTGGGGAGTGCGTTTCCGAGGGACGGAAGATGTGAGTTAGATGCGGAAAGACGGGTTTCAGCCGGCAATAAAGTAAACGGTGCTCTGTCCGCATTATAAGGCAGTGTGAATATATCTAACTCAGCCAAAATGGCCATACACAATGTGGTGTTCGTGCCAACTTTATTGTACGGTAGTGAGGCATGGATATGCTCGAAATCGAGTGAAAGTAAGATAAATACAGTAGAAATTCGATCTCTTAGAAATATGTGCGGTGTCACCCTTGCGAACAAATTAAGCAATGAAGAAATACGCAGTATGACAGGGTTGCACGACAGTGTTATTGTAAAATGAAGGAAATAATGCTAAGATGTTTCGGGCACATAGTAAGAATGAGTGATTAAGGACTGACGAAGAAAATCTACTGAGCGAAATCGAGTGGTAAAAAAGTCAAGTAAGACCAAGGCTGACTTATGAAGATCAAATGGCCAGAGTGTTAGCCGACGGAAATGTCAAAAGCACTCGCATACCTAGGCGAAAATGTGTGAGGAGAATGATTCGAGGAAGCGAAAGAAGTATGTAAGAACCGCTACGCTTGGCGCTCCGTCCTCTCTGACTACCCCATTGGGGATACAGCGTGAATATATATATGTATGAATATTTAATGTTAATAATAAATGCCTGGGGCCTCCCAGCTATTATAACTTAAGCCTGTATTTGTCTTCCCAAATGCCTATTTGGGAAGACAAATACCTACAGGCTTAAGTTTAGATTGCTTACGTTGGGTAAAATTTTACAAAATTCTTCTGTAAGTTATCATTTCAAATCAAATCATTCGATACAGGTAATCAAGATTTAAAGTTCCACTTTATAATTTTCAGTTTTTTACAATATTAATTTTGTAATTTTTGTATGAACACTTTTAGGTTATGTTATGTTAGGTATTTTTACAACGCCCGAGCGGAGCGAGCGAAGCGAAGCGGCTGCGGTCGACGAAGCGCCAGATCAGAATCCCCTTCATACATGGAGCGGTATTTAAATAGGAGGCCACAATCTGAGGCGGTAGTTGAAGTCGAGAAATTTAATCTTGTAACAACATCTCTATTCCCCTCCATCTCTTTTCATTTTTTGCTGTTAGTTTATCTATATATAGCAATCTTATTTATTTCCACGAGTTAGAAAGAGACAAAAATGAAACGTTAGTGACTAAAGCTAAAATCTGTGGATCACAGGTTACTCGAGGTTATATAGGGTAAGCAGTACAATGATTGGCCCTTTAAGGTGAGCATTGACTTTGAACATTACTTCTTCCACTTCCACACCTAGGTGGAAGAAGTAATGTTAAAAGTCATCGTAAAACATTGGGTGTCAAGTTGTTTCTTAAAAATCTAAGAATATCATAATCACAACCATAGCCTAATGCTGCAACTCATTTAGAACTTTAATGCAATTTAAAAAAAAAGGGGCAAAAAGTATAATCATTGGCCATTGGTGTATAAAAATTGGCCACAGAAGTATAATGATTGTCATGTCGATCATTGTACTTTGTGTTTATTAGCACCAAATTGGCATTGCCAATTTTTATACCATGTTAGGGCCAATCACTATACAAACTTATCAGTTTAAACGATAGTGATGTGCAGGGTATAGTAATTTTTATAGGTATCGAGCTCTGATCAATATGTAGATAGGTAGGTAACAATAAAAACCTAGATAATTAAAGTTAAGTAAGTAATGGATTAAAATTATATTTCTTATTTAAGTACGTAGATAACGTAATTAAACAAACATTTTCAACGAAGCATTTATATAATTAGGTATCATGATAAAGAGATTGAGATCAACAATGAGACAGGTTGGTATTACTTTTAAACAATAAAAAAATATAGAAGATTAAGTTATTAATATTCTAATATAAATAACTATCTCTGTTCATCAATCAATTTGATGACAGACCTATGCCCCATCCTCCTGGTACAGACGTCGTAATATCTGCCCTGTTTCGTTTGAGTGGATAGATGATCATCGGTGGCGTAATAACTCCGTTGGCCAAAAATGTGAACATCACTGTTAGTCCACATTTTGCTGGCGCACTGTCTACTTCATAGATGTCACGTGTACCTTTTGGGGCTAAAACCCTGGAAATTTTTGGGCATAATAAAAAATTGGTTTCATCGTCGTTGAAAATGCGTTTAGGATATTGTAGAATATGCAGAAAGTGTTCCTCTAGTGAGTAAGGTTCAATTTGTTGAAACTATTTCTTAATATTATTTTCGGATACATTAGCACTTGCCGAAGTAACGGAAAACCAAAAACGCTTTGTAATAGTTCTTCTTTACGCCGCGGAAAGCCTTTTCTACTGCTCTGTATTATCCCCTCGATCAACGTTTTTTCCTCGATATTTGTAAGGACTGTTGACGGACCCGGTCTGGTTTTTATAAAATTTCCTTGTAATCGAAACTGCAAAGTTCCTCGGGGTATCCCATATGGTTTGGTAGCTGCTCTCTTAGGCATACTATTTTGTATAGCTTGGCTTACCGCTTCTAAATCTTCCTCTGTATATTTTTCTTTATATTTCTCCTTTTGCAGGCTTCGGCATTCTTCTGAAACTACCCATAAGTTAATTTTTTTATCGAAATCGAAGCTGAAAATTAATATCAAATCAACAAACGTACATGCAAACACCTAAAAATATTACCCTCCTTCTGGGACAGTCAGTTAGTAATTAAGTCAAAGCGATATAAATAATATTATTACAGATGGATAATAATAGAAGCTGAAATATCTCTGAAAAATGCGAACGTAATAGGTACGTACTAAGCTTTGTAAATCTTAAAAAATACTTCCTTTTCTTTATTTATATGACGCCGTCGCGATTGCTTTTAAAAAATAACTGGTAATGTTAATATAACATCTGGTTTACTCGTTTGACTGTCCCTGGATCATATACCTACGATGCGATTTAATTATTCAAGAAGTATTTCGAACTACCTACAATAAAAACATTACAGGACGTCGTTTGAGATTACTGGATTGGGCCTGAATAGTCCACGTGTTAACCGTGAAAATGTAACGCCAGATTAAACCTACCGAGGTAAGTAAAACTATTACAGTATTTTGTTATTTCATTTTTTGAGTATGTTCTCATTCTTAGGTATTTTTATATTTCAATGCCGTTTGCATTATATCTACCAATTTAGTATCGACATCGGTACATCACTACGTATTTAAGATCTCTTTGTATAAAGATTGGTATAGGTAAAATTATAATGATTAGCACGGCCAATGACGTAAAAGTATAATGATTGGCCCTGCCAAAATCTAGTTACCGCTATCCTAAAATATTTTGATTAAAATTATTTAAAAAGGAGTTGTCAGTTGCATATAATAAAAATTTAAAACAGGGGGGTTTATTTACAGCACTAACTACTATTATTAGCACAGATGCCAATCAACTAATCTTTCATGTAAGCCATGGGCCCATGGGTACTAATTTTAGCCTACCCATTTTTAAGTTATGTTTAGTGTTTATCCACAAATGAAGGTAGTTATACCAAAATAGAACTGGAATTAACTTAAAGAAACACATCTCGCAATTTGAATAATAAGAAAATAGGTAAAATATCTAAAAACACGGGAAATTAACGCGATTACCTTTTTTTTTTTTATTTTCCCTTGACGTTTCGGCCGAGTTTCATCGGCCGTGGTCTCAAGTAAACTGTCGCAGCAAGCTTCGCTCCGTGTCCGAGGCAGATTTATTTCATCTACCCCCGATATTTGTAAATAATTATTAGTGTTCCTGTGCGTGACCTGGCTGGGATACGATCCCCGATAGCCTCGAGGCCACTATGCACACCCGAACTGAATCGCGTGTACGCCAGTCCGCTAACTGCAACTCGATGACAGGAGCGGGGTGGGTTTGTGAAAATGAGACTCTTCTATTGTTTTTCTATGATGAGCTTCTAGTGTTCTTGTGGCGTGGTAGTTGGCGTAGCAGAAGAAAGTGCGGTGGCGGAGCAGGGCCGCTCACTGGTTCCCTGCCTACTAAAGTACCAAACGATGTGTCCGCAACTAGCGCTTGCTGCGACAGTTTACTTGAGACCACGGCCGATGAAACTCGGCCGAAACGTCAAGGGAAAATAAAAAAATAAAAAAAAAGGTAATGGAGAATGTTACTAAGTATGCAAAATCGTTTGAAACTTTATTAGAGTAGAGCATATGTGTATAGAAATACACTAGTTTTTGTTTCATTCAAAAATACCAAGTAGTTACGATTTTACAGACGTTTAAAGTTCCCGTGAATAGCGAGTCCCGCTAGCAGCGCACGTTTCGAGCGTGATGTCATTTTCCAACACTCCGCTCGCGACCCGCGCTCAGTGGTAGTAGGGTAGGTCTCTTGCGCTATTATACATAGGTTGTATTTTGCTGTTTCGTCCGTGCATTATTCTGTTGTTACGTTCGTACTTTAATTATATATTCAATTATTAAATTCAATTAAGTGTATTAAATAAATGAAGTAATCGAACTGCAGAAGCAGCTCGAAGAAGTTGCTTGATTTGAAATTTAGTATCATGTGACTTCAATGATATTAAAATAACATGGTAACCTTAACTTGATGCTACAGTATTACTTGGTATCAGCAGGATACCCAAGTCCTCACCAAGTTAGAGAAGAGGTATCGTGTTTGGACTTATTGGAATGGCCTCAATGAATATATAGGTACTAATATTATAGAGAAAAAATTGGACTGTTTGTATGTAATGGATAAAGTCAAAAACTATTCAACCGAATTCAAAAATTCGCTAGTAGATTCAAAATAAATAGATAGATGGTGATGAAGCAGACAACTATTGCCAGAGTACGCAGATTTCGGCGAGGCAAAATCTCGTACCCAATTTCATGTATTGTTTCGGAGATTATTTATGTGAATGTGGGGATAGTGTCGATCGCAGCCTGTTTAAGAAGCATGAAATAAAACTTAAATTACAAATTTGAAAAGCCCTAACTCAAAAAACCTTTAAAAAGTGAAAAAAAAATATGTAGATACCTACCCATGGGCCCTTTAAGTTTATGTAAAGTTGTAATATAAATAGTAGTAGAGAGTCATCGCGAGGCCTGCTAAGTAAATAAAGTGAAAAAACCCCCGACTCAAACCAAAACCTTTAAAAAATAAAATAATAATATCTAACTAAATTTGTGATGTTTCAATATAAATAGTAATAGTAATATATCCAAGCGTCGTCACGTCGGGAGACTGCTAAGTTTACTTGTATTTAAATTTCATACATACTTTATCATTTTTAGTTGTATTCTCTTTTTATTACTTAGCGGTCCTCCGACGTGACGACGCTTGGATATATTACTACTACTATTTATATTGAAACATCACAAATTTAAAGTGCTATGAGGTACATATTATTTTTTTACTTTTTGGAGGTTTTTTTGAGTCGGGGGTTTTTTAAATGAGTATTTGTTGCGAAATGTTATAGTGACCTTACGGGCACATACGGGAGCGCGCGACGGACTGGGCGAGTGTTGAACTATGACGTCACACGCAGCGAGCGCCGGCCGGTAGAATCCATGTTGCGCATTTGTTTTTGAAATTCAATTTCTCAGCAGCTAAGTACTTGATATATCGAAATAATTTTGTCACACATATTTTTTATTTTCAATAAAGAATACGGAGAGTTAAAAACCAAAATTAGTAAACATTCTTCATTGCGTTAATTTCCCGTGTTTTTAGATATTTTATAATGCAGCGCGAAAGTTTAAAAGTTTATATAAGAAAATAGGTAAATGTCAATGTAAAAGTATTTACTTCTTACGATTTTCTTAATAAAACACATCCTTCGTTGAAGTCGCTGCAAAAGTAATTTTTTCAAGTGTAACTTGCTGTTAAATTTAAAAACTACCAATTGCATTTTAAAGTGTTGTTAACAAAGAAAAATAAATGAATATAATTCTATCTTGAAATATGGGGCAACTCTTAATAAATTGATTTTAAACTCAAAAGGCCAATCATTGAGGGGGGGCCAAGATTAGTACTGCTTACCCTACAGTTTGAATAGTTTGTTCCAAAGCATTTCCAGAGACAATGTACAATTATTACGGTTTGTTCTCTAATTTTATATATTAATAATAAAAGCTATTAAAGTAATTTCAATTTCTTCTCTCTTGACTTCCGAAACAGTCTCACGCGCACGGTGCATTGGATTCATTATTTATTGTATTTATTATCTTTTGTAAAGCAATATAAACCAGCATATATTACAGTCCACTCTTATTTTAAGTCCTTTAGGACTCTACATATGGCTATAAATATTTTATAGAATATTTTTTTTTATGCTATTAACTTTTTAATGAAAGAGTAACATTTTATTGTATAACATTATATGTTTTAATTGCTATTCATAGCAATTTTGTCTATATTTTCCCCAATTTTGAAGTGCCATTAAATCAGCCTTTCCCAAAGTGGGCGATAACGCCCCCTTGTGGGCGCTACAGGCCTAAAGGGGGGCGGTAAGAGACCCAGAAAAAAAATGGGGGCGTTGTGTAGAGGCCTGGGGGGTGATTTGTAATTTCATTTAGCTAGGAGGCATCTTAGACAACGATTGCATGAGCTCTCGACTCTCAACTACAACTTGTGAACATCAACTAATATTAACTAAAAGATTGCTCAAACTCGGTTCGATATTTCTCTCCGCGTAGTTCATATATCTGTCCTGTTTTATTGAATATACAAACTAAAAATCATGTCAATCGGTCGTTCCGTTTCGAAATGAAAGTAGACACAAACAAACAAATAAAAAGGCAACAGACTCACTTTCGCATTTTAATAGTTATTAGTACGCCCAGATAGGTAATTTTCGTAGATAATAGACCGCGGGCAATCATGTTTTAACAAGTTTTTGTTAAATAACCCGAATTGTGCATTCCTGTATCAATCGGCTGGTTCATAGAATACTTGTTCTGACTTGTTGAGTACGACTGAGCGTCGAATGAGATAAACGAGTTCATGCATGTTTGTTTTATTCCTGTCGGTGCGTGCTGCTTATGCAATCCTATATAAACAACGTAATATTTATTTTATTTTCATTTGCGGTTTCGCGTGCAATAGATGAGCAGTACTTAAGTTCAACACTTACTTACGTATTTCTCAAAAGAAAACAACGTCGGAAGTAAAAAAGAAGAGACGGCAATACTGTGCGGAATATATTAAATTCGGATTCATTGAAAATCCGATAAACCCATCGTCGCCTTCTATGTCTAAAAACATTTTCGAATGAAGCAATGAAGCCTTCAAGACTGCAAGATCATTTGAATAAAATGCATCCAGATAAGAAAGACAAGAATGTAGCACATTTTATGGTATTATTAACGAGATTATTAATAAGCATACGCCAAAAATATCTCACCATAAAAGAAATGATTACCCGTTTTGGTTTAGTCCTTCACTAATAAAGCGTCTGAATGAAAAATTGAAGTATCATAGACGGTACAAAAAGTACAATAACCCGCGTGATTATGACGCCTTCTCTTTATTACGTGCTAGATGCAAAATATTAATAGAAAAATGCTATACTAGTTATAGAGAATCAGTAGAAAACTCAGTGACGTGCAATATAAGATATTTTTTTCAATATGTTTATGGCAAAAAAGGATACAGTTCTGTGCCGCTTACTATGAAGTATGAGAACACTACATCTTCTGACGTAGTCAATATCTGCGAAATGTTTTCTAATTATTTTTCATCAGTATTTGAGAGAAGCATTGCAGTTTATTCACTTCCTACAGAAATAGACACACTCAATGTCTCAATGAAATACATATTGGCAGAGGCAATATTGAGACCAAAATTAAAAATCTCGACCCCCATAAAGGACCAGGTCATGATGGAATTCCACCCTCTTTTATAAGGGCTTGTGCAGGTGAGCTTAGTGAACCCCTCTATATCCTGTTTAATAAATCTTTACAATCTGGGATATTTCCAACATACTGGAAGACTGCTTTCATAGTACCAGTACATAAATCTGGCGATAGAGATCAATGTAAAAACTATAGGCCGATTAGTATTTTGTCTTGTTTTGCAAAACTATTTGAATCTATGATTTATGATGCCCTCTACTCATATTTTAAACCTCTAATTTCCACTAAACAACACGGTTTTGTTGCAAAGAGATAGACCGTGAGTAATCTTTTAGAATACAAGCATTACCTGTGTAACGCTTTTGCAAAGAGAGGCCAAGTGGACTCTATTTATACCGATTTTGCAAAAGCCTTTGACAAGGTTAATCATTCTCTTCTTTGCTTAAAATTGGAAGGTTACGGAATTCATGGTAGTCTGCTTCGAGGGGTGACCTCTTATCTTCACAATAGAAGCCAATTAGTATCAAGGGGCACGTTTCAGCTCCCGTAACGGTGACATCTGGTGTACCCCAAGGATCGCACTTACGACCGCTGCTATTTGTTGTCTATATTAATGACCTTGTTAATAACCTCACATGTCCTAGCCTTCTCTATGCAGATGATTTAAAGTTATATATGTCCGTTAATAATGTAAATGACTGTGCAGCCCTACAACGTAACTTAGACAAAGTTGCTGAGTGGTGTGATCATAATTTTATGTTCCTTAACATTGACAAGTGCTATGTGGTCAGCTTCACTGCCAAGGTAAATAAATTGTGTAACGATTATTATCTATGTAACCAAGTTCTTCAGCGCAAATCTGTCATTAGAGACCTGGGAGTATACTTCGATGAGAAACTCACGTTCAAAGCTCATTATGATTATATTATAAACAGATGTTCAAAACTCATTGGTTTCATAGCTCGCTGTACAATGGAATTTAAAAGCCAGCGAACGTATTTAAGTCTTTATTGTTCATTAATCAGAAGTATCTCAGAGTACAGTTCAGTTATCTGGTCTCCTTACTACGAAGTTCATAGTAACAGAATTGAACGCTTACAATCCAAATTTCTCAAATTACTTTGTTTTAGATTGCATTTGGGTCGTAGGTTTCATTCGTATTATAGCTGTTTGCTAAGGTTTGACGTACTACCTCTTCACACTCGTTGAAAATATATCGATCTAGTAACACTTTATAAGATTGTGCACTCACATATAGACTCTCCATACCTTCTTTCTCTTCTAAATTTTAACATCATCTATAGATCTCGCAAGCCTACATCTCGTCTTTTCACCCTTCAAGTAAACACTAATAATACATCATACTATAATCCTATCACCAGAATGTGCCGTATGTATAATGATTTTGCCAACGAAAACTCCATCCTTGATATTTTTAACCCAAAGCTTTATAAATTCAGGAATGACATCCGAGCAATTCTTTCTGTTTCATCGGTCAATTGACCCCTGCAAAATACTGATAGCACTAACGTATAACTACTTACTTATAATTTTGCTAAAAGTTAGATAATAATATCATTACCTAATACTAGATAACCTTCACCGTTGTTTCTTCATAATTCTAGCTGTCTGTGCATACATGTTTAGAGTCATAGTGTAGATTTACAATATGTTTAATGTACTGCTTAATTTGACTGTAACTTGTTTTGTGTGTCAAATAAATAAATAAATAAATATTTTCAAGACCTAGAGAAGAAACATAATACTCAGCCAAGTGTAGCAAAACTATTTTCGGCTGCTGCTAAGCAAGATGACGACGGACTTCGAGTTTCGTACAATATCTCTTTGTTAATTGCTCAAAAAGGCAAACCACATAACATCGGAGAAGAGTTAATTTTGCCAGCAATAAAGGAAGTAATAACTACTGTGCTTCATAAACCAGCCCCAGATATTATCCGAAAAATTCCTTTGAGTAATAATTCTGTGCAAAGACGAATTGACGAAATGGCTGAAAACATTAAAGGATCAATGTGTGATCACCTGAGGACAACTCAATTCTCAATTCAGCTCGATGAGTCCACTTTACCAACTAATGAAGCATTGTTGCTGTCTTACGTGAGGTTTATTAAAGATGAGAAAATATGTGAAGAACTATTCTTTGCTAGAAATTTAGAGACCGATACAAAAGGCGAAACCATATTCAATACATTGGAAAAGTTTTGTGATGAGAAAGAGATTCCCTTGAAAAATATTATATCAGTTGCTACGGATGGCGCTCCGGCTATGACAGGGTGCCATAAAGACATCATAGCGTACTTAAAAAATAAAATTCCAGATGTCCTTGCTGTACATTGCGTTATTCATAGACAACATGTGGTTGCTAGAAACTTAAGTGAACGACTATTTCAATCATTGCAATATGTCATCAAAGCAGTCAATAAAATCCGCAACAGCTCTTTGAGTGATAGATTATTTCATCAGCTTTGTGTTACTAATGACGAGGATTTCAACCGTTTGTTGTTTCATACTGAAGTTCGTTGGCTATCAAGAGGCAATTGTCTGACTCGATTTTACAACCTGTTTGACTCTGTTATAGAGTTCTTGGAAACTAAAGATACAGAATTGCACAACAAGCTCATTACATCAAAGAATGATATAGCTTACATGACAGACCTGTATAAATTGTTCAACGACATGAATCTCCAACTGCAAGGCGATGAACTAAATTTAATTAAAACAAAAAACGTCGTTGCTGCTTTCGCAGCCAAACTGCTTCTACACAAAAAGAATATGGGCAGACGTGAGTTTCACAATTTTCCGAATTTGTCAGTATCATGCAGTAACGACGAATTGTTTGCCTACTGTCAACATTTGGAAAACCTCCACATTGACTTCACCGAACGATACCAGGACATTTTGAACTTGGAAATACCTGACTGGGTGCTGGATCCGTTTTCAAATGTCAACACAGCAATGTCACCTCAGCTGGAAGAAGAACTTATAGAATTGACAACAAACGAGGAAATAAAAATCAAGTTCAAAAATGGTTACCAAGAATTTTGGCTAAAAAAACCGATCTCGCAATTGTACCCTGGATTGTGGTCAATCGTTCAGCGATTCTTGATAGCATTCCCATCGTCATATTTGTGTGAACGTGGATTTAGTGCTGTGGCAACACTGCTTACTAACAAGAGAAATCGTTTGGATGTTACCAAACGTGGCGACTTGCGACTGTTCTTGAGTAAATTGGAACCTGATATAAACAAACTTATTAAACAGCATCAGATTCATCCTTCACATTAGTTTTTATATAAGGATCGATTATATTTGTTTTATTTTGAATAAAAGATACTCTGTTTGAATACTATAAAGTTGCGTTTCAATAATCATTCTCATTGGCAGGTGTAGCCCGTAAGAGTTAACTTGAGACCTGAGCGCCGTTGTGTATTACCCACTGTGCTCAGGTTTCAAGTTAACTCTTGCGGGTTATAGTAAAAGTCTCGTTTGGAATTAATGTTTAATCTCTAATCATTAATTAATTTGAAGTTATAGTGGTTTTTCAGTAGGTGAAAAAATGGGGGCGCTAAAAAATAATTTATTCTCAAAGTGGGCAGTAGACAAAATATGTTTGGGAACCCCTGCATTAAATGCATCCCATAGAAAACATTATCTGGGGGCCTAGACAAGTCGAAGTTAAATCAATTTATTCAAGTAAACCCGAAGTTATTTTTGAACATCAAATCTACTTTAGTTACTAAGTGGCTCGAATGTCGTATACGTCAGTAGAATAGAACGACAACCGTGTGATTTAGAGTAACGAATTTGAAATTGGTTGTCAAACGTTATTAACTTTCTTATATATGAAACGAAACGTAAAATCATGTGAAAACCTCCGTATAAAAACTATAAAACGTTGCCGGGCGCTTTTGACAAGCAGTAACGCCAGCAAGCGTTTTGATTTTACGAAACTGCCACTTGTCTAGACGCTCTGTAGTTATTCTTATTATGTAATCGCGCCACATTACAATTTTATAAGGACATTATATCTGTGAGTAGGAGTAGTTTAGACTACTGGATTTTGTATCTTTTTGTTTTGAGTTTACAGGTATACTTACTTAAAAATCTAATCAACACCTTTAGTAATTAGAATCGTCCTAGGAATAGATATACATACTTACGCTAGATATCTCACGGCTTTTCTTGTCACAGTTCGTCCTTCGCGTTCAACCTGTTTCTATGGATATTGGGAAACGGAAGGCTACGGTCGTCGTGCCTACATAACAAACTATTGCTAAATTCAATTTTCTGTTTTATAGTTTTTGATGTTGTTGATGTTGATGAGTCAGTGAGCGAATGGTATTTATTTCGCTTTAAAAAATTGTACATACCTACCCAGATAGCAATTTAAACTTAAACCAGGGATGCACCAAGTTTGCCATGCAATTGTATTGTATTATGCAAATTATACTTCCTATTTTCACGGAACAAAGATACGATGTCGTTATAGCAAAGTGTTTTGTGCTAGAGTTACTCAGGTGCGACACTCCGTCGTCGTACCAGAAGGCAATCGTGTAGTAATACACAAAAGTAGGTGCCAAAAACTAGATACCTACTAAAAATAATAAAACCGTAGCAACATTGCCAAAATTTTGTTGTCGTATTTTACATAATTGTGCTGTTTTCAATCATTGTAAAAAGCTTGCGTCGTCATATTTGACTTGGAAACTTACAATCAAATAAAAACCAAGCATGCGGCAACCTTCATGCTATTTTAGGTATGTACATCGCATAAATCTATACCTACTCGTAGACTCGTAAACCTTTACCAAGAAATAATATTGTATTATGTAGTTAACTGTATTTATTTAAGTTCTTAGCTACCTAAGATTGTTAAACCTATCTAATGACGACATCTGAGAAGGACATTTTGATCGAAATAGTTTTATGCATACAATCATACATATACATAAAAGCACCAACCAATCTACCTATAATTTAATATAAAAAATAGGTAAGTAGGTATTGTGGGCGGTCGTAGATGGTATATACTATAGATGGTTCAAACTGATAATAAAATATAAATACTGTTTGTACAAGGACAAGAACTGGTTTCTGCGGTTGCTATCCTTGTTCAAAACTTTTAGTTTACTTTATGTTTGTTGTTACCTACATAAAATTGAGTTGTTAAGTTATTTACTGTTTTTTAATAATAAATGAGTACCTGAACAAACTTTAAAATTGTATAACAGTTGCTAGTCCTATATAATAAAAAAAAAATTAAATCGCCTTTAAAAAATAAAACACTGAAAAGTACAAAATAACTATACTAATCAAAACTCAACAATAAAAATAACTTTATAAATACGATACACACACACATAGTTTTTTTTAGGCTACAACATTTTTAATTTTAGATTACACATATAGTTAAATTTGTCAGTTACTGAGGCCGGTGCCAAGCCTACTAAAGAAATAAACTTTCTTTTGTTGTACATTGACTTGATATCGACTTCAATAACTGTCAAATTTAATTATATATAAGAGTTTTGATTGGTAATGGATAGTTTTGTACTTTTCAGTGTTTTATTTTTTGACGAACACGTAACATTTTTTTATTACTCCCTTTTGAGTAACCTTGGCCTAAATAAATGTCTAGGGTAGGTGTCTACAATTAACTTCTTTCTAATTCTGAAACGCAACGATATACAAGAGGATCATCCATATAAATAAAGTTATTTGGTGTTATTTGGTATATCTTCGAAGTCCAAGCTCCAATACCGATGAAATTTAAATGAGATCACTTCGAACTACAATATATACCCTTTCAAAAAAAAAAAGTTTCGAAATCGGTCCACAAAAAAAACATACGTACAGACGAACATAGAACCTCCTCCTTTTTTTGAAGTCTGTTAAAAATGTTCTATTGCAAGGTATTTAAATACCAAATGATTTGAGATTTCACATCTTATCACAATCGTACATGTGTAACATATATTATAACCTCACGCAATTGCTCATTTAGGGTGGAATTGGGAACTTTCTAGATGGGACCGTTAGATGGACTTCGCCAATTTCAATATTTTGATTCTCTAAACGTGGTAGTTTCTAACAAATCTTTGTTAATTGTATATTATCTTGTACAAAAAAAAATTTATATAATTTTCAACGCATTAACAAAGCAGTCATCGTTGGTCAGCCGCTTCAGTTAATTGATTACCATTTTTACTTTGTAACTTTTAGTGCCCCAGATCATTTCTAATCACCTGTACCAGTTCTCATAATTTTGTTTCTTAGCTTTGATATTGTTAAAGTCCATGGGCCACAGTCAACGTGTCATTAGGTGTATTGTTTGTTTGTTTGCCTTTCCCGTGATATTAAAGGAACCTAAGTACTTACAGTGGTTTCAGAAACATTTATCGATTTTTGTTCCAGAGCAGGATGTAAACTATTCTCTATAATGACGACATTGCTGGACTGCCTTAAAGGTGTTTCATTTAATTAAAGATCTTGACGAGACTAGCGTGAGCGTGAAGTCTTATAAGTACCCATACGTGCTGATGACACTGAATATACTTACGCTAAATGTTTCCTCTTTCCTGTAGATAAAAATGTTTATATGACGGAAAAAAGTATGTGATTTGCTTAGAATTAGGTACCAACTGCTGTTGAAGCAAGCGGTAATGCGTTGTGCTATATTTTTTTGTGAGAGCTTTATTTTCTAAATTATTATTTCTTTTGAAGTAAAAATACTTTTTGTACAATTTAGTGAGTTGTTACATGTTGGTTTTGTTCATAATTGATAAAGAGTAAATAAAACTACGACGTATGACGTAGGTAAGAAATGAATGAAGATAAATGTTAAGACATTTATTTTCGCAAGCTTAATTATATATAAACGTCCAAAGCTTAGTTAAAAGTTTAGCTTCTACAGTTGTTGCATTTTCTTAAATTCGGAGATCGCCGCATCCTCCAACTTTTACAGCAAAATATTATTAATAATTAAAAGTTAAATAACTAGGATTCTACACAATCCTGGCGGGAACTTCAAAACAAATAATGTCTTTAGCACCGTCAAACAGTGCCCAGTGTACTTTCACATCCAGCGAAGGGTAAAAACTGAGCACCGGAAATGAGTCTTTGTAAATATATTTAGTGCCCGCTTTGACAGGACAGGAGGCTTTCTCCTCGTTTTCAGTCTGGAGTTTATCACAGATCGAGTTGCCGTCTACGCCGATGAAGGGCAAGGGTACACCCAACACGTTGGCACTCACGCTGTTCTTCACATCTGCGACATCTTTCTCTGTAATAGATATTTTGTTTTCATGTCTTATATTTCTTGTACATATTACGGAAAAAAAGCAAAAATTATCTAAATAAAATAAAATAAAATTGTAAAATAAATTTGTAAGGTATCAATTCACAATTATGCTTCTATGAAAACATGTAAATAGGTACCTATCCCATATTTTTTTATTCTTGCCTCTTTATACACTAACAATCTGGTTAATCTGTTGCGCTCGTTTGCCGTGATTTTATCCTAATTCTTAATTTATGTAACTTTTATTTATTATTTTTTGTTTTTTATTGTAGTATTGATGTCATTTTTTAATAATATTCTTGCATTCTTACTAGAACTTCTTGACCACAGAAATATGCATAAATATACCCAATAATTGTCAATAGTTATAGAGCTAATAGTTATAGAGGTAGTTCGTAGTAATAGGATAGATGAGAACGTACTCATCTATACCATTGATATCACTACGTAAAATTTCTACCTGAATCAAACACTTCATGAAACATGGGTCACGAGTTCTCCTACCTTACCTACTTACCTGTTTTGACGTTTCTAATGCTTAAGTAGTACCTAATTTTATTACGGTTGAGATTTTAATATGTATCTTGATAATAAGATTATTAGCTTATAATAATCCTTTAGCCTTTTTAAATTTAATTTTTAATTCCTCATTTGTCGTCAGTTCTATTAGTTCTTCTTCTAACTGAGATGATCCTGCTGAGTTGACATTTGAAAAAGGATCCAATACCCAGTCTCTAGGCTAGAGTCTAGACCTAGAGACTAGACTGAGCGTAACCGCTAAAACCTTACGATGGTCGTTATCGGCTGTATCGAACGCTAAAACTACAAAATATTCTATATGTTTGTTACATGTCAACTCATTATCTCTATTCGGTAAACATAATATATTATTATAATAATGTTTGAAAACAAAACAATAGGTAGGTTACAATAGGTAGGGTAATTAGTACAGTATTATAAAGTAGTACAAAATTATAAAGTAGAAATTTATGATTTATTTACCCGGCGTAAAGTGAATTGTTATGTGTTGGTTGGTGCCCTTCTTGAGGCGGCAAGGCACGCGTTTGCACGGTGACAACTGTACATTTTCTGTCAAGCTCTCGAATGACATGCCTGTAATTAAAAAGTAAATAATTATGCATTGTGCTCACTAGATACTGTAGTAAACAACTAGGAGGCAAAAAGAACTAAGTTTTCATAGCCGCCTCTTGCAATCATAGTAATTAAGAATTTATTATATTCTCTTTGCTTATATCAAACGGCAATAATAAAATACTTCTATACTTATACATATATTTGCATAACTATATTCCCATAGGCGTAATAAAAAACATTATTTTATGGGAATAAAATATAAGTAATATATCTAATCTATTTATAGCTATTATCTACGTAACACTTTTATACATCGTGTACATATTGTGTCTTGTAAGTATGTAATAGGCAGACAATTAAACGGTCTATTTAGATGGTAGATGCCTATTCCATGCTCTTGGTAGCGTTTCTTTGTTCGGACTTTAAAACTGCAGTTATAGTGTTCGAGGAAAATCGGTGAGCAGAAATAAATGGGTATTTAGTTTCACAATTACATATAATATAGGTAAGATTTTTAAGAAAGATAAGAAGTAAGAAGTTTACATTGTCACAGAAAAACAAAAAAATATTTGTACTGAACCTAATCTAAAAGCAATACTAACTAAAGTCCGTATTTATTCATTTGCCAACTAAATACACAAAATGTATTATTTCATTTACTTAAAAAGACATTAAAATATGTAAAACGGTTTTTAAAATAGGTATGCAAGCATCGCGATACTCGGCACATGCTCGGTTACTCCGTCTTCATAGACTACTCCATTAGTGATACAGCGTGAGATATAAACAAATTTTTGAATGTTTTTTAGATAAAACAGGTGTTATAAAGTAAGGTCACCGTGTTTACATTTCAGACCAAATAAAAAAGAAAACACAGCTATGAATAATACAGTGAGACGTGTGAGCCGTGTAAAATTTAAAATTGTGATATTTAAAAAAATATGTTAGTTACTTAGTAGTGGCCTCTTACATGCCTAAATTTAATATAAATGTATTGTTGTAATTCACGCAGTGATCTTTTTACATCTATGTGGTTAGGTAGGTATATGCGTAAGACGCAAGACGACAATATCTACTGTCCACTACTTATGGAAGAGAAATAATCATATTAGAGCGTCTAATGGAACGTCTATGCCGCGTCTAATGACGTCTAAAATACCATAAAGACTAAGTAAGTGATGATTTAATTCAAAAGTAAAAAAAACTAGTTTATGAAATTTATTGTCTTTTTAAGTCCTAAACGAAATAATAATTATAAATTTTATTTGACAAATTGGATAAAAACGGACCTTGTATTTGGAGTAGGTTTTTGGAGAACAATTAAATTACATTTATCTGACGCAAATTTTTCCTTGACCCATCATAATTTTATGCGAACAAATAAAAAAATGGTAGTTTCCACTTTGCATACATAGTGTTTATTACGTCTATGGCAGTTTTTAGCACTATTTCATGGAATTCTACGAAACGCTAGGTTACCTTCTTCATGATCCGTCCAATTCTAATCTTACTACATAAGTATATACATTTATAGGTAGGTACAAACAATAGCATTAATAAGGTTGAATATTGTGTGATTATTTATAGAATGTTTATTATTTTGGTAACTCCATTTTTGTAATTTCGACACCATTAATGAGGTGTTTGAAAATTTCATTCTAGGTCTAGAAAAGGTGCCTATAATGATCACAAAATGGCGTGCATACAAATAGTGAAATGTACAAAAAAGTCATCTTTGTCACTTCTACGAAGTGATCGTCGTCATTTAATATAATTGTCGTTAAATCGATGTTTTAAAGTCTAACTAATACAATCATTTTAACATAAAATATTTAAACATTTATCTAAAGCAACGTAAACGTATTTATAAACATAATTTGGAGGTCATTTTTTCCAGTTTTTAGTGAGATCAGTAAGTAGAGGTGTTGCGTCACGATTTTTATTATTTACTTTTTGCGAACAAAAACGAGTCGGTTTTACTGTTTTTGGTATAATTCATCGTAATAAATTAAAGCAAAGAAGGTTTAGTTTTATTTATTAGAAGAAAAAATAAAGCTCTTGTTACACATACTTAATGTACTTATGCGCGTGTGATTATTTATAATATCTTTAGATAGGTCTTCAAAATTGATATAGAAATGTGTCTTTTAAGTCTTTTCATTTAAGTCAGTTGGTGAGATTACGCCACATAAGTCGTAAAAAGTGTGTCTTTTAACTTTTCCAGTACGGAGGTGGAAAATTCTGAAAAAGTTTAAGGTAAAAAAATTGGAGAACTTAAAAAATACTTTCAACGAATATTGGTTTGATTAGGATATGTTGCGTAATTTTTGTTTTTGAGACGTTATTAGTATTACCTAACCCAACACACATTAGGTCTCTCTCTTCCTATTTCTCGAAAACAGCTACAATTATTTGCATGAAATTTTAAGCTTAGCTAATGTTTTTTAATGTTATAGCCGCATCTGCGATGGGGGCTATACCTATATTTTACAGCAGAACGATGTTGCACTTTGATATTACATGCATACAGTCACGTACCTACTGAAGATTGAAGTGGGTATTTACTTTTAGAACAACGTTTGAGTGTATAATGTGTACATATGGCATTTTATGGCATGCATAAGGCATGAAAAAGGTAACGCCGAGTTTCTAAATGCCTAAATATGATTGTAATTAAATAATGACTGATTTTCCTATTAAACACTGAACCGTTGCTTTGTCTTTCAAAGAACAAAGATATCATAATTTCTGAATCTATTATGTGCCTTCAGATCATTAAATGTATTATAGTTCATGTACATGTATTATATTAGGTAGGTATATTACTTATTACGCCATTAAGGTGTATGGTAAACAATAAAGAGCTATACAAAAACTGCTTTTAATATGCCAAGTAGCAAAATATTGAATCATCAAAATCATGTTCAGCATAATTCATACACGCAAATTATTCATACACGTACTTACTATGTATATATACATTATATAGACTGGTATACCTATAAATTAAATATTGAACTCGCGCTTCGCCTGCATGAAATAAAAAAAATGCAAGCAAGACGAAATGTAATAATTGCAATTCCTTGAATTCGATGCCAGAGTCAGAGGCCACAATTACGGGAAATTATACTTAATATAAAATCTATACAATCTATAGAGCCGAAACCACTTAATCTATGTTATAGACATTATATTGTTATAATATCTATATATATATATTACAGATCTATATTATAGATTTAGTGGTTTCGGCTCCATAGATTATAAGGAGGAAATATATGTATGAGATCATAAGGAGGGAATATGTATTACATACCATACATATTATATACATGCATACAAACAAATGTAGATTTTTAGAAAAAGAAGCGTTATGATTTTAACAGCATATTTATATTATATACGTATGTACTTTTATATATGAAAGTATCTATATCTGTACGTTGATCTATTACCTCTCAGAGTCGGAAATACTTAATCTATTTCAACGTATGTATTACTGAATTCGTCTTAGTAATGCGCGAAACGTAGGCTAGGTTTTCTTTAAATTTCTATGTGGTATATCTGTAGTACGGCACAAAGTAAAGAACAAAAAAAAAACAACAAATTCAAGAACTTGAGAAGGCCATTTCAAAAATATAAACATTGGTAAAAATGTGATATTTTTCATATATAAAAAAAGTCATAAAAGTAAAACATAAAGACTACATATTTAATTACAACTTGCAAACAAGATGAAATAACCATAATTTGTTGAAATCATTACCTACTTCAGTCTGACTCTGAAGTCATAGCTCATAGGCAAGGGAAACTATCTTGGCTACAGTTATTTCATACCATTTTCATACAGTTATTTGTTGCCAGTTTTTGTGAAATAAATAAATAGTAGAATTTTAGTTTTATAACTTTTTGAAAGAATTAGAGCAGTAGATATTTATTTATTTTTATTTATTTATTCATTTATTTGCTGACATGAGTACTTATTATAAACTGTCATTACACAATACAGATGTCATCCACAATACATGTTACTATGCGTTGTTATTGCAATGGGTGTGCAAATTTTTACAATTTGTTCCTACAATTATTATAATCATAAATTAAATTTAAACATTCTACTTAGTCAAGATCAATTATTTACAAAGTTCACTTCGTCAATCAATTTTACAATAACATGTTAAACACTAAATACCAAATAATAATAACAATAATGAATAAAATCTGGTTCAGCTATACAAAAATTCATTCTCTGGATAATATTTTTTGGCATTTAAATATTTAAATAAGTCAGTTTTAAATTTTCTACAATATGTTTCACTCTTTATCTCATCAGTTATCTTATTGTATACTGATATTGCCATACAGTAACTATTGTTCTTGTATAGTGTTAATTTATTTTTAGGAATTAATAATTTGTTCATAATATGAATCCGGATCAATATCATTATTATAACTGGAGCGTGATGTAAAATGTTTATGTTTCCTCACGAATAGACATGTATAAATATAATGTAGGCAAAGGCAGAATGTTTTTCTTTTTGAACAAAGGCCTACAACTGTCCAAAAATTTGGCGCCAGTTATTGCCCTGATGTATTTCTTCTGTAGAATAAAAGCTCTTTCCGCATCAACCGAGTTTCCCCACACTATAAGGCCATAGCGGAGAACAGATGCCACATACGAGTGGTATGCCGTCGTTGCCGATACCGATCCATAATGGCCGATTCCGTAGATTTGGGGATTTCTTAAGTCTTTTTACTTTTTAGCTTATTCTAAACCAAAATCAATGTAGATAGAATCTAAAAAAACTTATTGCTTATGTAAATGTAATCTCCCATACAGTTTGTGCCGGTTAGTACAAACACGGTCAAGTTCGATCGTCAGCTCAGTAGCTGGTCGTTCATGACCAACACGGCTTTTGTGTGTGACGTAGGTATACTTAAAATAGAATCTTTGGAATAAATCTAATGTACCTACTCGTAAGCATAATTTTATACTTTTAACTCCAAGTTTTCTTTAACAATTAAATTACTAAATAAACTTTTCATTGATTTTCCTAATAATTCTTAGTTCTTGAAGCAATGACGTTCATGGTTACAGTTGAAGATTATCTGATCATTAAAGATTATATACTTCGATTTGACTACACACACTGATGTGCTACGCAGTGTCGTAACTAATCTTTTAGGTGCTAGTTGTATTTAAGCTACTATCATGCATGCCCCAAAACTACCTCCTAGTTATTTTTTCGCCCCTCTATGAGGTCTATGCCCTGTTCCTAGGCACCGCTCCGCCTTAGTTACGGCACTAGTACGACGGTTAAGAATGAGAATGAAACTGTATCTGTATGACTGCTCAATAACTCATTATAGTTAGTGCTTCGTCATTACAAGACTATTCATAAGGTACCGCTCATCGTGGTGGTTAGTTCTTTGTCGGCTAAAGTAAGAGTAAGTAATAGTAGGTAATTTATTTCGTCCCTGCTCTTGTTATTGAAATTTATTACCACAGGCGGCTAATTCTGCTGTAAAGATTTAATTTTGTAGTTAAACCTTAGGTACTGTAATGTACTATAAATTACGTTCTTTGTTTACATTTTTATTTTTAACTCTTGACCAGTCCATACGAAGATTTCTTAAAATGGACTACTATTATTTCAGACTCTTTTGTGAACATTGTGCAATCGTTTGAAAGTTGAAAGTCTTAGAAATGGATTTTATTACGTCGTATATTTTGCTATACGTCCTTGGTGCTTAATAAATTTAGACATATACAGACAACATATCCTTAAGCTACCTCCCTAACGGGGTAGTCAGAGATAATGGACTGCACGGCATCGTGGTCCCTATTACATAAATCGATAAAATATCTGCTTAAAATTGAGGTTAAGTCAAGTGCCTGAGCGAAATAATTTTATTTTCATGTGTGATGCAAAGTTGCGAGATATCGGTAAAAATACTGGTAAAAGTGTAGTGCGTGTGTGTGTGTGTAAAATATGTGAATGATGTGTGTGTATGAGTGAAGCTGTGGAGCAAAACCTATTTTTTCTTTTAATTTCCAAAACTTATTATCATTAGCCTTTATAAATCTACTGCTGGACATATTCCTCTCCAAACCCAATGCACGCTACTGACCGCGATCTTCGATTATCATCCTCATCCATGACTGCCAGTTACCTGTGCCAGTGCGTATGATATGCCAATGATGAACTACACTATACCTGAGTGCGGTCTCCACTCTGGTCCATGTACCCCAACTTGTTTTTAAATTTATGAACAAGTCTCAGTGTACTGTTCATGCTTCGGTTCCTTCTGTCTTTTAACATTTTGTATAACATTTAATAGACACGATAAAATAATATGCATTAAAACATTTTTCCTTTATTAGTTCCCGGAAACGACAAAATTATGAAATTAATAATACAGTATTTTATTTGTAAGTACTAACCTTGCTAAGAAAAGTATATTTCCCTTATTGTTACCTACTACTTGTAAACTCTACAAGCTTACAGGAAAACTATATTAGACAGCGTAAACCACTAAACGCGCTGTTGCACTCCTCGAGGTCGCATGGAGTGGATTATCGAAGCCCGAAGGTCCCTTAGACGGGATATGCGACTGGCGGAGTATACCGTCTAGCTCAAGTAACAGGGCAATTGATAGATTTACTACATCCAAATATTTTTTAAATTTAATGAGCCAAAGTCGAAACTGAATTCTCGCTTTTTAGACATTACGTGCACGAGCGATAGTTTTATATTTAATGCATCTAGCTACTATACGTACTCAGGAGAATAAGCAAATATTATGTGATATTTAAACACGTAATTTTTACTTTTCGTTTACTTGCAATGTTTTAAAGTTAGAATAAAAAGGGTCTATAATAATGTGTTGTAACTACTTTTCATCCGACTGCCCAACAGCAAAGACAGGATTGTCTTTTTCAAGTGTATCTGGGTATGTATGTAGGATTCTTCATACTCTTGAAGCATCCCAACGACTAAATGAATTTTAATATATAACAGGATAGATGTGTCGCTCGATTCATTTCAAACACGTAACGGAATACCGTTAACCTATAAAAGTTAGGTTATATTTTATAAAAACCAAAAATGGTGGCCGTAAAATGCAAAATGGTAATAGAGAAAAAAAATATCACATCATTATTTAGTGGCATATCACTAAATAGGTCTTTCAAAATAGAGTTGATGTTTCGTAGACTGTTTTACATCCATAAGCTCTATTTAAGAATTACACCTGAATTTGTTTAGGTAGGATCTCCACAGTCTACACTGTCTACAAATTTCTTGTTCTTAGGGTGGCTTGCACGAACTGACTGGGCCATTGGCGCAGTGGTATATGCATGTGCTTTCCAAACTAGGGTCCCGGGTTCGATTCCCGGTCAGTTCAATTTAGGAAAACAAACTTTTCTAAATTGGCTTGTAGTCTGGGTGTTACTGGGAACTCCCCCAGAGTTCGTTGTGTGGTACCCATTGTACAAGCTTACTGCTTAGTTTGGGGTCACACAATTTGTGTAATTGTCTGGAGTATTATTTTTATTTATTACTAGCAAACCCGGCCCGTTTCACTGGGCGTTAGTTGAAGTTAAAATAAATTAAACAGTTTTTATAATTATTTTGATACTGCAAAAAAAAACAAAAAAAATTCTACTGATCCGATCGCTACCAAACTTTACAGGAAACCCGCTAGGCCAATCTGAAGATTCCCTGAAAATTTCATCGAAATCGGTCCAGCCGTTTCGGAGTCCATAAGGAACATACATACATCGCCTTTTATATATATAGAAGATTAACTATTTAAACTCGACTTAAGGATTGGACATCTTGCTTGCACCAACTAAATATTAAATAATTGGTGCAAGCGAGATGTCAAATCCTTAAATCGAGATTAAATAGTTGGTACAAGCCACCCTTATACTGTTTGAATAGATTTAATGTATTTCTTAAAGTATAACTTTCTGTATCAAAGAAAAAGTTGGCCTACATGAAATGGCAAAAGTAAATAAAACGAAGTTATTAATTGGTCAATAAAAGGGTAAATTCATAAAATCCAAAATCCCGACTGCGAGCTGCGTCAAAAGCGAACCAAATAGATGTGAACAAGATGACGTAGGAACGCAGTAGAATGTATAATGGCAATCCTTTTTTCTTAAATTAAAATGGTTATTGTTATTATTCGTCTTGAGCCTACCAATTAAAAGGCGGTAGTTGAAGTCGTGAAATGTATAAAAAATCATTTTGGATCAAATATGATTAATAATTACAATCGAAGGCATACATGTTACAAGAGTCGTAGCAAGCAAAAAATGAATCAAATGCCTCTGATTGAATAATTTTTTACAGATTCTACGACTTTATCTATGACCTTTTAATTGGCAGGCTCAAGATAGATGATAACAATTAGTATTTCAATTTAAGGAAAGAGGATTTCCTATGAACCTATAATACGTTGTTCCATCTTTTTTAGTTTCTACATTGTTTAATCTTTTTAGTTCGCTTTTTAAGCAGTCGGATTTTTTATTTTTAAAATTACTTTTATGTTATCTACGATATGTTTCCATGTTTGTATTTTACGCGCTTCATGATATTTTATTATTAGTTGTTATTAGGTGCCATATTTATTTATGTTAAGTATTTATAAAGTTGACAGACTCCTAGATAAGTAGTTCCTACGCTATGTATATATTTAAATGTATTTTACACTACAGTTTAAACTACTGTTTAAAGTTTAATCTTTATTGACTATGCATTTTTGGCCTTCGTACCTTAAAATTATATAATATTGTATTTTATACCTAAGCTATTATTGTTACAAAGTGCAAATAACCATTTAATTTGACGTCAAAATAACAGGTACACTAACTCGAAAGGTGTATAGTGACACTGCATTAAGAAAGTTTCATAGTATTAGATCACATGAAAATTCCTTTTTTGCTGTACTTTAAGTGCGAGCTTGAGACAAAAGCGGGTCGATAACAATACTAAGTAAGAATTGAAACTTACCTTTACATTGTTCCACCTCGGTAGCGCCAATGCCTGCGAGGAGGACACAAAATACGACTACACTCAGTGACACCATGTTGACGACTAGACGCACACACAAAGATTACAATATTATGCCTTAATACCTACTTGAGACGCACACTGCACTGTCTGGTGAAGATATGACCAAGTTGTATTGACAGTTCGATCAATATCACTTTCGCGCGGTGTTGTATTGGATGTTCTCTATTGCTATTCGAATAGAGTTAAGAGTCCCGTTTTCGACTTAATGGAACAAAAACTAGTTTTTAATAACTGTCCTACCTGCGTACCTAATGGTTAGTATGATACTGTAGAAACAGGTACTCGTAACGCTATTTTAAGGTTATAATAGTTATAAGTAAATACCTGTGTTCATTTTATAAATATGGCCAGTTTTAAATATGCCATTTTAATCTACGTGCATTAAGTATATAACTTTTTAACAATCGTATCTATTTAGTTTACTCTTTATGTACACGTATAACATTTGCTTATAAAACCAGCTTTAAAAAAGGTTGTTACCATTTGCCTTCATGTATTACAAGACGTTTTCAGAGATATGTACACATGTATATACATATCAAGAAATAATACACTACAAATAGTACGATCACTGACTGTTCTGCACAGTTGCTAACCGCTGTATCTGCACCCTAAAATACCACATACATACACACATACGCAAAAAATAAAGTGTCGTAAATCTTTTGATTGGTAAGTCTCTGTAAACAATGTTTGCGCGCGTTGATGTCTTTTTGTAGACATTACGAAATTACATTAATGTCTAGGTTCCTTTTATTTGTGTTTTGACTATTGAATTGAGACAATAGAATATTAGCTGCGTACATATTTCTAAATCTATGATGCGCTGATGATTATAGATTTGTAAATATAGATGATGCGACGTGGGCGGTGAAGAAGAGAACCCGGGGCAGCCGAATTGATTTACTCAGTCAGTCAAATCTGCGTTTCTATACAATGAAATTAAAATTAGAAATAAACCTATTGCTTATTGAATTGTAAAAATAATAGTAAAATAAAACAAACAACAAAAAAAACAAACATAAAAACATTGTAGTCGGATATTGAGCTGCAATATTGTGTGATGGCTTGAAAATAAGTTTATTTTTGCTTAAAATAGAAAACAACATAAACATTGAGATTTATTATTTTATTAATGACATGTCGAAAAATTTTTCTTAATTAGCCCTACAGTCATATACTTAGGTATCTACTTTTATTCTAACATTCTAAAATCAAATCATCATCGTTTTAATGAATCATAAATCATACTTTGTTGATATTATTTGTTTATTTTCTTATTTTTCGTTCTATTAGTAGGATACGTCAAAGACCTTCCTAGTTGTTACTTATATTACGCTATACCATAATAGTTAACCAACGGAGACATCTATACAGGGCAATCGTGTGAGGTGTGGGGCGAGACGCGGGTGGGGCGAGACCGAGCTTCCCATTGCGCCGTCTAGCATAGTTAATGATATTATGGCAGGCATTACGGCAGACATAGGCATGGCATGGGAAACTCAACACAATTCCTTGCGTCAACTCAATAACTCAGACGCATCTCACTGCTCCGGCGTATTGAGCTAAGGCGACGCATTGAAAATTTCGATGGCAAGGATCTTAATTTTTCTAAGCGCTTACGAAACGTATTGATGTGATATGTGGTAACCTGATTCTTCATTTCATTGACTTCATTTTGCAAATTGCGTTCCACAATTAGTAAAATTTTGTAACAGGCAAATATATATCAAACAGATCAGATCAAACAGAGAACTCTTTTAAAACAGAGATTTACTACATTTTTCAGAGTAACGAAACCGATTTATGCTTCTAAATTTTCTGTGTAGATTAATTAAACACACTTCAAAATGCTAGTTGGATTTTTTAAATTTAATTGCAACTTTTAAAATAAACGAAAATAACTGTTTTTTCGTAAGCTACTGCGCGCACGTTTGTATGGCGTAGAAGTTCTATTTTAGATTAATTTTTGTTTATCACTGCGTCATCTTAACTCAAAATGATGCCATAGCGCAGCAAAATGTTACACGTTGAGTGAGTCGCAAGCGGGCATCACCCGTATCCTGTACCTGCTGGCATAGTCCTCTGGCGTTTAGCGCAGGCAGCATATTACGCGCCGAGTGTGTTATGCGCTAATACATTTGGAATTAGCGAGTCGAAACTTGCGATGTCGACTTTTGCACAAATATGAACGGCGTTCGCCCATTCTTTACGTACTAATTTTTTTTTTTACACTGTGCCTATGTGCCATATAGGTACCTACTGTTAGCAAACTGCCAATATTATTTCAATTAGCAGCTCCGCAGCAGAGGGTGGATGCCAAAGCTATAAAAAACCAGTAAAAACTTCTAATGACCAATGAAGCTAAGTTATTAGGAAGCCGTATCCGCATGCTGGTGTGCTGGTCTTTACCCACCTATAATACCAAAGTCGCCACGTTTTACTTGCTGCATCGCCAGTATTGACGCAGGTAATCTACTTATAGATATAGGTACATGTATGGTTGGTCGAAAACTTAATAAATTGATCTTTCAGGTTTTGACAAAACGGAAACTCTTTGTATTATGAAAACTCTAGACTAAGTTATTAATACAAACAATAGAATAAATTCTTGGACGTATTAATTTTCTAAAATTTAGGTCCATTTTCTGCCACTGAGAGCGCTAAACTTGTGTGCAGCTTGCACCAAATACCTAACATAAACCAGCGAGCTGCGCAGTGAACGATTTTCAGACGTAACTCTCCAAAACGAAGTTTAATAACTTTTGCTAATCCTGGAATACATTATTATAATACTAAATATTATTTTTGTTGAAAATTATATTGCGTGAAAGATTGTATGATATTATTATCATATTAATTATATTAAAATAATTAATATCATATTAATACTTTACTTCAAATTCCTTCTCATTCCGCTGAATTCTTTTCTAAATCTTTTACTGTTCAAGCAGTGAGGATGTGGAATCCCTTTCCCTCGAATTCGAGAGAGCCAGTCTATTATATATTAATGCGCTGTTAGGGAGCACTACTTGAAAAATGTTTATTAAATTTTCAACTCATATATCTACATAGTTACTGTAAATTTTTTTTTCCTCATATTTTTATTATTAACTTATGCTCATCCTATCCTTATTTATGTACATTGCATATTTATAATATACTACTACTACTATTACTACTGGCACCGTCACTCTCTCGGCTCTGCGGGAAGAAATTTTGAATAGAAATAAGCTGTACCCTTTGCTCAATTTCTCTATTTGAAACTTTCATAAATATTTCAATTAGATTAAAAAAAAAATCAAAAAATTATGTCCGCGTCTGTACTTTCATGAGCAGTTGACTCCGTCTTTGGATCAGCGCCGGCTCTAGCCCATATTGCACCCGGGTGCGATGCAATCAATATTATCCTGGCCTCCTGTAGTAAGTGCGTGATCAAAATGGAATACTTATAGTTGTATTTCCACCAGTGATTGGAAAAATGGTGCAATTATGAATGGTGTTGGGAAGCAACAGCCCGTTTACTTTGCTTGCGGTTCGCCTCCGTGAACCCCCAGGGTAGATTCGAGAGTGGATTCAAGAGTAAAAAGTAAGTACTTGCGTCCAGGATGGCCCTGTTCCTAAGATGGCCCACTTTCAAAATTTAATACTTTTATAAGTTCGAATGAGTTTAAATTTCGCGCCCATGTTCGGTTAGTACCGCAAACAAAACTGCAAGTTCATATCAAAGGAAGGGAGCCATCATCTTTGCAGTGCTTGACAGTTTGTCAGTGACGTTGCAAATGGCTTACAATTTTGGAATAAGGATTTTTTTTAATACAAAGTTACTTAGATTTATGGGCACTCCTGAGAAGATAAGTGTTGTTTGTATTCTTTGTTAATTTCATTTCATATAGAAGAAGTAGTTCGTGTTACCGGGTAAAGTCCTTATAAAGGCCCACCATACGGGTTCCCAAGATGGCCCGGGCCCTATTAGGACTATAGAATGTCAGTTTCTTTGGAACCTGTAAGAGAAAATGAGTCATTTTGGTTATGTTTTAGATAAAGTTATTAGTATTGTAGTAGACCACTGGAACTTATTTTAAACTTAGGTACCTACCTAGTTCTCAGATCTTCAGTGTATTCAATCGATTTTGTAATCTTTTTTGTTAAACTTAACCACTTAGCCACCACTTACGTGATGCTAAATAAAGGAAATCGTTTTTTTTTTCATATCTTAAAATTGAAGTTTAATTTATTTTCAGATTTTACAAAATGAAAACAATCAATAAGAAGCGACGTGGTGAATGGACTAAACAACAGCTTAAATCAGCTATTGAATCCATAAAAAAAACGCCGTATGTCACAACGAAAGTCAGCAGCTACTTTCAGTATCCCAAGAAGAACTCTAAGAAATCATCTAAAATCTGGCAGCGAGGAAAAAACGCGAAGAAACTGGTCGAGCAACTACACTAACTAATGCCCAAGAAAAAGATTTAGCAAGACGAATAATACGACTGGCTCAAGTAGGTGTACCATTGACCCGCAAGATTGTAAGAAAGCAAGCCTATTTGTTTTGTAAAGCGCATGAAATACCAAATTCTTTCAATAACAACAGATGTATTGCAGGTAGAAAATGGCTGAAGAATATTTTGAAACGAAACCCTGAAATTTCTGTTCGCAAAGCACAGTTTATGAACTCCTCTGCAAGGACTTAAAGATGGAATAAGCACATTGTGCAACAACATTTCACGGCAATTAAAAAATTGTATGACGAGTTATACATTCTTCGACATCCAGAACGTTTATATAACATAGATGAAAAGAGCTGTTGGCTAACCTTGCACCACGAGCAACAAGTTTTGGCACAAAAGAAGAGCAAGAGAGTCCATTTTATCGCACAACAACATGCTGAAGACGTCACCATTGCCATGTGTGTCAACGCTTCAGGTAAAAGACTAAGGCCGGAATTTAACGACAATTTGCCTGATGGCACTATAGTCAGAATGGCACCAAAAGGTAGCATGACTACTGAATTGTTTATTGATTTTATTGTGATGCTGTTCAAGAAAAGAAAGAAAATGAATTAAAAACACCAAAACCGGAGCCAAAAGACACTGAAAGCCGAAGAAATAACCAAAGGAATGAAAATGATGACAAAGACGGGAAAGCGGAGAGGAGAAAGCCAAAATAAATAAGGGTAAATATAAAAAATTGAGGCATAAGAACAAAAGAAAATAAGACTGAAAGATTGTATGCCAAACTTGTAAAGCTGAACAAGTCGCAGATATGTGACAATGCATTGGTTGTTTTTTGTGGTACCACGAAGAATATGTTGAGCTAACTAAGAACGACGTATAGAGGAATTCTTATGTCCAGAATGTAACTAAGAGCTTATTTATTAACCTTTGGGTTTTTGTAAATTCCTATTTCACTGTTTTTTTTTGTACTCCTAATAAGGCCCACCGAAATTGTGGACAAAAATATTTTGTCAATATGTAAAAAATTTTCTTGTTTTTACCAAAAGTGATTGTTAGAATAACGACACAAAAGTGTTCTTTATTGATTTTATTTAGAGATTTTTGTTTTGTAGATTAAGTTTTACTAAGCGGCCCATCGTACAATTTATGACCAAACAAATTATTTTAACAGACTGATTACCTAAGAACCTGATATGTAAGGTATTATATTTGTTTTTTTTTGATAGCGTTTATAAATTATGTAATTAATGTCGGGCCAGGATAAGTACGTATGTTCCTAAAAACGTCCACTATAGAGGTTTTTAAAAAAAATTGTTTTCTTAAAGAAATTTCATCAAATATGTTGATTTCTATGTTAATTCCATTCGTTCTATTCATAAATAAATGAGTAATATTGTGGTAAACTTTGTTTTCGTAAATAATTTAATTTTTATTATTTATTTCAATATTGCAAAAAATGGGCCTTAGGGAGAGCTTACGAGAATAAAAAATCACAACTTTGTTCTTAATTCAAAAATATTTAATTTAAAAACTAAATATAAACCACAGGACGAAGTACGTATGAATAAAATTTGCTGGCGCACACGCAGCAGAGTTCACATTGGTAATTTTAGTGAGTGTGATATATTTATAATTATAGTGAGTGTACATTGAAACCTTTGTTAGCTTAGCTTAAGGACAACACAGATAGCTTATTTAACTATATATTTAATCAGGTCTTTTCTTAAAAAGACGCAAAATATCCATAATTACTTTTTACATAATTTCGCGGTCTTTACAGGCTACAGGAAGTTATCGAAAACTAAAACTAGGTATATAACCGTAAGAAGATCACCTGGACAAATTAAAGTACACCGCCGCCAGCATCGACCTTAACACGAGCGCAGTCTTCGAATAATCCGAGAACTCATTGGAGGCGTCGCGAGCGGCACTCGGCACCCCTTAAGACCTGTGTATTGTATCCGCCCATCTGCGCCGCACGCCCTGTATCATAGGTAAAGCTGACACTGCTAGGATCAGGTTATCTATTTGACGCGAATTGTACTGTGATTTTGCTATCGACCAGGTTAAAATCTGGATCAAAGACCTAGGTTTCGTATTTCGTTACTTATACTGTATGTTGTAGTCCGATTGTAGAGTTAAGCAGATCATTAAGATATATAATTTGAGCAATTCGTAAAATTCTAAAGACGGTCTTTACATGTTATAATACTGAATAACGTGCTCAATGAAAAGATCAGGCTGGCTAATCAATGAGAAAAATACCTTTGTTGTTATTCCAAGGTAAACGCTTAACCACATTAAGATCTGGCTAACTCTCTTCAGAGCTTTCATAGACATACTTTTTTATAAACATACCTTAGACATACTTTTATGTCTATAGACTTAAACCAACTTAAACTTTCGACCCTATTTTAGAGGTTAGTTTTCGTTGATACACTACTCTTAATGTATATTAACCACGCCAATCATTAATAGTTACACTTTTGTCTTTATTAATGTAGTTATTCACTATATTAAGAAATCATTACATAATTTTTTTTAGGAAATACCCAGGCTCATGATCTGCAATCAAATGACTAAATATTACATTGTATGTGTCATTTTATAACACTTACACGTCTACGCGACAGAATGGACACTAGACGCACTGCAAGCGGGATACAGACGCGCGTTTTTATTATTCTTCTTTTGTGGCGATTCTGGCGTTTCTTGTCGTTTCACAAATTGCGTATTCAGCGTGTAAAATATGTTAGTCAAAATAAAAAAAACAAGAACAATCAATAAACTTTAACTCCAGATGCCGTATTCCAGCAGGAACTGTGAGGCAAGTCAGATAAGTTGACTCACCTGAACGTACGACACACATTTATTATAAGCTGATCGGCCGCCGTTTCATTAGAAAACATACTCATATGCTTTATTTGATTTTATTTGCCTTATTTCATAGTGTGGGTAAGGTTGTCTGGACTCAGGAGTAATAAAATTTATTGGATCGCTTTACAGTTTTTATTTTCTGGGCGAATTATCAGAGGTTTAGGACTTGAAAATGATTAAATTCAATAGAAGTACTTATTTGCTTTTATTGGATTAAAGGCTATAAAAAGTTAATAGTTCGTAAAAAAAATCAGTCCGAATTTCGAAATAAATACACGGTTCTTTAATTATTTTACATACATATATAGGATCACATTAGTATTACATTATATTGATATGAGTTTGTTATGACGATAAATATTAAATAGATAACCGTAGGTACCTATATATTGCATTTAGCGTGCACATTATCTACTTACGTAGGCATATTTATTTTTATCTAGTTCAATAAAGTAGGATTTCGATTCAGTCTTTTATTAAAATAATCACAATCATTTAGAATTTAAGAGAACCTAAATTTTGAAACCGTATCCTCCATTTTTATATTAAAATAATTTTAATTTTTAAATAACAAAAGACAATTAAGTTTAATAACAATGTTAACAATTATATTTAACTTTTATATTTACCTATAAATAAACAATAAGTATATAATTTATTATTATTACATAAAATTTCAAACAACCAATTGACTCCAAATAACAGTCTTTTCGAACTTAGATCCTAAATGTAATTTGAAAATAAGTGTCACTTTTTAATATAAAATGAGTAATCGAAATAGAACAGCCATTTGTTATTTGTTATATATTATAATTACTACATTATAATATCTAATTGATGTATTATTTTAATTTATTATCTGATACATAAACATTGTGTATATTGTGGTAGCAGTAAGTCTTTATAGTGGCGTGCGGTGGTGCGTTTTTTTTTATAAGTAGATATTTGTGTGAAGGTAGATTTATCATTCTGTACCTAATATTTTTATAGAATTCTATCGCATTATGAAACTATTGTGACGATGCTTGTCGATGTAATCAATTTCAATTTTGAATATTTTTTAGCGCTGTGTAATACATTATTTTAAATAGGCTCATCCTGACGCATTAAAATTTCGGAAATTTCTTATAAAAAATCTTCTAAAACAGCTTGTCAGTATCACTACCACTCATATTTAAAACATCTCGTAAAAGTTTCTGTAAGGGACTCTGGGTTTGCACTAAAACTGAGTAACATAAAACAAGTCTTCCATCTTCATTATATACTCTCCATCTTAAGTATCCACGTTGATTCTGAAAAAATGAGTAAAAGGTACAATTTAATTAAACCTGCGTTAAAACAATTATATTTCAATTAGGGTCCATTCAAAGTCATTATAATGTTTATAAATCTGTCTATTGATCTTCACGTCTAACTTGGTATTGAAGATTTTATATTTTAAATCTGTTTACATGACATGCTGATCTTTTCGATCAATTTTAATGAATAAATTGATTATTTATGAAGATGACATTATTGTAACAATATGTTTGATGGTTACAACCTCGTAGCATTTGAGAAACTTCCATTCATAAAAAAGGTAAAAACATACTAATCCTACCTATCTCAAATATAATGTTAAAAGAGCCTACCATTTTACCTATCTCAAAGAACAATTCAAAAGCACTTTATAATAGGTGGAAATAACGAATATGAAAGCTATATCGGCACGAGATATCTTGTCACATACCTAATAAAATAAAATTATAAGATGGAATCCATCGTTCATGTTTAATTAATTCATTAGATAATTAATGAAGTATCGAAAGTATGTAATTTCTAATTGTAAAATAAACTGGACTTATCCTGTTAGTTTTGTGTTGAGAGAATAAGAAATGGTTAATTAGGGGTAAATGAATTATTAGTGTCAATTCCTTAACGAGTTTAATTTTAATAATAGAAACGTAGGGATTATAGCTATTTCTTGCACCGACGAGTACAGACAAAGCTCTCTTGTGCTCCAGCTCTCGACCAGCGCTGACGTGGAGGGAATACGCAGAGATTTCTCTTGTACATGGCGATGTTTAGTGTTCTATATATCGCAGCCAACTGATTTAATTGCACGGCTAGCCCTTTCTTTGAACAACGCCATTTAACCACACATCTAAATGTCGATTAGCCGAGTGGCTGATCACAACATTCAGCAGTACAGCTATTTGCTAAGGTAACCCACAAAATAAAACCAAAATGAATTATTATATTCTTTATTGCACAAAACAAATGCAAACTTAAACAAGTAAGTAATGAAGTGAGCGGCAATGAAGTGGCAAAAAATATAATTTTAGAAACATTTATAAAAATCTTAAAAAAAATATTTGGGTAGGTTAGGTTAGTATGTATACCACAACGTGCGAGCCGAACGAGCAAAGCGAGCGTGCCGCGGCAGGGGCCGATGAAACGCCAGAATAGAGTCCGCCCATAAGAACTTTGTTTAATTTTTAATTCTTTCGAATCGCTAGTAGGTAACTTGTTGTGAGCTATTGTGATTATTGAAATGAATTCAAAGAGATACTTACGACGTCTGTACTGACGTCACACATATTTTTAATCCTACGAGTGCTGTTGCTTCGATAGCTATTTATCACTATAAAAAAAATTATCCACTACGATAAAACATTACCACTTTGTTAAAAATATTTAATATATAGTCAAGACGTGAGTGAGCCGGAGGACCTTTCAAAAATTCAATTTCTATTTAAAATATAAGACGTTCAATTATCTCAAATTATAGTCTTAGGAGTAACCTAAAAGAATAATGATACCCCTACCAGTCCACGCTTATGCTAGCTCGGCGTCTAGGTTTCTAGAACATTGTGTTGGTGACGCGAGGGAATGGTAGAGTCGACCGACGTGAGATATATCTAGTGAAATGGTAATAGCACAGATTTTTTTTTATTTATTTATAAATTAAATAAAAGTTTTACATGTTTCACAATACATAGCCCCACAAAACCGTCTCAACGGTTTGTCTGTGGGGTCAGACGAGTCTCACAATATCATTCCATATAAATAAATGAACGGAGCTACACGTTCTTCATTAAGTATTTTTTTAAAGAATTTTTAATTTTTTTTTGTATTAGATTCAAGGCGAATGTCAGCGGGCAAGCTGTTCAAAAGATATAGTTGATATAATTAATATAATTAATTAGTTTACGTAATAGTTTATTGAAAAAATATAATGACGTTAATAAAAAACATAAAAAATATACGTGTAATATGATAATATTATATTTTGGACTAATAAAACTCCTTAATATATCTTTTTTTTTAATATAATTTATATTGCATTGTCATGTAATTTTCCTAGTTTAATTTTTTAACTTAATCCTTAAAAAAAGAAATACCCCTTTCTTTTTACTTATTATCTGATAAGGATTACATACATAGAACCGAATCTCGATACCTAATAAAACCTTCCCAGATCGGACAGGGATTTTTTACAATTGTATATATTTCCCAAAACAAAATACGCGTAATTTTTTATATAAAGGTAGGTACTAAGTACGTAAGTATGAAAAGGACAATCACGATTGTTATCATATGAATTGTTGTAATAATAAAATATTATAGTAATCAAATTAAAAGTTTATTGACTTTCTAACAGATAAAAACCATTAAGTACTTCCTATTTAAGATGGATCATAGACGAGCAAATAAAATTGATCAAACATTGCAACAAGTAAATCCAATGATTTGCCCTTAGCTGCATCTTACGCTAGCGTTAGACTGGTCTATGTACCTTTATGATATCTTTCTTGTCTATAGGATTACATACCATAAAAACATAAGAACCCGCATGGAGCCCGCTGCATGATTTCTACTTTTGCGCTTTTTTCCGAGAACCTTCATTTTCGCAGAAATTTTACCCAGAAAGAGTGTTCTTATAAGGCGGATTCTGTTCTGGCGCTTCGCCGGCCGCTGCCGCGGCCATGTGTGACATGTGTATATGTGTCATCTACAGTATGAATGCACGAATCGTTGAGAGATCGTTTTATATACATTTATGTACTCACCTTACCCTCGTCATACATCTTTGAAAATGTAATGTACACTAGAAAAAACATAGATCTATTTCAAAAGAAAGGCGTTATTAATGGTATGGAAACTCGTGGTCGTTATCAGTAGTTATTCCTAATGAAATTACAAAATTACTTTTGTAATTTTTTGTGGGTGGGTAAAAGAGATTTAAACTTGTTATTAAACGTACACTGATTGGAAAAGCATAAGGTCGTTGCGCTGGTTTCGCGACCGGCTTTAGTATTCGACCAATTGACTGCCTCTTTTATTTCAAAATGAAATAACGGTGGTTGTAGTTCTTTTTATATTGTAAAATTTTTACGGACAAACTTTAATTCTAGCCTTAATTACAGTAGATAACTAAAGGTAGAAAGAAAATTCTACAAAGAAGCTTGATGAAAATTATGCCCACACTAAAGACACACACAAAATATAGCACTGGGATACGTTCCAGCCACATGGAGACAAGTGAGAGTTGTCTTCATTCCGAAACCTGGAAAAAAGACATACCAAGTAGCGAAAGCATACAGATGTATCAGTTTATCTTCTTTTCTGTTAAAAACACTAGAGAAAATAATAGACAATCACATTAGAACACTACTTGAAGCAAGCAAATTCCCAATTCACAAGCATCAACATGCCTACATGACAGGGAATTGAACAGAAACAGCACTGCATAGTCTAATTGTAAAAATAGACAGAGCAATAAGCAACGACAAAGAATACGCAGTAGCATGCTTTTTCGATATTGAGGGAGCTTTTGATAGAGCAACCTTTGAATCGATTGGAAGGTCGATGAATAGGAAAGGCATACCGAACTGCATAGCAGAATGGACAATAATAATGATTAAAAATAGAATAGTTACCGCACAATTAGGAAACACGACATACACTGCGGAGGAGAGGTTTCCCGCAGGGAAATGTCTGTCTCCACTATTATGGTGCCTACTACTAGACTCACTGATGAAAAAGATCATCGAGATGCACATATACATGTAAGCATACTCGGATGACGGAGTAATACTAGTGACGGGAAAATTTCTGAACGGTATTAAAGAAGTAATAATGAAAGGAATAAGAACTGTTCTAGAATGGTGCCTGGACAGGGGTCTGGGGATACACCCGGATAAAATCAATCTGGTAGTATTCACCAAGAAAAGGAAAATAATGGTAATGCCAGTGCTATCAGGCAAGAAACTAGAGATAATCAAAGAAATCAAATACTTAGGTATTAATCTAGACGACAAGCTAAGATTCTGTAGTCATATTAAAGAAGTAAGTATTAGAGCTAAAACAGCCCTAATACAATGTCAAAGAGCGGTGGGGAAAACCTGGGGTATAAAGCCTCAGATGACACACTGGATATACAGAACCATTATAATACCAAGATTAAGCTATGGTGAGGTAGTATGGTGGCACAAAGCACAAAGCAAGGGTAATCAAAAGGAATTGGATAGAATACAGAGAATGGCCTGCCTGATGATGACAGGAGCGTTAAGGTGTCGACCAACGGCAGCTCTGGAAATTATCTTAGGCATGAATCCACTCAAAATAGAAATTAAAAAGAAAGCAACAGAACAATGGTACGCCATGAAAATACACAAAGAATGGAAAGCAATCCATTTAGACAAGGGACATGCAGAAATAGATACCACATATGCGGGTAAACTGTCAATGGTATCACAAAACAATGACCTAATAAAGAAACTAAGAACTTTTGACAAGAAGTATAGAATACACATCGGCGGAAGAGACGATTGGGAGACAAGAAACAATACACAGACACTAATAGGATATACAGATGGGTCCCGCAGAGAGAGCACAAAACTCTCGGGAGCGGGCTTTTATATACCCAAGTTAGAACAAAAAGAAATGAGCATATCGCTAGGCCTATATACCAGCGTGTTCCAAGCAGAGGTATACGCAGTACTGACATGTGCTCAAAAGGTACTAGAAGAAAACAATAGTGTGTACACAGATGTGGTAATCTACACAGATAGTCAAGCCACACTAAAGGTGCTGGATAGATCTAGCATCAAATCAGCTTTGGTACTAGAATGCAAAAGAATGTTAAATCGGCTAGCATCCTCAATGGAAGTAACCATTGACTGGATCCTGGGACACCAAGGGAATGAGGGCAATGAAAAGGCAGACGAACTAGCAAGAGTGGGAGCGGAAAGGAGGTTCATCGGACCTGAACCCGTTCTCTCAATATCAGAAAGAATAACAAAAGGAATCTTTAAAACCAACCAAAAGCTAGGAAAGAAACATTTAAAGCAAAGCAAGCAAATAAAGTAGGCTGCAGGCAGTCAAAGATGTTCCTTAAGGAAATAGATAAAAAGAAGGTACAGAAGATCCTAATTATGAACAAAACAAACATTAGGACGATCACAGGAATAATAACTGGACACAACTCACTAAATAGGCACAAGGCTCTAATTAGTAGGGGAAGTGAAAGTGCACAGTGCCCGCACTGTGACAAAGAAGAAACTAGCAAGCACTTCATAGCGGAATGTGTAATGTACTCAAAAATAAGATGGGAGATTTTCGGAAAGGACCTACTTGGGGAGGAAGAACTGAAATCTCTCAGCTACGAGGATATAATAGAATTTTGTAGGCGTACAAGGTTTGATGGGGAGCGTTTTCTAGGCCATCGGTAGACCGTACTCCACGTAGGGAATTGGGTGAAATGGTCCAAAAGAGGAGTGATCACTCGTCTGGGCCTGGCAGACGTCCCTCATCAACAATAATAATAATAATAAAGGTAGAAAGAATAGACATTAATAACTATTCTAAGTTTAGTTTAGAGCCCGCGTCCGTGCACATAAATTGTGTCTAAAAGTGTATAAAAATTAGTGACGAAATCTAAATTGCACGACAAGTTTCAAGGTGTTGCGTGAGACGAACATACACAAAAGTAAGTTCATCTTTCTTAAAACCCTACAAAACATGTAATTTTTCATGAATTATTCGTAGCATATTTAAATTTCGAAGTGGTTGGATATTGAAATCGGTGGTCGGATTAGTAGCATAAACAGCAGAAAGCAACTTTTTCTTCTATGTTATTAAAGCTTATAGTAGTTTATTTTCTTTTAAAGTAGTGAATTCCCTTAATTCAATTGAATTAGCAAATCAGTTTTCGACCACGAAAATAATTCATGTTTTACGTAAAGTATACGATTCAAGGTATTATTTTAATTTTATTATATATTAGGTACGATTTAAGTTCCGCTTTTAGTTGAGTATTCGCCCATCTATCATATTATATGGAAAACATATCGGCCGAAAACTAAAAGTGCAATTTATTATGTCTTAGTTACCGGCCGTCATTGTTTCTATTTCCATTTAAAGTTAAATTATTGAAAGTGAAAGGCCAGGAGCAACATAAACTACTTCTTTTACTTCTTAATTCTAGAACCATGTGAGACATAATATCATATTGACAAACCCAATATAAAGAATCCCCAGAAAGGGTTTACGCCATTCGAGCCAGTAAAAACCAATGAATGTCTAATAGATGATCTAGCGCTTTCCATTCTTCATTTATCTGATAGTTATTTGGAAATCTGTGTCATAGTTTCACTAGATGATATCTTAACTATACCAACCCAAACTGTCAACATAGGAAAAACGTGATCTCTTTGGTAAACATTTATTTGTCCTAACGCATCGTGAAAAAGTGAAAACAAGTAATTTTTTTTAAATATACTTGTTTTTACTCTCAACTTCCTCCAAACTGAAGATGAAACTGCAGCTGGAATCTTTCTAACTGTAATTTCATCTTCAACTTTTTTTAAATTGTAACTAGGTCCGCGTTTGACTCCTACTGCACCTGATGTTAAGTAGCAGTGGGGCCTAAGATGTAGCACGTGGATCTAGTAAGTGCCTATTCACTCTGGCCTTAAAAACATTGAGGTTATACTCTTCGGGGAACACAGACGCCGGTAGGGTGTTCCACTCCTTAGCCGTGCGTATTAAAAATGTTGAGGCAAAACGCTTAGTGCGAGTGGGTGGTATATCTACAATATAGGGATGGAAACCCTGCCGATGTCTGCTTGTCCGGTGATAAAAAGGGGATGGCGGAATCAAATCATGCAATTCCGATGCACACTCTCCGAAATGTATCCTGTAGAAGACTGAGAGGCAAGCGACTTTTCGTCGGTGTTGCAAGCTTTGCAATTTATTGTTGACCAATTGTTCGTTACCTATCAATCTCTTAGCTCGTTTCTCCGCTGAGTCAAGGGCGGCAAGTTGGTACTTAGCTGCACCATCCCAAAGATGACAGCAATACTTCATACACGATCGAACTTGTGCTTCATAAAGTTTTAAGAGCTGTTCAGGTGTGAAGTAACGCTTGACGCCCGAACCCATCCCCAAGGAGATGGCCATCGGGTCCACTCATCCGGTCGCCGACTGGCACGAAAGAGCATCCCGGGATTTTTCGACAGTTGTGTGGGCAGCCTTTTACAGGTGGCTAGTCTGCTACTTGGGCCCCCTACTACCTGCGGTCGGCCAGCGGAGCACCGTGCTTCGGATCCCGCTACCCTCCGCGATGAGACGGCGGGCGAGACGAAGCAGCTCATGTCAGACCGGTCTCGCAATGCATCACAACTGACCAGACCCGTTTCCCTATGGCTTCTCGACGGACATCATGCCGGAACACAACTCTAGGTCACTTGGCGGCAAGGCTTTGTCTGGGGGGTGATGACAAGCCGCGGCCGATGTTAAGCCTATCACCAGAATGTACTGTTCATTTAGCACTACCCAGGAGCCATGTGTAGGGACTACAGCTAGAGTGAGAAAGCCTACAGACGCGAGCAGTTTTGACCCTCCGAGCAGTTTTGACCCACATCTTCTCTTTAAAACACCAGAACCTTAGTTTTATTCACATTCACAATAAATCCTTTGACTTCACAGTCTTCTTTCATGCACGTAACTAGTGTCTGCAACTCCGCTTCTGATGGTGCTATAAACACAGCATTGTCAGCGTAGAATAGGCAGTTTACCACTGTGTCATCACATCCCGTACCACTCATACTACCTTTCAATCTCTGGAGGTAACTGTCCAAATACAGCACGAACAGCTCACATCACGCAGCTCTGTCTGACACCAGAACAGACTTCGAACCGAGGCGGTATATCACCGCCTATCCTTACACAGGCTCTGTGGTCTGAATATAATGACCTTACAGCCTGCAGTAAGGAGCCCTCCACGCCATATTCAGGCATAAGACTCCACAATTTCTTTCACACTACTCTATCGAATGCTTTCTCTAGATCCACGAAAGCGCAGAAAACTTTCTGATCTATAGCCAGAAACTTCCTCACGATAACGCGAAGCGAGAAAATCTGATCTATACAACTCCTGCCGTTCCTAAAACCACCTTGCGCCTCCCACAAATATCTTTCTGAAACGCCTTTCATACGTTTAGTCAATACCTTAGTATAGACTTTACTTGCTAAGCTGACCAAGCTGATGGCTCTATAGCACGCACAGTCTAGATAGGAACCTTTCCCTTTATATAGAGGTACAATTACTGCGGTGCGCCAGTCCTCTGGAACCTCCCTCTTCTGCCAACAGGTGGTTACACAGTGCACAGAAGGTTTCCCAGACCCTAGGACCACCAAACTTGATCATCAAAGCAGTCACCTCATCAAATCCCGTAGCCTTTCCACATTTCAAACTTCTTATCACTTTCTCAATCTCTTTCATACTAATGGCATCCTCTAGTCCATGACCCGAGTGTGGCAATTCATTAGAATCGCTCTCGGTATCAGAGACGGAGTCGCCACTCTCATACAGTTCTCCATAATATTCACTCCATCACTGCAAGACATCTTTTTTATTTGTAAGCAGGTTGTTTTCTTTCGAACGCACTTTATTCATTCTGCAAGGTGCCGGATCACTTCGGTACTTACGTACTTCTTTCCAAAATAATTTGGAATTTTCCTCGTAGTTGTTAACATCTTGTTTTCGTACAACTCCCTACACCTTTCACGGTTCTCTTTCACTAGTGCTTTCGTTTCTGCTTTCTGCAGCTTATATCTGTCTTTCATTAAATTCTTCATATCACTGTCATTAGTATGAAAATAGTCTCGCCATGCTTTCTTCTTCTTTTACACAGACAGTTTCACCTCATCATCCCAACACACATCACGCTTTTTACCGTTCTCAATCTTATTCGTTCCACACACTTCTTTCGCAGCCTCGATCATACTATCCCTAAGGTTCTGCCAACATTCTTTAACATCCTTGCTCATCACTTTCAATCTATCATCAAGCTTACTGGATAATATCCTTTCATATTCATTTCGTGTGGTCGCATCCTGCAGTTTCCAGCTTTTAATGCGACAAACCGCTGCAGGTTTGGACCCTTTATTCTGATTATCACCAGAAAGTGGTCCGTTCCCAGATCGGCTCCTCTATGTGCTCTTGTGTCCATAACCTGCTTCTTAAGTTTGCTATCCACCAGGAATAAATCAATCATACTTCTCGCACCCTTTCTTTCCCACGTGTACTGATGGATCCTTTTGTGCTTAAATAACTACAAAAAGATCCTTTTCCATACACAGTCCTAACACAATCCTACCAGCATAATTCACTCGCTTATCTCCATAACCGAACTAAAAGTAGATTTGACGTTCGAAAATACCTTACAATTAGGTTTACTCGAATAAATCGATTTGACTTTGATTTCATAAAATGCTATAAATATTTCCATTAATATTACCTATGATACCGAGCAATTGTACTTTCAATTTATTTGTTATATTTTTGGTAAAGAATGTTAGAGAGTTGAGTCATACCAGTGCTACGTTGGTCGGCACGGACATCACACTGGTGAATGAGGTACTGGAGTCTGTTCTCACTGGGCAGTGGACGATCTCGCACGGTTCTGCAATATTGTCAAATTATTTCAACTAGCTACTAGAAATTTAGGTAGTATTAGTGAAACAGTTTATAAATAGGTATTTACTTGTATGTTCTACTTCTGCTTAGACTAAAATTATAAATAGGTATTTACTTGTATGTTCTACTTCTGCTTAGACTAAAATTTCAAGATCTGAGAACAAGTACAGTTAGGATTACCAGACGGCAGGAAATTTCACCCTCTGTCAGGAAAACAAGGAAAATTTGAAATCGTCATGATTTATAAACAATAACAAAGAGGAAAAAGACCAAAAAAGCAAAATGTGAATATAATAAGAAAAATTAATACAATTATTGAGCATTTTAATAAAGAAAAAAAAATAAGAAAAGAAAATGTCGAGAAATTTACAAAAAAAGTCAAGGATTTTGGCAGGAAATCCCCTTTCTCTTAAATTTCATATTCTATTTCTTACATTTCCTTTCTCTTTTTGGATCTGGTAATCCTACAAGCAGTGAAGACATTAAAAGATATATATATATCTGTATATGTATGAGGCTATAAAGAACTAGTTTTCCGAAATCGGTATCTTTCTTTAATTAATATTATATTACTATAGAGTTATTACTTACCAGGTGTCACTTTAGCTTCTAAGTTCACAAAATTAATATTTAGGACTACATCTTGGTCCAAAGAGCGCGATGCAAAATCTGTAAAATGTGAAACAGGGTCTACTTCTTATTGTCAATGATAACACTCGACTAAGACGAAGCCGAAAGGAAGTATTGTATTTTGCCGGTCTGTATGTGGCTACATATAAACTATGTACGAATGTGGGATATTATGTTATCACATACAAGTTGCACGGCTCAACCGATTGAATTAATGAGGTATCTTTAGAACCCCGATAGCCCAACGGGTAACATAGGAATTCCCCCTTTGAGTAGTGATTCTATACAGCGTCAGAGAGACTCTTTGCTTTCCGTATATGATCCGGGCGCCCCTCGACAATGCGCCGAGGATGACGATAACGATGACGATGATGATATAGATGGAACACCACATAGGTACGAATACTAATACATAGGTATGTACATAATAACTATAACTACCTAAGTACATTACTACTAACAATAAGTATAAATAAGTACTCGTATAATTGCCTAAGTTCACTACTATCATCACAACAAGTCACATCTCACAGAACATGTCTATGTTCACAAAACATGTCGTACAATAGTAGGCACTACATATAATATATCGTTTTATATCTATATGATATACTTATTACAAGCTACAACATAGTTTTTAGTTTCATGATGACTATAATTAGTTTAAAAATAACCCATAAGATAATAACTATAAATATGGTTATTATACTAACCAGCCAAAAATTCTACAGTGACAGGTATGTCCTGTCCTAGAGTGACGTAACAGGGTAGTCTCCTTCCACATCCAGCTATGTTTACAGTTTCCAGTTCATAAGCCGATCCTGTCAAGTTTATAGGTATATGATGTTGTTAACCATGGTCATTAAAATAGATATCGTTATCGGTTTACAATAAACTCGGGTTATGTGTAGGTGTTAGTTGTTCGAGCGTACCCTCATAAGTGGATTTATTGTAACTTTTTGAGAAAATTAAGAATTATGAAAGGTTTGAAGTCAGGGTGTCCGGTATATACCTACTTAAGGTATATTTTTGTATTCTTTCAAAATAATAATTCGTACGCTTCATGTTAATAAGTGTAAGTATAGCAAATACCTCGAATGTTAAGCGATAGAAACGTCGCATAGGTTGGGATAATAATAAATAAATAAATAAATATTTTTTTATTTACTATCAACACCAGGTACACATATAAAATGTACATAATATTTATATCTAACGCTAGACACCAACGTCCAGCCGCACGCGATCCATCCCCGAACTAGGACTTAACCTGTATCTCGAAAAGGTAGACCCCGCCACGACTAAATGTAGTGTCCTTATCTCAAAGTGTACGTAAGCATGTACTAAGTGCCATGTATATGGATCATAGAAAAAAATAAATCATACCATTTTCCCACTAGCGTGGCTGAAGTCGGGAATTGGTATAGCGGATATGATCTTAGCATGACATTGAACTAAAAAACTACTGTTGTAAGTAAGAAACAAACATAGTGTTGAGTAATTGTGTGAAGTGTATGGAGTGAATATGTGTGTGTAAGAAGTTGTGTGGGATACAAATGTGATTGGTAACTTCACTATCGATGGAATATCAAGTATGGAAACGGATCAACAGAAAAATCAGGCTATTAGGAACTGTAAGAAATTAAGCAATGTTTCTATCTCGGAATAATTTTGTTGTTTCAACCAATTAGTGACCTCGATTTTACATTTGCATTTGGTCATAGGGTAAATATGTATACTCTTATTGATTTTGTTATAAAGGTAACCACTGAGAACACGAAAGTGACGCTTAGCCAGGGTAGTCCTGTAAGGTATTCTAGGACACACTATATCAGATCTTCGCTTTCTTATGTATATGGTATGGTCGTACTTGGTTTGTACGTGCTTCCTCAAAACAATTAGTAATAGATAGAGTTGTCTCACAGACAAAACCCCAATATCAGAGTAAAGCGTGTGAGTGGGATACCAAGAAGGTTTTCCACTCATAACCTTCAAGATCGCTCTCTGTACCTTTTCTATTTGCAATAAAGTTGTTTTTGCCGCACCTTCCCACACCGTAATACAATATGAAAGTATGGATTGGCAAAGAGCAAAGTAAACCATTTTTAAGATGTTAAAATCAGCTATGTACCTAAGATTTCTAAAAATATAAATCAACTTTTTAACCCGTGTCGTTAAGGAGGCGATATGAATATTCTAGTTAAGAGACTGATTCAAATATACACCAAGATATTTTGTGGAAGGAACTCTATCAATTACAGGACAACTACAGTTTAAGGAATGATCAAAGCAAGCGTGCGCTTTCATCATGCTGAAATTAAGGGGTGGTAAGGAAGAAGTTCTCATAGGAAAAACAATGTAGTGTGTCTTATTTATGTTCAGAGTCAACAAGTTAGATTTTAGCCAAGACATTACAGTAGACAGTGTGGCTTCAGCTCGGGATTGTGTTTCTTTCAAATCGGGACTAAAAACCAGGACAGCAGTATCATCAGCATACGCGAAAATTTTGGAATAAGGCAATTGCAATTTACATAAGTCATTAATATATATATTAAACAACGTGGGACCCAAAATACTGCCTTGAGGCACACCGATAGTAACGTTTTCATCAGAACTAAAACAGTCGTCTATTTTCACATACTGACTACGATTGGAGAGATAATTACTAAAAATCTCTTTCGCAATACCCCTAACACCAATCGCTTCGATCTTAGACAAAAGAATTGGAATCGACACTGTGTCAAAAGCCTTAGAAAGGTCCAGAAATATAGCAATACATTTATCCTTTCTTTCAATGCCATCATCAATATTCTCGACAAGAGCAGATACGGCATCTTCAGTGGATTTGCCTCTTCTGAAACCGAATTGATTATTTGCAATAATACCTTTATTATCCAAATAAGTGAGTAACCGATTGTTTAGTACTTTTTCCAACACCTTTGACATGACCGGTAGCACGGAAATTGGTGTATAATTGTTCAGCACGCATGGATCCCCACCCTTCAGGATAGGATGAACAACGGCCCTTTTAAATACTTGAGGAAAGACACCAGTTGTAATGGCGAGATGGCAAATGTGAGTTAAAAGTGGTATCATTACCGTTTTGGTAGATTGAAGTAAGGTTGAGCTGATTAAGTCCCAGCCAGGCGCAGAATCAGAACGTAGACTATTAATGATGTTTTCGATTTCTGTTTCATCCACATCCAAAAGAGAGAGAGAACCACATTGATAGTCAGATGTTAATAAATTATACTGATTTTGAACAGTATTTTCGTTAACGATATTGTTTGCTAGTACTTTACCAATGCTTACGAAAAACTGATTCACTAAATTTACTGCTTTTGTTGGATTTGGGTCAGTTTCCAATAAGGTGGTAGCAGATGACTGAGATTTGCCCTGATCTAAGGCATATTTAATTACGTTCCAAGTACTTTTCGAGTCGCCTCTCGCTACTTGCAACATTTTTTAATAATAGGCCCTTTTCAAATTCTTAAGAAGTTTGTTAATGAAGTTTCTATATCTTAGATAGGTATTTTTAAGAATAATATTGCCCGGATCCTCTATCAGTCTCTTATGCATCTTGTCCCTGTTCCGAATACAGCGAAGCAGACCAAACGTAATCCAAGGTTTGATATTAGGGATAAGAATGAAGAGGATCGAAGAGACGAAAAGTATGTTAGGACCGTTATGCTTGCTAATTGCTTCTTTATTTTTATCTACTTTGTTAGGGATAAAGTGTAAAGATATATCTCTGAAAGTAATTATATAGTACATGTATACATGTAACTATATATACATTATATGCGTAAATATGTTATAGTAACTATTAGAGAAAAACACGGATGGCGTCCTCATAATTAGGTACAATATTTCAATCTAAGATTTCAGCAAAGGTTTGCCTTGACATTTTCTCTCAAGATTATATTTTTAAATATAAGCAATACTGAATACTTATAATTTGATTATAACATTAATAAGAGAACAAAGATATCTAAACCTTAACAATAAGAACAAGTTGTCTGAAAACCTACTTTCATTTTGATGCGTCTCTCATTATTATTTACTTAAAGGAACAATTTGTCTAGTAACCTAGATGTTAAAAATAGATATTACCGATGCAATGAAATTTTTTGTTTATCTATTTACAAAATGAACTCACAATAATGAAGTAGCTGCATTTTTAATTATAATGTTATCATTATTAGGCATATTACTTATCACAGATAACTTGCACACATGATTTATTCACCAATTATCATACTTTTTGTAATTTGATAACACCCGTTAATAATAATAATGACTTAAAAGTAAACACCGCTAAATATACAAAATATATTGATATTTGAAAATAGGTTCCTACAACATTCAAAATTATTTTAATATTTTACACTTTGAATTCGTCATTAGCGATTATGGAAGTAGTGACAATGCGGGTCTATGATTACTTCGTCACTAACAATCAATAACATGATATGTTAACTTATTACATACATACATAGCTACAAATCTCACGCTGTGTCCCTAACGGGGATATATGGTATGAAGTTATTGATATAAGGAATCAATTAAAGCAGAATTACTGAAGTGTAGCTGATGCTGACTGTTTTTAAATGAACTTGAAATGTTCAAAACACTCATATTATTTTGTAAGTTTCAGCCATAACTGAAAGATTGGCGATAAAGACGAAATTAGCCCGGTCAAGTTAGCTCAAAAAATCGGGGTAAGGGTAAAAAAATTCGCATAGAGCTAAAAATTGATTCGAATGTTGGGAACATCATTGTAAATGAAATGTGAAAACTCCCTATCAATCCCACATCTGCAAAAAAATTTATACAGTCGAAGTCGAACAACATTTTCAAAACTGTTGTTTTACCCCTCCTTTTTTTTTATAATGTAATAGATCTACGTTTGGCCACTAACTCACTTGTTGCTAAGCGACGTGGCCGAAGATGGAGCACGTCGATCTACGAAATATCTATTCACTCTAGCCATGAAGATGCCTGGATTATAGTTTGCAGGAAACACAGAAGACGGCAAGGAATTCCATTCCTGGGCAGTGCGTATTATAAACGTGGAGCCAAAGCGATGCGTACAGATTTTTGGAATTGCCACAAGGTACGGGTGATAGTGAGCCGTCTTCCTACTAGTCCTGTAGTAGAAGGGAGAGGGTGGGATAAGGTCGTGAAGATCTTGCGCACACTCACCGAAATGTATCCGATAGAAAACAGACAGACATGCTACTTTACGGCAGTGCTCGAGACTAAGCAATTTATTGGCAATGAGTTTGTTATCATTTATCAACCTCACAGCACGCCGGTCAATTGACTCTAAAGCTTCCAGCTGGTATTTGGCTGCTCCGTGGAAAAGGAGGCAGCAGTACTCAACACACGATCTGACTTGTGCTTGATATAGATGAAGCAACTGCTCTGGTGAGAAATACCGTTTAACTTTATTAAGGATTCCAAAGTTTTTACTGGCTAGTTTAGCTTTATTGTCAAGATAGGCTCCGTAGTTTAGTGTAGGAGTTAATATAAGTCTAAGTAGCTCTAAATGGTCTGACAGAGCCACGGATACATCCCGGAAAGTGGGAGACAATGAAAAATGACTCTTCTTAGCGGAAAAAAGGCAAGCCTGTGTCTTGTTGGCGTTAAATTTGACGAGATTCTCGTCACCTCAGCTGGATATTGTTTTAAGAGTCAGGTTCATACGCTCAACCATATCCTTTCTTAACGCTTGGATTTCCTCCCTTGTGGCCCTCGGACCAGAAGCGTACTTTTCTATAACTGTGCTGTCATCTGCGTACCCAAAGATACCGGGTTTGAGCAGGTCATTGACGTGTAGCAAAAAAAGAGTTGCAGAGAGTACAGACCCCTGAGGTACACCAGCATTAATCGTCAATTGATCGGACGAGCAGCCGTCAACGACCACTCGAATAAATCGTTGTTTCAAGAAGTCTTTGATCCAAGAGCACAGAGGAATAGGCAGCCCGTAAGATGGACGCTTATTGTTGAGGCTATCATGCCAGACCCTATCAAAGGCTTTCGAGATGTCGAGAGAAACGGCTAATGCTTCCCCGTGTTTCTCAATTGCCTCGCTCAAAAGGTGAGTGACACACACGAGAAGATCCTCCGTTGAACGGTTCCGGCGAAATCCGTACTGTTGGTCGCTAAGGAGGTTGTTGTCTTCCAGGTAAGTCATGAGCTTGCTATTCAGTACACGTTCCATATTTTACACAATATAGATGTGACCGAGATAGGCCTGTAATTATTAGGATCGGAACGGCTTCCTTTTTTGGGAACGGGTTGTATGTTTGCGAGCTTCCAACATTTAGGGACTATGCCAGTCTCCAAAGAAAGGCGGAAAAGTCGAGTCAAAATCGGAGACAACTTGGCCGCACAAGTTTTGAGAACAACAGCTGGTATACCGTCCGGACCACTCGCATTATTCACGTCTAACTCTCTGAGTGTTTTGAGTACTTCTTTTTGGTTAATGCGGATGTCTCGCATAATTGCATCACACCGAGGTATGCTAGGTGGTGTCTCACCAGAGCTGTTTCGACGTGAATTGTCCGCAAATATTTTTGCAAAGAGATTTGCTTTTTCGATTGCGGTGTGAGCAAGTGATCCATCCGGTTTTGATAGTGGAGGCAGAGAAGATCGGCAAAAGTTCGATTCAACCGACCTAGCCAGAGACCAGAAAGCCTTGCTACATGTTGGGTGTACAGCTAATTTGGCCCCCATCCGACCGATGTGTTCAAACCGAGCCCTGTGAATTGCTTTCCTACTGGACTTGGCAGCTTGATTGTAAGCTCTCTTCATATTACAGAAATCCGAAGACTTGCATAGTCGAGCATCCACCCAGGCTTCATACGCTTCATGTTTACGCGCTTCAGCACGATTGCATGCAGCATTAAACCATGGGGGAGCCAAGGAGGCGGAGTGTCCGAAAATGGAATGAAATATTCCATGGCTAAGCTCAACACCTCTGTAACAGCATTAGCGCAGTCTGTCGGATCATGAGAAGAGAAGCAAACCCGCCGCCAAGGGTATGATGCGAAAAAATGACGCATTTCATCCCAGTTTGCTAACTTGTATCTCCACATCCACCGAGTACCCTTAGGACTGAGATCTAGCGGAGAGTATGACGACACGGCCTTCACCAGACAGTGATCAGAATCTCCAAGTGGTGCGGATACCGACACGATGTATCTGTCTGGATCATTTGTCAGCAAAAGGTCAAAGCAGTTAGCAGTGTGGCTCTCTACATCTGGAATCCTTGTAGCCTCCTTGACCAGCTGGGTGAGATTTAGTGACAACGCAAGGTTGTACGCCTCTCTCCTCGCATGGTCAGTCTCCCTGAATGGGTAAAGCCACTCTTGGGGGTGACCATTAAAATCCCCCAGGAGCACAAGCTAAGCTGATGGATAACGCCGTTGAGCCAAATCTGCCGTCTCACTGAGGTGTTGAAACAGCTTAGTTGTCTCCTCGTCCTCAGTATGCGAGCGATAAACACCAGCATAGACAATTTTCTCCATACCGGTGTCGACCAAGATCCACAGAATTGAGAATTTAGGATCTTCAAGGTCACAGAGACGCCTGTAACAGATGTCATCATGCGCAAAGACGCAAATTCCTGCACGCGATTTAAACCTGTGCCCCAAGATGTAGCCTGGATAAGAAAGATATGCTGCGTCTGTGGGACAACTGATCTGGGTCTCAGAGAGGAATAGTAAGTGTGGTTTCGCAGTCTCAAGGTGTGGTGGACTGGGTCGATATTTGCGTACAGTCCTCGGATGTTGCAGAGGTGCAAGTGTAGTGAGAGACCGTGCGTCCACTGTTTATACATCTTACTATTTCTTGTCTTTTTCATATTAATATATAGAGTGAATAGAATTATGGAGAACGAAAGTTGGGGGAGGCACTACACAGTACGTCCAGCGATAACACAGAATGACATTCCACCGGAGAGAGACTAGCATGGAGACTGCGGGGACAGGTTACGTAATAAACGTGCTGAGTCCCCAGTTGCCCATTCCTTGTCTGCTCTGTCTTGCATTCAATCAATGTGTAACAACAGACCGTTTATTAGTTTGGTAGGCTTGGCACAGACTTCGGTAACTGACAAATTTAATTACATAGGTATGTGTATCATACTTGTAAGTTATTTTCATTATACTTGAATTTTGATTAGTAAAGGACAGTTATTTTGTACTTTTCAGTGTTTTTTTTTGGAGGTGGTTTAATTTTTTTTCTTAGTTTTTTTTTACCTACTCATAGAAATAATATATTCAAATTTCGACACTTCACGCTGTATCCCCAAAGGGGTAGTCAGAGAGGACGGAGCGCCAGGAGTCGCGGTCCTTACACACCTCTTTCGCTTCCTCAAATCTCATCATTCTCCTCACACATTTTCGTCTAGGTATGCGAGTGCTTTTGACATATATATATAATATAAATATAATATAATTTCAGATTTGTGAATCGCGTATTGACAAAATCTCAACTTTCCGTATCCTGTCGGATACGGAAAGTTGAGTTTCCTACGTTTGTGAATAACCCGCCAGGTTTGTTACCTATCCATTACAGAATTTATTTCAAATATAACGTTATATCGAATGACAAAACCGATAGATATACATATAAAAGATGAAGATACTTTTATCTACTAAATATAGAAACTCAAGCATTTTTACTGTGCGGGAAAATCCGCCATTTCTACATCTGATAAAAATAACACGATAAATAGTTGACGCAGACCTACGTCTACGTACATCTACGTCATCATCACACATTCTACCAAATGTTATAATATTATGATTTTAGAATCAATTAGTTTTGTGATGTGTACAACCTACGTTCAAACAATATATCTATTACTTATTTGAATTGCGTTATAAATAATACCTTAGTAGTGGCCATCAATCTGTGCCGTTATCTCTATAAGTATAACTTTTATGACCACTTAATTAGTAAACAATAAAATAACAATAAATTAAATTATTACGTACGTAACGATAATGATATAATAAATATATTTGTGACTGTTGCACAATGCATGTATTATATTATATATTTTTAGGTATATTAAGGAGTTCTTTAAGGACACTTACAAAATGTTAATAGATATTTATTTTATAAAGATACACAACATTACGAAGATAAATGATAAATTCTATAATATAGGTAGTAATTACGAAAACTAAAATATTTTATTGCTCGCGAATTACTAGTCGATCCTTGGTCGGAACAATGTAGAAAATAATTCGAAACTCCGATGCATCCGACAAACATGACGACGATTGCAGAAAATAGGCACTTTTTAACATTAATTCTTAATAATCGATAATTATCTAATTAGTAATTATAATAATATTAAGAATTACCTATTAACGCCTATTTTTGAAGCAATATATTTTTTATTATAGCTACACACCCATCTACTCATATTAATCTTATTTTATGGTATAGGTTTCGATCTTCAACTCAAACACAGAATCAAAGTTACAAAGCGTTAGTTTTTATACCATAGCTAGTCATAAAGATTGGACCCACATGGTTTTAAGATTGAAGCTACACCTACATAATATACTGACAAAGAGACACTTTCATTATGTTCATGCTCTTCGCGATGAGAATTTATGCAATTTCAAATTGTATAATTACGAGTATGTAAGTATAATTAGAACTTACCGCAATCCTCGAATATTACGTTAGCGGATACGATTATGAAACTCGCTTGAAAAACCAATAACCACAACATTTCTACGTAGCTCATAATTCATATACTGCATGGATCAAACGTAGTAATTAAATAAATTTTAGTAAAATGAACGCTAAAATGTTACAATAATCAACCCAACATTTAGGCACCTACCTACACAAACTAGATTTTATCGACCGAGATAACAACGCTGCCCCTTAAATCTGCAGTAGGTAGGTAGGTAGTTACTTTGATTAATTGGTTAATAATGTAATGATTAATTTTTATGACTAATTAGGTGATTGTTGATTGATATATTTTTTTGTTATGTCATGATTGTGAGAATTAGGCGCGTAGAAATTCTCTGGAGAATTTTGGCTTAGGTATGAAAAGTGGATTACAAAAAACTGAAAGAAATTAAACCGACTTCCAAAAAAACCCTGAAAAGTACAAAATAATTATCCGTACTATCCTTTGCTAATCAAAATTCAAGCACAAAAAAAATATTATAAATACGGTACAAATGCCCACATCATTTTTGATAGTAACTGAAGTCGATGCCAAGCCTACTTTCTGTTGTTGCATATTGATTTGGCACCAATTTCAATAACTGTCAAATAGTCAGTATTTGTATCGTATTTATAAAGTTATTTTTGTACTTGAGTTGATAAAAGATACTTCAGTTTTGATCAGTACCGAAAGCATACCTAGTTATTTTTTCATTTCAGTGCTTTTTTTGTAGTGGGTTTAATTTTTTCTTTAAAAGTTTTTCATTTCTTCCTTTTGAAGTTTTGAGTGATCTTGGCCTAAACAAATATCCAGGGTAAATTTGCGGAAAGACGAAAGACATACAAAAGTATCGTCAATATAAATATAAAGCTGATAAAGAACATTTAGAGTTATTTGGTGTATCATAGAAGTCAAATATCAGTGAAATATAAATGGGACCACCTTGAGGCTAACTGAACCCAACGGTAAAAAATCATTGCAGTCAATCCACAATTGATGAAGTTATCGGTGAATATACATATAATATACACGAACGAAGACGAACACAGAACCTCCTCTTTTTTTTTTGAAGTCGATTAATGATCTTGGAGTGCAATATTGTTCAACTAAATACTGATGGGATGTAAGCGGAGATTCTTAAACTCGTTTTAATTTTAAATTTTTATTTTTGCTACCTAGTGCAGGTAGGTTATATTATATATTCCTGTTTTGAATTTTCATTTATTGTACACGTCCCCGGGATCCGCGTTATTTACTCAAATGTCACTATTTTTTCACTTTACTGTTAACCCTCACTGTATTTAATTCACTATTAAAAGGAGTTCATTGATTTGATTAGCCGAAATATTTCGTACTTACTTTACGCTACTTTACAGAAAAATACTTACATATATATACATACATATCTTCACGCTGTATCCCTAACGGGGTAGTCAGAGAGGACGGAGCGCCAAGCGTCGCGAACCTGACACACTTCTTTCGCTTCCTCAAATCTCATCATTCACCTCACACATTCTCCACACACATTCGCCTAGGTATGCGAGTCCTTTTGACATTTCCGTCTGCTAACACTAGCTATTTGATCTTCATAAGTCAGCTTTGGTCTTCCTTGGCTTCTTTTACCACTCACTTTCGCTCTATAGATTTTCTTCGTCAGTCTTTCATCACTCATTCTTTCCATGTGCCCGAACCATCTTAGCATTCCTTTCTTAATTTTTTCGATAGCACTGTCGTGCAAAACCCTGTCATACTGTGTATCTCTTCATGGCTTATTTTGTCCGCAAGGGTGACACCGGACCGGACCGGACATAGAGATCGCATCAGAAAGTGAGTGGTAAAAGAGATGCATTTATTTTACTTTCACACGATTTGGGGCATATCCAGAGTTCACTACCATACAATAAAGTTGGCACCAACACTGCATTGTGTATGGCCATTCTGGCTGAGTTAGATATATTCACATTGCCTACTAATGCGGACAGAGCACCGTTCACTTTATTGCCGGCTGCTACCCGCCTCTTCACATCCAACTCACATCTTCCATCCTTGGAATACACACTCCCCAGATTTCAATTTCGTTCACTTGTTCAAGACATTTTGCATTTACCCGTATTTCACACTTTGTCTGTACAACATCTCTTTCAAACACCAGAACCTTAGTTTTATTCACATTCACATTCAATCCTTTCACTTCACAGTCTTTCTTTCATGCACGTAACCAGTGTCTGCAACTCCGCTTCTGATGGTGCTATAAGCACAGTATCATCAGCGTACAATAGGCGGTTTACCAAATAAGAAAACTACTTGCCTATTAAAAATTGCTATTTAACTACCTACTGTACATGATATATCTAATTAATATAACCTACTAAAGAATTGGGTACTTTTATTATTTACTCAAATATCAAATAATCAGTGTTTATAGATTAAGAAAAATAACTTGTGGTCTACGGCTGATCGGCTATTTTGTCGTAACTTAGATAATAGCTCTATACTTTTTGATAGTAGCACATTATGTGCATTGCGATTATCAATAACCAAAATTAACAATTGAACGCAGTTATTTAAAACACGAGGAAATTAACTCAATTTATTTATTATTTAATTACCTTTTATTTTCGCTTGACGTTTCGGCCGAGTTGCATCGACCGTGGTCTCAAGTAAACTGGACTGGATTCCAATCAGATCTTCTTCCAATCTTCTTCTTCCAATCATCTACCGATCTTCTTCCAATCTCTCCAATCGGATACGAATCATTGGATAAAATTTCATCGCCCACAAGTCCTTTCCACCGATCGCCACTTTTATCCAAGAGTCGTGCGTGAATCAATTGAAATCAAGAGACGCAAAAATTTCAATCGGGAAAACGATTTATTCTAAAATCTCTTGACGAAACTGAAGTTTCTAAATGCTTGTTGGCTATGACGTCAAATGCTTGTGGTGTGGATGGTATTACTTGAGACATGATACTTCTAACTCTGCCTCGTACTCTTGCAATTATAACTGCCATAATAAATAAGTCGATATGTACGGGCATTGTGCCCGCGCTGTGGAAAGCTGCAGTGGTGACACCTTTACCCAAAGTAAATAATCCCACAGATTTTAAAGAGTTGAAGCCAATAAGTATTCTGCCTTTTCTAAGCAAAGTACTGGAAAAAGTAGTTCATATCCGACTGAGTAAATATGTGGAGGATCGAGGCATTTTACCTAATAATCAGTCCGGATTCCGCAGAGGGCAGAGGCACTGTCACTGCACTCTTGGATGTTGCGGATAATATTTTGACAGAACAGGACTCTGGTAAACCTACAATACTAACTCTATTCGATTTCTCACGTGCTTTTGATAGTCTAAATACTTCACTTCTTCTTTCAAAGCTCTCTTACTGTGGTATAAGTCGACAAAGTATTGTCTGGTTTGACAGCTATCTGAGAGATTGAGAGCAATCAGTTAAACTTGAGAAAGAAGACAGTTCTATTCTTATGTCGGACTATGAAACTGCCAATCGTGGCGTGCCGCAGGGAAGCCTTCTGGGTCCCTTACTATTTGTCATATATGCTGCAGATCTCACAAAGGAAATTCTGAACTGCAATAATCATTTTTATGCTGACGACGTGCAAATTTATATTTCTGTGCCTCATAATGGGATCAGCGACGATGTGACAAAAATCAACGCCGATTTAGAACGTATTTCACGTTGGTCATTGAACAATGCCTTAGTGTTGAATCTCTTGAAATCGAAATACATGGTTCTGGGATCAAAAAAATTAATCACACGTATTTTGGATGCAAATCCTGTTATCACAATTTCAGGTCACAACATCGATCGAGTGAATGAAGCCAAGAACCTTGGCATTGTTTTTGACAGTGAATTGCGTTTTGAAACTCACATACTACAGTTGCTTCGGAATTGTTTCTACTGAATAAAAATTCTGTATAGAATTAAACATTCGAAATCTGCTCACTGAAGAGGTGCGGACCACTTTATGTGAGTCATTAGTGTTATCCGTGCTTAATTATGGTGACCTTGTATTAACAGTTGCATTTAAGGGCAGTTTTCGCTACCAAGCTACGCGCTGCTGGAACAACATCCCTCCACCCCTTAGGCTCCTCAATTACAGCTTTAGTTTCAGAAAGAAGTTTAAAGCTTTGCTCCTGTTGCAACAAAAAAGTGGAGTACCTGTTAGTTCCATAGCAGCAGCGACTTTCATATCCTAATTTAATTTATTAGCCGTGATATAAACTGCTTTATTTCAATTGTTGTAAAATGTTAATTAAAGTCAATCATTTTCTCATCATTTATTTTAATTTAATTATGTACTTTAATTTAATTATATATATTAAAATGGTAATGAACGTAGATAAGTGACTTTGCATTCTAATAATTATTAGTGTTGGACAAATTAAATTTAATCAAATTTTGTATGTTTCCGTTTTGTTATTATTTAAGGTGTCTTTTTAATAAAATTGTACTGATATTATATTATCATATTATTACAATACATTATATTATATTTATTATATTCGCACACATTCTCACACATACACTTACTCGCCATTCTATTCCACAATTTTGCTCACGTAAGCCCCTGGGGTATAGCAGAATATCAGAGTTTTGCTCCATACTTGGAGTAATGCTATACTCTGAGCTATGGGCCATTTGCAACGCCACAGCGCCCTTAAGTACATTTTATATAGATCTGTCTTTACTCCTAATCTATGTGTGTATTATTGTCTTCTGTATTTTGTTCAACTGTTCTGTTCCCTTAATCACGCCCGTCATGTGTGTGATAGTAACTATGTACGCATATGCTTTGTCTGTAAAATCGAAAAAAAAAATTGTCTAAAAATTGTCTATTCTGTTGCAGTGATGCAAATAAAGATTTTATCTATCTATCTATCAGAATGAAAAGCTCGAGTCACTTTGCCGCGAAATGCCTGGCAGAGCTTGCGGAGAATCATGCGCAAGATTTGCACTAGCTGCTCGTGTGTTGAGGTATAATACTTATGTGGATGATATTTTCACTGGAGCGATGGTCATTAAACACGCTGTCCAGGGTAAGGAATCAAATTATTCAATTGTTAAAAAGTTTTCACTTGCGTAAGTGGACAGCCAATCATCCAAGTTTATTGTAAGGTATTCCAAGAGAAAAATAACATTTCAATGAAATAGAAATGTAGGATAATGACTCTTCTCTCCTGTAAGCTTTAGGAATGTCTAATATTGTTCAAACTGATCTATTTAAGAATTGGTTTTGTTATAATTCAAAAACAAATTTAGTTTGGGCAAAACGTCAAGAAGTGAAGTGTAAAGATTGTATTTTCTATCTACTGGGCCTTTTTGCACCTATTATGTTGTGAGCCAAACTTTTTAAGCAAACTGTGGACAACCAGACTAGGATGATGCTCTGAGTGATGAACTACACAGGGCCTGGTGTAATTTTTATTCCGAATTGGTTGATTTGTCCTCTATTGTAGAGTGTTACGTCCATGACTGAGGACTATCAAAAATGATAAATGCAAAAACAGAACTTACGTAATTGATGTAAGACTCAATTTAGGCTATCGACATAGAGGTAAAACGAGCCGAGAGGGATAGCTCTACAAGGGGTGTCATTTATCCTTTTCTAACACTTGCCATATGATTCAAATATGATCTTTGGTAGTAATTATTTCACCGTTCCAAAGACAATTTGACCTACTATAAGCTTATTATCATATTATTCATAATAATTTGGATACGTATCTTTATTTTCAACCCATATACGTACGAACTTATTAATATAATAATATAATATAAAACAAAACATTATTGTTCGAAATTGTCTAGTAATATTCTTCATGGTTACTATGGTAACCTTGTAGACGAAGATCCCATGGACTTTTTGGTTGAATGAAAAATAACAAGCCGACACTTACACGGTGTACGACGGCAACCCGGATGGCGTGATTTTTCAAAACCGTTTGTACGCCGTTTAAGGAGGAGAGTTGAAAAGTGTGTTATATGATAACACAAAACGTAATTTTTGCTAACAAGCCGAAAATGCGATATTCGTAAAGATATCAAAAAGTTTTGTTCTGAAGGTGCAAGTTTCGGCCGGTTTGAAAGTGTGGCTGAGGCTGTAGGTTGAATTTAGCATGCCACCTGAAACTTGATATTTTCTAACAAACCGAAATTTATTCTAATGTCATGCTCTTGTCACAAGACACCTATAAAAAAAGTATCGGCTGAATCTAACGTGAGGAACAGTGTGTACCGACGAATTTAGGGCTACAGCAGGGACTTAAAATTGTCTAACAAGCGGTCGGTACACACTGTTCCCCACGTTAGATTCAGCCGATATTTTTTTATAGGTGTCTCGTGACAAGAGCATGACATTAGAATAAATTTCAAATAAATACAAAAATATCAGCTAACTGAATGCAGTAATCAAACAATTTGCAACATCAGATTAATTTACCGATGGAATGTGATTTTCGGGGCTTTTCTGTATGAGGCGTTGCAACTAACTAACTAACGCGAAATCAATTCATATCGCCAATAAAATTAGTAAGGCAGATAACACAGTAAAAGCGATATGGAACACTATTAACACAGAAGTAGGGAAACAAAATAAAAAAAACGAAGACCTTTCAATATACATTAATAATAAAATCGCTACTAATAAAAACAGGTTGCTGATGGTTTTGCTAATTTTTTTTCAAATGCACCTGTACACATTACTAGTGGTCTAGCATCCTCTGCACATACAGCACGGGCACTATTAAGCCAAAATATAGGAAAGTGGTTCCCTAGTTTTCAGTTCAGGCACACGTTTTCATTTGAGATAGAGAAAACTTTCAAAGAATTAAAAAAAAAGAAAAGTGAAGATTTGTGGGGATTATCTGTTCATGTACTGGCTAATATAATGCCAATAGTAACACCGATTTTAGTAAATATATTCAATAAATGTGTCGATCAAGGTGTGTTTCCCGATTTGATGAAGCATGGTAAAATTGTACCATCGGGTTGTAAGTCAGATCCTACAAACTACCGCCCAGTGTCGATATTGCCAGCTTTGAGTAAAATATTAGAAAAAATAATGCTCAACCAAATGCTGGCACATTTTAACGTTTGCAGGATTTTTCATGGTCAACAGTACGGTTTCACGAGAGGGCGGTCAACAACACATGCGGGAGCAAGCTTGGTCAAAAATATACTAGAGGCTTGGGAAGGGTCACGAGATGCCATTGGCGTATTTTGTGATCTTTCCAAGGCTTTTGATTGTGTTTGTCACAAAACTTTAATTTACAAGCTGAAATACTATGGAATACGTGATAAAGCTCTCGATCTCGTGATTTCATATCTGGCTGACCGAGAACAAAAAGTGAATGTAAATGGGGTTACATCTGTCGGTTCTAAATTAATGATGGGCGTTCCTCAAGGATCAATTTTGGGACCGTTCCTATTTTTGGTTTACATTAATGATCTTCCATTTATGCTTAAAGACAAATACCTTTGTGAAATAATATTATTTGCTGATGACACATCATTATTATTTAAAGTTAACAGTAAAGACATAGATATTAGCGGACAGAATAGGACCTTGGCGGATGTCTCGAGATGGTTCGCTGCCAATAATTTACTACTGAATGCACAAAAAACCAATTGTGTTAAGTTTTCCCTATCCAATGTACCCAAAATTCATAATGGACTGAAACTGGATGGGAAAGAATTAGAATTAATGAAATCAGCTACTTTTCTTGGTTTAACAGTAGACAATAAGTTACAGTGGGCGGACCATATTGGGACTTTATCTAATAAGCTCAGTTCGGCAATATATGCTATTAGGCGCATTAGGCAGTTGACAGATGTAGCTACGGCTAGGCTGGTGTATTTCGCATATTTCCATAGCCTTATGTCTTATGGTCTGCTACTGTGGGGATCAGCGGCGCATATGAAATCTATCTTTATTTTACAAAAGAGGGCAATACGTACCATCTACAGTATGAACGCACGTGAGTCGCTGAGAGATCATTTTAAAGACATTGATGTACTCACCTTACCCTCGTTATACATCTATGAAAACATAATGTACACTAAAAAAAATTTAGATCTATTTCAAAACAGAGGCGTTGTTAGTGGTGTGGAAACTCGTGGTCGTGATCAGCTAGTTATTCCTAAATTTAAATGACAAAAGTCAAGTGGTTCATTTTTGGGTAACTATGTTCGTTTTTATAATAAAATTCCTCAAGAAATTACTCAATTAACGGAAAACAGATTTAAACTTGTCATTAAACGCACACTGATTGGAAAAGCATACTACAAAATTAGCGATTTCATTGAAGACACAACAATAGACTGGAAGTGATCCTCTCTGCGTATACATTTACTGGCTTTATAGATATTGTATTTTTAAATAACTATTGTACAATGATGATGAAAAAATGATACCTGACTGAGTTTCTTGTCGGTTCTTCTCAGTATTCAGGTTTTCTTTTCGAACCGAACTAAAGTAGATTTGACGTTCAAAAATACCTTGCATTTGGGTTTACTTGAATAAATTAATTTGACTTTGACTTTGAACTATTGGGGATACAACGATTTTGTACCATTTTTTGCATTTTAAATAACCAAAATAATGTTTATACACCAAGAAATATTTAATCATCGAACATGTGACGTACTACACAAGTAAACAGACGCCATACTCCGCTTATTTTGACTTAAGGAAGGCGCAAGATTATTTTTTTGGACTTATGCCTGTTGTGGCTGCAGATGTTACAACATTACACAAAAGCATTGTAGACTTTTTTTGAACAACATGGTATTCCATTTCGACCAAATCTCATAGGTTTTGCTTCTGATGGTACAAGTGTTATGATGGGACGTAATCATTCAGTAATGACGTTACTAAAAGCTGATGTAGAAAATTTGTTTATAATGAAATGTATATGTCACTCATTCCATTTATGTGCGTCTTACGCTTGCAGCAAAATACCTCGATTTGTTGAAGAAGTTGTAAGAGAAATATACAATTATTTCGCTTCTAGTCCCAAAAGATCAGCTGAATTTAAAGAATTTCAATTATTCTGCAATTTAAAAACACATAAATTACATCCTTGTCAAACGAGGTAGCTGTCAGTACACGCAGCTATATCAAGAATTTTGGAGCAATATCAAGCTTTGAAATTATTTTTCATTGATGCGTCGCTAAATGACAATATTACAATAGCTACAAATAAGTTAAACAAATTAAATGACCCATTAAAATTACTCTTTCTTCAGTTTTTAGATTTTGTTTTATCAATTTTCAATAAATTAAATCGAGAAATGCAATCTGAATCAGCAAGAGTACACGTTTTGTATTCGCAAGTTTGTGTTAGTTTAAGATCTATTCGATTGTTTTTTGAAAAAAGACTATTTAGAAAAAAACAATCTCGAATGCATCGACTATAAAAACCCACGTAACTGTAAATATTAGAGATGTATATTACGGAGCAAATACCATTAATACTTATTGCTTACAGATAAGAGATTGACTCCTGAACAAATCCACTTATTCCAAACGAGATGCATTCAATTCTTCATTGAAGCGTGTGATCAAATCATACGAAGATTCCCGATTAAAAATAACCCTTTAAAGGATTTGAGAGCTTTCTCTCCGGAAAATTAAAAAAAGGTGAACTGCCATCAATAGTACCAATATGTAGACAATTTCCAAATTTATTGGACAGCAACAATTATCAAAGTATTGACACAGAATGGCGTTTGCTTCGGAACATGAAAGAAATTGCGTTGTTTAATGAAACAACTGAAGAATTTTGGGCAAGCGTTGGCAGCACGAAATATGGTGATGGCTTACGCATGTTTAAAAATAGTTGTTCTTTTGTTTTCAACATATTGACTTTACCACACTTATCTGCCAACGTCGAAAGAATATTTTCATCAATCAATCTAATGAAAACAAAAAACGCAACGTGACAAACTCTCCACTGAATCTATTATAGGTCTCCTTCACACAAAAAGATGTGTAGCAGAGATAGTGCAGTAGAATTAGATTATCAATTTACATTAATTGTGGTACTAATGATTTTTGGCACATCGTTAGAGTTATGTCTGTATATGATTACCTTAAATTCGCAACCGATTTGGAAGTGCGAAAAATGGTGAAAATTCAGAAAATCTTGGATTTTTGAATAATTCCAAAACAAAAATTGTGGTACTAGCTGCGGGAATACCACGTGTTTGGAGTACGAATACCTACCTACTCAAGCAATTTGGATCGGTTGCGACATACGGAACATAAATTTAAAAAAAGTGATTTTTCGTCTTCATCTCCTAGGCAAAATTTGTGGTACTAGTTGCGAACTCATCGGACACTTTCTTGTTTTAGCTTAATATACTTAGTTTTAAGTTTGCAACCGGTTACGACCTACGGAACCCTAAGAAAATACTTTTTTCAAAATTCTACTTCCAGCAAAATTAGTGTAGTCAATATTATTGCTTATATCACATTTATAGGTCGTATTCCAACTGCATTGTGATCGCAATCTCTGAAACCACTACGGAACATAGTCTATTTTGTAAATTAAATATACGCTTATTACGCATATTTCGAGGGGAATGCGAGCGGCGCGGGAGACAGGGTACAGCTCGAGCGACTACGACTCGCCGTGCGGTTCATTCATTATCAATTAATATCATTCAAGCAAGCTATTATTCCAAATTGAAAATAGATGGATATAGACCCAAAAGTCGGAATGGTGGAGTGTTTTCTTTTTATAATTATGAGAAATAGATAATAATTTTATCTTAACAACTTTTGACAGTAGAAAAAAAATTACACCGATTAGTTTTCGTTAAAAAAAATAGGCAGTCATTAAAGACTGCCGACAGAAGTGAAAACCTAAAATTATGAAATAATGTAAAAAAATATGTCCAGTTCAATTCAAATTACATTTATTTTCAAATATTCCTACGTATGTTTTTCTACCTGAAATTTCGTTAGTATTTGCTAATAAACCCTAAATTTGAAATGAAAGTCAGTTTGCATAACTAGGTTTGAATTGAACATCTAAGGCTTTTTTGCAAATTTTTCAGTCTAAAATTTGTATAATATAAGGTAATAGACAAAAGCTTTGCATTAGTAACCATATTTCTGAAAATATCATGTCGTGACGCGAACTCATAAAATTTTACTCATTCAAAATTTAATTTAAATTTGGAATTCTAAGTACAATGAAAGACATCGATATTCACACTGAAATCATAGGTATTAAAAATTGATTTTATAGGTAAAGATCTAATAAAAAAATCGATTAAGGTTAATGACTTTGGGTTCCACTTCTTCTTTGTTTTTGTACTATTGATGTTCTAGCTGTACCCGCGACTTCCACGTGGAAAAATTTTCCGTGACTTTTCCGAGTTAGTGTTTCTTTTTCACCCCTTTATGGATAGATTTTTCATAAAAAGTAGCCTTTGTGTTTTCCTTTAAAAAAGTCTATCTGTCTTAAACATCGTAATCGATTCACCGGTTTAGCATTTCCCACACAAAGTTTTATCCCCGTTTCCATCCCGTTATGAAAAGATTTTTGATAAACGAAGCAGCCTATGTTCGACTCTCAGTTTAAAACTAGATAGTTTGAAGTTCGATTCGATTTCGATTTCCAGTTCGATTTTGATGGCACGGAGATCCATGCCATCAAAATCGAACTGGCGGTTTAGCCGTGAAAGCGTAACAGACAGACAGACATACTTTTGCAAGAATAATACTTATTATTATGAGATAGTATGGATCGTATAGCACACTATGTACATTTTAATGTACATTTTATGATTAAGAAAAAATATTATTTTCGTAACCTGCACCGGGAGCAACTTCAAAAATGACACCCATATCATTTTACTAAAAGAATAATGTCCTCCATCTTGGATTTTAAGATCAACGTCATTTTTGTAATCTACACCCCAAAAAACCTTAAAAATGACGCCTATATCAATTTATTGAATATAGTAATGTCTGCCATTTCAGATTTGAAAATAGACTTTTGTAAGCAATATTCCGCGAAACCTCAAAAATGATACCCATGTCCTATCATTTAAAAAAATTAACATGCATTATTAATTTTTTTAAGTATGACAAAGACGTCGATCTGAAAATAGACGTCTTTGTCATAATAAGTTCCCCGAAGAACCTAGAAATTTCACCCATTAATATACAGAAACCTTCTCCTGTGTTGTCCATTACATTGGATACCGATACTATAGAAGATCTTAAACAAAAAGTCACTTCCTTTCGCGTAGCATCCGCTATATTGAATTTATGATGACGTCACATGTTCAGTAACCTTCCTTTGCGTCTTCCATTTCATTTGATACCTATATTGTTGGTGTTGAACAAAAAAGTTAGTCATATTGGATTTATGATGACGTCACATATACGAAAACCTTCTTCTGTGTATTTCTTATCATTTGATACCCATATTGATGGAGGTCTTAAAAAAAAGTTATTTCCTATTGTGGATCATCCGCCATATTGGCATATCATATTGTATATGATGACGTCACATATACAAAAAACATATCATTTTTTCAGTCACAAAATTTTTTGAAAAAATAGCCTACATTTGCTTTCGGGCAATTACTATCTCTGTACCAAATATCATCATAATCGGTTCAGCGGTTTAGCATTTCCCATACAAAGTTTCATCCCCCCTAAGGATAGATTTAAAAAAAAAAAATATAGCCTATGTCCGTCTTCTGATGTCAAACTATCTATCGGTTCGGTGGTTTAACAGTGAAAACGCAAACTTTCGTATTTATAATATTAGTATGGATGTAGATAATTTTTTATTTATTTCGATTCAGACAAAACATAATGCCGTCTCAGTTTTATTTCCAAATATATTTTCATTGTACGTACTACATTTTCATTGTACATACATATACGAAAAAGCACTTCCTCCCGGTGACGTGTTGCACGGTGGTCTGTGAGGTTTTGATTTCTTTTAATCTTTTGATTGAGTGGCTCGATTTCGATAAAATAGACACTATATGTTACTCAGATAGAAGAAGGTTCATTTTTCCAGAAATTAGATTTTTAATTCAATAAGTGGTATATGCGTGATGTGATTACAAATGAAGACAGTCTACGATTTTATTACGTGTATAGATTATTCAAAAAAATTTGATGCAAGTGGACTGTTTCAATTTATTTTATTTCAAGCTGACTTGTTGGACGTAAATTAATTATTACTAAATTTTGCATATTGAAATATGTATGAAAAGATAATAAAAATAAACGTAAACTAAAATGAATATACACGTATACATACATACACACATATCTTCACGCTGTATCCCTAACGGGATAGTCAGAGCGGACGGAGCGCCACGCTTCGCGATCGATACATACTTCCTCAAATACGCCTATAAAAAGAGTTAATTGTTATTTTAAATGATGCTTCTTTAAGCTCTGTAAAAACGTTAGACTATAGTTAGGACAATAAATCGCTTTTTTTTTAAATCACTGTCCTGTATAGTCAGTAAAATACAGATACGCTGAATTTTTGTTAAAACAAAAAAAATCTAAATCATTTTTCGAAAAAAAAAGAAGACATAAAAAGTCTTTTGTTTAAGCAGTAACTAAATTTTTATTGGAATATATTTTCAATAAAAATTTAGTTAAGACGGGATTTCAAATATTAAAAACAGTTATACGCAACGCTAATTTCAACGCTAGTCCCGTACCTGTACCGCCTGCCGCGCACCGCCCGCATTCCCCTCGCAAGACTCGTAATTATACGTACTTTTTATTTACAAAATAGACTAGGTTCCGTAGTGTTTTCAGAGGTTGTGATCACAAAGCAGTTGGAATACGACCTATAAATGTAATTTAAGCAATAATATTGACTACACTAATTTTGCTGAAAGTAGAATTTTGAAAAAAGTATTTTTTTTGGGTTCCGTAGGTCGCAACCGGTTGCAAATTTAAAACTAAGTATATTAAGCTAAAACAAGTGTCCGATGAGTTCGCAACTAGTACCACAAATTTTGCCTAGGAGATAAAGACGAAAAATAATTTTTTTTTAATTTAGGTATGTTCCGTATGTCGTAACCGGTCAAAATTGCTTGAGTAGGTAGGTATTCGTACTCCAAACACGTGGTATTCCCACAGCTAGTACCACAATTTTTGTTTTGGAATTATTCAAAAATCCAAGATTTTCTCAATTTTCACCATTTTCGCACTTCCAAATCGGTTGCGAATTTAAGGTAATCATACACAGACATAACTCTATCGATGTGCCAGAAATCATTAGTACCACAATTAATGCAAAATAATGCCTTATTTTGAGCTAATTCTACTAGACTAAGAACAACCAAACGTGCTACAATTTTAATATAGTCCAAAAAATGTTTGAAAAAATAGCTAGTAAGAAATGGTATGAGCATGAATAATAAGTAATCACTAAACCTATGTAAGTATCTATATTTTTCATTAAAGTAATTATCGTAAAATACATTAGTTTTATTTTGATTTAAAATTTCCCGATTTCTCCCGATTTTTGGCAGAAAAATTTAACGATTTTTAATTTTTGACTTTTGCAACACTGGCGCAGTAAACACTAAACACTAGTAATATTACGTTTTCTTTGTAGAATGTTCATGTAAAAAAAATATCGATATTTTTTCGATATAATATATCGTAGTGTTCTATCGATACTTTTCAATATATCGTACAAATATATCGATATTTTCGATATATCGGTAAGTAATTTGTTTGTATTTAACTAGTCTATAATATTAGATAGGGATCGGGTAGATTTACATTTCGTAAACTGTATTAAACAAAACAGACAACTTTTATTTATAAGTTATTTTGTACTGAGAACGAAGCGAGCGACCACACAGATTTCGTGTCTTTGCGTTACGTTATTGCGAAGGCTAGTTTTTCAATAATTCGGGGTGTTACGTTTTATTTATACTCAAGCTGCCAACCAAAGAGAATATAACATTACTATGCAACCGTAAATAAAGGAATCGGTATAAAAAAAGGAATGGAATGTGCTTTTAATTTATCACGATATTTGATATATCGGATGAAATATATCGATTGTACGTATCGATACTAGATGTTTCGATAATATCAGGTTGAAGCGATATATCACGTACATATATCGATTTTTTATGAAATATCGATTTATATCGTGTACTCCTATCTCTTTGGTAAACACGAAACCACAGAACTTTATTTGCACACAGAACCAAAGAACCAATGACTCACAGAACACATTTTTTAAAACGTAGTGATTACTTAATTCACTAAACCACGATTATAGATACACTTGAAAAATAGGCGTTAGTACTCTTTGCATTAGTGGAAGTAATTTACAATAAATACATTTTATAATGTTGCCGATGTCTGTTCACAATCCATATTTTAATATTATTTTAAGACGAGACTCAAAGAAACATATTTTGAGGCTACGACATTATGCAAATAGTAAGCAAAAAAGTGTTATTAAAACTTCAAAGGTAGCTGCAGACGTTGTGAACTATTTAGAAAATACACCTGAATATGAGGATATAAAAGCTGATGTACCTAGAATGCTACTCAAAAAATATAAGACTCCTGAAAACATGTATCTTGTCAACAAGAGTACAGCTAAGAAAATAGCCAATACAATTGGAAAACACTTACATAAAAATTTTCCTATTGTTGAAGTGAACCCTGGGTTTGGATTTTTGACTGAAGAATTACTTAAACAAAAAAGTGATCATCTCTATTTATATGAAAGTTCACATTATTTTACAAAGTACTTGACAGTAAGTTTTCTTAATACCATTTAAATTGTATTGGGGGTTTAGATTATTTGTTGTAATAGAAGGCACTCACTACAAGTACTCAAGATTTAAACTTTCACTCTGAACTCCTACACAAAGAGGGGCTAAGCATTACATTAACTACTGCTTCTCATTTTGACACTTGATCATAGATATTGTTAACTTATTGAGATCCAAAACTGCCTGTATAACTGATGTTTTTGGTATTAAATCAAATTCCAATTATGAAATTTTTTCTACCTATAAATGACTTCTGGCATTATCCAAAAACCATGAATAATATAAAACCCTTCCATGAAAAATAAAAATTGGATATAGTCGGTCATATGTTTCCAATTCACAGTATACTAGACTAAGATAATTATTAACTCTCTTATATATAGGCTTCTTTCAATTAATCAATAGCTTCATATTAGATTGAAATCAATCAATAAAGTCAGAGATTTTAAAAATATAATTATTAAATTTCAAGATATTACATACATAGAAGAGATATGTGTAGACATAGACCTGTAAGTTAGTGATGTGTTATGAATAGCCCTTAATTAGTTTAAAATAATGTCATACAGGAATTACAAAACAGATATTCAGGCAGAATTACATATAAAGTAGCAGATTTCTTTGGTATGTGGAAGTTAGCATTTCAAGATAAGATGGATCAAGGAAATAGAATACAAGAACTATTGGGTGAACTTACATATAACAGCCATGGTGAATTTTTCGGTTTTGTCCGTTTATAGTTTCGATGTAGTCCCTATCTTACGGAAGCTCATTTTATATTCAAAATTATTGCCTTTTAGATAAAATGGTAAATATTGTGGGATCCATGCCAGGACTAGGTTTTGTCAAACATATGATAAACAATATTGTGTTTCATAACACATCCAATCTACTAGGCAGACCCAACCTTTTTATCACAATGCCAGGTCATCATTATGAGGTATGATGTAATTGCAATGTTTATTAAAATGTAACCTCACACAAATAAATTAATTTAATACTACATCGACTTTAGTTTCTTACAGATAACGAAGTCCAGCATAACAAACAAAAGTCAATACCAGCACTTTTTCAAATGCTTTTTGATTTCAAAATACTAACAAATGTGCCAAAAGTACACTTTTTACCCTGGACCCATCCAAGTAGCAACAAAAGAGTTACAATGGTAAGAGTAAATAAATGTTGACTAATAATAATTGGATTACCAGTATCTAAAGATTTAACTAAAACATGTATATTACAGATGGATGAGTATTACTTATACTTAGTCAACATAACTGAGAAGCAGAAGTTACCATGTCCAAAAGATTATTTGCCATTGTTGTGGTATTTTTTCAAGCCACATATATTTTCAAAATCTACTAGAGTGATACCTATGTTAGAGTAAGTATTAATAATAATGTGATTGTTTTACTATATCATGAAAACAAATGCTTATCAGTAAATTTTTATTTTGAGGCAGTGGATTCCAGGCTGTGGCATATGGCTGATAACTGGACAAGATCCTGCAGATACTAATAAAGAATTAGCACCAGATGAGAATGATGCCAAACTGCCACACATGTCAATATTTACAGAATTTGGTGACTTAAATCTCAAGCAGAAAATAACTGTTTTCAAAAGGTAGTTATTATTTTACAATACAGAAAATGACTGCAAGTTTTAAATGCAATTAATGTATTGAAGTAATTGCTTATTTTTGTTTTAGATTCATATCTTGGCCTGAATTTGAACAATGCCCATTTAGAGTAACTATGGAAAATAACTTGCCAAAATCAGTTACAAATGTTGACAGTGACAAAGACACTATAGGCACTCATATTGATGATGATGATGATGACCACACAGACACAGAAAATGATACATGAAAAAGTAATTAAACAACATTCTATGAGATATCGTTTGTTTTCTAATGACTTATTTACAATATTAACAATTTAATGCCATAAATAAAATTACACAAAATATTCAACAAATGATTCATTGTTTACATACAAATAAACATATGCAGTTTCAGCTGAATATCATTTAACTGCACTGTAAAAAAGAATTTTTATAGAATTAAATTACAACCATGAAACTACAAAAATCATGCTATTACTTTTAAGAAGTGTCTTAACTTTTTATAGATATGTAAAATACTGATGCAGAATGTTAATATTATTTAAGACTATGATTTTGCAGTAGTGGAACTATGAAAATATCAATTATCATAGCTTACTAATTATACATTTTTATACATACATATTTCATGATCATTAAATAAGATTTTAAAATTATATCTTTTATTGCTTTTTCACAAAATAATTTACAATAATTAATGCCTACCCAAAGTTAATAATATTATACATAAGATATCACACAAAATCTCGAATATCTATATGTAACATTGCTGTAAATTATAAATATTAATAATAACATAATCAGTATGGACGGGTATTTCTATTCTAAATAAATTTTTTACTCAAAATGAATGTTGATAAAAAAATTAATTAATAATTTATAGAAACCTGCTACAAACTATGTTTTCACCACCACCCAGTATTTACATGAGGTAAGTACTACCTTTTTACTTGATTATTTAAGTACATAGCTACAGTAAGTAGAGAGGAAAACAGTTTCATTTACACTGTTATAAATTCTGAAAATGTCTGTCATTATATGATTTGATATTTGATTTAGGCGTAATATAATTCAAAGTAGGAATGTCTAGTGGAATTTGATTTAACTTGCTCTGATTTCCTGACTGTTGTGTTTTTAAATTTGTATGAACATTCAAACTTATGGTATTCAAACCATTTTGTGGCTTTACAACAGGATTCGAAACAAAATCTGTCCACTCGTCGTCATCAGCAAAAACTGGCACTTTTTTAGGTTGTGTTTGTTGTTGCTTGGGTTTACTAGAAACAAATTCACCCCAAATGTCATCATCGGCTACTTGATTATGAGTCACATTTTTCTGATAATGAACAGGTGAAGCAGATTTACTTTGATTGTTCACTGCTAAATCATTTTTAAATGAATGAAGAGTTTCAACAGGATTAAATTTTGACAAATCCTGCAAATCTATTCCAGGATTTGGCCAGTTGATTTGGGAATAACTTTCTAGTGATAGGGGTTGCAGAATCTGACCACACTTCTTGTGTTTCTGTGCTACTGTAAAGCTTACAGGTGTGGGTTGCAATAGATTTAAAACCCCAGAGGACTGGATTGATAAGCTTTCGGTAATAATCTCATTTGGTTTAGATACATTGTTTGAATTACTTGCAGTCTGTGGAATAATGTTTTGTACTGAGCTATTTTGTTTTTCATTAAAATTAAATTCAAATTCAGTCATTGCTTTTGATGGATCGTTGAATGAAATAACTTGATCTTGATTGTTAACAGCTGTCTCATTGCTAACTACAGATAAGTTGATGTTTAAAGTAGTATTTTTGGTAGAAGGTAAGGCGGATTGGAATGTGTCAAATTCGTCGTCGAATTCATCTACTGCCTTTAATGTTGATCTCTCATTCAATATTCTTTCTTTACTTATTACATGGTTTACAGCTAATTTGTCAGAATCTAAAAATACTTCATTTCTTTCTATAGAATTGTCAGCAGATATATTTGTCTTTTCATTACTCCGTGATGAATTTGATATGAAATCTGAAAAATCATCGAAAACTTCTTTGACCTCACCTGGATCAGGCCAATTCACAGTAGGAATTATTGGTTCTTTAATGGGTTGCAATAATTGTGTTTCATATGCAATATTTGCAGGCAATGTTGGATTATTAGATATAACATTTTTAGTAGTTGTTTCTTGGGTTGCCATACTTGGTATTATATTCATATCTATATTTCCCTTAAAATCTTGAAAATTTGAGTATTCATCATCATTTTCTAAAGTACTGTCAATGTTGGTAATTGGCTGAGACATATTTTCTAGCTGAAATTTGTCCTTATTATCTATTACAGGCTGAGGTATTAGCACTGATGGTCCGCTATCATAGTGAATTGTTTTAGATCTTGGAGTTTCTGAATTAGTTGGTGTGAAAATGTGGGTGTCAGGTAAATTAATTTGACGTAATGGTTGTATAGTTAAAGTATTAGAATATATAGGTATATTTTCGGCTTTAGATGATATTGTTGTTTTAAATACATCTAACTCCTTTGGCCTTGCTTCTGTAGTAGTATTTTCATTTTCTGTGCTACAAGCTGAAAATCAGAAAATTATATTAATTTTTCTGCTATGGTGATTGGGGAGAGAAACAACTTTTCTAAGCCCTTGAATTTCATATTCTTAATGATGGGGTTGATAAAATATTGCTTAGTCCTTGCTTTTATGTTGTACCATAGACACCACATTGAATTTTACAAAAAGCAATGTTATCTATGAGGTGACACACAACGGAAATAAATCCAATGATCTCATATGTATATTGAAATTGGTCAAATGGTTTCAGGTCTGTGAGGGAACACATATACCTACTAAATACATACGTATGCAGGTAAAGTCTTAAGATTCCTTATTACTTTGCCGTTGCAGCATAAAATTATAGAATGAGTATCAGTTCCTTGCGTATCTTAACATGCAGGTTGTAAAAGTTAATCAAGGGCTTAGCTTTTGGCTGGCTCTTTGTAGCTAATTGTATATGCCATGTACTAGTAACTTGACACTACAGGGCTATTTATAAACCCACTAGCTGCTAAAAGTAAGTGGCGTCAGTGTCATTTTGTTACAATTTTCAAAGCACACAAGGCAAAAGCATCAGTTTTCTTCATCTCTAATGAGAAATGGCATGAAGTATTTAAGTAATATAAACTTGATAAATTTTTATTTGAATAAGTATGATGTCAAATATAGTCCTATATTTATAACAGTGCAAGTGATGTTCTGCTTCTTAAAATATACACTTACCATGTGAAAGTAGTTCAGATATCTTGAGAGAGGATTGGTTATGGGCCATTAGGTCTAACGTAGCCATAAGGTGTTCTAAGTCTAGGAGTAGGGCTTCGGCATAAGTGACTAGGATGTTGGAACAAGCAGGAGATTTGCAGGAAGGTGTAATTATTCCATGTGCAAGACATGCAAAAGAATATCACAATAGTGAAAATTTATTAAAGCTTACATTATTTGTTAAAGCATTTAAAGTTGACATTGAACTAATACATACCTGTATTAGTTCAATGTCAACAATATTATTGTGCAATTGTGTCATAATTTTCTTCACACAAAGTGCTATTATAATACATATGTCTAATTTATTTTTCTCTGTACATTGTTGGTCCATGGTTGGTCGCCACAAATGATACACAGAAATAAAGTGACATACTTACATTCTTGTCCATCAGAAGTGAAAGGATCAATCCAATTCGTAGCTGGTTTATTGCAAGTTTTATCAGAGTTAGTCACTTCTGTCTGATTTACATGTGAAGTTGTGGCTTGTTTTTGAGGTTGTAAAGGAGCTAAGCTCATATTTGCTGCATATTTAGGCATGTTTGAATTCCATTTTGGACCAAATAACTGTAAAAGATTTCAGTGTTAGTGAATTTTAATTTTAATGTTTAGGTAGCTACTTATTTACTATATTTCTTTCTATTTAATATGGTAAAATAACCTCATTTAATAGTGGTAAATTAGCATGATGTACCACCTTGTAAGTAAAATGTCCCTCAGACAAAAAGTAAGCCAGTGTGTCGAGCCTATCATGATGTATGCCAGTCACCATCATAACATTTGCTCACACTGTGCATACCCACATTAACTTCCTCCAAATTATTGAGAATCTATTCATGCTCATGGCCACCATTGCCTCTCTTTATGTATGCAATGTAGACTTTATAATATAATACTTAGAATTGCATACTGTAGCTCAATATTTAAAAGAGGCATCGTAACGCTTCTTCCGCTGTTCCGCTACTCACGCCATCATCATATTACTCCTGAGCTCGACGCTCCCCAAGTGCTATCGTAGACCTAGGCATGTGTTAGGTGACTAGATAGAGACAATGATGTTACACATTCTAACTCTAACATACAGACATACACATACAGATTGCAACCAACAAGATGACTTAGATGAGATTTGTCTCAGATTGTAACAATTCGGATTCGAAAGATAATATGATCCCGAATCCAAACGAGAGTTGAAGCAGTGCATTCAAAACGAAGAATTGACCACTAATTAAATTCAAAGTTCAAATTGAAAATAGCAAACAGCAAGAAAACAGTCATGGTCATGATTTTTGGGATTGCGAAAGGTTTCTATTAATTGGTTATATTCCTTAAGACTCAATGATGATTGTTGAATGTACAGTATTAAGTTAATCTTTTGAGCCATATGTTGTAACAACCCACTTTAGAGACAATAAGGGGAATATTCAGTAAAGTTCCGTTCCCATTTATTGAGTAGTGAGACATGCTCAAAAAGAAATGAGCTTCAAAGAAATCATGCACTCACTCTAGTCCAAACCCGGCTCCTAGAGCTTACTTTCTATTCAGTGACCTGAAAAAAGCCTAAGTGGAAAAGATTTGAGAGTGAAGAAGACATGTCATGAAGATGCTGGTGGATGAACATTTTGAAGGAAAAGAAGAATACTTTGTTATTGGTAGAAAAGTACTATATAAAAATATGAGAAATGTATTTTATTATACTACTCTGTCAAGAAAGTACCGGGAAAAGATCAATAATACACGAAATGTTAGTTATTCATCCAAATTTATTTTATCACCTTCAAAGTATGCTCCTTCAGTAACGATACACTTACGCCAACGAATAATCCAATCATCAAAACATTTTCTAAACGCTTTTTCCGGAATTGAGTTCAGTGCTCGCCGCGAATTCTCCTTTATGTCTTCTACCGAATGAAAACGGGTGCCACGAAGTGGTAATTTGAGTTTAGGAAAAAGAAACAAGTCGGCTGGAGCCATATCTGGTGAATAAGGTGGTTGCTCGATGGTATTTGTTAAGTTTTTGGTCAAAAATTAGTTTACAATGATGGCCTTGTGCGAAGGCGCAATTATCGTGGTGCAAAATCCAAGAATTTTCTTTCCACAAATCTGGCCTTTTTCATCGAATTTGCTCTCTTAAACGCCGCATAACGCCCAAATGCCCAAATAATATTCTTTATTTACGCTTGACCTTCCCGCAAGAATTCCGAGTACACAACACCGCGATAGTTAAAGAAAACAGTCAACATGACTTTGACTTTTGATCGACTTTGGCGTGGTTTTTTCGGTTTCGGTTCAGTTGGAAGGCGCAGCTCCGAAGCTTGTTGACTAGTTTGCATGTCAAACTCGTTAACCCACGTCTCCTCACCAGTAATAATGAGTTTCATGAATGTTGGATCGGAATTGACTCGTTCTAGCATGTCCTCAGCGACTTATGCGATTGAGTTTTTGAAGAAAATTCTGGTCTTTTGAGACTAGCCGAGTGGCAACATGTTTCATACCCAAGTGATTATTTAAAATGGTACGGATCGACTTGTGAGACACAGAAAGTTCGGCGGCTATCTCTCTCAAACTTGAATGAGGATTTTCAGTCACTATTTCCTTCACTTTTGCGATGTTAACTTCAGTTGCAGACGTTGATGGCCTACCAGAGCGAGGTAAATCTTCCATCACATCTTGACCGCTTTTGAACGTTTTGTACCACTCATAAGCACGTGTTTTTGATAAAGTAGATTCACCGTAAGCCTTCTGTAACATTTTCAGTGACTCCGAACACTAAATTTCATTGGCCGATGCAAATTTAAGACAAACTCTTTGTTCAATGTTTTTGTCCATTATGAAATTCGCAATATACACTAGAATAATATAACTAAAAACAGCACTGTATTTAATCTAAATAACAGATGCAACTCAAACTCCGCGCCAAAATGGAAAACAGTTGTGCAAATCTAACAACAAAAAAATCAAAAAATTGAATTTGGAACCATAAACAAATCATCCATTCCCGATACTTTCTTGACTGAATGTACAGTAAATGTAGATGTAATTTTATACAAGGAGATTATATTGAAAAACGAAACTGAAATAACTATTTTTTGTCTCTAAAAAAAAGGCCAAGAACTGTTCAGCCTCCACTCATAAATGATGACTATAATGACTTCTGTAATAGTTTATACAAGTTATTTTTCACCTGTGTACACCTCTAATGGGTTCCAACACCAATACCAAAGGAATTTGAGATTACGATTTTAGATAATGAAGTAAAGAAGCATTTGTTGACCCTTGAGAGAGCTATATTTTCTCTCTTAAATACCTCAGACCAAGAACTGTTCAGCCTCCACTCATAAATGATGACTATAATGACTTATGTAATAGTTTATACAAGTTGTTTTTTACCTGTGTACACCTCTAATGGGTTCCAACACCAATACCAAAGGAATTTGATATTACAATTTTATATAATAAAGTAAGGAAGCATTGTTGACCATTGAGAGTGACTACAGAATTTTTTAAATTTAAACTGACACATAAGACTACTTACGATGTTCCTGGAGTCTATACACAAAGCTTTTAATAGAGTTTTTTGTCCTAATGAATTATTCCAGGTTATCATGTAGGGTTGTCTTACATCAGTGTCCATTATATGACCCCATGTCTCACAAAGGAATGATTCGAGTTTTATTTCAAATTCACTATCAGATGCTTGTATTTCTTGTTGAAATATAGATGTCAATGTTTTATTTATACTTTCAAGGAATTGATAGTGATCACCATTTGATTGTAGACTTAACATTGACACAAAAGGTGATGTGTCTTGGACCTCATTTGTATTCATTTCTACAGTTGAAGATTTAAAATCATCAAAATCGCCAAAATCGTCATCATTTTGTTCCAACTCTCCTCCATGAAATTCACTACAGAGTTCAGATTTTGTTACGATTTGTTGAAAATTTGTATTATTTTCATCTTCATCAAAATTAGCTTTAAAAGTACCAAAACCTCCGAAATCATTTTCTACCTCTTGGTTATCCTCTTTATCCTCCCATGGATTATCACAATTATCAATAATAACAGGTTTAGCTTCACTATTTACAAAATGGAAATCCTCAAAATCTCCAAAGTCGTCATCTTTTAATTTGCTCAGTGCAACTTCTTCATTTCCATCGATAATTGTTTGCTTTTGTTCATTTTCAGAAGATTGAATCATATTGTTGGAGGTTATAGATAGTTCGATATTATCAGAAATTATACACTCCGTTGTAATATTGTTAAACTTGCATTGCACATTGTCAAAAATCTGAGGAGGCTCTTTAAAGTTGTTTAGGACAGTAGAATTATGAGAATAGTCATTCATAGGCAATGGTGAATCGGATGTTACATCTTCATTTTCAGAAATAACATTTGTAATGGTAGTTTTTTTCTCTTTATCGAAACAAACATCAGATTGATCATTTGTGTTAGCCTCTTCAAGACTTTCATCTTTGAGATCTGCTATTATAGATACCTGATCTAACTGTAAATTTAAGTCCTCAAGATTGTTATCCTCATCAGATTTGTTTTCTTTACTTACGTCAATGGTCCCAAATTCATCATCTATTTTATATTCTTTTCTTATTTCACAATTCTTTGTTTCTCCTGCTGTGCCAATATCTTTAATAGTATTTATAACTGGTATGTCTGTTTTAGTGTCTGTAGATGTCAAAGACTGGAAATGATTAAATGTAGAAAAATCGCCATAATCATAGCTTTCTTCTTCATCTTGAGACACTGAAAATGCACAAAATTGAGACATTGAAAAGTTAGTATGATAATACATGGAGAATAGAAAATCTTTCACACTACAACTATGTTCTACAATACAATGACGGTTATTGTTCTAGTACGTAGGTACTAAGGGCAGTAGACATTGAGAAAATTTCACTGTACAGTTTGCTGCTACCTTTATGTAATTCTTAGTTAAGAGAACTATTAACGATATTTACAGCTATAGTGGAGATCAAAATCTTCAGGTTCCTTATCATCCTCACATTGGTCAGGTGGTGGAGGAGTGCTACAAACTAGAGGAGGAATTGACATTCTAGAATCAAAATATCTGTTATGACGTTCTTATTTCGAATTATCTTCACTCATTTACAAGTAAAAGTATATAAAATGAATTCAATTATTGGTTTATGAAAAGATAATAACAGTATTAAAAGGTTTTTGTTTGAAAATACGACAGCTGTTTATAAATTGACAAAATTTTGCTACGACAATTCAACAAATGACTTGATTGACAGTCCGACACAGTAACCATTTTTTTTACAATTCTCTCTTTAGAAGAAAAGCAAAGGAATCCACGCCCATAACAACCTGTGTGTAATGAAATGGCATTTTCTTCACTTCGTTTATTTAAAATCTCGACGAAATACATTTTTATGGCGTCTGTTTACTTGTGTCGTACGTCACATGCACAGAACAGTCACATGTCCGATTATCAAATAGTTCTTGGTGTATAAATATTATTTTGGTTGTTTATAGTGCAAAATATGGTAAAAAAGTGTTGTACCCCCAATAGTTGCGACGCCTCATACAGAAAAGCCCCGAAAATCCGTTCCATCGGTAAGTAAATCTGATGTTGCAAATTGTTTGATTACTGCATTCAGTTAGCTGATATTTTTGTATTTCCTGGCTCCGACACTTAAATATGTTGCAAACTATTAAAATTAAAGTTTCGTTATATTGTATAAGGTTTTTTTCATAGGTTTTTTATTGTTTTGTATGAAGTACCTAACCAATTTTGACATTATTAGTACTTGTACCTTAAAGAGGGCCGAATTCAGAGAAAACTGAGTTCCGTAATAAAATTAAATATTAACGGACAGGTACCTAAGGTTAAGCAACTATCTATCTTTTGCAACTATCTTTTGATTTTGATGTATACCTTGTTAATATCGGGTTTCTAAAGGATGAAAATCTTAAAATTTTTTGGTTAAAGAACTACATAAAAGAAATACATAAGAAAGGCACATAGAACAAACTGGCAGCCCAATTCTGGCGGTGTTTTGTGCTCAAAACATTTTGAACTCCATTTATTATGTTAAAGAGATACCTGTAAAACCCTGTTGTTATTTGACCATGAAATTTAACATACCTATTAAAAATGAACATGCTATCACCAAATTAATCTCTAGTCGCTATGCTAAACTGAACCTAGGCCAGTGTTGTTTAGAAAAAAGCCAGTTCTGGAAGCCATACTTCATAATTACAAAATAATTTTTAATTTATTTATAAAATAATACAACTTTCTTGCTTCAGGTAATCGAAGATGGACTTTATTATGCATAAATTGTGTGTTCACATGTAAAAGTGGTGAAAACAAATATGGATATCGCGAGACGAATAATGACAAATAATACCTACGATTACTTGCAATGGTAATCCTTAGCATATCTGACATTCTGCACTAGTTACTTTTGGCACACATTGAAAAACAGTGAAATGACGTGTTTGATGCACATCTATAATGAGTTCTTAGATAATGTAATAAGAAAACAATCCGATTAATAAATAAAAGACTGAAAACATTCTTTGTTTTATCGTGTAAGCTATTTTAGTTTTTATTCTCAATGTGATCGATCACCCATCGACTATCTCCCGATTTCTTTTAATTTTTGAGTTTTATGCGTAGTTTAGAGAAAATAATAATTAAAAGACAAAGTATAGCGATGAAGAGTTATCAACTTTTCTGACTTAAAAATATATCATTTATGTCATTAAACTTCATGTACCCACATAAATCGAACCGCAAACAAGGTCATCACAATGTACATGCGGTCCAAGACCAGCAGCGCACAGCCGTTAGGCCTCATGTATGGAACGAACAATCATAATATTGTATCGTGGAGCTATTGGGAACACTCCAAATTACATCCTTCATGTGACAAATACAATCTACAAAAAGAAGGAATATAATAAAGTAATAATCTCTAATACTAGTACATTACTTAGTTAATTTAATTCTTATTTTATCACATAAAAATATAATTTGGGGTGTCCCAAATAGTCCCGCTCGAAGATAATACGCAGTATAAACAGCCACTCCTTAATGCGGGCCTGAGTTTTGCATGTGTATGAGTAATATTTGTTAGTGTGAATTTGCCACGCATTTTGTATCGATGGGTATAGTCTGCTTCCATTTAAAAGTCTGTGACTAATATGCGACATAGTTTTGAACAATGACTTTATGAAACCATCGAAGCTCAAAGATCATCTTAGAAGGTATCGTTCTGATAAAATAGGTAAAGATTTAAAATATTTTCAAACATTGAAGGAAAATTATGAAAGGAGTGCGCATTATGTTCGCTTCAACGTCTCAAAGTAACGATGATGGCTTGGCATCTTACAATATCTTATTGTTTATAGCGAAATCTGGAAAATTGCACACCATCGGAGAACAGTTAATTTTATCCACCGCTATTGAAGAGGTTTTTAAAACTGTTCTTCACAAACCTCCATTTGACATACTCGAAAGAATTCCTTTGAGTAACAACACTGTACAAAAACGTATTGATGAAATGAGCTCCTGATATTGAAAGCTTCTTGTGTAATTATCTGTAAACAACTCATTTTTCTATTCAAGTAGACGAGGCAACTTTACCTGGTAATCAAGCATTATTATTGACATATGTTCGATTTATTATGGACGAAGCAATCCATGATTATTCGCGAAAACTTTGGAGACGGACACTAAAGGCGAATCAATTCCATTTACAAACATTATTTCGGTGGCAGCAGATGGAGCTCCTGCCATGTTCGCGCGATATCGTGGGTTTATAAGCCATCTTAAAAGAATTATAGAGCAGTAACTGCTATTCATTGCGTCATCCACCGACAACACCTGGTAGCGAAAAATTTGAGTGATAGATTGCACCAATCGCTTCAATTTGTGATTTAAAGCAGTAATCAAAATAAGAAGCGATGCGTTGAATACCCGTTCATTTGCACAATTGTGCGACGAAAATGATGAAGACTTCCAACGATCGCTCTTACATACTGAATTACGCTGGTTGTTCAAAGGTGCATGTTCAACAAGATTTTACTCACTTTTTGAATCAGTTTTAGAGTTTCTGGAAAGTAAAGAACCAAAGTGCGACATCATTTTATTTTTCGTATTCTTCTCAACAAACCCTTTTATTTGATTTCCATATCATGAAATTACAAAAAAAAAAAACTAGTTCGCCATCTGAGAGAGCGCCATATTGCATATAGAATGCGTCACTTAGCTAAGCATACATTGTTATCCAAAATAATCGTGTATGCCAAATTTCAGCTCAATCGAAATCCAGGAAGGAACCGGGTCAAATTTAACTTCCAAGATTTTTTACACAGTTACAGATGAAGCTAATAAAAGCGTGTCAATAATGCCGCTGTGATGATCTCGTCGATGTACTATATCACCAGTCACCACGGTTTATCATGTTTACGTAGTGCATGCCGCATGTCACAACATACTGCTTTGAATGACATCATTTGGCGGGCTCCTGTCGCTTCTGGCGTTCCTGCAGTTTTAGAGCCTGTCGGTATTGCGCGCAACGACAGCAGGGGACCCGCCAGCTTGACTCCCGTTCCTCGGAAACTTGGAAGATCGCTGGTTTAGGACGCCACTTTTGTCGATATACTGCAACTTCTGCAGGCCAGCAGGTGCGTTGGTCAGCACTGCTGAGAACTTGAAGCTGCGTAAGTGTGCAACTATCTCTGAGAGTTTCATATTTACGTCCTTTGCAGTTGAAACTTTAGAACCCTGGGGCCCCGAAGCCCATCGACTGTTTTCCGATATTTGTAAAAGACTGGTCGAAGCTTTGGGAGAGCGTCGGACTAGCAGCTTCTTCCACCAACGAATCAATTTGGCTATTCGAAGAAGTAGATAATGCTGCCAATCTGCTGGGCACCCTGAGCAACGATAGCTTTCTAAGCGGCAACTTTGAGAAAGTCTATTTATTTAAGATAATGTTTAATTTTAAGTTTATAAATATTAACCATTACGTACGTATGTAAACTTAAAATGCTCTACACACCTTCCAATTTGTTGGAAAAACTTTCCTAGGGATGGCGATACGAGATCGATTAATTGAAAAAAGGATCGATCGATCTCGTGTAGAGAATCGATTTAGTGAATTGATTGCGGACACCCAAAAATGGAGTTTCTATTATATTTCTGTATTGGCAAAAATGCAAGTATAAAATAATGAGCTAGCGTGGAGTTTTTTAATAACTTATACATACACATATCAAACACTGCCGTCACCTTAGCGCTCTCGGCGCCAGATTTAGCGCTTTTTTGAGTCATTCAACTTTTATCTATCCCATGCAAAATTTAAAAAAACCCATAGAACGATTTTTGAGTGTCTGTCGTCTATTCACTGGATCGATTCACTGCTCGAGATCGAATGATCGATTCTTCCATTAATCGATCTCAGATCGCCATGCCTAGGAAAGTTGTTCCAACAAATTGGAAGGCGTGTAGGGCATTTAAGACAATAAAGTTACTAAAGATAAAAAAAAAACAAAGTTAAATATAATTACTTTTAGGGGATTTTTAGGGGTATGTAGACCCATATCATACCCTTAAAAATCTCCATACCATACCCGTGTATGGTCCACATATCATTATTAACTTGCGGTTTTGGGAGAAAAGATTTTAGGAGTTGGTAACTATTGATTTAAAACCATTATCTTAATCTTATCTGTATCTCCGTTATATTAGTATTCTGTTATCTCCGTCCCCGGGCCGTCTATACGAAAGCAAAGCCGATTTATATTTGTTCTGTTTCACTTATTTTAATCACAAAACGCTCGATTTTTTATTCTCAACAAAACTTTTTCGTTATAATTGTGTCGAAAAGTGCGGAACATCTAATTTATTCAGGTAATATAAAAGAAACCGTACTAAAGGTAAGTACACGGAAAAATCTTTGATAAAAATGGTGGGTTTGTGTTTTTCACTGTTACTGTATTATATTAGCATCGTGTCTTTTTAAGTTTGTTTGATTCTGTTCAAAATAATATTTAATAAAGTGTTTTCTTCTTATCGCGTGTGAAAATTATTATCAAAATTGTTTGAGCGAAAGTTCTGTCAATAACCTTTGACATGTGTCACTGCTTACGTGTCAACTAGGAACTGTACTCGTATACCGAATCGGTTTGTGTCTTTATTTCATGTGTATCTTCCAATTTATTACTGTATTTTTCACTTTTTTTAAAACCATAGTTGTCTTTTTAATTAACATTTTCTGCGTTTACGTGTTTCGCGTATATCAATAGGTTGGTTTGTTTAAAACTCACTATCTAGTACATTCTTATTATATTCTCCAAGTTATTCTTCACGTTTAAGACCTATGTACCTACATATTATTTTTAATAAGAATTTATCGGTTTTATTAATAGATTTGCTCCATTAACAATTAATACATAACATTCAGAAAAGTGTTGGATTAGTAATATCTAATACATACTTATTATTCTAAAGTATATTATACTAAAACTTCATACATAGTATTAGTGCTAAATATATTGACTCATTAATGTGTTTATGTGTATAATCTGGTGGTTCTTTTAATTAAAGAAATTATGAAATGTACTACAAATATTTATTTTGTTTAATGAGCATTTCTGAAATGTTTCAATCAATTCTACTACAGTAGTCTCACTAATTCGGCACTTCAATAGTCCAGCACATCCAATAATCCAGCACCCTCCGCCCGCACTTCCCTCTTTGCGAAAAAAAGCTGTTAAACAAGGACTACAAGTTACAAAAAAACAAACCTCAATTAAGGATTATTTTAAGACTAATTAGTTAATTGTAAGATAACTCACTATAAAAAAAACGTGTAGTACATGAATACAAATATATGTATTCCCTTTATGAAATGCTCTTTTATTTATTATGAATTTTTCTATACAGTAATTCGCACATTCTAATAATCAGCACCCCCTAGTTAGTAATAGTGTCCGATTAGTGAGGCTCTACTGTACTTACATTTTTAATTTAAATTGTTTTGAAATTTTTATCTAGTAGGTAATGTCTATAACTAAGGAACCCCAGTAATTACAAAAACAACTGGATTTACTCTTATACATATGCTTAGTTGTCTTTGATATTATATTAAAAAAATTATATTTATAAGCTTGATTTAATTTTGCTTATTTGTGATTTTAAATGTGTAATTTTAAATTTGGATTTACTAATTTGTTTATTTTTGGAAGATGTTTGGGGTTTCAATTTCAGTATCTTTGAATAGTAATATTCAAAGATTATTATAGATGAAGTATCTTTAGTCTTACATAAATAGGTTCTTAAACAAGTATATTTTTTGTTTATTATATGTAACACATACTTTCTATTAATTTTATAGCATAGGTGCATGCGGCAGGTCCAATGGAGCTGCAAGCATTGCTTGTACTGTGCGGGGTGGGTGTGGCCGGTATTGCTGTGTTACTGTTAATGGGACTCTTCTCTGCTTCTGGTACAAGTTATGAGGAAGCCATAGCACAGCAACGTCGGGCCACTACTGAACTACTTGCTCTTGCTGAGAGTAAAACCAAGCCTAAAAAGGATAAGAAAGAAAAAAAAGATAAGAAAAAGGTATGTCAACTTCTAGTGTTGATAAAATTGGTTTCACTCTATCATCTGTGTACATTTTTTTTTTTCATGTGATTAAAAATAATAAGTTTAAGATAATTTTAAATATTAAATTGCTATTATGAATTTTAGTGTTAGAATATTCAGAAAATAATGTCTGCTTCTCATGGTGCCATGAAAACCTGTACTAGAATAGGTTAGCATGTTGAAGGTTTCATGTAATGTTGCCTGCCATGTTGATAATGCCTTGATTGCTGTCTGTTATTTTCATCCCACAACAAACTGTTTAAAAAGTATAAACAGATATAGATTGATGAACTAAAAATGGATGATGAGTCTTTTGTTGATGTTATTTTCATGGAGTGAAAAGTGTATTTAGAACTTTTTTTCACTTCATTGAGGGGGTGGTTTTTAGTTAAGTCTCACTTGAAACAAAAATACTTTTCACAATTTGTCTTATATTCATTATGTCTAACAACAATCGCATTTGGACTACCATTATTATATTTACTCACAAAAAATATTGAGTAATTAACATCTAAAAGTTTAAACAAACATAGCAAATATAGTTTTAAAAAAAATTTGAAATAACAAAGTCAAATAATGCTAATTGTGACAAGTAAGAGCCATGAAACACTGTGAGCTTGTTCAACACACTTGGTTATATTTTTTTTTGTTTTTATTTTTATTATAATTCCAATGCACACAGGAAACAGCATTAGCTTCCAGTTGATAGTGTGAGGTTGAAATTGACAATATTATGTTTTAATTTAGGAAGAATCATTTATTAACTAGGTAGAAAACTTCTATATCTATGTATAGCTATTAGGCTACTAAAGTTTTACTTGTTTATATTTATTTGCATTTCTATATGTGTTTTTAAAATATGCAGAGATAGGACTGACCAATTTTTATTACTACATACTTGTTACTATCTAATCTAAAAAACCTCAAAATATTATCCTGTAATATAATGTTATACATGACTCATAAGCTTTTATTTACAAAAATATATTTAGCATTTGAAATACACTAACAAAAACACAACAGAACACATTGACTGTATCCCTAATGGGGTAGTCAGAGAGGATGGAGTGCCAAGTATCGTAGTACTTATATACTTCTTTCAGTTTCTCAAATCTCATCATTCTCCTCACACACATTTACCTAAGTATGCGAGTGCTTTTGACATTTCCATCAGCTAACACTAGCTAACATTTGATCTTTATAAGTTAAATCTACTGAGTGAAGACTAACTTCGCTCAGTATATTTTTTCACTCATTCTTTCTATGTGCCTGCACTGTTTTAGCATTTCTTACTTCATTTTTACAATAACATTGTTGTACTCAAGGGCGGAATGACTCAATGGTCATTGGAATCATGACCCCCTCACCGGGATGGGTCTAGGTCGACTGACTAGTGATAATTTTTTTAATCTCATTGATTATGATTTCATTATTATTGATTGTAATGAGATAAATACTAGTATGATGGCAAGCACATATACGGACGACGCCTAACGCCTAACTGGACTAGCACTTCTTCATGTTCACAAAAGCATACCCATTCAAGTGGAGGAAGTCATAACTCATTTCACAGGAAGACAAAAGAGAAAAATTGATTTTGTTATTTGATTAAAATAATTTAGAGGTGTATCAATTAAATACTATTTCTTTGTAATTAGATTTATTATTGTAATTGAATTGGCCTGTTCTGACTAGACCTCGATTATATGACTTCAAAGCTGGATCTGCCCTTGGTCAAACTATTATACCATGTGATGTACTGATATTGATATGACGGAATACTGAACATTGCATGCTACATTGTTGTATTTGTTGCACATTGTTTGCCATTACAGTTTTTTTTATATACTGTTACCTGCTACTTCGTCCGCGTGGATTTCGAAAACCGTCAAATTATTCTGTAAACTTTTCCAGTGATGTAATGAAGAAAACCCATTTTGAGCTCAATCTTCGAGCGGTATTAGAGTCTCTGCTAAACAAACTTTCGTCAATGTCGTCTGCCTTTAAGTGTCTACCCATTAGGGTTAGCATACCTATTAGCTAACCATGTGCACCCCACGCCCACCACACTACCACAAAATCGCTAATTTTCTAGTATGCTTTTTCAATCAGTGTGCGTTTAATAACAAGTTTAACTCTCTTTTCCGTTAATTGAGTAATTTCTTGAGGAATTTTATTATAAAAACGAACACAATTGCCCATTGGACCACATGACTTTTGTAATTTAAATTTAGGAATAATCGCTAATAGATTCAATATCAATGTGAGTCTATCAATATCTTTAAAACAATATCTCAGCGACTCTCTTGCGTTTATACTGTAGATGACACATATTGCTCTCTTTTGTGAAATAAAAATAGACTTCATATACGTCGCTGATCCCTACAGTAGCTGACCACAAGACAAGACCATGAAAATATGCGAAATAAACCAACATAGCCAGCTAGTGTATTTCGCATATTTCATACTTACGGCCGGTCAAGCTGCAACTGTAACTTATTATCTACTGTTAAACCAAGAAAAGTAGCTAATTTCGCTAATTGTAATTGTTTTCTACCCAGTTCTAGACCACATATTACAGATTCGGGTAATTTGGATAGGAAAAACTTGACACAATTGGTTTTTTGTTTCGCAATAAATTATAAGCAGCGGACCATTTTGAGACATCGCCAAGGTTCTATTCTCCGCTTATATCTATATCTTTTCTATTTACTTTAAACAATAATGATGTGTCATATCAGAAGATAATATTATTTTGCAAATGAAACTTGTTTTATGTAGATTAGATTGTTATATTTGGCGAAACGTCTTTTACAATAGTACGACTCGCCGCTGCACTCATCGAGGCGACGCTAGTAACTCCGTCGACTTTAGAGAATACCAGTTCACAGTTGACTATCTCACCACGTATTCAGAAGTGAATTCAACTAATTCGCGTTAGACAATCGCACTGCTCTAGATGTAAACTATTTATTTATATTTCAAAAACTGAAATAAAAAAAAAAAATATGACATGTCACACAACACATGTCTCATTATTTTTAATAAACAATATTCATTCAGGGTATTCAAGTGTATTAACTATATTCATCATCATCATTATCGTCAGCCCGTGTTCGTCCACTGCTGGACATAAGCCTTTCCAATATTGTGCCACCATATCTGGTCCTCGGCTCTCCGCATCCATCCGCTTCCCGCCACTCTCTTCAGGTCGTCGGCCCATCTAGCGGGAGGCCGTCCTATGGGACGTCTTGAACGTGGTCTCCACTCCAGAACTCGTCTACCCCAACGTCCATCGGCTGTGCGACATATGTGCCCCTCCCACTGCCACTTCAGCTTGCATATTCTCAAGGCTATGTCGGTTACTTTAGTTCTGCGTCGGATATCCTCGTTACGGATTCTATCCTTCAGAGAAACTCCGAGCTTAGCCCTTTCCATAGCTCTATGCAACTTTGAATTTGTGGACGAGGCCTTTTGTAAGTGTCCACGTTTCCGCCCCATAGGTCAGGACCGGGAGGATGCACTGGTCATACACTTTGGACTTTAGGCACTGAAGCAGTGGCGACTCAAAGATTTGATGTAATTTCCCAAATGCTACCCAACCAAAACGTATTCTTCTGTCAGCCTCTTTGTCGAACTATATTAAGGGTATTCAATTTCATAGGCGTATTACGTTCCATATAAAATTTTCATACAAAGTTCAAACTCCTTTCGCCTTTTAAAATTGAAATTTCCAAAGATCCTTTCTTAGCGGGTCTCTACATTACAGAAACTAACATGAGACCACATGATCCTATCTTTAGTAGTTTTTGAGTTTTTTGTGTTTAATCAGTCAATCAGTGAGTGTTATTTCGCTATTATATAAATATTACATATACACATTACATATTGTACACATATGTATATAGGTTCATTGATTTGTGATTCAGCAGACTACAAACTCAATTTAGTATTATAGTAGTAGATGTTACTTATTACTGTAGGTAATACTGTAGGATAAAATAACAAATAAATGTGAGACATACACCCTATGTCTAACATTTATTTGAATTTATTTTATTTTTTCATTATTGGCTAGAACTTCACCACAGGTCTACTTTATATATCATATTTACTATTTAATGAAATAAATAAGCTAATACTTATTTACAATTAATGTACGAGTTTGATTTACCTAGTGTCAATTTATTTTATTCTTCTGTCGAACTATTATACCATGATATGACGGAATACTGAACATTGCATGCTACATTGTTGTATTTGTTGCACATTGTTTTCCATAACAGTTTTTTTTTTATACTGTTACCTGCTACTTCGTCCACGTGGATTTCGAAAAATTTCGAATTCGAAATTTCGGATTTTTAGATTGTTATATTTGGCGAAACGTCTTTTACAATAGTACGACTCGCCGCTGCACTCATCTAGGCGACGCTAGTATCTCCGTCGACTTTAGAGAATACCAGTTCACATAAATATTACATATACAATTTATATTGTTACATTTGAACTTGTGGCAGTAATTGTTATTAATCCAATTTTAATTTCTATGCAGTTAGCTAAGAAGGAGAGGAAGGAGAATGCTCCACCAGCTACAGGCAGTGAACCAGAGAGTGAAGCGCCAGCCGAAAGTGGTGTTGATGAAGACTCAGTACCCATTACTAAGCCTCACGTTGAATTTAGTCCACCCATAGTTGTCGAAGTGCCTAAGGATGTTCCACCAAATGTCAAGGTAAATAATTGAAACCAATTATTTGATAACACTCATGCGTCAAGTGTTCTACAAAAGGGCTACTGAGAACTAATCATTTTGATCACAACATCTAGTGGTTAAAATTCTAACTATAATAAGGTTGCATTGTGCACTCTCAACATGTGATATTCACACACATGGCGGATCTCATCGACACATGGAAAGAAGACAATACCGTTATAATGAAATCTTGAATTTACTTATAAAGGTGTACTTATTACTTTGTATCCCCATACTTTAAAAATTCAACTATTACTGTAAAGGATTAAGAAAATTTTTTTTTATTTTATATACGCTTTTTGTTTGTAATATAACATAATATTTAACTATTTTTGCCAGTCTTCTTTGCCACAATGTTTGCATATTTGTCCTATCTTGCTTTACCGACGAACGAACGGACGAAATTTTGGTCACTATTTGTTATGTTCTCAATACCTTTATGCGATCTTTCTCTAATGGGGGAACTTTGCAAACAAAACGCTGTAAAAGTGACTATGTCCTTATTAGGTTTCTGACATTTTGCCCACACTTTATCGAATACCCAGCTTCCATTATTTTTTCTGCATCCATGAAAACTTTTTGAGTCACATTTGAACCTGCCTAGTTAAACATTTCACTCAAAAAAGTATTCTATTTTTTAAATAACTGCCATTGACTCACAATACACATATTTATTTTTTTGCACCCTAAATGCAACCTTATTAATTAAGCCACGTATCTTATGTCAATTACCAATACTTAATATTATTGTAGCACCGATTAATTGGTTACTGGCGTAAAATAGTAGTAATGGCGTAATATGCTAATATCTGGACTTCCAATCATTTTCATCTATCAACTAACAAGTTATGAAAGTAGAAGAAGTCTTATGATTTTATAAAAATGAATATACTTTAGTATCACATGCGGTGTCACGCTTGCGGACAGGATAAGCAATGATGAGATACGCAGTATGACAGGGTTGCACAACAGTGTTATTGTAAAAATGAAGAAAGGAATGCTTAGATGGTTCGGGCACATGGAAAGAATGAGTGATGAAAGACTGACGAAGAAAATATACAGAGCAAAAGTGAGTGGTAAAAGAAGCCAAGGAAGACCAAGGCTGACTTATGAAGATCAAATAGCCAGAGTGTTAGCAGACGGAAATGTCAAAAGCACTCGCATACCTAGGCGAAAATGTGTGAGGAGAATGATGAGATTTGAGGAAGCGAAAGAGGTGTGTAAGGACCGCGACTCCTGGCGCTCCGTCCTCTCTGACTACCCCGTTGGGGATACAGCGTGAAGTTATGTTATGTTATGTTATCACATGAAAAATAATTTCCAATGAAAAAGAGATTTAAAACAGAATCATTAATTACTTGTTAGACAATATCAAAAACTGAGCCGACACTTGATCTATTTATGCTTAAAAGTTTTGCTTATGCTTATTTATTTGCTTATTTTTCTGTCCTAGTTTTTTACCAGCCACATTTTTGTAATCATAACTCATAACGTATTATAGCCTTTATAAAATCAGTGTGGCCACTTTGAAAAACTGACAAAATGCAGAATATTTCGTATGTTAGTGAAAAATTAACTATTACATTACACACGGCACGCCGCAGCGGCCGAATTTACTACAAAGTTTCAATGGCGGTATCCGTACAGACGATGCAGTTGAATTAATTGCTTGCTAATTACATTTTGATAATATTTTATATTTAGATTGCAGTCCTATAGCATAAACAGATTCCATAAATAATGTTATAATCATTGAGAACTTAAACTTACGTAGTGGAATTAGAATGGTTTATCAATATTAAGGTTATAGTTTGTAGATCACGTACCTGGGGATGGCTGAGTCAGTTTGTTTCGTTAAGTGACCATAGTGATCAATATGCTGGTAGCTTTTAATCTATTACAAAATCTGTATACATATTATGTGCAATATATATAGTACAGTAAGACACAAAATATATGGCGCGTCGTTAATCTTCGTTCGCGCAGACACGAAAAGACGATTGACGAAAATAACCAAAACGCTAAATTCATTTCATAATAAATCAATTTTAATGCCCATTGATGTCGCCTCAGGATGTAGCTAACTGATTGGTTCATCCATTGCCCGCGCCTTTAAAATTGTGTCTTTCGCGAAGGTACATCGGTAAGCCACATAAGAGTACTGTAGTGACGCTTGGTATTTTTTTTATGATGCTATATCTGTGTATCTAGCTATTTTATAATATTATTAAGTCTGCCATAATTGTAACTAATAATTGGTTATTGGACTGTTTCCAAAAGAGGTAGGTATATTTTATACAAAAAAATGATTAGAAATTATACACATAATCATAAAAAAAACGTGAAGTTATTGCCTTTTAAACTCCAGTAGTGGCGATGATGTAAAGGAAGAAGACGCTATCGGACTGTAACGTCACCAAACTTATGTCTTTGGCTCGGGAGAGCCAGGAGTAGTGTTCTTGTTCTTCTTTTTTTTATATACTGGCACATCGTATCATATTTAATGGAAACATTACTGCTATTCTCATGTAATAAAGTGGTGTATCTCTTATGCAAAATATATGTCTTCTTATTACTAAGTCCCTAACACTCCCCAGTAAAGCTATAGTAGGCTTTACTGGAGTTAAAATGGCAGATATTTGTTCTATCACTTTTGTACCTTAAAAGCGCAGAAAATAGAAAATTTTAATAAAATGCCAACTTCGCATCTCCCGTTCCCCCCAAAATGTCAGGAGTAGTGTTGTCGCTTGTCGCATGGCCAGATAAGCCTCGAAATATTGTTTGTTATCCAGTCTCCAGTAATAAGTCATTGATATTTCGTTTCTTTACTAAGTTACGGTACGGCCGAATACGCTAGTTAATACTAGATTGATGTCTATAGTATACCTACACGTATAGTGTGGTATAGATATCGAAAGTTAGTCATCTCAGAACACCTGCTTCAAAAATTTGAGTTCACCTCCCATTAATTAGTTACTAGAGTAAACCAAATGTCGATTTTGACGAAAGTTTAAATTTAATTTTGAGAGGTATTACATTTTTGTTTAAATCTATTTTTTTTGTATCTCTTGCTTGTGAATTTACGCAAAAATACAATATTTTTTTAAATAAATGGCTTTTTCGTTTAGGAATCGTTACTCATAATAAAAAATATTGCAAGCTTAATCCTGGCATAAATACAGTTATCTCTAAGAATAATAAATCTAGATCTGGAAAGTCCTACGAGTGACAGAGACAAAACTTAACCCACTATTTGACTTTAAAAGCAAACTTCTATACTTTTTAAATTAAAAAAATTCTTTCATTGTTGTATTCATGATTAATAGTCCCATCATGATTAATCATCTTCAGTTAGTAAAAGAAACACAACATACAGATAGGAGATACAAGCTCTTGACAAAGCAGATGACTTTTGGAATGTTCATTGTTAATCAGTAGAATGCTCAAGTCTGACACATTTTACATTTCGAGCTGCAAATACGAATAGTTTGATCCATCCATTTCATTACATGTTGAGAAAACTTTAACTGCTCTTATTTCGTATGACTGAAATAGTTAGTGTAACATTTATTTAGATTGAATACTTGCTTTTTTAGTGTCCAAATAAATTTGAAACAGTACGCCATTTAAAATCTCAAATAATAATAACTTTAATGATTAACACCCTTATCATTACATCGTTTAAATTAAACTGATAGGTTTTTTCTTCTTTTTCATATTGATTTTTGTTTTTAACCGAAAGACAGCGTGCGTATTTTAGCAAGTGTAGACTTAACACGATTGTAAGTTTAGTATGGTTTAGAGTAGGTTTAAACGTGACGGTTTATGAATTTTTCTTAGAGAACATTCACAAATATTTATGTATATTGATACAACATTGATACAAATATTAATATCGATCGCGGCGGTTTATGAATTTTTCTTAGAGAACATTCACAAATATTGGTATGCTTGCAACATATTTTGAATATGTCTACACCTTTAAAACTAGTCAACGTAACATTATGTAGCCATTGATCATGTTAAATATTATTTTTGCTAGTGTATTACATATTATATAGAAATTAGTACACAACATATTTACTAATACATAGGTCGCAAATAAAGACCTTTTTGTAAACACGAGTTCTATAAATGTTAATAAAATTGGAATTTATTTAAATCTTATTATTAAAAAGATATAATACTATTTATTATAGTAAAGAACTGCTAATATCCTTACCAGACATATCTAACTAATAAATAATAATTTCTCAGTCTTTATAATAACATTAATTTTTAAAGTTTTTGTCAATTAATACTTATCGCATACTTATACTGTGTTGGGATATTAATGGTAACGCATATGCGGGTGTGGTGTGTGTACAATAGCGCTACTGTTTGTACAGATCCGCAAACGCGGCAAAGATCCTAAAATAAAGCCGATACTGTTAAACAAAGAGGATCCAAGCTGCGTTAGCGATCCCAGCACGCCGCCCTCACCTACCGGCAGCATAGTCTCCAACCATTTCGAAGAGATACACCCCAAGGACGAGTTCGAGTTATTACAGTCAGCTCTCAATGCTGAAAAAGTGAGTTCCTCCCACCTCAGCGTGAAGTGAACATTTTTGATTTGTTCTGTTAGTACGAACTTCCTCACTCGCTTATTTAACTTTCTTTAACGAGCAACAGGTATAGGTACATTTATAAGTACTAATAGAACAGGTCTCATACATTTGTATTTTAACAATATTTTCAATTATTATCGTTATGTGTATTGTAGTAAAGAAATCAATATTGTTGTCATGCAATAAATATTTTGCACTATGGCCATGCTAATTAACACTGTTGTCTTAGATCTTATGTATTATGTGTATACTTATCCTTGTAACAATGTTTTGTTTTTTATTTTACCGGCTTCAAAAAAGGAGGTTCTCGATTCTCCAGAATCTTTTTTTTTATGTATATTCATTGATTTCTAAGCTATTTGGGCACCATTTTGATGATTCTTATTTTATTTGAATATTTTATTTCAAATAAAATAATAGTAATTCTTATTTTATTTGAATATTTTATTTAAAATAAAATAAGAAGAAGTCAGTGTCAAACCAAAAAACAACAACAGAAACTACTAGTAGTTTCATAGCTACTTCAGTAACTGTCAAATTTAATTTTAGAGGTATTCGTATTGTATTTATGAAGTTATTTTTGTGCTTGAGTTTTGTAATTATAATATTTTGTAGTTTTCAATGTTTTTATTTTGAAGTCGGTTTAATTTTTTTGTATTCTTTGTTTAGTTATTATATGTTGTGTACTAATGTGTAACATTCATATATGTTATTTACTAATATTTGGTTTTAGGTATTTGTTAATATTGTTTTTGTGCTTTTGTTTGATTATTATACATGCGATTTTAATTTATTTGTTTCAGTATTAAACATTTTTTGTGCATGAAAAAATGTAACAGAAATTGACACACTTTATTTATACACTTTTAATTACACAATTCTTTCAATTATGTAAAGTGTTGTCAAGAATTACCAATATTTAAAAACTGTATGGAATGCATTTAGAACAACTTGTGAGAGTTGTTTGCATGGGTCGTGAAATGTTAATGTTCTAGTAATAAAAATTGAATACCGAAATATATTTTCATATGTAATATAATATTTGTGGTAATACAGACAGAGAAAAAAGAAGAAATAATAGAGAAGAAAGAGACGAAACCCGCAAAGCAATCAAAGACCGGCAAAGTCCCAGCTAAACAATCACTCGTCGTAGACGCTAAAGAGACCGTCAAAGAAAGTCAACGCGAAAGGACCAGCAGCGGCGAAGGACCAAAAGAGCAGCGCAAAGGTACATGTATATAGATAGTGTTTGATTTAGGATCATATAGTTTGTATGATTGTTCAAGAAGCAATGTTTCTTTGGTCCAGTTGTAATATTTCAGAAAATATTTAACTTTTTTACTAAAACTGACACCAATTTTAAGAATCGATATCTTAAAGTGATTTCCTGTTATCTACTTCATTTACGCCTATGTAAGAATCTTTATGTACTCTCTTCTCTACTTGATCTGAGATTAAAGCTTTGTTAAGGTTGACACTTTATCTCAGATCTAAAGCTCTTTATCTAAAGCTAATATTTGTTTAGATTACATAATGTACATACATATATTCTCCCTCGACCGATAAGTATAAAATTGTCTCACATGCTGTTATATGCATTATATAAAATTTCAATTTATTAGATGTGCTTGACGCTAATAAAACATTGTTTTCAGCAAAAAAACCTGAAAGGAAACCAGTTTCTGAAGATTCTGTAGATGCTCCACGTGAAGAGATCGTTCCTCCTCTAAATGCGCCGCAGCCAAGCGAGCTTACGACTGAAAAGTTGTTGAAACAAGCGCTGGGCTCTACTCCCGCACCTCCACCTCCCGCCCCGCTCGCACCTGCCCCGCCCGCAATAGGCAAGAGCAAGAACAAGAAGAAGAACGAACAAAGTGTACTATCGCTTATGGGTAAGAGCCCTGATTTAATCGTTTAAATAAATAATTTCATAATAGTAAATCTTATTTTCTATCAGTTTGTTATGTCTGCAAGAGGTTCACATTTGTGTCATATTTTGCGTAATATTTATGTTTGTTATTCTAGAGGTAGGTTTTAACAAAACAACGAGCTAACCTAAAGGTTTTAAAGTTTGCAGTTTTTTACAAATAAAATACTCTGCACAGTTTTAATTGGAATTCGTTTTGTGTTGCAATGTTTTTAGTGCTGCGTTTCAAAATAGAAAAAAGGAACACCTATGGAATCACCTAGGTATCTATCCGTCTGTCACAGCTTTTTTTTTTATCTATTACCAACCTGTTGCAAAGCTTAAACTTCAAATCTTTTTGCCTACTTCACGTTAACTATAGCAACCAACGAATTTGGAAATACTATGGAACTCGCATTCATTTATAAATATGACACAACGCAAACCCCAATCAAGTGGACGGGGCTAAAAAACCACAATCAACGCGCTACTTAAACTACCGTGCGCTCAGTGGCAGTCAGCCGTCGCAAATAAAATTGCTTTATTGACGTGAAAACGGGCGAAATGTAAATTAAAAATAACCTCTTTTGTGTTTAAGTGGTGTAGAAGACAGAAGGAAGTCATAATATCATAACTTATCACATGTCTATAAAATAATTTTACGTTTACAAGAAATTAAATAAAACATTGTGATCTGTATTATGCAATTAGTAGCCAGCCAGTTTTTAGTATGTACGGTATTTTTATGCTAAGTATGGGATTTCTCTTTACTGAATTGGATCTTATAAATTTATTCCTTTAATTTTACCAAAAGCAGTTCGCTTAGAAAGAAGAGAAGATGACTGGTTACTAACTAATGCCAATAAAGATTAAAGCAGTTCGCTTAGAAAGAAGAGAAGATGACTGGTTACTAATTAATGCCAATAGGGTGTGCTATAAACATTTTGAAAATGACGAAATCTATTCTTGTTGTAGAGGCATTGCATGTTATCTAATTGAATACTGAAGTCATTGCAGTGATTCTAAATCGATATTTCTAGGAAACTGTAGAATGAATAGACATAACATAACATAACTTCACGCTGTATCCCCAACGGGTTAGTCAGAGAGGACGGAGCGCCAGGAGTCGCGGTCCTTACACACCTCTTTCGCTTCCTCAAATCTCATCATTCTCCTCACACATTTTCGCCTAGGTATGCGGGTGCTTTTGACATTTCCGTCTGCTAACACTGGCTATTTGATCTTCATAAGTCAGCCTTGGTCTTCCTTGGCTTCTTTTACCACTCACTTTCGCTCTGTATATTTTCTTCGTCAGTCTTTTATCACTCATTCTTTCCATGTGCCCGAACCATCTAAGCCTTCCTTTCTTCATTTTTACAATAACACTGTTGTGCAACCCTGTCATACTGCGTATCTCATCATTGCTTATCCTGTCAGCAAGCGTGACACCGCACATATTTCTGAGAGACCGCATCTCCACAGCATTTAACATACTTTCACTCGATTTTGGGCATATCCAGGCCTCACTACCGTACAACAAAGTTGGCACCAACACCGCATTGTGGATGGCCATTTTAGCAGTGTTAGATATATTCACACTACCCAACTAATGCGGACAGAGCACCGTTCACTTTATTGCCAGCTGCTACCCGTCTCTCCACATCCAACTCACATCTTCCAACCCTCGAAAACGCACTCCCCAGGTACACAATTTCATTCACCTGTTCTAGACATTTTCCATTTACACAAATCACACATCTCGTTTGTACTGTTTCTCTTTCAAACACTAGAACCTTAGTTTTGTTCACATTCATTTTCAATCCTTTTACTTCACAATCTTCTTTCATGCACGTGACTAGTGTCTGCAACTCCGCTTCTGATGGTGCTATTAGCACAGCATCGTCAGCGTTATATAATAATAGTAATAGGTAATAGGCAGTTTACCACTGTGTCACCACATCCCATTCCACTCATATTACCTTTCAATCTCTGGAGGCAACTGTCCAAATACAGCACGAATAGCCAGGCAGACATCACGCAGCCCTGTCTGACATCAGAACAGACTTCAAACCAGGGCGACATGTCACCGTCTATCCTTACACAGGCTCTGTGGTCTCGATATAATGACCTCACAGCCTGCAGTAAGGAGCCCTCCACGCCATATTCAGGCAGAAGACTCCACAATTTCTTCCGCACTACTCTATCGAATGCTTTCTCTAGATCCACGAAAGCGCAGAAAACTTTCCGATCTAAAGCCAGAAACCTTCCCACGATAACGCGAAGCGAGAAAATCTGATCCATACAACCCCTACCGTTCCTGAATCCACCTTGCGCCTCCCACAAATATCTTTCTGAAACGCCTTTCATACGTTCAGTCAATACTTTAGTATAGACTTTACTCGCTAAGCTGACCAAGCTGATGGCCCTATAGCACGCACAGTCTAGGTAGGAACCTTTCCCTTTATATGGAGGTACTATGACTGCCGTGCGCCAGTCCTCTGGAACCTCCCCCTTCTGCCAACAAAGGTTGCAGAGTGCAAACATAGCACATCCAATCTTTTCTCTTCCATAATATCAATCACTTCATTCATCTTCTCCTCAATCCCACCTCTCACATTCCACGCAGCTACTCTGCACTCCTCCCTCCACTTCCCGCCGCTAGGTGCACAGCGTGTTGGGTGGCGGTCCCCAACGCTGAACTGCACTCTGCACACACCAGCGGGGACAGACCGGTATACGTCGCTTTCGGGGGACGCCCTAACATTATCATTGCCGTTGTCCCGCATGGTATGCACAGAAGAGGAATTGCAGCCCTGAAAAGGGCTGACAGGGGTCGCGACGAGCACGCTTCCTCAGTTGACCCCCTAATATGAATGAATAGACATAATGACAATTATTAGAAATAAATAAGCAGGAAAACGCTACTTTAATAAAAACTATTTTAAGAGTAATAATTACGAGCTCCTCTGTGCTGTTTGATAAAAAAAATATTCTCTATTAAATTGTACAAGACACAAACTAAATAAATTAATTACACTCTAAGCTAACATAACACATTAAAAACGTGTAAATAAAATGCAGATGACCTCGTAAATATGCTTTTTTTACCTTTTTAAATAACTTATAAACACTTTCTCATATGAGAGAATCAAAATAAAAACTATTTAACTTCACGTAAATAAGGTAAATAAATATTACCAATAAGTTGCGTTGCGATGCGTAGTAATACATAAAAATATTCTCGCTTGCTAGCACTTTCCCGTACGATCACATGGTCAGTGATCACGTGTGCCGGGCATCCAGTTACCGTTGACTTTTAATGTTATACGAAACGTTTTAAACGCCATGCTACAGTTAAATAAAGATCGTGCCCGTTTTAAATTGAATTCATTTTAAAAGTTAACTGTTGAGTTTGCGAGCTTTCGTGTGTCGGAGTATTTGAATCAGACTCGCGGTGCCGTGTTATTCGGCTATAAATGTTTTGAATTACACTTCCATAGTATTTCCGAATTCGTCGATAGCAACAAATTAATAACAAATGAAAGCATCTAAGTTTCAAGAATAAGAAATTTGCTTGTGGTTAAACAATAAAGTTGAAATATGCACAAATAATTTAAAAAGCGAAAATTATGTCATTTAAATATACGCGCCAAAAGGCGGATTCACCTAACGTGACTTCACTGCATATCGTTCATAGCGCGAGACTATTTTCAGATAAAATTACTTATTATTTAGTAACATCTCACTATGTAGGAATGTTTCACAAATCTGCTTTATTAATTATTTTTATTAATTTGTGTTTTCGCCGATAAAGTACGTAATTGTAAACGTCAGAGTCAGTTCATGATCTGAAATTAACAGTAGATTGACCACTGGTATTACGCCACGACTCCACACTTGGCTGATGTATCGGAGTAGGTATGTCTCAGTGCCCAGCAGTGGAAAGAAAATACTTGTTTTTAAAGAAAAATTTAAATAAATGATTAGCAGCAGGCGACGGCGGTGGGGTGAATGTGGGCGAGCTGGTGCGTGTAGTGCGGGAAGCGGCGCTTTCTCGCACCGAGATACAGATACTGACTGATGCGCTGCTCAACAAGCACCACGACCCACTACCCCAGCACTCTGAGTGGACTGAGGTACTGCAACACGACTAATGGACATGTCCGATTGTATAAGTTAATTGACTATAAACCTTATGTCTTTGTCATATAGCCGAAAATCAAATATGTACACATTAGCACAACTGCATGACAACTGACAGGAATCGCAGGAACAGTGATAACGATAACGTAATAACTGTTACTAATATCAACAAAAGTTGTTTTGCACAATGTTCTTTGATGTTGACGCAATTATTTTTATGCGCATTGATTTGGATGGAAGTCGTCTTAATGAAAATCGTTTTATAACACTATTTGGAAAATAGCTATCATGAGAAAAAGAAGAATATTACATGAGATGACTTTTTGATCCTTTTCTCTATGCTCAAACAGAGTATAATAAAAGCACATTACTGGAAACAGAAGATCAGATAAAGTGCAATATTTTTATGAAACAAATACGATTTTCCGTCATTTATGTTTATCCAATCAATGGGTTATTCAGTCAATATTTCTTACATATTTCGTTTAACAAAATTTTTTGATTCTCAAAAACTGCTAGGTCTTGGTGGGCTAGGTACAAATAATTTAATGCATTGTTTTTTTAATATGAAATAATGTACTTAGGGTCCCAATGATCCCATGCAAAAGCTTAAGAAGCAACTCGCCGACAAGGAGAAGGCTCTTGCTGACGAGGTTGAAGCATCTCAAGCTCTTCATGCTAAATTGAAAGAACTGAGGTAAGTGCAATTTGAATGCAGCATATTAAAAGAGAGAATTTGCGTATAAATCGTGGATTATTTTACGTTGTTGTAAATTATTGAACTTAAACCGCACGTATGATGAGTTTAAACTTTTTATAATTTTGAACAACACTGTAAGATCATGTGATGTGCAGCAGTAGCATTTCGGTGTGAACTGAGCTCAGTCATTTCACTCCATACAAATATTTCTCGTATGAATTTTTGGCCTTCGTAGTTGTGTAGTCTAGCATCTAGATGTCACCACTAGTTTTTTATGCCAAATATGAAACTTTTTCGTCATTACATTAAAAGTAGTGATAGCTCAGTAGCATTCGACGTTACCTTGTACACAGAGCTTCGTATAAAACATTCAAAGTTCAAACCTTGATGTTGACCATTGAGTTTTCATTTATTGTTGTTATTATTTCATTATTAATCAATTTCATATTATTATTCATTGTTATTAATCAAGTAATAACATTTTTACGTAGTTTTGTTGTATGAAGATTACTTGACAGTTTGAGTCTAGTTTTTCTAGATGGCACTAGATAGAGAATTTCGACTGAGACCTTTATTTCTCTATATATTATGTAGTCTGTGGGGACTTTTTGGCGGGAACGGGAGAAATGAGGTTGTCATTTTATTTAGATTTTCTGTTTTTTACATTTTTAGGAATTTTAAAGTACAAAAGTGATAGTATATTATGTTTTAAAGTTCTGTATAAGTGAAAAGATTGGAGTAGGTCTAAATAAACATCTGAAACTGAAGTTCTTTATTACTTCAGTGAAGCAGTAAAGCACTTTACTGGAGGAGTTTTACGTTGAGAAAAATCAAATTTACTTCAAACATGTTTCATGTGTTCGTCATGCATTATAACAATACAGTGACATGTGCACTGCATTGCCTAACTTAAACTCATCAGCGATTCTACTTATTAATACGTGACATTGGCAAATGTGCTAATCTATGTGCCATGCCATGAAGAAAAAAAAAAATGTAGTCTACGAGTGAGCTCACTGATGGTCATGAGGTCGTACCGAAGGCTTCAGATAACTTTTTGGCGGGAACGGGAGAATTGAGGTTGTTATTTTATTAAGATTTTCTATTTTTTACATTTTTGGGAGTTTTAAAGTACAAAAGTGATAGTATATTGTGCTTTAAAGTTCTGTGTAAGTGAAAAGAATGGAGTAGGTCGAAATAAACGTAGCTGAAATTCTCGCACTCTTTCAAGAAGTCCTTTATAACTTCAGTAAAGCCTACTATCACTTTACTGGAGGAGTTTTACGTTATGAAAAAACGAATTTACTTGTAATTCTACTTATTAATACGTGACATTGGCAAATGCGCTAAACTGTGCGCCGTGCCATAAAGAAAGAAAAAAAAAAGTGTTGAGAGCGCGGTGCGTAGTGCGCTAGGGCGCTAGGGCGCGCGTGTGTAGCTCAGCGTGTGCGCCGGCAGGGCGGGGCTGAACGCGGAGCGCGCGCGCGCGGCGGCGGGCGCGCGCGCGGGCGAGCAGGCGGCGGCGGCGGCGCGCGCCGAGCTGCACACGCTGCAGACGCGCCTGCAGCGGCTGCTCGACGACAACCACGCGCTGGCGCAGGACAAGCTGCTCGTTAGTACCACTGTAATACTTCACACTATTACACACATTGTGTGACCCCAAACTAAGCAGTGAGCTTGTGCTATGACGACGTCCGTGACGCAACGGCTAAGCGCGTCGGAAAGTAAGAAAGTAAACGGGGGTTGCGGGTTCGATTCCCGCCCCCAGTCTGGGTGTTTATGTATAATATGTATTCATTTACAAAATAAAAGTATAAGTAGTATATCAGTTGTCTAGTACCCATAACACAAGCGCTGTGCTGCTCACTTTGGGGCTAGTGGCACTGTGTGAAATGTTTGAGTAAATTATTATTATAATTATTATTATTACTATGTGTACCACACAACGTACTCTGGGGGAGTTCCTACTAACACCCAGACTCCAAGCCAATTTAGAAAAGTTCGTTTCCTAAATTGACCTGACCGGGAATCGAACCCGGGACCCTAGCTTCGAAATCTGATGCATATGTCACTGCGCCAACAGGCCAGTCGGTATATAATTGTTTAACTTCAAACTCAATAATACTTACTAAGTAAACTTAATTTAGTTGCTAAAATATATACATATATGTAAATAGTTGTAAAGATAGCGAACCTGTATCTGGCATATAAACCTACCCTAATGGTTTCAGCGAGCGTCATATTTATGTAAGAATTGTAAAAAAAATATCATGAACAATAAATAAAAAAAAGTACCTGCTACTTCCTAATTATATTATAAATGCGCAAGTTTGTGAGGATGGATGTATGGATGTTTGTTACTCTCACGCAACAACTACTGAACGATTTTGATGAAACTTTACAGTAATATAGCTTATACATCAGAATAACACATAGGCTATAACTTAAACGCAAACGAAGTCTCGGGCAAAAGCTAGTAAAAATATACTTTAGTTGAATATTTCGACTGAGTTGCATCGGCCGTGGTTTCAAGCAAACTGTCGCAGCAAGTTTCACTCCGCGTTGAAGTTTTATGATTTACCCTCGATATTTGTAAATAGTTTTCAGGATACCTACAAAATAAAAGGAAATTGCTTTAATTTCCCGTTTTAGATATTGTATAATGCAACGCGAAAGTTTAAAAGTTTCTACGTTGTTTTATAAATTACATGCTCTAACGTTAACGTTGATGGTGTGCATCGAACTTACTTTAGTTAATATGTTACTTAACAAATTTATTAATAACACAAAACAGTTTTGTAAATATTTCAACATTTTAAGTTTAGTGAAATCAACAATTTCCATGTGTTAGTCGGAAATTAACCCGCGAGATTAGAAAAACTTTCGTAAATGACAACGAAAGTATTTTTTCAGTGTAATAGACACGTCCTCGGACCAAGAAAGGTATTGGGCGGAGCCATAATAAATTACCGCTCTTATCGCTGTATGTCAAACAAATTTTCGTGTCTCTTTCTATCTCATTAAGCATAACCACTAGTAAATCAGCTATAGTAAGTATGGCAACCTCGCACTGTCAGCGTAATTCGTGTCGACTCGTCACCGACTTCACGTACATTACTGAAATAGTTATTTGCACAATACTCGTAAATCTTAAGTGTTTAGGCTACTCAAAAAAAAAAAATTATGTTCAGCTGTGTATTGTTGTACTGTGACTCTTCCCTAGTCAAAGTCAAATCAATTTATTCAAATAAACCCAATTACAAGGTATTTTTGAACGTCAAACCTACTTTGGTTCGGTTCAAACAAAAAACCTGGACACAGAAGAACCGACAAGACCGACTCAGTCAGGTATCATTTTTTCAACTTCATTTTACAAAAGGTTTATTAAATTGCAATATTTTCGTTAAGCCATTAAATGCAAGCCCTAGTCCCGCACATTTGTAAAAGTCCAGAAAGTCGATCAATAAAACAGACATGCTCTTAGAGCAAATGCTCCGTCCATTTTGACTTTTGGTCCGAGAACACGTCACTCCCATAGAAACACGAAATACCTACCCGGAAACAGCCTATGATATCTAATAATATCTAACATTTGCTGCGAAGAGAAACGTACTTTTCACACGCATGTCAAGAATTAAGATTGCTTTGTCCACGGCCTGTGCGCAAGGAAAACGCTAGCTATAAGGTTGTACGCCAATTATAAATTCAACAAAATGATTAAATTATGAAGAAACATTTATTTGTAAGTAATATTACATTAGTAAACGTATGTATTGAATGTTCACTATCTGAAATAATATACCTAATATTAAAAGAAAACGCAATTTCCCGCCGTCGTCTCATTTGCTTTCTGTGAAAATGAGTGAAATTAACGAAAAAATTCTGTTTAGACGATTTACAATAGAAAGAAAAATAGAGGCGCAAACCGCAAAAAAATTGTTCCGTTTGTGTACTTTATGAATATTAATAGAGTAAGTAGATACAGTCTGGAAATTTCGTTATAAAAATGTAACTCCTTCACTTTAATTTGTAAGAAAACAGAAAAAATACTTTTTACACGACCTATTGAAGAACACATAAAAATGAATTATTCAAATCACTTGCCTGTTTTCATTTTTTGGTAACTAAAAAGAAAGAAAAATTGTCATTTGTATTTTGACTTTACAGCCACATACACTTTTCACTTTTACATTTCTCTACTTTTTACTACTACATTACATACTACACAATAATTACTTACCTTCGACACAATTTAGGAATTTTATGCAGGAAACGTTCTGTGCGAAGGCTCAGGCATGCGTGTGAGACTAGCGGCAGCTTACTATTACTTGTATAGTAAACGATACACTATGCGGTAGGCAGTTGAATGAAATGTCCTGCAGTGTTTGGTAACAGTAGAGAGTTCAAATTTTACCCAATTATACACCACACATATGGGCCACAAATATGTACTAAGTTGGTTGAGGTTCCATAGTCAACTAGAACCTTACGATTGTGTTTGGTCCATCTGTATCTCTGTCTCCCATTCTGGCATTTATGCAAATTCGTTACAGAATTGTACCATGATATACTATTTAATTTCTTTAAATGTATTGTTCGTCATTATTAAAGACAAAATATTTGTTACAGCTACAGTCCAAACTTAACGCTGAAGGAGAGGCGCAGGCACAGCGAGTACAAATGGAAATGCATATTCAGAGATTGTCAGAGGCAAGTAAATATTTATTTTATTGTTTAAAATATAAGTAATTAATTATTTAAACCATTGGTAATGTCAAAGTGTATGTGAGCTAGGTGCGGTTCTCGTATCTCGTTGAGCAGAACATACTTGCTTACAAACATTCAATTTATTACCAGATCCATTTCCCTTCTTGAATGTTATTATTGCATATTTTCATATTTATTTTATAATAACCATTCTACGAAGTCACTTTACAAGGAAACTTCTTAGATGCGCTCCTTTGACGTTCTAATTGACATTCTTTCGATGAGTTCTAACAATTTCTAAAATTTTGTTGAGGTTAAGTACATATTCTTATTGAATATTAGTGTTCTGGAAATGTCATAAATTTCTTCCTTTTATAGAAAAAACTATTTAAAAAGGCTTATTTCAAGAATAAAGTGTCAGAATTAAACGTCGATCTAGTTCCAAAAAAGCTATGACTTATAAAAAAATGATAAGAAATGAAAGTTCATTCAATGTACAATATATCACAGATTTTTTTTTTAAATTAATCTGTGTAATAAAATGTAATAAACAATAAAAGACGCGATGTTGACGCGTGTATCTCAGACCCGCAAAGAGAATGTACTATTACTACGTAATCGGTCGGGAGTCGGGACTTCCATAGAGCTAAATAGACTCCAAATGTCAAATAAAGATACCCAAAAAAGACAATCTGACGACTATAAAACAATCAGCTATACCAACATAAAGACCAGAATAGAGACGTACCGCCTTACATTTTATCGATATCGATTATAATTAGCGCGACATGCGGTACCAGAAATTGGTGAAAACAATCTAAACACTGGTTTTGTTTAAGCACCACCTAAACAAAACCAGTGACACCAGTTTGTGATGTATATTCAATAAAAATATGTATGAAATGAAATATTTATTTCAATTTATATGAAATATTTATTTATTCGTGGCGGTGTACATGCAAGCATATGTAACGCTACGTCCGGTAGAGTATGCTCCTTTGCTCTAGAAACCTTTCTTCTTCTCTCTGCCACTTTGATAGGTTCTTGACCAGTTTCTTCTTTTGAGGACTAACGGTCGACTTTCACTTTCGTTTTTTTTGCTACAGGTTTTTTTTTAAACTGTAAACATAAAGAACTATTAGAAAATATTTAATTAATAAGTTTTAGGAAGTTCTTTAAAGTCAAAGTAAAATCAATTTATTCAAGTAAACACAACTGCAAGGTGTTTTTAACGTCAAATATAACTACAAGTCGAAAAAAACCTGCACACTGAAATGAACCGATAAGAAACCCAGTCAGGTCATATTTTCAACATTTTAAAATAGGCAAAATACAAATTCAGAAAGCTTCCCTCAAAAAGTATTAGGAAAATCTTAACAGTTTGTCATCCGAAAGTGGTTTAGCAGTTAATCTCTTTTTTTTTCTCTTTAAATTTTTGTCAATAAAATACTCTTCGTGTACAAATTTTAATTTGTGGAGTTTTTCGATTGGTATTTTATACTATGTCCTCGTTTTGTGTTTTTCACAAATTTTTTACATCTAAATAATAAAAACATCGATATCAACATTTATAAATGTACCATTCCCACACTATTTTTAATGAACGAAAGTTATACTCAAAACTAAAATTGTGAAAATTTATCCCGATAGCAAGCATTGGGGCTGACGAATTAGTTAATACTCTACTCACCGAACTTCATCCAGAGAATAATAACTCGCCATAAAAAATTTTAAAATGTCGTCATTTCTTTTGATTTCCGACCACATTTTATTTTCTGTACTTCATCTTTGTTTACCCACTAAATACACACTAAATATTGCAAAGTTCTGTCAGAAGTTATAATTACCCAAATATTGCTAAAAATAGTTAATTTTATAATAAATTGGGCAATGAAAAATTTACGCTGTTGAAGCAAATAAATTGTAAGTCGTGACAGATGACACTTTATCAAAGACAAATATAGGCATGTCTCTTAAATCCGGACAATGCATTAGAAAACATACTTGATCCGAGATAAAACACAAAAAAATAGCTGTGTTCCGTACATTTTTTTTTTGTATGAAGTTGCGACAGACTGCAGACCCGCGCGAGCGCTTGTAGAGATAGGACCTGTGCAAGAAATTTATGCGCTCTTCGTAACGAGCGATCACAAGCGAGAACATTAAAAAAATAGCGACCCCTATATGCCGACAGACTTGTTTTGATCCAGCGTTGATTTCTCTGTTCTATTATGACTTTCTGATTTCCTGCATTTTTCTTAGGCATGTAAATATTGTGTTTTAAATATAATAGTAGTACCAACAGTAAAGTTATAAAAAAGTTCTAAAGTAATGCTAGCTTACAAAAAGTATTGCAAGCCGGGTATCACGATGATATCTGTTACATTTATAACAATCTATACATATAAATAAAATTGAATTGTCTGTCTATAATTTTGAAATAAAGGCTTTTTATTAAGCTTATATGATTATTCGCGCGTTAACCAAACCCAAACACGCGATTTTTAAATTTTTGACAGTCTGTTTACTCGACCCAATCTTCAAAACGGCTGAACCGCTTTTAACGTGACATTCCCAGGAAGATAGAGAATTTTTCAATAATAATCTGAGCTTCCTATGTAAAAATTAAAAAACTATACACATAATTAAACTGTATGTTGATCCTCACCTTTTAATTAAATATATATAAAAAAAATAACATAAGCGGTACACATACTAACTTCAGCTACACATGTTTATTTAGACCTACTCCATTCTTTTCACTTATAATAAACACAATAAACTTGTTAACTTATAAAATAATACAATAATTAATATATTGACAAATAATTTTAAAACACAATATCACTTTTGTACACTAAAACTCTCAAAAAGAAAAAAAAAATTAAAAACGAAAATCTAAATAGAATGACAACCTCACTCCTTCCGTTCTCACCAAAAAGTCCTTACAATGTAATATTTATTACTATGTGTTAGTAGTTGTACAAGTACATTGTTATTTATGTAGAAAGCGCGCATCAGTACTTTATGCCGCCTATATAATAACGTGTTTCAATTATTAATTAGTCAGTTCGATAGAAGGTTTTGCCTAATACATAACAAAATATATAAACAAGTGAACAAAAAGATCGGTCTATCATTTCCAACAAGATTCATGTAAAAGGAAAAAAAGTGTGTGTCAGCTCCGTCGCACGACTGGAGTTTACTGGTTTTTTCCATATTTTATATACTTTTATTCACTTCACTGTATACAATAATATTAAATATCAATATTAATAGATATAAAAAAAATGTGGAGCGACCGAGTCGAGATTTGAACTCACAACATAATAATGATTCTCGAAAATAAGAGTGAGTATTTATCAATTGAGCCAAAACACACGTTGATGTAACATGCCAAAATTTTGTATTTAAAGCGCTGTGAGCAACAGTACACGACGTCTACGTAACATTGCATAATTCGGTTGCGTTTTAATTTTGTGAGTAAGATTTCATCCCAAAGGTGTATGAAAGACCTTAGCTTCAATACAATTATAATTTCAAAATTCAAGAGGAATGTTAGCAACACGCCTCAGCGATCACTGTCGAGTCTGATAGGAGTGAAAGAGAAGGAAAAAGTGAAAGGTGCGCAAGGTACGTTGCGCAGAAAACGTAACGCTTTTATTTAACGCTTCAATAAATTTTACTCCTCATAAAATTTCCATACCGGGGGCCTTATATAAAAATCGATTGTTAAGGAGTAAACTCGAACAAGAGCTCTTACAGTAGTAGTAGAAGGTAACCGCGAGTGTCGTGTTGTGTGCGCAGTCGGAGGCGGCGCTGGTGCAGCAGCTGAACGCGCTGCAGGCCGAGCTGAACGGGCGCGCGCTGGAGGCGGGCCAGGCGCGCATGGACGCGGCCGCCGCGCGCGACTCGCTCATCATCGCGCAGCAGCACGCCGCCGAGCTGGCGCAGCAGCTGCAGGTGCCACATACACCACATACACCACATACGTACCGCCCTCTTCTGTCCTCTTCTTACATGCATGTCCATCTCGTTTTCTCATAATGTTGACAAACAGCACGCCGCCGAGCTGGAGCAGCAGCTGCAGGTGCCACATACGTACCACTTACGTGCCGCTTTCTTCTGTCCTCTTCTTACATACATGTCCATCTCGTTTTCTCATAATGTTGACAAACAGCACGCCGCCGAGCTGAAGCAGCAGCTGCAGGTACCACATACGTGCCGCCCTCTCCTCTCCTCCTCTTACATGCATCGTGTTCATCTCGCTTTATTAATTTCTACAAATCTGACGTTTAATTGGAATAATCTAACAATTCTAAATTAAACGTGTCTGCGGTGATCGGGTTACTCCGTATTAAATGATACACGTGTGTCCAATTCGAACCTTGTATTTAGAATATTCAATACACTAATATAATCAACTCTGTAATACTTCAAGGCTAATACCTTTTTTATCCCGATGTTTCGATTACACCAATCGTGATCACGGGCAGACTGATGAGGATGAGCGTCGTTTTCGAAGTGTGCGGTTCCTGTCCCTGCGTACGCCACTGTTGATAACTACCCACACTTTCTATATTCTTCACATTTGCTATTTTTATCATTGACACTCTCGGTACTTCGACGTTGTGACGTCCGGTATCACGGCTCCGGACACACTCACTGATGACAGGATTCCATGATGTTGCCAGACGTTGCCAGTGTGTAGACGTCGTTAATGTGGTGGTCGAAGTACAGATAGTAACAATAATAAAAATTAACAAATGTGAAGAATAAGTGTGGGTTACCAATACCAAAGTTACCAATTTGGTAGCAAAAATTATCACTTACACATTTGTTAATTTTTAATCAAAATAACAAATATATAAAAAAATAACAATAAATAAATTAATAAAAAATTAATAAATTTACCGATACAGCAATACTAGCAAGCGAGAATGTTACGGTTACTGTAATATTTCGTAATGGTTGATATTTGTCACATTTTATGTAGTTAATGCGAGGAAAACAAAATATATTAGCACAGTACAAGTAAGCATACAGTATTCTATCTTCATACAAACACTCCCAAACAACGCGCCTCGAAATCTCGGCATTTTTCGACATACAACAGCCGCGAGTGCGCCGCGGTTGTCGTCGGACGGTGTGAGACGCTCCCGCGCATTTACTGACGAAATATTATGTCAATCTAGTTTTCGAGCATAATGTTCAGTGTATGGATGTTGGAATACATCTATATCGAAACCGGAAATATTTCTCTGTTGATAATTTGTAGGAAATATATTATCTTAATGATCTAATTAATTTATTGCTGATTTTTAATTATACTGCACACAAAATGCATTTTTTTGTCCATTTCCAGCATACTAACTCAAAAACTTTTGAAACTAGAAATAAAATACTAGTAGAATTATATAAATAAAAACTTATTAAATTTGCAATAATATAAAATGAAAAGATAATATGACAATTTAATATAGTACCTATTATCTAATACGTAACTCAAGAAAAATATTCAGTTCAAGTCGGTAGCCCTATTGCGTGTTTACGTACCGAGCGACTCTAGGTAATTATCTCTAGGACACTGCCGAGATAGAAGACTGCTTGCTTACTTGTACTGTGATATTGATCGTGCATAACGCTTCAGTCAGTTAAAATATTTCATAATATTTAGAATTAAAATTTCGAGTCATATTACCTGAGTTTTGAGATAAAAGTAACTCTGGGAAACATCTGCCTTTAGCAAACAGCATCATTACGAACTAAATATTTTGTACAGTTACATATATGTACAGTTGATGTATTATGTACAGCATAGTATGCAGTTCTTGACTATATATAGGTGTATTCGTCAAGAGTAAATAGATTTACTCATTGAGCCATCTCTAATTACGTACTATGAAAAAAAACCACTTGGATCTTTCTTTATTAATAAAATTTTCTTTGTTGTGGTTATTGGTTATTTTGTACTTTCAAAAAATCTAGTCATTAATAACGATTTCAAAAGTAAAGGTTAATTAATTAATATATGTAAATAGATAAAATTAAATTTAAAATGTCACAGGAAGCTAATCGTACATGCAGTGAGTTAGAGTCCCAGCGGCAATGCGCAGTACATAACGAGCAAATTGCACAACAAGAGTTACGACAAACGCAAGAGCGCCTTAATGGTACGATTTTTTTTTTATAATAAATGATAACTTTTGGGTTTCTGTCATAAATCTTTAAAAAATGCTATTTTTATATAATTGGCAGCTATCACAGACCTCCAGAATGAAGTTCAAAGTATGAAAAGCCGTGCACAGACCGCAGAAACCAAACTTGAAAATACTACAGAAGAATTTGAAAAGCAAAGACAACAGGTAACCATTAATTTTACATAAATAAATGTTAAATAGATTTTTATAGAAAATAAATGTGTTAATTCATAATGCATTATGTTCTAGTTGTCCAATGAGCTCGCCTCTTTGAAAGAACAGCTGACGATACGTGAGTCAGAATTGGCAGAATTAAAGCAAATGAAGGTAGCACCTGCGCAGAATGGATTGCCGCCAGCCAACGAACAACATAAAGTATATTTACTTATAGAATTTTTGTACTTAGATCTTAAGAGTTTCGTCGTCGAAATGCCAATTGATTGCATTAGTTCCATAAATTTAACATTTTAGTTATTCAAATACAATTTTGTCAAAAGTACATAATAGAGCGCAAAGTCATGTAATAATAATAATTATAATGTGTAATGAAACAGGCAGCAGAGCTAGCTAAAGTGGAAGCCGTGGTTGAATCCCTCCGCAACGAATTGACCGCAGCGCAAAAGGGCAGCCGTGAACAACGTGATCAGCTGGCCAAGTTACAAGAACAACTGAGCCATTACCAGGAAAAGAACAATGTAAGTGTGTCACAAATTAATATTATCCTGTATTAAAGAAGAAATAGTGATTTGCAGTGGCAGGTAAACAGTGTGAAATAATGATTATAATAATTTGCATCACAATTTAACCCAGTAATGCCTGCTATGCGTATTATAAGATTAAATTGTGTACTTTTCGAGTGGTAATAATTCAAAATTTGTGGATTTTTCTTCTTTCCTCTTGTAAAATTTCTTCGTAGTGTCCATAATTACTAAATTATTTTGCATGCGGTTTATATAAAAAAAATAATGAAAAAGTATTTTATTCATTAATCTGTTTTATTAACATGATGCTTCATGATCTGAACTCCTTTTATGTAGGAGTTGCGAACTAAAAACTGGAAAGTAATGGAGGCGTTGCAATCTGCCGAAAAGGCACTACAGATGAAATCGGCAACCGCGTTGCCGGCCCAAGACTCGCTGCGTGTAAGTGGTCTCGCTTCCTTCTGTAAATACAGTGTGTGACTAACAGATTAATACACTCCTGAGCAGAAAAATCGATCCACCTTACAGTTCAATACACACACAAGATGCTATGTTTTAGAATTAAAAAATACCTATTTAAATGTTTGAAATTTTAATTATGATCTATACTGCAAATTGTAAGGTGAGCCGATATTTTACTCACAAGTGCCTTGTTATTTTTATGAAGTTATTCTTTGGCCGGCTTCGCTTTTTCATAAACAAGATCGCTATTAACAGTATGAAGCACAAAAAAGTTCCTTAAATGTCATTTGTGTATATGATTTATATAAATATGTATAGCATAGTAAATTATAAACATGCATGACAATTGGATTTTTGGTTTAAATGTTTGTGTAAATATTATTGTGTTTTGATTATTCTCATTGATTCCAGTAATATCATAAAGGTCTTATATATATTTATGAACAGGAGGCGATAACTAAAGCGCAGGAATCGCAGTTCAACGAAGTTGCAAGTATACTTCGGACGGCGTGTCCGACAGCGGCGCCGAACACGGCCGCGGGCCGCGATTGGCTGGAAGCTTTTGCCACCAACTTGAAGAAGGAGTTGGAGAAGAAAGACGAACCTGCGCCTGCGCCAGCCGAGCTAGACGAGCTGCAGGCCCAGAACGAACATTTACAGTGCCTCGTAGACAAGTACAAAAGGATAATTGAGGATACCGTTAGTATTTTCACTAATAAACAATTATTAATATAATAAATGTGAATAATATAATAAATATTTTCAGTAATGTAATCCACAGGCGTAGATAGGGGGGGGGGGGGGGGGGCAAGGGCGGCACTGCCCCAGCCTGAAAAACCTGAAAAATACTGAATCAAATTATTAATAAATATAAATTTCAAACGGTTTTAATCAATTATGTTATAATGCAAAAGAGGTAGATAGGTTACGTTAGTACTAATACAAGTAAAATATTGTCCCAGTTACAACGTTACAAAGTGAGACAAATAAATATACATTGCTCTGCGCCGCTATGCAATGTAAAACTTAATTGCATTTCAAACTAACAAATCACATAGCTCTCTAAATCATTGTGATTGGTCAATTTCAATTTCTTACTACATTTTAGGGGAATCCGTGACTAATTCATAGAATATTAGTAATTAATTAATGCCACAGAACAGACATTTAAAAAAATATGATTGATACCTAATGGGATTAGACAGTAAAAAATGATATTTGGTTTTTTTCGAATTTCGTTTTTCTTGAATCATGTATATGAAAACAGATTTATTTAAAAAGATCGCCAACATTTGTTAATTATAAATTTTAAAATGATGAAAATGAAACAACTACTTTCATATAAAATAGATATTATTTTTTATTATGCATTTATTATGAAAGAAAAACGTAGCAATTATTATTTCTAATTACCTTCAAATAAAATATATAAAATAATTCATTTCTTTTGCCTTATTGATATTTTTTTCTATTTTGGGTTATTTTTATGCATAGAATGAAGTTGGACATTGAATTATATTTTTATATTATTGCTTTTAATAAATGTAAACGATGATTAAAACTGAGTGGCTCCGTGATCACATGATCGTGTATATTATAAAAAACGTTTGGATTATTAAAATATTTTCGAATTTTGAATGTGCAATACGCACTACATGACTGTTGGTTCTGTAACATTATTTTTCATATTCTTTGACCAAGTCTGGGTTGGCTAATTAGCAAAGTTTTGGGGTGTTACTTTTCGAGTGCATGTAACTCATCTACCTCTTATGTAAATATAACATCATTAGTTTTAATAATTAAACAAAATATAAATATACAAGTATGTACTATGTAACCTTTTTGAGAAAACTACAGAAAAGGTATTAGTTTTCTACTGTCCTCAGATTTACTGAAATCGAATGTAATAACTCTTAATAAAAATTCCTAGCTACGCCTATGAATAACTCCAATGAACTATTTAGTATTTCAGGCATAATAACATTTCCGTTGTTATAAAAAGTTTCCTTCCTTCTGTTTTTATTTCCCAGTTATCGTATATTTAACAATCTGTAATCAGTTACTTTAATATACGTTAGTGACGATTTAAATACCTTAAAGATGCTAACAAATACGTTAACAATATTGACTTTTTCGAATAAACAATTAGTAATAATTTTTCACTGTGAGGAAGGCATAATATAAACCACCCTTGCTGACCCACCACAGACAGATGACCGCATTTTACTGTCTTTCATTAATATATTATCGTAACTAATTAATCTGTGATATTATGATGTTAATATATACATAATACATTCAAAGAGTGCTGAGCGTGCGTCTACTGAATATTCATACATTTAATGTGATAATTTACGCAGCATTGTTTTTGAATGTCACCCCCATGTCTTTCTCAAATAAACGAAAAAATATTTAAATATCACGATAGGAGGGTGTGTTAAGTCGATTGCAACACAACGTGACGACAGAGGAGCAGCGCTGGTCCCAACAACTGGCTGATAAGCAGCGAGAACTTGACGAGTTGAGACAACGGACTGTTACACAGGTATTGTTAATAATCTATAACAATAGTTTTACTAGAGTATGACGTGCTGCTTGTAATATGACTGTTGATTTTGTCAAGTTCTTTATTGCAGCGTGTCAAAAAGGCCATAGATACATAATATTACACTAATTATTATCTTCAAATCTCAACTTTTCTAATTGTTATTCATATTTAAACCAAACGTTTTTATATAGGAACCTTTGGCGTTCGCATACTCCTGCATAGAGAAAACATTATTTACCGTCGTAGCAGAGGTATTTTGGAGGCGATTATGTTAACATTATCAGTGCTTGTTGTTGTGTCGTCGCATATTTATGAAGCTGCCTGCCATGAGAGTGTTTTCATATTATCCATTGTGATGTAGTGTACCCTCGAACGAAACAGCCTCAATAATTTTGGCATTTGAGCTTTGATAATAATTCACGTAAAATACGTAAAAACGTCACGTAAAAATTGTATTTTTAAATAAATGCGTACATAAATCTCCTCAAGGTTACATCCCTAATGGTGTAGATAGATAGATAAATCTATTCTATGATTAATAATTTAGGAAGTATTTTTAGGTTTATAACTTAGAATTCTGTTTTAATTACCTCACTCATTTTGAGGATGCGATATCTACGTAATATCCAATCCATCATAGATTAGGCGCGATATAGTATGCGCAAATTCTTACATACATTTTTTATGTTATTTTAATTGGATATTAATTACAGTAATGATAACATTCTATTTTTTACAGATCCCTAATATGAAAATGCTCAAAATTGAACTAGCTAGGTTCATTTATATTCTTTCTTCTTAATCTATTTGAGTATTTTTATAAAATCTTGCACTCTATACCGTTTGTGTAATCTTCTCGCCGTCTATTGTTGAATTTTTTTGTTGGTGATGGTTTTTATTTAACTCATAATCAGAATAACAAGTTATTGTATATATAGATGCAGAAGAAAATAGATGCACTGCAAGAACAATTGCAACAAGCGCAGACTGCTAATCGTAATCACAGTTTTGCAGACTCGGAACGACTCACAGAGGTGCGTGTCTGCATTACATCTTTAACTTCTTTGATAATAGTTAAGACTCCTTTTTACTTGATTCATACGCATGCATACATACAATATATTAAGATCTTCGATCACAAATAAAAAAACAGATTCATAATCTTCTGTAAAATCTAAACAAATTGTTGTCCGAATTGACGCATATATTTCTAATATCGTATAGTACTATCAGTAATATTGTGTTAATTTAAAGTAGACCTTAATATTAAAGCATAAGATTGTAAAAGCTGGTAAAAGATCTTTTACCATCGCATTGAAACGGAGTTTGTTAAAAAAAAATTGAAAATGCAATTTTACGTTTCCTGCATAAAGTATAAGTACCTGGTCCACCGAGCTTTACTCGTTGTCTTACAAAAAAATTACAAAAATAGTCTGACCACATTGTAGGATTCGAACCCGCGCACTTCAGCGTGGTAGACCCCCGCTCTAGCCAATGTGCTATTGAGAAGGTAAACTGGTGAAAAATTAAAAAAGTTTAGAGTTTAGAAGTTTTGAGTGTGTGAAAGACGGAAAAAACGATTTTTCCCAGAACAGAGACCTAGCTAGATCGATTTCTCGCCCTCTTCAATCCCTATATTGTAAATTTCATCGAAACCACGAGCCGTTTTCGCGAAAGCGATATCAAATGTATATACAAATATTGCTCGTTTAATATAATAGTGGATTCATATAATATATTTGTATCGCTCTTTACGTCATTTTGATTTATTATGTGAAAGTGACAAGGATAAGACATAATATATCGTCTGATAATATTTGAAAAACATGATTACGAATTTAATTAAAATTATTCCTGTATCTACCGAAAATTACAAACTTCGTCTTTTTTAGCGTTCTAGACATGTTGTTTTCGCAATTTTTTTAGGAGCACTTTGTCATGTTTGCTGTTAGCGTTTTCGAATACTACTAAAACGAATATGCACTCAAAAACTCTTTTGAGTGTACATTTGGTTCGGATGTTTTTGGAACGTTGATTGTGTATCTTGTCTTTATATGTGATCGAAGATTAAGACACAATAAGGTCGCTCAATGACGCCACTTTTAACTATGTATATAAATTTGTCACTTGTACTTGAGCCACAGACAAATAATGCCTATAGATGTCGCTTTGAGTATTTTGTACAATGAAAATAAACGTGTCAAAATGTTGCGGACGTGGAACGGTGTGCTGTGGTCTAATTGGTCACATTGAATATTTGAGAGCGAAATGGCGTAGAGTTGTGGGTGTGGTCGCCGTGTGGTGCCTTCATAAGCGTCGTCTAGGGCTTATTATTCTGTGATTTGCTTTTAGTGGCAAAGTAGCCAAATACTGCCATGTTGCTAACCTGTCGCCTATACAAGTTTATTATCTAATATAAGTTTATTATAAATATAATTTATAATAATATAACTACTGAACGTATCGGTATGGGACTATGACCATTCGATGCGGAATCGTTTGTAGATGGTTTTAGGCTATTTATTTTTCGAATTCCATAGACAAAATTTTCATTTACACCCAGCGAAGCGGACGGATTACGGCTTGTATTGTAATAAACACAAAATGGGTATGCCCAATATCGAGTGAAAGTAATGAATGAGGTGTTTTGTTAGAAAAAAGTGTGGTGTCGCCCTCGCAGACAAAATTAGCAATGAAGAGGTAAGCAATGTGGTACGATTGGATGACAGTTTTATCTATCACAGATTAATTGTTACTAGCATATAAAAATAAAGACAAGAATACTTACATGTTTCGTTCACATAGAAAAAATGAATGATGAACGATTGGCGAAGAAAGTCTAAAGAGCGAATGTGAGTGGTAGCAGAAGCCAAGAAAGATTGAGTCCAAGGAATATGTATAAAAGAAAGCAGACTCCTCGCCTCACGTGTAAAGTATTTGCCTATTCCCTGGCCGGATACGTAAAGTCGTACATAGGGTGTGAGATGCAAACTGCATGTCGTTTACTTCCATATATATATGGAAGTAGAGAAGTCACATATTTTAATTACATAATTTTTTTTTTGTAGGAAAGATTAATGAGTGGTCTATCGGATAAATACAAGGATGTTATCAATGGACCCTTACAGGTACGTTATATATTAATATAAAACTGTTTACTTTCATATTCAACACAATCATTTTACCATCCTATTCATTTTTAAATTATCGGTTAAGTAATGACCATTGCATCTCTTGTAAGCTGCAAGTTTTTAGCGTTCTTTTAAAATACGCAACATGGTTCTAGGTTGCTATATTCATTTCCCTAGATAAAATCTTTTGGTTTCGAACAGAATTTCTTTCCTTCACTGCGTTGAGCGCCTTTTTAGTACGAATACTACGTGCACGGCCAGATCTTTTTCTATCACAGAAAAGACGTTTCATCGTACCTATTGACGACCTCCGTGGCGCAACGGTTAAGCGTGTCGGAAAGTAAACGGGGGTTGCGGGTTCGATTCCCGCCCCGAGTCTGTGTCTCTACTTATTATATGTATTTATTTACAAAAGAAAAGTATATAAGTAGTATATCAGTTGTCTAGTACCCATAACACGAGCGCTCTGCTGCTTACTTTGAGACTAGATGGCGCTGTGTGAAATGTCTGGGAATATTATTATTATTATTATATAAATAGCTCGGTACACAAACATTCGACTAATACCAAGGGGATGGAGTTTTAAAAATTGTATTTGGCTCCATACCTACTTTGTGTAATGCTATCACAGCAATTCGGTTCTGTTTATCGCCCCTATATGTTTTTGATATATGTCTTTAATAGATACTTGTCGCTAACTGAACTAGACATATTATTTCAACTTATTAATAAAAGGTCTGACCACATAGCAGGATTCGAATCCGCGCACTTCGGCGTGGTAGACTTATGCTCTAGCCACTGTGCTATTGAGAATGTAAACTCTGTTGCAAAGTTAAAGCCTAAGACCGAGCTAGATCGATTTCTCGCCTGCTATAAATCGGTAGAGCCGTTTTCGAGAAAACGATATTAAATATCGTATAATATATATAAGTATATACATGATATAATATATATATATATAATATTGCTCGTTTAACATAATAGTGGATTCACTAACAGAATTTCGAATATGGATTGCAGTGCATAATATGTAGAATAACGTAGAATAACGGGTTCCGTATTTACATAAAATATACGAATTCTGTTCTTTTATAGGTTGGATTAGAAGAGAAATAACAATTACAAAAAGGAATATTATTACGCAGTGGAGTGTCGAAAAGTCATTCCAAATCAAACGGTGCATCGATGTGCAGGTAACGTATGCGTCCATCGCCGCTGCGTTTCTACAGAGTAGCGATTGTCGTAGGAGGTTAATGTAGTACGCGAACACGACGGACTTGTAATTACATATTACGTACAATGAAGTGAAATTAGTATGAACAGTTGAATTATTCAATAACAAAAGTTATAGTCGCTTCCCAACTGACATAGTAATGCTCAACGTAGTTTAAGCTGTTTTGTTCAGAATTTTAAGAAATGATGAATTCAATCAAATGAAAATTGAGCAAATCGCTGAAGAATTAATTTTATTTAGTTCTTATAATAATAATAATCAACAACTAAAGATTGGGAAGTGATAAAAAATGTTGTGATGTTCTCATTATAAAGTACATATACACACTCCTTTTAGTGGCAACCTCATTTTATTTTGCTTTGTGAACATTATATATAACTGCCATTATTGAATAAATTGTAGAGCAATATTTACAACCGAAGCCACAATTTTCTCTTGAATTGAAAACTTCAGATTTACTTCGAAATGATATATGAGTAGTCTGAAGTATCAATAAAAATCGTTGGTCGGTAAGTGCTATTAGCTTTGGTTACTTGTTGCATTATTTTTTTATATTAAATTACTCGTAATTTATAATGTAAAATAATATCAAGTAAGTGTGGCAATTATTCATATAATATGTCTTGTTATATTAAAATTCAAGCTATTTAGTAGACTATAATAAGTTATAAATTTATAATATTATTTTTAGAGATTTATTTCTGTAACTTTATTACAATAAGGTGATTTTTAACGATTATGGACAAATGCATGAGGAACTGAAATTAATTATTTATGACTAAATGTCTGATGTAATTTCTTATAAATTGCAGCTACCGAATTAACAATGAAATATCTATTACCTATATAAATTGTATTTTAGTGTTTTATAAGAATTATGATTTACTCTTAGAATTATTTAAAAAAAAATCGTATCTATAGTAATTATTTCTGTCAGTGCCTTAGGCTAAAATAATTTGAATACGAAAGATTTTTTCGTTTTTGGTAATACTTATTCCGACATGCTTCTTATAATTATAGTAGCTCCATAATGGAAAAGTAATATTTTGTTTCTGTAGATCAATATAGTATGGACGATTATATGTGAACACTTGTGTCAAAGGTTCTGGAAATGAAATACATTGTTAGGATATTGATTGTATAATAGATAAGTCATTTGTATGATAAATAATTAATATACTTATTAAAGACATTATTATCAAATAAAAATATTTCTTATCATTAACATGACTTTGACTGCACTTGCATTATACCTACACATGGCCTGAGGTTAGTAGTAATAAAGTCAATAAGACTACATCCAAATGCATGAAGGAGGTTTTTAATCAAAAAGTTTTCTGTGCAAAATTTTTGTAACAAATTACTATTTTATAGCGTAGGTAAATACATTAATACATGAATTAAATTTAAAATAAATTATTGGAGTTTACTCCTTAAGAATCATATAAGGCACCCGGTATGAAAAAAATATGAGGAGTAAAATCACTCATCGAATGACCTCGTTACGTTTTTTGTGCGCAACCTATTGTGCGCATGACTTTTACTTTGAAATCCAAGATGGCGAATATTACTTTTTTGGATAAATCGATATGGGTGTCAGCATAGTGTCAGTCACATTATAGGTTTCTCGGGGTGCTGATTACGAAAATTATGTTTATTTTGGAATCCAAGATGGCGATTATTATTTTTTGGATAAATTGACATAGGTATCATGTTCTAGGTTTCTCGGGGTGCTAATTACGAAAATGATATTCATTTTCAATTCCAAGATGGCGAATATTACTTTTTTTTGGATAAATCGATATGGGTATCAAATTCTAGGTTTTTCGGGGTGCTGATTACGAAAATGACGTTCGTTTTCAAATCGAAGATGGCAAATGCTACTTTTTATATCTATTAATATTGATATTTAATATTATTGTATATAAATAAATAAATAACGCAATTATAATTATTTTGAATTTCGATAAATTATTGTCATTGAATTGGTTGACTGCATAGAAACCGTTGCTTTACCATGTCACCTAAAAAAAAGAAACTTACTCCCGCGAAATTACATTTCTGCATTTTTTTCGCAAATGTATTAAAAAACGTCGTTCAATGCACGTGCGGAATTGTAATTTCCACTCCCTGTTCTTGACCCGCGCCTTCGGCTTGGGTCAAGAAACCGGGACTCATGAAGAAATGACAAACTTTCCACACTTGTATCGAAATGTACTATTGCACAATACGTTCATTTCACCTACTAACACAAACTGTTCTAACATAATTTAATTGCAAAAAAATGCGGAAATGTGTATTTTACTGGAGATAACCCTTATAAACATTTAAGGAAAGCTTAATAATATTTCTCGCAATCCTATTAAAATCCCAAACTGTGTACAAGACGACTGGTATCCCTAAAACTAATATGGGAGTATTGCAATACCAATTCGTTTATCCGAAATGAGGGGTAACTTGACAAGACGATTTGTCATTAAATATTTATTTCAAATTAGGTATTTAAAGTTATATTTACTGTTTACTATTGCGTGCTTACTATTTATATATAATGTTTCACCTTCTTCTTACAGTCTATTATTAATAATTATGAATTAGGTTATCACACCAGATATCTGTACATAAATAGGTAAAGACAAAACAGTTCACTGCCTTTTTCTCCTCTGTTTATCAACTGATTTTCTTTTTTTTTGTTGCTTTGGTGTTGTCAATAAAAAAAACTTGGAGACAGTTATATTAATACGTGAAGCGCCAACTTCGGATCCCTTTTTAAGAACATTGCGTGCACGGAAGAGTGGGATTTGGCATCGTTCTTAATAACTATGTTATTTTATACATTAGAATAAAATAAAGCTTCTAACGATAATGACACCGGAGTCTTTCGAAATGTAGGTACCTACCTACTTTAACATTTTTATTAAATATGATCAAAAGTGAAAATGTAGGTAAACATGTTTTGGAAAAGTATGAAACGCTGTTCGGTAAAAAGAAAATGTGTAAACGTTTTTTTTTAATTTAAGCACAATTCACTTTCTGATTCGTATCATATTAGCCACATCATAATATTATTAGAAACTAATTTAACGACGAAGAGTTGACACCTCTACTACAGCTGTAAACTTCGAAAAAAACATCTATAAAAATCATGTAGAAAGGAACATTACTAAATTAAATACTTTATTGAACAGAATTTACGAAAACACTCTACATTCAAGTAGAAATAAATTATACAGTTTAAGAACCGAAAAAAATTTCGTTCTGAAGTTCCTATACGTTTATAGATACTTCGTATTACGTTCCTATATATACCTAAAAGGTTTTTTTTTTTAATTTGAACTGAATATGAATTAAATGATTTATCAATTACATTTTTTGTCAAGTTTATAATTTACAAATATTTTAAAAACGCATTGCGAGCCTTCATTCTGCTATACGAATATCTACCCTATTTCTTCATCTCTGTCACTTCTCAACTTGTTAATTATCTAGAAATACCTGGTCTTATTGCATAATTATACAAGTACTACAACAAATAAAATGTAAAACTGTGTGGAAAAATTCGAATATGGCATCACTGAACACTTGTCTATAGTTTTAATTTTAGTTTCATTTTGAAAAATATTTAGAATGATGTTTAAAGTTGGTTTGTTACTCCATCGATTTTATTTGCGTTCTTTAAGCAAATTTTAGATATGTTTCTGAGCTGGAATATGACATATTGGACGTTAATACGAATTGCACGAAAATTATGTGAATTATGTGACCGCCATCGTTAAAATGCCGTGACAAGTAAGTGAATTCACCGATTTACGAATGCTTCATTTTTCGTTTCTGATGCTCTATCTATATATTTTTTTTAATCTAAGGTTTTAAAAGGGATGCATTAAAACTGTCTTTGAAACTGGTGAAAATATAGACAAAATTGCCATTAGTCTCTATAAAAATATAACGTCATGCAATTAAATGTTACTCCTTGGTTAAAAATATATTCAAAAGAATGTAGACTGTAAAAAAATATAAGGAACTATTTAAAATATTAGATTTTGCTATTAAAATGGAATTCTCTATAAAATAAATGAACAAACTTGGCAAGCTGTCATCCTGACAATGACGTCTGCCACGAAGTTACGAACATCTCGTAACAGTTCGAATTTGGCTATCGCCAAGAATCTTTGAAATATAGCTGAATGAATACCGTACTCCGAAGAGGTAGTTGAAGACAAATTATATAATCTCGAATCATAACCTTTGATCGCTAACGTTTCATTTTTGTCTCTTTTTAATTCTTGGGGGGGAAAATAACTTGGAAATATACCTACTAGTACATGTAAGATTGCTATATATAGATATACCAACAGCAAGAAATTAAAAGAGATGGAGGAGAATAGAGATGTTTCCAGACTAAAGGCGTTTGAAGATTTTGGCCCACCTACCGTCCGCCACTGATTTTTTTCCAAAATGGTGGCCAAGAATAATTCTTATAAAAATCGATAGGACTGAGTATATAGGGTGTCCCGTGAATGATGGATAAACCTTAAGGGAAAGGTAGAACACCTAATTACCTAAAACCTATTTGACTAGTTTCAAAAAAAACCGTAGGATTACCGAGAATTTTTTTTTTCATTATTTTGACCATTTTCCCTGCCAGGCTTCAGTTTCTTTAATGCTGTCGTTCCAAATGATAACATTTTTTAAATTTATTTTTGTAAAATATTGCTGAATTTAGCTTATGTAGCTTAATAACGATTTGGTTAGCTTATCTTTATTTCTAAAAAAAAGAAGACCACAAACGAAGAAATTATTTTTTTCAAATTATGATAATCCAAATTGGATAAATTCTCCTGTAAAAAAAATGTACCACCCTGAAGTGGCCCATTATTTTAAAAACTTGAACATTTATTAAGGTTTCTAAAATGGTATAAAACTTTCATCTAGTCCTTCTCATTACAAAGTTATTGCTATTAATCTGATGAAGGGGCTACATCACCAAAACTTTTAATTTAAAGAAAATGGTCTAACTGTGTGTTTATCAGGTTTATTATTGTATGTTTTATAATCCTTTATCTGCGTGACAAAATTGCTATAGGACTTAAAACAAAAAAAAGCTTTGGAAAGAAAGACAAAAAAATACAAAAAAATTATTTATTACTAAAAAGTTACTTTGGAAAGAAAAACACAATTATAAAAATATTATTTGTTACTAAAAACACAATAGGTGTTCGAATTGTTTTCCCCTTGCTAAAATACACACCCTGCATCTTTTTATGAATGAAGCCCTTACACGGCGCTGGCGCAATTGGTCTATTGACGCGATTGAGTGTTCGTAAACCAAATGTTTAAGGCATCCCCAATAAAAAAAAATCCAAGAGATATGTGTCGGGAGACCTTGGCGGCCACAAAATCGGCCCTAAGCGGCCGGTCCATCTGTCAGGATAGGCTGCGTTTAGGTGTCGGCTTACTGTCGTTGCATAGTGTGCGGGACATCCGTCGTTTTGTAGCCACATCGTTTCTCTCACTTCTACCGGGACATCTTGCAACAGTGTGGGCAATTCATTTTATAAAAAATGCAAATAATAATCAGCAGTTAGAGTTGCTGGCAATTCAAATGGACCTATTATTTGGCCGCAGATAATATCGGCCCATAAATTTATATTAAATTGGTGTTGACTCCTGTCTTCTCTCATCAAATGGGGGTTATCTAATTGCCAACTATGTAAGTTGTGCATGTTGATATAGCCATCGCATCTGCAGGAAGACTTCGGACCACAAAATTTTATTGAAAAATTGCGGATCATCTCGAATCATTCTTAACATTCTTCGGCAAAACGTAACTCTAAGAGCGTAGTCTCTCGGCTGTAACGTTTGAACACGTTGATAATGATATGGGTGTAACCGATGTCTTTTTAACACTCTATGCACCGTTGTTTTAGGCACACCAGTGCATCGTGCTATGGCACGAACCGAAGTCGTCAGGTCATTCTCAATTTCCTCTAATATTCGAGTATTGACTCGTTGCGGTCTTCCCTCACTAGCACCACCGATTCCGGAACCAGGAAATCTTCCTTCGAGTAACGAGTTATGTACTCTAAAAAAAATTCGATAGTCGGGGTAACGTTGCTCATGCGGATATCTTTCAAGAAATAATCTTGCAGCGGCTCTCGCATTACCTCTGCATTCTCCGTAAATAAAATGCATGTTACAATAGTCTCGTGCCGTATACTTTTGACGCGGCATTTCTGTCAATGTGTACTAAAATACTACAATCGATAGTCGTTCACAATGCTTTCAGAGTCCTTAAGATCGCCAAGTCGTAATTTCAATAAACAGAGTCCAAATCGTTAAGCAAAGCAAGGTCCAAATTCACAGCACGTAAAAATCGAGAGGGAGCAACACAAAACGTTTGTCGTAATCAATAGTACAAGTCGCACTAAGCGAGATGAATAGCCGTATGTCCTACAAAACCGGTGCTATCTACAATTAGCAGTCATAAAGGTCTTTCGTTATCGCCGTTCCGCTCAGGTGCAGGTAGTTGCTCAGATTGCGAACTAATTCACTAAAAAGAGACAGAAACACTTCTTGGACTGAGCTCGCACGCATAACAGACATTAAAAAAATACTAGGAATAAATAACACGCAATTTGTAATGAGAAGGACTAGATGAAAGTTTTATACCATTTTAGAAACCTTAATAAATGTTCAAGTTTTTAAAATAATGGGCCACTTCAGTGTAGTACATTTTTTTTTCAGGAGAATTTATCCAATTTGGGTTATCATAATTTGAAAAAAATAATTTCTTCGTTTGTGGTCTTCTTTTTTTTAGAAATAAAGATAAGTTAACCGAATCGTTATTAAGCTACATAAGCTAAATTCAGCAATATTTTACAAAAATAAATTAAAAAAATGTTATCATTTGGAACGACAGCATTAAAGAAACTGAAGCCTGGCGGAGAAAATGGTCAAAATAATGAAAAAAAAAAATTCTCGGTAACCCTAAGGTTTTTTTTAAAACTAGTCAAATAGGTTTTAGGTAATTAGGTGTTCTACTTTTCCCTTAAGGTTGATCCATTATTTACGGGACAACCTGTATAATAAAGTACTTTGTGAAAAAAAGCGCGGGTAACATCAAAATTGGCGAGCGTGTTTTCTTTGTTATCTTTTTAATTTAAAATTAATTTTTAAGTAATATAGTGATCAGTTAAGTCTTATATATATTATAATAGTTTAAGCGTATATATAAATATAGTAGTGGCTGAAAACTTATTTGTAAGTACAATTTTTTATATACATGAATGGTTCCTCCAGATGCCGGGGGGATCTCTCCCCGGGTAGCAAGTTATGTTACAATCCCTTCTGTAGAGGACATGGATATTGAGGAATTGTCTTCACATCGACGCAAACGGTCTCGAGAACGTAAAGTATGCAGGCATTGCAATAAAAAAGAAGACATGGTGACAAATCTCATAGTACAGAAACAGATTTACAATGTAAATGTCAAGATAATGCCAATGATATTTTAATATCACAACAGCAGCATTTAACTCCAACACCACAAATGTCAGGTTTCCACTACTCTGATTTCACGTTTATATAACGATGCAGATATTGCTCCATTTGTTTTACATGTACAAAAGCAGGAATCGAATCCTAATGAAGGTGCCATACTCCATCCAGTTTCATTTGGATTTTTTTTTAAATAATGGCTTTAACCACATAATTAATGGAAGTGTTAAAAGAATTGGTAGGAACCGTATTTCATTATCTTTCTCCAATTTTATTGCAGCTAATTTGTGATCGAAGCAGCTAATGCATTTGTGAACCACTCGAGTTTGGACACAAATAATTTAAAAGCATTTATCCCCACATTTAATATTACAAGAATGGGCTTAATACCTGGAATTCATTCTGAATGGTTACCTGATGAAATATTTACAAATGTTTCGGTGCCTATAGGATGTGGCAAAGTTATTAAAGTAAGACATTTAAATTTTAAAGTGCTCATCGATGTTTCATATACTTGAAAGCCCTCACAAACTGTTGTACTCACTTTCGACGGTCAAATCTTCCCTAAGCGGATTTTTGTGTTACAATGCTCTCCCAGTAGAATTTGTACATTTACCCTACAAATCAATGTTATGCATACTGTCGATTTGGACATACCAAAACCCAGTGTAGGTCTAAACCTAGGTGCTCAAATGTAGTCAGGATCATTTAGGTGAAACTTGTGATACTGGAGAAGTCACATTTTGCTACAAGTAAATCATGTCCGGAATTTAATAGGCAGAAGCAAATAAAAGCTTCTATGGCGGAGAATTGTGTTTCATATAATGAAGCATCAAAATTACATCCAACTGTCTCCAAATCATTCGCTGATGTTCTAACTTCAAACATACTCCCTTCTAGGATGCATGAAAACACTGGCTCAGATAAAACTATACGTAATGTATCATACAAAAAGACGGTAACATTGAAACCTCGTTCTCTTCCTACGTTTTCAAGGGGTTATGATCGGACGCTACATCAGGGGCTTATCAAAGACTACAACATGACTACTAGCGGTAATGGAGTAGCTCTGAATGGCATTTCTGAAGATAATCATCAAACCCAATCTTCGCTTAATTCATCTCAAGATATTTTTTTGATTTAATCAACTTCTTGTCTCAAAGTAACTTGATACCGACCAACGTCGCCCTTCTCTTTGAAGCTTTTATTTCTTTTCTTAAAATTAAATATGTAACAAATAATCCAGTGGAACTGCAGGTCTTATTAGTAAAAAATGTGAAATTATACACATTATTAATAAATATGATCCTTTTATTTTAGCATTGTCTGAAACATGGCAATTAAACAGGGTTTTGTTTTCAAAATTACTGCTTATTTATTTATTTTTATTTTTTTTAATGGCACCGTACGTGAGGAAAGGAAAAGGAAATTTGGAATTTGGAAAAAAGATCACAGTGAAGCAGGAAAGGACAAAGCATAAAAAGGTATAAATTACATACACTAATAAGTTATGGAAATAATACCTATTCAATTAAATAACAATACATATAAATTATTATTTTTTCTTACAATTGAAGACTATACAAGACAAGACAATAGAATACAAGAGGCTTGGAAAACAAGTAGTCAAACAACGGGGAAATATTATTAAAAAATTCGACTGCATTCCAACTAAGCCATGGTTTTATAAATTAAGTTTAAGTAAATGTGCAACATCGGTTTTAATTCGCATGCGTTTGGGACGTTTGTATTCCAACTCATCTATAAATTAAAAATTATAGCCAGTGATATTTGTAATTGTGGTATGGATGTAGGGGATTTAAACCATATTTTCTTGTCATGTCCTTTTTATGACCATTCCTTCATTCATAATAATCTTATTTCTCTTCATGTTCCTCTTCCTACATCTGTTATATGTTTACTTAGTTATTATAATAATGATATATATATGAAACTTTAAGTTCATACATAATAAGTAACAATACTAAAATTTAATAATTTTGTGAATATTATGTATGTACATGTATTTTTTTGTTATTAAAATATTGGGTCCTTACATATGAAATTAGCGTTTTGTCGTACTGACCACTTTGATCTGAAATATCTCCTCTTTGGTTAAGAATTCCAAATTCAAGTTTATAAATTCATTTATCTGGTACATTTGAGTTTTGAAAACAGTCATTCATTTGTTTTTTTCCTCATTATTTTTTTCTTTGGCGTCGCTTATTACCGCACAATGGAAAACATGAAATATCGGTATATTTACGAGTACGAGTTCTACTGTGGCACCAGTGCTGCAGAAACAGCTCGAAGGATTAATGATGTGTACGGCGCTGGTGTCGCAAAAGAAAGCACGGTACGTTTTTGGTTTCAATGTTTTCGTTCTGGAAATTTCGACCTTCAGAACCAACCCCGTGGACGGCCGGAGACCAAAGTGGAAAATGAAGAATTAAAGGCTATTGTGGAAGTGGATCCATCACAAAGCACTTCAGAGATAGCTGCAGGCTTCGGGGTAAGTGACAAAACTGTATTAATCCACTTGAAGCAAATCGGGAAAGTAAAAAAACTTGAACGATGGGTACCTCATGAATTGAGTGAATCGAACTCGCAAACACGCGTCGACTGCTGTGTTACTTTGCTCAACCGACATTGTGTCGGTGTCGGAACCCTGGAGACCCAGCCAAATCCTGCCCTAAACGAAAATTGACTCAGAAAAAGTTACTTGTGAGTGTTTGGTGGACTAGCGCCGGTGTCGTTCACTACAGCTTTCTAAAATCTGGCCAAACGATTACGTCAGATATCTATTGTCAGCAACTGCAAACCATGAAGGAAGAACTAGCTGCTAAACAACCGAGATTGGTCAATCGCTCTAGGCCACTGCTGCTTCACGACAACGCAAGACCACACACTGCACAACAAACAACCACTAAGTTAGATGAGCCACAATTGGAATGTCTGCGACATCCACCGTACTCCCCGGACCTTACTCCAACAGATTACCATTTTTTCCGGAATTTGGACAACTTCTTACAAGGAAAAAAATTCAACTCCGATGCGGCAGTCCAAACCGCCTTCAAAGAGTTTATTGATTCTCGCCCCCATGGTTTTTTTAGTAAATGGATCAATGAACTACCTATGAGATGGCAAAAGTGCATAGATAACAATGGTGTATACTTTGATTAATTAAATATATTTTACAAAAAAAAATTGACTTTATATTCCTCCCGTACAAAACGCCAATTTCATATGTAAGGACCCAATATTTAATTGTAAGAAAAAATAATAATTTATATGTATTGTTATTTAATTGAATAGGTATTATTTTCATTACTTATTAGTGTGTAATTTATACCTTTTTATGCTTTGTCCTTTCCTGCTTCACGTGATCTTTTTTTCAAATTCCAAATTTCCTTTTAAACTTACTGAATTGTTTCTCCTGTATTTGTCGTTGGCAATGTACTCACGTCAATGACTAAAGAAACTAAAGGACATGGCATGTTGATCTAAAGCAACATTGAGTTATATATATTCTAACGCATAACATTCAAACGTAGCGTTTCTTTTTGACTTAGGGCTTCTTGTGTGTGTAAGAGAAAACAACAGTACTTTTCTCAAAAACTAATTATTTTATGTGACATCATTGTAATGTCAAAACATATCAATGAATTTAATATTTTTTAATGTTTCTGTGATTTTGTGCTGGATATTGGAACTGTTTTGTTAAAGTTGAAGCTAGCATAATGCCACAATAATTTCTAAGTGTAGTGTGTTAAGTTGTGGCTCGAGGAAAAGCAATAATCAACGAAATCTATAATTGCACTGGTACGTAACTGAAATTCATTAATTTAGTCTGAAGTCGTATATATTTCCATCGTAATTATTGTGTTTCTTAGTTTACTGTATTATAGTAATGTATATTTTGAGTTATTAGCAGTTTTTATTCATTTAACTAATACAGTAAATTACTTCATATCAATTTTTGTTGTTGTTGCAGTTAGGGCTGTCCATGTACCTATATTAAAAAAATATCGATAAATACAGGTATCATGTTTATATGTCGTAATTATCTCGTTTCAGATTACCATCATGTATTATTAGAGGAAAAGAGTGGCTTGACATAATCGGAAAAGAAATTTGAACCCACATGATATATACATATATATCTTCACGCTGTATCCCCAACGGGGTATTCATGATATATATTTATGTTATTTGTATTTCGAAGAAGCTTCTTTAATTAGAACATTAAGAAAATAATTTTACGGTATGAAGCATTACCCTCGCAAAGATAATTGGGAATCAGAGAAAATATTTACAGTGGTAATTAATTAATTTTTAATTTCCTGACCATGTAAATCCTCTATTGTGAAAAAGTAACAGGAAAATATTAATTGTTTACAGAATGTGGCTGAACTTTGATTTGATGTTTCCGAGAGAGAAAAATCTGCTCATAGTTCTAAATATCTGCTTCTGAATGATGTGAATCAAGACCACGCCGAGTTATTTTTGCGACCAATAAGAGCTTGTAGTGGTTTTACTAATAATCCAGATGCGGTACAATTTAAAGAATCTTTTAAAAAACTTTAAGAGCAGAAATAAGAGACGAAGGTGTCGGAAACTATTTCATTCTTTTCTTGACGTAGAAAAAAACGACAGTGACATGATGAGTACAATGACTGCTTAAATTCAAATCGCAGTATTCAAAAGTTTCATTCAGAAATTATTTAAAAAAATTGTGCTATTTAGTTAGCTATATTTATTTATTTTGTGAATACGTTGTTAAAAATTTTATGTACTTAATATAAATATTATTTTACAAATAATAATATTAACAAACAGTTCTATTTTTCAAACCCAGTAAAAATATGTTACCATAGGTACATTAGATATAGAGAAGTGCGAGGCCGTTTGCTTTCACGGGCCTCGCAAGGCGCCACCTGCGGGATCCCACATCATAATAGGTGGTACTCGCATCGAGGTCCGGCCCCATATGAGGTACCTGGGTCTGATCCTCGATGCCCGTTGGAGTTTCCGCGAGCACTTCCGGCAATTGGCCCCCCGTCTCGTAAGGGCATCAGCCGCGCTCAAACGACTGATGCCCAATATCGGGGGGCCCAAGGGGGGATACCGCCGCCTCTATATGGGGGCGGTGCAATCAATGGCGCTCTACGGAGCGCCAATCTGGGTAGGGGCCCTGTGCGGGTCTTACAACATCCAGAGAAGACCCATTACCCAGGGAGGTGGAAGCGCGGAGACTCCAGGCCCGGCGGTCCTTAATGGAGAAGTGGGAGAGGCGGCTGGCAATACCGAACGCCGGCCGCCGGACTGTCGAGGCGATCCGTCCGGTGCTGAAAGACTGGACGGACAGAAAGACGGGGTCGTTAACCTACCGGCTGACGCAGGTGCTGTCGGGGCACGGTTGCTTCGGCAAGTACCTGTGCCGAATAGCCGGGCGTGAGTCAACGACCGAGTGCCACCACTGCGGCCGCGACGAAGACACGGCGCAACATACGCTCGAGGAGTGCTCGGCATGGGCCCAGCAGCGCCGTGCGCTCGTCGCGGCGATGGGGAGGGACCTCTCGCTGCCGGCTGTTATAAAATCGATGGTCGGTAGCGATGAAGCATGGCTGGCGGTTCTCACCTTCTGCGAGGACGTAATCTCGCAGAAGGAGGTGGCAGAGCGGGAGCGGGAAAACGATCCGCTCTCCCAAGCAATCCGCCGCCAGAGAGCCGGGGCCCGGAGGAGGGCCTTCCATACCCTCCTCCCCCCCACCTAGGGGCTCGGGGGTGACGTTCGGGGAGCGTCACCCCCATTTAAATAGCCCCGGGAGGGCGCGCGCGGTGTTCCTGCGCGCCTCCCACGCAGTACACAAATAGGGCGGGAGCGGCTCCACCCTTCTGCCCATAACGGGATGGGCCCGGCGCATCAAACGCCCTGGGCATCGCCGCCGGGGTCGCGGAAGAATAAAAAACTGTACCCGTTGCCCCGGCATCAGGCGCCCCGGAGGAACACCGTCAGATTTTAGTGGGTAGCCCGGCATTGCACCTCACAGCCGTGGAGTCCCACATACCCCCCTGCCACCCCCATGGCAGGACGGGATGCATAAAGCATTTCCTGACGCAAAAAAAAAAAGAAAAGGTACATTAGATATGACTAGTCTGACATTGGACACCCTTGCAGTGCCTATAGCAATTTACTGTCTTAACTTTTAAAAGATTTATTCAAAAGGCCGGTATGTTGTGGATTTTCTACGCTAGATAATATTATAAACTATAATATTACTTATTTCTTCACAATGTAAAGAAATAAAATTTGTTTCTTTGTATGTATGGGATAACCTCTGGAAGTACTTAACTGAGTTTGAGAATTCTTCGACTAACTGCAGTCCATAGTCCATTCACAATTGAAATGTTATTCTCAATTACTGTGTGATAAGGCTACAAATTTTTATAAAATTAATTATTCTAGTATTTAGTTTATCAAAGTGCTACAGTACGCCATAGCTATAGATTTGGTCATAGCACTTTAATTTCACCATCACTCCTAGAAGATGTAACGTTATGCATGTAAAGAAAAGAAAAGCATTAAAAGGACTGTGCTGTTCTTCAAGTACTTTGACAATGTTCATTGATCTATGTTCAGTGCACTGTTCATTAGTCTACTACTATTTTCATTGATCTTCAACATTTATGAAAGCACATCATGAAAATATGGGTTTCTTTTAAAAAGCGTTGTATTTCTGTAATAATCATGGACGTACTATTAAGTATTACAAAAAGAGGTACCTAAGTAATTTGTTTGTTCATTTGTAGGGTTCATTTAAAGTTCCATACAAAAATGATCAAAGGACAGAAAGGGGCTATCCTTGAAGGCGACTGTTGCTATTGTTGCAGATTCTAACTATATGCCGACAGCATCGAACTACGCTGACTGCTATTTCCAGTTTGAACAATATTTCAGTACTTTTGTATAAATCTATGACATACAAAAAAAACGCCCTTCCTTTTTCTGAAGATATCATACAAAATGATTTTTATTTCAATACTGATGCTGAAACAAAACTTCTTTCAACAACTGACATAAGGACATCTACATAGTAGAAATTTGGTACATCACTAATCGGCAGCCATTTTCAAAGTCAAAGTCAAATCAATTTATTCAAGTAAACCCAAATGCAAGGTATTTTTGAACGTCAAATCTACTTTAGTTCGGTTCGAAAATTCATTAATTGCGACAGTCGAGGTTTAGGTGTGCACGTTTATTTTGTACTTGTTTCATGTCCTTAGTCATTGACTCACGTACGGTGCCATTTATAAAAAAAAAAATCGATAGCTAACATAAATCTGTGGGTAACATCAACAATACGAGCGGACTTTTTGGCGGGAACGGCAGAAGTGAGGTTGTCATTTTTATTTAGATTTTCTATTTTTTACTTTTTTAGAAGTTTTAAAGTACAACAGTGATAGTATATTGTGTTTTAAAGTTCTGTATAAGTGACAAGAATGGAGGAGATCTAAATAAACATGTATAGCTGAAGTTTTCGTGTTCTTCCAAGAAGTCCTTTATAATTTCAGTAAAGCCTACTTTACTGGACTTTACTTTACTGGAGGAGTTTTACGATAAGAAAGAACTAGTTTTCTTGTAATTCTACATGGATTCTACTTATTCTGTGTCTGTATACTAGTTTGTATTAATGCGTGACATTGGCAAATGCGCTAATCATCTAGTGAATTGTTTTCTCGCTTTACTTGACGTTGGCAATGTACTCACGTACGGTGCCATTTAAAAAAAAAAAAAACAATACGAACATAAAATATTCTTTGACAAAACCTCATAGTGTCAAACTTCGAAGATATAAGCCACAGATATCTACTATACAGTCATATAAGCAACCAAAAAAAACTGATAATGAATAATAAAATATATTTGCTAAGGACTTAGTTGTGTCCTCCGTGTTTCTCCAGAAGTTACCTCATTGGGCTGTTGGTTTTGTTACCAATACCTTAAAAAATATAAATAAATAATTAATTACTGTCAGATCTTAGTGTCAGATGAATAAAAACTAAAAAAATCCGTGTTATTATTCATGTATAATGAAAATTACATACATCACAGAGCAAGAAATACATTAAGTACATAATATATCCATATCCAAAAGGCCTATGGTAAATACCGTTCGTGAGTGCATTGTCGTTTAATACAAAAACTAACGGAAATTTAAACATAATGTCAGAAGTTGCAGTTAAAAATATCGACAATGCTTGTGAAACAGCTGAAGAATTCACTCGTGTTTTTTATAAACAAGTAGATAATAGTCGGCACTTAACCTCAAAGCTATACCTCGATACAGGCCTTTTAGTTTGGAATGGAAATGGGATCAATGGCAGTGATAAAATACAAAAGTTTCTTATGGACTTACCAGCCAGTAATCACGTATTGAAGACTTTGGATGCACAACCAATTTCAGAAAGTGTAGTTTCTAATAAATTGACCTACCTAATCCAGGCATGTGGAGATGTTACATATCAGAATGACGATACCAGAAAACCTTTCCAGCAAACATTCCTTATTGTAGCCGTTGATGGGAAATGGAAAATTGCATCTGATTGCTTCAGGTTACAAGTACCATATAGTTCATAGCTGTCCTATATTTTTGTACCTGTTTAATGTAATGTAAATAACTTAATTTGATTCAATACAGTATTGTAAATGATGATCATCTGCAAAGTAAGTTTTTTATTGACCACCTGTTGTTTGATTAAAACAATTTTGTTAATTTAAAAAATATAATATGGAGATATATTTATGTTACAATCAGTGATTAATATAACTGTTATTAATACACATACAAGTCTTTACAAATAATACCACTCAATTTATAAAATTACTAGCTGTACCCGCGACTTTGTCTGCACGGAAAATTTTTTCGTGGCTCTCCCGGAATAGGTTAGATTACATGTGCATGTAAAAATTTACAGATTGTTATTGAAAAAAGTCTATGTCTAGTCTCCGAGCACATACTATATCTCTATACTAAATTTCATCATAATTGGTTCAGTGGTTTGGCATTTCTCATTCAAAATGTTGTCCCTCTTTTTCGTTCCGGGTGTCAAACTATCTCCATGCCACATCATAATCAGTTCAGCCATATATCTCTTCCCATACAAGTTTCATCCCCGTTTTCGTTTCTTTAGGGGTAGATGTTGATAAAAAAGTAACATACGTCCCGCTGTGCCTGGAAAATTTTTTTGTGGCTTTCCCGGATTAGGTTAGATTACATATATGTATAATAGAAAGATTGTTTTTGAAAAAGAGCCTACGTACAGCCTACCTCTGCCGCTGGGCATGTACTATCTTTGAACAAAACATCACTTATCATATATCACCATAGTCAGCGGTTTAGCATTCCCCATTTAAAGTTTCATTCCGCTTTTCACCCCCTTACTTTTTTGATAAAATGTCCTATGTAAATGAAATATCATGTAAATGATAAGATGTCCAGTCCCAGGTGACAAAAAACTATACCCATGCTACATCATAGTCAGTTCTGCGGTTTAGCATTTCCCGTACAAAGTTTCAACTCCCTCCCTCCCATCTCCCTTTTCACAAATTTTTGATAAAAAAAATCTTACCACTTCACCAAATTATATCATTACCAAAATTTAGCGTTTCCCATACAAAGTTTCATCCCCCTTTTCACCCTTTAAGGGTAAGTTTTTGATAAAAAAAAAGTAGCCTATGTCCGTTTTCTGATGTCAAACTATCTCCGTGCTAAATTACATCATAATCGGTTTAGGGGTTTACCAGTTCCCATACAAAGTTTCATCCCCCTTTTCACCCCTTTAGGGATAGATTTTTTTAGATAAGTAGCCTATCATGAGCGCAATCACGTGTTCTTACTATGTACCGATTCTCATCAAGATCAGTCAAGCCATTCTTTAGGACAGACAAAAATTTTAAAAATGGTAGAATCGAAATCAGTAAGTCATAAAATGACTATTTATTGCAAAATTTAACAAAAAAACTGAAATTACAGACAGATGCAAGAGATTTATATAGTAGTATAGATTTAACATATAATGAAGCTATTTTACATATCTGTTGTGACTTGGATAAACTATCATTAAGTTGTAAGAATATAAAGTTATATTGCAAGCTACCTTTTTACTTTTTGTATAAAACATAAAAAATGTGGAAATCCTTGGAGCCTTTTGAGAAAACTACTTTGTTGATGTATGTTAGAAATGTATATTGTGTAGCAAGCAATTGCCAAAGGCTTCAGATTATCTGCATAGACAAGTGGGAGAACCAACATTTTGTATGGGAGTGAGCTACACCAATATGGTTAGCAATTGTTTGTGATGACAGTTCAGTGAAGGAGTGTAGTAAGGGAACTCAGCTGCTGGCACAGCCAGATCTGATGTCAGGTATTTTTTTATACCTATCCAGAAATACTTTTGTTTCACAGATGTTAGATCAGTTTAAGTTCGAAATTAAATAAAAATGACTTATCACTATTATCCCTCTTCAGAGATAGCTGAAATTATCACTTCATCACAGTATGTAAACTATACATATAAAAGGAAGGATTTTTTAAATGTATTTAATAATTAAATATAAAATTATATGGAATGTATATCACGTTACACATTTGTCACGTAGAATCAATGATGTTATAATACAAAATTATAATATCATTGCGTAGAACAAGCGTAGAATGGATTTATTACTTTGACCAATTCCAACTGCAAGTTGTCAATAATGACTAGATAAAGTAATTAAATTACCAAATTAACTAAATGATTAGTCAATGTATATGTCTAGACATTATGTATAATTGCTGTATAATCATCTTATCTGTATTATGTTATGTTTATGTGAATAATATTTGTCAACCTATTTCAATATTTGATATTTAACACCATCAAATAGAGTATTAAAAAGTCTTATGTAGTTTATCAAAATCAAATATTTTAGGAATATATATTTACATAAATTTTGCAACTGAATTGACCATTTCGGTAATTGTTTGACTTCAAATGAATTTCATATGGTACACAATCACAAAATTAAAAAATTATCCATAATTGTTGTATTTATTTAATAACTTTTTAAATAATAGCAGAACTCGTCCTTATGAACACCATTCATATATTTATTACAATAGATACAAACTTCCTTAGCCAACTTTTAGGGCCGGCGCTAAGCAGCTTTTTTTATCCACAGAGAAGACAAGCAAACTGTTTAAAGAGGTAATTAACTACCATATTTACATTTTGGAATAAGTACCCAGAAAACTATTACAGTTTGGGCAATAGTGTTCAGCCTTTTGGAATGTAGGTAATACATATGGGATAGCAGCTAGGCAACAAAGCATACACCACCTAGAAACAAATGCCATTTTAAGTAATACACATAAAATTGAAATAAGATTTGTTTAATTTTTTGTATAGGATAGTTATATACATACATACATATCTTCACGCTGTATCCCAACGGCGTAGTATAGAATAGTTAAACTAAATAAATATCAACTCTACACATTGCAATGTTTCAATATATCATTGTCATATGCTTTCATAAATAATCACCAAATTGCCAAATATGTACATAGCTAGTAGGTATATTTGGCCATGGGAACTTTCAAAAACAAACCAAAACTATAACCATCTATATAAACTATGAGTTTATAATTTAGTAATTTATTAGAAAGCATACAAATGAACCATAATGAATTACATTTATTTTGGTCTAGTTCATGATCATAGTTTCTTTAGACTTAATACAAAGTTGATTCAATAAAGTATACCATTGTGTACTTATTTTCTTCTACTATAGATTCTCTACGGTATTTATATTAAGCTGTACTAATTGTGAACTTTTTAAAATCTTTAACAGTACTTAATACATATTTCCATTTCATAAATTGTTAGAAATACTTACACAGTGAATCCACAAATGAAGCCTGCCAGCATGTGTGTTTTCCTCGAATTTACATATAGTACTTTAGTTAGTACTCTGTCGTGGCAAGCAGGACAATTGTAAAATGTGGGCCCATCCTTTAATGGAGGCTGTACTATGATAGTTTGGTGAACAATCTGCTGACTATTCGGTAACACTGTATAAGCTGGCGGCGGTTCACGGATATAACTGACTGTTTCAGTATTTACACATATTCCTGGTCTTACTTCACTTTGGACAGTATTTACTCCATTACTTATAATCATTGTAACTATAATAACTATAATTTTAAAATAATGTTATACTTAAACATATTTAAATATGGTATTGATTATACATGTAGGTATTTAAAAGAATATGCGTAGTTGTCTGATATGGTTACTATCAGTTTAGATAACTGAATAATAGATAAGACCCACACATTCCATATGTATTTATCAAGATGTTAATAATTTATAGAAAATATTATGAGGAATAAAAAAAATATCAATATCAAAGCTTTATTTCAAATTTATATACAACCTAAATCTAATTATTTCATTAGACATGTAAAATTATACATGGAAATACAAGTAGGTACGTTTTGGTGGGAGGATACATATAAAATAGGTATTTATGTATATAAAAACCAAATTAAACACTGCATTAGTGCTAAATAAAATGTTTTAAACTGTCAGAAAATCAAAAATACAAATAATAATTATACTAGGGAATACTCCGTAATGCTGCATTTATTTCAGACTCAAAGTTCAGAACTATTATCACTTGAGATTATCACAATATTATCAAGTTGAAGTTTCCTGTGAAATTACATTTGCCTAAAGTATTCAGTCTAACGTCAGTCACAAAGTTGACACGTGTTTTAAATTTTATATCATGGCAGGACTTAGTAAAAATCTGAATATATTGCTAGCCAATTTTTTCAGTGTCTCCTTTATCTATAACATATAGATAAAAGTCAAAACTAAATTTCTGATCAACATGGTAAAAATAAATCTTTGTTAACACATGGAGCATTTCCATCAGTATATATTTGAAAATCTTAAATCATGACGTTTCACATGGAATCACATAGAATACTGGGTCAGCAGAGACTTAAGCTGTACTGAATATTGAATAAACAAAATTTCTCACGTAATGCTAATAAATTATAATAGAAATGGCTTCCGATTACAAGATATCTATTTTCATGTTATTACCATACACATACTAATCATCGAAGCATTAGTTGGAATGTAAAAACATGTAACAAATCTTATTAATTCACCTCATGGATATTTTTTACTTTTGATAGCTCTTGAGATTAAATAGTGCGAAAATATTGCAAACAAGTTTGTCATATTTTTAATAATGCGAGTACAATTTATAAAATGATAATTTTGTCCATGTATAATATATTTCATAAATAAGACCTTAGATTATAAAAAATAACATTCAAGTAAAATAGTACAAACTACTTTTACACACTTTAATATTTATAATATATATAAATACTCTTAATAGATTTACAAATTTGATGCAATAGATTTAACTTAATTATTACAATTACAAAAACAATTTTAAGGTCAAGTAAAAAGTATTTCATAAATGATAAACTGCACTCAAACTTGTAGGAATGACATTTAAGATTTCATACAAACAACCAATTCATTTCATAATATTCAAAAAAGAGGTTTGAATATTTTCAAATTGATTTTTTACATTTACAAATACTTAACACTTGTTGCTTTTACCGATGAAAGAGTTGCAGTTGGGGCAGTAATGTTCGGCATCCTTGAATGTGTCAAAGCAGTATGGCACCAAGCCCAAGCAGCACAAGGAACACACCCTGTTAAACAATAAAGGTAATAAATAGGGTTTGAGGTAGTGAATTAACGTATATATAAAAAGTGTTGCTCTTTGCATCTATGATAACATAACATAACTTCACGCTGTATCCCCAACGGGGTAGTCAGAGAGGACGGAGCGCCAGGAGTCGCGGTCCTTACACACCTCTTTCGCTTCCACAAATCTCATCATTCTCCTCACACATTTTCGCCTAGGTATGCGAGTGCTTTTGACATTTCCGTCTGCTAACACTGGCTATTTGATCTTCATAAGTCAGCCTTGGTCTTCCTTGGCTTCTTTTACCACTCACTTTCGCTCTGTATATTTTCTTCGTCAGTCTTTCATCACTCATTCTTTCCATGTGCCCGAACCATCTAAGCATTCCTTTCTTCATTTTTACAATAACACTGTTGTGCAACCCTGTCATACTGCGTATCTCATCATTGCTTATCCTGTCAGCAAGCGTGACACCGCACATATTTCTGAGAGACCGCATCTCCACAGCATTTAACATACTTTCACTTTACATCTATGATAATAGGACAAATAGTCTTAAGAATATAAAAACTAAATTGACTTTAGATATTATTTAATCAAGTATGATTTATAAAGATGTAACATTCGATATCAGCTTTGATTTTTTACAGGATATTGGATTGGTTTCATAAACAAAAACAAGAATATTGCACCAGTTTAGCAAAAGTGGTACACAACTGATTAAAGTGCATAAACATAACTTTGCTGCACATCCAAGACACATCAAATGTGCTTAAAATATGTACATAGTCATTTATTTTTATATTTGGTTTTATAAGTAAGTAATTAAATAGCATGTTTTGATGTTGTTTTACAATAATTTAGAAATCCATCACTTTGTTTATTAAATGGTTATACAAAGTTATTGTAAAAGTGGGTATAAGTCCAGCGGGATCCCAACATGTAACTGTTGACTGTTATAATGCAGACGTCATTATTACAGAATACGTTTATTTTGTTTTCCATACAAAAAAAACATTCAATTAATGGAAGAAAAATGTACAACCCTATTATTATGCCCTATATTCCAAATGTTTACTAGCGACGGGAAAACGCTGATATTAGTTGCCTCACCTTGTTTTTGTTTAAACTTTGACTAGGTTTAGACTAGTACTATTGAATTTGGTAAAGTTGTAGAACGCGAGTTTTCCGTTATCATTTATCATGGACTGTTATACCCTTCCGTATTTACCCATCCTTCCGAAATAATGTCCTATAGTTATTGTTGGCACTGAATGAATAATTATTAGAGATGGGCCGAATGTGGTGTGAACCGAATACAGAATACGAACTTCGGTCGAACATTCGGTGAAAGTAAAAAATTCGGCTGCATTTCAATAAAAATGTGACTTTTTTATTCAATTTGAGAAATATAATTAAGATGTTTGTTAGAAGAATACTAAGTTTATTTCATTTTTGTTACGTCTAATTTAGACATATATTTGATCAAGCAAGGATTTTTAAGACTGTTAAATTAAGAATAACTAATTTAATTTAATCAGTTATCACATAAGAGTTAAGGTTTACATGTTCCTAACTAAAATAAATGACAGTATATAAAAGACTTAATTTTATTTTACTTATGAATGACAGACATGCTTTCTATACATTTCAGTCACAATAGTGCAAGTAGGTATTTTTTTTCTAATGCCGAAAGTTCGGTATTGAAACCGAATTTCGGCCGAATGCCGAAGTTCGGATCAAGCTGCCGAAATTCGGTTAAACCGAACCTAAAAAGAATTTCGGGCCATCTCTGATCTATCTATTTCTATCCCTGATATATTTGAAAAAAACCTTTTTTAAAAACAAGCTTTTACTAGCCCAGTTAGCAAAATTTTAGTTCAATTGATTAGGTAGAAAAGGATTCAAACTCAGTTGCAAATTTTGACGCACACATACTAACAAGTTGAAAAAAACTTATTATTGAAATACTTACATTGTAATAACACAGATGGATCCTGCTACTAAGTGTGTATGCCAAGCTGTTGTATATGTGACTCTTGTTGTAACAACTTTTCCACAGTTGAAACATGTTACGGTTGTTGGCTCACTACCAACTGCTGGAGGCAACACTATCCCTACAGGTACTGAGACACCGGGTGGCGGGGGCGGCACCGGTTCAGACTGAGGTTGTGAGGTATTTATTGATACATTTGTTGATGGATGTGGATATACTCCTAGAGGAGTAAAAGTTTTCGGATATCCCGCATTCGGCGGTGGAAAAGGTTCACCAGCTCCTGACGGAGCGACAAAACCATACTGAGGATTACCAATGACAGCTGAGTACGGCGGAGGAAGATCGTTTGGTGCAGAAGACACGTTACCCGCAACTGGATTACTTGCCATTTGTTATTTCGTTAATGTAATAAAATAATGTCACGTGATACTTCGAAAATTATCTTGTTATCTATTCTATACGGTAGTAAACTCTGAATTTATATGTGACACGACATAAAACACTGGCAAAACAATGTAAAATGAAATGACCACGAAATGACTGAAACAGGACGTGAATGCATGACGTCATTATCTCGAAAACTGTCAATTTTTTTTTTTAGTACGGTTCTCATGAGGAAAGGTACTTTAATTGCTCTGTGGGTAAAAGGTTCTTTCTGTGCCCACATAACCGATGTCTTCAGTAGTAAATAGATAAATTTGGGATTTTTTGGCGGGAACGGGAGAAGTGAGGTTGTCATTTTATTTAGATTTTCTATTTCTTATATTTTTAGTAGCTTTATAGTACAACAGTGATAGTATATTGTGTTTTAAAGTTCTGTGTAAGTGAAAAGAATGTAGATCTAAATAAACACGTATTGCTGAAGTTGTCGCGCTCTTCCAAAAAGTCCTTTAAAACTTCAGTAAAGTCTACTATCATTTTACTGGAGGAGTTTTACGATAAGAAAAAACTAATTTACTTGTGAATCTACATGGATTCTACTTATTAATACGTGACATTAGCAAATGCGCTAATCTGTGCGCCATGCCATAAAGAAAGAAAAAATTTTTTGACCAAAGAACTCGTATCCAGCCATAAATAAATTTAAAAAAAAGAAAAAAATGGATACATTCTTCATATTATTTCATTAAAACGTCGACGTAATACATTTTAATGTCTCTTAGAGTTTCTAGCGACAAATATATTGAGGCAGTCTTTCTAGTAGGTTCCATTAAGGCGGACTAGGCCATTATAAAAGTCTCAACGTCACGCTACTAAATTAGCACTTATTTCAACAATAATGCACAATAGTATAGACATTGGGACGCAAAACTAATCCAATTTTACATCACAATATCCGCCAGTAACAATTTGCAAATAAATAAAATAAACGCTCAACCGCTCCCATAAAATCCCGCCAAAAACTCTCGCTGTCAATTTCTGTATTATACATTATTACGGCATTGGCAACTAAGCCATCAGCCTAAAACTAAAAAACGAGAACATGTAGCTGTGCCGCATTTTTTATAAACTAGCAGACCAAAGAGAATGTAAAATAACTACATAATAAGAGTCGGGACCTCCATAGAGTTAAATAGACTTCCAAATGTCAAAAAAAGGTACCTAAAAGAGCCAATCTGACGACAAAAAAAAACAGCTTTACCAACATACAGAATAAAATACAGACGTACCCCCTTATATTCAAATTTATCGATATCGATTATAATTAGCCGACGTGCAGTGCTAGAAATTAGTAAAAACAATTTAAACACTGGTTTTGTTTAAGCACCACTTATACATAGCCATGCATGTCCTATACGGGTTTCAATTTCTTTGTTTGACATATTGTTTATCTTGATTATTTAGACAAAGAAATTGAAACCCGTATAGGACATGCATGGAAGAAATACTGGTCATATAGAGAAGTAATTTAAGACAAGACAACTAACATCTCAGTAAAGGGAAAGCTATTCAACACTTGCATACTCCCAATTCTAACATATGGATGCCAGACTTGGGCGCTCACAAAATCTCAACAATCGAAACTTCAAACTTGTCAGCGAAGCATGGAACGAAGCATGATGGGAAAGAGAAAAATAAATAAAATCAATCATGGCATAATTAGGAAAGCTACAAAGACCCAAGATGTAGTATTAAAATTAAGAAATCTTAAATGGAAATCGGCTCGCCATGTAATTAGAAAAGAGAAATGGAACAAGTTGGTATCATTGTGGTACCCAAGAGAGGGAAAAAGACCGAAAGGAAAACCATTTAGAAGATGGGAAGATGATATGTCCAAAGCAGCTAGAAAAACATGGACAAGAATGGCACGGGAGAGAGTAGATTGGAAAGTGTTGCGGGAGACCTTTGCCAAAGGGCACACAGAATAATAACTAATAATATAATATAATAGTGAATGAAATTATAACATATTGTATAATTTGAAAGAAGGCTAATAAATAAACATAAAAATAAATAAATATACATAGCAGTGACACCAGTTTCTGATGTCTATTCATTAAAAATATTTATAAAATGAAATATTTATTTCGTAATTTCGTGACGGTGTCTATTGCGCCACATAAACGTCCTGAGTTTTACATCGTACTGGCAAACAAAAAAAAACAATACAAGTATATAATAGGCATGATGACAGATTTTGAAACCCCTTCCATAATATAGGTACACAGAATAAGAAAATATTATTTGAGCAATAAACTAAGTTTTAACGTCGATTATTGCAATTTTTTCTTTGTAGTTTGAATTAAACTCAAAAACGCTATTAGGTGTCATGGCGTCTACTTATAAGTCAAAGTGACAAAAAATTAATAATTGTATTTCTTATAGACTATTTCTCAACAGTATTGTTGATTTGTATATTAAAAAATTATTTTGTACAATTTCAAGGACCCAGTAGTATAGAATAAGTTGACCGTATCTACTGGCAGCCCTGATTCTCAGTTGAATCATCTTTCAAAAGGACGGTCACTTCTTTGATAGTTTATACGCTTTTCTACTGCCATGGATAGACTCGACGTTATTACTTTAATGGAAGCGGTAGAATCCTAGGTTTACTGGATAAAACATTAGATTCTTAATAAAAAAAAATTAAAAAACAGCATAGGTATGTTGTTTTGTGTCTCAAGCATTCCAATAAATATATTTTATTTTAAATAGGTAATTGACAAATGGTTTGTGAGACTGTTGCTGAAACTTTTCATAAATCAGACGAAAAAGAAAATTGTTTTAGGTATTAATACCTACTTACTTTTTTAGCAAAATAAAAATAGGTACCTACTGAAGTACAGTGAAGCATACGTCAGTGATAAGTATAGACTGAGTTTAACGTATACTAATAATAATAACGTATAACGTTCATCTGTTTTCGAAGTTGCCGTGAGTGAGAAAATTTAATCTCCTTTGTCATCATTGTCGGCCCTCAACATAGACGAAATCATTGAGTACGGATAGCACATAAGCTTGCTAAACACTTGATGTTTTTTTTGGTAATAGTTTTCCTCAAAGCAAGTTTTTGCCAATATTCCTGTAATCATATTATTTTTAATAGGTACAAGTTTGTATTTTTATTTTGGTACCTACTTTAGAGTATTACCATAGGTACGGTAATGGAGTGTGAACCAGCGCGTGTGTTTTTGCAGCAGGGACCGGACAACACCTTCCCGGGCGAAAGTCTTTCAACGGGCGAATGCATTGATTATCCTGTGAACTAGCTTACCGGATCAAATTTTCAACTTATTCATTTGAATTATCCTTTAGAAAGGGTAACTTGTTTATACGGTTTACCCTTTTGAAAAAATAATTCAAATGAAAGAGTTACCCGTGTGTACGGGTTATCCTTTTGAAAGGATAAATCAAATTAATAAAATCGTTATTACTAAACTTGTTTACACTATTTTCTATGCAGCACAATGAATTTAAAAGACAATTCGCGTTATGTACTGAATCGTTTACAACAGATGTTGGGGTACATGGGGGTCAATGTCCAGCTTGCTGCGATTAAAATTAGATGTCGATGTTGGTTAAGTATTTTATTGATAACAATCTTACAACAATATCTTACAATAACTCCCGAATCGGATTTTGGTTATTCCATAAGAATAATAAATAATACGATTATAGAATCGAATCTCTCACGCTAAACGCGTTCAAGGTCACGGTATTAGCTTACCGTCTGAAGTTAATTAAAAAAAAATTCAGTAAAAGCTTGTATCCATAGATAATACATAATATTGGGTCCTTACATATGAAATTAGCGTTTTGTCGTACTGACCACTTTGATCTGAAATATCTCCTCTTTGGTTAAGAATTCCAAATTCAAATTTATAAATTCATTTAGCTGGTACATTTGAGTTTTGAAAACAGTCATTCATTTGTTTTTTTCCTCATAATTTTTTTTTTGGCGTCGCTTATTACCGCACCATGGAAAACATGAAATATCGGTATGTTTACGAGTACGAGTTCTACCGTGGCACCAGTGCTGCAGAAACAGCTCGAAGGATTAATGATGTGTACGGCGCTGGTGTCGCAAAAGAAAGCACGGTACGTTTTTGGTTTCAACGTTTTCGTTCTGGAAATTTCGACCTTCAGAACTAACCCCGTGGACGGCCGGAGACCAAAGTGGAAAATGAAGAATTAAAGGCTATTGTGGAAGCGGATCCATCACAAAGCACTTCAGAGATAGCTGCAGGCTTCGGGGTAAGTGACAAAACTGTATTAATCCACTTGAAGCAAATCGGGAAAGTAAAAAAACTTGAACAATGGGTACCTCATGAATTGAGTGAATCGAACTTGCAAACACGCGTCGACTGCTGTGTTACTTTGCTCAACCGACACAATAATGAAGGGATTTTAAATCGAATCATTACTTGTGATGAAAAGTGGTTACTGTACGATAATCGGAAGCGCTCGTCGCAATGGCTGAACCCTGGAGACCCAGCCAAATCCTGCCCTAAACGAAAATTGACTCAGAAAAAGTTACTTGTGAGTGTTTGGTGGACTAGCACCGGTGTCGTTCACTACAGCTTTCTAAAATCTGGCCAAACGATTACGGCAGATATCTATTGTCAGCAACTGCAAACCACGAAGGAAGACCTAGCTGCTAAACAACCGAGATTGGTCAATCGCTCTAGCCCACTGCTGCTTCACGACAACGCAAGACCACACACTGCACAACAAAGAACCACTAAGTTAGATGAGCTACAATTGGAATGTCTGCGACATCCACCGTACTCCCCGGGCCTTGCTCCAACAGATTACCATTTTTTCCGGTATTTGGACAACTTCTTACATGGAAAAAAATTCAACTCCGATGCGGCAGTCCAAACCGCCTTCAAAGAGTTTATTGATTCTCGCCCCCATGGTTTTTTTAGTAAATGGATCAATGAACTACCTATGAGATGGCAAAAGTGCATAGATAACAATGGTGTATACTTTGATTAATTATATATATTTTACAAAAAAAAATTGACTTTATATTCCTCCCGTACAAAACGCCAATTTCATATGTAAGGACCCAATATTATGCGTCAAAGTTTTATGATAGAAACACTAATTATTTGACAAAAATATAAGAATGTGTAATTTGTATTTATTTTGCGCTAAAGTTTTATGATAGAAAGCTTAAAAGGTCAAGTGTAAAAATGCCATTATTTTAATCGCGAGGCATATGTATATATTTATTTCTTACTTTCAGTATAAAATAAAAACGTATGTTCCGTAATGGTTTCCGAAGTTGTATTAGCAATAACATGGGCTACGTTAATTTTCTTGGAAGTAGAATTGTGAAAAAACTCTTTCTTAGGGTTCCATAGATCAGAACCAGTCGTGAACTTAAAGCTAAGTGTAATAATCTACAAGTATCCAATGAGTTCGTAACTAGTATCAAAAATTATGCTTAAAAATAAACAAGAAAACTCACTTTTAGTGACTTATTAAACATAAGTTTAGATATGTTCCGTATATACACACATCAAAAGTGTCTAGGGATCAAGTACGTTTTAGAGTATCGCCGCAATTGTGGATTATTATTTTAACTTTTTTGGATCGTTATTGATTCTTTTAAGTGATTTTTACTATTTGAATAAAGAATTTTCTTAAAAATTTTGATTGAAAATAGAAAATCAACTGTCAATCAGGATTCCTATAAAAGTGTGTAATAGCGTTTTTACAAAACCATTACAATTTATACATCGGAACTGAAAAAAATTGCATCGATATGGAGCGATGACATCATTTGATACGAGAAGAGATCATGAGAACCGTCGGAATGTTGCAAGCTGGTTCCAGGCAACGTACTGTGGCTGTCGCTCTTGGAACTACACAGAGCGTCATGCGTGTTTCTGGACACGCTATCGCATCACGGTACACGACACGGGCAACGTGGCCGAGCTACATGGAGGACGATCTCGCATCACCACTCGCAGACAGGACCGGTACATCTTAAATACTGCTCGACGGAATCGTACCATGACCGCCTTGATTGGCTACGAGGCTCCACAGCTCTTTAAGCTTGCTGATAAGCGACCAAACCATCCGAAATCGTTAACGTGAATTGGGTCTGCGTTCCCGAAGGCCGCTGAGTTACGCCTATAGCACCCTGCAATCGTAGGGCCCGTTTACAATGGGCTCGCGAACACAGAAATTGGGAGGAAGAAGACTGGCGTTGTGTTTGTTTTTCCGATGAATCTCGTTCCCGTATGAGGCCGGATACAAGACGTACTCGAGTTTGGAGGACCTCTGGACGTCAAGAACGTTTGAAATTTTGTCAGGAAGTTCATTCATAAGGAAGGGGAACAATAATGGTTTGGGCCGGTATTCGGAACCGGCTTCAAATTGCTTGAGTAAGTAAATACATGTTCTCTGAACACATGGTATTCTCGCAAATAATACGTTTTTGTTTTGGCAATTAATTAATGTATAATGCACACTAGCTGGGCATCGTTAATCAAATAGTTAACTTCATTAATCGTTAGTCCGTTAATAAAAAAGTTAACTTCATTAATCGTTAAGCGTTATTTTACGGATGATTTAACGGAAGTTAAAGTCAATCGTTAATCGTTAAAATTTTAATTTTAGTAACATTATTTTTTTTTTTTTTGTATCAGTTGACTGAATTTCTGTAATTTTATTTCAATTAATTTTATCATTTCTATTTTTTAAATTATGAACCATACAGTCTGAAATAAATGCAATTTTAATTATTTTTTAAAATTATGTAACTGTTAATTTGGTGTTTAAAAGAAGTACTTACTTGATCATGTGCTGCTTTAATTGAATATGCTCATCAACGATGCGTCTACCCAATGTCCTCCTCGATATTGGACTTGCGGGGGTTTTAAGTTTTTATCAACTTTCCAAACGACTTCGTTTCTTCGACATGAAAAGGAATCGTGTTAGCAATAAAAAAGTTTACTATACGTTGGTCCACACTAGCTTGGGATACACCGACTCCAGTTGCTGCGACGGCAAATGACTGCAATGTTGTAGCAAGTTGACTATACTGGCACTCCTGATTCTTTCGAGTCTCGAAACATCTGCGGGGTTAAACGTCGGAAGCTCAAGTTTCCGTATCCGACAGAAAACTTTTCGATGATTTTGTCTATACACGATTCACGAATCCGAAATATTATTATATTTATATTATATATATATCATATTACATATATTCGTATTCACAAATCCAAGCCGTCGGATTGAATTGATGCTTTTCGACGATCGGCCTTTCCGCCACGGAAAGTTTCCGACGTTTGTGAATAACCATGGGGGCTATTCACACAACACACAAATCCAAGCCGTCGGATTAAATTTATGCTTTTCGACGATCGGCCTTTCCGCCACGGAAAGAAGAAATAACCCCCCTGGTCTGGAGTGCCAGAAGTCGGCGCGTGTGTCTTTGCCTCAGCAGTCGTCAAGAAATTCCGGTGTGTGTGGAGTGCTAGGGACATAATAAAAAAAAATAAGATAGGATTTTAAAAAAATCTGTTATCAAAAATGTGTCGAATTGCGTAGCATCGTAGAGAGAGTATGGAATAAATTTATCCATATTATATGTTTACATAACATTATGCTAGCCAAAGGTGCATGTAGGTAATTCATAAGCTGACAGAAATATTTGTAGCCTCCTTCATTCTTAGATACTTTCATCATTCATGTAAGTTATTTTAAAGAATTTGTAAATTCGATTTTAAAGACGTCTTGCATATATTATTTTTTACTCTTTTTATTTCCTTTTACACGTGGTTGAGTTGGTTTTCGAATTAACTTTTTTTATTTTCATGTATTTACAAGTGCGAAGTTTATAATATAAACACAGTGTCAGCAACGTTAAAATACTGGAATTATGTAAAAAAGTTTGCTTGATGTGTTCAACACAGCCTAATCCACGATCAATAGACTGCCTTGAAGTCCTACCGTACATATGGAAAGTACGTTGCAACATCATGACTGAGGAGTTGGAATTGGAATTCAGTGGAAAAGTGTTTGCTTGCCATTTTCAACATTAAATTAAAATTAATAAACCTTTAAAACCGCACGGTTTAGGTAGGCAGTACAGTAAAAAGTTGGAATTTATTAGTGGAAAAGTGTTCACTTGATATCTACAACACATCAATTTAACCACACGGTTTAGGTAGGCAATAAACGAACTGCGGCATCAAGATTGGTAAGTTAAAACTTGAAATTTAGTGGAAAAGTGTTTGCTTGACATTTTCAACCCCAATTTAGAATGAACAAACCATGACAGCTTCAGAATTCAGGAGTGGAGCTGGGACTTGAAATTTAGTGGAGAATTCTAGATATTATCTTTTCACAACACCAAAGTCTTAAGCAACAAAAAGGTCATAATAATAGCATTCGAAGCATATTAGAAGTGACCATTGTCTTATTAATATTGTTTCCGTATCCAAAGACCGTCGCAATGAAACACTATTGGCCGCTGTTACAATTTACCGTTGAACGATTTTATCGCCACGACTTTACTATCACGATTTAATATGACGACGACGATAGCGTCCAAGGCATGACGTTTTCGTCGCGACGGTAAAATTGTGACGATAAAATCGTTCAACGATTAATTATAAAAGCATTCATTAACCTACGTCGTTTATCCGTCCATTCGTTCGTCGTAGTCGTTGATTCATCCGTCTATCTGTGTAAGTAAACGGTTGCAATGTCACGCAGTGTTATTATGGCTGATATCTTAATAACATAACATACCTTCACGCTGTATCCTCAACGGGGTAGTCAGAGAGGACGAAGCGCCAGGAGTCGCGGTCCTTACACACCTCTTTCGCTTCCTCAAATCTCATCATTCTCCTCACACATTTTCGTCTAGGTATGCGAGTGCTTTTGACATTTCCGTCTGCTAACACTCTGGCTATTTGATCTTCATAAGTCAGCCTTGATCTTCCTTGGCTTCTTTTACCGCTCACTTTCGCTCTGTATATTTTCTTCGTCAGTCTTTCATCACTCATTCTTTCCATGTGCCCGAACCATCTAAGCATTCCTTAATAAATAATAAAAAAAGTAAAAAAGTTACCATACAAGATACCTGTCTTCTAGGATTTTTTGTTTTTGCTCTATTATAAAAACGGTAACATACATATTTATACTAGCGTCAAACTTGATATGATTATTGATAGCAAACTCTAAAGTAAAACGACAAAAAAATAAAATAAATACGATAATGAAAGTCAGTCAAACGTGAGTTCAGCTTGCGCTAATAATACCTACCGAAACAAATAAAAGAAAGCATTTTTTTGGTACTTATATGTATATATAACACAAATTCATATTATATGGTGTGGTGATACATAACCCTCGGTGCGCGAGTCCTGCTCGCACTTGGCTGAGATTTTTTATTTTATCTTTCCAATAATATAGCGCGCGTAAACATACTTCAACACGTAGCTATCGAACTTACAACCGTTGAATAACAGCCTGGTTGTGCTTGTGCGGTAGTGGGTGGTGTTGGGTAACAGCTGCGACGTCGAGGCGGCCGCCGGTGATCGCGAACCGCAGTCAAGCGGACGTCACACGCTCACGCGCGCGATATTGCCGCTAAACGGCGCAGTTCATTACTTACAAATATTTACCGGATACTTTACTGTCTCTGTGTTATTGAACCTAGGTAAAAATCTTATTTAGCCTTAAATGTTGCATAATATATTAAGCCTGTATTATCCTCGTATCAAGTATGTATTTATCATCTAGTGTCTGTCTGTTAACTTTAAAATATTATTAATAGGTTATGTAATTAATTAGGTACTAAAATTGCTTTTGTAATATATGTTTATAACTTTATGCCAAATTCCACACGTTGTAACATTGTTACCAAAAAAATCAACTGAATACCTAAGAGAATAACTCAATAAGTGCTGAATTAACAAATGATAATAACAATAATTACTTCAGAGAATTAAATTGACAGACGGACGCACTGACCAGTGACCACTGAACTAATGAGTCTGTGCACTCTGTGCCGACTAATTTTGCTTTATTAATAAATAATATGTAGTCTTTATTTTTAGTTCTTACTTTTTTTTAAATTAAATTACAACAAACAGAAAAGTTAGTACAAATCAAACAAAATTGTATTTATACGACGGTGGTATACCTACTCTGGCTTCGAGTAGCCTGAGCGTCAAAATCATTAATAATCTTTATTTACTTTTTCCGAATCTGTTCAGCAAGAAATGAATAAAGACCATTTTAAATTGAACTTGTCTTAACCGCTTACTAAAGTTAACGTGGTCATTTTCAACTCAATGTTGTTTCAATTAATATCTTGTCGCCGTCTGATCGTAGAAAGAGGCAAATAACAATGTGTCTGGACATCTTATGAAGAACCACCATTTTCGAAATTACCTGTCGCTTAGCCGTACCCAGGGCTGTAACTACCGTCGTATCAATGATACGGAGCCCCTGAACTACAGGGGCCCCATGTGTAAGCAAAAATTCTTCTCATTCCAAATAGTATTTGATTGTCTTGGATCCTAGGATCATTGTTTTTAGCTTTCATTATACATACCTCTGTAATTATACAGTAATATCTTATACTTATTATAAATGTACTTATTTTGTCAATGCGAGTGTTTTTCTTCATTTTATAAAAAAAATTGTATTATTTTTGAGCTCCGCCGTAGTTCGGTAAAAAAGCCCCCCCAACAAATATCAAAACAGGACCCTTTTAGGACTAGCTATACCATGGATGTACCCATGTCAAAAGTCGGACGGATTTGTGAGAGCAAAACGTTTCACGATATGCCAAGCTAAATGCCGAAGTCCAACATGATCAACAGGCAAGGCAAAACAGTTACATCCGATGCCACTAGTGGCACTGTCTTCAGATTTTCCGATTTACATTCGCATAATATGGATGTGTCAAAACAATTTATTAAAAATAATAAAGTCATTAATTGAAGGGAAAAATGTATTTCAATAAAACAGTTCATTTTTATTTACTAATAATACTTATTTGGACACAACTGAATCGATGTTCTTTACATTATAACCGGCAAATCGCCAAATAATTTACATTGAAGGATATTATGGCGATGGCGGGTATCTGTTGACCATTTCGTGAATTACTGATGTTTTAAGAAATGTTCAGGTATATCATGTTCTTCTTCACGAAGAAATTCTGTGTTCGTACGACGACATTATATGTACAAAGATTATTTTCTCACTGACTGTGAATCGTAAGATCTACAGACTTTTAATCGTACTTACTATTTATTATTCAATGCATAGTTAATAACCGATTCAGTTTGATAATTTACAAATGCTTGATAAAATAGGTTCAAATATATTAGAAGTTTTACTAAGGTCTGTGGGAAAAAAACTTTATACTTTACATGCTTTTTTTTATTTCTACAACACGACTTATATCAAGGATTCAGGGAAATGACAAAAATCCAAACCAAGTTCTTGTTTTCGAAAAAAGAAAGAATTTTTATTGTTCCCAATAATAAAAATAAAAATTATTTAGATATCTCCATATTATAGCAGATATTATAAAGTAAAGTTAGATACATATTATAAAAACGACAGCAAAAGGAAAGGCTGCTAATAGGTTTTGCTTTCTTTTTTTAAACTAAGCTAAAAGATCAGATAATGAAAACAAAAATCTATTGCTTAATAGTTTTAAGTTTGTAAATATTAACGTATATATGTACTTTTTTGTTATTCTGATAATAAAAATATACATAATATATTACATTGCTTAATATATACATATATATTGTAGTCATAAAGTTCTATCGCGATGTTTCTTTAGAAAGTTTATACTTATTTTAAAATTTTCCAAACTGTCATTATCGGGGTCATTTTTCCATATTGTTATTTGTTTGTTTTAATATTGAAAAGTAGTAATTAATTAATTGTTACTTTCCATTAAAACTGTAATTTTACGAAACTGCAATCGGGTAATGTATACTCATCAATGTCTATTGTATAATCTCTATATTAGGGACATTTTTACACGACCACGGCGAAGTAAAAAAATAGGAGTTATTCGGATTTTAGCAGCGAATGTATGTATGTTTATCAGTCCCCTCCTAGAGCCAAAGCCACTTCATTCATTCAACGCACGTGGTATTGACCGTCACAGAATTCGTCTAAATTATCCGAATGTTAAATGTGTTGTTTGTTTTTAATTTATGGCGTTACGCAATTAAACAAAAGATAGTACGGAAAAACGATCAATGCTCAAATTCCTCGGCATACCCTGTCATCTTGTGGTATCTCTGATCTGACCACAGTGCGATACCTCCACCGGTCTATTACAAATTCATTACCCTTTCACTTAGTTTCGTTCACACATAACACATCCAATCTTCGCTCTACCATACCATCATCAAATTCATTCATCTGGTATTAAATGTTAAATCCGGCTCTTTCCACATTACATTTAATTATATATACATACATACATTTAACTATACATTTTGCCGACGAAAATGATTGTTGCTACAACGCTTTTGTAAATAGCGTAAAATACCGAACTAATTTTGTCTATTAATGTTATACTTCAGTATAGTCACTGGTTCCAGGCAATAGCAATTTCGTCTTGTTGTATCTTCCCTTACGTCACAGTTAATTTATCGCGTTATCTTTAAAACTACTAAACTAGTACTAGTACCAATTTATATATTATATTATTTATATGTCAGTGTTGACACTGACATATAAATTAGTACTTAAACTTAAACCCTCGGATTAAAAATCATAATGGACGAAACCGTAATGAGTTGTCGCTCTTATCACCTTGCGTCAAACGTATTTTCTTTTCCCTCCGTTTATCTCATCGAGTAAAACAGTTAACTTTAGCAAATTTGGCAACCTCACATGGTCGGTGTAATTCGTGTCAGCTCATGACCGACTTGAAGTAAAACATAAATATAGTTGCATCGGCCGCGGTAGACCACGGCCGATGCAACTCGGTCGAAACGTCAAGCCAAAATAAAAAGATAATCGCGTTAAATTTGACGTAAAACACTTCACAGTACTGAAATAGTTATTTGCAAAATACTCGTAAATCTTATTTTTTTGCAACTAGTAATCACGAAAATAAAAATATGTTGTGTTCAGCTGTGTAATGTTGTAGTGTGACCCTTTCCTAGTCACAAACATCAGTACAGGTCCGGAACTTCGTACTAAAAGCAATATATCCGTCCATTGTGACTCTTGGTCTGCGCCAAAAATAATAAGAATCTAATACATAAAAATCAATATTTCTTTTTCGTATTTTATGGGTTGCCATATTGGTCATCCGATTGCGATGAAATTTGGTGTGGGGATAGCTTGAATCCTGAGGAAGGACATAGGCTATTTTAAAAATAAAAAATGCAAACGAAGTCGCGGGCATCAGCTAGTAAAAAATAAATAGCGGGCACTTCGTACTGATTCCCTATATTCATTTTTTATTACCTAATTTAAGGGTAGTTCAATAAATTAAGCGTTTAATTGCTGATTTTCTTAAAATGTAATATTAGATACTGATAGATACTGATAGATGTATATTAGATACTGGCATATATACAATTTTACGATAGAGAAGAAAATTATTATATCACCTTTCTAGTCTCTACATAGCGTTGTGGAAGCATTATTTTACATGGACTTATTACATCCATGTTATTTTATTATCAATGTTTATCGACGACTCTTTCCTACGGAAAGGCAGTCTTCAGGCTTCAGACTAAATTATGATACTTATTTAGTCTGTGTACCGTCTACGTCTATGTAGGGACGTTATTTTGTACTTACATAACAACTTAATCTCTGTTTTTACTCTACAACGAAAGCAAAAGAAAGGGTTAATTATTTTATTTGCATTATGTAATGTCCGCGTCCGTTTCTAGTTTATCTCAATGTAATAGACTGTGACTAATATTCGCAATAACTATTTTATAAAACACAGTACAGTAATCATATATTCCACTTTTGCGCTGCAAAAATTTATTTACACACACATCTTCACACTGTATTCTTCATGGGGTAGTCAGATAGGATGGAGCGTCAAGCATCGCGCTCCTTACTTACTTCTTTCGCCTCATTAAATCTCATCATTCTCCTCACACACTTTCCCTAGGTATGCGAGTGCTTTTGACATTTCCGTCAGCTAACGCTCTGGCCATTTAGTTTTCATTAGTCAGAATTGGTCTTGCTCGACTTCTGCTATCACTTACTTTCGCTCTGTAGATTTTGTTCGTCGGTCTTTCGTCATTCATTCTTTCTATATGTGTCCGAACCATCTAAGTACCATATTCCTGCCTTCATTTTTGCGATAACACTGTCGTCCAAGCCTGCCATACTGCGTATCTCTTTATTACTTATTTAGTCCGCAAAGGTAAACTTTTCTAGATCTAAACTTTCCGATCTGTAGCCAGAAATCATCCCACGATCATGCGGAGCAAGAAAATCTGAGTGTTCTTAAAACTAAACTAAAAAATCCTAAAACTACCTTGTGCTAAACTTGTTAAGACTTAAATCGACTTTACTTGCTAAGCTGACCAAGCTGATAGCTCTATAGTACGCGTAGTTTAGATAAGAACCTTTCTCTTTATAGAGCGGTGATTATGAATGCAGTGCGCTAGTCCTCCGTAAGCTTTTCCTTCTGCCAGCAAAGGTTGCACAGTTCACTAAAGGTACCCCAGAGTCTAGAACCACCATACTTAATCATCTCAGCAGTAACCTCATCATTTTTTCCATATTTATATTCTTTCCATATTTCAGACTTCTTATCGTTTCCTCAATCTCTTTTATACTAATTAATGACTTCTTCCAGTCCCCTACCCAAAGTATGGCAATATTCACTAGGATCGCTTTCAGTATCAAAGACAGAATCGTCGCTCACATACAGTTCTCTATAGTGTTCACTCCATCGCTGCAGAATATCTTTTTTGTCTGTCAGCAGATGGTTTTTTTAGAACGCACTTTAATTTTTCTGCGAGATGTTGAACCACTTCGATACGTATTTCTTTCACGCTTCTGTTTCTCATTTCACCCTACACTTTTCATGTTTTTCTTTCACTAGTGGTTTCGTTTCTACTTTCTGCAGCTTATATCTCTCTTACGTCAAATCTTTCATACCACAGCTATATTTTGCAGCATGATAGTCTTGAACGAATGGAACGAGTGAAACAAGTAGAAGAAATCCCATGATGCTTTCTTCTTCTTGTACACATACTCTTTTGTCTCGTCATCCCCCATACGTCGGGCTTTTCCCATTTCCAATTTTACTCGTTCTGTACACTTTTTTTGTAGCCGCGATCATACTATCCCTAAGGTCCTGCCAACATTCTTCTACATCCTATCGTCAAGTTTTGTAAACACTTTTCTCAGATATCCCTTTGGCCCTTCATATTAATTTCAATTATTTCCAAATTTTTAAAAGCGCTGAATTTAGTTTGAATGTACGGTGAAAATACAGAATATGTATATAAGGTAATCGCCACAATGTTTTGATGTAAACGGGTATATGAAATAGTGTGATCACTGATCATAATGTGTGTGTACATAAAAACCAAATTTAGGTTAGTATTTTAAATAACTTTTTAATTTTGAAGAATTCATAGGTACTTACACTATAATAATAACGAAACGTAAAAAACCGACCACGAACCTATAGAGTTCCGCAAGAGTATCGAGCAAAGTAAAAGAAAAATTTAAAAAAAATTGGATTCAAAAAACACATAAAATAACTGTGTTAAATAATTTGTGGTTCTAAAAATATAAACTGATTAAATTAGAAAACGTTAAGTTTCATATTAAGTACACAGATTTATACAGAGACGTTTTAACAATGCTCTTCGTTTTTCAATGAAAACCTAAATTTCATTCAAAACTGTCAGAAACTTTGGGTGTGAAGATGCGTGTTCCGTGGTGGCGCGCAGTACTTCTATGCGCTTGGGCACTAGTGCTTCCGAACGACGCACTGCCGCCGGCTACTCTTGGAGATGTCGTCGCCAATGCAGCCTCTAGTCTCAACACTATGAAGGTAAGAACATATTTAACTATATAAACGCTTGTGCAATGTTATTGCGCTTGAAATTATTTTTTGTTTAAATTAGCAAAGATGCAGAATGGAAGCTCTTGATTTTTGTTACAAATACTATATTACTTATATATAATATATGTTTACAATTTTATAATGTATCTACCTACTTAAATGTTAAGTTTTGATATTATTATCTATATTTTGTGAAAACATTTTTATATACATATTTCTATTTTTGGAGGTCATATATTATTCGGTTAATAGATATTACACGCTGTTGATTATGAAAAGCCTGACATGCATTTTTAGGTCAGAACACTTTCGTTGTATTTAACACCTAATGTGACTGTGACAAATAACAAGCTAAAACTAAGTTTCTCTTCTATTCTTACTTGGTTTACTTGGTTACCGTAACATGTTATTTGCACTCATTACATATTCTGACATAACTAAAATCCGCCTTCTGAGACATAATAGGTGCGTTACTCACATGTTACGTTACGATCGACTGAGCGCATTGCCATATTGGCAACTGTTTTATACGCAAAACCTTATGACCGTGATTTCGCACATCGGAATGAAGGCATTTTAAAAGCCTCACGTTAAGTTGCGCTACTCTCTAAAGAATGCATCACAAAAAGAAATATCCACGTCATTGAGTAAGATGGATGTATTCAGCATACGGTCATAAGAATATCGCGCTTCTTTTATTACATAATACTTTGCAAAGAAGAACGTTTAATGGCAGCAGGGTTCAGATTAGTAACGGGACTAAGTACGAGGTAGGTAGTTTCGCAAGGTGTAAAATGCGGTAAATAAAAACAATTTCTATATACATAGCGAAAACTACATTAGTGATGTAACACAGCACGTAATTTATATAAAGTTCGTTGCGGGAACCGGAAAGAGGGTTCATAAATGGAGATACTTAAATAGCTGATACTGTCTTGTACGGACGTCTTTTTCCCTATTTCCATACATAACACAATGAAATCTGTTACCTATAAACAGAGTAACATAGTTGTTTTCGCATTTGAAACTGCAGTTCATTTTATAAAATAATTTCGAAAGTTTTATAAATATTAAAACATATAAAAAATTAATCCTGAAAACTAAGAAGATAGAAAATTAGTTTGTATGTTAAATTGTAAAATACGATGTGATGGTTTTCGTTATCCAGGCAATGACGTTTCAACTTTAAGTTTGGTAAGAATACAAAACTTTCTTTAAGATTACGCAAGTGATTGTTCAATTTAGGTCTTTACGATTAATAGTAATCGACCGGTTTTGCTGTCGAATTTGCAATTTTCTAACTTCAGCCATTCTGTTGTTGAAACACTAAGTACCTATACTATAATACGTATCTATAAAATATAGCGATACCAATATAATTATACGATGATATAATGTTTGTGGGGAAAATTTAACATTGAATTTTCTTCATCAGACTTCACCCAGAAACCACTAATCTATGGGCATTTTATAGGTATCCTTTCGTGTTTTCTTAGTAATACGTTTTTGTTTAAATACAATTTTGAATACAATATTGAACAGGAGAGTCCATACAGACCGAGCAGCCTCCCGAGACATTCACCGCACGATGAACGTCGCCCTTGCCTTGCAACGCAGCTCGGTCTGTGTAGGCCCGTCTATTGAAGTTATTATGTGTTTGTGATCTGATCCTGTAAGATCAGCTTCAACTAGAGCTGCCACTCGTACGAGTTTCCCCTGATTTGTCCTAGTTCTGAAGACATCCGGGGACTGACCGGGAGGGCTGTTTTTATAAAGCATCCGGCTTAAGCCCGGGCACTTTTTTGGGTTCTGGAGAAATCAGATTAATTGAAAGAAAATAAGTATATTGAAACAAATGTCAGTTAAAAATTCACTCGTCAACCTGTTTTTATTTTTGAGGTAAGAATTTATTTCTGAAGGATGTCAAGGAAAAATCTCGATTTCAACCAAATGGTAAAGGATTTTTAAATATTTGTATGGTGCGGCATCAGTAATTTAGATTATGTAAGATGTAAGCCTTCAGCTCACAGATCGCACTGTTAAGAGCATAGCACGTCGAGGGAAGACATAATACCACAGTATTGCCGATAACCTGTTTTGAGATATCCGCTACAAGAGCCAAAACTAAAAGGCACCTATACCTATTTAGATACAATCATGAAATCAAAATCTCGTTAGGGTAAAGAACAATTTTTTTGAAGTAAGTACTGAAGACAATTATACAAATAACTCAAACCAAGCACTAGTTCAATGGGTCCCACACAACAAACTAAAGTAGCACCGATAGAACGGTTTAATGGGGTAACAGCCAGTAACACTGGCGTCCAAGACAATTCCCAATTTTTAATTTGGAGATTAATCTCATAAATTGAAATGGTTAGGAATCACATCCGGAAATCTTATCTTCAAAGACAGATGCACTAACAACTGCGCTACCGGACCCGTCAATATCCATGCCATATGCTCCAGTAATACAAGTAATAAAGAAATAACGAGCTAGAAATTCCATGAATACTGTTTATTAAAACCATAACACTGGAAGTTTTAAAATACTAAGGCCATGCTAATACTGTAGTCTACTAAACCACATTAAAATTGAAAAACTAATAAAATACGTATCTGAAACGCTTAGGTAAAAAAACATAGGTATATATTGTATTAAAAACCATTTCACTTATGTGATTCAGAAAAGCCAATTCGCCTCACTGTAGGTATCATAGCCTCGATTACAATCGATGGACTGGTGCAGCTCATAAGTTACATTCGAGAGTTGCATTTTAAACGTGAAATTATCGCTAAATGTGAGCACGTGTAGCGCAGTCCAATGGTTTTCGTAACAACATTTAGGTGTCTGTCCCAACATGCAGTATCCAGAGTTAATGGAAATTATTTTATTAATGTTTTTTAAAGTCAAGAAGTTACTCATTTAACAGATAAGAAATTTAAAATTATTTTTAACGAAAATCGAAGATTTTGTTGAGAATGGAATTATGGGAACATAGTCTGGGACCACAGACCACCAACCTTTGCCTGGGGCTAACTTCTCTTTACTTGCGTATTCATTATGGCCACATATTCCCGATATATTAGAAAACCCTATCAAACGACATCCCACACAATGGAATGACGAGTAAAAAAGAATCGTCCCCGCTTTACGTGTTAGGGAGGTACCCAAAAAATTTTTTTTCAATATTTTATTTTATAAAGCAAGCGTGATTAATAAGTATAATCATGCCAAATCACAGCTTTTTAGTACCAAGAGTAGAGACAGTAACTCAGAGGACTTAGCCGCAAGGACGGACAGACAGATGGTCTTGGCGAAACTATGAATTCCTTGTTTTAATACCGGACCCTAAAAATGACGCGTTTCAAGTTTTTAGTAGGTTTTTCTACCTACAGGTTTTTATCGACCCGATGGTAGATTCGACGTTCATAAACAGGGCTTATTTAAAAGAAATGACATTGAAATTCTAGCCATTCGATTTATAAGGCCTTTCTTTTAATATTGTAGCAGATTTGTTAAATCTAATTGTTGAATTATTATGCATTTTGTGAGAAATTTTGGTCGACACAAATGAAGAGCTGGAGCCACATGGGTCATTGATAATATGGTGCTTATAGCAAAACATTGTTCACGTTGATTTTAATTCCATGCATTACATACAATATTACTACTACTTAAAACATTAACTACGGTTCACATACGGCTCGACGGTCTTGTAGTTATAAATGCACGAGCCAGTGGTAGACATTGAAATTAATGTGTATGTATGTACTGTCAACAATAAAAAACTCTTCTTATTATTTATATATTTGGCCTTTTATTTGAACAGATTTAATTTGACATTTAAAATTTATTACATTTTAGTTACTTTTGTAATAACTGAAAGTAATTATTAGAAAATTAGTATTTGAAATTATTAAATGTATCATCGGTTGAAAAAAAACTAAAAATTATACATACCAAAATTATGTATTTTTATTTTATTTTTGTAGGTAGCATGTACATATTTAACAGGCACTTATATACATATGACTCAGTTCTATGATCAATATCTAAACAAATACTTGAAATTATGAAACTTGAATTAGTAAAAGTTTGACTTTTTGTGTGTGTACAAGATAAGTTCGAATGGCTTGAATTGGCTGGAATTGAAAAATCAAGTTTTCTGTATAATGCCAGTTTTGTTTTCAGTGTCCGATATGTAAATATTATGTACTGAGTCCATTTAGAAAATCACGTAAATTATGAATAATATACGGTACATTCAAATTATTTGCAAACCTATTGAATCGAAGGGAATTTTGGGAGGTTTTATAATGACCTTAATGAAATCGTTACCAGCAACATGAAAAAAGTAACTTATGAATTTACCGATCTACCTACCTTGTGCTATATTTTTTCAATACCATCGACTTTAATGGTATTTTTAAATGGGACGCATTTAATGGCACTTCAAAATTGGTGAAAATATAAACAAAATTGCTATGAACTGTTATTAAAAAATATAATGTAATACAATAAAATGTTATTCTTTCATTAAAATCTTAATAGAATACTAAAGGTAGAAAGAATAGACGCTAATAACTATTATAAGTTTAGTTTATAGCCCGCATCCGCGCACAGAATTTGTGTCCGAAAGATCGAAATTGCACGGCATGTTTCAAGTTGTTTGGTGAGTCATACTACGTACTTACACAAAAGTAGGTTCGTTACTTTCTTAAAATCCTAAAAAAACATTTATATACTTAATTTTTCATTAATTATTTGATGCATGTTTAAAATTCAAGGATACCGAAATAATATTTTCAACAAATTTGCTCAAAAGATGCATTTACGAAGCCTGTGTATATTGTTCGAAAGTTAAAAAATAATGTTCATCACGCGCACGTAGAGCCATGTGCAAATGCGCGCCATTTTCATATCAGAAATAGTAAGGTTACATTATCTTTGATCAGAAACTTCGAAGATTGTTGCGACTTTCCGACTGATATTTATAAACAAAATAATAATATGAGTTCAAGCTAGGAATCCGATATTAATATGGAATCTATTATATCTTGAATGAGGCACAAATTACACAAAATGGTCTCTTGCCGCCAAAATCGTAAGAGCACTGTTTAATGATTTATAACAATTTTATACCATGGAAGACTCGAAACATTACTCAAATATTCTCCGAAAATGTTTTGATGGCTTATTTCAATGAATTATGTGTGAAGTATAAGCCGTCCTCAACGTGGTCAATATATTCGATATTAAAAAGCACTCTAGAAACCAATAATGACATCGATTTAACAGAATACATAAAATTACATGTATTTTCGAAACGACAGTCAGATATGGCTATACAAGCAAGAAATCAAAAATATTCACTGCAGCTAACGTAGAAAAATTCGAACTAAGGTACTAAAGTATGTTTTTAAAACTTTTCTTTACTTTACACCTTTCTATAGACACATACTTATTTGCTATAATAGTTTAGGCAATGCTTAATTTAGCAGGTAGGTACCTATATTTGATAGTTAATTTGGTCACTTACCTGTATACAACTAAATACATAAAGCGTACTTAAATTACTTGTATTTTATTACAGGCTATATTAATTTTTGATATATCTGGGGCGTGAGGACGACAAGAATTAGACAATATAAATGTGAGCGATATCGAAAATCATGAGGACTTAATGCTTGTCAAGATACCTGACACAAAAACCAAAATCCCTAGTACATTCACCATACATGGTGAGTTTTACGCAATTGTCAAGAAATATCAAGTTCTAAGAATTACAAACCCAAAGAGTAACAGATTCTTTCAGAAGTACCAAAACGATAAATGCATGCGGCAAGTAGTTGGCGTTAACAAAATCGGTAGTGTACCGAAAGAAATAGCCATGTTCTTGAAATTGAAAAATCCGGCTAATTATACCGGTTACAGCTTTATAAGAACTTCTGCAACATTACTAGCGAAGTCCGGAGCCGATCTCATTACACTGAAACGCCACGGAAGATGGCGCTCTAATAATTTTGCAGAGGATTATATTGAAGACCGGTGCACAATAAAATTGAAATAGGCGACAAGATATCACTAGTCTATAAATATAAATAATATAAATACCGCCTGCAAGCTCCGCCACCACCGCCGTCACCGCCATCGTCGCCGACATTTACGCCACATTCTGCCGTTCAGCATAATACGTGTGAAATAATGTCAGTCAGTAAAGCTTCCAAAGCAGCAAATTACACTGAATTTCAATAATTGTTAAAATTTTACTATTAATTTTCAAGAGTAGTGACCATCTGTATAACTTCTTATTTCCTATAAAAATAGTCTAATGAAAAAGTTTGTTTCATTACCTATTGTACTGTTTTCTGGCAAATGTGTTCAAAAACGTTGTATGACACATGTGCGGAAATTGGTATTTACAAACTCGTGACTATGGTAAGCCCTTGACTTCGTCTCCGGCTTACATTCGTCTACTCGTTTGTGAAAACCAACTTACCGCACTAGCCTCATAAATAACTATTCTTTGATAATTCTGGTTTTCGGCCGGGTGGTCGGATTACTAGCATAAGCAGCAGAAAGTAACTTGTAATTCTATGTTATTAAAGCTTAGAGTCATTTATTTTCTTTTAGAGCTGTGAATTCTTTGAAATCAGTGAATTAGCAAGTTAGTTTTCGACCACGACAATTATACATATTTTACGTAAAATATAAGATTTATATAAAATATAAGCTTTTAGTTGAATATTCGGCCACATATCATTTATATGGAAAACATAACGACTTAAAACTAAAAGTGCAATTTATTATGGTATAGGTACCGGCCGTCATTGATTTGAAACTTTCTATTTCCATTTAAAGTTAATACAATTTGCGTTTTTTTCACTACTATTATCCTATACAAGTTTCCACGGCTGGGACACAGGTCTACCTTCACATGAAGGATTTCGAGTCATGCTGTCCACTGCACTTGCCCAGTGAATTTCACTTGTTCTTTTTAAAATTGGTCGGAAGAATAAACATATATCCTAACTGCAGATTTCGAAACAAACTGCTCCAGGTCTGTGATCTTAGCTAATACTTATAAGTACAAAAGTTTGTTGATTTGTCTTTTTATCACGTCACAAGTCACAACAGAGCAACGGATCACTGTGATATTTTGCACCGATATAGTTATACGGCCCGGAGCAACTTGGTCTTCTTCTTTTACTTCTTACTTCTAAAACCACACGAGACGTATTACAAAACTAATATTATTACAAGAATCCAAACCAGAGTCCGCAAAAAGGGTTTACACTATGCGCGCCAGTAAAAGCCAATTAATCACTAATAGATGATCAAGCACTTTCAATTCTTTGTCTATCTGAATAGCTTTTTAGACGTCTGTGTCATAGTTTCACTGATGACGACATCTTAACTATACCAACACAAACTAGTACACTAACATTGGAAAACAATGATCCCTTCAACATACATTTATTTTTCCTAACGCTAATAAAAAAGTAAAATCAAGTTTTAAATAGATATACTTGTTTTTACTCTCAACTTCCTCTAAGCTGAAGATGAAATTACGGCTGGAATTGCAGCTAGAAAGTAGCTGAAATTTCATGCTCAACTTGGAGGAAGTTCTATGAAAATAAAGAAAAATCAATTTAAAAAAAAGACGCATCTAAAAAGAAACGACTGGAAAGAAGTGAGAATCACAAATAGAAATTGTTGAAAGTCAGAAAAAGAAGACGAAAGAAAGTGTTAAGAGAAAAGTTCAAGTTTCAAGCGCATGCTCTAATGTTGAACATGATGACTACTACATAACGACAATATGACATGACTAAAGGGATCAACAAGTTGAAAAAACTGGTGAAGCAAACAATGATCGAGATATTGAAAACCATACATTGAAAAATCAAGGGCAAGATAAATATGTTAAGGATGATAAAATTGAAGATTTACTTATACACATGAGAATAAAACCGAATTTTGTTATAGATACCTACAGTAAGACTAATATCATTTAATATAAAACAATCAATTGAGCGTGATTTTATTTATAAAACTCCAACGCCGTCAACTTAGACAGAGAAGTGGTATGGCCGGAAACTCATTTAATGCTGGTCGAAAATGAAATTTTGTAGTCGAAAACTGACGAAACGGTTTAATTTTTGGTTTTATTTTTCTATAAAAACTACGTGAAAACAGATTCTTCGTTCTTAATTATTAACCATTTTGACTATATTTCCAACCATATCGCATATTTTAAATACATTTTTATTATGCAAAACTATTTTCTTTTATTGCACAAACTTAGTAACTGCACTAATCGGTCGAATACTAGCGCAATGACCCTATTTAAAATAGTTTTAGATAAAATTTTTACGTTCTCACTATCTTTGGAATAACATGAACAAAGATTGTACAAAAATAAAATATTAGAAATTATCGAATTGTCGATAAATTTTATTCAATATCTACGATAAACTTCACATAAATTCACGGACACAAAATCTTTTCGTGTTACGCGTATAATTCACAAATAATAAAGAATTCAGAAAATATACTGTTTATTTCATGCCATTAATGTACAACCAAGTAAATTTGGCAATGAAATGAATACAATGAAAAAAAGAATAATGAAAATAGTACTGCGAGTTTGTATTTACTTGTGAAACGTCTCTTTGTTTGAGTTATTATCGTAAGTTACATTACAATTATTAAACACGGAACACGATACCAATATCAAATTTGTAGATTTTACAATGAAATTCAGGATGATTGCGAAAAAATTCACAAAATACAAATGACATTTGTTTTGGCAGGAGATTAACAGAGACTAAACAGGTTTCAAGCTGGTTCTATGAACATTATGTTTTGATTCTTTCTTGCACGTAGCTTTTGCCATAAGGACCGATTTGTCGCACACTGTGTTCGTCTATTACGCTAGTAATTATGTTTATGCTTCGTTATGTTATAAAATAAATGAACAAACTTAACAATCTGTCATCCTGACAATGACGTCTGGTATGAAGTTACGAACCTCTCGCGACAGTTTGAACTTGACTGCCGCAAAAAACTTTGAATCTCTCTGAATTTAAATGTCGTACTCCGAATAGATATTCGAAGACAAATTATTTAATCTCGAGTAACCTTTTATCACTAACGTTTCATTTCTGTCTCTTTCTAATTCCTGTAAATAACTCGGAAATATATCTACTAATACATATAAAATTGCTGTATTACCAACATACCAATATGTAGATATACCAACAGCAAAAAATGAAAAGAGGAGAATGGGGATGTTTCCAGATTACATTTTTCGACTTCAACTATCTCCTCAGAGTGCGGCCTCCTCTTTAAAGATCACTCCATATATAAAGCAGATTCTGATCTGGCATTTCGTCTGCCGCTGCCATGGCACGCTCGCTTAGCTCGCTTGGCTCGCGCGTTGTGGTAAAAATATCTAACACAACCTAACCTAAAAGAGTGTTCATATAGAAATTACAAAATTTACATCATAAAAAATTTAAACTGGCACTTTAAATCTTGAATACTTTACTGCCATGTTGCACAATTTTATAAAATAACTTTGTAAAATTTTACCCAATGGGAAGCAATCTAAGCTTTAGCCTGTTATTGTCTTCACAAATACCTCCTACGCATTTGGTATTACCATTACACCACAACATTAAAGTTTCAGTGATTAAAGTTGTAAACAAAATATTATAGCAAAACTGTTAATTTTTAACTTTACCTTATTTAGTGTTTAAAAATAGTAAATTTATTGCGGAGACCATTAATTTCAAAGTACATGTCATTAATATGAATAGTAGCCTATAGGAAACCATTAATTTTAAAGATTGTGAGTTGTAGACAGAACTGTGAAATATAATAACTAATTCTGTAGTTCTGTGGGGGTGTAGATATAGTTATCTTATTTATATATATGGACATTTTATGCCATATATCCCATATATTTTAATTGTGGCCATTTCAATCTACTTCCGTAACTTATCAAAAAGGTAAATAGTCCTATTTTTTTTATTAAAAAATCCTCAGAATTTTAAATAAAACAGCTGCTATAAATTAAAGCACTGATATGAAATATAATTTATTGAGAAATGACTATATGATTAATAATTTATATCAAAACTATGTAGGTATTTCAATATGTTTGTACTACACGGGAATACTTCAACGACCGGATAAAATAAGGCTATGATACACTTTATGACAGGGTTGGAAGAGTGTTATCGTAAAAATAAAAAAAGGAATGCTGAGATGGTTCGAGTGATGAAAAATTGACGAAGAAAATCTACAGAGCGAAAGTGAGTGGGGTCTAGTAGAAGCCATGGAAGACCAAGGCTGACTTATAAAGATCAAATAGCCAGAGTATTAACTGACGGAAAAGTCACGAACATATCTAGGGCGAATGTGTAACGAAAATGGTTATGAGATTTGAGGAGGCTTAAGAAAGACCTCGATACCTTGACTTGAAAGACTTGGCGACTGTTCTCTCTGACAGCGTAAGGGTATATATAAATGTATGTATCTCCTTCCGATCAAGATGTTTAAAACGAAATAAAAGTACATGTAATTTCATATATTACTTGTATTGAAATGCGGTATGCTACAAAAGTAATAAAGTTTTTGTTGTATTTATTTAGCAACATTAGATATCTGAACAAACAAAGTTCAAGACACTGGCTTGCTTATGAAATTTTGCTAGCGCATTTCGTTAATCAGAAGGTCAATCTGTTGTGGCGATAAAATACGCAATTTATCAATCTTTTATGAAGCATCATTGAAGCATATAGTCATATCGAATGACTATTGTATTGATCTGTCATCGTCTCGCCATATTATCTGAAATTGTTGCTTAACTCTATGCCCTTTTGGAATTGCAAAATATTCTCATTAGATACAGACATAATAAAACAAAATATAAAGAGGTGATAATAGTTGTCTTACCTTGGAAACGTTTTGCCAAATAGATAATCACCTTACAATTGTGTTGTTATTGACTTGACGTACATTCATTTAACATTATTTAGATGCAGCTAAAAGTGAGTGAATAGGAGTCTTCACACATAGGTTTTTTTTTGAGTTTAATTGAAGATTAGGTCACATTTCGAAATCAGTTTAAAAATTATTAAGAATCGCAATAATATTGGTTGTTCAATAGTGGTAGCGAAGTCATTTCTAACAATCTAGAAAATAAAAAAACCTGTGCGGTCGGGGAATCTCCGTCAAGAACGAAGTTCCTTAGCTGCTGTTACCATTTTTCAAAATTTAATTGCAATAATGAGACAATAAAACTCACGTATGATTTAAAACAAAAACAAAAAACAAATAAGTTTTAACACAATTTCCTCGTGTAAAGTAATGAGGTTAAACAGCCGGCTGCACACGCTGCTCATCTGCTCGAATCTCGATACTCACACGCACACACATATTCGTATAAATTAGAGAGAGACAGAAAGATCACTGTGGATCTGTATATATAAAGCTAACGAACCTAGTCCCGTTTGGCGCGCGAGACACGCCCCACGTTGCTCAATTAACTAGCGTGTAGAAGAGACAGAGAGAGAGTCGCTGAGAGTCGACGAGAGAGTATATCCTTACGATTTTTCGTTACTTGATGATTTCTACCAACTCACACCTCCCATAAGCCGCGTTAAGGAACTTCGTTACAAACATGATGACGGTGCCAATATAAACTTCAGCCAAAGTTCCAATATTGAATCTATCGATAACTATCAAAATTACACATTATAACGAGCCTGCATAAAAACCAGCTAAGAACGTGTCAGACACGCATTATTAACTTAGAGTTCCGTAGAAAGTTTGTACAAATAGAAGGTTAATGTAATAAATTAATAGCATAACATAATATATCTTAGCGATGTAACCCTAGTAGGGTAGACAGAGAGGATAGGGAGCGCCTTACGTATTCTTTTGCCACCTCAAATCTCATCATTCTCCTCACACAATTTCGCCTAGGTTAGCTAGTGCTCGAGCAAGAGATTTCCGTTAGCTAACACTGTGGCTATTTGATCTTGATAAGGCAGCCTCGGTCTTCTTTGGTTTCGGCTACAACCCACTTTTGCTCTGCAAGTTTCTTCGCGAGTCTTTTATCAGCTAATAAATTAATGATAAAAAGAACATATAAAAATAAGGATCTAAAATCTGATTTTTTTTTCATTTCTGCATTTTTGTTACCAATTTACGTCTCTGTACTTTTCATATTAGCCTGTGAGGTGTAAATATGACCAAATAAATCGGTCAGACAGACATGATGATATTATAAGATTTCTATTGCTGTCATTTTGGCTCCTGTACCCTAAAATATTTACTAATTAAGAATTACAAATTTGCAACAGCATGACTTCACAAATGTTTAATAGAATATGTACAATTAGTAAATAAGTAATATGATTTACACATACTTGTAAGTGTAAGTACATATTTTAGTTACTTTTTACTTACTTTTTAAATGATTTTATTTGACAAAAGCGCAGCGAGGTTAAAGAAAAGGGTCAATTGTACTCCGGCCACCCCAGTCAGTTAGTACCTACTTATATTTTACTTAAATTAGGTATACTTTCATAATTTGAAACATTGTCTCGACAAACGGTTTCATAAAATATTGAAGTATTGGTTAATACTAATTTGGGTCTGCGTAGTACTGCGACGTTTCAGAATTATTGGCAATTGGCAACAAGGAATGAATTGCTTAAGACTGACAAAATACAATATATAAAGACTTTGGACAAAATGTTTATCGATTTTTAAAATAAGTTGAATGTTTCAGTTTCAGCTAATTATCATAACTTTATAAAAAATAATCTTAGCTGACGGAAATGTCAAAAGTACTCGCATACCTTTGAGGAAGTGAAGGAAGTATGTAAGGACCGCGACACTTGGCGGTCCGTCCTCTCTGACTACCCCATTAGGGATACAGCATAAAGATATGTATGTATGTTACAAAAAATGTAACACAATCATTTCACATTATCATATTTCAGATATTGTATAGACTCAGATGTTACTTTGGGGGAATCCATTTCATGTGATAAATTTCTAAAATCTTTAGCTGTTTTCCTCTGAAACTCAAAGCACCAAAGTTGCCAGCTGACCGAGTCTGATCTCTGAAGTATCCTGAGGATGCTTCGTTGAGAAGCGAAACAAGTGTCGATTGGTGGTTTTTGGAGTTTGAACGGATAATAGCTAAAGATTTTAGGAATTCATCACATTATCATATTTCGTTACTTAATTTTATATTACAATTGTTCGTTTATCTATATGAGAAAATCGTAACTGCTCGTATATGAGAATATTTTCCATACAAACGTTAATGAAATTACTGTATTCCTGTCACGCGACAGTGCATGTAATGGTTTCCAAACTGTGGTCAACATTTCTCACATTTACACATAATTCGATAACCACTATAATTAAGTATATGCAAAACTTCGAGTACTTTGATTTTTTAGCCTGACAATTTCAAGTAATAAATTAATAAATAATTTAATCGTATGATAACTAAGATAACCTAACAACAGCAGTACCTATATGATTGAAATTATTTCAATGCAAACAGATTTTTTTATAATTCTGTGTTTAAACACGAAGTAAAATACGATTATAAAAAAACAGAGACACACGGTCTTTGATTATATGGACAGTATAGGAAATAATAAATTGAACAAATAAAGTAAATTGAACAACACATCAATGCATAACGTATTGTAACTGCAAAAAGGCCCCGGCTAAGCATCATGTAATATCTACTACCATCTTATTCGCTAATCCGGCACCAAACAGCTGTGATTATACTATTGTATTCCGATGTGGAGGGTAAGATAACCGGTGAAATTTTTGGCAAACGATACACAGCATCTTAGGGTTCATGGTTGCCAACGCATTTTCAATCTGAAGTGCTCCCTTAGCATTGTAAGTATCCTCAATCCACTTACTTCCCTTCCTTCCCATTCCACAAACTTTTATTCTTATTCCTTCACTGTACTTGCCGTTAAACTATGGAATGATCTTCCCCCCAGCGTTCGGGCGAGCCGATCGCTAGTAGGCTTTAAACGGGCGGGTGTTAAAGAGCGTTATATGAAGAGCTCATAACAAAAATTTTCACTTGAGTATATCGATATTGTATGTATGTATACATATGTATATATATACAATTTATATATGTACTTATACGTATAGATACATTGGTTGTGTGTGTTTTTTGTTAGTGTATTTTATATCCATTATTATTTATATGTAGTATAATAATAATGTAATACACAGTGTCTACATCTCTATTTTTTTATAAAATGTCTCTCTCACAGGTCTACTGACAGAAATTCTCATAGAAATAAACGGTAGATACCTTTTGCTCTTTTCCAGATTGTATCTTTCTTTTTATATGTTGTCGTGTGCAATAAATTGTTAAATTAATAAAAAAATAAAAATATATTATCACCATTATGCTCTGTGCGTAATAATTTAAGTGAGGTTGAATATACTGATGTATGGTTTTTGAATTGACTCAAAACAGATAACGGGGGCATGGCGTCGCTTGTCGAGCACAGTGAGCGAGTCGGTGGGACTGAAGCACGCGCTGCGGCGGCTGCAGGCGGTGCCGGCGCGCGCGGCGCGCCTGGTGCACGCGCTCGTGGACCGCATGCGCGTCGGCGGTGGGCCCATCGTGTTCACCGAGCTGGGGGCACTGCGCGGCCGCAGGCTCGTAGCTAGGACTACTTTGCAAACACCATACTACAGTTTTAAAGGAATAAGGTCAATAATTATAATATGCTAAGGCTTCAGTGTGTAACAATAGGGTAACATAGTGGGCGAAATGCCTCGGGTCTCCTGCTGAGCCATTGGCATGGGCCGCGAAAACGGGAGGATCCTGACATTTATGTTTTTAAAATTTAGAATAAAATAATTTGTTCTCAATTAAAGTTACATATTAAGTACAACATATGTGTCAAGGTTTTAATGCATTTGATTTAGAATTTTAGAACGCGTCCGGAAGGTAGTCATAAAATGCTCGCCATTTGTAGAGGTCGCGCTGTAGTAACTTTGGACGAGCTTCTTAACATTGAGGGAGGGCCCCATCCTAAGAATTTGCCACAGACATCAGCGGTTCAGTTACACTATTAGTTATAGTTATGCTGAAGACCCCGTCGTCCTTGTTTCCTCACTTTTACTGCTACGTGATAAACATGAAAACATGATCGATCTATTTTCTTCTCGTCACTGCTTTAAATCATACGAAACTGTATTCAAACATACACGCATCCTAAACATAAACAAAATAATGAACTGAGTTGATGAATTTAGATTTATTATTATGTATTTGTACTCTCGTAAAATGTAAAGTAAATACCAGTGAAAGTTTTATAATAATCTATAAGGACTCTGAGATTACTATTACAAATAACATTAAACAAAATAACTATGTATTATTATTATTATTCCGAGATAGAAACATTACTTAATGTCTTATAGTTCCTAATAGCCTGATTTTTCTGTTGATCCGTTTCCATACTTGATATTCCATCGATAGTGAATTCACCAATCACATATGTATCCCACACAACTTCTTACACACACATATTCACTCCATACACTTCACACAATTACTCAACACTATGTTTGTTTCTTACTTATAACAGTAGTTTTTTAGTTCAATGTTATGCTAAGATCATACCCGCTATACTAATTCCCGACTTCAGCCACGCTAGTGGGAAAATGGTAGGATTTATTTTTTTCTATGATCCATATACATGGCACCTAGTACATGCTTACGTACACTTTGAGATAAGGACACTACATTTAGTCGTGGTGGGGTCTACCTTTTCGAGATACAGGTTAAGTCCTAGTTCGGGGATGGATCGCGTGCGGCTGGACGTTGGTGTCTAGCGTTGGATATAAATATTATGTACATTTTATATAATATGTGTACCTGGTGTTGATAGTAAATAAAAAATATTTATTATTATTATTGTTAAATCTATTTATATTTTCACAAATAAATAGGACGATCGAAGATACAAGGTTATAAGTAAAAGAGGGAATTTATAACGAATGGTAACAACGACCTTCAAATTGCTATCGCTAATTTTTTTCAACAGATATGCGCAACCTCCTCGTGGTGCCCTCAGATTTCGACCACCTGCTCCTCTGGAACCGTGGTCAGGAGTGAGGGATGCCTTAGAAGAGGGTGCGGTGTGTCCACATCGATTTATGCTCTTCGACACGTACAAGGGCGATGAAGACTGCCTATTTCTAAATGTGTACACTCCAGCTTTACCGGATAGGAATATTGGGTGGGTACCTTGTTTATAAAATTCTACATTCTAGATATCAGAATTTTTGATGATATTTATAAACTATGCCTATTTGAACAAAAGTAGTATAATAATATTAAATAATAAAACAAAGGTTGCTTTGAAGAATTCGCTATTCAGTAATTAGGCTGCTTTTCGTACTGTGTAGTTATTTATAATTAATTTATAGATATCCTGGCGCTCCGTCCTCTCTGACTACCCCGTTGGGGATATAGCGTGAAGTTATGTTATGTTATGTTATAGATATCACTTCGGCTTTATATTTTAGTACTTGTTATTACTCACAAACACTTTAAAGTTACTTTATACTTCGTGTACGTGTTTGTAAAATATTATATATAGGTAAAAACTGGTTTAGTTGTACTGCTAAGTGTCTTGAGTAAAAAGTAATAAATGATAATAATTTCTGTTTAACACTTGCACGAAATCAGCGTGAATCGTATCGTTTCAGCCTGATGAAAATGAGTGCCAAAATAAAGATTAATAATCAGATCTAATCTGACAGTATGAAAATTATTATCAAATGATCTCTGCTATTTCTAAAATACAAACATGTGTGGAGCAATTTTTGTAATAGTTATTTCCTAATATTGTACATGATGTGTGTATAAATGCAGAAATTGCAGTTCCATAAAAGCAAAACCAGTAAAATTGACACGTAAAGTAGACTTCAGCTTTTTTGCAAGTGATTTTTTGATATTGCGTAATGTAGTATGTAGTAAATGAATTACAATAATGTTTCACATTTTGGCCCTGATTTTTTGTAGAGGTAGTTACAGTAAGATGGTTAAACAAACTAGTACTAACAAAAGTGACGTCAAAAAGTTATATCGTTATACCTTGACGCTCTGTTCGCCTGGAATAGGAAATAGCGTCTTCAATAAAAAAAATTGTTGTTCTGTTGTCCTATCCCTATGGAGGTTACTTTAAAGGATCCAAAACCTAGAAAACGGTTTCAGATTCAGTTTCCAATTCCAGTTAGGTTCATTTAAAGAAAATTTCTTGGGTATGGTGTTCTACTAGTAGCGTTGAAAAACTAAATACAACATAACATAACATATCTTCACGCTGTATCCCGGGGTAGTCAGACAGGACGGAGCGCCAGGAGTCGCGGTCCTTACACACCTCTTTCGCTTCCTCAAAACTCATCATTCTCTTCACACATTTTCGCCTAGGTATGCGAGTGCTTTTGACATTTCCGTCTGCTAACACTCTGGCTGTTTGATCTTCATAAGTCAGCCTTGGTCTTCCTTGGCTTCTTTTACCACTCACTTTCGCTCTGTAGATTTTCTTCGTCAGTCTTTCATCACTCATTCATTCCAAGTGCCCGAACCATCTAAGCATTCCTTTCTTCATTTTTACAATAACACTGTTGTGCAACTACGTATCTCATCATTGCTTATCCTGTCCGCAAGCGTAATACCGCACATATTTCTGAGAGACCGCATTTAGCATTTATCACTAGCACTAGCTAAATAGCACTAGCACTAAATACAAATGGATCAAAAATGATTTTGGAAGTACTTTTTTTTACATTTAGAGGTGTCGGTGAATTTATTTTTTGATAGAGGATTTAAGAAAAGTTAAAAAAAAACCTAATCACCAGAATTCGTTCTTGGGCTGTGCCCAAATTAAACAAATTACCAAAACATCAGTATGCGGGCATAGTTTTGGCTTCAAATAATTAGTCGAAAATATCTATGATCAAGTGTCAAAATGAAAACAGTAGTTAATGTAACGCTTAGCCGTGATACTGAATACTTACCCGCATTACTGTGATCCAGAATGCTTTTGAGAATAAGTACCCAAATCATTGTAATCTAGAATGCTTTCGTGGATCCCGTTCTGACATCTTCACTAAGTAGGTATGAAGATAATGTTTGTTTTTAACTCTGTTAATTAGTTACAATCCAACACTGGCAGTAATGGTGTGGATACACGGCGGCGCGTTTTCCGTGGGTTCAGGCAACTCGTTCCTGTATGGACCGGATCATTTAATCGGTGCAGATGTGGTGCTTGTTACTCTCAATTATAGACTCGGCGCACTAGGATTTTTAAGTCTCGAGAACGAGGAAGTGTCCGGTAATATGGGACTCAAGGTAATTCGGATACGGGTCTCAATTTCTTATTATAAGGACTTATTATAAACTATAAATACTTTCTGCCGAAAATGGTGTCGAGATATAATTTTAATATGTCTTGATGCTCTGCCCATGCCGATCGATAAATGGGATGACGTTATATATCTATGTAAGTGTGTCTTTCGTGTTTACTTTCTCTTAATGTATTATGAGTGTATGTTTTGTATACGTAGCAGGTTCTTGACACCGAAGTTCTTAAAATTATTTGATACACGCGTTGATGTCTTTTGTTTATGAACGAGTGTAATCTTGTTGAAAACTACGTATTTATTGTGGTAGACAAGACATAGACAAGAATATTAGTTTTTTCTTCAATGTTGCAAATGTTTATATTATTAAAACACATTTATAAACAAAAGATTCGTAAATGGTTTCTAATATACGCTAAATCATTTTTATAGATTACACATCTCGAAAGGAAAAACAGAACTTTAATTACACTATTATTACGCTTGTCCGCCTGTCGACTGTCTGTCACGGTAGATTTTCTCTTATTTGGCACGCTAATACATCATTTACATTAGTTAAAACTTTCAAATATTCATAAAATTATAATGGAGATTTACTTGAAATCAACTTGACCATTGCTCGAACCTTATTTCTGAAATTACTAGACCTAGAATTTCAAAAACTTCATGGAACATACAGCGTTACTTGAAGTTTAAAAGAAAAATATTACGAAAATTCTGTTTCCTTTGTATAAATTACAAACACAATAATAATAAATTACAAACAACTTTGTATGTACAAAGACAAACTTTTTTTTTGTAAATATCACACGAAGTCCTTTACACGCGACTCGAAACACATTTTACTAAATATTTTTGTTTTGCAAATTTATCTTCTATATTAATAAAAATTTAAATAACGTTCATTAATTCAAAATTTTCAATTTCTGAAATTTATTCAACGATTACTTTGAAATTTTTACACAATGCTGCATTCGAATACACAAGTGTTTTATATACCTTCATAATATTTCTACTGAGCCACAGCAACGCGTGGCTGGGTACAACTACTTCTATGTAAAAGTAATTAATCTTAAAATGCAACAACTATAAGCAAATGACATTGATAAAGGTACTGATAGCGAAATTTAGCAATATTCTTACTATAAGCTAAGTAAGCATATCGGTCAAGTTCGCAATGTAATGCATATTTTAATGTAAGGTCGAGCACTGTTATGTGTAGTACTGATCTCGATACGAAGTATATATTTCGACATTAGAAATATAACAACAACAACAACGCATAATGGACAATTTGTGTTGCGTTGGAGTAAGTTGAATGCGTAACCTTTACTGTGTTATGCTTATTTTACGCTTCGCGACAAACTTATCTACATTACGTCATATGAAGATGTTCCATGTTTTTTACTACAAACATATAACAGTACCTACGGTATAGTTTACGCAAACTATGTGCAGCAGTCCTTATTTCCAAAAGATTTACGCAAACGTCGTTATATTTAGTTTTTTACCACTACGTTACCATCTACGCTCTGTTTTATTATTATATCGTCCATAAATCCGTAACATTAAGCGTCTTCCGTACAATGTACCTGTACTTATTTAAAAAAATTGCTTATGTAATCTGTACTGCAGTAGAAACTTCCACAGCAGTAAATTGTATTATTATGACAAATTGAATGATAAGTTGCAATACAAATATAAATATAAGTAATATATTGTTCATATTTAGAAAAATATAGGTGTACATGTACTTTTATTAGGGGTTTAAATATCTCATAGAATCGAATTTAATTATTTATTACTTGTAGTTCGTTTAGCATATTGTATTTTTGTCATAATTTACTTATTTTGTGTATAGGATCAAGTAATGGCATTAAAATGGGTTCGTGACAACATCGAGCACTTTGGCGGCGATCCCAAACGCATCACAATTTTCGGCGAGTCTGCAGGCGCTGCTTCCGTACACCTTCACATGCTCTCGCCCTCATCGCAGGTGAATAAAGTCATTAAATAATTATCATTACTGCTTTCGAAATGGTCATTATTTATTCTCCACTTTTAGGAAACCAAGTGGTACATTCAACATTCAAGGTCAACATTACTTGGACAATACAGTATACAGTCTGGCCATAAATATTGTTACAAGGAGAACATCGTTTTTCTCTATTATATGAAACGTTTATTATTGCAGTGTGCGTTATTTTATACATTATTTAATAGCATTTTAAAATATGAAGCTCATTCGACTTGAGCTCCATTGGCGTTAATACAATCTTATGGAATGTTTTAGGGATTCCAAATTATCATGACATTTAGAGCATGCATGGTCTCTGGTAGAGAGCCATACTCCCTAACAGAGACCATAAATCAAAATCAAGTAGATTAAAATTGGGATTAGATGACAACTTCTCTTCAGCCGTGATTAAGTCAGAAAAAATAATTAATAAATTGGGTTATAGAATATGAATTAAATCGATTTTAATGTAATGAACTAACAAATGACACTTCAATTTCATTCGATAAAAACTAGTTTTAAATGAAATATTACTTTCATATTAAAAATCTTTTGCTAAATATTGTAATTACAATCAGATACAATAATTTCTTCCAGTCATTACAATGTTTTATTCAAATATGTAGAACGATCCTGGAATTAATCTTGCGATAATCTTATTTTGTGCCTAGTGCGGTCTGTAAAAATGGACAAGATTTAAGACAATACATTTCTGATGATAAATTATAATTCCCTATTTCAAATCTACATCCCCAGTATAAGTGATAATTTAAGTTACATAACGAAACAAGGATCTGAAGTACACGAAGATAATGAAATCACTTCTATCGAAATTCTTTGTATCTAATCAAATATTGCAAAACGATGATAAGATATTAGTCATGTAAAGTGGATGAATGAAGAAGAATATCACGTTGTAATAAAAAGTAACTATACCGCTACGATCGTCAATATGACCTGTAGATTTGTTGTGTATTTTCCCACACACGTAATCCCAGAAATATTAACATAATAATTAGTACCTACTTGGTCTGCGTCTATTTAAGTATAATTTATGATAGACAATATAAAAATTGATAAAATTATGTCCATCGTCGATTTCATCATAAATATATAATACTATAAAATACCCATTCGACTCTTGAATAAAATGAAAATTATGTTTCATGATGGCGACAAAAGGGCTACTGAATCCTAAGTAATAAAAATGAAATAACTAAGTTCAAATTCCAAAGTACATTTTAAAATCGTATTTACAACAGTTTTGTAACCTCATGCCTAAGTTTTGACAGTAAAATATTTTTAAATGTATCATAGATGATAGAACTATTCTGTAAGCTCAGTGTGTGCCTATAGACATAAAATTAATTATCATACTTCATTGTACTGTGGACGTAAATCAAGTAGGCAACTAGAGTTACGAACACCAATTGATCACAGCTACATCTAGAGCGTTATTTACTACACGCAAACATAATTTAAAACATCCGTGATCTAACGACTGAGGTCTTCAATACACCCGATAAATCATCTTATGTTTCATCGGTTGATTCATCGTACGCATTTCGTTATAATAATAATAAATGCGCCAACAATACACACCAATCATCTGGTCTCAAACTAGGACATTCCCTTTTCTATGAGAATCAGACAACGACGACAACTAGAGGCGTCTCCCCCGTACACCCAGACCCGAGACAATCTAGAAAAGTTCGTTTTCTAAATTTACTCGGCCGGGAATCGAACTAGGAACCTTCCGCGCTTAGACGCAACACCTAAACCCCTGCACCATCGAGTTAGCCATGAGGCTATTAGTAGCACTCAGTATTTGAACTTAGTGTTTCTAAGATAGTCATTAGTGCCAGCATTTGTAATGGAGTTATTTTTTCCATAAGGGCCTATTTCACGGTGCAATAGCTCAAAGTGGTGTTGCTTTGTCACCGTGGGCGCTTGCTCGAAACCCACTTGAACGTGCGTTTGAACTAGGAAGAGAACTTGGGATTGACACCAACAACACTGCTGAATTGCTTGGTAAGAATACAAATAGTAATATGTAATACTACGTTTTATAGAGACGCTTGTAGCGAAGTGGCGTTTTATGTTTGATACGATAACGAATGGGTGATAGTGACATCAATATCAAGCGACACAGTGCTCTGTGCAATAGCTGTTGGTCAGATCATAGGTCTTCAAAACTCTGACAGTGGGTTTGCCACAAACCTCTACGTGCTATGTTAACCAGGGTCGGACATTCCGTCCAAACAATTAAAGTACCTACGTTAAACAGTACAAAGATTAATTTCACTCATTTAGACATATACCATATTATATTTACATGTATGTGACGTAATTAGAGTTTATGAGCATATTTAAATAATAGTTTAGTTTAGTACTACTTTTGGCTAAAATATACATACATATCTCACACTATATCCCGGAGGGACTAGTCAGAGACGATGGAACGCCGAGCATCGGGGTTCTTGCACATTTGTTTCTCTACCTCCAGTCTTACTATTCTTCTCACGCACTTACACCGAGGTATGCGCTAACACTCTGGCTGTATGAACTTCATTAGTCAGCCTTGGCCTTCCTAACCTGATATATGACCGCTTATAGTCAGACGAACCGGCACGCTTATTACGTAACTTGCAGACAACATGCGACAGCCAATATCGTGCGATATCTGCTGTCAAAACGAGAATTTGTGTAATGTATTTTGTATAGGGGCGCTAAATCTACCGCGAAAAGTGCATTTTACGGTCATAAAATAATAGATACTCAATCGTTATACATGAAACTAATTTTTTATTAGAATTAATCACCGGTCGCTTAGTGATCGCGTGGCTGTCGCTGTCTACAAATTTTTAGGTAATAACCCCGCGTTTCTTTATTTGTTTGCCACCTCAATAATATAAATAACAATGAAAATGTTATATTAAAAATCCAGTTTATTTCTTCGAAATCGTGTCACTCTCGGCCATGTGAATAATATTCGCTTTTAGATTAATTGGTCAAAGTTCTACATAATTTTTAGTGTAGGTGTAGATGTTAAATAATTAATTTGATGGCGGCACCGCTCACTATAATATATTGCAAAAACAGGCAAACTAATAGCCGAACCACTTCTACCTAACCTAAATATCAATCGAAAATAAGACAGTATTATAATACAGTAATTTATTATAAATGCTTACTATCTTTATTTGTTACATTTTGCTAAACCGCAGAACCGATAATGATGAAATTTGGTATGGAGATAGCTTGAATCCTGGGGCCTTCCCCAGGCTACTTTCTCTTAAATTTCTCTTATTTTTCCTAAATTCCCAAATAAATTAAAGCAAATAAAATCGCGTTCAACAACTAGAAAAACTAATAGAACAAAAGATAATAGAACAAATAAAAGCTACTATGTATGCCACTGAACGAACTGGAGAAGCACTTAATAACATTCAGACCCTAAACCAATTTAAATATGTCGGTCTCCTGAACAACTTTTACGGATCTGAGAGCGATACACGTGACTTGAGACCAAGATGCGCTACCATTACGCCGACGGGTTAGACAAATATAATAAGATAATCTATATCAATACTAATAATAAGAAGACGTACTGTTGTGTGTTTGTTTGTAATTAGGAGCAATCTCCGAAACTGCTGAACCAATTTCAAAAATTCTTTCTCAAATAGAATGCTAATATAAATATAATCCGTGTCTAATATTTTATTTGGCCACGCCTTCCACGCCTGTGAAACCGCGGGGTGCAGCTAGTCAAAAGATAATGAAACAAAGAACTTTAGACAGTAAAAAACAGTCAAAATTAATCAAATTTCGTTAGGTATAATGGACATACAATTATTATATATAAATATATGTATAGGGTAGATCTACAATTAACTTTTCTCCAGTTCTAGAACAGGACATTAGGACATTAGACATAGGTCTTTTGTTTATTATTAAGCTGTATTAAGCTGTACTCCATCATGTTATCTTACATCAATTTTCTAGAGACCACCCTGGACATATTATATACCCTTTCAAATAAAAAAGGATTATCAAAATGTGTGCACAAATGGCGGAAATATTAATGAACATACAAGTAAAAAAAAAAGATACCGACGAATCGAGAACCTTCGCCTATTTTTGAAGTTGGTTAAAAATGGTTGCATTTTGTCGTGTTTAGGCTACCTGCGAGCGACACCAAGTGAACTTCTAGTAAAAGCTGGGGCGCGGTTAGTTATAGCGCCGGGAAAGAGCGCCGACCTGCACAATACCGTCGCTCTGCCGTTCTTGCCCGCTATTGAACCTGACACAGCAGAAGCCTTTCTCGTTCAGCATCCAAAAGAACTTCTTCCCGGTGCTGACGTACCGCTGCTAACCGGTTACAATGCACAAGAAGGAATTATATTGTTTAGACGTAAGTAAATTTATAATTATTGTAAGACTTATTGTAAACTGACATCTCTTTATGACTAGCGCCAACAATTCATCAGCTTTTGTTCTTACGTATGTATGTAAGTAGGACATAAGCTGATTAAAGGAATAGGTGAACAGATTCATGAGAGTGAGGTTACATCTTATAACAGTAATAATACTCTAGACAATTACACAAATTGTGTGACCCCAAAACTAAGCACCAGTGCTTGTACTATGAGCACCACTCAACGAACTGTGGGAACTCCTAGAAACACCAAGAGTCTAATCCAATGAAACGTTCATTTCTTAAATTGAACTAATCAGGGATCGCACGCGGTTCCCCGACTTGGAAGTAAGGATTGCAATTCGAAAAATCCCGTAATCCGGCATCATTAGAAGTCTACCGGATCTGGCACCCAATTATCGAACCCGATTCCGGATCTGTTCAATTGAAAAAATACATGAAACCAATGTTTCGCCTTTCAATGAAGCAACCTCAGGACATTGCAGAAACAGACTCGGTCAGCTAACCAGCACAGAATACAAAACTGGGAATTTGGCCGGATCCAACCAAACCCAAGTAACCAAGAGTAATAAAAACACACCTTCATGCTTTTAGTAACAAAATACTAGGAATAACAAAAGTATTTGGGCTTACAGATGACGAAGTAGAATCAAGTTGTCACAGGTTGTTAGCCTAAGGCCTATCATCTAGCTGACACATTTTATATCTTTCTTTCACGCGCAGACCAGCATGGAAGGGTAAAAATAAGTTATAAGAATACAACACATTGTACATTACGAGTACTAAATAATTTTTAAACCTAGCAGCGCTTTATCTATTCCAGTAAAGCAGAAAAAAATCTTTTCATATCGCTCTCAAAATCTTTTGAGACAGAGGGAAGTCTAAGATTTTCTTGTTTTCTCTTACGATGAAGTTATAATTCTATTTAAATTTAATTATAATATATTTAAATATTTAATTATAATCCGATTGTATTTAATTGTTATAATTCTAACACTTCTCCTGTCTATTAACATTTTTTGGATCTCTGCGTATGTATAAATGCAAGCAATACGTTTAGCATTCACATAGAGCAGGGTTGGCGAACTTTTATTTATCTATGTGCTATTTTTTCTAAAGAAATATTTAACAATAACGTGCCGTCACACAATCTTGATTCAGCGATTAATGAAAAAAAAAATACAACAAATGTATTTAAAAAAAGAAATTGTTTCGATTAGGTACCTAAATCCTGTAATTACAGCCGTGCCCCAATGGTTTTGTCACGTGCCATCAATGGCAAGTGTGCCATTGGTTCGCCATCGCATACTTAGATTGAGCATTTGCTACTGTACCTATCAATCACGTTCATTATCTAAAATTATTATTTTATTATTTAAAATATAACAATATATAAATTATAAAATACTTTGTATTAAACTAACCCAAGTTAATTGGATTATTGATAAGCTCTGTTCTACAAAAGATTGTATGTTGCATGACCATATTAAAATTAATGTTTTCTCCATTATTAAATTGAATATAAAAAAATGTATGTTCTGTACTATGGGGATGTATACTCCATAATTTTACGGTTCTACGAACCCACGAAAACACATTAGAGTGCGGAAATCCTTCATGCTGTTGAGCAAGTAAACGGAACTTATACTATTTGTGCCTTCGCATAACATTGATCCGTTATTCGCTATCCATTACGAGCCAGTTGCTCACCTTGAAATAAAATTCGCGAAACTTTACACTCGAGTGAAATATCAAATCTTATTCTAATAAACAAACATTTGCAATATTTAAGGGATCGAAGAACCTGTTTTTTCTCCAATAAAACCGATGGTCATCACAGTGTCGTTCAAAGGTCGCTGCATACATATCGGGACAAGAACGTGGACATGATGGAGATGGTACGGGAAATCTTATGACTTCCTGTCATAAGATTTTTATATAAACCACCACGTAAATACCACGTCCCATCTCATCCGTTTGCTCGTCGCATACGCTCATTATAATATATTTTCTTTATTATCATTTTAATACTTTGTTTTAAAGAATACTATCTATTTGTCGCCGTCTGATCGATTTAAAACATAAGTATGTAGATACCTTAAATGCTAAAGACACCGAATAATTTTGTCACGTGCCATCAATGGCAAGTGTGCGATTGGTTCGCCATCGCTAACGTAAACTAAAGATATATAAGTCGTTAGAAGAGTTCTCGACTGTGACGATCAGAGTAGGTACAAAATTATAAGTCTTAAAAGTAAAAACAATAAAGACAATTTATAGCTTTAAACAAAAATCAGTGTAAATGTCTACTTATTGTATATTATAACAATATTATAAATAGAAAAAAATTCGTTCTTTGTTTGTAATGGATAAACTCAAATACTACAAAACCGATTTCAAAAATTCTTTCATCTATAGACAGCTACATTATCAGCGAGTAACATAGGGCTGTATTTTATTTTTAATAAATTTCTACTCGTGCGTAGTTGGGGTGGTTTACTAGTCTTTAATAAAATTGGCAAGTTTGACTCGCGACGGCGATAAATTAAGTTTTGATCTGATTTTCCTTCACAAAATGTCTACCTGTAGGTATTTACAATATTAATTAATATTTACATGTCAATAAAAATATTAAATAATATATACTTATTATAACATTACATATCTGTCGCCCAACATATATAATTATGTTCGTTACCTTGATGACAACAGAAAATCACAAAATGTAGGTACTTGACCGATTTTGACGAGAACCCTTCGATAATATTCTCGGTATTCTCAAATAGCACTCCAAGACGTGTTTCGTCATATCATAAATTAATTTCAGTAAAAACAGAACAAGATGTTGCAAAGGTATGTAAATAGACAAAATACTTACGATCATACCACATTGCAGACCATACTTTGATGTCTGATTCCTAGTAAGTAGTAGGTAATTACTCATTAGATACTAATAAGGGATCAAGAGCTTGAGCTATTAGCTTGAAATTTATGTTACCGCCAAATTAGATCCTAGTAGAAGTTATGAAATTCTATTTCATAAATATATAGTATTCGATTTCATTCATGCGTTTTAAAATTACTAATATAACCAGATGCAGTTCTGGTATGGCATATTTATTAACTTTAGTGATAATAATTATCAAAGCATTTCGAAAACATATCTTTAGTATTAATTTGAATATTTAATTAGTTTATTTAGATCATATAGGTACGTTTATAAAATAACTATGTACATGCGTTACTCTCCATTTATTAGGGTTCCGTTACCAAATGGTAAAAAAGCGAAACCTTTCCAATTTTATATCATCTGTCTGTCTGTATGTGATAATCATTTTAATGCAAGATTATTGTCATTATTATAAATGAAATTTGGAAAGTATATATTATGAACCGCTACACAATGACGTAATTTGAAAAAATTAAATTAGGGGTGGCACTCCATACCTGTTACGTGTAACTGGGAGACGAAAAAAGAGTAGTAATTCAGTAGTAATATCCAGTAGTAATATTAGGTAATTCAGTAGAAATTTACCAGTTAACATATCAGTAGTATAGGTAATACATCAATGCAATAGTAATATACCAGTGAACATAAGCGTATTATAGGGTATTTTTAGATAGGTCTTAAAAAATTATACAGAATCTTCAGTGATTTTTTTTTGTTGAATCGCTTCTGAAGTTGCAAGAAATGTCACCTCCTTCTAACTTTTGACCTATGGGGTGGAAAATTCAGAAATAATGTAAGACAGAGAAGAGAGAAGAACTTATACAACAGTGTTAACGAAAATTACTTTGAATTTGTAACATGACATGTTGAGTAGTTTTTGAGATTTGGCTTATTTTTGGTTACTCGCTATTTTCAGATGAGTAACCGAAGAAATAACTGTTTTTCACAGTGTTTATGGGAAACGTTATGAAATACAAACTTATTTTTTCCTTCCGTTTAAGTGAATACTTTGCATCCTGACTACAGAATCTTTCACTGTGCTTGGTCCAACACGCGTTATATGGCAGGTTTTTGTTTATTACTAACCAATCTGATTTTCACACTTTTAAGTAGTACCTACCTAGTTACCTACATAAAATCGTTGAACTCTTTGAAATCATGCTCTCATGTATTGCTCGATGTACAACTTAATGTCATGATCTGAAAGCCGATGTAACCATAGTTCATTTATAAGTTAACACAAATAAAATTATTAGGTGTCTACTCTTTATTGCTAACATGAAAACTTTTAGCTTATAATTATAACTTGAGAAGGTAGGTATGTGTACTTTCCTACGTACTTGTTTTTGAAAAACTTACGAAATGTCTTATTATATTACATACATACATGGCTATTGACATAGGTATCGAAATATAGCGTAATACCTTCTATTCTTTATTATATTTACTTATTTACTAGGTTCTAATAGTGTCAATGAACTATTATACATACAGTATATTATGTTATGTACTTACAAATAGTTGGGAAAGGTTGAATCTGGGTGTAATGACCACATAGTCGCAGATTAAATAATGGTTCGCTTATGTTACTCCCAGATGGAGGCCGGAACTGTTACTTACTTTTACCTACTCAAATAACTTACGCTTGTGATAAAAATATCTACGAGTTGCGTAAATAAGTACGAAAATAGGTTATTGGACTCGTCTTAAAAAAATTAACTAATAATAAGGTTAATTATGAACACCAGTACTACTGTAAAAAAATATCCCAACATTTTGAAAAATATTTGCACCGTCACGGTTCGGTGGCGTCGTCTCTCTCTAGCTTATTCCAACTCCTTTCTCTTAATCAACTTTTGTACATATATTTAATAATGAAATTCAAATTTTTGACAGCTGCAGCTGTACACATGATTTAAATATTGCTAATTTCAAAAATAGGACTACTAGGCTATCATAAACGTTTTGAACCTAATAGATGTAAAGAAATTCTGTGAAAGAAATAAAGTTAACTTACATACTTAATACATATCTGTATTCACCTATCTACCTAAGTTATGTGATTACTGAGATATGCGAATACAGAGGCAAAGTAAAATAAAGCTTATGTTCCCAGGCAAGTTGTAAAGTCTGGCTTAGGGCTTATTGTAAAGGGCTTATTGTACGGATTTTGTAAACGCAACGAGCTAGTAATTTGTCAATTATAATTTGGATCTGCCGTCTATAAGCCTATATTATCGTCGAAAGTGGCATTTATGTCTAATTTAACCACATCTTGTTGTTTTTCTACTCCAAAAAGAAAATAGCGAAAAGATGTTATGTTCTTACGTGTGTTTATACTTATTAAGATTAACATAACGACTTGTTAAGAGTACAATCTATTTATAATAAATTTGTGTCTAACACGGACAAGTATAATTTCTATCTTTACATAAATAACGAAATAAACGTGTGCCATTCCGAATAACTTATATCACATTTAAAATTTTGTTGCTGACAATTGTTATACTCGTAGGTACATTGTGTTTTGGTTTCCATTGGACAAGTCGTGCATTTCAACTACACTTTGGACTCTTAATAAAGTAAGAATGTAACTTAAGTGAATTATGTAACGAAAGATGAAAAATATTCAACTTATGTCACGAATATATTACTACACCGTAATGTTTTCTTTCATTTTTACAAAAGAAGTCCCTAATAATAATGTAGAAAAACAGAACGTTGTATGTTTACTTCTTTCATACGATAATTACATAACCAATCGACTTCGAATTTTACAAGCAAAGTGGTTATACCCAGGATGTATCTAACCAAAATAGAGGCGAACATTTTCCAGAACCACATGTACAAGGCCGCGAAAACTAGTATTTAATTCATTCCGAACATTAGACAATTAAGTACTTATTATTGGTAATACTTATTACTGGAATATTTTAAACCAAATTAAAAATTGTGTGAAGCAAACAAATATAGTTAATTCATTCAATAGGAAATGCCTTGAAGTTACTCACGGCATTTCACGACATCAAGACAACAAAAACACATCTAGATGCCAAATCTATAAGTATTTGGACCTATAAAAGAATAGCCGAATTCAGGTTACAAGCCTATAGCTGTTTACTAACACAGAAGTAATATATTATACTTAGTACCTATCAAACATTTTTTAAAGCGATGCCCTATATGTACATACATATACCTCATATATGCCACGCTATATCCCTGCGGAGTAGTCATTAAGGACGGTGCACCAAGTTTTGCGATCCTTACATTCTTCTTTTGCCATCTCAAACCACATCATTCTCTTTGCACTTTCGCCTAGATTTGCGACTGCTTGTACGCGTTTGAATAATTATAACAATCGTATTTATTTCCAGGACTCCAACGCTATCCCAAGCTTTTAAGTGAGTTGGACCGCGAGTTCAAGCGTGTGGTGCCTCCGGAATTAGTATCTGATGACGAGAAGTACACGAGGAATATCACTGAAACTATTAGAACGTTTTACTTTCAAAATAGACCTGTCGATATACGGAATATTGATACTCTTATTGACGTAAGTAAAATACCAGAATAGACATAGGATCTTCTAAAATTTTTCATGCGTTATTGGTGTTATGTACCATGTTATTTCAATAACTCCTAACTTTAAATAAATAATATTTATGGGTCCAATTATAGCCTCGAAATCCATTTTTAGTATACAAACCAGAACATTTTTGTATGATTGATATTTGAGTTTTGAATTACTTATTTAAATAAGTAGAGATTTAGTTTTGCAGGTACGTTAAAAATAACATTTAATCTAGACTATGAGTATAATATGATTTTATTTCATCATCAGATTTTCAGAATAATTGTAGAACTTTGATAAATAATTTATAATCTATTTATCAAAGTTCTACAATGATTCTGAAAATCTGATGATGAAATAAAAACCTAAATCGCTGCCTACATATATTTTTCTAAACGAGAATACGCAAATCTTTATTTTGGAAAAATGCCACAATAACATTTTGTACTACTTAGGCTTGAAAAAAAATAGATCTCGTATGATAGTACTTATGTTTTTATTTTCAGATGTTCACAGACGTTATGTTTCTACGACCGATTCTGGAGACTCTGCGCTTACAAGAGCAAACGAATAGAACGAGTCCCACGTATTTGTACCGCTTTGAATTCGACGGTGCGCTGGGTCTGTTCAAGCGAATGCTGGGTATAACACATCCTGGTGCTTGCCATGGCGACGAAATGGGCTACTTATTCTATTTCTCGAGGTTAAACTACAGACTAGATGATGACTCTGCTGAACTAGCTGTCTCCAGAAGAATGGTACGGATGTGGACCAACTTCGCCAAAACCGGGTGAGTCTATTTTTAGATTGTGAACTAGTGATATTTAAAAAAGTATCTCAATTTTTTTCCTTACGCAAACTATCTATTTTATTTATATTACCTTTAACTAGGCCTTATTTGGGTCAGGCACCTTAGGTCTCGTTAGTCACGAAAGCTGAGGTTTTTTTACTCTCCTATTTAATGTTACAAGTTGTCATATTCGATTGACTCGAACGATGGTCAAACGACCGTGTTTTATTTTAAAGTTTACTTTGTTCAAAACGACACAGTCATTATTATATATGATACATATTGTGTGTTTTATTCTAACTACAGCGTAGCGAAAGCTATGTATGGAAGTATATATACGTGTATGTTAATCCCTAGGAGAGTCTAAACAGATATGAAAGATCATTAAATTCTTACGCGTGTTATTATTTTATGTCTGTTTGAAAAATTCAATATGGCGTCGATGGTATAAAGTTTAACAACTAAAAAAACTAAAAAACTTACTGAATCATCATTGAATTTCAAAAACGATATTAAGTATATTGGTTTACAATTCTGTGACGGTATCTACTGAAACTTTATTCTAATCTGCTTCAAGAAAAAGTACCAGAATGTTTTTTTTCACTGCAATTACAATAATTTTAATTTTTTCAAATTTCAGAAATCCAACACCACCGGCCGATTACGAACCTGTCATGGATTACGAGTGGCTCCCGGTGAACGATACAACACACGTTGACTACCTGAACATCGCCAGGAACTTCACAATGCAGAAAGATCCTGAGGCTAAGAGAATACAGTTCTGGGATCGGCTTTATGAAAATTACGGCAGAAAATCGTGAACTGTTTCACTCGTGAAATAATTGGATAAAATGTAGTGTCCAAGTGTTAGATGTGATAATTCAGTGATAGATTTAACACTAAGTATGATTTTCCGGAACATCCGAAAGAGACTTTTCAGTACCATGTTAGATTTTATATTGAAAAATAACTTGATCTCAAACTTGGTTTTAAACTCCTTATAACAGTTGTTTTGTATCGTCGTGATTGTGAATGATCTTCCGGAAACTTATCGACTGAATTTGAATGTGGCTTATTCCATTTTCATTTTTGGAAACGGTTTAAGAGCCAGTAGTAAAATGCGATGTAAACTTAACTTGTAAATTATATATTTTCTCATACAAAGTTATTTCGAGAGGATGGGTAAATATGGAAGGGTATTAAAGTACCCATGACAACGGAAATACATTCTACAACTTCACCACAAGTCAGTGTAACACCCATATGTGAAAAAAATAATGAGGTAAAGATGAGGCAACCCTAATATCAGTGGTTTTACGTCGCTAGCAAACATTTGAAACTTGGGGCATAATGATGGGTTTGTACATGTTTTCCTATTAAATGAATATTTTTTTTATATGGAAAACAAAATAAACGTGTCTCATAATTATTACACCTGCAATATAACAGTCAACAGGACATGTCGAAACCCCGGCGGATTTATACCCCATTTCGCAATAACCTTGTATTTATAGAATAGGTATCATCACTGATTTATATAGATGAGCCGCTCCGATAGTAAACGCATAATAAAAACGTTCCAAAATCGTACACGTGTCGTTTGAGGCGCGCACTGCGGTTTCGTATTAATTTTTGATTCCGATTGGTTCTCAAAAATTGTACGAAACTGCAGTGCGGGCCTCAAGTGACACGTTACGTATAGATGGTTACAGCATGGATGGATACAGCACAGAGAAAACATAACAGAGTTGACACTGGCTGAACAGAATTTTTATTAATTTTTAATTGATTGACATAACAGATTTATGGACAGTAAACTTATGTTTTTTAATGTAGATTAACATCTTAATTTTTAATGCAGATTAATCTACATTAAAAAATATAAGATCGTATTTCAAATCAAAAACGATTTTTATTATTATAATTTATATTCAATTAGAATTGTTACTCCACTTATTTTTTTGTTCCCGGCGGATAACGCGACCGAAGTAGTCGAATGCTCGCAACTTGTAGTTTTTGCTAGCAACTGACTATAAGCAAACCAATCTGATTTTGCAAATCAGATTGGTTTTGTTGGATCGTTTTGTTAGTGTGGGCCTATCTATATATAGGTATATGTCAGTTATGTTGCAATACAATACATAGAGGTTTATTAAATTATATTTCTAGTGAAAGTTGTAATTTGCGGACCATCGTTTGTCTACATTGCCTTATCATAATTATAGTTAAACACCGAGATTTATTTGACATAACATTAAACTTTTGGTACTAATTAAGTACTGAGTAGTTTCTGCGGAATTTATAATTTGTGTAAACTTGTCTCCATATCAATGCTTCCTTCCCTATTCTCTTGTACCGTTTAACCATAACTAATCGTTTTTGTAGTGTTTTATACTCTAGTGAACACATTGAGAACAAGTGACTGCGAGAAACTAATCTGCTAGTTATAATTACTATTACGTAACTAAAGAAAATTGAATAGTTAACTAAGTCCCCAGGGGTGTAGTAAGGTCAACAGGAAGTTTAATTTCTGAAGTTTTACAATGTTATTGCGACATATCTGCATGTAACGGATCTGTAAATAATACTAAATTACTTAGTATGATAAGTTACAATTAAGATTTAACTTTTATGTGGTAAAATATACTGTATATAATACAGCTATTGTCATTTTATTCTTCTCAGAAATGTTTAAATTTAACGCTTATAAAAATGTATTCATGTAACGCAATAATTTTCCAGTTTATAAAACGAACTACAATATTGAGTTGAGTTAGATGTTAGTAGAGAAAATGCTAAAAACAAAATATGTCGAAATTGCTGTAAGCTGTAACATTTTTATGACATTATACATCATGTATATATCATACATGTCAGTGCATTATACGCATACATTTTGTATTTTGATAAGTAGTTATAAAAATCAAAACACCGTTTTAATTGACATTACTAGTTATGTTAGTAGGTAAGTAGGTATTAATTAAATTACAATGCCCAAAAACTATGGTACTTTGCCCCATCCACAAATTTACATGCCCAGTATTAATATTTATTTTATTGTATGGGTTATTAAGAACATTTCGAAATAGTGTAGTAACAAAAGCGAAATAACTAGCAAATCTAAAGATAGATTACAAAAAATACTTAAAAGCCTACTGTGCGCGCCAGCGGCGGCTGAGCAATACAGCCGGTAACACCGACGCGCCTGGCGGGGTGAGGTGCTGGTTATAGTTATGACAAGAAAGGCGTACCTTCAAAAATGCTACTACGACCAACGCGCGGCGACGTCAGAGGTCGATCGTAGACTACTAATAACAATTAGCAGGAAAAATGCAGCGGACAGAATGACATAACAAAATTATTGCGGGTAGAACAAAATAAGATGTATATTATTTGGCGTGAACACCTACCAAAAAATCGCACGCGCATCGTGACATTCTCCAAAATGACTGCAGAATTCAAATTGAATACGGCCAAAAGTATTCACATAGACAATCAAAGCACCCAGAAACACAGTAGAGGTTGTTATTTACATACAATCTAGCCAGAAAAACAAATTGACACGTGCACAAGCAAATTTTGTATGTAGATGGTGTATCATAGATGAACTACATAAACATCCGAAATGTCAAAGTCGATGACGTTATATGTGTAAGGGTGTGTCACAATCACAGATTTATAAATGGAAGCAGATCAAACATAATTCACTCACACATACATACCGTGTAAGTAATAACACTGTCACTTTCATTGTAGTTGAAAGTTGTATATCTTTATCCTTTTCTTTCATATGTTGCAACACAATGGCACACATAGACAAATCCGAAAACGTGGCATCCGCCATTTTCCGCTTAAGTCAAAATAAGCGGAGTATGGCGTCTGTTTACGTGTGTCGTACGCACAGATTTGTCACAATTTAGGATCAAGGAACATGTGACAATGCATAAGTCAAACTCGGACAGCGTCGTCGATTTACTATCTTTTTTTTTCTTTTTTTTATGGCATGGCGCACAGATTAGCACATTTGCCAATGTCACGTATTAATAAGTAGAATCGACATGAAGCATGTTCGAAGCACATTCGTTTTTTCTTCTTATCGCAGAACTCTTCCAGTAAAGTGATAGTAGGCTTTACTGAAGTTATAAAGAACTTCTTGGAAGAGCGCGAGAACTTCAGTTACACATATTTATTTAGACTTCCTTCATTCTTTTCAGTTATACATAACTTTAAGTCACAATATACTATCACTTTTGTACTTTATAACTCCCAAAAATGTAAAAAATAGAAAATCTAAATAACAGTGACGTGCACAGACAATTTCAAGAGGGTATAGATTAAAAAGGAAACGCCGAATTCGTCATTCAAAGTTTGTGTGTAAATGTTAATATATTTTACGTCATGTTATTTATTCATCGGAACTACTATTTATTAGTCATTTATCAGATTCCACTTTCACGATTTTTCGTCAAGTGGGATGGCGATGTCCACCAGCTACACCTCCGACAGAGTCCAATTCATCAACGCAGGATATCAAGTTTGTTGGCAAGAACTATTCTGTCCGAGATGATAGGTCGATTCCAGTAGATTCTCGTGTGTCTGTTTGTTGTCTCAGACAAATAAACCGCACTCTTTATTTAGAACTGGTCTTCCCAGGACACAGATAAACTCAAGATTGCACTCTACTGGCCCATAAACACCTCAAGGAAATGTCGAACCGTATCATGTATACTATATACGGTTCTAGCCATTAATAGAGTCAAATGCTTTTTATGTATATCCAGGCGGCATGGAAACATGTCAAAGTCAAATCAATTTATTCTATATTTATTTATAGTATGATTGTTCATTTTATAGTACGAGGGCTGCTATTTATGTATCCGGAATAACAAAGTGAAACAAACATGTAGCATTTATTATAGTTTTATTGCTTTTCAAAATATTCACCATGATGATCGATGCACTTTTGCATGCGTTGGAACCAATTTTCATAGCACTTTTTCCATTCGGATCGAGGTATCTCCAAAACGTGCATTTTGAACGCATCAACAGCCTCTTCACGGCTCGAAAAACGTTGACCATGTAATTTATTCTTCACGGTTGGGAATAAATAGAAGTCGTTGGGGGCCAAGTCGGGGCTGCACGGCGGATGACCCGTTAATTCGATCTTTTGATCTTCCAATTACCAAGTTGTTTCGGCCGATGTGTGGCAGCTAGCATTGTTATGATGAAGAAGGATTCTGCGTTGTCGGTTGTTCTTTCTTATTTCTTCAAAGACTTCTAGCAAACAAATGGTCGTGTACCATTCAGAATTAACCGTTTTACGATCCTCTAGTGGCACTGTAGCTACCAAAAAAACAAGCGACCATTTGCTTCAAAGTGCTTTTTGAACGAATGACTTTTGGTGGGTTCGGCTCATCTTGGAACACCCAAACCGTTTATTGTTGTTTAGTTTCAGGATCATACGATTATATCCAAGATTCATCACCTGCGTAGATATTATAGACAGCTTTTGACGCACCCTGATTGTACTTTTGTAACATTTTTTCACACCAATCGACACGAGCCCGTTTTTGGTCAATTCTCAAGTTGTGCGGAATCCAACTTGAACAAATTTTTTTTACAGCTAAATGTTCGTGTAATATTTTATATATACTCGTCATACTTATGCCCAGAGACGCCTCTATCTATCTATGTAACATGGCGATCTTGCATTATTAGTTCCCGCATAGCATCAATATTTGGAGGTACAACAACCGATTTAGGGCGACCTTCTTTAACTTCGTCCGTGAGCACAGACCGCCCACGATTAAACTCCTAAACCAGTGATACACAGTAGTTTTCGACGGTGCTTCGTCCCCAAAAGTCGAAGTGAGTTGATCGATGCACTGTTTTTGAGTTAGCCCTCGCCGAAAATCGTAATAAATCATAGCACGAAAATTTTCACGACTTAAATCCATGGTGATAAAGACTCGCAATTTTCAAAATGACGCCACAAAGGATAAACAAATGACAGCTACATGAAACAAATTGTATTCTTCAGCCAAAGAGTTCCATTTTTAAATGTTAGAATTACTTTTTTAATATTGATCTGTAACTGGCCAGTTCCGGGTACATAAATAGCAGCCCTCGTATGATTGTCTAATCAATGTACGTTTTATAACCTAAATAAATAAATAATTTAGTTTTATAATCTAAATTAATTCTCTATTAATTGGATATATGGAAAGAATGAGTGATGAAAGACTGATGAAAAAATCTACAGAGCAAAAGTGTGTGTTAGTAGAAACCAAGGAAGATCAAGGCTGACTTACGAACATCTAATAGCTAGAGTGTTAGCTGACGGAAATGTCAAAAGCACCCGCATACCTAGCCGTAAATTTGTGAGGAGAATGAGGAGATTTGAGGAGGCGAAAGAAGTAAGGGCGCGAAGCTTGGCGCTCCGTCCTGTCTGACTACCCCGTTATGTATGTATATATTCGAAACCGCCTGGTTTCGAAATTAAGTCTATTGCGTCAGACTAATCGGCCAATGACAGCGTCGATTAGGAAAAGCTCATTTGTATCATGGTAGTTCGAAAAAGCTTTTCCTTTTTAAAAGGATTTGAGTCGTAGTATTATTAAGGCGATGCATTGGAAATTTTGACAGTAGGGATCTCAATTTTTCTAATTGACTACAAAACGTATGAAAGTGATATTTAGTAACCTGGGCGGCTAGACAAGTGGCAAACGTTTCGTTAAATAGAAACGTTTGCTGGAGTTATTGGTCGTCAAAAGTGCCATTTGGCTACGTTTTATACGACAATTTTTACACGAATTAACATTTTGTTTGATTTAATAGAAATTTAATAACGTTTGATTACCAATTAAGATTCCTTACGCTAAATCATGTGGTATTTGTTACTCTATTCTACTACCGTTTACCGCAATTGAGCCACTTGTCTAGGCCCCCTGAGTCTTCATTTCATCGACATCATTTTGCCAGTTGCGTTACACGAGTGCTTAACTTTCGTGTCACAAAAAAAAACATCAAAGAAACCTATTTTAAAACAGAGATTTACATTTTTCGAAGCAACGAGACCGATTTATGTTTCTAAGTTTTCTGTATAGTTTAATCTAAACATATTCTTCAAAATGACAGTTGGTTTTTTTAAATTAATTATAGTTTCTAAAATAAACAAAAATAACCGTTTTTTCGTATTCACCATAACCTAGCGCCCGCACGTTTGCATAGAGCAGAAAGTCTATTTTAGATTAAATATTTGTTTATCAATGCGTCGCCTAAAGACTACCACACCTACATCCATTCTAGACTACCTCCACAATAACATTCATTAACATGTGGCTTTCAATTTCGGTCTTTAAAACAATGTTAGCGTCTTAAACATAGTTGTAAGACGGATAGAACCGATAGAATGGTGCGATATTGAGTGTCCCTCTAGTGCTGTGTCGAAACTAATCTCGATAGAGCAAAGCGGCCTCCGCAGCACTCTCGTAGTGCTACAAAGGCGCGGAACTCATGTGCTGCGTTCACGTAGTAGCTTGAAATGGATGATTTAACTTATAGATGGTAACGTAAAGATGCATAATTTTAGCAATATCTATAGGTAAGTACATACATACACGTACACACATAATAACAGTACCCACCTACAGAAGAAATACATTACCATACTTTTTTGGTTCTGTCATAGTCGGATTATAATATAATTGCCTGCTTTTCGCTTTTAAGACAATTAAGGCAATTGCTTTTTAAGGCTTTTTTCCCCGAAAGTAAAATTCAATGTCCAACCATTTTATAGACGAGGGAGGAAATGTCAGTTCCAGTTTAAGTACTCGATTTAATTTTAATTACTTTAATTCTGCTACGAACATTTCACAAAGTTTTAACTAGTTCGAAGCAAAAAATATAAATAATGGTTTTAAATTATATTTGCAAATAAATGAGATCTTGCTGTTAATCAGTTTAATTAGGTACGTTACTGTTGAAGAAGAGAAAGAAGTATGTAAGGTCTGCGACGCCTGGCCCTCGTCCTCTCTGACTACTCCGTTAGGGATACGGCGTTACGTATGTATGTTACTGATTGATAACATGATGATTTCCGGTTATGTAAGTTCAATCACTACTATCTGGTTTTCTTTGAATACACAGTTCATTACGTATACAGGGGCATACTTAGTTTTAGGCCACTGAACTGGAGTGATTGTCGATATTTATTACCTACAATACGTATCTGTTTAAACTCCTCTTATATCTCTAACAAATCGCCGTCGTTGCGTATCCTTTTCACTTTCTCAAAGTTTACCGCTCTTTACACGTTTTTGTTAAGATAAGAGTACTTTTGAGATTCTTTTTTGCACTTGTGCTACTTCATCTTTGTAATTTACACTTGATCTTTCGCAACTTCTGTATATTGTCCATTATGGACACCGGGAAGATGGTGAGAGGTGCACTTGTACCTTCTTTTCATGAAAGTCACACAGAAAGAGATTACAATATATTATTTTGTATTATTAGTCACTGTTTGAATAAATGCTTTTATGGCGTCTAGCGACGATACGGTCCAGAGACGCATATTCGAAAACTTCCGTGATTTAAATTTGACGTCAATTTAATTGACATTTCATTGACACGTAAATGTCTAATTCCGACATACCTACCTACAATTATAAAGGTGCACTGAAATCATATTTTAGTAGTTAGATGCATCCGCACTTCCTTGAAAGTAATCGTGACGGCACCCATGTCACTCGCTAATGTTTTTAAGTACCTATAGGTAAAGCATGTTAAATAGCTTGTGACACTTACAATAATGATGAAAATAGCATAATAGAACTATATTATAACTTTTTAAGAAAAAAATTAATCCGAATTCAAAATAAAAACACTGGTAACTATAGTATTAATCCTTTACTAATCAAAACTCAAACACTACAACACTCATGAATATGATACAATTTAATAATATAGGTATTTACCTATATTATTAAATTTGACAGTTATTGAATCCGGTGCCAAGCCTACTAAACTAGTAGATATTTATTTTTTCCTTTTAAGTGGCCTTGTCTTAAATAAATATTTAAGGCAGGTCTGTAACTAATTTTATTCCATTTCAAAGCAGTACATTTACAACACAAATATCCAGTCATAGATGACGCAAAATATTTTTTTTATTGATAATTTATTTATCAATCCATATTTTTGATCCATTCAAAGTAAATACATATTACATATTTAAAAACCTAATTCAAAGCCAGTCTATTTTTACCTCATGTTTTTATTACAAAATCAAAGTTCGACTTATAATGTTCATGTTTTATAATAAATTTGAAACAACGAAAATAAACTTGATTATAATACTATACGGTGTTTTTTTTTGCTAAAAGTTTCAAATATTTTTGTTACAGAAATCGTAATGACTTAGAATAATAATTTTATAAGCTTACTCACGAATTACGAGATATTAATGTGGAATTATTTAGTTAAAAACGACTTTCATTATAACTTTCCAAAATATAGATAAAAAAGATTCCACTCGTATCGATTATGTAATAACAAAAAAAATTAGTAGACATTAATCTTAACCGGCATCATAACAAGCGTTAGACCAGTTTATTAGTTGATTGTCCACATTTCACATACTTGAACTGGAAACGGTACCTATACCTGGAGCTATTTAGATCATATGAGGTGGCAACCACATTTCAGTTATATTTATAAATATTAAATATAATACATATATATACATGATGTATATATAGGAACACATATCACATAGGAAATACAATTCTTATCACAACATTCGAGCGAGCATTCGAGCGAGGCAAGTTCATTACCACTCTACATATTACCATATCTTCAAGGCCTACACGTGCATCGTCCGGGTATAGGTAACTGTGAAACCCGATAACAACATCATTAAATTGCTCCATAAAAGAGAGATCGACGATCAATCCGATGCGATATATAGAGGTAAACATTTCCTGCTTTAGAGTTCAGAATCAACGACAGATCATCAGCGATCAGACTGTTTTTCTATGCGCTTCGTTGTATTCACACGTTTTTATGCATAGACATTAAAACAATTTTTTTTAACAAAATGTATAACGTAAAAAAGCAAGATTTTCCATATGTAACGAAAGATACCATGAAATGGAAACCAACGTAAGTAAAACACTTAATTATTTGTAAGACTAGTCTGCTGTAATAAGAATGATATCTTAAATTCGTGAGTGAGAGAGAGAATTCATACATAGTGGTAGGAAGACGTAGGGATGGCTTAAAACAGTTAAGCATTTAAATCACTGGTTCCCAAACTTATTTTGTCTACTGAGTCGAGAGCTCATGCAGTCGTTGTCTAAGATGCCTCCTAGCTAAATGAAATTACAAATCACCCCCCCAGGCCTCTACACAACGCCCCCATTTTTTTCTGGGTCTCTTACCGCCCCCCTTTAGGCCTGCAGCGCCCACAAGGGGGCGTTATCGCCCACTTTGGGAATGGCTGATTTAAATCAAGCTTTTCAATCGTGTAACAATTTTTCCATCTTCTACTTAGATAGGTAGTGTTGTGGATATACAATGTAATAATCTTCAGACTATTTAAATAGGTACTTCATTTTGTAATTGTTTCTACATTTACAATACTTAAAGCCGTTGCAAATTAGTTTATACAGAGTTATGCATATGAGTTGATACGAGTAGATAAATTTAGACCATAGAAAAATACAGTGAACATAGACAATAAAAAAAGTTTTTTTTTCTCCTTCCCATTCTACAAACTTTTATTCTCATTCCTTCACTGTACTTGCCGTTAAATTATGGAATGATCTTCCTCCCTGCGTTCGGGGGAGTCCATCCCTAGTAGGCTTTAAAGGAGCAGTTAAAGAGCATTATATGAAGAGTTAGTTCAAAACAAATATTTTCACTTGGGTATAATTATCATGTATATAATATATATCGTTATTGAATGTATGTATATATATTTGTAGTTATATATGCCAAATTTATATATTTATATGTACTGATATATTGATTGTATGTGTTTTTGTTATCGTATTTCGTATTCATTATTATTTATATTTAGTTTGATAATATTGTGTTACACACAGTCTACCTTTCTTTCTTTCTTTATAAAATTTCTCACTCGCGGGTCCGCTGGGAGAAATTTCTTATAGACATAAGCGGTACCTTTTGCTCTTTTTTCTGTATGTTTCTCTCTTTGTATATGACGTTGTGTGAGCAATAAAAAACAGGTAGGTAGGTACATATATCCTATCAATAAATAATATTTTTTACCACATTATTGTTAACATCTTTTTTTATATTTTTATATTAATCTCTTATTGTGGTCGAGATGTGTATTTACGATAACATGTGTTATGAATAGATTATTTATCGGAGTCATATTTGCTTAACTGTAAGATGCCTTTAATTTTACAGAGGATACGATCACAAAGTATACGACAACATTCTTCATACGATAGGAAACACGCCGTTAGTAAAACTTAACCGCATACCTAAAGATTATGGACTTGAATGTGAAATATGTAAGTAACAAATGAAATAGATTTATGTTTTATTGTAGAAAGTAAAACGGTAGGTAGATAATGTCACCAGGTGCGATTTTTTTATTCCCAGTCCAAAAACCATAGCTTTTTGTAATAAAAAATGCTATCAATTGTCAATAAATTATATTATTATTACAGGGATACATATAACATTGTGTACTTAGACATACGTAAGTTATTATGAAATCTTAATAATTTTTTTATTTTATCAAAATACAAATATACGGACATCCGATAAAATAAAGTTTATAACTTGAAATCGTTAAATTCTCGGGAGAGCAAAATAGTTATTAATGATACTAGTGCGATAAGTTGGTTTTTACAAACGTGTAGATGAATATAAGCCCGAGACGAAGTCGAGGGCTTATCATAGTCACGAGTTTGTAAATATCAATTTCCGCACGTGTCATACAACGTTTTTCAACACATTTGCGAGAAAACAATACAATACAGTACAATAGGTAATGAAACAAATTTTTTCATTAGATTATTTTTAATAGCAAATAAGAAGTTATACAGATAGGCTAGGGATAGACAACTCTTGGAAATTAATAGTAAAATTTGAACAATTATTGAAATTCAGTGAAAATTGACTGTCTGACATTATTAATTTCACACGTATGATTTATATTGTTCTGTTAGAACAAATATAAAGATTGTTAGAATTTAAAAAAAAAACCGTAAAGGATACGCACGGCGTTATACAACGGAATATGCGTTACAACAGGTACTTAAGTGAGAGTACCTATTTTACCGCACATTCCGTTGTATGGTGCGTAATTTTGTACCTTCGAACAATGTATACAGGCTTCGTAAATGCATTTTTTGAGAAAATGTGTTGAAAAATGTTTATTAACATTATGATTTACCGTAATGACTGCTCGTGTATTATTTTATTATATTAAATTGTATGTTCTTGAAAACCTTAGAAAAGATACTATTTAGTGATCTATACAACTAATCAATATTAACGAAAAGAACCTGAAAGTTTTTAATTGTAACACTATCTTAAATAACTTAGGATATACTTTCGTAAAATAAAGTAATCTATTTTAGTTATCAGTAACTTTATTTTCTGCATTTTACTTTTATAACCTGTTTTAGTCGTTAACTTAATAATATAATCAACTCGAATTAAAATATACAATAATATCTGACATGGAGCAACAGACAGTCTTTCAAATGTTTCAATTTTGATTACAAAATAATGCTAAACCGTTACTTCTACAATCTAGTGAGGAATTTGTAAAGATAGAGATATAATTCTTTTTGAGAAGTTAAAAAATTAATTTTAAATATAAAGCAACTACTATGATTGCAATTCAGTTTTTAAAGTTATAACTCTATTTCATCGGAAGTGCGATATTACATTATTAAACTGTACATATCTAAAAGTTAATATTTACAAACTTTCCTTTTAAACAAAACCGTTTAAAAAGCCATCATTGCTTAAGATACCTAGCAGGCTGGCAGCATTACCTCTCTAAATAGTCAAGCTAACTCATTGGCGTAAGAAATGGCCGGCCTGTCGGTCTCCCGAAATAAACAAATATAAATAAAGACATAATAATTAAGTGAAACATTAAATAAAATATAACTTTATTTTGTTACTTTCTTAGATGCGAAGTGCGAATTTCTTAATCCTGGTGGGTCGATCAAAGACAGAATTTCATATACTATGATGGTTGAAGCTCAGAAATGTGGTATAGTGACCGATCGCACGCGGTTCATAGAGCCTACTTCTGGAAACACTGGTATCGGTGTTGCTTTAGCTGCTGCTGTCAACGGTAAGCGGTAGCTCGTCTTATACGGTTTGGCATTTGTGCCGGGAATCGTAAAAAGTGAAAGCGATTTATATTTTAAAAATAAGAAAGTCCACGTAATTTATACCTATACTACTATATAATAGAGTTATGCAAGTTCGTTTTCTGTTACCTAATTAAATACATAAACGTAGGATTACGATGAATTTTTCACACATTAATGTAAGAAAACCAAACTGGCTTAAACTTAGGTCCTGCAAAGCGTGATTATTGCTAGTATTACACATATTTATAGCAATTCTCAAAAATCTTATTCGGGTCGTCTTTTTTAAATTCGTACTAAAATAGAAATGCAATGTAGCGTAAAGTTACATCTAAGTATATTCATATTTACGCGTATTACCTCTTTTATACTTATTGGGCATTTAAACTACATATTCTATATTACAATAAAATTATTATTTCTATACTACAATAAAAACGTACTTATTACAAAAATGGAAACTTTTGATATTTGATAGAAATATTCTTTGAAGAATGTACTTAAAAAAGATTTCAACGCGCACCCAAGACTGCTTTGTACGTAGTTTAATATTGTTACGGTTAGATCTTATATCAAGATGGTAATGTCGATTATAAAAGTCAAGCAGCGCTTGATACACAATTCCTAGAGCTTATATTTTTCTTTCTAGGTTTTGCAGAGCTTGGACCTAAAAACGCTTTGCTAACTTTATTGTATAGGCTTCCGCCTATAGCCCTATACGAATATAGATTCGTATAGGCGGAATTAAAAAATAAAAACAAAGTGATAATACGAAAATTCTACAGCTTGACGTGTCATAAAATCATGGCAACAGTTGACTGGCAGCGTAAAGAACAACGTTCTGTTATTATTAGTAGTTAGAATTATCTAGGAGATTCTACTCTCATTTCTCTCGGGGTTTACATACCTATATAGGGCCGGACATTCGCCGAGCGAGTCCATTTTCGAATAACGATTAAAGCGATAACAAAGCGATGTCTGCAGTAAGAAGACTATTAGAAGACTGTTATTATTTGTGTGTGAAATATGTACCACCTTGTGGTACCACTCTCGGTGACTATGCGAAGACTTCGAGGGACGACTACTACTAAAAACTGACTAAAAGTAGGAACTGCCGTAATTGAGTTCGAGTGTTGTTGGCACCGATAGTGCGGAAATAAACTCTTTGCACCCTCAATCGACATTTAATTGCACATAGCTCTTAATAATATTGTTAGAAATATAAAATAACTGCGCTTAATATTATCGATAACGTAATAGCATAATATTTATGATTGATTTTTTAATTGGTGTTACCATATTATGACTGTCTGCAGGATATAAATGCACAATAGTGACCCCGGACAAAAATTCTGATGAAAAAATGAACACAATAAGTTTACTGGGTGCTGAAATCATACAAACACCATCTGCAGCACCTCACGATGGTCCAGAGAGCTTTGTGTCCGTAGCGAAGGAAATGTTAAACAACGACCCCAACGCTACCTCCTTAGATCAGGTGAAAACAATATTAATATAGGCACATACTATTATTATATTACTATTGCAATTATGCCCTTCCTTTTCGCGAAACACAAGTTCATTTTAAATGTTTTCTTTTCCAATTCTCTTTTTATAAATTACAGTGTATTATTGAATAAATATTTATTGCAAACTGTTAAAAAGTTCAAAATAAATTGTTAAAAAGTTGCAAGCTATTAAAAATTAAAAACAATTGTGTTCTAAATTAATATGTATGTAATTAAAATATTTAAGTAAGTAGATTTTTTTAAGAATATTAAGATTTTTTCCTATGATTTAATTACGTATTCGACTATAACATGAGAAAGGTAAAGATGTGCAATGTAAACCATGTCATGGTTTCCGAGCCGAGAGAGGAGTAAATCCATTAAATTGAACAACTTCATGCAGAAAACAAAATGACACGGGCAAATTTTTTTTTAACTTTCACACAAATCTAAGTTTTCTACTCGATCATTTCGTATGAAAAGTTGAAAAAAAATACCGTGCATTTAATTTTTTCACGTCATCCTTTTTGATGAAACCATGGTTTCGAAAGATATTTTCTGATTTCGAATTTTTGTATCTATTTAATTCAGAATTTACTTGTTTAATATTATTTTATGAAATAGAATAGAATTGAGTAGTTTTTCGTGAAAGCGCTGTGTTTAAGCGTATTGTGAATTTTATGAAACTTTTTCCAGTCGTCGGTTAATAAGTATTTGACAACATATAAAAATCAAGACAATATTCTCATTTTTAATTGCAATAATTATTTTCAGTACGTAAATCACGTTAATCCGATGACACATTACGAGTACACAGCAAACGAGATATTGTCAGCCATTGGCAATGTTGACATGGTGGTGATCGGGGCCGGCACTGGGGGCACTGTGTCTGGCGTGGCGCACAAAGTCAAAGAGAAATGCCCTCATTGTGTAATAGTCGCGGTTGACCCTAAAGGCTCTTTAATGTTTGACGAGGGTGAATGGAAACAATATTTTGTAAGTTCTTAAGTTATTTTATGCGCATATACACGTATGTACTCTACTTGGGCAGAAACTTCATGCCTTTAAGTGACTAATACGATTGTTAAGGTCCCAACTATAAGCTAAACAGCGGTTGTCATAAAGCCAAGTGTTTATCAGTCTATCAGTTTGAAATATCCTACAGATCTTTTACACAATTCGAAAATTCTGACAGTAGATTGGCTACTTCTTCAAATTTGCAGTGGAACCCCGTAAGAGTAACTTTACTCTACATTTATGAGAAAAAGCGTGTATATTATGATTACGTCATTTTCAGGTTGAAGGTATCGGAGGAGATTTCATCCCACTGGTTCTTGACAAAACAGTTGTTGACAAAGTAGTAAAACCAGATGATCGCGAATCATTTAATATGGCCAGAGAAATCATTAAAAAGGAGGGGCTTTTATGTGGTAAGATAAAATCTTACATGTTTTTAATATTAACAAAAAATTGGTTTTCACAAAAGGTTATTTTGGTCTTTGTAATACAGAATTTATTTGAATTTGCATTGTAACTTTATCTGTCTATATATTATATGTTTACTATATATTTTACTAACTGTTGCCCACGACGTCGTCCACGTGGAATTAAAAAAGTAGCCTATGTCTTTCTTTTGGGCTTAATCTATCTCCATTCTAAATATCATCAAATCAAGTTCCAAATTTTTCCAAAATATGAAACATGGTGTCTCATTGTTTTTAATAAACAATATTTGTATTCAATTTCACAGCCGTATCGTTCCATATAAAAGTTTCACACAAAGTTCAACTCCCCTTTCCCTCATAAAATGTAAATTTCCAAAAATCCCTTTTTAGCGGACCCCTACGTTACATAAACTATAATCAGACCAAATTTTATGACCATAGTTTCGTAGTTTTTGAAATCTGTGATTAATCAGTGAGCCAGTAACGCAATGAATGAGTGATATTTTGATTTTATATGTATAGATACAGCTTTCTAGGCGGCTACTTTGAGAAAGTCTATTACTTAAGAAAATGTGTGGTTTTCAGTTCGTAAATATTAACGCATGTATGTACTTTTTTGTTATAAATAAAGGATTTAACCTATGTATAGATTATATATTATTACGTATATCGTAAACTTTCTGTGTCTGTACATGAAGATTTTTGCAAAAAAAGACAGGGGGCCGTGAAGAATAAGTAATAGAACGTAAAAAACTATTTTGAAATTTTAGTCTGTTTGTTTGCCGGTTTGTTTGTTCGTTTGTAAACTTATCGCACAAAAACCATGTGTAGAATTCGAAATCTAATTTCTGAGAAATATAAAGCTTCAATTAGAGTAACGTTTAGTGTTTATTTTGTTAATCAACCCAGCAATTACATTTAAATTAAATTAAATTATAAATTAAAAGATATTTAATTATCAAGTTTAGTTGTTATATATACAGCCATTGTAGCGGTACAGTGTAACGGGGGAGCGTAGTTTTCGAAATTCATCAAATGTACGGAAGCCTTAAAACATAATAAAATTAAGAAATCATCAAGTAAATAATAACCATCTAACGATAAGCTTTAGTATGTTATAATAAACATGAAATTAATAATCATAAATAAAATTGTGTTTTAATACCTGTGTTAGTAAATACCAAAAAAAATTCTAAAATTAGATGTCTTACAATTTTTGCTTAATTTTCATCTGCGCTCTAAGCTGTAACTCCATAACATTTTCGAAATTCTATGCTTAGTAGTTTCGATAAAATTATGCATTTTGATATAAAAAAGAAACGATTCCTTTCGATATGTCACATGATGCAATTGACAAAAATTGTTTGCTAATTTACCTCTCAAAATTAACTGCCAAAATCGGAATTACTTTATTTACGCCACATTTGGGTCACCTAACTCTGTATTGATATCCATAGTGATTGGGTCACCTAACTCTACTGTATGTGTACCAAATTTCAACTTTTTCCGTTCAGTAGTTACGAAGAAAATATAGGCTATGACAGACAGACTCGCGAGTGATTCTATAAGGGTTTCGTTTTTTCGTAGTATGTACGGAACGTAAAAAAATCAAAATGGATTGAAAATACCTATTATTCAATTCTTTACTCGTTATTCGAATTTCAGTTCAGTAGATGGAAAATCTCTACATATACCTATACGTAATATATACATTCTGGACGAGGACGTAATGTAATATAGGTTTATGTATGTACATAAAAGCTCTACATAAGATAGTGACTGTAGCGACGCTTTCTGCAAAAGCTAGTTTACTGCTTAAATATCGAAATTTCTTATTCAGGAACAGAATAAATGTACTTAATTATGAAGTTAATATGTGTGCATACATACATACATACATATCTTGGCGCTGTATCCCCAACAGGGTAATCAGAGTATTATAATATGTATAATACATTCAGTCAACAAAGTATCGGGAATGGATGATTTGTTTATGGTTCCAAATTCAATTTTTTATTTTTTTTGTTTTTGTTAGATTGGCACAATTGTTTTCCATTTTGGCGCGGAGTTTGAGTTGCATCTGTTATTTAGATTAAATACAGTGCTGTTTTAAGTTTTGTTCAAGTTATGTAATTCTAGTGTATATTGCGAATTTCATAATGGATAAAAACATCGAACAAAGACTTTGTCTTAAATTTTGCATCGCCAATGGAATTTCATGTTCGGAGTCACTGAAAATGTTACACAAGGCTTACGGTGAAACGACTTTATCAAAAACACGTGCTTATGAGTGGTACAAAGCGTTCAAAAGCGGTCGAGATGTGATGGAAGATTAGCCTCGCTCTAGGCCAGCCATTCCCAAAGTGGGCGATAACGCCTCCTTGTGGGCGCTGCAGGCCGAAAGGGGGGCGGTAAGAGACCCAGAAAAAAAATGGGGGCGTTGTGTAGAGGCCTGGGGGGTGATTTGTAATTTCATTTAGCTAGGAGGCATCTTAGACAACGACTGCATGAGCTCTCGACTCAGTAGACAAAATAAGTTTGGGAACCAGTGCTCTAGGCCATCAACGTCTGCAACTGAAGTTAACATCGCAAAAGTGAAGGAAATAGTGACTGAAAATCCTCATTCAACTTTGAGAGAGATAGCCGCCAAACTTTCTGTGTCTCACAAGTCGATCCGTACCATTTTAAATAATCACTTGGGTATGAAACATGTTGCCGCTCGGCTAGTCCCAAAAGACCTGAATTTTCTCCAAAAACTCAATCGCATAAGAGTCGCTGAGGACATGCTAAACGAGTCAATTCCGATCCAACATTCATGAAACGCATGGTTACTGGTGACGAGACGTGGGTTTACGAGTTTGACATGCAAACTAATCAACAAGCTTCGGAGTGGCGCCTTCCAACTGAACCGAAACCGAAAAAACCACGCCAAAGTTGATCAAAAGTCAAAGTCATGTTGACTGTTTTGTTGTGCACTCGGAATTCTTGCCGGAAGGTCAAACGGTAAATGAAGAATATTATTTGGGCGTTATGCGGCGTTTAAGAGAGCAAATTCGACGAAAAAGGCCAGATTTATGGAAAGAAAATTCTTGGATTTTGCACCACGATAATGCGCCTTCGCACAAGGCCATCATTGTGAACGAATTTTTGACCAAAAACTCAACAAATACCATCGAGCAACCACCTTATTCACCATATATGGCTCCAGTCGACTTCTTTCTTTTTCCTAAACTCAAATTACCACTTCGTGGCACCCGTTTTCATTCGGTAGAAGACATAGAGGAGAATTCGCGGCGAGCACTGAACTCAATTCCGGAAAAAGCGTTTAAAAAATGTTTTGATGATTGTATTATTCGTTGGCGTAAGTGTATCGTTTCTGAAGGAGCATACTTTGAAGGTGATAAAATAAATTTAGATGAATAACTAACATTTCGTGTGATATTGATCTTTTCCCGGTACTTTCTTGACAGAGTAGTATATTATAATCATTATATATCATCTACTTTTCCTTTTTTTATCCGCAATTGATACATAACTGTTAGGGACATTTCATTATATACTTCAATTTATTCAATCATAAATGTTGAATCTTCCATCAATTTGTAATAAATGTATGTTTTTATTTATTTACACCTAAAAGGTGGCAGTAGCGGCGCGGCGATGTTCTCAGCAATAAAAGCAATAAAAGATCTAAACTTTGGAGCAGGCAAACGCGTTGTCGTGATTCTCCCGGATGGTATACGCAATTACATGACAAAATTTGTCAGTGACCAGTGGATGGAGTCACATCTGTTTAAGGAACCACCTCCACGTGACTATTTAATGTACAGTTATTTATATAATTACCAGCGACCCGTCAGACCTCTCACGGGTTGATTAAATAATATATAGCCAATGTCCACAATATAATGTACCTTTCGAATTATGAAAGAATTTTAGAAATATAATAGTCAGTGGTTTAGGAGATAACCCTCCGCATATAAATAAACTTACAAATTCTCTCTGTCTTTATAATATTAGTGTAGATTTATATTTACTATTTTTACTAGTCCGCCACATTGTTACGTAGATACTTAATTCTACAATTGGTTTGGAAGGTTTCTAACTTCTAAGCCAATTGTTTTGAGTTCAATCTCCTGCCAAGTCAATCGTAAATTATTACGATTACATATTATTATAATACAGTTAATACAGTATAGATTATAATACAGTTTCAAGGATTTTTTATAGCACTTTAGGTGGCAATTTTTTGTCATAGATGTCTCAAGACAACCACAGAAAATCTCTAAATAGGATATGATCGAATAAGCAATAAATATTACGCTTGAGAATTATTGTTTATTTGTGCAAAGATTTATCGAGATTTTCTATAAAATATTATTAGTAAACCGCGGGTTAAATATATAATAAACCGGTAAAAGTTAAATATGTGTTCCATTTCAAGCATTTATTTTAAATTTTTATTTATGTTAATTAGTTATTTTTTTATTTTTAAGTACCTATTAAGTATTTTAAAGTATAAATACGTATATATCCAGTTTGCCAGTTTTGCCTCAAATTCTCTGTACTTGAAACTTATAGAAGTTTTACGTTTTACAGGTGGTGGAACCGGCATATATCAAATTTGAAACTAGGTCCTATGGTACCACTTGTCAACGAAAATAAGTCTTGTGCCGATGCGCTACTTGCAATGGCCAATGAACACAATACAGCGTTGATTATAAACGACAGCGGGTAAGTAACAATGTTGGGCGAAAGTAATTGTAAAAAGAATTGCAATTAAAACTTGTAATTGTAATTGTTTGCCTAACAAAATGTTTTTGCAATTACATTGTATAATTACAATTTTTAATTGTAATTGTTTCTACAATTAGATTTTGCCAACACTAGTAAGTCATTAAAAGTACTTACATACATCAAAAAAGTCTAAGTCACTCGCGTCATTTACAGAAACTGCATGTTTTATTAATCGACACTTTATTTTTTCTTAGAAAAGTAGATTGGTAATACCTACAATCTTTTTTGTTCTCGGAAACATATACTGGTTGATTTTAAAAATAGAACCTTTTCGGTTGTGTTTTGTTTTCATTAAAATAAAAGCTAATTATTTTTTCCCGATTTCATGTGTTTTCGTTGCTTGATAAATTTGGTATTTATCGCACTTTTATCATTTTGAGATAGACAGTTTTTGAAAAAATTGAGTGTCGAGTCATTTTTTATGTTATGGAGCGACGCCATTTGACTGCTGATGAAAGCAGAGAGCTGTAGGAATGCTATAAGCGGGAAGAAATCAGTCCCAGGTGTCTCGGCATTTTGGTGTCAATAGGAGCGTGATTTGTCGTCTTTAGCAGCGTTACGTTAATACAGGGGATCCTGCTGAGCAGCGCCCAGGACGTGGAAGGAGTACAACTGCTCGACAGGACCGATACATACAACTGACTGCAAGACGTCAGCCGATGTTAACCGTCCGGGAGATAGGTTTAAAGCTACAATTCTCAAGCAGTGTTGTTGTTAGCCACCAAACCGTGAGAAATAGGCTGCATGAATACGGCCTACGAGCACGACGCCCAATTAAGTGCCCACCTATACGTCATGAGAATCGCGCCCGTCGAAACGAATGGTGTAGGGAACACTTGACATGGACCCAGGAGCAATGAGATAAAATTTTATTTTGTGATGAGTCCCGGTTTGGATTTAGGCCTGATACGAGAAGGGTAAGAGTGTATCGTCGTCCCGGAAATACTGAACGGCTGAGATTCGTCCAGGAAGTGCACCCTTACTCCGCTCCACAGTGAGCTCCACAGTGAGATCCGAACTGAGCTCGATTTCGTAGATGGCAATATGAACGCTGAAAGTTACGTTGAAGATGTCCTCGGGCCTTATGTTCACCCATTTGCACAAAGTCTTGGCTCAGATTTCACGCTGATGCATGACAATTCACGTTCGCACACAGCTCAGTGGACCAGAGAGCACTTGGCAATGGAAAATATCCGGGTATTGCCGTGGCCTGCACAATCGCCAGACCTCAATCCCATCGAGCACGCATGGGACATGCTCCAGAGACCTGTTCTAAAGAACCTGGACGGAGTGTTGACAACCCAACGACTGAAAGACTTGTTAAAATTCCATTGGGACCGATTGCCGCAGGATCAGATAAACAATCTTATAAATTCAATGAAAAATCGCTGCCGACAAGTTTTAATCAACAGAGGCGGTCACACTTTGTATTGAATTACCAAATAATTAAAAAATGTCGTTATTTAATTTTGTAAAACATGAAAAGTTTCATTTCGTTTTAACTTTATTTTATACTACGTATGTACGGTACACATTGTTAATTACTGTGATTAAATGAACAATCGAATGAAGGATTTTGTTGCTTTAGTCACTAATGCGTCAAAAAATGCTTAGTTATTATTTATAAAAGAAACATATATATATTACAATAGTAAAAATCGATCAAAAGTTCAAAATCGTACATGTTGCTTTGACTTTTTTGATGTGTGTATATAAGTAGCTATGATACTTCATCAAAAGGCGTAATGCGTCAGTTGTATACCCGATCTCCATCACTCCATTGTAACAACCCACGTTTACATACAGACAAACACGTGCCAGAAACTTTTGTAATAGGCTACATATAATTATTGCAAAAGAATTTTTCTCAATGTGCGTCAATTTTCAGATAACTTTTTATTATCAATGAAACACCTATAAGTTATTCCCTAACTCACCCATAACTTTATGGGTATATACAAGGTTATTTCGAAAGGATGAGTAAATACGTAAGGGCATAAAAGTACCCTTGACAACGGAAAACTTCGTTCTACAACTTCGCCAAAAGTAGGTACTTGTACTATGCCAAAAGTCAATAGTTCTAGTGTAAAACCTCAAAGTTTAAACAAAAATAAAGGTGAGGCAACCCTAATATCAGCATTTTCCCGTCACTAACGAACATTTGGATTATAGGACATTTTTATAGGATTGTACATTAATACCTCGACTTACGCTACTCCGACTTACGCGAACCCGGAGTTACGTGATTTTCAAATCTCGTCGATTCGTCTTTTGTTTGGGGTCACACAACTCTCGATTATCGATTATAGACTTACTGCCCTCACACTATTACTCAGTTAATGTACATGTTCGGACTTGTCGCGCGGAATCGACGAATAGCTACAATTTATTTTGTATTATGTACATAATATTTATTTCTTAGTGTGTGTAGAGTGCGTGTTTGTTATTACATTTTTATACCGTGTTTTTTATTTTATATCTACAAAGACTTGAAAGACTACTAATGCCATCCAAACAAAGTAAAACTGATTCTTCTGCATCAAACAAGAAAAGAAAAACTTTATCTTTGGAATGTAATCTTAAAGTAATCTAAGATTTTATTAAACATTTTTTATCTAAACTGTTATTTTCTTTAGCTTGCGGTCCCAATTAAAAATAATTTATATGTATTTATACTTATGCGAAATTATACCTCGACTTACAAGAATTCGACACGCGGTTATCGCTCAGTCCCACCTTTCGCCTAAGTTCGGGGTATTACTGTATATTTTTTCCATTAAATTATTGTTTTTTTTGTATGGAAAACAAAATAAACATATCCCGTAATTATTACATCTGCAATAGTACAGTCAACAGTGACACGTTGGAACTCCGGCGGATTTATTCCCCGCTTTCACAATAACCTCGTATAAGTATTAATTTTTATTATTAATAGTTTTGTTTGCAATTTTACAGGTTCCTTACAGGTGTCATATCCAAAAACAGCTTACGATACGAAGCTACTAATCCCAGAAAACAAAATAAACTCAACCTAAGAGAACCAGTTAACAAGCACCTTATGAAAAAATATCACAAAATAACAGAGAACAGAGGAAATCCTACAATCGGTCTTGCTTCTCGAATATTGGATATAGCACCGTTCGTGGTGGTTGTTGAAGAATATCACAATAAACACCAAGAAGGTCAGATATCTAAATAATTTCAAAATTTCTACTCTCATTCGACAAAATTAAAGTTTTTATGAGCAATTCGACTTGTAGACAAGTGCCATTTGTAGATCCAATACAAAAATGAATACAGTAATCTACTTAATACCACGATAACTTCATGTACTTTAGTGAATAAGTGACAAAATTTTTCATTAAGAAAGAAATAATTAGACACGAAAGTTATAAAGTTCTACCTAGTATTAACTTTTACCCAAAGCTGCGTTTGCGTAAAACCAAAAATTTTTAGTTTTCCCGTGAAAGGAAAACAAACGAATGAAAAAGTTTTCTTTTTAACCGACTTCAAAAAGGAGGCGGTTTTATTTTCGTCTATCCATGTGGTTTTTTTATGTATGTTCGGGCATAACTTGCTTGTTTATGAACCAATTTTAATTATTCTTTTTCCGTTGGGTTCAGTAGGTATAGCTTCAAGGTAGTCCCGTTGAAATTTTTCTGATATTGGAGCTCGGACTATGAAAATGCACCAAGTACGCAAGTAATCCATCCTAACTGTTTGTATAGGGTTTATCAATTGATAATTCATTTGGATCTCATTCCGTTCAATAATTAAGAAACAAGTTAGTCATAGACCTACCCTTGTATATTTATTTAGGTCAAGATCACTCAAAAGGGAAAAATAAAAAACTTTTTAAGAATAAAATTAGACAGACTTCAAAAAAAAACACTGAAAAATACAAACTAACTATCCTTTACTAATGAAAACTCAAACAAAAATAACTTTGTAAACGCAATACCTGATATATAATTAAATTTGACAGTTATCGAAGTCGGTACCTACCAAATCAATGTGCAACAACCGAGTCTTCTTGGTAGGTACTCGACTTAAGTAAATGTCAAATTTAATTATATATTTAGTTATTTGTATCATATTTAGCGTATTTATAAAGCTATTTATGTACTTGAGTTATGATTAATAAAGGATTGGTATTTTGTACTTTTCATTGTTTTTTTTATAAATTCGATTTAATTTTTTCTTACAATGCTTTATAATTTAACTACCGTTTGCCGTTTGGATCATAGATATTTTTTAACTAATTCTTGGGAACGAAAACTATAGCCAAGTAACCAAAGTTTTCGGTATTAATCAAATTCCCAAAATGAAGTTTCACTTTATGAAACCTTTTCTAACCTAAAACGTTTTGTAGGACGTTTTTGATGTTATGGTACCTCCAGACTCTCGACGAGTCACTCGGCGAGGCGCTCGAACAAGCGTTCCCGAGGCAAGCGTTAACGAGCGTCGACCGTCCACACGCTCGCTTTACTCAGTAGTAGTTCTCTAGACTTGGCAGATGACGGTCGATGAATTATGCTAACAGCTTTGTGCGCTCTCACCTATTATAATTAAGTTGTCATATATTACGTTACAAAGATACGTAAACCCTGGAAAAAGAGAAAATGGCGAAAGCTCTATATTCAAAGTTCATGTTATTTTTGTTAGATATATACTCGTATTTACGTTCGCCGATTTGTACGCCATTTGTACACCAATTTTGATGATTTTTTTTTCTATTTAAAAGGGAGTACTGCTTAAGCAAAAGAAATCCTCAACAAGTTATACATTTTGTTGGTCCTTTTATTTAATATTTCGTTCCAGAACTAGGTAGTTAGTTTTAAAGTTTAGCTAGTTTAGTTTTAGGAATTATGCTTAATTTTGAGATAAATTTTATAGAAGGATCCTATTCCTACTAAACGAGAAAATTATCATTTCATTTTCAGGTCTCATACCAAAAGGAATTATAACTCCTGAACTACTATTACACTACATAATTGATCATCAAAACAATTTGTAAAAGTTATTTCAACTATTAGGTATTAAACTCAGTTAATATCAACATACATATGTAAATATTTTTATATAATAAATTATATTTCTTAATGATCTCAGATGTTTTATTGAATTCACTGAATATTGCCTTTTACTTAACTACCTAACACCCACTGTCAAATAATATACATGTCAGTGCTAACATCTCTATTATAATAATTACTAATTAGCCCGTGCTAACACTGTTATGTATTATGATGTTAATTAAGGAGATAAGTAATATAAAAATACAAAAATGTGTAATAGCAGCACTACTCGGTAAAACAAACAGTAAATTATTGTATACGTAAAATTAATTCCTTCTTCAAACTCGACAAGTATTATAACCGGTATTAGGGAAACGCTCCCGAAAACGAAGACAAACGATAGTACTAATTACACCTTTGATGATAGGTTACAAAAATCGATCCCGATGAAAACAAAATCATTTTTTTATATGATGAAGCGTGAATAATGCTAATAAAACGTTGTAAAAAGATGATTTTTTTTTTCATCGGGATCGAATTTTTTTCTAACCTATCATCAAAGGTGTCATTAGTACTATCGTCTGTCTTCGTTTTCGGGAGCGTTTATGTGTGACTTATGTATGTATAATATATGCATATACGACGTATAAATAAATACTCTCGAAGTGTCTGCTGATGTGTACAGTTATTCACACATTACCAAAACCCAAACAAGCGTTTTTTAAACAATAAATAGCTTTTATTCATTCTAACTACAAGTATGTATAGTACATACTCTAGCATTAGGTAAGGGAATGGTTGATACATGTTGCAATATCCATTAGAAACAATTTGCAAATAATTAAAATAAACACTTAAACCGCACTTCATAAAATTCCGCCTAAAACTCCCGGAAATAGAGAACTCTCATCTTATACGAAACACGTGAACACGAGGATCAAAGAGTAAAGTTATAGTCCATGTAGAATGATGGATGAGAATCCAACGAGGATCTATCCTTGGAACAAGAATCATAATGGACGGAGCATTTATGTCATCACGACCTATGAATTATTCTATGACTGAATCCACCAACCGATCCTTTTGGCGACAAATCGTTCTGACCCGTAAGTCGCTTCTTGTTTTTGTGCTTAAATGAATGAACAATATCACACTATTGTAATGATGCAATTACCATTTATAACTGTTATGATAGGCATGGCGGCATTGCAATTGCAATGGAAAAACATCTTATTTTTTTCTTAAATATAAAAATGAATGAATGCCATTTAGACGTCATTTTGTTTACAATATCGCAGAAAACAGCACACGCGGACCGTCCTGTATGTTCTGTAGTCTTGTTGCCGGTCACTTATATACTGTATTAAATTTGACCGTTTACACTACGCCGAGTGGCGAGTCAAGAACCATGCGGGGGAAAAGAGCGCGCGCGAGGGGCGTCACTTACTCAAAAAATAGGAAACGATTCTACTTAGATCAACTTGAAGGGCAGCTTTGCTAGCCAAGTTGACTCGGCGCTGTCCGAAGGGTGTACACCACTGTACTTATATACTGTACTTATCTAGGTACTTCGCTAAATACTTGACCAATGTAAATCGGGTGTAATAGCACTGTGATAATGGGCATAGATTCCTTTGCCTTCTCTTTTAAAAGAAAATCGTACAAAAAGTCTCTATATCCGTTCGTTTCGTTCATTTAGTTCATGAAATCAATTCTTAAATTCATTCAATAGGTACCACGTTATTTTATCCACATTTCCGCTTACCACTTCACTAGTTTCTGTCGTTGTTCGGTGCTACCTAGTTTTTATAAGTTTAACTTTTTTAAGTTTGTGGTCGTTTGTTAAACGAATAATAAAACTGAATTATTTTATTTAATCACACAACTTGGTCAGCGCATTGCTTTTTTTACAAATTATTTAATGAATTGTAGTTATTTCCAGAAAATAAGTGGCATAACTTACGTTCATCGTGAAGACATATCGTCTTAGTATAACTATTTGAAATTTTCAAAAGGCTGAGATAAAATATGTCGAACCATATCATAACGGAAATCAACCCTGGAAACGGCATTCCCAAGTTCTTTAATTTAAAAGAAATGCCTCACATAGTAAAACCTTTGTAAGTATCAAATTCTGTCTGTTTATATATTCTTATATTTTCTCACGCTTCTACAATTTTTTAAATTCACTACATACATGCCTCATTCATAGAAACAACATTACGCTAAGTAGGTATTTCGCATTGAGGCTAGAGAAGCGTTACGGGCAATAAAACCACACCTTGAAGACACTTGTAGTAGTACGTAGTAATTATTAGTAATAACAACAAAATGCAAATAGCATCAGGTTGCTGTGCCATTGCCTGTACCAGTTCCTTCATTGACTGACTTTTGCGACCTGTGTGGCAAAGTAAACAGCTGACACATTTTATATTTTTCTTTCCTCCTAGACATACATGGAACTAAACCCCTTTTATTTCAAATTTTTAGGGACAGAAACCAAAAAATTCAGCCAGACATTCTTCATACCATCGGCAATACACCTTTAGTAAAACTTTCGAAAATACCTAAAGATGAAGGCATAGTTTGTGAAATGTGTAAGTAATACCCATATCTGCATCCATATTATGTAACAATAGCTTTAAAAATATCGTAGTCACTAAATATAATATTTGCAGATGCCAAATGCGAGTTTTTAAATCCTGGTGGGTCTGTAAAAGATCGGATTGCTTACCGCATGCTGATTGATGCCGAAGAAAAAGGCACACTCATACCTGGAAAATCTGTTATAATAGAGCCTACATCTGGAAACACTGGTATTGGCTTAGCTCTAGCAGCCGCTGTGAAAGGTAGTGTTTTCTTTATTCTGTAGGAATTTAAAAGCCATATTATGATAAAAGATGGATAAAAGCAATATTATTTATTATATAATGCATTAAAAATAAAAGTAGGATCATAGCCACACATAACTTGCTTGTTTTTATTAAAAAGACATGATATTTTTTGCAACTTTTAATACTATATAAATTATGTTAAATGAAAATAGATTAAAATATCATCAAATTAAAACAATAAAAGGATTGTGAAAACATTACTTTCATACCAATATTTTTGATATTTTCCAATTATCTAACGAAAATCCTAAAAAAATTAAAAATTGTACTGAACAGTCAGTACAATTTTTAATTTCTTTAAGATTTTCGTTAAAATACTAACAGTACAATACATATTGAGTCAAAAAAAATTATGAATATATTATTTAAAAAATACATTTATTTTAATTATCACTTGCTTTTGATGTAGGTAAATACATATTTTACAGTAAAATAATTATTTTAAATTTCTGATCAGTTAAGGATATAGTATAAGTATATGTACATTATATGATATGAATACTAGACTTGGGCCGACCTAAGGAAAGATAACGCATGAGCCTCTTCCCTATCATGACAGGATAAGTTTGTTCCAAGAGTAAGAAAGTGATGACATTATAGGAATTTATTTCCTTTTACAAACAGGGCCTGTAAACTATTTTTTTTCAACATTTGTAACAACTTTACTTTTTCAATTTCAAGGCTATAGGTGTATAATAGTTTTACCAGAAAAAATGTCAGACGAAAAAGTGAATACATTAAAAGCATTGGGAGCAGAGATTATCCGCACACCTACTGAAGCCGCCTCAAGCTCCCCTGATAGCAACATTATGGTGGCGCATCGTCTTGCTACAGAAATACCAAATGGCATTGTTTTGGATCAGGTAAAAAAATGTTTATTTCAAACTAAACACTGAAATTCATTAAAAATTTGATTTACTATTTATCTACAGTAGTTATTTAAATACTTCTTAAAAATTAAACCACCATCATTTATGAAAGATTGGTAAAAGAAATCCTAGAATAAAGCATAGAAAAAATTTATTTTAAATAATTATTTACAATTAAAGTTTCTATGTTAATAGATTACTGATCAATAACTGTTAATCTATTGATTGAGATTTATTTTAGCACTGTTTTCTATAATGTTCATTATTTATAGTACCTATATACATTTAAATTCTGTAATATAGGGATAATTACATAATTAGTTATTAGCATAAAATATGGATACTAAATGTAATAAAAAAAAAATTATAAATCTCTCAATTTTAAAGAAAACAAAACAAATAATTAATTCTGAAACAACATTTTTTTGCACCTTTTCCATAGATATTACAAAATAAATATCGAATATCCTGTTAAAATTAAATTCATGTTCAATTTGGTATTTTTACAATAGCCTAGATTACTCTCAAAAAACTCCACTACCACCTGCCAATGAAAGTCCAGTCAAAATTGGTACAGATGTTCCGGAAATTAGCTCAGACAGAAAGAAATAAATTTAAGAAGGCATGTTTGGGTTTTGGTAATTTGTAAACAGTGTTAAGCAAAATAGACTAAGCTAGCGGTCCATCCGATTACCCGTTTCCCACAAAGCTAGAATTTTTTTTACTTAATGTTTTATTATCGGTCAATTAAGAAACACCGTTCTGGCAGGCATCTCGCGGTTGCGTCATCATCCCTTAAATTTTTGAAAACATAAAAAATAGAACTTAAAAAATGGTCTCCCACAAGGCTACAATTTTTATGTTTTAATTTACGTAATAGAAGTTTTTGCTGCGGTTTGTCTTGGTTGACACAGGTGCAATTTGGCGTTATTTACTTTTTTACTTTCAATATTCCTGTTGAGTTCCTATAATTGTGTTTTTGTGTATTTTGGTGGAGGGTTCACGTAAGTATTGTTATTTTTCGTATAAATGTTGAATTCAGGGGAGGACGATCCGCCCGATTGGGGTGGAGGGCCGCCTCCTCAAGAGAAGGCCCCATCGCATTCACAAGACATTTCCGTTGATGTAGAAATGTCTGATTCCTGCGCTAGAAAACGTCGTATTGATTGCCCACTTGATGGAAATGCGGAATCAACAAAAAAAAAGATTCCCCCGCCCTCGTCTAAGTATAGCTCATCAGATTCCGGTCCATTTCTAGTCCACATTACACGCACAGACACCGATTGCTCAGCCGGCTCAACTATCCGCATTCTGAAGTTTGCTCAACTACTTCATAAATACAATGTTCATGGTATTGTAGTTAACCCTTTCACGACAAAGGGAAACATTTCATTTTTCCCCGTTTAAAAATTTGTAATTTTCATATTTAATTAAAACCTCATTTACATTTTTTAAACAGAATGTCGAAATAAAATGTATGCCGAACGCAATTGACGTAAATTGGAACGTTTAGAAAGAAAAAAAAACTATTAAATTAGTTGGCGCCAATAATGAAACATTCGCGGGCTGTATTCTGTTTTATTTCAGGTTATTGTGTCGTGTAATAATTTATTTATTGTGATTTCTCATATGTTTTATGTTATTCAGTAAGTATAATTTTATACAATAATAAAGTATATTTGAATGAATGAATACAAATGCCTGATAATGACAAATAATTCTATGGGAAATATTATTCCCTGTGGTCCATAAGTGGTAGTTTTATAAACTATTCATATTTTGTATTTTATTGTAATAATTATAATATTTACTATAACTTTCGGTTTTATTTTAAAAATGGCTAAAAAAGGGTGCAGAGAATTCCATATATGAGAAGATGAGATATTGCAGTTACTCGTGGCGGATAACAGTGACGGAGAAGATGGGCTTCAATTGGATGAGGAAGATCAGCAGTTCATCGCTCAAGATGTCGAAAATGAGACCAGTGTTGTTGAAATTGAAGATTCAATTCAGGAAACTCATCAAAGCGTCAGTCCAGAAATCCCATCAAGCGAGACTTTGGAAGTTAGTTTTCGATGGAGAAGGAACTCTTATGTTCCTCATGTATTTCATGGAAGTGAGTACGAATTTGGCAATATAAATCTGTTCTCTTACCGGCAAGACATGTTGACACCAATGGAAATTTTTATGGAAGTGACACAACTAGACAAGCTAGTCACTGACATAGTATTGAGAGAAAGTATTAGATACGCAGAACAATAAGAACAAAAGAGTTTTTACAATCGACTTGGAAGAAATGAAAGCGTTTTTAGGATGAACTTTGTAATGAATTACCATGTTTTGCCAACAATTAGAAATTATTGGTCGACTGATGAAGACATGGGTGTCCCTTTCATCGCTAATATTATGCCAAGAACAAGATTTGAGCAAATACATCAAAATTTACATTTTTGTAATAATGATGATCAGTCACAAACGAAGGACAGAGCATACAAAATTAGACCAGTCATGCAACACTTCAATTCTTGTTTTCAAGCAGCTATGAATAACTCAAAGAGGCAATCTATAGATTAGTATAGATAACATATGATCAAGTTCAAAGGGCATAACATTATGAAGCAGTACATCAAGAATAAACCTATAAAATGGGGCTTCAAAATGTGGTGCAGGGCTGAGTCTTCCACAGGCTACCTATTTGAATTTGATTTATACACGGGCAAGAAAATAAACACTGAAGTAGGGTTAGGTGAATCTGTTGTATTAAGTCTAACGCAACAGCTAAAAGGTCTTGGATGCGAAGTGTATTTTGACAACTTTTTCAATTCTCGAGCTTTACAATATAAATTGATGACACAGAATACTAAAGCCTGTGGTACTGTTCGCGTGAATAGAAAAAACGTGCCCAAGTCCTTGCCGTTGGACAAAAACATGCACAGAGGTGACATTCATACCGAAAGTTCCGATGGTATATCATTTATAAAATGGATGGATACCAAACCGGTTCATATGTTGACTAATTTTATTTCTCCGGTACCGACTGCTATAGTGAAGAGAAGGCAGGCAGGGAGTGCCCAAAAAATTAATGTTACTTGCCTGGAAATGGTCATTCGCTACAATAAACATATGGGTGGTGTCGACCTTATGGACCAGCGCAAATCATGCTACGAGGTTGACCGTAAAGCGAAAATAAAATATTACTTGCGCCTATTTTTTATTTATTAGATATAGCTCTAAACAACGCGTATTTAGTATACGTGAAGTTGCATGAAACGCAACGCGTGGAAGGGCCACTTTTGAGCAGCCTCGAGTATCGCCAGCATATAGCACGAAGTTTGATAAATAACTTTACATGTAGACAGCGGGCAAGGCCTACTAGAGTCATCACTGAAAAACATCTTATTGGTACAAAACGTAATTTGCCAGCGCACAACATGCAAAAAGTGTAAAAATTGAAAAGATGTGCAAATTGTGCTAAACGTCGTATAGAAAATAGGACGTATAATATATGTGCTATGTGCAATGTCCATCTCTGCTTCACGACCAAGAGAAATTGTTTTGCAGAGTATCATAAATAATACATAATTTTATATAGTTATTTTATAATTATAATTCTGCATTGTTTTAATTGATATTTTGTCGTTGAATCAAGCAATAAATAAGATATTGCATAATAAGTCTAACTATTGATTTGTGTTACTTGACAAATTTAATCTTTGCGTCTTAAATGATGGATCTTCTACAAGAATAGTTTCTCCTGTGCAGAATCCTAGTGCTGTAGATTTATCATTCTCACTGCTGATTTAGCATCTCGCCTTAATTGGAGAACTCTTTCCCAGTCATATGGTAGTGACCACATACCTATTTTAATTTCTATACTACACCACTTTCAAGAGATATTAAAAATTCCCCCATTACTAAAATGTAGATTGTCTTCAGGTGGCTCAGCTACAGTTAACAATAAAATTGAGTTACTACCTCTTGTTACCAGAGAAAATTTTCCAATGATGTATTCGGATTTCACCAATATTCTAATTGACGCAGCTAATTCTAGTTTCCCGTTAAAAAATTCAGTAATTAATAAACCTCGCTCAACTCCATGGTGGGATGCTGATTGTTCTGTCAGTATTAGGGAGCGCAAAGAGGCGGAGTTACGTTACACCTCAAATTTAGACATGGAGACCTACATGCATTATAAACATGCCTGCGCTCATACTAGGAAACTTCTCTCAGAAAAAACGTCAAGGCTGGCAATCTATTTGCGAATCACTTTCTCCTAGCTCCTCAGCTTCTAGTGTTTGGAAAAATAAAAAAAAGTTCCGTCGCATTCATTCTGATAATTTCAATATTACATCCAATGAGTCTTCCTCTTGGCTCAATGAATTTATCAGTAAACTTGCTCCCCCTTTCGTGCCCTCAGAGGACTGTTTCCCGTCATTTACCTGCTTTGGATGGTCCCTTCTCTTTTGCGGAACTGGAATGTGCCATGGATCATTTACGTGAGTCCTCTCCTGGAATCGATGGCATTCCATATATTCCTTTGTTACGAAATCCCCCAAGCCCTCCAAAACATTATTTTTAAACATAGTCAATTTTATTTTTGAAACGAATTTAATCCCAGACTCTTGGAAAAATCACATCGTAATCCCTATTTTAAAACCAGGCAAGGATCCGTCTAAATCATCTTCTTATCGTCCCATTGCTCTGTCTTCATGTTTATGCAAAATTCTTAAGCACCTCATAAAGAATAGATTAGAATGGATATTGGAGAATAGGGATGTACTTTCGAAGTCCCAGTTTGGGTTTAGAAAAGGTTTGGGTACAATGGATAGTTTAAGTGTCTTAACCGCTGACATCCGACTTGCTTTCTCTCGGGAGGAACACGTCATTGGCGCGTTCTTGGATGTTACTTCCGCATATGATAGTGTCCATCTTAAGTTACTCAGGCAAAAATGCTTAAGCTGAGTATTCCAGTGAGGCTGGTTAACGTCATCTGCAGTATCCTCATGTCTCGATCTATATCTGTCCGTACCCAGAGCGCTCTTCTCCCACCCAAAACTGTTTGGAAGGGTTTACCCCAGGGATCTCTCCTGAGCCCTCTTCTGTATAGCTTATACACTTATGACCTTGATAAATCCGTTGATTCTTTTTGTGAGGTTCTACAATATGCTGATGATATCGCTCTTTATGTTTTTACCTCATCTATTTCCATCGCTTCTAGCCGGTTAAATAGTGCTTTACACTACCTGAATGAATGGCTCTCCGACCATGGTCTATCGTTGTCGCCATCTAAGAGCAACATGGTTGTTTTCTCCAGAAAACCATTGATCCCCGAAGTTAGGATTGTTTTGGGTGATGACATTATCCCGGTCCAAGAAAAAGTTAAGTTTTTAGGTATTAACCTAGACTAAATTATCAGGAATTTCCCCATCTAAATTATATTAGCGATAAATGTGAGCGAAATATTAATATTCTTAGATCATTATCCAGAGTTTGGTGGGGTTCATATCCTTTTACACAAAAGATGCTTTATAATGCCATTATCAGAAGTCACCTTGGCCTTAGGAAAGCTAGACAGAATACAAGCCTACGTATTATCACAGGCGCAATGAAATCTTCACCGGTTAAGGCATTGCAAGTAGAATGTGTCGATCCTCCTCTTCATCTTCGAAGACAGTATCTATCCGATCGTTTCTTCTTTAATTGTTCAAAGTTTTGTCACCATCCTTTACTGTTTAGATTGTTTGACCTATCTCAATTAATGACTTCATCCAGGTATTGGTCTCATAAGGATACACCATGCCTTATCAAAAGCTATAAAAAGTTTCTAGATAACTCCCCTGTGGCTCAGCTTTCTAAAAACCCATTATTTTTAACTGATTTTCATGCTCTCATTTTTCAACCTAGATATATTCTTAATTTTGGCATAGATAAAGACTTTAGATGCCAATGCAATGTTTAGTATTTTCAGGAGAAGCCATCGCTCTATTCGAAGCGGTTTCGTACGCCGAAGCTCATAAATTAAATAAAACTATTATTTTTTCAGACTCATATAGTGCCCTTCAGGCCATTAATAAGGTTCCCTTTCAAGCTAAGGATAATTTCTATATCACTCTAAAAATAAGAGAAACTCTACACCGGTGTTATACTCAAGGCTTAGAGGTCACGCTAGCCTGGATACCCGGCCATTCTGGTATCACAGGTAATGAAATGGCAGATTCTTGTGCAAAGGATGCAGTCCAAACAGGTTCTCACATATATTTCAAGTCAATTCCTCGGGATCTCAGAAACATGGCTAAATCAGAGCTCCGTAAGAACTGGAATGAATTTTGGGGTTCTTCTGGATTTAACAAAGGCAAGCAATATGGGAACATTCAACCAAATGTACCTGTCAAACCTTGGTTTTTTAAATTCCGTTCTGCTAGCAAACACATTACTTCCACCATTATCCGACTGCGGCTTGGTCATATCAGTTCACCAGTCTTTCTATCTAAAATTCGGGTTCGAGATCACTCCTTGTGTAAGTGTGGACTAGAGGACGGCACGGTTGACCATATTTTCTTCAATTGTCCAAACCTAAAGTATTCTCTATATAGCGTTCTTCCCCGTTTTATTCCTTTGCCCACGAATTTCAACTCCTTTCTTACATATATTGACACCCCATTTATTGAAACCCTTTCAAAGTTTATTGCTGAAAACAAAATCCACCTTTAATTTAATTACTCTTACTCCCTTTTATGTCACATTTTATGTATTTATAATTAACACAATATATCTAATTTAATGTAGAATGCTAACTAATTTGTGTTATCCTTGTTCAATGTTTGTGTTGTCTGTTTTTAGGTCCTCAACTGAATCGTCACTTGGCCAAAATTATATATTTATTATACATTTTTAGCATACCGCACAGTGTCTAATCCAAACAAGACGTTGGCAAAAATTATCTACAGGTAGTTGCCACTATATTTACAAAAAAAAAAAAAAATTACGTAATATGTTAAGCATAAAATAAATTAATAACCCATTTTGAGGATTGCAAGTATGTGCCAGACGATAGTAATTCATAACCTGCTCCCACAAGGTTGAAACTTTGAGAGAATATTCTTTTAATAGTTTTGAAAATATATGTAAACAGCCAGCCTATTCTGGCGGTCCCAAGTGTCTGCCAGACGAGTATGTAATGATCATGCCATTGGATGGGAGAGCGAGCGCAACAGTCTTATGCAGGTTCCAATGTTAGAAAGAAATGATGGCTAGATACTATGACAACGTAGTAAGTAGTTCATCGACAAAATCACATTATTTTTAAATTAATTATTTATATAGTTAATAAATTACTACTCCATATGTAAATTAAAACATATTAAAATTTGAGCCTTGTGACAGTAGATTTTTTAAATTTTGTTTTTGTACATTTTCAAAAATTGAAGAGATGGACGACGCAACCGCGAGATGCCTGCCACAACGGTACTTTCTTAATTGAGCGATAATAAAACATTATTTAAAGAATTTCTAGCTTTGTGGGAAACGGGTTAGTCGGATGGACCACTAACTCTCCTGCTAAGTCTTTATTTCGAAATCAAAGAGACACTTCAATTTTAAAAATTTGTTCCTTAACAGTACAACAACCCTTGCAACCCACTCGCACATTATGATGGAACAGCCGAAGAGATTCTTTGGTCGCTAGACGACGACGTCGATATGGTGGTAATCGGCGCTGGGACCAGTGGTACTGTCTCAGGAGTAGGCCACAAGGTCAAGGAACGTTGCCCCAATTGTGTTGTAGTCGGTGTCGATCCTTATGGATCCATTCTAGCACAGCCGGAAGAACTTAACAAAACAGTTGTCACATTGTATGAGGTAAGCTATTGTATTGATATCGTTAGTTGACTTTGATGACCTTAGATTAACTACTTGCAACACTAAACAAATGTAGTATCTATAAGAATAATGTATTACTAGAGAAAAAAAGTATGACAAAAATCTTTATTGGAATTTGGTATCATTAGACTTTACAATGACTTTTGATACCCCGCTTATACTTCATTGCATTCTGTTTTCCTTTAGCCTATATTGACTAAACCCATTACAGTTGCGGTTACAGTTTTCACTTGCCAACCTAGATTCGATCCCTTTTCGAATTTTGATAAACAAAAACAAGGACATCGCGCCAGTAATTATATTGATGATATGTACAGTATATAAATACATATGAAACAGTAGGTCTACCTTGGCTAAACTGTTACGCTGAGTAGAAATAACATTGAGAGGGCAGACGAATAAGGCGATCAGAGTTCATTTGTGAAACTTGGACAGTTGGACACTAACAGTGTGACAGATTCACAAGTATAGAGTCGCTCAACATGCTATGGAACAAGCTATCTTGGAATTTGTTTAAAGTACCGAATCCAAAACGAGGAGAATCAGCAAAGAACCAAAGTAACCGAATTAGCTCAGAGATTCACTGAACTAGCAGTACGAAACGTTGTCTTCTTTCCAGAGTCGTCGTAGTAGTAGTATTCGTAATTCACCTCGATATCGCCTTGATATATCGTTTCCAATGATAATCGAAAAACTGACTCACTTTTTTTTTGTTTCTGAGAGGCGAAAACATCCCCACGGTCACTCAGCCGACTGAGAGGTGTCGGACTCAAACCGACTAAAAAAACCCTTCTTTGCTGATAACCCTAGTGACTTTTACAGCGTCACCGGTCGCGTTGGGGCGAGCGCTAAAGGCCCCCTGCCAGATGGTCGACCGCCTGAGGGTTCCTCCATCTGAGGGATACCTCGTATGGAGGGCGGACCTCGCGCTTAAGGCATCGCCAGGGGAGCTTTCCGCACCCGCGTGCATTTTAATTGGCTTCCTTTTCTGAAGGCCGGTTTTAGTGTGTCTAGTGTTCCACGTGGCAGTTTTAAATGTGGCTTAAGGCCCGCGTGTGTGCGTGACTACGTGATCGGGTTTCTAAACGTAAGACCCTACGGGTGTCGCGGAGAGCGAGCTCGCCTCCGCCGGTGGGGACGGTGCGGTTATAATGTGTAAATGGACATGTTAGAGTTCGAACGTATAATGTCATCGTTGCTGTCACCTAACACAACATGTCCTAGGCCTTGTATAAAGTTTGCAGACGCGGGGCTCGGGGGTGTACGATGTCTCCCTGACTACTAGGGGGTTTAGGTGTGGAGAGTAACGGTGAAAGAAGCGTTGGGACGCCTCTTTTAGATATTGAGTTATAGAGGGCAATTTTATGCGCGTGATTCGGTTCTGAATTACTTGGAGGTAGTTGATATGAATGGGCGCAGCGTGAGCGAATACTACGCTGGCGTACGTCATTATAGGCCTGACGCACGTCTTGTATAAAGTAACTTTATGTCTGACGGACATTTTGCTTTTCGCGTAAATTAGTTTATTGAGACGGCCGAGGACGAACGCGGCACGGTCGCGGATCGTTTTGATGTGGTAGCGGAAGGTCATGGCACTGTCAAGGGTGACGCCTAGGTATTTGACTTTCCGAGTCCTAGGAATATCCTGACCGAAGAGTCTAATCGTGCGGAGAGTGTTAGCGCGGCGGGGGCGGCTGGTCGTCGTGCCCCACGAGAAATACCGGCTGTGCTTTTCTCGGGATTGACTTCGATTCCCCAAAGTCGGAACTACTCGACTAGGCTCGTGACTGCGACTTGGAGGAGTTGGGAGATAGAGAAACTACGGTCAGAATAATAATTAAAAAAAATATATGTAATAATAATAATAATAAAATATTTATTTCATAACACATACATACGCAAATACCATAATTGAAATGTACAAAAAATCAGGTTAGTGTTACCTACTGAGGTTACTTTTAAGTGTCCGTACTTAGATACCCAAGAAAAGATTAAACTTGTGTTATGGGTATCTCGGTTCTGTCGCACATTGATAACACATTGAAATTTTTTTTTTTTTATAATTAAGAGAAATAGTAGTCGTTATTTCAGTAAAAAACTATAGCATGCGTGTAAGCAGGTATTTATGTGCGCGAAAGCATGTGTGTGTCTGAGTGAATGGGTGAGTACATACGAGTGTATCTGTATGTATATGCATACGCGCATGGGAGAATGTTATGTTTAATTATGTTTATTAGTGTAGTGTATTTAAATGTAAAATGTTCCATCAGTATAATCCTCTGTTTTGTAAATTTCAACCAAAATTAAGTAAAGATTCTGTTTTTATATAATTTAAACTGAGCAACCAATTCACTATCTTAGCCTTACATTTAACTTTACAATCGGTATAAATATTGCATTGTTTGTTTGCCAGATTATACAGATGACTACTAACAATATTGAAGCGACGTTTAGCTAGACTAGTTTTATGTTTATCTATATGGCCATACTTGAAACGACCTTCTTTTATTTAAAATAGCACTATCAAACTTTAATTTACTATATTTACGCAAAAAGGTCTGAAGAACAAAAAGTTGTCTCACAGTTAAAACCTGACAATCCTGATACAATGAAATTGTAGTATACCTGTACGAATTAAAGGTCATCAGGTCATCACTTTTAAGACGGCCCTCTGCGCTCGCTCAAGTTGCAAAAAGTGTTTTTGAAGCTCCTCCCCAAGCTGAGATACAGTAAGAAATGATAGATTGACAAAGGGCAAAGTAAATGTTTTTCACAGTATTAAAATCGGCTGATAATCGGAGAGATTTAAAAATTATAATTAATTTGCGAACACGGGAAGTAAGGGTTTGAAGTTGAATTTTCCAATTTAATACACTATCAATTTGGACACCAAGATATCTGATATTAGATGATCTAGATAGAGTTGTACACGATCAGCACGAAAAATCATGACAAGAATGGGCTTTTATAATGAAGGAAGGAGGCTGTAAATTAAGTCGAAAAGGTTAAGTAACAAGTCTTACCAAGATTTAAAGTGAGGCAATTATTAGATAGCCAATTCATTACATTTGAAAGGGCATGCTCGGAATAAAATTGTGTTTTCATCCAGTCCCAGACATATATCAAAAGGACAGTGTCATCGGCGTAAGTAATAACAGAACCATTAGGGATTTCAATTTTACATAGTGAATTTATGTATATTAAAAATAATGTAGGGCCTAAAATAAAACCCTGTGGGACTCCGTAAGTAAGGGAAACTATATCACTTATGTATGAATCTATTTTTGCGCACTGGGTTCTGTCAGAGAGGTAATCTGATAAAAGGTCGAGACACCAACCACGAACTCCCAGACTTTCCAATTTGGCTAATAAAAGGGGAACAGAAACTGTGTCAAACGCCTTTTTGAGGTCCAAGAAAATAGCCAGGCAGTTCAGTTTATTATCTAATTTATCAACAACCCCATCGATAAGTGAATTAACAGCATCCTCGGTTGATTTTCCATTTCTAAAACCATACTGATTAGGGGCTAAAATATTGTTCTTCTCCAAGAACTGCACCAATCGCCTATTAATAACTTTTTCCAGTATTTTAGATATAGCAGGCAAAACTGATATTGGTCTATAATTGTCTACACCGTCCCTACTACCACTTTTATACACAGGATGGATTACAGCTCTTTTAAAAGCCAAAGGGAAAACACCAGTAGAGATGGAAATGTTACAGATCTGTGTAATAGCAGGAACCAAATATACAGAAGTGAGTTTTAAAATATTTGACGAAATCCCATCCCAACCCATAGCAGTGTCAGTTTTTAGAGATAGTATAATGTTAGAAATTTCAGTTTCGTCAGTAGGTAGAAGAACAAAAGAATGTGATAGAGAGCTATTTAAAGAAACAGAGAATGTGGTTTGGTTTTAAAATTTCACAGCCAATTCTCTGCCAATATTAGCGAAGAAAACATTAACAGCATTAATTGAAGAAACTTTGTCAGAAGAAATTTGAAGGAGTTCAATTGGGGGAACAGTTTTTGTATTAACATCCATTATATTTCTAATAATTTTCCAGGTGTCCTTAGGCTTGTGTCTTATCTTCTGAAATTGTTCCTTATAATATTTAATTTTTAAGTTCTTTAACAGCTTGTTGCAAAAGTTACGATACCTGGTATAAGTTACTTTTAAAATATAGTTATGGTGATCTTTTCATAAATTGCAATACATGCGATTTCTATTACGTATACAGCGAAGTATACCCGGAGTAATCCAGGGTTTAATAATTCTTTTTTCAGAAGGGACATTCAAAGCACTGGAATGGTGTTTAATTATATTAGAAATTTTAGAGATAAACATATCCGTTGCCGTATTAGGATCCAAGCAATCTATTTTTGGTATAAAATCTGTATTGGATATTTCACAGATAGCACCCGCATAATTAACTTTGATAGGTGTGGATTTGGGCTTTACGGTATGAACTAACGACTTAAGACAAAGAATAACCGGAGCATGGTCTGTTATAAATGTGTCGACTACAAGGGTAATATTAGGAATTTTAGTTTTGATCATAACATGATCCAAACAGCTATTCTCGTGAGTGGGGTATTGATGAGACGGAAGTAAGCCGTGAGAAGCAATAAAGTCAAGATATACATTAGTATTTTGATCTTGGGTAGAGGGGATGATATTTATATTTATATCACCCATAATAATAACGTTTTTTTGTTGTGTAATTAGAAAGAAGGGAGTTCAGGCTGTCAATGAAATTATCAATTTTACGAAAAGATGGTGATCGATATAAGGCGATAATAATGATATTCTGCTTAAGTAAATTACAAGTTAGACAATTGGCTTCCGAAAATTGAAGTTCCATAATAGTATGTGGTAGTTCAGATTTGATATAGATCACTAGACCATCGTTTTGATTTAGATTCTTATTAGTACGATAGGATGTATAGCTTTCTAAGAGGGGAATATTAACTGTTTTGCTTAACCAAAGCTCAGATAAGATTATTATATCACATTGACTTTTAATAATATGTAAAAACACCCCTAAGCCATCAAAATTACAATTAATGCTTCGAATATTTAGGTGCAAAACTCTAATCAAACTGTTAGTATCATCCAGCACTTGCAAACACTGTTCTGGTTTAGCAGCATAGCATTCGTAACACCATAACAGTCTAGTTCATGCAAAAAGAAATTTATATCAGTCATTTTTATAATAGTAGACAATTAAATTAGTAATTGAGTGAATTTGAATATAAACAAAAGTAAAATAAAATATAAAAAATTCACACACAGTGTACAAAAATTAGCAAAATTTTTATAAGGAATTGGTTAATATCGACAAATATAAATACAGAATTTGAAAAATAATACGTCACTACATTATAAAAAATTATATAAACAACAGAGGTAAGAATAATGTTTGTGTATAATTTGTGTAAATGTGTAGTAATTCTATTGTGTATTGAACAATAAAAGCGAAGCAAAAAAGATTTGAGATAATAAAAACAAAGTATAAAAACTGTATAAGAAAATAAAACAATTAAATTAATGTTGTTCCTGGAATAATTGATTGACATTGTAAAGATCTAATAATAATTGGTTTTGAGTCTTCGCCCCTGCGTAGAAATATTCTGCCATTGTTCGTCCAACAAAATTTGAATTTATGAGTTTTGGAAAATTTTCGGGTCTCATAAAAAAGCTGCCTTTGTGTGCCAGGGAGATGTTCAGCAATATATATGGGTAAATTCTTTCCGTCGATGCCAATAAGTCCTGTGTTCAATCTCTCCAAAGCCGGACGACCCTTGTTAAACTCACGAGATGCCATTATAATTTGATTTTTTAATAGAACTGTGTGGAATTCCGCTACAATAGTTCTATTTTGACCCTGTTTACCCGGTCTGCGATAAACATCACATATATCATTTGAACTTATATTGACTTTGATATTCTTACAGATTTCGAGTACCATGGCATCATATACATATATACATAACTATATACATAACTATATTTTCAGAGTCATTTTTGGCAGAAATTCAGGTATATCAGTGGGATAAAAAATAGTTAGTCGGTCGATCCAAATCAAATCCAAATATTCAACTTAATTATCTTGACGACGACGTTGACAATGTTGTTGTAAAGATCTTTTTGATTAAACATCATCGCTTAAACTTTAAACAGTTAGAAATCAAGGCGCAATGTAAGAAGTCGTCGCCGCTGATTTGATCTACGATTCCGATCAATTTCAAAAAATATTTTTTCTTTTCTCCTGTAGTCAACAACGGGATGTTAGTATGTCATTTCGAAACATTTGTTGTTGGTAAACAGAGTTGGTCAAAAGTCGGATGTTACTCATTACAACACTTCAGAACAATAACTAAAACCACAGTACAAGTAACTAAAACTATACGTAATATTAAACTGTCATGTCTCTGTTCAGCCCATGGAATTTGTTAAGAATAAAACATTATTGTTTCTATTGTCTCTCGATACCAAGAGATGGCACTAGTTGTCCCGTCAGCGCCGGTTTAGTTTGGTTTTTTGTATGTGGGTAATTTAGTGTAAATTAAAATTTGTTATAGAGAAGTCTAAAAAAAGCGTCCACGTCGGGCGCTTTGTCATAAGCAAAGGAAAAATTTTGGAATATTGGTTGTAAATCTCAATTATCTTTTTTGTTTTGAAGTAAAAGAAATTCTGCCGTATCATGTTTACATGTTGTGTTCACCGACTGGAGTTGGTATTTAATCGTTTTGCATTATTAGTCTAATGCAAAACGACGAGTAACAGTTTACTATATTATAATTATTGAAGTGGTAGGCAAAGAGGTTAGAAAGGTGATACGTGGATCTATCTTCCGTTTTGTGGCTTTACAGCGCCGGAAACCACGTCCGTTTTCCACCACTCTGAAGACTAACGGACATTAAAGGCATTAAGCTTCTCTTATTTGTACAATTTTATTTATTAGCGCCGCGTATAGCGGTCGATGTCGGCGCAGTTCCCGACGCGTTTATTACCCTGCCGAAATTATGAAGGGCCCAGCACGCGCAGTGGTCGTGCCTGGAGCTGTACCGCACAGAATTAATAAAGTTACTGTAGTACAAGTATATTAATTCCATGGTTCAGCAAATTTAAAAACGGATCAACATTTTGTTTTCGACTTGACAGGTGGAAGGTATTGGCTACGACTTCCTCCCGCGATCTCTTGACAGAACAGTTGTTGACCAATGGGTAAAGACTAATGACAAAGAATCTTTGGAAATGGCGCGAAGACTTATTAGAGACGAAGGTTTGTTATGCGGTAAGTACAAAACAATGTTAATAATTTTTATTTTATAGGAGAAATTAATATTATTACGATAATATTTACATTTACGAAACACTAATTTTTATAATCGCAACCGAAACAAATTCAGCTTTAATCTAAGGCAGCCTTTCCCAAAGTGGGTGATAACGCCCCCTTGTGGGCGCTGCAGGCCTAAAGGGGGGCGGTAAGAGACCCAGAAAAAAAATGGGGGCGTTGTGTAGAGGCCTGGGGGGTGATTTGTAATTTCATTTAGCTAGGAGGCATCTTAGACAACGACTGCATGAGCTCTCGACTCTCAACTACAACTTGTGAACATCAACTAATATTAATTAAAAGATTGCTCAAACTCGGTTCGATATTTCTCTCCGCGTAGTTCATATATCTGTCCTGTTTTATTGAATATACAAACTAAAAATCATGTCAATCGGTCGTTCCGTTTCGAAATGAAAGTAGACACAAACAAACAAATAAAAAGGCAACAGACACACTTTCGCATTTTAATAGTTATTAGTACTCCCAGATAGGTAATTTTCGTAGATAATAGACCGCGGGCAATCATGTTTTAACAAGTTTTTGTTAAATAACCTGAATTGTGCATTCCTGTATCAATCGGCTGGTTCATAGAATACTTGTTCTGACTTGTTGAGTACGATTGAGCGTCGAATGAGATAAACGAGTTTATGCATGCTTGTTTTATTCCTGTCGGTGCGTGCTGCTTATGCAATCCTATATAAACAACGTAATATTTATTTTATTTTCATTTGCGGTTTCGCGTGCAATAGATGAGCAGTACTTAAGTTCAACACTTACTTACGTATTTCTCAAAACAAAACAACGTCGGAAGTAAAAAAGAAGAGACGGCAATACTGTGCGGAATATATTAAATTCGGATTCATTGAAAATCCGACAAACTCATCGTCGCCTTTGTGTCTTCTATGTCTAAAAACATTTTCGAATGAAGCAATGAAGCCTTCAAGACTGTGACCTTGCAGTCTTGCAGTTTGAATAAAATGCATCCAGATAAGAAAGACAAGAATGTAGCATATTTTCAAGACCTAGAGAAGAAGCATAATACTCAGCCAAGTGTAGCAAAACTATTTTCGGCGGCTGCTAAGCAAGATGACGACGGACTTCGAGCTTCGTACAATATCTCTTTGTTAATTGCTCAAAAAGGCAAACCACATAACATCGGAGAAGAGTTAATTTTGCCAGCAATAAAGGAAGTAATAACTACTGTGCTTCATAAACCAGCCGCAGATATTATCCGAAAAATTCCTTTGAGTAATAATTCTGTGCAAAGACGAATTGATGAAATGGCTGAAAACATTGAAGGATCATTGTGTGATCACCTGAGGACAAGTCAATTCTCAATTCAGCCCGATGAGTCCACTTTACCAACTAATGAAGCATTGTTGCTGTCTTACGTGAGGTTTATTAAAGATGAGAAAATATGTGAAGAACTATTCTTTGCTAGAAATTTAGATACCGATACAAAAGGCGAAACCATATTCAATACATTGGAAAAGTTTTGTGATGAGAAAGAGATTCCCTTGAAAAATATTATATCAGTTGCTACGGATGGCGCTCCGGCTATGACAGGGTGCCATAAAGACTTCATAGCGTACTTAAAAAATAAAATTCCAGATGTCCTTGCTGTACATTGCGTTATTCATAGACAACATTTGGTTGCTAGAAACTTAAGTGAACGACTATTTCAATCACTGCAATATGTCATCAAAGCAGTCAATAAAATCCGCAACAGCTCTTTGAATGATAGATTATTTCATCAGCTTTGTGTTACTAATGACGAGGATTTCAACCGTTTGTTGTTTCATACTGAAGTTCGTTGGCTATCAAGAGGCAATTGTCTGACTCGATTTTACAACCTGTTTGACTCTGTTATAGAGTTCTTGGAAACTAAAGATACAGAATTGCACAACAAGCTCATTACATCAAAGAATGATATAGCTTACATGACAGACCTGTATAAATTGTTCAACGACATGAATCTCCAACTGCAAGGCGATGAACTAAATTTAATTAAAACAAAAAACGTCGTTGCTGCTTTCGCAGCCAAACTGCTTCTACACAAAAAGAATATGGGCAGACGTGAGTTTCACAATTTTCCGAATTTATCAGTATCATGCAGTAACGACGAATTGTTTGCCTACTGCCAACATTTGGAAAACCTCCACACTTGACTTCACCGAACGATACCAGGACATTTTGAACTTGGAAATACCAGACTGGGTGTTGGATCCGTTTTCAAATGTCAACACAGCAATGTCACCTCAGCTGGAAGAAGAACTTATAGAATTGACAACAAACGAGGAAATAAAAATCAAGTTCAAAAATGGTTACCAAGAATTTTGGCTACAAAAACCGATCCCGCAATTGTACCCTGGATTGTGGTCAATCGTTCAGCGATTCTTGATAGCATTCCCATCGTCATATTTGTGTGAACGTGGATTTAGTGCTGTGGCAACACTGCTTACTAAAAAGAGAAATCGTTTGCATGTTACCAAACGTGGCGACTTGCGACTGTTCTTGAGTAAATTGGAACCTGATATCAACAAACTTATTAAACAGCATCAGATTCATCCTTCACATTAGTTTTTATATAAGGATCGATTATATTTGTTTTATTTTGAATAAAAGATACTCTGTTTGAATACTATAAAGTTGCGTTTCAATAATCATTCTCATTGGCAGGTGTAGCCCGTAAGAGTTAACTTGAGACCTGAGCGCCGTTGTGTATTACCTACTGCGCTCAGGTTTCAAGTTAACCCTTGCGGGTTAAAAAGTCTCGTTTGGAATTAATGTTTAATCTCTAATAATTAATTAATTTAATTTGAAGTTATAGTGGTTTTTCAGTAGGTGAAAAAATGGGGGCGCTAAAAAATAATTTATTCTCAAAGTGGGCAGTAGACTAAATAAGTTTGGGAACCCCTGATCTATGGTTATCCTGTTGTACATTTTTACATTTTTGTTAATTTTACCTAATTGCATGTGTTTGTGTTCATAGAAGCAGTGAAATAAAATTAATAATTTTTTGTTCTGAAAAAAAATTCTACTATACATGATAAATAGGGTGAGGTGACTTCTAACTGCGCCGATCGCCAACGAAGGCAGCTTGAAAACTCGCTACCATAGTCTGTCATAATTTCGGCAGATTGCTGCCGACTCATAAGCCGAAGCTCGCAATGTTGCACCAAAATTTCTCTAAATCTAAGTTAATATTTAATCTATCACAAACAATCTTATTTATTTTAACTACTAACACCTGCGGCTTCGTTCGTGGCGTACGATAATGTTAACGATAAATTGTTATTGTCGCCGGAGATACAACCTTTTGTGCAAAATTGTAGGTTATTGGTTTAGTAGCTTTTGCGTGAAAGAAAAACAAAAGAAACCGGCAACACTTCGTTTTTATAATATTATTTGAGAAATTTTTATAATAATATTTTACATTTGGGAGCAAAAAGAGCGCCCATGTTAGTGTTTATAACGTACGTAAACAACTTTCAATTATTTCGTTTAGTTTATCTATAAAAATGGACAAATAAGTTAATAATGTAAAACATTATTGTATTCCATGTTCCATCGTACTAAGACCTGTCCCATTTTTTGATCGCAAATGTTTTATAGTATTATAGCTGTCCGTAGTCTTACGTAGTCACGTTACATCGTTATTAATATAAAATAAAAAACTTAGAAATATTATTGAATGTTCCTAATAGGTGGAAGCAGTGGCGCAGCAATGTATGGCGCTATCAAAGCAGCAAAGTCGTTGAAGCCTGGACAGAAGTGTGTCGTATTGTTAGCCGACAGCATACGTAACTACATGACTAAATTTGTATCTGAACAGTGGATGGAAGCGCGAAACTTTAGTCCTGTAGCCAACAATGAAAATTTATGGTAATACACTGATCAAAATTCAAAACATGATTAATCTTAAGATTTCGAAAGTTAATGATTTATTTCCTTTACTTCGTCGATACCTATATGTATATTATAAATGTGATTATATGTCTGTATGTTTACAATCTTTCGCAACAACATGATAGTCATATCCATTTCTGTTTTAAAAAACAGAATGTTTTGCATTGAAGTTATCTTACAACTTTTGGAACAAGAAAGTTATTTGAGTAGTTTACCTAAATTTTTGTGTCGCATGTTGAGAGATATTTGAATGATAGTGGACTGCCTGGGTGAGACTGAGTTAAGTAAGATTCTTGCTCACTGAATCACCTGCGGTGGGGAAGGTCAGCACTTGTGGGAGACAGTTCCGGCACCTATGGTCGTAAAACAGTAATGTTTCTAATAGTTTTACGAATAAGTATTCCAAAAAGTTATTGTCAATGTTTTCAACAATTATGCATTGTTATACCTTTAATCTACTTATGTATACTAAACTAGCTGTAGCCGCGACTTCGTCTGCGCGGTAAATTATACGTGGCTTTCCCGGATTACATTAGATTATATGTACATGTACATAGTATGTTTGACGATTGTTTTTGAAAAAAGTCTACGTCTAGCCTACATCTTTTTCCGGGCACATACTATCTCTGTACCAAACATTGTAATTGGTTCGGGGGTTCAGCATTTCACATTCATAGTTTCATCCCCCTTTTCACCCCCTTAAGTGTAGTTTTTTGATAAAAAAGTAGCCTGTGTCCGTTCCCAGGTGTCCAACTATATCCATGCAACATCATAATCAGTTCAGCGGCTTAGCATTTCCCGTACAGAGTTTCGTACCCCTTCCTCTCGTCCCCCTTTTCACAGATTTTTGATAAAAGTCTTAACACCGCGCCAAATTTTATCATTACCAAGTTTTAGCGTTTCCCATACAAAGTTTCATCCTCCTTTTCACCCTCTTAGAGGCAGATTTTTTATAAAAAGTAGCTTATGTCCGTTCTCTGATGTCAAACTATCTTCTTGCCAAATTTCATCATAATCGGTGCAGCGGTTTACCATTTCCCATACAAAGTTTCATCCCCCTTTTAACCCCTTTAAGGGCAGATTTTCCAAAAAATAAGTAGCCTATCATGAGCGCAATCACATGTTTCTATTACTTACCGTTTTTATCAAGATCGGTCAAATCGTTCTTTAGTTATAAAAGGACATACAGACAGACAGACAAAAATTTTAAAAATGGTAGAATCGAAGTCAGTAAGTTTGACAGTAAAATTTAAAGTTAAATTACAGACAGACGTTAGAGATTTATATAGTAGCATAGATAAATAAAAATGCAAATGTCAAAAGCACTCGCATAACTAAGCGAAAATGTGTAAGGAGAATGTCAAGATTTGAGGAAGCGAAAGAAGTATGTAAGGACCGCGACGCCTGGCGCTCCGTCCTCTCCGTCTACTCTATTAGGGATACAGCGTGAAAATATATGTAAATGTTCATTTATTCAGTCTTCGAAATCTCCAAAAGCTCTTAACCGATTGCTTTGAAATTATGACAAAGCGTTGTATTCGAATACGCGCTTGTTTTTATATACCTAAAACTAATGTATCTACTGAACCACAGATAAACCAGTGCGCGATTGGAGGACACGTGCCTTGAATTGAACACGAGTTTTAAAAGAGAGTTATCGTAACAATCCCGCGCATGCTTCAAGACAGTACTACCTCCTGAACTGGAACTGAATACGGAAAAGGAAATACGCGCCTGGATACGGCTAGTAAATAAAACAATAATGAAACAATAAAAATCACGTATGATTTAAAACAAAAACCTTGCGCCGTACGACGCGCGAGTCGTAACGTCGTCCCGCGTAACGCTTTCTCCTTACGTGACGATTTCTACCTCTTCCAAACCTCCCGCAAGCTGCGTTAAAGAACTTCGTTCTATAAAAATGTATAATTTCTGCAATACTTAGTTTTGTGACGATGAATGTTCGTGACGTCTAAAGTGACAATTCTTACTGTATGATATGCTATCTGAGTGATATACATATTAGGCGATATCATGTTGGCGTCATATATGCTCATGTGTAGTCAATCTCAGTAGTTTTTGTTATTCCCAAATTTATGATAACCTAAGTTTAAACAATATTCAAACAGTACAATAACAAAGATAATAACAAATAATACTCATATTATATTGATTATCGGCAACTATCATGTATCAATACAAAATTGATATTGTAATTTTTAAATATATTTTTATATGCTTATCAATATAATTGATATTGTTTATTACATCAACTGAAATTAATTTGGCTTGTAAAACTCGGCCAGGTCGATGTGTTAACGACCTGTCATAGTGGAGTTCCACTCTGTCATTTGTATGGTAAGCCCTAGAATTTACCCTTGAAGTAGCGTCAAAGTGTATTTTATTGAGTCTTGATGATTTTCCACCTTCAACAATCAGAAATGGAATAAAGTTATTTTCATGTAACAATAAGAGTTTGTCCGATTCCGAGAATCTCAGAATTGACTGACCTTTTCAGACCTAATTTAATTACACAAAAACAACCACCACAGCATCTTAGTTAAAGCCAACGCATTTACAATCTGAAGTGCTTTTTAGCCTGTACTGTTACTGTAAATAACCAAAGGCTACCGTCTACTTATCGTCAGTTGAACTGTTTGTTCATTTGTCTTCCTCGCGGTATAAGATCAGCTTGCATAATTATTATAGTTATTTTCCAATTATTCTAGGTGGTGGAACACATCGGTAAGTGAAAATGTAGTTCAACCGGCTGTGAAGATATCTGTCAAAAGCACTCCTAAAGAAGCACTAGAGACTCTTCAAAAGACTCGTGCGCCGGTGCTGACTGTCGTCGATGACGAAGGGTTAGTGATTAATTACAGACTTTGATCCAGCATGTAAAAAATATAAATGTTACTATTGTGACTGAATTGCTGAAATGGTATGCATTTAAGAATTGAAACCTAATTATAAGCTTTATTTACCATTCGTACATAAGTATATTATGTTCAATTATTTCTATAAAAGTATAATTTATGTATGTAAAGACCGCGACGCTAGGCGCTACGTCCTCTGTGTATCTGTCCTCCTCCAAACAGTTTGTATGCTGTAATCAATAAAACTAACATACTCTTGTAAGATGATCATATGACCCCTTTCGAGAATGGGAAATCGAATATTTTATTTCGAATCTATTGTGGACTTTTCATTCATTAATTGAATTATTATTGAAAAATATTTACTATGTATTAATCTAGATTTGTATTATGTAGTTCAAGTACCTATTCCGAACGATGTATTTGTGTCTATAAATGTTTAATATGCCCAAATTATGCCAAATAAGAAAAAAAAATAAACTATGTCATGCATGTCATACGATGTCATGTATGCTAGATTTGTCATGTATATCGTTATGTCATACTACAACAAACAACAGTCAAGTCAACAAGTAAATATGTCTAAATTTTCTGGATTTACATAAAAATTTAAATGAAACCGTCTAATGTTTTTCCTGCTTTTGTGCCTAATTGTTTACATTTACGTTGTCGTTTTCTTTTTTGATCATTTATCCCATCAAAACTGACAAGATTCGAAAGCAATTTATTTTGAAGGACTAAAAATTAAAGATTTTTCAAAAACGATTCATTAAAAAAATATTAATATTACTATTATTTATTAACAAGAGCACAATGGCTGAAATATTATCTATTGATGCCAACTATATATTAATGTCGTTTTATTTCGATTAGCATAATGGTAAGTTACCACTCCAACCTAAATGGAAAAAGGCATGAAGTTATGTATGTAAATTACGTAAAGGAGTTTTCTGTGTAACTAATTAATGCAGCACTCGAACAGCATATTATATTTCTATTTTTTTTCTATGCTCTTATTTCTATTTTCTATAGTATTTTTCGTAAAAGCATAATTATACTTTTTTGTTACAACAATCTTCATTATAATTATTTTATTCAATACTAGGTGCTGCCCACGACTTCGTTTACGTGGAAAACGAGATATGTTCACCATGATTTCTAAATATTGATGAAAGAATTTATGAAATTGTATGAGTAGTTTCAGAGATTACCTCCTACATCCAAACTTGCAAACTTTATCTCTTTATTACTTTAGAAATACAATCAATAAGTTAAAGTATATTATGCAGAAATATTATAGATTTATTCATATACAGCTGTAGTAATTTGTAATGTGGTTCTTATAATTTTTAATATGACCTCCCTTATGTAGATAATATATACACAGTATAAAGTATGTCTTAAGCGATTAAGAGGTATCATGAAATCTTTTTAAAGCAGCTGCAGATGGACTTGCGACTTTCCACACATAAAATATAATAATACTAGATGAAATCTACTATCTTAATATTATGAATCTTTGATCCAACTCTCAGAAGTGTAATTACATTTACAAAGTCATTTTTGTTATTATAAATGCAGAGTATATCAAAAACTATTATGATTATTAAACATAATTTGTTTATTCTTTTAGATGTATAGTCGGTGTGTTCACGGCGGACGATGCTCGCCGTCGGCTGGCTAACTTTGCGGGATCCACGACAGAAAGCCTCGACAAGTTTATAGTGGAGAAATTTTATAAAGTCGACTTGACACAGGCACCCACTCTTGGGCTAGTGTCACGTATATTGGATATCACACCATATGTGGTGGTTGTAGTATCAGGTAAGAGATTATGTGGATAAGAAACCAGCATTAGTCATACAATATTACCTATATTAAAAATGTAAATTGTAACGTTCATTCAAACTAATCTTAAAACATACTTCATCATTTTTTGTTTAATAAATTTTTAGGAAATTTCTTAGTTAAAACAAATATGTATGAGCTATAGGACCATGCTCATGACTTGAGAATAATAATATGTACTACTATATCTCTAGCGTCTATCTGTAGTTACAATTTTTTTGCCAAATTTTGTGATAGTCGTTTTTTGACTCACTGACTTTGATTCTATCATTTTCTAAATTTTTGTCTGTCTGTATGTTCTTTAATAACAAATAATAAGAACGGCTTGACCAATCTTGATGAAAATTGGTATATATTACATATCATTTATTTATTTATTTATCTCTTTGCTACAAAGATAGGCTACATTTTTTTTTATCGAAAATTTACCCCTGAAGGTGTGAATATAGGGATGAAACTTTGTATGGGAAATGCTAAACCGCTGAAGAAATTATAATGAAACTCGGTACCGAGATGGAGATAGTATGTGCTCGGAGCCAAACGTAGGCATTTTTTCGAAAACAATCTGTATATATGTTTATTGTTTATACATGTACATATAACATAATGTAATCTGAAAGCCACGAAAAAATATTCCGCACAGACGAAGTCGTGGGTACAGCTATATAAATCGAAACGAATGTTTCTTTGTATGGTTGCCCTTCTGATAGTGAAGAACCTTTGGTGAGTTGTTCTGTATACACCCGCGAAGGTTTCTGAATTAATTTAGTAAATGAACGACTACGCAAACGCAGTCGCGGGCTACAGTTAATATTATAAATGAAACAATTCCATATTTTTATTTTGTTAACTTATCTCTGTTACTGACTTTAATTTGTTTAGAGACACTTATTCAGTCTACTTTTTTAACTCTTCCATTTTCATTTTTTACAGATAAATCTTCTAAAGTGATAAAACCCGTCGGAGTTATAACATCTAATGATCTATTAATGTTCCTTTCCACTGAAAAAAGCCAAGTAAATGGAAAATAAAACATTGAGTTTTGAATTTAACATTTAAGGTGTTTTAAATTCAGTTTATTTTTTTAATTTTTCCATAACAATGAATCATCACAATGTACTAAGTTAAATAAAATGTACAACAAATACATTCTATGGTATTGGTAAATTAATTTTGTTATAAATTTTAATTTATTTGTAATCTAGAATAATATGTAATTATACAATACATTGAAGACAATGTTAGCTTATGGAAGTACTGCATAACAATGGTGTCCAGGGAAATTGTGTTCAATAATTATATGCTATCTACATATTCATAATTAAGATGTGTAAAATATCACATATTAGAAATTCTATACTTGTAAGTATGAATAAAAAGTGCCTGATTATACATATAAGTGTGCCTACCAACAGTGCAACACATCTAAGGTATTTATAATGGAATTTAATGATTCTACAGTATTTTTAGATATTCAATGAAGTTCCATGGAAAAATAGTGTGCATATTTTAAATATGAATTCGAAAATGTTACCATTCCCTTATGCATTTAGTGACTGGTGAAATGATTACCTGTATCACAAAACTATTATGAAATAAATAATGCGCAAGAAACCTTTTTTTATTGACTTATACCTACTTAAAGTTTATGGGTATTGTTTTATATTGTTGGATTTCTTTAAAATAGTGAATTTCACATATGATTTATACTTAAACAAAGTTTATGGGTATTGTTATATATCATTTGATTTATTAAAAATAGTGAATGTTTCACATAATGTGCTATATGCATTAATAACTGTCAATATATAAACAGAATGTGTGAGAAGAATGATGAGATTTGAGGAAGCGAAAGAAGTATGTAAGATCTGCAACGCTTGGTGCTCCATCCTGACTACCCCGTTAGGGATACAGTGTGAGGATATGTATGTATGTAATATATAAAACAATCTCTTTTCAGTAATCTTTTCACAAAAAGTCAATTCTAATGTTATATTTAAATCTTCTGTAATAAAGTATAGTAGAATTAAAGACATAGCAAAATACACAATAAATAAAAAATATTAGGCAGGTAATAATAAGACAATAACATTAATTAAAGATATAATAGAACATGAATCTATTACACAGGAGATGGAGATTTTTGTCTTGCATTAGCAGCCAATATAGCTCCTGGTGCTGGGTATGGTCTCATTTGATACAAGGAACCAGATGCTGTTGTATCAACTCCAGTTTTTGCATGAGTATCTAATCCCGAAGTCCAGTTGCCTCTTGGTATGTCAGAATATGCTGCAGGATCCATAGGATCCAAATCATTGTCTTTCACTCTAGGTCTTCTTTTATCCCTATGATGATGAACCATTTCCTTGTCCTTGTTCCGCCTATCATCTTTATGCTTCTCTTTGTGATTTTGTTGAGGTACTTCTTGATCAGATGCTTCACTGCTGTCATCACTTTCATCACCTTCTTTTAAAAGACGTTCCTCACGCAAATGTGCTGCACTTTCCGTGGGTATTGCATGTGGATAACTTGGAGGCAACCATGATACCAAATTATTATGAACATTCCAATAGTAGTGCTGACCACACCCTTCATCATACACTTCTTCCCATCCCGGTGGCAAAGGCCAAAGTGCTAATAGTCTACATTTATTTTCTAAATAAACCTCATCTGGCACAACTTTGCCCTGTTTCCATTTTTTAACACAGAATTTTGTACATTCATGATAAATATTGTATTTATTTGGACAACCTTTATGACCTTTAATAGGATCTACGTTCACGCCTTCTATGCCTTCCCAGAACTGATCCTTATTTTCATCCGGTTTATTATCATAATCTTCAGCAATTATTTCTTCGTTTACTTGGGTTGAAGGATGACCATTAGAAGATTCGACATTAGCTGTTGTTTTTAAAATTCCTCTTTTAGCAAGCCGTGCAGCTAGGGCAGGTGGAAGAGGCATTGTAGTTGTGTTGTGTAAATATACTCAGGTTATATTTCACGTTTTACAATATCCAATAATCACACTGATACTACAAATACTAATTATTTCCTATATTATAATAATAAAAGGTTAATTACGGTTATAGAAAGAAACTCGGATTAACAATTGGAGAAAACAACACAATGATTCTCTTTGACAAAATGACAAAATGACTGATTTTTTTTAAAATTTATTTATGGCTGGATACGAGTTTTTTGGCCAAAATGACTACTTTAGCACAGACTAAGGAGATATGCACAGATTAAATATTTATAAGATATCACTAAGTAATCGAAGACATCAAGATACTCTCCTTGACAAAATGTCACAAGTAATAAAAACGGACTTTTTGGCGGGAACCAAAACTTAAGTAGCTGAAGTTTTCGCGCTTTCCCACGAAACCTTTATCTACAGTAAAGCCATTATCATTTTAATGGAGTAGTGTTAAGGACTTGCTTTGTGTTCATCATGAATTATAACAATACTCTGACGTGATTTTAATTTATAACAAGTATTCCTCCGGAAGTTACGTGTTAGGCTAATGATCTTGTTACCAATGCCTTAAAAAATATATACGAAAAAAAATGTAATAAAAACCATAGACTAAAAATATACCAAGGTACATGGATGAGCGATATACATCGATGTAGACTAAATATCGATATTCAAAATATCGATATTAACAAGATATCGCAATGTCGATGCTTTTAACAAGATATTGTAATGTGATTATTTCATTCACGATGTGTTTTTGCAAGTAGTGGAGTCAACAAAATATTGAATATAATACCTTAGAATAAATAATTACAATGTGTAAAAAACAGATAACAATGTACAGGCAGTCCTCGTACTTACGGCATATTAGGTTCTCGAAATACACGACGTAAATCGAAACGACGTAAGTCGAGACATATTTTTTCATATGTTTACATGTAAAACTCAAGGGTTAGGATCCACACGGACTCGAAATTAAAAAAAAACTGCATTTATAACAAAGGATATACATACTTTATTATCAAAAGTAAGTTCTTAAAATACATAATTATATATGCACTTATGAAATTGCTAGTTATTTTTGGTATTTGTGTGTTATTAATTTTAATAATAATTATAAAACTTTAATATGTAATCAAAATATGTAATGAAAAATAATAAATTAAACTTTTGGCTTAAAGAAACTATCAATTCTAGATTGCTTCGCTTCTTTCTTCTTGCTATCATACAGATCTTGGTAACACTGATAGGCTGCACAAATTTTGTTATTAACGTTGAAACCTCTCAAAATTAGGATCATTTTCTTCAAAAATTTCAACAAGACAAGTGAATTCTCCTATGCCGGAAATCGAAACAAATGACGTATGCTTGAGGAATAGTGTCAAAACATTGTTCGACGTAACTTGAAACGACGTAAATCGAAACGACGTAAGTCGAGGACTGCCTGTACTTATTTTACTATACCTGGCCTATCTAGTATCTACTACAGACCAATGTTGATAGGACATAAGCTGACATAGGTAACAGACGTCTCATATGCGTCTCATTGTTTCTTGCGAATACATTTGACTTCAGTTAATTTCTTTTTTGTACTTTCTAATAAAATTATTGGAAAAATTTTAATGTCATTTTTTTTTAAATTAACACACATTAGTTGCAAATGATCATGGTCTCCTTTTAGTATTCATTTAATTTTAAAGTGATAATAACTGTTAACATTAGATAAAATCAATATTTAATGTATCGATATTTTATATTCGATAATATGGGAATATCGATATTAAACTATCGATTTCAATATCAATCTCAACATCTACATTTTAACAACATCGCTCATTCATACCAAGCTACATACATATTTTCACGCTGTATCCCTAACGGGGTAGTCAGAGAGGAAGGTAAAAACTAAAAATTCTGTTGGTAGTATAATTTGTCTATGCTCAAAATCTCGAACCAAGTATCGCAATGGACGCAAAATCAAAATTATTTAATAATCCCTTTGTAGGTTGCACGAAATAAGCATGAAGAATAAAATTTAATTTAAATATGTTCAATTCTTTTATGTTATCGTGGATCAAGTTTTAATTTTTCTGTTATTGAATCGATAAATAATTAGACAGCTTCAATACCTTTAGCGTCTGCTGATGAAGTAATCCTGTATATAAAAATTCTTAATCTGAACGCTTTTCAATTAATAAAACGAGTGTTAGCAGAATGTCAAAAGCACTCTCATACCTAGGCAAAAAAGTGTGAGGAGAATGATGAGATTTGAGGAAGCGAAAGAAGTATGTAAGGACCGCGACGCTTGGTGCTCCGCCCTCTCTGACTACCGCATTAGGGATATAGCGTGAAGATATGTACGTATGTAAAACGATTGGCAAACTGTGACGAATTCACAGAGCGTGAAGAAGACTATACCAGTTGTCGGTATAATACTGCTGTCCCACAAAAATCCTTGACGTAGGCAAGTTTTATGCATACTGCTGTCCTTAAAGGTCTACGATCTTAACAGTAAAAATCAGCAGGACGCCTTTTTTTTTCCTCGAAAAAGTTTTCAGTAGTAGTCCAAAACATCGAGCGTCGAACTTATCTTTTCGACGTGCGACGGTCCAAAAAATCAAATGACATGAAATGGCGGCCGCTCTTGTGTGTCGCATGTACTTATAAATGAATCAGCTTACCTGATTTACTACCCCATTGCTGCTCGGACACGGCGTCTGGATTTATTTAAGTATGAAGATTTAACTTCATGTTTTATACTATTAATGTGCTAATCACGAGAAAAATATTGTTATGAGCTGTGGGTAATCAAATGCCAGTTAAGGGTGCGAAAGAGTTTACTTTCGTTCGTACAAACAGATGTCAAGCAAGACCACGCGAAATTATGAGGGCGCTCACATATCTCGAGCGTTAAACCAAAAATAAATGCTTTTTGAAGTCGCAGAACTGTGCCATTTGAAGACAATGGAGTATTATTTCAATGGATAATCATATACTAGACTTTGTTTTAGTACATAGATTTTTGATAACAATGTTAATATTTGAAGAAATAGCAATTATCCGACATCCGTTTTCGAGCAAACGTAAGACATAGTGTTTTGTCTGTACATGTATCACATGAACCGGCAAAACATTATAAATATATACGTGCTGACAATTTGATAATAAGATGTACCACCACGCAAAAATCTGAAAAAAATTGTAGTTACTGGTCATGTAGTCATTAAAAACATACATCCACTATTAAATTAACGAGCAATATTTGTATATTATATATAATATACATATATTTGATATCGCTTTCGATGAAATTTACAATATAGTGATTGAGGGTGGCGAGAAATTGATCTAACTAGGTCTCAATTCTGGGAAAATCGTTTTCTCTGTCTTTCAGACACTTAAAATTTCTAAATACTAAACTTTTTCATTTCGCAGCAGAGATTACTTTCTCAATAGCACAGTGGCTGAGTGTAGGTCTACCACACCGAAGTGCGCAGTTTCGAATCCTGCAATTTGGTCAGATCTTTTTTTTTTCAATATTTTGAAATGATATGTGGGCGGCCAAGCAAAAAGGGTCCATGGTCGGCATTTAGTTTCCGAGATATATGTACAGTTGGGTGAAAACATGACATTTCGCGATTTTAATTGATTATTAATTAATGCTCAATTATGTACAAGTTCATATAGGAAATGACTTTGTATGATGTTTCTAAGTAGGGACAAACGGTGTTTTTTTTTCAGTCAAATTTTTAAAATACTATTACTCAAACAAGCTTTTTCAGTTTCAACTTTAAATATCTGATATAAAAAAACATGGCAGTTTTTGACTATTTTTTTAATCCTTATTATCAATGGACTATTCTAAATTCCGAATCTAGTCTTAACTCAATACACCACTACTGGACCCTTTTTGCTTGGACGCCCACATACATCTAAGTTCAGTTTGCAACAAGTAGGTATCTATTAAAAACACGTATCACTTTAATAATGTACTTATAATAAAGAAATAAAATAGACAATAATTATAAAAAAAAACAATAATACATATATATAAATATAAAACTTCAGACAAATTAAACAAATAAAATGTAGGTGTGGGTGCTGTTTTGTAACGAAATGGCGAATATAAGAAATCTTCTGCTATACTGGGAGTCGAAGAAGATATAATACATCACTTTTATAACATACTGCAAGCTATATCATGCGGATATACACATAATTTTCGACATATGCCTTACAATTAGCAAGAAAAATTGTTGAAAAGTATTTTTGGTACTACATGCCCACACTAAGTCACAAACTTTTAATCCATGGCCTAGAAATAATAAATAATTCCGTACTCCCTATAGGTCGAATGTTGGAAAATGCAGAAGAATCCTGTAATAAGTTCATCAAAATTTATAGAAAATATTTTGCTCTTATACCCTTATACACTTGCTCTTATACCCTTACATTTCTAATTGTCGGAAATTGCCTGCTAAACCACTAAATTCGTTATCTTAAGAAGTTGTCTCATTGTTATTACCTCTAAAAGTACCGACATTATTTCAAACTATTAAAAAAAAAGGTCTGATCACATTACAGGATTCGTACCCACGCACTTCGGCGTAGTAGACCTACACTTTAGCCATTGATTGTGCTATTGAGAAGGTAAACTCTGCTGCAAATTAAAAAAGTTTAAAGTTTAAAAGTGCGCGAAAGACGGAAAAAACGATTTTCCCAGAATTGAAACTTAGCTAGATCGATTTCTCGCCCCCCTCAATCCTTAAATTGTAAATTTCATCGAAATCGCTACAGCAGTTTTCGAGAAAGCGATATATATATATATATACAAATATTGCTTGTTTAATATAATAGAGGATTTATACGATTTTAATAAATATTTTTTGTTATATTTTATTTTCATTTGATTCATCTGAACAAAATTTTACACTAAAACTGAGAAGTTTTTCGGGTTTTCTTCTTTTGTTATAGGAGATCAGACTTTATTAAGATGTTTTTATAAAGTTTTTGATAGGTTCTTTGATGTTTATAGTAGCTTTTATAAGCTTTAGAATGGTTCTACTTAGATATCAGGTTTTATCCAGAGGTTCTACGAAGTTTCTAAGAGATTCCGAAAGTTTTGACATTATATTTTATCTACAGTATTATCAATTATATTATTATTGAAGTTTTTGGATGGTTTTTAAAGTTCCAAATTTTTAAGAGGTTAGAAGAAGTGGAAGTGAAATTTTGAGAAGGTTCTATGTGACGTCAAGAAAATTCCTTAAGAGTTCTACAAAAAGTCTGCGACGTTTCTAGAAGTTTCGAGAAAGTTCCATTAAATTTTCATAAATTTCTAATGGTTCTAAGAAGTTTGTAGAAGGTTGTATGAGATTTCTAAAAATGTATATGCAAGTCTGGATTATTTTATAGTTTTTAGAAGTTTCGAGAGATGCCGTGAAAATTTTATAAGGTTCTATAATGTTTGTAAGAAATTTTTAGGTTTTGTGCAATGTCTAGAAGGTTTTATGAGATTTCTAAAATTTTTTATGAAGTTTACAGATCGTTTTAGGAGGTTTTAAAAAGATTCTACGAGGTAACAAAAAAAGTCGGGAAAACGTGAATCTTCACTTTAATCAATTATCATAATATAACTATTATTAACTTTTAAACTTTCGCGCTGCATTATAAAATATCTAAAAACACGGGAAATTAACGCGATTACCTTTTATTTTCCCTTGACGTTTCGGCCGAGTTTCATCGGCCGTGGTCTCAAGTAAACTGTCGCAGCAAAGCTTCACTCCGTGTCCGAGGCAGATTTTATTTCATCTACCCCCGATATTTGTAAATAATTATTAGGGTTCCTACACACAACACTCACGGTGTCCACACACTTAACCGGATGTGAAAAACGAGGTTTTGTCATTTGAATCACAGGATTCCACGCTGTTGATAAATTGTATCCGCTTTCCCGATTGAAATTTTTGTGTCTCTTGATTTCAATTGCTTCACGCACGACTCTTGGATAAAAGTGGCGATCGGTGGAAAGGACTTGTGGGCGATAAAATTCTATCCAATGATTCGTATCCAATTGGAGAAGATTAATAATTATTAATTAAAAACTAATAATTATTTACAAATGTCGGGGGTAGATGAAATAAAATCTGCCTCGGACACGGAGTGAAGCTTTGCTGCGACAGTTTACTTGAGACCACGGCCGATGAAACTCGGCCGAAACGTCAAGGGAAAATAAAAGGTAATCGCGTTAATTTCCCGTGTTTTTAGATATTTTATAACTATTATTTCTGTAGGTGAGTGTCTATAGATGTAATAGCTACACATTAAAGCGGCAACCACCACAGAAAGACAAACGTCTAGTTTCAGTGTAATTTCGAGGTATTTCGAATCTGCCAGCATGAAGCAAGGGGCAGAAATGTAGGCAGCATGCAAAGCCAGCTCCGACTAAAAAAATTTCACACCTTTATGTTCAAATCCTCCTAACTCCGCTTGTATTATACATACCACGGAAAATCATAAAAAAATCTCTGAAATCATACGTTGCACAATTTTTAAATCTCTTAATTTTTTTATTACACAGTTTAGAATGGATTATTCAATTACATATTGTAGATATCACTGTGAATCTGGCATGTCAACAGCCTGCGCCGGTCACACCCGCAGTTATCCCTATCGACGTATAGGTTCCTTTCGTCTGTAGGGACCTTTCACGACTAGCGTGCTTGAAATTTTACATGCATGTTCAAAACACTTTTATGAACATTATTTTGGCGCTCTGTCCTCTCTGACTACCCCGTTCGGTCTACGGCGTGAAGATGTGTATATCGAACATTCAACCTTTTAATCGAAATTTCGATTTCAACCGTTATTTGATTGGACTGTAACCAATGATGTTATAATACAAAAGACGTAGATAGGTTAAAAGTACTCCAAAAGTGGCACCCCCAAAACTTTGCTAATTAGCCAACCCGGACTTGGTCAAAGAATATAAAAAGTAACGTTACAGAACCAACAATGTCATGCAATGCCTATCGCGCATTCAAAATTCTAAAATATTTTAATAATCCAAACGTTTTTTATAATATACACGATCATGTGATGACGCAGCCACCCAATTTTGATCATCGTTTACATTTATTAAAAGAAATAATATAAAATTCATCATTTTCAAATTTATAATTAAAAAATCTTGGCGATCTTTTTAAATAAATATGTTCTTATGTACATGATTCAAGAAAAACGAAATTCGATAAAAGCAAACATCATTTTTTACTGTCTAATCCCATTAGGTATTAAAATGTCTGTTCTGTGGAATTAATTACTAATATTCTATGAATTAGTCTCGGATTCGCTTAAAATGTAGTAAAAAATTGAAATTGACCAATCACAATGATTTAGAGAGCTATGTGATTTGTTAATTTGAAATGCAATTATGTTTTACATTGCATAGCGACAGAGTGCAACGTATATTTGTCTCACTTTGTAACGTTGTAACCGGGACAATATTATACTTGGATTAGTACTAAGATAACCTATCTACCTCTTTTGTATTATAATATCATTGACTGTAACACAGAATATCAGCGTGTAGTAAAACCACAGTACAAGTAAGCATACAGTATTCTATCTTCATACAAGCGCTCCCAAACGACGCGCCTCGTAATCTCGGCATTTTTCGGCATACAGCAGTCGTGAGTGCACCGCGGTTGTCGTCGGACGGTGTGAGACGCTCCCGCGCATTTCTGACGAAATATTATTACAATCAAGTTTACGAGCATAATGTTCAGTGTATGGATGTTTGAATATATCTATATCGAAACTGGAAATATTTCTCTGTTGCCAATTTGTAGGAAATATATTATCATAACAAGCAGTTTCCCGCCCGCTTCGCTGGGCAAAAAAAAAGTTAAAAAAATGAAACTTATTAAATTTGCAATAATATAAAATGAAAAGATCATATGACAATTTAATATAGTACCTATTATCAAATCCGTAACCCAGGAAAAACATTCAGTCCAAGTCGGTAGCCCTATTGCGTGTTTACGTACCGAGCTACCGTAGGTAATTATCTGTAGGACACTGCCGAGATAGAATACTGCTTGCTTACTTGTACTGTGGTAAAACTGACATCGCAAAATATTGAACACTATACATAATAATAAATATATAAAATCATGAAATTGATTTTATGTAACCCTATGTATCCAAAGTATCCAAACTACACTCTTGGTAGGTACGAGGTATAACACAAACATCTATAATAATTAAAAATAAAAAGGACGATATATATTGCTAACATGAATAGTTTTATTTAAGTACAATTATGTGCTCTAAGTTAATCTTCGATTGTTACGAATTATTCCATAATAAAAAGTACGCCAAAACATTCTTGAATTCTGAAAAAAAAAACAATATATGCAATGAAAGTTAATCTAAAAGAAATTATCAAGACAGACATTGCATGTTGCAATACACTGAACTCTTGCCGCCTACGGTCGCCGCATAAATATCACAATCCTTAACGATAACTTTAAATGCAATTTTGCTACATATCTCCAGGTTACTAACTACTAGCATTAGCTTTCTAAAAGTACTAACTACTCTTGCACCACAAGGCTTCACATAAGCGACCGCAACTACCTATATAGGCGTTTTATTTAGCAGTTCATGCGATGGCCTTGATAGAAGGGAAAGATTTATCACCTGATAATAGATGTCTTCACTCACCACGGACGACTGTTGTGTCACCACGAGATATCTTAGTAGGTAGAACGGTATCATGAAATTCCCCTGAATGTAATAACCTTGAAGGGTTATCAGAGTTCCTCGCATTTTTTTCTTCAAATGGAATTATCACATCCATTTCGTCAGAACTCATTTTTGTTAAAATCTTCTCAGGTATATCTCGCATTGAGTCGTGTTGGAGAATATTCGAGCAATGTCTTTCCTTGTCTTTCTCAATTTCTAAAACTATTTCCGTTATTGTGCTTTTAGAAGGGCTAGTATCACAACTTTCAGTTGTGATGGTCTCTTTCATCATATCATCATTTTTTGTAAGTTGTTCGAACGCTACGTCATTTTCATTCACAGGCACATCTTTAACGGAATCTTCGCTAAGTTTACCACTATTATTGCTAGGAGGTGAAATGGACTGTATAGCATCTTCTCTTTTCAATTGTTTTCTTGGTTCAGTTTTATCATACCCTAAGGGATGCAAATTACTAGATGGAGAGCTGCCATCAAGAGGCAAATCAATAGATGTTAACTTGCTTTCATCATTGCTCTCATCGTTGCTTATAAAATGTCCTCCATCAGGAACAATGTGAATATTCAAAACTGTTTTTTTAGGTTCGTCAGCGTCGCCTTCAAAAGATGTAATAGATGGAATATCAGAATTTAACACTGAGTTAGTAGAAGCACTTTTTTTAGAATTCAGTCGGTTTCTTACTAAAAATCCTCTCACGTGTGCTTGTATTGTAGTAGCTGCACTTGATAGAGTAGATGAGTCATCAGTCGACAAAGACAGAGATTTCTCTTCATTCACTGTTTGTAGTACTGTATCTACTCTAGATAATCCTAAAGGTCTCGTTCTTTCTTTATTCAAATTATTAGCAGAAAATTTGTCATCTGCCTGAAAAATAACATTAATGTTAGTTTTTATCTACTTAAAAAACTTGATTAACATTTCATGTTTCATGTAACTTACTTTAGTTTCACTATCTTCATCCGATAAAGCTTTATCGTCGTTCGTTGTATCATCGAAAGTAGAATTTGTTCTACTTCTAAATAAAAAAGACCGAAATACTTTTTGTATAGTTGTAGCAGCGGTTTCCAAGTCCATAGTATTAGATTTATGTTCTGATTCGTTCAACGACATTGTTGTATTATTTTTTACTATGCAATTCTTGCTTTCAGTATAAGTATTACAATGCTGCGTAGAAATCACATCAGAAGTAGTTGCAGATGGTACTTCATCCATTGAAATATTATCTTGAATGTTGCGTTTTGTTCTATGCCTATTATTATCATTCTCTTTTAAATGCTGTATAACCTCTGGGTTCAATTTATCTATTTTAAATTCTGACATGTGACTGTCGCTTATATAATCATTTTCGAACGATTTAGTAATCGATTTACATTCATCTTGTTTGGTAGCGTCAATCTCAAAAATATCGTTGCGTGTTTCCGAGTCTAGTTTTCGTAATACTGAGATACCTTCAATAGTTGTGTTTTCTTCTTCCTTCGAATTGATGTTATCGTTTTGGTGTATTTCCTTTTCAATGTTAGCGTTCTCTACTTTCTGATTAATCACGTCGTCGGAACTACTTAAAGAACCATTATCGTTTTTATTATTGTATACACTTTCTTCATGTGTTTCAATGTTTTTACTTTCAATAATTTCATCAGAATTGAGTATTGAATCAATTAACGGAATTGTTTCCTTATCACCATGATCTACATTAGATACATTGTTATCTGATGTAGATGAATCAAGATCACGAGTCTTTACTTCATTTTCTCTGTATGCCATTTCTACTGAAGATTGCACTTTACTAATGTTATCAAAATTATCTATTTTACTATCTTTAATAAAGTCAACATCTGGTTCTAATATTTTTTGTTTCTCAATGATTCTCTCCATGGTGTTCGTTACAGGAGGATTGTCTTCACTACAAGGAGACTTTTTAATACTTAATACTTTATCTCTTGCAGACGAAATTTCGTCTTTGGATGTATCCACATCATGTGTTTCTTCATCAAAAACTTTACTTAGATTCTTATTCAGTACACTATCACTTTTAACAAAAGGTTCAAAATCTGTGAAATTAGATTCAGAACTTTCTTTAGGTTTATTTACAATAAGCGTATTCTCTGATAATATATCTTCGCGATCATCTTGTTTATTTACCTTTTCCATATTTACATTGCCTTCAATGTTACTCTTTTTCTCATGAATGTTTTCATTTAACTCCACTATGTTCTCTTCTAAAAACGATTTCGTACTATTGATATGATTATTAGAGTCAACACATAGTTTATTGTCTTTATCGTCATGTTTAGCGTGATCAGTTATTAAATCATCATCTTTTTCTTTTCTTTCATCGCAATTATGTAAACTTATGTTTTGTTTAACTGTTGAATTTATATCTCCTTGTGATATTTCGACTTCTGAAAAAGCAATCAAATCATGATGCACTGGGGCTTTTAAAGTTGCCTCTGTCACAGGATTTGATTTTTGGCCGTTATTTGTTTTTTCAGGTTTTTCATGTAGGGATTCCAAATCTCTATCAGTTTTACTCGTTAGATGATGATTTTCTTCATCATATTTTCGCCTTCGTTCTTCTGCTCTTTGTTGTACTTTCTTTTGTGCTTTGGAAATTTTATTTTCCAGTGTCAGTGATTGCCTTAATGCTGAAAATTTATGGATAAAAATTATCTTTTTTATATAAAATGATTAATATAAAAAAAATAAAATAAATATTATCGTTAAGATCATAAGTGGGCGTCCAAGCAAAAAGGGTCCAGTAATCGGCATTTAGTGTCTGAGATATACGCAGTTTTGTAAAGTTGGGTCAAAAAGTGGCATTTCGCGATTTTAATTGATTATTATTAATTAATGCTCAATTATCTACAAATTCATATAGTAAATGACTTTATATGATGTTTCCAAGTAGAAACAAACAAGTAGAAGTGTGGTTTTTTTTTTTCAATCAAACTTCAAAAATGCTTTTTCTCAAAACAAACTTTTTCAGTTTCAACTTTTAATGTCTGAGAAAAAAATTATGCCAGTTTTTGAATATTTTTTTAATCCTTATTACTATTACTACTACTACTAAATTCCGAATATAGTATTTAACTCAATACCCCACTAGTGGACCGTTTTTGCTGGACGCCCACATATTGTTAATGGCATGTAAAATAAGATTTAGTTGTTGTTATTTTTTGTTTTGTGTTTGTGGGTATATTTAATAAAATTTCGTATTTCAGTGTCACCTTTCATTAACACCATCTTTTGATGCATAATAAGTCATTGTATAAATAAATATAATATTAATTATATAATAAATTATTAATATTATTAAACAAAATATTATTATTAGATAAACTTACTTTGACCATCTCTTACTTCCAATAACTTCTGCATATGATGAGCACAAAATTCATAAATATCTATAGGATTGTGTTTAAGAACATCTTTAGTGAGCCCTTCCATTAATTCCACAAGTCCTGAAGGCATTTTTGGTATTGGGATTGGTCTTGTATATGCTCGAGTACTAGTGACCCTCATTTTTAAAACTCTTTCTATCGGTGTCCACTCTCCAGTTAAATCGATGTATGACTCAATATAAAAGAACTTTGCACAAGCTCACACAGATGTATACTGTAAGTTTTTACGGACGCTGTTGGTTAGCAAATGACCTTTGTAGTGTTTGGTGCTGGTAGTCATGGCAATGCGCCAACTTGAACTTGATTTTGGTTGTTGGCGCGTATCGATCCCACCACTGTAGTTCAACGCACTACTGTTTACTGATATTTAGAACCAATGTATGCAAGGTTGCTATAGTATAAAAAGACAATGTTCTCGATCAATGTCTAGGCGAGCATAATCTCTGGAATATGCTTTTTAGAGGCGTCTTTAAAACTGTTACTTATGTGGTTCTTTAGACTACTTTATTAAACAACAATTCAGTTTGACAGGCTCCAAAGATTTTTAATTACATTTGCATATTTTGTTCACAATAATATTGTAAAACATTTTCAGTAAATAAACAAGAAACTTTAATGTAACAGTATAGAACTTCAGGAATAAGGCTCTTGTGACCTGTTTCATTATCTTGACCAAAAATGGAAAATATTACTATATTGACTTGCTTTTCAACACAAAAGACTTGAATAGTTTAAATTTGATTAAATTTAAACAAGTGCAATTTAATGTTAAAGAGATATTCACGCAAAGAATTATGACTTCAATAAAATGTATACTGATTGCTAATCTCACCAACATTATGAAATGAAAAACTGCTTAATGTGAAATTTGTTGTGTATTTCCAGTTTGCGCAACTGAATGAATAATCACTAAGGGAACGTTAGCTCCGAAGGACAGTATGCGAGACATCGACGGGCGAGCGAGGCCTGTGGCGCTACATTCGCGGGGCGCCTAACTCTTACACATACTTAAAGAATTCAACGACAATATACATGTGAGTCAACTTTTTTTATTTTCATACTGTGTTCTATAATAGTAATTTATATATAAGTATCATATATAATTTTTGCAATGTTAATACATTTTACATAACAAATATCTCAATAGTGTACATACATACATACGCGAGGGCGCGAGGGCGCGAGGGCGCTAGGCCGCGGCGCGTATCGTATCTGTATCCGTACGTACGTACAGAGCGCGCGGACGGGGCGGCCGGGGCGGCCGCGTCCGCGGCGCTCTACGAGTGATGATAGAAAAAATATTAAGGCTACAGTAATATCATACAAATTAATGACTATTCCCTTACAAATTATTATATTCTACTTTTTAGCATTGTTCTACTCCAATATGATCAAATTAACATTTTAGTTTTACCGAGCTGTATGCATGAGAGCTGTATGCATGACACATGAATAGTCTCCAGTTTGCTCTGACCGATTTTTGACAATTACAACCCCACTCCCGCATCTATGTATAAAAATCACACTGCTATAAATTTATAATAAATAAATGCCTATTTACACTATGTAACTATACAAAATGATAGTACGACGAAATTACATCTTTTTGAATCGAGCATCTAATTTAAAATGAAACTTCATACAACATCTACTGAGCGCCCGAGCGGCGGCGGCGGCGGCGGCAGAGGCGGAGGCGGAGGCGGGAGCGGAGGCGGAGGCGCGCGCCCCGCCCCCGCCCCCGCCCCGCGCTACGCACAGCTCTACGCTAAACAAATTAGGTACATATTCAATTTCCCCTATAAATTTTTGTACAGTCATATTCAGCCGAAAGCTGGGTGCCCGATTAAATACAATCATCGGTGATTCGAAATGCGGTACGATCGATCATGCATCAATAATACATACAACTTTTAACTTATTTAAACAATTTAACAATATTAAAAATCCCTAAAGTAAACTAGTGACCTATGTAAACATATATAAAATACTAATACGATAATGACAGTGCACTCGGGACGCGGACATTCGAATAGCACTATTAGCGATTTTTAAAATTACACCGAACACGAGTCGAGCGACGCCGACGGGGCGCATCCAGCGAACCGTATGTACGAGACACCAGCGGTACGCACTCGAATGAATTCATTTGAGGTATAAAAAAATTAATAATGCCATTAACAAAAACGTAATCGAATAGAAAATATATCAATAAGATTATAAGTGAAATGAAATAAAATGGATGTCATTATTGTATGCGATAGGCGGCGCGAGCGGAGCATCACTTGGCGAGCGGCGCGGCGCCCGGCTGCTGTCGCTTGTGGCTGATCTCCAGCTCGCCCAGCCGCTTCCACAGCTCGTCGCGCTCCTTCTCGCGCTTCTTCTCTCTGCGCACACGCACACACACACACACAATGTCATGACTACCAGCACCGGCGCGCGTCACGATCTCTACCTCTCTACTGTGGACCACTGCCCGATTTATACTTTACTTTAGTACAGGCCACAGCCTACTTTAATTTTTGCCGCCCCTTATATCTAAATTGCCCGTTGCCGCAGTGGCATATGCATCTGCTTTCCAAGCTAGGGTCCCGGGTTCGATCCCTGGTCTGGTCAGGTCAATTTAGGAAACGAACTTTTCTAAATTGGCTGGAGTGTTACTGGGAACTCCCCTATAGTTCGTTGTGTGGTACCCCATAGTACAAGCTTACTGCTTAGTTTGGGGTCACACAATCTGTATAATTGTCTGGAGTATTATTATTATAAATCACTTATATTTAAATAAGTACTATGTAAGGAATATTTGTACCTCATATTATTCAAAGCTCTCTAAATCCGCCACCCCCTGAAATATACCGTTCGTAAGCCGCGGCCTGTACTACCTATTGACAAATATAGAATTGGTGTGGATGCTTTGTAATGATTGTCCACACTAGATCGTGATACTCGTCGGCGATACAGTTATTATTTAATAAGCGGATTGTCAAAATATGTAGATCCAACTTTAGAGGCGCAATGCACCTCAAACATTACTGTTGCTGTTAAAATATTCAAAAAATTACTTAATATTGTTTTACAGTAATAAACTAAGTATAATTAAGTGAAATAAAATAAACATACAATTACATCACTGGTTCCCAAACTTATTTTGTCTACTCAGTCGAGAGCTCATGCAGTCGTTGTCTAAGATGCCTCCTAGCTAAATGAAATTACAAATCACCCCCCAGGCCTCTACACAACGCCCCCATTTTTTTTCTGGGTCTCTTACCGCCCCCCTTTAGGCCTGCAGCGCCCACAAGGGGGCGTTATCGCCCCCTTGTGGGCGATTATATAAATTGATTAATATTTCCATGCAGGTGTGGTAAGGTAAGAAATTATAGAATGTGACATTAGCTTATCTTTCTGTGCACATTGTAAAAGCCAACCAAGGGATGGAGCTTTTATAAGGAACTTGTATAGGCTTTGGGCTAGCAACCTCACTTATTTGGGTTCCTTTTGCTAACTGTAAGGACTTGTGGCAAAAATGTACATGCAAAATACTTACTTCTGCCGTTCCGCCTTATAGCTAGCTGTGAGCTCGTCAAAAAGCTTCGAATTCATTTCCATAAAAGTCTTGAGCACATTATAAACCAGTGCTACAATTGTTTGATTCCAATGCTCTTTACTGATCCGATAGAGTGCTGGGAACATTATAGGCATTATGACGTGGTTGTTCTCTTCCATCAAAGACATTATGTATTCATTGTTCCAAAAATAAAGTGCCCTTTCTGCTACCTGAAATCAAATAATCTCTCGTTATTGCATTTAGTCCTACATACACATTGCACATTATGCTCTAACAGTTATTGTAAATAAGTGTATAAACAGTACCTGAAAATGTGGACTGGAAACACACTTAGCTATTTGTCTAAACAGCGGCTCTTGTATTTTTACAAACTGAGCTGGTTCAATGACGTCCAATATTTCTTCAATCTCACCCAGAAACATTACCTACAAAAATGAAATGTGTGTAATTTTCTGTATTACATAATAATAGTTAATATGAAACATTATAAAATGATATCTTCAAGTAATAAAACTGCGGGAAATTCTTAAAGATCAAGGGATTTATTTTTAGATCGAAAATTATTTGTTGCCATTTTCTAATAAATTCAGGTAAGGTACTGGTTACATTTATTATACATAATTAGAATCAAGGTCAAAAATACTAAAATAAAAATAAAAACTACTAACTAAAGCTACATATAAACAAGATTACACTGATGTTATCACCGCGGTAATATTGTTTTATATCTTTTTATTTATATTTAGTCGTTTTTTGTTTTAATTTTTTTTTGATACCTACACACATCAAAAAAGTTTAAGCTAATCTGCGAACATTTAAACGATTTTCTCTATCAGCGTTTTTTTTCTTTTATTGAATAACAAGCTGTTTCCCGCCCGCTTCGCTGGGCGCAAGTGAAAATTTTGTACGTAATAGTACATTTTTGTTTGAAAAATGGTGAAGGGTCTATGGAATTCAAAAAATAAGTAGCCTATAACCATCTACAACTAATTCCGCGTCGAATGGTCATGGTCCCATGCCGATCGGTCCAGTAGTTTTTAAGTTTATCGTGGTCAAAGAAAAAAACTTTCATTATATATATAGTACATAGATATACAGATAGATAATTTTATTAACCTTTACAATAAAAAAAGACAGTATTTTTGTCAAAAACAAGTTTAAAATAAAAAAAACTATACTTTATTACATATCACATATACCTAAGCTGTACAAATTGAACCAATTTACTTGAAGAGGAAAAAATAAATCACAATCATTAATTTTTTCATAAATGAAATAGAGAATGAATAGAGAGTATGACCTCCTCGGCTGTTTAAAACTTGTCGACAACTATTTTGCATGGAATCAATACACATATCTTCACACTGCATCCCCAACGGGGTAGTCAGAGAGGACGGAGCGCCAAGTGTCACAGTTCTTACATACTTCTTTCGCTTCCTCAAATCTCATCATTCTCCTCACACATTTTCGCCTAGGTATGCGAGTGCTTTTGACATTTCCGTCGGCTAACACTGGCTATTTGATCTTCATCAGTTTTGAAAGTTTTGTATGAGAAATAGCGTGTATGTCGCCACCTCTTGTAGATCTAGTAGACTCAATACCCAAAATCAATCGATTGAATGATTCCTTCTTTGTCAAAATCGGTTCAATCATTTAGGTCTGTAATTTACGCTCCAAAATAAAATAAAAGTGAAATCAAACATTTCAATAACTCCAGTGAAGGTTCTTTTTTATATCATTTTATGCTCATGTGGCACAGACAGAATTAGAAAAAAACATTCACTCGCTTTTTTTTCTTCAATATATCGTCGAACAAGGTTGTATGAATTGGAATTCGTTTAATTTCTCATCATTTGATCAAAAAGTTGAGGAAAAAGAAGCAAAGAAAACTTCTACGACGGTAGGTGCGACCATGGATTGCAGGAATAAATTCGGAGCTTCAAATAAATAAGGTAAGAGAATTAGGGGATGAAGATCCTGAATCTTACTGCAATCATCTTCGAATGGATGAAAGAAAATTTGAAGAATTTCTACTACTTGTTGTCTCTCTGTGGTGAGACATTTCGTTTTCGTTCATTCGAAGCGCGAGTAAATGATGCCGAATGCCGAAATCCAACATCGTTGAATCGGTTCACTAATGAATTCATTTGACACTTCTCTTTCATTTTGTTTAGACGTTTCACTTCAAGTGAAAGATGCTAAATGAAAGACAAATAAACGAAAAGCGAACAGTGTGAAATCATCTCTAAAAATCAGAGATATATATGTATGCCCTACGAGACTTTTAATTGTAAGAGTCTTTGTCTGTCACACATGTGCGCGAATTATCCTGTACATTTATACCACAGATATTTAAGAGTAATCAGACTGAACATATTCTACTAACATAACTATACGTATGTCGTTATACGTCCATTTCACTCGTTTTAGAGACATTCTGTATAACACTATCCTTTTTTTGACAATAGCAATACTCACCACTACACTTACAAATTGTAGCGCATGGTCAATTTATGCCGGCAGCCATATTGATAAGGTGTTTCAGAGTAAACGTAATGTTAGAGAATTTTAATTAAACTAGTGCTTTTTGTGGCTTTGTAAGGCAATCCGTCTAAAATGCAGTGCAATTAAGTGTGAAAGTGCAAAATATAAAAATACACCTGGTATAACTTTTCATCACTAAGTTTGGTTTGTTTACCTGACGCTCACTCATTTTTTATTTTATTTTATGTATGTAGTGGTCTTAATTTAACCGAATGTTGATCGAGTTTCGATATTTATTGAGAGAATCTGACAAACAATCATTAAGCTAATTTTTTTCTATTTATTTCGATAACAATAACCATATTTAACGTGACACGTATTTAGTCTCTAGTAGGGGTCGGATTAAGTAGACGTTTACTAATTTGTAATTCCTTTGTTCAAGACTTATGTATTTTTTACATTTTTTCATGATTTCATGCTAAATTTTACATACGATTTTGTTTTGGTTTTAGATTTCCCGAGGACAAAACATTACGGTATATGTGGTTAGCCGGTATATGTAGTTAACCAACATGAACCTTCCTGACTGGAAACCTGGTTCTTTCAGTGTTTTTTGCTCGAGACATTTTGAAAATAAATCATTGGATAGATTCGAGCCCTCTTCGACCACGACTTCATCATGGTGTAATCCAACAATATTTGATGTGCTCCTTCCTTCAGCTTCTGTAAGTGCATAACTGCATACATTATTAAGTATAATAATGCGCCAGACGATACACACCAATCATCTGATCTCAAACTAGGGTATTCCCTGTGCTATGAGCACCAGACGACTACTGAGGGCGTCTCCCAGTACACCCAGACCCGAGACAATCTAGAAAAGTTCATTTTCTAATTTGACCCACGCTTGGCTTAACGTCTAAACCACTGCGCCATCTAGGTCGTCAAAAGTATATCGAGTCTATAACCTTTTTACCGCTTTTCAGTTTACAAAGGTATCCAATAACTTGAATAATACAATTACTATTGCACAGAGGTACTTTAGTAATTAATTTAAGCTACTATTCATAAAACATACTCAATTTTTATGATATTTATTAATTGCCTACCGACAATGATTCATAAATACATTCCCAATTTGTTGGAAATAAATATAAATAAATATTTAATGTAGGAGATAGTAATTGCAGATGTAAGTGAAGTTGTCTAGGTAGAGATGATTTTTAAATCATATTGTTATTTACAGAATGAGCAACATGAAGAACCAAGAACATCTAATGGCTGTCTCATCTGTGGGAGTCCAAAAATTATTACGCCCTTTTTGATTCGCGAGATTAAGGCCATGATGCAAATCACATATATTTAATGTTAAATTTTTTATTAAATTTTATATGGTTACGAGATTTAAAGACAAAGTAAAAATTATCACTTTAAATTATTAAAAAAAATTGTACTATTTGCAAATAAATTAACTATCTAAATTAAATTACTGGCAGTTTTAATTTTCTAAGTGCGGTTCTGTATTTTGTTCCTGTCGAATTAAGTTCCTAGCATGGACGTATCAGTCTATCTTAGTATGCATTTTTGTCACACATTTTAATAGAAATGTTTTGTCTGTTCCTTTCTTTAAAGTCTGTGAGTAGTATAGACATGGCCTAAGTGCGGTCTGTGTTCAGAGAACTGTCTAAGTGTGTGTACTGGCTACACAATTTTAAGTACATGTTCAGTCTGTATTCTCTTAGATGTCTGCGATTTAAACACAAATGCACGTTCATTTAGAAGTAACCAGCCTTATACTTTTGTAAATCGGTCTTATGTACAATTCAATAATACAAATTTATAACAGAAGTGAGGAGAGTTCTAGTGATACTGGTTGCTGCTAAATCTCAAATCAGTGTCTGTTTTTGTCTACGCTACGCTACAATTACATGCTGCGTCTCACTCTTACAAGACTGCGCGTGAAAGTAGAGATGCGAAGAAAATGTGGATCGATCAACAATTTTTGTCTCATTGCTCTCCCCGAATTTCTCACAAAATTACTCGGAAAATATAGTATTTATCATAAAACCAATCTCTACACCATTAACATATTGAAGTAGGTAACTTTTAACAATATTTTAATATTTTTCCATACTTTATTGTTCAAAAGACAAAGCAACTTTCAGTTTTTTTTTAAAATTAAAATGGACATACGTTTGATCCCTCTTGCCTGATAGAAGGCAATGATGAGACCCATGCTTGCCCATAAGATGAAATTTGTAAGTGTGAGGAAAAATCGACTCCGAGAGCGTGTTCCAGACCTTAGCAGTGTATATTAAATAACATGACACAAATCGCCTAGTGCGAACAAAAAGGATGTCAAAAACATAAGGATGAAGACCCCTCGCGCGTGGATGTTCAATAGTAGAACGGAGAAGGTGGAGTCAGATCATGCAATCCAAAGGCACACTCTCCAAAGTATATCAGTTATCCAAGGTACAATTTTACTATTCAGTATTCATGGTGTTTTTTCGATTTTATAATAATTCCTGTTCAAAAAAGTACATTGTTCAACACGAATTTATAAATAATACGTAAGTTATTATTATCTATCTGTCTATCCTTTTCGATAATTAAGACAATAAACAAATAGAAAAAATAATTAACTAAGCTAAGTGACCACTCCAGAAATATATGACCTAACCACATATTGATGTTAATATTGTTTCAATAAATTTGGAAATTTATGAAGACTATCATTCTTTGTTATTATGACCCTTTGCACTTTTTACTTGTGATTGTAAGGATTTTCTACACTTTTTTTTTGGAAAAAAGAAACGAAGGGAAAAGACAGAGGAGTGGTTGAAATTGGAGGGGGCCTTCACCCAGAGAGGGATCCATGACACCTTACACAACTAATATAGAATAAGTTAAATTATACTAATAACACCAGCATCATCATGTGCATTGTAAAATTTATTAGAATCATGGAATAAAAAAGGCTTATTATTATTACCATTCTTTGAACTTAGTTTCAAATTATCTTGTTTCCTTCACGCATGCTTTAAAAATGCTTTAAAATAATTGACATATTTAATACACATATTTTTGATTTTAATGATTATTTTTAAATTGAAAATGTAAGTATTGAGACTTAAATCAGTAAATGAGTTAGATTTTGGCATATTCCTCTCATACATAATGTAAGCCGTGCCATTTGTTTGCATGACATTTCTTTGACAGAATTCTTTAAAGAAATTTACTTAAAAATTTGTAAAAATTACTTGTCAAGACATTATGAGAAATTATAATAAAACACTTGACTCCAACTTTGGAATCTATTGTAAAACGCATTTTAACATAAAGTTTATATGACGAGTTATTTTTAAGCTGGTCTGGAGAGAACGAAAAACATCAAATGGACCAGTTGTTTATATTACCATGCGGTTTGTAAGTCAGTCAAGTGATAAGGACTTATTATAGAGACAGATAGCACTCAAGCTATAGAGCTGAAATATCGGACTATCTCACTCACCACTACACAGTTTATTTACACTAACAAATATATCATATCCATTCTCGCTAGCATTTTGCAGACATCTCTGTATATTCCAACATATATTTAAATATTTATGTAATGGCTTATTGTTCTATTCAGTGATATGATAAAAACATCAAAAAATCAAACTACAAAACAGAACACAGTAACCACAACAGTGTTTAGGCGTAAATTGTTTTCATACAAAATAAATGACATTACCACTCTATAGGTTGAGTGCTCCATGTATAGATACGACGGGCTTCCAACTATAGTCTAACTTATAATTTGATAGAATGATTTGACATTGTGTCAAAATTTTAAATAATATGGCCAGCCAAAATAGTATTGTCAAGGGATAGAACTGAGGCAATATAGATTCATTTAAATCAATCGATTACTCTAACATTGAATTTATTAATATTTGTTGTTGTCATGGTCCTGAAGTGTCGCCATGCCATAAAATATTTAAATAATTCGAATAAATAAACATATTTTATTTTTCCTGTTTACTATTTTATTTACTTTTCTCATTGCTAAAAATGTACATATATTTTCAATACTATCCTATCTCATGAAAGGAGTGATCTAAAATGCGGATTACATGCGGATAACGCCGCGGGGGAACTGCTACAAACTAATATTAATAAAGTCGACATAGGCAGACATCAGTATTAAAAAAATTGCAAGTACTGATTACCCTGAAAACGTCAAATCACTCGTATCTAATTAAAAGTTGAACTATAGTCCATTATCTGGTTACATTTTAGCATCTGCAATTGCAAATAGCTACTTATCCCTGTAAGTGGCATCAAGTTGTTTTTAGTGCGGCTCGATGCTCTGGCTACCCCAAATGAGAAATAGCGTGACGATATAGGTACATGTCTAGTAATTTTACACTTAATGAAATGTTACCTCTTTCTGTGAACAAGTTTTGGGCCAAAACTTGAGGAGGCCGCGCACGACGGGCTCCGTTAGTGTGGCGTCCTTCTCGAGGAACTGTACCACACAGTACGCGAGCTGCGCGTGATACAGCGACAAGCACTTCACCTTATGCAGGGGCAGCAGCACTTTCACCAGGAACTGTTTATGTTCGCTCTTCAGTGGAAGTGCGAAACCATTAATTATACTGCAAATATAAATGCCATGTCATACCATTCATAAAAGAACATAAACAATAATTACATTATGATAATAAAGTAATAATTAGCACATATGTTCATACATACTAACCTTCCAAGTATTTCTAACAGTTCACCCACACCATTGAAATGTTCCGTTTCATAAACAAATCTGAGGAATATATTGTTGATTTGCTTTCTTATAAAGGCACGCAGCCCCAAAAATTTGCCATAGATGCGATGTAGCACCGTTTTCAGGAAGTCGCGTTCCCGCGGGTCTTCAGAGTCGAACAAATCTAAAAGCTTTTTCATGAAGACATTTTATTAGTAATAAGTGGTACAAAATTATAATTATCCAAAAATTGTTCGACAAAAATATGCATATTCATTTGTATTAACTTCATAAAAAAGTTATGAGATACGTGTTGTTTTATTTTGGTTTAATATATATGTGAAAATAACACCAAACATTTTTGTATGAAAATGTAGCTATAATTGACTATAACATAAGCCAGTGAAATAGTAGAGACATACATACATTCATATTATGCACCACCCCTAAAGAGGTAGTCAGATATTATGGAGTTCCAAGCATTGTGGAGTAGTAGTAGATATTACATAAAAATAAATTACTACTTTAAAATTTAAAAATCCCCAAATGATTACTGATTTCCACTAAACATAACTAAGAACGACCTTCTCTAAAGCTGCATCTCACAAACAAATATATTACTATGCAAATCATTTCAAACTTTAAGAGATGAGACGTCACAGATAAGCACACAAACAGTGTCAATTTATACCAACAGTTAAATTTATAACGGTACAATGCAAATAAGATTAATATTATTTAAAATCTACTATTGTTTCTATTAAATTTTTAACTTTATCTGTACAATTTGTAGATAATATTATTAATAGTACAATTGTAGATAATACACCCTAATGTTGTTGTATGTACTTTATCGTACAACAACATTAGGGTGTTTCATTTGAAACAACTATTTTTTTTCGCTGACACCCTGAAATATTGTTCTAAACATTTGAAAAAAATTCCCTCAAAGATTGAGCCCTTAATTTTAATTTTAAGTACTTCCTTTTTCATTTTGAATTATTCCCATTTACAAAGCCTGTATTTTTAATCACTTTTTTTTTATTTCTATATCTTAGCCGAATTTTAAGCTATCATATTGTTAATCATAGTATAAGCACAGATTAATTAGTTACATATAAGTAATTGAATATTCGTAAATAAAAAAAAACGGTTTTATTGAAATTTATGCGTCTTCAATTTGATTTCATTACTGTTGCTTATATCTTGTAAATAATGCACTTTAGCGATATAAACGCAAGGACCATTTTCGTAGAGAATTAAATTTCCTACAACTTTTGTCTTAACAATTTTTAGGTATGACAGCCATTCTCTCAATATTTTCAAAAATATGTGAAAAAAGTTAAAAAAATGACTATTGGAGCTGATACAATATTTTAGGATGTCAGAGAAAAAAAATAGTCCCTTCAAATTAAACACCCTTAACATACATACATACATATCTTCACACTGTATCCCTAACAGGGTTGTCAGAGATTATCTGTATACATATAAAAATGGATTATTGTGTTTATGTATGTATATATGTAATCGCTAAACTCCAACCGTTTCACTGAAAGTTGGCAGCACTAATAAGCATTTTTTTCATAGTTTTTAAGCTATCCTCCTTGTTGTAAGTAGCTACCACGGGGACGAAGTAGCGGGCAAAAGCTAGGAAGTTATATATCTGTGCATACCTGCAGTACAAATTTTTGATCAATGACTTTCTTGCCAATAGTTGGCTGGAAGTCAGTTGACTCAAGGAAGCGTAGGAAGAACTCGTAGACTAATTGAAGATGTGGCCATGAGGCCTCCAGAGTTGGATCATCTTCCTCTGGGTCAAAATCAGGATTTTCACTTGGTGGCAGAGTGCGGAATAGATTGGCCGATATCTATAGCAAACAATACAGAAACTTAAATATTTCTTTTCTTTAATCAATTTTGATATAATTAAAATCAATTTAGTATATTTTCCTATTGGTTACACTAAAGATCAGAAATACTCGAATATACAGTGTACCAATTGGAATGTATCTTATATCGATAATAAAAAATATGAATAAAACACTGTCCTATTATTGCCATGGTTGTTAAGTCTATCTTCTAAAATCTAGAGTACTGGGCTTGATTCTCAGCCAGGCCTATTTAAGAAAGAATGTTTTTTTAATCATCTTGGAGTAGGAGTGTACTTGTTACAACTTCATTCATAAAACAATCAATTAGTAAATTGATTAAAGTTATAATAAAAGATTTTGTACCGTATTAGATAACATAGTTATTGTATTGTACAGATTCAGGTGTTACTTATGGAAATACATCTTAAGTGCCATCTTAAGTGTGTATCATTTTTAGATATCTTCTACTGACAGTTTCAAACTTGTTGATCGACACACATTTGCAGAGGACACTATGCTTTGATCACGAGTTTGAATCTTTGGGCAGAAGATAACCAAAAAACATGTATACAAATACACTACATACTTAGATAATTATTTCATTATCAATTATTCATAAGTTTCATAAAATATATTCTATCAATCAAAACAAATTATATTAAATATTTTGTTGCAATGTGTGAACCCTATATTATAACAGGTTAATTGACTATTTTTTAAACTTAAAAAGTAGGCTTAATAACCAAGAATAAAATTGAAAAATTTTTGAATACTATGAGACTTATTATTAGCTTTTAATCTCAAGTAGTTGGTATAGAGAGGGGATAATTTCCATCTCTGTCACTGCTAGTACAGGAAAATGACACTGCGAGTTTGTCACACCATAGTCCTGTAACACCATCATCTTCTAGCTTATCCCACCGACTCTGTCTCCACTACTGAAGTATTAAATACAATAGCTCTTATTTTTTCAATGAATTTAAAGTAGCTTTTGTCACAAGTTATTGTATTCAAAATTTTTTTTTATTTTAATACAATGTATAAAATATACGTTTTTAGAGCAGTCAATTAGTCTATTACAAATACATTAAATAATCTTATTGTGTATATTTTTTTGCTTGTTTGTTTGTTTATTTCTCATACTGGGATTCCACTGCTTTTACATACTAAAATCCTTAGAAACCTTGACACTTCTATGCATAAATACAATATATAATTATGACAAAATTATTTGATTGATCATATGAAATACTAAATAGAAAAGCCGATTCTATATAGTCTAGTTGAAGTGCCAGACTAGTATGACTCACAATCACTGGAACTGCTGCAAAGAATGGTGCAAAGAAATGGGAGTTTATAAATTCTCTTAACATTTCGTTATGAGAAAAAAATGGGTAAAAGTAATGACAATTAAAATAGTAAAGTTAAAGTTACTAAAATGCTTCAACTACCATATATTACCTATTTATTGAATAATTCAAAGCATGTGTGAAGTACCACACTACAACACCACCTAGCTGATTAGTTTCCAAAAAACAACCCCATTGTTTAATATGATGGTTAGTTTAACTCACAAATTGGACACACAACAATAAACTATAGCATACCCGAATAAGTCATTTATTAATGAATAAATAAATAAACTTAATTATAATAAATCTATCAATATAAACAATAGCTTCAGAATAGATGTAATTAAAATCTTTAATAGCATCAAATTTAGACTTAGCACTTAGGAGAATATTGTACACTAATGTACATACTTATATACGTATACTGATACGTATACATGACTCCATAAGATGGGCATATCTTGCTAACTAATAATGTATTAGATTATATTATTTGCTTTTAGGACAGCTAACAGATGTTGTTTTGAAGTTTTTATAACAGGGAATACACTAGAATGAATGCAATTAACGGATAGAATGTATTCAGTGTACAAATATTAAAAGAAAGCGGCCTTAATTTAAATTCTTATAGAAAATATATTAGGACAGATTATCCCAACCTGGGGTTTATGGCAGCCTGAAAGTCTGAGGATATCCCATGGAATTCCTCACCTCTCAATGTTAAAATGGAAATTTAAAAAAAGCCATAACTAAACATAAACTCAAACTACACAAAATTCATAGATCAATAGTACCGTTTATATTTTTTACAAAAGCATGTACCCATATCAGACCATATCATGTAATTATTATTTTTATAGCCTATGGGTATCAATTTAAGAAAGCCTAAGAAAGGCTGAACTACAACATCATGTTTTATAATATATAACATATTGGTATAGTACCATTTTAATAATTTCTGGATAAACAGGCTCAGTAAGCACTCCACGACCACCAGTGATGTACTCTACAAGCTCATTGAGCGTGGCACGCTTGATTTCCTTGCCCTTCAAGTCAGCAACAGGATCCATGAAGTCAAATGCTACACAGCATTGTCGCAGTTTACGAATAAACAACTCTTCTTGTTCACTGCTTGGAACATCTGAAAAGCAAATCAATAGAAATAATAATCATAATACTCCTCCAAACACATTATATCAATCATGTGACCCCAATCTAATCATATTTTCTAAATTGTCCTTATTGGGAGTCGAACCACATGTACCATTTGGAAGGTACAACTGCCTAGACATTTAGTACATATTATTAACAGTGTTTCAATTTTCAGCATTTTTTCATTCTCTGAATTAAAGTTAAGCATTTAAAATAATTGCAATAAGAAAACATCTTTTATTCATTCAACATTCCATCTTTCACTCTAGTACAATAAATTCAATTCAATTTAATAACTGAAAAATTATTTATTTCTTAAATTGTTATTCTATACTACAACATTATTTTGCCTCGTCTATTTTTATAATAAATACAAATAATTTTAATGAATAGAAATTGTCTTTTTAATATACATAGAGAAACAAGTTCTGAATTTTGTTATTCAATAAACATGCACTCATATGTACAGTTCTCCATAATTGATGTGCTATGTTTCAACTAAAACTAATGTTATTATTTTCTATATTGTGTGTGTGGCTTGGCTTGCATCAACTAATTAAACATGATTTAAGGATTTGACATCTTGCTTGCACCAATTATTTATTAGTTGGTGCAAGCGTAAGTTTCACACACAAATTTACTCCACAACATTACACCCTGCAGCAGTCTCCAGCACATAAGCCTTCTGTACTTTTCAAACAAAAATCATATGATGACTGCGTAAGTTTCACACACAAATTTACTCCACAACATTACACCCTGCAGCAGTCTCCAGCACATAAGCCTTCTGTACTTTTCAAACAAAAATCATATGATGACTATTCTAAACAGAGTTCCAATAGTCTATGTATACAACACTATATTATTAATCAGTAATAATGTTGAAGCAGCTCAGGTAGCTTAGGCTACACAATAATATTCTGAGATGTTGAGGAAAGTGGATTTTATTGTAATTATACAGTTTCAGGGGCAAAGGTTAATGAATCATGCTGTAATTGCAAGCTACAGAAAAAGTAAACAAAAAAATTTTGATTAGGGACAAGGTTATGTTAGTGGAAACTAAATCTGAAGAAAACAATTAAAGCTTACCTTTAAGGAGTGGCAGAGCCTGCAGTTCCACATCCTGCGTGTTACGGTACCGCGACGAACCTTGCGATTTCTTAGTCTTCTTCTTCAGCGACCGCTTGGCGAAAGGATCGATCCTGTCTACAAACGTTCCCGAAGACATTTTGGCAATATAGAACTGTCCCAAGTGACAATACGTCTACAGCGATTAATGCGAAACTTGTTTTGATTCGAGTAGAGTCATGATCCGGCTCAGTCTAAGAGACGAACGCGCACTTCCCGTAAGGTAGCAGCACAATATTAAAGCCTAAACAAACATTTCTTCGTCACACATGACGGTAATGGAGTGGTCACACTCAAGCCATTCTTTATACACTTCAAGATTCCACAATAGTTACGTAATTTTAAAACGTCTAAAGCACTAAAATGCCACGATAATAAAGACAAACAATTTGATTCACAAATTTAGATTTATTTTCTGAGGCGTGTCACGAATAGCAGAAGGCAGAAGTCACATATACATACAAGCCTCGTGTAATATCAGCCGGTCAGTCAATGACAATATATTTCCCAACAATAATCACCGAGATAATTCGACGGTTTAGTTGTAATTACACGAAAAACAGCAAAACAAAGTAACTATTATTCTTTTTGAACGTAAGTGCAAAATGAAACGGTGATGACATGGAGCAAAATTCAACACCAAAAATCTATCACCGTAGTCTCGCCATCGCTCTCCATCCGTTTCGAAAGAAAAACAGCACTCATTTTAACGATAAGCACAAGATTGTTTAGCAATGTTACACTTCCACAAGAATAATTGAACGTTTTTACGAGTTTTTCCGATACGGAAAACGATCAATTTACAAAATTTTTATCTAAAAGACTCATCACTTATTTTGTGCTGCGAAAACGCTACACAGAAAAGTACCCAATTCTGAAAATAGATGGAGATAGAAATGTTCAGCTATTCAATACAACTACTCTTAAATTTAAAGTAACGAAAAAAACACACTGAATAATATTTTTCTGAACATAAATTAATAATTAAATTAACTAATATAATTTATATTATAATTTCGTGAATTTATTCCGTGGAGAAATAATAAGAATCATACACAAATATTCTTCCGTTTCTACAGAAGCGTTCAAATTTAAAGATACACGATAATAAATTACACAATACATACCAAAGAGAATGAAAAATTACTATACATACTGTAATCTCGCCCAATTTCAATGAAGTACATAGGTACATTAAATTATACCACAGTCCAGCTGTAGTACTAAAAAATTTAATCGAAAACATAAAAGTTAAAAGTTTTAAAAGTATGTAATATTATGACAACAAACAATAATTATATAGGGTTCCATGGCCAAAATGCCATAAACGGATTCATTGTAATTTCGTTATAATGGAGTGTCCGTTTATTTCAAGTTTATTTACGTATTTATTCCGCTGATACTTCGTCGTGCCAGCAACATTGATTTCCTGGTTCTATTTGCATTAAAGAATCCGAGGTTACATGTGCATTCATCATAGCAATTGGAACCAAGTTTCTATATGTAAAATCTCAATATTATTATTTGTCATAATGGCCGATCAAATTTTTAAAAGATATTCTACACCCGGACATTTCGGTGTACAAAATGTGGACAATATACACTCATGCATTGATAGTGTTATCAGCATCTGAATATTTCTCCCCGGTGTCTTTAATACGATTATTGAAGACAGTTAATAAAAATTCTAAAATTATCCAGATGACATCAAAGATTTTCAATCATACGCAGAGGTTTTTGCCAATTACAAAGTACCGTATACCAAAGTACCTGATCTAAAGTTTACGCAATGTTATTTTCAAGTTCAATTTAAAACCAGTCACTCTGTAAATGACTGGAATTCAGTCAGTAATGTAATATATTTCCAGCTTTAAAAATTTTTAAGACACTATAAAATAATTATTGACGCAAAAAAAAAGCGATCATTTAAAATAATAGATTGTGCTATGAAAAACAACATTTTCTATAATCTAAATAAATAAATGGAATTCAGCTTGTTTATAGAGCTAAACAATTAGTAATTTTATCTACTAATCTCAATATTTAAAATAGACGATTATCTCTATAAATTTGCTACTTTTGATGTGAATCGCATGTTTAAAATTAATGGTCTTTGCTATAAAAAAATGGTAAACTTCAAAATTAACAGATTTCACAATTGGTTACAACTTCAATAATTGAAACTTTAATGTGGTGTAATGGTTGTAATAAATGCTTGAAAGTAAATCGTGAGGACAAATGCAGGCTAAGGTTTAGAATGTTTCACATTGGGTAAAATTTTTCAAATTTTTTTGTAACTATGCACAAACGGCGATATATTTACAACACTTTTTTTGGTTAGTTAGGTTAGGTCTTTTTACCATAACGAGCGAACCGAGCGAGCGAAGCGAGCATGCCGCGGAAGGGGCCGAAGAAGCGCCAGATCGGAATCAGCTTTATACATGGAGCAGTACTGAAATAAGAGTCCGCACTCTAAAGAAATAGTTGAAGTCCAGTTTAATCTAGAAACATCTTTATAATCCTCCGTCTCTTTTCATCTTTTGCTGTTGGTATATCTGTATGTAGCTATATTATATATTTGTGTAAATAACATTGCTATACATAGATGTGGAGTATTTCTGACTTATTTCCAAGTGCAATATTGAAACAGGAGTCAGCACTTTAAAGAGATAGTTGAAGTCGAGAAATTCAATTTTGAAACATCTCTATATTCTTCCATCTTTTTTCATCTTTTGCTGTTGGTTTAAGTAGATATAGCAATCTTATATATACTAGTAAGTGTATTTCTGTGTTATTTCCAGGAGTTAGGAAAATACGTTGTGCAATTGCACCAACTCCATCAAGGAATATAATACTCCTTTTACTCCATTCACTGCGCCAGATGTGCCAGCATTGTCAGGATGACAGCTTGTCAAGTTTATTTATTTAATTTATATTTTATAGAAAATGTTATTTTACATAGCACAAACTATTATTTTAAATTATTGCTTATTTTTTTTTATTGGCAATATTTATTTTATAGCGTCTTAAAGTTTTTTAAAGCTTAAATCGTTTTAACGAAGGTGTTTGCGCCTCTCAGATTTTTGACCCGCTCTTGCAAGATGGCACGTGTAAGTAGGGATGCGAAAAAACGTATCGACATGTCAATATCTTTACCATTAATTTTGAGAATTTATAATAAATACCATTCTAGTACGTAATGTTACCGTGCCGCCCGCTAACGTCCCATTCCTCTAACCTTGACTGAATAGTTTGCTTAGAAACTTGTAAACATTTCATGTCTCTAGGGTAGTTTATCTGTGGGTATGATAGAATGATTTGACGTTTCGATTGTAAAAATTCTAAAATAGAATGTGGCCAGGCTATAGTAGTGTTGTCAAATGGAAGAACTGAGCGATATCGATTAGACTAAATCGATCGACCAGTCTAACATTTAATCTATTTAATGTGGTGCTAACATAGCCTTGTAGCTTTACCATTTCATAATGCAATAAATGACTCAAATTAATAAACGTGTTTTATTTTTCCTTTTTTTAATATTTTACGCATTTTCCTAATAGTTACAAATATTCATATATTTTCGACGCTATACCGTTATCTCATAAAGGAATGTCCAAAAGAAGACCATGGGCTGAAGTCTAATAATAATGAAGGTTTGATTATTTTCGTAGTCCAAGATATCAGCGTTTAAATAAATCACCATGGAGCTATACTGAACCCAACGGAAAATGAAACATTGAAATCAGTTCCTAAACAAAGAAGTTATATATAGTTTTTATTTAATAAGGAGACATCACTATTTAAAACCTTGAAAGAACTGTGGTTATCATACCAAATTAACCGTTGGCAAAGTGGCATAGAACGTAGGTACAGAAATAGAAAGTGTAGTAAGTAGGACTACAGTGTAGGTCTGCAACTACATTTCTAATTCTGAAACAATAATATTCTAAATTAGTATTGCAATTTGCTACCAATAAAAAATTGTACGTCTGTAGACACTAATAGTTGTTCATAAACCTAGCAGATAGTATATTTATGGGATAATCGCCTAATCAGTCAATCAATCAGATAAATTGTACAGTCTGTGGTGCATTAGGTTAATTTTATTATTATTACTGTCAACATTCTTCGATTAGTTGGGAAAGCCATCCAACTGGTGCCGAAGTCAACAATTGTAACGTCTGCAGTAAATTGCCCCTTAGTCATTGAAATTGCCCGACATTTTTAAGATTAAGTCAGTGTCGTCGCTCGGTTGCAATATAATTATAAAACTATGCGAATTACAGTAAACTCTTTAAATTACGTCCTTCTCCTTTCATATGATGCATAATATTTTTGTAGCAAAAATTAAATATTCCCTCCATAAAGCCTTTGTGTCCCACGACCAACACTTACCTCTAAAATGTATTTTAAATATTTAAAAATTTTCGTTCTTCGCTAAAAAAGAAATATATACATTTTGGTTCAACATTATCTACATTTTAAAAATATTACTTCATTATTTCTTTATATCATCTTTACGAAAGAATTTTTTTATTTGTTATTATAGTCAATACGCTCACAACTATGCTAATTTTTTTAGTTCTAAAAAGACTCGAAGGTATCGTGACATTGTGAGTCTTACTTATTTCTGATAAATTGGATGTGACTTTACGCCTAGGCAATTTATTGTCTCCATGTCACAATAAATTGTTGCCAATAAATTGTAACTCTGGATCCTTCTAAGTGCCGTACTAGTTACTATTACAGACTGTCGTCTATCGTACAAGCAACAACATAAAAAAAAAATGTGTCTATGCTCTATGGTATTTCAGCTTTGTGGCCAGAAAATTTGCTTTCTAAAATTTTTTATTATTTTGTCAGTTTTTAAATTATTAACTTTTAAGTTACATACAATTTTACGATTGCGCGATGTTATTACATTTTTTAGCGCTGTGTGGTGATTAAAATTAAGCAATTATAATTAGGAGAATAATCTTACTACCTATGAAAGCAACATGGAAGCATTGACAGTTCCGCCATGAATGCAAAATAAATAGAATTTGTGAAGGTGCTGAAAGTTGTAATATAGTTTTACATTAGCACATTTATAATATGTACACTTGCTGTTGTTTTGATTTGACTAGGAAAACACAGCTTTATTGCAAAGTATAATAACAATTTATGTAGACTAGGTCCTAAGTACCTAATCTAAACTGGAAACGACGCAACGATGAGTTTCTTTACTTATTAGAATGATTTAGTAATATGTTAATACTCCATTTTGATATATTCTTTGAAAAAAATGCATAGAAAACTACGGTATAACATTGTGCATAATCAAGTCACGCAAGTATAATATTGGTTTACATAATATGTATTGTAGTCTATTTGTTTACTTCTAAAAATAAAACGAACGGGTCTAATAATTCTAGTAACTTAAGTTTTATATTGTTTCATTTCGTTTATATTGTTTCAGAAGCTGGACAAAAATTAGAGCAGTATAGAAATTTCACAATGTTGAGAGGTGGGCGTGGAGGCCGCCACAGTCCGGAGCTGTACCCCCACACACTGAAGTGCTCCAACGCGAGCGACACAAGTTCTGCATATAGTGGAAGTGACACAATGACATCAGTACACAGCTCTCTTGACATGGATATGGAGGTCGACCTCTCAGGTCTCCTCGAATCTATTGTGGACTCTGATGAAGAAGAGGATTTAGAAGAAAGTATGGACAGTCTCACAGTTCGCGATGCTGTACGTGAATGCCTAGAAAAGGATCCTAGTGAACGAACAGATGATGATATTGAAATTCTTTTGGAGTTTACACAGCATTTGAAAGCATTTACTAACATGACATTGACAGTACGAAGGGCATTATGTGCTGTAATGGTCTTTGCAGTTGTTGAAAAAGCTGGTACAGTTGTTATGAACGATGGAGAGGAACATGACTCATGGTCAGTCTTAATAAATGGGCATGTCGAAATTGAGCACCAAAATGGAGAAATTGAGCATCTCAATGTGGGTGACAGTTTTGGAATGGCAGAAGCTACCTTAGAAAAGTTATATCATAGAGGTGTAATGACAACTAGATGTGATGACTGTCAGTTTGTGTGCATCACACAGACTGATTATTACCGTATCTTGCACCAAGGTGAGGAAAATATTAGAAGACATGAAAATGAGAATGGAGTTATAGTACTAGTAACTGAATATAGGGGAACTGCAGGAGAAACATTACATCAAGGTCATGTAGTTATTAGAGGAACACCAGAGCATTTGATGTTACAACTCATTGAAGATAATTCTCGTGACTCCACATATGTTGAAGATTTTCTGTTAACACATAGAACATTTATAGAGAGCCAACTTGTTGTTGCAAAACAACTTCTTGCCTGGTTTTCTGAGCCTTCTGTTCGTGATAAAGTAACTAGAGTTGTTCTATTATGGGTTAACAATCATTTTACAGATTTTGAAACAGACCCCAATATGATGGAGTTTCTTGAAAATTTTGAAACTGCTCTAGAACATGATAAGATGGAAAGTCAATTGAGGTTATTGAATATAGCATGTTCTGCAAAAGCTCGAACAAGAAGTGTCACTCTTTCACGTCCTTCAAGAGATGAACCTCTGAATTTCACAATTCTTGGAGGATATGAAAGAGGATATGGAATTTTTATTCTTAAAGTTGAAAAGCATTCAAAAGCTGAAGAAGTTGGCTTAAAAAGGGGTGATCAAGTTATAGAGGTAAATGGACAGTCTTTCCGGCATGTTAGCCATGCAAGAGCAATGGAAATTATCACCGGATCTACACATTTAAGCATTACAGTCAAAAGTAATTTATTAGCATTTAAACAAATGTTATTAATGCCTGAAAATTCTCCTCGCCAAAGGGGATGTGCCAATATGGTACGTTGGCAAACTGATCCTAGAGCCAGATTATCAACAGCTGAATTACTTAGTGATGATCCTATAACATTCACACCTGTCTTTCAGTCACCTACTAAAAAACCTCAACAGCTAAATGTAAAAAAGGAGCCACAAAAGGGATTTATGACATTAGGCCCAAAAAGAAGACTACAAAAAGCACTTATGAAAATGAATATTCTCCCTAAAAATACTATCACAGATGGTTTGCACAATGACGATAGCATTCTTTCAAATTCAGAATCATTAAACAAAGCCAACACCAGTACCTCATTCTATAATTCACATAGTAATCCCGACTTAATCTCAATCTGCTATGATGAGTATCAATCATCAGATTATCCTGAACATGTGCTGAAGGTGTATAGAGCAGATCAAACATGCAAATATTTGTTAGTACATAAAGAAACCACAGCAAGAGAGGTTGTCATGTTAACATTACAAGAATTTGGTATAACTGATCCTAGTTCTAATTTTTCATTATGTGAAGTATCTGTTGCCCAAGGGGGTATTATCAAACAACACAGATTGCCGGACCAATTACAGAATCTTGCTGAACGAATTGGGCTGAGTTCCAGATATTACTTAAAAACAAACGGCATTAGTGAAACCTTAGTACCTGATGAGATGGCACCAGAATTACTCAGAGAAAGTGTTGTACATTTTCTACAGTTAAATGCTGTTGAGGTTGCTGTTCAATTAACCTTGCAGGATTTTTGCATCTTCCGACAAATTGAAAGTACAGAATATGTGGATGACTTATTTGAATTGAAAAGTCGCTATGGAACACCTATGTTATCACAGTTTGCAGAACTAGTAAATAAAGAAATGTTTTGGGTGGTGACAGAAGTAGTCAATGAACAAAACCTCGTTCGTAGATCTAAGATAGTAAAGCAGTTCATTAAAGTGGCAAGACATTGCAAAGAATGTAAAAATTTCAATTCTATGTTTGCTATCATATCAGGGCTGGGACATGGTGCAGTATCCAGACTGAGAATGACATGGGAAAAACTCCCTACAAAATATTTCAAACTTTTTACTGACTTGCAAATGTTGATGGATCCATCTAGAAATATGTCTAAATATAGACAGCTAGTAACATCAGAGCAAGGTAGATCACCCGTTATACCATTTTATCCAGTAGTAAAAAAAGATCTGACATTTATTCATCTTGGTAATGACACTAAGGTGGAAGGTATGGTTAACTTTGAGAAACTTAGAATGATTGCAAAAGAAGTCAGAACACTCACTAACATGTGTAGTTCTCCTTATGACTTTCTTACTTTGTTAGAATTAGGTAAACAACCTCCATCAAATGCAATGGTGGCTTTAAATCAACTCACGACAGGCGGCGTACAACAGGGTCAAGTCACTGTAAAGAGAAGGAAAAAATCTTCTAATGTACCTAACCCTAAAAAGATGTTTGAAGAAGCACAAATGGTTCGTCGTGTAAAAGCATATCTAAATCGAATGCATGTAGAAACAGATGAAGAGCGCCTACATGCATTATCATTAGAATGCGAAGGAGCTGGGCCGGCACCAGCAATGCCACGCCGTCGACATCCATCTCCATCTCTGTCTACTACTAGCAGTGCATCTTCTGCTAGTGAAAGCAAAAAGAGTTTCGCCGGAAATAAATTTGGTGCAGCTTCACCTCAAGCTGTCAGGAAGCTGTTAGCTTTATCTGAACCTGCTAAAACTAGACCTCACCAACCTAGACCACCACCGCCTGGGCCATCGCCTTGCTCGCATCGACGCGATGGTCCCGCACCCGGTATCTGCTGTCCACGCACAGCACATGAGAGGTCACACTCTGACACACCCACACCTTTGCCAGTAGACCTGTCGGCTGAGAGTAGCAGTGTGACGTCATTAGTAAATTTGCCACTGAGGAAGACGGGGTCGGCGACGTCGAGTGACAGCGGTCACGGCTCGTGTACAGCAGCAAATTGTTCGCGGCCCGTGCCTCCTCCACGGATGCCGCAGGCCCCTTATACGATCGCCGCACAGGTGGCGCGCCTCGAACGCCTGAGTCGAGCGCATTCACACGAAGGTGTCACGCGTCCTTACGATTATTATCATGACACTCCCGATGACGACGATGACGATCAACAGGTCTCAGCCGTTTGAATTTTTTAATGCTCTAATAATTGGATGTCTATTTACATAATTCACTGTTTTGTAATCTCACTTGATGAATAGAGAGCACGACTTATAAAAATTTGTCTTATATTATTATAATATTGTGTATGTACTCTTGACAACTAAGTCTAAAGACTGTAATTTATAATATAAGAAAATTGTCCTAGCATTACATAGTGTAAAATTCCATATTATTATAAGCATGCCTCTAAACTATTAATTATTATTAAATATAATGTGACCCCACCATTTTCCAATTTTATCTAGAGATGTTTGACGTATGCCAATAAAAATAGGTGTTTGTTGCATATCCACCGTTGGTATATCTACATTCCGATGAATTGTATATTATTAATTTCATTATTTATAATTATGAAACTTAGACCAAATAATAATTAATGTACCTTTTTAAAATGTATGATTACAAATGGTTTAATTTTGTTGTAGTAGTTTGTGGTAGCTTTGTGGACCAATAATGAGTTTGAATAATGTTATTTCTTATGGTAGCTGCTCGACTTTTGTTTATAATATCATGATTTTAATTAAGATTGTAAATAAATATGTATTAATTATCTACTTCACAAAATGTCTATTTGTATTTTTATTCCTCGAATTATTGAACAGGTGTATAATAAATTAAAACAAAATTTACATATTCAATATTATTTATTTTATTGTGGTCATCTGAACTGACCTAAATAATCAATTTCAAGCGGATGTAAGTTGGGAGCGGGAATTACAAGACTGTGTAGAGGTGGACCGAGGTCACACTCTTGCATGGTTTTAATAGACATCACAGCTATTTGTTGATCTGGCGCCCCTACTCGTGATAATCCAACTGCTGTACTGTCTTCGGTTATCCCTGTGTAAAAAAATTTACTGGTTATAGTAGTGTTACTTTTACACACATTAACAATAACAAATTTAACTCGTCTATATGTAGGGGAAACCGGGGTTGGTTGACTATAGGGGTAGGTAGACTAACTGACAATAACTCGTCGGTATCGCTTATTTTCCGCCAACTAATCACAAATAAGGACCCAACTCCGAGCCCCACACAGTTGTGCGAAGTGCGCTGTCGCAGTCGCGAGTCGTTTACGAGTGGTGGGACTTGACGTGTTTTTGGCCTTGGTAAGTATTTTTTCTTTTCGTACTTCTTTTTGTTATTTTGTCTGTATATTTATTTGAAACGATGCTGTTGGTATTCTAAACGTTGGTTTGATAGTTTTTCTTTATATTACATAGCATTATTTTAAAGATAGCACCAGTGTTTAGGTTAGCCAAACGATAGAAATCCAAAGTGGCATCTGGGGCTGGTTGACTAGTTTTATTTGGCGTAGGTAGACTAATTAGTCAACCAACCCCTGTTAGTAAATTTAATATTTCATTTGTCTTTGTGGCGTACTGCACTGCCATTCAAGAATGCCAGTACGGGTAGCAATTTAGTACCTGACCACTAAACAATGTCCAGCGAGAGCGTTGGTGTGATCTGGCAGTAAGAGATCAGTCAGCTAGTGATTCACTGGAGGTTTATGGGTATGGTTGCTTACCATCTTAGCATCGTCGTCACTTACCATCACGTGAGATAGATGCCAAGATAGCAGCCATTATTCGTAAGAAAGTATTTAGTACTGTTGTGGCCTTATCATATAATTAATTATAGCAGTACTCAAAGTCAAACCAATTTATTCAAGTAAACCCAATTGCAAGGTATTTTTTGACGTCAAATCTACTTTAGTTCGATTCGAAAAGAAAACCTGATCACTGAGACTACAAGCAACTTAGTAAGGTATTATTTTTTCGACATTATTACAATAGTTACAATATTCGTAAAGCCAGTAAATGCGTGTGCAGAGAGGATTATTTCTAGACTAAGAAAGATAAAAAAGGAAAAAAGTACATCAAAAATGAAAGGAAAAGGTAAGGGAAATGGTAAGAGAACTAATACCAAGAATAAAGTCGATGTCGAAATGGTTGAAAGCGACGACGATGGCACCATTTGCCTGGAATGCACCGAGTCTTATTCAGCCAGTAAACTTGACGAAGAAGGGATTCATTGCATTACGTGTAAGATGTGGGCTCATTCTAAATGTGTCAAAAGCAATTTACTATTTTACGAATGCAAGAATTCTGATATATCTCAGGATATACCAGAGATCGGACCCGGTCAGCTTACCAGCACCGAATCAACAAATAAATCAGCTGCACGACTATTTAAACCGATTGCCTCCCTTGATGCTTCGTTGCGAGGCGAAACACGTGTCGAATGGTGGTTTTTGGAGTTAGAGCGGAAAATAGCTAAAGATTTTAGTAATTCATCATCACATGAAAAATATTTTGTTTGATATACTAGTTTATAAATGTTAGTTAATATTTCTCTAAAAGCAATTTGATCTCTGATGGCGTGTTTAATACAATGATTAACGTTTAAGTTACAAAAACTAAAAATGGTGTCAATTAAAGTTACTAAAGTATTTTTTTAGAAAATTGTTATTAAAAGAGACTATTTTATTTGATATTTAAGTTTCTGTTAACCGAGTTTGGATCTCTTATTTTTAGGTTGATTATGATTAAACAAAAAATTATGATTGTTTAGAAATATAATAAAGACTCGATAATAACTAACATGTTTTATTCTACACCAATCCTCTGTATTTACACTAATTACGTCCTAGGTCAACCTACCCTGTGCATGTTGTCAACCAACCCCGGGTATGGGGTTGGTTGACCAAAATTTACAGTTATAGATAACCACTATAGTAATAAATATTTAGGTTAATAATGACTATTTTTGTTAGCTGAATAGTTCTCCTGTCTGTGACGGTGATAGTTTTCCCTGTATCAATTGAAACTCAAAAGATATACAGGCTTAAGTAAAAAGTTAGTCAACCAACCCCGGTCTCCCCTACATATTAATGTTAAGATATATGTATTTCATTTCAAATATTATTAAGTAATATTTATTTCAATATCACCAGATAACTAAATTGCACTTCATGATGATAAAAATAATGTTCCATCAAAGAAACACAAAACGTAAAAAAATAAGACTAATTTCGCGACCCTTTCACACTAAAATGTTTTGAAATCTTATGTAGTCAAGTGTTATTAAGTTACTCTTTTCTCTACTTAGTCGATAGCTTAATCGTTAAGTAATTAAAAAGTTAAATTCGTTACGTAGTCATGATTAGATATAATTATCCTTTACTAATCAAAACTCAAGTTTGACTAATTAAAAATAACTTCGCACCGTTGTAATAAAGATGAACGTAATGATATTATGCACTTTATTAAGTAAACGAGACTCGAGTTCTTCAAACAGATACAGATTCGTATAGAAATTGAAAGGCAGTTTTTTAGCTTTAAAGAAATAAACATACAAACACAAAGACAACAATTCTATAAGTATTTATTTTGGAATCAGAAACACCTAAAATCCCTAGTTCAATCATTTTTAAAAAGATCGTCAAAGTACAGACATGGCTTTGTTGCTGTTTATAAAAAAATATAGATAGATGTCTTTGCTATGCTTATGTATGTTTACGGTAAAAAAATATGGGATCAACGGAAAAACCACTATAAAATAAACAAATATTACAGATGCAACTTAACTAAAGAGAGCTCATTAGATCTAAAGTTCTAAACGGCGGATCACGATAAAACATACTTAATGTGCAAGCTGACTCTAAGAGATGCAATTACGAGAACCATCTTTAAATTCTTGCAGTACTTATTGTAAGATGCTTAATATATATATGTTGTATATCCAGACAGACAGATAAAAATTCTAAAAAAACTGTTTTGGTTCCCATTAGTGTTATGCGTACCTCTCGGGTTATTTTTTGTTTATATGTATCTTTAATTAACAAGTGCGGATCAATTAACAGTTTAAATATTTGTAAAGTTTTTCAATTTTACATAGGAAGCTCAAACTATTATTGAAAAATTCTCTATTTTTCTGTAAATGTTACGTTAAAATCGGTTCAGCCGTTTTGAAGATTAGTCCGAATAAACAGACCGTCCAAAATTAAAAAAAAACGCGTGTTCGGGTTTGGTTAACGCACGAATAACCCTATGATCGTAAGAAAAAGCCTTTAATTCAAAATTATAGACAGACAAATTCAATTTTATTTATAGGTATAGATTGTTATAAATGTAATCGATATCATCTTGACACCCGGCTTGCAATACTTCTTGAAAGCCAGCAATACTTTAGAACTTTTTTATTTAACTACTACTAGTGATTACATTTACAACACAATGTTTGCACGCCTAAGACAAAATGCATGAAATCAGAGTCATAATAGACTAATGGAACAGAGAAGTCAACACTGGATCAAAACAAGGCAGTCGGCGTACATGGGTCGCTATTTAATGTTCGCGCTTACGTTCGCTCACTATGAAGAGCGCATAAATTTTTCATACAGATCCTACCTCGTCAAGCGCTGGTGCAGTTTGAGAAACGCGTCAACATCGCGTACTTTATACTGATTTTATTGTTTGTTATAGTTATTATATAGATTAATTAAAAAAAATATTCCTGTCATATATTGTACATAGAATAGTTTCATTTCATATCGTTTTTAAGTCATTGCTTTTTGGAACTAAATTGACGTTTAATCACGGCACTTTGTCCTTGAAATAAGATATATACGTTATTGCTAATATTTTATTCTGTAAAAAGGAAGAAATTTATGACATAATATTCAATAAGAGTAACTTGATCTCAACATCATTTTAGAAATTGTACGAACTCTTCGAAACAATGTTAACTAGGACGTCAAAGTAGCACGTCTAAGACTTTTCCTTGTAAACTGACTTCGTAGAACGGTTAGTGTAAGTTATTATAAAATAAATATGAAAATGTGCAACACCGATATTCGAGAAGGGAAATAGATCTATTATAAACTGCCAGCAGAATATTAAAAAAATTTAAGGTTTCTGAGAATTAGAGCGTCAAAATATCACTATTTCGCACAAAAATGTCAAAGGGCTCCTAAGCAACTTCTAAACTGTTACATAAATATATCTCTTACCTAACTATCTCTTCTTTATACTTTAGGCACAGATTAATTAATCATTAGCGTTTTAGGTACAGATTAATTAGTTACTCCTCAGGTGTCCCTAAACATTGGTGAAAGTTTAGAAACTAAAGTTTAGTATTATTTAAACCAGCCATACTAAACCTTTACTTTTGTCAGGTCATAAATGGTCATATATTCATAATAGCTATTTTACAACATTATGATTTAAAAAAAGGGAAAATGCGTTTGATGTAGGTATATTTATGAAACAACAATTAATGAAATTGCTTTTTACAAGTTTTTAATTAACTTTTTGAACATGGAGTGTCTACGGTTCGATAACTTCTTTTACTTACCGGGCCACTCAATGAAGCTCGGCGGGCCAAATGCGACCCGCGGCACGCTAGTTGAGTATGGCTGATTTAAACTGTCTTGGGGCTAATTAAAATTTCAAAATTGTTGGTTAAACGAGCATTATGCCCCATTCTCATCATGACGTGCTGTCAAATCAGATGGAAATGTAGCTGCTGAACAATTTGTATGAAGCTGTTCACATTTAGACCAATTTAAGAAAAAACTCACCCAGACCAATTTAATGTGAATGAACTGGCATTGATAAATACACTTGCCCCAGCAAGCTTAACTTCGGCATTCCCATTCTTACTTCGTAAAATTGAGCTTTATGTAGATTTTAAATTATTATTATTAATAGTAGAGACCTTTACATTTTGTTTCTGTAAATCTAATTTAAGACAATAATATGTCTGTAGCAACATTTAATGCATGTAAGAATTGCCTGTTATTGGGTTTATATTTATGTCTATTGTTTCTGTATTATTACTCTATGATTTTTTTTAGTGTAAATCTGTTGGCAAGTTTAAATAATTAAATTAAAAAAAAAGATATACCGCTTTATTTTTACTTCCTTGTATCGTTCTTCTTAAATACCACTATAATATAGTTCTTTCATTCACAGGGGTCTGACCTTGACTAAGTTTTGAACCAGTATACCTGATGGATCTGTCTATGTGTGAACAGTAAACGCTTATGACTAGGCAACAGCTTCCATTAAAACAGACACTATCTAGTGGCAACCAGGCATTCTACTTTTTTTTGTAAAAGTTACCTTCTACTGAAATGAACTGAATTTTTTTTTAGGCGTTGTTAGTGGTGTGGAAACTCGTGGTCGTGATCAGCTAGTTATTCCTAAATTTAAATTACAAAAGTCAAGTGGTTCATTTTTGGGTAACTGTGTTCGTTTTTATAATAAAATTCCTCAAGAAATTACTCAATTAACGGAAAACAGATTTAAACTTGTCATTAAACGCACACTGATTGGAAAAGCATACTACAAAATTAGCGATTTCATTGAATACAATGATGTTGAAAAAATGATACCTGACTGAGTTTCTTGTCGGTTCTTCTCAGTATTCAGGTTTTCTTTTCGAACTGAACTAAAGTAGATTTGACGTTCAAAAATACCTTGCATTTGGGTTTACTTGAATAAATTGATTTGACTTTGACTTTGATTTTCTAAGATTAGTTATTTAGAAAGTCTAAAGAAAGTACTATGTTGTAATAACCTGTGTCTGATCTATTTTTTATTATCTGGACTAACTGTGAGCATGCTTCTTTGACAGTCATGAACTTAGGATCCATATACTGCCGGATCTTTTTAGTTAAGGACTCCTCAGTTGGCTCTTTCACTTTAATATCTGTAAAGCAAACATATTTAAAACTTAAATGAGTGTCAAACAACTTGATATGAATAAAAAAAATACACTATTAACAAGTAGTCCATTACGCCCAATGATGTTATAAATGCAAAAGAGGTAGATAGGTTATGTTAGCCGTTAGTACTAATCCAAGTAAAATATTGTCCCAGTTACAACATTACAAAGTGAGACAAATATACATTGCACTGCGTTGCTATGGAATGTAAAACTTCATTGCATTTCAAACTAACAAATCACACAGCTCTTTAAATCATTGTGATTGGTCAATTTCAATTTTTTACAACATTTTAAGCAAATCCATGACTAATTCATAGAATATTAGTAATTAATGCTACAGAACAGACATTTAAAAAAAATATGATTGATACCTAATGGGATTAGACAGTAAAAAATGATGTTTGCTTTTTTTCGAATTTCGTTTTTCTTGAATCATATACATGAGAACAGATTTATTTAAAAAGATCGCCAACATTTTGTAATTATAAATTTGAAAATGAAACAACTACTTTCATATAAAATGGATATTATTTTTTATTACGCATTTACTATGAAAGAATTAACAGCAATTATTATTTCTAATTACCTTCAAATAAATTTATTTCTTTTGCCTTTTCGATATTTTTTCCATTTTGGGTTATTTTTATGCATAGAATGAAGTCGGACATTGAATTGTATTTTTATATTATTGCTTATAATAAATGTAAACGGTAATTAAAACTGGGTGGCTGCATCATCACATGATCATGTACATTATAAAAAATTTTTGGATTATTAAGTTTTAGAATTTTGGATGCACAATAGACACTACATGACGTTGTTGGTTCTGTAACATTACTTTTCATATTCTTTGACCAAGTCCGAGTTGACTAATTACCAAAGTTTTGGGGTGCCACTTTTCGAGTGCATGTAACTCATCTACCTCTTTTGTAAATATAACATCGTTGATTACGCCTATAAATTGCAGCCAAAAACTAGTTTTACAAAAAATATTAGTCATTTGATTTGATAAAGATAAAAATTTATTATTTTTCATTGGAAATAAAACTAAATTTATTTAGATGTACAATCAAAATACTAACCCAATAAACATAAGGTATGCAAATTTCTAGTAAAGTTACCAACAATCTTCTCAAAAAAGCTGTCTGGTTTCCAAGTTTCTGTCCAGTAAGGTATTGAAACAGTCTCACCAAAATTATACAGCTGTAATCCACAGCAGCTTATAGCATTCATAATTGATGCATTGTGGATGATCTACATTGGTAGAAATTTATGTTAATTAAGTGAGAAATTATGAATACGATTTAACTTTTTCTAATTTCTTTACCTGGGTTTTGACTCCTAATTGATTGGCACGCAGAAGCATATCAGTATGAGTGGTAGCACCCAATGGATCACCTACTACTAATAATGCAATATCTTTCTCCTTGGCTTCCACGAGTATATCATCTATACTGCCCTCACAGAAATCCCGATCAGCTAATATTATAGGTCTTTCATAGAACTCTTCCTATAAGCATATCAAAGTTACAAACTTATAAAAAGTTTTCTTCTTACAATTTTGGATTATCTTACCAGAATATCTTTCCCAACTGTAAGTATTGATGTATATGCCTCTAAGAAAGCTTTATCACATTTCTTAACTATTTCTAGCCCTCTAACTGTGATGTCTTTTGCATCTCCTAGACCTAATCCAATTAAAAAGAACATACTTGCTAACAAACCCAAAAATTCTCATTAATATATATTCTCATTGAAAATAATCTATTGACAAATGTGGTAAAGATTGCTTGGTAAAAATCAAAATGTTACGTTACAGCCATATAAGAAGAAAGATCTCGTAATTAATTATTAAAAATAAAACATGTAGTTTTTTTTTTATTTTTAAATGGCACCGTAAGTGAGTACATTGCCAACGTCAAGTAAAGCGAGAAAACAATTCAGTAGATGATTAGCGCATTTGCCAATGTCACGCTTTAACACAAACTAGTTACAGACACAAATAAGTAGAATCACAAGTAAATTAGTTCTTTCTTATCGTAAAACTCCTCCAGTAAAGTGATAGTAGGCTTTACTGAAATTATAAAGGACTTCTTGGAAGAGAGCGAAAAATTCAGCTACACATGTTTATTTAGATCTCCTCCATTCTTGTCACTTACACAGAACTTTAAAACACAATATAGGTACTATCACTGTTGTACTTTAAAACTTTTAAAAATGTAAAAAATAGAAAATCTAATTAAAATGATAACCTCACTTCTCCCGTTCCCGCCAAAAATTCCAAAACGGGTAGTTTTTTTTTTTTTTTAATGGCACCGTACGTGAGTACATTGCCAACGTCAAGAAAAGCGAGAAACCAATTCAGTAGATGATTAGCGCGTTTGCCAATGTCACGCATTAACACAAACTAGTATACAGTCACAGAATAAGTAGAATCCATGTAGAATCACAAGTAAATTAGTTCTTTCTTATAGTGAAACTCATCCAGTAAAGTGATAGTAGGCTTTACTGAAGTTATAAAGGACTTCTTGGAAGAGCGCGAAAACTTCAGCTACACATGTTTATTTAGATCTCCATTCTTGTCACTTACACAGAACTTTAAAACACAATATACTATCACTGTTGTACTTTAAAACTCCTAAAAATGTAAAAAATAGAAAATCTAAATGAAATGACAACCTCACTTCTCCCATTCCCGCCAAAAAGTCCAAAACGGGTAGTTTTTTGAATAAAATTCATTAAATTCCACACCAAAGACCATAGTAAGCATGGGCAGTCCAACAACACTCCATAAAGAAACAGATTGTATGAAACATGTGCTAACTTTAATGGCGGCTATCTCTATCTTTTTTGATCCTAAACAGACATCTCTTTCTCAATCTGTCGATTTGTAGTTGTCTTTGTCATTCTTTTCCGTCAGTATATTGGTACACTGTGATCTATGTTAATTTCTTTGCCTTGTCTTTGCAGTGGTTGATATTTATAATTTTTGTTCAAATATACGTATATAATTATTGGATTTACAACTGAAAAGTGTAATACAGTGTTTCGTGGTGTTATATTAAGAAAAATGCATTAGAAAACCTGTGAATTATGTGGTTTAAGAGCTGGCCGGACTAACGATAAAAAACGTTCGTTTATGGCGAAATTTCCCCTCGACGAAGACAGGTTAGTAAATACACTTTATTTTTATGACCTTATATGCCATTTATTTTAAGCCTTCCGTAAAATCTTGATTTATAACCAAATGCAATAGTACGGTTTATTTTCGATGCTTACATATTATATATCGATATATATTTAAAATTTTCAATATGTGTAGTCGCAATTGACGTAAAGAATACTATGATATTATATCGAAATATTCTTTACGTCAGTACATTTATGACGTAATCGTAATCATTTTTTTTAAATAAAATATCAGTTTAAAGCGCGTAGTGCCGCAAACAGGCCTTTTTACGGTAATTTTTAGCAATATCTACACGATCAAAGTTATTGAAAAAAATATATATGAATCTACATGATATTTATACTCAAGCAGCCAGGAAAGTAATTAAACCCAGGAAAGCATTCAAAGTAAATTTTCTTGATAAAAAAAAATCCCAAAGTAACCTCTGAACAGAATTTATGGAGAAAAAAGCTGTTTTCGTCGTTAACATATTCTAATAAAATTCGGCAAATATGAATATTCTTTTATGAATATTAACACATCGATCAGGTAAGATTTTCGATAAAATCAATAGTTTATAAGAAAATACATGGTTTATTGTTTTTTTCTCAAGCCATTTTATTTTGAGCGATGTCGCGTTGTTCCTTCTCTTTCACTTCTATGCGACTCGAATGTGATCGCCACAGAAAACAACAGAATTACAACTCCATATAAAAATAGTGTAGACTATGCGCCATCTGGTAATGCTTCCATAAACTAAAATGGCGGGGATTTAAATTGTACTCTGAGCGTATTTTTTTAGATGACTGAACTAAATAAAAATTAGTGAAAACTTTACTTGATAAAGTCAATGTTTCAACTATTAAGTTTTAGCTTATTTTTATTTAATTCAGAGGATAGCAAGGTAATGGAACTTGGATAGTTAATAAAACAAACCGAATTAATTATATTTTTTTAAATTTTAAATCACGATTTCTGATTACAATTAAATATGGATACTGGGGGGGAGGGCGAGCCTTCGACTCGTTATTTCTTCGTTCTCGCGAGAAACACGAGAAACCAAAAGTAATAGTCTTGTATTTCACATGAACCAGTTTAACATATACAAGGTGTTACACGAGTTCGGGTAATGCTTAAAGCGCGATAGAATGTTACAAACACTGAAACGAAAAGTGCGATTATTTTTGTTTTAACTGTTAGGATTTCTGAAATAATTACTATCGAAGTTTTACAAAACAATCGACATAATTTCTTAAGAATCCCATCCCTAGTGATCAGCTGTTCGTCAAGTTCAAGGTCATCAACCTCAAAATCATAGATTATATTTTTTTCCGACTGGGGACATTTGTAAGTAATTTCTGCCTAAGCTTTCGTGTGCAAGATGTAATTGCGCTATTTGTATTGAACAAACTATTTTGACTTTTTTGGTGTCTGTATGTGATGTTATGTCTGTGTCTTTTGCGTTGCAAGGCTAATAAACGAACACCTAACACTAAAAGATGTAATTAAAGTTTTTTCGGCAAATTATCTTAATTAAATTTAGAATATGAAAATTAAAGTACGGATTGTTACGCTTCGGCTTTTAACGATACCGCACTTATTCCATAGGAACGCATATTATCTAGCTGTTTCACACAGACCTATCTCCTGTAGTTTAATCTTTGTAAATACCAGGCAATTAGAGTTTGGCGCTATTTTTTCAAAGCTTTTTATTTTTTCTACATGGGTTTCAAAGTCAAAGTCAAAGTCAAATCAATTTATTCAAGTAAACCCAAATGCAAGGTATTTTTGAACGTCAAATCTACTTTAGTTCGGTTCGAAAAGAAAACCTGAATACTGAGAAGAACCGACAAGAACAAGAACAAGTCAGGTATCATTTTTTCACCATCATTGTACAATAGTTATTTAAAAATACAATATCTATAAAGCCAGTAAATGCATACGCAGAGAGGATCACTTCCAGTTTATTGTTGTGTCTTCAATGAAATCGCTAATTTTGTAGTATGCTTTTCCAATCAGTGTGCGTTTAATGACAAGTTTAAATCTGTTTTCCGTTAATTGAGTAATTTCTTGAGGAATTTTATTATAAAAACGAACACAGTTACCCAAAAATGAACCACTTGACTTTTGTAATTTAAATTTAGGAATAACTAGCTGATCACGACCACGAGTTTCCACACCACTAACAACGCCTTTCTTTTGAAATAGATCTAAATTTTTTTTAGTGTACATTATGTTTTCATAGATGTATAACGAGGGTAAGGTCTAAGGGTAACATCAATGTCTTTAAAATGATCTCTCAGCGACTCACGTGCGTTCATACTGTAGATGGTACGTATTGCCCTCTTTTGTAAAATAAAGATAGATTTCATATGCGCCGCTGATCCCCACAGTAGCAGACCATAAGACATAAGGCTATGGAAATATGCGAAATACACTAGCCTAGCCGTAGCTACATCTGTCAACTGTCTAATGCGCCTAATAGCATATATTGCCGAACTGAGCTTATTAGATAAAGTCCCGATATATGGTCCGCCCACTGTAACTTATTGTCTACTGTTAAACCAAGAAAAGTAGCTGATTTCATTAATTCTAATTGTTTCCCATCCAGTTCCAGTCCATTATGGATTTTGGGTACATTGGATAAGGAAAACTTAACACAATTGGTTTTTTGTGCATTCAGTAGTAAATTATTGGCAGCGAACCATCTCGAGACATCCGCCAAGGTCCTATTCTGTCCGCTAATATCTATGTCTTTTCTGTTAACTTTAAATAATAATGATGTGTCATCAGCAAATAAGGTTCCGTATAATAATCAAAATATGATACAATGGTTTGCTTGATATGGAACTTCGTTCACTAGACCAGAAGATGTTTACCAGGAACGACCTTTACAGTTTACGAAGAACAAAATAAACAATGCAAATAAGTAATTGAACTCTCTTTGCTCAGCAACATCAATTAGGCATCCAAGTTACATTGCAGGATACTTTGTGACATTTTTAAATTTCACTTTCATATCAATCAAACGCATCAATATCGAATTTCGGAAGACAATAGTTTTCATTTCATTTCGGTTAAAATATTTATCGTATCTTATTAGCTTACGATAGAAATACCGTTGTTGTAGTTGTTTTCTTGAGTGTGAGTAGAATAGTGAATACCTACCAAACACAGCAACGCAGCCATTTTTCGACAGGCGAGGTTGTGCGTAAAAGACAAAGGACGACACTTTGAACCTCTCCTCTAATTTTGAATTACTTAGAAATGTACCTACCGTTTTTGGTGTAGGTGGTTTGTCTATTTATGTAGTGACTTAAAACTTTCCTTCATTGATTTTCGAAAGTAATCAATAATACAAAGCAATTATCTTCTTTTTTACATATCCCTTACTTTACTATTTTAAAATTAATAAATTCATTTCGCATTAAAATTATTTGAAAACGGGACCCTAATAGTATTATGGAGGGTTCGATATTCCGGCCTCTCAACAGCTAAATTGCACAATTGCACAACCCACAGAGCACAGCTAAATTGCATGCTCTCCTGGTATTTGGCTTCCTAAATTAATTTTAAGGGTTCCGTACTTTTGCATGATTTTTGATAAGTATTGTTCATTTAGTTTCGAATCGTAATTACCCGGATAATCACATTTTCAAAATAGTACTACAAAGTAATGTTGATTTTATATATTATTTATTTCTAATATTTACTTATGATTTCTTCTCGTTACTTTTATTTACAATTAAAAAGACGTACAATTTTTTCTTTCATAGATGACTGTTTATTCATGGCTATTATTTATTTCTAATATTTACTTATGATTTGTTCTCGTCGCTTTTATTTACATCTAGCGACCCGCCCCGGCTTTGCACGGGTAGAATTTAAAAAAAAATACAGCTCATGTTACTCGCTGATAATGTAGCCTTCTAAGGTGAAAGAATTTTTGAAATCGGTTCAGTAGTTTTTGAGTTTATCCATTAACATACAAATAAACAAAGTTAACCTCTTTATAATATGTATTAGTGTACATTAAAAAGACGCACAATGGTTGCTTTCAAATAAAAAAAAAATGAAGCACTCGATAAGAAATATGAGTTTGAATCTTTGAAGATTCTATTTTTTTTAAAATATTGTATCGAGTTTTTTAGTATTCGAGTTTTTTAGGTATTGTATCGTATTTAAAAAATCAGTTTCTTAACTCTAAAACGGCAAAAATTTTGTTTTTCCAAAAGATTTTTAAAATGTGTAGTTCCATTGTTAATACGGTTATAACGGGGTCATGGTACTCATCGTGTTAATTTTACATTACTGTTTTCAATCATTGAAATTCTAGTTCCGATCGCCTACTACGAAATCGAATGTAATTAAATTATAAAAATTTAAAACGGGACCCTAAAAATGATTAGTTCTTCCCTTTCTTATAATACACAAAAACTATAATACCAAATTGCACACAAAATATGCACAATAATTTCATTGGTTTGCTTCGACCAATCGCAACTGTTTGTCGGCACCTTTGACTGCCGGAAGGCGGAACTTATTATTTTAGTCAGAGCTCTGAGCTGTTTACTTAAACATCTAATTTTTATTTATTTTAATTGTGAGTGAAAATGTGATAGTACTAAAGGAGACTACTATGACATGATGCTGTGCTCGGAGTCATTAAGGGAAACTTGTGTGCCGCTTGTCGAATTTACGAATATCGGTTTTGCCTCAACAAATCAGAAGCAGATGGGAGGCTGCTTCTATGTTTTTGGAAATGTTTCGCAAGATGACACAACGTTTGTATACCGCTGATAGTGTTCTCAGTTCTACTAGAGAAGGACTTTCTGTCACACAAATGTAGACTTCGAAGAACAGATAGATATTAGAACACTACAACTGAGCCCAGAAGTAATAAACGAAGCGCTGCCGCCATCCTGAGCACGAATCACATGACCGTATGGCGGATTCTAAACTTCAATTTCAATATATCGGAGCGAACCGCTTTGTTTTGAACGGCGAGAGAGACAACTTTTGTGACTTAAAGAGTGCGTGTATTATTGTTTGTATTAGTGCGTTTAATCGAACGGCAACTTACGTGGTCTTTCGAAAGGATGCCGGATGGGTTCAAAGCGGCTGCATTGTGAGTCATCAAACTCTCAGTATGTATTTCACATTATTAACTATGTACCTTTAACGATAGGTTAGTGCGCGTTATAATTGCAAGCAATAGGTAGGTGTGTATAGCAGGCCGCTATACACACCTACCTATAGACACGCATCTGTACAATATTTCAACGCCTATTATTTATTAAGTAGCTTTTATTTATTGTATTCGGGCGATAAAATACCTAAACAGTAGATAGATATGTACTTTAAAACGGGCGCGAGCCACTTGCCGTCGGAACGTAGCAGAACAGTATTTCAACACGTATTTTTATTAAGTAGCTTTTATTTATTTATTAAGTAACACATATTTGTACAGTATAACCACACCTATTATTTATTAAGTAGGTTTTGCACATACATATCTTCACGCTGTATCCCTAACGGGGTGGTCAGAGAGGACGGAGCGCCAAGCTTTTCGATTCTTACATACTTCTTTCGCTTCCTCTAATCTCATCATTCTCCTCACACATTTTCCCTTAGGTATGCGCATACCTAGGCGAAGTATCATTTTTTTTTTTTTGTTAAGTAACGTGCGATTTAATTGCTTACAGTAGGCCTAAATGTAGCGGCCGTGAGCCGCTTGCCGACGGCACATTGCATTTAACAATACATACGGCTGACTACCCCGTTGGGGACACAGCGTGAAGTTATGTTATAGCTATCCCTATCTAGCTGTGGCCGTGGTCCGCTGGTAGCCTGGTAGATGCCTAGCAAAGGAGGTAGTTAGCTGGTAATTCACTACTCCCTGGGGTTGTATTTGGGTCATGAACTCAAAATAGTGATGCCGGCAGTTTAGTCGATATTTTCATTTATCATTAAAATTATTTAAATTTTATCAAAATAAAAATATCACAGGAGGACTTTTGTAACCTCATAGGTGGACTCTCTACTTGACATGCTACAATACCTTAGTGGTGGTACACCGATTTGGTGGACTCGTGTAACACTTTATATATGTCGTATACATATATGTGACACGAGGTGGATGAGCCCTTAACGACGTCTTCACTATGAATTCCTCTTCCGATGTCTTCTCTCTTGAAAGGGCCTCACCCGACTGGTCGCCAGAGGTCAGCGGCGGATCTCTTTTATAGCCGACGCGTAATGCGCTATTAGAGCGGGTTAGAACAATACATCGCCCGCCTAATCACCCGATTACAAGCGCGCATTACGCGAGCCGCGGATCTCTGTAAACAGAGACGACACTATGTCTCTTTCTCGCTCGCTCACTATTTATTCATACATTGCCTTTATCTATTTATTTATGCTTATCCAAACTAGTACAATTGAGTCTTACTATTCATATTACTCTACGTATGAATATAATAACAAACACACGTTAATACCCTTTACAAATATAACACAAAGCTCGATATAAATACAAGGATGCTCAAAACGAATACAAAGATAAAGCGTGTAAACAAATCAACAACATTTCCCTTACTTAAACTAAATACTGACTAATAAAGACTAATAAAACAATAACAATACGGGAAATAGACTGTATACAAACATATATCTATATTTACACGCTATTTACACGAGCTTAGGTCTCGCCGTCCGCCACAGATACAATAACAACAATCTTTTCATAAGTCACTGTTTTGATCCACAATTCTTAACGCGACACCTGTCGTCACGCCTTGCACTCCCGGCTTGCGGCCCATATTATACGACATATAAGCATACAACATAACGGGCCGGAGAGAAGACGCAGCGATACTTATTAAGCATTGGAATCTAACGTGATATTACCATACCTCAATTGGTCCAGAGCTGTCCTTACTACTGAGCTATCACGATTGCCCGGTTCTGCTTCGCACGTACTCTAACGCTGATCATCCAGCAAGCCGTTCACCACCTGCTAACATAATGAACACTATGACTCCATCTGTATGGAGCCACTAGTCATACACACCGCCTCCATTGGCGTATTTACATTTCTTTGTGCTATTCATGCCTTATCACCAAGGCCTTGCTAGTACTAGACTTACACTCACCGCCTTTGCCGGCGTGATTATATTTCTTAGCGCTGTGGGTTGACCATTTCCCATCTGGGTCATTAGCAATAAAGGACACATCCTTTGGACCCGTCTGACCTTATCAATCCATATAATTATATGTCTATATTTGTATAGCCGGCTTTGACTAGTCAATTGTTTATCACAACGGGATGGGTCCGATCCCAACACAGCATTACTCTCTGTAGCTCATTAGCTGTATAGCATAGGTACCATTCATTGATCGATCAGAGAGTACCGCTTGTACTCCCCTCGAGCATAAGGTCAGACACCATTCTCATCATCATACAATGACTGCACTTATACACTAGGACACTTAAACTAACACATATTAATTACACTATATTATACACTTATAGAAGTTAGGTCACTTTAGTGCTACATACATCATAGAATACCTAGCTCTCAACAAGTATGACTTTATGGTACTTAGCTTAGGTACTTAGCCTAGGTACTTAGCTTTCATTGATGTTAGCAGGTCACACCATTTTCTCTATGGGTCACACGCCGCACCACAAATGGGCGCGCTCATCACATTCAAAAGTTAAAAGAATGCGCTTAATCTCTTACCATAGAGAACTCATAGAAGTTGCCAGATCATCTTGTAGTGTTGCCATGTACAAATATTTACATTTCGCGAGACGTCGCGACAACACCGATGCGAGTTTCCTCAAGTGATCACGGGGAGAATAGCTCGTGCGAAACATAGAAAAGCTAAAAACAAATAGGAAATATAATCGACGGTTATGAAGAAATTTTTTCGATTTGTAAATTCTTTGACATTTCATCATACAGGGTTGCTATATTATTGAATTTAATTAGTAGTTTATTCGATTATTAATATCGATAGCAAAATGCGTTATTTTTGTTCAAATTATTTATAAATATCTTTGTTTAATGAAGTAATTTTTTTTTAATATTTGATTATTGTCATTTTTATATGTAGTACTCAAATAATTATAATAAATTAACGAAATAAATGAAATTTCAGTATCAATAATCGATATCAGTACATTGATAAATAATATCAATAAATTATATTTTGTAATGATATCCCTGGTATTTTCTATCTTCTTTCTTTCTACATCTCTTGTCACTTTCATTTTGTTTCCATATAAAGTCTGCAATAGCTCCATACCAGCTCCATACAAAGTTGACACCCCCTGGTGATCGCTGAGGCGAGTTGCTAAACAGACTTTGTTCAACACCAACAATATGGGTATCAAATGAAATGGAATACGCAGGGGAAGGTTTCTGTATATTGTAACATTTTTTCGCTATTGTACCTTCTTTTTAAGAGCTTAGAGGTTATCAGAGAAAATAATTATAGAACTGGCAAGTTAAAAATTTAAATATGTTTTTTTTTGGAAGAATAGAACAGGATTTGAAAAATGAGAAAAAAAAAGAGGAGCGAGGTGTTTTTTTAGGGAGGAACAATAATGGTTGTGATGGAGTAAAAAGGAGATTATTTTTCTCCTCAAAAAAGAAGATATTTGATTTCTTTGTAAAAGTAAAATCTGTTAAGAATATTAAAGATGTTGGCAAAGTGAAAAAGAAAGAGGCTCGAACCAGAAAATTGATATCGCCCAAACTTCCAAGGCAAATGGACCCCTCGACAAGAATAAGGGGAGCAAAGGTTTCAATCGGATAAAGAGCACATTAAACATGGTGACGCACCAGTTTCATACGAGTTTATAGAAGTTATATTTACAATGACTATGCTGATTGCAGAATTTTACAAAGTCGACTTATAATTTTGGGAGATAACATTCGAGAGTGGAGTATGGGACAATACAACCTAATTTAAGCCAGTGGTTTGTGTTTTTTTATCATAATGTGTAAATTATAAGGTGAAAGGTATTTATATCTGATTTTTGTAAACTACACCACACCATCACAACCACTTTGATATCTTTCTGTTTCTATTTTATTTACAAAATTTATTCTGGTTTATTTGTTTCAAATTATATTACAATTTTCTTCTCAAAATAGAATTTTATTTAAAAAGATTTCCAATAAATTTCAAAATTTACTTTATCCATTCCCTTTTTGTGGCATCCGGGTGGGAATGGTATAATATATGACATCACTATAAATTCAATGTGGCGGATGTTCTGTAATAGAAAATAACTTTTTCAAGACCAACAATATAGATATCACATGAAATGGAATACACAGTGGTTTCTGTACATTTGACGTTATCATAAATTCGGTATGGTGGATGCTCCGCAATAGAAAATAACTTTTTTCAAGACCTTCAAAAATATAGGTATCTCCGGTATCCTCCGTAACCCGAAAACTTTCCACGCAGACGAAGTCGCTGGTACAGTTAGTATATAATGTCTGTGTAATAATATACTACTAGATATGTTGAAATCATTTAATAATAATTGAATTTTTCAAACAATGCGTAACGAACTTCGTTCTTTGGTGGAAATCCCGCTTGTTGCAAGGTCTAGTTGTAGTGGTGTTGTAGACATTATGCGTAAATACCTAAAGTTTACTTGAAAGCACTTTGAAATTGGTAGAAATAGCGATAAAATGCTATTTGCCGTTGTATACCTAATATAATCCACTACAATACAATATATCCCATTCATTATACATATACTAACTAAGATAAAATACAATACATAGCCACACATATAAATACGTATCCTCACGCTGTGTCCCTAACGAGGTGGTCAGAGAGGCTAGACTTTAGCTAACACAAAAAAATATAATGACTCTTTAAAATAATTATAAACTATGAAGAAAAATTGAAACAATTTGAAAGGGAAATATTAAAATCAGCAACGGGGTGAGTATTTCAAACTACAATTTAATATACTTATATTTATTAGTTTAAGCTATAAATTCATTATTTTTTTCTTTTATCATGTACAATGTAAAAATAATGGTTACTACAAAACATATTACATTTACAATGGTAAACTATCTAAAAATGAGTGTTATAGTTAACGGTTTTAACTTTTTTTTTAACTTATCGATCGATATAAACAGCATGCAAAAGCCTCTCACCGAAGCATCCTCAGGATATACAAGAGATCGGACTCAGTCAGCTAACTAGCACCGAATCAACATAGCACGAAGTTTAGGTTTATTTTCAATCAATTAGTTATTTTTTTTAAATAATGAAAAAGATTATTCTACAACTGCAGTAAATGAAGCAATATAAAAACTTAAAACCAATGCCAAAATAGCCATATTATTGGTGTCGAACAAAAAAGTTATTTCCTATAATGGAACATCCGCCATATTGGGTTTATGGTGACGTCACATATGTATCTACCTTCCCCTGCGTATTCCATTTCATTTGATACCCATATTGTTAGGGTTTAGTATTATCAAGTTCCTTTACAAAATTTCATTCCTCTTTTCACTCGGCTTTTAAAAAATAAAGTAAAACTATCTCCATGCCAAATTTTATCAAAATCTGACCGGCGGTTTAGCCATGAAAACCAAGCATACAGACAGACAGAGAGACTCGCATTTATAATATTATATTAGTATGGAATATGGATATTAGTATGGATTTAGAACATTGTCAACGGCCGGTAATAAAACTGTGTTGAAATCAGTTGAAAAAAAAATTTGTGGAGCTACCAAGTCGAGATTTGAACTTAGAACCTAAGAATGATTCTCGAAAATAAAAGAGAATCACAATCAACCGAACCAAAGATGCATTGATGTCAGTCTCCAAAATCTTGTATTTAAAGCGCTGTGAGCAACAATATCGGTTGCGTTTTAATTTTATGAGTAAGGTTCCCTGTAATGGTTTGATACAGAGAACTCACTATACGTCGTGGGTTTAAAACTATATAGAATGGTTCTTACCAAGTTATGAATAGCATTTTTGTTTCCAATAATATAATATTTATAATTGCATCCCTTTATAAACATGTTTTATTTTATTCTTATATAACAATTTTTTTTTGTATTTGCCAACTAAATTTCACAAATCGTAATTTTATGAGGCTTATAAAAATGTCAATTAATGATAATGTAAAAAATTGCCGCTAGGCGATTCATGCACGCGCTGTTTTATTGTGGAGTGTCGCATCGCTTCGTTGCGAAAAGCATTTGGCCACGCCCCCTCAGCTTGATTCTGGCGCTCGAGGTCTTTGACAACTACACGCGCCTTAATGGGTTCAGTGGTTTAGGCTTGAAAGTAGATCTATTTTATCTATTTAAAATCTATTTTACCTTTTTAATATTAGGATTCTACAAAAATATCTTGTACCTCTTATTATTATTCACGGTATATATTTTTTTGTTTACAGAATCCATCTTTACCTTCGTTTTATAAATTAAACTTTAAATCGCTAACCATGGCAGAGAAAAAATTACTACGAAAAATCTGTCATAATGAAGCAAGAATTACACCTGCATTTCATCTTGGTGTATTTTTTTTTAGTTTAATTATGCAATCGTATACTTTTTTCAGATTAGCAGCCAATATTCTTAGAGATTATATTAAAAACAAGAAGGAAACGAAACAAGTTAAAGATGTCAGTTTCTTAAAACTCTTCAATAAAATGTACCTATGTTAAATAAAAATAAAACACTACATAACTCTTGAGAGTTTTTATTTTTAAATAAATAATTTTATTGCACATTAAACTATTGCAAGTCAAACCTCATTTTATCGATAAAAATTTCACCGACACGGCATCACTATCACTTTCGTAATGTTGGCAGTAGTGTACGACAGGTGTGAAAACGACCATAATGTTTTTTGCCTTACATTGGTACTTTACAGTAGGCGTTTCATACAAATCTCTTTTTCATATCTATATGTGAAAGTACCGTCATTACATACATGTCAGTGAGTGTAGTCTATTGTTTTCTCTATCTTCGATGTTACAGATTTACAGAAAAACCGTATGAAAAAGGTACTCTGTCGTCTTCTTGTCAACTTTTGTTGACTTTTTGGCGGGAACAGGAGAAGTGTGGTTGTCATTTTATTTACATTTTCTATTTTTTACATTTTTAGGAGTTTTAAACTACAACAGTGATAGTGTATTGTGTTTTTAAGTTCTGTGCAAGTGAAAAGAATGGAGGAGATCTAAATAAACATGTGTAGCCGAATTTTTCGCTTTCTTCCAAGAAGTCCTTTTAAACTTCAGTAAACCCTATTATTTAAGAAGAAAAAGTGAATTATCATTATATACGTGCTCCATGTGTTCGTTATGAATTTTAACAAATAATATACCCACTGTGACGTAATTATAATTATTCATGTTTCTCTTACTTATGGCTGATGGTCTAGTTGCCAATGCCTTAAGAAATATTTAAAAAAAAAAAGAGCGTTTTGTCAGTTTTGTGCACTTTTCGGTGGTTCTTTTACTTTGCTCTGTATTTTTCTTTATAACAAATTGATCTGTTTTTATTCTGTACCTTCTATTTTCTACTTTTCTTTCTTTCCACTTGAAGTACGAATATTAGTTTATTAAACTGGATCTGTTCTAAATGTTATTTTTATAATGATATCGCGAAAAGGACAAAAAGCTGTTAATGAGGGTGTAGTAGGTAAATACATAAAAAAAGATACACCACCTGACTTACCAAGTAAGTAAATAAAAGGAATTCATTAATACCTACATTGGTATACTACCCTCTTAAAATCTTATTTTTGGTATAGATATTATACATATTATGAAAGTAAACTCATTATTATTGTGGCGCTTCCCCTATTCGAGTACTATTTTTTTGCAGTAGTAAAATATAAAAATATAGTAATAATCTTCAAACTTTAACTACACTTTTGCCGTTTCATATTTGTCAATTTTATATAAAATACATATAAAAAAAAATCAAAGATAAAATATGTATTCAAAAGAAAGCTAAAAATGTTGAAATACGTGCATCTACATCATGAGTAGACTGTAGATGTTAGTTTTACTTGCAACATACAATAAATATAGATAATTTTATGATATAAAACGACTATGTATTTACATTTTTTCATTAGTAAAATAATTATTAAATTACATAAAAAATTGTAGGAAATCAAGAATATGGCTGCGTATTTGCCTGTTTAATAACATACTTCATCATTTCTATATTGTACTCTTTAGGTTTTGCAATAGAAAGTTATGTTCATTATTTTAGTTATAAATGTATGGACACCTGGACATAATAGAAGACCTCGTAGCCAGCCTTTTGGAGCTAATGATATGAGTTCTCAAGGTCATGAAAATAGATTTGGAAAAGCTCAAACTATGAGTGGTCATGCTGGAAAATATACACCTAGTGAGTCAGTGCCAAATTTAGCACACAGGTAGAATCAACTGCATTTATTCTTCATATAATGTTATGGATTTATAAAAATCTTACTTTTATGTCACTAAATCATATTTTACAGATTTGCTAATCTTTCTACAAATTCTGATACAGCTAGTATTTCGAACAATAGTAACTATAGCTCACAATATCTTTTGGATCCCAATATGGTAAATAGTTTTTATTTAAATAAATTTGTTTTTAATTTTGTGACTTTCTCTTAATACAATATATTTAATAAATATAATATTTTTATACAAAGTAATTTCTTTATAAATATCTGTAATAGTCAAATAAGAATGACTTATATTTTCTATCAGAATAAATGAAAAAATATCCTTTATGTCATTTATCTATATAAAAATAGCTAGAAAAATTTAACTAAATGTCTCGCAGGTTCCAGTGCATTATTTATGTTGGTCTAATACTATTGAATGGATTTAATTGTAGTTTCCCTTATTCAATAGCATAATTCTTCATAATATATTTTTTATTTTGTAACAAAATTTGAATTTTTGTAAATTTAAATTATTTTAAGGATAATATTATGCAGGTATCACATTCAACCCTTAATGAAATTGAGGATTCATTTAGTAGACAAACAAGTCAGAGATATTATAAGCAACATCAACAGGAGGATCCAATATACCAGAACCAACAACAAGTACGTACTTTGAAAGCAATAAGTTGTAAAATATAACATTTTTAAAAGCAATAGAATTTTAGTAATTCTGTATACAACTCGCAATATTTAAAATTAATGGTTTTGTCTATATAGAAGAATGGCAGTTCCAGCACTGTCATTTTAATTATGGAATGTGTATAAGGAAAAATATATACATTTTATAAAGCACATACAATGGTTTATTTTCAATCTATTAATTTTTTTTTTATAAAGCACCACAAACAGAAAAATAAAAAAAATTGTTATATCTGCAGTAAATGAAGCAATATCTAAACACAGAACCAATGCAAAACTAATGAAGTTCCATACTCTGTGGTTTAGTACACATTGACAATAGTGGTTTGTTCATTGAAATATTAACAACTATATATTTTATTACATTGACGACAAGGTTGATAGGGAAGTCATAGTCACAGTGATGCTGATTCCATGCTAGCTTATTATTTTATAGTTGCGTTCTTATCAATACAAATATAATGGAAACTCAATTTTTGGGTGTTCGCAATCAATTCACTAAATCGATTCTCTGCTTGAGATCGATCGATCAATTTTTCCATTATCAATCTCGGATTGCCATCCCTAGGAAAGTTATTCCAACAAATTGGAAGGTGTAAATGCGCTTTTACTCATGGTGCAATCTGACTAGCAATGTGTTGCTGCAATCTGTTGCGAGGCAACAAATTGCATTGTAAGATAAGTTGCATGCGACCTGCAACCTGCCTATTTATGATGCATGTAGTTGCCTTGCATCGGATTGCACCAACAAATTGCTAGTCAGATTGCACCGTGAGTAAGGCCTTTTATTGTTATTGCAATTGCAAGTTGCAATGAATTGGAATGACATAGTACTAGTCTGTGGCAATGACTTAAGAATCAAAGTAGGAGAGTTTGTACCTCAATGTGTAATTGTGATTCAACTGTAATTTATTTCAACTTAAGTCTCCTTCAAAGATATCATTGACTTAAAAACCATAATAAGGGTATATTAAGAAATACGAGACTTCTTGGTACTCTGTCAGTCTATGTACAGTTAGTATTTCATTAATATTGCTGGGATATGGTTGAACGTAATAATATCAAGTTGAGGAAAGATCGTAGGGATCTGTTAGACCAGGTGGAAAACTGCACACATCAATTACATGAGAGTAGGGAAAGGTATGATGAGGAGACCACAGAGCTGCATGGGTTCATAGATAGATTAAAAGAAAACATATCCGATATCAACAGTAAGTACAAATTAGCTCAAAAAGAATATAATGATCTTAGACTTTTATCTGAAAGATTGGAAAGGGAAATGTTATTATATAAAAATTTAAATATACCTAAATCGTCACTCAGTAGCTCAGATGTGTCGTACTCACAGATTATAACTAAGAGGTATGGTGACTCCAACCCACATAATAAAAAACTGACTGACTAGTAATGTGAAAAGTAGTGTTGCAATTTTTTCTGATAGACTGGGATTAGGGTTGGGCAGTCTAATTAATAATAATGTCAGTCAGTGCATCACTAATTACTGTTATCCAGATGCACCCATCTCGCAGATATTTAAATTAATTGTAAACAAAAAGTTTAATGTGAACACTACCATAGTACTTATATTAGGAAATTCTATAAACATATCAGAACAGGAATTAAATGATAATATAGATTCTTTGGCTAAATTAGCAAACGTGAACAAAATTATATTATGTGCGTTCCTTTATTCGTCATGATTGCCAAAGAATAGCAATAATCATATTAAAAACTTAAATAATGTAATGAGTAGGGAGACACTTTGTCATAGTAATTTTATTTTTTTGGACACTAATAGGTATATTAGTAATATTTTACTCAAATTTAGACTGACAAGAAGTACTTTGTACTTGTCTAAAAAAACAAAAAGTAAACTCGCTACGTTAGTAGCTAAATGTATTAACTTAGTTATAGGTACTATAACTAATGACATAATTAGAGACGACGCAAGTTTTAGTAGTAATACTAATAGTAATGCGGATAATATTTCTTTAAATTAAGTAATAAGACAACAGAGAAACTACATTGTAATTTTATTATGTTAGCACACCAAAATATCAATAGTTTCTCGGGCAAAATATTAGATACCGAATTAATAGTAGATAAATATAATATAGACATCTTGTGCCTCACCGAGACGTGGTTCAGGGCTGATAAGATGTCTTTTAATGTAAATAATTTTAAGGTGGCCAGTGAGTTCAATCGAGCGTCGACAGATGGCGGCGGTAGTATGATTTTGGTTAAAAATTCTCTCAAAATAACAAATCGCAAAGACATAGTTGCTCGCTCGGTTGAACGTGTATGTGAAATGTCGTGTGCGGAGACGGATGATTACATATTCTTATGTGTTTACAGATCTCCCTCGTCTGATTATTCTCGATTTTTAATTTCTGTTGAGGAGAGTCTTAACATGCTTAGCAAATGTAACAAATCAATCATAGCATGTGGTGACTTCAATGCGGACATAAGAAATAGCTCTAAGGAAAGGGAGATGCTAATTTCACTCTTTCTTTCATTTGATCTTGTGCATATTTTTGATGAACCGACCAGGGTTACATACCATTCGGCGACGTGCATTAATAATGTTTTTATGAATAAGAGCAGGATTAGAGAGCACAAAATTATTAGTGGTATTCGATCAGATCATAAAGCTCAATTAATTAAAATAGATTGCATGAAAAATAAATTAGAAAGAATAATTGAGTTTAGACCATTAGGCGGGAAACAGTTAAAACGTTTTACCAACGAAGTAACAAATTTAACAAACATCGTTCCCTCTGTTGGCGATCCAAATGTCATGTATAAGAGTTTTTTGAAAAATTTAACCAACATATTTAATAAAAACTGCCCAGTGAAGAAAAAAATAATTACTGACAACAAGTTACATTTCTCTGATTGGGCGACAAAAGGTATTAGAAAAAGTAGGGACAGACTTTATGAGTTTTATGACGAAAAATCATACACATCGGATGAAAACTTTCATAGCTATGTCCGCAATTACTCAAAAATATTTAAAAAGATATCAAAGCACGCGAAAATAATTCATATCGCCAAAAAAATTAGTGAGGCAGATAACACAGTAAAAGCGATATGGAACACTATTAACACAGAAGTAGGGAAATAAAATAAGAAAAACGAAGACCTCTCAATATACATTAATAATAAAATCGCTACTAATAAAAAACAGGTTGCTAATGGTTTTGCTAAATTTTTTCAAATGCACCTGTACACATTACTAGTGGTCTAGCATCCTCTGCACATACAGCACGGGCACTATTAAGCCAAAATATAGGAAAATGGTTCCCTAGTTTTCAGTTCAGGCACACGTTTTCATTTGAGATAGAGAAAACTTTCAAAGAATTAAAAAAAAAGAAAATGAAGATTTGTGGGGATTATCAGTTCATGTACTGGCTAATATAATGCCAATAGTAACACCGATTTTAGTAAATATATTTAATAAATGTGTCGATCAAGGTGTGTTTCCCGATTTGATGAAGCATGGTAAAATTATACCAATATTTAAATCGGGTTGTAAGTCAGATTCTACAAACTACCGCCCAGTGTCGATATTGCCAGCGTTGAGTAAAATATTCGAAAAAATAATGCTCAACCAAATGCTGGCACATTTTAACATTTGCAAGATTTTTCATGGCCAACAGTACGGTTTCACGAGAGGGCGGTCAACAACACATGCGGGAGCAAGCTTGGTCAAAAATATACTAGAGGCTTGGGAGGGGTCACGAGATGCCATTGGCGTGTTTTGTGATCTTTCCAAGGCTTTTGATTGTGTTTGTCACAAAACTTTAATTTACAAGCTGAAATACTATGGAATACGTGATCAAGCTCTCGATCTCGTGATTTCATATCTGGCTGACCGAGAACAAAAAGTGAGTGTAAATGGGGTTACATCTGACGGTTCTAAATTAAACATGGGCGTTCCCCAAGGATCAATTTTGGGACCGTTCCTATTTTTGGTTTACATTAATGATCTTCCATTTATGCTTAAAGACCTTTGTGAAATAATATTATTTGCTGATGACACATCATTATTATTTAAAGTTAACAGAAGAGACATAGATATTAGCGGACAGAATATGACCTTGGCGGATGTTTCGAGATGGTTCGCTGCCAATAATTTACTACTGAATGCACAAAAAACCAATTGTGTTAAGTTTTCCTTATCCAATGTACCCAAAATCCATAATGGACTGGAACTGGATGGGAAACAATTAGAATTAATGAAATCAGCTACTTTTCTTGGTTTAACAGTAGACAATAAGTTACAGTGGGCGGACCATATCGGGACTTTATCTAATAAGCTCAGTTCGGCAATATATGCTATTAGGCACATTAGACAGTTGACAGATGTAGCTACGGCTAAGCTGGTGTATTTCGCATATTTCCATAGCCTTATGTCTTATGGTCTGCTACTGTGGGGATCAGCGGCGCATATGAAATCTATCTTTATTTTACAAAAGAGGGCAATACGTACCATCTACAGTATGAACGCACGAGAGCCGCTGAGAGATCATTTTAAAGACATTGATGTACTCACCTTACCCTCGTTATACATCTATGAAAACATAATGTACACTAGAAAAAATTTAGATCTATTTCAAAAGAAAGGCGTTGTTATTGGTGTGGAAACTCGTGGTCGTGATCAGCTAGTTATTCCTAAATTTAAATTACAAAAGTCAAGTGGTTCATTTTTGGGTAACTGTGTTCGTTTTTATAATAAAATTCCTCAAGAAATTACTCAATTAACGGAAAAGAGATTTAAACTTGTCATTAAACGCACACTGATTGGAAAAGCATACTACAAAATTAGCGATTTCATTGAAGACAACAATAGTCTGGAAATGACCCTCTGCATATGCATTTACTGGCTTTATAAATATTGTATTTTTAAATAACTGTTGTAGAATGATGTTGAAAAAATTATATCTGACTGAGTTTCTTGTCGGTTCTCCTCAGTATTCAGGTTTCTTTTTTGAACCGAACTAAAGTAGATTTGACGTTCAAAAATACCTTGCATTTGGGTTTACTTGAATAAATTGATTTGACTTTGCTTTGAACGTTGCAGTGACTAAAAATGTGTGTTATGTCTAAAGTAGGTATTGGAGCTATTTTATTTTATTATTTTATACTAGCAAACCCGGCCCGTTTCACTGGGCGTTAGTTGAAGTTAAAATAAATTAAATAGTTTTTATAATTATTTTGACTGCAAAAAAAAACAAAAAAAAAATTCTATTGATCCGATCGCTACTAAACTTAACAGGAACACCCGCTAGCCAATCTGAAGATTCCCTGAAAATTTCATCGAAATCGGTCCAGCCGTTTCGGAGTCCATAAGGAAGATACATACTAGAGATGAACCGGATATCCGGTAACTATCCGGTATCCGGCCTTGTTTTCACTATCCGGCCGGATACCGGATAGTAATCTAAATATATTTTCTGTTAATTGAGTAACTAATTGAAGAACTTTATTATAAAAACGAACGCAGTTATCCAAAAATGAAACATTTGACTTATGTAATTTAAATTTTGGAACAACCAATTTATCACGACCTCGGGTTTCCATACCACCAATATCGCCTTTTTTTGTAAATCGATCTATATTTTTCCTCGTATACATAATAATTTCAAAGATGTATAAGGACGGCAAGGTCAGTACATCAATGTCTTTAAAACGATCTCTTAGTGATTCTCGTGCATTCATACTGTAAATAGCACGTATCGCTCTTTTTTGTAAAATAAAAATCGAGTTAATATGCGCCGCTGATCCCCACAGCAAAAGGCCATAGGACATTAGGCTATGACAATATGCGAAGTAGGGTAAGTGTTCCAATGAATGAACACTTAAGCGATTTTCAAACTTCAAAAAATAATTACAATATGTTGCCTCTAAGGGATACGGTCCAAACCTGTAATTTGGTATTATGAATATATTGAAAAATAATTTTAAATTCGTTTATCTACATAAGCTGTATACTCTCTTAGTTATTTAGCAATAAATCGAAATAGACCCTAAAACCCCAGTGAATGAACGAAATTTTCCAGTAAATGAACCGAATAAAACCAGTAAATGAACACAATTTTTCTTTAATTAGTATAACATAAAAAATACAACAAATGCTGTCCAACAATCAACTAAATAAACAAACATAAATCCTCTGTTTCTAAATCTGTTACAAAGATTTTTTTTACAAAATGAAAGCCTTCAAAATCTACTCATCATAAACCTTCATAGGCCTAGCAGGCACGTTAATATATTTTAATTCAAAGAAAATATAAAATATATTTGTATCAAATATAAAAAATCTAATACCTTATTAACTAGGTAACTTAAATGTAAACTTAGACGTAAATGTTTAAATTTTACTTAAACTTTAATCAGCCTCATTAATAAGTAATTAACATAACTAGAATCACAATAATCAGTCTCAATACAGTCACACACCGTCTCCCACAGTCTGTCTCTCTGAAGATTATTCTCTATTCTATATCTCTAAATGTAACATTACGAAAAGAGATCAAGCCGCGCCTGGAAAATTTAGGCTCACATATACACGTGTTATGTCCTTAAAATCCACTTCTGTTACATCAGGTACATTTGGTTTTATAAAGCTAACAATATTATCACATACAGATTTTTTTCTGAGAAAATCTATTTTATATTTACGTTCGTCATCGTTCACCATAAGGACTTTACCTACATAATGACGTATCCTTTTTTCTGTCTTGAATCTTGCCATAATATATTTCCCGTATAAATCCTTTGATGCCGGTATAGACTCATCGATTTTAATATCATCATGTGGTTTAACTTTTTTTACCTGCCTTTTTATTTTTATATTGTTTTCAGAACTTTCTACGTGCTCCTTAGCGTTACGCTTTCGCGAAAGATTTTCGTCTTCTTTCTTTTTCTTTTTGTTTTCTTTTGCTTCCTGTTTTCTTCTTTTTTCATTTACTTTCGCCTCTGCTTTTCTTTTCATTTTTTTCTTTTCTTCTTTTGTTCTCTTTTCCTCTTCTATTATTTCAATATGTTCTTTGTACTTTTGACCGGTTAATCCAAATGGCATGGGATTAGATTTCTTTGTGTTTGTTTTCTTCTTTGAAGTGATTGTTGGGTAGCTTAAAAAACTTTCGATTTTATCGGTATCCATCTCCGGTTGTATTTCTTCCTCATTAATCATACACACGTCAATAGCAGGAACATCATTTTCAGCTTCCAGATGCTTTGCAGTAAAAACCTCAGGTGCAGAAGATGTAGAATGCGCATTAGTTACACAAAATTTCGGATTTGTAGTTGGTATTGTATTAATACCTATGCTCTCTGGCATTGTGCCAACTAATGGAGTGTCATACCATGGAAGAGGAATCACGGTTGGCAGGTTTAATTCATTATCAATTATGAAGTCCACTATATCGGTCGTCTCATTGAAATTCCATGTATACTCTCTAAGATATTGAGAACAATTAGTAATATTATTAAAATCAGTCAAATCAGTCATAGTAGGAATAGATAAATCTATGTCTTGAGTATCATTGTTTTGACTATCTGCAATTTCGATAACTATTTCGGAATTACATTCAGGTTCAATAATTTCTTGAGGCAGCTCTCCATTTGTGTCAGTTAAAGACTGTCTAAAGGAAGTAGATGTATTAGATAAATCAAGAGGAACATCAAGTGAGGAATTACTTGCTATAATCAGGTCTCTAGTATCATCTATTCCTTTTCTACATTTAAGCCATAAAGAAAAATATGGATGCTGATGCATTTGCTTCGATAAATAAGTTTGAACAAATTAATTTCTTAAAGTTTGTCCAATTTCTGTTTCAATGATTTTAATTGTACTTCTCATATCATCTCTTCTCTCCTCCTGAATTTGGTTCTGTTGATTTCTTAGATTTTGTTCATTTATTTCCTCTCTTCTAGTGCTTATATATTTTGAATAGTTCACAGCATCTGCATTCAAAGGAAATAATCCGCATGCTCTAAAAGCATTTTTTATAGTTTCAACTTTTAAACCAGTGGTATAAGTTTCTTGAAATTTTTTAGCGAAATTTTGTTTCGTTATGGATGACGTAGAAGATTGCTTATTTTTTCGTACAACTTTCCTCCAACTCTTCTTTATAGGCCTAAAAATAGCCACATCACAAGGTTGCAAGATGTGCGTGGCATTAGGATATAAGCAATATATAAAGATTCGCTTTTCTCGACAAAATTCGAACATTTCTTGGTTTATGTGTGATTTATGACCGTCAAGAAAGAGTATTACGGGTAACTGAATATCATTTTGTATAAGCCAATCATAGAATAATTTGATATATGAAAACAATGTACTCGATACCATCCATCCGCTATCTGATCGATCGACCAATATACCAGGTATCCGGAAAACTTTGGACCACTGCTGGTGGCATTCGCTTACATGGATATACTATAAATGGAGGAACATCCTTTCCATCGGCAGTAAAAGTACAAAGAACTGTTATAGATTCTTTTTCTTTTCCACTAGCAATTTCGTATGTATTCCTATAATTATTAGGTCCCAATATAATTCCGGTTTTAGGGCAGGTCATAACACCTGTTTCGTCAGTGTTAAATATCCGACTAGGATTACTTGTAATATCTAAAGCATTTTCTTCGGTCAAAAACTGATGTAGTTCTTTAAACCAAGCCCTGATAGCTGTTTCAGTAACTGCGGCTCTACCTTTAGAAATTACTTCCGCATTTCTTTTAGTTATCTCGGGATGCCTGTTCAAAAATAAGGAAAGCCACTTTTTTCCTAGCCTATTTCCTGCAAACTTGCTTTCCCTATTGTCGGTAGTCAAAAAATTTTCAACAGTGTCAAAAACTTCCTCTGGGTGCATTAGAAAACCTAATTTGGCTTTATTTATTATCCACTCAGAAATCTTAGCCTCTTCATCCACAGTAAGTTCGGATGGAGAACCCATTTTTCTTTGCAATGGAACTTTATTAGTGATTTTATTATGTAGGGTGGATTTTGGTATCTTAAAAACATTACTTGCTTTATTAATAGTTAGTTCTCCATTAGCAATGGACCTAAGAGCTCTTTACAATGTTTCTTGGGTATATCGAAACCTTTCGTATTTCTTTTTATTGGAATCCATGGTAATCTAAAGGGGGCAATGATAGAAAAAAAATTAATATAATAATAAAATCTAGGTGTTATAAGGATGAAATCGATCTCAAAATGTTGTGTGTTCATTTATTGGTTACATCTTCATGATGTAAACTAATATTTGAACATGATTAAAAATGTTAGTTCATTTACTGGATTTTATGAACCAATAAATTAACATACCTGTCCCAATACTGGCCAAAAGATTAAAGGTCTGTTTTTAAAACTACTCCCAAAATATGAATCTTATGGCATAAAAATAAATTAAATTTTTGAATAAAAATATGAAATTGACGTTTGGCCAGTGAATGAACAGTCGTTCATTCTTTGGATTTTAAACGATTTTTAGTTCCAATGGTGGGACACCTAATTATTCACTTAAAATTAGCTAAAATGGCAAGGAAATTGGTTTGAAACGTATAGTAAAACTATCCTTCATTCGAATTAATAAATAACTTAACGCAAATACTTCAATTACGGCTACAAAGTTATATCAAAAATGTTGCGTCTTACCCGAATCCTAAATTCCATTACTATCATTAACCACCTCACGGTATCCTAATGACTAATTAATGCTCGTTGGTAGTTACTTTTTAATTGTCGTCTTCAACTGTCAACGACTATGATTTTTAAAGTATCGTCAACATCACGCGGTATATATGAGTCGCCAGAGCCATCAAATGATGTCACTGATAGCGAGATGAGAGAGTGCACGATCTGCAATATGTTGTTAAAGAAAAGGTACTTCAATAATCACCTTAGTAGCAACGCACATATTCTGATATTTATTTCAAAACAGATGTGCTTCTTTTCAACCGACTTCCAAAAAAGGAGGAGGTTCTCAATTCGGTTGTGTTTTTTTTTTATGTTTGTTACCTCATAACTCCGTCATTTATGAACCGATTTGGAAAATTCTTTTTTTCTTTGAAAGGATATACTTCCAGATTGGTCCCATTGAAGTTTCATTCACATTGAAGCTTTGGTTTCGAAGATACACCAAATAACGCGATTTGGTTATAACCTTTATTCATTTATGTTGATGATTCTCTTGTATGACATTTGTTAACTATCGTTGTCCCCACATGGTATAATGGTAGTAGGGAGAAGATATAAATTGCCTGTGATATAATAAATTCAGTCAGTAGAGTCAGTCTTGTGGCGGACAGAGAATATGACTGGTAGCTGTCGTCTTCGGATTGTAATAATACTGCTAAGGTGTCATTATGATGCAACCTTTACACTGTTCTTTTATAACTGATTGATATTGATATGATATTGATGATATTGATAATGGCCACAATGGGCAATAATATCCCATGTTCGATCTGTTCGCATCTTTATTGTGAAATCCCACGGTATATGCTCTTGAATAGAATGGAAGTTAACACATTGCGCTCCAAAATTAGAAAATAAACAAATTGTAGATCTGCCCTAGATATTTTTTTAGGCCTAGGTCACTCAAAAGGGCAAAATAATTTTTTTTTATAAAAAAATTAAACCGACTTCAAAGAAGAACACTGAAAAGTTTGAAATAACTATCCTTTACTAATCAAAACTTTAGTACAAAAATAACTTTATAAATACGATACAAATACCCATATAATTAAATTTGACAGTTATTGAAGTCGGTGCCAAATTAATGTTCGACAACAGAAAGTGTATTAGTTTAGTAGGCTTGGCACCGACTTCAGTGACTGCCAAATTTAATTATATGGGTATTTGTATCGTATTTATAGTTATTTTTGTACTTAAGTTTTGATTAGTAAAGGATAGTTATTTCATACTTTTCAGTGTTCTTTTTTTAAGTATTCGAGTGGAAGAGTACTGATATTAATTATAATGTTCCGATTAATTCAGACGTCGGTTATATTCTTGAGGTAGACTTAGAGTATCCTGATTCTCTCCATGACTAATATTCTGACTTCCCGTTACGGCTTGAAAATATTCATATTGGTAAATACGAAAAAAGTAAATTGTTAACAAATTTAAATGACAAGAAGAATACATTATAGAAATCTTTCACAAAATTTAGTTGGGTTTAAAGATTAATAAAGTGCATAGAGTTTTAAAATTTAAGCAAAGTCCATAGCTGAAATCATACATAGAATTTAATATTCAATTACGTACATTAACTAGTTCAGACTGAGAAAGATTTCTATAAATTGATGAACAATTCTATACTTGGTAAAACTATGGAAAATATTGATAACGAGTTAATGTGGAACTATTAACACATTTGTGAAAACCGTGGCAAAATACAAGATCCACAAAGTCTTATAGCTCGACCTGAGTTTCATAATCTTTCAATATTTTCAGAGATTGGTAGCAGTATATAGAAATACAAATATAAATATGTATAAAGAAACTGTTTTCAATAAATTAGACATATCGAAAATCCTAATGTATAATTTTCACTATAAATATATGAAAGTAAGTAAGTTTTCCAATGTTAAATTGTTGTACACTGATACAAATAGTTTAATTTATAAAATATACTGTGCTCATTTTTATAAAGATAATAATTGTGATGTAGATAATTATTTTGATACTTTCGATTATCTCTCAAATAATATTTATGGATTTCCATTAATGAACAAAAAGAAGTTAGGATGAGAACAGAAAACAAAACAGTTATTAAAGCAAAAGGTGTCTGTCATTTAACGATTCGAAACGTTATATTCTACGTATAAAATTACTCATGTAGGGGTTATTAACACTTACACAGCGATTTCTGCACTGCGACACCACCTCTTATACCAGATTTGATAATATTTTTAGTTAGGTTAATGTATTAATCAACCTAACCAGGTTGATGTTTTAATCATAATGTCTTTTATAACTGCTACCATTATCTTTCTGTTTATTTAAAAATAACAAACAATATGCAGAAATGTATCGATTTCGATCTATAAAGCATATGATTTTTACTAAAAAGATAAATAAAATGTGTTTGTCATTTAACGATTCGAAACGTTATATTCTACCTCTAAAATTACTCATGTAGGGGTTATTAGCATTTATACAGCGATTTCTGCACTGCGACACCACCTCTTATACCAGATTTGATTATATTTTTGGTGAGGTTAATTTACCGAACCTATATTATATTTTTGGTTAGGTTAGGTTAGGTTAGGTTCTAATAGAACCTATTAATAAGATATATTTTTGGTTAGGTCAGGTTAGGTTCTAATAAAAACCTAACCTAACCTAACCAAAAATATAATATTGGATCCGTAAATTAACCTGACCAAAAATACTATCAAATCTGGTATAAGAGGTGGAATGTCGCAGTGCAGGAATCGCTGTGCAAGTGCTCCGCCCTCTCTGAGTACTCTGTTAGGGATACAACGTGAAGATATGTATGCAAAACGATTGGCAAACTATGAGGAGATTTGAGGAAGCGAAAGAAGTATGTAAGGACTACGACGCTCCGCCCTCTCTGACTACTCCGTTAGGGATACAGCGTGAAGATATGTATGTAAAACGACAGGCAAACTGTGAGGAGATTTGAGGAAGCGAAAGAAGTATGTAAGGACTACGACGCTCCGCCTTCTCTGACTACTCCGTTAGGGAAGATATGTATGTAAAACGATTGGCAAACTGAGATTTGAGGAAGCGAAAGAAGTATGTAAGGACCACGACGCTTCGCCTTCTCTGACTACTCCGTTAGGGATACAGCGTGAAGATATGTATGTAAAACTATTGGCAAACTGTGAGGAATTCGCAGAGCAGAGCAGATTTTTATGTGCGTTGCTACTAAGGTGATTATTGAAGTACCTTTTCTTTAACAACATATTGCAGATCGTGCACTCTCTCATCTCGCTATCAGTGACATCATTTGATGGCTCTGGCGACTCATATATACCGCGTGATGTTGACGATACTTTAAAAATCATAATCGATGACAGTAGAAGACGACAATTAAAAAGTAATTACCAACGAGCATTAATTAGGTCATTAGGATGCCGTGAGGTGGTTAATGATAGTAATGGATTAATGATAGCAATTAGTGTAATCATCTAGGCGTGCAGATGAGAAATCTGTACAGAGGAAACAGCGAGATACGGCTCTGGGACCAGCGAAATCGTCTCCAATAGGGGTGTTTCATTTTTTTTTCTTTTTTTAGCCGCAGTTTCAAAAATTATTAAAAAGTCCAAACCCCTCCAGTGGTGTTTCAGAATCGAATCCGTGGTTCGGAATCCTCCTATACTTACTACTGACAACCAAATGTACAATAAAATTGTTTATTAAAGTTAAAAGTCATTTCAAGCACACATATTCTTGTCAAAATATGGTAAATTGCATGAACACCGCATGTTTGTCTACCAACTTGCGAGAACAAGTCAATCTATTCTATGGTAAAAAAGAGGTAAAGGTAAAACCTACCGCTAATTTAAAAATGCTTGTTAATGTGATAACAAGTTAATTTACGTAACTAGATAAAATATTTATTCATGAAAACTGTATTTTCAAAGTATTTATTCTATTAAAATATATAAATAGTTATAAAATAATATTAAATGTAAGTAATAAATTATTTTATATAATTTATTTGCCACCCTTCTTGACTGCATCAACGCCCTCCATTTGTCTCTGGTTCCGCTACCGTCCCCATGAAAGGCTCCAGCGCCCACTGCCGGGGCTTTGGGAATCTACCTCATGTGTTCATAAGTCTTGAGACAAAGTAAAGCTAAAATATTTTTGGAGCAATGTATTCGTTTATTGTTTACATATTTAACTACTGACATCTAGATTTAAATATAAAAATTCAAAATGGCCGCCCTTGTTTTCAATGCAGGCCTTCAAACGCGTGGGCCATTCATCTATGGCTCCACGAATCTTTTCAATAGGAATCAGTTTCGATTACTTGAGAAAATCCAGGTTTGAGTTAGACTTTCTGCATGCCCTTAGGTCCAATTCAGTCCATAAAGATTAATCCAAAGGATTCAATTCAGGGCTCAACGGCGGCCAATCTTCGCTCCAAATGAATCCTGGCAAATTGACAGTCAACGTTGGGTAGACTTAGCTTTATGGGAGAGTGCAGAGTCCTGTTGGAAAACCCAGTATTTTCAGGCGAATAGCGTATTACTTAATTTCGATAATTTTGTGCCTTCACCTTGACGCCTTGCTGGTAAAAATGTAGCGATAAAATAGTGATGTTGAATTTGCTCTCCTTTTGTTGTGGATTTCGTCGATATGGCCGAACGTGCGCGGAGAACTTTAAACAGTCAGACACGTGAGCACGTTATACGATTTCGTAACTATTTCGAACATTAGTCTCTAAATGGAGTGCCCATTTTACCTATAACGTCAGTGGTTGAACGCGTAGCTGATGCGCTTAACATTGGACAACGAACTGTTAGACGAATAACCAAAGAAAAATATGGGGAGACTGGCACGAAAGAAAATAAACTTTCCACACAAAAAAAAAGAAAACTATCAAAAACCAGTCGTCGACGTCGATAGCTTTGCCGGATGCCGATGCCGTCCGAAAACATGTGTAGTGTACGGCTATTATTTATGGCAGGAGTGTCTAACGAGAAAAAAGTTAGTGCAATCACTGAAAGAAGCTGGATTATTCTCCGGTGGCGAAAGTTCGTTGGCGAAGATCTTGTAGACCGTTGGATTTCGATACAAACAGTGTAACAAACGCAAAATATTAATGGAAAGATTCGATATCGTGATGGCAAGGTATGCTTTTTTACGGCAAGTGAAAGAAATTAAAAATTGGCAAAATGTGGTGTTTTTGGATGAAAGAGGGCTAAATTCTTACCATACTGTAAGCCGTTCTTGAATCGATGACACTGCAACATCTACGTCCAAAGTTCCTATTAGAAAAGGATCGCGGCTTATAATTGTCGCGCCGGAACCATCAACGGGTTTCTCGAAGGTTCACTCATGACTTTTGTTTCAAAAACCACTGGAGACTATCATGAAGAAATGAATGGAGAAAAGTTTACTGAATGGTTTACCTCAATTTTGTGTAACCTCCCTGGACCATTTATTATAATTAAAGACAACAAACAATAGCACTCGATGTAAATAGATAAGCCACCTGCCCAATCCCAAAAGAAAGCTGACATCGCCGCATGGCTTCAAAAAAATGGCGTAGATGCAAATATAAATATGTCAAAAACGGAATTAGTACGTCTTTTAAAAGAAAACAAACCAACTAAGATCCGATACGTCATTGACGAAATAGCTTTAGAACATGGGCACAGAGTTATTCGGTTACCACCTTACCATTGTGAATACAATGCAATTGAGTTGGTGTGGGCTTAAATTAAGGGATATGCTGGAAGACGCTATACAGAACCTCCATTTACCACAATAAAAATGGCAAAAATATTTGGAAGAAGCTTGTGAACATGTGACTTAAGGAGACTGGGAAAAGATTGTGAATAGAACTGTTAAATGAATAAGGAAAGGTTATGAAAGAGATATGAAAATAGATAATATTTTAGAAAATGAAATTATAATTAATGTAGATGATGAATGATAGCAGCGACGACAGTGAAAATAACAGTATGGACGAATCTCATTAAATGTGGTCTTTTGTGGTACCTTTTTTCTGTCTCTTTCGATATGAATTTGTTTCTTGTGTGCAAATAAAGTATGTTTATTTTCATTCCAATATTCAGTTCATTCAAATATATTAAATAAACATTTCATTTTCATTTTATTAAAACTTTTTAATCAGTTACTACTTGCAATACTAGTTATAAATCTAAGAACTTATAGACGGCGACTCTTATTTGATTATATTTTTATCGATAATAAATTTCACGTTACTATTGCAATGTGCCAAAACGGCAATTATAGCGTGACGCTACTGTATTGACATTTCTAAGCCTTGTTATGAAAATAGCATAACAACCAGAGATGTGATTTATTTGAAATACATCTATTTAAAATGCAAATAATACAAAATACCTATTTTTATTTTGCATTTGAAATACTTTTTTCAAAATGCATTTTGTATTTCATTTGAAATTTACATAAATATTTAGTATTTGTAAAATGCAAAATGGTTTTCTTAATTTTTTAAATTCATATTTCGTATTTTTCATTCTTAAATTAATAATTACTTTATTTAGGAACGCACCCATCCTAAATGTTGCCAACAATCTGTTTCTGTGTCAATGCCAATGCCAATAATGCCAATACAAAATAGACCTGGAAACATTTCCAGGTGGTGGAATGATTATGAGGCCACATAGACGGAACATTGAAGATGAACTCTTCGAACAAAACTAGTGTTAAAATCAGTGAAATAAGTATTTTATTTGAAGAAAGTGCTTTTAAAATACCTGTTTTCTATTTAAGGCGAGGTGGCTTCGAAATTGCGAGATTTTAAATGCATTGTTTGTAATGAAATATTAAAGTTTGATCTCTGAAAAAAAATATATGTTAATTACGAGGATGTTGACGAGAGAAGTATGGGCTTCGTTACGTGATTTGTTATATTTCATAGCATCAAAAAATATCACAAAGTTGTATTAGTTTAATGGTTTAGAAGTTGCTTCATATGAAATCTATCGACATTTATGCGTGAAAAATTATACGTAAATAATTGTCATAACATTTCCAAGGGTATTATAAGGTTGGGTTTATTAATTTCAGAATCCTTATTTTACAATTTTAAAATATTACTTAACTTTACGATTTCGACTTCGAGGCGTGTCAATTTCGCTCATTACAGTCCCGTCGGGACCATGTTAGTGGTAGGATCGCTGTCGGTTTGTGCGGCGCATTCATAGGATAATCGCGTGTAAAACACATTTGTTTTCATTTCAAAAATTAAAATTTCTTCTACATAAAACGAAAATAAATACAAGAAGAACTATTTTACTTCACAAATATTTTATATAACTCGTAAGAAAATTGTATAAATAGCGGTAAATTTGACATTGACATAAAATTGCCAAAGGCAATATTCTTCTATTTATAAATTCGATTACATTATTCGCGAAAAATAGTTCGCACATAATCGAGTAATTTTATGAAATTGACAGTTCAGTTATCATTTAATTAGAGGAATCAAAAATATTAAATTAATAAACAGTATATTATGAATTACTGAAATTATCCAAGAATATTAATTTATGTCAATGTAACGCCATAACATAATTATGGATAATTCTGAACTACAATTATAGTCGATTATTTAATCCTATCAATAATAATTGCTGGCAACATGTATTTGAAAATATTTCACTGCAAGAAAAAATGTCACAGTGTAGAAAAAAAGAAGTATAGCATAATGCTAACATATACGTTCATAATCCATACTAATATTAAAAATTGGAAAGTCTGTCTGTTTGTCGGATACGTTTTCACGTTTAGACCGCCAGACCGATTTTATGAAATTTGGCATGGAGATAGTTTTACACTAAGGGACGAACATAGGCTGAGAGAGTGAAAAGGGAGATGAAATATTGTACGGGAAACGCTAAACCGTTGAATAGATTATGATGAAATTTGGTACAAAGATAGTACGTGTCCAAAAACTAACGTGTAGCCTGCTTTGTTTTTCAATAAAATGCGAAATTCTGTCTGTTTGTTTATGGATGAACGTTTCTTTGTATGTTTGTGTTTTATGCGTTTTTATACCATTTATTTAAATGTGATGAAACTTTATGAAAATTTATGTCCGCCAAGCACACAGTATGTGTGGAAATACCGCACGTCACATAGTATACAGAAACTTCCTTTGCGTATTCTATTTTATTTAATACTCATATTGTTGTTGTTGAACAAAAAAGTTATTTTCTATTGCGGTACATCCGCCATATTGGATTTATGATGACGTCACATACACAGAAACTCCATTTCATTTGATACCCATATTGTTGGTGTTGAACAAAAAAGTTATTTCCTAATATGCCGCATCCGCCATATTGGATTCATGATGACGTCTCATATATAAAAAACCACATGTCGTTTTTAAAAAACAAAGTAGCCTACATTTGTTTTTGGGCACATACTATCTATGTATCAAATTTCATCATAATCGGTTCAGTGGTTTAGCATTTTCCCTACAAAGTTTCATCCCCCTTTTCACCTCTTTAAGGGTAGATTTTTGATAAAAAAAGAAGTTTATGTTTTTAATGGAAAAGGTTTATCTCAGTATCCAGTTTCATTTTAATCGGATCATCGGTTTAGCAATTCCCATAATAAGTTATATCCCTCTTTTCACCCCTTTAGGGGTAGATTAAAAAAAAAGTAGCCAAAGGAGCTCCCCTGGTGTCAAACTATCTCCTTGGCAAAATTCATAAAAATCGGTCTGGTGGTTTAGCCGTGAAAACGTATCAGACAGACAGATTTTCGCATAAGTATGGATATAATATGGATACTATAGTATCGATTAAAAATTCCCGCTAGGTATACTTTATGGAAAGTTCATGTATGATTCTATATAATAATTACTCACTAATTACTACACTGTGGCATATTATGTGAGTTTAAATAAATTCTATTTTCAACACGCTGCATTGTCATGACAAACCCGCTGTACACGGTGAGACGCATGCCCCCGCGCGGAGGGGAATACTTCGCCCCGCCTTCACCCCCTCAAAAGTACAGTTCGGACGCTGGTACCGCGTCTTAAATACTTTTATTCAAAACTATTTTGTATTTGTATTTGAAATAAAAAATAACTAAGCATTTGCATTTTGTACTTAAATACGTTTAATAAACTATTTTGCACGTCTCTGATAACAACAATAAATATAAAAATAAAATACATACATATTATTAATATTATTCATTATTACAACTTATGTTAGAGCCTCTCGATAACAAATCCACATCCTATATATATTTTTAGATTCTAGGGATGCTAACCAAACCGACAAAGTTAAAAGTATTAAAAGAGCCATACATTAAATTAATTTCAGGTTTTTGTATATTGTAAAAATAATATTGTGTTATTTTTGTAAATCCTTGTATTGTACAGGTCCAGCAACAGAAACAACAACAATATGGAAGCCGGGAGTCCAGTATTCCACGATTGTCTTCCAATCTGAGTTTGACACCTAGACTACATTCCCCAACACCACATTTGATCCGACTTCATACTTGTACTGATTGTAAGTAATGTAATTCACACAGAGTATTGTAGTTTTTACTTAATAAGCTTAAAGTTATCGTAACATGAAGACTGGAATATTCTTTTTTTATATCACAATCATTATCTGTACTATAAAAGTAGTTATACTTTATGCTAGTAAACTAATTAATCTGTGATTATACTAAATAGCTAAATACAGTAGAAAGTTCATGTAATTGTGACGTAATTGGAGTAATTTCTATTTAAATTCAGTAATTATGTTTGGTTTCCTTTTTATTTTTTGGTTTTAGTATTAAAATAGGAATCTGTATTGGTTTACAATTTCTGTTTCAATTAAGTAACATTAATTGATATAAATTAATAGACTGCCAGAGGTGCATTTGTATACGAAACTAAGATTCCATTTTGATTTGGGAGAGAAAGAAAGAACAGGAATGTGCCAATTGCATATCTTCCCGCACAATTCTAAAAGTTAGGTACCTAAAAGTTAGAGCTTGTTATAAGGATTCGATATTAGCGATAACTTCTACCTAGCTTTATTTTGCTGTGATATCAAATACTTTTTATTACTCATGCGGGATAAACAGTATCTAAACGCACATTTTTGCGGTTGATAAGTAGCTATTTTCTCATTTTACAATTTGAGTGCGCAAATTTTACTTAGCACACACAAATTCACGATTTAAAAAAAAGAATGTAAAATGAATATCTAAATAAAACACAATCTATTTTAGTAGGTACCTATTGACATCATTGTAAAAGATAAAGAAAATCTTGATTTCGAAGTTTTAGATAAATATAATAATAAATAATAATAAAGTTATTACTTTCTATAATTTTTCTTTGTATCGAAATTATCTCCGCATTAGTAATAAAAAACTGTATCTGCAACTCGTGTGGTATTGTCGATTGCCCACTCGAGCGAACGACTGGGCAATCGACAACTTACCGCACTCGTTGCACAATATACTATTTCCACATCCGTATAATCAGACCATAGTGAATGAGAAGTAGTATTCAGTTATGACTTATGAATTATGTATGTTTAGAAAGCTGAAATCTATCTGCATACATACATATATATGTGGAGTTATCGTAGCGAACATACTTTCTACTGAAAATATTTTTGCTCATTTATAATAATTCTAATGTTATGTATACTGTGTTTCATATTTATATGTAAATTGTCATTTATATTGTTCCAGCTTACACTACAGGTAGTCAGTCGTCACCAATTTACTCCAATTATGTAAACACATCCCCACTCTCTTATCATAACAACAAAAGTCATGGAAACAACCTGATTTCCAATAATCAAGGTAATGTTTTATACAGTTTCTATAATCACAACCTACTTATGTGGTTTGTACGAAAAACAATTTCACAAACCATAATTTAAATCTTATCGTGTTAAAAAAAGATACCATAAATCTATCAGTAAGCTTGCTTTACAATGTTTACAGCAAATGATTTTTTTTTATTATCAAGTGGTAATGATAGCGAAAAAAAATTACTAATCTGATTATTCTATGAAAAAAAATGTAGCCTTTTCATGTAAGTAGTTATTGCAGTGTAGTGCAGTCAATCTGATGTTAAAAATTGATCAAGTGAGAGATCACAGAGATGTACAACTAAAAAATGTAAATAGTTCTTTGATTTCAAATGTAAAATACAAAATAGTTTTTTCTTTTATGTTTTAAATACTAAATGCAAAATACGTATTTTCAAAATAATTTCGTCCCTCATTTTTCTTCAATGTGGTCTCAATCGTGCCAACATAATAATGAGAACAATCTTTCTACCGGTGGAGACCTTTACTCTAGTGGTCAAAGTGAGTAGCTTTCGTTCATATTAAATAGCATTAATTTTGATTGGTGATAGTGACTAAACTTAACAGCAAATTATTTTACGAATAGAAAATACGCCCGGGAAAGTATTTTAAATAAAATACAAAATGCTTTTTTCACATTAATATATTTTGTACAGAGTAAAAAATGACGCTTTTTCTTACCCGAGGAAGGAAGTTGGTTTCGACGTGAGTCGAAGGTGAACGTCGAAAGCTTTCGTCGAGGATAAGAAGCTATTTTATACTTGGTATAAGCGATATTTTTTCTACTACCTGGAAGTCCGATACATTAATCCCTGCGGCGCGGCGCGAAATGGCCAGTATTCCGACAACGCGCGCCGGTCTATCGGCCGGCGCTAATGACTGGCCAGTATCATTCTGGCAACTACGGGACAATCTTACCTCAAAAAAACCTAATCGAATATGGAACAAAATTTTAGCCAATATTTCGTACTGACCTGACAGTCATTTCGTACCGGGCAAGGTCCAAAAAGGTCGATTTTCGAAACTAATTTCGAGTATGAAATGGATCTTTTTACTTAGGGTATATAGCAGAAAAAAGTATTTATATGTAAAACAGAAATAGGTATTTTGCATTTTGTATTTATTATAAGTCACACCATGACGGACCCTATGATTGATATTATAAATGTTCTATTTTTTCTTTTATGGCACCGACCCCTAAAAAGATCGATCGAAGGACCACACCCCAACCCTAAAGGTCAACGTTTTGCTTTTTTACCACCCGGCAACCGCCCGACATCACCTCACCGCTCGGCATTCACTTTCACTCGTCAACGCCGGGCCGATTAGGCGACGCCGGCACAGTACAAATATAGTAGTAATAGGCGATCCGCGCCGACTTCGCACGGGTAGCAGAGCATATTACATGTATGTATGACTTATTTGGCGACCGCAGCGCGAAGCCCGACGCGGCGGTGCGGGGGCGGTTGAATCACGCGTGTCGCGTTCGTTTGAGACCGCTTGAATTTATTTTGTCGCGCGATAGTTTTAATTTTGCGCTAAGTTCTAAGATATTGATTTATATTGTGTGATATAAATGGCAATTGTAGCATGAAATGCTTAAGGTAATTAACGTATTTAATTTGATAAGGATTAATATCGTATCCGTCTAAATAGCTTTCCAATTACTCAAAATGGGTATAGTAAGCTATCCTTAAAAGATAGACATTTGCCATTGCGAAATTTCCTGTAGACCTCTGTAAAAGAGGAACAATTCTACCATAGGTACATTGTTATGTTATATCTCAAAGGGATGAGGCAGCGTTTTCAATGAAACCTCCCAGTCGGCTTGCTTTTTACCGACATCCATTCTCATATTTCAATCAATTTCCACAAAACAATAATGAATTATACACATACACTTTCCTCTTGAATCACTTCGTCCATTTGTTGAAACCGTATGAAAATCCGTTCAGTAGTGTTTAAGCTTATCGTGTTTAGACAGACAGACAGACACGGCGGGGGGACTTTGTAATATGTAGTGATAATGATTTTAAAAAAAGCTAGGAAACGCGATTTGTATGTGTGCCTTTGAAAGGTGCGCGCACTAATACGCACACGCCATAGCACGCAGTAAGTACGCACGTCAAAATGTCAAATATGAAAGTTAAACTAATTACTACATACTAGTACATACATGTGACTTTTTTCTCGAATGGTATTTATTGATTTTCCTGTTTTCCTCAGCCAATGACAGTCTTGGCAACATTTAAACCGAATATTTTGCTTTGAGGGTACATTTTAAAGTTTATCGTTAACAAAAGTATTCATTATTATTAATCTATATATACATACAGTCAAGAAAGTATCGGGTATGGATGATTTGTTTATGGTTCCAAATTCAATTTTTTGTTTTTTTTTGTTGTTGTTAGATTGGCACAACTGTTTTCCCTTTTGGCGCGGAGTTTGAGTTGCATCTGTTATTTAGATCAAATACAGTGCTGTTTTTAGTTATATCATTCTAGTGTATATTGCGAATTTCATAATGGACAAAAACATCGAACAAAGTTTGTCTTAAATTTTGCATCGCCAATGGAATTTCGTGTTCGGAGTCACTGAAAATGTTACAGAAAGCTTACGGTGAATCGACTTTATCAAAAACACGTGCTTATGAGTGGTACGGTCAAACGGTAAATGAAGAATATTATTTGGGCGTTATGCGGCGTTTAAGAGAGCAAATTCGTCGAAAAAGGCCAGATTTATGGAAAGAAAATTCTTGGATTTTGCACCACGATAATGCGCCTTCGCACAAGGCCATCATTGTGAACGAATTTTTGACCAAAAACTCAACAAATACCATCGAGCAACCATCTTATTCACCAGATATGCCTCTAGCCGACTTCTTTCTTTTTCCTAAACTCAAATTACCACTTCGTGGCACCCGTTTTCATTCGGTAGAAGACATAAAGGAGAATTCGCGGCGAGCACTGAACTCAATTCCGGAAAAAGCGTTAAAAAAATGTTTTGATGATTGGATTATTCGTTGGCGTAAGTGTATCGTTTCTGAAGGAGCATACTTTGAAGGTGATAAAATAAATTTGGATGAATAACTAACATTTCGTGTATTATTCATCTTTTCCCGGTACTTTCTTGACAGAGTAGTATATAATGAGTTTTTTTTCTTTGACCACGATAAACTTGAAAACTACTGGACCGATCGGCATGGGACCATGACTATTCGACGCGGAATTAGTTGTGGACGGTTATAGGCTACTTATTTTTTGAACTCCATAGACCCTTCCCCATTTTTCACACAAAAATGTATTATTACGTACAAAATTTTTACTTACGCCCAGCGAAGCGGGCGGGAAACGGGTTGTTATTAACTAAAAATATTGTCATTGTTCGATCTTTGCCATAACATGGTTGGTGGGTAAGTCGAAATATCTCCACTGACTTTGAGTGACATGCCTGTCAACGACGTAAGATATTCGCCACGTGCTTTATGCGAGGACGAACGTTCCGCCTTGCTACTACGCTGCAAATATCAAAACAAGCATCGTCAGCCGTGCTGATCGTACAATTCATTAATTCGGAGTGTGAAAGTAAATACCACATTTAGCTCGTCTCCGTGTTGTGCCGTGCGCAATAAGAAAGCTGGTTTCCCGTTGGAGACTACGTGGAGCTTAAGGTTAGTGGAGATTCTTGCTCATCGGCTTTTGGCAACAGATCGACCTACTTTTCGCGCTCATATCAAATACAGTCCACTTTCGAATAACAATTCTTATATACATCCAACAGTCATCGTTAAATATGACTTACTTTTTTAAAAAAACATGTTTAATATTTTCATTATGTATTGTGAACCTGGAGGTATATACCAGTTTTTGGTATATAATCATATTAAAATAATGATTTATTTTCATTTTGATGCACTTTAAATACTGCAACGAAATTAACTTCAAAGAGCAACGTGTTAAATTTTTTTTCGAGTTTTTTTTAGTGGAATATAGTGATTGTATCAATCACTCAATCTATTAGGTACTACATAGATATCGTTAATATACATCACTCAAACTAACATATTGTAATGTCATTCAAAGTTATCGTTTTTTAAAATAACTATTAGAAATTAAATTAACAAATACCAAACTCGTATTCGCGTGGATGGCTTTTTTACTATTTATTACTTACATGTATGTATATAACTAAATAAATTGCTGTCCGTCACCCGATGACCCGACGTACAACCCTATGTATCCGGCCGGGAGTATAGGCAATTCATCACGCGCGGGGCGGGTCTCAATTATTTCATACATATTCTCTGACAACGGTGAAATGACGCCTCGCGTCACGAATATACACCGCACATGGTCAACAAATTGCTGAGAATTAGTTACCAAACCATGCGTGAACCACTCCACTCACGATCGATGCCTTGCAAACGAGTAGACAGCGGGCTGTAGTGGTTGACTCGCTGCCCGCATAGCGGAATCTTGAGAGCGGGGCGCTCAGGTGTGGATAAGGAGTTAAGTAAGCGTATATGTATGTAAAGTAGGAGCGGGTCGGCGCTAGTCGGGAGGCTGGTGGATAACAATTGAGCGTTGACCTTAAAATATTGAACTTATGTTGGATACGCGATGAAGAAATCCTAACCTACTCAAAATACATGGTTGAATGCCTAATTGATTGGACTAGTGTATTAATTCCATATTTTACTGTTACTCTAAAAAATGTTTGCTTAGACTTTTGTGTGCCTTACCATATCATAATATGCGCACATTACTAAACTAGCCAATTGCCGGAGTTAGAGGCCATAAGCAAGGGAAATAATAATAAATAATAGGCCTCCGACTCCAGCAATGAATAGAAGGAATTATAACTTGATTACAAATTTTTCTTAAATACAAACACAGTGTTTACTTTTATAACTGTCATATTTATCGTTTATGATAATGAAAATGAAGTAGAAAGAACTGTGTGTAGGAGAGCAGGTGTTGAAACAAATCTAGTGTATTGTAAACTACATAGGTTCAGACGAATGTGAGTTACCCTTACCGCCGGGGTGGTCGGCGGACCGCACGCTTCGTGGGCGCCGCTACTACATGGACCATAACACTCAGACCACTCACTGGACACACCCATTAGAGAGTGTTCCACAGCCTTGGCAAAGGGTATCGACACCACATCACGGAGTTTATTATTTTAAGTAAATATTTAATATAATAAGTAATCATTAATTATTAGTTTTTCTATTACTTATGTACTACACTGCATTACAATATATCTTTAACCATTGAAAACCGTACGAAAATATCTCTAATAGTGTATTCTGAAAATATTTGTCCACCTTTGTGGGATTATTATCGTTTGTATACCTATAACAACCACAGAATTTGTATTTATGAACAAAAAACTTCATGGTCTATTATAATTTTTATGTTATAGTGAAATAACTCATCAGACGACTTATGCTCACCCTTGCTTGGTGGGTGGCTGCTATTTAGTGAGCCCATTTGTTCCAGCCCTGGTTCCACCCTATTTATTGGAAGAAATACCACAGTGGCTTGTTGTTTATTCAAAAGGTGATGATTTCTACATAACAGAATTAGTACATATTATCTAGTGATCATTTTTATGTATTATGTAATAATGATATTTAACTATTATTTTTCAAGTTTCATGAAACTTAAGATGGATATTACATAATATTATGAATAGGTATCACTGCCTCAAATAAATAATATGGTAATTGGAACAACTAAAGGGGTTTGGATAAAAGTGGCATGATTTCGAAAGTGCACAGCCACTTATCAAATTTTAAAATGAATAAAACAAAATATAATCTTTTGTCTTAGAGCACTTTTGTCCAAAATATAGGTATCGGAGTCGAGATATTTGAAGAAAAAATTTAAAAAGTCGTTAATTATTATACAATTCTATTTTGTTAATTTATAATATATTTGTATTCATTACAGTTTCAAATATGCAATAAACTAATAAAATGTCTCACATGAAATCATACACTTGCCAATAACCCCGACCGCCACGTCCTATCACAACACCATTCGATTACTTGCGCACGGGCCGGGCGGCGCGAGTACCCTCACCATCCCCTCTACCCACGCGCACCACACTTCTATATGATTTCACTCATCGTTTGGCCTTCGTGTTAAATACGTGCGTGTCTTTTTCGTAGTTTACTTGTTTTTAATCTCAAGGACTTGGCTTATCCTTCCCGGACCCTAATATTTCTCACATATTACTTGACATATCTAACTAGACTAAATTTTACCTCGGTGATTTGGATATTTAAAACATGAATGAAGTTAATGTTAATACATCTGTATTAAGTAAATGTTGCCGACGAAGTTTAAGGCGACATTGATAAACAATAATTTAATCTAAAATAGACCTGCTTTATGCACTAGATTACGAAAAAACAATAATAATTTTTGTTTATTTTAAAAACTAATTAATTTCAAAAAATCCAATTGACATTTTGAAGATTAAGTTTAGTTTAAACTATACAGAAAATTTAGAAACATAATTCGGTTCCGTTACTCCGAAAAATGTAAATCTCTGTTTTAAAAGAAAACTTTTAAATTTTTTTTTGTGTTACAAAAGTTAACCAATCGTGTATCGCAACTGGCAAAATAAAGTCAATGAATACCATCAGTTTTTGATAGCGTACTGGGTTGAACTTATTAATATACATCACATGAGCACTTTATTATTGTATACTATATTGTATATAATGTATATTGTATGTTATAATATGTGCAGTCAACATTATATTGATTACACCATTTTTTGCAAATAATACTAATTCGCATACACATTAATATTTCATTATGTATTTTTCTTATTTTTAAATACGGTTTAGTCAAACCTTATTTCTGTTATTTCATTTCGTGTTACTTGTATTCTATTTATAGTCTTATATTTTCATAGATTTAATGCTCATATACTTTGCTCAAATTGACCTCCAAACGAACTCTTATTTGTTGTATATAGTAGCTATGTACATACATATCCTCACGCTGTATCCCTAACGGGGTAGTCAGCGAGGACGGAGCGCCAAGCGTCGCGGTTCTTACATACTTCTTTCGCTTCCTCAAATCATCATTCTCTTCACACATTTTCGCCTAGGTATGCGAGAGCTTTTGACATTTCCATCCGCTAACACTCTGGCTATTTGATCTTCATAAGTCAACCTTGGTCTTCCTTGGCTTCTTTTACCTCTTTCTCTTCTCTTCTCTTTCGCTATGTAAATTTTCTTCGTCAGTCCTTGATCACTCATTATTTCTATGTGCCCGAACCTTCTAAGCATTCCTTTCTTCATTTTTAGTATAACACTGTTGTGCAATCTTGTCATACTGCGTATCTCTTCATTGCTTATCCTGTCCGAAAGGGTGACACCGCACATCTTTCTAAGAGATCGCATTTCTACTGCATTTATCATATTTTCACTCGATTTCGGGCATATCTAGGCCTCACTACCATACAATAAAGTTGGCACCACCACCGCATTGTGGATGGCCATTTTGGCAGTGTTAGATATATTCACACTATCTACTAATGCGGACAGAGCACTATTCACTTTATTGCCAGCTGCTACCCGTCTCTCCACATCCAACTCACATCTTCCATCCCTTGAAAACATACTCCCCAGATACACAACATTTTGCATTTACCCAAATCTCACATTTCGTTTAGTAGCTATGTTTTGTACAATATATTGTTACGAGCTGTGGGTAATCAAATGCGGTAAGGGTATAGACAGAAAAATAATAGATCTTACCTATGATGAAGTTGTCGTTCTACAATACTGGCCATTTGAAATGTAATTTGTGTATGGTTGGCAATAAATTCTAAATTCAAATGAATTTTATTTTAAAAATATGGAATTTTATTTTCAAATTCAGTCATTTGTTTATTGAAGAGTGTTCTGTTTTACTACATTTGCAACTTTTTCATCAGTATGGACACGATAAAAATACGAGTAATTACGGAATACGAGTTCCGTTGCGGTAGCAATGCGGCACAAACGGCTCGCAACATTAACGACGTGTACGGAGTGAACACTACAAACGAACGCACGACCCATTATTGGTTTGAACGCTTCCGACATGGAAATTTTGATCTGAAAAATGAACCCCGTGGTCGCCTGAAAACTAAAATCAACAACGAGGATTGAAAGGCGATAGTGGAAGCTAACGATACTAAATCTACTGTTGAGTTAGCATCAGCTTTCGATGTTAACATCAAAACAATATTGGTCCATTTGCGTCAAATTGGCAAGGTAAAAAGCTTGATAAGTGGGTACCGCATGAAATTAACGATCGCCAGCGCGACGAACGCGTTGAGATATATGCCTTGCGTTGCTTAACAGACACAAACGAAGTGATTTTTAACCGCATTGTCACTTGCGATGAAAAATGGATTCTTTTTGACAATCATAAGCGATCATCAGTTTGGTTAGACCCTGGTTCAGCACCTAGGCAATGCCCCAAACGAAAACTTACCCCTAGAAAAATGATGGCTACTGTTTGGTGATCTAGTGCTGGTGTAATTCATCAGAGATTCTTACCAAATGGTACGAGCATCACTGCAGATGTGTACTGTGAGGAACTGGACCCAATGATGGAGAAGGTCGCAAATCTCCGGCCAGCCTTGGTTAATCGCCCGTCCCCGTTGCTCATGGACGACAACGTTCAACTTCACACGGCACAACAGACGGTCTCTAAGCTACAAGAGCTAGGGTTGGAAGTTTTGCGTCATCCATCGTACTCACCAGACCTTGAGCCAACGTCTTCTACTTTTTCCAAAATTTGGACTTCTTGGCAGGAAAAAAGTTCTATACCCGAGAGGCAGTACAAAATGCCTTTGAAGAGTCGCCTGACTTCTTCAAGAAGGACATTGAAAAATTACCACTGCGCTGACAGAGATGCATCGATAGCATGGGTGCATACTTTGATTAATAGAAATAAAAAAATTTATATACAAAAAAATACTTTAACTTTTTGTATACTAAACGGCAGTTTCATAGGTAACGACCCCTAATATTATTTAGTAGTTTTCGGAATAACCCTTCATGAGAATAAATGAAATATTTCAATTATTCTTGATCTTTGAGGTTAGTCATACTTCATTTACTTAAATATTGCAATCGGATTAATAATACATATTATTTATTTCTTGTTCTCCTGTTAACATATTGCATTTTTATGAACCATATTGCAATGTTACATGTATGTGCACAAGAACATGAAACCTGCGTTGTATGTACAGGGTTGCATACAATACAGGTTTTAGGCATGTAAATATTAATATGATTTTGACATCAACTATCTCGGCTCGGCATTACTTTAAAAAGATTTTTCAGCAGTGCAGTAAAACAATTCATGCCGCTCTCCATACAAAATTACCCTAATCCCTTTTACAAATTTATCAAAGATAAATGTGTCATCATTAAAATCTTTTTTTAACATATGACTTTGGCTATGATAAATTGTTTAGGTATTAATAAAGAACAGTTTTTTAAATTGTACAAGGTGGCGCAAAAGCAATGTCAGTGTGAATGTGCCTTAACTTTCGCAAAGAACTTCAAATGTCATTGTGCTTTGACATCTGGTGTAGACAGATAAAGAATTAGTTGTCAACAAGCCATGCAGCGATACACATCTGAGGAAAGAGGAATTATTGTTACTGCTTATTTAACAAATTTTCAATCTGTAGGTTTACCGCAGCGTGAATTTCATCGTCTTTTTCCTCGTCGTCATGTTTCATGTGCGCGAACAATTAAGCATTTGACTGAGCGCCTCACGCAAATTGCATCCACTACAGATATCGCAAGAAGTGGCCGGCCTCGTATTCCTCACTGCTGTGGCCGAGGACGTTAAGAGAGAATCCACAAACATCAACTAGACACAATTAGGCATCAACTGATGTTCGTTGCAACGAATTTTGGTGAAATATTTGAAAATGTTCCCGTACAAGTGCAAATTGTTCACGAATTGCTGCTTGCTGACCGTCGAACAAGGTTAACTTACTGCCATGCTCTGTTAAACTGGTGCAAGAAGAGGATGATTTCGTATCAAAAATCATAATGAGCGACGAAGCCCATTTCCACTTAAGTGGTTATGGCAACAAGCAAAATTTGTGTTTTGGGGGGGGGGGAGAAACGCAAATTTTGCTTGTTGAGAATCCACACGACATGAAGAGTCATTGCATGTTAAACGAGTTTTTTTTGCCGCAAGTTGCTGAATTGTCTCGAGCTTTGTTGGTTCCAGCAGGACAGAGCAAGCGAGCGGTTGCTCTGGCAACGATGGAAATTTTGAGACACCAATTTTCAGGCCGAGTGATCTCTCGCTTTGGAGATTTGAATTGGCCGTCCAGATCGCCATATCTAATGGCGCCAGACTTCTTCCTTTGGGGCTTTTTGAAATCTCGCGTGTACCACAACAAAGCACGAACCTTGCAAGTCTTGAAAGCTAACATTAAAGAAGAAATCGGTAATTTGGAGCCAGATGTTTTGCGAGCAACAATTCAAAATGCCGTAAAACGAGTACAATTGTGCGTCAACTCGTGAGGGTGGCAATATGAACGATATAATTTTTTCAAATTAATGTCCTCAATTTTATACCTTCTAATAAACTTTTCATGAAAACAGACCTCTTTTTTTCATTTCTAATAAAATGGTAGCCAATTCACATTATGACATTGCTTTTGCGCCATTTTGTATATCTATAACTTATATACAACGTGTACCTGACTTTTTCCGATAACCTCGCAAATGATTCTACTATTAATATATATCAAAACTTGTCTAAGAACATATACCCAAAAATGCTTATATAATCAGATTTTTGTAATTACACAAAGATGAAATTTGTTTTTTTCTCTGTGTCTAATACTTTATAATGCAACGTTGCCGCTGTGACGCGCCCCTCTCGCGCCGCCTGCTCTCGTCTCTGTCGTGCCGTGCCGACCTCAGTCAGTTACTAATATCTTGTTGGTTCGTGTCGAAACGTGCCCGAAATTTTGTAATTGATAATTTTGTCTTATTTGTTTATTAGTTATTACTTTATTATTAATTGATTGTTAAGTTTGTTACATTTTTACGTTATTTTATTCATAACCACATAATGCCGTTCAATTATCCACCTCAATATCAAGCCGATATTCATTGTGTTTATGGATTATGCAACGGCAATGCAGCTCTAGCTGTTCGAGAGTATCGACGTAGATATCCTAACCGTCGAATACCTGATGCACACACGTTTATCAATGTAAGCAAATGAATAATTAATTCGTTTTTATGATACAATTCAAGTAACAACTATTTGAATAAGAATGTAGATTTTTAATGTTTTTATTATTCTTTTCAGTTGCACCGACGATTTGGTGAGGTGGGAATAACACCAGCATATTCAGAAAGAGTTGTTAATTAACAGTAAATCAGAATCAGGAACCTGATTATCGAAGATCCGACTTTATCTACAAAGCGCATAGCAATGATAATAGGTGTGGCTCATACGCTCGTGTGGCGTCTCTTGAAAAGCTATGGTTTACATCCTTACCGTTACCGAATAGATCAAGGGCTGGTATCCACTGACAATCTAGCACGAATCACATTTTGTCAAAGATTACATAAATTTCTACAAGTAGAGCCAACATTTATAAGAAAAATTTTATGGATGGACAAAGCGCAGTTTACGAGAGCAGGGATATTTAATTCAAAAAACCTTCACCAGTGGCTTCCAGATAATCCAAAATCTGCATGGGAGACATTACACCAAAGAGAATTTTCAATAAACATGTGGGCTGGAGTCTTTAATAATCAATTAGTCGGTCCTGTAGGGATACCCCTATGCGGGACGGCACGGTCTTACTTAGTCGGTTGTTTGCTTTGGCTACAATCGTAACTTTTAATATTTAATTGCTCGCGCGAGGCTTTGTAATCAATCGCAAATTAGTTATTTATGTTATTTGATCCTTCTTCTTATGTGCATTGTCATTGTTCTCATTAGTGTCATTCTGTGCTCTTTCTGTAAACTTTTGTACGCCGTAAATAAGCTATAAATTTTGTGTTCCGCATTAATTTCGGATTACCTCCGAACGAACCACATACACCACTACAAGTTTATGCATAAAGAATGAAGGAGGCCACTTTGAAGCCGATTTGCAATAAATTTTTCTAAAAAAAAAAGGATCTGTTGTTTAATCAACCTACCTTAATTTCTAAGAATTAAAAGAAACAGTAATTTTTTTTAAAATTGCACCCTAATTGAGCGCAGTTTTACTAGCGGATAAGTTGCAGTTGATGGTGGCCGCGGCGATGCTGTCGCGTTGCCACGCCGCGCGCCGCTTGTGTAAGGCGTGTTTCTCCTAGAAATTCTTTAATTCATATGAAAAAAATTAAATTTAAAAAAAGAATTTTTGGGTATATGTTCTCTGACAAGTATTGATATATACCATTTGCCAAAATTAACTAAAAAGGCTCCGAACGCGTTGTATAGTAATGTAATCAATCACAGATGTGATAAAAGAAGTAAATGAAATTTTTTATTACGTTCGTAGCTTGACCATTAGCCCCCAAGTTTTTCAGTCGGCACGCCTACTGTCCGAGTCAAGATGCGCGAGGGCATTGCCTGCTCAGCTTTCTGAGTTTTTAAGCTATTCTTTACTTTATTGTACATAAATATGCACAATATGCCATATGTGTGCAAAAAGTTATTTGTTTACTACAGTGAGTAAATCTCGCGTATGTATTGACGCATAATAGGCGCATTAGACGTCGAGTAGATATCAACGTGCCAACGAGGCACGTGTACGGCACACTTATTACGTACCTAACTTGCAGACAGCATGCGACAGCCAATATCGCGCGATATCTGTTATCAAAACGAGAATTTGTATAATACAATTTGTATAGTGGCGCTAAATCTATAGCGAAAAGTGCATTTTACGGTGATAGAATAATAGATAACGCAATCGTACATGACACTAATTTTTTATTACAATTAACCACCGGTCGCGCAGTGATCGCATGGCTGTCGCTGTCTACAAATTTTTAAGTAATAACCCCGCTGAAGTCTTTATACATACACACACCTACAAGTAAAACTAATGGGTATATGAATAAATAAGATATTCAATTGTTATTTCACAGCTGACAAAGAGCTAGATCATAAACTACGATGGAACATGTTCCGTTTGAGTGAACTGGAGTGCTATTCTGACATGCTGACACGACTTTATAAACAGGAATTACAGCTTATTGTTATGAAATATGAGCAATATAGGTAATTATAGAATATTCGAAGTAAAAGAAAAGTAATATATTCGATTCTAAAATATCAAAAAATAAATTTCAATGGAAGATAATAATTAAGAGTTCGATGTACATCAATTGTTATTTGCATATTGAATTGTAGCATTCTCGATAGCGAAATATATATTGATAAAAGTGGCTTTATCCAGCCCAAAAGGAAAATGACATCACTTATATAATATGTTCATATAGGTACTATATATATATAATTTGAAGTGATTTATTTGAGGGATAACATCTTATTGCAGATAATAGCTTTTTAATTATCAGACTTAAAAAAGGAGACTCCATAATCGTCATTACTCTCTTGACAAGGTTCAACTGTAAAAATATAATATCAGATATTTGATTTTACCTTCATCCAGGGAAACAAAGTGTGTGCCAGCTACTTTCAACCGGCATTGAGTGATTGAGAATTTTGTTATAGAAAAAAGTATACATTTTCATTTAGTTGTAATTTGAAGCTGTTACTCAATAGGTACAATGCCAAAAAAAAAAAAAGAGTTGGGTGTGCCAAAATATTGTAGGTTGTAGCAAGATTGAATGAAGCACAGACGTTGTTTTATATAACTTCTCACAGGATATACCAGAGATAGGATTCGGTCAGCTAACCAGCACCGAATCAACAACTGAATCAGCTGCACGACTATTTAAACTCTAGGTTCCCAAACTTATTTTGTCTACCGAGTCGAGAGCTCATGCAGTCGTTGTCTAAGATGCCTCCTAGCTAAATGAAATTACAAATCACCCCCCAGGCCTCTACACAACGCCCCCATTTTTTTTCTGGGTCTCTTACCGCACCCCTTTAGGCCTGCAGCGCCCACAGGGGGGCGTTATCGCCCACTTTGGGAATGGGTGATTTAAACCAACCCCTCTACCCACACCAAAGAGTAGTGAGAGACCAATCAGAGAACTAATGGCACCGCCCACTTAATTTGGACGAGTCAGTATTTGTGAAAATACTAAATACTAAATGAAACTTAATTTTAAGAAATAAATATGTTTAACAGTGGCGAATAAATTGAATTTCTTTGTTCATTTAACAAAGCATTGTTGTTTTGTTAATTTAATATATTTTTTTTTAATTTAAATATTTAATTTAATTTAAATGTGGTTTTTGATTTAAATAATCGTGCAGCTGATTCAGTTGTTGATTCGGTGCTGGTTAGGTGACTGAATCCTATCTGGTATATCCTGAGGATGCTTCGTTGAGAGGCGAAACACATGTCGATTGGTGGGTTTTGGACTTCGAGCGAAAAATAGCTAGATTTTAGGAATTTATCACATTATTTTTTGCTGTTTTTCCCATAACGCCGAATAGAGAAATAAGCCATTACATAAATATTTAAATATATGTCCAGTTTTGGTTATGTACTGCTTAATGCGAGCGAGAGTTGATACTTGTTAGTGTAAATAAACTGAGCAGTGGTGAATAAAATGGTCCGATATTTCATCTCTATAGGTTGAGTGCTCTATGATAACACCCCACCAAACCATCACTAAAGCCGGATAACGCCTACGTTGTACCCTATTAATTAATAATTGTGAAGCTGTTTTAGAGCTTTGAGCATAAACTCGGTCATTCTGCTTATTAAAATGTTACACGATAGTAAAAAATTTCTCGTCCGTAAATAAAATTTTTCTGTGACCTCTCTTTGCGTACCGCCTAAGCTGTTGTTTTGATTTTATTACTCTATTAATTTTTAAATTATCGTTTAAGTCATTACCATTGCGTCTCATAAGCTGTAAGTCCTAAGTCATCATTTAGATAAAATCTTTTGCTTTCGGACAGGATTTCTTCGGATTCTTTTCTTTACTGCTTTGATCGCCTTTTTAGTACGAATACTAACGTGGACGGCTAGATCGTTTTCTGTCACAAACATAAGACGTTTCATTATACCTATCAACAGCCCGATATACAAACATTCGACTAATACCAAGTAGATGGAGTTCCAAAAATTGCATTTAGCTCCATACCTATACCTACTTTTGTGTAATGCTATCACAGCAATTCGATTCTCTTTATTACCCCACTTCATTTTAATATCACGAGAATATTAACAAAGATTGGGACAAAAATGAGAACACTGAATATTCAATATGAGAATGGCAAGTTCCAAATTCAAATGTAATATTATTGTTTTTTTTATTTATAACGATATTTATGGCCAGCCTGTATAAAAAAAAGATCGCGACAAATCGAGAACCTTTTTTTTTAAGTGTAATAAATTAAAAAGCTATTGTGCTGTAATAATATCTTATCAAATATATAAAGGTTATAATGGATATGATGGACGAATGGTGGATAAAGGTATGATCACTTGATCACACTACTTTTATCAATATATATTTACATTTTTATTTGGCTTTTAAAATTTTTATATAGTTTGGAATATATATTTTTCCAGATCTGCTCTATTACAAGAAACTGAAAGAAGACATGCTGTAACATATCATTCACACACAAATTGTTGACTTACAACGACTATTGATCTGCCTTCACAAGCTGTGATCTTATTTTATAAGTTTTTTAATTATTAGGTAATGTCATTGTTATTATTAATATACTTACATATATGCCCAGTGCTTATCTTACAATTTTAACTCACTGAGGTCCATGTCATGCTAATACTTTAAGGCTTTCTACGGGATCGCACCGGTCGTGGTCACGGGCATGGATGAGCATCCTCTTCGTAGTGTGCGGGTCTTGGCAACAACCTACACTTAGTCTTCACATTTTTTATAATATTGTTTACTATGTACCTACAATTTTCTGGGTCCGGACATACTCCCGCCGGAAAACAGTGTGTCGCCACTGTATAGGCGATGATGTGATGAATAAGTGTGGGTAGTTGCCAGGAACCGCGCATTACGAAGATGACGCTCATCTTCATCAGTCTGCCTGTAACCAGGATCGGTACAATCCGGTGGAAAAGTCAGGATAAAAAGGTATTAGCCTTAAAGTATTGAGATGACAGACCTGGTTAGAATTGTACGATGTGTACAAGTCATGGAAGTTCAAAAACATGGATGCCTAGTGCCTTACAAATAAACATGTCTATAATGATTTGTATTTTTATTTTTGCTCTAACCTTATATTATTATTTACAAAATGCTAAATTATAGATATAAATGAACTTATGTTGCTCTAGTCATTTCTATTTACTCTTTAAATTCTTCAGGATTATCTAACTTTTTGGTTTGTCTTACTTCTTCACCATCAATAATATCATATTCATCTACTTTTTTCATTCCAGATATTCTATATACCTTTGCATTTTTTATACCTAGTGTGTTTGCCCAAGCTCGACCTGCAAAAATTTTACATATTACTAAAAACATTAAATGTTACTTTTAATTCTGTTATTTGGTAATGTTGAAAAAAAAACAGTGTCTCTGATGAAATTTTTTTTAATTTACATACATATTCTCACGCTATATCCCTAACAGGGTATTTATTTGCCTTAAAAGGTAAGGAAGGTAAATTTAAAAAAACATCAGCTTTCATTGTTGTCATTTATTAAATAACTAGCGACTCGCCCCGGCTTTGCACGGGGTACAATGTAGATACTAATGCGACGTCAGTGTGGAGTGATTAATAGTATTACTATTATGGTTAGACTATACTACAGGTTATAATCTTCTTAATTATATAACGTTCTGAAAGTCGCACTAATAGGTGCGGTTTATAGTGTCGCGATGAAAAGCACGTTTTTATTTTTATTTTCCTTGCCAGTGAGCTCCGATAAACACATGTAAGGGCCGCATTCATAATTTTCCGTTGCACGTTTTTTCCGTCCACGTTACAGTGAGGAAGCAAAATGAATGCAGTTGTATGGAGACGCTTTTATATTTCCGTGCACGATAACGTCATTCCGTGGACGTTGAAAAAGCGTCTTTATCGCCGACATAATAGGGAAGCATTTTGCTTACCTAAAATTCTTTCCTTTTGTATTTGTACTTTGGACGGTAAAAATGCGGCGATAAAAACGTTCAACGATAAATTATAAAAGCGTCCAATCGCTGCAAATCGTATAATGGTATAGGACGAGGCGCGGCTTTCGACGCGCTATTTAGTTTTGTTGGGCGATAGTTTTAATTCTACGATATTCCATAAGATATTAATTTAAATTGTGTGGTGTAAAAGGCAATTATTATGTATATGAAATGCTTAAGGTAACTAAAGTAAAATAGCCTTCCAAACCACATAATTTGTATCAATTTTTTTAAATATTAAAATGGTTAGAGATAGACATCCCAACTTTGACTGACTTTTTTGTAGTCCTAAGAAAGAGGAACAATTCTATTGTACATTTTTTTGTTATATTTCAAAAGAATAAGACAGCATTTTCGTTGAACACTCTCAGTCTGCTTGAGTTTTTCCGACATCTTGAACTATTAGCGTCATATTTCAACAAATTAACACAAAACAATATTAAACTATACATATAAACCTTCCTCTTGAATCACTCTAGCTATTGATGAAAACCGCATTAAAATCCGTTGCGTAGTTTAAAAGATCTAAGCGTACAGAGGGACAGACGGCGGGAAGCGACTTCGTTTTATACAATGTCAGATAGATTATTGACATTGAAAGAAATATTGAAATTGTTTTGCACTTTTTATGCTAGCTCGACATTACTTTCTACTAGCACCAACTATTTAACTCGAAAACTTAAATATTTGGGGCAAGCGAAATGTCAAATAGGGATGAGCGATATATATCGATATAGATGAAATATCGATATCAATGTTTAAAATATTGATATTGCCGACTTTTAAATATCGTAATATCGATATTATTAACAAGATAAAATATCGACACTTTTAAGCAAATACCGCAATGTCGATGTTCATTTTTACCAAGATATTATAATGTTGTTATTATTTCATTTACAATGTGTTTTGCAAATAACGGAGTAAACAAAATGTTTAGTATAATATCTTATTATCGAATAAAATGTATAAAAAAAACAGATCGTGCCAATATTCTTCATTGCCTAAAGTCTATCTAGTACCAACTACAGTTTGATAGAACATAGGTAACTAGGTAACAGACGTCTCATTGTTTGTTGTCAATACTTATGAAACATCAATTAATTTTTTTTTTAGTTTGCATTTTGTATACTTTTTAACATATTAGAAAAAAAATTTAATGTCCATTATTTTTGTATAATTATCACTTACCTAAGTTGCAGATGATCATGGTCTCCAATAAGCATGTATTTAAATTAAAGTGTTAAAAACCGGCAACATTAGAAAATATGGATATTTCATTTATATTTTGTGGTCGATAATATCGGAATATCGATTTCAAGCTATTGATATTATCGATATTTTAGCAATACCGCTCATCCCTAGTGTCAAATCCTTAAATGGAGTTTAAATATTTGGTGCAAGCCACCCTAAATGTCCTTTTTAGTAGCTGCCATTAGTGATGTTTTTTTATTTCCATTGTTATTGTTTGGACATGGCGACGCAGTTCTGCAGTGGAAGTCAACAGTTTGTATAAACTTTCTCTTCAAGTCCAAATAAAAAAGTCCATGAGATTTAGGACCACTGAATGTGGAGGCCACAAAATTGGTGCAAAACGGCAGGTCCACTTATCTCTTCAAGTCCAAATAAAAAAGTCCATGAGATTTAGGACCACTGAATGTGTAGGCCATAAAATTGGTGCAAAACGGCAGGTCCACTTATTGGAGAAAGTTTTATTAGGTAATTTTTAATGTTGACAGCATAATGCATGGGAAATCTATGATTTTGGAACCACATTCAGCTCCTCAAGCAAATTGAAGAAAGTACAATTAGCTTTTTTGCCAGTTAGATTGCCTGGCAATTTGATTGGAGTCTATAATTTTGCCATTCAGTATTTCTGTCCAATAAATAAGTAATTTTAATCTGGTATTGTAATCTGTCCATGCTCATGAGCGCGAATTTTGTAGTCGCCGGCTGTGTGTTATGTAGATTTAAATATCTACCTTCTACATCAGATGAATCGCTTCGATTTTTTATTGGGGCTGCCCTAAAGAGGTTTATAAAAAAGCAACTGGGCAATCGAACCTTGCTGGGGGCGTATTAAAAAAATACAAAAAACCTTACTACTTTGCAGGATTCTAATCTACACACTTCGGCGTGGTAGAACTACGTTCTTGGTCTAGTCTAGCCGCTGTATTATTAAGAAGGTAAACTGTTGCGAAATTAGTAGTTTAGAAATATTAAACGTGTGAAAACATGGAGAAAACGATTTTCCCAGATTTGAGAACTAGCTACCATAGATCGATATTTCGCCCCCGTAAACCCCTACATGATAAATTTAATCTAAATCGTTAAGAGCCATTTGCGAGAATGTGATTACAAATATAGCTCATTTAATACTATTGTTTATAATACTATTCTTCTAAATAACATAATATTTTTAAACTAAAGAAAGCCCATGAAATTTAACATTAAATTCATTGTTCACAGAAATGAATAATTTCTTTTTTCTGTGACTTTTAACCAGCAGCAATGATGAGCTAAATCAGATAACCTGACTCACCTGCACATATGACACACATTTATAATCAGAAAAGCTAGTCTGTCACCATTTTGTTACAAAAACAGCATTCAGGTATCTACATTTTATGTCATTTGCCTCACTTCATAGTATGGGACTGGCTGCCCCATACTGAAGTTATAAAGTCTGCTTTTATAATTATTTTTCATTATTATTATTTTTATTATTGTTCTTCTGTAAGAAACTAAAAGACCTTGTTATAAGTGATGATAAAACTGATTTTTAGTAGGTACTTGTTACAAACTAAACTTACGACACATTATTTCAAAAAGTAAAAAATAGTCTGACCAAGTTACAAGACGATCCGCGCACTTGAGAGTAGTAGGTCTGCGCTCTAGCCACTGTGCTATTCAGAAGGTAAATTCTGTTGCGAAATTAAAAAAGTTTAGAAGAAAATGATTTTTCCCAGAATCAAGACCTAGCTAAATCATTTTTCATCTCTGCTAACCCTTATATTGTAAATTATATTCTTTCATCGAAATTATTAGCCGTTTTGGAGAACACAATTGTAAACATATTATACAGGATTAATTGAAAAATACTAATAACCTCTTAGTGCAAAATTCCTGTCATCATACCTAACAACTTTTGTTCTACAACTTTTTTCAAAATTTAATATGTTCCTCAAAAAACATTTGTTAAGTTTTGTTGTACTGTCTGAAACATAATTACTCTGTATGTATTTTCAATGGTACAGTGCAAGCACATCGGGCCTCAGCGCCGCGCAGGCGCCATGTCCCCCCGCCCAGCGTTGTGCCTGTTGTTTTAGCGACCAGGTAGAGTAGTTCCATTTTCAGAAACAATGTATGTTGATAAGTAGCTATTCAAGGTTTGCTTGGTACATGCACATTCACCATTTAAGAAAAGAATGTAAAATGAATAAAATCTCCCCATAAAATCCTGCCATAAACCTAATTTTTGTAGATATGTTTGACATTTTTTGACAAGTGGACATTTATTTTTAGGTTCTCAGTTTTTCCTTTGTCAAGAAAATATTTTTTTTGCTCTATGTACTGCAAAAAATAATTTTAAAAATTATAAAATCCACATAACTACTTATAAATATTGCTGTCCATCTAGCAGCAGTTATTATGGAATCGAATTGAAATAAAAAACCATAATATTCATTCATTTATGGTTACAGTGTTCAAAAATGTAAACGAGAACACATAATTTTCAACTTTAAAAAAAATGTAACATTAAATGGAATAACATATTTTGTATATTTTATTCTGAATGATTTTAAATCCTACATACAGTAGCAATGTTATCTATTATTTACCAGATGCCCTAATATTTGACTGTTGTACATCAATGAAAGGTACACACGCATTACAACATAGTTTACTCAAATAAGTGACTTTTGCAATACATTACCTGGAGACATAGAATGTTCTTCGTCTGACTTGATGCCATAATAATGGGCCCAATCAGCTTTTCCTTGGTAAAAATTATACAAAACAAAACCTAGAGCATTCCAAGCGAGTAATCCGTAAACTATACTAAGTCGGCGTTTCCAAAGAATGGCCATGTCTTCAGGTATAGGCTTCATTCTTTTACGAATGAATCTATGCCACCACTTGTGAACTGCCATTATTAATATTTATTGTAATGTATGAAACCTAGAAAATAAAAATTTATAATTATTTACAGGTTACCTAAATATGTATTACGTAATCGTATTCTGAAAAATTAATACTTTGTAAAAGATGCGAATAATTCAATAATTTTTTAGTTTTTCATCATATTTTTCAAGTTTTGTTCAACAAAGTGATCATATTTTCCAAACAGAGTATAATCACTTCGTTTTGTTTAGATTTTTTATTTATATTTCTTAAGGCATTGGTAACAAAACCATCAGCCTAATAACGTAACTTGGAGAAACATTAACTGTCCCTAACACTCCTCCAGTAGTGTGATAGTACACTTTACTGAAGTTAAAAAGGACTTCTTGGAAGAGCGCGAAAACTTCAGCTATACATGTTTATTTAGATCTCCTCCATTCTTTTCACTTACAAAAAACTTTAAAACGAAATATGCTATCAGTGTTGTACTTTAAAACTCCTAAAAATGTAAAAAATAGAAAATCTAAATAAAATGACAACCTCACTTCTCCCGCTCCCGCGAAAAAGTCGGACGGTTTAGAACAACAGTTTCTGCTAGTTGTTAGACCGCAAATCAATAATACCACAACGGAAAAAAACAATTTCGTGTACCAACCTTCCAAAATAAACTTAATGATGTCCACCTAATTATCGATAGTAGCGTAGAATTTGACATTGTTATCGATATTTGATATGACCCACCCCCCCATTAACTAGATTATTAGTAAATATAAATGAAAAACGTTAAATGTATTTTTATTCATTTAATATAAATAGACAAACAGTAAGAAAAATAATTAATTAAAAAGCAAAAAAATACTTTAAAAATTAGTATTGAAAACATAACAAAAATTTTACATGCAGTCTGCATTAAAATTAATGTTACAATAAAAACATGGTAAAAACAGTATTTATGCATAAATCCCTATACTACGTTAATATACACTGTACAGATTTATGTATTTATACTAACTGTAGATAAATCACTAATAAACACTGAAATAAAAATGTTCCAAATACTTAAGACTAAGAGTGGTCGCGAAACGACAGCGCTGTTTCTATGGATATACATTATACACAACATGCACTAAAATAGTCTAAAACATGCGTAAAAATCGAACTAATACAATTTTGTGAATCAAATTCAATTGACAAAATGTACAAGAAACACCATATTGGTTATGATCACAGAGTACTATCTAATATATTATGGAAACAGAACAGCAAATTGTGTTGAGTACATGGGCAATACAGACAACATGAAAAAGTAATTTAATTATGCTTTTTGTGCAGTTGGTGTTGAAATGCGGTCTCAACCAAATTATAATTAGCAGCTGTTATGACTTGTATTGCTAAGAGCAAAAGTCACTTTCATTTTTTTTTTTAATTTGGCTTAAAAATTTCCAAATTTTAAATACAAGAGATGGGGGGGAGGGAATAGGCGACCGGAACTCTCACTCACCGAACGAAACAACAGCAATAGATACTGTTATATCACATCGATATTCTGTGAGAGGGTGGTATTTCACCAGGCGAGCTGGCCCAATTCGTGCCGCGGTGGAATGGCTCTACCACTCTAAAAACCAGCCAGTGTGCCAGCACAGTTTTGGGCAAGTGGGAGTGCTTCGTTGAATAAAAGCACAGTACAAGTAAGCAAACAGTATTCTATCTTCATACAAACGCTCCCAAACGACGCGCTCAAAATCTCGGCATACAAGTCGCGAGTGCGTCGCGGTTGTCGTCGGACGGTTTGAGACGCTCCCGCGCATTTACTTACGAAATATTATGTAATCAAGTTTACGTGCATAATGTTCAGTGTATGGATGTTTGAATACATCTATATCGAAACCGGAAATATTTCTCTGCTGCTAATTTGTAGGAAATATATTATCATACTGATCTAGTTAATTTATTGCTGATTTTTAATTATACTGCACACAAAATGCATTTTTTTTTGTCCATTTCCACCATACTAACTCACAAACTTTTGAAACTAGAAATAAAATACTAGTAGAATTATATAAATAAAAACATGAAATTTGCAATAATATAAAATGAAAAGATAATATCACAATTTAATATAGTACCTATTATCAAATACGTAACCCAAGAAAAACATTCAGTCCAAGTCGGTAGCCCTATTGCGTGTTTACGCACCGAGCGACCGTAGGTAATTATTATCTCTAGGACACTGCCGAGATAGAATACTGTTGGCTTACTTCTACTGTGATAAAAGTGTGGTAGCACAGTTACACAATTCTGTTGTGAAGCGCGGTTTGAGGTATTGATTCGCAGATTTATCATTCAAAGTTTTATTAATATAATAAATGACAATGTTTCATTTCGTAGCAATAGATAATTAAGGGTGGTTTGCACTACCTACTTAAGCTCGATTTAAGGAACTTGCTTCCTGATGTCAGTTGTCGTTACGGTTTGCAGCGCATATTATACAACATATAAGCATACAACATAACGGGCCAGATAGAAGACGCAGCGATACTTAAGCATTGGATCTAACGTGATATTACCATACCTCAATTGGTCCAGAGCTGTCCTTCCTAGTCAGCTATCACGATTGCCAGGTTCTGCTTCGCACTTGCTCTAACGCTGATCATCCTTCAAGCCGTTCACCACCTGCTAACATAATGAGCACTATGACTCCATCTGTATGGAGCCACTAGTCATACACACCGCCTCCATTAGCGTATTTACATATTTTTTTGCGCTATTCGTGCCTTATTACCAAGGCCTTGCTAGTACTAGACTCACACTCACCGCCATTCGCCGGCGTGATTACATTTCTTAGCGCTGTGGGTTGACCATTTCCCACCTGGGTCATTCGCAACATAGGACACATCCTTTGGACCCGTCTGACCTTATTAATTCATATAATTATATATTAATATAGCCGACTTTGACTAGTCAATTATCACAACGGAATGGGTCAGATCCCGACAGCATTATTAGCTGTATAGCATAGGTACCATTCATTGATCGATCAGAGAATACCTCTTGTACTCCCCTCGACATTGGTTAGACATCAATCTCATCATCATACGATTACTGCACTTATACACTAGGACACTTAAACACACTTATACTAATTACATTATATTATACACTTATAAAAGTGAGGTCACTTTAGTACTACACACAACTTAGGTAAATACTTAGCTCAGAACAAGTATGACTTTAAGGTACTTTGATACTTAGGTACTCAGCCTAGGTTAGCTCTCATTGTAGGCTTGTTGAAAAAGTATCGATATATCGATATTTTTAATTCGATATATCTATATTTTTAGCCGATATATTTTGATCCGATATATCGATACAAAATATCCAATATCGAAAATTGTATTAAAAACGATATTTTTTTAATTTATGTAACAAGTCACTAGAACCAAAACCGTAAAAAATACAATGACTAAGGAAACTAAAGGACATGGCATGTTGATCTATAAATCTATAGCAACATTTAGTTATATATATTTTAACGCATAACATTCAAACATGGCGTTGTCTCTTTTTCACTTACGGTTTCTTGTGTGTGTAAGAGAAAACAACAGTACTTTTCTCAAAGAGTAATTTTTTTATGTGATATCATTGTAATGTCAAAACGTGCCGGTCCGCCATTTATTGCGACACGCTGACAAGTACACGAAGTGTCAAAACATATCAATGGATTTAATATTTTTTAATGTTTCTGTGATTTTGTGCTGGATATTGGAACTGTTTTGTTAAAGAAGAAGCAAGCATAAGGCCACAATAATTTCCAAGTGTAGTGTTAGAATGTGGCTCAAGGAAAAGCAATAATCAACGAAATCTATAATTGCACTGGTACGTAACAGAAATTCATTAATTTAGTCTGATGTCGTATATATTTCCATCGTAATTACTGCGTTTCTTAGTTTACTGTATTATAGTCATGTATATTTTTAGTTATTAGCAGTTTTTATTCATATAATATAGTAAATTACTTCATATCATTTTTGTTGTTATTGCAGTTAGGGCTGTTCATGTACCTATATTAAAAAAATATCGATAAATACAGGTATCATGTTTATATCGATACCAATAATGAACACTACGCTAAGTCGAAAATTCGTATTTCACAGTACGAGCGCATTAAGTGGAAGATTTGATAATTTCTTTACTATGATAGCTATTTTAGTGAAATTTTCAGAGTAAGTAGTTTATTTTCTATTGCTTAAACTGACATAACTTGATTTTATAACTTATTGTTAGTTTTAAATTTAGACCGAGTTAGCTAGGTATAGCACGAAAATAACACATTCAGTAATTCGTTTACACTACGCCCACCCACAGTTAGCATATTGTATTACGGAACGTCAGAGTTTTAGAACATTGTAATAAAATTCATTATCTGAAACAATCACTGTTAATATTATATTATGTATCGATAATGAGACTAGTTTTTAGTATTTTGATTGAAATGTCGTACAAAATATCCTCTTGTTGTTAATTTAGAATAGTTATCGTTTTCTAATCGGCAAAGCTACAAAAACAACTATCGCGTTTTATGCCGCTAATTCATAAATAGCGTACCATGATCAATATTAGTACTTAGCGTTTTGTTTGACAGATAAATTCATTGAAAATCGTATTATAACCAATTATTTTAGCCTTCATTTAAATCATCAGATTAAAATTTACATGTAGTAATAGTTTTGTAAGTTTCTTAAAACATTGTATTCGATGGCTTTCAACATCACATAAGCTGTATTTATAATACAATATTCCCTCACTTTCTGGGGATACCTTAATTTCTTTTATTTTGTTCCAAGAAACTTTATCTTGATAAGAATTTTTTGTCCAATTTTTCCTCGCAATAGCCTTTTTGAAATCAAAGATCATGTTTTGCTTTACCTCTATCACATTATAAGGCTTATGATTTATTTTAGCCTATCGAACTAAAGAATACCATTCATCTGGTGAATATACTTCCTTTCCCCTAACTGTTTTTTCAATCAGAGCATGGACCGAGTCGCCTTCATTTTGGGTGTGCCCTTTTTCCATGAAGCGATGGTAGATTTTTATTTACAAATTACTGGCAGCCAATAAGTACATGTAATAAACAATCCTATTACGATTCTGTCCACCACAATTATCTGACCATAAATTAGCTTCAGTAACTCCTCTTGAAGCCACTTTAGACAATTTTTTCAATTTATGGCATTATATTATACATATTATTACATAGGTCGCATTGATCCTTCTTCGGAACATGAAAACCGATCTTCAAATTACCATTAACTATGTATTGTCTGACAGTTTGCACTCTACTACTGTAATTATTTTCTGCGCACCAATCTGGATACATTTTAAACATTTATGAAATTGATAATGTAGGATCCAAATATTTTATATTTGATCTTTTTCTCACATAATGCGATTCAACAGTCTTATAAGAATTGACATGATCGATAACGCTGTGTTTCATTTCTTCAGAAACTACCAGATTATGATTTTTATGGCGCCCTGTGTCATCAGTAACATTGTTAAAATCATTACACTCATGATGTTTTCGTAAAGCAGTGTAGACAAAATCCTTACTTATCTTCGATGTACGTTTGTTTTCTGGAGTATATACAAAAGATTCGCGCATCGCAGTGGAAGAAACAGATGAAGGATTTGCAGAAGTCTCCGACATTAAATTTATTTCATTATCATTAATATAAAGCGTACTCAAAGGCGTAATAGGTGATATATTTTGTTCGGTACAGGGATTTTTTTTGAGGTGAGTGTTACATCAATATCTCTAGGAGTTAATGGTGCCATCAGCACTTTCTGAATAATCGTTAAAGTCGCAATAAGGTGAAGGCATTGGAGTACATTCATTGTGATCAGATTCATAATTTTCTGCGCTACAAGAAAACAAGGGTTCGATGGACAGAGGACTCAATGTCATTGGAGATGGCTTTTGGGTATTAGTAACTAATCTAGGAAAAATATTGATAGGGGAATCAGGTTCTAATATGACATTGTCTAGGGTCACATCTTTTTAAACCAGATTATGTTCAAAGTCAAAGTCAAATCAATTTATTCAAGTAAACCCAATTACAAGGTATTTTTGAACGTCAAATCTACTTTAGTTCGGTCCAAATAGAAAACCTGGACACTGAGAAGAACCGACAAGAAACTCAGTCAGGTATCATTTTTTCAACTTCATTTTACAAAAGGTTTATTAAAATACAATATTTTCATTACGCTAGTAAACGCATGTGCAGAGAACATCATTTCCAGACTATTGTTGTATCTTCAATGAAATCGTTTATTTTATAGTATGATTTAGTCAATGTACGTTTTATAACCAATCTAAATTTATTCTCTGTTAATTGAGTAATTTCTTGAGAAACTTTATTTTAAAAACGAATGCAATTAAAGACCTAAAAATGAAACATTTGACTTATGTAATTTAAATTTTGTTGTTGTGTTGTGTGTTTAAATGTTGTGTTGAATGAATTGGAGAGTTGATAATTTGTTCAATATATGTTTTGTTATTACAAGTGTCGTCATGTTGTTCGATAAGTTCTTTAAAAACATGTTCAAACATAGCTATAAATTCTGGTGTTATACTGTCGTCGGGCACCGGAGATGAATCTGAAAAATAAAATAGTTTTGTAAAATAACAAATGAAATGAGATTGAATGCGAATGCAATGTGATGGTAAAGGCTGCTTGTGATTTAATGATTTTACTTATATTACTTATATTATTTTGTTTTATTTTACTATTGCCATATTTTTTACACAATTCTAAGGTTATTTCTTTATAATCGTAATAATTATTTATTTAGAACATGATATTAAAGAATGTTAGATGAGTAACTAAACACTGTAATTATGTTTTGGTAACGTAATTCAATTGACCTAGACATCAACAAAATTGTTATATTTATTAACTACTAATGAATTTTAACTTTTTTTGTTAATAATTAATTCTAGTCAAATAAATTAATGAAGGGATAAAAATAATATTGAAATTATCTATTAATCGAATCATTAAAAATATTACTTATTATTCAATGCCTAATAATAGTAGGTAAATTTATTATTTAATTCATAAATAACACTTAATATCAACATTATATTACTATAAAAACTGAACAAGAAATGAACGTAATTTCTGTACACTCCGCTGTTAGAAAATGTAACGCAATCGAAATACACTACGCTAATTAGAATTGGCGTAGTATCCTACGGATATCGAGTTAATGTACTCGAATTCTCACAATAATTTTAAATTGTTAGAAAAACCAATCATGTAAATTCAAACATAGATAAAATAATTGTTCAAGTACTTACCTCTTTCCTGATTACAATCTGTTATCTCACTTATTTCGTCATTATTCGTTAATTGAACGCCCGTACTTTTGCTTAATTCGACCAAATATCTAGCTCGATGTCCAGACATTTTTATTTTATTTATTAGAAAATTAATAGTGTTAACATTACAAGCAAAGCTAGTAATTTATGCATACGCCATTACTTTCAAACTTAAAAAAATGCGTGCTTACTAGATACACAGCGACAACTGATCTTAGCGCAATAATAAACAAACGAAGTCACAACCGCTCCCCCCGCACAGACCTCTAATCCCAGTTGGCGTGTTAATATCGCGCGTTTGGTAAAGGTACATTTACTTAGCGTTATGTATTACTCAAAAATTTTTTGTTCCTTTAGATTTCTTTCTGAAATTTGGTAAACATTTAAAGTAATTATTAATAAACCGTTTCGCGCCAAAAACAGAAAATTAGTAAAATTTGAGTTGGCGTAGTGTTCATTGCTGGTATCGATATGTCGTAATTATCTCGTTTCAGATTACCATCATGTATTATTAGAGAAAAAGAGTGGCTTGACATAATCGGAAAAGAAAATTGAACCTATATGATGTATTCATGATATTTTGTATATTATGTTATTTGCATTTCGAAGAAACTTCTTTCGATAGAACATTAAGAAAATAATTTTATGTATGAAGCATTGCCCTCGCAAAGGTTATTGGGAATCAGAGAAAATATTTAGTGGTAATTAATTACTTTTTAATTTCTTTACCATGTAAATCCTCTATTGTGAAAAAGTAACAGGAAAATATTAATTGTTTACAGAATGTGGCTGAATTTTTATTTAATCTTTCCGGGAGAGAAAAATCTCATAGTTCTAAATATCTGCTTCTGAACGATGTGAATCAAAACCACGGCGAGTTATTTTTGCGACCAATAAGAACTTGTAGTGGTTTTACTAATAATCCAGATGCTGTACAATTTGAAGAATCTTTTAAAAAACTTACACTTGAAAAAACTTTTAAAAAAGGTGTCGGAAACTATTTCATTATTTTCTTGATGTACAAAGAAACGACAGCGACATGATGAGTACGATGATCTCAGTATTCAAAAGTTTCATTCAGAAATTATTTAATAAAAATTATGCTATTTAGTTATCTATATTTATTTATATTGTGAATATGTTATTAAAATTATTGCGTACTTAATATAAATATTATTTTACAAACAATAATGTTAGCAAACAGTTCTATTTGTCAAACCCAGTAAAAATTCGTTACTATAGGTATATTAGATATGACTAGTCAGACATTGGTCACCCTTGCAGTGCCTAGCAATTTACTATCTTAACTTTTAAAATATTTATTCAAAAGGCCGGTATATAGTGGATTTTCTACGCTAGATAATGTTATAAGCTATAATATTACTTATTTCTTTACAACGAAAAGAAATAAAATTTGTTTGTTTGTATATACGGGGTAACCTCTGGAAGTACTTAACTAAAGTTGAGAATTCTGCGAATAATAGAAGTCCACAGTGTTCTATTCCTAATTGAAATATTATTCTCAATTACTGTGTGATAAGACCACTAATTTTTTGTAAAATTAATTATTCTAGTATTTAGTTTATCAAAGTGCTACAGTACACCATGGCTATAGATTTGGTTGGTCCGTATATATGTTTCTCATAGCACTTATTTTAATTTCATCATCACCTCTAGAAGAAGTAACGTTATGCATGTAAAGAAAAGAAAAACATTAAAAGGACTGTGCTGTTCTTCGACTACTGTGACCTATGTTCAAGTTCAATTGATCTTCAACATTTATCAAAGCGCTTCATAAAAATATAGGTTTCTTTTAAAAAGCAATTTTATTTCTGTAATAATCATGGACGTACTATCAAGTATTACATAAAGAGATATCTAAGTAATTTGTTTGTAAGTAGGGGTCATTTAAAGTTCCATACAAAAATGATCGTAGATCAGAAAGGGGCTATACTTGAATGCGCCTGTTGCTATCGTTGCTAATACATCTTAAATTCGCCTTAAGCGCAGATTCTAATTGTATGCCGATAGCATCGAACTACGCTGACTGCTGTTTTCAGTTTGAACAATATTTCAGTACTTTTGTACAAATCTATGACACAAAAAAAAGCCCTCCCTTTTTCTGAAGATATCATACAAAATGTTTTTTATTTCAATACTGGTGCGGAAACAATAGTTATTTCAACAACTGACAACGACATCTACATAGTAGATATTTGGAACATCACTGATCGGCAGCCATTATTTGCGACACTTGAAGTTTAGGTGGCACGATTATTTTGTACTTGTTTCATGTCCTTTAGTTTCCTTAGTCATTGAAAAAATAGGAACGAACGAAAAAAAATAACTGTATTGTCTATGACTATTGACTAGTATGTTTGGTTACGTTGTGTGTATGTGTGTGTGTGCGGCAGTCGTCCGTCACTTTCATTAGCGAGTTCTTTTGAACATACTTTCACAGAGTGATACTTTGTGTTAAAGTGCGGCCTCATGCAGTCGCTCGTCGCTCGTTTTCGGCGACAAATTATAGTGCCATTAATCTCCTTTTCAAAACATATAACTCACGCTAGATAGCGTTAGCTTATCGTATGCATTTGCTCTACCTAATTATACAAATTTCTCCCACACTCACACATATGCCAGTTCGTAGACAACACATACGCAATACGCTAATAATATTACGCTCGTGTCATTCAACCCTTCTCCATTGCGTTTAGGTTCTATAACATTTAGAGATATATGCTTAATTTCCATTGCTATACGTCTTAATAATATAAAAGCGTAGTAATATAATTAGAAAAATGTACACATGTAGGTATAGACATAAGTATTATTATCGTTCCGAAAATGCGAGAAGTTGCGTTTCGTTATTTATGAACATTTTTTTATTTATTATCCTATCTGAAACGTCGATATGATTGGTTACCAAGATCCGACGATGAAGTAGATGGTAAGTTATAAGAACTACTTGATGGCGCATAATAATCCCATCGAGATTGAGCTCATTCAATGCGCCTCGATGAGCTTTTTGGTAACAACGGATGGTTACCAACACTAGATGATGTGGTTGAGAGATAACTATAGAAAATGTGTGCTGTCTTCACATATCAGACCCTTCGAAAATTTTTCATTTATGTTACCGGTCTTGATGAAAACTTTTGTTAATACTAAAATATCAGAATGCGATTATGGAGTCGATGGTAGGTAACGAGAATTACTTGATGACTCATTATAATCCTATCAAGTTTAGGTTACTTCGCTCTGTTTTTACAAGTTTTTTAATAAAATCGGTGGTCAGATGATGTTATTTGATGATGAAATTGAGAGATGATTACAGAAATCGCATGCTGTCTAATAACAGACCCTTCAAATTTGTACTCATTTCACTGAACTCAATGAGGTGCCTACTCTGATGAATGTCAACGTAGCAAGATCTGATGATGGAGTTGTTGGAATGTAATGAGATCTACATGATTCACAATGATATTATTGAACAGGACAGCATGGCAGTATCGAGAAGAATATCAGATTTAACATTTAAGCATTTTTTAAATATTCTAAGTTTTTCCTTTTTCAAATGTTTGGGTATTTGCGGTATTTTGAAATAAATTTGGCCCAATTGGGGCAAATGCGGAAGGATTCTTAAAAACCCGAGAGCATTCACCATTTTCTCTTTTATCTAATTTTATATAATTTAATTTACTAGAAAAGCAAAACCGTTTCGGGAAATAAGTTATACATTTTGCAATTTCCATGTAATTGAACCGCCAAAATTGTAATGAAAATGGAAATAATTACAAATAAAAGTTGTTACAAAATTTTAATACTGGGGTAATATCCGCAATAAGACGGGTAAAGACCAGATTACTGTTCAAAGTCTTCCTTATTCACTTGGGGGTTATGGTTCACAATAACGTTTAACTATAAAATGCATCCGAACAATGTATTATTTTATATTTAAATATTTATGTTTTACTCCATGAAACGTTTCAATAACGTTTCATGGGGTTTCATTATGATTCTCAAACATTTTTGGTACATATAAAAAAAAATCATATTTAAACATTGTAATACTGGATAGGAAGGATATTTAGAAACAAATCTTGTACATCAAAATGAATGTTTCTTTGTATGTTTGTCCTCTATGCGTTCTAAGCCATTCATCGAATTGTAGTGAAAAATTAAAATTCGAACAAAATAAAAAACAAAAAACAGCGAAATGGGAGCATCTTTAGAAGTTATTAGCAATGGACTTGGCGATTAATACATTGATTGAATATCATATCAACAAAAATGAAAGTGAAGTTTACTACTCAAGTATTCGTCAACGAATTTCTTCAGCAATGAGATTCTTAGCAAGTAAGTATGTATTAGAATAAATTAAAAACTTTTTATTGGAACAAACACTTATAGATATGATAGCAGTATAGTATTTATTACTAGAATGAATCAATTAAGAATGATTGTCTGGATTAAACACTTCTAGAAATGTAATAGCAGTCAAGTAGTTTTTACTAGAAATGTAATTAAATACATACATATATACATATTTTCACTCTGCATCCCTAACGGAGTAGTCAGAGAGGTCGGGGCGCCAAGCGTCACAGTCCTTACAATTTGCACGTCCATAAATCTCATCATCGTCCTTGGACGTTTTTGCCTGGGTATGTATGCAGGTGCTTAAGTGAATACCTTAACCCATATTAAATAAATGTAGGGGCTTTTTCCTAAAATTTAGTTACAATTAATAAGTACATAAGCAAAAATGTGTGAAGAGAATGATAAGATTTGAGAAAACAAAAGAGGTATGTAATGTATGTATGTTTGTATATATATAATTAATAGAAAAAATTGCTGATGTTGTTCAATATGCACAGTGTAAAAACCTCTGTCATGACATCATTCGAATGGGAAATGACGTGAAGTTATATGAGCAATAATTGATACGGTAATGATAGTATATCAAAACATCGTGTGAAATCATTTTTTCTTTTAATGTGTGGTTTGTTAATGATCTCATGCAAATCCACAAAAATTGTTTACTAAAATTTACAGTTTAATTTGTTATTGATGTTGTCATATATTTTATATCTAAATAACAATTTCAAATATATCTCACCTACATAACGACGGATTTGAAGGAGAAAATATTTGAGTATAGACACTACATATTAATTATATACCTGTGTATGTATTTTTTCAGAAAACAAGAATGTTCCTGAAGAGCGTGAAGAGACTGTTGATCTGCTGCTACTATTTGATAAGTTATTTGATTCATTTAACGGTCACTCTTAGTTCTCAAGGGCTGTCTCAAAAACAATTCTACAATTTTTAAAATTATACAGACAATGGTTTTTGAAAATATTGTGAAAAAATCAGATAGAAGTGAAATAATAAAAGACCCTCTTGAGATTTTTTTTTTGCTGTATCAAAATTAATGTAATACGCAATGTTAATCCTACGTGCACACAACTCAAAAATGCCTTTAAAATATTATTGATCAACAACTTTGATTCTGTTCATTCCGATTAATGCTAATTGCGAAAAATATGATAATTGCCCTTTGCGATCATTGAAGTGCATGTTACAAATTATTGCACATTTTAATACTAATGATTTTGCATGTGATATTGATACTTCATTACTTACTATGGACGAATTTAAAACAATTATTTCGATTTTGAATGGAGAAGCGAAAAAATGTGTCGCTGGTTATCTCATTAAAAAGTGCAAATCAAAAATTTTTAGAAATGGTAGAACCTATTGTAATGGTTTGCTGAGATCGAAAAGAAATGTTTATTCATTTAATTATAAAATCGATTACACAAATAAATTTCCGTTTTATGCATGTAACAATTTTATAAAATTATTGAATGACATAATGTAGTACATGATTTTATTACTTGCTTACGAAATTTTCCTGAAATATTGGATTTAAAAGAAAAAATAGTTTTTTTTATATATTGCAGATGTGATTTTGATTCTCTTATCAACTGTAAAACTCATAAATCTGATTTGATTACTTACATAATAAATGTATCAATTACTTTATTTATCAGTAGTTGGTGCACGGGGGTTAACCAGTTTTTAATTCAAAAAATAACTAATTTTGAATGAAATGATAAAATGGTCAATCATATGATTATAAAAAAATCCATAAAACAAAGCAATAAGTAGTACATATTTTCGTGTTATTCATACGGCCATTCTGACTACCCCGTTAGGGATACAGCATGAAGATATGTATGTATGTATTTTAATATTACACTCGGATATTTTTTATTCTATTATTCTGAATCGAAAAACTGCCAATAAATACAAAACCATTCGAAAGTGAATGTGTATGACATAAAAATGCAGTGATGTCATAGTACCTGTGATACTACTATGTAATAAATAATTACATAATAATAAACTACCTGCACCTATATTTATTGGAACGTTTATATTAATTTACACTTTTGTGCTGCATTTCTATTATTTTATTATATGTTGCATTGTAATGAATATTTTTTTATCGGTTTGCAGTAGAAACATCACTTCCATTTGATTTCATTGTTTTTCACAGTATTTTAGATTTTTTTTCTCATGTAAACGATTCTGTAAATGCGATAATATTCGTGCATGTTGTTATGTTTATGCACTTCGGTCTTTGTCCACATAATATTTAGTTAATTTATTATTATTATATATTATTCAATTTTATTTGAGCTGGTATCTATTTCTAATACAATAACTTCTGAAGATGTTCCCATTTCGCTATTTTTTGTGTTTAATTTCATTCCAATTTAAAGTTTTTCTGTATTAAATAGTTACGTACCCCGTTTAAGAGATGAGGCGTGTCTTATAATAATATTTTTGTTCCTTCGATTTCAATGGCTGTAGAATCCTATGCTTCATTTTCTTTTAAATATTATCGTTTCGTATATTCTTAGAAACTTGGTATAACTCCTATTTTAGTTGGTGGCTGATCACAGACTCTTTGATTACCGTGTTCAATAGATTTTTTAAGTCGTTTTTTTTGTAGGTTCTTGGAAAATGTTAAATATATAGGCTGTTTTGATGTAGATGTTGTACTTTTAATCATGAAAACAAGTGCATGGTCTGCTATTTTTTTGAGTTCTTTTTTGATCTTTAAAATCTTTAACGCCTGTTATTTCTTTTAATTCTTGATTGTAATAAACGCTTTAAGATAATGCCATTTCATCAAATATTTAAGTGAACAATCTCTTTTCTTCCGGTAATTTGCTGATTGTTAGTCTTAAATGTTCTAAAATATTTGGTTTTATACCTGACTTTACGGACACTATGTAATAATTTCAATATACTTCGTTTCGATGGTAATGTAAATAATTCTCTTAAATATATGAAATCTTTTGGGGATTGCTTGTATGTATATACTAAGAGCCATTCTTTTTTTGTTATATTGAATCTTCTTTCCCTGGGTTTTATTTTCTATTTCATTTAGAATTCTGGAAATATTCTTATTGATTCAGGCATGTCATCCATTATTTAATTATTTTTAAATGATGTTTTCGTGGATATTATTTTAACAATAATATGGTCCGTCTTCTATTTTTTTGCATAATAATTTTAATCTTACAATTCATTAAAGTTCTTTTTTGAGGAGAAATGGAATAAATTTTTAATATAGAATTAATTCTACATAAAAATTGCCTTAAATTTTAATAGAATAATAACGAACATTTATAAAATCTCCTATTTTGATTTTCTTTTATACCATTCCATGAAAACCTGTTATTGTATTAATTATTATGTACAAAGTAGCAACGCCTGGCGCTCTGTCCTCTCTGACTACGCCGTTGAGGATACAGCGTGAAGATATGTATCTATGTATATTTGTATTATATTCATTTTTTTATTTTTAATATTTAACTAATATAAACCTGAAGCAAGAATCTTTGAATCTAGCTGGATATTGTACTCTGAAGAGATATTCGTAGACAAATTATATGACCTCGAGTATCCTTTGATCACTAACGTTTCATTTCTGTCTGTTTCTAACTCCTGGAAATAAACCTATTAGTATACATGATATTGCTATAACATGGAGATACACCAACAGCAAAAGATGAAATGAGATGGTGGGGTATTGAGATGTTTCATTGTTTTATTTCTCGATTTCAAGTACCTCCTCAGATTGTGCCCTCCAGTTTAAATACTATTCCATGGCCTGGAGACAACATATTTAATATCAATAATCTCTTTTCTGCAGGTCAAAATTGTTTGGGTTTGCATCTGCCTTTGTAGACACATAATAATTTCAGTAAATTTTGTTTTGATTGTAATGTACATAATTTGTTTTAATATCTGAAAACTTCTGGAGATACATGTCTGTTAACTTATAATTTTTTCGTTAATATTTAACTTTCTTACCCTGGGTTTAATTTTTAATTTCATCTGCAAATCTGTAAATATTCTTAATTATTAAGTCATGTATTATAATTTTTTAAACTTAAAATTTTGTTTTTGTAAATATTCTTTTAGAAATAAGACAACAAATAAAGTAATAAATGTTTTTAATATGGCACTGAAGTATTTATTTTTATAGTAATCTCGTTACCCTGTACTAACGCACTGCGAATTGTTACAATTTGCATTATTTTGAAATTATTTTTATTTCCATTTGTAACCCTTTCGTTACAGTGCCATCTATTGGACATTGCCCTAAGTTTTCTCTTGTAAAGTATTGAGATCGGGGTGGTACATCTATACTAAATAGATAGATAGCAAAATCAGCGTCAGTAAATACATCATAATCGAAAAATATAATCGGATAGTCTTAATTTGAAAGTTAATTATAATTAGAACGCAAAAAACCACTGTAATCAATGAACACATTTATTTTATCAATATGTATCACAATTTTACTACACAACTGCTTCAAGAAAAAACACACAGAGTACACACATTTCGTTTGGGAACACAATAGACTGGAGACATACAGAGATTACAAATTACACATATAACAATTATGGACAGAGAGGATTTATCCTCTCTTGATTTTTTTTGAGTTTGATTTTGTGTTACATATGGAACATATATTTTTAATCCTACAATAGATAGACACGAGACATTTTATCCCAGTTCTTTCGAATCTGGCACTTAAATACTTGACACCTACGGCTTCCTCTGTACCTTCAGAGAGGGTGGCTTCTGCCGTAAATCTGGCGGTTACTAACAATAGAAGCTACCTACCTACCTAAAAAATACCTTCGTTTTTATTGAGATTTTTGTACATAAAAATAATATATGTTTTGTATAAAAATTACTATTGATATCATTGAGCTAGGCTGAACTAAAAACACACATCAAAAAAGTCTAATCAACACGCATCATTTACAGAAACGGCATGTTTTATTAATTGATTTTTTCCTTAGACCTTATTTTTTCTTAGAAAAGTAGATTGGTATACAATGTTTTTTGTTCTCGGAAACATATCGTCGGTCCAAAAGAAAACTAGTCAATCTGCAAATGTCAAATTGTTAAGGAGATCAAAATAAAAATAATAAATGGTATTGTAAATCAGAGTTTTCCCGTATCTCTTCAAGTTTGTATATTTATGAGTCAAAAACAAATGTATTCAAGAACATATTATTGAAATCATTGATTTATTACCATTGAACCGAATTAAAACAGATTGGTATATTTACCATGGTTGGGTGACGTTTGGTTAGATTATTTAGATCTATTACAAGTAACCAAAGTGGTAGTTAAATACGTTGACTGTAGCGGGACATAGCACATGACATGAATTTGTTGATTATGTACTAGCGAAACTACGCTACAGTAATTGGATTTATTTCATTTATTTGCGCAATATGGTTGTATACTATTTTATTATTGCATGAATATGCTTTATTATAACGATAGATAAAATTAAACACATAAATATTAGCAAAAAAATTATTTATTCATAATTATTATTTATTTATTCACTGTCTTCAGTAACATCAGGCTCTGGAAGACAGTCTCTTACAGTTTCTGAACAGGGAAGTTCAGTATAAAAATTATGATACATTCTTGGTATTTGAAAATCCGAGCATAATTTTAAAAGATCATTTTTCTTTTTTGATGAAATTTTAAACATTTGTGAATAGGCCGGAATGGGATAGTTAATTGCTTTTCCTCTTTTTTTTTTAAGTTGCAAAGCTACAAAAGGTTCATTTTTATCATAGCTGGTTTTCAAATATATCGTATCAGGAACCTCTTTCTTATATTGTAACCAAACAGCATCGCTTAATCCAAGTTTTCGTCCTTCATTCGAAACTTTTATCTGAAATTGATTTTGCGTACCAAAATCTTTAAAATCATCGTGAAGTAATGATGTTACATTATAAGGTCGCGGGTTAGTTCTGGCTAAGCGAACGATTTGTGCCCAACCATCTGGAGTATAAACAGGTACGTTTTTTGATTTCTTTTCAATTTTAGAATGAATGGAATCACATTCCATATGCGTATGACCTGTTTCGAAGAATTTATGATCAATAACCTGCAAAGTAGAATGTTGTTGAATTGTTATCAAGCACATGGAACTGAAATGGTAATTTTTTTGTTGCCCGCCGCAGCTATCCGACATCATTTTTACCCGTTTAATGTTATTATGTGCCATGATATATATGTTAATGCAAGTTGATATCTCAATACTGCCGCGTCTTCCTTCTGTTTCTGGCCACATATAGCAATCTACATCTTGATTGCCTAAATTATAGACTGTCAAATTGTAAACCGCTAATTTTCGTACATAAAAAAAAGGTCCAGTTGCTCCTTTAGGGGTGCTGAGAACAGCCTCCAAATCAAAATTAAATGAAAGAGTTTTTTCGTCACTTTGTGCTTCCTCTTTATCCTCATCTCTACATTTTCGTGCTTCACTTCTACGAATCAAATGCAGTGAATGACTTTCTTGATTTTTATTTTTTTCTTCAATGCTCATTTCCCTATAAGCCGTACATTGTTTACACAAGTCTTTTTTTGGTCTATGAAAACTTAGTTTGTAACTTCTGAAAATCGAACGGTATTTTTCAAAAGACGCTGCTTTGACTGATTTTGTTTGGCATAGTTTTTTGTATTCTTTATACATTATTGTTATGTTAAGCGAGGAATCTATATATCGTATGATAGTATCACGGCGACAATAGTGAGACTCAACGGCTGGATAAGACAGAATATGGTCATGAATGAACTTTTCATCTGTTGGATTTAACTTATTAGGTGGAGCCTTTTTGCCTCTGTGATCTGGAAGTAAAAGACCTTGTGGATTTAGTTTTTGTAAAGCACCTTTCACGAATCCGCCCGTAATATTTAGGGTATCTAAAAAAAACTCTCGGCATACAACTTTCTTCTCATCGGCTACAGTTAATGTGTAAATAAAAGTGAAATTTCGCCGAGAAAGTCCCTTCGTTGTATCTCGATTTTTTTTTATCTTTGTTACATGGTTTACGATAAAATATCGTTGTTCCTGCAGACTTGACAAGTTTCGGAATTCGGTATAGATTTTAACTCTCTCATCTTCAGGAACATACGAAATACATTTGTGTTTGGGTATAGCTGCACACTTAGCTGGTTTTATGGGTTTGGCTTGCATTATTTTACCTTTTTTTGTTTTATACGATTCACCTTTCAATCGTTTACGTTTTTCAATATTTATCTTCCATGTGCTAGGATCTCGGACTTTTCTCTTTTTTGGATTATAATTAATATCGTTTTCTTCCAAGTTTTGTTCTTCTCTATTTTCTAATGGTAATAAAACAGGCTCATTTTTATCTTGATCTCGTTCCTCCAAGTTTCCTAAAGCTGCTGTCAATATTGAAGGAGATTCATTGTTGACACGTATCTTTTGAATAGCGCGTTTATGGCGTTTAATGATTTGGCTATTTCCACATGTGTCTGAACAATCACTGCTTAGGTTATCATTATATTCTACTTCATAATTAGGATCAATTACGGAATCGTCGCTGTCTTGCTCTATTCCAATTAAAACATTTAACATTTTATTAGTTTCAGGTGACATAGCACAAACAGGGGATGAAGACGGAGAAACAGGCGAATTTTCAGTACTCTTTACAGAATTACAATTGGTTGTGGCTAGCAAACGCGAAATATCTGGTCTTTCAATATTTATCTCTTTAACGTGACATACTTGTCTTGGAGTCAGAGGTGAATAAGTTGGAGCTTCAATGCTCGTCTCACCAACTTCACAAGTTTGTTGATGTATTAGAGGCAAATGAATAGAATCTTTAATGTTATTTTCGCCAATCTGGTATAATGGTTTCAATGGTAAAGGTGAATAGACAGGTGGTGCTTGAATGCTAATGTCACCAACCTCAAGAACCTGTTTTTGTGTTTGAGATAAATATGTTTTAGTTTTAATGTTTATTTCGTGAACTTTAAAAGCCTGTTTATGTGTCAAATTTGAATAGGCTGAAGCTTCTACCTTTTCATTATCATACACCCGTTGATGAGCTGTTAAAAACAGAAAACATTTATATTTGATTCTATAAAAATAAAATAGGTATACATAATATAGGTACGGAATAAATACAACTTACATGGTATGACTGCTTGCACACCACGATGTACTGGGCTAACATCTGGTGTGTTTTCTATGACGTTAGCTGTAATGCAAGAAAGCAAAAGCTGTTATGTAACTGGACGTAGTTAAAGTTAGACAAGTTTAAACCAGGATAAATCTAGTTTCTTTTTTTGGAGCATTTAAGCATTAATTATTAATTTAAGCATTTGAAACGGATATCGTCACCATTATCGTAAAAATAAGCACCCCAACATTGCATGAATCACTACGATACAAAAATCTCACATGCGTGATCATAATTCCAGAAGCATAATTTATATAAATTTGACATACAAGTTACTAGATTCCGCTTGTAGTTCGGTTATCGCGAAAAAAGTAAATATAACCGTTATAGCGTTCATGTTCCTTATACTTTCTAGATAATCGATTTAATGGGTTAGCCATGATTAGGTAACAGACAGACGGACGGAGTTACGTATTAATAAATAATAAATACGTATTAATAAATATTAATACGTTGTATAATATTATAACTGTTGGCGACAGACCTCTTTTGATACTAATGTTTATATTTTATAATTTATTTTATCCTATATAACAGTTGTCACCTTTAGTTAGATGGTCGTCCTTTGTCTTTCGGTGTACGTTTGTGTAATAAAAGGAAAATTTATTACATATTATTTAATATCAAAATCAGCTATTAATAAAAATCAGTCCATCTCCCCGTTGCTATTAAGGATGGATGATCATAGTTTCCATCTATTTCTTTCTATCTTAACGAATCCTGGAACCCTAGGGAAGAGCAAAGGCTGCCTTTACTTTTTTCTTTTTTTAATCTTTCACGCGGACGAGGTTGCGGGCAACAGCTAGGAACTTATACATAAATATGATATCTACATTTGTGGATAACATATTTACATAAGATCTCAAGAAAAAAGCTCATAGCATTAGCAATAAACACTTTAGGATACTTTACACAAAGTTTTCTTGTGAAATACCTACTAATTTTTAGGTTATAAAACTTTTAAAATCTTACCTGAATTATCATTTTCTTCGTCTGAACTGTAAATAACGCCTGCATTTTTAAGAATTTGATGCGCACGTGAGTTCATCTTCATCTTGTTAACGTAACTTTAAAATAATTTTGCGCGTACCAATGCACAGTGCCGAGTCTGTCGCGCAAATGGCCCAGCGGCGTACATACTAGGGTTGTTCGAGCTGAATCGATATTTTAGAAATGTCCAGTTGAAACGATTTTTATGATTTTTACAATTTATACTGATTTACTGATATATAGTTAAACTAAGGTAGGGTAACAAATCTGCTAAATATAGCAGTGTAACTGTGTAGAGTTTAGTGTTCCCATTACTTTCTGTACCAAATTAAAGTATTTAATGTACCACTTAGGCTAGTAGAACCCTGTGAATTTAGTGCTTTTATTACTTTCTGTATTAAAGTAAAGTATTAAATGTACCACTTAAGCTAGTAGAACACTGGGAATTTAGTGATCCCATTACTTTTGTACCAAAGTAAAGTATTAAATATACCACTTTGGGTAATTGAACACTGTGAAGTTTAGTTTTCCCATTACTTTCTCTACTAAGGTAAAATATTAAATGTACCACTTCGGCTAGAAGAACACTGCGAAGTTTAGTATTCTCATTACTTTCTGTACCAAGGTAAAATATTAAATGTACCACTTAGATTAGTAGAAGTTTGTGATATTTTTGTAGGTAGTAATTTTCTGTCTTGGTAAACTGAACTATAAATCACATAAAGAAGTTTACTTTTGCACAAACGGTGTTTTCTGCAAATAAGCAGAAGGAAAATAACATTTATCTCCTCTATTATCTAATGATACAGATACAATATTTTACCACTGTGTGCATTTAAAGGAAACAATAACGTTGCTATGTTTAAGTCCAAACTACCAAAATTTCAGATTGGTTAGTTTACTGTTGTACCGACGATATACTGGCTGATTTTAAAAATAGAACCTCTGCGGTTGTGTTAGGTTTTCATTAAAATAAAAGCGTGGATCACCCTCTTCTGCGTGTCGGGTGCTCCACAATCTCACAGTCGTTATCTGATAATTGAAGAAAAAAAGCACTCAATCAATCTTGAAAATATCTGTTACAATCAATTTCATTATTTTATTAAAATGTGTCACCTACCAATATATTTAATGAACGTGCGATTTGACGTATACCGTAGCCCTGTTCATGTAGCACAATTATACGGTTCCTCTGCTCCGTATAATTAATTTGTGGGATTTTGTTGATTAATATTGGAATTGAAATATTATAATATTAATCTAAATGAACAATTAGCAAACAAGTGACAATGTCCACCCACTTGAAAACCGTCAAACTTAGTTTTTTTGTATTATATAAAGGACAAAAAAGTTTTTATGCAATGAAATGAAGTTTAAATACAATGTAATTTATAACTAACGCATCACTATCTATGGTCAAATTTGCAAACTTATCATTTGCTTTGGAGTTATTTTCATTCTACAGTCTACATCTGATTGTATAAATTAATATAAGCCTTATTGTTCATAGTTATAGGCAACAAATCTTTGAGACTTTGAAGTGGTACGTGAATCAAATTCCTTGACTGTACATACATAACTGCATATATACTGTATACAATTGCATACATATTGCTTTCCCATTGTACCGTGGACAGTAAAAACGTGGCGACAAGAACGTGTAACGGAAAATTATAAATGCAGCTGAAGCTGACTATAGCTAACAGTTTTACTCGTAATTACGTTCAATGAGATAGAAAGAGAAATATGAAACTTCGTTCGACACGATGTTTTAATGATGCGGCAATTTATTATGATTATGTTTCTTGATCCTAGATAATAACTGTCATTAATTTTTCAAAGGTTCCTCTATTCCCGCTTGGTATGCTAACTTTATGGTATGGTACCTTATTCGACTAAATGCATGCAGGCTTCATGCACGATTTTCTTTTCTTCCTTATAGTGATTTTTTTCTCTGTGATAGACATAGAAGTTTATGGAATCCAATCCGCTTGTGACAGTCAATCGTAGTGATTAAATTTCTAAGGTCTAAGGAGTATTTTATTATTTTCTTTGTGAGACAATAACGATTTGTCTGTTTATATAATGTAAAACTTAGGAAAATCAACAGATAATGCATTCAATACTTGTTACAAAAGGAATAGCTGAATATGTTTGTAAAACTCCATTTACAGTTTTGTAAGTTTTATATTAGGTACAGTATAAAAATACAGAAATTACATACATATTTTCATGCTGTATCCCTAACGGGGTAATAATATTAAACATTTATTATGAAAGTATTTTTTTAAGTTTAATAGGTACCTACAATGATGTTACGATACAAAAGAATATAACATCATTATCTATATCTATGTAGGCCTAGGTATATTTTAACTTTTTGGGTATTAACACGTATTGATTTGCTTAAATAAAAAAATTTAAAGTAGGAATGATACAAACATCTTACGCATGGACCACATAAATCTCCAATTACCTGACGCTGATCAAGAACGAACATCATGTCCTGAACAATATTTAAAGGACCACTAACACTCCCTAAAGATCAATCCCAAATAGCATAGAAGGTTGGTGCATGCTTGATATTTCTTTGACTGTAAATTGCTAAGTCAAAACATGACGAGGCAAGCTGTTGGCAATTAATGATTACGAGTTGCTGTCAAATATGACGACAAAGTTTGTGACAATATTCCTGCAATCTTATAATTTATACTAAGTATTAAATTTTGTTGAAAATTTTAGTACTTCTGTGTATTATCACACAATTACCTTCTGATATGTAGATGGTTTGTTATACCTCAATAACACCAGCACTAAACAATCTGATTCTTACATCAACATTGTATCTTTGTCACGTGGTAAGTAGGATAAGTCTAATTCAAACTTGCTTCAAGTGTATACAGTTGCATAGGAAACCACGTTTACCTGGTTCAAGTTTAAATTGCTATTTGGGATGCGAGACGTTCTTATGTTTTCGTTACAGTCAATTGCTTCACTTTCTTTGTTTGTCTTCTTAATTTTGCTCATTCTGTGTGACTGCTGGCGTAGGAACATACATTAAAATACATTAATACATAACGTATCGGTGCGCAAGTAGCTGATCCATTAGTCAAGGGCGCAATTTTCTAACATATGCGGAGATATACATATGGTATATAGGTATATTAATCTAAGTCTCTAAACCTATCGTATCTATATTTTTATTTATTCAAACTAATTAATTAACACAGATCAAATTCTGTAGTAGGCAGAGTGTATCACCACCATGTCACCACGGTAGGATATACCTATGTACCTTCCAGAAATATACATACCTACCTACTTAAGTGAATACAGTAGAGCGTCGATTATCCGAACTAATTGGGGCACATGGATGTTCCGAAATTCGGTTCATTCGGATAACCGAACTTTTAATACCAATATACCATTAAAACAATATGTATTGTATTACATATTAAAATGATGTTTATAGTATGAATATCATTTGGTAAGTAGGAATATATGAAGTACAGATAGCTTAGTGAACAAACATGTTGTAAAATCAATAATTATAGATACAGTATGCCTATAAAATTAATGTTTAAAAAGTTGGTCGGTTTTTTTCTTTCTTCATGGCATGGCGCACAGATTAGCACATTTGTCAATGTCAAGTGTTGTATTAATAAGTAGAACCGTTATCGTAAAACTACTCGAGTAAAGTGATAGTAGACCACTAGTAGACTTTACTGAATTTATAAAGAGCTTCTTGGAAGAGCGCGAGAACTTCAGCTACACATGTTTATTTAGACCTACTCCATTCTTTTCACTTATACAGAACTTTAAAACACAATATACTATCACTTTTGTACTTTAAAACTCTCAAAAATGTAAAAAACAGAAAATCTTAATAAAATGACAACCTCACTTTTCTCGTTCCTGCCAAAAAGTCCAGTTGGTCGGTTAAAGTACCTACTTGCAGTTCGGTTAAGCCAGGGGTTCCTAAACTTATTTTGTTTACTGCCCACTTTGAGAATAAATTATTTTTTAGCGCCCCCATTTTTTCACCTACTGAAAAACCACTATAACTTCAAATTAAATTAATTAATTATTGTGAGCTATATTAGCTGAGATTAAACATTAATTCCAAACGAGACTTTTACTATAACCCGCAAGAGTTAACTTGAAACCTGAGCGCAGTAGGTAATACACAACGGCGCTCAGGTCTCAAGTTAACTCTTACGGGCTACACCTGCCAATGAGAATGATTATTGAAACGCAACTTTATAGTATTCAAACACAGTATCTTTTATTCAAAATAAAACAAATATAATCGATCCTTATATAAAAACTAATGTGAAGGATGAATCTGATGCTGTTTAATAAGTTTGTTGATATCAGGTTCCAATTTACTCAAGAACAGTCGCAAGTCGCCACGTTTGGTAACATGCAAACGATTTCTCTTTTTAGTAAGCAGTGTTGCCACAGCACTAAATCCACGTTCACACAAATATGACGATGGGAATGCTATCAAGAATCGCTGAACGATTGACCACAATCCAGGGCACAATTGCGGGATCGGTTTTTGTAGCCAAAATTCTTGGTAACCATTTTTGAACTTGATTTTTATTTCCTCGTTTGTTGTCAATTCTATAAGTTCTTCTTCCAGCTGAGGTGATATTGCTGTGTTGACATTTGAAAACGGATCCAACACCCAGTCTGGTATTTCCAAGTTCAAAATTTCCTGGTATTGTTCGGTGAAGTCAATGTGGAGGTTTTACAAATGTCGGCAGTAGGCAAACAATTCGTCGTTACTGCATGATACTGATAAATTCGGAAATTTGTTAAACTCACGTCTCCCATATTCTTTTTGTGTAGAAGCAGTTTGGCTGCGAAAGCAGCAACGACGTTTTTTGTTTTAATTAAATTTAGTTCATCGCCTTGCAGTTGGAGATTCATGTCGTTGAACAATTTATACAGGTCTGTCATGTAAGCTATATCATTCTTTGATGTAATGAGCTTGTTGTGCAATTCTGTATCTTTAGTTTCCAAGAACTCTATAACAGAGTCAAACAGGTTGTAAAATCGAGTCAGACAATTGCCTCTTGATAACCAACGAACTTCAGTATGAAACAACAAACGGTTGAAATCCTCGTCATTAGTAACACAAAGCTGATGAAATAATCTATCATTCAAAGAGCTGTTGCGGATTTTATTGACTGCTTTGATGACATATTGCAGTGATTGAAATAGTCGTTCACCTAAGTTTCTAGCAACCAAATGTTGTCTATGAATAACGCAATGTACAGCAAGGACATCTGGAATTTTATTTTTTAAGTACGCTATGAAGCCTTTATGGCACCCTGTGATAGCCGGAGCGCCATCCGTAGCAACTGATATAATATTTTTCAAGGGAATCTCTTTCTCATCACAAAACTTTTCCAATGTATTGAATATGGTTTCGCCTTTTGTATCGGTCTCTAAATTTCTAGCAAAGAATAGTTCTTCACATATTTTCTCATCTTTAATAAACCTCACGTAAGACAGCAACAATGCTTCATTAGTTGGTAAAGTGGACTCATCGAGTTGAATTCAGAATTGACTTGTCCTCAGGCGATCACACAATGATCCTTCAATGTTTTCAGCCATTTCATCAATTCGTCTTTGCACAGAATTATTACTCAAAGGAATTTTTCGGATAATATCTGCGGCTAGTTTATGAAGCACAGTAGTTATTACTTCCTTTATTGCTGGCAAAATTAACTCTTCTCCGATGTTATGTGGTTTGCCTTTTTGAGCAATTAACAAAGAGATATTGTACGAAGCTCGAAGTCCGTCGTCATCTTGCTTAGCAGCCGCCGAAAATAGTTTTGCTACACTTGGCTGAGTATTATTCTTCTTCTCTAGGTCTTGAAAATATGCTACATTCTTGTCTTTCTTATCTGGATGCATTTTATTGAAATGATCTTGCAGTCTTGAAGGCTTCATTGCTTCATTCGAAAATGTTTTTAGACATAGAAGACACAAAGGCGACGATGGGTTTGTCGGATTTTCAATGAATCCGAATTTAATATATTCCGCACAGTATTGCCGTCTCTTCTTTTTTACTTCCGACATTGTTTTGTTTTGGGAAATACGTAAGTAAGTGTTGAACTTAAGTACTGCTCATCTATTGCGCGCGAAATCGCAAATGAAAATAAAATAAATATTACGTTGTTTATAAAGGATTGCATAAGCAGCACGCACCGACAGGAATAAAACAAACATGCATAAACTCGTTTATCTCATTCGACGCTCAATCGTACTCAACAAGTCAGAACAAGTATTCTATGAACCAGCCGATTGGTACAGGAATGCACAATTCGGGTTATTTAACAAAAACTTGTTAAAACATAATTGCCCGCGGTCTATTATTTACGAAAATTACCTATTTGGGAGTATTAATAACTATTAAAATGCGAGTGTGTCTGTTGCCTTTTTATTTGTTTGTTTATGTCTACTTTCATTTCGAAATGGAACGACCGATTGACATGATTTTTATTTTGTATATTCAATAAAACAGGACAGATATATGAGCTACGCGGAGAGAAATATCGAACCGAGTTTGAGCAATTTTTTAATTAATATTAGTTGATGTTCACAAGTTGTAGTTGAGAGTCGAGAGCTCATGCAGTCGTTGTCTAAGATGCCTCCTAGCTAAACGAAATTACAAATCACCCCCCAGGCCTCTACACAACGCCCCCATTTTTTTTCTGGGTCTCTTACCGCCCCCCTTTAGGCCTGCAGCGCCCACAAGGGGGCGTTATCGCCCACTTTGGGAAAGGCTGCTCTACTGTATGTATATGTACGTTCTTTTATAATCCTGATTTTTGTATTATACAATACGACTGAAGAATTTCAGCACGGCTTAGTTATTATGATATTTATCATCTGAGGTTAAATTTCTTTAAATATTGGCTTTAGCCTGAAAGTAGAAGAATAGCGCTACAGTATTCTCTATCCATGTGAGAGGCGCCTTCTGAGAGGATAGAGGTTTTGCTCGCACACTTTAAATGACCTCGAGGAGCACGGCAGCGCATAGATCCATTAAGCACTACCGTAGCACCATGAAGGTGCTCGACAGAGCCACTTATCCTCACAGAGGCTTGCTTCGGCACAGCTTAACCCAGTCAGCATATAAGATTGCTGCATGCTAGATTTTTCTGTAGTGTCAAATATGACAAAGTTAATGACAATATTACTGCAACTTTATTATTTTAGTAGGTACTACAATAACGAGATTTGAGGAAGCGAAAGAGGTATTGGCGCTCTGTCCTCTCTGACTACCCCGTTAGCAAAGCAGTGTGAGGATATATATGTATGTATGTACTACAATAACTTTGTTTATGTTTACCTACTTTTGTGTATTACCACACGATTGCCTTCTGGTACAACGACGGAGTGTCGTATCTGAATAACTCCAGGGCAAAACACTGTTTATTAAGTCAATATTATATCTTTGACGCGTGGTAACTAGGAAGTCTAATTAAACTTGGTTCAAGTGTATACAGTTGCATAGCAAACTTTGTGCACGCCTGGTTTAAGTTGAAATTGCTATCTGGGAAGGAAAGTTACAGTAATGCGTGCCATACAAGAGGACGACAACCGCAGGAGCGTTAGTGGGTAAAAGTTTAGGATGATATAACCAATAGACAAGAAATCGACTTGCGAATGTATCAAAACCTATGAAAGTCCACCGTCCTCCCCAGAGTGCTGAGTTTTTATTACGTCACCAATAAAGATTCTTTAGGTGGCAATGAACTTATAACCTATCACACATGAACCTAATCCAATTCAAACCTTAGTAATAATCCAATATATAATCGAACAAAATGTGAACATTCTTATTTGGATATCTCAGCTTATCAGTTATTAATCACTTATCACATATTATGTAAGTTAATTTTCCTACATTTTCAAGCTTCTATACTTCGAGAATAAAATATTCGAAATTTCAAATGAGAGTAAACAATCCTTACTGTTCATGATGTCACGATATATAAAGGTTGAAGGTCATTTGGATGGAGTTTATAGAGTTCTATAGTTGAAGTTGAGGTACCAGTGGAAGCCTGGTACGGAAAGCGGGATATTTACACATTTAGTGTACTTTATTATTGATTATGTTTAACGAAATAATATAACGAAAAACACACTAGTAATATAGTTTTGTAAAAATAGTTCACGAAAAGGATTTCATTAAAATATATGGTGCTCATGAAGAAAAGGAGCCATTGCGCTGTAACTCATAGAAACTGAGCGTTTTAAACACGTAATATTAACTTAGGGTACCGTAATAACGACGATTAAAATAGAAGTTTAATTTAAAAAGTTGTTTAAAATGGACCAATTTAAAATATGAAAAATATCGCTGTTGAGTAGGTACATTTTCGACTCACATGTTATGTATTTTTGAAATGTCCTTCTCGAGCTTTTGAATTTGATTTTCATCTTGATGGGGTCCGACGAAATTTTTTTAACCTCTTGACTTTATGTCCTACTACAGGCACTATTGAATTGTCTTAAAACAATTTACTTATTAAATGTATGTCACGCGCTTAATTGAGACGAATCTAACCTTATATTACGTTGAAATCGAGGGTTGGGCTCTGAGAGGGAACAGATGAACATAAGTGGGCATCCAAGCAAAAAGGGTTCGGTAGTGGGATATTGAGTTAAGACTAGATTCGGAATTTAGAATAGTCAATTGATAATAAGGATAAAAATAATATGCAAAAACTGGAACATATTTTTTTTATAACACATTTAAAGTTGAAACTCTGAAAAAGCTTGTTTTGGGAAAAAGCATTTTCAAAGTTTGATTGAAAAAAAAAAAATACTTAGGTTGTTGTTTGAAGTCATTTACTATATAACTAGTAGATAATTAAGCATTAATTGATAATCAATTAAAATCACGAAATGCCATTTTTTCACTCAACTTTACAAAACTGCGTATATCTTGGAAACTAAATGCCGAACACTGGATCTGTGCGTGACCCGGCTGGGATACGATCCCCGATAGCCTCGAGGCCACTATGCACACCCGAACTGAACCGCGTGTACGCCAGTCCGCTAACTGCAACTCGATGACAGGAGAGGGGAGAGGGGTGGGTTGGTGAAAATGAGACTCTTCTATTGTTTTTCTATGATGAGCTTCTAGTGTTCTTGTGGCGTGTGGTAGTTGGCGAGCAGAAGAGAGTGCGGTGGCGGAGCAGAGCCGCTCTTCTTTTTTTGGTTTCTGAGAGGCGAAATGAAACCCCCGCGGGATACCCAGCCGGACTCTACGCCGACTGGGGAGTGTCGGACTCGAACCGACTAAACAAAACCCCTCTTTGCTGTTAGCCCTAGTGGCTTTTACAGCGTCACAGGTCGCGTTGGGGCGAGCGCTGAAGGCGCCCTGCCAGATGGTCGACCGCCTGAGGGTTCCTCCAGCCGAGGGATGCCTCGTATGGAGGGCGGACCTCGGGCTCAAGGCGTCGCCAGGGGAGCTTTCCGCACCTGCGTGCATCTTAACGGGCTTCCTATTCGGGTGAGGGCCGGGCCTCTAGCGGACCCGGCCGGCGAGGCGGCTGAGGGCCGGTTAGTGTGCCTAGTGTTCCGCGTGGCAGTTTACAATGTGGCTTAAGGCCCGCGTGTGTGCGTGTAGAGCTACGTGATCGAGCTTCTAAACGTGAGACCCTACGCGGGGGTCGTCCTCGCCTCCGCCGGTGGGGGCGGTGCGGTCGTAGTGTGTAAGTTGGCATGTTCGAGTTCGAACGTGTAATGTCGTCGTCGCTGTCGCCTAACACATGTCTAGGCCTACGATAGTGTTTGCGGACGCGGGGTTCGGGGGTGTACGATGACGCCCTGACCACTAAGGGATTCGGGTGTAAGGAGGAACGGTGAAAGAAGCTTTGGGACGCCTCTTTTAGATATTGAGTTATACAGGGCAATTCTAGGTCGTAGTGGAGATCTACGTTGCGCACGTAAGGAGGGGCACCGGTGGCCCCTGCGCATGAAGCTATTCTGAATAACTTGGAGGCAGTTGATGTGAGAGCGCGCAGCGTGAGCGAATACTACACTGGCGTACTTCATGATAGGCCTGACGCACGTCTTATATAAGGTAACTTTATGTCTGAGGGACATTTTGCTTTTAGCGCAAATGAGTATGTTGAGACGACCGAGGACGAACGCGGCGCGGTCGCGGACCGTTTGGATGTGCTGGCCGAAGGTCATGGCACTGTCAAGGGTGACTCCTAAGTATTGGACTTTCCTAGTCCAAGGGATATCCTGGCCGAAAAGCGTGATTGTTCTGAGAGTGTTAGCGCGGCGGGCGCGGCTGGTCGTCGTGCCCCTCGAGAAATACACGGCGGCGCTTTTCTCGGGGTTGACTTCGATTCTCCAAAGACGGAACCACTCGCCTAGGCTCGTGACCGCGACTTGGAGGAGTTGGGAGACTCTGAGGCGACTACGGTTTGATGTGAACAGTGCGGTGTCGTCCGCGAATAGGGCGAGCTCTACACCGGGGGTTTTGGGGACGTCGTTCGTGTAGAGCGAGTAGAGCGTGGGCGATAAAACGGAGCCCTGTGGGACGCCTGCCCTGATGGGGCGAGCGAGTAGAGCGTGGGCGATAAAACGGAGCCCTGTGGGACGCCTGCCTTGATGGGGCGGGGAGAGGAGAGCACCTCTTCGACTCTATAGCGGAAGGAGCGATCCGACAAAAAGTCCCGTACTATGCATACGAGATCGTCGGGCACGCCGAACCGGCGCAGCTTGTACACCAGCCCGGCGTGCCAGACTTTGTCGAACGCCGTCGCTACATCGAAGAAGAGGGCCCCCGTGCCTATAGGCCCTCCAGGATGTGTTCCGTGAGGCGGTGCACTTGTTGTATGCACGAGTGTTTGGCTCGAAAGCCAAATTACTCGTCTATGAAGAGACCGGAAGTGTCTAAGTGGGCTTTGAGACGAGCCAGAAGGACCCGTTCGTAAATTTTCCTTAGCACGCTAAGGAGACTGATTGGGCGATAGCTATTGGGGCTTCTGCGGGGTTTACCCCTTCGGGATTCCGATGACGATCGCTTCCTTCCAGGCGGCTGGGAAGACGCGGTTCGCCATGGCGGCATTGATGATAGCTGCTAAGAGCGCGAGAAAGCGCATCAAAAAAGTTTGACTACTCGGTTGGAGATGCCGTCTCTACCGGGGGCTTTTCTAGGTAGCCTTGACAATGTCCTGAACTTCGTCAACCGTCGCGGGTCTGAGTTGGCAGGGGGCGGTCGCGGGCGGTAGGGAGCCTACTTCGCGATTGACCATGTCGGCTCGATCTCTCGCATGAGATCGCTCCACCTGTTATCCCTAAGTTCGGAAATTCGGTATTTGACTTCGCGTTGGAGGGCGCGTAAGTTGCGTTTATTCGTTTCTGAGGGAAACGAGTCGTAAGCGCGGGTCGCGGCGTTCTTGGCTCTGATCAGTGACGGATGTCTCCGGGGAGCTCCCAACGGCGGTCGTTCGCCGCCGGGACCTCACGGGAGCACGCGGAGACCGATTCGCGGATGTTGGCGGTGAGCGCGTCTATCGCCGCGGTCGCGTCCTCGGCGGAACGGATAACGTCCGGTATCGCGTTAAGCCGCGGCGAATTCTCAGAGTTTAGCGTTTCGTCTAAACTCTGCCAATCCGTCACGGTTTTTGTGAGCGTCCTAGTGTCTATCATAGGTCCTAGTTTGAGTAATACCGGCCTATGGTCAGAGTCTAACTCGTGTAACGCCTCTATTGAGTGCAGCGTTAGAGCTACGTTCTTTAGAAGCGCTATGTCGAGTACGTCGGGTCTGTGTGTTGTAACTCTGGGATAGTGGGTGGGCGTCATGGGGGCGATAACGTCAAAGTTAAGGACATCGGTTAGTTCGTCTAAAGCTCTGCCATTTCGCGAGGTGGTGTGCGAATTCCAGCGACGATGTTTAGCGTTGAGGTCGCCGGCGAGTATGACAGAGTCGTCTAAATTTAGGAGGGCCTCTAGATCGCTTCTAATTAGCGCTTTACCGGGAGGGAGATAAACTGACGCGAGTGTGACAGGCGCGTGCCCCGTGAGGGCCACCCGGCACACCGACGCCTCTATGTTGGTGAGGACGGGCGTATCGATCGGAATGCAGTGCAGGGACCTTCCGTAGTAGATAACAGTGCCGCCTTTGGGGGCGGGCACCCTATCGTTTCGTACGATGTTAAGCCCGGAGAGGCCGGGGTCGCGATTTCTAGGTTTCAAAAAGGTTTCCTGCACTAGCATTATATCTATTTGGTGGTTTCGCGTAAACTCGTGAAGAAGATCGCGTTGCCTGCGGAGTCCGTCCGCGTTAAAAAATGAGATTGAGAGCCCGCGCGGTTTGATGCGCGCGGAGGGAGTTGACTCGTGGGTGCCCGGTTTTATAACCTACGAGGGGGCGCCGTGAAGCGGCTTAGGCTGTCCAGTAGGGACGCGTGTTCGGCGAGTATGATGAGCCGTCCCATCCCGTCGCTACAGTCGCGGATTTTACGCGCGACTAATTTAATTTCGTTGAGGTTAATGTCCTTAACGAGGTCGGCGAGCATTCGGATGTCACCGAGGAGATCGGACGCCGGCGCTGAAGGAGCCGGCGCCACTGAACGCGCTTGAGGCGCGGGCCCCTTACGCCGCGGTGGTTGTGCTGGCGTCGGCGCTATGGTCTCTCGGGCCGGTAGAGCGCGCGCGGGCGCGGGTTTGGTCGGGGCTGAGGGCGCGGGTTTGTTCGGCGCTGAGGGCGCAGGTTGAGTTGGCGCGGAGGGCGCGGGTTGTGGCGGCGCAGAGGGCGCGAGTTGTGACGGCGCGGAGGGCGCGGGTTTGGCTGGCGCAGAGGGCGCGGGCCGTGTGGGTGCGGAGGTCGCGGTAGGGGCGGCCTTAGGTTGGGCTGGGTGCGCAGGGGGGCCGCGGCGTTGGCCCTGATGTGCTCCGCCGGCTCGGCGCGACTTACCCCCGCGGCGGCGACGGCGCGGAGCTCTCGGGCATCCGCGATAGTTCGCGGGATGTCCGAGCTCTCCGCACAGTACGCAACCGGGAGGGTCAGACGTCTCCGGCGTGCGGGAGCACTCGGGGGTGCCGTGGTCTCCGTGGCACTTGACGCACCTAGGCCGTGCGAAGCAGTTGCGGGCCGAGTGCCCGTACAGTTGGCAGCGGTGGCATTGACCCACCGTGCCGCGCTTGTGCGGGGCCTCTACGGAGAGGCCCGAAATCCTACACACTGATTTTATATTGAAAACGGCCTTTCCCTCGGGGGAGAGGTCGAGTACGACTAACACGAGGTTGAAGGCCTCCTTCGAGCGGGGCTTGTAAAGGCGGTGGACTTCACGCGCCGGGAGGTTTTGCGACTTAAGGTCGCCGAGAATGAGCCCTTCCGGGAGCTCCTTGGGAAGGCCGCGGATGACCACGCGAAGCTGGCGCTCCTCCGGGAGCGCATAAGTGTGGAACCCTATGCGCACCGAGCGTAGGAGCGCTGTGAGCTCCCGATGGTCAGCCGGGGTGGGGACCTGCACCTTAGTGCCCTGTGCAGTGTTGCGGGCGGAAACAAATTTGATGCGGCGCGCGTCTAAGGCCCGAGAGACCCTATCCCACGACGCTTTTTCTTGAATAAACACCGGCGGCGGTGTTTTGATTTTGTCGGCCTGAGGGGCCTGGGTGGCCTGTGAGGCAGGCGTTTTTTGTTCGGCCAGAGGGGCCGCGGGAGCTCCGGAGGCCTGAGGGGCCGCCTTCGTCGTTTTGGGGGGCGGGCTGGGTGTGTCGCCTTCCCTCGGGGAATTCGCCCGCTTCCTCTTGACCACTAAGCGCCAATCGGCGCTCTTAGTGGCCTCGTCCTCCGAAGAGGAGGGAAGCGCTATGTCCATTTCCTCTTCGGAGTCCGAAGCCTCCGTCGGGTCAGGGGAAGCGGGCGAATCGCTAACGGGGGCCGGCTTGGTTGGTTCGCGCGGCGGGGGCTTCGCGACTGTAGCGGCGGCGGAAACAACGGCCGAGTAAGACGCGGGGGTGGGGGCGCGGGGCGCGGGTGAGACCCGGTGGTCCCACAGGTCGCGAATATGGGAGTGTGATGACTCGAGTTGAGCCATCACGAACGCGCGGAATTGGGTGTCCGCCAGCGTGTCCATGGCGCTGGTAGAGCCGCCAAGTTGTATGAGAGGACCTCCCTACCGGGGATAGGCAGGGAGGAGAGTGCCTACTTTGTAGCCCTGGTCGTACTGTGCCTGTCTTATTGTGCACAGATGTGTACCTAACACCTAGGTCTTATATAAACTTCACTAACTTAACACTAACACTTAGCGATACGAGTTGGCGCGGCCGCGACGCGACGCGAACACACTATTAATCACTACGCACGATGCGCAGTGAGTACAGCGGTGGCAGCGCACGCGGGCGCTCGGAGAAATCGCAACGATTCGAGTTGGCGCGGCCGCGACGCGATAACCCGGTCAGCGCTACGGGGAGCGCAGGCGCGACGCGATAACCGGTCGGCGCTACGCGGAGCGCAGGCGCAACGCGACACGACACGAACGCACTAATTCGCTACGCACGATGCGCAGCGAGTAGAGCGATGGCAGCGCAACTCGGGCGCGCGGAAACGGCACTGAGCACTGAGAGGCGAGGCGGGCGAGCGAGCGAGCGACGCGTGCGTCTCGTACGGCGACCGAGAGCAGACGTTTCGCAGTCACGCTCACTGGTTCCCTGCCTACTAAAGTACCAAACGATGTGTCCGCAACTAGCGCGGTCTGTAGCGATATCGATTCGGGCGCCCGGTCAGTAGCTATCTCTATCTGACCGGGCGTTCCGCGCAGCGGACACCTCTGATTGGTTACTTGTTGGGCAAGGGCGAGTGAGTGAATGGGGTGAGTTTGTGTGATGTGTAAGTGTGTGAATGTGTGTATAAGCTCTCTTTATTAATATTCCCTTAATACTATTACATTTCTATTTCTATATATCTATTTCTATATCTAACTATTAACTAATAATACTATATAATTCTCTTTCCCTATTACAATATGTCTATATTAACACATATATCTATCTATTTCTTTATTATTAACATCTATTTCACTATCTTACTCTCAACATAAGTCTATACTTAATTAACTATCTGTACCTATTATTACTATTTCTTTTTTTATTACTTTTTATTTACATTTGCGTTATTATCTATAATCTAATTTTCTACGTCGCGAACAGGATTCTTTTTGCTTGGACGCCCACATAATAATCATACGCTGCTAAAATCATAGACCTCCTTTTGCTTCGCCGTAGTAGTGTAAAAACGAAGATATTGGTAATACACAGTGTCTGTACAAAGTCCGTTATATAGGTAACAACTAACAACATACACTAATGCTATCTATATCAACAGAAACCAATTCGCACAACCTTTACTAAGGTCGACATGGCATTATTTTGTTTACGTCGAAATCATTCACATGTTAGTCTAGTTTTGCTTCGTTGCCAGTTCTTCATTATAAACAAGGAATATATGCCCTTATGGGGAAATCTGGTAAAAAGTAGGTAGTAACATAAAGAATAAAAATCTTCAATTAAAATAAGCAATATTACTAAATTAAGTCTAGTTACATAGTTCGGTATTTTTTATGTTTCATTGATTGCAGAATAAAATCTGATCGCATAAACGCTTTAAGAAAACAGTATGACGTATTTCTTGAGGAAGACAGGAAAAGAAAAGAACGGAATGAAATTATATTGGAAAGGCTCGACAAGATGCGCTCTTGTACTTCAGTAGTCCCCCTGCAGAGTAATATAGTAAGTCGACTTTTACCAATTATATATAGTTTTTATTTTATATTAAATATTTGTGAGAATGATTTCACCATTATTTAATTTTCATGGGCATATGCAATTATAGTAAAAAACGAATAGCTACCTATTGAAAATATTAGCATTGTAATCCTGTAATCTACTTATAATCAGTTTTGATTACTTGGTGATTATTTGGTGTTTCTTCGAATTTCAATGTCCTATACCAGTAAAATTTAAACAGGATGACCTCTTCAATCAAAAAAATAAAATTTTACAAATTGACGAAGTTATCGTTGAACAACTTAATAAAATTACATACAGACGATCATAGGACCTCCTTTTTTTGAAGTTAGTTAAAAATAGTTTTGCTTTCAATTAATTTAAGTTACTTAAATTACTTATTAAACATACACATTTATCAAGGTTTGAACGTATACTTATAAGAAAACGAAATCGCCCAGTTTTTGAACTCGTCCGGAATGTAGGTATATAGTCATAAAATCACAGACTAAGGAAAAATACTACTAATCATAAAATCCTCACCTGTAGTGTGTAGACGCCGCGCTGTAAGTGATTATAATAAGTCTACAATGATGATTACATTAGTACCAATCCAAGTAAAATGTTGTCCCGGTTACGCAACACGTAAGCCGTATACTTTGTTTATGCACACTAATAAAACAATGAAGTATAAACAAGATAGCATGACAATTACTACAAGCAAAGTGAGACCAATATACATTGCACTGATTGCACTGCGTGGCTATGCAATGTAAAACTTAATTGCATTTCAAATCAAATGGCTCTCTAAAACCATTGTGATTGGTCAATTTCAATTTCTTCCTGCATTTTAAGCGAATCCGTGACTAATTCATAGAATATTATTATTAATTAATGCCACAGAACAGACATTTTCAAAAAATATTAATGTTGCCTAATAGGTTTAGATTTAGGACAGTAAAAAATGATGTTTGCTTTTTTTTCGAATTTCGTTTTTCTTGAATCATGTACCTACATGAGAACAGATTTATTTATATAGATCTCTTAAATTTTTTATTATATTTGAAAATGATGAAAATGAAACAACATATAAATATAAAATTATAATAATTATGAATTTACTATGAAGGAAAAATGTAACAATTATTATTTCTAATTACCTTCAAATAAATTTAATTCGTTTCTTTTGCCTTTTTGATATTTTTTTTCCATTTATTTTTATGCATAGAATGAAGACATTGAATTGTATTTTTTTATTATTGCTTTTAAGAAATGTAAACGAGGATTAAAAATGGGTGGCTGCATCATCACATGATCGTGTATATTATAAAAAACGTTTGGATTATTAAAAGATTTTAGAATTCAGAATGTGCAATAGGCACTGCATCACATTGTTGGTTCTGTAGATGTAGATTGCTGATAGGGACGTCCGCCAGGCTGCAGACGGGCTGTCGGCTTCCCTTGGGTGGCGCCATTCAGCCCTGTTCCCTGATAGAGCTCCGGTTACTGTTGGCCTGGTGGTACTCCCTCCTTCGTTTCATCTATGAATCTTCCGGTTTTCCTACAAAACATGAGGATATCCTTTAGTTTGGTTGTCCTCAGTTCCCTTTCCTCCAGTGTATCTGAACCTAATGTATTATATCTAATTCCTGCATACATACTGCATTTTGCTATGAAGTGTATACTAGTTTCTTCCCTATTACAGTGTTTGCATAGGGGGTCTGGTGTTAGTCTGAGTAGTGATAGGTGTCTGTTGAGTGAACAGTGACCCGTTATGATACCTACCATTATTCTTACATTACCTTTATCCAACCTGAGGATATACTTGGCCTTTGCTTTGTCTTTTTTTCAAACCACATCTTAGTTTGTCTGCATGTTTTTAATTTCTTCCATTCTTCTTTTGTTTCTTCGTTAATTATTCTTTCTATTACACTGTTTGTTACTTTGTTCGAGATTGGAAGGTATGGTTCTGGTCCTATTATCGGTATGACCGCACCATATCTTGCTAACTCATCCGCCTTTTCATTACCTTCGTTGCCGCTATGTCCAGGGATCCATGCTATGATAACCTTTCTTTTTTCTCCTAGCTTATTAAGGATTGCTTTACATTCCCCAACCAAGGCCGATGTGGTTATCGGTTTATCTAATGATTTGAGGGCTGCTTGACTGTCAGAGTATATTATTATGTTCTCTTCGACTAAGGTCATGGAGTCTATTAGTGCTGATGCACATTCCATAATCGCGTATATTTCAGCCTGAAATACACTTGCGAGCTTCCCTAATGGTTTCCATATGCTTCTTTCCCAGCCGGAAATAAAAATTCCAGCCCCTGCCATTTTTGATGATTTCCTTCTAGAACCATCCGTATAGCATCTGGTGGTTTCTTTATCTTTGTTTAATTCCCAATCTTGCCTGGGTCCAATATGTACTCTATACTTTTTGTCAAAGATTCTTCTTTTCCTAATTAGGTCATTATTCTGTACAAGCATTCCTAGTTTGTCTTCTACTTCTGTTTCTATCGTTGTGTGTCCCTTATCGAAAGGTTTACCCTTCCATTCCTCATATCTCTTCATTCTGTACCATTCTTCCATGGCTTTCTTTTTAAGTTCTAAGTGCATAGGGTTAAGATTTAGGACGATTTCCAGGGAGGCGGTAGGGGTAGATTTTATCGCTCCTGTCATCATCATACACGCCAGTCTTTGTACCTTACTTAGCTCTTCTTTTATTTCCTTAGTTGTTCTATGCCACCAGATTAAGGCACCATATGTTATCCTAGGCCTTATGATAGCTGTGTAAATCCAGTGCCCCATTTGTTTCCTATAGCCTTTCGGCATTGATATAGTGCTACCGTTGCTTTTTTGCTTACTTCTTTAACGTGCTTTGTAAATTTCATTTTGTGATCTAGCTTAATACCTAGATATTTGACTTCTTTGACTGGTTTCACTTCGAAACCTTTAATTGTAATAGGTCTCATGTCCAGTCCTTTCCTTCTGTTAGTGAAAATAACTATTTGTGTTTTCAGAGGGTTTAGGTCAAGTCCTCTTAAGTTACACCACTCTGAGACTGTCTTAATGGCCATATTTAAGACTAATCTGATGGTCTCTAGATGCTTCCCAGTTACAAGCATCACTCCATCGTCTGAGTATGCTTGCATATAGACTCCCATGTTATTAATGGAGTGTATTAACGAGTCTAGAAGTAGGCACCACAGAAGTGGCGACAGACATCCTCCTTGTGGGAAGCCTCTTTTTGCTTTAACTTTGCTTACTATATTGCCTAGTTGCGCTATAATTACTCTGTTTCTTAGCATACTTACTGTCCATTTTTTCAAAGTTTCAGTTATGCCCTCTCTGGTAATTGCCCTTTCTATGGCTTCAAATGTTGCTTTGTCAAATGCTCCCTCGATATCAAAGAAGCATGCCAACGCGAATTCCTTGTTCATGATAGCTCTTTCTAGCCTGATAGTGAGGTTGTGTAAGGCCGTTTCCGTAGACTTACCCTCCATATACGCATGCTGATTACTGTGTAGTTCCTCTTTACTTTTACTTAATTTGTGTCTAATATGATGACCTATTGTTTTCTCCAAGGCTTTCAGTACAAATGAAGATAAACTGATGCATCTAAATGATTTTGCTTCTTTGTAGCATTTTTTCCCTGGTTTTGGTATAAACGCCACTTTAACTTCTCTCCACCCTTTCGGAATATAACCTAGTGCTACACTTCCTCTGTACAACTTGATTAGATAATCTTTTGTTACTTTAAGTGCTTTTTGTAGTAATACTGGTATTATACCATCCGGACCTGCTGCTTTAAAGGGTACAAAGGATTTGATTGCCCATTCTATAATGTCCGGGTGTACAATCTCCTTTGCTTCTTCCCAGTTTCCATTTGGTTCCTCTTCAATATCTTCCCGTTCCTCGTCATATTTCTTACAATCTTGGAAGTGGGTTTTAAGCATTACTTCCAACACCCTTTCCGGTTCCGAAATAATTTCGTCATTTATCTTCAAACTGCTTAATTGGTAGTTTTTCTCATTACTCAATATTTTTACTAAACGTGCTGCTTCAGAATAGTTATTTATTTCCTTGCAATACGTTCTCCAGCTTGTTCTCTTTGCTTTTTGTCTTTCATTTGAGAATTCATTCCTTAATCTCTTATATGTGTTCCAGCTTAGTTCATTATTTTCCTTCAAGGCTATTCTTAAGTATCGCCTTACCTTTTTCCTTAGTTTGTATAGCGAATCATTCCACCATATCTGTCCTTTCTTTCCCTGACATATTTTCTCAGGGCATGCTTGTTTAAATGCTGTCATTATTGCATTCTTTAGGTTTTCAGAACCTTCTTCTATATCTTCCTTTGTCTTGATATCTATTGGAATGGGTTTCCATCTTTCCAGTTCACTTGTGAACCGTTCCCAATCTGTTCTTCTTGGATTTCTAATTTTTGTCTTCTCTATATAACTGTCCACTTCGATCGTTATCCTTCTATGATCAGAAAAACTTTCTTCTCTCTCTACTTTCCATTTACTAATATAATTGTTAATGATGCCTTTTGATAAAGTAATATCTAGCACCTCTTTCCTGGATCTCGTTATAAAGGTTGGTTCGCATCCTGTATAGAGAATCTCTAAGTCGTTACAAGTTATGAAGTCTAATAGAAGCTCTCCTTTTTTATTTGTGTCCGAGCTTCCCCATACCACATGATGTGAGTTTGCATCGCATCCTATTATCATAGTTGAGTGCCTTCCTTCAGTTCTTAGTATTAGTTCTTCTAATTCTCTAGAGGGTGGTTCAAAAGTAGCTTCACTTTGTAAGTAGCATGTTGCCAGAACTACCTTCACAACTCTAGTCTCTTCCACTACAATAGCTGTTTCTATCGCTACCAGGTCTCTGCTGCAAAAAATTTCCATACAACCTGTTGCTTTAATGTCATTACTTATGTATATACAAGTTCTTGGTTTATATTACTCACTTTTATCATAGAAGAGCTGTTCGCCAAGAGCTCCTAGTCCATTGACGCGCCCGTTCCATAGGTATGGTTCTTGTAGTAAGGCCACATCAATGTCGTCCCTCCTGATAGTTCTAGATAGTTCTGTCATTGCATCTTTGCAGTGATGAAGATTTAATTGACAGATTCTAAGCTTTTTATGTGTTTTTGTGTTGTTTGTGGTGTTTTGTGTGTTTGTGTCCATTTGTGTTACTGAGTTGTGTTTGTGTCCTGCATCTGAAATGGAGTCCTCTCAAAGGCTTTGGATTGCGATGTTAGTGCATTTCCGCAGCCTAAGAGGTTTTCTCCCCACTCGCAGATGCCTCTTCTTCCTTCTGCAGCTCCGCCTTGCGTGATTTTGCTTCTGTGGCCTCAGGTATTTTTATGGCTCCACAACTTGCGCATTTGTTAGACGGTGCACTCTCTTTAGCCACGGCCTCTGCTTTCCTGGGGTTTCTCAGTAGTTTGACCCTTACCTGAGTGACCTGGAAGTTAAGCCACCTCGTTGCTTCCTCACCCCACGTCTCCTCTACTTCCATAGGCATAGCGACTAGCAATCTGCATCCAGTGGGCATGACTTCTTTGTTTAATATCTTCCACTCATTAATTTGAAGTTCTTCTTTTTCATCGTTCTGGCCTATGAGAAGTTGTAGAGGATCCTTGGGAACATCCTCCTCACTCCCCGGAATCCAGATCGATGCCTTTGCTCTGTCTAGTTTCCTCGCCACGATCTTCGTATCACCATGGACACCAAAGTCGCAGTTCATCAGCCACTCCCTCGCCTCCGTCGTTATCGGTGTCACAAGGAAAAATCCCTCCGACACCAACCCCGACGTGGCGAAGCTGAGTGACCTCCCGCCCACTCTGGCTACCGCGGCTTTCTCGATCATGGCGAGGAGCCTTTTCCTGATTATGATCCCCAGAGCTTCATCCACCGAGACCCCGTCCTCTCGGCCTATGGCAACCGCAAGATCACGCTGCTCCCTTGCGGAACCTCGTGGTCCCGCGGCCGCCGCATTGCCCTGATTTCGCCGTTTCGCTGGAGGACGCTCTGAGGGACCCTCTTCTGGATCCGTGCTCTGACGCTTTATTTTTTGAGGCCTGCTGACATCCTTAGCTGTGCTGGCCGAAGTTCCGGCCGACATTTTTATTTCTATATTGTCAGCAAGCCTGCGCTGGTTCCTTCTGGCCTGTCTTGCCTTCTTCTTCTCAGCTTTGGAGAGATGCACTGTGAAGCCATCCGTCCCTTCCTTCTGGGTATTCCCGTCCGGTCGTTTTGGAGACTCCAGCAGCTTTTCTTCTATAGAAAGAGAATCTAATAATATGTTATCTATCGATGTTTTAGGATCTGAAGAGACTCCTGGAGCCATCTTACTGGTCCCAGGGGTCCCCTCTTTCCCCTTTGCTTTGGTTACTTCATTATGTACAAAGAGAGGTCCCCCACCTGCTTTGTCAGCATGCGGCTTCCCTTCTCCTGTTCCAGTATTTTGAGTCGTCTGCGCCTGGTTCCCCGCAGCAGAGACTTTAATAATTGTTTTTTGATTTATATTCTCCATGCTCTATTGGATTAAGGGAAGAACTAAAGTTTGGGTGCGGCAGTGCTCCCTTACCCCACCCCAGCTACTTTTTGGCATACATGGGGTACGCCACCTCCCATGCACAGTCTCGTTAGTGACAGCGAATGTGCGGAGAGGTTCCACCCGCATAGAGGGGACACCTAGGCCATCTTTGTTGCAGTGGTCTGGTGTCTCGGCGTTGCCTCTTTCCCAGAATACCTCTACGTGGTTCCCGGGATTCAGCTAGCTTCGACACCTCCCTTCTGCATAATGACCTAGTCCTCCCCCCCCGCCGGTGGACTCCCTCCGCACCACCCCCGCTGCCTACAGCTGAAGGCTGTGGATCCTCGGCACGAACCCTCCCACCTTGATCCTGGGGGTATGGAGAATGGATACTCCCTGCACAACCTCCATGCCTTGTGCAGAGAGAGGGACATCCCTAGGTTAGGATTGAGGACGTGATGGAAGAATAGATAGGAAGATGTGTTTAAATTGGTTAAGGATATCAATGGATTCAAAATGTGGGGTTTACACCACGCATCCGATTCCATCTCCCCGCCCCCCTCCCCCCTCGAATCACAACGTATTAGGCATACATCATAATCCATTGTGATCACAGCAGATCCGGGCTTGGGACCGGCACACTAATGGACCCGTTTCACACAGATCCACTATTGCGGCGGAGTTAAATCTGTTGGTTCTGTAACATTACTGTTTATATTCTTTGACCAAGTCCGGGTTGGCTAATTAGCAAAATTTTGGGGTGCCACTTTTCGAGCGCATGTAACATCTACCTCTTTTGTAAATATAACATCATTGGATCTTTACCTATAAAGTTGCCATTCTATAATACTGACCATTTGAAATGTAATTTCTGTATGGCTGGTAATAAACTAAATTCAAATGAATTTTATTTAAAAAAAATATGAAAATTTATTTTCAAATTCAGTCATTTGTTTATTGATTAGTTTTGTTTTCACTACATTTGTATTTTTTGCATGAGTACTTATGGATAAGATAAAAATACGAGTAATTACGGAACACGAGTTCCGTCGCGGTAGCAATGCGGCAGAAACGGCTCGCAAATTAACAACGTCTACGGAGTGAACACTACAAACGAACGCACAAACCGTTATTAGTTTGAACACTTCCGACATGGAAATTTTGATCTGAAAAATGAACCCCGTCGTAGCCCGAAAACTAAAGTTAACAACGACGAATTAAAGGCGATAGTGGAAGCTGACGATACTCAATCTACTGCTGAGTTAGCATCGGCTTTCGATGTTAGCATCAAAATAATATTGGTCCATTTGCGTCAAATTGGCAAGGTAAAAAAGCTTGATAAGTGGATACCGCATGAAATGAACGACTGCCAGCGCGATGAACGCGTTGAGGTATGCCTTGCGTTGCTTAATACATACAGACACGAAAGAATTTTGACAAACGTAAGCGGTTATCATGTTGGTTAGACTGGTTCAGCATTTAGGCAATGCCCCAAACGAAAACTTACCCCTACAAAGTGATGGTTACTGTTTGGTGGTCTAGTGCCGGTGTAATGCATCACAGCTTCTTACCAAATAGGAGGAGCATTACTCCGGATGTGTACTGTGAAGAACTGGACACAATGATGGAGAAGCTCGTAAATCTACGGCCAGCCTTGGTTAATCGCTCGTCCCCGTTGCTCCTGCACAACACTCGACGTCACACGGCACAGCAGACGGTCTGTAAGCTACAAGAGCTAGGGTTGGAAGTTTTGCGTCATCCATCGTACTCACCAGACCTTGAGCCAACGTCTTCTACTTTTTCCGAAATTTGGACTTGTTGGCAGGAAAAAAGTTCTATACCCGAGAGGCAGTACAAAATGCCTTTGAAGAGTCGCCTGACTTCTTCAAGAAGGGCATTGAAAAATTACCACTGCGCTCGCAGAGATATATCGATAGCATGGGTGCATACTTTGATTAATAGAAATAAAAAAATTTATATACAAAAAAATACTTTAACTTTTTGTATACTAAACGGCAGTTTCATAGGTAACGACCCCTAATATTATTTAGTAGTTTTCGGAATAACCCTTCATGAGAATAAATGAAATACACATATTTCAATTATTCTTGATCTTTGAGGTTAGTCATACTTCATTTACTTAAATATTGCAATCGGATTGATAATACATATTATTTATTTCTTGTTCTCCTGTTAACATATTGCATTTTTATGAACCATATTGCAATGTTACATGTATGTGCACAAGAACATGAAACCTGCGTTGTATGTACAGGGTTGCATACAATACAGGTTTTAGGCATGTAAATATTAATATGATTTTGATATCAACTATCTCGTCTCGGCATTACTTTAAAAAAATTTTTCAGCAGTGCAGTAAAACAATTCATGCCGCTCTCCATACAAAATTACCCTAATCCCTTTTACAAATTTATCAAAGATAAATGTGTCATCATTAAAATATTTTTTTAACATACGACTTTGGCTGTGATAAATTGTTTAGGTATTAATAAAGAACAGTTTTTTAAATTGTACAAGGTGGCGCAAAAATGCGTTGGCAGAGATGCATCGATAGCATAGGTGCATACTTTGATTAATAGAAATAAAAACAATATGTAAAAAACATACTTTAACTTTTTGTATATTAAACGGCAATTTCATTGGTACAGACCTAATATTATGCTCATTGGTAGTAATTTTGGATGAGCTTCTTTACATTAAGGGGACCCCATTCTATGAATTTGCCACGGGCCTCGCCGGCTACGCCATTGGCAGAACTGCAAACGAGTTCCAAAAATTCCAATAAGATGCATTATAGATTGTGCCAGTTCTCTAAATCTTAGACGGTAAAAATATGTAAATATTAGACTAGTTCATAAATAAATATGAAAGCACATACACTATGTTCAGTAATCTTATCAGATTTGCTATTTATTTTGATCGTACCTAAACAATGAACGTTTACGGATACAGTTAAAGATAAACTAATTTTGATCGCACTACCAAAGAATTCTTCTATTTGACTGTTTGACAGGCACATGGCGATACATATTGTACACGACCGCTTAGCGCCTGCGTGACATCTATACTTAACGATGATTAAAGTCAGACTCTAAAAACACGGGAAATTAATGCGACTACATTTTATTGGGCTTGACGTTTCGGCCCAGTTGCAACGGTCATGGTATCGGGGACAAATAATATAATATCTGCTTCGGACACGGAGTGAGGCTTGCAGCAACAGTTTACTTGAGACCGCGGTTAATACAGCTCGGTCGAAACGTCAAACCAAATCACAGGTAATCGTGTTAATTTCTCGTGGTTTTAAATATTTTATAATCCTACGCGAAAGTTTAAAAATTTATAAAATCATATCGTCTTACAGCTTCATTAATACGTAGGCAACCTATTTCATCTTCACTCTTGTGAGGATTGAAATGTGACTATAATTATTGTGAAGATAACATAAATAATAAGAAAATTCTTTGTTTCCAGGTAGGTAACGTAATAGAAAATAGTCAAGTAACGAAACAGAATCGCCCTGGATTCTGTTCTAAACAACAACTTATACTGGCGAATAATCCCACCAAATATTTGGATGAAACTTATATACTTAAAGAAATAAGTAAAAAGTATATACTCATTCCGAGACTTAATGCAACTCAGGATAACTACATTAATTGCATTCCGTCAGATAAATCCAGCGTTACTTATAACGACACTACAGATTGGAAAAATAAATACGAGATATTAGACCAGCTGAAAAGAAACGAGAAAGAAGAACCGACTGAAGAATATTTTCATCGAAACAAAGAACCTGTACAATATATAAACGAAAATGAACAAATTTTTGAAAACAATGAACGAGATAAAGTTGTTAGTAAACCTTCATCGTATGACTTACCTGAACAGGATAACTTTCACAGTGAAGACTTTGAAGTAGTAAAAGAATTTAACAGAGATCCTCATGATAATAAAAAGTTAGATTATCAAATGCATAATACGGAAAACATTAGTAAAAATAATGAAACAAATTACAAGCTACACAACAGTAACAATCAAATTAAATGTCAACCTAGTAACACAGAAAACAAGACAGAAAAAGAAATTTTAAACGTAATGCCACTACAAGAAAATGTAAACGATAAAACAAAACTAGAACAATTGTTTGTTCCAATCGCAATAAATCCAGAATTAGAATTACGACCAAAGCGTGACAAAAAAAATGATTCTGGTGAACCTGAAGAATCGATTTCACGAAATTTATTTCATAATGATAGTGTTAATGAAATAAAGAAAAAAGATGAACAAATTGAGCCTAACGCATATGAATATGAATTAGAACTACGTCCAGGACATGACATAAAGAATGATTCTCGTGAACTTGAAAACCCAATTTCACGAAATTTATTTCATAATGAAAGTGTTACTGAAATAAAAAAAGATGACCAAATTGACACAAACGCATATGAATATGAACAACAAAATGACCTTGTAACAAATGAACAGTATGTTTCAGAGAAAAAGATAAACGATAATATTGATAGCCCTGAAAATGTGACCCATTTAGATTCTGACAATGTATGTTCAACACAAGTAATAAATTCAGTTGAAATGTTTACAAAAATAAATAATGATATATCTGGTACACAAGAACCTCAAAACTCTGAGAGATTAGAATATCCTATTGATATTATAGATAGCCAACAATTTACCCCTAATGATAATGTGATATTACAAGACGGCACCAACATCAATCCCGAAGAATATACAGTAAATCAAGACAATGTATATCAATATAACATCCAAAATACTGTTGTGTCTGAAAATCCCGATAATGTAGCAGAAATTTCAGGAATCGAAGAATTTAATGCAGAACAAAGAGAAATGTTCTATTCGGAGCAGAGTGATCAAAATTACGAAACGTACGATGAAGGTGGCAATGTGGAACATAGTGCTCAAATTGAAAATGAACAATACGGTTATTACGAAGGAGCTCAGCATGACACGTATCCAGAAATTAACGAGCACGAAGAAACTTCACAACGTTATGATCAAAGTTACGAACAACAGTTTACGAACTATGAACAGCATCAAGAGTACGAGCAACAGCAAGAATACGAACAGACAGAACATTATGAAACTGATGGGTATGATCAAACTAAGCAAGATTACAATGAGTACCAACAGGAAGAACAAAACTATGAAACCGTCGATAATGTTGAACAACAATTAGACCATGAACAAGGCTATAATAATATTCCAACAGAACAAAGTGAAATTGAAGCTGTTTTAACTGATAAATGAATAGTTACGTAGTCACATATTATTATTTGTTTTGTAACTAAATAGATACCAAAAATTGTAACAGGAACTTTATTCGTTGTTTCATAAACAGCTGTATAACAATTATAACATCGATCCGGTAATATCCGGCACGCGCTGACGACCGGGAACAAAATCGTTACTTTTAATTTTTCATACTGGTTTTAATTTGTTATATACATAATATTGTTACGAGCTGAGGGTAATAAGATGCCGGTTAAGGGTGCAGAGTTTATTTTTCTTCGTATAAGTAGATGTCAAGAACAAGCGAACTTAATTACGGCAGTTCCTAATCTTCGTAGTCGCCCTCGAAGTAGGTACTCGCGTAGTAGTCACCGAAGGTACACGCTTCACTCAATAACAACGTTCCCGAATCGCAGTTCTTCTATCCAAGGTCGTCGCAGTAGTCGTCGTAGTGTTCTTCGTAATTCGCCTTGATGTCGCCTCGATATGTCGCTTCGAACGATGATTGAGAAACACTGACGCGGCGGCGGACACGGAGCTCTATTTATAGTCGGCTAAAAAGAGGGTGGAACTTTCTAGTGAATTACGCTCGCTAACGGTAATTCGACATTGTTCTCGACGCCGCCTGTTTGCATGAGTCATAGATACATGACACGTCATCGCTCGGGAATATTCGAGGTGCAACTTGGTTCTTCTTTCTTAATTTGACTTATACCATTCGATAGTAGGCCTTAAACCTAGCAATGCGTTTTTAGGTCATAAGTCGATAAAGCCTAGGTCTCGAGATATAAGCACTAAAAGTTATGTTTCGAGTTCCACCAAAAATCGACCTTATTCCCTACGCATAAGGTCCAACCGTAACAATATCTTCACGCTGTATCCCTAACGGGGTAGTCGAAGAGTCCTTTTGACATTTCCGTCAGCTAACACTGGCTGTTTGATGTTCGTAAGTCAGCCTTGATCTTCCTTGGCTTCTTTTACTATTTACCATTTCAGTTTACCATGTACCATCTCACATTTCGCCTGTACATCTTCCCTTTCAAACATCTTTACTTTTCTTCGGTCTTTATTTCGTTGGAAAACGGTTACAAGAGTATTGAAATCATTGTTTGATGAGTTGCACTGTTTTTTGTGGTCGAAAACAGACCAGGTGCGGTTGCAGCTAAAAACTTGGAGGGGGGAGGGGGTAATATTAACAGTAAAATAGGTTGAGCAAATGAGAATTTATTACGCGAAAAAAATATGAATAATTAAATTAATCCATAGTTATACCTATATTCTCTGTTATCCTTATCCTATAGTCATTGTATAAACTAATAAATCCATATTATATTCTTATCAATATTTATGTTGTGTTTCCTTTTTATAGGTACCCATAGCTGCTCAACCCACCAAATTCAAAAGAGAAAGGGATAGTTTTACGTATTTCCCTTCGTGTATTTTCACACAAATTGTTGGAATCATAATTAAAAATTATATAAACATCAAAACTTTTAAATCTTTTCTACTACTTGAAAATAATATTTAAATTTACTTTTAGGTTCCAACATGTTTCTCTCATGAATAACCTGACATTGGCAAAATTCGTATATATACGAGAAGCCAGTATTTAAAAAAAAAGTAATTATAATTATTTTCAAGATAAAAGAAGCTAAAAATGAATCTATCTGTTACTTAATTACGTGTATCAATTAGTACTATGAGCCATTGTTCTCCTTGAGGAGGTACTCAATATGAATGCTACAGGGGGACAAAACTTTGAATGAGAAATGCCAAACCACTGAACCGATTATGGCGCGTACAGAGATTGTATGTGCCCGGAAACTAGACGTAGGCTTTTGCAATAACAATGTTTGTAAACATTTACATGCACATGTAATCTAACCTATTCCGGAAGTCACAAAAAAATTTTTCGCGCAGTTGAAGTCGGGGTACAGCTAGTCTATATTATAAATCTCTGGCGTCTGTCAACCTGATAGTGCTGTACTGAACTGACTGACTACTACTGACTTTAAATCAATTTTAAAGATGGCGGTATCAAGTTACCACTGATTTCTGTTGAATTCGAAGTCGAGTAACTGAGTCAATGTAAATGGGGCACGTTGTAGTTCATCATCAAGTGCGTGCCGAGAGTTTTCGGTCCCGAGTAGACTCTTGTAGGTTCCTTGGGAAGATAAACTTTTGGCACCGGTGTGTCCTGGTCAACTTGGTTAGCGACTTACCGACGGCTTCGGCCGGTAGTTCCTCTCTAGCTACGGTTAACGAACTACCTCAACAGCTAGGATATGTAAGTGTGTCGTGACATTTTGCACCTACACTTACCTGCACTAGAGCCTGCGCAACTGAGCGCCATACACGGGGAGGAAGGAATCCTATAGGGTTGAGCTGAGCGGGTGTCGGGATAGATACACCCGTAAGGCAACACGCCCTCTTTGGTCCAGATTTCAAGCTAAACGGTAGCCTTCACAGCTAGCCACTGTGAGGGAAATGGTCATGTCAATGTAAATCTGCCATAAATGAGAGAGATGTAAGCAGTGACGGACTAAGTGGTTTCATACACCTTTAGATCGATCGTCTCAAAACATACCATTTATCTGAGCGGACGAAATATCAGAAAGTGTATTAGCATTTCCTCTGTTCCAATCTGTGATTCCGATTGATCTGATGCGAACATCTGACGGTTTGAAAGAAATGCTTCAAACTGATCAGGGGGCCTAGACAAATGGCTCGAATGTCATAAACGCTAGTAGAATAAAATGATGAATACCACGTGATCTAGTGTAACGAATTTTAAATTGGTAGTCGAACGTTATAAACGTTCTATTCATCAAATGAAAAACCGAATCGAAGTGTATGGGGCGTACACTTTCCAGTTCACATTTGTATTGGTACGATGAAATTTAAACCAGTTCCTCACACCCAATTTTGCTGAAATTTTGTATACTTATGTAAAGTTGGCGACAATGCAATGTCAAGGTGCCATCGAGCTGGAGTTAAGGTGTACCATAGAGACGGAAGATGGCCATAGAAATTCCTTAACTACACTTGATGAACCTACACTTGATACTTTGATTGAACTTACGCTAGATTTCGTAAAAAATGAAGTTTAATATTGATACAAATAATTAAGATGAAGCGCCAAGTATCGCGGTCCTTACATCCATCGTCTCCAGAAATCTCGTCATTCTCCTAACACTTTCGCCCGCGAATGTTTTTGATATTTCTGTCAGCTAACGCTTGGCTAGAATATTTGGATACCATAGGTCAGCCGTGATCTATCTTGGCTTCTGCTACCACTCACTTTCGCTCTGCAGATTTTCTTCGTCGTCCTTTTTTTTGCAACTCATTCTTTGTGCCGTCTAAGTATTCTTTTAATTATTTTTACCCGACTGCTCAAGAAGGAGGGTAATGTTTTTCGGATGTGAGTATGTCTGTTTCTTTGTGAACTCTTGGAGGCTAAACAGTTTGATGGATTTTAAAGTGCAAGGTATCGTTGGATTGGTCTCAATACAAAGATTGTCATAGGCTATATTTTAACCTGTGATCTTCGAATTCCGAAAGTAAAAGTTTGGAAATAAAAACAGTTAATTAAAAAAATAAAAAACCCGACTGTAATTAAAATCTAAATCTGTTGAATACAATTTTAATAGGTTGCTGCCTTACTGGTTGCCATAGAGAAAATTATATCTGGTTACTAATACTGGCGTATAGACGTACGAGTGCGAGTGAGAATGTAATTTTTATGATAGTACCACGAGTAGGAAAGGGACAGCGAACAGGACGCTATTATAATCGGTTTTGAATGACAGATCGTCACTCGCACAGAGCAAGTAAAGTGTCACTCGTCACAAGTTATCTGCTGGAAGGGTGTGGAGAACGCTGTTGAATTTTTATTTTGTGTTTTTGCTGTTACTCTATACAGTCAATTCAAATAAAGTATTATTTGAATTGACTATAGTATATACAATATATATCTATACAATATATATATTATATTATATTACAATATATATATACAATATATATATATTATATCTATACAATATATATGATATATATTGTATAGAGTAACAGCAATAACACAAAATACGAACTATAAATTTAGTATATACTGGCGTATAGACGAACATAGAGCTCGTTGACGCGTGACGTTTTCGACTCGACGATGAAATGAATAATTCCCTTGATTATTGTGATATGTAATATCACAATCACATACAAAACTACTAACTATTATTGTAAAATACAGTACTTTGAAATAAAACAGCAATAACACAAAATAAAAATTCAACAGCGTTCTCCACACCCTTGCAGCGAGATAACTTGTGACGAGTGACAGTTTATTTGCTCTGTGCGAGTGACGATCTGTCATTCAAAACCGATTATAATAGCGTCCTGTTCGTTGTCCCTTTCCTACTCGTGGCACTATCATAGAAATTACATTCTCACTCGCACTCGTACGTCTATACGCCAGTATTAGTAACCAGTAAGGCAGTAACTTATTAAAATTGTATTCAACAGATACACTGTAAGTAGGTATTATAAAAAATGTCCAAGTAACATTTTAATTTGTAAGTACTTATTAGTAAGGACAAAGGACAGTTGCATATTTATTAATTTAAAGTGTTAACAATCCAATAATGAAGTTATGTAGAACACTGTCTCAAATTACGTGCTTATCTCTAAATAACATACAAGTTATGAACTTTTAATCTCGATTTATTCCACATAATAACTTTAATAATTATTATTACTGATAAAATGGCATTTTTTCTAATTCGGCAGCTTGTTCTGGTATTAGTGGTTCTCGTGGTTTCTTCCAGTGAAATTCTTCCCAAGGCAATCTATCTAAACCAGTAGCCCAGTGATGGATTCTGCATCTTACATTCACCTTTTCTTTATCATTTATCTATAAAATACTAGTAAACATTAATTCTAAATTTATTTGATCAATATGTCGTATTTTTAATAGTTTAGTTCAATAGTTACCGTAACAGTGACATAGAACTCTTTTTCTTGTAATGTGAGATCAGGTCCTGTTATTTTCACAGAGGGCATTTCAATAGCATATTCTGGAACAACGAAACCTGATTTACGAAATGATGCCTTGATATGCCAAGGTTCCAATGTCCAGGGTTCTAATTTACTCATTGTAATGCTTAAAATCAAATGGGAAAGGCACCCCATTGTCTGCAAAAATGTAACACATTAAATGATTACCAATCAAAGTAGAATACTCAGATAAATTTAATACATACATTTATGTATTTAATATAGGGATGCATTTAATGGCACTTCAAAATTGGTGAAAATATAGACACAATTACTATGAATTACTAATAAAAAATATAATGTTATACAATAAAATGTTAAAAAGACATTAGCTTTAAAAATTTTTAAGACGCTATAAAATAATTATTACCAATAAAAAAAATAAGCAATCATTTAAAATAATAGATTGTGCTATGAAAAATAACATCTATAGTTCTATATAAATTTTTTGCGTCTGTCTGTAATTTCAATTTTTTTTAAGAAATTTTGTGATAAATAGTCGTTCTGTGACTCACTGACTTCGATTCTACTATTTTTAAAATTTTTGTCTGTCTGTTTATCTGTCTGTATGTCCTTTTATAACTGAAGAACGGCTTCACTGATCTTGACGAAAGTCGGTACGTAGTAAGACCATGTGAATGCGCTCATGATAGGCTACTTAATTTTCAGAAAATCTACCCCGAAGAGGATCAAAAGGGGGATGAAACTTTGTATGGGAAATGGTAAACCGCTGAACCAATTATGATGAAATTCGGCAGAAAGACAGTTTGCAATCAAAGAACGGACATGGGTTACTTTTTTCATCAAAAATCTACCCTCAAGAGGGTGAAAAGGGGGATGAAACTTTGTATGGGGAACGCTAAATCTAGGTAATGATAAAATTTTATCAAAAAAGGGCGACGGGAGGGAGGGGTACGAAGCTTTGTACGGGAAACCCTAAACCACTGAATTGATTATGATATAGCATGGATATAGTTTGACAACTGAGAAGGGACATTGGCTACTTTTTATCAAAAACCTACCGCTACGGGAGTAAAAAGGGGGATGTAAGGGAAACGCTAAAACTTGATAATGATACAATTTAGTGCGGTGATAAGACTTTTTTTATCAAAAATACATAAGAATTTTTTTATTAAAAATCTGTGAAAAGAAGGACGGTCGGCAGGAGGACGAAACTTTGTACGGAAAATGCTAAACCGCTGAACTGATTATGATGTAGTATGGATATAGTTGTACACATGGGAACGGACACAGGCTCCTTTTTTTAATCAAAAAACTACCCCTGAGGGGCTGAAAGGAGGTATGAAACTGAATGGGAAATGCTGAACCACCGAACCAATTATGATGTTTTGTACAGTAATAGTATGTGCCCGGGACAGATGTAGGCTTAAACGTAGACTTTTTTCAAAAACAATCTTAAAACATACTATGCAGATTTACATATAATTCAACCTAATCCGCTAAAGCCACGACAAAATTTTCCGCGCAGACGAAGTCGCGGGTACAGCTAGTTTTCTATAAAATTGACAAGCTGTCATCCTGACAACGCCGACATATCCGGGGCAGTGAATGTGTGCAACTGTTAATTTTGAAGTTTGCCATTTTTTTATAGTAAGGACCATTAATTGTAAAGATATGATTTATATTAAAAGTAAATTTATAGACAAAACCGTCAATTTTAAATAATGAGATTTGTAGATAAAAGTACTAATTCTATAGCTCTAGCTAAACAAAATACCTCTCTCATCATGAAATCTAAGGAACTATAAAGCTTACGAACTTGGTATTTCACAGATAGGTTCCCTATACGATTAGGGCATGCACCCGGTTCTACCCGGTTCTGAAATACCCGGGTATACTCAGTTCTTTCAAGCTATGTGTAGAACCGATTCCGAAAGTAGTACACCTAGTTGCCCCGGTTCTTTACAAAAAAAAATTAAAGTTGTTTAAAGTCATATTCATTAGAACCATTCGACGCGGAATCGTTTGTAGCGGGTTTTATGCTATTTATATTTAGAATTCCATAGAATTCCATTTCATTTACGCCCAGCGAAGTGGGGGTGGGTAACAGCCAGTCTATATTATCCATACTACTATATAAATTTCTAGCGTCTGTCTGTAATTGCAATTCTAATGTAAAATTTTGTGATAGTCGTTTTATGACTAACTGAATTCGATTCTATTAATTTTAAAATTTTTGTCTGTCTGTCTGTATGTCCTTTTATAACTGAAGAACAGCTCTATCGATCTTGATAAAAATCGGTATGTAGTAATAACATGTAATTGCGCTCATTATAGGCTACTAGATTTCGTAAAAAATCTGCCCCTAAAGGGGTGAAAAGAGGGATAAAACTTTGTATGGGAAATGGTAAACCGCTGAACCGATTATGATGAAATTTAGCAAGAACATAGTTTGTCATCAAAGGTCAGACATAGGCTACTTTTTTTATCAAAAAACTACCTCTAAGGGGGTGAAAAGAGGGATTAAACTTTGTATAGGAAATGCTAATCTCGGTAATGATGGGTGCGGTGATAAAACTTTTTTTATCAAAAATACAGTCTACTTTTTTTTATAAACGTGTGAAAAGGGAGACGGAGGGAGGAGGACGATTCTTTGTGCGGAAAATGCTAAATCGTTGAACTGATTATGATGTAGCATGGGTATAGTTTGACACCTGGGAACGAATACTAAACTAATCTTAACGGGGTGAAACGGGAGATGAAACTTTGAATGGGAAATGGTGAACCGCCGAAACAATTATAATGTTTGGTACGGAGATAGTATGTTTCCGGAGACAGACGTAGACTTTGTTTCAAAAACAATATTTAAATATACTATGCACATGTATATAAAATCTAACTTAATCTGGGAAAGCCACGAAAAAATTCTCCGTGCAGACGAAGTCGCGGGTACAGCTAGTTATATATGTCGGTGGAAATAATAAAAGGCACTCATTTGACTATACCATGGCAAAGCGCGACTTCCGATGACGCGCCAACGGAACGTCGGGGCCGGCGCTGAGTCTGTTAGACTATGGCGGCCGGTGCGATAGCAATTCTCCGACGGATCGTTTGCCATTATTAAATTTCTATTTACCTACGTAATAATTGTTACAAAGAGTTTTCTGTCGTTTGCACATTAACTTTGTCTTAACGTTGTATTTTATGGAGTAGTTCGTCTCTGTAAGATTAGGTACCTGTTTCTCATGGCTGAGTTGCAAAAGCACGAATTGCTCCGTGTCTTTTTCGACATATATATAAAATTAAAATGTTTCTTTTGTCCTTTAATCATGTGAAAACTAATGAACGTATTGGTATGGGACTAGGACCACTCGACGGGGAATTTAGGCTATTTATTTTTTTGAATTCCATAAACTCAATTAAATAGTTTGTGTCGTCAAGATGCATCCTTGGTAACAGCCGATGTCGCTATAAAATATGCGCTTAAGAACTGAAAAGAATGAAAAGGAGACGGAATATGCCTTAAAAAAATATTCAGAGCGCGACGTCTTATTGAAGCAGCTACGGTTCAATACTTAACGAACCCGGATCAATACTTTGCTGATCTAGAAAACGAAGATTTAGCGCCATTGCCTAGACCTACTTCTTATGAAATGTGTAATTGAGTAGGGGTATTGTAAATCTCATTCAGCCCATGTCAAGTAGTGATCACGTGAATGTTGAAATTCGGCAACAAGGAGAAGACGAAGTCATTCTTGTCCTCATCCCAACCTCACTATTGACGAAACGAGAGGAATTGGAAATACTTAAAGCTACAGACGCACAAACCAGTACCAGGGAGCAAGATTGCAACGATTCATTGTCAATAGTAAAAATAAAAATGGTGGTAGTCGTGGCATCAATCTTTCGCTGGCGTACAATTACTTAAAAATATCACCGCCGACAAGCGTAGAGCTTGAACGCATATTTTCCTCAGCTGCTTACGCAGCTCACTGAGCGACTACATTTTAGATGTTATCAGTTATCTAGTCGTATTATCAAGAAATGAGTATTCTAAAGAAAACTAAAACTACTCTGACTGATGAAGGATACTAAAATAAAAATTATTATAAAATGTAACTTGCCGAGGAGAAGATATGTCTGCAAATAAAATAAGCTGATTTTATGAAATATTCTTTAACTTCATAATCTAAATTTAGATTTTTCAGATTTTATTAAAATTTTTATAGTGTGAAATGAAAAACAATATTATGTACTTTTGGTTTTGAATACCTATTTTAACATACATTCAGTCAAGAAAGTATCTGGAATGGATGATTTGTTTATGGTATGGTTGTTGTTGTTGTTAGATTGGCACAACTGTTTTCCATTTTGGCGCGGAGTTTGTGTTGCATCTGATAATTAGATTAAATACAGTGCTGTTTTTAGTTATATCATTATTGTGTATATTGCGGATTTCATAATGGACAAAAACATCGAACAAAGAGTTTTTCTTAAATTTTGCATCGCCAAATGTTACATAAGGCTTACGGTGAATCTACTTTATCAAAAACAAGTGCTTATGAGTGGTAGGTACAAAGCGTTGAAAAGCGGTCGAGATGTGATGGAAGATTTGCCTCGCTCTGGTAGGCCATCAACGTCTGCAACTGAAGTTAACATCGCAAAAGTGAAGGAAATAGTGACTGAAAATCCTCATTCAAATTTGAGAGAGATAGCCGCCGAACTTTCTGTCTCACGAGTCGATCCGTACCATTTTAAATAATCACTTGGGTATGAAACGTGTTGCCGCTCGACTAGTCCCAAAAGACCTGAACTTTCTCCAAAAACTCAATCGCATAAGAGTCGCTGAGCACATGCTAAACGAGTCAATTCCGATCCAACATTCATGAAACGCATTGTTACTGGTGACGAGACGTAGGTTTACGAGTTTGATATGCAAACTAGTCAATAAGCTTCGGAGTGGCGCCTTCCAACTGAACCGAAACTAAAAAAAGCCACGCCAAAGTCGATCAAAAGTCAAAGTCTTGTTGACTGTTTTCTTTAACTATCGCGATGTTGTGCACTCGGAATTCTTGCCGGAAGGTCAAACGGTAAATAAATAATATTATTTGGGCGTTATGCGGCGTTTAAGAGAGCAAATTCGATGAAAAAGGCCAGATTTGTGGAAAGAAAATTCTTGGATTTTGCACCACGATAATGCGCCTTCGCACAAAGCCATCATTGTGAAAGAATTTTTTAACCAAAAACTCAACAAATACCATTGAATAACCACCATATTCACCAGAAATGGCTCCAGCCTACTTCTTTCTTTTTCCTAAACTCAAATTACCACTTTGTGGCACCCGTTTTCATTTGGCAGAAGACATAAAGGAGAATTCGCGGCGAGCACTGAACTCAATTCCGGAAAAAGTGTTTAAAAAATGTTTTGATGATTGGATTATTCGTTGGCGTAAGTGTATCGTTTCTGAAAGAACATACTTTGAAGGTGATAAAATAAATTTGGATGAATAACTAACATTTCGTGTATGATTAATCTTTTCCCGGTACTTTCTTGACAGAGTAAAAAAATATAAAGACAAGTAGGTACTATCGTTTATAAAGACTGATTTGTTGAGTTCTTTTATTATTTCTGTGATATTATGATAATAATAGATATTAAAAAAGTAAATTAAAAAGTTAAATTAAATATATTAAATTTAAGTAAACAAATAAATTTTGATTAAATAAATCAGAGCTTTTTTGTTGTATATTCCTTGTAATAATACCTTATGCTCTCGAATTCTCTATGATTTAACTTAATCATAATAAAACTTAAAATTATATCGGCCGGAACCGGGGAAACCGGTTTACCCAGTTCGAACTACATTCCAGAACCGAGTATCAAAAATTTGGAACCGGAACTGGTTTTGCATGCCCTATATATGATGCACTCATTAAAAAAAGAATTTCCAAAACTGAACTCCTAATAGGTATACGAGAGGTTCAAAGTTAATTTTTCGGAAGTGTTTTCGTAATGTTATACACTTCTAATTTAAAAACAAACAATATTTTATACTTTTTAAAATATAAAACCTCAAAATGGCTATTCAAAGAGGTAATGGTGCCAGTCTGCTGGGCACCCTAAGCAATGACAGCTTTCTAAGCGGTAACATTGAGGAAATCTATTATTTAAGATTATGTTTAGTTTTAAGTTTGTAAATATTAACATTAGAATATGTATGTATTTTTTTAAACCTCCAATTAAGATGTAAAGAGATAATATTATGCATCATAATAGCATAGGACAAGCCAGTGGAGAAAGTTTTTATTCCGAGTCTGTGTCTACCCTGTAAAGACTGTAATTAGTAGTAACAGTAAGTAATTGTCTGCAAAAAGTTGTGTTACTGTGAACTATACTGTGCTGTACAGCATAAATATGTCTCTATGTATGGTAAAGGCTAAGTACTGAGAAATGTCTTAAGAAATGGTGAAAAACGTAAGAGTACTGATTGAAGATTCCTGCATTTATGTAGGATGTAGGTACTACAAAATTATATTATGTACTAGTGGACCCGATAGATGTTGTCTTGCCCTAAATAAAAATAAAATTTGCTAAAACCCAATTGCAGCTCTACCTACTGGGTTCAATTATAAATATAAACCATCCAGGGACCCACTCAAATGCAGAAATATGACAGACATTGTCCTGCCCAAAATAAAAACAAAATCCTAAAGCCAGATTGCAGCACCACCTACCAGGTTCACTTGTAAATTTAAACTATCCAGGATCCCATTAAAACACAAATACAAAATTTCATCAAAATCGGTCCTACCCTTTAGGAGTTCAGTGACAAACACATACATAAGAATATCTCATCCCAGTACCCACCCAACACACGAAAAAAATTTCATCAATATCAGTCCAGCCAATAAGAGGAGTTCAGTGGCAAACACATGTACAAAGGAATTACATGTACAAAGATTTAAACAAATATTTACATACCCTTTGTACGTAAGGTGAACTGAAGGTATCTTTGATCTTAGGTTTATTTTCTTCAGTTTTATATTTTTGTATGTTTTCATGGGTAGAATAAACAGCCAATCCAGGCATAAGAAAATCTCGATATGCCTTCAAAGGATTTAAATTAATTATATCTCCGACATTTCCAACACCTTAAACATAATAATGTCTATAAATTCTAAAATGTTTCATTTAAATACAAATAAGAACTTCAGATTATTTATGCTTTTTCAATAAATGCATTAGGTACATATATGTAATATTACATTCAAAATTTTGTGGTATTAGGTAATGCTACGTATTACGGCATCCATAATAAATAAAAATTCTAATAGTAAGTGTTTCTGAATACTTAAAAAAATTTAACATTGAACTTTAAGGCGATCACTATGCTACACTTCACCATCGCCTTTGACTTATAACCTGTCAGAAGTCGTCTTTTTGTAGAGATTCGTGGAGTGAAATTTTAAAACTCCAGTACCTACTTGTAGTAAGTGATTTCAATTAGAAATATATCATTGTACTACCAAAACAGTAAACAGACCAAGCGTTAGCCCCTCTCCCCCTGAGGACTGAGTATTTTAATAATTATCATAATAAATTATTCACCTTCAACATACTGAGTTAAAATAAGTTTTAGATCAGGCTGTTTTTTTGTATTTGTATCTTCTACTAAATCATAAACGAAATGCCGAGATTTCATTTTTTCAACACTGCCTCCTTTTTTATGAAGTGGTGGAGGATATCTTCTCTTTAAAATAAAAGTATTCTGAAAAAAAATAATGTTTTATAAAAGCTCGTGGAATATAAATCAAATTACAATTATTTTAACAATACAATCATAGGTACCCTCGTTTGCTGACTTAACAGATTTGATTTCGAGTTTAGAGCTTTAGTTATTAAAAACTTCATAGCCAACATTTTATAATGGGCAAGCAAACCTGAAAACCAACTAAAAATTAGCAATATGGATAGATTGATATTTAAGAGGTTATATTTATTATTATTTTTTAGTAGTAGCCACAAATTAGTTGGTAATAGCAGGTGAGTAGCAGTCCGATGAAACTCAGTACACAAAAACAGGTTCGTATGAAACATGTACTAACTTTAATGGCGGCTATCTCTGTCTTTGTCGACCCCACACACAAGTCTCTTTCTCATTCCTTCGATTTATAATTACCTTTGTTATTCTTTGCCACCAGTATATTAGTATTCTGCGATCCGTGTTAACTTCATCGTCTTGTGTCTTTGTAGTCATTAATCGTTATGTTTTTTTCAAATATACGTATATAATTAATAGATACACAAATCTGAAAAGTGTAATACAGTGTTTCATGATGTTGCGTGGCGTGGTGATTATTAAGAAAAATGCATTACAAAACCTGTGAAATATATGATTTAAAGAAATATTTAAATTCCATATTAAACTTTATTGCAAGTTAAACCTCATTTCATCGACAAAAATTTTCAACGACAGTACATCACTATCGCTTTTGCAATGTTGGCAGTAATGTACGACTGGCAAACGGTCATTTTGTTTTTTCTTTACATTGGCACTTGAGCTTAGTTAGCGTTTCATACAAATCTCTTTTTCATAACTATGCGTGGAAGTCCCGACTTAAACGTAGTGATTATTTGCTCCTTGTAGTAGCAAAACGATTCTCCCTTAAGAGGGAAAGTAAAGGGATCTTAGGTCATACAACCGATGTCTTCAGTAAAAAATATATAATTTCTTCGTATTATTTTATCAAAATGTCAACGTAATACATTTTAGATGTTTCTTGGAGTTTCATGCGACAAATATATTGAAGCGGTATTTCTAATAGGATCTGCTGAGGCATTTAGCCACTGAAAAAATCTCGACTTCACTCTACTAAATAAGCGCTAATTCCAATAATTTCACATAACAGTACAATAGCGTCAATACTTGAGACGCAAAACAACGCCACTTTACATCAAAATATCCACTAGAAATCTTGCATTTGCAAATAATTAAAATAAACACCCGACCACTCTCCATGAAATCTCGCAAAAAACTCGTATTATTTTTGGGATAATGTATATATAATGGAGCAACAGAATTAGTTATCTCGTCTACAAATCTCAATATTTAAAATTGATGGTTTTCTCTGTAAATTTGCTATTTTTGGTATAAATTAAATCTTATTTAAAATTAATGGTCTTTGCTATAAAGAAATGGTAAACTTCAAAATTAACAGTTTTTACAATAAAATTTTGGTTACAACTTCAATCATTGACACTTGCTGAAATGGTAATAATCGTACTAGTACTTTAATGCCCGTCGTACATCGTACTGACAGGCATAAAAGTTATTTAGCCTCTATTATTTGTACATATTTGTTTATTAGCTCCGCGTATCGCTGTCGATGTCGGCGCAGCTAGCGGTACGTTAGTTACCGTGCCGAAATTTTAAAGGGCCTAGCACGCGCAGTGGTAGTGCCTGGAGTTGTACCGCACATTCTCTGGTAGCAGAGCGTAGTTGGTCTTTCCTCTGTAACCGATTTTTTTTTTAATTGCTACGGCCTGTCTATCCTTAAGTTGTTTAGAATAGGTAGGTAGGTTTAGGCATATGTATTATTTGGTAATGTGGATAATTAAAATTGCTCATATTGCCTTTTCTTGTTGCACTAGACGTAATAAAGCTTCTTCTCAACTCGATTCTCGAAAAAAATTTGGCAAAAATTGCGTTGTATAGACTCAGGTGTTACTTTGTGGAAATTCATTTCATATTCGGTGCTGGTTAGCTGACCGAGTCCTATCTCTGGTATATCCTGAGGATGCTCCGTTGAGGGGCGAAACACGTGTTGATTGGTGGTTTTTGGAGTTTTAGCGGAAAATGGCTATAGATTTTGGGAATTTATCACAAAAAATTGCATTATAAAAATTGTTAAAGATTATAACTGATTTTGAATAAATTCTTTTGTTTGTAATTGCCTTACCGTTTGTTGCATTAAACTTTACATGTTTTGTTAATTATACATATTGAATTCACTGTTGTTTGCCCTACCTGACATTTATATTTTGTATATTTTAATATAATTCTAACAAGTTAAATTTAATTTTATTAAAAAAAATCTTTACACCGTATCCCTGACGGGGTAGTCAACTAATTTTATTTAATTTTATCGAACAGCAATAGTGAAATTTGAAGGTGTTTTATAGGTCATAGGTTGCTTTCCACAAACAATTTGTAATCATATTAGTTGAATTTTGTTCTATTTGTTTCATATAAATGATATTAAAATACTTTGTTATAGACCTGCAAAAATTATGTACCTATTGTATTGTAGTACTTGTTCATTTTTCAGTTTCCATCCAGGGTTTCTGTTGGAAAAGTGTATTTCTTTGGACAAACTTGTTAGAGTGGTCGGCGGGATCTACCGTTTTGTGAAAAATTGTAGATCTTCTCAACACAAGTACTTTGAACCTTTCCTCACGGTTGTTGAAAGACGTGAAGCATTGTTGGTTTTGGTCTGTACTGTGCAGGCAAAACATTTTGAATTTGAATTATCTGCTTTGCACTTTGATAGGACCAAGCCGAAGGGCCCATTGTTCCGTTTGAGTTTCTTCTTGGATGAACTTGGTCTCCTTTGTGTGGGAGGTCGGCTGTCATCCTTTATTATTGGCGAAAAACGGTCATTTTGTAGAACAAGTTACGCATAACCGGCATTTGGAGAACGCACGCGCCGATTGCAACGCGTTACTTGCTATCTTACAGCACGAGTGGATTTTGTCTGCCCCTCGGGCTATTGGTGCCGTAATATTCTGTTGCATTCCCTGTTATAATCTCAAGGCTCCATTGATCCAACCCTATTTGGGAGAGCTTCTATCGGATCGTGTTGTTGAAGCATACCCTTTCGTGGGTGTCAGTACCGACCATGAAGGAAGGAGGAGACGTTGTAATGGGCTGAGCCTGTGTGTAAAAAAATATAGGCTCAGCTTTAAAGCGTAGGGGTGTATCGACTACTCGTATGCCAGTTCGATCCTGACAGTCACGCGTATTATTTTACGAAAAAAAAAAGATTTTCAGTGATTGTACAATAGAAAAATGAAGTGCCGTGTGGTTGGTTGCAAGTCGCATTCAGATGGATACTGTGATACTCGAAAAAATATCACATTTCATGAATAAGTATCAATTTATACAATATTACATCGACAGTTCTAAAAAGTTTTCTTGTTCTTGTAGCTTTTACTATTCGTCGACAGATGTCAACTTAATCGCCTTTTAAAATTGCACTCAGATATCGCTAAGCATATTAAAAACCTACCTGTTTACTCCTAAAATTGCTCAATTGTTAATTTAATTCATGAAATTGTTTGTAAAAAAGCTACATCCATTCATTTACACCGAGTGAAGTGACCTCTGTTGGGGAATAAAAATTCTTGCTAAAACTGACATTATCAGCAGGACCGCACGCAGGAGGTAGACGTATTACAATAATACTAATGTATTTTTTTTTTGTTACGGATAATTTCTGTTGGGGAATAGAATAAAAGTTACTTTACAAAACATTATAAGGACCGCACTCTAGACGTATTAATACTAATATACTCTTTTATAAAGGATAATTAAAGCCAAGGCAGATCAAGGCTGACTTACGAATATTTAATAGCCGGAGCTGTTAGCTGACGGAAATGTGAAAAACACTCGCATACCCAGGCGAAAATGTGTGAGGAGCGATAATGAGTGATGAGATGTGAGGAAGATAATATGTTGTTGTATAAAGGATAATTTTTATATGCATTTCATAAACTAATTCATTTAATAATAACTATTATTTGATAATGCACTCATATTTTGTATTTTATAACAAAGTTATAACGTAATGAATAACTAACCGAAACTAAATTACGCATATACTGATGTAGCAGTTTTATAGTACTGGGACCTCCTTACATAGACCATAGAATGAAATTGGTCTAATTCGAAATTTTGAGATTTTCTTTTGGCAAGTTCCGACATTGTATTCTGTATTAGGTTATTATTAATATAATGATAAAATGGATTTTTCACAAATACATGTTTTAATATTCTCGCGATATGTTGCTAATGGGACAGGCAAGTTTGTACTGTTATCTATTAAATTAAGTAGTAGGTATTTTTAAGTTTATTATTTTAATCCGAAATTCTGAAATTTTAAATTAAGTCGCTTTCATTCTAAAGATGCGATATATTGTCTTACTAATAATAAATATGTAGCGACCTGGCGATGCTAAAAGTGCTGAATTGCATTTTAGTAGAATATAAAGCAATTTGAGGAAATGAAAGAAGTATATAAGGACCACGACGCTTGGCGCTCCGCCCTCTCTGACCACCCCTTTAGGGATACAGCGTGAAGATACGTATGTATGTATGTATGTATGTATGTATAAACCAATTCGTACGCGTAGCTCCGCCAGTCGCTTTTATACCATCGCCCTGCCATGCCACTTCGTGCTAGTTAAATTGTGTAAGAAGAAAATAAAAGTTCGACACCAATATGTAATTAATTTATTTGGATTTATAATAAATGAAGAGAATGGACACTAAGAAAATCGCTAAAAACACATTACAATTTCGTAAGAGCGTATCTAGACGGATTCCTCACTACAATCGCTTGTCAAGACTCATCTTTCGTGGCGCGATCTGTATTATCATTCTATTTAAATAAAGAGACAGTAACAGTTGCATGATGCGTATACAAACAAATGGACCAACGTTAATTTAGAAATTGCTATTCCCAACACGCACGATACATACATACATATCTGACGACCTTCGTGGCGCAACGGTTTAGCGCGTCTAAAAGTAAAACGGGGGTTGCGGGTTCGATTCCCGATCCGAGTCTGGTTGTTTATGTATAATATGTATATATTTACAAAAGAAAAAGTATATAAGTAGTATATCAGTTGTCTAGTACCCATAACACAAGCGCTATGCAGCTTACTTTGGGACTAGATGGCGCTGTGTGAAATGTCTGAGTATTATTATTATTATTATTATTATTATATCTTCACGTGGTATCAAACGATAGGTACGTTGTATTAAGATAAAAAAATTTTCAAATGTAAAACTACATCTCATCGGCTTTACTGCTCCATCATAATATACATTATGGATTTATATCAATTTACTCTTAAATAAAAATATGTGGTATGTCATAACTTAATGTGAAAATTTTTGAATCGTGCAATTTCAAGTTACCGATTAATCACTAAGTACGTCTCTGTATCAAGAATGTATTTTACTCATCTGGTGGTCAATAATAAAACTACTTGAAAAATAATAACACAAAGAGACTGCTATAACTCGCTAGATGGTGGCAGATTCACAACATCCCCCTCCATTTATTCCGCGTCCCCCGCAACCCGCATGTTGTTACCCTGGTTTGTATGAGGAAAATTCATTACGGCGCCTCCTCTTCGTTTTTACTTCGTGGTACCGACTTTGCGGGACCATTCTTTGTGAAAGCTTCACATTTGCGTAACGGTAAATCACTCAAGGCTTTCTTATGTATTTTTGTTTGTTTGTCACCCAAGGCAGTTCACTTGGAACTAATATCTGCCTTGACTACTGAAGCCTTTGACCGTTTTATTTCTCGCCGAGGCTTTCTTAATCTCATTCGTTCAGACAACGGAACCATTTATGTTGGCGCCGAGCGCTATTGTAGGTAAGTTGCAACGTTAAACGAGAATTAAGTTTAGATTGGATCCGCACTATTCAAGCGTGGCATTATTTGGCGTTGGTAACATTCCCTGCCGTCCTGCCCGCATTTTAATGATATATCGGAAGCTTGTATAAAATCGGCGAAGAACACATTCGCGTCGCGTTATTGGGGTTACAATTTTTACTTTCGAGGAATTGGTTACTTAGAATTTGTGAATAAAACATATTATTGTTTATATTGTCTCTCGATACCAAGAAATAGCGCTAGTTGTCCCGTCAGCGCCAGCTTCATTTATTTTCTTTTGGTATGTGGGTAATTTAGTGTGAATTGATTGAAAAGTCATTATTGTGATGAAGAAGTCTTAAAAAGAGTCGGTCGCTTTGTGATAAGAAAAAGGGAAAGTTTTTAGAAATTAGGAATAAAACTTCAATCAAATTACTTCTATGCATTTGTTAAATTGGGGAATGTTGTCGAATTGTTTGTGTGCAAAAGCGCAAAGACACGATTCAGCACTGCATTTAAGCGCTCCCATATATATACTTGTGGTAGTATGTCTCTCCCGCAAAAATGACAGAAAATTTAGTATGAGTAATAATGCGTATCAAGGGCGTCGCCAGCTTATGACTAAGGGAAGGGCAATAGGTCAATATTATGGAGGATAAAAAATATGAACGCCGAGAGCATGAAGCGTTACACTTTGGAAGTCTTTGCCTCGATGACGATTGTAATAAGAACGGTTCTAATATCAATGTATAAAACTTCACAAACCCTCGACAGCACAATAACTAAATCAAACTTTTAAACACAGTAATAATTATTTATTTTAACAAAAATAATATTTCATTAAAACATAACCTGCGGGGATTTTTTGCAAAACTTTCAACCACTTTATCATTAAAATTATTTAGGTTTTTATTTATTATAGCTCTGTGTACACTCATCATGGCCAGACCATTAAGGCGATCTTTTGCCATGGTGCTTCTTAGTCATGTTTTTAGTCTTCTGAGGCTGCTAAAGGATCGCTCTACTGTACAGGTCGTGCAGGGTAAAGCGATCAAAATTTTCAATGCTTTTTCCGTTTCGGGAAAGAAGGAATTTGTTCCTTTTAGGACATCAACAACTGTTAGATTAAGCCTATCGTGCCACAATTGCTGCCAAAGTTCGATTTCATTCTTTATGTTCGGTAAATCATAAAACTGGGCAATAGATTCACAAGTTTGTTTCAGATTTTCAGTTGTCATCTTTTGCATCTGCGCCAGGTGTAACTTAGATAATGCGAATGATGGCGTGTTTTCTTCAGGGGAGGTGATAATTGAATCCGAGTATGGTATTACTAAAGACCTCTTCCAGTATTCTGAAGGGCTTTCTGCTGGATGATTGCTTCTATGACGTTATTTCCCCGTAATACGCGGCATTGATGTAATGTCCTCCTCCAGTCCGACTTTCTCCGCAACAGCAGTAGCTTCCTTTATAATTTCGTCTGTCACTTTTTCCGAATTTTCACGGTGTTTTTTAATTAAAAGTAAAACCCTTTTAACGTGTTCTGAGGCTTTGACCACGTCCAAAGCTACAGATTGGAGTACGTTGACAACGGGTTCCATCAAAGCCGAGTATTTGGCTACCAACATAATCCCGAGAATGAAAGAAATTCTGGAAGTAGCCGCATGCAGTTGGAAGGCACTTTTCCGAGTTGCACTATTTCCTTCCTCAGATAATGTTTGTAAGGCTTCCAGAATTACTGGAAGATTTTCTTTAAAAACTCTGATGGTTTTGTGTTTCTCACTCCATCTTGTCTCGCAAAGTCTGGAAATATTAGGTATCAACTTCCTCCTCAAAACTGATACCCGAAAAAAGTTTATAGTATCTTTGATGGTTCCCATGGCATTTCTAATTTCAGGAAGTGAATTTAGATCATTGATAACTAGATTCAGTTTGTGGGACGAGCAATGAAAGTAGAGGGCTTTGGTGTACTTTTTGCGTAAGATCGCTTGTACCCCTCTGTCTTTTCCTGACATCGTTGAACAACCATCAAAACCAAAACCAACGCATTTATTTATATTCAGATCTTCTTTTGTCAAAAACTCATCTATGCTATGTGCAATCGATTTCGCATCCGCTCAGCTCAATGAATCCGACAAACATTTCTTGGACTTCCTGTGTTTCTTCATCAAAATATCGCATCCCAATCGATAGTTGTTCAGTACCAGAAATATCAGCTGTTTTGTCTGCTAGCACACTATATGCTGCTGCTTCTTTCACTTTTTTCATAATATCAGCCTTAATAACGCTTCCACAAATACCAATAATTTCATTTTGAATATCCACTGAACGGTAGCTTGCATTCTTTTTCCCTTGCTCAATGTGTTTCTTTAAAATCAAATCTCCCGCGTCAATTCGCAGCCTGTATAAATCCTCGAGAATACCTTCACCATAATGTTTACCTTTCAGTGCTAAGTCGTGTGACCCGCAAAACGTAATGCAGGAAATAATAGATTTTATAATTTTGCGATTTTCTTCAATAATTCCCTGGGAATATTTGTTCAGTTGCAAATCGACAGGCACACCTTCGAGAAAAGATTTAGCAGCTTTCAATGCCTCCTTATGGAAGTGGGTTTCAATGTGCTTTTTTCACTGCTCGTGAATATCTTTGAACTTACAAAAGGGCCTTATAGTAAATGATCCCAATAGGCCTCTAAATGAATTTGGATTTGGTGGGAACAACGTACAATATTTACAAAATGCTCCTTTTTGGCACCTGGAATATACTAACCATGGAGAGTATGTTTCCAAGCAAGAATAATTAAATTTTCTCTTTAAATGTTTTGCATCTTCCGCAAAGTTATAGGTCGCGGAAGGGGACCAACAGTTTTCAATCAATTCCTTCTTCTTTTCGGTTGATAATATGTGTGCCCGTCCAACATATCGCCCGATATCATTTTCATTGCAGTCATGCATCAATGAATCAGGATTCGGCGCCAGATACCTACAGAAACTTGGTCTAGGTAGTTCCAGCGGCTGAATATAACCTGTTGTGGTTGTGGTGACCGATGAAGACACATGCGATATTGTCGTTACTTTGTCCTGTTCATCGCTGTCGCTACTTGATCCATCAGTTTTTTTGAAACTTCCTGCAAAACAAAACGCTTTGATAAAACTTTATGTAATTAATTAAATTTTTACGGGAGAGCAGTTTGTTTCAGCAGAAAGCTATTAGCTAAGAGAAATAAAATAAAAATACTAGCTCCAAGTCGGAGATTAAAGCAGTACATAACTTACCAAAAAACATTCTGATGTCCATTTTGATAAGATGATGAATGGAGACACACTCAGAAACTTCACAACTCAACACTGAGATCTTATTATTTAATAAATATAAATCAATATTGACTAACACAGGCAAGCCGGTAGTCTTATATTCGCTTTCCAATTCGCTTGTTTGGCTTGTTACGTTGATCGCTTCCAATTAAAGAGTGACTCGCTTTTTTTTTTTTTTTTAGTTTCTGAGAGGCGAAATTAAACCCCCGCGGGCTACCCAGCCGGACTCTACGCCGACTGGGGAGTGTCGGACTCGAACCGACTAAACAAAACCCCTCTTTGCTGTTAGCCCTAATGGCTTTTACAGCGTCACAGGTCGCGTTGGGGCGAGCGCTGAAGGCGCCCTGCCAGATGGTCGACCGCCTGAGGGTTCCTCCAGCCGAGGGATGCCTCGTATGGAGGGCGGACCTCGGGCTCAAGGCGTCGCCAGGGGAGCTTTCCGCACCTGCGTGCATCTTAACGGGCTTCCTATTCGGGTGAGGGCCGGGCCTCTAGCGGACCCGGCCGGCGAGACGGCTGAGGGCCGGTTAGTGTGCCTAGTGTTCCGCGTGGCAGTTTACAATGTGGCTTAAGGCCCGCGTGTGTGCGTGTAGAGCTAAGTGATCGAGCTTCTAAACGTGAGACCCTACGGGTGTCGCGGGGGTCGTCCTCGCCTCCGCCGGTGGGGGCGGTGCGGTCGTAGTGTGTAGGTTGGCATGTTCGAGTTCGAACGTGTAATGTCGTCGTCGCTGTCGCCTAACACATGTCTAGGTCTACGATAGCGTTTGCGGACGCGGCGTTCGGGGGTGTACGATGACGCCCTGACCACTAAGGGATTCGGGTGTAAGGAAGAACGGTGAAAGAAGCGTTGGGACGCCTCTTTTAGATATTGAGATATAGAGGGTAATTCTAGGTCGTAGTGCAGATCTACGTTGCGCACGTAAGGAGGGGCACCGGTGGCCCTGCGCATGAATCTATTCTGAATAACTTGGAGGGAGTTGATGTGAGAGCGCGCAGCGTGAGCAAATACTACACTGGCGTACGTCATGATAGGCCTGACGCACGTCTTATATAAAGTAACTTTATGTCTGAGGGACATTTTGCTTTTAGCGCAAATGAGCATGTTGAGACGACCGAGGACGAACGCGGCGCGGTCGCGGACCGTTTTGATGTGTTGGCCGAAGGTCATGGCACTGTCAAGGGTGACTCCTAAGTATTTGACTTTCCTAGTCCAAGGGATATCCTGGCCGAAAAGTGTGATTGTTCTGAGAGTGTTAGCGCGGCGGGCGCGGCTGGTCGTCGTTCCCCTCGAGAAATACACGGCGGCGCTTTTCTCGGGGTTGACTTCGATTCTCCAAAGACGGAACCACTCGCCTAGGCTCGTGACCGCGACTTGGAGGAGTTGGGAGACTCTGAGGCGACTCCGGTCTGATGTGAACAGAGCGGTATCGTCCGCGAATAGGGCGAGCTCTACACCGGGGGTTTTGGGGACGTCGTTCGTGTAGAGCGAGTAGAGCGTGGGCGATAAAACGGAGCCCTGTGGGACGCCTGCCCTGATGGGGCGGGGAGAGGAGAGCACCCCTTCGACTCTATAGCGGAAGGAGCGGTCTGACAAAAAGTCCCGTACTATGCGTACGAGATCGTCAGGCACGCCGAGCCGGCGCAGCTTGTACACCAGCCCGGCGTGCCAGACTTTGTCGAACGCCTTCGCTACATCGAAGAAGAGGGCCCCCGTGCCTATAGTGCGACTCGGGCGGTTAAGGCCCTCCAGGATGTGTTCCGTGAGGCGGTGCACTTGTTGTATGCACGAGTGCTTGGCTCGAAAGCCAAATTGCTCGTCTATGAGGAGACCGGAGGTGTCTAAGTGGGCTTTGAGACGAGCCAGAAGGACCCGTTCGTAAATTTTCCCTAGCACGCTAAGGAGACTGATTGGGCGATAGCTATTGGGGCTACTGCGGGGTTTACCCGGTTTCGGGATTCCGATGACGATCGCTTCCTTCCAGGCGGCTGGAAAGACGCGGTTCGCCATGGCGGCATTGATAATGGCTGCTAAGAGCGCGAGAAGGCGCATCGAGAAAATTTTGACTACTCGGTTGGAGATGCCGTCTCTACCGGCGGCTTTTCTAGGTTTGAGAGCCTTGACAATGTCCTGAACTTCGTCAACCGTCGCGGGTCTGAGTTGGCAGGGGGCGGTCGCGGGCGGTAGGGAGCCTACTTCGCGATTGACCATGTCTAAATGATTCTGATCTACAGGCTGAGAGCTAGGTGAGCATTGGGCCTCCAGAGTGTCGGCCAAGAGTTCGGCTTTATCTACATCGTCGAAAGCTGTCTGTCCGTTCGGTTTCGTCAGGGGCGGCATTGTTTGGAACGTGTCCGATTTGAGAGATCGGGCCAACTTCCAGTAAGCCTGGTGCGTCGGCTCGATCTCTCGCATGAGATCGCTCCACCTGTTATCCCTAAGTTCGGAAATTCGGTATTTGACTTCGCGTTGGAGGGCGCGTAAGTTGCGTTTATTCGTTTCTGAGGGAAACGAGTCGTAAGCGCGGGTCGCGGCGTTCTTGGCTCTGATCAGCCGACGGATGTCTCCAGGGAGCTCCCAACGGCGGTCGTTCGCCGCCGGGACCTCACGGGAGCACGAGGAGACCGATTCGCGGATGTGGGCGGTGAGCGCGTCTATCGCCGCGGTCGCGTCTTCGGCGGAACGGATAACGTCCGGTATCGCGTTAAGCCGCGGCGAATTCTCAGAGTTTAGCGTTTCGTCTAAACTCTGCCAATCCGTCACGGTTTTTGTGAGCGTCCTAGTGTCTATCATAGGTCCTAGTTTGAGTAATACCGGCCTATGGTCAGAGTCTAACTCGTGTAACGCCTCTATTGAGTGCAGCGTTAGAGCTACGTTCTTTAGAAGCGCTATGTCGAGTACGTCCGGTCTGTGTGTTGTAACTCTGGGATAGTGGGTGGGCGTCATGGGGGCGATAACGTCAAAGTTAAGGACATCGGTTAGTTCGTCTAAAGCTCTGCCATTTCGCGAGGTGGTGTGCGAATTCCAGCGACGATGTTTAGCGTTGAGGTCGCCTGCGAGTATGACAGAGTCGTCTAAATTTAGGAGGGCCTCTAGATCGCTTCTAATTAGCGCTTTACCGGGAGGGAGATAGACTGACGCGAGTGTGACAGGCGCGTGCCCCGTGAGGGCCACCCGGCACACCGACGCCTCTATGTTTGTGAGGGCGGGCGTATCGATCGGAATGCAGTGCAGGGACCTTCTGTAGTAGATAACAGTGCCGCCTTTGGGGCGGGCACCCTATCGTTTCGCACGATGTTAAGCCCGGAGAGGCCGGGGTCGCGATTTCTAGGTTTCAAAAAGGTTTCCTGCACTAGCATTATATCTATTTGGTGGTCTCGCGTAAACTAGTGAAGAAGATCACGTTGCCTGCGGAGTCCGTCCGCGTTAAAAAATGAGATTGAGAGCCCGCGCGGTTTGATGTGCGCGGAGGGAGTTGACTCGTGGGTGCCCGGTTTTATAACCTACGAGGGGGCGCCGTGAAGCGGCTTAGGCTGTCCAGAAGGGACGCGTGTTCGGCGAGTATGATGAGCCGTCCCATCCCGTCGCTACAGTCGCGGATTTTACGCGCGACTAATTTAATTTCGTTGAGGTTAATGTCCTTAACGAGGTCGGCGAGCATTCGGATGTCGCCGAGGAGATCGGACGCCGGCGCTGAAGGAGCCGGCGCCACTGAACGCGCTTGAGGCGCGGGCCCCTTACGCCGCGGTGGTTGTGCTGGCGTCGGCGCTATGGTCTCTCGGGCCGGTAGAGCGCGCGCGGGCGCGGGTTTGGTCGGGGCTGAGGGCGCGGGTTTGCTCGGCGCTGAGGGCGCAGGTTGAGTTGGCGCGGAGGGCGCGGGTTGTGGCGGCGCAGAGGGCGCGAGTTGTGACGGCGCGGAGGGCGCGGGTTTGGCTGGCGCAGAGGGCGCGGGCCGTGTGGGTGCGGAGGTCGCGGTAGGGGCGGCCTTAGGTTGGGCTGGGTGCGCAGGGGGGCCGCGGCGTTGGCCCTGATGTGCTCCGCCGGCTCGGCGCGACTTACCCCCGCGGCGGCGACGGCGCGGAGCTCTCGGGCATCCGCGATAGTTCGCGGGATGTCCGAGCTCTCCGCACAGTACGCAACCGGGAGGGTCAGACGTCTCCGGCGTGCGGGAGCACTCGGGGGTGCCGTGGTCTCCGTGGCACTTGACGCACCTAGGCCGTGCGAAGCAGTTGCGGGCCGAGTGCCCGTACAGTTGGCAGCGGTGGCATTGACCCACCGTGCCGCGCTTGTGCGGGGCCTCTACGGAGAGGCCCGAAATCCTACACACTGATTCTATATTGAAAACGGCCTTTCCCTCGGGGGAGAGGTCGAGTACGACTAACACGAGGTCGAAGGCCTCCTTCGAGCGGGGCTTGTAAAGGCGGTGGACTTCACGCGCCGGGAGGTTTTGCGACTTAAGGTCGCCGAGAATGAGCCCTTGCGGGAGCTCCTTGGGAAGGCCGCGGATGACCACGCGAAGCTGGCGCTCCTCCGGGAGCGCATAAGTGTGGAACCCTATGCGCTCCGAGCGTAGGAGCGCTGTGAGCTCCCGATGGTCAGCCGGGGTGGGGACCTGCACCTTAGTGCCCTGTGCAGTGTTGCGGGCGGAAACAAATTTGATGCGGCGCGCGTCTAAGGCCCGAGAGACCCTATCCCACGACGCTTTTTCTTGAATAAACACCGGCGGCGGTGTTTTGATTTTGTCGGCCTGAGGGGCCTGGGTGGCCTGTGAGGCAGGCGTTTTTTGTTCGGCCAGAGGGGCCGCGGGAGCTCCGGAGGCCTGAGGGGCCGCCTTCGTCGTTTTGGGGGGCGGGCTGGGTGTGTCGCCTTCCCTCGGGGAATTCGCCCGCTTCCTCTTGACCACTAAGCGCCAATCGGCGCTCTTAGTGGCCTCGTCCTCCGAAGAGGAGGGAAGCGCTATGTCCATTTCCTCTTCGGAGTCCGAAGCCTCCGTCGGGTCAGGGGAAGCGGGCGAATCGCTAACGGGGGCCGGCTTGGTTGGTTCGCGCGGCGGGGGCTTCGCGACTGTAGCGGCGGCGGAAACAACGGCCGAGTAAGACGCGGGGGTGGGGGCGCGGGGCGCGGGTGAGACCCGGTGGTCCCACAGGTCGCGAATATGGGAGTGTGATGACTCGAGTTGAGCCATCACGAACGCGCGGAATTGGGTGTCCGCCAGCGTGTCCATGGCGCTGGTAGAGCCGCCAAGTTGTATGAGAGGACCTCCCTACCGGGGATAGGCAGGGAGGAGAGTGCCTACTTTGTAGCCCTGGTCGTACTGTGCCTGTCTTATTGTGCACAGATGTGTACCTAACACCTAGGTCTTATATAAACTTCACTAACTTAACACTAACACTTAGCGATACGAGTTGGCGCGGCCGCGACGCGACGCGACCACACTATTAATCACTACGCACGATGCGCAGTGAGTACAGCGGTGGCAGCGCACGCGGGCGCTCGGAGAAATCGCAACGATTCGAGTTGGCGCGGCCGCGACGCGATAACCCGGTCAGCGCTACGGAGAGCGCAGGCGCGACGCGATAACCGGTCGGTGCTACGCGGAGCGCAGGCGCAACGCGACGCGACACGACACGAACGCACTAATTCGCTACGCACGATGCGCAGCGAGTAGAGCGATGGCAGCGCAACGCGGGCGCGCGGAAACGGCACTGAGCACTGAGAGGCGAGGCGGGCGAGCGAGCGAGCGACGCGTGCGTCTCGTACGGCGGCCGAGAGCACACTGAGTCCCGAGAGCAGACTGAGTGAGTGACTCGCTCGCAGCGGCTCACGTCTTTATATACCCAAACGAACATCATACTAGAATGTACGGTGACATTCTACCTAGTCTAGTAACTGCTACCAAATTCGTAGCGTCGAGTTGCAATACTAGGTTTTACAAGGATTGTAGTCGATTTATTCAACTGTAGGTGTTTCTTATGAACACTTACAGATGGCATTGTCCACAAAACCAATTAAAATTGTATGTTCGTAACAATAACTTCTACTTTATTTAGGTATGCCGCATACAAATTATACAAAACTAACGTGAATGTTGGTGAACAGCTGTCGTAGAAAGAAATGCAATGCACACACACACCATACCTACCTACATATTTTTACACAGTTTAATGGCCTTGCGTTTTGGCAAATCTGATATAGTCGTGATGAAAATGGCGGCGATTTTAAAAACGGATGTGAAAATCTTAATGTTATTCTGAATATTTCAATACTTTCTACAATATACATTAAACCTTGTGAATTTATTTACGTTTTGTCATGCGATGCGGAATTTATTAATAGGTAAGGAAGTCAATTGCTCAATTCACTTTGGTCGCTTTGCGTCTAGCTACATTTGATCTCTAGGGGGGGCAACTGACCCCCCTGCCCCCCCTTGGTGACGCCCTTGATGCGTATGGCACCTACCATTGTTCGTACTTAATGCGTACAACAAACAATGCCGCCATCTTAACGCTTTCGGAGCTAGATTTAGCGCTTTTTTGAGTTACCTAGCTTTTATTTTTCCAATGCAAAATGTAAAAAGCGTGGATAGATTTTTGAGTAATTGATCTTTTGGACATTGTTTTTTTTTGTGAATCAATTTACAATTCGAATCTTTTTGGAAATAATCTCTATCCCAATAACAAATTAATACTAAAATAGATAATACAAAATTACAAACGTTTTAGTCATTCTTCTTAACAATATTTTTTCAGTGACGTGTTAACATGATGGCTTGGTTGCCAATGCCTCAAGAAATATTTAAAAAATAAATTCTAGTGTAACGAAATCTCAGATAAAAAATACTGTCATAATGCTAAGTAGTTTTTCTGTGTACAATTGTACATATCATTAGAACAGTGTCCTATGTACCAGCCAGTGAAGATTCTAGACAAATTATATTACCTACATGTATTATCTATGATTCTAGCTACATATGTACAAGGAGCCGATGCCGATGCCGAGCCTACGTGTAAGTCGGGAAAAATGACAAAGAGATTTGTATGAAACGCTTACTAAGCCCAAGTACCAACTTAAGCAAATAACAAAATTAGCGTTCACACGACATTATGAAAGTGATATTGATGTCCTGTCGGTAAAAGTTTTTGGTCAATAAATCGAAGTTTAATTTAAGCAATAAAGTATAATAGACAATAAAATTATTTATTTAAAAATAAAAACTATTAAACAAATGTATTATAGTCACCTAATTGACAGTGACAAAACACCTTTATAGCGATTATCTTGCTCGGCTCGTATTTCAGCCGCAAGTACGCAGTCCTATTAGAGTAATACGTCCATACATAAAACAATGAGATTATCACAGAGTATTAATGTAATGACGAAAAAGAATGACGAAGATAACTATGAATCGACGGATTGAAAAAGAGACTTGTGTATGGGGTCGAAGTAAACAGAGATAGCCGCCATTAAAGTTAGTACACGTTTCATACAAATTTGTTTTTCTGAATGGAGTTTCATCAGACTGCATAAATAAGTGATCTGTGTGGAGATTGGTTTACCACCTTAGACCGAAATATCGCTTTTACAAGCTTGTGAATTTTAATTATTAGCTTTATAAACAAATTAATATTTCAATTTCTTGTCTCTATTTTGTAACGTTCATAAACTTTCAGAATGGATGATGAAGCCAGTTCTGATTTGCAGGTAAGTGTATGCAAGGTTATGAATTGTTTTCGGTCCCTATTATTTTTTGTTTTTAAATAATGTTATTTTGCTATATTGTGATTTGTTTCAGAAATGTATATCGGATGGACCCATGGAAACCGATGAGGGTCCCCTGATAAATGAGAATTCTAACGGATTGTCTCATTTATTGACGGAAGGCGAGTTCAATAGTGTCGATGCCGTCGGTGTCGACGAGTCGTCTACATCGAACCCAGGTTTCCTCAATGCCGTCGAACTGTCTACTGGTAGCGTGGGAGATTACTTAGAAAACAACACTGATGGTTTTAACGCCGACTCCTTCGATGTGGGGGACAACGCGGTCACATTTCCAAGCGACTCTTTGAATAATGTTTTGTCGGATGGTGACTCTCACCTTAGTGACGCTGCTGTGTATAAAACTACTGCATCTGATACTGATGGTGATGTTACAGAGAGTCAGAAGGTGAAGATGGATACTGATAATGATACATCAGTAGATGCTGGCTTTACAGCGACAAATGACGACAGTATGTTAGATTATGGTAGCACTATTGCTGCAGAGGAAAAGACCAGTGATGAAATCGACAAAACAAACATTGTAGATGAAATTGTGGTTTCGAATGAAGAAAATGCAGAAGAGGTAGATTGGTCTATGAGTTTTAACTTTTAGTGTAGTATGAAGAAACTATTTTTTTGTTGCATAAATGAAACTGTTTTTGTTTTACAGATTAAGACCATAGAAACCACCATAGAACAAGCAGATCAGCTACCTAACGAAGAACTATCTGAGGAACCGAAAGAAAATATCCAGTCTGAAGAAAACATCCAGTTGGATAGTAAGGTTTGTATGTTCGTTCGCTCAATGCTGTAGATTGTATGAATATTTTCAACCTTATGCATAAATAAAAAATCAATATGAATAAAAGAAATAATGATATTAAACTCTCAATAGTTTTTCATGTAGAATAAAAAAGTAATAAAAGATACTTGAAATACAGGCTGGTGGTGCAGAAGAAACCGAGGTAGTGTCAGAAGATGAGCTACCTGCAGTTCAGAAACCGAGTATAAAAGATGCAGAAAATGTTTCTGATGATGAATTACCAGGACCTAAACCCGCAGAGTTACCAGCTGACACTGAGGTACAATCTCATTTGACTTATTTATGCCATAAAAATAGAAAATTGATTTTGTTACTAGTTACTTTCCTGTCACATTTATAGAGAATTCGTCATTAAATCTTTATTTATATGAATGATATGTATAGCAATCACCGAAATTATGTTGAAATAGTTATAAATGACATGAAGAAATCATTTCAAACGCACTAGTTAAGGAATAGAGATCATAAGGATTATTACAAGGGACTTTTATAGGTTTCTTACCTTATCTTAGCTTTTAAAATCTCATTTAAAAGTTTCATCATGGTTTGAATAATGTATTGATCGATCTCGAGTAGAGAATCGATTTAGTGAATTGATTGCGAACACCCAAAAATCGAGTTTCCATTATATTAATATTGGTACGAAAACAACTATAAAATAATGAGTATTGTATATTGTACAACACTTATTAAAATAACTCTTAATTAATATTTTTAAACATGCGGAATACACAGATTAGTAATCAAAATTATATCTATCAATCTGAAGGTAGTACATTTTTTATTATTATATTTTGACACCTTTAATATTTATGTTACCAACATAACACCTTCCCCTATAGCCTATTCATAATGCTTCTAGGTAGATGGTACTCCAACGATATCAGCCCATGTCTCCAGAGGTGGTATTACAATAGGGGTTTGGTTTTCCTCTTCATCCTCATAAGTATCAGAGAATGATTTACCATCTCCATTTGTGTTGTCCAGTGTTGTATCATGTGAACTCATTACTTTTATCACCCGATCTAAATGTCGTCTATATTTAATCCCCTCTGATTCAATTTCAACCATGGCAGACTCAGGGACAGCCACTATAGTATCTTTCTTCCATTTCTTATCGAATTGTAAATTCTAAAAAAAATAATGTCGCCAATTTCATACGTGATTTTATTTTTAGAACTTTCTGTTTTCTTTTTGTTCATCAAACTACTATATTTTTAAAACTTTCTGTTTTCTTTTTATTCATCAAATTGCTATCTGGGTGTAACTGACTGATAGCCGTTTTAAATTACATTAAACAACATTTCAGCCGGCGTCTTTTCTGTAGATGTGCTAGGCATTATTCACATTTGAAAAAGTACCTTTGTGACCCTTTCTATCCATAGTATATTAATATTTTTCTTTAATGTACATTTTAAGGTCTGAGTTGTTCTTTCTATCTGCCCGTTAGTAGCTGGATGATATGGTGCATCTGTTATATGCTGTATCTTGTTACGTTTTGTTACTGACTCCTAAAAAGCTCACAGAAGTAACTTATGAAGGAATTATAAGAGAGTTGCATCAATTCTTTATACCAAAAGTGCACCCCATTTTAGAGACTGAAAAGTTCTATAAACGGAAACAATCCTCAAATAAAAATATAACAAAATATGTAGCAGCATTACATGATATTGCTTCTAAATGTGAATTTTCTGTTTTATCAAGACATCTCAGGAGCAAGTGATTTTGGGGGTGCAAGCTTAAGCAATTAAGCTTAGAAAATATCAAAAAAGAGGAACTATCGTATGAGAAGGTTGTTCAACAAACACTGAATTTTGAGGCCATGTATATGAATGTGAATGTATTAACAGGTGTGTCAGTAGCATATCAGAAACGGAAATAATATAGCCGAATGTCGCGTTCAGAAACTGGGAAGCCAATGGAAGTCAATGCAATCAAAATTTACATAGATAAGTACAAACATTGTGTAAAAGACACGCTACGCGATGCAGATTTCGGAATGCCGTGTGTTATCATTGTCAACTAAAAGGTCATACGATAGAGGCATGTAAAAGTAATAAATTGCAACATAGAGTGAATGATCTTGGTGAATACGAATCTGAAGGTCCAAAGACAGATACAGAGAATAGTAACAGTGATGGAGCACACGGGATTTACGCTATAGTGAGTGAAACGACCGATATATACGACCGATAATAGTGAGCGTGTTAATAAATGGGATTCCTATCAATATGGAGGTGGATTCGGGTTCGGCACGCACAATAATTCCATATGAAATATATGTCAATAATAAGTCTGCATTCCGAGAACAATTACAGCCTTTTAGAAATAAACTTCTCGTCCAATACCATTTCCGCGTAGGCAGAAAGTAAATGAAGAATTGCAAAGAATGGTCAAAAAAGGTATCATCACTCCCGTTAAGTATTCAAAATGGGCCACGCCTTTGCACATTGTATATAAGCCAGAAGGCTCGTTAAGATTATGCTGCGATTATCGAGCTACAGTTACGCTGTCTGTTTTGCAGATAGCTATCCACTGCCTACAGCAAACGAAGCCCTCTTTTCACTCCCAGGAGGAAAGTTTTTCTCGAAATTAGACCTCAAACATGCATATAATCAATTAAAAGTGGATGAGGAAATGACAACAATGCTGACACTCAATACGCCATTAGGATTGATGAAGATAAATCGTTTGGCTTTTGGAATTAATGCAGCACCGGGAATATTTCAGCATTTTATGAGTACCATACTGGCAGGGATGGATGGTGTGGCGGCTCTGCTCGACGACATAGTTATCTGTGGTCGGACATTAGAAATCCATAAACAAAGAGCAATAGATGTACTGAAAAGATTAAATAAAATGGAGTTGCAACTGAATATAAAAAATGTGTGTTTGCTACAAATGGGATAACATTTTTATGGTATGAAATAGACCAAGAAGGGGTGCATCCATCAAAAGATAAAGTATATGAAATTAACAAAAAAACCAGCACCAAGAAATAAACATGAGCTAAAATCCTTTCTACGATTGTACAATTTTTATGAAAGGTTTGTGAAAGACAAAGCTGTTGTACTTGAACCATTATATAAACTTTTAAATCGATCGATTCTTCCATTAATCAATCTCAGATCGCAATCCCTAGGAAAATTGTTCCAACAAATTGGAAGGTGTGTAGGGCATTTAAGGGTTGGAATACCCAGTGCACGTTGTCAAAAATAGGCACAATTCCGCATAAGTTGCTATGCATACAGTCACAGACTACACACGCACACATAGATAGTTCCACACACTGATATGACATATTCGCGTCTCTGCATTGTATATTTAGATATGACACATTCCATTCATAATTAAACTACTAAACTTTAAACAAAATTAAATGTAGCAGGTATATAAAAAAACAATAATTAAAATGAAATAGCGATTATTATTAATATTATTAATATACACTCGGCTTATAGCTGATAAGTGCATATATTCATTGTCCACTATATTCTGTGACTATGATTGTGAAGAGAAAGGATTGAATATGAATGTGAATAAAACTAAGGTTCTGGTGTTTGAAAGAGAAGATGTACAGACAAAGTGTGATATATGGGTAAATGGAAAATGTCTAGAACAAGTGACAAAACTGTATACCTGGGGAGTGCGTTTTCGAGGGATGGAAGATGTGAGTTGTATGTGGAGAGCTGGGTAGCAGCCAGCAATAAAGTGAACGGTGCTCCGTCCGCATTAGTAGGCAGTGTGAATATATCTAACTCAGCCAAAATGGCCATACACAATGCGGTGTTGGTCCCAACTTTATTGTATAGTAGTGAGGCCTGCATATGCTCGAAGTCGAGTGAAAGTAAGATGAAATGCAGTAGAAATGTGATCTCTTAGAAATATGTGCGGTGTACCCTTGTGGACAAAATAAGTAATGAAGAGATACGCAGTATGACAGAGTTGCACGACAGTGTTATTGTAAAAATGAAGAAAGGAATGCTAAGATGGTTCGGGGACATGGAAAGAATGAGTGATGAAAGACTGATGAAGAAAATGTATATAGCAAAAGTGAGTGGTAAAAGAAGCCAAGGAAGACCAAGGCTGACTTAAGACATAAATAGCTAGTGTTAGCCGACGGAAATGTCAAAAGCACTCGCATACCGAGGCGAAAATGTGTGAGGAGAATGATGAGATTTGAGGAAGCGAAAGAAGTATGTGAGGACTGCCGCGCTTGGTGCTCCGTACTCTCTGACTACCCCGTTAGGGAGACGGCGTGAAGATATGTATGTATGTACTATATTCATTGTCCATGTGTGTTTATTTTATTATTTAGGTATTTGTCCAGTCTATTTTTAAAAAAATTTACTGAGATTGCAAAACAATTACAATCTCGTATAAGAGTTCTGTAGCCAAATAGCAAAAAACGCAAAGATAATTTCATCCCGGTCGTCTGCCACAGGTATTTTACTCATGAGATAAAATGTAATGTAGAAAAAAATCAGATCCAAGCTTACAAATATAACTTTCAGTGATGTGAAACTGTACCTGTATTTGGAGAAAACGAGAATGTTTCCACCATACTAAATTTTGCAATACTTTAATCTTGCATGATGTCGCATGTACACAGTCTCAGCATAAATACTGTTAGAATAAAAAAAAACAAGAATATTACATTTGAATTTGGAATCTGTCATTCTCATATGAACATTCATAGTGTTTTCTCATTTTCGCGCCAATCTTTGTTAAATATTCTTGTTATATTAAAATGGAGTGGAGTGACAAACAGAACCGAATTGCTGTGATAGCATTACAGAAAGTAGGTATGGACCCAAATGCAATTTTTGGAACTCTCCATCCGCTTGGTATTAGCCGAATGTTTGTGTTCCAGTCTATTGATTGGTATAATGAAACGTCCCCTGTTTGTGACTGCAAAAGATCTGGCCAACTACATAGTGTTCGTATTGGCGATCAAAGCAGTGAAGGAAAGGAGCTGAACAAATCCTGTCCGAAAACAAAAGATTTTATCTAAGGAAACGAATATAGCACCCAGAACCATGTTGCGTATTTTAAAAGATGACAGGACTTGCAGCTTATAAGAGACGCTTTGGTAATTACTTAACCGATAATTTAAAAATGAATAGGATGGTAAAATCAAAACAAACTTCTTAGGTGGTACGCAAAGGGAGGTCACAGAAAAACGAAATTTACTGACAGGAAAATGTTTACTATTGAGCAACATTTTAATAAGCAGAATGACTGAGTTTATGCTCAAAGCCCTAGAGAAGCTTCTCAATTAGTCGACAAAGGAACGTTTCCGACTTATTCAGAGCTGAAGACTAGCCGTCATCTAGTCGAATCTTTCCATGGAGAAAGTGCGTGTTTCAATCAATAACTGTCCATAACGTTTTGAGGATTGTATTAAGGCCTATGGAGATCATTTTGAATGAGCTTCATATTTTTAAAATGCTATTATTAATGCAGAAACTAACACACACTGCAGTAATAAACGTTTTATAGTATAGTAGAAAAAAAACGATGTTTTCCTTGTAACAATATCCATGGCAAGACTAGATATTTACTATTTCTTTTATTATTATGAGACTAAAAATCATATGTGACCTCAGGCACGTCATTTTTCCTGTCATAATAATTTTCGATTCATCATTAACAACTCTGTAATTTCATGATTTTGTAAGCATATTTCACTGAAGTTAGAAGTTTAAAGTTATTAAAAGGTAATAATTACCTTTTACCATTTATTACTATTAAATTAATAATGTTACATAACAACAAATTTTCAGCCAGGCGGTTTTGTTACATGGTAGCACTACCTACATGCAATGTATGGAATATTATAATGTGTTAAAATTTAAGTATAATATAAACTTCTTTGTTTATTAATCTGATCAACCTTTGATTATTATTTACTCACTAGATTGAGCATGGTGGCAAGATGCGTCGAAAAAAATATCAGCTGCCTTATCTTATCTTATATCCTGATTCCCACCCATCGGTGTCATGTCATGTGTGAAATTGAGGGGTCTGTAATGACCAATTACATCATGACCTTAATTAAAAAAATATTACATTTCGTGTGATTTGCGAGCCGATTTTCGGTTTTGTTGTATTTTATTATGAATTTGATATACGTTTTGTTGTTTTTATGATTCTTATTATATCACAATACTCGGGATACAACAATGTAATTCTAAAGTTTTGCATGAAATTCACGATTTTTTCTGTTGTCACTATAAAAAATTATTGTTACTTTTTTTATTTATATTATGCTCCATTTCACAGAGCAGCGAGTGGTATTTATTTTGTTTAGAAATTTATATAGTTAACTGTTATCTAAACTCGGAATGCTGAATCTCATCGGGCGCGATTTACAATAGGTGTTCCGATCCCTAAGCCTGTCTACCTTGAATAGAAAATGGTGTGAGATTATGAATGTATAAATCAAATAATATTTATTCATGTAGGTTGTGTCTGAAGATGAATTACCAGCATCAAAAAAGGATGCAAAGGAATCTCGTAAGCGGAAAACTGATGAAGAAAGAGATGACTATGATCCCAGTTCACCGACTTCTGAAAATGAATCCTTGAGCAAGAAACAAGCTGTTGCCAAAGTAAATTTTCTTTTGTTTTTTTTTATGTCTTACTTTTGCATGTTGAATTGTGTGCATTATTAAAGAATATTTATATCTACAGTCTGCATAGTTATGATAATATATTATTTTACAGTAATAAACTTATTAATCTGTGATATTATGATAATTTTTTGTTGGTGAATAATATTTATTACCCATTCAAAATAAAACTTTTTATAAATATTTCAACTAAAACTTTTTACAAATATTATATTCTTTAATATTATTTTTTTCTGAACTTTTTAAGTTTAAAATAATCTTATTTGTGAATTTCACAAAATGAGATGAGAATTTATTATCAGCTACTAATAAAAATAAGATTTTATTAAAATAAAATATTAATAGCTATTAATAAAAATAAGATCGTGTGGATTGAATTAATAATTGTTATACACTTACTTCTGTGTTTCACTACCATAGAATGGTGAAAGTAAACCTGTACCTGCTGAAAAACGATCATCTGTAGATGAGAAACCAAAGAAGAAATCTCTTCCAGAATTGGACAAATATTGGAAAGTAGTGAATGACGATCCCACAGACTTCACTGGTTGGACTTATCTTTTACAATATGTGGACCAAGAGGTAATTAGATTGAGATTGAGAAATTCTCCTATGACTTTCTGATATGTATACTCATATTGCATTCTCAAAATGACAGTACCTAAATTATAATTATTACAGTATGATCTACCTATCTGCCTACCCTATTGGATAACATGAAGATTTCTATGGAATTGTCTATGATTCAACTTTTATAATTTCGATGAATTTTTTAATAGATTTCAGGAAGTCCCAAAAATTTAGTATTAGGTCAGTTCTTTCTGAGTGTGCGATTTGGTATTTGTCGAAATGTTATAAATGTACCGAAATATATTATAATTTCAAGATTTATATGCTGACATGACTAAAATTACAGATGATGACAACTTATTTGCTAATCTTGTTGCTTTATGAAGCAATGAGAACTGAATAAAATGTTGATTGGCAAGGGCCAACTGATTTACAAATTGGCATATTGATAATGTGTAAAATTGTTAATGTAGATATTTTGATATAACTACCTTTTTCCATAGAGTGATGTAGAAGCGGCGCGTGAGGCATACGACGCGTTTCTTTCTCACTACCCGTATTGTTACGGCTACTGGAGGAAGTACGCCGACTATGAGAAACGTAAAGGAAGTAAAAAGAAGTGTCTCGAGGTGAGCACCGTCACTAATACATGTTAATATGTTATATAAGTTACAATATTTCGGTAAGGTTTAGTATGTACACCTGAATGATGAATTTCATTTCAATGTGTCCTAACACTTGGATATTGAAATTGTTTTAGTCATAACTGGTATTTTGCAATTATTTTTTTTCCCAACAGTGCGTCGAGGTCCACGATGCTCGTAAGGCAAAGTCGTCCGTTCACACTGGAGAGTTGTATTACCATCACATAGATTTCGTTCTAGTGATTCATTGTTTGTGGTGTATATTTTATATTCTAGTGCATATATTTACGATAATTTGTACACGCGTGATGTATTGTAATATTGTTTCATGTATATTATTTAAGTACATATATAATAATTTAATAGTAATAATTAAAAGACATGTGTGAACTAATCCATGGTACATAGCATGGAGAACAACAGATCTGCATATTTAGCCATTGAATGGCATTAGGAGCCCAAGAACGACGAAGAGGAGACTGCGACGGCTGCCGACGCGAACAGGTGTAATATGCCCGACAACATTTTATATACAATAAATAGATACAAGCGAGATGTTGCGTGCGTGCCTATATTAAAATTCCCTCGGCGCAACCTCTCGCTTATTCTATTTAAAATTACATGAATCATAATGCTATATTCCCTTGCTTCATAGTATTGTCGTTAACACGACAATGCTTGCGCACGCGCAGCGCTCGTTTGATTTGATTGCTTATGTTTCAGGTTTTGGAAAGAGGTCTCAAAGCCATTCCTCTGTCAGTGGATCTGTGGATACACTACTTGAATCATATTAAGACCACAAGGACTGAAGAACATGCTTTTATTCGATCGCAATATGAAAGAGCTATTGGTAAGATGAAATCTCAAATTAATTTTATGATAATGATAATACAATATGAAAATATACCATAGTATTTATTTTATTTATACATTCACTCAAAATCTGCAGCTCAGCACATTATACAGAAGTTAAAGACTGATCATACATCTATATGAGACTAATGTAAAATACTCATGTACTAATTGTTAAATAATTCTGTGAAACACATGACGCCTCTACTAAGCAGATATGACTTCGATAGATGTATAGTAAGTGTTAAAGTTAGACCATGTAAATATTTGAACTTCATTTACAGAGGCATGCGGCCTGGAGTTCCGGTCGGATCGTCTGTGGGAGTCCTACATCAAGTGGGAGGCGGAGAATGGATCAGCTCTTAACGTTACCAACATATATGATCGTCTTTTGGCGACACCCACACTTGGTTATACTTCACATTTTGATAAGTGAGTGTCTATTGAAAATTGATTTTAAAGTAGCAATGGAAACTCCTGCAATTACCCACGTTTTTATTTATGAAATATGGGAGTATATCATTTTACATAAAATAAATAATTAAGGAACAAAAAATAAAGGACAAAAGTAAATGAAGTCTCTAAAGGGTGGGGAGTCGTATTTCTTACGAGTCTCGTATTATCGCACACAAACTAATAACACAGTCATGGACTCCAAGTATTACTGGGGAGCTCCGGCAATTTATTGAGCGGTACCCATAGTTCACGCCTAGTCCTTAGTTTGGATTTACGCTGGTTACTAATTATAATCTGTGTCTCGCGATCATACAAAGGGTTTTTGACCATTTCATAAACTGTATTCTTAAATTAACAAAAGATAAGGTTTCATAATCATTATTTGTTACTTACTTTGCATTAATAGAACTGGTGGAAATGACATGGAAATACAATTCCTAACAATAAAGAACTTGCATGTATTTATTTTTTTAGTATATCATGAAGATTAAACATGTAATCAAATAATAAATTATTTGAAAACCGTAAATTAAATTATGACGTTTAAAAATTCGCACCATTAAACGGAGTCAAGAAACGTGACGTCACTGCATATAGCACTAGAGTATTTTCGGCAAAAAAATTCCACCATGTCCACATCAATCTTAGGAAGTTTTTTTTATAATTAATAGAAATAATTTGTACAGGTTTACACTGCTAAAGTAGGTAACTGTAAACGTCTATGCGAAAAAGTGACGATGTGACGTCCTACTAATATGTTTGCTGTTTGAAATTACGTTCCGTTTCATGTAGATAAAAAGTAAGATATTTTATAAAAAACTTATAATTTTTCAATAAAACTCTTTTTCCAACTTTATTAGAGAATTATTAATGTAGTTTTTATATATAAAATTCTGAGTGTGCGTGTTTGTAATTCTTTTCTTCTTAAACTGCACGACCGATTTTAATTAAATTTAGCATGAAGATAGATTAAGCCCCAAGGGAAGGACACTGATTACTTTTATTAATTCCACGCCGACGAAATCGCGGGCAACAGTTAGTATCATATAATTTGATGCAAATTCCTATTACGGACTCGTGTCATGCATTCATGCAGCAGTAGCGGTCCGAGGGGACGCGGTGATTGTAGGGGTTATGGCCTCCCTCAAAATCGTACACGTCAAATCGCAAAACCTTTATTTAATTTTTTCTTCGATCACGAATAAAGAACTAGATTAACAATCTCCTATAAAATTTAAACAAATTATTATCCGAATTGACGTATATATTTTTAATATCCTATAGCATTATCGGCAATATTGTGTTAATCTAAAGTAGACTTTACTGTGAAACCATAAGGTTATAAACGCTCGTAAACGATTCTTGCGTGACATTGAAACGAAGTTTGTTAAATAAAATATTTAAAATGCAATCTTACGTCTCGTACATAAAGTATAATTTAAATAATCTATTTGCTTTGCTATTTATGTCATTTTGATTTGTTACGTGAAAGTGACAAGGATAAGACAATATTGTCATGCAATATTTAAAAATATGATTACGAATTTAATAAAAAAGAGCTATGTAACGTTATTACTATAATGAAATAATGAACACATAAATATTATTTTTTATTTATTAACCAAAAATAAGAACTCGCGTCTTTTTTTAGCGTTTTAGATGTATTGTTTTTGCAATTTTTGAAGGAGCACTTTGACATGTTTGCTGTTAGCGTTTTCGAATACTATTAAAACAGAAGTGCACTCAAATACTTATTTAAATGCACATTTGGTTCGGACATTTTTCCAGTGTCGATTGTGTATCTAGTTTTTTATTTGTGATCGAAGAATTTTTCATAATTTGTTTGTTTAATAAATTTTCATTTGCTCAATTTATTGATATGAAACATCTTATGCGGCGGGTCAGACCGGCTGTTGGCGTGGCAATGCGTCGCCACGCGTTTGCATTGAGCTCGTATACCTTTAACATATGCAGTGTTGTTATTCACTTCGGAACACGTTGCCTGTGTTTTTTAAATAAAGAATAATTTTTTTCTTTAAAACAATCTGAATATTTTGTTTTTGATTATGGCATATTTATTTCCTTTAATAAACCATCCTTTCATGCATATTTTCTACACAAAATAGTTTCGATGTTTCACACCCGCCAGGTGTCCTGCGGCGTGACTCCTCCCCCCCCACTTACCCAAATTAGTGTCTGCGACCGCGGCTGGCGTGGTGGCAGTGGTGCAGTGGTGCAGTGAAGTCAGGGGTGTAGATGAGGGTGTACAGTTTCCAGGAGCACGTGATGGCGGAGCCGGTGGCGGGCGTGGTGGCGCGCGCGGAGCTGGTGCGTCTGCGCGCGGAAGTGCGCGAGGCGGCCGGCGCGCAGCCGCAGCTGGACCTGCCGCCCGGAGAGGACGAGCCGCAGGACCACGTCGTCAGTCACCGCCTGTTTACTATTATACGGTGCCTGTGCGAGTATAGGTCCACTCGCAGCTGCAGACTCGGACCAATAATCGAAATGGACGGAGCATATATACACTTATTTTATTTATTTAATTATTTATGTACATACACACACTGTAAAATAGACATAAAGTGTAACCTACGCACAAAAGTACAGATTATATCAAAATTAAATTTCTTCCCACAAACCTATGATAAGAAAAAAGCTTTGGAGTGGCAAAATTTAATGTGTATAAAACAAAAAAAAATGGTACTAAACTATATTACCCCTTTTTAAATATCGACGGAAAGAGAAAAAGAAATAGTTTTTCAGCGCCATCCCCATCGTCCACAATAAAAATAGACTTCTACAACACTAGGGGATTTTATGCCAACATCAATGCGCTCCACCAACATCTCAAGACTTCGCAGCCAACCCTACTGTTTCCGACTGATACACAGATTTCTTGCCCGGCTGATACATCCTCAAACAATCCTGGCGGGTATGGAATGTTTCATTCCTAACTCACTAGTGGTTATAAGGGTAAAGAAGAGACCATGGTTTAATCGGCCCTGCAGGAAAACTAACATCTTAAGCAACCTGCATGTGAGGCTTGGACCATGGCTCGACAAAATCAAGACCCTAACTTTTTCATATGAAGCGAAAGCTTAGTGCTGCCTCGAGGCACAGTAAAAAAACAATTGCCGAGCAAAATTTGATTTTGTCGGTAAAATTGGCGAGCGTCTTCCAAGCTATCCCACTGTGAGTCGTGCTTTCTTGTCGCTCGCCAAAGCTGTCGGAGGAAACTTTTGTCTGTCGTACTTGCCACCACTGCGTAAGCCCGATGGTGACATGGTCTATAGCGCAAAAGAGAAAGCCGACCTACTAAGTTCTCTAGACTTTTATCTGACAAATGCATCAGAGCAGTAATAGAAGGTAGTTGCTCTGATAGCATGAATATTAAAGCTGGCACCCTACAAGGATCTGTGCTGTCGCCGACACTCTGCTGTATATCAATGATATGTTGTGTATCATGCTATGCGGATGACAGCACTGGGGACGCTTATTATACAGTTAGAGCAATTACAACTCGTTCTGTTGTGGATGAAAGGCGTGACGAACTTGTGTCTAAGATCGAGAGCACTATGATCAGAGTATCTGATTGAGAACGACGGAACTTAGTCCAGTTTAACCCCATCAAGTTAAGTTTGTGCATTGACCGCTAAAAAAACCCCATTTGCTGACTTCAGTTCCAAGACACGTCCCTTACCACTTATGATAGTATTGGGATCCTTGGTGTCGATATCTCGCGACCTATAATTGCGAAGTCACTTGGAAGACTAGGTCAGGCTGGCGTCCCAAAAAGTTCGGAGCAGAAATTATTATTGTATAAGTCGCAAGTTCGGCCTCATATGGAGTACTGCTGTCATCTATGAGCGGGAGCACCTGCATACTAACTTGCTCCTTTTGACTCGATTCAAAGGCGAGCTGTGAGAGTTGTCGACGATCCTAGGCTTTCAAGCGATCTCGAACACTTAAGTTTGCGGAGAGACTTTGCCTTCTTGTATGTGTTCTACCGTTTATATAACGGGCTGTGTTCAAATGAATTGTTCGACATGATGCCCACTACCACTTTCTACCATCGCACCGCGTACCATACTGTATTGTATAAAAAAATATTTTATTAAATTTGACCAACTTCTGCTATCCAGATTTTTTCCTCCGATAATATAATGAAACATTACTTACATGAAACTGAGTTACATGAACTGAGAAACCGCATTAAAAAATTGTTTGCTAATTTTACTAATTTTTATGGACATCTCACGCTTGACCAAAAAATCGATAATGTCAAAATTGTTGTCACAAAATAAGACCAAATGATTTCTAAGGCAGTTTCCCTGTATCTCTTATGGATTCGGATTTCTCCATACTGTCCCAGTTAAAAAAACACTGCACTATTATACTATATATCCTACACTAAACTGTACTAGTGGTAATAATGGTACACTTTATTGAATGCAAAAGTTACATTAATAAATAATAAGGCATTTCGATATTTCGTACAAAGGTGAGCTTATCTCTATAAGAGATTTGTTCAAGCTTAGCCCACAAAGCGGTGCGAATACTGTAGTGTAAATAACGGAATAAAATTAATGAAATCGTTAGTGATTTGTATATTTATAGCATTTGCTCTAAGAATGTGTCCTTTTTTTGGTGATCGACTTTTTGGACTTTTACTGATGTGCGTGACTAGGGAGGAGTCACAGTTCAACAATACACAACTGAACATGACATATATATATATTTTTAACACACTTAAGATTTACGAGTATTTTGCAAATAATTATTTCAATAACGTACGTGAAGTCAGTCATAAGCTGACACGAATTGACAGTACGAGGTTGCCATACTTACTGTAGCTAACTGTTATACTCGTGGTTACGCTCAATGATAGAATAGAATAGAAAGAGAAACGAAAATTCGTTTGTCATACGGCAATAAGAGCGGTAACTTATGGCTCCGTCCACATGCTTCTTGGTCGAAGGCTGCAGACCGTAGCGCACAGACGGGTTAGCGAGTGGTAGATAATAGGTCGCCGAGCCGTAAGAGCTTATCGTCAGTGACTGCGCATTTAGTTTTATTCGGTGGCTATGCGGGCATAGGTCCATTCATAACTGAAGCCACGTATCGCACAGACACCTTATGAGATAAATGAAGCAACTGACTGTATCAAACCTGTATCATTGCAATCGACTTCGATATGGTATATTCTAATTGTCACCGAGTTGTCCGCAAACTGTAAACAATGAAACATAAATCAAACGCAGGTCAAAGTCATCGTTCATAACTCATACCGCGACCTTTATAACTGGGCCTTTGACAATAGAAATATTTCTTAAATTATAGCACTGTTTTAAATATTAAATACACACATTACAAGGTATAATCTTATTGAAAACGCTTTATTATACCATATGTATGTATAAAAATCTTATCTGATTAAAATTATAACTTAAACATTTGCTGTGAAATATGGGTAGTGAATATGGTACTGCAATTGGCTTTATAGACATTTAATATATATGGCCAATCTACTTCAGTATCTTTGAATGTAATATACAATTAACAATGTTTTCTATAAAGGCGTCAGAAGAGGAGGCTCAGGCTATAAAAGAAAGGATTATAGCTGCTCGAAGGAAAGTGCACAAGACTACGGGAGAACAGGTAGCTGCCAGGTGGAGTTTTGAGGAAGGAGTAAGTACACTTAAATATTAGGCACTGGTGATTGGACTGGACCATTGGTATTGGCGAATATACAAATATGTAATAGACAATTACAAACAAAGAATTCTGTTTAGAACTATTAACAGAACCTATTTTAACTACTCTTAAAGGTATATGTTCCATTAAATTTAAACTAGGTCCTGGTTACATAAGTTAGTACAATTAAAAACAAACTTTACATAATGAACGATAAAGTATTTATTCCTGTACACTACAAGCTTGTACACAGAGTTACACATACAAATACGGGTCTTACGCGACGCAGAAACCATTAGAGAAAAGGAAACCCGCTGACTTTAGATCAATAGCAGAGGTATACTATAGTAGATAATTTTGTATTCTCAAGACTGTTTGCAGTTTGAAAATGCTTTTTTTTTTGCAAATTTTCTTAGTCTGTAAATCTATGGTCATTTGTCTTGAGTGTTCCAGCCATAATCATTGATCACTGAACATTTGCTTAAAATTTCAGCTTTTCGAAAATTTATATAACGATAAACATGTTGCTAGAATACCAAATTTTTTCTTTCATAGATTAAAAGACCTTACTTTCACGTGAAACCACTGGAACGCTGTCAACTGAAGAACTGGAAATCATATCTTGAATGGGAGAAACAACACGGCACTTTAAAGCGCGCACTGATCCTTCATGAAAGGTGTCTCATTGCCTGTGCACTGTATGAGGAGTTTTGGATGCGGGTAAGATTTCTCGCAGTGTCATTGATAATTATTTATCAATGACAATATACATATTATAATAGTACTCCATAATAATATTTTTGAGACGGGAATTCACCTGTAAGCGAATTATTAACGTAATCATAACAATTATTTGTGTTTTTTTTGAGGATTTCTAGAAATCTATTATTTTATTAATTAGTCTCCGTAAAAGAATAACACATGCCTTCAACCGCACAATCCCAAGAGGGAATTGCATTATTGAATTGTCTCAGTGAGAACCTCTACTAATTATTATGTCTTTAAAGTTTGAACTAATGATGTTCTATTTGTTGGTCATAGCTTATAAAATTCCTTGAAGAGAAATCCGAAATTCATTCAGAGCTAGTTGCCGTGGAGAGGGAAGTGTTGGAACGAGCGTGTACCGTACATCATTCGGATAAACCCGAGCTGCATCTGCACTGGGCACATTTCGAGGAGGCACAAGGCAACATTGCTAAAGCCGCAGAAATACTGGACCGAATTGAGAAGGCCTGTCCCAACTTAGTACAAATACAGTACAGGTAATTCGATTTTGTAGAAATGTGTAATACGTAACGCGACACCTTGTGTACGCAGTAAAATGAAACAGATTAGAACAATGACTTAGTTCATGCTCAATACCTATTCAATTCTGTTCACAGGCGAGTAAACCTTGAACGTCGCCGTGAAGATTATGATAAGTGTTGTCAACTATACGAGAATTACATTTCGTCGGCCAAGAACAAGGCGGTGGCATCAGCGCTCGCTATCAAGTACGCGCGCTTCCTGTTCCACGTGAGACGCGACCCGCCTGCGGCGAGGAAGGTTCTAGATGAAGCCATCGAAAAAGAGCCTCTTAATCAGCGACTACATATGCAGAGGTTGGATTTGGCGTTACATACACCTGACACGCCGTACACAGAGTTAGAAGGTGAGGAGAAAACATGAGATTTAAAATCATATTTCATTTAGTTTGTCGATTAAAGAATGCAGGTAGGTATTAAAGATAATTATCAAAATACTCTAACATTACCACAATATGTCAATACATAGGCGATAGCTATCGAATGTCACTTTTATGTGTTTAACTTTCCTATTCATAATATACATAAACTTTTTTAAATTTACCAAACTGTTAATGTAATTTTGTATGAGTAATGAAAAAGTGATGTTTATGTTTATAACATTATTAAGAAGTTTCTATTACTAAATAATCGGTATGTACTGTGTAGCACGATGTATTAGCGCAATCTGGTATAAGTCAATACTGATTCAATAAAAATTCACGTATTGAGGTCTTGTCCAAAAGGAGTGTTTTAAGCGCGTAATGTAGTGGATCAAAAAATTTCGATAATCCCTACGACAACAAGTGAGAGTCGACTCGAGTGTAGAGCTCAGACCAATAATCACAATGCATAATGGACGGACTCTCAATGAGTTACCGCTTTTATCACAGTTTATCAAAAGAATTTTCGTGTCTCTGTCCTATCTTATTGAGTGTAACCACGAGTATAACAGTTGGCTATAATAAGTATGGCAACCTCGTACTGTCAGTGTAATTTGTGTCAGGTCATGACCGACTTCACGTACGTTACTGAAATAATTATTTGCAAAATACGCGTAAATCTTAAGTGTGTTAAAAAAAAATGTCATGTTCAGCTGTGTATTGTTGTACTGTGTACTGTGATAGTTAGATATAAGTTCGGCAACGTCGCGCTGTCGGTATAATTCGTGTCTACTATGACCGGCCCGAACGGTCAAAACATTGCAGTACTGTAATAATTATTTGCAAAATTTGGCTATCTACTAGCTTTATATTAAAAAAAAAATAAAAATATGTCATGTTCAGCTGTGTATTGTATACTGTGACTCTTCCCTAGTCAGGCACATTCTCGGACCAAGAAACAACGGACGGACACAATAAGTTGGCGCTCTTACCACTGTGTGTCAAACGTATTTTTCTGTCTCTTTCTATCTCATTGAGCGTAATCATGAGTAAAACAACAGTTTGTCATACTTACTACAGCTAACCTCACACTGTTAATATATTTTGTGTCAGTTTATGAGCCGATCATGGGATAATTATTAAAAATATGGTATGTTCAGCTGTGTATCGTTGAATCTTGACCGTACCTAGTCACGCACATTAGTAAAAATCTAAAAAAGTTGGTCAACAAAAAAATTAATAATAATAATACTCCAGACAATTACACAGATTGTGTGACCCCAAACTAAGCAGTAAAAGCTTGTACTATGGGTAACCACACAACGAACTCTGGGGGTGTTCCCAGTAACACCCAGACTCCAAGCCAATTTAGAAAAGTTCGTTTCCTAAATTGACCTGACTGGGAATCGAACCGGGACCCTAGCTTGGAAAGCAGATGCTATGCCACTGCGCCAACTGGCCAGTCAAATTTGATTTTGATCTGTGTGGTGTGGTGTGGCGTGGTGTGATGTGATGGGGTGGGTGGTGCGCAGCGCTGGCGCGGTCGTACGAGCGGCAGGAGGGCGCGGAGGCGGAGGCGAGCGCGGCGCTGGCGTGGCGCTGGCGCGAGCTGGCCGAGGAGCTGGGCGACGCGCGCGCCGCCCGCGCCGCGCTGGCGCACGCGCGCGCGCTGCACCGCCACCTGCGCAAGCGCGCGCGCAAGGACAAGCACGACCCGCCGCCCGCCGCCGCCGCCGCCGCCGCCGGCGCCGGGTGAGCCGCACTTCTGCTTCTCTTTTATATACTTAACACTTCATTAAATATTTGTGTTATTTATATTTTTTTTATGTATTTCTATTATTGATGTGCCGGATATCCGTATCCGTATCCGCGGATATCCGAGAGAGAAGAAAGATCCGGATCCGTATCCGTTACTTTTTGGCGGATCTTTTACGAGCCTTATTAATTTTCAATAATAATAATAATAGAGCTTTATTCATTCCACACACAACAATCATTCTTCAAATAAAAATAATGAATAAAAAATAAAAATAAATGTTTTTTTTTCTTATATTTCAATACATAGATTAAATTCTATATAAGTCGAAACATGTCCTGTCACGCAAAGTGTCAAGTGACGTCAACTATCGTTTCAAGGTCACGCGCACCGACACTGATCGATTAAGTGAAGATCCGTGTTCATATCCGCGGACCTTGACACCAAATATCCGTATTCGCATATACATTTTTAACGATCTAGCACATCACTAATTTCTATATTTTTTATATATGTGTATTGTGTATTTATATTATGCTTACATAACTGTCTTTCATTTATTTATGTATTTGTTTTGTTTTTATAAGTTTTTTTTTATTGTTTTTTTTTTGCTCAAGTTTTAATAGACCAAATCACTAACGATTTAGTTACAATTTTTTTTGTTTTTACTCTACAGTATTCGCACCGCTTTGTAGGATTAAAGATTAAAGATTAGCTTAAAGAAATCTCATAAAGATTAGCTAAGCTCGCCTTTGTACGAAATCTAAAAATGTTATTAATGTAACTTTTATATACAATAAAGTAAGGTAAATAACGGGCAACTCGTTTCATATTTATTATTTATTCGTTTCATATAAAAACATATTGGACATTCTGCTGCCGCAAATGGAAAAGAATTAAACTTTTTGGGTTTTGAATGTTTTGCGCATTCGGTGGAACGCACGCATTTGTTTTCTCTTTAGGAATTTGTTTAAAATAAGAGTCGCTTCGATGCGCTTCGACTCTGCTTTACTATCGAGAGTAGTTTTTAATTTGGTTGATGAAGTTGTTTTTATTTTTTTTACCCTTATTTTTACTTTTTTGATATTTAAATAAATGAAACATTTCTTTAATTTCTTATTATTTTTAGTTATGTCGTGCATGACATAGAAATAATTATGAAAGTAATTTTATTTATTTTTGCATATATGAGGAAACACTCGTTCAAGGTTGGACCTTGAAACGAATGTAAATTTGAATTTCAAAATTTCAGCTGCCATCTCATCGTCTGCAATTCGTGTCTTTATATTTGCCATCAGTCGTGTTATCTCGTGATTGTTATTTCGACCAATTTAAAATGACTCGCTAAACATTCCTTTTTTGCGATAGTATATAAACTAAGACTTCTCAGTGCTAAAATATGATCAAATCGCAACTACAAATCAAATCAATCTTATTGCTGCCGACATTTGACAGGGGAATGAAAGACGAGTTCACTTGCGCTGAGGTGCATAGACAGGCTCATCATTGATACTCCACTCACATTGATAACTAGTTCTATTTATCTTTTTTAGAAACTGTAGCCAAATTGACGAAAACGTAACCCAGCAGTTTCGACATGCTTGTCTGTCTGTATGTCACACTTGGTTTCTTCTGTTATACTTTCGCATCTGCTGAGCTACTTCGTGTAGATACGTTTATTAGTAACCCTAACTCAGCAATGAAAAACAAAAAATTACATCATTTTATATTTTTTTTTTTAATTTTTTAATTTCTACTTTGTCTGAATTTGTTTTTTGAAGGTTTTTTCTTTGTACTTTAAGCGGCAAATGGCTTTTGTTGAGATTAATTCTTTTTATTGAAAGTTGAGACTCGTCTAATTGGTAGTCAGCATTTTTAGCAACACATTTGTAATTTTTTTTATAACACCCAACAATTACACCATAGTATGACACCAAATTAAGCACTAGGCTTATATTATGGGTACCACACAACAAGCTGGGGTGCTTCCAATGACACCTACACTTCAAGCCAACTTAGAAAAGTTCAGTTTCTTATATTGAAGCGACCCGAAGTTGACAGGGGCCCGGCGTGGAAGGTTGATGCCCTACCACCGCGTTAACGGTCCAGACAAACGCATTTGATTTAAGACTTCGCATATGTAGACCGGCGTTATCAAATTAGTTCATTACCCCCGCAGCCTATGGCGATAACGATAAAGTTGATTTCCGTAGTTACAGTGTGATCTTAGGGCGGAAGAATTTCAACATTTGTTAAAGCACATAATTATAATTTGCAAGAAAACTATTGTACCAATTAAAAAACTGTTTTTAGACATTTGAGATATTATCCACTTCAGTAAAAATCATTTTAAAATTATGTAGAATTTAGGAGATGCAACTGAATCTTTTTGTAAAACAGGGCTTTTTTTGGATTTTTTTTATCGAGATTTTTTCTCCATCTTTGTTTCCACGTATAAGGATTTTACGATGAAGAGTTGAAGGTATCTAAATATCGAACTCAGTTTCATAGATATCGAGATCCAGCTCACCAAACACACCAAAGGTCTGCATGGGCGGACTTAATATATTCAAGCTTAAACATGTGCTTTGCAGCGGTTCGACGGATTCCAAGAAAAAAGACAGTACGACGAATGCTGGCAGCGCGGCCGCCAGCAGCGGCAGCAACGCGTACTACCAGGCGCCGGCCGCCGCGGCGCAGTCGTACGAGCAGTCGTACACGCAGCCCTACCAGGCGCCGTGGGGCTACCAGCAGGCGGCCGGGCCCTACCAGCACCACGCGCACCCCTGGCCGCAGTACCCCAACTACTACTGACGGGCGCCCGCGCCCGCGCCCGCGCCCCCGCCCGCGCCCGCGCCTCCGCCCGCGCCCCCGCCGCCGCGCCGCCGCCACGGTCCGCGCACGTAACACGTCCCACTTCCGCAATACTGTCAGGAAATATACTTGTGATTCTATTCGATTTAACAATATCTCTAATTACTGTTTCCTATTAACGTTAAAGTGAACGAAATCAAATGTCAAATTAAATGATTGTCACAGATTTAGCCATCTGATTAAGCTTATTATTATATTCTGACTTCAACGTCAGTGGTAACATTGTCAGATTTTACCTATGAGAGAATTAATGTGTGGAGTAAAATTAATTTTAAAATATTTATTAAGTGAAAAAATTCTTGCATTATATAGTTATATTTCTTAAAAATTTGACAAACTAATGTCGATCGGACCGGGATTTAAAACGTTAATTACTGACTGACCTGACAAATAAAACGTGTTGCTTGTTATCGGACCGTATGTACCCTTTTCATTATTTCTCCTTGTAAATTTTTTGGTCGTATGACTTTTCTGAAGTACAGAAATATGAATGTATTGACAAACAAACACTACATGCAATATTTGCATTTGCAAACTTATATAATAAAGATCTTTCATGAGATATTCGTGTTTATATTTCTTATTTAAATATTTACACTCCTAATTATAAGTTTCCAAGAATCATGTGAATCTGTAACAATTAAAAATTAATTCTCCATTGAAAAATGCTATGTAAACACACAAAATTAAAACTTTTTTTGTACCAATTGGTTTTGTTTTTTAACATATCTGTATTTTACCTATGACAGAACGATGGAAAAGAGTAGAATAAAAAGACTAAAAAATAGCCCCTGTCGGGAGATAAGACTCACGAGCGATGACGTTGCAGGTAACAGATTATTACAACTAGTAATTGGACTAAGTTGACTAAACTAATACTACATTACCATGCAAAAAATGTCTCATTAACAGGTAGTACGCAGTACACTTCTTTATTGAGTTAGCTGTGATTGAGCCGATTATGACGACGATACATACTCTACAAAATTATGTTTCATCAATAAATATTCGCACATCCATATACGTCTATTTGCTCGACAACTATTGACAAGGACTTTTTGGCGGGAACGGGAGGTGAGGTCATTTTATTTAAATTTTCTATTTTTTACATTTTTGGGAGTTTTAAAGTACAAAAGTGATAGTATATTTATTATTTATTAAAGTTCTGAATAAGTGAAAAGAATGGAATAGGTCTAAATAAACATGTGTAGCTGAAGTTCTAGCGCTCTTCAACTATAAAACCTTAAGTAAAGCCTACTATCACTTTACTGGAGGAGTTTTACGATAACGATTCTACTTATACGTGACATTGGCAAATGCGCTAATCTGTGCACCATGACGTGAAGAAAAAAAACTATTGACAATAATAGATTAGTTATGACTACAGACAGAGGAGAAGATACTACGTATGTTATGACTATGAATGGCGAAATGATAACTGAAGTTCTAGTGAGCATCGGCTTAAATAGCCCTGCTTGAGGCCACTTTCCCCACAGCTTGGTAGCAGTGGGCGTCGCAGATAGGATGTGGCGTTGTTTAGGTCGACCCGACAACAGTGGCGATACCTGGCTCCGTTATAGTTTTTAAGTTTGAAAAATTAATTTTTAGCCTCAAGACTTGGATATTTGGATATTTATTCAACGATCGACGAAGTCGATTATCAACATTTACTACACACACTCGATCGGTATTCTGTTGTTTATTTATCAGATTGATTTCATAGACGGCTCTGGATCTGCTCAATCAGTCTAACGATGGTGTAATCCATAACTCCCAAATTTTCTGGACTTTTAGAAGGAAACAAAAAGTTCGACGCCGCTCCTAGTCTCTGATAGTTAATTTTCTATGAAATAGTAAAATATTGTTGCATATTATCTGTACCTAATTTATCTGTTATGTTACTATACTTATTGGGATTATGTTTATGGTTGATTATGTATTAAAAATCATAAAGCAGAAATTAATATCACGACAACCAAATGTACAATAAAAATGTTTATTAAAATTTTAGAAATAAACAATCAATAAGTGATATACCAAATAGCTAATTATTTGACCAAGTCTCTTGACTGCATCTACGCCACCCATTTGCCTCTGGAACCGCTACCGCTCCCATGGAAGGCTTCAGCTCCCACTGGGGGCGGTATCGCCCCGTTGGGTATCTATGGCTCCAATCTAATTTATCGATGGTAATACTGTGATAGTACCATGTATAGTTACGGCAGATTGGTCATGTCGACAAATCGATTTTCAAAAAAGCCGGCGCGTGTGTGGGCCACGCCACTAATATGCCACTCTGCAGAGGAGGCAAGGTTAGCACAGCTGCAAAGCGAATGTAAAATTACTCACACCTGCACAACAGAGGTAAGTACAATGTCCGCACAATTAAGGAAGACGCACTCGTGTTTAGTAAATTTTTAAACAACTGTTTTAATAAGCAATTAAAAATATAGGCGCCTACACTCCAGTGCCTCGACCATGACTTAGCGACATCGATACTCGCTATCTACAGTGCAATTTACAAAAAATTATGACGCAATGAGCAGCGCCCTAAAGCGGCGCTGGTAACCAAAGTACTATTGTACTTACTATACTCTTTGCTACAATGAACTAAGATTTGGGGATTCCTCATAAAAAAGTGATGCACTCAAGTCATGGCAGAGGTCATTGAAAGGTTAAAATCGACTCAGGTCTCCCAGGCACAACTTGATATCATCTGGCTATTGTGTGTTATCTAAATACTGCTTGAAGTAGTTGTAGTCCCTTAAGAGTCCGCCTATGCAGCCCAGCGCAACCGAATTCGTTCATTACCCTCGCGACCTATAAATATGACAATAAAGTTGATTTTCGTAATTACGGTCTGATCACATTTTAGCGCGGAGAAATCTCAACATTTGTTTTTGCACATAATTGTAATTTGGAAAAAAACTGCATTACCAATTAAAAAACCGCTTTTAGAGATTCGAGATATTACCTATTCATTTTATTAAAAATAATTTTAAAATTCTGTAGAATTTCGGAGATGCAAGTGAATCTTTGTGCAAAACAGAGTTCTTTCTGGATTTTTTCTTACTGAGATTGTTTTCTCCAATCATGTTTCCACGTTTAAGGATTTCAAGATAGAGTTTGAAGTTGTATGTATCCAAATATCTAATTCTCAGTCTTCTTAGATATCGAGATCCAGGTCACCAAACACACCAAAGTTTGCATAGTACGCCTCCTAAGAGGAACAGCGTGACATTAGGTATTAATACTTGTATTTACTTGGGTTTTACATTCTCTCTACAGCGTGACGTCACATAAATTTTATAAAATAAAACGCTTCTTGATTTTACAGTATATTTTGGAAACTACAATTGTATGGATAAAATGCATATCGCAGCAAGATAAATCAAAAAACAATCTTTTGTATCAACATATGAAATTACAGGTTACGTTTTGACAATTCAATAGTATGTATTATACAGAATATTAAACACAACAAAAGAAGAGAGACATTAATGGTATCTATTGAATTGCTAACGATTTATAATCGCAACAAAATCAAAATGACAGTAATGCTAATTGTGTTCAAAATATTACATACATTACATAGCAACTGTTCTGATATATACGAGTATGTGGATATTTCGTGTTGTCTCTCGGACGGGGAAAACAGGGAACAGTGTCAAGCATCGTGGTACAGTAGTACACATCTTAAATGCTTACCGATGTACCTGCGCAGTAGATAAAATTTTAAAGGCGCGGGCAATTAATGGACCAATCAGTCCATTCTGAGGCTACATCAATGCGCGTTAAAATCTATGCTGATTGGTTGATTGATTTGGCGCCTTATGCGCCGACGACGCGTCTTTCAGTCGGCCGTCAAACGCTATTGCATGTGCTTTTTTTTGAGGATACACTTAGTAACAAATTAAGCGCTACTTTTTTATAATTATAATTATGCCCTCATAAAAAAGAGGACGTCCTTTAAAAAGACAATCGAGAAAATTGAACAATTTACATTTAAATAATTTCTTGTTTCTATCTTCATTTAGCGTCATATAAACATTTTTTCTAATGTAGACTTTTGATTTTATAAGCCTTTACTGTCCGTTACTGATTGCATAGATATAACTTCAGTCATTATTTTGAGTGCACACATGTAGTTGTATCTTTTGGCATAAAAAATAACAATTACATTTATTAATAAAGTAAACTTTAATAAAAGTGACCCGTTTCAGTGACGTGTAGTGTAAAATATCGCGTGAGCGAAATAGAAAGTGAATGCACTGCAATAATTTTTCCACCTTATGACTGTGGCATAAGATTGATTATAAAATGGATTTAGCATTTCGGGTATTTTTGTCTCGTTTCTTCGTCTCTGCGCGAACGAAGATTAACGACGCGCCATAGTTTTTTTTATACTGTACTTATATACATGTATATATCTTTCTTTTAATCTTACTTAATCCTTAATCTTCACATCCACAAACCTCATTATTCCATCACAAACTTCACCGAGATATGCGAGTGCTTTTGACGTCTTCGTCAGCTAAAGAATTTATGGTTTATATAATTTTAAAACTATTTACACACAATTGGTTTACAAATGTTTTACTCATTATTATTATACGACTACTATTATCCATACTAGTCTAGTCTTATTATCCATACTAGTCGTACATAATAACCTAAATTAATAAAATGAAGTCAATAATCGAATATTTTAAACAGTTGCTTATTCTAAAACGAAGAAGCAAGCAGAGCCGCACGGTGCCCTGTGAGGTCAGAGCTTCGGCAGGCTTAATGGATCTTTCATCATGAGCACGCTGCCTTTGCAGCCTTTGCAGCTGAAATATAACAAATTACTGGTTATTTATAGTTATATATTTATAGGAGGGGCAAGATCTAACGGAAACAACTGGGTGGAATCGACAGGCCCGTTGGCGCAGTGGCATATGCATCTGCTTTCCAAGCTAGGGTCCCGGGTTCGAACCCCGGTCAGGTCAATTTAGGAAACGAACTTTTCTAAATTGGCTTGGAGTCTGGGTGTTACTGGGAGCTCCCCCAGAGTTCGTTGTGTGGTACCCATAGTAAAAGCTTACTGCTTAGTTTGGGGTCACACAATCTGTATTTGAAAACCAAAGCGATTTCGAATTGTCACTTCACGTTCACGACTTCATGATTTATACCATATACAGTAAATAATGTCTAAAGACTTGTAAATGATTTGTCACTGAATATATGGTGTGGCTTTTTTTTTCTTTATGGCATGACGCACAGTTTAGTGCATTTGCCAATGTCACGTATTAATAAGTAGAATCACACGTAAATTAGTTTATTCTTATCGTAAAACTCCTCCAGTAAAGTGATAGTAGACTTTACTGAAGTTATAAAGGACTTCTTGAAAGAGCGCGAGAACTTCAGCTACACATGTTTACTCCATTCTTTTCACTTGTACAGAACTTTAAAACACAATATACTATCACTTTTGTACTTTAAAACTCCCAAAAATGTAAAAAATAGAAAATCTAAACAAAATATCAACCTCACTTCTCCCGTTCCCGCCAAAAAGTCGTCAGAGTGTAGCTTTAGAACCTTTTAACTTTCGATAAACCTTAAGGTACACACGTAACTGCAATTTTGACAAGCCCGCATGAACAATCATTTTTTCCCAACATGCTTGATCGTCTACATGAGGATTATGTGCAAACGGCATGACGATTAACGGAATTTCTTTAAGCGGCTCGTACAAGCCACTCTCGTGCAAGCGTGATTGAACGTGTACATTCAGGTTACTAGTTTGCACAACCATAAGCACGACAACTGCACTTTTTCTTTTTAACGATCAGTCTTTGTTTAGTTTTTTTTTCTTTTTTCTTATTAAAATGAATGTAGTTGAAGCAAGCGAAAAACTGATGCTTCTCCTGCTTGCTTGTAGTGTGTAGCCTATAGGGAAGTTGTGGATGCTCAAAATGATTGTTCACGCAAGCTTATTAAGTTTGCAATTACGTGTGTAGCCATCGTTACTTAACGTTGGAAAATTTTGCATATTAGAACATTTGGTGTAGTCAATTGCACATTTTAATATTAAACATGCTATATACTAAAAACATTCATGACGTGAACATGAATCTCAAAAATACATTGTTTATAAGGTTTAAATTATGAGGGACAATGAGGCGTATCTAGTCGGATGAACATAACGAGGTTGAGGCATTCTGGGATGATTACAAAATCCATCAATGAGTCTCATGCTGTTATTTTTCAGTAATATTCATACTAACCTTCCCTTTCCTTTCGTCGCAGTTTTTTACGGCGACGGTCAATAGCTGCCAATTCAGCTTTTTCGAAATGATAAGCCTTACGTACGTCTGCTATACGGGCCATTAACTCGTTGATACGCCTCTGAGAATCCCATTCAGGATCTGTGGATATACATAAAATATTTTTACGGTTGGACCTTACGTCGAATCCATAAGGTCGATTATTAAATGGCATGTGACGCTCGATTTTTAGCTTGTAACAATATATGCTTTTATTTCCAATCTAGCTGTGGCTGTGACAGCAGTAGGATTTAGTTGGCTACGATAACGGATGATGATGAATCTTGCGGACGACTGGAGTTGAAATGTGTTGAAATGTTGAACTAAATAAGTGATACATGTCAAGTGTTTTCGAAGAGTACTTCACAATTATTGTTTCTTTGACAGTGTTGTGAATCATGGAGCAGTTAACCTATAGAGCCAAAATATCGGACCATCATGACGAGTACGTCACTGCTTAGTTTTTTGACATTAATAAATATCGACACTAACTCGCATTAAAACAGTACATAAATAATACTGGACCTGTGTGTATATCTATATATATTTTGATAACTAGATACTACTATTCTACTACACCATCGAATAGTCGCTTAATATTCTGTGGTGCGGCAAATACAACAAAAATTAAACTACAAAACAGACACAATTAAAAATTATATTATATTGTATGCCTTCACCTGTATATATTATGTACAGCGTAAGGACATGACATACCTATTTTTATTTCGTTTTTTTGGACATTGCTTTTATATTTTATATTATTAATTTTATTGACATTGTTATTTTTTAATTTCGATTTATTGTATAAATTAATAATTAATTAATAATTAAAAATAAATTGTTATAAAGAAATAATAATAAGTTACAACGATTTATGACTATTTAAAAGTGCTCTTACGAGCCCAGTTAAATAAAGACATTTGGTTTTTTTTTGACAATCTCATTTCATAGGTAAGTAACAGTAAATATACAATTTTCAAATTTACATTCGTTTTATGATGGGTCAAGTTAAACTGGTCTATTAATTGACGTGCTCGATGACGTATCTAAGCATCTCGTTTCCATCGCGGTGAACCTCTATTACATTATCTTAGTCTATTCATACGCACGTGTAACATAAACATAACATAACTTCACGCTGTATCCCCAACGGGGTAGTCAGAGAGGACGGAGCGCCAGGAGTCGCGGTCCTTACACACCTCTTTCGCTTCCTCAAATCTCATCATTCTCCTCACACATTTTCGCCTAGGTATGCGTGTAACAGGTGTAATAATCGAATAATGTGTCTTCAATTAACGAGTAAAGAAAATTATAATGCATTAGCGAGTAAGGTAAAGAAAATTACCTTTGCGTTCAATGTTAAAGTCGATCTAACGTCGTAATGCTCAGTCATGCCGTCACAACTTGCAAGTACATAACTTATCGAATATAAATATCAGGTCTTGATCGAAAATATAACACGTTATCTATTATACAGGATATAATGTGGTGTGCGGGGTAAAGAGATAGTTAAACATGACAACGAGTCGACGGTTGGTTAATTACTCTACTAATGGTACAATACACTATAATCTACACTTATACTTATATATCTACGCCCCACTACAATAATTTTAGGGATAAGTAGCTAATTTTATTTGCTTTGTTCCTAGCAAATAGTATTAAAGTGCAAAATAAATGTCGTGGACCTTTATTTTTTAACCGACGAAAAAAGGGAGGACGTTCTCAAGTCGACGCGTATTTTTTTTTTGTTGTAAATAACTAATACTATTGCCTAACTTTTTACCGTGTAGTCTGATTTTGATGATTCGTTTTATATATCTTTTTATATACTTCGACGAAATGTGAAAAAAAATCATCCCTAATGATTACGTATACGTAACGATAAAATAGGGGAAGATTGACTTTTAGCTTCCTGAATTTTCACCTGTGAACCGATTCTGTTAAAACTTAGTACACATATGTAAATCACGAAATTTGTGGCTGGGGTGTAACACACTAAAAACGAATAAACACCAACCTTCACACAGTTAGCGCCATTTTCATAGTCTACACATTAAATATAAAATGAGTAATCAGACTAAATCAAAATTTCTTTTGTCTTTTTATTATAGGTACTAGTTCTGTCTGCGCGGAAATATTATACGAATAAAATTCGTGATCATAAAAATCATGCAGAAAGAAGCACTTTGTTTTATACGAGGCAACTTTTCCAATTTTTTTATCTAAAAATGTTATTCGAATTATTACGGCATTTAAAAAAAATTTGCTAAGTCGTTCCAGCTATTCTCAATTCTCAAAATTTTTGAGATTATACGATTTTCAACAATACGATGAAATGTAGACGTTATGTACGTAAACACTAAACAGTTATGTAAGTAAACATAAACAGTTTATGTTCGTAAATATCTACAAGTTAAAGAATAATGTACTGAAAAGCGTTGCAAATCGGATGCTCAGACTTTATTGTTTTGTATGTGTTACTAGGTACACGTATACGCACCGAACTCTACGTAGAAGTTATATTTGCCGCCGGCGGCTGCGGCGGCTGCGGCGGCTCCGTCCCTGGCGTGCGCGTGCTCGTCGGTGTCGCGGCGCGCGCGCCGCCGGCCGCGGCCCGCGCCGCCCACGCCGCCCGCACCGCCCGCGCCGCCCGCCGCAGAGCTCTCCGACGCCTTACGCGAACGCGCGCCCGCGCCCGCTCCGCCGCTGCCTCCGACGTCTACACAGATTATAGTACATATTCATTATAGGCCCCTGTAGCCCGTACCCGAGAACAAGGTTACAGGTTTCCCCTCCTGTTGTACGACTAAAGGGGCTATCGGGGTCGCGACCGATCAGAGTAGGGGCTCCGCACGCTTATTACGTAACTTGTAATCAGTATGCAACAGCCAATATTGCGCGATATCTGCTATCAAAAGCAGAATTTGTCTAATGTAATTTGTATAGTGGCGCTAAATCTACCGCAAAAAATGCATTTTACGGTCATAGAACAATAGATACGCAATCGCCATACATAATACCAATTTTTTATTACAATTAGTCACCGGTCGCGTAGTGATCGCGTGACTGTCGCTGTCTGCAAATTTTTAGGTAATAACCCTGCCGATCGTCCCTCATTTTTCACAATTAAATTTTGGTTACAACTTCAATAATTGAAACTTTAATGTGGCGTAATGGTGATAATAAATGCTTGGGACGAACTCGTTTCTCGAACTTCGCGGCAGCGGCCGGCGAAGCGCCAGATTAGAATCCGCTATATACATGAAGCAGTATTGAAACAGAAGCCCGCACTCTAAAGAGATAGTTGAAGTCGAGAAATTTAATCTCGAAACATCTCTACAATCCTCCATCTCTTTTCATCTGTTGGTGCAATGTTATTGCACCAACAGCAATAAGCAATGTTAGTGTGCTTTTCGGCACACCAACTTTTATTGTCAATTTTTTGGCACGTTCATGTACCTATCGAGTAACAGCTCCAAATTAAGACTAAATGAAAGTTTATACTTTTTTCTATAACAAAATATATGTGTGCCGCGTCAACGTCTGTTACAATCGTCTGGCACATCGATTTGTTTTCCTGAAACTAGAGTTCAATAACCAATATCATATTGTTACAGTTGGACCTTATGTCAAGACATTAAAGTCAATTATGGCATGACACGTGACACGGTCATTCCACAATTTAAGAGCTTCGCATTGTTAACATTATGTTGTAAGTACTATTCATTGGTATCGAGTGCGAGTCGGACTCTGCACTCTGAGGGTTCCTTACTACCATACAATGTATTCGTATTATGTATTTACCAAACTAGTGTGTGTCGTATTCAAAAACAAACTGAATTTTGGAGTTGAGACACGTTCTCTCATACTCTCCAACTGCAGATATGAGTTTGTACACAGATTTACATAGGTTTTAATTTCATTTCTATTATATTTTCATTTTAAGTGACTGTATTATGATAAGATTAGTTATAATTTTAATTTTTATTGTTATAAAAGAATAAAAAATCTTTAAACACAAAACAGGTACATATTATACTTACTGTGAGGTTTGTCAGTGTCAACAACATTACAGTCGTTTTGGCCAGCTTCGTCTTCATCTTCTTTACGTTCTGAAGGGCTGTCACGCTCTGATATGCGGCGTTCTCTGCAGGTAATTTAATTTAATTTAATTTTTTAAATTTTTTAAGATTTTCTTTAAAGTACTTTAAAGATAAATACTGTTAATGCGAGAAACTTATGAATGTACACTTCTGACCCACAAACCAACAATAAAATAAATGTATTATAGCTTTTATTTATGTGGAATTGTATAGCGTTTAGGGATACAATGTGAAAATATGTATGTATATTTAGTATCTTCATATAGAATTGAACAAAGCATTTTGTGTTACAACTATGAATCTAAGTCGCTAGGTACCTACTTCAAGTTTATTGGAAATAAAGAAATATAATATTCAGTACATGGTACTTCACGCCATTCCTCATTTGGAGATGACACCATTAATGGGCAACAAAATCACACCTTGAAAAAATTTCAAGCAATAAGCATGTTTGGACTTATAAGTGGCAATACGAAGTTAAATAGTTGCTAACTCATCACTTACATGAGTTTTTATAAGTTCTATATCTTAGCTGACATTTATAACCTGTGGTTACCACAGTTAAATTCGTATACAAAATAACAGAGACAAAAATATCAAATTAAAAATAAATTAATATTTTATATTAAACATTAGTACAAATCGTACAATTCCAACTAATCGGGTTTATGTCGTGTTAATACTTTAAGACTAATACCTTTTTTATACCGACTTAAGATGTGTAAAAGTCGTAAAAGTTTAAAAACATGAATAACAATGGTCCAAGCCATATTATTTCTGGGTTAGGCCAAACTAATATCAGAAAACCTGTTTACATGGTATATTCAAAGGAGATAAAGGCAATTATTTTTTAAAAAGCACCTTCGGCACCATAAATAACAACACAAAACAGTTAATGATAGATATTGCTGTACTGTTTACCTACATAGGTAGCAATAAAAAGAACAAATGGAATAATCCTTTCAATGGAAACTATTCCCAGGTAATGTAGTTTATTACCTGGTTGTTCATACAAATAGTATTGGTAAGTTATTTTTAATAACAGCAGAAGGCTAATTTTGACATGTTATGGTACTTTTAGGCCTATATTCCAGAACGATACTGAAGCACAGATTAATTAGTTACTACCATAAAACTGAAGTGTGAATCTCCGCTTGAGAATAGTTACAAAGAAATATCACAATTCATCCCATGTACCGGCATCCCTTAACCCTTTATAATTATACTCAATCACACTTTAGTATCGTTCTAGAATATAGGACTTCTTTATTTTGCTTCTTAGCAAATAATACCAAAATGCTATTTTAATGAATTCGTTCACAGCTGTTTCTAGAGGTTCTAGGACTTGAATCCGTGGCGCAGTGAGTGATCGAGAGGTTCTTTACCTCCCCGCTTTCATTTATTACATTAATAAAAAATACTGTACGTGTTCGGAAGCCGTGTATACTCTTTGCCCCAGGAGGCTACCTCAGGTGTCCTATTGAAAATCTCACCTCTTGAAAATCTACTACAAACTACTTTTAACTTTTAAGCCTTTTCGATCAATAGTAAGGGGTATGACGAAGAGATATTATTTGAAAGGTAATTTTAAGAAAAATGAAATGGTTTGTGTTTTTGGTTACCAAGACATAGGAAACAAGTCAATTGTGAAAGAATAAAAGAGGCAAATTTTATAAAATAGCAAATAGTCCAAAAAAAGAGTGTACCCTCGTTTGTTTCAATGATTGCTACTACCAAGCGATATTTCATGGACCTAATCAATTTGACGACGCCTTCTTGAGGTATGTTGTACTATTTATACATTTTTATATCGAAACTCTGCGGTTAATCGATGCGAAACTTTTCTTACGGTCGCTGCGCAGTAGCCGCTCAGTCGCCATATTCTTGTATTAATTATAGCCCAGTAACAAGATTTAAAAAAAATTTTTAAAATAAGACATTTCTTTCTACTAAGTAAGTACATGTAACTTTAAGATACGATACTTATCTACGAATACATCCAAATATATGGCTGCATATTTAAAAACGTTATATTTATGTAACTATAAACATTTATTTGGCAGTTTCACTGTTTAATCTCATGTTCAATAGAAATGGACAAATATTTCATACTATTACCCCTTTTTGTTCACATGCAGTTTATTTTTAAATTTGGCAATAGCATTTTCATTGGCGTACCTAGATTTCATTCTAAGGGAGAGCAAATCAGGAACGTGCATTTATTGGATTAGGTATATATTAAGTATTAATTTCAATGGCGAATATTTCCAAACTTTCGAGATTCTCCTTCTTGTTTTTCCAAAAAATTCGCCACTGCTTGGCTTGTGACACGTTCCCCTACAATACATAAAATTTGGCGACTTCTCCGATACGATTTTTAAATTTAGGTCTGTAATTTTTGCTAGCTGAACAGAACGACAAAGCAAACGTCGACGATTGATCTTGGCCAAACCTCGCTTCCAAGACTATAACAATAACAACGACTCCACATAGGGCATGTATAGCGAATGGCGAAAATACTCGCTTAATGTAATGAAGCGGCTATTTACCATGATTAATTGTATTGAAGCGGATTTGCCCTATAGTTTTGGAGTTTATGTTATTTATGTGCCTATGCATACTTAAGCACAGAGATATTAACTAACTAAATGTATGGAAGGAAGGGAAAGGATCCGGAAGTGGCAGATCAGGTCCTGGGCAGGGCGGCTGCTCTCCCCTGCTCCCATTGGATACGCCCATGAATATTTTCAAAGTTAAACGAGTTTAAAAAAAATTAAAACAATAATTATGGAAGTTTTGCATTTCACCATATATAAAGCTGCCGTAACTTTAGTGGACTAATAATGACGTGTAACGAGTGTGATCTCTATTTGCTAGGCAACATTTAAATATCTCGGAATTACTTAATCGCGCGGTATTTTATTCTAACAGCGAGGTCTCTTGAAATGCGTGTACGATTACCCGCGTTGGTTCGGTGCGAAGAAATACATGTCAAACATGCGTACCTTTACAAAAATAATTGGAATTCAAACCACAGAAAAAGATGTATGAATGTACTGCACATATTACTCAAGAGGATGGAGAAAGGCTGCTTTGTGGGAGGAATGGACCGAAATATAAAGAAGCCTTTACTTAGCAGTGGGTAGAATTTTAAAATCTGAACATCCATATTGAACATTCAATTATATGTTAAATGAGCATAATACATGGAAGAGGAAGAAGTATGTAAGGAACGCGACGCTTGGCGCTCCGTCCTCTCTCACTACCCTGTTAGGGACACAGCGTGAAGATATGTATGTATGAGACTAATACGTTAAAACAACAATCGTGGCGCTACGCCCTAGCAGAGTGGGACGAGGGAACTGCACTTCGTCGTAAGTAAAAGCGAAACAGCTTTTACTTTTGTGTCGTCGCTCTGAATGGGCAAGACCTGTCTATAATTAAAAATCCATTTTAAATTTATTTTTGCAGCCTAATATTGAACAAGCATACAGTTTTTAAATTACTTACTATACAAATACATTACTCATTATACAAATACACAAGTGCTTCAAATATGAAATGAAGTAAAATCTGCTAAGTTGTTCACTGCACAAGTGTCGAATTGAAATTGAGCTAAGTGTGGTCCGCGCGCCGCAGTTGAGTGGGATATAGCGATTGTTTCGATTTGGCTCAATTGTCGTAAACGATAGTAGAATAGAATAACAAATACCACGTGATCTAGCGTAACGAATTTAAAATTGGTTGTTAAACGTTATTAATTTTCTATAAAATAAAACGAAAATTAAATTCGTGTGGAAGCCGTCATACAAAACGTAGCCAAATGGCACTTTTGACAAGCAATAACTCCAGCAAGCGTTTCTATTTTATGAAACGTTTGCCACTTGTCTAGCCACCCAGGTACCAGCGTGAAAGTCTAGCGCTGAACGAAATGTGGAGTAGATAGCTGCACATCGGTACTGTCCCGCACGTATCAGTGTATCGTTTAGTGCGTGGGTCACAGTAAGACTGAAAAGCCAATCAGCACTTACGAACGAACACGGTACTACAGGAGAGCCAATCAACGTTTACGAACAAAACAACTCGGCGTCCCGCTAATTCCCTAAAGATACCCTATTTTCGATTTCTGCGCAATAACGGCCACCATTAGACTTTCGTGCCGCTACCAGTACTATAGTTGATATTGAATGAAACATTAATCAATATCAGAAACCTTACATAATAATATAAATTAGAGTATTTATTACATACATACACATACATATCCTCAGGCTGTATCCCTAACGGTGTAGCAGAGAGGACGGAGCGCAAAGAGTCGCGGTTCTTACATACTTCTTTCGCTTCCTCAAATCTCATCATTCTCCTCACACATTTTCGCCTAGGTATGCGAAAGCTTTTGACATTTCCATTCGCTAACACTCTGGCTATTTGATCTTCATAAGTCAGCCTTGGTCTTCCTTGGCTTCTTTTACCACTCACTTTCGCTCTGTATATTTTCTTCATCAGTCTTTCATCACTCATTCTTTCTATGTGCGCGAACCATCTAAGCATTCCTTTCTTCATTTATATTTTATACAATAACACTGTCGTGCGACATCTCACACCGCACATCTTTCTAAGAGATCGCATTTCTACTGCATTTATCATATTTTCACTCGATTTCGGGCATATCCAGGCCTCACTGGCGTACAATAAAGTTGGCACCAACACCGCATTGTGGATGGCCATTTTGGCAGTGTTAGATATATTCACACTATCTACTAATGCGGACAGAACACCATTCACTTTATTGCCAGCTGCTACCCGGCTCTCTACATCTAACTCACATCTTCCATCCCTCGAAAATACACTCCCCCGATACACAATTTCATTCACTTGTTCCAGACATTTTCCATTTACCCAAATCTCACATTTCGTTTGTATCTCTTCCCTTTCACACACCAGAATTTATTACAAGTACAATAAAGCCAACATTTCAAATAATAAAGAAATTATGGAATAAATATTCAAAAACAATATGTATTAAGGGAATAGACATATAATAATAAATTGAAAACTAACCTTGTGGGGGACATATCGAGGCTGCTGACAAAATATTCAAAAACAATATGTATTAGGGGAATAGACATATAATAATAAATTGAAAACTAACCTTGTGTGGGACATATCGAGGCTGCTGACAAAATATTCAAAAACAATATGTATTAAGGGAATAGACATATAATAATAAATTGAAAACTAACCTTGTGGGGGACATATCGAGGCTGCTGACAAAATATTCAAAAACAATATGTATTAAGGGAATAGACATGTAATAATAAATTGAAAACTAACCTTGTGGGGGACATATCGAGGCTGCTGTCGGGCGTGGTCGGTGGGGTGTTGTCGAGGAGCGTCTGCCGGCGGCCCCACGGGCCTCGCTCGCCCTCGCCGCCCGCGCCCCGCTCCCCGCCCGCGGCCCCCTCGACCGCCATCCCCTCTCCCGCGACCCCGCTCGCCCCCGCTCCCGCACCCGCTGCGCCGCCACCCGCGTCCCTAGAGCCTTCGCCACGACGCTCCTCTGATTAACGATACACGTGCTATTTTCAACGAACACCGGTACACGTAGTAAAAGGTGTTTACTAGATTATGTACCTCTCAAATAACGATTGCCATCTGAGGGCACAGCTGTGCACTCGCCAAGTCGAAGGAAATCAAACAAAAAAAAAAACATAGACATAACTTTACCATCCTTTTCTCGAAGCCATTCAAGGCATTTTCGACCCCCCTGTAACTTCGTAGTGGAGAAAGCTAGAATCCTGAATTTTCAGTGACTAAGAGGTCATAATACAACTAGATATATTCCCAAATTATATTCAATTCGAACCTGTAGTTCATGATCTATTCCCAGTCGAAGTTCTTTCATTTTGTCACAGACACACTCACCAATCACCAAAATTCTAAAGTAGGTACTTCTAGCAGACAGACAAACTTCAAATTTTAAATTCATTTAGTGTTTAACCTATAAAGAAAGGAAAAACTGAAACATAAACTTTTAAACTTTCGCGTTGCATTATAAAATGTCCCGAAATTTCAATCCTGTTCCTAAATTCCAGTCCTGTTTTCTTTGCGGTTGGTAAATATATTAATCTACCCAGATGATATGATGGCGAATTATTTAACGAACTTTATAAGTAGGTAACTTTGTAATCGTATAATGTACATCCGTAACTGACGTATAAAAAATATTACCCAAAAAAATAAAAGAAGGACTACCTACAAAAAGAAATGAGATCTCATCAAAAACATAAAATGTACATTGTAAATCCAAGTTTCGCAACGCAACTTTCTTCCACCGTAAAAAGTAGTGAGATCTCATGTAAAAAACCAAGTAAGTTAGTTAGTATCTATGGAAGCAACTATTCAATAACTTTGTCATTGACTATTTCCTAGTTAGTTACCTACAAACATTTATAGTAACATATCAATATTAGACATCTTTATTTCTATAATTTGGCAATCGCACGGTAACATAATAACATAAAAATAATCTACTATTTAAAATATTTCTAATCGAACATAGCGCTAGCAGGCCTAATTCATGTAATATGTAAACAAGAAGTAATAAAACGCTAAGATCAGTAATATTAGGTAGATATTGTCGTGCGATTGCTAAGTATTTATTATAGAAATAAAGATGCCTAATAATCATACGTCACTATAAATGTTGGTGGGTAACTAACTGTGGAACAATTTGACATAGAACTAAAATAACTGACTTGGTTTTACATGAGATCTCACTACTTTTTACGGTGGAAAGAAGCTGCGTTGCGAGACTTGGATTTTGTACATTTTATTATTATTATTATTATACAAGTAAAAATTTTTATTACATTTTATGAATAAAATTAGATATGGTATTGTAAGAGTTATGCACGTTGAATTGAAAGGATCAGTGGAGAAGTTTCACTAGCATTCAGTAATTTGAGACAAAAATTAAATATTATTAGATAATGAGTTAATAAAAAGTTTTCGTCCCACATCACACAAAAAATCCAAAAAAATAAGTCCAACGATTTTATTTTAATGTGGTTAAACTTCCAGAGTGTGACTCATAATTGTTAACTACATTAATAGACAAAAAAAATTATGAAAAATATGATTTATTATAGTTAGTTACATGGATATTGCGGAAATTTATATTTTAATGTAGTAAGCATATTCTGAAAAGTGTACTTAATTCGGACCTTAATTTTTTAGGGCGTGAAAAGGGGTGAATTTCCGTTTTCAGTAATTACTAGAAAACCATTAATTTCTCAAGGAATATGATTGCAGTAAAGTTGAGTTGTAGTTTCTAAAATTCTAAACAAAAATGGTCTTAGATTATTTTTGTAAAATATGTCCTTTCAAAGATATAAAGTTTAATTTTCTTACGTGTGCTTTGAATACCAAAATAGTGATGCCTGCTATTTTAATCTCACTAGAGAGATCCTAAATGAGTTTGGATGCTTGCAAAACCTTTGCATACGGTTTATCTTTGGTCTTAGAAAACTCGAACCTGTTTCTCATTTGCGCAAAATACTAAAGTACTCAAATACTATGTCTCCACTTCAATATACTGCATAACCCATCATCTCCCTCATACTTAAAGTTTCGTTTCTCCTATGCTCGACCGGCTGATACTCCCTGGAGGCAACATCTGAGAACCCTTCTTAACATCCCATCCCATAAAACTGATTTCTATTCCTTCACTATTCATGTGGGTTAGATTGTGGAACTCATTTCCGTCTCATATTAGAGACAGCAATTCTGTATATGTTTTGAAAAGATGAGTTAAAGAATATTCTCTCTTTACCATCATAAACTATATTGTATATATATGTGTCATGTTTAATCAGTACCTTAGTATAGTTGCAGTATAGTCTTCGATCACAAATAAAGAACTAGATTCACAATCTCCTATAAAATTTAGGCAAATTATTGTCCAAATTGACGTATATATGTTTAATATCGTATAGTACTATCAGCAACATTGTTTTAATCTAAAGTAGACCTTACTGTCAAGCCATAAGGTAATAAACGCTCGTAAACAATTCTTGCATGACATTGAAAAGAAGTTTGTTAAATAAAATATTTAAAATGCAATCTTATGTCTAGTGCGTAAAGTTATAATTCACATAATTTATTTGCATTGCTATTTACGTCATTTTGATTTGTTACGTAAATGTGACAAGCATAAGACATATATTGTCAGGCAATATTTAAAAAAAAATATGAATACGAATTTAATTTAAAAATTCAGTGTAATGTTATACTGTTATAATGAATACGTAAATAATTTTAATTAATTTATTAACCGAAAATAAGAATCTCCGTCTTTTTTTAGCGTTCTAGATGTGTTGTTTTTACAATTTTTGAAGGAGCACTTTGACATGTTCGCTGTTAGCATTTTCGAATACTACTAAAACATGATGATGATGAGTGCATTCAAATGAGTATTTGAGTTCACATTTGGTTCGGACATTTTTGGAGCGTTGATTGTGTATCTTGTTTTTATATATGATCGAAGCGTAAAATATTATGTTAGTAATATGTAGTATTAGAAGTATATATGTTATGCGACATTTGAGATTTCTGCATGGGTTTTTATTCATTATATTTTCCTTTTTAAATGCAAAGATAACTTAATGGCTTATACACTTTTTACTTAATTTTTATATTGTTTTTGGCTGTTCGTATTTCTATAAATATAAATAAACACCTTTGTGCGTGTGATGCGTGGGTGCGGAGGCAAAAGGCATGTGTAGTCGCTGGCGCGGCGGCGCTGGCTCAGCATCCGGCGCCGGTGAGCCAGGGATGGTCTCCTCGCACAGCAACAGCGATATGTTGCTATCCTCTTCTGCCGCGACGGCCACACTCGAACCCCCCGCCGCCGCGACTGTTGTTCGCCCGCTGCCTGCCACTACGACACTTGCGCCTGCGCAGTGTCATTTTTTCGTATAAACATCGCTTCATCAAATTACAGTATGATACCTTTAGAAGTTATTGTGTAGTAAGCAATGATTTTGTCCCGCAAGATTAATTTAGCCGATAACAGAAAATTACGCTGGCACAATTAGCAGTAGTAACATCTGCTCCCGTGACTTCAGGCAGTTGTCAATTGTCATGTGGACCATGATAGTAAGCACACATTTTATTTTCTACTTAATGGTAACTATATAATGCCGATTAATGCATATAATTGGCTAAAATTTTGTAAGAAAAGTACGAGTGAGCTGCTAGACTGTATTGAGTCCAGCAGCTCACTCATACGTCCATGCATCTCTACCCAAAACATGAACATGGAACCAAAGACTTCTTTATAAACTGAGATAGAGGCGCCCTACGCATCAAATTCTGAAGCGGTAAATAAGAGTTAAAGAGCATACGAGTAAGTGCGCTCAGTTGACACTGAAACGCTGTTACTGTTGTACGTGACATGGTCATGGCCATGGTCAAAAAGTGTTGTTTATATCAACATACATATTATTTAAGTTCAGTCATTTAGAACAAACGTTTAATTTTGTAAGTATCCACAATTTATACGTAAATTCACTATTTTAATTATTTTTGTAAATATTAATATCACAGTTATATTACCAAATTATATTATGATACGCGATGTGTTACCGTGCGATTAAATAAGGAATTTAGTTTTAAATAATGTTCACGTGGTGTCCTCGGCGGCAGTTATGCTTTCTCTTTTACTCTTGATATCTTCATATATATTGCTTACTAATTACACTTATATAAATATTGTTTGTTTGCGTGTATAATATTGTCAATTTTATCCGAGGATTACATAAAAATAATCGTTTCGTGGAGTAGGGCTGATCTGCCTCAGTTTATGTAGAAGTCTTTGCATAAAACGCGAGCATACTGTGTTTTCTCTCGTTCTTGCAGGCGTCTTCTAGCATGAGCAGCGACTCGCCGGCGCTCCACTCGCCGGGCGACTTGCCCGCGTGCACGCCGCGCGCCGCCGCCGCGCCGCTCGCGCCCGTAGCGCCCGTAGCGCCGCCGCCTCCGCTCACGCCGCGGGACGCCTCCGAGCTACCGCCGCTGCCCCACTCGTCCACCGACAGCTTGTCTATTATTAACCTACCGGATGGACAGTGTACTGCGATTTAGCCTCGTGTTACATTACAATTTAGGTTACTAATTAACGTCACGTGTTTCGCCTCTTAACGAATTGGTTGAGAATGCTTCATTAAGAGGCGAAACATGTGTCGAATAGTGGTTTTGGAATTTTGGAGGAAGGGTACAAAGACTAAAAATTCATCACATGAAGTAGATTTCCGCAAAAAAAATCACCTGAATCTATACGATTTTAGGCTTAAGTCAAAATATATTTTATTCAAGTAACCCCTATTACATTGTACTCGAAGAAGGCAAATCTACCGTTACACACAAATTTATCTGCTCGATAATTCGATTTTTGTCGATTCTTCATCAAGCGATATTTAAAATATCGCTAGTTTTATAATTAAAGCTGCATCTATCGCTCTCTTTTACGTTTTTTCCTCCGTAATAAGAATAGGAGTTAGCGACGAAAAACAAGTCGTCTCAAAAAGACTTTAAGGTCCACTGCATTTATTAATGACATGATTTGTGATTCGATTGTCGATTGATGGTTTATTTTAAAAGAGGCGGCGTCAGTCAGTTGAAAATTTGGAAGCTTGTCCAACGTGTGGATGCCTTGCCACAAACTTCTATTGACTTAAGCACAAAAAACCGATACCGACCAGCCCCCTTATTCACAACGCTTCGAAAACTTTCCGTGGAGGAAAGGGCCGATCGTCGGAAAGCATAAATTTAATCCGACGGATTGGAAAATGCTATTAACAAACTCTATCCGAATTTCATCGGAAAGGACTTTACGAATCCGAAAGAAAATGCATTTATGAACCATGTTACAAAATGGTAGAAATTCTATTCGTTTTGGTAAAAAATATTAGTGTGGTTTAAACGTATGACATTTTGACAATCACAATGTATTCAGTAAAATATCATAAATAATAATTATGAAAAAGAAATTACTTAGTCTTTTTTAAGATTAAACATTTTTGTAAACTATTTTACTTACATTCAAAGAACTAAACGGGCTTTATAAATACCAATTATACTGTCTGATGTCTGTGCTTATTGTCTGTAGGTTCAACAAGTTGAAATAAATTATACTAGATGTCGCTTAGTAAAAATTAATAATAACTACAATAGAAAGTACAATAGCGTTTTTATTTTTGATTGTTGTTGTTTCTAAAAATATCTCAAATACCTCAAACAATATTTAGCTATGGATTGCGTAGTTAATAAAATATGTTATAAAAATATAAGGCAAATTAATCCTTAGGCATGTATTTAAAAAGGGCACAAAATTTGTCTAGAATAAGTCTAAATTACATATGCGCAAGCAATTTGTTTAGATTTTTGACGACAGACGTCATCGATTATACACTATATACATATATGTGAACCGACGTCTTGGTGATGCTAATGACCCAACACGGTACAAATTATTAGCGTTATCCTTTCCTTATGATTTAAACGTAATCTAAGTAGTAACCGACAATAATTGTTTGTCGAAATTATTAAATTACTCGTCTCGGAAACGTTTTCGACACTAAAAAGTCGTCGGAAGCATCCGAAGTTTTCTTCCCGAAATGAACTGTTAAATCATTTCGTTTCGGAAAGGTTTCGAATTTGTGAATAGCGTTTAGACAAAATCATCTAAAAGTTTCCTGTCGGATACGGAAAGTCGTGTTTCTGACGTTTGTGAATAACCCCGCTGATCGGTGGCAAGCACATGTTTGAATTCGTGAACGTTTGTCGAGGCTTGGCAAGCATGTAGACGTACCATTATACCTCTAGTAATATAATGTAAGAAAATAATTGACAGAGTATTTTTAAACTGAGTGATATGAAAACGATAGACAACAGTCACTATAACTAACCTTCTATTTGAGTCATCAGAATCACTGGATTCACTTCTATCTTCGGGTACGAAAGGCGGCAAAGTGATATTGGCAGGAGACTGGTTAATCTGACTAGATAGCTTTTGTATTGTATCACTCAGTACTTTATTATTCTTCCCGGGAGCGCTCAAGGGCAAGTCCGCTACACTTTTACGTCTCTCTAAAAGAGTTAAAGGACTTTGTAACCGTGGAGGCGTAAGTTCTTTCGATTTTATTTTTTTTATTGTATCAGTAATGTCACGTCGCGCATCGGTCAGATTTGACGGTTCTCCAAATACCGAACTACCAACTTCAGGTGAACTCAATTTTTTTATCGGCTCAAGTTTCGACAAAGGTTTCGAAATATCAGATTTGCTTGTGAGTGTTTTATTCTCTATTGGAATAGGCGACAATTTGCCTTCGGGTTTGGAAAATGGTTTAAGCATGTCTTTCTTAGGTGTAATAGGACGATCTTCAGTAGGCGGAGGTGACATAGAGAGTCTTTTAGCACTATTGATGGCTTTCAGAAGCTTTTCTGCTATCTTAGGACCGTCGGATTGTAAGAGGAAACCTGGAGGCGGCTCTGGTATCACGTCTAGCCTAGCAGGGCTGTCAGGTTCAGACTTGTCTTCCTCGGTATCTAAAAGAGGACTAGAAGGAGGTTCTAGCTTTTTTGGTAATGGTTCAGGATCCATTTTCTTTTCTATGTGGAGTCGCAAAGTATTTTCTTTAGGCTCTGTACTTGGAAGAGCGATAGATAGAAGTTGTTTTTTCGGCTCTTCTAATTTTGGTAGTTCTTCTTCTTTCTGCTCCTCCGATACTGTCGCAACATGTATATTGACAGCACTTGTGCTGGGTATATCAATTTTATTAATTACCGAAGTACTGGGAATTTCGATAATTTGTGTATTTGCTACTACACCAGGAATGTCTTGCTTTTGTTCTACAATATTTGGTGTTTCTTTTTTTTGAGTATTTACGTTGCCTATTTCTGTTTTCTTTTGAGGATTATTATTTGGTATTTCAACTTTCCTCACATTTAAGCTTGTAGATTCTGTATTTATTTTTGGCGGAGGACTCTTGGGCGCCTCTGGAATTACCTCTGAAATAACTTTTGATTGTTCTTTTGGTGGACTAGCTAACACTGGTTTTGACACCTCTTTGGTATCTGTATTTACATTTATTATTATATCTGTTTCTTTAGACTCTTCTGTGAATTCTTTAACATTTTGTTGAGTAACTTTAACCACCTCTACTTTGGGTGTCAATGGACTTGAATCAATTTCCCCTTCTTTCTCAATTATATCCTCAGCTTCGTCTTCAGAAGACTGTTCATCATCAGCAGGACTATCTGGTGAATCATCAATTAACTCTCTCAATTTTGAAACTTTGCTTTTCTTTGAGTATGTTTCTTGGTTCTTAGCCGGTGTGAATCCTTCGAAAATAGGACCAGATGAACCATCCCCTTGGAATGAATCATCATCCATTGAGAAGAGACCATCTTTGGAGTCTTCCTCAGGACTTTGTCTTCCAGGAACATCTCTAGCGTTTCCAAAGTCTCTGAACGGTGATAAAGACGGCGATCTCATAGATGAAGGCCTAGGTCTCAATGGGTCTTCACTTATTTCTTCACTCAGAGATTTTGATAAAGCGGAAGTATATTTACTTGGAGAGATGTCATCGAAGATACGATGAGTTCGTTTTTTCTTTTCGTCATGTAGTTCTAGTTCAAACGGCTCCGGTTCCTTAAATTCATACACGTCTTCGGGCTGCTTCTCTGGCTGAGGCGGTTCAGGCGGAGGTGCTGATGCTTGCATCGGAGTTGGAGTTGTTTCTTTTTTAATTTCAGGTACATTCACTTCTTGCTTTGTTTCTTCAGGCTCTTGTTTAACAGTATGTAATCCTTTTAGTTCTGATCTGATTTCATTCAAGTCATAATCACGACCTTGATGGCCAGTGGATGACGTAGGTCGTGGTTTCTTAGGTGGTGAAATATTTGATGGTGTGGAAACTGCCCTCACAGGTCGTTTGCGAGGTTTACTAGAACTGCTACTGTCACTGGATTTGGCGTCTTTTGATCTTGATGGAGCTGAAAAATTATTTATCATTATTAATGCGTTATTATGTAATTAGTCCTAATGATTCAGTAATCCCCATATTGTAACACAACATTTAACACTTACTCTTTGTATTACTTTTCTCGTCCGATTTCTTAGGCGGTCTTTTAATATCTTCGTCACTCGAATCACTATCAGAATCAGAACGAGCTGAAGATTCTAAAACAAAAGAATGTTGTAAAAACATTTAATAAAATAAAAAAGAAATGCTGCTTCTAATCTAATACATACCCTCCGTTCTTTTTGTTCTTGCACGTCTGCTGCTGCTTGAGCTCTGAAAAATACCAGTCGAGATAATTTTTATAAAACTAATAATGAAAAAATTGTGTTGGAAATAATCTATCCATACTAATATTATAAATGCGAAAGTCTGTCTGTTTGTTTTTCTGGCACGTTTTCAGGGCTAAACCCCCAGACCGATTTTTATGAAATTTGTCATGGAGTTTGACACCCGGGGACGGACATAGGATACTTTTTTTCAAAAATCCACCCCTAAAGGTGAAAATGGGGATGAAACTCTGTATGGGAAATTCTAAACCGCTGAACTGTTTATGATGTGGTATGAATATAGTTTGACACCTGGGAACGGGTTTAGGCTACTTTTTCAACAAAAACCTACCCTTAAGGAGATGAAAAGGGGGATGAAACTGAATGGGAAATGATAAACCGCTGAACTATGATGATATATGATGAAATTTGGTACATAGATAAACCCTTTCTATTAAAAAAAGGTATACTTCTTTTTTATCAAAAATCTACCCCTAAAGGTGTGAAAAAGGGGGCGAAACTTTATAGGGGAAATGCTAAACCGCTGAACCGATTATGATGTTTGGTACGTGCTACATAGTATGTGCCCGAAAACAGCCTACATTTGTTTTCGGGCACATACTATCTCTGTACCAACTTTGTTTTTCAAAAGATGGTATGTGGCTTTGTATATATGTGACGTCATCATAAATCCAATATGGCGGATGTCTGAAAATAACTTTTTTGTTCAACACCAACAATATGGATATCAAATGAATTGGAATACGCAGGAGAAGGTTTCTGTAGATGTGACGTCATTATAAATCCAATATGGCGGATGTCTCTTAATAGAAAATAACTTTTTTGTTCAACACCAACAATATGGGTATTAAAGGAAATGAAAATCGCAGAAGGTTTCTGTATATGTGACGTCATTATAAATCCAATATGGCGGATTTTCTCTTATAGAAAATAACTTTTTTTCAACACCAACACAATATGGGTATCAAATGAAATGGAATACGCAGCGAAAGTTTTCGTAATGTGACGTTATCATAATTCCAATATGGCGAATGTTCCGCCATAATATAGGTATCCAATGAAATGGGATACACAGGAGGTTTCTGTAAATTTGACGTCATCATTAATTAAATGGCTCCGCGATAGAAAGTAACTGTTTTCAAGACCTCCTCCAACAATACAGGTATCTCGGGTAACCTCGATAACCCGGAGAAGTCACGGAAAAATTTACCACGCAGACGAAGTCGCGGGTACAGCTAGTATTAAATAAAAATTAAATGCTGTTCGTTGGTAAGTGCATCATTTAAGAACAGCTGGATCGATTTGGCAATTTTTTTTTTAATGTTCGTTGTAGTCCAAACAAGGTTTATAGGGAAAGAATAATGGAAAAATTTGCCCAAAAAATTTTAAAAATTCAGAAAAATTTGTGCTTTTTTTATTTATTTAAATTTGAGAACGTCTGTCAGGTCAGCTTGTTTTAAATAAGGGTAAAAAGGTATACCTTTACATTAAATTGTATATTTACTACAACTAGAAAACGGACATACATAGTCACATTATGAGTCATCTTTATACTATAACACCTCTTATATGCAGTGGCCACCATATTATAATACTGTAATACGCGTATATAGTTATTATTCCTCGTTACCTTTTTGTTATGCGCTTCATGTTGAGTAACATTCAGAGCGATCCTTTGCGGTTTGATCCACTCGTCATAGCGCGTGTTCCAACCCGTGTAATGTACACGAAGCATGCCCTCCGCCGAAACCTCAATCACCTTTGCCTCATAAGTTACCTATGACAAAATTATATTTTTTAATTAAATAATAAGAGGCTTGAACTTTCACTAACAGTTTATAAATTATAATTTCTTTGTTATTCGTTCTCACTTTATGCCCATATACGTTAGTAACTAATTAATCTGTGTAGTAACTAATTAATCTGTGTCCATACTACGCTATGATGGCCGTTTTGACGTTTGTCCGCTCATGAAGTTTAGTATTTAGTAGAATCGTTATCGTAAAACTACTACAGCAAAGTGATAGTAGACTTTATTGCAGTTTTGTAGGACTTCTTTGAAGAGCGCGAGAATTTCAGCTACACATATTTATTTAGACCTACTCCATTCTTTTCACTTACAAAGAACTTTAAAACACAATATACTATCACTTTTGTACTTAACTCCCAAAACTCCCAAAAATGTAAAAAATAGAAAATCTATATAAAATGACAACCTCATTTCTCTCGTTCCCGCCAAGTCTCATTAGTGTACTTATTTACCACATAATTCGGCATTTGTTTTTCGAAATTCGAAATTTAAAAAAAAATGAAATCTAAATGCGATCGTCAAATATAGAACCGCTACCCAGCACAACTACTACCTCCGGCAAACTCGCGTCAATGCTCAATGCAAAACAAAGCAGTTTCGGCTTGACTTGGTTCGAAAAGAACAAACTGTGAGTGCACTGCGATTGTGATATAGTTTTGACCTGGCTTTGGATTTAGGATATTGATATTGCATTATAAGTTGACCCTTGCTAGTTAATTTGGAGTCTGTTTACGCCTTGTTGTAGATTTCGTCGATATGGCCGAATGTACGCAGAGAACTGTTTTAAACAGTCAGACACGTGAGCTCGTTACACGGCTTCGTAACTATTTCGAACGTGAGTCTGTAAATGGAGGGCCAATTTTACCTATAGTGTCAGTGGTTGAACGCGTTGCTGATGCGTTTAATATTGGACAACGAACTGTTAGATAGACGACTAACCAAAGAAAAATATGGAGACTGGCACAGAAGAAAATAAACTTCGCACACCAAAAAAGAGAAAACGATCAAAACGAGTCGTAGGCGTTGATAGCTTTGATGCCGACACCATCCGAAGACATGTGTACTATTTGCGGAAGGAGTAACCAACGAGAAAAAAGTTAGTGTAATACAGAAGACGCAATGCAGAACCCCCATTTAGCACAACAAAAATGTTAAAAATATTAGAAGCTTGTGACCATGTGACTAAAGGAGACTGGGAAAAGGTTGTGAATAGAACTATTAAATTAATAAGGGAAGATTATGAATGAGATGTGAAAATAGATAATATTTTAGAAAATTTACTTATAGTTAATGTAGGTGATGATAGCGGCGACGACAGTGAAAATAACAGTATGGACGAATCTGATTAAATTTGGCCCTTTGTGGCACCTTTTTACTGTCTCTTTCTGTATGAATTTGTTTCTTGTGAGCAAATAAAGTAGGTATATTCATTTTCATTCCAAATTCAGTTCATTCAAATATATTAAGTAAACATTTATATTTTCGTTTTATTAAAACTTTTTAAGCACTATTACTTGCAATACTAGTTATAAATCCAAAAACTTATAGATGCGACACGCATTTGATTATATTTTTTTCGATTATAAATTGACATTTCACGTCACTATTGTAATGTGTCAAAACGGCTATCATAGTGTGCCACTACTATAGTGCCCATAGTAAAATGAAACTGGTTTCGTACACAATTATACTTATAATAAATAATCTGTGTTTATACTGTACCAGTTAATGTTACTTTCATCTCTATTGTGATTCACCAGATTACAAATTATTTTTAAAGCGCTAACTTCAAGGATATGTAAGGCTTAAGAAAATACATAAATTACCTACCTTCGATTCTGATTGTGTAGGTCCATAATAGACTTTCAGCTTATCACCAACTTGAGCTTTCACATTTGATCCTCCAGATCGTGGCGATTCGTTTGTAGACGGTCTAAAGAAAAAATACATCATATTATTGCAATATAAGATTGCCTCTCATTGCTTATTGGTAAGGTTTTCAAAACATACTCAGTATTTTTCCTCTTTCGGGGTCGTTTACTACTATTGGATGCGATGGTATTGCCGCTGCTTGCAGAATTAGCGCTTTGACTTCGACGACTCTGCATTTTTTTTGTAGGTCCACATCTGTTAGAAAAATTGACCTAAGAATATTAACGTTTGCGTCACATTGAATATGTTAGATTTTAGATTAGAACGATGGTTTTGTATCTAAAACTAACATCGGTTTTTTAATAATAATCTACAAGAACATTGCTTCCATGCTGTTCTAAGACAAAAAGCAAAACATAGAATGTGCCAGCTGAACTTCCCATAGATATTATAAAATTCAGCCAAGGAATAAGGTTTCGTTATAAGAAACTGGTACAGGCAATGGGCTAGCAATCTGTCATCTGATTCTGCTATGCCATCTCTATGCTAAAATATTTATTGTAACAGAAAATAAGTTATTTATTAATAATTTTTGTTTCCTATTGGAAACAAAATTGATAATGTTACAGACCAGAGTATTGAATAGTTACAATAATACCTTGAAGCTCGTCCCGAGCTGTCGCTGTCCGTCGACGCATGGGGACGACGAGATGCCCTTGAAGTGCTAATAGCACTTGTTTCTCCTGCTATGAAATGTATATGTATATAAAGATAAGTTTTATTCTACGAAAAATGTTTTTTGTACATATAATTAAAAATAGAATATCATAAAAGATCTTCACACAAAACCTTGACGTCAACCAGTCAATATTGTAAAAATAAGGGTAACTAAATAAAGAAATTTCGTTGATACTGTTTTCTAGTGAGTAGTTTTATTTAGTTTTATTTTATATTAATGATCATAATAACAATATTAATGACTAAGAGTTTCGGCAACACATGGAAATAGATGTCTTCTAAATGATGTGATAATGATGAAAAATGGCTATGCAGGCTATAAGAGACCTGTATCACTATGACTAACCATGTAGTCAGCGGTCATGATTGCCATTATATCATAATTTACGAATATTACGACAGAGTACGGTTATGGACACAACCGTAGACGACAGTGTTTTGTCGAAAGTAAGAAATAGAAAATAGATAGTTTCTCTTGTCTTTGTCTAATATCGCGAGCATACTGAAAATGAGATTTCGCAGTAAGGTTACACTCTATACCGCCAAACAAACAACTGCGCAAGCGCAAAAGATAGAAATACATAATTATTCTTTATCTCTGTCATTGGCACTAAAGCGTTTTTTAGTGGTTTCCCTACCCTATTTCGTATGTCCATGGTTATTAAGTTCTATCAACTTCCACTACAGCTAGAAACCGCAGGAAACCTGGAACTACCTGCTGAACCTCTTCTGGTCATAAGAAATATTGGCCGTAACAATTTCAAGAAGAGTGTGTATCAGTGGTCCGCAATTACACAGAATATGTGATGTGTATTAATGTTAGATAATATACTTATTTTGGGATATATAATCACAGCCTATTTGTGTTGGGGGTTTCAAATAACAATTAAACATTCTTTTTTTCTGTATGACAATTTAAAAAAATATTAGATCGTAATTTACCTTTAGATAAAGGCCTCCGTTTAGGTGGCCTTTTGTCATGTACATCTGTTTTCACAGGCAATATGTTGTGGCTGGTTGAGGTGGAGCGTGGTTTGATCACTTTCTCCTCTATAGTAGTAGCACTCTTGTCTTTCTCTTTATCTTTTTCCCCTCTAAAAACATAAGAATGTTTAAAGTTCATTATGTAATTTGCTATTCACATACATGCACACTATTTGACAAGTTATTTATACATTAAGGGGTACTATCCTTCACCTGCAGGGCTCAAAAATCGAGAAATCTATTTAGGAAACTGCTTTATGTGTTATTTTATTAGTCTTTTTTGTTTGTGTTATTTCGTACAAGTGATAAAGAAATAATACACAAACAGGAATGAGCTCTCTTCAAATGATAATATAAAGCTATTATCTAAACAAGTCTATATCATAATACCTTAAAAATTATTGCATACACAAAATGAAAACTGTGCCGAGCGACTTCTATCACTGATGTTTATATTGCCATTTTCAAATGTTTCGAATTTAGAAGGAAAGATAAAGATAGCGGCGCAAGTATAATATAAGTCATTGCTTTTTCTTTTTTCTAGCTATATGGCAGCTGATCTGTTTATTTGATGTAATTATATGTTGTAGTTACAGGTGGACAGTCTATTTAGGTTGCTTCGCTTCTGAAATAAATGATGTGGAGGCTATCTTTTTAGCATGTCTACACAAATGGACTTATTTTAATTTTTTAAATAATTAAAATATGCAGTAATTTTATTCAGAATTTTTATTAAAAAATGTGCTAAATTTGTAGTAAAAGCAATTCAGAATTTTCAACAACACACACTAAGTATTGACACTGAATTCTTCTAGGCACCTTGCACATATTTGCAATTGAAATACATTGCAAAATAGTGACGTGTATTATTGTGTACTCCGTTTAAAAGTGATAAAATGAACAACGGTTCATTTTATGCCTCATCAATGCCTCATCTCTTGCTCAGCACAGTTTGCTGTACTAGAGCTCAATCCTGTTTATGTATGATTTCTACGGTAAAAATACTTACTGTAAATATAATAAAACTAAGGAAAACCAATTTTAAGCATCTAAGAGGTGATTGGATAATAATTTCAAAAAAGATGATGAAATGTCAATAAATAATAAAGTTATTGATGATTAAAAATTGTTACGGAATTTTTAAATTTTCCACTATTGGCATAAAATGTTATTACTGTAAAGATTTTTACTACCTGTTTTGAGTACATTATAGGAAGTAACTAATTATAACGATTACAGACTTACTTGGGTGCAGTAGCAGCTAGGGGTTGATTATCTGCACTATCTTCCCCATCGCTGATTTTTTCTTTAGGCTTGTCTACTTTATCTTCTTTCTCGCTCTTATCGCTTTTGTCTGTTTCGCTCTTATCTGAATTATCCTTAGCACGCTTAAAAGAAAGATTAAATGTTTTAGACATAGTATTCGAGATAAAGATTGCCTTATGTTTTCAGGGTGCAGCAACAAAATTTTAAAGAATAATTTTAGGTAAAGTGTTGTTCTAAGAATGTCCTAAACGTATAAGTGCATAAGATCCAGACCAGTGTAATGTGAAGGTAAATACAACATTAATGAGTTACATAAACTATTGCCTCTGTATTATCCATTAGTGATACAAGATTTTGAACCTTAATTATTATATTTTATGCACATTATTAGATAAATAATATTATGGAATGAAGTATTAAATAACAGTCTATCTAAATGCGAATAGTAGACTCCATCCATATTGCAGTAAAAATAAACTATACAGTTCCAATTTCATATTTATCCAGCATTATGTAAAACCATAGCTGGGCATAAGAGCGTTAATCCGTTAATTAACGACGTTAACTTCTCGTGTGACGGATTAACTTTTAAGTTAATTTTTAAAAATGTTAACGGACTAACTTCCGTTAACTTTTTATGATCCGTTAATCGGTTGATGCGGTTGATACAAAGGAGCGAAAAAATGAGCAAGATGGATGAAATTATTTGTTTACCTATACTCGTTCGTTACGTTAGTGTTCTGTTTTCGCCCAGTGTAAATACAGTGACAGTTTTTAAATGTTATTGTTCATTGTAACTGACAACACAAAGTAGTCCCTTAACGCCGGACAATGAAAATAAATTTTTTTTCTCGTAAATAGTTGTATTTATTAAAGTAATTTTTGTACATCATTTCAGCGGACAAGAAATCGGAATGGAAGAAAAGAAAAAAGGAAAATGGAACTAAAAAAGTTTACAAACTGCGCTAGATAAAATTATGTCCAAAGAACTGAGTTTGAGAGTGGCTTCGTCCCGTTTCAACATCCCAAAAAGCACTCTACATGATAAGATATCGGCATTGAACCGTGAAGAAGAAGTCACTTTGCAACCAAAGATCGGTAGTTTTACTAACACCTTCTCACCCGAGTACTAAGAAGGTTTGGTGAACCACGTAAATTTTACGTGGTTCACCAAATCTTTTACGTCGTAAAAGATTTGTCTGATAGATGTTTGCCCCTGATGAAAAATGAGTTCTTGAAGTTAGCTTTTGACTTGGCTGAATCTATGAAGATCCCTCATCGTTTCAACAAAGACAAAGGTACTGCTGGGAAGCATGTTTACTACGATTTTATGCGAAGACATCCTGACCTTTCATTGAGAGCACCAGAGTCAACTAGCATGATGCGGGCTGTAGGATTTAACAAACCACAACATAGAAAAACTGATGACACAGCACAAATTTATACTGTGTACGTAACTGTGTCACGAAACTGGTGTCAGCTGCGTTCACAAGCATCAAAAAGTTCTTGCTCCAAGGGCTGCCGGTCAAGTAGGGAAGCTGACTTCTGCTGAGGGGCGCAAAAATATAACAATCCTGTTTTGCATGAGCGCCAGCGGGCATTTCATATCAACATTTTTTGTCTTCCCTAGGCAAAGAATGAATGATCGACTCATGATTAATGCTCCAGGCGAAAGTGTAGGCGTGGCCCAGTCAAAAGGCTGGATGACTTGTGATTTCTTCCTACATTGGTTGCTGCTATTCGTAAAACACTCACATCCGACAAAGGACATCCCTATGTTGCTTTTGCTCGATGGCCATTGTAGCCAACAAGACACTGGCGGTCATCAATTTTTGCCGAGAAAACCACATTCATTTGATAAGCTCACCACCACACACAATCTACAAACTTCAACCGCTGGATAGAACATTCATGAAGCCATTTAATATCTATAACCAACGATGCGACATGTGGATGAGAGCAAACGTTGGATCTCGGATAGCTGACTACGATATTGCTGGTCTGGTCAATGAAGCGTTCATAAAATAGCTCGGTTAGATATTGCGGGATCCGGGTTCAAATGCACGGGAATTCACCCATTTGATCGAAATTTATTTTCTGACCTAGATTATTTGCCTGCTGACATTACCAATATTCCACTGGAAGTCCCAGGAACTTCTTCAAACATACCGAGTTGTAGCGGGGTGGTTTCCGTGTCTGTCACTGATTTAGCCTTAGTTGGTAACTCATCTACGACCTGCGACGCAGAACAAAACGAGAATTTGGTGTCGGAAGAAGTCAAGGATCCTTCTAAAGAATCAACTAACGAACCAAATATCAGCTATGCCATGCCATCGACGAGCTTACGAGACGAGAATAATTTCTTAATCTCGAGATGGTTCATAAATTGTCACCATTGCCAGACGCTGCCAAGAAACGATCAGCGGCCCGTAAACGAAAATGTGAAAGCAGTGAAATTCTAACATCATCCCCATACAAATTGATGTTGAAGAGAAGGAGAATGAAAATAATGCTAAAGAAGAAAAGAAAACAATAAAAACTAAATTAACAGTAGCAAAAGAAGAGAACGGACAACAAACAAAAGACGTGAAGGCCAAAGGAAGAAGTGAAGAAAAACAAGGGAAACAAGTCAAAGGAGTAAACGCCAAAGGAAAAAGTGGAGATAAATCTAAAAAAAAGCTGCCATTGACTGTGATATCTGAAGTTGGAAGATCTACTTGCGAAGTGTGCTTAGAAGACTACGATGAGGAAGATTGGATACAGTGCTCCAGCTGCCATGGATGGGCTCATGAACCATGTGTAGACATTCCTGAATGTTCTGTGCTAGGGGTTTGCAGTGAAGTCCGTCCGGTACTAGGTGCAACTTCTAGTGATTGCATTTTTTTCCACTTAAGTTCAATCGTTGTTTTTAAATATGATTATGCAGAAGTTGCGTTTTTGTTAATTTAGGTCAATTTTAAAGTTTGTTGACTTAACTAATTAATAAATGAAGTTACATTTTTCGAAATAGTTTATTTTATTTCGTGAAAACCTTAGGTGTCCGCCACTAGGAGACTTCCCCCTATCTACTTTTTAGTTTTTAATAAAACACATATTGACCGCTGAAAATCGGCCTTCATTCAATGGCGCGCGCGATCGGTTTAATAATGAAAGTAAGATTGAAAATTTATGAAATACTATAATATTCTGTGTTGCGGTACTTATAATTGGACATATTTTACATTGGTGTAGATGCATACCTCATTGAATTGTTCTATCGCTCTGCTTGCTCTCGATCCAGTCTTGTTTCGATTCAATATTCTTACACATAAGTAAAAATAGTTCAATAAGATTGATCGATTCTGTTACAAGGGTGATATAGGCAGAAGTAAGGGTGGATAGTGGCTGAAACCGTTTATATAAACACGACGACATTTCGCTAGCAGCGATATTATGTCGATTAATAAATGCCCGCAATTTGCGTGACGCAACAATGCAGTTGCGATGCAATCTTGTATTTTGTTCCATATTCATTATTTTTGCCTCTGACAACTTTATTTCTATTTGTAATATACAATTTTAAATTTGGTAACTTCAAAAACAGAGCATCTCAAAAACATGAGTCACGGTATTTGGATAACTGATTCAACACTGAGCGAGACAGTCGGTCTCGTATAGCGCAAAAGCCTGGTGGCGGGAAGCTTTCGCTTAAAACGTAAGTGGTCTTGAATTGTATCTCATGAATACACGACGAGTTCAAGGTTTTAGAGATTTATTCGATTTTAATTTAGGTTATTTTAGTCCTCCTGTAATTTTCATCATGAGTATAGTCTTAAAAAAGAATGTCAATGATATCGAAGTCATCCCATATAGTACATATAACATATAACGGCGCTATTGCATTGGTTCAGCTTAATAGTAACGAGTATCGTAAATATGTAAAAGTAGATGGATAGCAACTGCGTTTACAGCATAGCTGCTTTGCAACAATTGCCGTATACAAGGTGCACCATGAAAGATGAGACCGGAGTTAACATGTGATTTGACTGGTACAATTCATTTATAGGTCTGTTTAGTAGTGATTACAATATAACAGATAATACATTGCATTACTTTAAAACAATAAAAAAATAATAGATTATTGCACACTGAACTATACCGTTATCATTATAAACTATGTTGAGACGCGCACTGTTGTTTTTTTTTATGGCGGAGGGGACAACCGAGCAAGGGACCTGATGGAAAGCAATCACTGCCGCCAATGAACACCCGCAACGTCCGGGAAATCACGGGTGCATAGCTGGCCGTTGTGTTGTTACTGTTGCATGTGAGCCAGTATGTAATATATAATCGCAATAAGTGTGTGAGAGATAGCGCTAAAAACGTACCGCACGTGCCACGTCATAGAACGAAATAAAGCTTTAAATTATTATCTTGCTTAATATTTTAGTTACAAATCACACGTTTCAATTTATGATTTCAGTTTCTATCTTTGCTTTTTGAAGACTACTTAAATTTTTGATTACGGTAAACAGTAATGACAAATTAATAATAACAGTATCAACAGGCGAAACAGAAACATTATTGTAATTAATTCATTTGTAATCAAATTTGTTATATTAAAAATAATACAACACTTATTCATTATTGCAAAGCAGCCGTAATTGCCATCACTACTATTTAGCAGTATGCGGTCTGAGGCGGGCCAGACCTGATCAGGGTGAGGAAAGTTGCATGCAGGGTGAAGAACAGCGATTGCGCGTGATTGAACATGCGCATTATTTGCCTTCCATTCGCCATAGTCCGCGAATGCACCACACAGGTACGCAGTAGAGACTAGGTACAACCAAGTGTAACATTCTTCGCTATTATTTTATTTTTTACTTCAAATAACTTACTAAATCCGTATTGACTAAAACTCAACTACATTGAAATCACAGTTCTATAGTAAAAATGGGAATTGTCTACCTACATTATAAAAAATGAATAGCTTCACTCAAACCAAGTAAAAAAAGACAGACCTAATGTTGCAAATAATACAGTGAAGCAGGGTTTTTAGTCGTGTGATACCTAGGTCAGTGTTGCCATATTGATTTCTAATACGCCAGTTATTATAACAACAACGTTATCATTGATGATGCTATTCTACTGATAACGCTACTTCATTAGTAACAAATTTTTATAACACGACTACAGATTAATTAGTTAGATACGACGTTGCTTATGGCATATATTGTGCAGATACGTCTCCGTACAGCTTTATAATAGTATTAAAACTTGCTCGCGATTTACATACATAGTTGCATCACAGATTAATTAGTTACTGTTGCATTTAGGAACCATTCATCACCTTTAAAACAAACAAGCAAACATTACCTTGCTTATAACCTTACTTACCCAACAATGGGAATAATTATACCACCTAGGAATGGCAACACCTGTTGAGGTTTTGTGTTTCAAGCAGTATTTTGATTAATAAGTTTATTTATGTACGAAATGTGATTTCATCCTACTTTTTATTTTATGAAGGCTGGTTTTTGCACCCTTTGACCAATTTGGCCATTTGGCATTAACCCGGTAACATAATGTAATTTATAATGACGTCACGTTCCTATAACAGACTAGCTGAACCTAATAATGCATGGCATAGTTTAGTTGCATGTGTGTGCGTGTGCTTTGTATGTAACAAAGATGGCGGGCATAATTTCCCGGCCTCACTGTGTTGTTCTGATTAGGTTTGAGTAGCCTAATTACTAAAAAATAATTAACAATTGTAACTACTTCGTTAGCGACAAGTACGTACGTACAAGCACGGACTTCCTACTACTACCACTTGTCAGGTCTCATCTTTCACGGCGCGGTGTGCATAAGGGCGATGCGTGGTGGTAGAGACCTGCGAGGCGCCGGCGGTGGGAGCGGTAGGGCCGGCGGGGGCGGCGGGGCAGGCGGGAGCGGCGGGGCCGGGCGGCTCGGCGGGGCTGGCGGGGGCGGGGGCGGGGGCGGCGGCGGGAGGAGGCGCGGGCGCGGGCGCGGCGGGGGCGGGCGCGGGCGCGGGCGCGGGCGCGGGCGCGGCGGGCGGCTGGCGGTCGCGGTCGCGGATGAGCGAGCGGCCGGCGGGCGGCGTGCGCGCGCCGCGCGGGTGCGCCACCAGCGTCACGCCCAGCTTCCGGTAGAAGTCCTCGAAGCTGTGCAAGAATCTGATAACACACGAATTTATTTCATAACTAGATGAATCGCGGGGTGAATTAAAACTAATACAGCGTCACAATAAACTGATGGTGGCATTGTTAAACTGGGTGTATTCTACTATTCTTGCAATGGGAAGTCCAATCCGCGGGGTTATTGCCTATACATTTTCAGACAGCGAAAGCCACGATCATTAGCTACCGGTAACTAATTGTTAATAAAGATTGCTATAATGTATGACGATTGCGTGTCTATTGCGCCGTAATTGTAAAACGCACTCTTCGCAGTAGATTTAGCGCCACTATACAAATTACATTATAAATATTCTCGTTTTGACAGCAAATATCGCGCGATATTTGGCTGTTGCATGCTGACTGCAAGTTAGGTGATAAGTGTGCCGGTAAACTTCGTACCACCTAAAATTGATTTGATTGTAACTCTTCATAAGTCGTTGTGAATCTCAATCAACCTTCCAACTCCAATTCATTGAGATCAATAATATTGGCTGCATCGTTTTAGAGTTTCATTTGGGTAACTAATTAATCTCTGATTTGGTAATGAAATAAAACTCATTTGAATGAATGTTGGCAAAATGTAATTAAATTATCTTTAACCAAATCTATTCTCAAAATCCACTACCTTTTTTTTTTTTACGAAAAAAACGATTTTAAATTGATTTCACACAAAGATTTCACACAACCGCACGAAATTAATAACAGTTATGCATGGCGCAGCTGTCAAACGATAGGTCCGCCACGAACATCATCTATTAAAAGCAATCAGACGTGACAAAATTACCAATTTCGATTTTATCGATTTTTCGCCTTTCCTTTGGGTTTTTCTTAAATTTTTTTTTCTTTAACCACCCCTGTATTGAGGCAAAAAATACAAAAAAAACAATACAAATACAAATGGCTCGGTCGAGCCATTTTTGAGTTTTCGCGTGACTAACGCGCGATAACTGATTTTTACATATACAGATGAGCTGCTCGCTGGAAACTATTCGTTAATTTTATAATGGACTGTACAGTGTACACATATATATACATGTATATGAATACATGAAGACATAACTTTATGCTTCTTTTTAAGCTATTGCGTGTAGGGAGGTGTGTGATTTGGCATAGTTAAAATTTATATGAGGAGTACAGAAAACTAAAACTTATATGTTATATAATATGTGTTATAAATACATTAAATAAAATAAAACATTCACCATTAATACTGACATACTGCCAATGCCAAATACATTGTAGTTATACTTTACGCTAGTAAGGAATTAATCTGTGGTTATACTGTGTTATACACATAATAGTCTGTGGTCAAATTTCGGACCAAGGATCAAAGTGGACGGAGTTATAAAGAGTTATCGCTCTTATCACCGTGTGTCAAATGAATTTCCGTGTCTCTTTCTATCTCATTTAGCGTAACTGAGAGTAAAGCAGCTACAGTATGGCAACCTCGCACAGTCAGTTTAATTCGTGTCAGTTCATGAGTCCGTCATGAAATAATTATTTGCAAAATACTTGTAAATTTTAAGTGTTTTGACAAAAATAAAAATATGTCATGCTCAGCTGTGTATCGTTGTACTGTGACCTTCCCTAGTCACGCACATTAGTAAAAGCCTAGAAACTTAGTCAACAAAACAGGACACCGTAAGGACACGCTCTTAGAGCAAATGCTCCGTCCAATTTGATTTTTGGTCCGAAGTATATCCTATGAGTAATATTTGTATATATGTTTGAAATCGCGTACTCGAAAACGTCTAACGATTTCGATGAAATTTACAATGTTTGGGTTTACGAGGGCAAAAAATCGATCTAGTTATATAGCGCTAAAATTTATATATAAAAGTGTTACAAATACCCTCTACTGCAACACAAGTAATATTTGTATGTTTGTAATCGCGTTCTCGAAAATGGCTCACACGATTTCGATGAAATTCACAATATTGGGTTTACTAGGGCGAAAAATCTCTAGCTAGGTCTCAGTTCTGGGAAAATTCGTTTTCTCCGTGGTTTCACACACATAAGACTTGTAAATTTGCTCGCGAAATATGATTGATAGAGTTTACCATCACAATAGCACAGTCGCCAGACTGGCTAGAGCGTAGGTTTGCCACGCCAAAGTGCACGGGTTCGAATCCTGCAACTTTTTTCGTTTTTTTTTTTAAATGCAGTCAAACCTAAAAAACACCGAGTAAAGCTCGATCGCCCAAGTACTTAAATAAAATAATACATTCATTGTTTACGTTCACACTGCCAACGTCAACAAACACACAATAGTTAACTGTTGATGTCAAACACATCATAACAGTTTGTGGTCAAGCCTCAGACCAAGAAACAATGGACGGAGCCATAATAAGTTGCCGCTCTTATTGGCGTGTGTAAGACGAATTTTCGTGTTTCTTTCTATATCATTGAGCGTAACCAAGAGTAAACCAGTTAGCTATAGTAAGTATGGCAACCTCGCACTGTCAGTGTTATTCGTGTCAGCTCATGACCGACGTCACGTACATTATTGAAATAATTATTTGCAAAATACTCGTAAATCTTATGTGTTTTAGCTGCTAGTATTCAAAACAATAAAAATATATCATATTCGGCTGTGTATTATTGTACTGTGACTCTTTTCCCTATTTACGCACATTAATAAGTCTAGAAAGTCGGTCAACAAAAAAGGGACACGCCCTTAGAGTAAATGCTCCGCCCATTTTGTTTATTGATCTGAGGGCCAAACAGTCGCACAAAGTACAATAGAGATTGTCGCCAAAGATTTTCAAATGTTGCAGACAAATAATTACTGACAATATGACTGAATGTGTTTCAACCTGTGGATTTTGTGTAATTTGTGAGCTGTTTCGATTTTGTGGAGTGTACACAAAGGTAAAAAGCGTTTATTTTATATTCACGGTCAGATTTCGACGACTGAGCGACCACGAAAGTCACGTCAGTCAAATCAATTTATTCAAGTGATTTTCATTTTAACATGACATTGGCAATATTCGCTATCGCGATGGTGCTATTCAGTTAAAGAAGAAGAAGAAGTAAACCCAATTACAGATGTTTTTAAATGTTGAATCTGCTTTAGTTCAGTTTGAAAAGCATACCTGGACACTGAGAAGAACCGATAAGAAACTCAGTCAGATATAATTTTTTTTTCACATCATTTCACAATAGGTTTAATAAAATATAATATTCAGAAAGCCAGTAAATGCATGTGCAAACTATTGTTTCGTCTTCAACGAAATCATTGTAAATAAAAGAAAAAAACTAGTATTAGATCGATATCTCAATTCTTAGAATTTTAACAATACGCTATAACAAGATTTACTTATAATAAATTGGTTTGAATTTAATTTCGGTACAGTACAGTCAAATTTGGTATTTAAATGTTGTGCACTGTAATCTGTAACCTAACTGAATCTCCTTGAAAAGCATTGCAATTATTTAATTGTATAAAACTGTCAAAAAATTAAAAGCAACTGACTCTCTACCTGGCTTTTAGTATAGGTTCTTCCAAACCGGTAGTAGATTTGATTTTAAAAAAACCTTGTAACGAGAATAATCTCAATAAATCATTTTGGTTTTGTGCGCCTCGACATCATTGTTAAATCAAATACTCACTTCATTGTTTAAAGTCAGAAACCTTACTTTTTGTATGCTTGCTTGCAAAGGTTAGTAATGCTGGTTGTGACAGGATGAAAGCCCATTTTATCGGCGATAGTCTTCCACTGATTTTGATTCGTCACTCTGTTGTATCCACCAAGTTTGTGTACAACCTAATAAGTAAAATTAAAATCTGAGATAATGCTCTTAACCTAATAGTAGAATAAATAATAAATTTCGTTTCATAAATAATATATACGTTCCATTACGATTTAGATATGCATACGTAATAGCACATTATATAAGGTTTCCCCCAAAAGTATTCGACCTGCGTTCATAACTTTGCGCAAAAATGTTCGAGCAACCTCTGTGGTGTATAAGCGTGACTAGACACCTTACGAACTCGTCGATTACCGCAGTTTTCATCAGGACATGTAAGTTCGTGCGCAGCATGTATTTGTTTACAATGCTTTGCGTTCGTCGAATTTTGTCATCGCTGAAAATTACAAAGAGATGTGACCAACGAATTTGCATCAAGTTTTGCTTTAAACTTGAAGAATGCTGCGGAAACCATTGAAATGATACAGATATACTGATTGTGATCTGAGTGTGCTTGTGATTGTATGGACGAACACATTTAAAAGTGGTACGAATGGTTTAAAAATGGTCGCACATCTGTTGACAGTGACCCGCGTTCTGGCTGACCCTCGAGCATAATAATAGTACCGGAAAATATCAAATGTGTGCGACTTGCGATCGAAGAAGATCGTCGTTTGACTGTGGGCAAAGTAGAAAGTCATTTCGGAATTCCGAAAACATGTGATTCGTCCATTCTAACGGAAAATTTGGGAATGACTCTCATGTGCGAGAGATTCTTTCTACAATTACTCATGGTAGAGCAGAAAAACATCGGCTTGAAGTCGCTCAGGTCAACTTGAAAATGGTCGCCAGCCTTCGTACAGCCCCCACGTAGCCGCTTGCCACTTTTAGCTGTTCCTATAGATTGAAAATTCTGTTCTAAAAGTAGTGTTAACACAAAGACAATTGAAACGAATACGAGTGCACTGAAGGCCATTCTCAAAACTGACTTCCAGAACTGTTTCAGGACGTGGTAGCACCGATGAGAGCGTGTTGGTCGAATAGAGTTCAACCTACACGCTCTCATCGGTTAAATAGAGATTTCTTTGAACAACGCCATGAATCAGCACGCAGTTATAAGCGCAGGTCGGACTCTCTAGGGGCACAGTAGTACATAATAACACGTAGGTTATCTTTCTTAAAATTATTTTACCTTATATTTTAATAAAATCATGTATATCAGAAACAAATGAATAGTATGTGCTTTCGCTAGCTCTTTTAATTTTCGACTCCACATTTTTTCAAACTGCCCTTAAAAATATTAACTATCGAATTACAAATAAATTATCGTTTAAGTAGCAACACTCGCACACGACGGTTTTGCCATCTATTAATGATTGTATATTATTGTAACATTTTGTAATGTTTTATCGATTCGACATAGTCAGCAAATTGAAGTTTCTATTGGTGTCATTTCTAAATTCGAAATTGAAAGATAAACGTATGGGATACCAATCGGTAATCTTCGTATTTCGAACTAACATGAATGACGAGAAACGAAGAGCGACAAGTGCAAAAGAACAGTAAATAATAATTAACTGCAATTTATGGATGCGTAGTCAAACTTGGAACCCTTATAATTTGGTCGTAGGTCACGAATAAATATTTTAAGTCACTCTTCATCATTTGTGTTAATTGTTTTAAGTTAATTGGATATAATAGTCAATAGACAAACACTAAGAAAAATTTACTAGATGGTCGGGATACCGATAGCCAAATAAAATATTCCAAACAAACACAAATGATGAGAAATTAAGTTGTTAGCGAGTGCGATTATTTTATGACAGATTATGTCATTTAGTACCGACTTATTATTCGATAATAATTAAAACTACTACAGCGTCGCAATAAACTGATGGTAGGGTTGTTAAACTGGGTGTATCCTACTATTATTGCAATGGGAAGAAAGAAGTTCAATCCGATTGGGATTTATAGTTGCAATGACTCACGTAAGCAACAAGGAGTCATTTTTCAACTACTCAAAGAAATCCGAGTTATTATTTTTCAGGAACTAGATCAAAACTAATTCTAACTACATATTATAAATTCGAATGTTTATTTGTCCTTCTTTCACATCATTTCACGGTGAGAAATTGATTCCCACGGGAAAGTAGAGTTCATGCGGACGAAGTCGCGGGCGGTCGCTACTTAATAATAAACTGAAGGTAAAAATAAGTTTTTCAAAGTTTTTCACTCAAAAATACTCAAAATCTCAATACACAGAACCATACACTTATAAATCGTTCGCACCAACCTACCGACACACATTTAACTTTTACTCAAAACTAATGTGTATTAGTTTTAAGTTTAATTGTAAACGATTTTTGTTAGAATATGTGCAAACAAAGAATTTATCTATCTATCTAACATTCTGCTTATTGAACATTTGGCGTATATTGCCGCGCAAAATTAACACGTGTTTCTATAGCTTCAGTTAGATCTAGGAAGCAAGATGTCTGTGATGTAAATTCATTGAATATGAATACGTAAAAACATATTGGTCATTCTGCTGTGCAAATGAAAAAAAGTAAACTTTTTACGTTTTGAATGTTTTGCGCATTCGGTGGAACGCACGCATCTATTTTCTCTTTAGGAATTTGTTTAAAATAAGAGTTTCCCTTCGATGAGCTTCGACCCTGCATTACTATCGAGAGTAGTTTGTAATTTAGTTGATGAAGTTGTTTTAATTTTTTTACGCTCATTTTTATTTTTGTGAATATAAATAAATAATCAGAAATTAATTTCTTATTATTTTTAGTTATGTCTTGCATGGCTTAGAAAGAATTATGAAAGCAGCCTTATTTATTTATTTTTGCATATATGAGGAAACACCCGTTCAAGGTTTGGACCTTGAAACGAATACAAATTTGAAATTAAAAATTTGACTTGCCATATCATCGTCTGCAATTCGTGTCTCATCTGCAATTCATCATCAATTGTGTTATCTCGTGATTGTATAATACGGCCCATTTAAAGTGACGGCCTACCTGCTAAACATTCCCTTTCCGCGATAGTACATACATAATAATAAGTAATTTTGTGTGTACTACTGTATAAAGCCGTTTGTGTATTTGTGGGTCAAAAATTATAAAAAGAATATAACTTAATACTTACTCTAAATAATCTATATAAATCGATGTCCTTATTAGCTATTGTTGGGTTACGATTTAGAGGTGTACCGCGGTCGTCCATAAATTTGTACAATTGTGCTACGAAGTGATCTTTTTCTTCTCGTGGCTCGTCATCTGAGCTCTGTGCAAAATAAGTGATGTGCTTTTTATATAAAAAATATGGAAACAGAGTTAAATTATTTGTTAAATCGTCAGTAATTTAAATATGCATGATGAATAGGTTAAGAACAGGATAGTGTACAGTAGCGACGTCGAATTAAAACTGATATTTAGTTTACTTGAGATCACTGTTTTTGTCGTCCATCAGCAAGATCAAGTACAAATATTATATCACACAATAACAACAAGGATCAACTCTTTTTCAAGTTATAGTGCAATTACGTAAAAAATTATTATTATGTAAGACATTTAGATCATAAAGAGATTGATTGATTGATTGATTTTGAACAATATGAATATGTTGAAAGATTTGATTAAAGTAATTTACAGTTCGGTATTAACATAGTAGTCCCAGTCAAAACAAAAAAAAAATCATAGTGGTTTCTGGTCAAAGAAAGTTTGGGAATACTGTTTTAAAAGTTAATTTCTTTGTATCTTGTGATGGGGCAGTTTATAGTGATACACATATTACTGCGTTACTGTGTTAGCTAGAGTAAGACTATTTTAATGGAGCGGACTGGATCAAGAGGAATTGTGAGCGGAGTAAAAGTATAAACTTAATCTAAGTATTAAAAACATAAATATACAAAGAAATCAGGTACTTCTTCAAACTAAATCTATACAAACTGTAACAGTGATGTACGTACGTCGTCGGAGGTGTTCCGCGGCTCGTTGAACAACAGATCGCGGTCCCAGTGTGGTGGCAGCACACCGTTGTTGAGGTATTGTAGAGCCGCCTCAACACCGGCCCACTCCAGAGGCGCGCTACCCTTGCGGAATTCACGGGCCTCTTTTTTGGGCACCGTGTAACTACACAATCACAAATTATCTTGTTGAATCTTAGTTTATGTTCACACTCTTAAGTACCACCAAGTAATGCCTTATTGAACTTTCTGTTTCGATTTCGGCAAGTTTCGGCGGGAAATTTGATTTAATAGCATTTTAGCAGCGAGTGAATTATCACATCTATCGTTTCGTTCATATTTTAAAATTCCAAGTTGCGTATAGGTGTTTAGAAAGTGTAAGAAGAGGTAAGTATGTATAATTGACCAAATCAATTTTGTGAGTGTTTGCCTCACCTCACCATATCTCATACCAATAGATAAGAAGCACTTCGAAGCTATTAATTTTTCAAGTAACTGCTTTTATGAACGCAATGAAAAGAGTACCGTAAAACAAACTTTCTTTTTTAGCCCAAAAATAGACAGAAACTGAAGAGTTCAATTTGGGCTGTAACAGCTAGTTTCGACTGGACACAACCGCTATGTAATTCCTACCCTAATAATTTAGCTGGAAATAGTTCAATAAACTCAAATTCACACTATCTAAAGTTGGCAACTACTTTGACACCTTCTGTAGAAGAATATTGACTTTAAATTGATAAACTAAAGTATTAAAATAATATAATATAATAACTATACTATAAAATATAGTCTATTAACTATTAAACTATAGTCAGTGGGCTATAGTGATTTTATAAGGCCAAAGGAAGTTGAAGAAATTTGTAATTTTAGCATCTTTGTGACTTCCACTTAATCTTAACCTTTCTAAATTCTAACCTTTTTCACAGTGTATACATACTATTTCACAATATTCACAAAACATTACACATAAAATCAGTTAACCATCAATAGAAAATAACAATAATCTCAGGTTTTTGGCTTACAGTACACTTCACACAAAAAATACTGTGATAAATATATTTCAATATTTCAAATAGTTTTAGCTTCAGTTTTAGCTATGCAATATTGTGACGACACAGTACAAAATTTGCACAGCCCATTAGCATGCTCCCTATACATTCACTGTCATTACAGCGAATGTGACACGCTATACTGTGAAGAAACAAAGTGGACCTAATAAATGAATATATTTTAAACCACTTCGTCTATTCGAACGAAACAGAAAAGGATGTCTACATAAACAATTATGCTTCATATGAGACATTTTCTAGCAATCATTCATGTGCACCAACTGATGTTTACCATTACATATAATATCTATTTTACAATTCTTTTTGAAGTTGATGTTATCCCACAAAAAAAATCGAAGTGGTACTCAGTGTACTCACTATCGTCCGTCCTTGAAGGAGCGCACGAGATAATCCTCCTTGACCTTGATCTGAGCAGTGGGCGCGACGACGAGCGCGGGGAAAGCGGGTTGATGCGGGCGGCGCCGCTCGCTACTGCCGCCCGCCTCCACTAGTACCACGCGGCCAACGTGAGGCTCCCGCTCCCGCTCCGCGCTCTCCCCCTTCACGCGACCACTACTGCTCTCGCTTTCGCTCTCTTCTGACCTGGGACATGAACAATAACGAACGTTATTCCTAACATAGTTATGTGGTCCGAAACAAAAATTTCACATAAGAGAACTATTTAAAATATTACTAATCATTTCATTAAATAACAAAATACATTTTAATAGAACAAATAGACGTTTAAGGCACATTCGACGTCTATGTGGCGAAGACACCAAAAAGGACACGATACCAACAGAAATCAACATTAAAGAGGAGCCAATAACAAAGAGAGGAGTAGTTTATTGTTAATATTACTATTTAGTCCAGTGTCAACTAAGCATCCATAGGAATTTCTTCCATTCTCAGAAGCAAAACAAAAGATGATTACCTTGCAACCTGTGATACATAAATTAAACTATATCCTATTTTTTTCATTTTTAACTTTAATGTAAACAAACAAGAAACCAACCAAAATTTCGCTAAATTTTCACTGTTCGCTGGTAGGGCGTATTACACGTAGCATTCTTATTAAAATGTTACGTGTAATAACTGTAAACTACTTCTATGTTATATACACGAAACTATGAAATATGCACATATAACACTAATATTATCGAATATAGTACAGCATTGACAGCACTGAAAAAATTGAGGTTAATTGTTTTTAATTTGTAGTGTTTACTAAAGGTTGCCTATGTTTTTGAATCAAATTAGTATCATAAATTAGTTCACTCTAATATTATTATGTGAGTGACACGATTCATTTGAAATGTAAGACAGAATAATAAGAAGAATATTTTTCTTTTCAATTTGCAAACAACAATAATCTCCTATTCTTCATTTTTAAGTGTTTTTTAATACAAATTTTTACAGTTATCATGACATTTATTATTCTTTTAGTTCTTTGTGGTTTTTATTGAAGTACAAACACAAACGGACAAAAATTCTAAAAATGATTGTTTTACTAATAACTATGTATGACAACTAACCAATCATTCACGAATGAGCCCATCTCTAGTTATGTTACTAATGTCATAGTCGCCACATTTGCCTACATAAAGGAGAAAAAGGAAAAAATAGGATATAAGAAGATTCTTCTTACTAAATGTGGATGTAATACCAGACGTCAAAGTCAAATCAGTTTATTCAAGTAAACCCAATTACGAGATGTTTTTAAACGTCAAATCTACTTTAACATTAGTTCGGTTTGAAAAGAAATCTTGGACACTGAAAAGAACCGGCAAGAAATTCAGTCAGGCATCATTTTTTCATCATCATTTTACAATAGGTTTATTAAAATACAATGGTCAGAAAGTCAGTAAATGCATGTGCAGAGAAGATTATTTCCAGAATATTGTTTTGTCTTCAACGAAATTGTTTCTTTTATTATGATTGTCTAATCAATGTGCGTTTTAAAACAAATCTAAATCTAATTTCCGTTAATTGAGCAACTTCTTGAGGAACTTTATTATTAAAACGAATGGAGTTATCTAAAAATGAAACATTTGACTCATGTAATTTAAATTTTGGTATAACCGATTTATTATGACCTCGAGTTTCCATACCCATTAATATCGCCTTCTTTTTACTGTTGAGTTGTAACAATGGTAACAACATGTGTTCGATCATGTCATGCGCTCAAGGATATGTATATGAATGTGGTTGTGAGCATGTCTATGTAAGTATTTTCGTAGAATAGGTAATTTAAAATTAAATTAAGCTATTCGGTTTCATTTTAAATGCAACAACTATAGAATTATAATATAAGCTTTTGCATTGAAGTGTTAAAAAGAAATTACAATGTATAATCTAGTCCATTGAACTAATCTAAATAATATGGACATGATTTTAGTTAAAATTTTGTTATTAATGGTTAGTGTAATTTTACTTTTCTAAAAGATTGGTTAAAAAAACTTACTGAGCTCTGCCCCTTCGTCCTCTTCTGCCAGCGATGACAGGTGTGGAGAAATGTTCAGGGTGTGTGAGTGGCAACTGATCCAGTGTTTCACTTTCATTGAAATGCCTCCCGCTTTTGAGACATAACGCAGAGCGACGTAATGTTGTTATGTCGCCATCGTCAAACACTAGTAACAGAAATTAAATAATAAAATGAATTTATTAATTGACTTTGTATACTATTATTTATTTAATAATAAACAATAAAGGAAGCCTGTTTATACATTAACGACATTATTTAAGAAATAACTAAACATTAACGTATGAACTGAGACAGGTTTGTCATTCACTATTTTTGCCGGTTGTTTGTTTAAGCTTTATTGAAAAGATACTGAAACATTTCCCTGCACTATTTGAAAAATGACTTAAACTATGCTATGTTCATTCAAAGTTCAAGACTCCGATAGTAAAAATCTGACCTTAATACGGCATTAGACGTTTTTTCAGTAATGGTCTCTAATTTGAATATTACATACATATCACCAAACGGTATCGCTAACGGGGTAGTCAAAGAGGACGGAGCGCCAAATGTCGCGGTCCTTACATACTTATTTCGCTTTCACTTCGGTTCTCGATACTCTCGAACTCGATATAATTTGAGGGTCAATAGAGCAAACGTGCTCGTCGCGACCACTGCCAGCCTTTTTCAGGGCTGCAATTCCTCTCCTGTGCACACCACGTGGGAAGAAGAACAGGATGCCAAGAGGTAGGCATCTTACTGTCCTCTCGTTTGGCTAATTGTGTAACTGAGATTAAGTTTACGTTAGTAACTAATTAATCTGTGGTATAAATGTGTAAATTCAAGTGTTCTGAGTGTGTCTCAAGACAGGGTTGACGCGATTCCCCAGTATCCTCTGTCACTGTGGGCGAGCTAAAACAGTTTTAGAACAATGTAGGAAAGTTCTAGCGATGGATGAAAAGAACGAGAGAATTATAGTGTGTGACATGAATGGATGGGTCGTGACAGCGCGAACAGGATTTGAGTCTGTCCTACGCAAGTATGGAGATAAGAGAGAGAACGATGCTGGTAGGATTGTGTTAGGAGTACGTATGGAAAAGGATCTTTTTGTTGCTAACACAATCTGGGAACAGGCCACTTTCTCGTGGTAACTAGAACAATGGGTTTGTTTGCAGCATGGCGATGTCGCGTAGCGGCCAAGCCTACAGTGATCTGTCGCATCAAGAGTCTAACTGCTAGATGCGACCACAATAAATGTATATGAAGAGGTAGTATCCGGTAAGCCTTATGATGGGTTGAAATTTATGAACGAGGATGTTGAAAAATGTTTGCAGAACCTTAAGGATAGTATGATCGAGGTTGTAAAGTGTGTGGAACGAATACAATTGGGAATGGTAAAAAGCGTAATGTGAGGTGAGATGATGAGGTGAAAGAGTCTTCTGTGTTCGAGAAGAAAAAAGCCTGGCGAGACTACTTTGCTGCCAAAAATGAAAGATTTGATGAGAGATATAAGCTGACGACAGCAGAAACAAAAGTACCATTTTTTATATATTATAATAATATATAATACTCCAGGCAATTACACAGATTGTGTGACCCCAAACTAAGTAGTAAGCTTGTACTATGAGTACCACACAACGAACTCTGGGGGAGTTCCCAGTAACACCCAGACTCCAAGTCAATTTAGAAAAGTTCGTTTCCTAAATTGACCTGACCGGGGATCGAACCCGGGACCCTAGCTAGGAAAGCAGATGCATATCCCACTGCGCCAACGGGCCAGTCAAACGGGCAAGGCTCACATCTTCGAGGTTAATTCTAAACTATTTTGGAAAGAAGTACATAAGTACCGAAGTGGTCCGAAACTTTGCAGAATGAATAAAGTGCGTGCAAAAGAATATCATCTGCTAACAAATAAAAAAGATGTTCCGCAATGATGGAGTGATTATTATAGAGAACCATATGAGAATGACGACTCTGTCTCTGACACTGAGAGGTATTCTAAAAATCGCCACACTAGGGTCAGGGACTGGAGGAAGTCATTAGTATGAAAGAGATTGAGAAAGCGATAAGAAGTCTGAAATGTGGAGACTGCGGAAATGATGAAATAATTGCTGAGATGATCAAGTATGGTGGTCCTAAGGCTGGGATACATTCTGTAAACTTACAATCTTTGCCGGCAGAAGAGAGAGGCTCACTGCAGTTATAATACCTCTCCATTAAGGGAAAGGGTCTCATTTACATTGTGCGTGCTATAGGTTCATCAGCTTTGTCAGCTTAGCAAGTAAAATTGATTCAAGTCTTCCACCAACTAAGGTGTTGACCAAACATATGAAAGGCATTTCTGTAAGATATTTGCGGGAAGCACAAAGTGGTTTTAGGAATTTTAGAGGTTGTATGGATCAGATACTCTCGCTCCACATTATAGTGGGGAAGTATCTGGCCATAGATCAGAAAGTTTTCTGTGCTTTCATGGATCTAGAAAAAGCATTAAATAGAGTAGTTCGAAAGAAATTTCGGAGTCTTCTGACTGAATATGATGTGGGGGGCTCCTTACTGCAGGTTGTGTGGTAATTATATCGAGGTTATAGAGCCTGTGTAAGGATATATGGTGACATGTCGCCCTAGTTTAAAGTTTGTTCAGGCGTTAGACAAGGCTGCGTGATGTCTGTCTGCCTATTCGTGTTTTATTTGGACAGTTGTCTTCGTACATTGAAAGGTAGTATGAGTGGTATTATAGGTTATGGCACAGTGGTAAACTGCCTATTGTACGCTGATGATCTTGTGCTATAAGGATAGCACCATCAGCAGAGTTGCAGACATTAGTCACATGCATGAAAGAAAAACGTGAAATGAAAGGATTGAATACGAATGTGAACAAAAGTAAGGTTCTGGTGTGTAAAGGGAAGACGTACAGACTAAATGTGAGATATAAGTAGAAGGAAAATGTCTAGAACAAGTGAGCAAGTTGGATGTGGAGAGACGCGTAGCAGCTGGCAATAAGTTGTTGTAAAAATGAAGATGGGAATACTTAGATGGCGCGGGTACATAGAGAAAATGAGTGATGAAAGACTGGCGAAGAAAATCTACAGAGTGAAAGTAGATAGTAGAACCCAAGAAAGATCAAGGCTGACTTATAAAGATCAAATAGTGTGTGTAGTGTTAGCTGACCAAAATGTCAAAAGCACCCGTATACCTAGGCGAAAATGCGTGAAGAGAATGATAAGATTGGAGGAGGCGAAAGAAGGATCGCAAAGTTTGGCGCTTCGTCCTCTCTGACTAACCCGTTAGGGATATAGCGTGAAGATATGTACGTACGTATGTATGTATTACCGCAAATCTATGTGAATTAAATTCATTACGACAAGTAAGTATGTCCAGACTTACCAACTGTATATTGACTACAATCTTGTATCTTTGTAATAACCGCTTCCATTGCATCTTTCTTAGGGTCTTGTTTCACTTCTACTGTGCTGCCAACCCTCAATGTACCCTTTATTACATCGTCATTTACTGTGATGATACCACTGCCTGCTTTAAGGGTGACCTAAAAGTACATTTATTATAATTATTGTTGTTTTTACCTTTATTTGAAACTAGCTGTAGCCCGCCATGCGTAACAGTAGGTACATTAGTTTTAGGTATATATTATACGAAAACGAGGAACTCCTCTTCTCTGACTATCTCGTTATAGAGATACATTGAGATGATCGCTATAATGATCGAACGCAATGTTGTGGCGAAATTTCAAACCATCAATGAAAAACTGAAGAACTTTACGAGATTTAAGATTTTGAATAAATGAACGTTTATATTTTTATATAGATAGACCCGCAAAATGAAAGTGATTTAATCCAAAATTTCAGATGTCGTGTGTTAAACCAATAAATGAAAAATACTACTTACAATATTAATTAGACTTTAGATCTATCTACTCATTAAGATAACAAAATTGTTATAAAGAACTGAACCTATTAGCTTTCCTCCAAAAATAACTATGTAGTTATTCCTGTATTTTCTATTTTTAGTACTTTAGACGAATTTGCTAATCGTAAATCTTGACTCAAAATCTCAATATTTTAAATTATGCAAGTCATTTTCATTCATAGGTTTTTGCTTTATCTTTATATTTATATATACATATTATTAAATTCATGTCGATGCCTTTATCGAACCTATTACAAGTTTTGCAAATGATAAATGGAAATCATTTATTTATTGTTTAGTTGCTGCTTGATAGATAAATATTTTGGGTAGTTTCTTAGTTTACTAGTTCTGTTTTTAAGTTATATACCCATTATATTTCGATCCATCCTGAATCATACTGATGCAAGGTTGTCATTGATGATTCTTTTAGGCATATTTTTGCTTTAATTAATAAAATTATTCTAAATTGTTTTATTGAAAGAGGGGCAAACGGACGAGCGAGTTTCCTGATGGAAAGTGACCACCGCCGCCCATAGACACCGCAACGTCAACGCAACGAAAAAGTTAAATCTTCAAGCCTTTCAAAATCAAAAGGCCCTTTCTAAGGTTCCACAACCAAATAGAAAAAAATAGAACTCTTAAAATGTTATCCTGTCTGTCTTTCTATATGTCTTACGCCATAGCCACTTAATTCGTTGACTATTGTCACTACACTATAAATTAAATTTGGAAGGTAGGTGTATTCTATGAACTGCTATAAAATGGCGTAGTGAAATTTGGAAAAATAAAATAAAATTAGAGGTGGTACTCCACACATGTAACTGAGGAATGTCAAAAAAATACTAGTGCACAAAAGTAGTTTAGGTCTTCAAAATGATAAAGAGATTTCGAAGTAACTTTTTATTTAGTCAATAGTTGTCGAGATATGCCACAGTATAAATATAACAGTAGTTTCTCTTCATAGAAATCTAGTGTATGCGGTTTGTATGTGTGCGCGTTAATACGCATGCGCCGTGGCACGCACACAACGGCAATATTTTGGGCGAATATGGGTAATGATTGTAGCACCGGTCAGGGCCCCACGTGACGTGAACATGCGACCGCTTCCATTTGTCTTCAATTCGTTCTTCACATCGTCGCAAATACGAAAATATCTAAATCTCATAAACGAACGTACATATTATAATGTCCTTAGATGCCTAAATAATTGTAATGATTCGAATGCAGAGTTACCATTCTTCAAAATAGTTACAAGAAATCAAATTTAATAAACACGAAAAACTTATTCGTGTGCATTATTTTTTATTATTATGCATGAAAATTTACTAAATGATAACCAAACGAGATGCTCTTCGCATCTCGCACCCAACGTAACAACTCTACGTATCCGGCCGAGAGTAGGCGATTCCCTTACGCATGAGCCGGGAGTCAGGCTTTTTTTCTACATATTCTTTGGATATGCGCTTCTAAAGTTGAAAAAGTGTGTCTTTCCACCTCTAACTTATCAACTATAAGTTGGTAAATTCTGAAAAAAATGTAAGATAGTAGCACTTACAAAGCACTTTCATAGAAAATTGAATATGTTTCACAAATGCAACACAATTTGAGATATAGAGCATTTTAGACTATATGCTCAGTACCTAGAAATATTTTTGTTTTCAATGTCACAGAAAAGCTATGAAATACAAACTTATTTCTGCTGCTGGTTAAATGAATATGGTGCACCCCGACTACAGAACCCTTCACTGTGTGTGGTTCGACACACGCTTGACTCGTTTTATGTTTAGATATCAGGTTATGGACACAAGAGCGCATAGAGGAGCCGATCTGGGAATGGACCACTTTCTGGTGATAACCAGAATAAGAGGTCTGTTTGCAGCATGGCGACATCGTGTAGTGTCCAAACCTGCAGCGGTTTGTCGCATTAAAAGTTAGAAACTGCAAGATCCGACCACCAGCCCCCTTATTCACAACGCTTTGAAAACTTTCCGTGGCGGAAAGGACCGATCGTCGGAAAGCATAAATTCAATCCGACGGATTGGAAAATGCTATTCACAAACTCTATCGGAATCTCATCGGAAAGGACTTTACGAATCCGAAAGAAAATGTATTTATGAACCATGTTACAAAATGGTAGAAATGGTTTCGTTTTGGTAGAAAATATTAATGTGGTTTAAACGTATCACATTTTGACAACCACAATGTATTTGGTAAAATATCATTTTAAACAGACAAAGAAACAACTTAGACAGATAAATTACTCTTTTCTAAGATTAAACATTTTTGTAAATTATTTTACTTGCATTCGAAGAATTAAACGGGCTTTATAAATGAGAATTACACTGTCTGTGCTTATCGTCTGTGCGTTCAACAAGTTCAAATAAATTATACTAGATGTCGCTTAGTAAAAATTAATAATAACTACAATAGAAAGTACAATAGCGTTTTTATTTTTGATTATTATTGTTTCTAAAAATACCTCAAACATGTCTAAACAGTCTATTGATTGCGTAACTAATAAAATATGTTATAAAAATATAAGGCAAATTAATCCTTAGGCATGTATTTAAAAAAGGCACGAAATTTGTCTAGAAGTCTAGATTACATACGCGTACGCAATTTGTCTAGATTTTTGACAACAGACTTCATCGATTTTACACATATTACATTAATTTACTCGTCTCAGAAACGTTTTCGACACTAAAAAGTTGTCGGAAGCATCCGAAGGTTTCGTCCCGAAATGAACTGTCAAATCATGTCGGTTTCGGAAAGGTTTCGGATTTGTGAATTGCGTTTAGACAAAATCATCGAAAAGTTTCCTGTCGGATACGGAAAGTCGAGTTTCCGACGTTTGTGAATAACCCCGCAGGAATGAATATGAAAAGGTATTATCCGGTAAGCTTGATGATAGATTGAAAGTGATGAGCGAGGATGTTGAAGAATGTTGGCAGAACTTAGGGATAGTATGCTTTAGTATACCTTAGTTATAGTGTATATTTATATATAGTGTAGTTAGTATATCTTATAGTTATTGTGTAGTTATAGTTATGTATAGTTATATAGTGTATAGTTATATATAGTGTAGTTAGTATACCTTAGGGATAGTATGATCGAGGCTGCGAAAGAAGTGTGTGGAACGAATAAGATTGGGAACGGTAAGAAGCGTGACGTGTGGTGGGATGATAAGGTGAAAGTGTCTGTGTATAAGAAGAAGAAAGCATAGCGAGACTATCCTGCTACTAATACAATATTTGTGGGAGGCACAAGGTGGTTTTAGGAACGGTAGGTGTTGTTTGGATCAAATTTATCAAATTTTATCGCTTCGTGTTATCGTGGGGAAGTTTTTGGCTATAGGTCAGAAAGTTTTCTGCGCTTTTGTGGATCTAGAAAAAGCATTCGATAGAGTAGTGCGAAAGACATTGTGGAGTCTTCTGCCTGAATATGGCGTAGAGGGCTCCTTACTGCAGGCTGTGAGGTTATTACATCGAGGCCGCAGAGCCTGTGTAAGGATAGACGGTGATATGTCGCCCTGGTTCGAAGTGTGTGCTAGTGTCAGACAGGGCAGTGTGATGTCTGCCTAGCTGTTCGTGCTGTATTTGAACAGTTGCCTCTAGAGATTGATAGGTAGTATGAGTGGTATGGTATTTGATGACACAGTGGTAAACTGCCTATTATACACTGACGATGCTGTGCTTATAGCATCATCAGAAGCAGAGTTGCAGACACTAGTCACGTGCATGAAAGAAGAATGTGAAGTGAAAGGATTGAATATAAATGTGAACAAAACTAAGGTTCTGGTGTTTGAAAGAGAAGCGGTACAAACGAAACGTGAGATTTGTGTAAATGGAAAATGTCTAGAACAAGTGAATCAAATTGTGAATCTGGGGAGTGCGTTTTCGAGGGATGGAAGATATGATTTGGATGTGGAGAGATGGGTAGTAGCTGGCAATAAAGTGAACGGTGCTCTGTCCCCATTAGTAGGCAGTGTGAATATATATAACACTGCTAAAATGCCCATCCGCAATGTGGTGTTGGTGCCAACTTTATTGTACGGTAGTACAGCCTGGATATGCATGAAATCGAATGAAAGTATGATAAATGCAGTGGAGATATGATCTCTCAGAAGTATGTGCAGTGTGACTTTCACGGACAGGATAAACAATGAAGAAATACGCAGTATGACAGGGTTGCACGACAGTGTTATTGTGAAAATGAAGAAAGGAATACTTAGATGGCACTTGGAAAGAATGAGTGATGAAAGACTGACGAAGAAAATCTACAGAGCGAAAGTGAGAGGTAAAAGAAGCCAAGGAAGACCAAGGTTGACTTATGAAGATCAAATAGCCAGTATTAGCAGACGGAAATGTCAAAAGCACTTGCATACCTAGGCGAAAATGTGTGAGGAGAATGATGAGATTTGAGGAAGCGAAAGAGGTATGTAAGGACCGCGATGCTTGACGCTCCGTCCTCTCTGACTACCCCGTTAGGGATACAGCATGAAGATATGTATGTATGTATGTATGCAATAAAAGTAAAAAATTTAAATTATCTTACCTTGCATTTTATGTTACGAACTACTTTCTTAATTTTGGCCTCACAAAAAGCACCCTTGTACTTGGCACTTACATCAGTACCCACAGGTAAAAAAGGTGGATCGTCACCCTGCTAACAAAGCATAACATTGGTTTTAAAAGTAATAATAAATGGCAGCTGGAGAAAAGGTAATGTAGATAACTGTTACTTACCATTGCATAAATTTAATTTTCAATGGAATAAACTGTGACAATCTGTAAAATAAAAATAATACATTTTTTTATCAGTTACAATAGTGTTTATACAGTTGTAAATAAATTATACCAAATACCCAGTTATGTAAGCATTACAAATACCATTTCTTATTTACAATAATCAATGGGCGGCCCTTACATGCAGATATTTGTTTCAGATGTGGTATCTGAGATTTGTCTATAGAGATTTGTTACAGTTTCATCAATATGCATTTTGATTTTAATCTCAACACAAAATCTAGTTTTTGGTGTAAAAGATACTCATAATAATCATATTAAGAATTACTTTTTCAGTTTGTTTTAAAAAAAAAGCAAAAAAGGTGTTGAACTGAACAGTAGTTTCTAAATAGAAAAAATTAATTTTTAAAATCCCTGACTCAAAAAACCATCTAAAAATAAAAATAATAATAATATGTACTTATTGGCCCTCTTAAATTTATGATGATAAATTGTAATATAAATAGTAGTAGTAACATATTCAAGAGTTGTCAGGGACCACTAAGTGAATTACTTGTATTTAAATTTCATACATACATTGTCACCTTTAGTTGTATTCTATTTTTATTATATTTATTAGCATACCCTTCAATCACAAATAAAGAACTAGATTCACAATCTCCTGTAAAATCTAAACAAATTATTGTCTGAATTGAGGTATACATTTTTAATATCGTATAGTATATCCATAATATTGTGCTAATCTAAAGTAGACCTTACTGTCAAATCATAAGGTTATAAAAGCTCGTAAACGATTCTTGCATGACAACAAAATGAAGTTTGTTAAAAAAATTATTTAAAATACAATCTTACATCTCCTGCGTAAAGTTTCTAAAGTTCAAATTTACATTATCTATTTGCATTGCTATTTATGTCATTTTGATTTGTTATGTGAAAGTGACAAGGTTAAGACATATATGGTCAGACAATATTTACAAATAAGATTACGAGTTTAAAAAAAAGAGGTATGTAAAATTATCACTATAAGAAATAATGAACATGTAAATAATATTATTTAATTTATTAACCGAAAATAAGAATCTCTGCTTTTTTGTTTTTTTTTTAGCGTTCTAGATGCGTTGTTTTTACAATTTTTGTAAGAGTACTTTGTCATGTTTGCTGTTAGCGTTTTCAAATACTACTAAAACAGAAGTGCACTCACATACTCATTTGAGTGCACATTTGGGTCCTACGTTTTTGGATTGTTGATTGTGTATCTAGTTTTTTATTTGTGATTGTAGGCGGTACTCCAATGGGACAATGCTTGAATATGTTAGTGCTACCGTTTATATTACAACTTATCATAAACTTAGAGGGCCAATAAGTACATAGTATCTTTTTCATTATTAGATGTTTTTTTTTGTCGGGGGTTTTTTAAATTTTAAATTTAAGTTCTATTTCATGCTTTTTAAACACACTGCCATTGACACTATACTCACATTCACACAAATACTTTCCAGACATTACATGAAATTGCGACATTAGTTGTATTTTCCTAATACTCTTTCCTGTTCCATCATCAAACCCTGATCACTATCTATCTATCTATAACCTATACACAGAGACCATTCCAATGAGCCAAAACATGATACCGCTGCTTTAAGTTAGTAAGGAGTTGAGAATCTTGCTGATTCCAGACATTGCTGCAGCATCAGGTCAAGATTACCATATTTTTGTAATATTATTGAAGTCACAGGATAATAAATTTTTAATCGATCATACCAGTAGAAGTTGCTCACATCCCTTCAACAACTAGAAAAGAGGGAATGATATTCAAATAACTGAACAAAAAAAAAACAAAATCGGTTTATCCATTTAGGAATCACGATGCCACAGTCACGGATACACACGTAAAACTTATAACACCCCTATTTTTCGTCGGGGGTTAAAAAAGGTATTGTGCATACAGTTTCAAGAAAGCTTTCAAGTAATAGCATTGATGTCTGTAAAACCGAAACGACTGTATCAAATACTTTGCACTAAATGTCCAATTGAGACCGTACCAAACAGACGAACACCTTGATATTTCTCATGAAACAGAATCATGCGATCCGCATATCTACGTGAAAGGGCTTTTAGCATAAATTACGCAGCGTTATTTAAAGCATAATTAGAAAAGTATAAAAATATGTTTTTGTGTTTTGTGTTAAATACGACTAACATTATACGCGAAGATGAAACGTTTCAGAAGTTTTATAAAGAAAAATTGGTACAATACGTACAGTGACGTACCTAAAGAACACACACAAATCAGTGAACTAAATAATGGTTTAAGCACAAGTATAACTTCCAGGGAAATTTTTAAATTAAGTAAATCATTTTAATCTTATCACATAATATTCAAAACATAAAAAAAGCAGTACACAGATTACACATGGATTACATAGAGACACTACTCTTTGACAGAGACCTACGGGGCCTATTCACCTTTCGGAAGTTTAGTCGGTACATTTAGTTAGAACATTTCCCAATAGATGCTGCTAGTACATAAAGTGTGTTCAGAAATTAAAATTATATTTGTAACACCCACTGTTATTTAATAATTTCTATAAGTTAAATGAAACAACTATCACACAAAAACTGAAAAAATAACAAAAAAAAATAGTTTCAACTTCCCGAAAAGTATTTTTTTATTTATATTATCTCAAGCGTCGTTTTGAAAAATTTCTGTTCCGAATGTGCCAACCGCCACATTGTTTGTCACTTGTCGTTTGTTGTTATCTTAGTGTGTTTTTTTTTCTTTCTAAGTGGCAACTTTGAGGAAATATATTACTTCAGTTATTGCTAAGTTTTAAGTTTGTAAATATTAACGTTAAGATGTGTATGTACTGATATATGTCAATATAGTACTTTTATAAAAGGAGTTAAAGATATTACATTGTTTTATTTCATTAATTTTATTATTTTCTGTGTTAAATTTGCTAAAATGTGATTTATGTGATTATTTATTTTACCAGTGATCTATCATGTAAATCACAGTTAGAAAATCAAACTTGCATTAAGTACCTAGCGCCTGCATAGTGAGGCTGTATGTTACGTATTTACAAATGTGTACGTACTTCATATACGTGTTATTATATGTATATTACACAAGACATGACTCGAATATACCGCACTAGATGTCGCTAGCAGAAAAATGACTGATGTCAATATTCCATAACATGTAGGTTACTCTATGGATCTATCATAGTAATTTTACATTCTCTTTGGACTTAAACCAATTTGTTAGAACAACTTTCCTAGGGATGGTGATCCGAGATCGAATATTGGAAGAATCAATCTTTCGATCGAGTGTTACCAACTCTCAAAAATATTTATTCCTAAAGCTAAGGTCAAAAACCCCTAAAATCCCCCTAAGTAAATTATATTCTGTAAAAATAATAATTAACAAATAATAAATAATATGCTGTGATATTTTTGAATACTCTTTATTTATAAATTATTTAATACATCAAATATAATTTCGTTTTCTACCGGAGACTCAGACTTAAAATTATTTAAGTTAACATTGAATAAACTTAATATTTTAGTGGCATCATTAACAAATTACATGTCGATTCAACAGTACAATAACAAAATCGAATTAAACAAGTAAACAATAATCAACGTACATATGTAGCATAGGCACAATATTACACAGATTAGTTGTAATATATTTGTACTAGATGTCGCTAAGTCGCTAGGTCAACAAATAAATATGATTGACTAGTTTAGAATTGTCTCAAGGCCTATACTTTTACATATTTTTCTCAATTAAAAAAAAATATGAAGAGTAAAAAAAATCCCTAAAAATACCCCTAAAAAACAAACCGCTAAAAAAATCCCAACCCACTTATTTACCCCCTAAATCTGGGGGAAAACCCCTAAGTTGGGAACCTGGTTCGATCTCGAGCAGTGAATCGATCTAGTAAGTCATTGCAGTGAATAGACGACAGACACTCAAAAACCGTTCTACGGGTTTTTTATATTTTGCATGGAATAGATAGCAGTTAGATGACTCAAAAAAGCGCTAAATCTGGCTCCGATAGCGCTAAGGTGACGGCAGTGTTCGATATATGTATGTATAATTTATTAAAAAAATCCACGCTAGCCCATTATTTTATAGTTCCGTTCTTACCAATACAAAAACATAATGGAAACTCCATCTTTGGGTGTCTGCCATCAATTCACTACTCGAGATCGATTGATAAATTTTTCCATTAATCGATCTTAGATCGTCATCCCTAGGAAAATTGTTCCAATAAATTGGAAGGTGTGTAGACACCTTCAGACAAATTTACCGCAGGACAAAAGTGCTACTAGTGTTTTTTTTCTTTCTACATAGCATGGCGCACAGATTAGCGCATTTGCCAATGTCACGTATTATTATTCATGATTTTAAACTTAATGGCATTAAAGGTCTTGTCTTATGGAAATAATTACGAATTTAATAAAATAAGGCTACATAACGTATTATTCTTACGAAATAATGAACACTCCAATAAAATGATATTAATTATTTGCCAAAAATAAGAATCTCCAGCTTTTTTTAGCATTCTAGATGTTGTTTTTACAATTTTTGAAAAAAGAACTTGACATGTTCGCTGTTAGCTTTTTCAAATATCCTTAAAACAATGCGCACTAAAATACTCATTTGAGTGCACATTGTTTGGCGGGTCGCTAGTTTAATTATAAATAATCATTGTAAACAATTATCTAGTAATTAAAATTATTTTAAACAATTACTTTTAAAAATTATGTATTTTTATTTAAATGTTCCCAGACGTTACATTTTGTCGCAACAACTTATTTGACAGATTGGAAGCAACAAATTACTTAACGTGAATAAAGTCACTTCCAACTTCCTTCCAATTTATCAGAAATAACTAAGTCTTGATTATTGAGCTAGAGTCTAGACCAGAGATTCCCAAAGTAGTCGATATCGACCCCTTGGGGTCGAAATCGATTTACCAGGGGTCAACATATACGAAAATTTATTTTGGGGGTTGATGAGATCTAAAAATCGATCCCTATTAATTAACAAAAGTTCTTATTTGAAACTTTCAAGATACTGTATAAGTTGTATTACGTGTACCAACTTGTTATAAGAATTACTAATATTTTAGTAGGAAGTATCATTGTTGTACTTTTAAAACTCAACAAGTCGGTAAGCATGCACAAGTTCGTATAAGATAAAAAATTCGGCAAGTCAATAAGCGTGGACCAGTTCGTGCAAGATAATGAATTCGAGCGTACACGTCTTTCAGGCACATTTTGACTTGCTCTCCATTTGACGCATATACGCTATTTAACACGAACGAAATCACGATTAAGTTCAAGTCCAAACATGCTCCTGATATTTTACTATATAACAAGCATGCACTTAGGTTGAAAGTTAATTTGTGTTTTGAAATTCGTTGTAGCTTGAATGATAATACACTCATCTACTAATTTATTTTAAGAGATTACAAAGTGAATTAAAATAAAGTGATTGAAAAAGAATTTACAAAGTGTTTAGTTACCTACGCGCGTTAATAGCGTAACCATACATTTCTACAGTTTATGAAAAAGTAACAGGATATTTACTTATTATTAAAACATTTTATTATTTTTCTAAGTATTTTTTTGAAATTACTTTAGAAAAGTTGTTACCTAAAATTATAAATGTTCAGTTTTCTTTGTTTTCGTTTTTTACGCTGCAATCAGCGTAAATTAGGTACATTGGTACCTATTCATTTGTATTAGGTACCAATGTACCTATTACAAATTTTCTATACTACAGTGACTGTATCCAAGTTTATCGATGAGTAAGTTCGTCAGCATATCTAAAAAATATCCATACCTAGGTGTGATAAAAATAAGCTCGTGTGCAAATTTAACAGTTTTATTAATGTTTTTTTAAGTAGTTTCTTTAACATTTTTTTTTATTTGCAGGTTTACTGCGAGTTTTATGATGGCAGACATGAAAAAAAGAATTCAGACAATACAGTTTCGACTACTTGAAGTTTGAATTTATTCCATCTCTATCAAATCAGCACTTGTCAATGTGTCTCATATGTGAAAAAGTATTCAGTAACGATGCCATGAAGCCTTCAAAAATGGAGGACCACTTATCTAGAGTACATGCTGACAAAAAAAGTAAGCCCTTGTCATTTTTTCAAGCACTTACAGAAAAACTACAGAAAAAGCCATCCGTAAGATCAATGTTTGAGTCATCATCTATGCAAGACGTTGATGGTTTACGAACATCCTATAATATATCTTTACTAATAGCGAAGTAAAATAAACCCCACACAATTGGAGAGCAGCTTATTTTACCAACCATTGTGGAGGTCCTAAATAATGTATTGCACAAGCCCGCACATGATATTATAAAGAGAATTCCTTTGAGCAATAACATCGTTCAGAGACGAATAGACGAGATGGGTCGCGACGCGGAAAACATTTTATGCAATTTCTTACAGACCAACAGATTCTCTCTCCAGTTGGATGAGTCTACATTACTCGGCAATGAAGCTCTGTTGTTAGGATATGTTCGATATATTAAAGATGAAAATATGTGCCAGAAACTGCTTTTTGCTACATATTTAGAGACTGATATCAGAGGAGAATCAATTTTTAAGGCCATGGAACGTTTTTTTACCGACAAAGCCATGTCATTCCATGGAAGAACATTGTTTCTGTTGCGACTGATGGTGCACCATCTATGGTTGGTCGTCATCGTGGTTTTATAGCTCACTTAAAGCGACAACTGCCTGAGGTACTGGTCATTCACTGTGTGATTCACAGACAGCATTTAGTAGCAAAAAATCTGAGTCCTAGATTACACCACTTTACAATATGTTATAAATGTTGTCAACAAGATTCGAAGCAATTCTTTGAACTCTCGGTTATTTGCTCGGCTATGTGAGGAAAACGACGAAGTCTTTACTCGGTTATTTCTGCACACTGGAGTTCGCTGGCTATCAAGAGGCTCTTGCATAGCAAAATTTTCAGCTATTTTTGAATCTGTGTTGGAGTTTTTACAAGAAAAATATCCGAGTTTGACAGAAAATTTGAACAATTATACAACAGATATTTATTACTTGACTTATATTTATTACTTTGGTATGTTTAACAAAGTTGATTTGCAGCTGCAGGGTGACGATCTCAATTTGATTAAAACAAAATCAATAATATCGGCCTTTGTGGGTAAACTTATCCTTTATAAACAAAATTTAAGCAGAAAAGAGTATTCACAGTTTCCACATTTGTCAAAATTACCAGAAATGGTTCAAGATGATGTTATTTTATCACATGTCACTCGGACGCATTACACAAGAATTTTACTAAGAGATATGAGGATTTCTTAAATTTACAAATTCTTCAATGGATAATAAATGCGTACAATATCACAACCATGGAAGAAGCCAATGTGATAATGCAAGAAGAGTTAATCACCATCATCACAGACGAGGAGCTTAAGCAGAAATTCAACCAAGGCAGATATCAGAAGATTTGGTTGCAGCGCACCATTGAAACACAGTATCGTGTATTGTGGAACATTGCTGAAAAATACCTTATCGCTTTTCCATCATCATACCTAGACAAACAAGGTTTCAGTGTGGTTACAAACTTTTAACAAAACAAATAAACTGAAAATCAAAGAACGCGGAGATTTAAGGCTGCAACTCACCAATATTGAACCAGATAACCAATAAATAGACATAAAATGCAGTAAATATCAAATGTAATTAATAATTAATAATACAAATTGCGTAAAAATATATGAAATGCAGGTAATTATTTTTTTGAAAAAACATTGAAATCGGAAAGTAAATATAAAAAAAAAATCAGTGTGATGAATGAACCTGGTGACTTTCTACCAATCTAGCTAAATCTGGTTCTAAACTAAGCACTTTGTAAATTCTTTTTCAATCACTTTATTTTAATTGACTTTGTAGTCTCTTGAAATAAATTAGTAGATGAGAAAACGCAAACGAACTTTCAACCTAAGTGCAAACTTGTTATATAGAGCATGTTTGGACTTGAACTTGATCATGATTTCGTTTGTGTTAAATCGCGTATATACGCGATTTAACACAAACGAAATCATGATCAAATACAGAGCACGTCAAAACGTGCCTAAGAGACTTGTACTCTCCAACTCATTATCTTGCACGTACTTGTCCACGCTTATTGACTTGCCGAGTTTTTCATCTTGTACAAACTTGTGCACGCTTATCGACTTGTTGAGTTTTTTAAAAATACAACAATGATATTTCCTACGAAAATATTAGTAATTCTTATAACAAGTTGGTACACGTAACGCAACTTATACAGTATCTTGAAAGTTTCAAATAAGAACTTGTGTTATTTAATAGGGGTTGATTTTTAGACCTCGTCGACCCCCAAAATCAGTTTTCGTTTACATTGACCCCTAGTAAACTGATTTCGACTCCCAGGGGTCAATATCGACCACTTTGAGAATTCCGGCTCTAGACGAACGTCTTTAATTGGAATGTCACGATGCCTCAGTCATTCTAAAACAGACGCAAAATTTGACATCACCATGAGCGTATTAGCTTGTAACAATATATCCTATATAATGAAAGACCCTGAAAATCAGAAAACAAAAAAAATATCTTTTGTGAAGACGTTAATAAAGAAATAATATTTAAAGCAAAAAGGAGCAAAATGTAAATATTTCCTTCCAGAAAAAAATTAAGGTTTTTAAATGTGATAAAATACATTTTAGAGGTACGTACGTATTAGTCACGAAGGCTTTATGAAACAAACATTAAATTGTTCTTGAAAAAACATCACGCTTTTAAAAAAAGGAGAAGGACATGGTTTAAAGAATATCATAAATGAATCATAATATTGTTACGAGCCGAGGGTAATATGATGCCGGGTAAGGGTGCAAAGAGTTTATTTTCCTTCGTACAAGCAAATGTTAAGAACACGCGAGTTTAACTACGGCAGTGCCTAGTCTTCGTAGTCGTCCTCGAAGTAGGTACTTGCGTAATAGGCACCGAAGGTACACGCTTCACTCAATAACAACGTTCCCGAACCGCAATTTTCTATCCAAGGTCGTCGCCGTAGTCGTCGTAGTGGTCTTCGTTATTCGCCTTGATGTTGCCTCGATATATCGCTTCGAACGATAGTTGAGAAACACTGACTCAGCGGCGGAAACGGAGCTCTATTTATAGTCCGATAAAAATGAGGGTGGCAACTTCTAGAGTAAACCCGAATGGTAGTAATAATAACGCATATAAATAAAGAGGGCGGAAGTTTCTACTTAATTACGCTCGCTAACAATAATTCGACATTGTTCTCGACGCCGTCTGTTTGCATGAGTCATAGGTATATGACACGTCATCGCTCCGGAATTTTCGAGGTGCAACTTAGTTCTTCTTTCTTAATTTTACTTATACCATTCGATAGTAGACCTTAAACCTAGTTTTTAGGTCATAACTCTGCAAAGCCTAGGTCTCGAGATGTAAGTACTAAAAGTTACGTTACTAGATCTAATAAAAATCGACTATTCCTAAAGCATAAGGTCTAACCGAACAATATTATATTACTGTAATTCGCATATTTTCATAACTATGTAATCTGTGTAGCAGTAAAGCGACGATGTTGACTAAAATTCCCTAACACACCTTCCAATTTGTTGGAACAACTTTCTTAGGGATTGCGATTTGAGATTGATTAATGAAATTATCGATAATTCGATCTCGAGTAGTGAATCGATCCAGCGAATAGACGACAGACACTCAAAAATTCTTCTACAGGTTTTTTTAAATTTTTGCATGGAAAAGATAAAAGTTAGACAATTCAAAAAAAAATGCTTAATCTGGTTCCGAGAGCGCTAAGGTGACGACAATGTTCGATATGTGTGTATAATTTATTAAAAAAATTTCGCGCTTGCTCATTATTTTATAGTTGCGTTCTTACCAATACAAATATGATGGAAACTCCATTTTTGGGTGTCCGCAATCAATTCACTAAATCGATTCTCTACTCGAGATCGATCGATCAATTTTTCCATTAATCGACTCACTCGTAACGTCATCCCTAAGAAATTCTTTCAACGTGGTTCCAACAAATTGGAAGGTGTAGAGCACATAAATCAAAAATGTCGGGGCAATTCGCAACAGTCGTTACAATTTGTTGGCTGTCGGCTCTAGTTGGAAGGTTTTCCAGACAGCCGAAAAATGTCTGCAATAATAATAATAAAGTTGGCCACTGTTCTGCAGACGTTACAATTTATCGAGTCGTTAGCTGGTTATTCCAACATATTGTACCGTAGGTAAGCACTATTATAGTCTTTCGAAACATTTAAAAAAACAATTATGATTCCGAACGCAACTCTATTATGATGTGAGTGGAATGACACAATGAACATTGAACACGTCAAAATTTTACTTTTTTCTTCGTCGACCATACGAAACGATGTTTTGAAAATGTTTTTGTTGACATTTAATATACAGTGTAGTCTCTAGAAAATTTAATTAAACTCCACACGAAATTCGTATTGTATAGGTGCATTTAAACCATAACAAAATGAAGGCTTTGCTAGCCACTGTGGTCAGCCTTGCGCTCACTACTGTGGTCATCGGCAATGCATATTACCAGAAGAAACAGTTTTATCCTTCAGTAGTGTATCTAACTAACTCCAACCCTAGCATGGCGGTATGTATTTACATGTGTTTATTTACTCGTGTGCATTTACTCATACAAGTTATTAAAAGTCCTTGACACCCGAAGATCGAACATATGTAAGCAAAATTAAGGTTTTCTGTTTTTTTAATGGTATTGTAGTACCTATGTAGGTACATATCTGCACGATATATCTAACAGGGTGGATAGAGAGGATGGAGCGTTAAGCATTGAAGTCCATATAATATACTCTTTCGTCTTGAAGAAATATAAACCTATGTACTTAGTTTTAGCTAATATAGATAGTTATAAATTATTAAGTTTATATATTTGCTATGTAAAAAGTTTCATAATCATTTCAATTATGATACAAATATATTTAAATTTGAATGTTAAAAAAAATATGTAACAAATTGGATATTAATTGCTTTTTAAATTATGTATTCTATTATTTTTTACATTTTTCATATTAAGGTTTTTTAGTGTGGGTATTTCAACATTCCTAATATCTTTTTTTTTAATTTCTCTAAATTGAATGTGAATCTGTGCCTGCATAATGGAGGCCATACACACTGAATGCATGATGGTTATAACCATACATGCAAACCCGACAGGCATAATAGAGTTTCATAGAACACATACACACTAGGGTTTTCCTGCACAGTCTAACCAAGTTGAACAGTTGGGGCCATAGTGTCACTGAAAATGGAAGATGATATGTTAGCTTTAACTGATCTAATACTTGTTTTGAGGAATAGAACAAGGTGGAAAGATTGCGATTGTGATGGTTTATAAATCTCATCAGACTATGCTCCCGATTTCACAGATGCCTCATAATTTTTTCTCGTTCATTAGTTCATTCCTTGTTTCATAATTTTTCTAATGACGTTATCTTTTGTAACAGCAGGGTAAGCTCAGGCTGGGTAAAGCTCTTTGAGCTTTTTTAACCGTTTTTCTGGTGGTAATTTCAATTCTTTATCACCAAATACAGGGTTCAGATTTACAATTATCTATAACTTCGTCCAATATGGTGTTGCGCTTACGACTTGCCATTTTTATGTATGCTGGTTGCATCGGCGCGTTGTGCCTTCAACACACGACCTTCTGCCTTCGCAAACAATTGAAAACTGAGAACTGTACATGCCTGCATGCGTGACTGTCATACATGTTCGGTTATGCCTGCGTGCGGCATAACCGAGAGACAAAAAATATCAATTTTGATATTCGTCAGGTTGCATGTACTGGTGAGGTTACATAACTGCACAGTTTTATCACATACACACTAGGGTTTGCATGCACAGTTCGGGTTCGTTCGTACAAGCAAAACTGCATACAAGCTAATGTGTATGGCCTCCATAAAGTCAGAGCAGTGGTTCAGTCACTCAGTTCATTATTGTGTGAAGTATGACTATGAGTCTCAAATACCAAGTGATCTATTTTGAGTATTCGTGTTTTATCCATATTATTTTATAATTATTTAAGATTCTTAGATACTATTCGTTATTATTTGCATTATTACTTTTATTATAATTACAGGTAATGTACTTGCAAGCTTTCATATTAGTGTTACTGGTTGGAAAGATTTTAAGAAAAATTTTCTTTGGTCAACTGCGACCGGCTGAATTTGAGGTACAACTTTTGTTGTTATTAAAGTGAATAAAATTTGTTAATAGTGTATCATGAATTTTGTAAGACGAATAGAAATTAATTTTGAAAAATTATGTAAAAGTGTTAATGAATGTACTATGTTTAACGAAACACTCTTTTGAAGATATTGTAGGCCTTATATGATATAAACTGTGTAACTATTGTACTTTTTATGTATGAAAACATATTATATTATTTATATTAGGTAAATTATATATTTATATTAGGCATATTATTTATATTTATATTATACTATATATGCAATATTCATGAACAAACACACAAGTATAAATTCACATATTTATTTATATAAAAGCAAACATTTTATATTTTATTTCACACCTACCCAAACTTGCCTTGACACCGCACGTTAATATTTTAGTCAAGTTAAGTACTTGGTGTATATGCTTGTTGAAATTAAATTTTATTGGGATACTTGTGTGTTTAAGTTATCAACTTCCCATAATAATATAAATAAATAAAAAATGTTTTTTTTTTCTTTCAGCATTTGATTGAAAGGTCTTGGTATGCAATCACAGAAACTTGCCTAGCTTTTACTGTCTTTAGAGACGATTTCAATCCAAAATTCATTGCTCTCTTCACACTGTTGCTGTTTTTAAAAGCATTCCATTGGCTTGCTGAGGATAGGGTAGATTATGTAAGTATTATTACTGACAGATTTTAGAAATTTAAACATGTACTATTAAAATTACTTAAAATGACGACTCCGTGGCGCAACGGCTAAGCGCGTCGCAAAGTAAATGGAGGTTGCAGGTTCGATTCCCGCCCCGAGTCTGGGTGTTTATGTATAATATGTGTTTATTTACAAAAGAAAAGTATATAAGTAGTATATCAGTTGTCTAGTACCCATAAAACAAGCACTGTGTTGCTTACTTTGGGAGTAGATGGCGCTGTGTGAAATGTCTGAGTACATTATTATTATTATATTATTATTTGTAAATATTGTCTGCTTAGTGCAAAAAGTCAATGAAGTCATGAGCTAACTAAAAACTACTAAAAATCAGTGACGTGCACAAACAATTTCAATAGGGTAGACAAAAAAGAAAACTTACCGAATTTTCCATATAAAGTTTGTGTGTAAATGTTAATATGATTTTACATTATGTTATTTGTAACTACTATGAAAAATCTTTCAATGGTAGCAAAATACTACTTATATTTTTTTAAAAAGACTTATAATATTTAATAATGTAACAAATTTGATAAGTCATTATCTATATCAATCTTCCTCAATAATTAAACATAATTTCCATTAAATCATAATTTTTTATAACTATGTTATTAATTCAAAGAAGTTAAAATATTTTTTAATGAATTTATATGTTTTTTTTAATGTGTTAAATTAGTCCTGTGAACTCGTAATCATCGCGACTAACAGTACATAATATAGTAACCAATGAGATTCAAACTGTTGACAATTTCTTTTTCCGGCGCTGCTATTGGCTAGAGACAGTATCTCTTTTTTAATTTGTGTGCGTGCTTTGAGCTATGTCAGTATTCACCACCACTACAGATGCACACATGTAATTATACGAAACAGTGTTGAAAAGCTATGTGTGTAAAACGAGCCATCCTTAGAATTTGTCGGATGAGGGGTCTAGTGACGCTTTCTTGTCGCGTTTTGATAAAGACTAAAGGTCGCCCTGTGGTCGAAATTTTACCGTAAATGTAAACATGATATAAACTCTTTGGTTGATAATCTACTCTGCGACTGTTTGATCCAAGGAGGTTACATTACATATGATCACTAATTATTATGAGTTTGACATTGACAGTCTTTTCGACATTGGCAGTATAAACGTCAACAATGAACATTTAATTTAATTTAATTTAATGTATTTATTTGTAACACATATTACATATAAAAATTTAGCATTCTCCAGTCCTTCTCCATATAACCTTTAAGTATACCTAATTTCACACTCCTCCGTCTGCGCAATTTTCTTAAAAAGGGAACCAAAGGTTTCGTTTCATGTATTAATATATAGATAAGGTGAGCGCGGAACTTTTGAAAATATGATTTTGATTGCGATTTATTTCTTTTTTTTCCCTTTATTTAATTAGCAAATCGTCGAGGTAAACAGTTGTGTCTGTGGAATGCATGCCACTGCTAAAAATACTGCATACCTACTTCTTTTACCAATATAATTTATTACATTGTGTGCATTAATCCAGCAATGGAGAAGCTGATGGTTTAACCCATTAGGGTTAAGTCAACTTCATTGGGTGTTCATAAAATGTTTTTTCTTCCAAACAGGTTCACAAGATTCACTTCTCTTTAGGTATAAAAATAAGCCTGTTAAAATTCGAGCTCTTAATATTTACCTAAGAAGTTCCACATTGCAGTTTTCTTTTTTCCGTAAGAATATATAATATATAAGTATATAAAGTTTCCATATGAATATATAATAACTAGCTGTACCCGCGACTTCGTCCGCGTGAAAAATTTTTCCTATACCTACATATATTGTTGGAGGTCTTGCTAAAAGTTACTTTCTATCGCGGAAAATTAGTCATATTGAATTTATAATGACGTCAAATGTTCAGAAACTTTCTCCTGTGTATCCCATTTCATTTGTTACCTACCATATATCGTTGGTTTTGCAAAAAGTTACTTCCTATCGCGGAGCATCCGCCATATTGGATTTATGATGACGTCACTTATACAGAAACCTTCTGTGTATCCCATTTCATTTGATACCCATATTGTTGCTGTTGAACAAAAAAGTTATTTCCTATTATGGAACATCCGCCATATAGGATTTATGATGACGTCACATATAAAAAACCGCATGTCATTTTATTGATAAATAAAGTAGCCTACATTTTTTATTGGGCACATACTATCTCTGTACCAAATTTCATCGTAATCGGTTCAGCGGTTTAGCATTTCCCATACAAAATTTCATCCCCCTTTTCACCCCTTTAGGGGTAGATTTTTGTTGAAAAAAGAAGTTTATGTTTTTTTAATAAAAAAGTTTATATCTATACCGAATTTCATTTTAATCGGTCTTGCGGTTTAGCATTTCTCATAAAAAGTTTCATCCCCCTTTTCACCCTTTTAAGGGTAGATTTTAGAAAAAAAAAGTATCCTATGTCCGTCTCCTGGTGTCAAACTACCGCCATGTCAAATTGCATCAAAATCAGTCTGGCGGTTTAGCCATGAAAACACAGCAGACTGACAGACAGACACACTTTCATATTTATAATATTAGTATGGATTTATAAGTAGCTAACACCTATACAAAAACTCTACAGACATATATAGTAGGGAATTAAATGCTTTACAGTTACAATCCCTGAAAAGTTCAATTACCTATAATTTGAAGTTAAATTACCTTTAATATTTAACAGCGTACTTTTGTACCTAGCTTTTAAACATGTTTTTAATGGAAACACCCGTTTGTGCATATTATTTAGTAATTTAAATTATATTTTAGAAATGATTCTTGTATTGAGCCAAAAATGTAACAAATGTAAGTAGATTCTGTAAGAAAATTGAATAGCAAGTGAATTTGAGCAGCAAAAGACTGTATTTGAAAATTCTTCGAAAACTATCGATATTATTTATACTTAGGTAGAAGTAAATGCGTAATATAATCTATTTTTCCTACAGATGGAAAGAAGTCCAGTTATTGGCTGGCTATTTCATATAAGGATTTTGTCATTGTTGATGTTATTGGCGCATGCTGATTTTTATTTCATCCACCATGCATACCAGTTCACTGCATCCAAAGGACCTTCGGTGCAACTAGTCTTTGGTTTTGAATACAGTATATTAATTATTATGATTGTGAATATTTTAATCAAGGTATATATTATTTTATTCTACATATTTCATTGTTTTTTGAGGTCTAGATTATATTAGATTTTTTATTGTTCAGCGAAATTTATTTGCATAATAGCAATTAAGATACGCAGTATGCACAGATAAGATTTTAAAATAAAAGTAGCCTAATGACAGTCTTTGGAAATAATATTTTGTGATGTTTTAAACTTCATAGTTTTTTAATTCTTTTTTTTAGTACGTCCTTCATGCCATCGATGCGAGGTGGGAGGCACCATGGGAGAACAAGGCCGCTGTTTTACTCTATACTGAACTTGCTATAAATTTTTTGAAAGTGCTTCTTTACATTGGATTTGTTGCCGTAATGGTGCGCATCTACACTTTGCCTCTGTTTGCATTCCGACCCATGTATGAGACAATGAGGTGAGTTGTTCGTTGATATTGTCATGTATATCGTTTTTTTAGTTACTACTTTCTTTACCAAATGATTGCTTTTGCGATTATGAAGTCAGTATTTATGAATGTCAAAGGGCAGACCTAATCTATGAGTTTTTTTTTTATAAAATAGGAGACAAACGAGCAAGCCGGTCACCTGGTGGAAAGTGAGGAATCACGGGTGGGTTGCTGGCCTTTAGGGAAAGAGGGAATGGAAGGGGAGGGTGGAGATGGCCCACCGGCACTCTCTCTCTTACCGAACGAAACAACAGCAATAGATGCTGTTATTTCACACCGATATTCTGTGAGAGGGTGGTATTTCACTGGGCGAGCCGGCCCAATTCGTGTTGCAATATACCATGGCTCTACCACACATGGAAGATGTCTGTAGATGATTTTTAAGCACATAAATAATTCAATTTTTAAGTAGGGTTGTTACCATAATTTAGAACGTGTTTAGAATTCATGTTTAATGTTGTCCCTTTTCTTTGTGCTGTAGAGACATATGTTTTAGATGGTGTTTTTAAAAGGTTAAAACAAGGTGTCAAACTTTGCACAGTGACATACATTGTGGAGTACAACATATTTGCAATCCGCAGTGCTTCACATTAGCCCAGTAGCGTGGATTAATTAGTTACCATTGCAAAACTGTAGTATAAAAATAAGGATAGAAAAAAGAAAGAATAGCAATTACATCTGTACATACACTTCACGAACCACCGGCTATAACGTGAAGATTTAAATATTTAATTGTGATTTACGCATACTGTCCACGGCGGCGTCATTCAATGAATGCATGCAAGCTACAAATGAGGGCAGACGTTTTTAGTACGTTAGTTATGTCCAAGTATCGTCATACAATCGACATTCAAGCTACAAAACGTTTCAGTTTTCTTTCAAGTAGTATCGCGAAAGTACGCCTTGGGTTAGGAAAATGTTAAGTGATGATGAAGATGTAATTATATTATACAACTTTATTAGAAGACGAAGGACCAGACGTAGATTGTATTGGCTTCATCGATACATCGAAAGAAATATAAATTGTAGATTGTTTGTTGCTATCAGAGAGTTATCAGAAGATGCTAGATACTGTTCAATAATGTGAACAAAATTGACCGTTGAGGCGGCCATTTTGTAAAATAAACACGTGTTTGCGTCTCGCAATCCGCTTGAGAAGTGACATGCTGCCGCGCGAGCTTCAAGATGAACGCATGACGATGGGCAGACGCGACGTTACCGCTCCATGGACACGATTTCGTTTGTTTCTACGCAAGATGCAAGTATGCATCAAATGTCGATAGCGTGCGTATGACATGCGGTTTACGTGGACAGTAGGCCTTAATGTTACATTTTGTATACAGGAGTTTCAAGAAAGCTTATAATGATGTGGTGTTGTCTCGCCGCGCAATACGCAATATGAACACTCTGTATCCAGACGCGACCCCAACAGAACTCGCCGCTGCCGACAACGAATGCATCATATGCCGGGAGGAGATGCACACCGGTTACTTATATTTCAATTCTTTAATTAAACCTAATTCTACTGCAACAGTTTAAGTGATTTGTCTGCCAATGAAAGTACTGTTAAAATCGTTTCAGCCGTTTCGGACAAACAAAATAACATTTTAAAAGTGCGCGTTTGGGTTTTAGTTATGTGCAAATAGTTTAAGAATAAGCTTTCATTTGAAATCACAGACAGACACTTCAATTTTATTTATATGTATGCATAGATAATGTATAAAAAATATACCATTTAATATAATGTGGTGTATTAGAAACTCGGAAATATCGGAAAAGAATAAGATTTATTTATTTATTAGTAAAATTATATTTTTTAATTTAAAATATTCTTTTGATTTTTTTTACAATAGAATCTTTATCATAAAATAAAGATGTTATGTTTTGAAGTAGTTTAGCTTTTTCTTATTTTAATTACTTTGATAATATGGAGAGAAAGTGCTTCATATGAGATTTTTTACATTGAATTGATATGTTAGAAAAATTAGCGAAGTTAATAGTTATGGGTTATGGCTGATTATTGGCCATTATTTAAAATATTTATTTACCACGAATATTTTTTGTTTTGTGTAAATTTTAGTCTTACCTAATAACTTAAATAATCTTTAAAACTATCATATCTGTGTTTATATTCATAGTTCTTTACTTCGTGGTTATGATAATACAAGGTCAGTGAAACTGGTTGATGCATGACTTTAATTGGATTCTTTACTGTTGACCTGCAAATTGTGAAAGTTGCATTCGACTGTTTTTTAAAGCCGTAAATACTTTACTGAAACAAACATAAATGCAACACAATATAATTTTGCAATAACAATTATTGTAATTTTCCTAAAATCTACTGAGCGCTTAAAATTAATTTTAAGCATAAATTGCAGTAATTGGGCCCATTAATGCCCAATTACTGCATTATTTATGCCTATGTATGGATCAAAATTGACTTCGTAAAATGCCCCGAGATTTCGCGACATCGAGATCACGCGCTCTCGAGATTGCATTACCAACTTGTAACTTCAATATTATTGGTTTTGAATTTATTATATATATTGATTGATATGCGCTACAGGTGCTAAGAAGCTGCCATGCAACCACATATTCCACGCGGCATGCCTCCGGCTGTGGTTCCAGCGGCAACAGACGTGCCCCACATGTCGGCTGAACGTGCTGCGTGCGCCGGCGCCCGACGCCGCTAACAACGCGCCGCCGCACGCGCCGCCGCACGCCCCGCCGCACGCCCCGCCGCACGCCCCGCCGCCCGCCGCGCCCGCCGCGCCCGCCGCCGCTGCACCTCCGCCGCCCTTCACCAACATGCCGCCGCCGCCGCCGCGTACGTGCATATGGTTTTAAAGATCATTCAGGATACAGCAATATAAAGATATACTAGCTGTACCCGCAAATTCGTCCGCGTGGAAAATTTTTCAATAACTTCTCCGGGTTACTGAGGTTACCTAAGATACCTATATTGTTAGAGGTCTTGAAAAAAATTACTTTCTATCGCGGTGCATCCGCGAATTTATGATGATGTCAAATGTACATTAACCTTCTCCTGTGAATCCCATTTCATTTGATACCCATATTGTTAGAGGTCTTGAAAAAAGTTATTTCCTACCGCGGAGCATCCGCCATATTAGATTTATGACGACGTTACATATACAGAAACCTTCTCCTGCGTATTCCATTTCATTTGATGTCCATATTGTTGATGTTGAACAAAAAAATTATTTCCTATTATGGAACATCCGCCATATTGGATTTATGATGACGTCACATATACAGAAACCTTCCCCTTCTTATTCCTTTTCATTTGATATCCACATTGTTGGTGTTGACCAAAAAAGTTATTTTCTGTTATGGAACATCCGCCATATTGGATTTATGGTGACGTCACATATACAGAAACTCCCCTGTGTATCCCATTTCATTTGATACCAATATTTTTGGTTTTGAACAAAAAAGTTATTTCCTATTGTGGAACATCCGCCATATTGGATGAAAAAACAAAGTAGCCTATGTTTGTTTTCAGGCACATACTATCTCTGTACCAAATTTCATTTTAATCGGTTCAGCGGTTTAGCATTTCCCATACAAAGTTTTATCCCCTTTTTTATGTCCGTCTCCTGGTGTCAAACTATCTCCATACCAAATTTCATAAAAATCGGTCCGGCGGTTTAGCCATGAAAACGTACCAGACAGACAGACAGACAGACAGACAGACTTTCGCATTTTTATTATTAGTTCACGTTAGTAACTAATTAATGTGTGATATTAGTATGGATATATCCTCTATTTAAGTGATATATATACCTGGCTCACTGGCTGACTGATTCATTACGATATATCCGAAATTATAAGTCCAATTGACTTGAAAATTAGCATAGTAACTCCTTTCGCGGTGTAGACGCTCGCTAAAGACGCATTTTACGAAAGTCGTGGCCCAAATGGCTCTGCTACCCGTGCGAAGCCGGGGCGGGATCTAGTATTATTATACTAGCAATATTAGTATATACCTCTATGTATGTTGGCACGAGCGGAAGTTTAGCACGCACCGGCTTATTCTGGCATCTTACCGCCCCTGTGGTGTGATGATTGGCCACGTAGCTTTGTTTATGTTAACACCATTAATCTATCGGTAGTCCGATACGGCCGAGAAGTAAAACTTCTTTGTTTTAGTACAATAGAGTGATAATGTCACGTGGGCCCATTGCTTGGAATGTAATTTGACAACTTTGTTTATGGAATAACAATGGGAGGGGCGACGAGCCCAGAGAGTAGATCAGGGGGGTTATTCACAAACGTCGGAAACTTTCCGTGGCGGAAAGGCCGATCATCGAAAAGCCTAAATTCAATCCGACGGCTTGGTTTTGTGAATATGACTATATATAATATGATATATATGTAATATTAATATAATACGATTTCGGATTTGTGAATCGCGTATAGACAAAATCATTGAAAAGTTTCCTGTCGGATACGGAAAGTTGAGTTTCCGACGTTTGTGAATAACCCGCTGGACTGAGCTTTGAACTGGGAGAACGCACGCGCCGCGATCGAGCTCGCCTGCGTATATATAATATGTTTGTAATCGGGTTCTCGAAAACAGCTTTAACGATTTCGATGAAATTTACAATATAGGGTTTTATGGGGGCGAAAAATCGATCTAGCTAGGTCTCAGTTCTAGGAAAAATTGTTTTCTTCGTGTTTTCACGCACTTAAAACTTCTGAATTATTTTAATTACGCAACAGAGTTTACCTTCTCCATAGCACTGTGGCTAGAACGTAGTTCTAACACGCCGAAGTGCGAGTGTTCCAATTCTGCAATGTGATAAGACTTTTTTTTGTATTATTTTGAAATATCAGTTTGTAACAAGTACTTGCTAAAAACATTTCACTTTAATCGTGCACTTACAATAAGGTAATAATGTCTTACTTGCATGAGGTCTTATTTTCTTAAAGAAGAACAATAATAATAATAATGATAAAAACATAACTCTAGACAGGCTGTCCCGTACTACGTAAGTGAAGTAAATAAAATGTAGATGTGTGGGTGCTGTTTTCTAACGAAATAGCTGACAAAAACAAATAAAACACTGAGCAGAGCTTGGTCGCACAGGTACTATTTATAAATTATTAGCTGTACCCGCGACTTTGTCCGCGTTTAAAATTTTTCCTTGACTTTACCAGGTTAGTGTTCCCTTTTCACCTCTTTAGGGGTAGATTTATCATAAAAAGTCGCCTTTTTCTTTTTGTATAAAAAAATCTATCACCATACCACATATTAATTAGTTTACTACCGTAAACAGATGGTCAGTGGCATAGAGACAAACTGTCCCACATTAAAACTGGCAACGCAACTGGCTAGAAAGTTTACATTTAAATTGAACTAGATGGAGGCATACACTGAATACATTTGATACTGGTCACAGCTATGACTTTTTTCTGTCCTCTTCACAATAGATGTCTTTAGTCATTACATATTTCTATTACACGAAAGATGGCGATAATAATGAGGCGGTCAAGTAGATTAGTCGAAAACAATAATTCAAAGTGACAAAAACTTTTGTGTGCGACGTAAGTGTTCCATGTTTGAATTTCGAGTATGACGCATCGACACGAATTCTACTATGGAACACTTTAAATTAATTCTTCCCAAGTGTTCCACATTTGAATTTCATGTAGGACGTATCGACATGAAATTCAGTTATGGAACACTTTAAATGAATTCTTCCCGAGTAAGTCGAATTATGATTTAGTACATTGGCTTCTTCTATTGCATGAAAAAATTATTTATTCAATTTGACTAACTTCTGTTATCCACATTTTTTCTTCCCATACAACGAAATGATGCTTAAATAAAACTGAGACGATGTGCATTAAAAGAAAAATTGCCAATTGTACTCCATTTTTTATGGACATCTCGCACTTGACCAAAAAATTTCATAATGTCAATCGAGTGAGAAATCGAGTGAAAGTAATATAAATGCAGTAGAAATGCGATTTCTTAGAAATATGTGCGGTGTCACCCTTGCCGACAAAATAAGCAATGAGGAGATACGCAGTATGACAGGGTAGCGCGACAATGTTATTGTAAAAATAAAGAAAGGAATGCTAAGATGGTTCGGGCACATGGAAAGAATGAGTGATGAGACTGACGAAGAAAATCTATAGAGCAAAAGTGAATGGTAAAAGAAGCCAAGGCAGACAAAGGCTGACTTATGAAGATCAAATAGTTAGAGTGTTAGCCGACGGAAGTGTCAAAAGCACTCGCATACCTAGCGAAAATGTGTGAGGAGAATGAAGAGATTCGAGGAAGCGAAAGAAGTATGTAAGGATGCGATGCTAAGGAGCGCTCCGTCCTCTCTGACTACCCCGTTGGGGATGCAGCGTGAAGATATGTATATATGTAATATAATATATGCATCTTTTATTTTTATTGTGTAGAGCAGAGCGAAACGTTCTAGTCCCGAGCGTATTTAAAAAAATTATTTCTTTTTCTCTCTGGCGCGTGACTACTCCGTCGTCGTTATCAGCCAGTAAATTTTTTCAAACATTATTTTCGTTTGACCTCTTTGATCGCGGAACCAGTAAGGAATAATATTCGTGTTCCTTATTCACTCATTTCTGCTTCTATGAAAGTTTATTATGGAGACTTTTTGGCGGGAACGGGAGAAGTGAGGTTGTGTTTTATTTACATTTTCTATTTTTTACATTTTTTGGAGTTTTAAAGTACAACAGTGATAGTATATTGTGTTTTAAAGTTCTGTGTAAGTGACAAGAATGGAGGAGATCAAATAAACATGTGTAGCTGAAGTATTCGCGCTCTTCCAAGAAGTCCTTTATAACTTCAGTAAAGCCTACTATCACTTTACTGGAGGAGTTTTACGATAAGAAAAAACTAATTTACCTGTGATTCTACACTATGGATTACTTATTAATACGTGACATTGGCAAATACGCTAAACTGTGCGCCATAAAGGAAGAAGAAGAAAAGAAAAAGGGCGGGAAACTTCGTTTCCCTAACTTTCGACTCATATTTACTTGGTCAATGGTTAAATGCAATCTGCAAAGCGAAAACAAAGAGAAAAAAAGTTTATTATGTGAGAACACCTATTTCGAACTCATTTATCGAAGATCCAATCATTACGTAACGAATAGATGGAATAAAAGGTAAATATTAGTCGTGAAGTATCATAGATAAATAGTTCGTTAGGTAGTTTTTTTTAGGTGCTTTCAGCACACCCTGATGTATTTCTTATTTCGTTTGTAATTTTACTGAATTAAAATATTTTGATTAACTTATTTACTCTATAGTGCGCTACTCTATAGTGTGCTTCCTCTATATCTTTGCGGCATGAAAAAATATTAATTGGTTTTTTAAGTTTAAAGGCTATTATTTCAATAAACTAAAAAACGAAATATTTTATGTAAAGTAGAATTATTTTTAAATAACGTTATTATTTTTTAAAATCGATTTGATACCCCTTTTCACCCCTTTAGGGGTTGATATCTTACAATCCGCTAAATACATGTTTCATTGATTACCCGAATGAATCTGTATACAATATGCAATTTTTTTTTGTTTCAATATTCTTTGACACTCCTTTTCACCCCGTTATGAGTTGATTTATCAAAATTTGCTAAATCCGTGTTTCGTAATTTTTTTAATGGATTTTATCTTGATTTTATACAGAAAATGTATTTTTTATTTTTATAGTACTTAATTTGACACCCCTTATCATCGCTTCGGCGGTTGATTTTTAAAAATCGACCAAATGCATATTCAATTATTTATTTATAGTTTCTGCATACTTTCAAAGTTTTACCACAGATTAATTAGTTTACTAGCGTAAAGTTTTACTTTGTTACACGTTTTTAATTTTTTTCATAAAAATTAAACCTGTTCAGAGGTTAATTTTTCTAAATTGAAAAAATACACGTCCAAGTAATTATTGAATATTATAATATGGGTACACAAAGTTTTGGGTTCAGAATTTGGATTTAAATTATTTTATTTACATACTGTGTAAATAAAATAATTAAAATCCATTTTACATCCTTTTAACCTTTTTAGGGGTTAAACTTCTAATAACCCTTTCTACATCGTATAAGAATCTCATGTGTAATTTGTCTGTCAGCCAGCTTTTCCTCTTATACATATAAGAAAATTAGGTTGTGGCGTTGGCTATGGCGTTGTTTTGCTGACGAAAAAAAATTTTTTTTTCACAAGCTGGGTATTTCTTCTACAATATTTGCAATAATTCTTGATCAAAAGTACTAAAGGGCTAACAAAAAAAAAACAAAGGAAGGTCTGACCGCATTGCAGGATCCGAACCCGCGATTTCGGCGTGATAGACCTACGTTCTAGCCATTGTGCTATAGAGAAGGTAAACTGCTGCAAAAATAAAAAAGTTTCGAAATTTTAGCTAGGTCGATTTCTTACCCTCCTTGAACCATATATTGTAAATTTCATCGAAAACGCTAGAGCCGTTTTCGAGAAAGCGATATCAAATATATATAATATACAAGGTGTTACAAAAGTCCCCCTAATCCATGAAAGGTATTTATTATAAGCATGTCAAGTAGAGAGTCCACCTATGAGATTACAAGTCCTGTGATATTTTAATTTTGATAAAACTTAAATAATTTTAACGATAAATAAAAATATCGACTAAACTGACGGCATCACTATTTTGAGTTCATGACCTATATACAATCCCACGGAGTAGTGAATTACCTGCTAACTACCTCATTCGCTAGGCTACTAGGAGACCACGCCCACAGCTGTTAGATAGTTGTGTAGATAAGTATCTATTGTTAAATACTATGTGCCGTTGGCACGCGCCTCGCACCCGCAACATAGTACACGTATACCGATCGTTAGCAATTAAATCGCGCGTTACTTAGTAGATAATATAAAATAAAAGCTACTTCGTCTAGGTATGCACTTACCTAAGCAAAAGCTAACTTCGCCTGTGTGAGGCGAATGATGAGATTAGAAGAAGCGAAAGAAGTATGTAAGAACCGCAAAGCCTGGCGCTCCGTCCTCTCTGACTACCCCGTTAGGGATACAGCGTGAGGAAATGTATGTGCAAAGGCTACTTAATAAATAATGGGTGCTGAAATACTGTACAGATATGCGTGTCCGTTAACTCTCGCAAGCTGTGCTACGTCCCGACGGCACGTTACATAGTACATAAACATACCTACTGTTAATAATTATTTCGCGCTTTACTCAATAAATAAAATAAATTAAGATTACTTAATATTATAATAGGTGGTGATATACTGTACAGATATGCGTGTATGCGTAAGAAAAGTAGGTACGTTCACTGCGGCGCGAGCGTTGTTTTGTTGACGAAATAAATTATTTCTTTTCACAAGCTAGGTATTTCTTCTACAATGTTCGCTATAATTTTTAATTGAAGGTACTTAAAGAACTAACAAAAATATTTCAGATATTCTTTGCAGTTTAAAATTTAGTGGGGGACATGCTTTGCTGAATTTTACATTTCCAAGTATTTCATTGAAATTTTTGAAAACGATCTTCACGGTACTTACATAATTTTATAACTGGCATGTTGAAATTGCAAAAAAAAGAAATGTAGTCTTTATAAAATAATGCCTGTGTCAAAAGTATGCGTTCGCACGAGAGCTAAAAAAAGTCTTGTGTAAAAAGCGTCGGTGGCATATTTTTTTAACCGCTTCGATCCTCAAAGTTCATATGAGCCTTGTTAAAAAAATCACTTGTCTTAATATTTTGCTAGAGGCGGATGCACGATTTATATAGCTGAAATTCCCGCATTAGCTATTTATATATCCATCCATCCATGTCTTTTTAACTTCTATTATAAGTCCATGATAAGTGCGAAGTGATTTCATGACTTCCATGATAAGTGCGATCGCGCACGGAAAGTCTATCTAGAAAGTCTATCTAAATCGTTAAAAACAGCTCACGCTACAGAGTTGAAAAGGATCCTGTGCGAACTACATTAAAACCTAACATTGATATTATTATTGAATACTGATTATTTTTAAACTGTCAAAAAGTCATGAATGAATCAATAAAGTAGTACATACATGCATATCTTCACGCCGTATCCCTAACGGGGTAGTCAGAGGCGACGGAGCAATAAAGTAGTAATTTCTATAATTAGGTAGGTAGGTAGGTAATAAAAAAATTGGCCAAGTGCGTGTCGGACTACGCAGTGAAGGATTGCGTAGTTGGAATGCACAATATTCATTTAATTGCCAGCAAAATTAAGTTTGTATTTCATAGCATTTCGCAATAACTGTAACTGTAAGAAACAAAATATTTTTGCGGTCGCTGAACGTGTAATCGAAAATTGTATTGAAACTAATTTTCATAGAAAGTGCTTTTTAAGATCTACTCTCTGAAATTTTTTTCAGAATTTTCCACTACATCCATAATTGAAGTTTGAGAGAAATGGCACACTTTTAGGGTTCCGTAGCTAAATTGTAAAAAACGGAACCGTTATAATTTCATTTGGAAAATTGATTTGAATAAGGATATACATACATACATATCTTCACGCCGTATCCCTAACGGGGTAGTCAGAGAGGGCGGAGCGCCAAGTGTCGCGTTCCTTACATACTTCTTTCGCTTCCTCGAATCTCATCATTCTCCTTGAATTGAATTGAATTAGAATGTATCGTGCAGTTTTTGAGATATGGGGTATTGGGGGACTGCAGAAATAACTTTGTCTTATAGTTCACTGTGAAACGTTATTAAATGGAAATTCGTTTTTACGGGAGATTAAATATTGCGCATCCCGTCTGGAACCCTTCCCTGCGCGTGGTTCGACACGCACTTAGCCGGTCTTACTACCGATACTGTTAGTGACATCTTTCATTGTTCTTAGTGTACCATGAAATCTAATGTATGTCGCTGACACCACATGACCATACTAAACAACATCATCATAAAACATCATAATCGGTTCACCGGTTTAGTATTTCCCATACAAAGTTTTATCTCCCTTTTCATCCCTTTAGATCTTTGATAAAAAAGTAGCCTATATGTCCTTCCTCTGGTGTCAAACTATCTCCATGCTAAAATTCAACAAAATCGGTCTTGCGGCTTGCTTAACCGTGTAAATGTATTAATTAGTACATCGCTAGCGATCAAAGCAGGGAGAAAAATTTGGGTTAGTAGTAATTAAAAGGGCTGTACCTGGACGACATACTTCACTCGGTTTTTGAAATTCTGATTAATTAATTCAAATAATAAAACTTTTGTTCAAAGTTTACTTCAATTGCATATTTAACGTTTGGTCATTTTTTGTTTGTTTGTTTGACAGACGGTAAAGACCTCCTTCAATCTTCAAAATTCTAGTCTATCTTTGGCCACTCTACTCCATGTCGTTCCCACGAACTTCACCATCCCACCTTTTCTGTGGTCTACCTCTGTGTCCGCAACCTTCTTTTGGGTACCATTTTAGACCAACATCCTCCATCTCATTTAATTAACTATATTTATCCAGTCAAAACCATCACTACAAAAAATTTCTACGAAGGAATATCGGCAAGAAACTCGGGTCTTGCTATAAGATTTATTGCAATTATGAAATATTGTTGAAATTCATTTAAAAAGTTATTTGACTGGTTTAATTGTGTATCGTTTCTACAGCTATGATGCCTTGGGGTATGCCGCCTCCCCCGCCTCCGCGTCCTGCATCATTAGCGAACTTAACCACAGAACAGCTGCAGCGCATGGAAGGTACCGAACGCAGAAATATCGAAGCACGTCTTCAGGTATGTAACTTATCTATTGATGGTATTAGAAATGTGTTAAGATGGAAAAAGATCTTGATTATTGCAAACTACTGTATAGATTATAGAGTTTACAACAAAATATTGTAGTGATTGTTGGTAAAATTATAATGTTTTTTGTATTGTATAAACGCCAAAGTACGAGATTTATACTTGTCTTAGGATTGTAGTTTGTCGTTTTTCATTAACAATTACTGTCCCACAGCCGAGCAAAGGTCTCTGTTCTTTTTCTGTTTTGAATCTATATTTAACCCAGGAAAAGTTTTTATACTTCAAAAAATTCCAACCAAGTCGGATTTTATTGGATACCTTTATTTATTTAACAATTTATTGCACACACAACGTCATATATAAAGAGAGAAACATACAGAAAAAAGAGCAAAAGGTAGGTACCGCTTATGTCTATAAGAAATTTCTCCCAGCGGACCCGCGAGTGAGAAATTTTATAAAGAAAGAAAGAAAGGTAGACACGGTGCGTAACACAATATTATCAAACTGAATATAAATAATAATGAATACGAAATACGATAACAAAAACACATACAATCAACATATCAGTACATATAAATATATAAATTTGACATATATAAATACAAATATATATACATACATTCAATAACGATATATATTATATACATGATAATTATACCCAAGTGAAAATATTTGTTTTGAACTTTATATTGATGTCCTAAGCATGCTCTCAAAAATACTTACCATACCCTTCATTTGGACTGGATTTTTTAATTTTAGGGGATCCAACAGTCATTACAGCAAGTGTGCATGGCATTTATAATTTATGTTGAAAAGATTTTGTGTTTTGTGCTAGAAGTTTTAAAACTATTATATTTTATTGTTACAGTTGCTCCGCGAGATCCAGGCTATGCTAGACGCATCTGTACTCCTAATGCAACAGTATTCCACTGTGGTTGCTAACCTCCCACTCAATTGCAGCAACGTCGCTACACAAACTGAAATGTCGTAAGTCAGGGTTTTTTAAGTCTGAGTAATTAAGGTACAGGGAGGATTCGCAGACTATATTTCCATTCCTAACAGGCTAACAATATGTTCCAGTTCGAAGCTGTGGCGTAAAGCTAATTTTATTATAAAAATGTACGCAATTATCTAGATTTTTCTTTGTGAGTGTGGGATGAGTATAAATGAATTGCGTAGCTCGACCACAATTTCGGTCGGTGCTACGTAACTTCAAAGTATTTACCAACAAAAATTAAACCGACTTCAAAATAAAAATATTAAAAAGTACAAAATAATATCCTTTACTAATCACAACTCAAATACAAAAATGGCTTTATAAATATGATACATACATAAATACATACATATCTTCTCGCTGTATTCCTAACAGGGTAGTCAGATAGCACGGAGCGCCAAGCTTCGCGGTCCTTAAATACTTCTTTCGCTTCCTCAAATCTCATCATTCTCCTCACACACCTCCACCAAGGTATGCGAGTGCTTTTGACATTTCCATCAGCTAACATTGACTATTTAGCCTTCGTAAGTCAGCTTTGGTCTTCCTTGGCTTCTTTTACCACTCGTTTTCGCTCTATAGATTCTTCTCTTGGTCAGTCTTATCACTCATTCCTTCTATATGGACAAACCATTTAAGCATTCCTTTCTTCATTTTTACAATAACACTGTCGTGCAATCCTGTCATACTGCGTATTTCTTCATTGCTCATTCTGTCCGCAGGGTGACATCGCAAATATTTCTAAGTGATCGTATTTCTACTGCATTTATCATACTTTCACTCGAATTCGGGCATATCCAGATACGTATCATACAAATACTTATATAATTAAATTTGCACAGTTATTGAAGTCGGTGCCAAACCAATAAATAGCAACGGACAGTCTACTAGTTTCGTAACCTTGGCGCCGACTTCACTATCAGGAGTCAAATTTATTTATGTAGATAATTGTATTGTATTTATAAAGTCATTTTTGTGCTGGAATTTTGAAAAGGATAATCATCTTGTAATTTTCAGTGTTTTTCTTTTAAGTTAGTTTAATTCTTTTCTTATAAATTTATTTATGGTATATTTCTCTTTTGATTGGCCTTATCCTAAATAAATATCGAAAACTATACTTTTTTCAATTCTGAAACGGAATTAAAGGAGGATTATGTTTAGTTTAAATGTTGCAATGTTAAATTGTATATACATAATGCATGTATCTGCAAGAACAATCTGTATGTAAAATAAAATATCACTAGTAAAAGCCCGCGACATCATTCGGGTGAAGTTCAAAAACACGCAATATCTTTATAAATTATAGCCCGTCATTCTGATGTATAAACTATATTACTGTAAAGTTTCATTAAAGTCTGTTTAGTAGTTTTTACATGAAAGAGTAACAAACATCCATTTATCCTCACAAACCTTTGCATTTATAATGTCGGTAAAATTATTTATTTAATTATTCATAAACATATAAAAGTAACAATATAAATTATGTAGAGAGACACTACAGTAGGTGATATTATATAAATAAAATAAAATGTTAGTTTGAGTGTTACTTATAGACTCAAATACAACTGACCTCAAATTCATTGAGGCTGTGTTTAGAAATGTAAACAGACTGTAAGTTACAATATCTGGGCAACAAAAAGTCAGAACAATAATGTTAGTTATTGTTCTAAGGCTAGAAATGATAAATTACTTATTAATAACAGAAACCGTCAGAAACGTTGTTAACATACTTTCTGTTATTACGTCGAATTATGGCTCGAATAGTCTGAAAACTGGTTTACAAATGTAATAATAATAATAAACTTTATTGTTATGTAACCCCGATGATTACGCAAAAATATGGTAGCCTTATCTAATGCTGAAACCAGGATCTTATGGATTTTAAGGGAATTACTCAATCGTTTATAGTATTGACTTTTGTGTCTACAGTTATGGTAACGAAACATGATTTCAACCATGACCTGGTGCTAGTCATTATACTTGTATAGTAAAGTAAACCTTTGGTAAACATAAAACCAATTTTTAATACCCTAATACCCTCCCTCTTGTCAGCGAAAGTAAGCAAAGCTAAACGCTTGACAAATAAAAATTTTTTCAATACTGTACTGGGCTGTACTATATTGGATAATATTTAGTGTTATTCGTTAATATTTCATAGTTTCGTGTATATAACAAAAAAGCAGTGTTATTAGTACTAGTAATACGTCGGACCAGTGAACGGTGAAGTTTATTGTTTGTTTACGTTAAAGTCAAAAATGAAAAAAAAAATAGGATATATGTAATACTTGAATGATCCCTTAGTGCAGGGGTTCCCAAACTTATTTTGTCTACTGCCCACTTTGAGTCATGCAGTCGTTGTCTAAGATGCCTCCTAGCTAAATGAAATTACAAATCACCCCCCAGGCCTCTACACAACGCCCCCATTTTTTTTCTGGGTCTCTTACCGCCCCCCTTTAGGCCTGCAGCGCCCACAAGGGGGCGTTATCGCCCACTTTGGGAAAGGCTGCCTTAGTGGAAAGGTTTATAGATTGAGCGCGGGTTCTCCAAAATCCGTGCAGAGGTTGCACGTAAATGCTAGTTAATTAAAGAGTAAGTAAAGGACGTGGTAATTGCAGTCGCACAGAGCCCGAGCCCACGACACCCGCGGGCGCCGCCGGCGCGGTCAAGAGCGAGCCGGACGTGGTGCGCACGAGCGCGAGCGCGAGCGCGGCCGGCCCCTCCACTAGCGCTGTGAAGGACGAACTACTCCCGGACTTGTCCGTTGGTGATGTTAGCAATGTAGATAGTAGGTCAGTGCGATAGGTTGTTATAAAACTAACGAATTTTATATTTATACATTTTTTTTATACACAAGATTACAAAGAATATATGTATTTTATTATTACTTAAAAGTATCAACCAGAAAAGAAAAAGTATATTTTTTTTTATTAATCATAATCACTGTCACTGTCATACTGCCTCCCCCCCGAAGAGGTGCTTCGGCACAGCGCGAGAGACGATCTGATGCGTTCCGTAGGAAATCCTGGAGCCCTTTCTACGCGCCAAGGACGAAGTTTTCGTGAACAAAAGCTCCACATAACTCGGCTCCTACTCTCAGGAAACTGGATACTTGTATACAAGTATCTCCTGCATAATCAAAAAAATATGTATAAATGTATCATTCTATCTTGTCTAATTGGTTCAATTGTTTTGTTGTAGAGAGAAGACTGACGCTGATGCAGAGGAATTAAGACGACGTCGATTGCAGAAATTCACTTCAGAGAACTGAGCTTGTTTTGAAATTTTTTGTTTCACTTTTCTTACTATTATTTAATGTATAAAGTGTTTCAGTATGTGTAAGCACCGCGTATTCTAATCTATTTGAATGTATTTATGTTCTTGTAAATATAATGGGATATACACATGAATACATTAAACAATTTTCTTCTCTGGCTCTTTAGGCTAGTCGGTGAAATAAAACAACCATGATTCATACAATACTATGTTGTTTATTAGGCTACCTTTTTACTAGATATAAGAATATGATACCCTGCTATGTCAAGAAGCGGCTTCTAGCTGCTGCATTCCATTCTTAGATATAGCTTTTTGACTTAGGAGGATAACATTTTAGCTTAACAATTATAAAATGCATTTATGTATCCATACACTGTAGGATTGTATTTTTCTAAAACAGGTATACCATCCAGATATCTACTTGATTCATATAGTTTCATATCATTTTTGCAGTACCATATATTCTTAGTGCCCTCTTTGCCGTCAACATTTAAGGTATTCAGTTCTAAAACACCGAAATGATATCTTTGTCCATCTGTTTGTATGCAGTTGATATAAACTGGTTCTGGAAGGTCTTTTGCATCTTCCTAAGTGAAGAAAATTATTAGTTAATAATACAGTTATAATTTCAACATAAATAATAAAGATAAAGTGCAATAGAAACCCAGCAAAGCTGGTTTGTAAAATGGTAAATATTAGGGCTGGTATTCACCAAAGCAAAGATGGGCCAACAAAGTGGAGAAGAGATATATACAAGCTGTAGATGTGTGCTGGTTAGAGCACCTTCACATGCTGGCATAGTGAGAACGAGGGTTTTATGTGACCGCTCATGAATGTCCATATCACAAAGTTGTATCTTTATTTACTTGACGAAGAACTAGACGGTGACCTCAATACATCGATTTTGGACTACGACCATTGCTTACTACCCATAGCACAATGTATTAACATCTTGTCTATATTGCGTTTGTCTCAATGAAAAATGAGGATACCTCCTATCTTCTTTACTTAAACTGTCTCCATTTAAGCTAAACGGAGAGGAGATATGGGAATAATGATATCCTAATGGTCATTAACGAAATCACTTCTCTCCGCTCATCTCAGCTTTGGTGGATACTGGTGCTAATTAGCAATTAAAAATGTCTAATTGTTCTTTTGACAAATGACTGTTACGATGTATGTACGTGTGAACTGCACTCTTCAAGTTTGCCAAATCAATTCAATATTATACACCATGCAACACCTACTTGAAGTTTTTGTATGTCATTTCTAATAAAATGAATAATTGGACTACTCTTTTTTGTGTTATGTTACGATCAATCATAATTTGTTTTACCCCATATAATTGTTTGGCGTATGCGCTGGCGACGGTGAACGCATGCGTCAATGATCGTCCCAAAACTTGTGTGGGGGTAACAGGTGTTTCGTAAATGTTGCTCACTTCCGTTACATTAAAATGCAGCCATGTCGTATGCGGGTGTCTCAAGTTTACTGTTGATTTAAATGCTGCAAATATATAAAGAACAATTTTAAAGCTGGGCTACACCAAATCCAGTTCACGTGAGATGCAGTCTAAATGTGGTGTGTGTCTAATGATTGCATGCAAGATTTGTCTATATCTATACTCATATTATAGAGGTAAAATTGTGTATTTGTTTGTGTGTTGGGTTAATCTCTGGAACTACAGAAATGATTTCAAAAATTCTGTTGCAAATAGGAAGCTACATTATCCTTGTCTAATATAGTCAATATAGGCTACATTTTATTAAGTTTTTAGTACACTTTCTACCAAAACAAAGGAAGGACAGGTTGCTAGTAATGTATAAACTTCTATGTGGAGACATTACACTGAGTGCAGTGTAATGGTATGTACGCATTCAATGTACTGTATCCATGGATTTTCGAATAATACCTGCTTGCTACACACACACGACATAAATTGTACCCATATTTGGTGTTACCCAGACATTAATGTGACGCTAACACATTTACAGGCGATTTTTGTGTTCTTTTTTAATTTATTTTAGGTACATAAAACAAGATTACATCTCAAAAAATTTAATGTTATTTCAAAATCTAATGTGTTTTAACTTACGGTATTTGCTGGTTTCACTGTAGAAATGTTCAGGAGGCAATGTTACAGTGTGTTTGATTGGATACAAATCTGGTATTTCTATAAAAGGGATGTCTTTTTCTTCATTATTATGTTTCATTGGCTTGTTGCTTGTCACAAGGATATTTGATACATCTTGAAATTGTATGAGATCATCTTCTTTATTAAAGATTGTTTGGCTTTCAACATCATTGACTACATATCTAGATTCTGTGATGTTAATATCATTACTTTTTTCCACAAGTTGGAGTAGTTTGTTGGTTAAAATTTCACTGAAAAAGTTAATAAAAAATTTTTATTATCAATATTGATGCCAAAGTTCCATTTCCTTAATCTTATTCACTGTTAATGAAGAGCCTGCTAACAAAACAATCTAATTAAACTTAGTACAAAACATCAGCTATATATGGAGCCCTAAACATTAATGTATAATATCAGCCCTGAATGTAATTACATAATGGTTTTTGATGGAAATACCTCAGAAGTGTTTTCAAATTTAATCAACAGTGATTATAATGACATTGGTCCAATTACTTTAAACTTTGATAAACTTTGAACAAGTGGGCATATTATTGTCCAAAATCTATTTCTAAATGGAGTAAATACATTTCAAATTTCATACAAATCTAAATTTTCCAATATTTTCTTTTTTTTTCTTAACTCATATATAGCTGCAGTCTGACACACTCAAGGACATTTAGCAACACTTGTGTTAATTTTAAGTGACTTGTATTGAAAACCTCCATCGGGGTATTCACTATTATTGTCGATAATTATGACACATGATCAAATAGTGTTGGTGAAATCTAAGTTTTCCAATATTTAACATTGCAACAGTTGTAAGCAAAACGTAATTTAAATTTTATTAAAAATCACAATCACTAATGCTATAAAATAAAATAAAAAATAAACAAAAGTTGAGCATATGTTATTAAGTAATTCATTGTTTTGTTTCTCTTGAAAAAATTATTTTCGTGTAATTAGTAATTACTAGATTGTTTTGTTTGTTGGCTCCTCAAACTACCATGTACTTTTTTTTTCTGTCAGTGATTCCTAAGATTCTAGGGAAGTTGTAAGCTGGCCTTTGTGGATCTTTAATTTTGGGCAGTTTTTTCTGTTCACAATCAAAAACATTTGCTGACAGGATTGCTTTTTTTACATTTTGATGGATACTTTTTGGTGCTGATAATTTTGCAAGTTCTTCGATCTTGTGTGGTAATTTGTTTTCAGCAATAATGGTTTTTGTAAGAACTTGTGCTTGAGATATGCCCTCAAGAAGTACATTTGTATTTTTAAGAGTATAACATGGCCTTTTCTTATAATCTGGATGATTTTCGTCCATCGGAATAGGTACTTCATAAGGTCCTATGATATTAATCCTGAAATAAAAGTATTTATTGTACATTTCATTATCTTTTTACAGACTTTAAAAAAAGGAGGTTATCAATTTGACCCGTATGTATGTAATATTGTCAGAATTGCAGTTTTTTATATGTTAGTCTATACCAATTTCTAAATGTGTGCCAAATTTCATAAGTGTATGTATGTATATTTGTTTGTATGTATGTTTGTCTGCGCATATTTCAAAAACTATAGTCCAACTTAGAGAAAACTGCAAGTTTCAATAAAATCGGTTTAGTAGTTTTTGAGATAGAGTTAAGTGTGTATCAGTCACTAGGAAAATGTCATTATGCATGTTGTTTTTTTTTCAATGTTTGCACATGCAGTTAAGGCTCTAGCTAAACAATCATGATGAAAATTTAAAAAACTGGCTTAGCAATTTAAAAAGTAATCATGTAATCGTTAGATGGCAACATAATAAAAAAAAAAGGTTAAGTAAATAGTTTCAATTACAACTGAAATTAAAAAAATGAAGAAATAAAAAAGTAATTTTAAAAAATTCTAAAAATTCCGCCTTCAAAAAAACCACTGAAAAATACAAAATAACTAACTATCCTTTACTAATCAAAACTCAAGTACAATTAAAATAACTTTTTAAATACGATACACACATCTACATAATTCAATTTGACAGTTATTGAAGTCTGTAATAAGGGATAGTTATTTTGTACTTTTTAGTGTTGTTTTTTTGAAGGCAGTTTAATTTTTATTATTTTATTACATACATGGCTTCATAATGTATTTTGGCCAGTGTTACATTTTTAGCCTGCCTTTTTTGTATCAGTTTTTGCAGTAGGTACCTAATAGCTATGTTTTTCTCTTTTGGAATCTACTTTATATTGTTACGGTTGCATCTTATGTCCAAGGAATAAGGTTGATTTTTATATGACACGAGACACATCTTTTAGTACTTATATCTTGAAACCTAGGCTTTGCAGAGCTATGACCTAAAAACGCATTGCTAGGTTTGAAGGTCTACTATCGAATGGTATAAGCAAAATTAAAATATGCATACATAGATATAGTATATAAATGTAATAAAAAAGATTAATATAATAAAAGGAAATATAAAACATGTAATGTAATAAATAATAAAAAGGAATAGAAAGATTGAGAAATATGTATAAATTAAGATAAACATAGTAATAAAGATTAGAAAATGATGTAAAATAAAAGTAAGAAAGAAGTAAGATATAAAGATATAGGTAGTTTAGTAAAAAGGAATTGATAGGAACATATATAATAAACACATATAACATATATAATGAATGATAAACCCCAGATGATAAGAAATATAGATAACAAAGATAAATACAGCTGACAATAAAAGATAGATGATAGCATGAAAGATAGAAAAGAAAGAATAAACAGACTAAGTAAATACCCTCACTTTAAGCACATCAGAGAAAGCAGATATAAAAAAAAAGCAAAATTAAGAAAGAACAAAGTTGTATTTCGAAAATTCTGGAGTGATGACGTGTCATATATGACTCATGCAAACAGGCGGCATCGAGAACAATGTTGAATTAAGCTGTACTTAAACGGAGCCGAATAGGATGCGGGATGACAGTTTGCTCGAATCGCTTGCTCGCTTAACTGTTCACATTGACATGGCATGAATTATGTCTTGATTATAAAGAAGTCATGCTGTTGTTAGTGATAGTAGAAAAACTGCCAAGATGCAGTTTTTTGTTAGTTGCATTTTCTACTATAAAAAAGATCTTAACAGAAAACAACTATTTCTATGGCGATTTTATGTTGAATCGTGATTAGACTTAATCCTTTATTTCTTATATTATGTATATGTAGTTATAGTAGTGTCACAGAAAAAAATAGTTAAGGTTCCTTAGACAAATGGCAAAAAACGGAACCTTTATAATTTCGTCCGATCCATCTGTCTGGCTGTCCGTATGTCACAATCATTTTTTTTGAGACACAATATATATGTATACTTATACGAAATTTGCAAGGTAGGGCGTAGGGTGTCGTGATCATTGAATTGAATGTAGTAAAATTAGCGTGTAATCTCGAGACACTATGTGAGTTGAGAGTGAAGCCGTTCTCAACTCGCTTAAAGTGTCTCGAGATTATTTTACGTAATTCATCTAAAGCTTAACCTTGTAAACATTATACCTTTCTCGTTCTATTGGCTTTTCTTTAACAAATTCTAGGGCATCTTCAACAGTAATACCTCTGGCCTTTAAATTTTCTTCAACACCGGTTTCGATAGGCACACGCTGGCCCTGTACTCGCCAGTGTTTTTTAAACATAAACTCAATGTGCTGCCTACACAAGGCTTGTGATAATCGCATTCTGTTTTACAGCTTTAAAATTAAATAGTAAAAAAAGGTTATAAAATTAGAAAGCAACAAAAGGTAACAAATACAAAGCACACAACTACCGCACTATAGGCAAAAGCCAATGTCAGTTGTCAGATCTTTTTTTTTCGTTCTTGTTCATGGGCAAATGGCATGACTCACAGATTAGTGCATTTGCCAATGTCACATATTGTATCATGTATGTAGGACTTTTTGGCGGGAACGGGAAGTGAGGTTGTCATTTTATTTAGCTTTTCTATTTTTTACATTTTTAGGAGATAAAATATAAAAAAATAAAATAAAATACAACTTTTTAAATTGAAAATTTAATGATTTAAGATTTTAAACCAATAAAAATAAATAAAAGCGAATACCCGTAGGTACTAATTTTATAAATGCGAAAGTCTGTATGTATTTATTTAATGACTAGCAAACCCGGTCCGTTTCACTGGGCGTTAGTTGAAGTTAAAATAAATTAAACAATTTTTATAATTATTTTGATACTGCAAAAAAAACAAAAAAAAATTCTACTGATCCGATCGCTACTAAACTTTACAGGAACACCCGCTAGGGCAATCTGAAGAATCCCTGAAAATTTCATCGAAATCGAATCGTCGAATCCAGCCATTTCGGAGTCTATAAGGAACATACGTACATATATACATACATACATACATACATCGCCTTTTATAGATAGACCTATAGATGAATGTTTCTTTTTTTCTAAAATTGCTAGTCAGTCTGTTTCTTTACAGATGAATGTTTCTTTGTACATTTGTTTTCCATGCCTTCCTATACCATTTATCTGATTGCTATGAAACTTTAGTGAGTTGTTGTGCGCACGCCTGGGAGGTTCCTGTATATGTGACGTCAACATAAATCCAATATGGCGAATGCTATGTGTTAGAAAGTAAAAGACCTCCAGCAATATAAGTATCAAATGAAAGGGAATACACAAGGAACCGTCTGTATATGTGACGATATGGCAGATACTCCACTGAAGGAAGTAATTTTTATGTACGACACCAACGATATGGGTGTCAAATGAAATGGAATAAGGAGGGGAAGGTTTCTGTATATATGACGTCGTCATAAATCCAATATGGCGGATGCTTCATGGTAGGAAGTAAGCTTTCTGTTCAAGATCAGCAATATGGGTGTTGAATGAAATGGAATGAGCAGGGGAAGGTTTCTGTATATGTGTCATCATCATAAATCCAATAATTAAACAAATCATCATAAATATAACGGATGCTCCGTAATAGGACGCAACTTTTTCAAGACTTCCAGCAATATGGGTATCAAATGAAACGGAATAAGCAGGGGAAGGTTTCTATATATGTGACATCATCATCAATCCAATATGGTGGATACTCCGTAATAGGACGTAACTTTTTCAAGAATTCCAGCAATATGAGCGTTAAATGAAATGCAATAAGGAGGGGAAGTTTTCTGTGTATGTGACATCGTCATAAATCCAATATGGCAGATTCTCCATGGTAGGAAGTAACAAAAATAAAAAGGCTACTTTTTATGAAAAATCTACGTCTAAGGGAGAGAAAAGGAAACACTAACCCGGAAAAGTCACGGTAACATTTTCCACGCAAACGAAGTCGTGAGTACGGCTAGCATATAATAAATTAGTCTACAAAAAAATAGTTAAAATGAATAAAGGCGCACATTTTAGGGTTCCGTAGCCAAATAACAAAAACGAACCCTAGTAATTTCATCCTGATCCATCTGTCGATCAGCAAGTTACAGCCACGTCACTCGGAGAGTACTGTCACTATATTATACGGAAGTAGATTAGGTGAATAATGTAACCAGCTATACAACGGCGTAGTAAAATTTGTAAACGAATGCCTGTCCCTACTCGTATAAAACTGTTATATAAATGAGTGGGTATATACATTGTGTGCTCTTTTTTTACGACTCAGGGTGTCGATTTTCTATAAAAGACGTTCGTCAGATTTAGTCAAGTTAATAATAATACAAATAAAATGATCAAATTTTTCATTTTAATTCAAAGTAGTAGGTACTGAGTGCTGACCACAGTTGCTCGCTTTTGGAATATTTTTCCATACCTGGGAGTGGGTGCTATACCTTGTAATGCTTTAGCTCCGGAGCACCTACAATTTATCAATTTAGTTTTTTGTTGAAAAATTTTACATCAAGAGAAACACGTACGACCAAAACGAATTTGATTTGCATTTCTATTCTAAATTTTTGATTTTTTTGTGCGACTATTTCAAAATAAACAATCTTGTCTTGATTGTATATATATTTCTATTTTTAAAATAAGCTTACGAAAATAATTCTTGTACTTATCGATATATATAAATATATATATATATACACATATACATATATAGAAACGGAACTTACTTTGCGGATACACCTCGTAATATCTACGAGTACATCACTTTTTCGTAGAGTACGTGATATTACCGTACCGCCCGCTTACGTCTTATTCCTCTAACCTTGACAGAATAGTTTGCTTAGAAATTCGTAAACATTTCCATGTCTCTAGGGTAGTTTGTCTGTGGCTAATTAGCAGTCTTGGGGTGCCACTATTCGAGTGCATGTAACATATTAACCTCTTTTGTATTTTAACATCATTGTCTACATTGAGATTTATGAACGGAAGCGCATCCTAGTATCAAAAAAAAAATTTTAAGTATTGAAATACAGATAAAATTTTTAAATTATCGTACAAAAAATATATCTATTTGTATATTTATGAATAAATTATAAATTTGTTAGTTTTCGATGTACAACGGATGTACATAGTGTATGTGGCATGTACTAAAAAGTCTGTGGTGTACTATGACGTCTGGTAACCCTGGTGGATATGTGGTTTTTTCTTGTTGTTGAAGGGCGGAAGAATCTATGCCCATACAGCTCTTGTCTTCGGTAATAAATTGTATATTCTTCATATTTCTTCATTAAAATATGAACATAATACAAAGCCGTTTCCCGTCCGCTTCGCTGGGCGTAAGTGAAAATTTTGTACGTAATAGTACATTTTTGTTTGAAAAATGGTGAAGGTCTATGGAGTTCAAAAAATAAATAGCCTATAACCATCTACAACTAATTCCGCGTCGAATGGTCATGGTCTCATGCCGATCGGTCCAGTAGTTTTCAAGTTTATCGCGGTCAAAGAAAAAAAAAACTCATTATATATACAGGGTGTATATGAAAACGGGACAGTTACTTTAATGCATGAAAGGGCATAACTTTAGTATGTACTTACAAAAAGAATTATTGAAAAAAACGTATCCGTTTAAGAGTTATGACCGTTTTAATTTTCAAGTGTTATCCCCACCATTTCTTGTAAGATTGGGTTGATCGTGTACAGTTACAGATTTTAAATCTTACGTTTCTTTTTATTTTGTAATAATTTCATCCGTTACTGAAATACAGCCTGAAAACCCCAATTGAGGTATACGCAGGTATACATACGAAAGAAAATCTACAGAGCGGAAGTGAGTGATAAAAGAAGCCAAGGAAGACCAAGGCTGACTTATGAAGATCCAATAGCTTGAGTGTTAGCTGAGGAAATGTCGATAGCACTTGCATACCTAGGCGAAGATATGTGAGGAGAATGATGAAATTTGAGCAACGTTTGGCGCTCCGCCTTCTCTGACTACTCCGTTAGGGATACAGCGTGAAGATATGTATGTATGTATATATTCAGTGAGAATAACTTTTATCGTTTAAAGAATAGTGTTCAATATTCTATAATAATACCTGCAAATTAGGTTAAAGCACGGCTAAGTTCCTTCTGAGAAGTCCGTGAGTGATGCTTTGACTATTCAAAGAAAGTTTGATAGATGGATCGTCAGTTGTCCGATTCACATTATCTTAATCGTATAGTATATATAATATAATATGTATACGCTTCCCAAAATGTGATTTTAGTGCTCATAAGTACTTGTTGTGATTGTTAAATTATTGAACTTCGTGAAAAATTTTATTGTTTGTGTACGTATCTACATTCGACTATGTGAGTATTAAATATTTTATTTACGTTTCTTATTTAGGTAATTATATGTTTGACTATCAGCTATGTTGTTCAAACTTTAATTTATTTAAATAAAAAATTCAGAACAAGTAAATTTCAGTAAACTAAGTTATATTTTTTTAATTTATTACTAATTATTTTGAAATGTTCTACGATAGTTTCGTTAACGACTCCAACTTGTACTTTTATTATTTATTATATATTTGTCAATAATTTTTGTTTTAGCATCAAAAATGAAAAGAATAAAAGAAAGTGGGACTGCATCTTACCGTAATGAAAGAAGAGTTAAGTTGGAAAATATTAGAAAAAATGAAGGAGCTTTACTTAATACGTGAATGAATAAGCTTTTTTTAATTTTTCAAATGAAATTATCATGTCTCGAAAGTTTTAGGCGTTTTTATAATTTATTGTTGAGTTTTTATCATCACGTTTTTACCCTCCAAGAAAAAGGGTGTCTCAGAAATACGTTCGATTTTAAAATGTAAAATAAAAAGACTAAAGTTGTCGCTTATCAAGCGAGTCGTTCATGACATGGGAAGTGGCTCCATCTTTTTGAAAAAATATGTATCGCATTTGTGAAATAAATTCTTATCATATGGCTATTGCCACCGCTATTGCGTTCTACGCTATTATCCAATCTTCAAAATTTTCAAAAAATAAGGGCCAATAATTCCTTGGCTTGATATGGCGGCCCAAACGACTACTTTGGGAGATCGCAATGGCGTCTGATGCAGTTCTAATGAGATACTTTCAGCCTAGTATCTACAGTTCTGTTTATTGATATGCCCGTTGATGTGGAAATTTGACTCATCCGAGAACCATATTTTGTTGAAACTTCTAAAGCGGCCTTTTACCTCACTATAGATTTCGATCCGTTTAATAGGGTTATCATTGCACTGCATGACAAGAATTTTGTGAGGGTGGAAGTGTAAATCCCTCTTAATAATCCGATGAACTGTAGATCTATTCATGTTTAAGTGTGCTGAACGCAAACGTCAATGATTGTCTTGGATCGATCATAACAGACTGGCGCACACGGCTGACGTTTTAACTTGTTTTTTTTGCGACCCATTGGTTTTTCCGGCACTTTGTTTCCAGTTTCCTCAAACCCAACCCAACCAACCCAACACTTAATTAAATTTGCATTTGAAACTTTTATCATCGACTGTAAATTAAAATTGAAGAATCACGGAAGAAATCAACGCGATTCCGGGCGCAAGGCCTCGTCGTGTGATTGAAAATTTTATCTCCAGGTTACATGAGTGTGGAGCAGTTAATGGCGGTCATTTAAAAATGGTTGTTTTCCATAAATAAAAATTTAGTTTTCACTCTTTGATTTGATATTCAATTTATTACAACTGAGCAAACTTTAGTCTTTTTATTTTACATTTTAAAAACGAACTTATTTCTGAGACGCCTTTTACAATAGTAAATGCTTCCCTATTATGTCGCACAAAAAGACGATTTTTCAACGTGCACAGCATGACGTTGTCGCGTACGGTTTAACAGCTTCTTCGTACAACTGCATATTATATTTTGCTTCCCTATTGTACCACGGTGATATCGTGGCGATAAAAATGTTCAACGGAAAATTATAAAAACGGCCTTTGACATTAGTAAAAATATGAACCTAATGTACAAATAAATAGTATACACTGCTATGAGCTACCTACTTATTTCCAATAAACCATACTTACTAAATTGGTAAAAAATAAACCAAAGAAAATTTTATTTCTGTATGGATGGGTCCGACGATCTGTCGGTCGGTCAATCAGGTGATTGGCCGATCCAATCAAGGATCAGTCGGTTGATCTGGCGATTGATCCACCTATAATTTTTTTTATATGATTTTTAATTTCTATTGTTATTTAAAGATTGACAGATCCCTAAAACCTGTTATCAAACAGAAAAGGCTGGTATAACACAGTAAATTTTTAGGTTCCGATTTTATACTGATTTATTCGAGTTGAAGCTTCGATAATAGAATGCTTCTTCATAAGACGGCGTGCTATGAATATGGAAGCACGTAAGAAAAAAGTGATATCATCACTAAGAAAGTATAAAAAAACGTGTAATTTTGTAAATATATATATTTATATCTCCCATCAATACATACAACGATACTATACATTCAAAATTTAGCCATTATAACGATACAATAGGTCTCACTTTACGATGGCAGGTCGCTTACAAATAGGTAGGTATATTTTATACAAGATGCATTATGAAGAAAAAAGACATTATTATTTTATTTTTTAAGGCAGACCTACTATTTAAAGACATTAATGAAGCAGGGAAGACATACTGTAGGTACTGTAAATGTCGGCTAAAGCACCTTGTCCCAATGTACCATAAAGTAACATTGCACATGACAATTTACAGAAGTATGATATTGATGGAGGAGAAATACTTTACAAAATAAAACTTATCGAAATATCTTCGGTGTATGCTAGGAGCTATAAAAATTGAAAATAATACATCTAATTAATTTCGTAACTAGTAAGATAATACAATCCCTTACCACGAGATCAGCGACAATTTGACGTCACCCGGAGTGTTGTAAAATATTCAATATAATGTAATATGAAGTTGCATTCAACGATGTCATCTATATTGTATAATATAAAATGTTAGGTAGGTACAGCTCAGAAATATTTCTAATAATTTCGAGACAATATCAAAGTTATAAGTGAAGCGATACAAAATTCCTTTGGCTTCATCAAAACATTTACCAATTTGGTGGGTATATCTAGATTTTTATTATCTTTGGATTTAACAGTTTTGAATTAGATTATTAATAATATTGTTTTCATTCCCGTCATCGTTCTAATTCTATATGCATTAATTTAATCGCATATTGCAACAATTTGCGAATCAAACATACAACACTTAACATCTACTAACATATAATACCTAATTATTTTTAAAGTAACAAAATTAACTTATATTTACAATTATCGTTAAAATTATATCAGAAATTTTCTATTTTAGAACTACATTTTTATTTTATGAAAAACAATTACGATCTGTAATAATCGGTAATTAAATAGTGCATGACTATATATTATTTTAAAAATCAATTTCATTTATAGAATTTAATATAATGTACCACCTTAATACTGGCGCAATTTCTTGATAAGTTTATCAAAAATTTTGGACTAATCATAAATCTGAATCTAACGAGAAAATAATATGATATTAAGGCACCATTGGTATTTTTTGATAATATTATATTATATTCTTGTATGTGCAGTATAGAACCCTTCATAAAATCCGATATCCACTGGTGGTTGCGTATGAGATCAAATATAAACACTTGCGTAATGTAACTTGTATTACGATTGATAAGTTGAACAACAGTTGAATTGCTAAACAATATAATTATTAATTACTGTAACTAAAACATTTAAAACAGCATTGTCTGCGTAATTTTTTTTTTGTTGAAATCTGTATTAGATTAAACTTTTACATAAATATATTGGTATTTATAGATCTAATTCAAAAAGCACAATAAGAACTGAAAATACATACATATTGTCAAATCTCAAATCTATACAATATACATATAATATACTTATTGCAAAAAATATTAAGTTACTTCATTGCATATTAAATGGGTATACATAAAAGGTATAGATACCTAGTATTTATACGCAATATTCATAACAGTGTGGATATTAGCTTAATTTAAATAACTGGGAAAAATTCACTGTCAATAGATTTTGTTATGATTTTTATGTATTTTTATTGGTTAAATAGTGTTTTGCTAACAGTATCACTTTATTATTTTACGAGGGGAGTGAGGACCGCATATTGTGAAAATGTAGTTGCGGCTCAGAGAAGCGTAGTTCTTCAGTCGTCATCTTTCTTCTCCATTTTAGGCTCGTACATTGCGTGCAGTTGTTCCGGTGATATTCTAAAAACATGAATATTTAATTAAATGTAATTGTTATGCGAATGTTGTTACTAAGTAAAACAACAGTTTCAATGAAAAAATTTTACTGTATATAGACTAGTTTTTTATTGAAGTTTGCTATCTAACAACTTATAAAATACAACTTGCTTCAAATTCAGCACAGTATTGCTGAAAGTCATGTCTTGAAATTGATTCTAAAGGGTATATAGATTTTATAATTCCAGACAGCCTGCCCCATACTACGAAGCGAGGCGAATAAAATAAAATGTAGATGTGTGGGTGCTGTTTTCTAACGAAATGGTGGTCAATCAGCTTAACTGATAATAAATGTGTCGTATGTACAGGTGAGACAGATTACCTGATTTCTTGAGCAGCTTTAAAAAGTATAATTATATACAAAACCGTATTTTATCAGATATGTTAACCTGCGAGGGTATAGCTCTGAACCGCAATTTAGGTTTATATGGTAAATGGTTTCGGCAGATACAAGTGCTAGTATCTTCGTGAAGGCTTTTTTGTTTGATCGATTATGAGGCCATTGTTAATGTATGTTACAAGAGACTTATTGACGCATCTTCAAAAAAGTTGCTGGATGTCCAACGTTGGAATAATTGAGAATCTGTATAGGAACCAAGTAAACAATCTATACGGTGACAATCCCCTGCCCAACGATCTTAATATATTGTGAGGTGTTAGACAAGGACGTATTTTGTCTCCAACTCTCTTCTAAATATTTAGAGCTCAACGTCTAAATATTTAGAGACTATTAAGTAGAACCATTGAAAGAAGCAATGGAAGCGGTATATGGAGCGATAAACAATATTTGCTACGCTAATGACACGATACTTTTTACTGACAGCATTGAATCACTTCAGGTACAGTTGGAGAGAGTCAATGTCGCTAGCGAGAACATGGGTTAGACAATTAACTAGAAGAAAACTAAATCTATGATTCTCTCAAAACAAGACAATCGACACAGTGCTAATTTTGTATCAAACAACTGTTCGTGGAGCTCTGAACTAGAAATCAGGGTTTTTATAATAGAGCAAGCAAGACAGGCATTCATGAAAAGAGCTGCGAAATGGGCAAAGTCCTCTGTAACAGGGATGTCGGTCTGAAAATCTGACTACGTATGTTGCAATGCTACGTTATTCTTGTCCTTCTCTACGGCGTGGAACGAGAAGATGCAGAACGCCAAAGTCCTAGATAGAAAGAACGCACAACTAAGATAGTCATCACAATAAAAGAGTGAAAACATGAGTATTTTGGATATGTCATGAGAAGAAAGAAGTACCGCCTACTCCAATTTGGAATACAGCAGGGAATATTTTTTCGGACAGCGGCTTCAAAGATAAATAAAAATTGCCATAATGCCATAATTGATATACTCCGATAGAAGGGAAGATAAGAAGGACTTTAATAGTCCGCCTATGCAAACTTTGGTGTGTTTTATGACCTGGAGCTCGATATCCAAGAAGACTGAGTTAGATATTTAGACACATACAACTTCAACTCTTTGTCTTGAAATACTTAAACGTGGAAACAAGAGTGGAAAAAAAAATCTCAATAAAACCAATTTTAGTAAAAACCCTGTTTTTTGTTTGTTGTTTGAGTCTCCAAAATTCTACAGAATTTCTAAATGAATTTTATTTAAATGGACAGATAATATCTCTAGATAGATAATCTCTAAAACCAGTTTTTTAATTGGTTAATTACAATTATGTGCAGAAACAAAGGTTGAGATTTCTCCTCGCTAAAATATAATCAAACCACAACTGCGAAAATCAACTTTGTTGTTATCGCTATAGGTGCGGGAGTAATGAACAAATTCGGTTGCACTGGACTGCATAGGCGGACTCTTAAGAAGAAAAAGATGCAATTATTTTATAGTTTCCATTTAAAAATTTCTGAGACAGAGATTCAAAAATTTCCTTTAATGTTTAGGTACATTTGATTTTTGTCGATATAAAGGTAATTTTATGTAGGTAAATAACATTTAAGTCTTTTTAAGTAGATAAATAACATAATGACAGCGTGATTGACAGTGCACCGCGCGTTGTCAATACCTATAATATATAAGGTTTCTTATTTTAAGAAGGGTGATGAGATTAATGGAAATGAGAAATCTGTGAAATGGCTCTGTATTGATTAATTGATATTATAATAATATTTACCCGAGCAGACTTTGCAGGTCGCATACGAAGCGGTACACGTAGCGTTTGCCGGCTGTCTTGTGTATAATATTCTTGTCATAATAATAGCGTAGGCCGCGAGACAACTTCTCATAGTTCATTTTAGGCTTGTTCTTACGGATACCCCAGCGTCTCGCCACCTATTGTCAACAAGTACAGTAAAGCTTGAATTTATAATTAAGTCAAAGAATAAAAAAGATATAATACACATAAGAGATAAGGTAGTTCAACACACATCGATAAACGAGATTTGTGAATTGTTACATAATAACAGGTATATAATATACCTGTTATGTAACAATTCACAAATCTGTTATAATAATTATAACAGTACATAAATGATTTTATGACTAAATAATTTAAAAAATTAACTTCAAATATAAAACAGATGTGTTACTTTATTTGTAATGGAATTGCAATTGGGCTTTTAGATTCGATCACTCGACTAATTTTTTCATTTTTTAAAGCATAATTTAGTTTGTTCTAGACTTAATAGAAGTCTAGACTTAAATAATCCAGGGATTCGTGTTACTTGTTATAATTGCTGCAAGAAATTATTATATTGAGGCTTGTAGCTTACCTCATCAGGGTCGGTGAGCTTGAATTCCCATCCGTCTCCTGTCCACGAAATAAAGCCCTGGCAGCTCTTGTCAGTGAGAAGTTCCAGTAGGAACTGCCACAGCTGGATGGGTCCTGAACCTGTATCCATAGCAGACAGTTGCTTTACGATATACGACATTTCTTTATATACAGAAATGAAGAAAGTATTTCTCCTTGGGCTTCGTTGCTTTATTAAATTAAAACGACAGCAAACGAAATATTATGTGAAAAATTAATAATATATTTTTTTCATTATAGTCTTCTGAAGTAGAATCAACTTTTTCAATGGCTGACATGTATTAAATGACTCATATATATATATATATATCTGTAATCTTTATACCATAGTTCGTTTGTGTAACCTTAATATAGCTTTCGATAAAGTTACACAAACGATGAAGATTTTAGTTGTAAGCTTGTGAGTGTGACACTGGAATAGACAAGTAAGTCCATTTAATTAAAAAAAGCATTACTGATCAGTGTACTCATAGTACATTGTTGAGGATGGAGCTAAATGTATTATCATTTCGGCTCTGAAGAGCCGAGGACAGATAAAACTGTCGCTTGGCATTTGGCTGACACTACTCAACGTAACGTGTATCTCTTAAAATTACTATAAGATTCATTTAGCTCATCTATGTAGTATACATCTATGTAGTATACATCTATGTAGTATACATCTATGTAGTACCTATTGGACGCTTTCATAATTTTCCGTTGAACGATTTTATCGCCACGTTTTTAACGTCTGCGGTACTATGGGGAAGTAAAATGTATGCAGTTGTATGGAGACGCTTTTATATTTCCGTGCACGATAACGTCATGCCGTGGACGTTATAAAAGCGTCTTTATCATCGACAAAATAGGGAAGTATTTTGCTTACCTATTGTATTTTGGACGGTAAAAACGTGGCGATAAAAACGTTCAACGGAAAATTATAAAAGCGGCCAATGGAATGGGTATTTGAAACAATTGCTATGTTCCACTCAACTGCGGCGCGCGGACCACACCTAGCTCACTTTCAATACGACGCTTGTGCAGTGAACAACGTAGTGCATTCCACTTCATTTCATATGTAAAGCACGTGTGTAATAAATACTTTTATAATAAGTAATAAAAAAATTGATGCTCAGTTTAATATTAGATTACAAAATATAGATTAAATTTTTAATGAATTAAATGTATTTTATCATATGTAAAATTAAAACGTAGTGAGCAGGTCTTGTCCACACGGAGCGACGACACAATACCACTATCTCGCTTTTACTTATGGCGAAGCGGCAGTTCCCGCGCCTAAAAGACCTTACTCACGGCGCAATCTGACTAGTAATTTGTTGCTGCAATCTGTTGAAAGGCAACAAATTGCACCGTAAGTAGGCAGGTTGCAGGTCGCATGCAACTTATCGCAAATCGCATCGCCCGCGCCCACAACCAACTCATTGCTACAATAGTGCGGTTGCATGCAATTTTGGCTCAGTTGTGGCCGTACCGTACCTATACCACTTATACTTATTCACCAACAGTGAAATATATATCTATTTCACTGTTGGTGCCACAAAAATGAATAGCAAAGAATAATCTGTACGGACAAAAATTTTAGAAGTGTACAAAGATTTGCCATATTTACCCAAAAAAGATACCCGAAATCTTTTTTTCTTACTCTTAGGTGGTTCAATTGATGCAGCAACGACAATTACAAGACTCGTTTCTTGAAATTTAGATGACATTGGTTCATTGGTGCCATTATTACACATAGCTAGGCGCGTGTACACGTTGTGGCGCTTGTTCGAAAAATGAAATTGCAATCGTGGTTGCTAAAGTGAGTAGAGCAAAGGAAACTGCGACTGCAACAAATCGCTAGTCAGATTACATCGTGAGTAAGGCCTTTTACTCTGCCTGTGCGTAGCGCCACGATTATTGTTTCCATGTTGTTTGACTCTAGTATTCGTAACGTTTTCAATGCCATTGGTACAAATACGTGTGATACTTACACCGCTATTAATAATACGTACCAGTGAAGCAGGGTCCGGACGCTGGGTATGCCAGCTTGTCCTGTGGTATGAGCGCGTGTTGCTCGTTGGACCATTCACCCCAGTCCGCGCAGCCGCCGTACTCTCCCGCGTAGCCCTCGCCGTAGCTCTCGCCGTAACGACCGCCGCCACCTAGTGCCAAAGCAGACTTGTTATTATTAAAGTATATTGTTTATCTACCAGATATTTTAAATGACAGTGTTATAGCTGAGTTTAAGAATTTCACTTTGTAGTAGTAACTACCTACCTATATTATTTTTAGCTATAGATGTACCTATCTTTTTTAACTATCTAGATTGTAATTTGTTCACGTTTTCGTATTTGTGTCTGACAGCTTAATTTCAGATTAAGCTTAATAAATTTTAATCTAATAGGCTATTGAATTTACCATTATTTGAAATAAATACTTTTTATTATTCGTCCAAATGTTAATTCATTTCCATATTGGATCGATTTTAAAAATTTATTAAGAGGGTATTTGTCTATAATTAAACTATAATGTAAACGAGAGCGTAATAAAATATATAATCTTTATAATATGTAGGCGACATATTAGACATTCTTAGTAAATATTATATCTAAAAGGATTTTGTACTTAGTACCTATTTAAGAAAATGTAATATTGTCGAGATAATTTACAAAAGTTATAGTTTTATTTATAATATATTTTTTGTTTAATAAATTATTTATTATTTATTTAAATATACTGAATAATTTTTTAGTTCAATAAAATTAACGTTTATCTAATTTGTGATATACAATTATTTTAATATTACCTACATGAATTTTTTTTTTACAGGTACGACATTTTATGTATTTACATCAAATGAGAAACATTACTTAATGTTGTTCATATTCATATCTTCAGCAAAATTGTAATTAAAATATTGTAAACGATTAAAAATAACAGCAATTAAGATACCAATTAGTAACCAGTTTTGTATGTCGCATCACATGTGAAAAAGCTGCAAGGAAACGTGACACTGTGTGAATTAATAACCAGATGAAAGATTCAACTGTGTTAACGAGTTTGTGTCTCGAAACTGAAGATCTGTATTAATTTACTATGATATTGTTACACGTCTGTTCTCTACTGCTATGTTATGATTGTTTCTATAAGGAATGAAGTGATATTATTTAATTTATTTTATTTTTTGTATAATTCCATGTGTAAAGTAATATTTAACAAGTTATTCGTATAGTAGTGATAGCAATTAGTAGCAACTGTGAATAAAGGCGATTAGTGGTTTCTTTTAGCCATTACCCGCCCGCAACCCTGGCGGCATCCGTGGGCGACAGAAGGACGTTACGGGTTGAGGATGAATTAGGCACTTATGCAAGTATAAGTGTAAAAAAAATGTTGAATAGATTTTTGTTACATCGTATATATTAGTTTAATAAAATAAAAGTTGGGTGTTTTATTGGGTGCATCGTATAAGAACGAGACACTAATAGCGTTGTCGAGTTCAGGTCTCATGTTATTGCGCACAGGCTATATCTAAATGGCAGTGTTGGGCATAATGTAATCGTAAAAAACAATTACAATAAAAAATTGTAACTGTAAAATGTAATTGTATTGTAATTGGAATTGTTTTTACAATTACCTTTGTCCAACACTGCTAAATGGTATAAGTATATGGGATACATACAAATAGATGCTATCTATTATAGCCGCACTATTTTTATGCTATAGGTAGGTAACATTCTTACCTCTGGGATAGGGCTTGGTGTAGGCGTGTGGCTGATACTTAGGCTCGTGCGTGAGCAGTGGTTGCGTGTGCGCGTGCGCATGGTGGTAATAGTCGTCGATGTAGGGCTGCGCGGAGGCGGCGGGCGGCGCGGGCGGGTACTCCGGCTGGTAGTACTCGTCCAAGGGGGACGCCGCCGCAGCCGCGGGCGCGGCGGCCGTCGCTGCACCACCACTGGGCTCCGTGTAGCCGTACACAGACGTCTCGCGCGGCCCGCCCGTTGTGTAACCTGGAAAGAATATATCAACTCGGTTAGTATCGGTTGTGCCGATGGGTATAACCCTATTCATACATAGTCAGTCAAAGAGCACAGAGCGCCAAGTATCGCGGCCCTTAATATTTCTATAACCCTTAGCCTTATAACTACATAAAATAAAAAACGTAAACATGTGAAGTGTGTTGCAAAGGATGGAGTGTGCTGTTGCTGTAGCGGCTTTAGATGGTTACGCCGTAGTGGCTAAGTGGATCTGGGAATAGAGATCAGAGTCAAATGGGATGTGATACAATATCAATCAGCCTCATACGGGATCGGTTGTTCCGCTCCGAACTCTGTACGAAAATGCTTTTCCACAAACACTTCTTCAAGTTTTTCAAAAATTGTTACGAAGTCGCATAAATTCATCGAATTTATGTAATAACTTATGTAGGCTAGTAACTAATTCAATTGTTTTGCAGGTACAGGAGTTTATAGATATACTAGTCCTATTTAGGTGTTAAAGGGATGCAAGGGAGAGGAGGCTGTTGATCTTTTTTGACCTATTTTGACCTATTGTACTACGTACTGGTATTCGGGTTTCTAATAAAACCTCTAATATTGCTCTGTATCTCCATCTCCATATATTACATTTTACATAGACACATATCTATGTCCATAATCTATATGGCCTATGCAATCTCTATGGCCTATGTGTGCCGTTCAATTATGATGGGATGGGATAACTTAAGTTTACTTGTAATGTGTGTGAGACGTACTATAAACAATTCTATATTACACCATCTATGTTACAATAGTCTAATACAATTTGCGTTTTGCACTATGTTGATCTTTAACATTCTGCCCTCCGAGGACATTTAGTGACAAAATGTCCTTTATAAAGAAAATCTACCTATCGTAACGTGCATTATACTAATTATTAAGTTCTTGGTGGACTGAATGAATGAAGTTATGAACTACCTAATTATTTAACTATACATTTTAAAAATCAATTTTTTTTACTCTACTGGCAAAATACATAATTTTCATGTAGGTCTTTTTACTGTTGTTAATTTAACTCTTATAGTGACCACACGAGTAACATTATCACTACCCTTATATAAATCTGCATATGCTAATTTCGACGCGTCGCAAAAACCGTGTAATTCGCAGTTGTCGTCCTCGTTCGAAATGCCTAACCAACATGGAACTTGAATGGAAGTAAGTTGTGACAGCTCATCACGGTAAGTACTCCATTCGCTATTTAATTCTGCTAATATTGGTTCATCCCAAGTTATGCCTGCCAACCATAATTTCTGGACTAACGTTTTGGCTAAAATAATGTTTAATGATAGTGTAGTTCTTTTTGTTTCAAGTCCAGTCGTCGGCGGGAGGTTCATCGAGTACCGGAAGTGATCTTCACTACGATCTCATACGATCCCAGATAATACCTAATATTTTTGATGTATTTTCTGCTTTTATATCTATTTCTTTTTTGCTTTTGACCTTTTCTGCTTCATTTAATGTTTTTTTTTTATCTTCGTGCGTCTTTATGGTCTGTTTTTCCTTGCATGTTCTTTTCTTGTTTGTCCTTTCTTTGCATTTCAACTTTGTCCTCATATCTACTTATTTCTGCAATTAGTTCATTATAGTTGCAATTCCATTTTTTAGTCGGAAACCTCCTTTCAATAGTAACTCTGCCATTTGTTCGTATGCTTCTATCATGGACGTATCACTCTTCGACATTTTCGTTTACGGCAGCGCATCCTGTCATTGAATTGTCCACGTAAAGCGATTCTAATACTCTGGAAACCACTAGCGGGAAATTTTTGACCCCATCGTAACTGACCTGATTTAATGTTCTGACAGCTAAGAATGGAACAGATACAGTTCCAAAAGTCACTGTCCTAAACTCATAATCTTGAATTTCACTTTCAGGATCCTTGCGCCATACTATGCGTTTGAACATGATGTCCTCCTCCGCTATTTTAAGTTGCTGATACATTTTAATAATATCAGCAACAAGTACAATCGGATGTACTCTCCAATGCAATACTAAATAACGTAAGTCTGCTTGTAGTTTAGGTCCTACCATTATAGTATCATTCAGCGATATCCCAAAATAATTTTTGCTAGAAGCATTAAATACCACTCGCAACTTTGTAGTTGTCTTGTCTTCTCTTACAAGGGCATGATGAGGTAAGTACACGGCTTCATTATTTTTTCATCGTTTTTATCTACAAGGCGCATGTGGTCTAACTTTAAGTAGGCGTTTATTACTTCGGTTTTTAGTTATAAATTCTTTGATAATCTTTTCTCTAATTCTATGAAATTTGTTACAGCTATCTGTCGTGAATAACCACAACGTGGCTCCGGATCACGAAACGGTAACTTCACAATGTAACGTTCATCTGATGCTCTTTTGGTTGTACTAATTAAAACGTTCACACATTTGTTCTTCTTTTGTTAATACATTTTTTGTACTGTATGATTGTTCTTCTATTTCGCAAAATTGTTTTAAAAAGTTGTCTTCGTTTATTTGTGCGTGCGTAACAGTTATCCGCGAAGTGTTTCCTAATGTAGTATTACAGCAACCTTTGACTGTACCAGGCAGAATCCATCCCAAAGCGGTGTTTTGAGCTATTAGAGTTCCATTTGAACTTTTTTCACGTTATCCTTCAATATCTGACAAAAGACATTCGCTCTTAATAAGATGTCGATTTTATTAGGAGTGTTGAACTGTGGATCCACTAGGCATAAGTTTTATAAATCTATCCAGTCCGTAGATTGTATCTGTTGCTCTGGTAAATAAAAAGATATTTTTTAATACACAAGCTATAAATTGTATGTTAAATTCTTTATCAACCCGTAACTGAAGATTAACAGTTACCACATATTTCGAAGTCAACGGTTTGCCTCCTCCTAATCCAGTAATCGTTCCTTGTATGAAATCTTTCTTTAGACGCAAAAGCTGCACTGTTGCTTCAATGATAAAACTAACTTGAGAGCCCTGATCTAATAAGTCTCCTGTGGCGTGATTTCCGCTAAATTGTGACTCGGCAATTACTAGAGCTGTAGCCAGTAAAACCTGTACATATTTGGGTACCTTACGAGTTGAAAAACATGAAACTACTGAAGAAGCGCTAGCCGAAGTACTAGAGTACTATCAGCAGATTTTACTGTTCTTGTAGTAGTGGGAGATTTTTCGTCTTCTGGGTGTAATGCAGGTTTTTTTTAGATTTTTAGGTATAATTCTGAAGTTTCGATCCCATTCTTTCCTACGTCTCTACTTACTTATTTATTTATTTAGTACATGTTTTCCAACAGCTTTTACATCAGATAGAACAATTTTTTACATGTAATTAAAACTAAATATGGTGCAAACCCAATACTAGACATGCACAACATGTATATAGTTTATAGGAAATGGACAAATAAGTACAGCATAAAGAATAAAATGATGTACTGAGTTTTTCTAAATTAATTGATAAAATACAAAGAAGGAAATACCTGCCCAGAAACTCTACTTAACGACTAAGTAAGTATAATTAAAAAGTGTATGTTTAAATGTGGCCTAGGAAGAACTGGAAATATCCAAGTGTATAGACCTAACGACGACTTTATGCTCACGACACATTCTAGGAAATACTATAAAATCCGAAAATACTAAAGAAACCCGAATTTGTTCTAGAATATCTTACTTAAAGCAATTCTGTAAAATCAATTAAACTTCTAAAGATTTCAGATCAAAAAATTTAGTCAGTCATCCAACGAAATCCTACTTGAAGTTAACAGAAAACCTATAACGGAAATACTTAGGTCTTATACGGATCTCTAGCATCCACTTAATTAATTTCACAAAAAGAAACCCTGCAAATTAGTCGAATTCGCACACCAAACATTTTTATTAAGTAATTTAGTAAGGAGAACAATGTTTTGTATAAAAAAAATCAGGACATCGCATATGGAGACTGGTGAGGCGAGAGGTACCGAAGCGCGACGGTTGCGGTTCACGGCACGCCCTTTGTTCTGCGCGTGCGCCGGACCCCGCGCGTCACGCTGCCACCGTGTCGCGATTTCATAGTGTAGAACAGACTTTTTGTTACCGATACATTTTGGATAATGAATTGCAATATTTAAAAAAAAATATAATAAAACAAGACTTTTATTTCCGTAAAAAGTAAAAAATAAAAGGTAAAACGACAATTTTTAGTTGTAAAGAACTAAAAGTATTCTAGTTATTCCTTTAAACTTGTAAAATGTTAAAACTATCATGATGAATAGATGTAAAAACTATTGATAATATACTTGTAAAGTTTCCATTTTAAAAATTAAATAATAAATGTACCCCTCGGTACCTTCAGAAAATTTTATTTCGATATTTTATTATCAATATGAAATATAAATACAATGTACTTACCTAGTATTTTAAACATAGGTATAAGTTTTGGAAGATTTAGTACCTAATTAACATTAAGATTATAATGAAACAATGAATGAGGCAAAAAAGTTTTTACCAATATCAATATCAGCATTGTTTGTTTTATTTCCATTAAAGGATTCTATCAAAAAATTGTATAAATATTGACATAATTTTGATAATGAATGGTGTCAAGTTCTGGCTTAAAATATAAAAATGCGGAGTCTGATATGTCCTATATTTAAGTCTTCAGTCGGAAAACTTTTAGTTACAGTGAATTTATTTTAAACTGTCGTAGAGTGAAAATAGAGAAGATGTGATGAGCAAGAGAACGACCGTAATAGAGCGAAGATTTGACCTTATATCAAATCGTAGATGGTAGTTAATATTCACCAATATGTCATTAGGTATTAAATAACTCATAAGTACCTATTTATTTAATTCAAATAGAACATGAAATAATTAAACATTACATGCGTCTGTAATTCTTATATTAGGATAGGTATCCTGTTCTTTATCAATCATGCACTGCTGTGGGCTTTTCACCTCAAACTGTACTTTTCAAGTTAAGATGTAATAGACAAAAATAATAAAAGTTAAAACAAACAGATATGCCAGACTATTTTGACGCTTAATAAATTAAACAGAAACTCTGCAGCGTGTGTGTGACGCGTGGAGCGATTGAAAAATACAATAGAGTCGCAAACTGTTATATTGTGTGTAGATATACGTATGGACGCGGGGTCAGCAGTCGCACAGTCATTGTCTGACCGTTTGTACTGATGAATATAACTTGACTTTAAACGTAAAATGTAATAAACCTTATATTCGAGTTTTACTCACAATTATATACTGATTGTTTTATACATAGGTACAATTATAGGTATATACAAACCTATCAGCTACCACTTCTTTTATTATTATGCGATTACTGTTTTATTTGTGAGTATTTAAGTATTATGCGTCTAAGTAATTTTGTTTATTCACTTTCAAAGTTAAAGTTCTATAACTTAAGCACACAGCACAGTCAAAAGCTTGGTGGCGTACGTTACATTCAACTAAACGCGAATTAATTGATTAAATGGGTTCATATTCCTAGTATGTATTACTTACATAAAAGGAGAGTGATCTAAAATTCCAAAATAATGAATAACGATGATTAATTAGTAAATAGTGTGCACTGAATTAATGTGAATTTATTTTTGGATAATATTATAGGCAAGTAATTTAATCTAATATTTAGGGTGGCTTGCAGGATTTGACAATTTGACAAAGGATTTGACATCTCGCTTGCACCAACTATTAAATCGTATGTGCATGCGAAATGTTAAATTCTTAAATCGAGTTTAAATAGTTTGCGCAATCCACTTAATATTCAACCAAAGAAAATTATGAAATTAAAAACGATTGGTAACAAAATATATGCCTGCGGGCAAATTTTACATCTGTCTACATGTAGAGTGTAGATACTTAGGTATGTACCCATTTATATTTATTTGTTACATGAAGAATGTATTTGCGCTTTTGGCAAATATAATAGTGTACTGATATGTCTAAAAGTTCATATGTAGATGTAGGTGGTACCTACAGGCATTAGGCACTATCTATAGGCAATTATGGATGCCCATTGTATGTATATATTGTACATTTCTATGTACGTACTTAATTTAGTCTGAATCTAGGTATTATATAACATGTACTTAGGTAATTAAGTATGTAGCGTATAGGTTCTTAAAGTGTCAAACCGGAAGTAGACGAAATTCTCGAAGTGTCTTTGCTATTGTAGCCATCGAGTTAACAAATCACTATAAGTTGTCAAGTCGACAAATAGAACTATTTTAATGGTCTGTCGCGTACAATCACAATACTTTATTGTCGTCGCAACTAAGTCATTAAATGGGGAGAAATGTGTGCGACCGCGTAAAAAACACCAGCGGGATCTAACCCTGTGACCTGCCATAATTTAGAGTACGACAACAACGAAATTTAAATGTTACATATTTACTTTGTTCCTTAAGAATTTGTCTTAAACAATTTTAAAAGTAATTAAAATACCGAAACAAACAGTAATTAATCACTGGTAGGTATAGTCACGTTTTCTAGAAAATATGCTTTGAAATGAGTGAGACGTATTTCAAATTTTGAAACATATTTCTATTTGTTGTTGAATATAATGTAGGTGCTATACAAGTACCTCGTGACACATAATAATTTGAAATATTATGTGTGTAATGAGTCGCATAAAAGCGTACGTTCGCTTCAGAATCGGCGAGCGCTGAGTGCGGGGCGTGGGGCTCGCGAGGGAGGCGGGGCGAGCCAATCGGGCGCGGCCACGCCTCGCGAGCCAGGTCGAAAGGTCGCCCGTCGGGCCGACCATTGGCGCGGAACCGATAAGTACTGAGATTTATACCATTTGAAACTGAAGAACAGAAGTACTTGAACACTCGAGTACCTACATGTTACGTGTCACACTGACAAGCTACTGGTTTTACCACTGGATGTCAATTAGAGGATTATTTATTATTTGATATGCTACTTGACATCGTATCAAGATAACACTAATATCAAGTTGTTTATGAACGTTTTTGTTATTTGTTCTAACATGATAAATATTTAGTTTTAAAGTCTAAACAACTTAATTGCGGACTGAAAACGTAACACATGCGACAGTAACCTTAGACCCTGAGGCAGCTGCAACTCGACTGTGTCGAACTTTTTTACTTGTTAGTACCTCCAGTGAAACACGAGACTCGCGAAAATGTTCTTGATGACTTTTTATGGGCGAGCACGCGCTAAGCTCACCATATGGTGCTGTCTTGATGACAGACAAGATGTTTTTATTTGTAGTGGTATGGATATGGCATACCTAGTACCTAGTCATCTTAACATGGATAGGCAAACATAGACATTAAAGGCGGTAAATTGCCCTCAAAATTGTACAGGTTATTGTGACATTTCGAAATAGATATTTAGTTAGATATTTTGATAAAAATGAAACTCTTCCATACCTATATTAATAACTAATACAATAGTTAATACATTACGTTATATTAATAACAATTAAATTTATTAATTATTAACATTTTAAGCCTTTTCTTAATAAACTTAGTTGGTAAAATTTACAATTTTTGTGTTCAGCATATTGTGAATGACGGTGTATGAACTGCGCCGCATATTGCGCCAATTCCCATTTGAGAACGGAAGTCGAAATATGAATTTTTAAAATTAGAACCAACTCCGAGCGCAGGTGAGCATTCGGCGACAGTTTGATGTCTTTCTAGCATTGTTCTGTTTTAAATATTTTCTTCTGATTAATTAATTGTGTGTGCAAATTAATAAATTGATATCAATATACAAGTTTTTTTTTGTTTGTAATAATCTTCAAAGACGTTCTTGACATACTCAGATTATCTTTAAGAATGAAATAAAAGAAACATAAACCACTGTTAAAATTATTTTCCTGTATTATTTATTTTTGTAGTTGAAAATAATTTGTCGGTTGAAAGACACGATCGCGAGACGCTGGATAGCGCAGAAAAATTATAAATATGAGCGAGAGTCGTGGGAAAAGTGACAGAATTCGAAAATAAGAGGAAATGGCTGTCAGCGAATGGCGTTTAAATCAAATTCAAAATTGGAACATCTTTCGGCAGGAAGTGTTAAATATATTAATGTCGCGTCCAAGCCATGCTTTGTCATGTAGACATTTCCTATTATAATTATTATTTAACTGGTGTCCAATATTTATTTCATGTTCAGTAGGAAGTGGAAATAGGTCAGACTATTACACTGGCATTGAGATAGTTGCCGGTCGTTGATAGTATGCATCTACTTACATTCGTTTCGACGACACGGACACCATACTAACATTTTATTACCAACACACGTGCACATTAACTGGAGAAAAATGATTGTGGGTTTCAATAAATAAATAAACCTGATTGAGTAAACAGTTAATCAAGACTGTCCGCATGTGTGAAAAGTTATTACAGCGTATGACCTCAACTTGGTTTAAAAATAAAAAAAGTCTCAATGAGTTTTCCACGGCGCAGCCGATTCGTAATTAACTAACACCAGAGCCACCGATATTTATTACTAATAAAATGGCACCTGGCGTACTAAATCGTATTATTACTAAAAACATTTTTACTTCGTCGTATTGAGCTACAGTTTATAAAATATTTTTTTTAATAATAATTATTTAATATTTCTCAAGCTATACCGGCTATATATGCTGTCTTAGCAAGTTTTTTGTTAAGTACATTTCTAACGACAAATAAAGTGAGGATAGATATAATTCATATGCTCAGAGGTATAAAAGGAAATTTAGAAATTGTAAAAAAGATCAGTGAAACAAGAAAGGATAAAGTAAAGTAATACTTAAACTATGTAATAAGTATAAAAATAATGTTTGTTTACGTAACAATATCAGGTAAATGTATTCCAATACATCTTTATAAATTAAACCATATTTAATTTATAAAGATGCATTGGAGTACAGACATGAGACTCAAACATATGAGAATTAAAGCCGAAGTTTCATTTTTATTCAAATTTAGTTTATAGAACCACAGTTTCGTGGGAATGGAAAGTTAAGTTTTTGAATAGTATTTGTTTGACTTCCCAAAAATTCTGTAGAAAAGCTTTGGTCTGAGATATATGAATTCAATGATAATAATTAATAAAAGGGTGGCCGCGCTCCACCTCTTTTATTGCTAAAGTACTTATTTGCCTTATCAGTACCAAAATGTACCACTGTGGTTGGGAATCCATGCAGAAACTATAGAATATGATTTTTGAGAACATTAGTAAAACAATTTTTTAATTTTAATTATGAGAGGGCAAAAATCATTAGGTTTAAAGGGGAATTTGATAATGTTCAAAGAGCGCTAAGTAAACCTATAAAAATAACAAGCATACTCAACAAATTTAAATAAACCGAAACATTTGCTGGTGAAAACGGATGGTTCAGGTTTTTGTTTTTAAACAATGTTAAACCGAAAATATAAACACCTATCCCAACATTGATAGTATAGCAACAATGCTCAGAATAATCATTGTATCTACTATAAACGTAAAGCTAGTGTTTTCAGCCTCTATGGCAGATGTTAACTCTTATTTAATACATTAAAAATAAGTTACAGGTAAAATTCAAACAATTACATTAAATTATATGCGTTACATAACGCATCTCACGCCATTTCTTATTCAAGATGGATAGAGCAATTGAAAGTCACTTCTTAACACACTTAGCAACATCGTTTATCTGTTATATGTACATCTGGATGTAGAAAATTACTCTGACAAGCACAAACGAACATCAACATAATTTTATGTGTCTTTTTTACGATTTTGAAGTTCATCACTCAAAAGGAAGAACCGAATGTGGTCTTATATCGTTTAAAGAATGGTTAATGATCCTAGCAATCCGATCGTGCTCCAATAAAGTTTATTAATAGCTTGCAATCATCGACTATCACATTGTGTAGACTAATAATGAGAACAAATGAAAAGTTAGACACGTCTTGCTTTACTTCTGACCTTAAAAAGATTAGATATTAGATAATGGCTTAAAATTTTATTCCATAATGAACTAATAGACTGGTCCATTAGTGCCGTGTTTATGCATATTCTTTCAAATTAAAGGTTCCGGATTCGATTCCTGTCCAGGTCAACGTAGAAAACGAACTTTTCTAAGCCATCTTTGAGTGTAGCTGTTATACCATGAGAGCTTCCCCATTTTGTTGGGTCACATGAGACTAGAGTGCTTAAATTGAGATTACACGGTTTATGTAATACTTTAGAAGTTATTTACTCATACGATTTATTAATACATGATTAAGTATTCACACATTAGGTATCTATAATATTGTAATAAGACACAAAATGTCTTATTTTATTAATTTCAGTTTATAATTACAAAAGAATACAAGCAGTTTTAATTATTTTGTTATCAAAATGCCAAATCCTGTGCATTATGCCAGGTCTAAGGTGTTTTGTGCGCACGGCAGGTGCAACGTCACCTGCGCACGCGTCAATAGTCGTTACATAAAAACCGTGTGCGCGGGCTGTAGGGTCGCCGCGACCTGTAACATTGTAAACACTGACCGCTAGCCACGGAGCCCGGGGGGTTGTTTTGAAAGTTCAATTTTAACCATGAAATCAAAAAGTAAACTCGATTGTAATATTGTAATTTATACAATATTATTAATAATAATAACAATATTTCCCTTGCGGACAAAATAAGCAATGAAGAGATACGCAGTATGACAGGATTGCACGACAGTGTTATTGTAAAAATGAAGAAAAGAATGCTAAGATGGTTCGGGCACATGGAAAGAATGAGTGATGAAAGAGAGACGAAGAAAATCTATAGAGCGAAAGCGAGTAGAAAAAGAGGCCAAGGAAGACCAAGGTTGACTTATGAAGATCAAATAGCTAGTGTTAGTCTACGGAAAAGTCAAAAGCACTTGCATACCTAGGCGAAAATGTGTGAGGAGAATCATGAGATTTGAGGAAGCGAAAGAAGTATGTAAGGACCGCGACGCTTGGCGCTCCGTCCTCTCTGACTATCCCGTTAGGGATACAGTGTTAAGATATGTATGTATGTATACAAAGTTTTCAAGGGATTTTTTTTTCTAATTTCAATATAATAACGTCATGCCATTTTTCATTCCTATCTATACTTGAGCGTATAGATGGCATAATAAACATAATCACTGCTCTTGTCATTTTTATATTGTAGAGAAAACACACCACATTATGGTACAACTGATGACGGTTTTAAGTGGTGTAAGGTCCGTTGATATTTACAATGTGAAAGCTAAGAAAGAACTTCAAATAGTAAATGGGTTGGCAACCCTGATGACTAAGATATTGGGCCTTTTCTGCCAGAGATTTCAGCGGCTGTGGATAACACACCCACATAACACAATAGTGCGAGCACTGCAGTTTGGCGGCAGGATTAGCGAGTAACGATAACGGTTCGGATGGACCCAGCAGAAAGTCCTACCAGTTAGAACACGTTCCATATTTCATTCATTTCAAGCGGCCAGAGTAACACTGCGCTGGGGCCGAACCGTGCCACAGACGGAATACTGTCAAATATCAAATATCTATATCATCCATAATAGTGATAATAATCAATGAATCAGTTCTAACCCATGGGGATTTCTTCGACCTGCGCGGAAAGATTTCTTGGATATTACACGTGATAAGAGATAAAATAAATTCATAAATGAGCTGCATACGGCACGCAGGAAGTAGCGGGCGCGCTGCGTACGTTTCAGATTCAGGCAACGGAAGCGGCGCTGGCGCATCAATGAACTGTACGTGACCAGTCACTTGCGACATTCCTTTAATTAGAATTGACAAATTCCAGGTTTTGCAGAAAATATTTAAGTATACGAAAGCGGTTTATTTTAATGGATAGCAGTTGTCTATAAATAATTCTAGTACTATTACGAACTAGGTATCATTTTTAAATAATAATATAAATTAACTTGTCATTTTATTCAGTTACCTACGTTTCAACCTAGTTAGAGAGGACTATACAAATAGTGACTTAAAACTGAAAATATGAGATAATGTATGTATGTATGACTTTAGATTAGGACTCAATATGCTCTAATCATGGAATAAGGTACATAACTGAACTCTCTTTTTCGTGATTTATCCTTTCGTAACACGCTTCAAATGACGCAGTAAAAATGAAATCTATATACCTAAATAAAAATGCAAATGTTCGTTTGTTCAAAATCTTAAATCTCCGAAATATCTTCACAAATTGCTTTGAAACCTAAAATACAACAACGAATAGTAGTAAAGCTATAAAAATAAATAAATGTATTATTTTGAACTTCGTATGAAACAATATGCTACGCTTCTAATTCTTTAAAAAGATTAAGTTTAATTAAGCATTACGTGGACAGCAGTGTCCACATATCTCTAGATTTATTTGAAATTAAAAACATAAAACATGTAGTATTTATTATGAGCCACTTGTCAATTGATTTCTAAGACACTAGAAAGCGCTAATTACGGGCTGATATCGGCTTGAATGACGATTGAACGACAGTAGGAAATGCGCCAGGCATGGCCGCCGGAAACGACTGTATTTATGAATGAACAGCGCTACGTGACGTCGTAGACCAGACATGACGTCATACGTGCATGATGGTGGTTGAAATGATAAAGCAATAACGAGTCAAAAGAATAGTGTATTGTTAAGATTTAGCTTATAGACAAAATATTCATAAAAGAACTCATAAAAGAATAATGTATAGGATAGATACATGAGTTACCGTCATTTATACATCTAATTTACCTACACATACAAATGAATTTGAATTTGATAGTAGAATTGACGTTCAAAATACCTTGCAACTGGATTCACTCGAATAAACTGATTTGTTTTGACTTTAAAACATGTAGTTCGAAAAATTGAAACCGATGAATTATGGTCTCGCGCAGTATTTAAAACAAATCTAAGAACAGAAGTATCAAAAACAGAAAACATTAGAAAAACATTTATAATTTGTTTTTAAATCTTTTAGAATAATTATGTACTTAGATTAGATTTATTATAGGAGTCACTCTATACTACTTTCAAAGCGGCTGCAACTAGACCAAAAAAAAGAAACCTAATTAACTACTTTTTTCTTTTTTTTCTTACATTTTACCACGACTAAATACAAAGAGAAAGGTATATCCTGTATAGAAAGTATATCTTGTAATTAAAATTTAACTAAACGTTTTCGAAGTTACCTGTATATTAATAATGTTGGTCTGCAAGAGAAAGAAAAAATAGAATTTACTTATTTAATAATTGGTAAACGAATAGTGCTTATTAAAGAAGTTTGTACTAGCTACGGGCTAATAACCCGTAGTTCTGACAGCTAGTTCTGCTGTACCATTTCTAAGCTCAAAGGCCTATTGCTGAAAGTAGAATTTGCTGCGCCTTGATGCCCTCTCTACATGTTACAGATATTTGGGTCTAGAAATTGATGTGTCAAAAGAGTCAACACCTTAGCCTTAGATAGATCAACGCATAATTATCTCATTCAAGACAGTGCACATTTATCTCGGAGTCCGGGTGATGTTGAGTGCTTTCTCAATTCGTTATGTGGTATTCGTGTTATAAGCTTAGAATGTATGTAGAGTAACACAATTTATTTATTACAAAAAATGAGAGAACGTTTTAAATATTTCTAATGTAGAGAAATAATATGGAAAAATCCATGATGTAAAAAATTTGAAAAATCGATAAAAAAGAACATTTACTTGTTGTCGTCCTGATTAGATTAATTCTAAAGCAGTGTTGGAATCAATTAAGGTTATTTTAAGTTCGTACCGCGCACATGCCTTTAGGTCATCTGTTAAACAGCTGCGATCGAAATGTCGCGGACGTGTTAGACAGGTGTTTCTAACGCTTGTAAATACCAGCAGACGATAACACTCGCTATTATATTGATAAACATTAATTTATTTGAAACTAGAATTTAGAAGAAATGATGTAGCCATAAATTCGATGTAATCTATAGCAGGCTTTTGAATAGACTTGTCGAGTTTTTTTGCAGTTTATAAATAAAAAATCGATTACGATACATATTTGGGTCCAGCGCCAAAATATATTATTCCGTGAACAATTTTTAAATGTTTATTTTTTCCTTTCAAACGGTTTCCGTTGCTTCTAAAATGGTAGAAGCTATAGTAGAAGCTACAAACTAATAGCATTATTATCCTCCTTAAACATATGTATATAACAAATGGTCTAGAGTCTAAGTGTCATGTTGGTTCTTTTCAGTACAGGTTTTTCTTAGTAGATTTAATATTAGAGCGCATCATTACTGAAAAACTTTACTTTTAATTGTAATTTGACCATCGACTCATTGAGTGATGTTTGAACACTACTATACTCGCACTAGGGTTATTTATTATTACATCATTTCGGTACTAATCGGCACTAAAGACACGTCTACGTCGTAAATTATTGATGTGGTCAATGATTCAAGTTCAAGTACATGAGTTGCAAATCGAGGGTTCCGAGTTTGACTTCCGGTTTCATTAATATAGAAAAAGTATTTTCAAAAATTTAGAAAAAGAATTCTGGGTGATTTCGTCTCTGATTCGTATGGCACTCAACATGGTTAGTTTGAGGTCACACCATGATTGTTATGATTTTCTGGTAATTTGTAATTATAATTATTTTATTTAATAATTCTTTTGTATTTTGCATAAACTTAGACACTTTTTGAATTAAAACAAAAGAATTTAGATTTATGTCGCTGGATAATGTCGTAGAGACAAGGTAATGTTGTAGAGGCTGATGTCGACATTGGATCGTAACAGTTTTATCTAGTCACAAGAAAAGCAATCTAAACTTAACATCTATTTAGTTCGTGGTGACAAAATTTAATTTAAGAGAAATAAGAGAATGTTTCATTTCTAACCGAGAAAAATACAATATTCGTAACATATACATTTAGTTATTATCGTTATAATTAGATTAATTCTAAACCAGTTACGAATTTTATTGGTTTGTGGAGGTCCTTTTTATTACAGTAATCCGCGTTCAAATCAAACCTTTAATTGCTAAACCTACTGCTGCTTCCTGTCATCGCGTTTTCCTCTAGCTCTAGATACAAACTCATGTTCACTAAAGAAAATAAGTGACATTGATTTACAAAATATTAAATTAATTTAAAGTAAAGCTCACATCGCCTGTCGTAAAATAGTGTATGCGAATATCTACAAAAGGAAGGAAGTGATTAACTAAAAGGTCAGAGACCTGCACCGTTACTTTTCGTCAGCGTCTATTTGAAATCATTCTGTGTTATTTGTCACGTTGGTAACAACGAAGTCGATAGTGATTATAATCTGAGTAACACATGAATATTTATATAAATTAATACGTGTTTTGCGTGAGAATGCTATCCTATTAGTTTCGCATGTTTACTATATTATAGGTAATTATTATATAGATTAACTTCATCGATTTGACTTTAATTTATGATAATTTATTTGTTCGATTTGGCGGTTGTTTTTGTAAGCTTCTCTAGAAGTTCATTTAAATTCAATCGCTTTTAGAGAGACATGGGAAAGTCAATTGTGTATTATACCTACATTAAGCCGAGACCCCCATATTGTCTGTTATAACAACATTCTGTGTATTGAATTAATAAATAATAACAGCCACTTAATAAAAAAAAAAATTGATAGTAGGCTAATATATCTATAATTTATTTTTATCCAGCTTTCTATTCAGAGTTGCGTGAGACATGTAACTTAGTTTAAAGAAAATGCAAAATATTTTTATTGTAAAAACACAATAAAGTCATAAATTAGTGATAGAAAATAGACAATAGTATGTAGATAGGGCGCTTACATTATTTTCACGTAATCTATGCAAATACGCTTTGTGTGACAGTACTGCAAAGCTTTTTATGCGCGTCACGCGACGGAAGCGTCGTGAGGTGCGCTTGCACAGCCCTCACCGGATCCAACATGGCGGCGGCGAAAGTGTATCCGGCCAAGAGCTTTGAGAGTTTTCAAGCGCCGCTTTATTTTTATATCTAAGTTTTTATTTTATGGATAACATAAACATAAAATAACTTGCGCAATCTTAAGTAACGTAAAGCTATAAACATACGAGAATTCTTCTATAATTATAAAGGTCAAAAACGGATTATTTTACAAACACCTGACAATTATAAACCATTGTATAAATAGGGTAATCACAAGATGAATGTGAAATAAAATTATAATTGCGAATTATTCTAAGTTATTCATAAACAATATGGTACAATATACATGTAGGTAGGTATACATTTTAATTGTGTAGCGTTGCGTAATTATGTACTTCATTATTTCAATATTTATTATGTGGATTTTACCTTAACCGCAAACTTAATGAGTACAGTGTTCGTAACTGATAAATGTTTAAAGGTTGCTATAGGTACTGAAAATTTTCCCGTATTTTTTTAAATTATAAATGTAGCTCTACCTATGCAGATATTTGAAATAAATTATATAAAAAGATTATCGTAAGCTATTTATCGTAAGAGAAATATTTCAAAACTCTAATACTTTGACGAATTTAAACAAAGTTCTCTGTTTATGTACTTCGTACTCCAGACAATTTACACCAATAGAGTGACCCCAGGCTGAACACTAGACAGGTACCATTGTACTGTGGATATTAATCCAACGACTGAGAACTGAGTAGGTACCTAGCGACACCCAAATTACAAGATAATTTATAAAAGTTCGTCTCTTAAACTGACCTGACTGGGAATTAAACTGTGATTCACGTCTTAAAAGATAGAGTTATAAAATCTGTTTGTAAATTGTTATTCTCATTCGAATTCGTTTTACAAATGTGCTAAAATAAACTTCGTTATATATTTTTTATTTTATGATTACGTAATGGGTTTCAAAAAGCATAGGAGAATCGGTTAACTTTTTTTATATAATTTCTAACCTGTAGGTAGAGCATACGACGAGTCGGGCACACACATTGTGTCCACAGTTGATGGATCAAACGTGATTCTGTTTTGCTCCGTGTAGTGTAGTTTTCCGGTACTATTAACATTTTGTTCATAGCTTAGTCTCGCGACATTTGCGAGAGCTTGTTCGTAATTCAATCTGTTGTCCCTTTGTTCCGTGTTTTCAAACTGTTTGTTCACTTTAGCACTGTAGTCCGTGAAATTCAGTTTTGTAAGGGTGGACATGGGCAGGTCTAAGGGCGCCGCGCATGGGGGCACGGCGGCTTCGCGCGGTGCCTCCACCAGGAGCATGGCGGACCAGGCACCGGCCCCCGGCGCTTTTTATTGCTAGTATTAACACTCCATTACACGCACTGACTGTTTATTTATTATTTTATTAAAGTTATCTGTTCGGATTTAATTAAAAATGTATTTCTTAGAACTTTAGTTTTAGTTATTTATAACTAATAAAATTATTAAACTTAAGCAAGAACGAATTGCACAAATGATAATTTAATTTCAATGTCGAAATTTAATAACAACGAATACGGAGCTTTGCGCTTGTACGTAGAAAAATGGTTCGTAGCACTAAACTGCCTCGCGCCTAATCGTCGACTGGGAGCTTTCGGGCGGTTCGGAGAGGGCGGCCGTGGAAAACGCATGCCGAGCACTGCCGAAGAGAGCCGAGTACCTCCGAACACTGACGGAGTCATACGAGTCGCTTGCTCTGCGACCTGTCGTGCCACCTGCTACACGACCAACTGTTGCGCGACCGTTGATTTTTTTGCTAATTCTCTAAGTATTATGAAAATTAGCGCAAGCACCCGCTGTCGTTATTACTTATATTATTTATATTTTCGGTATTTAAGAGCAAGCTCCCAAAAACAGTTTCTTGCGTAGGCTCTGTCCTCACACTCCGCCAGCCGAACGCGACATATATCACTATAACTGGAATATTAATTCATATAATAAAATATCCTTTACCCAGTATTTAAAAAACTATATTGTCTTCCTGTTAGCCGCAATTTTATGTAATTTGTCAAGTAATTTAGAAGAAATATTTAAAAATCTCTCAAAAAGGCATAACATTGCAGAAAAAAAAGTATCAAACGAAAACACATAAATTGCGTTATAGTTTTAGGCAGTCGATAGAAAAATGTACAAAGAAATATGTATTTAAATTTTATATTCATTAAACGCGTGTCCGCCTAAGCAAACTTATTTAAAAACGTTCAAAATTTTGGCAGCCAGGTCTTAAATAGAAAAATAAATAAGAATGAATTTGCCATTAACAATGCAATATAAGCTTTGTGTGTAGCCATTTATAAGTCATGCGCAATTATGTGCTCGTTGAACTTCTTTTTACTTTTAAAAATCAATACAACTGAACTACTGTATCTATGACTTATACATCTAACATAGTATAAAATAAATTAATGAAGTTACTGTATTAATAAACTATTCTTATTAAAGTTAAAATTTTCCTCCCTTTTTATCACTCGAGGAAAACGTGATTGTAAGTTGAAACCAAAACACAGTTTCTCTGACAAGAAGTGTATGGGCATGCGCATTCAAGCTATACTGAAACTTATTTAATTAAGATTCATGTTTGGAAAATACGTATTTTTTAAAACTAAACTTGTTGTTTAAATTACACGCTTGGGTTAACTACACGGATTTTCTTTTAGTGCGAACAATGCATTGTAATTTATCGCGTACCTTATTTAAAATTACTAGTCAAGTTTCGAATGAGGTAGTTACCTACACAGCGCCCCATTGTTTTAAAGAATAATAAAAAACTAATCTGTTCTTGAGATTAAATTGTTAAGAATGATGTTTTAAATATGTTTTATATATGTACATCGAATGAGTCAAAGTATTTAATGGGCTTTTTGATATGCTCATAATAATTTCTTATCCCTTAATCATTCTATCTTTTATTCATATTTTTATAATAATTAATAACACTGTTCATAGAAAGAATTAAAAGAATTTTACTTATTTAAAAATGAGAGTAGGCACGATACATCATTTTTGTTGAAACCGTCTACGATAGTTTCAACGAGTCTTCATTTTTCCAGCTGTCATCATCAGTCATTAACTGTCAGTAAAAAAGTATTTTTAACCATAGATCTATTTAGCCAATTCACTCGAATGTGGTAACGTAGATCGCAATTACATATAATAATAATGACTATGACGCACGCGCGACCTTGACGTTGATTCCCATTGTTTGATAGTGACCGTGCACGAGACTCCGAGTAGGTAGCTTTTTTGAATTCAGAATACCTAGTTACATTTGCAACGAGCACAATACCGTGTTGAGTATTAAAAAGACGTTGGCCTCTACAGTACCTACTGCACACAGAATATTGACACAGGAAATATTGGGACAGATGTGTCACTATTATCATTTTCTAGTAGTATGGATTTGAAGATATAAACATGATACGGTGGGAGGGCACGAGCTGAAGGGCGGCGCTGAGAAATCAGGTCAAGTTACAAGGGGTGGGTTTGAAGTTGGGTCACAATAGGCACAAAACGGGCCAAAAGACATTGCTGGGGGATAATGGGCACCTGAGCACGTGTGCCACCGGATATAAAAGCCTATTGTCTACCAGAGGAAGCGATTTCGACGCGTCGGAAGATATGACGTCGATTTTCTGTAGATTATACATTTATATCTATATAATGTAGGTACATATTCTCAGATACCAAAATAGATTGACGTAATGAAATCAAGTGCTTTAATAAATTATGTCAATCCTACTTTTTTGATTAAAATATTTTCTTATAAAACTTTGTACAATGAAGAAAATCGTTGAATTCATATTATCGTTATAACTTCAGATTCCTTGTTTTGGTGTTAAACGTTTTTTTTAGAAAGACGTAATTTTTTTTAAATAAGTAGGCAATATAACTTGATAAATTATCCATGTACTAGAACTAGTGTGACTGTGGTGATGGCACCCAGACGAGATGTAATTATCGGCGTGAGTGCCCGCGAATTCAAGAGGAAATGACGCGGGAAATGAGTTTTCCATATTTGAATAAATACGCAGCGGAAATAAATATGCTCGGGATATTGTCTCTGCCTTTTCAAATCGTTTGTCTTCACGGCGTCTCATAAAAGGAGATACTTTTACCAGGACACGAAAACTATAAAACATGCAAAAGTTTATCAAAATAAAAACTTTGATGGTTTAAAGTCAAGCGAACATAGGAAAATAAATAATCGGTAAAAATAAAAAAAGCTGAATTTATGGCATCGGCGTAAAGTAACATCGATCATATAAATAGAGAGCGATATAAGAGGATGCACAATGAATATGCACAAAGTTAAATTCACCTTCGTTTGTAAGTCACGGCGTTTAAAAATACAATTTACCGAGGAATTCCCTGCTTTGAATTACATTAAGTGTAAACAATAAAGTGCTAGTGAGCGTATCGGCTGCGGCAGGCGACGGAAGTGCCAGATAAACAATCTTTTTTAGATAAAACACTGAAAAACAGTTCATAAATCTGTGCAACGACGCGGGAGCGTTTCAACCAGAACTGTCAAAGCCAGGATAATACCAATTTATAAATAACCGACCATTGCATATAATTATACTTTATAAACATCAACATTATTGCCTTTCGAACATTAGCACTAATTAAAAGGCGCAACGCATCCGGTCCTACAGATTATTTAGAATTGATCGAATTCTAATTTCTAATTTAAAATTCAAAAAATATAATTCTAAAGTTAAAAACTTTAGTTTCCTGTGATTATAATGCTATTTTATGTGACATTCTAACATTTATTTCTTTTTTTGAGTATTAAACGTGTTATTACAATTTAAGTGTACACGTCGACTATTCCTGGGCTGGCAATTATTTTTTTCATAAAGAGTTGCAACGGTATCACTTTTGACAGCACTCTGAAGCGGCCAGAGTGTTTTAAATTGGAGCGCGCTCGGGACGTCATTTCCGGTACCAATAATTTATTTCTCTCGGCCTCCGTCATGTGACGAGATGGCGCGAGATACGACATTTATCCACGTTTAATTTTAGAACGATTTCTGGGAACATTTATGATTGTGACATTATTATATTCTTGTTTTAAAGTCGACCTCGGTCTCACACGCACATAAACGTTTATGTTAAAATAGTTATATTTTATCACGTTTAATGTTACGAGTTTAAATAAATACTTACTGAAAAAAACTAAAAATAAGTTCAATTCTTACAGAGGTACTGAAAAAGTGAATAAATGAGAGATACATAGTATTATGTCAATAAGCTCATACGTATTATAATAATTGTGACAAGTAGTTATCTCAGGGGCAGTGTTCTGAAGGACAATCGACGCCCACGACGTCCGGCGCCCACCCTCACCCTGCCGATAACGTATCGACTACTAAATTAACATGAACTGTTGAAAGTATTTTTTGTACTCGCTGCTGTTAAATACGCAGGCGATAAAACATCATGCTTCTACGTATATTTTATTACAGTACATTTTTTTTTATTCTCTTTTATTATTGTTTGTCAGAACCAATGAATGATAACTTTTTGATTTGCTGTGTTTATTTTTAACGATATTCTCGAAAATAGACTATGTAATTTTTATTATTTTGTGCAGTAGATACTGACTACTGACATATAACCAGGCGGACCTCAAAACATAACCAGGCGGACTTCAAAACAACTAAGAAATTTCATTATCAATTTAACCTTCACGCTGTCACAGAGCATCAAGACAAACCATCAAAGCAAAGCTAAAATCAGAACTTGAAGCTACTTTTAGCAAGAAAATGTACAGATGACAAAGCGACAGACAAATGACCTTAATGTGACAGATTATTTCGTTACCTTTACAAATACATATAATATACAATTACCTTATAATCGCCAAGTCCTATCTCTTAGCTTCATCTAATTAGCGCCTCAAACTGAGAAAGCTGTTTAAAAAATTGACCTTAATAAGTCACGAAATGGTCATTATTGGTCAACTTGTAATAAATAATTCATTGGTCAGCATTATACGACTGTTAGTTGATTTGAGACGCGATTATATTGTAATGAATGAGTACCTTGAAGTTGTAATCACCCTACAAACAGTCATTTAATGTTGACCAATTCATTAAAACAATTGACCAATAACAATAATTATTATAATAGAAACAAATTGACCATTTTGTGATCAATTAGGCTCACTCTTAAATAAAAACATTCTCAGTTTGAGGCACTAATTAGGCTTGCCTCGAAAGTTTTAATTAATTAGTCAATTATTGAATTTTATTTACTGATTGCGACCGAATCGTGACCAATTGAACTAGCTTTAAATCAGTTGCATATAAATAATAATTGAATAGAAACGTCATTACGTAATGGATTATTTTAAAATTTTAATTACTCCATATAAACAGCCTTATAATGATGACCGTCAACACCATTGAATTAATAATGACCTTTTGTGGCCAATTAAGGTCACTAATTTTAAACCAAATTTGAGTAGCCAATTAGATGGAGTTGGCCTTGAAAATTGTAAATAAATGATTTGAATCTTTTATATCATTGACCAGTTATCAAAACTAATTGACCAATAGTTATCAAATCGTGACATTTGAAACAGTTTTGAATCATTTATATGTAATGTTTAATGTATGTATGATCTGAGACGCATTCAAATGATAGACTACCTACCTTAAAGCTTTAATCACTCCTGTAAACAGTCATATAATGCTGATTAATTAATCAAAGCGAATAAGCAAAGCGTCGACCAATAATGGAAAATTTGTGACCAATTAGGGTCATATTTTTAAATAACACTTTTCTCAATTTGAGGTGCTTATTAGATGAAGCTCTATTTCTTGGCCAATTTTACGACCTGTTCAAGAAGATAACCAGCTGGCATATTACACATATTTTAGTGTAATTTTTAAACCAATATGCAAATGCAAAAATTTATTTATTAAGAAACAAATTTTTTTAAGGTAACCCAATTATTAATTACTAAAATGTAATAATATAGCTACAGAATTTCGTATGAGAGAAACGATTTCTTTTCAGATTTATAAAGTGATCTGTCGATTAAGGCGTAATCACCGCGCTCTAAAGCGTCGAGGACAATTAAGACGGCCACCTAATAACGGATAATGAACACTCTGCAAATATTTGTTTTTGCGGGGGATTCTTGCAATGAGTGTAGAGAGTGCCGCAAATACGGCAATTAATTGAATTCGGCAGATCAAAGACACCGCCGGCGGGTTATGTCGTCGCTTCGAGATGCGCAAACTGATGCACTGGTAACCCGAGACTCATATTGGGCGTCGCAATTCTCATGAGCGCGGCTTTACAGAAATATCAAATTTACAGATGCGAAAAGACATGCACCTACATACCACTTCAATTCAGAAAATTCCCACAATAATACCAGTAGCTATATCTGCATTGTAAAAGTAAAACACTTGTATTTTACCTGCTTTTTAAAAGAAGAATCAGCCAAATATTATTTGTTTATTTACTTAGTACATATGCATGGTATATTACAATGTAAATAATTATTTTTATTAACAATACTATTGTTTTATTACAAAAAGTTTAAAGTTTGTAAGTGAGGAATTTACTGATAAATAACTTGTTATCTATATACCTACTGCTCGCAAAATTCCACGAACCACGAACAAATACATGTACACTGTAATATGGAAAATTCCATTTTGTATGTAGAAGAATGTCTGTTGTCCACGCATAATAAAATAGTTCATCAAATATACCATTGATTCATAATAAGGTTCAGCAATAATGTCAAAAAATATACGACATTAATTAATTAAATATTAATTATATTGACTTACTCAAATGGTGGAGATGGAAAGAGAATAAGTTCTGCCAAGCGTTGGAAAATAATACTACAATTTCGTGGTCAGAGTTCCGTAGCAACATCTCTCTCCAGTTTATTCACGACGCCATGATGTTGAAACTTAATAATTCAGTAAATTTCAAATCTCCATGGTATTTCATTATTTTAATTTAGTGTGTAGAAGTACCAATTTTAAAAACAAGTAACCCACTGAACTCGCCCTTGGTTTTAAAGAAATAGGGAATAGTTTTTGAAGCTTTCAGTTTATTTTAACTATGCCAAAACCTTATTAAAATGATGTAGGCATATATTAAATTGAAATATTTATTGTTGAACCATACAATTATATGTGTGTACTTCTAAGGGACTGAATAAAATAAATCGATCACGATAAAAAATCAATTTACTTATTTAAAAGCATTCAGGAATAGTCGGCTGACCCTTACTCTTTATTTGGGTCAATACAACATTAATAAACAAATCAGATTTTGAATTCAAATCAAGGACACCCGAAATAGATGAATGGAGAAGAAAAAGTTGATTGAATGAACCCTTCGCAAGCCCAAGGGCCCTTATTAAGGGCTTATTGAACAAGTGATCCCTCGCAGTCGGTTTAAGCGCGCTCTAAAGGTAAGTATACAATACGTTTTTAGTAGCACCCTTTGCTCTTTTTAGTGCCAACCTTAAGGGATGATCCTTATTCGCTAACTTTTTACCTGCCTTCATAGGTTAGGGGATTATTATATATTTTTTGTTATTCTTCAACAATGAATGAATTCTTTATGCATTATTACATTTTTGTAGTCTGTATGCAAAGCATTTTTAAATAATACTTTATAATATATTTAGAATATAATTAAGTGTGCGCATATTATACATAGCATTCGTAGTTACTGATTTGTATAGATATATCACAGAACATAATTATGTAGGTAATACATAAATTCCTTTTATGAGTAGTGACACTAAAAACTGATCCGTTTGTATCGTCTTTTTACCTTTCTAAATTAATATAGTAGTCAATGCTTCCTTACGACTGCGCCTGATTTATAAGTAAGAAAACTTTGAATAGTCGAAATACTCATTATTTTAATGGTTTTATTCATAAGGAAGCAGAGTTCTCTATTATCAAATTTATTAGATTTTTTGTCCTTTTCATACACCCTTTGTTCCAATTTTCGTAATTCGAAATTTGAAAAGCTCACTCGCGCACGTGCGCAGGAGTGTGTATCGGGTTGCACCGGAAACTTGCTAGTTGAAGCACAATAGCAGCCGGATGTGGCTGCTTGAAACGACACGTATCTTTTTATTGATATCTTAGAAAGCTCAATATTTTTCTTGCTAACACTTCAAATCTATTGACAGTTATAGAGTAGTAAGTTCATCATCATGTTCAAATGATTGTGATGGTGGTCCCGTGAACAATTTTATAACAGTACTATTCCGTTTCAAATTATACGATCAGGAGTTTTGTAACATCCTTTTATTAGGTTGCTGATTATAAGTTCTATTCTGCGATTCTAAAGGTAAATACATAGAATACTTCTTCTATACCTCTGCCGATTTTTATTATTTTTTAATATAAACGACTATGCAGGTGTCACCATACCTGTATCAGTGCTCTGTTGTGACCAACACTGATCTATGGTGATCTCCGCTATGTTACATAGCGCCACCATTGCAGTCAAGAATCATTGGATATTTCTTGGAGTGATATGTCGAACCCCCATTGGATGCAGAAATTGGTTGAGGTAGGTTCGATGACTGAGCTTTAGTGCAATGGTCTGGAGTCACACAGAAAGAGCTTGGGATACTTAATGCTCTGTAGATTAACGATATCTTAACACCACAGTAATGAATCTACATACATTATTAGACGTACTCTGATATGGTGAGGACTTTAAAATGGAAATGGTAGGTAGACTCTTAAAGATTGATAAATTGCTGTGCGACGCAGGATACTAGCGTCACTGTAGATTAAGTGGCTATATCATTTTATGGAAATAAATTATTATGATTGTCCAGCACGTAATTTCGATGACGTGTTATTATCCAAGTAGCGCTTAAATATGGCTACATTAATAAAAATGACTTCATATTATATGACGGTTTATGCCAATGTTAGAATGAGCTGTAGTCACCACTCACGGTTTTAATAAAATCAGTGTGCTAGATCTTGACTGTTGAAGGAATATACATAAAAGATATATAAACATATGCGTTTGCACATTTACATGAAGGAATGCTGGAAATATATTTAGTAAATAGGTAAATACTTAACAAAAATGAACTGAAATTATAGTTCATATATTAATACGTGAAGAGAAAAGTTTGTACTGCCTTTTAAGCATATCGCATACGAAGGAGTGTGTGATTTAGCAGTTAAAGTATAATGCAGAAGGAGCGTATAAAGTTAAAATTTATATATAATAATTGTTACGAATACATTAAATGAAACAAAATAAAACAATAATTGTTTACGTTCATACTGCCAATGTCAAACACATAATAGTTATACTGTTAATGTCAAACACACAATTTTAGTTTGTGGGCATACTTGGCTCAAACATTGAGACTGGCGCCTAAGAATTTCAAATGTTGTTAATAATTAATTACTGACCGATTAATTGAATGAGTTTCGAGCAGTGAAATTTGTGTGATTTGTAAGCTGTGAGCTGTTTCGAGTCTGTGGAGTGTATGTTAGGGGAAAAAAGCGTTAATTTTTGTATTTACAGTTGAAATTTGACAACTGTGCAACCGCTATTTATAGTTAATATTCAAGTGTGGTTTAGAGCAAGTTTAGAATGACGTAGCGGACATTTAATAACTTACAATTAGTAGATTTATTTTAGTATACAAATAAACAACGTACCTACGCTTGTGTAAGTAGAACAAAACAAAACTCAATAAGTACGGATGAATGTTGTTCTGTAGAAATAGAAACAAAGAAATCTTGGTTCATAATATCTCAATAATACTAAATAGAACTGGATATTATTAAAACTGAACGATACAACTTACATGTAAGAGTAGGCTGCGTAAGATCAATGCGTGACCGTGAAAATTTTCAGAAGCAAGTGTGCTGTGATTTAGCAATGTTCGTTCCGAACCATACGTCCGGCGATTATCGCGCGAGTGCGCAACGCGAGGATGTGCCACAGGCGAGCGAGCTGGCCCTTGCGACAGTGCGGATGCCTCGAAATTGCACTAACATTAGTGATATACCTATACGGCTTATTAATACGAGTGCAGTTGCAAAATATTGAATATACGATATGTTTTTGTGCGTTAACCTTCAACATCGTCGGCCCAGTTGCATTAGTTTGCAACGCTCGAGTTGTCGCAAGGACGCGCGAATTTCGCTCATAAACATACGCATTGTCGACGAAGTCTTTTAACACAATACTCGATATATTGAGTTCGTGCATTTAACTGTAATATTCCATAACTCTACCTACAGTCCACTATCACTTATCATGTACATTATTCCAAGTAAATAGTAGCTACAATTGTTTAAATATTATTTTGGTAAAAAAATCACTCACTCGATACACCTATCTACATAGAATCGTCACTTCATTGCCCATTCTGGGTGGAAAACAGCTTTGAGTTACCACTTTAGTATTAAAATTAAATATCTGGTTTCACAGATGATAAAACAGAAACCATTGCATGATAACTTTGTTAGCCCATCGCCAATACAAATTTACGACCTACGTCGGAATATGAGTAATTGGCACGTTCGTCTTTCTTTCCCAAATCAGTATGGAAAGTGGTATGGTGTAGTAAGCATCTATGACGCTATATTGTTCTTGATATGTTTAATTTCATAAGTTCTTTGTCTAGTGGAGGTCGTATAACTGAACGTGCAAATTGTGCAAAACCCGGTGCAGTCTCTCATAAAATAGTTGTATTAAATAGCTAACGAGGTTAATTTACTGTTCTGAACACGGGTTTTAAATCACATTTAACTCACCACGCCATACCGCAACCGGCTCCAGCTCTACGGAGTCCCTACAACGGGAACTTGGGTGCAAGAACATGATTTAACCGGAATCCAGACCAGCCATATTGTTTAACACACAATGGAATCACTTGTCACTAAAGCGTGGATTGAACGATATCTTTCAACGCAATAAATCGCGAATTTCCTATCAAAGGAAAAAAATTGAATTTAATAAGCTTTTACAAGTGTTGTGTGTAACATAAAAATATTAACGATTAAGTACCATATCAAAAATCGCACACTGAACTTTACAGTTGTCTTGTGGAACAACACCAGCTTATGGAAGGAGCTACACAAATGATGAACAAGAACTAAACTGTCTGAAGACTGCTCATTAAGGTCATGCGCTTTTCACATTCTACAGAATCGTGGGGGGGTTGGGGGGGAGGGGGTTGGAAGGAGTTTAGGTATTAATTTTTGTCATTGAGTTATTATTGCTATAAATCTCAATATTTTCGTATGAATAAGAATTGTGCGGACAAGCGAAACTTAAGCTTATTCCTATTCCTACGAGTAATTTTGGGTGTAAGTGCGAGTACAATAAGAATTGTGCCGATAAGCGATTCTGAAGTCTTGTTATGCGACAAAGATCCTGAAGTCCAGTGACAATAATTAAAATAACAGAAGAACAAGAAATACCTACGTAAGTAATTAAAAAGTGTACACATATTGCGATGTTTGATGTATTTTTTCATTTATCTGTCGAACTATAAAACTACCTATAAAAATAGAATTAACAATAAGAATGTTTGTTCAAATTAAGACAACATTTTGGTTTGAAAAAATTTCGCAACGATTTGTGAGATTTAAATTCAGAATTTAGATTCGATAAGACATTGGATCCCACTTTCGAAAGCTTTCTTCTTGAAGATTAATATTATGTTGTGATAAAAGGTTCAAGCTATGCATAAGTCGAACAATAACATTACATTTAAGCGTTGTGAATATTGAAGAAGACCATATTACACACATGTTAACTTACATTACACATAAGACGATTTTCGTATAGACCTCGGATCGTCTGAAAGAGAGCGGAAAAACAAAACCAAGGTCGATGCTACTTACACCATAGTGGCACCCGACTGCCCGAGTGGAAACGATGTGGATGTAGCCCCTTTTAGTACATGAAAGCTACGTCCGAAAAACAAAACTTATATCGTTAATATATGACTGTGTATGTATGTACTAAGAGTAATAAGACTTACGTAATATCTATATATAAATACATAATATTAATTTAATTGCTGTAATAAAAAATATCAAATGTATATATAGCTTTTATAATTTTACATAAAGACCTAAATTCATCGTCTAAGTTATAAAAGTTTATATAAGAGAGAAAATAGGTACCTACGTAGTTTATAATTAATCCCAACTTAGTGTCTTAAACATACTATATTACATACATAGTAAAAAGACCATTAATATATTTCATATTCTCTATTTCTATTTTAAAAATTGTGGCCATTTTCATAATTCGTTAAAATTAGTTGAAACTTATGTCGCTGTTCGTTTATGTGAACGTACGTACACGTGATTAATTAGTAGCGCTCTACAATAGAGTCCGCTGCAAATAAAGTTACTAGATACATCCTGTGTAAGATATAAGTACTATATTGCTTTATATGTGTGTATATATGTATTACTTGTATGTATTAGGTACACTATTTTCACTAATTGTAAGTGCTAAATTCTTGAAAAAGAGAGATGATCAACATCGATTTGTAAGTGTAAATTGCTTGTACAAACGTCCAAGACCACCCGTGTTAACGACACCAAAGAGGACTTCTTGTGACTTCGTTAATTTATTATTTCAGTGGCTCGCGACTACTGCGGCACCAGTCAAAACATCCCGCTGTGATGATTTACATCGCAATAAACAACGTTTTATATCTAATGGAAATGAGCTTTTATCTGTGAGATTGCGCAGCCAACCCCCGATTGTAAAATTTTGATTAATTATTTTATAGTTTGAAAACTGTTTTAGTAAATACAATAAGTTACTAACAGATTTTTTACAAAAACATGCATTTGTTTCAAATTCATACATTAATATTATTATTACCCACATCATGTGCAAAACAAATTAGATTTTCTGGTATTTGATAAAGGTGTAAGTCTAATTTATACAGTTTCAAAATCATCAGATATTTATCAGTTATACAGCTAAATAGAAAGTTATAAGCTGAATTGTTTGAGTATTTTCAGAGAAGATGTAAGTATGTAAAAAGCAGTAGTAGTAAGTAGTAGATGTAGGTATGCTGGTACCCATAAAAAGTAACGGTAAGATTATTGATATTTCATTAACATATACTCTATTATTAAATGAAGTTGAAAAAATGATGCCTGACTGAGATTCTTGTCGGTTCTTCTCAGTGTCCAGGTTTTCTATTTGAACCGAATTAAAGTAGATTTGACGTTCAAAAACACCTTGTAATTGGGTTTACTTGAATAAATTGATTTGATTTTGACTTTAACTTTGACTATACGTAGTGCTTTTACTGTGAAAAATATTGTCTAACTAAATATACTCGTATATAAAAACATAATGCATATAGACAAAAGTTCAAATGTCAAAGGCTACATTTCCAAATTGGTGTTTTATGAGATCAACCTCACACTGATCGTAACTAGTCGGTAATTGTCGGGTTATCTCGAATGGTAGTTTAATGAGGCTGTACTCTGACTGATAACAGACTTGTTGTTCTATCTTTACGAGTTGATAACACCACCCCATGAAGTTGCGATAATAAATTACGTGTTCGAGAAGCATTACCATTTGAACACGTTTGATGCTTTTTTGAAGTAAATACCACGTTTATACTCAATTACTCCTGCTACGTGAATTTCTGATATGTCGTTTTCTATTCGTTAAAATACAAACTATAATATTTTGACGCTTAAATCAATGCTTTCTGAGATTATCGATGATGCAAAAATGTGCAAAAAATAGAAGTGTGGTTCCTATTACACACTGAACCCGCGTTATAGGACTCAGCTCATCTTTTTTAACTCATTTATGAAAGGAGACATGCGCCATGCGACATGTACATCTATCGGGGACCGTATGTATGGTATATGTACCATCATATAATGTGCCATCATATACCATACATATGGTCCCCTTTCATAAATGAGTTAAAAAAGATGAGCTGAGTCCTATAACGCGGGTTCAGTGTGAAATAGGAACCACACTTCTATTTTTTGCACATTTTTGTAGAAAAAATGCTGTACATAAAAAAAGTTAATACATTAAATGTTATTTACCACTTTCAAGGTGTAAAAATTGACTATTGCACATACAATTTTAATTAAAATTTACAGTTTCCAGGTTGTAAAACCGTTACTAAAATCTGTGAAAATATGTAGGTACTTAAACTTACCAGTATTGTTGTTGTTGTAGTGGTGGGCAGGAGGAGGAATATACTCGGGCAGTTCGGGCAGACAAACGTTGCTCTCGTACATATTTGGGGGCACGTTTGCTAACAACGAACGCTCTTTTTCCACATCTGTTAAAAAAAATATTACTCGACTTCACAAAATAAGGAATTATTTATTATTTAACTACAGAGAGAATAAATAAGTAGAATAATAATATTATTTCTAAGTTCGTGGATATTCCCTTACTCATAATAATTCGAGTACTAACAAAATCGATGTTACGATTATAAGATACTTATGTATATAGATATTGTAAAGATATGTAAGAACTTATGTATATAGATACGGAAAGAGATTGTGTAATAGTAACTATTACACAATCTCTTTCCATAGGCTCATACATGCGGCAGCTCCGACTGAATTTTATAGCGCCAGTTCCGTTCGTTACAAAGAATTTTACTGAAAAACCAGATTTCTTAGTACTCATGTAACGGAAGCAAAGGATAACGGGAGTGGAAGCTGTACCAAACAAGATCAAGGCTGATTCATGAAGATCAAATAATCAGAGTGTTAGCCAACGGAAATGTTAAAAGCACTCATATATCTAGACGAAACTGTGTGAAGATAACTATAAGATTTATCCGCTATGCTTTCCGTTCCATCCTCTCTGATTACCCCATTATTACAGCGTGAAAATATATATGTATGTACATTATATATGAAATGATTATTCGAAACTTATGGGTCTGTATTTACATTTGTATTTTCACAATTTCTCACTCAATGTATAAGCGGTGAGAGGGAGTAGGGCGCAATTACATAAGTGCCTCACCCTGCTACATCTTACACCAGGGATTACTCATATACCCTTTCCCATATACATATACCCATATACAATAGATACAAAAAAATATTCGTAATTCTTACAAAGAATCAAGAAATCCTACAATGAAAAAATAACTGATTACGGGATTTAAAGTGGAAGTATAGCAAGTGTAGAATGTACGCTACATTACCTTTCTGTAATATTTCTAAGTGCTCCCACAGTATGTCGCCCATGAAGGCGGGTGCGCGTGCGACAAACTCCTCGCGGCCCATGGCACAGATGTCCTTGCCCTGCGTGCGCGCGAACTGCTGTAACGCGACACCTTCCAGTGAAAATTCTCGTGCGGCCCATCGCAACCACGCTGCTACGGCTGCCTCGCTCCACTGTCTCGGATCTATAACAAAGTAATTATTGTTGGAAGTTATAAATTTGGCGTGATTGCCTTAAAATCTATTTTATTATTTATAATAATCGTCGATATGTATAAAAGTAATCCTTAGACGGTTTGGACACATAGAAAGAATGAGTGATGAAAGATTGACGACGAAAATTTACGGAACTAGGCTATTTTTAAACCGGAAAAAAATACCAAATTTAACGCGAGGCACAGCTATAGTATTAATATATCTATTAGTCAAGGAAAAAAACACAAAGTAAGTGATTTTTTTAATACCCGACGTATCCGACGACTACTTGTTACTATCTGGTTTAGCTTTATCTTCTATAAGCTAAAATACGTATTGCTAGAAGAAGCGTCGAGATTATATTGAGCTTATGTCGATATGTTGCTGAGATTATGTTGTTGTTTATTCTGTCCACGCCGTATGGAAAATGACAGGTTTAAATGATAAAGTGCAAATATCAAATAAAATACATTTTATAGTAAGATAGTAATTAAGAGATAAAAAAGATGTTCCGCAGCGATGGAGTGAATACTATGGAGAACTGTATGAGAATGGCGACTCTGTCTCTGATACTGAGAGTGATTCTAATGAATTGCCACACTCGGGTCAGGGACTGAAAAATGCCATCAGTATGAAAGAGATTGAGAAACTGATAAGAAGTCTGAAATGAGATGATCAAGTATGGTGGTTATAGGGTCTAAGATACCTTCTGTGCAATGTGCAACCTTTGTTGGCAGAAGGGGGAGGTTCCAGAATACTGGTGCACCGCAGTCATAGTATCTTTCTATAAAGGGAAAAGTTCTCATTTAGAATGTGCGTGCGTAAAGGGCCATCAGCTTGGTCAGTTTAGCAAGTAAAGTCTATTACACCAAGGTATTGAATGAACGTATGAAAGGCGTTTCAGTAAGATATTTGTGCAAGGCGCGAGGTGGTTTTAGGAACTGTAGGGGTTGTATGGATCAGATTTTCTCGCTTTGCGTTATCGTGGGGAAGTTTCTGGATATAGGTGAGAAAGTTTTCTGCGCTTTCATGGATCTAGAAAAAGCATCTGATAGAGTAGTGCGAAAGTAATTGTGGAGTCTTCTGCCTGAATATGGCGTGGGAAGCCCCTTACTGCAGGCTGTGAGGTCATTATATCGAGACCACAGGGCCTATGTAAGGATAGATGGTGACATGTCGCCCTGGTTCGAAGTCTGTTCAGGCGTCAGACAGGGCTGCGTGATGTCTGGTTGGCTCTGGTTTGGCTATCATGTCTTTGGACAGTTGCTTCCAGATATTGAAAGGTAGTATGAGTAGTATGATATGTGACGGTACAGTGGTAAACTGATTATTATACGCTAACGGTGTTGTGCTTATAGCACCATCAGAAGCAGAGTTGGAGACACGTGCATGAAAGAGGAATGTGCAGGGAAATGATTGAATATAAAAATAAACAAAACTAAGGTTCTGGTGTTTTTTTTTTCTGTAAAAAGGAAGAAATTTATGACATTTCCACAACACTAATATTTAATAAGAATATGTACTTGATCTTAACATAATTTTAGAAATTGTTAGAACTTGTCGAAACATGTAAATTAGGTAAAAGTAGTGTGTCTAAGAATTTTCCTTGTAAACTGACTGCGTAGAATGGTTATGTATGGAATGAATGGAATGTAAGATATTATAAAATAAATATGAAACTATACAACACTACTATTCAAGAAGGGAAATAAGAGGGGAAGGTTTCTGAGATTTAGAGCGTCAAAATATCACTATTTCGCACAAAAATGTCAAAGGGCTCTTAAGCGATTCCTAACTTTACATTTACATACATGTATTCATTGTCTATGGAACTGGCTATAATTAATATAGTTTATGACAGCCTAATTACTAATGTCGTAGATAGTCGCTTATCAAATGTTCATGAACTGCATTACTGTGACCGGATAACGCCTGCAATAGTCACAATTAGCGGGGCAGCGAACCGCCATATTGCTCAACAACGGAACTTACCACATGCGCTGCGCCTGCGCCGGAACTGGGCCAACCTTCACGCCGAAACGCATGTGTCTATAATGAAGGACTGGAATGAATGGATTATAATCCGTTCTTATAATTATTTTTTGTCATAGACGGCATACTTGTACCTATTGTCCGTCTTGTTTGATGGAAAGCAATGACTAGAATCGAAATTAGTCATGCAATGTATAGAACGGAATTGCTAGACATTCTGACATTATTTCGGATTTAATTCTGACAGGAAGAGGGAAGGGGGAGGGGGATGAACCTTATAGTCCCTTAGATCCACCGCTGTATTAATTTGAAAATTATTGTCTTTAAAATATCAATTTATTAGTGTTGTTCAAATTGACTCTCCTGTACTTATATAAGTATGCAAGCAATTTAAAGACAAGTAGGGAACTCGTCGTATTCCAACGCCATAAGAATGTCCTTCCAGAAAAAATAAATAATTGAAAATCAAGTTCCATGGTACATTGTTATAAATTGCGGTAAGTTTCGGCACTTCTTTTTCGAGCGAACAACCTGTGTGAGAGTCAACTAATAATAATGAGTTTAATTACAGCTTTTAGTATTGATGTTTTTGTGTCATATTACCGTTCAGTAGCGTCAACAATTTTTTATAGTTAGAATTTAATAACTTATGCTTTTATACAAACATGATACGATAAAAATAAGTTACAGTAAATAAAAGGGCAAACAATATTAATTTTGAAATGAATAAAGTTAATTTGTTACTTCATAGGATGTGCTAAACGCAAATTGACAGAGATATCTGTACACATACTGTAACTTCACGCCATTTCCAATTCGAGCTGGACACAGCACTAACAGTACAGTAAGATGTAGGATATTGGATCTAGAACGCTATTTTTAGGAGTAAGTTGATGCTTAGACTTATCCAGAATAAGAAACTATTGGTCAGATTTCATGACCTGCCAGTAATTGGAATATTCTATATCTATCCCCAAATCAGCACAAAAGCTGAAGCTCTTGATATTGAAATTCATAAATAACATAATTTAACTTCATACATAAGATACTGGTATGAAGTTGGTACATTGTATTGTATCTATTTCTTTCACTTTCATAATAATAATTACTATATTATATAATATATTGTGTTTTTTTTTGCGTTAAATTCGTTCTTTTCATGCATATCCAAAAAATTCATTAGAACATTAAAATTATGACAATAGTACTACTTTTGTTGGAAATTTTAAAATAAACTTTACAAACTTAGTCAATAATAATTAATATAGATTACATAATGTGTATGTATGTGTACATGGAGTAATTCTAAGCGAAGCTATTCAAACTTTTCAAACTCACTACACGAGTCTATATTTTATTAATTAATTACAATTTATAGACTGATTTAATTGATGTTTTAAGGCACAGTATTCAATATGCTTTCTGGAAATAATTTCATATGCGATAAAATTGATAATTAACTCAGATTAGCAAGTCGTGCACATTTTTCTATTCTGTAATTAAGTTTCACAACTCATTAATTAGCTCATAAGAAGGTATTTATTATATGTAATTTAGATAAACCAATGCTAGAAACTGCAGTTGTACTTATATGCTTTATAGTTGAATATAAGTATATTGTCTGCCTTTGTTTTCCGTGTTTTTATATCTTCTACTGTAAAGGTGTATGCATAGACCCGCAGATTTCAATGTTTGGTTTTGTTAACTTCACAAGCGTATATCATAAAATTACCTATGTACTATTTCAATGGTTATTTTAATTCGGTTCTACTTTGGACTATTGTGGTAATTCGTTCTACGAGTATAAATCGTTACTTAGACAGTTTTTTTATGAAAGAGGGGACAAGCGAGCAACGAGTCACGGAAAGTGGAATAGAAAGTGATCACCGCCGCCCAGATACACCCGCAACGTCTGGGGAATTATCATGGGTTGTTGCCGCCGTTTAGGGAAACGAAGGAATGGGGGGGTAGATGAGCCACCGGCACTCTCGTTCACCGAACGAAACACATTAGCAATGCTGTTATTTCACGCCGATATTCTGTCGGTATTTCACCGGGCGAACCGGGTCCAATTTGTACTGCAATGCAGCATACCACATGATGAGTTTAAGTGATAACAGATTTTATTAAAAAATTCTATTTAAAAATTTATAATCACATCGTTGACTAAAAGTTTATTAAGAAGGTACATTTTTTTTTAATTTCATTGAACAAACCAACAGCTCACATTAATAAACAAAACTGAATGCTTGTCAATAAACGGGTCCTTACTTTTAAGTATGCAAGTACATAAAAACAAAGACAAGTAACTTCTTTTTCACCTAAATGCTATTTATATCATTATGCATGTAAAGTAATCTAAAGAAAGCTGTAAGCTGACGGTTCCATTAAAATTCGAATTATTCAGATTTTTAAGTATTACTCAGTATTTTGTTGACAAGATATGGCCCTATCAGCATTGTTAACAAAGCATGCCTGGCTCCGTATGGTAATGAACCAATTTCATTAACAACCGATGTTGAGATAACGCTTGTCTCCTAGACCTATCTGGCTGTCATTGTGAACAACGCTCGGATTCATTTTATGTTCGCCATTGAGATCTCTACAAACTGATAGCAGTTAACAACGACCACTGTTTACGTTTATATAATACCTAACTACAGTTTTTTTTATTAGCCCTCGAATACAGGAATGCCATCGAAAACTAATGTTGTCGTATCGTGTATGAGCTTGCAGTGAGATTTTACTGTTAGTTACATGTTTTTCCGTCCTTCGATTGTTATTTTTAACGAAGAGCACTAATTCAAACTTTCATTTTATTTTGTACAGTAGATCAAAATGAATCCTCAAAAAGGAGGCAATTAGTTCACAAGTATTGACATGCGCAATGCGCATATTTTTATAAAAAAAATAACAAAAATTTAGAGTGAATTTTTGTTTTTTTTATTGTAATTATTTTTTTATTTCATTTTTATTGATCACACACACACAACACACACATAAATATTACAACAGAAAGATGCATACAGAAAGGATGAACAAAAGGTACAGTTCATGTTTAAAAGAAATTTCTTCCAGTAAACCTGCGAGAGTGACAAATTCAAAGTAGGTACAAACATTAACAATATTATATGCAAACCAGTGTAATTATCCCAAAATAATCTAAAAAATTTGAAGCTTCGTTGTCGATCAGAAAAGTATATGACAGTGTTGCTTGTGAACTCTTGCCATAATATTTTTGAAAGATTATTTTAATCAACTAGGTACTTCGGATGTTGATTGTAGGTATTATATAATTGCATTTAATTTTTGTTTTTTTTTTATTTATTTATTTGATTTGCACATAAAAACGCACAGAAATAGTTGATCAAAGAAGTAATGACAAAGACAATGCCTATTCTCTTTAAGAAATTTTATCCAACACATTTCAGTAAAAGAAAAAATGTATGCAGAATTGATTCTTTTTTATGGCATTGAAATAGAATATGTTTGATAATATTTAAACTGTAAGTCAATTAATACTAATAATTAATATAAATAAAAGGTATTTTTATTCCACTAAACATAAATAGGTACAGTGAAAAAGTACCCAAATGTTTTACATTAATGAGATACCTCTTTTCGCATTTTAATTAAAGCTAATCATGTGTGTGTGTTTTATAAACGTATGACCGGTTCCTTACTATTCGTTTTATTACTTTGTTTATTAACCTGAACCATTTGGGTAAGTCGGTTTGACAACATGTAAATTACGAATGAATGTCGAAATTAGTGAATGATAACGAAACAACCTCTGAAGTGGGTATCAAGCGTAACATGTAAGTACATGCCGTCATTTCCATAATAGTAGGTATTTACCTTACAAAGCCTAAATAAACATAATATCTAGTTATGTACAATGTTAGTGTAACATAATATTATGTATATTATATATGTAAGCTGCCGACAGTAAACGTACTGGAGGGTGGAGGTTAGAAACATAGTGAGACAATAGATTTTGCTTATCCACAATTTACACGAACATATTGCTTTAGTTTAACATGAACCATCCAAAGACCTATATAACCTGAGGTAGACCCCCCTTACTCCAAGAAACGAAAATTTTTATGCAATCCTCGACCAAAAACATTAAGGGCGCGTCTATTTGACACGAATTCCTTCGCGCCGTTACAACGCGGTCGCCACGCGGACGCCGCGCGGTCAGCTAGAATCCGCGCTATACAGCAAAATATGCTCTATTTATTAAACAATTATATTTTAAACTAAATGAGCAATGAAACAATAACTTCACTCCGCCACTGCTAGCTGTTTTCGATTCATTCAGTTAGTCAAATTTGGGGAAAAAATAGGAAAATTTTCAAAAATGGAAAAATATGAAAAATTTCAATGACCCATTATTATGTCCGTGTAACCGAAGCCGCCTCTGTCTTGAAATGAGCTTTTGATCTACATTAGTTTAAAAATTGAATGCGATAAAGCATAATATGCAGAGATGTGATTTATTTGAAATACAACTGACTACCCCGTTGGGGATACAACGTGAAGATATGTATGTACATCTATTTAAAATGCAAATACAAAATGTAAAATACCTATTTTTATTTTGCATTTGAAATACTTTTTTTCAAAATGCATTTTGTATTTTATTTGAAATTATCTACATAAATATTTAGTATTTGTAAAATGGAAAATATTTCATTAATTTTTTTAATGCATATTTCGTAATTTTCACTCTTAAATTCATAATTAGGTACTTTATTTAAGAACGCACCCATCGTAAATGTTGCCAACAATAATGCCAAGATTGCAAGTCGAACTGTTTCTATGCCTGTGCCAATGTTTTGAAGTGTTAAAATATTTTGAAAATACCTATTTTGTATTTAAATACTTTTATTCAAAACCATTTAGTATTTGTATTTAAAATAAATAAATAACTAATCATTTGTATTTTGTATTTAAATACTTTTAATAAAATATTTTGCACATCTCCGATAATATAACATTTTCATAGTTACACAAAATGTTGTTAAAAAATACAAGTGCAAAAAAATATAATTTTTATAAAAATAAATAAGTAACAAATACATCTTTGTCTATTTTTATTCTTTTCATAAAATATTATATTTTTTGAAATGTTCTATAATTTTTGAAATACTATAATCAGCAGAAGAAATTTTAACAACCCTAATTAGAAGACACTGGCGGGGTAGGTTGACATTCTCGTGTATTTATTAAAAGCGAATGTAAGCTCTATTTACAAGACAACAACGTTCGAATTTCTGGGAACTCTACCGCGCGGTGAACCCGCGGCCGCTGCGCCGTCGGCGCGCGGTTGCTCGCGGTTGGGTAGTTCCCAGAAATTTGAACGTTGTTGCTTAATGAATAGAGTTTACATTCGCTTTTAATAAATAAACGACAATGTTAACCGCGCGGCTGCCCCGCGGCGGTCCACTGTTATAGGATGTCTATGATTATTTGGTAATATCCCGTGTTGCGTCGTTTGTCAAGTAATATGCTGCCAAAGAGCGAAGATTGTCTATTACATTGGGCGAGTTAGATCCTCAGGCATTATAATTTGCTGTTATAACAGTACGGTTAATATTAACGTAATTAGTTAAAAGAGATAATTTACGTATAAAATGTGGATACTTACGCAATAAATTAGTATGTCGTCGTGAGTTACTGAACTTAATCTACGCGCATGACTGTAATTTGAACTTTTTCAAATTTTAAACAACACTTTATAAGACCGCATGACATATACAGTCTGAATTGAGCACACTGGTGTTAATTAGCTACTATTTATCGCTTCGGAATTTGGCACGCAAGGGCGCGTCTACCTCAGTTTGTGTAGACGTCTTTGGTAACTTCTCGCAAGTTTCAACGAGTTTAGGTATTTTTGGTAATAAAAGGTTGTTCGAAAGCTTTTAGTGGTTTCTTACGACGCCTATAAAAAATAGAAATGTGGTATAATTTCCAAGGGGAATCACACTATTAGTATTAGATATAACGTATGTCGTGTGAACACGTTAAAACAAAATACGTTAGTACACATATATGTAAATATGTATAATGTATATTTATATGTGCTGGACCTTGAATACAGCCATTGATAATTTTTTTAGAATGGATTTGAAAGGTTACGTAATATCTTCACGAACCAGGCATATCTAATTGTTTAACGACGACAGAGGAAACGAAATCTATCAATGAAAGATTAATATTCACAAAAGATGGAGTATTAGTCACATCCTGCGCGTGATTTTGTGTTAGATGCGCGGGCGCACCGGAAGCGCGAATAGACGCGGCGCAGACGCACGCACTTCCGCTGAACGGCCATCGAACTCGCCACCTGTTCGCGCTATGATCCTAGTGCAATTACAGTGAAATGACATTGTAAAGAAGCAAAAATAAAATCAGTGGTTCATTTGCGACAAAAATTTGAGGTAGATTTTAAATTTTCCAGACAAACATTTTACAGCAATTTCATCTTTGTATAATTCATTGCATTAGAAATATTTACACTTGGGTATTATTTGTTGTTATGTAATATATAGTATTTAATATACATATACATTTAAATATTCGATAAATCACAAAATCGAAGAATAAATGTACTGTATTACATTATAAGAAATCATTGTGGAAAACACTGTTGCTCCCAATAAAGGTAAAGGCGTGCAGTGTGGCAGCGCGGTCGCGACATGCGTCCATCACATTAACATAATATGCAAATCACAACGATTCTACTGTGCATTGTATATCTTAACAGTTTTTGCTTTTAACTGCTAAATCATTTAGCAAATTTATTTACTTAAATGTAAAAATATACGTAAAATAAATGTCAAAAACCATTGTATGTGTTTCAAATACCTGTCGATATTCAAAATTCAGCCTCCGTACATTCATGGTCGCCAAACTCGAAAAGTTTTCGATAGATTGACTTGCAATTTAGACACAACATTGCGTTCGAATACTCGTGTGTTTTTATATATTAATATATATATAAATGTTTGTTTGTAAAATACCCGCCACAGCAGCGCGTGGCTGGGAACAACTAGTCTATTTACATTAATAAACAGATGTTCGAAAATCTATAAGATATGATTATCGGTTTTTATACGGTTAAGGAATATAATTTTAGTGTACATTGCACACATTGTTACTCAGTTTTAAAACTGATTATAAATGTAGTATTCATGACATCAAAAACAACTTTTAACTCTGTTTTAAATTAGATGATCTACACTTTAGTTATGACGTGTAAAAGAACTCGTTGTAACATTGTGGGTGGGATTTATTGCGTAAAAGAGTAAGTCCATGTTTGTCTTATGTAATACGTGATCCGTATAAATATTGTAACACTATTAACGTTTTCGTTTTGAAGAATAAACAATGATATTAACGAGTCAATAATTTTGTTAAAAAAAATATGTTGTGTATTGTATTAAAATAGCCAGATATGTACAACTATTCATTCACTCATTCATTGTTCTTTTTATTTTACCCATTTTAATATATTGCAATATTGATTCCTAAAAGTGATGTTGGTGTACTTGCATATTATGTTCTTTAAAGTTTATGAAAATGAGAACCAAATTAAAAATATATCTGTATCTTTAGCAGCTCTCAGATGTGAAACGAGTGAAGTTAAAATTAATATTTTTTCTGTATTTTTATTGCGTTTTCTTCCTGGTCATAAAACTGTATCGGTGAACGATTTCTAAATGATATTACAGAGTTTACACGTTTTTAAACAAACAATACGTATCTTTGAATGTTATCTTTGAACCTATCGGGTTATTTTATATGTAAATTTTGAAGCAGTAAATTAAACTCTACAGTTTTTTAAACACATGGAATCTTTTTTCACATAATTTTATAACAATTAAACCATATACAGTTTGAGTAATTTTGTTCATTTGTATTTCAAAATTAATTTTATTTTCTTTTTTATAATGATAAATAAATTTATTTCGGAGATTAAAATAGAACTGGATTAATTTTAGAGAAAAATATAATAAAACTGAGGACCGATCAGAAAATGTTATCATTTCGCCTGCTAATGCATTTAGTTAGAAATATATTACAACGTTGTAACATTAGAAAACTAATGTCTACTGTACTGTAGTTTGCTAAAGGCATATATTAGTTTTCTGCAGACTTAACTGGTAGTTAATAACGTATTTATGTTCCAAGGTGCAAGTCTTTGCTTTCTCTCAATAATTATCTATGAACGAGGGTAATTATATGCAAACAGTTCGAGATACACAGATATCCAACTTGCACGTTGACAATAATTTATGGTTTGAGTTAGACTTAAAAGTCTCACTTGTTTATTACATAAATTGAATTCTGATAAAAACTACGTTGCAATAAAAGTTTTATATGCGTGATTAATTTTGAAATCATTGTTTAAAAAATTTGAGATATTTATCGGTAGATACGTGCATTAAAAAAAATCATTATCAGAAAAGATTCTACATCTTTTGAAAAAAAACTACCAACGTTGGAAATCCACTGTAATTTGTATTGTTTTTGTTTTATTAAAACGAATTCACGAGAGTAGGTTTGTGGTTTAAATATCCAATTACTATTACCGTCGTAAATTTTAATTCCGAAACAAATTGTTTCAATAGTTTCAGTATAAATATTTTAATCAGATTGGTTAAGTATAGATATTTACTGCTGAAAAATGGAGTGATTACGTATAATATAAAGGTATTTTCAAATGCATATCAGGTAAATAGTATAATTTTATTGAAGAAATGAAGTTCGGTAACTAAAAAAAAATTAAAGTGACTTCAAAATAAAAGCACGAAACTACAAAACAATATCAAAAGTCAAGTTCAACTTCATAAATACTATACAAATACTTTTATAATTAAATTCGACAGTTACTGAAGTCGGTGCCAACCTCGGACCGAGTATCACAATGGACGAAGCATTTGCTCTAAGAGCATGTCCTTAAAGAGTCGTTTTTTTGTTGATCGAGTTTCTAGATTTTTACAAATTTGCGTGACTAGGGAAGTTCTCAGTACAACGATACACAGCTAAACATGACATATTTTAATTTTTGTGAATACTAGTAGGAAAAACACTTAAGATTTACGAATTTTTTGGAAATAATTTTTTCATGACTGACTTATAAGTTGATACGAAATACATTGACACTGCGAGGTTGCCATACTTACTACAGCTAACTGTTTTACTCGTGGTTACGTTCAATAAGATAGAAAGAGACGAAAATTTGTTTGAGACACGGTGGTAAGAGCAACAACTTATTATGGCTCCGTCCATTTATGTTATGCTGGTTGGTCCGAGGTGCGAAGCCTACCAAACATCTAGCCTATCCAGACTTTCTGTAGTTGTTTATTGGCACCTACTTTAATAACTGTCAAATTTAATTATACAAGTATATGTACCGTATTTATGATGTCATTTCTGTGCCTGAATTTTGATTAGTGAAGGATAATAATTACTTCGTACCTGTTTTTTGATGTGTTTTTAAATTTTTAAAAGCTTATTTATTTTTCACTACAGAGTGGCTTTGTTCTAAATAAATATCTAGGGTAGCTCTGCAATTAATTTTCTACCAATTCTGGAACGGGACATTAAATAAAAGGATTATCAAAGTATTTAAACAGTTGAAAATTTATTTTGATTAAGTGGTATTCCATCATCAGTTCTTAACTAAATTTCTATGGAACCACTAGGAACACATACCTACTTCTTAAAATTAAAAAAGAATAATTAAAAGCTGTGCAATGGCGGAGTAATTGATATATTAAAAAATATTCCGACGACTTGAGAAACTCCTCCTTTTTTGAAGGCGGTTAAATGGAACATTTTTCTACATTCTCAAACAATTAAATAAGGTAGTTATTTTATATGAGTATATTGTAATTCATTTAAATTAAATTAAATTTGTAAAGAAAGAAATATAAATAATGTTTACCTTTTGGTACGCCGAGGCGCAGTTGCTCCTTCTCCCATGAGGCGAAGGTAGCCTTCAGCGCCTCGGCCATTTTCTTATTGGTGCCGGGTGTCAGCGGCGGCACCTGCGATGGGATGTCTGGAACAAAGGAAACATGTATTAATTGATTTTATTCCCAAAGAAAGCAAAGTTAACTTTAGAATTGGATTTATTTTATTTGATTTTTTGGCTCAGCCATTTTCGAAGACTGGTAAAGCAAAAATAGAAGTAGAAATTTTAATTATGTCTTTCAAAATACATAGATACGCATTTAATTTGCTAGATATATTAATAGTTAGGTAATTATTTTATTGTTATATATGAATCTACCATGAATTTCTTAAAATTAAATTGTAATTTCTACATGTGTAGATGTTACAATTATAGTAAAACATGTGTAAATAATACAATGCACATGCAGTATGTATAAGACATAACAATCTGTTTCGTCTGTTATGGAAAATTCGGAAGCTAAAACTGCAACATTTGCTATTTGCAAACTAGCCGAAGTAGTGATGGGTTAATCTGAGCATTTTACTGACTATTGAGTAAAAACTCATATCGACGAACTGTTCTAAGCCCGTTTCATAAAGAAATCTTAGTAATTTGAAATAGTAATATCTGCAGATAATTTTATAATTGACTATTGCTATTTAGGTATAATATATTATATGAATGTAATGGTCTTCCAGGTTCGTAGATTTAGCAGATAGTTCAAAATCCAGTAAATAATTCTTTACCCCTTTCTACTTGAATATACTTATTAAGCTATGATAAAAAGAATGCCACAGCTAGATTAAAAACAAACATTTGGTTTTTTCATTACAATTAGCAAATGATTTTGTGTGTGTATAAGCCTTCAATACCTATCTGTTGTATTTTTTGACATGTAATAAAACTAAACGATGATGTTATTCGGTTTAATTACTCCGCATCATTTAATTTACTAAATTAATAGCAGTGTTCTTTTTGAAACTTGATGGCAATGAAAGAAATAAATCAGAGATAAACAAGCACGATTCAATCCGTGTGTGCATGTGCTTGTAATATGTAAGCTTCATTCATAAGTGCGCTAAGTTCGTTATGTGTGAGTGGGTGTATGAGTGTGTGAATGCTGGTCTTGTGCACCTGCCGACCAGTTCTGAGATGCGGAGATTTGTGCACCTCTCTCACGGTCGCTGCCCGGTCCGCTTGGACTCTGATCTAGCTGTACGTTCTGATGTAATTTAAACTTTTCTTTCTACTTGTATTTTTTCATATATTTACGTAGCTTAGGTAATGATATAATAGAAATAGTATTAGCATATCTGCAGATGACATGATTCTATTGATAATCTGTAATCCATAATAATCTATTATTTTTAAAGTTAAATATGAAATAACGTGACGTGAGTGATTCATTGTCGCTGAGCCAAAATCGCTGATAGAACTGTTTGGACAATAAGCCATTTTTGTGTCTGGGTAAATAATATCGAGAACGGTATTGTAAATTCCAAATCTCTGAGGTTACTTATGTAAAAATGCATTTCTACTTTTATTTTAAATACTCCGAATAATTACACAAATGGTGCGACCTTAAACTAAGCGCTAGGCTTGTACTTGTTGTGTATTAGGTTTACCCAATGAACTGGGGGAGCTCCCAGGAACACCCAAACTGTAAGCTAATTTAGTAAATTTCGTTTCCCAAATTGACCTTATCGGAAATCGATCCTGGTATCCCAGCTTGGAAGGTAGATGCTACAGTAACCGCACCAACGGACGAGCACTAAATTAACCTTGAAATTGTCTAGCTAATCTATATACCTGGCCGCATCAAACGCGGGTCTCTCGCGGGTATAGAAGTCATATTATGTAGGTATTATATTAACCTTTGTATTAACGGTACAGTGATAAATGGAAAGTTATTATTATTTTCAAACAAATGTCGTTATTAATAAGGGCTAGTTAAATAAAATCTATGATATGAGGATGAATAGTATTATACATACCATTAGATATTATGTTATGTCAAAAGCATTCCGACTTGGCGGAAATGTGCGAGAACGACGACGGCTAAGTAAGCGTAGGGGGATAACATTGTTTGGTGCTGCTTCCTCTCTGCCCCCTGTTAGGGAGGCAGCGTGAAGACGTGTATGTATGTACCATTTCCATGTATGTATATTGTATTGTCGAAATAGTTTTTTAATGTTTCGTTCCAAAATTGAAATAACGGAATATATAGAATCGGTGTTTGTCCGTCATTTGTTTTTCCTAGACTATTTTTTTTTTTAATTTATTTATGGCGGCTGGATACGATTCCTTTGGCCAATCACATATTGTTTGACATATAATGCCGAAGTTTGCAAAAGTGATATTAAATAGTGGCTCAAATATAAACGTGACGTTCAAAAGTCGAGTTTTGGCTTTGGAGGTCAGTTATAAGGATTTAATTTAAAAGTGAAAACAAATTGCACCAACAAGCAGTATGGAACACCAATTGCGTAATTCAATGATCACTTGGCTGGTTTTTTTTTACTTTGACCGGTAAGGCAGTTTGGTATAACGCGGCAGTTGGCTACACCGACATTAATTGCAACCTGAAGCATTGTGATTTACTTACACAACTTACACCATATCTCTCGAGCAGGTGCTCTTGACTCACGATGCGCATACGCATTATACGATAATAAAACGAACATTAATGTGATCACGATCTGATAGTTACTATTGTGGTTAGGGGCGTAATAAATGAGATCATGTCATATATAGAATGGGCTACATTAATTTTATTTACTTTAACTGAGAGTTTCTTAGGGTTCAATCTGACATGGTTTAGAACTGAGAGCCGATGATGAGAAATGAGTAGGTACTAGGTACCTACTACATATTTACGAATATTTTGCAGATTCTATGTAAACTGATTTGAAGGCTTTCGTAGCGTATAGTGTGATAAATATTATAAATGTAATAGATAGTACTGTAATAAAAATATTTTAAGGTATCCTAATAACCAGTGTCTTTCCTGGATTGTATATACATCATTTTTTTTATCTTGTGATAGTACAGATTATTGTTAGTTCCACATTAATTTTAATCACATGAAGTACCCACGTGTGATATTTTGTAACATTTTAGTAACAAGAACGAGGGTAGAATGGATTTCCTGCGTGTAGTGGGGCTGCATAAAAGGCTGATTTTGGTCTTGTAAGAGCTCAGTTGTTGAGAAGCCATCGAATAGTCAAGTACATAATAGTTGTGATGAAGAATTGATAGTGTGGTCATAGTGATCAGTACTCCTGTTACATTTCATATTTAACATTATATAAAATTTCACTAGTAAGTGTTATGTAAGGTGACATGTATACATGATTTAATTAAATGTCTGTAATATGTAATAAGTAGGTAGTAAGTTTTACGTCGTCATTGGCTATTATTAATGCAAATTTAAAACGGTTTTTTCTTTGTACGTACAGTTGTATTGTTTGAGATAATCGCATATGCATTTGGTTCATCACACACCTGCACAGTACAAAGGAAAATACAAAAGTTTTACTTTTAAGATTGACTACACCAAATATTAATTAATGTTTTGTTTCAGTTTTGTGTTTTAATATTTGCAGATAAAATTGTCTACCTAAATATTATTACATACTTTTTAAAGATCTAGGGTTAATTTTAAATGAATATTTAAAAAATGATTGTTTGTACGCATGTATTTATAAAAAGTTCTGACATTTGGCTTTAGAATGGCATTTCTGAAGTTAAAATAAAAACTAGATGTTGGTACGTATTTCCGCTTCCTTAATTAAAGTAGGTAATTAGTATAAGAGATTTCGGTTTAATTGTCGTAAACAGTTTCCGATGAGCCCCATCCGTTGATACAGTATCATGAGAATTCCGATTGAGTTAAGACGTTGAGCAGGCGTATATAGTAGATATATAATTTAGTTAACTTTGATGCATCGATTAAATATTGTTTATTATTGAACGAAATCATTGACATATTATTATAATAGCTTTTCGAGAAAAAATAATAATATAGCAAAAAATATTTGTAGGTACTCGACACATTTAACTTAATATACTTTGTACATTTTCTTAGTCTCAAAATGAGGAAGGTCAAACGCCGGCCTCGTGTTTCGTCTCCAGGGTGCCCGGGCGCATCTCCGGTCCATTGTTCCGTTATTTACGCTATTCACGATTGGGTCCACACTATTCGTGTGCCTCAACACCCTGTTCACTAGGCAACCTCGATGTGGCCTCGTCTTAATCAAAGATTGTTTGAAGACTGATTGTCTGTTTGTAAAAGAGATCCAAGTTTATCTGTTGAAGGCTACGTTGTTTCAAATGGGTACTTAATAGATACATAGAACATTTGAATCTAAATACTACTCTAACCAGAAGTTTCATATCATACTCATAGGCTAGCTTTGATATATGGCGATCGAACTGGTGCAAGTAAGTCAGAATATAGTTCTATTATTAAAATTTACGCAATATAATTCGTAATAAAAAATTACAATATTAGCTAGAACTAACTAGGTGTCTATAATAATCCTATGCATTATGTAAATGTTCACTGGTTCAGTAACAGGTGGCGGATAAGGGTTGTTCTAAAGGGGGAGCATTTTATACCGGCACTTGTTGCGTCCTGTAATTTATAAAGACCGATACAAATAAATGTAATAGCTTTATTCTACCCTACATGTCGTAAAGTATGGCTAACTGTAAGCGAAGAACACTCGTTTTTTTAAAGGGTGGATCTGCAAAAACTGATAGTTTTGAATAGCTTTCAATGCTTTAGCTCGATAGAATAGGGACAAGTGCCACAATAGCATCCCAGAACAAAAGCTCGCGCCATTTTCACTGCTGCCATTGTTCACGTTTAAACTTGGAACGTCGCGTGACGTAAACGGTGCGTGCGCTGTTTCGCATTCAAATCGCCATTTGTAATTGGTTCTAATTACTATGAAAACTGTATCTAAGTACTTTTTCTAAAAAAAAAAACAAATTATTTGAAAAGTTTAAAAGTATGAAGTTTATGTAAATGACGCCCTTAAGCATTTTTCCATTGCATAGCTATGTACGTATGTATGTATATACATTTTACGTATAATTTCTATAATACTACACATCATCGTAAGTATTTAAAAAAGGCTTCATCGTCGTGTGAAAGTTAGTCTTCAGTTCGTGTGTCAGTCGCCCTTCACACCGTTCGACCATGGTGGAGGGTTACTTCATAATGCGGTAAATATGTTATTTTTCAAACGGTTTTACGTCCGCTGATGCGTAAAATGAGTCAAATGAACGTTTTGCATAATCATGTGGAGTGTTTTAATTTAAAATGATGATGTTTGTTCACGTGTTCATGCTTTTTAAGTACTATATGACTAACTGTATTAGATAATTTACTGGTAAATTTACTATGTCCAGATAGTTAGATATTTCGCTTGCAGGAACTTAGTTAAACGTTACCATTTTATATCTACATATTTCTAATGATTAAGAAAGTCAACACTTTGTACATAAAAATATCGCCATTTAGAGAGTGGAATACATCAAGATATTGTTTAATAGTCTGATGTAGCTACTAGTGATCTGTGTTGTTGATCAGTAATGTAGGCGAGAGACCTTTGCTCAATGACAGAGGCGGCGCGGACGCATCATCTCATTGAGCGCGCACCGGATGGGCCAATCAGCAGCGTGAATGGACGCCCCCGCGCATGCGCGCCGCTGCTGCTTGGTGCGTTATTAGCTCCCGTACTAGATGCCACCGCTTCTTTGTTGTCCATATAAATTGTTATAACTTTTTATGGCTGCTGGAATGCGATGTTACATCGTAAATCCGTTGTTTGCCTCATTGACAGCATTGTTCGTCATCTGAGAAATACTGAATTCGAAAGCTACTGTTTTTGAGAACTGGTTAGAGTTAAATAATCATGTCAATTCTCTCAACGATATTTTTATGTTGAATGAAAAGCCAACAATTTTATATTAACTATGGATGGAGCTGTAGTACGAAGTACTACAGTATGTATTAGTACTACTGTAGTAGTGTGAAGAGAAGAGACCTGAATGATGTAAGACCTGAATGTTGCGTTACTTAATGCTTTCTTTTAAAAGCTATTAGAAATACCTAATTTGCGTATATAGGTAATCTTTGTTTGTATACAATCGTCTTCAAGTAGATTCTCATGTCATGAGCACGCACGCGGCAAGGTCTTCACTTTCAAGATCAGCAGAGCATGCGGGAGTAAGTCATAATTACGATAATGGCGTTTGCGCAACACTACAACGGTCCCTACGTCTACCAGACATGAAGATGTTACGAAATTAATACACTTAAAAATCTCTTTTAGGATATTTTGATCTGTAAGTTTAACATTTACAACTCAAGGTTATGTTTATAATAAAAATACATTGATCGATATAGGTCTGTTAGTACAGCGATTAGTGCATCTGCTTTTTAAGTCAAAAGCTTAGGGTTCCATTCCAAAACAAACTCGATTTCGAAAACGAACTTTCGAGAGATTTTTGGAGGCAGGCTGTTACTGGGTGCTCCCTTAGTTTTTTCTGTAGCACTAGTTCAAGACTTAGTTTGGAGTCATGCAATTGGTGAAATTGCCTGGAGATATTATTTCATTAAGTTCTGTATTACTTAAAGAGGTTACCAGTGAGAGATGACTGAGGACATTGATTAGCAGTAACGATTACACTATGTAGAACGTACAATGTCTAAATTGTATGTAAAAAAAACTGGCCAATTGCGTATCGGACCACACACAGTGAAGGGTTCCATAGTTGGCAGGTACTATATTCATTTATTAATCGGTAGCAAAATTAAGTTTGTATTTCATACTATTTCTCACAGACACTGTGAAAAAAAAAGTTATTTTCGCGGTCGCTTAGCGTGTAACTGAAAATATCCCACATTTCGAAACCTACACACACTACACAACATATCTTATTCAAATTAATTTCCGTTGAAAGTGTTTTCTAAGTTCTTTAAAATCAAACACACAGATTGACAGGCAGACCGAACGATATTGTAAGGGTTCAGTATGTTACCAAATTATTTACAGAACCCTAAAAAGTGTCAGTAGCTGAACGGTATGATCGATAACATCAGCGATAAATCGAGCGCATAAAAACAGTATTTGATACCTACAAACGTTACGATACACGATAATAATTCAGAAAATGAACGTGTTCATATTTTTCTTTCGGTCACGCCGTGTTAGCATTTGGGACAAGTGCACGCGAAACCGAAAGTTGCGTCACTCGGTCCGCGAGGATGATACATCGCCTTTTTCACAACTGGTTGCATGCAACGTTCGGTTTTCAAATTGCCGTCTAAAATAATGAATGTGACATTGACGGTTGTATTTCAACGCCGACATGTCCACAAAATCGTTAAAGCTTCCGCATTTAAGTTCTGGTTGAAAATATAAGCTTTAGGGTTTTACTAATTACATTGATAGTTCATAAATACTTCAAGTTTGTCATTGTCATACAGTTTTTTATTGTTTAGTCAAAATACACTTACCTTTTGGCTTATTGAAAGCTTTCATCATGATTTTAATTCCCATGCCTGCAATGACCGCCGTCGCCTTGATGGGTGTCTGCTGCGGGCTCTTGAAGTCCGAATCTTTGCCCGCCAGCAGGCTTTAGTTTTTATACACTTTTTATTTTTTATATCTCTTATTTTATATATACAGAAAAGGAAAATGTCACAAAGTCTTTCGATTCAATATTCACAATTCAATAACATAAATTTAAAATAAGATCAATAAATATCACAACTGTTTTTATTCGGTTAGATATTCAAGTTCAGTCTAAACACTCTTCGCTGTTTTTCATTTTGCTGTTTATTTTTTGTCACGCCACAATAGAAATAGTTATTTCAGTTATATCACTGTTCATGGTTTGTTAAATTGTTTGTAACAGCACCTGCTTAGAGAAAAAGAAGTGTTGATGGATTTTGCATTCGACTTACAAAAAATATTATCTGTGTAACGTATATTATGGCTAACATCGTAATGAGGGCTACACGGTAAAGCTTTTTAAAGTTCTGGACTATTAGCAGTAATATTTTTTAGACAAAAGAGCCGTATTCAAATTGCATAGAACATTCCCACAGGTGCGCGAACGATCCAACACAGCGCTTCCGGCCTGGTACCCCACTTACCTCGACTGTTTCCCGCCCCCGCTCCCTGCTCGCCCCTATCCCATGTTCTCACCCTCCAGTTAACCCCCCGCCGCGAGCAGGCTCGGGGATGTTCCCACACAGACCACTAGGCCATGACGGGACGTTTTGTTATTACCGAGAGCCTATGGTAGTTAAAGTTTACATTAACTTCTATAATTTTTAACTGAGTTCTAGAAACGCGTTACTGTAATACACTACACTAAGGTTTCATACAATACCAACTGTTTTTTAATTGCGATATTGGCTAACTGTCTACTGAACAGTTTTTTGTTGTGACCTGGGCCGTTTCGCTCGCGTACAATTTAGTTTTAAAGCGACACACCAAATTTTCTCTGAGAGCATGCTGGCAGCAAACTTTTTCACCGACATAGTTCACTAATAATGTTAATTCCCAAATCCTATAAGTGATAGCTGTCTTAATAATCATAAACCTTCTTTAATAAATGCATATTTATCTGCATACAGAGAAATGAAGATCGATCTGCATTTCTTTCTTTTTGATTTCAATACTTCTCGAGATTAGCACAGTCACACAAATAGACAGAGCCTTTTAAGCTATGTAGAGAATATTAGATACCCACATATTAATGTCATCTTTACAATAAAAAATGAGCGATGTTTATTGTAATAAGCATTAAACATTTTAATAATAGGGTGTTACAAATTGATAAAATTGATCCTCCATACAACATTGGGAGATCAAGGGTTAAGTACCAGTAAACATCTTTATTCAATTTTAATAACGTGTTAGTGTAGGGGACCATCAAAATGAAAATGTTTTGGAGGTTAAACGTTATTAACTGCTAACATATTTTAATTTGAGGAAGCGAAAGAAGTATGTAAGGACCGCAAAGCTTGGCGGTACATCCTCTCTGGCTAACCCGTTAGGGGGACAGAGTCAAGATATATAAATATATATACGTATTTTAATTAAATTCTTGGACACTTATGTCTTATTTTATTCTACTTTCGCGTCTCATGAATGCATATTTCTTGAGTAATTTATTTTTGTAATAGAAAAAGAAAAGAGATTAGATACATTGGAAATAGATATGTTCAAATTCAATTTTATTGTTATTATTCTTAAATGTTTAGAGCCAAAGTAAGGATAAAAGCTGTTACGAATACCACATATCGGTCAAGCGTCATAACAGTTATGAGCAATTGTATGAGTGACCCATATGTGTAGGTACTTAATCTAACTTACTTAGCAGTGATGGGGGCGACGAATTGCCTCTAATAAAAATTACATTCAGACTTCGAAACGTATCGGGTAAGATAAATGTTTACGACTTTCGCAGGTAATAGACATTGACTTAAAGTATCTATAAGTATATTTAAAGTGTAGCCGATTCTGATTTTTTTAAATTAAAGATTTATTTTGTAAAACCACTCTGAAAAGTGATTTAAGTATTAAATAATGAGGAAACTGTAAAATTTTCGTTTACTGTACTAGAGTATGTATTGTATTCCCAGTTGAAGTACATTAACGTAAGTATTTACGTGCATACATATTTGGCTTTAAATTACCCACACACCCATCTATCTTTTCGCAGTTATAATTTAATAACATAAGATAATAATAACATTAATTATTTATGTCAATAAATATCGATAAATAATGTATCAATAAATAGAGACAAGAGTTTTCAGAAAGAAAATAAAATATTTTTCCTATTCATAGATATTTTTAGTATGCCACACCTACGAGTATGTATCTAATAACTTTTTAGATAATAATAAAATATACGTATGATTTCATCGTAGGAATTTGCGGGAAAAGGCTTTAAGCAGCCTGTTAATAAGTACCTGCTACTATTGGAATAACATTACTATCGATATAAAAGAAAAATGTAAACATGAATGTTAAAATGGTATCACGATACAAGAGACAACTCCCGTGCGACAGTGAACGGTCACGTTCTTTGTGTCATGAGTATTGAATAAGCCGCCGACTCGACCAATATTGGAGGACAATAGTTGAATAAAGTTTAGACTTGCTACCGAATGTAGTTAACTTATGTTCATTTAAGGTCACATGAGATTGGACGCGACTTGCGATGCGTAAGTAGGGTTGCCAGATACAGGTTTTTCATTTCCGGGATAATTCCAGGGTTACGGATTCGGTCGGTAGGAAACTATATGAAAATAAATAATTCATTTTGTTTATCGCTATAATAGATTTACTTGTAATATTTTACAAACATATTATTATGTTTATGGTAAAAACTATGTTACCTACCTCTACCTACCTTGCACACAATACACAAACATACAATACAACAAAGTGTATTTTTAAAATATTATATATTAAAAATAGTAGGTTTTTGAAATTCGGGATAATAAAATGAAATTCCTGGACACGGGACAAGACACGTAAATCCGGGACAATCCCGGATTTCCCGGCCATCTAGCAACCCTATGCATAAGTCATTTGCGTTGCTGTTTTAATATTTTTGTCACTAATTTTCACATATACAAGTTAAAGAATTAGTTGTTTTTTTGCACTTATTTCTATATTATTACATACACACATAATTTCAAACCATTTTTCTACACTGTTTTCAATTATCCTCATTCTCACTCGGTACCAGTAGTCGGTAGATTCTGCATATGTTTATTGCTAATATCTAAAAATAAATTCTTGAGTTGACAAGCGAAATAGTTATAGAAATGATATTATGTAGCGAATTATCATATACACTACTTTAAATCAAAACCTGAAATTCTATTTGTAGAATATGTACATCCAACATTTTCTAATCAACTGTTTGACCGAGCAGTCAATCTTGTGGCGTGCTGTGATTGGGTTCTGGGTCAAGTAACTCGATTGTCGCGCCCAATTTATCACCCCAGATGTTCAATAACAACCATATTTGTACATTTTATTTGTTTCTCAATTTAATTTTGATTAAATGTAGATTTTTTTTGTTTCTTTTCAGGTAAGTTTTTTCCTACGGTGATAGACTTGACGTTACGCCTCTACTATATTTTCTATATAAAATTTATTAGTATTTTGATCACAAAATACATAAATATATAAATATTTTTATTTAATGTCGATTTGATTATAAAGATCAAGTTTTTTAATATTCAATTAAGGGTAAAATGTATCCAGCACGTAAATCTCTAGTTACATACATGGTAAGTAACACATGAGTATAATTTTAGAGGAGCTATTACCATAACGCTATTATTATGTGTAAATTAACTGCTAGTTCTGAATATCGGGATAGAATCAAGCTGTTTTGTTGAAGCGCAGGTCGAGATCCCGAGGTCACGTCTAGTTTCATCTTTGATCACTATCTAACTACTTAGAAAAGTAGATACCCGCATTGTAATCTATGAAGCATTTTTACTAATTATCCATTTATATATTTTCTAGTTTTGTTTACTGATAATTGAATTGGATTACACATTATGTAATGTACCTAAAGTAGGTAAAAAGAAGAAAAATGTTAAGCTGAGGAGACATTTATTTGTAAATTTTGAGATCGGTGTTGCGCGTTCTTTTATTTTCCGTGGTTTGATTTTAATACGTGTTTTGTTTTGGCAGAGCGTTCGCGAGATATTGCGCGGTTTTGCACGGATTGTGCGCGCATCAACAAACGTAACGACAATGGCTGCTTCGACGAATTGTGTGACGCGAACGCACGATTCAAATGTGGAACAATGCGAGCTTGTATAACAAGCGGCAACAATTCGGTAGCATGTTATGCGAACAACAATAATGTAGGTACCTCGTTTTTAGTTTGTGCGATAGCAATAGCAAGTGAGCTTTTACTAGTTAACGTTTATACATTAGTTTAACTATTATAATAATAAATTAACGGGTTCTTACCGCGATATTAAATATTTTGAGTTTCCCGATATTTCGATGCTGTTGCAACTAGTTAACTACCCGTCAACATGGTGTTTGTACAAATTAAGAACCCGTTAACTTATTGTTATAATGGATACAAAAGGTGAGTTTAAAAAAGTGTATTGGTATAACTATGTTTGTAACATTGTTGGTACTTTATTATCATATATTTACTATATTTCTTAATACTGCTTGAAGCAAGTATTTATCACCAAACGCGTACATATATAGTAGAGGTCAATTGTGACTTCTGTAAATAAAAATAAAATAAAATAAACTGTGTACTAACCTATACGTATAGCAAATTTTGTAAACACCTTATCAACATTTTTTTTGTTTATAGGTATAATATATCAACTAATTCTTGATCGGTACTTTAACTGAAAATATATTAGATACCCAATTGTAAGCTATTTAGTTACTAATGTTCGTTTTCACCATGATACTTACTACATTTTAGGTAATGTTTATGACAATTATTTAAGTGACACCAAGTGCTAGTTTTTAAAGACGTTTAGGTCACGCTTGATGGATATATAAAAGCTGTGCATCATAACATTATTTAAGAGATGCCTTAAATTAAGAACATCGTACTAAAGGGATAGTTTATTTGATGAAAACTAAAGAAAGACTTATTAACAAAGATTTTATTATAATCGATTAAGTGCTTTACGAACACATGTTTCTTCTTTATAAATATGAATATTATTCCGAATACAACATAAAGACTTTTTATGTCATTTATTTAAAAGACGAGAATACGTTTATTGTAGTAGAATGTTTGTTAGTTTGAACATGAATTCATCTACTAGATACTTGGTCTAAGAGACGAGCTGAGGTCGCTCGGGTCCACAAGTGATTTGACCTCCGACCGCTCAATTAAAACGTTACTGACAAGACCGCCTCGTTGCTTATGAACTCTGTGGCTATTGGTTTATTAAGCACTTGTTACTCCATTAAATAAAATGACGCTTTTTATGAACAAGATTCAATTCATTCATTTAATGACCAAGAAAAAGTAATAAATATTTTTCTGTTATCCTTCAATTGAAAATTTGTTTTGGTTTCATTTTAGTGCACTGTTTTTGTTTTTTGCAAAACAACTTCCTTTTTTTTTTGACTTATTGTTGAATTAACCTTTGTATAATGCCATTAAATAATTATAATGAGTAACAATGAAAAAATTGTGCTTATTTTTGTATTTTTATTACAAGTTCTTTTATTTTAGTTTTATGTATTCTATTTTTTTAAACCTGTTTTTCTTAGTCGTACCTTTTATTGTCATATTTATTAATTAATATGTATTATGCCAGAAATATTTATGAGTAATCTACAGCAGCTTTCTTTTCTAATCATATGGAAATAACAGCTTTGTAAACATTACTGACTGCAGATACGGTAATGACCGGCAACAGAAGCCTATAATGGAAAACCTGATAGTGGAAAAAATGTACGACCGGATCCACATTTGGAAAAGTTAGGAAAAACTCAAGCGTTTGAGTCATAGGGTAATTGTCATAAATCAGACTTGAATAATGCATTCTTGTTTTTTACTTTGGAGTCTAAATTTTAAGGAAGGCAATGTAGTCACTCATATGTGAATAGTTGCCATAGTTCGGTATATTTTAAGGGATACTATCTAATGAGAAATACTACGAGATTATGTTTTTAATAAAAGGTGGAGTTTATCTGTATCTGTGGGTATTGGTACTGTAAAACGTCTTATATTTTCATAATACGTATTCATTTCTTTCCTTAATTAAAGTTGAACATTAACATGATATATTTCTGTAACGTCAGTATATTATTGGATATGTACTAAAGTCTAGAAATATTTTTGTAGAGCAAAAAGAAATAGGTCAATCGATCGTTCTGTCATAAATTTTGGTATAGCATCCAAGTGGGTGTCATGAAAAATCTGGTTCGAAAGGCGTGCTCGTAAGGCGTGGGGCGCCGCGGCGATTGGCGCACGCCTCCCGCCCACGCGCAAGCGCGGTACACCTCCCGCCAGAAAAATCAACGCGGAAAACTCTGTAGTCGATATTCTAGATAATAAAATCTTTGTTTACTCATGTGGGTGGATAATAATAATAGTTTGAATTAGATGCGGGAAGATGGCCACCACGTTCTTCAAAATAAACAGTTGCTAGCACTTGTTTTTGCTCTTTCTTCTTAAACAAATAATAAAGTTCCTTTCGAGTATTTAAATGCTTAATGTCGTTATGTAAATGTATGAATGTGAATGGCAGGTTATACAAAAAAAAATTAAGGAAATGATAAGTTACACACCAACACAATTAAACGTAGACCTAATATAAATTCAAATGTGTTTCACAAATTCATCGTTTAGGACAATAAATATATCAACATGTTCGTTAAATATTCAAATTAAAACATTTTCAGTTTTGTATGTTAATTTAGTACTAAGGTTAAGTTCAGTGTCGCAGTCACAGACGTCATTTTATACAACATTCTTATTTGCGGGCAAAACTGTTTAATTCATTAGTTTGTTGGTATAGGCTCAGTAAATACTTACGTTACAGACATATTTACCGAGAGTTAACAGTCTACTGACTTATCACTGTCTTTTTTGTTAGAAATCATATCAAGACAAAATACACTTCAATAACCAATATATTAAACAATTTTATTTTCATTTGATACAAATGAATTTTTGCAATCAAAGTGGATATCATTTTTATTTTTAAAAGTGTATTTGTATTCTTTGGGAAAATGAAAAAATCATTCGACCACATCTACGGTAATAACTGAAAATGATATATGTATGGTAGGTACATACATTAATAGAAAAGAAAAACTATACATACATATCTTCACGCTGTATTCCTAACGGGGTAGTCAGATGAAAACCATAAAAGCAAAAACCAAAAAAATTATGCCAATATAATTTAGGTAATACTTTCTTTCAGAAATAGGATGGTGCAAAGTCCATGAAGATGGCTAGCTAAAGGTATTCGGAATAAACCTGAACTTATTGCACTGGACATCTTTAAAAAAAAACAGTATTTATTGGCTAGAGAGAAAAACTCATTATTTATTACAGTACATATATTATGTAGTATAATTTATATTCTTTTAGCTACATATCTATCAGTAGAGAAATAGAGAACCGGAAGAATTAATATCATTTTATCACTGGTAAAATATACATTTAGACGCCGCCTATTTCATCGCTCACGTATAGAATTAGGTCGAAACGGCGACGCTCAAGTTAACACCTATTAACTCCATGTAATAGATTTGTATTCTAGAAAAATAAATTATAAGCCAAAAAGTAGTTTAAATTTCCTATTTCTTCATGCGGTCAGGAATCAAATAAATGACTACATATGTTTCGGTATTTAAGTGTAGTCATTAATAAAATTAAATAGACCTATGTTATTTTCGTTCGATTTTAAACATTTCTTTTTAGAATACAGTTACAGAACATCATATTTGAATTCGAATTTAAAGCGTTCAGTTTAACGCTCCTTTGTCGAGGTATAATGAGTCAGTCAGGCCACGCTCCGCTGACTGCGAAAATTTGACGTTAGCCTCACGTGGATGAACGAATAGGCGAAAACAAATTGGTTTTGTTTTTTTATTAACATTTTCATTATTTTTAATATATTTTATGATACCACGAAAGAAGGCACGTATATACAATTTATGTTTTATGACTACAATCATTTTATAATGAATCATCTTCTGCTTTATACAAAAAATGCAACATAATTGTTTACTGCCCATCTTGTCACTTTGTTATTTCTTTCAAATTTAACGTTAATTTATTACATTAAGCCTTTATTTTGTACAAAAATTGCTGCGAAACCCTAAGCTAATATCCGACACACTCTTAGCCAGTTTTTTTAACTTATTTGTTTATCACTTTTGTTTCTAACGGTACAGTTCTGTACAAAGAACCACTGCGAAACACACTTGCGCAAATTTGATTGATAGTGATATGTTTTATACATAGTTGGTAGTTATTGGGAAATGTTACAACAGCAGGCGTGGCCGGGACAGCAAAATGCGAAAATGTTTACTTCCAACCACAAATCGTGGTTCTGTGAAACTGACGCTAAAATAAACTATTGATCACGTTTTGGAACGGTGAGCGAAGAATTAGGACGGGGCTAATATTTTAGGTACTATATTAGGTAGGTATTTAATACATTGTTGGCTACAATATTAAACTTTTGAAACGTATAACTAATCCATATATGTATATTATATGTATATACGAAAATTCAATTTCCGTATGTTTGTGGTCGCAAAACTCAAAAAGTAGTTGGTTGATCGACTTGAAATTTTGACACAACGCGTTGCAACGTTGCGTTCGAATACTCGCGTTTTTCTCTATACTAATATTTTATCTACATAATAGTCTGTTCAACGCACGCCACAGCAACGCGTGGTCAGAAACAGCAGTAAGTTACAAATATAATTCCATTTTAGTCTGTATCACGATACTACTAAAATTGATTAGGACGAATATCATCCTGCTCTGAGAGAAAGAGAAATATTGAAAGTGCCAGCTACTTATCGTCCGGAGGTCGTCAAAGTCGACCAGGGATAGGCCCTATTACTATAATAATAAATTAATAAATAGATACTTATGTTTGTGGTCGCAAAAATCAAAAACTAGTTGGTCGACTCTAGACAATTATATAAATAGTATGTGTTGTGGATATACAATGTAATAATCTTCAGACTATTTAAATAGGTACTTTATTTTGTAATTTGTTTCTACATTTACAATACTTAAAGCCGTTGCAAATTAGTTTATACAGAGTTATACATACGAGTAGATAAAATTAGACAATAGAAAAAATACAGTGAACATATAGACAATAAAAAAGTTTTTTAAGCAATAGGTGCGTTAACAGTGTGACCCCAAACTGAGCGCAAGTGCTGGGCAAAATCTAAAAAAAAATTGTAAAAACTATTACAATTTGTTTGTAATTATTTGCATAACAAAATATATTTACAATTACAATTTTTATTTGTAATTATTTTTACAATTACATTTTACCCAACACTGCTAAGCGCTGGGTGTGCAGTAAACTATGAGTATCAAACGAGGTAAGAGAATATTCACTGATACTCATCTTTTAACACAATTTAGAGAAACCGCCGCTTATCAACATCATGTCATCAGTGAGTGTGTCCGGAGCCGGACAGTAAGTTAAAATATGCACAAATAATTTAAAAAAGGCAAATTTAATTGTGACTTAAAAATTCGCGCCAAATAGCGCCGTCACGTGAATTGACGTCATTGCATATTTCATTTATAGCGCTATTTTCGCGAAAAACACCTCACCATATCCCATCAACATTAGGAAATTTGCTTTATTTAGGCTTTTTTCTATTTTTTATTAATTAATTTGTTAGCATTTACACCGTTAAAGTACTATGTAGGTACGTTACTGTGAACGACCGAGCGGTGAAGTGCCGTCAGTGTCACTACTTGATGTCTGATGTTTGAAATTATGTTTAGCTTTACTTAGTTAAGAAGGAAGACATTTTGAAAAAAAACTTAATTTTTGAATAAATCTCTCAATGAAGCACTTTTTGCAACCTTTTTTAATCAATTATGAACACAATTTCTCATTATAATTTAGATGCAAGTTCCCTATTGTCATGAAATCTGGGTGCTCCCTCAGTTCCTTGTGTGACACACGTAGTACAAGTCGATTGATTAGTACAATATTTTTTATTGTAAATCAAATTTAGTCGTAAAACACAATTTTAGGTATGTAAATGATATAATAAATTTGGACAAAATAAGTATGGCAATAAAAAGGCAGATGCCTAATAGTGTCTTTTAAATCATTCGCATAAATTGCGACATTGAAAAGGTTTCTTGACTAATAAAAAAAGTTAAAAAGTTGAACCAGTACGGATTTGCAAGATGGCACCTAAATAAATAAATAGTCGGCACCTGTATCCGCTGCGCAGGCGCAGGATGGAATCGCGTCAATTCACTCCCTTGCACGTAGGTGATAAGGTATGAATAATATTAAAAAAATTGGTAGATGTTTTGATATATCAAAATATATCTCGGTGTTGTAGATTTATTAATATAATTACATATAAATTTACTAAATAAAATAAATATTTGAACAACAAAATCAGTCAAGTGGCTTCTCAAATTAGCCTAAGTACCTATTAGGTTTATACTAGATATGTAGGAGTAGTACAAAGAACTAGGTGAGCATCTAATGACATAGTAATACACAAACTTCAAGCTATTTCAAAAAAAGTCGTTTTCTATATTTACCCGCGGGGAATAAAACTCAGGACTCAGTTGTACAAGTAGACGCACTACTCTTTCAAATGACGGGTCAGTCGTAAATTAAAAAAAACTAGCCAAAAGTGCCAAAAGGGCATGATTTAACTTTGAGTTGCGTAGCGATTTTAGACAAAAAATTTAAATTAAAAAGAATTGCGTCCAGAGTACTTACTGACTATTTAATATTTATTTAATGTTTTGTTTCTCGTTTCAGGTTTTGGATATTCAATACTTCGCTGTCTCTATAAATCCCTGTACCGAAATTTCAGCTTAGTATTATGTGTATTGTTAGTTCCACATTATTTTTAATTGCATAAATTACCCACATGTGATATTATGTAACATTTTAATAACAAGAAAGAAGGTAGAATGGATTTCCTGCGTGTAGTGGGGCTGCATAAAAGCCTGATTTTGGTCTTGTAAGAGGTCAGTTGTTGAGAAGCCGTCGAATAGTCAAATACATAATAGTTGTGATGAAGAATTGATGACGTTCCGTTACATTTCATGTTTAACAGTATGGATTACGAAATAAGTCGTTGGTGATATGCGGACAGATAAACAGACAGACACGAAGAAACGTAAGGGTTCCGTTCTAGCCTTTTTTGCTACGTAACCCTAGAAATATACCAGATATCTGGTTAAATAATTATCACCGCATAGTCACAGATTAATTAGTTTTATTTTGTTTCTTTTTTTAATACATTCTTGGAGCAAAAACTACACAAACCTATGTGATGTTTGTGTATGCAGCATTTAATTACGTTTATTTAAATATAGTAGGACTCGGGAACGACTGGGTTACAGATATCAAGTAAAGCCGATAGTGACAGCCGCGCTGTAGTCGCGCGACGGACGGATATCTTAAATTAGTATCACCTAGGGCGTTTGTGCGATTAAGATTCTATGACGGCAAACAAATTTTTGTTTTAGAAATGGCGCAACACTTTTTAGCTTATTGATCGTTCGACAAAGGTAGCACTTGTAATTTGTAATCAGAGATATATCAAACTTTGTTTGCTGTGATGGTTGTATCCTCACGCTGTATATCTAATGGGGTAAACAGCGAAGACAGCATGTCAAGCGTCGCAGACTTTACAAACGTATTTCATTCAACTTCAAAATCTTCTCCTAACATATTTTCATCGAAGTGCTTTTGAGTTTCGACATTTCCTTCAGTTAATATTTTGACTATTTAATTTTGATATCTTGATTTTCCTTGGCTTTTGCTACCGTTCACTTTCGCTTTGTAGATTTTCTTCGTTAATTGTTAATAATTAATTATTTATTTTTATGTTTTTGTCATATTTGTATCATAATATTTAGAAACTATAATCAATGCCTTTGAATTTTTAAGCCAGTACCACGGTTTTTAAATTAGCAGTTTTGTTGATATATGTATAATGTACATAGTAATGAATTTTAATGAAGCTTTATGAAACATTATGAATATTACGCGACATATAAGTCGCAAAGTATATAAGTCATGAATTTTCATAAAATTTAGGTATTTTTCGTCCCAAACTCCAAAACTAATCGACACGTGTGTCGCCTCTCAACGAAGTATCCTCAGGACATTCCAGAGACCAGACTCTACCAGCTAACCGGCACCGAATCAACAAATGAGTCAGCTGCTTCGGAGTTTTGGGCAGAAAATAGCTAAATATTATAAGAATTCATCACATGAAATGAATTTCAGCAAAATAACACGAGTCAATATACAAAATATATAAATTGAAGTATCTGTATAAAAAAAGTACTTGTAATTCATTGAGAAAATGTGAGCTATCACATTTTAAACTTCAATAATGGAGACGGAATGATGATAAGCTAGAGGGAGATGGTGTTACAAAGCTGTGTCGTCACAAACTTTTGAAATGTGATCTCTTACAAATATGTGTAATGTCACCTTTTCGGCCAGGATAAGCAATGAACAAATACACAGTATGACAGGGTTGCATGAAAGTGTTATTGTAAATACGAAGAAAGGATTGCTTAGATGGTTCGTGCACGTAGAAAGAATGACTGATGAAAGATTAACAAAGAAAATACACAGAGCGAAAGCGAGTGGTAAGAAAAGTCAAGGACTTACGAAGATCAAATAGCCAGTGTTAGCGGATGGAAATTTGAAAAGCATTCGCATAGGCGAAAATATGTGAGGAAGATGATGAGATTTGAGGAAGCGAAAGAAATACGGAAGGACCACGAAACGAAACCTCCGTTCTCTTCTGACTACCCCGTTAGGGATACAGCGTGAAGATATGTGTGTGTATGTATTAAGTATCTGAATGCTTTCGATTTTCAAATAACGAGTTAATAATATGATAGACACACTAGTTCATTAAAAAAACTGAATTTATTTTTAAAACTATTTCTAAAACTAAAAAAAATGTTTTTTTTAAATTGACTCATCAAGTATTTTGCTAAAAAACTGGTATGTGAGTGAAAACATGGGTATAATTACTTGGAGGTACCCTAAATGGGAACTGACGATATTCTTATCTGCTTGCTATTGTTTAACACGCTTTTTTCATTCCCACGGTCGAGTCAGCCGCTGATAAGCGATACCTGTCTGTGACGAGCGGGTATAACACGAAGAATTCTAACATTCAAGTTGGAGTGCCCACAATAAAGACATTTGGAAATAGTTTTTTTATATGTTTTTTGGATACCAGTGTTTTTTGCGATTTTTGAAACTAAAAATTTTTTTAAATGAAGTCTTTAGGAGTATTTTGCATATATATTGTAATAAGTTGTTAGAAAGAAGATACGATATACATCATTTGTAAACTATGTCTATTTATTAGAGTAAAATGTTTGGAAGCTATACTATGTATCATAGGCACGCATGTGTGTATAGGTATACTTATGTTGCATGGAAAGCTTTTGAATAATTTTAAAGATGTTCTTTATGTTTATTACGTAATATTATGACATTGACAAGTTACAGTGTAAATTATCTCAATCGCTTATTGAGTGGTATTATACACATATCTATATATGTATGTAAGTACATAGTTACCTACAGATATTTTGTATAACTTAGGATGGTTACTTAAGTCCCTAGTATCAATCAAAACACAATAATTATTGTTGTTTGAAGACATCTGTTGCTGGTAATTTGTACATAGTAAAGCTCAGTGACATTATTATGTCTTTAATATCTGTGGTAGCCGACATTAAAAAAATAAAACAAAAATAAAAAAAAATTTGAAACACTAAGCTATTTTTTCTCTATATTTGTAAGCATATTGAATTAACTTTAAAGGACATCATGTGATCATAATATGCAACAAACATTGAAGAAATACTACAAAAATAAACTTTGCATTCGCCTCATGGAAACAGAAAACGCATTGTTGAATTTAAATATTTAAATGGGACGGCATCAAACAAAGAGAGTCGGGAGTCAAGTGCAAAATCCACCGGCGACCCACGCATGTGATAACGACAGTCAAAATGTAATATATGAACCGAATCCATTATCCAATGACGTGCATCAATTACCCATTTAATGTAATTTGGGGCATTGCGAGCTCGTCCAGCGCGATTTCTCGTACATTCCCGGCGTCACTCACTCTAAACCACCAATTACAGGAATCACTAGCGGGCAAACACAGTTACAGCACAAGTCGATCGCGAGTAGTTGTGTTTTGAATCGGTCATTTCAAATTTGTATTTGTGTGTCCCGAGTTTTCAGAGTACGTGTATATCCGCGCGCGAGCGTCGCTGCGGCCGGCGCGCGACTAGTCGCCGCTGAATGGGCGCCCGGCGGAGGGGCGAAGCTCGGCGGCTCACTCCCAACGAGCTTACGAAAATCACCAATTGCGACTGTCCTCCTCATTAATCGAGGTAATTTCACATTACCACTCAGCACTTGTAGTTTTCATTCAGTTTCACTATGCGTCACAACGTCAACACTAATATTTTTTCTAGGACGTTCGGCTCGAAGAAGAAGTCTTTCACAGCGACGTCTTTCCTATACGCCAGTATTAAGTCTCAAAGTGCGGCACTATACATCCGGGACAACCTGCTCACACTCGAGAGGAGACTGCACGTTAGAAGGAGATAAATTTCTCGACCAGCCGCGGACCGGATGGCGGACTCGGTTATGAATGAATCCGCTGTCCTTGTCTGGCGCATGGGCTTGCGTAATGGACTCTCTATCTGGCGCAGGTTGTCGCCGTAGAGGAAGTGAAAGGGACGGGTGGCGTAGTAAATATTGCACTCCGCGGGTACCTTCGGGGAGCCTTCGGGAGTATTTTTAAAGGGCTTCGGTTTTTGTTAGCACAAACGATAACCGTCTAACTTCATTCATAGAATTACTAGCTTAATATTATGACGTCAAACTGAACTATATTTAATAGTTCTATGAATTTTTAAATTTAATGTTACCAGTGACGTCATAATAAGTAATAATAATTTTGCTGTTTCCTTTACATGAATATTGTGTAGATTAATGTCCATAGGTTACATTAAAATTTCATAGGTCAAATGTTACTACGGATTTTTAGGGCCACTATACAGTTTTTTCAGGTCACTAAATAAAATTCTAAGACCCTTTATTTAACCTTGTTTTAAGACATGCACGAAAGCGTGTCCAGATAATTGTGAATTAGGTACAATAAACAGAGTTAATATATTTAAGCAGTAGGTATCTACATAAAGGTCGAGGATGAGCATAAAATTTAAAACATGATCATTCCACAGGCTCCAAGGCGCGGCAGTACTGTCGTAGGGTAGGGATTCATTGTTCGTGGTATTGTTATCTGTGGGTGCGGCGACAATCGACCCGTGTCAATGTTTGGACGAGCCATGTCCGCTCTAACAGCACGTGGACTTTTTGTCACAAATAAACACTTTGACTGACATAAAATTCTAATACATTGGAGCCAAAAGAATTTTTGTTAGTTCAATTTGCAGAATTTACAAATTTTTTATTTGTGTAGTGAACGATTTAAAGTCGTCAACTTACTGGACAACAAAAATATTCTTTAGTTTTAAGATCGGCTTTAGTTCTGTTATTTACTATGTATAATAAATAATCTATAACTTTTTTTGTAAAGTACAATATTATCCACAGGCCATAATTAAAATTTTTAACTATTTATTTAACATAACATCTCAATATTTTTTATTTAAAAGTACTAGAACTTATCCGACAAATTATCTGACATAAAACACGGGATATACTAGGAATATATATAAATGCATGTATTTCTCAAAATAATAATTAGAAGTGACGTAAACTAACTTGTTTTTTTTATTATTAATGCTCACATTTATATGTATGTAGGTAATCACAAATATGATTATATACTTCTTCTATATCATAGCTGTATCTCCAATGGGGTGCACAGACTCTACCCTCTGTAACTGGGATGACAGTTTCGTCAAGCATCGCGGTACATACAATGATATTATAATTATAATACCTGTACATACAATCATTGGGTACATACCTCTGTCCATTCCTAAACCTCGTCATTCTCATCATATATTGCTAAGACGTATTTCAGACATTCGACCTTTCTGATCTTCATATGTCAGTCATGGCCTTTTTCGGTGTCTAACAGCCCTCACTGTCGTTCTGTAAATTTTCTTCGTTAATTGTTCTTCGTTCATTCTTTCTGTATTCCCGAAGCACCTATGCTTTATTTCATTACATTGATATATCTGTGACTTTACTATAATACTTCTATTTCATTTTAGCCCTGCCGTAATGCAAGTACATAATATATTGTGGTTCGTTACATCATGAGCAATAGTTTATTTATTTAAGAACAACTCATTATTTAAATAGCGTTTCCTAATATGTAATTGTTGATTTTCATTGCGAAAAGCTTAAAAAATTATAATTTATTGTCGCTTAACAGGTAACGCAACATGCTTTCAAAAGTTTCGTTTAAACAAATAAAGAGTAAAGCAACAATTGCCTTTCTCTAAGACAAACAGAGGATGTGGTCGGTATTGTCATTGTCGATGGTTGAATGCCTCGACCGATTCAAACACCCCACATTGTTTCTGTTTTCCTAAAATTATCGAGTTTAGAATAAACATCGGCCATTTCAGCATACCACAGTTGTAAACATTGTTTCTATATTTACAACTGCGTTATACGCTACTGGCTTGCTCACTTGCAGTGCTTAATGTTAGTTAATGATATTGCAATTTCACAGAGGCACAGTTAACAATTATGTAGGTGTATTAGGAGCAATGTTTCTTGTTTTATATGTAATGATATCTGAAAGTATTTACAACAAAGGGTAAATCGGAACGGAACATTAAGAACTGAATGGGATGCCGTCGAACCATGTAACCTCTGAGCGCCAGGTGCTATGCGGGAAGTGCCCCTCTCCGCACTTCCTCATACCTCTGTAACTCCCTCGTACACCCACACAATTGCAATTAGAGAGGAAGTGCTACGCACACAAGTAAGTGTACATATGTGGTGACGATGACGTAAAGTTCGAATATACATTTGTATGTTTCTGTAATTTATTAATGGATTGTATTTGCGTATGCGCTGCTCGTTATGCACGAAAAACGGCAGATATAAATATGAATTGGAGTGGATGTTAATTCAAAGGTATGATTATTTAAAACTTTGTAAGCGTTGTCTTCTGACACATGAAAGGAGCCGCTCTGTAAGAGCTTACAGTCCTTAATAGATTATTTATTAATTATAAGAAAACAAAGTTTTTGAGTTTGAAGAATAAAAACCTATGTTATTTTTCACATACTCGAGAAAATATAACAACCAAATATGTATGTTTTATATTATAAAACATACATATTTTAAATTTTTTAAGTTAGTAATAGTAGTAGACAATGTAGATCTAAAAACGTCTGAGATTGTCGAAGTGTTACCAGATGTCCCGCTTTTGGCGGGACGTTCCATTTTTCGACCCTCTCGGGACGCATTCTACCAGCACCCTGAGCGAGATGTCCAAACTACCGCTATTTCATTTAAGTAAAATCAAGTTACAAATACGTGTTCCCTACAAAAATACTTGTATTTATGTAAGTAATGTTAAATGACATTGATTCCTTAAGATTCCTTATGTTAAAACCTATTTTTGCAAATAATTATATTATATGATCGTAACCATTGTTATTTTTCTACATTCCGATCTATTCGTCCCGGTCTCACTTTTTTCTTAGTGTCATAGTCATCATATATTCAGATACGAAGTAAACCACAGCACATATAAAATGAAATAATTAATATTTACTTTCTACATAATATACTACATACTAACGTTTGAGATAAACAGAATATAGGATACATCTCAGGTACAGTAAAAAAAAATGTAGGTATGTAATTATAGGCATTACGAACCTACATCGATTTTAATTAGAAATATAACATATTTTAGTCATAAAATACGTCATTAATGTGCTTTGCACTTGTCGCGTACAAACATTAAACTACGTGATCGAAGGAATGCTTTTAAAAGCTCGCAACAAAGAATATTCACTTATGTTAACTTCCACAACCAACAAAGAATATTATCAACAGGTAGCGAAGGCCTATACAATGTGTCCTTCCGGTATCCGTACTCCATATATTTTCCAAAATTAGATCTTAAATTGTTTAGCACAAGGTAGAGTTCAGTTACTGAAGTTGACATAAGGTTCAATTTAAGCGGACTCGCGTATCGTAATAAGGTTTGGTGTACCAACACAGAGTTACACAGCGTCCTGTGTAAGGCGACACCGTGGGGAAGTGAGCGCCATTTTAGGGGAAAACTCTTAACATGATGAGTATTAATATTTAAAATGCTTCGACATACAGTTAAAGGATTACATATCATCAGAATTTTAAATAGTTTTTAAATAAAACGTTCTTATAAAGCGCGTTTAACTCTTTTCTATGCACAATTATCTTATTTTTCAAGTTCTACGAAATTCATTTAACAAATAAAATAATCTTTTGAAGTATTATATATACACTTAATATTTTGTTTATATACGGGCACATTATGCAATATTTCATCAATGTTTTCACAAATTTTTACTACAATGAATGTAAGTAATGTACAATGAAATATATTTTAATTTAAATTACGGAAAATAGTATGCCACATTTACTATTAAATTTTTATTATTTAATATTATTATTATAATAATATGTCACACCATAGAGATTTGATTTTTATTATTATTGTTTTTCTTAAATTATATTGGACTCTATGTTTATTTATGAGGCTTTAGTATATTAATAATTATCAAAAGAAACCGTTACCATAAATTCAGTCGGGAATAAATTATTTATTGTATAGTGTGCCTAAAAGAAATATTACACGCTACACTGTATTTTAAAAACATGTGTAAGTATACCATTCCATTTTAATTAAATACGTTATAATGGTTCACCAATTCATTGGTTGACTCAAAACCTGCCACCGATCGAGAACGGGTTGTTCTCATGTTCATTAATTTATATTGCCTAAATTAAATTAACATCAGCTCCGAATATTGTTTCTTTTAAGTATTACGTATGACTAAAAGATTACTTACAAATTTATGTGCATTATACAATGAAACTGCTTATTATGACTCATAATTGTTTTGTAGATATGGATGCACACAGAAGAAGTAAATTGTTTATAAATACGAGACGTTTTTGTGTTGTTTTGTGATCTTGGTTGCAAAAAGAGAATCGTTTCTATTATGTGCAATACAAGCCTCATTGTGCCATCGCCGCCGCAGTCTAGACTTAAAAAAACGCCAACAGTAAAATGTCGAACGGAACCATAAAAAGTTGAGTAAAAGGCGTCGAAAGAAGGCAGCGAATTTTGTACCAAACCAGTTTAATGAGGGTCGAATTTAAAATATGAAAATAAAGCGGTTCCCACGGCGTCTTGCTCGCGGGAACGGAAGCCGGCGGAGTCGCGGCGACAACGCGCGGCGCGATTGCGCATATCGCGCGATCATCGCGTCCACGCCTCGAGATCGAACTTAAACCGAAGACACCAGTCCAACTTGACACCCGAACGACAACCGTGTTGACTCACAAATGAATTAAGTTAGGGATCTCAATAAAATTGTCGATTTAACATGTGATCCAACAGGTCTCGTGAAATTGGTTCCATTAATGAATATAGTAATTTGCGGATTTGTTATTGAATGATTTGTCGATTTCTTTATGGATATAAGTATTGTGAGAAAACTGCTTTTTTTCGTAACTAATTAATAACAACATTATAATAACAAAGAGAAATGTCGTGTTTATAGTAATTTTAATATACTCTATTGCCATAAATTATTTACCTTATTCTATAAATTAGTTTTCATAACCTCTAATATATGCAGGAGATTTGAGATTCCATTTAAAGTAACAAAATTAACGTCATAGACTTTATAGAAATAGTATATCGAATGGCTGTAATTAACCGGTAGCTTCCATTTTACTTATCTGCTTATCTAAACAACCAGCGAGCACATGGTTAAAGATCTCTTTAATGTTGTCCATAAATCGGAGAATTAATTAAAAGTTGCTACGATCGATCTCGGCAAAACATGCCAGTATATGAGGCACAGTTGAAAGATGTTGGAGCAATATTTTGACTGGACATTTTATTTGGAAATACCATTAAAAAATTAAAAGCCACGTCCAAGACTTAGATAATATGACCATTAGAGATAGGGGAGGCGCGAGATTGAATATTTATGTAATAGACGTGTACCGTTACTGATTAAATGTTTGGTTTTTTATGTTCTTTTAATTAGAATAATTTAGAACGTGACAGATAAAGCAAATTTTTTAAAGCATTCTTGGAGAGATATTTACATATATACAATTTATATACGGATCTCTTTCAACAGCGACGAAATACAATAATTGCAAATACTTTACGAAATACACAAGGTACAAACATAGTATCGTTGAGGTCCGATATCCGATGTTTGAGCTTGCTTTCGATAATGTCAACAATATGGCGTCACAGTCAACGGAACTTGTTCCAACACTTTTGTTTATAGAATTTTACATAAAGTTATTTATATTTCGTTCTGTCAATGCTGAGCTGAGAGAACGTGTCTAATTTGCATACGATACTTTTGTTCCTGAATATAAACGTGATTACGAATTATTCGGAAAATTTCGTATTAGAACTGGGTCTCTCTATATTTTACATCAATTCGTAAGTGGAATCCTAGTCTTTTACAAATATTTAAAAAAATAAGGACAAATAGATAAAAGTTATGAACATATTTGGTCTTTTATTCAGAAAATCCTGTAAACCTTATTCCGAATATAAATATAATAACTATATCTTCAATATATAGGATATAGATTTCAAAAGAGGATATAATATATATTATTTAATAAATATGTATGTATATAAATATATATATATTAAAAATATAGGCTACTTTTAATCACGTGAAGATCCACTCAAGTAAAGCCAGGGACATAGCTATTTAATATTTAAAGTTATGAATGATACACTCGTTAAACTCTAACCTAGGAGATAGGTGCGGTTATTTGTTCTCCACAGTTCAAACAAGGCCTATCTATGAATGAAGTAATGCTGTCTCGTTCCTATTTAATGTGCGTTCTAATGCGCAGTTGATCGTGAATGAGACAGACGAGCGACGTTCATTATGTTCGAAACTTCACAATATTAGTCCAAGCCCTAAAAATAAATTAAAAGCATAATCAAATATGTATTTTACATTGAGATATCCGAGTCTGCCCTTTGTTCGTACCCAATGTTTACAAAGGAATGCAAATCCACAAACACACTGACAAAAAACAACGAAATGATGACTCAAAGTTGTCATATTTCGTGTTTCTTTGCAGTGATATATCTATTTACCTTGTTTCTAAAAGGAAAACCAGAGTATTTAATGCTATCTCTGAATTATTGCTTATTGAAAAAAAAGATAACGTGGCATACTTCATACAGACATATTTTTAAATAAAGATAGGCAGGTATCATCCTTTTATTGCTGCGTAATTTTATGGACTTTTTCCAGATCTTTTGTCAGTAAACTGTTTTTATAGTTTCCTCCGAAACTGGTATCGGGATCATTAACTTCCTATCCGTCACTCCTATCTGAACATTAATCGCCATATTATTTGGCTTCTATTGTCATATAAATATCCCGCGTGACATTTCGTTGTCTACCAATATTCGTCGTCCAATGAAATTAATTGTAAATACCTATATAATAACTGCACATTCTAGCTCACCTAATTTACAAATACCAATGTAATCTACGGCTTCTACCAAAAACTGCCGCGCAAGTTATTAACATAAAGTTCGATAGCGCCATACAAACGTTTACAGACATGTCTTAATTAAAGCATACGGCAAGACCACTCGTATTTCTTTATGTGCTTTAATACAGACAGTAGGTATTTTAGCTGCGGTTAAGTACTGCTGAGATGTTGAGATAGTGGGAGCTGTCATTCGGGCGGAGGCTTCTTGAGATACCATCTTGAGTTAAAGTATGATAAAATCGCTGCCATCGGCCGCCGATGCATTGACACGCATAAAATTGGATATTAATCAGCCCAACATGGATCTTCACAGCAATTAAGGGTCCAGATCGATCTTGAAATATTACTTAAAATTAAAACTTTATTTGTTTGTATTATCGAAGGTAAATAATTTCATGGAATATAGAATACAAAAATTCGCGAGTGTATAACTTTCTAAAGCTTTTTTTAACAAGGAATCATTTTTAAATCAAAATAAATTAGTATTATTAAAAATGTATAATGAGAACTAAATCGAGGAATGTTCGCACGGGAAAAATCACGCAGCTTACCGCAATAACCATACGTAATATGATTGATAAGATGTATTTAATTGGTTCGGGATCCTGCAGCTTTACAAATAATTTGGATCTCAATTTTATTACCTTCTTAATGGTAAGACTGTTATGTCGATTAGACATTGTTATAGATTCATTGTAATATAGACTATAGTAGTCCAGAAATTCGTAAAATGAAAGTTTATAAACTGGGTGGCTTTTAAAAAATTTGAATGGAAACGCAGCCGAATATAAAGTATAATGTTGTAACTGAGTTCAATTAATTGGGTCACGTAGAAGAATTAAAAATTTTTTCTAAAGTTCTATGGTCATATAACTTTAGGTTATACTATTAACTAAAATTCGAACGTTTCTTATTTCTTTCTAATCGAGGCCTGACAAAGCGGAGGTCAGAATCGCGGCCGACCGGTTTTCAGCCACGTTACAACATTCATAATTTTGTCGGTCATCCGTAAGCGCCGCCGTGAGAACAAGCCATTAGACCATTACAGCTTGACCTCTAATCTGTATATCTTTATGCCTTTTTTACAGACTAATCAACTGTAGCGGTAACCACGACATGTCATTTCCAATTGGTCGCTGCCTGCCGATGTCAATTTTCATCGCACCCATCAGAAGTCGTGTGTAAAAACGCTCATTTACGATAAACTTGCGTGGGTGTGGTTTTGATTTTCATATCTAACTGAATAGATACATCGATTAGCCGATATTTTCGTAATATGTGTCTCGTGAGAAAATTTTCTTTAACGACATTAGGTGTAAGTTTAATAGAGTTTTTAGTAAAGCGTCTTTTAGTGAAATAATGGTCAAATTACATAAGTCAAATAAATGAGGGCAGTTTATGTCGTTGGTTATTTAAATTCCGTACACAAAATAAATGAAAACGTTTCTGAAATATTTTAAAATGGCAAGACGTATTAAATTGCGCAATTTGGTAAAACTTATGAGTACAATTAAGCGCCAGAGTAAAAACCGCGGACGTGAAGACACGTCTTATGCGAAGTTTGGTAATAAAATCTGCAGTAATGTTTGCTTTGACCGTCTATCTTAAAATTTGGTGCAAATTAAAGGTATACGGGCTTCTTTTTATAAAAAGCAGATGTACCGAGCTTTAATGCAAAGAAATAAAAGGGGCTTTGCGTAAACAAAAATGAATAGAGGCACATTGATTTTATTCGTAAAGATCAAAGATTATTCATAGCAATTTTGTTTGAGTGTAAAGTTTTGAAGATTTATTTTTATGAAAGTCTTAAACTTGGGTTAATTATTTTCTTAAGATATATTGATCGGATGTAAATGTGATGTTCTGTCGTGTAATTACAAGCACTGTTAATCGGATGACAGGAAACGTCCGGTGAAAAAACCAGAAAGTCTGCATCTCCATAAGACACGGGAATCTCGCCTTCCGCTAATTATTTACAATATATTGCGTAACGGTGAAACGCCGGGAAGGAGACAGAAAAAACTCGCTTCACAGGATGCGAATGGCCACCGCCTTAGATAACAAATAAAAACATACAATATCTGGTGCTAATAAGATGTGATAAAGTTCATAATTCCCTGACTACCGACACCGATTGGTCACTTTTAGAATATCTTTATCCATATACCGAATGATCTCGATAAATCCGAAATGGACTCTTATCGATTGAAAATATAGAGAAAATTGAACTTTATAACCTGAAATTTAGCATTCAGTTTTACGCGATAACGTTTTCTAAGACCGGTCTATTTATACTGGTTTTGTAATTAAAGATACCATAGCAGGAACAAGGAAGAGTGTCGTACTATCTCAACAGTTAGCCGGAAGTCGCCCGATCTGTGAGTTCATTCATAAATGAGAGAGACTCGATGTGGCAATATATTAAGACGGAACGTCGTGTCGAAACGTATTAGATTTTATGTCACCGAACGCAAGTTTTACTTTTATTTATCAGGAGAATCGTCATAATTAAACATGAATGAAACGAACTAAGTGATTAAGTAGAAATGTAATCAAACATTTTGTTATGGTTAGTTTTTTTTAAATTTAGTTTATAATATCTTTACAGAAAATCTGATACATTCGTAAATCATTAGTTTTTTTAAGCGATAACAATGTAAATGTATATATATCATTTTTATATATATATATAGTAACTGGCTATTCCCTGTGACTTCGCGTATAGCTTTGTCCTTCCTTAGGGTTCAATTCAAGCTGTCTCCATACTAAACATCCAAATCAGTTGAACAGTTTAAACGTGAATCATAAGATCATAACAGACACTTTCGCATAATAATATAGATAGTATAGATTAGAGGCGATGTAAAAAAAATTGTATTCAAAAAAAAATCATACATATAGAATAAAAAAATTTAAAACGAATAAAATTTTGCTAAAATAACAGCACTTGCATACGATAACGTGTGAGGAAGCGAAAGTACTCGTATGTAAGGCGTATGATGGCGATGCCAGTAAATGCAGAGAAGATCATTTCCAGAGTATTGTTTTATCTTCAACGCCAATATGGATGGCATTCATCATTTGCTTAAGTGTGTGTATTTTAGATACATATGGTACATATCTGCACACTGTATCCCTAACGGGGTAGTCAGATAGTTTAGATAATTTTTGAGAATCAAATTTGGAACCTTTTGCGTATAGGATTTTAATGTGTTGGCTACTATGCAAACTTTGTTAGTTATCTATCAAATCCAATAGGATGCTTACGACTATAGTTAAGACAAAAAAAGCAATACAGCAATAAAGCGATTTGTCACAATCATTTTCCATTTTCAAAGTCAAAAGTCAAAACAATTCAATTAAGTAAACCCGATTGCATAAACTTAAAGGTATTACTTTGCGGAAATCCATTTCATGTGACGTATTCTTATAAATTTCAGCCATACTCCGCCGAAATTCCAAACCCTCTAATAGACACACGTTTTGCCTCTTAACGAACCATCCTCAGGATATTCCAGAGATCAGACTCGGCCAGCTAGTTCGACTTCGGTGCTAGTTAGCTAACCGAGCCTGATTGCAAGATATTTTAATATCAAATCTACCTTTGTACTGTTCGAAAAGAAAACCGGCACACTGAGAAGAACCGACAAGAAACTGAGTAAAGTATCATTTTTTCCACATCATTTTACCATAGATATAATAAAATAATATTCAGAAAGCCAGTCAATACACGTTCAGATAAGAATATTACCAGACTATTGTTTTGTTTTTGACGATATCGCTTATCTTATACCTTCCAATGTATATGTATAATTAGCGACACGCCCCGGCTTCACACGGGTAGAAATTTTTTTGCGAATAAAATACAGCGCATGTTACTCGATGATAATGGAGCTTCCTATAGATAAAAGAATTTATGAAATCGTAGTTTTTGAGTTTACCCATTATACACAAAAAAAGTTTATCTCTTATAATATTAGTGTGTATATATGATTTTCCAATCAGTGTAAGTTTAACAACGAGTATAAATTTATTTTCCATTAATCAAATAACTTTTTGAGGAACCTTATTATGAAAACGAACGCAGTTATATCTACCCAAAAATTATCCACTTGACTTTTGTAACTTAAATTTGGAAATGACTACCAATTATCACGACCTGCTGTTTTACATACCATTCATATCGCCTTTCCTTTTCAACAGATCGTAATTGTTTTCTAGTGTATTTTATATTTTCTAAGATGTATAACAATGGCAAGGTGAGCATATCAATTTCTTTAAAACGATCTCTCAGCGAATCCCATGTATTTATATCGTTAATGTCAGCACGTATTGCTCTTTTTTGTGAAATCCCGACAGCAGAATGCCGGTCATTAGGCTATAAAAGTATGGAAAGTACATCCACCTAGACACCTAGAGGTTTTTACATCTGTCAACTGTCTAATGGGTCTAACAGCATATATTGCTGAACTAAGCTTTTCAGCCATAGTCTCGACATGGTGTGTCCATTGCAACTTTACGTCTGTAAACCTAAATACTTACCTGTTGCGCAAGTAGCGCCAAAATGTGAATTTTTAGTGTCTTAATGCTCTGTCTACACCGAATAGTACATGGCATGAAGTTACATATTATGCTGTATATTGCGACAAATGACACTTTAGCACTTTTTACCAACGATATTTATAACTTTAAATTAAAGTTGTTAAATGTGTACTTCCTGTAAATTCTCCATAAATAGAGTCCAGTAATAGATAGGCACACGTAACAATTAATGTTCAGTTCCATTCAGTTCAGACTGAGGGGCGTCGCGTCCGGGCCAAAGGGCGAAGAAGCTCTGATTGTTGTAATCGAATTAAGCTGAGTGTATAAAACAAAAAGAGAGGGCCAATTAACAGATGTGTGGGTGCAGGATGCTCGCTATTGTACGCGCCAGGCTAGGGCCGAGGACTTAGTAATGTCTTATGTGTCAATAATGTCTATTTTCATATTACTATAAACAAAACCGAAGTAAAAAATTAATAACGTCTGTTTAAAATAAACCTAAAATATAGTTAAAATGAAATTAAACACTTCTGTTTCTATATACAGATAATAAGTATTTTTATTATATATTACGTAATATAATCATGTGTTACATACATTTATAATATAAGTAGATGTTGTCCGCGACTTCGTCCATGTAATAGCTACCGGGTCCAACTATAGCCAACAACCATCTAGGTGACCCCATAAAGTCAAAAAAATAATTACATCAAAATTGGTCAAGCCGTTAAGAAGAAGAATTACGAACACACGCACAATGGAATTATATATATAAACATTACAAATTATATAATAATTATATTACATCTTTGAGAAAAAAAAATTTAATGGGTCCAAATCAAATCAATTTATTCAAGTACCATAGACCCAATTATCTACTTTAGTTCGGTTCAAAGAGAAAACCTGGACACTGAGAAGTACCGACAGAAAATTCAGTCAGGTATCATTTTTATAACATTATTTTACAAAAGGTTTATTAAAATAAAATATTCAGAAAGCCAGTAAATGCAGAGAAGATCATTTCCAGACTATTGTTTTATCTTCAACGAAATAGTTTATTTTATAGTATGATTGTCTAATCAATCATCTAATCTAAATCTATTTTCAGTTAATTGAGTATGAAGGAAGGAACTTTATTATAAAAACGGATGTAGTTACCCAAAACTTAAACATTTGACTTATGTAATGTTAATTTCAGAATAACTAATTTATCACGATGTCGGGTTTCCATACCACAAATACAGCCTTTCTTTTTAAACAGATCTATATTTTTCCTCGTATACATAATAATTTCAAAGATGTATAAAGACGGCAAGGTGAGTGCATCAATGTCTTTAAAATGATCTCATACTGACTCTCGTGCATTCATACTGTAATGGCACGTATTGCTCTTTTTTTTAAAATAAAAATGTAGTTAATATGCGAAGCTAATTCCCACAGCAAAAGGCCGTAGGACATTAGGCTATGAGAATATGCATAGTACACCAGCCTAGCCGTATACACATCCGTCAATTGCCTAATGCGTCTAATGGGATATATCGCGGAACCAAGTTTACTAGCCAATGCGCCGATATAGTCCGCCCACTACAAATTATTATCTACTGTTAAACCAAGAAAACTGGCTGACTTAACTATTGTTGTATATGTCGTACTCAATTTTGTTTTTTTTTTTTAATTTAACTGCTCAGTGGAACGTTGCCTAAAATTAATAGGGAACTCTAAGTTAAAATGTGTCCCGGGTTTTATATCATTCTCTGTCATATTATTAAATAATTAATAGGCGACGAGGACCTTATCCCGCCCTCTCCCTTCTAACACAGGGCTAGTAGGAAGATCCTCGTGGTAATTCCAAAAATCCATACGTAACGCATTGGTTTCACATTTATAAAATGTACTATCCAAGAACAGAACCCCTGCCTTCTTCGGTGTATCCTGAGGACTATAATCCAGGCATCTTTAGGGCTAGAGTAAATAGATTTTTTCTAGAAGAACGCCATGGTGCTCCCATCTTCGGCCGCATCGTCGCGCGTCGATAGCAACAAGTGAGTTCGTGGCCAAAGGTCTATTTCCGATAAAAAAAATAGGAATGCATAAAACTTCTTCGGAAAATAAAAATCATACAATGGCAATATGAGATATGTATGTACAAATTGTACAAGATTCAATTGATATTCGTAGGTATGTCATGGATAGCTCTACAGATAGCTATGAATACTATTAACGATCAATGAGAACAGTAAAAAAGTTGTAATGTCTTTGCACTGCACTATCAACTACATCGAATCACACTAGTATTTCCAGGGTTTATCTTGATGGTAGAGACAGACACGACTTGGATTTTTATTGGTTTGCATGCATTTGTTAATCAATGTAAAAAAAGGAAGGCTTTTTTTAAACGATACAAGGTCGGTAAAGTACAATAACGCGTAACATGCTCTAGTAGATACCGCCTAAGAACGAAGAACCAAGTTTTATAAGAAGCTGAAAATCTTATTGTTAAATTAATATAAAAATATTCTTTTAACAAAATTAACCTCTACACATTTAGGAGATAATAATATTTAGAAGCTATCTACTTAATAAAACTTTAGCACTAACTGACTGATAGACAAGGAATAACCCAAACTGGTGGGACTAGAAGTATGATTTCTGCACATGAGTTCCTTACATAACGTAAGTGATCGGTAAGAAAGGATTTTCGAAAATAATCCCCCTAAGGGGGTTAAATAGGGGATGAAAGCTTGCATAGAAGTTTTATCATTTTTGAAGTTAGATATATGGAAATTGGTGTTTAGACTTCTGTTTCTCATTGCGACTAAAGGATAAAAACAAGACATGGGCAGAGCAGATTATACATACTCTAACATCTGAGAAAAGTCGGATGATTCCTGAGATGTTGCCTACATAAATATATACATTGATTAATCTCAAGATTTTAAGTTTTTCTACTTTCTGGTAATACTGCTAATAAGAACCGAATAGTTCTTATCAGATACGGGGTGTCTACCAGAGCTAGTTACGCGCAATTGCATTATCACCGACGATAAATTTTGTGTACTGGTATTGTTTAACTATTTATATATAAATAGATATCTATAGTACATCTGACTGGTAGCGAAGTCCCATATTGCAAACCTTCATATTGCAAACTAGACCAACTACAATATTTCAACTATATATTCCTTACCCAGAAGGTGGCTCCAACACTACTTAATCAAAAATCGATGAAGTGCTTCGATGTTTCGATGATCGTCTCTAGTTTCGCCTGAAGGAAGCATCCCCAGTACCGAGTTGTTGGGTAACTGATCGATATCTGATTTTCAGAATTTACTTTTGAAAATTTTGTCTAATATGGATCTACATATTTAAATGTGGGGCGGAAAATAGGTAAAAATATAAAAATTGTAACAGATGGATTTCCTTAAAGTAACACCATTCGATATAAACGGCAATGAACTTATATAGTCTGACGATTTCCAATTAAGTGGATCCACAGAACGGACCGATGGGCAGGAGCAAGGATGAAGATGTCTTATGAAGGACTGGACCTACGTAAGTGCAACCGCATCTGATTGTATAACGGTCCAAGAAGAAGCTCTTGTACAGGAACAAACATTAAAACAACCCTTGCGCAGTGCCCTCGAAAGGGCAGAAGATCACAGTAGTACCTATCTGTGTAACAAGGGTAGCATGAGCGCCTATTATGCATGTAAGTTTACCTTTTATTGTCTCAGATGGTGTTGATTACGTGTATCGTGGTCTTGATTGAGTTAATCGTATTAAAGGAAGGACGAATGACAAAAAGACGCCAACAATTAACCGCAAGTGGATGTGGGCAAAGGAAGTGAGACTGACGTTCTGACTGTGACTGCGGCGCCATCGCATTGCTACGGTGGATAAGGGCGGTGATACACACAATAAATTGATTTAATAAAATTACTAGGAAAATAGATTTTTTACATATTTTTGTGACTTTAAAATGGTAAAAGTGACGTGGCACTGTTTACATTTTTTATAATATTTATATAAATAAGTATCGAAAAACAAAATCACAACTTAACTAAGTGTAGATATAGGTACGATTTATACGTTACAAGTGGTAAGATTTTCATTTTTAAATATACATTTTTTGGAATGAGTATATCATTATTATTACTATTCTGATAATAATCTACAGACAGCTTTATATAAATTATTTTTAACATAAAGATTGTTTTAATACTTTAGACGTATATACAAATAATCTAATAAAAGCACCAGCAATACGCACCAATCATTTGGTTTTAAATTAAAAACAATAAATAGAAAATTTTCTTATGATTGGTACCACGAACTGGATGTTTCCTAAATCGGCCTGACCGGGTATTGAATCCGGGACTACACAACCAATTGCTACCAATTGGTTACTACACAGTATATCTAAATGCTGTTTTTAGTGGCTGTATCGATAATGATGATGTTGTATGCGTAGTCCACGAGGTATAACACGGCACCACTATTTTCACGACAGGAAGTCAGCTGCCGGACGCATGTATTAGGTAGCTACCGTATCTATCTCATTCTCTTTAACACTTTGTCGCGTTTTGCTCTCCTGCTTTAACGTATCTAGTTCTATCTCACTCTTATATAATAAAAGAAATATTCTGTCCTTCTCGTCGAAAGTACCATTCCACTCTCGCGTGTTGCGCAATGAGACGGTCAAATTCAAAACGGGAACGACCACAGTAACTATAGACTTGTCAAATGAGATAATAGACTAAATTGTTATGTATTTTTTAGGACGAAACAGTTAATAAATTTTGTTGCTTCAGATTTCAGTTAGACAGACACAGTGGTCGGTTGATACACATTATCATAGCTCCATCTAAGGATGATGAGTTGGTCTCCGACGGGCTACTGTTTAATGATGGACATTACAAAGGAGCACCGAAATTACAGTAGTCGTTTCTTTTTTATTATAATGACGGTTCGGTGATGAGGGCACGATTAATAAACCCGCTTTTTCGACAGTGGAATGGCTTAATTTTCTTCAAATGAAATTATTCGAGTGAACTAAAATGATATTAATGTATTAATGTTAAAAATTTTTGTGATTTGCGCAAAACTTGTTAGCGGTGTATTGAACTGGAGATTGTTCGCCGACAGAGCCTAGAAATCATCTTGCGTCCGGTCATTCCGCTAGTTGCAGCATTTTAATTATTATTAATGAAACTATCTGTTGCGGGAAAGCCGCACTACGGCCGGCTCGGCTTCCGCTCGCAACGCTGCGCTTCATTCATAAATCCAAACACTTCATCACGAACAGTCCAACGGAACTTTTCACACATTCAAACATAAACCTTAACCAGTTTAGAAAAGGCACAATTTACATCGACAATAAAAAATTAAATGACATTCGAGACTGAAGCTTTGAAGGCACATAAATAGGTATCGAAAAAAGTCGTAACTCGTGGCTTGTACGTCCGAAAGTAGTTTTTCCTACAATAATTGAAAGTCGTTTTCTGTTTGTAGAAATGTCTCCAATTATAACATTTATAATGCGCATGTTATCGGTTGATTTACTCGCTTGTCGTGAATGGGATGCGTTCTGTGGTCGCTGAGGTGCGAAGATGCAGCTATCGGTGCATGTAGTCACTGTTGTATTTGATTTGATTGTAGCCGGTTTATAATGCCGATACGATAATTGCCTGGTAACCAGCGGAAAAACTTAGCAGTGTCCGATTTCCATTGTAAATGATATAGCCGTTCATCTAGTTCTGTTTATGAATGGTGTTGGTTTACATAAGGAAGCTGGTAACGAAAGCTCGACTGAAATAGCTTGCAATCTTTATGCAGTGGCGAACTTTCTCTTACACTTTGCTCAAGTCGGAGCCTAATACGAAATACAGGAAAATTAAATTGTATGTACGTAACAACTTCCATGTCATTAATAAAACTTTCACTTGCGTAACTATTTATGCAAGAAAATGTGAGAATCCCTTAGAACTTATTGGCGAGCAAAATGAAACTGTATTTTAATAATAAAACACTATATTCGATAATACTCGCATTATTAAAATTACAGTATTAAGTACTACCATTAAATATTTATACCGTGTTAAGATTTTTCTATTATACTCGAATAACATGAAAACAATGAAGTACATGAGTACACTATCTTTATTAATCTTAGTAAGTAAGACTTAGTATCGTATCATATTTAGATATCATTACATTTCAATCGCGTAGCTTCAAAATCCTAACTGTAGTTAGGTAGTAATCATCGACACCTGATAGTCACTGGACATCGACGGTCAATTCGTCCGAATTTCATGGAATTAATCGCGTCTCCCTTACAAATTTTGAAGTATTTTGTGCGAACAAAAAGGTTTCGGTGCCACACCGTCTGCAGCCACAAAAGAGCGTCTTTTTTTACAGACTGTACCATAGAAATGCAAGATTAATATCCTTAAAACTTGGACTTTATTACGAGGCGATTAAGTCTAATTTTATTAAGTTTCTCAATATTCTGTTATATGTTTTTGTGTACTAAATTCACAATATGGTGTCTCAGCACACCGGATATAGGACTGTCCCGAATGGGCTTGGATAAAAAAGCGCATTTACGATTATGCACGAGCGATTTATCGTCACTCGATATTCGCGAATGAAGATGGGTGTGATTATTGTATTATATTACACGGAAGATATTAATTAAAGGAAGTTCTTCATATTGTATTATTTTGTCTTTTACGTATGCATTCCTTTTTTCTCCTATTCTACTTTTTAGTTTCTTTTTTGTCGATTTTATTGAATTAAATAATTATTGAGTATAGAATTTTTATCCACATAATGTGCGAATATATTACATTACGATAGCAAAAAAGACTTTTTTGAAAGTTATACAATGAAATGAGCTCTAGAGACCTAGTGCTTATTTCATTGTATAACTCCTATAGTGCATATTATTTATTTATGTACATTGGAAAAACTTTTATAAGTAACTGATTTATCTGATGTGATTGTGAAGAACCTAGAACCTTTACGTATAGATACTTCTATTGTAATCTTTTTGACATATGTATTATACATACTCATGCTCAAGTGACAATGCAATTAATCATTATTTTAAAATAATATACATACCTGCTTATATTACGGTTGTGTTTTAGTTTTGTATGAAATGGATATACATATACAGTGTTTTTTTTACCGGGACAGTATGGAGAAATCTGAATCCATAAGAGATACAGGGAAACCGTCTTAGCTATCATTTGTTTTTTTTTTGTGACAACAATTTTGGCATTATCAATAAAAAAAAGTCTGTATACAGCATAGTACAATTGTACATATCTACTACACGCTAATACATAATTATGATAAAAGCATTGTATTATGCTCATATACAAATTCATTTTTAATGTGAATATGGAACGATAAATAGATATTTGTAATAAATATAATAATAATTGTTTAAGTATATTTAGGAGGCGAAAGAAGTATGTAAGGACCGCGATACTTGAGCAATTCGTGCTCTCTGACTACTCCGTTAGGGATTCAATGTGTACATATTAGGTATGTGCATAATAAACCTGTACATATTTTTTATTTTTTATTTATTTATTACTCCAGACAATTACACAGATTGTGTGACCCCAAACTAAGCAGTAAGCTTGTACTATGGGTACCACACAACGAACTCTAGGGGAGTTCCCAGTAACACCTAGACTCCAAGCCAATTTAGAAAATTTATTTTTCTAAATTGACCTGACCGGGGATCGAACCCGGGAGCCCAGCTTGGAAATCATGATGCATATGCCACTGCGCCAACGGGCCAGTCAATACATTTTATAACATTATTATTATTTATTAATGCTTGTAATAGTCTAATCTAAATAAGCAAAATACCGCTTCCTGACTTACTGAGTGATTATTAGTAATGAAATCTCAAACACTGCTAAAGCTAGGATCATGAAATTGGGTTCGATGATAGTTTGTATAATGTAGGAAAGAAAGAAAGAAAGACCAAGAGTATTAAACTGTTTTTCTATTACGTTTTGATACCTAAGCCTCTGGACCGTTTTTGACGGACTTTAGAATTGAGATAGATTAAGCCCCGGAGAAGAATGTAGGCTACTTTTTTAATTCCACGCGGACGAACTCGTGGGCAACAGTTTGTAAATCATGCTTCAGCGAAGTTAGTTATTTTTAAAGTTAATTAGTACTACATGTCTTCGCTTACCATTTCTTCATATTTATATATTTTATCTAAAATTGCTATAATTAAAGCTTATGAGTCCTGTCATCCGAGATGAATCACCTTTCATCATACTTCAAAACGCATTAAATTTTTTTTAAATTTGTAAAAATAGGTAAGTAGGTACTTAAATAGGTACTTATATTGGATAACATGTTTATAATTGTTAATAGAAGCGTAGGTAAACATAATATATACAATATTACATACATAAAGGTATTATTGCAAAACAGCTAATAAATATTTTTATTTTTAACTTGTCTTTTAACGAAGTTGAATTGCATTACAACTTTTGATTTATTTGTGTCATCAGTAACAAAACGTCGAGTCAAATTACTTCGATATCTCACCCGGTGGGTTTCAACAAATCAACACATTACAGTTTCAAAATATCGGGCAGCGTGCGACAGTAGCGCTTTTCAGTTTCAAGAAATGATCAATCATAAAGCGTGAGGCCATTTTTCAAGAGGACGTCTTCACCGAGTTTTGTTTTCCCAAAACACAAAATTAAACGACCAATGAGGTTAAATATAGTTTTAAAATACGGCGAAAATAACCTAAGTGTTGAAATACGGCTTCTCACACCTGTTAGTTGGACTTCGGCGAGTTATCTCCAAGGTTTTCGGAAATAGTTATTCAATATTGTTGTAGTATAGTTCATATATATCACCTTTTATTTATTAAGAATGCGTTTGATATTTCAGTTATAATGCTACTTGATAAGTAAAGCCACAAGTAAGAAATGTCTTATTTACTAGATTGATAATACTTAATATGAGCAAACGCCTCTCAAGGAACTTTTTCTTGTTATAAAGATATGAAGAAAATTATACTTTGTACCACTTGCATGGTATTTTAATAGGCATAATTCAGAAAAAATTGGATAAAAAATAAAAATTATCAGTACATGTTCCACGGAGTAATAATAATAATCAACGAGGTTAGTTTTTCTGCTAGTTATTAAAGTAGTGGCTAGTCGGTGAGTGCTGGTCCGTTAGTGAATGAACCCACGACCGGTTTGGCCGTTCTAATGTGCGTCCAGTTCATAATCACATCACTGAGATTTCATTTTACACCGAACCTCCGTATGTTATGAGCTTATGAGTTATGTATGGTGTATGTGCTCGTATTTATGCTTTAGCTTCGAGTTTTGATGATCTTCTTGGTGTAATAATGATGGCAACTGCAATAATATGCCACGCCACGTAAAGCAAAGTCCCGCTCAGATATAATACTATTTGACTTTTTTAGGGTTAGATGGACGTAGTAGATTATTAGCGTTAGTAGAATTAGCACAAGACGCAATCGACATTGTCACCACTGTGTGAGGAAATTTCGTAAAATAAATCTAATGATAATACTTAATATGAACTTGATCGCACAATAAATACATAACACCTATTTTGTGTTCATTACCAGTTATTACTATTTCATTAAGCATTTGCTCTTACCTTATTTTGAGTGTTTTCAGATGTTGATATCTATATACAGAGAATGAGAGAGGCATTACTGAAGTTTTACGTTACCTGAAACAAAAAGTGAACTGGATCAAAACACGTTGTCGTTGAAATATCTATTTTTATTGCTTATAAAATAATATTGTTTTTTGTTTTGGGAATATATGTGTAATTCGCCTGTCTTGGCTAAATAGTTCTAATCCCGTGTTTTTATAAAAAAGAAAAAGAAACAAATAAAAGAGAAATTTGAAGGGAATCAGTTCTGGAAATAAATGACATATTAATAGTAAAAATGAATTTTAACTAGCTACAATTCCTTCACCAATTTATTCACATGAACAGAAATAATACTTTCATGTGTTTGTCGTATTATTCTGTTGTATATTATTCTTATATTTACATATGTAATAAAAATAAGCAAGTCCATTATATTATTGAATAACTGTATTAGAAGGGTAGATGCGACAAAAGTAACTGTCATCTTTTTAGGAAAAGGAAGAGGTGTGGTCGTCAGACAATTTCCAATGGGAATCATGCAAAACATGCTAGTATGATAATTGAAATTCAACACCGAGCCATTTGTTCAATTTCAGTTTTTTATTTATATGAACATCCCCTATGTACTTAGGGGAAAGAACTTGTTCTCCTTTTACAAATACTGTAAATTAAAGGTGTTTGAACTGTTATACATTATTATTCTTCGAAGATTATTCTTATTTTTCTTCGAAGTTCTTGCTAATAAGACAAATTATAAGTTTTAACTTAAGAAAAATTTATTGACATTGAAACTGTTTAGGATTTATCACAATTGTGTTGATTAAATGATGTTAACCAAATGTATATAAACATATGTACCTTTTTTATGCTATTCTTAGCTTCACGGTTTCAGTGTATTTTTTAAAGAATTCCGTTTGTTTACTTATTTAAAAACTGTCATATTTATTAAACCGACAAACATTAATCTTCTTGGTAACAGAAAACAGTTCTCACGTTAATTTGCTATAATTTGACAAGTTTGAACGACAGTGAACATTCAACGTTATAAAAATTAAATTATTTCCTAATTAAAACTATTAAAAAGTCGAGTTACCGATAACGTCGGCGCCCACTTCCGCATTTAGTTTATTTGTGGCGGTTAACCCTTTACCAGCTATTAAGGGACTGTAGGGTTAAATGAGACATTTTTCAAAGCGGTCCGACCGCTGACGGGCTTAATGAGATGTCGCCACGGGTTATTTTCAGACGTACACCGGTTCAAATTAAAAAACGAGAATCTAAAAATCTCACAGATAATGAACTGCTCGTAACCATAATTGAAAACAAAAAGGTGGTCTTGTTGCGTATATTTAGGTACACATGTGTGAGTGTAATTTAGCAATTGCACATATGTGTGAGTGTTTCTTGAATGATTGGTAAGTGGAGCGTGTTAGTCGGATGATCGCTTCACGTGTAGTTATAGCTTCGTGTCAAGCTTCGCTGGTTGCATGATGTCGATGACGATGTCTAACCGTCTGTGACGACGGTTTGTAATATTCTAATATATACTTCTGTTCTGTTTATATTTTGTTTACGACACCGACTACAGGACATTGCTTTGTAAACGTATTTTAACAGAATTTACCACATACTAACCACGATCCATCAAAACGATCATTCTATTTATAACAAATTAATTAACAAGCCACGTCTAGTTTATCTGTATTAATTTATCGTCGGTCTAATCGAACAGTCTTTATGTAAGAGTAAAAAGCAATATAAAATTATTAGCGCAATCAAAGCACTACTGTTTAAGATTTAATCAATGAAATGACGTGTAACATTTCTCACGGTGAGATGATGTCTGACAGTTCGGCAACCGGTCTGAACTAATTACAACATTAATAAACAATCCATTAACGATGGAAAGCAACAAAACAAAGAGTTGGTCGCTCGAGCCCGCTGGCTGACGGAACGGTTAACTCGTGCATCATAATGTCAGAAGTATCGGAGAATATGATGAGCAATGAGAGAATTAAAATCACGAACATTTAGATCAAGCTGATACGGCCCGATCAAAGGATATGAGATTCGAAAACGATTTCCAACAAAAATGGCTGCAACACTGAATATTGTTAGTTGCCTATGGACGAAGAGAACGGCGCAAACCGCAAGAAATGATTACATATATGCTGTTTGGGCTGTGTAAATCAGAAAATGGTCATACAGGAGACAGGAAACTGTCACTGAGGCACTAATTTAGTTGGCCGCGTAGTAAGTTTCAGTTTATCTCGAGGCTATGAACCAGTTTGCACACCGTGGGAAAGAGGCTTTGGTACTATGTTGTTTTATTTATAGGGTTGTACACAAGCGGCCAGGTGCCAAGTTGTAACTTAATTAGGTCGATACTTTCGCGTTTAATACTATCTACAACCGCTATCTTTTAAAAGACATTTTAAATACTGTATTTACGACGAACAACTCGAAAAAGAAAGAAAACTATAAGAATGTATATGTATAAAAACTGTTTACTGCAAATAGGAGAGTACTCAATAATTTTTAAAATTTAAGTAAAAACAGTTTTTTGATAACCCTACGAGTGACCACGGATCAAGTAATGCTCGGTGGCAGCATCCCATTCATTGCTACATATGCATGTGTTTGTTGATCTCTTTAAATGTGTGTGTAACATGCATACGTGACCAGTGTTTTAAGCTACCGTTATAATATAGCTATAGATATCAATAGTAATATGTGTGCGTCGATGCCAGGTATATCAAATTGTCTGTCTGTTGCACTGTTCGGACAAATGACCTCTTTTTATATGCTTGCTGTAACGCGATTGTAATCAAAAACACCATTAATAATACTGTGATCTCAATAAAGAAACAACAATCGACTGGTTGGTATTAAAGAGACTATTAATAAAAAATAAAAATCTTTAGAGTTACATAAATCTATTTTTGTTTTAATGAATGGAGCACTACCGAAGAAGTCGTCGTAAAAATACTGAATAAAAACTTTAAAAGATATATGTATTCAGATGGATATTTTGTTAAAAGCGACAGCGACGTCGTGTCCTACAGTAAAACGCAAATAAATTTTGAGTGCATTACGCGGCCTCAGTGATGAATAACGTCCTCCCACTATGCAACCCTTTCGGAGTGCGCTCTACTATTAAATCTCGAACGAAACTCATTTACTTTTATCATTTTTCACATGCACAAAATAAATATACTTTTAGATGCGTACCTGTCTCAATATTGTAATTGTATAAGTTGTTATATTTTTATTTTTTTAAAATTATTATTTAAAAAATTATTTGCAGATAAATATTATGCAACTCTCAAGGCGCTGGGCACTGGAACCTGAAACATAAGTTTTTACGTAGTTCGGGTTCCGGACGCGTCGAACTTAAACTTTAACATATTGATTTAGACTACGTATGTATACGTGTATGTGTACAACAAAATGTACGTGAAATAGGAATAAATGAATTATTATTATTATTATTGAGGAAATCCGTATTAAACTTTAATCTCGAAAATAATTAGAAACGCTTTTATATTTGCTGCTGTATATAGTTCATTAGTTGTAGCTTCGAGTCGAACTTTCGGTTCGACATATTTCGGTTCGGTAGCAAACCAAAAACTTTTACATAAACTGAGGTAGACCCACCCTAGTCGAACTCGAACTAAAACATTGACAATTGACATTAAAACAAACAATATTTAAATAAGTGTAATTAGAAAGCAATATATAAGAAGATGAGAAGAGTATAAAAGAAAACATTTTTTTTCTAATTTTTAACTTCAAAAAAAAGGAGGAGTTTGTCTGTATGTATGTTTTGTTTGCATGTTCACCGATAACTTCGTCAATTGTCGACCGATTTCGAAAATATTTTTTTTCGTTTGAAAGGGTGATCCCATTTAAATTTCACCGATATTGGAGCTTGGACTTCGAAGATACGTCAAATAACACCAAATAACGCTAACCGCTTATAATAAGCTTTATTTGTATTAATGTTTCTCTTGTATGTCATTACCCTCCAGATTTAGAAAGAAATTAATTGTAGACCTGCCCTAGATATTTATTTAGGCCAAGGTCACTCAAGAGGTAGAAATAAAAAAAATTAAGAAAAATTTTTTAACAACGCCATTTAGCTCACGTGACGTATCTACAACGATGATAGCGATTCGCACGCACCGATGTTAATTAACACCTGTTTAACGCTTCAGAATTTGATACACCGGTCGCGTCTACTTCAGTTTATATAGAAGTCTTTGCAGCAAACTTGCCGAAATTATGACAGAAACAATATAACGTTCACGTGTTTTCGCTCTACCTATTGTGTCGATTGGCACTATGGGAAATTACTTCATCTCATATCATGTACGTTAGAATATTTTTAAAGCAACAAAACTAAAGACAAATATATATATATGTATTTGCAAAAATGGACAGAAACTTCAATATGTATTAAGAATTAAAGAAAATGTCGGTGTCAATGTAGGCCGAAATGAGATATTTTCAATTCTATAAACTAGTTTCAGTCGTATACAAATTAGCTGCACTGGGATGTATGAAAGTTTTTTAATTATACATAAATTAAAAAACTTTCATTATGATAGGTAATTTTGAAATACACATAATATAAAGCATGCATTTAAAAGCACGTCATAATAAGTAGGAATTACAATAAAAATTCTATTTACTCGTATATCGCTATAAAAAATACAATCCGCCAAATTAAAATGTTGCTATACTATTCCATTAAAAATATACTAATATTAATAAATATAATGACGCTATAAATTAATTATAAGCTGTAAAAAACAAATAAAACAAAATTGTATAATTTGTACGATTAAAATACAATTACATACATGTATAAGTTTTTTCGATATGTTAAAACTATTAATTCTAAGGTATATAATAGCTAATGAGGAAAAATAATAATTTAATTGTGGAAAATATTAGTTTTATACTGCATAATTAAAGTCAGAAATAGAATTTTTAAAGAAAACTAATAATTTTAATTCTAATAATGTGTCTTGAAATACTTATTCTATGTTTCTTTTATATCTATACTAATATTACAAATGCGAAAGTGTGTCTGTTATGTATTCACGGTAAAAACGCTGGACAAATTTTAAAGAAATTAAAGAATGAATGACGAAAGATTGACGAAGAAAATATACAGAGTGAAAGTGAGTGGTAAAAGGAGCCAAGAAAGACCAAGGCTGACTAATGAAGATCAAATAGCCAGAGTCTTAGCGGATAGAAATGTAAAAAGCTCTCGCATACCTAGGCGAAAATGTGTGAGGAAAATGATGAGATTTGAGGAAGCGAAAGCAGTATGTAAGAACCGCGACGCTTGGCGCTCCGTCCTCCCTGACTATCCCGTTAGGGATACAGCGTGAGGATGTGTATGTATGATATGGAGATAGCTAGAACCTTGGGGAAGGATATAGGCTACTTATTTTTTACATTGTACATTGTAACAAAGTCGCAGGCAACTCTTAGTTTCCCATAATTTATGTAACATTATAATATTTTATACATGTCATACATATAACCTCGTTTTTGACAAAATGATGGGAATGTGATGTTTAATGCTTACCTGAATACAATAATATATATAGGTACCATGCTTTCGTCCTTTTGTACGTATAATTAAGCTTCGCTAATAAAGAACTATTGAGTGCACTGCAATTTTTATCGCACTATTTGAAATACATTCCCAGTTACATAATATGATATATGTATTATTACGCTACCTTCATAACGAGCGTTGGTAGCGTAAGTGCTATTGAACTTTGTAAAAATTAGTGTGATCTATTAGTAATTGGACGATAAAAAGTTAGTAGCTAATTCTAAAATCGTAAGCTATTCTGTCTAATAATAAGCGCTACTTGAACATATAATTTTACACTTTGTATCTTTTTAGTAAGTAAAATTTATTGACAATATTCTTGAGGATGTATGCCAAAATTGTCTGTATCCTGATTAACTAAGTTGCAAGATTGATTGGTCTACGAAGGAAACAACGTAAGTGACAGCTAAGGAGTGGTCGACTGGCCTGTTTGTACGGCTTAAGTCGAAGGTCTCGGGTTGGATTCCCAAACTAAGTTAGTTCAAAAATGAACTGCCCTAAATTGCTTGGAGTCTATGAGTCTAAGTGTTATAGTCCCTCGTGTGTCACCTAGTTCTTAGTTCGGTCGCATAATAGTTTGGAGTATTATTATAGCGTACAATGTATATGCCAAAGCAGTCGCATAGGAAAAAGTGTGCAAGGAAAATGCTGAGCTTTGAGGAGGAGAAAGAAGTATGTAAAAACCGCGAAGCTTGGTGCTCATTCCTATTTGACTACCCCGTTAGGGATACAGCGTGAAGATATGTATGTATGTACGTATGTAAGGCCTCTCATTATACATTAGTAATTTTCAAATGAACCTACAGTTAAATTATAAAAAAAAAAGAATATTTTATAAACGTTGTTTTATAAAAGTTTGACGAAATTTATGATTGGACAGAAGAAAGTGAGGGAGATTTAATTTGAACGAAATATAGGGCAGGTTTCCTAGTGAGTGCGAGTGAGTTTAAAACAGAATATATTATATTCTAACCTACGATACAGTTTAAAATTAATATTTTTGAAGTTATACTTATTTTGGCGCGTTTGGAAAAATAGATCAGCCTGTAATTTCAGCATGTAGCGCGACGTCATCGATGTAACGCATAATTATATATTATTTCATTCATTTCAAGCGGCCAGTTTTATTTTTTCATATGTGGTCACTTTTGTTTTTTTTATATGTGGCGAGTTTTGCTTAAAAATCTCAAAGAAGTATAACTTTTTACGTGCATCAGTACTCTTATGATTTTTTGTAACTTTTCGTCATCTAGGGTTAGGCTTCGATTTAAGGAACCTGTAGAGGTGTATTAGGTAATGGGCTAATCTCATTGGGTTTCACTTTGTTATCTGTATAGCTTATAGTTAAATTAAACATGAAAGTTCGATTTTTTTAATCTTCGTCCACCCTGAAAGAGAAATGAAGTGACTCGTCTTCTTTATATATAATAGCGAAATACCACTTACTGATACCGATCACGAAATCTCAAAAACTGCTCAAGTTAGGATCATGAAATTTGATTTGACGACAACTTGTATAATGTAGTGGCTAGTAGCTAAGAAAGGATTTTTGGAAGTTAAAATTTTAAGGGAAATTATTATTATACATAGAGGCTTCATATAAAGCCTCTATGAATAATATGTAACAGAATACGGCTGTGAAATAAGTACAAATATGCTTATTAAAAATAATGAGACACGTGTTTCACGTTTTTGTAAAATTCGACTCGCGATAGGGGGGGTGAGTTTCATTTTTGTATAAAACTGTCTGTTATGTTTTTACGGCTAAACCGCTGGACCGATTTTGACGAAATTTATAATTGAGATTAAGTTCTGGAGAAAGACAGACTACTTTTTTAATTCCACGCGAACGAAGTCGCGGTCCATAGCTAGTGGACGTATACACACACGTATTTATTTATTTTTTATATATCTAGAATAAACGCAAACAATATTATTTCAACAGCTTACCCATTAATTCGGCAATTATATTCTTTAAATCAATCGTGTATCAGTAGTTAAATGTAGCGAGACGATATCAATTTGTTTGTTACAATCTGAGTCTAATCCGATCAGTATAAAAGAGATGTTGTCCGCGTGACCGAGCGGTCATCGGCTTCTGTTCAGTAATAACACATCTTATTTTACCACGATGGTTTAAGTCGAGACATCATAATAAAACTTAAACGAATGTACTAAAAGATTTATTGGACTAATATGTAATTGTTAAAAGATTTTTCTGTGCATTATGATATTTTTTTTATTCAAATATAAATAATTTATTAAGTCGTCATATTACATTGGTTTTATTTAAACTATTACAGATTATAAAATACGTACTTTAATTACTTTAAAACCATTAAAAAGAAATTAGTCCTAATATAATATATGACTAGCATAATATGTCTAAATAAATACTGAGATATTTATGAAAATGCAGTTTAAATAAAGTATTATATATGTGTACAGTATACTTCGAAATTTAATTTAGATTTTTGTCAAATTGATTAGTAATGTTTTATTAAAGCACTTTAATTAGTTCTACCCATTTGATTTTTCAAATTATATGTAAGCATAATCAAGTATTGTGAGAGAATAAAAAATAAAAAATTAGTAAAGGTTATGTAGACGTTTTAAATGTTCAAGGTTATTTTTAGGGCGCACGCAAAACACATTAAGGCGACGCATTGATAAACAATAATTTAATCCAAAATAGATCTTCTGGTCTATGCAAAAATGGGCGCGCTAGCTTACGAAATATACGAAACAGTGGTTATTTTCGTTTATTTTAAAAATTATAATTAATTTAAAAAAATCCAACTGCTATTTTGAAGAATATGTTTAGATTAAAACTATACAGAAAATTTAGAAACATAAATCGGTCCCGTTACTCGTAAAAATGTAAATCTCTCTTTTAAAAGAGGTTCCTTTGATTTTTGTTTGTGTTACAAAAGTTAACCAATCGTGTATCCAACTGTCAAAATAAAGTCAATGAAATGAAGAATCAGATTACCAAATATCACTTTCATAAGTTTTGAAGTCACTTATAAAAATTGAGAACCCTGCCGTCAAAATTTCCAATGCGTCGTCTTAAATGTAACTTTCTATAACTATAATGTCTATTAGGTAGATATGTGTCCATGAAATACTGATGAAGTTATAGTTATGGTTATTAATTACTATCGTTTTAAAACTTGCACTAAACAGTGCAATGAAGACCCAGTATAAAATTATAAAATATGTAGTCATATTATTAATTTATGTTTCAAAAACTGGTATTGGCATAATGGAGACATCTTTCATTATAGAGATATGCCTATGCATATCATTATAATGCAATGCAACGTTTGCGTTGCATTGCATTATAATGATATTTGTATTGACAAAACAATGCAAAATAAAAATAGTACGTCCGAAAAAAGAAAGAAGAACATAATTAAATATTAATATACAAGTTTTTAATACACGAAACTAGATATTTCGTGGTCGCAGAGTGGTGCTGAGCTGGCCTGTCTGAGTTGAATCAAATGTAGTAATCACTTCTGTTGATAACTCCGTTCGGTAGCCGACACAGTACGAATCATTCACGGTGCTCAGTGACGGCTGTTAACGAATTATAGCCCGCAATTTAATTACAACATTAGTCGTGATCACCACTTAGGTACTTGTATATATTGGATCAGTAGCCCATCTAATTGCTATTACATATTTAGAAAGTTTTATAACTCTATTATAACTTCTTTATAGATCGATATGTATAACTGATATGCATGTAAATGCGTAAGCAGATTGAGGAAATACAGTATATATTTAGTAATTACATTAAACCAAGACGTAAATGGTTTTAATTCTGAATAAATGCAGCTGTATTGGAAAGAGTTCGACAAATTGAAATTAGTAGATTCATTCACGATATTGCGAAATAAGTTTGTATTTTAACATAAATGTAATAAGTAATAACAGAAATATCCAAAAGTCAACATCTAATACAACTTTTTATATTAATGCATTATTTCTTTCTCGTAAATCATTTTAAACTTGTTCATTCAAATAAGAACCATTTAAGGACCCACTTTTATCACTTCAATCCAATTACGATATAGCGAAGCCAAAAGAAGGGTAATTAACTACTTTATTAATTTTTTTTGAGATATTTGATTGACTGTGAATCATGCGGTATTCAATATATATCGAAACAACTATAACTCTCTGTTTTTAATAATGTTTTCGATCTCGCTCTGTACAATAGTGATCTAAGTTTCTATCTTCTCACTGGAGCACTGTAATGAATTCCTCCATACCAGTGACTAGTGACGTGCAAATCAGTTTGGATCTTAGTTATTACATATCCATTTTTAAAATATAATACCGATGTATAGGATAAATAAAGGTTTCTTGAACAGCCTGAGGTGTCCAAGTGTGCCTAAGCAAATCTCGACTAGATCATTGATCTCGAGTCTGAACACGGCGCCCGGTGGGAGGAGGCTGGTACAAAACACCTGCCGCCCAAGTACTGTGGACCAGTGTCCGGTACTAGGAAAACAAAACGTTCGAACTCCTGTTATATTCTAAGAAAACTCTATTTAATCTCATTTACTTAAAGTTGATTTTTGAACAACTACGTGTTGCAATTGTGATCTTGTTATAAGAACAAGAACATAGCCAACCTAGTCAGGGCACAAATCTTTCGGTAGATAATCTCTAGCTGCTTTTATCGTATACAGAACAAAGTTTTAATTAAAGTTATATAATCACATATTGAAATTCCTAAATAGGAACGATAGCAACTAAATGTTATATAATATACATAATATAGCTGATAGACATAGTTATATACCTATATGTGAATGCAGGCTGTTTCGAAACCAAGTCTCTAATTTTGTTTATGATAAAAAGAATAGAATTCATTTCGTGGCTTCATTTAAATCGCATATAGTTCACGTTACATGTTAGTTAACATAACATGTTAGTAAGAGAGAGATTGATCTTTAATAATCTATTTATATTTTAAACTTATTGAACGCGGGATACTTATTACAAGAAGCTTGTACAGGCGATAGATTTACCTATCAATATCTGGTTCAACCTTGCCGTTTGTGTTTCAAATATTTGGCTGAATTTATGTAAATATAATGTGTTCTTATTTGTCTTACAATATTTTATTGATCCGAAAAGTTTACCTCATAGATCATTTTACACTTTATTTAGATTATTTTGGATTTCATTCGTATTTAGTGAAGGCTAAAATTTGTAAATTTGTTTCAGTGAAGATTACATTTGACAAAGTTGTATATTAAGTCTTGTTTTAAAATCTTTAATATCGGTGTTAGAAGTTTTAAATTAGAATGTGTTTCATTCATTAAAATTTCTATTTTAGTTTCAAAAATACATAAAAAATATAACAACGTATGTATATCCCATCACAAGACACGAAGCTGAATATTGAACCCTAAAGTTAAAGTCATTTAGTTTATGGGTATTTACACTACATTTTTGAAAAATAGGTAACACAATCAAGTATCAATGTCTCCTATAAATTTCAATTCAGCTAATTTTGATCAATTACTCTCATAATTTAGATCAAACACAATATTTTAACTTCACATAACCAACTATAAAAACTCAAAAAGGGAAAAAGACAAGTATAGGAAGGAACATGGTCTAATTTGTCGGCCGGCCGTGATCGTGTCGATCGAAACTATCGATAAAGATTATAATGGTCATCAGATCGGCTACTCGAAACTTGCTTTTGAGCTGCTACTAAAAATGTACAGTCGCAATGAAAAATATTTGTGAATAATTACACTTACACCTTTGTGAATACTACAATTAATTACACATAAGGAGTAAAATACTTTATTATGGATGTGTCAAAGTCAAATCAATTAATTCAGGTAAACCCAGTTACAAGGTATTTTTGAAAATGATATCTCCCTAATGCATTTATGAAAGTAATAATACCTAAATACAGATACAACGAATAGTCTTGGGAAGCTGCAACAATGAGATTTCTTGTAGTTTTAACCCTGAAGAACCACTCACTTACAGTTAAAAGAAATTCTTACTACTTAAGTATGTTCATACTGGTGTCGACTGTACGGAGTTAGTTATAGAACAGTTATTATTACAGAAGGATTTAGAATATAGTTGTTATAGTCGATTTTTTATTCGTATATCATATACTTAAAACAGTTAGCAGTGGTCTCTAGCAACGCTTCCACATTCAAACGTCAACACGCGATTCATTTATAGTATCTTTTTAATTTCGGAATGGCCCTAGGACGTGGTGGTTAGCGCATGAGTTTTCCGACAAGAAGGTCTTAGGTTCAATTACCAGTCTTAGTCAATTTAAGAAATAAACTCTTCTAAATTGCTTGGAGCCTGGGTGTTACTGAATGCTCCCGTTTCGTTGTATGGTACATACAGAACAAGCATGATGCTTATTATAGTGTGAAGTCATACTGTAGGTGTAATTGTCTCAAGAATTTATTATTATTATTGTTACAGAAGAAACATTAGAATATAAATTATTAAAAAACTTTTGTACTTAGGGTGCCGAAAAACTTCCAACGTTTTTGACTATTAACGTGTACTAAATTGGTTTTAATAATGTTCCATACCTACCTCAAAAGGAAAAAAATGGCGCTATTGTTCCTATAATAGTGCCTTTTTTTCCCTTTCAACGGACAACGAAATGATCCTTCATTTCGTTGTCCGATTGTCAAGATCATTTTTCTCAGGAAGAGGTACCATTTTACGATAGTAATTAATTAATCTGTGGTATCACGTTGAAATTAATATCTACGGTTCCTTGACGATTTAAAATTCAAGCTATTAAGGCCAACGCAATTAAAAGATACGGCTATTTATGTCATATATTTTGATACTCGCAAACTCGCTCATCAAAAGCTATAGGGTACTCTCATTTATCTAAAATCATATTTGGCAAGAAGCGAAGTCACAACACCAATAAAGGACAAATCCGAAAATAGTTTATTTGTTTATTTATTTGATTTGTACATATAATGCCTAGGTATGTCGTATATTTTACGTAATATTAATTGAATAAAGTGATACGATGATATTTTAATACACAAATATTATGCAATGCATGTTAGTATTTAACAAAATAGATAAGTATTATCTAGGAAGTCATATATGCATATCTGTTATATAATATATGTATGTATAAGTACATTCTATGAGTATACATATAGACATACATAGATACGTAAGAGATCAGTTACTACATTTTATTATATACTTTTTAGAACATATAGAATCTTTACCATGAAGAAAATGAAGTACGTTCGTTCTAACAAGCTATTTTTATTAAAACATTTAGTGTTATCTTTTCAGTATTTTTATATAATTAGTTTAATTTTGAGTACAAATATTAAATTTAAAAATTCATTCTGCGAAATTAAAATAAGTTGTAGCATTATTTCGATTGATTTCCAGGAATACTAACGTAATGCGACATATCGGTGTCTGATTAGGCCCAGACTCGAACCCTGAACCTCTTATTCCCCGAACGTAGCACCGAGACGCGTGCGCATCGTTTGATGTTCACCGACAAAGGCACCGCGTCCTTATCTCGTGTGAGACCGATTTTTTGTTCTAGTAAGTGACAATAATGGTCTTTGTGGTTGATAAATATAGTTTTTGTGTACTTCCCCAAATGTTATTGCACATGAAGTCACAATTATTTAATATGTGACTTTACCTATAGCATGCAGGTATATAGACATTAATATGTATAATACAATTTTTACATTATACTATGTAATACGTCGTACGTAGTTCATTGTTCAATGTGTATAATACATAATTATAACTTTTACAGAGGATTCACCTTCGTGTTATGTTATAGCTTATAGCATATAATAGGTAATTAATAGAACAAGAAACAATAATAGCTAATAATTTTTTTTTAATTGTTGTCGACTTGTATATTCAGGGTACGTTCAAAATCACGAAATGGATTTGTATGTAATATGTGGTTTAACATTGACTTGTGATATAATATCATAGAACTTGAAATGCTTTAAATAAAATATTTAACAGGTTTGTATTTTCTAATCACGTTGTGAAGATTTCACTCCCCCTGCCCGCGGATCCTGGCTACGGGCCTGAAGTCTCGAGGAAAATCTAGTTGATTAATAAATAACCAAGCAACAAAAGAATAATAATATGTTCAAGGACTTTTGCACAGTACTTTAATTTTAGTCAGACTAGTTGGCATTTTAAAAATATATTTATAATACAAACCAACCTAGTTATAGTGACTCATACAAAACTGGCATTCTAGGTAAAGTTCTATTTTGACAGTAGCGACATGGCGGTCGACGGTAGCTTGTTATTTAATTAGAGTCGCATTAATTTCGTAACAGCCATTTCCGCTGCGGGGGCGCTGGTAGACGATGTTCATGGTTCACGTTTTGAATACAAGGACTTGCGAGTAGGGTTCTGTTTCATTTTAACTCGATTATTAGCAGTGGAACAATTTTGGTTAGGTATGTTTGTGTATACCAGCTGTGCCCAAGACATCGTTCGCATAGTTACTGTGTCACGAAATAATGCGAATATGAATTTTAACGAATAATGTAAAGTAAAATAATATTTTTACTATTTATTTATTAATATTAGGCTAAATGTATTGAATAATTCTAATAATGCCTACAAACATTTACCTATAGTATATGTATATTGAAAATACGATGTAAGCTTTTATTACTTAGTGATAACATTTTTGAGGTCATCACATGTTCTATCACTGGCACACAATGTAAAATAATTTGCAGTTAGCAAGGTCAGTGAAGCAACTCGTCGTGGTCCTTTACGCTCCAAAAACTGCGTCGGTTATGCAAACTTTTACGTATGTATATATATATATATGTGTATTATACTTGTTTACCAACATTTATGTGACTTGTGACTTCACTTTTAAACGTACTTTCTACTGTATGTGGTGAGGGATAAAGTCATTTCTTACTATGCCGAGCGCTATCGAATTTAGTGCGAAAACTGAATGAAATGAACATAATATCAGCTTTGGTTATAGTTTAGACGGGTATGCTGTTAAATCCGAAAGTTAGCTGAAATTCTAACTATGCACCAAAAATTGATATCGAAAACGAAAGTTCGATCACACACTAGCAATAAGGTATTTATAAGCAAGTAAGGTACTCAGTCCTATAGTTGCAAACAGCAAGTAAGTCCTATAGTTGATAAAGCGGAACCAGAAATGATAGAATGTTGTACCATATGGTTATACTTAACGGAACTTTAAAATTGGTAAAAATGTCGACAAAAGTGCTATTTATTACTATTACTATAAAATACAATGCCATACAATTAAATGTTACTCCTTCATTAAAAATATATTATCTCGAAAAAATTTATAGACGCTACAAAATAATCATGGCTAATAAACAAACATGGAAATAATTTAAAATATTAGATCGTGCTATAAAATTAATAAAATTCTCTGTAAAATAAATGAATAAACTTAAGGAACTGTGACGTTGTCATCCTGGCAATGTCATCGACCATAAGGTTTATGAACGTCTCGCAACAGTTAGAATATAGCTGCCGATGATAGAATTTTTTTGATAGAAGACTTTCATAACACTTAAAAACCTAACAACGAATTGGAAACTTCTAACCTAATCGCCAAAAATCATTTTTGGGTGGAATATTTTCCCTATTTACAATTGCGGCAGCCAAGTTCCAAGTTAACGAGACGCTCGTTAAAAGTAACTAAAGTTAAAAACAACATTTTATTGTGAAACTGAGAGATAAACTATTATCTCTTAGTTTCATACTCTAAAGCTGTAAAGTTAAGTATAACCTTTGGAGTACAAAAAAAATATTGATATTGTGGGTAAAGCATACATTTTTGGGTCCAAGAATCGGTCCGGGTTTTGTGGAATAGGTTCTTAATGAACAGAGGGTGTATCGACAACCATGTGCGTATCTACTTTTATTATAACACTTTGTCTGAACATTAAGGACTTTCAACTTCGGAAAATTATTTTTAACCCCCGACGGAAAAGAGGGGTGTTATAAGTTTAATGCCAATTTGTCTGTCTCTGTGCTTGTTCGTGACATTGTTGCTTTCGAATAGATGAATCGATTTGAGTGCGGTTTTTTGTTTGAAAGCTGCAGTTTTGAATATTTTATTGGCTCACTAATGATCACGCTCTAATCCCAATTTTGACTCTTAAGTTCATTTGAACGACATATTTTAGTCTGACTGTAAATATTGTAAAGATACACCACACCATATTTACACGCCAACCGGTCGGGTAAAGTATACATAATTACATAGTATATTATTTTTTTATATTTTACTCTTCAATCTCTATCAAGCATTTGATAACTCGATTATAGAAAGTTCTTAATTTAGTGCATTCATCATATTAAGTTTATGTTAAATATATGTATATGAATAAACATACGGATATTTATTTATTAAATTTAAGTAAACATGCATAACAATATGTATGTATGAACGAATTTTGGCAAAATGCCCTTACCTAATATTTCTGAATGAATAGAAATATTAAAAATATAGATCAGGAAGATAAAATTAAGAAAAATCATAAACCATAACAAAACGACAAGTGACCGGAAATGCAGAACGTAGACGGCGCGCGAACAACCGGACGTGCGCTCGCGCAACTGGGTCAGGTTATTTCTGTTTTGGCGGGAACCTGGCCGGAAACGCCGCCACTGTGGATGCGCCGGGAACCCCGGAAAAACATACGCCCGGATTTCTAGCTAATGAAATCTTACACGGTGGCTAAACAGTAGCAAAAGCATTGTGTCACTTGCGGTAACACATTACTTTTACTTTTGTTTCCAGTCGGTTTTTTGTTACCGCACTTTTCTATGGAAGCAGAGTCAAATTTTAACTTAATTCAATTTTCATTTCTCGAAACTTGTATTTGAGGAAATGTAGCAATTTGGTTACTTAATATAAAAAAAGATGATGTAAATAGGATACAGAATAGAAACTCATTTATTTGGCAGGCAACGAGCACCACAGAAACAAATTATACTTATATCATAAGAATGCATGAGAAATATCAACTGTAGGTATGCATAGGGGTCTAATATACCCTTAACGAATTTATGCGGGCGTTTGCAATAACGTTCTTTGCGAAGTGCTCAAAAGGACTCTCAATTAGAATTAATTAGAGACAATTTAGTAATACCGCAAAATAAATGGTCTCTTGACAAGAAACGAGATTTATTAACCGGACTACAGATTTAATTTAGTTTTGTTGTGTTCTTTAAATTAATTTCATTTGTATTAATTCACTCTTGTTAATTTATCTATATTTTTTTTGTTTCAATTTTAATGCGAGGGCTTTAGATATTTCCATCACCTAACAATCTGACCATTTGTTTTTCCTTAGTAAACCTTGGCATAAGTATCCCTTGGCTTCTACTAAAATCATGTGTACTTTTTATCGTCATTTGTTCATTACTAGTTTTTTTACAAGCCTGGACCATCTAAGCATTATTTCTTCAATTTTACTTTCGTCTAGTCCTGTCATATTTTCATACATTAATCTTCGTTTCGTAACACTTGCACACATATTTGAAAGATCACATTAAGTATAATATATTCGGGAATTAGTTGTAAATAATAGATACATGGTATCTATATATATGATTACGATTCTTTAATATGTATTATAGTTATAGAGTAATTTAAACAACGAACTTTTGTCAAATACAAGGAAGCAAATAACCGCCCGATGGACAAACTGATAGGTGACTACAGCTTTGCTCCCACGTTATCAAGTCTTTATTGTCTGGTAGGGACAACTATGTAATTTTGTTTTGTGCTAGCAAATCCGAAGGACGTTGTCCTGCCCGAAATAAAAAAAATCCTTGTACCCGATCCAGCGCCACCTATCGGGTCCAATAGCGAAGCTAAATCATTAAGGGACACATACGAACAGAAAAAAATTCGGCAAAATCGATTCAGTCGTTAAGGAGGAGTTCAGTGACATACACACATACAGAAAAATTATATATGTAAAAATAAGACATATACTTAGTAAAATGATATTAGACATGCCATCATAAACTTCTATGTAACAACATCAACAGTTCGACAGACACGTTGAGCGACACTAATTTTGTCCTGGCGGGTTATTCACAAACGTCGGAAACTCAACTTTCCGTATTCAACAGGAAACTTTTCGATGATTTACTCTATACGCGATTCACAAATTCGAAATCGTCGCTAGCATATATAACATGATATATATATAATGTAAATACATATATATATATCATATTATATATGATATATATATATATATATTTACATTATATCATATATAATGTATACTATATATACTAGCATATTCACAAATCCAAGCCGTCGGGTTGAATTTATGCTTTTCGACGATCGGCCTTTCCGCCACGGAAAGTTTCCGACGTTTGTGAATAACCCCCGACCAGTTCATCACAATATCGGTCAAATTAAAATCGCAACCGAAACTTTCTTTTAATGTAGATATTTTAATCTTTTCTACATTAAGTTTCTGTTCGATTTGTAATTATAAATATGTGTTTATACAATAATTTTTAAATACATCAATCACAAACTTCTATATAAACTATAGTAGACCCGCCCAAGAAACGGACATTTTTATGCAATTTTCAAAATAAATCATTGATAAATTTACACACACGAAAAAATAATATTTATGTAAGTGTAGTTAGAAAGCAATACATGACAACGAGAGTGAAAGAGAAAATAATTTAAACTTTTACTAATTTTATATATCTGTACATATATACATTTACAGGTATGTATACGTATATCCAAATGTACATATTTTTATAAATTTATTTAGTAAGTTTAGGTTTCATTACAATTAGTAAGTACACACAGTGTCTATCTTTCATCCATGAACCGTTATTCTCGCGGATCTGCTGGAAGAAATGTATATTAGAAATAAACTGTAATGTGTAACATTCTTCTTGTGTATGTTGTATGTGCAATAAATATTTAAAATAAACAAATAAAATAATTATTTTAACCAACGACTTTATGAGATCGCGTGACGTGCAAGGGTAACAGCGTTTTCGTGTGAGCTGGGAGCACTGATGCTCATGAGGATATCAGAATATCAGAATTTGGTGAATAAGGCGTGTCTACTTCAATTTACATAGAAATTTTTGAGCTCAACAGTTCTGGTGCTCTTAAAAAATTGTTTTTACTGTAAGTACATGGTACGATGTGAGGTAACTTCCCACTATGGCGACCGCCGCCGCCAAATTTTCGATTTCGGTCATAGTTTCGATAGGTTTGCTACTAAAACCGAAATTAAGCTAAAATTCAGATTTTGTGCCAAAATTTGTCGAAACCGAAAGCTCTGTTGGAAATTATTATCTAAGGTTATTTTTCATCCGATTAACATGTTTGGGTTGACCAACTATTATGCGTACTACTGGTCGGCTAGTTTGGTATTATGTATATTTTTTTGAGTTATTGTCTTAACAACTGACTACGATAGATAATACGATGTATGTATTACATATCCTTACGCTGTATCCCTAAGGGGGTAGTCAGAGAGAACAAAGCGCCAAGCATCGCCGTCCTTACATACCTACTTCTTTCGCCTACTCAAATCCCATGGTTTCAAACAGTTTCGCCTAGTAGGCGTATTATGTATGCAAATTATGCAGTTTTAGGGTTTGATAACTTACAAATGAAAGAGGAACCCTCTTAAGATCACTTATCCTCCCTGTCACAGTCGAGTGAGATAATATTATGTAAAGACAAATTCTTAATTTGACTTAATGATACATTTAAATCATACAGTCACTCAGTGTGGTGTTATAAAGGTATACCTATATAATTACCTACCAAATTTTTTAATAGCTTTGAACTTGATCTGGCTAGGAACGGAACCTGGGAATATCGTCGTTGAATGCATTAGACCACCGTGCTTTCGGTCCATTTAAAGTTATAATATAACATAAAATTACTTTACTACTATTCTATACTATAATATTTCGATCTAATTATTTGATCCAACTTAAAATTTGGCGTAGAAATTCAAATACATGTTTTATTACAAGCAGAAGTATCTTTTTAAAATGTCTTCATAAGCATAATTTCGTAATACTTCGTGTTCCCTCTGGGATTCATATAGTGAATATAATGGTAATAATTCCCATAATGTATTATTGAGATCGTTACGTCGAACTCGTGTACAAATTTCCACGATTCGTCCCCTCCTGCGAAACTTGCGACATCACCGAGTCTGCGACGCTTCTTGAAACTGCGCGTACGCACGCAATGTTCGACTTAAATTTTTGATTTTTACTGAGCTATTGTGAAAAATGTCTAAGTCGAAACACTTTAGTAATTTAACATGATCTTAAGATTGTTTCCTTATTTAATGTTTTTATAGATTAATTTATTTATAGTTTTCAAGGCATTATCAATTACGTTAAAATAAATGCATATCTATGTAAAAAAGTCAAATGTCAATTCAAATAGCGCATAGAGTTTGTACCCCATTTATAAAATGACTGGCCCGTTGGCGTGGTGGCAGAGGATATCTGTATTCCAATTCCAGGTCGAGGTCCTGGGTTTGGTCACCAATCAGGTCAATTTAGGAAACGAACTTTTCCAAATTGGCTTGGAATATGGGTTTTAGGGAGCTCACCTAGTTCGGTGCGTGGTACACACGCAGTATAAGACTAATGTTTACTTTGGGATCACACAATTAGTGTCATTGTCTGTAGTATTATTATAAAACGATAAGTTTACAAAATTATAGAAGTCTTGTTATATTTTCCTGCATTTAACTTGAAGTAAGGTCTTATGTATCATCAGAAATAATCTAATAATCGAGAACTCAATGTATTCTTTTTTTGAGTTTTCCTATTTTAAAGTATTAACTAGAACATAATAAGTATTCTTTTCTTCATTTTTACAATAACATTGTCGTGCAAAGTTGTCATACTGCGTATCTCTTCATTGCTTATTTTGTCTTTTCTACTGCGTTAATCCTTACATGTTATTGTATATTCATGTTTCATTATTAGTATAGAGCTTTTATAATTAATTTCGCAAGTATTAATTTAGCACGTGTTCTCTTTTTAACGACTACTAGTACTTAAATAGTTCGAAATCGTATCGAATCATGAATACATCATTGTCTGGTGTCTATTAGAGTGCAGGGTCCGACTTGCTTCCTGTCTTTGTCAATGTTTCGTTAAAGAGTGTTGACACGATTTTCTTCCAATCAAAATATTGGCTATTGATTGGAAAAACGTAATTAAGTTATTCATTGAGGAATTAGGTGTGTTATAGAACTTTTAGAACCCTTAAGATCGAGAGAAAGGTTCAAAATACAATTAAATTTGTATATATTCTTACAATCATCTGTTGCCTGTTGTTACAGTAGTATTAGATAACAGGATTTACAATTCATTCATAAAATATTATATAGATCAATTTTTACTTTCACATAAGTTTTCAAATTAGTCGGAGCATGAAAAAAATTTAGAATGTGCAAACTGCTTGTACTCCTGAACAGGTCGTAAAATACTCGTAATCAAAAAAGTAATTAAAAAGAGCTTATTAAAAGAAAGTTGTATATGCAGTGGGCAATTAACCACTCATGATCGACTTCCACTTTGCCATGTGTAAGCGTCATTAAGAAGGGTGTGAAGAGCGAAGTCATGATTTTGATGTGAATTGATGCTCTTTCCTTCTTTAAATGTTGCGTGACGTTTTTATGTAGAAGTACATACTCTTATTATGTTACCTCGTAACAGTAATATTTGTAACCTCCATTATTTTCAAGGAGGACCTTACTACGTAGCAATGCATCATGGGTTGTTCTTAAGTTAACGGTTAAGGATGTTGAATGAAATGACTAATTATAAAGCCTTAGCGGTAGAGAATACAGGCTATATTTTACAATCTATTCGAATGTAATAAGATGTAGTTATAAGCGTGCTTAAGGCTGAGCAACACCGAATAAGCTTTCGTGTACTTACTCTAGATATAGAGGTTCATATATTACAAGTATTTCTGATTGCTGCACGCACTGCACATGAATTGCAACCGCATTCTATGTGGGCCAGCCTTCATTAGCTGTGATGGAAATAGAAGACTTGCGAAATATTTAGTTCATAAGTTAGAGGGCATAATAAAACATATTGACGTTGTTTTGTGTAGTTTAATACATAATTACTTATGTATAAAAACTGCACTACTGTTATCAATATTGTAAGAATATTAATGAACGAATTGCAATTAAAAATAAATTTAATGGGCAAAACAGTAAACAGTTAACCCCGGTATAAAGTCTAACACTTCGCTCATTAACAATTAATCAATGTTAAACTCGGGTTAAATTTCACACGCCCCTTGGCACGCCTCGGGCATTCATTGCTCTCAATTATTAACTTCGTCCAAGTCTAGCTGCCGCGTACGATTCGATAGTGATATATACAGGTATACTTACATTGTATAAATATATATGAATCTATTAATGTAATACAATAAATTTTATTGTTACAATAGCCCAAAGATATTCGACTGTTTATTACGTTTGAAATTTAAAACAGAAATACACTTAAATCAATAGTTTATGATGATATAGTACATACGATTTGCTATAACTTGTACGTTTATTCAGAAACAGACTCAGTTAAAAAGCACTACAACATTCTTACCATACACGTATTGAGTAGTAGCTATAAGAAGACAGTTCTAATGTAATTTCTGCAAACACGCATTTTAAAACAATTGTTGATATAAGTGTATGTTATAATTATAAGGACCTAGTAGGGAGTATTATCTATTTTGTTTAGTACGTATAAATTGTAACATTTTCTATTATTTGTAATTTTTTGGATGCAGTCTAGTCAACTATTGTATTTTAGCCTAAATCTCGTCTTACTTCAATATCCATTTTTAAAGGCAAAATATAACAGTACAAAACCTCTGTAGTATTTTATGGGCTGTATGATGTGTATACTGTACATATATTAATTATTATTTATATTATTATTATTATTTATTATTATTATTATTATTATTAACAACGACAAGATTAAATTGTTAAAACACTGAATTTATTTTCACAAAATAAGTGATTCTGTAATTTTATAGTTAATGTATCGTCTGTATATTAGTTAATAGAAAATATATGTATATACATATTTTATGTTTGATGTTATGATACTTTTAATAAACATAATTTTATAATTATGTTTATTAAAAGTGAAATTATTCAATCAACAGTTACTAGTTACTACAATATTATTATGTGGTACATATGACTTCTTCAAAGTAAAAATAAAAAAACAAGACGGTTAAGGCTTTTATTTAAAAAATATAAACTTTTAATTGTACCCTTTCTGAAACAGTTTCTAAAACGAAAATTCAATGTTAGCGACCTGCGGAGCGCTACGAGTAAGTGGTGAACTTTATTAATCGACATCAAAGGCGAAAAACTCCATTTAGGTACTTTCTCGGGATAGGGTTGCCGTCTTTATAGTTTTGGTATCCCAAGAAATGAGTTCACAGATAATATGTTCTTTTACACCATTTCTAAATCAGAATGGACAAGCAAGCTAATTGCGGGCGGTCACTACAGTTTGTTAAACTTTATTAGGTTCTATATAATGAGTTCTAATTGTCTGCTGACTTTTACGCGGGAAAATAAACAGCTGACACATTCCCAATTTTTATGGTTTATCTATCACGAAATGACGTGAAGTTACTTACATCTTGGGACAATACGGTAGACACTGTTGAACTAATTTTGAAATTCCATACTTTGTGTATACTGTAATTTTGTCTGTTGCAAAATATTATTCTTTTCCTTTCACTAGGGTTGCGTGCTCGCGAGGTTGCATAAATTCATTTGCTTATGATTTATTTAAAAAAATCAGATTAAAGTGTTTCATGTTAATAGTACTAAACTACAGTTTTATAATTTAAAAGGATAATATGATCGTTTCTAACAATAATATATTATTGTCGCACTTATGTGTATAGGTGTATGTTACATACCTAGGAATCTATAGAGTACTATGGTGAAGAAACTGGTGTTATCCTTTAAGTTAGAGAATTGTAGTTTCGTACTAATAAAATGAACTTTATTCTGATCTTTTTAGAGATCTGTATAAATATAATGCGTATCTCTTGTATTCCAAAATAAAAACCCAGAGGTTTTGTTTTTCAAATCACTATAATGGGCAGTGAAGTACACAGTAGGCTAAAATTTGGTAGAGCGTAGAGAGTACACGGAGATTAATCTTAGAGGTATAGGACATTACTATAGTCTATATACATAGTTAACGTAGGATGTATAACGTTGTCTCGTAAAACATTTATTATTAAATTTTTCAATGTGATAGCCCTGCTTTCAAGGGAGGAATCTAATTTTTGTATCGACTTTTATTGAATCTCTTCCTCAGCGGTCACTTAGTAATTTAGTTAAAGGTTCTAATAGCCTGTCTGGGGCTTGCGAAATTATTCGATGTAATGAGATTCCAAGCTTTTGAAACTGTCTATTTATTAGATATTAAGTAGAAAATTAAGGCTTTAGTATTGATATCGTTTATAAAGAAGTCGTAAAAGTTGGCCAAGAGATAGGATTATTTATTTTATTTCATTGGTTACTTTTTATTTTGTTATGATTTGCCATCTATAATCCTTAATACATTCCTTCTTTAATACTTTTTTGAGTACTCCAAATGATTACACAAATTGTGTTATCCCAAACTAAATACTAGGCACGACCTCTGTGGCGCAATGGCTTAGCGCGTCGGAAAGTAAACGGGGGTTGCGGGTTCGATTCCCGTCTCGAGTCTGGGTGTTTATGTATAATATGTATGTAAAAGAAAAGTATATAAGTAGTATATCAGTTGTCTAGTACCCATAACACAAGCGCTGTGCTGCTTACTTTGGGAGTAGATGGCGCTGTATGAAATGTCTGAATATATTATTATTATTATTTTGCTAGAAAGATTTATCATTGATTGCTAGACAAGGAGAGAGTTCGTAGCGGCTCCATGCTCTGTCCACTCCGATTGTGAAATAGTGTGAAATTACGTATTTATATTTCAATATTTTGTTTAGAAGATCGTGTACCAAGTTCTTCATCGTAGATTAAGCCATTTACCTTAGGGGTAGACAGAGTATCAAAGCATAGACCTTTGGAGGCTATTATATGAGATTAACCTATTTGCGATTTAGAGATGGTACTGGATATACATAGTGGTGAATTGCTAGTTTGTCGCCTGTAAAACAAACTCCTTACAATAACCGTAAGTCTCATTCGTTCGCCGTTTTTTATGACTTGTGCTTGAAGATAATCAGATGGCTCATTCTGTTTTTCTTTCTCTATTGTTTCCTTTGTGGTCCTCTTTTCTTTCAGATGTATTAGTAAATATAGAAAATAGAACATTCGCTAAAGCCGCGTTTACTGGAAAGGCGGAACTCAATAACGGACAGGGTTGTGTTTACATGTGATGGTCTGATAAAACACGTTAGTAGTTGCGTGTGTGCGTGTTCAGGATCAGTGGCCGGCGCGCGCGCACCTGCCGCGTGGTTCCCACGCCTCGCCGCCCGCGCGCCACCCTCGCCCTCCCCGTGACGTCACAACCATGCAGCAACGGTCCGCGAACACCTTGATTTTCGATTATAATATAGGTATTTTTGTTCCATTGCTATCCTTATATTCCTACATACGCACTTACTTTATCAATGCGGATCTAAAAACTACATTTTATACTAGAAAAACTAAAAATATTATGTATAAACCTAATATCAAACAGGAAGTATACCTAATAGAGACACAAATTTAATAAAACGAATTATATAATAGACATTGTGTAAATAAACTTCATCTTTAATACTTTAAGTCATTTCATTTCGATATATCAGAATATCTTGTTAATTACAGTAATGTAAGTGCCTATTTAAAATTGCGGCGCAATGAAATTGCAAATTTTTTATTTTCAATTTAATTTTTAAAGAATAAATAATTAAAAAATGAAAAGAAATAAAACGAGTTGGAAAGTGATGTCCTCTATTGAGTTATAAAGAAACTAAATCACAGTACTGCCACCTAGCGGCATCTAGTATAACGTCGCGAACAATGTGCTCACTCGAATCTTATGTTGATGTTTTCAACAAATAAGTCTAGATGGCGCTACTGACATATTTGCTTGCTCAAGCGCACCTTTTACTTCGTACATAGAGACTTCGTAGATAAGTTCTTTTAAGTTATAGTCTATATACTTAATCCAGATGTTTTGTTACAAATTGTCATGAATTCATATATAGTGCAAATACCATATATAAGAAAATTATGTGTACCGTAGGTACTGTAACGTAAAATTATGTAGGTAATAGGTTTGCTGGGCACAAGTCTAATCTCCAAGAAGTGGTAAACAATTGATATTAGTTTGGTTAATTTTTACATATTCCTAAAAATTTTAAACAATTTTACTTAGAGTAAATAAGTAATTAGTGTCGCATAGCAATTTTGGATAAAACCTAATTTTTTTTTTAAATACATATGTAGGTAAAAGACTTGCAACAAAAATACCCATTATTTTCAGACCAACAGACAGACATAGAGACAGACAAGACGAAACTATATATTTAAGGATTACGTTTTTGCCATTTTGGCCAAGAAAACGTAAAAACATTAAAGATTTTTTTAAAACAATTTTACGTAATTTTATTATATTATATTAAGTACGTAGCACACAAATTATACTGTAATATGTAGGGTAGGTATAAACAAATTAGGTTAAAGTACCAATTATTGATTACCTATGGCCGGTTTTATAATTATTACTGTTGAATGATTTTATCGCCACGATTTCACTATCCACACGACCGTTCCGTCGGCAGAAATTTAAAAGCGTCTTCATATACCTGATGAGACATTTTGCTTCGGGATATATGTATGTCATGTATGTGCTTAATGGAGCTATCGAATTAGTAATTCTGTCTAGAACTCACAATCTTTGAAATTAATGTTTTTTTTCTAACTTTGCTACTTTTGATATAAATTATATGCAATAATCTTCGCACAAATTAATTTTTTTTAACCACTAAATAATATTTTTCTCTATAAAATTTTGTTTAGAACTTTAACCACTGAAACTTTAATGTGGTGTAATGCTAATAATAAATGCTTGGGAGGTGTTATGGTATCAATATAATAGCAACACTAGTATGTTCTATTATATCTGTGACTGGTCCTCTATCTGTGGTGAGATATGGCGATACTAAAAATGTGATGTGTTGATTTGTAAATAAATAATTAACTTTATAAATATATTCTTTACGTTCCTCCCCAACACTGTTCATATTGAACTCTGCAGCAGGCAACCTCAACAGGAGGCATTCATGAGGACAAATACAGACTGAGGTTTAGATTGCTTCACATCGTGTAAAATTTTGCTAAACTCTTTTATAAAATTATGCAACATGATGATATATTTATAACACACAAGGTGTTCGCTATAAGTCTTCAATATGTATAATGCCGCTACAAGTTAAAATTTTTAAAATACTAATTTTGTAAGTCTTTTTTTGGTTAGGTTATGTTAGGTCAGTATTTTTATCACACCGCGCGAGCCGAACGAGCTAAGCGAGCGTGCCGTGGCAGCGGCAGGCGAAGCGCCAGATCAGAATCCGCTTTATAAGAACACTTACACAAATTTTATAAACTATTGTTTCAAGATAATAAAACGATATGAAACCAAAATGTTTTTAATGCGATTTAAGCAAATAAAGATATATTGAAATAAAATAACGCTAACCTAATCAAAAAATTAAGCCAATGGCCGTTTTAAACAGTTTTGAATTCGAACCAATAAGACACCTTTTTAATTCAGCTGTCTTAGTGTCATAATTCATAATGTAGGACCAAGAAACAGCCATAATATTTTTATGTATTGACAGTTCTGCGGTGCTACTTGCTAGTATAATAAAGAATAAAATTAGGTACTATACTTATTTTACACTTTGTAACACTGTGTTATTATTATTACGTATTTAATTAACTTGTTTCCAGGAAAAAACTGCTCAAGTGTCAGTAAATTGGAGGATGCAGGGGGTGTCCAAAATATGATATGAATATGTTATATGATATATATTGTATATCTAACACAATAATAAATAGCGTTATATATAATAGCAATCATTTAGTTTAGTAGAGACAGCGATAGTATCTACCTACTTATAAACGGTAATAACTAAGAAATACAGCAGCAAAATTTATTAATAGGATAAAACCTGAATTTGTCTAAACAGAAGTTATTTGTTTATACCTACAGTGAGTGCAGTTATTTGCCGCAACTTGGCAGACTTTCAAACGCCTTTCATATGTTTTAACGAGTCAGCAACGGATTTATTGTACCAATAAATCATATTTAGGGCACAAACTTCAGAACATTGATCCAATATACGGTTGCAAAAACATTAAGATTATCTTAATAATGAGTATCAAGTAAAATGAATCAATGACAAAGATGTGCATCAAATGTGAGGATTGAGGATTCGTAAAATTAAATCTATGTATAATAAAACAGTTACGTGACCGAAATTATACATGTATTTCAGTAAACACGTTCATTTTAAATCTTTGTATGACAAAAGACAAAAGACAAAATTTTTTTTATTTCGTAAGTATTTTTAAAATACACGAAATCGTCGAAAATTATGATATATAATTATGATCATGATATATAATAATTTATAAATCTACCACACTTCTTAATGCAGTATTCCTTCTGTGAAGAACGTGCAAGAAACACAGAGGTTGCTCTTATAAACATATGTCTTAATCATTATTACATAATTATTCTATTATATACTTATAAGAAATAATCGGCTTGGTGGCTGAGCGGTTAATCCCAACCATGCTTATCATTCAAATAATCCGAGATTTTATAATAACCTTTAGAGCACAATTTTCGCTTGACTGTGTTTTTGAATCTACTCAAAGGTAAGTTCTGTATGTCATCAGGGATCCTATTGTATAAGTGTATACAGACACCCACAAATGAGTTTCTAACCTTGTGGAGTCTAGTAGTATGATACAGTATCTCCCTCCCAAATCAGAATCTTGTCATAAATGCTTCGTTTACACGTTGAAATTAACTATAAAAAACTATAAATAAAAAAAAAAAGTTATAGCAAGTCAAATTTTTCGCATGCAAACAGCTCCGTACAGCTAGTCGTACTCGTAAGTTGCTGTTTTAGTTCTTTAGTTCGCAAATGGAATAGAAACGTGTAGCTGATATGCCTGGTTCACAAGTTATGAGTTCGTAAGTCGGTAAGTTGATAAGTCAACTGAATTTATACGTCTAAATAGCTTGATAAGACGCGAAACGTAAATTGCCGCTCCCATGGAGAACTAGTTGCCGCCTAAATCTGCTGACTTGTTTACACGCTGAAATTTAGCTGACCACTACTTTTCGATTTACCAACTGGTAACTTATAACCGGGCTTTGCCGACTACCATCAAACTGACATTACGAACTAATAAAGTTAATGTAACCAGGCATAATACAGTTTACACGCTATATACGTGGTAAGTACCTATAAGTTGCTAATCAATTTCTCCACTATATAAAACAGCTCGAGAGACGGGACAGAATTTAGTTAGTTTGACATACTTAATATGATAATAATAGGAATGTATAATAATATGTAAAGCATAGCTACATAATTGTTAAACATCTTTTTAGGCGTATATTAATTTGTAATCTGAAAAAATGTAAAAGAACACTTTGACATCACGTTTTATGTTGAACATAGTGTTTATATTGAAGAGCTAAACTTTATACTTAACTAATTATATATGCTTTACGTTACGCAGATCTGTACGTGGCATGGATGAAAAATATAGGCCTATCAAGTATCAACTTTTGTTTTAGATTCAAGATTGTTGCGGCTCGGTCGAAAACCCTTGCACATATGTTTCGCGATCTATATAAAAATCGTTTATAATTTGTAGTAGAGTATTCATATTAGCGGTGAACGTACGATCATCAATTAGGTTGTGACCTCTTTGGTTTTTTTCTAATTAATTTACCTTTCAGTATTTTGGTGTATTATGACTGGCTGGCTCGGCGTAAGATTCAGCCAGCGACTATACATTTGTTTTTGATTTTAAGCTCCATAAATTCATTTTTACAAATAATTGCGATTATCTGATTTTGCTTCCAATAAATTTTTAACAATAGCATTATGATATTTTCATATTAAAAAAATTTATTTCGTTATCCTTTAATATATAAATAAAATAAATTACTGAAATTTTTATAATATACTTATCGAAAAATAAATTTTTTTTTCGACTTAGGATAGACTAAAGGGTAGTAACAAGCAATATTTATTTTTTATAGACTTGAAAATTTATGTTTATATTGTGTAAACGTGTTTATTGTGAAACAACCGTTTTGTATGCAAACTACACACAGTAGCTGAGCCGAGAGGTGACGACGAGTCCATTTATATGCGTACAAAGTAGCACCCGACGTGCTACGCATTCGCTACAAACCTTTTAACAAAATAAAATTATCGTCAAATTAATACCTGACATTATAATGGTTATATTCATATTCGGTATGAGAAAATAGAAAAGTAATAACCATGATTACGTGCATTAGTGCTGAAACCATGGCGTTTTATTTTTATCCCTTGCGATGATAAACATTACGTTATGCATGACGTACAGTTGCTTCATTCGCTAATTCCTGTAGCTCTATGAATTTTATATTCTCTACAAATTTCTGTAACTATAGACAAACAAACATATTCATTTCAAGTATGATTGATTAACTTTAATTTACATTGATCTTTTGCTTAAACATTTTATTTAACATAAACATTTTCTAAATATTTAATTTAGAATTTGATTCAAAAGTATCTAATAAACCTCTAACTAAAATCGGTCAACAAATATTAAAACATGTCCGTCGATTAGTCTGCCTGAAGTACCAGGCGAACATGACTCCTCTAAAGCTTTCGTCTTGCTCGACCTCCGCCATTCAAAGCTGCTTTTGTGAATGAAGCGCTCTCAATTTATACATGTGCATGTGTGTCAGCCGTTAATATTCGTCTATGTATTCTTTACGTTTGTGTGAATGAACACGTGTTTATTTGAAGTCAACATGGTAGGCATTCATGAGAATTTTCTTGTGTCAACATTGAATCAGGCTTAGACAGAAATAGTTATATTCGCGAACTTACGAACTTTTGCCATTCATAAAAGTTACACATTGCGATATTGGGAACGTATTTAATTAACTTTACTGATGTAATATAATATATTTTTGTGTATGTGCTCCTACTTTCCTATGTAAAACTGACTGTGTGTAACATTTTACAGACAAACAGTAAACTTTTACGTTTTGATAGAATAAGAGAATTTTTTTTAATTACTTAAGAAATAAATAAGTTATAAATATATTATATTACATGTCCTATTCGTTATTATTTAATAAAATATAAAATTACTGTCACCGTTGATTACGTGTGCACCATGTGACACTTACTCAAGTGGTTAAGAGGCACATGTGTCGTGAGGATATAAGGGAAAAAAATGTTAAGGCTTTTAATTAACAAAATAAGAATGTATATAATTAACACTAAGGTTTAAATTGGCAGTGTATGGTAAAAACCAGGTGATATACGAGACTCTCATTTCTACTTCATCAAGCATAAAAAACTGCTTACACGTTGTGGTGTAACGTTACTTTAAATGACAATTTCAGTCTTTATAGAGAGACACCCAACATTTTTTACACTGTTTATATTCTTCAGTTGTTAATAAGATTAATAACTTTCATAACATAACATAACATCATAACATAACATAACATAACTTCACGCTGTATCCCCAACGGGGTAGTCAGAGAGGACGGAGCGCCAGGAGTCGCGGTCCTTACACACCTCTTTCGCTTCCTCAAATCTCATCATTCTCCTCACACATTTTCGCCTAGGTATGCGAGTGCTTTTGACATTTCCGTCTGCTAACACTCTGGCTATTTGATCTTCATAAGTCAGCCTTGGTCTTCCTTGGCTTCTTTTACCACTCACTTTCGCTCTGTATATTTTCTTCGTCAGTCTTTCATCACTCATTCTTTCCATGTGCCCGAACCATCTAAGCATTCCTTTCTTCATTTTTACAATAACACTGTGCGACCCTGTCAAACTGCGTATATCATCATTGCTTATCCTGTCAGCAAGCGTGACATCGCACATATTTCTGAGAGACCGCATCTCCACAGCATTTAACATACTTTCACTCGATTTTGGGCATATCCAGGCCTCACTACCGTACAACAAAGTTGGCACCAACACCGCATTGTGGATGGCCATTTTAGCAGTGTTAGATATATTCACACTACCCACTAATGCGGACAGAGCACCGTTCACTTTATTGCCAGCTGCTACCCGTCTCTCCACATCCAACTCACATCTTCCATCCCTCGAAAACGCACTCCCCAGGTACACAATTTCATTCACCTGTTCTAGACATTTTCCATTTACACAAATCACACATCTTGTTTGGACCGCTTGTAATAACTTTCATGAAAAAGAATAATCCATTACAACTTGTAAATTGTACTAGTGGAACAATTTAATTCTTATTGATAAAATTTAAAAACTAATTTAATTCGTTAAATTAATTCCATTGTTACTACTAGAATAGATACAATAAATACGGATATACATACAAACATAGTTACATATGTTATGTAGATAATTTTTTAAAGTGGTATATACTTACGCTCGATAAATATTATCAGCTATGATTTTATTGATTTCGTTAAACTATACAACAACATAAAAAAATAAGAGAATGAAAGAATTAATGAACTGGATGTTTGTAAATTTATTGTGAAATTCAGTTCCATGAAAAGGTGAAACTTTAGTAGTTGTACAAGAAACGTAAATATATACAAAGTGGCGAAGTTTTGGCAACATCCTGTAGAGTGAGCAACATAGCGAGGGGAAGTGGATACCGCAACATCCTCCCTGAGGTATCGTGCGTGAATTGTACACATAATGCATACAAAAAATTGAAGTGTTTGATCGGGGACAGTTGAAATACAAATTAATAAAAATTAGCACACGAGATGAAAAATAACTGCAATTCTTTCAATTCTCGGATTCAGAGGCCATAAAGGCATGAATCTTTTTTTACTTTTTCTAAGTTTTTCTCTTTCTTAAATAGGTATATGGTCGGGTTTTAGTTTTACAACTTTTATTTAAATTTAAATTTATATTAATAATTAAATTAAATAATGAATTTTTCTTTACGTGTACACCTCATCACAACGGACGCAAAAATTCAAGATGTTAAAAATGTACATACATATATATCTTCACGTTGTATCCCTAACGGGGTAGTCAGAGAGGACGGAGCGCCAAACATCGCGGTCGTTACATACCTCTTTCGCTCACTCGCTCGCTTTCCCCAAATCTCATCATTCTCCTTAATCATTATCATAAAAATATCATTTTCAATATTTAAAACATTATAATATATACTATACATATTTTTATGTTACTTATATTATACACTAGTGACCAGACCCGGCTTGTACGGGTAGAAATGTTTTTGAAAATAAAAGCATCCCATATTACTTGCTTATTAGCAATTATTATGTAGCTTCTACAGACGAAAGAATTTTTGAAATCAGTTGAGTTCATCCATTACATACAAACATGATCGACGTATAGAAGTATAGATTTATATTAGTACATATATTAATTTTTTTTCCGATATAATTGGACATACCTACATTTAATTTGGTGCCCGTTGTAATGGGATCCGACGAATTTTATTACAGTCCTTGATTTTATTAGTGTCTACCATAGACCACATAGACGCCGTTGACTTTTTAAAAAACAACCTTGCCTACTGCGTGTAGTGATAATTGAAATGAAATCAATAATTTTGAATCTTCATACATTCAAATCGGTAATTTGATTTCGGCTCTGTTAGAGAATTGATAAACATACATACACTTAGTATATGTGTATAATGTACGTACATATAAGCTGTAAAAACCACAATTCCTTTTTTTCGTAGTCTGCTTTTCTCTGAGATATTTCTGCGTAACCTCTATGAAAATCACAAAAAAATATTTTTCATTGTAAGAGCTTAGTATAAAAACTACAAAAACATAGTGTTTCTACAATGTTAAATAGGATATTTAAAAAGATATTCTTAAGAAATATAGAGGAATAGGTCATGTTTCTCATCTAACAACTGCTTTTGTCAACTTGACGAAACTAAGTAGTAAAAAATTGATCACAAAGCCGAATAAACGAAAGCAATATGCATGAGGCCTATACCTACCTATATATCAGTGGTATACCATATCTCTTGTGAACATACTTTGTATACACCGATTTATGTTTATCTACGAATAAAAATGATGATATTATAATATGAGTCACGTAACAACGGGTGCTCGCAGTGATAGCATCCAACAAATTCCGTGCATCGTTTTCGTTAGCTAGAATAGAATATAATAACGAAGTACTGAATACTTCAGCTTTTATTATAGGTATCCATAGCGATTACAATACATATTATAATATACATAACATATGTATTGTTATGAAATTTTTCTAATCATTTTCCGACGTTTTTTGGTGTTAGTACCTTTACCTTTTTTTTTTATATTTAACGGGTCAGTATCATTTACATACAACAATAAAAAAGACAGTACAGATCGTACTCCCTTGATTCCAAAAGAAAGAAGAAACAATTCTAGATTTTTCTCCGTGTTTTTGTTTTGAACTTCACTGAAAATGAAGTATTAAGTAAAAATACGTTGGTGGCAACACTACTAGACAAAAAAAAAGTTTCGGTTCGGTTGACTCGGTGTCGGTTTTGGTTCGATTGCGATCCCGTCGCAATTCCCGGTTTGTTCGGTCGTGTTCCCCTTAATATTCGGCTAATTAATAACGTAATATAAATAATAAAATCCAATTACAAGAAGAAACGAAGAATTTAGAAGAACGGAACTCCGCAACGTGGGAGTGTCACCTACGACCTTTCGACATTTCGACACTTTCAATCTTATTAATTTCGTTTTGGGAATAATTACAATAATGATTAATGAAAAATAATAATGACTCAACACATACATTATTTCAAAGTATATTAAATTGCTTGAAAAAGTAGGATCCCTGTTACTTAATAAGGTATTATTACGTTATTTCGCTATCATTATATTTTTATGCATGCATATATCATTATATATTATATTTTTATGTATGTGAAGTCTTGGGCAAAATTTAATGTTAAATACATATAATATAAACACTTTTATCAAAGACTGATAAGTAAAAGTTCACTTTCTTTATTTCCAAACATTATACTACCAGTATAATGTGTAGGTATGTAGACAAATATTGTTCCCACGTTAAAATATACATACTTATCACATACAGACAGTCATGAAACAATGGGCCCGTATTCTCGGCCCACCCTGAAGTCTAAACTCGACACGTATGTTTACCAGTTCATTACCCTTTTATTTAGTACAAATACATAATTAGATGCAAATCTAATTCTGTGAATTGTAAACAAACCACAAAAACAACGATCGCTAAAAATGTGAAGACAAATACAAAATTATATAAGTAGGTACTCCAAACAGAATTTCAAGTCAATGTCTTTGAATGATCAAAGTAATTAATGTTTTGATTTTTATAACTACATGTTTAGAGAAAGTATATTTCAACAAATAGTCGCTTTTAATTATGAATTAATATGAATTTTACACAATTATTTAGAGTTTCATGGCTTGTACCCATTATATAATAGAAATAAATATCAAGAAAATCGAAAGTTATTATCGCAGTAAGAGCCACTTTATTGTTATTGTATAATTATGAATAAAGATCAATATTTAAACATGTACTTATTGAGGTAGTAAAATTATGATACGATAAAATGATAATAACTATACTATACAATAACTATACACATTTTCTTAATATGAAGGAGGTCGAAAGTATGACAATTGAATTTAAAAACTATATAATAATGTTACTTCTATATATATAAAACTTAAATCCCAGTTAATCATAATTCATAAGACTAAAGATGTAAGAGAAAATACTGTAACATGGAAATGTACATATATACATACATGCGTACATATCTTCACGTTGTATCCCCAACGGGGTAGTCAGAGAGAAGCGTACCTAATTATATCGTTCACTCTTTTTTTGAGGTCGCCTTATAATTTTGAATCGAACCTTACACAATCTATATAACAAGTATAGTGCACATAAATAATATGTAAATCTTGTGTTTGGGTATGATTACTATTTTTACATCTCTGTCGTTGTAATTGCTCAATATTGTGCGTGAACTACGAATATATTTAAAATTACGACAGTCCTGGTAAAGTTCCCGTTGTCAATAGACGTAGTATACAAGGAGTTCAAAAGAGAAGCACCATAGAATTATCTTTCTTAGATACTAGAATTTTAAAAGTGCGTTTGTAGCGAGTAGATGTTCAGAGAGATTGCTATATTAGATTTTAAAGGACCATATAGAGTAATCTAACCATAATTCTTATAATGCATCTTTTTGTAATGAGACAAGTGTTGCGATTATTCAGAAGCACTGTGAAATTGGTTATGGAAGCGTCGTTCGGACTGAAACTGCATTGGATCCTCTAACAAGGATGCGCCGTATTATCCTATTCGGGCTTCATCTATTTGCTAATAATTCAGTCTATAGTCTCCTGTGTCTACATGTAACGAGATCAATCATACCGTAGGCATGGTCTAATTTTTATTAGGGCTCTGTAAGTCAAAAGGAAAAATTGTAAAAAAATTGTAATGCTTCAGGTGTTTTCCTGCACGAATACGTCTCACTTCTCGTAGATTATTTATTTATAATTAATATAGGTACATAATTTATGTTTGTAGCGATTGTAAGTATTTATGATTAAATGTTAAATACAATTATAATTGTTGATAGATAGTAACACTGTTATTTTGATGGTGTTGTTATTTTTATAATTTATTTGTGATTTAGTCAGTTGGTATTTTTGAATGTCAAAATAATTAGTCAAACAAGAATTACACGAACTAGCAAAAACAAGTTAAATTTCTACCCACGTTGATATCCTAGAAGAAGGAAAAGCATATCTAGAATCTGAGATCGTTTTCATTTGTGCATATATTTTTAACTACCTGCATATTATTATGTTCCGCTAAAATTCAAATGTATATGATTTCGCTCTTAACGAAGCATTATTATCAGATTATTTTACAGTTCAGATTCGGTCAGCTACCCAGCACAGAGTTGATTCATTCGTTCACGCGGTGTTGGTTGTAACTCTAAAGGATGCTTAATTGAGAATCTAAATACATGTTGATATGATTTTTAGGTGACAATTTGGATGAAAGATAGCTACACCATCTACAATATAGATTGTATTTGTGTACATATATTTGTTGGAATGGTCACCACTAATCATAATGGGTACTTCACAAGCGACACCTGTTGAGTGCCGCTTTGGTAGAGTATAGGTGCGACAACTCGAGGGTGGATTGAGTAAAACAGAAGATTCGATTATGAAAGCGAAGTCGTAGTAGGCACGTGCCGAGGAATTGTCTTACCTAATGATAAAGTCCATAATATAATCCGAACGTAGCGTCATAGAGTATTATGACCAATAGTTGTGAAAAACAACAACGAAATTAGTGTATGCTTACAGCTCATTGAATTCTGATGAAATATTCAATTAGAACAATAAGAGATGTCGCAGAGTCGTAGTTAGGAATATGGCCCTTTGTCATCTTGGTCTTCGACATGTAAATTAATTACTGGTACCTACTTGTATACAGTTGATTATGGGATCATGGGCAAGTAACTGATCGCTATCGGATTCTGGTTAAAATTTTTTTTACAAATTCAAATAATTTATTTCTTCGTGATTACCGGTTGTATATATTACATAGGCAGATACAAAAACAAAAAATCAGTCCTCTGCAATCCGCCAAGAACGTACAGACAGAATAAAAAACAAGAAAACCATGAAAAACCGATACAGAAAAAAACATGAAAATTATATAATAATAAAATGACAAACATCGCACCATTTTACCAACAAAGAAAGAAGTATAAGGTCAGTGCTTAGTTTCAAATATCGTAAAGTTAGGCATGTATGTAAATATTCAAGTACTGATTTGTAATATCTTTGGTCCCGGTCTCAGTCTAACATTTCTATTTAAGACATCACTATGATATTTATTATTTATAGCGACCTGCTTCGGGTTCGTCCGATTCCGATCTATTATAAAGTACAAAAACCTTCTAGAAGATTCTTTAAATGATGGTAAAAACTGCATTATAATCTGTTGCGTGGTTTAAAAGAACTGAACGCACAAACAGCTAGACAGAAACAGCGACTTTGTTTTATATATTTGTAGAATAGACAGATGATAACGTTTTGTTGTTATTTAATTTCAGGACTCCAATAATGGTCAGGCTAGTCGTTACATTTTTCTGTAAACGTTAGGTAAGGCTTTATTCCCTGAAATTTTAAAAATCCTGGATCCTGGACCTTCACTTATAAGAGGTTATTTATGATCGATTTTGAATAGGCAACATTCATAGGAGCACTAAAGAAGGGTTACTCAACCCTTCTTTAGTGCTCCTATGAATGTTCTAAAATACTAACTATTGAAACATACATATGTGAGTTAAAAAGCTGGTAATATGCTATAAAATTCAAGTTGGTAGGTCACACAGTTTCTAAGAAAATCAACGGATAGACGTACGGACTCAAGAGTAGATACTGAGTTTCTGTTTCCCTTTTTAATATATGGAACCCTAAAACTATGTCCAAATATTACACTAACGATTAACCATAGACTTTATAATTCCACACAGCCTGCCTCGTACCACGAAGTGAGGCAAATAAAGTGAAATAAAATGCAGATGTATGGGTGCTGTTTTCTGCTTGTGTGGGTACAAAATGGTGGTCAATCAGCTTATCTGATAATAAACGTGTGTCATGGATGTGTGTCGTATGCACAGAAGAGACAGCTTATCTGATTTTCTGACCGTTGCTGCTGGGATACGGCGTCTAAATTTATTATTAAAGTTTATGCGTTTAAGGACTATTTCATTATTAAAAGAGTAAAAGCGATTTCATTTCTGTGTAAGAGATACAAATTCAAATGAGATATAATTATGTGTTATAAGTTAGTACGTGGCGAACTACTTCCGTTCCTCCAAGTGATTTAGTGTAGGGTGATATGTGACGCTATGATTGAAGTTGTTACAATCAGCCTGTCAGGGCAGGGGACGGCTATTAATATAAATGGTTCAGAAATTCCACGTCCATGACATCTGTTTTACTTGTGTGTAAAAATTACTTTGCGATATCTAATATATGTGTTCTACTGAATTATACAGAAGTTCACAAACAGTCTACACATTTTACAATACATAACGTCTTGTACCCCCGTAGAAATATGAAATTGAAACCATAAAACACGTAGATCATATTGCCGGCTCGTGAAGGCTATTTTTCTTGAGAACGGCTGTTTCTCAAATTCAAATTAAAATTGCTATAGCTTCATTTATTGTCTCGTAAAAAAACGAATTTCTAAAAGAAATTCAAATCGTATTTTGATACTGACTCATCAAAAGCTGTTGGGATATCGGGTACTTTTTCTTAACTTCGAATCTCGAAATGCATGAGGTAAGGTCCCATGGCACAAGTGTCAAAAAAATCGAAAACAATTAGATTCTTGTGGAATTTTTTGCATATTCAGTGTGTAACCCTCGATGTGAGAGTTCAATTCGCACTTGGCAGGATTTTATTATTTATCTTCTTATATCTTTATTCTAATAGTGTTTATATCATAAATATTTGTTGCGATAAAAACGTTGATACAATGTTACAGATATTAGCGCTGATGACTACTACTATCAGAAAAAAGATAGATAAAACAATGCCTACCATCCTGGTAGGAATTGTAGAGGTAGAATAGAACAAGGGTATGCTGCCGTATCAGCTGTATCAATGATACGAGGCCCCCGAAGTACAGGGGCCACGGAGTGTTTAGACAAAATTCGTCTATTTGCAAATAGTATTTGACTAACTTCGATCCCAGGATCATTGTTTTTAGGTTTTGTAATACCTACGTATGTCATTGTATAGTAGTATATGATACTTACGAATATACTCATATTAAGGCGACGAATTGAAAATTTTGACGGCAAAGATTTCAATTTTTCTAAGTGATTACAAAATGTATGAAAGTGATATTTGTTAACCGGATTCTTCATTTAATTAATTTCATTTTGCCTGTTGCATTATACGATTGGAACTTCTTTAACAGATAAAACATATCAAAGAAACCTCTTTTTTACAACAGAGATCTACATTCTTTGGACTAACGGGACCGATTTACGCCTCTAAATTTTTAGAGTAGATTAATCTAAACACACTTTTCAAAATACCAGTTGGATTTTTTAAAATTAATTATAGTTTTTAATATAAACGAGAATAACTGCTTTTCCTTATTATTCGTAAGTTGGCGCGTGCGCGTTTGTATGGGGTATGTATGGCCACAGAAGCTCTATTTTAGAATAATTCTCACTGCGTCACCTTATGCGAGTATTTTTGTTCACTTTTAAAAAAAATCATTACCCCCCTCTTGGGACCCCATTTAGGACTAGCTACGCCAGTGACACGCTTCGATAGATAGTTTTACAACTTTAATAGGCTAGATGACTGCTCTTAAATGTGGTATATTTTATACATTGTATTAAAATAATTTAACATTTTGAGTATGATTGATATAAAAGTAATTGACATTCATTGACAGAATTCGAGTTATTCGGTTTTAAACTTCAGTAGTGAGAAAAGATTGGAGATGAGCTAGAGAAAAATAGCGTTCATAGCTATGACAGGCTGTGACGTTACAAACTTGCAATTACATTGCACAGCGCTAGGAAATACAGAGACGGAACTTATCCCCATTCTGTTACCATTACTGAGGGTGGCTTGCACCAACTATTTAAACTCGATTTAAGGATTTGACATATCGCTTGCACCAATTATTTAATAGTTAATGCAAGCAAGATATCAAACCAATTATTTAATAGTTGGTGCAAGCAAGATGTCAAACTAATTATTTAATAGTTGGTGCAAGCAAGATGTCCAATTAATTATTTAATATTGGTGCAAGCAAGATGTCATATCCTTAAATCGAGTTTAAACAGTTGGTGCAAGCCACCCTAACTTTAAAAACAAATAACTCTTTATGTTTTTCATTGGATTTTGAATATTTTTCACAGTTTTGTTTACAATAACTAAACCTATCTTTTAACTAAGTCGTTAAGAAATAATCATCTAACCTATTCTTAGTTCCAAAAAAGTCCACTAAAGTTAATGCCCCACAAAAAATTGCTGTCTTTATTGATTAAGATATGTCAAAAAATTAAAACATGATCTAATGAGTTATTCATTTTAATGGATTTTCTTGTAATTGGGCATAAGTGTTTTAAAAGGACTAAATTAAAATTGAGGCTTACTACTAAGAAAAAAAATATAATTAGCATGCAGCGTATATTCAGACTTACCTAATGAGGCTTCAGGGTCTGAGAGGTCTGACAGTGAAGGTACTTTCTGCATGGTGCGCGGTTCCTCTGCTTCCACCGGCTCGGTTTTGATGTTCTCCGCCGCGCCGCCTCCTTCATCGCACTGTACGTATAAAAGTATAACATGTTATTCTTTTTATTATACTTTTTCCTATTTTTCTACAAGCTATGTAATTAAAACGAACTGACCTTGGTTTTAATGAATAAAAAAAAACGTGACTGAAAATTATTGGAATAATGTTATCAGATTAAAAAATGACGATTTCTTGCGTTATCTATTTTTCTCGTTCTTACTTCTAGAAAAAGGCATCGGTTTCGTAATGTATTACTTTTTAAAGTTGTTTATTTATATATTTTTTAAAGATATGTACGTGAGTTCTATATTAAAATCAGATTGAATCGGACGTTACAAGTGAGCAAGTCAATATTCTATTCACAAAGCGGAGGCCGCTTCCGTTCGCTGTTAGGACATGCAGTGCTTAAAAATAATCATATGACGAGAACATTACTTTTATGCGTCAACCTTAGACTGCTTTATAGCAATATGTATAAAAATAACCTTAAAAATAAAAGAAAATGAAAAAATTATGTTAACACATTGTGCAATTTGTTCATATTAATAGTATAGTTCTTAAACATCTCAAGTCAATACTGAAATAGGATTGGTTATGAAAAAGAAGAAATACTTAAGAGCAGCCATATTTGACAGAATTACTTATTTTATTCTTGGTTCGTCAACATAGGTGGGTGATAGGTAATAGCTTTATGGCCAACAATGTAGAAAATAACAATATTGATTCCACTGAGAATCTAATTTATTATAGTAGGCGTTCTTGCATAGTATCTTGTTGTATTAATCACTGTATCATAGAAGTCAATATTCGACACATCATTTTAAAATACAATCAAATTTAAATAAGTCGTATAAAGATTACAAAAGGTTAATCCTAGCTGACCCTTCGCAATTGAATAACCCATGACACTACTCCTAATCACAAAGCATATCAATATTACTCAATAAAAATGTCAAAATCGAATCAGCACGTCCCCTCGGGGTAATCAAAGGCAATCTGTCCTAACAAGTTCTCTCCACCTATACTGTCAAATTTTATAAATATGATATAAAAATGCTTTTTGCTATGGACTGCAATGAATAGATAAAATACCGACGTATAAGCGCAAGTTCTATTATACCAATCGTAATGATATTTTGTAATTAAGTAGGGGTTACTTTTAACCTAATGCGAAAAATTAAAAAGTATTACTTAAAGTTGTACAGTCAAAGCACAGGTTCACAGTTTTATAATTCACATAATATATACACAATATGTTACGAACATTCATAGGAGAATGAGAATGTCCAGTAGTTTTTGAGTGAGGTGGGGGGAGGGGGGAAGATCAAATCTAGATCGATTATTGTATTATATTATTAAAAGACCAACTTGCCTCTTAATTAAAGATACAAGTTGGTTTTGCTCAGAAACTACTAGCTCTAGAGCTTTAAACATTTCAGAAAATATGAATCCTTATCTAAAATTTACAGGAAAAATATAACGAAAGTACTGTTAGAGTTTGAGAAATCAGATTTAGATATTCATTTTATAAATGAGTGGGCGAGAACAATGATGAGATTTGAGAAGTCGAAGGAAGTACTTATGGAAGGATACAGTTTGAGGATATGTATGTCAGTATACAGGGTTAATTGAAAAATACTAATAACCTCTTAGTGCAAAATTCCTGTCATCATACCTAATAACTTCTGCTCTACGACTTTCTTCAAGACTTAATACGTTCGTCAAAAAATATTTGTTAAGTTTTGTACTGTCTGTAACGTAATTACTCTGTGTACGTATTCCAATGGTACAGTGCAAGCGCACCGGGCCGCAGCGCCCAGCTGTGCGTGTGCCACTTTAGCGACCGGGTATAGAGTAGGCGCCATTTTCAGAAACATTTAATGTATTTTTATTTTTGTGTGAAAGAAAAAACTTATGAATTTTTAATAGTCGTAGAACAAAAGTTATTGGGAATAATGTTTAGTACAAAATACTAAGAGGTTATTAGTATTTTTAAATTAACACTGTATATGTATATGTACCATTTTATAAATATAGCATGGAGCCCTCAGTATGAGATTCAAACTCTCATTTGACATATTTTCTGTCAACTTTTCTTTGATAAAAAATATTTATTACGTCGCGTAGATATAAAAATTATTGCCATGCATATTTCGCCAGCAAGGTTTCATATCGAGCTTGCTTTACAATCGATAAATATGTGTCCATACATACTTTACTGAACATATCAGGTAATACATTTTTTATCCATTGGGGTAAATAATAATTAACCCGTAAATGTTCGAAGGTATTTCTGTACTCTTGAACAGAGGGGTCGCGGCTCCCTTGTCACCTTTCACTGTTTAGTTTCGACACGTGATTACAGATATCGGGGGCACGAACCAAATTCTCTTACACCTCTTATTACATTAGTTGACGATTGATATAGGCATTCTTTATTATTTCTCTATTTTATGAAGTTTTTCCCATTTAAATATAATTTGGGGGTGTGACTTTATTATTGTAACATTTAATATTTGCTTAGAGTGGAGCAAATACAATTTTTCATTTTTAATAGAGATAAAATTGGATATTTTAGACTTCAAATGTGAGTGTGATTATCTGCGTAAGTATCTATATATTTAAATCTATCTACATCGATAAAAGAAGGAGCTGATTGTCTTAACTCATTAATTGATAATATATAAACGCACAGCCGAAATCACTGCGTTAGGTTTACTTTGAAATTTAATTTGAAAAGAAAGGATTATTAGATCCAAAACATTGTGTAAAGAATTCACCGAGTAAGTAATTAAGCACGTATAGGCCGATTTTAAGAAAGAAAAAAGTAACACAAAAAAAAACCGCATGGACGCAATTGCAGCTAACGTCTATATACAAAAGTTGCGGGTATTTTATTTTGATGTTGTAACTTTTATAAAATGTATCTTGAGCATGTCGAAAGCTTATGTTTTTCGAGTGTCATCATGATCATCGTTTCCAGGAAACAGGACAACGAATCATAAGTCGTCCGTCAGACCGTGAAAAGGGGAATGTATAACAATAAGTTTCAAGTTGCGTGATTGTAAAGGGCTGGGTGCAAAGATTGGCTGGGCGCATCTCCGTATTACCCTTAATTAAGAGTAGTGGCTATATTTCATGGGCATTATGTATAAGACAAATTAGTTGAATGTTGAATGAAATTGAAATTGTAAAGTATGTTGAAATAGTTGTCAATGTTTTAAGTTTGCCACAAACTCTGATACCACAGACGATATTGTTTCGGATATTCATGTATAGATACTTCCGGCGACAATATATTGATCGCTCTTAAAATTAGCAGGTATGTTTCTTTTATTTAAATTAAAATAATTGAAAGTCGCGACCATAAACTAGAAAAATATTTTATTGACAAATATACAAGTCATTGCCCTTTTGAATCTACTAATGGGGACAGAGGGAATAAGCTAGATCACTGGTTTCCAATCGGTGGTCCGCGGACCTGGTCTATGAGACTGGTCCGCGAAATGAACTTATATTCCGAATAATAAATTAATATTAACACAGGCGCCGGCGTGGCGGCTGCTCAAACCTTAGAAGAATACATTCAAATATTCTTTTAAGTTTAATGTTAACTAAATTATAGTCATAGATTTTTAGTTACCAATATAATTTTATGTTTTTAGTTATGAATAAGTTTATTTTCGAATTCTCGGACTTTATATTTTGAACCGTCCCTGCACCAAACGAAGTTCGAGTGCTCCCTTATAAAAAAAGTTGAGAATTACCGAGCTAGAAAGAGATGACGCTAATGAATTGTTACGTCGCAAAAGAGTATTCAAGGCAACAGTGAATAACTAACTTGTGCGTAAGCGTGATTAAATTTCGGCTCTATCATAATTTTCTATGTGACAAAACGCACTGAGAAGAAACTGCCTTCTAAACATTGCTAGCAAAGAAATTACCGGCAATCTGTCGATGGCGATGTTCCAACTAGTAGTTAATAAAAGCACCATAAATTAACACACTGAACGCTTTGAGCATTTTGGTTATCTTCAAAAATAACTATGGTTTACTCAGCTACATCGGTTTTAAAGGAAAATCTCTCGGGTTGTAAGTTGTAATATATAGCGCAGTTTAATTGACTATTTGTCGTTCGCTCACGTTTCAAGTGATGTGTGCGACGGCTCGGTCTTGTCTCACTATATCACGTGTCAGTTCTTTTACACGCTCCCACTAGAGATTTATCTGCTTTTGTTAATCCCCTGATTACAATATACTGATGTGAGAGCGCCTCTGTTTAAAGCGTAATAAATAACACTGAAGATAACAGTGCTAGTTATTTTTTATGGAAATATCTTATCGTATTCATTAAAAAATCTTTTGCTTTGTTAATACTTTATTTCTATGAATTATGGTTGTTAAAATTATTATTTTACAAAAAGAGGGAGCAAACGAGCAAGCGAGTCACCTGATGAAAAGTGATCACCGCCGTCCATGGACACCCGCAACGTCCGGGGAATCGCGGGTGCGTTGTCGGTTTATAGGAAAAGGAAGGAAAGAAGATGAGCCACCGGTAATCTCACTCACCGAACGAAACATAACAGCAATAGATGCTGTTATTTCAAGCCGATATATTCTGTGAGAGGGTGGTATTTCTAAGGGCGAGCCGACCCAATTCGTGCTGCAATGCAACTTGACTCTACCACACATAACATACATGCTTACATATTCTCACGCTGTATCCCTGACGGGGTAGTCGGTCAGGAAGAAGTTCCAAGCATCGCGGTTCTTGCATATTTCTTTCGCCTCCTTAAATCTTATTATTCTTTTGACATTGCCGTCAGTAAGTGCACTGCCTATTTGATTATCAGGTCATCTACAGAGCGAAACTGAGTGCTAGCAGTAGCCCAGGAATACCAATGCTGAAAAAGAATCAAATAGCCAGAGTGTTAACTGACGGAAATATCAAAAGCACTCGCAAACCTAGGCGGAAATGTGTGAGAAAAAAGATGCGATTTGAGTAGGTGAAAGAAGTATGTAAAGACCGCGATACTTGGTACGACATTTCTCTCCGTCCTCTCTGGCTACCCCGTTAGGGATACAGCGTGAGGATATGTATGTAATGGATGTGTAATAGATAATTTAAAAAAAATTTTTGGATTAATTGTGTAGAGTATAAAAATTAAACCGCCTTCAAAAAAAACCTGGAAAGTACAAAATAACTTTATTTTGTACTGTTCAGTGTTTTTTTTGAAGGCGGTTTAATTTTTTTCCTAAAAAATGTTTATTTCTCCCTTTTGAGTGACCTTGGTCTAAATTAATATCTAGGGCAGGTCTACAATTAACTTCTTTCTAATCCTGGAGCGCAACGACACACAAGAAAATCATTAATATAAATAAAGGTTATAAGCAGTTCGCATTATTTGATGTATCTTCGAAGTTCAAACTCCAATACCAGTGAAATTTAAATAGGACTACCTCGGAAGTATACCCTTTCAAAGAAAAAAAGAATATTTGAAATCGATCCACAATTGCGGAAGTTATCGGTGAACATACATAAAAAGATAACATACAGACAAACATAGACCCTCCACCTTTTTTTGAAGTAGGTTAAAAATGCAATGAAATTCTCTTAAAAATTACGAGTAAAAATATACGCATAGATACTTACATCTCTTCACGCTGTATCCCCAACAGGGTAGTCAGCGTTGCGGTCCTTATATACCTCTTTCGCTTCCTCAAATCTCATCATTCTTCTCACACATTTTCGCCTAGGTATGCGAGAGCTTTTGACATTTTCCGTCTGGTAACACTCTGGCTATTTGATCTTCATAAGTCAGCCTTGGTCTTTCTTAGCTTCTTTTACCACTTACTTTCGCTCTGTAGATTTTCTTCGTCAGTCTTTCATCACTGATTCTTTCCCGAAACATCTAAGCGTTCCTTTCTTCATTTTTGCAATAATACTGTCGTGCAACCCTGTCACACTTCGCATCTCTTCATTGCCTATCCTGTCCGCAAGGGTGACACCGCACATATTTCTAAAAGATTGCATTTTTACTGCATTTATTTTACTTTCACTCGATTTCGGACATATTCAGGCCTCACTACCGTACTATAAAGTTAGAACCAACACCGCATTGTCGATGGCCATTTTAGTAGTGTCAGATATATTCACACTGCCTACTAATGCGGACAGAGCACCGTTCACTTTATTGCCATTTATTATTTAACTCACATCTTCCATCACTCGAAAACGCACTCCCCAGATAAACAATTTCAATCACTTGTTCTAGACATTTTCCATTTACCCAAATCTCACATTTCGTCTGTACCGCTTCCCTTTCAAACACCAGCAACTTAGTTTTATTCACATTCATATTCCTTTCTTTCCTTCACATTCTTCTTTCATACACGTGATCAGTGTCTGCAACTCTGCTTCTGATGGTGCTAAGCACAGCATCGTCGGCGTACAATAGGCAATTTACTACTATGTCATCAGCACATTTCGTACCACTCATACTAGAGGCAACTGCCCAAATACAGCACGAACAGCCAGGCAGACATCACGCAGCCCTGTCTGAAATCTGAACAAACTTCGAATCAGGGCGATATGTCACCTTCTATCCTTACACAGGCTCTGTGGCCCGATATAATGACCTCACAGCCTGCAGTAAGGAGCCCCCCACGCCATATTCAGGCAGACGACTCCACAATGTCTTTCGCTCTATTCTATCGAATGTATTTCTACGTCCATGAAAGCGCAGAAAACTTTCTGACCTATAGCCACGATAACGCGAAGGATCAGATTTTCTCTGGATTGCATTATAATATTAGAAAAAAAGTAAAAATATCGGACACTTATTAATTTTCAGTCTTTTTAGTAGGATAGATTTTGAGAAAGAAAAGCAAATTCCATGACTTGACAAGAACTGATGTTAGCACAGTGATACCTCTGTTCAAAAATTTCTTCGTCTTTTTTACTGAATTTCTTGTAAGACGCGTCATATTTCAATGTCCCACATTTGAGGATCCAATCTACAAATGACCATTTTGTTACTTTAGCTTTTGAATAATTTCAATAATATTAATTGTTTGTTACTAAGTCTTACAAATAATAATAACCATTAAAAAAAATTTTCTCTTAATAAAATATGGTATTTCATATTTGGTCACTATCCTTTAATACTAATAAAATAGAACGATTGTTTGAAAAAATTAACAGAAACTGCTATAAAATAAATATATTTTGCTGTTTTTCTGTAATTTCAATACAGAAGTAACCAGAGATATGGTAAATATTGAAAAACATTGAAGTGCCGACACCTTTGTTTTCGTCTTGCATAATTATATAAACATAAAATACATATTATGTAAATTTAAATTACCTACACTTACGTGCCTACTAGTAATGCACTTATTTTATGTTTCATAATAATATTTTTTAGGTATCCTTCCTTGCATTTAATTCTGTTAAGAATTACATCTATTTGATTTTACACAATTATTTATTTTGTGAGTTATAAAAGTAAATACCCACAACCGCCATTGATAGAATATTACATCAACCTTATCAAAGAAAGAAAAACCAAAATTGGTTTTTCTGTCATTTTGAGTGGCTTGTTAGTGTGGTGGCAGGGCATCTTCCGATAAGCTGAAGTCCCATGTTCATTGATTTCGAATCAAGTCAAGTTATGAAGCAAATATTTATTTTTTAAATGGGCTTGTAGTTTGGGTGATATTGGGACCTCCAATTCGTTATGCGTCTTAAATAGTACAAGCCTCGAACTTACTTTGGGGCCACAGAGTTGGCGAATTGTCCAAGTATTATTATTATAATTACAATATTTAAAAATTCATATTGACACGTAGGTATCACTATTCGTTTTTTATACTAACCTACATATGTATATTTATGTAAGTACATAAAGACAGGTATTAAAACGTCTAAATGGGAGCTGTTTGGAGCTTGCCTTTGGCCTTTGGAGTTCTTTATGGCGAAGGTATTAAAAGGAAAAAGAAAACATGTTTTCTTCACGTGCATTTCTAAGTGAAATGTTTACAAAACATGTGGTTTATTTTCCCAACTGCACGTTCTTTGTACTCCGTTGTTAAACGAATTCCTTACTTTATTATCAGTATTTTCGTAACTAGATACGTAACAAAATTTTGTAAGATAAATGAGTAAGAAAGAAAAATTACAATTAATTTGTAATATTCGGTGAGCCGGACGTAACTAGTAGTTTGTGTTCCTCTAATTAGGCACCGGATATCATTTCTGATCCTAATGACATACGCACGGATAGGCTGCTTATTTTCCACATAAAAATAATATTGTATAAGGAATTCACGTAGGACAGTAAATCTGTCGCGCTTGGTAAGAATAAGTGCTAGTCGACTGATGTGAAAACTTGCGCGCTATGTTTGGCGATGTGTCGGGCAAATTAATAATCGTAATTAGTAATATGTACGTTACGGTCTCTGCAATAGAGTCTTTGTCTTGTTGGGTGCTTCTTATAAATAATCAGATATCGTCGAACGCTGGCGCGAATGGATAAAGAAACACAATTACGCAACAAAACAATTAGAGGTATGGAAGCGACAGAGGACGGCTAGCTTGCAACGTGCTATCATACGTATGAATATTTAAAGATTCGTATGAGCCCTCTAAGACCATCGTCCGTATTTGTTTAGTAGGAGTCGATTGTGATTTGTACCTAATTTTTTTTTTTTCCATTTTGAAACTAAAGAAAATTTTGTCTTGTCACGTGGCTTGTCACGCTTAGAATGTGGCGCGATAGGTACAAGGTGTATGGGACGCGTACTCATTCATGGTCGTGTCATTGTATAGTAGTTATATTGGCATATTTATTTAAATCTATGCGAAAACTAAACAAATAGCGGCTCTAAGTTGTATCAGTTGACATTCTCGTAATAACTTAATTACAAGCATTATTTTCGCAGCGTCAGAATTTTCACTTCTTAAATAATTTTACTTACCTTCTCATAGCCTGGAAAAGGTTGCTTTGTAGACAAGGCTATATTGCACTTTACTTTTTTCATTACATGCGAGTTTCTCGCCCTGGTTTACTGGTGCATTCAAGAGTATTGTCACAGTACAAGTAGTATTGTTTTGTAATTTTTCTGTGATAAATCCGTTATATAACTTCATTCTGCATAGCAATTTTTGTGTATTTAGAGGTATAAATCGCATCGTCAGAAAATGATTTACGTCGTGATTTGGATTATTAATAAAAGTTAATCCACGTAGAATAGATACAAATAGAATTTTTAATTGAATACATATGTACATATTATGTAGCTTTTAGCTGGGCACGCATTATCTTTACGTTTACATATCCCTAATGAATGGATGTCTTACTGCTATAATTTATATTAATTACACACAATACAACATTCTGAAGTATTGGATTGGGTCATTTTTCTACTGAAGGTGAGATTTATTTACATGTACCTAATTCAGTTTCAGGAAAAAAACTAATCCAATTTAAAATTACGAGATTTTGCGTAATAATTAATAACGTATCTTCACGTTGTATCCATATTGAAGTAATAATTAATATATCGAGGATTGAGCACCAAGTGTCGCAATCCTTACATACTTCTTTCTAATAATTACATACTTATCAAAAATAATAAGAATTAAATTTTCATGTAAATATCCCCAATTGTGTATTGCATTCCTATTGCGGGTAGATAAATTAATATAATAATTAGTATCCAAAACGAATACTAGAGTACTATCCGGTATTCAAGTGTTCGTTATTAAAATTAAAAATCCTTCCTTCAACGAATCAGTCTGGCTATTCAAAGAGGCAATGCTGCCAGTCTGCTGGGTACCTTAAGCAATGACAGCTTTCTAAGCGGCAACTTTGAGGAAGTTTATTATTTAAGATAATGTGTAGTTTTAAGTTTGTAAATATTAACATATGTAAATCCTGATATTTTTAATTAGATCAATTTCATTGAGGGTGCGAAATAATAATAACAAATGCGCCAGACAATACACGCTAATCATCTAGTCTCAAACTAGGGCATTCCATGTGTTGTGAGCATACCGGACGACGTCTACTAGGGGCGTTCCGAGTACACACAGTCCGAGACAATCTAGAAAAATTCGTTTCCTAAATTGACCCAACCGGGATCAAATCCGGAACTTTCCAGTCTTAGATACAAGACCTGGATCACTGCGCCATCGAAGCCGTCTTTTTAAATGTTTAAATTTTTTTTGTAATAATTAGTCCATAAGTATATAGTAGGTACTATACGTATGATATAAGTATTTTTTCTTTACCACTCGTCAACCGGTTTTCGTCGGGTGCAGACATAAATCACGTCAAAGATTATTCTTTATAGTGACATTCCATGAATAAAGGTGTGAATGTCATAACTGTCGACAGGCTCTTTATTTTACCCTTGTAAATTATTAACGATCCGCTCCCAGAGTCGGTACGGCTTATAAGTTATGTGTTATAGAAATGATTTAACGTAACTCAAACTATGCTTTTAAATCATTCATGTTCACGTTCCCCACTTGTATTGAGCATTTTCCTACACTTGGACTATTTTACAGGCAGATTATTCGGTCTTTTAGGGTTCTTAAAAGGTTTGTTTCAATTCAATTTGTCAAAGAGAAACAATCTTACTGAGTCTTATAAGATTTTAAAAAATGTTTGAGGTTGTGGGCGTGCCACAGACAATCGGGACCAATCTATATGTTATATCATTGATGATATTCTCATCTTGTCTCATTTTACCTAATTACAAACTCGTGTTTAATTGGAGCTGGACGACAAAAATAGTGATGTTGAGATATCGATATATTATAATTTTACAAATATCGTATTCAGCTAAATATTATTGTATTTATTAATATCATTCGAACAATTCAAAACATTCGCAATATCAAGCTAATATTGCGAGTTATAAAAGATTGTCCGTTCAAATTAAAACGATTCATCGTTTTACTTATTTCCTCTCACGGCATTAAAAATATAGATACATAACAGTAATGCTGTAACCTATTCATAAAAAAGTCCCATCGGTTTTTCAGTGTAGTAAGCTAATGTCGAAACTCATTAGCGCAGCTTAGCGTCAGTGTCACGGGCAAGTTTAAAAATAAATAATAAAAACAAAAAAGAGCGGGAACTTTGAAATAGGAACTCGGGTTTGTTTTCGATACTCTTTTACGTTAGCCGATGATTGATTGTTACCGTACGTGCGCGCTCGAGTGTATCAAGTGAACTACTTTGTTAACTCTTTTGCTAGATAGGTATTGTTTCATTGATATGATTTAAATCATTAATGCCTACGTACTATAATAAATACTACTTAAAATATCTACGAGCAGTTCGATACTTATTAACTACCTTTATGTTCTTGAAGCATGTACGATTTATTGTGTTTATAATTTTTAAAATAATTAAATATCATGAACACAATTGTGAAAACATACTCGAAGTTATATTGACTGTTATGCTTCAGTGGCTTTAGCAGCTTATCCACGATGTATTCTTATTATTTATGTTTAGTAGTTAATAACTGCTACACAATACTATTATCCACTTTAATTATTTTAAAATGTAATCATAATTAATAAATCTATTTTTCGGTTAACTAATGTGGTATGAGAACAAATTAACACTTCTAATAAGTACATATCTAATCATTAGGTACATGCTACATTTTTAGAAAGAATTAATGGTAAAACTTGGCATAAATAAACCTTACTATTACAAGAACAGTAATAGATGAAAATGATATTTTTGTTTGGCATGTTGTTGTTCTAGACCAATTTTTAAAATTATACTTGAGAGATGTTCAAATTAAGTACAAAACATACTAATACGTAGAGATACCTATTGAATTTACAAACGAATTCGATTTTAAATTACGTTTGATTAAATTATAAACAAATAAAGGTTTTACTTTTGTTTTAGTTGCAGCTTCAGCTCGTTTTCGCTATTAGGGTAGGACAAGCCACATCCTTGGTATCTCATCAAGTTACCGGTTACACAAGCGACCAGCGCGGCGCTAGCCAACCAAGCGTGATCACCTAGCGGACAACTTTTTTACGACTCGGTAACTATCTCTAAAACCGTCATAGTTTCAATACATTCATTTTAATTCAAGGGCAAATACTGTTTTTTTTCGGAGAAGATTCTTAGAGGAAGAGGAAGAAGCACAGTAAGAAGTGCCCTCATGAACTCTTTCTGTGAGAAATTTTATAAAACATAGACATGCAATATTTAATAGAGATAAGAGACCGCTTAAATAGACAAATGACTACACGTTTCGCTCAAATTCTTTCAATTATTATTTGTATGGGATTTTACATGTCCATATTATGTGCACCAAATGAAACAAATACGACTTAATTTGGGTCCTAAATTTTGGGACTTAATCACAATCAATCTCCTTTTGTACTTTGTGTCTGTGTACGCAAATCTACGTAAGCATTTAAGTTATTAACCTCCAAAGCAACTGGTCATTTTACACAATATAAAATACGTAGTAACTTGGTATAATCACACTCTTACTCTGTTAACTTGGAAATCTAGAGAAACTGGCTCATTTTACATTCAAGCAAAAGTTAGTTAAAGACTTGTACAATCTAGTTTTCTAATAATTCTAGCGCATTAACATAAACGTAATTGCTTTTCCAGTCGAGAATCTAAGAATAGGTAGTTATTTTCATATTCCATCAAAATATTATTTTGTAAGAGCAACAGTAAACTGAGATGGCTGTTAATTGTTAGTACGACTAAAATCTTTCATTAAAAAAAATCTTTCATATTAAATTTATTTAAAAAAATGTAAATAAACAGAAATAAAATTTCTTTCTTTTCTGTATTAGCGTGGAAGTACCTACACAGTGGCCTAAAATTAAGTCGTCAAAGAAATTGTACCTATATATACAATTATATATTTTTATAAACGTTTACTATTTGGAAATAAAATTATAATTTTTGAAACAGAAAACTGTAAATGTTTTTAAAATCGTATTCTGATTTTACACATGACGCTGAATGTTTGATAATTTTCGGCAGTGTTCCGCAGCTCATCTACGATTAGATATATTGGTCTATTAAGTCTTTAAAGACTCCAATACTTTTGCAGCAACGCAAGCTACCACAAAAGCCCACGAAAATAGACCATATGCTTTAGTCCATTAGGTTAACGTCTGAAGGAATATGGTGCTATTGAAATCCAAATATGATTTTAGGAAAAATAACGCGGCACCACCGCTATGAGCATTCTTGGCCCTATGAAATAGAGCCGAATCCGTATATTAAAGAATCCCTCTCATGTAAATTTCTGTGTTTATTTTGACCCTCTATACAGTATAAACATCCCTCTATCTACAAAAACGAGGGATTTTATCGGTATGTATATAGCCTCAAACCATAACTGGTTTAGCGATGGTAATGAGAATGAGCTAGTACATATTATATTTCTCTATGGTGACGAAAAATGACTGCTGTACCTAACACTAGGACGACAATGACAGTTTGAAGCTTATGAGCTTGCAATGTAGACAGTTTTTTCGTCAGAAAACAAAGGGTAAAAAAGGTATTTTTCCACTTTTATTTAGGAGTGGGGATGTCTGATGACTATGCAAAATCTGAAATCCTTATTTACATTAACAAAAAGTACATACATATGTTAATATTTACAAACTTAAAACTACACATTATCTTAAATAATAAACTTCCTCAAAGTTGCCGCTTAGAAAGCTGTCATTGCTTAAGGTACCCAGCAGACTGGCAGCATTGCCTCTTTGAATATCCAAACTGATTCGTTGGCGGAAGAAGCTGCCAGCCCGGCGGTCTCCCGAAGCCTCGACCAGTCTCTTACAAATATCAGAAACCAGTCGATGGGCTTCGGGGCTGCAAAATATCTTTTGAGGCGAATTTTTCTATCTCAACCTGTGTAGAATTACGTTTGTCTTAATTTATATGTAGTGAGTTTATGATTTGGTAGTGATTGGTGACCTAAATGTCGATACCTAAGGAAACTAAGAGTTAGCTATTTGGGTACATAGGTACATACCTATACAACTTCAACTCTTTATCTAAAGTCCTCAAATGTAGAAATATACCTGTAGAAAAATCTCGATAAAAAAAAATATCAAAAACAATTTGCAATAAAATTTCAAGTTTAATCTTCGAAATCCTGCAGATTTCAAAATAATTTTTACTTCAATGAATAAGTTATATACTACTATTACATATTATCTCGAATCGCTCAGACTAGTTTTTAATATTATACTACTAGGTATCTAATATACTTAGTGTTCTTGTAAATTACAATGATGTAGATACAATAACAAATTTTGAAACTTTTCTCTGCTAAAATAAGATCAGTTACCGCAGTTACGGAAGTCAAACTTAAATTTTTTAAACAAGAATAAATTTGATTATGCATTGGACTGCATAGGCACACTCTCAATACCATATTTCATAATAGGTACGCTGCACATTTGAAATGTTCCACTGATATCGACGCCTCGAGCCATTTACTCCGTGGATTTACTTTACTCCGTGGATTACGAGGAGCATTCTTTGTTTGATAACATGTTGATTTCTGGAAGTGCTGACGGTTCTGACCTGACGCCTTTTCTAAGTCATCAATGTAGCAAAGTCATCACAACGTAGAGCCGTTAACACCAACACATTGAACTATCTCACATTCCCATTTTCGATTTTCATAAAAAGTTAATAAAGCGTTGCAATACAAAGACATCTCAAAGTTTTGTAAATAATAAATTTTACTACGAGGTAATTAAGGCGCGCCTATGACCTTGGACATCTAAGCGCGATCAAAAGATTCCCACCGCACTGTACGCGCGCTACCCCGCAACAATACATCGCATTAATATTGTACCTACTAGAACATTTTTTTTGAAATTTCATTATGAATTAGCCATAAACCTAATCTTAAATATAAAAACGACGTACTTTATATTTTATAAATCATTGTTTTTAATTATTCTTCTTCTCTTTTCCTATCTCTATTACCTATACCTATTACCTGTCCTCTAGTGAAGTGACAGTTTCACTGAAACTATTCTATCAAAGAATACAAAAGCTTCAGTTACATAAAATTTAGATATTACACAAGTTTATCATTTTGTATACATATTTGCATAGAACATTAACGTATATACATCACTATTTACGTTTAAATTTTTTAATATCTTTGACTGTAATAATTTTGTTAAAAATTGTTGGTGAAGCCCAGTTACAGCACTACGCGCCTTAACTTCAAATTGACGCAAAAAAGGATACAGATACCGAATAAAAAAATGTATGTAACTTGTTTCATTTTTAATTTTTTGGTCTGTCAACGTAATTTTGATCCACGGTGTAAAACGAAATTAGAAAAAAAAGTTACCAGATCGAGTCTGAGGTTGAATGAGACGTGCTTGCGCGGTGGCGGCGCTGTGGGCGGTGGTCCCTCGTAAAACGCAGCTTCTTCAAGTCCGTAATCAGACTCGCTCTCCGCCCACTCCAGCTTCATTGTGCTGGGACTGCAAATAAAGTTAATAGTTTAAAAAGAAACGTTTAATTGGTGACAAACTATTTTTAGACTGGATTTCCGAAAATTAACATCATCACTGCCATTGTGTCACAAGTATAAGCAATCAAATTAAATCAAAGAAATTAGGTCATTTCCTTTATAAGACACGATCTTATCACACTTCCTACTAACCTATGTTAGAAACTCGACTAAATACAAGTTAATAGCTTATAATACTAACTTATGTTAGAAACTCGACTAAATAAAAGTTAATAGTTGGCGCTCCATCCTGACTACCCCGTTAGAGATACAGCGTGAGGATACGTATGTATGTAATTTATGTACTATATACTTACTACTTACATAATATATTACACACAATTACTGATCGCCAACAATAGAACATAGTTTGTGACAAGTTTCATTTTACACAAAAAGTTACTAACACAATGTCGTGATGAACTTTCTTTCTATGTCCTTATTTTCAGTACCTATTCAAGTTTTTTTGTCAGCTTTTCTCAGCGATGCCTTTGCAGATAAGATAAGATGACAGTAGTTTCAAGCCCTTTTTTAAAAAATGATAGCGAATGAAGTTCCTAACCTGAGTAACCTGTTAGATATTTTTGAAGATTGTTAAAACAATTACAATTAAAATTTGAAATTGTTATTGTTTGCCTACAAAATGTTCTTACAATTAAATTTTTCCCAACACTTCCGCTCGGTTGCCCTTCTCATATGTTTATTAATGGCGAATGTAAACTCTATTTACTAGGCAATAACATTCAAATTTCTGGGAATTACCTAACCTAAAACCTACCTAAAACCTGCCTAAAAACCTACCTAAAAAAATTCGTGTCGAATATACGCGCCCTGAAAGTTCATGTCTACGTTTGTCTGCTACTTACTAGTGTATTAAAGGCTAGCCAGATCAATAGTTTTAAAACTGGTAGTATATTTATTTATTTATTATTGGAGACACACCAAAGCATGATTCACAATACATATGATTATATGAAAGTAACAATTATTTAATATAATTGTAAAAAAACTACTTGAAATTCATTGATAGAAATCATTGTTAGAAATTAACCGATTGATGGGTTTTAAATTTCAGGTAGAAACAAAATGGGGATAAGCTAGAGGGAGATAGATAGCATTATTTGGCGTCACAAACTCGCAATGACATTGTCAAGCGTTAGGAGTGACACAGACGGAACTTATCCCCGCTCTGTTCTCAATACTTAAGTTTAAGGGTGGCTTGCACCAACTATTTAAACTCGTTTTGAGGATCTGACATCTCGCTTGCTCTAACTGTTTAATAATTGGTGCAAGAGAGATGTCAGATCCTTAAATCGAGGTTAGATAGTTGGTGCAAGCCACCCAAATGTGAATAAGTACAGAATAAAAACAGGTTTCTCAGGTTCGTCTTATTCCAAAACAATGGTTTTCAGAATTAGTGTCTAATTTCATTTGTTCCATCTTCACTAAAAACTATTGAATAGTTTCCCATAAGGTTAGCTATACAAGGGCGGGTTTAAGTGCTATTCAATTCTGAAAGTAAGAATGGCTTGCACCAACTATTTAATAGATGGTGCGAGCGAGATATCAAATCCTTAAATCGAACTTAAATAGTTGGTGCAAGCCACCCTAAAAGCCTAATTGTTATTAATTAGTAAGGTATGACTTAATTAACACCAAATTATACAGAGGTTTTTTTTTAAACTAATTTATTTAATTTGATTTAATTTATTTAAGGCTTACTGTGGCCCTCGCATTGTACAAAGTATGTTTTGTAAAATTCATATAAAAAATGCGGGTATAGTAAAAAAAACTAAAAAATCATAAAAACAATAAAAAAAAAAATTAATTTGTAACAGTCTATTTATCGTTATGTGCTACCAGATTATCTCATACAAGCCTATCGAAAAGGCTTCGCTAACCGCAACCGTGGAATAGAACCTATTCTCATCTCGCAATATATAGACTTGTTTTATAATACTTAGTTTTTTTTTTGCGGTCAAACTTGATGAGCTTGAAAGCTTGCTCGAGTGACCAATAGCACCTGATAGATTAATAACTATAGCGTATGCACTATTTTTTGTATGTTTATATTCTTGTTATTACTTTACGTCTTATTTCGAAAAGCAAATTATTACCATTGTACATTTGACAAAAGATCAAAAACCGTAGATCACCAGTATGCAGATTGTAGACGTGCGTCATTAGTCATTACTGATTAGTGTTGTGACTATTGTATGTGTGTTGGAGCACCGACAGTGACGATAATAATAAAAACGAAAAGTGAACGTCAAACCTAACACTTGCACTGAGAAGGAGCTACAAGAAATTCAGTCAGGCATCATTTTTTCAATATCATTTTATAATATATTACAATACAATATTCAGAAATTTATTAAATGCATGTACAGAGATTAATTCCGAGCTATAATTATGCCTTAAATGAAATTAATTTATTTCATCGTACCTACCAATGATTTTCCAATCAGTTTAAATTTTAAATCTTTTTCGTTAATTTAGCGACTTCTTGAGGAACCTTATTATAAAAACAGATAAATAAAAGCGGTTGTCCGAAATTAGCCCACGTGAGTTTTGTAATTTTTGGCAAATAACTTGCTCTCGGCTTTCCATACCATTAATGTCACCTTTTTCTATTAATTTCTTTTTCCAGTGTACATTATATTTTCAAAAATGTATGAGGACGGCAAGTTGAGTATGTCAATTTTTTTTAAATGACTTCGCATACATAATTAAGTATCATAATACATACATGACGGCAAGTTGAGTACGTTATTATAACTCATAGTAAAAAGAACAAAACTCTTTGCAAGAAATAATATTTCTTGTTTGTAATAAAACCATAGAACTTATTATTGATATATTTTTAACCACTCTTATTTGTTACTAACCACAAATCCCTAGACACCCTTCTTGGTCTCTACTAATATTCCATCAAAGCTATCAGAATAAGTTAACACTTTTCAAAAGTAACGAGTTGATCCGGCGGAAATGATTCCAGAAGGCACGTGCATTCTCTGACAATTTTATCAGTCATACAATAAATTGCCATACTATCTTATTGCAATGAAAATAAGAACGAATTTTGAATGATGTTTGCAGAAACACTGAACAATTTTCCCTTTCGAATGACCAGGAGCTAGTAAATATGTCGTCGGCAGAATTCGGGGCGTCTGAAGTTAACTTCGGATTGCGTCGTTACGCCTAATATCCGGCGGATACGATGCGACGATGCCGACACGGACATTATTGTCTTGTAATTGAAACGGTGTGTCGATTAATGTCGATTTGTAGTTCATTTTGATGGTAGGGAGAGACGAACGCGGCGTAGAAAAAGGGTTGCTATTATTGTAAACATGAGCACGGAGTAGCACATTATATGGCGAACGAAATAATTGTATCGATGTTCTTATTCCTTTTTTAAAACCTTCACTTGTTTTCTTAAAATGTATAGCGATACTACCATTACATTGTTACTAAAAGCTTGGAGGAAATAGTCACTATCAAAAATTTTTTTTGAGATAAATAATGGGCGATGAAAATTAATCGTTCATTTTCAAATGTATATTTAATGTAGTAATAAAATATGTATAATAAATCTGACTAATTTGTTTATCTGTCTATTATACGTGTATGCTATTGCCTATTATATTATACTTTGTGAGAGGATCTTCCCGTGCAGATCGTAAAAGTGGTGAGAGCTTATACTTTCTCACCTTTCGTTTCTCACTGTCTCACCTTAAACCTCAATACTAATTAAATCCAAAAGTAGTTTAAACTTAAAGGTATGATTTTGTTGTGCATAAAGCATCGTCCAACCCGCGGGGTTATTACCTAAAAATTTACGGACAGCGACAGCAACGCGATATCACTGCGCGACCGGTGTCTAATTGTATTAAATAATTGGTATAATGTATGACGATTGCGGGTCTATTATTATCTAAGATTGTAAAATGCACTTTTCGTGATAGATTTAGCGCCACTATACAAACTACATTATAAAAATTCTCGCTTTGACAACAGATATCGCGCGATCATGCTGTCTGCGAGTTAGATAATGAGCGTGCCGGAGGTATATATGTATGTTTGACTGTTTTCGATCTAATTCCAAAAATGAGTAATTTTACATATGATTTTCAGTAGAATATTACTATATTACACGTAGGCTATAAATAAGTAATTATTTACAATTCTCATTGGAATCGATCCTATATTATTCTCGTTACAAAATTCTACATAAATCACTGGTAGTCTCTAATATCTAAGCAAGCGTTGTTGCGGAAAAACCTAGTAAATATATTATAAAGAACAGACAAAATATTACGTTGGGAATCTGATATCACACTTGATAAAATCGTTTATTTTTGTTATTCAAATAATTTTCTCTGATAACTATAACGATATAAAGGTTTCCAAGAAATGTTGAAGATTTATTACGTCACGTAGGTATAGTATCTAATGTCTAAATACTTGAACAGAATACTCAGGTTTAGTTGAAACACTTTATCGTCGTCCGATAAAATATTTTTCAGTAGGTATCTAATCACTATCCAATAACTTAAGTGTTCTTTATGTATTTTTTACCGGTAACTCATCCCAATTACTGTTTGGTGTCCATGGCGACACATTGAATACTTATACCTACCATGAGAGCGCGTTGGGGTACACTTCTTTCCCGACTAGTATCTCTAATTTCATAAATGGTCGGAGTCTACAAGTAAGACACTTAACTTTCATCGAAAAATACTAGTCACAATAGCAATGATACCTTCCGAATCCATTCGGTGGTTCTTGAGATTAGTACAGTTATGTACACAGAATCACTGACGTGTGTATGCAGAACTCCCAGGTTCTTCCTATAATTTTATGTTGTGATTAGTAATTACATTATTTTAGATAAAATGAATGGAAAAACTAAATTGGTCCTCTGATTTGCCATTGCCAGAACTTAGCGCAGAAAGGTATGACCAACTTATGAATATAAAATAGACTTAATTCATGTTAACCAAAAGCGCCTGGCAACAGCTTAGCACGCAATTTCACATGTCTGGTATCTGCGATACCGTCTGACAGCTAATTGGTTTATTGGAATAATCCATAAAATTCATATACCTAACGGTATGTTATGTTTATGGAATAATCCTCGGTCTCACAAAAAGAAACAATGGACGAAGTCATAATAAGTTGCCGCTCTCTTTCCACGGTGCGTCTAACCAATTTTCATGTCTCTTCCTACCTCATTGAGCTTAAATCACGAGTAAAACGGTTGGCTGTAGTAAGTATGACAACCTCGCACTGTCAGTGAAATTCGTGTCAGCCTATGAGTCGGTCATGAAATAATTACTTGTAAAATACTCCTAAGTTTTAAACGTTTTGACTACTACTATTCACAAAAATAAAAATTGTGTTCAGCTATGTATCGTTGTACTGTGACCTTCCCTATTCATGCACATTAGTAAAATCTTGAAACTCGGTCAACAAAACGAACATTTCAAGGACACGCTTTTAGAACAAATGCTCCGTCCATTGTGATAGTTGGTCCGAGGAACAATCAGTGAAGCTATTTTTTTTAAATAAATAATTTTTCACCATATACTTGATTAGTGTATTTATATATTCCTGTGCATAATATAATATAAACTATTTTTGTATAACTTTTTTTACTTTGAGATTTTATTTTCATAGTTTGTTGACAGTGACAAATTAGATGTCCAAAGACGGCATTCCGTGCATGTTCCATGCACAGAGAAAATGGAACAGCACTAAACAGCATTTAATTCTTTAATTTAATTATTATTCATTTTCAATGGCTAAAAGATTCACAAAATCGTCTATTAACTGGGTCGAATTTGAGAAAAGAGTACCTCCCGACCAAAAAGTTAAATTTTTCGCTTTCAAAGCTAAAGTTGACGGATATTTACGACGGTATACATGCTCTGCCTTTCCTTAGAACATTATGTCGGTACTTCTCAGTGTCCAGGTTTTCTCTTTGAACCGCACTCTAAAGTAGATTTGACGTTCAAAAATACCTTTTATTTTGGTTTATTTGAACATATTGATTTTATTTGATTTGAGATTTTTTCAATATAAGTTTCATACTGCTTGATTAAATGTATTTAGTGTGTTTAGTTACTCAGGAAGCATCCCTTGGACATGATCTATTAATGTCGCAAAGCAGTACATTTCCTAACTATTCAGAAAAATAGAGCTAAAGTATAGAAAAATATGTAGATACTTGTGTTGTACTGTAACATTTGTATTATGTTAGTGCTACTGCTTTGCAAACGCCTTTTCTCATAAGTGAAGTTAAAAGGAGACGAATCATACTGATCCGCGCGGAACCAAGGTGATTGGGAGGTGACTTAGACTGGCCAGTATTGTAAGAGCTTTCAAGTTATTCACAAAAATTTTGATCACCCTTAATGACTTCTGCCGTTTAGAAAGTCAGAACCGACAGCTTTAACACGCTTTACGAAGCACGAATATACTTGATAATATCGCAGCAAATAGACCCTTTTATTAATGTAATATGTATATTTTTTAGAAGTTCGTATACAATATTTCTTACTTCAGTGACTGTATCGAAGCATCACTATCCTACAAGAGCCACTCATTGCATTGTATTTATTACCTAATTGGCTTTATTATCGCAGTTAACATAATTCTTTTAGCGTGTTGACTTATCCAGAGGAACCACCTAAAATTGATTGGGAGCAATATAAGAAGGCAGTACCAGTCGAGGGTCTTGTAGACAAATTCAAGTCGGCATATGAATCGTATAAAATACCATATCCTACTGACACCTTGTCAGCTAAAATAGATGAACAATGGCAGTCTCTTCAGAGTGAAATTAAAGCGTTTTGTGATGAACGTCAAAAAGAAATTGAAGTGTAAGTATAAATTCCTAATGTTTTAATAACTTATGTAATAACACATCATGCTATTTATATGTCTTTATCTATAGTGCTTAACTAACAAAACTTAATTCCAGAGCAAACAAGGAATTATCAAGGGTGAAGGCATTGCCTAAATTTGAAGAGATGACAATGGAGATAGTTTATGATATGTATCCAAACGAAGCCTTAAACCCACTGAAAAGGCCGACATTTTGGCCACACACTCCTGAAGAGCAGCCAGGATGCGGTGGTCATCCGGACTTGCTAAGTGGGAAGACAACAGCCGGACATTAGGATTGTCACGAAAAGGAAATTTTTAATATATTAATTAATTAATTTTTATTATTTTAAAAAACATAAGAATTTGAGAAATGCGTTTGTCATTCCTGTTTCATTCATGCTTGTAGTAGTCAAATCACAGATTTTCACAGATAAAAATCCAAAATGACGTTCACAAACGAAACGAAACGAAAGGGGTTTGAAGATATATACTTAAGATATATATGAAGATAGGGACCTATAACCCGGCCGCCATCTTGAATTTTAACGAAAATAATGTCGCAGTCTGAAACCTAATTATATCGAGTTTAATATTTTTACTTCAACTTGCCGCTTTTGGATAACTTATTATTAATATCATGTCTGTTAAATCATGATTAACCGTGCCGTTATGTAATGAGCAATGAAGTTTTTTTTGTCTAAATTATTATTATATACCATATAGGTTTTTTACGATTAGTTATTCAATAGAATTGTTTTGTCGTGGGCTTGGTATAGGTACATGCAATTTCACAGCAAGCTTGACTGTGACATACCAAACATTTCTACGGATAAAGGTAATGTTTATTACATTTACACAAATAAACAATTTTACTTCGATGTTTGAATCACCTCATTCTTTATAATTATCATTTAACCTAATTAACCATTTTCTAATAATAATCCACTTAATATGCAATTACTACCATCGACGTCCTATTCGCAAACTCGTTACGCTAACGCGTCGTCCTTTTTGTAACTTCTTCTATTCGTAAAGGATTGCAAATTGCTTGAGTTTTAAGAGTGACAAGTGGAAAATTGGTCGATTTTCGTCAATATGACAAGTTTGTTAACGGGTCGGCCTTCTACTAACCCTTATTAGGTAAAATTATTTTAATCATCTTCTACATCACTCCATATTACATCTAAGAACGCAGCGGGAGGTTGAATAGGATCTTATTGTTAGTTTTAAAATGATGAAATATTAAGAAGGTCATCTATTGGTGAAATAATATTCAATTTACATAATATTTTATATAGCATATAAATCTGTTAGGTCATTGGCAAAATACAATTAAAAAAGCAACCGTACCGTGGCAGCGCAGTACTCATGGTCATAGGTAGCGCAGGTACCTATAACCATGAGTACTGATAAAGGTAAATTATATTATGTTTTATGTTATAGTTGGCAAAATCGACAAACTGGCAAAATACAATTAAAAAAGCAACTGTACCGTGGCAGCGCAGGGACCTATAATCATGGGTATTGGTGATGGTAAATTATATTCTGTCTTTTGTTATAATTATGTTGAAAATAAGTGTGCGGTGATTAAAATTAAGATTTTTAAACTTTTGAACAGGATCCTATGAACGATATCACATATAGTTCGAAAATAAAATAAATGCAATACATTCCGATAAGTTCAATTTGAGATGAAATATCTCTGAAACTGGTGGCTTAAACAAAAAATGACTTATTATATTTTGTAATCATCTGAGTGTCCTCTAGCGACTTATAAAGGTTTGACGGTGCGACAGCAATTTCTCAAAATTTCAAAATGGCGGATGGCCATAAGCCGCCTTCTATACTAAAATCCTCAAACCAAATCATGCCAAAGAATTAAAAAAATTGTAAGATAGGTACAGACATTTAGACATACGAGTAGATATGGTATTGCTGGCGAATAGCGCTCAGTGCTGAAGAGGAAGAGGTAACGGCTCTCTTTTTGTGCAGTCGTGAATCACATTGCATTGTAAGGGGAAACTCGCCCATTTATGAAATAACATGGTCTTAGTAGCTTTGATTTTTGTTTGATTTTACTAATTTGAGCCTACTGCTAAAATTAGTAAAATAACTATTATTTTCATTAATGTCACTTCCGCTTCCTATAAGTAACATACTTATTAAAGATGACAATGAGTGAGGAAATTAAATGTACGAAATGGAAATTTTGACGACAGGGATCTCAATTTTTCTAAGTGATTACAAAACGTATGAAAGCGATATTTGGTAATTTGAATCTCCATTTCATTGACTTCATTTCGTCAATTGCGATACACGATTGGTTAACTTTTGTAAAAGAAAAAAATATGTCAAACAAATCGCTTTTAAAACAGAGGTTTAATTTTTCGGAGTAGCGGGACCGATATGTGCATCTAAATTTTCTGTGTAGATTACTCTAAACACACTCTTCAAAATGTTTGTTGGATTTTTGAAATTAATTATAGTTTTTAAAATAAACGAAAATAATTGTTTTTCGTAAGTTAGCGCGCGCACTTTTATATAGCGCAGAAGGTCTATTTTAGGTTAACTTTATTGTTTATCATTGCATCAGCTGCGTCACCTTAATTTGAATAAATACTTTGACAGAAATGTCAAAAGTACTCGTATACCTAGGCGAAAATGTGTGAGGAGAGTGAGATTTAAGGAAGCAAAAGAAGTATGTTAAGACCGCGATGCTTGGCGCTCCGTAGTCTCTGACTACCCCGTTAAAGACACGGCGTGAGGATATGTATGTATGTATGTACTGACTTTTATTTAATAATATGATGCCGTTGTATACATATAGTATGTCGTTTCTAAAATTTCTCGTACAATAGGTAACTACAAAATAATATACGTTTCGATGTTGTTTCGATTCCAATCGTTAGCCACTGCCCACTGGCGCTTACTGTCTGACTGGAAGTTCAAACATCGCATGAATTATTGTCCGTGGGTACACGAGAAGGGCTGCAAGTTGAACTATTTTTAGCATCACGTTCAGGGTCGCTGCGGAGACATTAGCCAAGAACTCGACGCGCGGCAAATTATGATTGATGATTGGATTGAATTTCACCGGATTTATTTTGAGTCTTTGACGTTGGTAACTATAAATGTAGACTAGAACCTAATGTGAGACAGTACTTGTAATGTCAGACTTTGTTAGGACATACATATATATCTTCACGCTGTATCCCTAACGGGGTAGTCAAAGAGGACGGAGCGCCAAGCTTCGCGGTTCTTACGTCTTTCGCTACCTCAAATTTCTTCATTCTCCTCACACATTTTCGCCTAGGTATGTGAGTGCTTTTGACATTTCCGTCGGCTAACACTCTAGCTATTTGATCTTCATAAGTCAGCCTTGGTCTTCCTTGGCTACTTTTACCACTCACTTTCGCTGTGTATATTTTCTTCGTCAGTCTTTCATCACTCATTCTTTCTATGTGCCCGAACCATCTAAGCTTTCCTTTCTTCATTTTTACAATAACACTGTCGTGCGACCCTCTCATACTGCGTATCTCTTCATTGCTTATTTTGTCCGCAAGGATGACACCGCACACATTTCTAAGAGATCGCGTTTCTTCTACATTTATCATATTTTGTTAGGATTTATCTTAAAAACTAGTTACAAGTTTGTCACTTTGAAATCTTTCTACTATTTCCTTTGTTAATTATACCTTCAATTGGTGGACAACTGGACAACGCATATTAATTACAAAGTATCAATTTCAATGCTTAAATTAGTTCTATTTTCCTTACCAAAAACTGAATGAATGAACACGTTTGTGTTCGTTGGAGTATACAGTTGTGTTGTAAATGTGTGTTTGTGTACATATTAGCCGCATATGCACTTGCCAGACACGGTTCCGAGAAAACATGCTACTCTGCCTACTTAGTGTTTTCATACTAAATCCTGACGTGTACATATAATAATATTATATATCGCGAACTTAGGAATGATAAAAATATTTAAATTTGGATTTAATTTTTAAATTTATTGTTTTCATTTAAAAATGTTAATTTCAAAATCGTGAATAACGCCTTCTTGTAACTTTAGTTGTTTCGTGAGACATTAATTTTAAAAATAAATTCTGGAACATCCGTATCCGTTTTCTTAGTAGTTTGAGAGGTGGATAATAGAGTATCAATCGGCAGTTAGGACGGATATCCTACGGCGATACGAGTTCACAAAAATATGGCGATCGAGTTGAGTGATGGAAGTACGCTAGTCACTTAAAGACAAAAGAAAATGCTTATATTTTTTTAACTTTAACTTACTTTTTGATCACAATACTTACACAAGATTTTTTTTTATTTTATAATATGTGTCATATTATGTCATAAAGGCAAGTTTTTAGGTTAAGTTGGCAAGAATATGCAGTATTTGGTTGAATAGTTCAAGTAACAATAGCGAGATAGTTAACTATTATAGTAGGTATTATAGAAAATAATTTTATGTTTTTTGTCTTTCCAAAACCATGTTCGTTATCCTTGGATTGTCCAAGTTACATAAAATAGTCAGCAAATAAAGAATGTACAGTGCGTAGTTGATTTCTAACTTTGAATGCACAAAGAAGCATTGTTGGTAAGTTATGTGTAGGCGGTGAATGCAGAAGGGTGAGCAACCACCTGTTGCTGTTCTATATTTAGCAAACGTCCCTCCCTCCCCCCTCGCTGTTCCACCACCCAGCCATTCATAACTACATGACTAATGTGTGAAACAGAAGTCGGAATGCTTTGCTAATTCAAAGCTAGGAATAGACTGACGCATTCGAGCTTGTATTTCATAAATGCGAAAACTTAGGTAACAAAACTCAGAGGAACCGTGTTGTTTGATGTATTAGTGATTTAATAGTGTGTTTGAAAGATTTATATGGTGATTGTTAGAACATATGAGGGCTGAAATAAAATTAACCGTTTACATAACATCTTACATTTGGATGACATGGATTACAGAAATATACCGATACTGAAATAGTTCATAACACTCATAACAGACTAGTTTTTACCCGCGACTCGTCCGCGTAGTGACGACTTACAACAAAAGGGTTAGCATAAAAACCTTCTCCATAAAAAATACATACATGTACCTATGTGCGAACTTCCATGGTGTTTGGCCAATCGGTGTTGGAGTTTAGCGATTACATACATACAACCATCCATTTTTACATATTACTAACGACCCGACCCCGCTTCGCGCGGGTAGATATTTTTTAGTAAATAAAATAGAGCCCGTTTGTCGCTGATAATGTAGCTTTCTATAGATGAAAGAATTTTCGAAATCGGTGAGTAGTTTTTGAGTTTATCTATTACATACAAACAAACAAAGTTTTCCTCTTAAAAATATTAAGTACAGAGGCGGATTTCCCTCGATGCCGACTAGGCCCGGGCCTAGGACGCCCAGATATTAGGGGTAAAAAATACACAGATGAGAACATGTCATATGTCTCAGTAAATGATGAAAGTGAGAAGGGGTGGTCAGTACTACACTGCCTAGGGCGGCCAAGATTCTAGTCTGCCTCTGATTAAGTACAGATATACAGAAGACGAGAAATCAATCTATACATATAAACTGGCCCGTTGGCGCAGTGGCATATGCATCTGCTTTCCAAGCTAGGGTCCCGGGTTCGATCTCCAGTCAGGTCAATTTAGGAAACAAACTTTTCTATATTGGCTTGGAGGTTGGATGTTACTGGGAACTCCCCCAGAGTTCGTTGTGTGTTACAAGCTTACTGCTTAGTTTTGGGTCACACAATCTGTGTAATTGTCTGAAGTAAATAAATAAATAATATAATAAAATTGAAGTGTCTGTAATTTTGAAATAAAACCTTTTTCTTAAAGTTATATATATATATATATATGTAAGCACGCATCTACGCACGTAACTAAAATTTATACGCTTTTTTAACATTTTTCTTTGTCTGTTTGTTTGGACTAATCTCCGAAATGGCTAAACCGATTTTGATGGCATTTTCATTGGCAGGTAGAGGACTTTTCAGAGAATAATCTAAGCTAATTTTTTATACTTACCAGAAAAATACCTAACGTGGGTAATTAAATATAAATAATATCCAGACCATGATACCAGTCGTATGACCACAAACTATATACACATTTGGTTTACTGTACGATGGTGTATATCACACTACGATCTGGGGGATCACCAAGTAATACTCTGACTACATTATAATATAATATGAAAAGTTCGTTCCCTGAGTTGACCTGACTGGGATAGAATCGCGAGACCCTCGGCGTATAAAGCAGATTCATTAATCATTATACCATCTCAATCAGTCAAGCAGAATAATTATCCTTTACTAATCAAAACTCAAGCACAGCAATAACTAGAAACACAGTGTATGTAAACTGATTAAGTGGGCCCTGGATATGTTAGAAACCTATCTACTACTGATAATGACAATGAGGTCCCGACTTTCGACACTTTTGCATTGGAATACCTCTGTTACTGAAAATTCTTAAACCTTTGTAATTGAGATTTGATTTCTGAGATTTTTTCAATGTTTACCTCTATAATTGAGACTTTGAGCTCAATAGCCTGTTTAATTAGGACACACAAATATTCGAATTCTTCCGCATATGCTTTGTTTTTAAGTTTTTAAGTTTCTAAGGTTTAAGCTGTAGTCAAACTGACGCGAATCCCGCGCGCGACGCGGGATGACAGTTCTCGCGAATCGCTCTCTCGCGCAGCCGTTTACATTGACGCGACGCGAAAAAAATCGCTACTTGTACGGTTCCGTAGACAAATGGCAAAAACGGAACCTTTATAATTACTATTACAATATATACTTAGACGAAATTTGTAAGGTAGGCCATATTCTTTGAACTGCTACACAATTATGTAGTGAAATTTAAAAAAAGTAAAATTAGTGTTGGAACTCTGTACAAATAACACAGAGATCGAAAAAATGTAGTACACATAAGGGCCGGTTAAATCGTCATTCACTTTTTCAAAAAATAAATCCATATCGAAAGATTTTGCAAGATTAAACGCCAACGTCCCGCTCAATTTTCGCTGCAAGTCATAATGTCAATGTAAACACGTCCATACAAATTAGTTGACTCAATCGGCGCGCGAGCGAATCGCATCCCGCGTCCCGCGCGGAATTCGCCTCAGTTTGAGCAGAGCTTTATATTTGATCAAAATTTTATCGAGCAACACCGTAAAGCTAGTAGCACTCAAATACCAACCAATATATATGATTTTTTAAGCCATAAATTTAGTATTGTTTTCAGAAATAAAGGTATAGGTATATATAAAATATGCTTTTTTTATTAACATTTTCATCCCTATAAATAAAAATCGGTACATTTCGTTCTCTCTTAGCGGAACTCTCTATAAATAAAACAACTGTAATTTTAAACCTGCCTCTTTGGGAAACTGGGTAAATAAAAAGCCTCTAAGGGATATCCTAGGTCCCTAGAGACAGTTATATTTTGCTGTTTATTGTTTGAAAAAAGGTATGCAGAATAATTGTGAACCTCTACCTTTTTTAAATTGGTTAACAAGCATCGAGCTACTTATCTAAAATACACATTCGAGTCATAAAATGTGTGTAACTCATAAGCACAGATTAATTATTAGTAAAAAATTAGAAATCTATGTAACTCCATAACACGATTTCATCAGTATTTACACGAGTAGAAGACATTATGATATACAAATACACATCAATGTGCTTGAATGCAGTACTAATGCAAGATGCAACCTACGTCTATAACTATTCGTTACTTGTCGAAGATCAAATCAGGCCTTGGCCTAAACCGTGATGTGACACCCACTTGCAATGCAATACAAAACAAACAGAAAAGAATAGATTCACCCAAGAAAACAAACTATTTAGTAACGATATCTATGTTAAAATTCAATGTTATTTCGATAGTTGTTCATTGAACATGTTGGTAAAAGTAAGAAGTATAAATTCAACAATAACACCTTGTTACTTGTTGTTGAAACACATCTAGTTGTTAAAAGTGCATTTTAAGGTGCTTAGTATCTGTATACTTTACAAAATGCTCGAATCTGAAATCACATTCGTTGATTTAACATTTAACACAGCGTTTATGTATGTATTTACTTATGTGTATTATTACAGATATGTAGCTGAATACGGCGATATATTAATATTTATCGAGTGTCGTCGACCCCGGCACATGGGCCGGCGCGATGCATATAATTATTTATATTTTAAACATTTTGTTTATTTTTGAATGTTACATTGTTTCATAAATATCGTCTACAAGTTAAAACAGAGTTAATCTATTAAATGATAGGTGAACTGCTGTATAACATCTTTTTGAATTTCGTGTTGTTATAAGCAGAAACAAGTCTAAATCTATTAAAACATTACTAATAATAATAATCCGAATGGAACTGTGTAATTAGGATTAAGCAAGTTTGTGATGTTGATCGTTACTAATTAATTCATAATTAAAAATTCTGGTGCGCCCGCGCCGTCGACCGCGTCAACCAATTATGCTGCCCACGCATTGCACATAAAAATGGACATTATTTTCATGCACGTTAGGTTGGTTATTAGCATAATATATGTTCTCTGAATGAAGGGCAAGCGACAGTTGTTTTATTTTGTACTATATTTAGTACTTGGACTGAATTGTTACTGTGCCAGCTTTGTATGGAGCGATACGCGACGATTGGCATACTTGAACACCAACGTTATCGTATTTTGCGCATTGTGTAAAATAGAAGATAAAGTATGTATTTTTAGCTTTTTTATTACGTTTAAGAACATAACATTATCCTATTAATATTATGATAAAAAAAGTGATTACTTGCAGAATACTGCTAATCTGACATAATTCGTACTTCATCGATATTAATATTTAAAATCTGTCTCGCAATTTTTTATGAGTCCTTTAAAATGTATGTGCATCATATATGTGCGTTTTTAAATAAAATATTATCATATTATTTTTAAGTTTTAAAATAAATGCTGCTTAGATACATATTATATAATATTTTTACTAGGTTTACATTTAAGTATTTTAAGAAAATTACATTGGACTATGGAAGACCAGTGACCATAGTGAAGGAAGGAATTTAAGACAAAAAAATAATCAGGATAACTGTTTTTTTTTAAACTAGGGAACCTTACATTTTTCGGCTTTACTTGTACTTAAAAAAAAATTATAATTTGAGATCCCTACTTTTAATAAGTTTCATTTGATAACACGATAACTTAAAAAATATTGTCACGTATCTTACACATTCGCAACCCCAAAGATGCTTCCTGAATGGTCTAAGAAAAGAAATGAATCTCTGTAATTATTTGATATGTTCCGTTTTTTGTACAAGTACACTACAAATTAAAAAGTAACATTAGTAAGCAAGCTTTATCGTGTGTATATTATTTGTGATCCTCTAAAAAGAACCAACTTGCATTTGGAACATCTGTTTGCTGTTTATTTACTGCAAAAAATATTTTTGAGTATTATTAATCACTCTATGTTTAGTTATCGTAACAAAAATATAAAACTTATACTTACTAATATTATAAAAACGCCGTTCGTTCGTTTTATTATAGTTTAACCCAAAAACTACAGCTCGACATTACGTTTTGCACATAGAAGGGCATTACCTTAATCTAAAACATAAACTACTTTTTGTCAGTAGATGCCATGCAAGCGAAGCTGTGGGTAGGTAAAGTCGATTAAAAACTGCAATCAATATAGCAGATGAAACATATTTACATACAGTTAGGATATAATACTTCTATACTTATATATCCTGACGTTAATATTTACAAACTTAAAAATAAACATTATCTTAAATAATAGACTTCCTCAAAGTTGCCGCTTAGAAAGCTGTCATTGCTTAGGGTACCCAGCAGAGTGGCAGCATTACCTCTTTGAATAGCCAAACTGATTCGTTGTCGGAAGAAGCTGCCAGCCCGCCGGTCTCCCGAAACCTTGACCAGTCTCTTACAAATATTAGAAACCGGTCGATGGGCTTCGGAGCCCCAGGGACTCAAAGTTTGACTGCAAAGGGCATAAATAGGAAACTCTCAGAGAGAGTCGCATACTACGCCACTTCAAGTTCTCTGCGGTGTTGGCCGCGGCACCTGCTGATATGCTTAAATGAAGATGTTTTAGGCGAGGTCTATTTAAATTGAGATAATATATCATATGTTTATGTGTTTAAGTATAAATGAATGTACATAGGGATGATAGAAAAATATAGAAACCGCTTTGATCACAAATAATGAACAAAGCCCCAAGTTGCAGAATTCTACCTACTCTTTGTTGCAAACAGCACACATCAACTGATGCTTTGCCCATCCCGAATGGCAACTGGCGAGATGTTACGTAGGTATGTGTATGTATGTAGAGTATTTAGTACTAAATTTGTACATATTTGTATACTAAATTAAAATACACTCCATGTTACTCGCTGATAATGTAGCTTTCTATAGGTGAAAGAATTTTTGAAATTGGTTGGGTAGTTTCTGGGTTTGTATTAATATTAGTATAGATGACTATAGATATAGATGACTAATAACGACACTTTTTTAATTTAAATTTTTCAATTTATTTTAATAACAAAACGTTAATAATTACGCATCAAGTATGTCTATGTACCCAATTTCATAAAAATATGTAATTAATTCTTGGCAGCCTTTCACAATTGAATTTTAACTTACATCGTCACTGTGGATAGTATTAAAATTCATATTCGCCATCAAGAAGATATCCGTCTAAAATCATGCCAGCAAACGAAGTTTCTACCTGCTTGGGTCCCGTTGCGTGCAAGGTGCATTATACGCCCTACACGCATGGGCACGTCTCACCCACACATTCACAGCCGACACCCGTCACACATGATGACACCGCTCCCCTACCCCTTAACACCCCCTCCCACATCCATAGTGCACCGAACCCCAACTGCAACTAGTTTCTGTCCGTCAGATGTTGATCGACAGATTTTTTGCTTACTGTCTGGTTTTATAAAATTGAGAATGCCTATATAGAAGAGTGGAATACATAATGACATGAGGTCTAAAACAGATATATCACATCTGATATTTACACGAACATAAAAGCTGGAGTATTAAAAATTAGTCAAGAGCGAGTTTGATCCGCGCGAAAAGGATTCTATCCAATATTATGCACATAAGACATACATACATACATATTTTCAGGTTGTATCCCTAATGGGGTAGTCAGAGAGAACGGAGCACGAGCCCCAAGCGTCACGGTCCTTACATACTTCTTTCACTTCCTCATACATTTTCGCCTAGGTATGCGAGTGTTTTTGAAATTTCCGTCGGCTAACACTCCGTCTATTTGATCTTTATAAGTCAGTCTTGGTCTTCCTTGGCTTTTTTACCATCCGCTTTCGCTCAGTAGATTTTTATTCGTCAGTCTTCCATCAAAAGATATAAAATAGGTAGTAAAATTGTTAATATAATTCCTGGAGATTTATAAGACCCAGTACTCTCGTTATATAAATTCTGTAAGCTTAAGGTTTTATATTTCCTAATTTTTTTATAATTAATTAATTCATTCATTCAATATTACAGTCGGCATTTCGCAAAAATATTTCCCGTTAAATTTAAGTACATCAGTATTCGAACTGTTTACTATTTTACGGTAGTAACTAATTAAAGTATAATGCAATATTTTAGTCTTTTTGGAAATTTATATTTTAGACTTAATTAACGCAGTATGACAGTGTCGCACGACAGTGTTATTGTAAAAATGAAGAAAGGAAAGCTTAGATGGTTCACGCACATATAAAGAATGAGTGACTAAAGACTGACGAAGAAAATACACAGAGCGAAAGTGAGTGCTAAAAGAAGCCAAGGAAGACCAAGGCTGACTTATGAAGATCAAATAACCAAAGTATTAGTGGATGGAAATGTCAAAAGCTCTCGCCTACCTAGGCGAAAATGTGTGAGGAGAATGATGAGATTTGAAGAAGCGAAAGAAGTATGCAAGAACCGCGACGCTTGGCGCTCCGTCCTCTCTGACTACCCCGTTGGGGATACAGCGTGAAGATATGTATGTATGTATGTATGTATATATGTATGTATGTATAATTGTATATTTTATACAAAACTGCGAAAAAAATGTTTATCATCTAATAGCTCTATTTTCTAAACCACCCATTCCCAAAGTGGGCGATAACGCCCCCCTGAGGGCGCTGCAGGCCTAAAGGGGGGCGGTAAGAGACCCAGAAAAAAAATGGGGGCGTTGTGTAGAGGCCTGGGGGGTGATTTGTAATTTCATTTAGCTAGGAGGCATCTTAGACAACGACTGCATGAGCTCTCGACTCAGTAGACAAAGGAAGTTTGGGAACCTAGATTCTAAACAAGAGATATATACTAAAAAATAGAAGGTATTGACTATCGGTACCTATTAAAAACAACTAGGCATACTACTACTGCACTGAAACAAAATATTTGTGACGTTTCTGTCTACAGTTCAATACTAAATATTGTAATAGAATTTTTCCAATTGGTGAGCGTCGGAGACGTATGACCTTCGCGTAGCTGATAACACTCGGATAGGTAAGTGAAGTGATAAAATGATAATGGCACATTGCGAAGCGTGAGGCGGAGATACAATTATTTTTCACAAGTAGATGCTAGTCGTTACGCATTAGCATTAACACAAATAGCGATCTCACACAAATGGTTGTACAGAGATGAGCCGAGATGAATGAATTCGATAAATAAAAAACCTGAATTTATTTTTATAGCTATACCTAAGTACATGTCGCTAGACGTAGTTAGTTTGAATAAGACAGCAGTAGGTTTTCTTGTTGTTATGTTGGGAAATTAAAACAAGTATAATATTATGATCGTTCGTATTATTATAGAGGATTCGAGGAATTAATTACTGGATTAACACTAGCCACTAGTAGTCAAATCGTGAAGGCGCAACTAAATAACATGAGAATCTTGACGACTGACAATTATTGAAAAATTCGACCACAAAATATTAGCAAGTATCTTTTTAGGTCGCTAAATTGATAGGGAGACTTTCTTTAGTACATTTTGTAAGTTTGGTTAGTTTTTGATAAATCAATAATTTTGCTGCGATAAAAAATACTTTCAGAAGTAACTTACTATGATGATCGTCACCAAAGGCAGCATGACAGTTCGCGATTGTTATTTTCGTTTTTTACGGCCAAAGACTTCTATATAAACTGAGGTAAAGGCGTCTAAACACCAAATTCTGAAGCGTTAAATAGGAGCTAATTAACACTATTACGCTCAGTAAACACAAATAGTCGAATTCGCTTCTGAATTTGTGGTGAGATTGTCAACTGTGAGCTGGTATTCTCTAAAGTAGACAGAGATACTAGGCGCTGCGGCTGCCTCGATGAGTACAGCGGCGATTCGTACTAACGTAAATGAATTTTTTGACGTTTCGCTAAATATAACAATCTAATATAAATAAATCTAAATAAAACAAGTTTTATTTAACGTAATTATCTCAGAAGAAGTTAAAATACATTAAGACGAAATATCGAAAAAACTCACATCCAGGGTCACTTCACTTCGCTCCTAGTATGTTTGGTTCTTCTTCTCCTTCTTCTCTCTACATTTGTAATTTTCTGGACGTTTCCAACATTTAGCAAGCTTCTTTTCATGGAGTGTTGGCAAACCATAATTTTGTTTGTGTAAGTCCAGGTTTTTTTGCCATACGTTAAACTTGGTAGGATACCTACTTACCTACTTGTTTGCCGGTTTGCCACCGTGTGGCAAAATGACTACTACCCTCCAGAATTCAGAAACCAGAACCACAACTACAACTACAGTCCACTAGAAATTGTTAATAATTACAACAAACTCCCCGACCACAATAATAACGGTGAAGACTACAATATTGTAACTCAAACTTACTAAAAAGAAGAAACCGACAGCTAAAGATATGCACCTACAATATAAGATCTTTATCAACAACCCAACGTTTTTCACATGATTTAGAGCAAATACAATAGGATATTATTGGGCTCAGCGAAACAAGGAAATTAGGTTGCAATACAGAAGAATACCAAGACTACATACTATGCTACACAGGAGAAACCAGAGGACTCTATGTAGTGGGGTTCATAATCGAGAAAATTCACAGACAGAACATTGTCAACCATATTGCCATATCTGAAAGAGTTGCCGTACTGAATATGAAATTCGAAAATGAACCATTAACCATAATACAAATCTACATTCCTATTGAAAGAGCCATTGAAGATAAAATAAACAAATTATATTCAAACTTCAAAAAGCAAATGAAATTTCGGACAAAACGGCGGGGTTTTTACCTAAAAATTTGCAGACAGCGACAGCCACGCGATCACTATACGACCGGTGATTGATAGTAATAAAAAATTAGTATCATGTATGACGATTACGTATCTATCTATTATTCTATGACCGTGAAATACACTTTTCGCGATGGAATTAGTGTCATTATACTCGTACAAATTAAATTACACAAATTCTCGTTTTGACAGCAGATATCGCGCGATATTGGCTGTCGCATGCTGACTGCAAGTTATGTCATGAGCGTGCGGTCCTAGTAATCGAAGACTTCAACGCGAAAATAGGGCAACCGAAAAGTCATGAAAACTTGGTAATGGATAAATATGGGTACGTTATAAGAAACGCATTAGGGGATAAACTCATCCAGTGCATATTGGATGATTTTATCCCCTCTTGCGTTTCGAACGCGAAAGCGAACATAAACTAGCTATAATGAATACCTATTTCAAAAAGAAACAAAGAAGATGGACATAGGCGTCACCAGATTAAAAAAACTAGAAACGAGATTAACTTTATTATGAGTAACAAACCACAAAAGATGACAAACATCGATGTTATAAATAACTTATCTTTCTCATCAGACCACAGGCTAGTGGGGTCCACATTTACTTTGAAATCTCAAAAAGTTATCAGGAAAAATTCAAATCTCTCTGAAATACATTAAAAACAGACAGCGAAAAATTTAAATATATCAAAAACCTAACGTAGAACATAATGAAACAGCTGAAACCCTTAGAAAATACCAAGGACATACAAAACTATTATGATAAATTAGAGAATGCCTTCAAGACTAGCTTAATAACTAAAAATACAAATAAAGAAATGTTTAAGAATCTCAAAATGCACGACTATAGGTCTAATAGTGATGTACTACTACGTATTAAATTGTACGTAAATTATCTCTTTTAATTTTTTTTAACACACATTTGTGTCGCACTGCTGACCATAGGCCTCCCCCAATATCTTCCATTTCCTTCTATTCTTTGCAACCTCCTGCCATCCCTGCAGATACTTGTCCAGGTCATCCCGCCAACTCTTTCGAGGCCTGCCTCTGCGTCAGTGTCCATCGTTTGGCATCTTTTAATTATTTTTTGTAAAAACATATTAGGTAATCTCACTGTTTGAGTATCTAGCTCATCCAATGTTCAATCTTCGCTCTTTAACAACATAATACTTCACAAACAACGAAACACGAAAAATATCGTTTCGCGTGGTGTCCTCGGCGGTCTTGTCTTCATAAACAAAGTATATTGCACTTATATATCAAAATATTGTTTGTTTGTGTTTAATATTGTCAGCAGCAGCAGCTGACAGCAGATATCGCGCGATATTGGCTGTTGCATGCTGTCTGCAAGTTACGTAATAAGCGTGCGTAATAGGCGCTTGAAATATGCAAGCAATCTGTCCCTATCGCACTGCAGTTGCCGACATTATTCTCTCCTTTTTAACCATCGTTTCAAATATTTGATAATTCTTTATAAATAATTTGGAAAATAAATTGAAAATATGACGATTTTTATGTAATTAAGTATGGTATGTAACTCTATCATCCTTTCTTAGGTTTGAACTATAATACTTATTGAATACTCAAAAACTTGAAATTAATACTTGATCTGTAATACTTCATGAATACTACACTGTATACTTCATGAATAAACAACTGCATTTTAGAAATATGAACAATATGCTCACTCACTCGCTGCTATTATGCACCTAAATCGAATTATAACAATTGTCTAATTTATCTGCCTCTACTTTAATACGACAGACACACGACGTGAAAACTTTCTTACGGCCGCCGAGCGGCGACCGCGCGTTTGACATTTTCGTGTATTTATTAAAAGCGAATGTAAACTCTATTCACTAGGCGACAACGTTCAAATTGCTGGGAACTATCCAACCGCGCGCGGTCGACGCACATACGCCCGCGCGGTCGCTTTCGGTCACCGCGCGGTTGGGTAGTTCTTAGAAATTTGAACGTTGTTGCCAAGTGAATAGTTTACATTCGCTTTTCATAAATACACGAGAATGTCAACCTACCCCGCCAGTGTGATCTAATTAGGATTGCCAAAATTTATTCGTCTTATTATAGTATTAAAAAATTATAGAACATTTCAAAAGAATATAGTATTTTATGGAAAGAGTAAAAAATAGACAAAGATATATTTGTTACTTATTTATTTTTATAAAATTTTTATTTTATTGCACTTCTTGTACTTTTTAACAACCTATTTGTGTACAATGAAAATGCCATATTATGGTATATCGCATTAAATTTTTAAATTAATGTATATCAAAAGCTCATTTCAAGACAGAGGCGGCAGATCGGTTACACAGATATAATAGTGAGTAGTCTTATCTTTAAATTATTTTTCCGATATTTTTCCATTTTTAAATTTTTTCCGAATTTTTCCCAAATTTGACTAACTGAATGAATCGCAAACGGCTAACAGTGGCGGAGTAAAATTGTTGTCTCATTGCTCATTTAGTTTGAAATGTAATTGTTAAATAAATAGAGCATATTTTGCTGTACAGTGCGAATTCTAAAACGCGGTCAAAGCGCTGTGGCCGCGCGGCGACCGCGCGGCCTCCGCATTGTATCGGAGCGAAGAATTCGTGTCAATTAAACGCGCCCTACCTCTTTTATTAATGTAAAATAAATTGGACCAAGTTGTGAATTTGGTAGATGATATTTTGACTAAACGGAAAGCCTTTTTTTGTATTATATGATCGATTGATTGGTTATAAGAAATTGTTATTAAAAAGTTTTAAAAACTTCTTTAACTATTGTGTATGAATCTGAATATGAATCCATTGATCTCAAAGAGACCACATAATTTAATTTTTTTATCACAATTATTCCTAATAATAAAAATATATTACATTATACCAAAAATATATTATATGTGATATGATTCTCTTGATTGTTAGCTTTTTAAACTACTGTTATTTTTAAAAAATCCTAAAGGTCATCCTAAAGGCCACGTACAGTTGAATAGTAGCCGGCGACTCAGTCAACGGCAACCGTCCGCGTCACTTTAATTGCGCACAAGAAAGCTTCTAAATTCAGTCGCTTCGCGTTTGGTTTCGTCTCTCAAGCGATTTGCCTATGTTTTAGTTGCCGAGAGACCGAGTCGCTGGCGACCAATCGACAGTGGGTAACGGCACTAAGAATACGTTTTCTTACTTTGAAATTTGAACTCAAGACTACTGCTTAGTAAAATCTGAAAAATTGTAAGAATATATTGATGGTGTGCGTTGATGGAAAACTGGTGTTATGTACTTTATCTAGTTTTATTTTTAAATTTGCATTCGGCTGATTTGCACCCATGATTAGTCAATGAAGATCAGTCAATTTTCAATTAACATTTCCGTCAGTACAAAGGGTACAAAGTTGCAAACCAATAATAATTGTGCAAATCTCATGGAATAATTACTTACTAGTTCCGAATAAAGCACAACTTGTTTCTTTTTTATCATCATCATTACTCAGGCATTTACACCTAAATTATTTTATTATCGTATGGTACCTACTAATGTATGTTCGTATTTATTATAAGTATGATGTGTATATGTACTTACAAATATATCAAATATTCTTAGTATTCCATTAGGTAAGTGCCTTATCAATGTATCTAAGATTTAAGATAAACTATTACAATGACAATATTTGATTTTAAATTATGTAAGTTTTCTGTCGTCTGGCAGTCATTTTATTCTAACGATACCATGGCAAGACACCACAGCACACTTTGTACTAAGTAGTAGGTACCTAGTTAAAAGCTGCCTCTCAAAATAAATTATAGTTTATAGTGCAGAAATATGGCAATAACAAAACCTATCAAAACTATGACAAAGCATATTGGCACAACATGACAATGTTCCGTAGCCATACTATTATTAACCTTGTACCTGCATATATTACGGTTTGTGCTTACGAAGGTATTGAGAGCTTTATTAAAAACAGAAATTTTTAAAAATCAGTAAGAAGTTCCGCTACAATGTCCCTTACCTTCATTGACTAATAAACTAAATATGCATTCAGATAGTTTAGAAAAGAGTCAAATCTTTTATGAAGAAAATCTCATGACTGAAGGTTTAATATTAAGTCCGAAGTCTTTTTTGATAGAATTTAGGATACAAGGCATAATATATCCCAATGGATTAAAGGCAACACTGGCAATACTTTTGGGTAAGTACTGTTTTGTCGTACACAAATAGAGATAAATGGAGATAAAAAAATTTCGCAAACCCAAAGTAGAACGACTTTGCTTCCCGGAGAGATTAATTTGTTAAACGAACCCTTTTAAATTGGCTTGTAACTAGGAATTCCCCTAGTTTGTTGTGTGATACCCACAGAACAAGCATAGTGCTTAATTTGGGATCACCTAACGGTTATAATTGTCTGAGGCAGGTACCCATATGTTATTTTTAAAACCTCTAAAATGTGTGTTTACGTTATCAATCTTCACCTGTGCAATTGGCTTGTGAATAAGAGAACGAGAGACCTTTGACCTACAGGCGGTTACGATGTAGAGCTAAGGAATCCTAAAAAAAAAGATTTGTGAAAGTAAATTAATTTTGTTGCAACAAAACAAATAAGTAAATTGAATTCTGATAATTATATTACGTTATTCTATGTTACAATAATAGGATTCATCCTGACAATATGAATAAAACCGAAGTGACTCCGAAATTAAAGAATTAGTATGTTTATGACAAAAACTAGTAATATTATCGCCAGTTTTGTATGCGATAATACATCAGATAACGATAACAAATGCTTATTATATTGTTAAGATCGTCAGACATTATGGTGTCAATATTTTCCTTGTTGTATTGAAAAAAACAAAACGCATATCAAACGGCCTTACTTCGGTTCCTGTTCGTTTGTCGTTTAAAATTTCCAGAGCCAAACGATATAGATACATACATACATACATATCTTCACATTGTATCCCCAACGGAGTAGTCAGAGAGGATATAGAGAAGAAATTTAAAAGGTAAAAAAATCTTACTGTAGACTATGTTATGTTAAGGAATGGACAAATAATTCAACCCTCGAGTAGGGCGTTTAATGAAAGATGGATAACAACCCACAGGTATTTAAAAAACAAAATTGCTTTTTCGATAAGGGTAGGTATGTAATACCATTGATCTATGAAAGGCTAAAAGACATTTTGATAAGGTAATAATGAGGTATTCCAGTATTTTTCCGTAATCCGCCCTAACAATTTGATGAAAAGAACAGTTTTTATAAGCGATAAAAATGACAGGTGTACGTGTTTTATTAAAAAATTATTTAAACATTTTAGTATGTTGAATAATGTAGAGTACTAATTTTAGTTATCTTGATTCATAATACTGACAATGTTATCTGTTTGATAAGTAGAGGTAAGAACAAATATTTACTTTACGTCATTGTTTTTTAATTTGTTAGGTACTTACAGTTGGAAAGAACATTTGGCGAACCAATGTTCTCAATATAACAGAAGCTGTAACAATATGTAGATAAACTTGATCGTTAATTTTGTGATTTATTGCGACTAGTAAACGCTATCAACAGTTGAGCGTTTGATTGAAGGATGTCTACGTGTAGGGCTCGCTTGTTTTATCCATTATGTTTTTACTTATAAAATTATTTACTTATTAAGTATTACAATTTTATATCTAGTTGTATAAAGTAAATAATCAAATTGTAATAAATATTCTCAGAAAACGTAATTTTCTTACCGTATCTCCTCCTTAATTTAAGTTTCTAACAAGAGAAATATACAATCACACAAGGGATTTGAAAATCAATGTAAAAGAAATTCGAATTGACATCGCAACTCGATCAAGGTGTGGTTTGATCTAGTATGGTGTTCACTGCCATTATTGGGATCAACTTGCGAGACACAAATATGAAACGAGTCGAGACTCAGGTAGCGCCAGGAGAAAAACTCCACTTGAAATGAAACGGACGCAGCCGCAGCCGGCCTCGCCTAGATAACGCCCGCTGGCAACCCACAAAAATGAATTTCCATCAACCAATATAAGTATAAACCCGACCAGCAAAGAAACGAGAAACGCTTGCGATTATAAAGTGAACTTTATGTCGTCATATTACTTATGAATCAACGTTTGTCTCGAATCTCCGACTCATTACAATAAGACACCCTAATCACCCATTCACATCGCACGCACATCGATAATATAAATAGGACTTAACATTCAATGAATGAAACTTATAACATGTAAATTCGTCGCTCACAAATCGCGACATGGCTCGGCGCGTAGGCGTCAGGATAGAATGAAAATAAACATTTTGGGAACTTGCAACTTACCTCTCAATTTTAATGATATTATCCAGATTAGAGAAATATGCACAACACACAGTGAAACCGTAAACAATATGATGTTACACCGGAGTTGTGAGCATGTCACTTGTGTCTGACGGTGTTAGAACGCGACGCGGCGGCAGAACAACACTGCCTGCCGGTTGGATAGACACTGAGTGAACACAAACGGAGGTGCGCTTGCGTTGCACGCACACATACGCATTCATTCAAATATCTCGGTGGTGGGGGAACTAATGAATGGACATAGTGGCTCCACTCGTACAGTTATCGCTGATAAGGCGCAATGCAAGCGTTCGTTAACAATGTGATATAAGAGTCACTGTCGCGGATCGTTTCACGATCGAACGTTCCTTACAATGTTATTTGACGATTTAGACAGGTTTATTTGTCATACTAAAATGGTAAAAAAAACATGAATATAAATTTGTTACATTTATTTTTATAAAATTAAATGTAATATACTTCTTAAATAACATACAATATTTATTATATTTATACTTTATGGATAAGATAAAAAAAATAATTTTATATGGTTTTAAAAATATAATTAATACGTTTTATGATAATCCTTTGAGAAAACTGGCCAACTTGTGACTCTTGTAGTCCGATCGCAGTTGTATGAAGTTCAGGAGAATCGAATGGTCCAACTCCGCCTGTGAAAAAATATTAGAGACAATTTAATTTTAATAGCTTTGTTTCAATGCATATGTACACCCGACTCTTAAGCTTAAATGTTCTTACAAAATTATTACGACAAAATCCTATTTATTGCCAATTTCACTGGTAGTATAATATTTTTTGAACTCTTCAACGGCCATCTAGGTTCAAAAGGATTAGATTCTAAAACCGTAAAACTATTAATAAAAAAACTTTATTGGCTATATTTAACAGTATCTGACGTGAATTTATTACAATACAATATTTCCCTATTACGTAAGCCGATGGCCTAGTTGAAGAAATTAAAAAAAAGACAACTTAAGAAGTTAAAAAAAAAAGAAAGGATAACTTAAGAAATTAAAATAAACGACAACTATCTCAACCTGTGGTATCGCTTTGGCGTTCCCTAATGTTTGCTGTGAGGCAGTCGTTTAGTCGGTTTGAGTGACTACATTCTCTATAAAAAATTATTCCAGTCCCCACATGAAGGTATCTTCAAAGATTTCAAAAAATTATTTAATAGTGCCTAAACGTAACTGCACTAACTTTAGTCTGTCAACTTAATGTCATCAGGGTAGACGCCATCTTTTGTACTGTGTTGCCGTAGTTACTTTAGAAATTAGTTTACTAACAATTGATTTGTATGTAATTTAATTGGTAGACAGTGTTTAGTGCAACATTATCTACTTTATATGAAACCGTACAATGTTATGGTCAAAACCACCTGGAATTCTGAAACATGTCTTGTTCTATTGCAGTTTCGTATATCGTTCAGAGCACTGCCGTTGTGGCTTTATAATATTCAAGTAGGTAGGTATGCTAGCTAGGACTTTAAATAATTACGTGTGCAATGAAAGATTATCATTTTCAATTATTTAAGTCCTTACATTTATAGCACGATTTCTTTAGTACATACTAACCTTACTACAATTTACTTACCTACGTAACATATTTGAGCATTCTTTGTTTACATACAACAATATACGGTATAGGTTATGATCTTATGATAATCGTCAGTTGTCAACTGTCAATGAGACAATCATTTTTGGTATATAATCTTATTTGGTTCAACATTATTTATTTTACATTTAGTAAGGTTTTGTTTAGAAACGTGATCATTCTTTTGATGTATCGATTAAAATAATGATCATTAAAATAAATCGATAATCGATGATTTAGGGACAAAATATTTGTTTATCTTAAATAAAACCAACAGAATTTTATTTTAAATAATATGTTAAAATTATATTTTCATAATATCATAAAATATTCAGGTCGCCTTCTCACTTTCATGGTTGGATGAGTGAATTTAATCTTAAAATTAGTTTAATTCACAATTATCGTTTGTTTCTGACGAAATCGATTGTTATTGTCTGCACCTCCTTTACTGATTGTGTATGGTATGTTCTAGGAATATTCTAGCTTATCGGCACATCTCTTCCGGTTGTTTTTCAGATCATTCTAAATCTATTGTTCTCTTGTCTTGTCTTTATATAATATTTCTTTCATTTTGGAGGATATTATTGTCATTTTACGTAATGATATGTTATCATCTCGGGTAACATTACAATCTCGGGTGACATTCCTGGTTTTTATATATTAATTAGTTACCATCTCGGGTAGCATCCCTGGACTTATATGTTCAATCGGTTAGTTTCGGATAATGTGGATTCCTTGGATATTTATCAAGACCAACCATTGGAGGGACTGCTCGGCTGGCCGTGGGATTTCGTCATTTAGGCGGTCACTTTGGGCGTCGTCTACACTATGGATATTCGTAAGGACCCTTGGTAGGACCGCTCGGCTGGCTATCTGATTCACATCGCATAGACTTCAAGGTGGTAATGTACTATCCCGGGTAATCTTTCATTACTAGCTCATTGTAATAAAGTCAAGGCACTAACATTGTTTAAGTGTACTCATTTTTCATTTTTATACTAAGAAACAAATTTTTGTAATGTTATCTATCTCTTATTTTTTTTTTATCTGAATCGAACTTACAACGATTTTTAACTGTGAAATGACAATGCCCAAAAACTATGGAACTTTGCCCCATCCACAAATTTGCGTGCCCAGTATTAACATTTATTTTATAGTATGGGCTATTAAGAACACTTCGAAATAGAGTAGTAACTAAAGCGAAATAGCTAGAGAATCTTAAGATAATATAAAAAAAAACTAAAAGCGCCTACCAAAAAATAGAACGCACATCGCGAAATTTTCCAAAACGATTACAGAAGTCAAGTGGAATCCAATAGTAATCATATAGAGTAAGATAGACAAACAAAGCACCCAGAAACACAGCAGGGATTGTTATTTACATACAATCTAATGAAATCAACAGAAAAACAAGTTCACACGTTCTTCCACAAACTAGTTTTTGCCCGTGACTTCGCGGCGTAAAAGACAGAGTTATAAACTCCAATCATCCTCATCACACGCAAGTATACTGATCCGCAAAAACTATCGATACTTACGATACCGAGTATTTTCGTACTCGTTAACTTTGTTCCGATGCTTTACTAGGTATTGATACTCGATATTTTTGGGTTTCGACTAAAGATGGCGATCTGAGATCGAAAAATCGATTTCTAAGTATTTAAACGTGTACATTTGGAATAAAAAAAGTCTAGAATTCCTATTTCAATCAAATCATTTTTTCAAACAAGTTTATATACTACTCAAGTTTCAATACATTTTTCTATGCTGTGTATATTTATAGTATAAAATAACAATAATAACAATAATTGATCCAGATAATTACAAAAATTGTGTCACCACAAACTAAGTACTAGGATTGGACTATGGTACCACGCAACGAACTGGCGGAGCTCCCAGTGACACCTAGATTTAAAGCCAATTTAGAAAAGTTAGTTTCTTAAGTTGATTTGACCGGAGATCGAAACCGAGGTCCGGACTTAGCAGACAATTGCTCTGCCACCAACCCAACTGGCCAGGTTATATACTGTCAACAAGAAAATTACTGCAAATTAAAACCATTTACATGAGCAACTCAGCTAAAGAGAGACGTTAAAACATTATTCTTATCTCTATTATACATTAGGATAATGTAATGAAAATATTCATATGAATATCTTAATGTATAATAGAGATGCAACTACGGAAATCACGTTCAAATTTTTAGGCCCACATTCCAGAACAATACTATGATATACGAAGAGTGAATCTTCGGCTGAAAATAGAAAGAAATACAGATATTCATAGCATGTAGTGGCGTCCTTTTCTAAATGTACTCAGATTCAGTGTATCTTTGTAGATTACGAGCCTTACAATAGTTTTCGTGTGATGCTAATGCAAACATCGAGACAGAAAAATTCCAGAAATTTTTTTTTTCTTCTATGTGTTGTGTATACCTCTAGTGTAATTTTTTCTTAAATATCTTCAATTTACAGATGCGGATTAGGTTACATTCTTATTATGACTACAATAGTGACGATATCTTGGCAATCCACGCAGGCGAAGTCACGGGCATCGGCTAGTGCTTTATAACAATACGACCGCCATGCTTCAATGCATCACAACAACTATTAATTTGTGGTGCCCTTTGAAAAACGTACTCTATACCGAGTAGTATCAATACTTTTGATTAGATACGTTTATTGGTATCGATATTTTTGATACGATACGTAGTATCGAGTAAGTATCTTTATTTTTGAAATTTTGCGTATTACTAAGCAAGTAATGCTGCGAGCAAAAGATAGTACTTTAAATAAAACATATAACGTAATGAAAGTACACTCAAGCTGGGTAATTTTGACAGATCAAAGCTACATTTTTGGTATCTATTGATTTAGAGTTGAGTGCGAGAATATTTTGTTTTGTTAGTACCTGTCGGTTTTTAATTTTTTTCTTAAAAAGTTTCTGTCTCCCTTTTGAGTAACCTTGGCCTAAATAACTATGTAGGGTAGGTCTACAATTAACTTATTTTCGAATTCTGGAGCAGAATGATATACTTACAAGAGAATCATCAATATAAATAAAGTTTATAAGCAGTTAGCGTTATTTGTTGTATCTTCGAAGTTCAAGCTTCGATATCAGTGAAATTTAAATGTGACCACTTTAGAGCTAGTATACTAAACCCAACAAAAAAGTAATCATTGAAATCGATCCACAATTGACGAAGTTATCGGTGAACATCCAAAAAAAACATACATACACACGAACATAGAATCTCCTCCTTTTCTTGAAGTCGATTAAAAATATAAATGTATTTAATTAACTAACCCCTTGCGATATTGGTTTTTGTGCAACATCTAAGGTGTTTACGTATTTAATAACAATAATAATAAATACGCCATATAATACACACCAATCATCTGGTCCCAAACTAGGACATTCCCTGTGTTAGGAGAACCAGACGACAATCTGGAAAAGTTCGTTTCCTAAATTGACCCAGCCGGGAATCGAACTCAGGACCTTCTGTGCTTAGACACAAAGCCTAAACCCATAAACTTAGTGTATAGTGGCGTATAGACGTAATAAGAGTGCGAGTGAGAATGTAATCTTGATAGAGGCACGAGTAGGAAAGGAACAGCAAACGAGACGCTATTGTAACCCTTTTTGAATGACAGATCGTCACAAGTCGTCAGGCTGTGAAGAACGCTGTTGACTAAATGTATTATTTTGTGTTATTCCTGTTTTATTTCAAAGTGCCTTTTTTTTTCGTAATGGTTACGTGTTCTATGTTCTATACTCTATGTGATTGTGATATCACATATCACAATAATCAAGGGAATCATTCATATTGAAAAATTAAAAATCGTCTCGCGTCAACTAGCTCTATGTATACGCCTGTATATACTAAGGTTATGGCTAAACCAGTGCGCCATCGAGGTCTCGTTTGTATAATGTATTTGTTAGTGTGGGTACTGACCAGAGTCTCTCCCTCGCAGACCTGGTGCAGGTTCTCGGGCTTGACCAGCAGCAGGTTGCAGAGCGCGTGCAGCGCGTCGAACAGCGCGTGCGCGGGCGCCGGCGCCGCGCGCGCCCCGCGCCCGCACGCCGCCGACCGGTACTCCTTCACGTCGCATATCGCCACCATCGCGCCTGACAATTGGTAACGAGACCATCAGCCTAATGACGTAACTTCTGGAGAAACATTAACTGGTCCCTAACACTCCTCCAGTAAAGTGATAGTAGGCTTTACTGATGTTTAAAAGGAATTCTTGGAAGAGCGCGAAAACTTCAGCTACACATGTTTATTTAGATCTCCTCCATCCTTTTCACTTACACAGAACTTTAAAACACAATATACTATCACTGTTGTACTTTAAAACTCCTAAAAATGTAAAAATAGAAAATCTAAATAAAATGACAACCTCACTTCTCCCGTTCCCGCCAAAAAGTCAATACATATTGCGTTGATGAGGCCACTCGGACCAAGTAACAATGGACCGAGCATTTGTTCTAAAAGCGTGTACTTAAAGTGCCTTTTTGTTGACCGACTTTCTAGATTTTTACTAATGTCTGTGAATAGGCAAGGTCACAGTACAACGATACACAGTTGAACATGACATATTTTTATTTTTGTGAATACCAGTAGCCAAAACAATATTTACGAGTATTTTGCAAATAATTATTTCACTACTATTGACGACCTAGATGGCGCAGTGGTTTAGACGTTAATCCAAGCGCGGAAGGTTCCGGGTTCGATTCCCGGTGGGGTCTAATTAGAAATGAACTTTTCTAGATTGTCTTGGGTCTGGGTGTACTGGGAGACGCCCTCAGTAGTCGACAGGGAATACCCTAGTTTGAGTTCAGATGATAAGTGTGTATCGTCTAGCGCACTCATTGTTACACTCGTGGTTACGCTCAATGAGATAGAAAGAGACAGAAAATTCGTTTGACACACGATGGTAAGAGCGGCAACTTATTATGGTTTCATCCATTGTTTCTTGGTCCAAGTGAGGTCACTATATAGTTCTTTTTTTATATATACTGGCAACTCATTTCATAATGAATAGAAAAATGTCTGCTATTCTCATGTAATAAAGTGGTGTATCTCTTCTGCAAAATATGTCTTTTTATTACTAAGTCCCTAACACTCCCCAGTAAAGTGTAGGCTTTACTGGCGTTAAATAGGACTTCTTGGGAAAACGCTAAATCTTCAGTTGCACATATTTATGTAAATTTTCCTAATGAATTCTCAGGATTTGCACATAATTTTAACGCACAATATTTAATACCATCACTTTTGCATCTTACATCTCTCAAAAACGCAAAAAATAAAGATTTTAAATAAAATGCCAACATCACATCTCCCGTTCCCGCCAAAAAGTCCACTATAGTCTTTCTCGTTTTGACGACCTATGTTTGTCAAACTTTTTTTTATGGCGGAGGGCTAAACGAGCAAGCGAGTAAACCTGATGGAAAGTGATTACCGCTGCCCAAGGACACTCGCGACGTCCGGGGATTCATGGGTGCGTCGCCGGCGTTTAAAGCCTTTAAGTTTAAGGCCTTTGCAGGCTAAAATACTGCATACTACCATAACGCACAAAAGAGTTCTCCGTCTCACATATAATTTACAAAACTTTTTACATTAATTTCTCACTTGAAAGTTCTAAAATAATTAATGTTCTAAAATAGTTCTAAAACTTTAATGTACTAACGAACAAAGATTTGTTTTGTTTATAGTTCTATCAAATGCAAGGGCTTTACAGTTTTAAAACATAGAGCACAGCGATAGAGACGAAATATGTCTATTGCCATCCCTTTCGATCATGTACTTAAGCCATACATTTTTTCAATTTAATAATTCATGACATGTCCTGACACACACAGACACATACACACTTAATATGACACGGGGTAAATCAAAATAGGGTATAATATGTGTAATTTCTTCATATTTTTAACTGATGGCTAACGTCGTTATATGATCATCATCATCATTGTATATACCAACACACACAAGTGAAAGGCCGTGATGAAAACCATGCACTTTCGTCTTGGTATACCACTTCTTTTTATATTGCTGTCAGCTAACACTGGTTATTCGATTTTCATAAATCTGCCCCAACATTTTGCTATATAACAGTAATGTACATCTTACCACCCCTTTAGCGACGCAGCATGAAGATATGGTTGTATATCGTATCCTAAAATTTACTGTAAATAAGTACTACTTATAACCCGTTAAAAGAAATACGTGGAATTTTCTGTAACCCCAGTGGCGCGCACAAGGTTTTTAACAACAAATATATAAAAAAAATAACAATTTTATTTATATTTTTTTTTTTTTATAATTTATTGTTCATAATTTGTTTACAATATGTGATTATAATGTTATCACTTGCTTAAACCTCTCGGGTTTTTGTGCAAGCGAGAGTTCGCAACTAAATTGTTTACAATTTTCTATACAGATGTGTATCAGCTATTGTTATACTTAACATATTTTATTAAACATAAGATTCTCTTAAGATACATTATTTGAATTTTCAATGTAATATTTTTTAATTTTACTTTTATATTGCTGGTTATTTACATATTTGGTTGTCAATTGATCAGGTAAATTATTTAATATCTTAGGCAATAAATATCGACTAGTTCTAGTTCCATATAGATTTTTATATTTAGGTAGAACAAATTTGCTCGAACTTGACAGCTTTCTCAGATTGCTTTTACGGTCATAAGCGCGTAATTGGTTAATGTTAACAATTTCCTCCTTCAATAAAGCCAGATTCTTTTTATATTGTACGGGTAAAATGTTGCAATATTGGAATAATTCATTATAGTTATTACTGTATTTCTTTTTAATGTTATTAGGTACTATCATTTTCATTAGTCTGATCTGGAGCTTATATATTTTTTGGAGGTATGTTTTGTATGTGCGGCCATAACTACACAAGCCGTAGCCAATTACAGAGTCTGCTAGTGCTAAGTAAAGCAATCGCAAAGTTTTATAAGACATTTTGTATTTTAATACGTATAATTTACTTAGAATAGCTCTCAATTTCGCGCAAACATGCTCTATGTGAGCGCCCCAGTTAAATCTGTCGTCTATTATAAGTCCCACATACATATGTTTCCCAACGGTGTTCAGTTTAGTACACTTACTCTTTCCGGTGCAACTAAACCCATTGTGTAGGCATCCATGGTCATGCGCGAGTATACTTGGTAAGTAACTATCTCTATTATGTGACGATTCTATACACATGAGCTTAGTTTTTTGCGCGTTAATCACTAGACCGACGTCGTGGGCCCATTGACACATTCGATTAAAATTTTCTTGCAATTTGACTTCAGCAGTTTTTAGGTCTTTATCAGCTAAAATAAGACAGGTGTCATCGGCAAACTGATATACAGAGCCGTGAGCAAATAAATTACACATTTGGTTAACATATATGATATATTCGTTAGGTCCGATTATGGAGCCCTGTGCTGTGCCCTTATCGGTGTATATACTCTTACTGTATTCATTTCCTACTTTTACCATAGTGTATCTGCGCTTGTGATAGTTTTGAAAAAGTTTTAGCAGAGGGCCCCGTATGCCAGTCTGCTCGAGTCTCTCGTACAGCACATTATATTGTAACATGTCAAAAGCTTTGCTGAAATCAACAAAAATGACAAGCACATGACGCCGCCCATTCAGATGTTCATTAACTTCGTTGGTGAACCGACACAACAATTGAGATGTACTTCTTTTTTTTTGGAATCCATATTGTTTCTCGTGTATTATATTGTTCTTTTGTAAATAATAGCTCAATTTATCCCCTATGTATCTCTCAATTATCTTGTCAATGCACGACAATATAGTAATCGGACGATAGTTGTTACAGTCGTCATGGCTTCCCTTCTTATAAATAGGCCTTACAACTCCCACTTTTAGGTCGTCGGGGTAACTAGATGTGGCAATGCAGGTGTTGATCAAGTGTGTTATTACAGGTGTTATTTCTGTGTTTAATTTTTTTATGTCAAGTGCTCTAATTCCATCTAAGCCAGGGCTTTTATTAATATTTAGCTTTTTGATAATTTTGGATGTTTCATTATTACTGATCTTAGGCAACCGCATTGTCAAATCCTGCACTTTGTTAGTACTAGTAATTAAATCCGATAATATATTTTCGTTGCAAGTATTTGTAAGTATTTTTATGTTTTTTTCGAATTCCTCTGCAAACATATTGGCGGCATCATAGTCAGACAAAGAAAAATATTTTTGTATTGTCTGATCAACTGAGTTAACAACCTTCCCACATAATTCATTTATAAGTTTCCATAATTTTTTAGAGTCTTTAAAGTTTTGTTCAATTTCATTCTTGTAGTATTCGTTTTTTATAAAGTTTACATATTTGTTTGTTTTATTTCTGTATTTATTGTAAAGTATTTTGTTTTCGATTGTTGGATTTTTTTAAAATATTTGTAATAAGCTGCTTTTCTGTTCACTCATGTGCTTCAGTCTTTTGTTTATCCATTTACAGTCTTTGATTTTATATCTGTTTATTTTTACTTTACTTTGTGTACTTTTACTATAAGAATCTGAAAAAATGTTTTGCATCTGTTTGTAAATCAAGTTAGGTGAGTTATAAGAAAGAGGCGCGTTCCAGTCCGCACAGCGCAGCTCCGTCCATAACCGGTCATTGTCGTAGGTATAGATAACGCGTTTATTAGTATCGTTTGTCTCTAGGCCCCGCTCCGCGTTGACCAATGTACATGCCGTTATGTAGTGATCTGCAAGTGACTCAGTTATAACGGCGGAGTGGATTAAACTCGCACACGGCGAACTGCACCGTGCGAAAATGTGATCTATGCATGACTTAGTAATTTTAGTGCCTTTTTTTTCAACTCTCGTGTATTGGTTTATACAGCTCACCATCCCCACGTCATACAACGAGTTCAAGTAATCATATTTAGTGTTACAATTTTTCATAATATTAATGTTCATATCGCCTATAAGTAAGAGGTTATTTTTTTCAGCTTTGTTTTTGATTATATTTTTTATTTCCCGGTTGAAGCTCGATATGGAGAGGTTTGGCGGCCTGTATAACGCACATACAGATATTTTTTCTCCATTAATTTCTATTGTGCCCATGATCATCTCACTAAAATATGAACATATGGAAATTCTTTTGAATTTGAGCCTTTTGTGAATATAAAGTACAACACCACCTCCTTTTTTGTACAGTCTAAGGTTAGTAAACATATTATAATCGTTTAATGCGAAAAGAGGTAAGCAGTTATCCTTCACACTCACTTCGGTTATTGCGATAATATCAATTAACTGGGGGCTCGAGCTAATAATTAGTTCTAGTTGTGCAAAATTTAGCAAAAGTGACCTAATATTAACATGCATGGTTGTTATTAGTTGTTTTCTGATAGGTAAAGAGTTCATGTAGTCATTCCATCTATCGAAAGTCCTTTCGGTAATATTACTTATTTTACTATCCATCACTGATCATTATAAATACGTAGGTAGGTACTAGAGGTAAATACAAAAAACAGATAGAATAAAATGAAAATATATAAAAATAATACTAATAATAATAATAAATAATTAAATAAAAAATAAAATAAAAAATGATACAGACAAACTCACACGTTTTTGGTAGTTAGCTCCTGTACCCACTTTTTAATATCATCCTCCGATCGGATAACATGAATTTTATCGGCTTCGGTTTTCCTAAGCAACACATTTCCGCGTTTACACCAAATAAACTTTGCCAGATTCGTATTCTTAAGTTCGGTCTTAGCGCGCCATAGAAGATGAGCAGTAGTTGGTGACAATGCCTCTCTCAGGAATATTCTGGAATCTCCTAGTCTCCCAATATCATGTCCTGTGATGGTTTTGGTTTTTGAAGCCTCCAGCCATACGTCTCTTTGTTCTTCTTTCAAGGTCATCACCAGGGTTGTTGCGTTCCTCTTCTGTCCAATAGTAGACTTGCTTATCTTTCTATATACTTTGATGATGCTATTTATGTCCGTTTTAAGTTTTTCGCCAATTTTTTTTGATATTTCCATAAGGTTTTCATTTTTTTCCATTTCGATACCACATATTTCCAGCTGATTATTCATATTTGCTTGCTCCAATATATTTATTTTTTGTTCTAATAGTTCGGATCGGTTTTTAATGTGGGTATATTTATTATTTAAGTCTTTATTTTGTCTATCCATATTCTTTATTTTCTCTTCATAACCGTTGATTATTTCTTGAAATTCATCGAATTTATCTGAAAAAAACTGTAGGCTTCGTTTCATCTCATCTTGAATCGTTTCCCTTATTTGGCGCCGTATTTCTTGCATCATACTGCCCTGGGTCTGGATTGCCGGCCCTGCTATTTCAGAGTCAGTATTTTCTTCATCCTCGTCTGGGAGAATGGCTGATATACGCTTTTGCTTGAGTTGGCTGGAACAAGCTTTACATTTCCAGTCTACGGACTCCACTGCAGTGAGGGTACCCAGCTGTTCGTCAGTTAGCGATACGCATATTGCATGCCACCATTTATTGCAGCGTCCACACTGCAGTCCAGCAGATTTTTTGCTGATTAGTTTGCTGCATTTTGCACACTTTGCCATTTTAGAGAACAAATAATATAATAATAATAAGAAACAAATAATATATTCACAACAATGCGCTATAGTTCGCGATATAGGCGTATGTGATACGACTGATACGCGCCAGCGCACGAAGCGAATTACATAATTATACTTAGTAATACAGCAACACTGACGAGAGAGAACGTTACTGTTACTTTAATTGTTCGTAGTGGTTGTTATTTGTTATATGTAGTTAATGAAAGGAAAGCAAAAAATGGGGTGCTGGGTTGGGCAACCTCCACATGGTGCATCCTGGGCGCCGACCGGTAACTGCTCGTTGTTTAATGGGTTGTTACTGGGCGGCGGCTAATAGCCCGACCAACGGGGTGGTAAGGGGTGTCCATCCGCGTGTATCCTGAAGGATGCACGTTGATGGACTTCGTTGTGTAGTCGTCGTCACCTTACCCCTCTGCTTTTAGAGGGGAATGGTCGTCGTGCGCTTGTTTGTGTTTTTTTGTCCTCTGCGGAGGACACAAAGTCAAAAAGGCGTTAGGTGGAAAGAAGGAAAACTTTTAAAAACCCGCGAGGAAACACGTAAAAATCAGAGGTGGAGAGAAGGAAAACTCGAAATGAAACCCGTGAGACAACACGTTAAAATCAAAGGTGGGAAGAAGGAAAATTTGTAAAAACCCGTGAGTAAACACGTAAAAATCAGGTGTGCGTGCGGACGCCCCTGCCGTGGTGTAGGCGGGGTGCGGAAGCCGCTACTTTGGGGGCCTGGGGTGTCCTTCGGGGGAAGGCGCCTCACCCAATGGCCTCGGGATGGTGCGCGCGGTGTTCCCGCACGCCTCCCAGGAGAGCGGGCAGGTCAAACTGCCCGCACACAGAGGAGGGCTCGGCTTAGGCTGGGCATGGCCGTCGGGGCCGCGGAAGAGTTCAAACGCGCACCCGTTGCCCCGGCATTTTGGCCCCGTGGAGGAACACCGTCAGGTTTTAGTGGGTAGAATCGGCCTAGCACCCTAATGTCGAGGAGTCTCACATACCCCCCTGCCACCCCCCCAGGCGGGACGGCATGCGTAACGATTTCCTGACGTTAAAAAAAAATGGAAAACAAAATAAACTATTAATATGTGCACAACCTGTCAGCCATTTTAATATTTAACAATATTTAGAATTAAAATTTCGAGTCAGATTACCTGACTTTTGATATAAATACAACTCTGGGACACACCTGGTCTTAGCTATAGCACGCTATAGTTCGTAATTTTTCACTACATAAAAATTTTTGAAACGCGGCTTATCTTAGTTTCTGTAAATACACACTGCCAACACAATTATAACAGTTAAAACATTCCACTCTTTAAAATACAACTGAAATTATCTATTATAAACCGATACTTCAAAAACGAAATGCAAGAAGAATAGAATTTTTTTTAACTAACTCATAGATCAACAAATCACTGGCACGAAGAAACCAAAAATGGAGTTTTATTTTGATTCAAGTATAAATCAACCATAAACAAAGCAAAAACGAGTAATTTGAAATTATCAAACGCATTTAACTCTATAATCTCGTTGATGTAGTCAATGTCTCCAAAACACGCACACAAACTTAGTTTTCGAGTATAAAATAGCACAGATTTGAAAGATTATTTCGTGTACTGATAGGTGAAATGTAAACATGTGTGTGTGAATTGTAGGCACCGGACCGACGTGACTCAACGGAAGTGTTATACCTCGGGTTTTTTATATATCGATAGATGACATAATTGTTAAAAATAAAATATAGTAATGAAGAAACACGAAATACGTTTACGAACATGAAGGACGGAAGAATAGAGACGTTTTTCTGTTTTTCAGCAATTTTTGTTTCATTTTTAATTGTTTATGAAATATAAATGGTATATATCGAAATAACTTTCATTTAAATTGTCAGGGTAGGCAGTGTCTCTGTGACTATATGGGATGCACGCCACTGTGTAACCCTGTACCACAGATTACTTAGTTACTAAAGTAAACCTGTGTATAGAACCGATTTTTTCGACTTGCATAGGACGACAAGCAGTTGGTATATTATTTTATATTTTAGTTCTTTTGCCAGACTAGCATGAAAACAATTATTTTGTAGCGGAACATGTAAAACTACCTATCACCCGCTACTTCGTCTGTGTGGATTATTTTAAAATATCGAATATCTTTTTGTACTTCAGATGGCTAAAACCCTTTAAAAAAAATTTGTAATATGTTTTGTTCCCAGATATGCTACTATGCTACAGTTCCCAGTAACAGGAACAGGACTCTATCAAATTACGCATTTTGTAATGATATTCATTTGACAGTTTTTGAGTAAAGCTCGAACAAATAGACAGAAATATTTGGGCAAAGCATTAATTAAATTATTTACAATGAAAAAATTAAATCATTATAAAAATTAAATTGTTTAGCCTTCTTCTAAAAAATACTATATTGCAATAATATTTATCCTATTTATTTTGCATGTTTCCCCTAGGGCCTCATTTATATATACGTTTTTTTTTAAATGTACTATATTATGAATTAATGTTATATGTAGTGGTGAATCAAAAATAAATAATTAAATATAAAACAGCATAATTTGACGTTAGTAACTAATTAATCTGTGCTAAAGGTCTATCAATACCTTTTCCATGAAGCTCGAACAAACAGACAAATATCATAATGTTTTTTTTATTTTCAGGAGAGCAAAGAAAGCTAACCCATCATTTTAACCTAATATTTTCGATGTACTTACATACTACGCTCTGCTACAGTTTTGTAATAATAGATATGTATACAGGTAGATTATAACATATCAAGTAACTCATAATGACATTTTTACCTGCGGAATTGAACTGGAAGTTTTGGAGGTGTTCGTATATGACTCGGTGGAGTCGTACGGCCAATTCGAGTGTTACCGCTTGGAGATTATCGCCTTGTAAGTTTGCGTGGATCTTGTCCATTACAGCGTTTAAGTAAGACACGACAGTGAGGCACGCCTACGAAGAAAAAACAGCATTAATTCATAGTACAGTACAACACCAGTATACATATTACCCTAATGTAAATGTGTAATATATGTCTTAGGAAAGATTAGCGGTTTCAAATACAAAAACTGGTTATAAAAATCAGATTGTAATAAAATCCAGATAGATCAACAAGCAACGGATTACATGAATACTTGTTAGATCTACCCATATAAATAAAATTGAAGCGTCTGTTTGTAATTTCGTAATAAAGCCTTTTTTAGGCTTATTGTATGGTTAAAATATCAAAAACGGGTAATTTACACACAGGCATAGTAATATTGTCAATGGCGTTATTTCATAGAATAAATTATATTTCATATTTTTTAATTTACGAAGTTATTGATTAACTTTGGCAAATTTTAAAAAACATTTGAGATTACCTTGAAATTTACATAAGTACATAGAAATATCTACATCATATGTGTGATTAGTGATTACTCTTTAGCGAAGAAATATCTATTGGAAGGGACGACCCACCTTATAGTTACATTAACATACCGGCGAAGCCAAGGTGTCTATATCGCCTTCAGGTTTGAAGTCAGTCTTTTTCTGTTCGGTTTGTAAATGCAATTTTACCCAGCTCACTATAGCTGAGATAGCTCTCTCCAGGCCAGCATCCAACTTGTTTTCCAACTGGTCCATTACTAGTTTTTTTTTATGTACACATTCGTTTTGCTTTGATGTAGAACTATGAACGAAAAAGCGTGAAAATAAAATTTATTATTATTATATTAAAATAAAAATAAAATAAAATAGATTTTTATTCGAAGTAAACTTCGTAAAGTATTTTTCGAACGTTAAAACAAAAACTATTAATTGACAGTATTGCCCTCTTCGTAAGTCCTAAAATTACAGTTTTTTTCGTTTGCACAACAACTTGACCAGACCAACTTATCGTTAACAAAATCTTCTATTTTATAATAGCCTTTCGAGCATAAAATAGCTTTAACAATTTTCTTGAATCTAATGTCTGGTAGTGCGATTAATTGTTCAGGCAAAGTGTTGTAAAAGCGAACACCGTCCCCAATAAAAGATTTGTGTACCTTTGCCAATCTAGAGCCCTTGATAGCTAGTTTATTTCTAGACCTGGTATTCCTATTATGAATATCACCCACCCTTCGGAACCTGTGTAAATTCCTACGTACATACATAATATTCTCGAAGATATATAGACCGTAAGAATATTAATATCTTTAAACTTTTCTTTTAACGAAATTCGAGATTCTAAACAATAAATAGATCGTATCGCTCTTTTCTGTAAAACAAATATCGTTTGCATATCGGGTGCGTGACCCCAGAGTAATATCCCATACGACATTATACTGTGAAAATAGCTGAAATACACAGTTCTAGCCGTAGCTACATCAGTTAGTTGTCTTATTTGACGCACAGCAAATGCTGCCGAGCTAAGTCTTCCAGCCAATAATTCAATATGAGGACCCCATTGTACCTTATTGTCTATAGTAATGCCTAGAAATTTAACAGAATCTACAAAGTTTAGTATTGTATCGTCCAAAACAATATTAATGTCAGAATCATAAACGTTGGGTAAAATAAATTTAACGCACTTAGTTTTGGCAGAATTCAAAAGTAAATTATTTACGGTGAACCATTCCAAAACTTTACCTAATATGCTTTCCACTTCATCATAATTAGTGGCCTGCCTCGGAACCTTGAATATGAGAGAAGTGTCGTCAGCGAATAAAACTATATCACCTAGTTTCTGCACAAGGAATGGCAAGTCATTAACATAGACTAAAAATAAAAAGGGACCCAAAATCGATCCTTGGGGGACGCCCATTTTTACAATGGATCCTTTCGATTTAACTCCGGTAATATCAACCTTCTGAACTCTTTCACTTAAATACGAATTGAGCAGCTCCAATGCCCTGTCTCCTAAACCATAAAATTTGAACTTTCGTATTCTATCCTATACTATAATATACTATAACAATATTTGTATATTTGTAATCGCATTCTCGAAAACGGCTCTAACGATTGCGATAAAATTAATAATAGAAGTTAATTTAGGTTTAGAAGGGTGAAAAATCGATCTAGCTAGGTCTCAATTTTGAAAAAAAATAATATTCTCCGTGTTTTCTCACACTAAAAACTTACCCGCCAAAATAATAGAAAATTTTGCAAGAGTTTACCTTATAGCACAGTGGCTAGAGCGTAGGTCTACCACGCCGAATTGCGAGTGTTCGAATCAGACTGTTTTTTTTTTTATATATAAGCAAATCTAAGATACCGAGCAAAGCTCGATCGCCCAGGTACGTATTAACGTACACAGAATACGGTTATGGTTAGTATTGGATGTTATTTCGCACAATGTTCTTCATTGAAAATCATTTTGATTACTAAAATTTATGTATTTTATTAATTTTTATGAAAACAAGACAACAATGCTAAAACTAACCTCAAACAAGGTAAAACAGATTCTTGAAAATGTTCTTCAAATAATCTTACTGTTTTGTTTGCTTGCTTGACTATGTCAAAGAAATGAATCTGCAAAAATAATAATAAAATCTAAAACTACAATTGAATATTAATATATTAAAAATATAGTTTATATCTTTTAATTTATGAAGTTTAAGAAATAAAATGTGGATATTACCTGAGGTGGTGACTTGCTTTCTGCAATAGGTATGGACTGTAGGCCGAGATCTAGTGCATAGTCGACATGCTCAATAAGCAGATGTTGTATTAATACTTCCAAGAGAGCTATTGTTGTATTGGAAACTTCATTTGCAGTGCAAAGCTGTAATTATTTATTTCAATGAAGTTCTCATTTTTACATAAAATTCTAGATTTTTAAATGAGAATACCTGAAATTCTAAAAAATATATCCATATATCTACCTTTTAGTCATAATTAAGTAAATAACAGTTATTATAAGGTTACAATACTATAAGTTCAGGATCACAAACAGTTCTCTTTGTGGTCTATGGTCTAGAAACTCCTGATCATATTTTTTTTACCTGTTCTAAAATAACATCCTTCCTTTACGGACTCTTCCCCCTACTATTTCTCAGCCTACTGACTTTAACACCCTGTTGACCTATGTAAACTCGTCTGTTTAATATAATATAAACTCTCACAAAATTAATTTTTAGATTGTCTTAGTTACTACAAATATTTTAACAATGTTTTTGTCTTTTGTTTTATCTAGTTCAACAGTTAATTATTTATTGTGAAAAAATTTACAGAGAAATTTTATTTTGTACTTTCATTACACTAGTTACATTGCAGAGTCTATTTACTTGAATATATCCTTAGCTTTATAAACTTATTTACATCCATCAATGTTATTGGTGGAAGCAGTAGGATCGCCAGAAAATAAGAATAATAAAGGCTTACAGTTTTGCATCGTAGAAATGAAGTTTTGGCATCACTCAATATCTTCTGCACAATTTGTTCGCTGAGGAAAGTTTCCCCACCATAGTTCTCGATTTGCGCTATATTGATATTTGCGCGAGTTCCTATAACCGCTTGTAAGTCACGACGTAACTCTTGGAATCTGGGGTAAAATAATAGGCCATTGGCATCACAATAGCATTTTGTATGTATAGACTACATTGAATTTTGGGGTTGCATTAAATTTGAAATAGTAAGATTGAATGTCCTGCATTAGCAGGACATTGTGCAGGCTTGTGAACGGATACAGTAGATATAAACACGGCATCTATTTCTTATTTACGTCAATTGTTCCTATAAAACATGTCATATTACCTACTATACAGTAGCGATCACTAGTTGTTTTATGGAGTGGATATGTATACCTATAATCTATCCGCCTACATTTTCTTTTGTTTTTTGTTATTAATATATTGCATGCTGTGTTTGCTTATAAGTGGTTATACAATTAATTCAAAACAGATTCTTATTGTCTAAACTCTAAAATGTATGTGTACTGTAATAACTGTTAGCGAACCAAAATAAATAAATTAATTAGCGATATTGTTTTAATTTTTTGCAGCAAGAAATAATCGTTATATTAGAAACTTTCTAGAACCGTGCACATTCTCTTTGATTTGCAAAATATGGAAATGCATAGTCTTGTACGATAACCTAACAAATAAAAATAAGAAAGAAATAAAATCTCGCGGTTGGCGGTACAAAATGGGTGAACTCGGCGGAGCGTCACTTTATACTCACCCACCACCCTGTATCTGCTTTTTTACATGTTGCTTCTCATTATAATAAGCAATCAACGAATTCGACAATACAGTTTTCAATCGCCGCGTTTCCGTTGCGGCGTATCCGTCGTTAGCGCCCGCCATTGCACCATTGACTAATGCTTCTCGCCGTAAATCACCCGTGGCTGTGTTACTGTCGGCAGAGACTAGACCTTCTGCTACCAACTCGTCGCAAACTCGTTGAGTACTGAAAATGTGCGTAGTTACAACTTACAGAACATACAATACGAAAATACTACCAGTGTTCAAGGCCCACATAAAGGTTCTGAGCTGGTTAATGACTACTGCCATAATATCAAGAGCTAGGAGCAATGGTCTAACATGCCTTTAAAGAATGGAGAAATATTAGTGCCATTAAATAATTTATCCACTTGATGACCGCACGGAAAGTTTCTTAATCTTAGTGATCCTATCGAACATCAAAGCATCCCACTAGTCACTACCCAACAAGTGCCTTAACTATCTATTCAATACTTTGAATAATAATACTCCAGACATTTACACAGATTGTGTGACCCCAAACTAAGCAGTAAGCTTGTACTTTGGATACCACACAACGAACTCTGGGTGAGTTCCCAGTAACACCCAGACTCTAAGCCAATTTAGAAAAGTTCGTTTCTTAAATTGATCTGACCGGGGATCGAACCCGGGACCCTAGCTTGGAAAGCACATGCATATGACACTGCGCCAACGGGCCAGTCAAGTCAGTCAAATTAGGGAATAGTTATATATCTTTTAATCAAACTTTAATACAGTAATAAACTACACAAGAATATACCTTGTATACATATCGTAAAGGTTCTTCAAATACTTCTCAATGTCATTTTTGTCAGCAAGTTTTGTTTGTATATACTTCTGCAGTTTTAAGTGGAAAATATTAAGCACAAACTTGCTCATCACTTGGTCCGGGTTGGGAAATACTGTGCTAATTATAGCGTAATTCTTCTTGCATAGAGGTAACACAGCAGAAAATATATCCTTGCCTAATAATGTGTTCTATAAAATACAATGTTTTTTTATATATTTGTAGTTTAAGGCTTTAAGGCAATATTAATTAAAATAAAATCGAAGTTTTGTACATATATGTAGCACTATTGGTTCTTAATCACTGTCCATACATAAGATATTAGATAAGACTTAAACTCCAAAAACGGGCCAATTGCTTATCGGACATCACGCACAATGAAGAATTTCGTAGTCGAGAAGCACATTATTCATTTAATCGGTAATAAGTTTGTATTTCATAGTGTTTCACAATAAGACTGAGGAAAGCGAAGTTATTTCTGCGGTTGCTGAAGGTGTACCAATCTCAAATTTTCTCAGAATTTTCCATCCTAATCTCGAAAAGCTAGAGCCCGGGAGGGGGAGAAAGGATTATTTTTTATGACTTTAGAAGTGCATACTTCAGCAACTATTAGCTTAAATCAAAAATTTACTCTGAAACCTTTAACTTCTTTCTCGCTTTAACAACCTATGTTTGTCAAGCCAGGCTTTGTAGTCTAAAATACTGCTTTCTAACATCACTCCCAAAAGAATGTCTATCTCATTTATATTTACAAAAATTTTTATTGTATTAACTTTCACTTGTAAAGTTCAAAAAAAAACTTAAAAGTATTAAGATTTGTTTTGAGTCATAGTACTCTCAAATGTAACAGTATAAGTCTTAAAATATTGAGCATAACGATAGAGACGAAATATGTATATTCCCTTCCCTTTCTATTACAGGCTCGCCATATATTTCTTTCTGTCTAACAATTCGTCACGTGTGACATTTATCCAACTATACGGGGGGTAAATCTGTGATAAATATAGTTAAAAAATACTTAGCAGTTCTTCTTTTACATGATACTGATAACATTTGTTTGTGAGATCAGATAGTTTTTTAATTATTTACCATTTGACTAGTTTCTATGTATGCATCAACACATTGTGAGTATCCCTTGAAATTGGTCATGAGGTTGGCTATATCCTTCATCTTGTTCATGTTGCCCTGAGTCTGAGCCTTCACAAAGTCCTCTATCAGATTCCTTTCAATTTCATCATACTTTGCTTCAATTTTCTTCTTTGCAACTTCAAACTTATCAGGTGGCAGTTCTTGAGCGATAGTATGAAGTTTTTGAATTACATCTGCTGCTTCATGGAGCTGTAATCATAATAACTGTAATTTAATCATTAACTATTTTATTTGTCAGTACTATTAATATATTGATAATCAGATAATAAATTTGAGTATTTTTTTAAACCTATTTTTATTTTACTCTAATTTATTTTGTTTTATTAGAAAGGTAACCGTTATCGAATAGTATATTTCATACCGAATACGATACGCAGTATGACAGGGTCGCACGACAGTGTTATTGTAAAAATGAAGAAAGGAATGCTTAGATGGTTCGGGCACATAGAAAGAATGAGTGATGGAAGACTGACGAAGAAAATATACAGAGCGAAAATGACTGGTAAAAGAAGGCAAGGAAGACCAAGGCTGACTTATGAAGATGAAATAGCCAGAGTGTTAGCGGATAGAAATGTCAAAAGCTCTCGCATACCGAGGCAAAAATGTGTGAGAAGAATAATGAGATTTGAGGAAGCGAAAGAAGTATGTAAGAACCGCGACGCATGGCGCTCCATCCTCTCTGACTACCCCGTTAGGGATACAGCGTGAGGATATGTATGTATGTATATTTCATACCGAATACAAAATAACGCTTCTTCTTACTCAAGGAAGGAAAACAGTTTCGACATGAGCCGAACGTGAACATCTAAAGCTTTTATTCCAAGGGTAAGAAAAGCCATTTTTTATCCGGTACTAACGATATTTTTTCTATTATCTGAAAGTCCGAAACATTAATTCATCATCAGATTCACTTTCAGAGAAATTCGCCATATTTTCCATGTATTCCCTCCAAATTGTAAGTCTTCATAGTGACCTTGCCCTTCGGCCCGGCGCAAAGTATTCGGTGTCATTCTACCAATTACGGGGCCGTGAGATAAATTTGAGTGTCTAGACAAGCTTAACTATACTATTAATATTATTAATCCTACATTTATATTGTTTTGTTAATTACACATATTATAATATAGTATCTGGGCGACCGAGCGTTACTCGGTGTCTTATAAAAAAAAAAACAAAAAAAGTCTGACCACATTGCAGGAATCGAACCCGCGCATTTCGGCGTGGTGGACATTCGCTCTAGCCACTGTGCTATTGAGAAGGTAAATTATGTTGTGAAATTGGAAGAGTTTAGAGGTCAGAAGTTTTAAGTATGTGAAAACATAAAGAAAACGAATTGTCGCAGAATGGAGACCTAGCTAGATCAACTTCTCGCTTACTATATAGTAAAAATTTCATCGAAACTGTTAGAGCCGTTTTTGAGAATGCAATTACAAATATACAAATATTGATCATATAATACTGTTCTTTATAATACTATTCTTAAATAACATAGTATCTTAAATTAAAGGAAGCCCATGAAATTTAACATTCTATTCATTGTTCAGGAAAATGAATAATAGACTTTTCTCCGTGACTATTATAGCCTTAGACTTTATAAATAACTTTAAACCCAGATGCTGTGTTTGAGCAGCAACCGTGAGCTAAATCAGATAACCTGACTCACATGTACATACTACACACACTTATTATCAGATAAGCTGATTGGTCGCCATTTCGTTAGAAAACAGCACCTATACATCTACATTTTGATTTTATTTGCCTCACATCGAAGAATGGCACAGGCTGTTTAAGTTATGAAATCTATGCATTTATTATTATTTTTCATTTTATTTCATTATTATAATAAGTATATTATTAGTGATATATATATTTATAATAGGTACTTGTTGCAAACTGAACTTAAGACACATTATTTCAAAATATTAACAAAAAAAAACAAAAAAAAGTCTGACCACATTGCTGGATTCGAACCCGAGCATTTCAGTGTGGTAGACTTACACTCAGCCACTGTGCTATTGAAAAGGTAAACTCTGCTGGCAAATTAAAAATTTCTCACCCCTTCTCCTATATTGTAATATATTGTAACTCCTATATTGTAAATTAATTATGAGAAAGCAATATCAAATATATATATATTAGGCCTTTACCTATGAAATTGCCTTGCAGTATACAAAAAGTTAAAGTATTTTTTTAATATATTTTTTTAATCGTAACAATCAAAGTATGCACCCATACTGTCGATGCATCTCTGCCAACGGAGTGGTAATTTTTAAATGCCCTTCTTGAAGAAGTCAGGTGTACGGGAGGCAACAAACTTTTCAAAGGTATTTTGTACTGCCTCTCGGGTATAGAACTTTTTTCCTGCCAAGAAGTTGTCCAAATTTTGGAAAAAGTAGAAGTCTGTCGGCGCAAGATCTGGGTACAGTGGATGACGCAAAACTTCCAATCCTAGCTCTTGTAGCTTACAGACCGTCTGTTGTGCCGTGTGAGGTTGAGCGCCGTGCAGGAGCAGCGGGGACGAGCGATTAACCAAGGCTGGCCGGAGATTTGGGAGCTTCTCCATCATTGTGTCTAGTTCCTCACAGTACAAATTCGCATTAATGCTCATGCCATTTGGTAAGAAGCTGTGATAAATTACACTGGTACTAGACCACCGTAACCATCACTTTTCTAGGGGTAAGTTTTCGTTTGGAGCATTGCCTAGGAGCTGAATCAGGGTCTCAATAACATGATGACCGCTTACAATTGTCAAAAAGAATCCATTTTTCATCGCAAGTGACAATGCGATTCTAAATCCCTTAATTTCTGTGTCTATTAAGCAAGGCAAGGCATACCTCAACGCGTTTGTCGCGCTGGCGATCGTTCATTTCATGCGGCACTCACTTATCAAGCTTTTTTACCTTGCCAATTTGACGCAAATGGACCAATATTGTTTTGATGCTAACATCGAAAGCTGCTGCTAACTCAGCAGTAGTTCAATCTATACTGAAGTATCGTCAGCTTCCACTATCGCCTTAAATTCGTAGTTGTTGACTTTAGTTTTCGGGTGACTACGGGGTTTGTTTTTCAGATCAAAATTTCCAAGTTGGAAGCGTTCAAACCAATAATGGGTCATGCATTCGTTTGTAATGTTCACTCCGTACACGTCGTTAATGTTGTGAGCCGTTTGTGCCGCATTGCTACCGTGACGGAACTCGTATTCTGTAATTACTCGTGTTTTTATCGTGTCCATACTGATGAAAAAGATACAAATGTAGTGAAAATGAAACACTAATCAATAAACAAATGACTGAATTTTAAAATAAAATTCCATATTTTTCAAATAAAATTCATTTGAATATATAATTTATTGCCAGTCATACACAAATCACATTTTAAATGGCCAGTATTGTAGAATGGCAACTTGATAGGTAAAGACCTATTATATATAAATATTTCTCTTTTAATATAATAGTAGATTATTATACTCCTACAGCTCTTGCATACAATTTTCATTTTCTAAGTATCTTTAATGCTTCTAAAACTTGGAAACAAAATTATCTTTATACATTTTATATGCACCTAAAAAAATGTAAATAAAAATTTGTAAAATTTTCTTATAAATTTTTCCAACTTTTTGACTTGCAAATAAAACAAAGTATAATGGTAATAAATTTGAACTCCTTATTATGCTAGTAACTAATTAATCTGTCTTTAGATATGGATACTTTTATTTTCACCAGCTGTTTGTACTAAATATTTTAGCTTAAAACTTTTATTATTATTTAACAATACCTTATTTGGATCATTGAACAAATCAGTAAGAACAGGTCCAGGGCTAAGAAAGTGTGCCAGGTGAGATAGTAAGTCCCTTGCCGCCGCCGCCCTTGCCCTAGGAGCTCGTGCAGCCCCAAGTTTCTCACCCACATCTAATGCTCTGCCACCACAACGAGACATACGTTCATCCAATGAACTGAACACATTTACACAGTGCTGAAAACAAAGAAAAACAACCCTTAAATTATTTTACTGTTTAAAAACAAAACTAGCTTACAAATTGTACTGAATTAAATCTTGATTAATTAACATCACATTTACTTACCAAAAATACAAAAAATTTAAAAAGAAAAACTATAAATAAATTAAAATAAATATTTTTAAACTATACTTAAACATTACTTAAGCTTTTCGTATTATTTAAATATCAACAGCTTTAAATATTCATTGTACCCTCAGAGCAAAACCAATTTAAGGGATTTTGTGTTGTGAATTATTAAGAAAAACCATACATTATCTTCACGCTACATCCTTAATGGACAAACAAATAGGTTTTATACTATTAGTAGCATTTTAAAATTCCTATATGGTAATATTGAATAAAGTATTCTTGGTACTCTGGTTTTGATGGTAATTGTAAATATTTCACTCATATTATTGGTAAAGAATTTGTAAATATTTCACTCATATTATTGGTAAAGAATCCATTTAACATTAAATTAAACTGAGTAAGCAAGAATAACCATAGACTTTATAATTATAACCATTAGTTGATTAAACTAATTTCTAACAGCAAAGTACAAAATAGCTTACTGTATGTTGATCCATAATCTCAGCCAGTTTAGCTCCATATAACTTTTCTTCTTCTTGTACGGCTTGCTCTAATCTAGAACATTTTCTTTCTTGTCTTTCTTGTAGTACCTAATAAGGTAAATATTTAAAAAAGGAAATAATAATTGAAAATGAATAACATATTATTCATGAAGCTAACAAGTAAAAGTTTACCTTCAGGTCCTGGATGGCTTGGGTAAAAATATCATGTATCATTTCTGGATCAAACTGATCGTTCTGGAGTCGCGACTCTTGCATACTTCGTCGCACCATTCTTTCAACAAATTCATCAGGGTCAAATGGATCCTATGCAAAAAAATGAAATTTGAGGTTTGTGTACTTAAAACTAAAAAAAATTAGGGTTCGTAATTACTTTAACTCAAATCACCTGTTCCAATTCTTTTATGTATTGATTCATCATCTTGATTGCCTGATACACAGATTTTTTAATTACACAAACCAAAAATTATATGGAGTTATTACATGAAGAAATAAACTTGAAATAGAAATTATATATTTTGTACAGCAGTTTGCAACACCGAAAACGTAACGATTTATCAATGCACAGAAACTTCTTCTTCTTTAGGCACAGAAACTACCCATTAAAGACAGTGAGTGATTAAATTCTCTATTTCTGAAGACAAATGACATTTTTCTTATTAAAACAGATGTAATCTATTTGGCAAAGGGAAACTCACATACAGCCATGAAAGCCTGTAGATAACTAGTCAGTTACATAATTTTAGACCAATTTGAATGAGAGTAGGAAATAAAAAATCAGTACATAATCTTTTGATAAGATTTATTTTAACTATTTTATTGTATTTTTCAAATGCCAATTTTCGAATAACACCTTTTATTGCAGTATTCTTCAACGTACTGCTGACAGGAGTATCATCAACGCAATATTATGTAGCTGTAACAGAAAGAAACAAGTTTATAAAAATCTCCTACGTTAGTTGTTAATTAATTTTACTTCTCTGTATAATCGTATAGTGTAAGGGCGCGTTTATTTGGCACGAATTTCTTTGCGCCAATACATCGCGGTCGCTGCGCGACTTCCGCAGAGTTGCCGCGCGGCCTAAAAAAGTCAACACGACTGTTTGAGTGGGAATCCCAGTGAAAATATCACTGTTTTTAACGGTCCTTTTATTCAGTCTTCTCGCTCTTATAATGCGGCCATAACCAGATTGGAACCTCGGGAACATCAACCATTTCTTTCAGAGTCCATTCGACTGGAATTTCTCTTCATTCCCATGCGTGTGACATGGTATAATGTATAATGGGATCGATGCCTCGTATTTGGCAGCAGAAAGAGCAGAGTGATCTATAAAATAATTAGCATCTGCAGCAGATTTAAACTCCACTGATATTATGTTACGTCCTACTCGTTTTATTCCATCATGATCATTTTGTTTAATTTTGTTCCTAAAAAGGAAATTGACAAATTTAATTGGTAGTAGTGTTGTTCTAAATGTAGGTTCACTCAGGTGTTTGTTAATATAAACTAAAAAAGAAGATTCATATTCCGTGTATTTATTTTATTTCCAGTTTTTTGATTGGTGTAATCTGGGTGAATATAGGTTGACTGAATGGAAGGGCAAGACTCAATAGGGTTAGTGGTAGTTTTTTTCGTGGGTTGTGTGGAACTTGTATCAATATGAGCGCATTTCCTAGTGCCAATAACTTGGTTTGTAACATTTGAAAGATGGGCTTGAGAGAATGACGAGTTATGAGAAAAATGTGCTAAGAGCGGAATAAGAGACCTTAAATGCGAGTTTGTTAGAGATTCCTTTAACAGTAAACATTTCAGTCAATATTACGTCTTAGTGTTTTTTTAAATTCTGAGATAATCTCGTTAAATAAAACTTGTTTCATTTAGATATATTTACATTCGATTATTATATTTAACGAAATGTCAAAAAATTTGACTCGCCGCGCTCGTCGAGGCGGCGCTAGTATCTTTGCCGCCTTTAGAGAATACATACTTTTGGACCGAGTATCAATGGACGGAACATTTGGTCTAAAAACGTGTCCTTAAAGTGTCCATTTTTGTTGACCATATTTCTACATTTTTACTAATGTACGTGACTACGGAAGGTCACAGTACAACGATACACAATTTATCATGACATATTTTTATTTTTGTGAATATTAGTACCCAAAACACTTAAGACTTACGAGTATTTTGCAAATAATTATTTTATGGCCGACTCATAAGCGGACACGAAATGCATCGACATTGCGATGTTGCCATACTTAGCTAAATGTTCTACGCTAGTGGTTACGCTCAATGAAATAGAAAGAGATAGGAAAATTCGTTTGACATACGGTGGTAAAAGCGGCAACTTATTATGACTCCATGAATTATGTTTGTTGGTTAGATAGAATACCGCTTTATGGTTCACAATCTCACCTAGATTCGGAAGTGAAATTGACTAATATGCGTTAGAGAATTGCACCACTGTTTTATATTGTTGTATTCGACCACTGTGGGGTTATTCACGAACGTCGGAAACTCAACTTTACGTATCCGACAGGAAACTTTTCGATAATTTTATCTATACGCGATTCACAAATCTGAAATCGTATTATATTTATATTCTATATACATCATATTATAAATATTCGAATTCACAAATCCAAGCCGTTGGATTGAATTTTTGCTTTCCGACGATAGGTCTTTCCGCAACGGAAAGTTTCCAACGCTTGTGAATAACCACCCTGGGCGGCTAATATGTGCGTTGGTTTAGGGATTGTAGTAGGTTGTTTAATTTAGTTTCGAAGTTGTTAGGGGTTTTTGAGGATTTATGTTTACATGTAGTAAATAATGCTAAAATATTATGATCCTGAAGTTAGCTAACATCTGCTTTCAGGTTTTTTGCAGGTTTATCGCCCATAACCGTCCTTTTGAAGTTCGCGTTTTTTCAAAAATATTGAATTGTAAGAAATTGCCAGATATGAATATAATATTTTAATATTCGATTATTTTGACAAAATTTTTAAGTAATTACATCTTGGGCAAAAATATCGATGTGATATACAACGATACTTTTTTTCATTTGCCCATCCCTAGCGTAGTCTAACCGTAGAGGAGTACATACTAGAGTACATACTAGAGTACGGAATATCGCGGCCACATGAGTTAAAAATGTACTATAGAGTAGATTAGAGTAGGTTTTATCATAACGACGCAGTAGAAAAGTAATCATGTGGTTAATAATACTATGATATTATGACGGTGTGTCGGTATATAGTAATGAAACGTAGATACGTGTAAATAAATTTACATAAAAGGTATGTTTTTTCAATCATAAAATCTCAGACTAAGTAACAATGGACGGAGCATTTGTTGTCAAAGCATGTCCTTCAAGCGTCTTTTTTTGTTGATTGACTTTTTAGATTTTTATTAATGGGAGTGACTAGGGAAGGTCACAGTACAACTATACACAGTTGAACATGATATATTTTATTTTCGTGAATACTAGTAGCCAAAACATTTAGGATTCACGAGTACTACATAAATAATTATTTAATGACCTACTCATTTGCTGACACAAATTACACTGACAATGCGAGGTTGCTAACTGTAGCTAACTGTTTTACTAGTGGTTATGCTCAATGAGATAGAAAGACACAGGAAATTGTTTTTGTCACACAGTGGTAAGAACGGCAACTTATTATGGTTCCGTCTCTTTAATTTCTTGGTCCAAACTAAAATTAATTAGTGTCAAATAACATTTATTTCTATTTTCTGATAATCATTTCTGAGTATTATGTCATTATATTACGTAATCATTTTACTGTAATTTTGTATTTTCAGTTTTGCATTTTTTTTACAAATGTTGCAACAATCAAATTAGCAAAAGGTGTTATTCGTAAAGCAAATTGAGAGCAATTCTTGACAAAATTAAATAATGTTTTGTATCATCAGCAAAAGAAATTTTTAAGAAATCAGAATTTCGTAAAATTAATGAATGTATCTATTACATCAATATTTCAGAACAGAATTTCGAGGAAGCAGTTAAGGTGGTGTGACGGTACGATCGACACATTAGGGAGGTAGTTACGAAAAAGTTAGATTGGCCGCGAATGTTCCGACACCATCCGTCCAGAATATCCCAAAGGGTTAAGTTGGCTGGGCCCAGCACTTTCAATTTAGATGAACAACAGATTCATAATACACAGACATGAATTCATTAAACAAAAATGTTGCTCGCACGAGTGATTCGGGTTTTAAGTAAATTTTCGATTTCTTCTTTATATCGTATATCGTATCACGCCGGTAGAAGTTTGTGTAGAAGACCGTAGAAGACTGTGTGGTAGATTACGCACAACGCCATCTCTCTGGCGGCACGTCGAGTCTCGGCGGCATCTCATTGGACAGAACGTATGAGCATGGACAATTACGCTCTGCTATTGGTTAAAAAAAACTAAAAAAACACGCTTTAATGGCAAACCGAACTAAAAAGTAGAAAATAATTTTTAAGTATCAAGATCTTGTGTTACAGCAATAGAAAATTCCAACAATCAATTACGATTAATCAATTTGGAATAAGATTAAAATAAAAATTAAATTATTAATAAAAAAATTCAATTATAGTAAAAAAAGCGTGGGGTGCTTAATATTAAATGTTACAATTATTTCAGTAATTGCAACCCACGCTTTTTTTACTATAATTGAATTATTTTATTAGTAATTTAGTCGACAGCGTCAAAATCGCATAAATCAAATAGGCACAAATATAACTTGACAACCGCCAGTCCAGTGTGGTAATATCCCCATGCGGTACAAAATAAGTGAAGAGAAAATGCTGTGGAAAATCATTTCTTTAGTTTAATCACAGACTTCCTATAAACTTATTAAACTTAATTTTCCATGGCATTTACAAACAGATATCGATTTTTATATATTAGTAGATAATAATATTTATGTATCTAAGTAATAAGTATATGTTTAAGAAATTTGTTTAAATATTTATTATAACAATAAATATTCTGTGAAATTAATTTTGTTATTTTTCGTTCACCAATTACGTTATAATAATCTGACAGTTGATAAATAAAATATCTGACAGTTAATTTTAAAATTTTGAATGGGTGTGTCCGTAATATGATGTACATGTACTTACATACCAACATGAATGTTACAGTTAGCATAAACAAGTGTAGTAAACTAACATTATGGTTACTAGTGCTTCCAGTCTCGAGGTTCTTGACTTCTTGAGACTTGAGAGTTATATCTTATTATATGTGTAATTTAATGTACTACTACTTTTTTACTTATTTGCACCTACATTATTTATAGAAAATTAAAACCATAGTAGTACATTTTTGCAAACATTGTTTGATGATAGACATTAATATAATAAATTGCCAAATAAAGACAGGTGGCGTACTGGTTGAAGTTGTGCAAGAGCTTGATATGTATATATATAATTATATGTATCTATCTCGGACAAACTATGTTAGATAGAAAGTTGAATAGAAAATAAGTTCGCGAGGAAAACCGGCAGAAAGATTCTGTTAGATCGACCAGCATTAGAAAAATTCCGTCAGGGGCTTTGTTGTCTTTTCTAAAATGTTCTGAAGACGAATGTCTTAAAGTAGTTGTTATGATCACAGTGTTATACCTATAAAGTTAGTATAGTTATAGCATACAGAGCCAAAACAAAATACTGACTGTAAAATCGCATATCTTTGTATGGAACTGTCTAATAGTGCCTACCATAGGATTTTCTCTGAAGGATCAAATCAGATTAGATGATTCGCCAGAAAACAGAAATAATCTGCCGAGGTCAACATATGATTTTTAAGCAATACTTAAACATAATTAGCACGTCCTTCAGTGCAATAGACTTACCTACCTGGACTTACGCAAAGTGATTGGCATATTCGCTGGCCGAGAAGAGCAGAAGTTCGGGCTCAGTGGCGTGTATGGGAGATGTCTATACGTAATAGTGGACTAAGAAGTCCTAGTATGTACCTATTAATTTTTTTTATAACAGAATAGGTATTTAGTTAAAATACAGGCTTGATTTAAAATATAAGTTTTAATTTTAGAAACTAACGAAAAAAAAACATCAATGTAACAGATACGTCTTTTTAGGAGATTTATTACTAGTGGAAGAGTTTTTTATATCCAAATTCTTTGTGATGTCGTAATATTTTAACAAAATCTTGTGCGTGCTAATAAGCGATTTGTATTATTTTATTGATTTACTCTCTTTAATGAGAGGTGAGTGCAAAAGTAGTATTAAGCGACGAGGAACCATTTTGACAGGAGGACCATTGAAAATCTTGAGCTATCGTGAGTGTGAAATGTCCAATGTATCCTAAACGGGTTAGAATAAAGTCGATAGAGCTCAATGGCTGAGCGTCTCAGCCCTCGAAGCTCCGAGGTAAATGCCTTGGAACAACGAGGTTATCTCATCGGCAAAAAAATCGGACAAGGATCTTACGCAACCGTCCATCTGGCAGAATACTGCGATGCTTCCAGTCCTAAGCGAATGCATCTAGCATGCAAAATATTCGACAAAGAAAAAGCACCTAGAGATTTTTTAGAGAAGTTTTTTCCTCGTGAACTTGACATATTGACTAAAATAGAAAATCCTCACATAATTCAAGTGCACAGTATTCTACAGAGAGGACCGAGAGTATTTATTTTCATGCGATACGCCGATAACGGTGATTTACTTGATTTTATAAAACGTAACGGTGTCGTGCCCGAAAATCAGGCTAAGTTATGGTTTAGGCAGATGGCTAGTGGCTTGCAGTATCTGCACAGCAAGAATATTGCGCATCGTGATCTAAAGTGCGAAAATATATTGTTATCAAGACGTTTCAATGTGAAGCTAGCAGATTTTGGTTTCGCAAGATTCTGTACAGATGGTGAAAACAGACGCGTGCTCAGTCAAACTTATTGCGGGTCTGCTGCGTACGCTGCACCGGAAGTGGTGAGCGGTACTCCTTATAATCCAAAGCTCGCTGACGTCTGGTCTCTTGGTATCATCTTATTTATAATGCTAAATGCTTCTATGCCGTTTGATGATTCTAATTTACGAAAGCTGCTGAAAGACCAAATGTCACGTAATTGGGTGTTTCGTTCGAGGATACGAGATACCGTGTCTGCTGCGGCTAAATCAATCGTGCGGCATATTCTTGAACCCGATATAACTCTACGGCTGACACTTGACCGCGTGTTATCGCATGAGTGGACTCGACCTCGCAAAGATAAGAGCGCTAGTTTGATGGGACGACTAGTGCAGTCAGCTCCTTCAGCACCTCACTCGCCTGGTAAACGCGAGCACGATGAAGCCGGCACGTCGGCCGGCGCACGTGTCTCCGGCGACCACCGCGAGACTGAACGAGAGCGACATGATGACATTAATACGCGCTCTCATGACTGACTCCCGCCTAATTAATTATTAATATTACGTAAAAAGTATTGTAATCTATAATATTTTTTGGCCCTCAAAAATCGGAAATTTACTATATTATTATTTTGATTTTTTTTACAATTGACGACTTAACTATTGTTGGTCGCCAATAGTGAAAATAAAGTTTTTGTATAAAATATTTGAAATACTGTGTTATTTTTACAAGCTTTTATTTAACTTGATTTATTAGTTTGTGTGAGTCTTTTGCAATTAAGTTTTAAATATAATAAATCAGTTTTACCTAACCGATTGGTTGAGCTGAAATTTTACACACATTTTTTTGGGGGGTTACTATACAATCTAGTAAAAGTTCGTTTTGTAAAACCTTTTTTTATAACCTATTTTTACTTCTTGTAGATTAGGTATCTATTGCGTATAGGAAAATGAATATGAAAAAGCATTTGAAACACAACAGGAGTTTTTCTATGGAATTTCTTTTGATTTACAAAGAATATACCATATGTACACAAAGAATATGTGTATTTGTATTTTATTATTATGTGTATGTTACAATAGTAATTTACTTATTTATATTTCTTTTCGGCATTGAATATCCTACGACTTCAAAAGGCGTGTGCCAATACGGGAACCTTATGTAAAATGTTAGTGTTAGCTCTACGGGATGAAACTTCACATAAACTCTTGATAAGCTATTAGAATATTCAACACCCAAATATGTAAAGCTATTTTCGACATCCTGTTTTTGTGGCTGTAATAAAAAAGTAGTATTAAAGCATTTATTTGTAACGATCTAGGTAAGTTTCTTACGTACTGAGATATATCAAATGCCTAGCACGTATTTTCATAGAATACCTACCGATCTACGCTTGGGAAGTCGGAAGAAAAAATTTAGCCCACCTTTTACTTACATATCCGACGGACTACACGTATTTTATTAATTCATATTTTCTATTTTCTTAAATGTGGTATGTACTCACAGAGACTAAATTCTTGTTTAATACAGTCGTGTATTTATGAAGAACAACAACCCGACCTCGCTTCGCCCCGGTGGGATACTGAACGTCACATCGTGACGCTTTTTTTTACTATATTTTTAATAAGATTTTCATACAAAAATGCCATCCAAATTTTTGACTTTTCCGTGCATTTTAAAAGGCTTTCTTTCTTACTGACCTTGTTTTGATAATTACGAACAAACAAAAAAAAATCAGCCAAATCGATCGAGCCGTTCTTGATGCTCCGTCATAGTCATTCAATGCGGCAATTAATTTTATTTATTTATATATATTTTATCTGACGATCTGGTGAAGGTCGCCGGAAGTCGTTGGATGCGGGCAGCGCAGGATCGATCTGTGTGGAAATCTTTGGGAGGGGCATTTGTCCAGCAGTGGACGTTTAATGGTTGATATGATGACGATGATTTGAAATGGGAATTTTTAAAGTGGCGCTAGTTACGAGTCCCCTCGATCACATTTGCTGCTCAGATTATGTTTGCTTTACTGATATTGGAAACTTTTTAAACCCAATTTTACGTCCGTAACACTGCCCTGATTTTGTTGCTGCGGATCTACATCTTGGTAGGATGTGTATATTTTACTGCTTACAAGTGTAGGTAGGTAACTAGATACCTTACAAAATTAAAGGCAAAATACAACTTACAGTAACCTTCATTTTGTAAATTGATTGTAGAGCAGGTATTACACCGCTGGAGGTAAATGACTTTTGTTCCCCTTTAATGTGAGTTCCTTTAGAGTAAATAATTATATCATTTGTTTTAGTGCGTTTTGGTGCGTATTTATTACAAGCTGATCCCGGCCATGCGTTATTGTGGCGAGCGTCGAACAAACAAACACTACAACGACGGCATTGTTATTTATATTATAGAGATCCTACACTAATCTTACAAACGCGAAAGTTTGTGACGATGGATGGAGAATGAAGTTTGTTACTCTTTCCCACAAAAACCACTGAACGGATTTTGATGAAACTTTACAGTAATATAACTTATATATCAGAATAATACAGGCTATCTATCTATATATATAAAAGACAATGTATCTATGTATGTTCCTTATGGACTCCGAAACGGCTGGACCGATTTCGATGAAATTTTCAGGGAATCTTCAGATTGGCCTAGCGGGTGATCCTGTAGCTTGGTAGCGATCGGATAATTAGAATTTTTTTTTGTGTTTTTTACGCCCAGTGAAACTAACGCCCAGTGAAACGGGCCGGGTTTGCTAGTAATTTATAAAAACATAAACTTCACGTGAACGAAGTGACGGGCATTCGCTAGTTAGTATATTGTTTTACGTTAGAAAACTATAATATAATTATTCTGTAATACCTATTTATAAAAATACTCGCGTATTCGAATGCAACATTGTGTCAACGTTTCAAGTAAATCGACCGACTCTCGGACCAAGTAACAAGGGACGGAGCATTTGCTCTAAAAGCGTGTTCTTAAAGTGCCGACTCATTAGCTGACACGAATTACACTAACAGTGCGAGATTGCCACATTATAGCTAACTGTTTTACTCGTAGTTACGCTGAATGAAAAAGAAAGAGACAGAATAATCAATAATAGAAGACAGAAAGAGACAGGAAAATTCGTTTGACACACGGTGATAAGAGTGGCAGTTTATTACGGTTCCATCCATTATGTTTCATGGTCCGAGGACCGACTATTTTTGCAATTTTAATAGCGTTTACTTGTAACTACTCGCATGGTAGGTTGAACTGGTAAATGGTAGCTCATATTTGATTAGAAGTACAGTCATTGTGTGTAAAATTTGAGGTTGGTTAGTTGAGTAGTTATCGCATACTAGAACAACAAACAAACTTAAGCAACGTTTCGTTCTTATATTGTTATCAGTTAAAAAGCAGGACAAATACAAAATCAATGGAAGCAGGAATAGGTTTATAATAAAAACATAACATCTTCACGCAGTATCTCTAATGTGGTTGTCAGAGAGAATGGAGCGCTAAGCATCGCGATCCTTACATACTTCTGACGCCTCCTCGAATCTCATCACTCTCCTCACACACTTTCGCTTAGGTATGCTAGTGTTTTTGACATTTTCGGCAGCTAACACTGGCTATTTGACCTTCATAAGTCAGCCTTCGTTTTCCTTTGCTTATGATACCACTCACTTTTAATCTGTAGATTTTCTTCGTCAGTCTTTCATCAAACATTATTTCTATCATAGAGAAAATTATATATACTGAGAAATTTCTATGTACCTAAACCATCTAAGCATTCCTGTCTTCATTTTTGCAATAACGCTATCGAGTAACCTTGTTATACTGCGTTTTCTCCGCAAGTGTCGCTGCACACATTTTATAAAATTTTCGATTGAAACCGTTTAATGAACTGGGAAGGAAGGATTACAGATAGGTAACTCAGAGTATAACGATAGGTAAGTAAGTAATGTTAAAATAGCCTGCGATCACAAAAACTGCATTCGCAGGGTCTTACACTAGAGTTCACTGAGCTTTGCTATGAATATCACTGCGATCCAGAGAAACAACCAGCGATCTTGAGATAGGTACGAAACAAAAAATCCTTTTTTGACAGTATTAATACAGCATTTACTTCGTGCACCACATAACAAACTGAGGATGCGGCTAATTACACCCACAATCAAAAAATATTATGAATAATTTGTTTCCAAAGGTACACTTGTAGCGACACTTGTGGTACACGGAAGACACGAGAATACACTATTATTCCCATACATTGTTATTACAAGTTATTACAGTATTACATTATTACAGTCTAACATACTGAAGTGCTAGTATAGTTAATTTCTAAAAAATTTTAACGATTTATTCATTTATGTAATCGATATACACGCTAGACATACATATCCTCAAGCTGTATCCCTTACGGGGTAGTCAGAGAAGACGGAGCGCCAAGATCGCAGTCTTTACATACTTCTTTGGCCTCCTGAAATCTAATTTTTTCCTCTCTTGACTTTTACTTCATAAATCAGCCTTGCTTTGCTTTGGCCTCTGCTATCACACAAGTTTAGCTCTGTAGAATTTCTTCGTCAATCTTTTATCATTCATTCTTTTTACTATGTGCTCAAACCTGTTAGGTATAATACTAATTTTATGGCTCGAACCATGTAAGCACTTCTTCGTTTTTATGATAACTCTGTCGTCCAGCCTTGTCACACTGCGTATCCCTTTATTGCTTATTTTATCCGCGAAAGTGACACCGCACATATTTCTAATCTAAAAGAACACATCCGATGATGCGATGTAACGTGCGTAAACAACTATAATACCTACTTACTTACAACTTACCATATTCGTGATAATGAACTTCAGGTCGAACGACTTTAAAATTTTTGAGGTTCCGAAAATTATCAGTATTTGGATCATGTACTCGTTGAGTATTAACATAATAACATAATAGTAAAGGCACAGAAAGGAAAAATAGTTCCTCCATTTAGTTAGAAAAATTAATACTATTTCGTTAAAAGCATTTTTTGTTTTAACTGAAAAATTAATGATAAAAGTACATAATTGGTTTGATAATTGATTTACAGCGGTTACACGGTAAAAAGATAATGTTACTTATACAGACATGTAGGTATACATAGACGAATTATTTGGTATTCAACGAAATCACGCGCATGGTTCATATCAATATGCATAATAATGATGTACTGAATTTTGAGTACTGAATTACTAAATTGAGATTACATGACAATTTAGTATGGTATTTATGGTAGAGCCAGAGTTGGGCCGGCTCGCCCTGTGAAATATCAGCCTCTCACAGAATATCGGCGTGAAATAGGAGCATCTATAGCCGTTGTGTTTCGTTTGATGAGTGAGAGTACCGGTGGCCCATCACCCGCTCCCCCTCCTATCTCTGCTTTTCCTATTTCCCTAAAAGCCGGCAACGCACCCGTGATTCTCCAGATGTTACTGGTGTCCATGAGCGGCGGTTGGCTATTCTCCATCAGGTGACCCGCTTGCTCGTTTGCCTCTTCTTCTATAAAAAAAAGTTAATTGAACAATTTTCTTGCAATACAATAATTGTTTGTAATCTTGAACGAAATTGGTACTGGTACCATATTCTTACTCAGTTGCCTTGTGTCACAGTGTCACAGATACAATACAATGTATGGTGGTGCTCGCTCCGCACCTTTGATGAAAGTTTTACATCTTGGTATTTTGATATTTGTAAGTGCATGTTTTTTTTTTAAATTGAAATTCTATAGAATGATATTTTTTGTTATAATTTCTAACATTTTGTGATTTTTAGGTGCATAGATGATCGCTTTTTTAAGATTTTAATATTGCAAAATTACAAGAGCTTCCCCATTTCAATTTACTAGTAGGCTGGATAGGTAGAACTTTTAGTTTAGCTAATTATTTTCTTTAATTTTGTTAATAAATTTTTTGAATGTATTTGTCTAGGTATCTGTGACTATTTGGTAACATTTTTCTACAAGACGCAAAAAAATGCTACCTTATTGAAATACATATATACACATGTTCATGGTTATTGTGTTGGCAGGGCCGTAGCAAGGGCTCTGGATCTTGTTTTGGAGTAGTAAGTGAAGGCTCATGACCTCTGTAGATTTACCTAACTACGAGCCCGTGTATTCCAATTTCATTTGGCAAAGTAGGTATTATAGGTGAACTCAGATTTCTTCTCTCTACTGTCTTGATCTCATTATATAATCCTTGGAGCACTTTATTTCCATTTTATCCAAAATAAGATCGTGATCATCTATATTTTTATAGCATTTAGTATTTTCATTTATATTGTAACCCGTGAATCCCGTGAGCCGGCTACGTGTAATAAAGACATAAATACATACTTAGACTGATTCGACATTATTTATATACAAGAAATAAAAATAAAATGAAGGTTAATAAAAAAATGGGTAGGTGCTGGTAATTATTTTATTCAAAGTTTATGCCATTTACTCCTAAGCTTCGGCAATAGACGGCGCCTCAGTGTTGTTAGCCAAATGTGGTGGGATATTGTGGTTGCATAGCTGGTAAGTGGATATCACCGCGTTTCCTGTAAAACGACCGGTTGGGTCTATGCGGACAACGTGCATGTAGTCGTCACCTAGCGTGAATTGCACTTGAGGTGGCGCGGCCCAGTCGCACACCACCGTCACAGCTTTGTTGACCGCTGGAGGATTTATGCAGTACATCTGGAAATCAGCGAAGGTTTTTGTTAATAGAAACTGAGTTTATTATTAGAATGTCATTTTATTAATAGCAGACATTTTGTCTGGTCCATAAATTTTTGGTGGGAACAGACAATAAAGTTTATATTTTTTAAATAAGTAATAAATTAATTAACAAATCGATTATGTATAATGTAGTAAAACATATTAGACCGGCTCCAAAATAAAAGCACTGAAAAGTACTATACTTACAACAGCAAAACATAAGGTTTATACACCACAATAAACATTATTTAAAAATTATTTGTATAATACATTAACAATATTTATCCTTACACCTGTATTTTAACATAGTTGCTTAATATTTGTACTGTGCTTGTGATGTCGGGCGATGCCGCCACCCGCGTAAGTACTTACGTTGTCATACAGTTTGATAGGGTCGTCACAAAATGGGAAATAAGCTAATTGTGATTGCGAAAACATTTATTAACATGAATTACTTAACTAGACACCCGGCAGTGTGTCAGTCAAGTTCGGAAAAAAAAGGCGACGTACCGGCTTTTTGTGCTTATATTTACATGAACCGCTTTAAGCTCTTTTCGACTCTCCTGTGACTCAAAAACTATAGAATTTTACACTTGCAATTTAGCAATTTGCAATTTATCATGTTTAATAAGGCTCCTTTAAAAACTTAGAATCCCAAATTTCGCGTATTTTTGAGTTATTAAGGTTTGAAATGAGCCATTTTGATTACTCGCTGACTACCTCACTCATCAAAACCCTGACCTAGAGCTTGCAGACTCTAGAGGACTCTAGACTAGGGTTATTATCTAAAAATTTGCACAGTGACGGCCACGCGATTACTGCGCGACCGGTGATTAATTGTAATAAAAAATTGGTATCATGTATGACGATTGTGTATCTATTATTCTATGATCGTAAAATGCACTTTTCGCGATGGAATTAGTGTCATTATACTCGTACAAATTACATTACACAAATTCTCGTTTTCACAGCAGATATCGCGCGATATTGGCTGTCGCATGCTGACTGCAAGTTATGTAATAAGCGTGCCGGTTTGGTTCTATTACTCCCAATACTCCTTATAAAGCCTAAGACCAGGACACATTTTCCGGGTTTTTCGTAGCTACTAAATAATTTACGCAACAAAATAATACCGTATAATAAAGAAACACTTCATTTACTAACCACTAATCAGAGTAAAGGCCTATTATTAAAAATGTCTCAATTACTATTAAATCTTATATAATTTTAATTAGCATTTATTGACTTACGAGGTCAGACTTTGAACATACAATGCGATCAAATTTTTTTGAAAAAAGATTATTACTACCTCTAAACTAACAAACAATTACGGCAAGTACATCTCAATTTTTTTACTTTCGCTTTTTACAATTTCGCAAAATCAGAATAGTTAAGTACTAACTGGTCTTGGTACTAAAAAAAAACAAAATTATATTAATAAAATATTGATTTAGTGAGATATTATTATTAAAATAAAATGTATTATTAAAACTCGAACGCGTCTGCCCTTAGCGCTCGAAACTGTAACCTACGCGTGATCGCATCACGCGTTCACGTGGCCACAGTACAAGTAAGCATACAGTATTCTATCTCGGCAGTGTCTTAAAGATAATTACCTACGGTCGCTCGGTACGTAAACACGCAATAGGGCTACCGACTTGGACTGAATGTTTTTCTTGGGTTACGTATTTGATAATAGGTACTATATTAAATTATCATATTATCTTTTCATTTTATATTATTGCAAATTTAATAAATTTTTATTTATATAATTCTACTAGTATTTTATTTCTAGTTTCAAAAGTTTGTGAGTTAGTATGGTGGAAATAGACAAAAAAAATGCATTTTGTGTGCAGTATAATTAAAAATCAGCAATAAATTAACTAGATCATTATGATAATATATTTCCTACAAATTAGCAACAGAGAAATATTTCCGGTTTGGATATAGATGTATTCAAACATCCATACACTGAACATTATGCTCGTAAACTTGATTGACATAATATTTCGTCAGTAAATGCGCGGGAGCGGTCGCGGTCTAATACAGTCCGACGACAACCGCGGCTCACTCGCGACTGTTGTATGGCGAGAAATGACGAGATTTCGAGCGCGTCGTTTGGGAGCGTTTGTATGAAGATAGAATACTGTATGCTTACTTGTACTGTGACGTGGCCATCGGTGCTCGCTTCTCCGCAAGTTCCGCGCTGTTGTTCTGTGCAAGTACATTCATTATCCAAATGTAATTGTAAAAATAATTACAATTAAAAATCGTAATTGTAAGAACATTTTGTTGGTAGACAGTGACGATTACAATTACAAATAGCACCTAACTGTAATTGTTTTTACAATTACGGTTTGCCCAACACTTGCCCAACTGTACGGTTTGTACCGGCTTTAGCGGAACATAAAGAAAATATATTTTGTTTTATTTTAGAACTAAGTATTTTAAATTGAGAAAACAATTGAATGTCACCTTTTATGCGATTTGGTTTAATTTTATTCAAATTTACATTATTTCGATATTGTAAGATTTGAAATGCATTGTTCGTAATGAAATATTAAAACATTTCTGTAAAAATTTAATTACGGGGATTTCGACGAGGGTCGTATGGACTTCGGTACATGATTTGTTATATTTTATAGCATAAAAAAATTACAAAGTTGTATTGGTTGTGTAATTTATAGTAAGTGAGCTTACGGTACGATGAAGAAGCATTCAAAGAAGCTGGTTTTAGTTCGTTCATAACCGTTAAGGTACCAAAATGAGGTACATCATCGTAGAAACAAGCTAACTTTTACTCGGGAACATCGACTTTGAAACACAGACCATTATTGGGGTAGTCATGAATGCATAATTCTATTGAATCAAATTGACGAAAGGTACACAGTATACAGATACAAAGGAGAACGACACAATCAGACAAATAAAACTAACAGTGTCATGTGATAGAGGATCGATAGTTGTTTGGGGCGGTGTATGTTTAGGACGGACTTGGTGGTGATCGATGCTTGGAGTCTGACTACAGATCACTATATCTAAGAAATTTTTAGAAGATAACGTGGTACCGTTTGCTCCGTTTGTTGATGTCTAGGTACTTTATTTTGATGCAGAATAATTCTCGGCGCCGCATACTGCTTGTCTAATTCAAGCGTATCTTAATCAAGAGAATATCAGTTATGGAATGACCGATGAGATCACCGGATATGAATCCGATAGAACACCTCTGGGGCTTGCTGGAACGAAGAGTAAAATCCAGAATACCATAGCTGTTGTCAATGTGAGTGAACCGCGAATCGCCGTAGTTGAGACATGGCAGAAAGACCATGATATAGATAGATATGAGACAATAGATAACATCATTCTCAGTATATCTACGCAAGTAGAAACTTCACTAAGAGCGTGTGGAGGAAACACGCGATATTAATTTGTCCATTTTCTATAAAATAAATTTTTTTTTAATTAACTTTCCTAACTTTTCTTGGTTACCATATAAAATTCAAGAATGTACATTTTTCACAAAAAATATTATTTTAATTTTAAAAGGAGTAATCATGGTATAATTTTAAATAGGAGAAAAAGCATAAGAACTAGATTTAAAAATGAAACCGTATTTTTTAAATTTTAATCTTTTTTTAAGTTCCGATTTAATCAAATATACAGGGAACCTAGACAACTTATCAGCAGTTACCACTTACCAGGTAATTAAAGTATGAATGCACAGATATTAAAAGCAGAATAAATATATGTAAGTATGTACCTGTTGAAATGCTTCATGTTGACCTGGCGGAATGTATGCCACTGGATAATCGAACTTATAATGAGAAACATAGTCTGTGTCTGCAAAACATTATGATAAATGAAGATACATATTATATATTACTTTTTAATTAATAAAGTAAGTACATGCTTAATTGCTTTGCAACTATTGTGAATAGCATAAATGGTTTGGTATATTACAGAAAATTTAATTTTTGAGTTTGTCTCAGTATATATAACTTCAAAACTTAATTTTTTTTGTAATTACCATATGTCTACCTAGGTACTACGAAGATAATTACCACAGATAAACACAATATATTGTACGTTAGATACACACTTAGCTATTTTTTGTTTAGGTATAAACATATTGATTATTGACCTACCTTTAGATACTTCAGTGCAATGAGGTGGTGAATTTTTCTTCAATTTTCCATTTGAGCCCACAGCAAGGGCCAACAGCAAAAATTGTATTAAAATATTATGCATTATAATAAGCGACTCGATTTTTATTCGCAACGACGTCGAACTATGCGAGAACGATTTAATTACTATAATGTCACACAATAAGGCAAATGTAACATTAAAATTTAAGTGTAGGGATCTACCTACTTATATTATCAGTCGGTCAGAGTTATCAACATTGTTTACGATAGTATGGGAGTATTGTAATGTTATACATAAAAACGGAATTAGTCTTATATTACCTACGGTTAATGTAAGTACTTACTTCTACATATATTACATGGTGAATTGATTTTAGTATTTATAACTGAGGTAGGTACAGCTATCTTTTAAGGTTTTTACAAAATAAGCATTGATAAAATTATAATTTAGCACTCACTTTTGAAACAAAAATTTAAAGATCTCTAACGTTTTTTTGTATTGGAACACAGAATAATCAAGTTTTAAAAAAAATGGCATTGGTTGCGATTGGGCTATCTTATAAGGAAGATGATCATCCGAGAAAACCTCCAGAGATCAGAAGGCCCAATAAACATAGATGTGTGTTATATATGTAAAATCAACATGTATGTAGATATACACGTATTTTTTCATTGATATCTATTCATTATGTCTCTATCTCAGATCTTAAAGTCAAAAATGGAGTAAGTACTACGTAGGTATTTAACTTACTGCTATTATTATGTATTGTTATTTTTAAATCCATGAAAACCCAAATATTACTAGGAAATATACACACTAGGTAGTGTAATTTGAAATGATCACATGTTTTATGTATTTTTCTATATTTGAATGATATCGTCGCGACTACAATTTTTACCAATGTCCACCATAAAAAGATCGAAAAGTTTCGATGATTATGATCCAATCTTATATTACTTAATTTACTTATATCAAAACAGTGTAGCGAACAGTTATTCATTTTCAATCAGTTTTACGTAGGCTTTGTTATGAATATAGAAATTTACGGGCTATAATAAAACACTGGGCACGCGAATCAGCCTTCAGCAGTCACATCGGCCGAGTCCGCTAGAGGCCCGGCCCACACCTGAATAGGAAGCTCGTTAATATGCACCGCAGGTGTGGAAACTCCCCTGGTGACACCTGAGACCATCGCTCTCCATACGATAGATATCCCTCCGCTTGAGGAACCCTCAGGCGGTTGACTATCGACAGGGGGCCTTCTACGCTCGCTCCACCGCAACTGGTGACACTATAAAAGTAACTATGGCTGTCCGACACTGCGTAGAGTCCGGTTGAATTACCGTGGAGATTTTTTTCTCTTCTTAGAAACAAAAAAAAAAGGTAATACGGCGTAGTTGGCGCCTTTCTACTGGCTTGGTGTTACCGAGGTAAATATGTAAAAATCAAATTCAAAGTTTGGACCTTTTTATCTTTCTTATATCAACGTGAAATATGAGTTGGGCGGTACTAAGGCGGTATTGCACTGGTCCGAGACTTGCTCAAATTGACCCAGATTCATGTATGTCCAATATGCAGAGATAATTTTTTATATGCGGTTTGTGAAAGATAAAAATACATACACACATACATACATATCCTCACGCTGTATCCCTAACGGGGTAGTCAGAGAGGACGGGGCGCCAAGCGTTGCGGTTCTTACATACTTCTTTCGCTTCCTCAAATCTCATCATTCTCCTCACACATTTTCGCCTAGATATGCGAGAGCTTTTGACATTTCCGTCTGCTAACACTCTGGCTATTTGATCTTCATAAGTCAGCCTTGGTCTTCCTTGCCTTCTTTTACCACTCACTTTTGCTCTGTATATTTTCTTCGTCAGTCTTTCATCACTTATTCTTTCCATGTGCCCGAACCATCTAAGCATTCCTTTCTTCATTTTTACAATAACACTGTCGTGCGACCCTATCATACTGCGTATCTCCTCATTGCTTTTTTTACGAAAATAACCCAACCAGCATGTAAGGTTGCTGCATGCTTGATTTTTATTTGATTTGAAGTTTTCCAAGTCAAAAACAATAAAGCAAGTTTGTGAAAGATAATGGATCAAAGCTGATATGTCAAATATGACAACAAAGCTCACGCCGATATTTTACGGTAGTAACTAATTAATCTGTGACAATATTGACGCAATCTTATAATTTTTAGTACGCAACTTGGTTGATATTTTGGTACCTACTTATTATTACCACACAATTACCTTCTGGTACGACGACGGAGTGTCGTACCTGATTAACTCACACAAAACACTATTTGACGTCAACGTTGTATTTTTGTCGCGTGGTAAGTAAAATTTCAACTTGCTCCAAGTGCATACAGTTGCACGGCAAAGTTAGGGCATGCTTGGTTCTAGTTTAAATTGCTATTTGGGTTCTCTCTTTTTTGTTCTTAGGTATAATAAACAGTAAAGTAGCAGAACAGTTGATGACAGTACTATTATTTTTTGGTGCATTAAAGGTAAAATCACACTAAGCTGAACTGCATTGCAGCGAAGCGGAACGGTATGACGCGGCTCTGTTTAGTAAACCGCGCTTGAACTGCAGCAGCGCGAGTTGCAACAATAAGCAACTCTGTCTGTCAGTAATCTCTAACCAAGGTGGACGGAAATGCACTAAGCGCACTAGGTACTGTCGCACTACACGCTGTTATACCGCGCTATCACAAAGCACGCGCTATAACAATAACGTAACAGCGCGACATGGCAATATACAGGGCCGGATCTACCATATGGCTTTTTGGGCTTCAGCCCAGGGCCCCGTGGATTCAAGGGGCCCCCAGCTAAGTCGTCAAAGTCAAAAATAGACGATAATGCGAAAAAATCCATAATTTTATTAAATTAAACAGATCGTAAGGCTTGCAGCCCTGCGAATCCTCGAACATAAAAATTCAATGTTGGTGTGGTTGACATGAAAAGAAAATAAATCTGTTTTAGACAAGCAACTTCAGGAGCAATTAAGGAAAGAAACCGAATATTATAACAATGTCTTAAAACGAGTCATTGCAGTCGTAAAATTTTTAAGTATAAGGGGCTTAGCATTTAGGGGTACCGAGGAAGTATTTGGTTCTGTACATAATGGTAATTTTATGGGTACGCTGGAGTTAGTGGTAGAGTTAGTAGACCATGGCTCCTTAAACTCACGGTCCGGCCCTGGCAATATAGCACGTCTTGGGCACGTCATTTCATATTTGATTAGTTGGTCATCTTCGCCTCTCTATGCCGCGTCGCGCAGTTTAGTTGTCGCGTGGTGCGTTCTATTTCATACGATTTCATACGAATAATAATTTGGTCGAATCGTGCCGCACTTCTCCGCCGAAATGCAGTTCCGCTCAAGCTAGATTTTACGAAAGCACGTTATATGGCGTGCCCGTCATGATAGATAATAATTTGCAAAGCAATGTAGAATAAAAAATTATGTCAGACACAGCGTGCAGTGCTTTGAGTAAGCAGCTTTACAAAAAACTCGTACTTGTAATTCAATGTCAAGGTTTATATTAAAATACACTGCAGTTTAAGATATCATAACAAATCACCACTGATTTGCAAATCACTCTGAATAAATATTATTAATGTTCATTTATTTTTCGTCGATATCACTAGTACTATCATCGTGTGCCATCGTTTTCAGTTCTTCGATAAAGTGCCAGAGCTTATTATGATGTAAAACTGCCGTTTCTATCTCCATCTCAGCAGCATCCACTAAAAAGACCATGTATGTTAAAAATACATTTGTTATTTCGGTTCTTATAACAAACTTACATCAATGTGAATATTCTTACTTCGCAAATTTTTCATAATCTTAATATTTTTCTTCAGACGTGCCACATTAGATTCAATTTGATTTTGTATTTCATTATTAAATTCGGAGCCATTTATGTCTATAGCAAAGGAGTTTACAAGAGTATCAGTATCATTCATTTTTGATTATTCTATACTTTGCAATTTAAACGTATTTTAACTGAAGCCTGCAGCGACACAGAAGGTACCTAATAGTGATCTAAAACAGAAATTATTAGTTTTGAATTGAAATAAATCTACTTAGTTGTCTGCAATAAATCAATTATTCTCTTGCTCGAACATTGGAAGATACGAACACTTCTCAGTATATATAATTTTCTCTATGCGAACACTAAATTTCGCGCTTCTTTTTGTGAGATTTTTCCTTGAGAAGGAAGGCTAAAGGATCTATGTCCATACAGCCACTGTCTTCAGTAATGAGTGAATACATTCATTACGTTATTTCACTAAAATGTCGACGTAATATATTTTAATGTTTCTTGGAGATTTTGGTGACAGTATATCAAGGCAGTCTTTCTAGTAGGATCCATCGAGGCAGACTAAACTACTAAAAGAATCTCAACGTAATGCTACTAAATAAGCAATTATTTTAGTAATTCCACGTATTACAAAACAGCATAGATACTTGGAACGTATAACTATGTTAATTTTAGATCAAAATAAATTATCTACTAGAAGAAAATAATTTAAAATAACGCCCAAATGCTCTTCATAAAAACGCTATCGCCTCTAATGCCCAACAAGACGAGCTCGGGGTATATGGCTCAAAGAAACTGTAGTTCTTAAAATATAAAGAAATAATTATTTTATTACCTTCCTTAACGAAAAACAACTTCGTATAAATGGTTTTGAAATGATTTGTTTATTTACCTAGAACATCGCTTAGGCATATCGATGATACGATAAATTCAGAATTCCAACTTGTGATGCGTAGTAATGCATAAAAATATTCTCACTGGCTAGCACTTTCCCGTGCGATCACGTGATCAGTGGTTATGTGTGTCGGGCATCCACTCATCCAGTCACCGTTGACTTTGCAATGTATTGTAAATGCTCCATTGCTATTTGATCCGAGACTTTATGATTGGAAAAACATACCTTGTATGTAGTAATTCTATCTACACGTATGTGATACGTTCCATTACATACCCTTACACCGTCACCATATTATTAGTAAAAATATTATTAACTTTCGACCGCGTCGTTATAAAGAAACTTACTCCCTACTCGAGAATAAATATCAGCGAGCAACACTAATAGTACAGTGACATAGAATTCATAGAAATCTACAGTACGTTTTTTATGTCATGTGGCCACGGTCCTCCGTACCTAGTATATTCTTCCTTTACGCCTAGGTACGAGTATAACAGTTTACTTATAAATTCGTAAACATTTCTTGCTTCGTAGGCTAGTTTCTCTGTAGTGTACACTTGGAATGGAATTGCGTTTAAATAGTTGGTGCAAGTCACCCTAAGTTTTCTTCTTCTTCTTTTTTGTATATTGGCAAAGTGGTGTCTATATGTATAGTGTACACCACTGATCGACTTACTACTTGACTGTTACGTCCATGACATAGCCAAGACACCACTATACATACAGACAGCACTTCTTTCTTCACTCTTATTGGTTCAGCATATGGCAACACCACTAAAGACTACAAAATAGCATCAAGTCTGTCAGTCTGTGGACTTTTTGGCGGGAACGGGAGAAGTGAGGTTGTCATTTTATTTATATTTTCTGTTTTTTACATTTTTAGGAGTTTTAAACTACAACAGTGATAGTATATTGTGTTTCAAAGTTCTGTGTAAGTGAAAAGAATGGAGGAGATCTAAATAAACATGTGTAGCTGAAGTTTTCGCGCTCTTCCAAGAAGTCCTTTTTAACTTCAGTAAAGCCTACTATCACTTTACTGGAGAGTGTTAGGAACAGTTGAAGTTTCTAGAAGTTACGTCATTAGGCTGATGGTCTTGTAACCAATGCCTTAAGAAATATAAATAATGAAATAAAATGTCAGTGTCCCAACCGCACGCAAAAAAACAATGTACATACTACATAACAGAGATATTTTTCTGTTTTTTTTCGGACAGAATGTTTTTCAATGTGTACAGATTCACTAAAAACAGTCTCGATATTACACAGAGAGGCATACTAAATAAAACTACCAGTCAAAACACCTCATAAAATTCATAAATAATCTTAACAGCGGGATGCAGCTTAAACGCTACACCCGGTACCGCGACATCTATTGAAAAACTTATTAACGTAATTAGACTTACTTAATTCTACACTTAAACACAATGCATTATCCGGATTAGAGAAATTAGTCCTATATTTATCTTTGATAAAATTTTATCTGTCACGACTTACAATATTTTTTTTAAATAGCGTGGTTTTTAAATTGCCTATTTTTTATTGCAAAATTAAACTATTTACAGCAATATTTAGGTAATTATAACTTAATATGTGGTTGGAAATCAAGAGAAATGACGGCATTTTAAAACATTTTATGGCGAGATATCCACTGGATGAAGTTCGATGAGTAGAGTATTAACTAATTCATCAGTCCTAATGCTTGGTTTTGGGACAAAATTTCACAATTTTAGTTTTGAGAATCAGTAAAAAATAGTGCGTAAAATGGTACACTTATGAATGTCGATATCAATGTTTTTATTGTTTTATATTTTTGCCAATGAAATACTCTTCGTATATCAAACATTTGTATATACGAAGTGTATTTCATTGACAAAAATTTGAAGAAAAAAAAATGAGATTAACTGCCAAACCATTTTCGGGTGATAAACTGTTTAGTTTTCGAATTTTCTTAATATTTTTTGAGGGAAGCTTTCTGAATTTTCATTTTAATATTACCAATTGTAAAATGTTGAAAATATGATCAGTCTGACTGTGTTTCTCATCGATTCTTTTCAGTATGTAGGTTTTCTTTTCGACAAGTTTATTTGACGTTAAAAACACATTGCAGTTTTACTTGAATGAATTAATTTGACTTTGTTAAAGAACTTCTCAAAACTTATAAAATTAATGTTTTCTAATAGCCTTTTACATTTATAGTTTCGAAGAAAAAAACAAAACTGAAAGCCTACCGTTTAGTCCTAGAAAGAAGAAACTGGCCAGGAATCTATCAAAGTGACAGAGAGAAGAAGAAAGGTTTTTAGAGCAAAGGAGCATTCTCTACCAGGTGTAGCGTTACATAATATGCTAGTATGGATATGTTTTTGTCGCCAGTGCGATGTAAAACTATAACGTTTACGTGGCACGATAAATGTTGCCACGAAATTATGAAAGAAATATTTCATTTTATACATATTTTTATTGAATAAACGTCACAAATTGGTGTCACTGGTTTAATTTAAGTGGTGTTTAAATAAACCAGTGTTACTATTATTTTGACCAATTTCTAGTACTACACGCCGCGCTAATTATAATCGATATGGATAGATTTGAATGGAAGGCGGCATGTCTCTATTCTGTTCTTTATGTTGGTAAAGCTGATTGTTTTTTTGTCGTCAAATTGACTATTTTGGGTACCTTTTTTTGTCATTTGGAAGTTTATTCTGCTCTATGGAAGTCCCGACTCTTATTTCTATAGATTAAGTAGTTGTAGCAAGCTACAGATGCGATAGTCACTTTGCTGTAATTGTTATGTACGTCGTTTTGGCGCTACTATCGTCTACTTTTTTGGCAACCACGCATACATACGTACCAATACTTTTTACATATTTTTATATAGGTATTGATTCCGAAAAATCACCAACGCAGCAGTTTAGGGGATTATTGATATCAAACAACAGAGGAGAATAGCCATTTCAAGGTTCTCAACTCAAGTATGAAATCGAAGAGAACGCAAAGAAACCAAAACTCAAATCAAAATGGAAAAGTAGATGGAGTCAGTATCAGTCAGATAGAAGCGATTACAGCGCCAATACAACTCCTTCGGAACTAAAACTGTCACAGGCCTGCTTATTCCGTAGTAATTTTACATTCTCTTTGTAGTCAGGTAGTCTGTGTTGTAGTCTATGTGTAGTCTATGTTGTAGTCTATGTTGTAGTCTATGTTGTAGTCTATGTTGTAGTCTATGTTGTAGTCTATGTTGTAGTCTATGTTGTAGTCTATGTTGTAGTCTATGTTGTAGTCTATGTTGTAGTCTATGTTGTAGTCTGTGTGTGCTCTATGTTCCATTTGCATTTATTTTCATAGTTTTTAGTTTCCGAAACACACATAATTATTTTCGTGAATTTATTGCTTTTCTGTCAATAATTTTCAACATTATTACAGTAAAACTTTGTTCGCAAAGATGATGAGCGACGACGATCGCGATATTGATATAGAAAGTGATGTGAGTGGTGTCTGTTTTTTCTTGTTTTTGCAACCTGTTCACTTTGAAATCTCTTAAATTCGTTTTAATGTGACTTTCAGGCAGAAAATGATTCTGATTCCCGTGCACACGTACGAAATAATCTCGGGGGAAGCGGCTATTGTTCTCAGGTATTCGCATAAGTACATTATTGAATGGCAATTTTACTGTTACTTGATGTCTCGGAATGTTGTAATTTTGAACAATCATGTGACGTTTTCAAATACATATTGAAACGGTAAATGTAATAGGCACAAGAGCAAAGTTATTTTTTTATATAATGTTCTATTATTGAGGGTAGGTAACTGAAAACAACATTCCTTTCTGTCTTCCTTTATCTTTTAAATTTACTATTTATATTTATTTAATATATTCAAGGAACAAGTGGACACAGGTGTTATAATAACATAAATAGTAAATCAGGTAATTGCCATTTGAATAGATTATTTGATTCAATAAATGTTTCAATACATTTTCATAATCTTCATGTAATATGTATCCATAAACTATTACAATGAAATTTACACATTGAACTTAAATAATTTTTTTCCTGTTCAAAGGGCTAGTGCAAGACAAGATTAGTAAGTAAGAACAGAGGGCTAGTAACTAATAACAAATAAAGCTGAACATATCTTTATCGTCCGTATTTACTAACTTAAAACTAAATATTACCTTAAATAATATGCTTCCTCACTTCCTCCATCACTAAAAAAAAATGGGTTTATTTGTTTTTATTAAGTGTCCAATGTCTGTTATGAACCGAGTAGTAACAGATTTATCTTATTAAATGAATAGGTATCTATGTGATTTAGGCATATTACTTTGTTAAAACTATGTTAATGTAGTATGTCAAGTTATGTATATTGAGTGATTGACTTACAAATGAGACTGTATTCATGGGTTGTTGGTAAAGCTCACTCATGTATCATTGCAATGCTGTGATTATATAACTGGTTTCATAGTTATAAAATTGACAAACCTGGCTCATGGCACATCAACATTGTTTTACTTTTAACTCTGCTTGTCATACACAATGTGCATCGGTCATAGCTGGCTGTTTTCGGCGATAGCGCCAGTGGAAGAGCATGTTTATTTTTTGTGTCTGCAAACCCCACATCCACAGCCCTGGCTTTATTATATTATAATTTAATAAACATGACTTCAGTGACTACCTGTATCTATGGAAAACAGTCTTTAGGAAGTATGAAAAAGATTTATCATGCTTTAAAAGAGTTTTCTGTGCACATAATTCACCAAATAACTAACGCGATGTAAAAGCAAATTTTGAAAAATCAACCTGTAAAAGAAAAATAAAATCTTTGACATATTATAACATTTAGGGGCGTTTCTCTGTAAACTGTACAATTGTTGTCTCAGGCTGATGTTATTTAAGAAAGTACTGATTATTATATATTTCATAATTAACTTTAAAAGATAATTACCTAATCTACATATACTCACTGTATAGTATCCATTTACAAAAACGTTAACATAATGCTCAAAAAACAGTCCCATGGAGTGTCACCACAACAAAATCGTTTCTTTAAATTAAATTAATTAAAACAATATCTAGAAATCAATAAAGAAAAAAAGACTCAATTTTGCTACTAATACGGTATTTTTCATTTAAATACACAGCCCCTGACATAAGCAACAGTTCTCTGTGTCGATTTTTCAGAAAATGCTCAATATTTCCTAAACTAATGAAAATATTTTTGGTTCATCTGCTGTTCATTATTAACCAGGTTGATATCTATTCCTTTAACATGATTTCTTCAATATATAAGCACAAAAGTCGTCGAAACAACGTTCTTAGGATGAGTTTCCCATTTTATAGAGAAACACCCATATTAGTTCGGGTTGGTAAAGAAAAATAAAAAGATCTATCACATATTGTGAATCATATTTATAAATAATTTTAGGGTAGTCTTACATAATTATTTTTTATAAGTTTTTACATTCATAATTAAGTAGGGATTAAGTTTCGAATTTCCTGTAACCTGTTATCAAATGTTAATGTCATCTTATAACTATCAATTATATTTTCTAGGCTGAAAAAAGAGCTCACCACAACGCACTAGAAAGGAAAAGAAGAGATCACATAAAAGACAGTTTTACATCACTCAGAGATTGTGTGCCTGCTTTGCAGGGGGAAAAAGTGGTAAATTTATATAGTCACTCAAACATTGTATTTTTATGTTTCTGATTTCACAATCATGAGTACAATTATTGGTAGTTCATATTTAATGATCTGCTGACAATCAGTGATGACAGTTCACTGACAATACATGCATACACAATTATTTGTGATTACTAGTTTTGTTCATGGCGAAGCAATGCATTCATGTGCCTTTAAAAATATATAATAATATATCAAAGTATACAATGGAAGTTGTTATCTAAACATCTACTAATTACATCCATGGTCCATCTGCCAATTGATGTATATGACTGATGGGTAGGGTGTATCTGTGGGGTACTGGTATGATACTCATCAGTGCCGCACTTTAGTGGCGTTTAAATAGCTATATATTATGAATGTCGATGCTGATTGTGTGACGTTTTGTATTTATTTTATTTATAATCAATTTTATACATTTATACATAAGTGTTTATCGTTAATTTTTCACTTAAAGAATGCAATATTTACTTTGTTTTAAAGCATTAAGTTATTAGTGGTTACTAATAACTAACGGCAAAATTTTGTTATTTACTGATGTACCTACTTGTCTTTAGCTTATTCACTAAAAAGAATAAGAAAAGAAATAACTTTACACTTTATTTTTTACTCTTTAGTTTTATTTTAAACTAATAATTCTACAGTTGAGGTTATGATGGAAATAGGTCATACAAGTATACTATTAACATTGTTAATTTTGGACTAGTCTATATTATAAGTAATTTCCTTACAGGCAAGTAGGGCGCAAATATTGAAGAAAGCAGCAGAATATATACAATTCATGAGACGGAAAAATAATTCTCATCAACAGGACATAGAAGATTTAAAAAGACAAAATAACATGCTTGAGACTCAGAGTAAGTTAACACTTTGCTTCCTTCGCAATTCATGTTGTTTTAAAAAGGATGCATTTTTATGTTATGATTGTAACTTAATAATATTGTTAATTATTTTCTTCATATTTCCACTCGAATAAGTGTAGACAGAAGTACATCTGTAATGAGTATAGTATTAGAGCTCTTTTATATCATAAAATGTTGTGATCCATATAAACAATTTATAATCTAAATAAATAATATAATTTAAAATAAATCTGATTATGGGAAGTAATACAATATTTTCTATTTTTTTCAGTTCGAGCACTCGAGAAGGCTAAAGTGACGGGTAACTTTGTGGATGTTCATGAACTTGGTTTAGGAATAAAGTCGGAAGGCAGTTCACATGATACAGACAGTTCTGATGGAGAGGGCAGTATGAGACGTGTGAAGAAAATTAAGCGCCTAAATGAAGTATAGTTCACAGTTTATTTGCTATATTAAAAACAGTGTGTTAATAAAGGTATAGGAGAGGCGAGAACATTTTGTTTTCGGGACTCCATTTGACTCTGTGAGTTAAAAAAAATATTACTTTGTACGTGTTGGTTTGTGTGAGTTCACTTTATATGCGGTATGACAGCAGACTTTTTAGTGACTTAATGGTGGAATTTTGCACACTGAAATTTTATTTAAAAATCTATGTTTTACAAATTTGTACCAAATAAACTACAGATTTTAATAACTATTTTTATGCTATCATCTTATTTGTGTGTTAAACAATTCTGTTTACCATACAAAATTTAGAAAGAAAATAGTGTCTACATTTACAAATAATAATAATAATATAATATGTAAGCTGTACATTATTTTATCTTGCGACCATATTATGAGAACTCTTATTTAAATATCGGTTTAGTCAAATTAAGGAACAGATTTTCTCCAAAAAAGCAATAAGTATTCCTTTTATTGAGTTTAACTTTTATAATGCTTAGTTTTTTCTTAATAGCAACCTGGGGCTTGAAATACTGGTTATTTCGATATTTTATAAACTAGTACCAATTATAAGGTACTCTCATTTTATTTATAGTTTTTTTCATTTTTCCATTCTGTTTCAAAGCACTTTAAAAAAAAATTGTTTTTTTTTTGGGTAATGCAACCACATGGATTATCACCTAGATATTGCTGTTGTAGCAATTTTTTTTATTTGTCTTTGTGATAGGAGTACTTACGTGCAGTCAGCATCAAAAGTAACCAATCAAAATAAATAATGACGTGATTATTGTTTAATGCCCAGTTGCAAGAAAGTCCATTTATATCTCAAAATTAATAAGGCTTGAATGCTTAATGTGTTTAATGTCTTTAATGAAGCATTAAACATATTAATGGTTCATTAAAGATCATGCTATCATTTTTTCCAAATATTACAACCAAAAGCCAGCATGACTCAGTAGGCATTAAGTTTAATGGACACTTGCACCTGGGCATATGTTTCATAAGTTACTACGTTTTTGTAAATATTGGAACAATAAACTTTCATTTTATTGACTGTACTCATGTCAAAATAAATATATTTTCTGTCTGTCAAAAAACGGAAATAAATTCAAACTTGTCACATGTATAGAAAAATAGCCTGTATGGTACTCGAAAATCATAATCTTGTTACCGTTTATGTAAGTTTATTTTAATGAATTGCCTATTTTTGGTGTTCACAGTACATTTTTATCTAATTACATATAGCAAATTAAAAAAGCTTTCGGTATTCTATCATATATAATGTTTATAGTATTCAACTATTGTGAAATAAATGTTTTTTGTTTGTAAATATTCCTCTTATCCCTGTCGTGAAATGATTATCTTATTTCTATATATTTTATAGAAAAATTTTCAGCAATATTTAATATACTGCTGAAAATTTTTCATTGCTGTTACATTTCGTAACTATGCATTATAAAATGAAACTACAATATTGAGTTTAATTAGGAGTTCATTAGTCTGTCTCATAATGCTAACTTTATGAGTTGTTACATAGTATTAGTATGATCCTAAGTTGAACATGCACAATACATAGGTAGGTATGTATATTATATTTTATAATATAATATATGCCCTAGAAGTGCCCGAGTGCCGAGAAGTGAATGAGTAAAAGTTAACATAAATGCAATAGAAATGTGATCTATTTGAAATATGTGCAGTGTCACCCTTGCGGACAGAACAAGCAATGAAGAGATACGCAGTATGACAGGGTTGCCCGATAAGAGTTATTGTAAAAATGAAGAAAGGAAAAATTAGATGGTTCGGGTACATAGAATAATGAGTGATGAAAGACTGACGAAGAAAATCTACAGAGCGAAAGTGATTGGTAAAAGAACCCAAGGAAGACCAAGGCTGACTTACGAAGATCAAATAGCCAGAGTGCTAGCTGAAGGAAATGTGAAAAGAACTTGCATACCTAGACGAAAAAGTGTGGGAAGAATGATGAGATTTGAGGAAGCGAAAGAAGTATGTAAGGACTGCGAAGTTCCGGCCTCTCTGACTACCCCGTTAGGGATATAGCGTATATGAATGTAATATATATACATACATACCTATGTCTACTATTCTAGCGTTATCTTATATAAAATTAAGCATGGCCTTATTTAAAATCCATAAGTCAAACCCATTCTATAACCACGATTTAACTAAAGAAATTACTTTAACTTAGATCTCATTTTTAACCAACTTAAAAAAAAGAAGGAGGTTCCCAATTTATCTATATATTTTTTGTTTTTTTTTATGGATGTTTGGGCATAACTTCTTTGTTTATAGTAAACCAATTACAACGATTGCTTTTCCATTGGGTTCAGTATAGCTTCAAGGTGGTCTCATTTCACTTTACTTCACTTAAAAGGGAAAATAGATAAGAAAAAATTAGATTGACTTTAAAATAAAAACACTGAAAGGTACTAAATAATATCCTTTACTAATCAAAACTTGAGTAAAAAAATGACTTCATAAATACGATACAAATTAAATAATATTTTATTTCGGACAGTTATCGAAGTCGGTATTAATGAAAGAAAAATGAAAATTCAAGAAACTACCTACTAGTTTGGTAGACTTGGCACTAACATCAGTAACTGTCGTACATCAGTAACTATTTGTGTCGTATTATGAGGTTATCATTTATTTTGTACTTTTTTGAGTTTTGATTATTACTAATCTAAGGGAAATTATTTTGTATTCACATGTACATTAGTCACATTATAAATCCAATTGTCGGACCACTGCATAGTGCTTAAAACAATCGGAAATTAACTCTTGCTTTCCTACTTTTGCTAAGCTTATATAGTTGATACTTAAAATTATAAATTGAAACGGCAATCACAAAGAGGCAATGGATCTGCAGTCTAGCGGATGACTACGTAGTGACTATCAGTGTTGGGCAAAATGTAATTGTAAAAACAATTATTACAATTAAAAATTGTAATTGTATAAACAGTTTGTTAAGCAAACAATTACAATTTGTAATTTTTTTCACAATGACATTTTGCCCAACACTGGTGTCTATCACGTTTTTAATACCTAAACGTTAAATGTGTATATACATGTAGGTGGCGTTTTAAAGCATCAATGAAGGATACATATAAATAGTACAAATGTATACCATATAAGCGAAACCAGCGTAGGAATAGTCTTATAATTAGGAATTGGGACTATCGTCTTGTATAATTATTGGTAACTTGGCAACAATTTTTACTTAAGGTTGGTATCATAAGACAGATAATTTTGCATGGTTTAGATTTATATAGGTCTAAGAATTGATGTAAATAAGTCGATATCTAGAAAATAATATTAATTTTAACATTAGGTAAGTAATAGGGATAATATGACATGTCGTTATTTTTCTACTAAATTGTCATATTTTACATAAAATGTATTTTTTGTTGAAATTATCAGTTTTATTGTCGATTGCAGTGTTATTTCTGGGATCATGTAAATTTTGCTTACTTAACGATATTATCTAATTTCGATCATTAACATTTTTTGTTTTTATAATAATTATTTGTATGCTTAGATACCTAGAAACCTACATCCAATTATTACACAGATCAATTATGAATATCTAATAAATTTCAATTAGCAAATACCAGTTTGATCTGAAATTAGAATCAATATTGGAATCATATTATTTGTCATAGCTTTTATTTAAAGTACTTTCAGTAGAATGTCATAAAAAAAAGAATCCTAAAACGTGTTACTTTTTTATTTTTCGACTTTCTGTTCTTCCAAGTTCATAATTTATTAATTTTGTTTTTATTTACAAGGAAATTATTTAATGTGAATACTGTTGTTATTACCTACTTTAAAATGTTGACATAATGTTATGTTTTGGACAGTCTTTTTTTCTTGACTATTCAAAAACTTTTATACAAATACAGAATTTGTTGAAAATTAAGTAGACATACATAGATACCCATATTGAAGTTGAAGGTTATTACATAAATACATGTATTTTCTTTCTACATGGATTTATTAAGTAATAAATTTAGCAGGGAGCAGAGCACGACTCGCCTGTAGACTACTCGTGGCCGTCGCTTGCACGAATTATTGAATAGTTGGTCCAAGAGAGATGTCAAATCCTAAAATCGAGTTTAAATAGTTGGTGCAAGCCACCCTAATACACTTAAATTACAAAACTACATATAACAAATACGTAGACGATATGTTTATTTGCATTAAAAATAGTTTTCTGTAGTCTTTGGCGATTCTATTAATTTTACACTCTATATAGTGTTGCCACTTTTATAACTTTTGCCGTTTTATAAGTTACAACGACGTACCCGTGCAGGTGTAACAATATAGCCAATCATAATACACTACATTTATACACGTAACGTCTTTACCCGGTATTGGTTGTTGCGTACGCGCAAAATTTTATGAGAGAGATAGCATGAGTTTTGTTACTGTTGTATTTCAAATCTAAACGTAAAGCAAAAAGACCTTTATTTCATTGATGTTTACAATCATTTTCAGTTTGCATTAGACACACATATTTCTTTACATTCACATTGCTGCCCTAACGAATATTGTCGATGTAACTTATATTTGTTGTTCTATCGTATATACCGAAGCTATCTATGTCGATGCTTTTTTAAACTATCTACCGGGGAGTTGCTGATCTCCCCTGGTCTCCTTTGAATAAGCCCGTAACTGTAGTTAACTGGAGCATGAATTGTGATATTTGCTACGTTGTCTTTTCAGAACCCGGAGCACTAAAATACATTAGTATAATTGAAAAAACTGTTTCCTTTAGAGTATGGATTATTGGTATCAATAAAATGAGCTCAAACAATTGGTCTCAATCTTTCTAGAAATAAGTTGTTGATATGCAATTTCCAAATTGTTTATGTTACGGCCAATCTAGAAACATAGGCATAACTGGGATTTATAGGTCGGAGGTCTTCTTTGTTACAAATCGTTTAAGATAATAAAAACTCATTGGATAATAATTGTATAAGACAAAGAAAACGAATTTATTAGCTAAAAAAAATGCCCTTTATTTTTGTTAGGACCAGAACCTTAAAACATTCATTAGCTTAAAAAAAAGTTTTTATTCTTGACTTCGCCATCTTTCGAGACCCCCTAGTTACGTCTATGTTTGGGAATACTTTTTTAATTACATATTTTAAAAGGTATAGCTATTCTAAATGATTAAATAATTGTTTTTACATATGAGTACTTGTAGATGTGCACATAGAAATATTTTGTGTCTATGGTTTTCGTTGCTGTGTATAAGTTTTTCTGTTTATCATTTACAATATTTGTGTAAATGTAATTATATATAATTACAGTTGTCATCATAATTTCTAAAAAGTACAATGAATTCATCAGTAGTTAATATAAATCAGTTGTTTGCTTATGGGATCCTATGAAAATGGTATTGTTCAATTAAACCACCGGACTATTGTAATTTCAGATACAAGCAACGGAGCGTGTGCGGACATCGTAGATATCGTAGATCATAAAAAATCTTATCTGCAAAGACATTGATATTATTACATGACAGACTGATTTGTGAGGGGTCACGTAACTTTAAATTATTTAAACATTCGTGTGGTGTTTGGATAGTTTCTTAAGCATTAATAATTGTAATAGCTTTATGATCACGAGCGTCTCAATATCACGACGTTGTAATAGGAACTGGAATCTGTTGGAAGTTACTATCACCTGTCACATTGTCGTTTTCTGTTCAAGTAACATTATCTTTGGATACTTTTGTCCACCTCTACATTCTTTTGTTTATTGTGTGTTGATTGTTGTGCGGTAACGAATTCCAAATATTAGTGAACAACTTAAATACTAAAAGGAATTATGCACAATTTTTGTTGTGAAAAAATAGGGTTTGTAATGTGGATAATTTGGTGTTTAGTGAAAGAATCACGGTCTAACACGGTCTGTACTACTTACTAGTTATCACAGTTTCGTCAGTACTGTGAATGATGAATTCATGAGTTTTGCTGATAAAAATGTAATATTCAATTAATAGTCTTGAATAATCTCCTGATATTCATACAACTTCATATCGTTTTACGCTTTCGTTTGGTAGTAGTTCATTTTCAAAGAAAAAAAAAACAATTGGTTTCTAAAAAATAAGTGTGAGTTTTAAATGAAATAAGGTAAACGCTGACATTTAGTTTAAACCTTCCTATATATTTTGGAAACCAGTTGTACATATCAGTTCTGTTGTAGTGTTGTATTCTGTAACGAATAAATTATATTACTTATTTGTTCTTTTATGTTGGATTGTTATAGAAATAAAAATATAAAAGTACGTTGCCTATCTTCCTGCGCACCCGCAGATTATAAAAATTAGTCAAGGGATGGGAAGCCTTATAAGTAATTTGTAAAGATAGGCGATGGGATAGCATTCAATCACTATAATATGGCTCCGTTTTGCCATCTGTAGTTCCAAATACCTACTATCAGAACGCACCTTTAGAACGAAACTGACCTAACTCAAAATTTTGAGATTTTGTTTCGGCAAGTTACGACAATGAATTCACCTAAAATAATAAAATCGATTTTTCACAAACACATACATAAATATTCTCATGATATGTAGCTAATGGGCCGGACTGATACGTAAATTCATACTGTAACTAGATAGTAGGTGTTTTAAAGTTTATTATTTAATTCAAAATTCAGAAATTTTTAATTAGGTCAGTTTCATTCTAAAGGTGCGAAACGTGGTGCCGATGTATGATTGTGTTGTGCTTCGATTTTCCTGTCCGCTCTAAAATTTTGTTATAGATATTAGATTAGAAGTGTTATAGATATTGCATTAACCGTTGTTAGTCTTCGTTTTCGTGTTTTTGTAAAGATTTAAATAGTTACCTAGTTATCGTTGCGTGGTTTGTCTCTCTTCAGATTCCTTCTGGTTCTTGCTAAATTCCTATTGTCCCTCTCAATATTCCTTCTTGCACTCCCCAGAATTACAATGAAAAGTTATGTTTTTGGCGTTTATTTTGGTCAGCAGCTAATGTTTAAAATCTGCCAAATAAAAAAGGTTGTCGCTCAATTGAAGAAAAAGTATCTAAATAAAAAACAGCTTTACATAGAAATAAAGAAATGTAGTAAAGTATTTACTCGACTGCCCTTTACTGCTATTCTTATTTTGTTTGGCTGTTTTCTTTTATTTCGCTATTTTTAACCGAATTCAAAAGAAGAACAAGAGGAGGTTCTCCGGTCGTTGGAATGTTTTTTTTATGTATGGGTCTTTTTATCTGTTGTCAAATTTGGCCAGGGCGATCTCATAGAAATTTAATTAAGGTCTAAGATGGAGCACTACTCAAACAAAAGGACTCTTCTACTTAACATATATTTTAACTATTTTTTATTAAATGTTACCCTCAAAATAAAAGTAAAAGATTGTGGACCCACCTTAGATATTTATTGAGAACAAAACCACTGAAAAGTGAAAAATAAACTTTCGAAGACAAAAATTAAACATGTCTGTAAATCTAGGGTTAGATGGGCAGAATCACAAATTTTTTTGCTCATAATTTAGTGCAAATTTAGTGCCAAAAAATAAGATTTAAAGCTCTAAAAGATATTAATGAGAAAACTGCTAGCTTTTAATTAATATAGCAGTGTATTTCCGCAAACTTAGGCATCGGGACGATATAGCAGTGTTTCAATACTAAGAATTTAGTGCTCAATTAGTGCTGCCTATACAGCAGAAAATAATAGGAAGAAAAATGTTTTTTTCTTTTTAATACTAAAAACTTAACTTTACATCCATAACAAGCTATGGATTGGATAATAACAGCTCATAAAAATAGAAATTGGTAAATTAAAAAGAGCGATTATTTAGTGTTCAATTAGTGCTGCCTATCCAGTACGAAAAATAAGTAAAAAAGTATTTTTTATTTTTTCATTACTGAAAACTGCTAATTTGACAGCCTATGCAGACTATGGCTCGAACAGCAGCTCACCCTTTATTCTGTTTATCACCAGAAAGTGGTCCGTCCCTAGACCGGCTCCTCTATGCGCTCTTGTGTCCATAACCTGATTCTTAAGTCTGCTATCCACTAGGAATAAATCAATCATACTTCTCGCACCCTTTGCTTTTTCCTCATCATCAGTTCACGTGGTACCATATTTAAATATGTACCATATTTAAATATGGTATTAGTTACAAAACGATCCTTTTTCATACACAGACCTAACACAATGCTACCAGCACCATTCACTCTCTTATCTCATATTTGCCTAGGACAGTCTCAAATCCTGTTCGAGTTGTCCCGACCCATTCATTTATGTCTCCACACACAACAATTCTCTTATTCTTTTCAACCGTCGCTAGAACTTCTCTAACATTCTCCCAAAACTGCTCTAGTTCACACAAACCGACAGAGGACAATGGGGAATACACCCCCAAAATAAAAATTCTCGTCAACCTCATCTTGAGCCGCAACCAGAGCAGTCTGGGATTTACACATTTATACTCAGTAGGGCATGCAATTATCGAAATGTTCCGATAATCGATAAAAAAAAGCTATCGTTTTTTTTTCGATAAAAAAAATATTTTACAAAAACTTGTTTTTCACATGTAGGTTAACTATACAATTGCCTAAAATGAACCACAATATTAAAAATTAAACAATTTTTTTGTAGGACGAGATGTATTTATTTAATCAAAGTAATTACCCTCGTTGTCTTTACATTTTTGCCATCTAATCAAAAGTCCATTTAAAAAACTGTGGAAGAGCATTTGGTACTGCTTCCTGGGAAGAAAATATTTTCCGTATAAAAAATTGTCCAAATCGCGGAAAAAATGGTAGACGCTTGGGGAGTATAGAGGATGACAGATGGTTTCTAACTGCAGGTTCTGTAGTGTTAAAACTGTTTTTCGAGCAGTGTGAGGTCTTGCGTTATCATGGAGCAATAATGGTGAAGATCAATTGACGAGTCGGGGCTGTTTTGCTGCGAGTATGGCCATCATTCTTCACAGTTCCGCACAGTAGATATTTGCTGTTATTGTTTGACCAGATCGGGGGAAGCTGTAGTGATTTACACCATGAAGTGACCACCAAACAGTTACCATCACCTTTCTATGGGTAAGCTTCGCTTTAAGGCATTGGTGTGGCGTTTGACCTGGAGTCAGCCATTACGTTGTTTGCTCGCGATTATCATAAAGAATCAAGTTTCGTCACTCGTCACAATTCGGTGCAAAACCCTTGCATTTCTGTACCGGCTTAAGTTCAAGACAGGCAAGCTTCAACGCGCGCTGCTCACTGCAGATCAGTCAAATCATGAGGCACCCATTTTCCAAGGTTTTTAATTTTGGCGATTGACTGGAAATGGGTCAATATTGTGAGTATGCTAGCGTCAAACGATGCCGCTGATTCCTTGGTAGGTTGATACGGATCGGCTTTCACCATAACCTTTAATTCAACGTTGTTCACCTTAGTGGTTGGCCTTCCTCTTGGTTCATTCATCAAGTCAAAGTTTCCACTACTAAAGCAGTTAAACCAAAAACGCACGATGTGTTCGTTAGCCGTATCTTCTCCCTACACAGCATTGATGTAACGAGCTAGTTTCTGCTACGTTAGTCCCACGTCGGAACTCGTATTCGAAAATTACTCTGGTTTTCGCTGTATCCATCCTCACGTTAAAAGCTGAATGTAAAAACAGTTGAAAGTCCGAACAATCAAATGTCATGATTTAAAAAAATTTAAAATGTTATAGTTTTCGTGGGAAAAAAGTTATACTATACACTACGCAGGTTTAATTTTAATTGAAAGTGGACAGTGCGTTAAAACAGCAATTTCATACTTAAATCCCTATTACATACTGAAAAATAAATATTTAAAAAATAAAGTATTTTTTTAAATCAACGATTGTATTTCTGAATTAAATTAAATACAAAATATTGAAATCGACATTTTGGAATTATTATAATCATTATAGTTATTTTCTTATACATGCATTTTGTATTTATACAATATCGTGATCACAAGGTACCACCAGTAGGTAGTTTTAATTTTGTCTAATTTTATTTTAACGTAAAAACAATTTACTGAACTTAATAAATAAAAGCCTTTTATTTCTTTGCTTAAACTTTCCAATACATGATGGTTAGTTTTAAATTTATATACTTATTCTAAAGTTATTTATGTGTTTATATGTACGTATTTTTCAAGTTTTAGTTTTAATAATATATAAAATAAAATAACAAAATAATAACAAAATAAAACTACTATTTCCTACTTTCTTCGTGAGCAAGAACCCCGTCTTCACAGGTGAAGGCCTCCTCCAAAGTTAACCATTTGTCTCGGTCTTGGGCTACCTCCGACCAGTTTTGGCCGGCGATATTTTTAATTTCGTCGTCCCATCTTGTTATGGGTCTTCCTTTGCCTCTTTTTCCCAGCGGTCCCATCCATGACGTCACTTTTGTGGTCCAACGTTGATCTTGGAGTCGTGCTACATGGCCGGCCCACTTCCATTTCAATTTTTTCGCATGTTGTAGAGCATCTGTAGACTTTGTTAATTTTCTTATTTTTGTATGCCTTATCCTATGTATTTTCCTAATACTAAGCATGCTCCGCTCCATTCCTCGTTGGCATGTTCTTATTTTTTCTTTAATGCTGTTCGTAAACTTCCATGTTTGGCAGCCGTATGTCAGGCATGGTAGTAAGCATGAGTTCATGACTTTGGTTTTCAAGGATATGGGTAGGGTACTCTTGAATATTTCTCGTAGTTTCCAATATTTGTTCCAGGTATTATGTGTTCGTCTTTCGATTTCCTTTTCGTTGTTTTTCTTGTTAAAGCTTATTTGTTTGCCTAGGTATATGTATTGTTCAGTATATTTCAAGGGTTCCCCTCCCACGGTTATTTGTTTCTCTGTGCTATTTGTCATTACCATAGTGTTTGATAAGTTCATTTCAAGACCCACCTTTACGCTGGCTCTATGTAGGGATTCGATCATATGTTGTAGTTGCGAACACGTTTCTGCTAAAATAACTAGATCATCTGCAAAGCGGAGGTGGTTTAAATGTTTACCTTTTATATTTATGCCATAGTTCTTCCAGTCTAGTTGTCTAAAAATGGATTCTAGTACTGATATGAATAATTTTGGAGATAAGGGATCTCCCTGCCTCACGCCTCTCTTGATAGGAAAGCTCGGGCCTTTGGTTTCTAGCTTGACTCTACCTGTGCTGTTTTTGTAGAGACTCATGATGAGCTCTATGTACTTTTGCTCTACGCGTTGGTTTTTTAGGGCTTCCCATATGCTTTCATGTGCCACCGTATCAAATGCTTTCTGGTAGTCTTTGTAGGCAATGTAGAGTGGTCTCCGTTTCTCCTGGTATTTTTCTATAAGTAGTTCCAATGTATGAATGTGGTCTATTGTTGAAAACCCTTTCCTGAAGCCTGCTTGGTCAACTGGTTGGCTTAGTTCCAGTGATGCAGTTATCCTTTTATTGATGATTGACGAGAACAGTTTGTAGACAGATGATAGTAAGCTTATGGGTCTGTAGTTTGAAATATCTTTGGGATCACCCTTCTTATAGATTAAAATAATATTTGATTCAGCCCATTCTGATGGTATCTCACCTGTTTTCAGTATTTGGTTGAACAGATTCGCTAAAGGTAGAGCTAATATTGTTTGGCCTATTTTTAGGGCTTCATTGTGTACATAATCTGACCCTGGGCTCTTGTTTCTCTTTAACCTGCTTATTGCCTCTAGGATTTCTAATTCGGTTATTTCGTTTACTTCGCTTTCTTGGCCAGTACTTTTCGATGAATAGGTTATAGGGGGCTTTTCACTATATAGATTCTTGTAGAATTTGGTAGCCACCTCTATGATCTCACTACGATTGTGTTGGGTTTTTCCTGATGAATTAAGTCCCTCTATCCATATTTTATTTGGTGTTAATTCTTTATAAGCTTTTTTGATACTTGCTGACTGCTTCAGATGTTTTGTAATCGTATCTTGCCTGTGCTTAGCGTAGTCGTTTTTAATGTATTTGCTAATAAGTTTATACAGAGCTGTCATTTCGTTTTTTTCACTTCGGGATTTATTTTTAATTTTATGTAGTGTTCTCCTTCTGTCTATAAGTTGTACTGTGCGCGGTAATAATATTCTATGGGCTTTGAGATCGGTGCTGATTGAATGGGCTTCTTGTAGGCTTTTAATAATTGTACTGGTTAGCATGGTATAGTATGTTTGTACACAATTAGATTCTTGCCAGCTCGGTAGTTTCGCTATATTGAGAGCAAGTCTCTCTCTAAACTTCAGTGTTTCGTCTTCGTTCTTTAATGACGCCATTGAGTTGTTTTTGTAATTGGCTCTACTTTTTCTTATGTTACTTAGAAGTATACTCGCTCTGACTGGTCTATGATCCGAGGGATAGTTGATATTTAGAACTCCCATATTTTGAAATACATCCGGACGGTTTGATAAAATAAAATCTATCTCGTTTTTGTGTTGGTTGTTTGGTGAATGCCATGTCCACCTGCGGTTTGGTTTTTTCTTAAAGTAGGTGTTCAATATGGAGAGTTTATTTTCAATAGCAAAATCGATTAGTTTTTGGCCTCTATCATTTCTCTCTCCATAACCATGAGATCTCATTACCAGATATTCATTGTGCTGCGGTTGACCTATTTTCGCATTAAAATCACCCATTAAGATATAATCCTTGTCAGCGGCTTCTATAGCGTGTGTAATTGTTTTGTAGAAGAGCGTAATTTCTTCATCTTTTGCTGCTTCTGTGGGTGCGTATGTCTGTATTAGTGATATTTTGTATTCATCGAAGGTGAGGTTTAGCAGGGCTACTCGTTCTGTAAAGCCAGTGAAACTTTCTATATTTTGTTTAAAATATTTGTTTATAATAAAGCCCACTCCGTGCCTACCAGGTGTCCGGCCTATATAGCATAGAATGTAGTCTTTGTATTCTTCGATTTTTGTTCCAAGCCGCCTCACTTCAGACACTCCCATTATGTCGCAATTTATTGTCTTCAGAGCTTCAAATAATTCTATAAGACGCTCGTAAGACGCAAGTGTTCTGACATTGTAGGTAATAAGGTGAAGTTTTTGCCCTTGTTTTTCTTGATTTGTATTTCTCTTTGGAGGGTTGTGGTCGTAATCTTGCTCGGGGACCAGCCGGGTTGGAAGATGTATATTCTGTTTATTTTTCTGTTGATTTTTGTAAATTGTTTCATTTGAAGAGAGTCGGGGTGTTAATTGCTATTTATTCATGTCTTGGTTTTCTTTGTTGTTTGTTTTTTTATTTACCAAATAATTCCGTATTCCGGCTTTTAATACTCCTGCCGATACACTTGATGATCTTTGTATCGGTGAAGGTGCGAGATCGGTTTTATTTTTCTTCGGCACCTGCGCTCTGTTGTTTTCTGGAAGCTGCTGATTGGTTTCCGGAGACAATTGTAAATACCTTTTTTTGCTAGTTGTTGTGTCAGATATTTTCCCAACTATTACTAATTTATCATACTTGATTATCGCTTTATTTCCATTCTCTTTCTCCAATTTAATTTGATTTTTTAGCTCTCTTCTTTTTTCTAAAACGTTTGGTGGATAATCTTCTGTGACATAGTACTGTGTATTTTTTATATTTTTTCTGTTTTTAAGTATTTTAATTTTTGTGCCAAGTGTTGTGAATGTCACCACTATAGGACGGGGCTTATCCTTTTTTACTCCTATTCTTCTAATCGCCTGTATGTCCCTACAGTCTAATTTAACTTTTAAGTGTTCTTTAATGAATACTATGATGCTGCTCTCCTGTTCTAAATATGATAGTTCTCTTTCCTTCATTCCAAAGAACACGAGATTTCTCTGTCGCGCCTGTTTTTCTAGGATACATATTCTCTTTTCTTCGACTTCCACTTTTTCCTTAAGTATATCGTACTTTTTTTCCCATTTATCAAATTTTTCTTCGAGTATCTTGTTAACGTTTTGAGTTACTTGTTCAGTTATTTTTTCACCGTTTTTAAGTATGTTCTTTTTTGTTCTTCGAGCTCTTTTTGTATATCGCGAAGTGCAGCTAGTACTTCCTCCATATTTTTAGCTTTTAATTTTAGTACTTTGTAGTATAGTAGCGTTTTATGCAGCCGATAGCAGAACTAATTTGACAGAATGACGGTATTATAGCGGAGCTATATCGGGTTTCCAGTGGCGATTGCGATGTTACGTAGACTGTGGCGCCTTTAGCGGCGAGAAACTGAATCACTTGAGTGTCGTCGGTAAAACAGGACCGCCTAGTAGTAGTTGTTCTATCCTCCGCTAGATGGCGCTGTTCATGGCCATTAACGGTTGGAGTTCTAACTCGTTTTTGTATCAATTAATAGGTTATGATTTTAACACTTTAATTATAAAGTAGTTCCAAGAGGTATATTCTTTGGTATACGACGGCAATTATTGCTTGGGCTTTTGATTCGGGTTCTTCAACAGCACGTAATCACTTTGTTACAACGGAAGGTCACTGTTTGGTTTTTTATAATCTTGGCAAGTTTAGCACTATTTCCACGCTTATAGTTTTGCACTTCACTCTTTTATGGTGAATCAGAGTTCCATGTCGCGTTATAAAGTCTTTTTATGCAGCAAAACGTTGTATTTCCTTTTCAAGAACTGAATATTACACGGAGATGGTGTTGATAGTAGCACCGTAGCGCCCTCTCTCCCTAAGCACGCACGAGCACGCTTCCTCAGTTGACCCCCTAAACATCTAACTACCTAAATAACAATATACTTACACTATAGGAAAAGATGTGTGTTGTAATAGGGTACATACGTCGCACACTCATTCTTTTGATCTAAGGAAGACATTATATATGTACACGTATGTGTGTTCCAGCGTCTTCGTCATTAATACCTATCCGCATAGATACAATGTGCCCACTTAAAACAGAAAACTAACTGTTCAATCTTCATTAAAGCCCAAGTATCACCTCTAGCAATACAGACTTGGCGTGTTTTCTGTTTCATCACTATCTATCTCTTTTGAAGATGAGTATCTAATACTTTCTTTGCTTTAGATTTATGCGTCTTTCGTTTTGAGTTGTTTTCCCCTTCTTTTCTCCGTTTAGTTTCCTTTTTTTAAAACTCTTCTGCGTCACTTTTCTGTTTTAACGTTTCTTCTGACTTCTGCTTACAAGGTAACGAGGTTATGATAGTTGTCTTACCAAGTCTTCTTTGTTACTCTTTATGTTTTTTTTGGTCACTGGAAGCGGCATCCATTGCTTTGAACTGACTAAAGTAAAATTACTTTGACCTGGGACTGAGTTAATCCAACGAGAGCACCCCAAACTCTGTGTTGCCCGTTGATCATTTTTGAAATTAAATACACTACCAGAAATGTTTTATAGAAAAGCTAGTTTTACCTGTTACTGCGCGGGGACTGTTAATAAGATTCGCCTATAAGGTCGCAGAAAATTGATGTTATACCGAATACTTTGGTAGTACCAAACTTAAAGCAATTTTAGCGTAAAGGAGCTAATTCCCTTTTTTGCAATAACAAGTACAATTGAATGACGGTCATATTGGCACTCGCACGGCTGAGAGCTGTCATCATAGCAGCGAGAAATAAACATTATTAGATGACATCACCATTAAAAACGAGAAAAGTATATTTTCAATTTCATTACACTGTACGAGTATTAAATACAGTGGTAAACACTGTCTTCGCCACATGAACTTTATGATGATTTTTATTTCTGTTGAGGTACCCTCATAATAAAAAAAGATTTTGTTTGTCACATCCAGTTTTTTTGTGTCTTTTTTTGAATAACTGAATTTCGGCGACTAGATAACTATCGTATTGGACTATCTTAAATGTATGGACGTTTATTAGGTTGTGAATATGCCACGAAAGTGCTTAAATGACCCGGACAGTTTTTGTTATGTGTGTGGAGAATTAACTTTTGTATCTCGGCGTTTGGGCTTAAGGATCCAGAAATTTGCCATTAGCTATATCAATGATTTGGACGGAACCAACGACTTCGGAAATTCGTTGGATAGAATCAAAAGGTCGTGTAAAATATTGTTATTTTTGTTTGATTCATACAAAAGGCATTACGACCAAGTCCAAGCACACTGTTAAGTACCCAGACTTGTCATCGGCCTTCAAACCGATCCACATAGTATCAAATTACCTATATCGAAGAAATGGATAAAGGTAGTAGGTTTCCATACCTGAAAGAGAAGTTTCCTAAACTGAGCAACACAAAAATTTAAAGAGGGAATATTTCCTGGTTCACAAATACTGGAACTAATGAAGGATAAGAACTTCGAACAGAAGCTCGAAAATGTTCTGTTAACACAACATTTCTAAGCCCATTTTTCATGATCTCGTTACTCACAATTTTTTAGGAAACCATAGAGTGGAAGCGTAAAGATTTAATTAATGAGATTATAATCTCAAATAAAGCTTTTGGGGTGTAACATATCCCTGAAAATACGTATGCTGGAGTCTCATTTGGATTCCTTTCCCAAAAACTTGGGTGCTGTAAGTGACAAGGTGAGAGATTTCATCAGGATATTTGCTTAACAGAAAAGCGTTATCAAAGGAAATTGAGTTCAAGAACGTTCTGATTACTGCTGGAGACTTAAAAAAGACCTAACAGAAGCCAAACACTCACGAAAATATTAAACTAACCTATTTGTTGTACAGTAAACAATATGTCTCTTAGTGAAGGTGATTTTTGTACTTTTCATGGAAATATATAGCCCCCGCAAAATAAATAAGACCACATATCACAAGCACCACTGTGTTAAAATGGCGTGTTACAACTTTTGAAGTCAGGTTATAATACTCATGAGTTAAATAGAAAATTTTAATCAATCATATTGCCCTATAACATGTACAGTGGCAACTGTGTACTTATTCTGAAGTAGTAAACTGCCGTGAATTCTCATACACTTGACAGGAAAGCCATTCCCAAATATTTTCCATGACGTTAAGGTCTGTTGAATTCGATGGCCATTGCAGAACACTCACATGATACTTTTTGGGCCATATCTGAACAGCATGTGCTGAACGAATACTGCATTATCGTGTTGAAAAATATCTTACCTTGATGAACTTTTCTTTTTGCTTTGTCAAGAGTTCCATATAAGTTTCAGAGTTCTGTCTGCCTTTTAGGAAAACTAAATCGATCGCCGCTTCGTATGAAACTGCTTCCCATACCATTACCGAACCAACATCTGCACGCCGTCGGGACAAAACAATTCATTTTTCGCAAATCGTGAAAACAAAAAGAAGCTAACAGGTCCATCAGGGTAACATTTTTTTTCATCACTAAAAATAACTTTAAACCGCTCGGTTTTCCAGCGCATTTTGTCTCGAGCAAATCTAAGTTGTTCACTTACATAACACTCTTAAAATCGGCTTCCTTTTAATCTTAATTCGTTTTAAATGTAGCCCGCGTTGTAATTTCTTCTGTACTGTTCTTAATGAGGCTTTAGTTCCAACATGAGTTGCTATTTGCCTACCTGTCAAGGTTGAATTAGCTGATTCACGTAACATCGCTTAACATTCCCTTTCTCTAGTGGCAAAGATTCGTCCTTTAAAACGTTTACCGTAATTTTCAGGTTCTTCGAAAAATTTACTCGCTGCCTGATGCGACCGATCAATTCTTGCAATAGCTCTATTCAAATATCCTTCTTCATGCAATTTTTTTATTTTCCCTTGTTCTTCTGGAGTCGTAACACTTTCTTACCCATATTTAAATGAAATAGGTTTTGTCTAATTTTTGTTTTGTTTGAGCTTAATAAGCACACCTCGTAGTCACATGTTCGTGCTAGTTCAAATGTACTGCAGCGGATAACTTACTGGTCGTATTCCAAGGGGAAAGCGACATGCACTACCCCTTCTTTGGACGCGATCACGCATGTTGTCGCGGTACGAACTATCATAATTTACACAATACATAAAAATAAACTTTTAGCATTATAGTAACGAAATTGTTTTCTTAAATATTTAGGGAAATTAATAAAAATATTTTGGTCTTATGTTCCGGGAAGTGTATGTTTTGATTTCACATGCGTTTTACATTTTGTAACTTTAAACCATAAGTTGTTTTACGTCAGCTTTCGAAAATTTAGGTGTGCTCATCTCAAGTTATCTACATAGAAAATGACAAACATTATCTACATAACTAGTAAGAATTTTTCAAAGAGATTAGGAAAATTATGTAAACTCTGGTCTCTTGCTTTTTGTCTAAAATCTTACACCAGGACCTACCGCACTGGTTAGTTTCCTGATTTTCCGTTCAATGATTTGTCCTGGGTTCAGCCGCTTACGACTCAAAGATGACATGACGCGACGCGCAACGTTACAATAAGCAAAACAAGACAAAAAATGCATAATATGCTACTCCTGCATTACTTACATAGTGTGCCGGTTGATCTCCCCGCTCATCTGTATTATCCACTTCTAGGCGGTGCTGTTATAAAGCACCACCCGCAAAAATAGCTCTCATCTTGTACAAAATGTAGGAAAAAAACTATTGAATTTCACTATTTACAAAGTATCAATGTCGTTTTGATTGTTTAAATTCTTCAAAAAAAAAAGAGGTTCTCAATTCGACTGTTTTTTTTTGTACGTTTGTTACGCGATTACTTCGCCAATTATGAATTGTTTTAGATGATTCTTTCTTTGATTGGTAGGTCATATTTCAGAGGTGGTGCCATATACATTCTATCGAAATTAATTCGGCGCTTTTTGAAAAAATATATATATACATATGACGTTTTGGTTTGTGGTTTCCTTCAGCAAAGTTTTGATGAGGACTTCCAATCTCTGTTTTAACTGTCATCACAGAAACATTAGCCGAGAACAAAGAATATTGTATGTATTTGTAAAAACCCGTCATAATAATTATACATTAATACCTATTCTTAAAGAAAACTACCTAGTTGTTGGAAAGATTACACAACCGTGTCATTTCTGTTAAAGCTTTCCCACCGTCGGGTCGATTTAAAAGCTTATTTACATCCCAATCAGATAAGGCAATGCCTTCTAAGGTTTTAACGCAATTGAGGGCTACATAAATCTGTCCTTTTGCAAGATTCGTCATTCCTAAATCGATCACTGTTTTATCAAGGTTTGTATCCTGAAGTTTGTGGAAAGTCACGCCCAGCTTAAGATGAGCGGTAACATTATGCGTTCGACATCTCCATATCCTCTTTGCGCATGGAATGTTGTGCAAACGGGCGAGATTGCTACAAAACCGCCATCATGTTTTATTCTAAGGCCAACAGTCGCGTCATCAAATTTTATAAGCACAGATTCAGGCAACTTTCTTCCTCCAATTGATCTCTTCGGAGAGCAGGCCATTTCATTATCTTAACAATGCTCATGGTGAATGGTGATTCACGAGCCCATCGGATACGGAGATATTATACCTCAAAGTGACAACAAATGCAGACAACTTCTCTCATATGAATCACGTTTCTCCCACTATAAGATGTCCTCGTTGCACTTACGACATAAAGGTACTTGATATTATGTTTTTGTTTAAGGTAGTCCACTATTTAATTGATGCACCTGACATACTTGTGCGTTTGAATTTTATGGTACCTCGCTCAGGTAGTCGCTTACATAACCGCAAAACTTTTGCTCCTCCCTTATGTAGATCCAGGCTTGGTCATCACTCCCCATTGAATCGCATGTGCTCCTCTTATAATGCTGTAAGATCAGATTTTGATTTATTTTTTGGTTCTGGAGTCTCCGCAAAAAAGTCACTGTTTGGAAGCTTTAGTTGAAATGCGTCCATTTCTGTAGAGATTACGCGTAGCGTGAGAAAGTAGCATTTCCGTTTGTTCTCATATAAAAAAAAAATTGTTGATCTATTTAGCGCATGTTGTGTTCACATATAGTAGGATACATTCTATTGTAACACACTTATCAGTAAATATTGTAGTGCAGGTAAAGAACTGTATCCAGTTTTGTGAACGTTAATAAAAAAAAAAAGTGACTCGTGATTCGATACCCAACTTTATAGTTGGTAAGAAACCACCGCACTTATTAATGTCTTTAAGAATAACTAAAAATCTGGTGGCTTTTTACCATAGGTTGTTGTTTCGCGAGACTTGTCTACAGCAATACATTGTGTATATGCGGTGCGCTTTAGCATTTTCAGCGGTAATTTTTTCATTATATGTGTCAATTTGTTTAACAGTAGGGAATATACGGACTGCAACCCCATCAGCAAAATCTGACAAAAGCACGTATCGCCGCTCACAAAGTAAATTCAGCTGAGCTGTCGTTAATTCACCAACCCGCAAGCTATTCAAGAGGTCAATAAACTCAATGCTTTTTTGTTGTCGCATATTAATCGTAAGTTCACAAAAGAGAACTGCTGCCATAAGTTAACTTCGGCCGAAAACCATGGCGGTTGAATAAAAAACCAATGCCCTTTTACCGGTGGGAGTTGAAGTATATCACCAAAAAGCAATATATGCACCCCGCCGAATAATTTGTCATTATTTTTGTATTCTTGGAGACGCAGGTGTATAATATGCAAATTTTCATATGGTTCCATAGAAATTTCATCTTTGATTACCCAGTTTATATAGCGTCATATACGTCTTTAATTCTCTATCTTTTGTCCAGTAATTTTTTTGTACGTCATGGTATTTCCTTTTTCAATGGGATGTGAGAATATTTGTAACGTTGGCTAGTTATATGTGTTATTTGTAAAATTGTTGTTATTCGGTATGCACGAGATCTTTGGGTTTTTAGGTTCTTTTAGCCCACCTTGGAGAGAAATACAGTTTAAATTTATATAAGGGCGCCTTAACTGTATTAATTCAAATGATTCCAATTGTGAAATAAAAGAAAGGTTTGACAGTCCCTTCACCAATTTATCTATAATAATAACTGTTACGTGGACGACGAATCTCGTTTGTAGATAGAAATGAAAAATGACATGTGATTAGAATGTAGGGGAAAGTGGGGTGAAATCGGGACGCTAAGGGAAATATTTAAAAAAAATGAATATTTCAAACATTATAAATTAACTTTATTAGACTTCGATTAGTATAACTAATGAATTACATATTTGGTCAACGAGATCAGTTTTCATTATTATAAGTATTAAAAAAAAAAAATTAAAAGTTAACTTTCTACGGTTTTGCCCCATACCTGGTCCAAAACCGGGTACACCTACATCATATACCCAACTTTGCCCCTTAACAACGGAAACAATGGAACTCATCCAAATCATCTCGTTCCCAACGAGTACAGCCATCATGTGCCCATTTCTTACACTTAAGACAATGCACCCAATCATCACTTGATCGCATATTTCCGTAAATTTTAGTGCAATAAATACATTTGTCGTCTAAAACGGTCTTCATTTTGAAATTCTTAGGATTTTCTATGTTACCACTAAGTTTCGGAACATTTGTTTTGTTAATTTTTTTGGCGTTATTTACTTCGAGTTCTAATTTATAAGGTGATGAAGTAATAACAGCACTCTTCGACGACCATTTGCATTGGCTTTTCTTGTAATATAAGGCTTAGGTGAAATAGCAGTTGATGAAAAAGCTAAAGATGTCGATGCCAATTGCCGTGAAGTGCTTGATCGTGGATTACCTGTTGGTCGTTTTGATGGGGTTGGTTGTGGATTTATTGGTGAAGCTACTGAAAGTGGCTGCTGCTATGCAAACACAAGGTTAACTCCGAAGTAGGCTGTGGAAGGCGTAACGCTAACCCTGGATGACGACGTAAAAATCCGTAAAGCCAATCAATTCCAGCTAATTCGGTGTCTTTGTTAAAATTGTGATCTATACCATTTTTTTCTGCCATTTGAAAAGCAAGATGACGGAAATCCCTGTACGTTAGTCCAAATAATTGAGCTTCAAGATCTTTTATACGCTGATACATTAAATTTTCTTGCTCAGCTGTAATGACCGTCTCAAAACGTCCTAGGCCTTTTTTTGAAGCATGTTTGAGATTATTATTTATTCGGTACTTCTTTACTCTGTCTTCCAGGGTTGATTGTGGTACCGAGAATTTTCAAGAAGCGAAACGATATCCACATTTTCCGTCTATTACTTCTAAAATGGCATTTTTCATACATTCTTCACTCCAGAATTGTCGGTTCGTTGTTCTTTTATAATTTCGTTACAATTTATCATAAAAAATAACGTTAAACAAAAAAAGAAAGATAGTTGTACAAAACAGTGTACCACCCGGCATTACCCCGTATGGTTTTACCCCAAGCGCACCAAAGAGAAACAAAATAATCAAATAAACTAAAAACATGCAGCAATAAAGATTCAACCAATTGTCAGTTTAACCTTAATACATACTTAATCTTTGCAACAAAATCAAATTCCACTTACCTTGACACACAAAGGTATAGTACAGCTTTTGACACACAAAGGTATAGTACAGCTTTGAAATCCGTCATATATTACAACAAACCTCGGTAAAAAATTGTTTCTTAAATATTTTCTACCAGCACGCACGCACGTCATCTAACTTTTGTTGACAAACTTCAAGATGACTGACTGCAGTGAACAAAGTGCACGGAAATTTGAAACTCATTTGAAAGCCTTAGTGCCGTGTCCCAGTTTTACCCCCATACCCGGTTTTGGACTAACCTCACAATGAATATGTCGTCCAGGAGAGTAAGACTCCAGGGGTGAAGAGCCGCTCTCAGTTTTGTTTTTAAACCTAACACCGAACTTGTGGTTTTTTACACACATTTTATACGATCGAGGTAAGAATTGAACCATAGATGTTCGTGAGGTTATATATGGGTTCGTAAAATAAAACTCGCATATGCAGGAAAAAGCCTTTCGGCATAAAAAACCTGAATTTATTGATGTAAAAATCTTTTACAATAAAACAATAAAAAACGTTCGAGGTACAATCCAAATAAAGTGTATGTCAACGTGTATGGTGTAAATGGGCGTGGCAAAAGAATGATGTCGTTACCTCATGCTTTGCGATTTAAAATGTCGATGGATAAGTCGTTAATTATTGTTATAAAATAATAAATAAATAAATGTTATGCGAGCATGTCACTCGACTTTCAGGGCTGTTGAAACCCTTTGGGTCAGCTGGCCAGGCTGGACCGCGTCTCGTCGCTACGAGCAGAGGGAAGGTTGGTCGATACGATTGAATAAAAGATGTCGTAGATATGTGTTGTACAAATGAGTGTGGAACAGAATGATGTGGTTACAGCGTAGGTAGGTCGTCAAGGTGACGCGAGCGGGTCGCTCGACTTTCAGGGCTGTTGAAACCCGTCGGGTCAGCTGGCTGGGCTGGACCGCGTCTCGTCGCTACGAGTGAATAAAAGATGGAGATGTGTGTACACGTGCTGCGTTGTAATGACGGAACAAAGGCGCCGAATGGCAGCGTTTGAGGTTATATTCCACGTTGTTCCCATGTGATGTGATGTGATGTGATGAAAAACCAGAAAATAGTATTAAATGACCCGGCAACGCGGTCATGGATTTAATCAATAACCACTTACCTCGCTAGGAGTATAACTAGAAGTATAATGCACGGTTGCGGCGTATAAGTTTCCCGAGTTGCTGCGGTCAGCCGAAACGTCCGCACAGCACGAGAGTCGAAAAAACAGAGAGAAGGCGATCGCCGGTAAGCCGATAAAAAGCGTTCTCCCCCATCGAACAACTCACGGAGCAGCCTGAAAGAGGGGGAAGAGAATGACGTAATCGGTCACGCGCAGATTCGGCATGCACGATAGCAAAAACAACATGGTTAAAACTCACTAGAACTAGCTGTGATAGAACATAATATACTGGAATAGTTTACTGAACACTAATGTTGACTATATTTTGATAACGGCCGTTTACGGATACAGTTAAAGATATAGTAATACTGATTGCACTAGACTACTTCTGTTCAACGATACTTGGCGGCGGGTATAATTAAATTATCTCAGACTACCTCCATTCGCTCTGATTCTACGCGCTCGCTTGTTGTTACTTAACAACTACGCAACAATAACTACATATTAATTTCAATGATTAACCCTATGGGCTTTATATATATAAATTAATATCCACTCGTTAATTACAAAAAGAAAGCTAATAAATACTTTTAGAATATACACCGAGGTTTATACAGGTGATAAGAAAAATCCTTTTTAATCATAATTTTATTAAACAAAAAAAATTTAGCAAAACAACAATCAATACTGATAACTTGGACCTTTAGCAATAATATATTCAGCCGGTTTCGAAGTGGGCTCCTTTGGCGGTGATACATAGGCCCAAACGCAACTTGAAATTTTCGGTGATGGGCCGCAGCTCTTCCGGCGATAATCGCTCCCACTCCCGGCGTAGCGATTGCTTCAGCGACTCCAAACTTTTGTGGCGCTTAGCACAAGCTCTGGCCTCCAAAATCGACCACACGCTGTAGTCCTTCGGGTTCAGGTTCGGCGAGTAGGGCGGCCATTCCGTAAACGAGATGAAGTCGGGGAAATGGCTTCTGCACCAGTCCTGCGTCAACTTCGCCTTGTGAGCCGGAGCTGAGTTTTGTTGGAACATCCACTTGCATCGGCGAAGTGCTGCTGGGTCCACGGAAGCACGACAGCTTGGAGAATGTCGCGTCGGTAGACTTCTTGAGTGATTTTGACCCCTTGATCGACAAAAACAAGGGGTGTCTTCCCGCTAGCACAAATTCCGCCCCAAACCATGACGGATTGCGAATTCTGGCGGTGCTCGACAATGGCAGAGTCCGGAATTTTTTTATTTATTTTTTATTTGGCTCACCAACAATTGTATACACTAATACATCATCATTTAAACTAAAAACACTATCATAAATCGGTGTTACAATCACTTATAGGTAAGCTCCGCAGGCATAAGTTTAGTGCTTATATAAGGAAGAAAAAAGAAAAGAAAGAACCATTACAGAACGCAAAATAAGTCAACAATGCATCTATGAGAAAAACAATGTTATCCCAAGCAATCCAGAGCAGACGTTACAAATTTCTTAAGACTGTCGTATTGTATGTCCGTGCAATCACTATATAAATTGAGCAGTTTAGATAGTCTCGAAATAGGCGAGTTAGCACCCAAAACAGTTCTCCGAACTGTTCTGGGTACAGTTCCCCTCTTCGGAGAACCCACCCACACCCACAGGGGTGTATTGGGCTTACGAGGCGGTCTGTAGAGAACTGTAGGAATCAATAGTATGATGAAAAAAAATCTGACCAACTCCTGTCGTTTTGGTGGTTGTGGGCCTGGTCCACGGTGAACAAATTCTTGTCGGTGAAGAGAATACGCTCCTATTGCTGACCTGCGGCCCGACGCTTGAGTTGGCGGCATCTTTGGAGTCGCACGCGCTTGTTTTTGTCCGTAAGCAGCTGAACTTCGTGGAGCTTGTACGGCTTGAGCTTTAGCTCCTTTTTCGCCATTAGCCGCATCGATTCACGATTGATCCTTATCTCACCAGCGATCTTCCGCATGGACACCCTCGAATTTCTCTGCAGTCGCTTCTTGATGATCGTGCGGTTTGAAGAAGTGTTGACAGTGCGCTTTCTGCCTCTTCCTGGACGGCGAACATCATGACCAAGCTCCTTGTATCGTTTGATAGCTTTGGAAACAGTTTGCTTAGGCACATTGAGCAAACTAACAATTTCACATTGACGCTGTCCTTCACAAAACAGTTCCAAAATTGCGCAACGTTTACTTGACATTCTAAGAAATGAGCAATGACAGTACAATAATTTCGTGTTAGGACATATTAAAGTTTGTCTCCATTTTTTCTTGTCACCCCGTAATTATGACTTGTACAACTATTTTTATTACATTTTATATTTTATAGTTAATAGTAGTTTAACATTTATTCTGTTAAAGAAATCAAGAGATAAAATCAAGAATAAAATTGTTTCTTAAAGTAAGAATGGAGAATAAATACACTTGAATAATGTTAGTAAATTGTTTTCATTTAACACATTGATGAAGAGTATTATGTACAGGTGATGGCCGCGAAGCAAGTATGGGCGCATTAATCTGATTACGAGTTTCTCTGTCTTTGATACGAATTCATGCAGGTTCTGCTCGGATTGCTCCTTTCTTGAGTACATTTTTGTATTCAGTACATAACCATCGTGCGTACAAAGTTCTTTAAATTTGATACCGTAACGGGCTTTTTTCCTTTTATATATTGGCGGAAATGTAATCGTCATCGAAAAAGAAGGAGAAATTTATCTAGTGACAATTCTTCGCCAGCATTGTAGAGTTTTCTGAAGTTTAGTGTCAGCATTTCACAATTTTATTTTCTCTTTTGGCTGTTAATTCGGATGCACATATACAGAGCAAAATTTACTCATATCTACGTCCTAATATTATATAGGTAAAAATAGGATGAAACCATAATGGATCAGATACTGAAAAGAGATTTCTTTGTCTCGGATATTTTATGTGGCCTTTCAGAAGACTGAGACCGAGAAATTTCAACATATCTTCACAGTTGGTTTCACGTTGGTTGGTTGGTTTTGCGGCTATGTCTAGTATGAGACCTGTCGGTGTTGCACAGAGTATTTCCGTAAGTGTTAGTAAAATTCACCAGATATTCTAAGAAATTTTGTGGAACTAAAAGACGGAAAAAGTTTACAGCATGTTCCATATTTTCAACATTCAGTGTTATACACACTCAGAGCTATTAAATTTAAAATCTTGTATGTCGGTAGTTGTAGAAGACCACGATTCCTCTGTAATTGGTGCATCTGATCTCCTATGATGTAAAGTAATTGAGTGTGGTTAATCACAGGTATCTCGGGAAGCATTCGGATGTTCTTCATCATCTGGCTCAGCAGTTATCAACGAAACAGTATAACGCGACTACGGTGATGTTAATTTTGAATGTTCTATTATTGGTAGGCATGAACTACTCAGGATATTGGGTTTCTTTAGAGCCACCCTGGAGAGGAATACAGAGTAAATTTTTATAAGGGCGCCTTCCCTGTATTGCTACAATCGATTTCAGTTGTGAAATAAATACACACTTTAATACAACCTTCACCAATTTATTAAAGAATTATAATTATCCCTAAATATAGATTTCATGATCTCACTAAATGAAATCTTAAATGTTATATATAGAAGAATTTTAAATGAGATTTTACATACAAAACAAACAAATTACATCTGTATTGGAAATTACAAAAATGAGTACTGTAACCAATAATAAGTGTAACTGTTTCTTAATATTTAGTATAACTAAAACATTAAGATGAACTACAATAACAAAATATAAGGTTAGTTATGTAGATTTATTCTTGAATGTTAATAATTTTTATATATGCTTTTACATTACCATCCAAGGAGATAACCATGTATGTATATAGCTAGTCGAGTTGTCCCACCAATGGTCCATAAGAATATCCACGGTGTTCACTAAACCCTTAGTGACTGCACAATTAAGTTAGGTCTTCTGCAAACCGAGTTGTCCCTCCCCAATGGTCTCAAAATATGTCCATGAAGTCCACTATACTCGTAACTCACTAATAAATCTCAAGGAAAAGAGACTAAATATGTATTAAGGTAATCCAACCTCATACTGCAATGCACAAACAAACGATCCGAGAAGCTAACTGATCAGGTATCTTTAAAGAAAATATCCAACTAGATGTGGAATACACCGTCATTCCACGGTGTTAATGAAATTAAGTAGATAACATTAGTCCATTGGGTTTATGGAACTATGAGTACACCATTAGTACCTGGTGTTTATAGAATTAAACTTGGAATTAAGTATGGAAATAAAATATACCATCAATCCGCTAAACCACGGTATTTATGTGAATAAGATATGGCATTTAGCCGGGAATTTAAACATGGAACTTAGCCTGGAACCCATGAGGTCTATCATGGGACTTGAATTTCAACATATAATGCCGTCCTGTGTTATTAGACACTGCAGAAACTATACTAGCAAGACTTCCAAAGGTTCACGAATTACGTATCATGCGTAAGTATACTTATTTAATTCATTCGTGTCACCATTTTTTCCAAAATCTAAAATATCAGTAAAATATTAAATCACAAAAAAATGAAATGCGATAGATAATCCTCCAGTTACCAAGTGCGACAGAGAGCAATATATTATGTTTGGTCAAAGAGTATAAAAATTTATGTTACAGAACCGTCAATGTCATGCAGTGCCTATTAAACATTTGATTACGTTTATTTAGTTGGTATATAAGTTATAATATACGTATTTTTTAAAACGAATCAGAAGCTTTATCAGTTATCAGTGAGTCTAATATCCCAATAATCCCACAAAATAAAAAAAAAAATTACATGAAAATACCGTGTTTTATTTTTATCATTTTCGAATTTATAACAAAATTGTTTTACGAATGTATGTACTTAAATAATTCTGTTTCCAAATGTACATAACTCAAAAAAAATTAATTTTAAAAATCAAACAAATCCTTTTTTACTGTCTTACCCTTAGGCATCAATCATATTTTTCGAATATGTCTGTTTTGTTACTAATTACTAATATTCTATGAATTAAGTCACGGATTCGCGTAAAATGCAGTAAGAAAGTGAAATTGACCAATCACAATGGTTTTAGAGAGTCGCGTGATTTGTTAGTTTGAAATGCAATTGAAGTCTTACATTGTACAGCGACGCAGTGCAATGTATATTTGTCTCATTTTGCTTATGGTAATTGTCATGCTATCTTATTTACACTTCATCATTTTATTAGTGTGTATAAACAAAACGTGTGGCTTATGTGTGTGCGTAACCGGGACAATATTTTACAAGAATTAATACTAACGTAACCTATCTACCTCTTTTTTAAATATAACATCATTGCATATAACCTAAACCGTATTATTGTGGAATGTAAATAAAATGCTCAAATATGCTACGTAAATGGTAGTAAAGTGGCATGCACAAAAAAACGTGCTACATATTGAGTACAATGTTTTGCCAAATATTTGACGTGCGGCTACTCCTGTTAGGGATCCCACCTCTACAAATTTAGCCTTGAGCAATATGTCAACTGTAAGTGCATAACACCGTTTGATATGTTCCACGAATAATTTCAAGACGAAGGACTTTCCACTTCCTGCACCGCCCGTGATGAATAACAATAATTGGCTTCCTTGTCCCTGCAAATCACTTTCCATAGCCGCAGAAACTTTTTGGAAAAGGTTCGACGTTTAGACCTCGAATATTGCCCAAGAAGACTTCATCTGGCATTGCAGACCTTTCACATACATCTTCACAATAATTGTCATCGTTATTTACGATTTGTTAACCGCCAAAAGTCAAAGGAGTGTCAACATCATGAGTGTCACGGGCAGCGTTGAGCGCGACTGCTTAGGCAAGAGTCTGCTATATCATTTGTTCTGCGTGAGCAAACTCTCATGCGCTTACGTTGCCATGTAATGGTCGAAGACTTCTTTGCCGCCTAATGAAACACTCCTCAGCGGTTTCCTCTTCGAGTAGAAGTTCACTTTCATCACGAAATCGTAGATTACATTCTAACAAGCTGTAGTAATAGGCTTCTTTGTCGCTGTTCAATGTAAACTATCGTGTGCGCAATACTGCAGACTTATTTTTTATACGCATCTGCGTGTTATCTCTTAGTCGTATAAATCTTGGCGGCGTAACACCTTCACCCCTTAATTCTTCGTCACGTTCTTCGTCTACGTTCCATGTTGAGTTAGACATCGTTTCAAAGCGTACAGCGAATTCAGCGAGACTTAAGTCTTCTAGTTCGTCTGAGCGTAATACATATGGTAATTGTCATGCTATCTTATTTACACTTCATCATTTTATTAGTGTGTATAAACAAAGTGTGTGGCTTATGTGTGTGCGTAACCGGGACAATAAAATATAAATAATTAAATCATCGACATAAAATTTAACTCCTTCGATATTATTAAATACAACTTCCATCCTTTCTTGAAACGCTTCCGTCGAAATACATAAACCAAAGGGAAGCCTTTTGTAACAATAATTCCCATATGGTGTTGAAAATGTGAAAAGTTTAGAACTGTCAGAATCTAATTTAACACACCAAAATCCACTATTACAGTCTAATTTTGTGAATTACTTTGCACCACCTAAATTATTTACTATGTCATCAATAGTGGGCAGTTGTTTATGCTGTCTTGTAATGTACTTATTGAGATAACGAGGATCAATACAAACTCGCAACTTATTATTTTTTCTTTTTGAAATTACCATGGAGTTGACCCACTCCGCCGGTTCCAACACTTTCTCTATTATGTTTTGGTCAACCATATTTTTAAGTTCTTGCTGCAGTGCTTCCCGTAGTGCTACTGGAACTCGGCGAGGAGGATCAGCCCTAGGCTGAGCATTGCTCTGGAATTTAATAGAATATGCTTTAGAAAAACATCCAATTCCTTTAAAAGTATCACTGTTTCTATTAATAATAGCATCAATTGTATTAATTTCTAGTGAACACACTTTATTTTGATTTCTTGTTATTAATTTTAAGTTAATACAAGATTTTAAACCCAAAATTGGAATACTTTTAGACTTTATTATTACAAACTTTATATTGTCAATGATGCCGTTAATTAAATAACACTTAATAGTACATTGTCCATAAACATAAATACTTTTGTCATCGACGGACGTTAAATTAGTTTTCTCTATAAACTTTGTGTGTAAACCTAAATTTTTATATGTGTCTAAAGACACAATTGACTTGGGCACCAGTGTCCAACTTCACCTTAAGTTTTCTATCGTTATTAAGAATTTGTTCTAACCATACATTTTTATCATTATACTCACTAATACTTCCTATAAAAAATTCTTCCTCATCTTGTTGATTAACTTGATCAATGGTCTTGCTTCGGCAAACTAGCAAAATGGTTGTACTTTTTAAATATTTTACATGTATGGCCTCGAGCTGGACAGTTCTGATTTGGATCCCATGATGAACCACAAGTGTAGCATTTTCTATTCACATATTTTTTCTTGTTAACATTTAGTACTTCATTATCGGGATTTATCTCTTTTAGGTGTTTCTGTGACAATTCAGTTGCTTTGCAGATTGATATGGTCTTTTGGAGCGTGAGAATATCTTCTCTTAACAATCTTTCTTTTAGACCGATGTTGTTTATGCCAATTATTAGTGCATCTCTTATTAGATCATCCTTCATGGTATCAAACTCACAGTTGTTGCTTTTGTTCATTAAATCAGTCAAAAAATTATCAAATGTATCTGTACCTTGAGTTCGCGTAAAGAATTTGTGTCTCTCTAAGGTTATATTTTTCTTTGCTATAAAATATTCGTTGTATTTCAGTAACAAATCATCATATGTGATTGATTTCATATTCAAATTAAATGAATTGAAAATTTCTATACCTTTGTCACGTGTTTGAGAGACAAAATTGCACTTTCTGTGGAGAGTCCCGGTCGGAAGCCGAACTGTGCATCATGCAGATCTATGTGACTAGCCTGTGTCTGTCAAACAGACTGTCCAGCACTTTAGCCATCACTGTAGCGAGCGATATCGGTCTATAGTTAGAAAGGTCTGAGGCGTCACCTGTTTTGTTTTTTACTTTAGGCACAACTATTGTTTTAATAAGATCAGGTGAGTAAGTATGGCTCAAACAAAGATTGTAAAATAGAGTCAGGTCCCTCGGTATATGTACTCCAGCATGCTGCAGGTGTTCAATGCTGAGGTAATCATGTCCCGGAGATTTACCTCTTACCATATCTGTAATCACTTTGGTAACATCTTTAGCAGAAAACCTCACACTTATCTCTGAGGTCTGATCCTCAGTACCGAACGCTCGCGGCTTCGCTCCCAAGGGTGATTCTACCCTAAAATGATTTTTAAAGAGGTTGGCGATAGCTACAGGCTTACTGAGTCCGGCTACACTCACGGGAAGACTTGGTCTGGGATTCAACTTATTAGTATTTTTCCAGAAACTCTTAAAGTCTTTGGAAGTATGGTGCTGTGCTATGATGTCCATTTTTATCTGATTTTGGTTATTTTGGCACCATTTTAGTTTAGATTTAAAAACTTTTCGAGTATTACGCATTGTCTCGTAGATGCTGCCAGATCTAGGTTTCCCATAAGAGATCCAAATTTGAAAAGCAACCCGAGCCTCCCCATGAGCTTGCCTCACATGTTTGTTCCAACCAGCTATACGTCTGCCTCGTACCCTACTATTTTTATTACTACACTGTGACGCCTCAGTAAATATGCGAAAAATGTTTACTATACATGCTATCTAAGATATTTTTATGTCTAACATCTGAGCACAACCTGTCAGCGCACTCTTGAAATTCCAGTGGAAAATCGACCTCCCTTAATTTAATATTACATAGTTCACTATACAAACTTATCTGATCAGCGTCCCTTACTTCCCATGTGATCTTGCTATCAACAGAACTAGGTAAAACTACTGTAGGTGTTATTAAGTTAAAATTACACTCTAGTTGTACTGGCATGTGATCAGACCAGTAGGTATTGCATAGCACCGCCGCCCCTACAACCAAACGCCGCGCCGCCTCGGTCACCACGCAATGATCGAGCTAGCGCCGACACCAGTGCGCGTCGCTAAAATAAGTATACGTATCTGGTGGTAGGAGATCCATGTCTACACAGGTCCAGCCCTGTTCAACACTGGATTTCAAAAGCTCACTACCAAATAGTTTCCCTGGATGTGCATTAAAGTCCCCTAATATTATGACTGATTGTACATCATTACATTCTATTATTGCACTAATTTCACTTAAACATTCTGTAAATTCAATTAAATTATCTAGTGAATCCGTAGGCATATAGACCGAGAAAACTAGCACAGCACTGTCCTGAGATACTATTTTAATTGCAACTATACGGACACTATGACACTGTATTTCTGTGACGGACTGAAAACGACTCTTTCTCCATAAGAGAGCTACTCCTCCATATGGTCGACCACGCAGTACTCCCACTGATGTGTCCACGGCCGAATTCATGACGAATTCATTACCATACGAAATCATGTAAACGAAATTTAAGAAGGACCGTAACGATGTTCTGTTGTAATTTAGGACCTGCCAATAAATTATCCTTCAAGGAACGTCCGTTAGAAGTAGGACACGAAGCATTGAATACTACACTAGTTTTAGTGGTAGCACTTTGAGTACGAACTACGGCGTGGTGAGGAAGATAATAAGAACTAAGATATGAATTATTGATAGAATTTTGAATTGGTTCCATATGTCCCATGTCCAAGTACTCTTGTAAACACTGGTGGTAATCTAATCGTAGACTAGAATTACGTAATAATCGTTTTTCTTAATTTTGAAATTGAGAAAGGGCGGTACTTCGCGATTCACATAGAGGTGGGACGTCAAGCTTGAATGGTAACGCTACAATGTATCCACCGGAAGAGTCCCTTGTGTGTGTTTCAACGAAAATTGATTCACACAGAGCCTCGTCAGGTGTAAGAATTTGCGATTTAGGAATTGATTCTAAATCCCAAAAACGTTGAATTTGGGATTCAATATGAAATGAAGTAAGACACACATTAAGTGTCGGAGAAAACTTACTGAAAGATACTTTTCCCGAAAGTAGGTATCCGAAAATGCTATTGATAGCAATGGGTGTACCGCGAGGTCCTACGACATTATTGTGCAATAGGATAACATCGCTGCAATCAGCACCTAGCAGCAACTCCACCGGACGCGCGGAACGAAATTCCGGATCGGCGAGTGGTAGGTTACGAAGATGAGGCAAATCTTCGACTTTTAACTTGTGTTGTACGTTAGGAACGTAGCTAGTAATTTTAGAAATAACGTGGGCGTATATATTTAAAATTGGTTGAAGCTTGTTATGGGGCGTAACGTCACAACAAACTAAACCTTGAGGTCGTACTGTTTTACAGTCACCAACACCGGAAATAGATATGGAACTATCGGTATGAACACGTGACAATCCAAGCCGTTGAACGCATACTTCGGTAATTAATGAAGTCTGAGAACTAGGGTCTATGAGCGCTCTGACAGTATACCCGGTCTGAGAATGACTACCGCGAGGACGTATTTCGACCAAGGCGGTCGCAAGGAGTACGGAATACTCGCATTCGCGCGAACTATCGTGACCTTGAATGCGAACGGCTGACACGCAACTCACAGCTGCAGGTGAAGAAGTGATTAAATGTTCGTATTCACTAGACAACACGTGTGTATTTTTCTATAAATCTTCATTATTATTTAATAATGAATGATGTCGTTCTTTACAATATTTACAATTGAACGGAGACCTACACTGAACAATTGAGGAGTGGCCGCTACTCAAGCAATTGAAACAAATATTATTATTTGAAACGAAACTATGTTTGTCTGAAGCGGATAATTTCCAAAACTCATCACATTTATTTATCGTATGCGTAATGGACTTACAATAACTACACTTACTTGTTTAACATCATTTACATGTAAATTATTTTGATTCGAAGCATAATGTGTCGCAGCTGAAGTACATAAGGAAGGTCGGAAATGAAAATGAACGCGCTTTTTGTTGTGGAATATTATGAGCAGTATAATATGTATCCGCTGAGCGTGACGAAGTCGTAGTGGCGCGAGGCGCGCGATGGGCGGGCGGCGCGGCGCGCGAGCTGTCCGCGGCGGCGCACTATGGGCAAGAACCGTGCGTACCGTCTCAAAAATCTGTAACTTTTTTGTTGTTTGAAGTAATGAGATGAAATTTGGTAGGCAGCATCCCTAATATATATACAATCAAATAATAAGACATTACTTTATATTTTTTTATTTTTAATATGTATAAAAAATGATACAAAACTAAAAATGAAACTTTTTCATACAAAAGCTAAGTTAACTTAACTTATTTAATTATATTACACGGTTTTATGTTATTAAAATATTATTTAGTATTTTGTTAATATTAGGTACAGTCAACAGCACATCATGCTTTACATTTTCGTTGCAAATTCGCCTTTATTCCAAACCTATAAGGTGCCTCTCTGTCAAGGTTAATATGTTAGCGATTGTACATTATACATTAATACAAAAGTACATTTATTAATCTACTACATAAATAAAATATATGTTCATACTTGAATTAAATATCTAAAAGGTTCTTGGCTTCTTCTAACAGTTCTTTATGAACAGTAACTGATGGTTTTCTAATACTTGATATGTACGGATTTGTTGTAAATAGAAGACCATGAAATACATCTTCATTTGTTGCGGACCTAGAGCACTTCCTTGCGTGATACAATCTGAAGTTTTTATAATCTTTATTACGGGATTCTTGTGCATCCTCAGATAGATGACCAATAGGTAGAACAGCAAAATGTCTAATTATACTTTCTCCATGTAATAAGATCTTGTGTACCGAAGAAGGCATGTTATACCACATATATTGTGTTACGTACAATAGTGCAGTATCGCGGGTATATTCACCAAATTTTATTGGATTTACTATAATACCGGACGCCAAAGACTGAAGAATGACATAGAACCTTTTAATATGATTCTCATCAATTCCTGTAATTTCTGAAGAACAAGAATAGTTCTCAAAAAAACGTCGAGCTGTATTGCCGGCTTCGAAATTGACTTTGAACAAGCTTTTTCTTGTCCTATTTACTTTTTTTTATTTTCCGGAGTTCTTGCAGACCATTTTTGAAACGAAAGATTATATGAAATATGTAAAATTAATTCCATGCACCTAATCCACGCATGCAAAGTAGACAAACCGTATTCATAAGCATTTATATCAATGAATTTAAATGGTGCATATATTATAATATATATTATAATCGACTTTATTCTTCTTTTTCATCTTACTTCATAGCAGAACATTTCTTAAACGTAAAAAATCTACTGTATCAAATTTAATACTTTTTAATGACTGTATTACTTATAGTATGGATAATGGTAGTCAAGTCGATACAGTTTTTACTCATTTTAGTAAAGCATTCGATCGCATTGACCATCGTCTATTACCTCAACCTGGATGTCTGCGCCCTCTGGAGTCACGCAAGGTTCAATTTTAGGTCCTTTACTGTTCATAATCGTCATGAATGATATTAGCTCTTGTATTAAAAATTCTAATTTTTTTTACAAAACCAATCATAGCAAAGAAGATCGTCTTAATCTACAACTCGATTTAAGTAGTTTGGAACAATATTGTATTACCAACAGATTAGACCTTAATGTATTTTGTAGTGTTTTGTAATCACGTTTTCTAGGAAAAACAAAACGATAGATCACAGTTACACCAAAGGCCGATTCAAGATACGAAATTGACACTTGATTCTCACATTGATAGCATAATTAAAAAAGCGTCAATGAAGCTTGGCTTCGTAATAAGGTCGACCAGCTCTTTTAAAAAGCTTAAAAGATCTTATATTGCTCATTCATATGTACTGTTAGTTCCACATTAATTTTAATCACATAAATTACCCACGTGTGATATTTTGTAACATTTTAGTGACAAGAACGAGGATAGCACGGATTTCCTGCGTGTAGTGGGGCTGCATAGTCTGCTAGTCTGATTTTGGTCTTGTAAGGGTTCAGTTGTTGAGAAGGCGTCGAATAGTCAAGTATATAATAGTTGTGATAAAGAATCGATAGCGTGTTCATAGTGATCAGTGCTTCTGTTACATTTCATATTTAACAGTACGCAGCATCTTAGAGTATGCTTCTCAAGTGTGGAACCCGCAGTATATGACCACGTGAGGTAATTAATGCATGTATGAATGTATGAATGAATGCGTGTTCACTAACTGTAAAAAGGTATAATTGTAAAATTACGTAACCGAAATTAGTTAACTATCATTCGGCGGGCTCTTGTCGCCGCTGGCGTTCCTGCAGTCTTAGAGCCTGTAGGTATTGTGCGCAGCGACGGCAGGAGACCGGATGGTTTGACGCTCATTCCTTGGAAACTTGGAAGATCGCTGGTGTGGGATGCCACTTGTGTCGATACACTTGCTGTTTCCCATGTGTCGGCGACTTCCAAGTCAGCAGGTGCCGCGGCCAGCACTGCCGAGAACTTGAAGCGGCGTAAGTATGCGACTCTCTCTGAGAGTTTTATATTTACGCCCTTTGCAGTCGAAACTTTGGGTCCCTGGCGCCCCGAAGCCCATCGACTGGTTTCTGATATTTGTAAGAGACTGGTCGAGGCTTCGGGAGACCGCCGGGCTGGCAGCTTCTTCCGCCAACGAATCAGTTTGGCTATTCAAAGAGGCAATGCTGCCAGTCTGCTAGGTACCTTGAGCAATGACAGCTTTCTAAGCGGCAACTTTGAGGAAGTTTATTATTTAAGATAATGTGTAGTTTTAAGTTTGTAAATATTAACATATGTATGTACTTTTTGTTAATAAATCAAATATAAAAGTTAACTATCAGGTAGGTACATGTGTACTACAGTATACATATGAATTGAACAAAAATTTGAAAAGAAACTAATTCGATTTATTAAAGGTAAAAATAATTTATTAGAATAATAAAGTATTTACAATGTTTTTTAAAACTTAAATCTACACCAAAATCCATTCACTGACATAAATAACTTAACTAAATATGTACATACATGCTTAAAATAAAACCTATTACATAACTAAACTAGGTACGTCGCCATCCAGTAACTCCTTTAAAAACGACGAGAACTCTTCATCCCTGTCCTTGGCTGGGTCGCGCCGGTCGGTAGAAGAAGTCACCGGTTCTCGCTGCCGAAAGGAGTTACTATCGACGGACCCGGGTAAGGCAGAGGGTGTCGCATTCTGATTCATTTGAACCATTCCAGTCGGAGCCGTTTGCTTCGAAATATTTTCCGGTATGTGTAACAGTACAACTCCGTCGCTTTGCACTTGCACCGTGGCGTGGAATTGCGTTGAGGACTGCGCCGTATCACTCTCTAACGGAGATGAATTTTCTGAGCACTCAGCTTCGGATTCGGCTGAAAGCCTCTTCTCCTTCATTCTCCGGTTTTGAAACAATGTTTTAATAATACTTTGCTCGATGCCGCATTCGCGCGCCAATTGGAATCTCCTTTCTCTGTCGAGCAACCGATTTATTTTGAACTGGCCTTCAAGAGCCTTCAGCTGTCTATCAGTAAAGGCCGTACGGAATCGTTTACGCTTTTTGGTGACTTTTTCACTGCGCTAGTGTTCGTCGTCGCGGTCGAGGGTACGGCTGCAGCCGACATAGCATTTGACGCCGTTACACTGGGGAGTATAGCGGGCGTCATGGCACATGACGGCATAGTATTAGCTGACAAAACATTACTACAAGACGTGACTCGTGACTCGTTCGTAGTGCTCGCTTGCAACTGGTTCGGATTCACCAAGCGGTTCGATATGGCCGAATCTCCGGAGTACATACAGCTTGATGCATCCGTATAAGTAGCACTGAATGCCGTTGCACTGGGGAACGTTGTAGGTATCGCGGCGCACGGTGACAAGTCGGTACTGGGTGGCACATTACTGGGAGATGCACCGAGCGACGTAGTGAAGGCTGGCGACGGCTGCGTTTCGTTCACAGCGCTCGGATGCAACTGGTTCCAATTGGCTGTCCAATTCGATGTGGCCCTATGGTCGGAATACATGCAGTTCCCGTTATATTCGACGTTGGAATAAGTCGACGGCGCCGGCGGACAGTTGTTTTCTTGTGGACGTTGCCATTGATGTGTCTGAAACAAAAGAGGCATCGAATACAATATTTTCGAATCGAAGGTTTTTAATTTGGTTTTAATTATTTCTTCTTTAAATTATATATTAAAATATTTTTTGTATTTCGTGTCTTAGAAAGAGAAACGGAGTACCCACTTTCAATTCATCCGTTGGTCACAGTAGATTTTCTTTAGATACTATACGACGTAGAAAGTTGAAATCTTACATAGCACCATAGCACAGTTCTCAAACTATGGGACTCGTTAATGATGTAATATTTTGCACTCGTTATTATTAGAAAATATTTTCAAATGGTATGGATATTGAGAAATAAGTTTTTTAAAAATATGCGACATAGATTCTTCTCCTTTGTCTTTGTATTGGAAAGTATTGGATTCCGATAACTTAGGAGATATAACGCCTCATCGGCGTTATCTAAGGATTTCTGGAAGTTAATTCAATAAACTCTTATCATTTCGTGAATACAGTACGGATGCCTCTGCATCTGTGAGTCGAACTTTGTCGCTCCATGAATATTTCACAGTGTCATCTAGTAGGTATCTAATGCGAATGATGTGGGTCACCGAGATGTGTCGCTGTGGCGAGTATTTCATTCAATTTCTTAGAATATGGACTGTGACCGACGGACAGGGAGGACAGGTTCCGTTTTCCATTTTATGGTAGATATGGAAATCTAAGAAACGAGCATCACGAATTACGTTAAATTGTAGAATATAAAATTGAGTTCATCATATTGTAATTATGATGGTATGGGAGATTTAATAACAAAAGATAAACGAATTCTTACCATTTCGTTCGGCGGCAACTGGTTTTCGTAAGTATCCCACTGATCGTAGATTCCGCCGTCGATGTTATAATCGTAGTAACTTGAACTGGGACAGTACGGTGTCTGCCCAGACATGATTATTTAATCGGACACTGAGAGCACTGGGACAATATCTCTTATGAAAACTTAAGGGCGAATGACGTAATAGTTCGATGATCCTTGCGTTTTATATATATTATGCATTTCTTAAGTGATTAACCGATTGCGAAACGAAACCATAACTTAATGACGGTCACTAATGGGGGGTAACTAATCGGGTTTCATTTCTATTATTTCCCATCGTTTCTCATGCGTACTTCGTCTTTGGTGGTAATTCAATGGATAATAATAATAATTTCATTTAGCTGCATAGTATAGACACATATAAATACACATTTTAGACTTTACAGTGTGAAATTGCGCGTTTCTTATTAAATTATATTAATGAAACATATTCATTGAGTAATATATTTTCACTATATTATTCTGAGCTCTAATATGCACAATGAGAATATAAGATTTGATGAATATATATACATACACGTATGTAGATACCTATACAAGGGCGCCTTGAATGCTACTGCGAACGGTTTCATTTGGGAATGAATAGACTACGAATGGATAATAATCTTTGTCGTTTATCGTACACTAAATGTTAAGTATCTATGGCTGATGAGGAACGCTCCCCTCCTCCTTTTCGACATGGCTTCCAAACCGGCGCTCACTTCAGGTCGATCTTACTTCACGTCAGAGACACGAGAACGTATCGTTTAATTTTATAAAAACTGTATTGAATTTAATATAAGTAAATGCTATTTATACAACGAGTCTGAGCTTTATTGAAGAGTGTCCCTATCTAAACATTGTGGACCTTACGATCGGATTGCGAACCTATGGATTAATGAAAACATCAAAATACTAAAAGCATCAATAAACGAAAACGTTACGAGAAGAATTTACAAGATTACTTATGTCGAAGTTACATGAGGAACAATTCTATTGTTAATAAATGAACAAGAAACAACCACCGTAAAATTGTGGATAAAAACAAGGCAAGTGGTTTGAGTTAGTCCCGTACATTAAGTTCCTTTCGTTATACTTAGGTACGATATAAAAATAACATCCCTGTTGGATGTATATAAGAATTGTTATTCGAAAGTGGACTGTATTTGTTATGAGTGCGAGAAGTAGGTCGATCCGTTGCCAAAAGCCGGTGAGCAAGAATCTCCACTAACCTTAAGCTCCACGTAGTCTCCAACGGGAAACCAGCCTTCTTATTGCGCACGGCACAACACGGAGACGAGCGAAATGTGGTATTTACTTTCACACTCCGAATTAATGAATTGTTAAGCACAAGACGATCAGCACGGCTGACGATGCTTGTTTTGATATTTGCAGCGTAGTAGCAAGGCGGAACGTCCGTCCTCGCATAAAGCGCGTGGCGAGTCTATTCCGCCGTTGACAGACATGTCACTCAAAGTCAGTGGAGATATTTCGACTTACCCACCAACCATGTTATGGCAAAGATCGAACAATCCCAATTTATCTAATCAAACAAAAGTAATTTTAATCTAAATTCCCCGACATATTGGCTAAACACATTTATTTACAGCAATAATTTACCAATATTATATATTTGTTAAGTAATTCAACTTAGAATGATCTAATTGATAATCCACTGTAAGTTGATACATCGTAACGGGGAACAGTTTTGTCAATAGGGGTGTCTATGAAAACTGGTTATTCTTTGAATTAGTTTTATCACTACCTGTTATTTTTTAATATTTTTATATTTAAGTTATTGTTGAAGTAATTTCGTGAAATTTCGTTATAATTTAAATTATTATGCCTCAATTACAGTACAAAGGAACTATTATACATTAATAATTACGATATTTAAGTATTTATTCAATTCGTTAAATGCGAATTGAAATAAATTATTGTTTACTACTATTTTGTTATATATACATTATTAAAACAAATATTTAATAACTAATTATATATTAGGTACTTTAATATTTATTAATTTCACTGTTTTGTATAAAAACAGATAGAAATATTATTGTTTTGTTCATTAATGTTTATAGTTTCTTTTAAATGAGTTAGGTATATTCTTTGTTTTGATTCAGTGTTGAGTGCATTCAATATTTTGTTGAAATCAAATCAAAATTTATTTAATTTTATATTTAACTAGAAGTGAAGTACTGTTTATATTACAATAATGGGTGAAACGAATGAATTAATAAGAAAGAGAGGAACATGTAAGGGTCGTCTCACAAATTTTGAAAAATATATCAGCAGTTTTTCTAATGTTTCCAGTTGCAATGAGGTTCAAGCTATTGAAATAAAATTAAGAATTACTAAAATGGAGGATAATTTTCGTGAGTTTGATCAAATTTAGTCGTGTATTGAAAAGTCAGGAGAGAGTGAGGAAGAGTTCGCGAGTCAGGAGGTACAAAGGTCAGAATTTGAAACACAATATTATCGTTCAATGGCCAGAGCTCAAGAATTGTATCGTTCCTATAAAAAACCTATGTCAAAAGAGGTGAAATCCTCCGATACTTCCCCACTGTCTTCTGACCAATCGGATAATGAGGATACGGTGAGGGAAGCGAATGCTGCGATTAAGGGTGTAAAACTGCCGACTATACAAATACCTAAGTTTTCAGGTGAGTATGGCAATTGGCTGGAATTCCGTGACACTTTTACTTCGCTAATTCATAATAATTCGTTAATCAGCAGTATACAAAAGTTTCATTATTTGAGAGCATCGCTGGATGACAGCCCTGCTCAAATTATTCGAGCGTTAGAATTTTCAGCTTCTAACTATACAGTTGCGTGGACTTCATTGTGCGAAAGATACGATAACACACGATTGTTGATACAGAATCATGTCAAAGCTATTTTCAACGAGGAACCTTTAAAAAGAGAATCTGCAGATTCTATACGAAAACTTCTAGATTCATACACGAAAAATATGCGCGCCCTACAAATTTTGGGTGAACCTACACATTCGTGGGACACTCTCATCATTTATATAATTTCATCTAAGTTGGACACCCGTACGCTGCGTGAATGGGAAGAACAAAGGGTTAAATACAAGCAACTTAAACTAGATCGTTTTACTAAATTTCTTACAAATAGAGCTGAATTACTGGAGACTATAGAGTTGAGTTCAAATAAACCAACAAATGTTATACCGTCTAATAAAGTCAGTAGGAACTACAAAGTCTTAGCAGCCACTGCACAACCTGGTCCAAAACGAACATTTAAATGTCCACTGTGTAGTGAGACACACGCATTATACCAGTGTGCAGAATTTATAAAAATGGCTGTCAGCGATAGGCAGAAATTTGTACAAAACGCAAAACTCTGTATAAATTGTTTTAGAGTAGGTCATAATAAGCGAGTGTGCCGACTGGGTCCTTGTAAAACGTGCAAACGTAAACATAATACCATGCTTCATAGAGACGTCGTAGAATCTACATACCCTATTGCCTCGCCGTCAACTACTACGGCACTATCTGTCAATCACCACTGTGGTCAAGTATTACTTGCAACGGCAATTGTTAAAATCAAGGATATTCATGATAACTTGCATGAGGTGAGAGCTGTTCTAGACTCAGGTAGTCAAGCCTCTTTCATGACGGAAGCATTATTGTCAAAGTTATCTCTAGATGCGCAAGATACGAAATTTACCGTTGCAGGTATCAATAATACAATTTCTTCAATCAATAAAAAATGTAATGCAATTATACAGTCCCGACTTAATTCATTTCAAATAAATATTACATTATTTGTATTACCTCACATTACATTATCTACAACTAGTTCTATAAAGGTAAACAAATTAAACATACCATCACATATTACTCTTGCTGACCCAGACTTCTATAATCCGTCAAGTCTAGACTTGCTCCTTGGCGCAGATATATTCTGGGATTTGCTTTGTGCTAATCAAATACGAGTGAACAATAATTATCCAGTTCTACAAGAAACTAAGTTCGGGTACATTGTATCTGGACCAACTGGATTTCCTCGTAGCAACAAGATAACCTGTAATGTAAGTCAATTTGAAGATATTCAAGAACAGTTAACCAAATTCTGGAGGGTCAAAGAAATTCCAGAATCAACAAAACCAGTGTTTTCAATAGAAGAAAAATTATGTGAAGAGCACTTCATCCAGAACTTATTGCGCACAAACGATGGAAGATTCTCAGTAGCAATGCCTTTGAAAATGCCTGAGACAAAATTAGGTGATTCTTTTGAAAGGGCGAAACAGTGCTTCTTATCGCTGGAACGAAAATTACAGAAACAAATAAAATTAAAAGAAATGTATTTAGATTTCATGAAAGAATATGTTCAGCTGGGACACATGACTAAAGTTGACATAAATAACATTCCTAAAAACTCTTATTTTCTTCCACATCATGGTGTCCTACGTAAACAGAGTACTACTACAAAATTACGCGTCGTTTTTAACGCAAGCGCTCCAACTACATCTGGAATATCGTTAAACGACATTCAAATGGTAGGGCCAACAATACAAAGTGACTTATTCTCAATTCTATTAAGATTTCCGCAGCATCGTTTTATTGTGGCTGGAGACATCGAGAAGATGTACCGACAGGTAGTTATACACGAGAATCAACGTCACTTACAGCAGATTATTTGGAGGGATGAACCATCGAAACCACTTGAGGTTTACACTTTAAATACAGTGACATACGGCACTGCGTCGGCTCCATTTTTGGCGATTCGTTGTTTAAACCAAGTAGCCAACGAATGCAAGGATGAGAAAGTTCAACGAGTTATAAATGAAGATTTTTATGTTGATGATTTGTTAACAGGTGATTCTACAGCTGAAGGTCTTCTGCGCATTAGAACACTTGTTTCTCAGGTACTTTCTTCTGGATGCTTCAACTTGAGGAAGTTCAGATCTAATCTCCCTGTTTGTGATAATTCTGATCCATCGGATGGAGCGACTGTCGTAAATTTGAGCGAGCATGAACAATCTAGTGCATTGGGTCTGAAGTGGTCACCTCATGAGGATCAGTTATGGTTTTTGATCAAGCAAACAGAAAAAACACAAGTCACTAAACGAGTGGTTCTCTCGGTCATATCACAGACATACGATCCCTTGGGACTTTTAAGCATTTTTATAATTACTGGTAAAATTATATTACAAAAACTTTGGCTTCATAAATTACAATGGGATGTTCCTTTGCCGCAGGAGATTTTAACTTTGTGGGCCAAATTTACAAGTAACTTACATAGTTTGAGTGAGCTTCACATTCCTAGACATGTCGTTTGCAATAGTCCAATAAACATTCAACTGCATGTTTTCTGTGATGCATCAAAGGACGCATATGGTGCATGTCTTTATGTGAGATCTGAAGATATAGACAGCAATATCGAAGTTCATTTATTATGTGCAAAAAGTCGAGTAGCTCCCTTAAAGGCGCAAACGATACCACGCCTTGAGTTGTGTGGTGCTACAACAGGCGCAAAACTCTTACAGAAAGTCATAACAACAACACGCTTGAACATTGTCGATTGCTTCTTATGGACGGATTCGTCAGTGGTTCTTGGTTGGCTGAAGACTCCACCCAATAGACTTAAGCAGTTTGTGAAAAACAGAGTTTCTACAATTCAAGAAATGACTCAAAATTACATATGGCGCCATGTACCTACCGCAAGTAATCCCGCAGATTTATTGAGTAGAGGTGTTACTATATCTACTCACATTGATAGATTGGGCTTGTGGTGGAATGGTCCTTCATTCTTGCAGAGTTCACGAGACGTTTGGCCGCCAAACAAATTTAACTTTAATGATGGTGATTTACCGGAAATTACTGCTAGTGTGGCTGTGACGGAAGAATCTCAGGAATTGTTTCCATTTTCACGTTTCTCAAAACTACAAAGATTGAAAAATGTCATGGCGTATGTTTCGCGTTTCATTTCAAACTGTAAAAAGTCTACTCATAAAGAAAAGGATTTCATTACGCATGTAGAGAGACAGGAAGCTTATAAGATCTTATTAAAAATATCACAGTTGGAGAGTTTTCCGAAAGCATATAAACTTTTGGCAAACAGTCATTACTTACCCAAGAAGAATAAATTGTTATATTTAAGTCCATTTATTGATGAACGTGGACTGATTCGTGTCGGAGGCCGTATAGCAAATGGAAAATTCGAATTCGATAAAAAACATCCAATTTTAATGAGTTCTAAGCATCCGCTAACAAAACTAATATTTGAATATGAACACATACATTTGATGCACGCCGGTCCTCAATTATTGTTATCATCAATCAGAGAACAATTATGGCCGATTGGTGGGCGCAATTTATCCAAACGGGTCGTGCACAAATGCTTAAGATGTTTTCGCATGAACGCACGCACTGTAAAACCTAACTTGGGCAATTTGCCTGAACAGCGGCTCCAAGTACGTTATCCTTTTCAAGTTACTGGTATGGATTATGCAGGTCCTATAACAGCGTCAAATAGAAGGGGTCGTGGAAGTAGAACGATAAAACTATACATCGCAGTATTCGTTTGCTTCACCACTAAGTCCATACATTTAGAGCTTGTGAGCGATCTGACCAAAGATTCTTTTCTTTCTACATTACGAAGGTTCATAGCTAGGCGTTCAAAGCCATGTACTCTTTTCTCTGACAACGGTACCCAATTTGTCGGAGCTCGTAATGAGCTTTTTAAATTCTTTAGGGATCACACTGAATCAATAACACGGAATATGTCAGAGGAAGGTATAGAATTCAAATTTTTACCAGCTTATGCACCTCATATGGCGGGGTTAGCTGAAGCGGGGGTAAAGTCTGTTAAAGCACACCTTCGTCGAGTTCTGGGCAATGCTTATTTAGTTTTTGAGGATTTATATACCGTTTTAGTTCAAATTGAGGCAATTTTAAACTCAAGACCTCTCACTTCATTATCGACTGACCCACATGACCTAACACCCATAACGCTGGGACACTTTCTGGTGGGACGACCTCTTACCGCTTTGCCAACACCTATGCTTGTGAATGAAAACCAAAATCGACTTACACGTTTGGAGAGACTGGAGCAGATGCGGCAGCAGTTCTGGACCAGGTGGTCTAAGGAATACATCGCTGAGCTTCAACAACGTACGAAGTGGCATACGTCATATGGGAGTCTCAATGATGGTGATTTGGTATTGATTAAGGAGGATTCTCTTCCTCCCATGAAGTGGAGTCTTGGACGTATCATGAAAACTTACCCTGGCACTGATGGTGTTAGTCGAGTGGCAGACATCCGAACGGCTAAGAGCGTGATTCGCCGCGCTTTCAATAGGATATGTCCTCTGCCAATAGAAGAGACCACAGGTTGAAAGATCTGTCTTTCAACGTCGGGGGGCATGTTAAGTATCTATGGCTGATGAGGAACGCTCCCCTCCTCCTTTTCGACATGGCTTCCAAACCGGCGCTCACTTCAGGTCGATCTTACTTCACGTCAGAGACACGAGAACGTATCGTTTAATTTTATAAAAACTGTATTGAATTTAATATAAGTAAATGCTATTTATACAACGAGTCTGAGCTTTATTGAAGAGTGTCCCTATCTAAACACTAAATATTACTCCAATCGGTAACTTACATTTTTAGCAACGCATGAGGGTGTAATTCGGCTCGATATGAATTAATCGATATTGGATCAAACAATTTGCAGTAAATAACGAATACGAATAAACACGAAGTTTTTAAAATTAGGTAGCATATAGATACCCTGAGGTATGTACTCGTATGTATTCATCAAGATAACGAATTTATTTTAGTTTTCGATTTATGGGGTTGGCGCAGGCACAGTAACATTTCATAGAAACAGATGGTAAGATTTTTCGTCAGCGTGTGAGGGAAACAGAAAATAAGATAAATCATGCGTAGACGGTGTGTAATTGGTGATATAGAAATGATAATATCTCTCCAATGTTAATAACTAGGTGTGCAAAAAGTCTAGATTTACCGTTATCAATATTATTCAGACGATCCTTAGGAGAAGGCTTAGTTCCAGGCATATGGAAAACAGCTTTTGTCACTCCCGTGCGTAAAAGCGGCGACAAATCTGACGTCAAGAATTATTACAGACCTATTTCTAAATTGTGCATATCTGCAAAAATATTCGAAATAATAGTTTATAATCGACTTTATTCTTGTTTTTCATCTTACTTCATAGCAGAACAGCACGGATTCCTTAAACGTAAAAAATCTACTGTATGAAATTTAATACTTTTTAATGACTGTACTACTTATAGTATGGATAATGGTAGTCAAGTCGATACAGTTTTTACTCATTCTAGTAAAGCATTCGATCGCATTGACCATCGTCTATTACCTCAACCTGGATGTCTGCGCCCTCTGGAGTCACGCGAGGTTAAATTTTAGGTCCTTTACTGTTCATAATCGTCATGAGTGATGTTAGCTCTTGTTTTAAAAAATCTAATTTTTTTTACAAAACCAATCACAGCAAAGAAGATTGTCTTAATCTACAACTCGATTTAAGTAGTTTGGAACAATATTGTATTACCAACAGATCAGGCCTTAATGTATTTTGTAGTGTTTTGTAATCACGTTTTCTAGGAAAAACAAAACGATAGATCACAGTTACACCAAAGGCCGATTCAAGATACGAAATTGACATTTGATTCTCACATTGATAGCATAATTAAAAAAGCGTCAATGAAGCTTGGCTTCGTAATAAGGTCGACCAGCTCTGTTAAAAAGCTTAAATCTCTAAAGATCTTATATTGCTCATTCATATGTACTGTTAGTTCCACATTAATTTTAATCACATAAATTACCCACGTGTGATATTTTGTAACATTTTAGTGACAAGAACGAGGATAGCACGGATTTCCTGCGTGTAGTGGGGCTGCATAGTCTGCAAGTCTGATTTTGGTCTTGTAAGGGTTCAGTTGTTGAGAAGTCGTCGAATAGTCAAGTATATAATAGTTGTGATAAAGAATCGATAGCGTGTTCATAGTGATCAGTGCTTCTGTTACATTTCATATTTAACAGTACGCAGCATCTTAGAGTATGCTTCTCAAGTGTGGAACCCGCAGTATATGACCACCCACATTGCTCGTATAGAATTAATACAAAAGCGATTTCTCAGGTACTTACAATTGAAATGCTAAGATCAAAATCATGACTATGACAATAGATGCTTAAAATAAAATTTAAAATAAAATTAAATTTAAGTTTTAAAAAACATTGTAAATACTTTATTATTGTAATAAATTATTTTTACCTTTAATAAATCGAATTAGTTTCTTTTCAAATTTTTGTTCAATTCATATGTATAATTCATATGTACAAATGTACCTACCTGATAGTTAACTAATTTCGGTTACGTAATTTTACAATTATACATTTTTACAGTTAGTGAACATGCATTCATTCATACATTCATACATACATTAATTACCTCACGTCATCTACCAGTTGCGCTGATTGGACAGAGTACGAAGGAGTACAAGAAAATCACACCATGACGCTGATTGAAACCCCTGTCGATAAGTGTGATTCTATCTAGCTCGGAGGGCATTTTAAATGAAGTAATTCATATTGACGAAATTCATTCATTGATATTGATCTTTTTATGAAGTATATTTACGTACTACTTGCGTTATATAGTTATACCATAAGTAAATAATTTATTGTACTTATTTAACAATCTAGACCACTCAATAATAGTCATATTGAAACAAAAGACACGTCACACGAGTCTTTTGGTAAACACTTTATAATGTGTGTCGATTATTTATTAATATGTTGAGAATTTTTTTTCTACAATAACGTTTACTTTTATCACGAATTTTTACACTTAAAAGTATCACTAATATTATACCTAAAAATGTTGCCACTTTAGTGCGTAATATTGATCAAAATGTCTTACACATCCATCCGTAAAATTACGACTTTGACGTTTTGTTCCATATCGCTAATATATTTTTTGTGGGAACACATTATTTAATCAGAGAAATATCACAGCTTTCAACGATTTATAAAAAAATATTTATGTATTCGAATTCAATTAGAAGCATGGTTTTTCTTGTACAGAGACTATTTAATTGTAGTATCGTTAAACTATACTCAATGGACAAAATGAAAATGAAAAATAATGTCGAAATAGATCCATATAAAAAGAAAGAATCGAGCTGAACAAGATCTGTTCGCGAAGAGAGAAGATTCAATATTGTCCGCGTAATGGAAAGTCTGAGACAGTGCGCCATTTTTTTCAAGAAGGAGCTATGAGAGCTAGTCGGCTGTCCACGTTTGCTATGTATCTTCTCTTTTCAAGCGGCAAGAAATTTTATTTTAAGCATCTATTGTCATAGTCATGATTTTGATCTTTGCATTTCAATTGTAAGTACCTGAGAAATCGCTTTTGTATTAATTCTATACGAGCAATGTGGGTGGTCATATACTGCGGGTTCCACACTTGAGAAGCATACTCTAAGATGCTGCGTACTGTTAAATATGAAATGTAACAGAAGCACTGATCACTATGAATACGCTATCGATTCTTTATCACAACTATTATATACTTGACTATTCGACGACTTCTCAACAACTGAACCCTTACAAGATCAAAATCAGACTTGCAGACTATGCAGCCCCACTACACGCAGGAAATCCGTGCTATCCTCGTTCTTGTCACTAAAATGTTACAAAATATCACACGTGGGTAATTTATGTGATTAAAATTAATGTGGAACTAACAGTACATATGAATGAGCAATATGAGATCTTTAGAGATTTAAGCTTTTTAAAAGAGCTGGTCGACCTTATTACAAAGCCAAGCTTCATTGACGCTTTTTTAATTATGCTATCAATGTGAGAATCAAATGTCAATTTCGTATCTTGAATCGGCCTTTGGTGTAACTGTGATCTATCGTTTTGTTTTTCCTAGAAAACGTGATTACAAAACACTACAAAATACATTAAGGTCTGATCTGTTGGTAATACAATATTGTTCCAAACTACTTAAATCGAGTTGTAGATTAAGACAATCGTCTTTGCTATGATTGGTTTTGTAAAAAAAATTAGAATTTTTAAAACAAGAGCTAACATCATTCATGACGATTATGAACAGTAAAGGACCAAAAATTGAACCTCGCGTGACTCCAGAGGGCGCAGACATCCAGGTTGAGGTAATAGACGATGGTCAATGCGATCGAATGCTTTACTAGAATGAGTAAAAACTGTATCGACTTGACTACCATTATCCATACTATAAAGTAGTACAGTCATTAAAAAGTATTAAATTTGATACAGTAGATTTTTTACGTTTAAGAAATCCGTGCTGTTCCGCTATGAAGTAAGATGAAAAAGAAGAATAAAGTCGATTATAAACTATTATTTCGAATATTTTTGCAGATATGCACAATTTAGAGATCCGTAGGTCTGTAATAATTCTTGACGTCAGATTTGTCGCCGCTTTTACGCACGGGAGTGACAAAAGCTGTTCTCCATATGCCTGGAACTAAGCCTTCTCCTAAGGATCGTCTGAATAGTATTGATAAGGGTAAATCTAGACTTTTCGCACACCTAGCTATTAACATTGGAGAGATATTATCAGGGTCTGCACCTTCGTTTACTTAAGTCAAGATTAGAAAGTTCTTTTAGGATTTCCTCGATGGTAATCTCTATATCACCAATATACACACCGTCTGCGCATGATTTTTATTATTTTCTGTTTCCCTAACACGCTGACGAAAAATCTTACCATCTGTTTCTATGAAATGTTACTGTGCCTGCGCCAACCCCATAAATCGAAAACTAAAATAAATTCGTTATCTTGATGAATACATACGAGTACATACCTCAGGGTATCTATATGCTACCTAATTTTAAAAACTTCGTGTTTATTATTCGTATTCGTTATTTACTGCAAATTGTTTGATCCAATATCGATTAATTCATATCGAGCCGAATTACACCCTCATGCGTTGCTAAAAATGTAAGTTACCGATTGGAGTAATATTTAGTGTACGATAAACGACAAGGATTATTATCCATTCGTAGTCTATTCATTCCCAAATGAAACCGTTCGCAGTAGCGTTCAAGGCGCCCTTGTATAGGTATCTATGTAGGTAGGTATGTATATATATTCATCAAATCTTATATTCTCATTGTGCATATTAGAGCTCAGAATAATATAGTAAAAATATATTATTACTCAATGAATATGTTTCATCAATATAATTTTATAAGAAACGCGCAATTTCACACTGTAAAGTCTAAAATGTATATTTATATGTGTCTATACTATGCAGTCTATGTCTATACTATGATCAAATTATTATTATTATCCATTGAATTACCACCAAAGACGAAGAACGCATGAGGAACGATGGGAAATAATAGAAATGAAACCCTATTAGTTACCCCCCATTAGTGACCGTCATTAAGTTATGGTTTCGTTTCGCAATCGGTTAATCACTTAAGAACTGCATAATATATATAAAACGCAAAGATCATCGAACTATTACGTCATTCGCCCTTAAGTTTTCATTGGAAATATTGTCACCGTGCTCTCAGTGTCCGATTAAATAATCATGTCTGGGCAGACACCGTACTGTCCCAGTTCAAGTTACTACGATTATAACATCGACGACGGAATTTACGATCAGTGGGATACTTACGAAAACCAGTTGCCGCCAAACGAAATGGTAAGAATTCGTTTATCTTTTGTTATTAAATCTCCCATACCATCATAATTACAATACTATGAACTCAATTTTATATTCTACAATTTAACGTAATTCGTGATGCTCGTTTCTTAGATTTCCATATCTACTTTAAAATGAAAAACGGAACCTGTCCTCCCTGTCCGTCAGTCACAGTACATTTTCTAAGAAATTTAATGAAATATTTGCCACAGCGATACATATCAAGTGATAAGAGTTTGTTGAATTAAGTCCCAGAAATCCATAGACAACGTCGACGAGGCACATATAAGACACATATAAATATTAATTTTAGACTTTACAGTGTGAAATTGCGCGTTTCTTATTAAATTATATTGATGAAACATATTTATTGAGTAATATATTTTCACTATATTATTCTGAGCTCTAATATGCACAATGACATTATAAGATTTCATGACTTTATTTGTGATATTTGATCAACTCCTCTTAGAGTACCTAATAATATATAACAAAGTCGACACGTTATCGCAGGAGTTACCTTCCATATATGTATATGGAAGTATATGGTATATATATGGAAGTATATGGTAGGTTTATTGTAACTGTGATTATAGCTGTACCCGTGCAAACTTGTAATAAATAATACAGTCAAGTCTATGTTCATTTAATGTAATTCATTTTCTATTACCTGCTCCGATGATCCAGCATTTAATAGATAATAATAATTTTATTCAGCTCCTTATGTATACATATACATATTAATTTTGGACTTTACAGGGTGAAAATGCGCGTTTCTTATCAAACTATAGTTGGACGGTATACGACTGTTGCGATGGTATACCTCTGTTTTACGGGAAGGGACAGCCAAGCAACCCTTATGTGCGGGAGGTGTAATTTTTTATGTAGGTGCGCTGGTATAGATAGTTACGAGAAACTTCTATGTAATATTAAATAATAAATAATAATAAATAATAAAAATGTTTATTCATTATAATGGACTTAAGTATATATACAATGATTTCCTAATTCTATCAGAAGTTCTTAATTGTATTTTATTTTTTATGCCTGAACTAGGATGAAACCTGTGTTTTGGGCATCTTTAGTGCTAAATTAATTTATTTATTGGTAAGAATAGTATATATATATTAAGTGTATTAAGAAAAATAATTTACAATTTAATTAAAGCCACTTAGTATGATACACAGTTTTCTATAACTATTATAACATAAAAGGAATATAGCAATTACGTAGTTACGTTAGGTATATATCTAGCATAATTTACAATCTATCTCATAACTAAAAGTAAAATTTCTGTTTCTTCATAAGATAGATTGTGCAAGTATTGAAAAACAGATCGTTTGCAATTGTAACAGTTTAGCCCATATATATGTGTTTGTCTATTTATTTTATTGTATAGAAACGGGCCAAGAAAAGTAAAAAATCTGTTTGTAAAAACATGCTTTGTAGATGTTACTGTAGTACAGACAATATCCTTCCGTCTTCTGTTAGTAATGTTGGTGCTGTAATGAAGCGCGGTGTGCTGTTTTAGTACTGTGCTCATGATAAATGATTGTCGGACCGTCAAAATATTGCAGGATTTGTACAAGAGTCGAGTAGGATACAGGAAAGGAAGAAACCTAGAAACTTTGAGAATGGCTCTCTGTGCTCGTTCTATTGTGAGCATTAATGTTTTCGCCGCTCCTCCCCATGAGGTTATGCAGTATGTTACAATTGACTGACATAATGCCATATATACCTGTTTGATTAATTTGTCATCCGCAATATAGCGTAATTTTTTGGAAACAAATATCAATTTCCGAGCATTGCTGGCCAAATTTGTAATATGCTGCCGAAATGAAAGTGTGTCGTCAACTATAACGCCCAAGTATTTAATGCTATTCGTTTTTAAGATGATCGGACAATTTTCTGAACAGGTTCTAGATTTTGTGCAGTTATGAGCAATGACGTTCGGGTTAGTCAAGTCAATGTTATGCTTTCGCATAGTAAAGTTCATAAATTTGGTTTTTTTCAGGATTCAATGTTAGTAAGTTACATTGAAGCCAATCGTTTACTTTATCCAAGCCACGCTGAGCGCATCCGTAAACCTCCTTTATCGTACTAGCGGTAAATAAAAGTGCGGTATCATCAGCGTATGATATTATCTTACCTTTTTCTAATTTTAAGTCGCACAGATCGTTAATGTACACCAAAAATAATGTGGGACCGAGGATACTTCCTTGAGGAACTCCATAGGGGACGTTTGTTTGGTCAGAACTGATGACATTACCTATTTTTACGCATTGGGAGCGGTCACTTAGATAGTCCGTGAATAATTTCAGTTGAGTGCTTCGTACACCCATAGTTTCCAGCTTTTTTAATAGGATAGGAACAGATACGGTATCAAAAGCTTTTGCTAAATCAAGGAAGATCCCTATAGTTTGGTTTCCTTTTCCGAGTTCCTGAGCGACGTAATCGGTCAGCTGATGTACAGCGTCGGCTGTGGATAACTTTGATCTAAAACCAAATTGCATAGGAGAAAGTAGTCCGTTTTTTTCCAAATAATTCATTAACCTGCTGTTAATTATTTTTTCTAATATTTTTGATATTGAGGAAAGAAGTGATATAGGTCTGTAATTTGAGACTAAATCTTTGTTACCCGCTTTATGGATAGGTATAATGACTGCCTTTTTTAGACACTTGGGAAAAATTCCTTTTGAAATACATAGTGAGAATATATGGTAAAGTGGACTGTAAGCTTTTTTGAAGATAATATGTACTACTTGCAAACGCTCAACTGCACAGTTCACAGGTTAGGAAAAATAGGAATCATGCGCACTTACCGATCACCATGGATGGTTGTCCTTGTTTTAGCTGATCTTCTGCCCGTGCGCACGGGATCCGTAACCCTTCAGTACAGTTATGCACGTATCAACCAGTCAACGAATTCCGACACTCACAACACTACATTCACAATAATTAGCATCGTAATAGACAGTTCAAAGTGCTGTTAGAACACACTATAATTATTTTCCTTAGCGATGTGCGTAAAATGCACGAGCGTCCTTGATCACACGTTAAGAAGTTTTCTATCATGTTTCGGGTAATTTGTAATAAAATGTCACTCATCAGTCACGACATAAACGAGTGAGACACTGCGATGTGATGTGCGCATGAGGAACAAGGATGGGTGTAGAATGCATGGATAACCACGCAATTGAGACGTTTGCAAGTAGCGTTCATTAAACCTACACTCCCCGTCTACCCCGTTGCGGACACCGCGTGAAGATATGCATTTATTACACACTATTATATTCTATAGAGCAACTGGCGCGAACAACACCCCCGGCCTTGAGGTATCCTCAAGAAAAAGAGAGAAGTCCATAACATTATGTATGTGTTATGAAATATGGAAAAGTATGCGAGTGTAAGAGCGAATGAGAGTAAATATAATACGATAAGTATATGAAGTGTGTTATGTTATAAATTATACAATACACACATGCGCGCAACAAAAAAAACTAGTTTTATAATTTTATAAATTAAATGAAGTAATTTAACTGCGGTTTACCGTAAAATAAGCCACAGTCAACTAAACTAATTAAGCGAATAATAAATAATAAATTGCGACTTATAGCTGCTACTGGTTAGGTAGCGGACAAAGTCGGACTACGGGACGTTGAAGTAAACTATTTTTTGTTTTCACCTCAACAACCCGAACTACGCCATCGTTACCCGGGAACAATCGGGTGACCACACCGAGTGGCCATTGTAGGGGCGGTACGTTATCGATATTGATGAGCACAACCGTACCTATTGCAATTGAATGTGCGGAAGTATTCCACTGAGACTTAGCTTGCAGTTCCACTAAATACTCACTCCTAAATCGCTTCCAAAAAGATTGAACTAAAGAGTCCATTAGAGAGAATCTCGTTAAAAGATTTGGTCGCTCCTTACTGAGATCAGCGGCAGGTAAGAAACCAAGAGGTGCGGACGAAAGAAAGTGTGCGGGTGTGAGAGCGGTGGGTTCCGAAGGGTCAGAACTTAACATATATAATGGGCGAGAATTAAGAACTGCTTCAATCTGATTCAAAACTGTAAGCAGTTCCTCATAGGTAAGAATTTGCTTCCCTATGACGCGAAACAAATGATTTTTAACAGATTTTATATTTGATTCCCAAATGCCTCCGAAATGAGGAGCATTTGGAGGGTTAAGTTTCCATACAATGCGGTTATTAGCGAGTTCGTTAGCAAAAGTTTTATAATAATCATCTGATTTCAAGAAAACATGCAGTTCGTTTAAATAAGAACGAGATGCTATAAAATTTGTACCGTTGTCGCTGTAAATAAATTGACAAGGGCCTCTGCGCGACAAGAATCTCTTGAAAGCATCCAAAAATGAAGCAGAAGTCAAATTAGAGGCTAATTCGAGGTGAACTCCTTTAGTCACCAGACAAATAAATAAACATATGTAAGCTTTCTGAGTATGAACACCGCGCCTACGAGATAAAGTTATATGCAGCGGTCCTGCATAGTTAATTCCCGTATGTGTAAAAGGTTTACATTGTTCCAAACGACAAGCGGGCAAAGCGGACATAATAGGGAATGTAGGTTTAGGATTCAATCTAAAGCACATTACATTTATGAATTCGAAAACGAACAATATTGCGTGCCGAAAGAATCCAATAACGTTGTCTTAATATAGACAGCAATAATTGCGGACCGGCATGGAAATTTTTAAAATGATAATGATCAATTAATAGCTCAATAATATGACCACCCTTTGGTAGCAATAAGGGATGTTTTTGTTGTGTAGGTAAAGATGAATTTTGTAAACGACCACCAACGAAAAGTAGACCGTCTGACAAAAATGGTGATAATTTTCTTAATGTAGACGAACAACGATTGCCCTTTTGTATATTTTTGATGTCACTAGAGAAAGAAGTCTGCTGTACAACCTGAACAACGGTGGTTTCAGCGGTATATAAATCTGAGGCAGTTATAACCTGGCCACGTGGTAATTTTTTGATAAATCTCAAAATATAAACAACGATCTTAAGAAGCTTGGTCCATGAAGAACATCGCAAACTCAAGGTCACTAATGGGTGATCAGGTTGATCACACACAGTATGAGAAACTGTTTTCTCCTCAGGCAAAGATGTTCCATTATGCGATACTTTGCGAATAGGCCATTCATGGTACGGTAAAACTGTCCATGGAGGTCCTTGAAACCAAATCTTATGCGTAATTAATTTGGAGGGTAATAGTCCTCGCGAAATACAGTCCGCAGGATTTTGAGATCCAGGGATGTGATAAAAATTATCTGCGGATAAAAGAGATTGACACTGAGATATTCTATTTGCTACAAAAGTATTGAACCTGTGCGGTGAAGAGGAAATCCAACGCAATGCAACTTCAGAATCTGAAAATGCTAATATACTATCAATAGGATATTTTAATTTTGTGCTATCGTAAACCCTACGCACTAACTTAGCGAGTAATATGATTGCACACAACTCCAAGCGAGCTAACGTGATAGTCTTGACTGGCGCAACTCTTGACTTGGAACATAATAGTGTCGTCTTTAGTGGTGCGGTTTGATTGCGAACGTGAAGATATATAACACAGCCATAAGCTCGTTCGCTTGCGTCAGCAAATGCTAATAAATAAGTTTGAGAATTGTCTTGTATTCCTACATGACGCGGGAATTTTAAATGCGATATGAGCGGTAAATCTGAAATATACTGATGCCATAAATTAGCAATGCGAGAAGGGGGAACATCATCCCAATCAATTTGTAAAAGCCATAATTCCTTAATTAATAATTTTGCAAAGACTATGACAGGACCTACTAAGCCTAAAACGTCATATAGTCGAGCGGTAGTAGATAAAATTGAACGCTTTGTACAATTTTGCGGTGGTTGAGAAACCTGGAACGTAAAATCATCTGATACGGGATGCCATCGAAGGCCTAAAACCTTGAAGACCTCCCCATCATCAAAGTATATGACTTCCTGTTGCCTATGAGATGCGGGTATTTGCTCTAATAATTCAACCGAATTGCTAGTCCATTTAACCAGTTCGAAACCTCCCCTTTTGAACATATCTATTAATTGCGTAGCTATCTGAACGCCTTCACACACAGATGAAGCCGAAGAAGCTAAATCGTCGACATATATATCACGCTCAACGACTGGAGCTGCTAAAGGAAAGCTCTCTCGTTCGTCATTTGCGAGCTGCCGCAAAGTGCGTATAGCCAGAAATGGCGAAGAGCGCATCCCGAATGTAACGCGGTTAAATTGGTATGTTTGTAAAATATCATCGGGAGAGAAACGATATAAAATTCGTTGAAATTTGCGGTGTTGCGGTTGAACTTCAATACATAAGTACATTTGCTTTATATCAGCAAAGAAAGCGATTTTAAATATACGAACGTTCAATAAAATGTGAAAAATGTCTGTTTGTAAATTTTGACCCGTATGCAAAATATCATTAATTGATATATTATTATCCGTTTTGGCACTGGCATCAAGAACTACTCGTAATTTGGTAGTACTCTTGTCCTCACGAATAACAGGGTGATGAGGAAGGTAGTAACAAGAGGTAGAAATGTCATCAGGCGTAACAAGTGATAAAAATCCTCTATCTATATTATATATTCCTGTACAACATTATTATAGCGCTTACGCATATCAGGCGATTTAGCGAATCTCCTTTCAAGAAGATGGAAGCGTTTTTTTGCGTTTATAAGCGAGTCCCCTAACTTATCGGGGTTATCGTTAAAAGGTAAGGCAACAACATACCGACCTTCAGAATTGCGGGTAGTAGTAGATTTATAATAATCCTCACATAATTGGTCATCAGCGCTTAAAAAGGTTTCGGTTGGCAATTCTTCTAGTTTCCAAAAATTTTCTAAAATCTCGTTTAGTGGATTTTGATTAAGTGTACAAAACGAATTAAATGGAACACGTGACGGCGCGGATACGACCTCTGCGTCGCCCATGATGATAAAACCCAAGGTCGTCTCTAAAGCCATAGGTAAATTATCACCAATGATTTTTTCGTTGAGCAATATTTGACAATATATATTAACACCCAGGAAAATATCAATGTTGCCAGGCTCATGAAACTGATCATCGGCCAATAACAAATTCGACAAATGAGGCACTTTATCGATATCAACGTAAGCATCCGGTAAAGCTCCTGTAATATTCGAAACTATTAAAGGTTGGATGTGATATACGCGATTATCTCCGAATCGAGAGGTGAACTCGAAAGAAGTTGAACCTAAAAACCTTCTGAGAGGTACCTCCGATTCCATAAACCTCAGAAAAGCGGCGTTTTGTAACAATAGGTAATGAAAGACGCTTACAACATTGTAAAGAAATGTAGTCACTTTGTGAGCCAGGGTCTATTAGACATCTAGCCAAATATTCTTGACCAAACTTATTTTTTATTTTAATTTTAGCGGTACCTAATAATGTAGTATACCTTGACCGATTATCAGATTCACGCGAAACATTACACGTGGAAACCGAAGCAACACTACCCTGCGATTGCACCAAGTTACTATTGCTAGAAGTCGATGAGTCATTATTGTTTACTTGTTGCGGACGCGAAGATGCGGACGGAATTTTTTTCTTAATTTCAACTACAGATTTTGTATTAAAATGAAGTAAAGAATGGTGACGCTGTGAACAATATGAACAATTACGCTGCGATTTACAATTTGAAAGATTATGCTTAATACTCAAGCAGTTAACACAAAACCCGTTCTGCTTTACAGTACTATATCTATCGTGCGGAGATAACTTAAGAAATTGCGGACAATTATATAACTGTTCATGTTTAGAAATATTGCATATAACGCATTGTTTTAAAGTATCCGTATTAACAAAGGATTTAGTGGGGCGGTGACTTGTAGGCGATGAAACGTATTTGTTGCGAGTACTATTAAGTAAATTTGTGCGACAAAAAGCCCTGTTCTGCTCATGTAAAAATTGTATAAGCGAAGCGTATTTTGGAATTTTTTCCTTACGACATAACATTTCGTACGACTTAACTGTCTCAGAATCTAATTTTCTGAGTGCGATATTTAAAAACATAAAATCGGTTAAGTCCTCGATATTTAATTTTTTAAGCGCACTGACAGATGCGTCAAATCTGTCAATAAAAGTATGATAACCGTTAGGTGCGCTGAGATTGATTTGTCTTGAATCTAATATTTGATCGATATAAGACGAAGCTAGCGCGCGTCTGTCATCGTATCTTTGTTTCAGTGCATCCCATATTACTGAGTAGTTTTCAGCCGTGGGTGCTAGGCCGGCGCATACAGACTGCGCTTTATCGGTTAACTTTCCGATCAAATAATAAACACGCTCAGCGTCCGTTAACGTGGGATTGTCATGAATTAGCGCTTTAAAATGTTGGTAAAATAATGGCCAACGTTGTATGTCACCATCGAAAGAAATTATATCTATTGGTGGAAGAGGCGGTTTTAATTTAGAACACCCTTTATTCGTGGAAGTTTCGGGAAGTGACACTAATGCTAATACATGTTTGATGCGACAATACAATTCTTCAAATGACTCCCACGACTGGTAATTAATTTGCGAGTCGGGATTTAATTGTAATAGAAGAGTATTATACAAGTCTAGTGTTTTCTCGAATTCACTGCGAATGTTATCAATATTAGAGGCAGCGCTAATAAATAACTCCCTGTCATCTGAAGCCTTTTGTGCACCTTTTGAATATTCAAATATGGTTTGCAAGCGAGCGTATATTGAATCGCGTTTAGCGGTCAATATCTGCAACTGAATATGACCTTCAGTTGCCTTCACATCACTAGCCTTCGAAGGCTTCATAATGAAGTAAACAAATTAAATAATTAATAAACAAAATAGGCGGCGTATACTCAGTGTGAAATTATAAAGGCGTTGAGTAGAACGAAAAATTTAGTATAGGTATATAAATGAGAGATCCTTATAAAATGCGGGCGGTATATAAATATATACAGACGTACGTATCTTATACGTATGGTATATTATATTATGTGCGAAAAAATTAGTATTTATATGCGGTATATTTATGAGAGACCTTTATAAATGCGGTACATAAATATATACGAACGTAAGTATCTTATACGTATGGTATATGATTATGTGCGAAAAAATAAGTATTAATATGCGGTATATAAATGCAAGATCTCTATAATGCGGTATATATATACGGACGTAAGTATCTTATACGTATGGTATATGTATTATGTGCGAAATATGTGACCACGGTAGAAATTACTAGAAAATATCGGGATTAATAAATACAGCGAGTTGAGAGTGATATTAATAAATAAGCGGGTAGGTTCACGGTTACTATTCTACAGAGCCCAACACAATAGAATGCAGATGAAAAATGCTATTCACTATATCATTCATTTATTTATCATTCTGTTATTAGTTACACAATATATTTAGGTCGACTATACAACTAAATATATTAACCAAATATATTGCGCGTGCGTATTATACAAATTATAAGAAAGTTAATGTAATGTGTGTAGGTATGTAGTAAATTGTAAGTGCGTAGAAAAGTTAAACGGCAAAGTTATGGCGGCGTAGTTACGTTTACTGGAATTGTAAAATATGCCTATAAGTATGTGCGTTTTGGTGAAGATAGAACAAATATTGTGTACGTAGGTATATATCAGGAGTATATGGAACGTATCCTGGTTCAAAATGCTATATCTTGCTTATGTACATATCCGGCGAAGATGGGCCATATCTTGGACGGTATACGACTGTTGTGATGGTATACCTCTGTTTTACGGGAAGGGACAGCCAAGCAACCCTTATGTGCGGGAGGTGTAATTTTTTATGTAGGTGCGCTGGTATAGATAGTTACGAGAAACTTCTATGTAATATTAAAGTGGACTGTAACCTTTTTTGAAGATAATATGTACTACTTGCAAACGCTCAACTGCACAGTTCACAGGTTAGGAAAAATAGGAATCATGCGCACTTACCGATCACCATGGATGGTTGTCCTTGTTTTAGCTGATCTTCTGCCCGTGCGCACGGGATCCGTAACCCTTCAGTACAGTTATGCACGTATCAACCAGTCAACGAATTCCGACACTCACAACACTACATTCACAATAATTAGTATCGTAATAGACAGTTCAAAGTGCTGTTAGAACACACTATAATTATTTTCCTTAGCGATGTGCGTAAAAAGCACGAGCGTCCATGATCACACGTTAAGAAGTTTTCTATCATGTTTCGGGTAATTTGTAATAAAATGTCACTCATCAGTCACGACATAAACGAGTGAGACACTGCGATGTGATGTGCGCATGAGGAACAAGGATGGGTGTAGAATGCATGGATAACCACGCAATTGAGACGTTTGCAAGTAGCGTTCATTAAACCTACACTCCCCGTCTACCCCGTTGCGGACACCGCGTGAAGATATGCATTTATTACACACTATTATATTCTATAGAGCAACTGGCGCGAACAATAGTGGTGAAACATATTCACTGAGTGATATATTTTCACTCTATTATTTTAAGCTCTAATCTTCAATCTTCTTAAATCTTATTCTCATTGTGAAACATAATAAGATTTGACGACTTTATTTGTGATATTAGATAAGTCCCTCTTTTCCATTTTTTGAAAGAAACACAAGCAAAATGTATACTTAATAATAAATAATAAGACCAACATGTTATCGCACGAGTTACCTATACATAAATAACTATACAAGTGCGCCCAGAACACTACTACAAACGGTTTCAGTTGAAAATAGAATACGAAGGGATAAAAAAGGGATAAAAAAAAATAGAAATCGTTTATTGTACACGAAATATTATTCTCATCGGTAACTTACGTTTTTAGTAATGCACGAATGTGTAATTCGGCTCGATATGAATAATTTCAATTTTGAATCAGACGATTTGCAATAAATAACGATAACGATAAACAGAAAGTTTTTAAAATGTAGTTGGTGCCTTGTGTCAAGTTATTGTTCAGATGTTGAGCCTTTTCGTTGAATTTTCTCTCTGCCTGCTTTCGTAATTAAGTCGTGTCCACCAGTGCTACGATTGTCGTAGCACACGCGCGTAGTAGGTATGCGTTATGTTGATGTTATTAGATTATACTTACATAGGTATCTCACGTCGTTTCCATTTTGGAGTGCACAGAACTTCAATGTGCAAGTTACAACATTTTTCCGTTTTCAGCATTGAACATTAATAACGGGTAATAATGCGGTACTTGATAGTGACGAGTTGTAAGCTCGTCGCCGATACAAGTTTCTCTTAAGACCAAGTATTTCCAGGTAATGAACGAGTTGAGTTGATAGGTTGAGGCAGAGGTGAGGAAATAAGGTCTTGAATTGTAAAGTAAATGTGAGCCTTTAACATTTGGAGGACGAATAATGTGTTTTTCGTAAAGTTTTTGTTATTTGAGAGAAAATTAACAAAATCGCTATTGCCGAAACCTCTCACCCATTAACACTCACAACCGAGTAAGTATAATTTGAATGGTATGATATTTCGATTACAAATACGACGACTGTTTAAAGTTTCCTTCGATGCAGTGAATTCAAATAACCAGAATCATTGCGAGAAAGATTGCTAAATAACATATATTTTTCTATGTAAAATTGAAGTAAATATATATGGAGTCTGGGTGTACTGGAGACGCCCCTAGTACTCGCCATTTGTTTCTCATAGCACATGGAATGTTCTGGATTGAGGCGAGATGATCGGTGTGTGTTTTTTTGCGCATTTGATTTTATTATTATTATTATTGTATTACATATTTTTATAGATTAAAAATCTCTATAAGTTACGAACACGTTCTTAAAAATACCTTTACCAGGGGTATTCCCGGATATGATCCGCTCGCCTTAAGTTCTGTGTCCTTTTTCTTGGCCGAGATTTACAGCCATACATACATATCTTCAGGCCGTATCCCTAACGGGGTAGTCAGAGACAATGGAGCGCCAAACGTCGCGGTCCTTACATACTGCCTTCGCTTCCTCAAGTCTCATCATTCTCCTCACACATTTTTGTGTTTATTTTATACGTATTTGTATTTTTTCGAATAAAATTTTCAAATTAATTGTTGAGTGGATACATGTATACTACAGTATACATATGAAATGAACAAAATTGGAGTTATTTACAAAAATTGAAAAGAAACGAAGTCAATTCAAGGTAAAAACAATTTATTACAATACAATATTCACAATGTTTTTTAAATCTACTACCAGTGCGGGGAAACTCGTTCCGTATTAGGCAACCCACAACAAAGTCCTTTCACTAACATAAATAACTTAACTAAACATGTGCATACATGATTAAAATGAAACCTATTACATAACTAAAGTTGTTGTAAATGTTGCCGTCCAGGAACTCTTTTAAAAACAACAACAGCTCTGCATCTCTGTCCTTGGCTGGGTCGCGCCGGTCGGTAGAAGAAGTCACCGGTTCTCGCTGCTGTAAGGAGTTGCTATCGACGGGCACAGTTAAGGAAGGTGGTACCGCATTCTGTTTCGTTTTAACCATTTCAGTCGGAGCTGTTTGCTTCGGAATGTTTTCCGGTATGTCTAACAGTACAACTCTATCGCTCAGCACCATAGCGTGTAATTGCGTTGAGGCCTGTGCCGCATCACCCTCTACCGGAGATGAATTTTCTGAGTCCTCAGCTTCGGATTCGGCTGAAAGCCTCGTCGCCTTCATTTTCCGGTTTCGAAACCATGTTTTAATAATGCTTTGTTTGATGCCGTATTCGCTCATATTCGTTCATAGCGCTCGGATACAACTGGTTCGAATTGACTATCCGATTCCATGCGGCCTATGGCCGGAGCACATGTGGTTCGCGTTATATCCTGACGTTGGAATAATTCGCTGGCGTACAGTTGTTTTCTTGTGGTCATTGCCATTGATGTGTCTGAAACCAAAGAGGCATCGCTTAGGTTATTATCGAATCTAAGGTTTAATTCTACTTCAATTTTCTTTTTTAATTCTGTTTAATGTTTTTGAATTTCATGTTTTGGAAAGAAAAACTCAGTAATCACTTTTAATATTTTTTATTCATCCGTTTGTCACAGTCTATTTTTTAAATACTAAACGACGTAGAAAGTTGAACTCTTACATAGCCCCATAGCAGTGTCTCAAACTATGCGACTCATTAATGATGTGATATGTTGCACTTGTTAGATAATGATATATTATGTATATATTGTTACATAGATTCGCATTATTACATTAAATTGTATGTTTGCTTAATACTAGTGAATTATATAGTGTTGTTTTAATATTATTACCTTTATAAATCGATTTGATACTCGAATTAATAAATAGCTATTGATCACGGATTACATATATCTTGTTTTGATATATCTGTAAAGTACACAAGTAATATTACTTGTACTGATACGAGTTTTGATTAAAGTGGTGAGGAAGGTAGTTTCTAATACTGATTGCAACTACAGAATAACACGTTGCTGCAGGGACACTACAGAGCTAAGCAGATAGTAACCAAATAGAATGTTAAGTCATTCGTTTTCTTACGAAGTATGATGTTTTTTTGTGTACCTCGTTATTGTGTTACTTATATTATGTGTATCATAGATTATAGAATAGAATGTGTAGAGAAATCATCAGTGAAATTCAAATTAGTAAGGTGTAATTGCTTATATCTCCTAATTCTCCGTTAAAAAATAATAAATACCTTACTAAGTTTCTTGCCGGTACTTCTCAGTGCAGGTTATTCATTCTGAACCGTAGTAGACTTTGCTGGAGTAAGAATGATTGGATTCAAGTTAATGATATGTTTTCTTCCATTTACCCATCATTATTATTATTTCTATTCCTATTTTTATTTAATTCTTTTGAGTAATCGCCCATTTTATATGTTTTTATAATTTAATATTCCTATTTTTAACACGCGCGTGCTACGACAATCGTAGCACTGCTCTACACGACTTAATTACGAAAGCAGCTAGAGAGACAATTCAACGAAAACACTCAACATTTCAACAATAACTTGACACAAGGTACCAACCAAATTTTAAAAACTTCGTGTTAATTGTTATAGTTATTTATTGCAAATTGTTTCATCCAAAATTGAATTAATTTATATAGAGCCGAATGACACACTCACGCATTACTAAAAATGTTAGTTACCGACGAGAATAATATTTAGTGAACAATGAACGACAAAGTTTTTATTATTCTTTCGTAATCTTTTCCCAACTGAAACTGTAGTTTTCAAGGCACCCCTGCGTAGGAATCTATGTGTGTATAGGTAACTCCTGCAATAACATGTCGGCTTTTTTATTTATTATTGGGCATTCTTTTTTCTTTTGTTTCGTTCGAAAAGTGGTAAAGGAGAATTTATCTATTATCACAAATAAAATCTTATTTTCCTTGTGCATATTGAAGCTTAAAATATTTAACATAGTAAAATATGTTATTGAATGAATACGTCTCACCAACATAATTGTATAAGAAACGCGCAATTTCACTCTGCAGTCTAAAATTAATATTTATATGTATCTACTATCTACTATGCAGATAAATAAAATATTATTTTCTAATACGTACAAAAGCAAAATACGCATGAGAAATTATGAGAAATAATAGAAATTAAACCCGTTTAGTTATCCCATTAGTGACCGTCATTAAGTTATGGTTCTGTTTCGCAATCGGTTAATCACATGAGAAATGCATGATATATATAAAATGCGAGGATTATCGAACTATTACGTCATTCGCCCTTAAATTCTCATAGGAAAGTTTAAATCCTAGTTCAAGTTACTACGATTATAAAATCGACAACGGAATTTACGATCAGTGGGGAAATCTACGATAACCAGTTGCCGCCGACTGAGCTGGTAAGAATTCGTTTACGGTTTTGTTATTGAATCTCCATACCTTCATAATATAATATTATGTACCCAATTTTTTATTCTGCATGATTTGTGATGTCGGTTTCTTAGATTTCCATACCTATCTTAAAAGAAAAGTGATAATTGTTCTTGATAATTATAGTCTCGAATGTTTAAACGCAACACTGGCTTCTACCGCTAAAATGCAGGGAGCGATATTTGAAAATCTGAAAATTTCGTGACGTGCGGTCAATAGAGAATGTGAAACTTCGGTAGTCGGGTGTTTGAATTTTTCTATAAAATGCTTAAAATCTGCAGTCCCCCCTGCCCGCCGTGTCTCCGGAAAAACAGCTCGGAAGGAAATTATATAATGCGCAAGTACGACTTGCACTCGGCCGGCCTTTTTATGTTTATTTTTTTATATGTAGGTACTAGGCAATCAATTTTAATTATATTTGAGTTTCGTTCCGACTAAGTTCTTCATTAACTCAATTACGCAACAATATACCTAGTCGTATTCATTACAATTTTAATATGTTGATTGTTGGTATTGCAACGTATCCTACGGCATTTAATAAAACAAAAGTATTTTGTCACTAAAATAATATAGGTAGGTACACGACTGTAGAATGTAATATACCAGTACCAGTTTTATTTCAAATAGGATTAGTACCAATCACAATAACGGAAAATGCAAACAAAACCATAATTTGTCGTCAATGAACTTTAAAACTTCCCTTATTCTCGTTTTAATATCGTTACATTATTTCATTTCTAAGGTACAGTTACATAAATATTACTGTTGTTATACTGTACGTTTCGTACAGGCCACTGTATATTTCGTACACATAAAAATGGCGTGAAGTTATGTATATAATACGTATTTATTTTTAATATAATTAGTAGTAGTAATAAATATATCCCAGCGTCGTCAAGTCTGAGTAAGTAATAAGTAAATAAAGTAATAAAAAAAAGAATACAACTAAAAATGATAAAAGTATGTATCAAATTTAAATACACGTAAACTTAGTGGTCCCCCGACGTGACGACGCTTGGATATATTACCACTACTATTCAAACTCTCTTAATTTAATCAGTCTAGTCATAGTTTTAATTTTAGTTTCATTTTGAAAAATAATTTAGAACGATATCGAAGGTGGGATAATAACTCCATCGGTTTTATTTGCGTTCTTTAACCTAATTTTTCATGCTTCTGAGGTATAGAATCCGAAAACACTGCTATACAATATTTGTAAATTTTAAATTATATTTTCGACGCTATGAAGTAAATTTCACAAATACAAACAGACAAGTCTAAACTGTATAAGTACATATTATATGTCATAACAACACACATGAAAAATATTAAGTTACACACGTTATTTTGTATTATTATACATTATATTTTATATTTAATACTGACCTATGTCAATTTGAAAACTCATTGAAAATTATGTCAGTAGAAAACGATCTATTCACTAAGCTACTGAATAGTTTTGCTATAACTGATTCAAATATACACCGATATTCTGTATGTCATTAGTTTTACTCGCGTAATTATACGCACTTAAGTTGAAAAGATTTTATTTTTGTTTCATTGGCACATTGGAGCCGGTTTGTTAGGATGCTGGAACACTGTCAAACGTGGTTGATAAATAAAAATACAATTTTTAGTTGCTATCAAAATATTTTTAATGCTATTTGAGTAGTGTAATAAAGAACACAACATTTCATTAGTCGTTTCAATTAACTTATCAAATTATTTATAACTGCGTCAGTCTGCGATCTGCGCCAGAACTCTTGCCGATGCTCATCTTCCAGCTCACGTCTGAAAGACAAAGAGTTTCATTAGTACCTATACTAATTAATTATAAATAGAATAGAATCTGCGTCATGATAACAATTTAGCTATAAAAGCTAAAAAAGGAAAAATTGTCAATGAAAAATATTTATATGAAATAAATTGAATTCGTCGAAATTGAACAAAATTACATTGTACGACAATATTTACTCACGTGACTCAAGTGTGGGCGCAGTCACGATAGCACAATCACCCTCCTGGCCGGACCATTGTGATGACCGTTGGTGCGCCGCGTTGCTACGATCGGTTGTGAACTCTAGTCTGTTCGTTGTACGCGTAACCGAACGAGACTTGTTCACGTGGACGACAACGCTCAAGTGAAGGCGTCGTCGCCGAGACCGTGAAAATCGAAGTTTAAGTCTACAGCGACTTCGTCGCCGAGCATCCTGTCCCAGAATGCATCGTCTCCGAAATCGCTCAACTTCCACTCCGTTTCGTCGGTATAGAGCGTGCCCAAGTCTTCGTCGGTTATGACGCCGACAGTGCCCGGAGTCACACCGACCGCGTCGGCCCTAGCGTCGCTGTCAGATTCGGCGCCGATCATACCAGAGGCGGTGCCGACCGAATCCGATTCAGCGCTAACCACGGCCGCGCCTTTGTTGTTTTCGACATTGACTGCAGCCGTGGTTACTTCAGCTTTGTTGCTGACGACGACGTCGTCGCTGCAAAAACAAAAAATAGTTGTCAGTTCACAAAAATATTGGTCATTAGTTGAAAGAGTAATTGCTATCAAATATAAAAACTTACGTTAGGTTGTGGCCTTGTCGTTGACGTATCGCCAATATCGCCGTCGTCAGCACTTCCCCCAATGGCGTCTGTAGAAATAAGACATCAGTAACCGAAAGCTATAAATATTTTCGCTTTCTGGGAGGTCAAGAAGAAAGAGTTTACCTTTCTGGAAAGGCCCAGTTCCTCGCAAAGCGCTTTCAAGGCATCTGCTTCTTCTCGACGCTGCTCGCGCTCGTACTGAGCGTTAATAGCTCGTCGCTGTTGCTGTGAACAAATGGAATTGCATTATTTTTGTCGACGTCACATCCAACAAAACAAATTCTACCTTTTAAGCTGCAAGTGATAGATATACTCACGGCTGTGAACGGAACACGACCAGTGCCCGACGGCCGCCCGCGACGTCGCTGCTCTGTACAGCTCGGCGGCGTGGTGTTGATGTCCTTCAGAGACTGTAGGGATAACAAACAAATCGACGTCAATGAACGGTCTATGCTAACGTACCAAATCATTGTAGGTATTTTTGTGAGAGTATTTTAAAAAATAATAATTAGTAATCGCTTACTCGGCGTGAGAGTTCTCTTTGTCCCGAAGTAATGCCATGGTCTACCTCTACTGGCATCGCGTTCATTGTTACCTACATGAGAAAAAAGAAAAATATTTAGTGTTTTCATTTGAAAAAAAAATATTTACGAAGATCAGTTTTCAAAACTCGACCCGAATTTCCGAAGCAACTTACACTAGAATTCTTGAAAAGATAGAATAAACGTTTCGACGTGCTCGTTGTCGTATTACTACTGCAAATAGCTGAAGATAAGCAGATCTCGCTTATTTATTTGAACCCCTTTTTTCCCCTCCGCCTTGTCGCCGCCTAGGGACGTAAGATGGCGTAGCGTAAAACCCCGCCCACTGCATTGTTATAGCTGCATATCGCTGTGAAAACTACACGTCCGTTTTTTATAACCGCTTCATTTTTTGGCCATATTATATTGATTAGTGATGATTAGTGATAACGGACGTGGTTTCTATACATTTATTTATAATTAGTGAACATATGCAAACTCCTGTTTCCACATCGTACGTTTTTTACTCTCATTTAATATTTGAGTACATATTTCTAGCTCGTTAAAAGCGATAAATGTAGTGGAACGTTGTATCTTCATGTTATTCTCATTTTTCAAGTATTAGGTAAAGTGGCGTGCATATCATAGACACAACTGAGTATACTATCTATTTTGACAAATTGCTATTGAATTACGCGCGACGAAAAACGCGACAAGAAAGCGTCACGGCAACCGTTCGCTTGAGAGACAAATTGGAATCGTGGTAGAATTTACAGACATTCAAGGCTTTCCTAACACTGTGTTTCGTATAATTACATGCGTGCATATGTAGTGGTGGTGAATGTTTATTTAGCTCAAAACACGCACACAGGTCAATAGAGAGACAGTGTCTGAAGCCAATACCGGCACCAGAAAAAGAAATCGTTAACGGTTTAATCTTATTGGTTATAATATTGTTAGTAATGATGAAGTTAAACTATTAATTTAATCCCTTGGAAAAAATAACATATCACTTCATTAAAAATATAATTATAATTAATACGAGCGAGTAATTGCTTTTTTCTCATTTTAGTGCCCTCGAAACCTTTTTATTAGTGATTTTCTCTTCCTTACTTGTGGAATGTTTAACAGACACGTATAAAAGACAGATGGCTCTTACCGGCATTCGGTTTTAAACAAAATTATCTTTCATTAACGAGTAGAGTTAATATAGGTTCTAACTTTGACCTTCTTTGTTGTTTTAGCTTTATGAGATAGCAAGTAGCAATTTTGCTACTGGTGAAATATTTTTCAAAGTACAGTAAACAGTAAACTCTCTATAATAACACTCAAGGTAATTATGACGTTCTCTAGACATCCGGTCACATTGAAGGTGCAAATGTGCAAAAATTGCACATACAATCGTACAAAATACTACAAATGAAGTATAATAGTTTCCATAAAATTTGTCGAACCAATTAGGCTCATAAAATTTAATAATGATAACGACGAAGCCTATAAAATAAATACGCTTAATAACAACATAGATATAGATAACGTACTCACAGAAAACTTATCAAAATTGCGTTTAGATCATTTAAACCCGTGTGGCGGCTCGAAAATAAAAACAACAATCGGGAGCACGCAAACACAAATTTATTAGAACGGGATACTACACAGGGTCGGGGTTGATTGCCCGTCTAACGTCCCTACCTCGCAGCATAGCACTTCCCTGGCTCGGGTCGGCTCGGCAGACGAACCGATGCCGGAAGTTGGTGATGCGACTGGAGTCGCGCGGTTCAGCAGTATACACCCGTCAGAGCAGGTGTCGGGCCACTACTGAACCCGTATTTAGGACCCCAATTAAATGAGTTGATAAATATAATAAATAATAATGTTCCCACGTAAATTATGTACGCCGGAGAACGAAGACAATAACAACCAATATATTACGTATTTATTAGTATAATTTTAAATATTTTTATGAAAGTAAACAAAGCGACAATATCAATTTCTGAGCACCGTCAATGCATTCAGTTTGTTACGTCTCACGCGGAATTCCAAACTCAATGGGGGTAAAACGAGTAAGTGCCTCGGCGCATAGCGAGCGAGAAGAAGTACTGTCGCACAGATTTCTCGTATTTTAGTTTTTCAACGCAGAGACAAATTTATGTATTCGTATGATAATTAATTTTATATTAGTTTATTATATTTGCTTATTAAAATAAACTTTCTTAACTTTTATCGTATTAAAATGCAAGATTATATCAACAAAGTTAAATTATTAAATAAGATGTACGCTATAACGTTACACCCGGAGGAGCAAAATCAAATCAGAAATCCTTGTCTTGAATACGAGGACATTTTTTACTGCGATCAAATACCGTTATCTTTTACAAATCAAGTGAAACGTCAGATACGTACCAGAAACCGAGACCCGATTTATATACAACCTCATAGACATCCTCCCGCGGAAAATGAAGAAATACAACTACAGGTAGATAAATTATTACACGATAATGTTATACAAGTCTTATTCACCATAGACCGCACAAGTGCACTTAGTACCCAAGAAAATTGATGCTACAGGTCAACGCAAATTTGGAATGGTAATCGATTACAAACGCTTGAACTACATTACTACTGACGATAAGTATCCCCTTCCAAACCTTACTGAGATTCACATAGGCACACCCCACAATCCAAACTCTATGGGTTTGATAGAACATTTAAAGTTCACGATTATCGAAATTCGCGAAATACGAGCAAAAAATAACCAATGTAGCTTCTGTTATGTCATATAACCATTCCGTACATTCAACGACGGACTCACTCCATTCGAAGTTGTATTTGGACACACAGAATCCTCTAGCATATTCAATGATGATTTCGAGAAACATTATACTCAACTATTAATTAACGAACATTTAAAAAGAACAAAATACCTCTACAAATACCTTACAGACAAACTAGCAAGTAAAAGAAAAGTAATTAAAGAAAAATATAAAGGAGAAAATGAAATCAACATAAGTACAGACGATAGAATATTTATAAAAGGCGTTAATATCAGACGAAGTAAGGATAAACTCCGATATCAGACAGCAAAAGTATTAGGCAGCATTGTTTAACACTAAAAATCGTGATACTAAAGTACCGATTAAAGATGTCAAACGTCCTCCACAGGTACGTTATCCTGATACTAATTCAGGTGATCCAAAGCCAGGCCCTTCAACTGCAGTCGATTAAGAGTAATCCTGGAATACTGCAAATAAAAGAAGGACAAGCAGTGTTAAGATATGAACACTGAATATACTGGATACGACTGGATAATATTATAAAGATATTAGATTTGAGATTAGGTACTAAAAGATGATTTAGATTATAACATAAATAACTATAAAGAATTACATAAGTTTTTGAAAGATAATATAATTATAACTGACCTCATTGGTTTTAAGAAACAAACGGAAATTATAATGAATACTCTGTTAAATAGATTTTACCGGGTAGTTCCGGTTATTAGAGTAAAAAGAGGATTACTAAATCCATTAGGATCTCTTGTTAAAGCCTTGACTGGAAACCTTGACAATGATGATGCCACTAAATATGATAATATGATAAATAGTTTAATATATAATATTCATATTATCATATTTAGATAACTCAACAAAATGCAATTCCTAAAAGAAGGGTGACACCGCACATCTTTCTAAGAGATCGCATTTCTACTGCATTTATCATACTTTCACTCGATTTCGGGCATATCCAGGTCTCACTACCGTACAATAAAGTTGGCACCAACACCGCATTGTGGATGGCCATTTTAGCAGTTTGATATATTCACACTATCTACTAATGCGGACAGAGCACCATTCACTTTATTGCCAGCTGCTACCCGTCTCTCCACATCTAACTCACATCTTCCATCCCTCGAAAATACACTCCCCAGATACACAATTTCATTCACTTGTTCTAGACATTTTCCATTTACCCAAATCTCACATTTCATTTGTACCTCTTCCCTTTCAAACGGGATATTCTCAGACATTTCACACAGCGCCATCTAGTCCCGATATAAGCAGCAGAGCGCTTGTGTGTTGTGGGTACTAGACAACTGATATACCACTTATATACTTTTCTTTTGTAAATAAATACTTATAATACATACGCCCAGACTCGGGGCGGGAATCGAACCCGCAACCCCCGTTTACTTTCCGACGCGCTTAACCGTTGCGCCACGGAGGTCGTGTTCTTTCGTTACGAAGTTTCTCGTTGTGTGGACATTAAAAACAAAACATAAATACACTTACATTTTTATAACTACGATTGCTCTATATTATAATTCACTATTATTCTGCATAGTCTGTTAATTTGCCTGACTTTTTTCTTGGTTTGTGTTTTTATTCTTTTCTTCAGATGCGGTGAGATCGCCTTCTTAAAAAAATGTAAACTCCCATTAGGACAGTAATTGTAAACAACATAAGGTAAGAACACTGATGATTTCTTAGAAAATGCAAATCGACAATAAAGATAAATACATTTTGGTGCCGAAACCAAGGAAAAAACAGTCTAAACAAAGGCATATTGTCCCGTTATAGAGAATGACCATTAGGTTATAAAGAGTGCTTTGTTGTATGGCTCATAACGCAAACCTACATAACATAACATAACGCAAGTTTGAGCAAGATCTATGCTACAAGCAGTTTTTTGTTGTAAATATATTCATTATAGACAGTTTACACTGCAGTTCCAGTAAATAAATAATGTAACGTAAAATCTTCGATCACAAATAAGAAACTACATACACAATCAACCCTCCAAAAATGTCCGAACCAAATGTGCGCTCAAATAAGTATTTGAGTGCACTTTGAGTGAGTCACAGATTATGTGAATTATACTTTACGCACGAGACGTAAGACTGTATTTTAAATATTTTTTTACAAACATTGTTTCAATGTCATGCAAGAATCGTTTACAAGCTTTTATAACCTTATGGTTTGACAGTAATACTATAATACTATACTGTACTAAAAAGATATACGTCAATTCGGACAATATTATATAATCTTTATTCGTGATCGAAGCGTAAAATTCTAATAAAATCACATTAACATTTACCGATTACTTACAAATTATAAGTGGCGATTTTGGTGAGTATTGTTTTTGTCTACCCTATTGAAAATATCTGTGCACGTCATTGATTAGTTATGTCGTATAATTCTTTTATGTGATTTTCAAATTTCGCCTAAAACGGCTGTGTTTTTCTGACTGATTTTTCGCTTGAAGCCCGCAGGCGTACCTCAGGAGGTAAGTAAATATAGTTCGACGGATTTATTATTACTTCAATACTTTTGTATAATTAGAAGTATCGCACATACAGAAGTCAGATTTTATTAGATTTACAGAAACATTCCTGCGGAAGGCTATGTGCTATTATGGTTTCACGGTGGCTGCAAGAACGTTCTGATCGTCGCCGCTGACAACAATTAATTTGTAAGCATTTTTTCGGCGAAAAGTATTGTTATTAGGTCTAATTATTGTTGCTGAAAAATTGAGTGTCACTTTTTCATTATTTTTAGTGATAACGACAACTAACTACTCTTTGATTGCAATTACTGTGCGAGCAACCCCGAAATTTACGTCGCGATGACGGCGCGAGCGCTGTTGGTTCCCAAGTTTAAAGTGGTTCGAGTACTATCGGTTTAACAGATAACTATCTGCAGTAAATTAGCCTTTCGTCTGATGTTGGAACTAGCATTATTTGAATTTCGAAATTTTAATTTGAACGGTTTCTAAAATAGGTAAGTAGCCCCACCTATTCAGTCGGCGTCAGTAGGTATATTCATCACCTGCGTCCATCTGACTCAAATAAGTCTAACCTTTGTTAGTAAGAATTAAAAAAAAACTTAAATAGGAGACTTAGTTTTTTTTTACTGAGAACCGTAACCTACTCAGAGCATGAATATGAATAACTTTTTTTCTACGAGTTTTGAATACTTATTCACAAAATAGTAGTTTCCACAGAAAATTGTGTCGTTATCGAATTCAATGGAAAGCAACATATTTTCGTGACCAAAACCCATAGCATAAAAGTCGTTCAGTTTCAATATCCAAGCAATGGTCTATAATGGATTTTCGTTATAGAAAACCAAAAGATCATCTGTGAGTATCTACATGATTTACGTGTGATAAATGGTAAACAATACAGGGATTTAAACCATTCAGTAGGTATAAACACTTTTAGTAGGCGTTTCTAGATTTTTGTTGGTACATCAATAATTGTCACCACTCTTGTCTTCCATTACATCAAAATTTATAACGACTTACTAACTTTTTGATACTGAACAACTTTTATTCCTATAGTAATTTGGGTTACTTTTCGAAAATTACATTTCAATTTCAAACAAAAGTCGAAGTAACAGAACAGAAAGTGATGATGATGCATTATATCATAGATTGTGTTTTCAGTTACTTACATATGGAAAAAGCGCTTTTTTTCTTATAGTTGCAGCTATCGAAGTTATCGATCACGTCATGTAAAGCATCATGCAGTGCGGTAAAATATATACACACCGGTGAGCCACTAAAACTAGTGCAACAGGAGTCTGTTGGCGTACGTGTCTAATATACTGTATACGTAGGTATTTAAACAAGTATTTTGACACTAAATTTGTACATGTGTTCAAAAAATAAAGCGTTAAGTGTCTTCTATTTACATTTAAAACTAAGCTACATTTACAAAGTCTCCTCAACAAAAAATAACTATGAAAGAAGATTCGAGAGAGAAAATATTGCTAATAACAAGTGTAGCAACAGAAAGGAAAAATAAGAACTGTAGTTACCTTAAGCAGATCCACTACGCACGTTATGAAAACGAAACACAACTATTTAAAGAAGCTTCATGAAAAGTCCCAAAAGATTGAAATTTGATCAAACACGTGTTGAAAGATTGATGGTAGAATGATTATTATGAAGGATAGCACATTAATAAACAAGATAGATTTGAAAAACAGACAGGATGGTAACTTTCAAGAGATTATGATGACATAAAAGTTAAAGTGATAAAAGAATTTATTTCTATGTCAACCAATACCAGCCCACCGATCACAACTGTAGGTAATTGAGAAATGTATATCTCTGATGTCCTGCACAATATCCATTACTAAATGATCTAACAGGCATTTGTTAGTTTTATAAGATTTAAGGTTTAAGAAACTTTATTCTCATAAAGAATTACATTCACTTACATGAGAACATTATAACATATAAAAAGAAATACAACACTGGGTGGACGTATAAATTAAACGCAGTTTTCTTATTTTTTTAAATAGAAATAGTATAATGTACAAAGTATATTACAGTATGTTTCTGATATAATATTTAAGTAGTCTCTTAAAAATAAATATAGATTTGGAATCTCTAATGTCAATGCTTAATTTATTATATAGTTTTGCTTCTGCATAGACAAGACTCTTTTTGCCGTAATTCGTGCTGGGTACGTGTAAATTCAAATCGTTTGCATGTGTCAACATAATTTTATGCGATTGTTATTTTTTTCTAATCTTATTTGTGTGTGTACTCGTATGTCTTTATTCAGGATTTTTCTTATTAATATACTTACATGTTTGATATTTATACTATGTTTTTTAGTATGTGATAATTTAATATCCTTGAATATTTAATGTGTAGGTGTTAGATAATCGTAAGGAAACAGAAACTGTATCCATTTGTTTTGCGCTGTTTGAATTATTTTAGTTTGTTTTTGCATCAGTTGCCCAGATTTCAATAAGATAAACAATATGTGGCTTTATGAGCGAGTTTTATCCTTTTGTCACTTTCTAACCAGTTTGAATCTAGATATTGAATTATCTACCTACTCAGGTAAAAGAACGCAAACACAGTGTCACGTAAAATGTGATTAATTTTTAACTGCAGTTTGAAATGTGAAATTACCAATAAGAAGAATAGGTACGTATATTTTTGTTCTAGTTGCTAGTAATGACCTTAACGACAACGAAACGCGTTATATCACATTTTTAATAATGTATACTTAACATATCATATAGGTACTGAGATGCCGCTAGTAAAAGATATTAGTCATGTACATACTTGTCCGTATCAACGATAGGTATACACTTAGGTAAATGCAAAAAAATTACTCAAATAATAATAATATACTCAGACATTTCACACAGCGCCATCTAGCCCCAAAGTAAGCAGCACAGCGCTTGTGTTATGGATATGATGATATACTTCTTATATATAGTTTTCTTTCGTAAATAAATACATATTATACATAAACACCCAGACGGATAAGTACAAATACGTACCTAAATTGTACATTTTCTTTATATTTTTCTTTGCGACTTTGTATATTTGTACTGGTGCAATAAAGTGTATTGTATTGTACCTGTCGGTATCTACGAACGTTTATGCTACGCTTAAATGAAAAAAAAAGTTGCTTAAATACGAGAACATTGTTTGTTGATGATCGTCTCTGGGGTCTGCGCATTGTTAAGTGGGCTTTGAGAGTCCTCCGTCTTTCACTTTTCTTTTTCTCTGTTTATGACATGTTACAAAGAAGCAGTTAAGTCTTTCTTGTTGGCAAGGGTGCGGGGGAGCGACAAGGTGACATGCAAAATGCGTTGATGGAAAATTTAAATGTTAAACAATTAAGTATTTCATGCATTACGGAGCGAGCCCTAATATCTGAAATATTTTTTTATTGAGTATTTACCTGCGTACGTGTGGAAAATATGTTTTATTATTGTGTAAAATAGTAAGTAGGGACATTATATTGATATCGTTGTTTTTTTTTGTTTTCTTTTTGTGTCGACTGTTCCATGGAGCATGTCGATTATATTACTCTACAATGATGAAATATGGGTAGTGACACTGCTATATTTACGTGTTCTCATGGTTTCGATTTTTGTTATGTAGAAAAAATTCCCAAATATAAACAGACACGAATTTAAATTATATAAGTACATAGATATTACTGATTATAACACAGATATGTATATATTCTCACGCTGTATCCCTAACGGGGTAGTCAGAGAGGACGGAGCGCCAAGCGTCGCGGTTCTTACATACTTCAAATCTCATCATTCTCCTCACACATTTTCGCCTAGATATATATGATATCTAATATTATGTATAGATGTAATTTTATATTATTATACAAAAGACATACATATCGTTGGCTAGGTGTATAATTCTATTTGGTAAGGTGTTCTTATTATGCGGTAGGCATGGGATCTTATATTTGATATAAGTAGAGTATTTCGATTCTTACGGTCCAACCTAAAGAGATATGCAGTATAAAATGAGGAGCGCGATTCCGGGTGTGAAATAAGAGGAAAGTTTTTAATTCCCTCGATGTTTATAAATTTGAAATTGTACAAATATTATTACGGAGTTTCAAATTTCACAGTTAAAAATACTTTTTCGATATATTACCTGAATGGAGAGTTAAAATTACAAAAAAAAATGTTTCTTAATATAAGCATGAAAAATAAGTACACTCAAACAATTTTAGTGCATTGACTTTATTTTAATAAGTTAGTAATGAAAGATTACCACCTTTGAAGTTTATACGAAGTTAATTATATAGCCAGCCGAGCCGTCCCACCAATGGTCCTTACGAATATCCATGGTGTATACGATGCCTAAAGTGACTGCCTAAGTGGTAAAATCAAACGGCCAGCCGAGCGGTTCTTCTAATGGTCTTGACAAATATCCAAGGAGTCCACATTACCCGAAGCTAACCGATTGAACACATAAGAGATGGTAACTAATGAATATATGAAAACGAGGAATGTCACCCGGGATGGTACCTAACTTATTAATATATCCTATAACACCTGGAATGTTACCCGAGAAGGAGACTTTCGTTAATGTAAGACGGCCGTAGAGCCACCACCGAAAACGTCATTACGAAAAAGAAAGTTAAAAACATTAATCGCGAAATCCAGCAGATTCTACTAAAATTTCAGTCAGATATCTGGTAAAAGATTGAGACAACTAGCTTCTGAAATGACATTAACCAATAAGAAGTTTCTGAAAATGTAATCGCGAAAGAAACAGAAATGTCATAATGACGATAAAGTAATAGATTTGTAACGGTCTCGGCAAAGACAACTCCTGCCAAACAACCGACAGAGATGTGCAGGTTAGCTAGAACATTCCAAAAACTTACCATTCTACGCGATGAGTGAAGGAGGTGTAGACAGTAACCATCGACGTCGTCAGAAACAAACGATAAGCATGAATCATTCGTATCACTAATTTTAAGATTACATCCACTCATCCAACCATGAAAGTGGGAAAGCAAACCTGAACATTTTGTGTTATTATCGAATTTCAATATAAAATATCGTTTAAAATAAAATTTAGTTTGTTCTATTTAGAAAACACACATAATTTGTCGCTAAACAAATAATCTATTATCGATTTATGAGAACAATCATTATTTCAATCGATACATCAAAGGAATGACCTTTATTGAATACAATCAAATGAATGAATCTTGATGAAAATATAAATTAAAATCTCTTCTTTTGGAAATAGTAGGTAATCTTTCTTCTTTTAGGACACATTATATCGACATCGTTGTTTTTTTTTTATTCTCATTCTTTTGACTTTCAAGCGACATCGATTATACTACTCTACAATGATGAAATATTCAACTAGTAGCAAAACTGCTATGAAATATTTTATGCTTTCTATTACGTTTTGATTTGATATGAAGTAAAAATTCACAGATATAAATAAACAGACACGAGTGGAATTCTTATATGTACATGTTATAAATCATAACACATGAAATGTATTATGTTAGACACATAATTATATTATTATACAATATAGGTACAACATATCTAAAACTGACCTATGTAAGTTAAAATAACTCGTTGTAAATTATGTAGAAAACGTATATCACTAAGCCAATGAATACTTTTGCAATAATTACTTCGAATATGCACCTATATTCTACATGTAGTTACTTTTAACGTTGGAAAGATTTTAGGAATCTACTTCATCGGCACATTGAAGCCAGTTTGTTAGGATGTTGCAATACTATCAAAAGTGGTTGACAAATGAAAATTCAATTTTTAGTTGCAATCGAATTATATGTTATTTAATTAGTGTAATAAAGAACACATTTCATTAATCATTTCAATTAACTCATCAAATTATTTTTAACTGCGAGAGTCTGCAGATCTTCGCCTGAATTCGAAGGTAGTAGTACTCTTGCCGATGTTCATTTCCCAACGCTCATGTCTGAAAGACAAAGCGTTTCATTAGTGATTAATAACAAATAGAATCTATGCGATGGTAACAATTTTACTAAAAAAGATAAAAATTATCGGCGAAAATATTTCCATGAAATAATTTGAATTTGTCGAAATTGAACAAAATCACATGGTACGAAAATATTTACTCACGAGACTCAGTGTGGGCGCAGTCACGATGGCACGATCGCCCTCCTGGCCGGACCAATATGAGGGCCGTTGGTGCGCCGCTTTGCTACGATCGGTGGTGAACTCTAGTCTGTCCGTTGTACGCGTAACCGAAAGAGACTTGCTCACGTGGACAACGCTTAAGTGAAGGCGTCGTCGCCGAAACCGTCGAAATCAAAGCTGAAGTCTACAGCGATTTCGTCACCGAGCATCCTGTCCCAGAATGCATCGTCTCCGAAATCGCTCAACTTCCACTCCGTTTCGTCGGTATCGACCGTGTCCAAGTCTCCCTCGGCTACGACGCCGACAGTGTCCGGAGTCACACCGACCGCGCTGGCGCCGACGTCGCTGTCGGATCCGGCGCTGGCTATACCAGAGTCGGTGCCGACCGAATCCGATTCAGCGTTAACCACGGCCGCGCCACTGTCGTTTTCGTCATTGTCTGCAGCCGTGGTTACTTCAGCTTTGTTGCTGACGACGACGTTATCACTGCAATAAAAAATGATTGTAAGTCAACGAAGAACATTAGTCGTCAGTTGAGAGAGAAATCGTCGTCAAATATAAAAACTTACGTTGCGTTCTGGCTTTCCAGTTGACGTATCGTCGATATCGCCGTCGTCAGCACTTCCTCTAGTGGTGTCTGTAGAAATAAGACACATCGGTAAACAATTGAAAGCTATGATAATCTTTTAATAATTTTAAGTCGTTTTCGCTCGTTAAGAGCTCAAATAGAAAAAAAAATACCTTTTTGGATAAGCCCAGGACCTCGCGAAGCGCGTTCAAGGCTTCCGCTTCTTCCTGACGCCGCTCGCGCTCGTACTGAGCGTTAATGGCTCGTCGCTGTTGCTGCGGTCAAATGCATTAAATTGCATTAATTCTGTTGAACCCAACAAACAAATTGCGATTACGATGCGAGTGACGTATAGGTACTCACGGCTGTGAACGGGACACGGCCAGTGCCCGACGGTCGCCCGCGACGTCGCCGCTCAGTACTGCTCGGCGGCGTGCTGATTTCTTGCAGAGGCTGTGGGATAACAAACAAATCGAGATCAACGAACGGTTCCAGCTCCCGGATAATATACATATACATATGGTCGTAATCTTTACATTTTCATATGATAAATTTTATTATAATAAATAATAATTTAAATTCACTTACGAGGCGTGAGTGTTCTCGTGGTCTCGAAGAAATGCCGTGGTCCACTTTCAGAGGCATCGCCTTTGTTGCCTAAATAAAGTAAAGAGAAATATTTAGTCTTTTAATTTCAACAAACATGTATATCTACATAAAAAAATTTTTAAACTTTACACAAATTTGTGAGGCAAAACTTACCATAGAATTCCCGAAAACATAAAAATGCTTCGACATGGTGGTCGTACAACTGCAATATCACTATTGCGAATAACTAAAGTTGAGCAGATCTTGTACATTTATTTCGTGTGCCCCTTCTACTTTCCACATGTCCGCCATGACGCCGTGTCGCCGCCCAGTGTCGTGACATGGCGTCACGTTAAGCTCCGCCCACCGAATCATCACTGCGTATCGCTGTGAGTGGATATTTTACTCGTCCGTTTTTTATAATCGCATCATTTTTTGACCATATTGTATTGATTAGTGATAACGGTCATGGGCTTCTCTTAATTGTTTTTAAGTTCAGTGAACACATGAAGCTCTCCGGTCGGTCTCCACATCATAATTTTTCTACTCTAATTTAATTTAGGAATATACTCATTTCCAACCGGTCTAACAGATCCCTGCGATCCCTTCTCAATTTTGTGTTTTAGTAAAAAAAGAATAAATGTAGAAAACCGTTATTTCTTCACATTATTCATATTTTTCTAGTATTAGGTGTGTCGTATAATTCTTTTATGTGGCTTTCTCATTTCGCTTAGGTAATACGGTTATAATGTGTATTAAATTTTCGCGTGAAGCTACGGCCCCTCCCGAGGAAGTAAGTTCGATGGTAAGTTGGATGGAAGAATAATTATTATGAATTCAATGCTCTAGTATGATTAAAAGTATCGAACATACTGAAGTAAATTTTTATATCTTTTCCTAATCAGCATTAGGAACATTCTTGCCGAAACGTGTAGGTATGCTATTAGAAGTAATTCGTAAGCGTTTTTTTTTTTCAAAAAACATTGATATTGTTAAAAATATTGATATTATTGTTAAAAAGTTGAGTGTCAATTTTTCGTTATTTTTCAGTGTCTCTGTAAGCTCGCTGACTTGACCGGTTGCGATAACGACAAAAACTCATTGACTGCGGTTGCTGTGCAACCAACCCCGAAATCGACGAGCGACGCCGCGAACGCTTATGGTTTCTAAATTAAAGGTGGTTCGAGAACAGTCGGTGGAGCAGATATTAGCTCTAAAACCGATTGTGCCCCGAGTGCAGATGGCTTGGAAGCCAAGAGCGCGACACGAATTAAATGTGGCGTTCAGCGCCGTTAACGAAGGTGCCTATTGCAGGGTAAACGTTCTTGGCATCAACGATGACTGGACGTTACGATATATTTAATTTGGTTGTAACACTTTTTTTTTCGTAGATATATACTTACGGTTAATTACATACAAATTAGAATCGATCACAAATTTCATTTGCATTCCACAGTAATATTTGTTGAGGTTAGTGGGTGACAGATGACAATTGTCTCCGATACAATGATTAATAGGTAACGCGTTCGGAAAGTTGTTCGCAATCGAGTACGTAGTACTACTTCATTTCTTCTCAGGTAGAATCAATAAATATTGCACTTTAAGTGTATATTATTTAAACCAGAACATAATATACTAAACTTTTAATTATTTAGTTGTTTGTCATTATAAAGTTCATTGGTGCTTTCGTTAAAATCTACATTTACTTACGTTACGTTCAGTAATAACATTGAATGTTTGGAAACATCGATAGTAATAAGTATCGTGGTAATAAAGCGATAATCGATTTTCTTTTGTATAAAAATATAGTTTTGTTATAAACAAAATAAAACAATTGTGGGTGATAATACTTTTATTAGATATTAATATAATTTGTCTAGGTTTGCTTTCCCATTTTGACGATGAGATAAATAAATTGTTGTAAAAATTTAAATACGAGTAATTCCTAATAATCGATTGTATTCGATAAGAGAGAGACGAGTGTTGATATATATCTGTTTCACGAATCAAGTAAAATGGAATGTTCGAGCAAATGGGCATTGCTTCCGTCTTGTTTTTCAGTGGCTACTTTTATCTAGATCTTTCTAATTCTATTGTGGATCTGTCAATCTGACATTTTGATGTTGTCACTTACAAATTTTCAGACACTTCCCATTGGTCGATGTCTTTTCAGAGACTTGCTGTCTCTTTCTTATGTCGGAAACCTCAGACTGAAATCTGAGTAGTTTTCAGTCACATTGATAATGACGATTAGAGAGGGTACAAATTTTGTCGAGGTGTAGTATCAGTCATGGAAGGAGCCATCCACTTTTGGTGGTGGTTAAGTGGCAGACAAAAATGCCCATATAGAAATAGAATAGACATGCCTATATATTTAGGATGTTTCTAGTAGTGTTAAGAAGTTTTTTTTATTATATTTAATATGTAAAAGTCCCATGATAGACCTCATGGGTTCCATGTTATATCAAATCTTATAAACGGCTAACTAACTTTTTGACACTGAACAACTTTTATTCCTGTAATAGTTTTAGTTTCTTTTTCGAAATTACATTTTAATTTCAAACAGAAGTCGAAGTAACAGGACAGAAGTGACGATGATGCATTATATCATAGATAGTGTTTTCAGTTACTTACATATGGAAAAAGCGCTTTTTTTCTTATAGTTGCAGCTATCGGAGTTATCGATCACGTCATGTAAAGCATCATGGAGTGCGGGAAAATATGCAGTTCATACACACACCGGTGAGCCATTACAACAGTAATGCAACGGGAGTCTGTTGGCGCACATGTCTAATATGTATAGGTACATAGGTATTTAAACAAGTATTTTGACACAAATTTTGCATGTGTTCAAAAATAAAGCGTTAAGTGTATGCTATTTAGATTTAGAACTCCTCAACAAAAAATACGTATGAAAGAAGATTCGGGAGAGAAAATATTACTGTAGAAAAATAAGAACTGTAGTTCCATTACGCACATTCTGAAAACGAAGTACATCTATTTACAGATGCTTTATTGTAATGATGAACATGCCTCATGAAGAGTACCAAAAGATTGAAATTTGATTAAACATGTATTGAAAGATTGATGGTGCAATGATTATGAAGGATAGCACATTAATAAACAAGATAGATTTGAAAAATAGACAGGATGGTAACATTCAAGGGATTATGATGACATAAAAATTAAAGTGATAAAAGAATTTATTTCTATGTCAACCAATACCAGCCCACCGACCACAACTGTAGGTAATGGAGAAATGTATATCTCTGATGTCCTGCGCAATATCCATTACTAAATGATCTAACAGGCATTTGTTAGTTTTATAAGATTTAAGGTTTAAGAAACTTTATTCTCATAAAGAATTACATTCACTTACATGAGAACATTATAACACATAAAAAGAAATACAACAGAATTTTAACTGATTTTATTTTTTTGTAATTCGAACAAGATCTTATAATAAATCCAAGTGCCTTATTTGCTTTTTTTATTATATGTTCTATGTGGCAATCGAACATTAATTTGTTTTCCTGAACTACACCTAAATCTTTTATCGAATTAACTTTATTCAAACTTTGATTTTGTATGGTATAGTCAAAGTCAACTAAATTATGTGTTCTGGTAAATGTTACTGCAAAACACTTGGATACATTTAAGTCGAGCTTATTCTCGCGACAATAATGGTGTAGGCCACTGAGGTCTTCCTGCAGACGCTTGCAATCATCAGCGCTCTTGATACACATAAAGATTTTCATATAGTCAGCGTACATAAGGAATCTCGAGTGTTTCAAACATTTATAAATATAATTTATGAAAATAATAAATAATAACGATCCCAATAAAGATTCCTGGGGTACACGTGACGGTATATAGACCCACACTGATGAGAAACCATTGACCACAACCGCTTGAGATTTGTTAGAGATATAAGATGTCAAGTACCTGAACAGATCGCCATGTATGCCAGCATAATAAAGTTTTTGTAGCAATAACTGATGATCTATGCGATCAAAGGCCTTACTGAAATCTATGAACACAGTATCAACCTGAAAGCCCAAATCCATGTAGTTAGTCAAGTATATCAGTCCCATACGTACCTAAATTGTACTAAATTTTCATTATATTTTTCTTGCCGCCGCTAAATTGCTGCCTAAATTCTACATTTTCATTATATCTTTCTTTGTGGCTTTGTATATTTGTACTGGTGCAATAAAGTGTATTGTATTGTATTGTACTTGTCTGTATCTACAAACTTTTATGTATACTACGCTTAAATGCAAAAAAAAGTTACTTAAATACGAGGACATTGTTTGTTGATGATCGTCTCTGGGGTCTGCGCATTGTTAAGTGGGTTTTGAGAGTGCTCGTCTTTCATTGTTCTTTTTCTTATTATATATGTATGACATGTTTCAAAGAAGCAGTTAAGCCTTTCTTTTTGGCAAGGGCGCGGGGGAGCGACATGGTGACATACAAAATGTGTTGGTGGAAATTTTAACTGTTAAACAATTATAGATAGATTTAAAAAAATTTTAGATAGATAGTATTTCATGCATTACGGAGCCCTAATACCTGAAATATTTTTTCATTGAGTATTGACCTACGTACGTGTCGAGAATATATGTTTTATTATTTCTTATTTTGTAAAACAGTAAGTAGGGACATTATATTGATATCTTTGTTTTCTCTTTGTGTTGACTGTTTCATGGGGCATGTCGATTATATTACTCTACAATGATGAAATATGGGTAGTGACACTGCTATATTTACGAGTACTATTATGTTCTCGATTTGTTATGTAGAAAAAATTCCCAAATATAAACAGACACGAGTCTAAATTGTATAAGTAAGTACATAGATATTACTTATTATAACACCCATACATACCTACATACTTGACTTGCTTGTGCTTGCAAACTTGTAGGAAAATTAATAAGTCAGTAACAGTTACATTAATTAGATTATTTTAATACTACTTGGCATGTAGGTGAAACGAGTTTGATTATTTATTATTCTACTAGTTTATAAGTTATTGGATGCAATTATCCACGAAACTGTTTATTAATCGTAATATTATTATTTTAATATGTTATATTTGTCAACAGACAGTCCCGAGTGTTCTGTCCGCTAACTTTTAGTTACGTACCCACGCAATATAACAAGTTAAGAGACATTTTCAAGTTTACTGTTCACAAACCTGTAATTACGTAACACCGTAATATGTAGTATCAAAAAATATACTTGTTAGCAAACATGAAATTACACTAATTATAACGCAGTAAGAGACAGTGACAGTCCGAAATGTACTGCCCGCATACATATTATCTTAGAGATAACTAAGTTATAGTATTGTTAGCTGTTATTAAAAAAATATTACAGTGATCATGGAATATTATTAAAAGTATTATTCATTTGTAGGCACCATCGTCTCTTTCAACGAACGTTTTATTAACAACAGATCCGTTAGTTTATAAAAACATGAGTTGAACACTTGATATAGTTCGTCAAGACGGACTGTTTCACGGTATAGATTTAAAAAATTGTTTCGTATATGAAATAAAAGAATATGTTATTGTGTATTGTGTAATTTATAAGTAAGTACACATTATTCTGTCCGAAAATTATAAAATACCTTTATGTTAAATAACAAATATTACAGGAAAAAAAAATATCTTACATGAACATGATGTGTCGTCGTCTTCTCTCCTATTATTACACTTTTGCCTACTATGTTTTAATTTTCTTTTATTTCTTACATTTATAATACTTGTACTCGTTATTAGAAAGATTTCGTTTTGGCATTTTTAAACCCCGACGCAAAAGAAGGGGTGTTATAAGTTTGACGTGTCTGTGTGTCTGTCTGTGGCATTAGGAGCTGTGCCTAAAAGAATAGACTGATTATGATGCGGTTTTTTGTTTGAAAGCAGGTTTTTCTAGCTGTGCTTCTGAGTTATGTTTTAACAAAGTCGGTTTAGCCGTTTGAAGAATATCAGCTCTTTTTTAGTTTTTAAAGGGACGCGAGCATCTTCTATTAGTCTAATCGATGCGAAATTTAGTATGCTGTGACTTGAATAATGTCATAATAACATTACTATGTTGACCAGATACTACAGCATCATCTGAAGTCAGCAGGATATCTAACTCCTCGCCACTTACAGTAGAGGTATCATCTTTAGGCTCATTGAAATGGTATCTATGAATAGCTTATAGATAGATAGATAGTGATCAGGGTCTGATGATGAATCAGACAACTATTGTCAGAATACTTCGATATCAGCGAGGCACGATCTCGTGTCGCAATTTCGTGTATCGTCCCGGAAAGTATTTGCGTGAATGTGGGGAAAGAGTGTAGATCGTAGAGTGCTTAAAAAGCATGAAATCGAAATTAATGTAAAGATTTTAAAAACCACCCGACTCAAAAAAAAACTTCAATAAAGTATAAAAATAAAAACTGTAAAACTGGTTAAAACAATTGAAATGTGACATCAGTGAACAAAATCTAGTCATAGTTTTAATTTTAGTTTCATTTTGAAAAATAATTAGTGTGATTAGTGTGATTTATAACTCCATCGGTTTTATTTGCGTTCTTTAATCTAATTTTTCATGCTTCTGAGGTATACCATCCGAAAACACTGCTATAAAATATTTGTAAATTTTAAAATATATTTTCGACGATATGAAGTAAATTTCACAGATATACACAGACAAGAGTCTAAACTGTATAAGTACATATTATATGTCATAACAACACACATGAAAAATATTAAGTTACACACGTGATTTTGTATTATTATATTTTATATTTAATACTGACCTATGTCAATTTGAAAACTCATTGAAAATTATGTCAGTGGAAAACGATCTATTCACTAAGCTACTGAATAGTTTTGCTATAACTGATACAAATATACACCGATATTCTGTATGTCATTAGTTTTACTCGCGTAATTATACGCACTTAAGTTTGAAAGATTTTATTTGTTTAATTGGCATATTGGAGCCGGTTTGTTAGGATGCTGGAACACGGTCAAACGTGGTTGATAAATAAAAATACAAATTTAGGTTGCTATCAAAATATTTTTAATGCTATTTGATTCAAATTCAAATTCTTTATTTGTCCGTGATCGCAGGTTGTATATTACATAGATACAAAAATAGAAATAAGGCCTCTGCAATCCGCCAAGAGCGTACAGACAGAAAATAAAATCTAAAGAAACCATGCACAATCGATGTAGAAAAAAAAGTCACAACTATTACAATAAAACTACGCAATCGTTTTACCAACAATGAAAAAGTGGATTCCAATAAATAGGTAAATGTCAAAATGTAAAAATAGATGTCAATATGCAATAAATAGATTTAAATAACTTAAATGTCAGTAATTAATTATATGTGAAAATATAGAAATTGGTGTCTGTATATAAATTTAAATTATAATCTTCAAACTATGTCAGAAATTCTTTTACTGAATAATATGCCTTTTCATTTAAAAAATTATAAACTCTATTTTTAAACATTAAGATATCATTGCATTGGGTTATTGTTGTGGGCAGTTTATTATAAATTTTAGTGGCCATGGCAAACACGCTTCTGTTATATAGTTCAGTCTTTCTTGGTCTTACATATAATTTACCTCGGCGTCTACCTCCAGAAACCCAAGGAAATAAATTTGGATTACGCTTAACAAACATTGCAAGTTCCATAATATACAATGACGGCATTGTAAGTAATTTTAATTGCTGAATATGTTGTTTACAACTATCCGTGATCTTGAGGTTACACATCGCTCGTATACATTTCTTTTGCGCTCTAAATACTTTATCGACGTTAACAGTGTTTCCCCAAAAAACAATGCCATATCTCAGCCTTGAAGCGACAAAGCCGTGATATGCAACGAGTAACGCTTTACTATTCACTATTTGTGTCTGCCATTTCATATTATTATCAACGAATAATCCTAAAAATTTCGTTGTTTTGGTTTCATGGACATCCTCTCCACTGTAAATTAATTTAGTATTATGTTGTCGGTAATTCTTTTGTCTAAAATTCATAATTTTGGTCTTCTCTAAATTTATAATTAAGTGATTACATTCTAACCATTTTATTATTTTCTCGAGACTCGGAATAATCTCTTTTTTGTTATTATAGATTACGGAACAGTCATCTGCGAATATGACCATATGGTTCTTTACGGCATAGGGTAAATCGTTTATGTAAATAATAAAAAGTAACGGTCCTAAGACACTGACTTGTTGTACTCCTTTTGTAACTAATCTTTCTGTAGATGTGTAACTTTTATCAATTTTCGAAATAGGAGATATTTTATTTATTTTAGTTATTTGTTTCCTATGTTTCAAGTACGACCGTAGTAGGTTTAATGTATTTCCTCTTATTCCATAAGTCTCTAATTTATTAATAAGTTTATTATGATCAACGTAATCAAAAGCCTTCGTCATATCCATAAATAGTGCATAAACTGGTTCACTCTGATCCATCCTTGTATAGACTTTATCTAAAAAGTCATATATTGCGAGATCAATCGACGTTCCTTTACGAAACCCTTTCTGTTCAGATGCTAATTTTTTATTAGACTCTAAGTAACAATACAGATTATTGTAAATAATTTTCTCAAAAACTTTAGAAAAGACCGGAATTAGGGCCACCGGTCTGTAATTTTTAATTTGTTCTTTATTAGCTTTATTATGTAGCGGTTTAATGATAGTTGTTTTTAACTTTGATGGAAAAACACCCCGTTCAATACACAGATTAAAGATATGACTTAGTATAGGAGATATGATGTTACTGGTGTACTTTATTGCTTTTGTTGATATGTCATCATAACCAGTACTCTTTGTGTTCTTTAGATTTTTTATAATTGTGTATACTTCATTGGGATCAGTTGGTTTCATAAAAATTGAGTTGGGAGAGTCGTTAATACATGCGTGATCAAACCTATTATTATTACTAATATTGGATGCATTTACTCGATCCACAAAATAATCATTGAAAGCTTGTGCTATTTGTGCTACATCGGTAACATATGTTCCGTTAACATTTAATCGTGTTACATTTTCTTTAGGAAAGTTTTGTTTGTTTCTACCATTTATGATATTCCATGTGGCTTTGGACTTATTATTCGAATTAAATATGAAATGGTCGTTTTGTGATTTCTGCGTCAGTTTAATAATTTTTTTGTACATTTTGACATAGTGTACTTGAATAAGTACATTCAAAATTTCATTAAAATTATTGAAGAATATCTGGTAATACTTCGAAATTTCTATATTTTTAGGTATTCTGTAGATACATACAACTATAAGATTATTCTTAATGAGTTCTATCGCACAACATTCTATAACATTGGGAATATTATATTTTGATATACCGTCAAATACTCTAGCATCTGAGTTGTGTCTAACCAATATGCAGACACCACCTTTTCTATTTTTTCGGGTAAGATATGATACTAATTTAAAGTTATGGATGTGTAATAAATTTATATCTTTCATCGTCATGTTTTGTTCTGTGATGCATAATACATCAATTTGCTTACCCTTCTCGTCCAAGTCATCCAAGCAAACCGTAAATATGTCGCATTTAGAGATAAGTCCACTTATGTTTTGATGTAAAATATTAATATTATTGTACACGAAAAAGATTATTATTTATAATGTCATGTGTATTGTCAGTAGGACTTAAGTCATTATCGTCATTACGTTGAGAGTTTAAGCTATCAATGTCACTGTAAGTTTCTGTACTATTGTCTTTAAAAGTAGGTAGGCATTTATTTTCATTGTTGGTATTACAATGCCTCTGGTCTTTCTGATATTGCTCATAATCGTTCTTGTAACATAAATATAGTGTTTCTTTTAAAATAGATCGACTCAAGTGCACATAATAAAATATACCTTTTGGTCTAGCCCTTAACATGTCCATATCTATAAATATAACGTTCTCAAAATTGCTACATATATATTTCAGTTCATAATTTAATTTACTCTCATTAAGATATCTATTATAGTTAACACTACATAAAATAACATTGCTATTTTTAGCTGACGATAACCAAGATAGTACCGTAGATCGTATTTCGAATGGATTATTTTCATTTGAGCCACCTATCCACGATAATATAGTCATTGTGCGTAAGTTGAGACAATTCAGAAATATGAAACTGTAATATGTTATTGAATTTAGCACCCGGTTTCCAACAGCAGAAATCTTGGTAATTCGTTCCCAACAATTGTTGTAAAGCACGTTGAACACCCCTTCCTTGTTGATCTGCTAGAATAATTACTCTGCTCTTCCTGGCAGTTACATTTTCTACTTCTGGTATTTCCGAGTTATTATCATTTTTTTAATATTATGAGTATTTCCAATCTGCTTGGCTCGTTCGTCTACAAATAGCATGCCATCCATTTGTTCATGTTCTGTGTCGTTTGTATTGGATATATCGTTACTCTCATTTTCTACTCACTCTCATTTAAATTTGAAAACGAAACACAACTATTTAAAGAAGCTTCATGAAAAGTCCCAAAAGATTGAAATTTGATCAAACACGTGTTGAGAGATTGATGGTAGAATGATTATTATGAAGGATAGCACATTAATAAACAAGATAGATTTGAAAAACAGACAGGATGGTAACTTTCAAGAGATTATGATGACATAAAAATTAAAGTGATAAAAGAATTTATTTCTATGTCAACCAATACCAGCCCACCGATCACAACTGCAGGTAATTGAAAAATGTATATCTCTGATGTCCTGCACAATATCCATTACTAAATGATCTAACAGGCATTTGTTAGTTTTATAAGATTTAAGGTTTAAGAAACTTTATTCTCATAAAGAATTACATTCACTTACATGAGAACATTATAACATATAAAAAGAAATACAACACTGGGTGGACGTATAAATTAAACGCAGTTTTCTTATTTTTTTAAATAGAAATAGTATAATGTACAAAGTATATTACAGTATGTTTCTGATATAATATTTAAGTAGTCTCTTAAAAATAAATATAGATTTGGAATCTCTAATGTCAATGCTTAATTTATTATATAGTTTTGCTTCTGCATAGACAAGACTCTTTTTGCCGTAATTCGTGCTGGGTACGTGTAAATTCAAATCGTTTGCATGTGTCAACATAATTTTATGCGATTGTTATTTTTTTCTAATCTTATTTGTGTGTGTACTCGTATGTCTTTATTCAGGATTTTTCTTATTAATATACTTACATGTTTGATATTTATACTATGTTTTTTAGTATGTGATAATTTAATATCCTTGAATATTTAATGTGTAGGTGTTAGATAATCGTAAGGAAACAGAAACTGTATCCATTTGTTTTGCGCTGTTTGAATTATTTTAGTTTGTTTTTGCATCAGTTGCCCAGATTTCAATAAGGTAAACAATATGTGGCTTTATGAGCGAGTTTTATACTTTTATGTCACTTTCTAACCAGTTAGAATCTAGATATTGAATTATCTACCTACTCAGGTAAAAGAACGCAAACACAGTGTCACGTAAAATGTGATTAATTTTTAACTGCAGTTTGAAATGTGAAATTACCAATAAGAAGAATGGGTACGTATATTTTTGTTCTAGTTGCTAGTAATGACCTTAACGACAACGAAACGCGTTATATCACATTTTTAATAATGTATACTTAACATATCAAACAGGTACTGAGATGCCGCTAGTAAAAGATACTAGTCATGTACATACTTGTCCGTATCAACGATAGGTATACACCTAGGTAAATGCAAAAAAATTACTTAAATAATAATAATATACTCCGACATTTCACACAGCGCCATCTAGCCCCAAAGTAAGCAGCATAGCGCTTGTGTTATGGATACTAGACAGCTGATATACTTCTTATATATAGTTTTGTTTCGTAAATAAATACATATTATACATAAACACCCAGACGGATAAATACGAGTAAGCCTAATAACAGACATCAGTCCCATACGTACCTAAATTGTACATTTTCATTATATTTTTCTTTGTGACTTTGTATATTTGTACTGGTGCAATAAAGTGTATTGTATTGTACCTGTCGGTATCTACGAACGTTTATGATACGCTTAAATGCAAAAAAAAAGTTGCTTAAATACGAGAACATTGTTTGTTGATGATCGTCTCTGGGGTCTGCGCATTGTTAAGTGGGCTTTGAGAGTACTCCGTCTTTCACTTTTCTTTTTCTTATTATCTGTTTATGACGTGTTACAAAGAAGCAGTTAAGTCTTTCTTGTTGGCAAGGGTGCGGGGGAGCGACAAGGTGACATGCAAAATGCGTTGATGGAAAATTTAAATGTTAAACAATTAAGTATTTCATGCATTACGGAGCGAGCCCTAATATCTGAAATATTTTTTTATTGAGTATTTACCTGCGTACGTGTGGAAAATATGTTTTATTATTGTGTAAAATAGTAAGTAGGGACATTATATTGATATCGTTGTTTTTTTTTGTTTTCTTTTTGTGTCGACTGTTCCATGGAGCATGTCGATTATATTACTCTACAATGATGAAATATGGGTAGTGACACTGCTATATTTACGTGTTCTCATGGTCTCGATTTTTGTTATGTAGAAAAAATTCCCAAATATAAACAGACACGAATTTAAATTATATAAGTACATAGATATTACTGATTATAACACACATATGTATATATTCTCACGCTGTATCCCTAACGGGGTAGTCAGAGAGGACGGAGCGCCAAGCGTCGCGGTTCTTACATACTTCTTTCGCATCTTCAAATCTCATCATTCTCCTCACATATTTTCGCCTAGATATATATATGATATCTAATATTATGTATAGATGTAATTTTATATTATTATACAAAAGACATACATATCGTTGGCTAGGTGTATAATTCTATTTGGTAAGGTGTTCTTATTATGCGGTAGGCATGGGATCTTATATTTGATATAAGTAGAGTATTTCGATTCTTACGGTCCAACCTAAAGAGATATGCAGTATAAAATGAGGAGCGCGATTCCGGGTGTGAAATAAGAGGAAAGTTTTTAATTCCCTCGATGTTTATAAATTTGAAATTGTACAAATATTATTACGGAGTTTCAAATTTCACAGTTAAAAATACTTTTTCGATATATTACCTGAATGGAGAGTTAAAATTACAAAAAAAAATGTTTCTTAATATAAGCATGAAAAATAAGTACACTCAAACAATTTTAGTGCATTGACTTTATTTTAATAAGTTAGTAATGAAAGATTACCACCTTTGAAGTTTATACGAAGTTAATTATATAGCCAGCCGAGCCGTCCCACCAATGGTCCTTACGAATATCCATGGTGTATACGATGCCTAAAGTGACTGCCTAAGTGGTAAAATCAAACGGCCAGCCGAGCGGTTCTTCTAATGGTCTTGACAAATATCCAAGGAGTCCACATTACCCGAAGCTAACCGATTGAACACATAAGAGATGGTAACTAATGAATATATGAAAACGAGGAATGTCACCCGGGATGGTACCTAACTTATTAATATATCCTATAACACCTGGAATGTTACCCGAGAAGGAGACTTTCGTTAATGTAAGACGGCCGTAGAGCCACCACCGAAAACGTCATTACGAAAAAGAAAGTTAAAAACATTAATCGCGAAATCCAGCAGATTCTACTAAAATTTCAGTCAGATATCTGGTAAAAGATTGAGACAACTAGCTTCTGAAATGACATTAACCAATAAGAAGTTTCTGAAAATGTAATCGCGAAAGAAACAGAAATGTCATAATGACGATAAAGTAATAGATTTGTAACGGTTTCGGCAAAGACAACTCCTGCCAAACAACCGACAGAGATGTGCAGGTTAGCTAGAACATTCCAAAAACTTACCATTCTACGCGATGAGTGAAGGAGGTGTAGACAGTAACCATCGACGTCGTCAGAAACAAACGATAAACATGAATCATTCGTATCACTAATTTTAAGATTACATCCACTCATCCAACCATGAAAGTGGGAAAGCAAACCTGAACATTTTGTGTTATTATCGAATTTCAATATAAAATATCGTTTAAAATAAAATTTGGTTTGTTCTATTTAGAAAAGACATAATTTGTCGCTAAATAAATAATCTATTATCGATTTATGAGAACAATCATTATTTCAATCGATACATCAAAGGAATGACCTTTATTGAATACAATCAAATGAATGAATCTTGATGAAAATATAAATAAAATCTCTTCTTTTGGAAATAGTAGGTAATCTTTCTTCTTTTAGGACACATTATATCGACATCGTTGTTTTTTTTTTATTCTCATTCTTTTGACTTTCAAGCGACATCGATTATACTACTCTACAATGATGAAATATTCAACTAGTAGCAAAACTGCTATGAAATATTTTATGCTTTCTATTACGTTTTGATTTGATATGAAGTAAAAATTCACAGATATAAATAAACAGACACGAGTGGAATTCTTATATGTACATGTTATAAATCATAACACATGAAATGTATTATGTTAGACACATAATTATATTATTATACAATATAGGTACAACATATCTAAAACTAACCTATGTAAGTTAAAATAACTCGTTGTAAATTATGTAGAAAACGCATATCACTAAGCCAATGAATACTTTTGCAATAATTACTTCGAATATGCACCTATATTCTACATGTCGTTACTTTTAACGTTGGAAATATTTTAGGAATCTACTTCATCGGCATATTGAAGCCAGTTTGTTAGGATGTTGCAATACTATCAAAAGTGGTTGACAAATGAAAATTCAATTTTTAGTTGCAATCGAATTATATGTTATTTAATTAGTGTAATAAAGAACACATTCATTTCATTAATCATTTCAATTAACTCATCAAATTATTTTTAACTGCGAGAGTCTGCAGATCTTCGCCTGAATTCGAAGGTAGTAGTACTCTTGCCGATGTTCATTTCCCAACGCTCATGTCTGAAAGACAAAGCGTTTCATTAGTGATTAACGTCGCGACGTCGCCGCTCAGTACTGCTCGGCGGCGTGCTGATTTCTTGCAGAGGCTGTGGGATAACAAACAAATCGAGATCAACGAACGGTTCCAGCTCCCGGATAATATACATATATATATGGTCGTAATCTTTACATTTTCATATGATAAATTTTATTATAATAAATAATAATTTAAATTCACTTACGAGGCGTGAGTGTTCTCGTGGTCCCGAAGAAATGCCGTGGTCCACTTTCAGAGGCATCGCCTTTGTTGCCTAAACAAAGTAAAGAGAAATATTTAGTCTTTTAATTTCAACAAATATGTATATCTACATAAAAAATTTTTTACACTTTACACAAATTTGTGAGGCAAAACTTACCATAGAATTCCCGAAAACATAAAAATGCTTCGACATGGTGGTCGTACAACTGCAATATCACTATTGCGAATAACTAAAGTTGAGCAGATCTTGTACATTTATTTCGTGTGCCCCTTCTACTTTCCACATGTCCGCCATGACGCCGTGTCGCCGCCCAGTGTCGTGACATGGCGTCACGTTAAACTCCGCCCACTGAATCATCACTGCGTATCGCTGTGAGTGAATATTTTACTCGTCCGTTTTTTATAATCGCATCATTTTTTGACCATATTGTATTGATTAGTGATAACGGTCATGGGCTTCTCTTAATTGTTTTTAAGTTCAGTGAACACATGAAGCTCTCCGGTCGGTCTCCACATCATAATTTTTCTACTCTAATTTAATTTAAGAATATACTCATTTCCAATGTAGAAATGTAGAAAACCGTTATTTCTTCACATTATTCATATTTTTCTAGTATTAGGTATGTCGTATAATTCTTTTATGTGGCTTTCTCATTTCGCTTAGGTAATACGGTTATAATGTGTAATTTGTAATGTACACTTAGATTAAAATTCTTGTATTAAAATTCGTAACTTCCGGTAACATTAAATTGTGTGGAGAATAGATCATTGAGGGTAAAATAAAACATAATGTCATTTCGGATGTAGTATGTCGGAGTAATGGCGGTGAAAAGATCACGATATGGGTATGAGAGGACTGCAGAGTCACTCTTGGTATACCAGTGGCCGCGGCAACACCACAAACGAGCTAAGTAATTTATTTTAATATATATTAGTTATTATTTTTGATGTTAATATTGTTGTATTTATATTATAATCTTATTATGTATTTGGCTTGTGCTTAAATTGCTAGAAATCACTTATTGACTAGTAATTTAAATAGTTCGCAATGTTGATTTCATAAATAATGTGTAGAACGATTAGAATGGTATTGGTACCGTATTTAGATATGTCAATACAACTTTGTGTTTGGGTCATAACGACAATTAAGCTGTATCGTTTGTATATGATAGATATTAGATGTTAACAGTGATGTAGTTTAATAAACTATAAATTATGTACTACGTAATTAAACTGGATGCATAAGAGAATTGGTTTATTATTTACTATAATTACATTCAGTTTTCATGATAAATGTGGGTACATCTTATAAAATGGGGAATCTTTTATTTAATAAATAATTAGCACACTCTCGGTGGTCGAGGGTTTTTATTATTTTGCTTTAGTGTACGTAAATTCTAACACGTGCATATGTAGTGGTGGTGAATGTTTATTTAGCTCAAAACACGCACACAGATTAATAGAGAGACAGTGTCTGTAGCCAATACCAGCACCAGAAAAAGAAATTGTTAACGGTTTAATCTTATTGGTTATAATATTGTTAGTAATGATGAAGTTAAACTATTAATTTAATCCCTTGGAAAAAATAACATATCACTTCATTAAAAAAATAATTATAATTAATACGAGCGAGTCATTGCTTTTTTCTCATGTTAGTGCCCTCGAAACCTTTTTATTAGTGATTTTCTCTTCCTTACTTGTGGAATGGTTAACAGACACGTATAAAAACAGATGGCTCTTACCGGCATTCGATTTTAAACAAAATTATCTTTCATTAACGAGTAGAGTTAATATAGGTTCTAACTTTGATCTTCTTTGTTGTTTTAGCTTTATGAGATAGCAAGTAGCAGTTTTGCTACCGGTGAAATATTTTTCAAAGTACAGTAAACAGTAAACTCTCTATAATAACACTTTTATCGTATTAAAACGCAAGATTATATCACCAAAATTAAATTATTAAATAAGATGTACGTTATAACGTTACACCCAGAGGAGCAAAATCAAATCAGAAATCCTTGTTTCGAATACGAGGACATTTTTTACTGCGATCAAATACCGTTATCTTTTACAAATCAAGTGAAACATCAGATACGTACCAGAAACCAAGACCCGATTTATATACAACCTTACAGACATCCTCCCGCGGAAAATGAAGAAATACAACTACAGGTAGATAAATTATTACACGATAATGTTATCCAAGAGTCTTATTCACCATAGACCGCACAAGTGCACTTAGTACCCAAGAAAATTGATGCTATAGGTCAACGCAAATTTGGAATGGTAATCGATTACAAACGCTTGAACTACATTACTACTGACGATAAGTATCCCCTTCCAAACCTTACTGAGATTCACATAGGCACACCCCACAATCCAAACTCTATGGGTTTGATAGAACATTTAAAGTTCACGATTATCGAAATTCGCGAAATACGAGCAAAAAATAACCAATGTAGCTTCTGTTATGTCATATGCGATTATGTCATATAACCATTCCGTACATTCAACGACGGACTCACTCCATTCGAAGTTGTATTTGGACACACAGAATTCTCTAGCATATTCAATGATGATTTCGAGAAACATTATACTCAACTATTAATTAACGAACATTTAAAAAGAACAAAATACCTCTACAAATACCTTTCAGACAAACTAGCAAGTAAAAGAAAAGTAATTAAAGAAAAATATAAAGGAGAAAATGAAATCAACATAAGTACAAACGATAAAATATTTATAAAAGGCGTTAATATCAGACGAAGTAAGGATAAACTGCGATATCAGACAGCAAAAGTATTAGGCAGCATTGTTTAACACTAAAAATCGTGATACTAAAGTACTGATTAAAGATGTCAAACGTCCTCCACAGGTACGTTATCCTGATACTAATTCAGGTGATCCAAAGCCAGGCCCTTCAACTGCAGTCGATTAAGAGTAATCCTGGAATACTGCCAATAAAAGGACAAGCAGTGTTAAGATATTAACACTGAATATACTGGACACGACTGGATAATATTATAAAGTTATTAGATTTGAGATTAGGTACTAAAAGATGATTTAGATTATAACATAAATAACTATAAAGAATTACATAAGTTTTTGAAAGATAATATAAATATAACTGACCTCATTGGTTTTAAGAAACAAACGGAAATTATAATGAATACTCTTTTAAATAGATTTTATCAGGTAGTGTTAGATATATTCACACTATCTACTAATGCGGACAGAGCACCATTCACTTTATTGCCAGCTGCTACCCGTCTCTCCACATCTAACTCACATCTTCCATCCCTCGAAAATACACTCTCCCCAGATACACAATTTCATTCACTTGTTCTAGACATTTTCCATTTACCCAAATCTCACATCTCATTTGTACCTCTTCCCTTTCAAACGGGATATTCTCGGACATTTCACACAGCGCCATCTAGTCCCAATATAAGCAGCAGAGCGCTTGTGTGTTATGGGTACTAGACAACTGATATACTACTTATATACTTTTCTTTTGTAAATAAATACTTATAAATACATACGCCCAGACTCGGAGCGGGAATCGAACCCGCACCCCGTTTACTTTCCGACGCGCTTAACCGTTGCGCCACGGAGGTCGTGTTCTTTCGTTACGAAGGTTCTCGTTGTGTGGACATTAAAAACAAAACATAAATACACTTACATTTTTATAACTACGATTGCTCTATATTATAATTCACTATTATTCTGCATAGTCTGTTAATTTGCCTGACGTTTTTCTTGGTTTGTGTTTTTATTCTTTTCTTCAGATGCGGTGAGATCGTCTTCTTAAAAAAATTAAAACTCCCATTAGGACAGTAATTGTAAACAACATAAGATAAGAACACTGATGATTTCTTAGAAAATGCAAATCGACAATAAAGATTGTTGCTGAAAAATTGAGTGTCACTTTTTCATTATTTTTAGTGATAACGACAACTACTCTTTGATTGCGATTACTGTGCGACCAACCCCGAAATTTACGTCGCGATGACGGCGCGAACGCTGTTGGTTCCCAAGTTTAAAGTGGTTCGAGTACGGTCGGTTTAACAGACAACTATCTGCAGTAAATTAGCCTTTCGTCTGATGTTGGAACTAGCATTCAATTAGTTGAATTTCGAAATTTTATGTTGAACGGTTTCTGAAATAGGTAAGTAGCCCCACCTATTCAGTCGGCGTCAGTAGGTATATTCATCACCTGCGTCCATCTGGCTCAAATAAGTCTAACCTTTGTTAGTAAAAATTAAAAAAAAAACTTAAATAGGAGACCCAGTTTTTTTTTTACTGAGAACCGTAACCTACTCAGAGCATGAATATGAACAACTTTTGTTCTACGAGTTTTGAATACTTATTCACAAAATAGTACAGGGAAAAAATTCGAACTCAGCAAAGTACCTTTTTAGCTCTGCTAATTACATCTTGACTATTTTTGACAAAGACACATTCAAAACCTCGAAGTAAACTCGGCCATTCGTAGACACGAGGACGTTGTTAAATTGTATTGATTATTAACAAAACATAACTTATTAAATGTCATGTAAGTTACTTATTACATTTTATTGTTTTCAAAATGGTTAAAAATGTGATAAGTTATAAATTAGATTAATTAAGTAACAATAATAAAAAATAAACTAGTTAATTAGTTAAATATAAATGAATGACACTACTTATCAAATACTAACCGAGTACAAGGCAAATGTGCTACACAGTAGGTACATTCCAGACTGCAGCATATTTTTATTTCGACTTTCGTTCGTTCATTTCATCTACGATTCCCGTGACGCGCGTACGACATACGACTTCGTTTCAATCCATATTTTTGTTTGCTATACAGTTTAGAAACAAACACACATCATTAAATGTAAAAAAGTGGAAAGCAATACATATTACACAAATATTACCTGTATAATTTTACAATATTACTCGTGTCGGATCGAAAAATTGTGTACGTTTTATAATTAAGTCTATTAAGTTTTTAAGTGCTATTCAAACATCGAAATGGACGAAGAAGTACAAAATCTTCTTAGAGCGTGGGGACTCGAAGAATATATAGATATAGTGTTCAAACGTAAGTATTTCACCATAATTTCACAAATTTTTTCTAGATATAATTAGTAAATTTTAAATAGGTACCTATAATAAAAACTATTATTACTTAAATAGTATACATATGTATAGTGTTAGTGTTTCAGTTTTATTGTATAGTAATTTTATCATTTTAACTTCATCCCCATCGCCACATCGCATCCCTATATTGCCAAGTTTTAATAGATATTAATAAAATCATGTTTTGTGTCTTCGCTAAAAAAGTAGGCGTTACAATTTGATATAATATATTCTGTTGGTTAGTCCTGATTCCTAGTCTTAGGTGCTTCTATAAAGAAAAGAAGCGAGTTGCCGTTTTAAACCATTGTCCATCCATAGTCTACGCCATCTGCGCTTACCTGTAGATAGGTAGGTATTAGGTATACGAACGCGTACGCACAGAAATAAACAGGTTGAAATTTGTTGAGTACCAGGTACTCAATGACTAAGGAAACTAAAGGACATGAAACAAGTAGAAAATAATCGTGCCACCTAAACTGTGAGTGTCGCAAACAATGGCTGCCGATTAGTGATGTCCCAAATATCTACTACGTAGATGTCGTTAAGTCAGTTGTTGAAATAAGTTTTGTTTCAGCATCAGTATTGAAATAAAAATCTTTTTGTATGATATCTTCAGAAAAAGGGAGGGACTGAAATATTGTTCAAACTAAAAATAGCAGTCAGCGTAGTTCGATGCTGTCGGTATATAATTAGAATTTGCACTTAAGGCGATTTTAAGGTGTTCTTAGCAACGACAGCAACAGGCGCCTTCAAGAATAGCCCCTTTCTGTCCTTCGATCATTTTTGTATGGAACTTTAAATGGACCCTACATACAAACAAATTACTTAGCTACCTCTTTTCGTAATACTTAATAGTACGTCCATGATTATTACAGAAATAAAATTGCTTTTTAAAAGAAACCCATTATGAAGCACTTTGATACATGTTGAAGATAAATGAACATAGGTCAAAGTAGTTGAAGAACAGCACAGTCCTTTTAATGCTTTTCTTTTCTTTACATGCATAACATCACTTCTTCTAAAGGTGATGGTGAAATTAAAATAAGATCATTCAGAAGCAGATATTTAGAACTATGAGCAGATTTGTCTCTCTCGAAAACATCAAATCAAAGTTCAGCCACATTCTGTAAATAATTAATATTTTCCTGTTACTTTTTCTCAATAGAGGATTTACATGGTCAGGAAATTAAAAAGTAATTAATTACCACTGTAAATATTTTCTCTGATTCCCAATAATCTTTGCGAGGATAATGCTTCATACCGTAAAATTATTTTCTTAATGTTCTATTGAAGGCTTCTTCGAAATGCAAATAACATAAATATATATCATGAATACCCCTTTAGAGATACAGCGTGAAGATATGTATGTATGTATCATATACATGTATGTAATTTTTACAGAGGTTTCAATTTTCTTTTCCGATTACGTCAAGCCACTCTTTTCGTCTAATAATACATGATGGCAATCTGCTACGAGATAATTACGACATATAAACATGATACCTGTATTTATCGATAACTTTTTAATATTGGTACACGGACAGCCCTAACTGCAATAACAACAAAAATTGATATGAAGTAATTTACTGTATTATATGAATAAAAACCACTAATAACTGAAAATATACCTACATGACTATATTACAGTAAACTAAGAAACAGTAATTACGATGGAAATATATACGACATCAGATTAAATTAATGAATTTCTGTTTAATATCAGTGCAATTATAGATTTCGTTGATTATTGCTTTTTCTCGAGCCACATCCAAACACACTACACTTAGAAATTATTGGGGCATTATGCTAGCTTCTCCTTTAACAAAACAATTCCAAGATCCAGCACAAATTCACAGAATCAATAAAAAATATTAAATTCATTGATATGTTTTGACACTTCGTGTACTTGTCAGCGTGTCGCAAAAAATGGCGGACTGGCACGTTTTGACATTACATAGATGTCACATAAAAAAATTACTCTTTGAAAAAAGTACTGTTGTTTTCTCTTACACACACAAGAAGCCGTAAGTCAAAAAGAGACAACGCTACGTTTGAATATTATGCGTTAGAATATATATAACTAAATGTTGCTATAGATCAACATGCCATGTCCTTTAGTTTCCTTAGTCATTGCAGGTACTAGTTGATTGACGAGATATTATTATGATTTGTCAGTGTACGATATAAAACATATCTACATATAAATATGTACATACCTATTTAGAAAATATTAAATATCTTAGTGAACATTAATAAAGGAGTACCAACCTATATGACGTTATATTTTACTACTACTACATGTATAAATTATACGGTCTATTTTCGTGTAATTTATTTTATTCTATGTAAATAACTTGGTCGAAAAGTCAGAATAAAAAAGGTATTTACGTAAAATAAAATAAATTACGCGACAGTAATAATAATAATCTCAGACATTTCACACAGCGCCATCTTGTGTTTATGGGTACTAGACAACTGATATACATACTACTTATATACTTTTGTAAATAAATACATATTATATGTAAATTATACATAAACACCCGTAGACCCGTATTTATATAATAGTAAAATATGCACAAGTCGTGAAAATTTAAAAACATTAACGACATTATAAGTAGGTACCTGTATACCTTGCTTGTATATATAGTAATATGTAGACACCCTACAGTCATATACTTAGAAAAGATAAATATTGTTAATTATTAGGTATATCCTCTTAGCCTGGGTGATTTATGTAAGTAATAAGTATATTTGTGATGTGAATATAGCCTTAAAATATATTATTTTGTACCTATGCCAATAGGTCTAGCTATTAACTCTTTACTAAGTAAAAAAAACAAAACAGAAAAGACTATTACTTATAATTTTTATAATTAAATAGAATTAGGTATATTAAACGAAACTTGTTATATTTACGTTTACATCTATATATCACAACAAGCCGTTTCCCGCCCGCTTCGCTGGGTGTAAGTGAAAATTTTGTACGTAATAGTACATTTTTGTTTGAAAAATGGTGAAGGGTCTATGGAGTTCAAAAAATAAGTAGCCTATAACCATCTACAACTAATTCCGCGTCGAATGGTCATGGTCCCATGCCGATCGGTCCAGTAGTTTTCAAGTTTATCGCGGTCAAAGAAAAAACCTTTCATTATATATATATATAGATATCATATCAAGTGAAATAGGTATTAAGTAGTTTATGAGCCGTTGAGTTGAGCGTCCGTAATTTTTTGATGAACAGCGGGGTTATTCACAAACGTCGGAAACTCAACTTTCCGTATCCGACAGGAAACTTTTCGATGATTTTGCCTAAACGCTATTCACAAATCCGAAACCGTTCCGAAACGAAATGATTTGACAGTTCATTTCGGGACGAACCTTCGGATGCTTCCGACGACTTTTTAGTGTCGAAAACTTACTAGTTTTTCTATTTTTTCAGGATTTACTGCAGCTTTTAAATCATAGCCTGGAAGGCAAAGGTTTATTGAATTTAAATAAGAGTATTCCTTTGGATAATGCTGCCCGACAGCGATTAGTGAGACTCATTGGAACGTTTATTTTAAGTAATCGTCCTGAATCTGCAATTAGAACTTCCGTCGAACATGTACATAACATGTACATAAGATTGTTGCAAGCATAGTTTTAAGATATAAAATCTGTATACTTTTTTTATTTTCAAGAATGGTAAGGGTTATGTTGAGTTTAAAAAATTTGTAACAAAAATAAGTTTAAATAAAAAAAATATTTCGACTTTATTTAACTTTATTTAATTGTGTTAACAATAATAATCGTAGGTAAAACATCTACATTGTAATGTATTTTACTAATTTGAATTTACTCGGTATCTAGGATTTTACTTAGTAGCCTACATCCAGTATCATTGGTATGTTTAGTCAATTTACTTCGTTATTATGTTAAACGTACATTCAGAACTTATTAATTAGGCAGAAGGATAAGGCCAAAAAATGTACCATACTGCAAAATAAACTTATAGAAATTTAACAGAATTTTTTAGAAAGACTATAGTTTATATACACACTTGTAACCTTTTAAAAATTAATTAAAACAAAGAAATTCTTTTCTAGTTACCTTTTGAAGTACCAGTTAATATACCTTTTGAAGTATTTTTGGCTCTATGGACATACTTTTACGACCTTACCCTATAACGTGACTTCGGTGATGTAAACTTTGAATGTTCTATTATTGGTAGGCATGAACTAATCAGGATATTGGGTTAATTATATTATTATACAATATAGGTACAACATATCTCATTCTGACCTATGTAAATTAAGATAACTCGTTGAAAATTATGTAGAAAACGCATATCACTAAGCCAATGAATACTTATGCAATAATTACTTCGAATATGCACCGATATTCTACATGTCGTTACTTTTTACGTTGTAAAAATTTTAGGAATTTACTTCATCGGCATATTGAAGCCAGTTTATTAGGATGTTGTAATACTATCAAAAGTGGTTGACAAATGAAAATTCAATTGTTAGTTTCAATCGAATTATATTTTATTTAATCAGTGTAATAAAGAACACATTATATTAGTAATTTCAATTAACTTATCAAATTATTTTTAACTGCGAGAGTCTGCATATCTTCGCCTGAATTCGAAGGTATTATTACTCTTGCCGATGTTCATTTCCCAGCGCTCATGTCTGAAAGACAAAGAGTTTCATTAGTGATTAATAACAAATAGAATGCCATGGTAACAATTTTACTAAAAAATATAATAATAATCGGCGACAATATTTCCATGAAATAAATTGAATTTGTCGAAATCGAACAAAATTACACGGTACGAAAATACATACTAACGAGACTCAGTGTGGGCGCAGTCACGATAGCACGATCGCCCTCCTGGCCGGACCAATATGAGGGCCGTTGGTGCGCCGCTTTGCTACGATCGGTGGTGAACTCTAGTCTGTCCGTTGTACGCGTAACCGAAAGAGACTTGCTCACGTGGACAACGCTTAAGTGAAGGCGTCGTCGCCGAAACCGTCGAAATCAAAGCTGAAGTCTACAGCGACTTCGTCACTGAGCATCCTGTCCCAGAATGCATCGTCTCCGAAATCGCTCAACTTCCACTCCGTTTCGTCGGTATCGACCGTGTCCAAGTCTCCCTCGGCTACGACGCCGACAGTGTCCGGAGTCACACCGACCGCGCTGGCGCCGACGTCGCTGTCGGATTCGGGGCTGGCTATACCAGAGTCGGTGCCGACCGAATCCGATTCAGCGTTAACCACGGCCGCGCCACTGTCGTTTTCGTCATTGTCTGCAGCCGTGGTTACTTCAGCTTTGTTGCTGACGACGACGTTATCACTGCAATAAAAAATGATTGTAAGTCAACGAAGAACATTAGTCGTCAGTTGAGAGAGAAATCGTCGTCAAATATAAAAACTTACGTCGCGTTCTGGCTTTCCAGTTGACGTATCGTCGATATCGCCGTCGTCAGCACTTCCTCTAATGGTGTCTGTAGAAATAAGACAGATCGGTAAACAATTGAAAGCTATGAATAATCTTTTAATAATTTTAAGTCGTCTTCGCTCGTTAAGAGCTCAAATAGAAAAAAAAATACCTTTTTGGATAAGCCCAGGACCTCGCGAAGCGCGTTCAAGGCTTCCGCTTCTTCCTGACGCCGCTCGCGCTCGTACCGAGCGTTAATGGCTCGTCGCTGTTGCTGCGGTCAAATACATTAAATTGCATTAATTCTGTTGAATCCAACAAACAAATTCTCCCTTTTATGATGCGAGTGACGTATAAGTACTCACGGCTGTGAACGGGACACGGCCGGTGCCCGACGGTCGCCCGCGACGTCGCCGCTCAGTACTGCTCGGCGGCGTACTGATTTCTTGCAGAGGCTGTGGGATAACAAACAAATCGAGATCAACGAACGGTTCCAGCTCCCGGATAACATATAGATATGGTCGTAATCTTTACATTTTCATATGATAAATTTTATTTTAATAAATAATTTAAATTCACTTACGAGGCGTGAGTGTTCTCGTGGTTCCGAAGAAATGCCGTGGTCCTTTTTCAGGGGCATCGCCTTTGTTGCCTAAATAAAATAAAGAAAAATATTTAGTCTCTTAATTTCAACAAATATGTACCTACAACTTTACATAAATTTGTGAGGCAACTTACCATAGAACTCCCGTAAACATAAAAATGCTTCGACATGGTGGCGTGCAATTGCAATATCACTATTGCGAATAACTGAGGTTGAGCAGATCTTGTACATTTATTTCATGTGCCCCTTCTACTTTCCCCTTGTCCGCCATGTCGCCGTGTCGCCGCCCAGTGTCGTGACATGGCGTCACGTTAAGCTCCGCCCACTGAATCATCACTGCGTATCGCTGTGAGTGGATATTTTACACGTCCGTTTTTTATAATCGCATCATTTTTTGATCATATTGTATTGATTAGTGATAACGGTCATGGCTTCTCTTAATTGTTTTTAAGTTCAGTGATCATATGAAGCTCTCCGGTCGGTCTCCACATCATAATTTTTCTACTCTTATTTAATTTAGGAATATACTTATTTATAACCTTATCTCTTATAAAACTAAAAAATGCCTGTTAGATCATTTAGTAATGGATATTATTCAGGACATCAGAGGTGTACATTTCTCAATTAGCTACAGTTGTGGTCGGTAGGCTGGTATAGGTTGACATAGAAATAAATTCTTTTATCACTTTAATTTTTATGTCATCATAATCTCTTGAAAGTGACCATCCTGTCTATTTTTCAAATCTATCTTGTTTATGAATGTGCTATCCTTCATAATCATTCCACCATCAATCTTTCAATACGTGTTTGATCAAATTTCAATCTTTTGGTACTCTTCATGAAGCATGTTCATCATTACAATAAAGCATCTGTTAATAGATGTACTTCGTTGTCATAATGTGCGTAATGGAACCACAGTTCTTATTTTTCCTCTTTCTGTTGCTACCCTTGTTATTAGTAATATTTTCTCTCCCGAATCTTCTTTCATAGGTATTTTTCGTTGAGGAGACTTTGTAAATGTAGCTTAAAGTTCTAAATGTAAATAGGAGACACTTAACGCTTTATTTTTTGTACACGTGCAAAATTTGTGTCAAAATACTTGTTTAAATACCTATGTACCTATACATATTAGACATGTGCGCCAACAGAATTCCGTTGCACTACTGTTTTAGTGGCTCACTGGTGTCTGTATGTACTATATATTTTCCCGCACTGCATGATGCTTTACATGACGTGATCGATGACTCCGATAGCTGCAACTATCAGGGAAAAAGCGCTTTTTCCATATGCGAGTAACTGAAAACACTATCTATGATATAATGCATCATCATCACTTCTGTCCTGTTACTTCGACTTCTGTTTGAAATTGAAATATACCTATTTTCGAAAAAGAAACCAAGATTATTCTAGGAATAAAAGTTGTTCAGTATCAAAAAGTTAGTAAGCCGTTATAAGTTTTGATAGGTATAGTAATTAGAAGACAAGAGTGGTGACAAGTATTGATGTACCAACAAAAATCTAGAAACGAGGCAAAGAAACTGGAAACGGCTAAGGTGTATAATGTACAAAGTATATTAAAGTGTGTTTTTGATATAATGTTTAAGTAGTCTCTTAAAAATAAACATAGATTTTGAATCTTTAATGTCAATGGGTAATTTATTATATAATTTTACTCCTTCATAGACAAGACTCTTTTTGCCGTAATTCATGCGGGGTACGTGTAAATTCAAATTGTTTGCATGTCTCAACATCATTTTATGCTATTGTTATATTTTTTGTAAAACTTATATGTGTACTCGTATGTGTACTCGTATATCTTTATTCAGAATTTTTCTTATTAATATACGTACATGTTTGATGTATATACTATGTTTTTTAGTATTTGATAATTTAGTATCCTTGAATATTTAATGTGTAGGTGTTAGATAATCGTGAGGATATTGAATTATCTACCTACTCAGGTACAAGAACGGAAACACAGTGTCACGTAAAACGTGATTAATTTTTAGCTGTAGTTTGAAATCAGAAATCACCAATAAGAAGAATAGGTACGTATGGTACGTACCTAGTATATTTTTGTTCTAGTTGCTAGTAATGACCTTAGCGACAACGAAATGCGTTATATCACATTTTTAATAATGTATCTATACTTTACATATCACATACTGAGACGCCGCTAGTAAAAGATATTAGTCCTATACATATTACCTGTCCGTATCGACGAAAGTTAAATGCAAAAAAAAATACTTAAATACGAGTAAGCCTAATAACAGATATTTATTTATTTTATTTTACTTTATTTGGAAAACAAACAGCTATAAAATCTAGGTAAACAGTTTGAACTTTAAATATCTACAAGCCAATTATTTGTTTCCGCATATAAAAATCTAAACATTTACTACTATTACACATATACATACCATAATTTTGTCATATTATATGTATTACACATATAAATAATATAACGAAACAATAGTATAACAAAATTTTGGTTGTACAATATAACATTACCTATTTCAAATCAAACCAATCTTTAGTCATTGTAGTCTTAACAATATTTGGGCTTGTGTTAAATAAATCAAAGTTGTACCGGTCACCCACTTTATTAAACTCATTGACCACGCGACACATGAAAGAGTTTCGCCTATACTTACTCGAACAAATAGGAGAAAATAAATAATTTTGTCTTCTGGTCGAACGATTAATTGATCGACTAGGTACCTGGAGGTTTATGCCCTGAATGAGATGAGGACAGTCAATTTTATTTTGAGCTATTTTAAATACTCGTAAAAGTACAATGTCCGAAATAGCTCGACGCTTTTGTAAAGGGAGTAAATGTTGTCTCCTACGTCTATTTTCATAGTCGACATCATATCGCTTACATTTAAATTGCAGATATCTTTGAAATCGCTTCTGAATAGACTCCAATCTAGAGATGTAAGTGTTCTAGCGTGAGTTCCAAACTTGTGAGACATACTCGAGGGTGCTACGGACGTAGGAGCAATACAGAATTTTAACTGATTTTATTGTTTTGTAATTCGAACAAGATCTTATAATAAATCCAAGTGCCTTATTTGCTTTTTTTATTATGTGTTCTATGTGGCAATCGAACTTTAATTTGTTGTCCTGAACTACACCTAAATCTTTTATCGAATTAACTTTATTCAAACTTTGATTTTGTATGGTATAGTCAAAGTCAACTAAATTATATTTTCTGGTAAATGTTACTGCAACACACTTGGATACATTTAAATCAAGATTATTCTCCTGACAATAATGGTGTAGGCCGTTGAGGTCTTCCTGGAGACGCTTGTAATCATCAGCGCTCTTGATACACATAAAGATTTTCATATCGTCAGCGTACATAAGGAATCTCGAGTGTTTCAAACATTTATAAATATAATTTATGAAAATAATAAATAATAACGATCCCAATAAAGATCCTTGGGGTACACGTGACGGTATATAGACCCATACTGCTGATGAGAAACCATTGACCACACATATTTTTTTATTGAGTATTTACCTACGTACGTGTCGAGAATAACTGTTTTATTATTTCTTACTTTGTAAAACAGTAAGTAGGGACATTATATTGATATCTTTGTTTTCTCTTTGTGTTGACTGTTTCATGGGGCATGTCGATTATATTACTCTACAATGATGAAATATGGGTAGTGACACTGCTATATTTACGTGTTCTATCATGTTCTCGATTTGTTATGTAGAAAAAATTCCCAAATATAAACAGACACGAGTCTAAATTATATAAGTACATAGATATTACTTATTATAACACCCATACATACCTACATACTTGACTTGCTTGTGCTTGCAAACTTGTAGGAAAATTAATAAGTCAGTAACAGTTACATTAATTAGATTATTTTAATACTACTTGGCCATGTAGGTAAAACGAATTTGATTATTCATTATTCTACTAGTTTTTAAGTTATTGGATGCAATTATCCACGAAACTGTTTATTAATCGTAATATTATTATTTTAATATGTTATATTTGTCAACAGACAGTCCCGAGTGTACTGTCCGCTAACTTTTAGTTACGTACCTACGCAATATAACAAGTTAAAGAGACATTTCCAAGTTTACTGTTCACAAACCTGTAATTACGTAACACCGTAATATGTAGTATCAAAAAATGTACTTGTTAGCGAACATGGAATTACACTAATTATAACGCAGTAAGAGACAGTGACAATCCGAAATGTACTGCCCGCATACATATTATCTTAGAGATAACTAAGTTATAGTATTGTTAGCTGTTATTAAAAAAATATTACAGTGATCATGGAATATTATTAAAAGTATTATTCATCTGTAGGCACCATCGTCTCTTTCAAGAAACGTTTTATTAACAACAGATCCGTTAGTTTATAAAAACATGAGTTGAACACTTGATATAGTTCGTCAAGACGGACTGTTTCACGGTATAGATTTAAAAAATTGTTTCGTATATGAAATAAAAGAATATGTTATTGTGTATTGTGTAATTTATAAGTAAGTACACATTATTCTGTCCGAAAATTATAAAATACCTTTATGTTAAATAACAAATATTACAGGAAAAAAAATATCTTACATGAACATGATGTGTCGTCGTCTTCTCTCCTATTATTACACTTTTGCCTACTATGTTTTAATTTTCTTTTATTTCTTACATTTATAATACTTGTAATCGTTATTAGAAAGATTTCGTTTTGGCTATTTTAAACCCTGACGCAAAAGAAGGGGTGTTATAAGTTTGACGTGTCTGTGTGTCTGTCTGTGGCATCACAGCTCCTAAACGAATAGACCTATTATGATGCGGTTTTTTGTTTGAAAGCATGTTTTCTGGCTGTGCTTCTTAGTTATGTTTTAACAAAGTCGGTTTAGCCGTTTGAAGAATATCAGCTCTTTTTTAGTTTTTAAAGGGACGCGAGCATCTTCTATTAGTCTAATCGATGCGAAATTTAGTATGCTGTGACGTGAATAATGTCACAATAACATTACTATGTTGACCAGGTACTACAGCATCATCTGAAGTCAGCAGGATATCTAACTCCTCGCCACTTACAGTAGAGGTATCATCTTTAGGCTCATTGAAATGGTCTCTATGAATAGGTTATAGATAGATAGATAGATAGTGATCAGGGTCTGATGATGGATCAGACTACTATTGTCGGAATACTCCGATTTCAACGAGGCACGATAGTATTTGCGTGAATGTGGAGATAGAGTGTATGTAGATCGTAGTGCTTAAAAAGCATGAAATCGAAATTAAATTAAAAATTTTAAAAACCACCAGACTCAAAAGAAACCTCCATAAAATAAAAAAAAGTAATATGTACCTACCTCATGCATGCCCTTTAAATTTGTGATAAGTTTCAATTTAAATGGTAATAGTAATATATCCAAGCGTCGTCACGTCGGAGGACCGCTAAGTAAATAAAGTAATAAAAAAAAGAATACAACTAAAAATGATATAAAGTATGTATGAATTTAAATACAAGGTAAACTTAGTGGTTCCCCGACGTGACGACGCTTGGATATATTACCAGTACTATTTAAACTCTCTTAATTTAATCAATCTAGTCATAGTTTTAATTTTAGTTTCATTTTGAAAAATAATTTAGAATGATATTGAAGGTGTGATATTATAACTCCATCGGTTTACTCCATCGGAGGTACAGAATCTGACATCACTGCTATAAAATATTTGTAAATTTTAAATTATATTTTCGACGATATGAAGTAAATTTCACAAATGTAAACAGACAAGTCTAAACTGTATAAGTACATATTATATGTCATAACAACACACATGTAAAATATTAAGTTACACACGTTATTTTGTATTATTATACTTTATATTTTATATTTAATACTGACCTATGTCAATTTGAAAACTCATTGAAAATTATGTCAGTGGAAAACGATCTATTCACTAAGCTACTGAATAGTTTTGCTATAACTGATTCAAATATACACCGATATTCTGTATGTCATTAGTTTTACTCGCGTAATTATACGGACTTAAGTTGGAAAGATTTTACTTGTTTCATTGGCATATTGGAGCCGGTTTGTTAGGATGCTGGAACACTGTCAAACGTGGTTCATAAATAAAAATACAATTTTTGGTTGCTATCAAAATATTTTTAATGCTATTTGATTAGTGTAATAAAGAACACAACATTTCATTAGTCGTTTCAATTAACTTATCAAATTATTTATAACTGCGTCAGTCGGCAGATCTGCGCCTGAACTCTTGCCGATGCTGATTTTCCAGCTCACGTCTGAAAGACAAAGCGTTTCATTAGTACCTATACTAATTAATTATAAATAGAATAGAATCTGCGCCATGATAACAATTTAGCTATAAAAGCTAAAAAAGGAAAAATTGTCAATGAAAAATATTTATATGAAATAAATTGAATTCGTCGAACTTGAACAAAATTACATTGTACGACAATATTTACTCGCGTGATTGAAGTGTGGGCGCAGTCACGATAGCACAATCACCCTCCTGGCCGGACCATTGTGATGACCGTTGGTGCGCCGCGTTGCTACGATCGGTTGTGAACTCTAGTCTGTTCGTACGTTGTACACGTAACCGAACGAGACTTGTTCACGTGGACGACAACGCTCAAGTGAAGGCGTCGTCGCCGAGACCGTGAAAATCGAAGTTTAAGTCTACAGCGACTTCGTCGCCGAGCATCCTGTCCCAGAATGCATCGTCTCCGAAATCGCTCAACTTCCACTCCGTTTCGTCGGTATTGAGCATGCCCAAGTCTTCGTCGGTTATGACGCCGACAGTGCCCGGAGTCACACCGACCGCGTCGGCCCTGGCGTCTCTGTAAGATTCGGCGCCGATCATACCAGAGGCGGTGCCGACCGAATCCGATTCAGCGCTAACCACGGCCGCGCCTTTGTTGTTTTCGACATTGACTGCAGCCGTGGCTTTGTTGCTGACGACGACGTCGTCGCTGCAATAAAAAATAGTTGTAAGTTCAGAAAAATATTGGTCATTAGTTGAAAGAGAAATTGCTATCAAATATAAAAACTTACGTTAGGTTGTGGCCTTGTCGTTGACTTATCGTCAATATCGCCGTCGTCAGCACTTCCCCCAATGGCGTCTGTAGAAATAAGACATCAGTAACCGAAAGCTATGAATATTTTCGCTTTCTGGGAGGTCAAGTAGAAAGAGTTTACCTTTCTGGAAAGGCCCAGTTCCTCGCAAAGCGCTTTCAAGGCATCTGCTTCTTCTCGACGCCGCTCGCGCTCGTACTGAGCGTTAATAGCTCGTCGCTGTTGCTGTGAACAAATAAATGGAATTGCATTATTTTTGTCGACGTCACATCCAACAAAACAAATTCTACCTTTTAAGCTGCAAGTGATAGATATACTCACGGCTGTGAACGGAACACGACCGGTGCCCGACGGCCGCCCGCGACGTCGCTGCTCTGTACGGCTCGGCGGCGTGGTGTTGATGTCTTTCAGAGTCTGTAGGGATAACAAACAAATCGACATCAACGAACGGTCTATGCTAACGTACCAAATCATTATAGGTATTTTTGTGAGAGTATTTTAAAAAATAATAATTAGTAATCGCTTACTCGGCGTGAGAGTTCTCTTTGTCCCGAAGTAATGCCATGGTCTACCTCTACTGGCATCGCGTTCATTGTTACCTACATGAGAGAAAAGAAAAATATTTAGTCTTTTAATTTGAACAAAATATATTTACGAAGAACAGTTTTCAAAACGCGACTCGAATTTCCGAAGCAACTTACACTAGAATTCTTTGAAAAGATAGAATAAACGTTTCGACGTGCTCGTTGTAGTATTACTACTGCAAATAGCTGAGGATAAGCAGATCTCGCTTATTTATTTGAACCCCTTTTTTTCCCGCTCCGCCTTGCCGCCGTCTAGGGCCGTAAGATGGCGTAGCGTACAACCCCGCCCACTGCATTGTTATAGCTGCATATCGCTGTGAAAACTACACGTCCGTTTTTTATAACCGCTTCATTTTTTGGTTATATTATATTGATTAGTGATAACGGTCATGGTTTCTATAAATTTATTTATAATTAGTGAACATATGCAAACTCTCCTGATTCCACATCATACTTTTTTTACTCTCATTTAATATTTGAGTACATATTTCCAGCTGGTCTAACAGATTCCTGCTGTGCCTTCAACATTTTTCGTTTTGGTAAAAAAGCGATAAATGTAGTGAACCGTTGTTTCTTCATGTTATTCTAATTTTTCAAGTATTAGGTACAGTGGCGTGCATATCACAGATATATACCTATTTTAACAAATTGCTAATGAATTACGCGCGATGAAAGACGCGACAAGAAAGCGTCACGGCAACCATTCGCTTGAGAGACAAATTGGAATCGTGGTGGAGTTTACAGACATTCAAGGCTTTTCTAACACTGTGTTTCATATAATTACATGCGTACATATGTAGTGGTGGTGAATGTTTATTTAGCTCAAAACACGCACACAGGTTAATAGAGAGACAGTGTCTATAGCCAATACCAGCACCAGAAAAAGAAATTGTTAACGGTTTAATCTTATTGTTTATAATATTGTTAGTAATGATGAAGTTAAACTATTAATTTAATCCCTTGGAAAAAATAACATATCACTTCATTAAAAAAATAATTATAATTAATACGAGCGAGTCATTGCTTTTTTCTCATTTTAGTGCCCTCGAAACCTTTTTATTTGTGATTTTCTCTTCCTTACTTGTGGAATGGTTAACAGACACGTATAAAAACAGATGGCTCTTACCGGCATTCGATTTTAAACAAAATTATCTTTCATTAACGAGTAGAGTTAATATAGGTTTTAACTTTGACCTTCTTTGTTGTTTTAGCTTTATGAGATAGCAAGTAGCAGTTTTGCTACCGGTGAAATATTTTTCAAAGTACAGTAAACAGTAAACTCTCTATAATATCACTTTTATCGTATTAAAATGCAAGATTATATCACCAAAATTAAATTATTAAATAAGATGTACATTATAACGTTACACCCAGAGGAGCAAAATCAAATCAAAAATCCTTGTTTCGAATACGAGGACATTTTTTACTGCGATCAAATACCGTTATCTTTTACAAATCAAGTGAAACATCAGATACGTACCAGAAACCAAGACCCGATTTATATACAACCTTATAGACATCCTCCCGCGGAAAATGAAGAAATACAACTACAGGTAGATAAATTATTACACGATAATGTTATCCAAGAGTCTTATTCACCATAGACCGCACAAGTGCACTTAGTACCCGAGAAAATTGATGCTATAGGTCAACGCAAATTTGGAATGGTAATCGATTACAAACGCTTGAACTACATTACTACTGACGATAAGTATCCCCTTCCAAACGTTACTGAGATTCACATAGGCACACCCCACAATCCAAACTCTATGGGTTTGATAGAACATTTAAAGTTCACGATTATCGAAATTCGCGAAATACGAGCAAAAAATAACCAATGTAGCTTCTGTTATATCATATGCGATTATGTCATATAACCATTCCGTACATTCAACGACGGGACTCACTCTATTCGAAGTTGTATTTGGACACACAGAATCCTCTAGCATATTCAATGTTGATTTCGAGAAACATTGTACTCAACTATTAGTTAACGAACATTTAAAAAGAACAAAATACCTATACAAATACCTTTCAGACAAACTAGCAAGTGAAAGGAAAATAATTAAAGAGAAATATAAAGGAGAAAATGAAATCAACATAAGTACAGACGATACAATATTTATAAAAGGCGTTAATATCAGACGAAGTAAGGATAAACTCCGATATCAGACAGCAAAAGTGTTAGGCAGCATTGTTTGAAATACAGTCCCAATTAACACTAAAAATCGTGATACTAAAGTACCGATTAAAGATGTCTAACGTCCTCCACACGTACGTTATCCTGATACTAATTCAGGTGATCCAAAGCCAGGCCTTCAACTGCAGTCGATTAAGAGTAATCCTGGAATACTACCAATAAAAGGACAAGCAGTGTTAAGATATGAACACTGAATATACTGGATACGACTGGATAATATTATAAAGATATTAGATTTGAGATTAGGTACTAAAAGATGATTTAGATTATAACATAAATAACTATAAAGAATTACATAAGTTTTTGAAAGATAATATAAATATAACTGACCTCATTGGTTTTAAAAAACAAACGGAAATTATAATGAATACTCTTTTAAATAGATTTTACCAGGTAGTGTTAGATATATTCACACTATCTACTAATGCGGACAGAGCACCATTCACTTTATTGCCAGCTGCTACCCGTCTCTCCACATCTAACTCACATCTTCCATCCCTCGAAAATACACTCCCCAGATACACAATTTCATTCACTTGTTCTAGACATTTTCCATTTACCCAAATCTCACATTTCATTTGTACCTCTTCCCTTTCAAACGGGATATTCTCAGACATTTCACACAGCGCCACCTAGTCCCAATATAAGCAGCAGAGCGCTTGTGTGTTATGGGTACTAGACAACTGATATACTACTTATATACTTTTCTTTTGTAAATAAATACTTATAATACATAGACACCCAGACTCGGGGCGGGAATCGAACCCGCAACCCCCGTTTACTTTCCGACGCGCTTAACCGTTGCGCCACGGAGGTCGTGTTCTTTCGTTACGAAGGTTCTCGTTGTGTGGACATTAAAAACAAAACATAAATACACTTACATTTTTATAACTACGATTGCTCTATATTGTAATTCACTATTATTCTGCATAGTCTGTTAATTTGCCTGACTTTTTTCTTGGTTTGTGTTTTTATTCTTTTCTTCAGATGCGGTGAGATCGTCTTCTTAAAAAAATTTAAACTCCCATTAGGACAGTAATTGTAAACAACATAAGATAAGAACACTGATGATTTCTTAGAAAATGCAAATCGACAATAAAGATAAATACATTTTGGTGCCGAAACCAAGGAAAAAACAGTCTAAACAAAGGCATATTGTCCCGTTATAGAGAATGACCATTAGGTTATAAAGAGTGCTTTGTTGTATGGCTCATAACGCAAACCAATCAGTTTGAGCAAGATCTATGCTACACGCAGTTTTTTGTTGTAAAGATGTTCATTATAGACAGTTTAGACTGCAGTTCCAGTAAATAAATAATGTAACGTAAAATCTTCGATCCCAAATAAGAAACTACATACACAATCAACCCTCCAAAAATGTCCGAACCGAATGTGCGCTCAAATAAGTATTTGAGTGCACTATGAGTGAGTCACAGATTATGTGAATTATACTATACGCACGAGACGTAAGATTGTATTTTAAATATTTTTTTACAAACAGTGTTTCAATGTCATGCAAGAATCGTTTACAAGCTTTTATAACCTTATGGTATGACAGTAATACTATAATACTATACTGTACTAAAAAGATATCCGTCAATTCGGACAATAATTTGTTTAGATTTTACAGGAGATCGTGCGTCTAGTTCTTTATTCGTGATCGAAGCGTAAAATTCTAATAAAATCACAATAACATTTACCGATTACTTACAAATTATAAGTGGTGATTTTGGTGAGTTTTATTTTTGTCTACCCTATTGAAAATATCTGTGCACGTCATTGATTGGGTATGTCGTATAATTGTTTTATGTGGTTTTCAAATTTCGCCTAAAACGGCTGTGTTTTTCTGACTGATTTTTCGCGTGAAGCCCGCAGGCGTACCTCAGGAGGTAAGTAAACATAGTTCGACGGATTTATTATTACTTCAATACTTTTGTATAATTAGAAGTATCGCACATACAGAAGTCAGATTTTACATCTTTTTCTGATCACTGATTCTAAGAGAAACATTCCTGCAGAAGCCTATGTGCTATTATGGTTGCACGGTGGCTGCAAGAACGTTCTGATCGTCGCCGCTGACAACAATTAATTTGTAAGCATTTTTTCGGCGAAAAGTATTGTTATTAGGTCTAATTATTGTTGCTGAAAAATTGAGTGTCACTTTTTCATTATTTTTAGTGATAACGACAACTACTCTTTGATTGCGATTACTGTGCGACCAACCCCGAAATTTACGTCGCGATGACGGCGCGAACGCTGTTGGTTCCCAAGTTTAAAGTAGTTCGAGTACGGTCGGTTTAACAGACAACTATCTGCAGTAAATTAGCCTTTCGTCTGATGTTGGAACTAGCATTCAATTAGTTGAATTTCGAAATTTTATGTTGAACGGTTTCTGAAATAGGTAAGTGGGGGCCCCACCTATTCAGTCGGCGTCAGTAGGTATATTCATCACCTGCGTCCATCTGGCTCAAATAAGTCTAACCTTTGTTAGTAAAAATTAAAAAAAAACTTAAATAGGAGACCCAGTTTTTTTTTTACTGAGAACCGTAACCTACTCAGAGCATGAATATGAACAACTTTTGTTCTACGAGTTTTGAATACTTATTCACAAAATAGTACAGGGAAAAAATTCGAACTCAGCAAAGTACCTTTTTAGCTCTGCTAATTACATCTTGATTATTTTTGACAAAGACACATTCAAAACCTCGAAGTAAACTCGGCCATTCGTAGACACGAGGACGTTGTTAAATTGTATTGATTATTAACAAAACATAACTTATTAAATGTCATGTAAGTTACTTATTACATTTTATTGTTTTCAAAATGGTTAAAAATGTGATAAGTTATAAATTAGATTAGTTAAGTAACAATAATAAAAAATAAACTAGTTAATTAGTTAAATATAAATGAATGACACTACTTATCAAATACTAACCGAGTACAAGGCAAATGTGCTACACAGTAGGTACATTCCAGACTGCAGCATATTTTTATTTCGACTTTCGTTCGTTCATTTCATCTACGATTCCCGTGACGCGCGTACGACATACGACTTCGTTTCAATCCATATTTTTGTTTGCTATACAGTTTACAAACAAACACACATCATTAAATGTAAAAAAGTGGAAAGCAATACATATTACACAAATATTACCTGTATAATTTTACAATATTACTCGTGTCGGATCGAAAAATTGTGTACGTTTTATAATTAAGTCTATTAAGTTTTTAAGTGCTATTCAAACATCGAAATGGACGAAGAAGTACAAAATCTTCTTAGAGCGTGGGGACTCGAAGAATATATAGATATAGTGTTCAAACGTAAGTATTTCACCATAATTTCACAAATTTTTTCTAGATATAATTAGTAAATTTTAAATAGGTACCTATAATAAAAACTATTATTACTTAAATAGTATACATATGTATAGTGTTAGTGTTTCAGTTTTATTGTATAGTAATTTTATCATTTTAACTTCATCCCCATCGCCACATCGCATCCCTATATTGCCAAGTTTTAATAGATATTAATAAAATCATATTTTGTGTCTTCGCTAAAAAAGTAGGCGTTACAATTTGATATAATATATTCTGTTGGTTAGTCCTGATTCCTAGTCTTAGGTGCTTCTATAAAGAAAAGAAGCGAGTTGCCGTTTTAAACCATTGTCCATCCATAGTCTACGCCATCTGCGCTTACCTGTAGATAGGTAGGTATTAGGTATACGAACGCGTACGCACAGAAATAAACAGGTTGAAATTTGTTGAGTACCAGGTACTCAATGACTAAGGAAACTAAAGGACATGAAACAAGTAGAAAATAATCGTGCCACCTAAACTGTGAGTGTCGCAAACAATGGCTGCCGATTAGTGATGTCCCAAATATCTACTACGTAGATGTCGTTAAGTCAGTTGTTGAAATAAGTTTTGTTTCAGCATCAGTATTGAAATAAAAATCTTTTTGTATGATATCTTCAGAAAAAGGGAGGGACTGAAATATTGTTCAAACTAAAAATAGCAGTCAGCGTAGTTCGATGCTGTCGGTATATAATTAGAATTTGCACTTAAGGCGATTTTAAGGTGTTCTTAGCAACGACAGCAACAGGCGCCTTCAAGAATAGCCCCTTTCTGTCCTTCGATCATTTTTGTATGGAACTTTAAATGGACCCTACATACAAACAAATTACTTAGCTACCTCTTTTCGTAATACTTAATAGTACGTCCATGATTATTACAGAAATAAAATTGCTTTTTAAAAGAAACCCATTATGAAGCACTTTGATACATGTTGAAGATAAATGAACATAGGTCAAAGTAGTTGAAGAACAGCACAGTCCTTTTAATGCTTTTCTTTTCTTTACATGCATAACATCACTTCTTCTAAAGGTGATGGTGAAATTAAAATAAGATCATTCAGAAGCAGATATTTAGAACTATGAGCAGATTTGTCTCTCTCGAAAACATCAAATCAAAGTTCAGCCACATTCTGTAAATAATTAATATTTTCCTGTTACTTTTTCTCAATAGAGGATTTACATGGTCAGGAAATTAAAAAGTAATTAATTACCACTGTAAATATTTTCTCTGATTCCCAATAATCTTTGCGAGGATAATGCTTCATACCGTAAAATTATTTTCTTAATGTTCTATTGAAGGCTTCTTCGAAATGCAAATAACATAAATATATATCATGAATACCCCTTTAGAGATACAGCGTGAAGATATGTATGTATGTATCATATACATGTATGTAATTTTTACAGAGGTTTCAATTTTCTTTTCCGATTACGTCAAGCCACACTTTTCGTCTAATAATACATGATGGCAATCTGCTACGAGATAATTACGACATATAAACATGATACCTGTATTTATCGATAACTTTTTAATATTGGTACACGGACAGCCCTAACTGCAATAACAACAAAAATTGATATGAAGTAATTTACTGTATTATATGAATAAAAACCACTAATAACTGAAAATATACCTACATGACTATATTACAGTAAACTAAGAAACAGTAATTACGATGGAAATATATACGACATCAGATTAAATTAATGAATTTCTGTTTAATATCAGTGCAATTATAGATTTCGTTGATTATTGCTTTTTCTCGAGCCACATCCAAACACACTACACTTAGAAATTATTGGGGCATTATGCTAGCTTCTCCTTTAACAAAACAATTCCAAGATCCAGCACAAATTCACAGAATCAATAAAAAATATTAAATTCATTGATATGTTTTGACACTTCGTGTACTTGTCAGCGTGTCGCAAAAAATGGCGGACTGGCACGTTTTGACATTACATAGATGTCACATAAAAAAATTACTCTTTGAAAAAAGTACTGTTGTTTTCTCTTACACACACAAGAAGCCGTAAGTCAAAAAGAGACAACGCTACGTTTGAATATTATGCGTTAGAATATATATAACTAAATGTTGCTATAGATCAACATGCCATGTCCTTTAGTTTCCTTAGTCATTGCAGGTACTAGTTGATTGACGAGATATTATTATGATTTGTCAGTGTACGATATAAAACATATCTACATATAAATATGTACATACCTATTTAGAAAATATTAAATATCTTAGTGAACATTAATAAAGGAGTACCAACCTATATGACGTTATATTTTACTACTACTACATGTATAAATTATACGGTCTATTTTCGTGTAATTTATTTTATTCTATGTAAATAACTTGGTCGAAAAGTCAGAATAAAAAAGGTATTTACGTAAAATAAAATAAATTACGCGACAGTAATAATAATAATCTCAGACATTTCACACAGCGCCATCTTGTGTTTATGGGTACTAGACAACTGATATACATACTACTTATATACTTTTGTAAATAAATACATATTATATGTAAATTATACATAAACACCCGTAGACCCGTATTTATATAATAGTAAAATATGCACAAGTCGTGAAAATTTAAAAACATTAACGACATTATAAGTAGGTACCTGTATACCTTGCTTGTATATATAGTAATATGTAGACACCCTACAGTCATATACTTAGAAAAGATAAATATTGTTAATTATTAGGTATATCCTCTTAGCCTGGGTGATTTATGTAAGTAATAAGTATATTTGTGATGTGAATATAGCCTTAAAATATATTATTTTGTACCTATGCCAATAGGTCTAGCTATTAACTCTTTACTAAGTAAAAAAAACAAAACAGAAAAGACTATTACTTATAATTTTTATAATTAAATAGAATTAGGTATATTAAACGAAACTTGTTATATTTACGTTTACATCTATATATCACAACAAGCCGTTTCCCGCCCGCTTCGCTGGGTGTAAGTGAAAATTTTGTACGTAATAGTACATTTTTGTTTGAAAAATGGTGAAGGGTCTATGGAGTTCAAAAAATAAGTAGCCTATAACCATCTACAACTAATTCCGCGTCGAATGGTCATGGTCCCATGCCGATCGGTCCAGTAGTTTTCAAGTTTATCGCGGTCAAAGAAAAAACCTTTCATTATATATATATATAGATATCATATCAAGTGAAATAGGTATTAAGTAGTTTATGAGCCGTTGAGTTGAGCGTCCGTAATTTTTTGATGAACAGCGGGGTTATTCACAAACGTCGGAAACTCAACTTTCCGTATCCGACAGGAAACTTTTCGATGATTTTGCCTAAACGCTATTCACAAATCCGAAACCGTTCCGAAACGAAATGATTTGACAGTTCATTTCGGGACGAACCTTCGGATGCTTCCGACGACTTTTTAGTGTCGAAAACTTACTAGTTTTTCTATTTTTTCAGGATTTACTGCAGCTTTTAAATCATAGCCTGGAAGGCAAAGGTTTATTGAATTTAAATAAGAGTATTCCTTTGGATAATGCTGCCCGACAGCGATTAGTGAGACTCATTGGAACGTTTATTTTAAGTAATCGTCCTGAATCTGCAATTAGAACTTCCGTCGAACATGTACATAACATGTACATAAGATTGTTGCAAGCATAGTTTTAAGATATAAAATCTGTATACTTTTTTTATTTTCAAGAATGGTAAGGGTTATGTTGAGTTTAAAAAATTTGTAACAAAAATAAGTTTAAATAAAAAAAATATTTCGACTTTATTTAACTTTATTTAATTGTGTTAACAATAATAATCGTAGGTAAAACATCTACATTGTAATGTATTTTACTAATTTGAATTTACTCGGTATCTAGGATTTTACTTAGTAGCCTACATCCAGTATCATTGGTATGTTTAGTCAATTTACTTCGTTATTATGTTAAACGTACATTCAGAACTTATTAATTAGGCAGAAGGATAAGGCCAAAAAATGTACCATACTGCAAAATAAACTTATAGAAATTTAACAGAATTTTTTAGAAAGACTATAGTTTATATACACACTTGTAACCTTTTAAAAATTAATTAAAACAAAGAAATTCTTTTCTAGTTACCTTTTGAAGTACCAGTTAATATACCTTTTGAAGTATTTTTGGCTCTATGGACATACTTTTACGACCTTACCCTATAACGTGACTTCGGTGATGTAAACTTTGAATGTTCTATTATTGGTAGGCATGAACTAATCAGGATATTGGGTTAATTATATTATTATACAATATAGGTACAACATATCTCATTCTGACCTATGTAAATTAAGATAACTCGTTGAAAATTATGTAGAAAACGCATATCACTAAGCCAATGAATACTTTTGCAATAATTACTTCGAATATGCACCGATATTCTACATGTCGTTACTTTTTACGTTGTAAAGATTTTAGGAATTTACTTCATCGGCATATTGAAGCCAGTTTATTAGGATGTTGTAATACTATCAAAAGTGGTTGACAAATGAAAATTCAATTGTTAGTTTCAATCGAATTATATTTTATTTAATCAGTGTAATAAAGAACACATTATATTAGTAATTTCAATTAACTTATCAAATTATTTTTAACTGCGAGAGTCTGCATATCTTCGCCTGAATTCGAAGGTATTATTACTCTTGCCGATGTTCATTTCCCAGCGCTCATGTCTGAAAGACAAAGAGTTTCATTAGTGATTAATAACAAATAGAATGCCATGGTAACAATTTTACTAAAAAATATAATAATAATCGGCGACAATATTTCCATGAAATAAATTGAATTTGTCGAAATCGAACAAAATTACACGGTACGAAAATACATACTAACGAGACTCAGTGTGGGCGCAGTCACGATAGCACGATCGCCCTCCTGGCCGGACCAATATGAGGGCCGTTGGTGCGCCGCTTTGCTACGATCGGTGGTGAACTCTAGTCTGTCCGTTGTACGCGTAACCGAAAGAGACTTGCTCACGTGGACAACGCTTAAGTGAAGGCGTCGTCGCCGAAACCGTCGAAATCAAAGCTGAAGTCTACAGCGACTTCGTCACTGAGCATCCTGTCCCAGAATGCATCGTCTCCGAAATCGCTCAACTTCCACTCCGTTTCGTCGGTATCGACCGTGTCCAAGTCTCCCTCGGCTACGACGCCGACAGTGTCCGGAGTCACACCGACCGCGCTGGCGCCGACGTCGCTGTCGGATTCGGGGCTGGCTATACCAGAGTCGGTGCCGACCGAATCCGATTCAGCGTTAACCACGGCCGCGCCACTGTCGTTTTCGTCATTGTCTGCAGCCGTGGTTACTTCAGCTTTGTTGCTGACGACGACGTTATCACTGCAATAAAAAATGATTGTAAGTCAACGAAGAACATTAGTCGTCAGTTGAGAGAGAAATCGTCGTCAAATATAAAAACTTACGTCGCGTTCTGGCTTTCCAGTTGACGTATCGTCGATATCGCCGTCGTCAGCACTTCCTCTAATGGTGTCTGTAGAAATAAGACAGATCGGTAAACAATTGAAAGCTATGAATAATCTTTTAATAATTTTAAGTCGTCTTCGCTCGTTAAGAGCTCAAATAGAAAAAAAAATACCTTTTTGGATAAGCCCAGGACCTCGCGAAGCGCGTTCAAGGCTTCCGCTTCTTCCTGACGCCGCTCGCGCTCGTACCGAGCGTTAATGGCTCGTCGCTGTTGCTGCGGTCAAATACATTAAATTGCATTAATTCTGTTGAATCCAACAAACAAATTCTCCCTTTTATGATGCGAGTGACGTATAAGTACTCACGGCTGTGAACGGGACACGGCCGGTGCCCGACGGTCGCCCGCGACGTCGCCGCTCAGTACTGCTCGGCGGCGTACTGATTTCTTGCAGAGGCTGTGGGATAACAAACAAATCGAGATCAACGAACGGTTCCAGCTCCCGGATAACATATAGATATGGTCGTAATCTTTACATTTTCATATGATAAATTTTATTTTAATAAATAATTTAAATTCACTTACGAGGCGTGAGTGTTCTCGTGGTTCCGAAGAAATGCCGTGGTCCTTTTTCAGGGGCATCGCCTTTGTTGCCTAAATAAAATAAAGAAAAATATTTAGTCTCTTAATTTCAACAAATATGTACCTACAACTTTACATAAATTTGTGAGGCAACTTACCATAGAACTCCCGTAAACATAAAAATGCTTCGACATGGTGGCGTGCAATTGCAATATCACTATTGCGAATAACTGAGGTTGAGCAGATCTTGTACATTTATTTCATGTGCCCCTTCTACTTTCCCCTTGTCCGCCATGTCGCCGTGTCGCCGCCCAGTGTCGTGACATGGCGTCACGTTAAGCTCCGCCCACTGAATCATCACTGCGTATCGCTGTGAGTGGATATTTTACACGTCCGTTTTTTATAATCGCATCATTTTTTGATCATATTGTATTGATTAGTGATAACGGTCATGGCTTCTCTTAATTGTTTTTAAGTTCAGTGATCATATGAAGCTCTCCGGTCGGTCTCCACATCATAATTTTTCTACTCTTATTTAATTTAGGAATATACTTATTTATAACCTTATCTCTTATAAAACTAAAAAATGCCTGTTAGATCATTTAGTAATGGATATTATTCAGGACATCAGAGGTGTACATTTCTCAATTAGCTACAGTTGTGGTCGGTAGGCTGGTATAGGTTGACATAGAAATAAATTCTTTTATCACTTTAATTTTTATGTCATCATAATCTCTTGAAAGTGACCATCCTGTCTATTTTTCAAATCTATCTTGTTTATGAATGTGCTATCCTTCATAATCATTCCACCATCAATCTTTCAATACGTGTTTGATCAAATTTCAATCTTTTGGTACTCTTCATGAAGCATGTTCATCATTACAATAAAGCATCTGTTAATAGATGTACTTCGTTGTCATAATGTGCGTAATGGAACCACAGTTCTTATTTTTCCTCTTTCTGTTGCTACCCTTGTTATTAGTAATATTTTCTCTCCCGAATCTTCTTTCTTAGGTATTTTTCGTTGAGGAGACTTTGTAAATGTAGCTTAAAGTTCTAAATGTAAATAGGAGACACTTAACGCTTTATTTTTTGTACACGTGCAAAATTTGTGTCAAAATACTTGTTTAAATACCTATGTACCTATACATATTAGACATGTGCGCCAACAGAATTCCGTTGCACTACTGTTTTAGTGGCTCACTGGTGTCTGTATGTACTATATATTTTCCCGCACTGCATGATGCTTTACATGACGTGATCGATGACTCCGATAGCTGCAACTATCAGGGAAAAAGCGCTTTTTCCATATGCGAGTAACTGAAAACACTATCTATGATATAATGCATCATCATCACTTCTGTCCTGTTACTTCGACTTCTGTTTGAAATTGAAATATACCTATTTTCGAAAAAGAAACCAAGATTATTCTAGGAATAAAAGTTGTTCAGTATCAAAAAGTTAGTAAGCCGTTATAAGTTTTGATAGGTATAGTAATTAGAAGACAAGAGTGGTGACAAGTATTGATGTACCAACAAAAATCTAGAAACGAGGCAAAGAAACTGGAAACGGCTAAGGTGTATAATGTACAAAGTATATTAAAGTGTGTTTTTGATATAATGTTTAAGTAGTCTCTTAAAAATAAACATAGATTTTGAATCTTTAATGTCAATGGGTAATTTATTATATAATTTTACTCCTTCATAGACAAGACTCTTTTTGCCGTAATTCATGCGGGGTACGTGTAAATTCAAATTGTTTGCATGTCTCAACATCATTTTATGCTATTGTTATATTTTTTGTAAAACTTATATGTGTACTCGTATGTGTACTCGTATATCTTTATTCAGAATTTTTCTTATTAATATACGTACATGTTTGATGTATATACTATGTTTTTTAGTATTTGATAATTTAGTATCCTTGAATATTTAATGTGTAGGTGTTAGATAATCGTGAGGATATTGAATTATCTACCTACTCAGGTACAAGAACGGAAACACAGTGTCACGTAAAACGTGATTAATTTTTAGCTGTAGTTTGAAATCAGAAATCACCAATAAGAAGAATAGGTACGTATGGTACGTACCTAGTATATTTTTGTTCTAGTTGCTAGTAATGACCTTAGCGACAACGAAATGCGTTATATCACATTTTTAATAATGTATCTATACTTTACATATCACATACTGAGACGCCGCTAGTAAAAGATATTAGTCCTATACATATTACCTGTCCGTATCGACGAAAGTTAAATGCAAAAAAAAATACTTAAATACGAGTAAGCCTAATAACAGATATTTATTTATTTTATTTTACTTTATTTGGAAAACAAACAGCTATAAAATCTAGGTAAACAGTTTGAACTTTAAATATCTACAAGCCAATTATTTGTTTCCGCATATAAAAATCTAAACATTTACTACTATTACACATATACATACCATAATTTTGTCATATTATATGTATTACACATATAAATAATATAACGAAACAATAGTATAACAAAATTTTGGTTGTACAATATAACATTACCTATTTCAAATCAAACCAATCTTTAGTCATTGTAGTCTTAACAATATTTGGGCTTGTGTTAAATAAATCAAAGTTGTACCGGTCACCCACTTTATTAAACTCATTGACCACGCGACACATGAAAGAGTTTCGCCTATACTTACTCGAACAAATAGGAGAAAATAAATAATTTTGTCTTCTGGTCGAACGATTAATTGATCGACTAGGTACCTGGAGGTTTATGCCCTGAATGAGATGAGGACAGTCAATTTTATTTTGAGCTATTTTAAATACTCGTAAAAGTACAATGTCCGAAATAGCTCGACGCTTTTGTAAAGGGAGTAAATGTTGTCTCCTACGTCTATTTTCATAGTCGACATCATATCGCTTACATTTAAATTGCAGATATCTTTGAAATCGCTTCTGAATAGACTCCAATCTAGAGATGTAAGTGTTCTAGCGTGAGTTCCAAACTTGTGAGACATACTCGAGGGTGCTACGGACGTAGGAGCAATACAGAATTTTAACTGATTTTATTGTTTTGTAATTCGAACAAGATCTTATAATAAATCCAAGTGCCTTATTTGCTTTTTTTATTATGTGTTCTATGTGGCAATCGAACTTTAATTTGTTGTCCTGAACTACACCTAAATCTTTTATCGAATTAACTTTATTCAAACTTTGATTTTGTATGGTATAGTCAAAGTCAACTAAATTATATTTTCTGGTAAATGTTACTGCAAAACACTTGGATACATTTAAATCAAGATTATTCTCCTGACAATAATGGTGTAGGCCGTTGAGGTCTTCCTGGAGACGCTTGTAATCATCAGCGCTCTTGATACACATAAAGATTTTCATATCGTCAGCGTACATAAGGAATCTCGAGTGTTTCAAACATTTATAAATATAATTTATGAAAATAATAAATAATAACGATCCCAATAAAGATCCTTGGGGTACACGTGACGGTATATAGACCCATACTGCTGATGAGAAACCATTGACCACAACCGCTTGAGATCTGTTTGAGATATAAGATGTCAACTACCTGAACAGATCGCCATGTATGCCAGCATAATAAAGTTTTTGTAGCAATAACTGATGATCTATGCGATCAAAGGCCTTACTGAAATCTATGAACATAGTATCAACCTGAAAGCCCAAATCCATGTAGTTAGTCAAGTATATCAGTCCCATACGTACCTAAATTGTACTAAATTTTCATTACATTTTTCTTGCCGCCGCTAAATTGCCGCCTAAATTGTACATTTTCATTATATCTTTCTTTGTGGCTTTGTATATTTGTACCGGTCCAATAAAGTGTATTGTATTGTATTGTACCTGTCGGTATCTACAAAAGTTTATGTATACTACGCTTAAATGCAAAAAAAAGTTACTTAAATACGAGAGCATTGTTTGTTGATGATCGTCTCTGGGGTCTGCGCATTGTTAAGTGGGTTTTGAGAGTCCTCCGTCTTTCATTGTTCTTTTTCTTGTTATATATGTATGACATGTTTCAAAGAAGCACTTAAGCCTTTCTTGTTGGCAAGGGCGCGGGGGAGCGACAAGGTGGCATACAAAATGTGTTGGTGGAAATTTTAACTGTTTAACAATTATAGATAGATTTAAAAAATTATAGATAGATAGTATTTCATGCATTACGGAGCCCTAATACCTGAAATATTTTTTTATTGAGTATTTACCTACGTACGTGTCGAGAATAACTGTTTTATTATTTCTTATTTTGTAAAACAGTAAGTAGGGACATTATATTGATATCTTTGTTTTCTCTTTGTGTTGACTGTTTCATGGGGCATGTCGATTATATTACTCTACAATGATGAAATATGGGTAGTGACACTGCTATATTTACGTGTTCTATCATGTTCTCGATTTGTTATGTAGAAAAAATTCCCAAATATAAACAGACACGAGTCTAAATTATATAAGTACATAGATATTACTTATTATAACACCCATACATACCTACATACTTGACTTGCTTGTGCTTGCAAACTTGTAGGAAAATTAATAAGTCAGTAACAGTTACATTAATTAGATTATTTTAATACTACTTGGCCATGTAAGTAAAACGAATTTGATTATTCATTATTCTACTAGTTTTTAAGTTATTGGATGCAATTATCCACGAAACTGTTTATTAATCGTAATATTATTATTTTAATATGTTATATTTGTCAACAGACAGTCCCGAGTGTACTGTCCGCTAACTTTTAGTTACGTACCTACGCAATATAACAAGTTAAGAGACATTTCCAAGTTTACTGTTCACAAACCTGTAATTACGTAACACCGTAATATGTAGTATCAAAAAATGTACTTGTTAGCGAACATGGAATTACACTAATTATAACGCAGTAAGAGACAGTGACAATCCGAAATGTACTGCCCGCATACATATTATCTTAGAGATAACTAAGTTATAGTATTGTTAGCTGTTATTAAAAAAATATTACAGTGATCATGGAATATTATTAAAAGTATTATTCATCTGTAGGCACCATCGTCTCTTTCAAGAAACGTTTTATTAACAACAGATCCGTTAGTTTATAAAAACATGAGTTGAACACTTGATATAGTTCGTCAAGACGGACTGTTTCACGGTATAGATTTAAAAAATTGTTTCGTATATGAAATAAAAGAATATGTTATTGTGTATTGTGTAATTTATAAGTAAGTACACATTATTCTGTCCGAAAATTATAAAATACCTTTATGTTAAATAACAAATATTACAGGAAAAAAAATATCTTACATGAACATGATGTGTCGTCGTCTTCTCTCCTATTATTACACTTTTGCCTACTATGTTTTAATTTTCTTTTATTTCTTACATTTATAATACTTGTAATCGTTATTAGAAAGATTTCGTTTTGGCTATTTTAAACCCTGACGCAAAAGAAGGGGTGTTATAAGTTTGACGTGTCTGTGTGTCTGTCTGTGGCATCACAGCTCCTAAACGAATAGACCTATTATGATGCGGTTTTTTGTTTGAAAGCATGTTTTCTGGCTGTGCTTCTTAGTTATGTTTTAACAAAGTCGGTTTAGCCGTTTGAAGAATATCAGCTCTTTTTTAGTTTTTAAAGGGACGCGAGCATCTTCTATTAGTCTAATCGATGCGAAATTTAGTATGCTGTGACGTGAATAATGTCACAATAACATTACTATGTTGACCAGGTACTACAGCATCATCTGAAGTCAGCAGGATATCTAACTCCTCGCCACTTACAGTAGAGGTATCATCTTTAGGCTCATTGAAATGGCCTCTATGAATAGGTTATAGATAGATAGATAGATAGTGATCAGGGTCTGATGATGGATCAGACTACTATTGTCGGAATACTCCGATTTCAACGAGGCACGATAGTATTTGCGTGAATGTGGAGATAGAGTGTATGTAGATCGTAGTGCTTAAAAAGCATGAAATCGAAATTAAATTAAAAATTTTAAAAACCACCAGACTCAAAAGAAACCTCCATAAAATAAAAAAAAGTAATATGTACCTACCTCATGCATGCCCTTTAAATTTGTGATAAGTTTCAATTTAAATGGTAATAGTAATATATCCAAGCGTCGTCACGTCGGAGGACCGCTAAGTAAATAAAGTAATAAAAAAAAGAATACAACTAAAAATGATATAAAGTATGTATGAATTTAAATACAAGGTAAACTTAGTGGTTCCCCGACGTGACGACGCTTGGATATATTACCAGTACTATTTAAACTCTCTTAATTTAATCAATCTAGTCATAGTTTTAATTTTAGTTTCATTTTGAAAAATAATTTAGAATGATATTGAAGGTGTGATATTATAACTCCATCGGTTTACTCCATCGGAGGTACAGAATCTGACATCACTGCTATAAAATATTTGTAAATTTTAAATTATATTTTCGACGATATGAAGTAAATTTCACAAATGTAAACAGACAAGTCTAAACTGTATAAGTACATATTATATGTCATAACAACACACATGTAAAATATTAAGTTACACACGTTATTTTGTATTATTATACTTTATATTTTATATTTAATACTGACCTATGTCAATTTGAAAACTCATTGAAAATTATGTCAGTGGAAAACGATCTATTCACTAAGCTACTGAATAGTATTGCTATAACTGATTCAAATATACACCGATATTCTGTATGTCATTAGTTTTACTCGCGTAATTATACGGACTTAAGTTGGAAAGATTTTACTTGTTTCATTGGCATATTGGAGCCGGTTTGTTAGGATGCTGGAACACTGTCAAACGTGGTTCATAAATAAAAATACAATTTTTGGTTGCTATCAAAATATTTTTAATGCTATTTGATTAGTGTAATAAAGAACACAACATTTCATTAGTCGTTTCAATTAACTTATCAAATTATTTATAACTGCGTCAGTCGGCAGATCTGCGCCTGAACTCTTGCCGATGCTGATTTTCCAGCTCACGTCTGAAAGACAAAGCGTTTCATTAGTACCTATACTAATTAATTATAAATAGAATAGAATCTGCGCCATGATAACAATTTAGCTATAAAAGCTAAAAAAGGAAAAATTGTCAATGAAAAATATTTATATGAAATAAATTGAATTCGTCGAACTTGAACAAAATTACATTGTACGACAATATTTACTCGCGTGATTGAAGTGTGGGCGCAGTCACGATAGCACAATCACCCTCCTGGCCGGACCATTGTGATGACCGTTGGTGCGCCGCGTTGCTACGATCGGTTGTGAACTCTAGTCTGTTCGTACGTTGTACACGTAACCGAACGAGACTTGTTCACGTGGACGACAACGCTCAAGTGAAGGCGTCGTCGCCGAGACCGTGAAAATCGAAGTTTAAGTCTACAGCGACTTCGTCGCCGAGCATCCTGTCCCAGAATGCATCGTCTCCGAAATCGCTCAACTTCCACTCCGTTTCGTCGGTATTGAGCATGCCCAAGTCTTCGTCGGTTATGACGCCGACAGTGCCCGGAGTCACACCGACCGCGTCGGCCCTGGCGTCTCTGTAAGATTCGGCGCCGATCATACCAGAGGCGGTGCCGACCGAATCCGATTCAGCGCTAACCACGGCCGCGCCTTTGTTGTTTTCGACATTGACTGCAGCCGTGGCTTTGTTGCTGACGACGACGTCGTCGCTGCAATAAAAAATTGTTGTAAGTTCAGAAAAATATTGGTCATTAGTTGAAAGAGAAATTGCTATCAAATATAAAAACTTACGTTAGGTTGTGGCCTTGTCGTTGACTTATCGTCAATATCGCCGTCGTCAGCACTTCCCCCAATGGCGTCTGTAGAAATAAGACATCAGTAACCGAAAGCTATGAATATTTTCGCTTTCTGGGAGGTCAAGTAGAAAGAGTTTACCTTTCTGGAAAGGCCCAGTTCCTCGCAAAGCGCTTTCAAGGCATCTGCTTCTTCTCGACGCCGCTCGCGCTCGTACTGAGCGTTAATAGCTCGTCGCTGGTGCTGTGAACAAATAAATGGAATTGCATTATTTTTGTCGACGTCACATCCAACAAAACAAATTCTACCTTTTAAGCTGCAAGTGATAGATATACTCACGGCTGTGAACGGAACACGACCGGTGCCCGACGGCCGCCCGCGACGTCGCTGCTCTGTACGGCTCGGCGGCGTGGTGTTGATGTCTTTCAGAGTCTGTAGGGATAACAAACAAATCGACATCAATGAACGGTCTATGCTAACGTACCAAATCATTATAGGTATTTTTGTGAGAGTATTTTAAAAAATAATAATTAGTAATCGCTTACTCGGCGTGAGAGTTCTCTTTGTCCCGAAGTAATGCCATGGTCTACCTCTACTGGCATCGCGTTCATTGTTACCTACATGAGAGAAAAGAAAAATATTTAGTCTTTTAATTTGAACAAAATATATTTACGAAGAACAGTTTTCAAAACGCGACTCGAATTTCCGAAGCAACTTACACTAGAATTCTTTGAAAAGATAGAATAAACGTTTCGACGTGCTCGTTGTAGTATTACTACTGCAAATAGCTGAGGATAAGCAGATCTCGCTTATTTATTTTGAACACCTTTTTTCCCGCTCCGCCTTGCCGCCGTCTAGGGCCGTAAGATGGCGTAGCGTACAACCCCGCCCACTGCATTGTTATAGCTGCATATCGCTGTGAAAACTACACGTCCGTTTTTTATAACCGCTTCATTTTTTGGTTATATTATATTGATTAGTGATAACGGTCATGGTTTCTATAAATTTATTTATAATTAGTGAACATATGCAAACTCTCCTGATTCCACATTATACTTTTTTTACTCTCATTTAATATTTGAGTACATATTTCCAGCTGGTCTAACAGATTCCTGCTGTCCCTTCAACATTTTTCGTTTTGGTAAAAAAGCGATAAATGTAGTGAACCGTTGTTTCTTCATGTTATTCTAATTTTTCAAGTATTAGGTACAGTGGCGTGCATATCACAGATATATACCTATTTTAACAAATTGCTAATGAATTACGCGCGATGAAAGACGCGACAAGAAAGCGTCACGGCAACCATTCGCTTGAGAGACAAATTGGAATCGTGGTGGAATTTACAGACATTCAAGGCTTTTCTAACACTGTGTTTCATATAATTACATGCGTGCATATTGTAACATTTTTCGCTATTGTACCTTCTTTTTAAGAGCTTAGAGGTTATCAGAGAAAATAATTATAGAACTGGCAAGTTAAAAATTTAAATATGTTTTTTTTGGGAGAATAGAACAGGATTTGAAAAAATGAGAAAAAAAAGAGGAGCGAGGTGTTTTTTTTAGAGAGAACAATAATGGTTGTGATGGAGTAAAAAGGAGATTATTTTTCTCCTCAAAAAAAGAAGATATTTGATTTCTTTGTAAAAGTAAAATCTGTTAAGAATATTAAAGATGTTGGCAAAGTGAAAAAGAAAGAGGCTCGAACCAGAAAACTGATATCGCCCAAACTTCCAAGGCAAATGGACCCCTCGACAAGAATAAGGGGAGCAATGGTTTCAATCGGATAAAGAGCACATTAAACATGGTGACGCACCAGTTTCATACGAGTTTATAGAAGTTATATTTACAATGACGATGCTGATTGCAGAATTTTACAGTCGACTTATAATTTTGGAGATAACATTCGAGAGTGGAGTATGGAACAATACAATCTAATTTAAGCCAGTGGTTTGTGTTTTTTTTATCATGATGTGTAAATTATAAGGTGAAAGGTATTTATATCTGATTTTTGTAAACTACACCACACCATCACAACCACTTTGATATCTTTCTGTTTCTATTTTATTTACAAAATTTATTCTGGATTATTTGTTTCAAATTATATTACAATTTTCTTCTCAAAATAGAATTTTATTTAAAAAGATTTCCAATAAATTTCAAAATTTACTTTATCCATTCCCTTTTTGTGGCATCCGGGTGGGAATGGTATAAATTGGCGCCCGGGTATAAATTGGCGCCCGAGTATAAATTGGCGTCCGATAGAAATTGATGCCTGATCTAAATTAATTTTTTTATTTAAAAAAAATTACATATCACAACTTACCACTTCTTAGGCAGTTATAATTTATCTGTCATATACTATACATATTAATTTTTTTCAACAAGGAGGAGATGATTCAGAGCGATAAGTTATAGCTAGGCTATAACTATCGAAGGATTTATTACTATAATTGAGCTACAGTTAGCTAGGACAAGAGGATTCTTCTTTTGACTTACCATAAAAGACGGAGGTTAAAGAAATAAATAAGACACACGATTTATTTACATATAGAGTAATAGATGTTTAATTAATATTTAACAATATTTCAAATAGAAAACACCGTATATTGTATAATCGTCACGATGTATAACTAGTTATAGTTCATCAGCGTAGTTTTGTGACACGTAGGATTGAACATTTTATTTTAAAAATACATTTAGCTTTGTGTAGTATTAACAAAGTAAAATATTTGGTAAATATAGTAAATTGATTATATAATTTTGGCACAATAAAATATTATTGATTTAATTGACAACTAGCCTGTCTTGTCATGTCAGTTTATTTATAATTTTTAAATAAAGAGGTTGATGTAATTTCTGAAATATAAAGGTTTTCTTAGGGAGTTATTACAAATTTATTAGGGTTGTCACAACTATTATTTCAGAATATATTATTTTTAATTCGATAATTTTTGAAGATGTCGATAGCAAGTGATGACAATTTAGAAGCGAGAGACTTCTTTTTCCAAATATTTTGATGTTCGGTCGAGAGATATACTTCTTGACACGGACAAATTAAACTAATATAGTCGAAAGATTAGATTACTACGAGTTGCTTATGCGAATGTCGCAGACAACTTGACGTATATTTTATTTTTTGTAATTGTGCGAGACGATATTATAAAAATCGTACTAGAGTTATTTTGAACGTGGGAGACGTTGTTTAGAGGAGAAGTTTTACCCGATCAGTAGGGTAGGCCTTTTTTTCATCGAAACTGGCTCCACGTTTTATAAAGGCCGTCGTTTTTTTAAAAGGCAATTTTTGACCTTATATGGATTGAGGGATCATGATGGTTCGGATGTAGGAACCTATCACATAAAGGACATTACGAAATAATAATTTTTAGATGTGATGCTTTGACTTATTCTTAGTATGCTCGCTATTTAATTAAATGCGGATAACACTGACTTGATTATATATATTTTAGTTTATTAGTAGATATAAGGTGATAGATATTAGGGTTCTTTGTATTTTTAATTATTGATTACAATATTTAGAATATATTAGTAAAGTTAGATGTATATTTATTTATTTACCTAATTAATTCCATCAATGGCACGAAAATATCTAATGACATATGCGTTTGTATCGTTTTTTGATCTTCCGGTAGATCATGAAATCTATATAGGTTCATAGGTCAGGGTTTATTAGACGCTATAATTTATTCGGTTATATATTATTAGGTTAATTCGTTAGCTTAATTTATTTATTATATTAGGATATTTTTAAATAAAGTAACAAAAATATTAAAAATTAAATATTTTTCATTTAAAAAAAAAATTTTTTTTTTGTTATTAATTTTATTTTCGCGTTTTTAATGAATTTAATAATTTCAATGTTGATTTTAATTTATACGTAAGAGGTGGAAGTTGTGTTATTTTAGGCATATTGAAGGAAAGGAATCAATTTAATTCAAAATTTAAATTATTATTTATATTCTGAATTTTCTTTATCATTATATATTCAATTTATTCATTTTTATTTCAAAATTTTAATGTAGAACTGTTTATTTTAAATCTTCTTATTTGGAAATTTTAAAATAATATTCTATGGTTGGAAAGCGATTTAGCTAAATTAATGTTAATAATTTGTTGTATTAGTTTCAAATTTTTTTTTGTAAGAAAGGGGAATATTTGTAACATTTTTCGCTATTGTACCTTCTTTTTAAGAGCTTAGAGGTTATCAGAGAAAATAATTATAGAACTGGCAAGTTAAAAATTTAAATATGTTTTTTTTGGGAGAATAGAACAGGATTTGAAAAAATGAGAAAAAAAAGAGGAGCGAGGTGTTTTTTTTAGAGAGAACAATAATGGTTGTGATGGAGTAAAAAGGAGATTATTTTTCTCCTCAAAAAAAGAAGATATTTGATTTCTTTGTAAAAGTAAAATCTGTTAAGAATATTAAAGATGTTGGCAAAGTGAAAAAGAAAGAGGCTCGAACCAGAAAACTGATATCGCCCAAACTTCCAAGGCAAATGGACCCCTCGACAAGAATAAGGGGAGCAATGGTTTCAATCGGATAAAGAGCACATTAAACATGGTGACGCACCAGTTTCATACGAGTTTATAGAAGTTATATTTACAATGACGATGCTGATTGCAGAATTTTACAGTCGACTTATAATTTTGGAGATAACATTCGAGAGTGGAGTATGGAACAATACAATCTAATTTAAGCCAGTGGTTTGTGTTTTTTTTATCATGATGTGTAAATTATAAGGTGAAAGGTATTTATATCTGATTTTTGTAAACTACACCACACCATCACAACCACTTTGATATCTTTCTGTTTCTATTTTATTTACAAAATTTATTCTGGATTATTTGTTTCAAATTATATTACAATTTTCTTCTCAAAATAGAATTTTATTTAAAAAGATTTCCAATAAATTTCAAAATTTACTTTATCCATTCCCTTTTTGTGGCATCCGGGTGGGAATGGTATAATATGTAGTGGTGGTGAATGTTTATTTAGCTCAAAACACGCACACAGGTTAATAGAGAGACAGTGTCTGTAGCCAATACCAGCACCAGAAAAAGAAATTGTTAACGGTTTAATCTTATTGTTTATAATATTGTTAGTAATGATGAAGTTAAACTATTAATTTAATCCCTTGGAAAAAATAACATATCACTTCATTAAAAAAATAATTATAATTAATACGAGCGAGTCATTGCTTTTTTCTCATTTTAGTGCCCTCGAAACCTTTTTATTTGTGATTTTCTCTTCCTTACTTGTGGAATGGTTAACAGACACGTATAAAAACAGATGGCTCTTACCGGCATTCGATTTTAAACAAAATTATCTTTCATTAACGAGTAGAGTTAATATAGGTTTTAACTTTGACCTTCTTTGTTGTTTTAGCTTTATGAGATAGCAAGTAGCAGTTTTGCTACCGGTGAAATATTTTTCAAAGAACAGTAAACAGTAAACTCTCTATAATATCACTTTTATCGTATTAAAATGCAAGATTATATCACCAAAATTAAATTATTAAATAAGATGTACGTTATAACGTTACACCCAGAGGAGCAAAATCAAATCAAAAATCCTTGTTTCGAATACGAGGACATTTTTTACTGCGATCAAATACCGTTATCTTTTACAAATCAAGTGAAACATCAGATACGTACCAGAAACCAAGACCCGATTTATATACAACCTTATAGACATCCTCCCGCGGAAAATGAAGAAATACAACTACAGGTAGATAAATTATTACACGATAATGTTATCCAAGAGTCTTATTCACCATAGACCGCACAAGTGCACTTAGTACCCGAGAAAATTGATGCTATAGGTCAACGCAAATTTGGAATGGTCTTCCAAACCTTACTGAGATTCACATAGGCACACCCCACAATCCAAACTCTATGGGTTTGATAGAACATTTAAAGTTCACGATTATCGAAATTCGCGAAATACGAGCAAAAAATAACCAATGTAGCTTCTGTTATATCATATGCGATTATGTCATATAACCATTCCGTACATTCAACGACGGGACTCACTCTATTCGAAGTTGTATTTGGACACACAGAATCCTCTAGCATATTCAATGTTGATTTCGAGAAACATTATACTCAACTATTAGTTAACGAACATGTAAAAAGAACAAAATACCTATACAAATACCTTTCAGACAAACTAGCAAGTGAAAGGAAAATAATTAAAGAGAAATATAAAGGAGAAAATGAAATCAACATAAGTACAGACGATACAATATTTATAAAAGGCGTTAATATCAGACGAAGTAAGGATAAACTCCGATATCAGACAGCAAAAGTGTTAGGCAGCATTGTTTGAAATACAGTCCCAATTAACACTAAAAATCGTGATACTAAAGTACCGATTAAAGATGTCAAACGTCCTCCACAGGTACGTTATCCTGATACTAATTCAGGTGATCCAAAGCCAGGCCCTTCAACTGCAGTCGATTAAGAGTAATCCTGGAATACTGCCAATAAAAGGACAAGCGGTGTTAAGATATGAACACTGAATATACTGGATACGACTGGATAATATTATAAAGATATTAGATTTGAGATTAGGTACTAAAAGATGATTTAGATTATAACATAAATAACTATAAAGAATTACATAAGTTTTTGAAAGATAATATAAATATAACTGACCTCATTGGTTTTAAGAAACAAACGGAAATTATAATGAATACTCTTTTAAATAGATTTTACCAGGTAGTGTTAGATATATTCACACTATCTACTAATGCGGACAGAGCACCATTCACTTTATTGCCAGCTGCTACCCGTCTCTCCACATCTAACTCACATCTTCCATCCCTCGAAAATACACTCCCCAGATACACAATTTCATTCACTTGTTCTAGACATTTTCCATTTACCCAAATCTCACATTTCATTTGTACCTCTTCCCTTTCAAACGGGATATTCTCAGACATTTCACACAGCGCCATCTAGTCCCAATATAAGCAGCAGAGCGCTTGTGTGTTATGGGTACTAGACAACTGATATACTACTTATATACTTTTCTTTTGTAAATAAATACTTATAATACATAGACACACACAGACTCGGGGTGGGAATCGAACCCGCAACCCCCGTTTACTTTCCGACGCGCTTAACCGTTGCGCCACGGAGGTCGTGTTCTTTCGTTACGAAGGTTCTCGTTGTGTGGACATTAAAAACAAAACATAAATACACTTACATTTTTATAACTACGATTGCTCTATATTGTAATTCACTATTATTCTGCATAGTCTGTTAATTTGCCTGACTTTTTTCTTGGTTTGTGTTTTTATTCTTTTCTTCAGATGCGGTGAGATCGTCTTCTTAAAAAAATTTAAACTCCCATTAGGACAGTAATTGTAAACAACATAAGACAAGAACACTGATGATTTCTTAGAAAATGCAAATCGACAATAAAGATAAATACATTTTGGTGCCGAAACCAAGGAAAAAACAGTCTAAACAAAGGCATATTGTCCCGTTATAGAGAATGACCATTAGGTTATAAAGAGTGCTTTGTTGTATGGCTCATAACGCAAACCAATCAGTTTGAGCAAGATCTATGCTACACGCAGTTTTTTGTTGTAAAGATGTTCATTATAGACAGTTTAGACTGCAGTTCCAGTAAATAAATAATGTAACGTAAAATCTTCGATCCCAAATAAGAAACTACATACACAATCAACCCTCCAAAAATGTCCGAACCGAATGTGCGCTCAAATAAGTATTTGAGTGCACTTTGAGTGAGTCACAGATTATTTTTTTATTTTATTTTATTTTATTTATTTAGGCTTATCAACAACTGTTTACACTAATACATTCTAAAATATACATGATTCTAAAGATAATTACTAAGTATAACAGTCTCTTACAGATAAGCTCCACATGCAACACTATTATAAGTTAATATAACATATCATCTTATATTATAGGTTAATATAATATTTCAGTTTATATAAAGTGTAAACTGTAAACTTAACTTTGTAATATAGTATAGCTATATTGGCGCAGCAAGTGTTTCTTTAAGTTATCACAATATCACTGACCACACTTAAAAATCTAAAGAAGGAATACTATCTATGCCAGTCCAATGCAATTATAGATTGATTTGCGAAATTTACCAGCGGTGTCATAATGGATATCCAAACAATCACTATACTTGTTTAAAATCTTACACAACCTAGGTACAGGAGAATTAGCTCCGAGAACAGATCTGCGCAGTGGTGGACAAAGAGGAGTGATCGGCTTACGTGGGGGCCTGTAAGGCACACGAAATTTAAATTCACTTAGCAATTTTGGACAGTCAATTTTATTTTTAAAAAGTTTAAAAAGAAACATCATGTCAGCAAAAACTCGGCGATTAGACAATGACATAACTTTAAAGTATTCCAGCCTACTGTTGTAAGAAGGTAATTGCTTTGCCATTTTGATAGAGAAGGATAAGTGATACAGGAATCTTTTCTGAATTCGTTCTAAGCGCAATGAATGGGTAGAATAATGTGGTCTCCACACAGGGCTGCAGTATTCTACTATACTCCTTACTAAGGAATTAAATAGGAATAATTTTGTTTTTGTTTTACGAAATGATTTCCCATTCCTTAAGACAAATCCCAGCATTTTACACGCTTTTCCTATTATATGTTCTATGTGGGGTATAAAGGTCAATTTTTTATCAAAGATCACACCCAAGTCTCTCACAACATCCACCTCTTGAATTTTTTGATCTTTAATATGATAATCATAGTTAACTAGATGTATGTTGCGGGAGAATTTAAGATGTAAACACTTTTTATGGTTTAAATCCATCTTATTGAGCAAACACCAACTCACAAGCCTATTTAAATCATTCTGAAGTAGAACAGCATCATTTGTGGATTTAATAATTTTTGCAAATTTTAAGTCATCGGCGTATAAAAAAGGTTCCGAAAAGTGAAAGCAATTAGGAATATCATTAACAAATATGTTAAATAGGACAGGACCCAAGTGTGAACCCTGAGGAACACCCGATGTTATGTTATGTGTGGTCGACTGAAAACCATTTACAACAACATGAAATGATCGGCCTTCAAGATATGATGCCAACCATCTCAAAAGAGTACCAGTAATTCCATAGGCGGATAATTTACATACCAAAATCTCATGTGATACCTTATCAAATGCCTTACTGAAATCAGTATAAATAACATCATACTGATTACCAGAATCGATGGCATTTGCCAGAGACTCTGTAAATGAAAGTAGATTCGTGTTAGTAGAGCGCGATGCAACAAATCCGTGTTGATGCTCACTTAAGTAAAGTTTGAAATGCGACTGTAAGTGAAAGCAAATGATTATATAAATATTATGTGAATTATACTTTACGCACGAGACGTAAGATGATTGTATTTTAAATATTTTTTTACAAACAGTGTTTCAATGTCATGCAAGAATCGTTTACAAGCTTTTATAACCTTATGGTATGACAGTAATACTATAATACTATACTGTACTAAAAAGATATCCGTCAATTCGGACAATAATTTGTTTAGATTTTACAGGAGATCGTGCGTCTAGTTCTTTATTCGTGATCGAAGCGTAAAATTCTAATAAAATCACAATAACATTTACCGATTACTTACAAATTATAAGTGGTGATTTTGGTGAGTTTTATTTTTGTCTACCCTATTGAAAATATCTGTGCACGTCATTGATTGGGTATGTCGTATAATTGTTTTATGTAATTTTCAAATTTCGCCTAAAACGGCTGTGTTTTTCTGACTGATTTTTCGCGTGAAGCCCGCAGGCGTACCTCAGGAGGTAAGTAAACATAGTTCGACGGATTTATTATTACTTCAATACTTTTGTATAATTAGAAGTATCGCACATACAGAAGTCAGATTTTACATCTTTTTCTGATCACTGATTCTAAGAGAAACATTCCTGCAGAAGCCTATGAGCTATTATGGTTGCACGGTGGCTGCAAGAACGTTCTGATCGTCGCCGCTGACAACAATTAATTTGTAAGCATTCTTTCGGCGAAAAGTATTGTTATTAGGTCTAATTATTGTTGCTGAAAAATTGAGTGTCACTTTTTCATTATTTTTAGTGATAACGACAACTACTCTTTGATTGCGATTACTGTGCGACCAACCCCGAAATTTACGTCGCGATGACGGCGCGAACGCTGTTGGTTCCCAAGTTTAAAGTGGTTCGAGTACGGTCGGTTTAACAGACAACTATCTGCAGTAAATTAGCCTTTCGTCTGATGTTGGAACTAGCATTCAATTAGTTGAATTTCGAAATTTTATGTTGAACGGTTTCTGAAATAGGTAAGTACCTATTTCAGAAACCGCCTATTCAGCCCCACCTATTCAGTCGGCGTCAGTAGGTATATTCATCACCTGCGTCCATCTGGCTCAAATAAGTCTAACCTTTGTTAGTAAAAATTAAAAAAAAACTTAAATAGGAGACCCAGTTTTTTTTTTACTGAGAACCGTAACCTACTCAGAGCATGAATATGAACAACTTTTGTTCCACGAGTTTTGAATACTTATTCACAAAATAGTACAGGGAAAAAATTCGAACTCAGCAAAGTACCTTTTTAGCTCTGCTAATTACATCTTGATTATTTTTGACAAAGACACATTCAAAACCTCGAAGTAAACTCGGCCATTCGTAGACACGAGGACGTTGTTAAATTGTATTGATTATTAACAAAACATTACTTATTAAATGTCATGTAAGTTACTTATTACATTTTATTGTTTTCAAAATGGTTAAAAATGTGATAAGTTATAAATTAGATTAGTTAAGTAACAATAATAAAAAATAAACTAGTTAATTAGTTAAATATAAATGAATGACACTACTTATCAAATACTAACCGAGTACAAGGCAAATGTGCTACACAGTAGGTACATTCCAGACTGCAGCATATTTTTATTTCGACTTTCGTTCGTTCATTTCATGTACGATTCCCGTGACGCGCGTACGACATACGACTTCGTTTCAATCCATATTTTTGTTTGCTATACAGTTTACAAACAAACACACATCATTAAATGTAAAAAGGTGGAAAGCAATACATATTACACAAATATTACCTGTATAATTTTACAATATTACTCGTGTCGGATCGAAAAATTGTGTACGTTTTATAATTAAGTCTATTAAGTTTTTAAGTGCTATTCAAACATCGAAATGGACGAAGAAGTACAAAATCTTCTTAGAGCGTGGGGACTCGAAGAATATATAGATATAGTGTTCAAACGTAAGTATTTCACCATAATTTCACAAATTTTTTCTAGATATAATTAGTAAATTTTAAATAGGTACCTATAATAAAAACTATTATTACTTAAATAGTATACATATGTATAGTGTTAGTGTTTCAGTTTTATTGTATAGTAATTTTATCATTTTAACTTCATCCCCATCGCCACATCGCATCCCTATATTGCCAAGTTTTAATAGATATTAATAAAATCATGTTTTGTGTCTTCGCTAAAAAAGTAGGCGTTACAATTTGATATAATATATTCTGTTGGTTAGTCCTGATTCCTAGTCTTAGGTGCTTCTATAAAGAAAAGAAGCGAGTTGCCGTTTTAAACCATTGTCCATCCATAGTCTACGCCATCTGCGCTTACCTGTAGATAGGTAGGTATTAGGTATACGAACGCGTACGCACAGAAATAAACAGGTTGAAATTTGTTGAGTACCAGGTACTCAATGACTAAGGAAACTAAAGGACATGAAACAAGTACAAAATAATCGTGCCACCTAAACTGTGAGTGTCGCAAACAATGGCTGCCGATTAGTGATGTCCCAAATATCTACTACGCAGATGTCGTTAAGTCAGTTGTTGAAATAAGTTTTGTTTCAGCATCAGTATTGAAATAAAAATCTTTTTGTATGATATCTTCAGAAAAACGGAGGGACTGAAATATTGTTCAAACTAAAAATAGCAGTCAGCGTAGTTCGATGCTGTCGGTATATAATTAGAATTTGCACTTAAGGCGATTTTAAGGTGATCTTAGCAACGACAGCAACAGGCGCCCTCAAGGATAGCCCCTCTCTGTCCTTCGATCATTTTTGTATGGAACTTTAAATGGACCCTACATACAAACAAATTACTTAGCTACCTCTTTTCGTAATACTTAATAGTACGTCCATGATTATTACAGAAATGAAATTGCTTTTTAAAAGAAACCCATTATGAAGCACTTTGATACATGTTGAAGATCAATGAACATAGGTCAAAGTAGTTGAAGAACAGCACAGTCCTTTTAATGCTTTTCTTTTCTTTACATGCATAACACCACTTCTTCTAAAGGTGATGGTGAAATTAAAATAAGATCATTCAAGAAGCAGATATTTAGAACTATGAGCAGATTTGTCTCTCTCGAAAACGTCAAATCAAAGTTCAGCCACGTTCTGTAAATAATTAATATTTTCCTGTTACTTTTTCTCAATAGAGGATTTACATGGTCAGGATATTAAAAAGTAATTAATTACCACTGTAAATATTTTCTCTGATTCCCAATAATCTTTGCGAGGATAATGCTTCATACCGTAAAATTATTTTCTTAATGTTCTATTGAAGGCTTCTTCGAAATGCAAATAACATAAATATATATCATGAATACCCCTTTAGAGATACAGCGTGAAGATATGTATGTATGTATCATATACATGTATGTAATTTTTACAGAGGTTTCAATTTTCTTTTCCGATTACGTCAAGCCACTCTTTTCGTCTAATAATACATGATGGCAATCTGCTACGAGATAATTACGACATATAAACATGATACCTGTATTTATCGATAACTTTTTAATATTGGTACACGGACAGCCCTAACTGCAATAACAACAAAAATTGATATGAAGTAATTTACTGTATTATATGAATAAAAACCACTAATAACTGAAAATATACCTACATGACTATATTACAGTAAACTAAGAAACAGTAATTACGATGGAAATATATACGACATCAGATTAAATTAATGAATTTCTGTTTAATATCAGTGCAATTATAGATTTCGTTGATTATTGCTTTTTCTCGAGCCACATCCAAACACACTACACTTAGAAATTATTGGGGCATTATGCTAGCTTCTCCTTTAACAAAACAATTCCAAGATCCAGCACAAATTCACAGAATCAATAAAAAATATTAAATTCATTGATATGTTTTGACACTTCGTGTACTTGTCAGCGTGTCGCAAAAAATGGCGGACTGGCACGTTTTGACATTACATAGATGTCACATAAAAAAATTACTCTTTGAAAAAAGTACTGTTGTTTTCTCTTACACACACAAGAAGCCGTAAGTCAAAAAGAGACAACGCTACGTTTGAATATTATGCGTTAGAATATATATAACTAAATGTTGGTATAGATCAACATGCCATGTCCTTTAGTTTCCTTAGTCATTGCAGGTACTAGTTGATTGACGAGATATTATTATGATTTGTCAGTGTACGATATAAAACATATCTACATATAAATATGTACATACCTATTTAGAAAATATTAAATATCTTAGTGAACATTAATAAAGGAGTACCAACCTATATGACGTTATATTTTACTACTACTACATGTATAAATTATACGTCTATTTTCGTGTAATTTATTTTATTCTATGTAAATAACTTGGTCGAAAAGTCAGAATAAAAAAGGTATTTACGTAAAATAAAATAAATTACGCGACAGTAATAATAATAATCTCAGACATTTCACACAGCGCCATCTTGTGTTTATGGGTACTAGACAACTGATATACATACTACTTATATACTTTTGTAAATAAGTACATATTATATGTAAATTATACATAAACACCCGTAGACCCGTATTTATATAATAGTAAAATATGCACAAGTCGTGAAAATTTAAAAACATTAACGACATTATATGTAAGTAGGTACCTGTATACCTTGCTTGTATATATAGTAATATGTAGACACCCTACAGTCATATACTTAGAAAAGATAAATATTGTTAATTATTAGGTATATCCTCTTAGCCTAGGTGATTTATGTAAGTAATAAGTATATTTGTGATGTGAATATAGCCTTAAAATATATTATTTTGTACCTATGCCAATAGGTCTAGCTATTAACTCTTTACTAAGTAAAAAAAACAAAACAGAAAAGACTATTACTTATAATTTTTATAATTAAATAGAATTAGGTATATTAAACGAAACTTGTTATATTTACATTTACATCTATATATCACAACAAGCCGTTTCCCGCCCGCTTCGCTGGGTGTAAGTGAAAATTTTGTACGTAATAGTACATTTTTGTTTGAAAAATGGTGAAGGGTCTATGGAGTTCAAAAAATAAGTAGCCTATAACCATCTACAACTAATTCCGCGTCGAATGGTCATGGTCCCATGCCGATCGGTCCAGTAGTTTTCAAGTTTATCGCGGTCAAAGAAAAAACCTTTCATTATATATATATAGATATCATATCAAATGAGATATACCTACTTAGCTTTATTATCTAGCTATATGACGTGAACATGAATATAACAAGTTTCTATTAGTTTTTTCTATTAGTATTCAAGTTTTTATTAATAGTCTCTAATGTTTAGCCAAGATATAGGTTTACGGTAGTAAACTAATTAATGTGTGAAATAGGTATTAAGTAGTTTATGAGCCGTTGAGTTGAGCGTCCGTAATTTTTTGATGAACAGCGGGGTTATTCACAAACGTCGGAAACTCAACTTTCCGTATCCGACAGGAAACTTTTCGATGATTTTGTCTAAACGCTATTCACAAATCCGAAACCGTTCCGAAACGAAATGATTTGACAGTTCATTTCGGGACGAACCTTCGGATGCTTCCGACGACTTTTTAGTGTCGAAAACTTACTAGTTTTTCTATTTTTTCAGGATTTACTGCAGCTTTTAAATCATAGCCTGGAAGGCAAAGGTTTATTGAATTTAAATAAGAGTATTCCTTTGGATAATGCTGCCCGACAGCGATTAGTGAGACTCATTGGAACGTTTATTTTAAGTAATCGTCCTGAATCTGCAATTAGAACTTCCGTCGAACATGTACATAACATGTACATAAGATTGTTACAAGCATAGTTTTAAGATATAAAATCTGTATACTTTTTTTATTTTCAAGAATGGTAAGGGTTATGTTGAGTTTAAAAAATTTGTAACAAAAATAAGTTTAAATAAAAAAAATATTTCGACTTTATTTAACTTTATTTAATTGTGTTAACAATAATAATCGTAGGTAAAACATCTACATTGTAATGTATTTTACTAATTTGAATTTACTCGGTATCTAGGATTTTACTTAGTAGCCTACATCCAGTATCATTGGTATGTTTAGTCAATTTACTTCGTTATTATGTTAAACGTACATTCAGAACTTATTAATTAGGCAGAAGGATAAGGCCAAAAAATGTACCATACTGCAAAATAAACTTATAGAAATTTAACAGAATTTTTTAGAAAGACTATAGTTTATATACACACTTGTAACCTTTTAAAAATTAATTAAAACAAAGAAATTCTTTTCTAGTTACCTTTTGAAGTGCCAGTTAATATACCTTTTGAAGTATTTTTGGCGTTATGGACATACTTTTACGACCTTACCCTATAACGTGACTTCGGTGATGTAAACTTTGAATGTTCTATTATTGGTAGGCATGAACTACTCAGGATATTGGGTTAATTATATTATTATACAATATAGGTACAACATATCTCATTCTGACCTATGTAAATTAAGATAACTCGTTGAAAATTATGTAGAAAACGCATATCACTAAGCCAATGAATACTTTTGCAATAATTACTCCGAATATGCACCGATATTCTACATGTCGTTACTTTTTACGTTGTAAAGATTTTAGGAATTTACTTCATCGGCATATTGAAGCCAGTTTATTAGGATGTTGTAATACTATCAAAAGTGGTTGACAAAAAACAAACAAAATTGTTAGTTTCAATCGAATTATATTTTATTTAATCAGTGTAATAAAGAACACATTATATTAGTAATTTCAATTAACTTATCAAATTATTTTTAACTGCGAGAGTCTGCATATCTTCGCCTGAATTCGAAGGTATTAGTACTCTTGCCGATGTTCATTTCCCAGCGCTCATGTCTGAAAGACAAAGCGTTTCATTAGTGATTAATAACAAATAGAATGCCATGGTAACAATTTTACTAAAAAATATAATAATAATCGGCGACAATATTTCCATGAAATAAATTGAATTTGTCGAAATCGAACAAAATTACACGGTACGAAAATACATACTAACGAGACTCAGTGTGGGCGCAGTCACGATAGCACGATCGCCCTCCTGGCCGGACCAATATGAGGGCCGTTGGTGCGCCGCTTTGCTACGATCGGTGGTGAACTCTAGTCTGTCCGTTGTACGCGTAACCGAAAGAGACTTGCTCACGTGGACAACGCTTAAGTGAAGGCGTCGTCGCCGAAACCGTCGAAATCAAAGCTGAAGTCTACAGCGACTTCGTCACTGAGCATCCTGTCCCAGAATGCATCGTCTCCGAAATCGCTCAACTTCCACTCCGTTTCGTCGGTATCGACCGTGTCCAAGTCTCCCTCGGCTACGACGCCGACAGTGTCCGGAGTCACACCGACCGCGCTGGCGCCGACGTCGCTGTCGGATTCGGGGCTGGCTATACCAGAGTCGGTGCCGACCGAATCCGATTCAGCGTTAACCACGGCCGCGCCACTGTCGTTTTCGTCATTGTCTGCAGCCGTGGTTACTTCAGCTTTGTTGCTGACGACGACGTTATCACTGCAATAAAAAATGATTGTAAGTCAACGAAGAACATTAGTCGTCAGATGAGAGAGAAATCGTCGTCAAATATAAAAACTTACGTCGCGTTCTGGCTTTCCAGTTGACGTATCGTCGATATCGCCGTCGTCAGCACTTCCTCTAATGGTGTCTGTAGAAATAAGACACATCGGTAAACAATTGAAAGCTATGAATAATCTTTTAATAATTTTAAGTCGTCTTCGCTCGTTAAGAGCTCAAATAGAAAAAAAATACCTTTTTGGATAAGCCCAGGACCTCGCGAAGCGCGTTCAAGGCTTCCGCTTCTTCCTGACGCCGCTCGCGCTCGTACCGAGCGTTAATGGCTCGTCGCTGTTGCTGCGGTCAAATACATTAAATTGCATTAATTCTGTTGAATCCAACAAACAAATTCTCCCTTTTATGATGCGAGTGACGTATAAGTACTCACGGCTGTGAACGGGACACGGCCGGTGCCCGACGGTCGCCCGCGACGTCGCCGCTCAGTACTGCTCGGCGGCGTACTGATTTCTTGCAGAGGCTGTGGGATAACAAACAAATCGAGATCAACGAACGGTTCCAGCTCCCGGATAACACATAGATATGGTCGTAATCTTTACATTTTCATATGATAAATTTTATTTTAATAAATAATTTAAATTCACTTACGAGGCGTGAGTGTTCTCGTGGTTCCGAAGAAATGCCGTGGTCCTTTTTCAGGGGCATCGCCTTTGTTGCCTAAATAAAATAAAGAAAAATATTTAGTCTCTTAATTTCAACAAATATGTACCTACAACTTTACATAAATTTGTGAGGCAACTTACCATAGAACTCCCGTAAACATAAAAATGCTTCGACATGGTGGCGTGCAATTGCAATATCACTATTGCGAATAACTGAGGTTGAGCAGATCTTGTACATTTATTTCATGTGCCCCTTCTACTTTCCCCTTGTCCGCCATGTCGCCGTGTCGCCGCCCAGTGTCGTGACATGGCGTCACGTTAAGCTCCGCCCACTGAATCATCACTGCGTATCGCTGTGAGTGGATATTTTACACGTCCGTTTTTTATAATCGCATCATTTTTTGATCATATTGTATTGATTAGTGATAACGGTCATGGCTTCTCTTAATTGTTTTTAAGTTCAGTGATCATATGAAGCTCTCCGGTCGGTCTCCACATCATAATTTTTCTACTCTTATTTAATTTAGGAATATACTTATTTATAACCTTATCTCTTATAAAACTAAAAAATGCCTGTTAGATCATTTAGTAATGGATATTATTCAGGACATCAGAGGTGTACATTTCTCAATTAGCTACAGTTGTGGTCGGTAGGCTGGTATAGGTTGACATAGAAATAAATTCTTTTATCACTTTAATTTTTATGTCATCATAATCTCTTGAAAGTGACCATCCTGTCTATTTTTCAAATCTATCTTGTTTATGAATGTGCTATCCTTCATAATCATTCCACCATCAATCTTTCAATACGTGTTTGATCAAATTTCAATCTTTTGGTACTCTTCATGAAGCATGTTCATCATTACAATAAAGCATCTGTTAATAGATGTACTTCGTTTTCATAATGTGCGTAATGGAACCACAGTTCTTATTTTTCCTCTTTCTGTTGCTACCCTTGTTATTAGTAATATTTTCTCTCCCGAATCTTCTTTCATAGGTATTTTTCGTTGAGGAGACTTTGTAAATGTAGCTTAAAGTTCTAAATGTAAATAGGAGACACTTAACGCTTTATTTTTTGTACACGTGCAAAATTTGTGTCAAAATACTTGTTTAAATACCTATGTACCTATACATATTAGACATGTGCGCCAACAGAATTCCGTTGCACTACTGTTTTAGTGGCTCACTGGTGTCTGTATGTACTATATATTTTCCCGCACTGCATGATGCTTTACATGACGTGATCGATGACTCCGATAGCTGCAACTATCAGGAAAAAAGCGCTTTTTCCATATGCGAGTAACTGAAAACACTATCTATGACATAATGCATCATCATCACTTCTGTCCTGTTACTTCGACTTCTGTTTGAAATTGAAATATACCTATTTTCGAAAAAGAAACCAAGATTATTCTAGGAATAAAAGTTGTTCAGTATCAAAAAGTTAGTAAGCCGTTATAAGTTTTGATAGGTATAGTAATTAGAAGACAAGAGTGGTGACAAGTATTGATGTACCAACAAAAATCTAGAAACGAGGCAAGGAAACTGGAAACGGCTAAGGTGTATAATGTACAAAGTATATTAAAGTGTGTTTTTGATATAATGTTTAAGTAGTCTCTTAAAGATAAACATAGATTTTGAATCTTTAATGTCAATGGGTAATTTATTATATAATTTTACTCCTTCATAGACAAGACTCTTTTTGCCGTAATTCATGCGGGGTACGTGTAAATTCAAATTGTTTGCATGTCTCAACATCATTTTATGCTATTGTTATATTTTTTGGAAAATTTATATGTGTATGTACTCGTATATCTTTATTCAGAATTTTTCTTATTAATATACGTACATGTTTGATGTATATACTATGTTTTTTAGTATTTGATAATTTAGTATCCTTGAATATTTAATGTGTAGGTGTTAGATAATCGTGAGGATATTGAATTATCTACCTACTCAGGTACAAGAACGGAAACACAGTGTCACGTAAAACGTGATTAATTTTTAGCTGTAGTTTGAAATCAGAAATCACCAATAAGAAGAATAGGTACGTATGGTACGTACCTAGTATATTTTTGTTCTAGTTGCTAGTAATGACCTTAGCGACAACGAAATGCGTTATATCACATTTTTAATAATGTATCTATACTTTACATATCACATACTGAGACGCCGCTAGTAAAAGATATTAGTCCTATACATATTACCTGTCCGTATCGACGAAAGTTAAATGCAAAAAAAAATACTTAAATACGAGTAAGCCTAATAACAGATATTTATTTATTTTATTTTACTTTATTTGGAAAACAAACAGCTATAAAATCTAGGTAAACAGTTTGAACTTTAAATATCTACAAGCCAATTATTTGTTTCCGCATATAAAAATCTAAACATTTACTACTATTACACATATACATACCATAATTTTGTCATATTATATGTATTACACATATAAATAATATAACGAAACAATAGTATAACAAAATTTTGGTTGTACAATATAACATTACCTATTTCAAATCAAACCAATCTTTAGTCATTGTAGTCTTAACAATATTTGGGCTTGTGTTAAATAAATCAAAGTTGTACCGGTCACCCACTTTATTAAACTCATTGACCACGCGACACATGAAAGAGTTTCGCCTATACTTACTCGAACAAATAGGAGAAAATAAATAATTTTGTCTTCTGGTCGAACGATTAATTGATCGACTAGGTACCTGGAGGTTTATGCCCTGAATGAGATGAGGACAGTCAATTTTATTTTGAGCTATTTTAAATACTCGTAAAAGTACAATGTCCGAAATAGCTCGACGCTTTTGTAAAGGGAGTAAATGTTGTCTCCTACGTCTATTTTCATAGTCGACATCATATCGCTTACATTTAAATTGCAGATATCTTTGAAATCGCTTCTGAATAGACTCCAATCTAGAGATGTAAGTGTTCTAGCGTGAGTTCCAAACTTGTGAGACATACTCGAGGGTGCTACGGACGTAGGAGCAATACAGAATTTTAACTGATTTTATTGTTTTGTAATTCGAACAAGATCTTATAATAAATCCAAGTGCCTTATTTGCTTTTTTTATTATGTGTTCTATGTGGCAATCGAACTTTAATTTGTTGTCCTGAACTACACCTAAATCTTTTATCGAATTAACTTTATTCAAACTTTGATTTTGTATGGTATAGTCAAAGTCAACTAAATTATATTTTCTGGTAAATGTTACTGCAAAACACTTGGATACATTTAAATCAAGATTATTCTCCTGACAATAATGGTGTAGGCCGTTGAGGTCTTCCTGGAGACGCTTGTAATCATCAGCGCTCTTGATACACATAAAGATTTTCATATCGTCAGCGTACATAAGGAATCTCGAGTGTTTCAAACATTTATAAATATAATTTATGAAAATAATAAATAATAACGATCCCAATAAAGATCCTTGGGGTACACGTGACGGTATATAGACCCATACTGCTGATGAGAAACCATTGACCACAACCGCTTGAGATCTGTTTGAGATATAAGATGTCAACTACCTGAACAGATCGCCATGTATGCCAGCATAATAAAGTTTTTGTAGCAATAACTGATGATCTATGCGATCAAAGGCCTTACTGAAATCTATGAACATAGTATCAACCTGAAAGCCCAAATCCATGTAGTTAGTCAAGTATATCAGTCCCATACGTACCTAAATTGTACTAAATTTTCATTATATTTTTCTTGCCGCCGCTAAATTGCCGCCTAAATTGTACATTTTCATTATATCTTTCTTTGTGGTTTTGTATATTTGTACCGGTGCAATAAAGTGTATTGTATTGTATTGTACCTGTCGGTATCTACAAAAGTTTATGTATACTACGCTTAAATGCAAAAAAAGTTACTTAAATACGAGAGCATTGTTTGTTGATGATCGTCTCTGGGGTCTGCGCATTGTTAAGTGGGTTTTGAGAGTCCTCCGTCTTTCATTGTTCTTTTTCTTGTTATATATGTATTACATGTTTCAAAGAAGCAATTAAGCCTTTCTTGTTGGCAAGGGCGCGGGGGAGCGACAAGGTGGCATACAAAATGTGTTGGTGGAAATTTTAACTGTTTAACAATTATAGATAGATTTAAAAAATTATAGATAGATAGTATTTCATGCATTACGGAGCCCTAATACCTGAAATATTTTTTATTGAGTATTTACCTACGTACGTGTCGAGAATAACTGTTTTATTATTTCTTATTTTGTAAAACAGTAAGTAGGGACATTATATTGATATCTTTGTTTTATCTTTGTGTTGACTGTTTCATGGGGCATGTCGATTATATTACTCTACAATGATGAAATATGGGTAGTGACACTGCTATATTTACGTGTTCTATTATGTTCTCGATTTGTTATGTAGAAAAAATTCCCAAATATAAACAGACACGAGTCTAAATTATATAAGTACATAGATATTACTTATTATAACACCCATACATACCTACATACTTGACTTGCTTGTGCTTGCAAACTTGTAGGAAAATTAATAAGTCAGTAACAGTTACATTAATTAGATTATTTTAATACTACTTGGCATGTAGGTAAAACGAATTTGATTATTCATTATTCTACTAGTTTTTAAGTTATTGGATGCAATTATCCACGAAACTGTTTATTAATCGTAATATTATTATGTTAATATGTTATATTTGTCAACAGACAGTCCCGAGTGTACTGTCCGCTAACTTTTAGTTACGTACCTACGCAATATAACAAGTTAAGAGACATTTCCAAGTTTACTGTTCACAAACCTGTAATTACGTAACACCGTAATATGTAGTATCAAAAAATGTACTTGTTAGCAAACATGGAATTACACTAATTATAACGCAGTAAGAGACAGTGACAATCCGAAATGTACTGCCCGCATACATATTATCTTAGAGATAACTAAGTTATAGTATTGTTAGCTGTTATTAAAAAAATATTACAGTGATCATGGAATATTATTAAAGGTATTATTCATCTGTAGGCACCATCGTCTCTTTCAAGAAACGTTTTATTAACAACAGATCCGTTAGTTTATAAAAACATGAGTTGAACACTTGATATAGTTCGTCAAGACGGACTGTTTCACGGTATAGATTTAAAAAATTTTTTCGTATATGAAATAAAAGAATATGTTATTGTGTAATTTATAGGTAAGTACACATTATTCTGTCCGAAAATTATAAAATACCTTTATGTTAAATAACAAATATTACAGGAAAAAAAATATCTTACATGAACATGATGTGTCGTCGTCTTCTCTCCTATTATTACACTTTTGCCTACTATGTTTTAATTTTCTTTTATTTCTTACATTTATAATACTTGTAATCGTTATTAGAAAGATTTCGTTTTGGCATTTTTAAACCCCGACGCAAAAGAAGGGGTGTTATAAGTTTGACGTGTCTGTGTGTCTGTCTGTGGCATCACAGCTCCTAAACGAATAGACCTATTATGATGCGGTTTTTTGTTTGAAAGCATGTTTTCTGGCTGTGCTTCTTAGTTATGTTTTAACAAAGTCGGTTTAGCCGTTTGAAGAATATCAGCTCTTTTTTAGTTTTTAAAGGGACGCGAGCATCTTCTATTAGTCTAATCGATGCGAAATTTAGTATGCTGTGACTTGAATAATGTCACAATAACATTACTATGTTGACCAGGTACTACAGCATCATCTGAAGTCAGCAGGATATCTAACTCCTCGCCACTTACAGTAGAGGTATCATCTTTAGGCTCATTGAAATGGTCTCTATGAATAGGTTATAGATAGATAGATAGATAGTGATCAGGGTCTGATGATGGATCAGACTACTATTGTCGGAATACTCCGATTTCAACGAGGCACGATAGTATTTGCGTGAATGTGGAGATAGAGTGTAGATCGTAGTGCTTAAAAAGCATGAAATCGAAATTAAATTAAAAATTTTAAAAACCACCAGACTCAAAAAAAACCTCCATTAAATAAAAAAAAGTAATATGTACCTACCTCATGCATGCCCTTTAAATTTGTGATAAGTTTCAATTTAAATGGTAATAGTAATATATCCAAGCGTCGTCACGTCGGAGGACCGCTAAGTAAATAAAGTAATAAAAAAAAGAATACAACTAAAAATGATATAAAGTATGTATGAATTTAAATACAAGGTAAACTTAGTGGTTCCCCGACGTGACGACGCTTGGATATATTACCAGTACTATTTAAACTCTCTTAATTTAATCAATCTAGTCATAGTTTTAATTTTAGTTTCATTTTGAAAAATAATTTAGAATGATATTGAAGGTGTGATATTATAACTCCATCGGTTTACTCCATCGGAGGTACAGAATCTGACATCACTGCTATAAAATATTTGTAAATTTTAAATTATATTTTCGACGATATGAAGTAAATTTCACAAATGTAAACAGACAAGTCTAAACTGTATAAGTACATATTATATGTCATAACAACACACATGTAAAATATTAAGTTACACACGTTATTTTGTATTATTATACTTTATATTTTATATTTAATACTGACCTATGTCAATTTGAAAACTCATTGAAAATTATGTCAGTGGAAAACGATCTATTCACTAAGCTACTGAATAGTTTTGCTATAACTGATTCAAATATACACCGATATTCTGTATGTCATTAGTTTTACTCGCGTAATTATACGGACTTAAGTTGGAAAGATTTTACTTGTTTCATTGGCATATTGGAGCCGGTTTGTTAGGATGCTGGAACACTGTCAAACGTGGTTCATAAATAAAAATACAATTTTTGGTTGCTATCAAAATATTTTTAATGCTATTTGATTAGTGTAATAAAGAACACAACATTTCATTAGTCGTTTCAATTAACTTATCAAATTATTTATAACTGCGTCAGTCGGCAGATCTGCGCCTGAACTCTTGCCGATGCTGATTTTCCAGCTCACGTCTGAAAGACAAAGCGTTTCATTAGTACCTATACTAATTAATTATAAATAGAATAGAATCTGCGCCATGATAACAATTTAGCTATAAAAGCTAAAAAAGGAAAAATTGTCAATGAAAAATATTTATATGAAATAAATTGAATTCGTCGAACTTGAACAAAATTACATTGTACGACAATATTTACTCACGTGACTCAAGTGTGGGCGCAGTCACGATAGCACAATCACCCTCCTGGCCGTACCATTGTGATGACCGTTGGTGCGCCGCGTTGCTACGATCGGTTGTGAACTCTAGTCTGTTCGTTGTACACGTAACCGAACGAGACTTGTTCACGTGGACGACAACGCTCAAGTGAAGGCGTCGTCGCCGAGACCGTGAAAATCGAAGTTCGTCGCCGAGCATCCTGTCCCAGAATGCATCGTCTCCGAAATCGCTCAACTTCCACTCCGTTTCGTCGGTATTGAGCATGCCCAAGTCTTCGTCGGTTATGACGCCGACAGTGCCCGGAGTCACACCGACCGCGTCGGCCCTGGCGTCTCTGTAAGATTCGGCGCCGATCATACCAGAGGCGGTGCCGACCGAATCCGATTCAGCGCTAACCACGGCCGCGCCTTTGTTGTTTTCGACATTGACTGCAGCCGTGGTTACTTCGGCTTTGTTGCTGACGACGACGTCGTCGCTGCAATAAAAAATAGTTGTAAGTTCAGAAAAATATCGGTCATTAGTTGAAAGAGAAATTGCTATCAAATATAAAAACTTACGTTAGGTTGTGGCCTTGTCGTTGACTTATCGTCAATATCGCCGTCGTCAGCACTTCCCCCAATGGCGTCTGTAGAAATAAGACATCAGTAACCGAAAGCTATGAATATTTTCGCTTTCTGGGAGGTCAAGTAGAAAGAGTTTACCTTTCTGGAAAGGCCCAGTTCCTCGCAAAGCGCTTTCAAGGCATCTGCTTCTTCTCGACGCCGCTCGCGCTCGTACTGAGCGTTAATAGCTCGTCGCTGGTGCTGTGAACAAATAAATGGAATTGCATTATTTTTGTCGACGTCACATCCAACAAAACAAATTCTACCTTTTAAGCTGCAAGTGATAGATATACTCACGGCTGTGAACGGAACACGACCGGTGCCCGACGGCCGCCCGCGACGTCGCTGCTCTGTACGGCTCGGCGGCGTGGTGTTGATGTCTTTCAGAGTCTGTAGGGATAACAAACAAATCGACATCAATGAACGGTCTATGCTAACGTACCAAATCATTATAGGTATTTTTGTGAGAGTATTTTAAAAAATAATAATTAGTAATCGCTTACTCGGCGTGAGAGTTCTCTTTGTCCCGAAGTAATGCCATGGTCTACCTCTACTGGCATCGCGTTCATTGTTACCTATATGAGAGAAAAGAAAAATATTTAGTCTTTTAATTTGAACAAAATATATTTACGAAGAACAGTTTTCAAAACGCGACTCGAATTTCCGAAGCAACTTACACTAGAATTCTTTGAAAAGATAGAATAAACGTTTCGACGTGCTCGTTGTAGTATTACTACTGCAAATAGCTGAGGATAAGCAGATCTCGCTTATTTATTTTGAACACCTTTTTTTCCCGCTCCGCCTTGCCGCCGTCTAGGGCCGTAAGATGGCGTAGCGTACAACCCCGCCCACTGCATTGTTATAGCTGCATATCGCTGTGAAAACTACACGTCCGTTTTTTATAACCGCTTCATTTTTTGGTTATATTATATTGATTAGTGATAACGGTCATGGTTTCTATAAATTTATTTATAATTAGTGAACATATGCAAACTCTCCTGATTCCACATTATACTTTTTTTTACTCTCATTTAATATTTGAGTACATATTTCCAGCTGGTCTAACAGATTCCTGCTGTCCCTTCAACATTTTTCGTTTTGGTAAAAAAGCGATAAATGTAGTGAACCGTTGTTTCTTCATGTTATTCTAATTTTTCAAGTATTAGGTACAGTGGCGTGCATATCACAGATATATACCTATTTTAACAAATTGCTAATGAATTACGCGCGATGAAAGACGCGACAAGAAAGCGTCACGGCAACCATTCGCTTGAGAGACAAATTGGAATCGTGGTGGAATTTACAGACATTCAAGGCTTTTCTAACACTGTGTTTCATATAATTACATGCGTGCATATTGTAACATTTTTCGCTATTGTACCTTCTTTTTAAGAGCTTAGAGGTTATCAGAGAAAATAATTATAGAACTGGCAAGTTAAAAATTTAAATATGTTTTTTTTGGGAGAATAGAACAGGATTTGAAAAAATGAGAAAAAAAAGAGGAGCGAGGTGTTTTTTTTAGAGAGAACAATAATGGTTGTGATGGATTAAAAAGGAGATTATTTTTCTCCTCAAAAAAAGAAGATATTTGATTTCTTTGTAAAAGTAAAATCTGTTAAGAATATTAAAGATGTTGGCAAAGTGAAAAAGAAAGAGGCTCGAACCAGAAAACTGATATCGCCCAAACTTCCAAGGCAAATGGACCCCTCGACAAGAATAAGGGGAGCAATGGTTTCAATCGGATAAAGAGCACATTAAACATGTTGACGCACCAGTTTCATACGAGTTTATAGAAGTTATATTTACAATGACGATGCTGATTGCAGAATTTTACAGTCGACTTATAATTTTGGAGATAACATTCGAGAGTGGAGTATGGAACAATACAATCTAATTTAAGCCAGTGGTTTGTGTTTTTTTTATCATGATGTGTAAATTATAAGGTGAAAGGTATTTATATCTGATTTTTGTAAACTACACCACACCATCACAACCACTTTGATATCTTTCTGTTTCTATTTTATTTACAAAATTTATTCTGGATTATTTGTTTCAAATTATATTACAATTTTCTTCTCAAAATAGAATTTTATTTAAAAAGATTTCCAATAAATTTCAAAATTTACTTTATCCATTCCCTTTTTGTGGCATCCGGGTGGGAATGGTATAAATTGGCGCCCGGGTATAAATTGGCGCCCGAGTATAAATTGGCGTCCGATAGAAATTGATGCCTGATCTAAATTAATTTTTTTATTTAAAAAAAATTACATATCACAACTTACCACTTCTTAGGCAGTTATAATTTATCTGTCATATACTATACATATTAATTTTTTTCAACAAGGAGGAGATGATTCAGAGCGATAAGTTATAGCTAGGCTATAACTATCGAAGGATTTATTACTATAATTGAGCTACAGTTAGCTAGGACAAGAGGATTCTTCTTTTGACTTACCATAAAAGACGGAGGTTAAAGAAATAAATAAGACACACGATTTATTTACATATAGAGTAATAGATGTTTAATTAATATTTAACAATATTTCAAATAGAAAACACCGTATATTGTATAATCGTCACGATGTATAACTAGTTATAGTTCATCAGCGTAGTTTTGTGACACGTAGGATTGAACATTTTATTTTAAAAATACATTTAGCTTTGTGTAGTATTAACAAAGTAAAATATTTGGTAAATATAGTAAATTGATTATATAATTTTGGCACAATAAAATATTATTGATTTAATTGACAACTAGCCTGTCTTGTCATGTCAGTTTATTTATAATTTTTAAATAAAGAGGTTGATGTAATTTCTGAAATATAAAGGTTTTCTTAGGGAGTTATTACAAATTTATTAGGGTTGTCACAACTATTATTTCAGAATATATTATTTTTAATTCGATAATTTTTGAAGATGTCGATAGCAAGTGATGACAATTTAGAAGCGAGAGACTTCTTTTTCCAAATATTTTGATGTTCGGTCGAGAGATATACTTCTTGACACGGACAAATTAAACTAATATAGTCGAAAGATTAGATTACTACGAGTTGCTTATGCGAATGTCGCAGACAACTTGACGTATATTTTATTTTTTGTAATTGTGCGAGACGATATTATAAAAATCGTACTAGAGTTATTTTGAACGTGGGAGACGTTGTTTAGAGGAGAAGTTTTACCCGATCAGTAGGGTAGGCCTTTTTTTCATCGAAACTGGCTCCACGTTTTATAAAGGCCGTCGTTTTTTTAAAAGGCAATTTTTGACCTTATATGGATTGAGGGATCATGATGGTTCGGATGTAGGAACCTATCACATAAAGGACATTACGAAATAATAATTTTTAGATGTGATGCTTTGACTTATTCTTAGTATGCTCGCTATTTAATTAAATGCGGATAACACTGACTTGATTATATATATTTTAGTTTATTAGTAGATATAAGGTGATAGATATTAGGGTTCTTTGTATTTTTAATTATTGATTACAATATTTAGAATATATTAGTAAAGTTAGATGTATATTTATTTATTTACCTAATTAATTCCATCAATGGCACGAAAATATCTAATGACATATGCGTTTGTATCGTTTTTTGATCTTCCGGTAGATCATGAAATCTATATAGGTTCATAGGTCAGGGTTTATTAGACGCTATAATTTATTCGGTTATATATTATTAGGTTAATTCGTTAGCTTAATTTATTTATTATATTAGGATATTTTTAAATAAAGTAACAAAAATATTAAAAATTAAATATTTTTCATTTAAAAAAAAAATATTTTTTTTGTTATTAATTTTATTTTCGCGTTTTTAATGAATTTAATAATTTCAATGTTGATTTTAATTTATACGTAAGAGGTGGAAGTTGTGTTATTTTAGGCATATTGAAGGAAAGGAATCAATTTAATTCAAAATTTAAATTATTATTTATATTCTGAATTTTCTTTATCATTATATATTCAATTTATTCATTTTTATTTCAAAATTTTAATGTAGAACTGTTTATTTTAAATCTTCTTATTTGGAAATTTTAAAATAATATTCTATGGTTGGAAAGCGATTTAGCTAAATTAATGTTAATAATTTGTTGTATTAGTTTCAAATTTTTTTTTGTAAGAAAGGGGAATATTTGTAACATTTTTCGCTATTGTACCTTCTTTTTAAGAGCTTAGAGGTTATCAGAGAAAATAATTATAGAACTGGCAAGTTAAAAATTTAAATATGTTTTTTTTGGGAGAATAGAACAGGATTTGAAAAAATGAGAAAAAAAAGAGGAGCGAGGTGTTTTTTTTAGAGAGAACAATAATGGTTGTGATGGAGTAAAAAGGAGATTATTTTTCTCCTCAAAAAAAGAAGATATTTGATTTCTTTGTAAAAGTAAAATCTGTTAAGAATATTAAAGATGTTGGCAAAGTGAAAAAGAAAGAGGCTCGAACCAGAAAACTGATATCGCCCAAACTTCCAAGGCAAATGGACCCCTCGACAAGAATAAGGGGAGCAATGGTTTCAATCGGATAAAGAGCACATTAAACATGGTGACGCACCAGTTTCATACGAGTTTATAGAAGTTATATTTACAATGACGATGCTGATTGCAGAATTTTACAGTCGACTTATAATTTTGGAGATAACATTCGAGAGTGGAGTATGGAACAATACAATCTAATTTAAGCCAGTGGTTTGTGTTTTTTTTATCATGATGTGTAAATTATAAGGTGAAAGGTATTTATATCTGATTTTTGTAAACTACACCACACCATCACAACCACTTTGATATCTTTCTGTTTCTATTTTATTTACAAAATTTATTCTGGATTATTTGTTTCAAATTATATTACAATTTTCTTCTCAAAATAGAATTTTATTTAAAAAGATTTCCAATAAATTTCAAAATTTACTTTATCCATTCCCTTTTTGTGGCATCCGGGTGGGAATGGTATAATATGTAGTGGTGGTGAATGTTTATTTAGCTCAAAACACGCACACAGGTTAATAGAGAGACAGTGTCTGTAGCCAATACCAGCACCAGAAAAAGAAATTGTTAACGGTTTAATCTTATTGTTTATAATATTGTTAGTAATGATGAAGTTAAACTATTAATTTAATCCCTTGGAAAAAATAACATATCACTTCATTAAAAAAATAATTATAATTAATACGAGCGAGTCATTGCTTTTTTCTCATTTTAGTGCCCTCGAAACCTTTTTATTAGTGATTTTCTCTTCCTTACTTGTGGAATGGTTAACAGACACGTATAAAAACAGATGGCTCTTACCGGCATTCGATTTTAAACAAAATTATCTTTCATTAACGAGTAGAGTTAATATAGGTTTTAACTTTGACCTTCTTTGTTGTTTTAGCTTTATGAGATAGCAAGTAGCAGTTTTGCTACCGGTGAAATATTTTTCAAAGAACAGTAAACAGTAAACTCTCTATAATATCACTTTTATCGTATTAAAATGCAAGATTATATCACCAAAATTAAATTATTAAATAAGATGTACGTTATAACGTTACACCCAGAGGAGCAAAATCAAATCAAAAATCCTTGTTTCGAATACGAGGACATTTTTTACTGCGATCAAATACCGTTATCTTTTACAAATCAAGTGAAACATCAGATACGTACCAGAAACCAAGACCCGATTTATATACAACCTTATAGACATCCTCCCGCGGAAAATGAAGAAATACAACTACAGGTAGATAAATTATTACACGATAATGTTATCCAAGAGTCTTATTCACCATAGACCGCACAAGTGCACTTAGTACCCGAGAAAATTGATGCTATAGGTCAACGCAAATTTGGAATGGTCTTCCAAACCTTACTGAGATTCACATAGGCACACCCCACAATCCAAACTCTATGGGTTTGATAGAACATTTAAAGTTCACGATTATCGAAATTCGCGAAATACGAGCAAAAAATAACCAATGTAGCTTCTGTTATATCATATGCGATTATGTCATATAACCATTCCGTACATTCAACGACGGGACTCACTCTATTCGAAGTTGTATTTGGACACACAGAATCCTCTAGCATATTCAATGTTGATTTCGAGAAACATTATACTCAACTATTAGTTAACGAACATGTAAAAAGAACAAAATACCTATACAAATACCTTTCAGACAAACTAGCAAGTGAAAGGAAAATAATTAAAGAGAAATATAAAGGAGAAAATGAAATCAACATAAGTACAGACGATACAATATTTATAAAAGGCGTTAATATCAGACGAAGTAAGGATAAACTCCGATATCAGACAGCAAAAGTGTTAGGCAGCATTGTTTGAAATACAGTCCCAATTAACACTAAAAATCGTGATACTAAAGTACCGATTAAAGATGTCAAACGTCCTCCACAGGTACGTTATCCTGATACTAATTCAGGTGATCCAAAGCCAGGCCCTTCAACTGCAGTCGATTAAGAGTAATCCTGGAATACTGCCAATAAAAGGACAAGCGGTGTTAAGATATGAACACTGAATATACTGGATACGACTGGATAATATTATAAAGATATTAGATTTGAGATTAGGTACTAAAAGATGATTTAGATTATAACATAAATAACTATAAAGAATTACATAAGTTTTTGAAAGATAATATAAATATAACTGACCTCATTGGTTTTAAGAAACAAACGGAAATTATAATGAATACTCTTTTAAATAGATTTTACCAGGTAGTGTTAGATATATTCACACTATCTACTAATGCGGACAGAGCACCATTCACTTTATTGCCAGCTGCTACCCGTCTCTCCACATCTAACTCACATCTTCCATCCCTCGAAAATACACTCCCCAGATACACAATTTCATTCACTTGTTCTAGACATTTTCCATTTACCCAAATCTCACATTTCATTTGTACCTCTTCCCTTTCAAACGGGATATTCTCAGACATTTCACACAGCGCCATCTAGTCCCAATATAAGCAGCAGAGCGCTTGTGTGTTATGGGTACTAGACAACTGATATACTACTTATATACTTTTCTTTTGTAAATAAATACTTATAATACATAGACACACACAGACTCGGGGTGGGAATCGAACCCGCAACCCCCGTTTACTTTCCGACGCGCTTAACCGTTGCGCCACGGAGGTCGTGTTCTTTCGTTACGAAGGTTCTCGTTGTGTGGACATTAAAAACAAAACATAAATACACTTACATTTTTATAACTACGATTGCTCTATATTGTAATTCACTATTATTCTGCATAGTCTGTTAATTTGCCTGACTTTTTTCTTGGTTTGTGTTTTTATTCTTTTCTTCAGATGCGGTGAGATCGTCTTCTTAAAAAAATTTAAACTCCCATTAGGACAGTAATTGTAAACAACATAAGACAAGAACACTGATGATTTCTTAGAAAATGCAAATCGACAATAAAGATAAATACATTTTGGTGCCGAAACCAAGGAAAAAACAGTCTAAACAAAGGCATATTGTCCCGTTATAGAGAATGACCATTAGGTTATAAAGAGTGCTTTGTTGTATGGCTCATAACGCAAACCAATCAGTTTGAGCAAGATCTATGCTACACGCAGTTTTTTGTTGTAAAGATGTTCATTATAGACAGTTTAGACTGCAGTTCCAGTAAATAAATAATGTAACGTAAAATCTTCGATCCCAAATAAGAAACTACATACACAATCAACCCTCCAAAAATGTCCGAACCGAATGTGCGCTCAAATAAGTATTTGAGTGCACTTTGAGTGAGTCACAGATTATTTTTTTATTTTATTTTATTTTATTTATTTAGGCTTATCAACAACTGTTTACACTAATACATTCTAAAATATACATGATTCTAAAGATAATTACTAAGTATAACAGTCTCTTACAGATAAGCTCCACATGCAACACTATTATAAGTTAATATAACATATCATCTTATATTATAGGTTAATATAATATTTCAGTTTATATAAAGTGTAAACTGTAAACTTAACTTTGTAATATAGTATAGCTATATTGGCGCAGCAAGTGTTTCTTTAAGTTATCACAATATCACTGACCACACTTAAAAATCTAAAGAAGGAATACTATCTATGCCAGTCCAATGCAATTATAGATTGATTTGCGAAATTTACCAGCGGTGTCATAATGGATATCCAAACAATCACTATACTTGTTTAAAATCTTACACAACCTAGGTACAGGAGAATTAGCTCCGAGAACAGATCTGCGCAGTGGTGGACAAAGAGGAGTGATCGGCTTACGTGGGGGCCTGTAAGGCACACGAAATTTAAATTCACTTAGCAATTTTGGACAGTCAATTTTATTTTTAAAAAGTTTAAAAAGAAACATCATGTCAGCAAAAACTCGGCGATTAGACAATGACATAACTTTAAAGTATTCCAGCCTACTGTTGTAAGAAGGTAATTGCTTTGCCATTTTGATAGAGAAGGATAAGTGATACAGGAATCTTTTCTGAATTCGTTCTAAGCGCAATGAATGGGTAGAATAATGTGGTCTCCACACAGGGCTGCAGTATTCTACTATACTCCTTACTAAGGAATTAAATAGGAATAATTTTGTTTTTGTTTTACGAAATGATTTCCCATTCCTTAAGACAAATCCCAGCATTTTACACGCTTTTCCTATTATATGTTCTATGTGGGGTATAAAGGTCAATTTTTTATCAAAGATCACACCCAAGTCTCTCACAACATCCACCTCTTGAATTTTTTGATCTTTAATATGATAATCATAGTTAACTAGATGTATGTTGCGGGAGAATTTAAGATGTAAACACTTTTTATGGTTTAAATCCATCTTATTGAGCAAACACCAACTCACAAGCCTATTTAAATCATTCTGAAGTAGAACAGCATCATTTGTGGATTTAATAATTTTTGCAAATTTTAAGTCATCGGCGTATAAAAAAGGTTCCGAAAAGTGAAAGCAATTAGGAATATCATTAACAAATATGTTAAATAGGACAGGACCCAAGTGTGAACCCTGAGGAACACCCGATGTTATGTTATGTGTGGTCGACTGAAAACCATTTACAACAACATGAAATGATCGGCCTTCAAGATATGATGCCAACCATCTCAAAAGAGTACCAGTAATTCCATAGGCGGATAATTTACATACCAAAATCTCATGTGATACCTTATCAAATGCCTTACTGAAATCAGTATAAATAACATCATACTGATTACCAGAATCGATGGCATTTGCCAGAGACTCTGTAAATGAAAGTAGATTCGTGTTAGTAGAGCGCGATGCAACAAATCCGTGTTGATGCTCACTTAAGTAAAGTTTGAAATGCGACTGTAAGTGAAAGCAAATGATTATATAAATATTATGTGAATTATACTTTACGCACGAGACGTAAGATGATTGTATTTTAAATATTTTTTTACAAACAGTGTTTCAATGTCATGCAAGAATCGTTTACAAGCTTTTATAACCTTATGGTATGACAGTAATACTATAATACTATACTGTACTAAAAAGATATCCGTCAATTCGGACAATAATTTGTTTAGATTTTACAGGAGATCGTGCGTCTAGTTCTTTATTCGTGATCGAAGCGTAAAATTCTAATAAAATCACAATAACATTTACCGATTACTTACAAATTATAAGTGGTGATTTTGGTGAGTTTTATTTTTGTCTACCCTATTGAAAATATCTGTGCACGTCATTGATTGGGTATGTCGTATAATTGTTTTATGTAATTTTCAAATTTCGCCTAAAACGGCTGTGTTTTTCTGACTGATTTTTCGCGTGAAGCCCGCAGGCGTACCTCAGGAGGTAAGTAAACATAGTTCGACGGATTTATTATTACTTCAATACTTTTGTATAATTAGAAGTATCGCACATACAGAAGTCAGATTTTACATCTTTTTCTGATCACTGATTCTAAGAGAAACATTCCTGCAGAAGCCTATGAGCTATTATGGTTGCACGGTGGCTGCAAGAACGTTCTGATCGTCGCCGCTGACAACAATTAATTTGTAAGCATTCTTTCGGCGAAAAGTATTGTTATTAGGTCTAATTATTGTTGCTGAAAAATTGAGTGTCACTTTTTCATTATTTTTAGTGATAACGACAACTACTCTTTGATTGCGATTACTGTGCGACCAACCCCGAAATTTACGTCGCGATGACGGCGCGAACGCTGTTGGTTCCCAAGTTTAAAGTGGTTCGAGTACGGTCGGTTTAACAGACAACTATCTGCAGTAAATTAGCCTTTCGTCTGATGTTGGAACTAGCATTCAATTAGTTGAATTTCGAAATTTTATGTTGAACGGTTTCTGAAATAGGTAAGTAGCCCCACCTATTCAGTCGGCGTCAGTAGGTATATTCATCACCTGCGTCCATCTGGCTCAAATAAGTCTAACCTTTGTTAGTAAAAATTAAAAAAAAACTTAAATAGGAGACCCAGTTTTTTTTTTACTGAGAACCGTAACCTACTCAGAGCATGAATATGAACAACTTTTGTTCCACGAGTTTTGAATACTTATTCACAAAATAGTACAGGGAAAAAATTCGAACTCAGCAAAGTACCTTTTTAGCTCTGCTAATTACATCTTGATTATTTTTGACAAAGACACATTCAAAACCTCGAAGTAAACTCGGCCATTCGTAGACACGAGGACGTTGTTAAATTGTATTGATTATTAACAAAACATTACTTATTAAATGTCATGTAAGTTACTTATTACATTTTATTGTTTTCAAAATGGTTAAAAATGTGATAAGTTATAAATTAGATTAGTTAAGTAACAATAATAAAAAATAAACTAGTTAATTAGTTAAATATAAATGAATGACACTACTTATCAAATACTAACCGAGTACAAGGCAAATGTGCTACACAGTAGGTACATTCCAGACTGCAGCATATTTTTATTTCGACTTTCGTTCGTTCATTTCATGTACGATTCCCGTGACGCGCGTACGACATACGACTTCGTTTCAATCCATATTTTTGTTTGCTATACAGTTTACAAACAAACACACATCATTAAATGTAAAAAGGTGGAAAGCAATACATATTACACAAATATTACCTGTATAATTTTACAATATTACTCGTGTCGGATCGAAAAATTGTGTACGTTTTATAATTAAGTCTATTAAGTTTTTAAGTGCTATTCAAACATCGAAATGGACGAAGAAGTACAAAATCTTCTTAGAGCGTGGGGACTCGAAGAATATATAGATATAGTGTTCAAACGTAAGTATTTCACCATAATTTCACAAATTTTTTCTAGATATAATTAGTAAATTTTAAATAGGTACCTATAATAAAAACTATTATTACTTAAATAGTATACATATGTATAGTGTTAGTGTTTCAGTTTTATTGTATAGTAATTTTATCATTTTAACTTCATCCCCATCGCCACATCGCATCCCTATATTGCCAAGTTTTAATAGATATTAATAAAATCATGTTTTGTGTCTTCGCTAAAAAAGTAGGCGTTACAATTTGATATAATATATTCTGTTGGTTAGTCCTGATTCCTAGTCTTAGGTGCTTCTATAAAGAAAAGAAGCGAGTTGCCGTTTTAAACCATTGTCCATCCATAGTCTACGCCATCTGCGCTTACCTGTAGATAGGTAGGTATTAGGTATACGAACGCGTACGCACAGAAATAAACAGGTTGAAATTTGTTGAGTACCAGGTACTCAATGACTAAGGAAACTAAAGGACATGAAACAAGTACAAAATAATCGTGCCACCTAAACTGTGAGTGTCGCAAACAATGGCTGCCGATTAGTGATGTCCCAAATATCTACTACGCAGATGTCGTTAAGTCAGTTGTTGAAATAAGTTTTGTTTCAGCATCAGTATTGAAATAAAAATCTTTTTGTATGATATCTTCAGAAAAACGGAGGGACTGAAATATTGTTCAAACTAAAAATAGCAGTCAGCGTAGTTCGATGCTGTCGGTATATAATTAGAATTTGCACTTAAGGCGATTTTAAGGTGATCTTAGCAACGACAGCAACAGGCGCCCTCAAGGATAGCCCCTCTCTGTCCTTCGATCATTTTTGTATGGAACTTTAAATGGACCCTACATACAAACAAATTACTTAGCTACCTCTTTTCGTAATACTTAATAGTACGTCCATGATTATTACAGAAATGAAATTGCTTTTTAAAAGAAACCCATTATGAAGCACTTTGATACATGTTGAAGATCAATGAACATAGGTCAAAGTAGTTGAAGAACAGCACAGTCCTTTTAATGCTTTTCTTTTCTTTACATGCATAACACCACTTCTTCTAAAGGTGATGGTGAAATTAAAATAAGATCATTCAAGAAGCAGATATTTAGAACTATGAGCAGATTTGTCTCTCTCGAAAACGTCAAATCAAAGTTCAGCCACGTTCTGTAAATAATTAATATTTTCCTGTTACTTTTTCTCAATAGAGGATTTACATGGTCAGGATATTAAAAAGTAATTAATTACCACTGTAAATATTTTCTCTGATTCCCAATAATCTTTGCGAGGATAATGCTTCATACCGTAAAATTATTTTCTTAATGTTCTATTGAAGGCTTCTTCGAAATGCAAATAACATAAATATATATCATGAATACCCCTTTAGAGATACAGCGTGAAGATATGTATGTATGTATCATATACATGTATGTAATTTTTACAGAGGTTTCAATTTTCTTTTCCGATTACGTCAAGCCACTCTTTTCGTCTAATAATACATGATGGCAATCTGCTACGAGATAATTACGACATATAAACATGATACCTGTATTTATCGATAACTTTTTAATATTGGTACACGGACAGCCCTAACTGCAATAACAACAAAAATTGATATGAAGTAATTTACTGTATTATATGAATAAAAACCACTAATAACTGAAAATATACCTACATGACTATATTACAGTAAACTAAGAAACAGTAATTACGATGGAAATATATACGACATCAGATTAAATTAATGAATTTCTGTTTAATATCAGTGCAATTATAGATTTCGTTGATTATTGCTTTTTCTCGAGCCACATCCAAATACACTACACTTAGAAATTATTGGGGCATTATGCTAGCTTCTCCTTTAACAAAACAATTCCAAGATCCAGCACAAATTCACAGAATCAATAAAAAATATTAAATTCATTGATATGTTTTGACACTTCGTGTACTTGTCAGCGTGTCGCAAAAAATGGCGGACTGGCACGTTTTGACATTACATAGATGTCACATAAAAAAATTACTCTTTGAAAAAAGTACTGTTGTTTTCTCTTACACACACAAGAAGCCGTAAGTCAAAAAGAGACAACGCTACGTTTGAATATTATGCGTTAGAATATATATAACTAAATGTTGGTATAGATCAACATGCCATGTCCTTTAGTTTCCTTAGTCATTGCAGGTACTAGTTGATTGACGAGATATTATTATGATTTGTCAGTGTACGATATAAAACATATCTACATATAAATATGTACATACCTATTTAGAAAATATTAAATATCTTAGTGAACATTAATAAAGGAGTACCAACCTATATGACGTTATATTTTACTACTACTACATGTATAAATTATACGTCTATTTTCGTGTAATTTATTTTATTCTATGTAAATAACTTGGTCGAAAAGTCAGAATAAAAAAGGTATTTACGTAAAATAAAATAAATTACGCGACAGTAATAATAATAATCTCAGACATTTCACACAGCGCCATCTTGTGTTTATGGGTACTAGACAACTGATATACATACTACTTATATACTTTTGTAAATAAGTACATATTATATGTAAATTATACATAAACACCCGTAGACCCGTATTTATATAATAGTAAAATATGCACAAGTCGTGAAAATTTAAAAACATTAACGACATTATATGTAAGTAGGTACCTGTATACCTTGCTTGTATATATAGTAATATGTAGACACCCTACAGTCATATACTTAGAAAAGATAAATATTGTTAATTATTAGGTATATCCTCTTAGCCTAGGTGATTTATGTAAGTAATAAGTATATTTGTGATGTGAATATAGCCTTAAAATATATTATTTTGTACCTATGCCAATAGGTCTAGCTATTAACTCTTTACTAAGTAAAAAAAACAAAACAGAAAAGACTATTACTTATAATTTTTATAATTAAATAGAATTAGGTATATTAAACGAAACTTGTTATATTTACATTTACATCTATATATCACAACAAGCCGTTTCCCGCCCGCTTCGCTGGGTGTAAGTGAAAATTTTGTACGTAATAGTACATTTTTGTTTGAAAAATGGTGAAGGGTCTATGGAGTTCAAAAAATAAGTAGCCTATAACCATCTACAACTAATTCCGCGTCGAATGGTCATGGTCCCATGCCGATCGGTCCAGTAGTTTTCAAGTTTATCGCGGTCAAAGAAAAAACCTTTCATTATATATATATAGATATCATATCAAATGAGATATACCTACTTAGCTTTATTATCTAGCTATATGACGTGAACATGAATATAACAAGTTTCTATTAGTTTTTTCTATTAGTATTCAAGTTTTTATTAATAGTCTCTAATGTTTAGCCAAGATATAGGTTTACGGTAGTAAACTAATTAATGTGTGAAATAGGTATTAAGTAGTTTATGAGCCGTTGAGTTGAGCGTCCGTAATTTTTTGATGAACAGCGGGGTTATTCACAAACGTCGGAAACTCAACTTTCCGTATCCGACAGGAAACTTTTCGATGATTTTGTCTAAACGCTATTCACAAATCCGAAACCGTTCCGAAACGAAATGATTTGACAGTTCATTTCGGGACGAACCTTCGGATGCTTCCGACGACTTTTTAGTGTCGAAAACTTACTAGTTTTTCTATTTTTTCAGGATTTACTGCAGCTTTTAAATCATAGCCTGGAAGGCAAAGGTTTATTGAATTTAAATAAGAGTATTCCTTTGGATAATGCTGCCCGACAGCGATTAGTGAGACTCATTGGAACGTTTATTTTAAGTAATCGTCCTGAATCTGCAATTAGAACTTCCGTCGAACATGTACATAACATGTACATAAGATTGTTACAAGCATAGTTTTAAGATATAAAATCTGTATACTTTTTTTATTTTCAAGAATGGTAAGGGTTATGTTGAGTTTAAAAAATTTGTAACAAAAATAAGTTTAAATAAAAAAAATATTTCGACTTTATTTAACTTTATTTAATTGTGTTAACAATAATAATCGTAGGTAAAACATCTACATTGTAATGTATTTTACTAATTTGAATTTACTCGGTATCTAGGATTTTACTTAGTAGCCTACATCCAGTATCATTGGTATGTTTAGTCAATTTACTTCGTTATTATGTTAAACGTACATTCAGAACTTATTAATTAGGCAGAAGGATAAGGCCAAAAAATGTACCATACTGCAAAATAAACTTATAGAAATTTAACAGAATTTTTTAGAAAGACTATAGTTTATATACACACTTGTAACCTTTTAAAAATTAATTAAAACAAAGAAATTCTTTTCTAGTTACCTTTTGAAGTGCCAGTTAATATACCTTTTGAAGTATTTTTGGCGTTATGGACATACTTTTACGACCTTACCCTATAACGTGACTTCGGTGATGTAAACTTTGAATGTTCTATTATTGGTAGGCATGAACTACTCAGGATATTGGGTTAATTATATTATTATACAATATAGGTACAACATATCTCATTCTGACCTATGTAAATTAAGATAACTCGTTGAAAATTATGTAGAAAACGCATATCACTAAGCCAATGAATACTTTTGCAATAATTACTCCGAATATGCACCGATATTCTACATGTCGTTACTTTTTACGTTGTAAAGATTTTAGGAATTTACTTCATCGGCATATTGAAGCCAGTTTATTAGGATGTTGTAATACTATCAAAAGTGGTTGACAAAAAACAAACAAAATTGTTAGTTTCAATCGAATTATATTTTATTTAATCAGTGTAATAAAGAACACATTATATTAGTAATTTCAATTAACTTATCAAATTATTTTTAACTGCGAGAGTCTGCATATCTTCGCCTGAATTCGAAGGTATTAGTACTCTTGCCGATGTTCATTTCCCAGCGCTCATGTCTGAAAGACAAAGCGTTTCATTAGTGATTAATAACAAATAGAATGCCATGGTAACAATTTTACTAAAAAATATAATAATAATCGGCGACAATATTTCCATGAAATAAATTGAATTTGTCGAAATCGAACAAAATTACACGGTACGAAAATACATACTAACGAGACTCAGTGTGGGCGCAGTCACGATAGCACGATCGCCCTCCTGGCCGGACCAATATGAGGGCCGTTGGTGCGCCGCTTTGCTACGATCGGTGGTGAACTCTAGTCTGTCCGTTGTACGCGTAACCGAAAGAGACTTGCTCACGTGGACAACGCTTAAGTGAAGGCGTCGTCGCCGAAACCGTCGAAATCAAAGCTGAAGTCTACAGCGACTTCGTCACTGAGCATCCTGTCCCAGAATGCATCGTCTCCGAAATCGCTCAACTTCCACTCCGTTTCGTCGGTATCGACCGTGTCCAAGTCTCCCTCGGCTACGACGCCGACAGTGTCCGGAGTCACACCGACCGCGCTGGCGCCGACGTCGCTGTCGGATTCGGGGCTGGCTATACCAGAGTCGGTGCCGACCGAATCCGATTCAGCGTTAACCACGGCCGCGCCACTGTCGTTTTCGTCATTGTCTGCAGCCGTGGTTACTTCAGCTTTGTTGCTGACGACGACGTTATCACTGCAATAAAAAATGATTGTAAGTCAACGAAGAACATTAGTCGTCAGATGAGAGAGAAATCGTCGTCAAATATAAAAACTTACGTCGCGTTCTGGCTTTCCAGTTGACGTATCGTCGATATCGCCGTCGTCAGCACTTCCTCTAATGGTGTCTGTAGAAATAAGACACATCGGTAAACAATTGAAAGCTATGAATAATCTTTTAATAATTTTAAGTCGTCTTCGCTCGTTAAGAGCTCAAATAGAAAAAAAATACCTTTTTGGATAAGCCCAGGACCTCGCGAAGCGCGTTCAAGGCTTCCGCTTCTTCCTGACGCCGCTCGCGCTCGTACCGAGCGTTAATGGCTCGTCGCTGTTGCTGCGGTCAAATACATTAAATTGCATTAATTCTGTTGAATCCAATAAACAAATTCTCCCTTTTATGATGCGAGTGACGTATAAGTACTCACGGCTGTGAACGGGACACGGCCGGTGCCCGACGGTCGCCCGCGACGTCGCCGCTCAGTACTGCTCGGCGGCGTACTGATTTCTTGCAGAGGCTGTGGGATAACAAACAAATCGAGATCAACGAACGGTTCCAGCTCCCGGATAACACATAGATATGGTCGTAATCTTTACATTTTCATATGATAAATTTTATTTTAATAAATAATTTAAATTCACTTACGAGGCGTGAGTGTTCTCGTGGTTCCGAAGAAATGCCGTGGTCCTTTTTCAGGGGCATCGCCTTTGTTGCCTAAATAAAATAAAGAAAAATATTTAGTCTCTTAATTTCAACAAATATGTACCTACAACTTTACATAAATTTGTGAGGCAACTTACCATAGAACTCCCGTAAACATAAAAATGCTTCGACATGGTGGCGTGCAATTGCAATATCACTATTGCGAATAACTGAGGTTGAGCAGATCTTGTACATTTATTTCATGTGCCCCTTCTACTTTCCCCTTGTCCGCCATGTCGCCGTGTCGCCGCCCAGTGTCGTGACATGGCGTCACGTTAAGCTCCGCCCACTGAATCATCACTGCGTATCGCTGTGAGTGGATATTTTACACGTCCGTTTTTTATAATCGCATCATTTTTTGATCATATTGTATTGATTAGTGATAACGGTCATGGCTTCTCTTAATTGTTTTTAAGTTCAGTGATCATATGAAGCTCTCCGGTCGGTCTCCACATCATAATTTTTCTACTCTTATTTAATTTAGGAATATACTTATTTATAACCTTATCTCTTATAAAACTAAAAAATGCCTGTTAGATCATTTAGTAATGGATATTATTCAGGACATCAGAGGTGTACATTTCTCAATTAGCTACAGTTGTGGTCGGTAGGCTGGTATAGGTTGACATAGAAATAAATTCTTTTATCACTTTAATTTTTATGTCATCATAATCTCTTGAAAGTGACCATCCTGTCTATTTTTCAAATCTATCTTGTTTATGAATGTGCTATCCTTCATAATCATTCCACCATCAATCTTTCAATACGTGTTTGATCAAATTTCAATCTTTTGGTACTCTTCATGAAGCATGTTCATCATTACAATAAAGCATCTGTTAATAGATGTACTTCGTTTTCATAATGTGCGTAATGGAACCACAGTTCTTATTTTTCCTCTTTCTGTTGCTACCCTTGTTATTAGTAATATTTTCTCTCCCGAATCTTCTTTCATAGGTATTTTTCGTTGAGGAGACTTTGTAAATGTAGCTTAAAGTTCTAAATGTAAATAGGAGACACTTAACGCTTTATTTTTTGTACACGTGCAAAATTTGTGTCAAAATACTTGTTTAAATACCTATGTACCTATACATATTAGACATGTGCGCCAACAGAATTCCGTTGCACTACTGTTTTAGTGGCTCACTGGTGTCTGTATGTACTATATATTTTCCCGCACTGCATGATGCTTTACATGACGTGATCGATGACTCCGATAGCTGCAACTATCAGGGAAAAAGCGCTTTTTCCATATGCGAGTAACTGAAAACACTATCTATGACATAATGCATCATCATCACTTCTGTCCTGTTACTTCGACTTCTGTTTGAAATTGAAATATACCTATTTTCGAAAAAGAAACCAAGATTATTCTAGGAATAAAAGTTGTTCAGTATCAAAAAGTTAGTAAGCCGTTATAAGTTTTGATAGGTATAGTAATTAGAAGACAAGAGTGGTGACAAGTATTGATGTACCAACAAAAATCTAGAAACGAGGCAAGGAAACTGGAAACGGCTAAGGTGTATAATGTACAAAGTATATTAAAGTGTGTTTTTGATATAATGTTTAAGTAGTCTCTTAAAGATAAACATAGATTTTGAATCTTTAATGTCAATGGGTAATTTATTATATAATTTTACTCCTTCATAGACAAGACTCTTTTTGCCGTAATTCATGCGGGGTACGTGTAAATTCAAATTGTTTGCATGTCTCAACATCATTTTATGCTATTGTTATATTTTTTGTAAAACTTATATGTGTACTCGTATGTGTACTCGTATATCTTTATTCAGAATTTTTCTTATTAATATACGTACATGTTTGATGTATATACTATGTTTTTTAGTATTTGATAATTTAGTATCCTTGAATATTTAATGTGTAGGTGTTAGATAATCGTGAGGATATTGAATTATCTACCTACTCAGGTACAAGAACGGAAACACAGTGTCACGTAAAACGTGATTAATTTTTAGCTGTAGTTTGAAATCAGAAATCACCAATAAGAAGAATAGGTACGTATGGTACGTACCTAGTATATTTTTGTTCTAGTTGCTAGTAATGACCTTAGCGACAACGAAATGCGTTATATCACATTTTTAATAACGTATCTATACTTTACATATCACATACTGAGACGCCGCTAGTAAAAGATATTAGTCCTATACATATTACCTGTCCGTATCGACGAAAGTTAAATGCAAAAAAAAATACTTAAATACGAGTAAGCCTAATAACAGATATTTATTTATTTTATTTTACTTTATTTGGAAAACAAACAGCTATAAAATCTAGGTAAACAGTTTGAACTTTAAATATCTACAAGCCAATTATTTGTTTCCGCATATAAAAATCTAAACATTTACTACTATTACACATATACATACCATAATTTTGTCATATTATATGTATTACACATATAAATAATATAACGAAACAATAGTATAACAAAATTTTGGTTGTACAATATAACATTACCTATTTCAAATCAAACCAATCTTTAGTCATTGTAGTCTTAACAATATTTGGGCTTGTGTTAAATAAATCAAAGTTGTACCGGTCACCCACTTTATTAAACTCATTGACCACGCGACACATGAAAGAGTTTCGCCTATACTTACTCGAACAAATAGGAGAAAATAAATAATTTTGTCTTCTGGTCGAACGATTAATTGATCGACTAGGTACCTGGAGGTTTATGCCCTGAATGAGATGAGGACAGTCAATTTTATTTTGAGCTATTTTAAATACTCGTAAAAGTACAATGTCCGAAATAGCTCGACGCTTTTGTAAAGGGAGTAAATGTTGTCTCCTACGTCTATTTTCATAGTCGACATCATATCGCTTACATTTAAATTGCAGATATCTTTGAAATCGCTTCTGAATAGACTCCAATCTAGAGATGTAAGTGTTCTAGCGTGAGTTCCAAACTTGTGAGACATACTCGAGGGTGCTACGGACGTAGGAGCAATACAGAATTTTAACTGATTTTATTGTTTTGTAATTCGAACAAGATCTTATAATAAATCCAAGTGCCTTATTTGCTTTTTTTATTATGTGTTCTATGTGGCAATCGAACTTTAATTTGTTGTCCTGAACTACACCTAAATCTTTTATCGAATTAACTTTATTCAAACTTTGATTTTGTATGGTATAGTCAAAGTCAACTAAATTATATTTTCTGGTAAATGTTACTGCAAAACACTTGGATACATTTAAATCAAGATTATTCTCCTGACAATAATGGTGTAGGCCGTTGAGGTCTTCCTGGAGACGCTTGTAATCATCAGCGCTCTTGATACACATAAAGATTTTCATATCGTCAGCGTACATAAGGAATCTCGAGTGTTTCAAACATTTATAAATATAATTTATGAAAATAATAAATAATAACGATCCCAATAAAGATCCTTGGGGTACACGTGACGGTATATAGACCCATACTGCTGATGAGAAACCATTGACCACAACCGCTTGAGATCTGTTTGAGATATAAGATGTCAACTACCTGAACAGATCGCCATGTATGCCAGCATAATAAAGTTTTTGTAGCAATAACTGATGATCTATGCGATCAAAGGCCTTACTGAAATCTATGAACATAGTATCAACCTGAAAGCCCAAATCCATGTAGTTAGTCAAGTATATCAGTCCCATACGTACCTAAATTGTACTAAATTTTCATTATATTTTTCTTGCCGCCGCTAAATTGCCGCCTAAATTGTACATTTTCATTATATCTTTCTTTGTGGTTTTGTATATTTGTACCGGTGCAATAAAGTGTATTGTATTGTATTGTACCTGTCGGTATCTACAAAAGTTTATGTATACTACGCTTAAATGCAAAAAAAGTTACTTAAATACGAGAGCATTGTTTGTTGATGATCGTCTCTGGGGTCTGCGCATTGTTAAGTGGGTTTTGAGAGTCCTCCGTCTTTCATTGTTCTTTTTCTTGTTATATATGTATTACATGTTTCAAAGAAGCAATTAAGCCTTTCTTGTTGGCAAGGGCGCGGGGGAGCGACAAGGTGGCATACAAAATGTGTTGGTGGAAATTTTAACTGTTTAACAATTATAGATAGATTTAAAAAATTATAGATAGATAGTATTTCATGCATTACGGAGCCCTAATACCTGAAATATTTTTTATTGAGTATTTACCTACGTACGTGTCGAGAATAACTGTTTTATTATTTCTTATTTTGTAAAACAGTAAGTAGGGACATTATATTGATATCTTTGTTTTATCTTTGTGTTGACTGTTTCATGGGGCATGTCGATTATATTACTCTACAATGATGAAATATGGGTAGTGACACTGCTATATTTACGTGTTCTATTATGTTCTCGATTTGTTATGTAGAAAAAATTCCCAAATATAAACAGACACGAGTCTAAATTATATAAGTACATAGATATTACTTATTATAACACCCATACATACCTACATACTTGACTTGCTTGTGCTTGCAAACTTGTAGGAAAATTAATAAGTCAGTAACAGTTACATTAATTAGATTATTTTAATACTACTTGGCATGTAGGTAAAACGAATTTGATTATTCATTATTCTACTAGTTTTTAAGTTATTGGATGCAATTATCCACGAAACTGTTTATTAATCGTAATATTATTATGTTAATATGTTATATTTGTCAACAGACAGTCCCGAGTGTACTGTCCGCTAACTTTTAGTTACGTACCTACGCAATATAACAAGTTAAGAGACATTTCCAAGTTTACTGTTCACAAACCTGTAATTACGTAACACCGTAATATGTAGTATCAAAATTATGTACTTGTTAGCAAACATGGAATTACACTAATTATAACGCAGTAAGAGACAGTGACAATCCGAAATGTACTGCCCGCATACATATTATCTTAGAGATAACTAAGTTATAGTATTGTTAGCTGTTATTAAAAAAATATTACAGTGATCATGGAATATTATTAAAGGTATTATTCATCTGTAGGCACCATCGTCTCTTTCAAGAAACGTTTTATTAACAACAGATCCGTTAGTTTATAAAAACATGAGTTGAACACTTGATATAGTTCGTCAAGACGGACTGTTTCACGGTATAGATTTAAAAAATTTTTTCGTATATGAAATAAAAGAATATGTTATTGTGTAATTTATAGGTAAGTACACATTATTCTGTCCGAAAATTATAAAATACCTTTATGTTAAATAACAAATATTACAGGAAAAAAAATATCTTACATGAACATGATGTGTCGTCGTCTTCTCTCCTATTATTACACTTTTGCCTACTATGTTTTAATTTTCTTTTATTTCTTACATTTATAATACTTGTAATCGTTATTAGAAAGATTTCGTTTTGGCATTTTTAAACCCCGACGCAAAAGAAGGGGTGTTATAAGTTTGACGTGTCTGTGTGTCTGTCTGTGGCATCACAGCTCCTAAACGAATAGACCTATTATGATGCGGTTTTTTGTTTGAAAGCATGTTTTCTGGCTGTGCTTCTTAGTTATGTTTTAACAAAGTCGGTTTAGCCGTTTGAAGAATATCAGCTCTTTTTTAGTTTTTAAAGGGACGCGAGCATCTTCTATTAGTCTAATCGATGCGAAATTTAGTATGCTGTGACTTGAATAATGTCACAATAACATTACTATGTTGACCAGGTACTACAGCATCATCTGAAGTCAGCAGGATATCTAACTCCTCGCCACTTACAGTAGAGGTATCATCTTTAGGCTCATTGAAATGGTCTCTATGAATAGGTTATAGATAGATAGATAGATAGTGATCAGGGTCTGATGATGGATCAGACTACTATTGTCGGAATACTCCGATTTCAACGAGGCACGATAGTATTTGCGTGAATGTGGAGATAGAGTGTAGATCGTAGTGCTTAAAAAGCATGAAATCGAAATTAAATTAAAAATTTTAAAAACCACCAGACTCAAAAAAAACCTCCATTAAATAAAAAAAAGTAATATGTACCTACCTCATGCATGCCCTTTAAATTTGTGATAAGTTTCAATTTAAATGGTAATAGTAATATATCCAAGCGTCGTCACGTCGGAGGACCGCTAAGTAAATAAAGTAATAAAAAAAAGAATACAACTAAAAATGATATAAAGTATGTATGAATTTAAATACAAGGTAAACTTAGTGGTTCCCCGACGTGACGACGCTTGGATATATTACCAGTACTATTTAAACTCTCTTAATTTAATCAATCTAGTCATAGTTTTAATTTTAGTTTCATTTTGAAAAATAATTTAGAATGATATTGAAGGTGTGATATTATAACTCCATCGGTTTACTCCATCGGAGGTACAGAATCTGACATCACTGCTATAAAATATTTGTAAATTTTAAATTATATTTTCGACGATATGAAGTAAATTTCACAAATGTAAACAGACAAGTCTAAACTGTATAAGTACATATTATATGTCATAACAACACACATGTAAAATATTAAGTTACACACGTTATTTTGTATTATTATACTTTATATTTTATATTTAATACTGACCTATGTCAATTTGAAAACTCATTGAAAATTATGTCAGTGGAAAACGATCTATTCACTAAGCTACTGAATAGTTTTGCTATAACTGATTCAAATATACACCGATATTCTGTATGTCATTAGTTTTACTCGCGTAATTATACGGACTTAAGTTGGAAAGATTTTACTTGTTTCATTGGCATATTGGAGCCGGTTTGTTAGGATGCTGGAACACTGTCAAACGTGGTTCATAAATAAAAATACAATTTTTGGTTGCTATCAAAATATTTTTAATGCTATTTGATTAGTGTAATAAAGAACACAACATTTCATTAGTCGTTTCAATTAACTTATCAAATTATTTATAACTGCGTCAGTCGGCAGATCTGCGCCTGAACTCTTGCCGATGCTGATTTTCCAGCTCACGTCTGAAAGACAAAGCGTTTCATTAGTACCTATACTAATTAATTATAAATAGAATAGAATCTGCGCCATGATAACAATTTAGCTATAAAAGCTAAAAAAGGAAAAATTGTCAATGAAAAATATTTATATGAAATAAATTGAATTCGTCGAACTTGAACAAAATTACATTGTACGACAATATTTACTCACGTGACTCAAGTGTGGGCGCAGTCACGATAGCACAATCACCCTCCTGGCCGTACCATTGTGATGACCGTTGGTGCGCCGCGTTGCTACGATCGGTTGTGAACTCTAGTCTGTTCGTTGTACACGTAACCGAACGAGACTTGTTCACGTGGACGACAACGCTCAAGTGAAGGCGTCGTCGCCGAGACCGTGAAAATCGAAGTTCGTCGCCGAGCATCCTGTCCCAGAATGCATCGTCTCCGAAATCGCTCAACTTCCACTCCGTTTCGTCGGTATTGAGCATGCCCAAGTCTTCGTCGGTTATGACGCCGACAGTGCCCGGAGTCACACCGACCGCGTCGGCCCTGGCGTCTCTGTAAGATTCGGCGCCGATCATACCAGAGGCGGTGCCGACCGAATCCGATTCAGCGCTAACCACGGCCGCGCCTTTGTTGTTTTCGACATTGACTGCAGCCGTGGTTACTTCGGCTTTGTTGCTGACGACGACGTCGTCGCTGCAATAAAAAATAGTTGTAAGTTCAGAAAAATATCGGTCATTAGTTGAAAGAGAAATTGCTATCAAATATAAAAACTTACGTTAGGTTGTGGCCTTGTCGTTGACTTATCGTCAATATCGCCGTCGTCAGCACTTCCCCCAATGGCGTCTGTAGAAATAAGACATCAGTAACCGAAAGCTATGAATATTTTCGCTTTCTGGGAGGTCAAGTAGAAAGAGTTTACCTTTCTGGAAAGGCCCAGTTCCTCGCAAAGCGCTTTCAAGGCATCTGCTTCTTCTCGACGCCGCTCGCGCTCGTACTGAGCGTTAATAGCTCGTCGCTGGTGCTGTGAACAAATAAATGGAATTGCATTATTTTTGTCGACGTCACATCCAACAAAACAAATTCTACCTTTTAAGCTGCAAGTGATAGATATACTCACGGCTGTGAACGGAACACGACCGGTGCCCGACGGCCGCCCGCGACGTCGCTGCTCTGTACGGCTCGGCGGCGTGGTGTTGATGTCTTTCAGAGTCTGTAGGGATAACAAACAAATCGACATCAATGAACGGTCTATGCTAACGTACCAAATCATTATAGGTATTTTTGTGAGAGTATTTTAAAAAATAATAATTAGTAATCGCTTACTCGGCGTGAGAGTTCTCTTTGTCCCGAAGTAATGCCATGGTCTACCTCTACTGGCATCGCGTTCATTGTTACCTATATGAGAGAAAAGAAAAATATTTAGTCTTTTAATTTGAACAAAATATATTTACGAAGAACAGTTTTCAAAACGCGACTCGAATTTCCGAAGCAACTTACACTAGAATTCTTTGAAAAGATAGAATAAACGTTTCGACGTGCTCGTTGTAGTATTACTACTGCAAATAGCTGAGGATAAGCAGATCTCGCTTATTTATTTTGAACACCTTTTTTTCCCGCTCCGCCTTGCCGCCGTCTAGGGCCGTAAGATGGCGTAGCGTACAACCCCGCCCACTGCATTGTTATAGCTGCATATCGCTGTGAAAACTACACGTCCGTTTTTTATAACCGCTTCATTTTTTGGTTATATTATATTGATTAGTGATAACGGTCATGGTTTCTATAAATTTATTTATAATTAGTGAACATATGCAAACTCTCCTGATTCCACATCATACTTTTTTTACTCTCATTTAATATTTGAGTACATATTTCCAGCTGGTCTAACAGATTCCTGCTGTCCCTTCAACATTTTTCGTTTTGGTAAAAAAGCGATAAATGTAGTGAACCGTTGTTTCTTCATGTTATTCTAATTTTTCAAGTATTAGGTACAGTGGCGTGCATATCACAGATATATACCTATTTTAACAAATTGCTAATGAATTACGCGCGATGAAAGACGCGACAAGAAAGCGTCACGGCAACCATTCGCTTGAGAGACAAATTGGAATCGTGGTGGAATTTACAGACATTCAAGGCTTTTCTAACACTGTGTTTCATATAATTACATGCGTGCATATTGTAACATTTTTCGCTATTGTACCTTCTTTTTAAGAGCTTAGAGGTTATCAGAGAAAATAATTATAGAACTGGCAAGTTAAAAATTTAAATATGTTTTTTTTGGGAGAATAGAACAGGATTTGAAAAAATGAGAAAAAAAAGAGGAGCGAGGTGTTTTTTTTAGAGAGAACAATAATGGTTGTGATGGATTAAAAAGGAGATTATTTTTCTCCTCAAAAAAAGAAGATATTTGATTTCTTTGTAAAAGTAAAATCTGTTAAGAATATTAAAGATGTTGGCAAAGTGAAAAAGAAAGAGGCTCGAACCAGAAAACTGATATCGCCCAAACTTCCAAGGCAAATGGACCCCTCGACAAGAATAAGGGGAGCAATGGTTTCAATCGGATAAAGAGCACATTAAACATGTTGACGCACCAGTTTCATACGAGTTTATAGAAGTTATATTTACAATGACGATGCTGATTGCAGAATTTTACAGTCGACTTATAATTTTGGAGATAACATTCGAGAGTGGAGTATGGAACAATACAATCTAATTTAAGCCAGTGGTTTGTGTTTTTTTTATCATGATGTGTAAATTATAAGGTGAAAGGTATTTATATCTGATTTTTGTAAACTACACCACACCATCACAACCACTTTGATATCTTTCTGTTTCTATTTTATTTACAAAATTTATTCTGGATTATTTGTTTCAAATTATATTACAATTTTCTTCTCAAAATAGAATTTTATTTAAAAAGATTTCCAATAAATTTCAAAATTTACTTTATCCATTCCCTTTTTGTGGCATCCGGGTGGGAATGGTATAAATTGGCGCCCGGGTATAAATTGGCGCCCGAGTATAAATTGGCGTCCGATAGAAATTGATGCCTGATCTAAATTAATTTTTTTATTTAAAAAAAATTACATATCACAACTTACCACTTCTTAGGCAGTTATAATTTATCTGTCATATACTATACATATTAATTTTTTTCAACAAGGAGGAGATGATTCAGAGCGATAAGTTATAGCTAGGCTATAACTATCGAAGGATTTATTACTATAATTGAGCTACAGTTAGCTAGGACAAGAGGATTCTTCTTTTGACTTACCATAAAAGACGGAGGTTAAAGAAATAAATAAGACACACGATTTATTTACATATAGAGTAATAGATGTTTAATTAATATTTAACAATATTTCAAATAGAAAACACCGTATATTGTATAATCGTCACGATGTATAACTAGTTATAGTTCATCAGCGTAGTTTTGTGACACGTAGGATTGAACATTTTATTTTAAAAATACATTTAGCTTTGTGTAGTATTAACAAAGTAAAATATTTGGTAAATATAGTAAATTGATTATATAATTTTGGCACAATAAAATATTATTGATTTAATTGACAACTAGCCTGTCTTGTCATGTCAGTTTATTTATAATTTTTAAATAAAGAGGTTGATGTAATTTCTGAAATATAAAGGTTTTCTTAGGGAGTTATTACAAATTTATTAGGGTTGTCACAACTATTATTTCAGAATATATTATTTTTAATTCGATAATTTTTGAAGATGTCGATAGCAAGTGATGACAATTTAGAAGCGAGAGACTTCTTTTTCCAAATATTTTGATGTTCGGTCGAGAGATATACTTCTTGACACGGACAAATTAAACTAATATAGTCGAAAGATTAGATTACTACGAGTTGCTTATGCGAATGTCGCAGACAACTTGACGTATATTTTATTTTTTGTAATTGTGCGAGACGATATTATAAAAATCGTACTAGAGTTATTTTGAACGTGGGAGACGTTGTTCAGAGGAGAAGTTTTACCCGATCAGTAGGGTAGGCCTTTTTTTCATCGAAACTGGCTCCACGTTTTATAAAGGCCGTCGTTTTTTTAAAAGGCAATTTTTGACCTTATATGGATTGAGGGATCATGATGGTTCGGATGTAGGAACCTATCACATAAAGGACATTACGAAATAATAATTTTTAGATGTGATGCTTTGACTTATTCTTAGTATGCTCGCTATTTAATTAAATGCGGATAACACTGACTTGATTATATATATTTTAGTTTATTAGTAGATATAAGGTGATAGATATTAGGGTTCTTTGTATTTTTAATTATTGATTACAATATTTAGAATATATTAGTAAAGTTAGATGTATATTTATTTATTTACCTAATTAATTCCATCAATGGCACGAAAATATCTAATGACATATGCGTTTGTATCGTTTTTTGATCTTCCGGTAGATCATGAAATCTATATAGGTTCATAGGTCAGGGTTTATTAGACGCTATAATTTATTCGGTTATATATTATTAGGTTAATTCGTTAGCTTAATTTATTTATTATATTAGGATATTTTTAAATAAAGTAACAAAAATATTAAAAATTAAATATTTTTCATTTAAAAAAAAAATATTTTTTTTGTTATTAATTTTATTTTCGCGTTTTTAATGAATTTAATAATTTCAATGTTGATTTTAATTTATACGTAAGAGGTGGAAGTTGTGTTATTTTAGGCATATTGAAGGAAAGGAATCAATTTAATTCAAAATTTAAATTATTATTTATATTCTGAATTTTCTTTATCATTATATATTCAATTTATTCATTTTTATTTCAAAATTTTAATGTAGAACTGTTTATTTTAAATCTTCTTATTTGGAAATTTTAAAATAATATTCTATGGTTGGAAAGCGATTTAGCTAAATTAATGTTAATAATTTGTTGTATTAGTTTCAAATTTTTTTTTGTAAGAAAGGGGAATATTTGTAACATTTTTCGCTATTGTACCTTCTTTTTAAGAGCTTAGAGGTTATCAGAGAAAATAATTATAGAACTGGCAAGTTAAAAATTTAAATATGTTTTTTTTGGGAGAATAGAACAGGATTTGAAAAAATGAGAAAAAAAAGAGGAGCGAGGTGTTTTTTTTAGAGAGAACAATAATGGTTGTGATGGAGTAAAAAGGAGATTATTTTTCTCCTCAAAAAAAGAAGATATTTGATTTCTTTGTAAAAGTAAAATCTGTTAAGAATATTAAAGATGTTGGCAAAGTGAAAAAGAAAGAGGCTCGAACCAGAAAACTGATATCGCCCAAACTTCCAAGGCAAATGGACCCCTCGACAAGAATAAGGGGAGCAATGGTTTCAATCGGATAAAGAGCACATTAAACATGGTGACGCACCAGTTTCATACGAGTTTATAGAAGTTATATTTACAATGACGATGCTGATTGCAGAATTTTACAGTCGACTTATAATTTTGGAGATAACATTCGAGAGTGGAGTATGGAACAATACAATCTAATTTAAGCCAGTGGTTTGTGTTTTTTTTATCATGATGTGTAAATTATAAGGTGAAAGGTATTTATATCTGATTTTTGTAAACTACACCACACCATCACAACCACTTTGATATCTTTCTGTTTCTATTTTATTTACAAAATTTATTCTGGATTATTTGTTTCAAATTATATTACAATTTTCTTCTCAAAATAGAATTTTATTTAAAAAGATTTCCAATAAATTTCAAAATTTACTTTATCCATTCCCTTTTTGTGGCATCCGGGTGGGAATGGTATAATATGTAGTGGTGGTGAATGTTTATTTAGCTCAAAACACGCACACAGGTTAATAGAGAGACAGTGTCTGTAACCAATACCAGCACCAGAAAAAGAAATTGTTAACGGTTTAATCTTATTGTTTATAATATTGTTAGTAATGATGAAGTTAAACTATTAATTTAATCCCTTGGAAAAAATAACATATCACTTCATTAAAAAAATAATTATAATTAATACGAGCGAGTCATTGCTTTTTTCTCATTTTAGTGCCCTCGAAACCTTTTTATTAGTGATTTTCTCTTCCTTACTTGTGGAATGGTTAACAGACACGTATAAAAACAGATGGCTCTTACCGGCATTCGATTTTAAACAAAATTATCTTTCATTAACGAGTAGAGTTAATATAGGTTTTAACTTTGACCTTCTTTGTTGTTTTAGCTTTATGAGATAGCAAGTAGCAGTTTTGCTACCGGTGAAATATTTTTCAAAGAACAGTAAACAGTAAACTCTCTATAATATCACTTTTATCGTATTAAAATGCAAGATTATATCACCAAAATTAAATTATTAAATAAGATGTACGTTATAACGTTACACCCAGAGGAGCAAAATCAAATCAAAAATCCTTGTTTCGAATACGAGGACATTTTTTACTGCGATCAAATACCGTTATCTTTTACAAATCAAGTGAAACATCAGATACGTACCAGAAACCAAGACCCGATTTATATACAACCTTATAGACATCCTCCCGCGGAAAATGAAGAAATACAACTACAGGTAGATAAATTATTACACGATAATGTTATCCAAGAGTCTTATTCACCATAGACCGCACAAGTGCACTTAGTACCCGAGAAAATTGATGCTATAGGTCAACGCAAATTTGGAATGGTCTTCCAAACCTTACTGAGATTCACATAGGCACACCCCACAATCCAAACTCTATGGGTTTGATAGAACATTTAAAGTTCACGATTATCGAAATTCGCGAAATACGAGCAAAAAATAACCAATGTAGCTTCTGTTATATCATATGCGATTATGTCATATAACCATTCCGTACATTCAACGACGGGACTCACTCTATTCGAAGTTGTATTTGGACACACAGAATCCTCTAGCATATTCAATGTTGATTTCGAGAAACATTATACTCAACTATTAGTTAACGAACATGTAAAAAGAACAAAATACCTATACAAATACCTTTCAGACAAACTAGCAAGTGAAAGGAAAATAATTAAAGAGAAATATAAAGGAGAAAATGAAATCAACATAAGTACAGACGATACAATATTTATAAAAGGCGTTAATATCAGACGAAGTAAGGATAAACTCCGATATCAGACAGCAAAAGTGTTAGGCAGCATTGTTTGAAATACAGTCCCAATTAACACTAAAAATCGTGATACTAAAGTACCGATTAAAGATGTCAAACGTCCTCCACAGGTACGTTATCCTGATACTAATTCAGGTGATCCAAAGCCAGGCCCTTCAACTGCAGTCGATTAAGAGTAATCCTGGAATACTGCCAATAAAAGGACAAGCGGTGTTAAGATATGAACACTGAATATACTGGATACGACTGGATAATATTATAAAGATATTAGATTTGAGATTAGGTACTAAAAGATGATTTAGATTATAACATAAATAACTATAAAGAATTACATAAGTTTTTGAAAGATAATATAAATATAACTGACCTCATTGGTTTTAAGAAACAAACGGAAATTATAATGAATACTCTTTTAAATAGATTTTACCAGGTAGTGTTAGATATATTCACACTATCTACTAATGCGGACAGAGCACCATTCACTTTATTGCCAGCTGCTACCCGTCTCTCCACATCTAACTCACATCTTCCATCCCTCGAAAATACACTCCCCAGATACACAATTTCATTCACTTGTTCTAGACATTTTCCATTTACCCAAATCTCACATTTCATTTGTACCTCTTCCCTTTCAAACGGGATATTCTCAGACATTTCACACAGCGCCATCTAGTCCCAATATAAGCAGCAGAGCGCTTGTGTGTTATGGGTACTAGACAACTGATATACTACTTATATACTTTTCTTTTGTAAATAAATACTTATAATACATAGACACACACAGACTCGGGGTGGGAATCGAACCCGCAACCCCCGTTTACTTTCCGACGCGCTTAACCGTTGCGCCACGGAGGTCGTGTTCTTTCGTTACGAAGGTTCTCGTTGTGTGGACATTAAAAACAAAACATAAATACACTTACATTTTTATAACTACGATTGCTCTATATTGTAATTCACTATTATTCTGCATAGTCTGTTAATTTGCCTGACTTTTTTCTTGGTTTGTGTTTTTATTCTTTTCTTCAGATGCGGTGAGATCGTCTTCTTAAAAAAATTTAAACTCCCATTAGGACAGTAATTGTAAACAACATAAGACAAGAACACTGATGATTTCTTAGAAAATGCAAATCGACAATAAAGATAAATACATTTTGGTGCCGAAACCAAGGAAAAAACAGTCTAAACAAAGGCATATTGTCCCGTTATAGAGAATGACCATTAGGTTATAAAGAGTGCTTTGTTGTATGGCTCATAACGCAAACCAATCAGTTTGAGCAAGATCTATGCTACACGCAGTTTTTTGTTGTAAAGATGTTCATTATAGACAGTTTAGACTGCAGTTCCAGTAAATAAATAATGTAACGTAAAATCTTCGATCCCAAATAAGAAACTACATACACAATCAACCCTCCAAAAATGTCCGAACCGAATGTGCGCTCAAATAAGTATTTGAGTGCACTTTGAGTGAGTCACAGATTATTTTTTTATTTTATTTTATTTTATTTATTTAGGCTTATCAACAACTGTTTACACTAATACATTCTAAAATATACATGATTCTAAAGATAATTACTAAGTATAACAGTCTCTTACAGATAAGCTCCACATGCAACACTATTATAAGTTAATATAACATATCATCTTATATTATAGGTTAATATAATATTTCAGTTTATATAAAGTGTAAACTGTAAACTTAACTTTGTAATATAGTATAGCTATATTGGCGCAGCAAGTGTTTCTTTAAGTTATCACAATATCACTGACCACACTTAAAAATCTAAAGAAGGAATACTATCTATGCCAGTCCAATGCAATTATAGATTGATTTGCGAAATTTACCAGCGGTGTCATAATGGATATCCAAACAATCACTATACTTGTTTAAAATCTTACACAACCTAGGTACAGGAGAATTAGCTCCGAGAACAGTTCTGCGCAGTGGTGGACAAAGAGGAGTGATCGGCTTACGTGGGGGCCTGTAAGGCACACGAAATTTAAATTCACTTAGCAATTTTGGACAGTCAATTTTATTTTTAAAAAGTTTAAAAAGAAACATCATGTCAGCAAAAACTCGGCGATTAGACAATGACATAACTTTAAAGTATTCCAGCCTACTGTTGTAAGAAGGTAATTGCTTTGCCATTTTGATAGAGAAGGATAAGTGATACAGGAATCTTTTCTGAATTCGTTCTAAGCGCAATGAATGGGTAGAATAATGTGGTCTCCACACAGGGCTGCAGTATTCTACTATACTCCTTACTAAGGAATTAAATAGGAATAATTTTGTTTTTGTTTTACGAAATGATTTCCCATTCCTTAAGACAAATCCCAGCATTTTACACGCTTTTCCTATTATATGTTCTATGTGGGGTATAAAGGTCAATTTTTTATCAAATATCACACCCAAGTCTCTCACAACATCCACCTCTTGAATTTTTTGATCTTTAATATGATAATCATAGTTAACTAGATGTATGTTGCGGGAGAATTTAAGATGTAAACACTTTTTATGGTTTAAATCCATCTTATTGAGCAAACACCAACTCACAAGCCTATTTAAATCATTCTGAAGTAGAACAGCATCATTTGTGGATTTAATAATTTTTGCAAATTTTAAGTCATCGGCGTATAAAAAAGGTTCCGAAAAGTGAAAGCAATTAGGAATATCATTAACAAATATGTTAAATAGGACAGGACCCAAGTGTGAACCCTGAGGAACACCCGATGTTATGTTATGTGTGGTCGACTGAAAACCATTTACAACAACATGAAATGATCGGCCTTCAAGATATGATGCCAACCATCTCAAAAGAGTACCAGTAATTCCATAGGCGGATAATTTACATACCAAAATCTCATGTGATACCTTATCAAATGCCTTACTGAAATCAGTATAAATAACATCATACTGATTACCAGAATCGATGGCATTTGCCAGAGACTCTGTAAATGAAAGTAGATTCGTGTTAGTAGAGCGCGATGCAACAAATCCGTGTTGATGCTCACTTAAGTAAAGTTTGAAATGCGACTGTAAGTGAAAGCAAATGATTATATAAATATTATGTGAATTATACTTTACGCACGAGACGTAAGATGATTTTATTTTAAATATTTTTTTACAAACAGTGTTTCAATGTCATTCAAGAATCGTTTACAAGCTTTTATAACCTTATGGTATGACAGTAATACTATAATACTATACTGTACTAAAAAGATATCCGTCAATTCGGACAATAATTTGTTTAGATTTTACAGGAGATCGTGCGTCTAGTTCTTTATTCGTGATCGAAGCGTAAAATTCTAATAAAATCACAATAACATTTACCGATTACTTACAAATTATAAGTGGTGATTTTGGTGAGTTTTATTTTTGTCTACCCTATTGAAAATATCTGTGCACGTCATTGATTGGGTATGTCGTATAATTGTTTTATGTAATTTTCAAATTTCGCCTAAAACGGCTGTGTTTTTCTGACTGATTTTTCGCGTGAAGCCCGCAGGCGTACCTCAGGAGGTAAGTAAACATAGTTCGACGGATTTATTATTACTTCAATACTTTTGTATAATTAGAAGTATCGCACATACAGAAGTCAGATTTTACATCTTTTTCTGATCACTGATTCTAAGAGAAACATTCCTGCAGAAGCCTATGAGCTATTATGGTTGCACGGTGGCTGCAAGAACGTTCTGATCGTCGCCGCTGACAACAATTAATTTGTAAGCATTCTTTCGGCGAAAAGTATTGTTATTAGGTCTAATTATTGTTGCTGAAAAATTGAGTGTCACTTTTTCATTATTTTTAGTGATAACGACAACTACTCTTTGATTGCGATTACTGTGCGACCAACCCCGAAATTTACGTCGCGATGACGGCGCGAACGCTGTTGGTTCCCAAGTTTAAAGTGGTTCGAGTACGGTCGGTTTAACAGACAACTATCTGCAGTAAATTAGCCTTTCGTCTGATGTTGGAACTAGCATTCAATTAGTTGAATTTCGAAATTTTATGTTGAACGGTTTCTGAAATAGGTAAGTACCTATTTCAGAAACCGCCTATTCAGTCCCACCTATTCAGTCGGCGTCAGTAGGTATATTCATCACCTGCGTCCATCTGGCTCAAATAAGTCTAACCTTTGTTAGTAAAAATTAAAAAAAAACTTAAATAGGAGACCCAGTTTTTTTTTTACTGAGAACCGTAACCTACTCAGAGCATGAATATGAACAACTTTTGTTCCACGAGTTTTGAATACTTATTCACAAAATAGTACAGGGAAAAAATTCGAACTCAGCAAAGTACCTTTTTAGCTCTGCTAATTACATCTTGATTATTTTTGACAAAGACACATTCAAAACCTCGAAGTAAACTCGGCCATTCGTAGACACGAGGACGTTGTTAAATTGTATTGATTATTAACAAAACATTACTTATTAAATGTCATGTAAGTTACTTATTACATTTTATTGTTTTCAAAATGGTTAAAAATGTGATAAGTTATAAATTAGATTAGTTAAGTAACAATAATAAAAAATAAACTAGTTAATTAGTTAAATATAAATGAATGACACTACTTATCAAATACTAACCGAGTACAAGGCAAATGTGCTACACAGTAGGTACATTCCAGACTGCAGCATATTTTTATTTCGACTTTCGTTCGTTCATTTCATGTACGATTCCCGTGACGCGCGTACGACATACGACTTCGTTTCAATCCATATTTTTGTTTGCTATACAGTTTACAAACAAACACACATCATTAAATGTAAAAAGGTGGAAAGCAATACATATTACACAAATATTACCTGTATAATTTTACAATATTACTCGTGTCGGATCGAAAAATTGTGTACGTTTTATAATTAAGTCTATTAAGTTTTTAAGTGCTATTCAAACATCGAAATGGACGAAGAAGTACAAAATCTTCTTAGAGCGTGGGGACTCGAAGAATATATAGATATAGTGTTCAAACGTAAGTATTTCACCATAATTTCACAAATTTTTTCTAGATATAATTAGTAAATTTTAAATAGGTACCTATAATAAAAACTATTATTACTTAAATAGTATACATATGTATAGTGTTAGTGTTTCAGTTTTATTGTATAGTAATTTTATCATTTTAACTTCATCCCCATCGCCACATCGCATCCCTATATTGCCAAGTTTTAATAGATATTAATAAAATCATGTTTTGTGTCTTCGCTAAAAAAGTAGGCGTTACAATTTGATATAATATATTCTGTTGGTTAGTCCTGATTCCTAGTCTTAGGTGCTTCTATAAAGAAAAGAAGCGAGTTGCCGTTTTAAACCATTGTCCATCCATAGTCTACGCCATCTGCGCTTACCTGTAGATAGGTAGGTATTAGGTATACGAACGCGTACGCACAGAAATAAACAGGTTGAAATTTGTTGAGTACCAGGTACTCAATGACTAAGGAAACTAAAGGACATGAAACAAGTACAAAATAATCGTGCCACCTAAACTGTGAGTGTCGCAAACAATGGCTGCCGATTAGTGATGTCCCAAATATCTACTACGCAGATGTCGTTAAGTCAGTTGTTGAAATAAGTTTTGTTTCAGCATCAGTATTGAAATAAAAATCTTTTTGTATGATATCTTCAGAAAAACGGAGGGACTGAAATATTGTTCAAACTAAAAATAGCAGTCAGCGTAGTTCGATGCTGTCGGTATATAATTAGAATTTGCACTTAAGGCGATTTTAAGGTGATCTTAGCAACGACAGCAACAGGCGCCCTCAAGGATAGCCCCTCTCTGTCCTTCGATCATTTTTGTATGGAACTTTAAATGGACCCTACATACAAACAAATTACTTAGCTACCTCTTTTCGTAATACTTAATAGTACGTCCATGATTATTACAGAAATGAAATTGCTTTTTAAAAGAAACCCATTATGAAGCACTTTGATACATGTTGAAGATCAATGAACATAGGTCAAAGTAGTTGAAGAACAGCACAGTCCTTTTAATGCTTTTCTTTTCTTTACATGCATAACACCACTTCTTCTAAAGGTGATGGTGAAATTAAAATAAGATCATTCAAGAAGCAGATATTTAGAACTATGAGCAGATTTGTCTCTCTCGAAAACGTCAAATCAAAGTTCAGCCACGTTCTGTAAATAATTAATATTTTCCTGTTACTTTTTCTCAATAGAGGATTTACATGGTCAGGATATTAAAAAGTAATTAATTACCACTGTAAATATTTTCTCTGATTCCCAATAATCTTTGCGAGGATAATGCTTCATACCGTAAAATTATTTTCTTAATGTTCTATTGAAGGCTTCTTCGAAATGCAAATAACATAAATATATATCATGAATACCCCTTTAGAGATACAGCGTGAAGATATGTATGTATGTATCATATACATGTATGTAATTTTTACAGAGGTTTCAATTTTCTTTTCCGATTACGTCAAGCCACTCTTTTCGTCTAATAATACATGATGGCAATCTGCTACGAGATAATTACGACATATAAACATGATACCTGTATTTATCGATAACTTTTTAATATTGGTACACGGACAGCCCTAACTGCAATAACAACAAAAATTGATATGAAGTAATTTACTGTATTATATGAATAAAAACCACTAATAACTGAAAATATACCTACATGACTATATTACAGTAAACTAAGAAACAGTAATTACGATGGAAATATATACGACATCAGATTAAATTAATGAATTTCTGTTTAATATCAGTGCAATTATAGATTTCGTTGATTATTGCTTTTTCTCGAGCCACATCCAAACACACTACACTTAGAAATTATTGGGGCATTATGCTAGCTTCTCCTTTAACAAAACAATTCCAAGATCCAGCACAAATTCACAGAATCAATAAAAAATATTAAATTCATTGATATGTTTTGACACTTCGTGTACTTGTCAGCGTGTCGCAAAAAATGGCGGACTGGCACGTTTTGACATTACATAGATGTCACATAAAAAAATTACTCTTTGAAAAAAGTACTGTTGTTTTCTCTTACACACACAAGAAGCCGTAAGTCAAAAAGAGACAACGCTACGTTTGAATATTATGCGTTAGAATATATATAACTAAATGTTGCTATAGATCAACATGCCATGTCCTTTAGTTTCCTTAGTCATTGCAGGTACTAGTTGATTGACGAGATATTATTATGATTTGTCAGTGTACGATATAAAACATATCTACATATAAATATGTACATACCTATTTAGAAAATATTAAATATCTTAGTGAACATTAATAAAGGAGTACCAACCTATATGACGTTATATTTTACTACTACTACATGTATAAATTATACGGTCTATTTTCGTGTAATTTATTTTATTCTATGTAAATAACTTGGTCGAAAAGTCAGAATAAAAAAGGTATTTACGTAAAATAAAATAAATTACGCGACAGTAATAATAATAATCTCAGACATTTCACACAGCGCCATCTTGTGTTTATGGGTACTAGACAACTGATATACATACTACTTATATACTTTTGTAAATAAGTACATATTATATGTAAATTATACATAAACACCCGTAGACCCGTATTTATATAATAGTAAAATATGCACAAGTCGTGAAAATTTAAAAACATTAACGACATTATATGTAAGTAGGTACCTGTATACCTTGCTTGTATATATAGTAATATGTAGACACCCTACAGTCATATACTTAGAAAAGATAAATATTGTTAATTATTAGGTATATCCTCTTAGCCTAGGTGATTTATGTAAGTAATAAGTATATTTGTGATGTGAATATAGCCTTAAAATATATTATTTTGTACCTATGCCAATAGGTCTAGCTATTAACTCTTTACTAAGTAAAAAAAACAAAACAGAAAAGACTATTACTTATAATTTTTATAATTAAATAGAATTAGGTATATTAAACGAAACTTGTTATATTTACGTTTACATCTATATATCACAACAAGCCGTTTCCCGCCCGCTTCGCTGGGTGTAAGTGAAAATTTTGTACGTAATAGTACATTTTTGTTTGAAAAATGGTGAAGGGTCTATGGAGTTCAAAAAATAAGTAGCCTATAACCATCTACAACTAATTCCGCGTCGAATGGTCATGGTCCCATGCCGATCGGTCCAGTAGTTTTCAAGTTTATCGCGGTCAAAGAAAAAACCTTTCATTATATATATATAGATATCATATCAAATGAGATATACCTACTTAGCTTTATTATCTAGCTATATGACGTGAACATGAATATAACAAGTTTCTATTAGTTTTTTCTATTAGTATTCAAGTTTTTATTAATAGTCTCTAATGTTTAGCCAAGATATAGGTTTACGGTAGTAAACTAATTAATGTGTGAAATAGGTATTAAGTAGTTTATGAGCCGTTGAGTTGAGCGTCCGTAATTTTTTGATGAACAGCGGGGTTATTCACAAACGTCGGAAACTCAACTTTCCGTATCCGACAGGAAACTTTTCGATGATTTTGTCTAAACGCTATTCACAAATCCGAAACCGTTCCGAAACGAAATGATTTGACAGTTCATTTCGGGACGAACCTTCGGATGCTTCCGACGACTTTTTAGTGTCGAAAACTTACTAGTTTTTCTATTTTTTCAGGATTTACTGCAGCTTTTAAATCATAGCCTGGAAGGCAAAGGTTTATTGAATTTAAATAAGAGTATTCCTTTGGATAATGCTGCCCGACAGCGATTAGTGAGACTCATTGGAACGTTTATTTTAAGTAATCGTCCTGAATCTGCAATTAGAACTTCCGTCGAACATGTACATAACATGTACATAAGATTGTTACAAGCATAGTTTTAAGATATAAAATCTGTATACTTTTTTTATTTTCAAGAATGGTAAGGGTTATGTTGAGTTTAAAAAATTTGTAACAAAAATAAGTTTAAATAAAAAAAATATTTCGACTTTATTTAACTTTATTTAATTGTGTTAACAATAATAATCGTAGGTAAAACATCTACATTGTAATGTATTTTACTAATTTGAATTTACTCGGTATCTAGGATTTTACTTAGTAGCCTACATCCAGTATCATTGGTATGTTTAGTCAATTTACTTCGTTATTATGTTAAACGTACATTCAGAACTTATTAATTAGGCAGAAGGATAAGGCCAAAAAATGTACCATACTGCAAAATAAACTTATAGAAATTTAACAGAATTTTTTAGAAAGACTATAGTTTATATACACACTTGTAACCTTTTAAAAATTAATTAAAACAAAGAAATTCTTTTCTAGTTACCTTTTGAAGTGCCAGTTAATATACCTTTTGAAGTATTTTTGGCGTTATGGAGATACTTTTACGACCTTACCCTATAACGTGACTTCGGTGATGTAAACTTTGAATGTTCTATTATTGGTAGGCATGAACTACTCAGGATATTGGGTTAATTATATTATTATACAATATAGGTACAACATATCTCATTCTGACCTATGTAAATTAAGATAACTCGTTGAAAATTATGTAGAAAACGCATATCACTAAGCCAATGAATACTTTTGCAATAATTACTCCGAATATGCACCGATATTCTACATGTCGTTACTTTTTACGTTGTAAAGATTTTAGGAATTTACTTCATCGGCATATTGAAGCCAGTTTATTAGGATGTTGTAATACTATCAAAAGTGGTTGACAAAAAACAAACAAAATTGTTAGTTTCAATCGAATTATATTTTATTTAATCAGTGTAATAAAGAACGCCGCTTAAAATGGAGATGGGCAGGACATTTGGCTCGGGCGTCCGACGGCAGATGGACGAAACAGGCAACGCAATGGAAAGGTCCAGGAGAAAAAAGAAACAGAGGCCGACCTAGAGACCGTTGGAGCGACGACATAGAGAAGACAGCGGGGAGGGACTGGATGTGCATGGCAAATGATAGAAATAAATGGAGGCATTTGGAGGAGGCCTATACCGAAAGGGGCCATGAACTGAAATAGTTGCTTTTATTTAATTGAGAATTTAAAAATTTATAATTTCAATTTATTCAATATTATGTTAATTAATTAATTAAAAATTGTAATCTTAGTTAAATTATATATTATCTTAATTCATTAATTGTAAAGAATGTTATTATTGAATACAATGTAAATATGTAGGTATTAATTCATGGTTTAATAAAAGGCTTATAATAATAATAATAAAGAACACATTATATTAGTAATTTCAATTAACTTATCAAATTATTTTTAACTGCGAGAGTCTGCATATCTTCGCCTGAATTCGAAGGTATTAGTACTCTTGCCGATGTTCATTTCCCAGCGCTCATGTCTGAAAGACAAAGCGTTTCATTAGTGATTAATAACAAATAGAATGCCATGGTAACAATTTTACTAAAAAATATAATAATAATCGGCGACAATATTTCCATGAAATAAATTGAATTTGTCGAAATCGAACAAAATTACACGGTACGAAAATACATACTAACGAGACTCAGTGTGGGCGCAGTCACGATAGCACGATCGCCCTCCTGGCCGGACCAATATGAGGGCCGTTGGTGCGCCGCTTTGCTACGATCGGTGGTGAACTCTAGTCTGTCCGTTGTACGCGTAACCGAAAGAGACTTGCTCACGTGGACAACGCTTAAGTGAAGGCGTCGTCGCCGAAACCGTCGAAATCAAAGCTGAAGTCTACAGCGACTTCGTCACTGAGCATCCTGTCCCAGAATGCATCGTCTCCGAAATCGCTCAACTTCCACTCCGTTTCGTCGGTATCGACCGTGTCCAAGTCTCCCTCGGCTACGACGCCGACAGTGTCCGGAGTCACACCGACCGCGCTGGCGCCGACGTCGCTGTCGGATTCGGGGCTGGCTATACCAGAGTCGGTGCCGACCGAATCCGATTCAGCGTTAACCACGGCCGCGCCACTGTCGTTTTCGTCATTGTCTGCAGCCGTGGTTACTTCAGCTTTGTTGCTGACGACGACGTTATCACTGCAATAAAAAATGATTGTAAGTCAACGAAGAACATTAGTCGTCAGATGAGAGAGAAATCGTCGTCAAATATAAAAACTTACGTCGCGTTCTGGCTTTCCAGTTGACGTATCGTCGATATCGCCGTCGTCAGCACTTCCTCTAATGGTGTCTGTAGAAATAAGACACATCGGTAAACAATTGAAAGCTATGAATAATCTTTTAATAATTTTAAGTCGTCTTCGCTCGTTAAGAGCTCAAATAGAAAAAAAATACCTTTTTGGATAAGCCCAGGACCTCGCGAAGCGCGTTCAAGGCTTCCGCTTCTTCCTGACGCCGCTCGCGCTCGTACCGAGCGTTAATAGCTCGTCGCTGTTGCTGCGGTCAAATACATTAAATTGCATTAATTCTGTTGAATCCAATAAACAAATTCTCCCTTTTATGATGCGAGTGACGTATAAGTACTCACGGCTGTGAACGGGACACGGCCGGTGCCCGACGGTCGCCCGCGACGTCGCCGCTCAGTACTGCTCGGCGGCGTACTGATTTCTTGCAGAGGCTGTGGGATAACAAACAAATCGAGATCAACGAACGGTTCCAGCTCCCGGATAACACATAGATATGGTCGTAATCTTTACATTTTCATATGATAAATTTTATTTTAATAAATAATTTAAATTCACTTACGAGGCGTGAGTGTTCTCGTGGTTCCGAAGAAATGCCGTGGTCCTTTTTCAGGGGCATCGCCTTTGTTGCCTAAATAAAATAAAGAAAAATATTTAGTCTCTTAATTTCAACAAATATGTACCTACAACTTTACATAAATTTGTGAGGCAACTTACCATAGAACTCCCGTAAACATAAAAATGCTTCGACATGGTGGCGTGCAATTGCAATATCACTATTGCGAATAACTGAGGTTGAGCAGATCTTGTACATTTATTTCATGTGCCCCTTCTACTTTCCCCTTGTCCGCCATGTCGCCGTGTCGCCGCCCAGTGTCGTGACATGGCGTCACGTTAAGCTCCGCCCACTGAATCATCACTGCGTATCGCTGTGAGTGGATATTTTACACGTCCGTTTTTTATAATCGCATCATTTTTTGATCATATTGTATTGATTAGTGATAACGGTCATGGCTTCTCTTAATTGTTTTTAAGTTCAGTGATCATATGAAGCTCTCCGGTCGGTCTCCACATCATAATTTTTCTACTCTTATTTAATTTAGGAATATACTTATTTATAACCTTATCTCTTATAAAACTAAAAAATGCCTGTTAGATCATTTAGTAATGGATATTATTCAGGACATCAGAGGTGTACATTTCTCAATTAGCTACAGTTGTGGTCGGTAGGCTGGTATAGGTTGACATAGAAATAAATTCTTTTATCACTTTAATTTTTATGTCATCATAATCTCTTGAAAGTGACCATCCTGTCTATTTTTCAAATCTATCTTGTTTATGAATGTGCTATCCTTCATAATCATTCCACCATCAATCTTTCAATACGTGTTTGATCAAATTTCAATCTTTTGGTACTCTTCATGAAGCATGTTCATCATTACAATAAAGCATCTGTTAATAGATGTACTTCGTTTTCATAATGTGCGTAATGGAACCACAGTTCTTATTTTTCCTCTTTCTGTTGCTACCCTTGTTATTAGTAATATTTTCTCTCCCGAATCTTCTTTCATAGGTATTTTTCGTTGAGGAGACTTTGTAAATGTAGCTTAAAGTTCTAAATGTAAATAGGAGACACTTAACGCTTTATTTTTTGTACACGTGCAAAATTTGTGTCAAAATACTTGTTTAAATACCTATGTACCTATACATATTAGACATGTGCGCCAACAGAATTCCGTTGCACTACTGTTTTAGTGGCTCACTGGTGTCTGTATGTACTATATATTTTCCCGCACTGCATGATGCTTTACATGACGTGATCGATGACTCCGATAGCTGCAACTATCAGGGAAAAAGCGCTTTTTCCATATGCGAGTAACTGAAAACACTATCTATGACATAATGCATCATCATCACTTCTGTCCTGTTACTTCGACTTCTGTTTGAAATTGAAATATACCTATTTTCGAAAAAGAAACCAAGATTATTCTAGGAATAAAAGTTGTTCAGTATCAAAAAGTTAGTAAGCCGTTATAAGTTTTGATAGGTATAGTAATTAGAAGACAAGAGTGGTGACAAGTATTGATGTACCAACAAAAATCTAGAAACGAGGCAAGGAAACTGGAAACGGCTAAGGTGTATAATGTACAAAGTATATTAAAGTGTGTTTTTGATATAATGTTTAAGTAGTCTCTTAAAGATAAACATAGATTTTGAATCTTTAATGTCAATGGGTAATTTATTATATAATTTTACTCCTTCATAGACAAGACTCTTTTTGCCGTAATTCATGCGGGGTACGTGTAAATTCAAATTGTTTGCATGTCTCAACATCATTTTATGCTATTGTTATATTTTTTGTAAAACTTATATGTGTATGTACTCGTATATCTTTATTCAGAATTTTTCTTATTAATATACGTACATGTTTGATGTATATACTATGTTTTTTAGTATTTGATAATTTAGTATCCTTGAATATTTAATGTGTAGGTGTTAGATAATCGTGAGGATATTGAATTATCTACCTACTCAGGTACAAGAACGGAAACACAGTGTCACGTAAAACGTGATTAATTTTTAGCTGTAGTTTGAAATCAGAAATCACCAATAAGAAGAATAGGTACGTATGGTACGTACCTAGTATATTTTTGTTCTAGTTGCTAGTAATGACCTTAGCGACAACGAAATGCGTTATATCACATTTTTAATAATGTATCTATACTTTACATATCACATACTGAGACGCCGCTAGTAAAAGATATTAGTCCTATACATATTACCTGTCCGTATCGACGAAAGTTAAATGCAAAAAAAAATACTTAAATACGAGTAAGCCTAATAACAGATATTTATTTATTTTATTTTACTTTATTTGGAAAACAAACAGCTATAAAATCTAGGTAAACAGTTTGAACTTTAAATATCTACAAGCCAATTATTTGTTTCCGCATATAAAAATCTAAACATTTACTACTATTACACATATACATACCATAATTTTGTCATATTATATGTATTACACATATAAATAATATAACGAAACAATAGTATAACAAAATTTTGGTTGTACAATATAACATTACCTATTTCAAATCAAACCAATCTTTAGTCATTGTAGTCTTAACAATATTTGGGCTTGTGTTAAATAAATCAAAGTTGTACCGGTCACCCACTTTATTAAACTCATTGACCACGCGACACATGAAAGAGTTTCGCCTATACTTACTCGAACAAATAGGAGAAAATAAATAATTTTGTCTTCTGGTCGAACGATTAATTGATCGACTAGGTACCTGGAGGTTTATGCCCTGAATGAGATGAGGACAGTCAATTTTATTTTGAGCTATTTTAAATACTCGTAAAAGTACAATGTCCGAAATAGCTCGACGCTTTTGTAAAGGGAGTAAATGTTGTCTCCTACGTCTATTTTCATAGTCGACATCATATCGCTTACATTTAAATTGCAGATATCTTTGAAATCGCTTCTGAATAGACTCCAATCTAGAGATGTAAGTGTTCTAGCGTGAGTTCCAAACTTGTGAGACATACTCGAGGGTGCTACGGACGTAGGAGCAATACAGAATTTTAACTGATTTTATTGTTTTGTAATTCGAACAAGATCTTATAATAAATCCAAGTGCCTTATTTGCTTTTTTTATTATGTGTTCTATGTGGCAATCGAACTTTAATTTGTTGTCCTGAACTACACCTAAATCTTTTATCGAATTAACTTTATTCAAACTTTGATTTTGTATGGTATAGTCAAAGTCAACTAAATTATATTTTCTGGTAAATGTTACTGCAAAACACTTGGATACATTTAAATCAAGATTATTCTCCTGACAATAATGGTGTAGGCCGTTGAGGTCTTCCTGGAGACGCTTGTAATCATCAGCGCTCTTGATACACATAAAGATTTTCATATCGTCAGCGTACATAAGGAATCTCGAGTGTTTCAAACATTTATAAATATAATTTATGAAAATAATAAATAATAACGATCCCAATAAAGATCCTTGGGGTACACGTGACGGTATATAGACCCATACTGCTGATGAGAAACCATTGACCACAACCGCTTGAGATCTGTTTGAGATATAAGATGTCAACTACCTGAACAGATCGCCATGTATGCCAGCATAATAAAGTTTTTGTAGCAATAACTGATGATCTATGCGATCAAAGGCCTTACTGAAATCTATGAACATAGTATCAACCTGAAAGCCCAAATCCATGTAGTTAGTCAAGTATATCAGTCCCATACGTACCTAAATTGTACTAAATTTTCATTATATTTTTCTTGCCGCCGCTAAATTGCCGCCTAAATTGTACATTTTCATTATATCTTTCTTTGTGGTTTTGTATATTTGTACCGGTGCAATAAAGTGTATTGTATTGTATTGTACCTGTCGGTATCTACAAAAGTTTATGTATACTACGCTTAAATGCAAAAAAAGTTACTTAAATACGAGAGCATTGTTTGTTGATGATCGTCTCTGGGGTCTGCGCATTGTTAAGTGGGTTTTGAGAGTCCTCCGTCTTTCATTGTTCTTTTTCTTGTTATATATGTATTACATGTTTCAAAGAAGCAATTAAGCCTTTCTTGTTGGCAAGGGCGCGGGGGAGCGACAAGGTGGCATACAAAATGTGTTGGTGGAAATTTTAACTGTTTAACAATTATAGATAGATTTAAAAAATTATAGATAGATAGTATTTCATGCATTACGGAGCCCTAATACCTGAAATATTTTTTATTGAGTATTTACCTACGTACGTGTCGAGAATAACTGTTTTATTATTTCTTATTTTGTAAAACAGTAAGTAGGGACATTATATTGATATCTTTGTTTTCTCTTTGTGTTGACTGTTTCATGGGGCATGTCGATTATATTACTCTACAATGATGAAATATGGGTAGTGACACTGCTATATTTACGTGTTCTATTATGTTCTCGATTTGTTATGTAGAAAAAATTCCCAAATATAAACAGACACGAGTCTAAATTATATAAGTACATAGATATTACTTATTATAACACCCATACATACCTACATACTTGACTTGCTTGTGCTTGCAAACTTGTAGGAAAATTAATAAGTCAGTAACAGTTACATTAATTAGATTATTTTAATACTACTTGGCATGTAGGTAAAACGAATTTGATTATTCATTATTCTACTAGTTTTTAAGTTATTGGATGCAATTATCCACGAAACTGTTTATTAATCGTAATATTATTATTTTAATATGTTATATTTGTCAACAGACAGTCCCGAGTGTACTGTCCGCTAACTTTTAGTTACGTACCTACGCAATATAACAAGTTAAGAGACATTTCCAAGTTTACTGTTCACAAACCTGTAATTACGTAACACCGTAATATGTAGTATCAAAAAATGTACTTGTTAGCAAACATGGAATTACACTAATTATAACGCAGTAAGAGACAGTGACAATCCGAAATGTACTGCCCGCATACATATTATCTTAGAGATAACTAAGTTATAGTATTGTTAGCTGTTATTAAAAAAATATTACAGTGATCATGGAATATTATTAAAGGTATTATTCATCTGTAGGCACCATCGTCTCTTTCAAGAAACGTTTTATTAACAACAGATCCGTTAGTTTATAAAAACATGAGTTGAACACTTGATATAGTTCGTCAAGACGGACTGTTTCACGGTATAGATTTAAAAAATTTTTTCGTATATGAAATAAAAGAATATGTTATTGTGTAATTTATAGGTAAGTACACATTATTCTGTCCGAAAATTATAAAATACCTTTATGTTAAATAACAAATATTACAGGAAAAAAAATATCTTACATGAACATGATGTGTCGTCGTCTTCTCTCCTATTATTACACTTTTGCCTACTATGTTTTAATTTTCTTTTATTTCTTACATTTATAATACTTGTAATCGTTATTAGAAAGATTTCGTTTTGGCATTTTTAAACCCCGACGCAAAAGAAGGGGTGTTATAAGTTTGACGTGTCTGTGTGTCTGTCTGTGGCATCACAGCTCCTAAACGAATAGACCTATTATGATGCGGTTTTTTGTTTGAAAGCATGTTTTCTGGCTGTGCTTCTTAGTTATGTTTTAACAAAGTCGGTTTAGCCGTTTGAAGAATATCAGCTCTTTTTTAGTTTTTAAAGGGACGCGAGCATCTTCTATTAGTCTAATCGATGCGAAATTTAGTATGCTGTGACTTGAATAATGTCACAATAACATTACTATGTTGACCAGGTACTACAGCATCATCTGAAGTCAGCAGGATATCTAACTCCTCGCCACTTACAGTAGAGGTATCATCTTTAGGCTCATTGAAATGGTCTCTATGAATAGGTTATAGATAGATAGATAGATAGTGATCAGGGTCTGATGATGGATCAGACTACTATTGTCGGAATACTCCGATTTCAACGAGGCACGATAGTATTTGCGTGAATGTGGAGATAGAGTGTAGATCGTAGTGCTTAAAAAGCATGAAATCGAAATTAAATTAAAAATTTTAAAAACCACCAGACTCAAAAAAAACCTCCATTAAATAAAAAAAAGTAATATGTACCTACCTCATGCATGCCCTTTAAATTTGTGATAAGTTTCAATTTAAATGGTAATAGTAATATATCCAAGCGTCGTCACGTCGGAGGACCGCTAAGTAAATAAAGTAATAAAAAAAAGAATACAACTAAAAATGATATAAAGTATGTATGAATTTAAATACAAGGTAAACTTAGTGGTTCCCCGACGTGACGACGCTTGGATATATTACCAGTACTATTTAAACTCTCTTAATTTAATCAATCTAGTCATAGTTTTAATTTTAGTTTCATTTTGAAAAATAATTTAGAATGATATTGAAGGTGTGATATTATAACTCCATCGGTTTACTCCATCGGAGGTACAGAATCTGACATCACTGCTATAAAATATTTGTAAATTTTAAATTATATTTTCGACGATATGAAGTAAATTTCACAAATGTAAACAGACAAGTCTAAACTGTATAAGTACATATTATATGTCATAACAACACACATGTAAAATATTAAGTTACACACGTTATTTTGTATTATTATACTTTATATTTTATATTTAATACTGACCTATGTCAATTTGAAAACTCATTGAAAATTATGTCAGTGGAAAACGATCTATTCACTAAGCTACTGAATAGTTTTGCTATAACTGATTCAAATATACACCGATATTCTGTATGTCATTAGTTTTACTCGCGTAATTATACGGACTTAAGTTGGAAAGATTTTACTTGTTTCATTGGCATATTGGAGCCGGTTTGTTAGGATGCTGGAACACTGTCAAACGTGGTTCATAAATAAAAATACAATTTTTGGTTGCTATCAAAATATTTTTAATGCTATTTGATTAGTGTAATAAAGAACACAACATTTCATTAGTCGTTTCAATTAACTTATCAAATTATTTATAACTGCGTCAGTCGGCAGATCTGCGCCTGAACTCTTGCCGATGCTGATTTTCCAGCTCACGTCTGAAAGACAAAGCGTTTCATTAGTACCTATACTAATTAATTATAAATAGAATAGAATCTGCGCCATGATAACAATTTAGCTATAAAAGCTAAAAAAGGAAAAATTGTCAATGAAAAATATTTATATGAAATAAATTGAATTCGTCGAACTTGAACAAAATTACATTGTACGACAATATTTACTCACGTGACTCAAGTGTGGGCGCAGTCACGATAGCACAATCACCCTCCTGGCCGTACCATTGTGATGACCGTTGGTGCGCCGCGTTGCTACGATCGGTTGTGAACTCTAGTCTGTTCGTTGTACACGTAACCGAACGAGACTTGTTCACGTGGACGACAACGCTCAAGTGAAGGCGTCGTCGCCGAGACCGTGAAAATCGAAGTTCGTCGCCGAGCATCCTGTCCCAGAATGCATCGTCTCCGAAATCGCTCAACTTCCACTCCGTTTCGTCGGTATTGAGCATGCCCAAGTCTTCGTCGGTTATGACGCCGACAGTGCCCGGAGTCACACCGACCGCGTCGGCCCTGGCGTCTCTGTAAGATTCGGCGCCGATCATACCAGAGGCGGTGCCGACCGAATCCGATTCAGCGCTAACCACGGCCGCGCCTTTGTTGTTTTCGACATTGACTGCAGCCGTGGTTACTTCGGCTTTGTTGCTGACGACGACGTCGTCGCTGCAATAAAAAATAGTTGTAAGTTCAGAAAAATATCGGTCATTAGTTGAAAGAGAAATTGCTATCAAATATAAAAACTTACGTTAGGTTGTGGCCTTGTCGTTGACTTATCGTCAATATCGCCGTCGTCAGCACTTCCCCCAATGGCGTCTGTAGAAATAAGACATCAGTAACCGAAAGCTATGAATATTTTCGCTTTCTGGGAGGTCAAGTAGAAAGAGTTTACCTTTCTGGAAAGGCCCAGTTCCTCGCAAAGCGCTTTCAAGGCATCTGCTTCTTCTCGACGCCGCTCGCGCTCGTACTGAGCGTTAATAGCTCGTCGCTGGTGCTGTGAACAAATAAATGGAATTGCATTATTTTTGTCGACGTCACATCCAACAAAACAAATTCTACCTTTTAAGCTGCAAGTGATAGATATACTCACGGCTGTGAACGGAACACGACCGGTGCCCGACGGCCGCCCGCGACGTCGCTGCTCTGTACGGCTCGGCGGCGTGGTGTTGATGTCTTTCAGAGTCTGTAGGGATAACAAACAAATCGACATCAATGAACGGTCTATGCTAACGTACCAAATCATTATAGGTATTTTTGTGAGAGTATTTTAAAAAATAATAATTAGTAATCGCTTACTCGGCGTGAGAGTTCTCTTTGTCCCGAAGTAATGCCATGGTCTACCTCTACTGGCATCGCGTTCATTGTTACCTATATGAGAGAAAAGAAAAATATTTAGTCTTTTAATTTGAACAAAATATATTTACGAAGAACAGTTTTCAAAACGCGACTCGAATTTCCGAAGCAACTTACACTAGAATTCTTTGAAAAGATAGAATAAACGTTTCGACGTGCTCGTTGTAGTATTACTACTGCAAATAGCTGAGGATAAGCAGATCTCGCTTATTTATTTTGAACACCTTTTTTTCCCGCTCCGCCTTGCCGCCGTCTAGGGCCGTAAGATGGCGTAGCGTACAACCCCGCCCACTGCATTGTTATAGCTGCATATCGCTGTGAAAACTACACGTCCGTTTTTTATAACCGCTTCATTTTTTGGTTATATTATATTGATTAGTGATAACGGTCATGGTTTCTATAAATTTATTTATAATTAGTGAACATATGCAAACTCTCCTGATTCCACATTATACTTTTTTTTACTCTCATTTAATATTTGAGTACATATTTCCAGCTGGTCTAACAGATTCCTGCTGTCCCTTCAACATTTTTCGTTTTGGTAAAAAAGCGATAAATGTAGTGAACCGTTGTTTCTTCATGTTATTCTAATTTTTCAAGTATTAGGTACAGTGGCGTGCATATCACAGATATATACCTATTTTAACAAATTGCTAATGAATTACGCGCGATGAAAGACGCGACAAGAAAGCGTCACGGCAACCATTCGCTTGAGAGACAAATTGGAATCGTGGTGGAATTTACAGACATTCAAGGCTTTTCTAACACTGTGTTTCATATAATTACATGCGTGCATATTGTAACATTTTTCGCTATTGTACCTTCTTTTTAAGAGCTTAGAGGTTATCAGAGAAAATAATTATAGAACTGGCAAGTTAAAAATTTAAATATGTTTTTTTTGGGAGAATAGAACAGGATTTGAAAAAATGAGAAAAAAAAGAGGAGCGAGGTGTTTTTTTTAGAGAGAACAATAATGGTTGTGATGGATTAAAAAGGAGATTATTTTTCTCCTCAAAAAAAGAAGATATTTGATTTCTTTGTAAAAGTAAAATCTGTTAAGAATATTAAAGATGTTGGCAAAGTGAAAAAGAAAGAGGCTCGAACCAGAAAACTGATATCGCCCAAACTTCCAAGGCAAATGGACCCCTCGACAAGAATAAGGGGAGCAATGGTTTCAATCGGATAAAGAGCACATTAAACATGTTGACGCACCAGTTTCATACGAGTTTATAGAAGTTATATTTACAATGACGATGCTGATTGCAGAATTTTACAGTCGACTTATAATTTTGGAGATAACATTCGAGAGTGGAGTATGGAACAATACAATCTAATTTAAGCCAGTGGTTTGTGTTTTTTTTATCATGATGTGTAAATTATAAGGTGAAAGGTATTTATATCTGATTTTTGTAAACTACACCACACCATCACAACCACTTTGATATCTTTCTGTTTCTATTTTATTTACAAAATTTATTCTGGATTATTTGTTTCAAATTATATTACAATTTTCTTCTCAAAATAGAATTTTATTTAAAAAGATTTCCAATAAATTTCAAAATTTACTTTATCCATTCCCTTTTTGTGGCATCCGGGTGGGAATGGTATAAATTGGCGCCCGGGTATAAATTGGCGCCCGAGTATAAATTGGCGTCCGATAGAAATTGATGCCTGATCTAAATTAATTTTTTTATTTAAAAAAAATTACATATCACAACTTACCACTTCTTAGGCAGTTATAATTTATCTGTCATATACTATACATATTAATTTTTTTCAACAAGGAGGAGATGATTCAGAGCGATAAGTTATAGCTAGGCTATAACTATCGAAGGATTTATTACTATAATTGAGCTACAGTTAGCTAGGACAAGAGGATTCTTCTTTTGACTTACCATAAAAGACGGAGGTTAAAGAAATAAATAAGACACACGATTTATTTACATATAGAGTAATAGATGTTTAATTAATATTTAACAATATTTCAAATAGAAAACACCGTATATTGTATAATCGTCACGATGTATAACTAGTTATAGTTCATCAGCGTAGTTTTGTGACACGTAGGATTGAACATTTTATTTTAAAAATACATTTAGCTTTGTGTAGTATTAACAAAGTAAAATATTTGGTAAATATAGTAAATTGATTATATAATTTTGGCACAATAAAATATTATTGATTTAATTGACAACTAGCCTGTCTTGTCATGTCAGTTTATTTATAATTTTTAAATAAAGAGGTTGATGTAATTTCTGAAATATAAAGGTTTTCTTAGGGAGTTATTACAAATTTATTAGGGTTGTCACAACTATTATTTCAGAATATATTATTTTTAATTCGATAATTTTTGAAGATGTCGATAGCAAGTGATGACAATTTAGAAGCGAGAGACTTCTTTTTCCAAATATTTTGATGTTCGGTCGAGAGATATACTTCTTGACACGGACAAATTAAACTAATATAGTCGAAAGATTAGATTACTACGAGTTGCTTATGCGAATGTCGCAGACAACTTGACGTATATTTTATTTTTTGTAATTGTGCGAGACGATATTATAAAAATCGTACTAGAGTTATTTTGAACGTGGGAGACGTTGTTTAGAGGAGAAGTTTTACCCGATCAGTAGGGTAGGCCTTTTTTTCATCGAAACTGGCTCCACGTTTTATAAAGGCCGTCGTTTTTTTAAAAGGCAATTTTTGACCTTATATGGATTGAGGGATCATGATGGTTCGGATGTAGGAACCTATCACATAAAGGACATTACGAAATAATAATTTTTAGATGTGATGCTTTGACTTATTCTTAGTATGCTCGCTATTTAATTAAATGCGGATAACACTGACTTGATTATATATATTTTAGTTTATTAGTAGATATAAGGTGATAGATATTAGGGTTCTTTGTATTTTTAATTATTGATTACAATATTTAGAATATATTAGTAAAGTTAGATGTATATTTATTTATTTACCTAATTAATTCCATCAATGGCACGAAAATATCTAATGACATATGCGTTTGTATCGTTTTTTGATCTTCCGGTAGATCATGAAATCTATATAGGTTCATAGGTCAGGGTTTATTAGACGCTATAATTTATTCGGTTATATATTATTAGGTTAATTCGTTAGCTTAATTTATTTATTATATTAGGATATTTTTAAATAAAGTAACAAAAATATTAAAAATTAAATATTTTTCATTTAAAAAAAAAATATTTTTTTTGTTATTAATTTTATTTTCGCGTTTTTAATGAATTTAATAATTTCAATGTTGATTTTAATTTATACGTAAGAGGTGGAAGTTGTGTTATTTTAGGCATATTGAAGGAAAGGAATCAATTTAATTCAAAATTTAAATTATTATTTATATTCTGAATTTTCTTTATCATTATATATTCAATTTATTCATTTTTATTTCAAAATTTTAATGTAGAACTGTTTATTTTAAATCTTCTTATTTGGAAATTTTAAAATAATATTCTATGGTTGGAAAGCGATTTAGCTAAATTAATGTTAATAATTTGTTGTATTAGTTTCAAATTTTTTTTTGTAAGAAAGGGGAATATTTGTAACATTTTTCGCTATTGTACCTTCTTTTTAAGAGCTTAGAGGTTATCAGAGAAAATAATTATAGAACTGGCAAGTTAAAAATTTAAATATGTTTTTTTTGGGAGAATAGAACAGGATTTGAAAAAATGAGAAAAAAAAGAGGAGCGAGGTGTTTTTTTTAGAGAGAACAATAATGGTTGTGATGGAGTAAAAAGGAGATTATTTTTCTCCTCAAAAAAAGAAGATATTTGATTTCTTTGTAAAAGTAAAATCTGTTAAGAATATTAAAGATGTTGGCAAAGTGAAAAAGAAAGAGGCTCGAACCAGAAAACTGATATCGCCCAAACTTCCAAGGCAAATGGACCCCTCGACAAGAATAAGGGGAGCAATGGTTTCAATCGGATAAAGAGCACATTAAACATGGTGACGCACCAGTTTCATACGAGTTTATAGAAGTTATATTTACAATGACGATGCTGATTGCAGAATTTTACAGTCGACTTATAATTTTGGAGATAACATTCGAGAGTGGAGTATGGAACAATACAATCTAATTTAAGCCAGTGGTTTGTGTTTTTTTTATCATGATGTGTAAATTATAAGGTGAAAGGTATTTATATCTGATTTTTGTAAACTACACCACACCATCACAACCACTTTGATATCTTTCTGTTTCTATTTTATTTACAAAATTTATTCTGGATTATTTGTTTCAAATTATATTACAATTTTCTTCTCAAAATAGAATTTTATTTAAAAAGATTTCCAATAAATTTCAAAATTTACTTTATCCATTCCCTTTTTGTGGCATCCGGGTGGGAATGGTATAATATGTAGTGGTGGTGAATGTTTATTTAGCTCAAAACACGCACACAGGTTAATAGAGAGACAGTGTCTGTAGCCAATACCAGCACCAGAAAAAGAAATTGTTAACGGTTTAATCTTATTGTTTATAATATTGTTAGTAATGATGAAGTTAAACTATTAATTTAATCCCTTGGAAAAAATAACATATCACTTCATTAAAAAAATAATTATAATTAATACGAGCGAGTCATTGCTTTTTTCTCATTTTAGTGCCCTCGAAACCTTTTTATTAGTGATTTTCTCTTCCTTACTTGTGGAATGGTTAACAGACACGTATAAAAACAGATGGCTCTTACCGGCATTCGATTTTAAACAAAATTATCTTTCATTAACGAGTAGAGTTAATATAGGTTTTAACTTTGACCTTCTTTGTTGTTTTAGCTTTATGAGATAGCAAGTAGCAGTTTTGCTACCGGTGAAATATTTTTCAAAGAACAGTAAACAGTAAACTCTCTATAATATCACTTTTATCGTATTAAAATGCAAGATTATATCACCAAAATTAAATTATTAAATAAGATGTACGTTATAACGTTACACCCAGAGGAGCAAAATCAAATCAAAAATCCTTGTTTCGAATACGAGGACATTTTTTACTGCGATCAAATACCGTTATCTTTTACAAATCAAGTGAAACATCAGATACGTACCAGAAACCAAGACCCGATTTATATACAACCTTATAGACATCCTCCCGCGGAAAATGAAGAAATACAACTACAGGTAGATAAATTATTACACGATAATGTTATCCAAGAGTCTTATTCACCATAGACCGCACAAGTGCACTTAGTACCCGAGAAAATTGATGCTATAGGTCAACGCAAATTTGGAATGGTCTTCCAAACCTTACTGAGATTCACATAGGCACACCCCACAATCCAAACTCTATGGGTTTGATAGAACATTTAAAGTTCACGATTATCGAAATTCGCGAAATACGAGCAAAAAATAACCAATGTAGCTTCTGTTATATCATATGCGATTATGTCATATAACCATTCCGTACATTCAACGACGGGACTCACTCTATTCGAAGTTGTATTTGGACACACAGAATCCTCTAGCATATTCAATGTTGATTTCGAGAAACATTATACTCAACTATTAGTTAACGAACATGTAAAAAGAACAAAATACCTATACAAATACCTTTCAGACAAACTAGCAAGTGAAAGGAAAATAATTAAAGAGAAATATAAAGGAGAAAATGAAATCAACATAAGTACAGACGATACAATATTTATAAAAGGCGTTAATATCAGACGAAGTAAGGATAAACTCCGATATCAGACAGCAAAAGTGTTAGGCAGCATTGTTTGAAATACAGTCCCAATTAACACTAAAAATCGTGATACTAAAGTACCGATTAAAGATGTCAAACGTCCTCCACAGGTACGTTATCCTGATACTAATTCAGGTGATCCAAAGCCAGGCCCTTCAACTGCAGTCGATTAAGAGTAATCCTGGAATACTGCCAATAAAAGGACAAGCGGTGTTAAGATATGAACACTGAATATACTGGATACGACTGGATAATATTATAAAGATATTAGATTTGAGATTAGGTACTAAAAGATGATTTAGATTATAACATAAATAACTATAAAGAATTACATAAGTTTTTGAAAGATAATATAAATATAACTGACCTCATTGGTTTTAAGAAACAAACGGAAATTATAATGAATACTCTTTTAAATAGATTTTACCAGGTAGTGTTAGATATATTCACACTATCTACTAATGCGGACAGAGCACCATTCACTTTATTGCCAGCTGCTACCCGTCTCTCCACATCTAACTCACATCTTCCATCCCTCGAAAATACACTCCCCAGATACACAATTTCATTCACTTGTTCTAGACATTTTCCATTTACCCAAATCTCACATTTCATTTGTACCTCTTCCCTTTCAAACGGGATATTCTCAGACATTTCACACAGCGCCATCTAGTCCCAATATAAGCAGCAGAGCGCTTGTGTGTTATGGGTACTAGACAACTGATATACTACTTATATACTTTTCTTTTGTAAATAAATACTTATAATACATAGACACACACAGACTCGGGGTGGGAATCGAACCCGCAACCCCCGTTTACTTTCCGACGCGCTTAACCGTTGCGCCACGGAGGTCGTGTTCTTTCGTTACGAAGGTTCTCGTTGTGTGGACATTAAAAACAAAACATAAATACACTTACATTTTTATAACTACGATTGCTCTATATTGTAATTCACTATTATTCTGCATAGTCTGTTAATTTGCCTGACTTTTTTCTTGGTTTGTGTTTTTATTCTTTTCTTCAGATGCGGTGAGATCGTCTTCTTAAAAAAATTTAAACTCCCATTAGGACAGTAATTGTAAACAACATAAGACAAGAACACTGATGATTTCTTAGAAAATGCAAATCGACAATAAAGATAAATACATTTTGGTGCCGAAACCAAGGAAAAAACAGTCTAAACAAAGGCATATTGTCCCGTTATAGAGAATGACCATTAGGTTATAAAGAGTGCTTTGTTGTATGGCTCATAACGCAAACCAATCAGTTTGAGCAAGATCTATGCTACACGCAGTTTTTTGTTGTAAAGATGTTCATTATAGACAGTTTAGACTGCAGTTCCAGTAAATAAATAATGTAACGTAAAATCTTCGATCCCAAATAAGAAACTACATACACAATCAACCCTCCAAAAATGTCCGAACCGAATGTGCGCTCAAATAAGTATTTGAGTGCACTTTGAGTGAGTCACAGATTATTTTTTTATTTTATTTTATTTTATTTATTTAGGCTTATCAACAACTGTTTACACTAATACATTCTAAAATATACATGATTCTAAAGATAATTACTAAGTATAACAGTCTCTTACAGATAAGCTCCACATGCAACACTATTATAAGTTAATATAACATATCATCTTATATTATAGGTTAATATAATATTTCAGTTTATATAAAGTGTAAACTGTAAACTTAACTTTGTAATATAGTATAGCTATATTGGCGCAGCAAGTGTTTCTTTAAGTTATCACAATATCACTGACCACACTTAAAAATCTAAAGAAGGAATACTATCTATGCCAGTCCAATGCAATTATAGATTGATTTGCGAAATTTACCAGCGGTGTCATAATGGATATCCAAACAATCACTATACTTGTTTAAAATCTTACACAACCTAGGTACAGGAGAATTAGCTCCGAGAACAGATCTGCGCAGTGGTGGACAAAGAGGAGTGATCGGCTTACGTGGGGGCCTGTAAGGCACACGAAATTTAAATTCACTTAGCAATTTTGGACAGTCAATTTTATTTTTAAAAAGTTTAAAAAGAAACATCATGTCAGCAAAAACTCGGCGATTAGACAATGACATAACTTTAAAGTATTCCAGCCTACTGTTGTAAGAAGGTAATTGCTTTGCCATTTTGATAGAGAAGGATAAGTGATACAGGAATCTTTTCTGAATTCGTTCTAAGCGCAATGAATGGGTAGAATAATGTGGTCTCCACACAGGGCTGCAGTATTCTACTATACTCCTTACTAAGGAATTAAATAGGAATAATTTTGTTTTTGTTTTACGAAATGATTTCCCATTCCTTAAGACAAATCCCAGCATTTTACACGCTTTTCCTATTATATGTTCTATGTGGGGTATAAAGGTCAATTTTTTATCAAAGATCACACCCGAGTCTCTCACAACATCCACCTCTTGAATTTTTTGATCTTTAATATGATAATCATAGTTAACTAGATGTATGTTGCGGGAGAATTTAAGATGTAAACACTTTTTATGGTTTAAATCCATCTTATTGAGCAAACACCAACTCACAAGCCTATTTAAATCATTCTGAAGTAGAACAGCATCATTTGTGGATTTAATAATTTTTGCAAATTTTAAGTCATCGGCGTATAAAAAAGGTTCCGAAAAGTGAAAGCAATTAGGAATATCATTAACAAATATGTTAAATAGGACAGGACCCAAGTGTGAACCCTGAGGAACACCCGATGTTATGTTATGTGTGGTCGACTGAAAACCATTTACAACAACATGAAATGATCGGCCTTCAAGATATGATGCCAACCATCTCAAAAGAGTACCAGTAATTCCATAGGCGGATAATTTACATACCAAAATCTCATGTGATACCTTATCAAATGCCTTACTGAAATCAGTATAAATAACATCATACTGATTACCAGAATCGATGGCATTTGCCAGAGACTCTGTAAATGAAAGTAGATTCGTGTTAGTAGAGCGCGATGCAACAAATCCGTGTTGATGCTCACTTAAGTAAAGTTTGAAATGCGACTGTAAGTGAAAGCAAATGATTATATAAATATTATGTGAATTATACTTTACGCACGAGACGTAAGATGATTGTATTTTAAATATTTTTTTACAAACAGTGTTTCAATGTCATGCAAGAATCGTTTACAAGCTTTTATAACCTTATGGTATGACAGTAATACTATAATACTATACTGTACTAAAAAGATATCCGTCAATTCGGACAATAATTTGTTTAGATTTTACAGGAGATCGTGCGTCTAGTTCTTTATTCGTGATCGAAGCGTAAAATTCTAATAAAATCACAATAACATTTACCGATTACTTACAAATTATAAGTGGTGATTTTGGTGAGTTTTATTTTTGTCTACCCTATTGAAAATATCTGTGCACGTCATTGATTGGGTATGTCGTATAATTGTTTTATGTAATTTTCAAATTTCGCCTAAAACGGCTGTGTTTTTCTGACTGATTTTTCGCGTGAAGCCCGCAGGCGTACCTCAGGAGGTAAGTAAACATAGTTCGACGGATTTATTATTACTTCAATACTTTTGTATAATTAGAAGTATCGCACATACAGAAGTCAGATTTTACATCTTTTTCTGATCACTGATTCTAAGAGAAACATTCCTGCAGAAGCCTATGAGCTATTATGGTTGCACGGTGGCTGCAAGAACGTTCTGATCGTCGCCGCTGACAACAATTAATTTGTAAGCATTCTTTCGGCGAAAAGTATTGTTATTAGGTCTAATTATTGTTGCTGAAAAATTGAGTGTCACTTTTTCATTATTTTTAGTGATAACGACAACTACTCTTTGATTGCGATTACTGTGCGACCAACCCCGAAATTTACGTCGCGATGACGGCGCGAACGCTGTTGGTTCCCAAGTTTAAAGTGGTTCGAGTACGGTCGGTTTAACAGACAACTATCTGCAGTAAATTAGCCTTTCGTCTGATGTTGGAACTAGCATTCAATTAGTTGAATTTCGAAATTTTATGTTGAACGGTTTCTGAAATAGGTAAGTAGCCCCACCTATTCAGTCGGCGTCAGTAGGTATATTCATCACCTGCGTCCATCTGGCTCAAATAAGTCTAACCTTTGTTAGTAAAAATTAAAAAAAAACTTAAATAGGAGACCCAGTTTTTTTTTTACTGAGAACCGTAACCTACTCAGAGCATGAATATGAACAACTTTTGTTCCACGAGTTTTGAATACTTATTCACAAAATAGTACAGGGAAAAAATTCGAACTCAGCAAAGTACCTTTTTAGCTCTGCTAATTACATCTTGATTATTTTTGACAAAGACACATTCAAAACCTCGAAGTAAACTCGGCCATTCGTAGACACGAGGACGTTGTTAAATTGTATTGATTATTAACAAAACATTACTTATTAAATGTCATGTAAGTTACTTATTACATTTTATTGTTTTCAAAATGGTTAAAAATGTGATAAGTTATAAATTAGATTAGTTAAGTAACAATAATAAAAAATAAACTAGTTAATTAGTTAAATATAAATGAATGACACTACTTATCAAATACTAACCGAGTACAAGGCAAATGTGCTACACAGTAGGTACATTCCAGACTGCAGCATATTTTTATTTCGACTTTCGTTCGTTCATTTCATGTACGATTCCCGTGACGCGCGTACGACATACGACTTCGTTTCAATCCATATTTTTGTTTGCTATACAGTTTACAAACAAACACACATCATTAAATGTAAAAAGGTGGAAAGCAATACATATTACACAAATATTACCTGTATAATTTTACAATATTACTCGTGTCGGATCGAAAAATTGTGTACGTTTTATAATTAAGTCTATTAAGTTTTTAAGTGCTATTCAAACATCGAAATGGACGAAGAAGTACAAAATCTTCTTAGAGCGTGGGGACTCGAAGAATATATAGATATAGTGTTCAAACGTAAGTATTTCACCATAATTTCACAAATTTTTTCTAGATATAATTAGTAAATTTTAAATAGGTACCTATAATAAAAACTATTATTACTTAAATAGTATACATATGTATAGTGTTAGTGTTTCAGTTTTATTGTATAGTAATTTTATCATTTTAACTTCATCCCCATCGCCACATCGCATCCCTATATTGCCAAGTTTTAATAGATATTAATAAAATCATGTTTTGTGTCTTCGCTAAAAAAGTAGGCGTTACAATTTGATATAATATATTCTGTTGGTTAGTCCTGATTCCTAGTCTTAGGTGCTTCTATAAAGAAAAGAAGCGAGTTGCCGTTTTAAACCATTGTCCATCCATAGTCTACGCCATCTGCGCTTACCTGTAGATAGGTAGGTATTAGGTATACGAACGCGTACGCACAGAAATAAACAGGTTGAAATTTGTTGAGTACCAGGTACTCAATGACTAAGGAAACTAAAGGACATGAAACAAGTACAAAATAATCGTGCCACCTAAACTGTGAGTGTCGCAAACAATGGCTGCCGATTAGTGATGTCCCAAATATCTACTACGCAGATGTCGTTAAGTCAGTTGTTGAAATAAGTTTTGTTTCAGCATCAGTATTGAAATAAAAATCTTTTTGTATGATATCTTCAGAAAAACGGAGGGACTGAAATATTGTTCAAACTAAAAATAGCAGTCAGCGTAGTTCGATGCTGTCGGTATATAATTAGAATTTGCACTTAAGGCGATTTTAAGGTGATCTTAGCAACGACAGCAACAGGCGCCCTCAAGGATAGCCCCTCTCTGTCCTTCGATCATTTTTGTATGGAACTTTAAATGGACCCTACATACAAACAAATTACTTAGCTACCTCTTTTCGTAATACTTAATAGTACGTCCATGATTATTACAGAAATGAAATTGCTTTTTAAAAGAAACCCATTATGAAGCACTTTGATACATGTTGAAGATCAATGAACATAGGTCAAAGTAGTTGAAGAACAGCACAGTCCTTTTAATGCTTTTCTTTTCTTTACATGCATAACACCACTTCTTCTAAAGGTGATGGTGAAATTAAAATAAGATCATTCAAGAAGCAGATATTTAGAACTATGAGCAGATTTGTCTCTCTCGAAAACGTCAAATCAAAGTTCAGCCACGTTCTGTAAATAATTAATATTTTCCTGTTACTTTTTCTCAATAGAGGATTTACATGGTCAGGATATTAAAAAGTAATTAATTACCACTGTAAATATTTTCTCTGATTCCCAATAATCTTTGCGAGGATAATGCTTCATACCGTAAAATTATTTTCTTAATGTTCTATTGAAGGCTTCTTCGAAATGCAAATAACATAAATATATATCATGAATACCCCTTTAGAGATACAGCGTGAAGATATGTATGTATGTATCATATACATGTATGTAATTTTTACAGAGGTTTCAATTTTCTTTTCCGATTACGTCAAGCCACTCTTTTCGTCTAATAATACATGATGGCAATCTGCTACGAGATAATTACGACATATAAACATGATACCTGTATTTATCGATAACTTTTTAATATTGGTACACGGACAGCCCTAACTGCAATAACAACAAAAATTGATATGAAGTAATTTACTGTATTATATGAATAAAAACCACTAATAACTGAAAATATACCTACATGACTATATTACAGTAAACTAAGAAACAGTAATTACGATGGAAATATATACGACATCAGATTAAATTAATGAATTTCTGTTTAATATCAGTGCAATTATAGATTTCGTTGATTATTGCTTTTTCTCGAGCCACATCCAAATACACTACACTTAGAAATTATTGGGGCATTATGCTAGCTTCTCCTTTAACAAAACAATTCCAAGATCCAGCACAAATTCACAGAATCAATAAAAAATATTAAATTCATTGATATGTTTTGACACTTCGTGTACTTGTCAGCGTGTCGCAAAAAATGGCGGACTGGCACGTTTTGACATTACATAGATGTCACATAAAAAAATTACTCTTTGAAAAAAGTACTGTTGTTTTCTCTTACACACACAAGAAGCCGTAAGTCAAAAAGAGACAACGCTACGTTTGAATATTATGCGTTAGAATATATATAACTAAATGTTGGTATAGATCAACATGCCATGTCCTTTAGTTTCCTTAGTCATTGCAGGTACTAGTTGATTGACGAGATATTATTATGATTTGTCAGTGTACGATATAAAACATATCTACATATAAATATGTACATACCTATTTAGAAAATATTAAATATCTTAGTGAACATTAATAAAGGAGTACCAACCTATATGACGTTATATTTTACTACTACTACATGTATAAATTATACGTCTATTTTCGTGTAATTTATTTTATTCTATGTAAATAACTTGGTCGAAAAGTCAGAATAAAAAAGGTATTTACGTAAAATAAAATAAATTACGCGACAGTAATAATAATAATCTCAGACATTTCACACAGCGCCATCTTGTGTTTATGGGTACTAGACAACTGATATACATACTACTTATATACTTTTGTAAATAAGTACATATTATATGTAAATTATACATAAACACCCGTAGACCCGTATTTATATAATAGTAAAATATGCACAAGTCGTGAAAATTTAAAAACATTAACGACATTATATGTAAGTAGGTACCTGTATACCTTGCTTGTATATATAGTAATATGTAGACACCCTACAGTCATATACTTAGAAAAGATAAATATTGTTAATTATTAGGTATATCCTCTTAGCCTAGGTGATTTATGTAAGTAATAAGTATATTTGTGATGTGAATATAGCCTTAAAATATATTATTTTGTACCTATGCCAATAGGTCTAGCTATTAACTCTTTACTAAGTAAAAAAAACAAAACAGAAAAGACTATTACTTATAATTTTTATAATTAAATAGAATTAGGTATATTAAACGAAACTTGTTATATTTACATTTACATCTATATATCACAACAAGCCGTTTCCCGCCCGCTTCGCTGGGTGTAAGTGAAAATTTTGTACGTAATAGTACATTTTTGTTTGAAAAATGGTGAAGGGTCTATGGAGTTCAAAAAATAAGTAGCCTATAACCATCTACAACTAATTCCGCGTCGAATGGTCATGGTCCCATGCCGATCGGTCCAGTAGTTTTCAAGTTTATCGCGGTCAAAGAAAAAACCTTTCATTATATATATATAGATATCATATCAAATGAGATATACCTACTTAGCTTTATTATCTAGCTATATGACGTGAACATGAATATAACAAGTTTCTATTAGTTTTTTCTATTAGTATTCAAGTTTTTATTAATAGTCTCTAATGTTTAGCCAAGATATAGGTTTACGGTAGTAAACTAATTAATGTGTGAAATAGGTATTAAGTAGTTTATGAGCCGTTGAGTTGAGCGTCCGTAATTTTTTGATGAACAGCGGGGTTATTCACAAACGTCGGAAACTCAACTTTCCGTATCCGACAGGAAACTTTTCGATGATTTTGTCTAAACGCTATTCACAAATCCGAAACCGTTCCGAAACGAAATGATTTGACAGTTCATTTCGGGACGAACCTTCGGATGCTTCCGACGACTTTTTAGTGTCGAAAACTTACTAGTTTTTCTATTTTTTCAGGATTTACTGCAGCTTTTAAATCATAGCCTGGAAGGCAAAGGTTTATTGAATTTAAATAAGAGTATTCCTTTGGATAATGCTGCCCGACAGCGATTAGTGAGACTCATTGGAACGTTTATTTTAAGTAATCGTCCTGAATCTGCAATTAGAACTTCCGTCGAACATGTACATAACATGTACATAAGATTGTTACAAGCATAGTTTTAAGATATAAAATCTGTATACTTTTTTTATTTTCAAGAATGGTAAGGGTTATGTTGAGTTTAAAAAATTTGTAACAAAAATAAGTTTAAATAAAAAAAATATTTCGACTTTATTTAACTTTATTTAATTGTGTTAACAATAATAATCGTAGGTAAAACATCTACATTGTAATGTATTTTACTAATTTGAATTTACTCGGTATCTAGGATTTTACTTAGTAGCCTACATCCAGTATCATTGGTATGTTTAGTCAATTTACTTCGTTATTATGTTAAACGTACATTCAGAACTTATTAATTAGGCAGAAGGATAAGGCCAAAAAATGTACCATACTGCAAAATAAACTTATAGAAATTTAACAGAATTTTTTAGAAAGACTATAGTTTATATACACACTTGTAACCTTTTAAAAATTAATTAAAACAAAGAAATTCTTTTCTAGTTACCTTTTGAAGTGCCAGTTAATATACCTTTTGAAGTATTTTTGGCGTTATGGACATACTTTTACGACCTTACCCTATAACGTGACTTCGGTGATGTAAACTTTGAATGTTCTATTATTGGTAGGCATGAACTACTCAGGATATTGGGTTAATTATATTATTATACAATATAGGTACAACATATCTCATTCTGACCTATGTAAATTAAGATAACTCGTTGAAAATTATGTAGAAAACGCATATCACTAAGCCAATGAATACTTTTGCAATAATTACTCCGAATATGCACCGATATTCTACATGTCGTTACTTTTTACGTTGTAAAGATTTTAGGAATTTACTTCATCGGCATATTGAAGCCAGTTTATTAGGATGTTGTAATACTATCAAAAGTGGTTGACAAAAAACAAACAAAATTGTTAGTTTCAATCGAATTATATTTTATTTAATCAGTGTAATAAAGAACACATTATATTAGTAATTTCAATTAACTTATCAAATTATTTTTAACTGCGAGAGTCTGCATATCTTCGCCTGAATTCGAAGGTATTAGTACTCTTGCCGATGTTCATTTCCCAGCGCTCATGTCTGAAAGACAAAGCGTTTCATTAGTGATTAATAACAAATAGAATGCCATGGTAACAATTTTACTAAAAAATATAATAATAATCGGCGACAATATTTCCATGAAATAAATTGAATTTGTCGAAATCGAACAAAATTACACGGTACGAAAATACATACTAACGAGACTCAGTGTGGGCGCAGTCACGATAGCACGATCGCCCTCCTGGCCGGACCAATATGAGGGCCGTTGGTGCGCCGCTTTGCTACGATCGGTGGTGAACTCTAGTCTGTCCGTTGTACGCGTAACCGAAAGAGACTTGCTCACGTGGACAACGCTTAAGTGAAGGCGTCGTCGCCGAAACCGTCGAAATCAAAGCTGAAGTCTACAGCGACTTCGTCACTGAGCATCCTGTCCCAGAATGCATCGTCTCCGAAATCGCTCAACTTCCACTCCGTTTCGTCGGTATCGACCGTGTCCAAGTCTCCCTCGGCTACGACGCCGACAGTGTCCGGAGTCACACCGACCGCGCTGGCGCCGACGTCGCTGTCGGATTCGGGGCTGGCTATACCAGAGTCGGTGCCGACCGAATCCGATTCAGCGTTAACCACGGCCGCGCCACTGTCGTTTTCGTCATTGTCTGCAGCCGTGGTTACTTCAGCTTTGTTGCTGACGACGACGTTATCACTGCAATAAAAAATGATTGTAAGTCAACGAAGAACATTAGTCGTCAGATGAGAGAGAAATCGTCGTCAAATATAAAAACTTACGTCGCGTTCTGGCTTTCCAGTTGACGTATCGTCGATATCGCCGTCGTCAGCACTTCCTCTAATGGTGTCTGTAGAAATAAGACACATCGGTAAACAATTGAAAGCTATGAATAATCTTTTAATAATTTTAAGTCGTCTTCGCTCGTTAAGAGCTCAAATAGAAAAAAAATACCTTTTTGGATAAGCCCAGGACCTCGCGAAGCGCGTTCAAGGCTTCCGCTTCTTCCTGACGCCGCTCGCGCTCGTACCGAGCGTTAATGGCTCGTCGCTGTTGCTGCGGTCAAATACATTAAATTGCATTAATTCTGTTGAATCCAATAAACAAATTCTCCCTTTTATGATGCGAGTGACGTATAAGTACTCACGGCTGTGAACGGGACACGGCCGGTGCCCGACGGTCGCCCGCGACGTCGCCGCTCAGTACTGCTCGGCGGCGTACTGATTTCTTGCAGAGGCTGTGGGATAACAAACAAATCGAGATCAACGAACGGTTCCAGCTCCCGGATAACACATAGATATGGTCGTAATCTTTACATTTTCATATGATAAATTTTATTTTAATAAATAATTTAAATTCACTTACGAGGCGTGAGTGTTCTCGTGGTTCCGAAGAAATGCCGTGGTCCTTTTTCAGGGGCATCGCCTTTGTTGCCTAAATAAAATAAAGAAAAATATTTAGTCTCTTAATTTCAACAAATATGTACCTACAACTTTACATAAATTTGTGAGGCAACTTACCATAGAACTCCCGTAAACATAAAAATGCTTCGACATGGTGGCGTGCAATTGCAATATCACTATTGCGAATAACTGAGGTTGAGCAGATCTTGTACATTTATTTCATGTGCCCCTTCTACTTTCCCCTTGTCCGCCATGTCGCCGTGTCGCCGCCCAGTGTCGTGACATGGCGTCACGTTAAGCTCCGCCCACTGAATCATCACTGCGTATCGCTGTGAGTGGATATTTTACACGTCCGTTTTTTATAATCGCATCATTTTTTGATCATATTGTATTGATTAGTGATAACGGTCATGGCTTCTCTTAATTGTTTTTAAGTTCAGTGATCATATGAAGCTCTCCGGTCGGTCTCCACATCATAATTTTTCTACTCTTATTTAATTTAGGAATATACTTATTTATAACCTTATCTCTTATAAAACTAAAAAATGCCTGTTAGATCATTTAGTAATGGATATTATTCAGGACATCAGAGGTGTACATTTCTCAATTAGCTACAGTTGTGGTCGGTAGGCTGGTATAGGTTGACATAGAAATAAATTCTTTTATCACTTTAATTTTTATGTCATCATAATCTCTTGAAAGTGACCATCCTGTCTATTTTTCAAATCTATCTTGTTTATGAATGTGCTATCCTTCATAATCATTCCACCATCAATCTTTCAATACGTGTTTGATCAAATTTCAATCTTTTGGTACTCTTCATGAAGCATGTTCATCATTACAATAAAGCATCTGTTAATAGATGTACTTCGTTTTCATAATGTGCGTAATGGAACCACAGTTCTTATTTTTCCTCTTTCTGTTGCTACCCTTGTTATTAGTAATATTTTCTCTCCCGAATCTTCTTTCATAGGTATTTTTCGTTGAGGAGACTTTGTAAATGTAGCTTAAAGTTCTAAATGTAAATAGGAGACACTTAACGCTTTATTTTTTGTACACGTGCAAAATTTGTGTCAAAATACTTGTTTAAATACCTATGTACCTATACATATTAGACATGTGCGCCAACAGAATTCCGTTGCACTACTGTTTTAGTGGCTCACTGGTGTCTGTATGTACTATATATTTTCCCGCACTGCATGATGCTTTACATGACGTGATCGATGACTCCGATAGCTGCAACTATCAGGGAAAAAGCGCTTTTTCCATATGCGAGTAACTGAAAACACTATCTATGACATAATGCATCATCATCACTTCTGTCCTGTTACTTCGACTTCTGTTTGAAATTGAAATATACCTATTTTCGAAAAAGAAACCAAGATTATTCTAGGAATAAAAGTTGTTCAGTATCAAAAAGTTAGTAAGCCGTTATAAGTTTTGATAGGTATAGTAATTAGAAGACAAGAGTGGTGACAAGTATTGATGTACCAACAAAAATCTAGAAACGAGGCAAGGAAACTGGAAACGGCTAAGGTGTATAATGTACAAAGTATATTAAAGTGTGTTTTTGATATAATGTTTAAGTAGTCTCTTAAAGATAAACATAGATTTTGAATCTTTAATGTCAATGGGTAATTTATTATATAATTTTACTCCTTCATAGACAAGACTCTTTTTGCCGTAATTCATGCGGGGTACGTGTAAATTCAAATTGTTTGCATGTCTCAACATCATTTTATGCTATTGTTATATTTTTTGTAAAACTTATATGTGTACTCGTATGTGTACTCGTATATCTTTATTCAGAATTTTTCTTATTAATATACGTACATGTTTGATGTATATACTATGTTTTTTAGTATTTGATAATTTAGTATCCTTGAATATTTAATGTGTAGGTGTTAGATAATCGTGAGGATATTGAATTATCTACCTACTCAGGTACAAGAACGGAAACACAGTGTCACGTAAAACGTGATTAATTTTTAGCTGTAGTTTGAAATCAGAAATCACCAATAAGAAGAATAGGTACGTATGGTACGTACCTAGTATATTTTTGTTCTAGTTGCTAGTAATGACCTTAGCGACAACGAAATGCGTTATATCACATTTTTAATAACGTATCTATACTTTACATATCACATACTGAGACGCCGCTAGTAAAAGATATTAGTCCTATACATATTACCTGTCCGTATCGACGAAAGTTAAATGCAAAAAAAAATACTTAAATACGAGTAAGCCTAATAACAGATATTTATTTATTTTATTTTACTTTATTTGGAAAACAAACAGCTATAAAATCTAGGTAAACAGTTTGAACTTTAAATATCTACAAGCCAATTATTTGTTTCCGCATATAAAAATCTAAACATTTACTACTATTACACATATACATACCATAATTTTGTCATATTATATGTATTACACATATAAATAATATAACGAAACAATAGTATAACAAAATTTTGGTTGTACAATATAACATTACCTATTTCAAATCAAACCAATCTTTAGTCATTGTAGTCTTAACAATATTTGGGCTTGTGTTAAATAAATCAAAGTTGTACCGGTCACCCACTTTATTAAACTCATTGACCACGCGACACATGAAAGAGTTTCGCCTATACTTACTCGAACAAATAGGAGAAAATAAATAATTTTGTCTTCTGGTCGAACGATTAATTGATCGACTAGGTACCTGGAGGTTTATGCCCTGAATGAGATGAGGACAGTCAATTTTATTTTGAGCTATTTTAAATACTCGTAAAAGTACAATGTCCGAAATAGCTCGACGCTTTTGTAAAGGGAGTAAATGTTGTCTCCTACGTCTATTTTCATAGTCGACATCATATCGCTTACATTTAAATTGCAGATATCTTTGAAATCGCTTCTGAATAGACTCCAATCTAGAGATGTAAGTGTTCTAGCGTGAGTTCCAAACTTGTGAGACATACTCGAGGGTGCTACGGACGTAGGAGCAATACAGAATTTTAACTGATTTTATTGTTTTGTAATTCGAACAAGATCTTATAATAAATCCAAGTGCCTTATTTGCTTTTTTTATTATGTGTTCTATGTGGCAATCGAACTTTAATTTGTTGTCCTGAACTACACCTAAATCTTTTATCGAATTAACTTTATTCAAACTTTGATTTTGTATGGTATAGTCAAAGTCAACTAAATTATATTTTCTGGTAAATGTTACTGCAAAACACTTGGATACATTTAAATCAAGATTATTCTCCTGACAATAATGGTGTAGGCCGTTGAGGTCTTCCTGGAGACGCTTGTAATCATCAGCGCTCTTGATACACATAAAGATTTTCATATCGTCAGCGTACATAAGGAATCTCGAGTGTTTCAAACATTTATAAATATAATTTATGAAAATAATAAATAATAACGATCCCAATAAAGATCCTTGGGGTACACGTGACGGTATATAGACCCATACTGCTGATGAGAAACCATTGACCACAACCGCTTGAGATCTGTTTGAGATATAAGATGTCAACTACCTGAACAGATCGCCATGTATGCCAGCATAATAAAGTTTTTGTAGCAATAACTGATGATCTATGCGATCAAAGGCCTTACTGAAATCTATGAACATAGTATCAACCTGAAAGCCCAAATCCATGTAGTTAGTCAAGTATATCAGTCCCATACGTACCTAAATTGTACTAAATTTTCATTATATTTTTCTTGCCGCCGCTAAATTGCCGCCTAAATTGTACATTTTCATTATATCTTTCTTTGTGGTTTTGTATATTTGTACCGGTGCAATAAAGTGTATTGTATTGTATTGTACCTGTCGGTATCTACAAAAGTTTATGTATACTACGCTTAAATGCAAAAAAAGTTACTTAAATACGAGAGCATTGTTTGTTGATGATCGTCTCTGGGGTCTGCGCATTGTTAAGTGGGTTTTGAGAGTCCTCCGTCTTTCATTGTTCTTTTTCTTGTTATATATGTATTACATGTTTCAAAGAAGCAATTAAGCCTTTCTTGTTGGCAAGGGCGCGGGGGAGCGACAAGGTGGCATACAAAATGTGTTGGTGGAAATTTTAACTGTTTAACAATTATAGATAGATTTAAAAAATTATAGATAGATAGTATTTCATGCATTACGGAGCCCTAATACCTGAAATATTTTTTATTGAGTATTTACCTACGTACGTGTCGAGAATAACTGTTTTATTATTTCTTATTTTGTAAAACAGTAAGTAGGGACATTATATTGATATCTTTGTTTTATCTTTGTGTTGACTGTTTCATGGGGCATGTCGATTATATTACTCTACAATGATGAAATATGGGTAGTGACACTGCTATATTTACGTGTTCTATTATGTTCTCGATTTGTTATGTAGAAAAAATTCCCAAATATAAACAGACACGAGTCTAAATTATATAAGTACATAGATATTACTTATTATAACACCCATACATACCTACATACTTGACTTGCTTGTGCTTGCAAACTTGTAGGAAAATTAATAAGTCAGTAACAGTTACATTAATTAGATTATTTTAATACTACTTGGCATGTAGGTAAAACGAATTTGATTATTCATTATTCTACTAGTTTTTAAGTTATTGGATGCAATTATCCACGAAACTGTTTATTAATCGTAATATTATTATGTTAATATGTTATATTTGTCAACAGACAGTCCCGAGTGTACTGTCCGCTAACTTTTAGTTACGTACCTACGCAATATAACAAGTTAAGAGACATTTCCAAGTTTACTGTTCACAAACCTGTAATTACGTAACACCGTAATATGTAGTATCAAAATTATGTACTTGTTAGCAAACATGGAATTACACTAATTATAACGCAGTAAGAGACAGTGACAATCCGAAATGTACTGCCCGCATACATATTATCTTAGAGATAACTAAGTTATAGTATTGTTAGCTGTTATTAAAAAAATATTACAGTGATCATGGAATATTATTAAAGGTATTATTCATCTGTAGGCACCATCGTCTCTTTCAAGAAACGTTTTATTAACAACAGATCCGTTAGTTTATAAAAACATGAGTTGAACACTTGATATAGTTCGTCAAGACGGACTGTTTCACGGTATAGATTTAAAAAATTTTTTCGTATATGAAATAAAAGAATATGTTATTGTGTAATTTATAGGTAAGTACACATTATTCTGTCCGAAAATTATAAAATACCTTTATGTTAAATAACAAATATTACAGGAAAAAAAATATCTTACATGAACATGATGTGTCGTCGTCTTCTCTCCTATTATTACACTTTTGCCTACTATGTTTTAATTTTCTTTTATTTCTTACATTTATAATACTTGTAATCGTTATTAGAAAGATTTCGTTTTGGCATTTTTAAACCCCGACGCAAAAGAAGGGGTGTTATAAGTTTGACGTGTCTGTGTGTCTGTCTGTGGCATCACAGCTCCTAAACGAATAGACCTATTATGATGCGGTTTTTTGTTTGAAAGCATGTTTTCTGGCTGTGCTTCTTAGTTATGTTTTAACAAAGTCGGTTTAGCCGTTTGAAGAATATCAGCTCTTTTTTAGTTTTTAAAGGGACGCGAGCATCTTCTATTAGTCTAATCGATGCGAAATTTAGTATGCTGTGACTTGAATAATGTCACAATAACATTACTATGTTGACCAGGTACTACAGCATCATCTGAAGTCAGCAGGATATCTAACTCCTCGCCACTTACAGTAGAGGTATCATCTTTAGGCTCATTGAAATGGTCTCTATGAATAGGTTATAGATAGATAGATAGATAGTGATCAGGGTCTGATGATGGATCAGACTACTATTGTCGGAATACTCCGATTTCAACGAGGCACGATAGTATTTGCGTGAATGTGGAGATAGAGTGTAGATCGTAGTGCTTAAAAAGCATGAAATCGAAATTAAATTAAAAATTTTAAAAACCACCAGACTCAAAAAAAACCTCCATTAAATAAAAAAAAGTAATATGTACCTACCTCATGCATGCCCTTTAAATTTGTGATAAGTTTCAATTTAAATGGTAATAGTAATATATCCAAGCGTCGTCACGTCGGAGGACCGCTAAGTAAATAAAGTAATAAAAAAAAGAATACAACTAAAAATGATATAAAGTATGTATGAATTTAAATACAAGGTAAACTTAGTGGTTCCCCGACGTGACGACGCTTGGATATATTACCAGTACTATTTAAACTCTCTTAATTTAATCAATCTAGTCATAGTTTTAATTTTAGTTTCATTTTGAAAAATAATTTAGAATGATATTGAAGGTGTGATATTATAACTCCATCGGTTTACTCCATCGGAGGTACAGAATCTGACATCACTGCTATAAAATATTTGTAAATTTTAAATTATATTTTCGACGATATGAAGTAAATTTCACAAATGTAAACAGACAAGTCTAAACTGTATAAGTACATATTATATGTCATAACAACACACATGTAAAATATTAAGTTACACACGTTATTTTGTATTATTATACTTTATATTTTATATTTAATACTGACCTATGTCAATTTGAAAACTCATTGAAAATTATGTCAGTGGAAAACGATCTATTCACTAAGCTACTGAATAGTTTTGCTATAACTGATTCAAATATACACCGATATTCTGTATGTCATTAGTTTTACTCGCGTAATTATACGGACTTAAGTTGGAAAGATTTTACTTGTTTCATTGGCATATTGGAGCCGGTTTGTTAGGATGCTGGAACACTGTCAAACGTGGTTCATAAATAAAAATACAATTTTTGGTTGCTATCAAAATATTTTTAATGCTATTTGATTAGTGTAATAAAGAACACAACATTTCATTAGTCGTTTCAATTAACTTATCAAATTATTTATAACTGCGTCAGTCGGCAGATCTGCGCCTGAACTCTTGCCGATGCTGATTTTCCAGCTCACGTCTGAAAGACAAAGCGTTTCATTAGTACCTATACTAATTAATTATAAATAGAATAGAATCTGCGCCATGATAACAATTTAGCTATAAAAGCTAAAAAAGGAAAAATTGTCAATGAAAAATATTTATATGAAATAAATTGAATTCGTCGAACTTGAACAAAATTACATTGTACGACAATATTTACTCACGTGACTCAAGTGTGGGCGCAGTCACGATAGCACAATCACCCTCCTGGCCGTACCATTGTGATGACCGTTGGTGCGCCGCGTTGCTACGATCGGTTGTGAACTCTAGTCTGTTCGTTGTACACGTAACCGAACGAGACTTGTTCACGTGGACGACAACGCTCAAGTGAAGGCGTCGTCGCCGAGACCGTGAAAATCGAAGTTCGTCGCCGAGCATCCTGTCCCAGAATGCATCGTCTCCGAAATCGCTCAACTTCCACTCCGTTTCGTCGGTATTGAGCATGCCCAAGTCTTCGTCGGTTATGACGCCGACAGTGCCCGGAGTCACACCGACCGCGTCGGCCCTGGCGTCTCTGTAAGATTCGGCGCCGATCATACCAGAGGCGGTGCCGACCGAATCCGATTCAGCGCTAACCACGGCCGCGCCTTTGTTGTTTTCGACATTGACTGCAGCCGTGGTTACTTCGGCTTTGTTGCTGACGACGACGTCGTCGCTGCAATAAAAAATAGTTGTAAGTTCAGAAAAATATCGGTCATTAGTTGAAAGAGAAATTGCTATCAAATATAAAAACTTACGTTAGGTTGTGGCCTTGTCGTTGACTTATCGTCAATATCGCCGTCGTCAGCACTTCCCCCAATGGCGTCTGTAGAAATAAGACATCAGTAACCGAAAGCTATGAATATTTTCGCTTTCTGGGAGGTCAAGTAGAAAGAGTTTACCTTTCTGGAAAGGCCCAGTTCCTCGCAAAGCGCTTTCAAGGCATCTGCTTCTTCTCGACGCCGCTCGCGCTCGTACTGAGCGTTAATAGCTCGTCGCTGGTGCTGTGAACAAATAAATGGAATTGCATTATTTTTGTCGACGTCACATCCAACAAAACAAATTCTACCTTTTAAGCTGCAAGTGATAGATATACTCACGGCTGTGAACGGAACACGACCGGTGCCCGACGGCCGCCCGCGACGTCGCTGCTCTGTACGGCTCGGCGGCGTGGTGTTGATGTCTTTCAGAGTCTGTAGGGATAACAAACAAATCGACATCAATGAACGGTCTATGCTAACGTACCAAATCATTATAGGTATTTTTGTGAGAGTATTTTAAAAAATAATAATTAGTAATCGCTTACTCGGCGTGAGAGTTCTCTTTGTCCCGAAGTAATGCCATGGTCTACCTCTACTGGCATCGCGTTCATTGTTACCTATATGAGAGAAAAGAAAAATATTTAGTCTTTTAATTTGAACAAAATATATTTACGAAGAACAGTTTTCAAAACGCGACTCGAATTTCCGAAGCAACTTACACTAGAATTCTTTGAAAAGATAGAATAAACGTTTCGACGTGCTCGTTGTAGTATTACTACTGCAAATAGCTGAGGATAAGCAGATCTCGCTTATTTATTTTGAACACCTTTTTTTCCCGCTCCGCCTTGCCGCCGTCTAGGGCCGTAAGATGGCGTAGCGTACAACCCCGCCCACTGCATTGTTATAGCTGCATATCGCTGTGAAAACTACACGTCCGTTTTTTATAACCGCTTCATTTTTTGGTTATATTATATTGATTAGTGATAACGGTCATGGTTTCTATAAATTTATTTATAATTAGTGAACATATGCAAACTCTCCTGATTCCACATCATACTTTTTTTACTCTCATTTAATATTTGAGTACATATTTCCAGCTGGTCTAACAGATTCCTGCTGTCCCTTCAACATTTTTCGTTTTGGTAAAAAAGCGATAAATGTAGTGAACCGTTGTTTCTTCATGTTATTCTAATTTTTCAAGTATTAGGTACAGTGGCGTGCATATCACAGATATATACCTATTTTAACAAATTGCTAATGAATTACGCGCGATGAAAGACGCGACAAGAAAGCGTCACGGCAACCATTCGCTTGAGAGACAAATTGGAATCGTGGTGGAATTTACAGACATTCAAGGCTTTTCTAACACTGTGTTTCATATAATTACATGCGTGCATATTGTAACATTTTTCGCTATTGTACCTTCTTTTTAAGAGCTTAGAGGTTATCAGAGAAAATAATTATAGAACTGGCAAGTTAAAAATTTAAATATGTTTTTTTTGGGAGAATAGAACAGGATTTGAAAAAATGAGAAAAAAAAGAGGAGCGAGGTGTTTTTTTTAGAGAGAACAATAATGGTTGTGATGGATTAAAAAGGAGATTATTTTTCTCCTCAAAAAAAGAAGATATTTGATTTCTTTGTAAAAGTAAAATCTGTTAAGAATATTAAAGATGTTGGCAAAGTGAAAAAGAAAGAGGCTCGAACCAGAAAACTGATATCGCCCAAACTTCCAAGGCAAATGGACCCCTCGACAAGAATAAGGGGAGCAATGGTTTCAATCGGATAAAGAGCACATTAAACATGTTGACGCACCAGTTTCATACGAGTTTATAGAAGTTATATTTACAATGACGATGCTGATTGCAGAATTTTACAGTCGACTTATAATTTTGGAGATAACATTCGAGAGTGGAGTATGGAACAATACAATCTAATTTAAGCCAGTGGTTTGTGTTTTTTTTATCATGATGTGTAAATTATAAGGTGAAAGGTATTTATATCTGATTTTTGTAAACTACACCACACCATCACAACCACTTTGATATCTTTCTGTTTCTATTTTATTTACAAAATTTATTCTGGATTATTTGTTTCAAATTATATTACAATTTTCTTCTCAAAATAGAATTTTATTTAAAAAGATTTCCAATAAATTTCAAAATTTACTTTATCCATTCCCTTTTTGTGGCATCCGGGTGGGAATGGTATAAATTGGCGCCCGGGTATAAATTGGCGCCCGAGTATAAATTGGCGTCCGATAGAAATTGATGCCTGATCTAAATTAATTTTTTTATTTAAAAAAAATTACATATCACAACTTACCACTTCTTAGGCAGTTATAATTTATCTGTCATATACTATACATATTAATTTTTTTCAACAAGGAGGAGATGATTCAGAGCGATAAGTTATAGCTAGGCTATAACTATCGAAGGATTTATTACTATAATTGAGCTACAGTTAGCTAGGACAAGAGGATTCTTCTTTTGACTTACCATAAAAGACGGAGGTTAAAGAAATAAATAAGACACACGATTTATTTACATATAGAGTAATAGATGTTTAATTAATATTTAACAATATTTCAAATAGAAAACACCGTATATTGTATAATCGTCACGATGTATAACTAGTTATAGTTCATCAGCGTAGTTTTGTGACACGTAGGATTGAACATTTTATTTTAAAAATACATTTAGCTTTGTGTAGTATTAACAAAGTAAAATATTTGGTAAATATAGTAAATTGATTATATAATTTTGGCACAATAAAATATTATTGATTTAATTGACAACTAGCCTGTCTTGTCATGTCAGTTTATTTATAATTTTTAAATAAAGAGGTTGATGTAATTTCTGAAATATAAAGGTTTTCTTAGGGAGTTATTACAAATTTATTAGGGTTGTCACAACTATTATTTCAGAATATATTATTTTTAATTCGATAATTTTTGAAGATGTCGATAGCAAGTGATGACAATTTAGAAGCGAGAGACTTCTTTTTCCAAATATTTTGATGTTCGGTCGAGAGATATACTTCTTGACACGGACAAATTAAACTAATATAGTCGAAAGATTAGATTACTACGAGTTGCTTATGCGAATGTCGCAGACAACTTGACGTATATTTTATTTTTTGTAATTGTGCGAGACGATATTATAAAAATCGTACTAGAGTTATTTTGAACGTGGGAGACGTTGTTCAGAGGAGAAGTTTTACCCGATCAGTAGGGTAGGCCTTTTTTTCATCGAAACTGGCTCCACGTTTTATAAAGGCCGTCGTTTTTTTAAAAGGCAATTTTTGACCTTATATGGATTGAGGGATCATGATGGTTCGGATGTAGGAACCTATCACATAAAGGACATTACGAAATAATAATTTTTAGATGTGATGCTTTGACTTATTCTTAGTATGCTCGCTATTTAATTAAATGCGGATAACACTGACTTGATTATATATATTTTAGTTTATTAGTAGATATAAGGTGATAGATATTAGGGTTCTTTGTATTTTTAATTATTGATTACAATATTTAGAATATATTAGTAAAGTTAGATGTATATTTATTTATTTACCTAATTAATTCCATCAATGGCACGAAAATATCTAATGACATATGCGTTTGTATCGTTTTTTGATCTTCCGGTAGATCATGAAATCTATATAGGTTCATAGGTCAGGGTTTATTAGACGCTATAATTTATTCGGTTATATATTATTAGGTTAATTCGTTAGCTTAATTTATTTATTATATTAGGATATTTTTAAATAAAGTAACAAAAATATTAAAAATTAAATATTTTTCATTTAAAAAAAAAATATTTTTTTTGTTATTAATTTTATTTTCGCGTTTTTAATGAATTTAATAATTTCAATGTTGATTTTAATTTATACGTAAGAGGTGGAAGTTGTGTTATTTTAGGCATATTGAAGGAAAGGAATCAATTTAATTCAAAATTTAAATTATTATTTATATTCTGAATTTTCTTTATCATTATATATTCAATTTATTCATTTTTATTTCAAAATTTTAATGTAGAACTGTTTATTTTAAATCTTCTTATTTGGAAATTTTAAAATAATATTCTATGGTTGGAAAGCGATTTAGCTAAATTAATGTTAATAATTTGTTGTATTAGTTTCAAATTTTTTTTTGTAAGAAAGGGGAATATTTGTAACATTTTTCGCTATTGTACCTTCTTTTTAAGAGCTTAGAGGTTATCAGAGAAAATAATTATAGAACTGGCAAGTTAAAAATTTAAATATGTTTTTTTTGGGAGAATAGAACAGGATTTGAAAAAATGAGAAAAAAAAGAGGAGCGAGGTGTTTTTTTTAGAGAGAACAATAATGGTTGTGATGGAGTAAAAAGGAGATTATTTTTCTCCTCAAAAAAAGAAGATATTTGATTTCTTTGTAAAAGTAAAATCTGTTAAGAATATTAAAGATGTTGGCAAAGTGAAAAAGAAAGAGGCTCGAACCAGAAAACTGATATCGCCCAAACTTCCAAGGCAAATGGACCCCTCGACAAGAATAAGGGGAGCAATGGTTTCAATCGGATAAAGAGCACATTAAACATGGTGACGCACCAGTTTCATACGAGTTTATAGAAGTTATATTTACAATGACGATGCTGATTGCAGAATTTTACAGTCGACTTATAATTTTGGAGATAACATTCGAGAGTGGAGTATGGAACAATACAATCTAATTTAAGCCAGTGGTTTGTGTTTTTTTTATCATGATGTGTAAATTATAAGGTGAAAGGTATTTATATCTGATTTTTGTAAACTACACCACACCATCACAACCACTTTGATATCTTTCTGTTTCTATTTTATTTACAAAATTTATTCTGGATTATTTGTTTCAAATTATATTACAATTTTCTTCTCAAAATAGAATTTTATTTAAAAAGATTTCCAATAAATTTCAAAATTTACTTTATCCATTCCCTTTTTGTGGCATCCGGGTGGGAATGGTATAATATGTAGTGGTGGTGAATGTTTATTTAGCTCAAAACACGCACACAGGTTAATAGAGAGACAGTGTCTGTAACCAATACCAGCACCAGAAAAAGAAATTGTTAACGGTTTAATCTTATTGTTTATAATATTGTTAGTAATGATGAAGTTAAACTATTAATTTAATCCCTTGGAAAAAATAACATATCACTTCATTAAAAAAATAATTATAATTAATACGAGCGAGTCATTGCTTTTTTCTCATTTTAGTGCCCTCGAAACCTTTTTATTAGTGATTTTCTCTTCCTTACTTGTGGAATGGTTAACAGACACGTATAAAAACAGATGGCTCTTACCGGCATTCGATTTTAAACAAAATTATCTTTCATTAACGAGTAGAGTTAATATAGGTTTTAACTTTGACCTTCTTTGTTGTTTTAGCTTTATGAGATAGCAAGTAGCAGTTTTGCTACCGGTGAAATATTTTTCAAAGAACAGTAAACAGTAAACTCTCTATAATATCACTTTTATCGTATTAAAATGCAAGATTATATCACCAAAATTAAATTATTAAATAAGATGTACGTTATAACGTTACACCCAGAGGAGCAAAATCAAATCAAAAATCCTTGTTTCGAATACGAGGACATTTTTTACTGCGATCAAATACCGTTATCTTTTACAAATCAAGTGAAACATCAGATACGTACCAGAAACCAAGACCCGATTTATATACAACCTTATAGACATCCTCCCGCGGAAAATGAAGAAATACAACTACAGGTAGATAAATTATTACACGATAATGTTATCCAAGAGTCTTATTCACCATAGACCGCACAAGTGCACTTAGTACCCGAGAAAATTGATGCTATAGGTCAACGCAAATTTGGAATGGTCTTCCAAACCTTACTGAGATTCACATAGGCACACCCCACAATCCAAACTCTATGGGTTTGATAGAACATTTAAAGTTCACGATTATCGAAATTCGCGAAATACGAGCAAAAAATAACCAATGTAGCTTCTGTTATATCATATGCGATTATGTCATATAACCATTCCGTACATTCAACGACGGGACTCACTCTATTCGAAGTTGTATTTGGACACACAGAATCCTCTAGCATATTCAATGTTGATTTCGAGAAACATTATACTCAACTATTAGTTAACGAACATGTAAAAAGAACAAAATACCTATACAAATACCTTTCAGACAAACTAGCAAGTGAAAGGAAAATAATTAAAGAGAAATATAAAGGAGAAAATGAAATCAACATAAGTACAGACGATACAATATTTATAAAAGGCGTTAATATCAGACGAAGTAAGGATAAACTCCGATATCAGACAGCAAAAGTGTTAGGCAGCATTGTTTGAAATACAGTCCCAATTAACACTAAAAATCGTGATACTAAAGTACCGATTAAAGATGTCAAACGTCCTCCACAGGTACGTTATCCTGATACTAATTCAGGTGATCCAAAGCCAGGCCCTTCAACTGCAGTCGATTAAGAGTAATCCTGGAATACTGCCAATAAAAGGACAAGCGGTGTTAAGATATGAACACTGAATATACTGGATACGACTGGATAATATTATAAAGATATTAGATTTGAGATTAGGTACTAAAAGATGATTTAGATTATAACATAAATAACTATAAAGAATTACATAAGTTTTTGAAAGATAATATAAATATAACTGACCTCATTGGTTTTAAGAAACAAACGGAAATTATAATGAATACTCTTTTAAATAGATTTTACCAGGTAGTGTTAGATATATTCACACTATCTACTAATGCGGACAGAGCACCATTCACTTTATTGCCAGCTGCTACCCGTCTCTCCACATCTAACTCACATCTTCCATCCCTCGAAAATACACTCCCCAGATACACAATTTCATTCACTTGTTCTAGACATTTTCCATTTACCCAAATCTCACATTTCATTTGTACCTCTTCCCTTTCAAACGGGATATTCTCAGACATTTCACACAGCGCCATCTAGTCCCAATATAAGCAGCAGAGCGCTTGTGTGTTATGGGTACTAGACAACTGATATACTACTTATATACTTTTCTTTTGTAAATAAATACTTATAATACATAGACACACACAGACTCGGGGTGGGAATCGAACCCGCAACCCCCGTTTACTTTCCGACGCGCTTAACCGTTGCGCCACGGAGGTCGTGTTCTTTCGTTACGAAGGTTCTCGTTGTGTGGACATTAAAAACAAAACATAAATACACTTACATTTTTATAACTACGATTGCTCTATATTGTAATTCACTATTATTCTGCATAGTCTGTTAATTTGCCTGACTTTTTTCTTGGTTTGTGTTTTTATTCTTTTCTTCAGATGCGGTGAGATCGTCTTCTTAAAAAAATTTAAACTCCCATTAGGACAGTAATTGTAAACAACATAAGACAAGAACACTGATGATTTCTTAGAAAATGCAAATCGACAATAAAGATAAATACATTTTGGTGCCGAAACCAAGGAAAAAACAGTCTAAACAAAGGCATATTGTCCCGTTATAGAGAATGACCATTAGGTTATAAAGAGTGCTTTGTTGTATGGCTCATAACGCAAACCAATCAGTTTGAGCAAGATCTATGCTACACGCAGTTTTTTGTTGTAAAGATGTTCATTATAGACAGTTTAGACTGCAGTTCCAGTAAATAAATAATGTAACGTAAAATCTTCGATCCCAAATAAGAAACTACATACACAATCAACCCTCCAAAAATGTCCGAACCGAATGTGCGCTCAAATAAGTATTTGAGTGCACTTTGAGTGAGTCACAGATTATTTTTTTATTTTATTTTATTTTATTTATTTAGGCTTATCAACAACTGTTTACACTAATACATTCTAAAATATACATGATTCTAAAGATAATTACTAAGTATAACAGTCTCTTACAGATAAGCTCCACATGCAACACTATTATAAGTTAATATAACATATCATCTTATATTATAGGTTAATATAATATTTCAGTTTATATAAAGTGTAAACTGTAAACTTAACTTTGTAATATAGTATAGCTATATTGGCGCAGCAAGTGTTTCTTTAAGTTATCACAATATCACTGACCACACTTAAAAATCTAAAGAAGGAATACTATCTATGCCAGTCCAATGCAATTATAGATTGATTTGCGAAATTTACCAGCGGTGTCATAATGGATATCCAAACAATCACTATACTTGTTTAAAATCTTACACAACCTAGGTACAGGAGAATTAGCTCCGAGAACAGTTCTGCGCAGTGGTGGACAAAGAGGAGTGATCGGCTTACGTGGGGGCCTGTAAGGCACACGAAATTTAAATTCACTTAGCAATTTTGGACAGTCAATTTTATTTTTAAAAAGTTTAAAAAGAAACATCATGTCAGCAAAAACTCGGCGATTAGACAATGACATAACTTTAAAGTATTCCAGCCTACTGTTGTAAGAAGGTAATTGCTTTGCCATTTTGATAGAGAAGGATAAGTGATACAGGAATCTTTTCTGAATTCGTTCTAAGCGCAATGAATGGGTAGAATAATGTGGTCTCCACACAGGGCTGCAGTATTCTACTATACTCCTTACTAAGGAATTAAATAGGAATAATTTTGTTTTTGTTTTACGAAATGATTTCCCATTCCTTAAGACAAATCCCAGCATTTTACACGCTTTTCCTATTATATGTTCTATGTGGGGTATAAAGGTCAATTTTTTATCAAATATCACACCCAAGTCTCTCACAACATCCACCTCTTGAATTTTTTGATCTTTAATATGATAATCATAGTTAACTAGATGTATGTTGCGGGAGAATTTAAGATGTAAACACTTTTTATGGTTTAAATCCATCTTATTGAGCAAACACCAACTCACAAGCCTATTTAAATCATTCTGAAGTAGAACAGCATCATTTGTGGATTTAATAATTTTTGCAAATTTTAAGTCATCGGCGTATAAAAAAGGTTCCGAAAAGTGAAAGCAATTAGGAATATCATTAACAAATATGTTAAATAGGACAGGACCCAAGTGTGAACCCTGAGGAACACCCGATGTTATGTTATGTGTGGTCGACTGAAAACCATTTACAACAACATGAAATGATCGGCCTTCAAGATATGATGCCAACCATCTCAAAAGAGTACCAGTAATTCCATAGGCGGATAATTTACATACCAAAATCTCATGTGATACCTTATCAAATGCCTTACTGAAATCAGTATAAATAACATCATACTGATTACCAGAATCGATGGCATTTGCCAGAGACTCTGTAAATGAAAGTAGATTCGTGTTAGTAGAGCGCGATGCAACAAATCCGTGTTGATGCTCACTTAAGTAAAGTTTGAAATGCGACTGTAAGTGAAAGCAAATGATTATATAAATATTATGTGAATTATACTTTACGCACGAGACGTAAGATGATTTTATTTTAAATATTTTTTTACAAACAGTGTTTCAATGTCATTCAAGAATCGTTTACAAGCTTTTATAACCTTATGGTATGACAGTAATACTATAATACTATACTGTACTAAAAAGATATCCGTCAATTCGGACAATAATTTGTTTAGATTTTACAGGAGATCGTGCGTCTAGTTCTTTATTCGTGATCGAAGCGTAAAATTCTAATAAAATCACAATAACATTTACCGATTACTTACAAATTATAAGTGGTGATTTTGGTGAGTTTTATTTTTGTCTACCCTATTGAAAATATCTGTGCACGTCATTGATTGGGTATGTCGTATAATTGTTTTATGTAATTTTCAAATTTCGCCTAAAACGGCTGTGTTTTTCTGACTGATTTTTCGCGTGAAGCCCGCAGGCGTACCTCAGGAGGTAAGTAAACATAGTTCGACGGATTTATTATTACTTCAATACTTTTGTATAATTAGAAGTATCGCACATACAGAAGTCAGATTTTACATCTTTTTCTGATCACTGATTCTAAGAGAAACATTCCTGCAGAAGCCTATGAGCTATTATGGTTGCACGGTGGCTGCAAGAACGTTCTGATCGTCGCCGCTGACAACAATTAATTTGTAAGCATTCTTTCGGCGAAAAGTATTGTTATTAGGTCTAATTATTGTTGCTGAAAAATTGAGTGTCACTTTTTCATTATTTTTAGTGATAACGACAACTACTCTTTGATTGCGATTACTGTGCGACCAACCCCGAAATTTACGTCGCGATGACGGCGCGAACGCTGTTGGTTCCCAAGTTTAAAGTGGTTCGAGTACGGTCGGTTTAACAGACAACTATCTGCAGTAAATTAGCCTTTCGTCTGATGTTGGAACTAGCATTCAATTAGTTGAATTTCGAAATTTTATGTTGAACGGTTTCTGAAATAGGTAAGTACCTATTTCAGAAACCGCCTATTCAGTCCCACCTATTCAGTCGGCGTCAGTAGGTATATTCATCACCTGCGTCCATCTGGCTCAAATAAGTCTAACCTTTGTTAGTAAAAATTAAAAAAAAACTTAAATAGGAGACCCAGTTTTTTTTTTACTGAGAACCGTAACCTACTCAGAGCATGAATATGAACAACTTTTGTTCCACGAGTTTTGAATACTTATTCACAAAATAGTACAGGGAAAAAATTCGAACTCAGCAAAGTACCTTTTTAGCTCTGCTAATTACATCTTGATTATTTTTGACAAAGACACATTCAAAACCTCGAAGTAAACTCGGCCATTCGTAGACACGAGGACGTTGTTAAATTGTATTGATTATTAACAAAACATTACTTATTAAATGTCATGTAAGTTACTTATTACATTTTATTGTTTTCAAAATGGTTAAAAATGTGATAAGTTATAAATTAGATTAGTTAAGTAACAATAATAAAAAATAAACTAGTTAATTAGTTAAATATAAATGAATGACACTACTTATCAAATACTAACCGAGTACAAGGCAAATGTGCTACACAGTAGGTACATTCCAGACTGCAGCATATTTTTATTTCGACTTTCGTTCGTTCATTTCATGTACGATTCCCGTGACGCGCGTACGACATACGACTTCGTTTCAATCCATATTTTTGTTTGCTATACAGTTTACAAACAAACACACATCATTAAATGTAAAAAGGTGGAAAGCAATACATATTACACAAATATTACCTGTATAATTTTACAATATTACTCGTGTCGGATCGAAAAATTGTGTACGTTTTATAATTAAGTCTATTAAGTTTTTAAGTGCTATTCAAACATCGAAATGGACGAAGAAGTACAAAATCTTCTTAGAGCGTGGGGACTCGAAGAATATATAGATATAGTGTTCAAACGTAAGTATTTCACCATAATTTCACAAATTTTTTCTAGATATAATTAGTAAATTTTAAATAGGTACCTATAATAAAAACTATTATTACTTAAATAGTATACATATGTATAGTGTTAGTGTTTCAGTTTTATTGTATAGTAATTTTATCATTTTAACTTCATCCCCATCGCCACATCGCATCCCTATATTGCCAAGTTTTAATAGATATTAATAAAATCATGTTTTGTGTCTTCGCTAAAAAAGTAGGCGTTACAATTTGATATAATATATTCTGTTGGTTAGTCCTGATTCCTAGTCTTAGGTGCTTCTATAAAGAAAAGAAGCGAGTTGCCGTTTTAAACCATTGTCCATCCATAGTCTACGCCATCTGCGCTTACCTGTAGATAGGTAGGTATTAGGTATACGAACGCGTACGCACAGAAATAAACAGGTTGAAATTTGTTGAGTACCAGGTACTCAATGACTAAGGAAACTAAAGGACATGAAACAAGTACAAAATAATCGTGCCACCTAAACTGTGAGTGTCGCAAACAATGGCTGCCGATTAGTGATGTCCCAAATATCTACTACGCAGATGTCGTTAAGTCAGTTGTTGAAATAAGTTTTGTTTCAGCATCAGTATTGAAATAAAAATCTTTTTGTATGATATCTTCAGAAAAACGGAGGGACTGAAATATTGTTCAAACTAAAAATAGCAGTCAGCGTAGTTCGATGCTGTCGGTATATAATTAGAATTTGCACTTAAGGCGATTTTAAGGTGATCTTAGCAACGACAGCAACAGGCGCCCTCAAGGATAGCCCCTCTCTGTCCTTCGATCATTTTTGTATGGAACTTTAAATGGACCCTACATACAAACAAATTACTTAGCTACCTCTTTTCGTAATACTTAATAGTACGTCCATGATTATTACAGAAATGAAATTGCTTTTTAAAAGAAACCCATTATGAAGCACTTTGATACATGTTGAAGATCAATGAACATAGGTCAAAGTAGTTGAAGAACAGCACAGTCCTTTTAATGCTTTTCTTTTCTTTACATGCATAACACCACTTCTTCTAAAGGTGATGGTGAAATTAAAATAAGATCATTCAAGAAGCAGATATTTAGAACTATGAGCAGATTTGTCTCTCTCGAAAACGTCAAATCAAAGTTCAGCCACGTTCTGTAAATAATTAATATTTTCCTGTTACTTTTTCTCAATAGAGGATTTACATGGTCAGGATATTAAAAAGTAATTAATTACCACTGTAAATATTTTCTCTGATTCCCAATAATCTTTGCGAGGATAATGCTTCATACCGTAAAATTATTTTCTTAATGTTCTATTGAAGGCTTCTTCGAAATGCAAATAACATAAATATATATCATGAATACCCCTTTAGAGATACAGCGTGAAGATATGTATGTATGTATCATATACATGTATGTAATTTTTACAGAGGTTTCAATTTTCTTTTCCGATTACGTCAAGCCACTCTTTTCGTCTAATAATACATGATGGCAATCTGCTACGAGATAATTACGACATATAAACATGATACCTGTATTTATCGATAACTTTTTAATATTGGTACACGGACAGCCCTAACTGCAATAACAACAAAAATTGATATGAAGTAATTTACTGTATTATATGAATAAAAACCACTAATAACTGAAAATATACCTACATGACTATATTACAGTAAACTAAGAAACAGTAATTACGATGGAAATATATACGACATCAGATTAAATTAATGAATTTCTGTTTAATATCAGTGCAATTATAGATTTCGTTGATTATTGCTTTTTCTCGAGCCACATCCAAACACACTACACTTAGAAATTATTGGGGCATTATGCTAGCTTCTCCTTTAACAAAACAATTCCAAGATCCAGCACAAATTCACAGAATCAATAAAAAATATTAAATTCATTGATATGTTTTGACACTTCGTGTACTTGTCAGCGTGTCGCAAAAAATGGCGGACTGGCACGTTTTGACATTACATAGATGTCACATAAAAAAATTACTCTTTGAAAAAAGTACTGTTGTTTTCTCTTACACACACAAGAAGCCGTAAGTCAAAAAGAGACAACGCTACGTTTGAATATTATGCGTTAGAATATATATAACTAAATGTTGCTATAGATCAACATGCCATGTCCTTTAGTTTCCTTAGTCATTGCAGGTACTAGTTGATTGACGAGATATTATTATGATTTGTCAGTGTACGATATAAAACATATCTACATATAAATATGTACATACCTATTTAGAAAATATTAAATATCTTAGTGAACATTAATAAAGGAGTACCAACCTATATGACGTTATATTTTACTACTACTACATGTATAAATTATACGGTCTATTTTCGTGTAATTTATTTTATTCTATGTAAATAACTTGGTCGAAAAGTCAGAATAAAAAAGGTATTTACGTAAAATAAAATAAATTACGCGACAGTAATAATAATAATCTCAGACATTTCACACAGCGCCATCTTGTGTTTATGGGTACTAGACAACTGATATACATACTACTTATATACTTTTGTAAATAAGTACATATTATATGTAAATTATACATAAACACCCGTAGACCCGTATTTATATAATAGTAAAATATGCACAAGTCGTGAAAATTTAAAAACATTAACGACATTATATGTAAGTAGGTACCTGTATACCTTGCTTGTATATATAGTAATATGTAGACACCCTACAGTCATATACTTAGAAAAGATAAATATTGTTAATTATTAGGTATATCCTCTTAGCCTAGGTGATTTATGTAAGTAATAAGTATATTTGTGATGTGAATATAGCCTTAAAATATATTATTTTGTACCTATGCCAATAGGTCTAGCTATTAACTCTTTACTAAGTAAAAAAAACAAAACAGAAAAGACTATTACTTATAATTTTTATAATTAAATAGAATTAGGTATATTAAACGAAACTTGTTATATTTACGTTTACATCTATATATCACAACAAGCCGTTTCCCGCCCGCTTCGCTGGGTGTAAGTGAAAATTTTGTACGTAATAGTACATTTTTGTTTGAAAAATGGTGAAGGGTCTATGGAGTTCAAAAAATAAGTAGCCTATAACCATCTACAACTAATTCCGCGTCGAATGGTCATGGTCCCATGCCGATCGGTCCAGTAGTTTTCAAGTTTATCGCGGTCAAAGAAAAAACCTTTCATTATATATATATAGATATCATATCAAATGAGATATACCTACTTAGCTTTATTATCTAGCTATATGACGTGAACATGAATATAACAAGTTTCTATTAGTTTTTTCTATTAGTATTCAAGTTTTTATTAATAGTCTCTAATGTTTAGCCAAGATATAGGTTTACGGTAGTAAACTAATTAATGTGTGAAATAGGTATTAAGTAGTTTATGAGCCGTTGAGTTGAGCGTCCGTAATTTTTTGATGAACAGCGGGGTTATTCACAAACGTCGGAAACTCAACTTTCCGTATCCGACAGGAAACTTTTCGATGATTTTGTCTAAACGCTATTCACAAATCCGAAACCGTTCCGAAACGAAATGATTTGACAGTTCATTTCGGGACGAACCTTCGGATGCTTCCGACGACTTTTTAGTGTCGAAAACTTACTAGTTTTTCTATTTTTTCAGGATTTACTGCAGCTTTTAAATCATAGCCTGGAAGGCAAAGGTTTATTGAATTTAAATAAGAGTATTCCTTTGGATAATGCTGCCCGACAGCGATTAGTGAGACTCATTGGAACGTTTATTTTAAGTAATCGTCCTGAATCTGCAATTAGAACTTCCGTCGAACATGTACATAACATGTACATAAGATTGTTACAAGCATAGTTTTAAGATATAAAATCTGTATACTTTTTTTATTTTCAAGAATGGTAAGGGTTATGTTGAGTTTAAAAAATTTGTAACAAAAATAAGTTTAAATAAAAAAAATATTTCGACTTTATTTAACTTTATTTAATTGTGTTAACAATAATAATCGTAGGTAAAACATCTACATTGTAATGTATTTTACTAATTTGAATTTACTCGGTATCTAGGATTTTACTTAGTAGCCTACATCCAGTATCATTGGTATGTTTAGTCAATTTACTTCGTTATTATGTTAAACGTACATTCAGAACTTATTAATTAGGCAGAAGGATAAGGCCAAAAAATGTACCATACTGCAAAATAAACTTATAGAAATTTAACAGAATTTTTTAGAAAGACTATAGTTTATATACACACTTGTAACCTTTTAAAAATTAATTAAAACAAAGAAATTCTTTTCTAGTTACCTTTTGAAGTGCCAGTTAATATACCTTTTGAAGTATTTTTGGCGTTATGGAGATACTTTTACGACCTTACCCTATAACGTGACTTCGGTGATGTAAACTTTGAATGTTCTATTATTGGTAGGCATGAACTACTCAGGATATTGGGTTAATTATATTATTATACAATATAGGTACAACATATCTCATTCTGACCTATGTAAATTAAGATAACTCGTTGAAAATTATGTAGAAAACGCATATCACTAAGCCAATGAATACTTTTGCAATAATTACTCCGAATATGCACCGATATTCTACATGTCGTTACTTTTTACGTTGTAAAGATTTTAGGAATTTACTTCATCGGCATATTGAAGCCAGTTTATTAGGATGTTGTAATACTATCAAAAGTGGTTGACAAAAAACAAACAAAATTGTTAGTTTCAATCGAATTATATTTTATTTAATCAGTGTAATAAAGAACGCCGCTTAAAATGGAGATGGGCAGGACATTTGGCTCGGGCGTCCGACGGCAGATGGACGAAACAGGCAACGCAATGGAAAGGTCCAGGAGAAAAAAGAAACAGAGGCCGACCTAGAGACCGTTGGAGCGACGACATAGAGAAGACAGCGGGGAGGGACTGGATGTGCATGGCAAATGATAGAAATAAATGGAGGCATTTGGAGGAGGCCTATACCGAAAGGGGCCATGAACTGAAATAGTTGCTTTTATTTAATTGAGAATTTAAAAATTTATAATTTCAATTTATTCAATATTATGTTAATTAATTAATTAAAAATTGTAATCTTAGTTAAATTATATATTATCTTAATTCATTAATTGTAAAGAATGTTATTATTGAATACAATGTAAATATGTAGGTATTAATTCATGGTTTAATAAAAGGCTTATAATAATAATAATAAAGAACACATTATATTAGTAATTTCAATTAACTTATCAAATTATTTTTAACTGCGAGAGTCTGCATATCTTCGCCTGAATTCGAAGGTATTAGTACTCTTGCCGATGTTCATTTCCCAGCGCTCATGTCTGAAAGACAAAGCGTTTCATTAGTGATTAATAACAAATAGAATGCCATGGTAACAATTTTACTAAAAAATATAATAATAATCGGCGACAATATTTCCATGAAATAAATTGAATTTGTCGAAATCGAACAAAATTACACGGTACGAAAATACATACTAACGAGACTCAGTGTGGGCGCAGTCACGATAGCACGATCGCCCTCCTGGCCGGACCAATATGAGGGCCGTTGGTGCGCCGCTTTGCTACGATCGGTGGTGAACTCTAGTCTGTCCGTTGTACGCGTAACCGAAAGAGACTTGCTCACGTGGACAACGCTTAAGTGAAGGCGTCGTCGCCGAAACCGTCGAAATCAAAGCTGAAGTCTACAGCGACTTCGTCACTGAGCATCCTGTCCCAGAATGCATCGTCTCCGAAATCGCTCAACTTCCACTCCGTTTCGTCGGTATCGACCGTGTCCAAGTCTCCCTCGGCTACGACGCCGACAGTGTCCGGAGTCACACCGACCGCGCTGGCGCCGACGTCGCTGTCGGATTCGGGGCTGGCTATACCAGAGTCGGTGCCGACCGAATCCGATTCAGCGTTAACCACGGCCGCGCCACTGTCGTTTTCGTCATTGTCTGCAGCCGTGGTTACTTCAGCTTTGTTGCTGACGACGACGTTATCACTGCAATAAAAAATGATTGTAAGTCAACGAAGAACATTAGTCGTCAGATGAGAGAGAAATCGTCGTCAAATATAAAAACTTACGTCGCGTTCTGGCTTTCCAGTTGACGTATCGTCGATATCGCCGTCGTCAGCACTTCCTCTAATGGTGTCTGTAGAAATAAGACACATCGGTAAACAATTGAAAGCTATGAATAATCTTTTAATAATTTTAAGTCGTCTTCGCTCGTTAAGAGCTCAAATAGAAAAAAAATACCTTTTTGGATAAGCCCAGGACCTCGCGAAGCGCGTTCAAGGCTTCCGCTTCTTCCTGACGCCGCTCGCGCTCGTACCGAGCGTTAATAGCTCGTCGCTGTTGCTGCGGTCAAATACATTAAATTGCATTAATTCTGTTGAATCCAATAAACAAATTCTCCCTTTTATGATGCGAGTGACGTATAAGTACTCACGGCTGTGAACGGGACACGGCCGGTGCCCGACGGTCGCCCGCGACGTCGCCGCTCAGTACTGCTCGGCGGCGTACTGATTTCTTGCAGAGGCTGTGGGATAACAAACAAATCGAGATCAACGAACGGTTCCAGCTCCCGGATAACACATAGATATGGTCGTAATCTTTACATTTTCATATGATAAATTTTATTTTAATAAATAATTTAAATTCACTTACGAGGCGTGAGTGTTCTCGTGGTTCCGAAGAAATGCCGTGGTCCTTTTTCAGGGGCATCGCCTTTGTTGCCTAAATAAAATAAAGAAAAATATTTAGTCTCTTAATTTCAACAAATATGTACCTACAACTTTACATAAATTTGTGAGGCAACTTACCATAGAACTCCCGTAAACATAAAAATGCTTCGACATGGTGGCGTGCAATTGCAATATCACTATTGCGAATAACTGAGGTTGAGCAGATCTTGTACATTTATTTCATGTGCCCCTTCTACTTTCCCCTTGTCCGCCATGTCGCCGTGTCGCCGCCCAGTGTCGTGACATGGCGTCACGTTAAGCTCCGCCCACTGAATCATCACTGCGTATCGCTGTGAGTGGATATTTTACACGTCCGTTTTTTATAATCGCATCATTTTTTGATCATATTGTATTGATTAGTGATAACGGTCATGGCTTCTCTTAATTGTTTTTAAGTTCAGTGATCATATGAAGCTCTCCGGTCGGTCTCCACATCATAATTTTTCTACTCTTATTTAATTTAGGAATATACTTATTTATAACCTTATCTCTTATAAAACTAAAAAATGCCTGTTAGATCATTTAGTAATGGATATTATTCAGGACATCAGAGGTGTACATTTCTCAATTAGCTACAGTTGTGGTCGGTAGGCTGGTATAGGTTGACATAGAAATAAATTCTTTTATCACTTTAATTTTTATGTCATCATAATCTCTTGAAAGTGACCATCCTGTCTATTTTTCAAATCTATCTTGTTTATGAATGTGCTATCCTTCATAATCATTCCACCATCAATCTTTCAATACGTGTTTGATCAAATTTCAATCTTTTGGTACTCTTCATGAAGCATGTTCATCATTACAATAAAGCATCTGTTAATAGATGTACTTCGTTTTCATAATGTGCGTAATGGAACCACAGTTCTTATTTTTCCTCTTTCTGTTGCTACCCTTGTTATTAGTAATATTTTCTCTCCCGAATCTTCTTTCATAGGTATTTTTCGTTGAGGAGACTTTGTAAATGTAGCTTAAAGTTCTAAATGTAAATAGGAGACACTTAACGCTTTATTTTTTGTACACGTGCAAAATTTGTGTCAAAATACTTGTTTAAATACCTATGTACCTATACATATTAGACATGTGCGCCAACAGAATTCCGTTGCACTACTGTTTTAGTGGCTCACTGGTGTCTGTATGTACTATATATTTTCCCGCACTGCATGATGCTTTACATGACGTGATCGATGACTCCGATAGCTGCAACTATCAGGGAAAAAGCGCTTTTTCCATATGCGAGTAACTGAAAACACTATCTATGACATAATGCATCATCATCACTTCTGTCCTGTTACTTCGACTTCTGTTTGAAATTGAAATATACCTATTTTCGAAAAAGAAACCAAGATTATTCTAGGAATAAAAGTTGTTCAGTATCAAAAAGTTAGTAAGCCGTTATAAGTTTTGATAGGTATAGTAATTAGAAGACAAGAGTGGTGACAAGTATTGATGTACCAACAAAAATCTAGAAACGAGGCAAGGAAACTGGAAACGGCTAAGGTGTATAATGTACAAAGTATATTAAAGTGTGTTTTTGATATAATGTTTAAGTAGTCTCTTAAAGATAAACATAGATTTTGAATCTTTAATGTCAATGGGTAATTTATTATATAATTTTACTCCTTCATAGACAAGACTCTTTTTGCCGTAATTCATGCGGGGTACGTGTAAATTCAAATTGTTTGCATGTCTCAACATCATTTTATGCTATTGTTATATTTTTTGTAAAACTTATATGTGTATGTACTCGTATATCTTTATTCAGAATTTTTCTTATTAATATACGTACATGTTTGATGTATATACTATGTTTTTTAGTATTTGATAATTTAGTATCCTTGAATATTTAATGTGTAGGTGTTAGATAATCGTGAGGATATTGAATTATCTACCTACTCAGGTACAAGAACGGAAACACAGTGTCACGTAAAACGTGATTAATTTTTAGCTGTAGTTTGAAATCAGAAATCACCAATAAGAAGAATAGGTACGTATGGTACGTACCTAGTATATTTTTGTTCTAGTTGCTAGTAATGACCTTAGCGACAACGAAATGCGTTATATCACATTTTTAATAATGTATCTATACTTTACATATCACATACTGAGACGCCGCTAGTAAAAGATATTAGTCCTATACATATTACCTGTCCGTATCGACGAAAGTTAAATGCAAAAAAAAATACTTAAATACGAGTAAGCCTAATAACAGATATTTATTTATTTTATTTTACTTTATTTGGAAAACAAACAGCTATAAAATCTAGGTAAACAGTTTGAACTTTAAATATCTACAAGCCAATTATTTGTTTCCGCATATAAAAATCTAAACATTTACTACTATTACACATATACATACCATAATTTTGTCATATTATATGTATTACACATATAAATAATATAACGAAACAATAGTATAACAAAATTTTGGTTGTACAATATAACATTACCTATTTCAAATCAAACCAATCTTTAGTCATTGTAGTCTTAACAATATTTGGGCTTGTGTTAAATAAATCAAAGTTGTACCGGTCACCCACTTTATTAAACTCATTGACCACGCGACACATGAAAGAGTTTCGCCTATACTTACTCGAACAAATAGGAGAAAATAAATAATTTTGTCTTCTGGTCGAACGATTAATTGATCGACTAGGTACCTGGAGGTTTATGCCCTGAATGAGATGAGGACAGTCAATTTTATTTTGAGCTATTTTAAATACTCGTAAAAGTACAATGTCCGAAATAGCTCGACGCTTTTGTAAAGGGAGTAAATGTTGTCTCCTACGTCTATTTTCATAGTCGACATCATATCGCTTACATTTAAATTGCAGATATCTTTGAAATCGCTTCTGAATAGACTCCAATCTAGAGATGTAAGTGTTCTAGCGTGAGTTCCAAACTTGTGAGACATACTCGAGGGTGCTACGGACGTAGGAGCAATACAGAATTTTAACTGATTTTATTGTTTTGTAATTCGAACAAGATCTTATAATAAATCCAAGTGCCTTATTTGCTTTTTTTATTATGTGTTCTATGTGGCAATCGAACTTTAATTTGTTGTCCTGAACTACACCTAAATCTTTTATCGAATTAACTTTATTCAAACTTTGATTTTGTATGGTATAGTCAAAGTCAACTAAATTATATTTTCTGGTAAATGTTACTGCAAAACACTTGGATACATTTAAATCAAGATTATTCTCCTGACAATAATGGTGTAGGCCGTTGAGGTCTTCCTGGAGACGCTTGTAATCATCAGCGCTCTTGATACACATAAAGATTTTCATATCGTCAGCGTACATAAGGAATCTCGAGTGTTTCAAACATTTATAAATATAATTTATGAAAATAATAAATAATAACGATCCCAATAAAGATCCTTGGGGTACACGTGACGGTATATAGACCCATACTGCTGATGAGAAACCATTGACCACAACCGCTTGAGATCTGTTTGAGATATAAGATGTCAACTACCTGAACAGATCGCCATGTATGCCAGCATAATAAAGTTTTTGTAGCAATAACTGATGATCTATGCGATCAAAGGCCTTACTGAAATCTATGAACATAGTATCAACCTGAAAGCCCAAATCCATGTAGTTAGTCAAGTATATCAGTCCCATACGTACCTAAATTGTACTAAATTTTCATTATATTTTTCTTGCCGCCGCTAAATTGCCGCCTAAATTGTACATTTTCATTATATCTTTCTTTGTGGTTTTGTATATTTGTACCGGTGCAATAAAGTGTATTGTATTGTATTGTACCTGTCGGTATCTACAAAAGTTTATGTATACTACGCTTAAATGCAAAAAAAGTTACTTAAATACGAGAGCATTGTTTGTTGATGATCGTCTCTGGGGTCTGCGCATTGTTAAGTGGGTTTTGAGAGTCCTCCGTCTTTCATTGTTCTTTTTCTTGTTATATATGTATTACATGTTTCAAAGAAGCAATTAAGCCTTTCTTGTTGGCAAGGGCGCGGGGGAGCGACAAGGTGGCATACAAAATGTGTTGGTGGAAATTTTAACTGTTTAACAATTATAGATAGATTTAAAAAATTATAGATAGATAGTATTTCATGCATTACGGAGCCCTAATACCTGAAATATTTTTTATTGAGTATTTACCTACGTACGTGTCGAGAATAACTGTTTTATTATTTCTTATTTTGTAAAACAGTAAGTAGGGACATTATATTGATATCTTTGTTTTCTCTTTGTGTTGACTGTTTCATGGGGCATGTCGATTATATTACTCTACAATGATGAAATATGGGTAGTGACACTGCTATATTTACGTGTTCTATTATGTTCTCGATTTGTTATGTAGAAAAAATTCCCAAATATAAACAGACACGAGTCTAAATTATATAAGTACATAGATATTACTTATTATAACACCCATACATACCTACATACTTGACTTGCTTGTGCTTGCAAACTTGTAGGAAAATTAATAAGTCAGTAACAGTTACATTAATTAGATTATTTTAATACTACTTGGCATGTAGGTAAAACGAATTTGATTATTCATTATTCTACTAGTTTTTAAGTTATTGGATGCAATTATCCACGAAACTGTTTATTAATCGTAATATTATTATTTTAATATGTTATATTTGTCAACAGACAGTCCCGAGTGTACTGTCCGCTAACTTTTAGTTACGTACCTACGCAATATAACAAGTTAAGAGACATTTCCAAGTTTACTGTTCACAAACCTGTAATTACGTAACACCGTAATATGTAGTATCAAAAAATGTACTTGTTAGCAAACATGGAATTACACTAATTATAACGCAGTAAGAGACAGTGACAATCCGAAATGTACTGCCCGCATACATATTATCTTAGAGATAACTAAGTTATAGTATTGTTAGCTGTTATTAAAAAAATATTACAGTGATCATGGAATATTATTAAAGGTATTATTCATCTGTAGGCACCATCGTCTCTTTCAAGAAACGTTTTATTAACAACAGATCCGTTAGTTTATAAAAACATGAGTTGAACACTTGATATAGTTCGTCAAGACGGACTGTTTCACGGTATAGATTTAAAAAATTTTTTCGTATATGAAATAAAAGAATATGTTATTGTGTAATTTATAGGTAAGTACACATTATTCTGTCCGAAAATTATAAAATACCTTTATGTTAAATAACAAATATTACAGGAAAAAAAATATCTTACATGAACATGATGTGTCGTCGTCTTCTCTCCTATTATTACACTTTTGCCTACTATGTTTTAATTTTCTTTTATTTCTTACATTTATAATACTTGTAATCGTTATTAGAAAGATTTCGTTTTGGCATTTTTAAACCCCGACGCAAAAGAAGGGGTGTTATAAGTTTGACGTGTCTGTGTGTCTGTCTGTGGCATCACAGCTCCTAAACGAATAGACCTATTATGATGCGGTTTTTTGTTTGAAAGCATGTTTTCTGGCTGTGCTTCTTAGTTATGTTTTAACAAAGTCGGTTTAGCCGTTTGAAGAATATCAGCTCTTTTTTAGTTTTTAAAGGGACGCGAGCATCTTCTATTAGTCTAATCGATGCGAAATTTAGTATGCTGTGACTTGAATAATGTCACAATAACATTACTATGTTGACCAGGTACTACAGCATCATCTGAAGTCAGCAGGATATCTAACTCCTCGCCACTTACAGTAGAGGTATCATCTTTAGGCTCATTGAAATGGTCTCTATGAATAGGTTATAGATAGATAGATAGATAGTGATCAGGGTCTGATGATGGATCAGACTACTATTGTCGGAATACTCCGATTTCAACGAGGCACGATAGTATTTGCGTGAATGTGGAGATAGAGTGTAGATCGTAGTGCTTAAAAAGCATGAAATCGAAATTAAATTAAAAATTTTAAAAACCACCAGACTCAAAAAAAACCTCCATTAAATAAAAAAAAGTAATATGTACCTACCTCATGCATGCCCTTTAAATTTGTGATAAGTTTCAATTTAAATGGTAATAGTAATATATCCAAGCGTCGTCACGTCGGAGGACCGCTAAGTAAATAAAGTAATAAAAAAAAGAATACAACTAAAAATGATATAAAGTATGTATGAATTTAAATACAAGGTAAACTTAGTGGTTCCCCGACGTGACGACGCTTGGATATATTACCAGTACTATTTAAACTCTCTTAATTTAATCAATCTAGTCATAGTTTTAATTTTAGTTTCATTTTGAAAAATAATTTAGAATGATATTGAAGGTGTGATATTATAACTCCATCGGTTTACTCCATCGGAGGTACAGAATCTGACATCACTGCTATAAAATATTTGTAAATTTTAAATTATATTTTCGACGATATGAAGTAAATTTCACAAATGTAAACAGACAAGTCTAAACTGTATAAGTACATATTATATGTCATAACAACACACATGTAAAATATTAAGTTACACACGTTATTTTGTATTATTATACTTTATATTTTATATTTAATACTGACCTATGTCAATTTGAAAACTCATTGAAAATTATGTCAGTGGAAAACGATCTATTCACTAAGCTACTGAATAGTTTTGCTATAACTGATTCAAATATACACCGATATTCTGTATGTCATTAGTTTTACTCGCGTAATTATACGGACTTAAGTTGGAAAGATTTTACTTGTTTCATTGGCATATTGGAGCCGGTTTGTTAGGATGCTGGAACACTGTCAAACGTGGTTCATAAATAAAAATACAATTTTTGGTTGCTATCAAAATATTTTTAATGCTATTTGATTAGTGTAATAAAGAACACAACATTTCATTAGTCGTTTCAATTAACTTATCAAATTATTTATAACTGCGTCAGTCGGCAGATCTGCGCCTGAACTCTTGCCGATGCTGATTTTCCAGCTCACGTCTGAAAGACAAAGCGTTTCATTAGTACCTATACTAATTAATTATAAATAGAATAGAATCTGCGCCATGATAACAATTTAGCTATAAAAGCTAAAAAAGGAAAAATTGTCAATGAAAAATATTTATATGAAATAAATTGAATTCGTCGAACTTGAACAAAATTACATTGTACGACAATATTTACTCACGTGACTCAAGTGTGGGCGCAGTCACGATAGCACAATCACCCTCCTGGCCGTACCATTGTGATGACCGTTGGTGCGCCGCGTTGCTACGATCGGTTGTGAACTCTAGTCTGTTCGTTGTACACGTAACCGAACGAGACTTGTTCACGTGGACGACAACGCTCAAGTGAAGGCGTCGTCGCCGAGACCGTGAAAATCGAAGTTTAAGTCTACAGCGACTTCGTCGCCGAGCATCCTGTCCCAGAATGCATCGTCTCCGAAATCGCTCAACTTCCACTCCGTTTCGTCGGTATTGAGCATGCCCAAGTCTTCGTCGGTTATGACGCCGACAGTGCCCGGAGTCACACCGACCGCGTCGGCCCTGGCGTCTCTGTAAGATTCGGCGCCGATCATACCAGAGGCGGTGCCGACCGAATCCGATTCAGCGCTAACCACGGCCGCGCCTTTGTTGTTTTCGACATTGACTGCAGCCGTGGTTACTTCGGCTTTGTTGCTGACGACGACGTCGTCGCTGCAATAAAAAATAGTTGTAAGTTCAGAAAAATATCGGTCATTAGTTGAAAGAGAAATTGCTATCAAATATAAAAACTTACGTTAGGTTGTGGCCTTGTCGTTGACTTATCGTCAATATCGCCGTCGTCAGCACTTCCCCCAATGGCGTCTGTAGAAATAAGACATCAGTAACCGAAAGCTATGAATATTTTCGCTTTCTGGGAGGTCAAGTAGAAAGAGTTTACCTTTCTGGAAAGGCCCAGTTCCTCGCAAAGCGCTTTCAAGGCATCTGCTTCTTCTCGACGCCGCTCGCGCTCGTACTGAGCGTTAATAGCTCGTCGCTGGTGCTGTGAACAAATAAATGGAATTGCATTATTTTTGTCGACGTCACATCCAACAAAACAAATTCTACCTTTTAAGCTGCAAGTGATAGATATACTCACGGCTGTGAACGGAACACGACCGGTGCCCGACGGCCGCCCGCGACGTCGCTGCTCTGTACGGCTCGGCGGCGTGGTGTTGATGTCTTTCAGAGTCTGTAGGGATAACAAACAAATCGACATCAATGAACGGTCTATGCTAACGTACCAAATCATTATAGGTATTTTTGTGAGAGTATTTTAAAAAATAATAATTAGTAATCGCTTACTCGGCGTGAGAGTTCTCTTTGTCCCGAAGTAATGCCATGGTCTACCTCTACTGGCATCGCGTTCATTGTTACCTATATGAGAGAAAAGAAAAATATTTAGTCTTTTAATTTGAACAAAATATATTTACGAAGAACAGTTTTCAAAACGCGACTCGAATTTCCGAAGCAACTTACACTAGAATTCTTTGAAAAGATAGAATAAACGTTTCGACGTGCTCGTTGTAGTATTACTACTGCAAATAGCTGAGGATAAGCAGATCTCGCTTATTTATTTTGAACACCTTTTTTTCCCGCTCCGCCTTGCCGCCGTCTAGGGCCGTAAGATGGCGTAGCGTACAACCCCGCCCACTGCATTGTTATAGCTGCATATCGCTGTGAAAACTACACGTCCGTTTTTTATAACCGCTTCATTTTTTGGTTATATTATATTGATTAGTGATAACGGTCATGGTTTCTATAAATTTATTTATAATTAGTGAACATATGCAAACTCTCCTGATTCCACATCATACTTTTTTTACTCTCATTTAATATTTGAGTACATATTTCCAGCTGGTCTAACAGATTCCTGCTGTCCCTTCAACATTTTTCGTTTTGGTAAAAAAGCGATAAATGTAGTGAACCGTTGTTTCTTCATGTTATTCTAATTTTTCAAGTATTAGGTACAGTGGCGTGCATATCACAGATATATACCTATTTTAACAAATTGCTAATGAATTACGCGCGATGAAAGACGCGACAAGAAAGCGTCACGGCAACCATTCGCTTGAGAGACAAATTGGAATCGTGGTGGAATTTACAGACATTCAAGGCTTTTCTAACACTGTGTTTCATATAATTACATGCGTGCATATTGTAACATTTTTCGCTATTGTACCTTCTTTTTAAGAGCTTAGAGGTTATCAGAGAAAATAATTATAGAACTGGCAAGTTAAAAATTTAAATATGTTTTTTTTGGGAGAATAGAACAGGATTTGAAAAAATGAGAAAAAAAAGAGGAGCGAGGTGTTTTTTTTAGAGAGAACAATAATGGTTGTGATGGATTAAAAAGGAGATTATTTTTCTCCTCAAAAAAAGAAGATATTTGATTTCTTTGTAAAAGTAAAATCTGTTAAGAATATTAAAGATGTTGGCAAAGTGAAAAAGAAAGAGGCTCGAACCAGAAAACTGATATCGCCCAAACTTCCAAGGCAAATGGACCCCTCGACAAGAATAAGGGGAGCAATGGTTTCAATCGGATAAAGAGCACATTAAACATGTTGACGCACCAGTTTCATACGAGTTTATAGAAGTTATATTTACAATGACGATGCTGATTGCAGAATTTTACAGTCGACTTATAATTTTGGAGATAACATTCGAGAGTGGAGTATGGAACAATACAATCTAATTTAAGCCAGTGGTTTGTGTTTTTTTTATCATGATGTGTAAATTATAAGGTGAAAGGTATTTATATCTGATTTTTGTAAACTACACCACACCATCACAACCACTTTGATATCTTTCTGTTTCTATTTTATTTACAAAATTTATTCTGGATTATTTGTTTCAAATTATATTACAATTTTCTTCTCAAAATAGAATTTTATTTAAAAAGATTTCCAATAAATTTCAAAATTTACTTTATCCATTCCCTTTTTGTGGCATCCGGGTGGGAATGGTATAAATTGGCGCCCGGGTATAAATTGGCGCCCGAGTATAAATTGGCGTCCGATAGAAATTGATGCCTGATCTAAATTAATTTTTTTATTTAAAAAAAATTACATATCACAACTTACCACTTCTTAGGCAGTTATAATTTATCTGTCATATACTATACATATTAATTTTTTTCAACAAGGAGGAGATGATTCAGAGCGATAAGTTATAGCTAGGCTATAACTATCGAAGGATTTATTACTATAATTGAGCTACAGTTAGCTAGGACAAGAGGATTCTTCTTTTGACTTACCATAAAAGACGGAGGTTAAAGAAATAAATAAGACACACGATTTATTTACATATAGAGTAATAGATGTTTAATTAATATTTAACAATATTTCAAATAGAAAACACCGTATATTGTATAATCGTCACGATGTATAACTAGTTATAGTTCATCAGCGTAGTTTTGTGACACGTAGGATTGAACATTTTATTTTAAAAATACATTTAGCTTTGTGTAGTATTAACAAAGTAAAATATTTGGTAAATATAGTAAATTGATTATATAATTTTGGCACAATAAAATATTATTGATTTAATTGACAACTAGCCTGTCTTGTCATGTCAGTTTATTTATAATTTTTAAATAAAGAGGTTGATGTAATTTCTGAAATATAAAGGTTTTCTTAGGGAGTTATTACAAATTTATTAGGGTTGTCACAACTATTATTTCAGAATATATTATTTTTAATTCGATAATTTTTGAAGATGTCGATAGCAAGTGATGACAATTTAGAAGCGAGAGACTTCTTTTTCCAAATATTTTGATGTTCGGTCGAGAGATATACTTCTTGACACGGACAAATTAAACTAATATAGTCGAAAGATTAGATTACTACGAGTTGCTTATGCGAATGTCGCAGACAACTTGACGTATATTTTATTTTTTGTAATTGTGCGAGACGATATTATAAAAATCGTACTAGAGTTATTTTGAACGTGGGAGACGTTGTTTAGAGGAGAAGTTTTACCCGATCAGTAGGGTAGGCCTTTTTTTCATCGAAACTGGCTCCACGTTTTATAAAGGCCGTCGTTTTTTTAAAAGGCAATTTTTGACCTTATATGGATTGAGGGATCATGATGGTTCGGATGTAGGAACCTATCACATAAAGGACATTACGAAATAATAATTTTTAGATGTGATGCTTTGACTTATTCTTAGTATGCTCGCTATTTAATTAAATGCGGATAACACTGACTTGATTATATATATTTTAGTTTATTAGTAGATATAAGGTGATAGATATTAGGGTTCTTTGTATTTTTAATTATTGATTACAATATTTAGAATATATTAGTAAAGTTAGATGTATATTTATTTATTTACCTAATTAATTCCATCAATGGCACGAAAATATCTAATGACATATGCGTTTGTATCGTTTTTTGATCTTCCGGTAGATCATGAAATCTATATAGGTTCATAGGTCAGGGTTTATTAGACGCTATAATTTATTCGGTTATATATTATTAGGTTAATTCGTTAGCTTAATTTATTTATTATATTAGGATATTTTTAAATAAAGTAACAAAAATATTAAAAATTAAATATTTTTCATTTAAAAAAAAAATTTTTTTTTTTGTTATTAATTTTATTTTCGCGTTTTTAATGAATTTAATAATTTCAATGTTGATTTAAATTTATACGTAAGAGGTGGAAGTTGTGTTATTTTAGGCATATTGAAGGAAAGGAATCAATTTAATTCAAAATTTAAATTATTATTTATATTCTGAATTTTCTTTATCATTATATATTCAATTTATTCATTTTTATTTCAAAATTTTAATGTAGAACTGTTTATTTTAAATCTTCTTATTTGGAAATTTTAAAATAATATTCTATGGTTGGAAAGCGATTTAGCTAAATTAATGTTAATAATTTGTTGTATTAGTTTCAAATTTTTTTTTGTAAGAAAGGGGAATATTTGTAACATTTTTCGCTATTGTACCTTCTTTTTAAGAGCTTAGAGGTTATCAGAGAAAATAATTATAGAACTGGCAAGTTAAAAATTTAAATATGTTTTTTTTGGGAGAATAGAACAGGATTTGAAAAAATGAGAAAAAAAAGAGGAGCGAGGTGTTTTTTTTAGAGAGAACAATAATGGTTGTGATGGAGTAAAAAGGAGATTATTTTTCTCCTCAAAAAAAGAAGATATTTGATTTCTTTGTAAAAGTAAAATCTGTTAAGAATATTAAAGATGTTGGCAAAGTGAAAAAGAAAGAGGCTCGAACCAGAAAACTGATATCGCCCAAACTTCCAAGGCAAATGGACCCCTCGACAAGAATAAGGGGAGCAATGGTTTCAATCGGATAAAGAGCACATTAAACATGGTGACGCACCAGTTTCATACGAGTTTATAGAAGTTATATTTACAATGACGATGCTGATTGCAGAATTTTACAGTCGACTTATAATTTTGGAGATAACATTCGAGAGTGGAGTATGGAACAATACAATCTAATTTAAGCCAGTGGTTTGTGTTTTTTTTATCATGATGTGTAAATTATAAGGTGAAAGGTATTTATATCTGATTTTTGTAAACTACACCACACCATCACAACCACTTTGATATCTTTCTGTTTCTATTTTATTTACAAAATTTATTCTGGATTATTTGTTTCAAATTATATTACAATTTTCTTCTCAAAATAGAATTTTATTTAAAAAGATTTCCAATAAATTTCAAAATTTACTTTATCCATTCCCTTTTTGTGGCATCCGGGTGGGAATGGTATAATATGTAGTGGTGGTGAATGTTTATTTAGCTCAAAACACGCACACAGGTTAATAGAGAGACAGTGTCTGTAACCAATACCAGCACCAGAAAAAGAAATTGTTAACGGTTTAATCTTATTGTTTATAATATTGTTAGTAATGATGAAGTTAAACTATTAATTTAATCCCTTGGAAAAAATAACATATCACTTCATTAAAAAAATAATTATAATTAATACGAGCGAGTCATTGCTTTTTTCTCATTTTAGTGCCCTCGAAACCTTTTTATTAGTGATTTTCTCTTCCTTACTTGTGGAATGGTTAACAGACACGTATAAAAACAGATGGCTCTTACCGGCATTCGATTTTAAACAAAATTATCTTTCATTAACGAGTAGAGTTAATATAGGTTTTAACTTTGACCTTCTTTGTTGTTTTAGCTTTATGAGATAGCAAGTAGCAGTTTTGCTACCGGTGAAATATTTTTCAAAGAACAGTAAACAGTAAACTCTCTATAATATCACTTTTATCGTATTAAAATGCAAGATTATATCACCAAAATTAAATTATTAAATAAGATGTACGTTATAACGTTACACCCAGAGGAGCAAAATCAAATCAAAAATCCTTGTTTCGAATACGAGGACATTTTTTACTGCGATCAAATACCGTTATCTTTTACAAATCAAGTGAAACATCAGATACGTACCAGAAACCAAGACCCGATTTATATACAACCTTATAGACATCCTCCCGCGGAAAATGAAGAAATACAACTACAGGTAGATAAATTATTACACGATAATGTTATCCAAGAGTCTTATTCACCATAGACCGCACAAGTGCACTTAGTACCCGAGAAAATTGATGCTATAGGTCAACGCAAATTTGGAATGGTCTTCCAAACCTTACTGAGATTCACATAGGCACACCCCACAATCCAAACTCTATGGGTTTGATAGAACATTTAAAGTTCACGATTATCGAAATTCGCGAAATACGAGCAAAAAATAACCAATGTAGCTTCTGTTATATCATATGCGATTATGTCATATAACCATTCCGTACATTCAACGACGGGACTCACTCTATTCGAAGTTGTATTTGGACACACAGAATCCTCTAGCATATTCAATGTTGATTTCGAGAAACATTATACTCAACTATTAGTTAACGAACATGTAAAAAGAACAAAATACCTATACAAATACCTTTCAGACAAACTAGCAAGTGAAAGGAAAATAATTAAAGAGAAATATAAAGGAGAAAATGAAATCAACATAAGTACAGACGATACAATATTTATAAAAGGCGTTAATATCAGACGAAGTAAGGATAAACTCCGATATCAGACAGCAAAAGTGTTAGGCAGCATTGTTTGAAATACAGTCCCAATTAACACTAAAAATCGTGATACTAAAGTACCGATTAAAGATGTCAAACGTCCTCCACAGGTACGTTATCCTGATACTAATTCAGGTGATCCAAAGCCAGGCCCTTCAACTGCAGTCGATTAAGAGTAATCCTGGAATACTGCCAATAAAAGGACAAGCGGTGTTAAGATATGAACACTGAATATACTGGATACGACTGGATAATATTATAAAGATATTAGATTTGAGATTAGGTACTAAAAGATGATTTAGATTATAACATAAATAACTATAAAGAATTACATAAGTTTTTGAAAGATAATATAAATATAACTGACCTCATTGGTTTTAAGAAACAAACGGAAATTATAATGAATACTCTTTTAAATAGATTTTACCAGGTAGTGTTAGATATATTCACACTATCTACTAATGCGGACAGAGCACCATTCACTTTATTGCCAGCTGCTACCCGTCTCTCCACATCTAACTCACATCTTCCATCCCTCGAAAATACACTCCCCAGATACACAATTTCATTCACTTGTTCTAGACATTTTCCATTTACCCAAATCTCACATTTCATTTGTACCTCTTCCCTTTCAAACGGGATATTCTCAGACATTTCACACAGCGCCATCTAGTCCCAATATAAGCAGCAGAGCGCTTGTGTGTTATGGGTACTAGACAACTGATATACTACTTATATACTTTTCTTTTGTAAATAAATACTTATAATACATAGACACACACAGACTCGGGGTGGGAATCGAACCCGCAACCCCCGTTTACTTTCCGACGCGCTTAACCGTTGCGCCACGGAGGTCGTGTTCTTTCGTTACGAAGGTTCTCGTTGTGTGGACATTAAAAACAAAACATAAATACACTTACATTTTTATAACTACGATTGCTCTATATTGTAATTCACTATTATTCTGCATAGTCTGTTAATTTGCCTGACTTTTTTCTTGGTTTGTGTTTTTATTCTTTTCTTCAGATGCGGTGAGATCGTCTTCTTAAAAAAATTTAAACTCCCATTAGGACAGTAATTGTAAACAACATAAGATAATAACACTGATGATTTCTTAGAAAATGCAAATCGACAATAAAGATAAATACATTTTGGTGCCGAAACCAAGGAAAAAACAGTCTAAACAAAGGCATATTGTCCCGTTATAGAGAATGACCATTAGGTTATAAAGAGTGCTTTGTTGTATGGCTCATAACGCAAACCAATCAGTTTGAGCAAGATCTATGCTACACGCAGTTTTGTGTTGTAAAGATGTTCATTATAGACAGTTTAGACTGCAGTTCCAGTAAATAAATAATGTAACGTAAAATCTTCGATCCCAAATAAGAAACTACATACACAATCAACCCTCCAAAAATGTCCGAACCGAATGTGCGCTCAAATAAGTATTTGAGTGCACTATGAGTGAGTCACAGATTATGTGAATTATACTATACGCACGAGACGTAAGATTGTATTTTAAATATTTTTTTACAAACAGTGTTTCAATGTCATGCAAGAATCGTTTACAAGCTTTTATAACCTTATGGTATGACAGTAATACTATAATACTATACTGTACTAAAAAGATATCCGTCAATTCGGACAATAATTTGTTTAGATTTTACAGGAGATCGTGCGTCTAGTTCTTTATTCGTGATCGAAGCGTAAAATTCTAATAAAATCACAATAACATTTACCGATTACTTACAAATTATAAGTGGTGATTTTGGTGAGTTTTATTTTTGTCTACCCTATTGAAAATATCTGTGCACGTCATTTATTGGGTATGTCGTATAATTGTTTTATGTAGTTTTCAAATTTCGCCTAAAACGGCTGTGTTTTTCTGACTGATTTTTCGCGTGAAGCCCGCAGGCGTACCTCAGGAGGTAAGTAAACATAGTTCGACGGATTTATTATTACTTCAATACTTTTGTATAATTAGAAGTATCGCACATACAGAAGTCAGATTTTACATCTTTTTCTGATCACTGATTCTAAGAGAAACATTCCTGCAGAAGCCTATGAGCTATTATGGTTGCACGGTGGCTGCAAGAACGTTCTGATCGTCGCCGCTGACAACAATTAATTTGTAAGCATTCTTTCGGCGAAAAGTATTGTTATTAGGTCTAATTATTGTTGCTGAAAAATTGAGTGTCACTTTTTCATTATTTTTAGTGATAACGACAACTACTCTTTGATTGCGATTACTGTGCGACCAACCCCGAAATTTACGTCGCGATGACGGCGCGAACGCTGTTGGTTCCCAAGTTTAAAGTGGTTCGAGTACGGTCGGTTTAACAGACAACTATCTGCAGTAAATTAGCCTTTCGTCTGATGTTGGAACTAGCATTCAATTAGTTGAATTTCGAAATTTTATGTTGAACGGTTTCTGAAATAGGTAAGTAGCCCCACCTATTCAGTCGGCGTCAGTAGGTATATTCATCACCTGCGTCCATCTGGCTCAAATAAGTCTAACCTTTGTTAGTAAAAATTAAAAAAAAACTTAAATAGGAGACCCAGTTTTTTTTTTACTGAGAACCGTAACCTACTCAGAGCATGAATATGAACAACTTTTGTTCCACGAGTTTTGAATACTTATTCACAAAATAGTACAGGGAAAAAATTCGAACTCAGCAAAGTACCTTTTTAGCTCTGCTAATTACATCTTGATTATTTTTGACAAAGACACATTCAAAACCTCGAAGTAAACTCGGCCATTCGTAGACACGAGGACGTTGTTAAATTGTATTGATTATTAACAAAACATTACTTATTAAATGTCATGTAAGTTACTTATTACATTTTATTGTTTTCAAAATGGTTAAAAATGTGATAAGTTATAAATTAGATTAGTTAAGTAACAATAATAAAAAATAAACTAGTTAATTAGTTAAATATAAATGAATGACACTACTTATCAAATACTAACCGAGTACAAGGCAAATGTGCTACACAGTAGGTACATTCCAGACTGCAGCATATTTTTATTTCGACTTTCGTTCGTTCATTTCATGTACGATTCCCGTGACGCGCGTACGACATACGACTTCGTTTCAATCCATATTTTTGTTTGCTATACAGTTTACAAACAAACACACATCATTAAATGTAAAAAGGTGGAAAGCAATACATATTACACAAATATTACCTGTATAATTTTACAATATTACTCGTGTCGGATCGAAAAATTGTGTACGTTTTATAATTAAGTCTATTAAGTTTTTAAGTGCTATTCAAACATCGAAATGGACGAAGAAGTACAAAATCTTCTTAGAGCGTGGGGACTCGAAGAATATATAGATATAGTGTTCAAACGTAAGTATTTCACCATAATTTCACAAATTTTTTCTAGATATAATTAGTAAATTTTAAATAGGTACCTATAATAAAAACTATTATTACTTAAATAGTATACATATGTATAGTGTTAGTGTTTCAGTTTTATTGTATAGTAATTTTATCATTTTAACTTCATCCCCATCGCCACATCGCATCCCTATATTGCCAAGTTTTAATAGATATTAATAAAATCATGTTTTGTGTCTTCGCTAAAAAAGTAGGCGTTACAATTTGATATAATATATTCTGTTGGTTAGTCCTGATTCCTAGTCTTAGGTGCTTCTATAAAGAAAAGAAGCGAGTTGCCGTTTTAAACCATTGTCCATCCATAGTCTACGCCATCTGCGCTTACCTGTAGATAGGTAGGTATTAGGTATACGAACGCGTACGCACAGAAATAAACAGGTTGAAATTTGTTGAGTACCAGGTACTCAATGACTAAGGAAACTAAAGGACATGAAACAAGTACAAAATAATCGTGCCACCTAAACTGTGAGTGTCGCAAACAATGGCTGCCGATTAGTGATGTCCCAAATATCTACTACGCAGATGTCGTTAAGTCAGTTGTTGAAATAAGTTTTGTTTCAGCATCAGTATTGAAATAAAAATCTTTTTGTATGATATCTTCAGAAAAACGGAGGGACTGAAATATTGTTCAAACTAAAAATAGCAGTCAGCGTAGTTCGATGCTGTCGGTATATAATTAGAATTTGCACTTAAGGCGATTTTAAGGTGATCTTAGCAACGACAGCAACAGGCGCCCTCAAGGATAGCCCCTCTCTGTCCTTCGATCATTTTTGTATGGAACTTTAAATGGACCCTACATACAAACAAATTACTTAGCTACCTCTTTTCGTAATACTTAATAGTACGTCCATGATTATTACAGAAATGAAATTGCTTTTTAAAAGAAACCCATTATGAAGCACTTTGATACATGTTGAAGATCAATGAACATAGGTCAAAGTAGTTGAAGAACAGCACAGTCCTTTTAATGCTTTTCTTTTCTTTACATGCATAACACCACTTCTTCTAAAGGTGATGGTGAAATTAAAATAAGATCATTCAAGAAGCAGATATTTAGAACTATGAGCAGATTTGTCTCTCTCGAAAACGTCAAATCAAAGTTCAGCCACGTTCTGTAAATAATTAATATTTTCCTGTTACTTTTTCTCAATAGAGGATTTACATGGTCAGGATATTAAAAAGTAATTAATTACCACTGTAAATATTTTCTCTGATTCCCAATAATCTTTGCGAGGATAATGCTTCATACCGTAAAATTATTTTCTTAATGTTCTATTGAAGGCTTCTTCGAAATGCAAATAACATAAATATATATCATGAATACCCCTTTAGAGATACAGCGTGAAGATATGTATGTATGTATCATATACATGTATGTAATTTTTACAGAGGTTTCAATTTTCTTTTCCGATTACGTCAAGCCACTCTTTTCGTCTAATAATACATGATGGCAATCTGCTACGAGATAATTACGACATATAAACATGATACCTGTATTTATCGATAACTTTTTAATATTGGTACACGGACAGCCCTAACTGCAATAACAACAAAAATTGATATGAAGTAATTTACTGTATTATATGAATAAAAACCACTAATAACTGAAAATATACCTACATGACTATATTACAGTAAACTAAGAAACAGTAATTACGATGGAAATATATACGACATCAGATTAAATTAATGAATTTCTGTTTAATATCAGTGCAATTATAGATTTCGTTGATTATTGCTTTTTCTCGAGCCACATCCAAACACACTACACTTAGAAATTATTGGGGCATTATGCTAGCTTCTCCTTTAACAAAACAATTCCAAGATCCAGCACAAATTCACAGAATCAATAAAAAATATTAAATTCATTGATATGTTTTGACACTTCGTGTACTTGTCAGCGTGTCGCAAAAAATGGCGGACTGGCACGTTTTGACATTACATAGATGTCACATAAAAAAATTACTCTTTGAAAAAAGTACTGTTGTTTTCTCTTACACACACAAGAAGCCGTAAGTCAAAAAGAGACAACGCTACGTTTGAATATTATGCGTTAGAATATATATAACTAAATGTTGCTATAGATCAACATGCCATGTCCTTTAGTTTCCTTAGTCATTGCAGGTACTAGTTGATTGACGAGATATTATTATGATTTGTCAGTGTACGATATAAAACATATCTACATATAAATATGTACATACCTATTTAGAAAATATTAAATATCTTAGTGAACATTAATAAAGGAGTACCAACCTATATGACGTTATATTTTACTACTACTACATGTATAAATTATACGGTCTATTTTCGTGTAATTTATTTTATTCTATGTAAATAACTTGGTCGAAAAGTCAGAATAAAAAAGGTATTTACGTAAAATAAAATAAATTACGCGACAGTAATAATAATAATCTCAGACATTTCACACAGCGCCATCTTGTGTTTATGGGTACTAGACAACTGATATACATACTACTTATATACTTTTGTAAATAAGTACATATTATAGTGTCGAGTCAATACAGAGACGATTCCTTAGGCAACTGAGTGTTGGGCTGGGGTTAAGGGAAGCTATTCCTGAATATGAAGATCGACTGGACTATTTTAAATTTCGAAGTCTTAATTATAGACGTAAAATAACTGACCTAGTCACATTACACAAAATCCTGAATGGCCTATTTAGCGATGAGTTACTGGTGAATGTCCAGTTTAACACGCGTGTACTGGGTAGTCGTAGACCTAAGCTTTTTAGTATTCCACTCTCAAATAATAACGTGGGACGTAACAACCCACTTCATCGAATGTGTCGAATCTATAACGAAATAAGTACCAACAGTGTATGCGAAGAGCTCGATATCTTGCATCAAAACATATTCCAGTTTAGAAAATCACTTCATAAAATTGCCTTTTAAGTAACTTGTTTGTGTGACATTGTGTTTACATGTTTTTCGTAAAAATGATGTGTACAATATTAGTTTGACAGACTCGCCATGTAACTATATGTATTTGTAAGCTAATTAGTAATAAGTTACAGTTTGTCTAATGTTTTTGTACCTAAAATAAAATAAAATAAAATAAAAAAATATGTAAATTATACATAAACACCCGTAGACCCGTATTTATATAATAGTAAAATATGCACAAGTCGTGAAAATTTAAAAACATTAACGACATTATATGTAAGTAGGTACCTGTATACCTTGCTTGTATATATAGTAATATGTAGACACCCTACAGTCATATACTTAGAAAAGATAAATATTGTTAATTATTAGGTATATCCTCTTAGCCTAGGTGATTTATGTAAGTAATAAGTATATTTGTGATGTGAATATAGCCTTAAAATATATTATTTTGTACCTATGCCAATAGGTCTAGCTATTAACTCTTTACTAAGTAAAAAAAACAAAACAGAAAAGACTATTACTTATAATTTTTATAATTAAATAGAATTAGGTATATTAAACGAAACTTGTTATATTTACGTTTACATCTATATATCACAACAAGCCGTTTCCCGCCCGCTTCGCTGGGTGTAAGTGAAAATTTTGTACGTAATAGTACATTTTTGTTTGAAAAATGGTGAAGGGTCTATGGAGTTCAAAAAATAAGTAGCCTATAACCATCTACAACTAATTCCGCGTCGAATGGTCATGGTCCCATGCCGATCGGTCCAGTAGTTTTCAAGTTTATCGCGGTCAAAGAAAAAACCTTTCATTATATATATATAGATATCATATCAAATGAGATATACCTACTTAGCTTTATTATCTAGCTATATGACGTGAACATGAATATAACAAGTTTCTATTAGTTTTTTCTATTAGTATTCAAGTTTTTATTAATAGTCTCTAATGTTTAGCCAAGATATAGGTTTACGGTAGTAAACTAATTAATGTGTGAAATAGGTATTAAGTAGTTTATGAGCCGTTGAGTTGAGCGTCCGTAATTTTTTGATGAACAGCGGGGTTATTCACAAACGTCGGAAACTCAACTTTCCGTATCCGACAGGAAACTTTTCGATGATTTTGTCTAAACGCTATTCACAAATCCGAAACCGTTCCGAAACGAAATGATTTGACAGTTCATTTCGGGACGAACCTTCGGATGCTTCCGACGACTTTTTAGTGTCGAAAACTTACTAGTTTTTCTATTTTTTCAGGATTTACTGCAGCTTTTAAATCATAGCCTGGAAGGCAAAGGTTTATTGAATTTAAATAAGAGTATTCCTTTGGATAATGCTGCCCGACAGCGATTAGTGAGACTCATTGGAACGTTTATTTTAAGTAATCGTCCTGAATCTGCAATTAGAACTTCCGTCGAACATGTACATAACATGTACATAAGATTGTTACAAGCATAGTTTTAAGATATAAAATCTGTATACTTTTTTTATTTTCAAGAATGGTAAGGGTTATGTTGAGTTTAAAAAATTTGTAACAAAAATAAGTTTAAATAAAAAAAATATTTCGACTTTATTTAACTTTATTTAATTGTGTTAACAATAATAATCGTAGGTAAAACATCTACATTGTAATGTATTTTACTAATTTGAATTTACTCGGTATCTAGGATTTTACTTAGTAGCCTACATCCAGTATCATTGGTATGTTTAGTCAATTTACTTCGTTATTATGTTAAACGTACATTCAGAACTTATTAATTAGGCAGAAGGATAAGGCCAAAAAATGTACCATACTGCAAAATAAACTTATAGAAATTTAACAGAATTTTTTAGAAAGACTATAGTTTATATACACACTTGTAACCTTTTAAAAATTAATTAAAACAAAGAAATTCTTTTCTAGTTACCTTTTGAAGTACCAGTTAATATACCTTTTGAAGTATTTTTGGCGTTATGGACATACTTTTACGACCTTATCCATCTACCTTATTAATTAGTTCTACATGCACGTTTAATATGATTAAAAAGCGAATTGGTTGAAGATACCAATTATACTACCTGTGGCTACCATGTGAAATCTGAGATCCATTCCAGATACTGAGTAAATTAACTAAAAGTGCAGGAAAAGTAGGTTATGACAACAAAGCAAAACTACAGATAAAATCGGTTAAAACTACATAGCAAATTGTATATAGATACTAAGTAGGCTGGCTGTAGCCACCGAGCAAATTGGCTAAAACTACAGAAACAGTCGGTTAAGACTACAAAGCAAATTATATATAGATACCAAGTAGGTTGGCTATAGCTACCGAGTAAATTGGTTATAACTACAGAAAAGGTTTGTTATGACTACAGTGCAAATTATATATGAGTACTAAGTAGGTTAACTGTAGTTACGGAATAAATTGGCTAAAACTACAGAGATATATTGGCTGTAGTTACCGAATAAATTGGCTGAAACTACAGAGATAGTCGATTATGACCACAAAGTAAATATCAAGATACTAAATAAGTTGGCTGTAGCTACGGAGTAAATGGGCTTAAAATAACGAGAAATTTGCTAATATAAACTGAGTGAACTTAATTACTTCTTACAAACGTTACTCTGTAACTTTAATTAAGATTATTAGGTTGGGCTTAAAAAAAATTGTAACCAATTTATACGATTAATATTGATCAAGTAATGTTAGCAAACTTGGCTTGTCTGTTTTTAACAACAAACATTGCAGGTTCTATATTGGCAAAGTCGCTTTGTTGTTTTCAGCCGAAACTTGCTTATTTTTACACGCGGATTTTTTTCCGTGTAGTTCCCACAGAAAATTGTGTCGTTATCGAATTCAATGGAAAGTAACATATTTTCGTGACCAAAACCCATAGCATAAAAGTCGTTCAGTTTCATTATCCAAGCAATGATCTGTAATGGCTTTTCGTTATAGAAAATCAAAAGATCATCTGTGAGTATCTACATGATTTACGTGTGATAAATGGTAAACAATACAGGGATTTAAACCATTCAGTAGGTATAAACACTTTTAGTAAGCGTTTCTAGATTTTTGTTGGTACATCAATAATTGTCACCACTCTTGTCTTCTAGGAGTATTATATCAAAACTTATAACGGCTTATTAACTTTTTGATACTGAACAACTTTTATTCCTAGAATAATCTTGGTTTCTTTTTCGAAAATAGAATTCGAATTTAAATTTCAAACAGAAGTCGAAGTAACAGGACAGAAGTGATGATGATGCATTATATCATAGATAGTGTTTTCAGTCACTTACATATGGCAAAAGCGCTTTTTTCCTGATAGTTGCAGCTATCGGAGTCATCGATCACGTCATGTAAAGCATCATGCAGTGCGGGAAAATATATACATACACACACCAGTGAGCCACTAAAGCAGTGGTGCAACGGGAGTCTGTTGGCGTACGTGTATAATATACTGTGTACATAGGTATTTAAACAAGTATTTTGACACTAAATTTGTATATGTGTTCAAAAAATAAAGCGTTAAGTGTCTTCTATTTACATTTAGAACTAAGCTACATTTACAAAGTCTCCTCAACAAAAAATGCCTATGAAAGAAGATTCGGGGGAGAGAAAATATTGCTAAAAACAAGTGTCGCAACAGAAAGAGGAAAAATAAGAACTGTAGTTAACTTAAGCAGATCCACTACGCACGTTATAAAAACGAAACGCAACTATTCATAGATGCTTTATTGTAATGATGAACATGGTTCACGAAAAGTACCAAAAGACTGAAATTTGATCAAACACGTATTGAAAGATCGATGGTGGAATGATTATGAAGGATAGCACATTAATGAATAAGATAGATATAAAAATAGACAGGATGGTAACTTTCAAGAGATTATGATGACATAAAAATTAAAGTGATAAAAGTATTTATTTCTATGTAAACCAATACCAGCCCACCGACCACGACTGTAGGTAATTGAGAAAGGTATATTTCTGATGTCCTGTATAATATCCATTACTAAATGATATAACCGGCGTTTGTTAGTTATATAAGATTTAAGGTTGAAGAAACTTTATTCTCATAAAGAATTACATTCACTTACATGAGAACATTATAACATATAAAAAAGAAATACAACACTGGGTGAACGTATAAATTAAACGCAGTTTTCTTATTTTTTTAAATAGAAATAGTATAATGTACAAAGTATATTAAAGTGTGTTTCTGATATAATATTTAAGTAGTCTCCTAAAAATAAACATAGATTTTGAATCTTTAATGTCAATGGGTAATTTATTATACTTATAGTTTTGCTCCTTCATAGACAAGACTCTTTTTGCCGTAATTCGTGCGGGGTACGTGTAAATTCAAATCGTTTGCATGTCTCAACATCATTTTATGCGATTGCTTTTTTTTAAACTTATTTGTGTGTGTACTCCTATGTCTTTATTCAGGATTTTCCTTATTAATATACTTACATGTTTGATATTTATACTATGTTTTTTAGTATTTGATAATTTAGTGTCCTTAAATATTTAATGTGTATTAGGTGTTAGATAATCGTAAGGAAACAGAAACTTTATCCATTTGTTTTGCACTGTTTGAATTATTTTAGTTTGTTTTTGCATCAGTTGCCCAGATTTCAATAAGATAAACAATATTGGCTTTATGAGCGAGTTTTATCCTTTTGTCACTTTCTAACCAGTTTGAATCTAGATATTGAATTATCTACCTACTCAGGTAAAAGAACGCAAACACAGTGTCACGTAAAATGTGATTAATTTTTAACTGCAGTTTGAAATGTGAAATTACCAATAAGACGAATAGGTACGTATATTTTTGTTCTAGTTGCTAGTAATGACCTTAACGACAACGAAACGCGTTAGGGGAGCGGGGGGCTAGTTGTAACAGGGGCAATTAGTAACAAACATTTTTTACCTATATAATAGAAGAATATTCGTTTGATTTTCAACCTAACCTACTACATAATACCCATTCTATCATATAAGTACCCCGCCGGACGGCGCAGGAAGCGGAGTTGTGCAGGCGCTCCAATAAAGCCAGGTAATGGACTTTTTTTTGTTCATACAAAATTGATTTTCGTAGATTTCAAATTCTTTAGCAGTTGTTGATTTATACAAATGCATTTAGCATTTCTTTAGTTTGATTGTATTAATTGTAATTTCACACTAAGTAAGCGACTTTTTTTTAATAGAAGTTATTTCAAAAAACCTCACAGTGGGGTATGTTGTAACACTTTTACGGGGCAAGTTGTAACAAGTTACAACTTGCCCCTTATTTATTTATAAGTTCTATGAAATTATGCGGGACGTATTTAAATTCCTTCTTTTCATGTTTTGAATACTTTTTTGTTGAACTTCATTGATGTTATCTACTTCAGAATGAGACACTACAAAAGAAAAACTGAACGTGCTTCCCAAAGCCAAGATGTTTACGAACTGGCCTCTGCTGAAGTCTTGGAAACTAAAACCAGTGTACGAAAAGCTGCAAAACATTTTAATTTATGCCATGTATCGCTATATAGATACGTGAAAAAGAAGAAGAGTAACAAATTTTTATCAGTCGGCTATGTCAAACCCAGATTGGTTTTTAAAGAGAAAGAAGAAGCTAAAATATGTGAGTACTTGCTTACTTGCTCCAACATTTACTTTGGATTGCTTCCTTTGCAAGTCAGAAAGTTAGCATACCAGTGTGCTGTTATGATTGAAGCGAAAAACTTACTTCCGTCATGGCGTGAAAATGAATCAGCTGGACCAGATTGGTTCAAAAATTTTATGGCAAGGAATCCAAGACTGTCTCTGAGGACCCCTGAAGCTACATCCCTAAGCCGCGCAACATTCTTTAATAAAACCAACGTTCAAGACTTTTTTAGGAAGCTTACAGATGTTATGGATAGGTATCAATTTACACCATCAGGAATATATAATATCGATGAAACTGGAGTGAATCTGTCGATGAAACCTGTTTTAGCGTTTGTAAAGTTTCTTATGCTAAATAAATCTTTATAAAATATAAAACTTCTTTTCGATTCCTAATGTTACAATTTGCCTCAAGCCTGTTACAACTAGCCCCAATCATGGGGTAAGTTGTAACACTCGTCAGCTTTTTTTCAAAGCCGTTTCTACAAAAAATCGTTACAGGTTTGATCAAAAATTTATTTGAAATCGATAGTAGAATAGTTGTTAATTGGAATAGTACTGCTAGATTTCATAATTACCAAACAAGTAAGCTTTCATAGCCAAGAAACGACAAATTGTTACAACTAGCCCCCCGCTCCCTATATCACATTTTTATTAATGTATACTTAACATATCAAATAGGCACTGAGATGCCGCTAGTAAAAGATATTAGTCACGTACATACTTGTCCGTATCAACGATAGGTATACACCTAGGTAAATGCAAAAAAATTACTCAAATAATAATAATAATAATATACTCAGACATTTCACACAGCGCCATCTAGTCCCAAAGTAAGCAGCACAGCGCTTGTGTTATGGGTACTAGACAGCTGATATACTTCTTACATACTTTTCTTTTGTAAATAAATACATATTATACATAAACACCCAGACCGCGTTGCGCCACGGAGGTCGTCAAATAAATACGAGTAAACCTAATAACAGATACAGTCCCATACGTACCTGAATTGTACATTTTCATTATATTTTTCTTGCCGCCGCCTAAATAAATTGCCGCCTAAATTGTACATTTTCATTATATTTTTTTTGTATTGTATTGTACCTGTCTGTATCTACAAACGTTTATGCTACGCTTAAATGCAAAAAAAAAGTTGCTTAAATACGAGAACATTGTTTGTTGATGATCGTCTCTGGGGTCTGCGCATTGTTAAGTGGGCTTTGAGAGTCCTCCGTCTTTCATTTTTCTTTCTCTTATTATCTGTTTATGACATGTTTCAAAGAAGCAGTTAAGTCTTTCTTGTTGGCAAGGGTGCGGGGGAGCGACAAGGTGACATGCAAAATGCGTTCGTGGAAAATTTAAATGTTAAACAATTAAGTATTTCATGCATTACGGAGCCCTAATATCTGAAATATTTTTTTATTGAGTATTTACCTACGTACGTGTGGAAAATATGTTTAATTATTTTGTAAAACAGTAAGTAGGGACATTATATTGATATCGTTGTTTTTTTTTGTTTTCTTTTTGTGTCGACTGTTCCATGGAGCATGTCGATTATATTACTCTACAATGATGAAATATGGGTAGGACACTGCTATATTTACGTGTTCTATTAGGTATGTTCTCGATTTGTTATGTAGAAAAAATTCCCAAATATAAACAGACACGAATTTAAATTATATAAGTACATAGATGTTACTTGTTATAACACACATATGTATATATCCTCAAGCTGTATCCCTAACGGAGTAGTCAGAGAGAACGGAGCGCCAAGCGTCGCGATTCTTACATACTTCTTTCGCTTCCTCAAATCTCATCATTCTCCTCACACATTTTCGCCTAGATATATATGATATATAATATTATGTTATAGATGTAATTTTATATTATTATACAAAAGACATACATATCGTTGGCTAGGTGTATAATTCTATTTGGTAAGGTGTTGTTATGATGCGGTAGGCATGGGATCTTATAATTGATATAGAGTATTTCGGTTCTCATAGTCCAACCTAAAGAGAAATGCAGTATAAAATAAGGAGAGCGATTCCGGGTGTGAAATAAGAGGAAGGTTTTTAATTCCCTCGAGGTTTATAAATTTGAAATTGTACAAATATTATTACGGAGTTTCAAATTTCACAGTTAAAATTACTTTTTCGATATATATACCTGAATGGAGAGTTAAAATTACAAAAAAAATGTTTCTTAATATAAGCATGAAAAATAAGTACACTCAAACAATGTTAGTGCATTGACTTTATTTTAATAAGTTAGTAATGAAAGATTTGATAGTAATGAAAATTGATAGTAATGAAAGACCTTTGAAGTTTATACGAAGTTAATTATATAGCCAGCCGAGCCGTCCCACCAATGGTCCTTACGAATATCCATGGTGTATACGATGCCTAAAGTGAATGCCTAAGTGGTAAAATCAAACGGCCAGCCGAGCGGTCCTTCTAATGGTCTTGACAAATATCCAAGGAGTCCACATTTCCCGAAGCTAACCGATTGAACACATAAGAGATGGTAACTAATGAATATATAAAAACGAGGAATGTCACCCGGGATGGTACCTAACTTATTGATATATCCTATAACACCTGGAATGTTACCCGAGAAGGAGATTTTCGTTAATGTAAGACGGCCGTAGAGCCACCACCGAAAACGCCATTACGAAAAGGAAAGTTAAAAACATTAATCGCGAAATCCAGCAGATTCTACTTAAATTTCAGTCTGAGATATCTGGTAAAAGAAAGAGACAACTAGGTTCTGAAATGACATTAACCAATAAGAAGTGTCTGAAAATGTAATGGCGAAAGAAACAGAAATGTCATAATGACGATAAAGTAATAGATTTGTAACGGTCTCGGCAAAGACAACTCCTGCCAAACAACCGACAGAGATGTGCAGATTAGCTAGAACATTCCAAAAACTTACCATTCTACGCGATCAGTGAAGGAGGTGTAGACAGTAACCATCGATGTCGTTAGAAACAAACGATAAGCGTGAATCATTCGTATGTAATTTTAAGACTAAATCCACTGCAAGCAAACCTGAACATTGTGTTATTATCGAATTTCAATATAAAATATCGTTTAAAATAAAATTTAGTTTGTTCTATTTAGAAAAGACACATAATTTGTCGCTAAACAAATAATCTATTATCGATTTATGAGAACAATCATTATTTCAATCGATACATCAAAAGAATGATCTTTATTGAATACAATCAATTGACTGAAACTTGATGAAAATATAAATTAAAATCTCTTCTTTTGGAAATAGTAGGTAATCTTTCTTCTTTTGGATTTTATGTCGTGGGTTAACACGTCGAAACAATGTTAATTAGGACGTGTAAATAGCGCGTCTAAAAACTTTCCACGTAAATTGCCTTCGTAGAATGGTTATTATAAAATATCATAAAATCAATACGAAAATATGCAACACTAATATTCAACAAGGGAAATACGAGTAGATCTATTATATACTACCAGCGGAATATTTAGCGCAAAAATGTCGATGGACTCTAGCTAGTGTTAACATTCACGCGTACATTACGGACCTCTTAATTTCCGAAATATTTTTTTATTAAGTATTTACCTATTGTGTAAAACAGAAAGTAGGAACACATTATAATCGACATCGTTGTTTTTTTTTGTATTCTCATTCTTTTGACTTTCAAGCGACATCGATTATACTACTCTACAATGATGAAATATTCAACTAGTAGCAAAACTGCTATGGAATATTTTATGCTTTCTATTACGTTATTGATTTCATATGAAGTAAAAATTCACAGATATAAACAGACACGAGTCGAATTCCTACATGTACATGTTATATATCATAACACATGGAACGTATTATGTTATACACATAATTATAATATTATACAATATAGGTACAACATATCTAAAACTGACCTATGTAAGTTAAAATTATGTAGAAAACACATATCACTAAGCTAATGAATGCTTTTGCAATAACTACTTCGAATATGCACCGATATTCTACATGTCGTTACTTTTAACGTTGGAAAGATTTTAGGAATTTACTTCATCGGCATATTGAAGCCAGTTTGTTAGGATGTTGCAATACTATCAAAAGTGGTTGACAAATGAAAATTCAATTTTTAGTTGCAATCGAATTGTATGTTTATTTAATTAGTGTAATAAAGAACACATTTTATTAGTAATTTCAATTAACTTATCAAATTATTTTTAACTGCGAGAGTCTCCAGATCTTCGCCTGAATTCGAAGGTATTAGTACTCTTGTGGATGTTCATTTCCCGACGCTCATGCCTGAAAGACAAAGCGTTTCATTAGTGATTAATAACAAATAGAATCTATGCGATGATAGCAATTTTACTAAAAGAGATAAAAATTATGGGCGAAAATATTTCCATGAAATAATTTGAATTTGTCGAAATTGAACAAAATCACATGGTACGAAAATATTTACTCACGAGACTGAGTGTAGGCGCAGTCACGATAGCACAATCGCCCTCCTGGCCGGACCAATATGAAGGCCGTTGATGCACCGCTTTGCTACGATCGGTGGTGAACTCTAGTCTGTCCGTTGTACGCGTAACCGAAAGATACTTGCTCACGTGGACAACGCTTAAGTGAAGGCGTCGTCGCCGAAACCGTCGAAATCAAAGCTGAAGTCTACAGCGACTTCGTCACCGAGCATCCTGTCCCAGAATGCATCGTCTCCGAAATCACTCAACTTCCACTCCGTTTCGTCGGTATCGACCGTGTCCAAGTCTCTCTCGGCTACGACGCCGACAGTGTCCGGAGTTACACCGACCGCGCTGGCGCCGACGTCGCTGTCGGATTCGGGGCTTGCTATACCAGAGTCGGTGCCGACCGAATCCGATTCAGCGTTAACCACGGCCGCGCCACTGTCGTTTTCGTCATTGTCTGCAGCCGTGGTTACTTCAGCTTTGTTGCTGACGACGACGTTATCACTGTAATAAAAAATGATTGTAAGTCAACGAAAAACATTAGTCGTCAGTTGAGAGAGAAGTCGTCGTCAAATATAAAAACTTACGTCGCGTTCTGGCTTTCCAGTTGACGTATCGTCGATATCGCCGTCGTCAGCACTTCCTCTAATGGTGTCTGTAGAAATAAGACACAACGGTAAACAATTGAAAGCTATGAATAATCTTTTAATAATTTTAAGGCGTCTTCGCTCGTTAAGAGCTCAAATAGAAAAAAATACCTTTTTGGATAAGCCCAGGACCTCGCGAAGCGCGTTCAAGGCTTCCGCTTCTTCCTGACGCCGCTCGCGCTCGTACCGAGCGTTAATGGCTCGTCGCTGTTGCTGCGGTCAAATACATTAAATTGCATTAATTCTGTTGAATCCAACAAACAAATTCTCCCTTTTAAGATGCGAGTGACGTATAAGTACTCACGGCTGTGAACGGGACACGGCCAGTGCCCGACGGTCGCCCGCGACGTCGCCGCTCAGTGCTGCTCGGCGGCGTGCTGATTTCTTGCAGAGGCTGTGGGATAACAAACAAATCGAGATCAACGAACGGTTCCAGCTCCCGGATAACATATAGATATGGTCGTAATCTTTACATTTTCACATGATAAATTTTATTTTAATAAATAATTTAAATTCACTTACGAGGCGTGAGTGTTCTCGTGGTTCGGAAGAAATGCCGTGGTCCACTTTCAGGGGCATCGCCTTTGTTGCCTAAATAAAATAAAGAAAAATATTTAGTCTCTTAATTTCAACAAATATGTACCTACAAAACAAATTTTAAAAATTTACACAAATTTGTGAGGCAAAACTTACCATAGAATTCCCGAAAACATAAAAATGCTTCGACATGGTGGTCGTACAATTGCAATATCACTATTGCGAATAACTAAAGTTGAGCAGATCTTGTACATTTATTTCGTGTGCCCCTTCTACTTTCCACATGTCCGCCGTGTCTCCGTGTCGCCGCCTAGTGTCGTGACATGGCGTCACATTAAGCTCCGCCCACTGAATCATCACTGCGTATCGCTGTGAGTGGATATTTTACTCGTCCGTTTTTTATAATCGCATCATTTTTTGACCATTTTGTATTGATTAGTGATGTGATAACGGTCATGGCTGCTCTTAATTGTTTTTAAGTTCAGTGATCACATGAAGCTCTCCGGTCGGTCTCCACATCATACATTAAATATAGAAAACCGTTATTTCTTCACATTATTCATATTTTTCTAGTATTAGGTATGTCGTATAATTCTTTTATGTGGCTTTCTCATTTCACTTAGGTAATATGGTTATAATGTGTATTGATTTTTCGGGTGAAGCTACGGCCCCACCTGAGGAAGCAAGTTCGATGGATTTACTATGAATTCAATGCTCTACTATAATTAAAGGTATCGATCATACTGAAGTAAATTCTAATCAGTATTAGGAACATTCTTGCCGAAACCTGTAGGCGTGCTATTACGACTTCGCGGTGACTATACAGAATGTTCCGAGCGTCACCGCTGATTGTAATAATTTGTAAGTGTTTTTGTTTTCACAAAATATTGATATTATTGTTAAAAAGTTGAGTGTCAATTTTTCACTATTTTTCAGTGTCTGTGTAAATTCACTGACTGGACCGGTAGCGATAACGACGAAAACTAATTGATTGCGATTGCTGTGCAACCAACCCCGAAATCGACAAGCGACGCCGCGAACGCTTATGGTTTCTAAATTAAAGGTGGTTCGAGAACAGTCGGTGTAGCAGATAACCGTAACATAAGTTGCGGTTAGCTCGGAAACCGATTGTACCCCGAGTGCAGATGGCTTGAAAGCCAAGAGCACGACAGGAATTGAATGCGCGTTCGGCGCCGTTATCGAAGATACCTATTGCAGCATAAACGTTCTTGGCATCAACGATGACTGGACGTTACGATATATTTAATTTGGTAGTCGACTTTTATGATGACACACTGCGAAAACCTGAGTGTCATTGTTAACACAATTGAGTCTTGCCACCGGCACGGGGGACGATATGAAGTTAGACTACGATAGCCAGCTACAGATAATTTACACATTACATAGTAATGTAATATGTATACATTTGTAGTAAAGTAATGTAATAACATTATCTGCAAATAATACATTGACAGAATAATACCCGACCAATTGAGGTTCTTGCTGGTTCATATCCTCAGTGTGGGTTTTTTACCAATCGGAGGTAGATGTGATGTACAACAAATAGCTAAAATTGTGCAGTAATTGCGAATATAAAATTCGGATCAATTTAATAAAGTTTGTTATTCTTTCATTGTTCGTGTTGCACCTAAAACATGTAGATAAGTACCTACTTCATAACACATTGCCGAGAGTCTCCGGAGACGCCTACACATCACCTGCATGGTGAGTATCTATAGGTACATTCTCTTTCTGAAGTTCTTATTCTGGACAATGTTAATAGTAGGTACCTAATCAGAATGGAAACGTTCTATTAACTTTGCAGTTTGAATTTTTAGTTTAACGATATTTCCTGAATTAGCTACCTAGACATACAGCGCAACTGACACGTACTTACCTAGCGAATTAGCCTTGTGTCTGATGTTGGAACTAGCATTCAATTAGTTGAATTTCGAAATTTAAATTTCGAACCTATTCAGTCGGCGTCAGTAGGTATATTCATCACCTGCTTCCATCTGACTCAAATAAGTCTAACCTTTGTTAGTAAGAATTTAAAAAAACTTAAATAAGAGACCTTGTTTTTTTTACTAAGAACCGTTACCTACTCAGACCATGAATATGAACAACCTTTGTTCTACGATAGTTTTGAATACTTATTCACAAAATAGTAGTTTCTATAGAAAATTGTGTCGTTATTGACACTTCAATACAATGGACATAATTCAATGGAAATTAACATATTTTCGTGACCAAAAACCATGGCATAAAAGTTTTCGTTATAGAAAACCAAAAGATCATCTGTGAGTATCTACATGATTTACGTGTGATAAATGGTAAACAATACAGGGATTTAAACCATTTAGTAGGTATAAACACTTTTAGTAGGCGTTTCTAGATTTTTGTTGGTACATCAATACTTGTCACCACTCTTGTCTTCTATTATATCAAAACTTATAACGGCTTACTAACTTTTTGATACTGAACAACTTTTATTCCTAGAATAATCTTGGTTTCCTCGTTGGAATCTCCATTTTGTCGGTATCGAGCGTGCCCACGTCTCCCTCGGTTACGACGCAGACAGTGTGCGGAGTCACATCGACCACGTTGGCGCCGACGTCGCTGTCGGATTCGGTACTGGCTATACCAGAGTCGGTGCCGACCGAATCCGATTCAGCGTTAGCCACGGCCGCGTCACTGTCGTTTTCGACATCGACTGCAGTTGTGGTTGCTTCGGCGTTGCTGCTGACGACGACGTTATCGCTGCAATAAAAATAATTGAAAGTTTACGAAGAATATTAGTCATTAGTCGAAAGAGAAATCGTCGTCGAATACATAAAAACTTACGTTGCGTTCTGGCTTTGCAGTTGTAGATATCGTCGATATCGCCGTCGTCAGAACTTCCCTCAATGGCGTCTGTAGAAATACGACAAATTGGTAAACAACTGAAAGCTAATATGACTAATGTTTTTAAAAAACAAACTTTTTTCAAGTAGTTTTCGCTCTCTAAGAGCTCAAATATAAAAAGTTTAACTTTTTGGATAAGCCCAGGACCTCGCGAAGCGCGTTCAAGGCTTCTTCGCTTCTTCTTGACTCCGCTCGCGCTCGTACTGAGCGTTAATGGCTCGTTGATCGGCGGCGTGATGATGTCTTGGAGAGGCTGCGGGATAACAAACAAATTGATATCAACGAACGCTCACATAACAATATAAATCATTACATTGTTATAAGAGCATTTTAAGAAGTAATAATTTGTGGTCACTTACGAGGCGTTCCGAAGGAATTCCGTGGTTCACCTCTAAGGGCATTGCGTTCGTTGTTGTCTAAATAAACAAAGAAAAATATTTAGTCTTTTAATTTTAACATAAAATACTAACAAAACATAGTTTTCGAAACTTTACACGAATTTCTGAAGTAACTTACCCCAGAATTTTCGAAAATATAAGATAGAGGCTTCGACGTATTCGTTATGTTATTACTGCAAATAGCTAAGGATAAGTAGATCTCCCATATTTATTTCTTGCGTGGGAGCACGCCAGTTCTTCTTTCCCCTCTGCCTTGTCGCCGCCTAGGGGGGGCGGAAGATGGCGTCGCGTGGAGCCCCGCCCACTGAATCATCGCTGCATATCGCTGTGGATATTACACGTCCGTTTTTTATAAATAATTCATTTTTTGTCCATATTATAACTTACTATAACTTAGCATACTATAACTTAACCGTAAGAATGGTATCGTTAGGAGTAAAACTTACTCTTAACTTACTAGTTACTTTAACTATTAACGAAAAGTTAAAAAAAGTTCAAGACTTTGAATGTCATAACTGTGCAGCTTCAGCAGGTAACAAATATTTTAATAAAAACATAAATTGTTCATTATTATGGACAATAATAATCTTTTATTTGTTTATATTTGATATAAAGGTGGTTGCAAACATGCATTAGCATTAGGTACTTATAATTTTTTTTGATGATTCACTTAAAATCTTTTGGATAGTTTGTTATTTTCGTCTTTTTTCTGCAGCTGGTCTAAGTCGTATTGCCTAGTCATTTACGGTTAGGTTGAGAACTAAATTTGTGCGGTACTACATCAACTTTAATTTTTGCTCTACCTCCCATTGTAGTATAGTAAATATAATTCTCAATATATTCTTTCAGGTAAATAAATAGAAAATAAATAAATCATGAGAATGATTTAAATGATATTATAACAACAGAAAAACCACCATTAAATATATACATTTTAAAATTTCAATTTCGTAAAATACATAACCTAGTCCGTTATAAAAATACTAAATAAACCGAAATCGATAGATATACTATACAAATTTGATAAACTTTTTAATTTCAGTGAAAAAAAAAATTTAGAATAGTTTTATTATAAAACGTATCTTTCCATTTATTACAAAATAAAGTTTTTTTCAGAAACCCATTTCTGTTTTCAAACTTCAGCAAAAAATTAATCACATTTTACGTGACACTGTTTGCGTTCTTTTACCTAAGTAGGTAGATATTTAAATACCTAGTTTCAAACTGGTTAGAAAATTACATAAAAGGATATAATAACTCGCTCGTAAAGCCACATATTGATTATCTAATTGAAATCTGGGGAACTGGTGCAAAAACAAACTTAAATATAATTCAAACAGCGCAAAACAAATTAATAAATGTGAATACCGCAGCGATTGAGAAATACAACCGTCAATACAAGCACTCGGAGCAGGTGGATAAAATGGTTCAATAGGTACCTTTCTTTAGAAGAAGCCGCTCCAAACATCTACGGTCACCCCTGAGATGATCCAAATCCTTGTTAGTTGCAGCTCCTCTTCTCTCTATTCCTGCTGCATTTAGCGGCCTTCGATTCTAGTGGACGTTGCGTAGAAGAAAAGGTCACAGTGACCAGCGCGGCGCGTTTAAGTAGATCCATCGTATAGCGACGGTGTCAGAGGTTGATCATAGACTACCCATAAAAACGAGTAGCAAAATTAAGCGGCGGAAAATGACAGCTGCTATGACAATTGCAGGTATATATAAATAATTATTTTTGGGGATATAGGCATTTGGCCGTAACAATAAAGGTTCTATTTCATTACGATTATCTAACACCCATGCATAAAATATTCTAGGATACTAAATTATTAAATTATGCTGGACCTCATAGATATATTTAATAAATATTCTAAGTTACCTGCAGTTGCGGTCGTTATAGGCTGGTATATGTTGACATAGAAATAAATTAAAACTATAGACAAGATTTGACATATTTGAACTTTTTTACCCAGTTTTACATTTATTTGTTAAAGTTAAAATGCAAAATAAAATGCACAATAATATGTAAACGTAATTACATATTATTATGCATTGAGACCAGGTATTTCTATACCTGGTACCTATACATAACTTTTTTTGACATGACCTTTGCGCTTTGTGCGCTTTTTTTCCGAGAATAAAATTATCTCGGAAAAAAGCGCACATCATTGTGCTTTTTTCCATATGCGCATTCATACATGAGAGGTCGTTTCCTTGTACGATTTAATCCATGTGTGCAATTTTCCACGTATGGATATTTCTTGTGGGCTTATATAACATTGCGCTTTTTTCTGTGCATTTATTTCCTTTGCGTTTTTTTTAATTGCGCTTTTTCCTAGATTCATTTCCAGATAATGAACGAATTGAGAATGTGAGACAGAGGTGAAGAAATAAGGTGGAGATTCATAAAGCAAAGTAAAGGCTCACAACGTATTTTTTAAATGTTTGAAAATGATAAACTTAATACAAAATATAATTCATTAATCATTTCGTTTGGTAGTATTCAGTGCATATTTTAAAAAAAACGTATAGATATCACTCGAATAAACTAGAACTTGGAAACGAAACTTTTTTTCGGCTATTAAACTGTAGGTATATTTTATTTCTAATTAAATATAGTCAGGGCTATCAAGCGGGGCTACTTGGATACGTTTCTTGCATATTTTTATAGATTCTAAGTCAAAAAATAAAGTTAGGGCAATAAATCAACAAAGTTTAAAGAATGTGCAAGACAGGGAATGTATTCTGCATTATTTCTTTAATTCGTGCTTGCAGGCCGCTGTATTTTCCGTTCATATTGCCGGCATTATCATAGCTACGTTCACGACAATCTTTGATATCAGTTCCATTCTTACTTAAAAAATCTAGTAAACTTTGGGCGAGTTGTTCAGCAGTATGGCATTCCATATCTAAGAACTTAACAGATCTCTTTAACTGCCCAGATGGTAGAACATAAGAGTCAGTTGATCTATATGCGATATATCTGGAGTAGAATCCAATGACACTGGATAATACTTGTATCTCTTAATTTCGCAAATAATTTGATCCAATAGGTGTTATGTTTCATGTTTTTGTGACATAAAATAAATTAAATATACCACGTTTTAATAAGTTTCACTCAAAAAATTACGCTCAGGCGGAGATGGGCCGGTTTGGATACGCGGGGCCTCCTTTTGCGGGGGCCCGTAGCAATTGCTACTCTTGCTACGTGGTTAATCCGGCACTGATGACATAGCATATCAATGTAGGTATATTGAAATTAATTTGGCAAAAGCATTCAGTGGCTTAGTGAATAAATCATTTTCTGGGTTCTCTAAATAATTTTCAGTGCGTTTTCCAAATTAACATAGGTAAGTATTAGATAACGTATGTATATTATTATGTATAATATGTACTTATAATTATCTACAAATCGTTAGGTTTGAAATTGTAAATTTTTTTCACAAAGATATGAAATATGAACAAGCCAAAGTAATCCTTCAGAGAAGTGTTTGATTCTTCGTCAGATCGAACAAATGTTTCAGTATGAGACATTATATTTGTTGGCTCTGATAACTCGTGTAAACACAATTCTACCGGCTCAAGTTCGTTTAATAGTCCCGCTACATTTTGACCTAATAAACTAACTGTGGATAGATTAAGACAATTAATTCTTTATTTTTGAAAACACGCTATGGATGTAACTTTTGCAGTACCTATCCGGGCCAGAACTGGACTTTTTTATCAAAGGAAAATAGAACAGTATAAGTATAACAGTCCTCTTTTAGGACCTTCTTCAATACTTTTTAAGTTTATTATAGTTTACTTTAGTTATAAATGCAATGAAAATATAATAAAATTAATTTTTCTACTAACTTCTAACAAATAATTTTCGTTGGTGTGACATTATCCTGCATAAATTCGTTTAAAAATCTACTGTTATTTACACCTGAAACTATTACCTACCTTAGATTTTTTTACGTATTGTAAAGCCATAGTTCTATTATTATTGTATGGATTGATATTGTTTTCACCGAAACAAAAAATAACAAAATTGTTCTGTGTGTCGGTGTTGTACGGCTTCAGAATCTTGTTGTACGGCTTCAGAATCTTGTTGTACGGCTTCAGAATTTCTTCTGTGGTTACAAAAGATAAAGTGGTTTCGTACTCGAAAATATATTAATAATTTTCGTAACTTGATAATTGAGTTTGAGACCTTGAGAATTGAGTAATTGAGAGTTATTAATGGAGTATATTGTTTTATTTTTAGACTAATTCAGTACATTGTTATCCACCCTAAAATCAATATTTTTGGTTTAATTGGTTTTTAATTTAAGAATATATCGTCACGACATACCTAATTATGTCACATTTATGGAATTTTTTATTTTATTTCTGTAAATCGCTTATTTCAACTACGTGCTTCAAACTTTTTTAGGTTCAATTGAATGAACAAACCTTAAATTTGCATTATGTCTGCTTTGTCATAACGGAGAACTACATACAAAAAATATGAATTGCATAAAAAATGTACGGGGAAGACAGGGTTAGTAAGTACCAAATTGCTTAAGTAGTTATAAATTATGAGATGAGTAAAGGTATGAAGGGATTATTAGTCGTTTATTGCTTCCTTGAAATGACAGTCTCATAAAAAAAGGTTTGCAATATCCTTTTATACTATGTATGTGTGTGTCCATTCATTGAACAATGTAAAAAAATGCACTGTTCTTTTCACGTAATTTCCCTATTTTCTTATTGATGAAGATTAGTGCCACCAATCCATTGATGAACCCGTGCACAAAGATGCTGAATAGTAGGTATTCACATGTTGAAAAAAGGCCTAGTTCTTGTTTTGATACGAGGGAGTAGGTACTTAGTCATTTACCAAGGTAATGCTGTGGGTAAATACCCAAAACCAAAACAATAGATCTAGTAATTTGTGTCACATAAGTAGTTAAACTTAGTATTTATGCCATCAAACTGCTATTCAAATGCACCGTCTAGACTAAAGGCTTGATTTAAGTTACAAACAATAAAACTAAAATATATAATAAGGTTTGCCACTGACTTATACACTTTACAAAAAATATTGAATAAAAAATAAATAATTAAAACGTTCAAAACGTCGTAGATACTTTTTGAGTTTTTTCTACCCTGTGTAACAACTTAGAGCCATTTTTGTGGGTGGTGCTTTATAACGGCATCGCCCCAAAGTGGGGATACAGAAGAGCGGGGAGATTGAACGCGTTAACGCGTACCTATGTACATGCGCCCACGCAATGTTTAAATATGATATAATAAAAACTTTTTGGTTTAATTTTTGCGCTTATTATCGCATCGCGCGTCACACATCAGCATTGCATTCTTGTAAGCAACTGAACCTAGGTCACATCGACACAAAAAGCAAGATAATTTTTTTAACACTTTTTTTACCTTCACCTGTAACTATGTAAAAAAATCTTGGAAGATAAATTTGACCCACTTCTCAGATTCCGATTGAGCTGAAATTTTGCATACACTTTTAGTTTGGATGACAATGCATGGTTAGCTAAGTGATATCATTCTAGGACTTTTTGGCGGGAACGGGAGAAGTGAGGTTGTCATTTTATTTAGATTTTCTATTTTTTACATTTTTAGGAGTTTTAAAGTACAACAGTGATAGCATATTGTGTTTTAAAGTTCTGTGTAAGTGAAAAGAATGGAGGAGATCTAAATAAGTATGTGTAGCTGAAGTTTTCGCGCTCTTTTAAGAAGTCCTTTTTAACTTTAGTAAAGCCTGCTATCACTTTACTGGAGGAGTGTTAGGGACAGTTAATGTTTCTCCAGATGTTATTAGGCTGATGGTCTCGTTACCAATGCCTTAAGAAATATAAATAAATAAATAATGATATCATTCTATATCCAATATGGCGGACTCCCACAGATGGCGGACTAGTTATTTTTTATGCACTCCCATGATATGGATATGAAATGAAAGGATTTGCTGGTAAGAATACAAAAAGTAAAATGACGTCACACTAAATTCAATATGGCGGACGCACCAAGATGGCGGACAACATTTCCTTATCTACCATCATGGTATTGGTGTGGTATGGTTAATGAAAGGGGAAAAGTATAAAATAAAATATTATAAGTAGTTTAAAAAAACTAAAAAATACACTTTTATCACGCACTAAAAATTAAAAAATAATTACATTAATTAAACTTTTATTTGTTACGATATATGTATTTTACCCGTGTCAATATTTTAACTTATATTCTTTTTATTCAATTCAAATTCAAATTAATTTATTTGCCATTGTGTTGTTAGTTTTACATAGGTTTACATACCTATATATCAGTGATGAAAGTATCAAACACAAAGTCACAGAATGACATGCAAATATATTTTAACAAATACCCATACATAATACCGAGAGAATCACAATAATTTCTTAAATCGCAATGTCAATATAATATCAGTGCTATGTTAATACTGGAATAATATAAATTTTTTACATTAATGTCAATTATTTGTAATAATGTCAATTCTATAATTCATTAATAATGTCAATTACAATATTAATTCATGTCACCTTAATAATGTCAATAATCTCTGCTATATCAGCTTCTAAATAGATTCAGTAATGACTATTTATTGTCAGAAATTCTGTTACTATATTAATGTTTCTACTAACATTTCAGCTAGGTCTTGAGCTTAAATTTAAAAACTTTTGTCATTTGGTACATGGTTAAATATTTTACCACTCATGGCATGACAATTTCTGAAAATAAAAAGTAGTCCTAGATTTTCTAGACAAAACAATTCTATTGGAATTCCTTGTATTTATCATATAGGTACATTTCAGAAGCCGTGGTGAACAAATTTTCATTAGCTTTAACGAAACATGCCGATTCTAGTATGTACATGCAGGGCAATGTTAGAATACCTAATTTTTTGAATAATGGCTTACAAGATTCCCACGGGGGAATACCAATAATAGCTCTTATACATTTCTTTTGAGTAATGAAAGCTCTGTTAACACTGACTCAATTTCCCCATAATATCAACCCATAATTCAGTGAAGATGTCACGTTATCCATGATAAGCAGTTAGTAACGTAGTAAGTGTTGTGGTTTTTCTCAATTGCCGAAGGACATACACATATCTATTAATTTTGTTACAGACCTTATCAAAATGAGCTTTCCGGTACAATGATAATCTAATATTATTCCCAAAAATGTTGTTTATTCTACTTCTTCGATATATTTTCCTTTGTAATATTAATTATTTCCTTCAGGGATCTTTTAGTAGAAAACTGTATTATTTTTGTTTTATTTATATTCACTTGTAAGTTATTATTTTTGAGCCGTTCAATGATTACGTCAATACGTGACGGATGATATATACGTATGTTAGGTAGTTATTACTTTATCACTTCTTTTATGTCTAATAACTGATTCAAAAAACGTGGAGCGCTTTTTAGTTATGTGTATATTTTAATTAATTTCGACATTTTCTTTTCTATTTCTTTTTTAGACCAACCAATAAGAGGAACATTTTTGCAGAAGCCTGTATGCTCTTATGGCTTCACAGTGGCTGTTACGTTTTAGGCGGTATCACTGACAATACTTTGTAAACATTTGTTTGATGAAAAAAACTATTGAGCAGTAGGTACAGTTTTTGATCTTTTTTTAGTGACTACGTAAACTTGTGACTTGAACTAGTCAGCAATAGCGACTATAGCTCGATTGACTGCGAATACAGTGAGGTCAAGCTCGAAGTCGATGACGCTGAAAACGCTGTTGGTTTCCATTTTAAAGGTGGTTTGAATACAGTCGGCGTAGCAGATAACTGCGATATCGTTGCGGTTAACTCAAAAACAGATCGTGCCTCGAGTGCTGTTGACTTGGAAGCCCAGTACTACGGCACAAATTGATTGTGCGTTCCGCTCAGACAAGACAATGCTTATTGGGGCGTAAAGGCTCTCGGCATCGACAATGACTGGAGTCTGAAAGCTATATTTAATTTGGAAATTGATAATGACACACTTCGCTGCGATGTGAGAACTTACCTAACTGTCGTCGTTCTCGCAATCGAGTCTGTTGCCGCCAGCGCACGGAATGACGCCAGCTATAAGTAGTTTACATATACATAATTGTTTATCATGTATTAGCTCGGCCTTTAAAGGCGTTTCTGTTTAAACATTCAATAATAGTGTTTAATTTGTGTTTTAGTTTTAATTTTTACCTAGGATGTTGCTAATGAGATAGTGTGTATACTTCGCAGAGAAATCCGAAGAACGGTGACGACGATTACGTCAACGACAAAGCCAACGTGAATGCCTACAAATAATATATTGACGGAATAATTAATATCTGAAAGAGAATATTTCTGGTTCTTATTCTCAGAATGGGTCTTTACGAATCTGTGGTAGATCAAATCAAATTAATAAAATCAAATATATCAAAATATAAAACTTTCTCTGATTTCATTTTAGGACGCACCCTTCATTCATTAAATTGTGTATATCATCTACTCAAACTTGTCAGTCTCAAGTCTTAAGTTATGTTAGGACAACGTCACATTCGTAATCGTAGCGAGTTCCCGATAATTGGCAAAATGCGCTTCGTGCTGCGACTGTAGTACATCGTAGGTGCAGAAACACTTTATGTTTACGTTAGGAATCTGTCGAAAGTTCGTGCTCGCCCTGCTGATATTCAGTAATAGTTCGTAATATGGATTATTAATCGAATAAAAACAATTAGGTACCCAATAAAATTTGTTTGTTGTCGTTGTTTGTCTTCCAACTGAAACACCTACCTACTACTTGCTTTCAAGCAATTAATAGAAATGAACTTTAAGTAGTGTCTTTGAAATCGACTATAACCGGCTTGTTGAGTTGTCTGGGGTGGAAACTCCAAATTGCGGAGTCTCTGAAGACTCCGCAATATGGATTTCAGATGACAATTTTCAAAAAATAGGTTAGGTAGGTATACTTACGTTGAATAAGTGTGACGTAGGAGGCGCGCACTATTCTCGAAAATAAATATAGGTAATGTAAGAAAACTACATAACCTCCTTTCATACTGTAACCTGCATTATGTATGTCCTCTGTTGAGTGTTGACTTATATTAAAAACAAGCGGTACTATGCGTTGCTCACATTCTATATAGGTAAACGTTTTTTGCACAGTGGCATAAAAAAAATCGAAGCTACAATCCAGGTAGGTACTTAGTTACCGCTAATCTGTATTTGTACAATCACTCATAAGCTCATAACGTCCACTAGGTACCATAAATGAACAATACAGTCAAAAAAACATTTTAACAATAATAGTCCCATTTGTTTATAAAAACATCTCTCGGAGACTTGACTCCTCCGCCCCAAATGATTCTAGCCCAACATTGTGCCACGGTTGTCCTCTTTTTTCGCCAACTAGGGAAATGGTCATATCTCTTTGACCATGGGATCTACATTTACATATTAAACGTCAAACTAATCAGGTTGAACGTAGGCAGAACCTAGTTTTCAGTGCTACTACAAAATTACACTAAAAAGAAAAAATTGTTTTTGTTTTCATGTAAATTTTTTTACCATTTTTGAGTAGTAATCTCAAAGCGAGTCTTCTCAAATCTCAACAGGAAACTGTTGAATTAAACTTTCTATTGATATAAAAAATTTCAACATTTCATTAAATTTTATATCGTAAAAGCTTGAGTAGTACAAAGGCCCGCCGCCATTGTTAAAAACATTAACTCTGCCGCTTAGACATATTTATTTGCAATAAATGGATGAGAAATACTGCTAGAATTAGACTTTTTTCTATATTTAGAGTAAGAACAATACATTTATCTAAAAAAAGTTTTCATTATATAATGTACCTGGCGAAATTTGTAAAAAAAATTCTTTAACACATCGCAATGACGTCACGACGAAAGGATTTTATGTTTTGAGCTCTACTGCTAATAATTTGCAGGTTGCATATGTAATTTCAGCATCACTAGAAAGATAACGAGGTCTACTTTGTGTTAAAAATACTACTTTTCTAATATTTCTGGAATAATTAACGTAAATATCTTTAACGTCGCCGGGAAAAATTCGTTTTCGTGTTCGAAGTATTTCTGTTAACGTTTCTGAAATTTTTAAATATCTAGCTTTTAGCCAGAATTTGTTAAGAACCGGCAAGAAACTGTTAATTAGATATTATTTTGTCCATCAACATATTCTATTCGCGTATTCGCGTTGCTTTGCTTCATCGTCGATTTATCGGCGAAGTACTTATAACACCAAGTCTACGCCATGTTGCCTCAGCAATTCAGATCTGGGTACCAATCCTGGGTAAAAATTATCAACACTATTGTTAGAGATACAGGATAACTCCCGGATAGGTGCTTAAGTTTTTGTAATTGCTCTCTTGTTCAAATCCCAGCATTTACAGAAAAGTGCAATTTACAGGTCATTATAGTTGTCTAGCTACAAAAGCGTTTAGTAATTTCTTCAGAAAGTTAAAAGTCATAAGAATTATTGCATATCTACAAAAATTGGGGGATATATGCCTTGTGCCGGGAGTGAAAATGGCCTCGAGGACATACCTATGCCTCGTACTGAAATAAATATAAATTAAATTTGTTAAAAAAATGGAATAACATTTTAACATGTCATTCAAGATATAGTCCTTCGAGTATTGTAACTTTAATGTTTTATCCTCGACAAGTGCATAGGATAGATGCTTTCCCATCTGATGATGCATCTATCCTCCACAAAAAATTTTAACGAGTTCAAAGACACCTCAAATAACCAATAATAAAAAAATAACGTAACTCTATTTATTTGATTTGCACTGGAAGAAATAAGAAGATATTTTTGGCATGTAATTCGATTAATTAATAATAACTAGCTGTGCCTTGTGGTTTTACCCGCGTTGTTCTAGTATGTGAACGGGTCAGTCTACTAGTAATTCTTATTAGATAAAATTATATTCATCATCTTCAATGTTAGCTCATATTACGTCTAAGAACGCAGCAAGAGGTTGGATTGGATCTTATTGTTAGTTTTAAAATGATGCAAAAAATTCAATGTAATAACTACTGGCGAAATAACATTCAGTATTGCGATATATATAGGTGACTTGCTTGAATCTATTCACACAAAACAACATTAATCAAGTATATCTAAAATGAAAAAAAAAAACTTACCGGACGTAAAAACGTATTATCACTCTCTTTTTCGAAACAAAAACGCAGAACGTATCAGCACAGTACAAGCACAGTACAAGTAAGCATACAGTATTCTATCTTCATACAAACGCTCCCAAACGACGCGCTCGAAATCTCAGCATATCTCGACATTCGACATGCGACAGTTGCGAGCGCGCCGCGGTTGTCAGTGTTGCCAATTTAGCATTTTTATGGCTAAATTTAGCAAGTGATTTAGCATGAATAAATTCAGTTTAGCATATAGCATATTTTTTTAGCATTTTTATTTCTTTCATTTTTTTTCTTTTTTTCTAGCTTGTTTGGATTTTTAGCATTTTACCCTGATAAAATAAGTGCCTTCGAAAAGTTAAACTCCGAATTTTAAAAAGCGCGATGTTTATGAACGCGACCGTACTTATGTGCCATTTTTGAAACGCGGAGTCACCTAGACGAATGGTTTTTCCATACAAAAAAACCGTTCGTTTAGTGACTCCGCGTTTGAAAAATGGCACCACAGTCTATGGTTAAGGGAATCCCGCTTGGATGGAATAACTATAATTGTTTTTGGTCATCTGACGTTTATTTGTTTTACGAAATAAGAAATTAGTTATGGTGCTAAGGCTAGAAGTGTCAAGTGTGATCTTTCGACATTCATTTATGTGGTTGATGTTTAATGTTTATACCTCAATATGCCTCCTAAGTACAGTCAACATTACCGGTCAGACTGGGAGCAAATGCCAGATTTCAAAGAGTGGTTGCAGCCCGTTGAAAAAGATACGACAAAAGTAAGTACTGTAAGTGCGACATTATTGCCAAATTGTATTGTTTAAAGCAACATATTACATCAGTTAAGCACAGAAAAGCAATAGAGCCAATCAAGAGTCAAAAAACTATAAATTTTCCCGTTGTTAAAATAAATTTAAGCTCACAGAAAGCAGAATCTTCATTAGCTATGTTCGTGTGCGAACATTGTGCTATTATGGCTATTGATCATTTATCGGAGTTATGCAAACATCGATTCGGAGACAGCAAAAGTGGCATCAACTTACGATTACATCGGACGAAATGCACAAACATAATCAAAAATATTTTGGCGCCGCATTTTATTAGATAAATTGTGTCAGATTTAAAAGATCAAGAGTACAGTCTCTTACTCGATGAATCTACAGATATTTCTGTAAGCAAAATGTTGGGAGTCTCTATCAGATATTTCAGCCGATCCCTAAAAAAGATAATTTCCACTTTCTTAGGGTTGGTGGAAATTGAAAATGGCACAGCAGAGAGCATAGTCAACGGCATTAAGGGACTATTGTCAGCACTAAATATAGATATTAAAAACATGATCGGTATCGGCACGGATAATGCTACAGTGATGACAGGCATTAACAACGGAGTACATACATTGTTAAAAAATGCAACTGGCAATAATAATTTGGTCTTAGTTCGCTGCGTGTGTCATTCGTTACAATTGGCTATGTCGCACGCTTCAGAAGAAACTCTACCACGCAATGTGGAATATCTTATACGAGAAACCTACAACTGGTTTAGCCACTCTTCGAACCGCCGACTTCGACACTGCTACATGGCAGAAATGCTATACAACATGTACAATGATCCTGTGAATCACCTGTACTTATTGTACTTAAAACCTATTTTGATGGAAGTTCAAGTTGTAAACAAACTGTTGCAACGATGCTGACCCAACAAAACTTTATAGGGATCTGAGTAGCTTAGTGGAATCGACAAGTCGGCGTATCCTGAACCCTACGGCGAGGGTAGATATCTTTACTCAAAACATAGATGATTATTTAGACCCTAGTCCATATATGGGTTATGCTTATGAGACAAATTTACGTGAATATAATCTTCAACCTGATGTAGCAAACAATTTACGTCAACGATGCATTAATTTCACATTGAAACTTGTGAAAGAACTACGTTCGAGATTACCCGTTAATTTTAAAATTCTACAGAAAGTATCCATGTTTTCTGTCCAAGAAACATTAAAAGTAGTTAAGCCTTCCATTGTTGAAATAGCCGAAGAGTTCCAAGTGAATGCATCCATAATAGAGAGACTTGTATCTCAGTGGAGTAACATAGTACATATTGAATGGGAATGCACGTCTTCCACCATACAGTTCTGGAGCGAAGTCATCGAATATCAAGATGCAGCAGGCAATAACCCCTTTGCAGATTTATCTCAGTTTGTAATATCTCTGCTGTCGTTACCTCATTCAAACGCGGAGATTGTACGAGTTTTCAGTCAAATGAATTTAGTAAAGACTAAGCTTCGGAATCGTTTGGCGGTGAAAACCTTAAATGCCATTTTGTATGTCAGATTTGGCCTTAAGTGGGCAGGAAAGTGCTGTTATTCTTATACAGTTCCAGATGACGTACTGCGCTGTATAGGTACCAAAGAGACTTATGATTCCGATTCTCAGTCTTCCACATCTACAGCTACTGTTGATGATGATAAAGATCAAGATCTTGACTTTTTATTTCAAATCTTGGAGTAACGCTACGTACTAATAAATTTGATTAAAATTTGAAATTAATTTGGCATTTTATTTTAGCACTTTATTAAAAAAGTAGCATATTTTTGGCATTTTTTTAACATCACTTTAGCACATTTCGTATTAGCATAGTTGGCAACACTGGCGGTTGTCGTCGTACGGTATGAGACGCTCCCGCTCATTTACTGACTAAATATTATATCAATCAAGTTTACGAGCACAATGTTCAGTGTATGGATGTTTGAATACATCTATATCGAAACCAGAAATATTTCTCCGTTGCTAGTTTGTAGGAAATATATTATCATAACGATCTAGTTAATTTATTGCTGATTTTTAATTATACTGCACATAAAAAAGCATTTTTTTTGTCCATTTCCACCATACTAACTCACAAACTTTTGAAACTAGATATAAAATACTAGTAAAATTATATAAATAAAAACGTATTAAATTTTCAATAATATAAAATGAAAAGATAATATGATAATTTAATATAGTACCTATTATCAAATACATAACCCAAGAAAAACATTCAGTCCAAGTCGGTAGCCCTATTGCGCGTTTACGTACCAAACGACCGTAGGTAATTATCTCTAGGACACTGCTGAGATAGAATACTGTATGCTTACTTGTACTGTGGTATCAGTGCCCCATGAGCAAGACAAGAAGTACCTACGTGGTACATGTTATGAGCCCTGTGACAAATCGTAAGCACTTGAATTTAGGAATTGGCGCGCTCGGACACTCAAGTATGCGTGCGACTTTCGTAGCTTTATTGCAGTGTGAGTAACGAAGCAACTTTAGTATGAAATATAACTTCGACACTTTTCCGAATCAAAAGTTTCGATTTTTGTTAATAGTTTTTTTTCTTTTTAGATAAATACATATAATATTTGTAATTAGTATTAAGTGTTCTCGACGCGTTAAATGCCTGTAAAGGAAATACAATAACATTCCTTATTATTATATTATTGTGTTTAATATACCTAGGTACTATTTTAAAAGTAAAGATAGAATAGAGTTAAATATTTACCTGTCTAGCACAATATACGTACTAGAATAAGTTACCTGGAAACCACTAGTTACTTACGTAGTCATGATTAGATATAATTATCTTTTATTAATCAAAACTCAAGTTCACAACTTCTACTAATTAAACATAACTTCGCACCGTTTTTATAAAGATGAACGGGATTAATGCACTTTATTAAGTAAGTGAGACTCCAGTCCTTCAATCAAAGAGATTCGTATAGAAATTCAAAGATATTCTTAGCTTTGAAGAAATAAACATACAAATACACATACAACAATTTTATAAGTATTTATTTTAGAATCCGAACAGCCTAAAATGCCTAGTTAAATCATTTTCGATGTACCTACATACATTACAATTTGTTGCTTTTTTATAATAAAACAGCAACAAATTGTAATTACTGATGTCAGATAACGAGGAAGAGACTTATTCTAATAGTTCACTATCAATTTCAAGTTCACCTATTTTCAATGATGAATGCGAGGAAATAAAAAGATTAAAATCAGTTATAGAAAACTTAAAATTTGATTTAAATAGAGTTCACACAGAGATTGAAAATCTTTTATTGGAAAACGGTCTTTTAAAAAAAGAAATGCATATTATTAACAAGAAATTAGATACATACAAAAAAATAGGACTATGTACTACACCAACATCAATAAAATCTACACCACGACATAAACGAGGAAAATTGAAAAATGTAGGCAACACTAATTACACTTAATAGTAAAATAAATGAGAGTGTATTGTTGGAAAATACGGCTAACAAAAAAATGACACAGGAATCCGGTAAAAGCGAAAATAAAATTCAATCGATAAATAAACATACTAGAAGACAGGATAATACAGTAGAGCAGATACATAAAGACAAAAAAGTAACAATTGATTCATTTGGAAAAAACGGAAAGCAGAAAAAAATATTAGTTATAGCAGATCAACAAAGGAAAAACATTAGAAATACGTTACAAAAATTAGTAGGACCAGAATTTAAGGTAGCCTGTATTTGGAAACCTGGGGCAAGTGTAAGTGACGTTTTGAAGGATACACATAATGAAATCAAAGACTATACAATTAATGATTATGTCGTTGTTTAACGAGGTATTAATGACAAAAACCCTTATATGTTTCCGTTGGCTTTAAATGTATGGTTAGCTTTTGTGACTAATACTAACATCATTATAAGTGAGATTCCGTATAATAGATATTTGAATGAACAAAAATAAAATTATGAATTGAAATTTTTACAAGTGGTAAAGGTACAAGTTTTAAAATAATGGGCCACTTCAGTGTAGTACATTTTTTTTTCAGGAGAATTTATCCAATTTGGGTTATCATAATTTGAAAAAAATAATTTCTTTGTGTGTGGTCTTCTTTTTTTTAGAAATAAAGATAAGCTAGCCAAATCGTTATTAAGCTACTAAGCTAACTATTCAGCAATATTTTACAAAAATCAGATTTAAAAAATGTTATCATTTGGAACGCCAGCATTAAAAAAACTGAAGCCTGGCGGAGAAAATGGTCAAAATAATGAAAAAATAAATTCTCGGTAACCCTAAGGTTTTTTTTAAAACTAGTCAAATAGGTTTTAGGTAATTAGGTGTTCTACCTTTCCCTTAAGGTTGATCCATTATTTACGGACATCCTGTATATAGCAGAAAAAGCAATAGTACAAGAACTGTACCTTGCGGCACCCCATAAGAGTTCCTTTGTGTGTATTTAGACTTAATATTAATAATAATCTTATTTTTACTCCTTTGTGATATTTCTTCACATTGCCTTCTGCAGTCCAAATAACTACTGATCTAGTCTAATGCCTTTCCCCTTAATCCATAATGTTCAAGTTTCCTTAACAAGCTTTTATGGCAAACTGGATCAAAAGCTTTACTAATGTCTAGAAAGATTGCAGCAACTGCAATACCATCATTAAGAGAACTTGTTACAAGTTTCATTAAAGAAACGCCAGCTAAAGTTGTGCTGCTTCCCTTTCTAAACCCATATTGTTGTGGTTTTAATACATTGAAGTATGTCATGAAATTCCACATTTTGTGAAACATTATCTACTCCAATATTTTAGATATAACTGGTATAAGCGTTATGGGTCGATAATTGTTCATATCACTTTTCTGTCCTTTCTTGTTTAAAGGTTTTACTACAAACTTTTTTAGTCTAGTTGGAAATATTCCACATTCAAAGGTCAAATTAATTATATGACTTCAGAGTGCAGTATGTGCAGTACCACTATCAATTGATAGTGGTACTGCACATTTTTTGATAATTTTTGTATTAACGCCGTCGTAGCCCGTTGAATTTGTATTTCTTAATTTTTTTTATAACTCTATATACGTCATCTTCATTTACAGGATTTAAAAGTATACTGTTAACAGTATATTTTTAACAGTATGATAATATTAAATATTATCATCATTTATCAGTCGCCCTAGCACAGTATTATCTGCCGGTAGGTCATTACATTTATTGCTAATATTATTAAAGAAATCATTGAAAGCTTGTGCTAGTTGAGTAGGATCTGAGGTATAGTTTGGATTGATATTTATAGACTTAAATTCCGTAATTCAATTAGTCTTATTATTTCGAATAGAGTGTATAACATCCCATGATACTTTACAGTGGTTTTTGTAATTAAGAATATAATTGGTATTTGTGTTTGCCTGAGACATTTGTATACACTTTCTCAACAAGTTAGCATATCTAACGTAGTTCGACTTATTTAAAGATTTATTGGTAGGCCAAGACCGATATTTTAAATAAAGAATTCTTTTTTTAATGCAGCAACGACGTAGTCCTTTTGTAATCCATTTACTTTTTGTTTGTGTCTGTGATATTTTTACTGTAATCAAAGGAAAACATAAATTATAGAATAAAATTAAAATGTTGTGAAATATATTAAATGTAATGTCGGTATTAGATTCAGTCAGTACATCACTGAAAGATAATGCTGATATGTATTTACAGAATTTATCTACATTTTCCTCCGAATAATCTCGCCTTTTTCAAACCAAAAAGTTCTTTTAGGACATTGTTTGACCTCTTCCTTTTCGAACGAAATAGTTTGACCAGTCTCGTGATCAGACAGACCAAGATAAATCACTTCAGAATGAGTTTCATGTATATTGCTCGCCATTATATCTATACAAGACAACTTCCGTGTGGGTATCTTTATGTGGTTCACGAAGTTATGATTATTTGATATTTAAATTAACTCTCGAGATATTTTATTATTTTTTAGGACATCAATATTCCACTCACCACATATAATAATTTTCCTGTCCTGTTTTACCATGATATGTCGTAGTAGGTCATCTAATTTCTTAAAAAATATACGAAGGGCAGAGTTAGGTGTTCTATATATGCAAACTATAATTGTATATTGTGAAGATATCACAGCTGCACCATATTCACAATGAAAAGGCAAGGGTTCTATTTGTGTCATAACGTCATAAGTTTAGATAACGGATTGGATTCGTATTGTTTATTTATTAAAATACTAGTTCCCCTCTATGCTGGTTCAGTTTAGTGAACGAAGTCACAACATTATAGTTATTTAATCTGAGACTGGGTTCAGAACCACGTTTTATAAACGTTTCTGTCAGGCAAATTATGTTAATGTATTTATTATTTCTAATTAATTCCTGCAATGTCAATTCAAAAATGTCAATTTTATTCAATATGCCAGCAATGTTTTGATGTAGGAACGTAATCCTAATATTTTGGTTAGGTGCGAAAAAGAGTGGATGCAGTTGAACTCGTATTCATATTTTTACTGTTATTAAATAGTATGGTATGGTACCTTTTTTTTTGTCAATAGTTGTGACGCCAGAAGATTTTAGTTGCTCTGGTTTAGTTCTTATAATCTGCCTTGTGAAATAGTAAGGGATTATACTTCTTTTCATTGGTTTTTCAGATTTTTTAGCTGCCACTTGTTTGAAAATAGTTTTAAAGTTTTTTATAAATTTATTGTTATAAGTTATACTGTCGATCTCTATGTTGAGCTTTAAGCATAATGATTTTAGCGAAACACTAGCATTATAATTCTGTTCAGAATGTATGTCAATAAATTTACAATTATTATAATTTTTAGATAGTAATATTATGTGATTATTTGACATTTGTGTATTAAGATACGGATTGTACGAAGTTGTACATTGACAATTAATACAGGTATATTTTTCAGAATGCACAAAACAGAGTAAAATCGAAACATATTTTTGTCATTCCATCCTATTCCTAGTATAACAATGTCGTTTTTGTTATATGTAAGCTGTAGTCTTCAAGATTTTCTAAAATTTTCTGTGATGTTGCGTTCGGTTTAATAACGCTCGAAATATTATACACGTCGTTCCACGTGTAGGCCCTAGTTTGGGACATTTCTATTGCAAGACCTCTAACTAATTGGTCGCCTAATATAATAATTTTAGGTTTTTCTGTACTTTTAACGCCATCTGTTGAGAATTTTTTGCAACTTCGCTCTCTCAATATAACTTTGCTGTTTGACAGAGTAGACGATAAACATTCATTGTAATTATAGGTGCCGATCGTATTCATTGCAGTATTATTATATTGTTGCTGCGACAGTACCTTGTGTTCTTTACAATGTTCAGCAATAATTGCAGATTTGGTGTTAACGTGGTATTCATGCAAATAGTTCTTCTAGGTAATGGTGTAATTGATTCTTTAAAGGGTGTTATTAATTTTTTCGAGATAGGTTCGCTACCAACCGGTCTTATTGGAGATCTTTAGGGGAAGCCTATGTCCAGCAGTGGACGTCCTATGGCTGAAAAGAAGAAGGTTCACAAAGTGTCTCTAATAAAGTAATTGTTTTATTTTTTTCTGTCAGCTCTTGTTTTAAATTACTTATTACATGGTTTGAATTTGCAATCTCACTATGTGCACTTTTTAATTCGACCAGGGCTCGTTTTAACTGATGTTTCAGTTCGATGATGTAAGACATATCTAAAGATATTGCAGCCGGTTGACTTTGTATTGATATATCTAACATAGTGGAGTTTATTATTGAATTATCATCAGTTATCTATATATATATAAAAGGCGATGTATGTATGTATGTTCCTTATGGACTCCGAAACAGCTGGACCGATTTCGATGAAATTTTTAGGGAATCTTCAGATTGACCTAGCGGGTATTCCTGTAAAGTTTGGTAGTGATCGGATCAGTAGATTTTTTTTTTGCAGTATCAAAATAATTATAAAAACTGTTTAATTTATTTTAACTTCAACTAACGCCCAATGAAACGGGCCGGGTTTGCTAGTATTAAATTGTTAAGAATTGTAGATGGCTTGATATAGAATTTGTAATATTTTTATGCTCTTTATTTATATATTGGTTTAGAGATGGTGAAATGCAATTTGTGATTGCAGTATAGAAATAAATTTGATTTCTTTGAGTTAGCCTTTGAAATAAATAAATGAAGACTTATCTTGGAACGGTTATTTTTGTTTAATAGCCGTTAGCATATCAGAGACGAATTCGGGATCTGTACATGGTCCATCGTCGCCGGATGTGTGTGAATCAGTTTGCGCCTTCCGAAGTGTTTTTGTGTAAAAGCATAGAAAGCAGTGACGGTTTGTCATTGAAGTGCTACGAAGGGTGTGTGCCACTGGATTTTATTGGACACACGGATGAAGACGAATGCAGTTTAGTGGAGTACCATCAGTCGACATCCAAGTGGGCTGGTCAGCGGAGCCATTGGCGATTTGGTGATCTACCCGGAGGCGAACTACCTGACGGTCTACCTGGAGGCGGTTCAACGCGGTCACGGGGGGGGTACAGTTGGCAGCCGTTTACTACGTCGTGACGTCACGCGTCACACTGACGGACTCTGGTTTGTGCAGTGAAGATATCGTGAGTACATTTTATAAGTTGGACTTTGGAAATTTCGAGATATTTTGGGACTTAGAATATTTATTTGTAGTTTATTAGTATAGTTTAGACTTTAGTTTAGTATAGAATTTAAGGAAAAGTGTACCTACGGGGAACTTATGCCAAATTTTTAAATTTTGTAAGTTATTTCAAACACTTCTGAAATTTTTGTTTTAATATTTTGACTTAGAATAATTTTTGTTGTTGTTATATGATGATTATTTGAATTTCAATCCTCAGTTTAAAATTAGTAGTTCAGCACTTAGAATATTTACATATTTACACAAATAATAAACTATTTGACTTATTACATTATTTCATTAGAATTAAACAATGGAAACTTTAAGTATAATTCAGAATGACACCAAAGATAGATTTAATAAGGGTCTGGTTAACTTCAAAAAATCACCTAAAGACCAAATTACACTGTCTTATATTGAAACACGATTAGAAATATTAGAGTCAGACTGGAAATTTTTTTGTGAAACACATTCTGATATTATAACAAAATAAAATCGTTCAGTATTGTTCAAAAGTGATTATTATGTAAGTTCTGTATATGATAAAACTGAGGATATTTACATTGAATATAAGTGTGGATTAAAGGATGCTTTATCTAATTTAAAAAGTGTTACTAAGTTAGAGTTATCAAATACAAACAGAAACAGTGATTGTTCTAGTGTAAAGCTACCCAAAATATCAATTCCAACTTTTAGCGGTAAATATACGGAATGGACAACTTTTCGTGATTTGTTTGTTGTATTAGTGCATAATAATGGCTCTCTCGAGAATGTTCAGAAAATGCATTATCTTAAGGCTCATTTAATAGGCGAAGCTGAGCAACTTCTGAGACACATCCCCGTAACATCGGCAAATTATGACGAATGTTGGTCACTTTTAAATAGTCGTTAGGATAATAAAAAATATCTTGCGAATTATTTGTTGAAGAGATTCATGAGTCAACCTAATATTCCAGAATCATCACAGGCTATAAAAGAATTACTTAACACTACAGTAGAATGTTTTAACGGTTTAAAAAATATTGGGGTAGATGTGAGTACATGGGATACTATTGTAATACATATAGTGAGTTCTAAATTAGATGACGAATCTCGTAAACAATGGGAATTTAAAATAAATACTTCAGACGATTTACCAACTTTTACTCAATTTAAAGAATTTTTGGAACATAAATTTAGATCCTTAGAGTTTCTGGATACAAGGTCAAGGTCAAGATGTTTGCCTAAATCAAACGTGCTTCATGTCGTTAACTCAGATAACAAACCCGGTATTATAGACATCAAATGTCAGTTTTGCAATGGTTCTCATAAGCTCTTAAACTGCAAACAATTCGCTTCGCAAGAATATGAGTCGCGAAAGGATTTTGTCCAGACTAATAGATTATGCTATAATTGTTTAGGCAAAAATCATTCAGTATATACATGTCGCCAATCAACCAGATGTCGCATTTGTAAGAAAAAACACCACTCTTTGCTTCACCCGAAATTTGTCTCAAAACCGAATGAGAACGATGTCTCAGACGGTAAAGGAATCATACCAAGTACGTCTAAATCACAAGATGAGTCCACTAATATTGTGACATCGTGCCTGTCGAATGTAATCGGACAAGTTTTGTTGGCCACAGCCTTAGTAAAGATTGCGTCCAGCAGCGGTGTCGATGTTACATTAAGATGCCTGTTAGATCAGGGTTCTCAGGCATCATTTATTACAGAGTCGGTAGTGCACTCGGTTTGAAGAAAGTTCCGACCAAGGTTGTAATTTCAGGAGTAGGTAACTGTGTGATGTCTAAGTACATCGTAAACTTTAAACTGCAGTCTCTCTATGATCCTGATTTTACGATCGACGTTAAGGTACATGTCTTGAACAAATTAACAACAGTTCTTCCTTCTAAACGGATTACTGTTCCATCATGGTCGGAATTAACAAAAATGAAATTAGCTGATCCTAAATTTCATGTACCAGGTAAAGTGGATCTGTTATTAGGTGCGGAGGTGTATGGCCAGATTTTAGAGGTTGGATTAATCAAGGGTCCTCCAGGGTCACCAGTGGCTCAAAACACTAAGTTGAGATGGATCCTCTCCGGTCAAATTCACTCAGAATCCTTAATTGATTCTAAGTTGTACCTTCATAACAGTATCACTTCTATGTATTCACAAGTAGATGACAATGATTTATTAAAAAGGTTCTGGGAATTGGAGTCGGATAATTTTCCTTCCAATCAGTCGAAGTCTTTCACACCAGAACAACAGAAATGTGAGGAAATATTTCTGAACACAACGTCCAGAGATGAAACTGGACGTTACATTGTCAATCTGCCTTTTCGAGATGAAGATCCCAAATGTAAGTACGGGAACTCGAAGGAAATAGCTGGTCGTCGACTCAATTCATTGGAGAAGAGGTTAGCACAAATTCCTGAATTGAAGGCTCAGTATACTGCTGTGATGCAAGAATATATTGATCTTGATCACATGGAGCTCATACCGGAAAATGAGAGAGGTGCATCAGATGCTGTTTGTCTACCACACCACGCTGTTATCAGGGAAGACAAAACAACAAGCAAGGTCCGTGTTGTTTTTGATGCGTCTTATCTTGGGACCAACGGTGTGTCTCTAAATAATGATGTTTTGGTAGGACCAACACTTCAGTCAGATTTAAGGGACATTATTTTGCGATGGCGTCTACATCCAATAGTTTTAGTTGCGGACATTGTAAAGATGTACCGTCAAGTGAGGATAAATAAAAATCACTGCGATTTTCAACGTGTTCTTTGGCGTGACAACTTGGTGTTATACAGCATTATAGGCTTTTGCGCGTAACATTCGGTACAGCCTCAGCACCTTATCTTGCCGTTAAGATATTACATCAGTTAGCCATTGATGAAGGCGGATAACTTAAGGATGCATCAGATAGAACCATAAGAAATTTTTATATGGATGACCTAATGACGGGATGCCAAACTGTCGAGGAAAGTTTAAAAGTTTATGATGAAATGAGAGAGTTAATGATGAGAGGAGTGTTTGAATTACAGAAATAGGACAAAATAGGTGATACTAACATAAAGGAAAAAAGAAGGTTGAATATAGGAATAGAGAAAGGAGTTAATTTTGTAAGGAAAGTTCTTGGTCTTAACTGGGATAGTAAAGTCGATGAATTTGAGTATTCTATTGAGCTATCCACTGTTGACCATCCTATAACAAAGCGAAAGGTGTTAGCAGATATATCACGTTTATTCGACCCGCTTGGCTTGATTTCTCCTGTAATAATTAATGCCAAAGTTTTTATTCAAAAACTTTGGATGTCAGGTATTGATTGGGATGAAGAATTTCCACCACATCTATTACAGGAATGGATAAATTATAGGAATAATTTATCAAACCTTACCGGTTTCAAGATTCCTGGATGGATTTGCATGCAAGAAGATGATCAAGGAATTGAACTCCACGAATTTAGCGATGCTTCTGGTACTGCATATTCTGCAGTTGTATACGCTCGAATTATTGATAGCACTGGAAACATTTATACTAGTCTGATTACATCTGAAACAAAGGTAGCACCAATTATTCAAAGATCGATACCTCGTCTAGAATTGTGTGGAGCAGTATTGCTTGCACATTTGTTGACAGACGTAGCAGGAATTCTGAGTATCCCAAAGAGTCATATTCATGCTTAAACGGATTCTTCTGTAGTGTTAGCTTGGTTGAGCAGCCACCCCAGCAAATGGCAAACTTTCGTTGCAAATCGGACTTCCGAAATACTGTCGATTATGGATCGCAATCAGTGGTCGCATGTCCGTTCTAAAGAAAATCCAGCGGACTGCGCATCACGAGGCGTAAAACCTTCAGAAATTTTGGATCTTCGATTATGGAAACTGGGTCCAACTTATTTAACGAATGTAGTTATCGAATACAGTCCACAATTTAATAATGACCCAGAAAGTCCAGAAGTAAAGGCTGAGGAGAAAACCAAGAAAGTTTGTCATAGTGCTACTGTCTGTGGATCAGGGGAGGAATTCGTTTGTAGGTTTTCGTCTTTGCGTAAGCTTATAAGAATAACAGCTCTTTGTAAAAGGTTTATTCATTTAGCAAGAGTTAAACCCGCAAATTTTCCAACGTGGCTCACTTGTATAGAATTGCAGTCTTCTTTAGAGATTTGGATAAAACAGTGTCAACATCAATACTTGGGTGAGGAGATAGGTAATATAATAAGGTCGGGTACCGTTAATAAAAAAAGTAAAGTGGCTTCTCTAAGTCCGTTTTTAGATGATAAGGGTATACGTGTTGGCGGACGTTTGCATAAGGCAACAATAAATGAAACTATGAAACATCCAATATTAATTCCTCGTCAATCACACTTAGCTAAATTAATTGTGGGAGAAGCACATAAAAGAACTTTACACGGAGGACTTTTGTTAATGTTAAATTATATTCGATGTAGGTATTGGCTCGTTAATGCAAAGGATCTAGTTAAATATTTCATTCGTAAATGTGTAACGTGTTTAAGATATTCTTCTAAGAGCCATCAGCCGTTGATGGGTCAGTTACCTGCTACAAGAATTACACCGTGTAAGCCATTTTATAACAGCGGTGTGGATTACGCAGGTCCTATTGCTATAAGGACAAGTAAAGGTAGAGGACATCACGCTACTAAAGGTTATATTTGCTTATTTATATGCATGGCGACGCCTGCCATACATTTAGAAGTAGTCAGTGATATGTCGTCAGGAACTTTTTTAGCAGCTTACAATCGTTTTGTGGCGAGACACGGTCGCTGTGCAAACTTGTGGAGCGACAACGGTACAACCTTTGTAGGTGCTGCAAAGGAGTTAAAATGGCTGGCAGATTTAGAAAAATCTACAATGTTACCTGAGATTGTTAACTGGTTCGCTCATAATGGTACAAGTTGGCATAAAATTCCTCTATATGCTCCAAACTTTGGAGGATTATGGGAGGCTGGGATAAAATCCACAAAATTTCATCTCAAGCGAGTTCTAGGTACTTCCACATTGACATTTGAAGAGATCACTACCGTGTTGGCTCAAATTGAGGCAAGTCTTAATTCGAGACCAATTTCACAGGTGAGTGACAACGTGCAAGATCCATTTCCACTAACACCGGGACATTTTTTAGTTGGAGAACCTTTATTATTAGTACCTGAAGCCAATTATGAAACTTCGAACGTAGACAGTCTCAAAAGATGGCAACTGTCTCAAAGGATGGTTCAAGGTTTTTGGCGTCGTTGGTCTAGCGAGTATCTCACTCAGTTTCTTCAACGTCATAAATGGAGAGATCAAGCTAGCGAACCAAAAATTGGAGACGTAGTCTTGGTGAAGGAAGATAATCTTCCACCTGCGAGATGGGTTTACGGCGTTATTACAAAAAAACATACCGGCGAGGATGGTGTGACTCAAGTTGTGAGCTTGCGTTGTGGACATACAGAAATTAAAAGGTCCATGTCCAAATTATGCATACTGCCAATAACTGACCGAATTTGGGATTCGATATTTTACACTTTACATTTTTTATTATGTAGTTTTTTCTTTTTTTTTTACATTTTACTTGTTAAATATTTATTGTGTTTTGGATATTTTACAATTTTGAATTTTTATTATTTTGCTATGAACTAAGGCTTTGTATTTTATCATGTCGCTATAATATGTACTAGTATTCTGTAGGCTTATTGCTTGTTTTTTATTATCATTTTGCAGTAATTTAAGCCATTGCTGTTCACCTTGCTGTGTTAGCTTCTGCTTTGTATGTAGTAAAGCTGCTTATTATAATATTGTTAGAATTCTTAGTGCTTAAGCTTGTTATGTACATTCTGTCCATAGGGGGCGGGATGTTAAGAATTGTAGATGGCTTCATATAGAATTTGTAATATTTTTATGCTCTTTATTTATATATTAGTTTAGAGATGGTGAAATGCAATTTGTGATTGCAGTATAGAAATAAATTTGATTTCTTTGAGTTAGCCTTTGAAATAAATAAATGAAGACTTATCTTGGAACGGTTGTTTTTGTTTAATAGCCGTTAGCATATCAGAGACGAATTCGGGATCTGTACATAAATACATTTATTTCGGAAGTACATTTTCTAATTGGTTTGCGTATTGTTATGTTTTCCATTTTCGTGTTTAACGTCGTTAATTTTCAAATTTAGTGTCTTAAAATTTTGCTTGTTAAATATTCACAAGTCACTTCTTAAATATATACTTTTTCACTGTACTTAAGTCCATATAAGCTTCATTCACAAAAAAGCCTTAAACAAACTTTATCACAGCTGTTAAAACAGCAATATCATACCTTTGGAAATATCCCTTAGCACACACACATTTGCAGGTTTTTCTTAAATGTTATTTTCACTTCGTGAAGGCTACGAATACGTTAGATAACACTGTCAATGCAAATTTACGAGGGAATGTATATATTTATGCACTAATTTTGTTGGAATTTAAGATTTCACTATTATTTTAATGTTATTGTTTATAAAAATTGCCGCAATGATATATGTGGGTAGTTTTCTTTTTATATAAATCTATATAAAAGGAAAATTTTAAATAAGGCATACACTTAATGAGTTTCTAGACGACGATAATTTATAAAAAATCACAATGAATTTAATGATTTGATGTAACACTTTTCTTTTCTTTATAATATATTTTTAAATATAATGATGACCTATGCATGCCCTTAGGGGGGAACACAGTCAACGGAAATATCTATTATAACACCATTAATACCTGTGATTCACATAGTAAACAAATAAATAAATAAAATAATAAATATTTAAAAAATATAGGATCAACGAAAAAAACATTATAAGATAGACACATATTACAGATCCAACTTGTCTAAAAAGAGCTCATTTTAGATCTGAACTTCTCGACGGACGGCGGATCACGATAAAACATACTTAATGTTCAACTTGTCTTTAAATTCTTGCAGTACTTATTGTGAGAAGCTTAAGTACATACACGTTGTATAATATCCAGACAGACAGACAGATAGTAATTAAAAAAAAACTGTTTCGGTTCCCATCAGTGTTATGCGTACCTCTCGAGTTATTTTTTTTATATATCTTTAACAGATGCGGATCAACTTATGGTTTAATTATTTGTAGTTTTTCAGTTTTTACATAGGAAGCTCAGAGTATTATTGACAAAATTCTCTATGTTCCTGTGAATGTCATGTTAAAATCTGTATAGATGTTATAAATGTAACAGATATCATCTTGATACCCGGCTTTCTTCTTGTAATAACTTCTTGTAAGCTAGCATTACTTTAGAACTTTTTTATTTAACTTTACTACTAGTGATTATATTTAAAACACAATATTTACATGGCTAACAGAAAATGCACGAAATCAGAAAGTCATAATAGACTCATGGAACAGAGAAGTAAACACTGGATCAAAACAAGTCACACGACATATTATACGGGTCGCTATTTAATGTTCTCGCTTCGCGTTCTCGATCGCTCGTTATGAAGAGCGCATACATATCTTGTACAGGTACTATAGTCTGGCAAATTCATAAAAAAAATAATTTCTGTCATATATTATACAATGAATTAAGTTTCATTTCATATCGTTTTTTTTATAAGTCATTGCTTTTTTTAGAACTAAATCAACGTTTAATCACGACATTTTATCCTGGAAATGAGCCTCTAAATATTTTTTCTGTAAAAAGGAAGAAATTTATGACTTCCACAACAGCAATACTCAATAAAAATATGTACTTGATCTCAACATAATTTTAGAACTTGGTAGAACTCGTCGAAACAATGTTAATTAGGTCGTCAAAGTAGCGCGTCTAAGGATTTTCCTTGTGAACTGACGGCGTAGAATGGTTATTGTAAGATACTACTTATAAAATAAATATGAAAATACGCAACAGCAATATTCAAGAAGATAAACGGGTCTATTATAAACTGCCAGCAGAATATTAAAAAATCTTAAGGGTTCTGAGAATTAGAGCGTCAAAATATCAGTATTTCGGACAAAAATGTGAAAGGGCTCTCAAAAGTATGGCAACAGTGCAAACCTACTTCCACAATGATTATAAAGATATGAGCGAGTGGCTAATGGCTCCCCCTGGTAAACTGTCCCGGGCTCTCCCTACATTACATTCGGTGCTATCGTTAACTGACCGAATCTGACCTCTGGTAGGTGAATTTACTGGACTATGTACTAATTTTCCTTTTCTTAAGTCAACAGTATTTTATAATTTTTTATTAGAATTTATTTTAATAAAAATAAAACATGCGCTATATTATATTTCAAATTATAGAATAACAAAATCTTTAAAAAAGGAAAGTATAAAAAAAATATTATAGAAAGAAATAAAAAAGATGTTACAAAAAAGGTGCATTTCTGCACATCCACTATCCACCAATTATAGCGAAGCGAGCAGGTAACGCCTAGTACCTATAAACCTATACCTCAATCGATAGCTATACTCCGGCTACATGCTGTCGAGATTCCAAAATGAATCAATAATATATTTATTTTTGTAGCAATCACACTGAAATAACTGATACAGACATTTACTTATAAAAAAAAAGTGGAACTGCAGTTAGGTCGACGTTCGTAAAAGTTTTAGTGATGTAATTTTTTTTTATAATAGGTAGGTATGACAGAAATTACTAGTGTAAAATATAACATCATTGGACTAGAGCCATTACTAGATTTGACAGGTTTCTGAGACACCAGTATACGTATAAAAATAATATAATAATTTACTAGGTAGGCTTGGGTAGGTTTAGGTAGGTACTTACATATATGGTTTTTACGTATTCTCCGGTTTCAGTAGCAGACTGAAGTCACTTAGTTCAGATTGTCACTCTGAACTAACTTTTTTAACTGATTATTCGGTTGAATAAATCAATCATAATAAATAATTGAAAAGCAACTTCGTTAGTCGCTTTTCAATAAGGACTAATCGAAGAACGTCAATATTTTAACTTCAACATTCTCAACTTATTATCTACAATCTATTCATCCTTAACACTACTTTTCTTATGTTCTACAATAAATTTAATTTTTTTATTGAAATGAAGTAAATTCTTTGATAATAATCAGATACGTAATAGTTAATAACGACTGGTACTATTTAGAGACCGTGTTGTTAATAATTAGGCTACAAATACATAATAATAACAAGGGTTCCCAATTTGAATAATCGCGCAAATAGTTGAAATGAGGCGGTGCTATACTGAACTACAACAAGAACTAGTAGTGCCATCTAGTTAACCATTTTGTAAAAAAAAAATCCCTATGTATGCCAACAAGTTCGTCTTACATCTAATAGGTGACACTAAAATGTAATAAAATGACGTGAATGAATTTGAATTCTTTGTAGACATTATGATGTAAGAATTTATTTAAACGCATTCGAGTATAGTATCAATCTAAAAGTAAAATTTTACAATAATAAAAATTACATATAGTTGACAAAAAGCCTTTTCGATAATAACACATTAGTCTAGGCGCATGCGTTACTTGCTACCTGCACGAAGTGAGCTTCTTTGCCCTCTCTGTGTGGAATGCCGAAAGGTAGCGAAAATAACCGAACAGTGCCGAACCGACCTTTTACTGGGATTCACGTTTAGCGTTCATCCGCTCATTACATTATTGACCATATCCTGCTATATTATTGCAAAATATCTTGTTTAAGTATATTTATAAAACAATACTGCCAAGTATTAATGACAATACATAGTATACAGTGAATTAGTGACAAAATACCAAGTTTGTGTGAAGGTTTAAGGTGTTATATGTAGGAAATGAACATAGTACGTATGGAATCATCGCAAAGAGCAGCTAACAAGATTACTTTAGTACGTTAATTCAATCTAGGACAACTTATGTGTACTGGTTTGTTGCGTTTAATGTAATTTGGTTATAAAATTGCTTCAAAGACATTACTCGTTAGCCTGTCACATTTAATGAGAAAAATTTTCGAATTCACTGAAATAATGCCGTCAACGATACAAGAAAACATCGCTCTCCTCAACATGATGTCTTCTGACAACCTCGATGATGATTTAAAGAGTGTCCAGTTACATTTCCCTTCGGAAAGACGACTACAGAGCGACGGCGCATGCGTAGAAGAGAGGGTAAGAACATCTCGCGGGGATATACTAGTAGCTGTTCGAGGGAACCGTAACAAGCGCGCCATACTCACCTACCATGACCTTGGATTGAATTACGCAGCCAACTTCCAGGCATTCTTCAACTTCGTCGACATGAGAACAATATTGGATAAGTTTTGTATTTACCATATCAATGCTCCGGGGCAGGAAGAGGGTGCTCCACCTTTACCCGAAGATTACATCTATCCAACTATAGATGAATTAGCCTCTCAAATAGATTTTGTCCTCGGCCATTTTGGAATCAAATCGTTTATTGGATTCGGAGTAGGTGCGGGCGCCAACATTTTAGCGCGTTACGCCATTACCAATCACCAAAAAGTAGATGCTCTCGCATTAATTAACTGCACGTCCACTCAAGCCGGCTGGACAGAGTGGCTTTATCAGAAAATTAATACGCGACAGCTACGTTCAAGCGGAATGACTCAAGGAGCACTAGATTACTTAATGTGGCACCATTTCGGCCGTAGTACAGAGGATCGCAACCACGATTTGGCGCATGTTTACAAGGAATGCTTTTCTCATGTTAACCCTATAAATCTCTCTATGTTTATAGACGCTTATTTGCGTCGCACTGACTTGGGAATATCCAGGGAAAGCAATATTATTAAAGTCCCTGTTTTGAACGTAACTGGTGCTTTATCACCTCATGTTGATGACACAGTAACTTTCAACGGCCGATTGGACCCGGCCAAAACGTCCTGGCTCAGCATTTCTGACTGCGGCATGGTTCTAGAAGAGCAGCCGAGTAAAATCGCAGAGGCTTTTAAACTGTTCCTCCAGGGCGAGGGCTACTACAGGTAGTCTGTTGTTGACATACACGACAACGATTTCAACGCAGCGCTTCTAATACAATAGATGCACACGATACTTACACGCGAGCTTTAACAATACATTTGTTGTAGACACATTGCAAATGTAGAAAAATGTTGTTCCTTGTTTTAAATGTTTACAGAAATATAATTATTTTATGGCTTAATCAATCGTTCTTATTTCGTTCCTAGGTAAAGGTAATGTTCTAGCATCTTCTTCTCTTCTCTTTTCTAAATAGTATAAAACAAAATCGCTTTCCGCGTCTGTCCATTTCTCCGCTTACTTCTTCTAAACCATGCAACGGATTTTGATACGGTTTTCACTATCGTTTAGAGAATTTAATTTTCTTTCGAAAGGTTCATATGTGTGACATAATATATTATGTACATGCACATGTTATATATAAAAAGTAAGTCGATGTTTTGTCATCCAGAGAGGAGCGATGGATTCTGGAGTTCCGAGTGTTATTCGAGTTTTTAAATCATTTTTCTCTGGTACGGTAATGAAGAGTAAATACATACATACATACTCTCACGTTGTATCCCTAACGAGGTAATCAGAGATATGATATTATTTCTAAAGTAGATCGGTAGTTAAGTAGGATTTATTTTTTTTAGGATTTACTTACAACACGCACCCCGGTGTAATTTTCATTTCGTTTATAATTTTACTAAACGTGTATATTTTGATCAACTTATTCACCTTTAGAATAGTGTCGTATGTGTGTGGGTTTGAAAAAATATTACTTATTTGATTTTCGAAGTTTAAAGGCAGATATTCATTCAATAAATTACAAAACGAAACATTTTATGATCGACTGTCGATGTCAAAATGCCATAAAATGAATCGAATAGTGCATGTCTCCAAATCATTTGGACACTTATGACGTCACATTAATATACATCAGGGCGGGTCGCTAGTTAATATTATTATGTAAATACCAAGTAGGTAAATGTAGCTCTTCAAATAGGAATTTGTTTCGGTTATAAATGAGGTTTCGATCGTTTTTTTAATAGCAAAAATAAGCAAATTAATACCAAACATTTTAAAAAAGTCGTTTTTAACGATAAGTTTTTTTGAATAGAAAAATGTACCTACTACCAGCACAAAGCAATGGCTATAATATAGCCTTTTTTAATATGTGCCTACCTATCTAGTCTAGCATAGGACCGTAGGTACTTTTCTCCGAAAAAAAAACAATAATTACTTACCTTTTATGGTATATAATAAAGTAAATTTACCTACTTCACAGAAAGATGAATCCTCATTTATAGCTTCTTTATAACAAATGAAAGGTATTTTTGTTAAGTATTAATAATTATTTTCTTTAAATCATTTTCTTTCACGCCTCCGCGCCATTATAAAAATAAAGATATTCAATAAAATTATTGTAAAAACTCTGTTTTAATGTAATCGAGGAGTAACTGAATATAGAACCCAAGAAAATAAAAGAATACTTAATTGAAAAAATCTAAAAACCCGACTGTGTAAAAAGTACTTAAAAAGATGGAAATAAGATATCCTATACTTCTCTTTCCACTCTTATATCCCGCGAATAGACTAGGCCGAGGTCCTTGCCTGAATAGTCTTAGAAAAAATTGATGTAAGAGGTTGGCTATCAAACTTCATACTGTAAATCGCGCTGTAAACAATATCTCGTTCGAAAGGGAATAATGCGGTATCACAATTGACTTGTGCTACCTCTGTCGAGCAATCAATGAACTAAAAGCTTTAACTTGGGACTTCATCACCACTTCTACAACAGTTCATTTTATCGTTATGGCACCATAATCGCGTAATCGCCTTACATGATTTCAATTTTAGACGCTCATTAAGCAATTGTGTGGCGGCTATCGCTGTGCAAATCTTCAAGTGATGACCCAGCCGCTTTGCCATCTGTAAGCCAAAACTTATTGCTAAAAGTGACTTCAAAGTGTAACTCCGTTACGCTTTGATTTTTGTCAATCTCGAATGAGAAATAGTGTGATGTGCAGAAGAGAGGTGTGCCAATAGCTATAGTGACGCATTTGTTATAATGCTAATAGAGCGCAATCTGTAATTGTGCCTATGGTGTTGTTTTGTTTTACCAACAAAGTCGTATTATAACAGTTAACGTCTTTATTATTTCGTGAAACAAAGTTCAAATGTTATGCGATAGATTAGAAACTAACATACAAACACGAGAGTGACATTAAAAGCTTTGAACTTAATGCTATTAAACAACAAATTATTTTAAGTGGTTTTGTTGTTTTCTCTATAATAAAAACGTTCCATGTTCAAATACGTTATTGCTTAGTGATGTGATCATGGTGTGACTGTTGTGAAAAAGTTACAATAAAGTTACAGTTGTCTATAAATTGTTACATGTTTTACCTTTATTTATTTTATGTAAGATTTAATTTATTTTTTGTGCAGCAATCTGTAAAATTGTCTATTAACAGCCTCGTTCATCTGTCAGAGCTAGGTAGTACATTTTATGCGAAGAAGTTGTAATAAAACCTGTAAACATTATTATGACATATTGAAATGATAATATACTTTTTTTTCTTTCTTTATAGCATGGCGCACAGTTTAGCGCATTTGCCAATGTCATGTATTAGTAAGTAGAATCACAAGTAAATTAGTTTTTTCTTATCGTAAAACACCTCCAGTAAAGTGATAGCAGATTTTACTGAAGTTATAAAGGACTTCTTGGAAGAGCGACTTCAACTTCAACTACACATATTTATTTAGACCTACTCCATTCTTTTCACTTATACAGAACTTTAAAACACAATATACTATCACTTTTCTACTTTAAAACTCCCAAAAATATAAAAAATAGAAAATTTAAATAAAATGACAACTTCACTTCTCCCGTTCCCGCCAAAAAGTTGATAATATACTTAGATATCTGCTATCTAACCTAACCTCATTGTAAACCTATTACGGTTTATATAATATATTTAGTGTGTTACGATTGATCCTGGGTACTATCTTAATGCACGTCCTCGGTGTGGTGATTGTTACTCTGACTTCGTTGTCATAGTAGCAATTAATTTTTTTGTTTTGTTTAATGATAAGTCAACAGCCAAAAAATTATAATTTTACGGTGATTTAATAAAAAGTTACGTTGATTTGAGAATAATAATTTGTACTGTAATTAATTATATTAATAATTAATAGTAATTTATACTATAATATAATTAGTAATAGCAAGTACTGTAATACAATTAATAAACAATATGTAATATAATATAATTAATAATAATTTGTACAATAACATTATTAATAATAATTTGTACTATAATATAATTAATAATAATTTGTACGTTGATTTAAAAATAATAATTTGTATCTACAAATCGAAAGTGAGTGGTAGTAAAACCAAGGAAGACCAAGGTTGACTAACGAATATCAAATAGCCAAAGTGTTAGCTGACGGAAATGTCAAAAGCACCCGCATATCTAGGCGTGAGGAGAATGATGAGATTCGAACAGGCGAAAGAAATACCTACGTAAGAACCGCGAAACTTGGCGCTCCATTCTCTCTGACTACCCCGTTAGGGATACAGCGTGAGGATATGTAATTATGCATAGTTTGTAACTTTTGACACACCCCTCCACTAATTAAGACCTATTTTTTTATCGATTGTTGAAGAATTATTTTAGTATTTATTCAAAAAAACAAACAGAAGGAATTAATGTAAAAAAAATAATTAAAAAGGATAATTATGTTTAATATTTTTCACTTCAGGTGGAATAAAGGCCTTTAAATATATTTCCAGTTTGTATACTGACGCTATACCTGTATTACATGCTTACAAATAAAAATACGCACGCAATTAGATACGATGTATTTCTTCGAAATGTAAATCCAAGGTAAGTATCTTAATAAGCATATAATCAACAACGACGCCCAAAAACACTCGACTAAAAAATTCTCAAATAAAATTCAGTTCAAAACGCGAAATACAATTAAACGACTAATGAAGTACTGTTTAATTTCGTTTGTATTTCATTACAGGTTCAATGAAGACAGGAATTCGTTATTGATGAAAGAAATAATTTGAGGTTCGAATCACATTGTGTTATTCTGTTATTTATACTCCCATGTTATGTATATACAATCAATTTTATGCGTATATACATTTATTAGGTATTACATTTTATGTTATGTATACACAAAGATGAAACAAAACACGCACCTAAGGTTAATAGAATAGGTTATATATAAGGTATATGTATAAGGTTAAAAGAACTCGAACTAAACTCACTAACGACGGATAAAACTATAAAAAAATAGCAACTACAGGCTAGCTGGAAACCAACAACACTTTTAAAACACAATAACGATGCAAAAAAAAGAAACGCATGATTCCGAGACGATCGGTCATCATGGAATTGAATATAGACCAAATCTTTAAAATCAAAATCAAAGAACTTAGTCGAAGAGAAGAACAATGAATTAATATATATTGCAACATTATATTCGAGAACTCTGAAAGCAGAGGAAAACCTAACGAAACTAATAAATGCAATATATAAATTGAAATGTTGCCAACCACTTTCTTGGCCGAGTGTCCACGAAGGAGTACACATACGCTTCCAAATTCCTTCCCAATACCCAATTACAATTTAATAATTATTTTAATTTATATAAAACGTAGCCAAATGACAAATTTGACGCTTGCTGGCATTATTAGCCAGCAAGTATTTCTATTATACCAAGCGTTTACCACTTGTCTAATCGCTCTGAGTCTTCATTTCGTTGATTTCATTTTGCCAGTTGCTTTAACTTTTCTTAACAGAAAAAAATTATCAAACAAACCTGCTTTAAAACAGTGATTTACACTTTTCGGACTAACGGGACCAAGATTAATCTAAACACACTTTAAAATTACTGTTGGTTATTTAATAAAATAAAAAAATAAAAAACAAAACGGTTTTACGCATATTTCGTAAGCTAGCGCACGCACATTTGTATGGACGCAGAAGCTCTATTTTAGATTAATATTGTTTATCACTGCGTCACCTCAAATCAACGATTGATTTACTTAACGAAACAAAACCTCAATGAAATATAACCTACTGCTTTAATGAAACGAACAAACATCGTTGAACGTGTAGTTTGTGCACAAATTATTTCGTTGTCGTTGGCAAAAATTAACGGTAACGTTTCGTTGAATGGCTCATCGCTAATACTAACTATACTTACGTCCAATAAACATCGAAGTACATACTATAGCTAAATTCTTGACGAAGACGTTCCCGGAATTTTGCCGGGATTGTCGATGTCGCTATGTTCCGTTATTCCTTTAAGGAATTTCCGTCCATTTCGCAATAAAATTCAAGTATTTCTCAAAAATATTAATATTAAATGTATTAAAATATTAGATTCTATAAAACTAAATATTTTTAAAAATTTACCGCCGCCCATTTACCGCCGCTGTACGTAATCGAGTACATGAAACATTTTTACTGTAGTAGTTACTGTACTGTAAAATAGACACGAAACATTGAAAGAAAAGCTCAAAAATCTCAATCTCGAGCAGATATTTAAAAATATTTGATGTGCAGGTAATTCAGTTCATAGATTCTTATATCAGGCATATGTCTGTCACAATAACAGACATGCCTGTCAAGTCTACGTATTAATCTTGCAAAAAATCATTGGTATATTGTTATTATCCAAATACAAAAAGTTACTTCAAGAAGATATGTTCTGGTCTGTAGAAGATGTCGAATCAGTGTCTAGTCCCATGTCATAGTAACGGGGTGCCAGCTAGCTTATTTGGATAATAATAATAATACTCCAGACAATTACACAGATTGGGTGACCCCAAACTAAGCAGTAAGCTTGTACTATGGTACCACACAACGAACTCTCGGGGAGTTTTCCCAGTAACACCCAGACTCCAAGCCAATTTAGAAAAATTCGTTCCTAAATTGACCTAACCGGGGATCGATCCCGGGACCCTAGCTTGGAAAGCAGATGCATATGCCACTACGCCAACGAGCCAGTCAGCCAGTCGATATTGTTACGCTTTCGATTGTTATTGTGGAAAATCATCTGACGGCACTACTTACCTTTTCGGGATCTGGAGTAATACAGTTTTAGGCGAAAAACTTGTTAACTTTAACCTAACCTAACCTAACAAATGACAAAATATTCTTCGATAACATTATCACCTAATTAGATTTCTTAGTAGATATCTGAATCTTTTTATTATTATATGTATTTACATCAAGATATGCAAAAAAAGACTAACCGTTATTATGTATAGTCTACGGTTTGCCTCAAGATTGTTCGGTACTTCGGGATATTACACTAAAAAACTTGAAAAGCAATTGTGTTCTATAATATCCCTTTCACGAATGCGCTTGGAGTGTGAGAAATACCATAAAAAACATTGTGTTGAAAAATCATGTTTAAAAAATCAACAGGCGAGACAAGTATCACCATTATAAAAATGATACAGATTAATTAGTTACTATAGCGTAAACGATGCGACGAAAGGACGAAACTATCACGTGAATTTAATTCAAAAATAAAGTTTGCAAATATCTGTATATATAAAAATGAATGTTTGTATGTAGGTATATACATATGTAATCGCTAAATTCCAACACCGATTGACCGATCACAAAGTAATTTGGCACGTAGGTATATTACGCACGTATCTATATTTTTCATGCAGAAGCTTTTTAAGCCACCACGCGGATAAAGTCGTGAGCGAAAGATAGTACTGTACATAGAAGAAACCGAATTACTGATTCCCACTTGAATAACTTTTTACTATTAGTATGTAATCATAAGCCAGCTAGAGAAGAGCGTTAAAAATTATGCTCTCATAATTTCTAAGATCTCATTAGTCTCAAAATATCTAAAACGGGAAATTTAACGCGATTACCTTATATTTTGGCTCGACGGTTCGACCGAGTTGCATCGGCCGTGGTGTCAAGCAAACATATACAGGATGTACATGAAAACGGGACAGTTACTTTAATGGATGAAAGGGCATAACTTTAGTATGTAGTTACAAAAAGAATTATCGAAAAAAACGTATCCGTTTAAGAGTTATGACCGTTTTAATTTTCAAGTGTTATCCCCACCATTTCTCGTAAAATTGGGTTGATGGTATACAGTTACAGATTTTAAATCTTACGTTTTTTTTTATTTTGTAATAATTTCATCCGTTACTGAAATACAGCCTGAAAACCATTTTCGAAAATAATGCGTATACCCCAATGGGGGTTTTCTTTTTGTAACTACATACCAGTTATGCCCTTTCATCCATTAAAGTAACTGTCCCGTTTTCATACACCCTGTATATATATATATATATATATATATATAGCAAGATATAATGCAATGCAAAAGTATAAAATTTTATGTCATTAGTGTTTCTAAATACTACCTACATTAACTCGTTCACGCTTTTTTAATTTTAACCATTATGTGGCCCATTTGAATAATTCAAACGAAATCAAACATGAACAAAAAGTTCAACATGAAGTCATGAAGACATGAAAGTCAAAAACTACAAAAAAAGTGGTCCTCGTCATGATAGATTAGGAGTTCAAGAGCTTGAGAAGACCGTTTCAAAAATATACCTGCAAAACATGGGATAAAAATAAATGAATCAATATTTTTAATTATAAAAAAATACATATCCTCACGCTGTACAGTTTATAAAACGGTGTAGTAAGATAAATTAAATAAAAGTATAAACTAAAACCTGACTAAATAGTTAATAAAAACTTGCTAATAATGTAAAGAATTTACCTATGTGTAATTTCTTGAGGTAATTGCTGGAGTCGGAGCCCATAGATATAATATGCATTATATACTTTACCTTGCTTATGGCCTCTGAATCTTAGTGAACAGAAAAAAATACTTAAAAAAAATTATTTTTCACAATCATAGAATAGAAAAGCCAAAAGAAATATGTATTCGCCGAATTTTCTTAAACGAAGAAAATAAAAGGTTATCCACGTTAAATATATTTATTTCACATAATCAAATTCTCACATTGATAATTATTTCGTTTAATGTATGTATTTACATAATACAATCATATTGTCATAAAAACATTTAATAAAAATTGACTAGATCCGACATTATCTACAAAAATTATTTACAAATTCATTAAGCTCAGATTAAAAGTTATCAGTCTGACTAGATTTTTATGTACAATTATTTAATTTCCTGACATGTTCAACACCCAGTTGACTATCTAAAACTACGAACATTATATATTATTATTTATTATAATATCTACTGAGAATACAAAATTGATGATAAGTGTGTATTATCGGGAAAAGTTTACTATTAGCTAGTGGTTATGTATGACTTTGTTCGACGTAATTATGCATAATGTATTATGCTATAATAAATTACACATAAGAACTACAGGTGACAAATACAAATTACGTGAGATCTTAAGTCAGATCAATTAAAATAAGAACCGAACGAATTTGCAACTTGGAAACCATGAATTCGTTGTGTGGCCCTGAAAACACAATTCAAAACCACAACTCAAGCAAAAACATCTCAACACCTGCCGCGCTATGCAATGTTCCCTCTCGCTCTTTTTCATGAGTTACGACAAACTCGGCATATGCACTCTGAATTTGGATTGCAGTGGATACGTAGAATAAATGATTCAATCAATGCCAATGATAAGAAATGCAATAGTATTACCAAATAAACTAATCAGACTTGAAAACGACGTACGTATTCATAACTAAACTTTACATCACCTTTTGTAGCATTAATAAATTATATTTGTATTCTATGTATTCTAAAACTAAACTTTATTTCCTAAATAATACTGACGATATTTGTAGAGCCAAATTCTTAATATTAGAGATTTTGGAGAATATTTAATATAGCCCTCCTAGGCGGTGTCACTTTTTGTAGCAATTATCGTTAACAGAATTGTAAATGTATGGAGTCGACTTCAGATGTTAAAAATTCTTGATGTTAAAAAGATGTTAAAAAACTTCACAACAACTTAAGTACTTATATCAAATTCAATATCTTTCTACATGAAATCAACTATTTCGATTAAATTGATGTCGTAAACCTCATGCGTTAGCTTTTCTACTTTTACACAGTAAGTTTTTCGTTTTACAGCTTTTCACTTGTTATATATTAAAAATAAAACTGCAAAGAGTCATTTTATCTAGATGTGTTTATAAAATACAGTGGAAACTGGATAACTCTAACCTCGTTAAGTCGTAATCCTTAGCAAGACGAACGACGACGAAGAAAATAGTCATTATCTCCCGTTGAACCCCAAAATACCTTGATATCTTGAATTATTTAGATTTTGTAAATCAAACAAAATGTTATATTCCTGTACTAATACTGTAATAATAAAGAACGTCTTTATATTCTATATCCCGGAATTCAAAAAGTACACTCAGTACATCGAATTATTGAAGTTAGTAAAATGTAATGACGTTCTACACACTTTGAACTTGAACCGATAAAATCTTAAAGATGTATCATTTCTGGCCATCACTATGTACAGTGTATATAGGAAACAAGAAAATACTGAAAACAAGATTACTCCAACAAAATATTAACTTATAGTTGACTACAGTGGTAGTAAAATATATTTTGGATCTACTTGCAAAACTACTGCAACAGCTATCTACACTTTTTTTTTAAACTTAATGACCTTGACGCCTCAAGGAAATAAAAAAAAACATCTGTCACAATCAAGTCCTACTTATGACTGTGTGACATTGGCAAGATAAAAAAAATTGAATATCAAAACATTAGGAACGTCACTGGAATTATGTTTCGTTTGGCAATTTAACATCATTACGGTAAACAACACAGAACAAAAAGATAAATCTACCTAGACGCTATCTTTTTGTTCTGTGTTGTCGCACTTACCTTAGAAATTAGTTTACTACCTGGAAATAAAGTAAATAAGACCAAAACTAATAGGTAGACACTGTTCGGTACAACATTACCTACGTTATGTTATACTGTACAATGCCATTGCCAGAACCCCCTACATTTTTGAAACCTCTCTTTTGTTCACAGAAATGTTTAATACTTTCAAAGTTCTATTGTACTATGTATTGAATTAGTATTAATTAAACTTTGTAAGTAACACATCCGTGTACCTTAAGTTTGTTTATGTTTTGGCTCATTACTCCAAAACAAAGTTTATCTGTCAGTAGGTATTCATTTCATCGGCTAACAAGCATAGTCGTTTTATTAGTATCAAACAGAAATTTAAAACTTTAACTTTATTGAAAAAATTGCACTATCAATGCAGTAAAAAGTGGCACAAACAGTTTCGAACTCTTTAACTTAAAAGAAAATAGGGATCAAATTTTTTTAATTTTTTGCAGATAGTTTACATTATAATGTATTCACTTCAATAAACTATACAATAAAACTTAAGTCGAATTTTTGTTTTACTACGACTATACATTTTTAAAAATATCCTTAGTAATTGTGCCTTCGTAAGTTGAAATTATAGCCACTAAATCTTTTGTATAAAATTTTTTGCATTTCTCTCCAAATTTGAGTTATCAAGTTTCCACTTTCACATGTCACTTAACTACATCATATTTACTAAAGTTGCATGCTGTTAGCTACATATGTAAGACTTAACAAATATCGCTTAAAAATAACACCTATAACAATACTAGGCCTTGAAGAAGGGAAGAATCAACTTAAGTTTAATGTGTAGATATATTTACTTCTGGTCAGATGTGACTAATATAATATCTATCCGTATTAATACAAGTAGAGGCCCTTATTATCTTCATAGATCGAAAAAGGGACAATGTACTTGTTAAATTAAGGCTAGACGGTTAAGGTTAATGTGTGTTATGTGCTCTGTTCGCATTAGCGGGCAGTGTGAATTTATCTAACTCAGCCAAAATGGCCATACACAATGCGGTGTTGGTGCTAACTTTATTGTACGGTAGTGAAGCCTGGATATGCCCGAAATCAAGTGAAAGTAAGATAAATGCAGTAGAAATGCGATATCTTAGAAATATGTGCGGTGTCACCCTTGCGGACAAAATAAGCAATGAAGAGATACGCAGTATGACAGGGTTGCACGACAGCGTTATTGTAAAAATGAAGAAAGGAATGCTAAGATGGTTCAGGCACACGGAAAGAATGAGTGATGAAAGATTGACGAAGAAAATCTATAGAGCAAAAGTAAGTGGTAAAAGAAGCCAAGGAAGACCAAGGCTTATAAAGATCAAATAGCTAGAGTATTAGCCGACGGAAATGTCAAAAGCACTCGCATACCTAGGCGAAAATGTGTGAGGAGAATGATAAGATTTGAGGAAGCGAAAGAAGTATGTAAGGACCGCGACGCTTGGCGCTCCATCCTATCTGACTACCCCGTTAGGGATACAGCGTGAAGATATGTATGTATGTATGTGTATGTATAAAAGTATGAAGCTTTGAATGTAGGGCTTGGAATTAAATCATCACTAACCTGTGTTACCGATTATTATTTCACCTATATTAACCGGTTAATAACTATTAAGAACAGTTAATAACTTATTAATCTTATAATCCTCATGAACGATGTTTTTAAATGAGTCCCGATCCCGAGTTCTGTGTGGATGTTGCATGACTGTTACTTATTATTATTATATTATCACTACTTATTTTGTGTAGACAGTCAATGATTATAAATTATTTGGCACTTACAATCTCTTTATCAATTCTAAGAAAAATCTGTTACAATTATCTTTCTTATAAATGTGGCACGTAAGGTAAGTTTAGGTAAGATCGTAAGCGGGGTAATAAACATTTTCGTTTTCAATGTAAAAATGATTCATTATTAGGAAGTATTACTATTTATGTGATGTTACCCTACTACCTACAATCTTACATTTTCAATGTAAAATGATACATTATTAGGAAGTATACGATTTATACGATGTTACCCCGCTAACGATCTTACCCCAACTTACCCTATACTCTTTAATAGTTAAAAAAATTAATTACATTTTGAATTGTAGGTTGAACTAAGAACCTTACACGAATTTTTGTTCACAGTGTACATTGATATAAGATAAATAATGTTACATAGTTCTTATGCCAAAAAAAAACATAACTTTATAGATAACATTGACATAAATAAATATAATAATACATCGCAGCATCGGACAGTAATCCTAAAATATAGTTTCGGTATTGGCGAAATTTATCCAAAAGTATCGGTATTAATAGGTATCGTATCGGCAGATCAATGCATTGTTACATCTGTACTTTTGGTACCTATTAGATATGTAGGATACTATACTGAATAATTTGCAGTATCTGTAAAACAATGAAAACCTATTTTTAATAGAATTCAAAAAAAGAGGTTCTTAATTCGTCTGAAATTCTTTATTTTTTTACTTTTATTTGTATGTTCACTGATTTCTTTGCCATTTGAACACCAATTTTGATAATTATTTTTTCTTTGAAAGGGTGTAATAAGTTTATCCACTGTGGCACCTTAGAAAATTAGTTAAGATCTGATGACGGAGTAAATAAAAGAACTCCTCGACGTCTATTATGATGCGTTATATCCCCGACGTCTATTATGACGTCATTATACATTATAATGATCCTTATAATGTTCCGTTTCAGAAGTGGAAAAAATTTGTTGTTGACCTACCCTAGATATTATGATATTTAGGACATGGCCGCTCAAAGGTGAAAAATAAATAACTCAAAGAAAACATTAAACCAACTTAAGAATAAAAACTGGAAACTACAAAATAATGATCCTTCATAATAATTTCTTATATACGGATACACATACCTAGGTAATTTTTATCAGTTATTGAAGTCGATGCCAAACCAATAAACAAAAATAGTAGTTTGGTAGGATTGGCACTGACTTCAGTTTAAGCATTTTGCATTGTGGAAGTGGCGGATATATAACCACTAGTTTAAGACCCACAGCTACTTAGGATTGCGGCGCTCGTGAAATTTCAATTTTAAAAGATATCGTCGTTTTAAAGCTACGGTAGGTCTGTTAGACCCTGCCAGGCCTGCAAAGGGTTAAATATAAGAATTTAAATAAATTACGTCCAATTACAGTTCCCCCAAAATCCGTTAAACCGTTTCGGAAATTGGCTCGGACTTATTAATTAAATCGTATGTATGAAGTTATTTTTGTGTTGAAGTTTTGATTATTAAAAAAATATTATTTTGTAGTTTTCAGTGTTTTTATTTTTATAGTAGGTATCAAGTGAACGTACGTTTAAGCGCTGCTGTCTCAGTGACGTTTATTGCAACATCACATGTAGTACTAAAATGTTTATACTTCTTCTGCAGTATAAGCGTGAGTGGTGTTACTGACATACGTATATTGATGTCGCGTTTTATGTCTTTGTACCTGCTAGGCATAAATACTACAGGTAGTGGCGAAGTTTAACATTCGAAGTTTAACATTCGAAATATAAAAAACCATTAAATATAAGAATTTAAATAAATTAACATATAATGGAACTTAACGAAATTTGCCAGCGTTATATACGTATATGTACGTATTCGATTAACAGTTTACTACTACCTAACACGCAGAACACACAAGATTGTCAAGCTACAGCGCGTAAAGTGTCACAGACGCAATTGTAATATATTCGTTAGGGTTGCCATGTTTTTTTTCGATTTAAAGGGTCAAGCTGTAGCGACCTGGCGTTTCCAAAATGCTGAATTGCAATAATATAAAAGTGACGCAACAATTACGCGCGGCGCGACGAGCCGCGCGTAATTGTTGCACTGCCCTGCCAGGTCCCTGTAGTAGTTATTTTATTATATCGTACACGATATATAAATGTGGAACAATAATAAATAATTTGTGCCTCAAGTGATATTTTCATTTACTAGATATCTATATATCAAAACAATAATTGATGAACATGTATAAAACACTAAAAAGCTATAATGAAGTTTGAAAGATATGAGATTTCTCTTTTTTCTCATTACACTCTCTGATACGTCCTATATCTGCCAATGAGAGTTCCCTCAAAATCCGTGAAACCATTTCGGAAATTGGCTCAGACAAACAAACTAAAGAAAATTTAAAAAACACATGTTTGGATTTTAGTAACATACAAATAACTATATTATGCGCTTAGGAAAAAGGTTTTATTTCGAAATGACATACAAACATCGTTTAAATTAATATCTATATAAATGTATGTTAGCTGCGTTTGTGATGAACTTTGTAATTAAAGCAACTGTCTACGTTTTGTGTCTGTGTCTATTGGCAAAAACCTGTGTAGAACGCAATATAAAAGCGTGTTTTTGTACTGATTTTACATTAAAGTAACAGTTAACAGTTGTAGTTTTTTTATTAAGAATGTATACAAATGTACACAGGCCGCAACGAGACACATTCCGTCTTACTACAAAACATATTTTAAACATTGGTTTAAAACGTGTTTAGGTAAACACAGTTTTAGAGATAGACATAGTTTAAAAACATGTAAAAAATGACGTTAGCAAAGGCTAGTGTCAGTATATTACAGCGTTTCAGTGCTTTTAGTCACACGTTAAACTAGCTCCAGCTTGTGTTTACATATAAACATAGTCTACGCCGTGTCTATCTTTTTTGTAGTATGACGGTAGATGTTTGCGGCTTGCTTTAGTAGAATCTATTGCGCGAAATCAGCGTTTAAAAATGTCATGTGTATATACCCCTTTATATTTCAGTTTCATGGCGGTGACACTATTTAAATTGGATCGAGTGCCATCCGTATAAACTAGGCCATTGTTACAGATGATTATTCATTGAAATATTTAGATCGATGATACATTTATTTCCGACAGGAAAGAGGGGTTGTAAATTTAACACCCGTCTGTCTCTCTGTGGCATTGTAACTCTTGGAAGAGAGAACTGATTTGAATGTGTTTAGTTCTGAAAAGTCGTAATTTTGAAGGATGTTGTTAGTTATGTTTGGTTGAAATTGTTCGAGATTTTATTTTTGTCGGATGACTTTTAAAAATCATTAGACAAAAGTTTCACTAACATTACATATCCATAAGATAAGGTTCATATAAAAAACGCTTTAACGCTAGCTGTGTTCATGGTGTGTCCTTGGAGACAACGAGCCAGGACCAGATTCTGCACTCGAGTCGCCCGCGTACACCTCTGAAAATCCACCTCCGCTTCCACCTCCTCCACCACTGCTTCCACCTCCACCTGTTTAATTTAAATGTATTTCAAGAATACGATTTCACTCAATTTCTGAAAATAGCGTTAACTGTATAAAACATTAAATTACTTTCTTAGTTAAAACGTGTTATTTTGTAAAAAAAAAACATAATTTTTAAATAAATCTTTCAAATAAGTACTTTTTTCAGGTTTTATTAATGAATTGTGTTCATAATATCTCGTTACAATTTAAATGCAAGTTTCCTATTAGGTTCAAGTAGACAGAAATGTAGGGGCTCGTTACTCTCGTATACATAGGTCCTCTTGTTTATTATGGAGATGGAAGTATAATAATATTACTCCAGGCAATATTACACTAATTGTGTGACCCCAAACTAAGCACTAGGTTTGTACTATGGGTATTGCACAATGAACTTGGGGAGTTCCCATTAAAACACCTAGACTCTATTTAAAGAAAAGTTTATAACATGTGTCTGAGGCTCCCATCGTCTTGGACCTAGTACCAGGACCAGCTGTACTAGTATTTACTCCTTGTTATACAAAAAACAATGTCAGTTTGACGCCTTATTATTAATGATGATACTGATAAAAAATTTATACTATTGTAAAACTTCTCAAATTTAAAACTAACAAATCTATCATAGTAAAAAGCTTACCATGATGCGACAACGGTACGCAGTAGGAAGTGCCTGCACAGTGTCGAGGGCGCACTTTCTCGTAACGACTGAGTTGCTGCAGTTCACAGTCAGAGAGATGTTTTTCTACTGTCGAAAATAATGTAATATTTTATTTACGTCAATTTATTTAAATAGAAATACTAAGTTATATAACGTACAAAACGTACAGGACAGAATAAAGGAACTGTTGTACCTAATCTTAAAATCTAATTGTGCCTATGTAGGCACATCATATCCTTTGACTCTTCTATTACAATATTTTTTATACATGACTGGTTTCTATCTAGACATTTATAAAAATATTCTGTTCCAATGAATTTTTATAACGGTAAACGTACCGAAGCCTTAATATACATTAAATATTTTGTATTTCGCAAATTACACCGAGCTCGGCGAGTGTTCTGGCGAAATAGATGTAGTTACTCAGATATTTTCACCCAGTTACTAAATAATATCCTGTGAAAGAAGATTTTTACCACTCCATTTCAGTTAAGGACGTTAAATGAATCGTAAATGTGGTTTCGCGGAAGGGCCCGAAAACTTTCTAAAAAGTGAATACGTAACTCATTATTATGAGCACAAAAGTATGAAATATTATGTATGTACTTATAAAATATGTATACGTAATTTACATATTGGTACATATTTGATTATTATTACTCCACATAAAATTCTTTTACAATATGGTATTCTCATTTTTACGTAATTTAATCCTTCACGGTTTCTTCATAATTTACACTTTTTTTATACATAGAATAAGTCATACATCGAAAAATGTAGAAAAAAATTGGCGAATTGTGTGTTCTGTATATAATACTATTTCCTTACATCTCAAGGATGTACGTCACATATAGTTTCTGAAAAAATCGACCTGTGACAGACGGTTAAATGGATAGACACGTGTGTCATCTTACAATGATTTGTTCAGAGGTTTCATTTTTCCTTTTGAATTATGGAAACCAAGAATCAAAATATACATATAACAAACATTTCTTACAATACAACCTGAAGCATACGTAAGACTGAAACATACTAATATTACAAAAACGATTGAAGTGAACCCAACATTTCTTCCAGAAATACAAATGGCATATTATGTATAAGCCACGTATCTCCATTTTTCCACGTCCTTCGTCCTCGTAGACAGCCTTTGTACTATCGCATTTCGTGATAGAACACGTTTATAATTACGACTTCTGAAATACAATGACTTCAGAATCATAGCCAGAGATCCTCAGATTGAAATGTGCTAAAAAATTAAGAAACTAATTCTCCCTAAATTCTTTCTTTTCGGAAGGTATAAGATACAGAACGTAATATAATATATTGTCAGTGGAAAGGTCAGTAGCAAAAAGGCAGTTAGTGGATATACTATTATACATTTTATATAATTTAATAAAAAATGAAGTCCTATTCTGATCAATAATAATAAACCTTGGTACTCAAAACACATACCATAATACAATAATACGCCTTGGTACTCAGAACACACACCAAACAATTTTTAATAGATCGTTAACCAATATATCCAGACAGCCGACGCAAGAAAGATAAACGATTTCTTTAATTGAAAATACAATTTTTTAGTAAATGTATTATGTATGTAGGTATAAATAAACAACCAACAAAATTAGTAATTCTAATTAAGTATGTACAATTCATTGTATTTAATTTACTGTTTACATTTACTATTTCTGATATAATTCATTCAATTAATTTAAATGAATAGTTTACATTGGAAATTCGCAAATTTTAACTATTATTAAACTATTGCATAGATGACTTTCAAATTGATAGTTGTTACTTTTTAACTAAGATCAGATAAATCTGGACCAGAATTTGTCTTTGTCAGGACGATAGCAGAAGTTACATTGGTAAAAATTATATTATGTAGTCTAGCGAATTGTATTTCCATAGTACAATCTATTATTTTATACTGGTTATTTAACTGTTTTTTTATAGATCATCTTTTTTTATTGGACATCATTATATTTTTTAAGTTAACCTTTGGTGAAGGAATATCATTTTTTATAGAGCCTCTTATATTTATTATGGCGATAAATAGTTTTATTTTTACTAATTTTGAAATACTTTTAAATTCGTCTTCAACTTTTCTACAAAAATTGCACTTTAATTGACAATATATAGTCGCTGACAAACAACAACATTGTAGAAGTAAAAAACCAAGTTTAAGACTTTTATTTAAATTCTGATAGTTCAAATCTTCGAAGAACTACAGGGGCATCCATTAATTATATGAGCTCAAAAAGAGAGGGAGAGATCTAGTGAAATCTCATCAAATCTCATTTAAAGGGCATAATCGAAAATCTATGTCAGTTTTTAAAGGATTATACATTATTAGACAGATAATAAAAAAATATATATAATTTTTGTATACTTTTTTTGGAGCGTATTATTTTAACGTATTATTTTTCTGCTTTATGTAAATAAATTTATTCCTTTAATAACTATAGCGTAAATCTCACTAAATCTCAGGGAAGGATTCAAATTGAAAGAAAAATAGCTCACGTAATTAACGGATGTACCCTAAGTACATAATTTACCATCTCGTTCTCTGTGTCTCTGCGGGTGTTTCCTACAGGGGCGGTGCGGTGGAGCGTCATTGTCACGATGACCAAATGTGCGGAATTGTAGAGTATGATCCAAGGTAGCGGCCGTTTCACCACCGACAGCGAAGGTTGCGTATGGACTTATTTCGTACACATCTGTAAGGAATAGCTAAAATTACAGTAGAGTCTCACTAATCCGGCACTATTAAAAACTTGGGGGTGTCGGATTACTGGAATGTTCGGATTACTGGATTGTATAGAAAAGTTCATAATAAATAAAATAAAACAGTTGATAAAGGGAATACATATATTTCTATTCATGTACCTACTACACGTGTTTTTATAACAGTGACATATCTTAAAATAATCTTTAACTGAGGTTTTTTTTTTGCAACTTGTAATTTTTTTTTTTAAGTTTTTCTCACATGTTTCGAAGAGGGAGGCGAGGGTGGAGAGTGCCGGATTATTGGACGTGCCGGACTATTGAAGTGCCGGATTAGTGAGATTCTACTGTATTTATTTTAAAAATTAGTACATTCATACATATATTGCATCTTACAATTTTTTCCTCATACGGCAGACAGACCAAGAAGAAAAAAATTAGGTAAATCGCGATGTCACTCTATAGCAACAAATATTAAAGTTAGAAAATAGTAAAGTCAAAGAAAATACAAACCAGAGAAGGGAACGCCCGGCTTACCTCGAAACTTATGTTTATACCTCGGACACTCGTGCCTACACGTAATTATAATGAATTTGAAACATCTAACTTAGGTATGTAATTATTAACAATGCATTTCACGCAGTTCGTTTTGTATTTACTTTAATAATAATATTCCAGACAAATACACAAATTGCGCGACCCCGAATCTTAGTTCGGCTACCTAGGCTTGTGCTATGGGTACCACAAAACGAACTGGGGGAGCTCCCAGGAACATCCAGATTACAAGTCCATTTAAAAAGTTTGTTTCTTAAATTGACCTGACCGGGGATCGAACCCCGGACCCCGGCTTGGAAAGCAGATGCTTTGCCACCGCTCCAAAGGGACAGCTTAATTTATGTTACAGTTGCCAGATCCGGTACATATGACCCATTACGGGAAGTTAAAAAAAATTGATTTTTAAAAATTTACTTGAAGACTTTTATCTGGCAAAGTAGAAATAGATAGTGACGGGTTGCTAGTTCGTCACCTATAAAAATTCCATAATAATAAGTACGTCCTTTCCTTTTTTCCGAACAAACATGGAAGAATTTTAAGCATTGGTATATTTATAATAGTGAATAAATACCATGCATATCCTGACGCTGCATACCTAACAGGGTAGACAGAAGGGACGAAGTGCCGAATAGAGCAGTCCTTAAATAATTGTTCGCAAATTAGTGGATACGTTGTTGCGCACCGAACTTGTAGCACTTACGCCCGTTTTCACTAAGCTTAGGAGGCGTCTAAAGTAAATGCTTAATGAATAAGGAACTGCCTAGAACGAAAATATATTTCACAAACCTCTATGTAACGCCTAAGAGAGTAAATGAACGCAATCGTTTAGGTATAACCTAGCATTCAGTATTACTTAGGGGTCACCTACATCTGTGTTAGTGAAAACGGGCGTTACAGCTCCAACTAGTCAGATAAGGATCAATTATTATTGTGAAACTAAATAAGAAAAATGGTAAATAATCTATAAAGATAAGTGGTAGCTGTGTAGAGAAAGTAAAGATGGGAAATTAAAAATATTTTATTAATATAAAAAGTATGAAAGGTATGGTCAATGAGAGGGAAAGTAGAAATGATTGACATATCAATGACAAGACAATAAAATAAAACTAGCCGGATTAGACCGGTGGTGATTTTTCTGCGAACACAAAGGGAAACATTTGAGGCGTTTGCGAAGAGCGACCGTATTCGCAAGTGTCGTCTTCATTAGAGAAATACAGAATTATGGAGTGCGATGGCTCGCTGACATAATGGATGTACTTCATCATTCTCTTCACGCACTTGCACCGCGATATTTCAGTTCTTTTGAGATTTTGGTCAACTAACATTTTGGCTATTTAATCTTGATAAGTCAGCCTTTGTTTTTCTTAACTTCTGGACCTACTAATACTAAATACAACAAATTCGGAAATACTATGAACGTCCCATTCATTAAAAATTTGACACAACGCAAACTCCAATCAAGTGGGCGGGACTAAAAAACCACAATCAACGCACTACTTAGTCTACCGTGCGCTCAGTGACAGTCAGTTGTCGCAAATAAAATTGGTTTGTTGACGCGAAACCTAGCGAAATATAAATTTAAAATGACCTGTTTCGTGATTAAGTGGTGTAGAAGACAGACCGAAGTCATGATATGATAACTTATCATATGTACATAAAATCATTTTACTTCTATAAGATATTAACAAAAATATTGTGATTTGCATTATGCCACTAGTAGCCAGCCAGTTTCTAAGTAAGTTATTTTTATTTTATTTTTGTATTGAGTATGGGAATTCTCTTTTTTGAATTAGTATAAATTTATTCTTTTATTTTTACCAAAAATGAACTTCGGGCTTAGGGTGGATTAAAGCAGTTCGCTTAAAAAGAAGAGAAGATGATTGGTTACCAACTAATGCCAATGGGGTTTGCTCTATACATTCTGAAAGTAAAGAAATCTATTTTTGTCGTAAAGGTCGCATCGCATGATATCTAATAATCTAATCTAATTGAAGACTGAAATCTTGCAGTGATTCTAAATTGATAATTTTCAAAAACGAATAAATTGATATAATTACAGCTATTAAAAACAAACAAGCAGGAAAAACAGATAACGACACTACTTTAATAAAAATAGTTATAAAAGAGTAATCAATAATTATGAGCTCATATGTGCTGTTTGGTAAAGAAAAGATTCTCTAAATTAAATTCCACAAGACAAAGACTAAATAAATTATTTACATTCTAAGGCAACATAAATAAATAAACTAAATAAATATTACCAATAAATTGTGTTGCGATGCGTAGTAATATATAAAAACATCCTCGCTTGCACTTTTCCTTGCGATCACGTGATCAGTGATCACGTGTGCTGCGCATTCAGTCACCGTTGACTTTGGAATGTAAAACAAAACGTTTTAAATGCCCGGCTACAGTAGAATAAAGATCGTGCGGATTTAAAATAGAGCTCGTTTTAAAAGTTGACTGTTGAGTTTGCGACCTTTCGTGTGTCGGAGTATTTCAATCAGACGCACTATGTTTTTTGGCCAAAATTGTTCTGAATTACAATTTCCTAATATTTCCGAATTCGTTGACTAAATATGGTTAATATAAATAACTGATTTCCCTTCTGACTAAGCTACATATGAATTAATTCAATAAGTGATGAAAGATTGGCGAGGAAAATTTACAGAGCGAGAGTGAACGATAGCAGAAGCTAAGGAAGATCCAGACTGGTTTATGAAGATCAAATAGCTAGTGTTTGCCGACGGAAATGTCAAAAGTACTTGCATATTTCGACGAAATAGAAGAATGATGAGATTTGAGGAAGCGAAAGTATATAAGCGACGTTTGGTATTTCATTCTCCCTAAATACCCCATTAGACTACTCCACACAGTGTAAGGATATGTATGTATGATAAGTAAGTATGAATAAATTAGTAGACATCACATAATATGACATTTTCTTATGTGCTTATTAATAAATAATTGAGTTTTACCACAGATATACCAGTAATTGATATCGCCTTTCACACGTGAAGAATTGTTAATTTGAAAGAAGTTATGACGTAAGTCTATAATAGAAAGGGTCGGGAATACACATATTTCGTCTCTATTGGTATGCTCAATGTTTGCATTGCAACGCTTGCATTTGACAGATATAAGAACCAAACAAATCTTTATTTTCTAGTACTTTTAAGGTTTTCAATAATTTTTGAACTTCACAAGTGAAAAGTTAACATAACATTTTTTATAAATGTATGTGAGATAGAATCTCTTTTGGACATAAATGTGGAATGCAGCATTTTAGGCTGCAAAGACCGCTTTGACAAAACAGGCTGTCAAAGCGAGAAAGACTATGCCACATCAACGGAATATCTATTAGTAGTAGATCTGTGAGTATTACCTACTAATAGAAATGTCATACCAGAAGCAGGTGACAGCTTGTCGTGCTTATAGTCGTGTTGACAATTCCTAATATTCTGCTGTTCAGGGCAAACTGACTTTTCAGTGCTCGCAACTGAATGGCTACATCTCCGGGTTTCTTCATCTATTCGACCGCCACATGGCCAAAGCGTACTACAAAAATTTGCATCTATTAGACAAAAATATTAAATAGACTTTATTTAACGTGTACAATTTCAGTAAACTTCTTGCCACAGGAAAACAGAAGCAACGCTTATTTAACTTATACCCAAAATGTTGCTAATATATTCTATAATGGTACTACATTGGTCTAATAATGCAATGTACTAGGTATATAAGAATGAAACAAATGTACCGCATATTGATAATTTTTAATAATTTTTTACACTGATTACGTTCACTATTAAGGCTTCCAGTTAGATTTCTAAGAAACACTCAAATACCCTATTGAATGAACACGAAATAAATCGAAATAGTAAATTAATATTGAAATCTTTACATGAATAAGTCGTCCGCTGGCCCTATATCAATATTTTAGTTAAAGAATCTGGCGTCTATACATATAAATAAAATTGAAGTGTATGTCTGTGATTTCGATGTAAAGGCTTTTTCTTCGGTTTATATGGGTATTTGTACATAACCAAAATCTAAACACGCGTTTTTTAAATTTTTGTCTGTTTGTTTGTCCGGGTTAATCTCCAAAATAGTTGAACTGATTTTGACGGTACTTCCATTGGCAGGTAGAGAACTTTTGAGAGAGCAATCTAGGCTACTTTTTATAGCATAAAATGCCATATTTGACACGGGTAAAACCGCTAAGTACAGCTAGAAAAAAATGTTTATCGAAACAAGAGTTAAGTGCCAATCAATTATTATGTGTTTTGTTCTATAATATTAACTAAAAGCTTTCCTTCTCCTCCGAATATTATTTGTTCGTAATGCTGACCTTGACAGTACTCAATTGTTATTAGTTTCGTTGTTTATTTAGGTGTAGTCCAACAAAGGCAAGTCACGCTAACGAGCGTAATCACGAAGTTAGGCAATTGGTATATTACGTCACTACGTCAAGTCAAACGAGTAGTAAGTAATACATCAATCAATTAGGAAAACTGCTTATTATTTATCTCTATTTTGCTCTCATTTCCCACTACATTCAAGGCTCATTTAATCTTAAAACAATAAAAAATCTCTATTTTAATTTTCGACTGAAAATTGGGTTCTGATAACGTGGAAATTATTATATTATAAACAGAAAAAATCTTTTTTTTAAATCACAGACAGACTTCAATTTTACTAATTTATATAGATTTGGACAAATCCCTCCTATTGACCCTCCTAGTCTGTCTCAACAACCTCCAATTTCCTCTGAGGCGGCTACCACTCCCCAGTTGACTCCGAGGCTGCTACCGATTGATGTCTTCAAGGACGGTAAATATCGCTTTGAGAAAATGTTAAGACTCTAGAGTCTAGTCTAGACTCTAGAGTCTAGACAATACTTTTAAGACTCGCTTTGGGTTTCAAATCTTAAATTGTTTTGTCTATGGTATCAAAATTATTAATTATTAACTTACCTGCGTTTTACAAGCAAAACAAGGAGTAGAGCAGTGACTGCAATTGCTGCAAGCGTTGCAAAAGCTAAGGATACAGCGCCAAGTACACGTTCAGTGTCAGCATTGCTGCTAACGGTTGTTACTGTACCACCTTCAGATTGAAACGCGCCTGGACGGCGAAGGCGTTCTGTATTTAGAAATATTAAATAAATATCCTAAACGTTAATTATTATTAAGTAAATATGTGTTAGCTACGATAAAATTAAATAGTAAGTTAGATACTTATAGCAATGGAATACCCCTAACTTTACTTAAATTATCGATTAATCGATTAATATTTAATATCAATTAATGATTAATTAATTTGTATTCGAACACTTCGTGCTGCAGTCGTGAAGGTAAAAACAATAGAGAGACGTGAAGAGCTCGAGTTTTGACTTATATAATCTCGAGCAGTAGTGGGGAACAAGCCGATAGTCGTTCTTTTCTATGACGTCACGAACACCGTCGCGCTCTTCTAGAGGGCGCCAGTGTTCCCCTTTATGTTTATTCGTCGGTGTCGCTAATATATGTTAGAAGTATAAGTAATCCACTTGATGACTTCATATAGGAATTATGCGTAATATAAAATTGACATCGCAAAGTAAATGTTTCTACGAAACTATTTTTGAGTAACATTGATACAAAAGTGATACATATCTAAATTATATTTTCTGATCCCACATAAGAATAACATTAAAATATTCAAGAAACGTGCGTGTCTCTCGATATTTTCTCTGTAGAATCAAATGTAATTACAATTGTTACATTTGATAACAACAATTGTCGAAAGTCGAGACTGTCAAAATGGAATCGAGGTAACGTCGATGCGACACAGAAGCGTGAGCTTCCACCGTCATCTCGACGTAGACCGCCATTTTTCTGTCATTTTTGACCCTTTTTTATTGGAAATAAGATTGAAGACAAATGCTTCGACTCCTGTTTCTAAGTACAGACTGTGGTTGTAACGTCATCAAAACGCGCCTTGATTTGGCATTGAGCTTCTACACTCTCCCTGCGTAGTTGAAGGCTATTTTTATATTCTTTAGTATTCAATATAATAACGCTTTATGTTTCATTTTTTATATACCAAAGAAAACATCAATTAATAAGAAATGGGTTCTAACAATACGAAAAATAAATAGACAAAAACACTGTTACCTCCAGAATGAGTGGTAGTAGACGCATAAATAACGGCCTGATGTCTAGATGACTCTGTAGCTGTCCAAAGACGAAGAGCATACCACGAGCCCGCAGCCAGACTGCCTATTACTACCTATTGCAAAAAAATATACTAAATGATCTCAATATTACTTCTTGTGTATTGATTTATATTGCAATACAATTGTACAATAAAATATATAGATTTCTCTGAGGGTTAAGCATGTATGTATACATAAAAAATTAGTTACATAATATGTACCTATAAGTAAGATGTAATTACTTTTCTCTCCTTACATGTACCTACCAGACCTACTAGGATATAAATACAAGCTTAAAATAAACAACCTCTCGATGATGATGCAGTGAAGTGAGGTCAGCGTCCCTCCAAGCGGCAGAACCACTCGCGTCAGCTCTTCTCCACTGAAGTCTGACAAGTCTCGCGCCACATCTAACCGCTCTTCTTGCATCTACTGCCATAGCACTGCTGTTACTCCATATAGCTGCTTCAGCACCTTCATCTTGACTTTCTGTTGAGTCTCCTCCGCCTTCCCAAACCAATACTAGTACAAAATTCAGCACTATTAAAGACTTTATTACATAATTAAAATATCTTTAAATTAGTTCAACGAAATCTATGACTTCAACGAAAGCTATGTATTTTGTAACATTTTTTTTCCTATTCTACCTTTTTTATGAGCTTAGAGGTTGTCAGAGAAATTAATTGTAGAACTGGCAAGTTAAAAATTTAAATATGTTTTTTGGAAGAATAGAAGAGAATTTTTGAAGAATAAAAAGGAAAAGAAAAGCGAGGATTAGAGAGAAGGATGTGATGGGGTGAGGACAAGATTTTTTCCTCTAGATTATATTCTATTTCATTACAAAAACAAAGACGATGTAACGAACAGATATAGTTCAGTAAAAGTCAGAAATATTAACATGATGTGAATATAATAATCAACGCAAACATTCCATAACAGAGAATGGTACAATATTTACTATTAAAACAATACATATGTTTATTTTGCCACCTCGCCGAGACATGCCTAATAATAGTGTTCAGAGGTTTATGTGAAAAATTAAAGAATTATGAAAAGTATGCCTAAAATTTGAATATATCGTTCGTGAGTGGAATTCATGAATATGGAACAATAGTATCTAACATAAGCCAGTGGTTAGTGTGTTTTTAATCATATGTAAATTACAATTTAAAAGGTGAATGTAAATTTGATAAACTCCACACCACACCATCACACCCACTTTTTATACTTTTCTGTTTTTTTTTTCATTTGTAAAATTAGTATTGTTTTTGTTGATAAATTTCATTATACATACCTATATTCCTTTTCATAAAGGAATTTTATTTATAAAATTTCCAAATTAGTTTCAAAATTTATTTTATCCATTCCCTTTTCGTGGCATCCGGGTGGGAATGGTATAATTTACAAACGAAAACAAGTATGAAAGAACAGTTCATAGAATTCACACTTACCAGGTGGTTTTGTTTTAACCAATAAAGGTGCAGAAAGAGGTGAAGGCCCCGCTCTTGAATGAGCTATGACTTGAACAGAATAAGTAGCTCCGCATGAAAGAGCTCTGAGAATCACATTGGCTGTTTCTCCACCAGCTTCTATTCTTCTTTCTTCTTCATTACGTAAATTAGCTGATTCTGTGCCCTCACTTGAATCGTCTCGCACACGTACCCACCATATTGTAAAACCTTTAGCAGAAGATATTGATTAGCATTTAAAAAATCCAGTTATCTTGCAGAAATTCGCCATATAGATATTATGTAGGTACATATTGAGCCTGTTATGGAAGAACATCGTAAGCGACAAATATGAAATTTTACAGAAGTTTTTTTTGATTACTTTTTTTATGTTAGTCGAAGAGTTATTATTCATGTTGTATTTGGACAGTTACCTCCATACATTGATACATGGTAGGCGTGGTATGATGTGCGATGGCACAGTGGTAAACTGTTTTTTAAATACTGACGATTCTGTGCTTATAGCACCATTAGAAGCCAAGTTGCAGACTAGACATGCGTAAGAAAGAAGTGAAAGAATCGAATATGAATGTGATCAAATCTAAGGTTCTAGTAAGTGAAAGAGAGGATGTTCAGACGAAATATGGATAAATGAAAAATGTCTAGAACGAGTGAACGAAACTGTGTACCTGCAGGGAGTGTTTTTGAGGAATGAATTATGGAAGATATGAATCGGATGTGGAGAGACAGGCAGCAGGTGACTATAAAGTGAATGGAATTCTGGCCGTTATAGTAAGCAGTAATCTAATTCCGTCGTAATGGCCATCCCCAATGAGGTTTTGACGCGACTTTATCGTACAGTAGTGAGGCTACAAATACTCGAAATCGAGTTAAAGTAACATAAATACCGTAGAAATGCGATCTCTTAGAAATATGTGCGGTATCACCCTTACGGACCAAACAAGCAATGAAGAAATATGCAATATGACAAGATTGTACGTAAGACAAAAAATATGGAAAAACCAGAATACTTGGCGATCAAGTCTCTGTAACTTCTATTAGAGTTACTGAGTGAAGATATATATGTATTATAAAAACGCCTAATAAAATATATTTACTTTATTCAAATAAATAGGCAAACAAATATTCAGATTACAACATAGATTTTGGGTAGATCTTAAATATATGTTTTTTCGTAAGCAACGAATGTTACGATATAGTCGGTTGCGATAATTCAAATTTCCATTTTTTTTAAACTTTTACTTTTGTGGCTTGCGATAAAATTTGTTTTCGGTTATAGTTTTGCCGTTTACGCACATACGACTACGAGTATCTTTGCGTTAGGATCTAAATTATTTAAGCTATACATTACAATGAAAAAGTGAAATACCTACATTTTGTCGCTTACGATGTTCTTCCATAACAGGCTCGATACATTGGTTATGGTTAATTAGTTTACGTTCTTAATCATATTCGGCCAAAATTTAACGATTTCTTAAACGATAGAATGAAAAGAGAAATATTAAAAGTTAGAATGAAAACGTGTTTTGAAGATATAAAATATACGTAATATTTTTGTTCTGAGAACGTTTTGTGTGTTGTGATTCTAAGTACGAAAAAAACTACCTTGTGGTGGTGCAGCGGGATGGTGTAATGTTCTCCAAGAAAGTTTCGCTTCTTTATGAGTTGCTTGGTCTAAAACTAGTGTTGGAGCTGCTGGAGGCGTGGCACATTCAACACGATACGTTACTTCTTCTGAACCAAAGGCATTACGAACGGAGCATGTATAATTACCGCTTGTAGATGAGTCTAATTCTGCGCGAATACAATACAAATTATAAATAAGAAAGGATAAAAGTACTTTCCAAAAATGCAAAAGTAACAAAAGTAAAATAAAAAAAATTTTAGATATTATTTTGTTTAAAAATTAAAGATTTAATTAAATCAGACCTTTATGATGATCGACTAACCATGTATAATAAGATGTCCATGTGGAGTTACATGAGATCGCGGGTCATGCGTCACAGGACGGTCTCCTCTCAGCCATCGGGCCCTTGGCGTAGGCTCGCCACGCCACGCGCATACAAGTCTCAACGACCGACCACATTGAATACGGGCCCACAAACCAAATGCTAATAACCTAGCACCGGCTAAAATCATAAATAATGAAGATAGATGTAGTTCGGCAAATGTATTTTATGGCTAATACGAAAGAAAATATTGCTTTTAGCAAACATTTTTGGTTCGAATCGATAGTTATTATTTATTACACATAAAATACTACACTAATATACGAGTACGTTAATACTACATTAACAATTTTATACATGTTTTTGTCATTTCCATCAGAACCCTTTGTGTAAAAAAATATGGTGAACGTTTTCTACAAAGTGGTGAAATTTCCAAATCGTATTACTAATTGTCACCTCTAGAAGTAGTTGTTGCTGGTTGTGGTGCCGAGGGTTCACCTTCTCCCGCAACAGAATGTGCTGCTACCCAAGCTTCATACGTAGCACCTTCTGATAATGATCTCAACTCCGTTGAACCTCCCAAACCAACTGACGGGTCACTATCCTCAGCTTGAACAGTTGTAGTCTGAGGCTGTCTATCTCTAAACGATACAGAGCAGATGCATTAAGTTAACGTTTAATCGAAATTATTAATAAATAACATAGCATACATACCTTCCTAGTTCTCTATAAAACACAGTATAGTATAAAATTGGTCCATTCGGCCGACTTGGAGGTAACCAACTCACAGCTAAAGATGTTACTGATGTTGCTACGACTTTAACTGCAGCAGGAGGTCCTGGCGCTACAAGCAACGCGAAAAGAAACAATATTATTGTCTGTAGGAATTAATTGGAAATGGTATATTCACATTTTTGCCTTATTTACTTAGTACAAACTCAACCAAATAACTTTGAACAGTTTTTCATTAAGCATTTTTAATATCACTTATCTTCTTTTAAAATAAAATATTCACCGTCTTGTTGAGTTGCGCAATATATAGGATGAGCTGGTACACCATCACCAGCGGCAGTGTATGCTAATGCTTGCACTGTATAATTCGTGTATGGTTTAAGCGCAAGTAACAGTGTTTCAACACCAGCTACACGTTTGACTTCTGCGCCTGCACCGACCGTAGGAACACCACCACCTCGTATCTCCCATTCCAGCCACTCTGCCGCTACCGACAAACAACTACCATCACTCAGCATAAAAAGAAATAATATTTACTATGAAAATTCCGTAACAAATACAAGACTAAGAAGATCCTCTTACTCACTGTGTTCAGGACGATACAGTAACTTGTATCCAAGTAAGGCACCATGATGACAGTGTGCTGGGGGTGGTGACCATTCCACCTTTAAACTTTGAGGTGATACAGCACGACATCTTACTCCTCGTGGTCCTTCTGATGGAACTAAAGCGTAATTTACATTTATGTACTTGTACATATACACCGTATGATTGTGAACGTCGTTAGTTTATAATCTATCTTGCGAGATTGTAAACTGTCGATAAATTATGAATCATACTGCTTACAATATAACGTAACAATTTTCGATAGTTTAGAATGTATCCATGTCAAACCTTCACATTCTGAACTAACATCATACTTGTATGCGACGGAACACATTTTGGGCATTGATTGGTTGAACGTCATGTGCCCCGAAGCGCCATTTTTGGCTATCATTCGAACATAAACAAACAGGCGTTTCTATTGTTTTAATAGCTTTTTGTATTTAAAATAGCTAAAAGTTATATTAGAGTTACGTTTAATAGTAAAACGACTATTAACCAAACAAGTGAAGTCTCAGAGATAAACAATTGTTAGTCGCGAAACATAACCTAAGTTATAACGAGCTTCCGCCAAGCGTGCTAGTCGCGACCCCTGCCAGTCTTTTTCGACAGGAGATGAATTCAGGATGCAATTCATCTCTTGTGCACACCATGCGAGACAACGACAACGTTAATGATAGACCGTCCCCCGAAAGCGACGTACACCGATTTGTCCGAGTATGATTGATTTATTACTGGTGGACAGCTGGCTCAAAATGCAGGCAGACACTAGGCGGCAGGTTATGGATACGAGAGCACACAGAGGAGTCGATCTGGAAACGGACCACTTTCTAGTGGTAACTAGAATATGGGATCTGTTTGCAGCGTAGCGTCCAAACCTGCAGAGGTTTGTGGCATCAAGAGCTGGAAACTGCAAGATGCGACCACCAGGAATGAATATGAAAGAGTAGTATCCGGTAAGTTTGGAGATAGGTTGAAAGTGACGAGCGAAGATGTTGAAGAATGTTGGCAGAACCGCAGAGATAGTATGATCGAGGCTGCGAAAGAAGTGAACGAATATGATTGGCAATGGTAAATAGCGTTGTGTTGTAGCATGGTGAGCGACAAACAAAAAAGATGTTCTGCAAGGATGGAGTGATTATTACAGAGAACTGTATGAGAGTACGACTCTGTCTCTGACACTGAGAGCGATCTTAACGAATCGCCACACTCCACACCAACTAGAGGAAGTCATTAGTATGAAAGATATCGAGAAAGCAATAAGAAGTCTGAAATGTAGCTGCGGGAATTAATGAGGTGACTGCTGAGATGATCAAGTATGGTGGTCCTAGGATCTGGGATACCTTTTGTGCACTGTGCAATCTTTGTTGGCAGAAGGGGGAGGTTTCAGAGGACTGGCGCACCGCAGTTATAGTACCTCTCTATAAAGGGAAAGGTTCTCATTTAGACTGTGCGTGCTATAGGGCCATCAGCTTGGTCAGCTTAGCAAGTAAAGTCTATACCGAGGTATTGACTGAACGTATGAAATGTGTTTCTGAAAGATATTTGTGGGAGGTGCAAGGTGGTTTTAGGAACGGTAGGAGTTGTTTAGATCAGATTTTCTCGCTCCGCGGTATCGTGTGGAAGTTTCTGGCCATAGGTCGGTGAAGTTTTCTGTGCTTTTGTGGATTTTGAAAAAGCGTTCGATAGATTAGTGCGAAAGAAATTGAGTCTTCTGCCTGAATATGGCGTGGAGGGCTCCTCACTACAGGCTGTGAGACTATTATATCGGGGCCACAGAACTTGTGTAAGGATAGGTGGTGACTTGTCTCCCTGATTCGAAGTCTATTCAGGCGTCAGACAGGACTGCGTGAAGTCTGCCTGGCTATTCGTGCTGTATTTGGACAGTTGCCGCCAGATATTCAAAGGTAATATGAGTGGTATAATATGTGGATAATGCATAGAACAAGGGAATGAAATTGTATATCTGGGGAGCGTGTTTTCGAGGGATGGAAGATGTGAGTTGGATGTGGAGTGACGGGTAGCAGCTGTCAATAAAGTGAACGGTGCTGTGACCACATTACTTGACAGTGTGAATATATCAAACTCAGACAAAATGGCCATACACAATACGCTGTTGGTTCCAACTTTATTGTACAGTAGTGACGCCTGGATATGCTCGAAATCGAGTGAAAGTAAGATAAATGCAGTAGAAATACGAGCTCTTAGAAATATGTGCGGTGTCACTCTTGCGGACAAAATAAGCAATGAAGAGATACGCAGTATGACAGACAGGGTTGCACGCCAGTGTTATTGTAAAAGTGAAGAAAGGAATGCTTAGATGGTTCAGGCACGTAGAAAGAATGAGTGATGAAAAACTAACGAAGAAAATCTACAGAGCAAAAGTGAGTGTTAAAAGTAACCAAGATAGACCAAGGCTGACTTATGAAGAACAAATAGCCAGAGTATAAGCCGACGGAAATTTTAAATGCACTCGCATACCTAGGCGAAAATGTGTGAAGAGAATGATGAAATTTGAGGATGCAAAAGAAGTATGTAAGGACCGCGACGCTTGGCGCTCCGTCCTCTCTGACTACCGAGTTAGAGATACAACTTGAAGATATGTATCATTATGATAAGAACCACGTACATGATTTTGTCGAATGAATTCATCTCACCCTGCGTATTATGTTTATTGCAAAATCTATCACTTTCTCGATCATTATTGAAATATTTTTATGTATATTGAAATATACATTACATTAAATACCTACATAAAAAGATTTATAATGATATCATTCACCACTTAACCAAAAGCACGCATACACATATTTATATGTAATAGTAGGTATATTATGTACATAATTATGTAACACATTTTTTGTGTTTCTAATTTTTAGTATATTTCTTGGAAATAATACCAAACGAACGTACTATTGTAAAATTCAAAATATCCTCTCTCATAAGAAAATAGCGTAAATACTGAATATTTATAGGACGCGATATTGACAAATTCAAATTTCAGACTGTATTCATTCCAATTCATGTTAAAATTATTGTATTCAAAACGAACCAACAAACAGACGAAATTTCTTTTGAAAGAAAGTCTAGTAATTTATAGTTTCTAAGTTCGACGTCACCCTCCATCCATACGACGAAGATAGGGTAATATATGATAAATATATGATAGTGATAATCACTTTTTAACTCAAATTCCTATTTTTAAGTTAACAAAAAATCTCTAATCTTTCTAAGTAATGCAACACAAATAGACAACAAAAATACGTATAAATATTTATTTTGGTTCAGAGAACACCCATCTCAATCAGTTTTTCTAAAAAAAGTAAGTAATCACATTTTTTATTAATAATAAATAATAATAATAATTCACATTCATATTACGATTTTTTAAATAATTATTATTAATGAATAAAAGTTAAAAATCTTATAAAAATTATAAATATAAAGGATTTTTAACTTTCCGCTTTTATTGGCTCTAATAAAGAGACCCTATTCAATAATTGGAATCCTATTCTCTTCAATAGTGCTACATGAATTAAAAGGCATTTAATGGATTTTCATTGAAACTAAAACGAACAAATAAAAACAAATTGTAGAAATGTTTTTATGATGTCAGGGGGCCTAGACAAGTGGCTCAATTGTGGTAAACGCTAGTAGAATAGAATGACAAATACCACGTCATCTAGCGTAACGAATTTTAAATTAGTAGTCAAACGTTATTAACTTTCTCATATATCAAAGGAAACGTAAAGTCGTGTGATGGTAGACTTTATAACTTCAGACAGCGTGTCCTGTACTACGAAGTGAGGCAAATAAAATATTGATGTGTGGGTGCTGTTTTCTAACGAAATAGCGGTCGACCAGCTTATCTGATAATAAATGTGTGGCGTATGCACAGGAGAGTCAACTTATCTGAGAGCCTTGACAACTGAATCAATTGTCGTAAACGCTAATAGAATAGAATGACAAATACCACGTCATCTAGCGTAACGAATTTTAAATTAGTAGTCAAACGTTTTTAACTTTCTCATATATCAAACGAAGCGTAAAGTCGTGTGAAAAGCGGGGTATAAAGCGTAGCAAAGTGTTACTTTTGACGAGCAATAACGCCAGCAAGCGTTTCGATTGTACGAAGCGTTTGCCACTTGTCTAGAGCCGCAAAGACGCCGGAAAAGCATATCAAAGCCAGTTTTTCAAAAATATCATCTATGTACAGACACGGCTCCGTTACAGATATAATGGTATAGAATATGTACTGTTAAAGAAAGAGCTCTATTTATCACAATAAAAGTAAAAGAGATGGACTTTAAATAGAATAGAAAGGGATGTGAAATCAATGAAGGATTGACAGATGTCATTTAGACGTTCACCCGGAAGGCGAAGCGCCGCTAACGATGGTTGACGCGAGAGCAGTTCACTTTTGCTCCAGACACCAAACGAAGAACACCTGTCCTCGATTGCTAGTTCGTGATTGTTTTCTGTTCTTAAAGTTATTAGATCTTTTATTTAGTGATTTCTAGTTACTAACAAAATGAATCTCTAAATCGATATTAGAAGTTGGGATAATCATCCCGTGTATATTTTTTTAATAAATCCTACTTTTGATTATAACAGTACTGATTTGAATTATTATGTTTCTATCTATAGTTTAGATAGATATGATATTACTTGGAACCATTACTCGTACCACTAAACACCATGTGCGAATCTCTACTGCTATGATAATATAATTAACGCTGACAGTAATTAAAATTACAATGCAATAAATTACTTTATTAATTAAAATGCATAATGTCAATAATAATACATAGATATATGTCTGACAATGATATTATGTCCATGTAATTGTAATGATGTGACACATCCGACATCTGTCTATGGAGCCGAAAGGTACACAAAATATATAAATCGGTACCTAGACTCAGGAACGAGAAACAAAAGTTAAATAAAGTAACTTAACATGTACAACAAAACAAGTAACAAGTATCATGGAACCAATTGTATGATTGTTTTTTTAATTAATTTTTACTGTCTGTCTACGGAAGCCTAAGTAACTTGTACCCGACACGCTTCTAGATGTTTTTTTAATATGTAGCTTACTTTTGGTATACCTAAAAATATTTTTGTCGTGCTGATCTCTAATCATTTATTTTCTGAGCCACCTCATCTATGCGAGCACGAAAATTTCTTTTGCGATTAATTATTATTAGTGAGAAATATATTATGTACTTTAATCAGAAATATCATGGACAATGAATCAACAGCTCTAGGCCTATCGCATGTCTGCTTCGGTCACCTTTACATCCTTTATATTGTTACAGGGATTGCCATAGAGACAATATTTCATAAAAACTAATTAGCGTGGGCTTTAGCCTTTTATTTCACATTAATTCTATCTCATCGACAAAATAATTATATCTCATGTAGTTAAACATGAGATATAATTATTTTGTCGATATATTACACAACTTCAAAAGCTTTTGCAATTTTGGGCGGAAGATACCAAAATTCACCGATTCATCATTTTGTTGATACTTAACTTCTACATTTTATATCGAATGTCACTATTTCCAATTTCATCAAATATTTTAAAATAAATACATACCTTTTGATGTAAAAATTGAAATATCTCGCTTTTTCCAAACGAATAAAAGTTCTTAAATAACAGATATGATGTCAGTTTTTAGCTAAAAGAGATCAAAGCCAAGTGATACGAGTCTTTTTTAAACGTCTCTCCTAAAATGTCTGTTTTAGTTGTTATGGAATTAGTAATATTATGTCAGTTAAATAGAGCAACTATTTCAGATTATCCAGTAAAAATGAATACAGATGAAAGTTATAGGTACCTATGTAGAAATGACGCCAAAAAAACTGACACGAGGTAGCAAGAAATTAATAAAACAAGCAATTATGTTAGATGATGGTGATATTTTCACTGAGGTATTGTTGTAAGATCCTGGATTGACATCCGCTAACAGTATTATCTTTCTCATTACGGTTACAATATTTTAATGTTTTTAATAAAATTTGTTGTTAAAGGGACATTTAACTTAATGTAGGTCTTGACTTGGCTTATTTAAGATTTGTAGAAAATAGGTAGTCAACTCTACTACTAAGATATCTTACAAAAACATACATACATGTCTGAAAAACTAAATTGTCAATAATAATATATTGTATCTCATTACATAGCTAATTTTTTCTTACCACTCTCTTGGGTCAAAGTATTAACAGGGGCAGTAGCCGGCCCATCACCAGCGCTATTGAAGGCTCTAACACTTATTGAATATCTGTAAAAGCATAATAAATCATAATACGAAGGAACAATTTTCGTTCAAAATCGTTTAAACAAGAGTGTATCTCACACTTGCCTAGTGTAGTGTTCTAGTCCTTCTATACTGTACTTTGTTATTTGTCCACGAATAGTAGCAAATTCCATGCCTACATTAGTTCCTCCTGCCAAAGACCCATCAGCTGAGGCCCACCACCAAACTTTATAACCGAGTAATTCACCATTCCACGAGGATGACGGTGGGGCCTGGAATATAACAAGGTAGGTACAGGTAGGTATACCTATGTAAGTAACAATTCAAAAAAACAATATAATTATAATTTCAAAAAAACAATATAATATATAATTCAAATGTCTAGTGTGGAGCACAAATCATTGAACAAATATTAACAATATTTTAAACTTGTTTTATTACACAATCATTTAGTACCTGCCAAAGCAATTCAATCGTTGAAGGTCTAGGAGCAGAAACCCGAAGACTTAAAGGCGCACGTGCAGGTGGTTCGTGTAAAGTCAAGGCTAGTATGGCTCGAGTGTGCGCCGATGCAAATTGAGCTGTCACTGTGCGAGCTCTAACAAGGTAAGCTGTAGCTGGTTCTAAACCAGTTATAGTGGCTCCCTCAGTTCTAAAATAGATATGAATCATAAATTAGTTTTTTTCGCTAATTTATAAATTTCCTAGATATGTTTTTATAATAAAACCAACTCAGAATATGAATCCGTAGAACGGGCAGAAACAGAAATATTGTGAGTATCAGCGTCTCTCCATACATCTGGACTTGTGGAATCATGTCGACGGTATTGAACCATATATCCCAGCACCGGTGAGTTGCCATCGTATGGGCGACGCCATTGGAGACGTACCGATCTCGATGTCGTTTCTACTACTCGAAAATCAGACGGGGGTTCAGGTGGTTCTGGTGAAAACAGTTTAGGAATTAATATTATACGTAAGTACTACGAAGAGAGCCAAATTATTTAAACTGCTAAATATGTACCTTGAACAGCCAAATGTACAAAATGATCAGATCTCCCATAGGGATTAGAAGCTTGACAGCGATATACCCCAGAATCCCTTCTATCAGTTCTTTCTATCACTAATTCACTTCGTAATCCTTCCGTACTCCGGGTTTCTGATATACTCATTCTAAAAGAATTTCGTACGGTTTTAATTCTAAATCTACAAATATTTACAAATGTTGCAGTGATCTATTAATAAGCACCTGTAATCGGAATTAGGCAATGCTCGTCCTGAATGACTCCAACCTGTTGAAAGAGGACTGTCTCCACGAGCTACACAAGCTAGCCTTATAGTATCACCAAGCTTTGCTGTGACATTAGCTGACGGTGTCTCAAATCTTGCTGGTTCTATAAATGGACCAATATTTTTTTTAAATTGTCTCATGAAAGTAGTATTGAATATCAATACTTATACACTACTTGTACTTGCCATTTACGTGTATGGTGAGTGCTTTGGATAAAGGTGGCGGTACGCCATTATCAGCACGACATTTATATCTTCCAGTATGTTCTGTACGAGCTGATTCTAGTCTAAGTGAGCCATTTGTAAGCACTACTGGATCAGACACTCCACCCAGCGTCGTTTCTGCACTGCCTAGAAGTTCAAGAACTTGGTATTCAATACGTTTACTTTTTATGTTACATACAACATTAAATTTTGTAAATAATGTTTCAGACTCAAAGAAATATTGATTAGGCAAATGAATTTAAATATGCTTTTCAGTTTACCCGAAAGCTTGGTCCAGTATATTGTAGGCGGTGGATGTCCTCGTGCTTCGCAACTTATGGTGATCGATCCATTTAGTAGAACGGTTGTATCTGTGGGTTCTATTTGCCAATATGGCGGCACTGTAAGATGAAATAAGGACGTTATGATTTTAATAAACCCATAGAAACATAGAACATATTTCGAAAATATTACCTTTAATAGCCAATTCTGCAGAAGTATTTGCTTTACCGGCAGTATTAGTAACAACACATGTGTATACTCCACTGTGTGCTGCACTGAGACTTTTAAAAAGAAGCATACTGTAAAATTCAGCGCCGCGTTCATCTATCTAAAATAAACAGAAAAAAATTATTGCGGAGAATGACTCCTTTAAGTGTATAATGTTTTTATATGTATTGATCGTCTTAAACAATTACCTGTAAGGAACTAGAAAGCGGTATTTTGTCTTTTAACCAAGAAAAGTATACGGGCATATCACCAGATGTCACTGAACACGTTATTTGAGCTCTGTCCCCAGATCGTAGTCCAGGAGGAAAGCTCAGAGGTGATAAAACAGGAGGCGAAACTACTATCATTTGTACCTAAATATAATAAATGTAATTAATGTCTAATAAACTTTTCCATAGCATGAATAATATATTCTTAATACTAATAAGAGCAATCTGAACAAGAATAAATTTTGAATTTGTACGACAGACTATCGTATAAAGTGGTGCAGTTTATAAATATTCCAAAATATTTTTTTTAATTCCAAAATTGTATTAAATAGCTGTTGCCAGCGACTTCGTTCCCGTACAATTAAAAAAAATATATGTCTTTTTCATCTACTCCATTGAAAATTTCATCAAAAACAGTACAGCAGTTTAGCCGTCTAAACTTGACGGTTTCATATTATATTCAAAAAAAAGGGGGCTATTTTGCGAGTGCTATTTTACAAAAAAGTGAGTCTTATTTTTAATAAGCAATAATTATACTCAATTTATACGTAAAAGTTTTACACAAAAGTGACATAGTTCAACGCCCCCTTTTCCCCTGAAAATGTAAGTTTCGAAATTCCTTTCTTAGTGGGCCCTACATTTCACAAAATATCATCAGAATAAATTTCAAGATCTTAGCTTTAGTATATTTTTGTTTCATGATTCATCAATCAGTGAGTGAGTGACATTTCAGTTTTATATTATACGTAGAAGACTAATAATTTTTTTTTTAATAGTTTATACCTACTTCTCTTCTTGCAAGTTCTCCTCCAGATGTAAGTACAGAGCACGTCCAGCCACCTTGATCGCGATTTCTGTCCACATTAGCGACAGTTAACTGTCCATCTGCTTGTTGGTAGCGAGGGTCCACACCAGCTCCACCTTCCCATTTCACTGAGCTAAATATCGAACCGTTTAATTTGACTGTTTAATTTTTTAATATTAAAACAGTGAAAATGAAAACAAAAGAGAATAAAATGATACAATAAACCGTAAGAAATGTAGACATCATCTTACTTCGTTGCATATATTCATAGGAAAATTCAAAACAGCATAGACAGCAAAATATTCTTAAAAGTAATTTCTTGGTGATGCTTACTCTATCGGAAATCCATAGTAGGGACACCAAATAGTAATATCTGATCCAGCAACAGCTTTTATAGGGTTCATGGCTCGGATGTATGGAGGACCTGAAAACAGATCAATAGTAGGCATTTTGCTAAACTGACGTAATATAACGGAACTCGAGATAAATACAAACGAGTCAAAGTACTAATGCCGATGGAGACTGTTGTTTGGGTACTGAAACTAAGCGAATAATTCATCTAATATAATTATCGTAGCAACAAGGTAAGGGTTTGATTATAATTCGTAGAACTAAAGATATTGTTATTCCAAACAACATTTAACTCTTGTGACCAAATTATGTATAATATGTACCTATATATATACCACTTGTGTTGTTACAAAGTTTAATAAGATTAATTTAACTAAATATAGATTGAAATTTTCGCTTTAGTAAAAGCTACTTTATAATAATAATAATTTTGTTACATAGTCATTTATCTGAATACATTTATTTATTCAGCCTTACTAGTCTAAATATAATTTTAATAAATATTTATTAATTGCATAAATTAACATTTAGAGTATTAAATATTGACGTAAGTAATTAATAAACACACAAATATTTTGTCTTCACAGTAATCTTACCGTACACGTTGAGTCTCGCAGCATGACCTACGGAACCATGAACATTCGTAGCACGGCATTCGTATCGACCTCCGTGTTCGACCCTGGCACTGTTTAAGGATAATGTGGATAATACATAATTGCTGCTAGTACCAATACCCGATGGACTGCTCTCACGACCTTCTGTTATAATAACCCTGTAAGAAGAACATTAAATCTTCATTAATTCTGCATATAAAACAAGGTATCGACAAATTAACCTAATCCTCATGTAGATAAATGTAAGTCAAGGCAAATCAATAGATTAGCTAGTAACGATAAGTTCTTACATTTTTTTCAACATGCATACACTACAAACTACATTGTAAATCGATAAATAGGCCAGTTCACTATTTTTTAATGATCTAATTAAAAAATAAGGTTAGTAATCATGAATAAAACCGCGTGAAAATATTCGAAACAAAGAAGAATATACGAATTATTCTCTGTTAAACTTATAGAGTAAGGATAAGTTCCGTCTTTGATACTTCTAGCGCTGAGCATAGAGTATCATTACGAGTTTGTGACGTCACAGATAGGGATGTAACGCTACTCCCTCTAACTTATCCTAAAGCTGTTCCCACTGCTGAAATTTAAAACTCAGTAACTCAATTTCATGTTAATTAATGTTTTCAGAATGTTAATACATATAATATTTTAATTTATTGCATTAAAATAATTAATAATTTTAAATGTCATCTAGATTGTTCTTTGTAAATCTTCCGTTTTCAAATTAAATAGCGTTATTCGATATATTATTATCTATGTAAATCAAAATGTAACGTTCTTTGCTAAGCGTAAAATTTGTGAACGACTGAACCGATTTGGATTTTTTTTTACATGTTCGTAATAGTTTTCGAGTAATCGGTTTTTATAGAAAGAAAAAGGGGAAAAGTTGCCCGAGAAATTGGAAAATTCGCTAAAAACTGAAAGTACTTTTACTAGGCACAGCTAGTTTATACTGTTACGGATGGACCTTATGTCTAAGGAATAGTTCCGAAAGTTCCGTGTCAGCCGCCGAATCAGTTTCTCAACTATCGATTGAAGCGATATATCGAGACGACATCAAGGAGAATTCGTAGGCGACCACGATGGCGCAATGATTTAAACGTTGCACCAAGCGCGGAAGTCTCCGGGTTTGATTCCCGGTCGGGTTAATTTAGGAAATTAACTTTTCTAGATTGTTTCGGGTGTAGGTGTACGGGGAGACGCCCCCAGTAGTAGTCGTCTGGTTCTCATAGCACTGGGAATACTCTAGTTTGAGATCAGATGGTTGGTGTGTATCGTCTGGCACTTCGATCAAACATTGTAAATAATTGATCGAAGGTCTGGCACATTACGTGGTCACATACGAAGACCACTGTGACGACCACTGACGACCTTGGATAGAAGACTTCTGAAATTCGGGAACGTTGTTTGTGTGCGAAGCGTGTGCCTTCGGTGACTACTACGCGACTTACTTCTTCGAGGGACGACTACGAAAACTTGGAACCGCCGTAATTAAGTTCGCGTGTTCTTGACATCTGCTTGTACAAAAAAAAAATCTCTTTGCACATTTAACCAGCATCTTATTACCCACAATTCGTAACAATACTATTGTTCGATATCTCTGTTAGAATGTCGAACAAAAGTTTCTTCTACGCACATTCTACGATATCCTAAATAGAAAACTTAAAAATAGATGTGTTCTTACCCATGATGTGTAGGTATAGGCTGTCCATCCAATGTCCACCTAAATCTAGGTGGTGGATCTCCTATAGTAGAACATTTCAAAGCGACTTGTGCTCCCGGTTGTACAGCTTGTTCAATAAACGTGTACACCAGCTCCGGCCTTGAGTCTGTAAACGATATTATTCAATTTAGTACCATACAGGAAAAAATAAAAGCGATATATGGAAAAGAAATATGCTCACCTGGGGAACGTTTTAAACGTTTTCGTTTAAACGAACGAGCGACCCTCGTTTTCTTCACTAATGAGCATCGTATAACTGAAAACATAAATATTAAATAAAATTTTTCGCTTAACTACCTACGAATGTATGCTTATAATTATGTCACAAAACAGTCTGAAAAGGTTCACAGAGTATGAACATGAAAATATATATACCTACAACATAATACCGGTTTTTATCATTTGGTAAAGATTAGGCAACTTTACGCAATTTCGCTAAATGTACGAAATAATACTCAAATGTTAAGAGGTTTAAAATACTTGAAAAATATTTTCTCTTTTTATCCGATTTCTCTTTTTATTCGAGTCAATAGAAGCAAAAAGGAAGTCTGATTTCAGTAAGAATTTGAGGAGACGAAGTATAATGTGTAAGTTTCGCGATGCTTGATGCTCCATCCTCTCTAACTACCCCATTAGGAATACAAAGTCATTAACTTCAATTTCAACAACCTGCACCTTCGGTTTTGACTCATGGTATAACGTTGTTGGCACACTCATGAAATGAATCGTGACGTGGGTTCAACAAACGAGTTATTGCAGTCGAGTAGAATTTGTTTTCCACCCTCATTCTTTCAGCTTCATGTTCTGACACTTTTTCTATACCTTGTTCTTCCATCTCTATTTCCGTCTGTATGTCATCGAATTTTTCGTATGTATTATCTCAACAGCATCTGTTCCCTCATATAGCCCTAGCTACTCACGCAAAGTAGGTACATTTACAAGTATAAACGTTAAGTATGTATCTCTAATATTTTGTTTAAAAGCAGTTCAAGTTTTACCAACCCTGGAAACAGTAGATATGTGACGCTGTTAGAAAACTTGGCTTTTCTGGTAGTGTCCTTGCCCTCTTCGTTCATAAACAATTTTTATATCAGCGCCTTGAATACGCAGTAGGTTCTAGTGTCCGAGTAGTGACACTGTATACGTTTCTTTCTTTTTGTTTGTACCAATGCGCTAAATATCATTATTTATATGCGAACTTACACGGTAATACGTTAACAGTAAACATTATGAAGCCTACCATACTGCGTATAGAATTACAGGATTTGCAGTAAAATTCACTCGGCTTCTCATTTTACTATCCGCATTCGTTCAGAATTTATAACGCCGTAAATCGTAAAACCGGGCAAAAAATTTACAACCTTGTAGAATTCTGAATTGCAGAGATAAACAGAAACCCCGATAACATTGGCTTATCTCACATAAGAATTAAATAAATGAAATGTATGTAGCATGCTTTCATGGGTTATTTAAAGTTATAGGTATTTAGGAAATTAAAGGAATGGTAACGTATCATTTAAAAGATTTCTTTCACTTATTTTAATTTTATACATAGTAATCCTCCGTAATATTTAAAAATATTTTCTGACAACGAAGAACTTCGTATCATTTATTTCAGCTGTACAATCACGAAAAAGCGTCTGAAAAACATTTATGTTTTTCAGGCGCTTTTCGTCACAGTTTTGATTAAGTAGGTATCTTTACAATACGAACATTGACGCATGAAAAACCAACTAACCTCCCCAATCCCCAGTGACCCCCCCTCACAAAGATGGATGCCAACAAACGAAATATCCGGTGGAACTATTCCAATTTGGAAAGTTTCCTTTTGGGGAAGCAACCGCACTGGTTATCTCCGAAATGGACTCTAAAAATTGATTTGGACTCCTTTATTTTAAATACAAATAAGGACTGGAGAAAGCGTTCATGTTCGAATACTTACTTTAAATTAATATTAGTATAACCATACATATTTATACATATACTATTAACCATACAAATTTAGAATAGTGATAGATTGGAGATACTTTTTTTATTAATATTAATACAATATAATTTGAACTTAAATTTTTAGTAATTTACGTAGGAAAAGTCAAAGTCAAATCAATTTGTTCAAGTGAACCCAATTACGAGGTGTTTTTGAACGTCAAATAGTATAACTATGTAAATATATACATAAATATTAAGTCTGTGCTGTATCCTTAAAGAGTTAGACAAAATGAAGCGCCAAACATCGCAATCTTTACATACTTCTTTAAATCCCGTCATCCTTTTTATACACTTTCGCTTAGGTATTGGAGTGCGTTTAACATTTCTGTCAGTTATTACTCTGACTGCTATCTGATTTTCATATTCAGCCTTGCTTAATTCAGTTTCTCTCTTCGCTCCATAGATTTTCGTCGTTAATCGTTCATCACACATTCTTTTTGTGTGCCCATCTAAACATTCTAACATAACTATCTATATGTACCTATATATGTAAAATCGAAATACCATTCATTCACTGACTCACTGACTCTCTGATTAAGCTGAGATAGGCGGCTAAGAAAAGATCTTTGGAAATTCACATTTTAAGAAGGAAAAAGAGAAGAATTGAGCTTTATTGTAACGTTTATAGGAAATGGAATACGGCTGAGAATTCGAGTACAAATATTGTTCATTAAAAATAATGAGACACATTTTTAAAATTTTTGTAAAATTCCACTAGCCCAGTGGAGGCGAGATGTTAATCTTTGTATAAAACTATATTAGATCAAATTTAAAAAAATATAGAATAGCAATTAAATGAGGTAAATACAGCATCATCGACCTCCCGTAAAGTCACAGGCAACAGCTTTAATATTATAATAACGAAGTTGCCTGTCCGTTTGTTTATTACGTTTTCACGACTTAGCTGCTGAACCGATTTTGATAAAATTTAGAATAGTGATAGATTGGAGATACTTTTTTCATTACTATTAATACAATATAATTTGAACTTAAGTTTTTAGTAATTTACGTAGGAAAAGTCAAAGTCAAATCAATTTGTTCAGGTGAACCCAATTACAAGGTGTTTTTGAACGTCAAATCTACTTTAGTTCGGTTCAAAGAGATAACCTGGACTGAAAAACCGATATGAAACTCACCCAGGTATCATTTTTTCAACATCATTTTACAAAAGGTTTATTAAAATGCAATATTCAGAGAGGCAGTAAATGCATATACAATATGTGCAAGGTTATAATATATCTTTGTTACCTTATCGTGAATACGTAGTATACCATTCTCATTCGGAAGCCACAAAAAGAGAATGGATAAATGTGATTTTTAATAGAATTTGAAAATTTTAAATAAAATATTCTGTTTGGAATTAAAGACATATGTAATAACAATTTTTAATGTAAAAAAAATACAAGATTAATTTTATTAGAGAACAGAAAAATGTGAAAAAGAAGATTGATGGTGTGGTGTGTATAAATGTATGTGTTTACCTTTAAACTATAATTAATCTTATATTAACAAAAACAAACCTTTAACAACTGTCTTATGCTAGATATTATTGTCCCATACACTCAAATTTCACTGGTGAGTGATATCTTCACACTAAGGCAAGTTTCTTGTAGTTCTTTGCTTATTTTATAAAATACTCTGAATTGATGAATTGACTATCCGTCGTGTCTCGGCAAGGTGGAAAAATAAATAGTGAATAAATACCTTTTGTCAATTTTTGAATAATCAGCTGTTTATTCAGGTATTCAAATAAAGTCTATGAACCAGATTTCATTACTAAATTCATTCGCTTTTGTCAATTACTTCAAAGTCCTTTGATGTATTAACTCTTATTACATTGTCCTTACTAATTTTTTTTGGATTTGGTATACATCATGTTTTTTTTTTTCAAAATTTTATTCTACATCTCCAAAAAAGATCGTCCTCCTCTCTTAACACCTTTTGTTTCATCTTCTTCCTTTCAGTAGATACATTTGATTTAGGGAGGTAATAATAATATACCTAGTATATATACGAAATAATTTATTCAAGTTAACCTTAGAAACTAACATACTTACTACATATACAAAATAATTTATTTAATTTAATCTTACTACAAAGTACTTTTGAAAGTCAAATCTAAGACGATTCGGTGAAAACATTTATTTAGCGAAAAGAACAAGTAAACTGGGCATCATTACTTAACGTCATTATACTTTTAATTTAATTATGATTTCTTGCTTGAAGTGCTATCCTTTAATTTAAATATCTAATAATATTTAATATTCCAGTCAATTATATAAATTTCGCGACACCCAAAGTGAAATTCTAGGCTTGTACAATGGGTACCGCACATCGTCGCGCAGTGAACTGGCGGAGCTCGTATCGTGAATTGTTCGTTTCCTGAATTGACCTAATTCAGGATCGAACCTGGGACTCCGGCTTAGGAGGAAGATGCTCTGCCACGGCGCAGTCTATATTATATTAGTATAAATGCGTTACATATTTAAATCATTTGTTATCGACATAGAAATGTTTGCACAAAAGCTTTAACAGAATTTAAATCTCAAACGAAGAAGAAATTTATAAAAAGAAAACGAGCAATATTGATATCGATGTTAACGTCTATAGATATTGAATAACATTTCAGATACTTTAGCTCGACATTGCTTGTTGTGTTTATTAAAAAAAACATTTTTAATCCTTGCGGTGTAAAAAAGAAATCGAACAGATTATCTGAAGCAACGAAAGCTATGTCTACAAAAGAAAAATTCATTTCCTACATATTAACCTGACCGGGAATCGAACCAGGAACCTACTGCGCTTCCTATCCAAGACCTAAACTACTGCGCCATCAAGAGTCAAGAATACTATTCTATATTATTTATTAGAATTTTGGATTAAGTTCCACGTCGATATCAGTATGTATGTATTTTTACAAATTTTGTAATAATTCTTATAACCACGCACTTAAGCAATGAGCAGGGCATTACTACGTGGCACGTTCTCGCAGTACATAAAAAATTCCACAGTGTTTGTAGGTCAACGAGGGAGTACGCCTACATAACATACACAAATCGTATAACTTTGGACGATTCTGGATCGACCATTCGTACGTATACCCGAATATTGATCGGCCATATGTCACCCTCTATTACTACCTTCCGCTCTGTAAACAGAGAACCGTCATATTTCTGAAATTGATTGAAAATGTTTGACTAAGATTTTTCACATATGGAAATTCGTTTGTCATTGTTTAAACACCAAAAAATAGATTTTTTGTAACAAAAACTAAAAAACGTTAATTATAATAGGAATAATGTTCAACGTTTAATGCTTAAACTGAAACACTAACCTTTATGTGATTGTAAAATATCAAATAAAGTAGTGCACAATGGGGACACGAATTTAGATTTCAATAATACGTGCTAAGTATACCGTAGCGAAACAGTGTAAAAGCGGAAGACAACACAAAACGATATTTAAATATAACAGAAATATGCCCGATTTCACCAAAGTAATACTTAGCGAACTCCTAAAACTGAATAGGAATTCACTAATTATTAGGGTACTTTGGTGAAATTGTAATGAACGGTTTTACTAATTGAATAAATGTAGTCAGTTGAAAAAATAAAATGAGGCTTTAAAATAATTATTAGCTATAAAAGCAATGAAAGCGATATGAAATAATATAGTACCTACATAATAAAATTTCCGCCATTATTCTGACAATGGCATGTGCCCGTGATTCGACTTTATAACTTCAGACAGCCTGTCCCATACTACGAAGTGAGGCAAATAAAGTATAGACGTGTGTATCAACAGGAGAGTCAACTTATCTGAGGGCCTTGACAAGAGAATATTGTCGTAAGCGCTAATAGAATAGAATGTCAAATACCACGTAATCAAGCGTAACGAATTTTAAATTTGTAATTAAACGTTATTAAATTTCAAATATGTCAAGCGAAACGTAAAGTTGTGTGAAAACTGCCGTATAAAACGTAGCCAGATGTCACTTTTGACAAGCAATAACGTCAGTAAGCTTTTCGTTTGTACGCAGCGTTTATTACTTGTCTAGCCACTCTGACTTGCCTCACCTCACCTCACGGGGCGTCACATTTAGCGTTATTTATAGTCTACGGATTTAAGTTAAAAATAAATACTGGTTGAATAAGTCAATTTATTGTGGAAAATATTAAATATAAATTATAATAACTTGTCATTTTAATTTTTATTTAGTCTGAGTGGGTCCGGGGTAGTAACTATTTCACATTTCTAAAGCCTACACCGTGAAAGTAAGTAGGTATGTAATTTGTAAAATTTGCTTATACCATTTTATTGCCATTTTCTTTTACCTAAAATAATAAAGAACATGATGTCCCACCGCTGATCTTCCTTACAGGTCGTAAAAATTGATCAAGGGTCAGAGTTTATTATAAGGAAGTGGTATAGTCGGTGGTCTCAAAGCCTCTTACTAAACATGTATATGTACGTATATTTCTAACTACCAACTTTAAATTCAAGTAAGATTTAAAGCCTTAGGAAATTTTAAGGTGTAATGTTGTTGTGCCGTGATGCTCTGTTCACTTGGCGCGTCTTGTGTATTATTTTTTATATTACGTATTCCTAAACATCTACTATATTTTTCTATTATACTGTATTTATCTATTGTACTGTATTTTTTTCTGTATGGTGGCTTGATTATGTGGTTCCCCGTTAATAACGGTTTAATTAAAAAACCGGCCAAGTGCGAGCCGCACTCGCGCGCTGAAGCTTCCGTATCATCTTATAATGTATTTGAATTTACCGATAAAATATAGGTTGAATTAGAAAACAAACTTAACTTTCCAGTTGAAAGACATGTTCTACCATACTCAACAACTGCAAAAGTAAGTTTGTAATAACAAATAACTACAATATACGGTTTCAGGATTTTTTCCTTTACTTGTGGTATAAGACATTGCTTCTTGTCAAATTTCATGATTCTAGGTCAACAGGAAGTACAGGTTTTGATTCCCTCGCGAGTGTCAAAATATGCGGCAGAAACGGCCGTATCTTTTGATTGCGTTGACTTAGAAATTTGATTTTTTCACAGGTCCAAGGGATTGCAGACCTGAGTATTTGATATTAATGTCAACTGGATACCTCCACTCTGAGAAAAAGGGTTTTGACAGACAGACATACAGACAGATGGATAAAGTGATCCGATACGGGTTCCTTTTTTTCTTTGAGGTACGGAACCCTAAAAATAACCCCTTGATCTTCCCATGGGTATCGTAAAAAGCGACTGAGATATTTTATTCAACAATCAACTTAGGTCAGATTTCTGAAAGCAGCGATGGCAAACTGTCACATGTAAATGTAATCTATAATAGTATTATATTTTTACCAGGTAATCTAATCTAAACACACCTTACTTACATTATACTTTTGAAGTAATAAAGTCGCAGTTTTATTTGTCAATCTATATGTGTAAAAGCGAAATACTATACTCACTTAATAACTATCTGACTGAATAATTAAGAAATCTCAAAAGGAAGATACTACAGCTAGGTTCATGAAATGTGATCTGATGAAGTTTGTGTACTTAATAAAAGAGCCAGCTAAAAAAGGATATTTTTGGTTTCTATTTTAAGGGGCAGAGCGGGGGTTGTACTTTGTATGAAGCTTTTATGTGAATGGAAATATAGCTGTGAAATTGAGACAAATGTTTCACATTTTCGTTTCTTAAATATTTAACTTTTAAAGGAAACCCTTATAAATTCCCCTCACAGAAAGGGAATGAGGGATCCTCCTTCCCTTTGTATGAAACTTTGTATGAAACTATATTACAAGGAAGTTTAAAAAAATAGAATCACAATTATATGAGGTAATTTACAGTAACTAGAAACATGAATGTGAAAATACCTTTGTTTGCTACGTCTTCACAGCTAAACCGCTGGACCAACAATGAAGATAGATTCCGCCTTATGCCTGGTTCGGACTAGGCTAGTAATTCAATCGAGTGGCGAGTAATTTAGTAACTAAACGTGTCTGAACGATGATAATTTAGTTGTGTAGTTTAGTAAGTAATTTAGTCGAGTCAATCCACTTTATTCTATTTTTTTGGGGTGGGGTGTGTCGAGTGGTGGGGGGCGAGTAGCGCCCCCCAGCACGCGACACTGCTTAGTGGTACATCAACTAAACGAGTCCGAACTTGTCGTTTTACTCGAGTTCATTAGCTGCCACAAAAATGTCGCTTTGCTAGAACGAAAAATAACAAAAATTTGTTTCGAAACATGTTATAGAATACGAGTGCTTGTGAGATATTAAGTAATTCGTAACTCCTAGTTTACAGCTTTTATTAATCCATTTTTTTTTATTTATTAGGTTATGCATTTCATATCGTTGCAGCCTGTGCATCTTGTGAAACACCATTCGCTAATATACTGTACGCGACCGTAGTGCGAACGATTTTTTGGGCAGTAGCGAGTATTTTGGTGACTAAATTACTCGCCCCTCGACGTAGTCCGAACAAGGCTTTAGAAAAAGACAGGATGTTTTTTTAATTCCACATGGATGACGTCGTCGAAAATGTGTTAAATTACCATAAATAGTAATCTCTGTACAAAAAAAAATTTTATTTTTGCTACAATATTTACAATACACGTTCAGCCCAACGACAATGCGATAATAATATGGCGGTCTTCACTAACGCTGCAGCCAGAATTGTCTCCTCACAAGGGAACTCCTCGATCGTTGACAGTACTTATAGAATTCATAATTTAAAATAAATATACATTAAATAATATTTACAAGGCAAATGTTTACCGAAATAAAAATGTGTTTCATATAACACTAGCTGTACCCGCAGACTACGTCCGTGCAGAAAAATTGTCCGTGCTTTTCCCAGGTTAGAGGTAGTATTAAAAAAAAAGCAGCTCACGTCTGTCTACACGCTCATATTTTCACCCCTTTAAGGATAGATTTTTGATTAAAAAAGCAGTATATGTCCGTCCCATGGTATCAAACTAGCTCCATAACAAACTTCATCAAAATTGGTCTGGCATTTTTGGCCGTGGAAATGTAACAGAAAGATAGACAGACAGTTTTCGCATTTAGAATTACTGCAGAAAAAGCCCAATATATGCACCATTACTATACAGTAATATTTTATTTTATTACCTCGTAACGTGAAACACACGTATCCCTAACAAGTTTAAATTTTATTACAGCGTTTGCACAAACTTTGAACGACAGCTACCAAATAAACTCGTACATTCCGTAACATATTGAAATTATTATCGCTTGACTACATTCTTACTGGGAAAGTTCTATCGAGATAAACTCACCTAGTACTAAAAGATAGATTTTAAAACGCGATATGTTCTATTACCAGTTTATTAATTTTAAATCTTGGAATCTGTTAGTCATATGTAATTACGTAAAGAAAAAACTTTGTACCCCTTTTTAAGTATATTACGAGCACGGAGCAACGATTTGGTAGATTTGGCATAGTTAAAGTTTATATGGAAAAAGAGTACAGAAAGCTAAAATTTATACAAAACTAGCCCGCGACTTCATTCGTATATAAATTATAGCCTATGTGTTATTTTGGTGTATAAGCTGTATTACTGTAACGTTTCATCAAAATACGTTTAGTAGTTTTTGCGCGAAAGAGTAACAAACATCCATACATCCATTCTTACAAACTTTCGCATTTATAATATTAGTTAGGAGTAGGACATGCCAAGGATGAATTGCATTACCTGGCGTAAGAGCTTAACTTAAGAGGCCTTCGAGGACGCGACCAATCGTAGTGTGGGCTCCGCGGGTAATCTCGCGAGGCTGTCGCTGTCTGGAAATTTTAGGAAATAATTTACCTAAAATTTGTAGACAGCGACAGCCACGCGATCACTGCGCGACCGGTGACTAATTGTAGTAAAAAATTGATATAATGAATGACAACGATAGCGTGTCTATTGCGCCGTGACCTTAAAAAAGCTTTTCACAGTAAACTTAGCGCCACTACAAATTACGTTAAATTCTCGTTTTGACCGCAGATATCGCGCGATATTTGGCCGTCGCATGCTGACTGCAAGTTAGGTAATAAGCGTGCCAGTCATCCGTCCATACGACCCTGAGGAAGCTGAACAGCGCGTGTGGTCCGTGCTGTCGTGACTTTTGTCAATTGAAATATCGTTTTCTTTATACCGAACATTAAAGTCTATGGTCCTTTGAAGGTGTGAAAAATTCAAGCTTCTAAGTTAATGCAATCAAAAGTCACGAGCATTTACTATCCAACTTTCTAACCGACTTAAAAAAAGGAGGAGGTTCTCAATTCGGCTGTATTTTTTCATTTGATTTCATGTTTATTACCTCAGAACTCCACTATTTATAAACCGATTTGGAAAATTCTTTTTTTATTTCAAAGGATATACTTCCAGATTGGTCTCATTTAAATTTCACTGATATTTGAGCTTGGAAATCGAAGATACACCAAATAACACAAAATAACGTAAATTGCTTATAAGCTTTATTTATGAATTTCAAGAAGCCTTCCTAACTATTTAACTCCTATGTAGTATGTAATGAATTTTCAAAAATCCTTTCTTAATGCTTACTTACGTTATATAAAGAACTCCTGTGCAAAATTTCATGCTTCTGTATTCACTGGCTTAGGTTGTGCGTTGTCTGTCAGTTAGTGTGTTCAGTGTTCTAGAGTTTTATTTAGTTAATGTGAGGAACAAATTAACTCCATATCTGACTTCTTTAGTGTAATGTGATAATAATAAACTCAGTAATAAGTAATTTCTCGCACCAACTTTCTTTGACTCGACTAGACCTTATTTTTCTCTCTGAGTGAGTACAGAATTTATGAGGGACCCCAAAGCAATAAAATACCTTGCGAGAAAATGAAGGAGCAAATCGCAATATATTTGTTTCTTGGTGGTTAGGGGAAAACCATTTTGGCCATCCGTGCGTAAAAAATATTTATTTTGGTAACAATATAACTAATATTAGGTAAGGAGGAGAGCATTATTTGAATTTCTTTAATTTGGAACCTTCATTCCAAGGGTTTACGAGTAACTTTAATTAATAATTAGTATCCTCCGATATAGGTTGTAAAATCTTAAGTGGATTCCACACAATCGGGTGGTTATGGTCTCACCAAAAATACAGTACCTACTTTCGTCGTATAACCGAGACAGCATGCATTAGTATACATACTGTCTCGGTTATGCGGTTATTTGCACGTAATCAAAACTTTTTATAATTTTTTTTCTACTTGTATGTTTATTTGTCCGGGATATTCTCCGGAATGGCTGACGTCATTTAGACGGGACTTCCATTAGCAGGCAGAAAACTTTTCAGGAAGCAATCTGGGCTATTTTCTATACCGTAAAAATATCAAATTTGACGCGGGTGAAACAGTGAAGCCTAGCTATTCATTCATTGTTGTGTATGCATTAATGTCTAACTACGTACTTACTTAATAATATGTAGATAGCTATGTACGCTTATCTGTGACTACGCCGTGTACTATATAATAAACCAGTGTGCTACCACCCGGCGTTCATTTCACTTGTCTGTCCCGTTTGCTTAGATATAACATTAATAAATTAAGATAATAACGAACTAAATTTTACCAACAATTTTGAAGTGATTCGGTAACTATGATTGGAACTATAATATGTAAAAAACGAAATTTACATATACATATATGTGTATGCTCCATCAAGGCTCTGGATTACTGTTGCGAATTTCATTTCTCTACTCCAGAGTCAGTGCACCGTAATAATTGATTTAATCATGTTACAAATGTTTTTCAGAAAGCCATAAACATACTGCATTTGTTCAATTGGTAGAACATTTTTTAAATATGTAGTTCTCTTTTGAATTATTTTTTCGTTTATGTTATACTATTAATTTAAGGTATAAATGTTTAGAAGGTTTAAGCATATAGAAAGTATGGGCATAGCATAAACATAACAGTAGGACGTCTTCATAAAAAGCTACCGTACGCGGTTTGTACGTGTGCGCGCTACTATGCACGCACCGTGGCACGCGCATAACGGCAATATTTTGGGTGAATATGGATATTTATTGTTGTAGCACCGGTCGGGATCGCATGCGATGCAAACATGCGACCGCTGCCATTTGTCTTCAATTCGTTCTTTACATCGTCACTAATACAAAAATATCTAAATCACGTATCATAATGTCATTAGATGCCTAAATCATTTTAGTTATTCAAATCCAGAATTATCATTCTTCAACATAACTACAAGAAATTCAATTTAACAAACATGAAAAACTTATCGGTATGCATTATTTCCTAACTAAACTAAACTAAACTAAACGAGATGCTCTCAGCATCTCACACCAAACGAAATAACTCTACGTATCCCGCCGAGAGTGGGAAATTAAGTTACGGATGAGGCGGGACTCGGCCTTCTGATCTATATGTTCTTTGACATGGACTAAGAATGACCGATGAAGAAATCGACTCGTACACAGCGAAAGTGATTGGTAGCAGAAACCAAGGAAAATTGAGGCTGACTTATGAAGATCAAATGGTTGAGCCAGAAACATGAAACTTGGCGCGGTCCATAGAGACAAATAGACACTGTCTACCCTGATAATTCGCTAACTAAATGAAGTACGAAAAATCGCAAACAAAAACACATCGAAATTTCCACGCTGAGAAAATGAAATAATTGTCAACAGCTTGAATCTTATTGGTTAGGATACTGTTAGTCGTGACGACTAAAAGTTTAATCGATTAATAAAATAAATTTTCATAATTTCTTTAAAAAATGTTGACAAATAATCGAGCAATCGATTTTTTATTGATATTATTTGCATATAACTACGTGACAGCGTTATCCAAAGTAATGAAAAATTCATGTCACCGTACAACCTCGCATTGCCGTAAAAGAATTGCCCGAGGAATAAGAAACCCTCAGCCTCTTAAGTAACTCAGCGAAACTTTTTTTTGTCTGTTTGAGCTATTTTATTTACTCAGGCTGTGTACAGAGCCCCGACAACATCTGTCATCTGCCGTTGCAAAGCCCGGGTCAGAGATTAAAGTTCCCCTTGTTTAAGAAAGTGACCAGCGACAAGGCATTACTACACAACAATATTTATGGCCTCGTTGACACCGCTAAATAATCAAGCAAAAAATCAAAACAAATTTTGTAGCTACTAATAACGGACAAATTATAAATTAAAAAATTACCGATAAAAAAAGTACACATAGCGTACGATACAGCTCCAGGCACGACCACTGCGCGTGCTGGACCCTTCATAATTTTGGCAAGGTAACAAACGTCCCGGGAACTACGCCGACATCGACCGTGATACGCGCCGCTAATAAACAACATTGCATAAATAAGAGAGGCTAAATACCTTTAATGTCCGTTAGTCTTGAGGGTGGTGGAAGTCGGAGGTGGCTTCTTGCGCCTGAAAGCCACAAAACGGAAGATGGATCCACTTATCACCTTCCTAACCTCTTTACCTATCATTTCAAAAATGTATGCACTACAATTATACGTGGGCTGCTATTTATATATCCGGAATAACAAAGTGAAACAAACATATAGCATTTATTATAGTTTTACTGATTTTCAAAATGTTAACCATGATGATCGATGCACTTTTGCATGCGTTGGAACCAATTTTCGTAGCACTTTTTCCATTCGGATCGAGGTATCTCCAAAACGTGCATTTTAAACGCATCAACAGCCTCTTCACGGCTCGAAAAACGTTGACCACGTAATTTATTCTTCACGGTTGGGAATAAATAGAAGTCGTTGAGGGCCAAGTCGGGGCTGTACGGAGGATGAACCGTTAATTCGATCTTTTGATCTTCCAAATACCGAGTTGTTTCGGCCGATGTGTGACAGCTAGCATTGTCATGATGAAGAAGGATTCTGCGTTGTCGGTCGTTCCTTCTTATTTCTTCAAAGACTTCTGGCAAACAAATGGTCGTGTACCATTCAGAATTAACTGTTTTACGATCCTCTAGTGGCACTGTAGCTACATGTCCATTTATACCAAAAAAACAAGCGACCATTTGCTTCAAAGTGCTTTTTGAACGAATGACTTTTGTTGGGTTCGGCTCATCTTGTAACACCCAAACCGTTGATTGTTGTTTAGTTTCAGGATCATACGCATATATCCAAGATTCATCACCTGTGTAGATATTATAGACAGCTTTTGACGCACCCTGATTGTACTTTTGTAACATTTTTTCACTCCAATCGACACGAGCCCGTTTTTGGTAAATTCTCAAGTTGTGCGGAATCCAACGTAAATAAATTTTTTTTTACAGCTAAATGTTCGTGTAATATTTTATATATACTCGTCATACTTATGCCCAGAGACGCCTCGATCTTGCGATATGTAACATGACGATCTTGCATTATTAGTTCCCGCACAGCATCAATATTTTGAGGTACAACAACCGATTTAGGGCGACCTTCTTTAACTTCGTCCGTGAGCACAGACCGCCCACGATTTAACTCACTAAACCAGTGATACACAGTAGTTTTCGATGGTACTTTGTCCCCAAAAGTCGAAGTGAGTTGATCGATGCACTGTTTTTGAGTTAGCCCTCGCCGAAAATCTTCATAAATCATAGCACGAAAATTTTCACGACTTAAATCCATGGTGATAAAGACTCGCAATTTTCAAAATGACGCCACAAAGGATAAACAAATGACAGGTACATGAAACAAATTGTATTCTTCAGCCAAAGAGTTCTATTTTTAAATGTTATAATTACTTTTTTAATATTGTTCTGTAACTGGCCAGTTCCGGATACATAAATAGCAGCCCTTGCAATGCAAAACAATTAAATACCAATTCTAGTTGACGAACACAACATAACATGTAAACACGACACAGCAGAATTTCTTTTAGCTTCAAACCAAATAAGATAAGTAATGGAGATTTACAACCAATATTAAAAAAAAAAAAATCCCTTTTTCTTATCACAAGGCGACCGACTCTTTTTAAAATTTCTTCATAACAACTTCACACACACTAAATTACTCATATACCAAAGAAAAACATTAACTAAACCGGCACTGACGGGACAACTAGCGCCATCTCTTGGTATCGAGAGGCAATAGAAACAATATGTTTTATTTCTAACATATAGTCACTTAACATACCTCAAAAAGTTTTGAGCTGCAGTAGAATACCCTCAGAATTCAGAGTCGACTTTCCTGCGGGTGGCTGGACCGATTTCCAACAAATACAGCTAAGAACATTCTGGAAAATCGCAACTTTCGAATAAAAAACGGCACACGAATCGGTTTGTTCATTTGAAGGCTACGATGCCACAGATGAACGGACGGAAAGAGAGGTAGACAACGGCGTCAAACCTATCCCTCTTTTTTGACAGGGGTTAAACAATAAAGATTTATTTAAATAAGATTGATATTCTACTAGTCTAACATTTGATCACGTTTTTTGCATTTTTAAAATTCTTGGACAAATTTTGACGATATCTAACACAGTGGAATGCTCTCCTAATTATTTAGCGATATTATTATAACTCTATTCTGATCTGAACGAGGATCAAAATAAGCATCATGTCGATCCAGGATAAAAATTAATAAAAAAATATTATTACAGTATAAATGATTTCCTCTCAGATATCGCGTTGTAGGTGGGGTTTGCCGTCAGATAAAGCGACACACTAATGAAAATAATAATTGTTGCATAGTCACCCGACGTGTGCATCTACCTATTATATTTTTTTGTATTTGGTTTGTCTTTAGTAAATCTATTATCTATGCTACTATATAAATCTGTAACGTCTGTTTGTAATTTTTTTTTCTAAATTTGTGATAAATTTTCGTTTTATCACTCACCGACTTCAATACTACCATTTTTAAATGTTTGTCTGTCTGTCTGTCTGTCCTTTTATAACTCAAGAACGGCCGAACCGATCTCGATGAAAATTGGTCTAAAGTAAGAACATGCGATTTGCGCAAATGATAGGTTACATTTTATCGAAAATCTTCACCTAAGGGGTTGATAAGGGGGATGAAACTTTGTGTGGGAAACGCTAAACTGCTAAACCGATAATGATGAAATTTGGCATGAAGATATTTTGACACCTGGAAACAGACACAGGTTACTTTTTTTATCAAAAATCTACCCCTAAGGAGGTGAAAAGGGAGATGAAACTTTGTATAAGAAATGCTAAGCCGCTGAACTGATTATGATATTGCATGGAGATAGTTTAACACCTGGAAATGGACGTAGGCTACTTTTTTACCAAAAACTGATTCCTAAAGGGGTGAAAAGGAGGATGAAACTTTTTATGGGAAATGCTAAACCACTGAACCGACAATGACGATGCATGGAGACAATTCGACACTTGCGGGAACGGACGTAGGCTACTTTTACCAAAAATCTTCCTCTAAGAAGGGAAACTTTGAATGGAAAATGCTAAACTGCTGAATCAATTATGATTGGCACAGAAATAGTATGTGCTCGGCGACAAACGCAGCTTACGTCTAAGTAGGTTTTCTTAAAAAAAATCTTTGGTGCTGTACATATAACCTAACCTAATAAAGCCACAGAAAACTTTTCCGCGAGGACTAAGTCGCGGGTATAACTAGTATATAATACTCGTAAAAGTAATATGTAAAATTTACTAACAAAGCTCATCCTCATCTTATGTATATTACAGCGCCCTGACGGGGTCTATGTACTGTACTTATTATTTACATCTGTACCGCAATATTTCTACCTGTAATACATGTACGCAATATGAATAGGTCAGTTGCTTACCTATCTGAGCAGGATGTTGTCCAAGAAACAGAGCTTAATAAGAAATTCGTGGAAGGAGAAGATGGGTTAACAATCGATTGTTACAGAGTTCCATTTCGTTATCTTACCTTTTCATGCGTCCCTCATTTGTTCGTCGTTACATATAATTTCTCAGAAATCATGTACAGAAACCTTAAATTCGACATAATCATATTGCGTAAAATAACAATGGTAAGCAAGTTTCATTATATCGCATATTTTGCATTAATTAACACTTTAACTTATTCAAAAACAATGAAAGAAGAGACAAATCGGGTCCTTTATCTTGACTCAACCATTGCCTTCGATATTATAGAAAATAATGGGCATAATTTAAAAATATATCCATTAATGTATAGATAAAAAATTACTGATAATAAAAAATATATTATTACGGTTGGACCTTATGTCAAAGGAATAAGGTCGATTTTGAAATGGTGCTAGATTTTGAATAGTGCTAGAGAACTTTTAGTGCTTATATCTCGAGACCTAGGCTTTGCAGAGTTATGACTTAAAAACGCATTGCTAAGTTTAAGGTCTACTATCGAATGGTATAAGCAAAATTAGGAAACAAGAACAAAGTTGTACTTCGAAAATTCCTAGCGACGATGTCCACCATGAGTCACCCAAACAGGCAGCGTCGAAAACAATGTCGAATTATCCTCAGCGAGCGTAATTAACTAGAAAGTTCCACCCTCTTTATTTCTATGCGTTATTATTACAAACATTCAGGTTTGCTCTAAAAATTTCCAGTATCGTTTTTATCGGACTACGAGTATAAATAGAGTTACATGACCGCCGTTGAGTCAGTTTTTCAACTATCGATCGAAGCGATATATCGAGGCGACATCAAGGCGAAATACGAAAACCACAACGACGACTACTGCGATGGCTCTGGATAGAAGTCTTCTGCTACTCGGGAACGTTGTTTGCGTATGAAGCGTGTACCTTCGGTGACTACTACGCGAGTACCTACTTCGAGGGGCGACTACGAAGCCAAGAACCGCCGTAATTAAGTTGGCATGTTCTTGACATCTGCTTGTACGAAGGAAAATAAACTCTTTGCACCCTTAACCGGGATTTTATTATCCACAGCTCGTAACAACCTATTACCTCTAGACAAAATATAACGATAAAACAAGTTATATTATTACGATTAGTGTTGGCTATAAGCGAAGAGCGCGGAAAAGAAAGAGGTGACGCATAAAGTGGGGGTAGCTGTTAGATCGTAAAAACCGATGCGCAGCGCTCAAACAGGTCTCTACCCAACCATAAACGACCGAAAGATGATTTGACCGCCACGGACGACCGGCGGGGTAATTTACCTAAAACATTGCAGCCAGCGACAGCCACGCAATCATTGCGCGACCGATTATTTTATTGTAACAAAAAATTTATATTGTGTGACGATTGCATGTCTATTGCGCAATGACCGTAAAATGCATTTTTCGCGGTAAATATAGCGCCACCATAGAAATTACATTATGCAAATTCTCGTTTTGACAGCAGATATCGCGCGATATTTGGCTGTCGCATGCTGACTGGAAGTTAGGTAATAAGCGTGCTGATAACAGTGGCGAACGACGCCCTGTTGAACATCAACACACACGATGCGACACCGCACCGCCCCTCTCTCGCACTGCCCACCCAGTTAATGCTGAACTTGAGCGCGGGCCTCCGTCCGCTCTGCATTACACGATAGGCACATCATTCCGAAGCTCAGCCGATCAAATCGCCGGCTGTTTCTACAAATTTATATATTTTATACCTACCTACTTACAAGTTGACCAAATATTTTAATAATAAGTCTTACATTAAATACTCGTATATTCAGTTAAAATATTATTAAACTAGTTTATAGATATTGTTTTCTAATACCTATGTACTATCTACCTATCTAATATCTGTATATACTTTATATTGATTCTTTTTATAACAATTACAAAAAAAAATTCTATTGCTTCTGACATTATATTTAAAGTAAAAATGGTTATAAAATGTCATAATCAGCTTACCCCTTACGCGAACCCGTTTATATTTGTAGCCTGTATTATTGCAAGCCTCACATTTATACCATTTTTGTATTCCTTCACTACGGACTTGGTGGCATCTTTTAGAGCGCTTTCGCAATGGTCCGATCTGAATCCGAGAAAATACGGTACGAGTAGACGTAGTACTTTCTTCACTTTCAGTCAAGAAAGTATCGGGAATGGATGATTTGTTTATGGTTCCAAATACAATTTTGTTTTTTTTTGTTGTTGTTAGATTGGCACAACTGTTTTCCATTTTGGCACGGAGTTTGAGTTGCGTCTGTTATTTAGATTAAATACAGTGCCGTTTTTAGTTATATCATTCTAGTGTATATTGCGAATAAATGGACAAAAATATCGAACAAAGAGTTTGTCTTAAATTTTGCATCGCCAATGAAATTTCGTGTTCGGAGTCACTAAAAATGATATAGAAGGCTTACGGTGAATCGACTTTATCAAAAACACGTGCTTATGAGTGGTACAAACACTGGTACAAAGCATTCAAAAGCGGTCGAGATGTGATGGAAGATTTGTCTCGCTCTGGTAGGCCATCAACGTCTGCAACTGAAGTTAACATCACAAAAGTGAAGGAAATAGTGACTGAAAATCCTCATTCAAACTTGAGAGAGATAGCCGCCGAAGTTTCTGTGTCTCACGAGTCGATCCGTACCATTTTAAATAATCACTTGGGTATGAAACATGTTGCCGCTCGGCTAGTCCCAAAAGACCTGAATTTTCTCCAAAAACTCAATCGTGCAACATGCTAGAACTAGTCAATTCCGATCCAACATTCATGAAACGCATTGTTACTGGTGACAAGAAGTGGGTGTACGAGTTTGACATGCAAACTAGTCAACAAGCTTCGGAGTGGTGCCTTCCAACTGAACCGCAACCGAAAAAACCACGCCAAAGTCGATCAAAAGTCAAAGTCATGTTGACTGTTTTCTTTAACTATCACGGTGTTGTATGTGTGTGGTATATGTGTGTGGTATATGTGTGTATGTGTGTGGTGAGTAAATAAAGAATATTATTTGGGCGTCATGCGGCGTTTAAGAGAGCAAATTCGACGAAAAAGGCCAGATTTGTGGAAAGAAAATTCTTGGATTTTGCACCACGATAATGCGCCTTCGAACAAAGCCATCATTGTGAACGAATTTTTGACCAAAAACTCAACAAATACCATCGAGCAACCACCTTATTCACCAGATATGGCTCCAGCCGACTTCTTTCTTTTTCCTAAACTCAAATTACTACTTCGTGGCACCCGTTTCCATTCGGTAGAAGACATAAAGGAGAATTCGTGGCGAGCACTGAACTCAATTCCGGAAAAAGCGTTTAAAAAATGTTTTGATGTTTGGATTAATCGTTGGCGTAAGTGTATCGTTTCTGAAGGAGCATACTTTAAAGGTGATAAAAAAATTTGGATGAATAACTAACATTTCGTGTATTATTGATCTTATCCCGGTACTTTCTTAACAGAGTAGTATTACTCAGTAGGTACTATTTGTATGAGCGCTTACGAATCGCGTCCGTTACGAATCTGACGAAACTCGTATCCAGTAAAATCGCAATTCGGATCGAATCACAAAACGGACGAGAGCACAACTCGTCCGATGCGAGAAATATTTAATTTGCGATATCCTAAATTGGTTCGAGTTTTCTTCTTTCTTATTTTGTCGGAGTCAGATCGGACGTAGCACTAAAGCCCTCTTATAGCTGTTAGTATTTAAGAGAAATATTAAATGTATTATCTGCCATTCTTTATTAAAAGATATTTGAGTTCAGATTTTCATGTCAGATTTTAATAATTTTAAGGTTTCGTAGTAAACAAGGAAGCCTTTTAGTTTCGAACTGTCCGGCTGTCCGCACATCTGCCCGATCCTTAGCCCGTCTTCCACATTCTCTCATTTAAATAACGAGAGAATGCTTTAAATGCCTTTTAATTCGTTATCAAAACTTCAAGGAAGACCGAGGCTGACTTATGAGGATGTCAAAAGCACTTGCATACCTAGACGAAAAGTGTGAGGAGAATGATGAGATTTGAGGAATCGGAAGAGGTATGTAAGGACCATGACGTTTGGCGCTCCGTCCTCTCCGACTACCCCGTTGGGGTATGTATGTGTATGTATGTATCAAAACTTCAACCCTTTTTATTTCTATATTATATCGATGCAAAATTCTGAAAAAAATTCTAAATATAACTCTTAATAGTACCTACTTAATAGAAGTAACGAATGAGTACTGTAGCAAAAATAATTTCAAAAATTTATGTGTTACTAGAGGTCGCCCTGTGGTCGAAATCCGACCGTAAATATAAACTTATAATATTAAGTCTTTAGCGACAATCTCTACTCTGCAACTGTTTGATCCAAGCAGGTTACGTACAATGTATTTGTGTTATGTATTAACCGATAAAATATAAGTCAAATTCAAAAACAAACAACTTCGCAACTGAAATGTACATTCCCCACTCTTCAACTGTATATGTAAGTACAAAAAAGTGTAATATAATTATAAATTCGAAATTTTTAAATTTTTCCCTTTTATTGTGCTTGCTTCTTGCCAAATTTCATGATTTTAAATCTGTGAGAAGTACCTTACAGATTTTTTTTGATTACATAAATAGCCGTATTTTTTATTGTGTTGACTTAGAAGCATGAATTTTTTACACCTCCAAGGGACCATAGACCTCAGTATTTAATGTAAATTGGTACCCTCTTTATGTACGGAACCCTAAAAATACACCACGTCGGAACACTTTTAACAATAATTGTTACCATACACGTTTTCGACTATTTCTTTGTCTGCCACTGAACCTTTTAATTACTTATATTAATTAAATTCCGACAGATCTAAGCGCAAAGAGTATTCAATAACACACCCAAATTGGAATACTGAGCTGCGACAAAGGTTTATCGAGAACGCTTCAATCTCGAAATCTAATTAATTAGATATTTAATTAAACAGCGATTGAGAATTGAAAATTCAATCAAAGTAATATCGAGTTAAATCTCATATAAATGCTCATCGTTGTGAATTTATTCCTTCCCGCTTTTTTTGCGATAAACTATCTGTTATCCGCAGCCTTGTCTACGTTAAATTAAAAAAAACAGACAATGTCCTGTCTTTTCTCCATGGTCCTTCCCTAGAGTCAGGTTCCATATCAAATTTTAACAAAGTCTTTACGTATTGCAATTCAGTTGCACCGATACTCTGCCTTTGTTGTGTACAGGTAGACAGAGGCTTTAGCATTTCTTTATTTATTTGACAACAAAAATGACTTAACGCGAAATAAATTGTAAGGACCGCGATACCTGGTGCACTGTCCTCTCTGACGACCCCGTTAGGGATACAGCGCGAGGATATGTAATATACGTCACGAATAAGCAATTTAGCAAAATACCCAAAAATTGACAAGAAATTAATTAATTCCTATAGTAGTAACTTTTTCATAGGAAACAGCAAGATATTCGTTGATGCCATTTTTCAACGAATCGTGGTTGTCAGGGTTGTTGACGAATTACTTTGAATTTGACATAATACATGGCATGCATGCAACAATACGTAATACAATTTACTCGTATAAAATCAGCATACCTATAAGTAGGTAGATAATCTCCAAAAAAAAAATTGTGCGGTCGGGGGATCCCTGTTAGGAACGAAGTTCCTTAACTTCCTTTCAATTTCTCAAACTGTCTCAAATTTTCTCAAAATTGGGCTGCCCACGGATACCGCCCCATGTAACGCTTTTTCCTTACGTGACGATTTCTACCAACTCAAACCAAACCAAACAGTACTGGGATAATATAACAAATGGATAGAAAGCTAATATTAGAGGGGGTGCACAGATGTTTTATTTATAACTAGTGACCCGACCTGGCTTCGTCCCGGTGAGATGTTGAATTTTTGAAATATACAAAAGATTTTCATACAAAAATACCATCCCAATTTCCGACTTCTCCGGTAAATTTTCCCAAAACATTCTTTCTTACAAACCTAGTCCTGACAATTATGAACACAGCAAAAGAGAAATCAGTCGATTCAGTCGAGCTGTTCTCAAGTGATGCTCCGTAATACATGTGGCAATTGATTTTTATTTACATAGATTATTATCACTTTTGTTTCAGCATACATATATATTAACATCATGCCATTTCTCATTTGTACAGACCGATAGAGCATCAATGCTCAACAAAATCCTATTGTAACAACGCTTTTCGTAGTATCTAAGTTTCCAGTATTTTTACCATAAGTTACCGCCGTCGATACTTGATCAACGACCGCGTCAAAATTTTGTGTAACTTAATTGACTGTAGTTACCGCTAGGGGCGCTGCACAATTCTTCATATAATTTTTATAATTCTTCATATTATAAAATTTTTGTTGTTGTTTTTGTTATTAAACATTTATTGTTTTACAAAGTGATGTAAGTTTCTTACGAGGTTGTAATAAAAAAATACATTGCAAATTTAAATTGCCTTTGCATTTCCTTAGCATTAAAAATTGAACTAAGTCTAATAAAAATTAATATTCCCAAAAGTTATAAAGTAAAAAAATCTACGTAACTATTCATATTTTTTGGAGACATAAGCCCCCCTTTGTACAAATTTTCTTATCATTTATGTAAAGTATATATATGTACAATAAAGTTTAAAGGTTAAAATATATACCATTTTATTAACCATAGTTTATACCAATGTACTACAACGTCTTTTTAATCCAATTTAGTGCTGAAGAACATCCAATTTATTCATTTAATTATAATATTTTCTTGTATAAACCGTCTGTGCTCAAAGTAATGAATAAATCGAATAAAATCTAGGTACTTCCAAGAATTTCTAATAAAGGACAGCTTTATTTTAAACTGGAACTGATTTCAAAGGTTTTAGTAATTTTTTCAGAGTTTTAAATTTATCGTCCGTAAACTCATTTTCTATTACAGAATATAAATAAATTAAATTGATTTTTAAGCTTTGTCATCTAGCTTCAGAGCCAAAGGTATCATACTTAGCACACCAGTAATGTACACGAATTATGAGCAATGCAAAGTGGGAAAGGTTCATAAATGCGCCCGGATTTCATCTCGATCTCGTAAAAGTAAATAGTTCTTTTGTGTTGGGATACGAGGCTCCTTATCTCACGCTACCGCCTTCATAATATTTCACGAAACACATTCAGGTCTTGAAATATTGTTATTGGGTTTTACTAAGTGTGATCTTTCGTATTATGTGTGGTAGGAGCAAAGATTCGGTGTCCTTTCTAGATGCGGTATTTCATTATCATAATACGATAGAGATTACTATGAACTACTTTTTGAACTCTGTAGCGAAATGGCAAAAAACAATGTACAAAAATTTTATCCTGTCCATTTGTCTGTCTGTCTGTCAGTACGTCACTGCGATTTTACTCGAAGACTATTAGTACTATATGTGTATAGGTACCTGAAATTTGGAAGGTAGTTGAATTCTACGATCCGCTATACAACGGTTTAGAGTTACGAAAAGATTTAATCGAGGATGGGACTTCGTACATGTACCTACCTAACTGAGGGATGAACAAAAAATTCCAGTACACATAAATGTATGAGGTAGGTAGATAGGTCTTCCAAAAAGGATGTACATTGACAAAGTTTTAGGTAATAGGACTTTAATAACACTTTTAACGAAAATTGGTATGAATGATATATGTAGTGTAGTTTTTGAAATATGGGATATTTTCAGTTTCACGCTAAGCAACTGCAAAAATAAGACTGCTGAACAGAATTGAATATGAACTACAAACTTATTTTTGCTGGCGATTAAATGAATATTGTGCATCCCGTCTATGGAATACCTTTACTCTGCGTGGTCATTACACGGCCTTGTCCGGTTTTTTATAAACAAAAAAGTCAACGTTTAAAAATGCCTTGTAACTAAGTTTACTTGATTAAATTGATTTGACTTTAATAAATGAAAAAAATATTCGTCTTACTTACCTTTACCTTACCGTCTACTTATCTTTAATACCAGTAATATATACCTAAGTTATTACAATGAATGTGAAATATAATATGTAAAGATATAGAAAGATATAATAGAGATCTGATAAGAGTTGCGCTTGAAATAGACACGCAATCTCTCTCTTTTCAGCCATCATCTCCAATATTTAATCCTTTTTTGTAATTAATTTAAGAAATAAAATAAAAATATTATGACGATACTTATACACTTTACGTATGGTATGTAACTCCCTCATCTTTTTCTTTATTTGAACCGTAATTTTTACACTTACTAAATACACAATTCGACATTTAGAAATAGGAACAATAATATGGAAAACGCGCTCACGCGCTCGCTGCTATTATACGACTAATCAAATTGCAACAATTGTCTTAATTTAACTACCTCAGTTTCCGCTCGCTTGTGCATTATCTACCTCTTATAATATCGGCTTAACATATAAAACATGTGTTTCAAACATTTTTATTAGTTATTAATATTAAATTTTATGTAGACTTTACAATAAGGTGAAGAGAACTTTTTAAAACATTTATTTGTCTTATAATTGCTTTTGAAATTAATAACAGAGATAATTTTATTATTGTGAAGTGGAGGGATACGATTTATACTGCGCCTGTGTCAAAACATAGGAAAATATTTGAATATGAAAATAAAATTGCAGTACCTACATGTTTCGCAAAAAAAAATTTGTAGATGGTAATCCGTGAACCTAATGTTAAAACAGGTGCATAAATAAAAAATACTCACCTGTTTCCCGCTGATTTTGAACAGCCGTCACTATGTCACATCCAATCGTTTTATTTGTTCCAATATTTTGAATTTCGAAGCGATGCCGATGTCTGCAAAAATAAAAGCAATAATTACACTTATGTACTTTTTCAGTTTCTCTGTTTGTTCCCATTAGATGATGTAAGTAATCGGGTTTTTATTTATTTTATCTCGTGTTTTGAGATCGAGAAATATCGGGCTATCAAGGACCCGGTTATTAATTTATATTGTATTATTTAGACGTTATGATTTCGTATATTATTTAGTTGGTGAAGAGTTAAAACATATTCCATAACAAATTACGAGACTGTCGACTTTACACTGAAAAAAAAAGTTATTAAAAAACAGTAACAGATTCAAACAGTTACGTAATGCGATTCTAATTTATTCCATTTCAAAGATTTTTTTAATATAATTGAAACATTCACTATTTGCCATCGGCATAGCCACATAAATTTCAAAGCAACATAGGTAATTTTTTTTTTATTCAAAATACTAAAACTTGCAATGTAAAATGTAGGTACCTACACTAGAAAAGGTAACGGCACGATAGACGTGATCACACGTCGCTATATCAAATTAAATTGAATCCCTTGACATGATTACAGCATTCCACAGACAAAGAAATCCATTCAGTTATTAATTGCTGTAAATTAAAAGGTTGTAATTTGGACTGTTTGTTTGATGTACACGAGCATATAACCGTACTTGTCGTAAGTAGGGTTGTCAACGCCTATGTTATATCGATAAAATACTTAATATATTTTTAGAGGCAATTTTTAATTTTTTGTAAGCGTAAACTACTTTGCTTGCGGCTTGTTTTGTGGCAAAATGAAAAACAATACACACATACATATGTGGGCGTCCAAGCAAAAAGGGTCCAGTGGTCGGCATTTAGTTTCCGAGATATACGCAGTTTTGTAAAGTTGGGTGAAAAAATGGCAATTCGCGATTTTAATTGATTATTAAATAATACTCAATTATCTATCTACAAGTTCATATAGTAAATGACTTTATATGATGTTTCTAAGTAGAAACGAGGTAGGAGTGTGTTTTTTTTTCAACTAAACTTTAAAAATGCTCAAATCAAGCTTTTACAGAATTTCAACTTCAAATGTCTGATGAAAAAATATATGCCAGTTTTTGAATATATATTTTTTTCCATATAATCAATTGACTATTCTAAATTCCGAATCTAGTCTTAACTCAATACACCACTACTGGACCCTTTTTGCTTGGACGCCCACATATGTACACAAAGTCACACTCCATTGCATATTCATCATCAAGGCAAACTATAATCATAACTTCATTCCACTTTTGCTAATAAGTATTATATAAACAGATGTAAAGTGCATCATATAGTAAGACGTTGTTAGTTCATCGCCTACAAAAGTTAGTTATACTTTACTTGGGCGACTTTTACGACCTACGTAGGAAGTTAGACAACTAAATTATGTTTTTTCTATATTTATTTCTCTCTTCCCGACAAGCAAGGAAACAATGAAAATATAAAGAAAGGGTAAAGAAGGTTTGGCTATTTTGTATTCCTTTTATTAATACATACATATCTTCACGCTGTTATATTAATGTAAGCTGAATATCTAAAACAATAAATAGATTTAATCATAAAAATCTCATATTTATAGCTGTAGTTCGACTAGTCTAAAACTGAAATTCCCAATAATTTTTTTTTAAATAATGCTACAATTTTTTTTGTAGACAATGAAACACGTATAAGTTTCGCATTTTTAGAAAAATTGATTCATTGGAGAAATAATAACTACCTGCATGTAAATAAAAATTCTACTATCAAACTTAAAAATCCACAGCCCTAGAACATGAGGGCCTGCCAATTACACTCCGACCCCACGGGGGTCAAATAACGAACTTGAATTATTTTCCTCAAGCTCGCCTTTTGCAAGAAACCTCTGCTAATTGCGTTCATACATATGCGAGAAAACGTTTTATACATGAAAGCAGAAATGGTTTTGCATAATAAAAGTAAGCATTAATTGTACTGACTCATTTTGAAAACGAACTTGCACGTGATATAATTGAGGAATCAGTTTCACGTTAACCATTAATGTAGTGATTTACTTGAAATTAAATGTATAAATGTAGAACACACTGCGAAATAAATGATACTTATTTGAGGCATTCATAGCACATTGCCACTTTGGTGTTTCATACGATCGACAAAGTTAGTCGACATTGTACACAGTCGACGTCTAACACCATCATCCACCTTATAGATGGGTGACTTCATGGCATATTGAACATTGCTTCGGAAAGCACATTAATCTCATTGGTTATGGCTATCATTTTATGGTAGTAACCGATAAGCGAGAGATTATAAAAGTGGCCCTTGCATTAAGGCATAAATAGGCTGTCACTTTACTTTTTTCATTTATAGTCACGGGAATTTACGTGTAACTTTATAAAAAGAGCATTAGTTTTCCATCAAGGCAAATTTGTTTTGAATGTTTCAAGTACCGTTACTTTTTTCTTAAGTGTAAGACAAACAAGTACTCGTCAAGAGCTAAAACGAGGCACAATTTTATCCATGATTTCCTCGACATAAAGATACTTTTCTATTCAAAATATACTGATATATTTAAATATGGTATTAAGAAATGGGACGGGCTAAAAGAAGTTATCAAAATTACAAAACCGAAACCGAATAGAAGACTTCTTTTTTAAATGAAGGGTAATTTGTTTTTATTGAAAAAGATTAACGAAAAAATGTACAGAGCGAAAGTAAATGGTAGTAGAAGCCAAGAAAGATCGAGCCTGATTCATGAGCATCAAATAGCCTAAGTGTAAGCTGACGGTAATGTCAAAAGCGCTCGCATATCTAGGCAAAAGTGAGTGAGGAGAATGATTAGATTTGAGAAAGCGAAAGAAGTAAGTAAGCACCGTGATGTTTGATGCACCGGTCTCTGTGGCAACCCCGTTAGTGATACAGCGTGAGGATATAGTACGTATTATAAATTATATAGGACCGCAACAACTCATATTCTGCTCAATTGATTTTTCGTGCACTGTAACTACCAAAGTTTGTTCTTGAGGACCTGTTTGAGCTAAATTAGCGCTTTTCCTCAGTACCAAAACCGAAGCAGTGCCTACGGCTACCAAAGCGCTAATTACAACCTACAAAACAATTAAAGTCACTCATAAATTAAGTAGTGTAAATGGAAAGTGGGGTCTACTCCCTCACGCTAGTCCAATAAAGTATTGCTAGACATAAAGCTAAAATTTTAAGCTGTACACAATGCCAATAATGATCTTATCTCTACTATGGTATTACGTAGTCTTTCAACGTTATTGGAAAAATTGTATCAGAGGTTTGTTTACGGCAAACTGAACACAGATAAGATTTTCTACAGAATTTTCTTCATATTATTTATTAATAACTGACGATTCGCAGAGTGAACGGTCATGGGAAAATACTAAGTATTAACTGCTGTTGCTGCGGTCAAAGACGTTCTTGGAATCCGATTATTAATTTTCTCTTTCGAACGAAGTTCAAAAAACTAGAAAACTAAAATGGATTAAAAAAACTACTTCTGTACTATTTTGTACTTTGGTTATATCATAGTTCTATATTCATATTAATGTCAAGACACAGTTTATTACATTTTCATATGTTTACATTTTTAAAAAACGAACGAACTGTTATGCGGTTCGCGATTAATTTCTTTTTAAAAAAAAACTATATGAATAGAGACACTACTTTATTTTAGAAAATACACTTATCGAGGATTTGACTGGAACTTGACTGGACTGACTTGGACGAAAGACGGATGTGTACTGACTGGGTGATGGGAGAGAGTCTAGGCTAACGGAAATGCTGACGGAACGAAAACATGGAGCGTGGTGATGCCATCAACAATAACCCTTACATGCGTGGGGTATAACAGAACGAAAGAACGACGACTCCGGTGAGTGATCTACATGCATTTCAGTACAAATACTATAAATTCTCAAACATATACTTTAATATCACCTATATTTCAATTATAACAGCCATCCAATTCTGTAAAAACTCGAATCGCCCAAGCTAGACTCGTTCGACAATTCACCATACTTCGCATTCGAACTCACTTGGGCTTCAAATGGAATTCTCTAAACCCGTGTTATTCAAACTGTGGGTCGCGACCCCCAGGGGGGTCGCAATGTCTTGCCCGGGGAGTCACGGTCGCATGCTAAGTATAAGTAAAAAGCAAAAGTTGAAGGTCATACACTATAAAAAAAATGCTACAGTTTTAGTTAGAAGGCCTGTGTCTATTTATTTTCTAATAATTTGTCGCTACCCGTGCCAAAGAATATTAATATATCAATGCCTACAAAGCGCCCGCGACTAATTTGCACAGTGCACTTGATTTGTTGATCAGTATAGTCTAAATAAAATAAAAATTAAATACCTTGTCTTTGAAATCACCAGTTTTATCACGGTCCTGGGGGGTGTCAAGAATTTATTTACTCATAAAGAGGTCGCGTATTCAAGAAGACTGAAAAACACTGCTCTAAACCATAGTTCTCAACATTATTTTTCCCAGCGCAAAATAATTATATTTCAACGTGTAATCCAAACTAATATTATAAATGCGCAAGTCTGTCTGGCTGTCTGTCTGGTACATTTTCACGGCTAAACCGCCGGACCGAATTTTTATGAAATTTGGCATAGAGATAGTTTGACACCAGGGAACGGACATAGGCTACTTTTTTTTCAAAAATCTACCCCTCAAGGGATGAAAAGGGGTATGACACTTTGTATGGAAAATGTTAAACCGCTGAACCGATTAAAATGAAATTTGGTACAGAGATAAAACTTTTCCATTAAAAAACATAGTCATCTTTTTTTATTTTTTTAGGGGGATGAAACTTTATAGGGGAAATGAATATGATGAAATTTGGTACAGAGATAGCATGTGCCCGAAAACAAACGTAGGCTACTTTGTTTTTAAAGAAATGGCGTGGCCTTTTAAATTGTGACGTCAACATAAATCCAATATGGCGGAATGGAATTATTTTTAGGGTAATTTTTAGCACGAAGTTCTTTAAAGTGGCTTGCGGAAGGTTTGAGTCGGTAGAAATCGTCACGTAAGGAAAAAGCATTACGTGAGGCGGATTCGCGTCGCGCGGCGCTGGTTCGTTAGCTATATACATAGATTCGCAGTGATATTTCTAACACTTTCTATTGTCTACGAGTATATGTGTGCATACGAGTATCGAAATTTTTATTTTTTGTTTTTGTTTTAAATCATACGTGCGTTTTATTGGTCTCATTATTGTAATTAAGTTTTTAGAAATGGAAACTGCAGTTAAGATCTTCGTTCTTGACGGGGGTCCCCCGACCGCACAAGTTTTTTTTTTCGGGTGTTTCTTTTAACTCCCTGTAAGCTAACTGACTTGATTAATTTTGAATACGGTGTATCGTTGGACTGATCTTTATCGCAGAAGTGACATAGAGCAAATTTTTATTTATGTATCCATGCTCCAAATAGCCTTTTGCAAACACAGGGGAGTAGATTTGTATATTACGACATAGAGTAGGTATCTTCCGCAATTTTATGCAAAAAATACAATAAACCTGTGGTTAATTTTGTCTAAAAATAAATTACATTCATTTGTGCAGAGCAAAAATTTAATTGCGACACGAAAAAAATGTTCCAAGAATGAAATGGACGAAACGTAGACGAAATTTATATCTTGCCTCCACTGTAGCTATTGATTTTGCTATGTAACAGCTACAACGAAATTAAATTCTTTTGCCTAGGTACAAGCAATAAATTTGTGTTTAAGGTACACGCTTACATTTTGTAGAGGCATTTTTTCCCTACAGCCTGTACCGTTTTATCACTATGGTAACCTCGATACATTAACTTTTTTGGAAGTTGCATTAATATACCTATTCCAGAAATGTCCAATGAGTACGTAATTTCTTGACGTTAAATTATCACATTACAATTCATGTATGTACTATAAAAATATTTAGGAAGTAATTATTCAATATGTCTGTTTGATCCTTTCTCGTTTTAAATGAAACATTTTGTTGCAAAAGTTTAGCAAAATTTTATTTACTCATAATGGCTCGAAAAATTGTTTACGTTATACGTATATGTAAATATGACAACTTTGCCCTGTCGAACACTTGAGATAACAAACTTTGAGCACTTCAGAGCTACGCATTCGTTATGTTAAACAAGTTTTATTGTTGTGTTGTATTTGGTTGGAACAGTCATCTTAAAATTTTGTTTAAAATATGTTGCATTTTATTTGGAACTTGGTTATTAATTTCGACAGATAATACTTTAATGTTTTTAGCTTGCATCCGTAAAATTATTAATAATTTTGATATGTTCCTATTATTATAAAAATAACGTTTTAGACCAGCTTATTGTAATTTATTGTATTGTTCATTTCGTTTCAATTTACATTAGTTGCTATCTAGATGCTAATAATTTAGATGCAGTGCAGGCTATACAAGCTATAGCTTAGTCAAAGTCAAAGTCAAAGTCAAATCAATTTATTCAAGTAAACCCAATCATAAGGTATTTTTGAACGTCAAATCTACTTTAGTTCGGTTCAAAGAGAAGAGAAAAGAAAACCTGGACACTGAGAAGAACCGACAAGAAACTCAGTCAGGTATAATTTTTTCAACATCCTTTTACAAAAGGTTTATTAAAATACAATATTCAGAGAGCCAGTAAATGCATGTGCAGAGAAAATCATTTCCAGACTATTGTTTTATCTTCAACGAAATCGTTTATTTTATAGTATGATTGTCTAATCAATGTACGTTTTATAACTAATCTAAATATATTTTCTGTTAATTGAGTGACTTCTTGAGGAACTTTATTATAAAAACGAACGCAGTTACCCAAAAATGAAACATTTGACTTATGTAATTTAAATTTTGGAACAACCAATTTATCACGACCTCGGGTTTCCATACCACCAATATCGCCTTTTTTTGTAAATCGATCTATATTTTTCCTCGTATACATAATAATTTCAAAGATGTATAAGGACGGCAAGGTCAGTACATCAATGTCTTTAAAACGATCTCTTAGTGATTCTCGTGCATTCATACTGTAAATAGCACGTATCGCTCTTTTTTGTAAAATAAAAATCGAGTTAATATGCGCCGCTGATCCCCACAGCAAAAGGCCATAGGACATTAGGCTATGAAAATATGCGAAGTACACCAGCCTAGCCGTATCCGCATCCGTCAATTGCCTAATGCGTCTAATGGCATATATCGCGGAACCGAGCTTACTAGCCAATGCCCCGATATGATCCGCCCATTGCAATTTACTATCTACTGTTAAACCAAGAAAACTGGCAGACCTAACTAATTCTAACTGTTTCCCACCCAATTCTATTTTATCATGGATTCTGGGTACATTAGAAAGGGAAAATTTAATACATTTGGTTTTTTGTGCATTCAGTAGTAAATTATTAACAGCAAACCACCCCGAGACGACGCCAGGATCCCGTTCACCCAGGTAATATCTAAGTTCTTTCTGTCCAGTTTAAATAGCAATGAAGTGTCATCAGCAAATAATACTATTTCGCATAAGTTCCTGAGCATAAATGGGAGATCATTAATGTAGACTAGAAACAGAAAAGGTCCCAAAATTGATCCTTGGGGAACGCCCATTCTTAACCTCGAACCAACAGACAAAACCCCATTGACACTCACTTTTTGCTCCCGGCCAGACAAATACGAGATCGAGAGCGTTACCACTTAGGGCCCCCACTTCCTTGAGGGCCACCAAAAAGTTGTCCGAGTGAGCGATTGTCATATATCAGCATTATTTGTCCCAATACCGCACGTCCGGGACATCCCATACTCTTCACCCAGTTTTTTAGCGCGTCTTTTCTGCCTATCGAAATTGCTGATAAATTTTGACAACAAATAACAAGTAACTTTGTCAATTTTTAAAATTATTTCAATGTTATTTTGTAATAGAAATGTTTATTAATAGTTTACAATTTCTACATACATACAAACATAACATAACATATCTTCACGCTGTATCCCTAACCGGGTAGTCAGAGAGGACGGAGCGCCAGGAGTCGCGGTCCTTACACACTTCTTTCGCTTCCTCAAATCTCATCATTCTTCTCACACATTTTCGCCTAGGTATACGCGTGCTTTTGACATTTCCGTCTGCTAACACTCTGGCTATTTGATCTTCATAAGTCAGCCTTGGTCTTCCTTGGCTTCTTTTAGCACTCACGTTCGCTCTGTAGATTTTCTTCGTCAGTCTTTCATAACTCATTCTTTCTAAGTGCCCGAACCATCTAAGCATTCCTTTCTTCATTTTTACAATAACACTGTTGTGCAATCCTGTCATACTGCGTATCTCTTCATTGTTTATCCTGTCTGCAAGTGTGACACCGCACATATTTCTGAGAGACCGCATCTCCACAGTATTTATCATACTTTCACTCGATTTCGGGCATATCCAGGCCTCACTACCGTACAACAAAGTTGGCACCAACACCGCTTTATGGATGGCCGTTTTAGCAGTGTTAGATATATTCACACTACCCACTAAAGCGGACAGAGCACCGTTCACTTTATTGCCAGCTGCTACCCGTCTCTCCACATCCAAGTCACATCTTCCATCCCTCGAAAACGCACTCCCCAGATACACAATTTCATTGACTTGTTCTAGACATTTTCCATTTACACAAATCTCACATTCATTTTCAATCCTTTTACTTCACAATCTTCTTTCATGCACGTGACTAGTGTCTGCAACTCTGCTTCTGATGGTTCTATTAGCACAGCATCGTCAGCATACAATAGGCAGTTTACCACTGTGTCAACACATCCCATACCACTCATATTACCTTTCAATCTCTGAAGGCAACTGTCCAAATACAGCACGAACAGCCAGGCAGAGATCACGCAGCCCTGTCTGACACCAGAACAGACTTCCAACCAGGGCGACATGTCACCGTCTATCCTTACACAGGCTCTGTGGTCGCGATATAATGACCTCACAGCCTGCAGTAAGGAGCCCTCCACGCCATATTCAGGCAGAAGACTCCACAAATTCTTTCGCACTACTCTATCGAATGCTTTTTCTAGATCCACGAAAGCGCAGAAAATTTTCTGACCTATAGCCAGAAACTTCCCCACGATAACGCAAAGCGAGAAAATCTAATCCATGCAACCCCTGCCGTTCCTAAAACCACCTCGCGCCTCCCACAAATATCTTTCTGAAATGCCTTTCATACGTTCAGTCAATATCTTAGTATAGACTTTACTCGCTAAGATGACCAAGCAGATGGCCCTATAGCACGCACAGTCTAGATAGGAACCTTTCCCTTTATATAGAGATACTATGACTGCCGTGTGCCAGTCCTCTGGAACCTCCCCCTTATGCCAACAAAGGTTGCACAGTACACAGAAGGTATCTCAGACCCAGACCACCATACTTGATCATCTCAGCAGTCATCTCATCAATTCCCGCAGCCTTTCCACATTTCAAACTTCTTATCACTTTTTCAATCTCTTTCATACTAATGGCATCCTCCAGTCCGTGACCCGAGTGTGGCAATTCATTAGAATCGCTCTCAGTATCAGAGACGGAGTTGCCACTCTCATACAATTCTCCATAGTATTCACTCCATCGCAGCAGAACATCTTTTTTATTTGTAAGCAGGTTACACACAGACACTTTCACCTCATCATCCCCCCACTCATCACGCTTTTTGCCGTTCCCAATCTTATTCGTTCCACACACTTCTTTCGCAGCCTCAATCATATTATCCCTAAGGTTCTGTCAACATTTTTCAACATCCTCGCTCATCACTTTCAGTCTATTTTCAAGCTTACTGGATAATACCCTTTCATATTCATTCCTGGTGGTCGCATCCTACAGTTTCCAGTTTTTAACGCGACTAACCGCTGCAGGTTTGGACACTATGCGATGTCGCCATTCTGCGAATAGGGGGTCTATTCGCAGAATGGCGACATCGGATTCTGATTATCACCAGAAAGTGGTCCGTCCTGAGATCGGCTTCTCTATAGGCTCTTGTGTCCATAACCTGCTTCTTCAGTCTGCTATCCACCAGGAATAAATCAATCATACTTCTCGCACCCTTTCTTTCCCACGTGTACTGATGGATTCTTTTATGCTTAAATATGGTATTAGCTACAAAAAGATCATTTTCCATACACAGTTCTAACATTCTTACATTCTCTCCAATCCAATCTTTTCTCTTCCATAATATCAAGCACTTCATTCATCTTCTCCTCAATCCCACCTCTCACATTCCACGCAGCTACTCTGCACTCCTCCCTTCACTACCCGCCGCGAGGTGCACAGCGTGTTGGGTGGCGGTCCCCAACGCTGACCTGCACTCTGCATACACCAGCGGGGACAGACCGGTGTACGTCGCTTTCGGGGGACGCCCTATCACTGTCATTGCCGTTGTCCCGCATTGTGTGCACAGGAGAGGAATTGCAGCCCTGAAAAGGGCTGGCAGGGGTCGCGACGAGCACATTTCCTCAGTTGACCCCTACATACTACATACATACAAACATATCATAAATAGATCTATATTTTTTGTAGTCTATATCATGTTTTCAAAGATGTTTAATGAGAGTAACGTTGTTTTTAAACCGATCTCTCAGCGACTCTCGTGCGTGCATACTGTAGGAGGCATGTATTGCCCTCTTTTTAACCCACTTCAAAAAAAGGAGGAGGTTCTCAGTTTGTCTGTATGTTGTTGTTTTTTTTTGTATGTTTGTTACCTCATAACTCCGTCATTTATGAACCGATTTCGAAAATTCTTTTTTTATTTGGTAGGTAATACTTGGTCCCATTTCAATTTCACCGGTACTAGAGTTTGGACTTCGGAGATACATTAAATAACGCGACCTGGTTATAACCTTTATTTATATTGATGATTCTCTTATATATCGTTGCGCTCCGGAATTAGAATGAAGTTAATTGCAGACCTGCTCTAGATATTTATTTAGGTCAAGATCACTCAAAAGGGAGAAATAAAAAATTTGTATTAATAAAAATTAAACCGCCTTCAAAAAAAACACTGAAAAGTATAAAATAACTACCCTTTACTAATGAAAACTCAAGTACAATTAAAATAACTTTATACATACGATACACATACCTATATAATTAAATTTGACAGTTATTGAAGTCGGTGTCAAATCAATGTGCAACAACAGAAAGTCCATTAGTTTGGTAGGCTTGGCACCGACTTCAGTAACTGTCAAATTTAATTATATAGGTATGTGTATCGTATTTATAAAGTTATTTTAATTGTGTTTTGATTAGTAAAGGTTAGTTATTTTTGTAAAATAAAGATAGACTTGATATCCGCCGCTGATTCTCAAAGTAACAGGCCATAAGACGATAAGGCTATGGAGGTATGCGAAGTACACCAGCCTAGCCGTAACCACATCTGTCAACTGTCTAGTGCGTTTAATAGCATATTATATTGCCGAACTGAGCTTATTAGCCAAAGTTCCGATATGGTCTGCCCACTATAACTTATTATCTACTGGGAAATCAGGAAAAGTAGCTGATTTCGCTGATTCTAATTGTTTCCCACCCAGTCCTAGTCTGTTATGGAGTCTGGGTACATCGGATAGGGAAAACTTGACACAATTGGTTTTTTTGTGAAAAAACCCTGTTTTACACAAACATTCAGTTGCATCTCCAAAACTCTACAGAATTTGAAAATAATTTTTACTAAAATGTATAGATAATTATAATATCTCAAATCTCTAAAACCATTTTTTTAATTGGTAATGTAGTTTTCTTACAACTTACAATTATGTGCGAAAACAAATGTTGAGATTTCTCCTCGCTAAAATATGATCAAACCATAACTGCGAAAATCAACTTAATTGTCATAGTTATTGCTATGCACTGGGCTGCATAGGCGGACTCTTAAGAGAATAATGTAGCTATTTGAACTATTGGTTCAGAGACGAATACTCTTCGAGTGGTTGCCGGCTGTCTTCATTGAAGAACACACACACATTGTATGAATCTACCGGGTCACTCGCGGATACATACAGCGGCGGGGTTATAACCTAAAAATTTAACCGTATGAGTTGAATTCTATGACCGTAAAATGCACTTCTCGCGGTAGATTTAGCGCCACTATACAAATTACATTACATAAATTCTCGTTTTGACAGCAGATATCGCGCGATGTTGGCTGTTCCATGACGTCTGCAAGTTACATAATAAGCGTGCGGGTTAAATGACACGAGCGAGAAGTAAGCAGATTCTGTCATGGTTAGTCAGTTTATTGAAGTGGCGTCCGCTCCATGAGCACCCACTAGTGTAATATGGCCCTTACATATGATAAACGGTCATAAAATCCAAATAAATGATGTGTCTATATAAATAAAAATCAATTGCCACATGTATGACGAAACATCACTTGACAACGGTTGGACCGATTTAGCTGATTTCGTTTTTGTAGAGTTCTTAAAAATTTTTGGAAAATCCACGGAAAAAGTCAGAAATTTTGATGGTATTTTTGAATGAAAAATAAATAAATTTATCTTTAAATATTTGCGAATAAGTAAGTATAACGAATATACTTAGTGCGCTGCAAATAAGCTTTGTACTTTGCATTAAAAATTAAAATATTTGCAAGCGATTCCTGCTAAACAAAATTTATTTCTTTTTAAATGAATATTAGATGTGTGTAAACACACGCGTATTTTTTAATTAACAGACTTCAAAAAAAGGAGGAGCTTCTACTTTCATCTATATGTATGTTTTATTTTTTTTTTATTTATGTTCACCGATAACTTCGTCAATTGTGGACCGATTTCGAAAACTTTCTTTTGTTTGTAAGGGTATACTTTCCAGGTGGTCTCATTTAAATTTCACCGGTATTGGAGCTTGAACTTCGAAGTTGCACAAAATAACACCAAATAACAAGACTGGTTATATAACCTTCATTTATATTGATGATTATCTCATAAATCGTTGTGCTCCGGAATTAGAAAGAAGTTAATAGACCTGCTCTAGATAGTTATTTAGGCGAAGGCACTCAGAGAGAATTTCAATAAAAAAATGAAACCACCTTCAAAAAAAAGTATTGAAAAATACAAAATTATTATCTTTTGCTAATCAAAACTCTAGTACAATAAAAATAACTTTACAAGTACGATACACATAACTATAAAATTAAATTTGATAGTTATTGAAGTCAGTGCCAAATCAATGTGCAACAACAGAAAGTTTTTTAGTTTGGTAGGCTTGGCATCGACTTCAGTTGAACTGACAAATTTAATTATAAAGGCATGTGTATCGTACTTTAAAACAATATGTTTATAATACTTGAGTTTTGATTAGTAAAAGATAGTAATTTTGTATTTTTCAGTGTTTTTTAATGCGGCTTAATGTTTTTTTACACTGAGTCTGAGTTTCGTAAATAACCCATTATTTTTTAGTAATATGTGAAAGATAAAAATGGTTACTGTGGATTATCCCTAGAGGACAGACATATACCATCACGGACTTTTCTGTAGACCTTTTTAAGATATATAATTTTGTGGTACATTATTTTGATCTATCTTAAAAATACGACAAATCATCAAAAATTCTCGGCTTTACTCTACTCTAATATGCATTGTACATATTACACTTTCCGGAAAAATTATCTAAATGATAGTGAAAACCTTATCAAAATCCGTTGCGTGGTTTAGAAGAAGTTAGCGGAGAAAAATACAGACGAAAACAGCGATTTTCCTTAATACTATTTAGAGAAGAGAAGAGGAAGAGATAACAAACGAGGTAATCCCCAGAAGAACTCTCGTAACCGTATGTAATAAGAATAACAAACGTGGTGATCCACAAAAAAACTTTCGTTAGCTTTAAGAGGTAACGGGCTGAAGTGCCGATGAACGGGTCACATAGCATGTAGAGCCTTTAATCGCTGAGGAAATAAGGTTCGCTCATGATGACCACAAACGAAAAGACGTAGCGTTGGACGATCTCCCACATGATGGATTGATGATCTAGTTAAGGCGATGCATTGATAAACAATAATTTAATCTAAAATAGACCTTCTGCTCTATGCAAACGTGCGCGCGCTAGCTTACGAAAAATACGAAAAAACAGTTATTTTCGTTTATTTTAAAAACTATAATTAATTTTTAAAAATCCAACTGTCATTTTGAATAATATGTTTAGATAAACTATGCAGAAAATTTAGAAACATAAATCGGTTCCGTTGCTCCGAAAAATGTAAATCTCTGTTTTAAAAGAGGTTTCTTTAATATTTTTTTTTGTGCTACAAAAGTTAACCAATTGTATAATTCAACTGATAAAATGAAATCAATAAAATGAAGAATCAGGTTACCAAATATCACTTTCATAAGTTTTGTAGTCACTTAGAAGAATTAAGATCCCTGCCGTCAAAATTTCCAATGCGTCGCCTTAATATCGCAGGGAGTCGGTAAATTCAAGCTGCATGAGTCCCAGGCCCATTGGCTTCGAGAGGCCTATGTCCAGCAGTGAACGTCCTCTGGCTGAGATGATAATTATGATTGTTATGTAGGTATATGTATAGATGTGATCTGAAGCTTAAATATATCTTGCCTCAGACGTGCTTCATTTGATAATATAAAGAATCACGATATATCAAATTCATATTATGTTACTTTATATAACGCTATGTATCATGTTTTGTAAAGCATTTGATACATCAATAAGTATAAAAGTTAATGGAAATTACATATTTATTTGCCTTCAACGTATAAAAAACATAATAAATAAGAAATTACATATGACAATAATCTGTTATGAAAATACATGTTTTATCCTCACACAACCAATGTTGTTTTACAGAACCCTGCTCTAAAACTCTTCAAATCATGGGTAATGGAAAGAAAACATTATATCGAAGATAAAATTTAAGGCAAGCTCGTAATTTGAAGGTACATATACCTAAGCGTAAGAAAATAAACACGGATTTATAACTGGTATTCAAAATACCCTGACGTCAGATGTTTTGTTGTGGAAATCTATCTCAAATATTACGCCTACTTACTTATATGTCATATGCATAATACAGATGTTACGTGAATTAAGCTAAATTGCAAATTAATTTTTTATTAGACATGTATTTCTTCTTAACAAAGCATCCTCGAGACCGCTCAGGTTCGGGCAGTTGCTCGTACAGACTCTATGAAAACTATACTTTACGAGAGGCGAAATACATGTCGAATAATAGGTAGGTATGAATTTTGAAGGAATATAGTTAAAATTACATATATAACTTCACGCTGTATTCCTGACGAGGTAGTTAAACAGGACGGAGTGCTAAGTATCGCGACCTTTGCATACTTCTTTCGCCTCATCACATCTCATCATTATCCTCACGCACTTTCGTCTAGGTATGCGAGTGCTTTTGACAATGCCGTCAGCTAACACTGGCAATTTGATCTTGGTAATTCAGCCTTGATCTTCCTTGGCTTCTACTACCACTCAGTTTCGCTTTATAGACTTTCTATGCTCCCGATCTCTAACCATCTCAGCATTCCTTTCTTCGTTTTTACAACGACACTATAGTTCAACTTTTCGTATGCATATCATGGCTTATTTTTTCCGCGAGGGTGACACTGCACACATTTCAGAGATATCGCGTTTCCACGGCATTTACATAAACATGATGAATATATAGTTAAAAACGTTATTATTTCATATAGCTTTAATCGTCTATACATTGTTTAGAGTACTTATATATATGTAACGAAGGCCAGAACTAAATGTAGTCGGCCTTCGTCGGCTAAAACCGATCGTAATCGGCTGAAACGATTTAGATAAAACGAGATATATTGAGTTTTTAATTATTTCACTTAAGCTTATGAAAATTATTTAAGCTTATGAAAATACTAACCAGTTCACCACTACTCTACAAGCATATTAAGAAACACCACTATTATACCACCAGAACCAGAAGCGCCACTACGCTACAAGCACCTCGACAAATGATACGAAAAAGTAAACTATTACTGAAATAGTTTGCTTTTTTTCGTACTATTTCGGAAATAGTTTGCTTATATACATACAATAATATTTCATTCGTATATAAAATTACCAATAAATAAAATAAAAGTTTAAAAAATATACTAATGAAATAATAGTATTTCATTGTTATTTTTTTTAACTATTTATTGATTGGTATATTCTTTGATATAATATTTTATTGTTTTTTTTAACTACTTATTTCATTGACATATTTTTTAATAGCTGCTAATAAAAGTCCCGTCAAAATAGGTTCAGCGAGACAAAGACAGACAAAAATTTTAAAAAGCGTGCTTAGATTTAGGTCACGTGCAAATAACCATATAAGCTCGCTTGCTTGTTTGTCTTTGGTAAAAGCCTTTATTTTGAAATGATAGACAAACACATCAATTTTATTTACATGTATAATGTATAATATAATGTACAATGTATAAATAAGTGAAATTTCTCACACTTCCGTTTTTCAATCACTTTCATTTCGATTACATTATATTGAAAGTATCGCCATATAATCTACATATTTTGAGTGCCCTCAACGTTATTTCCAGGGAAGAGAAAGCTTACTTGTTATTAGATAAAGTTGTCTACGAGATGAGACGCGAAAATTAGGGTAAGAAGTGGGTCAAAGTCGAGCGGGGTCGTCGACCGCCGCGCCAAGCGTCTAATTATGTAACGAGGATGTCGCGAGAGATACTTGTGCTGTACGAAATTATATACTACATCATCGAGAAATGAGTCGAAAATTGCATGGCATAAATGTGATATTACAGTTGTCTGGGATACGAATGAGCATGGTAGAGTTTGTAGGATAATTATGAAGAATGGAGATGTTTCTGTGAAAGTAAATTTACGACAGTTTATTCGAAGAAGAACACTACAAATCAAGGTTTGCATGCACGTTTATTAGGAACCTTATTATGTAATATAACGTGAATAGTGTACTTACATTTCTCCAAGTAGAATTGAATTACAGTGCAGTAAAAGTCGCTTGTCATTTCCTTTTAAGATTTCAATGTATTCTGTAAAAAAATGTTGTAGCTGTATTAACCTTCAAATTTTCTCATACAGATAGGGACCAAGCTAAATGAACACGTATTAATTTTAAAAAGTACAAAAGGAAGACAAAAAGAATTGTATCCTTGTATCCAATATAGAACAACAACATAGAACATATTAAATTGCACAATGTTATGTAGTAGGTACCACTCGGGTGGCAGTTCTTTTCTCCTCTCCGCACTTCAGACCAGGGATACATTTAGCCCGGTCTCGAACTATTGATATAAATTTTAATGTACCAGTATATTTTGTTGTTCAACGGAAGAAACAAATAAATTAAGACAAGTTTAACAATGTTTTTGTTTATTGACGTTCTACCCCTTTCTCTAATCTTAGAAACGAACTTTCTAAATTACCATAAAAACTTACAAATAGAAGTCTCAAAAGTCGATTCCTCGCAATTTTCATTTGAACTTTTGGGCGTGCCCAATAAAATCAATACAGTGAACTTTCAGTGCAGTGACCTAGTGAATCGCGAATAAGGCCACACGTTGCATAAACTGTTTTGTAACTCAAAAACAATTCGGCAGTAATACTAGTGCTGCATTTAAACGTCTCGTATAAACACTACTAGTATTGTATGTTTAAGATGAAATTTCATAATAATCCAGTAAACCCTGCGATGTAACGTGTAATGTAATGATATCATCCATATACAAGAACATAATACGAAAATAATAAGCAAAAAGCAATGCCGTTATTCACCATATTGAATTTCCCGTAACGATGTATTAATATCCTAACTTCCATTTCATTTCTTTTACTATTTTTACGTGTAATAAGTGTAATCATACAGAAATTTAACAAGAATTCGAATATAAAACAACATCCGAAATGAAGAGTATATATTTATAATAATAGAGATAAATCACATGTACATATTTGAGGAGGTAAGAGTAAGAGATGTGCAAATGAGTGTTTACTCGATTATGAACTATCATTATACTAAAAAACTTAACAGGCCATTTTATTTATATTACACATAGCAGCAACTTTATACTGTACTTTATACATGTATCAGCAGATTAATAATCAATTAAGATTTCCTTATGTGTCGCGCTCAATAAATTTACTTCAATATGTGTGTATACTCAGTATTTACTCAGTAAATACTTAGGACCCATCACTAGGTAAGAACACACATGTAGGTATATAAATATATATATATGTAAATAGACATGAAAAATTAGCTTCAATGTAATCGGTAAAAATAAATTAACAACAATTGTCATAATTGTTTGCACTAATGAAAATAACAATAAAATAATTCATATTTGGTTAATGTTAACTATTATTGGCTATTTCATCTTTAAAATGTACATAAAATTTTAATTTAGATTCTTAATTCTTCAATTATTGTTCAACTCCAGATTTATATTTTTATCCCGCACTCTCCTAATATTTTTGTAAAATTACACGCAATTAATGACAATAAAGTTTCCTAAACGAGTAATATCTTCATATAAAAATACGTACTCGCGTAAAAACCTATTTAAAATGTGTAACACAAGTTCTTAGAGCATAACTAAAGCGTACCGCTTAAAAATGATAAAAATCCCTTTTTGAATGCGCATATTTCCCTACAAACCATCGTCCCGCGCGGACCCAGAGACAAAGGCCTGCGAAATTACAGTCTTGCTTTTAAATGCGAGAATGAATCTCGGGAAGTCCCATCCCCTCAAAGCTTTGCAAATCCGTTGTGGAATGCAACTCGGCCTTCTCTGTTCTTGAATACTAAAATGTTTGCAACTGCATCTATTTAAAAATGACAACATTAATTATAGCAGTTCTTTATACCATAGAGATTATTTAAATAAAATACAGTATTTATAACTAAAGTTCCACATTATTTAAATCTCATAGTAATTCCAACCCAAAGTCAAGCAGAAAATAGTTACAAAATCCCGAGGGCGGAATTAAAACTAATCGTAACTGAATCTCTGGAACAAAAGACTATGTGAGCTGTTCGCGTGATCTGAATACTTCGCTTGGATTTAAAAATAAAATGCAGTTTTAATGCGAAAAAAGAGACTCAAGATCCATTAGTTGATTCAAATCGCACATTATCTTTTTTATGAGCGGACAGGCAACTGTGGAGGATTTAAAAAATGCAGAAACCCGCTTTGAATGTCGTCTTTCCATTTGTAAGATGTGTTACCGCAAGACAAAACCTTCGGGAATTGCACTCTTGTTCTACAAATACGAGGACAGAACGCAATATCTCTGCCTTTGAAGACTAGACGAAGTCAAATAAAACTACAAAATGTACACGTTTTTATTCTGAGGTATACAAATAATTAGTTTCTTTATTGCCTTACAACACAATGTAAAACCTTCTGTAATGCAATTTATTAGTATTACTTAACCTGAGTTATCAAAACGAGACAAACCATAAACTTTTGTGCTACTAGAAGTTAGCTAAAAAAGTGCTTTGTATTTAATTCCTCCGACACATTTACCAGTAAGTACTTAGTATATAGTATAGACATAATTATGTAAATACCATAAACAATAAATGAATATTATTTGGACATCATTTCGTACTTATTAATTTTATTTACAATGAAACATTGCAATGGACTTTTTGGTGGGAACGGGAGGAGTGAAGTTGTCATTTTATTTAGATTTTCTATTTTTTACATTTTCGGGAGTTTTAAAGTACAAATGTGATAGTATATTGTGTTTCAAAGTTCTGTATCAGTGAAAAGAATGGAGTAGGTCTAAATAAACATGTGTAGTTGAAGTTCTCGAGCTCTTCCAAGAAGTCCTTTACATTTTCAGTAAAGCCTACTATCACTTTACTGGAAGAGTTTTACGATAAGAAGAAAAAACGAATTCACTTCGAACGTACGTCATGTCGATTCTACTTATTAATACGTGACATTGACAAATCCGCTAATCTGTGCTCCATGCCATGAAGATATAAAAAAAACAACATTGCAATGAAGAGCTACTTGCACATATTATCCCCATTTCCTTTAATGAAAGTTGCGCAAATAAGTCCATTGAATTACAGCATCTAAGAAAACCTAAATGCTCTCTGCATACACAGTAGAGAATAAGATAAAACTGTTTATTACTTACTCTAATGACAAAGAACACACTCCAAAACTAATATATGTATGTTCGCATTGCATGCTGCTGACACAGTGGTTCCTAACCTAGGAATAGATATTCCTAACCTTTATTGTTTGACAATCCACATAGCATATAAAGATTTTTATTGTCACCCCTTCAAAAACTAATATACGATTTAATGGCTAATGACTCTATGTGGATGAAATTTAGAACTTGTATTCTATAAACTACTATACAAATGTTGTAAAAAAAAACATATAAAATTAGAGATGGTAGGCTGGTACTCCATACATTTAACTGAACTTTTTTGTTTTAACTTTTCAATTGTGTAAAGGTGTAATCGATACAGACAGACAGAGACAAGTTCGCATTTGTATATGTTAAGCGTATATTATATTAGCTTATTTTAACTAATTAGATAACCAGAGGTGTTGCACCATCATGTCAGTATGAGCTGACGCTAGATATTTTATCCAAAGTTTATCCACCGCACGTACAAAGCTTTTATAACCTATAACCTTTCTCGGGGTCGGAACCACTGTGTTGACATAATATTTACGTCTACTAGTAATTACTAAGGTTTTATATAGCAAAAGAGGGAGTCCTTTCAAATTCTTTACGAGGTACACACAATCGTTTGCGTCGTATACGTGGTCTCTTTGCATTAATCGGTGACTTTTCACCAGCCTAATTATTTGTGTCACCGAATAACTAATGGTAAGGGTAACGAAAACACGTAACCAATGAAAAACGAACCGCCGCTCCTCTGTTCATCTCTCATTTGTTCAAAGAACAGACAACCAGCAATGGAGACAAAGCAGAACAAAATTGCGGGACCTTGCTAATGCCAGGGCCGAATTGAGGTCGCCTGCCCATTGTGTTTGACACCGCACAAACAAGATATTTTATGAACCCACATTAGGAGGCAATGGATCGAATTAGGCCGGTAATTTCTCGTATTGTGATGGCCGGTACACGGTTTAAAGGAAGCTGACTGTGCTTATTCCGTTATTGTGTTGGTTTTCGCTTTCAGTAATGTTTTTTTTATGAATTCATTCATTTCTACAAAATTTATATTAATTTCAAATAGCCTCTGGAATCTTTCCATAAATGAAAATTCATCGAATCTAAAAGACCATAAATCAATATTTTCATTTTATTGAAAGTTTAGAGCGAAGTTCGAAGATGTTTTTGCTGTAAGAATTCCCCTGGAATGCCGGAGGCGTGATGATGATATAGCGATATTTGACCGAAGTTTGTATCAGTATAAACTTACCCATATTTTGAGCCTCTCTTGCTGATACGTCTCCGCTGACGTTTACAAGCGAACTTGAGCTGTAAATAATGAAAAGTTCATATAAAAACAATTTAACATGTCCGTTCATTGTACTTAGATGAAAAGCAATTTATGGAACTGCGTACACTTATAACATAAATATTATTTCGGTAAGATTTTTACGAATACAAAAATGTCTACTAAATAACATCAGACTCATTCTGCCATAAACAAACTTAGTCAATAAACGCAAACATTACCCTCCTTTTGGGACAGTCAGTAAAAAGTTAAAATCTTTGTAGATAAGTACATACAACAATTTATTACTTAAGGCATTATTATAAAGTGGAGACGATAAGACTATTCACCGATCACCAGCTTTACGGATTATATGTGGGCGTCCAAGCAAAAATGGTCCAGTGGTCGGCATTTAGTTTCCGAGATATACGCAGTTTTGTAAAGTTGGGTGAAAAAATGGCATTTCGCGATTTTAATTGATTATGAATAATGCTCAATGATCTAAAAGTTCATATAGTAGATAATTGAGACAATTTAGACAGAAGAATGTAACTCTGTGTATAATGTATAAAATTTGACAGAATGATTACCGGATGGAACCGTTTCCGAAAATAAACAGTTAAGTACTCACTTCTGTAGACGATCTATATTCTGTACAAAATTTTTGTTGTGATAAAACGGGTGTTATAAATTAAAGCAATGTTTGTAGTATGAACAATGTCTTGAGGTTAGTTATTTATCTCAAATTAATACGTATTTCGACATGTCTTGTTTAAATTTACTTATTTACCTTTTAGTCAAATTGGATAGAACGATTTCTATACATTTATACATTGTATGTCTCTTAATATTTAAATTATTTAGCTACCTGAATATATAGTGTCCTAAAAGTATATATTAAAGCGAACGAAAACAGAGGGATGGTTATTTGCTTGTACTTATACTAAAGTCTATTGTTCTTAAAATTACTAAATGTAATTTAGGCTAAAATATATTTTGTCTTAAATTTCATATTGATTTTTACTTTGAAACAAAAGAGACAAAACAGATTTTAGCTACTGCTGATTTATCAACCATTTATGAATATCGGAGTAATTATACAAATACTTGTATACCTGTTTATCTCTGACAGTTAAAAAGTTATGACTGTTTTTTTTTCGTAAAATCACAACCTATCTCGAATATAAAAAATATATAAGGATATATTATTAGAGCACTATGCGCTCTGACAAAAAATCAATCATAAATTTTGAATAAAACACTGAATCCAAATTCATGGCTCATGGAGTTAAAATGATCTCCCTACTGTCCCTGATCCCTGTACGATTTGTTCCATAACGTTTAAAATACCTATGTAGGTATACTATATGTGATTGAAAATGTGGTCAGGCATTTCGAACTACTCGTACCATATTGTCAGAGAATATGCAGAAAGGAGGCCTACTCTCGCCTACTACACCTGCTTTCTCTCGGCCGGATACGTAGGATTGTTGCATTGGCTATGAGATGCGGAGAGCATCTCGTTTTGTTATATTTTTAGTTTATAATAATAAAAATAATACACACGGATAAGTCTTTCATGTTTGTTAAATTTAATTTCTTGTACTCGTGTTGAAGAATGATAACTCTGGATTCAAATAACTAAAATTATCACATTTAGTCATCTAAGAACATTATACTCGTAATATGACGACCTCCGTGGCGCAACGGTTTAGCGCGTCGGAAAGTAAACGGGGGTTACGGGTTCGATTCCCATCCCGAGTCTGGGTGTTTTTGTATAATATGTATTTATTTACAAAAAAAAAGTATATAAGTAGTATATCAGTTGTCTAGTACCCATAACACAAGCGCTGTGCTGCTTACTTTGGGACCAGATGACGCTGTGTGAAATGTCTGAGTATATTATTATTATTAATACATTCGAAACGAATTACAGTCAAACGGAACGCAATTGTAACGTAATTATTAAAAAGTAAATTAATTAATTAAAACTCACTTCAACACTGTATTTTTAAAAATTTTCTTTCTTGATTTGTCGCACATGACGTAATACGACCGCCTCTTATGCAATTCTGTCCAATCAAAATTATCTTCTTTTGTAATACCTGTGAAAAGGAAAGGGACATAACTAAACAATTTGTAAAACCTGTCAAAAGGTCGTAATCGTAATTTAACAGTAATATATGCAGTATGACAGGGTTGGACAATAGTGTTATTGTAAAAATGAAGAAAGGAGGGCTTAGATGGTTCGGGCACTTAGAAAGAATGAGTGATGAAAGACTGACGAAGAAAATCTATAGAGCGAAAGTGAGAGGTAAAAGAAGCCAAGGAAGACCAAAGCTGACTTATGAAGATCAAATAGCCAGAGTGTTAGCAGACGGAAATGTCAAAGTACTCGCATACCTAGGCGAAAATGTGTGAGAATGATGATATTTGAGGAAGCGAAAGAGGTGTGCGATTCCTGGCGCTCCGTCCTCTCTGACTATCCCGTTAGGGATACAGCGTGAGGATATGTATGTATATATATGTAGTACACTACATCAAATTTTTGAAAATCTATATTTGTTTATTGTATTTCCTTAAAATGTTAATTTTAATCGACATGTGTTTCACTTTTCATATCGGATAAGGTTTGGATAAGTTTAGGCCTCATTTACCTCGAACCGAGTACTGCAAAACCGCGGTTGATCTTGGTCTTGTTTCTGTCAACCTCGTAATTTACATAGCATGAAGATAATATACATGTGTATAAAAGACTAGATTTGTGCAGAGAAATTCGTTGATCTGAGTACGTAGGTAAAATTCAAAGAGCAATCGATCTACCGATGCGTTACCAAACTGTATTGCAATAAAATTGCCTAATTCTATAAAGAAAGTAATATTATCTAACTATGAAATAGTATCACATGTAGATACGTAATGTTAAATAACCGAGTGGGTATACTTGCCGCCACCAGCGAACAATATATGGTAACAGAAAAACAAATTTTTACAGGAAAAACAAAAACTCTTTATAAATATATGTACGTCCGTATCTAATTGATGAAATAACCGAATAGGTGTATGGCGTCTCCAAAGAATAATATATGCATATGAGTAATAAAAAACTCTTTGTACTGTTATACGAGCAATATTTGTATATTTGTAATCGCGTTCTCGAAAACGGCTCTATTTCGATAAAATTTACAATATACGTATAACTTTACGGGGCCAAAAATCGGTCTAGCCTATATAGGTCTCAATTCTAGGAAAATCGTTTTCTCCGTATTTTAACATACTTAAAACCTAAATACTTGGCCGCGAAATATGATTGGTAATGCAACACAGTTTACATTCTCAATAGCACAGTGGAAACCGTACTGAAGTGCGCAGGTTAGTATCCCGCAATATGGTCAGAATTTTTTTTTTTTATCTACAAACGAGCAAAGCTCCGTTGCCCAGGTACTATTAATAAAGAAACAACTTAGTACATAGCCAAAGGCGTCAGTCATGTACGGATACTAAAATAATTTTATATTATTTTTATTTACCTACGTACAACCATAGCTTTATTATATGGTTTACAATTTAATAGCTATTTCGTCCGTCTCTGTAATTAGTTTTATTCCGTTCGTCGAATGTAGAAATCTTAATACTGCTTTACTATTTGTAAATGAAAATATCGTTGGTGAAAGTCGCTAATGAGACATGGCATGAAGACAAATGCGTATCGTATGTTATGTATAACCAAAATATAGTTTTTCGAGTGGGTGACGAATCGATAGTTTTCGAACAGTATTTTTAGGGTTCTGTTAGTTATAAATAAAAACAAAACCCTTATAAGATATGTCATTCTAAGAAAGAAAATGGTATACGTGTGTATTTGTGTGTGTGTGTGTAAGTACCTGTAAATAGTCTATTCGATTACCACATTATTCACTGTGGGCGACGTTCTGACAATTATTATATTCGAATAGTATTTTTATTGTTCTGTTAGATTCTCAAAAGGAAAAACGGAACCATTGTAACAGCACTCATGCTGATCCACTCTCACTCACACACTTAGCGGAGTGTATGAGTGAGAGTGAGAGATCCATCTTTTTCTTTGTCATAGTAGATTTTCTCAAAAACTGTGATACAGTATTGAAATTTGGCATGGCGATACATCTTATTAACCCACATAATATATCGCACCAGTTAACATTTTAAAACATTCGTTGAAGAATTAAAGAAGGGAGAAATTGGGGTTTAAACCTCGACTGTGCCATTTCCACCTAATTTTCGAAACTATCGGACTCAGAATTTAAAAAGTTTAGGGAATGTAAAGCAATATCTAAAATTTACTGGAAAAGTGTAAAGAAAGGTCTTAAGATGTCTAATAAATTAGGTTTACTTCACCAATTTATAATATTGTACAGATCCCTCTGTGCGCGTTTGGAATTCGCAATTAATAATTTTTTTTTGTCTTTTCATTCATAGCGGTGTAATCAATTGGCTGTCAGCCAAGAGTAAGACAATATTGAGTCGAGCTATCAAGTAGATATCTAATTCAGATGTCAGTGATGTCCACCTTGACCTATTGGACGTAATGTCACGTCGCATTCCAATATACTCTTTTTCACCCTCGTCACTCTGGGATCCGCTATCAATGTCTCATGCCACTTTTATGATTATTATTTTTGACAGATTTGCACATACTATGACAAAAATATAGGACACATTTATTTAGACACGCGCATATAAATATTCGTGGCTTGATATATCTTAGATAAAACTTGAATACAACTTAAATACAATAAATAATGTTATAACATAGGTACCTATATTAAAGTAAGTACCTACTACATATTTTAATTTACTAATAAATTTTGCACATATGATTACAACAAAATAATAGATGTAAGACTCATGCCATGTATTTAGGTTTACGTAAATATTCAAGAAAAAAATTATATTTTGACTTAAAATCTGTTACTAATGCATCGTAAATACTATATCGTTATAGTCATAGAATTCATACCTTTATACACATATGTTTCGTATATCTTCTCTACCTCCATATATGTTTTATATACTACTTACGTTAGTAAAAGGTACCTATAGGTATCTACGTATACGTATTATTTTTTTTGTAATAACACCGAGACAATTTATTTTAGGTTTTACTTTTGAAACTCTATCTGTGATTCCATAAATCGATTATCAACTTCGTTATTAAAATAAAAAAAATATATTTCATTGGAACAGGATAATCTCTACAAGCGGATTTTGTTTCACTCAACCAATCAATTGCAATTAAATTGGGACGAATTGAATCGAAGCGGATCGCGAGAGCTTCCAACCAAGTGTTCGACAAATAGTCTGTTCCAATTTATTCTCATCCCCATCTCACATAATGAGATACGTTTCCCAACGAATGCGATTCAAATAAAACATAAAATGCTCTTTAATTTTCATGTTGTCGCGTAATTTTGCGAGCGCAAAGTGGGTACTTCACCATAACGTTCACGCGATAATGACTTGCGTATACAATTTAATGAAAAATTATTGCATTACTGTCATTATTGTCATTGTAGCATTTATTGTCTATTCTGTTATTTAGTTTTAAAATCGATTTTTTTATAGACTTATTTTTCGATAACAACAATATCTAGACGTCACGTCGCGAACTTAATATGAGCAGGTTCGCAAAAAATTTTCAAAATTCTTTTGAAAATCTACTTAATAAAACGAACACCGACTGATAATAAAAAGAGCATAGCTAGAGTAGATTACCCAAAACTCCTACATTTAAAAAAATACGAATCGTTCCTGAAATGTTACCGATGGGAAATCTTATCCGGTACACGGCTAGTAGTTACATAAATTATAATAAATTAAAAATATGGTTAAAACTTAAATTCTTGGTTCGATAGTAATAAAACATTCAAGTTTAAGAAAGATGTTTTTGTTCAGAATAAAATGTAGGGACGTTGTTACGTTTATATAACTATCACATTCACATCATTCATAATTTAAGCTGAAATTGGATATATTGTAACTGTCACATCGCGCTTGTTCAATATTTCCAAGCTTGGCTCACACTGATACGGGATTCCTAGGAATAAATCATAGGTACTTACTGGATCCCGCCCCACACGCTCTCCCGTCCTTTTCCGGCTGGCATCTGTAACAAGGACCATTAATATATATTCTTGTGAAAATCGCTTTTAATCAACAACGCTAGGTAATTTAAATACATACATACATATCTTCGCTCTAAATCCCTAATGGGGTATTCAGAGGACGGAGCAGCAGAGAACAACCTTCGCGGTCTTTAAATACTTCTTTCGCCTCCTCGATTTCATTATTATTATATTTTAGTATTATTAATATTATATTAATAATATTATTAATATTAAAGCGAAGTTGTTCTTGACTTAAATATTATAATTGTCCTGTATAGGTGAAATAATGCATGATAAAAAATGGAAGAATATTGAGTATTTCGTCAATCTTTGGTATTTTTACCAACTTCAAAAAAAAGGAGGTTATCAATTCGACACTTATGTATATAATATTATCAAATTGCACAGTTTTTGTATATGTTAGTATATATCAGCTTCTAAATGCATCTAAATAATCTACATGTGTGTTAAATTTCATAAGTGTATATATGTATATTTATTTGTATATATGTTTGTATGTATGTTTGTCCGCGCACATCTCAAAAACTGTAAACTGGATTGCAAAAATCTTTTTTAGTCTTTTTTAGTTCTTTTTTAGGCTAGGTATAGTCCTACTTAGGGAAAACTGCAAGTTTAATCAAAATCGGTTTACAAGTTTTTGAGATAGAGAGTTAAGTGTGTATCAGTCACTAGGAAAACGTGTCGTTGGCTTAACAGCGTAATTCTAAAACATGTCGTTATGCATGTGGTTTTTCTTAATGTTTACAGGCTCTAGCTAAACAAACTCAATGAAAATTTTTAAAAGTGGCTTAGCAATTTAAAAAGTAATCCGTGTAATCGTTGTTTACGAAATTAAACAAACTGTACGAAATTAAAAAAATGAAAAAATAAAAAAGTAAAAAAAAATTAAACCACCTTCAGAAAAAATAACACTAAAATGTACAAAATAACTATCCTTTACTCAATAAATCAATGTGCAACAACCGAAAGTCTATTAATGTGGTAGGCTTGGCACCGACTTCAGCAACTGTTAAATTTAATTATATAGATATGTGTATCGTATTGAAAAAGTTATTTTGATTGTACTTGAGTTTTGATTGGTAAAGGATAGTTATTTTGTACTTTTCAGTGTTTTTTTTAAAGGCGGTTTAGTTTTTTAAATTACTTTTTTTTATAACAACTGACAGCCAAGAACGAATCGGCCGTGCATAATCTTAAAGTTCAGTAGCAATGTCGGACAAATAGAGGTGACATTAATTTTAAAAAAGGTGCATCCAAATACGTACTAAATATTTAACCTATTGTTTATTATTACCGATTTTATCTAACCGATTTCACGTTTTCATTAAAAATTTCAACATAGTAGGCGAGTAGCTCCATTTTATACCTTTTTGGCTGGGGAACTCTAAAAAGTAGATTGAAGATACACGTAACATTAGATAGACTTTTTTGACACAGAATATTGTCATTTGATGGAGATTAATGACTATTTGTTTCACATTACAACCTTACCATCGATAATGTTGTTTATTAGTGTGTTTGAGATTACACTATCATCTGACTTATGGGATACCTGTTTTTTTTTTACAAACTAGTCGTGACTCGCGGTTTCACCCGTATTAGTCTTGGTATATTTCCGGTATGCAAAGTAGCCTAGATTATTCAATGAAAAATCTTCTACCTGCAAGTAAATAACCCGACAAATATTGCGTTACCCTTGTATCGCTATGACATTGCCCTCGGAAAGACTCATACCTTAACAGTGCGATTAGCGAATTAATAAATGCGTCGAGGCCCGGAGACCGCTGAGATTTCTTAAAATATTTTAATAATCCGGTATCGTAAAATGATGTTGATAAAATGATACCTGACTGAGTTTCTTGGCGGTAATTCTCAGTGTCCTGGTTTTCTTTTCGAACCAAACGGCGATAGAGCTGACGTTCAAAAACACCTTGCAATTGGATTTGCTTGAATAAATTGATTTGACTTTGACTTGGATTGTTTTCTTCGCTTTTTATAGCGATCCCTAACGTATTAATGTATCTATTGTATTCTAATAATATATTCGTAAAAAGGATATGAGTATGTGTTTGTAGTATATTGAACTTACTAATGGTCCCTCGAACCGCATCTGAATCAGTAAGTAACCTATAGCTATAACATACATCAAAAACCAAATTAGTTTGATGCAAAAATAACATTTACGTGTTACTTATTATAGGTTTTACTTTTACATGTTCATTTCACAAAATCTTTATAATTTTATCATAGACGTAATAAAACGATAGACTCCATGTTGCATAGTTCAAAAATGTACCAACGAAACCACATTTGTCAGCTGGCATTTTACTTGAAACAGCACCGTAAGTATTAGACGTCATTGCTTGATATTTAAGTAAAATGGTGGTCCGTCGGCTCATTTCATTGCATGTACGTCATTATAAGCATTGGTTATAATAACACGTATTTATAAGCAGACCAGCTTATTTTGGTTGCTTTCCTTTTGAGGTACGCAACACAGGGTCTATCTTTTTATTTCGTCTACGAATTAATTCTTATAATTCCATTCACGCAGTCAATTTAAGTATTATAACCAGTGATCGGATAATCGGGCGCTAATATACCTAAACTTCATTTTTGTGCCTACGAAAGAATAATATGGACATGCCTTTTAGAATCCCGGATCCCGGAATCATTTGAAATTCCTGATTGCTAAAAATGTTACCTGCATAAAAAAAAAGGTAGAACTCGTTGTAAAAACGATATTTTCTTTCAATAATGCTTACATACCCTCTCGTACTTTCAAGACGGCTGTTCCTTGTTAAACTCTCATTGTAATTTTATTAGGATATCCATATTATTCTTTCAAGAAAAGAAGTTTAGGTATATAAGCGCCCGATTATCGGATCACTGATTATAACATTCGTGCACACGTCTCACGTAATAAGAAAATTTAACTTTCATAAATTTTAATGAGAAAAACATAACACAGCGTCAGTTACATTAAAGATACTAGAAGACTTGGCGTGTTTAGCTGTATGTGTTTGTGTATATATATATATTCTACATATATTATGCTGTATATATATATGGAGTGTTCTTGAACGTATAATTCAGATTGAATAGAGGCAGAAGGAGGTCACTTTCAAAGATTTCAGTGCTATGAATTCCATTCCATCATTGATACAAGATCCATCATTGATAAAAGATATTTGATCTATTTTTGCTTTAAGCACTATGCAGTCGTATGAAGAATAAGAAACTGATCATTACTTTTCAATCGTCAGACATCCAGTCTCTATGCCATATTTGTGATAACGTAGAATAGGACTGTACCCGGAAGTGAAATACGGCTTTTGAGATACCAAAAGTTAAGAACTTTTAAGAACAGCTGTATAAGTCTATATGTAAATCTAGGTCCCACAGTCCTAATCCTGGGCACAGGCGTCTTCTCAGATCATACAAATAAGATATAGGGATTCGCCGTACTTATCACGTGAACTCTGTACAGACTACCCATCCATTAGATGACTGTGTACAATTTTGCTGTACCTCAGTAATCGTATCGAACACCGCAGCACCACCACGCTACAAGCGCTTTAAACGTGAGGGTACATCCGGATTTTTATTTAAGTATTGTATAACATAGCCGTGAATTTTAGGAAAGTTGTGAGAAGTACACTTTTCGAACACAATACGTTGTCACCTCTCAGACAATAAGGGTATAAGGGGGACATGCTCTCAACCCAACACACTTGAGTTCCTCGATGAAAGTTCCTTGCGCCATAAAGAAGACATTGTTGCCAACACTTTCTATATACGCTTACTCTTTTAGTTCCGCGCGAACATTACACCATGCTATAATAAATCAAATAAAATATAAAATTGTGTGCAAGGCCAGAAAATTGACATCTCAATACATCACAGTTGAAAAATGTTTCATAATATTAAAAATAAACCGATATTTCGACAAATTATTTAGTCTCGATGGTATATAGGTAATGTTTGTTTTAAATCAAAGTGAGTAACATCGAATATATTTGCAAAATTTTCGTGATATACACAAATATTCGAAATAAAGAACATTTCAGAGAAGAGAATGATTTGAACTACATACCTACGTATGTTTAAATGCGTTTAATTAAAACATTTTTTTTTACTTTGTTTGAAATACTTTCACAAACATATTTTCTACTTTGAAAATGACAAATTTGTTTCACAGTATTTTTTCTAAAGTTGTTTTATGAACACATCGCCAGCATTGCCAATCAAGACTCTCGAACTATTTGTTCTAATACAGACTGGAATGTAACAGACAAATTAAAAATTAATGTTTGAATACTAACGCGTTAAAATTCGTCTCTATTGTTGAATTATTTCAAGAATAGTTTCAATATGTCCGATTCAATGAAGCAGTGATAAGGCAAAGTATTCAACTCTTGCTAAAAGATTACTTACCTGACAATCACTGACACATTTTTACCCGCTATCGACTTCTGTTTTAACTTTTAATAACTTTTATTACTTCGTTCGGTAGTTTTGAGTTATTAAATATCACACTAATTTATTTAAACATGTTACTTCAAAAATTCGTGTAAGTTTATTTTGAAATTGGATTGAATAAGCGGTCTGGGATTATTGAACTGCATAATTGTCTATTTACATGTCATTCCTTAAACCACTAATAACACCTAACACTTATTCAAAATGGCCCTGGATTTAGATAAAAAATATTAAATATTACATTATAAGTATTATAGTATAAATATTATAGTAACTATAATATAAAAATTACATCAAATTGTTATATCCTGAACTAAGCATTTGGCATATAGGATATTATAGGTATCACACACAACAACTAATAAGAAAACATCAAAGAAAACTCAAACTTCAATATAATTTTGAAATTTAGAACGTTACATGGTGTCTCGCGTTATATACATTTTGTGACATATAATCTGTGATAACCTGTTTTCTAATGCAGGGGTCGTATTGTTCATAAGTCATGGGACGTCAAATGTATCGACATTTGTGATTGATGACGCAGATGGGAATCCCCCAATGGGAATACATAATGGCGTCGACACGCCAATTTATTATACACTATATTACATTCGAAATGTCAGCTCGTTGTAACGGGATATGTGCACTAATGTAACTTCAATTCCGCGACTCAGCTTTCTATATTTGTTATTTTTCTGTTTCGAATCGTAGTTCATTGCCGACGTCCCAGTAGTAAAGCATAAACATTAGAAACGTGTAAAAGTGGGTATCACTCCTAATAAAAGGTGTTCGTAATTTCCTTTAACAAGTTTTCACACATTGTCGCAAGGTACTCTAAGTCAATTGAATAGAGTTCATTTTCGAAACTGACGCTGATCCTTAGCTTACCAGATAAAGATATTTTGCTTACTTAGCTTTCATACCAACAGGACAGGACCTTTATACTGAATGGCACAAACTGATTGTTAGATTTTGAAATAATAAAGAATTATCAATAAATAAATACTCAAGACATACGCCAATTGTGTGACCCCAAATTTAAACACTAACCTTATGGATACTATACATCGAACACCTAGTGACATCTAATCTCCAAGACAATTTAGAACAGTTCGTTTTCCTGAATTGGCTTAGTAGGGATCACACCCGGGACCTTTGCTTTGGAAAGCAGACACGGCAACTACCACAATGGTTCAAATTATAATTATCTTCGGATTACGCTTCTATTACGAAATCTGTTTTTTAAATTTTTAGAGTTCCGCAACCAAACGGGATTATAGTTCCGTCCACAATGGACTTGTAGTTCCATATAAAACAGACTTGTAATTCCGTCTAAAACGGACTTATAGTTTCATCATGCTTGTTTTTCCGTCTGTCTCCCGAACGTCACAGCCTATTCATTCGATCATCTTTACACGTACTAAAGTTCAAATATTGTTCAGAAATGAAAAATAAATATTTGGATTATTTTTTTATTAATTTTATTTACCGTTTATATTATCCAAAATTGCTATGGAACCCTAAGCATATCCGATATTCTCTTAGGCAGTTTTATTTATATTAACAACGATTTAAAGGTTGTAGAAAACCCCTATATTCATGGACATTTGACACAAAGTTGAAAAAAGCTATCCTTTTTACAGGCCATAAATGTGTTCGATATTTTAAATAAATGGAATAAATAAAATATCTCTTGTGCAATATATACACCTATATAAAACGAGGTTAGCTCCTGCAACGAGGCAGTCGATGATAGATGGTCCTGGGTGGGTAATGGGCAACTTATTCCAATTTATCACGGACCGACACCACCGAGCATACATAATGTACACATTTATGTACTAAACACCAGCTGTGTAAACGAGTGATTTGTCCATAAACTTGGCTTATATAATACGTATTTTATAGGCTAAATAAAGCAACAGTTGTACAAGATATTTTTTGTACTTTCATAGATATCTACCATCAGCATCTGTTTGACATTAGCCAATTTTGACGTAATCTAAAGTCCGTAGACTTCGATCACAAATAAGAAACTAGATACACAATCAACGCTTCAAAAATGTCCGAACCAAATGTGCACTCAAATAAGTATTTGAGTGCACATGAATGAGTCACAGATTATGTGAATTATAGTTTACGCACGAGACGTAAGATTGCATTTTAAATATTTTTTTAACAAACATCGTTTCAATGTCATACAAGAATCGTTTACGAACTTTTATAACCTTATGATTTGGCAGTAAGATCTACTTTAGATTAACACAATGTTACCGATAATACTATACGGTATTAAAAAGAAATACATCCATTCGGACAATAATTTCTTTAAATTTTACAGGAGATTGTGAATCTAGTTCTTTATTTGTGATCGAAGTCCGTAGCTCAGTGATTGAAATATTGGGTATGAAAATATATTATACGTTATACAATACGTAACAATTGTACAAAATACTTTGATATCTCCATAAGTATTATCAGCATTTTGCCATATACACTTTGACATAAACCAGTATCCGTAGCTTGACGACCTCATAAAGAAAAATCAAGTATGAATCTGACCACTACTGTCAAAAATTCCGCAGGTACAAGTACTGATGTGTGATGTATTTTTTATTCTACGGAATCTACATTCTATCAAGAAAGTATCGGGAATGGATGGTTTGTTTATGGTTCCAAATTCAATTTTTTGTTTTTTTTTTATTGTTGTTAGATTGGCACAACTGTTTTCCATTTTGGCGCGGAGTTTCAGTTGCATCTGTTATTTATTTTAAATACAGTGCTGTTTTTAGTTATATCATTCTAGTGTATCTTGCGAATTTCATAATGGACAAAAACATCGAACAAAGAGTTTGTCTTAAATTTTGCATCGCCAATGGAATTTCGTGTTCGGAGTCACTGAAAATGTTACAGAAGGCTTACGGTGAATCGACTTTATCAAAAACACTTACTTATGAGTGGTACAAAGCGTTCAAAAGCGGTCGAGATGTGATGGAAGATTTGCCTCGCTCTGGTAGGCCATCAATGTCTGCAATTGAAGTTAACATCGCAAAAGTGAAGGAAAAAGTGACTGAAAATCCTCATTCAAGTTTGAGAGAGATAGCCGCCGAACTTTCTGTGTCTCACGAGTCGATCCGTACCATTTAAAATAATCACTTGGGTATGAAACATGTTGCCGCTCGGCTAGTCCCAAAAGACCTGAATTTTCTACAAAAACTCAATCACATAAGAGTCGCTGAGGACATGCTAGAACGAGTCTATTCCGATCCAACATTCATGAAACGCATTGTTACTGGTGACGAGACGTGGATTTACGAGTTTGATATACAAACTAGTCAACAAGCTTCGGAGTGGCGCCTTCCAACTGAACCGAAACCGAAAAAACCACGCCAAAGTCGATTAAAAGTCAAAGTAATGTTAACTGTTTTCTTTAACTATCGCGGTGTTGTGCACTCGGAATTCTTGCCGGAAAGTCAAACGGTAAATAAAGAAATTTATTGGGCTGGCGTTTAAGAGAGCAAATTCGACGAAAAAGGCCAGATTTGTGGAAAGAAAATTCTTGGATTTTGCATCACGATAATGCGCCTTCGCACAAGGCCATCATTATGAACGAATTTTTGACCAAAAACTCAACAAATACCGTCGAGCTTATTCACCAGATATGGCTCCAGCCGACTTCTTTCTTTTTCCTAAACTCAAATTACCACTTCGTGGCACCCGTTTTTATTCGGTAGAAGACATAAAGGAGAATTCGCGGCGAGCACTGAACTCAATTCCGAAAAAAGCGTTGAAAAAATGTTTTGATGATTGGATTATTCGTTGGCGTAAGTGTATCATTTCTGAAGGAGCATACTTTGAAGGTGATAAAATAAATTTGGATGAATAACTAACATTTCTTGTATTATTGATCTTTTCCCGGTACTTTCTTGACAGAGTGTATTAACAAGTGCGTCTAGCTTAATTTATAATAAATTCAAAGCAACCACACGTACTTAATCTGCGTGTTCGATTTTGATTTCATTTGTGTTAAATTAAAACTTTTTTTTTCTAAGTTGCCTGGAGTTTAGATTTGGCTTGATTTAGTGACGAGGTGATAAAATCGCGCAAAGAAAACCATATGTGCTTGAGGTATGTCGTTGGTGTAATTTTAGCTTCAATGAACCGCAACCGTTTGTTTTAAATAGTCAGCTAGTTAAAAACCGGTTAATTTTCTCAACCAATTTTTTCAACTGTCATTGTCAACTAGTCAACAATTGTATCAACGATATGTTCTTTTCTATAAGTTGAAGAAAAAGATTGCGCGTCGTTGACATTTAGTTTTAATTAAAACTAGTCGAACCATTCAATCAAAGCTCATTTTAGTGTGTTCTGAATAACCTGTGCGAAAAACCCAGCAAGTGAAAATAAATTTTGTTTTGTATTTAGGTAAACTAGTATCTTGGGCTGAAATTTCATTACTTTTGTAACTAGATACATATCCTTACATTACTTCCTATTAAGAGCCGACGTAATATTGATGCGTAACAAAATCGCATCTTCTAACCCATTTTAGCACCGAATAAAGCTTACGCATGAATGCGGACTCCAGTAATGATCGGTTACTAGTCTCATTGCCTATACAAACTCCGTATGATAAATTTATTCCTCGGTAGACTTAACGAATTGCTTCGAAAAATAAGTAGCTGGCGATTCTTTGCTTTTCCTTCTCTCTTAGACCAGCAAGTAAGTAGGACCTAAATAATTTAAAAATAAAGAACCCAATGAGGAAGAGCCAATAATTGCATGAGGATACCAACAACTTGTGTAAGCATATCTCTAATATAATTCGCCTTCCACACTTCATAATCAAACATGTAGTTGTTATCTGTTTGTACTTCGAAAATATGTTCAAATATACAAGGAAAAGGTTAGAGGTATGTAGGTACATAAAAATGTATTTGTGTTACGTAGGTATTACAAAGGCTGGCATTTATAGAATGTGTAAATGAAAAGCAACGCGACGTTTTTTCCCACGGTACTACATCATATTTAAAAAGTTAAAAACCACAAAAACAAATACAGCACGAAAAATATCAGCAAAATATCAAATTCTGTAATTGAAATTGTATATTTTTAAGGCAGTGGTGTGAATTTAAACAAGAGGTTCCCAAACTTGTGTTCCCAAAATGAGTTGGATTTTCATAAAATGCCTTAAGTTTATAAAAGACATGTAAGATAGAAAATGTTCAGACTGTGATTTTGATAACTGTTGCAACGGCAACACAGGCTCGCGGGGCCCACTTATTAATTTTTAATCTGTTTTTTCTTTAGTAATGTAATTTTCATCTACCTTACATAAGACTTGCCCGTGAATTTACTTATTACACGATTGTATATGGCGAATTCATATTTCTATTTTATCGTCGTATTCTAAGTACCTATAAACAGACTTACCAGCCACCTATCGATACAGTTACACGAACAATAACACTTGAGCAAAACTGTAATAAGTATTCACACATTAACCATTAATCCTAAACGCCAACTTTGTTCTATCGTGGGAACGAGAGAAATCGAGATACAATTAATTATAAATAGCACGGAAAATAAATACAATAAAAATAATACGAATATATATATATATATAATAATTACATAGTACATACTATAAACACTATACCAGAAAAAGACAAGTTGTACATCAAATATAAAGATATCCTCAGGCAAATCGTATTGTATGGAAGACACGCGAAAGAAACTCGGGACCACCTTTGTCCAAAATGGGTTACGACATCTATAAAAAGGCCAATAATAATAAGTAAACATTCGCGAAATTATATTTATTATAGTTCAGAACCTTCACTGTATTGTATGCATAATTTAATTATTGTAAGTAAACAGTAACATGCAAAATCACTTTTTCTTTACTCCGTTAAAGTGCTCGTAGCGTAACAGTGTTTCAACGCTTGAGACTACTAGTTCGGTGATCTAGTGGCAACCATATCAGGCGTCTATACGATTTGAAAGGACCTTGATACCAGCTATTCGCAGGTAATGAACAAGTTGAGAGGGTGCAGAGGGGTGGGGAGGAGGCAGAGATGAAGAAATAGGGTTGAGATTTGTATAGCACAATGTAAGTCTTTAACATTTGAACGACCAATTATTTGTTTTATTAAAATGTTAAAATGAATCTAACTTCATAAAAGTATGAACGATAAATTATTTAGTTCAATAGTATTAAGTTTTAAAAAAGTATGTGAATCGCTCATATAAAAGAGAACTTCGAAAGGAAACTTTGTTTTCCGTTACTAAATTATATATTTTATTTTTCTATTTAAATTAAATATAGCGTTCTTTTTGTGAAAAATCGATTATTTAATTGACAATTTTTCATGGCTAAATGTTTTTTTCTGAGTTTGTAACTGTAGTAGTCGACTATCGTCAAAGTGATATTTCGAAATATGATATTTCAAAAATCCTGGTCTTAAACTATTGCTTCCGGTAGTATGTGGCGATACATTGTATAGATTCAGGTGTTACTTTGCGGAAATCCATCGCATGTGATAAATTCCTAAAATCTTTAGCTATCTTCCGCTTAAACTCTAAAAATCACCAATCGACATGAGTTTTGCCTCTCAACGAAGCATCCTCAGGATATACCAGAGATAGAATTCGGCCACCTAACCAGCACCGAAGCACCGAGTTTGAGCGGAAGATAGCTAAAGATTTTAGGAATTTATCACATGTGGCGATACAGTTAAACTAATTCAAAAGCCTTACAGATGGCTTATAAACTTCTGCAGTTGGCACTAGGACTAATTTCATCAATCTACACTAGATTCGTATAGCGCAGTCCAGTGCCAGTCCGGTCTCCTTATCACTTGATTTATGAGAAGAGGTCCGTGCTCTATGTTATGTTGTCGTACGATAGAAGAATTAGACAGTTTATAATGTGACTGGTCATTTCGTATAACCTTGCAATTTCATAATATGACCTATTAATGTCTAACCATAATATATTAATAACATGATAAATATGATACATGAAAATTCGGACAGATCGATAAAAGATGCTTCACCTCATTACGGTCTAGTGTAACCTAAACTGTAACTCTCTCCACTCTTTTCTCTTTACGGGTAAGCCAAATTGTACCCAAAAATGTAATATAAGTATATAATAATAAAGTAATGGCAAAAAAAGCATTTCGATAGCTATAATAGTTTTAAGCTAGCCACACAACTGTACTTATGTCATTTCTATTTATTAAAACTTTGGATACCCCATAGAATCGATATGCCGAAGTACAGTTCAGCGAATCGTTAAACCATTCGCATTGAAGGATATGGCAGGGACCTATTTGTTGGTAATTTCAAGAAATTGTGAGATTTCATAGAATGCGCAGCACATCATAATCTGCCTAGTTCTGTGACCTGTTGTGAACAATTTTAATAGGCAACTTTTGTGGACTAAAGCAACGCCTCCTATATTCACCACGCGGTAGCCAATAGTATAAAAGATACTTTGCCGAACGGCCACCAGCCAATCGACATCAATCAGTCGGTTGATCACAATCATTTAATCAGTTATTCAAAATGAATCAGTCTCTTATTCAAAATCAATCAGTAAATTAGTCAAACTTAATCAATCACTTCAAGTTAATCAATCAGTCACATCAAATTTGTGACATAAAATCCATCAGATCAGCGAGTTCCAGAGTATTGGCTTATGTCATAAAGTAGAAATTGAGACACCAATTTACTGTAATAAATAAATTACGCAAGTTTTCTTAAAAGTCTACCAGACCCAGCCTCCTATCAGCTCATACGACGATCGTAGACTATTACATTACAGTACACATAGTTTTGGATAACCAATCTAAACACTAATCTCATGCATCCACATTTTTCTCCCAGAGTTCTGCAAACTTGCTTCTGTCCCATTACTTTTTATGGCTAACGCTTTATATAGGAACTTGGCTCTTCTTACAGCAAAGTAAGTTCTGATAAAATAAAGGTACGTTTTATAAGTTTTAACAAAATAAATATATTTCAAGAAAATAAATAAAATTTCATGGAATAGGAATCTTTGTTTAACACAAATTGTGTGATCTCAAATTAAGTCCTAGGCATATGTACTCGTATATAATCAGCTCGTATATAATATAACTCGGCTGGCCCGCTGGCGCAGTGGCATATACATCTGCTTTCCAAAGCTAGGGTCCCGGGTTCGATCTCTGGTCAGGACAATTTAAGAAACAAACTTTCTAAATTGGCTTGGAGTCTGGGTGTTACTGAGAACTCTCCCAAAGTTCGTTGTGTGGCACCCATAGTACAAGCTTGCTGCTTAGTTCGGGTCACACAATCTGTGTAATTGTCTGGAGTATTTATTTATTATTATTATTATTATTTATAGTAACACACAACGAACTGGGAAAGCACCCAGTAACATCTTGACTTCAATACAGTTTAGAAAAGTTAATGTGTTAAATTAACCTGGCCCGTAATCCAACCCGGAACCCTCGACTTGAAAAGTAAATGCAATAGCACAGAAATCTTACTACCATATTGTCTACAACGTTTTTATAACATAAGATTATTATTTACATTTTTCTCCTAATGAATGTAGCAAAATGCTCTTCCGAACAATGATGTTATAATACAAAATGTAAATATAACACCATTACTTCTGAACCATAAAGTAAGTAGGAAGTAATAAAAATCTAAGAAACCTCGAATGAATATGAAAAATATAAGTTATATTGACTTTGACTAGTCGGACGGTATTATGTAATACCGTATACGTGATGGTAGTATATAATAAATGAATCAATCGATGTAAGAAATCTCAGATTCTAGATATTATGTTCTTCGAGGATTTCCCTGAAGAGAGTCAAAATTTGACAAAGAGAGGGAGAGAATAAAAACGGTTCTTCCCTATTTTTCCACTCTTTCCTTTCAACTGCCGGTTGAAGTCGACGAAGGGTAGTAATATATCCAAGCGTCGTCACGTCGGGAGACCGCTAAGTTTACTTGTACTTAAATTTCATATATACTTTATTTGTGTTGCATTTTGTACTGTCTCTCGGGTATAGAACTATTTTCCTGCCAAGAAGTTGTCCAAATTTTGGAAAAAGTAGAAGTCTGTCGGCGCTAGGTCTGGTGAGTACGGTGGATGACGCAAAACTTCCAACTCTTACTCTTCTGGTTTAGTGACCGTCTATTGTGCTGTGTGAGGTCGAGCGCTGTCGTGTAGGAGCAGCGGATACAAGCGATTAACCAAGGCTAGCCGCAGACTTGTGAACTTCTTCATCATTGTGTCCAGTTCCTCACAGTACACATCCGCAGTAATGCTCGTGGCATTTGGTAAGAAGCTGTGATGAATTACATCGGCACTAGAGCATGAAACAGTAACTATCACTTTTCTAGGGGTAAATTTTCGTTTGGGGCATTGCCTAGGTGCTGAACCAGGGTCTAACCAACATGATGACCGCTTACGATTGTCAAAAAGAATCAATTTTTCATCGCAAGTGACAATGCAGTTCAAAATCAATTCTTTTCTGTGTCTATTAAGCAACGCATCGTCCGATCGTTCATTTCACACAGCACCCATTTATCAAGCTTTTTTACCTAGCCAATTTGACGCAAATGGACCAATATTATTTTGATGCTAATATCGAAAGCTGCTACTAACTCAGCAGTAGATTGAGTGATTGAATGATTCCGCTATCGCCTTTAATTCGTCGTTGTTAACTTTAGTTTTCGGGCGACCACGTGGTTAAATTTTCTGATCAAAATTTCCACGTCGGAATAGTTCAAACCAATAATGGATCGTGCGTTCGTTTGTAGTGTTCACTCCGTACACGTCGTTAATGTTGCGAGTCGTTTGTTCCGCATTGCTACCGCGACGGAATTCGTATTCCGTAATTACTCGAATTTTTATCGTGTCCATACTGGTGAAAAAGATACAAATGTAGTGAAAAGAAAACACTAATCAATACACAAATGACTGAATTTGAAAATAAAATTCCATATTTTTAAAATAAAATTCATTTGAATTTAGAATTTATTGGCAGCTATATTACCTTACAAATATTTTGGCACAAATTACCTTTCAAATGGCCAGTATTTTAGAACGGCAACTTCATAGGTAAAGACCTATTATAATTTTTTATCACACCATATTCGGAAAGGTCACGTTTGTTACTTGAAAACAGTGAGCGAAATTGTATTTTTGCTCTAAACTTTCATCGAGGGAGCCCCTTGTTCCGTGATTTATTATTTTTATAAAATCGATTTGAAAATGACAACCTTACTGGAGTGGTAAAAATTTGTATACTTTACACGACTGCTAAGTTGTTTGCATTCTCGAACTTTTGAATCCATAGTTTACTTTGGTTTCAAAATAAGATCTCGCAGCACAAATCGACGTTGTTCTCTTGTATATTAAATAACCACTAATACTTCAGCCTCCACTAAAAATATTTTATTTTTAATTATTATACACATACATACCGCGACTCCTGGCGCTCCGTCCTCTCTGACTACCCCGTTGGGGATACAGCGTGAAGTTATGTTATGTTATGTTATGTTATTATACATATTTCGTAGTCCATCAGGTGCGATATCGAAATACCTAGGTACTAAGTAGTCAATTATTCGATATTCACGGGCCGCTCTGTGTATGTTACTCACACAAAGACCGCTGGTGGTTATAGTAGACTAGTAGGTACATGTTAAAGTAAATAGAATTTAAACTTTTAATTTAACAGAAATAGCTTTCTAAGAGATTTCAAGGTTAAATGTGGTTATTTATAAATATTGTCATATAGGTATCAGTTAAATAAATTTCTATAATTTACGGTTTCTATAAGTAAAGGGGTTGATCAGTTACATAATATCTTATTTACATATTATGAAGTTCATTTATTTATAAATCTTATAATCTACCTTTCAGGTTCAGAGAAGACATCGAACATCGCTTGTTTGTAGCTGTTAAAAAGATTTGGCGTCCTTCAAAAGAGGAAGCAGCAGCCGGCTTCATTCTTCATATCCCAAACGACTTTTATATTCGTAATGCAATAACAAGTAAGCAAAATTTCATAGAATAGGGGCTCACATCTTGTAATCTTTTAACATTGTTGTACTTAAGTGAATCCCTTGACAATATCAAAATTTATTTCGTGTACTGATCAATGACATATTTCATGTCGTCTCAAATGTGCGACTTGCAGTAACTGTCTTTGAAAATAATTTGTAATACCAATTTGAGAGAATTTATGTAATTGAATGTAATATTTGTTTAGATAGATATTTGTCAAATATATATAAAGATTACAATATTATTTTGAACAGCTTAACACATTAGAATTGGTAATTTAATAATTGTATGAAAATAAAATTATACAATTGGAAGATGTACTGATTGATATATGATTAAAATTATAAAACTGAAATTAATATTTAAAATAGACCTAAAGATAACATTATAAACAATAATTCGAAAAGTTACACATTTACTTAATTTTTAATGTGACTTATTTGCACCTAACCAAAACCCAAACACGCATTTTTAAATTTTTGTCTGCTTGTCTGTTTATTTATTTGGGCTAATCCTCAAAATGGCTGAACCGACTTTGACGAGTCTTTCATTGGCAGGTCTTTCATTTCATTAGCAGGTTTTCTTTTCAAAGAGTAATATAAGCTACTTTTTATACCGTAAAAATACCAAATGTAGCGCGGTTGAAGCCGCGAGGGCCAGCTAGTTATAAGTACATAGGCGTACATTTAGGATTTATAACCATTGTGTAATAACGTCAGCATAATTTATTATTGCATCGTATAAGTATTACCACAGATTAATTAGTTACTACCGTAAAGTATTACAATTTATATTGCACTGCGTGCGGTTTATAACGGTCTCCTGCAAGAACAGAAAGACAGACAAAAAACCTGATGATTTTAAATAGCCCTCAAATTTTTTTATGAACCAAGTATACTTTTTTTTATAAATGCTTGAGATAATTTTATTAATTTATGCGACCTTAAACTAAGCACTAAGTTATTATTGGTAATTCCTCACAACGCACTGAAGGGTCTCTTAACTAACTGGAAATCGTACCAGGTATGGTCGGCTTAGATTTTAATGCTCAAGAGTAACTTCGTAGCAGTTTTATTTCAAATATAGATTGCTTTCATCAAAATCACGTTTAAGTACATTTAAATAATATCCAATAGGTACTTATTTACGAAGTTTTCAAGTTTTTATTATTTCGTCAACGGTTGTAGATTACTTTTTCCAAACCGACTTAAATTTAATGAAATATCGCAATAACACAACATTACCACGACAAAAACAGAACATCGCCTTCCGGGCATTTATCTTCCACGGAGAGTTATAAAGGGCGTAAATAAAGCAAAACCTATAAGGCTTTAAAGCAACAATGAAAAATACGTACCGTTTTACGTGGGGCGGCGGGCCGGCAGGGGTGGCGAGCGGGCGGGCCGCATCGGCGGGTGAGCACGAACAATGCGGCCTCAGCGAGAGCACCGCTGCAGAAAGAAAAAACACATGAACAACCGCTCCAATTATTGACGTGGGCATGAGATGAGGAGCTACGGTTACACGCATACTGTATACACGTACAAATAAAACATGAAACTCGCTTCGTCCTAACAAGTTGTCTGCGTACACCAGACTTTAAAACGAAATGTACTGTACCTACTTACCTCGATCCCTCTCGACTGTATTATAATATTATTTTAAACAAAATTGTACTCGTTATGTGACCCGATCTAAGCACTCGGCTTGTCTATGGGTACTGCACAACAAACTGGGGGAGCACTCAGTACCTCGTAGACTCCAAGACTAGCCGGAAATCGAACCCGGGTCCCTCGGCTTGGAAAGCAGATCCATTAATCCAAACTTTGCATGTCTGTACAACAAATATGAAGGACTTATAACATAAGTACGATATAATATTACGTGTGACAAGACACCTCTTCATAACTAATTTCACTTCAGTGGGGCTTTTACGAGAAATGTGTAATAATTTTGTATTTCACCTTTCAATTGACGTTCCAAGAAATAACGTATTCAAAGAGAACCTACCATTTGGATAATAAATTGGAGGAGCAATATGAGAAATCGACTTTCTTTGAAAACTTAAATCATTTCATGAAATTATTCTCATTGAGTATGAGAAGAAACCGGCCAAATGCAAGTCGTTCTTTAGAAATTAGTGTTGCGTACATTAAATTAATGTATCATACTTTAAATTACTATTGCGTACATTAAATTAGTGTAGCATACATTAAATTAGTGTTGCGTACATTAAATTAGTGTTGCGTACTTTCTATTAGTGTTGCGTACTTTCAATCAATGTTGCGTTTATGTAAAAAATGTATCTAAGTGTTCGGTGTGATTACTCCCACGATACATTTTAAATGATCTGCAACACATCAATCGAAATAACATCGCGTTAAAACTTAAGCCGAATATTATGCGACTGAAATTTCGGCGCTCGTCCGGGTTATTGCGTCCGTGGGGGGCACCGACACCCTGAAAAACCAGAAAAACGATACGAGACACGACCTCGCAAAGCGACGCCGCAATCAATGTTGCAAACCTGAGGCACGAGTCCATTTTTTTTATTTCACATTTCACAGAAATATAAATTACGTTACGCATTTCAGCCTTAGGATATCGTTGTAACATTATATACCGAAACTCGACTAAAATCAACTGTGCCGACCTTTAGTCTCGTAATTTCGGCAGGTGTGTCTGCACCCTAACGTAAACAATCTCAAGGACATATTTTTTGTTCTTCTTCTACTGTACTATAAAACGAACTGAAAGGGCTCCCAGTAACACCCAAACTCCAATTTATGAAAGTTTGTTTCCTAAATTGACCTGATCGGGGATCGAATCCGGGACCCCGGTTTGGAAGGCAAATGCTCTGCTATGGCGCCAATATGTCAATGAATTGAACGAATAAATGAATTAGTGTAATTGTCTATACATGGTCTACACGTTATTAAAAAATCGGCCTAGAGCGCGTTGGACAGGCATTGATTAATATGGTAGAATAATTTAATAGCAATTTTGGAAAAGTATATGTTTAATTTCGGCCAGATCCAGCTTTAGAAAAGGATCACTTTAACTTGTATCTAACCTCCATACTTTTAGTATGAAATCAAGGTTCAACTAAATTTAGAAATTTATAACACTTGTAGTAATCAAATTAACCCAAACAATTTTCTTTTAATTTATTTATTTAGGACAAGCATCTGTTACTTTTTCATATTTCTAACATTCTTAATTAAACAATTAGAAGAGTCACACTAAATGTCACTTTGTAACCCAAAGATTTGTAGATCAACATTTTGTAAATACTGCGTTAAAATAAATAAGTCGCAGAAACATTTTAAAAACATCTTCAACGTTCCGTCTTTAAACTAAGGGCACGTGGGGCGCGGGCGAGGATCCTAACCTAACGAGCCCTGAAATGCAATAATCCATGCCCATGTACATATGTATTTTAATGATAGTCCAATTTGAAGTTTCCAGGGTAACCAATTTTCGCAATTTTTTAAATAGTGGTCCCCCTTTGTCCACTTCATTATTATTAAGTATGTAGTAGTAGTTGCCCTTTAGCGTTATCAGCATGAAATCCTTTTTGGATCATTCCTTTCATTAGACAGCGGTAGCGTCGGAAATATATGAATATTTGCAGTAATAAGGAAAGCGAGTAAAATAGTAACAAAATTCACTATAATATTATATGAGTAATATTTGTATATATATAAATTGACATAATTATATATATTTGTAATCGCGTTCTCGAAAACGGCACTATCGAGTTATATGAAATTTACAATGTAGGAGTTGAGGGGGGCGAGAAATCGATCTAGCTAGGTCTCGATTCTGGGAAAATTCGTTTTCTCCGTCTTTCATACACTTAAAACTTCTCAACTTTTTTAATTTCGCTAAAGAGTATACCTTCTCAATAGCACTATGGCTAGAGCGTAAGTCTACTACACCGAAATGCAAGTGTTCGAATCCTGCGATATGGGTCCTTTTTTGTTATTTTTTTTTGATATTTTGAAATAATATGTCTAAGTTCAGTTTGCAACAAGTACCTATTAAACGCATATCCCTTAATAATATACTATAGCAAAAAAATAAAATGAAAAATAATAATGAAAGCATAGATTTCATAACTTCAAACAGCCTATCCCGTACTACAAAGTGAGGCAAATAAAATCAAATAAAATGTAGATGTGTGGGTGCTGTTTTCTAATGAATTGGCGACCGATCAGCTTATCTGATAAAAAATGTGTGTCGTATGTACAGGTGACTCAGGTTATCTGATTTAGCTCACTGTTGCTGCTCGGACGCGGCGTCTGGCTCTGAAGTTATTTATAAAGTCTATGATTAAAAGTCATGGAGAAAAGTCTTACACTTTCCTGAACGGTGAATTGAATGTCCTTCCTTTAATTAAGGGTACTATGTTATTTAGGAGAATAGTATTATAAAGAATACTATTATAAACAATAGTATTATACGAGTAATATTTGTATATTTGTAATTGCATTCTCGAAAACGGCTCTAACGGATGAAATTTACAATATAGGCATTTACGGGAGCGAGAAATCGATCTAGCTAGGTTTCAATTCTAGGAAAATTTATTTTCTCTATGTTTTCATACACATAAAACTTTTAAACTCTTCTAATTTCGCAACAGAATTTACTTTCTCAATAGAACAATGGTCAAAGCGTGTATACCACGCGGAAATGCGCGGGTTCGAATCCCGCAAAGTGGTCAGACTTTTTTGTTTTTGAGACATTGAGTAAACCTCTGTCACCTATGTACCTAAAAAATATGATATTTATATATTCGAATTATTTAATACATACATGCATGAGGTAAATGATGAGATTTGAGGAAGCGAAAGAAGTATGTACCTAAGGACCGCGACGCTTGGCGCTCCGTATTCTCTGACTACCCCGTTAGGGATACGGCGTGAAGATATGTATGAACGTAAGCATTTAATACATTATGAAATTGAGATGCTGCAGGGTCACGTTAAAAAAAATTAAATGAATTAAAAGTTAGACTTAGTTGAATCGATATAGACTCAATTCTATGTCTTGACAACACTATTTTAGCTGGTTACATTATTTAAAATGATGAATCGTCACGTCACGTTTAAAACCTCAAACCAATTATTCAGTTTAAAAAACATCAACGTAAATTGCATTCGTACAAGAGTAATCATATCACTTACAGTATACGTAAATCTGGATTTAATATAATGACCAAAAAGTAGCTTGTAACTTTCAAACATACACACGCGAATCTTATTTTTAATACTACTGGGATGAGCAACAATCAAACGAGCAAACAAACGAGCAAAAAAGCAAATGATCCATCAGATGGTAAGTGGATCGAGCGACCCATTAGTTTACAATATCAATACTTAGATATCATTTCAGATTGTGAATATGTCAGCAACCCTGAAGACCACGACATTGTGTTTGTACCAGTAATTTCACCGGACGTCTTACGGGATGTCTGAACCCCCTAAACATCCTTATTAAATATATCTGTTACCCCGCATGAGGTCCTATCACCCGCAAGACCCGTTCAAGAACTACGTTGCCACAAACAGACATACAACAGCATCAAACTTATAACACTCTTCTTTTTCGTCGTGTTTATATTACGAATTTCTTTCTTTTTTTAAAGATTCCAAACTCTATGTGTCCAAAAGCCTCTGCATAACCTAAGACCACCCTGCTCTTCAATGATATCTCAATCGTTACAATAGTTTAAAAAAAAGTGACTCCCTTTTCTCTATATGTACCTACGCGAAGGAATTATATAATATTTTGTTTTTCATTTGTCATTTCTTACCAATTTACATTTACAGATAGATAAGACGAGACTAAGGGACCGTTTGTGAGGATGTGTCCAATCCGAATTTTAAGCACTGGTTTTCTGTACACCACGGCCCTAATAAAAAGTACATGATGAGATTTTATGATTATTTAATTTAATTCTATTGACAATTTCTTGTTATACATTGTTTATTTATCTGATATTTGGGTTCTGCCAGTCAATGAAAACTTATTATTATTATTAACAACATTTCGATATTTTTTTCGACTTTAGCGGTAATCTAGAAGACAAAGTGCTTTCAGTTGTCCAAAGGAAAATTTTACTATAATTTGAGGTTTTATTTGATTTTATAATAGTTGCTGATTTATATATGTGTAAATTATTATCTACCTTTTTCACAATAAATAAATTTATAAAAAAATTACTAAACTAACCTACTAGAAACAAAAATAGTCTTCGTTTAAATGTTACATTCGCACTTTAGAACAACTACAAAACAGGTACAAGTCATATGAGAAACAGAACGGAAATTATATTAGATATCTTCACGCCGTAACCCGAACAGGGTAGTCAGTGAGGGCTGTCAAGATCGTAAAGTCTTGACATACTTCCTTCGCGTTCTTAAATCTCGACATTTACCTCACACATTTTCGCCTAGGTATACGAGTGCTTTTGACGATTCCATTTGACCTTCGTACGTCAGCCTGGGTCTTCCTTGGCTTCTTTTATCAATCGCTTTCACTCTGTAACTTTTCTTCATCAATCTTTCATCATTCATTCTTTCTATGTGCCCAAACCATCCAAGCATTCCTTTCTTCATTTTTACAATAACATTGTCGTGCAAACCTGACAGAATGGAAGTGTTGTTATGAAAATTATTTACCAATTACGTATTCAACGATCCGAGAAAATATTTCAAAAATAAATTGTATTACGCTGTACCTACATAATGTGTTCCACATGAGTGGGGACAAGGAGCGAAAAACGAGTGTGAAATCCATTGGAAATCGAGAGAGAGGTATTGGGACATCGCGCAAAGGGGGTTTCAACGTGCGACTTCCGCAGGATATACAGTCTGCTCCGGCATGAGGCAGGACTAAACGTATTCCATTGTGTAAAGGTGTTTGTAAAAATATATGAAATATTACTGGTAAGATTGGTTTATATCTGATGCAATCATGCATGCAAAATAAATGATTGTGCAATCATGACCTAACCGTGTACATATTTTTTTCTAATTACACTATGATTACACTTATTGAATAACCGCAAACTAAGAACACAGCTCACACTATACAATACGACATAATATGAAAGAGAATCAATCAAAATCAGTCGATCAGTAACAATTTTAAAATGTTGATTTATGGATTTAAAAAAATATATCGTTTGTTTTATGCCTGGGCTGCATTTCTTGCTGTATTAATATTAAATTTCTCTACTTCAATCGAACAAAAAACGAAATAGAACGACAAAATGACAACCTTTGCGACGCAGCCTCAATGAGACTAAAACACTGCTTCGACCAACGAGTATATGACGATCCAGCCTTAAATGACCTTGAGTTCTTTAGAGAACCAGACCACGAGAATAAAACGTGTTATCCACACCGAATATTCTAAAATAAAAAATATAAAGGAAAACTATACGCATGAAAACCACTTTGAAACTCAACTTTGTGTTATAACACTAATTGATTGTTATTACTTTTTTAGCAATTTCTCCAATTACGAAGCTCTCGCAAACTTCGTTCTGAACTTCTAGTAATAAATTGAAGCTACAGCACAGCATAAAGCTATCGACATAACGTAACTATCTAGAAACAATCTTTTCTGAACAAAAATTTTAGAACTTGTAACAAGACTTCTTTTTAACATTATTTTTTTATTGTAGATAATATTATATTTATTACAAAAGTAATATAATATAATGAACAATGTTATCAAAAACATTATGTATGACATTAACCTTTTTCTTTACCACATGAAGAGCATAACCCGGTGATATTTATATATACGTTTCCGGTGAATAACAAAATTAAAGTACTTACATTTTGAATTAGGTTAGCTCATTGCGAATTAATAAAAGTCATTTTCAAATCACTACACAGAAACTGAAAATAAATAATCGGTCATTTTTACAGTTCTGTACTTCAAAAGAAAAAAGGAACCATTGTAGGATCACTTCGTTGTCCGTCTATCTGTCAATCTGTCTGTCTGTTAAAACTTTTCTTTTCAAGTAATCGTGGAGGTACCAAGTTGAAATTAATATCAAATGCTCATGTCTGCGGTCCCTGTAAAAAAATCAAGCTTCTGAGTCAACATGATAAAAAAATGCAACCATTTGTGCTTTATATTTTGACACTGGCGAGTAAATCAAAGCCTATAGGATACTTCCGATTGATCTAGATCTAGAATCATAAAATTTGGCAAGCAGGAAGGTATTACAGCACAAGTAAAGAAAAAAGCCGAAAATTGTTAATTTGTAGTTACATCACGTGAAAAAAAATTTTTTTGCGATTAAGAACTTACGCTGGCAGTTGGAGGTTGACTGTGACGTATTTCGATGTATGGGCGAACGGTTTACGGAACCCTCGATGCGCGAGTCAGACTCGCGCTTGTCCTGGTTTTTTTTATTCGTTCAAGTTCCCGTTTAAATACTACTAATACCGTTGCATTATTAAAGTATTTTAATAGCACTGTAAATATGAAATAGCTGAAATAAGATTTTATAGTTATAAGGATAAAGCTGCATTATTTTGAAATGGAGGTTTATGTAGCTCTACTGACATACCAGCGATTAAACTTTTTAGTAAAAATTGATCGAAAGGTACTTTCGCCACTAGAAAAATTTAATATTGAATTACATAAGTACTGCGTTCAATTAACCATACTATAATACAAACATTAGTACTTTCGGCACTCAATAAACAAGTGAAGGCTAAGGCTATAGGTACCTAGTTTTCTAGTTCGATATACATACAGACATATCCTCACGCCGTATCCCTAACGGAGTAGTCAGAGAGGACGGAGCGCCAAGCGTCGCGGTCCTTACATACTTCTTTCGCTTCCTCAAATCTCATCATTCTCCTTACACATTTTCGCCTAGGTATGGTACTTTTAACATTTCAGTCGGCTAACACTCTAGATATTTGATCTTCATAAATCCGTCTTGGTCTTCCTTGGCTTTTTTTACCACTCACTTTTGCTCTATAGATTTTCTTCGTCAGTCTTTCATCACTCATTCTTTCCATAGAAATGAACATTATTTAAATGAACTGGTTAAATCAGCAATTGGTCGTACGTCAAAGAATCACCTATTTTAATTGTTTAAAAAAATTTAATGGCGGATTCAATTTGTTTTGCTTAACGAAACGAAACTTCGAGAATACGTAACCTATTCTTACAATAAAACGAAACGAGCACAATTCATTGATTCTTTGACCGTATCGTTCGTCAGCGACCTGTTTGGTCGACATTGATTAATTCAGTTGAAAATTTTAATTATCCGACGATAGAAGATAGGTTGCGTTTCGTTAACTCTAAATACTCATAATAAACTGTACTCACTAAAGGCTCATAATAAACTCTTGGCTCTAGACCCAATTTAAGGGATAATTCTAACGGTTTTTGGTACATTCTATCTATACTTTGATTCTGGACATCATTCTAGCTCAACCTGTATACCTAATACTACATAAGCTGTTAATTTCACGCACTAAATAAAACAAATATTTAAAATATAAATATGTAAAAATCCCTTTACAATTTTGTGAAATATTTATTGTCAGTATTTCTTTTCCTGTTAAAGCAGTCAATACAAAAATATTGAAAAAAAAAATTAAATTAAATTAGTAATATACCAAATAATAAAAACATGAAACAGTTGTAATAACAACAATAGAATCAATCATGTTTCACATTTATTTGTGTAAGGTAATGCCACTGAATAAAATAAATTAACTCGTCAAATAGAAAGAAAATTGAAACGGAAAGATAACCTTGCTTAACAAAAATACCTCAACAAAACCCTAATCCGACACGTATGTGTATGTACCGTATTCAATATCCTCATTTCGACGAGATCCTCAGCGACGTGTTGCGAATGGTGGCGGTTGATAAGGAAAAACGGGTAAATACAACTAGTGATGTGCTCGTTACCGCAAAACATGTTTACCGATCGGTAGATACATTTTTTCACGAGTATTTACTTCTAAATCTGTACTGTACTTGTCATCGGAAGAGTTCAATACAAAATTAAATAATAAAACAATACTAAAAAATCAGTAATACGATATTCTACTTTCTTCACTCACTCTGCCCTTTGATTGTAGTATAAATAGTTTTAGTTTTATAAGTTTGATTAATTCGTTGTAGTTATAAATAGTTATAGTTTTATAAGTCTAATGAAGAGGCTTAAAAGTTGATGAAACGTATAAACCGATGAAACATATTATATGATACCCAGTGGAATGTAACGCATGAAATCATTTGTTTACTCGTAATTACGCAATAATTAAACAATTTAAAAAACAACTGAAGAAACTTTTTAAAAGAAGACAGTAATATCAAAAATTGTTCCTTCAGCTATGAGCAGTTTAATTACGAATATATATTGTATATGTGTTTTCAGACAAATATTTTTATTTTATTTTCACGATACCAAAAACATGAACAAAATTCGAAACTTTTTACCATCACTAATGAACAAGGAATGGTAAGGCCAGTCTGACCGGAAAGGGTCAGCGTGGGGAGGGCTACTTCCGCCGGATATACAGCCGTCCGTCGGCTTAGCCAGTATATTTCAGTACCGGAGGCCAGAACTCGTACACTTTTATAAAACATTGAAATGGAACAGAGCATCGTCATTTAATTCACAAAGAAAATGTAGCTGGCTTATACATATATGTATGTTCAAGCCTTAACATACGTACATATAAAAATACATACGATAAACTGTTGCAAATATCTCGCGCATTTAATTCAAAAAGTAATAATTATTACACTCGTATCTATATAGCTTTGCTCTTCTCCACAGTTTTTCGTCTGAAAATTCTATCTAATCCGCAAGGTAACAAACCGACGGTTATTTGCATTGCAACGACCAACAAATTCACAAGATAAAGGTTTCAAAACAACGTTGATTTCCTCCTGGCATAGTCAAAGGAGCTTACTGAGGAAAAGAAAAAAGCGCCGAGAGAAAGAAATAAAAAATGCACAGAAACACGGAGGTCGGAGTTTTTCCTGTCGCCTGGCACAAACAATGGTTCCATTGTAGAAGTGAGGCCCGCAACCCGTCTTCACCCCCGCACACTGTACCGCTGAACAGTCAAGGAAACGAGCATCTTTTGTTACTCCCCCGCGCCCAACGGAAACGAGAGCTTTGAACCCACGATCATCTGTTTACATCACGCCGACTAGAAAAAAGACCTCCGATTTGTTCATTCATTCAAAATAAGAGTCAATAATTGGTGAATCGAGTATTCTTCAAGCATTCTCGCATAATCAACTGCACGTTTCTAACCTTTATTCAGAATGTTCAATTTACAAACTACCAAAACTTTATTATTGTTATCTATACTATATACTATCTATACAAATATTATGAAGAACTAAACTTTGTTTGTTTGTACGTAATCGATAAATTTTAAAACTACTCAACCGATTTCAAAAATTATTTCACCTATATAAACCTACATTATCAGCTAGTAACATGGACTGTATTTTATTTTTAAAAAAAATTCTACTCGTGCGTAGCCAGGGCGGGTCACTAGCCTTTTATAAATAAATTAAAATAATACATTAAAAAATGGTTACATTCAGTAAAATAATATAATAAAGACTCTATATGGTGTCAGTCATAACAAATATATTTAGTCTCTTCTCCCTTCTTTAATTCTCCTATGCATATCTTAAAAAAGTTTAGAAGCTTAACATAATATTATGTGCGTTAACAAGATGTATCGCTATGGCAAATTTGAAGTTGGTATCTAATTCACATAATTTTAAACATAAAACAACGATCTTTTACCCATAAAAAACCGTTCATTGGTCCGTCGATCATTCGATCCTGTCCTGAAAAATTAAAAAAGTGCACTACAAAATTTAAAAAGTTTTCATATTATCAAACCTAATTTTGGGTTCAGACTGTCATCCGGTAGGTCTAAAGATGACAAGATGAATAAGACAAATAGACATGATTAAACTACCTAGATTCCTGAGATGAACTCCCATAAATTTGATCTCAATTAAAATTTCAAATTCGCTTGATCAACACGTTTTTCTCCTCTTATCGAGGCATCCTCAGGAAATAACAGAGATAAGACAATATAAAATAACAAGCACTGAAAGTAACCCAATGTGGTCTCTGGAATATTCTGTGGATACATCGTCGAGAGCCGAAACACGTGTCGAATAACAAATTTCAGATTTTAATTAAAATAATTTATCGTATGAAACGAATTCCCATAAAACGTGTGCCGACACGTTTCGTTTTTGCTATTTTGATTTCGGAACTTTAAAAAATAAAAATATAAAGTTAAAATCTATTTCGTATATCTAAATATATGGTGACAAGGAAATAACAATTCATCTCCATTTATTTCCTTTGTCTCATTTAGAGATCAAAAAGTATGTAACACGTGGAAACCTTTCTGTGGTAGAACTCATTTATGCAAATAAGGACTACCTACATGCATGAACTAAGCTTTGAAGTAAAATGAAAAGAAAATAAAAGCGGAATCCGTATCCTATAAGACGAAATATAAAGAAAAAGGCACCTTCTACAGTTATACACATAATATAAAAACAATAAAAGCTTCACGCTGTATACCTCTGTGAATTCCGCAGAATGAATCATCATTCAGTACAAAGCAATGTTCACATAAACAAAATTACATATAACGAAACCGAACAAAACAATACAAAATCTTTAAACGAAACTTCCGAGAACGACGCGGTGTCGAATGTAACGAGTGGTGTAGAAGCAGCAATTCCGGGTGTTGAGCACCAGTCGCGAGTCGACCCTCGTTATGGGTACTAGATATCCGGATAGTCGTTAGGCTGTCATTAGATAGTTAATTAATGTAAATGACTTTATGACGTAAATAATTCTAGAGATTCTCCGGCTTTCAGACTTATTTATTCCTTTACTTATATTAAATACAAAGAATGAGTGATGAAAGCCTGACGACAAAATTATACAGAGCGAAAGTGATTAGTAGCAGAAGACCAAGGCTGACTTACGAATGTCAAATAGCCAACGGCGTTAGCTGACGGAAATGTCAAAGTATCCGCTTACCTAAGCGAAATTATGTAAGAAGAATGATGATATTTGAGAAGGTGAAAGAAGTATGTGAGGACCGCGAAGCTTGGCGCTCAGTCTTCTCTACCCAGTTACGGATATAGCGTGTAGATATGTGCGTATATTACATTATCGATGAGTAAATAATTAATAAACATAACAATTACACAAAAACAATAATTCCAATAATAAGTAGTTGGCCGTAGCCTTAGTCAAAGAAACCACCCCGAATCGTACTTGATGCAAACGTGCCCATAACGCTTGCAGCATTGCCTTTTTATATTGCAAGCGATATATGCTGCACCAGGTACGACTCAAAATTAAAATTAATTACAAAATTAAAAGATAAACGTACGGGATACCAATAGATAATCTTCGTATTCTGAACTAACACGAATGACGAGAATCGAAGAGCGACATATGCCAAAGAACAGTAAATAAAAATTAAGTGCAATTTATGAATGCGTAGTCAAACTTGGAACCCTTATGATTTGGTCGTAGATCACAAATAAAAATTTTTAAGACACTTCATAATTTGTGTTACTTGTTTTAAGTTAATTGGCTGAAATAGACAAAAACCAAGAAAAATTTACTAGATAGTCGGGATAGCGATAGCCAACTAAGATATTGAGTTGTTAGCGAGTGCAATTATTTTATGACGGATTATGTCATTTAGTATCGATTTATAATTCGATAATAAATAAAACTAATATAGTATCACAATAAACTGATAGTAGCATTGTTAAACTGGGTGTATCCTACTATTCTTGCAATGGGAAGAAAGAAGTCCAATCCGGTTGGGATTTATAATTGCAATGACTCACGTAAGTAATAAGAAGCAGGAGTCATAGTTCAACTACTTAAAAAAAATCAGAGAATATTTTTACCTAATCAATTCGAATTATTATTTTTCACGAACTAGATCAAAACTAATTCTAACTATGTACTATAAATTCGAACGTTTGTTTTTATTTTACATCCTTTCACCGTGAGAAAGTAAGTGATTCCCATGGAAAACTCGATTTCATGCAGACGACGTCGCGGGCGGTCGCTACTTAATATCAAACTGAAGTTTTTTTTTATATATTAATATATCAGAGGAGGCAAACAAGCAAGTGTGTCACCTAATGGAAAGTGATCACCGCCGCGATGGACACCCGCGACGTCCAGGGAATCACGGGTGCGTTGCCGGCCTTTAAGGAAAGAGTATAGGCTTGTTTCTTGAAGGTCCCTAAGTCGTAACGGTCCGGGAATACCGCCGCTTTAAGTAAAAAAAAAATTTTTTTAATTAGAAATAAGTTAATAATAAGTCAAAATCCCAATACACGGAACTATACACTTATGAGTAGTACGTACTGACCTACCAACACACATTCGACTTTTACTTATCAAGGACTTAAAATTCAATACTAAAATTGGAAACAGTTTTTACTGCACATTTTATAATTAAATAGGTAGAGATAGAGGAACCATAGAAACCGCCTTAGCGTATTATATTATCTTTAAAGGAAACCGCGACACAAAAAAGTACGACACGACAATCATATGTTTTTGTAAAAATTTAAGGAAAAATTATTTTATTCATTTATTTCATTTGGAAAATGCCTCCTGCAATTTCTACTGAGAACCGTTACAGAATTATTACTCTGCACCAATAACGGCGAAGTATTAGTGCCATATCGCGAGAATTATGCACTCAAAATAATGTCAGTAATGTATCAACGCATTGTTCAACTTTATACTTTTTTTCAAAATTATTTACTTTATTTTTTAAACGAAATACAGTGGGCTTATTGGTCAGAAGGTATGCGGAAGAAGGCGACGTGCTAGATCATCGTCGAGGAAATCGTGGCAATGTAGCGTTATCAAATAAATAACGCTCGGAAATGTTACAAGCTTACGAAATAGATGGGTTAATACCAACTAGACATTTTGCAGAGCGTTTCGATGCGCTTACTAAGACTATAAGAAATTATTTACATTCATTGAGTTTACCACAGATATCCTGCTTACAAAGTAGATCTAACCGAAGCTCATAAAAATGGTCGTCTACATTTTTTTCGGATGAAAAAACGTTTAAACCAAGTGATCGCAGTCGACTAAATCTATGGCGATATAACCATACACGGTAGGCACAAGACAGGCCTTGTCGAAAAGTTCTGTGCGCGCCACTGTATACAAGTAATATTTCTATTAATTTAATTAGAAACCAATACATATGAAGACAACAAGAGTAAAAGAGAAAGTAATTTAAGCTTTTTCTAATTTTAACTCTTTCCGAGACCAAGTTTTGTATTGGCAACAGCGTTTCGCACGCACTGGTGTTAATTAACTTCTATTTAAGAATTTCTCTCGTCTACATCGATTTATAAGAAAAGTCTTTGGGCATATCGAGGTATAAAGAGGAACTTTAAATATCCCCAATTTAATAAGGAATCTTATAAGCTCATAACGATAACTCGCAGATCGCAATTCTACAATAACCTTTTACGAATGAATTTCACATAAAAATAACTCTACGTCATAAAAACATATTATAAAAACCACACACACCGATCTAATGGCATAAACTCTACCCAAACATATTTATTAAGTGTTGAATTTTAGGGTCATATTTGTTGTCGAGTAGATAATTAAATCCATATCGGCATCGCACATGTGCAGAAATTCTCGTGGTTGCGATCTCGATTAGTGTGGACATACATTTGAAATTTTAATTTAATTAAAAAGTTAATGAACGTAACCCAAGTAATAAATATATTTTTTGTTTTCTATGCTCTGTTATATTGACTGTGGTGCTTCATCGGAAAATGCATCACTAATTTCTTTATTTTCAGCTATCTTCCTCTTAAAGCTTCAAACTTAGTGATCGACATGCACTTTGGTTCTTAAGGAAACGTCATGAAATTTCATAGCTTGCACTGGGTCAGCTACTCAGTTGTATCTGAAACTGCAATGGAGTATGGGGTAAACTAAATTTAAGTCATGATGGTTTTTTTTTTCAGAGAAGGGAAAATATCCCCACGCACACTGAGCCGGTGACTACGCCGACAAATTTTATGGAACTAGCTTACAGCGCTATTCACGGACAGTTATGACTAAAGGACCATCAAAAAACAACTCTACTCTTAGCTTAAAGGCCGGCAACACATCCGTGATCCCCCGGACGTTTTGGGTGTCCATGGGTGGCGGTGATCACTTTCCATCAGGTGACTCGCTTGCTCTTTTGTCCCCTTCGTCATAAAAAAACTCGAAGCGACTAAAAAAACCCTCCTATTGTCTGTTAGCCCTAGTGACTCTTACAGCGTCAGCGGTTGCGTTGGGGCAAGCGCAGAAAGAGCCCTGGCAGATGATCGGCTGCTTGAGGGTTCATCCGGCCGAGGGATACCTCGTATGGAGGGTGAACCTCGGGGTCAGGGCGTCGTCGGGAGAGTTTCTGCACCTGCGTGCATATTAACGGCCTTCCTATTCGAGTGGGGGCTGGACCTCTAGCGGACCTACCGGCATAACGGCTGGGTTAATGTTTTATACGACAAATTTACAATATGGCTTAAGGCCTATAGAATTAAATTTGACAGTTACTGAAATCGGTGTCCATTTTCCAGGGCTTTTTTTTAAGTCTGTTTTATTCGTAAAAAGTTTTTAGAGTGACCATGATCTAAATAAATATCTAAGTTAGATCTACAATTAACTTTTTTCTAATTCTGGAACGGAATGATATAATACAAAAGAATCTTCAATATAAATAAAGCTTATAAGTAGTTAGTTATTTGGTGTATCTTCGAATTCCAAGCTCCAATATTAGTGAAATATAAATGGGACCATCCTGGAGTTATACCGAGCCCAACGGAAAAACAGTCATTGAAATTGATTCATATACAAGAACAAGTTATACTCGTACATACATAAAAAAAATACAAGGTTATTTTGAAAGGATAGGTAAATACAGAAGGGTATAAAAGTACCCATGACAACGGAAAACGTCCGTTCTACAACTTCGCCTAAAGTCAATAGTTCTAGCGTAAAACCTCAAAACTTAGACAAAAATAAAGGTGAGGCAACCCTAATATCAGTGTTTTCCCGTCGCTAGCAAACATTTGGAATGTTTGAAATATTTGGCATAATGATAGGGTTGTACATTTTTTTTACATTCAATGATTTTTTTTGTATGGAAAACAAAATAAACGTATTCCGTAATTATTACATGCGCAATATAACATTCAACAGTGACACGTTGGGATCCCGGCGGATTTATATCTCCTTTCACAATAGCCTTGTATATGGTGACTCGACTGTATATAGACGAATTGAGAACCTCCTAAGTCTGTTAAAAATAAAAGGTAATCGCATCAGCTTGCCGTGTTTTAGATATTGTATAATGCAACGCAAAATTTATTTTTGTAGTTTGTTATGTCACATGTTTTTTAAGTTGACGAAACCTTTTACTGCATTTTTACTTTAAGCCACAATTCATCTCATTAGGGAACGAATTTTTAAAAACCATTTCTATGAATTCGTATAATATCGTCAGAAGAACCTTCCTGTCTTTCAAGTTTGTAGAGTTTAGATTTCCTGAAACTTAGTGGAATTTTGCTTAAATTTACATTTTATTTCTAAGCTTACAAAAATTTTAAAATTCTACAAACACCTGAAAAAGCGCTGTACCAAAATAAATTTTGGACCTTCAATAATATTTTCTCAACATTTATTTTAGTTTTCAAACAATTTATTTGTATTCTTATTAGTCATTCAACCAAAAGTGAACGCTTACGTGATATAACGTGATAACGCTTGATTGAAATATAAAAAGAATTTTTATTTTTTATTTTATTTATTTATTTGCACAAAAAAAAATACACAGAAACAGTAGTCAAAAAAAGTAAGAATGGCAAAAGGTAATGCTTATCTCTTTTTAATTTACTTTCAATAATATCCACGAATGAGACACCGTCTTCTGAACTACGTTTTATAGATATTGAAAGTTATAATAAATGGTGCTATCTGGGTGTAGTGATTGCTATATAATTATTTCAATGTGGGTAGTAGCCACACATAGATAATGAAAGTCTTGGTGAAATCTTTTTGTGTTGCTAATACTGTAATAAAGGTTACAATGATCTCGATTCTTTTTGTGTTGCCATTATTAAAATGAAAGTCATAATGATGGTGAATTATTTCTGAGTTGCTATTACACTACAGACTACAGTAAAATTATATCGGCGGTGAATACTTTTTGTGAAAGAATGTAGTTGCGAAAGAATTATGTAAAATGCGCGATGCTTGGCACTGCTCTTTGACTACCCCATTAGGGTATAGCGTAAAGATATGTTATTTTCACTGCTACAGTGAAATTGTTTTGATGTTGTATTATTTCTGTGTTGCTGTTACTGTAGTAAAAATATTGATGGTAAGTTATCTCCATGTTGCAACTACTGAAGAAAACCGACACAGAAGTAATTTTAAAATAACATATCCGGGGTGATTTATCATAGCTAAGCCAATGTAGTTAAAAGTGTATAATAGAGATCTTTCGTGACGTAAGCAATCACTTAAGAAAATTTTGAAAAATCATCCCATAAAGGGATAATAAGTGTGCCAAACTGTTAGTGAAAGTTCGAAGTTCTGCAATAACAAGCGTAAAAGATCGCATTTAAACTCTTTATTGGAAATAAACAAACAAGTCTTTTATTGCTTTTCTTTATAAATTAGGTTGTTACAGGCTAAGAAAAAATGTATTAATCCGATTTACCTACATGAAACTGGTATGGAAGACGCTATTTTGATATATGGCGACGGTAGACGGTCATGTTTTTACTTGCACATAAATTATTCTGACTTGTTTGCCTAAAATTTCCGAGTAAATCCTACTTAACATACCGAGCTAACAACACTAAAAAAATGTAAAAGGACGAAAAGGCAGGCAGTTGAATTGTTACTTAGGTAGTTTGAATTTAGTTTTCGTATTAACGCGAAAGTATGTGTTGAGGTTTTTTTTCATCGGGGTCTTCAATTTAAGGATTTTCTTAGTGTTAATTTTTCTCCATTAATTATAGATCCAAATAAATAAATTACATGTCGATGTTAAAGTTTATATTTCCTCTTAAACAATTTAACAAGTACAAAGTGGCATGGCAGGGCGATGGTATGTGAGCGACTGGCGAGCCATGCGTTCAAATTGCTTTACAATCTACTAAAATGCAATTCAGCACTTTTAGCATCGTCAGGTCGTTACATATGTAATACTTAAAACACGCGAATTTAATGCGATTACCTTTTATTTGGCTTGACGTTTCAGCCGAGTTGCATCGACCGATATGCGTCGGCCGTGGTCTCAAGTAAACTGTCGCAGCAAGTTTCACTCCATGCCCGAAGCAGATTTTATATCACCTCCCCCCGATATTTGTAAATAATTATTAAGGTTCCTGCACATTACACTCACAGTGTCCCACACATTTAACCGGATGTGAAAAACGAGGTTTTGTTAATTGATTCGAATAAAAGGTAATCGCGTTAATTTCATGTGTTTTTACATATTTTATAATACAACGTGAACTTTTTTCTTTTCTCTAATATGAAATATTTTAGCATAACTTCAATGCAACTGTAACCTAACCTAACCTTACTACAAAATATCGAAAAAATCAGCTGATCACAAACGAATAAGATTCGATTGGCTTCGTTATTTGCGACAAATATAATATCTGTCAAGCCACAGAAATAATGTGTCAAGCTTTTCAAAAGAAGTAATAATGTTTTGACCCAAAGGTAAATCTCAAACACACTTACAGGAGAAAGCACTTTGATTTCGTTTAGCTCGCTTTCAACGCAAGTGATCTCTTTACTAATTCACCAAGCTTGAATTATTACTTTGTGTTAGCGATAATCACACTTAAGTTTTGGCAATATTGTCCTGACATTATGTACGGCATTTTTGCTTTTTTCATACTTATTATCAGATTTGCAATTTGGAAAAACTTGTAAACGGGGAAATACATGAATGAAATTAACAGAATATTGTTAAAGATAAATACTAAATCTATTAAACAGCAACCTATCAAAATAAAAACTAAATAATTAAGAACTAACTGATAAATAAATATTTGAATGAATATGGTTGCGAAATTAATTTGTGACGTCACTTCTGTGAATGGCTCCTGGCCTCCCTGGGTGGTATTCGAAGGAAACGTGAGGATGTAGTACGTATACGTATATTTTTCACTTTACAATATTATATTAATACAATTACGGATATCTTACTCTAATGAGGGCCGGGCAACAACTGAACCACAGTACAAGTAAGCATACAGTATTCTATCTTCATACAAACGCTCCCAAACGACGCAATTTCAGCATATCTCGACATACGACAGTTGCGAGCGCGCCGCGGTTGCCGTCGGACGGTATTAGACGCTCCTGCGCATTTACTGACTAAATATTATGTCAATCAAGTTTACGAGCACAATGTTCAGTGTATGGATGTTTGAATACATCTATATCGAAACCAGAAATATTTCTCTGTTGTTAATTTGTAGGAAATATATTATCATAATGATCTAGTTAATTTATTGCTGATTTTTAATTATACTGCACATAAAAAAGCATTTTTTTTGTCCATTTCCACCATACTAACTCACAAACTTTTGAAACTAGATATAAAATACTAGTAAAATTATATAAATTAAAACGTATTAAATTTGCAATAATATATAGTGAAAAGATAATACGACAATTGAATATAGTACCTATTATCAAATACGTAACTCAAAAAAACATTCAGTCCAAGTCCCTAGTAGCCCTATAGCGTGTTTACGTACCAAACGACCGTAGGTAATTATGTCTAGGACACTGCCGAGATAGAATACGTATGCTTACTTGTACTGTGACTGAACTGTGTGAGCGATGCAGCGCTCGACAGCAAACAGTAATTTCTGCTGCGTCAGCCCTTACAGCCCTTACACTTCCTTAAAAATTCTTAAAGATGAATTCATAAAACGTAAATTCAGTAACAAACGAAAAATTGACGTCTTGTTCCTGGCCTCGGTAAAATCAAAATATTATGAAGTCTGAACTCCCAAGTTTTAGTGAGCCGCCATCATAATAAACGTGTATGTTTAAAAAACGCTATTTCTTATTCGGAGTGTCCAGCGAATCAAAGTGAAGAATGAAATCGCATCTTGAATTTTAGCTGTAACCATAATTTTCCACAGACACATTAATAGCAAAAGTAATATTCCATTTTTATTGAAAATAATTTAAGTATATGTGTAACATATTGATATTATTCATAATTAACTCAAAGAAACAACGTCAAAGCAAATGTTTATTATACTGTAGCGAATCTGATAAAATTATTTTTTACTCACGTGTATATTTATTACAACATCCATGCCTATGTAGAGCATACACGAGATAACATATGGACTCATTATTCCCATCGGAAACACACGCTCAGAAGTGACGGAACAAAACAAATGAACAAATAATGGGGAAGCATTTTGCGGAGAGACGCCAAACACGCGGAGGGAACTTAATTTGTCATAGCGAAAACCCGGCCAACAACTTTGTGTTATTTCTCAAAATAAAACGTTTAGTACGAACACGAAAATGGTTTTACATTTAAGAATGTTTAAAATTGAGTAAGTGTAATAAAATAAGTGAACGGTGCTCTGTCTGCATTAGTGGATAGTGTAAATATATGTAACACTGCTAAAATGGCCATCCACAATGCGGTGTTGGTGCCAACTTTGTTGTACGGTAGTGAGGCCTGGATATGCCCGAAATCGAGTGAAAGTATGATAAATGCTGTGGAGATGCGATCTCTCAGAAATATGTGCGGTGTCACGCTTGCGGACAGGATAAGCAATGATGAGATACGCAGTATGACAGGGTTGCACAACAATGTTATTGTAAAAATGAAGAAAAGAATACTTAGATGGTTTGGGCACTTGGAAAGAATGAGTGATGAAAGACTGACGAAGAAAATCTACAGAGCGAAAGTGAGTGGTAAAAGAAGCCAAGGAAGACCAAGGCTGACTTATGAAAATCCAATAGCCAGAGTGTTAGCAGACGCAAATGTCAAAAGCACTCGCATACCTGGGTGAAAATGTGTGAAAAGAATGATGAGATTTGAGGAAGCGAAAGTGATGTGTAAGGACCGCGACTCCAGCTACTTATTTGTGTGCCACAAACACTCCAGGAATTCATATACAACAAATACATAAACATATAACAGATATATAAGAACATGGTATATATAAACATAATATTACATTGTATTACGATAGCAAAATTATAATAACATTAGAATTTCGTATGTCGAATCCATTATCAGATGGAAGATTAAATCAAAATTTAAAAAACCCCGACTCAAAAAAACCTCTAAAAAGTAAAAAATAATATGTACCTACCTATTGGCCCTTTAAGTTTATAATAAGTTGTAATGTAAATAGTACTATAGATATATCCAAGCGTCACTGCGTCGGAGGACCGCTAAGTTAATTACTTGTATTTAAATTTCTTATCTACTTTATCATTTTAGTTGTAAAATATTCTGTTTTTACTTTGTTTACTTACTTTCAGACTATAGTATTGTCTTCCATAGAATCATTTATTTTGTAATATGATTTTTCGATCATTGTACATCCTATACTTTTTATAACAACTTTGAATTTCTTTTCGTTAATGGTGTGACTTGTTGAAGAACCTTTGTATAAAAAGTTGCGATTTATATAAAAATACTTTATTTATATTGCGTGATTATACGTGAAATGTTGAAGATGGTGAAAAACCATCTTCAACATTTTAAAAGCTATTTTTTAACTCATGACACTCGCTAACTTGGAAGTCGTCAGTACATGGGAAACATGGGTATCGACACAAGTGGCATCCCACACCAGCGATCTTTCAAATTTCTAAGGAATGAGCGTCAAACCATCCGGTCTCCTGCCGTCGCTGCGCGCAATGCCTACAGACTAAGACTGCAGGAACGCCAGCAGCGACAAGAGCCCGCCGAATGACGTCATTCAAGGCAGCGTATCATGACATGCGGCCCGCACTACGTAAACAGGATAAGCCGTGGTGACCTAGTACATCGACGACATCACCACAGCGGCAACGGTGCGGTAAGTTAGTCCTGGCCCCCAGACGAAGGGATACTATTAGGGAAAGTGTGGTATTGTCTATTAAGGTTCCTAAGTTTTTTGAGGGTATTACCTGCAACCAGTGTCCTGACTCCTTCTCAGAAAAAGCCAGGAGGCGAGACCGATCTTTTTCGGTACTACAAGAATTTAAAATATGTAAATGAACATTTTTGCACAGAGGCTCATCCCAGTGTTTCTGAGAAAAGGTCGAAGTAGGCAGGTTAGTACTCGGACAAACACTTAACCAAACATCTCGAACATCAGTCAAGCACGGCACCTCAACCGATGCTAAGGACACATTTTTTAATAATTTTTTTGTCTCTCTCTTCTTTGGACTTTTCCCGTGTTTATATGGTACGAGGTCGGATCTCTTAATCATACGTCTCCAAAGATACCTTTTTTGAGTAGTCTTTGGGTTAATTGCATTTTCAAAATCTTTCTTTATTACTGACACTATCAATCTACTATCAATCGGGGTCTTCTTAATTTTTTGACCGAGACTTAGCTTAGTAATTTTCTTGTCACGTGTTCATTTGGTCTTTACACACAGTCATAGTACCGCAGGCGCATCTCTGTTGGCTTGCCTGATATTGACCTGAATATAAAACTCGGCATATGCAATGTCCAACGTATTGTAGCTAATTCTACGGACCACCTGAGCTTCCTCTTCTCAGCGACGTGCATTTTATCGCAGTGCTACTTCATAAATAATTAGCACTGTAGATTATTTCTGGTCTTGTCTTACCACGGTTTTATAAACCATGCCCTTAACGTGGATCGACACTCGTTAATCACACAGAAAACTTGTCAAGTCACTCTAATTCAGCCATCCAATATTTACACATCGTATAACATCGGAATCTATGTCGCTATAGTTGGACAGGATATCGCCGAAATATCTCAAATGGACCACTTTTGTTGTAGTTGTTTATTTATAGCTATATATATTCTTATTCTTATGTAATGAAATACTAACTACTTATTGAATAATAGATTTGCTTTCAACATCGTTTGTCAAAATACACATATAGAAAACACAATCTTTCGGAAGTAATAATACGATTTACTATTAATTATTATTTGCAAATGTATCGAGTTTAATAATAACGAACCAAAGAAATCCTGTTTAAAAAAATGACGAACGCTTTCAATGTAAAATTACCGCCGGCTCTTTGACTTCCAGATGATAAATGTTCGTTGTCAATAACAATCGTAAATCACATTTTAATATTCGGATTAGGGCTGAATTTCATGTCCGTAAAGTGAATTATAAAATTTATCGTTTTAAAACCAGAACCGGGCGAAAGCTTTCATAAAAGACAAGAGATAAGAGAGATTAGCAGTAATGTGCGTATAATATTTTTATATTGGGAATTCCGAGACCCTAGATTAGATAGACGGCGAGACACGTCAACTTTTTAGTAGCGATGGATGTAAAAATTTTAGTATATTTTCTTTTTTGTAATAGTCTATGCAGATCCCATTGCTGGACCCTATGCCCATGCCATTTTCTTTGCTCGAAAATGAGATCGGTAGGACTTCAAATGTAACTTATATATTAATTATATAAAAACTGCCTAGAGAAGAAGGGCTACACTCCCTCACACACAGAGAAATAAATAAATAAATTCATTAAGAGAGGCTAAGGTTGACCTACTATCAGATTTATCAAGCACCCTAAAAATAGTTTTTTTGCGACCAAGTATTTCTGTGAACTTTGACCAGGTCTAACGATTGTCCAAACGCTTAACGTGCCTTTAAACCACAGTAACGTTCGATATGCTCATCACTGGATCACCCATGCAGTAAATTACCGTGCAAAACATTACTCGGGTTCGGTTATCGTATCAAAAATCGAAGCACACAGCTACTTACTTTTCTATGAGATCGATTTCAATCAAAATAAACATAAAATTAGCTTTAAAAACACAAAAAAACTAAAATGAGCAACTAGAAAATTGAACTGTATTGGTATATGTTATAACAATACAATACAATGTGTTCACAGTACAGTGCGTAAGGCTCGTAGAGTTGTTCTAATAGAGCAATGTCGTAATCTCATCTCATGTCAAATACTTGACGCAGATTATTCATAGAAGACACCCACATTAGATATCCAAGTCAGACATGAGTCTTCTAATTCAAGGAAAATAAGGCTCTATGAAAATCTACTACATATTATATAATACATGAACTCTGTAATTTAATTCTGTTGACATGTTATTGAAAATACTTGCCACACATAATGTAGCAATGTTGTCCTGGGATTTGTCCTACTATTTAAAATCGATTTAAGGATTTGATATCTCGCTTGCACCAATTATTTAATAGTAAGTGCAAAAGCAAGCGATACGTCAAATTCTTAAATCGAGTTTAAATAGTTTGTGCAAGCACCCTATGATTGGAAGTGGAAAAAAGCACCGATTATTATTACAGATCATAAAGGATTTTCACTCGATTAATTTCAAATAGTATTTCTAATGTTTGTGGTTAAGAATAATGTATTTCAGATAAGCATAATGTCATTTATTCCTAAAAGACCTCTAAAGATATTATACGCGTTATATTCCGTGGACGTTTAAAATCTATAATCTGTCCGAATCGAAAAAAGGGTTTTTTCGTTCTCATTTCCGATGCATATTTACTAATTACTCGGTAAAGATAATTACGATCCATACACCACAAAAGTACCACTCCATATTTCACGCTGTATCTCTAACGGAGTAAACAGGGAGAGCGGAATACCGAGCATCTTGATCCATTACTTCTTTTGCCTCCTTAAATCTCGCCATTCTTCTCAGACATTTTCACTAAGGTATGTAAGGGTCTTTGACATTTCCGTTAACTAACACTCAAGTTATTTGATCTTTCAAGGTGGATTATTCCAAGGCGGATTATATAAAATTACAACGAAATTAGGTTCAACACTAAACGAATGCAGTACAGTAACATTATAATCATAGCAGTTCCATTAAAACGAAGATGAATATGCTTTTATTTTGTTACTCACCACCTTAAGAGATGTGTACTGAAAAAATCTTGAGCTGGATCTATAGGCCTTTGATTGAATCGTACAAAGCGTTCGACCTTTGCCATTGATGTTTACTCGACGTCTCGTTAAACTAACTGAAGAACCTTCACTACACAGAAATAGAGTTTAATTGACTGGAATAGATTCAAACCTGAAGAAAAACAAGACTTATTGAACGAAATATTTTCTAAATATTTTTTTCTGTTTCTAAACTATTTTAGCGCATTCTCAATTATCAACATCGTAGTTTTTTAGTAATAAAAAATACTGTGCAGGCTAAAAATATAAATTTTACAAAATATAGGTACATGCTATTTTATTTACGTTTCCCGCTACTACTTTTTTTGCAGTACTTTTTACTGTGTAGAATTTTGTGTACTATATTGAATTATGCCTACTATAATTTTTATCCGGAAGTTCCTAATTTTCGTTTTCACGAAAAGAAACAAATGTAAGTCGTACTTGTGCAATTAGTTATCGAAAGCAAAGAGAAGTCTGTTGTAAAGCTTCCTTTTTAGGGTTTCATACTAAAATTCCAAAGAGGAACCCTTGCCATATGACTTCGTCCGTCTATCTGTCTATCATAGCTGTTTATTTCAGAAACTACTGATACTATTAGGAATATCATATGAAAGACCTTCATTGGCACGTTACATAATGTATTATCATTACCTTTTACGTCGTATAGTTTTTGATTTATGATGAAAAATGTTCAAAAATATATCACCTCCCCACCCTTATCTCCGAAATCTCTGAAAGCGAAAGATTTTAATATTCTTGATGTAAATAAAGTGAATGTTACAAGAAAAATCAAACAATGTCTCGAGTTTTGCTGATTTTAAAAAACAGGTTTTTTTAAAATCAGCAAAATTATGTACCACATCTAGATAATTTAGATATAGTATATGTACACATAGCAATTCAGATACGTAGACATCTAGATAGAAAGCAAACAATTAGCTCGGTGCCCTCGGAAGCGGAGGTGACTCGATCAACATTGCCTTTGGCAAACGATGGATTATTCGCTTTTTTCTTTTCATCCTTTTTTTGATCAAAAACGAGTGATAGAGATAGAAAATCCTTTCATTAAAATGATATTATCGTACCTGCTACCGTCATCTTTTTAGGAAACTGGTCCTTTCATTCCATACATGATATAAAATTGTTTCAGGATTTTGAAAGGATGGCAAGGAGGGAAATTCCCTAAATAATAGCCTAATGATTTAAGTAAACTGTTAATATCTTATCTTATAAGTAAATAATTTGTAATTTCAGTCTATAGAAGTACCGGGACTAAGAAGTAGATAACTTGCATTAACTTCATATTTCGTATTATTGTAAGCATCAATGTCTAATTAAATATGTATGTTACTGAGAAACAAAAAAAAGAAAAAAAAAACCGCCTACGACTTTGTAGGAAAATGCATAAAACAGTACTCGCTATTATGCGTAATGAGTTCAGGGAACAAGTTGACTTTGTAATATTTTGACAGAATTATTTATTTTTCGTCATTTCTACCTAAATATTGTATATATTTCGTCCAGTAATAACTGTCAGTCGTCACGTGGACTTCATTTTCGTAAATGCGCTAATAAAGTAGATATAAAAATATTAAATTAATAAGGATGAAAGAAAAAAAATTAATAAAAAAATTAAACCGACGTCAAAAAAAACACTGAAAATACGAAATTTGAGTGACCTTGGCCTAAATAAATATCTAGAGGTCTACAACTAATTTCTTTCCTAATTCTGGAGCGCAATGTGTTAACTCCCATTCTATTAAAGAACACGAACCGTGGGCTCTCACAATAAAAGTGTAACGGAGAGATCATGAGGTGCAGGACGATACGAGACGAGGCGCACCGAGCGTAAGGCAGAGAGGAAGCGCGGTGTGAGAGTGGAGCGGAGCAGTGAGGGGAAGAGGAGTGGAGGGGAGAGAAGAGGCGACAAAACGAGTACTCGAGACAGCGCGTGCGCATTATTAATTTATAATTGTGTAAAAACAAATCTTAATCTACAAGAATAAAAAATAGTTAACTAGTGATTATATCTGCGGTATTGTATTTCGTCACAAGACCATTTTGATGTCACAATCAAGAGCAGGATAAAGGACGCAATGAAGAGATGTTTCGTCGAATTAAGAAACGGGACTTGACTTTGGTGAAGAAAGTCCACAATCAATTGAGGATATGCCAGATATGAATCGTCGGCAGACAGTGCCAAGGCGTCGGTGTATAGTACCAGTCGTTGATCTCTCGCATTACAATTCCAAGTAAAAGGCCTTTGAATGTAAGCGATCAAACAAAATTACAAAAGAGATTGCGATCGCCCTTTACGACTACCATGAGTCTTCAAATGAGCCTGAATACGCGTAAACTAAAAAGAGAAGAAGAAACCAGTGGATAGCAATATACACGTAATATAAAAAAAACAAGTCAGGTAGTTACCTGACTTTCCTGACTATTTTATCAACGGTATTCCTACAAATGTGGGACCCAAGGTTGTATTAAAGAAGGCAATCTTTCATATTCTATTCCAGCGGTGCGGCAGCGCAAACTGCGTGAAGATCATCAACAACGCGTCCCAGTTCGCACCCTAGGAGATGAAGACAAGGGTTTCTACTCTATTCCTGCCACTCTTGTTGCGCTACGGTAGGAGCTGCTAGAAAGTCGCCAATGAGTCCTCCAGCCCGTCGTCTCTTAAGAGGAAGTATAGGTACAGTTGCGAGCAAGTTCCTACGAATAGTTTGGTAAGTCCTTGTGCCAATAATATTTGCCTCTTACTGTGTGCCGCGTTCAAGTTTACGCTAGTCGCAATTGCTAAAATTGGTGGGTAGATAAGTTTTAGTTGGGGCCCTTAAACAGTGTACAGGGTAATGCACCTCTTTAGTGTTATAGTGTAATGATCGCTTAGCGGGTAAAATGAGCAAATTAAGTTCAACGATTTAGTATAAAATCATATCAAACTGTTTATGAGCTTGTTTTTCGGCAATCATATGAAACTTCATAGATATAGTGAGCAGAAAAGAATTGAGTCGAGCACGCTTCACTCTGTATATTGAGCATTTGATGATCAAATATTTAAATTGCGGGTAGATTCATGCAACGTCAAATTTTACTGACTCTAAAAGGAAAGTAACGACTCTTTGCTAGAAAGGACAGTATTTAATATTTTGCCCGCGCAGCGGTGTTATGAATTTGGATTCATTCGACAGAATTAGATGAGTGGTTCATATCATTGTACAAAATAATAATAATAATACTGTACCAGTTTTAAATTATGTTTTTGCATTGCATTGCTTATAACCTTGAACGAAATAACCATTGTTATTTTAGTGTCGGTGTTAGTCGGTAGTAGTGTTAGCGTTAGTGGTATTTTGATACTTGAGATTTTATTTTATAAAGCACATGTTTTGATATTTGGAATTGTACAAAATGATATTTCAATATAGTTTCTAAGATCATTTGGTGACTTTTAGGTATTTAAGTAACTATTTTCTTAAATTAAATTTAGATTTGCTAAATACCACGTAGAATTGATTTAATCGTAAAGCTCCTAATTTACGTTGTCGAATGTTTTGTTCGCCCGGTAATCTAATATCAATCGGAAGTTGGTCAGACAGCTCTATGTTGATAGATGAAACTGATTGTCTTCTATGCTTGACTGGGAGTAGGATGAAAATGTACTGTGGATGACATGCATACAATTAAGTTGATCTAATTTAAAATTAAATCGATGATTGTAAATTGACGTGTGTAAAAGGGGGTAGACTTATACATCTCAAAATTAATTTTTATACTGGCCGTTTGTAGGTGATGCTGATGTGCCTATCAGTTTGTGTTGTTTTTCTATATTTTTACAGTGCAAGCACTGTAAAAATATAGTGCTGTTTGGTGGCCGTAGTCGAAGATGATGCATTATCGTGTGATATTTTCGTATTTTATCCATTGGACTTGATCGTGCGAGCAGCTAAACGGAAGTAGGTAACATCGCGTGGGTACAACATGCGTCCCAATGAGCGCGTAGTAACTAATTCTCTGCCGTTGCCGGCTAGCAACACATTTAGGTATATTTTCGTACTTAAATTATGGAGCTTGCCAATAAGTATGCTTATGGTAGTTGCCTTATCCGTCTTGTTACATTGCGTGGTTTTAAAGTCTACTCTTAGACCTTAGTTTAGATTAAATACCTTATCGTGAAAAAAGGTTTTGCTAGTTAGTCCGGTACCTACTCTATGTAGCTTAAAGATAAACTTAGCAGCCTCCTAGTTTAATATTGATCAAATATGACTAATTGTCAGTTTAAGTTTAGTTTAAGTTTAGTTAGATGCTATGAAATATTCGCGAGTATTGAATCAGTTGCGTATTAGGATGAAACCATTAAAACAACTCTACATTGATGACTTTAAATATACAGCATATCGATTAAATAAACATTTTGGAAAATAGCAGACTGTTACCTTGGAAACTTCGATTATTTGTCAACTTGACTTCAATTATGGTATTGCACACATGTTTCAAGTATATAACGGCACGACGTAACAGTCATTACATCCCGTCGTTAGAAATAATTTTTAGTCGAGTTAATGAAGACGTGTTTGTGTTTGTGCGCTAATGTACTAGGTAGGTACCTACATACGGAAATAAACATTCCTTTGAGTTTTTTTATTTCCAATAAATAATTATAATTGTGTTTTTAGAACAGCTTTTCAGATTTTGCTGGGCTAGGAGCTTTCTTGTGATACTTCATTGTTGGATGAATGTTGTAGCTAAACTCTAATTTCGTTGCGGTTGAACCTAGGTTTAAATACGGTTTTTAGTCCAAAGAATCTTTTTAAGACTTAAATTGGTCTTCGGTTGTTTCTAATACAAAGTGAACTTTAAACTACGGGCTGATTTTAGACTGAGTTTAAGCTTGGACTAGTCCTGGTTGAAAGCTGGGTAAGGTTAAGAAGCTGGTTCATGTAGGTAGGTAGGATAAGGTTAAGGTCGAAAGTGAGCGGTAGCAGAATCCAAGGAAGACCAAGTTTGACTTGCGAAGATCAAATAATCAGAATTGACAGAAATGTCAAAAGCACTCGCATAACTAGGCGATAACGTGCGAGGAGAATGGTGAGATTTGTAGTAGCTAAGAAAGTATGTAAGGACCGTAAGCTTGGCACTCTGTCTTGTCTAATTACCCCGTTAGGGATGCACCGTGAAGGTAGGTATGTATGAAATATCAAAGGCTTATAGAATTAGAATATTCTATAAGCTAGAATAAGATTGGGTTATGTGAAGCTTTTACATAGGCAGAATTTCAGAAGTTCTAGTTATATGCTTGAAAGATGAATGCGAAATGAGAAGAGGGTGTGTTTTCAAGGGACAGAAGATCTGGATGTAAGATAGATGTGGAGAAGTGGGTAGTAGCTGGCAATAATGTTAACATTGCTCTTTCCGCATTGGTTGGCACTTGGTAGTTTAAATATATCTTAAACTGCCAAGGTGGTGATCCACAGTATTATTAGCGACAAGTTCATTGTACAGTAGTGAGACCTGAATGTTCCGAAATCAAGTGAGTGATTCATTTTTACTTTCTTACTGAGACTGACTTACAAAGATTAGATAGTTGGTTGTCGCAAATGTCAAGAGCTTGCATGCCTCAGCGGGTGCGATTTCAGGAGGCTGAAGAGGTATGTAAGAATAATCACACTCGACGCGCCGTCGTTTTGACTACCCCGTGGAATTGCGTCGTGAAGACGTACAACCAATATGACAGACAGTGTAAGCAGTAAGTACTGTTAAGCAGCTAGAGACCGTAACACTTGGTATTCATGAGAGCTAATATCCGTTGTTTTCTTTGCAATTGCGGGAGCAATTGTTACAGGATGACTGACTGTAAAGGAGAGATCATGAGGTGCAGGAAGATACGAGACGAGGCGAGCCGAGCGAAAGGCAAAGGAGAGGCGCGATGCGAGAGTGGAGCGGAGCGGTGAGGAGGGAGGAGAGGAGCAGTGGAAGACAGAAGGGGAGAGGAGAGGCGATAAAATGAGATGTCGAAAAAGCATTACTTGATAATTCTGTAAAAACAAATCTTAATCTACAAGAATAAAAAATAGTTAACTAGTGATTATATCTGCGGTATTTTATTTCATCATAAGACCATTTTGATTTCACGAAAGATAACAACAGATCGAACATGGGATATTACAAATTATGAATATCATATCAATATCAACCGGTTATGCAAGGGCAGTGTAAAGATTACATCATAATTACACTCTAGCAGTATTCTTATAATCTGAAGACTACAGCCAACAGCCGTATTCTCTGTCCGCCACAAGACTTGACTCGAATTTATTATATCGCAGGTAATTTATACCTTCTCCCTACTACCATTATACCATGTGGGGATAACGATAGTTGATAAACGACATACAAGAGAGTCATGAATATAAATAAATGATAGTTATGACCAGTTCTCGGCATTTGGTGTTATTTGGTGTATCTTCGAAACTCAAGCTTCAATATCAGTGAAATTTAAATGACACTAATCTGGAAGTGTATCTATTCAAATAAAAAAATATTTTTCAAAATCTGTTCATAAATGACGGAGCTATGAGGTAACAAACATTAAAAAAATCCGATTTGAGAACCTCCTCCTTTTTTTAAGTCTGTTAAAAAGTACAAGTGAACACAATATCAACTCTCCTTCGCAAATATTCCCAGAGAATTTAATCACTACGTTTTAATCAAAATGAACTCCATAGTATTTACAATTGTACACGTATGGAAACATGCCGTCGCTAAAAATATATGTAACAAAATTAAACTAAGAACACTGCTATCCGAATCATATTTCAACGACAGATACCACCATAAAGTCATTCATCAACTTTTTTAAATGTGTTCTGACAGTTGTTAGTACATACATACATATCTTGACACTGTATTCCTAACGGGGTAGTCACAGTCGCGATCCTTACATACTTCTTTCGCCTCCTCAAATCTCATCATTTCGTATAGGTATGCGATTGCTCTTGACATTTCCGTCAATTAACACTTTGGCTATATAATCTTCATGAGTCACCTTTGGTATTCCTTTGCTTCTGCTCTCTCACTTTTGCTCTGTAGACTTTCATCGTCAGTCTTTTATCATTCGTTCTTTCCATGTGCCCTAATCATCTAAGCATTCCTTTCTTCATTTTTACAATAACATTATCGTACAACCCTGTGATACTGCATATTTCTTCATTGCTTATTTTGTCCGCAAGGGTGACGTCGCACATATATCTGAGAAATCGCAATTCTACTGCGTTTATCTTACTTTCACCTGATTTCGAGCATATCCAGGTCTCACTATCGTACAATAAAGTTGACATCAACACCGCAATGTATTTGGCCATTTTGGTTGAGTTAGATATAATTAGACATAGGCGGTACGAATATATCTATTTCAGCCAATTGTTAGTGCACTATAAAATCAAAAAAGTTAGAAAATGATTGAAATAAGTTTTAAGTGAAGTGAAAAGTGCAAATGGAATATAATATATGTAACAAAATAATATTATGTAACTAACATAATATGTTTAGCATAAAATATAGCTTTTTAAGTACCTATATGTAATTTGAATATTGTACTCACCAGCTATTAAAAGGAAGACAGTGGACAACATGATTACGAAATCTGAAAAAAAAAGTTTAATTTAAGTATGAGATATATTTAAATATAAAAGTTTAATTTTAATTTACTCAGAATACATGATAAAATAGAACTTGGAGGGAAACAATTAGAGTAGTTAAGTCAGCCAGTTTTCTTGATTTAACAGTATATAATAAGCAGTGATCGGATAATCGGGCGCTTATATACCTAAACTTCTTTTCTTGAAAAAATAATATTATGGATATTCCTTTCTGAATTAATAAGTAATCCCGGATTCCCGGATTAAATAATTTTGTAAAAACAACTATAAGTAACTTAATGAAATTATAGCAATGGTTATTTTGATTTAGTATCTTTATTTTATTCAAAAAAAAAATGGAATTTCAATAAAAAATGATAATGTGCACAATGTGGTCAAGTAGTGGAAATTGATTTATTTATCTAACAGTTTAGTGATCGAATCGACTAATTTATTGTATTTTATATGAATAGAAGACTAAAAAATATTACTTATAATTATTACACGACTGCCAAAAAAAAGGATTGTAATATTTTTTATGTATACGTATGTTTGTCCGTTTGTTTATTTTACTATAACTTCTAAATGCCTGAACCGATTTAAAAGTGTGTGGAATTGTTAGAATCCTTAGGTCATCCCCAGTGACATAGAATACCTGGATTGTCCAAAACCACCGTAAAAAAATTGCAAACTTTTCTAACTAAAAAAACTGTCATCTGACTGCTAAAAAAGTTCTCAGTTGTATTTTTCAATTATTGATATTTCTAAGCAAGCAACACAAAAACATTAGTCTACATATGAGTAGATGACTTTATCAAAATATATTCGTTGAAATGCAAAGTGCAAGTAAATGAGTGAGACAGCAAATAATATTACCTGGCCAACATAATTAGACGACCAACAGAAATGACGCAATTAGAGCAAAAATGCGGCTGCGATAACGCTACGAAGGGATGAGCGGGGACTGAAGTAGGGAGGGGGCGGGTGTTCGACCCTGCGCCCGCGCATATATAGGTTCATTCGTCGCTTGTCTGTCTATTCATGCGTTCGGGTGTTGTGTTGTGTTTTGCTCCTTTATCTAACGACTTGGCGTTCCCACGGTTTTTGATTTGCATAGTTATCTGGATATCTGTTTTGCTTGGAACGACAACTTTATGCTACGAATCACGGACTCCGTCACTCTCTGCGACCTGGTTTGAATTATTTGTTTTTTTACAAGGTAAGAAATGTTTACTTCTTATTTTCTACGGTGCAATTGCAGTGTCACCAAAGTTGTATAGCAAAAGATAATATACTTATTTAAATACAGAATATTACCATTCAGTTGTTTTTCAGTTAACCCTGTAGTTCGATGATTTACCATTTGCGCTAAATAATCTAGAATAATGCGTAACTAAATGAAAACGAAATTGATTTGTTATTTTGAATTCCTTTTTTATTTCAGTCTGCGATTACTGCATCTTGGTTGGCTGTGTCCTCGATCCTTTTTGTAAAATTAAAATGGCAGACTCGATTCCAGACGAAGACATTGCCCAGTCATGGATAAGAGATATTCCTGAGATGATTTACGACGCAGCAAGTAAAACTATATTTTGCTGTAAGTGTGAAACTACTATGAAGGCAAAGAAGACAAATGTTGATCGGCACATAAAGTCGCAGAAACATCGAACTCTTCAAACAGATGATTTTTATTTTTATTTTGTAAATTTTCTGATAATCTGCAACATACCTTGGTCAAAGCTGGAAAATCCTACATTTCGAAACTTTTTTCAAAAATATATTTGTAACTGCAAACAAAATCGTACTATTCCTAGTGAATCTTTATTGAGAAAAACATATTTAAATCGTGTTTTCCAGGCTAAAATGAAAAGTATTCATGACGATGTAAATAATTATAAATTATGGATTCATTAGATGAAACTACAGATTTTATGAGTCGAAATGTGGTGCATTTTTTAGTAAAACCATTAATTGAGGATGAACCTAAACAGACTTATATGTTGGCCTGTAAGACTCTAGACGCTGTGAATGGACAATCAATATCTCAATTTGTCATTGAATGCTTGAAGAATTTGTGGGGAGACTTATTTGAATCTAAAGTTCAAAACTTGCTTATGATGTGCACCGATAGTGTAGCGTACATGATACTTGCTGGCAAAATATTGAACAAAACTTTCCCTATCATGAAGCATTTTACTTGTTTAGCTCACGCATTACATAGGTTAACAGAAAAATACGTTTAGATTACGAGGACGTGGATACGCTTATATCAAATGTAAAAAAAGTGTTTCTGAAATCTCCCAATAGAGTAAAAATTTTAAAGGACATGTATCATGTATATATAATGATATGATTTATCATTGCCTCCACAACGCGTTATTACTAGATGGGGTACTTGGTTGGAGGCGGCATTTTATTATGCAAAATATTTTAATGAAATCTCTAACGTTATGTTTTCGTTAAATAGCAATGAAGCTATTTTCATCAAACATGTTAAAAATGTATTAACTAAAAAAACTTGCTACCCGATCTAAAATTTATAGATGAGCATTTTAAAATTATTCAGATTGCAATAAAAAAGTTGGAAACATATGATTTGTCCATATCCCAGGCATTCGAAATATTTGACGAGGTAAGAACGCTAATTGAGTGGAAATCAAATAATGAATTGACAGATAAGTTAGAACAACTCATGGATAGAAATCCCGATTTTGACATAGTCAGGGAAATATCCCTAAACTCTATGGAAGTAAGTGACGCTAATCTTTACAAGTTTGTACACTTACTTCCGTAGATGTTGAAAGGTCGTTTTCAACATATAAGTGGATTTTAAATGTTAAGAGAAATAGGTTAAAAATTGAAAAGCTAAGCTAAGAAAATTATGATTATTTATTTTAACTCAATGAATGTATTAAGTGAGAGTACTTCGAAGCAAGTAGAATCAGACGATGACGACGTTAACGTTTCTGCCTCATGTTCAAAACAGCCTGACACAGAAATGCTAACTTCGTGAAACGTACGATCAAATTAATTAACAGGTGTAAGGAACAGCTATCTTTAAAATGAATTCAGACCACCCTTGTAACTATCAGACAATAATAATAAGGATAACCGTTCTATACTCTGTATAGTATAATTTTTAAGTACATCTTTAATTTTTAATACTTTTTGTGAAAGATTTTGTCTTTGGCTGGTCTGTTACAAATCCAGTTTTCATAAAAACTTTTATTGTAAATTAAAAGTTCCATTAGAATCGGCTTTTTAAATCTAAATAAAATTACAATGAGAGTTTAACAAGGAACAGCCGTCTTGAAAGTACGAGAGGGTATGTAAGCATTATTCAAAGAAAATATATCGTTTTCGCAACGAGTTCTAACTATTTTGTATGCAGGTAACATTTTTAGCAATCGAATTTTCAAACGATTCCGGGATCCGGGATTCTAAAAGGCATGTCCATATTATTCTTTCGTAGGCATAAAAATGAAGTTTAGGTATATTAGCACCCGATTATCCGATCACTGATAATAAGTTGCAGTGGACGGACCATATCGGGGCTTTGGCTAGTAAGCTTGGTTGTGCGATATATGCCATATATACTTTGCATATTTCCATAGCCCAATGTTCTATAGCCTTCTACTGTGGGGATCAGCAGCGTATATTAACTCCATTTTTATTTTACAAAAAAGAGCAATACGTGCCATCTACAGTACGAATGCACGAGAATCACTAAGAGAACGTTTTAAAGACATTGATGTACACACCTTGCCACTCTTATACATCTTTGAAATTATTATGTACACCTACGTGAAAAGATATAGATCTGTTTAAAAAGAAATGCGATATTTATGGTATGGAAATCAGAGGTTGTAATAAATAGCAATGTATCACAACCATTTTATTATAAAAGCTTTTCATTTTACTATAAAAAACAATTTAATAAAAAAAATTATTATCTAATCAATGTATGTTTTATAACACATCTAAATTTCTCTAAATTTTGGAACATGCTTAAATCAAATGTTTCATTTTTGGGTAACTGCATTCGTTTTTATAATAAAGTTCCGTAGGAAGTTAGGTACTCAATTAACAGAAAATGTATTCAGATTTGTTAAAAAATGTACATTGATTAGACAATCATACTATGAAATAAACGATTCGTTGAAGATAAAACAATAGTCTGGAAATGATCTTCTCTGCTTATGCATTTATTGGCTTTCTGAATATTGTATTTTAATAAACTTTTCGTATAATAAAATGATGTTAAAAAAACGATTCCTGACTGAGTTTCTTGTCAGTTTTCCTCGGTGTCCAGGTTTTCTCTTCGAACTGAACTAAAATAAATTTTACGTTTAAAAACACCTTGTAATTGGGTTTACTTGCGTAAATTGCTTTGACTTTGAAATGAATTCATTAAAATTTCTATGAAGATAACAGAAAATACATTTCAACTCATGTCGATTTATCCAAAAAAAAAAAATAATCGCCATCTTGGATTTTCAAATAAACATCATTTTCGTAATCAGCACCCCGAAAAATCTAGAATATGACGTGTGACATCCATGTCGATCTCTCCAAAAAAATTAATATTCCCCATTTTGGATTTAAAAATGAACGTCATTTTCATAATGAGCACCCCAAGAAATCTAGAATATGACACCCATGTCGATTTATCCAGAAAATTAATATTCGCCATCTTAGATTTGATTAGATTAGAACTACCTTGGATTTGATAAGCATTATTTTCGTAATCATAACCTCAATAAACCTATAATATCACATAACACTCATGTCAATTTTTATTTTAAATTACTTTACGTATCTCATTAAATGCTCTTAACGTTACCAAATGGAGGCCTTTTCCTATCGAGTTTGAGGAAGTCTGTACGACGCACGACATGGTTTTGCAATTACTATATTTACTGCATTAACTGCAGTTTTTGCGCGCATCAAATTATTGTACTTTGGTCGCGACTTAATATCTTTGTTTATGTTATATGCAATATGCGATTTTCTTTGTTTCAAGTTAGTGTTCGATTAGACGCGGATCGGATAAGTTGCATTTTTATTCATCTTCGTTCCTATCATCCACTCATTTACATTTGCATAATTTTTATATTCTGCAGGTTTTATTTGCATTAATCTTGCAGAAGACATTGCATCTCATGTATATTATACTTACAAAGTCCTTAAATAGAGTTCCTCATATTTGATATATAACTAAAAATAATTTTCAATAAGTCGAACGAATCTACGACTTTTATTCATACCATAAAACTATATTCAATTTTAAAAAAATTACACGCAGTGCATAAGTAAATACAATATACTGATAGATTTACAAATAGATACTAGTTTCTACTAAGTTACACTTCTATAGGCATAATATATGGAAACAGAATATATGTGGAAACTGTACAAGAGCATATAATATAAGTACATAAAGATAAATATAATGCGTAGTAAGGTAAAGGTAATATGTAGTAACGTATCTAAGATATAAAATAAACATTAAGTACTCAGTTTTCCGCGTCGTTATGAGCCTTTTCATATTACGACGCTGCTTATTTCTCACTAGAAATACTAGAACCACTCATAAGAAAATGGTGATCTTTCTCTTAATAGGGATAGATCAAACACTTTCTTAGTTCTAATTTCTAGTGCTAGGCTGGTGTATTTCGCATATTTCCATAGCCTTGTCTTATGGTCTGCTACTGTGGGGATCAGCGGCGCATATGAAATCTATCTTTATTTTACAAAAGAGGGCAATACGTACCATCTACAGTATGAACGCACGAGTCGCTGAGAGATCATTTTAAAGACATTGATGTACTCACCTTACCCTCGTTATACATCTATGAAAACATAATGTACACTAGAAAAAATTTAGATCTATTTCAAAAGAAAGGCGTTGTTAATGGTATGGAAACTCGTGGTTGTGGTCAGCTAGTTATTCCTAAATTTAAATTACAAAAGTCAAGTGGTTCATTTTTGGGTAACTGTGTTCGTTTTTATAATAAAATTCCTCAAGAAATTACTCAACTAACGGAAAAGAGATTTAAACTTGTCATTAAACGCACACTGATTGGAAAAGCATACTACAAAATTAGCGATTTCATTGAAGACACAACAATAGACTGGAAGTGATCCTCTCTGCATATGCATTTACTGACTTTATAAATATTGTATTTTTAAATAACTGTTGTAGAATGATGTTGAAAAAATGATACCTGACTGAGTTTCTTGTCGGTTCTTCTCAGTATTCAGGTTTCCTTTTTGAACCGAACTAAAGTAGATTTGACGTTCAAAAATACCTTGCATTTGGGTTTACTTGAATAAATTGATTTGACTTTGACTTTGACTTTAGTTCTAACACACGAATTATCATACGTAAATACTACTCCGCAAAATGTTATCACGACGCTGATGTCGCTTTTCATTTGAATTATATTATGTCGAAAACTATGTAAATATTTAATTCCGAAATAATAAGCAACGAAGTAAACGTTTTACATTGCCTTACGTTAATAATTTCAGAGAAATACTGTTTATTTTATAATTAATAAATTCAAGCCCTACGGCATTCATAGCATAGGCGAGTCGTTCGTTGAAAATAAATTCAATATTATCGTAATAATTGTAACTTTAGAAGAAAATTTAGACATTTATTTATATTAATTTATTTAATTTATACTTTTCATTATTTTCGTTATTATTGTTTAAGAAATAATATATTTGTTACGTGAAGAAAATGTCTGGTGTAGGTAGTTACTTACCAACCTAAAACAACAGTTAATTCTTTTAACTTATAATATTATTACTTTTCATTGATAATTAATGTTAATAACTCTAATTTAGAGCATTAAAATACAACTTACGTGAATTAATTCAAATAATACAAAGTCGTATTTGATGACTTTACGTCAATAATCAACGAAGAAAAATTGTCCAAAAAAATTGTAATGTCGTATTGCACAAAGACAGTCGTATCAAACATATTATTATGCAGTTGTAGTTATGTATTTGATAGGATCAAACTTTAAGATTAATAGCTTTAACAATATTTTTTTAACCTCAATCTTAGTATGAAAATGCCTACCTTTTTGTGTTTGTATGACAAAAATGCAAGTAAAACTAGATACTAAGGCTCGTTCCTACGGTTAGAAATTTTTACGATTTCGTCATGTCTGTTACCAGTCACGACCGTCATGTGTTCATCTACTGAGCTGAAATTTAATTCAGAGATATAAATTGATAACCGAAAATGAAAAACGAATAATGGGTAATTTTTTTACTTATTTTTTTATTTATTGTTTGCTGTGTCCTGTGCTTGGTTACTGTTTACCTACCATAAACTAACCTTTGTCCAACGCGTTGGTCGGTTGTTTTATTTGTAATTTTTGTACTCCTATTAACGAATTTTTTACAAAAGAAAGATATGAGGAAAAAAAAATGATTGTGTAGAACAATAAATTCCAAGAAAGATAGCGTTTTTTTTTCGGATTTTCAATGGCAAACCTAATCTAAAAAATTCGCGAAAGTCCGAAAATAGATTTTTCACTAATAAAACAAAAAGTTGAGTTTGTATCCAAAAAAGTGAAGTTAAAAAGTTGTAGGTATTAAAATTATCTTTCGATTGATGTCCTGTGCAACATCAATTTTTGTCTTATACATGGAGAAAAACGCAAAAAACCGTTAAAAGTCGCGTTTTTTCATGTAATAATAACTTTTTATCAAAGCAACTTAAAAACTTGTTACTTGGTGAAAATGTTAGTTTTGGCTATTGAAAACTAGTTTTTTTTTGGCGCGAAATTTTGAAAATTATTCAAGAAACTCATTTTTGTGAAAAAAAGCGTTTTCGTATAATTGTTCGTGTATAGCTAGCTCTCTGACATCGTAAAGCATTTTTTCGGAGCTCTATTTCTTCGTTAAGAGTTGTACTATCATGTACAATTGTTTAGAATTTGATTTTTTTAATTTTAAGTACAAAAAATTGCACCACAAAAATGTCAAAATTTGGAGGTTAGGATTTTTGGCTGTATTTTTTTCAATTTGACATTTATCGAAACCAAATTACTATTTAATGAGTTTGTGTTAAAAAAAGAAATCTCAGCTCCAGATGGTTGTACATCACTGGTAATTTTTTTTTAATATTCGTTAATAAATAAAATATAAACATGACATCAATTGAAAGATAACTTTAATATCTACAACTTTCTTATTTAACTTTTTTGGATACAAGCTCAACTTTTTGTTTCATTACCAAAAAACCGCTTTTTAGACATTCGCGAATTTTTTAGGTTAGGTTGTTACATATCTATTTTATTTTTAATAAATATCGTCGCGTGTTAATTTTTTAAACGATTTCTGAACACAGTCTACTATTGTTTACAAACGCAAACCGGTTTGATTTTGCATCGGCTGCCGTTATGTTGCCCTCCGTGATTATTTTTTTCCCAAGTGAGTAAATACATTATATTATCGATTAATTTTAGGCATTTTCATTAGTTAATAATAATTAGGACTTACGTCCAGATATTTTGTTTAAGTCCATCCTTTAGTCTGTATGGTGGTACCAATAATTTCTTCATGATACCTGATTTTCGAAGGTACTCCTTGTTATTAATTTCGAGAATTGTGGTGGTTGTAGTCTAAATAAATTAATACTTACTTTAAAGTTGCAATGGGTTGTGTTTTCGGTTTTATATTGAAATTTACTTCAATAGTTTTACATCACGTGGGACTAATTTTCTTGCGAAAAGGGTAACTTCTAAAAGCGGCAACCCTGCGATCGGCCGTTGGTGGACTTCTTTTAAAAACATTGGACGGAAGGGGCTCGCGGTTCGGCTGCCTTCGTGAGAACACGAATGTACATCATTTTGATATAAAGAATTTTAAAAAAAGATATTTACGTTGGATAGTTGTGGTGGTTGGATTGTTATATCTGATTTGAAGGGCAGGCCCGATTGTGATATCGGTGTGGTTTTGTGCCGTGTGTATTGCAATAATATCGATGTATCCATCGAATTTACTTTGAATATCGAACTGCGGCAGTATTTTTCCTGCTGATGCGAGGTGATGTGTAGTCGGAGTGGATACCAGACGAAATATTGGTGGGCTGGTCGACTTTCCTCCAAAAGGAAATTTCCGGTGGGGGCTTGCTAGCCGCCTGACGTACTTCCTGCACCCATCACGACGTCATCGAGTGCTGCGGTCTATTATCCTAGATAAGTTCCTGCTACGAACCGTATGTCGAATTTAGGATAATACCACTATCATCGATCTGGCTCCGTTATCGCCAGTGGCGCCTAACACTTTCCAATATAATATTTAAATAATAGCCTTTAATTATGTATAAATGTAAGGAAATTTATTAAATAATCGGGCTTGGCATACCTATCGTTACCTCATGCGACCCTCACCCACCAAAACTGAGTCTAGTTGGCACATAAGTAATAATAATAATAATAAATAGCTGGCAATAGTTTAATAACCTAGTAAACAATAAATTGTTTTATCACTAAATTACACATTGATTTTTATTTAATAATAATTTTTATTAGCAGTAGGGCCTAAAGCCCTTATAATTAGAAAAGAAAGTAGGTAACAAGGTTCGCCATTGAAAATCCCGAAAAAAACGCTGCCTTTCTTAAAATTTATTGTTCTACACGATCGTTTTTTTCCTATCCTCAATTATCTGGAAATTAACATTGTGAATCCGTAGATTGATTGGACTAATATCGCGTTTGCAAATTATGTGTGCATATGTTCTTATTGTTGTATTTCAAAATTGACAATTTGCTGACGTATTACTTGATAACAATTAATTAATACTATTTTTTTAAATGCAAGATTTTTTTCTTATGTATATGCCTTATTATATAGTATATTTTTCGCTTAAACATTACCGCTTATCAGTAATAATATTAATTCATCAGTCCAATAAATGTTTAAATCTCAATGTTGAATGTGCTCAGTACTCAATATCGATCTTTAAACTAAATATTAAACGGAAAGGAATTGGCTAATGGAATTGCGTGTTCCTAAAACTATGTACTCGTCATCACTCTGACCACCTCGTTACTCGTACAGCGTAAGGATATGTATGCACATTATACTCGTGGTCCCTTACAAATTAAAATGTTTAATGTAATTCACAATGTATACTTTTTAGGTTTTGTCTGTTTATCTTCTTCTTCCGATAGTTTATCTCAGTACTAATTATGTAAAAAATTTGCCAATTATGAATTAATTTTGAACTTAAGTATACTGTTATATTGTTATTTTTAATGAATACATACTACACACATTCTATAAATGCCAATTGTTATTAAAAATAAAATATTGATCATTTTTGTTATTATAATTTTGTTTAATTATCATCGACAAACAAAATTATGTGTTTTACTCTAATACAAATATATGTATAATTCATAAATATTATTATATACAAACAAAGTATACAAACAAAGAAAATAAAACTGATTGGCTACTCTATCTACAAGTGGCTAGAAATATAATAAAAAATGTACGTTTCTTTAAAATATACAGAAAATACAGATTTGTACAGAACATTTCTAAACGATCACTTGAACTTTATTCTTCTGCAATAATCAACAAAACCGCTTAGCTTTATCGCTCTTTAAACAAATGCGACGCCTGCAACAATGTATGTATTGATTGCATTCGAAAATAGTGCAGTCTAGTCTATGTTACTGGAAGAACCAACGATACAGTTATTAATATACTTACCCCAAAAATATAACTAGGAGTACATAAGACATTAAATCCTGTTTCTTTCTACTTTAATTACTTTTATTACTAGCACTGCACTGCACTTCTACACTGTAATATCTATGATGATCAAGGGGAAGACAAAAAAAAACTGACTTCAAAATAATAACACTGAAAACTACAAAATGATTATCCTTCCCTAATCAAAACTTAAGCACAAAAATAAATTCATAAATACGATACCAATACCTACATAATTCGACAGTTATTGAAGTCAGTGCCAAACCAATAAAAAGTAACAGAAAGTCTATTCGTTTGGTGTTAGACTCTGCGCCGACTTCAGTAACTGTCGAATTTAATTATGTAAACATTGGCATTTATGAAGTACTTGAGTCTTAATTTGTAAATGATAATTACTTCTAAGTTTTCAGTGTTTTTATTATTAATAGTACATATTAGTATTATTTCATATTACTTAAAATGTTTTATAGCTTATAATATTTTTACTGTACTTTTTACTGTAGGTACATTGATTTATAACGATAAATGGCTTTTAAATAATTAGTTTCATATTTTTATTTAATTTTTTTTACTATATATAATACTTCTGAATGGCCCTGGTTTGAAGTCTGTTCAGGCGTCAGACAGGGCTGCGTGATGTCTGCCTGGCTATTCGTGCTGTATTTGGACAGTTTCCTCCAGACATTGAAAGGTAGTATGAGTGGTATGATATATGATGGTATAGTGGTAAACTGTCTTTTGTATGCTGACGATGCTGTGCTTATAGCACCATCAGAAGCGGAGTTGACACTAGTTACGTGGATGAAAGAAGACTGTGAAGTGAAAGGATTGAATATGAATGTGAACAAAACTTAAGATTCTGGTGTTTGAAAGGGAAGATGTACTTACAAAGTGTAAAATATGGGTAAATGGAAAATGTCTAGAACACCCATTCCCAAAGTGGGCGATAACGCCCCCCTGTGGGCGCTGCAGGCCTAAAGGGGTGCGGTAAGAGACCCAGAAAAAAAATGGGGGCGTTGTGTAGAGGCCTGGGGGGTGATTTGTAATTTCATTTAGCTAGGAGGCATCTTAGACAACGACTGCATGAGCTCTCGACTCAGTAGACAAAATAAGTTTGGGAACCTAGATTCTAGAACAATTGAACGAAATTGTATATCTGGGGAGTGCGTTTTCGAGGGATGGAAGACGTGAGTTAGACGTGGAAAGAGTTGCTATGAGATCCAAGCGACGATTGCAAAGGGCATCTTCCAGAACACCCAGACCCGAGACAATTGAGAAAAGTTTCGTTTCCTAAATTGACCCAACTGGAAATCGAACCTGGAACCTTCCACTCTTTGATGCAACATCTAAGCCATCGAGGTCGTTCCATGTCTTACGTCCACATACTTAGAAACACCAAAATGAGGAACTATTTGTATATTTCCAACCAATGGAAGCTCTTTAAGTCATGAAGTTAATTGAAAGGACTTTATTAAAAAAACATACACAAGGCCCTTCAATTAGAAATTTAAATTTTATTCATGTGAGGCCAAAATCAACAAATATTTAGTCAAGTACGAATCCCGATCGCGCACGATATTTAAAAATCATAAATTATTTTCAGATATCTCTAAAACTTACGTAGATATGTATACGAGTATAATATATAGAATATAATTTTCTTGTTAACTTCAAGTAAAGCTCCATTACTGTTCCCTAATTTTTTTTAATTTTTGGTCAAGTAGTTTTGGAGTCAAAGTCAAATCAATTTATTCAAGTAAACCTAATTACAAGATATTTTTGAATGTCAACTCTACTTTAGTTCGGTTCAAAGAAAAGAGAAGAGAAAACCCGGACACTGAGAAGAACCAACAAGAAACTCAGCCAGCCAGGGAGTGAAGGGCGTATGGTCGACTTCGCTTCGAGTTCTCATTTTGCCCCCTGTATATAGGGATTACGTCAAGTCCCCTATAGGGATAAATTCCCATATGAATAATTTGAACTATAAAGTGACTTAAACATTTTTATGCCAAATGTCAATTCTACGTGGCACTGTCTCTGTTTCAAGGCGCGGAACCCCAAGACAGACAAATGTGAAATAATATAATTCCTTAATTTATAGAAAGCACGAAAGATAGAGATAAATAATGATATAGCTTCAAAATGTTCCTGTAATTAATTACGAATAATGTTTAACGTTACTGTTATTCGGCCGTAGTGGATACATTGCAACAATTTGTTTTAGACGCGCGCAAATTTTGTCTGACAGTTAAATTAGTTCAGAATCCGCAAATAAATGGAACGTTGGCAGTCTTCACCACTAATAGACCAAAGATGACCATTTATTACAGCTGAGCTACGTCAATAATTTTTGAGATTTGGGTACTTTATCATTTATAATTACCGCAGTCTAATAATAAAACGCTGTAACTCAAAATTTTCCAAAAACAATTTTTATGTGGTTTTCTGAATGAAAACTTTCTCTTTTTCAAATAAGTTTTTAAAAATGGTCGTTACAAAATATGTAAACCTTAAGGCACTTTTTTATCCTCTCAAATATCTTTTAAAATTAGGCTGATGAATAATTTTATATTTTACTTAAATTTCATTTGATTGAGATGAGTTTAATCTGCTCCGATGAGAAGAAATTCACAGTAGAAAGAAATTGTGACACTTTGTGTAAGATTAAGATTGATGATAAGAGAAACCTTACTTTTCAATAGCGACACTATGTATTATATCTTTATATCTATAACATAATATTGATTTCAATTTAATTTTAAGAAAGAAATTCGGTACTGAAATATTTTTATATTTTCTTTTCATTTCTCGACTATAGCTCAACAGTGATTTATTGATTGCTGATCAAGCCACTATATCACTAGCAAATCGCTAATATGAACTAATATGCATACCTTATAACCATAAAATTACAAATACTTTTGTTCTATTCTTTAACGTTAAAATTCACGGACATAAAATTTATTTCCCTGTTATTGAATTACATTGATTACTATTTCTGTATACTTTCGTAATTATCAAATATTGACTAAAATGAAAATATCTAACATCCAATTATTTCCGGAACACTTAATTAGTTAAAAACTTTAATAATCGCTTACCTAATCCATGAAACTTCTGTGAAGTCGAACAAAGTTATCAAACTTGACGACATCGAGTACACAAAAACACTAAAATCCTCGACATTTCGTTATTTTGGAGTTATCAGTTTAGCTTTGTGGGAGTCACTTCGGAAATGCAGTCACTTGCGAAGAAAGTGATATCGAGTTGCCGCTGGCGTCAAGCGTATAGCTGGACGGACCGCGCGCGACTGACGAACTCAGCCGCCCGCACTCTTCTACCTATTTTATATAAACGCTTCTATATACCGATTTATATATTTACCCGCACTCATACATATTTAACTTTTTTCCCATTTCGCGTCGTTTATTCCTCGTATGTAAGGCGCGGGCAGCGGAGGTACGTGTGTGTGCGCCAGCCGCCGCCATTCGAACCGAACGAAACGAACGCTCCACTCCTCTATTTACGTGTTTTTAGAAAGGGTAAAGCTTTTATACCTTTCCTTTCTACTATTTCGCTGTGTAGTTGAACGCAATACTCTGAATACCAGTCCGTGAAATATTTCGCTTCGATTTATGAGTTACATTTTTATGAATCATATTTTCATGGCTGAGAAACTTTTATCAATTTCCACTTAATATTTTGGCTGCTCAAATAGAATATGGAAAATCACTTGAGTTTGCTTTTATATTCAAAGAAGTATGCAAACTCATTCAACTTTATTGATTTGGCTGCAAGGTATCTACTTTAAAAAGTTAGAATGACGACGCACAATACTTACAAACAGAAACACTCAGTCGATATTAAAATTCAAGGCCCAAAGTTATTATTAAATTATTTTCAAATTTAAAACCTAGTAGGAAAATACATGCATACATACATACACATGCACACACACACACACACACTCACACGTACATGTGTACATATATATCCTCATGCTTTATCTCTAACGGGGTAGTCAGAGGGTGGAGTGCCAAGCTGCAAAGCATCGCGGTCTTTACATATTTCTTTTCTCTCCTTTAGTAAGTAAATAAAACCAATAAATATAACATAATGTAGTATAAGAATATAATAACAGAAACCATCGAAATCTAAATTCACTAACTTTTAGCCCAAACTAAAAATACTAATAAAAGTATTCCAGATTTTCATTTCTTTCCATCTAAATACAAGCTCTTTACTACAAAATATAAATATTTTCCATCAAAAAATTTATAATACAAAACGGACCAAGTGCAAGTCAACTTGTGTATTTACGATCATTCATCATCATCATCATCACTTTCCATCAAGTGACCCACCTGCTCGTTTGCCTCCTCCGCCATAAAAAAAATCATATAATATATATACATATGAAAAGGTGAGACGAGACATATATATACGATACGATATATATATATATTTTTAAGTCCATTCCATTTAAGTCTTCAAAACTAACCCCTAAATCAAAATTCGATCCTTCGCTAAAATTAAACTTTAAAGTTCACGACTGTATTTAGGTAACCGCATACCATAATTATTACCCGCGTTTACATCAAATAGTCTAATGTCGAATATACATTATATACAATAAAATATAATATGACATGCAACGAAACGCGAGCATCTGTGGAGGGTTTGAGCGCACGCTACGCGCTTCAACTATGAACCTACATTGCCGACAGTTTCCTCGCGGAGTGGAATTCATCTGACTTTGAAATGTATAGACTAATATTTGTTTGTAGAAGGAGATCAACATATACTTCGTTTCAGCTGTCATCCCCATGTATTTCATTTTCGAAAATTTATCGCGGTTATACTAGATATTTGTTTGCGGAGGGCACCTCTGGCGCAAATAAACGTTTAAAGCGTCTTTCTCTACGTAAAGCGTACTAAGCGCGTTCAAAGTGTTTGTCAAAAATCCGGCAATCGACTGATCACAAACGCGCGCAGTTGTTGCAATGTGTTTGCGAACATATTAACATGTGTGGGAAATGTTGCATTGCACCTTGTTGTTTTGCACGTGATGTGTATTAGAGAAATTATGTACCGAAGTCCTAATTTGATCATCGAATTAGTATAATATACTTACGAGACAGTAAGTTGAGAAAGTAAGTTAAGAAAAACATCTATGATAGAGAAAGAGAGATGCCGAGACGCTTTAACAAGTGTTTTTTGCATTATGGTAGATATCTAACACTAAAATAAATAAATTCTACAGAAGTGTTACAAAATAAGAAATTATTTTTGATATCGTATTTGCAATACCACTAACATCAGGCTATGCTTCCAAAGGAGACAAGAGGATAATTTATTTTCAGTAAGCTACTGCAATAGAACAAATAAACAAGTGATATAGAAGTCATATAATGGAATTTATGTTTCAGCTGTTTGTTCCCAATATTGTCGACGTCGGTGTCATTTCAAATTTACGACAGTTTGCGGTTGCAGTGAGAGCCAACCAACTGTATATATTTATGTACATATATGTCGTTATTAAAAGTACCAGCCGAATATCCAGAAACCATTTAGCCTATCCTGTATTATTTAAATCGACCTTAAATTCATTAAAACAATAGTAGTTATTAGCATTTAAGCTTAAATTGTGGAAACAGCGTGAGAGTAAACTAAAGAAAGATGGCATTACGGAACTATGACGTCATAAACTCACTGTGCCTTTGCCCAGCGCTGTGAGTGACAGGGAACTTATCCCTACTCTGTTTCCATTACTTGAACTCAAAAGGGAATATTTCTTATATTTTTCATCGTATTTCGAAATTTTTTTCCTCGGTTTGTTCTTCGTTATTAAATCTATCTTTTAAATACTTCGTTGAGAAATAGTCAAGTATCCTATTTACTCAACTTACTGTCTCGTAAGTATATTATACTAATTCGATGATCAAATTAGGACTTCGGTACATAATTAAATATCGAGTTAATTCATTATGTTATTGTTCATTGTTTAACTAAATACTTCTATTATACCATTGATTTTATTAGTTGTGAGTGAAAAAATGCCAAATAAATTCTAAGTATGCAGAATTGTAGATACTTAAAGTACACAAAATATTTTTGGTTTGTTTTGAAGGTTTAGAATTTATTACGATTTTTCTTTGTAAGGAAAGAAATTATGTGACTGTTTTTTGCTGTCTAGTTATAAAACCAACGTCTCTTTAATTCGATCTACTAAATTTTGGAATTTTATGTTTCAGTTTATATCTGTTTTTTTCTCTCTTATCATTATGGGTTGTTTTCGTACTTTTGTATCCGCGACATGTAGCAATACGATAATTGAATTTGGCCGTCGTTTTCATTGTTAACATATCACCAAAGCAATTTAAGTTTATTTTCTTTGTACATAAAATTCCTAGATGATATTATATAACCAGAAATTCAGTATTTGACTGAAGTTAAGGCGCTTGCGGTATACAATTGCTACAATACTTTCACTGAGGTTGAATAATGTTTATCGTAGTCACTTACTAGATGATTAATATAGTGTCATTCATATCGAATATCGTCATTGAACTTGTCACTTCCTGGATGATATTATGTTACCAGTAATTGAGTAATTGACTGAAGTTAGGCACTTGCAGCTTATTGAGGTTAAGTAACGGTCATTATGTTCACTTAGATGGGTGTTCTAGTGTAATCCATATTGAACATCGTCATTCTTCGAAAAGCATTTTAATCTTTTGGTCTCGGCTATGACTACAATATAGAGGTAGTTATATTATGGGCGCCTAGGACTAGTCAATACGAGTAAGTACCTTTGACAGTGAGTCGACCACTGCCCAATTAATATAATAGCATCAATCTATAGGCAATAAATTACCCAATCGTTTTCGAATACCTACTAAAATTCATTATATGCAAATTATTAACTCCAGACTACACAAATTGTGGGACCTCAATTAAAGCGCTAGGCTTGTATTACAGATACCACACAACGAACTGGGGGAACTCTCGGTAACATCCAGACTCCAAAACAATTTAGAAAAGTTTGTTTCCTAAATTGACCTGACCGGGCATCAAACCCGGGACCTCAGCTTGGAAGACAGATGCTCTAGCAACGCGCCAACGGGCCTATCAATATATTGTTACTTTATTTTTTTACACATAATTTTTATTGTGTCTTTATCTACTTACGTCTTTTTTCATCCATGTTTAGAATGAGATAAGATCAACACACTCAATTATTTTCGTTATATGTATATGTTTTTAATAACAAAACAACAGTGCCATAAACAAAAGGCTTTACTTTTAATAAACTTCAAACCGTTCAACTTATTTAAATTTGAATGAAGTAAGTACATCAAACAAAATTCGAAAATTAGAAAAATAACAAAACAATTATTTCTTATTCTCATATTTTAAAATTATTTTTGTAATCAAAATTTGTTATTATTGCTAGTGAACTACCGAATATATCCATCTTTTCGTCAACAACTGTAACCGACACTTCACTCACCATTTAACATATTATCGTTCAACTGCTTAAGTATGACAAGGGTAATCCGAAAACTCAAGCATGGCAAGCGCTTTCGATTGGACCAAGCCTGGTAATCGTAATCAGTAATTTTCTTTAACATTGGAACGAGATGCGATTGTGAATCTCACAGTATTATCATGTCTGTACGATCCTGGGCATTAGTTTTACATCCCAGTTGTGAATGTTCTTGCAATGCCGGACGTTCAACTGCTCCTGCCGACCGGTAGGACCACTCTTTAGTTACAGTAAGAAGAGATAGCATAATATTTCTTTTGCTCGTCAGCGGCGTATTAGAATCAAGAGGTTTTGAAGTGTTGAGGCTCGACCAACTCACACGTGTCGACAACGGAGATTTCTATGATTTCCATTGAGACAGAAGCATTTTCTCAGTCTACATTTTTCAGTGTTGATTTTTGCTTCTTCATAATACTTTTTCTAAGTTTTTTTTTTATCGATCTAAAGAATCTAAGCTATCAATCACCACTATTTTCTCCTTATATCTTTGTTCGCTAAAAGAAGTCATTCACAGGAAATTTTTATCAAGATCAACTAAATATATTTAAATTGCTACATTTGCAGATACAAATATTCAAATATCTCTGAGACACATGTATTTTTCCAGTCTTACTTAATTAGCCTTAAAAAATTTATTTTGTTTAGAACTTAAATAAATAAAAAATGGAAATACTTACAGTCACTGCTCCGCTTCTATTGCACACGCTATAGGTAACGGGTGCAAAGAAGCCGTACTCCGAACTTTGACAACATCACGTACTTCGATATCAAGCGCTTGAGAGATAGCAGGTTGTTCGTTATTTCCCGGAATTTTGTTATTCCTTCCTAATAAAAAATACATGCTTCGGTGGTCCGGTACCGGTACCGGTACCGGTGGTCGTTGGTAGCACTTTTTGCTAAATAAACAAGGAATCCAAAAATGGGACAATCCGTTTCGGTTCACCTTTCTCGACATATTTTAACATACTATTGCAGTTTTATTCAAGTTATATGATTCTTCTTGTAGGGTGGGCTTATCGAAAGCATAGGTTAACGCAAATTGTGTTTGTTAAAATTTATCAAATGATGTTTAACGATCATTTTCTTACAAGCGTTGCTGCTTCTTTGTCAACAAAAGCTCGTTACTGTTATTCGAGATACCAGATAAAAACTGACATTTTACTCATAGTTTTTGTAGGGACTTTTTATTTATAAGTAGAGATGCTACTTATACATACATATCTTCACGCTGTATTCCTAACGGGGTAGTCAGAGAGGATGGAGCTACTTATATCATCGCAAAACTTAATTCCTACATTCACTAACGACCGTTAGGATACCACGTTGCTGTCAATTTCGTTAACCGAACTTACAACTTTTTTCGGAGTTGTTTTATTCAAAGTAAATAATTAATAAAATATTTATTTAACATTGTGTCCTGAATACTTAGTGCAATTAAAGATACAAAAAAAAAAAATACGGCTTCAAAAAAATACTGAAAAGTGTGAAATAACTATCCTTTACTGATCAAAACTTAAGTACAAAAAAAACTTTATTACGATACAAATACTCATATAATTTAATTTGACAGTTACTGAAGTCGGTGCCAAGTCTACTAAACTAATAATAGACTTTCTGTTGTTGCACATTGATTTGGCACCGACTTCAATAACTGTCACATTTAATTATATGGGTATTTGTGTCGTAATAAAGTTATTTTTATACTTAAGTTTTGATTAGTAAAGAATAGTTATTTAGTACTTTTCAGTGTTTTTTTTAAATTGGTTTGATATTTTTATATTTTTTTTCCTTTTGAGTGACCTTGACTTAAATATCTAAGGCAGGTCTACAATTAATTTATTTTCTTATTCTGGAGCGCAACGACATACAAGAGCCATCAATATAAATAAGTAAACGTTCTCGTTATTTGATGTTATTTAGTGTATCTTCGAAACCCAAGCTTTAATACCAATGACATTTAAATGCAACGAATCTGGAAGTGTATCCTTTCAAACAAAAAAATAGTTTTTTAAATCGGTTCATAAATGACGGAGTTATGAGCTAGCAAACAATAAAAATTAAACAGAATTGAGAACATTCTCCTTTTTTTGAAGTTGGTTAATAACAGCCTAACTGTTTATTACAGCTAATTTCGTTTAATCTTTAGTGTGTGGTATACGCAATAATTAGTTAATGCTAATGGTTACAGAGTTCTATATTAAATGAAATGCTGAACTAATTATCTTTGCTAATTTAATTCAATATAACTATGAAGTGATAAATTCTGTGCTGTGAGCGCACGTGGCACAGTTGAAGTTTTTTCATGTACTTTTGTTAATTGATGGACTAATTCGCGCCACAGTTAAGTGCTTGCAAAGCACAAGTGTACGGTGCAGACCGTTTGCATTTTCGTCAGAGTATTGTATTGATTTAATATTATGTCTATGATTTCAAAGCACAATTTATTAAACAAATCTACAAAGCGAAAGTGAGTGGTAGCAGAAGCTAAAGAAGGTCAAGGTTGATTTATCAAGAGCTTATCAAAGTTGACTTGTCAAGGACATCAAGAATGTTAGCTGACTGAAATGTCAAAAGCATTCGTATACTTAGGCAAAAATAAGTGAAGAGAATGATGAAATTTGAGAAGGCAAAGGAGGAATGTAAAAACCGCGAAGCTTGGTGATCCGTTCTCTCCGAATACCCCGTCGGGGATACAGTATGAATATATTATGTATTAAGTATTATTGTTATAGCGTATCTGCAACTAATCCGCTCTCGCTGTGCCACGTAATATAATAATCCATTTTATTATCATCTCACTCGTTAGAAGGTGCATGTACCCAGTAGTGGCACGCTTGTATGCTGTTATTAGGTACAATCATTTAACCAATTATTACCTTGCGAATGGTTATTTATTTATTGGCTTGTGGACAGGTTACTGAGAGTAAATGGATGGGGGTGACTACTCTGCCTGCACTAACCCGCACAAAACCCGCGTACTTGTAGTATGACCCGTCGCATGTTCACGTCAATCGTTAGAAAGAGCGTATGTCCAGCAGTGGGTCCTCTATAAACTGTTACTGACTATGAATTACTTGTTGTCTTGTGGTCGGTTTCTTGTGGACACTTCCAGAATTAAATTGGCCACTATAGAATACCTGCACCAATTTACACTGGGTCCGCGTGATTAATATTATCATTTTATTTCACCTCATAATAAAGAGTCTGTACCATAATCCTAGTACAGTAGAGTCTCACTAATCCGGCACTTCAATAGTCCGGCACGTCCAATAATCCGGCACCCTCCGCCCTCGCCTCGCTCTTCGAAACATGCGAGAAAAACTTTAAAAAAAAAGATTACAAGTTGCAAAAAAAAACCTCAGTTAAGGATTATTTTAAGACATATGACATATCTTACAATTAACTACTTAGTTATCTTACAATTAACTACTTAGTTAATTGTAAAATATGTCACTGTTATAAAAACACGTGTAGTAGGTACATGAATAGAAATATATGTATTCCCTTTATGAACTGTTTTATTTTATTTATTATGAACTGTTCTATACAATCCAGTAATCCGAACATTCCAGTAATCCGACACCCCCAAGTTTTTAATAGTGCCGGATTAGTGAGACTCTACTGTATATACTGGCGTATAGACGTACAAAGATTGCAAGTGAGAATGTAATCTTTCATGATAGTGGCACGAGTAGGAAAGGGACAGCAAACGAGACACTATTGAAACCCTTTTTGAATGACAGATCGTCACAAATCATCACACTGTGTTGACTTATTTTATTATTTTGTATCATTCCTATTTTATTTCAAAGTAGGTCTACTCTATTTGTAATAATGGTTACGTGTCCTGTATATGATTGTGATAATATTACATATCGCAATAATCAAGGAAATTATTCACATCATAGGTGACATTGACAAATTAAAAATCGTCACGCGTCAACGAGCTCTATATTCGTCTATACGCCAGTATATACTAAGTTAGAACGCTCTTGTTAGATATAAGTTATTTATTCCTTCGTGGAGAGATGTCAGTAGTCTCAAATCGACACCTCTGAGTATGTTGGCCGTTTACCTACCCCCACCAATTCGTACTGGGTTAGCCTGGCAAAATATGACCGTCTTGAACTCACCTCATTTATGAGAAAGAGCATGTGCCCAGCTGTGGCTCGTGTATAAGTTATATATTTTATTACTTTGAGCAAAAACTAATATTTTCGACAATGTTAGTATCGTATGATTAATATATGTAACGTATGTTACTTATTAATTCGATGGTTATAACAGCTTTAAACATTTTCTCTTTGTGCACTTAAGTTTGTCCCGTAGAATTAGAAATAACAGTGTAATATAAAGCAGAGCTCAGGAATACGTAATCCATAGAGACGGATCCTTCGGCGCGTCGCGGTTTGGCAACCGCAACTGAAAGAAACACGCAAGAAATGCGGCCATTATACTTGTGAAGGCTTTATTCGTTATGTAAAACGAAGTTGCTCATTATTTATTAGTTTATATGTTTGCGTAATATAATATGATGCGTTAAACAAGTTGAATAGGTATTATTTAAAAAAAATTTTTTTCATATACAAGCACGTTATTTCTTTTGTACGAAATTAAAATATTCTTCTCAAGTTGCACATGTTTTTCCTAATTTTTTTATTTATAGATTCCCTCATCGTACTGACAGAAATACACACTATATAGCTTATAATAATTTCTCTATTAAAGTTATATATTTTAATCGGATGAGTAATCTTGTGTCTATATTATTCAATATTACTATTACTGGTATCAACTTTTCACCATTTACACTGAAACTGATTGTATTTTGTAGACGAACATTTCGTAGCATAATCGCGATGTTGTAATCTATGAAACGGTTATCTACAAAATACAGCTAACAGCACCGTAGTGCATCGCACTGCACCGTAGCGTCACCACGATGCTACGGTGCAACCACGTAAACATTTTGTAGCCGAGCCACAGCTCGGCGGTACTACCGTACTACATCACTACGGAGCTACGAGCAAACGCGCTACGAAGTCTTATGATTTAGTAAAGTTAATACTATTCGTAGCAGCAAAAATAGTTGTTCTACGGCGTTATCATGCTCCGATGCTACGGTCCTACGAGCATTACGTGCTACAAAGTCCTGTGATATTGGCCGATATTATCTTGTAAAATAATAATAATCATGACATAATATGTACGTACACATAGGTCTAACTAAAGGCACTCTTTCAAAAATGATCAGTCTAAAAACAGTACGATTTAGACTCATGTTACTTTTGTCGAACGCACATCCTCAAGTCACTGAGTCAAGAACTGCGTGTCATTTTATAATGTCGCTAGAAATATTTTACTGACACTATCCCTTGAGAAAGAGCTGAGTTTGATAATGGGAGCTACGTAATAAACATTAGCTTTTAAGGCTGGTTTATACGTATTAAGAAGTCAAGTAAATAATTTACTATATTTCACTTAATTTCAAGCAAGTAAATTATGAATTTAGTAATAAGTCGTAATTAAAAGTTATCGTGTAAGTAAACAACTAGTTGGTTTACATTTACAAATTTGGACACACACAATTTAGCTAAGTACAAAAATTTAGCATCCTGTTGACAATTCGTGTAATTAACGATCTATTTGAAAATGTCGAAGTGGACGGAAGGCACTACAGCAAAGTTTGTTCAAGAATACATAAGAAACATGAATAAAGGAAATAAGTAAGAAAAACAGCAAAGGCTATCGTGCAAATTAAAAAGGTTAACTAATATTACAACACTACTATTACTAAATAATTACTAGTAATTACTAACACTTAAAATCTTAGAGCGCTTAACTCATAGAGCTGAAATATCGAACCACCTACTCGCCACTGCTCAGTATTTTGACACTAATAAATATCAAATCTCGGTCGTATTAAAACAGTAACCCACCCATACTGGGCCTGTGTGAACATCTTTGTATATTTCGACAAATATTAAATACTTAGGTATACAATGGCTTGCTGTTCTATTCGGTGGTGTGGCAAAAACAACAAAAAATCAAACTATAAAACAGATATGATCTCATGTCATCAGTAAGTAACAGTAAATATACAATCTTCAAATTTACATTCATTATGTCACGGGTCAAGTAAAACTGGGCTCTCAATTGACGTGCACGATGATGGGTATCTATGCGTCTCATTTTCACTTGGTGCAACCTCTATTAAGTTATCTCAACCTTTTGTTTGATTTTAAGACTGACTACTCTGCGTACAGTAACTGCAGCAGTGTTCAGAAGTAAATAGTTTTCAAAGAAAATTAATGGACATTTCCACTCTATAGGTTATGTGCTCTGTGTTAAAAATTAAGTCACTTATTAAGTTAAAATTTAATTAATTACTTGACTACCAAATACGTCTAAATCAGTCTTTATGCTTGGCTTACACGTTATTAACTGGTAAGTCAGTAAGCTGACAAGTCAATGAAATTTCCACGTGTAAACAGTTTATTAAGTCGCAATTCGTAAATCACCGTTTTAGTTGTTTAGTTGATTGAGCTGTTTATAGACGGTTTATACGTCTTATCAATTTATCGACTTACTATACGACTGTATTTAGCAATGATATTATAATACAAAAGAGGTAGATAGGTTACATGCACTCGAAAAGTGGCACCCCAAAACTTTGCTAATTAGCCAACCCGGACTTGGTCAAAGAATATGAAAAGTAATGTTGCAGAACCAACAATGTCATGCAATGCCTATTGCGCATTGAAAATTCTAAATCTTTTAATAATCCAAACGTTTTTTATAATATACACGAGCATGTGATGACGCAGCCACCCAGTTTTAATCATCGTTTACATTTATTAAAAGCAATAACATATAATTCATCATTTTCAAATTTATAATTACAAAATGTTAGCGATCTTTTTAAATAAATATGTTCTCATATACATGATTCAAGAAAAAAGAAATTCGAAAAAAGCAAACATCATTTTTACTGTCTAATCCCATTAGGTATCAATCATATTTTTTATAAATGTCTGTTCTGTGGCATTAATTACTAATATTATATGAATTAGTCCCGGATTCGCTTAAAATGTAGTAAGAAATTGAAATTGACCAATCACAATGATTTAGAGAGCATGTGATTTGTTAGTTTCGAATGCAATTATGTTTTACATTGTATTGCGACGCAGTGAAATGTATATTTGTCTCACTTTGTAACGTTTACAAACACGTCAACTTTGTAACTGGGACAATATTTTACTTGGATTAGTACTAAGGTAACCTATATAGCTCTTTTGTATTATAATATCATTGCTAAATACAGTACCAAAACCATTGTAATCGCTATACACAGTATTTTTGGACATTAACGTTATGTACTAAATAAATTACTGACAATATGCGATTTTATCAATTTAAGCACTAACCTACATAATATGATTATAATAAAAATATAACAATATTAATATGAAAAATACATAATTAATAAAATATAAATTAATATAACCGGAAGTGTACAAATTTTAATACAAGTTTCTTATTTTTAATGTATTCTACACGTAATTATATATCTAACTGTACATTACAAATTCACGTTCCTTGTTATTATAATTTACATACATATATACATACATCTTCACACTGTATCCCTTATCTGTGTTTCATTATAATAATTTAATTTTGTTATATACGGAATGCATTTTATAAATTCAGTATTTTTAAAATTGTAGTATTACACGGCCATTCTGAATAGTGCTTATTCTCGACGCACAATAAAAATAACAAAAATGCATTGAGTATAAATTACATTTCAATCAACAAGTAATTAACAGTCATGGCGCGTAATAACTACATTTAGTGTATATTGTTTTAACCAATAGGTGATCAACAGTAAAGCAAAATATATATTAGTATAACATATATTAACCTAACTTATCATTATTCATATAGTACTAGTTTCATCGAAATCTACGTGACAATTTTCATCATAATACTGAAACCCTCTCAACCCTTCGGAATGAACAATTTAGATTGTGAATCGGAATCAGTCCTATAATGAAGTAAGTTATTTTTTTTAATATACCGGTTAGTATCTATTCTATCTGCTTGAATTTGTTGGATAAAATTTTGAGTTTCGGGATCATTTCGTTGAGCTATTTGTAACCAAGATCTAGAACTAGTACAGTCGTTATTTATGCAGTTTGCGATAGCCGGTAACTCTGACGATCGAACAGGGTTACGACTAAGATAATCAACATGAGTAATATATTTTCCCTTCTTATAAATGATCTCGAATTCAAAATCTTGTAGGTACGTCCGCCATCTGGCGAGACGAGGTGATAATTCCTTTTTATTTGCTGTGGATATTATAGCATTGCAGTCTGTATATATTTTAAATTTTATACTCAAAAGATATACCCGAAAGTGTCTTAATACTAGTATTTAATACTAAATACTAATACTAAATGTTCTATTACATAGTCTCTAGCTACATCCTGTTTGGGACCCCACACCCATCTCTGATCGTTCTTAGTTAATTTGGTTATGGAAGCGGTGCGAGAATCAAATTCAGAAATAAATATTCAGAAATAGCTCGCAAGACCCATGAATTGGCGGACCTGCTTAACAATTTGAGACTTAGGGGAATTAAGTAAAGCTGAAACTTTATTTTCACTTAGTCGGACTCCTTGTCTCGAAATATGTCTTCCCAGATATTTTATAGTACTAACAAAAAACTGACACATCTTAGAGTTAATTTTAAATCCCGAAGCGCTAAGCGCTGCAACCGTTTGTTCTAAATATTGGAATCACACTCTTCAATGGTTACGAAAGGAATTAACAGGTCATCGATGTAAGTTTACACATACAATAAGTATATATAAAATTTATAATTTCAACTAGTTAGAAGAAATTTTAAATATATTATGAATTGATTACGACCTTACTTATTGCCTTTTGGAACACTGAAGGACTATTACAGATATATTATGTTTCGTCTTATCTTCAATGATCAAATCTCTACTCAAATTAATGTTACCGGTAATGTACGAATTTTAATACAAGTTTCTTATTTTTAAATTTATTCTTCACGTATATATCTAAGTTTACATTACAAATTCACGTTTCTTGTAACTATAATTTTATTTTGTTTTATGTACGGAACGCATTTTATAATTTCAGTATTTTTAAAATTGTATTATTGACTTTCTAAACCGAGGCCTTATACAGGTACTTTCGGTGTCACACAATGGAGAACATGCATGTTATGCATCAAAATTACAACTAGATATTATATATTATTCATTAATAAAAGCTAGAAAAAGTACTTAATTGAAAGATTTAAATTCGAAAATTATAAGTTTTTCGTAAGTTATATTTTTCTGAGTAAAAAAGAATTTTAACTGAGAAAAACGGAACACAATTTGAAATATTAAAACTTTTTAATTGTCATAATTTAGTTTGCATGTTTTAAATTATTTATATATCTTTTAAATTTTTGCTTTTATTAAATACCTATATTTAACGATACACTAAAAAATTAATATATGTAAATACCTTTGGGTGTGATTACCTGGAGTATTCCAGAATTATTTCCAAAGCAACTTATAATGTGTAAGGTATAACATTTTATTTTATAAGTCCCACTGCTGTACTGGTTTTTTCTCTCAAATTAGGTAAGTTCGTTCTACACCAAATAGGTTCAATTCGCATAAATGGAGGTAGCCAGGGATCAACATATTGTTAGAGTTTGACAAACTGCCTATATGGTTTTTGACTTGTTTTAATAACACAGGAGAAACACTCAAAAGGTACAAAAGGTCCCACGGTGGACATCTTCAACACATGATAAAGAGCTGCTGAATCGTGTACGGAATCACAGTATACACATAACAGTATGATGTTTTCATAGAAAGCTAACGTACGCGGCTTATATGTGTGCGCGCTAATACGTACGCGCCGTGACACGCACAACGGCAATATTTTGGGTGAATAGGTATGATTAATATCGTTGCGCCAGTCGATGTCGCACGCGACGCAAACAGGCGACCGCATACGTTTGTCTTTAATTTGTTCTTCACATTGTCACGAATAAAAAAAATTCTAAATCATACAAACGAACGTATTATAATGTCCTTAGTTGCCTAAATAATTTTAGTTATTCGAATCCAGTTATTTATCATTCTTTAACATTCAGGAAATTAAATTTAACAAACATGAAAAACTTATCCGTGTGCATTATTTTTTTATTATTGTATAGGTATCATATACATAACTAAACGAGATGCTCTCGGCACCTCACACACTCACACCTAACACAATAACTACGTATCCGGTCGAGAATAGGCAATTCCGTTACACATGAGACGGGAGTCGGCTTTCTTTTATACATATTCTCTGACGGAACGCACCGAAGTATTTCTAACGCTGTGCCTAAGCACGTCTCGACCTACCGTCGTAATGCTACGCCACGGACCACACGCTTTACTGTCCACCTTGAGATTATTTAAAGCCGATAACTGGAGCCCCTACTTCGATCGGCCGCGATCTCGGAAGCCCCCTTTTGTCGCCTCCTACATCGGATGGAAGATACTGTAGCCTTATCCTACTTTCTGGGCTACATAGCAACAATCAGCACCATCGCGGTAACGTTCCTTCCGAAGCACTTAAATGCCCGATATAGCGACAAAATGAATTCCACTAAATAAATTCTCCATTATTACACTACACACAACGTTACTTAACCTCAGTAATCCTTTTAAACATTAAAGCAGCACTGCCACGAACGCCCTATTTATAAATCCGAAGCACCAATTCTGAATTTCAATTTGAAATAAAATTAAATACATATTATATGTATTATTTATACATATTAACAATAATAAAACAGACTCAAAAGATAAATACTGAATTATAGAAATAATAAATTGAAATCTACAAGACCTCTGAAAGATAAAAATCGGAGGGGTGTATTAATAATAAAATAATAAAAAAGCGCCATTTCTACAAGTATTCTCATGAAAGAAGATTGAACACATCATATTATATTACAAACGTCCCGCGCCTGCTGTTCAGCGGACTTGATTACGAGATATCAATATTTCTTTACTTCTATTAACTAAATGTGAATGTTGTATGAAGTATACACATAAATCTCTCTCGTTGTAGGTTCTACTTATACGATGATGAAAATCGCATTGAAACCACTTAGAAGTATAAAAGTTATAACCTAATGCACAGAAATGCTCATCGTGACTTTATTTTGTATTATCTGAACCGAAAGACATTGTCCTGTCTAAGTTTAAATAAATAAAAGTCCCATAAAATAACACTTAGTACTATCTAATTTTTCGGGCAACTGTTCCAATTTTTCTTTCCACAACCTTATTCGGGCTATATATATTTTTCTTAAATGTTTATTTAAGAAAAATTAGCTGAATCAATCCAGCCGCTCTCGAGTGACGCGCTTTCAAACGAACAGCATTTAATTTTTATTTATATAGACTATAAGCTGTTGTACGCGACTTCGTGTGCGTGGATGTACAATATACAGCCTATGTCCATCCTGAAGGTCCATTCTAAATATTGATGGAAGAATTTGTGAAATCGGATGAGTAGTTTCTAAGATTACCTCCTACATCTAAACTTCTAATTTTACCTCTTTATAATATTAATAATAATAATAATATAATAATACTCCAGACAATTACACAGATTGTGTGACCAACAAACTAAGCAGTAAGCTTGTACTATAGGTACCACACAACGAACTCAGGTTGAGTTCCCAGTAACACCCAGACTCCAAGCCAATTTAGAAAAGTTCGTTTCCTAAATTGACCTGGCCGGGGATCGAACCCAGGACCCTAAGCTTGGAAAACAGATGCAAATGCCACTGCACCAACGGGCCAGTCAAGTTTAGAACTTTAGATTATTACAGAAGATATATATGTCGGTGGAAATAACAAAAAGGCACTCATTTGACTATACTATGGCAAAGCGCGACTTCCGATGACGCGCTAACGGAACGTCGGGGCCGGCGCTGAGTCTGTTAGACTACGGCGGCCGGTGCGATAGCATTTCTCCGACGGATCGTTTGCCACTATTAAATTTTCAATTACCTACATAATAATTGTTACAAAGAGTTTTCTGTCGTTTGCACGTTAATTTTGTCTTAACGTTGTATTTTATGGAGTAGTTCGTCTCTTGTAAGATTAGGTGCCTATTTCTCATGGCTGAGTTTCAAAAGCACGAATTGCCCCGTGTTTTTTCCGACATATATATACGTTGTATTCACAAGATTGTTACGAAATCCAAGTTATGTGGCACATACATATCTAATTCTTAGCCAATATGTGTCTAAGGCCATATATTTAGTGTAGTTCAGAAAAAATTTTTGAAAAAATTAAAAAAAAAATTAAACCGACTTTAAAAAAAAATCACTGAAAAGTACGAAATAACTATCCTTTACTAATCAAAACTTAAGTACAAAAATTTCTTTATAAATACGAGACAAATACCTGTATCATTAAATTTGACAGTTACTGAAATCGGTGCCAAACCTACTAAACTAACTTTCTGTAGTTGCACATTGATTTGGCACCGACTTCAGTAACCGTCGAACTTATATAGATATTCGTATTGTATTTATAAAATAATTTTTATACTTGAGTTTTGGTTAGTAAAGGATAATTATTTCGTACTTTTCAGTGATTTTTTTTGAAGTCGGTTTATATTTTTTTTATAATTATTTTTATATCTCCTTTTTGAGTGACCTTGGCTTAAATAAATATCTAGGAATTACATAGAAGTAGTTTAACTGTAATTGTCGTAATCTATACGGTACCTGTTATAAAAAAATATGAACGTACATTTTGTGAATAAAAGTTTAAATTTTGAAGTTAATGTTGGATGGATCGTAATACGTGAAAAAAAAGATGACTTTCGCTGCAAAGAGTCCATCAGTCGCGCGAGTTTACTTATCCCTTTCGAGGGACACGTTCTCCCTTAATGGTTTCAATTTGACGTAAAGTGTTCTTGCCGACAAAATCAGTCGACGATAGAACGAGGCCATAGCTCTTTAACGCTGTTTTCACAAGTGAGATAGAAAATAGAAATACTTTAATAAATATACAATATCACCATATAGCGCCGTATAAGGTACTCGCGGCTCATATAATTGCCGAGGTTAAGTAACATTGTGGTCGCCTACTGGAAGAGTGATCTGATGGCCTTTATGGCCTCGAAATTTTTTATCATTCATGCTATGGAGTAAGATTTCTAAATACATAATACATATGGTACATATTCTCGCGCTGTATCCTTAACGGGTTAGTTAGAGGGGACTGCGCCAAGCATGGCGATCTTTACATACTTTTTTCACCTCCTCAAGTCTCATCATAGTCACACTTTCGTTGAATTATACGAGTGCTTTTGTGATTACCGTCAAGTAACACTGTAATCTTAAATCACTGTAATCAAGTAATCTTCGTAAGACAGATGTGGTCTTCCTTGGCTTCTGCTACCTCACTTTCTAATTGGAAATTATTGTAGTCGATCGTTCTTCACTCATTCTTGCTATGTACTTGAAACATCTGAGCAATCCTTTATCCTAAATCTACAAAAATATTTTCGATCCTTTTGATTTTAACTCTTCACGAGATATTTGCTGTATAGTCGTTATGAATCTTTCCTCTCTAATTTCTAACCTATTGCAGATCGTGAAAAAATCATGTAGCCTTTAAATGCATCCGCTACGCTATGCGTTTTTTTGCAATGAAAACCACAACGAACATTACGAATATAGTTTATAAAAATTTTAAAATAAAAATTAGTCAAGCGTGAGTTTAACCCGCACGTATGGGATTCCGTACGATATTTATAAAATGGTAAATTTCTAAACTTAATTCGTAGACCTTTTGCGGGCTTTCCGTTAGATTTTTCCAATAAACTTCATTTTTTTTAAATTCAAATTTAGAATTTTTTTAGAGAAGAAATTCATTTAAGATAAGGCGAATGTTCATAACTAATTTGAGTACCTACCTAATTTCTCAATTCCTAAGTTCTTCTTTCTTTTTTTGCTATTACTTATTAGCAAGATGTTAAGGTAAGTTTTTCTGTATACCGTATTTTTCATTTTAAAAGTTCGCACGACACCCAGTTTCTAAGAAAATGGACTGTAAAAGACGGACGGATACGTTAGTTAGATTTCATGAGTTCCGTTGTATAAAGCCCGAAATAATGTTTTCAGAATCAAGCAGTCAATATGAAATAACTCTTATTGCGGTGTCGTAAAGATCAATGAACGAGGCTGTACTTTTTGGTCTGACCGTTCCAATTTCCTTTCACGTTTTATTACATGAGGTACGTGCACATAAATTAACTATTTCCTGTTGAAACATTATGTCAATTTACTACAATAAATAACAAAAAAATCCATTATGTATTATGTTATTAATACTAATGGAAAAAGCGGTTTCCTGAACAGGATAAACAAATATACATTTATCTTTCGTCGCGATATTTATGATTCGCATTTATTATGCAAAATCAATAACATTTCGCAGATTACAACTGCCTTGTTCTATATTTGCTGAATGGGGCTTAACTCTCAAGGGTATACCGTCTATAGAAAACAACGAATTAAATACGAGAAATACTTAGGTACTTAAATTTTAATACGAACGTAATTATGAGGGACGTATGCTCAATTATGATACAAGACTTTTTAGACTAATATGATTTAATACGCTATTTTTTTATATATCTTCAATCCTCACTGTTTATTAAAATAAATACAGGTATGTATATTTTTTTATGTTACTGGGAAGAAAACGAGCGTACAAACAAGTGGACTGAGGCCCATGGATATTTAAAATGACAGGGCTTAGAAAATACTTATCTTGTAATATCTTAGCCCTCAAAGTTGTTAACGCATTTACAATCGTAAATGCGTTAACAACTTTGAGGGCTAAGATAGTGTCACTCTTATGCTAGTAATTTCACCGATTGTCTTATCTTCTACAACAAAGCAGTAGTGCATAGTAGATATTGTCGTTTTGGGGCAAAATTAGGGAGTAAGATAGTCATGGAGACCCGAACAGACCCCGCACAAAGTCCTATTACTCGCGAAATATGCGCTTCCGTGTTAGTCTGGGGAAAAAAAAATTCGTTTTGAGAGAGTGGAACTCGTGTTGGAACCATATGACATTTAAAAAATAATTCTGATAGCGAAAGACACTAAGTGGACTGTATTAAACCAAGCTTTTGACGCAACTAAGTTTTATTGACGTTTTCGAATAACGAAAAAGGTAACAAAAAAGTAATGTAAAAAATATATGTAACAAAAATCTTATATTAAAGGTTTTATAGAGCTAGTAGCAAAAGAGTTTGTAACAAATTGTAAAATTGGTTTGTGGATATTTGTAAGACTTAGGACTTTCATTATACCTTTCCTGTAAAGTTCCAGAAAAGTCGTATATTGTTAAATTGTTGGAAATTCTAGGGTCAGTAGTTTTGAAAACAAGGCGATAAGAGTGCGAAAGATTGACTAAATCGAACTCCAGTATCGATTTTCTTCCTCTTTAATATTTAAATAAATATTTTGAAGTGTTATTAGCGCAAAATATGTAAGTCTAAGGGCGCGTTCATTCGACACGAATTTCTTCGCGCCGACAAAATGCGGTCGACGCACGGCCGCCGCGTGGTCGATATACGGACGCCGCAAAATAGAGCAAAATACATTATATAAATTAACATGTCTAAGTTCATGTCAAGAGCAAGTAACTTCACTCTGTCTGGTGTGGCCAGAGAGGAATGGAATGCGAGGGTGGGATAGTTTTAGAACGCGCGGTAATCTCGAACGACCGCGCGGAGACAGCAGTTGGGTAGTTCCCAGAAATTTTAATGTTGTTGCCAAGTGTTTACATTCGCTATTAATAAATACACGAGAATGTGAACCGCGCGGCCGCCCTCAAGAAAATTTTCGCGTCGTCAACTGCAGAAAGAATAAAGAACACCATCTGCTATCAGACAAAAAAGATGTTCTTCGGCGATGGAGTGATTATTAAAGAGAATTATATGAGTGACGATTCTGTCTCAGACACTGAGAACGATCCTAACGAATCCCCACACTCGGGTCAGGAACTAGAGGAAGTCATTACTATGAAAGAGATTGAGAAAGTGATAAGAAGTCTGCAATATGGAAAGGCTGCGGAAAATTATGAGGTAACTGCTGAGATGATCGGGTATGGTAGTCCTAGGGACTGGGATACATTTTATAAACTATGCAATCTTTGTTGGCAGAAAGAGGTTCCGGAGGACTGAGGCACCGCAGTCATAGTGCCTCTCTATGAAGAGAAAGGTTCCAATTAGACTGTGCGTGCTATAGGGCTGTCAGCTTGGTCTGCTTAGCAAGTAAAGTTTATACCAAGGTATACTGAACGTATGAAAGGCATTTCTAAAAGATATTTGTGAGTTTTAGGAACGATAGAGGTTGTATTGATCAGATTTTCTCGATCCGCGGTATCGTGGAAAAGTTTCTGGCCATAGGTTGGAAAGTTTTCTGCGCTTTCGTGGATCTTAGAAACGCATTCGACAGAGCAGTGCGAAAGAAATTATGGAGTCTTCTCCCTGAATATGACCTGGAGGGCCCCTTACTGCATGCCTGTAAATTAGGTGTTGTAAGTAGGCCTGTGGTCATTATATCGAGGGCACAAAGCTTGTGAAAAGATAGATGGTGACTTGTCGCCCTGGTTTGAAATCGGTTCAGGCGTCAGACAGGGCTGCGTGACGTCTGCCTGGGTATTCGTGCTGTATTTGGACATTCAGACATTGAAAGGTAGTATGCGTGGTGTGATATGTGATGATACAGTCGTAAACTGCCTTTTGTACGCTAACGATGCTGTGCTTATAACACTATCAGAAACGGAGTTGCAGACACTAGTTACGTACATGAAAGAAGACTGTGAAATGAAAGGATTGAATATGAATGTGAACAAAACTAAGGTTCTGGTGTTTGAAAGGGCAGATGTACTGACAAAGTGTGAAATATGGGTAAATGGAAAATGTCTAGAACAAATGAACGAAATTGTATATCTGGGGAGTGCGTTTTCAAGGAATGAAAGACGTGAGTTGAATGTGGAAAGGCGGGTAGCGAATGACAATAAAGTCAACGGTGCTCTGTCCGCATTAGTAGACAGTGTCAACATATCAAACTCAGCCGAAATGGCCATACACAATGCGGTGTTGGTTCCAACTTTATTGTACGGTAGTGAGGCCTGGATATGCCCAAATTGAGCGAAAGTAAGATAAATGCAGTGGCAATGCAATCTCTTAGAAATATTGCGGTATCATCCTTGCGGGGGAAATAAGCAATGAAGAGATACAAAGTATGACAGTGTTGCACGACAGTGTTATAGTAAAAATAAAAAAAGGAATGCTTAGATGGTTCGGGCACATAGAAAGATTAAGTGATGAAAGACTGACGAAGAAAATCTACAGAGCGAAAGCGAGTGGTAAAAGAAGCCAACGAAGACCAAGCCTGATTTATGAAGATCAAATAGACTGTTATCAGACGAAAATATCAAAAACACTCGCGTATCTATGCGAAAATGTGTGTGAAAAATTATGAGATTTGAGGAAGCGAAAGAAGTAGGTAATGACCGCGATGCTTGGCACTCCGGTCTCTCCGACTACCCTGTTAGGGACGCAGCGTGAATATGTGTATGTATGTATGTCTAACTGCGTCGTAAAGTGATGTGTGTTTAATTAGTTACAAGAAAACAAATGTACAGAATTTATTAATACGGTAGTAAAGATAAGTATATAAAGTGCATTACGATACCAAATATTTTTTATTCTTTAAGAAAATGAAATGTAACAGACACATAGACGGAAGGACGTAGACGTAGGGTGATCTTGTAAAATATTTCCTTGTAGAAAAAAGTTCTAAAAATATAGAATATGCCAGCTATCTTCATACACAAGTGATAAAAGTTAGCCATAGACTTATTAGGAACTCGTATAGGCTATGGACTAGCCTATCAATATACATGCAAAAATTTACTACGAAAACTGCCTCAAACTATGATTTTATTGTATCTTGATGTCCACCCCGTACAGATACTAACGTGATGTTCTGTTTGCAAGTACTATTTGACAATCTCAGTACAGATTTTATACTGGCAAAATCCATTTGAAAAAATAAATATAATTTTTAAATACACAAAATATTTTTAACAAAACAAGACAAAGCCTTTTATTTCATTTGTTACACACTTATTTACTAAATTCAATGCTCAATGCAACAATTGTGTTACGTCTGTAATTTCCATTTGTTGCAAACATGTTTTAAATAAAGGTCCGCGAAACTTAAGCCAGCATAATCCTCATCAGACCTTTTAAAGGACCCCTGGATTAAAACCATAATAAATTAATCCGAATGAAACAGAGAGGAGAATGACACGAATTTAATTTCAGAATAAAAGTGGTTGGTTTTAATACAATCAATTAAAACCTCCTGTTATACCATCAGATAAAAACAGTAAAAATATTTTGTCAATTTATTCAGTTTGATTTTCGAGCAGTCGGCTAATGTAACATATTTATAAAACGGTTTCGAATATGCGTAATTTAGTTCTGGAGCCTCCTTTTACTGTACTGCTTTCGTTTCGTTTTCTTTGAGCTTCGAGTATGTAAAGCCTCATCATTGGTTTTTATCTGAATATTTTAAAGTATTTACTAGTCCAAAATATAAGAAAAATACATAATCATAATATTATGACGTAGATTGTTGTTGTAAATATTCGATATTCTGATATTAATTTTGAGCAAGTAGTAATAGCTCTTGGGTAAAGCAATTCACGACATTAATCCAGTCGCGAGATTTAATTAAGACGATCTTTGCCGCTTTTATAAAATGGATCTCATATCATAAAGTCTGGTTTTTTTTTATACTACACGATAAACAAACGACCCAGCAGTCCCATTAATACAATCGTGGAGCTAATATACCTTTTCATACTATCTTTTATGGATATTATTGATTTTATATTTATATTTATCAAATGAAACAAGCAATAATATTGTGCGCACTATAAAAAAATGAAATTCAGTCACCTAATCATATCCGATTTGTAAAGTTGCTAGACTCTCTTGTTTACTAAAGCAAACTTGTGCAGCCGTATAAGTCCGGAAAGTTGAGTTTCCCTTTGATTCGACTCTATAAGCCACTACCCAGAAATCAATATATTCTTACTCCACAGTTTGTGATTGAAAATCTTTTCTTTGAACTTCTGTAGATACAGCAAGAATGAACTGTTTTTCGCATCATAAACTAAGTTCTGATATTCATGTTACATTACAGATTGAATAGTAGATATTAGTTAGGTACTGATAATAATCGTGATTGATGTTAATTATTTTTGTACATATGTTATTTGTACAAGCCTACATAAATAAATAAGAGACTATAATTTAAATAACTTATTATGAGCAACAAAATATATGACAATTAAAGCCGCAATAATATGTAACAAAAAAATAGAGCACTTAAGACAAAGTGGACTTTACGTCCACATTTGCTAACATATCACCCTTAAACCCGAGGACCGCAATTGTAACTTAAGCACATTTCGCAATTTCTTGCGCTGCACTCGAGAGACATCTAAATTTTTCACAGTGGTCAGTGCAATCTCATATCTCTGTTTATCTTGTCCCCGGAGTGAGGAGACACACCTTTTCTTTGTATCTAAGTTATTAAAGTGGCTTTGAGCTCTGAAACTTATAAATAAAAACTTAGTTCGAACTATATAAAGCTAGCTGCTTGCCTGTACAAATGCAAAGAAAGGCACTAAAAATAGTCACAACATTTTAATTTCTTCTTAATTTTAATTTCTTTAATCCATTACTAATTGTATTTTTAACCTACCAAAAATACCGTTTTAATAATAGTAAATATCGACTTAAATCTTACAAAAGTAGATAATATCCATTAGCGGTATTTCTGACATTTCACTCCCACAGTCTTTCCTCCATACTTATGAAATCGTTCGTCTATTAGTGCCTACCCTTATTATGACTATTAATATTTGAATTATACATGCCTAATACCGGTATACCTTTTTTCTTCATCTATATGTCATATCGAAAATCAAAATCACCTTAGCTTTGGCAAACTACTGCTCTGTTCGCTATACATACTGAATATTGGTATCGATTAGAAATATTTAATAGAAATAATAGATCGATATCAAGTTTTATATCGATATCAAGTTTTAAAGTTAAGAGAATTACTTCAATGAAAAATAAATATCGTAAAATTTGATTATGTATTAGGTACGTATCACAAGTCTTTACTTATTAATATACCAGCTTTATCGTAGTCGGATGAAAATGTCTTAGAAGATCCACCTGTAAGTTATAAATAGTAATCACATAGATTTGTAAATCTAATTTTGCTTAGAATTTTACAAAGTAGGGAAATAGTAGATAATTCACTGTAAGACCTGTGAAAACTAAAACAAATTAACTGAATGTGATAAGTTGCTAAGAACTAGCAAGAAACACTGGTGCAATAAAAAACATTACCTGCTCTCTTACACTAATAAAACTTATTCTATTGTTAACGTGAAGAATACAGTAACTGCTTTAAAGGATCTTATTTTGTTTTAAATGCATCGATACCTACCGTATTTTATTCTGTGATCTACTCAAAAGTATACAATTTGACAGACTATAACAACAGAGCTATACTATATGGATTAATGTTAAAATTATCTTTGATTGCAGAAAAATATACAATAGACTCATATGATCTGAGTCATTAGTTGTTTGCAGATACGCACAAGTGGCGTACCTAGGGTGGGGCAGAAAGGACATATACCCTGGGCGCCATTCAAAGGAGGGCGAAATTATTATAACATTTAAAGGCTCTGAACGTCTTTTTTAGGTCTTTTTATGTTTTTTTGATTTATTATGTAATATTAGGAAAAATATGTTTAAAATTGTCTTTTCTTTTCCTTACATCCCGTCTCAGTCTTTCTTATTCCTCTAGTGTCTTATCACTAGTCTGCCATATTCGTAAGCAGGCCGTCCAAGCAGAGTCCGCAACAGGCTCATTTGATTGGCGTAGCGCAGATGTGTATTTTGTTTGAATGTGTGTCTCCGATCTTCGTACATAGAACTAAAGTAGATTTGACGTTCAAAAACACCTTGTAATTGGGTTTACTTGAATAAATTGATTTGACTTTGACTTTGACATCTTGCGAGTAATTAAGTAAATAATACTTGCATATCTGAGGGTTACAATTATATTAGTCAAATTAATGCAAAATTGTTAAAATTATAAATTTTGTGACTTATCGTAGCTTTGCTTAGTGTAGAGCGAGAAGAAACCAAAGAAAAGATTTCTAAATGTTATAAATCTAAATATTTCCGTCGCAGAAGACGAGGAAGATGCAATTGTAAGTTTAAAACTATTAAAAGTACACCTAATTTACAGACTAATTTTAATTCTAAAAAGCAGAATAACATTTTTTGTAAGATATATGAGTTTTATTTAGCGTATCTGTTTACTTTTTTTAGATAACTGGCTGTACTCGTTACTTCGACTGCACGGAAATATTTTACGTGACTTTCCCGGATTAGGTTAGATTACATCTACATGTATATGTTTACAAAGAATGTTTTTGAAAAAAGCCTATGTCTAGCATACGTCTGCCTCAGGGCACATACTATCTCTGTACCAAATTTCATCACAATTGGTTCAGCGGTTTAGCATTTCCCATTCAAAGTTTCATCCTCCTTTTCACCTTCTTAGGTATAGGATTTTGATAAAGAAGTAGCCTATGTCCGTTCCCAGGTGTCAAAGTATCTCCATGCCATATAACCTTTGTCTTTGTACGTAATTATTGTCGACAACCCGTTTATTTACTAGGTCAGTAACTGTTGTAACTAGAAGTTACAGACTGTATACGGCCATTACGACCATAATTCGAACGACTTGCTTTTGTTATTTTCTGAAGTTTTAAAACACTCTTTTGTTTTCTAGCTCCACCGGAAACTGAAAGCGATGTACATACCGCATTTAATTATTATTATTATAAATTAAAATATCAATTTTGATAAATAAATTGCAGCTTCTACTATAACGTGACAAGTTCTCATAGAGAGTTGGAATTAATATAAAAGAAAAATTATGTACTTAGTACCTAAAGGTGTATTCAAATTGAATGTACACAAGTACCTACACTTTCAGAATATAGATTCACAACAAACGTTCAGAAGTAACACTTGATTCGTTATTTAGGCAACCACTGTTTTCAATACCATTTTGATGTCATTAATATGTGCAGCTTTAATTTAAAACTACGTCTTAGAAAAACTTTCGTTTAATCGAGTATCATATATTTATCCATAATTTACTTTTTGTGTATTATATACATATATTCATGGTGTATCCCTAACGAGGTAGTCAGAGAGGACAGCGCGCCAAGCTACGCGGTCCTTACATACTTCTGTCGCCTTTTCAAATCGAGATAAATTTTGTTTGTTTGTATGTCTATACTAATATCATAAAGAGGGAAACTGTCTGTTTATATGTAGTGGATAAACTCAATAACTACACTACCGATTTAAAAAATTATTTCGCCTATAAAAAGCTACATTATGAGCGAATAACTTAGGCTGTATTTTAATTTCAAAATATTTTCTGCCCGTGCGGAGCCGGTGCGGTTTGCCAGTACAGTTTTTATTATCATAAAAATTTATACCCGTAAATAACCAAATTAAATAACCAAAAAATGAGAATTAACTGTTCATATCGACACTTACAGGAAACAACATTGTAACTCAGTTTTTAGTGAATTCGAGTTGATAATCATGAACAAGTAAAAATAAAATACAGATTTGCTTTTCCTTGCAAGTATCGATATGGTATTATTGTTTTAAACAAACCTTTTAACCGAAAGATTAAAATCAATATTACCTAATTTTGGTGTTTTATTTATAAATTTGGAAACAACCAACATTACCTAAAACGAACCACTTAAACGGTAAGCAGCAAATCGTTAAAAAAATTCAAAAGTCATAATTATTTGTTTTTTTTTGTCCTCAATCACAATTGACCTCAAAAAAAACACTAAAAAGTACAAAATAACCATCCTTTACTAATCAAAACTCAAGTACAAAAAAATAAAACTATAAATAAAACAAATACCTACATAATGTTTGACAGTTACCGAAGTCGGTGCCAAGCCTATAAAACTAATAGTTTCTGTTATTACACATTGATTTGTTACCGGCTTCTATAATATAACTGTAAAATTTAATTATATAGGTATTTGTATCGTATTTATAAAATTTGATTGTCTTGAGTTTTAGTGCATTTTAGTGTTCTTTTATTTGAAGTCTACTTTTTTTCTTATTGTTATGGTTCCAATGTGGCTTTGGAACCAAACCACGTGCAGTACGTGGAAAACCAAAGATGATTCCAATCTGCTTGTGACTAAGTAACCTTGAGGCACGAATTTGCCGGAACTCGCTCGCTTCTTACCAGTTACCACTTTTGGTACTTTATAATATTGCACTTCTTTTAGTTTTAATTAAACTTGTTAAAATACTTCCTTCCAGAATCAAGTATCTAAGTTTCAAGTTACTGAGCGAATCAATTTCCTTTCAATCTCCTGCCAATAGTGAAGTTAAGTAAAGGCAGAGGATTACATATTGAGTCAGTTCGTCTGTTGGAGAAACCAATTTAAAATACAATTAAACAGTAGAATGGTTTCCAATTCTTGTTCTTACTACATAATAATATGTATAATAAAATTATAATTACCCGTATCAGTATATAGAAAGTACGAGGGGTGATAATAAAGGCCAAAGCAGTTTTTAAAATGTTCGTCTGACTGTAGGTTTGCACACTCTTCACCAAAAATCACTGCGCTAAAATGAACGAAATTTGCGCAGTCGTATTGCTTCGAGGCTTAGATTACAACTTAAAAAATTAAATATATGTCATTGTTATTTAATGTCAAAAGCACTCGCATACCTAGGCGAAAATGTGTGAGGAGAATGATGAGATTTGAGGAAGCGAAAGAGGTGTGTAAGGACCGCGACTACCCCGTTAGGGATACAGCGTGAAGTTATGTTATGTTATGTTGTTATTTAATGCCCAGAAGTTGATATCTAAGCTAAACGTCTTTTAATTGAGCCAAGTCGTAAAACAGGGTTCAACTCATAATAATGTTCAGTCGACCATATAGAAAAACTAGTTTAATTTAAAGCCACAATAGGTGGTGTTTTAATTGGTTAATTTAATTTACTTTTAGCTATTTGACAATACGTAGAAATATTACAACAAAATAAGACTTTTTTAACATACTATTGGGTCCTTACATATGAAATTAGCATTTTGTCGTACTGACCACTTTGATCTGAAATATCTCCTCTTTGGTTAAGAATTCCAAATTCAAATTTATAAATTCATTTAGCTGGTACATTTGAGTTTTGGAAACAGTCATTCATTTGTTTTTTTCCGCATTATTTTTTTCTTTGGCGTCGCTTATTACCGCACAATGGAAAACATGAAATATCGGTATATTTACGAGTACGAGTTCTACCGTGGCACCAGTGCTGCAGAAACAGCTCGAAGGATTAATGATGTGTACGGCGCTGGTGTCGCAAAAGAAAGCACGGTACGTTTTTGGTTTCAACGTTTTCGTTCTGGAAATTTCGACCTTCAGAACCAACCCCGTGGACGGCCGGAGACCAAAGTGGAAAATGAAGAATTAAAGGCTATTGTGGAAGCGGATCCATCACAAAGCACTTCAGAGATAGCTGCAGGCTTCGCGATAAGTGACAAAACTGTATTAATCCACTTGAAGCAAATCGGGTAAGTAAAAAAACTTGAACGATGGGTACCTCATGATGAGTGAATCGAACTTGCAAACACGCGTCGACTGCTGTGTTACTTTGCTCAACTGACACAATATTGAAGGGATTTTAATTCGAATCATTACTTGTGATGAAAAGTGGATACTGTACGATAATCGGAAGCGCTCGTCGCAATGGCTGAACCCTGGAGACCCAACCAAATCCTGCCCTAAACGAAAATTGACTCAGAAAAAGTTACTTATGAGTGTTTGGTGGACTAGCGCCGGTGTCGTTCACTACAACTTTCTAAAATCTGGCTAAACGATTACGGCAGATATCTATTGTCAGCAACTGCAAACCATGAAGGAAGAACTAACTGCTAAACAACCGAGATTGGTCAATCGCTCTAGGCCACTGCTGCTTCACGACAACGCAAGACCACACACTGCACAACAAACAACCACTAAGTTAGATGAGCTACAATTGGAATGTCTGCGACATCCACCGTACTCCCCGGACCTTGCTCCAACAGATTACCATTTTTTCCGGAATTTGGACAACTTCTTACAAGGAAAAAAATTCAACTCCGATGCGGCAGTCCAAACCGCCTTCAAAGAGTTTATTGATTCTCGCCCCCATGGTTTTTTTAGTAAAGGGATCAATGAACTACCTATGAGATGGCAAAAGTGCATAGATAACAACGGCGCATACTTTGATTAATTAAATATATTTTACAAAAAAAAAATTGTCTTTATATTCCTCCCGTACAAAACGCCAATTTCATATGTAAGGACCCAATATAAGACATACGATATAACGCAGTATCGACAATATCGACAATGTTCTACTCAATGAATCGCGTGTTATCAGGAAGTTACGTACGTGAATGCATGTCAATTCGCACTGTACAATTGTCTTGTAGAGCCGACTGTGGAAAATCATTGTATTAAACGCTACCTCTAAACGAACTCTTGTGTAACAAATAAAGCGCACTGAAACGCAGCATTTTTTTTATTAAAGTCCAATTTAGATAAGCATAATCCGATAAAAGCCGAGAGTTTTATCCAAGACAGAGTCAGCATCCATTTTAAAATAAGGGAATTAAAAGAGCCCTTTTTCTTATCAGTGAAGAAACGAAATAATAATGTTATAATTATAGTAAGTAATTGTCAATATTATATTTTCTTGTTTTGTTTAAAAGTAGAATAAAAATTGTTCGAGAATTTTGCAGTGTAAGTACTACTAAGTTGAATAAATATACACAGCAAATATCTTTTTTTAAACTATCTTTTTATCCAACTATGACTAAGCGAAAAGAGAGGTTATGATTTTGGCAGCATATATCTATACTATTATAAAGAGGTAAAGTTTGTGAGATTGGATGTTCCGGGGAATCGCCGGTACTGCTGATCCGATTTTGACTGTTCTTTCTTTCACTGTTAGAAAGATACATTATCAGAGACATGGGCTGTATTTTATTTTCAAAAAAATTTCAACTCGTGCGAATCCGGGGCGAGTCGCTAGTATAATATATGAATCATGTGTACCATATATGATCTACTATATACGCATGTATACATGAACACTTAGCATGCATGTTCATCTATTTTCACACAGACTCAAAACCACTTAACCAATCTCAACAAATGAGGTATCATTAGATGCGTTTCAATTACGCGTAAGTTACAGGTTATAGCTTATAAAAGCTAGGTCGTTTTGTTTGTAAAATTCAAAATGGCACTTACGAATGACATATAGTCCAGGAAAAAAAAATTGCATTGGAAAATTCAAGTTGGGTATCAAATTCAAAAACTTAAAAATACCGTTTCAAAACTATATACAGAGTAAAATTATGATTTTATGACACAAAACAATATTTTTCGTTTATCTACTTTCCTTACCCCGTTTACGTATTTAAAATACTGAAATAACTGTACATAATTCCTTGAATTCATTGCCTTAGTCGGAAGCCGTAAGCTTGGGAAAGTATTATAGTATAACATAGGCCTATGCAGATTCAGGATTTATAGCCTGTATAGATTCAGGTGTTATATACTTTGCAGAAATCCATCCGTCCATCCATCGCTATGAATTCGTATATATGGTACATACTATTTTTTAACAATCTTCCACCCAAAGTTTTAAACTTTCCAATCAACACATATTTCGCTTCTCGACGAAGTATTCTCGCAGACAAAGAAAATGGAAAAAGCTCGTCGAAATTCGATCGAATTCAGTGCTAGTTCCTAGTTAGCTGACTAAATTCGGTACTAGTCAGCTGACTAAATCTGATCTCTGAAATTGTAATCTGAGGATACTTTGTTGAGAAGCGAAACGTGTGTCAATCTGCAAGTTGCGGGTGTCCATGGGCGGTGGTGATCACTTTCCATCAGGTGACTCGCTTGCTCGTTTGCCCCCTCCACCATAAAAAAAACCTTAGGCGGACGATTGCTAAAATATATATGTATATACGAATTCATCAATTATACGTTCTATACGTATACGTGATGAAAGTTCTCAGAACCAATGTGTTAAAAAAGCTTATGGTAGGTTGTTGTCAGTTACATTATTATTCGAAGTTCTGAAACTAGAAGTTAGTAAAGGCTACACTAACATAGCTGGCCTATTTAATACAGTTATGCCCTTACACAAACAAGCCTGCTGTTTTCATGTCGTCGCAATCCAAAGTTGCCGCGCGGCGCTTTTGTTTTTGCCATCAGCATTTCATGACTTTCGTTTACAAAACAAATGTTTATAGAAAATATAGGTAACTAGACTAAGGCTAATATTATTAGCTAATATTTTTTAATAATAATAATAAATGCGCCAGGCAATACAAGCTAATCATCTGATCTCATGTAAGGCATTCTTTGTGCTATGAGAACTGGAAGACGAGTAATGGGGGCGTTCCCAGTACAACCAGACCCGAGACAATCTAGAAAAGTTCGTTTCCTAAATTGACCCGACCAGGAATCGAACCCAATGTGCCACCGAGGTCGTCATTAAATATATACAATACAATTAAAACTTACACTGAAAGATTACACGACAAGCTTTTGAATCGCATAAGAATAGGAACATACTGTTTATAGAAATAGTATGTGTTTATTTATCATACTTTTACTGATGACACTTCTGTACAGTAGCCATATCCAACCATTTTGTAGGTTTGGATTTACACGATTTTACAGTTTTTATGTACTTTTTGGTTTATTTTTTCTTTTTGGTGTATTTTAATAGCAGCTTGTTATTTAAAACAATTTTTTTTATTTTTCTTTTTTTTTTTTAAGTCAGTTTAATTTTTTTCTTCAAAGCTTTTTTGTTCTTATTGTTTTAATTACACCACTTCTTTTACATTATTTGGCAATGTAGTGAACAGTAAGTAAAATAAAATAAATATTATGTGGGCGTTCGGAACATTTTTTTTTTTGTGGTTTTTTGAGCATGTAACGAATGTTTTTTATAAAATGATTGCATTTAACATACACTAGCTAACGTCGTAAAAGGTTCTCGGGAGAATTAAAGAAAGAGCAAATTAGGTATTCGAACATGACTATTCTCCCTCTTATCTCTGAAACCGCGACAATTTCAGTAATTATAAAGCATTACTTTTAGGTTAACGAAAAATATAACGGAAGTCCTGAGAAATAGATCCTCAGAAATAAAGTCAGAAAATTAACTTTTGTAAATATCGTTGTTGTTCACGCGAGCCCAACTCGTATTACCCAATTTGTATATATCAAAATAAGTGAAAAAAAATAAGAAAGGCTTTAGCTTTCGGTATCAAACCTCTCAACCCACCATTAAACACACTACACCATTTATTCTATTTATTGTGCTTAAATATCTCCATTGTTATAATGTGTATTTCATAGGTCGAAAAATTAACATATAAGAATGACTAGGAATGAAAACATGTTTAAACACTAAAATACCTAAACGAAATCTAATAAAACATATTTCTTTATTTCCCAAAATATTTTATGTTGCAATTAAATTCGTACAAATCAAATTTACTGCGAACGTATGTAATATTGGGATTCGTTGTTCAAGAAAAATTTGGGTTATGTTTTATTTTATCAATTCACAGTATTTTAAAACGTCTCGTCTCGATACACACGAAACTGATAAAGAGTGATTACTGGGGAGTCTGTTCGAAATTAAATTTACTGTGAACATTTGTATATTGAGATTTATTGCTCAGGAATTATTTGAGTTATTATATTATTTCCATCTATTCACGGTTTTTGAAAATGTATCGATCTCTCGATACATATGAATCTATTCAATTTGAAACGTAAATAGGCATGGCAAATAACATAATAATATACATATGTATATATTAATTATTAAAGCGGGTATATATTAATATATATAATAATATTATATTATATATTATATATAAGGGTATATATTAATATATATACCCAGTTATGACAGAGTGTTGACAAGAACGCAATACATTAATGTATATATATATATGGTATGTTCACCATTGGTTGCTAACCTACAAATCCGGCTCAAAGGAAAATTTCATGTTCCTTACAACATTTTTAATTAATAATAAAAAAATATTATAATTTTTATGTAAGTAGAGTTTGTAAGTAGAGTTAGAGTTATAAGTAGAGTTCTAGGTACGTTCTATTGACTTTTTTGTAATTTAAAAGTTAAATACCTAAACTAAAATATCTAAACAATACAAAGTTTGCATGTTCTCATGTCTCAAGAAAGAGAATGTAAATATTATAAGAGTTATAACTCGGATCGATTCTCATTTCGTACTGATAGCTCATTCTGATAGAAAATGTATTATGCTTCAAGTCTATGGATAGAGCTACTTATTTGTGTTTTACAGCGCCGTGAGAAGTAGCGGAAGGCAGCTTATAGCGTTAGTTATGTGACTTTAAGAAATGAATATTTAAATAAATTCAATACACGTGATCCAAAGACATTGTTTTCAATGTTTACACTACAATTTTTGTCTATGTTTCGAAAAAGTTTATAAAACGTCTGCTGTATTCAGAGCACTTATTTTATAAGATACAATACTAATCGTAAGTTTCAGTCAAATATTGTATATTTACTACGCATACACAATAACATGAGACCTGAACCCTGTGAAGCGATGTCATTTTCTCGTGCTACGATGCACACAAAACAGAAATACCTATGGAATTTAGTTTTTTACACAATATTAGTTAAACAAAATTTATTTAGTTAGGTATTTTGTTTTTGTGCATGAGACAACGACTTCGTCACCGGGGTCAGTCTTATGTTATCGTGCATGGGCTATAAACGCTGTAACAGCCCGCATATTTCATGTAATTATTCGTCCCACTGTCCAGACACAGGACTTTTCTTACAAACAAGAGGAAATTCAACGCCACAACCCGCGTCGATTGAGTCGTAATAATTTATCTGAAAGCCATCCAGTTTAATCTGAACCACTGATACGGGGTGCGGGATCTGCTACTGTAAACCGTTCGGCACATTTATTACGTAACTCGCAATCAGCATGCGACAGTCAATATCGCGCGATATCTGCTGTCAAAACGAGAATTTGTGTAATGTAATTTGTGTAGTGCTAAATTTAGCGCGAAAATTGCATTTTACGGTCATACAATAATAGACACGCAATCGTCATATATGACACCAATTTTTTATTACAATTAGTCACCGGTCGCGCAGTGATCGCGTGGCTGTCGCTGTCTGCAAATTTTTAGGTAATTACCCCGCGGGTTGCTTTGGCGGTGATGGCGGAGCCTTATCGTCTGCCAGATCATCCCCTCTGGATCTGTGGCGACGGCGGATCTGTCGTCATGGAGCGACAGAGAAAGGAACTCTCTCTGTTTCCTTGGAGTTGGGACAGAGTTACGTTTTTTTTTAAAATGGGTCCCCTGTGCTCTCGCCACTTATGAAACGTACGTAGTCGAGGTGCCTAACTGAATTTGTATGTACTTACCCTGGCCCGTCGTCGTAATGAGTGACCTCAATGCTCATTTAAGAGGTTTCGGAGCTTTTTCCTTCGGACAACACTAAGATTGTGTCAATAATTAAATTAATGTGATCTAAAAATATATAAGAACCAGCAAAATTACTAGCTTATAGATAGTTTTAAATACAATACTATGTGATAAGCATTTGCGAAAACTGATATATTTTACTGATTTCATATCCTAATATATATCATATCATATCTTGCACGTAACAAAAGATGTACATAACGAACTCATGAGCTGACACTGACAGTGCGAGGTTGCCATACTTACTATAGCTAACTGTTTTACTCGTGGTTACGCTCAATGAGATAGAAAGAGACACGAAAATTCGTTTGATACACGGTTATAAAAGCTGCAACTTATTATGACTTTGTCCATTATGTTTCTTGATCCAAGTATACTGTCAACATCAAAAATAATAGTTGACTTTTTGGCGGGAGCGGGAGAAGTAAGATTGTCCATTTTATTTAAATTTTCTATATTTTACATTTTTGGGAGTTTTAAAGTACAACAGTGATAGTTATATTGTGTTTTAAAGTTCTGTGCAAGTGAAAAGAATGGAGTAGGTCTAAATAAACATGTGTAGCTGAAGTTTTCGCGCTCTTCCAAGAAGTCCTGTAAAACTTCAGTAAAGTCTACTATCACTTTACTGGAGAAGTTTTAACGTTTTATATAACGATTCTACTTACACTATTACAATACGTGACATTGGCAAATGCGCTAATCGCAATGCCATTAAGAAATAAAAAATAATAATAATAGTTTGTGGTCGAACAGTCGCACAGAGTAGTGGTTGTTTAAGTTTTAAAGTTATAAAGTTCTTTAAAACTATTGAACTTCTAAGGAACTATAAAAAACCAGTTAAAAGTATGTTGTACACGCATTACTGACTGTATGACTACGCCATACAGTCCATCTCATTCACACAAGAAAAATACTAACTTATACGCATGCAATGTAGAAGAAAGTAACAAAGCTATAATATTTTCTATCCTTTAGCGCGTGCCGATTTTTTCAAGATTGCACAATGATTGTGCTAAACAACACAGAGTATAAAGCTAAATAACCTCGTTCGTGTTGGGGCTACCAGCCTTTTAATACCACTTTTCCTAAATTATAATACTCAAAAATAAATGTCAGAAAACAGAAATAAATGTTTTTTGACATTAATTTATTTTATGCTCAGACCGAGAAATATAATGGACGGAACTATAATAAGTTGCCGCTCTTATAACCGTGTGACAAACGAATTTTCCTGTCTCTTTCTAGCTCATTGATCGTGACCACGAATAAAACAGTTAGCTATAGTAAGTATGGTAACCTCGCTTTGTCAGTGTAATTCGTGTCAGCTAAAGAGTCGGTCATGAAATAATTATTTGCAAAATACTCGTGAATCGTGTTTTGGCTACCTCTCGTACACGATAACAAAAATATGTCATGTTTAGCTGTGTATCGTTGTACTGTGATGTGACCTTCCCTAGTCACTACCATTAGTAAAAATCTAGAAAGTCAGTCAACAAAAAAAGGTACTTAAAGGACACGCTTTTAGGCAAATGCTTTGTCCATTGCTACTTGGTCCAAGATTTTGATTGGGAAAACATACCTTGTATGTAAATCTATCTACACTTATGTGATACGTTTCATTACTAAATACCGTCACATCGTCATAATATTATTATCAAAATTATTTTTAACTTTTGACTGCGTCGTTATAAAGAAACCTACTCCGTACACGGGAATAAATATTAGCTAGCAACACTAATAGTATAGCTATATAGATATCTATAGTACATTTTATATCTCATGTGGTCACGGTCCTCCGTACTCTAGTACATTCTACCTCTACGACCTGGATGCTCTGTTTCCGAATCGAAATGGGGTCAAGTTACAAATGTGGTACTTAAATACATACATAAGTACTCTCAGGCTATATTCTCAACAACAAGGTAGTCAGAGAGGATAGTGTCAAGCATTGCGGTCTTTACATACTTCTTAAACCTCCTCAAATCTCATTCTCATTCTTCTTACATACTTTTGCCTAGCACTTTTGACATTTACGTCAACTAGTACTCTGGATATTTCATAATAGTACTTACATGTCAACAATTAAAGACTCACCATTTATAACTCACACAATGGTATGAAATTTCATCTCATTCCCTGTGACAAATTCAGGTGAATATTCGTCATCGCGGCAATCCTCGACAAAATGCCGAAAGCTCATAAAGCGAATTTACATAAAATTCTGTCCATTCGAAGCGAATTCGCGACCCAACGAGAGGGTTTTTTTATGCGCGCACATTAGGCGACATTAAGCGATACAGACCTCGCCGCACCGCCTACGTTTACTCAAATAATATTTTTCAAGCTGTCGAGTTGCTTTTTATTTCGAGGTTCGCAGGCAAATGAGTTTCTAAGCGTAAATAAATCTTTCAACTGCCCTGGTAAGAGGCAACTTTCATTATTATCATTTTGTTTGAAGGTTTCCTTCGGTTCGTGTTTTATTAAAATTTTGGTAGCCGTACAGTTTTGATTGTTTTGCTTCTGTCAAAGAGTAAGTCAAACTGGAATAATCATGATCTACATAAACAAATTGTTTCATTTATCTTACGTAACATCACAATATAAACTATTCCATAAGTTATTCTATGAGTTCTTTCAGTATTGCATTACTGTTGTCGCGAATAAATAAGTGCAACCAATTCTTCCGCTCATGTGACCCGAAGGGAACGACAGCACGTGTGATGCGTGCTGTCGTAACATCAACGAGGATTGTGACGGAGCTCTTTTACTAGCCCCAGCGAGAACTATTTGGATACAGTGCTGGAGGGTCTCCGGTGTATTTACAGGAACCCGGAGGACCTCCACATGCACTGAGGATAACTACTACTGTAAGGACTTTAGTGAGTAAAAACCCCACATTTCCCAGAAGGCTTGGTACCTTTTAAAGATTTCTCCGCATTGCCAAAAAATATTAACAATGAGAAAACCACTCCACAAATGCCCACTAGGCCTACGAGGTGGAATACGACGTCCTCTTGTTTAATAAATGAGAGCTTTATACGGCTGGGTAAGTACCATGCATATTTTCCTTATTTACTTTTCAGGGTGGACAAAGTATCAAGGTGCTACAGAAATATACACCTTAACCCTACTTTCGGCTATAAATATTCGGACTACAGATAGTTAACTGGGACTAGGTATGAACCGGGACAGTGCTATCCCATGAGAACAAGCCCTAACAATCCCTTGGCCAATCTTTACCGTTATGTAACTGTAACACATATATACACACACATCTTCACGATATGTCCCTAACGGGGTAGTCGAGGAGGATGGAGCTGCAAGCGTCACGATACTTGCATACTTCTTTCGTCTCCTCCTATCATTTACTCGCATATTTTCGCCTAGGTATGCGAGTGCTTTCAAAATTTCCGTCAGCTAATACTTTGGCTATTTAATCTTCATAACTCAGTCTTGGCCAGACTCAATTTCGTTCTGTAGATTTTCTTCGTCAGTCTTCATTGCTCATTGATTCTATGTAGCAGCAACACACATTAGTAAAGATTTTGATTGTAACACTATCAGTCTTAAACATTAAGCTTGTATTCTAATTGGCACATTGAACTGAAGAAGCAAATATCAAGCCAATTTATAAAGGTTCATTTCTTTAATTGAACTAATCACTTTATGTTAACTCATACGAACTTACAGTAACGAATCGTCTAGTACAGCTATATTCAATCTGTGGCCCGCCGAGATTTATTGAGTGTCCCGCAAGTTAAAAATACTTATCAAGCAAAGCAAGCATCTTGAATTGAATGCCTATGTATTCAATTTTCAAAGTACATGGCAATAACATCTAATGTCTAATATTATCATCTTATAGACGTTTTACGAGCACCTATCATGCAGTAAACACAAGCCTGGTCTAGATACAATTCAACGACTTCAATGTAATTCAACGACTATAAGTGTTTCATTTGGAAGATTTTTGGAAGATTATACATGGACCGGATATGGTGACAACATTGGAAAGGCTTAAGTCCAGTGGACGAACAAGGGCTGACGGTGATGATGATGATGAAGTGTTTCATTAAATAATGCAGCCTAAACTCGTTTACGTTTTTTTTTTAATTTTAGTCGTAATGTTGCCCACTTAATAGCTGTTATTATTAACACGTGGCCCGAGAAAAAACAAGGTTGATTATGGCCGGCCTAATCTATATCTGTATATTGAACACCTTTTTACTTTTCGTAGTAGTCGTAAATACATAAGACAGATCAACATCATACTAAATACCCTTCTATGTAGAACTAGTTACATAAATTCGTGTGACAAGCCAGTGGCCCCTAGGCTATATGATGTACCACGTTGATTGGGTTCCCATTCGATTCCACATCGCATCAAATTCACGAGTTATTCTCAATATCCGGCCCGACGCGACGGAACCAGCAATATTTCACCGCACGCTCCAAGACATGTACAATCTATAACAAAATTCTTACTGCTACCTACTCCTTGATATGAAATAATATATAAGAATAGAATTTCATGTCTGGAAAAAAATATAAATTACTGAATTTAGTGACATATTCCACGACCGGAAACAATAAAGGAAGTAAGTTCAATATTATTAGCATCAATTGAACGACTTCTTCGTCTGCAATCGAAATTCTGATAGTGGGTGGAAACGGAGTGCATAAGTTCCCGAGCGATAACATGGTACCATGACCAACAGTTTCGACACCGACGCACTCAGCGGACATTGTATAGCATTTAAATACATGTGGAGAGGCGGGACGCTTCTTTGTAAATTCAAGAAAGAGCCTTGATTTATCTTTGCACGATTACACGACGAGTTCATGATTTACGTCTCAAAGGGTTATTTGATTTTTATTGATTTATAATATTTTAGCCCTAATCTAATCGTATCATCAGTTTCTTGAGTATTAGTCCGCCCACACAAGTTTAATTTCCGACGTTTATTTTCAGAAATCGAATTTAATCACCAAATCTTAAATTCATTTGAGATAATAATTCAAGACAGAACTTCCCAGGTTCAAATCCAAAGTCAAGAATATTTTCTACACGGAAAAAGCGGCCAAGTGCGAGTCGGACTCGCGCACCGAGAGTTCCATACCACTGTACAATGTATTTGTATTATGTATGTATGTATGTATGATTCAAAAACTAACTTAACTTTCCATTTGAAAGACAAAAAGACACGTTCTTCAATGTTCTCCAACTGCGAAAATATATATTTTTTATAATGGAAATAATATTTTTTATGTGATATAACCACAAATTAACGATTTTCGGATTCTTTTCTTTACTAGTGCTGTGAGACCTTGCTTCCTGCCAAATTTTCTGAATCTAGGTCAATGAGAAAATTGTTGGTTTTATTTTTCTAAAGGTTTTGATTTACTTACCAGTATCAAATGTAAGGCATGAACGGCCGTAATTTATTTTTTTGCGTTGTCTTTGAAGCTTGATTTTTTTACAGCTCCGAGGGACTGCAGATGTAACTAATTTCAATTTGATACTTCTACGCGTTCCCGAGAAAAAAGCTCTTGACAGACAGACGGCCAGACGGAAAACGAAGTGATCCTGTAAGGGTTCCTTTTTCCTTATGAAATACGGAATCCTAAAAACGGAAATGTGTGGAACAAAAACATTTCAAGTTCTTTCAGGTTAATTCAGATGCTCATAGTTTTGAAACCAGATTTGATTTCCGTAGTTGGAAAACGATTTTATGCGACCGGCTTTAGAGTCTTAATTCAAAAGGATGTCATTGACTTCAATCAGTATACTCAATTCTCTCAATATACTCAATTCCATTCAATATCACATTAGAAAAAAAAATTATGAAAAAAAACTAAACCGCCTTCAAAAAAAAAACACTGAAAAGTACAAAATAACTCCTTTACTAATCAAAACTAAAGTACAATTAAAATAACTTTTACACATACCTGTATAATTAAATTCGACAGTTACTGAAAACGGTGCCAAGCCTACCAAACTAGCCAAGCCTACCAATCTACTAATAGACTTTCTGTTGTTGCACATTGATTCGGCACCGACTTCAATAACTGTCGAATTTAATTAACAACATACAGTCAAATTGAGAACCTCCTCCATTTTTTGAAGTCGGTTAAAAAAGATTGAAAAAGAAAACTATTCTCAAATACACATTCTGGACACAACATACGTCTCTTAGGATCCCTATACGTACACACATACGTATATCCTTACCCACGCACGCTTACAAAATCTTATTTGTGCTCATTTCGCGCGAAATTCGCTCCGTAACAGTATCGGCACTTTTATTACGTCTACTCCGAAACTACATTTATATATTTACCTATCCATGTTACCTAGTAATACAAAATATATAGAATATGTAATATGTATGCGATTACTAACTTTATTATATACTTGTGTAGACATGGGTCTTATTTTAAAAGAACGTAAAATCAAGGTCGAAAGGATTAATAAGCTAAGCGCCAGGAACTTCTCACTATCAATCGCTATCAGTAAATCTAAATACTTATTATTGAGTAGTCGAAATTATTGATTTTTGATGCTCTGTACATCCTACATGAATGATATGTGGAGGAGAATAGGAAGAGAAGTTACATTATGTATGTATACTTATGAGAGGATTAAGATGAATGAAATTGCGAGTACATGCGTATTCAAATAGTTATGTTGTGGATTAAGATGATGCAGTGATAAACAACAATTAATTTAAAATAGAGCTTTTGCGTCCGTGCATACTCCGCACAAACGTGCGCACCCTTACAAAAATACGAAATGACAGTTACATTCGTTTATAATAGAAACCATAATTAAGCTTAAAAAAATACAACTGGAATTTTGAAGTGTGTTTAGATTAATCTACACAGAAAATTTAAAGGCATAAATCGGTCTCGTTACTCCGAAAAATGTAAATCTCTGTTTCAAAAGAGGTTTCTTTGATATTTTTTTCTGTTGAAAAAATTAAGCAATCGTGTAACGCAATTGGCACAATAAAGTCAACGAAATGAAGAATTAGGTTACCAAATATCACTTTCATATGTTTAGTAATCATTTAGAAAAACTGAGATCCCTGCCGGCAAAATCGCCAACTAGTGCGTCGTGTTAATTTGGTACATAGATTAACATTCCTATTGTTGTATGTGTATTGTATATACTATACACTTCGAAATCCTGTAAAAGTTCACATACAAACGCTTAAAAGAAAACATAAAGTTGACAAAGTTACAACGAAGATTTTTACCAAATCACAAGAGGACTGGTGGCGAGCAAGATGTGTTGCTGAATACAAATCCAAGGTATTGCAAACCATTTCTGTATGAACTATCGAAAACTGTTAAAACACCCTTTCGTAACCTATAATATTATAGTTATGGCGGAGCGAAGGAGATCTAGTAAAGCCGGATGAGCCATAGGGCAGGCAAACCAACCACCTGAGATTTCAATTTTGCGTCGCTGAATAAATTTATTCGTGGATTTCTTTGTTGAACTTCTGAACCTAAATGCAATGTGAAAATGGATCTTCAATTCTATTATCATGAGAACGTTATGCTACAAGTAACAACAAATGAAAAAGATTGTGAATACACTTAATTATACTTTAAATGTATAATATACTGTTATACTATTTATTAGAATCCTCTTCTTTTTCTTATCAAATTCGTTTTCTAAATTAATCATAAAATAGTTATTTCTTGTTGCAGCGCCTACCACAATTTATTCGTGTTAATGTTTGCTTTTATTTTAATTGTATCATGTCATAGTCGGTTGTTTACAATTTATTATAAATGTAAGGAAAAAAGTGAAATATCAAATTATGAAATGTATAATAAAAATGAACATGTTTAAAACATTGTATTGCAAGAAGTAGCATAAAGTTTTACATAATTTATTTTTAAAATTCAAAGTTATAGTGGACAGGTCCATCTAGATGCAAAAAATAAATATTTTTTGCACCTTGATGAACCTATCCACCCCAAATGGATAATTTCGTGAAGTAATGTAGATATGCATGTGTATGGTTAAGTGTACAATAGTCGTAAGTATACAATATTGATTTATATGTATATAGCCATTAGCCAACAGTGCGCTTAAAAATGACATTATTAATACAGTTAAGAAATTAAACAGTATCACAGTATCAAACCAATTAAAGTTTATTGATAAAAATACGTTCATTTCTGTAAGTGATGTTAATTGGAATGTACGTGAGTGCAATCGTGCGTGCGTGTGTGCGTGCTGTGTAAGAGAGTGAGTACTGATTATATCAATATACACTCTTTCTGCATATCTTATCTTAAGCATATTTTGTATCAAATTTTAGTTCATGTATATTTTTAACATGTCATAAAGTCATAATATTATCGTATTGTAGTTGGAGCAGGGCCAAGTACAACGCAGCTATTTCTTGACAAATAGATACGTCCGGTATTCCATGTCTGAAATTATAATATAAACCTACAAAAATTTATATTACATTCTCTCGAAAACTTCGCGATGTTTTTCATTACATTTATTCCTTGACGATCATCTGAATAATTCAGATTTGCCCGACAAGAGTTACAGGGGAAGAAAGATAAGAAACCATTAATACGATTGCATAAAAATATTTGATCTGAAGTAATACTATCTAATACTAATATATAAAAATCATTTAGATCTGGATTATTCGCAAAAATGATTTCAACACTAACACAAACAGAAATAAATTCTAATATAAATGCTAGTGGCGGTAGGTAATAATTATAGTCTATTTATATTGCTGTGGCATTTATGTCTTTGAGTTGATCAACTTAACTTATACTTACTGGTCGGCTATTTGATAAAAAAGAATAATGAAATTGTCCCTTAGACAACTGGAAATGCTTCGACAACCCTGTTTAGGAGATAAACCACTAAAAACATAGAAAAAAAAGTTAACTTAATGTATTGATTGAATAGATATTAGCTTCTAGAACAATTCATTCTAACTAGAAAATCTAGAAAAATTCATTTTCTAAATTGACCCGACCGGGAATCGAACCCGGAACCTTCCGTGCTTGGATTAACGTCTAAACCACGGCGCCATCCAGGTCGTCGACTACACAGTTCTACTTCTATCGCAGTGCCTTTTTTTTTTAAATAATTAATGGTTAAAAGTAATAAAACTGTTGAAGCTATTAATTTTCAATTGTATATAACTTAAAACAGAAATAATATATAGTGTAAAGTAGTAATTTTTTTTAAATAGGCAATTACTAATTTTATCGTTTCTTTATGTATATAAACTAGTTGTACCCGCGCATTCGTCTGCGTTTAAAATTTTTTCGCGGCTTTCCCGGATTAGGTTAGATTACATGAACATGTATACATGTACTAAGATTGTTTTTGAAAGAGAGTCTACGTTTAGCCTGCGTCTGCCTCCGGGCACGTATTATTTCTGTACTAAATTTCATCATATATCATCATAGTTCAGCGGTTTATCACTTCCCATTCAAAGTTTCATCCCTTCTTCACCCCCTTAAGGGTAGGTTTTTTTTTAAAATGTAGCCTATGCCTGTTCCCAGGTGTCAAACTGTCATAAATAGTACAGCGATATAGCATTTCCCATACAAAGTTTCATCCTCTTTTTCACCCATTTAGGGGTAGATTTTTGATAAAAAAGTAGTCTGGTTTTTTGATTAAAAAAAATCTGTCGATGAAACAAATTCCTTTTCACCTTCTTAGGGAAATGCTAAACCGCCAGGGGTAGAGTTTCTAAAAATTAATAATCTATCATGTAAGCAATCACATGCTTTTACTTCGTTTTCATCAAGATCGGTCGAGTCGTTCTTTAATAATAAAAGGACATATAGACATACGACAATTTTAAATATAGTAGAATCGAAATCAGTTAGTCATAAAATGACTATCACAAAATTTATCAGTAAAATTGTAATTATATAGTAATGTAGACGGGAATTGATAGGGCCTTTAAGGTATGAAAACATTTGTTTCCTAAACGGATATTTTCTAATATAGTGAAAATTCACTACCTTACCATTTTCACTACATTACTTCCCCTTAGTTCAGATGGATAACCAATAAAATTACGGCTTCTGCAGATTCTATAAATATATAGAATATATAAATATAAAGAATCGTATTTTAACAGACCCTTATGAAAGCTTTTTTCTTCGTCAATATTTAGTCGTTTAAACAAAATCCTTATTGGGTTACCTCCTACTTACTAGTAACGTGCAAAAGTGCCTCTGAAAGGGGTCTACGTGGAGAAGGAATAAGAAATATTGACTTTGAATCCTGTTAAAAATGACAAACACATTTATAGCCAATACTCGTAGCCACTTCAAAGGTTAGAGACAAAAAGTTTATATTCGATTTATTTCTTTTTGCGACAATACTACTGTTTTCATCAACACATTGTGGAAATATTGATAGAGTAAAGTTAAATAAATGTCATACGATCTCCTGATTTAGTTAGGTACATTTATATATTTACATATACGATCATAATAGATTATTGTCACAGTATTGGTCGCAGTGAGACAGGTCAGGCGTGACCTGCATAACCACTTACATAAAAAAAACATTTGTATATACTTAGTAAGTAAGTGACTATGCATTTGCAGTCACAACAATTGTAAATATGTATAATGTATATTCATATTTACAATTCTTGTTTAACAAATTCTGGTCTGAAAATTCTGAAGATTTCCTAATATTTTTTAGTTTGTTCCTATCCAGTCCGATGTTAACAAGATTGTTTATTTATTCAGTTTTATAATGTAACTAATTTTATTTTTGAAATATCCATTATTCTCCAAATTATTATTCTGAACTAAAATAGTCGTATTCATAAAATATGTAAAAAACAGAAAATCAATATATTGAATTTGATTATCATAACATAGTACAGGTATTACGAAAACTACCGATACTCTATGCTTTAGGTATAATATTTACTTTGTATAACTATAAAAGTGAAGATGAAATGGAATAAAGTGCATATATACACAATATTACGTCATTTTGCATTCGATGCTGACAGAATACCAAGACTACTTTTGGTTATAGTTTAGAAATTTTCGTCTGTATCCCAAATTTCGAGTACGTACAAAGATATGTCTTTAACAACATTTAATGCATGTAAGATTTGTCCGTTATTGGGTTTACATTTATGTGTACTGTTTCTGTATTATTAGTCTATGATTTTTTTTTAAAGTGTAAATCTGTTGGCAAGTTTAAATAAATAAAATTAAAATTAAATTAATTTTAAAAGATGTTGAAAGAAATTAATCGTGACATACGAACAGACAGACATGACGGATAAGGGTCCTATTTTAACCGATTTCGCTACGAACCCCAAAAACTAATCTGCTGTTAAAACATTTACAAAATTACAGTGTTGTCGTATTTCCGACATTGCGAGTCCTATAACAACGAAATAGTAACATAATATGTATTAAATATTATGACGTTGTGCCTCAACTCAACCACAATTCTTTAACCATTTACCTACTTACCTTATCTAAGGTCTTATACGATTATTATCAATTTCAAAAACAATATTGTAATTCAAAATAAATTATTCAAATCCTTTATTATCTTTATAAGGTGATCCCACCCATGAAACTTTATGCATAAAAAAAATTAAATGCACGATAATTTTTTTTCAACTTTCCATGCCAAACTAACAAATATAAGAAACTTCATGTTATATGAAAGTTAGAAAAAAATTAATAATAATAATGCGCCAGCCTATGTCGGGATGTTCTATGTAAATGTGTAAAGATAATTTATGTGTATTATTATAATAGATATGTATGTGGGTAAAAATAAATAAATCAGTGAGTATGCAACTACAGTTGTGTTTATGTTGTCTCCTTAAATATAAAGAAATAACAGCCTATACACACTAATCACCTTGTTGCAAACTACGGTATTCCTTGTGCATGAGAACCAGACGACGCTATAGGGGCGTCTCCCAATACACATAGACCCGAAACAAAATAGAAAAGTTGGTTTTATCGTCAGATGAAAGTAAGATAAATACATTAGGCGATTTCTTAGAAATATGCGTGGTGTCACCCTTTTGAACAAAATAAGTAATGATCAGGTACGCAGTATGACAAGGTTGCATGACAGTGTTATTGTGAAAATGAAGAAAAGAATACTTAATGGTTCGGACGCACAGAAAGAATGAGTGATGAAAGTCTGACAAAGAAAATCTACAGAGCGAAAGTGAATGGTAGCAGAAACTAAGTAAAATGAAAGCTGACTTACGAAGATCAAATAGCCAGAGTGTTAGCTGGCCGAAATCTCTAAAGCAATCGTATACTTAGGCGAAAATGAGTGGGAAATAATAAGAAGACTAAAGAAGTATGTAAGGACCGCGAAGCTTGGCGCTCCACTATATACCTGACTATCCAGTTAGGGATACAGCGTAAAGATATGTATGTTTGTTATAAAACAACTCGTATGTAACTCAGTTTGCCAGAAACTATCGCGTGTTGGCTCGGCTCTGACTCGGCCGACCGTGTCTAGCGAAGGTGCGCCCGCGCCCGCGCAATGCGCCGCGTTCGTTTAAAATTGTCGTAGTTTGTTTATTTATTACCCGATTTTAAAAATTCAGTGTACATTACAGATGAAAAATGAAGCAAGATTTTTATTTCAATGACTTTTAGTGTAATTGTCATTTTTACCGCGTTATTTATACTATATAAAATTAACACTTTTCAATTTTTGTATTTTATTTAAATAACTTTTTAAATAATGACCTATATTATGATTGTCAAACGTTTTTTGTTAGGCATTTCAATACATTTCATATCAGATCTCACTTGTCGAATAGATTAAATAGTGTTAGTTCCACATTAATTTTAATCACATAAAGTACCCACGTGTGATATTTTGTAACATTTTAGTAACAAGAACGGGGGAAGAATGGATTTCCTGCTTGTAGTGGGGCGGCATAAAAGCCTGATTTTAGTCTTGTAAGAAGCCGTCGAATACTCAAGTACATAATAGTTTTGATGAAGAATTGATAGTGCGTTCATAGTGATCAGTGCTTCTGTTACATTTCATATTTAACAGTAGTTATTGAGTTATTCGACAAAATTTAAACCAAGATTCGCCATGTTTGTTACGTCATAGTTCCCCCTCTCCATCAATTGAGAAACTGACAACATCGTTTTTCTTACTCAGGAAACACTACTGAATACAACGATAACAGTTCTCGGTATAATACTGCTCAGTCCCACGAAAATCGTTATTTGACAACTTTATCAAGTTAGCCTTCCTACTATAGGTAACGTCACTCTCTTTCAGCTCGGACACCATGAAAATTTCAGTGTACACAAATAAACAAATAAATGGTAAGAACAATAATATATAAATATACAAATAAATGAGTCGTATAAGTGGTGCTACATTTCCGTGAAGTTGGAAACTGGAATGACTCGTCGAGACAGTATTTGTCAAACTCTTCAAATCGGATTCGCCTTCAAGGACCAAATTACAGAACTAGTTGTTAATACAAGCTAATATTTGCCAATGATTGAATGATGTAATAACAAACCTTTTAGAACATAATTTCTACATATTTTCATGCTGTATTCCTAACGGGGTGGTCAGAAAAGATGAAGCGCCATATTAAGATAGAAAGTTAAAATTGTAAATATCCAATACAAAAATAATAAGCTTGTATGTTTAAAATTTTTTTATCTTAATTTAATTTTTGATTTCACTTTTTATGTTGCAAAACATACACGAATACAGTTTTGTCTCTCACCAGTGCTCTCAGCCTGTTCTGATTTATCTGTTTTTCTGCTTCTTCACTGTTATTTACACAACTTTTATACTGAAGAATATTAGTTCCTTCCAGCTAACTTTCTAAGTTAGTTTGTTTTCAGCAGTTTCTCTCAACATACACTCTCCTTAAATCCTGATCATTTGTTCTTAGCTAATTCTCTCTACAATCCTATACAATTTCTTAATTTATATATATTATAATGCTTACTTGTTATGAAAACATATTAGCTTGGGTACAACACTTTCATTAAAAATAACATATTAAAGTAGAACATTTTTAATAAGCAAATATTTAAAATTAATACAACGAGCATTATACATTTCAATAAAAGTTCTTCTCTTTAGAGTTCCACAGAAGCAAATACGGAACCTTTATAATAATACCACTTACATGTGGCTTCCGTCTGTCAGATATTCTATGCCATGTGAGGAAAATATTAAAAGTAAAAAACTTAACTTTAAAAATTTTGAAATTTACATTTATATACATTTTTAAGCTCAAAAATTTTAAACTCATGCTCGAGTGATATTCACAATTGACCAAAAAATATTTCCTTCTATTTTTAAATACTTACTTTTTCTTTACTTTGTTTTAACGGTATCACTTGTTACGTAACGAAATCCAAAAGTGTCCAGACTTATCTCAACGACAAGTAATTTGACACTTAAAGAATTCAAGATGCTCGTTAAGTTTAATTTTTACACCGCTGTAGATATGCATTCGTATAATATGACCCCATTAATCAGTTAATTTTCATAATTAATCAGTTAACATTATGGTAAACGTAATGCCCAGCAGACTGATATAAAAATATTGTAGGTACTTTCAGGAACAGAGAAAAAGAATCTTCATTGTGTATATGCTTAAACGTATATTTACTCAATATACAAAACTACAATCATAAAATCATGCTTATTTGTTCTGAAACGTGAAGCAATCCATGATTACGAAACTGAGCCCGTCGGGGCCAGGCACGTTACGCCAGAATGCAGAAAATGTGTTCTGTTTTATTACAGAGGCCAATAAATTCAGTACGTGAGTAGCGATGGATCACGCCCAATATCACCTGAAAAAATATACGCTGTACTTACTTACAGGCTTATTGGATAGCGAGAGGTGAATCAACAAACCGTATAAGTGGTACCTACACCAACAATGACGTGACCAGCAATTTTCTCAATAGATTATTTGTACATTTCTTGTCATACTTTAATCGAAATAGAAATAACTATAGTCGGGCCTGTCGGCGAGATCTGTGGTCAAGGCAATGCCATTTTCACTAAATCGCTAGAAAAACAAAAACGAGTATTTATTAAAATTTATTTTATTAATCAAATATTTCTATTAATTGAATCATTTTTCAATTTAATAACTTTTGTATTTTTTTTAAACATTACTCTCCTTTTGGAACCGTCGCGTATAAATTATACAGTTGTCCCTGGAAATATGGATGAAATGAAATCGATAATAATCAATGAACATTATTTTTAGCTTGAACTAATTTTACTATAATTTTAAAAAATGTTCTATGATGAAGTAATTCGCTATGGGAAAAACTTTCTCATTTTATGCAGATTAAAACAAGGGACACCCTGCATACCCTGTTTAAATACTGTTTTAAACACCCCGTTATACCCTGTATATCATATAGCTCTGACGTTTAAGGGAAATCTAACGATACATTATTTATGTTGAATTAATTAAGTTGTTTAATATCTCTACAGGATGCAAAGGAACTACATCCGAGAAACATTACGTACCCTATTTCTGAAGAAGTCGGGAAAAATAAGACCTCGTTTTGATAGTGTATCTTAGAAAACAATTAATTTTGTTACATTTCTTTAGTTGTAACAATAGCGTCCTTATTATTGTCCCGGTCAACAATTATTTTGTATTTGATTTCTTGAATTCGTTTCCGGACTTTCCATTTCTACCTGTATTGGGTGATATACACTTAAATTTCTATCTAAATATAAATTAAAGTGTATGCTCAGTCCGTCTAAACGGAGAATATACAGAAGACTGCCGCGGACACGTTCGTTCCATTTCGAGGACATATTTTGCAATTTCATTTCCCCTGGGAAGCAAGCACGGTTTACGCGACACCTCATTCTTCGCGAAGTTTAATATTTTCCTGGTAATCTTCGGACCTGTCCGACTCGATTGCTATGGCTATAAAGATGCTTTAAAATAGGTTATGACTTATGACGTAATGCACGTTAAAAAAAGAAGTGTTAATTCGTGAATTAAATTACGTACCTCCTGTGTGTTTATAGTAAATATATCACTTATACAATCGAGTAAATTTACAAATATTATAGCAATACTGGGTAGATACATGTACTCATATACAATATTCTAATACATCACAAAATATGTTACATGTAACTGCGTACAAACTTTCGTAGATTAAAGATAATATTATACAATACGTGTTATACTTTCGAAGTAAATATTACCATGAATTTTAATGACCATGAATTATTCTCTATTCTTAAATGTCAAAATTACCCTCAACGCCTCTACTAACACTATCAAAATACAATTCGTTGTATTCGTACACGAGTATGTTCTATTTACAGGGTTTAATTACTTCAATAATCCAGATCATTTTTATTGCTTTTGTTCTGTTTATTTTTATCTATCACAAATAAAGTCTAAGTACGTTAAGGCGACGCATTGATAAACAATAATTTAATACAAAATATGCTCTGTTCTATGCAAACGTGCGCGCGCTAACTTACGAAAAATACAAAAATTAATTTTAAAAAATCCAATTCTCATTTCGAGGACATTTTGTTTAGAGTATACTATACTATACAGAAAATTTGGAAATATAAATCCGCTCCGTTGCTGCGAATAATATAAATCTCTGTTTTAAAAGAGGTTTCTATGATATTTATTTTGTGTTACAAAAGTTAACCAATTGTGTATCGCAACTGTCAAAATGAAGTCAATGAAATAAAGAATTAGCATATTAAATATCACTGTCATACGTTTTGTAGTCACTTAGAATAATTGAAATCTCTGGCGTCAAAATTTCCAATGCGTCGCCTTAATAACAATGCCAATAGGTGAATTTGAGACATATATTTTTAGACATGAGATGAGTAAATAAATATTTATAAAGGTATATTTAGGTACTTATAAAAATATATAATAAAAGGGCAAATGAAAAATGGTAAGCTTTGAATAAATTAAGGTAAAATAAAACAAATAAATGAAAATAGGCGAAAGAAACATGTAAGAAAAACGAAGTTTAGCGCTCTGGAGTGCTATTCACAACTTCATTTCATCGGATGAAACATCGGATGAAACATCGGATGAACGCATCGTTGATAACATCGATGAAAAATTACATCGGTTGTTCGCTAGGATTTTCCTACGATGTAACAGCCAAGGAGTTGGCAGCAAAAACTTTTTACAACCTACACATGTGGTAAAAATGAAATTTAATAGTATAATATAAAAACAAATTTGTTTTTAAAATTGTTCTGATCATTCCGATGATGTTCAAATACAAAACTTATTTAAAATGTGAAAATACACGTATAAATATTTTAATGAATGTAATGTTACAATTATATGAATCAAACTAAATACCAACTCCCGGTTCATTCATTTTATTACATACGGAGACGTCATTCGTCAACTTGTCAGTTGTCAATAACTTTTCAAAATGGCGTCGTGATGCCCAATTAATATCGTTAGGTACTCTCTTCACTTACCTTTATATTATTTAAGCAACGGTGTTGTACAGTGATCTCATATTCGTGAAATAAATGGGGCTAAAGATTTCTCAAGGAATTAATGTGACTAAAACTGCAGTTCATGGACATTTATGGTGATTTTGGTGATCGAAGACGCCTACGAATCCTACAAAAGCCTACAAACTATCCATTTGTTTCTGTTAAAAAAAATATAAATAAATGTGAGACTTAAGAGTTAATGCCATTTATAAGTAAGTATTGTAGAAGTTAGGACAAAAATGTGTTTCATATTTTGCTGTAATAGCCAACTAAACATTAAACAAAAAGTGCGGGAAACTGCATTCTTTGTAATTTGTCATGTTTTTGTAAAACTACAGCTTAAAGGTGTTCATTTTAATATTTCAGTGGGAATGGATGAAAAGAGAGGCAGTGTCAAGTTCTCATACAAAGAAATAACCAATATCCACTTATCATTTTATGTATTATAAGGCAAGATCATGATGTAAAAAAATAGAGATGATTACAAAGAGAAATGTTGATGCAGTGAATTGTTAAAATGTATTTTGAAGTGTAAACCTTGAACAAAAGAAAAAGAAATGATAATGTACCTGCCTACCATGTGCCTGTGAATTACAAACTACCTATGAATTACAAAAAAGTTATAATAACTGGTATAGGTTATATTTATTTATACTTTTATGTATATAAATAGGTTTCTAAAACTTTGTGCTATTTTTGAAATACTATAGAAGTCATGTTACAAACAATTATTATCAATCTTATTTAATATAAATGTAATAAGTAGCTATTAAACTTTGCATTATGAAATAAATACACTAATGATGTCTACTGATCTACTTATTTTGTACCTGCATTCTTTTATTATAATTGATATTCATAAGGTAAAATTTATAAACGAGGTACATTTTTTTTATTCTTTTAGTTCTCCAAATCATATCTCCATAAAATTATACACAATGTTTTCATACATCTTAGCTGGGTATTTCTATACTTTCTGTAGGTAAATAAGTATTAATAATTCTAAAAATAGTAGTTACTTCTATCAATCATTCTCATCGTTAGTGCCATAGAATAAATTACTTATAAATTATATCAGGAATTAAATTAAAAGACAGTAGGTATGTACGTGCTCTTGCTTTTAATAAATCTTTAATTATTATTTAACAATCAATACAAAATTTTCTGTGACTAGAAAAGTTGTGGAAACTTGTACAAAGCTGTGTTGAATGCTATGATTTCTCACTTCTTACTTCTCAACAACAATGATAAAATTGTAATCAGTAGCAGTAGAAAAAAAGTTGCATAAAATTCATTACCTAAATAAAATTAATGTGCAGCTATTGAAAAAGTTACTGTTTCTAATAATCAATTCAACTGAATTTTAATTCATTGCTGGTCAATATTTAAAAGAAAAAAGACCATTAATTTGTTATCCTTCTGAGTCATACCACTAATAGAATTCAGAAAATGTACATACATGTCAACATTTTATTAGAAATATACATACTTATTATATTACATACAGCTACAGCTCTATTAATATCAATAATGTTAATACTAACTTCCTTAAAAAGTTTCCTGTCTGTACATCATAAATAAACAATACTGTTGTGATTTCATTTATCTATACATAAATACTTACAAAGGTGTGTAGTTCTAAAACTTCATGGTTATGAGTTCTTATTTAGTTTTAGAATATGTACATATTACAATAAAAGTGTCCATACTCACATTTCGTGGACATTACATCCATATTTTAAGTCTGTATGCTGTATGTCTGCTGGTGCATGACAAGTGATGACGTACAGCATACAGTATCCATTGTAACCCTATGATTCGAAATATGTTGTTTACAATTCCTGAGGTTTTTGAAATATATTATCTACCTATCACACACGACATCGAAACGTTTCAAATACTTTCTTACGAGGGATTTAGATTTATTACATCAAAGAAGAAATGGGTATTAACAAAAATCAGGTAAAAATCATCAATTAGTGATTACTTAGTGTCATAAATTGTTTTTTCTATTTGAGAGGGAAGGCAAAGGGATCTACGCCCACAAAGCCGATGTCTTTAGTAAGAAATAAAATGACAATACATACAAAATACCTTTCTGCAATAAAATAACTAGCAACCAATTTCATAAAATAATAATACTGTATTACTAGGTGTCTCTCTTTATAGCAAGGATTAATATTTTAATAAGAATGAGATAATAAATATAACAGAATAAATGAGACAAGTTATGAGACCAAATAAGGTCTCATAATCTATGGTAAATAGTAATGGGTAGGTATTTATGTATTTCTCGTTCATACGTACTTATACGATAGTTTCACGTTGTATTGCAGACGGAGTTGCCAAGCAAAGCGGTCATTGAATACTTCTTCCACCTTATCAAATCTCATTACCTGTCTATGCATTATTCTTCTCACACACTCGCCTAAGTTATGCAAGTGCTCTTAATATTGCTGTTATTTGTAATACTAATAACGGGTATTTACTATTTGAAAGAACGAATGTTATAAGTAGTATTTGTTAGAGCGTTTTTTCATTGGCTGACACGATAACGATATATCGTCGCAGATGCAGACTCATCGATATCGGGGCACAGAAATCTATGGAGCGACGCTTTTTCACTAAACGACGCGACCCCGATTTATACAGTATGTCATGACATGTCAGTACTAGGGATGGCGATCTGAGATCGATTAATCGAAGAATCGATTATTTCGACCGATTCCGTGAATCTTTACTTTACCCTTTAAAATCGAGATTCGATAATTTTTGTTATGATAAGAAATATAAAACTGTTTAGATGAGTTGAATGTAGGAACTGTGAATTTTATAATTTTTTAACTTAAATATTATAATTTTTTTTTTATCTTAAGTAGAGGTTCTTAAACATGTAACATTTAAATACAGTTGTAATTGTTTAATTCATTAAAACTGATTAGATTGATTATTTTAGCGTCTTCCAAGTTTTCTATAATTACATTCATATCTGTCATCAATACAAACTTATATAGTAAGTCGATGAAAAATCGATTTTCGAGAGATCGATTTTTTAGACTTCGAGTTTTCTATGAATCGAATTTTCATACTTCGAGTCGATCGATTCGAAGATCGATCTTTTTTCGAGAGAATCGCCTTCCCTAGTCAGTACTACGTCCGCTCTCCATAGAATCGTCCCGATAAAATCAAGAATGTATGACATAATTACACAATGGTGCAAGTGTGGGTTCAACATCACCATCCTCCCACCTCCCCGCTAATCTGTCGTTCGCTCTACTCCATTTTACTGAACAGTTTAGTTTGATTAAATATTCAAAATGACTTTTAAATAAGTTCCTTCAAAGTTAGATACGTTAGACGTAAGTAAAGCAGATATACTAAATAACTAAATATAATTTGTCGTCTGCCATATGAATAAGTATACGAGTAGTTTTATAGCTAACGCACTGATCTCGAAGGTGTAATGTTTGTCATTGAGACATGAAAGTTCTGTTTTTGTTTTGTCGCCATCGATATTGGTACCGTGTCGTTGAATCAAAAAGTTTCAAGATAATAAAATATCTACGTGTGACGGCTACGATATTATCGTTATCGTGTCGGCCAATGCAAAAACGCCCTTACGTTGAATTGTATGATTTACCGCTAGAAATAAGGACTTATTTAAAACCGGCGGCAAGTGAAATTTTAATAATTTATCACATACCTACAATTTATTGTATAATAGTTTGTAATGTGTAATTAGATTACACTGATTTTAAAATCAAATTATAGAGATTAGGTTTATATACCTACTTTCTCAGTGTTTCGAAATTATTTAAAATTAAAATATCGATTTTCAATTTAATGCATACTTAGGTATATTCATGATGTAAGTTGGCAGGCTAATAGCTTATCCCTTCATGCTATAAGTACCTACTTATCCTCCATGCGATAGAAATATTTTATGTACTTACTATACTTATGTAGTTTAAATGTATTGCTCATGTGTTGCTATGATTTTTTATGCTTTAGTCTTTTTAGTCTTAATTTATAATGCAATGATGGTGTTAAAGAGACCAATCACAAACAGAAAACAATAAATTTATAATAAATACCTACTGTGACATTAAGACCATATACTTCATTGTAATGGTATTGCATAATATTACCCAGTAATTAGATTTAGGAGTACCTACCTATTATTACATTGAATGTTTTACTAATTTTTCGGTATTGTCACTTGTGAGGTTGTGAATATATTAATATTGAATAAAATTACTGCTTAGGTATTATCTACTAGAAAGTTAGTTATGTGAAAAGGGATGAAAATGAAAGTTAAAAGTGAACTTTAAACTTCAATAAACATTGAAAACAATAAAGGATACACCTTTAAAGTATACTAATTCCTACATAAAATGGCCTCGATCTGGAAGTTTCCAATTATTATCTGTGAACTATATAATATACCTATTTCAGTAATCTAATTATCCTGATTCATATTATATTTATCAATTATCACACTACAGCTAATTCATGTAATTAAAACTCCTATTGTATTTCATGTTTTATTTTTATTAAGTACTTATGTTTACTTTGCTCAATAATATCTCTAAAACATTTTTAACTTATTCAATACATTATATACATTTTGGAAGATTTCTTGCAAACCTTAGACATGATGTTTTTTAGGTAGGTTAGTTAGCCGAGTTACCTGTAATACAATAATATTAAAAGTATTAACTAGATTACATAGAGATATAATGTTTATAACTCAAAACAAGATTAGTGAACTTGTTGGAGGATTATGCATGTAAATTTGAGTCAGTTTTAAGTTTTGGTTATTTAAGTCAGTATCAGTTTGCTCATATAGCAATGTGAAAACAGCAGTCAATTTCAGTAGGTACCTATAGGTTGTATATCAACTTAAATCTTACATCTTTGATTTCACATTACTAACAAATACTAAAAGACTAGTGTTGCTTTATTATTAATATAGTGTCACCGGGTAACTAAAATATCACTACACTAACACAAATATAATCCAGACAAGATTTGTATTTTGTACTCAAGAGCAAAATAAATACCTATATAAATCGTTAACTACATGGCAAAACCTTGTTTTTGTTCATAACTTTGTTTACATATGACTATTGAGATATTTTATTGTGGCCTGGGTGTGCTTCAATCCAAAACTAGTACGAAAAAATATTATCACAATTTTTCACCGCTAGATTTAAATTTTACTTAAAATAACTTTATATCATATACGTAATCGCACCTACAGTTACATGTACTTACTAATTTTATGAAGTTAATCATTTATAACATTAATTATAATTTAGTAATAAAATTCAATCCAAGAAAACAATTGCAATATTCATGGTAACCTCACCTTCGTCTGCAAACACTAACAGCAAAATGAACATTTTGCGTATAGAAAAGATATTGAAAATCGCTAAATTTATTCGCTCCTTTTCTACTATAAGTCTACCATCTTGATGTGAATTTCCATACTAAGCGTCTTCCTTCACAAAATTAGTTTTTTTCTTCAATAAAATTGCACGTCACTTTATGACACATGTATCACACGTTGAAAATAGAGTATATTTTAATTATTTTAAGAAAAACTTCCAAAACTTTAACTGTTCACCGAGAAAATAGCTTAACATCGTAGAACTCGTCTAATAGAAAGTAGCTTTTCGCTCGTGGATGTTGTCATACAATTTGACAGATCACAAGCGCGAGGATGTACGCAACGTTGCACGCGACGAAGTGTCAAAACAAGTACATTTTGACAGCTAAAGTCGAGGTTGAGAACGAGAGGTTATCGGACTTCTCTTTCTCACAATTTTACATCCGTGAAGTTGTGAATGCCAATTTCATAAATTAGTATGGAAAATTCGTACATCGGATGTGATCATCGGATGCAAACAACCTTTGTGCATTCACAATTTAAAGCTCACGGATGTTTCATCCGATGCAAGGATGTTTACGCGTTGTGAATAGCACTCCTGTTCTTTGTGACTACTCCGTTAGGGATTTTATTTTTTTATTTTTATTTTAACATTTTAGGAAGACTCACAGCTTAACAATAACACGATACTAGAAATATTTAATTTACAGAAAGCCAATTAAGAGTCCTCACAGATAGAAATAGATTAGGGTTATGAAAGATGTCGTGGTACATGACACATCATAAAGAGTAGAGACATAACTTAAATTACCATTACACGTTGAAAAACATCTCACTTAGCATACGCCTCGCAGCAGCTTAATTAGTATTGAACAAGTCGAGGTCCAGTTTACAACATAATGCATTAAAGCTCTCACTCGCGCGCCAGCAATAAGTATTCTTCTTATAATTATTTTTGGTAAAAGGAAGCCTTAAAATTGCGGTTCTTCGTAGGGGTCTAACTGGTACATTTAAATTTATTTTAGACAGAAGATCTGGACAGTCTATACAACCATTACATATCTTTAATAAGAATAGGATGTCAGCTATTTGGCGACGGAGTTCGAGTGGAAGAAGATGCTGATTTCGACATAGATCCAGGTAATGCGTGGAAGAGTATCTAATTTTTAATCTATAGCAGACAAATTTGATAAATTTTTTCTGTATATTCTCAATGCGCGTTTTGTAGGTAATATAACGAGGATTCCAGACTTGCGTACTGCGTACTAGTGTACAATATAGTATTTTAAGAGTCTTAGCTAGTTTAAAGTCTTTAGAATTATGCAATATGAATCCAAGGGCTCTAGAAGCTTTGGCAGCTATACTATTGATGTGCGCATCAAAGATTAATTTCGAGTCATGCTGAACGCCGAGATCGCGTATAACGTGACACCTTGGCAGAACCATACTTCTTAATTTATAGTCGTATACAATATTGCACCGTTTGCGGCTAAATGTGACTACATTGCATTTAGAAGCATTCAAGTCTAGGTGATTTACACGGCAGTAATGTTCTAGACGGATTACGTCATTTTGGAGACACTCCGCTTCAAATACTGAAGAGATAGGTGCGAATATTTTCATGTCATCGGCAAAGCAGAGTAGTTTGGACGATTTAAGACAGGTCCCGATATCATTGGTGAAAATAACAAACAGAAGTGGGCCCAACAGAGAGCCTTATGGGACACCGCTGGGAATGCTTACCCAACTAGATGTGTAACTGTTGACCACCACAGCCTGAGACCTATTTTCAATGTACGAGGCAAACCACCTTAATAAATCGCCACAAATACCAATTTTTTGTAGTTTTGATAGCATGATATCGTACCGAATTCTGTCGAAGGCTTTGTTGTAGTCTGTGTACACGACGTCGACTTGCATCCCTTGGTCCATAGAGTCGGTCAAAGCAGAGTTAAATAAAACAAGATTTGATACCGTTGATCGCCCCTTCAAAAATCCATGCTGAGATAGACAAAAGGATTGTTTAAGAGCTGGATAGACCTGATTATAAACAATCCTTTCGAATATTTTTGAAATTAGGCATAGCTTTGATATAGGGCGATAATTTGATACGTCAGTTTTAGAGCCTTTTTTGTAGACTGGCGTAATAAACGCTCGCTTCCATATTCTTGGGACAATGCCTTCCCTAATAGACCTCCGAAAGAGTTTGGCTATTGGGATGGAAATAGAGTGAGAAACACTGACAAGAAAACGGGCTGGTAGGTAGTCCGGACCTGCTGATTTTGAGATATCTAAGGTTTTAAGCAACTGGGTGATTTGATGTTTGTCTATGTGAATATCAGCAATATATGATGAGGCATTGCAGTCAAGTCTAAAAGAGGATAGTGCAGTTATTACAAGGATTTAAAAAATTAGATAAGAATAATTTCGAAAAAGCGTCGCAAATAGAGTCCCCGTTGTTATAAACTACGCCATCATATTCAAGACTACACGGTAGAGAATTAACCTTCGATTTGGATTTGAGTTAAGACCAAAAGTGTTTAGGGTTTTTTGCAATTGAACTTTCAACAGTTGTAATATACTTGTTGTGACATGTTAATTCTAGGATTTTAACTCGCTCTCTCAGCAACTTGAATGATTCCCCATCAGAACGATTACCGTACTTACAAAATCTCTTGTGGTATTTATATTTTTTTTTTATAACTTTCTTGAGTGCTGGGGAATACCAGGATGGGTAATTATTGTTAACGAAAAATTTAATTGGTATATATTTATCCATTATTTCTTTGCAAACAGCATAGAAGCGATCAACGGCATCATCTGTCTTCTCACAACCGAGCTCTTTATCCCAGTCAACATTAGTAATTGCTTCATTTATGGAATCAAAGTCACCACTATTAAATAGGTAACGTGAGTGTGGAGCACTTTTTAATGGGATGTGGGAAATATAGTTAAATTGTAGGCTTAATGCACCTTTGATGGGGATCAGTGGGAACGAGAGAATCACAGCTGCAGTCCGAAACAAGTATAGAGCTGTTAGCAAATATTAGATCTAAAGTCCTGTCAAAAATGTTTCGGACACCATTATATTGCAGAAAATTTAGACAATTAATTTCGTCAATTAGTAGTATGGAGTCCGGCGAACTGCAGTTGGAAGGTACATAAAAATCGTGTAATGGAGTCCAAATTATTTCACTGAGATTAAAGTCACCAGCTAAGAAATACTGATCATCTGGATTTGATAAATAGTTGCTCTTTAGTTTACTTAAAAAATTAAATAATTGCTGATAGAAAGAATTACCATTCTGCTTACACGAATATAATACACAAATATGTAGTTTGATAATTTTCCTAGAGGTAGGGTCATTGAATGTGACGGTGACCCATACGTCCTCAGCGCTTGAGCTGAATGAAGGTTGCGGAGTAACCATCAGCTCCCGACGCGTAGCGATAAGTACCCCACCACCCAGACTTTGACCAGTAACAGCGTAGTCACGGTCACGTCGATGAACAATATATCGACTGTCAAATAGTTCTGTATCCAACATCCCATCCAACAAACAAGTTTCAGTTAATAGAATTATGTCATAGTTACATAAACAAACGTTACGGTAGAAAGTTGTAGATTTTGTGCGTAAACCCCGTGTATTCTGATAATAAATATTGAATTTGTTAATAGGTAACTTATCCATAAATTATTGAGAGTATTAATTTCAAAATAGCATTAGTATAAAAGAGCAGGTTATTAGTATAAATTGTACTCGTATCTATGAACAGAAAAAATAGTAATTTAAAGATAATAGGCCGCAATGTTAAGGTAAAATAACAGAGCTTTCTGAATAATAACTTTGTGAATAAGCATAAGTTAATAGTACTACAAACAGAATTAAAGAGCGATAATGCAAAATTAGCAAGCGTGAGAAAACCAAGCATAAATTGCTACTGGCCTCGTCGTTCATAGTGCCAGAGGCACGTGCGGAGTAGCTGCAAAAACATGCGTATGCGTATGCCAAGCCAGAGGTACCCAATACAATAGAAAATAAATAATTGTAGTAAACCATCCTCGGCATAGTTAAGACTATGACGAACAAGTGAGATTCAATAATATAAAAATTAGTATATGGTAAAAGCGTTATAGTATGAACATGATTTATGTGATAAATTATGCTATCTTGTTTAAATCTCTGTTGTTAGCCACAATCAGGATGGGAGACGTGTCGTTTTTTCTTAAGTGGATTTTGCAAAATTTTACCCATACATAGCAATATCCACTTTTATTTGCACGCGCTTTAGCCTCTGTAAGAAGTTTTTTGGTGGCTGGAGTAAGATGGTCGTTAATATAAACGCGCCCATTATTATCTTTAAAACCAAGGTCACTTGCGGATACAATCTTCTTAGCACGTGCTGCGGCAACAAACTCCTCCTTCACGTATCGGTTAATAAAATTGATAATTATGATTTTTTCTTTCTGGTTAAAAGTGGGGACTCTTGAAATATAAATAATTTGGGACTTCGGAAAATTTGAGCGTCGCCGAGTCAGGTTGAGGTGGTAGTGCTTTGCAGCTGGCGCATTTCCATGCAGCTTTTTTTTTCAGCACTGTATCGTCTATATATTGTCTCCTTAACGTTGGCGCAAGCGTAGTCATAAGATTTACAACATGCACTACAGTAAACGCCCTCTTCAAACTCGCAATTGCACATAGTACACTTCATAGTAAACTTAAAGAATAAATAAAATAGTAAAAATAAAAAAACAAAACAATAAAAATGCGCTGAAAGCAAGTCGCCTACACAGGCACGATTCCGGTGCTTCTTGTTTCGCTGTCAGCGCGTTAAGCCACAGAACTAAGTAGCTTACAGGCTGCTTGACGAAATGGACCAATGTAAACCGCGATAAGTAGCAACAAGCAGTAGGAATTGTGTGTGTAACAATCAAGGTCATCACAACGCAGCACGTACCCACTCACTTATAGATATTAAAATTGCAAACTTCTCAATGTCTTTATGTTAAAATCAGTGTGTTAATTTAATAAACAAATGAACAATCACATTAGTTACGACTTAAGGGTGATGTAGGTATACAATTTATCAGAGGAATAGATAAATATAACTTGAAACGAATTTATTTCCACGGGAGCTAACGAAGTGCGTATGCACGATCCCACGACTTGATTACATCATTATTACTGAGAATACTGAGATAAAGCTTCAATATGTATGTATGTAACATGTGTGTAATATAAATAAAATGGGTATGAATATACGTAAATATAGAATAGAAATGGAATCATTCTAGGTCAAAATATCTATTTCTAGGTACCAATGTACCTATAGCTGGAAGAAGGCAAGGTTAACATACTCATAATTCCTCCAGAAAAGTAAGTCAGAAAATTACTACATCGGTAATTTCACGACGTTGACGAAGCATTGGATGATAAAATTTAATGAATGCTGTATAAAATCGTTTACAATATTTGTGATATAACGTGTCACCGACATATTTAATAATCCTAATGAAAATTCAGACAAATATCTACACAAATATAATTGCGGTATTTGCTTTTTGTACTTTCGACATAAAGGCTTTTACTTTTTCATTATTTTATCCGGGCTAATCTGGAACGGCTGAACCAATATTGATGGCACTTTTATGGGCAGGAACCTTCACAGAGTAATTTTATCGCGGAAAATTATTAAATTTATCGCAGGCGAAACCGCAGGGCATGGGTAGTTTTATAATGAACTAGCTGTACCCGCGTCTTCGTCTTGCGTGAAAATTTTTTCCATAGTTTTCCCGAAATAAAAGTGTTAGATATCGTAACATAAAAACTTCCCAGAGATTAAGCTGTCGTTAGGAGACGTTTATTTTTGTATCAAAACAACTTAAGTACACAGGTGTAATCCCAAATTCAATTCAAATTAAAAATCAGTACAGCAGTTTAGCATTTCCCATACAAAGTTCCCCTATTTCATCCCTTAGGGACAGATTTTTGATAAAAAGTAGCCCTTGGTGTCAAACTATATCCGTGCCAACTTTCATCTAAATCGGTGCAACGGTTTAGACGCGAAAGCCGACCAGACAGACACATAGACAGACTTTCGCATTTATAGTAATAATAAGTATGAATATTATGGATAGAAATATAATAAAAACGAAAATTTCAAATTTCGTGAACAGCACCTATTAAAAACTTAAAAAATGTATTTTTAGTTATCGGGTCAGCATAATATTATTATAATATATTAATATTATTATCTGTTATATTTCTTATGTTGTAATGTATTATTATGTTGTATCCTAATCTTATTTATTATACTATCTTTTCAATTTTTTTTGTGCACTTGGGTGTGTACTTGTACGTATACATAAATATGTATGGAGGGTTTCTTGTGTACATGTGTATTTGTATGTATGTATATGTGTATGTATGTATATGTGGATGTATGTATATATGTATGTATGTATGTATATATGTACATATATGTATGTGTATGATTATCTATATGTATGGTATATACGTATTGTAGTTATTTTTCGGTGACTTTATTGTACCGCTACTTATTTCTCTGACAGTAAAGCTCAGGTTGACTGGTAGAGAATGCCATTAGGCATTAAGTCCGCCTATTGTATACATTATGTACAATGAAGAATAAATAAATAAATAAATAAATATTATAAGTATACCTAATATAACAAAAGTTTAGAATTATGTGGAAATACAAGTTCCAGTACAATTTTCTAAAAATTACTATAATAATGTAATAATTACGAACATAACTATCTACAGACTACAATATTTCAAAACTGTTAATAGAACATTACAAGTTTAAAATAAGTCCAAGTGTTTTCTATAATATTATTTATTTCTTTTTGGTTTTTATTAAAACAGGGTTTCAATTCCCTGCTAGGGTAGTTTTTATACTTGTTCATAACGAATTAAATAGAATGCTGGTGCGCCCTTCCACTCAACTCCGGCTTCCATCTCACCGCGATTTTTACAAGAGCACCCATTTACACATTTAATTAAATCCTCACTGTTTTAATTTGACTTGATAATGCAATGAAATTGCTTTGCATAATTCAGCAAAATAATGTAATGGACGACGTTATCTTCATATCCATTTACACAAAGATGATATCGTCCATTAAATTATTCGAAAATACTATTATCAGGTCTAACAGTCAAATAATTTTATAATAGCCTTGATTGTTGTTGGCACCACTTAATTGTATAAAATACTTAAAGGATTTTGTCTGATTTACACGTTAGAAGTTGCTAACTCGGTAAGTAGCAAGTTCAATAGCGAGTCAACTAAATTTCCATAGGTAAACAGAGGCTCTATCATAAGTTAACGCCGTCTATACTCGCTATTGAAAGCATTAAGAAAATGTATGAAGATGACCGCGCCTAGCGGTAACTACAGTGGACTAAGAATCTATAAAAACTTTGAGGCGGTTGCTATCGAGTAAATTCGGCGTAAACTCATGGTAGAAGATCAGGTGATAAGTCGCAAATCATAGCTTATCGCATGTCGATAGATTTCGGGATCTCCCAGGATCTTCTACGGAACGGACCTGAAACTCTGCAGCTCTGTACTAGAGGGATGAACAAAGGCCTGTAACCTAGATTAACTTGGGTCACATGGCAGAAATACGCACTCTTAGATCAGCTATCCAATAAGTGACTCATATTTCTTAACCTCGGTAATTTTATCCAACATCGAAACGCTTCAAAGCTTCAAAATGTACATAAAAATTTCATCATAATCGATCAAATAGTATTTATAGAACCAAAGGATCTTACATATACATTTAATTATTAAATATAGTAGGTATCTCTTAGTAACTCTATCCCCGTGCTGAGCGTAGTTAACTTTATTTTTGCCACTCACGTTTTTATTTATATTTACTGCCAGATGCAAACACGAAAAAATACCAAGAGCGCTATTCGTACTGCCTATCTGTTAGTTCAGTTCAAAAGAATAATTTTAGGGATGTATTTTTTGCGGCCAGTGGCCGACCGGCGCGAGCGTTTTATTGCACACTATTCCGGGAATAAACGCGCGGGGGTTTAATGGACCGGTCGCGAGGTGTAGGGGGTTTCCCCCTAACTCTGCCCCCCCCCCCCCTTCCAAAGGCAGTCGGCACTCTATTGGCAGCGAATATTCAATATTTTTTCTCGTAAATCAAAGCTAGGCTAGACATGGTTAGCCACTAATCAACGGTCCGTGATGCACGCGTTTTCATTAATCTACAAATTACACTAGGTATACATACCTGCATACTCGTATGACACTGTTAACGCCAAATAATATATATCTAATTTTGTTCTACCCGCAATAATTTTGTTATGTCATTCTGTCCGTTGCATCTTTCCTGCTGATTGTTACTAGTAGTCTGCAATCGACCTCTAACGTCGCCGCACATTGATCGTAGTACCGTCCGCACCTCTCTGGTCACCTTTGACTACACCCACATTGTTTGGGTTCCGAGCCGCTCCACTTTATTGAATTACGCTAAAATACATTCCACATTATAAAGAAGACCACTGCACAAGAAAGGCCTAGAAGAAGCGCTGCCAGGCCCAGGATCACGACAGGACGCGTCATCCACACCTCCGAACATCTGAGGTATCGGTCGTAGTTGTCCGGTGCAGCACTTTTGAAGATACGCTTTTCTTGTCATAATTATAACCAGCACCTCACCCCGCCCCAAGCGCGTCGGTGTTACAATATATACAATAGAATAGTGGTTAGCAAATATAGACCAAAAAAACTTATTAGAATATTAATTACATTACTTCCTATTCTGTATCTCTGAATTTATATCTTTTCTTTGAAACCATGCCGATTATAAAGGAAAAAAAAAAATTACTACTGTTCCCGGCTTATTATCTTCCTGCGAAGTCGGCCAAGGGATAGGATTTTTATGGAACTTGTATTGTAGATAGATAGGCTAACAGTTTGTTAGTATAATATGTTCCTTGTATGCAATTTTAAGTATTTAATTAAGTCTTTGTTGCATGAAGTGTCTTGACGGTATGATTTTTTGCGCCGTTGCATTTAGAGTGGATCCATCATGCAACGGTGCAAAAAATCATAGCTTCCATAAAAGTCGTCTCTACGTCCAGAATACCTTTTTGAATTAGATCTAAGTGAACAATAAAAATTAAATTTGTATTAGATCAAATGTATTAACTCTGTATCCCTATAATTAGTCAGAAACAGTGACTGTAGGACAACTAATTCATACTAGGTACTAGGTAATGGACGTACTACTCTCACTACTAATATTTTCGATACATAGTAAGAATTTTAATTCGAAATATGAAATTTTGAATTAGGTCAGTTTCGTTCTAAGAGTGTGTGATATGTATGTATAGTTATTTTACAAAGGGAGTTTTTGGCGGGATTTTATGGGGAGCGGTTGGGCGTTTATTTTAATTATTTGGAAATGGTTCGAGTGGATATTGTGATGTAAAATTAGCGTAGTTTAGCGTCCCAAGTATTTATGCTGTTGTACTGTTATGTGAAATTGATGAAATAAGTGCTTATTTAGTGGAGTGATATTGAGATTTTTTTACTGCCTTAGTCTGCCTCAGCCACAGACAAACTACCCTACGAGACCTGAAATATTTACGAATTACTAAGCAAATTATTCTGTCAAGGTTAGAAGAATGGGACGTAAGCGGGCGGCACGGTAACGTCACGTACTAAACAAAAAAATGATGTACTCGTAGATATTACATATATCGATAAGTATAAGAATGATAGCCAGAGTATTAGCAGACGGAAATGTCAAAAGCACTCGCATACCTAGGCGAAAATGTGTGAAGAGAATGATGAGATTTGAGGAAGCGAAAGTGGTGTGTAAGGACCGCGACTCCTGGCGCTCCGTCCTCTCTGACTACCACGTTGGGGATACAGCGTGAAGATATGTTTATGTTTATAAGAATGATTTTCATAAGTTTATTTTAAAAATGGAAATAATATAATATGTATGTAATCAAAACAAGGTTCTTAATTTCGAAATAGTAACACAAAAAATCAAAAATTTGGAATAGAAATACAAATCAAATTCGTTTGGGTAAGTGTTTTTCCTGATGTAAAATTTTATAACAAAAAATTAAATTGACAAAATACGAAACTGAAAAGCTTTGGTGGTTCTATGTTCATCTGTATGTATTTTTTAACCAACTTTAAAAAAGGAGGAGATTTTTTCGTACGTCTGTATGTTTTTTTCGTATGTTCACATATAACCTCGTCAATTCTGGACCGATTTGAAATTTTTTTTTTGTTTGAGAAGGTGTAGGTATTTCCAAGGTTCATTTAAATTGCACTGGTATTTAGCTTGGACTTCGAAAATACACGAAATAATCATTACTGATTATAAGCTTTATTTATATTGGTAATAGTTTTGTACATCGTTCCATTCCATAATTAGAAAAAAAAATAGTTGTAGACCCACCCTAGACATTTATCCTATTTGAAAAAAGCACTGAAAAGTACAAAATAACTATTCTTTACTAATTACAACTCAAATAAAAAAAAAATTCTTTATACATAAGATTTAGATTTTATTAAGATTTAGATTTTTACACATTTGACTGTTATTGAAGTCGGTTCCAAATTAATGTGCAACAACAGAAAGTCTATTAGTTTGGGAGGCTTTCTTTTGATTTTTTTTGAAGTCGGTTTAATTGTATTCCTAAATTTTTTCCCAATTAAAATGAGACCAAAATTCGAGATATACTCTAATCGATAAAACAGAATAATCAAAATCAGACTACTCTGTAAAAAGTAAAACATCGTGATATGGTGACACATTTTTTAAACTTGAAAATAAAACATTAATTGATTTTTGAAGTGAATTAATTTTGAATATATTCTTCTTACTGCTTTTCGTTTAGTTTTTGATGTAATTAAATAAGAAAGTCTAGTATCAACGTACTTTTTCATTACACACTTTGACAAATCGATATTGTGATTAGTTTCTGTAGAACTAAATTGGTGGTAAATAAAACCTGGAAATTGTTGCTCCCCAATAAATGTATTTAAAGTTTTTGCTATAAAGAATTCTGACCGGAAATTTTTAACTTTTGTCTGTTGTATATCATCGTATAAATGTTTTTTGACTGTCATTTCACTTCGCTTGCATATTTTAATTGCAGATTGTGACGGATAGATCAAACCACCAATGTCCCGGTAGTAGATTAAGCTCTTTTTATTCTCAATCAGAGATACTAAAGCGTTTGTTTTCGGGCACGATCTCCGTCCCAAGTTTAATCATAATCAGTTCAGCGATTTAGCATTTCCCATACATTCATCTCCCTTTTCTCCTTTTCAGAGGTAGATTTTTAATAAAAGTAGTAGTCCGTCTTTTTAATAAAAAAGTTCATGATAATCGGTTCAGCGGTTCACCCCCCTTTTTACCCTCTCGAGGGTTGATTTTTTTTTTAATTTAGCCTATGTTCGTTCCCTGGTGTCAAACTACTTCCATGCCAAACTTTATTAAAATCGGTCCGGCGGTTTAACCATGAAAACCTACCAGACAGACAGACAGACTTTCACATTTATAATATTAGTACGGGTATCCGCATTTATTTATTTTTATTGGTTTAAAATTTTAAATCATTTAATTTTCAATTTAAAAAGTAATATTGTTAGGTATTAATATTATTAGGTGTATCCGTTACGGATACAGCGTAAAAATATGTATGTATGTAACGTATAATTGCTTTTTTTATGAACCGATTACAACGATTTAAATTTCGCTGATATTGGAAGTTGAACTTCGAAGAGAGGTAAACTCAATAATACTAACGGCTTATTAGGGTTTATTCACATTGATAACTCTTTAGTATATTGTCATTCCGTTACTGAATTAGAATACCAAGTTAATTGTTCGGACTTTTTGACGGGAACGGGAGAAGTGAGATTGTCATTTTATTTAGATTTTCTATTTTTTATATTTTTAGGAGTTTTAAAGGACAAAAGTGATAGTATATTGTGTTTTAAAGTTTTGTGTAAGTGAAAAGAATAGAATAGGTCTAAATAAACATGTGTAGCTGAAATTAGCGCGCTCTTCCAAGAAGTTCTGTAAAACTTCAATAAAGTCTACTATCACTTTACTGTAGAAGTTTTACGATAACAATTCTACTTATATTATTACAATACGTGGCATAGGCAAATGCGCTAATCTATGCGCCATGCCATGAAGAAAAAAGCAAAAAGAAGTTAATTGTAAACCTACCCTAGATATTTATTTAGACCAAGATAACTCAAAAGGGAGAAATGAAAAACTTTTGAAGAAAAAATTAAACCGACCTTAAAAAAGAGTGTAAAGCACAAAAGAACTATACTAATCGAAACTCAAATACAAAAATAACTTTATACATACGATACATATACCAATATAAATAAATTTGACAGTTATTGAGGTCGGTGCCAAATCAACGTGCAACAACATAAAGTCTACTAGTTTGGTAGGCCTGGTACCGACTTCAGTAACTGTAAAATTTAATATACTCGTAGGTATTCGAATCGTATGTATAAAGTTAAAGTGTACTTGAGTTTTAATTAGTAAAAGATAGCTACTTTGTACTTTTTAATGTTTTTTTTTAGTCGATTTCATTTTTTCTTCAAAAGTTTTTTACATCACATCTTACGTCTTATTTTGTGTTTCATAATATTTTATTTTCGTCATATAAGCAGTCATAGTTTAAGGTCGAATACTGAGTGCAAACACTCTCTGCATAGTCGAATCGATATTGAAGTAGCGTACGGAGGATGTTGAAACAGCGGCAGAGTCAAGACGTCGAACTCTAAAAGACGCGCTTTTTAGAGCCTATGCATCGTCGTCGCCTTGACTCTTATATGTAAGGCCAGACGCTAACACATTGAAAACCGTTCTTTTTTCTCATAGAATGAAACGTAGCAGCACTCGCTGACCATCATTAGCTTTGAAGTGGCGTCGCGACAGCGTACCGATTTGCTAGTGGAAAAATTCCCACCGGGAATAAAAAACTAAAGTGAGACTTTAATTTATTTACTAGTTTTCACACTTTTGGCCACGGGAATCAAAATCTCTACAACATCGACGAGACAAGGATGTGTACCATTTTGTAACTTTATTTAAACCTCTTTTCACAGACAAAAGATAGATCCTACGCCTCGACTCGTATAACTGTTTAGCGGATTTTGGTCCATGGACGTACCTCCGAGCGTATGACTTTAATATCAGTAGTTCGTTAATTACTTCCGTCTTCGTAAAAAATATTTATAAAAGAAATACTAACAACAACCGTTATCCATTGACACTTCCTCTGTTACGTAGATCTGCATTCATTGTTTTTTTATCTTTAAAATTGAAAATAAAGATTATATAAGATTAAAAACGTTAATTTTCCGTTCATAAATCAATATATCTATATACGTATACAAATATAAATCTTGATGGAAATTATCTAACAATAAGTGCCGTATGTCACAATAAATGAGTAAATCATGAAATAATTAATTAATTAAATAACGCCATTCTATTTAACTATTTATATTTCAATGAATATAGGTAACGTTATTAGTACAGAAATCGTCTGGTATCGTATCGTAGTCGTATGTTTATAAATCAGTGAAAAATGAGCGTTACATGAAGACTCTAGAACCTTATAAAACTCTATTATAAAAAACATTTCGCTAATCTCGCTGCGTAATAAACCGAAACATAAATTTTATTAAAAAAAAATATCAAAATTATTGCGTTTATGTTATATGATATTCATAGACAAAAAAAATTTGAACAAAATGTAATTACTTGTCTTAACGCTTCCATTAAAACCATAGTAATAAAACAAACTATATAAACCCACGGGAGATTTAATGAAAATACTGTTACGGTTAAGGTTGTCAATTATCTACGAATCAATTAATACTATTATTATAGTGATGTCTAATCTTCAGAGGTATCAGGTACATAAATCCAATACTATAATGTGAACAATATTCGTTTGTTTGTAATCGCGTTCTCAAAAACAACTCTTAACGATTTCGATGAACTTACAATATAGGGGTTCACGGAGTTGAAAAATTTATCAAGCTAGTAGATCATCCTGGTATCCTGGAAAAATTAGCTTTCTCCGTGTTTTCACACATTAAAACTTGCATGCGAAATATGGTTGGTAAAGGAAATATGATTTGTAATTTCGCAACATACATTATCTTCTCAACATCACGAAGACTAGAACGTAGGTCTACCACACCAGAATGCGTAGGTTCGAATTCCCCAATGTGGTTCGACTTTTTTTTTGGATAAAGCTCAGTTGCCCAGGAGCTATTAATAATAATTTGTGTTCAAAGGTGAATTTAAAAGTCGCTAATTCTTTGATTGTAGTAACCAGTCCTGTCAGATTTATTGTGAATTTCAAACAAACTTCTAAACTTGTACTTATTGGGAGAGCCGCGCAATGAACTGAGCGTGTACCACTACCAAATAATAACTGAATAGGACTAGGAATCAAAACTGAGACTGTCGGCTTAGAAATTAAACCAAACTCAACTGCCAAATTTTCTGCTTAGTTATCACAACCAAATGAGAATCGGTTCGGCATGTAATGTTTTTAATTACCGTACTCTATTTTAGACTCTAAAAGTGGTAATAAAGAAGTAATAAAGAATATTGAAATAATAGTGCAGTGAATTAAAACTACCTCGACAACCCTGTTTTCAATGGGGATACGTAATCGCACGAGCCTTTCAATCACACTAGGGGATTGTTTGCGGAAGTTGTTAAATTGCGAACACCAGCGACGGAGTAATTTTCCACGTTTTGTTAACTGCTTTATAAATATCTACCTACGTAACATGAAACAAATGTAATAAATAATTAATGACGTAGATCAAATTAACAAGATATGTTATGCAATCAGCATAACAGTATCAGTAATCGATTGAAATGAACTTTCATAAAATACGTCTAATGTTAATCCAAACAAGAATATTAAATTTTTCCGATATTACGCAAATTGAAGTAAACCTATAACCTTTAATAAATTATTAAAATTTCGTCTTTGGCGCTACCAAATAAGTAACTTTTAAAGATTTTTTACCCTGTCGTATATAAGATAATATTTCTGAAGTATAATTAAAATGAAATTACTTTGACACTAGCAACTCTGGCATTGTTAAGGTGATTATAGAAGTACATTTAAATAAGTATTTGTACTACATTAATAATGCTTTTAGCGTCATCTTTTGTAGCCTTATAGAAAATTAAACTACTAAAAAACTAAACTAGTAAATGGATAAACCATTATAAGTTAAACCCGCTTCACAGGCAGGGCTTAACTACAAACAGCTCAGTCTAGATCTCAGCTACTGAACGACGGATCATGATAAATCATCGTTTTAAGTTGTGCTCCAAGACTGCAAAATTGCGAAAGCCCATTAAAATTCTGTGCAATGTTTGTGCAGATGTCGAAGTACCGACAGTGACAATAATAAAAATTAAAAAATGTGTTGAATGAGTGTGGATAGTTGCCAGAAACCACACGCTGTGAAGACAATATTAATCATCAGTCTGCCAGTGACCACGGTTGGTGCAATCCGGTCGAAACGTCGGGATAAAAGAGCTATCCTTAAAGTATAAACACGACATAGACCCGTAAATAAATATTGTAAGACGTGTACAAGTCGTGAAAGTTTAAAAACATGAATGTCGTTCAACCGTGTCATATTGCGTATCTCTTCATTACTCGATTTCGACTTTATTTTGTCCGTAAGGGTGATGCACATATTTTTAGAGATTGCATTTATATTGTATTTATTTTACTTATGCCCGTTGGCGGGCATATACCGTAGGTATAGTCAAGTCGGCACCAACTAATGCGGCAGAGCACCGGTTGTTTTATTGCCAGCTGCTACCCGTTTCTCAACACTCAACTCACATCTTGCATCTCTTAAAAAACATCTACACTTAAGTGATGTAGAGTTTGAATTTCGCCCTGAACATTTAACTGTAAGTGCTATCATGTGCCTTAAGCAGACTGTCTAATACTACAAGTCCAGAAACACGCAGATATATGCTGGCTTCCTGGATCTTTCGAGGGCATTTGATCCCGTGGCCTACGACGTCTTGTGGGAAAAGCTTAGCAGAGTGAACGTATCCTTAGATGTAGTCTGTACTTTACAGTTTTGGTATACACACCAGCTAAATGAGATAAAATGGGTAGATTATTTGTCTGAGTCATACAGGCTAGAGTGTGGGGTAAGACAGGGAGGTATCACCTCGCCTAGGCTGTTTAACCTTTATATTAATGAACTTATCGTGGAACTCAGCAGTAAGCCAGTAGATTGTTGGATAGACGGAATCTGCGTCAACAATTTAAGCTACGCAGATGACATGTTGTTGTTGGATCCCACGGCGGGTTCCATTGGGGAGTTACATGGTAACTACTTACGTTACTTGGTTAAATGGGGCACCTCGTAATAGAGTGAATGTCTTTAAATATTTAGGCCATTATGTTTGCGAAGACCTTAAAGACCAAGCAGACAGTGAACGTGAGCGTAGGGCCTTGGCAGCTAGATGTAATATGTTGGCCCACAGGTTTGTCCGCTGCAGTCATGAGGCCAAAATAACATTGCTTAAGGCCTACTGCCAAACGTTCTACGCGGGCGCCCTGTGGACCAACTATACTAAAAAGACACTGGATGCACTCAGAGTGCTATATAATAATGGGTTCAGAGTGCTGTTGAGACTACCGCGTTTCTGTAGTGCATCTGGCATGTTCGCGGAAGCGCGAACAGACAACTTTCATGCCCTGATGCGAAAGAAGACGTCATCTTTACTGACTAGATCACGGAATAGTTCTAATAGCATTCTGAAAATGTTTTGTAGCAAATTTGAGCCCATGTTAAGACATTTTATTGATAGACTTATATATGTATACTGTATAGTCAGTGAGTATTTGTTTTTTTTTTTCATATCAGTAGTATTTTCATATTAGAATTTCATATTAGTTGTCTTCATATTAGTATCATTGTAATTTCTATATTACTAACATAGCGTATTAAGAATATTGTTGCTAACAAATGGAGCTTAGTTGTCTCAATAAACACATTTTATTATTATTATTAAAAACGCACTCCCCAGACATCAATTTCTTTCACTTATTCTAGACATTTTCTTTTTACCCATATTTGTTTATACTTAAATACCAGAACCTTATTAGTTTTATTCACATTCATATTCTATCCTTTCACTTCACATTCGTCTTTCATGCACGTGGCTACAGTCTGCAACTCTGTTTTCTGATGATGCTATAAACGCAGCTAGTATTAATAGATAAGCTAAATGTAGCTACCAAATAACGAACCTTCACTTAAACATCCTATTTTAGGTAAGTATTACACATGTATTTTAGTAAACTTATTGTTCATTATGCCCTGTATTTCAGTAATATACATTTTCAGATATTCAGTTATCCGGAATGAAATTTTGCTGTCTAGCATTTTCAGCAGAAAATACGAGTTGCCGGCAATTTTTAACGTGGAATCTATTTCGATACATAGCGATACAGATGTTATCGAAGCGGATTTCTCTCACAATAAATTCTATCTCGATAGCCTGCCATTGCGTTAGGGAGTATTGTACAAAATTGTGAAATAAATTGAGAAAAGCTGTGTAATTAATAAAAAGATATCTATTATATTTATTAATTAAAGAGCTTTAGATATATATCTTCTATACATCTATACTCTATATATGTATACAATTATACATATACATATATATAAATACAATTTTATGTGTCGGTTTGTGATTTGGAAAAAAAGGCTTTTTCTTAAGCTTATACTTAACCAATACCCAAATACGTGTTTTTAAATTTAATTTTTCTCTGTCGGTCTGTTTGTTTGTCCGGGCTAATCCTCGTAATGGCTGAACCGATTTTTGCGAGATTTCCACTGGAAGATAGAGGATTTCCCAAAGAATAATCTAGAGTACTTTAGATTCGGGAAGTGTTTAGGGTTCCTGCTTAAATTGAAAATGCTTAAATAGAACTTGGGATAAATCTACAAATATACATACAAAAATCTAATAGGTTGAATTAGATATTTTAGGCTTTTCCTATTCTAAAATAAATATTTATAGAAATTGTCTGTGCGTTCTTATGTTCATTCTTTGGAAATATATACATCTATACATGTACATTATACTCGTACGTACAACATATACATAATAGTAAATGAAATAGAAGTGTTTATCTGTGATTTCGGTATAAAGGCTTTCTCTTAAGCTAATATGATTTTTGGCACGTAAGACAAACCCGAACAAGCGTTGTTAAAATTTTGTATGTCTGTTTGTTTCTCCAAGTTTATCTTCGAAGCCGATGAACCTCCTTTGACGAGACTTTTAATGGAAGGTAGAGGATTTAAAAAAAAATTAGTTTACTTTTTATCCGAAAAGTTTTTAGGTTCCTGCGTGAAAGCTGAATAATTATATAATTAGGGGCTTGTAAACCTATAAACGTTCATACAAATATACAAATATGAAAAGCGATTTTCACAGTTGCATCTCTTTAAGTCAAACTTGCACATTAAAGTATGTTCTATCGTGAACCGCTGTCCAGATGCTAAGATCTGAAATGAGCTCTCTTAAGCTGAATGGCGCCTGTAGTGGGTTTAATATATAATTTAATAACAGAAACAGACAGCAGAGATATCTATTCCAGTATTTTACGATAGCAGCAAAGACGTATCTGTAAATCGGTGATATTTTTGAAAAAGTGATTGAACTAGATCTTTAATTTTTTCTGACTCTAAAACTACCTTTGGGATATATAATGGAGCTATAGAATTAGTAATTTTATCTACAAATTTCAAAATTTAAAATTGATTGTTTTCTCTATAAATTTGTTACTCTTCTTCTTTAAAATTAATGATCTTTGCTATAAAAAAATGTTAAAGTTCAAAATTAACAGTTTTCACAATAAAATTTTGGTTACAACTTTAATCACTGAAACTTTAACGTGGTGTAATGGTGATAATAAATGCTTGGGAGGAAATCGTGAGGACAAAAGCAGGCCAAGGTTTGTTTCACATTGGATAAAATTTTGCAAATTTGTTTATAACTTTTACAAACACGACGATACATTTATAACATTATTTTTGGGTTAGTTTAGGTGAGGTCTTTTTAAAAAGATGGAGCTGCGCGCCGAGCAATAAATGGAAGACACGACACGGGAGCTCAGGCGCACCAGGGCATCGCGTTCGAAAAAGTCGTCATCGGCTGATGGATGTGAGTCGAGCTGATTTGACTTCAGACCTTCAAGAAATTATGGCCGCCATTGAAAAGGTGGTCAATTTATCAAGAAACCTGAAGGGAACATTTGTGAAGGCCCTCAACGATGCCGTCGCCTCCATCAAGGTGACAACTGAGGCTCTGAATTCCAGATCCTCAACTGAGGAGACTCGCCGATTGCAGGACGAAAACAGGCGCCTGCGTACAGAAATGTGAGAGCTTCGTTCCCAATTAGCGGAGTTGAAAGAAGAGATGATGAGGCATATGAGCCGCCCAGGACCTTCTTCGTATACGGCAGTGACAGAAGCCATGGCGCCTACACATGAGGAAGTAGCGCGTACAATCATTGCGCAAGTAAGTGCCATGATGAAAGCGAGATTTGAAGCGATGGAGGACCGGCTCCTGCCGGAGAGAACATTCCTTCCCGAACCTGTGATGGAAAGGAAGAATGCCTCTGAACAACAAGAGAAGAGAGTACCCAGGGCCAATATATCTTCTACAGCTCGGAGTGCTCCAGCGTCGTCCAGCGTCGCTTCCACTACGCTGTCCAGCGTCGATAAGAGAAGAAAAAAGGGGGATGGGAAGAAGGTTCTGGCGTCGTCTGGGGTTAGGGCCCCTCCGCAGCCCTGCCTGCTGCCTCCAGCACCAGCCTCTACTGCAGAGGCATTTAATGTAGTGACCCGCAAGCGTAACAAGAAGAAGGCTTCCGGCGGGGCGTCTCAGCTCCCCCCTACGGGAGACCAAAATAACAACAACAAATAAACAACAATAAATAAACAGAAGACGCCGAAACTTCGACAACCGTGGACTTCGCGGAAAATAATTATTGCGTATAAAAAACAATATGCAATCATTTAAAATAATAGATTGTAACATAACATAACTTCACGCTGTATCCCCAACGGGGTAGCCAGAGAGGACGGAGCGCCAGGAGTCGCGGTCCTTACACACCTCTTTCGCTTCCTCAAATCTCATCATTCTCCTCACACATTTTCGCCTAGGTATGCGAGTGCTTTTGACATTTCCGTGCTAGATTGTGCTATGAAAAATAACATTTTCTATAAAGTAAATAAATAAACTTGACAATCTCTCATCCTGACAATGCCGACATATCCGGCACAGTGAATGGAGTTGGTGCAATTGCTCGACGTCTCTTCCTAACTCCTGGAAATAACTCGGAAATACAGTTACTAGTAAAGTCATTTCGCTCCTTCTTTAGTTCTCTTATGAATATCTTAAAATATAAACTGGTACGAAATATGTGGGATAAGAAGATGAATATGTATACATCTTCTTATAAATTCAAATTTGTGCGTTACGACATGAGATGTTAATAAATCTATACAGGTATATTTATTAAAGTATTAAGTATTCGAAATAATTGAATATCGTTCACACCAAGTAGGTACCTGCCTACTGTAGTTTGACTGAACTAAATTAATTACGCAAAGTAAGAACGTATGAGGCAGGTGTGAAATAAAATACGCATATTGTAGAATGGACTGTCTGTGTAATGTTTTTAGAATATCTAAACAGAATCGGATTGTTTCCGAACGTTATTTTTTTCATTAAAGCATTCTCCAGCGGTTGTTTGCACTATTGCGCCAATAATTTATTTTGTCTGTAATTCTCTTAGACGTCAAATTGTACTTTTATACGAGAAGGACTACCTACCCTATCATCCTACCAAATCTATCTAACCTACCAAAAATGTAAATGTGTAAAGGAGACCAAAAAATTCTGTATACTACATACGACATTCAGAGTTGTCAGCGTCGCTAATAAAAGAGCTGAGATCTGTACGTATACCAAATTCCATAGCAGTTCCTTAAATCATATGCTACCTATAGGAACAAACTAATTATTGAACACGGCTGTACTCACGATTAATCGGTATAGGTACCGACTAGTTTCGGACCTATTGGAGGTCCTTCATCAGGGTGAGTTGGATGAGTTCGCGGACGTGCCCCGTCTCGCACTGAACTCTCCAACTCATCCCACTCACCCTGATGAAGGACCTCCAATAGGTCCGAAACTAGTCGGTACCTATACCGACTGGACGTGAGTGTAGCCGTGTTCAATTAGTTTGTTAATAATGTCTCACGAAAGTTTTAATAATTTACATACCTATAGCAATGTATACAACAGGGGGGGCCAACCTGCGGCTCGCGAGCCACATGCGGCTCTTTGAAGGATTATTTGTGGCTCTCGATAAATGTACCCGAGTTCCCTTTTCATTTTTGTGCTATTATATTTTAAAAAATTATCATATTATTTTAAAATATATAATCGAAGTATCCTGAATTAAAAAAGGCTGCTTGTCGAACTATTCCAATATTCGGAACAACGTACTTATGTGAATCATTTTATTCCACTTTAAAATTCGTGAAATTCAAACACCGATCAGTATTAACTAACCAGCACCTCAAAGAATTACTGAGAAGTGCTGTCACCAATTATTCACCAAATTTTAAAGAATTATCAAGACAAGTAAAAAAATGTGTTTAATTTTTAATATTTAAATTTAATACACATATTTTGTACTTTTATTTATATGTTTTCAATAAATATAATTCTGTAAAAAAATTTTTTAATACCTTTTTTGCATCCTTTTAAATATGTATTTAATTGCGGCTCGCAAAAAATTTCAAATTTTGAAAAATGGCTCGGACTATCAAGGAGCTTGGCCACCCCTGGTATACAACGTTCATCTATTAATTTAAAAGATCTTTGATATAAGAATGTCTAAATTGGTAAGGTTTAATAGTTAACAAATTCTGTTTTAAACTACAAACCCTATAAACCATTTAGTTGGATATTTTGCTGTCATTAATTCAATATCAAAGTACGTCACAATATCTATATTTAATCAATTTAAGAACATCGTACTTTGTACATTGCTATAACTATGTTTTAAAGAATTGGTATGGAACTTGACACCCTTTCAGATCTCAACTCTTTCTTCGGGAACGCCGACAATCCTGAACGTCTTTTGTACCAAGTAATGTATTTCATTTCACGAATAGAATGTCTGGAATTTATTTGAAACCTTTTTGTACTTATTATCTAGTATTGGTCTAAACTTCTGACGAGCGAGTCAGTCAGATGAGTCATAAAAATGACACTACTTTTAAGACCTTAATAATCAAAAAACTACAGGTTTAATTATGAAATTTGGGGTTCTGGGTGTTCAAAGAGGGCTTTATTAGATATGCTAAATTGCAAGTTTGAGGGCCTAAGTTTTCGAATTATGATGGGATCTAAAGTAGCTAGAAATGGTTCGTGTAATATTACACACTACCGGTGCGTGGCGTCGCCTTTTTCTTTTCCGGATTTGGCTGACACACTCCCTTGTGTCTAGGTATTGCATTTAATAAAACATTTTATATATTTTGTAAAAGCATACTCATTAATACGTAGATTAGATACACTATTAAACTCATTAAACACCATGTTTAAGAACATAATGTACTAGAATAACTCGCTGAACACTCATTTTTACTATATTTTAACAAGGACCTTTCGCCAATACAGCTAAAGGTATACTAATACTGATGGTACTAGGCTACTTCTGTTTGTGTCACATGGCGGCGGGTATAATTAAATTATCTCTGACTACCTCCATTCGCCTAAACTGTATACGCTCGCTCGTTGCTGCTTGGCGATTACCACACAAAGACTAAAGTCAGTCCCTTATATAAAGCCTCATTAATACGTAGACAACCTATTTTAACCTTTTGCTATTTAAATGTTACAAAATTGTCACAGATGGTTAATTGGCGTAATTAAAATTGTAGTGAAGCTAACATATGTGTATGTATGTGTGTATATGCATATTAGTAATGAAATAACATGTAAATATCGTATAAGTGAGTATATGCTTAGTAGTTGGTAAATGCAAAAATTCTATAATAAACCGACTGTAATAGATAAACACACAGACGGACTCACGAGCGATCTTATTCGCGTATGGTACTCCAAAAAACTTAAAAAACTTTCCAATACTTACAACAGTTTTGAGACTCCATGTTAAGCTTACCCATGTAATAGTATAACAATAATATTATAATGTACCCGTAAAAGTAGATGAATACACCACGTGCCATTACAATTATGTACAACGCGACAATTAAAACTGACAGTCACTGAAGTCGGTGCCCAACCTACCAAGCTAGTAGATTTCTGTTGTTGTTGTTGTTCCGACTTCAATGACTGTGATACAGGTATTTGTATCGCATTTATGAAGTTATTTTTGTACTTGAGTTTTGATTAATAAGAATCGCTCACACTTGGTCAGCTTAGCAAGTAAAGTCTAAGGTATTGACTGAACATATGAAAAGCATTTCTGAAAGATATTTGTGGGAGGCACAAGATGGTTTTAGGAACGGTAGGGGTTGTATGGAGTTGTAAGGACTCGCTCGGCGGTATCGTGGGCAAGTTTCTGGCCATAGGTGGGGAAGTTTTCTGCGCTTTCGTGGATTTTAAAAAACCATTCGATAGAGTAGTGCGAAAGAAATTGAGGAGTCTTCTGCCTGAATATGGCGTGGAGGGTCTCTTACTGCAGGCTGTGCGGTCTGTATATCTAGGCCACAGAGCCTGTGTAAGGATAGAAGGTGACTTGTCTCCCTGGTTCGAAGTCTGTTCAGGCGTCAGAAAGGGCTGCGTGATATCTGCCTGGCTATTCGTATTGTATTTGGACAGTTGCCTCCAGACATTGAAAGGTAGTATGAGTGGTATGATATGTGATGGTACAGTGGTAAACTGCCTTTTATACGCTGACGATGCTGTGCTTATAGCACCACCAGAAGCGAAGTTGCAGACACTAGTTACGCTTGAAAGAAAACTGTGAAGTGAAAGGATTGAATATGAATGTGAACAAAACTAAGGTTCTGGTGTTTGAAAGGGAAAATGTACAGACAAAGTGTGAAATATGGATAAATAGAAAATGTAAAGTACAAGTGAACAAAATTCCTTTTCTCGAAGTATGGAAGACGTGAGTTCAAGTACTATATCGCGATCTTTACGTACTTCTTTCGCCTCCCCAGATCTCATATAAAAGAATCATCAAAATATATAAACAGTTGTAACAACATGTATTTGCTGTATTTTCGAAGTCCAAGGTCCAATACCAATGAAGTTAGTGTCACCTTTGAGCTGTACTGAACTTAACGGAAGAAGAATCATTGAAATCGGTTCATAAACAAAGAAGTTATGCCCGGACACACATATAAATATATGTGTCCGGGCATATAAATATATGTGCGCAGATGAATTAAGAATTTCTACCTTTTTTGAATTCGGGTAAAAAAGGAAGAATTACGCACGTAGATAGCGTATATTTTTCCTCAAAAACTAAGTTGATAAAAGTTTTAATGAGGATGAATTGTAAAATAAAATGAAAAGGCAAAACTACAAACGAAATACTTGTCTATACTGCCCAGTGCCTACTAACTTAACAACAGTTACGTACCTATAATTCTATAACGGGATTTCTCAACCGTAGGTCCGTGGACCCCTGAGAGGTCCGTGCTGGGGACCATGAATAGCCTACATAACATCATTTATTAAGATAATAATTCATGCAACAACGCACGTATAACGCACTCAAAAAAGGTTGAGAAACTCTATAAGAGCTCTATAAGATATCGAAGTGCGCAAACTTATACCTAGTCATAATTCTTTATACAAGGAAAACATCGTTTTTTTCTGTTAGATAAAACGTTTATTTCTGCAGTGTGTTTATACATTAATACAATGGCATTTTAAATTCAAAATTATCTCCATTGGCCTTAATACAATACCTTAAAGGTAGTGGAATTTATTGATTGACACACGCACTATCTCCATGGTAAAATTCGCCACTGTCAATCTTATGGAATCTTTTAGGGATTCTGAATCATCATGGCATTTGGAGCATGCTATACTCTCTAAAAGAGACTGTTATCTTTATGGTTTAGTCTTTATCAAAACGACACTGAGTTTAATAACTTACCGGGTCCTCTCCTTACGGTGGCGACCGTGTACAAGAAAGAAAACCAGGGAAGGGTATACACAGGATCGGGAAAATAAAATACTGAGCAAGGAAAATATGGACAACGAGCACTCAAACTACACCGAAACACCCGAGAGAAGACCGACGCGTGTTAACGAGCGCAATAGTTTTTTTCCACTGTTTTTTAAAAACAACCCGCGCGCCGCGTCGTGCGATGTCCTACGAACTTTATTATTTAACAGAGACCATAAAACATAATCAAGTGGATTAAGGTGGGAACTAGATGACAAGATGACGGCTAGGCTTCAGATCGAGCTTTATGCTGAGTCTTGCTGAAAGAACCATTCTTGGTTATGGAACATGGTGTTGTTATTATAAGAAGCTTAACTACCTTCTCAAGAATGGTATCTCGTTACACCTGTGCGGATATTTTGATACCTTTTTCACAAAAATATGATTCAGTCACTCCTTGATAGCTAGCACCCCACCAAACGATCACTGAAGCCGTATAATGCCCACCTTGTACTGTCTAATTTAGAAGCTTCTCTAGAGCTTTGAGCATAAAGTCGGTCATTCTGCATATTAAAATAATAATAATAATAATATGCTCAGACATTTCACACAGCGCCATCTAGTCCCAAAGTAAGCAGCACAACGCTTGTGTTATGGGTACTAGACAACTGATATACTACTTATATACTTTTCTTTTGTAAATAAATACATATTATACACAAACACCCAGACTCGAGACGGGAATCGAACCCGCAACCCTCGTTTACTTTCTGACGCGCTAAGCCATTGCGCTACGGAGGTCGTCAAAATGTTGCTCGATAGTAAAAAAAGTTCTCGACAGTAAATAAAATTGTTCTGTGAGCTCCTTTTGCATACTGCTTTACAATTTGTTTAGATTTACCATCCTATATATTTTTAAATTATCGGTTAAGTAATGACCAGTACGTCTCTTATAAGCTGCAAGTCCTAAATCATTTTTTAAAATACGCGACATAGTTCTGGGTGCCATATTCATTTCCCTGGATAAAATCTTTTTCTTTCGAACAGGATTCTTCGGATTCTTTCCTTCCGTGCGTTGATCGCCATTTCAGTACGAATACTACGTGATCGGCCAGATCTTTTTATGTCATAAACAGAGGCCGTTTTATTATACCTATCAATAGCCCGGTTCACAAACATTCGGCTAATACCAAGCGGATTGAGAGTTTGAAATATTGGGTTTGGCTTCATACCTACTTTGTGTTATGCTATCTCAACAATTCGGTTCTATTTATCACCCCACTGCATTTTAATATCACAAGAATATTTAACAAAGATTTGTGCGAAAATGAGAAAACACTATGAATATTCATTTGAGAATTACAGGTTCCAAATTCAAATGTCATATTATTGTTTTTTTTTTAATTGTAACAGTAGGTATTTATAGACAGACTGTGTATACATAAACTTTTATCGTATTCTACAGTTATTAAAAAAATGCAAAGGAGACGTTCCACGAATGTATGGAGCTCCGGCTTGCACTTTGTAGACTTATAATTTAGAAACTTTAATATAAAACAAAAGTGTTTTAATTATGATTTTGATATATATTAGCCTAGTTCTTTCGTACAAAAGTATTATATGCACATATCATAGGCAACACCTTACCTAAACAAGATGGTGTCAATGATATATTTGAGATATTCCACTTTTAAATTATATTGCAGGTCTTAACTGTTGAAACCTATTTAAAATCTCAAACAGTGCCCTGTTCACAGTTTGAATATATCCACACTGCAGTTTAGGATATAAAAAAATTAACAGGAAATGAAATCTTTGACGCCCCGGCAAACAGATCAACTTTTCAATATAGCGACAACAAATGTTAAGTCAACAGATTAAATAAGTTCTATTTTATTAATCTTGGTAAATAATATGGATAAAATATAAATACCTAAATAATAATATAATAAATAAATAACCCCGTTTGAGGAACAGGTCAAAGTTAAGCGAAATTATAAACACGCCTTTTTTGATATATGCAGTTCTAGTGTGAATTGTAGAAATTTTTAGTCAGCACATCAAACATGGTGTTGTATTTTATCAAGCTTGGTTAATTGTGAATAGTGATAAAAAAATAACCTGAACATTTACGTAGGCGATAGTAGCGCCAAAACGAAATACATAACAATTACGGTAAATCGACTGTCGCATCTGTAGCTTGTTACAAATACTTAATCTGTGCTCCATAGTTTTTGATAGCGTTTTGACCGATTTGACCCGTGACGTGCGCAACGTTCAAAGTATATTCATACATCACAACTCGAAGACATTATAAACTACACATGTTTTCAACAAAATAAAAATAGTTGCACTGAAAGAACATTTATTTCACTTTCGCTGCTTAAGCAACGCTTATTACTCGGTTCGTGAAATAAATACGAGTGTTACACTCGTATTTATAGACAAGTCAAAGTAATTACTTAAGCAAAAGTAATTACTTGAGCAACTATTTTTATTGCATAGTTAAGAAATCGGGTGAAGTAAGAACTGTCAAAAGTTAGAATTCTTAATCAAGTAATAGTAACCACTTTCGTGGCTTAAGCAACGCTTATTACTCGGTTCGTAGCTTTTTGACAGTGTTTAGTACAGAAAATATGGAAGATATCGAGCATTTATTTTTTAATTTGGACAATATTTTAAGTGATCCATTGGAAGAAGTTGAAAACAGTGTTAACATTAATGAACCTAGAAAAACAAAAGTATATTTCCGTAATGACCCTCTTCGCGAAAATACTGAAAATGATTTCAGGATGAGATATCGATTCAGTAAGTGTTGTACTTAATGTTTTTTTTTTTTTAAATGGCACCGTACGTGAGTACATTGCCAACGTCAAGTAAAGCGAGAAAACAGTTCAATAGATGATTATCGCATTTGCCAATGTCACGCATTAACACAAACTAGTATACAGACACAGAATAAGTAGAATCATAAGTAAATTAGTTCTTTCTTATCGTAAAACTCCCCCAGTAAAGTGATAGTAGGCTTTACTGAAGTTATAAAGGACTTCTTGGAAGAGCACGAAAACTTCAGCTACACATGTTTATTTAGATCTCCTCCATTCTTGTCACTTACACAGAACTTTAAAACACAATATACTATCACTGTTGTACTTTATAACTCCTAAAAATGTAAAAAATGGAAAATCTAAATAAAATGACAACCTCACTTCTCCCGTTCCCGCCAAGAAGTCCCTACTTAATGTTATTTTGCCATTAATAATAACTACATAATAATCTTTCCAAGTTTTAAATCACGTGTCAGCTAATATCCCAAGTATAAAAATCATACATTTAAATTTGGTAGGGTTATATCGTGTGTCAAACGTTTCGATTCTCCAAACATTTTGTTTGTTCAAAGATAAAATTGAATGATTAAAAAATATCTTCTACGACTTATTTTTCTTTTTATACCGATAACTTTATCAAATTATATATTACAAATTTATATTAGGCAATATAATGCAAGACTTTGTAAAAATAATCTAGACCTCACGTTTGCCCTCTCATGAAACAAAACGCAGCAACGAAGTGTTGCCAGTGAGAAACAATTATCAAACATCAACTCTAACTTAAGCAATTGCCTAATTAAGTAACGTGCATTACTCAATTATAGAATAAGATTTTGTATTTATCAATTAAATTATCAAGTTGATCAATCTTACGACTTGCTAAATTTAAATCTCTTAAATCTAACTTCTCATGAATCTGTAGTGGAATAAATTCTACGTGTGTAATATTTTTTGTTTTAATCTTCTTGCAACAGTCGTCAGTAATTATATCTATGGGCGGTAGGTATGAGTTATAGCTACTTTCTAAACCTTTAATTTGAGTTGTTAGAACAATATTAGCAGTATATAATTTACAATTAACTGATAGAGACAATATTCCCGTATCATATAAATCAATATCAAAGGGTTCTTTATTCTTACAATTTAGGGTTGCAACAACATTTTTAGGTATTACAAACATCCATTGATTCTTAAGAAATAATTTGTACCATTGTTCATTAGGTATATAACTTATTCTAGTATCGCATTCTCTCGGGATTCTATTACCACTATACATTAATTCAGTTTTACTTATTTTACTAGCATGAACAGAATATAAAGGCGTCTCTAACTTACAAATATATCTTACATTATCTGATAACTTTTTACATACATTTGGACTTTCTATATTGGTGTAATGGAGTTTATTACTTGATATCATAAAGTATTTAAAATTAGGAAGAATGAATATAAAAGTATTGTCATTATTTCTAATAGGTACAGGTATTCTATTATACAAATCATAATCCATCTGACTTATTAATGGTGTCTTAATGACGAATATAAGTTTATCGTTCATAAAGTATGAAACTAAACTTGTCAAAGATAACAGTTCTGACGCGTTATTATCACTTGACTCTAAAGGATACTTTGTTTGTGAGGGCAAATATGACATTGTTTTCCTTAATTCTGAAATATATTGTTCAGGACTAATTATAATTGGATGAACTGAATTACTTCTAGCAAATAGAATTGCATCAATTATCGTAGAGATTTCATTGTTTACTTCTGTTGTTATCAAGGTTAGAAACGACATGTGTTCATCTAAATCTTGTTTCAAATTTATGTCAAATAGCTTAATACTAATATCTTTAGTGTAATTAGAAAGTTTCCTTAAGTTAACATTTCTAAATTTAAGTTAAAACTCTTTCGTTAGTGTTTAAATCGGTAATCGTATTGTTAAAATTCGAAATTGTAGTTTTTATTATGTTTGATTGTGTTTTTAACAAAGATAAGACATCATGTTTATTCTTGCTTAACTCCTCTATGGCTTCGTCATATTTCTGTGCATCTTCTGAATCCAGAGTACCGAATAGCAATTTGAATAGACTACCTACGCCATCAATATATGAACGTTTAACTCTGTGATAATTAACATGTTGTCCAGTTAATTCTTTCAAAACATGTCCTTGATTACGTAACTGAGGTATGATTTGCTCTAAGATTAATAAAGAGGTATGGCATAATGAAAATTGACTAAACTTATTATGATTACATATATCTCTAGTTTCTTTAAACGTATTATCAATTAAATCAATTTTATTCTGAATATTAGCTATATTTAGATATGTAATAAGATTCCATTCGCTATCGAAATGATTCACTTTTCCTATATGTTCAAAATAAATACCAGCTCTATCGATTTTACTTATGTTGTAACTAATTTCACCAGTATGGATAAATCTTAATCCCGATAGTAGCAGGACCGTGAGTAGAATCATCCTGAAACAAACGCATGTTTCAGTCTGTTAACATGTACTTTCAACTTTCTCTTCTTACATTGTATTGTTAAGTTTGTAGGTGAGTTTATTTGTATAATTTTATATGGACCTAACCAATATGGAGATAATTTTCTCGATTTTCCCGTGTTTACTTGTTCGTTACTAAGGTATACTAAGTCGTCTACTTTATATTCTACATCTCTACATTTCTTGTCATAGATTTTCTTATTGACTTCCTTCGATTGAATCAAATTTTCTCTAGCCAATTGACGTGATTTCCTTAATTTCAATATAAGCTCATCTAAGTAATTATCATAAGAATATTTAAATTCTGGTTCTTTTAAAATGGAAGTTGGTAAAGATGGTTTAACTCCAAATACTAACTCAAAAGGAGTGAAATTCGTTGAAGAATATACACTCGTATTGTATGAAAACATAGCATAATCAATCCATCTGTCCCAATTTGTTTGATCTTCATTAATATAATGTTTAAGATAGTCGGCTAAAGTGGAATGACTCCTTTCTAAGGCTCCGTTAGACTGTGGGTGATATGCACTCGTGTTAATTTTCTTTATTTTGAATAGTTTTGAAGTTTCATGAATAAGTTTTGATGTAAAATCTGCTCCTTGATCAGATAATAAAATCTTAGGACTTCCAAATTTACAAATAAAATTTCTTACAAAACAGTCGGCAATTGATTCAGCATCATGTTTTGGTAAAGGGTATGCTTGCGAATATTTTGTTAAATCATCCTGTAGTGTTAAAACATATCTATTTCCGTTTTCAGTTAATGGTAAAGGACCTACTATATCGATAGATACTTTTTCAAATGACTCTGAAGATGTTGAAGTAATTTCCATAGGTTTCTTGTTCTTTTTCCTATTTAGTTTGTTTTCCTGACATGATTTACAATTTTTGATGTAAAATTTTATATCTCTTTTCATCGTTTCCCAATAATAATTACTCTTAATTTTTTTATACGTTTTATGAAAACCTATATGTCCGGATTTGCGTGATTTTCCTTTAATATAATAGATATCTCCTCTGAAGAAGGTGTAGTAACCCTATTGTGATAAACGTTTATTGTTATGTCCGTGTCTCTGAATAAATACCTGATCATTGTTCTAATTTTATGCCACTTTAAATAATATTTGGACAAATCATCAATATTAATTATTTTAACATTTTCTTTCATTAATTTATGTTTTAAATTCTTTATACATTCAAACAAATCTTCGTAAGTAACCTTGTCCCAATTATTTATTCTAGCAAAAACGAAGAATAACTCTTTTTTATTTTTATCATATATTTGTACAACATCGTATTGTTTAGGCTTTTTCGTTCTAAGTTCGTTTATGTACTGTTCGTAATGTGATAAATCTCTTTCATTATTAACGTCTAAGTCACACGACGCAAAAATAATTTTACTCTTAGTTTCAGGTAATTTTTCATTATATTCTTCTAATTTATTAAACAAAATCGGTTTCCTCTCCATTTCCTTTAAAAATGATGAATAATCTTCATATTTTCTCGTAACCATCCTAACTTCTTTATTTAAATTTTCACTAACTTTTTCTTCTAGTTTCATACGACTCAATGCATCTGCGTTATAATTTAACTTCCCTTGTTTGTAAATAATCTCGTAATCGTACTCTTCTAACAATAACCTCCATCTGACTAACCTAGATCTGGGATCTTTAACATTAAATAACCAGACTAAGGGTTTGTGGTCTGTTATTATTTTAAACTTTCTTCCGTACAGTTAAGGTCTAAAATGTTTTACTGACCATACTATAGCGAGTAGTTCTTTTTCAGTCGTAGAATAGTTAATTTCAGCTTTATTCAGAACTCGACTTGCGTAAGCTATTGGTAGATCTTTAGATGGTGGTCCCTGTGATAACACACTTCCTATAGCATAATTACTTGCATCTGTTGTAAGGTTAAAAGGCTTACTAAAGTCCGGATATTGTAAAATAGGGTCTTCGGATAGTCTAAGCTTTAAATTATCGAACGATTCTTGCTGAAGGCTTGTCCAATTGAATGGTTCATTCTTTTTCAAAAGATTTGTTAATGGCTTAGTTAATTTAGTAAAATCTTCTATAAAGCGTCGGTAATAACCGGCTAGACCTAAAAAGCTTTTAATATCTTTAGCGTTTTTCGGTATTGGAAAGTTTTTAACTGCTTTAACCTTACTAGGATCAGGTTTCACTCCGTTTTGCGTTATTAAATGACCTAAATACATGACTTCCTTCTTTAAAAACTCGCATTTATCTGGTTGAAGTTTAAGGTTATGCTTATGTAATCTTTCGAAAACTTCCTTTAATTTATTATTATGATCTTGTAATGAACTCCCATAGACAACTATGTCATCTAAATAAACAAAGCATTTTATACCTTGATGACCTGTTAAGACAGTATTCATTAATCTCTGAAACGTAGCTGGTGCATTTTTTAATCCAAATGGCATACGGTTATATTCATAATGACTTAACGGTACTGTAAATGCTGTTTTGGCTTGATCCTTAGGATGCATCCACCAATAGTTGGTGGAATCCTGATGCTAAATCTAGCGTAGTAAAATACTTGCTATGTCCTAATTGATCTAAAATATCATTTATTTGTGGTAAAGGGTAGACATCTCCGATACTAATTTCATTCAGCTTTCTAAAATCAATAACTAATCGCCACTTCCTTTTTCCAGATGCGTCTGTTTTCTTTGGTACTACCCATACAGGAGAATTCCATGGACTATTTGACGGTTCGATTATTTCATCTTTCAATAATTTATTTATTTGGTCATTTACTTCCTCTTTTAAAGCTTCCGGATATCTGTACGACTTGGTATTAATAGGAATATCGCTATTCGTAGGAATTTCGTGCATAAATGTATTTGTAGCTGTTAATGAGTCGCCTTCTAAATGAAATATATGATTATATTGTTTACACAACTCGACTAATGATTCTTTTTCTTCGTTATTTAAATGATCAGTTCTCAATGTTTTCTCTAACTTACTTAAACAACTACTTCCGAATAATTTCTCATTATTAATTATGTTTATTTTACTTATCTCTTCCTCATTATGATCTATTCTGTTTAATGGTTCTATTCCTACTCTTACTTTATTGAATTTTACTGTCTCATTAGTAGTGTTCAAACAAACAGTTAACGCTGTTGAATTATGAACTTTAACAATACTTGGACATAAATAAACACATTTCGATAACTCTATTGTATCTGAAATGATTCCTTCCCTTAAACTCGAATTAATTATGTGTATTGGTATAATTTTTTCACATCTAGGTTCTACAATAATGTTTTCTTATACAATATTTTCTTCAACATTTTCCAAATTACAATAATTTTCCACTTTATTTACTGATTCTTTAACCGAATAATTATTTTCACGATTTACTATTTCACTTTCACAACATAATTCGTTTTTCAGCTCGCTATTATATCTCTCATAATTATCATCAATAACGGAATCTAACCTTTCGTGTAACTTTTGATTACCATATTCGATTTTCAACTTTTTATTTAATATTTCAATCGTTCTTTGTTTAAAATTAATTATCGCGTTATTCATTTGTAGGAAATCGTTGCCAATCACTCCGTCACATTTGATAGGAAAGTTGTCCGGTATCACATGAAGTGTATGACAAACTTTTTGTCTCCTATAATTAACGTCACGTATGCGTATCCTACCGTTTCGATAGGTTGAGCATCCTTATCAATTCCTCTTAATTTTATTTTTTTGTCATCGTAAAATAATGTTTCGCCCTTTAATGATTTAACTTTTATCAATGTAACTTCTGCGCCAGTATCAATTAAAAACATACTATTATTTTTTATTAATTCGTTGCCTGAAAGTTGCACGATGAAGACACACCTGTATCTATGAGCATTATTCGGCCTGAACTGAATTGATAGCCCTCGGATCGGCCGTTGTCTTTGAGCCATTCATGTTTAAATTCCTTTGAACATTATTTTGATTATTCCTAGTACTAGTGAACATTCGGTTATTATTACCGTATTTATTTAAACTGTTATCTCTAGAAAATCTTTCATTATTTGCATTATAATTACTTCTAAAATTTGTTCTCGAATTTTGCTGATTATACCAACAGTTTTTTGATATATGACCTTTTCCTTGGCAATTAAAACAGGTTTTATCTCTTTCGACTTGTACTATTCTAATCCTAGGTATCTGTCTACATTGAAAACCTAAATGACCTACTTTGTTACAGTTAGAACATTTTTTTATTAGTTGACCCGGTTGTCCATAATACATCTCTTGTCTCGACTTTATTTCTTGTTCTACTGAAATAGCAATAGAAACAGCTTCTTCCAGTGTTTCAGGTTTCTGAGACTTTAATAATATGTGTAGTTGTGGTATAAGACCACTAATAAAAACATTTAACGCTTGATTCTTTAAAAGCTCCACATTAGCTTCGCGTGCTTCCTTACTTAATTTAGGATCGAGATTTTTAATAAGTCTTATATAACAATTTTCTATTCTGGTCGAATATTCTAAAACTGCTTCGTTGGGACCCTGTCTACACGAGTTTAATTGTTGTTGCCATTGCGCAAAGGTTCTTTTTTCGGAATAATTCTCTAATAAATGGTTTTTTAAATCTTCCCACGAGTGAAAAGTCCTATTAAGTAACGTCGATCGAATATTTCCTTCTATTTTTGAAAGTACAACAGAAATAAATGCTACCTTATAAATGGGGTTTAATAATCTATAAGCATTATTGCAATTGTCTATGAAAACATGTAAATTTGCCTTGTTTCCATCGTATATTCTAAGCATGCGTTCTGCTAAATTTATATCTATGAGACCCTCAGAATTGTTATCTTTTTCCAGTTTTACAGACATTTCTACACTTTATAATTAACAATTAAATACTTAATAAAACCTTTTACAATAATAGTCAACTCACTTTGAGATTTTTCTTGACTATATCGGAGTTATCTGCCTGTTGATCTCCCTGCTGCAACTACTTGGAGAAGTTTAAGCTGCTTTTGGTCGACTAGTACACGTTCGGCTACACCCTGCGTCACGTTACTGCTTACTCGTCACTGCTTACTCGCAGTTGTCCACCTTGACTCGTCACGATGTCCCGCTAAGCTTAGGTACGGCGAACCGGTACACGTTGCTCTGCTGCTACGACGTATCACCGAAGTTGCTATGTCGTTCAGCTACAGTACGGATTTGACTTTCCGTAGTCAGGAAATATCCTTCACTTCTGACACCAATTTGTTATGGGCGCGTTCGTGCGGGATGTCAACTGGGGTTATTTCTTTGGGAAGTGCGACGAACAATAATTTACGCGGCAGTTATAGGGTATATTTTATTGTATTGATTACAATATAGGCACGAGGTACTTAAGTCTAAGATCGACAGAGCAGAACTCAAGACTGTAACTAGACTGTAACTGTAGTTGTGTGTAACTGTGTCTAACTGACTTGTCGTGGGGCGGGGAGGATATTTTATACACTTCACTAATGACCCTTGGTTATGTTTGCTTTACATTACTTATTCTAACTAATTTGTTAAATCTATGAGAATTGTCAATACATTTGGTACTAGATAATTAGATGAGAATAGTAAACATATCATTTAGATAACAATAAGTCACTAAAAACATGGAATATTTCCTACAACACACGTGGTCTTATAACAAAGGATTTCAGTACATTACACAAACATTGACCTCTTTAACACATGTTCTATCTAAAAAGACTCAAAAAGGTTTACCTTTGTGACAAATTGGATTGAAACGACCATAGCGTAGTAGGTACATAATAAATCTTACCGAATACTGCCGAGCCGAATAATAGGTGGAGCATTCTTAGATATATTACCTACTGACGCATATACTGAATCTATGGGTACTGGGAAAAAAATTGAATCTTGTAATGTCCCATTGGTTTTTTTCAATCTATCATTCAATGAATTTGGATCCGAATTCATTGCTATCACTATACAAATTACGTATTACTATAGGGGTATCTACTTATATTAAATTTACAGAATTGTTTATAAAATATTTTTGTAGATAATACATACATATTGTTACGGTTGGACTTTATGAGTAAGAAATAAGGTCGATTTTTAATGGAACTAAAAACGTAACTTTTAGTGCTTATATCTCGAGACCTAGGCTTTGCAGAGTTATGACCTAAAAACGCATTGCTAGGTTTAAGGTCTACTATCGAATGGTATGAGTTAAATTAAGAAAGAAGAACCAAGTTGCACCTCGAATATTCCCGAGCGATGACGTGTCACGTACCTATGACTCATGCAAACAGGCGGCGTCGAGAACAATATCGAATTACTGTTAGCGAGCGTAATTAACTAGAAAGTTCCACCCTCGTTTTATCCGACTATAAATAGAGCTCCGTGTCTGCCGCCGAGTCAGTGTTTCTCAACTATCGTTCGAAGCGACATATCATTCGAGGCAACATCAAGGCGAATTACGAAGATGACTACAACGACTACTGCGACGACCTTGGATAGAAGAACTCTGCGATTCGGGAACGTTGTTATTGAGTGAAGTGTGTACCTTCGGTGTCTACTACGCGAGTACCTACTTCGAGGGCGACTACGAAGACTAGGGACCGCCGTAATTAAGTTCGCACATTCTTGACATCTGCTTGTACGAAGGAAAATAAACTCTTTGCACCCTTAACGGGCATCTTATTACCCTCAGGTCGTAACAATATGTATAAAATATATCCTCGCGCTGTATTCCTAATGGGCTAGTCAGAGACGATGGGGCGCAAAGCATCGCGATCCTTACATACTTCTTTCACTTCTTCAAATCTCATCATTCTCCTCACACACTTTTGCCTAGATATGTGAATACTTTTTTCCGTCAGCTAACACTGCCTATTTGATCTTCATAAGTCAGCCTTGGTCTTCTTTGATTTTATGCTCACTCATTTTCGCTTTGTAGATTTTCTTCGTCGTATTATCTTTCAGATAATCATCGATCTTGTATCTCGTAGATAAATAATACATGATTATAATTCACTTACTAATTCTAATTGCCCTATAACCCTATTATAATAATATGTACTCTATTATATTAGTACCCAAGAGAAACTTACGTAAGTATATAATACTTGACCCATAGAGAAACTAATTGGCCCATAATATAGGTATCTACTTACCTACATATTTTTTTAAAAGACATAATGTAGGTCAGTAGTTGCTTAAGCTTATGTGTATTATAAAAAGCGAATTAATGTAAGAAATGAAACATAAAATAAACAAAATACAGACAAGATAGTCGCCGAGGCTTTTCAACGGCTGAGAATGAAAAAGCGTTTAATAATGAGACCCCCCTATAAATGACGCCATTGCTTTTTATTTTCCATCCTCAGCCTTTCTTTGTCTCGAGTTCTCGTAGTACCAATTTCTGTATATATGTAAATAAGGTATTCATAATTCCTCTAAAAATTGATAATAGCGGTACTTAAATGAACATACAAGTTCATAAGGCTATACTAATATGTAATTTGACATTCGAATATTTATACTTTATGGTAGTAAACTAATTAATCTGTGTTTATACGAAGAGAAATTAACCATAAGGTTTTATGGATTTTATAGGGATTTCATAATCAGCTATTTATGGTGCATCGATCATCAAGTCTACTGAATTAGGGATTCACGGCCGTAATAAACAAAACTACGAAAAATAATAATAGTAATTAACATAAAAAAAAAATTATTCGATTTGTTTATAATGACGATAAGTAGGGGAAGCCCGTGCAAAGTAAACATCAAAGCGGATAATCTCTACTATTCCCAAACTATTCGTCTACCATTAACCACTTGCCCATAGCCATAGCAATGGTCGGCTATCTTAGCTCAGTGAGTGGTAAACAGCGAGAGCATACGTCTCACGGTGTCCACAGAGCGGCAAATTGTGTTTACGAAAAAAAAATTCCAATATTTCGAGGTAAGTGTTTTGATGATATTATTATTATTCTGTTTTATTTGTTTATCATACCTGGGCGTACTATTACGTGTCAAAGTGCCTTTTTATAATATTTTGAACTGAGAATCGAAGTCAGTAGTTTTTGTATGAAATGAATTAACCTTAAAAATGGCCGTCTTGGGTAAAGTGGATATGATATCCGTTCTGCCCGGCTTTTGCGGTAATTTAGTTTTGATTTTATAAAACTCATACTCTGTTGCAGATGGCGAATAAGTACAAAAAAAAACTAATCAAGCCTCTGGGGATAGTGTTGTGCAGACATGCAGAGATGCATATTAAGAGCAATACGAAACCACGATAAACCAATGACAACTCGTAAACAGAAATTGTAAAAAATCAGAATTTTTAACTAATACACCTATCAAGAACGAGCAAAAGAGAAAATTTGAAAAATATAAAGTTAAGAATATTACTAAAAAACTAAATATAAATAGAATCAAAAAAGTGACTGAAAGACTGCTAAAAAAATCCATTGAAAAACTAAAGAAAGTTAAGAAAGAAGATATTTTATGTTTTATTTTGATTTTGATGAGATTTGAGAAGCGAAAGAAGTATGTAAAGACCGCGACGCTTGGCGCTCCGTCCTCTCGTCCTCGTCCTACCCCGTAAGGAATACAGCATGGAGATATATATAAATGTATCTAAGAAGTACATATCGTAATTACAAAAAAAAATAGGACATTGCTTTTGCCTTTGCCTCTTTTTTCTCTTGCTTATTTTCAAATAAAATGTAAATATCTGTATGTAATCCACTATTATATTAAACGAGCAATATTTGCATATATTTATCAGTGGCGGTACCTTCATGCAGGCCCAAAAGCCCGGCTTCCCTTACTAAAATGCACAGTCAAGATACAGAATACTAACGTGTCAAGAATGAGTAATAAATATCAACTTCAAATCATATGAAACAGTTTTAAAAATTCTCGCGAATTAGGTACTTGTCAAACGAAAACAGTATAGGAAACAGAGAAATAAAACCTCAAGTCGCGACCAATCAGTGGGTGCCGTGGGTGGGTCGATCGACACTAACGACCTCTCGAGGCATAATCAAAGCAAAAATCAGAGTAATCAATCGTCTCACTCTCATGCGTTGGCTTGCAACGGGGCTTGCAACCTCTATTTCTCTCTTATGGCAAAATTTGTTATAGCTGCAGCTTTTTACTAAGGTTTATATAGCAATTAGTATGAAGAAAAAAGCCGGCTCTCATATTAAACTTCGTACAGATTGAGAGATACGATAAGGATACGAATATGATAGTGTCCGAATACGAATACAGTTCAACGTAATTCAACTTCATAGCTTTTACCTAATATTGTTTGTTTGAACCGGTGGAGGAGTGACAAGTATTTTTTTAATTTACATCACAAGTTAATTAATTTTTAATCGGTATAGAAAATGTAAATCTTTGAATTTTGCATAGAAAAAAAATGTTGCGTTAAAACCTACGCCTAATTTGTGTATTACTCGACTAGTAAATTGCATAAAAGACAATAAATCAGTGTACAAAACTATTTAACTCATCGAATGAGTGTTTCTTTGACTAGTAATTCGCATAAAAGATTTAATAATCAGTTTACAAAACTTGAAAGAAAGAATTTAAAGAAAGAATGAGTATATCAAGAAAAAGAAAGAATTTAATGTATCAGTTTACAAAACAAATTGGATTTTTGTTTGTACTCCCATCAAGTTATAGGTAGGTGGTACTACTTATTACTATCGGTGCTGTATAATTTATTCAAATTACGGGAAATATTTAGAATTGTTCTGGTTATGATGATTAAAAAACTATACTGGCGCCATAAAGTACACATGATTTCACAAAACACATGAATACAGAATAATTGAAACATATTAATATGTTAAGAACTGATAAACTATTTACACCTGTACATTTTTAATATCAAAGATCCAAATCCAAAGGAAACATGGGAGGTCATTAAAAAAGTTACTCTAACAGAGAAACAAACAGAACAACCTGTTGAGCTTCTAAATTCGCTTAGTAGTCCTGAAGCCTCTGTGAACATGGTTAACTCATATTTTGCCAATATAGGAAAGGAGTTAGCTAATAAAATTAAACCAAATAGAACACCTACTGAAGCATCCCCTAATAGTTGCTACTCGGGTGGAAATTCTATGGTACTACTTCAAGTTACTGATGAAGAGGTGGGTGCGATAATCCATGAACTTCGCGGGGACTGTGCGACTGGCTGTGATGGAATACCAGCTAAATTTATCAAACTGACAGGCAAGGTCTTAGCCCCTGTCATAATACATATTTGCAATCTTGCAATATCATCAGGAAAATTGCCAAATGCTCTAAAAAAAGCGATGGTTCATCCCATTTACAAGAGTGGTGACAGATACAGTGTCAATAATTATAGGCCGATCTCAGTACTGCCTATTCTATCAAAAGTATTAGAGAAAATTATGAATCGAAGTCTTATCAGTTTTCTAGAACAATATAAAATTATCTCTAATAATCAGTTTGGGTTCAGGAAGAATAAATCGACGGCAGATGCTATTAGTTCTTTAGTTCAACATACAGTTGAGGCTATTGATAACAAACAAAAATGCCTGGGAATCTTTTTAAATCTTTCTAAAGCATTTGACACTGTCTCTGTTAAACTACTTGTGGATAAGCTAGAAGCTATCGGGGTACGTAGAACGGTTTTATCCTTATTCGAAGACTCTGTCACACCGCACACAATGTTCCAGAATAGGACCTTACACTAGCCAACAGGACTCCATACATTATGGTGTACCACAAGGTAGCATCCTTGGCCCTACCTTATTTCTAATCTACGTCAACCAACTATGTAATATGACCTTCCCGCACTGCCGTCTGTTCGCTTATGCGGATGATACAGCTCTAGTAATAATGGGCAGTAACTGGGCTGAAACTATCACTAATGCAGAAAAGGCACTTAGATTAGTTATGGGCTGGTTAAATAATAATCTACTTACCTCGAATATTGACAAAACCAGGTATATTACATTTGCCATCCAACGGTCTTCGCAGCCATCCCCTGAATCTCTCGATATTAGAGCTCATGTGTGTGTGGAAGAATCGGCTGTCTGTACATGTCAATCACTAGCACAAACTGAGTCAATCAGGTACCTGGGAGTGTTGATGGATAGTCGTCTAACTTGGTACCATCATTTGCAATCGGTCGCGAGTCGTATAAGGAAACTCATTTTTATTTTCAGGAAGCTTCGAGGCTCAGCAGACATAAAAATATTAAGTACAGTGTACACTGCTCTCTGTGAATCCCTGCTAAATTACTGTATCCCAATTTGGGGGGGCGCCTGTACCTTTATAAACATTGAACGAGCACAAAGAGCAGTGCTCAAGGTAATGCAATGGAAACCATATTGGTATCCCACCAGCTTACTTTATTGGGAGACAGGGGTGCTGACGGTAAGGCAGCTGTACATACTCAGATGTGTCTTGCGGCGGCATACCTCTCTCCCAGCAAAACAAGCATCTCCCCCACGACGAAGAACTAGCATTTACCACAATAACTTGTCGCACGGCTTTCGCCAAAAGACAATTTTCTTCAGCAAGCTGTAGAATCTACAATAAAACTGATAAGTGTAGAAATAACTTACTTAAACAAATACGAAATTAAGAAAAAGGTTAAAACATGGTTACTTACTTTAGACTACATTAAAACTGAGGACTTATTATCTTAACACTTCTACTTCACCTCCACTCCTTCAAATAAGGAACAGCCGTTGCAATACAACATAATAACGTACAATATAATAACATAATATAATATATACAGGGTATATATGAAAACGGGACAGTTGCTTTAATGGATGAAAGGGCATAACTTTAGTATGTAGTTACAAAAAGAATTATCGAAAAAAACGTATCCGTGTAAGAGTTATGACCGTTTTAATTTTCAAGTGTTATCCCCACCATTTCTCGTAAAATTGGGTTGATCGTGTACAGTTACAAATTTTAAATCTTACGTATTTTTATTTTTTTGGAATAATTTCATCCGTTACTGAAATACAGCCTGAAAACCATTTTCGAAAATAATGCGTATACCCCAATGGGGGTTTTCAGGCTGTGTTTCAGTAACGGATGAAATTATTACGGCTTTCATAACACAGGATTTTCCTAGCATGAAGGCCAGGGGAAGATTTTTGTATGCGACTGGGCACTTGTTTTTGTAGATACCTATAGATTAGATGTCTATAGATTAGATATTATCAATATTATGTAAAGGTACTCTCAATCTCTCTTGTGACGCAGTTTTTCCAAACTGATAGATACTTCCAAATTTGTTGTCAAATATTGAGTGTTTTTGTAAATTTTGTTCAATAAAGTTATTATTATTATTATTATTATTAGTATAGGTTCAGAAGTTTTCTCGTGATTGTGTGTCAAAGAAAACCATTTTCATTATATATATTATTTAGATAGATAGATAAGCCTATAAGTGTTCCAGAAATAGTAGTCCAAAATGATTGCAAGCGTAATCTATTTGAAAACCAATAAACAAGGCTTTAAATTATCCATTTCAGACCATCAAAAGACTATCACAACGATCAGAACACTCATCTAACCCATATTTTGGAATAGTTGTATAATAGATCTTATTATGGTAGAATTAAAAGAACAGTAAGTACAATATTATTTCTTTATTTGACTTTTGATTACATCATTTGAAACTGTTTTTTATTTACAAGTTTAAAGTAAACCACAATACAAACCTCAATTATCATGTCTTCCCCAGACAGTTTTTGTGAAAAGACATTAACAACAATATTACATTGTCATTCTTCAGATTTCTGCGGACTTCCGGATTTCTGTGGCGTATACTTTCACAAAAATATGCGGTAAAGATATTGATTTTAACTACGATGGCTTTGTTGATTAGAATTGGGTCCGGCAGATTGTCGCATTACCATCTCATCACATTTCATTTCATCTTTCATCTCATCACATTTCATCTTTGAGACTTATTTTTGTTAGATAATAATGACGGAAATTCAAAATCCAGAGAAAAATCAACCGCAAAATTCTGAACAACAACCCACGCTTTTCACATGTTCTCACAGAATTAAGACACAATGTCAATTCAAAACCAACTTCACAAATGCCTGTCGCTTATGTCAATCATTATGAATTTTAATTGGATCTGTAAATTGTGCCGTCAGTATATAGAACATTGCTGGAGCCGGTACCAATGACAAATACCACAAATTTTTAAAACCGGTGAGTGATATAATACCATAAGCATGAATCAGCCAATGACCAAGTAGTATGATTAAGTTTCTCATATCAGTGATTGAGGACGTAAGTAAAGCTGGTGCAGACTGATCAAACTTCACAGAGAAGTGGGAAGCTGACGTCATCATAGATATTATGATTACGATGTAAGGGAATGAGTAATCTGCAAATAAAAAAGATGTATTCAATACAAAAGCCGAAGACTTTTTTATTGAAATAAATACTACTTTGTAGTACAAATGGAAATTCCTTGCACACCTCTGTTTATATGACTCCACTGACCTCTACAACTTATAAACGGATTTATATGCCATGTGATGAATTCTTAAAATCTTTAACTATTTTCCGCTTTAGCCAATTTGACCGTTATGATTTGTACTTCATGAAAACAGTTTAAGTGTATTAAAAATTGCACTATGACTTACTATAGTTGGACACTGATGGTGTTCATGAATGAAGTAGACAAAAAAATTTGCTGACAGTGGACACTCATGGAACATCTAATGTGAAACTTAATTGTATCCTGACAAAGTCAATTATAATCTTGTATTGACCAGATGTGACTTATTTGACATTGGTACTTTTGCATGTAAAATGCAATTACAATACTAATATCTAATAATTATTTATATAAAAAGAACTTGTTATTTAAAAAAAATATATAAAAAGAAAGTAGATATTTGGAAAATATGAATTTTGCATTTAATATTTAAAATACAAAAAGAAAAACTAGTCTGTATTTTGCATTTGAATAGAAATTCAAAAAAGTATTTGCATTTTGTATTTAAATGTCAGGGAGGATGTAGTGTTGAACATTGTGGCCCTTTCATACTCCTTTCGCCTTCTCAAATCTCATCATTCTTCTTACACACTTTGTACATAAATATTTTTGATAAACTATTTTGTACATCTCTGGTCAATACTGTTGTCACAGAAATCGGTAAGACTTGTATTTGGCGTTTTAATATACAATTTTCTCTTAAGTACCTACACATAAAATAGAGAAGTATGAATATTTTGATTTATTTCACCAACATACACTGTATTCTGCTGTATGTTGACTAATAGCACAGTACAAGTAAGCATACAGTATGCTATCTCGGCAGTGTCCTAGAGATAATTACCTACGGTCGTTTGGTACGTAAACGCGCAATAGGGCTACCGACTTGGACTGAATGTTTTTCATGGGTTACTTATTTGATAATAGGTACTATATTAAATTGTCATATTATCTTTTCATTTTATATTATTGCAAATTTAATACGTTTTTATTTATATAATTTTACTAGTATTTTATATCTAGTTTCAAAAGTTTGTGAGTTAGTATGCTGGAAATGGACAAAAAAAATGCTTTTTATGTGCAGTATAATTAAAAATCAGCAATAAATTAACTAGATCATTATGATAATATATTTCCTACAAATTAGCAACAGAGAAATATTTCTGGTTTCGATATAGATGTATTCAAACATCCATACACTGAACATTGTGCTCGTAAACTAGATTGACATAATATTTAGTCAATAAATGCGCAGGAGCGTCTCATACCGTCCGACGACAACCGCGGCGCGCTCGCGACTGTCGTATGTCGAGATATGTCGAGATTTCGAGCGCGTTGTTTGGGAGCGTTTGTATGAAGATAGCATACTGTATGCTTACTTGTACTGTGCTAATAGGCTGCCCAGCCTGGTTTTGACTTCTAAACATAAATCTACTAAGATTACCATTCTAAAGGTGACATAACAATATCTTCAATAGTTTCTTAGCTATGTTTCACCTAAAAGTCCTTAAATAACATATCTATTGCAATTCACAATGTTAAAAGAAAGTTAAACCACATTTTTAATCAATTAATTAATTAAACACAAAAACTAAATTAATAAATAAATTCTAATGTATAGCTTAGCTACAATAATAGTAAACTGACATTTTCCAAGTTCCAAGCAAGTTATTTTCTACTTACATATTAAACCTGCAGCCACAGTGTGAATCAACACAAGTATTGGATAGAAATAGAGAGCACAATAGATAGCTCTCTTGCCAAGGTTTGGAGAATGCCAAGTCAGAAGCCATGGTCGTAGTGTTATTGTCATTAGCAGACTGAATGCATATATCAATAAAACCAAAGTGTATCTGAAATTAAGAATTGTAAAAATTATTAGATATTATTAAAACTATTCAGTCAGAATATAAAGGATCATATTTAGGCAAAATAAAAATATTAGTGAATACACCTTTGTAATAGAAGCTAATACACTCTTTTGATTTCAGATGTCCATTCCTACACCATTTATGCAATTGTGATGAAACATTAGTAGGTTGTTGTGAGCATGACGGGAAAGATTTTGTATGTGATAACACTATAAATCCAATATAGCGGACACTCCAAGATAAGCACTAAATTTTTTGAAGGCCCTTATAATAATTATCTCAAATGAAAGGTAAAATCTACAGGGAAAAGTTTCTGTATATATGCATGCAACATTGCAACACATGCTGGGTACTCTCTTTTACATATAAAAATAATGTTATAAATATGAATATTCCTTTGCTAGCCTCATAAGTGTTCTTTTAATGTTCATCTAATAAATCTAATTGGTACGAAACTTTGGTGAGTTGTTGTGTGAATGCTCGCCAAAGGATACTAAATTATTACCTTATTCAATTAAATTCAAGAGCACACAAATGTTGCAGCTGCAGCTGCTAATAACATATAAAAGAGATACTTACAATGGATAGACAGCTTCTTGTGTACAATATAATGTTTCTTTATAATCAGGTTGTGGATTATGTAATAATGTATACCAGTCTGACAGTGCTTTTGGTGAACAAACATAAAGGGCTATAGAGCCAGTGGGAGGTATAACAAGCAATGCTGCCAATGTCCCCGAAGTCACTTCAACAAAGGCACACAAATGCTGTGCTAATACACCATTTTTCCTGAAAAAAATTAAAAACCTGTGTGCCTGTTTCGTTCGTGAGCAATTAAAATGTACTAAAAACTGAATTTCCTTGTAATCTATTCACAATAAGTTACTTACCCTTTACCAATAGTGACCATATCTATAAAGAACCAGTGTAATACCAAAGGTAACAATACCATAAAGCCTAAATATTGCCAATCGTAAAGTGCAGGTTCTTCTGCACAAGGCATACAATAACTAGAATCATTAGTTCTATATCCTCGTGGGCACGCACCACATTCACTCCACGAGGCGTCTTCGAGTTCTGTACGACCACAATACAATCCTGGACAAGTTCTTACAGCAGACATTTTCTGTCAAAATACAAAATCTGAATAAAAGTTGACTGTGGATTTATTAGGATAGTAATAGATATTGCGATATTTTCACTCCCTTTCTTATTTACAGTGGTTAAAATCAAATTATTGAATAATTACAACTATTTGAATTCATATAACAGAGAAGTAGAATAGTAGAAGTAGATAAGTAGAAAAGTTAGAACCAAAAAAAAGATGGTTTAGCATAAAATATTAATCCGAATGACAACAGTCTTTAGGATTATCAAGATTGTAAAATTAATTAATTCTCCTTCTGCTTTATTACTGACTTTTCGTATATACAAATCAATTAATTTGCCTTCTTTATTTATACGGCGCCGTCGCAATTGCGAAGTTTGGGAATGTCACGATATAGTTTATTGAAGATTCCAACTTTACGTAAATCGTAATGACAATTGACATTTGACAATTTTTTATATTTACATTCCATAAGGCATTAGTCACAAGACCATAAGCCTAATGACGTAACTTCTGGAGAAATATTGACTGTCCCTAACACTCCTCTAATAAAGTGATAGTGACTTCTTAGAAGAGCGCGAAAACTACACATGTTTATTTAGATCTCCTCCATTCCTTTCACTTAAACAGAACTTTAGAACACAATACACTATTACTTTTGTACTTTAAAACTCCTAAAAGTGGAAAAAATAGAAAATCCGAATAAAATGACAACCTCACTTCTCCCGTTCCCGCCAAAAAGTTTAATTTTTTATTTATTTATTTATATTTCTTAAGGCATTGGTAACAAAACCATCAGCCTAATGACGTAACTTCTGGAGAAATATTAACTGTCCCTAACACTCGTCCAGTAAAGTGATAGTAAGCTTTACTGAAGTTAAAAAGGACTTCTTGTAAGAGCGCGAAAACTTCAGCCGTACATGTTTATTTAGATCTCCTCCATTCTTTTCACTTACACAGAAATTTAAAACACAATATACTATCACTGTTGTACTTTAAAACCCCTAAAAATGTAAAAAATAGAAAATCTAAATAAAATGATAACCTCACTTCTCCCGTTCCCGCCAAAAAGTCCCAAAAAGTTTAACATTTGACCGCAAATTAGTAAGATTGTCTATTTGACAAGAAAGTAGTAGTAATACGGTTCTCCGTTAGGAGGGAAGGTAAAGGGATCTTAGCCCATACAACTATTGTCTTCAGTGATAATTGATAATGATAAAAAGATAAATTGTTCATATTATTTCATTAAAATGTCGGCGTAATATACATTTTAATTGTTTGTTGGAGTTTCTGGCAAAAAATATATTTAGGTAGTCTGTCTAGTAGGATTCACTGAGGTAGACTAAGCCACTAAAAAAAATCTTAACTTCGCGTTACTATACCATATATTGCACAATAGTGTAGATACTTGAAACGCAAAACTACGCCAATATTACACCACAATATGTACTAGACACAATTTTCAATTAATTAAACTAAACGCCCGACCGCTACCCATAAAGTCCCGCCAAAACCTCTGACAATGTCAAGTTGTCGACATCACAGATTTATAAATGGAAGCAAACATAATTTACTCACACATAGATACCGTGTAAGTAATAACACTGTCACTTTCATTGTAGTTTAAAATTGTATATCTTTATCCTTTTCTTTCATTTGTTGCAACACAATGGCACACATAGACAATTCCGAAACCGTGGCAGCCGCCATCTTCCGCTTAAGTCAAAATAAGCGGAGTATGGCGTCTGTTTACTTGTGTAGTACGTCACATGTTCGATGATTAAATATTTCTTGTTGTATAAACATTATTTTGGTTATTTAAAGTGCAAAATATGGTACAAAAGTATTGTACCCACAGATTTATAAATGGCAGCAGATCAAACATAATTCACTCACACATAGATACCGTGTAAGTAATAACACTGTCACTTTCATTGTAGTTTAAAGTTGTATATCTTTATCCTTTTCTTTCATTTGTTGCAACACAATGGCACACATAGACAAATCCGAAAACGTGGCATCCGCCATCTTCCGCTTAAGTCAAAATAAGCGGAGTATGGCGTCTGTTTACTTGTGTCGTACATCACATGTCCGATTATCAAATATTTCTTGGTGTATAAATATTATTTTGGTTGTTTAAAGTGCAAAATATGGTACAAAAGTGTTATACCCCCAATAGTTGCAACGCCTCATACAGAAAAGCCCCGAAAATCACGTTCCATCGGTAAGTAAATCTGATGTTGCAAATTGTTTGATTACTGCACTCAGTTAGCTAATATTTTTGTATTTCCTGGCTCCGACACTTAAATATGTTGCAAACTATTAAAATTAAAGTTTCCTTATATTGTTTAAGGTTTTTTTCATAGGTTTTTTATTGTTTTGTATCAAGTACCTAACCAATTTTGACATTATTAGTACTTGTACCTTAAAGAGGGCCGAATTCAGAGAAAACTGAGTTTCGTAATAAAATTAAATATTAACGGACAGGTACCTAAGGTTAAGCAACTATCAATTTTTTGCAACTATCTTTTGATTTTAATGTATGCCTTGTTAATGTCGGGTTTCTAAAGGATGAAAATCTTCAAATTTTTTGGTTAAAGAACTACATAAGAAAGGCTACATAGAACAAACTGGTAGCCCAATTCTGGCGGTGTTTTGTGCTCAAAACATTTTGAACTCCATTTATTATGTTAAAGAGAAGATACCTGTAAAACCCTGTTGTTATTTGCCCATGAAATTTAACATAACTATTAAAAATGAACATGCTATCACCAAATTAATCTCTAGTCGCTATGCTGGCCTGAAGCTGGACCAGTGTTGTTTAGAAAAAAGCCAGTGCTGTAATCCATACTTCGTAATTACAAAATTATTTTTAATTTATTAATAAAATAATACAACTTTATTGCTTCAGGTAATCGAAGATGGACTTTATTATGCATAAATTATGTGTTCACATGTAAAAATGGTGAAAACAAATATGGATATCTCGAGGCGAATAATGACAAATAATATCTACGATTACTTGCAATGGTAATCCTTAGCAAATCTGACATTCAAAGCTAGTTACTTCTGGCACACATTGAAAAACAGTGAAATGATGTGTTTGATGCACATCTATAATGAGTTCTTAGATAACGTTATAAGAAAACAATCCGATTAATAAATAAAAGACTGAAAACATTCTTTGTTTTATTGTATAAGCTATTTTAGTTTTTATTCTCAATGTGATCGATCACCCATCGACTATCTCCCGATTTCTTTTAATTTTTGAATTTTATGCGTAGTTTAGAAAAAATAATAATCAAAGGACAAAGCATAGCGATGAAGATTTATTTAATAATTTTATAAAATATTCACTGACGCTTATCTCCTTAGAAGAATAGTTAACGATAACACTCGTCTGATATAAAACTTGTTCTATTTTCTCATAACCAAATCTCTAACACTTACAGTAAAGCAATGGTAAGTAGGCTTTACTGGAGTTATAAAGGACTGTTTAACGAAATTCCTCCAACTCCTCTCACTCGCACACAACTTTGACGTACAATATACTATAATGTTTGCACTTAAAACTCCCGAAAGCACAAAAAATAGCAAATCTAAATTTTGAATAAAATGCCAACCAGGCTTCTTTTGTTCGTGCCAAAAAGTCTAAATTTAAAACTTTCACTTGCCTGATTGTCAACTTTCCCGACTTAAAAATATATCTTTTATGTCATTAAGCTTCATGTACCCACATAAATCGAACCGCAAGCAAGGTCATCACAATGTACATGCGGCCCAAGACCAGCAGCGCACAGCCATCATTGTATCGTGGAGCTATTGGGAACACTAAATGACGTCCTTTATGTGACAAAAACAATCTACAAAAAGAAGGAATATAATGAAGTAACAATTTCTAATACTAGTATATCAATTAATTTTATCCTTATTTACATTAACAAAAAGTACATAAGTACATACGTTAATATTTACAAACTTAAAACTACACATTATCTTTATTTTATCCTTATTTTATCACATGAAAAATATAATTTGGAGTGTCCCAAATAGTCCCGCTCTAAGATAATACACATATAGATACCCACTCCTTAATGCGGCCCTGAGTTTTGTATGTGTGTGAGTAATATTTGTTACTGTTAAATTTGCCACGCATTTTGAACCGATAGGTATAGTCTGCTTCTATTTAAAAGTCTGTGGTTGTACCCGCAATAGTTGCAACGCCTCATACAGAAAAGCCCCGAAAATCACGTTCCATCGGTAAGTAAATCTGATGTTGCAAATTGTTTGATTACTGCATTCAGTTAGCTAATATTTTTGAATTTCGTGGCTCCGAAACTTAAATATGTTGCAAACTATTAAAATTAAAGTTTCCTTATATTGTTTAAGGTTTTTTTTATAGGTTTTTTATATTTTTGTACCAAGTACCTAACCAATTTTGACATTATTAGTACTTGTACCTTAAAGAGGGCCGAATTCAGAGAAAACTGAGTCTCGTAATAAAATTAAATATTAACGGACAGGTACCTAAGGTTAAGCAACTATCTATGTTTTTGTAACTATCTTTTGATTTTGATGTATATCTTGTTAATTTCGGATTTCTAAAAAATGAAAATCTTCAAGTTTTTTGGTTAAAGAACTACATAAAAGAAATACATAAGAAAGGCTGCATAGAACAAACTGAACAAACTGGCAGACCAATTCTGGCAGTGTTTTGTGCTCAAAACATTTTGAATCCCATTTATTATGTTAAAGAGATACCCGTAAAACCCTGTTGTTGTTTGACCATGAAATTTAACATAACTATTAAAAATGAACATGCTATCGCCAAATTAATCTCTAGTCGCTATGCTGGCCTGAACCTGGACCAGTGTTGTTTAGAAAAAAGCCAGTGCTGTAATCCATACTTCGTAATTACAAAATTATTTTTAATTTATTAATAAAATAATACAACTTTATTGCTTCAGGTAATCGAAGATGGACTTTATTATGCATAAATTATGTGTTCACATGTAAAAATGGTGAAAACAAATATGGATATCTCGAGGCGAATAATGACAAATAATACCTACGATTACTTGCAATGGTAATCCTTAGCAAATCTGACATTCAAAGCTAGTTACTTCTGGCACACATTGAAAAACAGTGAAATGATGTGTTTGATGCACATCTATAATGAGTTCTTAGATAACGTTATAAGAAAACAATCCGATTAATAAATAAAAGACTGAAAACATTCTTTGTTTTATTGTATAAGCTATTTTAGTTTTTATTCTCAATGTGATCGATCACCCATCGACTATCTCCCGATTTCTTTTAATTTTTGAATTTTATGCGTAGTTTAGAGAAAATAATAATCAAAGGACAAAGCATAGCGATGAAAATTTATTTAATAATTTTATAAAACATTCACTGACGCTTATCTCCTTAGAAGAATAGTTAACGATAACACTCGTCTGATATAAAACTTGTTCTATTTTCTCATAACCAAGTCTCTAACACTTACAGTAAAGCAATGGTACGTTTATTGGAGTTACAAAGGACTGTTAAACGAAATTCCTCCAACTCCTCTCACTCGCACACAACTTTAACGTACAATATACTATAATTTTTGCACTTAAAACTCCCAAAAGCACAAAAAATAGCCAATCTGAATTTTGAATAAAATGCCAACTATGCTTCTTTTGTGCGCGCAAAATGTCTAAATTCAAAACTTTCACTTGCCTGATTATCAACTTTCCCGACTTTTAAAAATATATCGTTTATGTCATTAAACTTCATGTACCCACATAAATCGAACCGCAAGCAAGGTCATCACAATCTACATGCGGACCGAGACCAGCAGCGCACAGCCGTCAGGCCTCATGTATCGAACATAATATTGTATCGTGGAGCCATTGGGAACACTCTAAATTACATCCTTCATGTGACAAAACAATCTACAAAAAGAAGGAATATAATAAAGTAATAATCTCTAATACTAGTATATCAACTAATTTTATCTTTATTTACATTAACAAAAAGTACATACATACGTTAATATTTACAAACTTAAAACTACACATTATTTTATCCTTATTTTATCACATGAAAAATATAATTTGGAGTGTCCCAAATAGTCTCGCTCTAAGATAATACACAATATAGATACCCACTCCTTAATGCGGCCCTGAGTTTTGTATGTGTGTGAGTAATATTTGTTAGTGTTCAATTTGCCACGCATTATGAACCGATAGATATAGTCTGCTTCCATTTAAAAGTCTGTGGTCGACATTAATGTTATTGTTGTTTGTACGAATCTCCCTTGGGAGGGTAGGCAAAGGGATCTATCCCACACAGCCCATTTCTTTAATGATAAATAACATTTATGAATTCTTCATATTATTTCATTAAAAATTTACTTATTACACGGTATTTATTTATTATTCGGTAGTGAGACCTGGATATGCCCGAAATCTAGTAAAAGTAAGATGAATGAATAAGCAATGAAGAGATACGCAGAATGACAGGATTACACGACAGTGTACCTATTGTAGAAATGAAGAAAGGAATGGTTAGATGGTTCAGCCACATAGAAAAAGAGAGTGATTAAAGACTGAAGAAGAAAATACAGAACGAAGGCGAGTGCTAAAAGAAGCCACAGCAGACCAAAGCTGACTTACAAAGATCAAATAGCTAGTGTTAGCTGACTGAAATGTCAAAACTACTCGCATAACTAGCCGAAAATGTCTGGGAAGAATGATGAGATTTAGGCACCGAAAGAAGTATACAAGAACCCCGACGCTTGGCGCTCCATCCTCTCTGGGTACCCCGTTAGGAATACAGCGTGATATATGAAATACATACGTACATATATACCATATGTACGTATGTATTTCATTAAAATGTCGACGTAACACATTTCAATGTTTCTTGTAGTGTCTGGTGACAAATATATTGAGGTACTTAGTCCTTTTAGTAAAGTCAAAGTCAAATCAATTTATTCAAGTAAACCCAAATGCAAGGTATTTTTGAACGTCAAATCTACTTTAGTTCGGTTCGAAAAGAAAACCTGAATACTGAGAAGAAGTAGTAGTAGTAGTAGTAGTAGAATCCGCTGAGGCAGATTAAGCCGCTAAAAATCTCAACATCACACTACTAAGTACTTATTTTAACTATTCCACATATTGCACAATAGCGTAGATATTTATGATGCAAAACTACACCAATTTTATATTTTTAACACAATATCCGCTAGAAATAATTTGCAAATAATAATTAAAATAAAAGCTCAACTCATGCCCAACTGCTCTCCATAAAATCCCACCAAAAACATCCTTACGTTACATATCATGCCGTAATCAGTTTTATTGTTTTTTAGTTCTGAAAGCATTGGCCATGCATTGACTATAACCACAGAGTACATTATATATAAACTAAAGTCTATAACGATAGTTAAAACCAAGGGCCATGACTCATTATCACACTCATTATAACATTAATTTCACGAAGAATATTGCATACTAATTTGAAAATCAACTATTTCTGGATAAAGTTGTCTAGTAATCATCCTTTATTTGTTATGTAACCTATTTGGCACGTCTATAACTATAAGAAGTGAAAACCTCTGGAAAGAATTTGAAAGATTCAGTGCTTCAGCTGCACATGTTCATTTAAAATTCTTTACCATTCTCATATTAAATACCTACTTGCACATAATTTTAATTTATAACTACGATTATATGTAATACAAAATTTAAATAAGATCGGGGTATTGAAAGTAGCTTGGATAAGGTGTCATTATCACCACTGAATATCCTCTCGGAGTGAGCAGCGACACATATCTTCTAAACACCAAAACGATATCCAAGTATACCTGTATCTACTCGCTAAAAATATAATAGCAGATATTTGCACAATTACTATCGAAATTCTCAATAGTAATTATAATTTATATCTTTTGTCGATAAACTTGCTGTTTCCCATGTGCCAGCGACTTCCAAGTTCCAAGTCAGCAGGTGCCACGGCCAGCACTGCCGAGAACCTGAAGCGACGTAGGTATGCGACTCTCTCTGAGAGTTTTATATTTACGCCCTTTGCAGTCGAAACTTTGGGTCCCTGGGGCCCCGAAGCGCATCGACTGGTTTCTTGTATTTGTAAGAGACTAGTCGAGGCTTCGGGAGACCGCCGCCGCCGGGCTGGCAGCTTCTTCCGCCAACAAAGCAGTTTGGCTATTCAGAGGCAATGCTTCACAGCTTTCTAAGCGGCAACTTTGAGGAAGTCTATTATTTAAGATAATGTGTAGTTTTAAGTTTATAAATATTAACGTATGTATGTACTTTTTGTTAGCTGTCAATAAATTTATATCTGTTTATTCAAAAACTACTATATACCTAGTTGTTTTTTATTTGTTTTTATTCATTGTATATACATAGGTAATGTATTATAGTATTACCTACTCAACTTATTTTGAGCCATCCAAAAATTAGTAACTGTAAGTGCCTATACTCTGTACTTAAATATAAAATATTTAAAATATTTAATTTCAAGTATTAGGGTAGGTACTGATTGCAACTATATGAACACTGAACTGTTTAAACAAATGAAAAATAATAAGACAAGTTTAATTTAATCATTTAATTTTAAATTAACTCAAAGCGAAACTAATAAGCTACACACAAGAGCATTACTCACATTGCCTTAAATTTCCTACCCGACTCATTCTTTTCCGTTTTCTTCTTACGAAAACGTCCTACTACGGTACGTAAAACAATAACGGATAACCATAAGAGGAGAAACACTCCTATAACAAGGCAACTGATAATGTCCAGCATATAATATTTAAAAAACGAAACTCCAACCGCTGGTGAACGAAGAATTCTTGCGCCGCCATTACGAATAACGTAATCGGTCCACCAACCAGCGTTTTCTGGCCCAGAGATCATGGGGTCCTCTGTCATCTGTTTTACTTTAGATATTGCTTTTTTATACCTATTTGATAAAATAAAAGAAAATGTCATCAGTAATAAAATAAGAAAAAAAAAATTTATCAAAAAATTGAAGCAACTTTCTAATTAAACTTAATACCCAATACCCACCTGTCATCACCAGCAACAGTCGAAATAGTTATCTTTAAAATGTCTTTGGTCAAGTAATATGGATCTATTACTTTTCCAGCTCCGAATTTAGTGACCTCTTCGATGAACACTTTTCTAGACCGGATGATTGGAATACCAACTATTGGGACCTCGTAAAATACTGCCTCCTCTAAAGAACGAGGACCACCATTTGTAACAAATGCCTTCACATTAGGATGTGCTATAAAAAAAAGATGAGTAATATTATAATTTGGTATTGTTTTTATCTGATTTCATTTCTACAGACTCATCTTTAATAAAATTTAATACCAAAATACGAAATATAGATAATCTCTCTAATACCGAATAGAACATTGTTTAGAATCGTTTAATTAAAATTTTGACATGTGACTAAGACGTGAAAGCCGTGAAAATTTAAAAGCCACGAACATTTACAGCTATATCAGTGAAATTATAACATCCGGTGAAACGTCAAAATTCTATGTCAGCTACTTACTATTAATTGAATGTTGTTACTAAATAAGTATTACTGGACCACAGACATATAGACGTACGAACGGACGGACGCATGACTGTTATTATAAAGGTTCCATTTTTTCTTTTAATGTACGAAACTCTAACATCTGTATCCTAAACGGCCTATAGTATAATCCATTCGCATTCCGTACAATGTAAGTTACAGGCAGATAACGGTGTCAAACTAACAAGTCATATTCATTAAAATAGACGAAAACGAATCTATTATACCATACGAGACGTATTTCTAATCTCTATTTGCTTGTAAGAATTTTTTTTTTGTTTCCGAGAAGGGAATCCATTCCATATGAAACCCAACCGTTCCTCACGTTTCAGGAGAGAACGTAACGACTTTCTAAAACATTATTTTTGTTTTTCAACTATTACCTACCTAAGACTTCCTGTTGTGGAAACCAGGCTTGCGATACAACATTATCAGGCATGTTATTGATGGCAGTAACGTTTCCGATCTTCCACAGAACTGTGTACGGAAGTTCACGGAAGGCATTTACTATGGCTCCAAGTGTTTGTGTAGACAATTGCTCAGATTCTTGTATAGCTCCTAAGCTAAAATATATTGCACCTTTCGTTGCAGAATCCAGTATAGATTTTAATTTCTGTAATATACAAATAAAAAAGTAGGTAACTGAAATTACTCTTTAATGGCAAATCCTCTGAGTTCGATCCCCAGAAATAAGAGGTCAGTCCTGTTACTCAACCTATGATTTTGTCATTTCCCTATCCCTACAGAAATAAATTGTAATTACGAAAAATACATAAAAATCATGATGTTATAAATATGTTGTTATATTCATTACTGAGTTAAATTTTCAATTATTTTGTTATTAGACACCAATTTCCACTCTTATTCCGATGACTATGTCACCAAGTCCAAAATGGCGGCAGCAACCGCAAAATTCTGGAAATTGAGAAACAAAATAAGAAGACTATCACGAAGAATCTTTATCTAATTTGACATCATTGGGATTTCCATAAAATTGACTCACTTACCTAATTTTAATTTGTGTATGTTCTAGAAACACCTATAGGTACGGTTACCTACCTGAGGTAAAGCGAATCCTGGTTTAATATGCATGCGATCAACGTAAACTACTGCTGGCACATTTGGTCTGTTTCCAGTTAACACTGGATTACTAGCTATCAACAAAAGATCTATATCATATTCTACTTCGAGTAGATCTCTTTTGAGCTCAAGTATCTTCTCCGCAGCAACTTGACAAAGAGGAAGATAATTATTGTAATATTCACGTTTCGTTTGTAAGTGGCGGTTGAGTTCCACAAATTTTTGCCATATAGTTAAATTTCTGTTATTTAACGTGTTCACATCAAGATACAAAAGGGGATGTATTGGATTTCCTTTTGATTCATGCTGGTGTATTTTACCACTCGACGTAGTAATAGATATATGTGGTACCTTATATTTTTCTGCCACTGCGTAAAGAATAGGTATGTCAGCTTCTGTAATAACTAAATCGAATTTAATGTTTGGATTTATAAACAAAGCAGTCATTTGCTTAGATTTCAGTTGTGCAATCGCAATTTTTACATTAAGCTCATTCATTTCCTTCAATCTGGAATAATAGTCTTCTGTATTCGTCACTAATTTATTAAAATCATCCCAATATCTTGAAGATTCTTGACCGACGTCCAATTCCACTATTCTCTCTACGTCTGGGTATTGAAAGTGGCCTGGATACGGTGTCATTACCACTACCGAATGTCCTCTCTGAGTGAGCAGCGACACATATCCTCTAAATACTAAATGATCGGAAAATGACAACGATGAGAAAAGAGCAAGTAACGATGCCGAATCTACATAATGGCAAATATATGTAAGAATAATCACTGCACATATTTTTTTACGAATCATTTTTTGATTAAGTTAGACTAAAATTAATGCTGTATTATCGAATGTGACCACTTCGTACTTAGTCTTTACTTCAGTAAAGACTAAGTAGAAAGAATGATTATTTGGTATAAAATAAATGTCTACACCTGCGCAAATAAATTTAACGTTTCACAAAGAAATGTAAATACAAGTGTATCATGTGTAATATTGCAAAACAAAATTGGGTGCAGGTGATTATATTCTTAATAATGTTCTTATATTGCAAAACATACTTACTTATACTTACATGTACCAAACACAAACGTAATAAGGGCTTCATAAGTTCACACCTCCAGACCCCAAAACACAGAAATGTATGGTACTTACATCTACCTTCACTCAGCAAAAAGAATTATGTAAAGTCAGGGCTGTCATAACCTGGGGGTGCGTGGGGTGCAGCAAGACATCCGTAACCATACATCTGTTCAAAAGTTACGGCGCCACAAACAGATTAGATTTAATAGTAGCTTTGCCTTTAAAAGTAGCATAATGATATCACAGATTAATTAGTTTACTACCGTAAAATGATATTATTATATTTATTGTAGACCCAGCCTACAATACAATATGGCCACCATTTATGGCCACACCACGTCGCCATAACAACCACTCACATTACTGTCACAACATTGAACGTTAACAGAAAAATTTGCCCATTTTTCATTTTCATTCGTATATTTTGTACCTTTGTGGGCATAGTCATCTAATTTCATAAAAATGGATAACGAAGTATCTAATTATTCAGTAATGGGTCGAATAGGTGAAGGCGCTCATGGCTTAGTATTCAAAGCTCGTCATTTGCCCACAAATCGTGAAGTCGCACTGAAAAAAATTCTCATCAAAAATCTTGAGGATGGTATACCAATTAACGTCATGCGAGAAATAAAGGCACTGCAATTACTTCGATGTAAATATGTAAGTATAAAAACATATTTATATGCTTATATCTTTATGAATTAGAAATTCAATTTTTGACTAAAAATAAATTGCCCTACTTTGTACATAAATATAACATAACATATCTTCACGCTGTAACATATTTACAATAATACGTAAGTATATTATACATACACTCACGCTGTAGCCGTGATGGTGTCAGAGAGGATTGAGTGCCAATAGAATAACGTTAGATATAACTCTAGTAATTGTATGTAGAGGATCCCGGGATCCCGACTGCTTTTCAGTCTCGAAATTTTCAGAATTAGGTTTTCCTAATCCCGGTATTTTCCCGGTATTCCCGGTTATTAAGTTGTAATATAAATAGTAGTAGTAATATGTCCAAGCCTCGTTGTGTCTGGGGACGGTTAAGTAAATTACTTGCATTTAAATTTCGAACCTACTTTATCATTTTTAGTTGGATTCTGTTTTTTTTACTTTAATTACTCATTCTTTTAGTTTTAGTGTTTATTTCTTTTAGTCAGGGGTTTTTTTAGTTTCTTATTTAAGTTTTATTTCTTACACACGTTACGATCACGTTACTTTTTAAACACATTACGATCGACATTTTATCCCCACACTCAGACAAATGCTTTCCGGGACGATATACGAAATTGCGACAAGAGATCTTGCCTCGTCGAAATCTGTGTATTCTGACAATAGTGGTCTGCTCCACCATCAGACTCTGATCACCATCTATCTACCTACAACCTATTCAATGAGACCAATCCAATGAGCATAAATACGATACCTCTGCTGTAAGTTGGTGAGGAGGTGGTATCCTGTTGATTTCAGATGACGTTGCAGCATCAAGTCAAGGTATCCATGTTATTGTAATATCATTGCAATCACACTATATTAAATTTCGAATCGATCAGATCAGTAGAAGTTGCTCACATCGCTTCAACAACTAGAAAGGAGGTAAAAATCCTCAAACGGCTGAAAGATTTTCCTGAATCATAGCTAAGGACACGCTAGATCAAGTCACCTTTCAAACGAAAAAAAACTAAATCACAATTGGTTCATTAGCTCAGGAACTACGATGCCACAGACAGATACACAGATACAGTCTTACACAGTTATATACGTTTAACTCATAACAACCCTCTTTTTGAATCGGGGATTAAAAATGATAGGCAAGCAATTCTCACTGGGGTACTTGGGGATGCTTTTTTGCGACTACTTTTGCGAAATACTTGTAGTGTTAATTAAAATTATAAGTAAGCGGAAGCATAATGGGTTACTTAGTGATGCTTGCTTGCAATACAAATTCTTGTATTTTAATCAATTCGTCAAAATCATCATTAATATAAAAAAAATATAATAATACCCGAACAAGCGCACAGCTAATGCTAATAAAATGACAGGCAAGCCATTGGGGCAAAGTTAACTAGGTGTATACCGTAAAATAGTACGTTGATATTTGTCTAAATTATTATTTGTTATTAAAAGAGCTGATTTATTTAAAATTTTCTTATCATTTATTTGTAAACGTCAATACCGAAATAATTCCGAGATCCCGGGATTAACTACAAGTATAATCCCGGAATCCCGGGATTAGAAATAAGGCCTGGGATCGAATTCCCTAACTGTATGTGATACTCGTAATATTTCTTAGCATTCACAAACATTAATTTTACAGGTAGTAAAGCTTTACAATATGTTTCCTCGTGGTATGAGCTTGGTGTTAGTACTGGAGTACATGTGCTCAAGCCTCTGGGAGATGCTACACCAGAAACAGCAAGAACTAACCTTGCCAAGGATCAAAACGTATGCTCAAATGTTGCTTAAGGGGACGAGGTACATGCATGCTCATTACGTTATGCACAGGGTAGTTGTCTTCTTTTATTTATAAATTAAGTTTAAATAAAATTAAATATATATTGTCTATTATGTATATAACAAGAATAAAGTGCCAGCAAGGTAACGGTAGTAAGTAAGAACAACAAAGGTACTCCAAAAGCGCATATTATTATGTTACCTATTCGAGGCAAATTAAAAGTGGACGCAAGAGATACTGTAGCTGTGAAGTTAATTTTTTATCAAAGAATTATCAATAATATGAGTGAGTGCCATATCTTCATGATTTAAATCTTTGTTTTCACTAGGAGACATTTATTCCGAGATTTTGTCATCCGACACGAATTCTATAGCCTTGTATTCAAAGCAATGGCTAAGGAAACTATTCAAAGGGACAAAGTCAAGTTGACAGGCATGTCGCGAGCCGACGCGGCGCGAGTGTTTCCATTTTGTACAAGGCCAGAGCGCAAGGTTGTGAAACTAATCGCGTATAGATTGGAAATCACCTTTCTGCTAAGGTCTTCCAATCTATACAAGAGTGTACTACTCTTGTATAGATTGGAAGACCAAATACAGTATAGTAGTATCTAATTAACTAGCTTGTTCAGACTAATCGTATATAGATCGGAATAAGCGCGCCGAATTTTAGTTTAACAGCAAAAGATGAAAAGAGATGGAAAGATATAGAGATGTTTCGCGATTAAATTTCTCGACTTGAACTATGTCCTTATGGTGCGGACTCCTATTTCAATATTGCTCCTGGAAATAACTCGGTAATACACCTACTAGTTTATATAAGATTGCTATATATAGATATACCAACAGCAAAAGATGAAAAGAGTTGGAGGATTATAGAGATATTTCGAGATAAAATTTCTCGACTTCAACTAATTTTTTAGAGTACGGACTGTTGTTTCAAAATACTGCTCCATGTATAAACCGGATTCCGATCTGGCGATTCGCCGGCCACTGCCGCGGTATACTCGCTGCGCTCGCTCGGCTCGCGCGTTGTATTTACAAGAACTAACCTAACAAAAAAAAATGCTATAAATATATCGTCGTGTTTGTATAGTTACAAAAAATTTACAAAATTTTACCCAATGTGAAACAATCTAAATCTTAGCCTGCATTTGTCCTCACGATTTCCTCCTAGCATTTATTGTCACCATTACATCACATTAAAGTTTCAGTGATTGAAGTTGTAACCAAAATTTTATTGTGAAAACTGTTAATTTTGAAGTTTACCGTTTTTATAACAAAGAGCATTAACTTTAAAGATGTGATTTATATCTATCAAAAGTAGTAAACTTATAGAGAAAACCATCAATTTAAAATATTGAAATTTGTAGCTAAAGTTACTAATTCTGTAGCTCCATTATATATAATCCCTCTTTAAAACTTGTCAGGCGTAAGTGATGTATTGTGATATAGTATGGAACCAGGACACACGCAACCACGTTACAAATTATACCCGAGCAGTACGCAAAACTCGTGTATACATTATAATCACAGATTTAAAAATAGTATTACAATGTATGCGCGAGCATTTTCTATGGCTGCGTTTTGGCCTTGTATAAATTAGAAAGACGCACGCGGCACATTTACATTACGTGTAAATTGCGATGTTCCGGGGACAATGTCGATGGGGATTTCTCTCGTGTACACAAATTAGTTATCGGGTTTATGGAACGTAAAATGTCGCTTTCGCTTGCGATGTCGGACGACATTGGGCGATGTCCCTTGCGACGTCGCTCGACACAAAATACGGATCGAGCGTACAAAATATGAACTAAGTATTGCTGCCACGATTTTTGTTGCAGGATCTAAAACCGGCAAATTTGCTTATAAATCACAAAGGTATATTGAAAATAGCAGATTTAGGTCTAGCACGTCTGTACTGGCCTGATGGAGGAAGACCTTACTCACATCAAGTAGCCACGAGGTATATATGTACTTTCCCACTTTTTCACTTTTATTTTGCAATGTTAATAATATGTATGCACATTAGTATATATGTTATAGGCATTGTCTTTGTATTGCTTTATAGTTAGGTATGTGCTTAAATGTCTGAGAATATTCCTAGCTTACAATTTCATCGCCCTTCTCGTTTTTAACACGCTTTTTTGAAATGAAATTTTGCATACACGTTTAGTTTGAATGACAATGCATGGTTAGCTAAGTGATATCATTCTAAATCCAATATGGCGGAGTCCCGAAGATAGCGGACTAGTTATTTTTTATGCACTCCCATGATATGGGTATCAAATGAAAGGGTTTGCTGAGAAGAATACGGAAATAAAATGATGTCACACTAAATTCAATATGACGGATGGGATGCCCCAAGATGGTGGACAAAATTGTATTATGTACGATCAGCCATACAATTCTGTAACAACTCGAATCACCCAAAGCGAGACTCACTCGACAATTCACCCCACTTCGCATTCGAACTCACTTGATCTTCAAATGAAATTCTCTAAATCAAACATTCTAGGAGCGAAGTGAAGTGATCTTAGATGCAAGTTGGTCGGGGATTGCTTTCAGAGTAAACATCTCAGTCAATATTTCGTCTTAGAGTATTTTAACTTCTTCTGAGATAATTACGTTAATAAAACTCGTTTATATAGATTGGATTGTTATATTTAGCGAAACTTTATAAAATTCATTTACGATAGTACAACTCGCCGCCGCTACTCATCGAGGCGGCGCTAGTATCTCTGTCGACTTTAGAGAATGCCAAATCACAGATTCAGAAGTGAATTCGACTAATTTGCGTTAGAGAATCGCACTGCAGATATGGGTATGAAGTCAAAGGGTTTGTTGAGAATACGAAAAATAAAATGACGTCACTCTAAATTCAATATGGCGAACTCCCAAAGATGGCGGACTAGCTAAGCGAACTTTAAATGTATTCTGAATAAGTAATAAACCTGTTGAAGTTATTTTAAGACTGAAAAGTATAAAATAAAATACTATGAAACTATAATATTTTATTTTATACTTTTGAATCTGAATTTTTAAACAAAAGAAACTAAAAAACACGCTTTTAACACGCACTAAAAATTAATAATAAAAATAATTAAATAAACTTATTTGTTACGATATAGGCATGTTATCCTTGCCAATATTTTAACTTCATTGTAGAGTAAATACAAACGTATATTTTTTATTCAATACGTGACGGATGATGGATATGCTTAGGTCGTTATTAATTAGTATCTAAACTTATCATTTCTTTTATGTCCAATGCAGTCCAATGACGAATTCAAAAGCGTGGAGCGCTTTTTGGTTATGTGTACTTTTAATTATTATTAATTTAGATTAATTTAGCTTTTTGGTTAAGCGTACTTTTAATTATTATTATTTTATATATTATTATATATTTTAATTAGCCAGAATGTTAGCAGACGGAAATGTCAAAAGCACTCGCATACCAAGGCGAAAATGTGTGAAGAGAATGATGAGATTTGTGGAAACGAAAGAGGTGTGTAAGGACCGCGACTCCTGGCGCTCCGTCCTCTCTGACTACCCCGTTGGGGATACAGCGTGAAGTTATGTTATGTTATGTTGTACTTTTTATTAATTTAGACAGAGTGCTCCACACTTATCGAATTAGTCATTGGACATAAAAGAAGTGATAAGTTTACTAATAATTACCTACCTAGCATATCTATCATACGTCACCAATTGAATAAAAAAATATCCGTTTGCGTTTACTCTACAATGAAGTTAAAATACCATCACCGGAAAGTTGAAGTATTGGCAAGCGTAACATGCATATGTCGTAACAAATAAAAGTTTAAATAATTTTTTTTTTTTAAATTTTTAGTGCGTGACAAAAGCGTAGTTTTTTAATCACTATAGAAAGCACGATGCAGCGACTAAACTCTGAACTCCGCAAATATAATATTATACCTTTAGCATTAGCGATCGATGGTTTGGAAGCCTTGATACTGCGATTGTTGAACGCAGTTGCCGAAAGGATGCCGTATCTACATAATCGTAAAATCAAGAGATTTTAATAGTGTTTGAAGTAGAGTTGTTAAAGAGGATACAGCGTCAATCCAATCACAAAATCGCTAGTTGCCGATGCTAAGAGTAATGAGCACGTTTGGGCCCCCAAATATCATTCTTCTTTTGCAATTGCAATGTACTTACTTTTCACGATGAGTATACTCATCCAACAGTTCAAATCACGCACCCCGCTATCTGAAGTTGAGTATCTTTCCCGTCGATATCTCCTTATTAGCTATTTTTGTGCGCGTGTGCCCAAATCGCTAATATGACTAGCACAATAGTACCACAATAGCTAAGTCTAATATTTGCGCACTGGAGAAAATAGATCTTCTTGTATTATATCTATATGCTTATTCAGATGTTGGGTTGTTGGATGACCAAAATTAGGCACTAAAATAAATGTTTGCAGATGGTACCGCGCTCCTGAGTTGTTGTATGGAGCTAGATACTACACAGAGAACGTCGATTTGTGGGCAGTAGGTTGCATTATTGCAGAAATGATGACAAAAAAGTCACTATTCGCGGTAAAATCCTACATGAATACTATGACTAAAATATACAAGAGTAAGTATAATATAATTTGCTAATATCCTATTTTTAGGGAGAATCTGACATAGAACAGTTAGCAATTGTCATCCAGCATTTGGGCACACCTACAGAAGAGACTTGGCCTGGACATTCAGAACTTCCAGATTTCCATAAAATAACCTTTCCCGAGTCGTCGCCTACACCATGGGCGGACCTTTTACCAGGAGTAGAGCCCGACGCTGAGGATTTGATCAAGTCGTTTATACTTTATGATGCTAAAAAGAGGATAAGTGCTAAAGAGGTACTAAACGTTTCATTCATATTTCACTCATTATTTTGGCACTTCCTTCTGATAATGTCAGTATACTATATGGCACTAGCGATGACCTCCTCTCAGAAGCAGTGTATGGATAAAAACTTACCTATTTTGCGCTTAGGTAAATCTTTTACTACGTAAAAATACGTTCATGTAGAAAGCAGACATCAAGACAAGAATATCGCCCTCCATAAACAGTCAGCATACCAATTCTACTTACTTCGTATCGAATCCACAAATTCCGACAAGTTATGATTCGTTCCGATGCAGGTTGGTAATTGGAACAGTGGTGATATTCTCCATGAATTTTCCTTTTTTTTAACTGATCTATACCTTATTTTTCTCTTTTTAAGAAACACATTTTCTAACTAATGATTTTTCGGCTATATACACACTAATGATTTCCCTGTTTGTACCAGCTTACATGATGTAACGATATCAATGTCTATAAGCGCCAGTATATTGATCGCTAAATGCAGCCTATAAGGGAAGATACTAGTGTCCGATAAAATATTCGACTTCGGTGTAAAATTTAGGTTATGTTTACGTAGGCACAAACGTGGTTCAACATCTCAAACTAAAAAAATAAGCATTAATGAACTGCCATTGAAGGAAATTCTATTTCAGCTGAAACAAAATTAGTTTCCGTAGCAAGAACCACGATTCTCCTTAGTTATTAGTTTCCTGACGAAAACTCACTGTAACTGACGGAAACTGACGGTGTCTGACGACACTAAGTTCATCATCCCAAGTTCAAAAAAATCTATACTTCATTATTTTTAGTAGGTTTATTCGACTTATTGTGTTAAACATTGCAGGCAATAAAACATCAATGGTTTCGTAATCGCCCTTTCCCTGCGCTTTTAGAAGATATGCCAATACCGAAATCGAAACAATGATAGTAAGAAATAAAAAATATTTACTTGCCTAAATATATTTTTTTATTTCCTTATTAATAACTTAATTGCATTTAATAAACAATATTTAATAGTTACTACAAACTATTAACATCTATAGTTACAAAATAATCGTACCGCACATGCAATACAATTTTATCATTCAATATTTTCCAGCCAATAAACATGTATTATTTTTAATTAACAAATAAATAATAAGTTTCAAATGTAAAATGATTTCTTCGTATTTCTTTTACCCACAAACTTTGTTAAATACAAATTGATTCAAATTACAAATCTACAACTATCAATCATCATATTCCATAACAATAAATAATAATTTTACAGTCGACAAAAAGCCATTTACACAAAAGTTAAAAATAATAATCTAAATCAAACAAATGAGTGAATGAGAATGAAACTAACGAAGCCACTGCAATTAGAGCTAGGACCTCACTAGCAATGATACCAATGACTTATATCTGTAATTTAAATATCAGGTGCTCCACACACTTGAACGTACGGTGCAACAGCCGAATTTTGTATGCATGTAAATGAGACAATGTTAAACAATTTCAATTACTATAGATGAATTAAGCTTTGAAATGGAGAAGCAGACCGACACTAAAAAATTTATGAGATCACGGAACGAAAACAAAAAGGAGATAGCGAAATGACATCGGCTCGGCACTCAGGCATGTTATTAACACTAACAATTTTTATTATGTATAATTTTTATCTATGTATTAAAATACACAAATTTAAAACTTCAATTTTCCATGGAACAATATAATGAATATACATTGGATACAAGGAATAATAGACAGAAATTACTGGAAACCAACAAAGTATAAAATATGTTCATTGCATTTCAATTAAAATAGTGATTTCATAACGAATAAAGGTTTAGGTTCTAGAGAAACAAGGAAAGTATCGAGGAAGACCCAAACAGGGAAATGTACCTTATACCTTGCGGAATAATGAACGATTATTTATCGATAACTATTAAGATACTATCAAAAACGATTTATAGAAACTAATAACAACCATAAAAACATGAATACTGTAACCTAACCAAGATAATATTTAAATGTTTTCACTATTTTCTTCTTACGTCAAACATAGATACTGTCGCCACTCGCGAATCCTCGGGGCAGTTCGGGTCTACGAAGAGAAGCGAAAGACGCGGGGGGCCGAACAAAACACTACTATCTGAACATCCGAAACAGTCTCACGCGCACGGTGCATTGGATTTATTATTTATTGTATTTATTATCTTATGTAAAGCAATACAAACCAGCGTATTATATTACAGTCCACTCTTATTTTAAGTCCTTTAGGACCCTACAGATACATATATATTTTCGCGACCTAACGGACAATTGTTTGTTGTTGATCTGTTGTTTCATCAAACAATTTCAGTTAATTAATAAGATATTTTATTGAACCTTTATTAATAACAATTAATTTAAACATATATATTATCAATTCTATTGTATCAATGTATGATGTATCAATTTTATCGATATACACTGTATTCTGCAGCGATTGAGTGAATACTATGGAAAACGGTATCAGAGTGGCGACTCCGTCTCTGATACTGAGAGCAATTCTAATGAATTACCACACTAGGGTCAGGGACGGGAGGATGCCATTAGTATGAAAGATACTGAGGAAGTGATAAAAAGTCTGAAATGTGGAAAGGCTGCGGGAATTGATGAGGTGACTGTTGAGATGATCAAGTATAGTGGTCCTAGGGTCTGGGATACCTTCTGTGCACTGTGCAACTTTTGATGGCAAAAGGGGGAGGTTCCAGAGGACTGGCACACCGCAGTCACGGTACCTCTCTATAAAAAGAAAAGTTCTCATTTAGACTGTGCGTGCTATAGGGCCATCAGGTTGGTCAGCTTAGCAAGTAAAGTCTATACCAAGGTATTGACTGAACATATGAAAGGTGTTTCTGAAAGATATTTTTGGGAGGCGCAAAGTGGTTTTAGGAATGGTAGGAATTGTATGGTTCAGATTTTTTCGCTTCAAATTATCGTGAAGAAGTTTCTAGCTAGGTCAGAAACTTTTCTGCGCTTTCGTGGATCTAGAAAAAGCATTCGATAGAGTAGTGCGAAAGAAATTGTGGAGTCTTCTGCCTGAATATGGCGTGGGGAGGCCCTTACTGCTGGCTGTGAGGTCATTATATCCAGGCCACAGAGCCTGCGTAAGGATGGAAGGTGACATAATGTCGCCCTGGTTTGAAGTCTATTCAGGTGTCAAGCAGGGCTGCGTGATGTCCGATTGGCTGTTCGTGCTATATTTGGAGAGTTGCCTCCAGAGATTGAAAGGTAGTATGAGTGGTATGATATGTGATGACACAGTGGTAAACTGCCTATTGTACGCTGACGATGCTGTGCTTATAGCATCGTCGAATGCAGAGTTGCAGACACTAGTCACGTGCATGAAAGAAGAATGTGAAGTTAAAGAATTAAATATATATGTGAACAAAACTAAGGCTCTGGTGTTTGAAAGGGAAGCCATATAGACGAAATGAGAGATTTGGGTAAATGGAAAATGTCTAGAACAAAGTGTATGAAATTGTGCATATGGGAAGTGCGTTTTCGAGGGATGGAAGATGTGTTGGATGTGGAAAGACGGGTAGCCGCTGGCAATAATGTGAACGGTGCTCTGTCCGCATTAGTAGGCAGTGTGAATATATCTAACACTGTCAAAATGACCATCCACAATGTGGTGTTGGTGCCAACTTTATTGTAGTAGTGAGGCCTGGATATGCCCGAAATCGAGTGAAAGTATGATAAATGCAACAGAAATACGATCTCTTACAAATATGTGCGGTGTCGCCCTTGCGGACAGGATAAGCAATGAAGACATACGCAGTATGACAGGGTCGCACGACAGTGTTATTGTAAAAATGAAGAAAGGAATAGTTAGATGTTTCGGCCACATAGAAAGAATGAATGATGAAAGACTGACGAAGAAAATCTACAGAGCGAAAGCGAGTGGTAAAAGAAGCCAAGGAAGACCAAGGCTGACTTATGAAGATCAAATAGCTAGTGTTAGCCGATGGAAATGTCAAAAGCACTCGTATATCTAGGCGAAAATGTGTGAGGAAAATGATGAGATTTGAGAAATCGGAAGAGGTATGTAAGGACCGCGACGCTTGGCGCTCCGCGGGGTTATTACTTAAAAATTTGCAGACAGCGACAGCCACGCGATCACTGCGCGACCGGTGACTAATTGTAATAAAAAATTAGTATCATGTATGACGATTGCGTATCTATTATTGTATGACCGTAAAATGCACTTTTCGCGGTAGATTTAGCGCTACTATACAAATTACATTACACAAATTCTCGTTTTGACAGCTCATATCGCGCGATATGAGCTGTCGCATGCTGTCTGCAAGTTACGTAATAAGCGTGCTGTTCTTACCGACTACCCCGTTAGGGATACAGCGTTAAGATATATGTATGTATTTTAAGATTTATCGGATTTATCGAAATTAAATCGATTTAATCTATCATAAAAATCATTACACCCTGAGACCTATGTTACCCTATACTGAATGCAAAGTTAATAAAAAAATAAATATTAATTACAAATAAGTTTAAAACGTAATTCTCGTTAATTTAATTCTAAGTCACGAAGTACGTGCAGTTTTTAGGATGTACTGGTCACATAGTGGTAAATAGCAAAACTACGTAAACAACGTCTCCTTCACTCCACAAAATGGCAATAACAATTTGTACGAAAAAAGACATCACCATCTCCTCTTTGTTTATTCGTGGTAGAGATACAAAATAAACAGCACTATGAAACCGAACGGAAATAAACCATACTATACTACTTTTATGTAGTAAACCAATGTATACTCCATACACAGCTTTAGAGTATTATTTTACTAACGAGTGACACTGAACAAAGGAAACAAATAAGTTATTATATGTGCGTCTTGTCTCGTATTATCAGCGTTTCGATTAAAATATATTATTTAAAAAGTTACTTGTGGAATGCAATATTAGAAACATTGAATGTTTTTTCAATGTATGACATCATTTCACCGCAGGGACCATCATTTTTTTCTATTTAATTTGAGATACATGCGATACGTAAACGCTTACTCGGAAAACGGAACCATTTATGGCTCCAAATAAATAGCTTCAGTAATTATTTTAAGCCATACTCTAATGACGCTTTAAATTGTCAGGGTAAATAGGTCCCCGGGATACACTGTAATACGATATTTAGTTAATACTGTATTGGTGTAAGTTACGTGATATTATTATGTATATGACGCTTGCTGATCAAATCAATCAATCAATGAGCAGCTGTTAGTGCTCATTATAATTATAATAATTCAGTTAATAGTTGGTAAAAAATTCTGATATTAGAATCTATTTTCAATGCTTTGACAAATGTATATGAGCTCAGCATGACAACTATGACTTTTATTTGTACTACTAAAATCGACGAATTAAAATACACGTTAAAGTACATATAAAAAGTTTCATATAAAATGTACAACACATATATAATATTGAATTTACTAAAAAACCTTTTAGTTGCTAGACAAAATCGCTCTAGGTTTAGGGCGATTTGTGCGAGCGAGTGATTAATTAATTTACAGCGCAGCTGAACGACGCGAAAATTGTCTTGTGGCCGCCACGAGGTGGCCGCGCGGTTCTATCCTCAGGTGTTTATTAATGGCGAACGTAAACTCTATTCACTAGGCAACAACATTCAAATTTTTGGGAGTTACTTGACCGCGCGGTCGTTCGCGGTTACCGCGCGTTCTAAAATTGTACCGCACTTGTATTCCATTCCTCTGTGGCCACTCCAGACTGGGTGAAGTTACTTGCGAATGACATGAGCTTAGACAAAATATGTAAATTGTTCTATTTTGCGGCGTCCGCTTAGCGACTGCGCGTTAGCTGCGCGGCGATCAAGTCGTGTCGGCGCGAAGAAATTCGCGTCGTATAAACGCGCTCTTACTCTTGTTATGCAACCAACGTCGCTATCTATCGTGTTTCTGAAGCTGTAAAGATGAAACTTGAATGGATTACTAATTTATGAAATAACTAGTACCCTCCCAAGGTTACCGTGGCTCATTAGGTACATTAGTTTTAGGTATATAAAAACGGGCGCGTATTCGGATACAACGTTGTGTAAAGATTTCAAATTAATCGGTGAAGAAATTTCGGATATTTCAGACTTTGAACAAACGAATACATAATTACATTTTCATTTACATAAATGTCAATATGTAAACAATCGATTCATAGATCGATCGGAGATATAAAATTCAATGCGGAGAATCGATTTAATCGATTTTCGAAGTCTATTAATAAAAAAATAATCTAAATTAGGTAAAAAGTAAAATATCGCATGTCTATTGCTTTGTATTACGTTAGGTGAGGTCATTATGGTTTATTTAATTTTGAACTCTCATTTATATTATGTATAGGGTAAGTATTACTAACGCAAATATTAGATGATATTAAAGTATTTTAAGAACGGAACAGTACTTTGTGTTTTATGAGCATCTTGTAAGCACTGTCTAATCCTATATGAAAAACATACGTTAATAACCTAGTCTAAATTTTAAAATAGTGGCTATAGAAATTGAAGGCAATGAATACGACTTTAGAAGAAAAATAATATTAATCAAAACTACTTCTATTTCAATGATGTATTTTCACTTATTTTTAATTTCATTCTCATTAATTTCTCAAAATAGTTGAAGAAAAATTTAGTCAAAACGTATTATTAGGGTTTCGTAGCCAAATGCTAAAAAACGAAACCCTTATAATTTCGTTCTGCCGGTCTATCTGTTGTATGTCATAGCCATAAAACTCGGAAACTATTGATACTATACAGATAAACGGAGGGTAAGTACATTATAGTGATATATTATTCAAACAATATTCATTTACTCAAGAGCACTGCACAAAAACAACACATCAACTCCATAAAACTTATACAATTAAGGCAGTGCTGGTTGTCGAAAACGCAGAACGATACACATAAATATGTTAAACCTAGTCATTTGTACATATTCAGAAGTTTTTTTATAGTACCTACTTAATATTATAGTATCGTTGACATTATATAATTGATCAGCTCAGCAAAACAAGAAATAGTAATCTAGAGCTAAAGTGTTTTAGAAATACTTCTTTGCTTTTCTTGTTTGCAATAGGCATACATACCTATGGCTCAGGGCCGTAGCTAGAGGCTTTGGGGTAGTAAATGATATCGACAAACCCTTTACCTTATTTTTGTTTAATAAGGTTTTTTAATGTGTAAAAGTCTAAAACTAAAAATTCCCTCTTTTATAGGCTCCATAAAGCTGGATATAGTATCCCTGCTTGTCGTGTAAGACGACAAAAGAGTATCTTCGGGGCCGCAACAATCGGAGTGGGGACTCCGATCGTCCAATCATGCGACCCTGAGGAAAACAGTGCGTGTGGTCCGCGCCGTGGTACCACTGCAAAGGTACTAGGGGAGGGAGGTGAGGTGTTTAGAGTACTCTACGACACAAAAGGCTGCGATACATACCAAAGGAAATCCCAAAGCCCCTAAAAAGCTGAAGACGGTCACATCACCGCAAGAGTTTCAGTGGGTAAGCCCACATAACCCAGTCTCACCCACAACGAAAAAGTCGGAGGGGAAACATAACTCTGACAGTAGTTACAGCCCTGTTTACAAAAATTGACAATGGCAAAATTATGCGATAAGCACAATATTGAGTCAACATTAAATTGAACTACCATAAATTGAAGGGCCATAGATTCTAATTCCGTATCCAACCGGCAGTGTGCAAGTAGTGGCTGACGGTGAGGTCTAGGTCGCTGTCGCTCGCCGGCGGCCTCCTCAGCAGAACGCCCTTCATCGTAACGTACTGCGCTGGCGGTAGGCTCAAAGCGGAACACAGCTGCGTAAACAGAAACAGCTATATTTGTATATCGCTCGTTGGAACAATGAGAAATAATTGTAACTTTATAAAATGTTTAACGAAAGCCATTGTATGTGCCGGTATTGTTTGCTGTACCAAGCCCCGTCAGTATTTCATAACCATTTTACATATTAAAATTCTAACGTTTATCCAATGCCGACACAGATTGTAACATGACAATATTTTTCTTTTTTAACTATACACATGTCTTTAGTGAATTTACAATACAGATTAGAGGTCCCGATAAAAAGTATAGAATGTGATTATGATTTACGATTTAATTATTTTAAATTAGTATTTTATAAGCATTATAATGTCGATATTCACACTCGATAAAAGTTTAGTAAGGTTAAGAGCTAATAAAATTCTACACGGCAACAAATACGATTTTGAAAACGTTAAACAAATTGAAACCGATGATTCTCTAACGTTACCATTTCATCTTGTATATAACATCATTCTAAGTATAGAAACACTTAACAAATAATATTATAATTATTACTGTTATATAATATGGATGTAATAATTTTTACATTTTCAATTAGATGACTTTATTTATGAGATCATTCTACAATCTTTTATCCAACTAAAGTGAAGTTAAGCATTTTATTCATTTTTCTGGTGCCTTTGATCGATTAATCATAATGTGGAATTTAATTTATATCTTAGCAAGGTTCCCCATTAAAATTTAACTCATTTTTCTTTTATCTGTATAGCAGCTGAAAATTTATCAAAATATTGCATATGGAAAAGTGTTTGAAGATTTTGGCATACTCGTCAGCTGCCACTTTAGTTTTTTATATCGATTGTGTTACAGAGTTATTTGCAGGTAAAGATCGATGTATGAGAACTGCAATCATCATGAAAAAATGCCGGAATACATTAAAATAGTTATTTTTGTTCTTAAAAGTATACTATAATGTACTGCCATATCGAATGAATATAAATCGCCTATACTTATTGAGTCCTATCATATTATGTACTGCCCATTATCTCTTCAGTGATACTTAACAACATAACAATAAGGTTAAAAAAATGTGTCCTCTAATACCATTTAGAATACAATAACACTTTAAAGAAAAAATTTAAGCTATGTATCTAGGACTTACTATTTGAATACAATATATGCGTAAAAACGTTTTAATGAGTAATATTTTCATGGTTTGAAGCAACTATAGAATCCGCATTCATTTAAAAACACGACACAACACAAACCCCAATCAAGTGCGTGGGGCTAAAAAACTACAATCAACGCGCTAGTTAGTCTACCGTGCGCTCAGTGACAGTCAGCCATCGCAGATAAAATCACCACCAACATCTTTTCGTAGATTTTGCCGACAATGGGAAGAAGTCCGATTGGCCTATACGACTTAGGTGTTAGTGCGGGTTTAAAATACAGTTCATTTTGAAAGTTGACTGTTGAGTTTGCGACCTTTCGTGTTTCGGAGTATTTGAATCAGTCGCGTGGTACCCTGTTTTTCGACCATAATTGTTCTGAATTACATTTCCATAGTATTTCCGAATTCGTTGGTTTAAAATTTTCGTACATCGACATTTTCTTTGTAAATATCTCTGTAACGTAACACTTTAGGATATAAGCAACATTGGTAGTTTTTTATTCGGTTAAGTGTCTCCAATCGATTTATGTAAGTTTTACGTATCAAATTTTAAAAAAAAAATTAAGAAAAAATTTAAACCGGATTCAAAAAAAACATTGAAAACTACAAAATAACTATTCTTGACTAATCAATACTCAAGTAGAATAAAAATAGCTTTATAAATACGATATACATCCTACTAATATCATAAATGTCAAAGTTTGTGAGGATGGATGTATGGATGTTTGTTACTCTTTCACGCAAAAACTACTGAACGGATTTTAATGAAACTTTACAATAATAGAGCTTATACATCACAATGACACATAGGCTATAATTTATATGCGAACGAAGTTATATAGCTATAGGAAATATTTTTTTTGTTCAGCACCAACAATATGAATAATGGTTATAACCAGTTCGCGTTGCTTGGTGTTATTTGGTACATCTTCGAAGTCCGAGCTCCAATACCGATGAAATTTAAATGGGACCACCTCAAAAGTATAACCTTTCAAACGAAAAAAGAATTTTCGTAATCGGTCCATAATTGACGAAGTTATCTGTGAACATACATAAAAAAAAACATACATACAAACGAAAATAGAACCTTTTTTGAAGTCAGTTAAAAAAAAAGAACAGTTGAGTATGCCAGGCTCCGAGCAACAATCTTCAATATAATCCTTTTTAAAATATTTTATTGGATATCAAAGTTCATACCTGTATCTCGTTATTGTTCAGAAGATGCCTCGAGCATGCGCCGTTGCCGTTGCTGCATGAGCTCTTTTTGGAGCATCCACATGCGATATTTCCTTCCCGTGTGCACCTTGGGCTGGTGGAACTTAAGCCGCTTTCTCCGTCTCTGTTAATATATGTTCAGAGAAATAGAAATAGAAAGAAAAGAGAAATGTTGTGTGTTTAGATATATTATGTAGGTAGATAATCATTTTACTTCAAACGATATCCTCACAGTATTCATCAATATACTGTACCATCACATTAGCTATGAAAACCGTTCTCTATATTATAAATCTTTGATTTAAACACAATGAATCACTTCACTCATATTTAGTAAATTATTAATATATGAGTGGTAAAAGAAGCCAAGGAATACCAAGGCTGACTTATGAAGAACAAATAGCCAGTGTTAGCCGACGGAAATGTCGAAAGCATTCGCATACCTAGGCGAAAATGTGTAAGGAGAATGGATGAGATTTGAGGAAGCGAAAGATGTAAGGACCGCGATGCTTGGTGCTCCGTCTTCTCTGACTACCCCGTTGGGGATACAGCGTGAGGATATGTATGTATGATTAATATTTGAAGATTTTAGTTATTCTAAGCGCTATGGCGTAAGACGAACATACACACATTTTTTATTTTCGAGATTTTTTTACAAATGCAATTCCTTCAATATTTAAATTGTTTTTCAGATATTCATATTAGTTACCTGCTCTTCGAATTGCTTGAAAATAGACTGTTTTGCGTGATGATTGTACACAAGAGTTGCTGATTATATGACTACTAGCTGTACCCGCGACCTCGTCTGCGCGGAAAATTTTTTCGTGGCTTTCCCGGATTAGGTTAAATTATATGTAAAAGTGCATAGTATGTTTAAACACAAAAAAAGTCTACGTTTAAGCTTACGTCTGTCTCCAGGAACATACTATCTCTGTACCAAACATCATAATTGGTTCGGCGGTTTAGCATTTCCCATTCAAAGATTTATCCCCTTTTTCACCCCTTAGGGATAGTTTTTTGATAAAAATGTAGCCTATGTCCGTTCCCATGTGTCAGAATATATCCTTGCTACATCACAATCAGTTGAGTGGTTTAGCATTTCCCGTACATAGTTTCATCCCCCTCCCACCCGTCCCCCTTTTCACAGATTTTTATAAGAAAAATAGTTTATGTAATTTTGATAACAAAAAGTCTTATTACCGCACCAAATTTTATCATTACCAAAATTTAGTATTTCCCATATAAAGCTTTGTCCCCCTTTTCACCCTCTTCGCGGAAAATTTTTGATAAAAAAAGTAACCCATGCCCATTCTTTGATGTCAAACTATATCCCTGCCAAATTTCATCGTAATCGGTTCAGCGGTTTACCATTTCTTATACAAAGTTTCATCCCCCTTTTCACCCCCTTAGGAGTCGTTTTTTGAAAAAAGGTAGTCTATGTCCAGTCCCAGGTGTCAAAAAACTATATCCATGCTACATCATAGTCAGTTCAGCGGTTTAACATTTCCCGTACAAAGTTTCGTCCCCCTCCCTCCCGTCCCCCTTTTCACACTCTTGATAAAAAAAATAGCCTATGTATTTTTGATAAAAAAAGTCTTACCACCTCACCAAATTTTATCATTACCAAGATTTAGCGTTTCCCATACAAAGTTTCATTCCTCTTTTCACCTCCTTAAGGGTAGGTTTTTGAAAAAAAAAAGTAGCCTATGACCGTTTTCTGATGTCAAACTATCTCAGTGCTAAATTTCATTATAATCGGTTCAGGGGTTTACCATTTCCCATACAAAGTTTCACCCCCTTTTCACCCCTTTAGGGGTAGATTTTCTAAAAAATAAGTAGCCTATCATGAGCATAATCACGTGTTCTTACTACGTACCGATTGTCATTAAGATCAGTCAAGCCGTTCTTTAGTTATAAAAGGACATACAGACAGACAGACAAAAATTTTAAAAATGGTAGAATCGAAATCAGTAAGTAATAAAACGACTATCTATCGCAAAATTTGACAAAAAATCTGAAATTACAGACAGACGCAAGACATTTATACAGGGTGTATATGAAAACGGGACAGTTACTTTAATGGATGAAAGGGCATAACTTTAGTATGTAGTTACAAAAAGAATTATCGAAAAAAACGTATCCGTTTAAGAGTTATGACCGTTTTAATTTTCAAGTGTTATCCCCACCATTTCTCGTAAAATTGGGTTGATCGTGTACAGTTACAGATTTTAAATCTTACGTTTTTTTTTATTTTGTAATAATTTCATCCGTTACTAAAATACAGCCTGAAAACCATTTCCGAAATTAATGCGTATACCCCAATGGGGGTTTTCAGGCTGTATTTCAGTAACGGATGAAATTATTACAAAATAAAAAAAAACGTAAGATTTAAAATCTGTAACTGTACACGATCAACCCAATTTTACGAGAAATGGTGGGGATAACACTTGAAAATTAAAACTGGCATAACTCTTAAACGGATACGTTTTTTTCGATAATTCTTTTTGTAACTACATACTAAAGTTATGCCCTTTCATCTATTAAAGTAAGTGTCCCGTTTTCATATACATCCTGTATAGTAGTATAGATAACACATAATTTCACGCTTTTTTATTTGAAGGGGGTCGAGCTTCAAAGCGCTACAAAATCATACCTTTACGCCAAATCTAGAAATAAGTGTTTGAATCAGATGATAAAGTGAAACCAGATTAGACATGAGTACACTGCACTACGCCGTGCAATTGCGCCAACTCCATTCACTGTGCCGGAAGTGTCGGCTCATTTATTCCAAATGTATTATGCGCATAACACACTTCAGCGCATAATACGCTGCCTGTACTGAAAGCCAGGAGGCGTAGGATATGGATAACACGCGCATTATAAACTCACTGGGAGCGTTACTTTTTGCTACGCCTTGGCGCAATTTTGATTTAACTCAAAGCGCCGGCGCAGTAAGGTGAAAAGCCCTTCTTGGGTTTTTTTAGACAACGTGAAACGATAAGTAGTATGCCCAAAGCACAAAAGCGTGAAAGTATGACACTTATATCCACGTTACCTTTTTCTTTGCTGCTGCATGTTGGTCTGCATTTGCTCTTTTGTCTGATTGGTGTCCAGGCACCCACTGCTGCCCTGGCGAATGGAATGGTTATACGACATCAAACCCAAACTACACGACAAATAGTATAACCTGTTAGGACATCTCATTGCAGGTACCGATAATAATAATGCATACAGTGCCTTTTTCAATAGTTTCAAATACTACCTACATACATTACTACATAATTACAAAGAGGTCCTGTTTGTGTGTTTTGTGTTCGCATAAGTACTGGTTGTTCTAAAAGGTCGTCGCATTAGCATATAAATAAAACATGGTTACGTAATATCACCGAATAATCATATTTTTTCAAGAAAAGTCAATGGCAAGAACAACAATATGAACGTGTTTTTGCCAAATGGTGGCAAAACTATAAAAGATATACAATTCGTTTTAATCACGTATTTGATCGCACACACCCTTGCTACACTGTTAGCATGATTTTCTTCAAGGAATCTCACACTGTAAGAAGCCAGCTTTAATCTATACTTATGAAATCGAACATGAGTATGACTTGTAGCCCAAAAAGTAAACAACCACGACTTAGACCTGGATGCAAAACCAAAAATTATAAAGATACCTTTAATTACTAGCACATTTAATTTAGGGTGATTCAAATATCATATTGTTACGGTTGGACCTTATTCTTAAGGAATAAGGTCGATTTTTAATGGAACTAGAAACTTAACTTTTAGTGCTTATATCTCGAGACCTAGGCTTTGCAGTTATGACCTAAAAACGCATTGCTAGGTTTAAGGTCTATTATCGAATGGTATAAGTAAAATTAAGAAAGAAGAACAAAGTTGCACCTCGAAAATTCCGGAGCGATGACGTGTCATGTACCTATGACTCATGCAAACCGGCGGCGTCGAGAACAATGTCGAATTATTATTGGCGAGCGTAATTAACTAGAAAGTTCCACCCTCTTTATTTCTATGCGTTATTATTACTACCATTCGAGTTTACTCTAGAAGTTTCCACCCTCATTTTTATCGGACTATAAATAGAGCTCCGTGTCCGCCGCTGAGTCAGTGTTTCTCAACTATCGATCGAAGTGATATATCGAGGCGACATCAAGGCGAATTACGAAGACCACTACCACGACTACTGCGACGACCTTGGATAGAAGAACTGCGATTCGGGAACGTTGTTATTGAGTGAAGCGTGTACCTTCCGTGACTACTACGCGAGTACGTACTTCGAGGGCGACTACGAAGACTAGGAACCGCCGTAATTAAGTTCGCGTGTTCTTGACATCTGCTTGTACGAAGGAAAATAAACTCTTTGCACCCTTAACCGGCATCTTATTACCCTCAGCTCGTAACAATATCAATAGATTTAAACAGTGACTTAACGAAAGGCCAGAAGGACAAGGCGATCAAATAAGGGTACAGTTTCCAATCAGACTGGGTCAGCAAATCAGCACTGAGTCAACGAAAGAGCAAGCTCGCTGATTCGGTAAGTTGATTCACTGCTGCTTAGCGGATCGAGTGCGATCTCCAGAATATTCTGATGCTTTGTTTAAACACGCAATGTTTGTCCATTTTTGGACTTCTAAGCGGATAATGGTTAAAAATCATAATAATTCGTCGTATGAAATGGATTTCCGCGAAGTAACACCTAATTCTATGCGTATATTGATGTTTTCACGCTTAACGTTGTTTCGATAATATCGATGAATATCGATCATCCCTAGGGAGATGACGAGTGTGTCGAGCTCAGACCAAGAATCATAATGGACGGAGCTTTTACTTTAAGAGCGTGTCCGTTTTTTTGTTGGTGTAAGTTTCTAGATTAGTACTAGTGTGTGAAACTAGGAAAATGTCACCGTACAACAATACATAAGAGGATGAGGATGACATTTTTATTTTTGTGAATACTCTCTCTCTCTCTCTCTCGAGTCGGTCCCTCATGTCTGAGGATCGTGGTCAACATCGGGGTTGCATCTGGAGCAAATAATTTGCCTCCACCGGTTTCTGTACATTGCGTCTCTTACAACTGCGTAAAATTTTGAGGACGATGAGTCTTTTATTTGATCGATCCATCTTGTTGGCGAACGACCGCGCGATCTTTTGCCTTCAGTGTTTCCAACCACTATCAGTTTTTCAAGATTTTCATTGCCCGCTGCGCACCGTGTGGTCGAAATACAAAAGCATGCGTTATTGGCAGATTGTGGACAAATGAGTCTTTAATCGGAGCTGTGTCAAAATCGCTGCATTGGTGCGTTTCGCAGTCCACGGTATTCTTAACATTCGTCTCCAGCACCACATCTCAAAAGCATCAATCCTTTGACTTTCTCGAGCCAGTATTGTCCACGTTTCTACTCCATATAGGACGATAGGAAATACCAGTGCTTGAATCAGTCTGATCTTGGTTTTGATACCAATTCCTCTTTACTTTCAGATGTTGTGTAAGCGGGTCATAGCATCATTTGCCATTCCAATTCGCCTTTTTATCTCGGGGATACAGCTGCCGTCGTTAGATTTGGGAGCCCAGGTATATGTAGTGGTCGACGATATTAATGCCAGGAATACTTTACCATCATTTTGGTTTTCGCTCTGTTCACTGCGAGACCTATGTTGCCACTTTGCAACTATGTTGAATAGTAGTATAGCCAATACACTTATAAGACTTACGAATATTTTACAAATAATTATTTCATTAACTCATGCTTTGATCGTTCGGCCCGGTTATGAGCTGATACGAATTACACTGACAGTGTGAGGTTGCTAAACTTACTGTTACTGTTTTATTCGTGGTTGCGCTTAATGAGATAAACATAGAGATATGAAAATTCGTTTGACACAATGTAATAACAACAGCAACTTATTATACCTCTGTTCATTTACAGGGCGCCTTCTGCGCTCGGCCCAATGCGGTGATGCTGTAAAAGCCACTAGCCAGCAAATAGGAAGGTGTTTTTAATCGGTGCGAGTCCGACACTACTCAGTCGACGTAGTGCGGCTGAATGTCCGTGAACGTCCCTTCTCAGAAATAGAAAAAAGCTTTGTACATTATGATTATTGGTACGAGGCTCGGACCAAAAAACAATGGACGGAGCCATAATAACATAAGTTGCCGCTCTTATTGCCGAGTCAAACGAAATTTCGTGTCTCTTCCTATCTTACTAAGTGTAATCACGAGTAAAACAGTTATCTATAGTGAGTATGGCAACCTCGCACTGTCAGTGTAATTCGTGTCAGCTTATGATCGACTTCACATACATTACTAAAATAATTATTTGCAAAATACTCGTAAATCTAAGTGCTTTGGCTACAAGTATTTAAAAAAATTAAAATATGTCATGTTCAGCTGCGTATTGTTGTACTGTGACTCTTCCCTAGTGACGTACATTAGTACCATACATACATACATATTTTTCTGCTGTATCCTTAACGGGGTAGTCAGAGAGGACAGAGCGCCAAGCGTCGCGGTCCTTACGTACTTCTTTCGCTTCCTCAAATCTCATCATTCTCCTCAAACATTTTGGCCTAGGTATGCGAGTGCTTTTGTTAAAAGTACAGTGCAGAAAATCGGCCAACAAAAAACGGCACGTTCTTAGAGCAAATGTTCCATGCCTTACGATTCCAGCCCCTGCAGTCTCGACATAGTGATCGCTTTACCGATTTCCGTTGATAAGTCATAACGATTAATTTTTAACGATTTTTCCAAGTCTACATTAAAACTATCGATTGTGATTGCAATCATATCGAATCTAACTGTTAACTTTACGATTGCTGATAATGTTTTTACGATCAAATTTGACAGCTCGCAAAGTGTTCGTGCTTATCGTTATGGCAAGCGATTTTTTTCGTTATTTTTATCGATCGGTAGTTTACGAAAATAATCGCTATGTCGGGACTGCAATCCCTGAGCGGTTAGACAAGTGGCAAACGCTTCGTAAAATCAAAACGCTTGCTGGCGTTATTGCCCGTCAAAAGTGCCATTTGGCTACGTTTTATACGGTTGTTTTCACACGACTTTACTTTTCGTTTGATTTAATAGAAAATTAATAACGTTCAACTACCAATGTAAAATTCGTTATGCTGGTTTGTGTCATTATATTCTACTAGTGTTAACGACAATTGAGCCTCTTGTCTAGGCCGCTGGTCCGAGTTGTCGTGGGTGTGGCCTTGTGCTGCGCGCTGGGGTAGGGTGTCGAGGGGGGGAGTGTGGCGAGTGTGGCAAGTGTGGCGAATGTGGCGAATGTGGCGAATGTGGCGAGTGTGGCGAGTGTGGCGAGTGTGGCGAGTGTGGCGAGTGTGGCGAGTGTGGCGAGTGTGGCGAGTGTGGCGAGTGTGACGAGTGTGGCGAGTGTGGCGAGTGTGGCGAGTGTGGCGAGTGTGACGAGTGTGGCGAGTGTGACGAGTGTGGCGAGTGTGGCGAGTGAGGCGAGTGAGGCGAGTGTGGCGAGTGTGGCGAGTGTGGCGAGTGTGGCGAGTGTGGCGAGTGTGGCGAGTGTGGCGAGTGTGGCGAGTGTGGCGAGTGTGGCGAGTGTGGCGAGTGTGGCGAGTGTGGCGAGTGTGGCGAGTGTGGCGAGTGTGGCGAGTGTGGCGAGTGTGGCGAGTGTGGCGAGTGTGGCGAGTGTGGCGAGTGTGGCGAGTGTGGCGAGTGTGACGAGTGTGGCGAGTGTGGCGAGTGTGGCGAGTGTGACGAGTGTGGCGAGTGTGGCGAGTGTGGCGAGTGCGGCGTGGCGCTCACGTCGAGGTGGTGCGGCGGCGCGGCGGAGGGGTGCGAGGGGTGCTTCCTGTGCGCCGCGTGCTGCTCGTAGTGCGCGCACTCCTCGAGACGCGTCACTCCCGCCAGCCGGTAGCGGTGCAGCTCGGCCAGGCGCACGCGCAGCTCGCGCTCGCGCCACAGCCCGCCCACCACTGTCGCCTGCTCCGCGCGCCCGTAGAACTGCGACGACCAGCGCAGCCGCTCCGTGAACTCTCTGCCAGGGAACCATTATGGCCCATTTCAGGACTCTGTCCACCAGACTATACAGCGGAGTATTACCTAAAATTTGCAGACAGCGACAGCCACGCGATCACTGCGCGACCGGTAGCTAACTGTAGTATAAAAATTGGTTTCGTACATGACGATTGCGTGTATATTGCGCAATGACCGTAAAATGCACTTTTCGGGCTAGCTTTAGCGCCGCTAAAGATTACACAAATTCTCAAATTGACAGCAGATATTGCGCGATATTTGGCTTTCGCATGCTGACTGCGAGTTATGTAATAAGCATGCAGTACCATTACCGTAACCATATCGACACAAGCAAAAAAATATTCTTTGTATGAATTACTATCAAGTATAGTGCGCGCCACGAATCATGAAATAAATGGCGCCGACTGCGCAGGTACCATCGGAGAGAAAAATGCAAAATGTTTTTAAACAAATCTTAATACTATATATATCAAAAAAATAGAAACTATTATAAATGAAACGTTTAAGGTACATATAATTTGTAATATAATAAAAACCAGTGCATTATGCTTTCTTGAAATAGTTAATTAATACTAATATTTAAAAGTGCACAAAATTGTTAAAAAACGCTGTCTACACTTTTTTAAATCTACTAACTAATATATCTACTAAAAAGAAATTAAAAACTAATTAACACTTAAAAAATAATCATATATTTTAAATATATCGTAAAGTTATGTAACACTTGTGCAATCGCCGGCACCTAAGGAAGTCAACGTGCGTGCGCGGGCGACGGGAGGCAGGCAATCACTGTGCGGGGGTAACGGGTGCATCATTGCTATGGTTACGCTTCCCGCCCCTTATACCCCACCTCATCTGACACCTGTTTATTGTTTACTGCGCAGTTTCATGATTCGTGGCGCGCATTATAACGCCTACTAGACCATTCGTCGCAGCAATTCTACGGTAATAATATTTTGCAGATACCGATACATTCCGTGTAGTAGTGTTCCGAACGCTGCTTTACGTGTCTGACATGTTCACATAAAGATACAATGCTTGCAATTATTAAAAATTACATAAACTGTGCTGAACTGTAACCTAAACAACCTGAATCTGCGTATAGCTGCACTAAAGCAAAGCTAAAGTAATAATCTGTTGTAATAAATCGTCTTTCACGAATCCTTCCAAAATATAAACAATATTTAAGAATACATACTTTTTCTCTTTCGCAAGTTTTCCCAAAGGTTTTTCTTTACTTCTTTGTTTATTGAAAAAAATTGATACTAGCTGATAATCTCGTACTAATCTTTTTCTTCTTGTACGTTCTCGAAGGCGTCTTGTGTAGATATCCACTTGTGATAATTTAAGAGCTGAAAAATATAAATTGAAACAACTAAGTAATTATTGTTTATCTAATTATATAACGATATATCTATTGATACAAATGAAAGAAAAAACACATATGTACACAAACATGTTAGAACATGTATACTCAGCATACTACTCACACACCCAATGTATAATACGACAGCAGCGAATGAGATAGAATGACGCGATAGACTTTAACGGGAGCAAGACAAGAGTATATATTGCAATTGAGCAAGGACATCATATTGTTTTTTGTACTCCATTAATGTAGTGCATAAGGAAATCATACCATATCTGCCTTCATAAGAGTTCTGTAAACCATATAATTTCGTTCTCATTTGTCTGTCCGTATCTCACAGCCTTTTTGCTCAAAGACTATAGATACCCATAACATTTGGAAAAATAAAAAGACCTATAGGTGGCACTCCATTCATGTAAGGGATGAAAAAAAAAATCCAAGGCACATAAGCTCGAGGTATTATTAGATGGGTCTTCAAAAATGACATAGTGGTCCCAAAGTGACTTTTTTGGTGGTGAGATATGCACTTTTAAAGTCACATAAAGTGTCTCTCCCTCTAACTTTTCGTCTATGCTTATGGACAATTTTGAAATAATTAAAGGCAGCAAAATTAAAAAACAAAAGAATAAAGTAAGGTATATATTGCGTAGTTTTGAGATATGGGATATTTTCAGTAACACGCTAAGCAACTGCAGGTAACAGTGCAGCGCTAAGTTATATCTGCATATAACACCATTTTTCAGTCTCTATGAGTACTATGAAATATAAAATTCTTTGATTAAATGAATATTGCACGACCTTTGATTAAATTAATCATGGAACCTTTCACTATGCGTGGTCCGATACGCACTTTTTTTGTTTATATCTGTATCAATGGTATCAATAGATATAACTGTAAAATGGCTATTCTTATTTCCTTACCAACATCCAATTCATCATCATCAGGATTAAGAGACAATGTCGATATCAGCTGTTCCGCCTCATGACCATGTTCCTAAAAAAACATTTAAGTCTAATAAATCTGCTCATAACTTACTAATACAAGCACATCACAGGCGTAGTTATATTTATGTCTTATTTATGTACAAAAATATGCAACATCATTGCAATCATACCAAACAGATATTTACTATACTGTACATGTCATTTGAAGGTAGAAAAAATTAACCATAATAAGACTTCGAAGAAGTTCGAAGATTTTGGCATACTTTTCAGCTGCTATTTTGTTTTTGTTTTTTTCAAAATGGCGGCGCACGATGAAACCTATACAGGGTGTATATGAAAACGGGACAGTTACTTTAATGGATGAAAGGGCATAACTTTAGTATGTAGTTACAAAAAGAATTATCGAAAAAAACGTATCCGTTTAAGAGTTATGACCGTTTTAATTTTCAAGTGTTATCCCCACCATTTCTCGTAAAATTGGGTTGATCGTGTACAGTTACAGATTTTAAATCTTACGTTTTTTTTAATTTTGTATTAATTTCATCCGTTACTGAAATACAGCCTGAAAACCCCCATTGGGGTATACGCATTATTTTCGAAAATGGTTTTCAGGCTGTATTTCAGTAACGGATGAAATTATTACAAAATAAAAAAAAACGTAAGATTTAAAATCTGTAACCGTACACGATCAACCCAATTTTACGAGAAATGGTGGGGATAACACTTGAAAATTAAAACGGTCATAACTCTTAAACGGATACGTTTTTTTCGATAATTCTTTTTGTAACTACATACTAAAGTTATGCCTTTTCATCCATTAAAGTAACTGTCCCGTTTTCATATACACCCTGTATATACCGAAGTAAGCGCACATTATTTAAGGAATACCATTTATGCTTCTATACATGTTAAATTTAGCTTAATTGTACCAGTCATTAGGTACTATTACAGTACAACACAATGTCTATTGCAGCTTAATGAAGCTGCCTATATCCCCTTTTTAATTTTTGTCTTTAATGATCAATCAATCAATCTTTTCAGTGATGGCTTCTAATGTGACGACCACATTAATTCTGCCAATGTCACGTATTGCAAAAGACACTATAAAGGGGTTGGGATACTACGGAAAAAAAAAAAATTTTTTGATTTGCTGTTTTTCAGACAAATGTAGGTACCTAAAACAAATAAGATTATGTAAGGACAGATGACACACAAACACAACTGGTTATAATATAATAGTATTAGTTATATATAATGTACGGCTAGTAATAATATAGTGGTATATAAATTATAACACAAACAAACTTCACATTATAACTTGATGTCATTATCACATAAAAATTTATCCAACACCTTAACAAAAGGAGTATTTACCAAAGACAAAACAAATTTACAATTTACAGGACGAGGAATAGAGGGGGGAAGAATATCATACAGAGAATATTTTAGTTTCGGGCAGCAAAAAAATAAATGATCCAGGGTACCTTCATCGATACCACACTCACATAAAGAGTTATCTCTAACGTGTATTTTAACCAAATGTACAGGTGTACACGCATGACCCAGTCTCAAACGACAGAGTATAGAGATATTTCGTTTACTGAGACTACGGTGGACGAAAAACCAAGGCCTACGAGGGACTTCTGGTTGGATGGAGGCATAGTGTTTACCCTTAATCGATCTAGATATCTGCCAGGCGTCACTCCAAGACTCATGAAGCTTATGTTTAGCCATAGAACATAAATCGTGGGAATGAATGACATAATGTGAAGGAATTCCTGAACTTACAGCTTTTTTAGCCCAAGAGTCAACAATTTCATTATCTAAAATCCCACTATGTCCAGGAATCCAAGCTAATACAATATTGAAATTTAATTGATGACACTGATATAACTCCTCTCTAATGGAAAAGATAACAGGAAATTTGTTTTTAGATTTGAAAGGGTTTTCTTTAATGGCGTTTAAGCAACTAAGAGCATCAGTAAAGATTATAGTGCCATTCAAATTGTGAGATTTAACATAACGAATGGCTTCTAACAATGCTATAGCTTCGCCTGTGAATACGGAAGAATAAGATGGACATTTGAAACTAAGGACAATTTTAAATTTAGGGAGCCAAATTGCAGCACCTACATCTTCAGAATATGAAAATTTGGATGCGTCAGTAAAAACGGTGACCCAGTTATTCCAATCTTTATTAAGAATACTACGAAATAATGCATTGGACAATATACAGTTCTTTTTAATGCCGAAATTCAAAAGTATTGAGGGCTCGAAAATTAGAGCATTGTAATTGATAGTGAAAAGAGGATGAGAAGGTAACTGAAAAAAAGGATGAGGGAGTTGGCAGAATTGTATATAACTTCTTAAAAGGCAGGGTAGTTCAAAAACAGAATCATATCCAGAAGAGTTAACTATATCACGAAGTTGGTGAAGCTTATCTAAGAGGGAGTGGGAAAGTCTTTAATGTAAACAAATGTATCGACAATGACATTTATAACATCACTAAAGATGGGCTAGTTCACAAATAACTAATTCAGTTGCCGTACTTATTACTTATTAGTAAAACAAACAGTTTTTAAATTTTTGCCTTTTATGTATTTGTGATTCGATAAAACCAATGTGAATTAAAACGTCATGATAAGTGTAAGATTAGTATTTTTAAAAAACACTTAAAAATAAAGAATAGGAGATTATTATTGTTTGAACATCTCAAACAATAATATGCTTCTGTTATTATTCTGTCTTACATTTAGAATGAATTGTGTCATTCACTTAATAGAGAGAACCTGAGTGAACTGATTTATGAGACTTATTTGATCTAGGAATATAGGCAACCTTTAAGTGATATGCAATTTAAAAACAAAACACTTGACAAATAAAAATTCTTTCAATACTGTACTACAATGGATAATATTTGGTGCTGTTTGTTAATATTTCTTAGTTTCATGTATATAACCGAAAAACACTGTTTAACGTAATTTTGGTTAGTTTCTTGTCTGTTTACATTAAAGTTAAAAATGAAAATAGGAAATAGGTAATGAAATGCAAGTATAAATTTTATATGCGTCTGTATAAGCTTAAGTGTGTCACTTCTAGAAAATATATCGCACGTTGAGAATGAAACTGACTAATTCAAAATCTAGATATTTTGTTTTGACAAGTTACAACAATGAATTCACTTAAAACAATAAAATTGATTTTTAGAAATACACGCATAAATATTCTCACGATATATAGCTAACGGGGCGGACACATGGGTAAATTCACACTATATTTGGATAGTAGATATTTTTAAGTTTGCCATTTTAAGTTTTTAACTTAAATTTCTGAAATTTTTAATTAGGCTATGCCCGCCATATATGATCAAGTACGCTCGATTAAGCCCGTCCAATTGGCATAAAGCGTCGTTTGCCAGGACTCCCGTACACTCCCACACACTCTTTACTTGATGCAACCTCCGCTTCATGCAAATTTGACAGGCTTGATCACGCATACTTGATTGTGTGTGACGGGCATTTCATTCTCAACATGCAATATATACTATATATGACCTTTTCATAAGGAAATCTTAAGGAGTCATTGCATAAGTTATTATTTTCAGGTCTATAAACTATTATTGAAAAATGAAATAATCAATCATTTGGTTTATCAAAAAATCTATGGTCATCAAAGAGAATAACAAATTCATAAAAGTTATTAAATAATATACAAATTTAAACACAAATCTTCTTATCTATTTAAGTTCAGACCTATGAAATACACATTAGGTAGAGTTGCAGAAATGTCAAGAAAATGGTTGCCCTACCAAAAACAGATGTTTACCCTTTCAAAATCATCTCTATTAGGCATATAGCCCAATTGTGCAGCTTCATCTGGACATACAGCTAAAGGAGCAAGTCTAGATACTGCACTGGGGCCAAGTGGTCCTTCGTCTCTGTCTGCACAATGAAGAGAGGGTCGACTTGTACTCTCCACATTTCCCCATGTAGCTCTTCCAATACTCCCTTCCAAATATCTCGTTATATATTCATCTTTCGCCTCTGAAAACAATTTTCGCAATTAAATTACTTAATTATCACTAATTCAATTTTTAAATATTTTATGGTGTTTGCATACTGTTAAATTATTTCAAAATGTCAAGTAACTTTTACGACCAACTTTTAAATATCAAAATCTGAAAGAGTTACAACTTTCAAGTTACTCTCTCAACTGAATCTAATCTAATCGAAACCAAGTCATTTTGGCAAAAATTATCTATGGGTAGTTACTAGGGTTACCAACTTTTTTGTTGAGCAATTAAAGTATATTTACTTTTTTAGGGAAAAAAATAAAGTATGTATGTGTAAAAATAAAGTATTACTTCATTGGACTTTATACTTTTTTTCTATTAATACATGTATTTCTTGTTGCTGCTGTGAATTTTTTTTTGCATTTTGGACACTGATGTTTTAGGTAGGATTCAAAAATTAAAACAGTGCACATTATCATTTATCGAAGCAATCCATACAGTTACATGCAAAAATCGCTTAGCACTTTTGTTATTTTCAGAAAATAATAAAATAAAATCTTAATGTCAAAATAAGTAAAATGATTCTTTATTATTTATAATTCTTTACTATTATAATTATTCTCTTAAAATATAAAGTATGTTTGTACAAAATAACGTAATGTACTTTATTATAAAGAATAGGTGACAGCCCTTGTAGTTACCATTAGATAAAAAAAGATGATCTCCTGTAAAGGTCTACTTTTGCACTTGCATTATCAAGTACATAGGATCCATCCATCTGACATAGTTATATTAAATAAATTACACTTTTTCTAGTTTTCTATAAATAAAGAATTATCTCCAAACGAAAATGATTGAGCCTTACTGCAGGCTGTGAGGTCATTATATCAAGACCACAGAGCCTGTGTAAGGATAGACGGGGACATGTCACCCTGATTTGAAGTCTGTTCTGGTGTCAGACAGGGCTGCGTGATGTCTGCCTGGCTATTCGTGCTGTATTTGGACAGTTGCCTCCAGAGATTGAAAGGTAATATGAGTGGTATTGGATGTGGTGACACAGTGGTAAACTGCCTATTGTACGCTGACGATGCTGTGCTAATAGCACCATCAGAAGCAGAGTTGCAGACACTAATCACGTGCATGAAAGAAGATTGTGAAGTAAAAAGATTGAAAATGAATGTGAGCAAATGAATGTGATTTGTGTAAATGGAAAATGTCTAGAACAGGTGAATGAAATTGTGTAGCTGGGGAGTGCGTTTTCGAGGGATGGAAGATGTGAGTTGGATGTGGAGAGACGGGTAGCCGCTGGCAATAAAGTGAACGGTGCTCTGTCCGCATTAGTGGGTAGTGTGAATATATCTAACACTGCTAAAATGGCCATCCACAATGCGGTGTTGGTGCCAACTTTGTTGTACGGTAGTGAGGCCTGGATATGCCCAAAATCAAGTGAAAGTATGTTAAATGCTGTGGAGATGCGGTCTCTCAGAAACATGTGCGGTGTCACACTTGCTGACAGGATAAGCAATGATGAGATACGCAGTATGATAGGGTTGCACAACAATGTTATTGTAAAAATGAAGAAAGGAATGCTTAGATGGTTCGGGCACATGGAAAGAATGAGTGATGAAAGACTGACAAAGAAAATATACAGAGCGAAAGTGAGTGGTAAAAGAAGCCAAGGAAGACCAAGGCTGACTTATGAAGATCAAATAGCCAGAGTGTTAGCAGACGGAAATGTCAAAAGCACTCGCATACCAAGGCGAAAATGTGTGAAGAGAATGATGAGATTTGTGGAAGCGAAAGAGGTGTGTAAGGACCACGACTCTTGGCGCTCCGTCCTCTCTGACTACCCCGTTGGGGATACAGCGTGAAGTTATGTTATGTTTGAAAATGATTGATGCTTGGCACTCCATCCTTTGACTACCCCATTAGGGATACAGTGTGAAAATATGTAGGTATGTATGTACGTATCTCCAAACAACTACACCAATTGTGTAACCCAAATTACATACTGAGCAGGTAACCGTAACACTAAGACACGGAAAATGTATAAAAGTTTATTTCTTAAATTGACTGAGTATGGTATATGTGGTCCCCAATTTGGATGGCAGATGTACTAGCCACTGTACTAACAAAGTCAATGCTGTCAAATATTAGATAAAAGTTTGAAGACTCAAGTATTTGGATTGACAAGTACTTGAATTTACCTGCTGTACCCAAAAACTTTCCAGACTATTTCATTCATATCATACTTGGATAACGTTAAATCAATGAGCAAAATTTTCGACAAACATTACAATTTTATACACTATAAAATGCTTTTATTAAGTAATCCATTTCCCCAGTTTTATAATTACTTTCCGGCCCATACTCAATATGAGTATTCGCAATTAACAAATGCCATTAACTTTAATAAAATTAGATAATATAGATGCTCAAGATGTGAATAGGAACTATTACCTTCAGGAGTCCTTGTTTCAATGTGTTTGGCTATGTCTTCCCAGTTACCGAATCCAAATTGTTCGATTGCATCCAAAAGTCTCACTTCTTCATTTGCTGACCAACTGCTACGTCCCAAAAATATGCCAAAGGCTCCAGAATCCTAAAAGCATGAATTGTCGTACATAATACATTAAGTACTCACAATACACGTGTGTTCGCTGTATATTGATATAACCCAGGCATTTGATTACGTTGATCATTAAATTCTAACAGATACGCTCGAAAGCTACAGTATAAGAGGGAATGTCTAAAACTTATAGATTCTTATTTATTAAATGGAAAGCAAGTAACTGCAATATCAAAAATAGACATCAAGACCAAAAAAGAAATTACTTATTTATCTAATCAAAGGAATGCAGCATTTAGCATTCCACAAGGAAGTGTATTAGGACCTTTTTTATTTATAGTTGATCAATCATTATGACCTGCCTGAATATGTTCCCCAAGTGTGTGAACCTTTTTGCTGAAAATAGCACTAACTATATCATCCTGACACACATCACAATGACATAAATAACTTTATATCTCTATTATATCATGGTCAGTTGATATGCTCGCCCCTATGACATCTTATTTTGAGGTAATTCAACAGAAAAAGAGATGGTATTTAAAATACAAAAAAGTTGCATACACTCCATGTTTGGACTGAAAGTTACAGATAGTTGCCAACCATTTTTCATAAAACAAAATCCTCACGCTTTTATGTCTATACATTTTTGAAACAGGCATGTCTGTAAAGACAAGCCCTCAACTTTTCCCTCGACTACCAGATATTGTCACATGAAACAGACGCAACAATAACTTCTAAATTAGCTATCTTCGTACACATGGAGCCAAAACTACTGTTTTGGAAAAAAGTATATTCTTCATGGCACCAAGAATTTTTAATAAAATACCTGATGACCATAAAAAATTCAATGTCAACACTTTTATACAAAAGATGAAAAAACTGTTATTACGAAAAGCTTATAGATGAATTTTTAACAGACATTTTATAAGTAGACCTTTTCTCTATTATATTGTCATTTTATTTTTATTTTATTTGACATTTTGTTTTTATTAGAGTATGCTAATCACACATTCACATACATACATACATACACATCCTCACGCTGTATCCCCAACGGGGTTTGAATTCACGATTTCTATATATTTAGAATATTAATAATAATGATTTATTACTGATTGTGTTCTTTATTGTATATTTGTAATTCATGTATGGCATATTTTTGTAAATAATCATTTATAAAATTTGTACGCCTGATGTGGCAGAACATGTTTGATGTAACAACTATTGCAACACATGTTATGAACAAATAAATGCATCTTATTTTATCTTAAAAGTATAACTGACTACTCCGTTAAGGATACAGCGTGAAGATATGTATATGTATTTCGTAATTATAAAAATTATACACGCATTAAATCTACTTACCATAAATTGATAAGAATGATCATTTTTATGCGATCCGATTTCAGCGCCATATGAAAAACACTGAAACAAGTTTAATTTATAAAATTTTCAAAAAGTGCGCCAGAGTAACAAAAATGGCCATAACGCTAAATACCTGCAAACAAATATCAAAATCTATGCATTCGGCACATCTGACACGTATACCATTTATTTCTTCTTGACAGTAAGTACAATTAAACTTAGCATAAAGATCTGAAAAGGACATTATTTTGTTATATTATAAAATAAATGAAAACCCGGGAAATAAAAGTAGATTTTTTTTACAAAATAACTAACCAGCCATATTTCAATCGCTACAAAAACCACAGAGTACATAGAACATTTTTTTTTTCTTCATGGCGTGGAGCACAGATTAGCGCATTTGCCAATGTCACTTAAGTAAAGTGATAGTAAACTATATAGAAATTATAAAGGACTTCTTGGAAGAGGATGAGAATTTCAGCTACACTCCATTCTTTTCACATTACAAAACTTTAAAACAATGTACAATGACCTCACTTATACCGTTGCCGCCAAAAAGTCCTGACGTATATTAGTATTCTGTGTCTGTGACCATAGATTATGTAAACTGTGACTACACCACAAAAAAGGTGCGTACTAATTAGTGATGTGCACTTTAATTTTCTCAGTCATTGTAGACATAATCTTACTAATTAGAGCACTACACGCACAAACTAAGAGATTCTAACGAAACTATACTGTAGTGCGATTCTCTAACTCAAATTAGTCAATTCACTTCTGAATCCGCGGTGAGATTGTCAACTGTGATTTGGTAATCTCTAAAGTCGACAGAGATACTAGCGCCGCCTCGATGAGTGGTGGCGGCGAGTTGTACTATCATGTCCCAGTTTGCGTGTTATTAGGTAGGCTAGCCGGTAAACAGAATAGAGGTAATGGATAAGGGAGTGGGTTAAATAAATTGGCGTAGCATGGGTACCAAATTTATTCAACTCGCTATACGCCGCACAAGGCGATTAGTTGTTAGATAGGACGGAGTCACTGGCCTTAGCTGTATGGTCCCCCTGCGATGCACCATGCAATACACGCCGTGGTCCGGAGGTCGGTTTGGGTCCCTATTAGAGACTGCGCAATAATTCCTGAGCCTAGCCTAGACCAGGCGTAGGCTCCAAGCTCATACGGGGAATCCTGGAAACCCAGAACATTGGCATCAGACCAGGCGTAGGCACGGTGGGTAAGTGCATGAGTTCTAAAAGTCCATTGGCTCAATTAACATAAATCTCACAACGCAGCGTTAGAACAGCTTACAATTTAAGCACTAAAATACACTAAGCAAATAGGAACTCACCCCAGCGGGATTCCAACGCAGCTTGTAGTTTATAATTTTGCTTCTTATTTATTTTTAATAATATTATAATAGAACGGTACGAGTGACCGTATTCTCGCCTTCAGAGGTGTAATAATAATAAAAAATCCGATAGCTAATTACCCTCTTAGCGAATAATTTTCCACGCGTACCAGAGTTTTGCAGTCACACTTTCGCGAACCACTGCGTTATTCAAAAAAAATTGAATGTTCCGTAGATAATTTTATATTGCAGTTATAATTAAAATTATGACACAAAATTTATAACGTTACAATCATAAATGAATTTTATGAAGTTTCGCTAAATATAACAATCCAATCTAAATAAACGAGTTTTATTCGATGTAATTATCTCAGAAGAAGTTGAAATACTCTAAGACGAAATGTCGACTGAGATGTTTACTCTTAAAGCAATCTCCGACAAACTCGCATGTAAGATCACTTCACTGCGCTCCTAGAATGTTTGGTTTAGAGAATTCCATTTGAAGGTCAAGTGAGTTCGAATGCGAAGTGGGGTGAATTGTCGAGCGAGTCTCACATTGGGTGATTCGAGTTTTTACAGAATTGCATGGCTGGAGATGTGACAGATTATAATGACTTTTTTTATTTTTTAAAGCATTACCAACAAGACCATCAGCCTAATCACGTAAGTTCGGAGAAACAAACTAAGTACCTAACCTCCTCCAGTAAAGTGATAGTAAGCTTTACTGAAGTTATAAAGAACTTATTGGAAGAGAGCTAAAACTTCAGTTACACATGTTTATTTAGATCTTCTCCATTCTTTTCACTTACATTGAACTTTAATACTATCATTATTGTATTTTAAAACTCGCAAAAATGTTTAAAATCGAAAATCTAAATAAAATGACAACTTCACTTCTCCCGTTCCCGCCAAAAAGTCAAAAATTTTGGCATTCTTCGGACAACATTTTCAAAACTAATTCCTTTATGGCTCTCTTCATTGTTTGCTTTTGCCTTTTCATTCCAAAATTTACATATGCTTTTCGATGTTCTCAGCTTTTTAAATGTCTAACCCTTTTAATATCTGTAGACAATATTCTCAAAAATATATTATGTAAAATATTAAATTGCTCCTTCGTTGATGACAGGGTCTGAAATCAGGCCTCACTTCCTATCCGTTATGGAGGCCTGAGCATACGCAAAATCTCGAGTATGTCATTGCCTGCTTTTCTTTCGTAAGCCTACGGCACGGAAAATCTTTTCCTATCTGTTGTTCGCCCTTCCTTAGGATCGGTTGAAGTGCCGTGCTTGACTGATGCTCGAAATGCGTGTTTAAGTTTTTGTCCAAGTACTAACCTGCTCGGCTCGACCTTTTGGCAGAAACACTAGGATGAACCTCGATACAAAAATATTCAATGACAACCTTCAGATTCTTGTAGTACAGGAAAAAATCGGTCTCGCTGGCTGTTTCTGAGAACGAGTCAAACATCTGGTAGCAGATAATGCCTGCAAAAATTTTGGAACCTTAATTGACAATACGATAATTTCTCTTATAGTAGCCCTTCGTCTGAGGGCCAGGACTAACTTTCCTCAAAGTTGCCGCTGTGGTGATCTTGTCGACGTATTAGTCACCATGGTTTATCCTGTTTACGTAGTGCGGGCCACATGTCACAACATACTGCCTTAAATAACGTCATTCAGTGAACTTTTGTTGTCGCTGGCGTTCTTGCAATCTTAGAGCCTGTAGGTTTTGCGCGCAGCGACGGCAGGAGACCGGATGGTTTGACGCTCATTCCTTGGAAATTTGGAAGATCGCTGATGTAGGACGCCACTTGTGTCTATACACATGCTGTTTCCCATGTATCGGCGACTTCCAAGTCAGGAGGTGCCGCGGCCAGCACTGGCGACAAATTGTAGCGGCATGAGTGTGCGACTCTAAATTTCATATTTACGCCTTTTACGGTCGAAACTGAGTCCCTGGGGCCCCGAAGGCCATCGACTGCTTTCTGATTTTTGTAACAAACTGGTCGAGGCTTTGGGAGGCCGCGGGGGTGGTAGCTTCTTCCGCAAACGAATCAGTTTGGCTGTTCAAAGAGGTAATGCTGCCAGTCTGCTGGGCACCTTAAGCAATGGCAGCTTTCTAAGCGACAACCTTGAGGAAGTATATTATTTAACATAATGTGTAGTTTCAAGTTTGTGTAAATATTAACGTTAGGATAATGTGTGTACTTTATTTAGTCAGTCATTGTGTAATAATAGAAATAATAATGATGGAACTACATTATAAAGTACAGACAGTATTTCGCACCAAAATTTGAACGCTAGACATGTTGTTTCAACAAACAACATTGCAAAGCAAAATTCAATGAGCTGTCACTATTTTAAAGACTAGTGGCGGACATCAAAACATGCTTACCTACACTACTACGAAGCCCAAAAATTCACATTAAAAAAAAGAATTTTCCAAATCGGTTCATAAATGACGGAGCTATGAGGTAATAAACATAAACAAAAAAAACATACAACCGAATTGAGAACCTCCTCCTTTTTTGGAAGTCGGTTGAAAATATTTGTGTAAAGTGAAAGAACTCTGGCCTTCTCTTATGCTTTGCGTTTTTAGTTTCAGTATAGGTACATAAAACTAAATATTTTCTTTTAGAAAAAATAAAACTAAATAACAATTACCTACTATTACTCTGGCTATTATAAATTTTAAATAAGTTTACTCATAAAAGTGTAAACAAAATGGTGCAGTAAAATAATATTAAGAATTCAGTTATTATTATTATGTATTTATATTATTAAAGATTAAGGACCGACACGAATTACATCGACAGTGCAAGGTCGCTATACTTACTATAGCTAACTGTTTTACTCGTGATCATGTTCAATGAGATAGAGAGACATAAAAATTCGTTTGAGACACGGTGATTAGAACTGGAAGTCTGAAACTCAATATGGCTCCATCCGTTTTGATTCTTAGTCTGAGGATAATCTCCTTGATGCAATTGCCAGTTCAACCAAATAGAATAATGTGTGAATATTAACAGTGATTACTCATTTTCACGTCAATCCTTGGTGAATATTCTTGTGATATTAAAATGGAGTGGGGTGATCACATACTTACTTATATTACAAGTCTGTGGGGGTGATAAAGTGAACCGAATTGTTGTGATTGCTTTACACAAAGCAGATATGGAGCGAAATGCAATATATGAAATTCTCTATCAGCTTGGTATTAATTGAATGTTTGTGTACCGGGCTATTGATGGGTATGATGAAACGTCCTCTCTGTTTGTGACAGAAAAAGATCTAGCCGTCCACGTAGTATTCATACTAAAAAAGCGATCAATGCAGCGAAGGAAAGAATCCGAAGAAACGCTTGTAAATCTGTGTATATATATATACGTGTGGGTACATTTGATGCAACGGAGTCGCGCTATCACAGAGTTATTAAATAAAAGTCTGTATGAATGCACAATAATATGTTCAATTTATTTATTTACCACATATAACAGATATAACTTACTAGTTAGCACATATACTACTCAACTACATCATAGCTTTATAATTATAGTCGGCCCGGGGAACCTTGATCCTTATGACACTGACAGTTATTCCGACGACACAACCTAGTAGTGGCGTCACCGTTACATTAGAATCGAATTGGAGGCGACTAAAAATAACATTTATTAATTTTAGGCAGATATATGCCATTACAATGATATTCCCTTGGAATTATAACAATTCTTAACATTTACAAGAAATTATCTCAATCAGACTACGTTTACGTGCTGCAAAACTTACTTCATTTGGAAGATATCGACTAGTGCCGAAAGTATCGATAAACAAATGTCGATAATGGAAACGAGTGTACAAAATACATTAACATAGGTCCTTTTCAGTGTCCGATTTATAATCATTTAAGTTGTCTGCGATAATAAAATAAAGAAGAAACGAACGCGTGTTTACCGGGTAAAAAAATATGACACGAAAATGAAATGGGTGCATTTTTATTTTTGGAAAACTTTCGTTTAACTTACTTTATTTATACCAAAAAACTTAAATCATTACAACAACAATATAACAAACATTAGAAATGCAGATTATATTTTTAAAAACATATTTACCAACGTGGCTGAATGCAAGTCACGCCTTTGCCTATAAAAAAGTTAAGTTACATCGACACGACCCATCACTAACATGAACTGTCATAGGGATCAAGGTTCCCCGGGCCAACTATAGTAAGTAGTAAGACCGGTAACGGGAGAAACTACTGAAAATCGTTTACGACTGCTTGTTCGCCGCGATTGAAGTTCATAGTCAGACAAACTACAACAGTGATATGGGCCTACATCCTGTCCAAAAACAATCGATTTATTATAACTAAAAACTGGCATTTATAAACCAAATTACTAAGAAATGACAGATAAGGCTACTTACCAATGAAAAGGTTATGTTAACGTATTTTTGCTCACTGCGGCTTTTGCAGCCTGGTACATTGCAATCAACCATGATAACAGACTTTATTTAAGTCTTTAGCACATATAACAGTCTCGTAAAGTTCATGAATTCAAGAGATACAACGAATATATACTTTTGGCGCCATCCATTTGTTCAGCACCAGTATCGCATTGACATTATTGGTGGTAGCTAAAAAGTCATACGCTGACAAGTAGGTATGAAAGAAAAATATTCTTTCTCATTTACTCACACTACAAGATAAGCTTTCTGTTTCCAGTAATTATTTTTATTTCAGTAGACAGTCAATACTTCATCCACAGGAAATTCTGTGCGGTAAATCCACAGACTTTTTATAAACAAGCAGACCAAACATCAATTGATAATAATAAACAACATAGCAGTGTCTCTTTCGCGAAAACAAAAACTCGTATAATACTTTCTCTTTCTCGCCAGTGTTGGCATAACGTCATCACACATCAAGAAAACACAACCGTGGCAAAAGCCATGAAGCAAAACAACTATAAGTGATAGATGATTCTTACTCAGTCAGTGTAAGCTGTGTAAGCACAAAACAGAGAGAGTAACAGAATTTTTACACATAGACATCGTTCACGGACACGAAATCTCGGATCGTCTCTGAACAGTCCAAAGAGTAAGGTAATTATTTAAAAGGGAAAAGAGTGGCAACTCGATAGTTAAATCGGCATGTATGGAAAGTGATGCCATCTATAGTTCAACAAGTGAAGTAAAGTCAAGCTATACATATTTAGGTATAGGTGCATACTTACTAATGTATACAGGGTTATTGGTAATTCGACGTATTCCCGTTAGGAGGTGATAGGGGTGATTATTTGCGATAATTTTAACCCCCATATGCATTATCCAAAGTGAACCATTTTTGAGTTATCACGTTTTTAGCTTCTAGCAAAATAAGTCAAAAATGCAACATCTAAAATTTATTTTAAAAAAACTATCAATTTAAATCTCATTTTTTCTTCTGATTTATAAAAACGATTAAACACTGGTTATTTATCAATATTAAAACTTATAACTTGTGACTTAACTACCGAAGTAGTCAAATTATTCCGCATCGCATTTGCTGCGTTTATAATTCTAGATTTGAGTTCTTCAGCGGATGACACTGACGATACGTCGTAAACCAGGGATTTCATGTGACCCCAGACATAGAAATCAACCGGCGTTAAGTTCGGACTCCTCGCAGGCGACGGAATGGGTCCTCCTCGCCCTATCCAACGATTAGGAAAATGGCTTTCGAACCATCGCCTAACATTGACACCAAAATGTGCATGCAAAATGCTGCAGCTTACGAAAATTTTTTGACAAATGAAATGTTTGACCTCGTAGAAGACGTGCCTTTGGCTACAAGACAAAACATGATATACCAGCAAGACGGATGTCCTGCACATTTTGGTGTCAATGTTAGGTGATGGTTCGAAAGCCATTTTCCGAATCGTTGGATAGGGCAAGGAGGACCCATTCCGTGGCCTGCGAGGAGTCCGAACTTAACGCCGGTTGATTTCTATGTCTGGGGTCACATGAAATCCCTGGTTTACGACGTCTCGTCAGTGTCATCCGCTGAAGAACTCAAATCTAGAATTATAAACGCAGCAAATGCGATGCGGAATAATTTGACTACTTCGGTAGTTAAGTCACAAGTCAGATAAAGAATGCGACTTTGCGTACGCAATAGGGGAAGTCACTTCGAGCAAGAACTTTAATTCGGCTAAATTACAAAATGTCTTAATTGTTACTTATTATTTATTAATTGTTACTTGTTATTATTACTAAACTGTTACTGGTTCTACATTTTATTTTGAATTTGTATTTTTTGTTTTATTTACATTGGGTATTGTTTTTAATTAATTTTATGAAATTTTAAAGAACGAACTTAAGTTTAGTTCGAATACGAATTTCCGCCTGCTTCCTTTGTGATCTTTCTTTTTTCAGTTTCTTTGAAATAAGTTCCTAGTTGTTAAGCATTGGTGGAGAGCCAAGAAAACGGTTATGTTTTTAAAATAATTTGCAAACCCAATTTTATAACGTTTTATTTGTTTTTAAAGCAATTTAGTGGAAACAAATCAAAAAAAAAATTTTAACTAATATCGTTTTTCGTCTCGCATTTTTAAATTTGGACCGATAATTGTTGTTTTAATATTGATAAATAACCAGTGTTTAATCGTTTTTATAAATCAGAAGAAAAAATGAGATTTAAATTGATAGTTTTTTTTAAATAAATTTTTGATGTTGCATTTTTGACTTATTTTGCTTGAAGCTAAAAACATGATAACTCAAAAATGGTTCACTTTTGGATAACGCACATGGGGGTTAAAATTATCGCAAATAGTCACCCCTATCACCTCCTAACGGGAATACGTCGAATTACCAATAACCCTATATATACAGGGTGTATATGAAAACGGGACAGTTACTTTAACGGATGAAAGGGCATAACTTTAGTATGTAGTTACAAAAAGAATTATCGAAAAAAACGTATCCGTTTAAGAGTTATGACCGTTTAAATTTTCAAGTGTTATCCCCACCATTTCTCGTAAAATTGGGTTGATCGTGTACAGTTACAGATTTTAAATCTTACGTATTTTTTTATTTTGTAATAATTTCATCCGTTACTGAAATACAGCCTGAAAACCATTTTCGAAAATAATGCGTGTACCCCTCGTATACCCCTTAACAATGTTTACAAATTGCTAAGGTCATGAACTGTCAGCTGTTCAATATGGCGGATTGGCGGCGTTACATCAAAGAAAGCCACCGTAAATCACACGTCGGCAAAGTCAAATGCAGAAAGTCACAAAGATGCCGACAAAATGTAAAGGTGTGTACATACGAAGTACGTATTGATTTAATGAATGAATATTTTTGAAAGTTTCTATGAAAGTGGACAAAGAGAATGAATTGATGAGGTAAGAGCATTGTTTCAAGGAGGCTCGGCTTCTCAAGATGAATTTCAGTAAGATTAAATGTTATCAAAATGTACCAAAGTAGTTCGAAGGATGTAAGACACAACGACATTATCTTAACAGGCCAGTAAATAACGGTTAGTAATAATGGTTATTGTTTTACATTGATGAAACATCCACTAGAAAGTTGTTTTTTTAAGAAGAGCTTCGTATATCGGTACTTACCTACAATAATTACCTATTTTCTTGTTAATAAAAAGCTAATTTAATATTAATAAGTGAATAATTAATTTTAAGCAGATAAAATAATGAAATCACTAAAAACAGTACCTAAATCGATCGAATGTTACAAAGAAATAAAAATGGTTTATTATTGTTTATCCCTAGCTATTGTGATCCGACCTTTATCTACCTATGAATGATAAGGATATTTTTCAAAAATTATTAAATTTTTTCAGTTGCATTTAACCTTCCGGCCGACCTTGTACTATCATCGGGATGTTCATCAAAATGATTAAGAATGAGATCGCGGATGCCTTGGTTAACATTGCCGCCGGCATCTGTATTGCGCGGTGTAAAGCTGCCATAATCCCTTAACCGTTGCATCACTCGCGTCAGTATTCTACCACTCGAAGGCACGTGCTCATTATTACGATGTCCAAAATGGTCCAAATACAAACACAAAGCTTCACTAGAATTACCACTAGCCATACCATAAGCCAAAACCATATCGGTGTATTGCAGATTACTATACAGATAAAACGGCATGATATAAACAAGAAAATAATTCGTAAGTAGTTAAAAACGAATTGACGATGTACACAATGAATACGTCTAACAGAGATCGTAACCCGAATGCAACTGAAAAAATTTAATAATTTTTGAAAAAAATCCTTATTATTCATAGGTAGATAAAGGTCGGATCACAATAGCTAGGGATAAACAATCATGAACCATTTTTATTTCTTTGTAACATGCGATCGATTTAGGTACTGTTTTTAGTGATTTCATTATTTTATCTGCTTAAAATTACTTATTCACTTATTAATATTAAATTAGCTTTTTATTAATAAGAAAATAGGAAATTATTGTAGGTAAGTACCGATATACGAAGCCCTTCTTAAATTGCAGTAAAATTTGTATCATTAGACAATGTGACCACAGATATCTACTATAGAAATAGAATAATGTGACTTTGAGAGACAGATCAAGGTGGCTTTTTTTTTTATTTTAGTTTCTTTTTCAATCACCAGTAGCGCTGGTGTTGCAGTCGTACGCTTTGTGAGATTTTTTCTTTCTGAAGGCGTATCAATTATCGAGAGAAATGGAGCAAAGAAATAAAACATAACTGCTCAGTTAGTGGATATTTGAACCCCAATTTAAACAGTGAATGCGCATTTTTTAAAATACCAGTTGTTTCAGAAATTTAAGTACCAGTGAATTTTGTAAGAAAGACGTTATGATAGGTACCGCGTATTTCTTCTTTTGTAGTGGTCCCAGTCAAACCCCATAAATCTATTTTTAATGAAGTTAGTACTAGTTTTGTATCAATAATCAATGATATTGTAGCATTCATATGGAGTATCTCAACTTACATGGGGAACAATGGCTCATAGTCTAACTGATACAAGTAATTATTTGACAAATAGATTTACTTTAAGTTTCTTTTATCTTGAAAAATAAATCATTCCTTGTTAAGCATAAATGTTTACCAACAACATTCAGTGACAGACTGACATTGACGAATAGGTAATTTAACTTTTTTAACAACGTTTGAGGCATTGGCCGTAAGCCTGTCAGCAGGAACAAACTTGTTGATAAATATAATATCTTTGATTATTGATTGAAATATTAATTTAGAAATAACAACATACGAATTACATAGGCTTACTTTAGAAATATTATTTTTAAGAATTCGTTTGTAGAAAGAACTTTCTACGACTTTCTAGAACGGCACACGGCGTTGATGACAAATGTACCAGTTGACTAAGTTATCTATGCTTAGGAGTGTGGAGGTAAAGGTACGTTCGATAAACATATCGATAGACTCTGATTAAGTATCTTCTGTTTTCGAGTATAATGAGCTCTAAATTAATGAAACATTAGGTCTTAAGTTCATGAATTTAGTAGCACTAATGAATAGTAATAAAACTATTGTTGACATAAACATCATACACTTAAATATTATTAACGAATCTTATCGACTCGCTAGGTAGATGTAATTTTAGATAGGGTTTGTCGACCACTGTCTCTTCACTAGTTGTTCCAGGAGTAGGAGCATAGGTGCCCTTCGTTGTGGGGTATAAAAAGCGTTTCGCGTCTGGCTAGTTCCTTTTTCTTTTCTTTCTGCTGTGGAACGAGCTGCCTCATCCATGAAAAAACCCTTAGTTAGGCCACATGTCGCCTAGTCTAGCTTTACTTGTGTGGAATTAGCACCCCAATTAGAAATAATGTTTTTGATTTAATAATGTGTAGTAGTGTAGATTAGGTAATTTCGTGGTGGATCCCATGGTGAGTACTTTATCTGTAGAGAAGGGCGAGCAATAATGATAGGACTAGGGAATAGGATCCTAATGTCTACGTGTGCTTGTTACAGAGTTCTAAGGACCTGTCCCTATATTCAATGAATACCTAGGAATAGTTCTAAAAACTATTCAAAATCATCTAAAGCTCAGTAATAATTAGATATCCAATGAGTACCTAGAATGGTTTGGCACACTACTCTATATGACTATCAAGAAGTCTGAATCTTCTTCGCTCTGGGTGGAAAAGCACGTGGCTAGGTCGCAGTTCCTATAAAAAGGGGAATTCTGGAGGACCGGTGCACGTGGATGCTATAATTCACGTAGATGCTCTTCGCTCTGGATGGAAGAACGCGTGACCAGATCGCAGTTCCTTTTTTAATAGGAACATCCTTGAGGACCGGGGCACGTGGTTGCTATACTTACAGTAGATGCTCTACAAAGGGGAAGACTGAGGATTAGGTGCAGTTGGTGGATGACCACCTCTTTTTTTTGGGTTTATTCAGTAACAAAACCGATAACACTTTCTCTTAGAAAGAAAGAAAGAAGACTCTGTTAGAGTCTCTCTACGGCCGGAGCAAGCCACTTTGCAATATTATAATACAAAAGAGGTAGATATCTACAACTTTTGTATTATAACATCATTGCCAATAATAAATAAATATGAACGTAGAAAGTTAAAGACAAGCATATATACTACATTCTATTTCTATTTAAAAAATTACATAATATTTATAATATTATACATAGTTAATAAGAATGTCTGCATTACACTTTTGACAACCCTTACATTACGCCCGAGAGTAGGTATAGAAAATGAAGTGCATACATGAGATTTACTTCTGTACTCTCTCTGTTTTGTGCTGTAAGTGACTACTGAGTAAATAAACACTATGTGTGACAAAATAATGTTCTCGATCCGAGATACGACGTGAGCTTTTCGATAAAAAACTATTAAATACGATGGTTAAGTGCTGTGGCTTGATGTGTGATAGTGCCACGTATAAAATTATACCAGGAATAAAGCCATCGGTAAGTGAATTCCTAATCTACAATTCTCGCTAAAGTATTTGTGTTTTAATTAAATTTCTTTTCAAATAGTTCCTACATTAAAGTAATTTTACAAATTGTATACTATGACTTTTAGTATTACAAACCCTGATTTAGTTTACAGAGGATATTTTATATTTACGAGCCGACTATTTGTGATTACGAATATTGTTTGATATTTCTGGTACAAGACAAATGTACAGGGGCTGAACTCAGGAAAATTTCCACAAATTTAATATTTTATTCTGTCCTGAAGTCCACAGCCAAGAGACAGCGTACAAAAACACTTGATAAATATAAAAGCTTGTACCTATATTTTTCAGATTTCCTAAAGACCTACAGGTTAAAATGCCTGGATTACAAATATGAATAGGCCTAATTAGCAGCCTAATGCAAACAGCGTTTTATGCTCAAAGCATTTTGAAATTAATTTACTGGACCAAATACTTTTCACACAACCATGCGCAGGGGAGCCCTTTCAACAATGTTTGAAAAATTTTCAGTATCACCAGATGCACTAAGTATATCATATTGGAGACAACGAATAATAGTTTTTTTACAACGGTTGTAACAGGCCAGTCAGGATAATAAAAGTTATGTGAATTTTTAATAACATGTAAACATGTAAAAACCACATGTAGTGCGCTCCGTCCTTTCTTACTACCCTTCTAGGGATACGGCGTGAAGTAATGTATATATGTATACATCAATTTATGTATGTGTGGGTACTTATAATGTACAGTCAACGGCACATCAAGTGTAACATCCTTGCGCTATAATGTTATCAGAATAGAACCTTTATTTTAACAAAAATGCTATAGTTGATGTACTGTTGTCCGTATACATAATATGTCATTATTATACTATGTGAGTTACTTTCTTTAAGTTATTGTATTCTTAATTTCTTTTCTTATTTTTCATTTGTTAGCTTCCACTTTTGTTACTCACTCATAATTATATGTTTCATCACCATAGAGTAGCTGAAAGAGATCTCTTATGTACTTAAGTTCACCTTCGCGTATATTGTTTGAGAACTAATTTTCTTTATTTATTTTAGTCCAGTAAAATAAAGAATTTATTATTGAAAACAAAACAAATGGTTTGAATTTCTGAATAAAATTATTATTATTAAAATAAAACATTCTTAATTTTTTCAGCACCCCGAAGACGTTCCTAGGCCATCGAATAGAACTAAAGTTTTTTCAAAAGTAATTCAATCACACCCAAATCGTTGGACGAAATTTGGCACGGCGATAGCTTAGGACCTGGAATCACGTACAGGCTACTTTTAATTTTTAAAATACAATCGAAAGTCGCTGGTAAAGTCTAGTGTTTTATATAATTATTATATTATGATAATTGTTTACATATTTTATGCAATACGTAATAATCCTTTGATTTTTTATTTTTGTTAGTCTAAGTCAATAGTAATTAATTAATAATAAGTTCACCTCTTTATAGAATGTATAGAATATATATATAATATATACAATGTATAGAAAAACAATAAAAACATACATACATGTGGAAATTGTCCTATTTTGAAGCCCTAGGCATGCCACTGATAATTAAATAACTTGTAATAATTTACAATCGTTTCATGTCTTTTCACAATGTACCCTAATACAGCCCTAATAATGTATTGGAACGAGTGCATTTTTATGTGTGCTACACTGCCAGCAGCAAATTTCAGACTGCTAGTTTATAAAAAGTCTGTGGACAAGTTTTCTTAGTCATTGGTAAATCCACAGAAAATCGTACAAAAAGGAAAAAAATGTGTGTGTCATATATCAATATAATCTGGAGACTTTCTGGTGACAACGGGAGAAGTAAGGTTGGCATTTTATTTAGATTTTTATTTTTGACATTTTTAGGAGTTTTAAAGTACAAAACTGATAGCATATTGTGTTTTAAAGTTCTGTGTAAGTGAAAAGAATGAAGATCTAAAAAAACATGTGTAGCTGAAGTTTTCACGCTCTTCCAAGAAGTCTTTTTTTAACTTCAGTAAAGCCTACTATCACTTTACTGTAAGAGTGTTATGGAACTTGGTGTTTCTCCAACAGTTACGTCATTGGTCTTGTAACCAATGCCGTAAGAAATATAAATAAATAAATAAACTAATATATGTCACAAAGTACCATGTAGAGCAAAGTACTATAATAACACTGGTGTGCACGCTGCAATTACTTAATCTGTAGTGTGCACAAAGTACTTTAAATGCATAAAGTAACTTTAATTTATGTACTGGTTTTACAGTAAACTTTGAATTTATATACTGGTTTATAGTAATTTTACGTTCTCTTTGCTGGTTTATATCAGGCCTGTGACAGTTTTAGTTCCGAACGAGTTATATTGGCGCTGTAATCGCTCCTGCCGTCTTGACTATCCGCCCTAAAAGTCAATTGCTTATCAGTGTGCTATCAGTCTGTCTCATACTCAGATTGTGGCTACTTTTCGATTTCGATTTGAGTTTTGGTTTACCTTGTGTTTTCTTCGACTTCATGCTCGAGTCGAAAACCTTGAAACGCCTATTCTCCTCTGTTGTTTGTTGTAAATAATCTTTGATGTTTTTCGTAATCACTAGGGTATACCTACATAAATATACATAAAAAGTATTGGTACGTACGTATAGCACTGTTGTCAAAAAAATAGGCGATTGTAGCGCCAAAACGCATCTGTTGCATCTGTAGTGTGCTAGTTACAAATACTAAATCGAGACTTTTTGGCGGGAACGGGAGAAGTGAAGTTGTGGACTTTTTGGCGGGAATCGGAGAAGTGAGGTTGGCAGTTTATTTACATTTGCTATTTTTTATATTTTTAGGAGTTTTAAAGTACAACATTGAAAGTATATTGTATTTTAAAGTTCTGTGTAAGTGAAAAGAATGGAGGAGATCTAAATAAACATGTATAGCTGAAGTTTTCGCGCTTGTCCAAGAAGTCCTTTTTAACTTCAGTAAAGCTTACTATCACTTTACTGGAGGAGTGATAAGGATAGTTAATGTTTCTCAGTTACGTCATTAGGCTGTTCGTCTTGTTACCAATGCCTTAAGAAATATAAATAAATAATAAATATCTGTGGTTTATATTTTTCGTGTGGTGCATGTCATGTTTTTATGGGTTTTCTGTAATGTTTTTCGCACGTTTTTAATGTTTTAGATATTTTTTAGTTTGCCAAATATAAAAAAAATTACTTTAATTCGAAATAACTTCCAAATTTTAATATAACAGCAGTCTTATTTACTTTCAGTAAGAGCTTTGAATTGTACGCTAAAGTGCATTTAAATGCTACGTATTGAGCATTCATAAATAAATTGTGTCTAATTTCTGTGTAATGTAATACGCACACAAAGCATTGCTGTAAACATATCTTCGAACATGAAGTCAGGTAAACGTAGACTACAGGCGCTCACGGAAGCCTCAGATGGACTTCCTAATTATCTCAAAATGGAAGATTCTGAAACGTCTATTCCACCAGTGTTTAGAGCTCGACTACATGAACTATTTTCTCAAATAGAAAAGGAATTCGATCTTCTGTATGCAGAAAATTTAAGCTGTAAGTTTTACAATATTTTTGGTTATTGGAATTACATTAGTCTTAGCTCATAAACACATCGCGAAATCAAAACGAAACTGACCAAATTCAACATTTTTGGATTTTGGCCTGTAATTGTAAATTCACTTAAATGTGTAATAAAAAAATTTTATGTAAATGGGTACATAATTTTTAGTTGTTATATCCATACTTTAAACCATAGACAGCTAGAAGTGAGCAAGGGTTGGCATTGCACATCATAAAAAAGTCATTGATAGTAAGAGCTATTATAATAACTTATATGAGAAATGTGAGATTTATTGAAAAAGAATTGGTTGTCATGTTTACTGAAATAGAAAGCTTGCATTGGCTGATTAGCTGGCGAGCTATCTGTCAAGAAAAATCTCTGCCTATGGTATAACTAATAGTTTTTGCTTCTATGCTTGTTTAGGAGAAAAAAAATAGAATGTGCCATCTGCACATTATCTCATGCAGCATGTAAAAGTCAGTCAAGAAATATGGCTAATAAGAAAATTGTATAGATGAAGTTCTGAAAACTTATCACTATAACATTTCACATTGCCATCTGTAAGTCTAAAAGGCATTATCAGTGTGATTTTGTTGTATCCTAATACTCTGTGCACTCTAATAGGGAAATAATATTGTGTTCTTCTTCCTTTATGGTATGGCGCACAGTTCAGCGCATTTGCCAATTTCACGTATTAATAAGTAATCCATAGTGTAGAATCACAAGTAAATCAGTTTTTTCCTATCATAAAACTCCTCCAGTAAAGTGATAGTAGGCTTTACTGAAGTTATAAAGGACTTCTTGGAAGAGCGCGAATACTTCAGCTAAACATGTTTATTTAGATCTCCTACATTCTTGTCACTTACACAGAACTTTAAAACACAATATACTATCACTGTTGTACTTTAAAACTCCTAAAAATGTAAAAAATAGAAAATCTAAATAAAATGACAACCTTACTTCTCCCGTTCCCGCCAAAAAGTGTAATTTTATGTTAGGTATATATTGCATTAAACTACTGAAAGTTCTGGAAATTTTAATTAGGGCAATTTTTTCTATAGAAATAGTAGTAGACTAGATACCTAGCTGTGTTATTATAGGTATATTATCAATGTGTGACCTGAAGTAGATTAAAATAGTTGTTATAAAATGTAATGTTAATAATCTCTATTGTCTTTGATTTCACTGTCTGCTTGTTAAAGAATGAAAATGTATTGGCAGTCTTTTTCATGTTGATCTTTCTTATTTGTAAACCCATACTCTGTACAACCATATCTTCTTATTTTTTTATTAGAAAGCTATTTAGTTTTTCCATATTATACTCAGTCTATTAGTTATTTTCTCTTTCACATTCTATATTCAAAAGAAATCATATAAAATATGGCTTTGGAACCCAATGGACCTATTTCACACAACTAATATTTTGAGTCCATGAAGTTTACACAAATATTGTTATGCCTAAAGAACATTTTACTTTTGTATTCAACCCACTACTTATAAATGAATATAAATCATAATATAATTTATAAGAAATTCTTGAAAATTGTACGAGTATGAAATATAACTTAAAATGATTTCAGAATTATGTAGCTTAAAAATATTAACCTACACTTTTTTCATAATACAAGTAGTCCTCGTTTTTACATCATGTTAGGTACTAGTAATTAGAGACGTTGAAACAACTCAAAAGGAGTCATATTTTTACATACATTTATTTGTAAAAAAATTAGTTAGGTTCTTTTACAAAGTACAAGATTTTCAAAATATCAATAAGTTATTTATTAAGAAAATGACACGTTTAAGAAATATAATGCACACACAAACACGTACACACAGGAATAAGAAAATTATGTTTTTTTTTGCAAAAAGTCTTCTAAAGCATTTATTTTGCGTCTTTCTTTCTATTTTCGTAAATTTCTCTATAACATTTATAGGCGTTAGAAATGTTATTATTAACTTCAAAGCTTCTTTCAAAGTTGGGATCAATTGCTTTAAATATTTGCATTGCAGCTTGGATGTGATCAATCAACGAAGTCAATTAACCGTAAAGCGAATCATAGAGACGTTAAAATGAGAAATAGTGTGAAAATGTTGAGTGTCGTAAAACGAACGACGTAAAATTAAACGCCATAAAACAAAGACTGCCTGCACATATAGTAGTAATTTTTTACATACATCTAATGTCGAATTTCAAAATAAGTATGTTTGGGGGCGGATGATTTTTAGACCTATTATCTAATTCAATCTACATTTTCTATGATAGGTTAGTAGTACACTTAACTTTATTTCTGAAACTGTGGTTTAGACCCAGTACCGTCTTTACCATAAGAGCACACGGGCCCATGCCCAGGGTCCCTGACCTTACAGGGCACCCTAAATGTTGATATAGGTATTCACTTACAGGGAAAAAACAGTTTCAATTTCTTTCTATTTTTAGGTGGATATAGAGGGCAAGATAATCGGACAACAGATGGATTTTTAATTTTTTTCGAAACATTGAACATTTTAATAATAATAAAAGAAATGTTTTCTTGTCATTAACTTTTTTTTACTTTCCAACTGGACTGAAATTCTTGTGTGCCCAAGGGCACCGGCATACCCTGAGACTTGCTTAGACCTTTTGAGTATTGACACCCAAAGCGACGATATTGGTAAACTCAAACTTATTATCCAGTAAAATTATTAAAATTGAATAATGGATAAACTGAAAATCTAAAAAAGTAAATAAAAAAATAAGCACACATGTTATAAATTTCTTTGAAATATCTGAATAATTTCTTAAATAATTCAATAATTCAATTGAATTTTTTAGATTATAACTTCACTGTTTTTGTTAGGTATTCATTTTAAAATATGTAATCATAAATAAGTACATACATCCATATATAAATGGTACATACATACATATATAAATGGTACATACATACATATATAAATGGTACATACATACATATCTTCACGCTGTATCCCTAACCCTAACGGGGTAATAAGTACAAACACTAGGAAATCATAAATATCATAAATATCAACAACGGTTGTTCATATTTCATAATTTTCGATAAAGTATAAAATAACAATAAATCAATAGTGGCATAATGTCTTAATTTCGTTTACTTCTTTATTGAATTTTGATCTTATTAATTTCTTAAATCATTTTTACATTTATATATTTATACATTACATTGTAAAGTATGAATTTGCTTATATGCCAAGATTTGCGGTCTTTATATAGTTTTTTCACCTCCTCAAATCTCATAATTTTCCTCACCCATTTTTGGCTAGGTATGCGGGTGGTTTTGGCATTTCCGTCAGCTAACACTCTGGTTATTTGATCTTCGTAAGTCAGCCTTGGTCTTCCTTGGCCTCTACTACCACTTACTTTCATTCTGTAGATTTTCTTTGTTAGTCTTTCAACACTCGTTCTTTCCATTTGCGCGAACAATCTACTTATCATCTACTTTAATACCTACACAATCTCAAATAAATATTTTTTAATGGTTTCAGTACAAGAGAAGATAGACATATTAAGTGAGAAGTTAGAAAGAGAAAGTTATGTAGGAGATAAGCAGAATCCAGACTACATTGAATTTGAAAGCAAGAATTCAAAAGTTAAATGTGAGTGTAATTATAATGTGGTTGTTCTAAAGTATTATATTGGCTGTTTGACTGGGTGGGTCACTTTAATATAGATATCATACACGCGCGCAGAGTGTGTGCAACAAGAAGAAAATCTTGTATGAAAATGTAAGTGACATATCTCATTAAGGTGATGGGAGAGGCAAATGACCTTGTGCAGTAGACACGTGGTTGATGTCTATACGCGTACCATCTAATCATTTCAAGCAGTGCATGAGCTCGATTTTATAGGTTACGCTATATTTTCCTTAACGAACTATCGCACTTTTTTGCGCATAGATAGCGCGCAAACGGACTGGTACGAACATGTAAGAATATACATGTCAAATGGTGTGTTTTAATAATATAAAACGAAGTCTACTATCGACATTCGTCCGCTTAGTTCTTCTAAACCAGCCATTCCCAAAGTGGGCGATAACGCCCCCTTATGGGCGCTGCAGGCCTAAAGGGGGGCGGTAAGAGACCCAGAAAAAAAATGGGGGCGTTGTGTAGAGGCCTGGGGGGTGATTTGTAATTTCATTTAGCTAGGAGGCATCTTAGACAACGACTGCATGAGCTCTCGACTCAGTAGACAAAATAAGTTTGGGAACCAGTGTTCTAAACTATAATCGGCCCGGGGAACCTTGATCTCTATGACACTGACAGTTATTCCGACGACACAACCTTGTAGTGGCGTCACCGTTACATTACAATCGAATTGGAGGCGTCTAAAAACGACAATTATTAATTTTAGGTAGATATATGCCATTACAATGATATTCCCTTGGAATTATAACAATTCTTAACATTTACAAGAAATTATCTCAATCAGACTTTACGTTTACGTCCTGCAAAACTTACTTCGTTTGGAAGATGTCGACTAGTGCCGAAAGTATCGATAAACAAATGTCGATAATGGAAACGAGTGTACAAAATACATTAACATAGGTCCTTTTCAGTGTCCGATTTATAATCATTTAAATGGGGATATCCTATTTTATGATAAAATATATAAATGCCCTGGTTCCCATAACGAACGCGTGTTTACCGGGTAAAAAAATATGACACGAAAATGAAATGGGTGCATTTTTATTTTTGGAAAACTTTCGTTTTACTTACTTAATCTATACCAAAAAACTTAAATCATTACAACAACAATATAACAAACATTAGAAATGCAGATTATATTTTTAAAAACATATTTACCAACGTGGCTGAATGCAAGTCACGCCTTTGCCTATAAAAAAGTTAAGTTACATCGACACGACCCATCACTAACATGAACTGTAATAGGGATCAAGGTTCCCCGGGCCGACTATAAGCAACGAATTTTGATGCGGTTTTCACTATCATCTGCAAAATTCCTTCTGGAATGTTTATATTTATAATACATTCTAGTTTAAAATTTGCAAATAGTATGTTATATATTTATACTAACTGTACCCGCGTGACTTCGTCCGCGTGGCAAATTTTTCTGTGATTCCTCTGGGTTACTGAGATTACTTGAGATGCCTATTGTTAGGCAAGGTCTTCAAAAAAGTTACTTTCAATCGCGGTGCATCCACCACATTGAATTTATGATGACGTCAAATGTATAGAAAGCTTCTCCTGTGTATCCCATTTCATTTGTTACCCATATTGTTCGAGGTCTTGAAAAAAGTTATTCTTACCGCGGATCATCTGCCATATTGAATTTATGAAACGTCACATATAAAGAAACCTTCCACTGCGTATTCCATTTCATTTAATACCCATATTGTTGGTATTGAAACAAAAAGTTGTTTCCTAGTATAGAACATCTGCCATTTGGATTAATGATGACGTCACATATACAGAAACCTTCTGCGTATTCCATTTCATTTGATACCCATATTGTTGCTATTGATCAAAAAACCTATTTCCTGTTATATATCATATGTATGTTATCAGATCTTGGCTTCCTATCATGGGATTGTTGGACATTTATATAAGTGCTTGGTGCATTTTAAACCAAAATTACGCCATGCTAGTCAATTGCACCTTTAGAAGCAGGTGTGGATAGCTAGTCTAAGATAATAATGAATATATTTTTTTATTATGTTAGCTTAAATTTTTATGTTTTCAGTATCTCAAAGCAACTCGCAGAAAGTTAAAGCCAGTCACAAACTGCGAGTTCAAACTAGCAAAATAGTGTCCAGTTTCAAAGCTCCTACATTTAACTGCCAACTAGTGAGAGAGTTTACTGGACACAAAGATGGTATTTGGGATGTATCATCTGCACGACCTGGGCAAGCACTTATTGGTACTGCTTCAGCAGGTAAATATTATTTTTAGGCATCATTGTTATCTGCTTGGTGTTCCTTTCTCGAATACATTCCCTTGTCCTTGGCAAAGTCAAAGTCAAATCAATTTATACAAGTAAATCCAATTACAAGGTATTTTTGAACGTCAAATCTATCTTAGTTCAGTTCAAATAGAAAACCTGGACACAGAAGAACCGACAAGAAACTCAGTCAGGTACCATTTTTTCAACTTCATTTTACAAAAAGTTTATTAAAATACGTTATTCATTAAACCAGTAAACGCATGTGCAGAGAAGATCATTTCCAGACTATTATTTTATCATCAATGAAATTGTTTGTTGTAGGCTATGATTGTCTAATCAATTTACGTTTTATAACCAATCTAAATTATATTCTCTGTTAATTCTTCCTTCCTGAGGAACTATATTATAAAAACGAATGCAATTGCCCAAAAATGAAACAATTAGTGTTATGTCATTTAAATTTTGGAATAACCAATTTATCTGGTTTCCATTTCATTAATAGCGCTTTTCTTTTTAAACAGATCTATATTTTTCCTCGTATACATAATAATTTCAAAGATGTATAAGGATGGCAAGGTTAGGACATCAATGTCTTTAAAACGATCTTCAAGTGATTTTCGTGCGTTCATACTGTAGATGGCACGTATCACTCTTTTTTGTAAATTAAAAATGGAGTTAATATGCTTTGCCGATTCCCACAGCAGAAGACCGTAGGACATTAGACTATGAAAATATGTGAAGTACACCAGCCTTGCCGTATCCACATCTGTCATTTGTCTAACGCGTCTAATTGCATATACTGCATAACCGAGCTTACTAGCCAATGCCCTGATATGGTCCGCACACTATAACTATTTATCTACTGTTTTTGTGCATTCAGTAGTGAATTATTGGCAGCGAATTACTATCCAGTTACTTCTTGTCACCTTCCCTTTGTTAATGTCACCTTTCCACCTCATTTGCACTCTTTTCTGTCTTGTTTGGTCTCTAGTGTAAATTCCAGGCTTTTTTTTACCAAAAATGTTAATGAATGAAGCTATAATCAATTAATTCCTGATTCAGTACTTTTTGGTACCCAATAATCATCTTTCATGCAGATCATACAGCATGTATATGGAGTGTGGAATGGGGCAAGTGTTTTTTACAATATACGGGCCATGCAGGATCAGTAAACTCAATCAGATTTCATCCAAATAGAGATATTGCACTCACAAGTAGTGGAGATACCACAGCACATGTTTGGCAAGCAGCTGTTAATTGGGACCTTCCGGTATGTAAATACATTGTCATAAAATTTATATCTGTACAAATTGTACCAATTTTTCCTATTTTACCTTTTTTATGAGCATAGAGAATAAGTCAGAAAAATGAAATGTAAAACTGGCAAGTTATAAATTTAAAATATTTTCTGTGGAAGAATGGAATAGAATTTTTGAAGAAGGAAAACAAAAAAGGAAGAGTGGACGAAAGATGATGGAGTGATGGGGTGAGGACAAGTTCGTTTTTGAGATGTGAAAATAAAAATTTTGAGAATATGAAAGTTGCCTCAGGAGTTTTGCACTCGCGTTTGTTAGAATCCTACCGGAAAACGCAATGTCACTACGCGGCTTAAGACGTACACACGTAGGTAGTAAGTCCCAATCGCGACACTTCACTAGAAATGACAACGATGTTTTTAAACGCGCTCGTTTTTTCCTGAGGAATTCTATATCACGTACTTGTTTTACAATATCCGACCCGTAACAGTTTGCAATATAAACTTTTAAACTTTCGCGCTGCATTATAAAATATCCAAAAACACGGGAAATTAACGCGATTACCTTTTATTTTCTCTTGAACTTTGGAAGAGGTATGTGGATGATATCTTCTGCATCATTAAAGGAAGCACGCAGGAAGTAGATCAGTATATGAAACACCTAAACTCCATTCACCCAAGTATAAAGTTTACGTATGAAATGGAGAATGGTAGATCACTGTCATTTTTAGACGTAAAAATAACCGCGAGACAAGAAGGTACTTTATCATACTGTGTTTATAGGAAGCCTACACACACAGACAGATACCTGCACGCCACGTCGCATCACCATCCCAGTCATCTGCAATCTGTTATAACTTCACTGAAGAACAGAGCGTACGATCTGTGTGACCCTGAACATCTGGAGCAAGAGCTCGATTATGTTCAGGAGGTACTGATAAAGAACGGATATCAGATTAACCGACGAATGAGGCGGTCTAAAAAGAAGGACAGACATCCGGACGTGAGCAGACAACCCGCCTATATGCCTTATGTGAAAGGAGTGACGGACAAAATAGGATCTATTTTAAAAAAGTATTCCATCCATACCGTGTACACACCGGGAACTAAGGTAAACAAAATAGTGGGCACACCGAAGGATGTCTTACCGTTGCAGACACCAGGGGTCTACAAAATAGATTGCAGTTGCGGTAGCTCATACATTGGCCAAACGAAGCGGACTATTGCTGAAAGGATTAAGGAACACATTGCAGCTGTAAAAAACCAGCAAACTACCAAATCAGCGATAGCGGAACATCTCCAATCGGATACGAATCATTGGATAGAATTTTATCGCCCACAAGTCCTTTCCACTGATCGCCACTTTTGTCCAAGAGTCGTGCGTGAAGCAATTGCAATCAAGAGACACAAAAATTTCAATCGGGAAAGCGGATACAATTTATCAACAGCGTGGAATCCTGTGATTCAAATGACAAAACCTCGTTTTTCACATCCGGTTCAGTGTGTGGACACCGTGAGTGTTGTGTGTAGGAACCCTAATAATTATTTACAAATATCGGGGGTAGATGAAATAAAATCTGCCTCTGACACGGAGTGAAGTTTGCTGCGACAGTTTACTTGAGACCACGGCCGATGAAACTCGGCCGAAACGTCAAGAGAAAATAAAAGGTAATCGCGTTAATTTCCCGTGTTTTTGGATATTTTATAATGCAGCGCGAAAGTTTAAATGGATTTGTATAGTTAAAGATATATATTTTTTTATTCAGTGGCATTTACGCGATAAATATTGTATTAAGTCAAAGCAATTATTGCCCAAACAGAGTTTCGCCTTTTTTGTACATTTTTGTCGTTTTTTCAACATTTAAGTTATTATTTCTTAAACATGCGCTCCATGAACCATATTCATTTTGACGCTCAATGATACTGCTCTTAATAAACTTATGTGAGTACTAATTTATTTTGGTTCACTGGGCGCGTCTACCCTATACGGAAAAATATACCTACTTTGCGCGTATCACTTGCACCGCGATCGTGAACGTGATAAGACCTGTCTTGCCGTGATTATAAAATTATTTGCGTAGTGTAAAATTGTGTTCGGAAGTCATTGCGAATGTTTTTTGAAAAACCTAATAATGCCAGGTAGCCAGTGTGATTGTTGTAAATGGCAGAAAAAAGTAGTGATTTTCATATTTGTGTTAATAGAAAAATTATATCAATACTTAGAAGTTCTAAAAACATTGATCTACAGAGTGGTTCTAAACTGTGTTCTAAATGCAGATCATATTACACATTTCGTGTGGCTCGGTCTGAAAATCAAAGTACTTCTACCTCGTCTTCCACAATGACAAGAGTTGCTTTAACAAGTACTACTGACAACACTATGAAGACGCCTAATATACATTTATCAATACCTCGTTGTCACAACTCAAATACTTGTATAATATGTAAGCGTAAGAATAGCCTCATGACTGTACCAAAAGCACCTCGAACTCAAGCTTACATAGATACTGTAATCTATATTTCACCGGGGAAAAGATGCTGTAAAACCCATATCACCGGATTGGTATTCAGTGAATAGGCTCTGCAAGCTTTACGTCCTGTAAGTGACAATACTTCAATATATGAAAAAGATATTGAGTCTTTTAAACAATATCAAAAAAGTAGCAAAGAAAAAAGGCCTCGATTTTGACACACCGGGACAACTTTCTGAATCTGATTATTTTAAGCTCATGGGTATAGCGATGCTTGATTTTAACCGTGTTTTTGAACTTGTAAGGCCCAAGATTCGTTCCTAGAAAGTGAGGTCATCTCGACTTGCCTGGCAGTATTACTTGTAAAACTTAAAACTGGTCTCTCTAATAGTGTTTTGTCCACATTATTCAATATGAGAAAACGACTGATTTCATCTTCTGTGCAATGTGCCCGTCAGATTTTGATTGAGAACTTTGTGCCACAACACATAACGAGAACACAGGTTATTGAACAACATACGAGACCTTTTTAGACGAGTTTATTCCCGATGAAGACGGTCATACGGTGATACTCGTTGCTTACGGCACGTATATTTATATTCAGAAAAGTGCAAACTATTCCTTTCAGAGACGATCTTACTCGTTACACAAAGCAAGAAGACCTTTGGTTAAACCTATGATGTTGGTCACTACTTCTGGTTACATTTTAGACGTCTTCGGACCCTACCTGGCTGATTCAAAGAACAATGATGCTAACATATTCACACATATATTAAAAAAAGACGCACACAGTATCAAAGAGTAGCTGAAGCCAAATGATGTAATGATTGTTGATAGAGGTTTTCATGACTGTTTGTAACTTTTAGAAGAAATGGGCCTCGTATATAAAATGCCTACATTTCTAAATAAACAGCAACAGTTTTCAACAGAAGATGCTAACAAGACGCGTCTTGTGACCAAAGTCAGATGGGTCGTTGAAGCTGTTAATGGACAGTTGAAACCTGGAGAGTATTGGATAAAGTGATGCCAAATAACCAAATACCTTACATCGGCCACTACGTGCGAATCATATGTGCTATTCTCAATGCATTCCATCCCACAAGAATTAAAAACACCGAAGATGATGAAGTACCGCTCAACGAATGCTTGATTTGACAAAAAAACCTAACTACTTGAAATAATTAGTCGAAGAAAACGGATGGGCGAGAAAGAAAGCTACCTGGATTAAGCTAACTGACACATAACTTCAAGATTTTTCACGCCTAACTTGGGATGAGTTGCGACATTTAACACTTTGTATTTATAAACTTAAACAAAGTAAATCTTACACTCAAGAGCACATAAATGAAGAAGGTCTTTACACTCTTTACATACATCGTGAAGATGATCTGTTCTTCGAGTTCAACTACGATCAAGGCACACAAGTTCCAAAAACTATAATATTTGGATAAAAACAGATAGAAACGATATCGCTCACATACAGTGGTACTGCCAGTGTAAAGTCGGCGCAAGAGTCGTTGGATGTTGTGCACACGTTGCTTCCGTGTTATGGTTTTTGGCTTACTGGCGCCATAATTCAATCGAAGTCAAAACACCAAGTCTTGAATATGTCCATACACTACAAGATGCTGCCGCTTTAGGGTGGTCCAGTAGTGATTCGGAGGAAGAAAGCCAGAAGGAGAATTAAAAACAGTATAATATAAAGTATCTCAATCTTTCTGATATTTCTGATATTATTTTCCATTGTCGATTATTATCCATATTTATAACATTGAATTCATAAGAATAACAACTTTCTTTTATCTTAATCTTGCATTTAGAAAACAAATTATAATTGATTTTTGTGCTAAAACAAATGACAGCAGTGTTTATTTAAATAAATGCTCATAAAACCTACATAAACATTAGTTGTATTTATTCCATCAATAACCGATTTTTTATTTAAAGTAATTGTTTTTCATATTTGTTACGTTATATACTATTAAATAAAATTGGTATCACATCAAGTAGCCGATGGGCGAAAATTGCCTCTTATCAACCCTCCTCCTTTTATTGAAAATTTATTTTATCCATTCTCTTTTCGTGGCATCCGGGTGAGAATGGTATAAAATGGTATAAAATATATGAAAGAAACTGACTGACATATCGTTGCACAACCCATACTGTTTGGTCAAGAACTCAAGACAATTGGAATTTAATCCATAGACTAGTTATAGGTGTCACAGAGGAAAAATTTTTGGAAATTCAAATTATTGTAACGGTGAAATAGGTGATGTAAGCTTGTACAAAAATTTGTTATTTTTTAACTTAAAACGAGTGCAAGAAAGACCCACAATAAACAGACAGACAAGAACGGACAAATCAAAACCAAGGTTCGTTGGCTACGAAACTCGAAAAATATTCTTCTAAATTAAAAATTTTTTTAAACCAATTCGATTGTTCTTTAGAACATATTTCAAAACTCTAGATTATTGATACAAAACTAAGAAATAATGCGAATTACTCTTTAAACTCACGTGTGCAATTTTGCTTCGATCAGAGAAATAGAGAACTAGTTTCACAATCTCCTGTAAAATCTAAACAAATTATTGTCCGAATTGATGTAGGTATATATTTTTAATATTGTATAGTATCGGTAATATTGTGTTAATCTAAAGTAGACCTTACTGTCAAACCATAAGATTATAAAAGCTCATAAACGATTCTTGTATGACATTGAAACGAATTTTGTTAAAAAAAAACATTTAAAATGCAATCTTACATATCGTGTTCGTGCCTAAAGTATAATTCACGTAATCTATTTGCATTGCTATTGACGTCATTTTGTTTTGTTAAGTGAAAATGAGAAGGATGAGACATGTATATATCGTCAGGCAATATTTAAAAATATGATTACGAATTTAATAAAAAAGGGCTATTTAATGCTAATACTGTAACGAAATAATGAACATGTAAATAATATTATTTAATTTATTAACCGAAAAAAAGAATGTCTTTTTTTAGCCTTTTAGATTTTGCTGATTTACAATTTTTTTAAATACAATGTTTTTACAAATTTTGAAAGAGGTCTCACATGTTCGCTGTTAGTGTTTTCGAATACTTCTTATTTACATACTTTTCTTTTCTATTATATTTAATTTACATATTTTTTTTTTTTACTTCTATTACATTTGGTTCGGATATTTTTGGAGCATTGATTGTGTATATTTATTTTTTTTATTTGTGATCGAAGCCAATTTATATACATGTGAAATTAAAAAAAAAATACCAACACATTGTTATTGCAATTTGGAAGGCTAAAATTCGTTTTAACTCAATGAACATATTTTCTAGCGGGGACAATCTAGCGAAGAAGAACTAGAAGGTGGTGGTGAAGAAAGTCTTGGAGAAGGGGGTGATCGCCCAGAAGTACTTCGAACTCCACTAACTGAGCTCACTGGCCACTCTGGTGTTGTGGTGGCTGCTGATTGGCTGCCGGGTGGTGACCACGTGATCACCGCTTCTTGGGATAGAACTGCTAATCTCTATGATGTAGAAACAGGAGATTGTTTACAAATTTTAACAGGTAATTTATATTTAAATTTTTAACCTCTAATAGAAAAGAATAATGCTATATGAGTTCAGACACATGGTACATAGAAAGAATGAGTGATGAACTTGAGGAAGAAAATAGGCTAACTAGATGAAGGTCAAATATGTTAACTGACACATTCGCATCAGCGAAAGTATGTGAGGAGAACGATAGATTTGAGGAGGCGAAAGATGTATCTAAAGACCAAGACGCGCGGTATTTCTGACTATTCTATGTACAGGGTGTATATGAAAACGGGACAGTTACTTTAATGGATGAAAGGGCATAACTTTAGTATGTAGTTACAAAAAGAATTATCAAAAAAAACGTATCCGTTTAAGAGTTATACCTGTTTAAAATTTCAGACGTTATCACCACCATTTCTCTTAAAAGCGGCTAGAATGTGTAAAATTACAAATTTTAATTCGAACATATTCTTTTATTTTGTAATAACTTCATCCGTTATTGAAATAAAGCATGAAAACCAACTTCGAAAATAATGCAAATGCCCCTTAACAATGTTCACAAATCGCTATAATCTAATTTAAAAATACGTTATTTCCACATACATAGGAATATCAACCGTATCGTTACATAAATTAAAGAGATTACAGTGGATTTGTGAAATAAGGTAAAAATTACATTAAACGGACATGTTCTACTTGTCGTGTTAAGGGGAAGCACAACTGAAGTAAATTGTGTTGACACAACAAAGTTGTGTGCCAGGTACTTTCAACGAGCATTGAAAAAAAATGCTGGTGTGCCTAAAAATTACATTATTATATTACAATAACGGTGCAAAAAGTGCACCGGAAGCAAGGGTTTAAAAAAATACATAGTTATTAGTTTGGAAAAATATCGGAAAAATGAAGGAAAAACATTTAAAAAACATGAAAAATTCTTGAAAAATTTCAACTACCCATCACTACCTGTATCTTTGTTATTATTACATAATAATACTTTATTAAAACGTATTCAAGATGCATTCTCGATATACTATAGCATGTTTAAGAAGGTGTCCCGTTTACATATACAGCCTGTATATGTATGGATGCGCTTTTTATTATCCCGACCTTTCGCCTAGATTGTACCGATCCGAGGTCACGACAGACAGATGAGGCGAGAGATGAGGAGTGTCGAAATATGTCAATGACGATATTAAAAATAAGAAGTGGTGATGAAGAGATAGTAGTCGGTGATAGTAGTCGGGAACCGCTCACCGCGAAGGAGATGACTCGGCCTCATAAGTTGACCCGTGAACGCGATCAGTGTAATCCAGTCGAGAAATCGAGACAAAAAAATCAGTCGTGTCAATTTAGGAAACAAACTTTTCTAGATTGTCTCGGGTCTGGGTATACTGAAAGACGCCTTTAGTTGTTGTCTGGTTCTCTGCCCTAGTGTGAAATCAAATGCGCTTAATAAAGGCACTTACCTATTAGGCTTATTAACACAATATAGCCTCTGAAAAGCTAATAAAAAATATTATTATTGTGTTATTATTATTATTATTACTTTTATGGTTATTTATAAGTGGAAATTTGACAGCATCAAAAAAAAATGAAACCAACCTCAAAATAAAAACAATAAAATGTATATAATAATTATCTTTTGCTAATCAAAACTCAAGTACAAATATATCTACATAAACACGATACAAATATCTATATAACTAAACTTGTCAATTATTAAAGTCAGTTATTAAAGCAATAACCAATAACAGACAATTATTAAAGCAATAGCCAGTAACAGAAAGTGTATTCGTTTTATAGACTTTGCACCAATTTACTTTTCAGTGTTTTTATTTTGAAGTTTAATTTTACTTAAAAAAATAATTGTTTTACACTTTTGAGGAGTGGCCTTGTCACAAATAAGTATTTGGGGTAACTAAGCTTTACTAATTAGAACGAAACATTAAATCAAAAGAGTCGGCAAATTGAAAATTTCTTTTATTTAAGCAGTACTCTATCATCAGATCTCAAGAAAATTTCTGTGAGACCATCCTGTAAATATACCTTTTCAAATAAAAAAATAATCATCAAGACAGTGTACAAATGGAGGAGAAATCAGTGAACGTACATAAAAAAGATTCAGATGAATTGTTTTCAAAAACCTGCGTTTTTTCTAGTCAGTTAAAGAAATGCTTAGCACAAAATAGACAGATGTGTACCATACCATAACTGAACGGAAAGGAATAACAAAGAAATTGCATTGAGTTTTAATTTTAATTTACTTATAAAAACACTGAGAAACGTTTATTAATTTTGGAAGAAAAATTCATCAACAACAGAAAAACTATGACATCACTGTTAATAATCTCAAACACCTCAAGTTCAAAATTACGATTTCGACAGAATCAGATGACGATAAAAAGTAACTGATTTGACTATTTGTTAATTTCTTAATTGCAAAATGATGTGTACAAGTTGTGAAAGTTTACACACACCAAATACTTGTTGCTAGAAGTGAAATGTGAAATGATTTATACTTATCTGTATGTATGTATGTAAATGTACTGTACTGCATGTAAATGTATGTATGAATGTAAATGTATGTTTGTATGTATGTAAATGGGAAGTTATGACATGACTTTGGTGAGTCTCGATGCTCTGTCCACAAATATGAAATTATATAAATACTTATCTTTATTTTCCTATATCAATGTGTAATATCTAATGTCATAATTTATCAACTTCTTTACAGGACACGACCACGAGTTAACGCATGCATCTACACATCACAGCTCACGGCTCGTAGTTACCGCTTCACGTGACACAACATTCCGTCTGTGGGACTTCCGTGAACCCATTCACTCAGTGTCTGTTTTCCAAGGTCATACTGAGTAAGTATACAATGAAATTGTTAGAAAAATACATATAGGTTACATATTCGATGTTCCAAATTTATCTGTAATACTTTTAATGGCAAAAATTAAACAAACTTCAAAATAAATAAAACTGAAAGCTACAAAATCATTATCTTTTAACAATCAAAAGTTAAGTACAAAAATAACTTCGTAAATAAGATACACGTACTTTTAGAATTAAAGACGGTCACTGAAGTTGGTGCCAGAGTACCCAACTAGTCGACTTTCTGTTCTTATTTATTGGTTTGTCACCAACTAAAGTGTTTAATTATATAAGTATTCATATGTAATATATTTAAGAAGTTATTTTTGTATTTGAATTTTGTAAATTAGTAAAGGACAGTTATTTTCTAGTTAACATTGTTTTTATTTTGAAGTCAGTTTAATTTTCTTATTAAAAAGTTATTTGCGGAGAAATCAGAAAATATAAAAGAAAACAAATCCGAAATTAAACCCTTTTTGAAGTAGATTAAAAATTAATTTTTGTTTTTGGCAGGAGTGTTACTTCTGCTGTTTTCACACGCGAAGATAAAGTGGTCTCTGGATCTGATGACCGATCTGTAAAGGTATTTATATTTTTGTAGTCAAAGAGTAAAAGAGACAGTAAAAAGATATATACCGCGTTGCAGTTTCAAAAGTGAAGCAACCTAAATAAGCTGGCTCGCTGCTAAACAAGGCTCGGAACCGGTTTCAAAAATACCAGTTAATAAATTTTTTAACGGTTTTGCATACATTTTTCATTCAAAACAAAACCAAATCTAATCATTTCCTACTATAACCGAAATAGACCGGTTTAAATTAAAATGATGTAGATTTTTGATAAAGAAAGTGGCCTATGTCCGTTCTCTGATGGCAAAGTAGCCCCATGCCCAACATAATCGGTTCAACGGTTTAGCATTTTCCATACAAAATTTTGTTCCCCTTTTCACCTCTTTAGGGGTAAATTTTCGATAGAAAAAGTAGCCTATTTGGGCCTTTAGCCGTCATTTGGATATTCACATGTTGTAACTATATACCAATTTCATCAAGACTGATCAAGCTGTTTTTGAGTTATAAAAGGAGATACCGACAGACAAAAATTAAAAAAAAATTAGAATTTAAGTCAGTGAGCCATGAAACGACTATCACAAAATTTGACTGTAAAATTATAATTACAGACAGACGCTACAGATTTATATAGCAGTATAGATAGATAGCGTTACCTGGGGGCCTAGACAAGTGACTCAATTGTCGTAAACGCTAGTAGAATGGAACGATAAATACCACGTGATCTAGCGTTCGAATTTTAAATTGGTAGTCAAACGTTATTAAATTCTTGATCAATCAAACGAAAAGTGAAATCGTGTGAAAACCGCCGAATACCCAAATGGCACTTTTGACGCCAAATAACGCTAGCAAGCGATTTTACAAAACGTTTGCCACTTGTCTAGCCGCTCAGGATATGCCCAAATCAGAGGAGTGAGTAACTAATATAAGAGCTCAAACGCACTAGTGGCTGGCCGTGACGCGGCGTGCCGTTGCGGTTGGCCGCAGTATATACGGTCTGCCGCATCGGCACGCCGTATTCCGGCTAATCGTATCGTCTCGGTTCTGTAGCTGTCCGCCGCATTTCGTCGTCAGTGCTTCTAGAAATGTTGGACATGATGGACGTAGAAGAACTAAAACTAATTATCTCTAAAATGAACTTTTCTGTATCAAAATCCATGACACGCGCGCGATGGATACAATGTTTAGCGACTGAGTGGGCGGTAGCGGGGAGCGCGGGAAGCGCTTGCGGTTGACCGCGCCGAGTGCGTGGAGGGGGTGCGGTGCGCCGCTACATTCAACCGGTGCGGCCCACCGCAGCTCCAACACAACCGGAGCGGTTGACGGCTGTCCGCAAGTCAGTGCGTTAGTGTCAAGCGGTTTCATGTAAAAATTGAAGTGCGGCCAACCGCAACGGCACGCCGCGTCACGGCCAGTCGCTAGTGCGTTTGAGCTCTTAATGCTGTGGAAATGTGATCTCTTTAAAATGTGTACGGTGTCACACCTGCGAACAAAATAAGCAATGAAGAGATAATAATAATAATACTCCAGACAATTACACAGATTGTGTGACTCCAAACTAAGCAGTAAGTTTGTACTATGGGTACCACACAACGAACTCTGGGGGAGCTCCCAGTAACACCCAGACTCCAAGCCAATTTAGTAAAAGTTCGTTTCCTAAATTGACCTGACCGGGGATCGAAGAGACCCCTAGCTTGGAAAGCAGATGCATATGCCACTGCGCCAACGGTCTAGTCAACAACAATAACAACAGACAATAATAACAGACAGTGTTATTGTTATAATGAAGAAAGGAAAGCTTAGATGGTTTGGGCACATAATAAAGAATGAGCAATGAACGATTGAAGAAAAAGAGATAGTAAATGGTAGCAGAAACCAAGGAAGATCAACGCTAACTTTTGATCATCAAATAGCTAGTGTGTTAGCTGACAGCATGTCAAAAGCATTCTCATACCTTGGCGCATACAAGTGTGTAAGGAAAACGATGAGAATGATTTTGCTTTAATGTGATCACTCTAATTAATTACCCCGTCAGGGATACAGCGTGAGGATATGAATGTAATAATAATAATAGTAGAAATTATATGTTGAGACATTTTTATAATCGAATTATTCCACCACTGTATCTCATAATCACTCACCGCTATCCTCCATACTAATAAATGCGAAAGTCTGTCTTTTACGTTTTCACGTCTAAACCACCAGAACCGCCAGACGGATTTTGATGAAATTTGGCACGGAAATAAAACTATTTCCGTGACAAATTCCGTGCCGACGGGGATGGGGTCCGACATAGGCTACTCTTTTTATCAAAAATCTACCCCTAAAGGGGTGAAAAGGGGGATGAAACTTCGTATGGAAAATTATTATAATGGAGTTTGGTACAGAGATAGACTTTTCTTATCAAAAAGACAGGTTATAAAGACAGCCTTTTTTTATCAAAAACTAGCGACTCGTCCCGGCTTCGCCAGGGTTGTTGAATGTTTGCATTACACCAAATTTTTTTTTTTTGAGATTTTTAAACCATCCAAATTTCCGACTTTTTCCGGTGAATTTTCCCAAAATTTTCTTTTATACAAACCCATTCTGACAATACAAACACAACGAAAAAAATTAGCCAAATCGGTCGAGTCGTTCTGAAGTGTTTATTTATTTTTCATACATGCGTTAACTGATTTTTGTTTACATAGATCTACCCTAAGGTAATGAAACTTTGTATGTGAAATGCTAATGGTTGTGATAAAATTAGTTACAGAGAAGTACAGTGTGTTCGGAGACAGACGTAGTGTGTTTTTTTTTCAAAAAACCACCTCTAACCCGGGAAAGCTATGGAGAAAACTTCCACGCGACAAATTTGCGGGTTTAGCTAGTAAATAAATAATCAAGGTCGTGTTGGCGTGCATTGGGCAGGTATGGGACGTGCGCAACATGCGATCAGCGCTGGCCACGATCCGCTCGGACTCGTCGGTGAACCGCGTGGGCGTGAGCAGCGGAGGACTCATCGCCATCCCGCACGACAATCGACAAGTCCGTCTGTTCGACTTACAGGGCCAGCGGCTCGCTCGCCTGCCGCGCTCTAGCCGACAGGTGCGTAACTCCATCTACACTCCAGCGATGTGCACAGACATTCTCAGTAGGGTAGACAAGAAGAAAACTCCCCAAAATCGCTACTTATAATTCGTATGTAATAAATAATGTCAATGTGATTTCATTTTACATTATTTATTCACCGCAACTACTTTGAAAACTATTTCAACGGTAGCAAAATTGATATATGCTATCGTATAAAGCTACAACAACAAAGAAAAGTCAATTAAAGTTAACACATATCTATGTTAACGTTACTCATTAATTAAATGTAATTTTGTTCAAAATCGATTGCCAGTAAGCGCAGAGAACGTCTTTAAAAAACGTTCAGAGGGCAAATTTTATATCTTTATAATTAATATTTTTTATGGAGTTAATATATTATTTTTCTAATAGGTTAAAGTAATCTATAAGTAATAAGATTCAAACCGCTGGCATTTTATTTTTCTGTGACTGTTATTAGCTAGAAACTCCGTCTCTTTGACGACCACCGTGGCGCAACGGCTAAGCGCGTCGGAAGTAAACGGGAGTTGCGGGTTCGATTCCCGCCCCGAGTCTGGGTGTTTATGTATAATATGTATTTATTTACAAAAGAAAAGTATATAAGTAGTATATCAGTTGTCTAGTACCCATAACACAAGCGCTGTGCTGTGCTTACTTTGGGACTAGATGGCGCTGTGTGAAATGTCTGAGTATATTATATTTATTATTACCATTATATCTTTATTAACTTATGTGCATGTTTCAAGCTAAGTAAACATTCACAATCACTACAGATGCACGCGTATAATTATAAGAAACACAGTGTTTAGAAAAGCTTTGAATGTGTGTATACCTAGCCTCGATTTGAATTTGTCTCTCGAGCGAACAAATAGCGGTGATGCTTTCTTATCGCGTTTATGGTTAGAATAAAGATAAGGCGATCGCGGGAATTTTGGAATTATACGAGATTTCCCTTATAGAATCACTTTGTTGTCCGTCTGTCTGTCTGTTAAGACCCTTTCTCTCAGGAACGCGTAGAGGTATCAAGTTGAAAATAATCTGAAATAGTTATGTCTGCGATCCCTTGGAGCTATAAAAAAATTAAGATTTTAAGTTAACGCAATCAAAACATACAGCCATTTATCCCTTGTTCTTTGACAATCACAAGTAAAACAAAATCTATAGGGTACTTTCAGCCTACATACAAACAAATTACATAGGTACCTCTTTTTGTAATACTTACACTCGTATTTATAAACAAGTAATTACTTGTTGCTAAGTAATTTCTTAATGAAGTCATTACTTGTGGCTAGAATTCTTCAGTACAAAATCTTATTCTATAATTGAGTAATGCACGTTACTTACTTAAGCAATTGCTTAAGTTAGAGTTGATGCTTGATAATTGTTTCTCACTGGCAACACTTCATTGCTGCGTTTTGTTTCATGAGAGGGCAAACGTGAGGTCTAGATTATTTTTACAAAGTCTTTCATTATATTGCCTAATATAAATTTGTAATATATAATTTGATAAAGTTATCGGTATAAAAAGAAAAATATGTCGTAGAAGATATTTTTTAATTATTCAATTTTATCTTTGAACAAACAAAATGTTTGGAGAATCGAAACGTTTGACACACGATAACCCTACCAAATTTAAATGTATGATTTTTATACTTGGGATATTAGCTGACACGTGATTTATAACTTGGAAAGATTATTATGTAGTTATTATTAATGGCAAAATAACATTAAGTACAACACTTACTGAATCGATATCTCATCCTGAAATCATTTTCAGTATTTTCGCGAAGAGGGTCATTACGGAAATATACTTTTGTTTTTCTAGGTTCATTAATGTTAACACTGTTTTCAACTTCTTCCAATGGATCACTTAAAATATTGTCCAAATTAAAAAATAAATGCTCGATATCTTCCAGATTTTCTGTACTAAACACTGTCAAAAAGCTACGAACCGAGTAATAAGCGTTGCTTAAGCAACGAAAGTGGTTACTATTACTTGATTAAGAATTCTAACTTTTGACAGTTCTTACTTCGACCGATTTCTTAACTATGTAATAAAAATAGTTGCTCAAGTAATTACTTTTGCTTAAGTAATTACTTTGACTTGTGTATAAATACGAGTGTTAATAGTACGTTCATGATTATTACTTTATTACAGAAATAAAATTGCTTTCTAAAAGAAACCCATATTTTTATGAAGCGCTTTGATAAATGTATCAGATCAATCAACATAGGTCACAGTAGTTGAAGAACAGCACAGTCCTTTTAATGCTTTTCTTTACATGCATAACGTTACTTCTTCTAGAGGTGATGTTGAAATTAAAATAAGTGCTATGAGAAACATACATACGGACCGACCAAATCTATAGCCATACTGTAGCACTTTGGTAAATTAAATACTAGAATAATTAATTTTACTCAAAATTAGTGACCTAGAACATAAAATTTAGCAAAAAGTAAGGTCTCATAGCACAAGTAAAGGAAAAAATCTGAAAATCGTAAATTTGAAGTTATTAGTCATTACAAACTTACATTTGCAGTTGAATAGTATGCGAGAATGTGTCTTTCAACTTCAAAGTCAAGTTTGTTTTTGAATTCAACATATTTTATCGGTAAATGTATTACTCGTACTTGACCGATTTTTTTTAAATAATTCTGAGTTTTTATTTTGTTTCACTTTATAATAAAAATAACTTAGCAAGAATTCGTTGGTTAGCAGAAACATAATAGCCGACGTGGTAAATTCAGTGTCTGCCGTGCTTGGATGCTCAGAACATACTATCGCACTGGCATTTGGCAAGCGTATAGGTGTCGATGTTAGCCCTGCCTGCACTTGCCAAGTGTTTGGGCAAGCAGTTCGCGACAAACGTGTAGAAGCGCAAGATGCAAAGAACCTCGCATCAATATGTTTCATTATTTTTAGGGTCATCGTCGCATGGTGACATCGGTAGCGTGGGCGGAAGACATATCCTCCAACATAAACTTCTTTAGTTGTGGTTTCGACCGGCGAATACTAGGGTGGTCTATACAACCATCCAAGGACAACTGAATCTTCATTCGTCGGCATATTAAAGGCTCGTATTCACTAGTCAATACGAAATATTTTTGGAGGTAGGGGGTTTTCTTTAAAGGGTGTGGGAAGGACCACATCGTTTTCATTGGTCGATGCGAAACAACCGTAACCAGCACCGTACGTTTACTATTTACCTTGAGGCAGAGAATTTAGAAACACATAATTATCACAGATCAATAATTGTCGAGTCTAAAATAAAAAGATTAGTTAATTTTAAAACATATACATAGATTGATCGATACAGCCAGCATGTAAATGTGTTCGTCTGGTTCACCGTTGGTAAGCGATTGTGTTCATTGTTTACTCTCCGAATATTCCATGCCAGTCTGGAAAAGAAAAAAGAATATAGAATTAAAGATGCTCTAGTCAAAGTCAAATTAACTTTTTGATTGTAGAAATCACATTCTGGCTATTCTGTTATAAAGTAATAACTGGCAATGATATTAATGAAAAGTCTCTAATTTTAATATTTGCGCTGCTAAATGCCTGACATACGGTGAAGAGTGTCAGACTCTGAAAGGAGTGCCTCAATATAGAATATACCAGCTGCTATTTTCCACGCAAACCGTAAAAGTCAGCCAAGAAATGGAATCTGGTATATGCAAAAGACAACCTATCTGTATGGAATTCGATTCTGTTATCTGTAAGACTAAATGTTCGCCTCTATGGTGATGTTGTTACGCAGAGATGCTCTGGCCATCCTAAGGGGAGAACTGCCTCAAGTTGTGTAGGTATGTATATATATATTTTGTGTAAGTATAATATATGCATCGTAAACATAAATATGGAGACACCCCGCTTACGGTATAATAACTGAGTTATCGATTAACGAAAACGGCACTGTGTTGGGTTGCTGCATCATTTTACGTGCAATGTAACTATGATGTAAATTTTTCAATATGTTTATGTATTTGATTAAAGTGTTAATAACTCCTATTATGCACAAAATAATTAATGTGAATTGAAAATAATTATAGCGTGATAATTTTATTATAGGAGATACTATTACATTTTAATCATGGCGTAATTCTACTAAAACTGTCCTGTTCTTATTACCGAAATATATTTTGTTAATCTATTGCTATATTGCATTGACTCTGGTGTTATTTTCCAGAACTCTCGTCTCATTCCATATTTTGTAAATATATTTTTAACCATATTCTAGCAACAATTAAAACATTACTGAAAATGTTTTCAACAAAGTATTTTCAGAAACAGTCTGTCATTTTCAGCTTCTGAAAGGCTTCGTTGAAGATGAAACATATCAAATAATAAATTTGAATTTTATTAGAATATTGTTAAAAATACATAGATACCGAAATAATGTATGGAATTAATGTATTGGTAGATTGAATAGCCATAGTTTTGGTTATGTTTATGGAATTTGTTTTTTTTTCAACACTAGCAGAATTTTAACACCAGATATTTTGTTATTCAGATTTTTGCACTTAAAAATGTTATTATTAATCAAAAATATCATAACAAGTCTAGACTAACTTGTGCAGTTATGTGCACTTAAAAGATATGTGCTATACACTTCTGCAATTTTTAGTATCTCTATTGCTTATCGAAATCAATGTAAACTAACATTTATAAAAATAACGTTTTATTCCCAAAGCGCATTACCGTAGAGTTAAATTGTTGGCTTGTAATAATTTCTTATATACCTACATTTATTCGTCCACTAATTAATAATAATTATATCTATTTGTGTAGGTATGTGGGTTGTTGGTGATTTATAGTTATTCATATTTTTATAGTGCCTATTACTATATCGAAGAAAAGTATTTATTTCAGTAAGATTTTAAACGATTTAATTAATGTTAAGGCTAAAATATATAAGTACACATTTCTCTCATATTATAATTAATATGCAAAGTGACCTGTAATCATTGGTATGTTTTTAAACTCGGACTACGCTAATCTAACTAATCTTAAAAGTAAGATTAGGACAAGTTAATTGGATCTTCGATAAAAATAAAAATGGATGTACCTCAACTCAAAAAACCTTGATTCTGCCGTGCAATGGTGAAAGACAATTCAAGGTTGCTTGTTTTTGTTGTTTCACCAAGTTATTGCTACACTGTACAATGTCCGTCTCTCACAGCAGAGAAATTAAAAACCAGAGAAGGAAACTGCCTGACCTTAACACTATGTACATAAATCGTGTAAGCTCTCGAGACGTGTGTATTACACATACGTAAGTACTAGGGTTGCTGAGTACAATGTTCTTTTTGATAGATGCTGAATTGAAAAGTTTAGCATAAGCCGTTATTCCTAATAATATATTTGACGCTCACATTTTGTATTACTTCTATATCTTTTGTATCGAGAAACGTAACGTCATGATCAATAGGTTATAGGTTATAGGTCGGCCTGCTGTGTACAATTTTGGTTTCTGTCGGACAATAAAGCACAAACAGACGGAACGCGACCGCGCCTTATTTATTTACTTTGTTATGTCGTTACATGCGTCTATTTTTTATGACTTACTAAGTTTTCCTCTGGTTTTTATTTTTTCTGATCTTGCTCAGTGCTGAATCGATCAGTCTGATTCGTTAATGCATGTAGTCGTTAAATTACTCTTCGTGCGGGCTCTATTACACTACCGTAACCCACTACCAGAAATTGGATTGCAGTCCTTACGTAGAATAATGGCTTCTTCACCTTTTATACAATTCATACTCTGTAATTTTAGTCCAAATAGCGTGAAGCCAACTAGAAACATATGTTGAACATGTTCGAATGTGTTTCACTCTGAAAGACAAGAGAAAAAAGCTTAAACATCTGGATAGATTTCGAAAAAATCGTTAGATCCTCCAGACACTTGGGATATATGGTGACGTCACGGTTTTTATATATCGAATGCTTACAAATTTTTCATAATGTCCACATATAGATGATGACTATATTTTACGTTAGTAATTAATTAATTTGTGACTATATTATTATACCGGTATGTAGTCGTATTTTAATTAATGAAACTGTACATAATCACAGTGCAAATATAATAATGTAATGACTTCGTAGAAAGCTGGCGAACGTGATTTATATGTGTACGCGCTAATACACACGCGCCATGTGACACACACAACGGTAATATTTAGCATGATTAAGATTGCACCAGTAAGGGTCGCACCTTAGCGGCGCACTATGGAAAATGGAGGTTAGTTTCGGATCAAAAATCTGTAACTTCATGAATTTTTATTATCGTGATGAAATTTGCTACACAGTGCAGTAATGTATAGAGATTCAAATGGTATATAATTTAAAGTGATTTCTCATATATGTATATAAATATGTAATATAGCATACAAAAATAAAATAAAACGGGAAAGCATGAAAAGAAATTATTAAATAATTTATTTAAAGTGAAATACAAGGTTATAATTACTAAAAAAGTTAAAACTAAGGTTAATTACAAGAAGCCATGGCAAAAAATGTTTTTTTAGAAACAAAGTTATCGCTTTTATCTACCTAATTACCTTATATTTTCTGGTACCTACTGTAAAAAGGTGGAAAGTAGTTAATTAAATTTAAGAGTGAATACATTGGAAAACCAAATCGCCATTTACTTAGGCTCTACACATATTTCAGGGTCAGTTGTAAGTGGTGCCACTTTTAGAAGACTTGGTGCCTCTTCCTCAAGATCTTACATTTCTTACGAATGGTTTTCTTAAACTTGTTATGTACAGATCTTCACATTTATAATAGAGTCTAAAGACATCTTCATTTGTAGCTGTTCGTGACATTTTCTTTCCTGACGTAGTCGCATGTTTGCTGTCCAATAGGAAACACTGCGAAATGTTTGGTAATATTTTCTCCGTGTAAAAGTAGGTATCTTGTGAATTGAAGATGGCATGTAATACCAATTATATTTACCCACATATATTCTTGCTGTTTCCATTGCGTATTCGCCAAATTTCTCGTGATCGATCATCATTCCTGAAGAAAGAACATGTAAAATAATGTAGAGGCGTTTAATTAACGTTTCATCCACACCTGTAATCTCCGCAGAACGTGCTATTATAGAAAAATCTTCGTGCGGTATTCCCATCGTTAGTATTACCACTAACTTGCCGCGAGGTATATCTATTATCAATCCTAACTCCTCCCTAAAACGTTTTTGTACAAGTTCTCTCTTTTCTTCCTTCAATCTCGATTTTTCTTCACTTACAGCAGACCAAGTTTTATAAGAAAGATTATAGAAAATGAGAAATATCATTTCCATACAGTGAATCCAGGCGTGTAAGGTAGACAGCCCGTACTGGTGGACACTCATTTTCAGATCTGGCACTAACTTTCGACAAATCATTCATAAAGCGCGGAGTAGCTCCACATATCTTGTGGAAACAGAAGGAGTATCTGTTCTCACCTGAGCCACCATTCTATCTATAATTGTTAGAAGGAGTTCATGCTTAGCTTGAACTCCAACATCACCTTTATTTATCAATGATGGTTGTAAAATCTCTAATTGCCTTGTAATTTCATCTACAACAGCCTTGGTTTTCTCTGGAGTTTCCTTACAAAACTCTAACGAAATGGGTCTACAAAAACGAACAGATGAAGATACCAGATTTTTACAAATAACAAAACCCGACTGCTCATCAATTAATTTGACGGAGACCATAGAAGTGATGAACAAATTGGCATCTGAAATCGTTTCCGATTCCTCTGGAAGTTTTTGCTTATATTGGCTTTGGCCAGACCAACCATCACATCCCCATTTACTGTAGAGGATTAATGTTTAATATTATCTTTGGAAAACTGAATCGATTTCTGAAATTCTAGAAACAGTGTGGTCCAATAAATCTTGAATATTAATTAATTTAGCATAAGTATTGGTGATCTCAATTGTAGAAGATGGTGGATAACCAGATTTCTTTATTTCTTAGTATGGAGGGAATATACAACATTTTCGTTCGTTTGTCTATTTTCTCAAGTACTATATTGTGCTTTTGTTAAATCCAAATCTATAAAAGCACTCAATGCTTCCGCGTCGGAAAGCATTTTTATCTAATCTGAGTCATTCCAGATTCTTGAAATGTACAATGTCTTTTGTTTTGTGGATTTTCACCTATGGCCCGTAGTCCCTGCACGTAGACGTAATTGATGTGTTTGAAGCCATATTTTTCGAGTAGAAAAGTGTTTTCCCTCTTTTTAATAGATTCTGAGAAGTCTATAAGTCACACACGGTCTTCCTTGTTGGCCAGAAGTTGATGTAGAATATTGATCGGAGTCTGGTAAATTCACCGAATACCCTTGGACTCCAACCACGTGCTATTCTTCTGTAAAAATGTTTCTTTTTTCCGAGATGCCAGGGCCCAGCGCTTGTTAAATGTAGGAAGAATGTGACTTTGTATGTCACTTATTATAAAATACAGGTTGTTTTCAGAAACATTAAATTTTTTCGTTAAAACTTTGGACAGTGATTCCAGGTTCTCCTTCGATGTAGGGAAGTACAAAATCTCGTTTAGTACAGCCGAAGGAAGACATTTTAGAACTTCACAGTCTGCGGAAATTACAGGCGTAGATGAACATTACTTCACTTGAAGTTACACTGAAGTGGATGGCTGGAATAATTTTTACCTCCCTTCATATACTATTTTACAATATTGAATCGGTACCTACATCATTATTATCTCTTTATTTCCTCACGCAAAACGGGTGCAAATTTGATAAAATCCCTTTGTTATCACGAAATAATAATAAAAAAAAATACAAAAAAGTCCATACTGTTCGTGCGAACAGTCCCCGTAAAACTGGAAAAGATACCGAATTTCCTACTCCAACTTTTATCACATTTTTCTCATATCTTCTAAAACCGCAAATATCTGCAGCTGACTTTTTTTTACTATTAACTAATACTAAAAATAGCGCGTGGAGAGACGTGGGTGACAGTGATAATCTCCAACGACTATTAACTAACACAAAAGTAGCGCGTGGGGAGACGTGGGCGACAGCGATAATCTCCAACGAAAAAAAAAAAGTAAAAAATAAGGTATGTTACTTTTTAAGTATACTTACTCAAAAATTTAAAAATAATATGAAAACTAAAAAGCTGTTTCGTAAAGTACATTAAGTACATGAAATTACCTTTCTAAAAATGTATTATACTGCATATTTGTGCTAAATATTTTTTTCACAATAAAGGTACCGAATTTCCTACTCTTTTATCACAGTTTTCTCCTATCTTCTAAAATTGCAAATTTCCGCAGCTGATTTTTTTTGCATCTTGTTTATGAATAGTTAGACTATTAATTAACACTAAAAATAGCGCGTGGGGAGACGTGGGTGACTGTAATAATCTCTAACGAAAGAAAAAATTGGTGAAAAATAAGGTGTGACTTTTTAAGTATGTACTCAAAAATTTTAAAATAATGTGAAAATTAAAAAGCTGTTTTGTAAAGTACATAAAATTACCTTTCTAAAAATGTATAATACTGCATATCTGTGCTAAGTATTTTTTTCACAACATTGTTTTGAAATATGTACACCCAAAGAGTTGAGTTTGACACCCCTGTCTTCTATGCACTGACTATGACTGAAAAATATTTTACATATTAGCAAATTATGATATTTGTAAAAAATATTTTAGATATGCTCTTGTTCTACCATTTTCCATAGTGCGGCGATTAGGAATGCCCATGTATGCGCTTCTGTGCCGCTCGGCTACCGTCAATCGTTATTAAATAAATATATTATAAACGTATATCCACGTGCATTGTTTTTAATATTATACACATGTATAAAACTAAATAAGCGGACAGGGACAACCCTACGTATCCAGCGTAGTTAGTGTAGGCAATTAACTCACGTGCGGGGCAGGAGTTTGCCTTCTTTTTTATAATATTCTGTGATAAACTCTGATCTTTTGTAAATAGTTTATTATTCATTTGCTAAAGCAGACTTGACAAGATCTCATTCAAGAAATTCTATAATATTTCAATAGCTAATATAGCTTGATGTATGATGTATTTCAATAGGTTTGCTGATGCGCTGTAATTACTACACTCGATGCTTGTTAATGCTAGCTTTGCTACAATGTTTTATTTCATAGGTGCCTGAAATGATTGTAACTTGAAATATCTGATCAGCAATTTTTTTTTTTCAAATGTCTCTTTTTCACTGTTCGGAGGCGCTATATGCACGAGAACACGGGGTATTCTTGGTAGTACATAGTACAGGCCTATTTTTCTAAACTCATACTGGACTAGATGCGTCCATATTCATTTCTAGATGCGTCCATATTCATTTCATCTATTTCACTCGTATTTTGTGTTAATTTTTTAAATCATTCGAAGCAGATTATTTTTTACTAATAATTTAAATGACGTCACCAACACATTTTTATCTCGGATGTACTACATTTGTTAACATATTGCTAGTGAACTCCACTGCGGAAATAGCAAGATACACAGATTGATTAATATTGTATTAAATAAATACTTATACACGTACATCTACATTTGGTAAGTACTCCTTTTCTCTCAGTGGACTGTATCATGTTGTAATATGTCTTTATATTTAACAGATGTACTACTTATGTAATATTTAACGCTTGGCTTGTAAAGAACCTAGTCAAAACACTCATAAAACCAAAGATCAAAACTTATAAAAATTGGATTTTGTTTGAAAGTTATTTGTCGAGTTGTAAAACTTTTGAACTTTTAATTACCTCACTCTAATATTGAAATAAGGGATTGTCACTCTTTGTTAATAATTTTTAGAATTTAGAAAGGAACGCTCCATTGTCGTTATTTTGACAGTTATAAATAACCACATGGTAAAATATAATTCTATGGTATCAATATTGAATTTTTTTTTGTCGCAAAACTTGAGAAAAGAGCCAAATATCGGCTCATTAGATCAACTGAATGTTTATATTTATATTCTATGTTTATAGCAATGAACGGTATATTTCTACGGCCCATTCTGCTGAAGGCAACTGTACTTACAATTAGTAGTGTATAGTCAGTATCAAATGTTGATACATTGCCAAAATTATTTGAAAAATGGTTACTGTTTACAAATTACAAATGACTAACACATTTATTTTACCAAACAGATGACAACAATAACTTTATTTCGATTATTAGTTAAGCTACTGAACATGTTTTACATCATGCAGCCTCCCTGTGGTATTGGCGGAACCGGCAAGAATGCCACAAAAGAAGAATATAACTTAAATGTCTCTGACTTTTAGATTTATGTCAAAACATTAAAAACATTTAAATTGTCTTGTCATATGTTTAGAAAAAATACATGTACTTGAGTCACTTGTGCATCATAATCATGTCAACATGTTTTTGATGCTGACTGGACATCATAATATTACAGATTGTATTATGTAACAAGTTTATTGTATATAAAGTAGTAAGTAATAAATATTATCATGAAACAGGCCCGTATAAAAATTATAGTGCCAACTACCTCTCTATTTTAGGCGAAGCGAGAGCAGGCATTATCTAACTTACATGTACATATTCATTTGTTTTATGCTTTGCCTTTTTTCTTCGTGATGTACTATTTCAATTTATTCATTTACTTACCTAATATCTATCTGTAGTTCTCTTGATCTATAATGCATAACACTGGTATGATAGATGATTAAAATTGTGAATTACTTATTTGATTGTTATGTTCTATAAAATGATCTGATATTTTTTTTATGCCAGAATTGGTATAAATAAATTAATTAAAAAACCGAGATTAGTGTCAGTTTTCTACCTTTCATACTAATTCCTTATTAATTTAACTAGCATAATTCATAATTTTCCATTTTCAGATTATCCACAAGTCTGTCGCCCTATTTATAATGGTCCATGCGGTCATCGCAATAATGCCAGCCTATTGAGTAACAGGTTGAAATTGATAGTGTTAGTACTTTACAGCGTTCATGATAAAAATCATTATGTGCCAGTGCGGAACTTCTTATAGAACAAAGCTCGATAGGCTAGCATTATTACCATGACCATACGCTAGCATAGTAATAAACGATCATTGATCGTTTTTCATTTAGAAATTGGTAAAAAGTCCCTATTAATTCAAGATGAAAATCGGATGGCTATGATAGTTACTGTAGTTACAAGTGTCCGTCCAGGCCTGAGGTGTTCACGGGCTTGCACAACGAACTCGTAGGTTGGCGGTCGACAGCAGTGATGCAACAGACGTCTGCTTGAAGTGCTAAAGTGCTGCACATTTTTTCTGTCTCATACGAATACATCAAAATATGAGGGAAGGCTAAAAAGTTCTCAATTTAAAAAGACGATTTATACAAGATTTGTTCTCGAATTGCAACCACCAATGAAACATGGATTAGACAAAATGGAACCCAAGCAAAGAGTCGATGCAGTGGATTCAGAAGGGTGAAAAGCCGCCAAAGAAGTTCAAAGTAAAAAACTCGGCATTAATGGCTACGATTCTTAGGGGTTGTGAAGGGTTCATTACTTTCCTAAATGGCCTACAATGAATAGACAGTACTACGCTAATCTTTTGAGCAGTGCTCACGGGCTTAAAAGAAATCCATCCATCCTACAGTCGTCAATGACTAACTCCTAGCGAAGTACTTTCTATTCAGTAACCTGAAAAAAGTCTACGAGGAATTAGATTTCAGGAGAAAGAATACATGAAAACTGCGGTCAATGAACATTTTGAAGGGAAATAGGAAGAATTTTTTTTTAAGGTAGTATAAAAAAAATGCGATAAATATTTTAAGATACAGATTATATTGAAAAATTTGAATGAAGCCAAGATTTTCCTTTAAAACCTCAAGCTAGCACTCGGATACAGAATAGATGGGACACATCTACACTCGCTAGGGGCTAAAGTAGCTAATAGCGCATACGTAATTCAATTTGAACAGTCTTAGTAGAACCTGACCGACGCGCATATTATTCAGTCACTCGGATGTCAGGAGCTTATCTAGATCTTGATCAGTTAATCCAGAGGTCCTCAGGTCAGGATAGAAAAATAAGTTGAAAATATAATCTTCGAAACTGTCACTCTTAAGTCGACACTAGAAAGCTCAAGTGGGCGATACCCGAGTACCACTAGTAAGAATTGTGTCGCGCACTTCGGTATTCGCTGACTTCATTTGAACGTGATTTGAACGCGCATTCTAGTACGCTTAACACATGCTCAACATCATTCATGATTTTATAAAAGAGAACAAAAATGCCGTATTGTGTTGTACTGGAATGTAAAAACAACAGCCCCCAGCAAGAAGAACTTGACAAAAGATGTAACATATTATCGGTACGTATTAAAGATATATTTATCAAAATTAGAAAAAATGAAAAATAATTTAATTGAACGAAAAACAGCAAACGGAAATTATCTTTATTTAGTTAGGCATAAGATCTATCCACTAACGAACTAATTACATATTGTAAATACATAAAATGGTTAAACCTCAGAACAGAAAAAACGACTAGAAAGCCCAAGTGGGCGGTACCCGCTTACCACTAGTAAGCTCTATAATGCGCACTTCGGTCTGCTTACTTCAGTTGAACGCGCATTAGGTGCGCTCAACATCACATAGACAGCAAATGGAAACTATCTTTGTTTAGTTAGGCATAAGGTTTACTTTCAAGCGAACTAATTAGGTGGTTTTGTAAGTTTCCGACCATAGACAATGCACTTTGCATGAATTTTGGACAGACGCTCAATTAGTGATGTAACACAGTGACAAACTAGGTAATGATATCGATAAATAGTTATAGATTTGCCATAAAATTTGCTAAGTACTATGATTACACAAAAAATGTATACCAGTAATTTCCAATAATAAATTATACAATTGTCGATACTTATTATAATATATTATTTAGTTATTGAAAATGACTACAACTGTTATAAATTAAATTATTAAAACTTTCGTGAGACATAATGAACACTGCTATACTCACGTCCAATCGGTGTAGGTACCGACTTGTTTCGGATACGGGCGCACAAAATGTACTCAGAATGTCCACTACATAATCGTCAGCACTATCGTTCTTATTCCGCGTTGCGTTTAACAACACGGGTTTCTACATAGGCGGCAGGGCCAGTTAGAGACGTGGTAGAGGAGATTGAGCGCCGGAGGTGGACAGGGGCGGGGTTATTAAATGATTTCAATATACTTATCTAGTAGTATATTATTACACAGACATTATATACTAGCTGTACCCGCGACTTCGTCTGCGTGGAAAGTTTTCTCGTGACTTCTCCGGATTACGGAGGATACCCAAGATACCTATATTTTTGAAGGTCTTAAAAAAAGTTATTTTTATTGCGGAGCATCCGCCATACTAAATTTATGATGACGTCAAATGTACAGAAACCTCCTGTGTATTCCATTTCATTTGATACCTATATTGTTGGAGGTCTTGAAAAAATTATTTTGTATTACAGAACATCCGCTATATTGGATTTATAGTGACGTCACATATACAGAAATCCTCCCCTGCGTATTTCATTTCATTTGATACCCATATTGTTGGTGTTGAACAAAAAAGTTAGTTTCTATAATGGACCTTCCGCCATATTGGATTTATGATGATGTCACATACACAGAAACCTTCTGCGTATTCCATTTCAATTGATACCCATATTGTTGGTGTTCAACAAAAAAGTTATTTTTTGTAATGGAACATCCGCCATATTGGTTTTATGTTGACGTCACATATACTGAAATCTTCTCCTGTGTATCCCATTTAATTTGATAGCCATATTGTTGACGTTGAACAAAAAAGTTATTTTCTATTATGGAACATCCGCCATAATGGATTTTTGATGACGTCACATATACAAAAACCTTTCTCTGCGTATTCAATTTTATTTGATATCCATATTGTTGGTGTTGAATAAAAAAGTTATTTCCTATAATGGACCTTTCGCCATATTGGATTTATGATGACGTCACATATACGGAAACCTTTGTCTGCGTATTCCATTTCATTTGATACCCATATTTTTGGTGATGAACAAAAAATTTGTTTCCTATTGAGACACATCCGCCATTTTGGATTTATGATGACGTCACATACGTAAAAACCACATGTTATTTTTTAAAAACAAATTAGCCTACATTTGTTTTCGGGTACATACTATCTCTGTACCAAATTTCATCACAATCGGTTTAGTGGTTTAGTAATTCTCCTATGAAGTTTCATCCCCCTTTTCATCCCTTTACGGGTAGATTTTGATAATAAAGAAGTCTATGTTTTTTTAATTGAAAAGGTTTATCTCTGTACCAAATTTCATCTTAATTAGTTCAGCGATTTAAAATTTCCCATACAAAGTTATATCCCCCTTTTCATCCCTTTAGGGTTAAATTTTTGAAAAAAAAGTAGGCTATGTCCGTTCCTTGGTGTCAAACTATCTCCATGTCAAATTTCATAAAAATCGGTCCGACGACTAAGTCAAAACGTACCAGACAGACATACAGACAGACTTTCGCATTTATAATATAAAGTATAGATTTAGAACATTATTATCAACGGCCGATAAAAAAACTGTCTTGAAATAAAAATTGAAAATAAAAATGTGGAGCGACCGAGTCGAGATTTGAACTCACAACATAATAATGATTCTCGAAAATAATATCAATTGAGCTAAACACACGTTGACAAAACGCCAAAATTTTGTATTTAAAGCGCTGTCGTCGACGTCTACGACGTCTACGTAACATTACATAATTCGGTTGCGTTTTAATTTCGTGAGTAAGATTTCATCCCAAAGGTATGAAGGTAGGTATGAAAGACAGCTTCAATACAAGAGAAAATTATAATTTCAAAATTCAAGAAGAACAAGTGACACAGGTCTGTTTAGCAACGCCTCAGGGATCACTGTCCAGTCGCATAGGAGTGAAAGAGAACGCGACATCGCTCAAAATAAAATGGCTTGAGAAAAAAACAATAAACCATGTATTTTCTTCTAAACTATCGATTTTATCGAAAATTTGACTAATCCAGTGTGTTTTTATTCATAAAAGACATATATTTGCCGAATTTTATAAAAATATGTTAACAACGAAAACAGCTTTTATCCCGATAAATTCTGTTCAGAGGTTACTTTGGGATTTTTTTTCTCAAGAAAATTTACTTTAAATTCCATTTTTTGAATCGGATGGATTATAAATATGATGTAGATTCATATATTTTTTTTCAACAACTGATTGTGAGTTTATTGCTAAAAATTTACCGAAATGAGGCCTGTTTGCGGCACTACGCGCCTTAAACTGCTGGATATAAGCCTTTCCAATATTGTGCCACCATCTCCGGTCCTCGGCTCTCCGCATCCATCCGCTTCCCGCCACTCTCTTCAGGTCGTCGGTCCACCTAGCGGGAGGCCGTCCTACGGTTTATGTCCAGCAGTGGACGAACACGGGCTGACGATGATGATGATGATATTTAAACTGTGCTAGTTAGATGGTTTGGGGAGTTCCCGACCATAGACATTTCACAGACGCTGCTTAATTTTGGTGATGTAACATAGTGACTTAAACTAGTTGATGATATCGATAAATAGTAATAGATCTGCCACAAATAAAATATGCTAGTGGGAACACAGGCAGTCAGTACAACGAATTAATGTCAGCATATTCCTCCCGCCCGCGTGAGGGGCGCGGGGACCTCAGGGTGACCGCCACGTAGTGCAGTCGCTCTCGGTCCTCTAAAATTGAAATACCATTTTCATTAATGTAACTTTATTGTGTGTGTACCCTTTTCTAATAATATACAAGTTAATATATGGAGTCAGTGTATTAATCAGTAGCAACAACCTTGAAGACTAGTATCCCACATTGGTAGAGAGAATATTCTACATCCTAAATACTACGGTAAAAAAAATGTATGCTAGTCATTTCCAATAACAAAATAGGTATATATTTATGATGATCATAAAATATTATTATATATAAAATACATATTTATATAATATAAACGACTGAGAAATTGTTTTAAACATCCTATAGCTTATTTATGTTAACTAAATTAAGTTTTGATCGATGTCAAGAGATACCTGAAGATGCCTTTAAAAAAGAGTTATCACATTCGATTCTCACAAATAGCGGGGATATAGAGTAACACAGAGAAAAAATCGATCAAATGAGCCTCAACGATATTTTTTATAAAATGGCCAATACTTCATTACATTTTCTTTAAATTCTAGTTAGATAGGGCTTAACAGTCGCAAAAATTTTTAAAATTCTCGATTCAGTAGTATCGGAGATGGGGTAAAGGGAAGCGGAGAATAATAATCAAAGCAAATTCGAATACCAAATCGAATCCGAAGCATTAATAATCTTACAAAAATTCTGTTTCTTTTTTTTTACTTACTTCAAAAAAAGGAGTTCTCAATTCGACAGAATGTTTTTTTTTTGTATGTTTGTTACCTCGTAACTCTGTCATTTATGAACCGATTTCGAAAATTCTTTTTTTGTTTGGTAGGCCATACTTCAGAAGTAGTCCCATTTAAATTTCACCGGTATTGTAGCTTGGACTTTGAAGATACACTAAATAATAGACCATTATAACCTTTATTAACATTTTTCTTTGTCGCGGCACACTTAACGAATTCAAATTTTGGCGGCACACAAAGAAAAAGATAAGTTTAATAGTTGTTTACTTACCTATAATAATAGGTAAGTAGTGTGTAAAATAGTTTATGATAATAATTATGAATGTAAAAAAAATAATATGTACTACAAAAGCAACAGTACGTAAGTGGTACGTAATAAAAAAAGCATTATAATTTTTCTATATGTACATACATTTCTAAAATTTGGCGGCACACAAAAGTGCCACGGCACAGTAGTTGAGAATACACTGCTCTGGCAATAGTATAATATTTAATCATGGCCACATTATATTCCTGAGCTGGTAATTACCCCGAACGCGAATTCTTCTACTTTTTTCGGACGTGATGACGTGGTAGATAATGGGTAAATATTTACGACATGGCATTATGTATCGTACTCCAAGTAGTATAAAGTTGTTAATTATAAATCAAGAGTAGGCAATAATTTATCATTTATTTTCGTTTCTGCGTCTATCTTACACAATATATTATATCTACCAGTCTACCTCATTCATTCTCAGTTTCGTACGTTCGTATACAACGTACACTTGACTTCAGCGTTAAAACAACCTACATACGAAAACAAAAATTACAATTTACAAACAAGTTTACAGTGTTTCTGTCAAGTAAGTACTCAATCTCTACAACTCAGACCTTAAATAATGATTTTCCTTTAAAGTAAACTAATTTTTTACGTATTAAAGTATCTGCGAATATTTTAAAAAGTTAGAATCCAGATATTCTAGGAAAGAAATGTAACTAAAATCAATGATATTATAATACAAAAGAGGTAGATAGGTTACCTTAGTACCTACTAATCCAATTAAAATGTTGTCCCAGTTACGTTACAAAGTGAGACAAATATACATTGCACTGCGTCGCTATGCAATGTAAAACATAATTGCATTTCAAACTAACAAATCACATAGCTCTCTAAATCATTGTGATTGGTCAATATCAATTGCTTACTACATTTTAAGCGAATCCGTGACTAATTCATAGAATATTAGTAATTTATTCCACAGAACAGACTAAAAAAATATGATTGATACGTAATAGAAAAAAACTGAAAAAAGTAAAAAACTGTGTTTGCTTTTTTTCGAATTTCGTTTTTCTTGAATCATGTAACTACATGAGAACATATTTATTTAAAAAGATCGCCAACATTTTTTAATTATAAATTTGAAAATGATGAATTATATATTATTGCTTTTAATAAATGTAAACGATGATTAAAACTGGGTGGCTGCGTCATCACATGATCGTGTATATTATAAAAAACGTTTGGATTATTAAAAGATTTTAAAATTTTTAATGCGCAATAGACATTGCATGACACTGTTGGTTCTGTAACATTACTTTTCATATTCTTTGACCAAGTCCGGGTTGGCTAATTAACAAAGTTTTGGGGGTGCCACTTTTCGAGTGCATGTAACCTATCTACCTCTTTTGTATTATAACTTTATAACATCATTGACTAAAATAATAAGTATTCTATATGGCCATCGCGGCAATTTTAAATGTTAGTTAATTTTGTTTGATTTTATTGATTACTTACTTGTATATTTTATATCTTTATAATAATCTTATATTAAAAAAACTACATAGATAGAGCATCAGAAGCGAAAAATGAAGCATTCGTAAATCAGTCAATTGAATTGACTTACATGTCACGTCATTCTAACAATGGCGGTGACATATTTCCATTCACATAATTTTCGTGCAAGTCGTATTTACGTCCAATATGTCATATTCTAGCTCAGAAACATACAAAATTTGATTAAAGACACAAATAAAATCGATGGAGTAACAAATCACACTAAACATCATTCTAAATTAATATTTTTCAAAATAAAACTAAAATTTAAACTGTAGACAAGTTTCTTCAGTGATTCCATATTCGAATTTTTTTACCCAGTGTGACATTTTATTTGTTGTAGTACTTGTATATTATTATGCAATAAGATCAGGTATTTCCAGATAATGAACGAGTTGAGAAGGGACACAGAAGTTAAGAAATAGGGTAGATATTCTTAAAGCAGAATGAAGGCTTGCAATGTGTTTTTAAAATGTTTGAAAATTATAAACTTGATAAAAAATGTAATTGATAAATCATTCAATTCATATTCAGTTCATATTTAAAAAAAAATCTTTTAAGTACCTATAGGAACGTAATACAATACGTATCTATAAACGTATAGGAACTTCAGAACGAAACTTTTTCGGCTATTAAACTGTATAATTTATTTCTAATCGAATGTAGTGTTTTCGTAAATTCCGTTCAATAAAGTATTTAATTTAGTAATTCTTATTTCTGCATCATTTTTCTAAATGTTTTATTCGGAGTTTACGGCTGTAGTAGAGGTGTCAACTCTTCGTCGGTAAATTAGTATCTCATAATTTTATGATGTGGCTAATATGATACAAATCGGAAAGTGAATTGTGCTTAAATTAAAAAAAACGTTTACACGTTTTTCTTTTTACCGAACAGCGTTTCGAACTTTTCCAAAAAATGTTTACATTTCCATTTTTGATCGTACTTCTTAAAAATGTTAAAGTAGGTACCTAGCTTTCGAAAGACTCAGGTATCATTATCGTTAGCAAGCTTTATTTTATTCTAATGTATAAAATAACATACTTATTAAAATCGATGCCCAATCTCACATTCCTCCGTGCACGCAATTTTTTTGAAAAGGGATTCGAAGTTGGCGCTTCACGTATTGACATAACTTGTCTCCAAATTTTTTTTATTGATGACACCAAAGGTCGTCAATAGCTACTAAACAAAAAAAAAAGAAAATCATTTGATAAACAGGAGAAAAAGACACTGAACTGTTATGTCTTTACCTATTTATGTATAGATATCTGGTGTGATAAACTAATTCATATTTATTAATAATAGACTGAGAAGAAGATGAAACATTATATATAAATAGTAAGCACACAACAGTAAACAGTAAATATAATAATAACAGTATAATATATGACTCTAAATACCTAATTTGAAACAAATGTTTAATAACAAACCGTCTTGTCAAGTTACCCCTCATTTCGGGTAAAAGAATTGGTATTGCAATACTCCCATATTAGTTTTAGGGATATCAGTCGTCTTGCACACAGTTTGGGATTTTAATATGGTTGCGAGAAATATTATTAAGCTAATTACGTTGGCCGCAACCGAATTCCTCAAAAAAAAACCAATTTAATTGACTTAAAAATTATATTATAATAAATTGTTACAAATTAATTTACAAGCTAAAAAAGGTTTGCCGACGTTCGATGATTCTAACGAAGTGACTCGTCCACCTGTCGTTCATGTGAGCTCGATGTTCTCATCGCCCTGTAGCGCCGATTCAGCATATCGCTGACCGTGGGAATGTTCTTGCGAAATGGGGTATAAGGTCCATAACACCTCCCCTCTCAGATCAGCAACTATTTGAGAACGTTGAGCGAAAATGTTGCTGGCAGTCCGGATGCTTCAGGAACAAGTTTCGGCTTGCAAAACCAACCTTTGAGTCGTCCTATTATGATAATGGCTAGTGCAAGTGCACTTAATAGTGCTATATATAATGGTATTGTAGTGTGGTATATTAAATCGGGTTGAATTTCATTTATCAGCAGCGAAGATTGGAGTACTATTTTATCTTGGACGCCATGTAGCTGTTTCAAATCGATAGAGTTCAGATGGATTGTAGGTGAAGTAATTGCATTCACTTATTCAGTGGTTGACCCTTAATGCGATTATTAGCATTTATGATCTTCATTTCTAATGTGCTAAGTGAACATGCAGTAGATATAATAGCCAGGTAGCTTCCTTGTAGAGTAGTGTGATCTTCGTTCGCAATTTCATTGAACTTTTGTTGGGTGCGGGAAGGACACAATGTAGTGTTTGTCGTCCAACTGGTCCATAGCTTCTCTTGACAGTATGATTTTCGTATTGTTGCATGTTTTATTCAGTGATTGGTTCACGATGAGGCTTTGGATGCAGTCAGGTTGTATGTGAGTTTGCTGATAACTTTTGTCATGACAAAGAAACCATTTATTTACCTTCGGGCATTCAGCCTCCATGTACAAGAATGATTTCTGGTTGATTGCTATGTAAGGATATGGAGGTATAAGGGCTTGTTGATGTTTATTGGGAACTACGGATAGCTTATAGAGAGAATATATATAAGTACTGAATATAGGGATTCGGAATATTATTACTATTTTATTATCAGTAAAATAAGAGCCAGGCTTTATAATATTATAATATTCTCTTAGTTCTAAATCTATATCTACTTTATCCCTATTATATATGCTTTTTAACCTAATTAACATTTTACTTAGTACATCCGTACTTAACATTGAATGATGAGTGCTCGATGCACTAATAAAAGCCAACATATTCTCTATTCTAATAATTTCTTGCAATATGTCATCTACATTTTCGGTTATTATGATAGTTAGTAACTGAGCGAATTTAGCATATCTCGATAAATTATTTTCTTTATGTAATTCGTCCTGAAGTATAATTTCTAATGTCGAATTTATCCTATTCTGATAATCTACTAACTGAGAAATGTCGCTATATTTAGACATCCATTCCTTACTTAAACTAATATGCGAATTAATTTCGGGTACGAATATGTTTTGATTCCTCGATAAAACTTTAATATACGTCTCTATTAACTTATCACATATTCTAATAAACCTAGTTAACACGTTCGGATTACCGTCGAATTCTGGCACAAGGCGTAGTGCCTTAAAAATGGTATCCGGGTCGTGCGACATATGTACCTATAATATCCCTACAGTAAACTAATTGTTGGTGTCGGCGAGACTGCCTTTGTGCAGACTCGCTGATCGTTTTATGATCTGGTCGAAAAATTTTTGGAACACTAGGATAACTAGGAAATAGCAAGCAACACAAGAAAGATTCAGTGTACTTACAATATCATTATTTGGTTTCTGCGCATCGATGTCTGGATACTGGTCCTCGGTCTGCAGCTCCACGTAGATTCTGGATACTCGGATGTGTGGCGTTAAAAGCCGCTCGGGCGACCCGCGAACACAAATTAGAATTTTGGTGTAAACCGCTCGCGAACCGACCCGCGAGTATCAATTTAAGAGCAAGCTCCCAAAAAATTATTTTTGCCTAGGCTCCGCCCTTACACTCCGCCACCCGAACGCGACATTTATCGTAATAACTGGAACATTAATTCATATAATAAAATATCCTTTAGCCAGTATTTAGTAAACTGTATTGTCTTACTGTTAGCAGTAATTTTATGTAACTTACTCAAGTAATTTAGGAAAAATACTTAAAAATCTCTCAAAAAGGCATCATATTGCAGAATAAAAAGTATCGAACGAAAATTCATAAATTGTGTAATAGTTTTGGCAGTCGCTAGATAAATGTATAAAGTAGTATATATTTAAATTTCACATTTATTAAACGTGTGCCTGCCTCAGCAAATTTATTTAAAAACGCTCAAAATTTTGGCAGCCGGGTCTTAATTGACTTAAAAATGGGGTATAAGGTCCATAACAAGCTTTTCTTAAATGTTTGTAAATGTCAACTCCAGTAAAATACACATTTCTGCATTTTTTTCCAACTAAATAATGTTAGAACAGTTTGTTACTAGGTGAAATGAACGTATTGTGTAAAATATTATATTTTAATTGCAACCCTTTCTCGATTTATTGTCTTCAATCGTTTTGTATGGGAGAGTCTATGTATTTTTTTAATCGAAGATAATAATACACGATAAATATAAAAACTTACATGAATCTTAATATAAAAATTTCTTATTAATCTAGATACCTATGTACCTAACATCTGTGATGGGAATAATTTTGAAAGATTAGGTAGGTAGGTATGTAATAGGTACAAATACAATGGGTCCGATGGAGCTGACAATTGCATACAGCTAAAAAAACCGTAGGTAAAAAATAGCCTAAATACTATGGAAGTAAAATAGTCTAAATACTATGTTAGATGTTAGTCTAAATACTAAGGTTAGATTGCCAAAGTTTTGATCGAAAACTTATTTTCGACGATTTTTTCAACGGAGGGGTCGTATTGATGAAAAAACTTCCCTTGGACCACCGGCGCAGACTAAATGCAAGTTAAAAACAAAGCAATTGTGTGACGTTCCTAACTCGCTAGCAGCCATAATTTCTGAGAAATGAGCTTTGTTCAACTCACCACCGTAACTACTCACCTCGGTCTACCCTTCTTTAAATGTGAAGCATTCGAAATAAGGTGGGCCGCCTGCAAATATTGCGCACATATTTACATCAAATAAGCCTATCGGCCACTATTTTATTAAGCATCATCGCTACAAACTTTTATTTCAATACTTGCGACCGTGGACTTACGGACCTACCTTGCGGCTGCGGAAATTCGGCGCCGTTTATGGCCGCGCCGCTGAGCCATCTTAGAACAATGCTCTAAGGCGCCTAATCATCTCATTTGGATGTTAATGTGGTTCATATTTGTAGTAGTACTTTACGTTAGTAAACTAATTAATCTGTGGTAGTACTGTCTTTTTGTTGGCTTTATATGCGAATAATGTGACAAAGAGTCCATTTTTTATTACTTAGATATGTCTATGTAAGTACATATATGTATAATTTATGGTATAGATACCTTAATTTTAGTACCTAAAAGGAAACATGGAAGAATTTGGACAAGGAGTTCACGTTATAACGGTGGATGATAACGAGGGTAGTTACATATTGAATATGGAAGAGTTAGATAAAATCCTGTTGCAACCTGAAGTTCGAGACCAGCTCGTGGCGGTAGTGAGCGTGGCCGGCGCGTACCGAGGCGGGAAATCTTTTCTCCTCGATTTCTTCCTAAGATATCTTACTTCAAAGGCAAGTCACTTTTATAAATAAAAGTAATCTACAATAGAGGTATATCTAAACATCTGTACATGTTAATAAAACCGAAGCGTCTGTCTGTGATTTCGTAATATAGGCTTTTTCTTATGTTTATAATATGGTTTTTGCCCGTAACTAAAATCCAAACAGGCTTTTTTAAAATTTTTGGCTGTCTGTCTGATCGTTCGGGCTAATTTCCGAAGCGGCTGAACCGATTTTGACGGAATTTTCATTAGCAGGTAAAGGACTTTTCAGAGATAAGTAATTTGGCTATTTATTATAATTGAAAAATACCAAATAATTCATCTGCTTATATTGCTTATTGATCGTCTCAGGAAGATCGTCGTTCAACAGGAAGATGGCTCGGTGAAGATGAAGAACCCCTGAAAGGATTTAGCTGGTCCTCTGGCTCTGAGCGCCATACCACGGGGCTGATGCTGTGGTCGAAACCTATACCCATGGTTTTACCCTCTGGCGAAAAGGTTTGTTTTCCTTGAACAATATTTTCATTTGTGAAAAGTTAGTCTTTAATGGTTTTAAACTTTCACGACTTGTACACATCTTACAATATTTACTCACGGGTCTATGTCGCGGCTAATTACCTATTTTATCCCGACGTTTCGACCGGATTGCACCGATCGTGGTCACGGGGAGACTGATGAGGATGAATGCCGTCTTCGTAGCGTGCGGCTTCTTGCAACTACCCACACACTCATTCATAGGGGTAGTAGCATATTGTTGGGGGTAGTAGCATATTGTCAACAGTACATGAATAGTATATCGCTGTTGATTTAAAAAATTGTAAATAATGTAAATCTACGAATATTGTCATTGTAAAGTACATAAAATAAATATAATATAGAGTGGATACAGTGTTGTGAGTGCTGAATGTAAGCAAAATAAAACCATTTATCATTTAAATAATAATATAAACAAATTGTGTATCTGCATTAGGTTTGAATTCTTGTTCGTGTTTGTGGGAATTAATCTGACAAGTGTTTATTATTCTTATCGAAAATTTAAAAGAAAACGACGATGGTTAACTGTGGTCAATTTATGGCTAAAAATCAACAGATGGCGTAACTTGTGCTGCTTGTCCATTAGTATATCACCTTGGATGCTCGGGCAGAGCGGAGGTGGCTGCTAGATTACCAAATTGGTTATGTCTTGAGTGCTCAAAAAATAAGCCTCGTGATAATTTGACTGAAACACCAGTAAAAAATACCCAGCATACGACTTTCGACGAAATAATGGAGAAACCCTTGGTATCGAATGTGGATAATTTGAACAGTGGGTTAACGGACGTCTCTAGAGAATAAGGACAAATCGAATTGGGACTTGAGATGAGGCTTCTCCTCGAGCAGATGGCCGATATGATTGAGGAAATCAAAATGTTGCGTCAGGATGTCTTGGGCTTCCGTAGTACTCTACAAGGCCATACAATACGACTGGAGTCCTTAGAAAAAAGAGTCGAGGGTTTGGAGGATAAATTGGCGACAAAGACCGACAATGCCAGCCACCTCGAATGCATCGTTGAGCAACTGAAACTGGAGCTTAATGAAAGGGATCAGGATTTATTAGGAAATGATATTGAAATATCTAATATGCTAGAAAGCAATGGTGAAAATCCCGGGCATCTGGTGGCTCTCATCGGTGCTAAAATAGGAGTGCCAGTTGATGAGCAGGATATTGTGTTGGCCGAGAGGGTAGGGCCAAGGCGGTCGGGTGTCGCTGGTAGCACTAGCGACTCTAGTGGTTCGTTTGGCACGCAGGTCGCTTCGTGACGAGTTACTGCGGGTATGCGAGTGCGTCGAGGCGCTAATACCGCTGATTTTGGTCTAATGAGTGAATCTCGCCCATTCTATATAAATGAGCGACTCACCAAATACAAACGCCAGTTATTGTATAAGGTGCGCGAGATTCGAAAAAGTGTGCTGTGGAAGTTCGTGTGGATGAGGCGGGGTCGCATCTTCGTTAAACAAGACGAGGGCAACCTACTTACATAATAAGTTCAGAAATGGACATTAAGCGTGTTTTTGGCGTTGACTCCGTTTAATGCTATCGTTACTTTTTCGTACCTGGTAATTTTATGTGTGACATTTGTGAGTAATGTTATTGTAATATACTACATCTTTAAGTTACTCGCTAAATATGATTGTCGAAGTAATTTAATGCATAACGTTAGCTTTCTGTGGATAATGTTGCATCATAATATAATATTGCGGGTATTCGCCAGTAAAATATCGACACAACTACTCTATTGGAGAATAGTAGCATATTCAGAATTATGATCTCAGATGTGGTGTGTGTGTGTGTATTTAATTTTATTACTTTTATATACAATTCGGTATGTTTCATCATGGTTTCACCTGTTACGGTTCAGCTGAGGTCTATCAATAATTATTATCAGATGTACAATTCGAAACGCCTTATTTGGTATTTTGAAAATGATACTAAGCACAGTAATGATTCTTTATATTTAATATTTAATTTCGTTTTTACTATTATTATATATGAACCATAACAAGATCTTCAAGGTCGGACTGTTAAATGCGGGATCTTTAGGAACTAACCATGACAATTTCCTGTTAGCTATGGATCGTCATCAGGTCGATTTAATGGCCATAAACGAGACATGGTTGAAACAGGGAGGAGAAGGTCGAGCGCCCTCTGTCCCCAAACTTCAACTCAAACATATACCGCGGCCTGCTGAAATTCGTGGCGGCCGAGGTGGGGAAGTGGGATTTTACATTAAACGTGGTATAAATGCAAGTGTTTGTTCTCATCCAGTGCATAGATCGGTTGAACAAATGTGGCTTAAAATAAAGGTCAATCATATAAAAATAACTGTCGGTACCGCTTATCGCCCGCCTTGGCTTGACCCGCAAATATTTTTGAATGCTGTTATGGATACAATTACTTCATTCTCTATGACTATTTAATTTTCTTGGGTGATTTTAATATTAATTTACTGAATTCATTGGACAATAAGACCTCATTGTTTAGCACTTTTCTGAATTGTACTGGTTTGAAACAAATTGTTACTGACCCTACGCATTTCACTGAAAATAGTCAGACTTTGATTGATGTTGTTTATACTAATGCATGTGTCCGTCATATTGCTGTTGACCCTGTTGGAATACTTAATGGTCATGCCCTTATATCCTGTAAGTTTATATATCGTAAACCTCGTATATCACCTAAAACAATCACCTTTAGGCCATTGGCGAATATTGATATTGATATATTTAACGATCATTTACAATCTTTCGACTGGGATAGGATTAAATCGTTTAGCGATGTGGACAGTATTGTATCGTATTACACACAAGCATTGCTTTATTTATTCGATCTATACGGACTATGGAAATACCTATGCATATTGGTGAACCTGAAGTCATAAACCGACACTTCTTAAATGTTCCGGGCCGTCACGATATTTCGATGTCGCTCCTTACTTATTACGAATATAATAGATTTGGTACTGAGACGTTCAGTTTGAGGCCGGTTGATATGACGGTAGTGCAAAAGATATTGAAAGAACTAAAATCTAACGCAATAGGTGCTGATGGACTATCATTGGACATGATCTGTTTTATTTCCACATCTAAGTTTCCGTCCAGTTGGAAAACTGTAATAGCTAAGCCTCTACCAAAAGTACCTAACGTAACCGAGTTAAAGGAGCTGCGTCCTATAAGTGTTTTGCCTTGCCTTTCCAAAATTTTAGAAAAAGCCGTTGCCTTTCAATTAAGCAGTACATGGAATTACATAAAATTCTGCCTGATCTACAATCGGGGTTTAGAAGGGGCCGTAGTACTACAACTGCCATTTTGGATATGATGGACAATGTCTTGAGCGCTCGAGATGGGGTAGGGGCACGATTCTGGTGCTTTTGGACTTTTCAAGTGCAAGTGCGTTTGACTCACTAAACATTTATCTGCTGATATCTAAGTTAGCCTACTATGGTTTCGATTCTAAAACAGTCAAATGGTTTGACTCGTATCTGAGTAATCGTTCTCAAATGGTGGAGGTTCGTGATTCTAACGGAAAGAGCAAACGGTCTGGTCTTTTGCCAATAAATAGAGGAGTTCCACAGGAATCAGTTTTAAGGCCATTATTGTTCATTTTGTACAGTGCTGACATTATTAACGTTATCAAGCACTAAGTATCATATATATGCCGATGACGTACAAATATATTGTTCATTTAAACATAACAGATTTCAAGACGCAGTTGCTAAAATAAATGAGGATCTGGATAACATATCGAACTGGGCTAAACGTAATCCTCTTATGTTAAATGCAAACAAAACAAAGTATATGGTCATAGGCTCCAAGAAACAGATAAAGGATATAGGTGCTAAGAATTTGCTGATTGATGTAGACGGGGTTAGGAACGGGTTTTTTTTATTGAAAAATACCAAATCATCTGCTTCTATTGATCGTCCAACCAACAAAATTGAACCAACATACTTTTTTCGCTTCCACAAATCTCGTTATTCTCCATACATACAAATTGAAATCAAGAAATACCATAATTTCAACCGGGAAGATGGATGCCGCTTATCAACATCATGGAATCCTGTCATCAGTGAGTGTGTCCGGAGCCGGAAAACCGGACGTTGCCATTGTGTAGATGTAGTTAGTGTAGTGTGTCGTAGTACCGACAGTGACAATAACAAAAATAAAAAAATGCATTGAATGAGTGTGTGGGTAGTTGCAAGAAACCGCACGCTACGAAGACGACATTCATCCTCATCAGTCTCCCCGTGACCACGATCGGTGCAATCCGGCCGAAACGTCGGTATAAAATAGGTAATTAATTAATTAAACAAAATAGGTAATTATTAATTAAATTAGCCTTAAAGCATAAACGCGACATAGACCCGTGAGTAAATATTGTAAGTTTTAGTCTTTGTATTTTTCTAGTTTCTTCGTGTCACACAACACAAATTGTAAGGAAATTGTATTTCAATTTGGAACAACTTTACTACCTCAGCAGTTCGAGAAAAACTGAAACGATTTATCTACCATGTGTGGTCATTGTAGATTATTAAAAAACAACAATGTTTCTAGTAATGTTTACTCCATGGAGCAGTATTTAAACTGGAGGCCGCACTCTGAGAGATAGTCGAAGTCGAGAAAAAACTTGAAACATTTCTACCCCTCCATCTCTCTTCATCTTTTGCTGTTGGTATATAGCAATCTTATGTATACTAATAGGTGTATTTCCAGGAATTAGAAAGAGAGAAATGAAACGTCAGTGATCACAGGTTACTCGAAGTCAGATAAATTGTTTTCATCTACCTCTTCAGAGTACGGTATCCAACAAAATTTAAAGATTCTTGGTTTACTCACGCTAATATATGTTATCTGTGTAAAGAGAAGCCCAGATAGCAATTTTAACTTGAATCAGGCTTGCGCTAAATTTGCTGTGCAACTGTATACACTTGAAACAAGTTTAAATTAGACTTTTTAGCTACCACGCGACAATTTCGACGCAACGAATAGAATTTTGTGCTAGAGTCATTCAGGTATGACACTCCATCGTCATACCAGAAGACAATTGTGTGCAATACACGAAATTAGGTACCAAATGACAAACAAAATTTGATACCTATCAAAAATTATAAGATTTTAGCAATATTATCAGAAATATTGTTGCCATGTTTGACATAGCTGTTAATAATTAAATGTCAAAAACTTGTCACGTCATATTTGACTTGGCAATTTATAATCAAAGAAAAATCAAGCATAAGCCTGATGTGCTATCTTTGTAATTTATGGTCTAGATTTCGGTTAGATGAAAACTGAAATGTCTGTTTGATTTTATACATACATACTGTGATACATACGGATCCTCACACTATCCTAAGCGAAGCAGCCAGAATTGACAGAACGCCAAGTATCGCGGTCCTTACATACTTTTTTCGCATCCACGAATCTCGTTATTCTCCATACATACTTTCGCCTGAGAATATGTAGAGAAGGTGAATATAATAATGCAAAACAATGCATAAAGCAGTTTTTCATGTTTGTTAAATTTAATTCCTTGTAGTTACGAAAGAATGATAACTCTGGATTCGAATAACTAAAACTATTTAGGCATTTAAGGCATCTAATACATTCGTTTCAGCGATTTATACATTTTTGTATTTGTAACGATGTAAAGAACGAAAGACAAACTGAAGTCGCGTGCGATCCCGACTGGCGCTACAATAATTGGCCATATTCGCCCAAAATATTGCCGTTATGTGCATGCCACGACGCGTCGGTATTAGCGCGCACACGTACAAAAGCGCACGCTGGATTTCTATGAAGACATCCTACTGTTATGTTTTATACTGTGCTATGATTTTTAAATAATTGACTTCACCCAGTTCGGTTAAAGTTTAGGTTTCAGTTTAAGAAATTACTGTAGTTTCGGATTATTTAATTAGCATATTAAATTGAAGAGCTAAATTAAAGGTCATCATTCTGTACCTTCATAGTTCATACTGAAATAATATAGGCTGTGTACTGTTCGCAGGTGATGGTGATATTAATGGATACACAAGGTACTTTCGATCACCAAAGCACAATACGTGACTGTTCTACAATTTTTGCACTCTCCACAATGCTATCGTCTGTTCAGATCTACAACATAAAAGAAAATATCAAAGCTGATGATTTACATTACTTACAGGTAAGGAATCTGTTGCATCCTATAGGTAACATCATATATTTTGTAAATGGCAAAAGAAAGTGTTTGACAACCGATCACCGATGTACCACTTAGATTGAAAGGTCCCCTAAACCGGTTCTTCGATATTCGTTTACGGCAATCAAACGGTTCCCTAATAATGTCAGACTTAGTTATGTGACGTTTTATTATTTCCATGGTGACTAATCGTTTACAAAAGTTTATCTGTCCTGATCCGCGTTAAATTGATGGCATCGTGCCGTATCCTCCCGTCTTATCAGATTCAGGTCCTGACCGAAGCACACATGCCCGGTCAGTACCTGTGTTAGTCGATAGGTGACGTGCTGACTTCTGAAGCCAGGCTTCGAAGTTCGGCAGGATCGCACCGATAATGCGTTGGCGCGAAATTCTCAGTTCTCTAATCGCTCACGGCATTTCTCCATTGCGCGTGGGTGTTCTAGCCGACGCACTTCTTCCGCCGTCGCTGGCGCGATTTCCCCATCCTCGCCTCGGAGACGAACGTACACCCTTGCGTCCATCTCCGCCAGGATGTCCAGGGGCGGAAACCGCGCCAGGATCAACGTTGTCTCTAGGGATATAGTTCTGTACCCTCGTGCGACCCGAATGGCCAGCTCGTGCTGCAGGCTTATGAGTTTGGCTCTGCAGCGCCAGATGGCCGTCAGTCTTTGTGACCAAGCAGACATCCCGTAGAGAGCCATGGATCGCATGACCCCTGTGTAGAGGCGGCGAACCTCCTGCTTCGGTCCCCCGACATTCGGCAGCAAACGATGAAGGGCACCCGCTGCCCTTTCGATCCGGGGGGACTAGGCGTTCAAAGTGCTCCTCGAAGCCCCAGCGACAGTACAGGGTGAAGCTCAGTTACTTCATGCAATGGTGACGTGCCGGTCCACGTGGACCGGCACGTCACCGACGAGAATCGTCGAGCTGGGCTGCTTCCGCCCTCGTGGGAGTCTGTGAAACTATACCGCCTCAGGTTTCTGTCCTTGAGGATGGAACGCCACATCGATGACGATGTGGCGATGGTCAGAGAGCGTGACCATCTCCTCCGCCATCCTCCAATTTAGCACCATGCGAACGGTGGAGGGAGTCGCTCACGATAAGTCGACGAACGACTTTCCCTGCCATCGCACGCATGTGTTCACGGCCCCTCGATTTAAGACTCGGAGGTCTAGTCCAGCCGCCCATTCTTTTACTCTCTCCTCCTTGCATTGTTGCGAGAGTTTCTCCAAGCTCTTGAATGAGCGGTGAAATCGCCCATCACTACCACGGGACGAGGTATAATAAATAATAAATAAATAACACAAATAATAAATAAATAAATAAAAAAGGTATATAAGCATACACGAACGCAGATCGCCACCTCGTCTAAGTACATCTCGTAAGCGGAGAGAATACTGTTGGGGGAGATGTAGCAGCCCACTATCGCTAAAGGTCCCCATTCTACGGCAACTTAACCCTGTCCCTTCCCGACTAAAGAACAGGGGAAGTTCCCTTGTCTGCCACTCCAAAAGATGGCGACGGAGCCATCGAACCAGCGAGGATGGTTCGGTACACGATAAGGCTCTGTCACCACCGCCAAAGCAATCCGCCGCCAGAGTCTGCAGTAGCAGGTCCTGCGCAACATGGCAATGGTTCAAATTGCATTGGAGGGCTTTTATGGAAGCCATTAATTGGCATCCACGGCTTCTGATGTGACAAAGCCCTCTCGAACCGAAGCTACGGAGAGTGTTCGTTCTCCGACTCGGTGTGGATCCGTCGTAGCTGGAGCCTGTTTTCTCTCCCTACTCTTAGGCGGGGAGTTCTTCTTGCTCCAGTCTAGCGTTTGAAACCACTTCAATAACAGTTTTAAAAACATCAAGGAATTTTAGGTATCAAGTTTCGGAATTTATTTATTTATAAATACCGTACAGAACCGTACATAGCTGAACTAGTACTTGATACATTTTTAACTATAATACATCTGTATCGGCTGGCGCGTTGCGTTGGTGCAATGGAGTGCATCTGAAGAAATTGTTTTGACTTTGAATGTGGATCCCAGGTTCGATTCTTAATCAAATTTTTAAATTGTCTCGGAGTCTGGATATTACGGTCCTTTGTGCTCCTTCGGTTCGTTGTGGGGTACTCATAATATAGGCCTAGTTGTCAGTTTGAGGATACTCAATTGATCTAATTGGAATATCTATTATTAAGTACTTATAGATACATACCTACTCCTTTTTTTTAATGAAATTGCTAAAATAATGAAGTAAAAACACAATCTCCTTCGTCAGCTATTTACAGAGTATGGTCTAATGGCGTCGACGGAAAATGAGAAGTCATTTCAAACGCTACAATTTCTTGTTCGTGATTGGCCATATCCCCACGAGTATGCCTACGGAACCAGCGGAGGAGAGCAATTATTACGTAAAAGACTATCGGTGAATGTTTGTTTTACGCTTGTTCATGAAAGCACATCTTTGTGATAACAGTTTTACTCATTTGTATATTTTATGTCCTTGGAACAGGTGCACGATACCGAGAAAAAAGAATTGCATGAGATACGTCAACACATCTGGTCTTGCTTTGATAATATCAACTGTTTTCTTCTACCACATCCTGGTTTGGAAGTTTGTAAACCGAGTTTTAAAGGATTTCTTAGAGGTAAAGCTAAATCTTAGCTGAATATTGCCTTGCAATTGCAACTACCATAAATTACCGAAAAATTAAGTTCACTAAAACGGAATTTTTACAATTTCGTCCTGTCAGTCTGTTCCTCTATCTTTCCGTCCGTCTGTCTGCCCGCTGTGCCGTGTCTGTATGTCACAGCCCTTTTTCTTTCTTGACTATTGACATATATACTTATATATACTTTATAATGTAAAATTATGTGAAATTTATAATGTAGCTAAGTGTATTCTATGAACCGCTATACGATTGTTGGGGTTCAATCTCATTAAGCATTATATTCTACTTAAACGCATTTCAGCATTTTAGCATCACTGGGTCACTACACGATGATGTTAAATTTTTGAAAAAAATTAGGGATGGCACTGTATACATGTAACTGAGGTATGAAAAAAAATCCAGTGTAGTACGTACGTAGTAGTCTACGTAAACGTACAGGGTACCTATCTTTAGATAGGTTTTCAAAAATGATATAGAAGTTTCAGTGTTTTTTTATGGTGAGATATTTATGCGTTTCGAGTCGTAAATAAAAAAAGTGTGTTCTACCCCTCTACTTTTCAACTATGGGGTGGAGAATTTCGAAAATAAAATATTTAGATAGAATGGAACTTAAAATAGCATGTGTGTACTTTGTACGCACGTAAGAAGTTTTTTTTTCTCTTTGTTTTGGCTTCGCAGATTGCATTTAGTCATTGACCAAGTAAATATGAGTCGAAAGTTAGGGAAACGAAGTTTTCCGCTCTTTTTCTTTTCTTCTCCTTCCTTTATGGCATGGCGCACAGTTTAGCGTATTTGCCAATGTCACGTATTAATAAGTAGAACCCATAGTGTAGTATCACAAGTAAATTAGTTTTTTCTTATAGTAAAACTCCTCCAGTAAAGTGATAGTAGGCTTTACTGAAGTAATAAAGGACTTCTTGGAAGAGCGCGAATACTTCAGCTACACATGTTTATTTAGGTCTCCTCCATTCTTCTCACTTACACAGAACTTCAAAACACAATATACTGTTGTACTTTAAAACTCCTAAAAATGTAAAAAATAGAAAATCTAAATAAAATAACAACCTCACCTCCCGTTCCCGCCAAAAAGTCCACGTAAGAAGTTATATTTTTTTGAAGTGAATAAAAATAAACCTGGCCACTTGAAATGAATGAAATGAAAAAACTGGCCACATATAAAAAAAATAAAAGTGGTTGCTTGAAATGAATGATATAAAAAATAATAATTTCGTTACAAGCTAAAAACTACAGTATGTGCTTTGATCTGTTTTTCCAAACGCGCCAAAAGAAGTACGACTTCAATAATAAATTATGTGGTACATCAGCGCGTACAATTTCGTTACACGCTAAAAATACACTGATCGTATGCTCTGATCTGTTATTCTAAATCAAAAGAAATATATCTTCAATTAAAAAATCATGAATAGTGCGAATAAATCGTTAATATTAAAAGAAAATTATCAGGCTTACTTTATATTGTATGCTTTTTCGCATTAGGTGAAAAGATCAGTGTAATTTCAGCAGGGAACGGAAATACCGTCATCGATGTAAAATAACGTCAGCTAACACAAGATAAAATTAATAACGAAAAGTGTTTGTTTTATTTTATGTGACCAGCTTTAATTTTTATTTCATTCGTTTCAAACGGTGTTTTTTATTTTACTATTCACGCTAAAGAAGTATAACTTCTTACATGCGTATATAAACGCGGTTTTTGAAGTTATACTTCTTTTGGCCCGTTTGGAAAAACAGATCAGAGTGTGATTTTAGCTTAATTTATAACTTTTTATTTCATTCATTTCAAGAAATATAACTTCTTACGTGCGTACTTAAGTACACATTAATACAAACATGCTTCACTAGCAAATTTTGTTTATCGCTTGGCGGATGTAACAATAGTACTTATATTTAAATAACTCTTTAAATAGCACGGAACGCGTCATAGGGAAGTGTGACTTAGATTTGGTTGGTTTTAGTAGATAAGTTCCTACCCAATAATCGTATGATAGCATGCTTTTTTATTTCAGACATTACCAAGGAATTTAAGGATTCCATTTTAGAGCTCGCACCTATGATATTTAAACCAGAAAACTTAAAAGTTAAAAAGATCAACACGAAGCAAATTACTGCTGCTGACTTATGTAACTACTTCAAAGTTTATACGAAAGTATTTAACGGCGATATTTTGCCTGAACCGAAAACTATTATGAAGGTAAGTCATTACAAAATGTTACGTCTGTTTAGAAAACATTAATTAAAATGAAGCAATATCAAATAATAATAATAATATACTCAGACATTTTACATAGCACCATCTATACCCAAAGTAAGCAGCACAGCGCTTGTGTTATGGGTACTAGACAACTGATATACTACTTATATATTTTTCTTTTGTAAATAAATACATATTATACATAAACCCCCAGACACGGGGCGGGAATCGAACGCGTTACCCCCGTTTACTTTCTAACGCGCTAAGCCGTTGCGCCACGGAGGTCGTCACCAAATGGTTTTACTAATCGAAAACCTATCAAAAAATTATTTTAATTATTGTAATTATTCTATAAGCATAGAAGAACGTACAAATGGGACTTAGGTACTATCAGCTTCTTGTCATTGAAGATCCTGTCATCCTGTGATTCCTGTGTTGTAAGTTTTTAAAATTCCTAGTATCCAAAAATTACTTACATTATGAAGCTCTGTACCTTAAGTTAGGAAGTGGGAGGAAATACTCCCCAACGAGCCAAGTAATTATTTAAAATGTAAAAACAATTAGTTTTTATTTAATTATTGAATTGTATATCAAAGATAGTAAAATGCCTAAATCCTTCGTAACCTGAATCCTATTGAATCAGTCTCGAAGAACTTTTTTTATACAATTGTGAAAAATGTTACAATACCTACTTACCTCAGATACCTACATTATTATAATATTGTAAAACATTTTTCTTTTAGGCGACAGCAGAGGCTGGGCTGCTCTGTGCAATGGAAAATTCTCGACAGCGATACGTCACCAAAATGGATTTTGATTGCAATGTCTGTCTTCCAGACGGCGAATTACTAAAATTACATGATACTGCAGTAAATGCTGCAATTGAAACTTTTGCAAACATAAAGATAATAGGTGGATTCAGTCTGAAAGACCAATATTTATCACAGTTAACACAGGTCTGCCGTTATCAGTTTTTTGTTATTTAGTTATTTGGTATCGTTGAAGATATAGCGTGAAGATATGTATGTATATTTATTTGGTATAGCAACAGTTTACCAAAATTAAAAACAATTACCTAACTTATTCTAAAACTTGAAGTAAACTAATATGAGAGTTTACAAACCGATTATTGGTGCTTATTTGTATTCGGTTTCTATATAACTTTCTCTCATACTTAGATATGTTTATATGTAATTTTGTACTTATTGTAACTAGTAAATAAGACCATGGCAATTCATCATCAGAGGGAGGGATATCAAAAAGAAATGTGTTAAAAATATTTACCCAGATAGCATTTTGAACCAGGCGTGCCCCAAGCTTGCCATGCAACTGTAAACACTTGAGGTAAGTTTAAACATGACTGTATAGTTTTCCTCCTTTCCCTCCTTTTTATATTTCCCTAAAGGCCGGCAACGCACACGTGACTCTCCGGATGTAGCGATTGTCCATGGGCGGCGGTTGGTCTCTCTTCATCAGGTGACCCGCTTGCTCTTTTGTCCCCCTTTAAACAAAAAGATTTACCACACGAAGATACAATGTTAACATAACAAACAGTGTTTTCTGCTGGAATTATTCAGATACTCCGTCTTCGCACCAGAAGGCAATTGTGTGATTGATAATACACGAAAGTAGGTACCAAATTATAAACGATAACTCGATACTTACTGAAAATGACTGCAGGAATATTGTCAAAAACTTACTCGTCATGTTTGAATGGACCATTATAAATTTATAATAAAAGAAACATCAAGCATGCAGCAACCTTACGTGCTATCTGGGTAGGTATTTTTTTCATTTTTTTTAGTTACGTGGGAGAAATCTGCACACAGATACTCAGCTTCTTAGGGGAGAAACAGATTTCAAAGGGGCTTTTTCCCACCAAAACTCCTACGGTAATAATTCTCGGCGCGTTGTCGAGGGGCTCCGAGATCTCCTATATTATATTACTCATTTAAGCCAAGCTTGACTTTAATTTTATGCTTATTAAATTCTTTAGGACTTAGAATCTCGTCTGCAACAGTATCGACTAATGAACCAAGCTAATACACAGAAAGTATTGAGTAATGCTAAGCAGACATATACAGAACAATTTCAATCATTATGTAAAGATGATCATTTGCTTTGCCTTCATCCACGGGACTTGAAAGATTTACACATTAAATCGATGGAAAATGCACTGAGCGTCTTTGATATCCACAGAAAATCCATAGAGGGCTATGAAGATAAAGAAAAATTAAACCTTGAAAAGGTATGTACTTAAGTAGGTTATGTTATGACTAATGATAAAGTGTCAGTTAAATTGTAACGGTATAGTGTGATAGTTCCTACTTAATTGGAGAGGAATCGAGAAGTAGAGACTCTAAGCTAGACCAGATGAAAGTCAATGAATAATACAATTTGTAAAAATAATATCAGTTCATAGATAAATTGATCTACAAATTACATTTACCCATATTGCAATTATTACCCAAAACCGTGAATAATGCAAATAAGTACTGCAGCGTAGTAATAATGAAACAGAAATTTAGTAAGTATTTGTAATAAAACTATATAGAAATTATAATGCTAGGATTACATCATACAAAATTAAACCAAATCAAAATGATTAATTAATCATTTTAATTTGGCACTTGAAGTAACATTGGTATTATAATTCAGGTATCTGAAACAATTTGTGATATTGTGTGTTAGATAAGTAAACACGTGAATACCAGTACAAATAAAACCATCTTAAAAAACTAAGTAGGTATCAACGAACTAATAAAATAATCGTTAAACTATTATAGTTTTATAGACTTAAGCTCGATTTCTCTAACATTTCTTATGGTTTAGATAACTAATAAAAAGGCACAGGGGACCCCTAACTCTCTTTACGTTGCACAAAAATAGAGAGGGCCCCTACAAAAGTGATTTTAGTATTGCCTTAGAGATTTTCGCATTTTAGTTGACACTTGGGTGCAAGCTTGTGACAAGTTAAGAAGCGTTGGGGAAATTGGACATTTAGCATTTTGCATTTCTATTATTAAAAATAACAAATCTGAAATTTCCTCATGTTTTAATTTTTACTTACAAAATGACACATAACATTATCCACTAATCTGTGAGAATTGTTTACTACATGTAGGAAGTACCTACAGTACAAAGAATTACCTTATAAAATGTAACTTAAATGAATTATAATACGTCATGTCTGTTTGGAAAACATTCATAAATTAATACAATATAATTTCAATTAGCAAAAAATTTAAAAAAATTAAGAAATCTGTAATATTATATAGTACTAGTTGTACCCGCGACTTCGTCTGCGCGGAAAATTTTTTCGTGGCTTTTCCGGATTAGGTTCAATTATATGTAAATATGTATAGCATGTTTAAACATTGTTTCTGAAAAAGTCTGCGTTTAAACTCTGTCTCCGGACACATACTATCTCTGTACCAAACATCATAATTGGTTCGGCGGTTCAGCATTTCCCATTCAAAGTTTTATTCCCCTTTTCACCCCCTTAGGGACAGTTTTTTGATAAAAAAGTGGCCTATGTCCGTTCCCATGTGTCAAACTATATCTATGCTACATCACAATCAGTTCAGTGGTTTAGCATTTCCCGTACATAGTTTCATCCCCCTCTCTCCCGTCCCCCTTTTCACAGATTTTGATAAAAAAAGTCTTATTACCGCACCAAATTTTATCATTACCGAGATTTAGTGTTTCCCATACAAAGTTTTGTCCTCCTTTTCACCCTCTTCGGGGTAAATTTTTGATAAAAAAAAGTAACCCATGCCCGTTTTCTGATGTCAAACTATCTTCCTGCTAAATTTGATCGTAATCGGTTCAGCGGTTTACCATTTCCCATACAAAGTTTCATTTCCCTTTTCACCCCTTTAAGGCTAGTTTAACCTATATGTGTTCCCAGGTGTCAAACTATATCCATACATACATACGTACATATATCTTCACGCTGTATCCCTAACGGAGATCAGAGGGGATGGAGCGCTACGCGTCACGGTCCTTACATACGTCTTTTGCTTCCTCAAATCTCATCATTGTTCTCACACATTTTCGCCTAGATATGTGACTGCTTTTGACATTTCCGTCGGCTAACACTCTGGCTCTTTGATCTTCATAAGTCAGCCTTGATCTTCCTTGACTTCTTTTACCACTCACTTTCGCTCTGTAGATTTTCTTCGTCAGTCTCTCATCACTCGTTCTTTCTATAGGCCTGAACCATCCAAGCATTCCTTTTTTCATTTTTACAATAACACTAACTATAACCATAACTAATAATAACAATAACTATATCCATGCTACATCATAATCAGTTCAGCGGTTTAGCATTTCCCGTACAAAGTTTCGTCCCCCTTCCTCTCGTTCCCCGTTTCACAGAGTTTTGATAAAAAAAGTAGCCTATGTATTGTTGATAAAAAGAAGTCTAATCGCCGCACCTCTTACTATCAAGATTTAGCGTTTCTCATACAAAGTTTCATCCCCGTTTTCACTATCTTAGGCAAAAGTTTTTGATAAAAAAAATGTCCTATGTCCGTTCAGTAATGTTAAACTATCCCCTGCCAAATTTCATCATAATAGGTTCAGCGATTTACCATTTCCCATACAAAGTTTCATCCCCCTTTTCACCCCTTTAGGGGTAGATTTTCTAAAAAATAAGTAGCCTATCATGAGCGCAATCACGTGTTCTTACGACATCCCGATTGCCATTAAAATCAGTCAAGCCGTTCTTTAGTTATAAAAGGACATACAGACAGACAGACAAAAATTTTAAAAATGGCAGAATCGACATCAGTAAGTAATAAAACGACTATCTATCGCAAAATTTGACAAAAAAATCTGAAATTACAGACAGACGCAAGAGATTTATATAGTAGTATAGATAAGTAAATATTACAGATTTATTATTTTTTGCAGATATTGTATTGTTGTTCTTTTTAAATAGGTAATATTCTAATATCAATTGATTCAATTCGTAAAACATTTCTTTCGATTAATTACTTATTTAACATTTTTTTTGGGAAATGATTCTTACAGAAAGTTAAGTTTGAAAGAATTTTTGTTAGGTAGCTACATCTTCTGCTATAATATTTATTCTGCCTATCTATTTTTTCTATTTAAAAGAAATTTGATTTTATTTTTGTCACAATATAAAACACATTCTTCGGAATTTTCGAATATTAGTCAATTCCTTTTTTAGAAATATTTTCCTGTAAACGACATGCTAGTAATGTCATTTTCAGCAACGCTGATATTCTAGATTACCTCACACCGATATCGCTCATAAATTCTTAATAATTTTTAGGTCTATCTAAAGCACATTTAAAGAATGACCAATGAAAATCAATTAAATATTTAAGTAACAAATTAAACTTACCAAAAACTCATAAAAGTCGTTATTAACCCTGATATATTTTGTTCAACACAACATCACTCACGAAAAACAAGATTTACCGTTTACCAACCACTCTTTAGGTACTGATGTTATTTGATATATGCCATGAATATCGAAATAGCCAGTTTATAACTGAACTACAATAATTTTGACAAATACTTCCTGCTTGTAGTGGCATCGAGGTGTAACATTGTTGTACCTTGATGCTGCGCGCACGGGTAGCACCTCGAATATGATATTGTTTATTACCTAAAGGACCTAGAGAAACGCTTCAAGGAATTTTGTGCAATCAATGAACTTAATAACAATGCTGCAACGTCGGAAGCGTGGTTACTATACTCGTCTTGCATGGAAAACGTTTGTGGAAGTCAACCGTGTATGAACGTCCTCGAAATGGAGTCCAAACATCAGGACGCCTTGTCCAGGGCTCTAGAAGTATTCATGTCTAAACGGAATCGTCAGAGCGAGTATACTGAAGACAGTTACAAATCCGAATTGGATAAGGTAAGCGCTAACACTTAAGTTTATTTTATAAGTTTATTTTTGGCAAATATTTAGTATAGGAGCTCGACTATTGAGGTTAGTTAAGTGTGAAAAGTAAACATGTTGTACCTATTCTATACTTAGTTTATTATTGCACAGGTTATCAACGAACACTTTGAAAAACTTCTAACACTAAACCGTAATAACAACATACGTGCTGTACAAACAGCGTTATCTATTTACGAAAATGACATGGGATCAATCTGCAGTCAATTTTTACCATGTCTGCACCCAGATGACTTGTATCAGGAGCATGATGGTGTTAAGGACAGAGCTTTAAACGAATTTTACTCTAATAGGAGATTCGGCGATAACGATGATACTGAGGATGAATATAAACAACATATAATTCAGGTAAATGAATACATGAAATGATTTTAATTTTTACTTATTGAAAATCTATTTAAAATTTCAGCTGACTATCAGTTATTTTACTAGTTATTCAGGACTTTTCGCTCACGATTTCGTCCCGGGTCTTAGTAGGAATATAAAAGAAAAGTAGAAATTAATGAGTAGATATTCCCTTTTGAACTCTCAAACTGCCATCCCCTATTTTGTCCTCCTTAGATCACGTCATTCTTACCCTTCGTCAACTTTTAGCCAAAACGCCGAATTACAAATGTCATGGTTGTAACTAGAAAAACAATTGAATTCTCATACAAAATTTTCATCCTCTTTTTTACCCCTCTAAAAGGATAAATTTTCAAAAATTCTGGAACATAACATTCTTCATTTCTAATCGAAAAAGCAAATATCACTTTTCATAGATTTGCAAACATGATTGTGACGTGGTGTGTCGTGGCACACCACAATGCTATTGGAATCATATATTGTGTATGTATATTATTCCTTTTATTCATATGACTGTGGGTGTGAATACATGTCGTGACACGCTATCGTGACGTGCTTGTGGCTCGTGACACAGTGGATGAACGTGCACGTATGTACATTTCGTTAACAATAACGTCCGACGAATGAATGAATTTGTTCGCCAATACTAAATTTATTGTAATTCGAAATATAAGGAACACAATAACAAGCAGAGAATTACGAATTGCAGTTTGTGAAGTAGAATTTGTCGAAACTGAAAAGATGGGTCTCTCATCATCACTCTCTAATTCATTTAAAGACAATGAATTCTATCCCTTCTGCTTGACTATGAATGAGTCCAATGTATTCTTTTTTTCCTTTTTTCATGTAGTTTTAACATATACATAACTAAACGTAATATTATCTTTCTATCTATGACTAAAGACGATGGCTGTATTGGCTCGAAAAAATAAGAGCGTGCCACAGTGCGTCGGATCAATGTACGCGGTTATCATCACGTCCGTTTACGCCACAACCCACGTTTTCCTATAGCACACCATTCCGCAATTATGTGTTTCCGCACGCCTATTACATAACTTGCAGTCAGCATGCGACAGCCAAATATCGTGCGATATCTACTGTCAAAACGAGAATTTGTGTAATATAATTTATATGGTGGCGCTAATCTACCACGACAATGGCATTTTACGGTCATAGCGCAAAAGACATGCGATCGTCATACATGATACCAATTTTTTATTACAATTACTCACCGGTGGCTGTCATCGCATGGCTGTCGCTGTCTCCAAATTTTTACGTGTGGCTGTCGCTGTCTGCAAATTTTTAGGTTTTTGAACCCCGCCGGCTTGAAAGTACTAATTCTAAACACAATATAAGTTATTACAAAACAATAATCCTTCAGCAGAAATTATTATAACTTCTCTATTGTCAATAGTTTTGTATTCATACTCCAAACATTACTACAATATTATCCTCTGAATATTTTATTAACATTATATGAATAGAAGTTAGCTAAATTTTGGTTGCATTGGATGGATGTATGATGTATGACGAGTTGATGAAGGTGCTTATCCTTTTGCGATTACGTAGTGGTCCAGAAGGAGAACGTCGAAATGAAGCGAGAGAGCGCCACTACACCACACACGCAATATCGGAATGGTGGCAACATACGACCGGACCGTAAGCATTGTAGCCCGAATTAGATATTAAGGCTACAGAATCCCCGTCGTTCGTACGAGGCGACTGAAAGAGGCCTTTAGGTTCTCGGCCGATTGGAACAAAAGCTCCGATCTTACACTATCATATTATGATCCCGAGAAGGACAACATTGGAAATGATCCGCATTGTTATCATGTGTATCATATGTTATCATATGTTAACGCTCTGGCTCTCCAAAAAGTGCTTCGGCACATCAGTAGAGAGGCTCTTGTACATTCTATTGGAGTTCCCGGAGCTCTAAGATAAGTAGCAGGACGACTACTGCGAGATTTTAGTGGGTTAATGTTCTACATAGCTTAATCTCACTTTCAATGGTATATGCGTCTTGAGGATTTATTAAAAAAGGGTGTTGACATGAAGGGATGTATGAAAGCTTGAGGAGCTTATTCTCATATATGTCTGAAGCTACTGTAATTATTTTAAAAATACTTTCAAGATATTAATTAATGTAATAACAAAAACACTTCTTTTAGACATTAGAACGTCGTTACGAGCAATTGCGCAATATGAATAATAGGAACAATTCTTTGGCTGTGGAAGAGGCGCTGAGCTTGTATTGCGGTGCCATGGATACAATGTGTGGGGCGGGGCGCACGCGCATAAGTGCAGACGATCTGATGGCATCCCATGAGCGATTTAGCGGCGATGCATTACGTTTATTTCAGAACAAGCGTCGTCCTTACGAAGATTCCTATGTTGACTCTTATCGAGAAAAACTTACAGAGGTATCTAAAATTTATTTTTATTGAATTAACTTTAACACTTCTTTAGAGATTTAAGGCTATTAAGTTACCTTCACGTATTTTTGTTATAATCCTTTTATTAAGACTTTGGATTTTGGCTTGTTGAGGAGCGAGTGCTCCAGTAGCCAATATTTTAAGTCCGATTATGTGTCAGTGAAAGTATGATCAAAATTCAACCAGCATGTTTAACAATTTGTGCAAACAAACATCATATGAGCATGAACATACATATCTTCACACTTTCATAACAACTTTCAGTGTTTGAAAGCAACTTTCCAAATACAGCATGAATAGTTAAGTGAATAACATGCAGCTCTGTCTAAGGTTTGAAAAAACTGAATCAGCGCGAATCTAACCTTACACAAAGTGTGGCCACGATATAACGGCCGCTCAGCCTGCAGTAAGGGGCCTTCTACGACATATCCAAGCAGAAGACTCCAGTTTCTTTCACACTACTTTTTCAAATGCTTTTTCTAAATCTCGATTCCTTTGAAACAAACATAAAAATTCTAAAAACCTAGTTCATATCTTCAATACACAAATATCTTCAATACACAGTCAGCATTAAAAGTAATATGTTATGTGTAATGTTAACAAAGTTATTTTTTTTACATAATTCTTCATAATCAGGAAACAACTTATGATGAGATTTGATGCAGACTGTACATACATTCATATGCTTTATGTGGTAGAAAATAAAGATAAATACTAATCTTACTCATTTTAAATGTGTAGGAAATCGAGCAACGTCTACATCACTATCGGAATTTGAATGAAAATAATCCAGAGCCCGTAATAGAAGTGCGACAAGAAAACGATGTCCTGCCGCGATTATTATCAGCATTGGTAGATAGTACTTTAATAGTTGCCAACGTTTTAACCATGGGACGAGCAGATGGAATACTGCCGCTGTTGGCAATTATGCGTAGAAATCGTCAATGAGGGATCAACAACCATTCTGCTTCGACTTGTTTTGTCCAATTTGAGTCAAGATTTGTTTTTTTAGCGTTTAAAAAATATAACACAACATTAACAGTAGTCAGATTTGAACTTTGGCAATTCCAACGCTCTAAAATAGTAAAGTAAAAGAAATAATTATCGGTTTAAAAAAACATAGTGAACCTGGGAAGCAGCGACACTACCTATGTAATTATTCCTACAAAGCTGATTCCTACTCATCTTCGTAAGGTGTTTCAAAAATTAACATGTTCGAATCATCTCTATAAGGCTGAAAATTTCTCTTAAATAGTTATATTCATGAAACAACAAAGAAAGACAGTCTACCAATCAGCTAATGTCCTCAATTTTTCAGCTTTGTAGATATACTTAAGAAGAACCACTTAAGTTTTGATAGGTATAACTACGTGGGTGTTAGACCCTCGATGGATTATCATTAATAAGATAATAAGAATTTCTAGTTTTTCTAACGCAACAAAACTTAGAGCTACTTGTGCGCGTGTCTACACGGATTACCGAAGGTACGGCCACGCTCTTAGATTTAGTAATAACGGATTCCTTCTCACTATGTAAAGACATCGGAGTACACCACAATCCCATGCTCAGCGATCACGCTCTGATAATATCCGAATTCAGTTTAAGAAAACCCAGGCTCATTCAAAAATGTGTCGTAAGACGTTCTTTACACAAAATAAATGAGAAAGAGTTCGAGATAGATCTCTTATCGAATCCCTGGGAAAGACTTACAGAAATTAGTAATTTAAATGAAATGGTAGAGAAATTTAACTCTCTTCTTGTTCTTTGTTTGGTAAACATGCTTCCTTGCTCCGTGTCCATAGCTCACCGACAATGTTAAACTTACCTATGTCTTTACGAGACGGCTCAATGCCGTTAGCACGGGAAAATACGAATATTTCCTTGAAAACCGGCTCAAATAATTGGTCAATAATTGGTCATAAATGGTCAATAAATTTTGAAATTTGGTCAGTTATCAAAATTATTATATTAGAAGTGTTAATTTTCAAGGTCAGTCAAAAACTTTTAGCACCTCAAACTAAGATACAGGTCTCCGCAACAAAGCATTTTATTCAAAAGAATGTAAAATTAATTGGTCAGTACCTCTAAACATTTGGTCAACATCAGTTTAGGAGATAAGAAAAAATTTTAGGCCAAAAACGTATGAAAAAAAAAGATCAGCACCCCAAAATAGTCTAAAAATAAATTTGAATAGTAGCGGACTTGCATGTAATTGGACAAACGTAATTTTTAATTGGTCAGTAACTCAAAGGACTGGAGAAAAAGATTAACACTTCAGGGTTGGATAAAATATAGTAGCACCCCAAAACAAACGTACAGGCATCAAGAACAGCTTAAAATACTCAGTTGAATCGACGTTTAATTGGTCACATGATATCATTAATTGGTCAACTCATAAAAAATAGATATATAAAGTGTTAAAAGAAGCAAAAACTTTGAAACAATAAATTTCAATTTTCATCACAGAAAGTTGATAAGGTAAGTGCAATAAAATTAAGATATGTCTATTATTTGATCAGCGCTAGTTTATAATTGGTCAGCCCTGAGTGGGCGTCAGAAATTAATTCGAAGCCAATGAAAGAGAAAAATGACTTTTATTTTATAATAAATCGAATTATTGCGATTACTAGGGACCGGATGAGAAGAATTCACCTTGAGGGTAATTGGTCAGCACGAGTTTGTAATTGGTCAGCCCTGAATGGGCCCCAGAAATTAATTCGAAACCAACAAAAGAAAAAAATTTCGTTTATTTTACGATAAATCGGATTATTGCGTTTACTAGGTACCGGATAAGAAGAATTCACCTCGAGGATAATTGGTCAGCACTATTTTGTAATTGGTCAGCCCTGAATGGACCCCAGAAATTAATTCGAAGCCAATAAAAGAATATTTTGGGGTGCTATCCTTTTTTTTTCATACGTTTTTGGCCTAAAATTTTTTCTTATCTCCTAAACTGATGTTGACCAAATGTTTAGAGGTACTGACCAATTAATTTTACATTTTTTTGAATAAAATGCTTTGTTGCGGAGACCTGTATCTTAAGTTTGGGGTGCTAAAAGTTTTTGACTGACCTTGAAAATTAACACTTCTAATATTATAATTTTGATAACTGACCAAATTTCAAAATTTATTGACCATTTATGACCAATTATTGACCAATTATTTGAGCCGGTTTTTAAGGAAATATTCGCATTTTCCCGTGCTAACGGCATTGAGCCTTACGAGACGCCGCATTAAGAAAAGCGCGAAGTACCAAATAGCATATACACCGCGATTATTACAAAAACTTACGAAATTTAGTAATTAAGTCATTGAAACGGGAAAAAGAAGTCTTTTATTCTTTCTATGTCAATAATTACTACAAAAATCCGCGCAAAATGTGGAACTACCTAAAAAGTACTTCGGCTTTAGGAAATACGTCTTTACCAGATAGTCCTCCAAATTTAAGAGACCCCGACACTAAATACGTCTTTTTTTACCATACCCGGCAATGGGGATACAGAAAGATATAGACACAGATAACTTTTTTATATCTAACAAATACAAAAATAGTAAATTTGAATTGAGCACATGTAGCGAAGATTAGATTTTAAGGATAATTGAATATTAGTACACAGGCATTCGGGCATAACTATTAATGCGTCAAGGTTATACGTAGCGTCAACGTCATATGTATTACTATACATTGCCTATAATTACAGAAATTATAAATAAATCTATTACACTCAGAAAGGTCCCGGATGCATGGAAACTAGCCAAGGTAAAACTTTTACCAAATAGTTCAAAAGTTGAGACTCATAAAGATTTTAGACGTATTAGTGTTCTCCCGGTTATGCCAAACTTGGTTGAGACGGCGGTATGTATGCAATTAATGAAATATTTGGATGAGAAAAAAATATTGCCTTCAGTGCAATCCAGTTTCCGTAGTGGGCATGGCACGGACACAGCTTTAGCGCATGTTACCGATGATGTGATTACTGCATCTGATGCGAGTAAATGTACAATTTTGGTTTTACTAGACTTTTCTAGAGCGCTCGACTGTATCAACATAGATCTATTACTAGCAAAAATGTCGTACTACGGCATTTCCCCTTCATCGCGAGAGTAGTTTACTTCATTCTTGACAAATCGTAGGCAATATGTGGTGATGGAGGGTGCACAGCGCGAGGAACCACAACGGAACAAAGTATAACTAGAGAACCCCCCTAAAGTTCTGTTCTAAGTCCTGTGTTATTCATCCTTATCACCGCTGACTTCAGTATAATCGTTTGAAGCACTGCAAAACTCATTTATACGCGGATAACACACAGGTTTATTACTCTTTTCATTCTAATAATACAGATAATGCAATTAAATTTATTAATGATCTTGAAATTTTTTGGATTGAGTCTAGTACTCAATCCAAACTAATCTAAGCACATTATCCTAGGAACAAAATATCAGCAGGATACTATAGGCATTCGGGATCCTAAAATTATGATAGATAACCAGGCCGTTGAGAGGGTGTATACTGCAAAAATCTTGGTCTGGATTGGTCTGGAATGGATGGTTCCCTGCGCTATACTGAGCATGTAAATATGAAAATTAGGAATGCTTTCTACCGACTCAGAGTGCTTTATGGGTTAAGGGACTGCCTTTCCGAAAAAATTAGGATGACACTAGTGGAAGCTTTAGTATTGTCAGAGTTTAATTAGTGTGACACAGTATACGGCCCCAGACTTCTCGCAAAAACAGTCCCATGCCATTCAGCTAGTTCAAAATGCATGTGCACGCTTTCATTTCTCCATACCGAAACGTGCACATATTACACCGTTCTTGACTGACAAGCGTATATTAAAAATGGCTGAGCGTAAACCGCAGTGTTGCATCTGGCTTGTTTGGTTCATAAGATTGTACATAAAGGTAGACCAAAATACCTCTTCGACAAAATAACGTAGGTGAAAAATGTAAATAACCGTGACACCCGGAGCAGTGTATTGAACAAGGCAGTCGTCCCACTACATAAAAAAGTATTATTTAGGGGTGGTTTTAAGTTCTCTGCATCGAAAATTTGGAACGATCTAACTCCACCTTTTCGTCAAAATATGTCCCTAAAGTCGTTACAATCCAAATTGAAGCAAATCCTATTGGAAAAACAAGTACAGAGAGAACAATATGGGAATTAAATAGAAAGGCAATGTTTCATTTCATTGTATTTGTATTTTTGTGTATTTTTGTCTTATATTGTATTTCATCTTTATTATTATATAGTGTACAAATGTATGTGTCTAGGTTTAATTTTTGAGTTTTTTTTTTGAAGAAACGCAGTTATCCGCTACATTTAAGTAATAATATTCGTTGTAACTGAGGACGAACTGAAAACCAGCGCTGTGTAGATGAGCAGCTCCGCTGCTGCAAAGCTGGCTACTCACTGTTAATAGTCTGTGGATAACTAATTTTATATACTCTTTGTAATAGAGATGTGTACTCTGTGAAAAATACCTCTTGTGAAAAAAGGGTGTGTAATATTGTAATAATTAAAAAACTTGTTACAATTTAATAAAGTAAGAAATAAGAATCATCTTTTTTAGTTATAAATAAGAAATAAAAACCTCAACATATAACACTCACAGCATTGCTGAGTTCGCTCCATTTGCCACAAAGATGAGAATTTTAAATTGTTATTATTTATATTTAGTGTAAATATTTACAAATGTTATTTATTTCCCTTTTTTAAAAAATAATAATGTAATGTATATTTTATGTCCCCTGTGTATGTTATTGTGGCAATAAACCTGTTTCTTTCTTTCTTTCTTTCATTATGCTATATTTTTAAGTGTCCTTGGTACTTGTATGCATCGCACGATGGCCATAAGCATTGAGTAGGTATACAAAACTATCTGGCACTTTTTGCGGGAGGAGAGGTACTACCACAAGTAAATGAGAGCAGTCAAATGCAATGACGAGTTGTGTCTTTACGCTTTCGCACACAAATCGAAAACATTCCCCAATTTAACAAATATGTAGAAATTGAAATTATTGAAATTTTTTTTGAAAAATTGAAAAAATTGAAATTAAGGTCTAAAATTAAATGCTACCACGAAATTTTTTCTTTCTTTTGCAATTTAATCGTAATTTTATTCGTAACATGTTAAGGTCTTTAATTAAATGTTAGCTAAAAATTTAGTCTCGCGCGTGTAATGTTAGCTATTAATATAGTGCATTTACGTCACAATTTGTACAATGCTGCAATTAAAAACTATAATGTACGAATTTAAGCCAATTCAAAGTTAATTATTGTATGACAAATATTATGATGCGACTTTCTACAATTATGAACAAGTTAATGCAACATATTCGATAGAATCGAAATACGTTATGACGAGATCAGAAAATCGATTTAGTGAAACGATTCTGAAAAAATGTATTAAAATGGAAAACTAGTACTTAATACAAAAATTATATTTACTTATAAAATACAAATCTGTCTTTGGCTAGATTATAGGTGGCGGATTTTTAATTGCACCTCCTGACGGTATAAGACGACAATTTTGCTTATCACATGACGCAGTGAATTCGACTATAGAAATGGTAACAAATCGATTCAAAATTAGTTTTTATTGTGCGGTGGCTATTTTTTTTTTACATATCTCTTGACAGAGGGGAATGCCTGTGAATCGCGCCTCCCGTTATAGGTACTCAACGGTCTTAACCGATAAGTAATTCTATTTTATCGAAATTAATCTTCTTATATACCTACTTATAACAATAAAGGTATCTTTGTATGTTTGTCCTGTATGCGTTCCTAAACCATTCATTCGATTATAATGAAAGTATCGAAATTATTTAATTTAATAAAAAAAGAAGAAACCAGCAAAGAGCAACAGCTGTTGCTGTGTAATATAGCTGTATTAAGTAAATAAAGTATATCTAAGCAATATTAGTTTTTTCAACTTTACCAAATACCACGTATTAACTCGTTTCTGTGAACAGCCATGCAATTCTGTAAAAACTCGAATCACTCAAAGCGAGACTCGCTCGACAATTCCCCCACTTCGCATTCGAACTCACTTGACCTTCAAATGGAATTCTCTAAACCAAACATTCTAGGAGCGAAGTGAAGTGATCTTAGATGCGAGTTTGTCGGGGATTGCTTTAAGAGTAAATATCTCAATCGATATTTCATCTTAGAGTGTTTTAACTTCTGAGATAATTACGTTAAATAAAACTCATTTATTTAGATTGGATTGTTATATTTAGCGAAACTTCATAAAATTCATTTACGATAGTACAACTCGCCGCCGCCACTCATCGAGGCGGCGCTAGTATCTCTGTCGACTTTAGACAATCGCACCGCAGATTCAGAAGTGAATTTGACTAATTTGCGTTAGAGAATTGCACTACAGTACTTACGAACATCTAAGCATGATCTAGTCTATAATCCAATGACTAAGAGAGAAAGACTAATAGAGAGTTTTTATCTCTTCTTCTTGTGACGCCGTCGCGTCGTCGATGAATTAGTAGGTATCTCAATGTTCTAAAGAGTTTATATCTCAATGATCTCAACACTGATTGACACATCTGATATAATATGCTTATAGTATACATCTGACAGAAAATAGCCTAATCCGGTGGGTCTAGAATACTCTAGAACTAGGGTCGAGAACCATTTGTTTGCAAAGGACTTCCTTGTTATAACTTAGTGAGTACTAAATGTTTTAAAAGTGTCTCCTGAAGAAGGTTAAATAGGAGACGTAAATTTGTATGGAATTCGGAAATTAGTATTAGACTCCTGTTTCTCACCGCGACCAAAAAGGACATAAAAGAAAGCATGGGCTAGGTTACTCAAAAACTAACATTTGCGAATAGTCGAATGGTTCCTGCGTTGTTACATAAAGGAAATTAGTAGTAGGTAAGTAATAAATAACAATGTTTATGGCCAAAATAATTACAAAAGATCGCGTGACCAATGTTTTATCAATTCCACTGGTAGTTCCCCGTATCAGTTTAATTTGGTAGGTAGGTAGCTACTGTTCCCATCGCCTATACGTAGATTATTAATTTATTATTATTAATTCTTAAAAATGAAATGTATGTAATTATAAATAATATCATAATATGATAGGTACATCGAATATGATTTGTAAGTAGGTATGCATAATGTGTACATACCTACCTATATAGTTATTATATCATGAAATCATGATATGAACAATAGGTACATTAGGTATGGCTTTCTGAAAATTGTATTTTAATAAACCTTTTAACCTTTTGTAAAAAAAGTAATATTGATAAAATTATATTTGACTAAGTTTCTATAGGTTCTTCTCAGTGTCCAGGTTTTCTCTTTGAACCGAACTAAAATAGATATACATACCTTGTATTTGGGTTTACTTGAATAAATTGATTTGACTTTGACTTTGAATATATGTGCTTAAAATTCAAATTATTAAATCATCTTATAGTCAGCACATATTATGTACGACGAAGTATCATTTGAAAACCACGGCTCGACGGATTTGGCTGATTTTTTTTTTCATGTTTGTAATTGTTAGGACAAAACCGATTAGACAAGAAGAAAACGCTTCGTGCAATCGAAACGCTTGCTGATGTTATTGCTCGTCAAAAGTGCCATTTGGCTACTTTTTATACGGCGGTTTTTACACGACTTTAATTTTCGTTTGATTTAATAGAAAGTTTACGTTTGACTACTATTTTAAAATTCGTTATGCTAGATCACGTAGTATTTTTCAATCTATTCTATTAACGTTTACGACAATTTAGCCACTTGTCTAGACCTCAAGGATAGAAAATGAACCGGAAGAATTATATTTTTGTACGAAAATATATATAAAAAAAATTCGGTGTGTTGCAACTTGCAAACATTCATCATCCCACTTGGGCGGGTCGCTAGCATTAAATAAATAATTTATTTATAACAATCCCGTTATCTATCTAATTTATAATAAGCATAGGACAAAAGCTCAAAAGCAATTGACTCATTCATTCTAGGAATCTCTTGCGACAGTCGCTAAATTGACAGCCTTGCAAGGAAAGACATTGAAATGGTAGAACATTTGTGGGATATTTGATTGGATATTTTTTGCTGCATGCTTTGCCAGTGCAAAATATGTTTTTTTAATAATAGTCATACTATAATGGGAAATTACCGACAAATCGACCAACCATCCAATTATAATCACATTATAACCATAGAGAAATATAGGTTATATCTTAGTACTTATTCTTGGTTACACCTGTGGTTATAACCTAAGTTCAATTACCCCCCAAAAAGATTAAATGTCTATGGTACAAGTTGTTCTAGTTTAATCTTCCTATACTCTGTTGCGGGTTGCGCTAGGTGCAACATTCGACATAAATAAAATACATACCTACATACATATCTTCACGCTGTATCCCCATAAATAATTTAAATGCTCATATATCCCTCGCTACTGCACCTATCACGAATAAAAAAATACTCACTTAAAGCTAAATATAGTATAAGGATTTCACTAAAGTAATTACAAATACATTGAACTCAGCAACAAATTTTTCGCAGCAGGTTGAAGTTAGCAAAACGATATAATTTCTCCGAAAGATTTCGATATTTACACTGATTTCTCGAGAAATGTAATAAAAGTATGTCAATTTACTTTATCTATGCGCCATGTCCACAGATGAAGTATTGTAGCAAGCTGCAGACGAAACAGTCACTTTTCCGTAATTGCTATGTATTTCGTTTTGGCGCTACTATCGCCTACTTTTTTTAGAACCGTACTACATGAAGGTACCAATACTTTTTATAACTCTTTATATAGGTATATCCTAGTAAATCCGGAAAACCACCAACGTTGTGGTTTAGGGAATAGGGGAAAAGGCGATTCAAGGTTCTTAACTCAAGCATGAAATCGAAGAAAACACAAGGTAAACAAAAACTCAAATCGAAATAGATAAGTAGCCAGAGTCTGAGTATCAGTCTGAGTATGAGTAAAACTGACAGCACACTGATAAGCAATTTACTTATTATAGTTGGCCCGGGGAACCTTGATCCCTATGACACTGACAGTTATTCCGACGACACAACCTTGTAGTGGCGTCACCGTTACATTAGAATCGAATTGGAGGCGTCTAAAAACGACATTTATTAATTTTAGGTAGATATATGCCATTACAATGATATTCCCTTGGAATTATAACAATTCTTAACATTTACAAGAAATTATCTCAATCAGACTACGTTTAAAGTATCGATAAACAAATGTCGATAATGGAAGTTTTCCGGGCACATTAAATGGTGATATCCTATTTTATGACAAAATATATAAATGACCTGGCTCCTATAACGAACGCGTGTTTACCGGGTAAAAAAATATGACACGAAAATAAAATAGGTGCATTTTTATTTTTGGAAAACTTTCGTTTTACTTACTTAATCTACACCAAAAAACTTAAATCATTGCAACAACAATATAACAAACATTAGATATGCAGATTATGTTTTTAAAAACATGTTTACCAACGTGGCTGAATGCAAGCCACGCTTTTGTCTGTAAAAAAGTTAAGTTACATCGACACGACCCATCACTAACATGAACTGTCATAGGGATCAAGGTTCCCCGGGCCGTCTATAGTCAAGACGGCAGAAGCGATTACAGCGCCAATACAACTCGTTCGGAACTAAAACTGTCACAAGCATGGCACGCCATAATAAAAGAAAAAAAAAAGTATTCTGGTATTCTGTGGTTTTTTGTAGCCAGGGTTGCCAGCTTAGAGGTTTTCCCCTCAAATTTAGGGGATATAAGAGTCGAATGGGATTTTTTTAGGTGTTATATTTTTAGGGGTATTTTCAGGTTTTTTTTTTAACTTTGTTATTATTATAATATTCATTTTTGTTAACTTAAAAATATGAAGATGTGATGTTAAAGGCTCGGAAATACTCAAATCTAGCCACATTCATTTTTGATTTAGCGGCTTAGTGACATCTAGTACGGTTGCTTGTTACTAAGAGTGCAGAGTTAAATAAAAAGCGAATGTTACTATGCTGTTTACCCAATGACTAAGGAAACTAAAGGACATGGCATGTTGATCTATAGCAACATTTAGTTATATATATTCTAACGCATAACATTCAAACGTAGAGTTGTCTCTTTTTGACTCACGGTTTCTTGTATGTGTAAGAGAAAACAACAGTACCTTTCTCCAAAAGTAATTTTTTATTGTGACATCATCGTAGTGTCAAAACGCGCCGGTCCGCCATTTATTGCGACACGCTGACAAGTAAACGAAGTGTCAAAACATATCAATGGATTGACTATTTTTTAATGTTTCTGTGATTTTGTGCTGGATATTGGAACTGTTTTGTTAAAGGAGAAGCTAGCATAATGCCACAATAATTTATAAGTGTAGTGTGTTAGGATGTGGCTCGAGAAAAAGCAATAATCAACAAAATCTATAATTGCACTAGTACGTAACAGAAATTCATTAATTTAGTCTGATGTCGTATACATTTCCATTGCAATTACAGTGTTTCTTAGTTTACTGTATTATAGTCATGTATATTTTTAGTTATTAGCAGTTTTTATTCATATAATACAGTAAATTACTACATATCAATTTTTGTTGTTAATGCAGTTAGGGCTGTTCATATACTTATATTAAAAAAATATCGATAAATACAGGTATCATGTTTACATGTCGTAATTATCGCGTTTCAGATTACCATCATGTATTATTAGAGAAAAAGAATGGCTTAACATAATCGGAAAAGAAAATTGAACCCACATGATTTATACATACATATCTTCACGCTGTATCCCCAACGGGGTATTCATTATATATATTATGTTATTTGCATTTCGAAGAAACTTTTTTCAATAGAACGTTAAGAAAATAATTTTATGTATGAAGCATTACCCTCGCAAAGATTATTGGGAATCAGAGAAAATATTTAGAGTGGTAATTAATTATTTTTTAATTTCTTGACTACGTAAATCCTCTATTGTGAAAAAGTAACAGGCAAATATTAATTGTTTACAGAATGTGACTGAATTTGTATTTGATGTTTCCGGGAGAGAAAAATCTACTCATAGTTCTAAATATCTGCTTTTGAATGATGTCAATCAAGACCACGCCGAGTTATTTTTGCGACCAATGAGAGGTTCTAGTGGTTTTACTAATAATCCAGATGCGGTACAATTTAAAGAATCTTTTAAAAAACTTTAAGAGCAGAAATAAGAGACGAAGGTGTCGGAAACTATTTCATTCTTTTCTTGACGTACAAAAAAACGACAGCGACATGAGTACGATGACTGCTTAAATTCAAATCTCGGTATTCAAAAGTTTCATTCAGAAATTATTTAATAAAAATTGTGCTATTTAGTTGTGATATTTGTTTATTTCGTGAATATGTTATGTATTAAAAAAATTATGTACTTAATATAAATATTATTTTACAAACAATAATGTTAACAAACAGTTCCATTTTTCAAACCCAATAAAAATATGTTACTGTAGGTACATTAGTTATGACTAGTCAGACATTGGTCACCCTTGTAGTGCCTAGCAATTTACTAATTATGGACGAATAATATAATAATTATGGACGTACTATTAAGTATTACAAAAAGAGGTACCTAAGTAATTTGTTTGTATGTAGTAGGGTTCATTTAAAGTTCTATACAAAAATGATCGAAGGACAGAAAGGGGCTATCCTTGAAAGCGACTGTTGCTATTGTTGCTAATAACACCTTAAAATTGCCTTAAGCGCAGATTCTAATTATATGCCGACAGCATCGAACTACACTGACTGGTATTTTCAGCTTGAACAATATTTCAGTACTTTTGTATAAATCTATGACATACAAAAAAAGCCCTCCCTTTTTCTGAAGATATCATGCAAAATGATTTTTATTTCAATACTGATGCTGAAACAAAACTTCTTTTAACAACTTACTTAACGACATCTACATAGTAGACATTTGGGACATCACTAGTCGGCAGCCATTGTTTGCGACACTCTTAAGTTTAGGCGGCACGATTATTTTGTACTTCATGTCCTTTAGTTTCTTTAGTCATTGTGTTTACCTATGTCAACCACAAATGTAAGCTTACCTGTGAGAATTAGTGGTTATACTGTGGTTATTACTAAAAATACGTCAATCATTATTCATTATTAAATACGTTTTGATTTGTTCGTGTATCAGCAAGAAATTAATTAAAATGTCCAAAGCTACAGATAAAAAAAAAATTCTCAAAAATATTCCAAGAATTATTAAACAGATCCGGACTTAAAAGGTAAAGTTATTAAATAATATTTATTTAGGGGAATTTGCATGTGCCTCAACTTAGCCAAACACTCTTCTCAAAATGAAAAGCTAAGCTGACCCGCTCATAATTTGTTGCTAAATAGTTGCTAATTAGTTGTAGAAAAAAAAAAATTTGTTGCTCTCAATTTTAAAAAACATAAGGTGTTCTGCTAAGTTCAGCTGAAGTTAGCACATCACTTTTATAAAAATAAATTTACAGCATCAGGACGATGTCTAATTAATTCAGTGAATTTGTTGCTAATTAGTTGTAGAAAAAAAATTTGTTGCTCTCAATTTAAAAAAAAACAAGGTGTTCTGCTAAATTCAGCTGAAGTTAGCAGAACACTTTTATAAAAATAAATATACAGCATCGGGATGATGCCTAATTAATTCAGTGAATTTGTTGCTAATTAGTTGCAGGAAAAAAATTGTTGTTCTCAATTTTAAAAAAAACAAGGTGTTCTGCTAAGTTCAGCTGAAGTTAGCAGAACACTTTTATAAAAATAAATTTACAGCATCGGGACGATGCCTAATTAGTTCAGTGAATTTGTTGCTAATTAGTTGTACACAATAACGACCGAAAATGCTGAACCACTCCATCAACAAAACAGGCGAAACACCCTGTCAACAGGGGGTGTTTCGCCAGAAATATCATAGAAATGATCTTTACAGAGATTTTCGCGATTTTGCATTGCGAAAAATTTCAAAAAGCAACAACTAATTCGAGGGATGCGCACAACAAATTCCCATGCTCATTTTTCGACCTAAAAGGGCGAACCTCCCCGTCAACAAGGAGTGTTTTGCCAGAAATATCGAAAAAAATAATCTATACGGGTTGTTAACGCCAAATAATATATATCTTATTTTGTTCTACCCGCAATAATTTGTTATGTCATTCTGTCCGCTGCATCTTTCCTGCTAATTGTTATTAGTAGTCTACGATCGACCTCTAACGTCGCCGCGCGTTGGTCGTAGTACCGTCCGCACCGCTTCGGTCACCTTTGACCACACCCACATTGTTTGGGTTCCGCGCCGCTCCACTTCATTATTTAATTACGCAAAATACAGTCCACTTAATAAGAAGACCGCTGCACAAGAAAGGCCGAGAAGAAGCGCTGCCAGGCCCAGGATCACGACAGGACGCGTCATCCACACCTCCGAACATCTGAGGTATAGGTCGTAGTTGTCTGGTGCAGCACTTTTGAAGGTACGCTTTTCTTGTCATAACTATAACCAGCACCTCACCCCGCCAAGCGCGTCGGTGTTACCGGCTGTATTGCTCAGCCGCCATTGGCGCACACACGGGTATTTCCACGTTTTTTGCAGTGCAAAAAATTTCTCAATGCAACAATTAATTCGCGGGAGGCACACAACAAATTCTCATTCTCATTTTTCGACCGAAAAGGGCGAAACACCCTGTCAACAGGGGGTGTTTTGCCAGAAATATCGAAAAAATTATCTATACGGGGATTTCCGCGTTTTTTGCAGTGCGAAAAATTTTTCAATGCAACAACTAATTCAAGGGATACGCACAACAAATTCCCCTGCTCTTTGCACTGCAAAAAACGCGGAAATCTCCGTAAAGATAATTTTTTCGATATTTCTGGGAAAACACTCCTTATTAACAGGGTGTTTTGCCCTTTTCGGTCAAAAAATGAGCAGGGGAATTTGTTGTGCGTATCCCTTGAATTAGTTGTTGCATTGAAAAATTTTTCGCACTGCAAAAAACGCGGAAATCCCCGTAAAGATAATTTTTTCGACATTTCTGGCAAAACACCCCCTGTTGGCGGGGTGTTTCGCCCTTTTCGGTCGAAAAATGAGCATGGGAATTTGTTGTGCGCCTCCCGCGAATTAGTTGTTGCATTGAGAAATTTTTTACACTGCAAAAAACGCGGAAATCCCCGTACAGATAATTTTTTGGATATTTCTGGCAAAACACCCCCTGTTGACGGGGAGGTTCGCCCTTTTAGATCGAAAAATGAGAATGGGAATTTGTTGTGCGCATCCCTCGAATTAGTTGTTGCTTTTTGAAATTTTTCGCAATGCAAAATCGCGAAAATCTCTGTAAAGATCATTTCTATGATATTTCTGGAGAAACACCCCCTGTTGACAGGGTGTTTCGCCTGTTTTGTTGATGGAGTGGTTCAGCATTTTCGGTCGTTATTGTGTACAACTAATTAGCAACAAATTCACTGAATTAATTAGGCATCGTCCCGATGCTGTAAATTTATTTTTATAAAAGTGTTCTGCTAACTTTAGCTGAACTTAGCAGAACACCTTATGTTTTTTTTTTAATTGAGAGCAACAATTTTTTTTTTTCTACAACTAATTAGAAACTATTAGCAACAAATTATGAGCGGGTCAGCTTTTTGATTTGAGAAGAGTGTTTGGCTAAGTTGAGGCATATGTTTTTTTTAAATTGAGAGCAACAAATTTTTTTTTTCTACAACTAATTAGCAACTATTTAGCAACAAATTATGAGCAGGTCAGCTTTTTGATTTGAGAAGTGTTTGGCTAAGTTGAGGCATATGGAATTTTCTAGTAATTGTAGGGACTAGGGGTTTTTGGTTGCAGCTTTAGGGAGAAAAATTTTTCAAAGTTGGCAACACTGTTTATACCGCTTTGTGATAATGTGTAAATTTTGTTTATACCAAAAATATAATCACTACGTTTTGTTTAAACCACATTATCAACACAATTTACCCTTTACGGCTTTACCTTGCCTTAGGTTATAGAGAAATACAATATACTGCTTACAGGATCGCTACGATCCCCATGATCTCCACAAGAGAATAATAATATTACCCCCAAACTAAATTGTTTTTTACTAAAGAGTTAAAAGACTTCATCGTTTAGCAAGCGTGTATTGGTAGCTTGAGCTTTTCTGTATGATATTCAGAAAGGATTTCAACCCATAACAAGTAACATCGGTTGAAGATGGACGAGTTGAAGGCTTTCTTTAACAATCCGTTGCCTTCGAGCTCCCAGGTAATTAAGCTTCGAGGCTCCTATACAGGTGGTTTGTATCTTACTAAATCAAACCCTCTATACGAAACAAACAGACGTGAAGAACACCGGCATTCAGTTATTCCAAGTGGCACAGACTATGCCCGGGAAGTCAAGGAAAAAGAAACCAACATGTACTTAAAAGTAAGTCTGCTACATACATAATTACTACCTACATAAAACTGTCAAGACTTATCTTACCTTTTTTACCAAATTTTGTAAGCGTCATTATCTGATAAAAGAAATAAATGGTCACATTAAGTATACCTGCAAAGAGTAACCAATAAGAAAAGATTTAAGTTTTTAACTACATATTTATTTTTATTCGTTTGGTTTGGTAGTTTGGTTATAATCAACTAAGTACTTTAAATCACAATAAATGAAATTAAGTACATCTTTTGAAATCAGTCCAGATCAACAATGTTATTTTGAAGAAGGAATGTTTTCAACATTAAGTTACTAAATCAAAAAATAATGTAGAAATCTTCGTTATCTTCGTCAGCTGTGTATTAGATTAGTCGAGGCTTTCCTTTCCAACTACAATTGTTCTAAAACTACCCTGTTTCTAACTCGTACATCTCATGACTTCTAAATTTTCTCATTCGAGAACAATGACATCTTAATAAAATATTAGAAATTATAAAATATGGTAGGATTGTATAGTATACTGTGTGTATAGTATATCTATAACAAAATCTTGAGGCTTGTTGTAACATGTTACAACAAGCCCCAAGATTTTCTTGCTACTAACTCCGTATTATATTTTTTACATTTTTAAAGATAATTATTAAATTAACTTAATTAAAGCATAAAAATCGCTATAAGTCATTAATAAAACACCAAAAGTTTTATATTATTTCACAATAATAAAGACAACCAAATTTTACAAAAGTACAATTTTATGTTATCCACCCAATGCTGGGAAGGAAAATGATGCATGTTCACACCTTCAGTCCCTGTGCTGCCTAACATTCATTCCCTCTGCCGCCTAACATTCAGTTCCTATGCCGCCTAACGTTCAGTTCCTGTGTCGCCTAATATTTATCCCTGTGCCGCCTAGTGAGATACTGGATTTGAATATATCATTAAATTTTAATTCACATATAGTTGAGATATTATAAATTGATTGACAGTTAGTTTCTAGTTTTAAAATTAAATTTTTGATAAATTCTACTTTATATCTGTTGTGTTTTGTTTGAACTTTAGCAGTGAAACTGGTGAATTCATTAGATTGTACTATGTGAAAGACATACATAATTAGTTCGGAAAATCGGTACTTATAATATGTAATGTTATGTCTAATCAGATCGATATTGATAACGCCTTAATGGAAAATGTAATTATAAACTTTGCAGAATGAGACAGAGCGAGAACAATGGGAGAGTATGTCGGGAGGATTGGAATCCTTGGAGCATTTGTCTTCATGGGATAGCTCACTGCAAAATATTTGTGAACTTACAGATGAAGCAATGACTGAAGTGTACAACAAGTACTCTTTTCAAATGAAGGAAGATACTAACAATTTAGCTATTAATGAGTATAAGCAACAGGTAGGTACAGATAACAATGTAAACATCAAAATAAAGTATACGTTTTTGAAAGTATTGTATTGACTGGGATTTGGTGTTACATACATTACATATCTTCACACTGTATCTCAAACGAGATAATCAGAGAGAATGGAGTGCCAAGCGTCACAATCCTTACAAACTTCTTTCTTCTTTCGCTTCCTATGATGGTCAGATGTTATTGTGTAAAAATTCATTTCAAATATTTATATTTACTTCATTTATGTTATATTATAGGTACATTTTTTACCTAAATATTAAATACACTGCAAACGTATAAGTAACTGACACATGTTTTACTTCTCAGTGAAGCAAGTTTAGAATAAGTCAGTAATTTCAGTTTGTAGGAGATTACTGATTGAGTCTAAAATCTAAGTCATATTGATTAATAATAGTTTTTAATTTTATGACTATATAAAAAAAAATTGTATATAATACTGATAAAGAATATAATATCAATTTATATTATCAAGCGACGACATTAGTGATTTTTTTAATCTATATTTTACGAGTTTTATTTAAAAGAAATAAATGCTATGATTAAAGTACAATAAGTAGTTTTTGAAAAGATTTGCTACAAATATAATAAATATTGTTAAATATTCATGTAACTAATATTTTTATGTTACAACGAGAACTTTGAGAGGTGACTACGAAGAATAGGAACCACTGTAATTGAATTCACTTGTTCTCGATACCTGTTGTATGAACAAACATAAACTTGTTGCACCCTTAACCGACATTATGTTACCCACAGCTCTTAACAATACCCTTAACCAACATTTTATTACCCACATCTAACAATACAAAAAATAACTACACAATATTTTTTTATTATGTTCTGGACGCGTTCTAAAACAGGGCAATTTTGTTTTTTACAAATGCATTCAAACTTTGATACATGTTTATGTACTTTAGTAAGTAACTTATATTAATTGATAAAATTTCGTCGAGCGTCCCCCTGGCCGGGGGTCTGTAGCATTTCGCCTGCTATGCCACCCTATTGTTATGCCACTATTCTGAAACCTGCTTTATGTTCTTCATTATATCCTCTATTGCCTTATGTTAAAAAAACGGTACTTTGCCTTATTTACCAGCGATGTGCGCAGAAATTTTCAATAGGGTAGTAAAAAAAAAAGTTCACCAATATCGCCACCTTTGTGTATAAATGCTAATGTGATTTTTCGTTACATTATTTATTCACCGGATCTACTTTAATAAATTCTTTCAACTGTAGCAAAATTGCCACTCGTAATTTTTGTAAAAAAAACTATCATATAAAAGAGTTTCAGAGGGTGCTAAAATAAAAAAAACATTGCTCGTGTTGTTCATTCAATGAATTTATAACTTTAAACCTTCTTTAAACGATATTTTTTGGACGAAGTTATGTTTTTTTTTAATGTCTTAAATTAATTGGTTAAACTTTAAACATCACGACTAACGGTATTTATTAAAGCCAATGGCCGCTTTTATAATTTTCCGTTGGACGTTTTTATCGTCGCGTTTTCCGTCCACGGTACAATGGGGAAGCATTTCATATTTCCGTGCACGATAACGTCATGCAGTGGATGTTGAAAAAGCGTCTTTAGTGGCGACATAAAAACGTGGCGATAAAAACGTTCAACGAAAAATTATAAAAGCAGCCAATAAGATTCAAATTGTTGACATTTTCTTGTTCTGGTGCTGGAATGGCTGGCTAGACACAGTGTCTCTTTATTAACTTGTGTATGTGTTTCGAGTTAAGTAAGCATTCACCACCACTACAGATGCACGCGTGTAATTGAAACACAGTGTTAGAAAAGCTTTGAATGTGCGTAAATTCAGCTCTTTTTCATATTTGTCTCTTGGGCGAATGGTTGCCACGTTTCTTTCTAGTCGCGTTTTAGTGAAACCGAGCGCGGAAATTTTGAAAATATGTTTTGGTTCGCGATTTCTTTATTTTACTTAATTAGCAAATTGTCCGGGTAGACAGTGTCTCTTTTTGTGTCAATATTGAATAAATAATTGTGCCGCTTGACAACCCAGACCCGACTGCTTTTATAAAAATTCTTTGACAGCTTGATAGACGTTTTGCGTTCAAAATATTTTATCTATGAGAAAATATGACTTTCTCTAATAAAACTCTAATAAAAATAAACATCTATGTGATATAAATAAAATGTATACAAAATAATAAAGCTAATATCGCACCTTTAGAATGAAACTGACCTAACTCAAAATTATGATATTTTGTTTTGGCAAGTTACGACAATGAATTCTATTAAAATAATAAAACGGATTTTTCATGATTGCATGATTAAATATTCTTACGATATGTAGCTAACGGGGCAGACAGATAGGTAAATTCATGGTATATCTAGGTAGTTGGTAGGTTAAGTTTATTATTACAACTCAAAATTCGAATAGGTCAGTTTCATTTTAAGGGTACGGATATTATAAATAATGTATTATATTTCTTATCTTTGTGTACGAGAATGAACGTCATTTTCGTGATCAGCACCCCGAGAAACCTAGAATATGACACCCATGTCAATTTATCTGAAAAAGCAATATCTTCCATCTTTGACTTGAAAGTGAACAGCATTTTCGTAATCAGCACCCCGAGAAACTCAAAATATGACACATATATCGATTTATCCAAAAAAGTAATATCGGCCATCTTGGACTTGCAAATGAATGTCATTATTTTCATAATCAGCACCTCGAGAAATGTAGAATGTGGCACCCATGTCAATTTATCTAAATATAAAAAAGTATTATAATGTCCGTCATCTTTGATTTGAAAATGAGCAGCATTAGTAGTCATTGTTATTCATTGGTGATTAATCATTATGTTTTAGATATATATGGACTCTGTGTTACATTAAAAAAAGTATCAAGTTACATATTATAGAAATCATGTAGAAAAAGATTTAAAATTTTTCTTAGTGCTCCTGTGACCATTTTGATTTTGTTTTAAAATGGTGGCCCGCATTGCGATAGATGTGTAAACAAACCCGAAGTTACATTATTGTAAAGTATCTGGTTCACGAAATATTTGAGAATAAATATTCAATTTTTAATATAAATTTGAAGTATAGTAGAATATTACTTTATTATTATTTTCTATTATATTCTAAACTACTAATAGTACTTTATACTTCATACTAGCTGTACCCGCGACTTCGTCTGCGCGGTAAATTTTTTCGTGGCTTTCCTGGATTAGGTTAAATTATATGTAAATATGCATAGTATGTTTAAATATTGTTTCTGAAAAAAGTCTACGTTTAAGCTTACATCTGTCTCCGGACCCATACTATCTCTGTACCAAACATCATAATTGGTTCGGCGGTTCAGCATTTCCCATTCAAAGTTTTATCCTCCTTTTCACCCCCTTAGGGATAGTTTTTTGATAAAAAAAGTAGCCTATGTCCGTTCCCATGTGTCAAACTATATCCATGCTACATCAAAATCAGTTCAGTGGTTTAGCATTTCACGTACATAGTTTCATCGCCCTCCCTTTCGTCCCCCTTTTCACAGATTTTTATAAAAAAAGTAGTTTATGTAATTTTGATAAAAAAGTCTTATTACCGCACCAAATTTTATCATTACCAAGATTTAGTGTTTCCCATACAAAGTTTTGTCCCTCTTTTCACCCTTTTCGGGGTAAATTTTTGATAAAAGAAGTAACCCACGCCCGTTTTCTGATGTCAAACTATATCCCTGCCAAATTTCATTATAATCGGTTCAGGGGTTTGCCATTTCCCATACAAAGTTTCATCCCCCTTTTCACCCCTTTAGAAGTAGATTTTCTAAAAAATAAGTAGCCTATCATGAGCGCAATCACGTGTTCTTACGACGTACCGATTGCCATTAAGATCAGTCAAGCCGTTCTTTAGTTATAAAAGGACATACAGACAGACAGACAAAAATTTTTAAAATGGTAGAATCGAAATCAGTAAGTAATAAAACGACTATCTATCGCAAAAATCTGAAATTACAGACAGACGCAAGAGATTTATATAGTAGTATAGATAATTATTTAAAAGAAAATCCCAATGCCGATGTCGCATTAGTTAGTACATTCGGCACTCTTTCACGAGCACTTATTGAATATTCTACACTTGCAGATCTTAGACAGGATTCGTAGTTTTGCAGTACTTATCATAGAAGGCCCAACAGGTTGCGGTAAGACAACTCAAGTTCCACAGTGGATCCTAGATGACTGCTATCAACATCGCAAACCATGTAAGATAATAGTGACTCAACCAAGAAGGATTGCAGCTATATCTATAGCTAAGAGAGTAGCACAGGAACGAGGATGGGATGTGGGTGGTGTAGTAGGTTACCAGGTAAAGAATTTTCTTCTAAGTATTTTTAACCCATATGAAACTGGTATGTAATAAGTAATAACAATGGATGAGGAGCATTAGTTGCTTAGGATTTTCTTGAAGGTTCTTAATTCATTTATAAATTGTTTTCATAAAACCAAAGTGAAAATTAAGGGCCACGTATGTATAAATATCACAAGTAAAGTTGTAAGAAACGTGACCACTTTCATGGGCAAGTCAAGATTTTTGTGATATGAAAACATTTAGCATTACAAGTGCGGAATGAGGTATTGAAATAAAGTGGTGGTTTAATCAGAATTAACTTTAAAAGTTGAAAAGGAAGGATTACTTTAACGTCTCTTCATGTGATATAAGGGAGAGTGGTCAAAAATCATGTTCGCATAACATAATGGCCTCTTAGTACAATTTGGACTTTTATTTATTTTGTTTTTATTTCATTATTTAGGTTGGTCTAGATAATCGGAGTAGCAGTGATACGCGAATCCACTATGTGACTACTGGAATATTATTGCAGAAGTTGGGTAAGATAATGTTACATTTATTGTACTATTATAACTTTATCTCATATGTATCAATAATTCTACGAGAAAATATAATATGATAATTAAGGTGTATATTTTTACTCATAATAACTGTGACAAGCATTTTTAAATACCATATCGAAACGCTCCTACTGTGGGTTGTATATCTTCAGGATACATATATAGTATGTGATTTCTGACTACAAAAAAATCTTTCTTTGTCTTTATTAAATAGGAACATGAGATGACATTTTTCATTTTTTTTATTTTACAGTGGCTGCCAAAAATATGAATGAATACACCCATATAATACTGGATGAAGTACATGAACGTGGTCAGGAAATGGATTTTCTTCTACTTGTAGTGAAGAAACTACTAAATACTGTGTCGCCAAGGGTCAAAGTAGTGCTTATGTCAGCTACATTCAACAGGAAGGCTTTTGCCGAATATTTTCTGATTCCTACACCCCGAGGACTTCAGATGTCTTCCTGTATCAAAATAGTGAAGAAAGAACCAATGTTCACTGTTAAGATATTCTATTTGAATAATTTAAATAAGTTTGGTTCTGTAAGTGTAGATTTATTATAAAATATTTATATATTGTCTAATTTTGATCAAATTGCCAGATATTGATCATTTCATTACTCAAAGCAAAACCTAAGTTATGTACATATTATGTATCACATGTATATTCATTGTCATTGAAACTGATTGGTTCTTTTGAAATGTAATTTTCTTCTCGTCTTCTTGGTGATATTCAGTATTTTTTATTTTCCAGATACTTCAACATTCAGTACCTAAAGGTGATGAACCTTCCATAGCACCAGAAATGTACCATCTTGTGGTTAAATTGGTAAATGCTTTTGAACAGATTGATAAACAGGAAGACCATTATGAGAATCGTGCTGAGACTGATTTGCCATCCATACTTATATTCTTACCTGGCATAAACGAGATAGAGGAACTGTATAACTGTCTCAGTGATTTGGCATTGAGGTAAGTATGGAAATATTGATAAAAGTATAAAGTATATTTTTGGTATTTATATTTAGATTTTTATTTCAGAAATGCTATAATTGTAAGTAAAGCAGTATTATAGCAACAGAAAAATATAATTTCTTTAATTATTTCTTTACTCACATTTAGCGAATTTACTCACATTTAGCGAATTTAGACCTAATAGATTGTAGGCTATTTTTTCTATGTATACAGTAAATAAAAGAAGATTGAGGAGGTGTGGGGAGATAGGAAAATAAGTAATTAACGTCCTGATAAAGGAGGCAAAGTACGAAAATCAATACTTATATAAAATATTGACAACACGAACCACGTTAACACCCTAATCCTCCGACCATGAAAAATTCTTGGTCCGAGATTTAATACTTTCTGAACAATTTTTTGTCTAATATAATTCTTAAGAGGCAAAGCTCCCTTTAATATTAAAATAAATACCTTTGTTCCGTCATTAGTACTTGGCGGCCACTAGTGCTACACTTAACAACCCCTAACCAAAAAAAGACTATTTTTGTAGAGCTGATTTTGTTCTGCCGCTTCGCCGGCCGCTGCCGCGGCACGCTCGCTTCGCTCGTTCGTCTCGCGCGTTGTGGTTTACATACCTAACCTAATCTACCGAAAGAGTATTTTTATAGGGCGGATTTTGTTCTGGCGCTTCGCCGGCCGCTGGCGCTTCGCCGGCCGCTGCCGCGGCACGCGCGCTTCGCTCGTTCGTCTCGCGCCTTGTGGTTTACATACTTACCTAACTTAATCTACCGAAAGAGTAATTTTATAGGGCGGATTTTGTTCTGGCGCTTCGCCGGCCGCCGCCGCGGCACGCTCGCGTCGTTCGCTCGGCTCGCGCGTTGTAGTTAATATACTAACCTATCCAAAGAGAATGTTCTTATAAGTTGGATTCAGTTCTGTATTAAGTTTACTGATAACGTAAAAGATATCGGTTATATAAGTATAGTTTTCTTTGCCTGCTAAAAATTAGACAGTCATAAAAATAATATCTATGATTAAAAAATTAATATGAAATCTGTGATTAAATCGCATAAATCAGTTATAAAAGTTTACGAAATTAATATCCTTAAATATTACATACCGTAATGTAAAACTTTAAAATCTTAAACACATATGTATAGGTCGTGTCGTCCCCGACCTTCATAACAGAAATACAATGAACAATATGTGTATACAAGTGATAAAACACGTAGTAGTTGCAACTTTATGTAGAAATTACAAAATTATTATCTTAAAAAATGTAATTGTGTAAAGTGACGCTTTAAATCTTAGATATTAAATTAGTAAATTCAGGTGTTCATGTAGGTCCTTTTTTAACTGTAGCAAGGAACTATATCAAAATTCAATCTATTCCATATTTTATTAAACCAAGCTAAACACAACCACAACTAATTTTACTTAACCTAATCTACCTTTCCTTTTACTATCTTTATTGACCTTTTTGAATAAGAAAAAAGTAATGTAAAAATATATATAAAAAATCCTAGAAATAAGGTCTTATACAGCTAGTAGCAAGAGTGTGTAACAACACTTATAATCCAAGAAAGAGAATATGATAATATATTATTACATTTATATGCATTACCAGAAAGAAAGTGGCAGACGAAGAATGTACCACGTACAAATGGTGGGTGCTGCCCTTGCACTCGACCATCACGGCGGACGAGCAGGTGAGGGTGTTCCAGCGGGCGCCGCCTGGCCACAGGAAGATCATCCTTGCCACCAACATCGCCGAGAGCTCCATCACGGTACCCGATATTAAATACGGTGTGTTCAGTGTTTTCTTTTTCATAATCCTCAGATTGTTGTGGACTGTATGGCCTCAAACCTCAGTGTGAGGCCATACCACCCACATTATGGTACAACATTACCTTGTTCTACCATAAACTTAGTATATACTGGCGTATAGACGAACATCGAGCTCGTTGACGCTTGATGATTTTTAATTTGTCAATGTCACTTATGAAATGAATGATACCCTTGATTATTGCGATATTGAATATCACAATCACATACAGAACACGTAACCATTATTAAAAAATACAGTACTTTTTGGAATAAAACACGAATAACACAAAATAAAATAAACCAACAGCGTTCTTCACAGCGTGACGACTTGTGACGATCTGTCATTCCAAAAGGCTTACAATAGCGTCTCTTTTGCTATCCCTTTCCTACTCGTGCCACTATCATAAAAGTTTACATTCTCACTCGCACTCTTCGTACATACATATAAGTAAGTTTATTTCTTGTACTATATGAATGTCACAACTGGGGACACACATCATGACAAATGCACTAACCAATACCACTGCTCGCTAACGAACATTGGCGTATTGTTAGAAAGAACATTATTTTTAATTCCTTTATCTAAAGGATTCAAATGAAAAACCCTATTGATATGTGAATTTTTCATTCTCATTGTGAAAGACTTGACTTCCATAGGAAACAAGATTAGTTTACTATTTTGTTGAACTTGTGGAGTATTGTTGAATGCTCTTTAATAATTTCTTTTTACGTCGATAGCTTATTTTTTAATAAAAAAAATTTCAATTAAATCTCTAGATAGAGATTCTAAATTCACTTACGAAAGGAGTCAAAAACTAATTTACTTTTTAGACGAAGCTTGTGGGGTATTATTGAATATTCGTTAAATAATGTATAATTTTTTTTAGTAACATTGTGGTACTTATATTTTTGAAAAAAATTTAAAGTATAAAAGTGAAAGATATACCGAAAAAAAATTATAATTATCCGTAACAAATATAAATATTGAAATTATATAGTAAATAAGTATTTATGAGTACTGTTGATTAATATTTTTGTACATACATACATATCTTCACGCTATATCTCTAATGGAGTGGAGAGGACAGAGCACCAAGCTCTTAATATAGAATAATATAAGTTCATATAATAATTATATATATAATTTCTCATTTTGTCATGGCAGTGATTGATTTCTGCATGATAAAGCAATTGCAAGCCGACCCTGATACGAATTTTACGTCGCTGAGGTTATTGTGGGCGTCGAAAACTAACTGCGAACAACGTGCGGGCCGCGCGGGCCGCGTGCGGGACGGACGAGTCTACAGACTCGTTACCGACAAGTTCTACGTAAGAATACATTGCTGACATTCTGTTGCTAATATTTACAGTTTATAATCTAGATATAACATCAACCAAAGAAAGAGGCTAAGTTTGGTACAGAGAGCAAGCGAGCTTGTCATTCTTGGTGTTAACAATTATGAGATCTGAGTGGGTACCAAGTTCTATTAAAGTTCCTTCAAACTTCAGAAAATCATTGGGTACAAAATTTTTTAACTTTGCAATATTTCAATGTTTATAAATAAATAAAACACTTTTATAACTTTTTCAACTGACTTTTGAGGCTTAGCCTAATAAACGCATCCCTTAAAATTTTATTCTGTCCGTCTGTCCGCCTGTCTGTCTCTTCAGATGACATCCACTTTACTTGGAGACTATTAATATTATATAGATGAAATTTAGAAAATAGGTGTTTTCTATGAACCGCTGTACAATGGTGTAGTGAAATTAAAAAAAATTAAAACGCCTTCAAAAAAAACACTGAAAAGTACAAAATAACTATATCCTATACTAATCTAAACTCAAGTACAATTAAAATAACTTCTTAAATACGATATACATACCTACTTTCTGTTGTTGCACATTGATTTGGCACCGACTTCAATAACTGTCAAATTTAATTATATAGGTATGTGATCGTTTTTATAGTTATTTTAATTGTACTTGAGTTTCGATTAGTATAGGATATAGTTATTTTATACTTTACAGTGTTTTTCTTGAAGGCGGTTTAATTTTTTTTGATAAAAATTTTTTATTTCTCCCTTTTGAGTGATCTTGACCTAAATAAATATCTAGGGCAGGTCTGCAATTAACTTCTTTCTAATTCCGGAGCGCAACGATGTACAAGAGAATCATCAATATAAATAAAGGTTATAACCAGGTCGCGTTATTTAGTGTATCTTCGAAGTCCAAGCTCCCATATCAGTGAAATTTAAATGGGACCACTTCTGACGTATTACCAAACGAAGAAATAATTTTTAAAATCGGTTTATAAATGACGGAGTTATGAGGTAATAATCATACAAAAAAAAAAGCAAAAAAGGAACAACATACAGACGAATTGAGAGCCTCCTCCTTTTTTGAAGTTGGTTAAAAAAATAACAAAATTACCGGTGGCACTTCATACATGTAACTGGGAGATGAAAAAAAAAATCCAGTGCATATAAGCGTGCGTGAGGTTTCAAAGTGATTTATTATTTATTTAAGTCAATAGAGTATCGTCCCTTTACTTTTGAACTATGATAGGATGGAGAACTCTGAAATAATGAAAGGAAAGGAACTTCAAAACACTTTCAAACAAAACGTTTAGTTACATGATAAGCGACTGTAGAAATAACTTTGTTTTTCAGTGCCTAGGATAGTTGGGTAACAGTGCCTTGAGAAACACTATGAAATACAAAATTATTTTTTACTGCCGATTAAGTAAGTAGCATTGTGCATCTCGACTACAGAACCCTCATGGTGCGTCTCGACTACAGAACCCTCATTGTGCGTGGTCCAACACTTATTTGGCGGTTTTTTTCAGTTTCAGCTTCTTTCGATTAGTTGTTTTTTGATTTTTTCCGTTGTGTTATGCCCAATGACCTAACTTTATTTGCTAAATCAAATTCCTTCTAATTCTGGTGTAGGTTTTTGATGAGTGAGTCAGTGAATCAGTGTAAAAATTGAAACTTAAAAATACTTTTCTCAACATAATTTTGAATGAGGTGCTATTACATAATTATGTTACATTGTATTCAGGATAACTTGAAGCAAGAGTGTGAACCAGAGATAATCCGCTGTCCACTGGAGCGATTGGTGCTGCTTGCTAAGATGTTGAATATGGGGCCGCCCAGCGATATCCTCGCACTCGCCATGGACCCGCCGGACATATCTAACATTCACCGTACGATACTTGTGCTTAAAGAGGTAAATTTTATCTATAATAATAATAATAATTTATTTTTCGATAACATCTCAACGTTATCCCATTCTTAATGTTGTCAAATTTAAATTTATGAGCGAGCAACGTTAATTTGTATTTCATCTTCAACATATCTCTCCATATTATGTGAATGCATTATTAATATCTCCATGAATATGTTTTGGCGTTAACCCTGTCTTGAACAATATTTAATAACAGCGTGCTCGTTTTTCTCCATTTTTAAAATTTCCGTCACCCACCGCTGTTCAAATACCTGCAATTTTGTAACAAAACATACCGGTTAAATGAAATTTCGCACAATGACAACTAAAGAATTGATAAATATTATAATGAGTGTAGAGAACCCATCAAATATTTTAATAATTTCTTTATTAGGCCGCGAAATTTTCATTGTAACATAGTTACTTTAGATAAATTGTAATCATATTTTCAGTGATAGTGCAATATCAGGAATCCAATAGTTTCATAAAGTTGAAGGTTCAAAGATAATATTTTTCTTTGTCATTTTATTTACTGATATAATTATTTCCTGTGTTTAATTAGGTTGGTGCTTTAAAGAAAACACTTGATGGTGAATATAGCCCTTCCGATGGTGATATCACATATTTGGGGCGAATTATGGCGAAATTACCTCTCGACGTTAGAGCCTCCAAGCTTATTATGTTGGGATACATCTACGGTGTTCTCGACGAGACTGTGGTTATGGGTAAAAAATAAATGCCTTATTGTATATACATACTCATTGACCTACAAGACAGCAATTGCAAACGAAAACTTTGTCACACATCAGACATCACAAGTTAATTAACATACTTGAAATAAAGCACATAAATATTGCATGATATAACTTCAATAAGCAATTTAATAATAAACGCGTTTTTAATGAAGTTTTCAAATAATTAGCTCACAAATCAGACAACCTATTCCGATAGTTTTTTCCGACATGTGATCGACTAAATGAGTTGTAACGAATTAACTACTCTTTAGGTGAGCAAATATTTAGTTCTGCATTGCCAGTCTTCTAGGTCGATGTACATAGTACATTACCACTAATGACATTAAAATGACTCCCGAGAACTTAATTTTTTTAGCAACTCCTTATGTATCATTTATGTACCTATATATGTATATAGGAACTCAATAATTATCATTTGCTTATTTAGAAAGTAACGATTAAATATATTTTATTTAATAAATAATGTTCAATGTTTTACATAGTTATAAAAAAAATTCTTCATATTAAAATGGATTTTGTTACACTGTAACATGTTACATGTATACTAATTTTTAGTTTCGTATTGTTATTATTACCATAGTAATGCTTTTAACAAATATGGTACCTGGTTGTAAACGTTCCACCATATTACACTACCCTTTATAGCATGTGCACCTGTCGCTAAGGTACAGTTGTGGACCTGTCTGTTTCTAACGAGTAACATACATGGAAATGACGAGGAAGGAAAATATTTTCTAACGACTTATTTATGAGATTATAATAAATGCAAATATTTAAGATTCGGCAGCAAATCTGTCGGAACTATGAGCGAACTATCGTGTTGCCATCGGTGGCGATCGGCAGTGGAAAGTATTTTTAGAGCAGCAAAACTATTAATTGGGAACTTGCATCAAAAATTTAATGAGATATTATGTTCATAATTCAGTCATAAAAACTGGAATAAGTGCTTTATTGAAAGATTTATTAAAAAATTGGAAGTTTCTTACAAAATATCTTTTTGACTAAGTAAAACGAAACGGAATTTTAAACGTCAAACATCAAATAGTGACGTTGCTTCATCATTCAGCCGTTTAGAACTACGCATTTTAGCAGTGTAAACACAGACAAATTAATAATAAATAGAAAAGCTCTATTGAAGTAGTTTGTGAAACCTTCCTAAGATTGATGTGAATACGTTGAGCTGTCTTTTTGCGAAAAATTTTCTCGCTCAATGAATGAAATATCATCCGCTTTTTGGTACGAATTTTTAAAAGACATAATTTTGTTTTTGTTTTTAATTAATTTATTTGTGCATAGCATAACTTTGTTTGTGTTATATTATATTTATACAAAGTTATTGTAAAAGGGGGTATTAATTCGCCGGGGTCCCATCGTGATGTAATAATTACAGTATACGTTAATTTTGTTTTCCATACAAAAAAAAACATTCATTTAATGGAAAAAAGATGTACAACCCTATCATTATGCCCTATATTTTCCAAATGTTTGCTAGCGAAGGGAAAGCGCTAGCGCTGATTTTAGGGTTGCCTCATCTTGGTTTTTGTTTAAATTTTGAGGTTTTACACTAGAACTATTGACTTTTGGCGAAGTTGTAGAACGCTAGTGTTCCGTTGTCCTGGGTATTTTAATACCTTCCGTATTTACCAATCTTTTCGAAATCACCTTATATAAAAGCTTAATCTTTGCAATGTACTAAGAAAAATAAATACAAATAATTGCTTGGATAAATACACATACATACATATTCGAAATTACCCGAGATGAACGGAAACTTAGAAAATGTGCAAAAGGATTACCTTAGAAGAAAGTTTCGTTCAGAAGTTTCAGTTCTAAAAACTTGTTTCGGTCAGACATTACATACATTTATATTACTTACTTACATGAAATTACTTTGCCTATGAGTTTATGTAAAATGTATATAATACATCTCACCTTTTAGAACTAATTTGTATCCTTTTCTAAAAGAATGAATTAGCAAATTAAAATTATTTCAGCCGCGGCAATGACAGTGAAGAATGTATTTAGTAGCCCATTTAGAGAGAGACTGAATGCATACAATTCGAAACTCACGTGGGCTGATGGTTCTACGAGCGACTGCATCGCATTTTTGCATGTTTATAAGGTAACATTATACATCATTGAGGCTCGTATTCCATAAAGATATACGAGTGTGAATTTCAGCTTGAGAATAGAAAAAAATTACACTACTCATCGTATGCAGCGGCATCCCTTTCTAACGATCAATCAGAGATTTATATTTTAGTATCATTATGAAATATGGGCCTAAATATCTTTTGTATATTTTAGGATGTACAGTAAAGGAGGGTTATGTAAAAGTTTTATTTATTCTTATCTGATATATCAAAGTTTACAGGCGAAGTCTAAGAAAATCCTAAGACTGAAAATATACATTTGAAATAGATTTTGAACGAATTTAACTTATTCTATTACACATAAAATTAAAAGACCAAGGCTGACTTATGAAGATCAAATAGCCAGAGTGTTAGCAGACGGAAATGTCAAAAGCTCTCGCATACCTAGGCGGAAATGTATGAGGAGAATGATGAGATTTGAGGAAGCGAAAGAAGTATGTAAGAACCGCGACGCTTGGCGCTCCGTCCTCTCTGACTACCCCGTTAGGGATACAGCATGAGGATATGTTATGTTATGTTATAAAATTAAAAGCTTGTGAGCAAGTCTTGCCCATTCGTACGACGACACAATAGGACTGTCTCGCTTTTATTTACAGCGAAGCTGCAGTTCTCGCGCCCCGCTCTGCCAGCGCGTAGCGCCACGATTGTTGTTTGATGTACTATTCTACTGTGACGTATATAATTAAATGTTTGAACCGGAGAATGCTAATAGCGTGTACGCGTGTGGTGTGGCGGGGCAGGTGTGGAACCACCTGCGGCAGCAGGGCTACTTCAAGCAAGCGGGCAACAGCGAGGCGCAGTGGGCGCGCCGGTTCTACGTGCAGGTGCGCGCGCTGCGCGAGCTGGGCGACATGGTGCGCGAGCTGCACGCGCGCCTGGCGCGCGACGGCGTGCAAGCCTCCGCGCGCGCCGCCGTCTGGGCGCGCCACGAGATACCGCTCGTGCTCAAGGTACACCACCCCTCCCCCACCCGCCACTCCCGCCAGTCACCGACACACACACCGACACACACACCGACCGCGCACCGCCCACCGCCCACGTCACCGCCCCCCTCCACATCCACACACACACACACACACACACACACACATGTCACCGCACACGGCACCGCACGACTTTTCGGCGGGAACGAGAGAAGTGAGGTTGTCATTTTATTTAGATTTTTTATTTTTTAAATTTCTAGGAGTTTTAAAGTACAACAGTGATAGTATATCGTGTTTTAAAGTTCTGTGTAAGTAAAAAGAATGGAGTAGATCTAAATAAACATGTGTAGCTGAAATTTTCGCGCTCTTCCAAGAAGTCCTTTTTAACTTCAATAGTCTAGTATGACTTTACTGGAGTTATTTCTCCAAAAGTTACGTTATTAGGCTGATGGTCTTGTTACCAATGCCTTAAGAAATATAAATAAATAATTGTATACTGTCTGTATAATGCCTTAAGAATTATAAATAAATAAAACGTGGCCGCACACGTGACCGTCCACGCGACCTCACACGTAGCCACCCACTCGGCCGCGCTGCGGTTACCATCTCGCTGTACCGATATCGGTTACACCTTGTTTACCAATAAACACGTGTGCGGAATTTACGGCCTCTAACAGCGATCATTCACTGTTCTCAATTGCGGTATTCTAAAATCCCGCGTTATTTTTACATCTTCATTTTGTCAATAAAAGAATAAAGTTTTGTATTTTTTCATATGTTTATACAACTCTATCAATTCGGTTCTTGGCGAACACAACACCAATACTCAACAAAGTAACAACTTGACGCCTCTATTAGTAATAAGATTTATAGATAGAAAAGAGAAATCTGATAGCAACAAATTGGTAGTGCATGACCTATACAAATACCTAATACTAAGATCTATCTCTTTTTATATTTCGCTAGCGACCCGCCCTAGCTTCACCTGAGTGATATATTAAACGTCACATCGTGACGCCATTTTGCCATTTTTTTTAATTAAGATTCTTAATCAGCCAAATCGGTCGTGTCGATCAAATGATGCTCCGTCATACATGTGATAATTGATTTTTATTTATACATTATATAAATGTATCAACTTAGATATTAAATGTATAGATACATAATAATTCCACAGACTTACATGTTAACGTCTATTATTTCACATACATTATATGTATAGATATGTGTGGTTTCCATGGTTCTGTGATACTTTTTCTTATATATAAAAACAACAACAAATATAACAACAGATAGCACTTCGATTTCGAGTGCATGTTAGCTAAGTATGACAAATTGTTCCCTTTAATCTTACAAGAGATTTAGTACGTACGACTTACTTTAGTAGTACAAAGAAGTCTTTGATTTCAGGTGCTAATAGCTGGCGCATTCTACCCGCAGTACTTCATACAGGCGACTAACGATGAGGTGCGAGAACGGGACGCGGTGCGAATGTTGGGTGGACATGACCCACGAAACACGGTACAGATCGCCTTTATATTATGCAATATTTTATCAGTAATTTTGCCCACAATTAAACACCTCTAGTCATTAAATGTCCTCACATCCCTTCTGGAAATAGGCTTTATTTCACAAATGATAATTGTATAAGTAAAATGACAACCTATGTAGGTCGCACAGCTGTACAAACTCAACTTGAAGTCCATCATGTGGAACAAGTGTGAAACGATAAGGGCGCTTACAATTTAGGCAGTTGAGTCGGACCGTTGCCGCACGTTTGTCGTGCAGCTGTAACGGTCCTACAGCAGGACGGTTGCAGGACGGCAGCAGTCCGACACTAACCGTCTAAATTGAAAGCGTACAAGGCTGCCAGTGTGATCGTATTTTAGTGATGTCTATCAATATCTGGCATCAGTCGAACCATGGATTCGAAGGAAGAAGCGTTACTGTTAGTGCTTTTGTTGAAAAAACATAAACACAAACGAGCACTAGTAGTAAACCAGCAACTGAACACGTGGCATTTGCGACGTTGCCCGTCCTGCTACCGTGCGTGAGTCGTACGGGCGTCGCACTGCTTTCTCATATCGTCAATTGTATGTAAAAAATAACCGCACGCGCGTAGTACGACGTCGTCCTGGTCCGGTGCGGCAGCAGTCCAGCACCAGCCGTTTAATTTGAAAGCGCCCTAAATGCTAATGGACAACTTATTTTTAGTTTTCTGACCTGGTTTTAATGACTATTGTCAAATGTAATAGCTAAGATTAAAATAATAATCCTCCAGAATCACGGGGGTGCTTGAAATTATTACCACTGTGTAACCCATCCAGTACCGTGCCCGTGCACAATGTTATTTAACTACAGTGATCATTCGAAAAATCAGCATGCTATAAAGGCTTCATAAAATATATTTTACTGTAACGGAGCTTAGTGAATTTTCGAAAAATATTGGTTTTAATTATATGAATAAAGTGTCAAATTGACTCAAATATGTTTGTGTAATTTCTGATTATTTTAATATTCTGTACTACTGTACTGTACTGTAAATAGAAATTGATTAAGTATTTACTATGAACATTGTCAGGTTTATTTGAGAAACTTCCCGGATGGTCAACCAGGCGAGATATACGCGGCGGCGATTAAAAAAACTGTTCAACAATACATTGGCGAAGAGCCGCGCGTCACTTTAGATAAAAACAGCAGGTACATGTTTTCAAAGTTGTTTAAGAGTTTAGATATCGATATAAATCGCAAGTCTTTTATAAACAAAAATGGTATATCTCAAGTCATAGTAAAACGACAGGAAAACGCAGCAAATGTCGCTTTCAGAGACGACGGAGCGTCAAGCGTCGGATTCTTACTTCTTTGACTTCTTTAAATCGCATCATTCTTTTCATATATTCATAATTGGTCATTCATTAATAGTGTATTCATAATTGTTAAAAATTCGACTTTATTTGTCATGTGTTATGTTCGGTTATTGTGTGTATCGAGTACGTAGTACACTGTGCTTATGTAGTACTATTAGCACAGTTTAGTAGTACCGTCACGTCGTTCCTATGCTTGCGCGTTATCCTTGTTTTTGTTTGTAAATGCTTCAGTTTACTTCTTTAGTTCAATGCGCAGACAAACTACCCTAGAGACATGAAATGTTTACGAATTTCTAAGCAGACTATTCTGCCAAGGTTAAAGGAATGGGATGTAAACGGGCGGCACGGTAACGTCACGTACTAGACGAAAAAGTGATGTACTCGTAGATATTATACATATATCGATAAGTACAAGAATTATTTTCATAAGCTTATTTTAAAAATAGAAATAATATAATATATATTATATAATAAAAACCAAGATTCTTTATTTTGAAATAGTGACACAAAAAAATCTAAAATTTAGAATAGAAATCAAATTCGTTTGGGTAGTACATGTTTTTCTTGATGTAAATTTTTTTAACAAAAAATTAAATTGACAAATTGTGGGTACTTCGGGGCTAAAGCATTACAGCATCCACTCCCAGGCATGGAAAAATATTCCAAAAGCGAGCAACTATGGTCAGCACTCAGTACCTACTACTTTGAATAAAAATGAAAAATTTGATCATTCTATTAGTATTATTATTAACTGAAGAAATCTAACGAAATCTTTTTTATAGAAAGTCGACACCTCCAAGTCGTAAAAAAAGAGCACACAATTTATATACCCACTCATTTATATAACAGTTTTATAGGGACAGGCATTTGTTTGCAAATTTTACTACGCCGTTGTATAGCAGGTTATATTATACACATAATCTACTTCTATATAATATAGTGACAGTGCTCTCCGAGTGACGTGGCTGTAACTTGTTGATCGACAGATGGACCAGGATGAAATAATAAGCGTTCGTTTTTGTCATTCGGCTACGGAACCCTAAACTGTGCGCCTTTATTCATTTTAACTATTTTTTTGTAGACTAATTTATTATATGCTAACCGTACTCGCTACTTCGTTTGCGTGGAAAATGTTACCGTGACTTTTCCGGGTTAGTGTTTCCTTTTCTCTCCCTTAGACGTAGATTTAGTAGCCTTTTTCTTTTTGTTACTTCTTACCCTGGAGAATCCGCCATATTGGATTTATGACGAGGTCACATAATCAGAAACTTTCCCCTCCTTATTGTATTTCATTTGACACTCATATTGCTGGAAGTCTTGAAAAAGTTACGTCCTATTACGGAGTATCCGCCATATTGGATTTATGATGATGTCATATATACAGAAACCTTCCCCTGCTTATTCCATTTCATATAACACCCATATTGCTGGTGTTGAACAGAAAACTTACTTCCTACCATGAAGCATCCACCATATTGGATTTATGACGACGTCACATATACAGAAACCTTCCCCTGCTTATTCCATTTTATTTGATACCCATATTGTTGGTGTCGTACAAAAAAAATACTTCTTTCAATGGAGTATCTGCCATATTGGATTTATGATGACGTCACATATACAGAAACTGTTCCTGTGTATTCCATTTCATTTGATACTTATATTTCTGGAGGTCTTTTACTTTCTAACATGGAGCATTCACCATATTGGATTTATTTATGACGTCACATGTACAGAAATCTCCCAGGCATGCGCACAACAACTCACTAAAGTTTCATCGCAATCAGACAAATGGTTAGGAACGCATTGAAAACAAATGTACAAAGAAACATTCATCATTAAATAAACAGACAGACATTCGCATCTATAAAATTAGTAAGGGTATCCACTTTTATTTATTATCATTCAAAAATGTATGTAATAAATATTTTAATTATTTAAGTTTGTAACAATAGTAGAAAAGAAACAAGATTTTTATTATAATATGGAATTAGGTATATAATTTTAAAGAATGGTAGTCATTATAAATTCTCTAAATTCATGGAAAATATATTGATATATCAATACGTTTTTTCGCATCCCTACTTACACGTGCCGTCTTATAAGAGTGAGGACTCAACATATAATTATAGCTTGCTAGACAAGGACAAACGCTGACTCAAAGCTACCAGCAACTAGTATCACTGAAGTTCTGCATTTTTCTGTTATACATTTTTATTATTACCGATAAAACGTGATATTGTCCCTTTTGAAACTATTTTTACGACTGTTACTATCACACCACTTAACAGCGCAATTTGACATTGTTTACATATTTTATTCTACATTTTTTAAAACGATTAGACACAGGTCACGGATCTGCTTCCTGGTTAATACTAAAGGAGCGCGCGTTTGTTTTAACTTATACGAGTATAAGCATTTGTGCAAATCATTAGCAAAAAATGGTGTCTTTTCATTTCCTGTCTTTAGGGTAGTTTGTCTGTGGTTGAATGACACCGTCGCGATTGGGAATATTGTCAATGTCAGGCTTCAGCTATATTAATTTCAGCTATATTAATTTTAATATCTTCTATGTTATTAGGAAAGTATATTTGACATTCAGAGACAGTCAAGATAAGAAAAGTGGCAAAGATAATAGTGGTGTAAGTAATTTTAAAATTATGAATTTATTAATTTGTTTCATAGTGTTGTACGATCTGTCATTTACTGTACTTAATTATTTTTTATACAGGATCCCACTATACCTGGTCAGGTAGTGTTACCAGTGTATAAAGCAATCAAAATGAGGCAATTGAAAATGGATATAAGGATTCCTCTGCTACCGTAAGTAATAAACCATATTACTTTGGTTAAACAATGTTTACTTCAATTACTATTTAAAACATAATAATTACTTATTTACTCTAATCTTAATCATGTAATGTTTCACAGTATTGAGTTAGGCAATTCTTTTTACTATGAAAGAAGTTGTTTCAGCGTTTTATAAATAAATCAATCGTGGAAATATCGAAAACCTAACTAATGTAATAGTATCACAATTAATATCTTTCAATTGCTTTTGATAATACAGTAGTCTCAAAGAATGTACACAATCTTTATAGTTTAAACTTCGAAGATATTAAGTTTAATTATATTGACATTATAGAATAGAGAAAGCGAATGAATTGGCCACTGCACTGAAAATAGAGAAAATGAATTTAAACATAGACAATATGGTCCCGCGATTGCCTGATATAGACGACACTCACATACCAATGAAAATTATATATGTAAGTTTTTTTTTCTAATAGTTTTTATCTATATTTTAAAATATTTAGAATCCTATGTAATCATGTCTCAAATGTAGGAAAGTCTTTTCTTACAATGTTAACTAAATTCGCTATGCGTGAAAAGCAGAGAGGCCGACAGCCCTTTCGAAGTCTGGTGGTCGTCCCTACATGCAATCTGCATCTACAGCGGTGAGAAGGGATGAGTTTTACTTCATTATGCGGACCCGGTGTTGATCAATTTCCACCAGTAATTAAAATTTATCTGCTGTCAAGAGTTCAAGATATTTGTAAAACTTAATCTTTACAACTGTCGGCATAAGATTACTGATTTTTGAATAATATTACGGTGTTGATCAATCTCTACCAGTAAATAATATTGGTCTACTGTCAGTTTTTTTTATGGCGGAGGGGGCAAACTAGCAAGCGAGTCACCTGATGGAAACTGATCACCGCCGCCCATGCACATCTACAACGTCCAGGGAATCACGCGTGTGTTATTGGCCTTTAAGCAAAGAGTAGGGCCCTCTCTTGAAGGTCCCTAAGTCATTACGGTTCGGGAATACCGGCGCTATAATCTGATTCAATAAAATATTTTACTACTTCTGGTATGAAGTACTGATCTTTGAAAAACTGTTTCACCCAATTTTCAATTATGTGTTGTTATCGAACATTCAAAAATTCATATGGGAATGTAATGATAATTGGACTGTGGTAACGTGTGATCAACAGATGATAAACATAGGCAAGTTCTGGGCGCAATACGACGATGAGAGCACGGCGAGCGAAGCGCGCGCGATCCACAACCAGTTGAACAAGAGCGGGGGGCCGGGCGCGGGGGGCTCGGGGGTCGCGGGGGGCTCGGTGGAGGCGGCGGCGGGCCGCGTGGTGGCCGCCCCTTACGCCACGGCCGGGGGCACAGTCCTGCGCCGCGCCAGGATCACTGCGCTACTGCCGCGGGACATGCTCGAGGTGAGCCGTACATGCCATAATTTGTGTGATAAATTCCTAAAATCTTTAGCTATTTTCCGCTCAAACTCCAAAAACCACCAATCGAAACGACGTGTTCCGAATTTCGAATTTCGGTGCTGGTTAGCTTACCGAGTCCGATCTCTGGTATATCCTGAAAATGCTTCGTTGAGAAGCGAAACACGTGTCGATTGGTGGTTTTTGGAGTTTGAGCGGAAAATAGCTAAAGATTTTAGGAATTTATCACATGAAATGGATTTCCGCAAAGTAATACCTGAGTCTATACAATATGGCATAATTTATTTTTAACTAGCGACCCGCCCCGGCGTCGCATGGGTAGAAACTTTTTTGAAAATGAAATACAACCCCTGTAACTCGCTGATAATGTAGCTTTCTATAGGTGAAAGAATTTTTGAAATCGGTTGAGTAGTTTTTGGGATGTAGTATAGATTACGTAGAAGTTATTTATACAATTATTTCTTGAGAGGGAAACCAAAGGGATACACCCATACAGCCGATGTTTTCAGGAATAAATAGATATATTCTTATTATTATTTTATTAAAATGCCGACGTAATACATTTTAATATTTCTTGGAGTTTCTGGCGATAAATATATTGACGCAGTTTTTCCAATAAGATCCTCTTACGTAGCCACTAAAGAAATCTCAACATCGCATTTCTAAGTAAGCACTTATTTTAACAATTTCACATAATGCGAAGACACTTGGGACGCAAAGTTATGCCAATTTTACATCACCACATCCATATCTATAAACAATTTGCAAATAATTAAAATAAACTGCTTTCCATAAAATCCTACCGAAAACTCTTTAAAATTGTAGTTTCATGATTTGAATTGAATGTTTTTAGAATAACGCATATTTTATTTTAATGGTAAAGTAGGGATAAGATATATATTGGCTGTGATATAATAAATTCAGTCAGTAGAGTCAGTCTTGTGGCAGACAGAGAATACGGCTGGTGGCTGTCGTCTTCGGATTGTAAGAATACTGCTAGGGTGTAATCATGATGCAACCTTTACACTGTTCTTTTATAACTGATTGATATTGATATGATATTATATTGATGATATTGATAATGGCCATAATGGGCAATAATATCCCATGTTCGATCTGTTCGCATCCTTTATTGTGAAAGCCCACGGTTTGTGCTCCTCAATGGAATGGAAGTTAACACACTGCGCTCCAGAATTAGAAAATAATCTAATTGTAGACCTGCTCTAGATATTTATTTAGGCCAAGGTCACTCAAAAGGGAGAAATAAAAAAACTTTTATAAAAAAATTAAACCGACTTCAAAAAAGAATACTGAAAAGTATGAAATAACTATCCCTTACGGATCGAAACTTAAGTACAAAAATAACTTTATAAATACGATACAAATACCCATAGAATTAAATTTGACAGTTATTGAAGTCGGTGCCAAATCAATGTTCGACAACGGAAAGTCTATTAGTTTAGTAGGCTTGGCACCGACTTCAGTAACAGTCAAATTTAATTCTATGGGTATTTGTATCGTATTTATGAAGTTATTTTTGTACTTAAGTTTCGATCCGTAAGGGATAGTTATTTCATACTTTTCAGTGTTTTTTTTTGAAATCGGTTTAATTTTTTTAAAAAAGTTTTAGTGAATTAGAGTGATAGAATGTTTAATAGGTAAGCATAAAAGAATAACAGATGGCGCTTACCCGCATTCGGTTTAGAACAAAGTTATGTTTAATTAATCAGTAACATTATTATAAGTATGTTTTAACGTTAAATTAGTTTTCTTTTAGTCCATTGAAAAGTTACATTTGTGGTTGCAAAAGTCAGAGCACGAATTTTATTTTTTGGATGTCAAGTTAGTGTAAAGTTGAATCCATGTTTGTGGGGTCGCATCCCTTGTCCTGCGGCCGCCATCTTGTAAAAAGGGCTGTGAATAGTTTTTATGCTATGTCGGGCAAACTATTCGTCGCACAGAAAATTTGAGAAACCATTTTTTGTTGAAAAAAAAAGTGTTTGCGCAGGTGCTATACATCGACCACGGCGAGAGCGGGCGCGTGAGCACGGCCAACGTGCGCGCGCTGCCGGCGGGCGCGTGCCGCAGCACGCCGCCGCTGGCCATGCGGTGCGCGCTGGCCGCCGTGGCGCCGTCGCCGCTGCTGGAGCCGCACGCGCACTGGTCCGCCGCCGCCGTGCGCCTCTTCCACCAGCTCGCGCGCGGGCCCCTCATGGGCAAGGTACCGTTACCGCACCCTACCGTTACCGCACGCTACCGTTACCGCTACCGCACCCTACCGTTACCGCACGCTACCGTTACCGCCACCGCACCCTACCGTTACCACACATTACCGTTACCGCACTCTACCGTTACCGCTACCGCACCCTACCGTTACCGCACACTACCTTTACCGTAGCGTACCTTACCTTACCGTAGCTACCTTACTGTATTCTACCGCACCTACCTTACTGTTATACTTACTGTATACTTTACTGTATACTTTACTGTTTGATGACCTAGATGACGCAGTGGTTTAAACGTTAACTCAAGCGCAGAAGGTTCCGGGTTCGATTCCCGATTGGGTCAAATTAGAAAATGAACTTTCTAGATTGTCTCGTGTCTGGATGTACTGGGAGACGCTCCTAGTAGTCGTCGTCTGGTTCTCATAACACAGGGAATGCCCTGGTTTGAATACAGATGATTGGTGTGTATTGCCTGACGTATTATTATTATTGTATTCTACCGTACCTACCTTACTGTATTCTACCCTACCGTACCTTAACCTTATCGTACCGTATCCTACCCTACCGTACCTTACTTTATCGTACCGTACCTCGCACTCGAACCAGACCAGAACTCTTAATACACATACACTATCAATGATCGATATTCGTCGATTATTATCGAAACATCGATGTCGTGCGCCAAAACTGAAAGCATCGATGTTAGATCCCCTAAAATATAGATCGATGTTTATTTCGTTTGTCGTAAAAATCAAATGAAGCTAATGCAAGCCTTCATGTATTCAATGTCAATTTATTTTTTAAAAATATAAAATTTCCAATGGTTGAATATCAAATATTTAGCGAACCATCGTGCAGTTATCATTCATTTTGAGTGACGCTTGTATGAGCGTGTAATAGCCGCCTTACATACACCCATAACCGTAACCTAACGAGCTAAGTATAGGGATTGCGCTCCTTAAAATACAGAACCGATGACGAAATTACGAAAAATACAAAGTATGGAAACGTATCGTCTTGCGATTCTTGCGTAAGATGACTAAGATGACCATATGCCATGAAAAATAAGGAACAAAGGAAATGACGTTGTTAGAGGTACAACGCTGACGAAATCGGAGAATGGAATGGAAAAAGTGCTACGAAAATTGGTTCCAACGCATGCAAAAGTGCATCGATCATCATGGTGAATATTTTGAAAAGTGATAAAACTATAATAAATGCTATATGTTTGTTTCACTTTGTTATTCCGGATATATAAATAGCAGCCCTCGTAACTTTCATCTTATCATGCATACATAGTACACGTAATATGTAAACTATAAAATATTACTTAGCAAAAAATATCTATGTGTTCTATAGATTTATTCTGTGGCACACGGCGTAGTGGCGCTCGAGTTGTTGGCTAACGAGGGGCGTCTTAACATCAACGAAGAGTTATTAAAGAAGGGTTATGCAGTAGCTTGTGAGGAAAGCTATGAATCTAAGGTATTTATCAAATAGATTTATAAAGCTACAATGATTTATATTTCTCCAGCTTTCGATGTTTAAAATGTCATTGATATTACAATAGTTGCTTAAATATACATTGCAATTTAAATTACATTGCATTGCGACATATTGGTAATAAAAAATAAATACGTAGTTAAAAGTGCCTTGAGGAAGATTTGACATTAATATACTGAATTTCAGTTGAATCATGACCTACGCCAAACAGCGAATGGATTAAATTTGGCTCAGAAGCGCGCTTACAACAAAGAACAAAGTGAATTGGCTTTCTGCGAACTGCGCGAGATAGCATGTCCTAATGTTAAGGAGTGTGTCGCTGACGTTCATTTGAAAGGGCCATATAGGTATGGATGATACGCAATTATTAAGATTTTTACATTTTGTAATACCTACCTACCTTAAAAGGAATAACAGAACCGATACCGTTATTCTACCCGCGTGTCTTCTGTCAGTCTACTCAGAAACAGTGTGATTTCTATACATACTTGAATTTGGTACAGTGATATATCTTGTTGACCCATAATAGTATAATTTACGGTAGTAAACTAATTAATCTGTGGTATAATTATGCTGCACTGCTTGATATTTTTAAATGTTTGTGGGAGAATTAAATACTGCTCCAACTTCAACTTAATTTAATTATTCCCCCATATCTCCCTATGTCTAAAATACTAGACTTAAAATTTCCAAATTTTAATATTAAGCCATACCTAAATTTTACAAGAAAAATATAGTGAAAATTCTCATATAAATCTCCAGAAATTAATCGTTTTATAAGTATCTTACATAATCCTTTGTGCATGACTAGAACTCACACTTGATCAATTTTATTTACACAGTACTTTATTCATCTTTGAAATAATACCTACAGAAACGAAAAGTATTGTTTTTGATTTTTTTTTCCAAAGTAGATTAAATAATCTATAAATACTTTTATAAGTATTCTCTACAGCTCTCATTTTTTTAAATATATAAAATATTAAAATCGTATACGCATACATAATGAGTAATCCCTATCTGATCTATACAACTTATTATGTTCTAAATTTAAAATGTATGAGAATAATTGAGATGAAACCTCGAAACAATTTTTATACACAAATTTTAGCTAACTTGTAATTGTGATGGCTATTATTTCAATTAAGGTCTTAAACTAAAAAGTCAAGTAAAATTATATTTGCTTTAAAGTAAATATATTAATAGAAATTACAAATTCATATAGACTTCTTATTTTGTTTACGCAGCCCGCTAGAGACGTCACTCCATAATTTGATGTACACAAGCCGCGACAAGCAAGTAAATGTAGAGTGGAACTCAGTTAATTCTGTGCTTTTAGACACTGATCCGCAACAAATATATGAAAGGTAAAGCTTATTTTATGTAGACGTTAGATATAATGAGTTGTAATTTTTAATATTTTATTTACTAGTGAAAATGACCTCAATCTCCAAAATATTTCAAAGTGATTGGTTCTTTTATTATAATAATAATTAGATTTGGCCTATTGACGTTGTAAAATGGGCTACTTGAGCTAATATAATCATAATCATTACTCTTAACAATTGGTCCTACGAATTATTGCACTATGTGTATACTAAAGTTTTTTCCTATATAATACATATATATTTTTTTAGAGCTATATATTAATGGTAGTAAATCCTAATATACAATTAGTACAAAATGTAAATATTTACATGGGAAATATAAATATTCACATTTTGTAATATAAATTAAACAAAGTTCTTTAAGCGTTAATAATATGTGTTTATTATTCTTTTAAATACATATATTCGATATCTGTGTACATTTTCAGATTAGTAGTGGCTGCAGAAGTAGGCCATAGTGACACGTCCAATAAGATGACATTACGGCATACCACACTAATGCCGAATATTGCTGGACTGCCAGCCATACTTGGTTTACTTTTCTGCCCTGTGTAAGTTTAAATATTGAAAATAACGAAAATTTATTGAATGTATATTCGCAACATTTACGGCTCAGGGACTTGATGCTCCCATCATTGTACCTGAATCAAAGTTGGTCTCATGTTCTTATGAGAAAAGGTATTGAGCTACGATAAAAGTTTCACATTCATTTGTCCTCCTTTATTAATTTAATCAGAGATAGACAAAAAAGGTAAAACTTTTCTAAACATGTTAACTTGCGGACGGAAGAAAAGTTATTTATATAAAGTGTAATAAATTACAAATGTATTAAATGAAAATCTATGAATTACAATTAGACGAGGAAAAGGTAATACTTGCTGAATCTTGACTCAAAAAAGTTTCTACTAGGTATTTGCAATTATTGCGTAGTTTGAAGTATACAATACGTATCCTCACAATACATAATAAATAAAATACAGTACATATCCTCACGCTGTATTGCTGATTGAATATTCAGAGAAAATCGAGTGCAATGCATTGCCGTCCTTGCATACTTCTTTCACCTCCTCAAATCTTATCATTGTCCTCCTAACTACATAATAATTATAATTAATTACGCAAGATAGAAACTATTTTTGTTGAATTTAAAAAGCATTCCTAACTATATAATAATAGTAACTCCAGTGGCCCAGTGGTCGAAATTCGACCGTGAATATAAAATAAACACATTTTATTCCCTGAACATGCACGCCACTGATTCTAAACAGCATACATTTAAAAAATCACACAAAAATTACAGTTCGAAATTCATTTTGCGAATCTGTCAGTTATTATTTTGCTTATTTCTTTTAAACCACGCAACAGATTTTGATACGGTGTTCACAATCATTTAAAGAATTTCTTCCGGAAGGTTTTTGTATAGGTTAAATTACAACAGTTCCCACTCGGGCGAGGCCGGGGCGGGTCACTAGTGATGTATAAGGTTAACAAATTCGCTCGTATGTATGACGTGACCGTCGCGCGGCTCGCGCGGGGTGTGACGCGTGTGCGTGCGCGTGTGCGTGCGCGTGTGCGTGCGCGTGCGCAGCGCGGAGCTGCGGCGCGAGGCGGGCGGCGCGCGGTACGCGAGCGTGCTGTGCGGGCTGGGCTGCTCGGCGAGCGGCGCGCCGCTGTTCCCCGAGCACGACCTGCTGCTGCCCGTCGACGCAGAACTGTCCGTCGAGGACGTCGGCCTGGTACTACCGCTTGAGCTCGTGTACTCCTATTGTCTAAATATCTATACCAATGTGATAAAATTCCCAAAATCTTTAGCTATTTTTTTTTATCTCTGGTATATCCTGAGGATGCTCCGTTGAGGGGCGAAATAAGTGTCGATTGGTGGTTTTTGGAGTTTGAGCGGAAAATAGCTAAAGATTTTGGAAATTTTATCACATGAAATGGATTTCCGCAAAGTCTATACAATATCTATACTAATGTTATAAAGAGGCAAACTTTGTTCATTTGTAATGGATAAACTCAAAAACTACTGAACCGATCTCAAAAATTCTTTCACCTATAGAAAGCTATATCAGCGAGTAACGGGCTGTATTTTATTTTCAAAAAATTTTCTAGCCATGCAAAGCCGGAGCGGTTCGCTAGTATGATATAGAATTCTCGCTTATTTCTATCGCTCACACATTATTGACATATACGTATACATAATGTTCTACTTAATATAAAACTAAGCATTAAATATCTATTTTGAGGTACATTATGTACTTTTTCAATTAAAAAAATAACTAAATTTTAATAGTTTTTTAATACAATGCCTTATTAAATAAAAACAAAAATATTTTAATATTCCTTTTTGATTGTTCTGATTAACCAATATTTATAAATTGTTTTTTTTTTAAATCATTTTAGCTGAGAAACCAAAAGTTTAGACAATATTTTATTAAAAAAAATTAAGTATTTTCTAAAACAATTAAAAATTACTTTTTAAAAAATATATAAAAATACAACCAATAATTTTTTTAACATAAATAATACATAATTTTTTAATTTGTTGGGCATCACCATTGAGAATAATTTTTTTTTAACTTTACTTTTTGTCATTGTTCACGTGTAAAAAACAACATTACTTTAAGTGCACCACATTGTATCCTTGAGTACAACATAAAGTAGCGCATTCCTTCTCTTTCGCTCACTGTCAGATATAAACACTGGCGAATATCATAGTTTAAATAAGGAAAATCATGTTACATGGTACCTATCTCTTCACACAGATCAATCACATACGCCATCTCATGGACTATATGATATACTGCAATGAAGGTGAAGAAATACCCACTATCGACGATGAGTTCCGTCCCAAAGTCCCCGCTGCCATACGGGATGACCTAATTAAGTAAGTTGTACATTATTGTTATCGATAATTATACAAGTGTTTGTGTAGTACAGATAAGTCGCCATGGTACTGACAAAATCAAATATCAAATGACAGGAATGTAAACATAATTAAGAAAAAATCACACTCAGAATAGCTACCTAACCGAAATTTCATGGTTTTGAGTTATAATAATCGACTTAAGTACGGTCTAAAAATACTGTTCACGTAACGGTATCGATAGGTGGCTGGTAAGTCTGTTTATAGGTACTTAGAATGCGATGATGAAATAAAAATATGAATTCGCCGTATACAATCGTGTAATACAGGGGTTCCCAAACTTATTTTGTCTACTGTCCACTTTGAGTCATGTAGTCGTTGTCTAAGATGCCTCCTAGCTAAATGAAATTACAAATCACCCCCCAGGCCTCTACACAACGCCCCCATTTTTTTTCTGGGTCTCTTACCGCCCCCCTTTAAGCCTGCAGCGCCCACAAGGGGGCGTTATCGCCCACTTTAGGAAAGGCTGGTGTAATAAGTAAATCCACGGCCAAGTCTAACGTAAGGTAGATGAAAATTATGTTACAAAGAAAAAACAGATTAAAAATTAATAATTGGGCCCCGCGGGCCTGTGTTGCCATTGCAACAAATACTTATAGCTAGATCTTGTGTTGGGTCCGCTCGGATCACTACCACCGTCTTACTCGTTAACCCTGTCGCCAAACAGCAGTGCTAGATCGCTGTTGCGTTCCAGCGCGGTAAGAAATCTGACTAAATTTAAAGCACAAGAAGCATAATATCTCAGTCGTCAGGGTTGCCAATGTATTGGCAATTTGAAACTTGATTTTGTTGATGTCCATGCTTCGATCACAAATACAAAACTAGATGCACAATCTTATGTAAAAAAACAAATTATTATTGTCCAAATTGACATATACGTTTCTAATATCGTATAGTATTATCCGTAACGTGTCGTTTTTACAATTTTTAAAGGAACACTTTGTCATGTTTACTGTTAGAGATTTCTAATACTACTAAAACAAAAGTGCACTCAAATACTCGTTGGTTCGGACGTTTTTGGAGCGTTGATTGTGTATCTAGTGTTTATATATGATCGAAGGGTCCATGGGCCTCCAGTCGACTTACCATCATGCGGACTATTTACTCATTTGTTTTCATCGTGACATTTGGTGTAAATTAACGAAGTAAGATATCATGTGTATCTTAAATATGATTCGTTTTTATACTGTAATATTTTGGGATACTAATGCCTGCTTAAAATCTCATTTCAAATCATCGTCCATGTATGTTTGTCACCTCTCCATTATTGCTTTCCTAAACAGTCGGCACGATTTCGTAAAGAGGTATTTAATATCTCGTAAGGAGGTAAAATGTATGTTAAGGCGGTAAGATCTCATCCTTGTGTGCCGGCCACTCGTCCGTCATAATTACTATGGATGGCCCTCCACTAACGGTTAAGCTTACTTTGGCTTCTTCTCTATAGCCCATATCAGAATGTTTTAAAATTTGGTTGTTATGTCTACCGTTCTTCCATTATTGTCGTCCTTCCACTCTTCTGAAAAGTCGGCTAACATCGGCATAGCCTTTATAGCTAATGTCAAAGCGATGCAAGATGCGTGTTTGCCGTCATTCCATTATCGCCGCTCCTTTTTAGTGGGCGGTCGACCAATATGTATTTAAATTAGTTAGGGACAGTGGCGAGTAGCGAGTGTATGTACAGTGGGGAGTGGCGAACGCCCGGACAGTGGCCGTTTATACTGCAGCAGGTCAAGTGGCATTGCGATGTCAAAATACACGAGTAATGTCGAAAAATACGTTCAATTTCGCGATGAATTCCTTTCATTATAATGGAGCAAATAGAGAAGAAAGTGTTATCTTCTGCTTCTCTTATATATATAAAAATGGATATTTACCATTTAGACGTTATTTTGTTTACAATATCGCATAAAACTTACGCGGGCCGTCCTGTTGCGGGTCACTTATACACTACTAAATTTGACTGTTTCGTCAAGTGGCGAATTAAGAATCGCGCGGGGGAAAAGCGCGCGCGAAGGGCGTATTTGTTGGGTAAGTACCCAAAAAACAGAAAGCGATTCTATTTGGATCCAATTACAAGGCAGCTTGCAAGCCAAATTGAGTGTACTTGCGCACTGTACTTATGTACGTCGCGAAACACTTGACCAATGTATGTCGCGCGGCAGCCTCGTGACGCGGCGGCGCAAGCACTGCGCGTCGGCGGGCGGCGGCGTCGGCGGCGCGTGGGAGTGGCGCTCCGTGGGCGAGGAGGACCTGCTGGAGATCAGCGTGCCCGACATGGTGGAGCGCGCCGTCGTGTTCCCGCTGCACGCGCCGCCCGAGCTGCTGCCGCCGCCGCGCGAGGCGCTGCTCGCGCTGCGCCTCTACAACGACCAGCTCAAGCAGCTCGTGGCCAGGTGACACGCACTCACACACACACACACACACACACTACACGCACGCACTACACGCACGCACACACACTACACGCACGCACACACACTACACGCACGCACACACAAACTGACATACAACAAACACACACACACAACAGCACAACACACACAACTTGCACAACCTACGAACACACATACATATAACACGCTCGCACACTAACAACACGCGCACACACACACAATTTACACAACATACACACAGATACACACTAATGCCTACCTCCCCACACAACACAGTCAGTCCACAAAAAACATAAATAATTTAATGTTTTCACACTATGCTATTTAAACAAAATACTATTACCGGCTTAGGAGGTCCCCTATCACCGCGCCAATCGGCAGTAAAAATTCAAAAGTCAAGTAAATTAGGAAAACTGAATGATACGATCGTTGAAGTATACTTGGAAACTTTCGCAACCATGGTCATCCTCTTTTTTTTTTTGAAAAATATGGAAACACCTCGTCTCGTGTACAAATCGAACGAAACAAGAAAAATGACACTGCCAGCGATACAAAGATGTGCGATACTTTCAGTAGTTGGGGCGTAACATTCCTTTCAAGTCTCTTGATATCGTACACACCTAACATATGTCTATATTTATAATACTCAGTATATTTTGAATCGCTCGTGGTCACTTGATGATCGCTCTCTCGACCACACACCGACACTCATTTAGAACATACACACATATAACCATATATACTACGTATATACACTTGGCCATCTCGCCACAACGACACACTTGCATAAATAGACAAGCGCGTATAATACGCACTGTCTATACTTACAACTGTTTACATAAAGCGATTGGTATCACTGTTGATAACAATTCAAAAAGCAATAGAGTTATAATTTTTGATTGTCTCCATTTGCTTGAAAACTCACGTGTGATTTCTAAATCTTCTGTATAAATATATAAAAGTGACCACTGACTCATTGATATTCCCATCCTAGGTCTGACGATAATGTAATGTAGGACTTTGTATGAAACTTACATGATTCGGAATACGGCTGTGAAATTGAGTACAAATATCGCTAACCAAAAAAAAAGGAGGGGTAGGAGGTAAACCGCTGTATTGATTTTGATGAAACTGAATGGAGATTGATTAAACCCTGGGGAAGGACACATGCTACTTTTTTAAATTCCATGCAGACGAAGTCGCGGTCAACAGCTACGAATTTGCGCATTATACACACATAGTCTTTTTTGAAATGTATCCAAATTAATATAATACGCACGACAAGTGTTTTATTTTATAATAATTTGCCGACAGAACGTCGATATCATCGACCCAAGAGCTCACGTGTAAGATATGCGGGACGCCGCCCATGGCCACACACGCTATGCGCATACATCTGTACTCTAATGCGCACAAGGAGAAAGAAGAAGACTTCCGCATCTTCCAATCTTAATTATTCATTATTTAGAACATTAAGTTCTCAATTTAATTTTATGTTATTTCATTATATTGGCACTTTTGACAAGAATAACAGTGTTTATTCGAAATTTGCCAATAAATGTAATTAGTGATCTCCACACATTTTGCCCTAACATGTTCTGTTAGTATTGTATAATTGTTTAAAAGTATACAGGGCTATAGCTGCAGTCGGGGCGGTACTCGCCGGCCCTGAACATAAAGGGCCACCAACAGGAAAATAGATGAAGATCAAAGGCCTTCTGATCACTCGGTACCTTGTGGCCCCCGAGCCATGATCCTGAAAATAATCCTTTTCATTGTAGTTATTATATAATTGTTTTTGAATTTTTCACTGTGTAGTTTATATTGTTTAATGTAAGTGTAATTTTGTTTCTCGAACTTTGTTATTTTCGTTGATTTTTAGTATAATTTCGAAAAAATGTTGAAATTGAAATGTGTAAAAATTAAGTTTGTTATCACAACTTAAAGCAGTAGCGCTTGATACAATATTAGTAAAGTAATATTACATTGATTCATCCACAACGCTCTCTGGCATGGCGGTGTTTTTCATGACTTACAACTGAATGTCTCTTCCTATAAATATGTCCTCATTTAATAAAGATTAATAATAACTCGAGTCCATATTCAGTTTTTCTTATTCTTTATGCTATGATAAGGTAAATCTATATTTTGTCTTTTACTCTTGTCTAGCCAAGTTGTACATACGTCGATGATATTTTCCTAATATTACTGACGAATTACGAGAGTAGCGAACAGATGAAGCAAGCTAGAGGGGATTCCAATTTAAAATAATGAATCCTACTTGTTCCTTTATATAATGTAAGACATTGAAACTGAAAAGAAAAATGTTCATACAAAGAGGTATTGTAATCTTATTTCACGGCGCAACTGATACTGTTTATTTTCGAAATATACGCAAAAAGTTCTAAAATATAAATGTTTTTTTATGTTGTCCCTAGTTTAGTATTAATGAGGTGTATTAACACTTCAGGTAGATTTTTATAAATTATACGCTGATAATGAGTGACGTAAGGCGTGACGTAATGGATGAAATTACTAACTAAAATGCAGGTAAGAGTAAGGTTTTTTTACTCTTACCTGCATTTATTTATCAAAATAGTCGAAATACAAAAGTTGTTTTACATATAGTACATGCATAGTACTCCTGCGATTTGCACTTTGAGTTTATTTAAAGCTTGTTTATAATTTAGTAAACAATAAAATAATAAGTTTAAAGAGAAAATAATGTGTAATAGAGGTGACAATATTCTTAATATTTACTATACATGCTAAATCTACTTTAATACGCGTAAACTTTTGCTTTGTCTGTCTACCGCCAGATAATTTAATTTTTTTCTGCCTATAATACTATGTAAATGTATAAGCATTATGCGTGTGTTGTATAACCAGTTATCGGTGATTTAGTGAATTACGTTTTCAAAAAAATCAAAATTCGGAAAATGTGGAAAACAAAAGCTGATTTTGATCAAATTTTGCGGTAAGTATAAAAATAATATAAACTATGTAATTATAAATGCATAACAAGTTTACAATAGGTAGTCAATAGTACGTATATTTCACGTAAATATGGGAATATCTACGTAGCAATTATAACATAAAATTTTGTATTTCATAACTAAGAAAAGTAAGTTAATTGCTTTAGTTATTATTATTTATCTTGTATCTTTCCATCACTCACAGCTGTGAAGATTCTTCCCTCGTTTTATCACTGTTAAGTACAGTATTTACAACGTCACCCATGTTCGTGTCTCAATAATAAACCTATAAGCGGCCCTATTTTATATAACAATACTTTTATAATTAAAATGTGAACTTACTAAATATGTAGGTATTAGTTGTGTGTACAAATGACGCGAGTAATGAGTCGATATCATTCATTTGCATTTTTTTATATACACATTTTTTTAAGATTACGCAAATGTTAAAAGATGGATATATACCTACTTTATTAAAACACAAATTGATACTATGCGCTTAGATAATAATTAATATGAATTTTATTAGACTACTCAGAACTTTTTCAACTGCAAGACACGTTTACTGGGAGTATTCCAGGTATGTAAAATATAAATCGAATACCAGTGTAAAATAGAATAACTTATCTACACTATGTATTTCTTTACTACTTTATCTGAACATTAAATAATATTCAATCATTGGTATTTTCTAAAGCGTAATTGTATGTTATAATCTCATGGCACTTACATAATGTAATTATCGTGTTCCATAGCATGCATGTCATGTCACCATGGAATGTTTTGCTTCATCGTGGTATGTTTTTAGGGTTGCGAAGGCAAACAGGTTAAAACCGAACCCTTAGTTCCTCACTGTTCAAATGCCATATTCATCTTTACATCTAGAGTGAGTTAAAATGTAGTATAGAGATGTAAATTATTATTAACCAGAAACCAGAAATGAAAACCAAAAAATTAAATAAGTAGTTATTTTGGACCTAATCTATACATATTATAAAACTCAACGTCTCTCTCTCTCTGTTTGTTTATGTTCTTTCACGCGAGAATCACTTATCCGATTAACAGCACGTTTGCATGTTCTTTTTTAAATTCATAGCTATGTTATCAGGCCACGTTATAGGACATATGTAGTAAAGTAACGAACGAAATAAGCAGTGACGATAATGGTAAATCAAGTCGGAAAAAAGACGCTTTTGGAGCGCTTAAATGGCTTACGCAGAATAAACCGTAAGAGATATATTAAATTAATGTTACTACATAATTGTAGATATTAAAAAGACCTACAAAATTCGGCAATAGCATAAGTATCTTCTAAGGATCACCCACAATTAGCATTTTCGCCTTTAATATAACCGGCTGGCGACCGCCGTGGGTGGCTGGTGGGAGCGGGGCAGCATGATTCGCGCATGCGCTCGACCGACGGTATTGGCCGCTTTTATAATTTTCTGGTGAACGTTTTTACCGTCCACGGTACAATGGGGAAGCAAAATGTATGCAGTTGTATGGAGACGCTTTTATATTTCCGTGCACGATAACGTCATTCCGTGGACGTTGAAAAAGCGTCTTTATTTTATAAATAATAGGGAAGCATTTTGCTTACTTATTGTATTTTGGACGGCAAAATCGTGGCGATAAAAACGTTCCACGGAAAATTATAAAAGCGTCCAATCGCTTCGTTAAAAACCTTAATAATAATTCTGTAGTCTATGCGAGCCGAACCGCGTGCACAGCTAGTTTTTCTATGAGTATATTTTTTTAATTTAATTCTAATTTTATCTGAATTTGCTACGGAACTTTAAATCAGTATCCAGCATATTCGTAACCGGTTTCATATAAATAGTACCTACATCGATGTTTTCATCTTACGCGGCAAGGGTTATCCTTTTAGGTCATTATTATCTATTACATTCTTCTATATTATTTAACACAGTAGACAATAGTCCAGCGTCGTGGTCAGTCTCCTGGTACATCATGGCCCAACCGATTTCAGGAATTCAAGTAGCTAAGTAAGAACTAATAACCTTTTGAGTTATGTTTTCATTATTATTGACGAGTGATTTATTTACCTATAATAATAAATAACACCTTATAAAAATTGGAAGTAGGGGTACCTACCCTTTTGGTTTTTGATAGATAGTACGCGTTCTTATATTATATCTTATTATTTCTTTTATAGTAAGATTTAAAAAAAAATCTATTTGGCGAATTATAGATTTAGGTTATTTTTTCGAATAATTCAGCTAAGTAATATTATATTTCAAATGTTTTGTTTTATTTTTTATTATTTTTTCTCTGGTTTTTAGCATGTCACAGACCCTTATATATGAAAACAATTTCACTTAAATACGTACAAAATATGTAAATACGTAAAAGATGTTTATCGCGCTCTTCGAAAAGTGGAGCCACTTATAGTTTAATACTAAGTAATTAATTTGTTTCTAAGAGTTTATTGCAATTTTTTTTACCTTTTCAATCAGTGTTGAATGCCTGGTGTTATTACAGTAGCAATGCATAATACTGTAGAGAAAGTCAATTGAGCTTTCCTTTATTACAGTACTTTTTTCGTTAATATTAGGTCTATTGAAAATGACTTACGTCAACAAGTGGTCAGTCTCCGTTCAAAATCGGCGAGCTTTCTGCCGAAGCTAGCCATCGTGCAAGTGGGAGACCGTGAAGACTCTAATGTATACATCCGTACGAAGCTTAAGGCAGCTGAGAATATTGGCATAGACGCCGAACATATTCGACTATCCAAAAATACTACAGAGACAGAGGTAAATTCAAACAGCATTAATTTACTACAAATATCAATAGGCTATTTTTAACCAATTGTAACATGAATAACTTACTTTAAAAAGTAAATGATCTTCCAAAAGTAATACTGTGGATTGCCACAGTCTTCACAATCTTGCCACAGTCTTGCTAATATCAATATGGTATTGATATTGCATGACTATGGCTGACTATTATCAGTAGACTGGGATATGTCTTTAGTTAGGGTGTACAATAACTGGGAATTCGAGAAATAGATATCTCCACACGGGTAGATTTACTTCAATTAATCAATTGAAGTAAATCTACCCGTGCTACTACTACCCGTGCACAAAAACATGAGACTCGTTGACGCGATGTCATTGTGGTTTTCGGTGCAGAAACTAAAAATATGAATTTATAAAGTTATTTTATTGTACTTGAGTTTCGATTAGTAAAGGATAGTTATTTTGTACTTTTCAGTGTTTTTTTAAAGCGGTTTAATTTTTTTCATATTTTTTTTTTATTTCTCCCTTTTGTGTGACCTTGACCTAAATAAATGTCTAGGGTAGGTCTGCAATTAACTTCTTTCTAATTCCGAAACGTAATGATATACAAGGAAATCATCAATATAAATAAAGGTTACAACCAGGTCGCGTTATTTGGTGTATTTTCGAAGTCCAAGCTTGAATACCTGTGAAAATTCAATGGGACCACCTCTAAGGTTTACCCAAACATACAAAAAAAAAGAACAACATACAGTCGAATTGAGAACCTCCTCCTTTTTTTGAAGTCGGATAACAAATTTAATTTTTGTGTTCTCATTGTGCACAGCCATGGATAGTATCTTACTTATTTTTTTATAACATAAGTGGTAACGGTAGTGAGGCCTGGATATGCCCAAAATCGAGTGAAAGTATGTCAAATGCTGTGGAGATGCGGTCTCTCAGAAATATGTGCGGTGTCACGCTTGCTGACAGGATAAGCAATGATGAGATACGCAGTATGACAGGGTTGCACAACAGTGTTATTGTAAAAAGGAAGAAAGGAATGCTTAGATGGTTCGGGCACATGGAAAGAATGAGTGATGAAAGACTGACGAAGAAAATATACAGAGCGAAAGCGAGTGGTAAAAGAAGCTAAGGAAGACCAAGGCTGACTTATGAAGATCAAATAGCCAGAGTGTTAGCAGATGGAAATGTCAAAAGCACTTGCATACCTAGGCGAAAATGTGTGAGGAGAATGATGAGATTTGAGGAAGCGAAAGAGGTGTGTAAGGACCGCGACTCCTGGCGCTCCGTCCTCTCTGACTACCCCGTTGGGGATACAGCGTGAAGTTATGTTATGTTATGTTATAAGTGGTAACTCAGTTACAGATTCTTCTTTTGGCTTAGCGGTAAAGGTCAACGACATAACGTTTCGTGCATATTTTGTAGTTATTGCATATTTCATTATAATAATAATTATCCGTCATACATCATGTGATGATATTTACAATATGAACATTGATAAAACAAAATAACATTTTATTGCTGATATCTGTTTATTTGTTTGACCTAACAGATATTGCCTTATGATGTAATAAATAATAACAAAAGAGAAGATTTATTTTCTCATAATATTTATAATGGAATTTTAGAAATAGGTGATGCGAAATAGATTACAATTATGTGTACCTACTGGTTTATTATTTACTAGCGGTCTGTGTCCCGCTCCACAGTCCACAGTACATTTTTAAAAAGTGTATTGCAGGTCTTCTTTTATCATACGCGACAGCGACGTCTTCATTTCTCGCGATAAGATTTTTTGTTTCCTAATGGGATTTCAGCGAATTCTGGCTTTAACAGCATTAAGAGCCTTTGTAGTTCTAACAGCACGCGGCCGCCCCGATCTTTCGATAGTACGATATACGAACATACGGCTGATACCAAGCTTTTGAAGTGTCTTGAATATAACCGCCGGCTCCATACCCACTTTGTGCAAGGCAATCACTGCAATCCTATTTTCTTTAACCCCCGTTCCATATTGTAATTTGATAATAAACACGAAAAAAATATGTGAAATGGGGGGAAATCGAAAGAAGTTTTTAACAAAATAAACGCGTTCCAAATTCAAAATAATTAAAGAGTTGACAAAAGTTAAGTTTTTATGTAACCATATTTATAGCCAGACTAGTTATAGGTAGCCTTTGTTCACCTGGAATCTGGAATAATGTACGTTTCGAAGGTGCAGTATAGTTCCGGAGATTAGTCTTTATATATAACAAACTTGTAAAATTCGCTCGCTCTCTCTTTTTATATTATATGTTTACGGTAGTAAACTAATTAATCTGTGTTAATAGTATAGATTAATTGAACATTTAACGGTATATATTTAACTAGCGACGCGCCCCGGCTTCGCAGGTGTAGACATTTTCGTAAATAACCCGTTATTTTTTAGTAATATGTAAAAGATAAAAACAGTTACTGTGGGTTATCCTCAGGAGATAGACATATACTATCGCAGACTTTTCTTTAGACTTTTCTGTAGTACATTATTTTGATCTATCTTGTAAGATTTAGCCAGGATTAGCAATGTAAACCCCCAAAAATATGTTCTATACATAATAACAAATCATAGAAATTCTTGGTTGTTCTCTAGTATAATAATAAATAATAATAATAATAAATAAGCTATTTATTCCATAGAATCTAATTTACATTTTAAATGTTGTTAGCGAATTGTAAGTAAGTTTGCTTAAATTATTGTTAGTAAGAATTAGTATTTTTGATTGAAATATGGACCCCTCTTTGGGTAAAGGCCTCCTCCATTCTCTCTACTCTCTATAGTATAATATGAATGCATTATACATATATACCTTCCGGAAAAAATCTCTGAATGATAGTGAAAACCGTATCAAAATCTGTTGCGTCGTTTAGAAGAAGTTAGCGGAGAAACAGATAAACTAAAACAGCGTCTTATACTATTCATATATATATTCTTATACTATAAAGATAATGACGATCAATATTTTAGATATGTTTTTTAACTTAGCGTGATCAACGTGATCTTACACTTATGCATAGGTTTTGGAAACGTTTTAAAGGTCATATCATACGGCATCCGTTTGAGTTGAAATTTCACAATAGGAATAGTATCCTGTGAATCTCCGTAACTCCACTGACCATATCTAATGTCCATAGCTAATGTTTCCATGTCACATATTTCAATCCACTATCGAATCAGATTCAATAGAAATCATATTTCGTAGGTAGTACAGATTACAGACTACTTATTGTGTTTTCAGATATTGACAAAGATTAACAATCTAAATGAATCTCCATCGGTGCACGGCATTATTGTTCAAATGCCTTTGGATTCTGTACATAGTATAGACTCTCATCGCATTACTGATGCTGTCTTGCCCGCTAAGGACGTCGATGGGTGAGTTATACGTATACTGTTTAGAATCTATATTTCCATTTTTCTATACTAATATTATAAATACGAAAGTCTGTTCTGTCCGTCTGTACGTTAAGTTTTCACGGTTCAACCTTCGGACCGATTTTGATGAAATGTGGCACGGAGATAGCTTCGATAGCTAGACGGAAACACCAGGAGACGGTGTTATAGAAGTTATAATCTATGTTCAATATAATTTATAGTCTATGTCAGATGATGCAATATGTTGTAATGGAGAATATCAGTATGTACCAGAATTTAATATTAATATAAAACAGAGATTGAGTTTATGTTCTTTAATAAAGTATAATATTATAATAGAAGACTTTCAATACAAACAACATATACTACAGACGGACATAGGCTTCTTTTTTAACGAAAATCTCCCCTTAAGGGTGTGAAAAGACGGATGAAACTTGTTTCTTCTGGTCTGGTCAATCTGTGGTTTGTGTCAATCACCTGGTCTCAAACTAGGGCATTCCCTGTGCTATGAGAACTTAACGACGACTATATTAGGGGTAGGGTGTCTCTCAAAACATTTATATCCGAGACGACCCAGAAAATATCGTTTCTTAAGTTGACCCGATCGGGAATCGAACCCGGAACCTTCCGCTCTTGGATGAAACAACTAAGCCATAAACCGCCATCGAGGTCATCCTAAATTATTTTATTTGTTTTAGTACATACATATCTTTACGCTATATCTCTAACGGGGTAGTCAGAGAGGATGGTGCACCAAGGTTCGTGACCCTTACATATTTCTTTCGCCTCCTCAAATCCCATCTTTTTCCCCACACATTTTCGCCTAGGTACACGAGTATTTTTGACATTTCCATCAGCTAACACTTTGGTTATTTAACAACCTTGGCCTTCCTTGCTGCTTTTTTCTTCGTCAGTCTTTCATCACTTATTCTTTCTATGTGCCCGAACTAGCTCATTTTAGTAAATATAAATATTTATTTTAGTAATACCAGGTGGTAGTCTATTAGATAATTTCTCCACTTCTAATACTTTCAGATTTGTCCACATTCTTCCGTCTTAATGATCCAAAAGAACCTGATGGAAGTATAGTTAATAATCAGTTTGTCTATCCAGAATGTAAGTCTGTTTTTATTTATATGTCGGTAGAAATAATATAAGTCACTCGTTTGACTATACTAAGGCAAAGCGTGACTTCTGGTTTGCAAGGGATGCGCGCTAATGGAAGACTACGGCGTTCGGTGCGTTAACATTTCTCCGGCGGATCGTTTGCCATTAATAAATTTCCAATTACCAACCCAATAATTGAAGAGCTTTCTGTCATTTGAGCATTATCTTAGTTGCCTCCTATGTAGATTATGTAGGTACCTATTTCTCTTAGCTGAGTCGCAAGAGCACGAATTGCTATGTGTATTTTCCTACATAAATATATATATTTATTTCTCACTAGCGACCCGACCCGGTTTTGCTCAGGTGCCTTCCTATTATTTTTACAGTGAGTGTTCTATGAAGTCAACTTTATTTTAGATTTTATGTTATATAATGATGAGTAACGGAGAAGTTTGGGCTTAAGCAGGATCGATCGTGTAGGGCCGGGGCTTTGCTTGCCTGCGGGCTAATGAGCAAAAGGCCCTTATCTCCCTCTTACACCTCGTCCCGTGGATCTCCTGTGTTGAGAGGCCCTGGACAACGTCTCAATTACACCGGCGCTAGTACAGTCCTGGGTTCAAGTTTTTTTGTACCTATTACTACTTTACCATAGGCATGCCATTTTACAGACACGTCTGCCTTCGAGCGTTTGGTCAAGAAAGACTCAAAAAAGTTAAAATTAGCATTTCTTTCGATTGAGTATCCCGATCGAGTCGAAATAAAGACTAAATGATATTTCAAGCCCAATACCTATCTTATTAAAAAATCTATCCCAATTAGATCAGTAGATTTATCGTGATGCGTTTACAGACAAACGGACACGTCTAGATACTATTTGTTATTTTTTTTATTTTTTATTCAGCAACCCCTAGCGTGGGCAAAGCCAGGGCCCTTTTCTTTCTGGCATACCAGTTCTCGCATTCTTAAGTTCTCTTTCTGGGTATAATTCCCTTTCATTCTCTACTCTACTTCCTAACAGTTGGTTAGCTTTCCTGAAACTTTTATTGTCATGAAAAAACCTTATCTACTAACATTGCTTAGAACTATTTACATTTTCCTTTTCTTACTATTGCTTAGCTTACATCCTTATATATTACTATCACAGTTTGTTCTTATACTAAATTGTTTAAACTAAGTTTTACATTTTATGCTATGGTATCACATTTAGTTTTTTAACATCTCGGTTTGTCAGCACTTAATATTATATCCTATAATTATATCACATAGCAATTAGCCTAAATTTCTCCCCTTTAGGGAGCATTAATTTTGTATAGCTATTACATCTTAATCTTACTTTCAACTTGACAATGTGACAGTAATACCTATGGCCACCAAACAATAATAGCAGCACCAGCTTATGTTAGGAATCCTCATTCCAGCCAATTCATTCTAGAACTTAGGGCTACACATATATACTGTATTCGTCATTTTTATGTCAGCACTTATCAATAAACTTAATCCTAATATCACAGTACAATTTATTATCTTACATTGTATAATCATTTTCCTTGCTTATTCATTATTGTGAATCTTATACAGTATTATAGTATAGCTCCATTAATTGTCATATTTTATTTTACCACTTTTATTTTGTCTTATTCCGTTCTATAGTTTTCTTAACTATCGTTCTGCAATAATCTAAAAATTTCTTTCGTTTAGCTTTATCCAGCATAATTTCCCTAATTGTTTCTTTTTTAATGGCCATGTCTAACGCTATCTCTATATCCATTCGGTACCTGCTGTAGGCGGGGCACTCACATAACACATGCATCACGCTCTCACTCACATTCACGTCACAGACACGGCGGGATCTCCTTGCACCGGAACCGAGGCAGGTACTCGGAGAACCCCCCGTGGCCCGTGAACACTTGTACTATCACACTATCCATTCTAATCTTTCTTACTACCGAATGAGCTTTAGTGGCGTTCGGGAAAAACACTTTGGTGACAGAGGCCGTTGTCTCACTTACGTACCTCCTATCCCATTCATCAATCACCATGACATAGAGGGAGTCCTCGGTTCCACGCTGTGGTGTGAATCCGTATTGGTGCGAACTCTGGTCCGGCAAAACATACCATTTGATCCTATTGATCAAGAGCTTCTCGAGTATTTTGCCTAAGACTGGTAATAGGCCTATTGGTCTGTACGACTCGGGACTCGTATAGTCCGACCTACCGGGCTTCCTCAAAACTACAATCGCGGCCTCCTTCCAAATGGTGGGGACACACGTTAACTCTAGACATCTATTATACATCTCTAAAAACAGACCGGGATACAAGGTGATAGCTGCCTTGCAAATGTCGGATGTGAAGCCGTCCAGCCCCGGCGCCTTCTTTGCGCTGAAGCTCGACGCAGCCCACACGAGTTCGTTCCTTGTAAAAGGTGGATCATAAGATCCGACATTATCAATCCTATTGATTGCATCAGCCGTTGTTCTTATCCTCGTGTGGTCCGCGTCGTCGCCATCAGCGCTATCCACCGGATAGAAGGTTTGTGCCAGGAAACTGGCCGACTCCGCCCCTTCAAGTGCAACGCCGTTCCGGACGAGGGGTAAATCCTCGTCCTTCGCGGCTGTGCTGCGTATTACCCTGTATATCCCGTCCCACATACTTTCCCTTTCTTGCTTTTCGCAAAAGTTCTTCCAATAGCTGGTCCGAGCCCTCCTCGACGCAGCCAGGTAATCCTCTTTGGACGCAAGGTACTGCTCCACCACCCATGCTCTCCGCACTGGTGCTGCGTAAGATATTCTACGCCTGCGGCGATTCACCTCCCTTTTAAGGCGGGTGAGTTCCTCGGTCCACCAAGGCAATCCCATCCCACCCCCACCCACCGGTCCCGACTTTGGGTATAACTATTTGTTATAGGATGATGATTAGCTGCGTTGTAGTCCCTGGTTACAAGAATGTGTTTACGAATTATCACTAACTATAATGAACCTCGTTAGCGTAGTGGTTTTAGCGTTGTGTCTAAGCGCCGAAAATTCCGGGTCGATTCTTGGCGGGTCAATTTAGGAAACGAATTTTTCTAGATTGTCACGGATCTGAGAGTACTAGGAGACGCCACCAGTAGCCGTTGTCTGGTTATCATAGCACAAGGAAAGCCCTAGTTTGAGACCAGATAATCGGTGTGTATTGTCTGGGATTTTTCTTTATACACACATACATATATTCATGCTGTATTCCTGTGCTCTGTAACAGGGTAGTCAGAGAGGACAGAGGGGCAAGCTTCGCGGTCCTTACATTCTTTCGCTTCCTTAAATCTCATCATTCTCCTCACATTTTCGACTAGGTATACGAGTTGCTTTTGACATTTCCGCACCTAACACTTTGACTATTTGCCTAGGGTCTTCCTTGGCTTCTTTTACCACTCGCTTTTATTTATTATTAATGTATCTAACTATGTAATATCTTATGTGACAAGGTTAAACACGGTAAACGAAGGCCGCGTGGCCGTTGGAGATATGTCGGGCTTCGTACCTTGCACGCCAGCTGGCTGCGTGGAGCTCATCAAGCGGACCGGCGTCATAGTTGCCGGCAAGAACGTCGTCGTACTGGGCCGCAGTCGCATTGTCGGGACTCCTGTGTCTGAACTCCTCAAATGGGAACATGCTACCGTTACCGTTTGCCATTCCAAGACCAAGAATCTTAGTGAAATTGTAAGTTTCAGTATGATCTAGTTTCTTTTTTATGAAACTTAACTTTTTATGATAAGCAAAAAGCAAAAAGGGTCCAGTGTTGGCATTTAGTTTCCGAGATATACGCAGTTTTGTAAAGTTCGGTGAAAAAATGGCATTTCATGATTTTAATTGATTATTAATAATTGATGCTCAATTATCTACAAGTTCATATAGTATAGGTATGACTTTATAATTATATGATGCTTCTATGTAGAAACAAACAAGTAGAAGTGTGTTTTTTTTTTCAATCAAACTTTAAAAATGCTTTTTCTCAAAACAAACTTTTCCAGAGTTTCGACTTTAAATAATATGCCAGTTTTTAAATTCCGAATCTAGTCTTAACTCAATACCCCAGCGATTCCCATTTGGTGGGTCGCGATCCGGCGCCGGACCACCAAATTAAAATACAGGGTCGCAGCATTGTCTCCTTGTTAAAATAATACTAATGAAGCAGGGTTTTTAACATTTGTGTTCCTTTAAACTAAATATAGAAACCGACTTGAAGTTGAACCAGACTTCAGGATAAAGGTATCATCATTGCCGGTAAACTTGAATTCCCTGGGTGAAAATAAGCAGCTTCATACTTCTAACAGTCAACAATTCAATATAATAGTACCATTAACCATTTATTACAGTTAAAAATTATAAATAAAAACATACCTAGGTATAACATAAAAGATTTGTATATGGGTCTGATTGACCCATTATTGTCTACGAGTATATCTAATATTTGTTTTTTAATTTCACACATTGTATTTCTAATGGGTAGGTAATATAGACAAACATGGGTATTACACAGTAGAATATTTTATGATACTCTGGGTTTTTAGATTAAAATAACACTTAATTCTTTTTATCAGACCAAAACCGCAGACATTCTAGTCGTAGCAATAGGCCAACCCGAGATGGTCCGTGGTTCCTGGATCAAGCCAGGCGCCGTTGTCATCGACTGCGGCATCAATGCTATACCTGGTAATTTTTGTACTACCTACACATCTTTAGCATTTGTTTTTGTGAATACGACACTCATTTCTCCAGAAAACAGTGCACCAAGGAACGGTTTCAATACTCGTTGTGTTGTTGCCTAGCAAATGGCGGTCAATCGATTTGATTGGTTGCCGATGCCACATATTCGAAAAAATAGATAGACTCCGCATCGCGTACTTGGCATAACGGGTCGAGTCTGATTGACCCATTATTGTTTAAAAACGCTTATATTTAAGAAAATTTAAATGTGTTCAAATCATTAGCCTAGTGGTCTTTTTTTCGCCGCTCCATGACATGACGCAACATATATTTAGTTACGGGTCCGTCAGACCGACCAGACGCGTTGTGTGATTTCTATTCACTAGACACGCTAAGCCTTAAATATGAAGCTTATGTGCGAAGTAACCAAAATAATGGCATTGTGTCATATTGACAGGCGGGCCGGCCAGTTTATTTTGATTGTTTCACACATAGGGCTTCAATTTAAGTACACGATGCGGAGTCTTCCTTTTTTTGGGTCTATAGCCTTGCGCCGCCCAGGTTGTAAACAGTGAAGTAAACATCTATTGTTTCCTTACATGCAGGCCTGTCTATACCGAGGCCCGCGTCTCATTGTCAGTGACATTTACTTTGTGTATTTACATGTTGTGCGTTACATGTGCGCATTTACCCTAAATATTTATGAATCTACAATCTATTGAAAATTAAAAAAGTTCAAATTTTACTAAACTAAAAAAACCCTGCCAAGCGCGGCTCGGACTCAAACACCGAGGGTGTTGTACCTTGGGTGGAAACTTTATAAAAACTTATTTAATTAAATTCGTCGACTGCTTGAAAAACAATGAGATCAATGTGCATGTACACAAAGCGTTGAACACCGTTGCGTTGAACACATAACTAAATTTGTTTGTAAAAAATAATTTCTAAAAAACTGAGCTAGTTAAAGACATATTTTTTTTTGTAATATTTACATAAACTCCTATCAACTTTAAACATTTCATCTCTTGCTTTCAAAATTTCGGAAATTTTAGACATTTTCATCGTAAATCAAAAGCTGAAAGGAAATGAAGGATATTTTATATTATGCAAAATAAGCCCTTTGATATTACGACAGGTACCCCACCGGACCTATGTTAACCAACTTTCAAATTTTAACGCACACACCTGAGCCCCTTTTGTAATAAAAGCAAAAATATTTTGAACTTTTTTTTATTTGCAATAAAACATGCAAGTGGGTAAGCATTATAAATTATACCAACTTTCAAGTCGATGGCATTAGTATATAGTTGTATGAAATGAGCAGTTATGATTGATTGACAGACAGATGGATGAAATTGAGCCATTAGTTTTTTTTACCATTTTGGTAAGGAATCCTATAAAATTTAAGAAAAAGAATTATTATAGGTTATCGTTTATCCTGTTCATAACGGCAGATTTAGTTTGTCTTAAGTTTCTAAATGACAATTTATTGAAAAAAAAATAAGAAAAAAAATGAAACCGCCTTAAAAAAACTATCCTAATTAAATTTGTGTTTTTTTTAAAGGCGGTTTAATTTTTTTTCTTAAATTTTGTTTATTTCTGCCTTTTGAGTGATCTTGGCCTAAATAAATATCTAGGGCACGAGGGCAGGTCTGCAATTAACTTCTTTCTAATTCTGGAGCTTAACGATATACAAGATAATCATCAATATAAATCAAGGGTCGCGTTATTTTGTGTATCTTCGAAGTCCAAGCTGCAATACCGGTGAAATTTAATTGGGACCATCTCTGAAGTATGACCTACCAAACAAAAAAACAATCATTGAAATCAATTTATAATTGGCGGAGTAATCGCGTAACAAACATACACCAAAAAAAAACATACAGTGGAATTGAAAACCTCCTCCTTTTTTTGAAATCGGCTAAAAATGGTACACATTGAATGAAAATAGCCTTTATTTTTTAATTTTTTTATTGATACTTAGATATTAATAAAATGTTATCTGCACTCCGGCTAGCTCATATACTTAATAATAAATTTGTTTTAGCCCATGAATACCTCAAGCTCAAACAGCCCTGATTGCATGGATACGATTTGTTTACAAATAATACTGATAGATAATTCTTACAAATGAGCTGTACCTACTAGTCGGTATTATTCATTATTACACTGTCACATTTGTGGATACTATTCTTTGAATAATTCTATATTCTATGGATTCCTATACTGCTCAGAGTCAGAAGTTTCGTAAAATTAAAATGGCAAGAAAAAATAATTAAAGCGAAACATAATATAGTCTAATTTAAGTAGGTAAGTACAAAAACAAAAAGCCTACTAAGATTTTTAACTACTTCTTAGGTATGACGAACTTTAAATTATAATATTTTTTAGTGTAAAATAGTATATTTCGACTAATTTCTTTTTAATATTTACACATCGTATTTTCGACTGTATTAATTTAGTATTTTTAAGTTTAGCTAGGTACCTACCTAGCTTACCTAGCCTACTTACCTTCGAACTTAGGTAGAACTTACCTAAGTTCTACTATGTTTTTGTGGTACAGTGGTTGAAAAATGATATTGGATTATTATCTATAATATACATGAATATTTTTCTAACTGTAGACCTCATTCTTTAGGTTTTTGAATTCATAAATTTGATTAGAATAGTAACTATGTTCTTTTTCCCCATTTGAATCTATATAATACACACTTTACATTACGCTATAGTTGTAAGTCCTATCTAGAAATGGTGTCCTGGAATAGGAAGTGATTGAGAGAGTTCATCTCTGCATTTTCATTTAATAAATCCTTACAGCGTTTGAAAAATGAGGTCTCCTAGACGTGGGGACCACATAGGGAGCTGCCGCAGCTGCCCGGAAATTTGTATGGCCCTGTTGTTTATAAATTTATAAAATTACTACTAAAGTATTTATCACAGACGTACATATTATATGTCTGTATATTTAAAAATAGGATTATTTGAGAAATATTGCGTGATTAAGTAAAATTCTTACAGCATTTTCTTAATTTTTTATTGTAGTCGCTGTACCTACTTAATTGTCGCTAAGCAACGACGGCGTTACGTTACTTCCATCCGACCATTCGTGGAGACACCCAGAATTAAACTCATTCCCCACGGTCTTATCAATACGCAGAAAGACCCAGGCTACCTTTATTACACCGACTTTTATTATTGTAATTCATCGCAGTGACTGTAATCAATGTGATTCATTTTGTTTGTATTTTTGATAGACGCCACGAAGAGAAGCGGGCAACGGCTCGTAGGTGACGTGGCATACAACGAGGCTGTGAAGGTCGCTTCTCACGTGACCCCCGTACCCGGCGGCGTCGGCCCCATGACCGTTGCAATGCTGATGAGAAACACTGTACTGGCAGCCCGACGCCAGCTGGAAAGCCTCCTTGCAGCTTCTTGGCCACTTAAGCCATTACGGATTAGTCCAGTTGTGCCACCGCCAAGGTATCAATATTAAAAAATTACACTTGCATGCATAAAAACCATTAATTTATACGTTACGCTAAAATTTACTTCTGGTTTATTTCTGATTGCCAGTGATATCGTGATAGCCCGTTCGCAAAAACCTAAAGACATCAACGAGTTGGCGACAGAAATTGGTTTGTACCCCAACGAGGTCTCCCAGTACGGTCGCACTAAGGCGAAGATTGCTTTGTCCGTGCTAGACCGGTTAAAAGACCAGCGCGGGGGAAAGTACATCGTAGTGGCTGGGTAAGGAATTTCAAGTCTTTCACGAACATCGAAATAGTAAGATACATAACATATTTAGAGGAGGGCAACTGCTAATACATCCTTTATAGTTCGGATTAGTTGACAGAATGAATACTTCGTTTATGGTAGATTTTCCGAGGACCTTGGAATACTATGTATGTATTGAACTTTTATATGAAAATATTTGTTATACGAGTATATTATGTTGTTTTATTTATTCTACGTGATTAGCTTACGGACGAATTCTTTTTGGAACGAGGAAAAGGGTCCACAAAGTTTAACATAGTCTGACAGGGTTGAATCATTGGTTGAATTACAAAAGAATTGTTTTCATTGTAACCAATCGTATATAATTTTCACTATGTAGCCAATGAAAGCATTAACATTAAGTATATCGGAATCAACAAGGAATCAATGTTAACTTCAAAATATAGAAAAGCAAAAAAACGAGTTTATTCTTAAAAATTGTAAAAGATGTGATGTCACAACAGAGAATGGTGGTGTCACATAAGTGAAACAACCTGCATCATAGAAAGGAGTGTTAGTAAAAAAAAACACGTTTTCGTACCATATTTTATGGCCAGCCCCTAATACGAGATTGCTTTATCGACAGCATCACACCTACTCCGCTGGGCGAGGGGAAAAGTACAACCTTAATAGGACTTGTGCAAGCTCTGAGCGCGCACCGCGGCCGCAACGCCTTCGCGTGCATGCGCCAGCCCAGCCAGGGACCTACTTTCGGAGTCAAAGGCGGCGCAGCCGGTGGTGGATACTCACAGGTTCGCGTTCATTCGTTTAAAATATTACTTGGTAATCCTTTACATCATGCAAACACATTTTTACGTCATCTAAAACTGTAGGGGAAACGTGCACCTATTACAAATTACAAAGTTTTATCACAGATAACATATTATGTTCAATTTTCAAAAGAGGAAATGAAAGATTAACTAATTGCAAATAATTTTTAAAGGTAATACCCATGGAAGACTTTAACCTTCATCTCACTGGCGATATTCACGCTGTTAGCGCGGCCAATAACCTACTAGCTGCTCAAATGGATGCGCGTATCTTTCATGAACTGACCCAGAAAGATGGGCCGCTCTACGATCGTTTAGTGCCAAAAATAAAGGGCGTGAGGAAATTTGCCCCAATCCAACTGAGAAGGATTAAAAGACTGGGGATTAACAAGACCGATCCAGATTCTTTGACGGATGAAGAAAAAACCAGATTTGCAAGATTGAATATCGATCCGAAACAAGTCATGTGGAACAGAGGTGAGGTTGAAAGAGTTTTAAATGCCTACCATTTATCGTATTGGTAAGATAATATTTTAATAGAATTAATGATACATCTAAATACATACATATGTTGACGCAGTATCCCTAAACGGTGTAGTCAGAGAGGACGGATCGCCAAGCGTCGCGATTCTTACATACTTCTTATTTTACATTCTAAATAAATACACAAATACCGTCACGCCATTTCCCATTAGTAATTAAAATATCAATGAAATCACACTTAGATATTAGTTTTGGTTTGATTACTCTGGCTTGTAAATGTTATCAACATAACATAACTTCACGCTGTATCCCCAACGGGGTAGTCAGAGAGGACGGAGCGCCAGGAGTCGCGGTCCTTACACACCTCTTTCGCTTCCTCAAATCTCATCATTCTCCTCACACATTTTCGCCTAGGTATGCGAGTGCTTTTGACATCAACATATTTCCTATATATATAGTTCCGCTAGCAATCAATTACTATTATCACTGCATGACTGATAGGCTATTAGCTCATAGCCTATACCCGTTACTTATAACAAGCAAGATCGTTGGGCCGACTTATTTTTTAAATTATACCATATTTGATTCTTAATTTGCTAATTTTTTGCAGTGGTGGATCTTAACGACAGATACCTTCGCAAGATTACCATAGGCCAGTCTCCTACGGAAAAGGGATTCACTCGCGAGACCCAGTTCGATATTACCGTAGCTTCAGAGATCATGGCCATATTGTCACTCGGTAAAGACATCGAGGATATTAAAGACCGACTGGCGAATATGGTCGTGGCACTCGACAAAAACGGGGGCCCAGTTACTGCTGATGATTTGGTAAGCAATTTCCACTTATTTATGACACGAATTTACATTCCATGATTTTTTCTTTACTCCTCCTTATTTATAACAGTAAATATCAAAACAAATTCATTTCTTTTTCATGTTTATAACGGAATTCATAATAGGACATATCCAGATGTTGGTTGGGGGAGGATAAAACACTATTTATTTTTAGATTAACAAAACTGTCATTACAACAAATTACGTTTTATGTTTATTAATTTTTAAAATTAATATATAGTTAGCCTGTGAAGATTCACATAAATATTGCATTACAGGGAATGACAGGTGCATTATTGGTACTACTTCGGGAAGCGTTTGAGCCGACGTTGATGCAATCACTTGAGGGCACTCCTGTTCTCGTGCATACTGGCCCATTCGCTAACATTGCCCATGGCTGTTCGTCTATACTCGCTGACAAGATCGCCATGAAGCTCGCCAAAGAAAACGGATACGTCGCAACTGAGGCCGGTTTCGGCTCTGATATTGGTTAGTGGGGGAACGACTTATAAGTCTCCTTTGAGCTGGGGAGTAATAATGATTTTTGCGGGGGGCGCTATTAACCAACCCTAGACAGATTAGCCAACAGATTAACCAACCTTAGATAGAGACAAGTAAATCAAAATGGTACAATGTGAATAATTCACATTAATTTTCTTTAAAAAAGGGCCTTTTACGTATGTTAATGAACTTCGACAAACTCTACCATATACTATGGACATTGTTTTATATATTTCGAAGTATTAAATATTTAACTACCGCAATTACGTAGATCGAGATGACACATGCAAACAAAATACACAGCTGCACTACGCCATTACGAGTTTAAGCATTTTAAGTTCAATAATTTACACGGATTTTGTGTCCCCCTTTGCCCTACCCTAGGTACGCCACTGTTTATTACTGCATATTTTGTTTTCAATTCTTATGTGAGTGACTTTGTGACATTGTAGTTCTGGAACGGATGAATCGATTTGCTAGCAAAAAGCAAAAGCTTGATGGAAGTGCAACTTTTAAATTTTATTTTAAATAATTTTCTTAGTGAGAGATGGTTTAAATGTGTTTGATGGAACGTTGACCATGACGTTCGTATTGGTGTCCGCAGGTATGGAGAAGTTCTTCGACATCAAGTGTCGCGCGAGCGGGGACCGGCCGCACTGCGCAGTGATCGTGGCCACAGTGCGCGCGCTCAAGATGCACGGCGGGGGGCCGGCGGTGTCGGCCGGCGCGCCGCTACATGACGTTTACGTAAAGGTGACGACACGCTCACATTCAAAGAATTCTGTATAAACTGAGGTAGATGCGCTCTACGTACCAAATTTTGTATCGTTAAATAGGAGTTGATTAAGACCAGTGCGTGCGAAACGCACAACAAAAGGTTTAAATTACTCTTTTACCTTTGTTGTCTTCATATAATTTTCTCTTTTTAATTACACTTACGTAAATATTCGTCGGTTGTATGTGCGTGTATTTGTGTGTGCGCGCGTATGTAATATTGTCAATGTTTTAGTTCGAGGACTGCAAAAAAATGATCGCTACTTAGATTGGGGCAAGTCTGATCACAATACTCGATACGCTGGATTAATACTTTTCTTTAGTATAGGTCCTAGCTTCTCAACCTGGGAGTCGCGACCATTGTGAGAGTCGTGTTTGTTATTATAGGGGGTCGCAGTCTATAAAAAAAAATAAGACCTATATACAAAAGGAGGATTGATGAGCATTCTATATACCAAACACATACATACACACTGCACCAAACGTACATACTATTTACTTTCATAAACACACACATACACCGCACATATTTTATACTCCCATCCATATCTATAATTTTATGTTACTTACCTTTTGTCTCATTAAATATGAAATTGTAATTCTCTATGAAATGCACACTTCTACAATTTTTTTGTACTAGTTATGAGGAGCAGAGTCTCCTAGCACAGGTATTGTTTATACTTAAAAGGAGACTCTGACGTAAGATATACTGTAGAAGATGTATTGTACTAGCTACTGAATAAAAATTTTTCATTTCATTTTTTCATTTTCAAAAGATTCGTTTATTGAAGGAATGAATTTTAGTGCAGTGTTATAAAATTAAATATTACCATGACATGAAACAACAACATGAAAAAATATACTTATAGCTCACTTTGTTTAATTAAAATGATTAATCGTAAACATTAATTAATTAATACTATTGCTTTGTTTCTCACTTAAAAGTATTTCTATACGTGGACCATCTCTGCAAACACTTCTAAGTAAATTATTTTCGAATGATAACAGATGATTTCTATATTTAATTTTCAAAGCCACCATAGATGAGAAACCTTTATCGCACAGGTAAGAAGCAGCAAAAGGTATCAATGTTTTCAAAGCTTCCGTTATTAGGCTTCCGTACTCACGTCGTCATGCGAGCCAAAATTTATCTAAATATTGAGATAATAATTCCAATTGTAAAGTTTTATCAGCCGATAGTTCAATGAGTTGATTGTGACTCTCGGCTCGTAACTTGGCAGATGCGACAATATTTTCATAAAACGGATTGAAAACCCATCTTTTCGATAAATCATTGTTGTCATCTGGAAAATATTCAAGTAACTGAATCTTTAATTCACCAAAATGCGTTTTTATGCTCTCCAACAGGCGGTCAATAACAGAATTTTCTAAACTCGCATTTTTGTTAATGTAAAACATTTTGTAAACTGTTCGGTATCTTTTTGCGGCAAGCAGCGCGTCCATTGCACATGTGGCATAATCTCTTTTAATTTTACTATCATGCCACTGTTCTTTTGCAAAAAAGCATAATATTTTCTTTTTTCATAATATAATATTTCATAGGCTTTTCGCATAATTTAACTTTTTCAATTATTTGGTTGTTAATATCGATGGCCATTTTTATCGATATCGTATCATTTTAAAGGGGTATAGCTTTTATTTTTTTAGCTTCTTCCGGACATCATAATATTGACCATATATTAGCAGCGGGAAAAATGAGTCTTTCCGCAATAGTATGAAGCTTAGACTCCCTCGCGACTCGCAGTGCTACTAAGTAGGATGCATGAAGTGCTGCGGTCTCATTACGGCTGTAATTTTTTAATGCGATTTTTTTATTTTTCAAAACAAGTGGCTTACGCTTGAAGAATTCTAACGGTTTTGCTTTCTAGTAAAGACGGGTGTATGGTTTGAAAGCTATTTGCTTTCCGCGAATAGGACTTGAAAACAAACAACACATCGTGACTTGTCATCCAATGTAGTAAATCCAAATTTTTAATATGTGTCGTTGTATAACCTGCGGGGTTATTCAGAAACGTCGGAAACTCGACTTTCCGTATCCGACAGGAAACTTTTCGATGATTTTGTCTAAACGCAATTCACAAATCCGAAACCTTTCCGAAACGACATGATTTGACAGTTTATTTTGGGACGAAACCTTCGGATGCTTCCGACGACTTTTTAGTGTCGAAAACGTTTCCGAGACGAGTAAATTAATGTAATATGTGTATAATCGATGACGTCTGTCGTCAAAAATCTAGACAAATTGCGTGCGTGTATGTAATCTAGACTTCTAGACAAATTTCGTGACCTTTTTAAATACATACCTATAGTCGGCCCGGGGAACCTTGATCCCTATGACACTGACAGTTATTCCGACGACACAATTGGAGGCGTCTAAAAATGATATTTATTAATTTTAGGTAGATATATGCCATTACAATGATATTCCGTTGGAATTATAACAATTCTTAACATTTACAAGAAATTATCTCAATCAGACTTTACGTTTACGTCCTGCAAAACTTACTTCGTTTGGAAGATATCGACTAGTGCCGAAGTATCGATAAACAAATGTCGATAATGGAAGTTTTCCGGGCACATTAAATGAAGATATCCTATTTTATGATAAAATATATAAATGACCTGGTTCCCATAACGAACGCGTGTTTACCGGGTAAAAAAATATGACACGAAAATGAAATAGGTGCATTTTTATTTTTGGAAAACTTTCGTTTTACTTACTTAATCTATACCAAAAAACTTAAATCATTACAACAACAATATAACAAACATTAGAAATGCAGATTATATTTTTAAAAACATATTTACCAACGTGGCTGAATGCAAGTCACGCCTTTGCCTATAAAAAAGTTAAGTTTCATCGACACGACCCATCACTAACATGAACTGTCATAGGGATCAAAGTTCCCCGGACCGACTATAAGGATTAATTTGCCTTATTATTTTATAACATATTTTATTAGTTACGCAATCAATAGCTAAACATTGTTTGAGGTATTTGAGGTATTTTTAGAAACAACAACAATCAAAAATAAAAACGCTATTGGACTTTATATTGTAGTTATTATTAATTTTTACTAAGCGACATCTAGTATAATTTATTTGAACTTGTGGAACGCACAGACAGTATAATTCGTATTTATAAAACCCGTTTAGTTCTTCGAATGTAAATAAAATAATTTACAAAAATGTTTTAATCTTAAAAAAAACTAAGTAATTTCTTTGTCTAAGTTGTTTCTCTGTCTGTTTAAAATGATATTTTACCAAATACATTGTGATTGTCAAAATGTAATACGTTTAAACCACACTAATATTTTCTACCAAAACGAAAACGATTTCTACCATTTTGTAACATGATTCATAAATGCATTTTCTTTCGGATTCGTAAAGTCCTTTCCGATGTGATTCCGATAGAGTTTGTGAATAGTATTTTCCAATCCGTCGGATTGAATTTATGCTTTCCGACGATCGGCCCTTTCCGCCACGGAAAGTTTTCGAAGCGTTGTGAATAATGGGGCTGGGGCTGCAATCCCGACATAGCGATTATTTTCGTAAACTAGCGATCGATAAAAATAACGAAAAAAATCGCTTGCCATAACCATAAGCACGAACACTTTGCGAGCTGTCAAATTTGATCGTAAACTCTTCGTAAAAACATTATCAGCAATCATAAAGTTGACAGTTATATTCGATATGATTCCAATCACAATCGATAGTTTTAATGTAGAGACTTTCAAAAATCGTTAAAAATTAATCGTTATGACTTATCAACCGAAATTGGTCGTAAAGCGATCGCTACCTATGTCGAGACTGCAGGGGCTGGTCCTTTTCTTCACCGTGGCACCAGACGGAGAAGGCACATTTCATTTTGTCAATTTTAATTAAACTTTTCTACTTTATAAAAATTATTTTTTATAAAAATTAAACACTGGCTGAGCGAGATAAGATCGTTCTTGTATGTAATTGCTTCCCTGTGCTACTTCCCTAAAAATGTAAATGACAATGAAACGTTGCCTCGCGTCCTTTTGTTTTTATAATTAAGGCATTTAACATGTACGAACCAGTCTAGCGCACTTGTCACGGGATGCGCGGGCGGTTTATTTGACAAGTTCGTGCAAGTAGAAAGCAGGTTAAAACCTTGCCTAGACAGTAATTTAGTAAGTAACAGTTAGACCCTCAGACAGGTGGGCGCGATTTACACGTAATTTATATTTGTAATGCGAAGTTTTGCGTTTTTATGGCCAGAGGGAGCCTTGAAAATTTAAATTAAACATATAAATAAACTATTAATTAAAATATTATTATAATTGTTCAGTAAAGGGATCGCAAGACTTTATACTTAACTTATAGCTTTTTCAAGGGTCGCGAGATAAAAATGTTTGAGAAACAATGGGCACTTTATGGGCACAGATTAATTAGTTACTAACGTAAACCAGACGCATACCAGACTTTTTGCCGCTTATCTTTATCGCTTGTATTTTGTTAGGCCTAATTTTAGCCAATTGATAACTGAGTACCAAATAGGTAGGTAAACTCTATATCCACCGCCCAATGAATCGCCCCTAGGCCGCTGTCCATACAGCCTCTTGATAAATGCAAGACAGGACTGCCACATATGTACATACGAACATATGATGTATGTTTGAGTGGTTTGTTAGCGCGATGGCAGAGCATCTGCCTTCCAAGCCAAGCTTCTATTCCCGGTCAGGTCAATTTAGGAAACAAACTTTTCTAAATTGATTTGTAGTCTGGGTTTACTCCTACCCCTAGCTCCCCCAATTCGTAGTACGGTACTCACGGTAGAAGCCTAGTCCTTTAGGGTTCCACAATTTGTGTAATTGTCTGGTGTATTATTATAAAATATACTGAATTTTGTGTCGGTTATTCTAAGTACAGATTTTTTGGTACAACGTTCAGAAATACCTTCACCGGTGTCTATATTGAGTTTTTTGCTGGGTCATCTTAATACATGTTTTCCTCAACCGGTGGTAAATCAACGTTCTAAATATTGTAAAATAACTACTACTTAAATTGTCTGGTGTTACCTAAAATTTAGAAATTGTTGGTGAAATTGGGCATTATTATAATTTCAGGAAAACCTGGACCTCCTTAAGAAAGGTCTCTGTAATTTAGGCAAACACATTAGCAACGGTAATAAATTCGGCGTACCAGTTGTCATAGCTGTCAATAGACACGGGTAAGTTTTAATGTTTAAGCCTATAAATAATACAGATAACATTTTTTTTTGTCTGGGAGAGAAAGATAAATAGAAAGTGTGTTTCCAGTTTGTCTGCGCAGGTCATGATATTAGTCGGCCGAAGGATAGGGCTTACTTAAGGAAGTAAGAAATAGAGGCGTTCAACATGTATCTGGTTTCATTTTACTTTCTGTAATTACTATTACCTACTTATCAACTAAAAATGACATTAATGTGGTATTTTGTTGATGAATAGGGAATGGCGAATGAATTTAAGTACGTATATAACGTACTTAAATTATATGTTATATGTAAATACATATTATATTTGTACTACCCGTGCACAATAATATGATACCATACGCAACGTTATTGTCTCGTCTTTTTAAGATGCACACAAAAGAAATCCGAACACATTCAATTTTTTTACACAATATTATATTAGTAAAATAATATTTGTTCAATATATTTTTCTGTGTCCATCCAAACGAGCACAAGACAATAATGTCTCATCACCGGTTTCAGCTTTCATGTACGGGCCATACTTATGCATATATTACAGATCGTAGTAGAGAGAGAACATAGAATATGTGTTACCTTTTTTCTCGTCCAGTAATAAAAGTTGCCAAGCCTGTCTTTTGGCCTCTACCGGGTCTATATAATGAGCTATGGTATTAGATATAAGTGATGGACTAGCACCATCTGGAACGAACAAGTATGAGTTACCAGATGAAGTACTTACATGCATCATCTGGATGCCTAAATTTGCTTACTATCTAGAAGTGTCATTGTTGCGCCTTGATATTCTGTCCCATTCGAAGAGGAATTGGCGCGAAGTTTCGTAAAGAAGTTAATTTCAATACTATGGCATCCAACTGTGTTCATGGAAATTTCTTCTCGTCCTAAAAACCAGAAAAAACTGATGTGACAGTGAAAGCATGTCCGAAGCGAATAGACGTTTAAACAGATTATATTTATAAACTTTACCCATTCATATTTTTGTAAATTGAATCTCAAAAATATTATTTATTGCAGTAACGACACTGAGGCCGAACTGACTCTCGTCAAAGATTTCGCTCTACAGAACGGCGCGTTCAGGGCGGTAATATGCGACCACTGGTCCAAGGGCGGCGCAGGCGCACTTGATTTAGCCGACGCAGTGATCGAAGCTTGCGATAAGCCTTCAAGTTTCGACTACATTTACCCATTAAACCTATCTATCGAAGAGAAGATCAAACTAATCGCCACTGAAATGTATGGAGCTGGGCAAATAGAGTACACCGATGATGTTCTCGAAAAAATTAAAACTTATACCGCTATGGTACGTAGTATTTTAAACATTTGTTTAACTTGGGTCGTGACATAGAATATCATATATGGGTGCACTAGGTAAAGGACGGGTGAGCCCTTTTAGTACTTGAGCCTCCAGTAGCTATATGGCTATATGGTTTAATATGGCCTTTCAATGTAAGGGTCTCTCCCCAGACGAAGTTTACATTCATAGATGCTCGCATTTGGTCTATTATCAGAATTACAGAGTGGCAGCTTGAACGTTCTGTAATCTGTTAAGGACTTTAAAACAGTATAGATAAACTATTGTAACCTACTATAACTACCCGCTACTTCGTCCGCGTGGTGGCAACTTACAACAAAGGGGATAACATAAAAATCTTTTACATGAAAAAATACATAAGTATGTACGTGCCAACTTTTATGGCGATCGGTCAAATACTTTGGAGTGTAGCGATTATAATTATATATAAACATCAATTTTTATACATACAAGGTTATTTCGAAAGGATGGGTAAATAAGGGTATAAAAGTACCCATTACAACGGAAAATTTGCGTTCTACAACTTCGCCAAAAGTCAATGGTTCTAGTGTAAAACCTCAAAATTTAAACAAAAGTAAAGGGTGAGGCAACCCTAATATCAGCGTTTTTCCGTCGCTAGCAAACATTTTGAATATAAGGCATAACGATAGAGTTGTACTTTTTCCATTAAATGAATGTTTTATTTTTGTATGGAAAACAAAATAAACGTATTCCGTTATTACATCTACAATGTAACAGTCAACAGTGACATCAACATGTCACTGTCCCAACGCCGGGGTCCCAGCGGACCCCGGCGGATTTATAACCCCTTTCACAATAACCTTGTAAGTATATACAAATAATGAAATGACATACTTTCTTTTTTTTTCTTTCTTCATGGCATGGCGCACAGATTAGCGCATTTGCCAATGTCACGTATTGTATTGTTATTAGGTAGAATCCTTATCGTAAAACTCCTCCAGTAAAGTGATGGTAGACTTTACTGAAGTTTTATAGAACTTCTTGGAAGAGCGCGAGAACTTCAGCTACACATGTTTGTTTAGACCTACTCCATTCTTTTCACTTACACATAACTTTAAAACACAATATACTATCACTTTTGTACTTTAAAACCCCCAAAAATGTAAAAAATAGAAAATCTAAATAAAATGACAACCTCACTTCTTCCGTTCCCGCCAAAAAGTCAGGCACTTTCACTAGCTCGTATAATTCTCGGCAAACACATTTATAAAGTTTTATTTAATAGTTAGTATTTTTGTATGACTTAATCAATACTCAAGTACAAAAATAACTTTTTAAACAAGATACAAATACCTACATCATAATTAAATTTGACAGTTACTGAAGTCAAACAGTTTTCTTTCGCCTTGATGTTCTGTTCAAATTTGATGTATTTTTCATTAATTAATTGGAATTTCGAATTTCAGGGTTATGATAAACTTCCAATTTGCATGGCGAAGACGTCGAACTCTCTGACTGGAGATCCGGCCATCAAGGGAGCACCCACTGGGTTCACACTCCGCATTAATGACATATTTGTGTCGGTAGGCGCAGGATTCGTTGTGCCAATGGTTGGGGAGATCAGCAAAATGCCAGGACTACCCACGAGACCCAGCATTTACGACATTGATTTAAATACAAAGACTATGGAAATTGAGGGCCTCTTCTAATACCTTTATGAAATTTTATAGAGATGAAACCATCGTCGTTTGAACTTTATTTTTTCATGTATTCATTAATTAAGGAATAATTATAGACGTTATATAATAATGATACCATTGTGGATACGACGCAAAATATATTTTTTCAAGCAGTTTTAGATTTCTTTTATCCCTTATTGAAAAAATTATCTTTATAGAAATACAACCTATAGCTTGATTCTTGAATTAATTTAGTTTTGTAGTGTGTGCCGTACGAACTGTTGAAACACCTATAGTAAGAGACAGATTCATAGTCAATTGAATAAAATCTACTTTGACTGGCTGGGACCAGAGCTCTGAGTCCGCAGAATATAGTGAAAAATACAGAACAGACTACGCGAAAAGAAACGATACTTAAGCAAGTGTGTTCGTGGCGATGTGTACGGGTATTAGAGAGCGCGAGGGATGCAAGTGTCGCGCGGTGTATGGAACGGGCATCTAGTGATGCCCGTTCCATGCCTCAGCTCAGAGCTTCGCTCGTACACTCTCGTCCAACGACTCGGTCTGCTATATCCGACACACACTAGTGATCTTCATATATTTCGTTTCAATGTCTAAACATAAATCACTCGTATTTTATCATTTCATTGCACCATTAGTATTTCCTGTATCAACCATATTGTATGCACATGTCGGCTGTGTCACATGGATGATAGGATACAGGTTACAGCAAAGAGAGCAATTTGTAAATCAGTTCTTTAAAGGACTTCTTGGAAGAGCGCGAGAACTTCAGCTACACATGTATTTAGACCTACTCAATTCTTTTCACTCACACAGAACTTTAAAACATGTGATACATAATATACTATCACTTCTGTATTTCAAAACTCCCAAAAATGTAAAAAAATAGAAAATCTAAACAAAATGTCAACCTCACTTCTCCCGTTCACGCCAAAAAGTTCTGCTGGTGTCTTACGAATCAATTCCCAAAGTGGGCGATAACGCCCCCTTGTGGGCACTGCAGGCCTAAAGGGGGTCGGTAAGAGACCCAGAAAAAAAATGGGGGCGTTGTGTAGAGGCCTGGGGGGTGATTTGTAATTTCATTTAGCTAGGAGGCATCTTAGACAACGACTGCATGAGCTCTCGACTCAGTAGACAAAATAAGTTTGGGAACCAGTGCTCTATATGAATGATCGGGTTGCCACCTTAGAATAATGCCACTATTTGGTAAGTGACAATGTCACTGACTGCGTGCAACCTTGTTGTAACCTTTATATTTACTTACATTTCTGTCTTGTCATTGATGAAAAAGCGGAAGTACCAGGAATAGTAGCTTTTAAAAGACATCAAAGTATATGTGTAGTTGTTTATTTATATATGGTACTTATAGCATCAATATTTTATTCACCTAAGAACATAGTATGTGTGGACAGATGGTACCTTTCCACAGCAAAAACAAAAAAAAAATAACTTACACTTAAGTATAATAGTTTACAAAATACAGATAAATACTACTGAATAGATCAGTTGATCAGTAGAGAATCAGTGGTAATAAATAATATTTACATTAAAATTTTAGAAAAAGGTGTTCATTGGTTAGGAGGCGCTTCGTCCAGTTCATTTACTATTTCGGTAGGTTGGAATCCTGCATCTTCTTCGTCGCTGTCGGGTGCGGCGCCCGGGTGAGATGGAACGAAGTGTTCTGGTTCTTTTGATTGTGCTGCAAATTTGGTTCCAGGTGCCGACCATGTACTTTCCGATTTCTAGAATTATTAGAATCGATATCAAAAACATTAATACACATATAAAAATAGCGACACCTATAAAAAATGAATTTTTAGCGAGTGTTAGGTCTTTACATAAAAAATAGTCAATTTGAATTGAAATATCGATAGGTTTGACTTGGAATTTTTAAGTTAATGAAATTTTAAGTTTATGACAGCAATCTCACATACACGAAATGGTATGACTTCGACTTAGGGTCGCGCCGCTTTTGTATTCATTCCAATAAATTAAATTAAAAATTTATTTCCATAATAACATTCTTCATTCTTCGATTTTTTCTTCCGATACAATGAAATGATGCTTATATAAAACTGAGTCGATGTACATAAAAAAAAATTGCCAATTATACTAATTTTTATGAACATCTCACGCTTGATCAAAAAATGTATAATGTCAAAATTGTTTTCACGAAAAAAGGCCGAATGATTTCTAAGTGGTTCCCGTGTATATCCTATGGATTTTGATTTGCCCATACTGCATTGTATGAAGAAATATTTGATTTGATTGTTAATTTTACGAATTTTTATCGACACCTCACACTTGACCAAAAAATTTGTAATGCCAAAATTGTTTTCACAAAAAATACCAAATGGTTTCTAACATGGACTTATGGATATTAAATTTCAAATCTCGATATGGGACATATGAATAATATTATACCGGTTTCAGTTACGATTACGGATATGAAATTATTTCCGATTATTATGCGATAGTATCGGATAGTTTCATATAAAATTTTTAGGGAATTGTAAAAAAAAATACGCAGGATGCATTTTGTCCAGATATTTTTAAACAACACTTTTTTATGTAAGTAATTATAATCCCACAAGAATGAAATTATAAAAACTATCCGAAGTTATTCGAAACTTCGTTCGAAATTCAGATTCGGTTACGGTTTCGGATATAATTTTTTTCAGTTATCTGATAGTTTCGGTTACGGAGCTCCATAACATATCCTTGGTTTCTAAGACGGTTTACCTGTATCTATGGATTTCAGATTCGGATATCTCAGTCATATCGGATAGACTCAGTCAGAGGACGAAGTGCAAAACTTCGTGTTCCTTACATTTCTTTCGCTTCCACAAATCTCATCACCCTCCTCACACATTTTCGCCTAGATATGCGAATAATCATCAATTATAATCTTGACGAAATACCGCTTATGTAGCTAGATAGCACAGAGTCTTGTCAGTAAAAAGTAGATCATGGGTCTAATCAAGTTGGCCATCCCTGGTGTTGAGACCTCGGACCCAGAATCGGAATGAACGGAGCATTTGCTTTAAGAGAGTGACTAGGGAAAGGTCACAATACAACAATACACAGTTGAACTGGTCATTTTTATTTTTGTGAATACTAGCAGCTGAAACACTTAAGATTTACGAGTATTTTGCAAAAAATTATTTCAGTAATGTGCATACTATGTGAAGTCGGTCGTGTGCTGACATGAGTTACGCCGACAGTGCGAGATAGTTATACTTGTTATGCTTATTGTTTTACACGTGGTTACGCGTAGAGATAGAAAGAGACACGAAAATTCGTATGACATGCGGTGGTAAGAGCGGCAACTTTTTATTGGCTTCGTACAATATGTTTGTTGGTCCGAGTAATGGCCGGAGCCAGTAATAAGTTGATGCTCTTGCACTGTTTGTGCAATTCGTGTCAGCTTATGAGTCGGATATTAAATAATTATTCGCAAAATACTCTTAAATCTTAAGACGACGCATTGGAAATTTTGATGTCGGGCATTTGAATTTTTCTAAGCAATTACAAAACATATGAAAGTGATATTTGGTAACCATTATCTTAAATTCACTGACTTTATTTTGACAATAGTTACACGGTTGGTTAACAAAAGTTAACATTTTTATGTTATAAAAATAACATAAAAAAAAAAAATATTAAAGAAACCTCTTTTAAAACAGAGATTTGCTTTTTACGGACAAATGAGACCGATTAAAGTCAAAATTGGACTTTCTGGCGGGAACGGGAGAAGTGAGGTTGTCATTTTATTTCGATTTTCCATTTTTTACATTTTTAGGAGTTTTAAAGTACAACAGTGATAGTATATTGTGTTTTAAAGTTCTGTATAAGTGACAAGAATGGAGGAGATCTAAATAAACATGTTTAGCTGAAGTATTCGCGCTCTTCCAAGAAGTCCTTTATAACTTCAGTAAAGCCTACTATCACTTTACTGGAGGAGTTTTATGATAAGAAAAAACTAATTTACTTGTGATTCTACACTATGGATTACTTATTAATACGTGAAATTGGCAAATACGCTAAACTGTGCGCCATGCCATGAAGGAAGAAGAAGTCAAAATTTTTTATGTAGATGAATCTAAACATATGAATATGATTTTTAAAATTAATTATAGTTTGTAATTTAAACGAAAATAACTGTTTTTTCGTATATTTCGTAAGCTAGCGCGCGCACGTTTGCATAGAACAGAAGGTCTATTTTAGATTAAATTATTGTTTATCAATGCGTCGCCTTAAGTGTTTTGGTAACTAGTATTCACAAAAATAAAAATACGTCATGTTCAACAGTATACTGTCGTTGTATACCTTTAATGTCGTTGTGTACCTTCCTTAGTCGCAGTCGTAATAGTACGCACATTAATAAAAATCTAGAAGCTCGGTAAAAAAAAGGGCACCGTAAAGACACGCTTTTAGAGCTGGCGCACACTGGTGACATGTGTCATAGTAACAAAAAATTACCCTACTATTTATTATGAAAACATACGAAACAGCGCTCATTCGGTGACGTTACCGTGACGTGACAAAAAGATCTGCTGATCGCAGTAACATTTTGTCACTTTTGTGCCACCTTCTGAACTGTATATGAGAGTACGCACACCGATTACTTTTTGGCAACGAATATTGAAATGGAAGCACGAATGTTAGCGGACTTTTGATAGAAGAGTTACAAAATCATCCAGTATTATACTATAATAAATTAGTTCCAGAGTTTTTCAATGCGAATTGTAAAAAGAAACAATGGGAACAACTAACTATAAAGTAATTCCTGTCTTTCACCGTAATCACAGGAGCTAATAATTTGACAGGTCATCGTAGGTTTTAATAGACGTTCTAAAGTATTTATAAAAGTTGTCTAAATATTATCGTAATTCACTAAACAGTTTGTAGAATTGTCGTTTTTAATCTTTAATTGAGTATAGGATGAACCCAGCACTGTCTATTTTTTTTATGCGCTGAAATTCTAGTGAAGCAAGTGCTATGTCTGCGAAATCCATCGGTAAAATGAATCGTCACCTACATAGCGCGGCAGTGAGCGCAGGCAATATGCGCAGTAAGGTGACGTGAAAAAGTCTGTGATTTGCGCCCAGCCTTAGAGCAAATGCTCCGTCCATTATGGAAGTTGGTCCGAGGTCCATTACGCTCGGTGGGCACGAGGCGAGAGGCGCCGCTCACCTGGTGCGTGCGGCGCACGACGTCGAGGTACATGTCGTAGACGAAGCGCGCCATGTGCGGCATGTCGCGCACGCGCAGCTCCCCGCCCCCGCCCCCGCCCCCGCCCGCGCCCGCGCCGGCCGCGCGCTGCGCCGGGTACCGCTCGCCCGGCACCAGTTCCAGCTGCAGCGGCCGCGCCACAAGCTGACCACAAGTGGACCGGTTTTGGTGGGATTTCATGAAGAGCAGTTAGGAGTTTATTTCAATTTGCAAATCGTTTCTAGTGTATATTGTGTTGTAAAATTGGGATAGTTTTGCGTCCCAAGTGTCTGCTGTGTCGTGCATTATGTGAAATTGTTAAAAAAAAGTGCTTACTTGGTAGTGTGATGTTCAGACTTTTTTCAGTAGCTTAATGACCGCTTTTATAATTTTCCGTTGAACGTTTTTACCGTCCACGGTACAATGGAGAAACAAAATGTATGCAGTTGTATGGAGACGGTTTTATATTTCCGTGCATGATAACGTCATTCCGTGGACGTTGAAAAAGCGTCTTTATTTTCTAAATAATAGGAAAGCATTTTGCTTACCTATTGTATTTTGGACGGTAAAAACGTGGCGATAAAAACGTTCAACGGAAAATTATAAAAGCGTCTAATGCATCCTACTAGAAAAACTGCCTCGATATATTTGTCGCCAGAATCTCCAAGAAACATTAAAAAGTCGAATATTATATCTATGTGGGCATAAATCCCTTTGCCTTTCCTCTCAAAGTAGAATCGTACCGAAAATAAATGGACCAGTATATTCATTCATTTGTATACACCTTGAGAGGAGAACAGACAACATTTTTTTTTTTTACTTCACAAACAAAATTATATTATAAACCAAATTGGAAGCAGTAATCTACAAAAGGCAAATCTCGTTAAAAAGTGTGTGAGGTTATGTACGTATATTGTAACAATGTATGAAGCGTGGGCTGTCCGTGGCCATAAACAAAATGTTGATATATATTTTATTGATGTGATGTAATCCTACAATTACTATAGAGAAGTTTCATTGTACTTTAAAACCGAATAAAATATATTTGAGCACTTAAGGTAATAATTTTTCTAAGTATGGGGCCTATGCTGCAAAAATAAAGTGAAATAACTAATATGAGTAATGTCAACATATTAATTTTAAATAATATTATAATGAGTTGTAGTTTTAATTACTAATTCTGTTGTTCATTTATATTCCAAAGGAAAAAATGACAGCCATTATAAGACTTCTCACGTGTCCGTCCAACACAAGCAATTGTTATATGAATCATGCAACGTAGAAAACCTTGTTAGGAATAGTAATATTTACACCACATAATCATATATTTTGTAATAAATTGCTAAAATTCAAAAATATTCATGTTTATTCAATATCTACATCATAAGTATAAAATGTATGTATGTGTAATCAGAAGTGTAAAATGATTTTAAATGGACAAATATATACATATATACACATTTTTAAGTCAGTTACAAATAAACCATTTTAAGATCAATATTTTTTTTCTGTTCCCTGTGAACTAAAATATAAGGTTCTATCACCAAAACAAAATGAGAATTTCAGAGAATATCAGAATATACGTAGCCAGGTATTTAAAGATTTCTAAAAAATATTTTTTTAAACTTGTCATTTTATGAATACAATTGGCATGCTATAGAATAGGCTATGCACGCGAGAGGTACTCGTACCAAATATTTGTTTAGTTTCATAAAGGCGTAGGTCGTTAATTGTCAGTCTAATCACATTAATGCAAACATATCTAGTTTCATAATTGTATGGAAATGCGGAACCACATAGTGAATGTTTATGACAATCGCCTACATAAATTATTTACTGAGGGCCTATTTTATTTTAGTAACTTGACCCATTGATACACAATTTCCTTAATCTGCGTATACCAATTTTGAAGCAAAGAAGTTCCTTACACTTCTCGAAGATTTCTTCTCATGTGAACTTTCTTACATGCAAAATTTTTTTGATAACTGCAATTGCATTAAACTTCTGTTTCTAATAATGTCTCATATTTGTCTTGTTTTTTTTTTAATTTACGAATTATTCAATTAGTAAAAATAGGCGCGTTCTCGTCCAAGTATCATCAGTATCAATCAATGAAGTATTAAAAATATTATAACGTAAAATTTGAAATGTAAAATCCGATATTATTTACGAGACACCCTCAGCGTAATGACCTACACAGAAAGATAACTGACATGAACTAAATTTCTCCTCCCCCAGACCAGCAATGAATCCTAAAACTTCAGATATAACATATTTTCTAAACAAGGCATTTATTTTGAAAGAAATCACTGACGTCTTCTGTTTTTTTTTTCCTATTCTTTCTATCCCGTCCATAAAGAAAGAACTTTTTGGAAAACTCGATATGGATGCGAAGAGGTCACCTATCCAATAGGTGACCGCGTGAAATACTTCAACACACACGCCAGTCTTTCAAGTGTCTTTCGCTTGGTCGATACTGTAAATATAATATTTATGTATAAAAATAGAATAATGAGTGTACCTGATTAAATGTCGGCTGCAGTTCAAAACAGTTTCTGAACAGATTAGCCCTTGCGAATATGTAAAGGCCTAGTCTAGCTCGCGACGCCGCCACTATGAGTCGCCGTAAATCGCGCACGTGGCCTACGGCTTTTGTCCGTACTAGAGACACCAGCGCTATGTCGTTTTGCTGACCTTGATACTTGTCCACTGTCGTCACCTATAAACACAAAATTCAATATTATATTGCATATTGTTTAATACTAATGGCATGCATATTAATGAAATCATTGAATATTGTAATTTATACACATTTTAACTGTAGACGTAAATCACGTAGTATATCCTATCCTATATGGCCCCCAGACACTGCCCTGGCGCCAGTTAAAGTACTGATAAATACAATCATAAAAAAGTCTGAACACATTCTTTACTTTTAGCATCGACAACTAAGACTCAGTCAGCGACTGTGTGTTTTATGATCATTGTATCGAGTTTCCAAATCATCGATAATACACGTTAAAAGTACTGACGATGAAATGTTGCGGGGTTTTAACGTCATCCGTTACATCAAGCTTCCTAAAAACGATTGAGCCGTCGATTGTTGTTAATAGTAGCAAGTATGCTCAAGCCCTAACCGAACACAATGGATTTATTCGCATGTCATCAGTGTTCTGTAGTTTTGCGATCGTAAATTACGTGACGTGACGTGTTTGGGTATGTTGTACCAATTAAAATACTACCAATTCATGAAATGGCGAACCTACCCGTCATATCGTTTGACGATTCGCTCAGCCATAGTTAACTTTTAGGCCTATCGTTTCTGTAGAATGTTCAAAGTATGTTTATCAACAATTAATTATTTTTAAAAAGTAGTCATGAATCCATGGTTTTTTCACATTGCGATCGAATCCTGTGAATTGTATAAAACTCATACAGCTAAAATGCAATTTTTTCATCAATCGTTACTATAGGATATTTTTCAACGCAGCCATATTGTGCGCACTTAAATCAATCAGAAAGCATGGGGACAGCGCTATCCGCTACTAGTGACGTGAAATGTTCGTCAAGACCATTACGTGGTGAAGCATTAAAGCTTACAATATCGACAAACGTATTGTTCTCATCCATCTGGCCTGTTCTCTTTAGGCACATAATACGATGACTATGGCATAATAGATGGTCATTCCATAAAATGGCAATGTTTCACGGAATGCTTAGGTACCTCATGATTTGACAAATTTTAGGATGAGAAGACGACACGACACATTATATTATAGACTTACCTACTTGTAATATAGTGTAATATATACCTACTAAGGTTACTTCTTGTATTCATATCCACATTACGAATGCTAAAAAGGTAGCAGTGCTGTTAGCATAACATTGCGAATATTAAACACCTACCTTGTGAGGTCTGCCGATGAGTGGATTATCTGCACAACGTTTGTCTATGACATCTCTTATCAGATGCTTTTGGCCGTTGTACGTGGTGAGAATAGAAATGCGCTCCGCTGGCCACCCGATAAGACGCATATACATAAATACAGCAACCACGTACTCTGCTTCCGCCAAATTCTATAAGCGTTTATTACCACATATTAATTTCGCAAGTTTTTAATTTATAATCATTTAAAACAATTATTCTTTTTTTGTCTCTTCTCTTTCCAATTATTTACTGACGATTGTTTCAAAATTATCAAGACGTGTGGAGTGATGTCATATGGTGTGGAGTAGTGTGGTGCAGATTGATGTGTTGTGGGTCGGTGACGTAGTGTGAACTATAGTGTGAACGGTGTAAGAAGTAATGTGTATTGGTGTGGTGCATTCTGTTGCGGTGTGCATTGATGTGGTGTGGATTTATGTCGCGACTCGCGAGAACAGTTGCAGTGTAGACTGGTATAGTGTAGTGGTAGTGTGTGGAATGGCGCAGTGTGTTGGTTGATACACACGACGACACACGATTATACATTTCCCACATTGTGACTCCACACCGTTGTACCATGACAATACATAACCACAAAATCACACCAGTACATAGTTATTGGGCGTCAGATTTGTATTAATTTTTATTTCTTTATTATGGTCGGATTTGTGTCGTAAGAACTGGTATAGTGTCAACTGGTATGACCTAGAGTCTAAACCCGACTGATATGGCGTAGTGGTAGTAGTTTGTGGACTAGCGCAGTGTGTGTTAGTACACTTCGCACACCACGACTGCACACCGTTGCACCGTAACAATACGCAACCGCACAACCACATAATTACATCAAGTAGTTATTGTTCATCTACTTTTTATTCATTTTTATTTATTATGCATTGATGTGATGTGAATTTGTGTCGTGAGGACTAGTGCAGTGTCAAGTGGTATGGTGTAGTGAGTGAACTGGTATTTTGTTATGGTGTGGTGTGGAGCGATATAGTACGGCCTCGTATTCGTGAAGTAGTATACTGTCGTGTAATATAGCTTGGTATGGTGTGTATACATGCGTGCGCACACCTGGTAGTATTCGTCAAGTGGTACGCTGTGGTGTGTTATGGGTCGGTAGGGTATGTGTGTGTATACGTGTGCGTGCGCGCACTTGGCAGTGTTCATGAAGTAGTAAGCTGTAGTGTGTTATGGGCTGTTATGGCGTGATTGTACACATGCGCGCGCGCACCTAGTAGTAGTCGTGAAGTGGTGAGCTGCGGTGTGTTACGGGCCAGTATGGGCCGTTAGGGTGTGAGTGCGCGCACCTGGTAGAAGTAGGGGCTGGGCTCGGTCTCGCCGGCGCCGTTGAAGTCGTCCACGTTGACCAGTTGGTAGTCGTGCAGTAGGCCCGCGTTGGCGGCGCGGTACTCGGGCAGGCGCGCCACGTGCCGCAGGTCGCCCAGCGCGCGGTACCGCCAGCGGTACAGGTCGCATATACTGCGCATGCACACGACACAAACACATGTTGACGACTTTCCGTGGCGCAACGGGTAAGCGCGTCGCAAAGTAAACGGGGGTTGCGGGTTCGATTCCCGCCCCGAGTCTGGGTGTTAATGTATAATATGTATTTATTTACGTAAGAAAAGTATATAAGTAGTATATCAGTTGTCTAGTACCCATAACACAAGCGCTGCGCTGTGCTGCTTACTTTGGAACTAGATGGCGCTGTGTGAAATGTCTGAGTATATTATTATTATTATTATGTTACACGCTAATAAAAGTAGCATACATCTTCACACATTTACATAAAATTATTTCCTAGAAAACAACCCCATAAATATTGAAATCACTGCTTGGTGTGATGTATTTTAGCAGAACAATCCATCGACTTATTCGTTCAAAATGTGCGTTTCATGTACAGGCGCGGCGGTTTATTTCGGTTGCTTTAATTTTAAAGAGCGTTATGTAGAGTAATTTTGTTATGTCTACGTAAAAATAGTTTGATATTTATGATGGATGTGAAAATACATAAACATAATTATCTTATGTTTAACGTTATCTTATGATGTCTGCTCACTTTGGTGAGCAGTATTTTTATTCATTTAATAAAACCATTTAATAAATGCTTTTTCAGCTTAAATGATTGAATATGAATCTAGGATACATTTATTAAATATATTTTCATATCAAATACTATATTTTCTATAAAAATGATTTATTAAATTAAATTTTCACGATTTTTGATTAGGAACTCTAAGGCCAATTAGGCCCTCGTGTCATTACGCTATGCGAAAAACCATTTAAAAAACGAAAATAAAAATTATTCATTACTTATCCAAAAGAATCAAAATAATATTAACTACGATAATTCACCTTGGCCTAGCTCGACCCTGGGCGTCTAACTCCACGTATGGCACGCCAAGTCTTACGAGTCTTGTGAACAGACTCTGTTCCATATTGCAGTACTTCTGGAATGCCATATTCTTGACCACGGGCGGCAGTTGGTGGTGATCTCCTATCATGATCCACCGCTTGAGTCTCGACCGACCGTCTTGAGGATTTTGTAGCAGGAGCGGAATAAACGTCTCAATTTCGAGAATCTGAGCGGATTCTTCCATTAGAATATTATCGTATTTGAAACCTGTCCATAAAGAAATTTACATGTATACGATTACAATATTGTATAGATATCGATAAAATGTAATATTATATTACACAAAATCAAACTTCTCACTTTTCTATTTATTTTTTCACGAAAATTAAAGGCATTACAAATTAATTCATAACACAGTCACCAATTTGATGCCATTAGTATTTTATTGTACATTGACTACTACAAAATATAAATTAATAAAATAAAAATACTTCTCAGATGTGTTTATTTTGTAATCCGAAATGTATTTCACTTTCAATACTGTATCACAATACAAAAAATGTTATATTGTCCTCTTCTCTATAGACCAGGGGTGGCCAACCTGCGGCTCGCGAGCCACATGTGGCTCTTTAAAGGATTATTTGTGGCTCTCGATAAATGTACCCGAGTTCCCTTTTCATTTTTGTGCTATTATATTTTAAAAAATTATTAACGTTCCGTATGTGTTTCAAAATGTCTTTTAAATTACTGACAACAAATATGAAAGACTAAGTGCAACATTGTAACAAATTTCATTTCCGTCCAAGTTAAGAATGATATGACTCATCGAAAACTGCGCGAACGAACATAAACAGTGATTTCTTTTAATACCTTTTTTGCATACCTTTTAAATATGCATTTAATTGCGGCTCGCGAAAAATTTCAAATTTTGAAAAATGGCTCGTACTATCAAGGACCTTGGCCACCCATGCTATAGACTATATATATATAACTATATATATATGACTATAGTTATATATATATATATATATAACTATAGTCTTTAAACATAAAAATTGTAATACGTTTTTAAGATAAAATATGTTTTATATACCTTTTAATCATTTTTATTTTGAAATAAAAGAAACAAAACATAATTTAGCTAATGTACATTTATCCATCATTTAAGAATAAGGGTAGTTGGCAAAAACTATTTAAACTCGATTTAAGGAATTGACAAACTGAGATGTCAAATCCTTAAATCGAGTTTAAATAGTTGATGCAAGCCACCCTAAGAGGGCGAAATCATAAAACAAAAATAAAAACTAACCCATTTGAACCAATTCGGAACGTTTTAATGCAGCATGCGTACACGTCATGGCGATAATTTTAGCTTCTTTGACTAAAAGATATTTCGAACGGTCCAGACCTGAGCGCAGTAATTCAAACGCTCGGAATTCCTCTAGTTCTTCAAATATGTGGTTAATGTACCTGTAATTTAAAGTATTAATGTCAGACATCAGTACATTCATTGACAATCAGTACAGCTATTGACATTAATATTTTAATATTGTATTTATGTAAAATTATTCTATATTTAGTATAAATCTTGTAACCTTTACATAAAAAAAATAAAAAATAAAAACATCTTCAATATAAATACTAATACTGATGTGACTCACAACACCATCACGCACCTTAATCGGCTTGTTACCTTATGTGCCTTACGCACCCTATTTGCGTCTCACACAAATAAAGTTCGAAATATCGCGTTGCTACCACACATATCGGCGTTATAATTAGTATAGATCGACTAAAATCCACCAGTCAATAACTAAGTGATTTAATGAATTCATTAAGTACCATTTAAATCAAATAACAATAGGCAGATGTATTCTATATGTCAACAAAAATAAATTTATTACACATACTTGATGTACCGATATGATTGACTGTGTATGTATGTGTATACAGATATAACACATGCTAGTGGATAATAGCAGTTGTTCTTTTCAAAGTAATTTTTATGTCAGTGACTGAAAATTTATATGTATTTGTATTTATATGTACATCTACTAACAAAACTAATAAAATATTGACAAAATCAATCAATTGAATGAAGGAAGAAACGTATGATGAAACGTATATTGAATGTATGTATGTGTATACAGATATAACACATGTTAGTGAATAATAACAGTTGTTCTTTTCAAAGTAATTTTTATGTCAGTGACTGAAAATTTATATGTATTTGTATTTATATGTATATCTACTAACAAAACTAATAAAATATTGACAAAATCAATCAATTGAATGAAGGAAGAAACAATGGAATTAATGTTACAAACGCTTGATGTGCTTCAAATGCGATAAGGCCACGCGTTTTGTTATAGAACTTTTATTGTAGTTTTTTTGTTGCGAGTGAACTTGCAGTTGTAGCCGATTTATAGTGTTTCATAAAAGTGCGTGATCAGCGTATGAAAAAGTCATCGCGTGCATACACCCTTAGATTATTAATTAAATTCTTATTGATACCTGTAACAGCTTTCTGCTATTTCCATGTCTTGTTCATACGACTTTCCCGGGAACAATGGTTTTGGTGCATCTTCGAAAAATTCGTGGAACGGAAACTCTTGCGTAATTATGTCCACTGATTTAGTCTGGAAAATGTATTGTTATATTAGTATTAATCAAATAAATTATATATAAAAATTAATTTTTTTTCTAAAAATACAATTTTTAAATAAAATTTTGATGTATGTTGACGACATTTTATGTGCAATGTCTATGCAAAGACGTCATGCGTCATAACAAGAAACCCAGTTGGCGGTTTGACTATTTCGAATTAGGATAATAAAATAGAATGTGATAATCAAATTGTCACCAAATGAAAGTACAAAATACTCTCAATATCGTCGCTTTGGATGTCAATAGGTCTAAGCCACAGTTTTGTCGAAATAAAGTTAAGTGTAAAGTCTAACTAACAATTAACTGCCCAAAAATATACTCATTTTCAAAGGCATTATAATTCCGAAATTATTTTAGTTTAGCTTTAGATAAGTTATATTTGTAAAATGTTCTTTACACACGCAGCAATATTGATGTTAACTTCATTTACTCTAATTAGTAGTTGTGTGGAATAAATAGGTCTATTGGCCTCCAAAGCGACGATATGTCGCCCACGACCAACTGGGAGAATATTCCTGGTCTCCGATTCTGACAATGAAATCGTAAAATTCAACTTGTTTGCAAGTCGAGTTTTGCTATTTTAATAATCATTTAATTTTTAAAATATGAAAAGTATTGCTTCCCTATCACATTTTTGCTATGTGCAATATAATTTTTTTTATATACAAGAATATGATGCAGTCCGATGAAGTCTTTTTTTAGTTCTTGGTTTCATTTCGTACTACAGCCACGATAACTATTTAAAAAAAAAATAATGGGTTGATTTTACGTGTGATGGTTATATTACGAGCGTCAAGACGAGATACAAGGTATTGACTGAACGTATGAAAGGCGTTCCAGAAAGATATTGGTGGTAAGCGCAAGGTGGCTTTAAGTTCTTAAAGCCACCTTGAAAATCTGATCCATACAACCTCTACCGTTCGGTAGAGGTTGTATGGATCAGATTTTCTCGCTTCACGTCACCTTGGGGAAGTTTCTGGCTACGTGTCAGAAATTTTTTTACGCTTTCGTGGATCTAGAATAAGGCATTCGATAGAGTAGCGCGAAAGTCTTGCCTGAATATGGCGTGGAGGGCCCTTTACTGCAGGCTGTGAGGTCATTATATCGAGGCCACAGAAGAACCTGTGTAGGGATAGATTGTGACATGTCGCCCTGGTTTGAAGTCTGTTCAGGCGTCAGACAGGGCTGCGTGATGTCTGCCTGGGTGAATGTCCTGAGTGTTCTGGGTGATATTTGGACATATTTGCTTCCAGACATTGAAAGGTAGTATGAGTGGTATGATATGTGATGGTAAAGTGGTAAACTGCCTATTATACGCTGAAGATGCTGTGCTTATAGCACCATCAGAAACAGAGTTGCAGACACTAGTCACGTGCATGAAAGAAGAATGTGAAGTGAAAGGATTGAATATGAATGTGAACAAAACTAAGGTTCTGGTGTTTGAAAGGGAAGCGGTACAGACGAAATGTGAGATTTGAGTACATGGAAAATGTCTAGAACAAGTGAATGAAATTGTGTATCTGGGGAGCGCGTTTTCGAGAGATGGAAGATATAAGTTGGATGTGGAGAGATGGGTAACAGATGGGAATAAACGAACGGTGCTCTGTCCGCATTAGTAGGCAGCGTGAATATATCTAACAAAGCCAAAATGACCAGCCACAATGAGGTATTGGTGCTAACTTTATTGTACGGTAGTAAGGCCTGTATATGCCCGAAATCGAATGAAAATATGATAAATCCAGTAGAACCACCCTTGCGGACAGAAGCAGTGAAGAGATACGCAGTATAACAGGGTTGCACGAAAGTATTATTGTAAAAATGAAGAAAGGAATGTTTAGATGATTCGGGCACATAGAAAGAATTAATGATGAAAGACCGAAGAAGAAAATCTACAGAGCGAAAGCGAGTGGTAAAAGAAGCCAAGGAAGACCAAGGCTGACTTATGAAGATCAAATAGCCAAAGTGTTAGGCGACGGAAATTTCAAAAGCACTCGCATACTTAGGCGAAAATGTGTGAGGAGAATGATGAGATTTGAGGAAGCGAAAGAAGTATGTAAGGACCGCGACGCTTGGCGTTCCGTCCTCTTTGACTACCTCATTAGTGATACAGAGTGAAGAGGGATATGTCAAGACGAATACAATGATACCTACGTCACACAATGAAATTGGTCAGGTGATTTCGGATCTTTGACGGAGCAGATGAACAGACGGAACATTGATCATTCCGTTACGTTGTCGTTGTCGTAAACTTGTATATATGTTTGACAAAATCAAAAATAAAACAGATTAAGGATGACAATAATATTGTATACTAAATGAAATTAAATAAATGCAAAACGGTGTGATGTTAAAATAAATGGTTATGTATGTAGACATGTAATCTTTTAAAAACAATTTTATATTGCTGCTGAAAAATACTAGTATATTTTTACAGACTTCTAAGAATACAAACTGATATCGTAGGCGTGCACAACTCAAGACGGTCTTAAACAATTTTTATTAATAGCGATAAGAAAAAATTCTGGGAATCTCGTTCAAACTTCAGAGTGAATGTTTTGCGTACATAACTATAGCGCTTAATGTTTATGGTGCTGTAAACCGGGACGCATAAATCAATATAATTTTTCCAACACTTATGTCGGACCAATTAATGTTTCAAGCTATTTATAGTTGTTTTTTATGAAGATACTGAAACTACATAATACATATGTATAAATATAACTCCATTTCTTCACTGACTGCCTCATTAACGAGAGTATTAGCCGTCAGGGTGCAACAAAATCACACAAAATCAAAGCGGCAATATTAATAATATATAATATATTAATATAAGTGGCAATATTTGGGCTTACAGATAATAAGGTTTAGTTGCCCCCTGACTGTGTACATCCTGAATGGGCAAACTAATGAGACCACACGTCTCGTTTTGAAAGGGACAATCCCTTTTATTTGGTACTAAGCCCCCAAGGAAAGTTTCGGTACGGAAAATTGACCCGTTTTGAGAAAGATATACAGAAATTGCGACATTCTGCATGAACAATTCAAATCTCGCTTCACCTTTGCTGTGCTGCACTATAAAACTTGGTAGTAGGTGAACACTTGTTTGGTCGAAACTCGAAAGGCTCTTATTCAAAAAGAACGGAAAACTTTATTTTATATAAATAGTAAATGAGTACAGTAAGTCTCTTGTCGATTAATTACTTTTTATTATAATTCTATTAGATAAATGAAACTTCAAATGTAAAAGTCATAAGTTAATGTCTTCGGATTCTCGTTTTTTAGGGTTCCGTACTTCAAAAGGAAAAACAGATTCCTAAGTCGTTATGGAATAACATTCGTGTGTCCGTCCATCTGTCGATTTTTCCAGAAACTATTGACGTACAAAAAAGTTTGGCATAGTGACACATCTTCCCCACATATTTTTATCAATTAACATATTAAAATTTCCATAGACCATTGATTAGAAATTACACGAACTGAATTTTATAAATAGAAAATATGAAGCCTTACTTAAAGTTTACAGAAAAAATATAATGATAGTCCTGGGTCTCAACAGATTTCCAGAAATTACGCTTAGAAAACCATTTTATAAATATCGTACAGAACCATCTGTGTTAAAGTCAGACTCGTACTTGAAACATTTTTTTTTCTTATTCTGGAACTTCAAAGTTCTTAGTTCTCGAATTTTTCGTACTGATGGAGTATTGCGCATCAAAAAATTGTCAAATGTTGAATGACAATAATTATGATTACATATTTAAAACATTATACCATTTTTGGTATCGGCGGCCTGAAAAATAAATGAAAATTATGAAATTTAGGGTAGCCAGGTGTTCGGCTTTGCCGGACATGTCCGACCAAATATTTATAAGTCCGGCCTTGTTTGTTTTGTTAAACTTTTACTTTAGTACTTCTTAACTTTTAGTTTATTTTGATATAGTAAGATCAACTTAGTAAAAAAATTGAGCACTTAAATTGTTATCATAATTGCCAAATGATAAGGCTCTTTATTGTTTTTTCAGTTTAAGCACGTTTAAGGGTGATCTCGCAAAAAATACTGACTAATTGATTATTAAGGAAAGATTGAAAATACTCGCCCACTGACTCTATTTCTATTTAAAATAGTTGTCCGGATTTTAGAGAAAAATGTGCAGTTAAATATAATGCCAAATCTGGCTTTTTTAATTTTAAACCCGGTAACCTTAATACGAAACTCTAATTGCAGAAGTACGATTTGCGGTTGGGCGGGGTTTTCAAACGTAAAAAACTATAGTTCCTAATTTGAGTTCTTGAATAAATATTAATGTAAGAGATGCGATAACTTACAATAACAATGCTCAAAAGGAGTTTTAATTAAAAAAAGAGGACCGCGTGAAGCAAAAGTGATGTGTGTGTGCATAAGCAGAATTACGTAAAATTATATATATATAGAGCTATAAGTATATATATATATATAAGTATATATATATATATATAAGTATATATATATATATAAGTATATATATATATATATACTTATAGCTCTTAGTAAATTGCTTCAGTTTCGTTGACTATATGCGTACCATTTTTAGAAACGTAAACAATGTTTTGCATGGTTGAGTGTGTGAAGCGTTTTATTTCTCATTTTCTACGTGCTTCAAAGGACGCAGTGCTGAATGTAGCGTATAAACACACCACCGCGTGCACCTAGCTTGTTAAATAAGACAGAACACTAGCAGCAAGTGAATGTGTTTTTCATCATCGAACGCCACCAGTATGAACACTAAGGTGTTTCTCCAGAAGTTACGTCATTAGGTTGATGGTATTGTTACCATTGCATTAAGAAATATATAAATAAATAAAAAATCATACTAGTTTTGGCGGGATTTTATGGGGAGCGGTTGGGCGTTTATTTTAATTATTTGAAAATTGTTACTAAATTGGCGTAGTTTTACGTCTCAGTGTCTACACTATTGTGCATTATTGTGGAATTGTTGAAATAAGTGCTAATTTAGTAGCGCGACGTTGAGACTTTTATAGTGGCCTAGTCCGCCTCAGTGGAACCTACTAGAAAGACTGCCTCAATATATTGTCGCCAGAAACTCCAAGAGACATTAAAATGTATTACGTTGACGTTTTAATGAAATAATATGAAGAGTTTATCTATTTACTACTGAAAACATGGGTTACATGGGTACAGAAAGAACCCTTTATCTTCCCTCCTAAGGGAAAACCGTACTAAAAAAAAAACCATACGTACCGGGTGGCGCGCGCACGCGTCGCGGAAGGCGCGCCAGCGCGGGCGCACGTGGTACACGAGGAAGTGGTGCGCCAGCTCGCACGTGCCGCCCGCGGCGCCCTCCGCGCCCTCCGAGCTCCCCTCCCCCCCGCCGGCCGCGCGCAGCGCGCGCTGCAGCCGCGTCACCTGCGCCAGCAGCTCCAGCCGCTTGGCCAGCACGTAGTTCACGCGCCCGTACCTGCGCGCCACACATTTACCATTAAGGCGACGCATTATTTAATCTAAAATAGATCCTCTGTTCTATGCAAACTTGCGCGCGCTAGCTTACGAAAAATACGAAAAAACAGTTATTTTCGTTTACTTTAAAAACTATAATTAATTTTTAAAAATCCAACTGTCATTTTGAGGAATATGTTTAAAGTAAAATATACAGAAAATTTAGAAATATAAATCGGTCTCGTTGCTCCAAAAAATGTAAATCTCTGTTTTAAAAGAGGTTCCTTGGATATTTTTGTGTTACAAAAGTACAAAAGTTAATCAACCGTGTATCGCAACTGTCAAAATGAAAATGAAATAAAGAATCATCACTATCTGTATCACGGTCACACATTTTCAGTCGCTTAGAAAAAATGAGATCCCTGGCGTCAAAATTTCAAATGCGCCGCCTTAAGGGCGCAGTTAAACGACGCAAAAATTTTCTTTCATGTATTTATTAATGGCGCGTGTTCTCTATTCACTAGGAAACAACATTCACATTACTAGGAATTATCTAACCGCATGTCGACCGCGCAGCCTCCGCGCGGTAACCACGCGGGATAGTTTTAAAACTATTCCACCTCCACATTCCATTCCGCTCTGGTCACTCCATACAGAGTGAAATTATTTACGCATGACATGAGCTTAGATATGTAGATATATAGAAAAACCGCTGTTGTATTTTGCTCTAACAACGTGATCTCTAGATACTGCACGTGGTGGTGTTGAATAAAGGCCCCCTAATAGATGTCGCCTTTCAAACGTCACAAATTGTTAGACTGAAAGAAACATATGACGTAAGCCTATAACGAAAGGAATGAGAAGACACATATTTCTTCTCTATCGGTATGTTCAATGTTTTTAAGACTGTTAAGCTGTTGGATTTGACAGACCTATGAACAAAATAAATCTTTGTTCGATAGTACTTTTAAGTTTTTTTAATTATGTTTGAACTTTACAAGTGAACTATAAACTTTATTGTAAATATGTGTGAAATGGAAACTATTTTGGGCGTGATGGTAGAAATGCAGTATTTTAGCTGCAAAGACCAGTTTGACAAACATAGACTGCCAAAGCGAGAAAGATCATACTGGCCACATCAATACAATATTTATTAGTAGTAAATCACACACACACACACACACAAATTGTCAGATGTACACAGATGTACCAAACACAGGTTGTCACTAATTCGCTAGATGCGAAATGCATGGTGGACAGAAGTAAGCAAACAGCGTACGACGTAATGAAAAAATTATAGTTGTAAAACTTATTTAACAGAAACTTGCAAACAAGATAAACAACAGTAGGAGCTTAATTATACTTTCCCTTAGGCTCGTATCAGATACAGATAGTGAGCCTTTAGCAATAGTTGAGTGAATCAAGAAAATAGAAAAAAAACTTTCTTTTATTTATAGCCTCCGACCCTGTTTGTCTTTGTGCTAGTTTAAAAACTTTTAATTTCTATTTCGATATTTAAATATAAGAAACATTGTTCTAACATTCTTCATTTTTGGCCCATGCGTTTTTGAAATGACCTTCCTTCTCAATCTTTTGACTTTAATACTAATCATGATTGAGTCACCATCATGTCTGATAAAATTTTTTAGTCTTTGTAGTCATGAACTTTATGTCGTACTCGTAGTTCGTACTACAGACGCCGAATTCATTTAAAACAACAATCTACCCAACACATCCACGTAACTGAGACAAATCCAATGGTGTCTTATACGTTGATATCGGTTAAATGGTTTCGACTCCGTGAAGAAACAGACGAACTAACACCACATTTACAACTTCCAATTTGTTGGAACAACTTTTCTAGATCGATCTGAGATCAAAAAAAAATAATTGATCCATCGATCTCGAGTAGAGAATCGATTTAGTGAATTGATTGTGGACACCCAAAAATGGAGCTTTCATTATATTTGTATAAGTAAGAACGCAACTATAAAATAATGAGCTAGCATGGAATTTTTTAATAAATTGTACATACATACATTCAGTCAAGAAAGTATCGGGAATGGATGATTTGTTTACGGTTCCAAATTCAATTTTTTGATTTTTTTTGTTGTTGTTAGATTGGCACAACTGTTTTCCATTTTGGCGCGGAGTTTGAGTTGCAACTGTTATTTAGATCAAATACAGTGCTGTTTTTAGTTATATCATTCTAGTGTATATTGCAAATTTCATAATGGACAAAAACATCGAACAAAGAGTTTGTCTTAAATTTTGCATCGCCAATGGAATTTCGTGTTCGGAGTCACTGAAAATGTTACAGACGGCTTACGGTGAATCGACTTTATCAAAAACACGTGCTTATGAGTGGTACAAAGCGTTCAAAAGCGGTCCAGATGTGATGGAAGATTTGCTTCGCTCTGGTAGGCCATTAACGTCTGCAACTAAAGTTAACATCGCAAAAGTGAAGGAAATAGTGACAAGTGACAAGCTTGAGAGAGATAGCCGCCGAACTTTCTGTGTCTCAAGAGTCGATCCGTACCATTTTAAATAATCATTTGGGTATGAAACATGTTGCCGCTCGGCTAGTCCCAAAAGACCTGAATTTTCTTCAAAAACACAATCGCATTAGAGTCGCTGAGGACATGCTAAAACGAGTTAATTCCGACCCAACATTCATGAAACGCATTGTTTCTGGTGACGAGACGTGGGTTTACGAGTTTGACATGCAAACTAGTCAACAAGCTTCGGAGTAGCGCCTTCCAACTGAACCGAAACCGAAAAAACCACGCCAAAGTCGATGAAAAGTCAAAGTCATGTTGACTGTTTTCTTTAACTATCACGGTGTTGTAGACTTGGAATTCTTGCCGGAAGGTCAAACGGTAAATAAAGAATATTATTTGGGCGTCATGCGGCGTTTAAGAGAGCAAATTCGACGAAAAAGGCCAGATTTGTGGAAAGAAAATTCTTGGATTTTGCACCACGATAATGCGCCTTCGCACAAAGCCATCATTGTGAACGAATTTTTGACCAAAAACTCAACAAATACCATCGAGCAACCACCTTATTCACCAGATATGGCTCCAGCCGACTTCTTTCTTTTTCCTAAACTCAAATTACTATTTCGTGGCACCCGTTTCCATTCGGTAGAAGACATAAAGGAGAATTCGTGGCGAGCACTGAACTCAATTCCGGAAAAAGCGAAAAAAAAAATGTTTTGATGATTGAATTATTCGTTGGCGTAAGTGTATATGAGCATACTTTGAAGGTGGTAAAATAAATTTGGATGAATAACTAACATTTCGTGTATTGTTGATCTTTTCCCGGTAGTTTCTTGACAGAGTGTATATCGAACACTGCTGTCACCTAAGCGCTCTTGGAGCCAGATTTAGCGCTTTTTTGAGTCGTCTAACTTTTATCTATCCTATGCACAAATTAAAAAAACCCATAGAACGATTTTTGAGTGTCTCTCGTCTATTCACTGGATCCATTCACTGCTCGAGATCGAATGATCGATTCTTCCATCAATCGATCTCAGATCGCCATCCCTAGGAAAATTGTTCCAACAAATTGGAAGATGTAAATGCGCTTTAACACACGATATTCGAAAATGACACAAGTTCTCATGAGACATGACACATGCATTTTCGTATTTATAAGAATACTAACAATTATGCCTAATGAAACGGAATCCTGAAGAAATCAAAGTAATCGGTCATTTCAGATTACGTGGTATATTGGATTTACGATGACATAACCGTAGTGTATCATCTGCCGGATGACTCATATAATAATAAATAACTCGTTTACTGAAATCAGTGGAGGCGTTTTGCTTGTAGATGGCAACATTAACACCTACATAGATGCTTAAGCATAATATTATGTATTATCCTTACATCCCGACGAAGAAAAAAAACTGCTATATTTATTGATGTAAGTATTTGATACATTCTAAAATCGTTAGATTAAAATTAGAAAAATAAAAAAGTCCTGCTAGTATTATACTTGTATCATGGTAATTATTTTACGGAATCCATACTTCCATACTAATATTATAAATGCGAAAATCTGTCTGTCTGTCTGGTACGTTTTCACGACTAAACCACAGCACCGCTTTTCTGAAATTTGGTATGGAGATAGTTAACATCCGGGGACGTACATAGGCTACTTTTGTTTTCAAAAATCTACCCCTAAAGGTATGAAAAGGGGGATTAAAACTTTGAATGGGAAATGCTAAACCGCTGAACCGATTAAAATTAAATTTATTACAGATATAGACCTTTTCTATTAAAAAAAATAACTTCTTTTAACAAAAATTTACCTCTAAAAGGGTGGAAAGGGCGATAAAACTTTATAGTGGAAATGCTAAACCGCTGAAGCGATTATGATGAAAGGTACAAAGATAGTATGTATCCGAAAACAAATGTAGGTTATTTTGTTTTCCAAAAAATGACATGTGGCTTTTTACATGTGTGACGTCTTCATCAATCCAATATGGCGAATACTCCGCGTAGGAAGTAACTTTTTTCAAGACCTCCAACAATATGGGTATCAAATAAAATGGGATACAAAGGAGAAGGTTTCCGTATATGTGACATCATCATAAATCCAATATGGCGGATGTTCCATAATAGGAAATTTTTTTTTTGTTCAATACCAACAATATGGGTATTAAATGAAATGAAATACGCAGGGGAAGGTTTCTGTATATGTGATGTCATCATAAATCCAATATGGGGGATGTTCCATAATAGAAAACTACTTTTTGTTCGACACCAACAACGTTGGTATCCAATGAAATGGAATACGCAGGGGAAGGTTTCTGTAAATGTGACGTTATTATAAATTCAATATGGCGGATGCTACGCGACAGAAAGTAACTTTTTGCAAGACCTCTAACAATATAGGTATCCCGGGTAATCTCGGTAACCTGGAGAAGTCACGGAAAAATTTTCCACATGGCCGAAGTCGCGGGCACAGCTAGTGTATAATTAGTTCCATGCTTTTTTTGCAACTTAGTAATGTTTCTAAAAAAAAGAAATTTTAAAAACTTAAGGAAAAAAACCAATAAAAAGTAAAAAATAACTATCCTTTACTAATCAAAACTAGAGTACAAAAATAACTATATAACAATAGAAATACGTATATATAATTAAATTTAATAGCTACTGAAGTCGGTGCCAAGCCTACCAAACTAGTAGACTTTTTTGTTGCACATTGATTTGGCACCGACTTCAATAACTGTCTTTAATTTGGTAGGTATTTGTATCCTATGAATATAGATATTTTTGTACTTTAGTTTTGATTAGTAAAGGATATTTACTTTGCACTTTTCAGTGTGTTTTTTGAAGTCGGTTTAATTTTTTTTAAGGTTTTTATCTCTCCGTTTTGAGTGACCTTGGCCTAAATATTTATCTAGGGTAGATCTATAAGTAACTTCTTTTCTAATTCGGGGACGGAATGACATCAACAATAGAATCATCAATATAAACGCTTATAAACCGGTCTCTTCGAAGTCCAAGCTCCAATGTCGCTGAAATTTAAATAAAACCACATTGGAGCTTTACTGAATCCAACGGAAAAAGTATAATTGAAATTGGTTTATAAACAAAGTTATGCCCGAACATAATGAAAAAAAATACACTCAAACAAACATAGAATCTCCTATTATTTTGAAGTCGGTTAATACATGAAATACATATCTATTACGAAATGAAATCGAAGCTCTCTTTATATTAATAAAATAGTTTTTGCATGTTGATAATTTAACGAGTCGATAAGAGTATCAAACATACAAAACACATTATCGATTTTTTTTATGGGCGTATTGGCCAACGTAGTTATTGCAAAAATATAACTGAGTTATTTAACTCCATTCTAAGATATAAGACAATGCGAGACAGGATGATTGTTAGAATTGTAATTTAATGATAAAATTGATATTGTTTTTAAGTTTCATTTATAATTTGCTCGTACTTAAGAGGACAATTCTGTATTGAATCTAAGAATAGTTCAGTCAAAATGCTATAATATACCTTACAAAAACAAAAGTTTTACAAAAAATATACGTGCGGTGTTTAGCCTTGTCGTTTGTCCCACACCGGAGCCGGTACAAACCGGTTTGTGCCACTGTAGGAGTGGTTGTTCGTATGAATCTTGGCCTCTATTGTATATTTACTCATGTAATACTACCCTAATATAAGTCATCACATAAAATATCGTACCTTGAGAAATCCTTGTCAGTTTGAAGAGCTTCTTCGCCATGTCCGAGACGCAATAGATGTCGTTCGTCAACATCGAGCTCTGCCACCTTTTCGAACAGCTGATTGAGTGCTTGGTTACTGTGCGTAACTACCAGTGTCCGCTGCCACGGGAAATTGTGGTATATGTTCGATATAATCTGTACGGCGACGTCGGTCTTACCTAGGTAACAAATTATTTTGCTTGTACTATGACGAAATGTTTTATGATTGTATGGTTCAATTTACTGAACGTTTAATTGCTTTTTATTGCAGCTATTAGAGTCACTAGTGACAGACAATTCTAAATGCATTACACATTCGCAAATAAAAATAGGAGTAGTGATGGGTCGAGTTTTAAAAATATACATAAATTTTCATCCCTGGTTAGGAAACCATAATGGGTTTAAAATTTCTACGAAAATTACATTCGAGATTTATGAATGAAATTAAATAAGAAAATAAAACGTGCAGTTGTTTATCTTTTCGCGTAGGTAGTAAAAGTCAATTGTTTAAATATTTTGACGACCTCCGTGGCGCAACGGTTTAGCGCGTCGAAAAGTAAAACGGGGGTTGCGGGTTCGATTCCCGTCCCGAGTCTGGGTGTTTATGTATAATATGTATATATTTACAAAAGATAAGTATATAAGTAGTATATCAGTTGTCTAGTACCCATAACACAAGCGCTATGCAGCTTACTTTGGGACTAGATGGCGCTGTGTGAAATGTCTGAGTATTATTATTTATTATTATTATTATTTATTTATTTATTTAACGCCTAAGGTGATGCCAAGGTATGATTTTTGTGCCCTGATGCATGCAGTCCATCCAAATGGAAGTGATCTAATGTCTTGTATGTGTAAATAAAATAGTAGACAGCATAAGTTGAAAAAATGCTCATGTTCCCATCCCTAAGTGTGCGACTAATAAGGATATTAGTCACTCGGTTCATTGAAAGAGCGCGAGAACCCTAAAATACAATGTACAGTACAAATTAGCTTTTATCGCGATTAAATCCACGCCTACGATTTTAGAATTCAATGGCGCTACCCCTTTTACAACATAGCAAAATAATTTTATGTAATTGAGACGTTGTTCTTTTACACAGTACAATCAGCACACAATCCATGCAATGGTTTCTGAGTAATACTCATAAAAACAAAGACAAACATCGAAAATCCAAACAGACAGACTGCTAAACAAACAGCAATTAAAAAAAATGATCCATTTATAAATGCGCGCCATTTCACCTTGATTGAGTTTCACGACCTCCGCAGAAAAATAACCAGCGAGCACACTCACAAGTACCCAACGCCTAAGGGTAAGACAGTGTTATGTGGGGCATTTATCAACTAAACCTCATACGATGGTCGTCTTCGACGCCTTGTCGAGGAGCTATTGGTTTCCTACGGAACGTACAGGAGCCCCTGTTGCGCTGCGTCGAAGCATTTCCGCAGAAAAATAACCAGCGAGCACACTCACAAGTACCCAACCCCTGAGGGTAAGACAGGGTTATGTGGGGCATTTATCAACTAAACCTCATGCGATCATCGTCCTCGACGCATTGTCGAGGAGCTATTGGTCTCCTACGGAACGCACAGGAGCCCCTGTTGCGCTGCGTCGAAGCATTTCTCGTGGTGTCCCCCACGACATGACTGGGGCAGTGACAAACTCTCGCATGGTGTCGCATGGATGGACTATCATAGCCCCCATTACGAGTGTCCAGTACGCCGATGACCCCTTTAGTCGCGTTTTACGGCAGACGGACAAATACCGTTGCTTTATTCCCTGGATTCTCTGGCCTAGGCTGCAGGACTGATGTTTGATTACCTGTTCCAGGTGGACCGACGACTAAAGTGAGACCAGGTTGTATTCCAGAACGGATAGCTTCAACTTGAGTGGGCGTAAACAGTATATTGTTCCTGAAAAACATAAAGTATTAAAGCTCTAAACTCTAAAATTAATAAATCATGAAACTTTCATTATATCAATTGCTTGAAAATTACAATTGGGTGATTCGAGTTGTTTTACCACTGAAGAGTCAAAGTTAGCAAGGAGTTTTTGAACGTCAAATCAACTTTAGTTCGATAAAATTTAGACACTGAGAAGAACCGACAAGAAATTCAGTCAGGTATCATTTTTTCAATATCATTTTACATTAGGTTTATTAAAATACAATATTCGGGAAGCCAGTAAATGCATGTGCAGAGAAAATTATTTCCAGACTATTGTTTCGTCTTCAACGAAACCGTTTATTTTATAGTATGATTGTCTAATCAATGTAATTTAAATGACAATATCCCATGTTGTTCAACGTCTTTAAAATAATCACAATTTTTTTAAAATAAAGACTATTCAAATCTATAACCGTAAAATGTATCGAATAACTATTTTTAAACTCATGTCCATTCAATGATTCAATGCTAAAAACTGCTCAATAATAATAATCAGTATTCTGCTAAGTGACTGACGTAGAGATACAATACACAAAACGTAATGTCATGCCACATGCCACATGCACATACCATCGCCGTCTGGTAAAATATGTAATGTTGAAATTCGCTGTTAGCTAAACGTTGGTAAATATTTATTACTACGCGTGCAAACGGAGACTGTATAAAACGTCGATATTTTTCTACTTCTATAGAATTAATATGAATATGTATATAATACATATAAAATTTTCTTAAATGTAATGATGGTGGAAACTGCTTTGAAATCCGTTTAGAAGTTATAAACGAATAAATGGAGATTCCTACTTTGTTTTATACTAATGTAAGTAAAGAAAGAATATACAGCATTTATGAAACAAAATATTGTGTATTTATACTTACTTTTTAGGCTCGTTGTACAAGTAAGGTCCTCGTTTAGGCTGCACGTGTGGTTCTACTACAATAACTTTTCGCTCTTCATCCTCTTCCATAGCATTTTCTCCCAATTCTTGCTTACGTAATACGTTCTCAAAAGTCAACCTATTAAATATGAAAACCTTTAATATCTGTTTTCATTATTACTAATTTTGGAATTAATGTAAAATAATGAACTAATGACAATTAACTAATTCATTGGCCACTCCTCATAATATTTAGTTGTTGTAATTATAGACAGCAACTGAATATTATGA